>OV884057.1:42651190-47751423 GCA_930367215.1 Pollenia angustigena
CTGGGCCCCATATAAACCCTACTCCCGGAAAACAGTTTAGTACGCCTAAATCCGTAAAAAATAATGCTATCATAACAAAATTTGGTACATCAAAGTTTTATAGAACTGGGAAAAAGACTGTGAAATTTCGTGAAGATCGGTCCATAATTTACCCTAGGCCCCATACAAACCCTACTACCGGAAAAGAGTTTAGTCGCCTAAATCCATAATTAATAACAAATCGTCACTGTTTAAGATAATAATAACATCATACAGATATTACTCCTTAAACATTCGAACTGTCGGTGGAGGGTATCAAAGATTCGGCACAGCCGAATATAGCACTCTAACTTGTTTTTTTATATTTTTTCTTTCTTATGCATTTAATTTTAAGTTAAAACAAGTTAGAGTGCTATATTCGGCTGTGCCGAATCTTTGATACCCTCCACCGACAGTTCGAATGTTTAAGGAGTAATATCTGTATGATGTTATTATTATCTTAAACAGTGACGATTTGTTATTAATTATGGATTTAGGCGACCAAACTGTTTTCCGGTAGTAGGGTTTATATGGGGCCTAGGGTAAATTATGGACCGATCTTCACGAAATTTCACAGTCTTTTTCCCAGTTCTATAAAACTTTGATGTACCAAATTTTGTTATGATAGCATTATTTTTTACGGATTTAGGCGTACTAAACTGTTTTTCGGGAGTAGTTTTTATATGGGGCCCAGGGTAAATTATGGACCGATCTTCACGAAATTACACAGTTTTATTTCTTGTCCTATAAAACTTTGATGTACCAAATTTTGTTATGATAGCATTATTTTTTACGGATTTAGGCGTACTAAGTTGTTTTCCGGGAGTAAAGTTTATATGGGGCCTATGGTAAATTATGAACCGATCTTCACGAAATTTCAAAGATTTGTTTTTAGTTCTATAAAACTTTGATGTACCAAATTTTGTTATGATAGCATTATTTTTTACGTTTTTAGGCGTACTAAGTTGTTTTCCGGAAGTAGGTTTTATATGGGGCCTATGGTAAATTATGGACCGATCTTCACGAAACTTAATGGTTTAATTTCTAGTCCTATGTAACTGTGACTTGCCAAATTTTGTAATGATAGCATTGTTAGTTAGAGTTTTAGGCTTAATATACTGTTTTCCGGGAGTAGGGCTTATATGGGGCCTAGGGTAAATTATTGACGGATCTTCACGACATTTCACAGCGTGATTTCCAGTTGAATAAAACGAATTGTTGCGAAATCTTATATCATTCAGTGCATTTTTCCACCATTTATGTTAGTTTTTGTAACAAAATTATCAATTTTTTTTAGGTGGTGGTTCCACATTTTGATTCATAGCTCAGATCCTATTGAACCGATTTTGCTGAATTTCAATCCCAAACTGCTTAGGATAACTGCAAGCAATTTGACACCAAGTTTGTTGATTTCTTTTGAGTTTTTCGAAAGTGAGCGTGTTTTCAACAGACGGACAGACGGACAGACGGACAGACAGACGGACATGGCTAAATCGACTTAAAATTACTCAAGGACCCAGAATATATATACTTTATAGGGTCTGAGATGAATAGTAAAAAAATTTCACACGGAATGACAAACTGAATATACCCTCTTCACAACTAATTGTGGTGGAGGGTATAAAAAATGAATTAAAATGTCCAAAAATGAACTAAAAATAATAAATGGTTAAATAAAATGAAAAAAAAAAAAAAAATTAAAACCAATGTTAAAAATTCGACTTGTGTGAGCAGAGCCCTAAAAAAAATTTATACAGTAAAAAGAATATAGTTTTGCCAGTGTGCCACTGCATAAAACTTTTATCTATTATCACCAGGCCGAAAATTATTTGATGAACAAGTCCAGTATACGTGTGCACCACCGGTAGTACACATGGTGTCATAGTAAAAAAAAATGTGACCCACCGGTGGGTAACATGGCAGTCAACGTGTTAAAATAGCACATTTGCAAAATTTTACTGAAATAGCAAAATTTCGAAAATTTTATTAAAATAGCACTATTTTACTAAAAATAGAAAAATTTTATATGAAATAGCAGAATTTTTAAAACTTTACTTAAAATAGCCAAATTTGGAAAATTTTTCTTAAAATAGCAACATTTTAAAAATGTTAATAAAAATAGCAAAATTTGTAAAAGTTAAAAAAAAAAATATCAAAATTTGGAACATTTAATTAAAAAAAGCAAATATGAAAAATTTTACTAAAAATAGCAGAATTTCGAAAAGTTTTTTAAAATAGCAAAATTTTACTAAAAAATAGAAAAATTTTTACAAAAAATAACAGAATTTTTCAAATTTTACTTAAAATATTAAATTTCAGAAAAGTAGCCAAATATAGAAAATTTTATGAAAAATAGCAAAATCTTGCTTAAAATAGCAAAATTTTAAACATTTTAATGGAAACACCAAAATTTGTAAATTTTTTTTAAAAATACCAAAATCATACAAATTTCACTAAAAAAACAGAATTTCCAAAATGTGATTAAAATAGCCAAATTTTACTAAAAATAGAAAAATGTTACAAAAAATAACCGAATTTTAAAAAATTTTACTTAAAATCTCAAAATTTTACTAAAATAGCCAAATTTGGAAAATTTGATTAAAGATAGCAAACTTTTGCTAAAAATAACCACATTTTAAAAATGTTAAAGAAAGTATAGCAAAATTTGAAAATTTTTACTAAAAATAGCAGAATTTCGAAAAATTTTTTTAAAATAGTTTTATTTTAAAAGTTTTCTAAAAATAACAGAAGTATTAAAAATTTACTTAAATGCCAAATATGGAAAATTTTATTAAAAAAAAAAACAAAATTTCTCTTAAAATAGCAACATGTTAACGGAAACAGCAAAATTTGTAAATTTTTATTAAAATTACTCAAATCTAGAAAATTTTATTAAAAATAGCAAATTTGAAAAATTGTACTTAAAATAGCGGAATTTCAAAAGGTTTTTCAAAATAGCAAAATTTTACTAAAAATAGAAAAATTAAAAAAAATTTTCAAAAACTGAAGGAATTTTTAAAATTTTACCTAAAATATCAAAATTTTACTAAAATTGCCAAATTTGGAAAATGTTATTAAAAATAGCAAAATTTTGCTAGAAAAATAGCAACATTAAAAAAATGTTAATGAAAACAGCAAAGCTTGTAAAATTTTCTTAAAAATACTAAAACATAGAAAATTTTATTAAAAATAGCACATCGCAAAATGTTACTAAAAATAGCAGAATTTCGAAAATTTGATTAAAATAACAAAATTTTACTTAAAATAGAATATTTTTTTCAAAAAATAATAGAATTTTTAAAATTTGACTTAAAATAGCCGAATTTGAAAAATTTGATTAAAAATAGCATTTAAAGTTTTTAAAAAAGTTAAAGAAAATAGCAACATTTTAAATAGTTTACTAAGAACAGCAAAATTTGTAAAATTTTAATAAAAATTGCAACAAAATGAAGAAAATTTTAGTTAAAGTTGCAAATTTGCAAAATTTTACGAAAAATAAGAGAATTTTAAAAATATTATTAAAATTGCAGAATTTTACTAAAAATAGAAAAACTTTAAAAATTTAACCTCAAATATCAGCAGCAAAAGCAAAACTTATAAAATTTTACTAAAAATATTTTCAAACATTTCCTCAAATTGGTAAAATTTAAATAAAATTTACTATAAATAAAAAAGTTTCATTATTTCTGACTATTTGATTTCTCTCTCTACCCTCGTAGACTCCCACATTTCCTATTTCCTTTATTATTTTTAGCTCTCGCCAGTAATTTCATGTTTTTTCTGCCTTTTGCATATTATTTTTATAATAACTAATGAAATACTTACAAAGGGTGTGTTTTTTAAGCCAAATAGAACTTGAAATTGTAAAAAAAGAAAAAAAAAAATTTAATTTTATTAAAAACAAATTTGGGCATTATATATATATATATATATATATATATATATATTGGTTCCTTTAGTTCCTATAAGGAGCATAGGGCATCTTACATTGTTTGAGGTTTCGGTAATCATTTGTTTTAAGATGAGTAGCTGATTGGGCTTCTGCATCCGATCCTGGAACTGGGGCTGCCAGCATGGCCTCCAGGCGGGCTGTTGGTGGCAATTGGTTATTTGAAGGCGCCAATCTCTCGCATTGACATTTCGCGCATAATTGGCACTCAGAACTTGTAAGGAGTCCGGCGCCACCCGGAAACCCTCTGAGACTCTCCTCCCGGAACCGCTGATTGTCCGCGACTGCATTTGCAGCTGTTCCGTTTATCTACGGAACTTTCCACTATCCGCAACCTGTGGACGCGCCCGATAGCACTCAGCTGTGCTTCCATCAGAGATGGCGGGAATAAACTTGGGCATTAAGATTTGAAAATATGGGCACTGCTGCTAACAAAGAGCATTCGGGACAAGCAATTTTGTGCAACTTGTTTGCGCATTGGTACTCTGATAGAAAAGGCGTCATAACGCTGATGTATTTTGACATCAGTAATATGAAAAGTGTCTGTTTTTTGACCCCATGACAGTTTTCATCATGGTGAAGTCAACGTTATCATCACTTGGCCAAAGCACAAAGCATACAGAGATGAAAAAAGTGACGTATGAAAAATGCCCAAATCATTTGCAAGGGCAGCTTTCGAAGAAAGAGAAAGAAAATGTTTTTTGGTAGTAAAGTTGCAATGTGTAAAAACAGGCCGTTACTATCAACACGAATTGCGTAATCAAAACAAAAAATGCAAAAAGAGCAGCTTTCGAAGAAAAAGACAGAAAAAAACACAATATTTTCTGTCTCGTTATGCCTCCGTGTGCTCTGTGGCCAAAGTGTCATCAGGGTAAAAATGAAATTATGTCATCAATGGGATGACACACCGGCATCACAGAAATGACCAACATGTCTTCATGGAGATGACGCAGTATCATCGGAAAAAGGATACATTAACATCAATTAAATGACAGTTTGTTATTAAGTCAAAGTCATTGGAATTGACTTAAGTCAAAGTGAGAGAATATTATTATTTACTTACCCGTTACATATGTTTGTTTCACGTTTGTTGAATTTCGACCTTTTCTTACAGCAGAACTCTCAATAATAAGACACTAGCACCATGCCCCATATGGTTTTCGTAATCATTCTACTTTAAAGATTTGATGTATTTAACTAAATAGTTTAAAAAAAATAGAATATAGGAATTTTTGCTTCTTATTATACATTGTAATCATTAATAATGTACAAAATGTGGCATGGCATTGATGTCACTGTAGTCATAAAATAGATGACACGTAAAAAATGACAAAATTGTACGAAGACTTTATAACGTCTGACTATAGTCTTTGGATTGATTTTACTTTTTGCATCATTGATGCCATTTGTAGTAACATTGATGTCACAATTCTGATGTTAGGGCATCATCAATGTGTATAAACCACTGACTTTTCGCAGCAGCTCTGGAAATATCCAAAGGGGTGGCAAATAGCACGACCTTGGAGGACAATTGGCAGATGCATTTTTCTTAATCAACCTATCGCCAAATGACATGCGGTTAATTTGTCTGGATTTAAAGAACTCTGTAAGGTCTTGTGTGGATGCGGCCATTTCTTTTGTTATTGCTGAACACAATTTTGCGTGTATAAGTTGCTCGAATTGCTGACTGATTTTCAAAGTCAATTTGAGCAATTTGAAAGCGTTTTTCAAGCCTCAATCTATTCATGATGATTCGCAAGGGTATACTGATCATTAATGTCAAAAAATGAGCGTATAACGACAGCTTTTTTGCCAATTAACCCTTTCGTAAGTTCTAATGGGAGTTAAAAGAAACACCCTTTACTACATGTAAGTGAAATATTCGTGCTCACTAACAGAAATATTCAACAGACAAATTCATACATAAATATCAAAAGTTAATGCAACTTGATATGGCAGAATTATTTATCTTTGTATTTTTAATTTCCAAAGCAAACAAACATGTCATCATCATCACTATCCATAGTGGGGATTTTCACTTAAATTGCCAGTGATTTTAAAGGTCTTTTTCCTTTTGGTGTTTGTGTTGCAAAATAAAGAAAGAAAAAAAAACGAACAATAGCGAGGTGAAATTATTATTTAGCTAAAATAATTTATTTTTGCTATAAACAAATTTTTAAAGGGAGACAGACAAAGTAGCAAAAGTAAACAGTATGTGAAAAAAGTTTTCGAACTTTTTAAATAATATCGAGTCAGTGGAAATGTGGTCTTTGCTCTACAAGTTTCATTTCCCTTAGAAAATTTCTATAGAGTTTTGTATTTCAAACTTCCTCCTTCTTTCCCACTACATTAAACTTTATTTTGGTTTCTAGTTTTAGTGCTTTTACTGTAGTAATTATGAAAATGACATTCACTTTAAAAAACTTTGTTACAATACAAAAAAGGGATTGTCTGTTGTAAAATTATATAGTCTATGATTTTTTTTAGCATAATTTTATGTTTCTTGTATTTAGATTGTCTGCCGTTTAATAAAACAAATTAAAATGTCATATTAAATGATAAAAATGTAGAGATAACAAAGTTTTAAAAATAAATTTAAATGCTAAGGAAAAGGGTTTAAATGTTATTAAAATAAATTAATATAGTTTTTGTAGTAAACAGTCCTGGGGGACTTTAAGAATGGTAAAAATAAAAAAAATAAAATTGTTAAAGTTATTGAAGTAAAGTTTATTTTAAATACCCCTGACTAATGCCACGCTTTATGGCCTCGAAAGTATGCTGTATTTTTTTCAAATACAAAAATTTTTTTTTTTAATTAAAAAAATTGTTCTTCGTATAATGTTTAAAATCAAAATCAAAGTTAAAATAAACTTTATTTAAAAAAAATTTTTTTTTTCGAAAACCCTTAGTATAGGCAATACTTTGGTAACCCCAAAGATATGCAATAATTTTTGCGTTATTAGAAAAGTACCCTTCTAAAATCGAAAACAAACGAATATGAAAACTAAAAGAAGTCGAAATATTTACTTTTTTTAACCCCTAACATACCGAGTATACACTTCGCTTATTTTTATCTAAATAAACAGCTTCTTTCACTCATTATTATGGAGCTTTCTTCTATAACTACTTATTTTTAAAATGTATGTAGGTACAAAATAATGACTTTCTTTAAAGGGGACTTCCCTTGTAAAATGCATTGGTTCTTTCAGAAGAATTGTAAGTAGTATTTTTACTTTTTTCTGATGTCTCAACATATTGTTTTGTAGGCTAGGTTAGGTTAGGTTCCATGGGCAGCTATCAACAGCGCCAATGCCCATCCTATAGAGCAGTTACTCAGATGGCGTCACTGCAGAATCCAGCCACTTCGTCCTCCTAATGAAGAGAATCAGCGATCTCAGTTCTATCTTGGATAGATCCTCTAGGCAGGCAAATGCCGGTATCCCCAGGCATTCCTCCCTAATACCCCGCAACCCAGGGCATTGACAGAGAAAGTGAAGCACAGTCTCCTTCTCCTCCTCATCCTGACAACTTCTACAGTAGTCATTAAATTCCAGACCCATTCTTTCAGCATGAGTCCCCACCGGCCAGTGCCCAGTAACAACCGATACAACTGTCCTAATCTGGTCCCTTTTAAACCTAAGTAGAGAGCTTGTCCTCCCTTCATCATAACCAGGCCATAATAGCCTGGATATCAAGCAGGTGGATATACTCGTCCACCGCATCTGCGCAACTCTATAAGACTCGCGCTTGATAAGTAATTTACAGTGAGCCATTGGAAGACCAACAAACTGATCGATGAATATGTCATCCATGCGACCACCTTGTTTGGCCAGCCCATCTGCCACTTGATTACCCAGGCACTCTGAGTGACCCGGAATCCATATTAGCGTTACCCTTGAATGTTACGCAATCTCATTCAAAGACATCCGACATTCTACAGTTAACCTAGATGTCGTATAGACACCCGCTAGGGAAGCAAGGGCAGCTTTGCTATCAGTAAATATACGTATATCTCCCGATATGCGATGATACCTCAGCCAATTTACCGCCCGCCTTATAGCCGAGATCTCCGCCTGCAGGACACTACATCCATCCGGCAGACGAAAGGAAACTCTCACATCCAGTTCCTCTATGTAGAAACCTCCGCCAGCTCTAACACCCTTCCTCGAACCATCAGTATAAACCCCTAGGCTCAGTTCGTGGTGAGTACCTGACAGCGCATTGCCATGCGCCATCTTTGTCACAAACCCCGCGCCAGTAAAAGGCACCGGAGTGCAATATTCCACACTATCATGGACGGTAGATTTTGTAGGCTAAGTTTTTACATAAATACGTCTTAATTTCTTCGAAATCTTTTCGTTCATATTAATTATTTTAATGCTGCCAATATAATTTAAACAAACAAGTTAAAAATCAAATACAAATTTAATTAAAAAAAATCCAAATATAAGTTGTTTCGAACCCCTAACATATGCTATACTTTTTAATTTTATAAGAATGCCATGATTATTTCGAAATCCTACAATACATATCAGTAAATTAAGCTGCCCAAAAGCTAATTTATTTGAAAATTCTTTTATTTACTTTAACTTAAAATAACCTAGCAAACTTTTTTCAAAATTATTTTCACACGCAGCATTATTATAATTCCAAAAGAATACATAGTTTGTTAAAAATCTCAAATAGAAAGTTTTTCAATACTGAAAAACTTTTTCAAAGGTTTTCAAATTATAGACAAATTAAATTAAACTAAAAACTTTCAAGTAGATCAATTTTAAAATGCCTATTATAGGCATGAGTGCCTTTTGGCCTACCCGGTAGCTGCTAGTCTATATGTGTGGGGGTTGCAGGTTCGATTCCCACCAGAGACTCTGGTCCCCTTAAGACAATTACAACAATAATTAACGTTGGGTGAACTGCAACCAATTCCAGTGGGGAATGTAAGAAAAGATTAACTCACTGTTTATTGTTGGTATTTTGTTTCAGCTTTGATATCGTTGCAAATAAGACGTTTTGCTAAAATTTTTTGGGATAATATTTCCTGGCCTAAGCAGCCAGCGAAATGCGCATAGAAACTAGCTTATCCGCCAAAAAATAAATTTCAGTGTTTTTATTAAAAACAAAAGTTGGGAATTAAGCACGACAAACAAAATCTTATTAATTACTAATCTTGTTTTACCAAAAATTACTTTGATAATGATTTATATAAGCTTTAAAATAAAAACTTCTTGGATTAAAACAAAAAAACAAACTAAACTTTTCTGAAATCTTAAACATTGGCAACGTTATAAAGCGTTTCGCAAAAGTTGGACTGACATCTTTTGAAAGACAATAACAGATGATTTAAAAAATAAGTCTTTCAAAAATTAAAGGCTCAAAAAATGTTAATTACAGAAACAAATTACATTAAACTAAAAAAAAAAAAAAATTTAAATCCCCTAACATAGGCAACAATTTTTAAACCGAAAACTATGCTATAAATATTTGAAAACCTAAAAAAATCATATTTTCAAAAGGAAAAACCTTGTAAGACTGGAAACCAAATTAAGGCAAGAGAAAAATCTGGAAAATATTTTACTCTATAAACCCAAAAGTATGCTATTCTTTATACTGAAACTTTTGTTTTGTTCTGTTATTATTTATCTGATTAAATATAATCGCTAAAACTTTTATTACCGTTATTTTTAACCTAAAATTAAGCACCAGATATCGATTACAGTTCTTTGAATTTTGCCTTTTTCTCATTCCATTGGTTTCTGCTATTCTCGTCGTATAAAAATCCTTGGCCTCCTTAAAAATTCTAAAGTTTTTTTTTTTTATTTTGTTTACCACTTTTTATGCTCCAAATTTGTTAAATTTGCTGCCACGTAAGCAAGTGATTATCCCCTTTAAGTTTTTTGTTCTCTTTCCATTTTTTTATATTTTTTTTGTGAACACTTTAAGTTTTTTACATAAAAAAGACAAAATACGTACCGAAAACAGAAAAAAAGAATATTTTAACAACTAAGTACCTAAAATAATAGCAACAGCTTGTTTTTGCTTTCATTATCCGTTTTTAGTACCATTTTGCCAGATTTTTTTTCTTTTTTTTTGCTTATATTTCGTAGCAGAGTGTAGCATATTGAATTTCTGTTTGGTATACAACAAGTTGTGTAGAAAATTTTCTAACTGACATGAAATTTCGAAAACATTCAACAAACTAGTTTATTGTTTAAAATATAAATTGTAGTCGGTAGTTGTTAGTGCTTGACATAAAAACTAAAATAAGGGTACAATAAGAAAGAAACAAAAAGAAAGAACCCCGTTACATTTGTTTTTGTGTAGGAAACAAGGATATATTTAATTTTTTATAGAAAATGTAACATATGAAAACAAATAACGGAGGAAAAGTAGGTATAAGAGTAGGCTATATGGAATGGTATAGTATAAGTTATACATAGAAGTATATATTGTCTGTTATAGTATAAGAGTAGATTTTATAGTTTTTTTTTTAAATATAAGACTAGACTGCAAGTCTAACCTATTTAGTATAAGAGTAGATTATAGCAGGGCTGTGGAGTCGTCAAGAAATAGTTATAACTCCGACTCCGACTCCTTTTGCTGTAATTTTTTAAGTACGACTCCAACTCCGACTCCGACTCCAACTCCGACTCCAACTCCGACTCCAACTCCGACTCCAACTCCGACTCCTACTCTAACCTATCATTATTTATGAGACTAGTTCTTATTTGACTTTAAACTCTTTTAATTTGTTTTTTAATTCAGTACCTTTTAAATGGTTAAATATAGCAAGAAAATTATTCTGTAAAACTTTCAAATCGATATTTTAATTCTAACGTGCCGCATTGAGCTTTAACATATGAGGAGGAAAGCTCGAAAAACATATAGCGCCCTATTAAATAGACCAACTGAGCTCTACTTTTTTGATTCTACAGTCTTATGTCATTCTTGACTAATAACTCAACAGTTGAACATTTTAAGCCAACTGTAATATAGAAAAATAATGGATTTAATTTTGGAACCACCGAGTTTTCGAAAGATATGATTTTTGATTCAAACCGTATGGGATCATTAAACTTTAGTATATTTTAAAAGTTATATTTATTTATTAAATATATGCAAACAGTGCTAAAAAATGTAACAATAGTTGTGTAGGGAAGAGATAAACTACACCAATTCACATCTGTTGGAATTTATAGATGTGTGAATTTCCATAAGTTCTATCTAATGCAGCTTTCGAGATAGAAAAGTGGAAAACAATGCCAAGTCCAATTTGCTAAGACGTTAAGGGCACCAAGTGTACTAAGTATTGTTTACCACAGAATTTGTAGAGACAAAGAACATCATTAGTTCTTTTTTGTAAATTGTGAAGTGAGGTCTTTTGTTTTTAATATACATAAATTCAAACACTGCCGTTTTGGTCTAGTTTTATTTATTAAGTCAAATATTTAGACCAACTTTTTTAATCATTCTGAGGAAAATTAAATATATTTTTATTAAAACATGCAGATGCGCATTCAGTTGTTACTTCTACAATTTTTATAACACATTTTGAAGAGAAACGTACCGTAAAAAGTTCTATTATTTCTGGGATCATTAAAATATTCGGATCATTAAAAAATTCGGACAAAGGCAAATTTTTAATACACAAATAGCATCATTTGCGATTTTCAACGTGTTTCAAAATATGGCTTGCAGAGTTAAAAAAATATGAATTTTTAAACAACTAAATTGAAATCGTTTTCTTCAGTACACCATTGCTTTTTTCCGTTCCAAGTTCAATATTATTATTGTCAAAGACCGAAATTTAAAATTGCAAGTCTTTATTATCTCTCCAATTTTTCCTAAATTGAGTAGATAAAAGAATTCTCAAATCATTTTTCGGGTTTACCCCCAGATTGATGGGAATTATATTTAGAACAATGTCATGTATTTTTCCGAGCTCCTTTTCCTTTTTTTCTATTATAATTCACCTTGAAGGTTAGAACTTAAAATTTAGTTTACTTAATGCTTTCACCACAGGAGCTACAGCAGATTTCAAGTCATATAACGGAACATGGCTACAAAAATATTTGTTAATATACGATAAATAAAAAACAACAAATTTTTAACTTCCTTAATTCGGCTCTATTTCATTAGGGATATCTTGGCGAAATTCAAACAGTGAACCAGCGAGTTTTGTTACAGAAATTTTAGCTCACATAAAAACATAGAAAAGGACATGCTTCGATACAATCTATATATTTCTCATGAATTGCTAAAAGAACTGTCAAAATAAGATGTTATCTCAATTTTTCTAACTCCCCTACTCATATGAAAAGTATACTGGTCATTATCTTCTGACTTCACAAATTCAAAAAGTAGACCCTCTTATGGCCAATTCCACCAATTTATTTAAATATCAATTTATGTTTAAAAATCGTTTTTTATGTGGAATAAAAATAAAATTATATGAAAAATTATATTTAAATATGAATTGATATTTTAAAAGAATTGCTGAAATTGGTCATTAAAATTTTTTTATTTTGAAAAATATTAGAAAAAATTTTAATGCCAAAAAGTCGGAGTCGGAGTCATTAGTGTTTGTGGGTACTTCGACTCCGACTCCGACTCCGGTACAAAAACCTCAACTCCGACTCCGACTCCACAGCCCTGGATTATAAAGTCTTCTTTTGTATAAGAGAAGACTATATAGTTTGGCCTAGTTTAAGAATATACTACACAGAAGAAAAAACTCTCGGGATAAATGAAGTTTTTTATGATTACTTTAAGTACAAGTCGTACACAAACATTCAAGTACGAATAACACTAAAACGTACTCAAAACAATCCTAAATGGGAGTACTTTCAAAAATCCATCCTGGAATTTCTTGAAATAAGTATAAAATTCTTAAATCAAGTAAACAAAAGATTAAAATTTCGTTGTGTTTAACCCTCATTTAAAAAACATTTAAAAAAGCCCTGGCTTTTTTGCTTCTCATTTAGTTTATATTTTTGGTTAAGTAAAAACCAAATAGGGCCTGATGTTGGTGTTTTATCATTCTATAATGTGGGGTAAGTAAATCAATCATTATAATTTTTTCTTTCTAATTTCTTTTTTGTTTTTTTTTTCAAGCACGAATTCGCATTTTGAGTGTAATTCATTCTTAGTTTTTCTTAAATCAATCTCATTTTCGGATTATTTCAAGTACGAAATCGGGATTGAATATGGATACTTTAAGTATTTTGCGTTTAAAAATCAGTGCTTGAATTAATCTTTCTGTACTTGATTCAAAAAAATCCGTACTCACCGTATTTTTTATACCGCTTCGGATTGATTTGAATACGGATGGATCGACTTTCGTTTTGAGTGTAGCTCAATCTACAATTTAAGCCAAAATCTAGTATACAATCAGACCATGTGTTATTCTATATTATAAAAATTTACTTTTATACGCTCTGGATTATTGTCTAATCTGGTATAAGAGTAAACTACATTGCATGCTCTAGCATAAGAGCAGACTACATATATTCGCTAATATAAGAGTGAATTCTGTAACAGTCTAAAATCAGAAATTCTGCTCTATTCTAAGCGTTTATTAAATGCTAAAGTCTAAGATAGTTATCTAGTATAAAAGTACGAATAAGAGCACGCAGCTCCTCTAGCCTGCTGCCTGATAGATTGTCTAGTCTAGTCTTAAGGTACTCTACTCCTATATTGGAATATTAGTATAAAAGTAGGCTGTAAGCTCTAGTTATAACCAAAACAAAATAGTGAAACGTTTGTGTGTGTTACATTAAAAAATCTTAATCTTACACTGAAAGAAAATTTCATCTTCATATTGATGATGCCCTTTCATCAGAATTGTGACAGCAATGTCTCTATAAATGGCATCAATGATGCAAAAAGTAATATCAATCCAATGACTAACGTCTTCGTACAATTTTGTCATATTTAACGTGTCATCTTTTTTATGACTATAGTGACATCAATTCGATGCCACATTTTGTATTTATTGACATCATTTTCATGATTACAATGTATTATAAGAAGCAAAAATTCCTATATTCTTTTTTTTTAAATAATTGAGTTAAATACATCAAATTTTTAAAGTATAATGATTACGAAAATCACGTGGGGCATGGTGTTGGTGTCTTATTATTGAGAGTTCTGCTGTAAACAAAGGTCGTTATTCAACAAACGTGAAACAAACATATGTAACGGGTAAGTATATAATTCTCTCACTTTGAAGTCAATTCCAATGACTTTGACTAAATGACAAACTGTCAATAAATTGATGATAATGTGTCCTTTCTCCGATGTTACTTCGTCATCGCCCTGAGGACATATTCGTCATTTCTGTGATGCCGATGTGTCATCCAATTAATGACATAAATTCATTTTGACCCTGATGACATTTTGGCCAATTGATGTTAAGGTTGACATCACCATGATGAAAAGTGTCATGTGGTCAAAAACGAAGACACTTGTCATAGTACTAATGTCAAAATACATCAGCGTTATGACGCGTTTTCTATCAGTGTATACCCCCACCTTAAAAGTATACCGATCGACTTGTAATCACTTTCTAAGTAGATCTAACGGTGTCCGTCCGTCCGGCAGACTGGCTAGTTGTCTGTCTACGTAACCTTGTGGACAAAAAGTACAGGTCGCAATTTTGAAGATAATTTTATGAAATTTGGTACATCCATTTAATTTATTATAAAGACGGAGTCTATTAAAGTTGCTGAGAATCGGTCAATAATTCCACATAGCACCCATCATATTTCTTTCTAGAAAAGTCTTTGTGCCCATTTACTATCTTCCCTGCCAACAATTTCCATCGCCGAATCATCGCCAGCGAATCGCCGGCAAGTTGTCTTACATCGCTGCGATGCATCGCGTGAAAGCTAAATGCGATCCTCTGGCGAATCTCGTAAACGTTCGTATGTGTCAACCACATCGTGTGCCGTGGTACAAGAATAGGGAAGAAGGGATATATTAAATATTTTTAAAATGAGTTACAATAAGACACCTTTCACAAATCACATGCTCAACTGGAATGCTAAAATTGCTAATTGCCCTTGAAACCAAATATTTATTTTCCCGTTACCTTAACAAACAACAAGAAAAAAAAATTCTATCGAAAGTTATAAAAAACCACTGATGATTGCCGCTACCTGTGTGCGCTCGCATATTCATCGCCTAGTTGTAAGGCGTAGGCGATGGTAAGCGATTCGAATCATCGCCAAACAAGTAATCGCCAAAAAATTTCAAAAATGTTTGGAGGGTTATTATGTTCGTATTCAGCTTAAATTTGGCTTAAAAATATTTTATTGTAACTTAAATCGTCTTACCAATTTTTTTTTTGTAACGATTACTTTTATATTTGCTACCTTGTCAAGGAAAATTTGTATACTGGCAGGTCCAAAATTTACCATAAGTTTTATAAATTTCATTTGGATGTATTTATCAAGATAATATTTAACACAAAGAACTCTTAGATGAATCTTAAGCTCATAACTTAATTGTGTTCTGGCGGGTGGGTCCATGATTGCCATTGGGTTTCGAAAATTAAAAAGCGAAAATAATAAAGTTCATTTAAAAGAGTAGACAATACTCTGTTTCATTATAAGAGTTTACTATATTCGGCTCTGTTATAAGCAAGGCGAATTTATAACAAGGTAGTGGCAGATTTTGACAGTTCGAACTAATTTGTTTTGATTTGTTAGTGTTTTTTAAGAAATGGTTGACATTTCGAGCCGTAAACACTAACAATGCAATGCCAAAATCCTATTTTGCTTCTGTTGTGCTTGGAGTGTTCGCTATTTGTAAGACTAGACTATAGTCTGGTGTATGACATGATCATACTTTACTCTCTCTGCTTTATTATTATGTAGACTATAGTCTGCTGTATTATAAGAGTAGAATAAAATCCGTTTTATTATAAGAGTAGCTAAAAGTCTGTTCTATTTTAAAAGCAGACTATAGTTGACCCTTTTCTAAAAGTAAAATGCAGTATTTTCTCTTTTAAAAGTAGTTGTTTGTCCTCTCCTTTATTATAGGATTCTATTATAGCCTGCTCTATTTACAGGGTACACCAGTTCCAGACCTTTTAACAATTTCACAATACCCAAAAACTTAATGTAGCTCCTTTTGCGAAATATGTCACCATCATTTAAGTTTTATGTGATGACATGAAAATACCAACATGTTATTTATTTTTCTCTCTCTTGTATAGTTTGTTTTTGTTCACTATAATTTCCTTTTTTGGCAAGACATTTTGTATTGTAGTTCGAAGGACACAATTTTTTTTTTCTTTTCATCTTTTAACAGGATGTCCTTATTTGAACTGAAGCATCATAAAAAATGATTATATGTAGATGTTATTGTCATATAATAAACAGTTATTAAATATAATGTTAAATACTAGTTATTACATGTACAATAAAAAAATAAAGGTGTCCTTTAAGAGGACATATTGTAGAGTAATTTGATATGACTAAAATGTCCTTGAGAATAATAATAGAACGGGTTTTGTGAAGGAATAGATATATTAAACGTATAGAATTTTTGTACAGTGCGGAATTTATAAACTTTTTTTGTTGTTATTCTTTAATGGCCGATTTCACCAATTTATTTGAATATCAATTTATGTTAAAAATTCGTTTTTCATGTCAAATAAAAATAAAATTGCATGAAAAACTATATTTAAATATGAATTGATATTTAAATAGAATTAGTGAAATTGGCCACAAGACTTTTTTGATAATATATTTTGTCTAAATACAGTGGAATCTGTTATGGCAGGATAATTAAATGTGTCCGTACACGGATAATGTCCTCTTAAAAGAACTCAATGCTTTCGTTTAGAATGCATCCGGGACCAGGGAACAGTGATCGCCGAAAGGGAGTGCCTGCACGCAGAGAAAAAACATGTTTAAATATGGTCACCTCCAACGATACTAAAGGGTGGTTAAATTGTAAGGGCCGATGTTGAATGTGAACCACACCTAAACGCCAAGTTTTTTTCCGAATTTTATTTGACATTTCTCTATTTCAGACTTACTCAATTTGAACCATGGAGAGATACACAATCCAACAACGTGTTAAAGTTATCCAGACTTATTATGAAAATGGCAACAGTGGATGATCAATTTTCGAAGAAAATCATCTTCAGTGATGAGGCACATTTTCACCTCAGTGGATTCGTCAATAAACAGAATTGCCGCATTTGGGCGAATGAGAATCCAAGAGTGATTGTCGAAAAACCAATGCACCCACAAAGAGTGACTGTTTGGTGCGGTTTATGGGCTGGCGGCATCATCGTGCCGTATTTTTCCCAAAATGAGGCCGGACAGGCAGTTACTGTGAATGGTGTTCGCTATCGTGAGATGATAACGAACTTTTTATGGCCCGAATTGGAAGATATGGATGTGGACGATATGTGATTTCAGCAGGACGGTGCCACTTGCCACACAGTTAACGAAACAATGGCTCTTTTGCGCAACAAATTCAATGGCCGTGTTATCTCACGTAATGGCGATGTCAATTGGCCGCCAAGATCATGTGATTTGACACCGTTGGACTTTTTTCTTTGGGGTTATTTGAAAGAAAAGGTGTACGTCGATAAGCCAGCAACAATTCAAGAGCTAAAGGATGAGATAATTCGGCACATTAACGGCATAGAACCTCCATTATGCCTCAGGGTCATCGAAAATTTGGACCATCGGATGGAGGTGTGCCGCCGTGGTCGCGGCGCCCATTTGGCCGATATTTTGTTCCATACATAATTGAGTAATACTAATATATCATAATAAAATAAAATTACAATAATTTCCTAAATAGTTTGTGTTTTACTCAAAATCAACATCGGCCCTTGAAATTTAACCACCCATTATTTTTAAAGAAAATTTAACCATATTATTGCCAATGACAACCATATTATGGTTAAATAGTCCTCCATAAAGAAGCCACAACCATATTATGGTTGCCCCTAAACATGTTATGGTTAAATATCACAATATTTTGTTTTTAAATTAACAATAGTATTTTCCTCTTTTCCAAGGTCAACATGCTATGATTAAAAACCAACCATGGTATTATAAGTGTTAAACATATTTTAGTAAATATTAACCATAATATGTTCGGAGGCAACCATAATATGATTGTGGCTTCTGAATGGAGGACTATTTTAACCATAATATGTTTGTCGTTAACAAAAATATGATTAAATTAAACATAATATGGTTAAAATTTTCTTTAAAAAATAGTATTGTTGGAGGTGACCATTTTTAAACATGTATATTTAATCACTGTATTTAATTTATTTTCTATTAGCAAAGTTACAATTGCTTTAAATTCAATCACGTGATTACAACTTGCAATAAATAGCCTTGTAAATTCAATTTCAGCTACTTGCACGCTGAAATATGTGTCTGGTTATGCGAGATTGGCGTTTTCTCAAATTCACTCTATAAGAAAAAAATTGGTATTGCAATTTTAAAACTTTGCTAGAGCACATTAGAAATAACTTTTTCGAAATTATTTTAACTTTAAAAACTGCTCTCTCTCTCTCTCTCTCTCTCTCTCTCTAAATCACAGTTTTTGTTGCCATGATTACAAAATTCCCTTTATCTATTACTAACATTTTATTTTTAATGCCATAAAGTTTCTAATCAATAATGGTTCAAGAGCTTCTACTCGTCTAATGTCCATAAAATTGTTGAGTTTGCTAAACTTGAGGTTGATAACGAGATGTAGAGGCCACTTTAAAATGAAGTAGCTTGGCTATCCGGTACTTTTGAAAACTTAACAAAAGCTTCATAACAAATTAAAATATTTTTTTGATTGCTTAATAAGCACTTATTTAGATTGTAACTGATGTAAAATGTTTAGAAGGCAAAGGAATTTATTTAAGGAATGGTTAGTAACAAGATCTCGAAAAGATTTGAAATAAATAAATGAAATATTGTATAAGGGTTATCTAAAAAAGGTGGCATAGTTTAGTATAAGAGCATTACATCTGTTTAAGCATAAAATTCGTATAACAGTTTGCACTGTTTAATTAGACCAAAGTTTGCTTTAGTATAGAGTAGACTGTCTGCACTACACAGAAAAAATGATCAGTAGTTTTTTATCAATTAAACAAATTGTTTTTAAAGTTTGTCAATTGAATAAATGTGAAAATTGAATCAATTATTTTTTCTTTTTTTTGTTGAAAGAAAATTAAAAATATAATTTTGATTTAATTAACATTTAAAATAAGTCTCGCCCAAAGTCTGCTCTGGCATACATACATATACGATTAGTCAAGAGTTCACTATCCATGCAGATAACGAGTCTAGTCCATGCATGCATGTAAAGAGTACTCCATTAAGGGGCTAGTAGTACTTCAAACCTACTTCAAATATATGGTTAAAAGATGGTCGATTTAACATAAAGATGTCCTAGAAGTGGATCATATAACTCAGTTTTGCATTACACCGGAATAGTCTTAAAACAACTCCATGTTCATACATACTCCTAGTGGATTAGTTTTGAAACTACTCCATGGTATACTCCAGAGGATTAGTTTTAACTTCGATTAAAAACGAAGACATGTCCTTTCACAACAAACTCTTTTAAACAATGCTTGTATAACATTGGACCAGTCCAGGGAGTAGCCCTTTTGATCAAAATGGATCACGTAGTCCAATTTTATCTGCAGGGATGCTACAGGAGTTAAAGTTTACTCTCTGCTCTTACACAAAATGGACTATAGTGTTATACTTATATAAGAGTAAGCTTAAGTTTGCTCTTATATAAGGGTATACTAGGGTCAACTCTAATACAAGAGTATACTAGAGCCAAATCTAATATAAGAGTAGACTAGAGTTTGTTCTCGCATAAAACTCGTCTTGAATTTCCTTTTGTATAAAAGTAACCTTGACACTGCTCTAGTATTAAAGTAGATAAAAGACGAATATGTACACGGTGGCTTGAAAACTACCTGAAAAGTAAACTCGCCTTGATTAGATATAACAGTGTTGAAAAATTTAGAACTTTGGTACTTTTTTCAGTACTTTTTCATATTAAAAATACCGCAGTGCTCCCGCGTTGTTTTCAGTACTTTTTTTTATCCTTTGAGCTTTTTTAACTGTAATGTGATCATTTCGATAGCAGGCTTAGGTTATCATGTGTTTGTTGCAAAATTTATGTTTCTTGTATTTTAAAAATAATTAACGACGTGGATGCCAGGATCCATATTTTGGTTTCCAGAATAGGATATTCTTCTTACAACTGGCAAGAAAACTTTATGAAAAAGGATGCATAGGATGATATGTTTGTGGAAAATTTAAATGAAAATCGTATTTATAGAAACATGCAATGTAAGGGAAATGGTTTATAAAGTAAAAGAAACTGCGAAATCGTTTTATTCGACAATGTGCGAAACACTAAGAACTAAATTTTGTGTTGAACATAAAACCTTAAAAGTGATAATCAATATTGTTTCACAAAGAACCATTAGCATAATACTGATATTATTAATATTATTTACAAACGATAAAGAAAACTATAATAATAATAATATCAATTCACAATTCCGTGTTCTAGCGGATTTTTCAGAAATAAAGCATTTCAGAACTGAATATTCTTAAATTTCCTGGAAAAATATAGCCAATATTATATATAAATACTGTTTGCTATTAAATACTTAGATAAATGAGTTCTAAAAATTCTAAAAAGTTGAAAAAATGTTGTTAATCATGCGAATTTTCATTTAAAAAATATTTTTGTTTACGTTTTACATTTTGTATTATTAACGAAATTTTTCTTTAATTTTGGTTTATTTTGTTTTTTGATTAAAATCTTTTTTTCCCCGAGATTGTTTTAAAAACTTATCTCGACTTAAGATGTTTTCTCAAAATGCCACAGAATTCTAATAAAATATTATTTGTTCCTTATATTTTCATTAAATATTGTTTTTTTAACAAAAAGTACCATTTGGTGGGAAAAATACTCTTTTAGTTGAAGTTTAGTACCCTTTCAAAATTTCAATTTTGCAACACTGAGATATAAGTCTTTTCTAGTATAAGAGCAGGCAGTTCTCTTGTATATAAGTTTTCTAAAATCTAATACTAAACTTGACTAAAGCATAAAGGCTCAGTTAGCCGGGAGTAACAGTAACAGTAACATTACCGTAAAAAAGTAAGACCAATCTATTTCTTACAGATTGAGACGTAACATCTTACTGCTAACTGTAATCGTTCTAATTGCTTCACATACAACAAAATGAATCAGCTGATTTTAAACGTTACTGTTACTCCCGGCTAACTGAGCCTTAAGATTTAACCATCTGCTTTAGTAAAGTGTTAGGCCATCTGCTCTACGGTAAGAAGAATCCATTTGGTTTAGTATAAAAACAGATTGTGTTATCTAGTATCTAATATGTGTGAAAAGAGTAAATTGTCTAGTCTAGTATAAGAGTATACCGTATTTTCGAGTATAAGGGTAAGCCGTATGCTTTGGTATAAGATTATTTCGCCAAATTAATCATTAGATTAGTGCGCCTGCTCTATTGAAACACTAAAGTTTACAGTTTAGTGACTCAACTAAATGATGAAACAGAACTGAGTCTTCAACTTCAAGCAAAAATTTTAAAGCCCATAATTAAAACGTCGGCAGTAACTTCAAATTCTCTCTCATTTCTTTCATTTTCTTTTGTTCTTATTTTTCTTTGTTTACAAAATGTATGAAATTGAATGAAAGTATGGTAGGTAGCATTGTTAAGAGAATAATTGTATTTATGTGAGAGCATTAGAAAAAACGTCCTCAAAATAAAATTGATTTTATTTCTCGACCGCATTCTCTGGCATAATTTTATGTCAAACTGTATGAAAAACATCGTTTAGCCCCAGTTCTGTTTCATCATTTAAGCTTGTTTTTGTTTAATAGTAGGGGTTTGTATATGCCCTAGTATCATTAGAAAAACAATTTTTTTTTTATCATTATTATTTAACTAAATATTTAATTTATATTATTTATTCTGATGCTTGTGTTTATATTAATTGAAATATTTATAAGACGTGTTATTAAGAAATTTCTTGCCAAGTTAACAAACCGCAAATGTTTATAATAATTTTGTTTTTTTTTTTCGTTATTACTACAACAGCAATAACACTCAAATAAAATATTTTTATAAAACATGAAAAAGTCATAATTAATCTGAAAATTTTATGTTGTGAAAATATGCACAAAAAAAAAATCATGACATGTAAAAAGCAAACAAACAATTGCATATTAAAATATCAACATCTTCATTTACTTTTTTTTTTTTTTGTTAGGTACCAGTAAAAGGGTGACTAAAAAACATGTGTTATTTTTTTTTGCGAGAGTTCTTCTATGAAAATAAACCCGCCCTAATATATATATATATATATATATATATATATATATATATATGCACAGCGTGCTTTTTCGGCACTTTTTTTCGAGCTACCGTATTTTTTGGGAACATTTGCATTCTTTGAGGACGGTGCCCAAAAAAATCGTATACCACCAGTAGATTTTGGGCACATAACACTTTGAGTACTATTTTTTAAAAAATTTTTTTTTTTTTGATTGTTAATTTACTTTTAATTCTTTTTAAAAATAACGTATCCATTAATTTATAGACTCTAAATAAATGCCTACATTTTTAATTTTTATTTAAAATTTTCCATTCGTGTGCTGCCATATTTTCAATTTTAAATTAATACATTTGACGCCATTAATTCTGTGCTTTTGCGTTTTTTCTTTGTTTTTAGAGATTAAGCATTATATCCAAGGTGGGTAGTAAGAAACAGCTGTTTACTTTTTAATCCCATTTGTCTATGCTTGTTGTTGTATTGGTTGTAATACTTAGACCACCTTTTAAGTACACATGTGCATTTCTTACAAAAAGCATAAACAAAACGTGTTACCACTGAAAATCATTATCGTTTTTTTTAGATATACATGTGTACATATAAAGATATTGGAATGTTATTTTTTTTTTGTATGTATGTATGTCTGTCTGTCTGTTCGTATGTTTGTTGGTTGTAATGATATTGTAATGTTTATTTATTTGAATGTCTGTAAGTCTGTTCGTATGCTTGTTTGTAGTTTGTTAGTTTGTTTGTTCGGATGTTTGTTTGTTTGTTTGTTTGCTTGTTTATTTGATTGTTTCATTCAGTTAAGAAAATCTTATAGCAAGTTAAACAGTTGCTTTTGTGAAGTTTTGTTATTATTTTTTAATTGTTTACATACCCCTAAAGATGGTTAGCGACGCTAACCGAAATATTGGGAATTAAAAATAAAAACTTAAAAACAAAAATCACAAGTTTTTAATTTTTATTTCTTTACTTGGACCTGCAGCCAAACAAAAACAACCAATAATTAATCTGTTTGTTTGTTTTTAATAAATTTGTTTGTTTGTCATACATTTGTTTGCCATATATTTTATCACCCAAGGGCGCGTCCTGGGCAGCTATGGGACTTTTCTGCAACATTTTTCTAGTCTGTATGGTAGCCCCCTTAAGGAATGTAGAAAGCGGGTAGATATCTTAGAAACATATTGTGGGGATAAAAAATGAAGTGGGGTTGGTCATACATTTGACCCGTCTAGGAGCATCCTACGCGCTGCAGGGGCCAACTTTAAGAATTTCATTAAACCGCCATATTTGTATAGGAGCCTCCATAAGGGGTGGAGATGAGGTGCAAGTATATTTAAAGAAAATGTTGGGGCCAAAAAACTAATAGAGGCCGGTCATACATTTTATCTCTCTAGGGGCGATTCATGGGCAGTTATGGGTCTATTTCTTCAATATATTTCTAGACTGTATTGAAAATTTTATATGGGAGCCCCATTAAGGAATGGAGATAACAGTAAGGTATGTTAGAAATAAATGATGGAGATGAAAAATAAAGTGAGGTTGGTCATAGATTTGACTCATCTAGGAGCACCCTACGATCTGCAGGGGCCAACTTTAAGAATTTCATTAAACCGCCATATTTGTATGGGAGTCTCCCTACGGGGTACAGAAAAGTTGCAAGTATGTTTAAAGAAAATGTAGAGGATAAAAAACTTATAGCGGTCGGTCATACATTTTATCCCCCTAGGGGCGATTCCTGGGCAGTTATGGGACGTTTACTTCAATAGATTTCTAGGCTGTATTGAACATTTTGTATGGGAGCCCCCTTAAGGAATGGAGATAGGGGTTATGTATGTTAGAAATAAATGATGGAGATGAAAAATAAAGTAAGGCTCGTCATAGATTTGACCCGTCTAGGAGCACCATACGCTCTGCAGGGGCCAACTTTAATAATTTTATTAAACCGCCATATTTGTATGAGAACCTCCCTAAGGGGTTAAGATAAGGTGCAAGTATATTTAAAGAAAATGTTGGAGCCAAAAAACTAATAGGGGTCGGTCATACATGTTATCCCCCTGGGGGCGATTCCTGGGCAGTTATGGATATTTTTCTTCAATATATTTCTAGACTGTATTGAAAATTGTATAGGGAAGCCCCCTTAAGGAATGGAGATAGCGGCTAGGTATGTAAAAAATAAATGATGGAGATGAAAAATAAAGTGAGGTTCGTCATAGATTTGAACCGTCTAGGAGCACCCTACGCTCTGCAGATGCCACTTTAAGAATTTCAAAAAACCACCATGTTTGTATGGGAGCCTACCTACGGGGTGCAGATAAGGTGCAAGTATATTTAAAAAAATGTTAGGGCCGAAAAACTAATAGAAGTCGGTCATACATTTTTACCCCCTAGGGACGATTCCTGGTCAGTTATGGGTCTTTTTCTTCAATATATTTCTAGAATGTATTGAAAATTTTATATAAGAGCCCCCTTAAGGAATGGAGAGAGCGGTTAGGTATGTTAGAAATAAATAATGGAGATGAAAAATAAAGTGAGGTTGGTCATAGATTTGACTCATCTAGGAGCACCCTACGCTCTGCAGGGGCCAACTTTAAGAATTTCATTAAACCGCCATATTTGTATGGGAGCCTCCCTACGGGGTACAGAAAAGTTGCAAGTATGTTTAAAGAAAATGTTGAGGATAAAAAACTAATAGCGGTCGGTCATACATTTTATCCCCCTAGTGGCGATTCCTGGGCAGTTATGGGACGTTTACTTCAATAAATTTCTAGGCTGTATTGCACATTTTGTATGGGAGCCCCCTTAAGGAATGGAGATAGGGGTTACGTATGTTAGAAATAAGTGATGGAGATGAAAAATAAAGTAAGGTCCGTCATAGATTTGACCCGTTTAGGAGCACCCCACGCTCTGCAGGGGCCAACTTTAAGAATTTTATTAAACCGCCATATTTGTATGAGAGCCTCCCTAAGGGGTTGAGATAGTTGCAAGTATATTTAAAGAAAAGGTTGGAACCGAAAAACTAATATAGGTCGGTCGTATATTTTATCCCCCTAAGGGCGATTCCTGGGCAGTTATGGATATTTTTCTTCAATATATTTCTAGACTGTAATGCAAATTTTATATGGGAGCCCCCTTAAGGAATGGAGATAGCGGTTAGGTATGTAAGAAATAAATGATAGAGATGAAAAATAAGGTAAGGTTGGTCATAGATTTTACCCGTCTAGGAGCACCCTACGCTCTGCAGAGGCCACTTTTAGAATTTCACTGAACCACCACCATATTTGTATGGGAGCCTACCTACGGGGTGCAGATAAGGTGCAAGTATATTTAAAGAAAATGTTGGGGCCAAAAAACTAATAGAAGTCGGTCATACATGTTATCCACCTAGGGACGATTCCTGGCCAGTTATGGGTCTTTTTCTTCAATATATTTCTAGACTGTATTGAAAATTTTATATGGGAGCCCCCTTAAGGAAAGGAGATAGCGGTTAGGTATGTTAGAAATAAATAATGGAGATTTAAAATAAAGTAAGGTTGGTCATAGATTTTACCCGTCTAGGAGCACCCTACGCTCTGCAAGGGCCACTTTAAGAATTTCACTAAACCACCATATTTGTATGGGTGCCTTCCTACGGGGTGCAGATAAGGTGCAAGTATATTTATAGAGAATATTGGGCCAAAAAACTAATAGAGGTCGCTCATACATTTTAACCCCCTAGGGATAATGGCTTCGTCAGTGATGCCATTAGGATACGAAAGATACATTTTTCGTATCTTTTGATGACTTCAGGTACCATGTATAATCCTAAGATTTTATGTTTTTTTTTTTTTAATCAGCACGCAAAATGTACAGAAATAAAATATTTAACTTTCTGTTTCTGGCAAAGTTTTTCAAAGATATTTTGTTATGAATACTAAAAAACAGTGACAACTAAAATGTTTTATGTTGCTGTTAAGTTTTCTAAGTTCTTCTGTCGTCTGCTTATTCTTGTGTATATGTTAATTTTTATAAATTAATAACATCCAATTTGTTTTATTAACATCCAAAGATAGTTACATTTAAATTATTTTAATGTTTGCTTAAAAATTACATAGGTACCCTATATTTATGACTTAAATAGATATAAAAATGAATTTATATGATATCATTATCTTAAAAATAGTCATTAAATATAAAAAAAAAATGTTATGTTAATAAAAGTTAAACGTTAGAAATGGATATTCAAATTTTTTTCAAAATGTATCTATTTGGGAAAAAGGGTATCATTTTGGAAACTAAAATGTATCTTTCTCGAAATTTCACTGGTAACACTGTAATACATATTAATGTAAGAATGTGTTAGTGTACAAAATTGCACACAGAGTTGCATTACATCAGCGTTGCCATTGTGAAAAATTGTCCCTCTTTTTTTATTTACGAAGTTTTAAAGGTAAAGAAGGTTTTTAAAAATATCCTGCCGTATTCATAAAAAATTACTGTGAATTACAGCGCATGAACATTCTGCCTTAAAACCTATTTTAAACTTATTTTATTTTTTTAAACGGCTGATACAATTAAATTTGCTGTATATTGGATGACTATTATATGATGATTTTTTGCTTTTGACCGATCTTATATTTTATCTGTCCTTTATTAGTGCAACGTTTTTGAGTTTTGTGTACCCCTTAGTGCCAATTCACACGTTGCAAGTCTTATTGACCAGCTTGCTACCTTATAGGCGAGAGAGAGTGAGAGAGAAACGTTTATTTTCCTCTCTTCACTCTCGTTAAAAAGTAGCAAGCTGATCAATAAGACTTGCAACGTGTGAATTGGGACTTAATGTGTACCCCTTAATGCCTTAATTAAGGGTTGCGCGATCAAGTTTTAATACACTCGCACTTTTTTACCAATTAACTCACACTTAGTGAGTGGATTGACCTACTACGTTTAAACTTTAAGGAACATATTTAATGGAAAGAGCAAAATATTGGAAATTTTTGCGTCTCCAAAGTAAGATATTACGATGAGTCTGAATTTTTTCCATAATATATATTTTGTCGTTACCAAATCTATACCAAATATGAATTTAAACAGAAATGTTGGATTAATACACTATTGTTGAACAAAAGCGATATGTGTCATTTTAAAGATCTGCTTATATGCATTATGTTTTTATTTTTGAAATACAGTAGAATCCCGATAATTCGTAATCGCAAGGGACCAGCAATTTCCTACGAATTATAGGGGCTTTTGATTTAGCGGGCTTTCGATTTAACGGGGTTAAAATAAAAAAAAATACGAATTAAAGGGTGTTTTCAATTTATTTACTAAAACGATAAAAAAAAACATAAAAAACAATTGTTGAAAATAAAATATATAAAAATTATACATGTAACAAACTGATATTAAGAAAATAAACACACACACAAGCAAAAACCCACAAAAAACAAAGCGGTAAACAAAAAATTATTCTTTCCATGTTTCTGTTGTTTTATTATGAATGATAAGTGGTAGTTAGCAAACAATTACGATTTATAAGAGATAAAGAAGATTTTATTTGAAAAAAAATTTATAATTAGCGAGGGGACCAAAATGTATGGAAATTTTACGAAATAACGAGATTTTTTCAAAGGACCGACAGTTATCGGGAATAACGATTTACCGGGGTACGACTTATCGGGATTTGACTGTAAATAGTTTCTTCTTATCAATTTTTTTAAAATAAAAATATATTTTTTTTATTTAATTATCTTACATCTTTTTATGTGGTTTTTTTGACTTCCCTCTGTGTGTTTATTTGTAATTGCTACGCAAAGGTTTAGGAAAAAAGACAAGAAGATAAAACAGGTGTAAAAAGTCCTACTTTTGGGTACTTTTTGTAAACACTTGTTTTTAACAAATTTGCTTAAAATTGAAACCTATGTTCTTTACGATAAAGGCAGCAAAAACACATAAGAACGTTGTAAAGCGGCCCATACACTTGCAATATTATTGTATATGATATTCGCCATATTATTTCCATTTTGTCGTAAATTATGCAATAAGTCGCACAATGGTTTAAATTTAAATATTGCTCAACTTTCATTAAAAAAAGGTGTACATACATAACCTTTATGAATAACATCAACAGCATTGTACAATGTTAGCAACAAATTTCAGTTTCTTTTCGTTGTGCAATACAAATCAAATGTCTTTTGATTGTTGCCAATATAATGTGTTACCTTCGAATATCACATACACATCGATATAATTGTACAATACTTAAAATTTAACAATTTTATTGCAAGTGTATGAGCCACTTAAGAACGTAAGTTAACGGTCGTACATTTTTTAAAACACGATCTATTTACTTACAATTCCGTCGTACACAAATCGAGTTTTCTTTTGAAAATAATCTTAAAAAAATCTAAATTTTTGTTAATTTTTTCCTTGGTTTATGTTGTTATCAAATATTCAATTTGAGAACACAAAAATAATTTAATTTAAATTTTCAATTTTTATTTCCCTTCTCCAGCAACTTTCAAAAATCCTTTGTGTTTATACGATGATTTAAAGTTACGTATTTTTTATTTGCAGAAGCGCCTCGATTATCTGTCATTCGATTAACCGGCAGATGCAACACTATTCGTTTGTAACTTAATTAGAAACACACAAAAAACTACTCAAAATTGTTGCTATGGATGATCGAGGACTTACTGTATTTTCAATTTATAAAACGTAACGATAAGAAAATAAATAAGTTGAAAGATAAATCTGAGAAAAAGTCATGAAAAACACAAACCAAGTATTTTTGTTTACCCCTCTATCTTCACTTAACCGTTAGCCACCAAACCAAAAGAGAAGTTGTAAAAGCCCCCGTCTGAATTTTCTGTAAGGCGACGTACGACGTAGATACGCTTTTAGATTTGCGCCAGCTATTGTGTGCCTTTGTATACAATAGTATACATATTAATTTGACATCGTATCTACGTCGTAGACTACTACGTTCATACGGTGCAATTGTGTTCCTTATCATAGAGACAGCAAACAAATATAGTACATCTGAAGAGAAAAATTTGTACTTTTTGAAAATTTTGGCTAACCCTTGATTTTTTATTTTTTAAACATGCATATTTTTCAGAAACCAATTATGATTTTGTTTTAATAATTGCAGCTTTACACTAGGAGACAAAAATTGTATAACGAACTAACGCAAAAAAACTGCAGCTAGCGCCATAGAATTGCTAAAATGTCGACAAATTTTAATTTATTTTTTTAACATTCATGGCCCGCCGCGGCCAAACTGTGGATACTTTAGTAAAGTTCTATTCAAAAAAATTATTCTTATAATATAATTCAAAATTCTTTAGAACATCATAATTCTTTTTTTACATTTTTCAGCTGTATTTATATCGAAAATTCGAAATATGTGTAAAAAATTATTATTGGATAATTTACGTTTTTACCTTTTGCAATGTATTTCATAAATTTCACGAATTTCCGATAAAAAATACAACTGAAAAATGTGAAAAAATGCATTTTTCAGTAACTATATATGAGGAATTATGAATTAGAGTAAAAGGAGTATTTTTTCTGAAGATTACCGTTTGGCAGCTACGGGCCAAAAATGTTTTTGAGGCTTTAGATAAATTTTTTCGGATTATTTTGTTCTACTTATTTTCTAAGAGTCTATAGCTACAATTATGGCGAAAATAATTGCTTTCCGAGATTTAGATATGAGAAAAATAAAATAAAAACTAGCAAAACGCAAAAGTTTCGTTGGTTACGAAAAGTACTTCGAGAAATTCCACACGAGAAAGAGTTTGAAAAATTGGACTATGGGCCAAAAATAGTGCAAAATATTTAAAAGTTTAATATTTTAGCAATTTTAATTCACTAAATACTGTTTTTACGCTTATTTTGTTTTAGCTTTATAGCTAAGATTATGGTGAAGACAAGAAAACAAAATGCTAAATGGTTTCCGAGATAAAGAGCATGGAACGGGTGCATAAAAAAACCTTGGTACATTTTTATTAATAATAATATACAATAAATTTTTTTTAGAGCTTAAAGTAATAAAAAGTAAAACTACAACTTGTTACAGACGGTCATTATTAAAATTTAACTTTTGAACAGAACATTGCATAATTCAATATAAGACTTTGAACAGTGAACACTAAAGTCGATTTCATCATTTTTAGATACTTCAGCACCTTAAAGAATACATTTGTGATCGTTAAGGTATGAAGTATTGAAGGAGTAAACAAAATTAAACAACGTTACAGTAATTAAGCAGATAGAATCTAAGATAGCTTTGTTGCACTTAACTTCACTTAACGTTTTCATCTAATATACTGCAAAGATTAGATTATATATTGACAAATATCTTTATACAAATTTTAAACATGTGAACGTCTAACAATATTTAAAAAAAAGGGAAAATATGACAAATGGCAACGCTGTTCAAGTGCAACTCTGTGTGTTTATTTCTACACTGCTGCTAATGTAGCAATTTTCTTGTCAAAACCAGCGAATTTAAATAAAATTTATTAGTAAAACTTTTTGGCGTTTTATCGCTAAATTATATAAAATTTCAATAATTTCTTTTCAAAAAGGGTGGTTTTTAGCGATTTATAACTAAATATAATTTCTATTTAAAATATTGAGCTATTTTTTATTGCGTTTCTGTTATATTATTTCAATCATTTTTTCAAAAAGGGTGGTATTTATTGGTTTATAACAAAATATACTTTCTATTTAAAATATTGAGCTATTTTTTATTGTGTTTGTTTTACCATATTTCAATAATTTCTTTTCAAAAAGGGCGATTTTAGGGATTTATGACTAAATATACTTTCTATTTAAAATATTGAGCTATTTTATATAGTGTTTGTGTTATAATATTTCAATTATTTCTTTTCAAAAAGGGCGGTTTTTATTGGTTTATAACTAAATATACTTTCTATTTAAAATTTTGAGCTATTTTTTATTGTGTTTCATTAATAATAATTCAATAATTTTATTTCAAAAAGGGTGTTTTTTTTAGCGATTTATGACTATAAATACTTTCTATTTAAAATATTGAGCTATTTTTTTTGTGTGTTTGTTTTACCATATTTCAATAATTTCTTTTCAAAAAGGGCGATTTTAGGGATTTATGACTAAATATACTTTCTATTTAAAATATTGTGCTATTTTATATTGTGTTTGTGTTATAATATTTCAATAATTTCTTTTTAAAAAGGTCGATTTTAGCGATTTATGTCTAAATATACTTTCCATTTAAAATTTTGAGCTATTTTTTATTGTGTTTCATTAATAATAATTCAATAATTTCTTTTCAAAAAGGGTGGTTTTTAGCGATTTATGACTAAATATACTTTCTATTTAAAATATTGTGCTATTTTATATTGTGTTTGTGTTATAATATTTCAATAATTTCTTTTTAAAAAGGTCGATTTTAGCGATTTATGTCTAAATATACTTTCCATTTAAAATTTTGAGCTATTTTTTATTGTGTTTCATTAATAATAATTCAATAATTTCTTTTCAAAAAGGGTGGTTTTTAGCGATTTATGACTAAATATACTTTCTATTTAAAATATTGTGCTATTTTATATTGTGTTCGTGTTATAATATTTCAATAATTTCTTTTTAAAAAGGTCGATTTTAGCGATTTATGTCTAAATATACTTTCCATTTAAAATGTTGAGCTATTTTTTATTGTGTTTCATTAATAATAATTCAATAATTTCTTTTCAAAAAGGGTGGTTTTTAGCGATTTATGACTAAATATACTTTCTATTTAAAATATTGTGCTATTTTATATTGTGATTGTGTTATAATATTTCAATAATTTCTTTTTAAAAAGGTCGATTTTAGCGATTTATGTCTAAATATACTTTCCATTTAAAATTTTGAGCTATTTTTTATTGTGTTTCATTAATAATAATTCAATAATTTCTTTTCAAAAAGGGTGGTTTTTAGCGATTTATGACTAAATATACTTTCTATTTAAAATATTGTGCTATTTTATATTGTGATTGTGTTATAATATTTCAATAATTTCTTTTTAAAAAGGTCGATTTTAGCGATTTATGTCTAAATATACTTTCCATTTAAAATTTTGAGCTATTTTTTATTGTGTTTCATTAATAATAATTCAATAATTTCTTTTCAAAAAGGGTGGTTTTTAGCGATTTATGACTAAATATACTTTCTATTTAAAATATTGTGCTATTTTATATTGTGTTCGTGTTATAATATTTCAATAATTTCTTTTTAAAAAGGTCGATTTTAGCGATTTATGTCTAAATATACTTTCCATTTAAAATGTTGAGCTATTTTTTATTGTGTTTCATTAATAATAATTCAATAATTTCTTTTCAAAAAGGGTGGTTTTTAGCGATTTATGACTAAATATACTTTCTATTTAAAATATTGTGCTATTTTATATTGTGTTTGTGTTATAATATTTCAATAATTTCTTTTTAAAAAGGTCGATTTTAGCGATTTATGTCTAAATATACTTTCCATTTAAAATTTTGAGCTATTTTTTATTGTGTTTCATTAATAATAATTCAATAATTTCTTTTCAAAAAGGGTGGTTTTTAGCGATTTATGACTAAATATACTTTCTATTTAAAATATTGTGCTATTTTATATTGTGTTTGTGTTATAATATTTCAATAATTTCTTTTTAAAAAGGTCGATTTTAGCGATTTATGTCTAAATATACTTTCCATTTAAAATTTTGAGCTATTTTTTATTGTGTTTCATTAATAATAATTCAATAATTTCTTTTCAAAAAGGGTGGTTTTTAGCGATTTATGACTAAATATACTTTCTATTTAAAATATTGTGCTATTTTATATTGTGTTTGTGTTATAATATTTCAATAATTTCTTTTTAAAAAGGTCGATTTTAGCGATTTATGTCTAAATATACTTTCCATTTAAAATTTTGAGCTATTTTTTATTGTGTTTCATTAATAATAATTCAATAATTTCTTTTCAAAAAGGGTGGTTTTTAGCGATTTATGACTAAATATACTTTCTATTTAAAATATTGTGCTATTTTATATTGTGTTTGTGTTATAATATTTCAATAATTTCTTTTTAAAAAGGTCGATTTTAGCGATTTATGTCTAAATATACTTTCCATTTAAAATTTTGAGCTATTTTTTATTGTGTTTCATTAATAATAATTCAATAATTTCTTTTCAAAAAGGGTGGTTTTTAGCGATTTATGACTAAATATACTTTCTATTTAAAATATTGTGCTATTTTATATTGTGTTTGTGTTATAATATTTCAATAATTTCTTTTTAAAAAGGTCGATTTTAGCGATTTATGTCTAAATATACTTTCCATTTAAAATTTTGAGCTATTTTTTATTGTGTTTCATTAATAATAATTCAATAATTTCTTTTCAAAAAGGGTGGTTTTTAGCGATTTATGACTAAATATACTTTCTATTTAAAATATTGTGCTATTTTATATTGTGTTTGTGTTATAATATTTCAATAATTTCTTTTTAAAAAGGTCGATTTTAGCGATTTATGTCTAAATATACTTTCCATTTAAAATTTTGAGCTATTTTTTATTGTGTTTCATTAATAATAATTCAATAATTTCTTTTCAAATAGGGTGGTTTTTAGCGATTTATGACTAAATATACTTTCTATTTAAAATATTGTGCTATTTTATATTGTGTTTGTGTTATAATATTTCAATAATTACTTTTAAAAAAGGGCGATTTTAGCGATTTATGTCTAAATATACTTTCTATTTAAAATATTGTGCCATTTTATATTGTGTTATAATATTTCAATAATTTCTTTCTAAAAAGAGAGATTTTAGCGATTTATGTCTAAATATACTTTCCATTTAAAATTTTGAGCTATTTTTTATTGTGTTTCATTAATAATAATTCAATAATTTATTTTCAAAAAGGGTGGTTTTTAGCGATTTATGACTACATATACTTTCTATTTAAAATATTGTGCTATTTTATATTGTGTTTGTGTTATAATATTTCAATAATTTCTTTTTAAAAAGGTCGATTTTAGCGATTTATGTCTAAATATACTTTCCATTTAAAATTTTGAGCTATTTTTTATTGTGTTTCATTAATAATAATTCAATAATTTCTTTTCAAAAAGGGTGGTTTTTAGCGATTTATGACTAAATATACTTTCTATTTAAAATATTGTGCTATTTTATATTGTGTTTGTGTTATAATATTTCAATAATTTCTTTTTAAAAAGGTCGATTTTAGCGATTTATGTCTAAATATACTTTCCATTTAAAATTTTGAGCTATTTTTTATTGTGTTTCATTAATAATAATTCAATAATTTCTTTTCAAAAAGGGTGGTTTTTAGCGATTTATGACTAAATATACTTTCTATTTAAAATATTGTGCTATTTTATATTGTGTTTGTGTTATAATATTTCAATAATTTCTTTTTAAAAAGGTCGATTTTAGCGATTTATGTCTAAATATACTTTCCATTTAAAATTTTGAGCTATTTTTTTTTGTGTTTCATTAATAATAATTCAATAATTTCTTTTCAAAAAGGGTGGTTTTTAGCGATTTATGACTAAATATACTTTCTATTTAAAATATTGTGCTATTTTATATTGTGTTTGTGTTATAATATTTCAATAATTTCTTTTTAAAAAGGTCGATTTTAGCGATTTATGTCTAAATATACTTTCCATTTAAAATTTTGAGCTATTTTTTATTGTGTTTCATTAATAATAATTCAATAATTTCTTTTCAAATAGGGTGGTTTTTAGCGATTTATGACTAAATATACTTTCTATTTAAAATATTGTGCTATTTTATATTGTGTTTGTGTTATAATATTTCAATAATTACTTTTAAAAAAGGGCGATTTTAGCGATTTATGTCTAAATATACTTTCTATTTAAAATATTGTGCCATTTTATATTGTGTTATAATATTTCAATAATTTCTTTCTAAAAAGAGAGATTTTAGCGATTTATGTCTAAATATACTTTCCATTTAAAATTTTGAGCTATTTTTTATTGTGTTTCATTAATAATAATTCAATAATTTATTTTCAAAAAGGGTGGTTTTTAGCGATTTATGACTACATATACTTTCTATTTAAAATATTGTGCTATTTTATATTGTGTTTGTGTTATAATATTTCAATAATTTCTTTTTAAAAAGGTCGATTTTAGCGATTTATGTCTAAATATACTTTCCATTTAAAATTTTGAGCTATTTTTTATTGTGTTTCATTAATAATAATTCAATAATTTATTTTCAAAAAGGGTGGTTTTTAGCGATTTATGACTAAATATACTTTCTAATTAACCCTTCTGCATCCCTTGGATATGTGCCCTTCCTATGATCCTTTGGGTCAATATGACCCAACAATAAAATGTTAACAGCATTTCATATTTAAGTGTAATAAAAACAAAAGCGATTCTATTCATTACTTGACCGAAAAAATTATTGATCGATGATTCTGAATGAAGATGAACTCAATTCAATAGAAAACAAATTTTAAAGTGGAATTAAACTTGCAATATCGCATGTTGGGTCATATTGACCCAAAGGATATTAAATGTGTGTAAATCGTGTTTTTTGGAGGGGGAAGGAAAAACTAAAATTTTATTATTTTCATTTAAATTTATAATTTTTGTCCCTGTAATGGATAAATTGAAGTTTCACGTCCATATCTTATATTAAAAGGGACAAATTTTGCGCTTGAAAACCAAAATTGGGTCAAATTGACCCAAGGAGTGCAGAAGGGTTAAAATATTGTGCTATTTTATATTGTGTTTGTGTTATAGTATTTCAATAATTACTTTTTAAAAAGGGCGATTTTAGCGATTTATGTCTAAATATACTTTCTATTTAAAATTTTGAGCTATTTTTTATTGTGTTTCATTAATAATAATTCAATAATTTATTTTCAAAAAGGGTGGTTTTTAGCGATTTATGACTAAATATACTTTCTATTTAAAATATTGTGCTATTTTATATTGTGTTTGTGTTATAATATTTCAATAATTTCTTTTTAAAAAGAGCGATTTTAGCGATTTATGTCCTAATATACTTTCTATTTAAAATATTGAGCTATTTTATATTGTGTATAACACAAATTTTGTGTTTGTGTTATAATATTTCAATTATTTCTTTTCAAAAAGGTTGGTTTTAATTGGTTTATAACTAAATATAAAATAGCTCAATTATTTTAAATAATAGTTAAATTTAGCTATCAATCGATAAAAACCACCCTTTTCTAAATAAAAATATTGAAATTTTATAAAACAAACAAAAAAAAATAGCAAAATTGTTTAAATAATAGTTAAATTTAGCCATCAATCGATAAAAACCACGCTTTCTTAAATAAAATTATTGAAATATTATAAAACAAACAAGCACAAATAGCTAAATTTTTTAAATTATAGGTAAATTTAGCTATAAATCGCTGAAAACCACCCTTTTTGAAATAAAACTATTGAATGATTATAAAACAAAAAAACAAAAATAGCTAAATTTTTTTAATAACAGGTAAATTTAGGTATTAATCGCAAAAAACCACCCATTTTGAAATAAAATTATTGAAATATTATAAAACAAACAAGAAAAAATAGCTAAATTTTTTAAATAATAGTTAAATTTAGTTATCAATCGATAAAAACCGCCCTTTCTTAAATAAAATTATTGAAATATTATAAAACAAACAAGAAAAAATAGCTAAATTTTTTAAATAATAGTTAAATTTAGTTATAAATCGATGGAAACCACCCTTTTTGAAATAAAATTATTGAAATATTATAAAACAAACAGCAAAAATAGCTAAATTTTTTTAACAATAGGTAAATTTAGCTATAAATCGCTGAAAACCACCCTTTTTGAAATAAAATTATTAAAATATTATAAAGCAAACAAGCAAAAATAGCTAAATTTTTTTAACAATAGGTAAATTTAGCTATAAATCGCTGAAAACCACCCTTTTTGAAATAAAATTATTGAAATATTATAAAACAAACAAACAAAAATAGCTAAATTTTTATAATAATAGGTAAATTTAGCTATAAATCGCTGAAAACCACCCTTTTTGAAATAAAATTATTGAAATATTATAAAACAAACAAGAAAAAATAGCTAAATTTTTTTAATAATACGTAAATTTAGCTATAAATCGCTGAAAACCACCCTTTTTGAAATAAAATTATTGAAATATTATAAAACAAACAAGTAAAAATAGCTAAATTTTTTAATAATAGGTAAATTTAGCTATAAATCACTGAAAACCACCCTTTTTGAAATAAAATTATTGAAATATTATAAAACAAACAAGAAAAAATAGCTAAATTTTTTTAATAATAGGTAAATTTAGCTATAAATCGCTGAAAACCACCCTTTTTGAAATAAAATTATTGAAATATTAAAAACCAAACAAGTAAAAATAGCTAAATTTTTTTAAAAATAGGTAAATTTGGCTATAAATCGCTGAAAACCACCCTTTTTGAAATAAAATTATTGAAATATTATAAAACAAACAAGCAAAAATAGCTAAATTTTTTAAATAATTGGTAAATTTAGCTATAAATCGTTAAAAACCACCCTTTTTGAAATAAAAATATTGAAATATTATAAAACAAACAAGCAAAAATAGCTAAATTTTTAAAATAATTGGTAAATTTAGCTATAAATCGCTGAAAACCCCCCTTTTTGAAATAAAATTATTGAAATATTATAAAACAAACAAGCAAAAATAGCTAAATTTTTTAAATAATTGGTAAATTTAGCTATAAATCGTTAAAAACCATCCTTTTTGAAATAAAATTATTGAAATATTATAAAACAAACAAGTAAAAATAGCAAAAATTTTTTAATAATAGGTAAATTAGCTATAAATCGCTGAAAACCACCCTTTTTGAAATAAAATTATTGAAATATTATAAAACAAACAAGCAAAAATAGCTACATTTTTTTAATAATAGGTAAATTTAGCTAAAAATCGCTGAAAAACACCACCCTTTTTGAAATAAAAATATTGAAATAATCTAAAACAAATAAGCTAAAATAGCTAAATTTTTTAAATAATAGGTAAATTTAGCTATAAATCTTTAAAAACCACCCTTTTTGAAATAAAATTATTGAAATATTATAAAACAAACAAGCAAAAATAGCTAAATTTTTTTAATAATAGGTAAATTTAGCTAAAAATCGCTGAAAAACACCACCCTTTTTGAAATAAAAATATTGAAATATTATAAAACAAATAAGCTAAAATAGCTAAATTTTTTAAATAATAGGTAAATTTAGCTATAAATCGTTAAAAACCACCCTTTTTGAAATAAAATTATTGAAATATTAAAAACCAAACAAGTAAAAATAGCTAAATTTTTTTAAAAATAGGTAAATTTGGCTATAAATCGCTGAAAACCACCCTTTTTGAAATAAAATTATTGAAATATTAAAAACCAAACAAGTAAAAATAGCTAAATTTTTTTAAAAATAGGTAAATTTGGCTATAAATCGCTGAAAACCACCCTTTTTGAAATAAAATTATTGAAATATTAAAAACCAAACAAGTAAAAATAGCTAAATTTTTTTAAAAATAGGTAAATTTGGCTATAAATCGCTGAAAACCACCCTTTTTGAAATAAAAATATTGAAATATTATAAAACAAACAAGCAAAAATAGCTAAATTTTTTAAATAATTGGTAAATTTAGCTATAAATCGTTAAAAACCACCCTTTTTGAAATAAAAATATTGAAATATTATAAAACAAACAAGGAAAAATAGCTAAATTTTTTTAATAATAGGTAAATTTAGCTATAAATCGCTAAAAACCACCCTTTTTGAAATAAAATTATTGAAATATTAAAAACCAAACAAGTAAAAATAGCTAAATTTTTTTAAAAATAGGTAAATTTGGCTATAAATCGCTGAAAACCACCCTTTTTGAAATAAAATTATTGAAATATTATAAAACAAACAAGCAAAAATAGCTAAATTTTTTAAATAATTGGTAAATTTAGCTATAAATCGTTAAAAACCACCCTTTTTGAAATAAAAATATTGAAATATTATAAAACAAACAAGCAAAAATAGCAAAATTTTTTAAATAATTGGTAAATTTAGCTATAAATCGTTAAAAACCACCCTTTTTGAAATAAAAATATTGAAATATTATAAAACAAACAAGCAAAAATAGCTAAATTTTTTTAATAATAGGTAAATTTAGCTATAAATCGCTAAAAACCACCCTTTTTGAAATAAAATTATTGAAATATTAAAAACCAAACAAGTAAAAATAGCTAAATTTTTTTAAAAATAGGTAAATTTGGCTATAAATCGCTGAAAACCACCCTTTTTGAAATAAAATTATTGAAATATTATAAAACAAACAAGCAAAAATAGCTAAATTTTTTAAATAATTGGTAAATTTAGCTATAAATCGCTGAAAACCCCCCTTTTTGAAATAAAATTATTGAAATATTATAAAACAAACAAGCAAAAATAGCTAAATTTTTTAAATAATTGGTAAATTTAGCTATAAATCGTTAAAAACCACCCTTTTTGAAATAAAATTATTGAAATATTATAAAACAAACAAGCAAAAATAGTTACATTTTTTTAATAATAGGTAAATTTAGCTAAAAATCGCTGAAAAACACCACCCTTTTTGTAATAAAAATATTGAAATAATCTAAAACAAATAAGCTAAAATAGCTAAATTTTTTAAATAATAGGTAAATTTAGCTATAAATCTTTAAAAACCACCCTTTTTGAAATAAAATTATTGGAATATTATAAAACAAACAAGCAAAAATAGCTAATTTTTTTTAAATAATAGGTAAATTTAGCCATGAATAGCTGAAAACCAACCTTTTTGAAATAAAATTATTGGAATATTATAAAACAAACAAGCAAAAATAGCTAAATTTTTTAAATAAAAGTTAAATTTAGCTATAAATCTCTAAAAACCACCCTTTTTGAAATAAAATTATTGAAATATTATAAAACAAAGACAATTAAAATAGCAAAATTTTTTAAATAATAAGTTAATTAAGCTATAAATTGCTAAAAACCATATTTTTTAAATTAAATTATTTATTCCAGTAAAATTTTATTAAAAATCGCTGGATTTGACGAGAAAATAGCTAAATTATCAGCAGTGTAGAAAGAACACACAGAGTTGCATATTACCAGCGTTACCATTTGTCATGTTATTTTTTTTTTATAAGTATTTTTAGACGTAAAAATGTTTAAAATTTTTATTAAGATTTTCATATATAATAATAAACTAAAATTTGCAGTATATTAGATGAAAGGATGCAATCTTAGATAGTATCTGTCCTTTATTACTGTTAAGTTGCTTAACCCTTCTGCACTCCTTGGGTCAATTTGACCCAATTTTGGTTTTCAAACGCAAAATTTGTCCCTTTTAATATAAGATATGGACGTGAAACTTCAACTTATCCATTACAGGGACAAAAATTACAAATTTAAATGAAAATAATAAAATTTTAGTTTTTCCTTCCCCCTCCAAAAAATACGATTTACACACATTTAATATCCTTTGGGTCAATATGACCCAAAATGCGATATTGCAAGTTTAATTCCACTTTAAAATTTGTTTTCTATTGAATTGAGTTCATCTTCATTCAGAATCATCGATAAATAATTTTTTCGGTCAAATAATCAATAGAATCGCTTTTGGTTTTATTTCACTTAAATATGAAATGCTGTTAACATTTTATTGTTGGGTCATATTGACCAAAGGATCATAGGAAGGGCACATATCCAAGGGATGCAGAAGGGTTAATTTTGTTTACTCCATATATACTTCATACCTTAAAGATCCCAATTACTTATATTCTTTTAGGTGCTAAAGAATCTAAAGATGATGAAATCGATTTTAGAGTTAACTCTTCAAAGTCTTATGTTGAATTATGTAATGTTCTATTCAAATGTTCGATTTTGATAACGCCCTTATGAAACACGTTATAGTTTTACTTTTAACTACTTTAAGCACTTTTTATTCAATAATAAATTTTGGTTCTAACAATTTTTTTATTATATTTTATATAATATACCCTTCACCTCGAAAACCAATTAGAAACTTTGTTTTCTTGTCTTCGCCATAATCTTAGCTATAAACTAGGAGAAGGAAAGCTTTAAAAAAAAATGGCCATGAAAAACTGTAGTTAGTGCATTAAAATTGCTAAAATATAAAATTTTTATAAATATTTCACAATTTTTGGTCAATTGTCCAAATATTTAAGGATATCGACTTCAAACTCTTTCTCGTGTGGAATTTCTCGAAGCACTTATCGCAACCAACGAAACCCTTTTGCGTTTTGCTAGTTTTTGCGTTTTTTTTCTCATGTCGAAATCTTGGCTAGAAATTATTTTTGCTACAATTGTAGTCTACAGAATATAAGGAGAAAAAAGTAGAACAAAATAATCCGAAAAATTGCATCTAATGCCTCAAAAATGCTAAAATGTAGAAAAATTTTAATTTATATATTTTGTTGCACCATTTTTGGCCTGTAGCTGCCACACGGTAATCTTCAGAAAAAAATAGTCTCTAATGCATAATTCCTCATATGTATATCATTCCTAGAAAATGCATTTTTTCACATTTTTCAGTTGTATTTTTTATCGGAAATTCGTGAAATTTATGAAAAACATATGTTGCAAACAAACAAATAAGCAAATAAGCAAATAAACAAATCAACAAATAAACAAATAAACAAATAAACAAAAAAACAAACAAGCAAATAAACAAATAAACAAACTAACAAAAAAACAAATAAACAGATAAATAACTAAGCAAATAAACAAATAAACAAATAAGCAAATTAACAAATTAACAAATTAACAAATCAACAAATAAACCAATTAACAAACACACGAACAAACGAATAAACAAATTAAAAAATAAGCAAATAAACAAATTAACAAATAAACAAATTAACAATTTAAAAAATTAACAAATAAACAAATAAACAAAAAAGCAAATTAACAAATAAACGAACAAACGAATAAACAAATTAACAAACAAACAAATTAACAAATTAACAAATACACGAACAAACAAATTAACAAATAAAAAAATAAACAAATAAGCAAATTAACAAATTACTTAATAAACAAATACCCAAATAAACAAATTAACAAATTTAAAAATAAACAAATTAACAAATAAACAAATACCCAAATAAACAAATTAACAAATACACAAATAAGCAAATACCCAAATACACAAATTCACAAATAAACCAATAAACAAAAAAACATATAAAAAAACAAACAAATAAACAAATTAACCAATTAACATATAAACGAACAAACTAATAAACAAATTAATAAATAAACAAATTAACCAATTAACAAATAAACGAACAAATGAATAAACGAATAAACAAATTAACAAATAAACAAATAAGCAAATTAACAAATAAACGAATAAACAAATTAAAAAATAAACAAATAAACAAATTTACAAATTTACAAATAAACAAATTAACAAACAAACAAACTAACAAATAAACAAAAAAGCAAATAAAAAAAAATAACAAATTAACAAATAAACAAATTAACAAATAAACAAATTAACAAATAAAAAAATAACAAATTAACAAATAAAAAAATAAACAAATTAACAAATTACTAAATAAACAAATACCCAAATAAACAAATAAACAAATTAACAAATTAACAAATAAACAAATACCCAAATAAAGAAATTAACAAATAAACAAACAAACAAATAAACAAATTAACAAATAAACAAATACCCAAATAAAGAAATTAACAAATAAACAAACAAACAAATTAACAAATAAACAAAAAAACAAATAAACAAATTAACAAATTAACAAATAAACAAATTAACAAATAAACAAACAAACAAATTAACAAATAAACCAATAAACAAATAGGCAAAAAAACAAATAAATAAACAAATCAACAAATAAACAAAAAAACCAATAAACAAATTAACATATTAAGAAATTAACAAAAAAACAAAAATCGATACTTTAGTATCACAACGGTAACATTGTTTTCCAATAATCACAGCGGTAGCACTGTTTTTCAATAATGAAAAACATGATGGCGGAATAAAAAACGCAGTTTTTTATGAAATATGTGGCAACAAAAATTTTCATATGCATAGTGTACAGATTCGGCACTCGTCCTTTAAATGTACACAATGTAGAGCAATGTACCCTAAAAATACGCTTTATGCTAAAAACGATTTTCCTCCGATTTTTCTAAGAATAAGGGCAAAATATTTGAATCTATATGCCCGATTTTCAAAAATTTTGTAGATTCCGTTAAAAAAAGTGAAAAAATTTCACGTGCCCGAAATACACTCTGTGCAAATATATATATATATTTAGAAGTTATATATAATAGTAGACTACAATTTGCTCTAGTATAAGAGAACACTGCATTCTGCTTAAGTTAACTGTCTGCTCTATTGCAACGATGGCCGGTCTGCGCTGGTATAAGAGTCTGCCTGATAAATTCCCAACTCTTATTGGAAAACCCTTTGCTTGCATTATATATGACTTTATACATTGACTACATACTTCATTTGCTATTTTTCTTTTAGTTTTTTTCCAACTACTAAATGCTGCATTTTATAAAATTTATTTGTAATATTTGCTACAGATCTGATATTTATCTATATTTTATTTTAGCTCTTCTAAGCGGCACACACATACAATAGATCAGATGAAATGAAATGTATATTAAAAAATAAGATGAGATTGTTGTTTAATCTACATACAAAAGATATTTTTCTACGGTAGGAATGTGATATAATACTATATGATAGTTTATATTTTTTTCTATTATTTATCTTTCGTAAATTCTTTTGTTTTTTTTTTTATATACACGTATACAATTTGTCATCTCTGGCAGTTGCTCTAATGCATAAAATATCGACCGCTAAACCGCGGGGATATACATTTTATAAAAGATGTCTTTTTTTTGAAAGTATGAGAACATCTGATAAAGGGGTTTTTATTATTATTTTTAGTTTTACATTGTTTTTCGTTTCAAAAAATGACATTTACATTGTAAGAGAAAATGGGTGAAAAACAGCAGCTACTAAAAATAATGCAATGTAGGAATTTGCTAGTATTCGTATAGCCGTGGATAAGTTTTTGGAAAGAATGCCTACTATTAAACAATAGAGGATTGGCTATTTTTGTATAAGAGTAGGGTTTAGTCTGCTCTAATATAAGAGAAGGCAAAATATAGTTTGCTGTTGTATAAGACTAGAGTAGATTATATCAGTGTTGCCGTTGGGATACGAAAGATACATTTTTCGTATCTTTTGATAACTTCATGTACCATGTATAATCCTGACATTTTTCGTATCTTTTGAATTTTTACGTAAAATGTACAAAAATAAAATATTAAATTTTAATTTAAAAAAAATGTTGATAATGAGCCGATATTTAAAAATTTGAAAAAAGTAGTTGGTTTAACATTTGTACTTCCATTTTCGAATGCATGTGTGGACAAAATTTTTGGCCCACTAAAACTTTTTAAGACTGATCATCGTAACCGACTCAATACTAATACAATAGCAGCTTTAATTATGGTGAAAGAGAACATTAATGATGTTTCAACATACGATCCATCTAAATCGATGATTACTAGTAGTGAGAAGTTGTGCTGAGGAAATATGAACATCTTTTTTATTTTCAGGAAATTTATACATATGAATTCTTTGATATAATCGCCCTAGTATAAACGCCTTAAACAATATATATAAATAAGTTTGTTTTGATAACATCCAAAGATAATCATATCATATAATCATTTTTAAAGTTTGCTTACTGTATTTTTTAAAAAAACATACCTAATATTTATGACTATTTATTTAATTTATTGATGAAAAAGAATTTATTTAATATAATTATACCCACACCACAATAGTGGAGAGGGTATTATGCATTTGTGCTGATGTGTGTAACGCCTTAAAATATTGGTCCTAGAACCACCTTAGAGTATACCGATCGTCTTAGAATCACTTTCTGAGTCGAACTAACGATGTCCGTCCGGCTGGCTGGCAGGCTGGCTGGCTGTCCATGTAACCTTGTGCGCAAAGTACAGGCCGCAATTTTGGAGATAATTTGATGAAATTTGGGTCATAGGTTCTTATTGGCACAAGGACCAAGCCTATTGAACCACGAAGGAAGATAGGGGGAATTTCTTCCTCTCAGAAACTATCAAACCGATTTAAATGAAATTTAAAACATAGATAGAACCTTATCTATATAGACAAAAAATGTATGCATTTTTTAAAAAATAGGAACACGAGGGGAGATAGGGGCAATTTCTGCCTCTCAAACCGATTTTAATGAAATTTAAAACATACATAGATCCATGTCCATAGGGTCACATTAGCTATACAGTTTTTAAAAAATAGGACCACAAGGGGAGGCAGGGTGCAATTTCTGCCTCTCACAAACTTTCAACCCGATTTTCATGAAGTTTATAAACATAGATAAATCTATATTTATATGGACACATTAGCATGATGTGTTTTTAAATAATGTGGAGTAGGGTATCATATGGTCGGGCTTGACCGACTATACTTTCTTACTTGTTTTCTTCACAGTATTCATTAAATATGAAATATAAATGTTACGTTAACAAATTTAACGTTAAAAATGGATTTTCAAATTTTTTTCAAAATGTATCTTTTTGGAAAAAAATGTTTCTTTTTAGAAACTAAAATGTATCTTTCGCGAAATTTCGCTGGCAACACTGGATTATATGCTTTAGTATAAGAGTAGACTATTGTCTGTCTGCTCCAGTAGAATAGGTAACGTGCTTTAGTATAAGAGTAGACTATTAACAGTCAGCTCCAGCGTTGCCATTTTGGTGCCTTTCGGGTATTTTTTGGTGCTTTTTTGCTTATGCAATACCCGAAATTTTGTTAAACACCCGTTTTTGAAAAGCGGGTATTTATAGTGCTTTTAACAATTTCTCACAGTGCTTTTAAGTGCCTTTTACAATATTTACTTTTTTTGTACCATTTTTTAAAACTTCGATTTTATTGAGGATGATTAAGATGAGATTTGCTATTTGGGGTACAATTTCGGGAAGGCCTGTAAAGATTTTAAGATTTCAAATGATAAAAAAGTGTTATAAGAGCCTTTTGCATTCCTTTTTCCAAAAACTTTATTTACGAGGTTAGAGCTAGGCTTTCTAGCAATTTGGAAACTTTACGAAACGTTGCACTTTTTAGCGTTGGCAACATATTTAGTAATCGTAATAAAAACAATAAGGGTCCTCATGATATCGTTTATCAGTCTCGTAAACTGTGCAAACTGTGCATTCTTACGCCCTCGTAAATGAACTGTCAAAAATTGTATGAGAATTCATTTACACAAACTGCTTAAATTTGCCCAACAATTTTGACTCGTAAACTTACGCAGTTCAATTGTGCATTTATACAGACAAATTTTTTTAATGCTTACCGCCGTTTTCAATGAAAACTTCAAGTGTAAATAAATCACAAACAATAAATTCTTGTAATAATATAAGCATATTAGTCTTTTGGCTTTCTTTATGCATGTTTAAAAACAAATTTCATTTATAATTTACAAATTCCAAGTTTTTTATTATATTTTTGATTATTTTTTTTTAATATATTTTTTATTGACGTTTCTGTTTGAAATTACATTAATTGTTTAAAATTACACAAAACTTAAAAAGGATCTTCATGAAACGAGTCTCGCAAGTTTACCCATTTGCACAAATGGTAATTTTAAGCAACATCATGAAGACCCTTAATGTATTTTGGTAAACATTTTTTGAAAGATGTAGATACTGTTTCAAAAATAGAAAATGGCTTAGAAAATATTAGGAATTGTTTAAAAACATGTTTAAAAACATATTTAAGTGGCGAATAAAGCTACAAAGTAATGAATTCTTGAAGCCATTAAAAGTAGGATTGTAAGTAAAGTTTTTGCTGGGATACTGTTTCAAAAATAGAAAATGGCTTAGAAAATATTAGAAATTGTTTAAAAACATGCAGTCCGAAATAAAAAAAAAAAAAACGCAAAGACTTTAAAAACAAAAAAAAAGCCGTAGCTTGGTATTAGCAAAGTGTTAAATAAATTAAAATCAGCTGACAGTAATTGCTTTTATAACGAACGTTGTGTAACCTACCATTTTTCATGCGCTTTTGTATTACTTTAAAAAACGGTTTTATGGCCAATTCAAACTCAGCTGATTATGATCCAAATGATTTGGATGATATTATTTTTATTGAAGATTGAAAAATTTGTATATACAAATGTAAATATATATATGATTTAATCTTAAATGAAAATGGGCCACATCAACGCCGTCGCCTTTGTTTTAAATTTTGGAGTTATATAATATTCGGCACAGCGGAATGCAACTTGTTTTGTGTTTCATTAAATTGTAAAAATGGCTAAGTGCTTTTTTACGCTTTTTTTAGTTCGAAATAGTGCTTTTTTAAACTATTAAAGTGCTTTTTGCTCTCAAAAAGTTGGCATCACTGGTCAGCTCTAATATATGAGTAGGATGTATAATGCTCTACTAAAAAAAAACATAAGAATATATTGTCTTGTCTAGTATAAGAGTATGCGGTATTTCTAAAAATATGAGTTGGTTGTCCATTTCCTAAAATTTTTAAAATTTTTTGTTCTTTTAAGACTTTATTTCTTTAAAACTCTGTCTTGTTTTCATCATGTTTTAACATTTTTTACATTTTAAGTTTCTATACAAGATATTTAGTGATTTTCTGGGAGGTATATATTTGCAATTGTCTACAATCTAATACAACAGCTCTTTACTTTTGTTTAGTTTTGAAAGCCAATGTTCAAATAAACAACAAAACAACAAAAAACTTGTGAAAAAACTAGAGCATATTTAACTTTATCTCATTTACATCATATTTTTTTTCGCTTATTGCCTGCCTCCTCTAGTTTGCCTTGTAGTTACGAAAAAGGTTCATTGTTCTGGTAGAAAATCAATAAATTGTTGAAACAATTTTGCTGTTTAAACGTTTTATATATATTTCTCTTAGATTCTTAAGCCTTTATTTATAAGTAGATAAAATAACCTCGTTTTTAGGGAAAATAGATCAGTTTTTTCAGTAACATTATTGAAAGTGTAGTGTGCTATTAAAGAAATCAAGAAATAGGGGAAAAAGAATGAATGTTCTTCAATAATGTTGTTAACAATTGTTGTAGACAAGTTTTTTACTATTAAATTTAAGGATTTTTTTTAGCAAAACTTTATTGTTTACAAAAAATTTACTCTTAAATTAAAACATTTTGTAGTCTTCTCTTATATAGTAACCTATTTTTACTTCGAGTCAGTGACTTTTCTTAAAAATGTCAGTCAGTTACTTTTTACTAAAAAAGTCAGTCAGTGACTTTTTTACTAAAAAAAAAGCAGGTCAGTAACTTTTATACTTAAAAAAGACAGTCAGTGACTTTTTTACTAAAAAAGCCAGTCAGTGACGTTTTTACTAAAAAAAAACGAGTCAGTGACTTTTTACTAAAAGAAGCCAGTCAGAGGATTTTGTACTAAAAAAGTCACTCAGTGACATTTTTAACAAAACAAAAATCATTCAGTGACTTTTTTTTACTTAAAAAAAGCCAGTCGGTGACTTTTTTACTAAAAAAGCCAGCCAGTGTTTTTTTAGCTAAACAAAAGTCATCAGTGAATTTTTTACAAAATAAAGCCAGGCAGTGACTTTTTTACTAAAAAAAGCCAGTCAGTGACTTTTTTACTAAAAAAAAGCCTGTCAGTGACTTTTTTACAAAAAAAGCCAGTCAGTGTCTTTTTTTACTAAAAAAGGCCAGTCAGGGACTTCTTTACTAAAAAAAGCCAGTAAGTGACTTTTTTTTACTAAAAATGATAGCGGCTACGTTGTTTTACATTTATGTCACATATAGTCCACCATTTCTTGCTATTGAAATTCAGCCAGATCGGTCTAACAATGGCTGAGATATGACCAAAAAACCACGACTGCCTCTAATTTTTCCAAAAAATCCCTTGTGGTTGTTGTATTTGTATTACTTTTTTCTGTATATCTTTAGGTACATTAGGTACAATTAGGTACAAACATTTAGGTTATAAATATACACCATCCTACAAAATGTGGGCGGGATTGGAGAAGAAGGCGTGGTACCTCTCAAACAAAAAGTATTAAAAATTGTATAAAAACCTGAATTGATTGACTGTAATATGACCTATGGTTACGCCTTATATATCAGAAGATCGGAAATTTTTAAAAGAAAATATTTTCTGAAAAACTCGGGAAAATCGGTTCAGATACGAAATGTTATGACCAAAATATTAATTTTTTTTTGAAAAATACCCATTTTCAGGAACCATAGATCTTCCCGAGTCCACGTTTTATAGCCAAAATAACTGGCAAATTTCTTCTTTAACACGTCGGTATATAAGTCTGTCAAATCGGTTAAATTAAATAGCAGAGTTATGACCAAAATACTTAAATCTCAAAAATTACTCTTTTTTATAATTAAGATTGTTTTTTATACCCTTCACCGAAGGTCCTACACCCTATAAAGTATATATATTCTGGGTCCTTATGCAAAGCGAAGTTCAAATCCGGTTGTCGTCTCTTCTTCCTATCCCCTCACCCCCCTTCGTATTTGTTTACCTTCTTTATTATTTCATAATAAAAAATATTTACCAGTTATCGCTTTTTAAATTTCATTTATAATGAAGTTGTAAGTATTGTAAATATGTATGTATATGTAAAAATTATTTAGTTGCTCTCTATTCTACTCGCACAATGATGAAGGGTATATAAGTTTCGGCACAGCGGAATATAGCACTCTTACTTGTTTTACTTAAAAAAAGCTAGTCGGTGACTTTTTACTAGAAAAAACCAGTCAGTGATTTTTTTACTAAAAAAAAGCCAGCCAGTGACTTTTTACAAAAAAAGCGAGCCAGTGACTTTTTTACTAAAAAAAAGCTAGTCAGTGACTTTTTTACTAAAAAAACCCAGTCCCTGACTTTTTTACTAAAAAAAACCAGTCAGTGACTTTTTTACTAAAAAAAAAACCTGTCAGTTACTTTTATACTAAAAAAAAAAGCCATTCAGTTTCTTTTTTTCCTAAAAAACCCCAGTCTGTGACTTTTTTAGAAAACAAAAGGCATTCAGTGACTTTTTTTCTAAAAAAAAAAATGTCAGTCATTCTAAAAATGTTAGTCATTGACTTTTTAACGAAACAAAAGTCATTCAGTGACATTCAGTGACTTTTTTACAAAAAAAAAGCTAGTCGGTGACTTTTTTACTACAAAAAAGCCAGTCATTAACTTTTGTCAGTCAGTGAATTTTTTAGAAAAAAGTAAGTCAAAAACACCTGAAATAACTAACGGATTTTAAAAGAGCTCTACGATTTGAAATTTTCAAACTAAAAAGATTAAAGTAGTTAAGAAACACATCTATTAAAAAAATTCTTTTATCAACAACTAAAAATTTATATAAAACTAACCAAAAAAAAAAAAAACAATAAAAAAACTTTGTCAGAAGTGGGATTTGAACCCACGCCCTCAGAGAGGACCAGAACACTCGAATACAACCCTGTTGAAACAGAGCAAGTTTTAACACTTGAGTCTGGCGCCTGAGACCGCTCGGCCATCCTGACGTATAGCAATTTGAGATCTAAAACTATTTTTAAGCAAAATCGTTGGGGCTTAAAAGCTAAATTGTAGGAACTCTAATAAAATTGCACAAAAGCGTAGTAACTCCCAAAGGTGAATTTCTTAGGATCTCAATGAAAATCTAAGTTGGTTTAAAATGCACTTCAGTTTTTTTTTTTGCATCAAATTTTTCCATAACATACTATGTTCTTACTTTTTCTTAAAGAATTTGCAACATATTCAACCTTTTAATGTTTAAAATTGTCTTTTATTAACTTTGTTGCGTCTTAAAATGTTTTTGCTTCACTTTTTTTGATGAAAAAATTTTTTTGTCAGAAGTGGGATTTGAACTCACGCCCTCAGAGAGGACCAGAACGCTCGAATACAACCCTGTTGAAACAGAGCAAGTTTTAACACTTGAGTCTGGCGCCTTAGACCGCTCGGCCATCCTGACGTATAGCAATTTGTGATCTAAAACTATTTTGTAGGAACTCTAAAAAAATTCTACAAAAGCGTAATAATTCCCAAAGATGAATCTTTCCTTTTTTAGAGGGAGGATCTCAATGAAAATCTAAGTTGGTTTAAAAGCACTTTAGTTTTTTCAATATAAATTTTTTGCCACCAAATTTTTTCAATATGATACTTTTTTAGTATTTACAACATATTCTACCTTTTAATGTTTAAAATTGTCTATTATTAACTTTATTGGGAGTCTGAAAATGTTTAATTAAAAAATTCTTTGTCAGAAGTGGGATTTGAACCCACGCCCTCAGAGAGGACCAGAACGCTCGTAAACACTTTGTTGTAACAAAGCAAGTTTTAACACTTGAGTCTGGCGCCTTAGACCGCTCGGCCATCCTGACATATAAAAGCGCACCAAATTAGTGGCTTTAAAGAAAAATGTTTAAGACTCTTAAAATAGTTGGAACAAAAGTATAATAACCCCCAAACGTAAAGTTTTTCGTTTTGTTTAAAAATATTGATTATTTTATTTTTAGATAGTAAGATTTTGTTCGTAGTGCTTAATTCCAAATTTTAATTTAATAAAAACAATGAAGTTTATTGTTGGACAATAAGCTTTATATTACGCTCATCTAAACTCTGTTGGAACAGAGCAAGTTCTAGCATCTTGAACCTGGCGCCGTAGATCGCTCGGCCAATTTGACGTGAGCATCCCATTTTGTTTGTACTTTCAATTTCAGCTATTCCGAAACAAATGTTTAAACAACGCAAGTTGATTTTGACAATATCCCAAGATGCATGCACTTACGACTATTTAAAAATTTTGTTTAAGTTTCTTGGAAAATACACAAAATTATTAATTTTAATAACTTACAAGTCGACACTCAAATTTTTTTTCTCAGATTAGAATTCCAGTATTTTTAATTTTATGTTTCTTTAATTTTTGGAAGCTTTTTGTTTTCTATTTTACAAAGTTCATCTTTAAACACTACAATTTATAATATTTTCAATTCAACGAAGAAAATGTACATTAGTGCCGGTTCACACACGTCAAGTTTGACTCGTCAAGTCTTGAGGTTTTAGGAGAGAGGGGAAAAGAAATGGCATGCTCTTTTCCCTTCTCTCCTTTAAGCTCAAGACTTGATGAGTCAAACTTGACGTGTGTGAACCGGAACATACAATGAATGGTATTCCTGAGTTGTTGTTTAGTGTAGAGTTGATTTTATGAGTACTTCTTAAGCATTTTTTTCAATTCGGCAATGCCAAACAAAGTTGCAAAATACTTTTATGCTTTTAGACCATATTTACATTATGCAATTAACGCCGTCACTTTCGCATGCAACTTTTTGTGTGTTAGCAAGAGGTGAAGGGAAGAAAACGGGGTTGAAAAGGTTGAAAAAATGCTTGAAAAAAATTTAAATGTGAAAAGAGTTTCGTAGTAACTACTTTTCACTTTTCACTTACTTTGACCCCGACAATTTTGCATCGGTTGTGCGATATAATTGTGTGGTTGTTTTTATGTTTTTGCAATTTTGATTTTTCGCAAGAGTGCAACTTTTGACGTGTCTGGCAGATAAAATTTTTTGGTTGGAAAAAAAAAATTTATGATAAATCTTTTGGGTTTATTTTAAAAAAATGTTAATTTTTTATTATTAATATTTATTATGAAATAATATTTTAAAAAATTTATTAAAAAAAATTCTTGTCAGAAGTGGGATTTGAACCCACGCCCTCAGAGAGGACCAGAACGCTCGAGAATACTTTGTTGAAACAAAGCAAGTTTTACACTTGAGTCTGGCGCCTTAGACCGCTCGGCCATCCTGACATGTAAGCGTGAAGTGTCTTTAATTGGTTTTATGCATGAAAGATAATCTACGAGAGACGTGCTGAAAGTTTTAATAAATTTTCAAACAAAATTTTACTCTTTTAACGACATTTAATAAACAATTTAATAAATAAGTCGCTGCAAAGTTTAAAAAATATCTTAAAAGATTTTGTAAAATAAAAATATTTACTAAAATAAAAATTGTTACTTAAAATTCCACTAATTGAAATTGTGGGAAGACGTTGTATTAAAAATCCGCAATTAAATTTGTCTTCAAATACAATTTTTAACTTTTTTTATAAATACTTATTTAATTTTTTTAAATTTTAATTTTCTTGAAAAAAGCTACCGTATAAAAAAATATAAAAAAAAAGCTTGTCAGAAGTGGGATTTGAACCCACGCCCTCAGAGAGGACCAGAACGCTCGAGTTAACTTTGTTTCGGACAAAGTAAGTTGTAACACTTGAGTCTGGCGCCTTAGACCGCTCGGCCATCCTGACATGTGAAATTACTGTTTCAAAAGTTCGCTCAAATATTTAACATTTCCTTGAAAATTTAAAATTAAATAAAAAATTGGCTAAACTTATTAAATATGTAGACTACATGAAAAAATTCCCTATTAAAAATAAAACTTCATTATTTATTGCCATACAAACTTCTTTTTTTTTTAAACCAGATTAGTTTTATACAATTTTATTCAGAAATTATATTTTTTTAATTGCTTAATTAAGTTTTGTTGTTGTATTAGTTTTAAATACTTAATTTTCTATTACATAAAAAAAAAAAAAAATAAAAATTCTTGTCAGAAGTGGGATTCGAACCCACGCCCTCAGAGAGGACCAGAACGCTCGAGTAAACTTTGTTTTGGGAGACAAAGCAAGTTGCAACACTTGAGTCTGGCGCCTTAGACCGCTCGGCCATCCTGACACGTCCAACCTTTGTTTTTTAACAAATAGATACTCTTAAACCTTAAATGTAATGAGCGAAAGACTACTACGAGGGTTGTGGCAAAATGAAACAATGGAAGTTTAATATACAGACAGATTATAAGATTGTCATTTTTATACCCACACCACAATAGTGGAGAGGGTATGATGCATTTGTGCTGATGTGTGTAACGCCTTAAAATAGTGGTCCTAGAGCCGCCTTAAAGTATACCGATCGACTCGGAATCACTTTCTGAGTCGAACTAACAAAGTACAGGTCGCAATTTTGAAGATAATTTGATAACATTTGGGGCATAAGTTCTTATTGGCATAAGGACCACGCCCGTTAAAAATGGGCTAAATCGTAGGACCACGAGGGAAGATAGGGGGAAATTTCTTCCTCTCAGAAACTATCAAACCGATTTTAATGATATTTAAAACATAGATAGAACCATATCTTTATGGACACAAAAGGTATGCATTTTTTAAAAAATAGGACCACGAGGGGAGATCGGGCCAATTTCTGCTTCTCAAACTGATTTGAATGATATTTAAAACATAGATAGAACCATATCTATATGGACATACATATAAGCATGATGCTTTTTTTAATACTGTGGTGTAGGGTATCATATGACCGGGCTTGACTGAATATACTTTCTTACTTGTTTTTCATGAGACAAAACATTTTATATTATAAAGTAGATTTCAAATACTTTAAAGTTTTTTTTTTTTAATTATTTGAACAAAATATCTTGAACTTAAGGGTCCTTCATTATTGACCGTATTCTTAATGAAAATTTTGCATGAATTTAGCACAAAGTTTATTAATAGACTAACCGAACTCTGGCTTACGATTTGCTAAACTCTTGCCAACGAGCCGCCAAACGGTTGTCAACTTGTGGAAAGCAGCCGTTTAATGTCAAACTATTTTTTTTTTAAATTTCCTGTATTTTTTTAAGTTATTTTAATTTAAAAACTGTTTAAAATAATTTTATGTGCAGGAAAAAACAAAAAAAAAAAAATAAACAAATGGTAAATGATAAGCCTAGCGATGACATCATTAATTTAAAGAGTTGATTTATAAAAAGTTAGCAGACGGATAAAAGTTGTTATGAATTACCTCTATGCTAACAAGCTGCTAAGCTTAATCGTTTAGCAGCTCGTTGTACGTAGTTTACAAACTCTGGCTAACTTTTTGTTATGAATACGGCTGTTATTATCATTAAATTTTTGTTTAGAATGGGCAAATTTTATTTTTTCGTATATTTAACCCATTAACGCCCTCTGTACTATAAATAGTACACCACTTCAAAATTATATAAAAATCTCCTCATGCGATTTTTCACTCTGGCAACGCTTTTTATCTCTCAGTAAGAGTATATTCAATATGAATGAAGCGAAAACACGATACAACGCAAATAAATAATAGTGCGGGTAATCCCCGTTTTATACAAGCGTTATTTTTTTGTGTTGGCGTGTCAGTGCTTATTTAGGTTATTAAATAAAAAAATGTACCAAATAGTAAATTTTTTAACCTATAACACCATAAGTTATTAAAAAAATCAAATACTAGCTTAAACCATTTTAAGTTATTCGTGCTGTAATATAAAAAGTGTTGCTGTTCTATCTTTAGTACACTGGACGCTTGAGGTAAGAAAAATAAGTGAGATGAAACTTTTTTGTTCTTTCCAGTCAAAGTTCTTTTTTCAATTAGATACTTTTTATTAAATTTCTTTAAAATAAAGACTTTGAAAACATAGAAAATGGCAAACCGACGTGTTTTTACGTTTGGCTAAGAAGACGCAGTACATGACATTATCAACCAATATAGTGATGATGATGATGCGGGTTCATGCTTCCTTTTAATGAAACAGGTTTCATTGATCCAACGAAGCGCTGCATAGGTTCCTTTTTAATGCAATTTTTCATGGGATTAATGTCAAAATTCATTGGTATTGCGAAGAAAATTCTTTCAGTGTACATTTGATATTTATTGTGGAAAAACATTCGAGGCTACCACCGATCCTCCGGGATCTCGAGTTGTGAAGGGCTTACTATCAAGAGCTCCAATAAATCCAAAAGAACACGTCGTTTATTTTGATAACTTTTTTACCAACTACAACCTGGTTGTAGACCTCAAGAGCCTTGGATACAGAGCTACTTGAACCTTACGCGAAAACAGAACGAAACGATGTCCATTGAATTCATCAAAGGATATGCGTAAAAAGTCTAGAGCTGAATATGACCATAGGTTTGATAAGACAAATGATATTCTAATGGTTAGGTGGAAAGATAATAATGTTTGCACGATTGGAACTAATTTCGATACTAAAGAGCCATTGGGTTAAGAAGTTAAAAGATGGTGTTCCACGAGAAAACAGTTGATGTATCTATACCTCACGTTTTCCAAAGTTATAATAAACGGATGGGAGGAGTAGATCAAATGGATCAGTCTATAAGTCTGTATCGAATTGCAATAAAAGGAAAGAAGTGGTGATGGCTCTTATTTACATACGTAGTGGACACGAGTATTTCAAACGCATGGAGATTATACTGCATTACAAATCCTGATGAACGCATGGATCAACTATTGTTTAATAGGAATATAGCACGCTCGTATTTGAGTGAGAAAAATGTTGGTCTCTTGGTATTGTTTTAAATTCGACAATTTTTTTCATGACATTGACAGAAAAATAGGCCTTAACTACCCGTCTCCACCATCCATCAACTTGGTAAGAACAGCATGTCGCATATGAATTCTACTCGCGTAGACTGTTCATGTTCATGCCATCGTTGCCTAAACATTCGTCTTAGCATCCATGTGCGCCATGATGTTGGCCATACAATGTATTGTGGTCAATCAGAACATGAACATCAACACGTATTCAACCACATACAAGAACATGAACAAATTAAAACCGTTGCTCTGCCGGCTTTATGGTCATGTCATGTTCTAATCGAAAGCGCATGGAGACGTGGGGTAAGCTAAAGATGATTTTTCGATAAAAATTAGAGTTTAACTTTATCAATTGCACTCATTGTTGTCCGTGTTGATTTAACAGAAATAAATCACAGCCAATTCAAGAGATGTATGTAGCTTTAACCATATAATCACTATCAACTTTCAAAGATCGGAAGTCCCTGTTGGAAGACCCTTTATATGTTAAAAATAACTTTAAAAAAAGTGTGAGGATTCGAACCCACGCCCTCAGAGAGGACCAGAACACTCAACTTAACACTTTGTTCTAACAAAGCAAGTTTTAACACTTGAGTCTGGCGCCGTAGACCGCTCGGCCATCCTGACATTCTTATTAGAGGTCATCTTCTAATCATAAATTTTAAATTTAACTTCAGGCTTTAAATTATTTTGTTTCGAATTATTTATTTTTCCAATTAGCAAATTTTTATATCACAAATTTATCATGTGCTTGCTTTCTGTTGTACATATTTGCTTTTTCTATTAAAAAGTACTTACAGTTTTATGGCTTTACATTTTTATTTTCATGGCATTAGTAAGTCAACACTTAACTAACCATTTTATGAACAATTTTGGATTACAAAATCTCTTTTAAATTTTTATGTATGTTTATTATGATTGTGTCTTATAGAAATAAAATTTTTAATGCATTCAAGATTTGCGTGACTTTAAGCGGGGGGAAAAATTATAAAAAGTTATTTCTTATAAATAAAACAAAATTAGCTAATAAATTATATGGCTGGCTTTGGAAGTTTTAATGTAAACAAGGAAATGTTTGGAAATTAATAGAAAAAATTTTAATTTTTATTACGAAATTCTCACAATTTGGGTTGGCGGTTTAGAAAGAAATGAAATTAAACGTTTAATTAAAAGTATTCAAGAACAAAAATACAAGTTGTTAAAGTGATTTTTCCTTAAGTTGGAAACAATTAGACAAGGTAATAATGGGTTTCAGAAACAATTTGAAAATTCTATAAGGTTTTTTGTTTTGTTTACAGAACATAGTTGGATTACATCATTTACGAAATATTTAAAAAGAAAAACAAACAAAAAATAAAAATGTTTTCAAAATCATTTTTTTTTATAACCAACTGACAGTGTTCTATTACTGCCTAATTTATAAAAAATAAAACATGTTAATAAAGGGTTTATTAAACGGATTTCGTATGAAAATCCGTTTCATAAAGTCTTTATTAACCGGTTTTATTTTTTATAAATTAGGCCGTTATTCTCCAGTTTATTTGAAAACCCCTTTAAATATTTTTTACATTTATTTCTCTTAAACTAATTTTTATTTAGTCACCCTTATTGTGTTTGGCGTATTTAAAATACGCCTACGACAGTTTGGTAATAGATTAAAGAGAACGTGAACTTTTTTCCTTTATTCTGTTACCAAACAGTCGTAGGCGTATTTTAAATACGCCAAACACAATAAGGGTGATGGCTTAATCTAAAAATTATAAATAAATTTATGCCTCAATAAAATTGTGATTTCTGTTAAATATATACAAACCAGTGTTTGAAAATTAACATTAAATATCGCTCCTTGGTGTACGGTTCGGTAGATTTGTGGCAAACACAAACGCTTATAGTGTTTGCGTAGTAAATCATTAAAAAAACAACGTTTCCATGTTTGTCATCTTTCGAACACAAAAAAAATACTGTTCTTATCCAACTCAACAAAAAGATAAGAACATTTAATTCCGTTTAGGTTGAGTTGTGAACCGTAATAGAGGCCTAATTGAATAAAATTGACTATTTTTGAATTTTGGTAGGTTCATAATTCAAATTGTGGACGGATCAGTCCTAATAGGGTGAAAAGCCAGGGCCATAGGCATTTTAAAACTGTAAATGCTATGTCCATATTAAATTTCAGATCAGTTTTGAAATGCTTATGCCCTTGGCTTTTCGCTCTTTAAGGACTGATCCGTCCACAAGTTGAATTTGGCTCCTTTTTCCCTTTCGACTTACTTGATATCGAATGCTATTATTTCAAATTCAATACATTTCATTCGATATCGAGTTTCATAATACCAAAATAAATAATTTCGATCAATTTTGCTCGATATCGTATGCTGTGCTTAGACCCCAGTATTATGACGGACGGACACCGTTAGATCAACTAAGACAGTGATTCCAAGTCGATCGGTATACTTTTAAGGTGGAGGTATACACTGATAGAAAAGGCGTCATAACGCTAATGTATTTTGACATCAGTACTATGACAAGTGTCTTCGTTTTTGACTCCATGACACTTTCCATCATGGTGATGTCAACCTTAACATCACTTGGCTAAAGTGTCATCAGGGTAAAAATGAAATTATGTCATCAATGTAATGACATCCGCATCACAGAAATGACGAACATGTCTTCAGTGCGATGACGCAGTAACATCGGAGAAAGGACACATTAGCATCAATTTAATGACAGTTTGTCATTAAGTCATTGGAATTGACTTAAGTCAAAGTGAGAGAATATTATTATTTACTTTGCTGTTACTTATGTTTTTTCACGTTTGTTTAATTACGACCTTTGTTTACAGCAGAACTGTCAGTAATAAGACATCAGCACCATGCCCCATATGCTTTTCGTAATGATTCTACTTTAAAAATTTGATGTTTTTAACTAAATAATTTAAGAAAATAGAATATAGGAATTTTTGCTTCTTATAATACATTGTAATCATGAAAATAATGTTAATAATATACAAAATGTGGCATCGAATTGATGTCACTATAGTCATAAAATAGATGACACGTAAAAAGTGACAAAATTGTACGAAGACGCAAGTCATTGGATTGATGTTACTTTTTGCATCATTGATGCCATTTGCAGTAACATTGATGTCACAATTTTGATGTTAGGGCATCATCAATATGAAGATGCATTTTTCTATCAGTGTACAATTACACCAAATATTTAAAAAAAAAATCTAGAGCAATCTGTATACAAATACATACAAATGTATACAAATTTTTTTAAATTATTTATGTATTTGCTTTTCGTGGTTAACAAAAAAGTCATTAAAATTGATTAAAATTAATATTGCGTAACATCGCTGTCGTTAAACTATTGCAAAATTCGTGTGTCACTTAATTTATTTTAGTTTGTTCGTGAAGTCAAAGAATTAAAAAAGGTTGTCATTTTCAAACTACATATCACTATTTTTTCCCCCCGAAAAAAAAAATGCAAAGCAGGGGTTTCAGTATAATTTATGATCTTTTATTTTGATATTAATTTAGGAGGTTCTTTTCAAAACTTGAGTATACCACTTTCTACAGAAATGTTTTTTAACCCATTTTGTACCAGCGGTCGAGATGTCGACCACGAACTTTTGCCATTTTTCAGTTAATAATTTAAAATATTAGGTAGTGCAATTAAATTAATTTTAATTTTTTGATATTCTTTAATTAGGCATGAGTTCATCAAATTTAATTTTCATTAAATTATTTTCACTGTGGAAAGGAATTTTACAACTTGGAATTTTTTTATTAAAATTTATTGATAATTTTTCTTGGCTGAGCTGGGATTTGAACCCGGGTTGATCTTTACATGTTTCAAGAATCACCACATTCTATCGTCGGAAGATTTTTTAGTTCTACCCACTGCACCACTGCGGTGCCCGTTAGCCAACAGTCAAACATCAATCTCTATCCAGTAGTACTGGTGGTTCGAAATTTGCAGTTATTATCACTTAAATTTCAAATTACATGTTACCTCCTTTCCTCTGTTTTTATACCCTCCACCACAATTAGTTGTGAAGAAGGTATATTAAGTTTGTCATTCCGTGTGAAACTTTTTTTATTATTCATGTCAGACCCTATAAAGTATATATATTCTGGGTCCTTGAGTAATTTCAAGTCGATTTAGCCATGTCCGTCTGTCTGTCCGTCTGTCCGTCTGTTGAAAACACGCTCACTTTCGAAAAACTCAAAAGAAATAAACAAACTTGGTGTCAAATTGATTGTAGTTATCCTAAGCAGTTTGGGATTGAAATCCAGTAAAATCGGTTCAATAGGATCTGAGCTATGAATCAAAATGTGGAACCACCACCTAAAAAAAAATTTTAAATTTTGTTACAAAAACTAACATAAATGGTGGAAAAATGCACAGAATGATATAAGATTTCGCAACAGTTCGTTTTATTTAACTGGAAATCACACTGTAAAATTTCTTGAAGATCCGTCCATGATTTACCCTAGGCCCCATATAAGCCCTACTCCCGGAAAACAGTATAGTAAGCCTAAAACCCTAACTAACAATGCTATCATAACAAATTTTGGCACGTCACAATTAAATAGGATTAGAAATGAAACTATTAAGTTTCGTGAAGATCGGTCCATAATTTACCATAGGCCCCATATACAACCTACCTCCAGAAAACAGTTTAGTACGCCTAAATCCGTAAACAATAATGCTATCATAACAAAATTTAGTACATCAAAATTTTTTAGAACTAAAAAAAAGACTGAAATTTCGTGAAGTTCGGTCCATAATTTACCATAGGCCCCATATAAACCTTACTCCCGGAAAACAGCTTAGTACGCATAAAAACGTAAAAAATAATGCTATCATAACAAAATTTGATACATCACAGTTTTATAGAACTAGAAATGACACTGTGAAATTTGGTGAAGATCGGTGCATGACTTACTATAGGCCTCATGTAAAGCCCACTCTGGTAAAATAATTAAATACGCGGTAAACTTTCTTCCAGTTTAGCTTCATATGGCCAGAAAAAAATGTTATGCAATTTTGTGATATACAGTCCATAATTTAACTTAGATTCCATTTTAGCAGCCTTCTGAAATTCACTGCAAACGCTTAAACTAATTGCTCCGCTGTATTGAAATGTATGTTTTTTAATACCAGAAATCGTTCTGCAGAATTTGGGATGATTGGTTCATAGCTTACCATGGCTTTTATATACAGTGCACTCACGGTAACTTTAACACCGTCTAACGTGAACACCGCCTAACTTGAACAAGATTTTTTTTACATTGACTACTCTGTAACGTGAACAAACTTAGAAAGCTCTATAACGTGAACAAAGTATTAATAACGTTTGTAATTCCTACAATATTGATCCTACACCCTATAAAGTTTGCATTCCCGATGATCCTGTTAAAAAAATTGCTGCAAGTGTAGCAATTGAAATATTTAACAATGCATTGCAATGGGCAGGAGATGCAATGGTGGATCAAAGTGACATGAGTGTAGTTAGACGCTTAAGGGAGAAAGCAGTATTTAAACTACTTATTATAAAAGAAAAAGCGGCAGAAAACGATAACCGATTTTTTTAATGCCTTAATGTTATGAGTAATTTTATTTGCAATGTAATTTTAATTCAATATATATATTCTCTGGATCTCATTTTGGTTTGTAATGAATTCTAATTAATAATTTTATTTTTATATTTTAGTAATGGAAATAATAATAAATCATAAATATATACATTTATATTTTCATAATGGAAATAATCAGAAAAAAATTGCACGTTCAAGCGTGTAAAACAGACAAATTTTTTATGAAATTCGACAATCGCTAACGTGAACAATTTCGCTAACATGAACTCCCTAGGTTTTAATAAGTTCACGTTACCGCGAGCGCACTGTAATTTGTTCTCTTGAAAATCATTTAAGTTCATCTTAAACTGATATTCTACTCAAGCTTTTTAAACTTGATTCTGATTGTCGGTCAATAATTTCATATAGGTCTAAACCGCAACAAATTTTAATGCAGATGTCTGTTTTTACAAAGATTATAATAATAAATAGACATCATACAGATATTGCTCCTTAAACATTCGAAGTGTCGGTGGAGGGCAACAATGATTCGGCACAGCCGAATATAGCACTCTTACTTGTTTCGTATTCTTTCTGACAAGACTTTGTCTTGAAAACCTGAATACATTTGTTTATTATGTTTTTTTGTCCACCTTAATGAACTCAAGCCTAATTAAAGAATATCAAAAACAGTTCAACTAAAATCAAAATTGTTATTAATTTTAATTATTAATAATTTGGTTTGGCTTTCTGATCAGGGGAGCACAAAAAGGACTAAAAATAGGCCATTGTTAAACCAATTGTAACGACTTATATAAAATAGGAAAAAAATAGTATTGCCAACAATTCAAATGAATTTAAGTGTAAAAATTGCTTTTCCTGCTGGCCGCCAGACATCCTTAAACAGAGCTGGTCGAGATGTCGACCACTGGGATAAATAAAAACAAGCCACCCTTTTCGGGAGCAAAATTTTTAAGAAACAGACACCAAATTGAATTTTTTTTAATAAAATGTCACATTTTTTGTAGAAAAGAAAACACCATTAGTCAGTTTTCCTATGCAAATATATTTGCACTGTTCTCCAATATAGAAAAAATAAAAAAAATAGCAAGTATCATAATAGCTGTACAAATATTGGTGTTAGGTTCTTCCAAAGGATATCTTTTCCAATTTTAACCATATGCTGGAGCATCGGATACCTATGATAAACAACTGGTCCTTGCTGCTAGCTTAGTTATGAGTCTGATGTCGATTCGTGAGAATCCAGGCAACATAGCGTTCATTTCGACTATTTTTTTACTGGATATCATTTGCTTTGTTTTTTTAAAGATAAAGGTTTTTGTGAAACTAGCACAATCCGCGCAAACAGATGGTAGGCGCAAGCCTGAAAATTTGCATTGGTTCGATTGAGAGATAATGTAGAGCTCACTTTGGCTTAAAGTTATGATCAAATAGACCCGATAAAAAATGTAATGCGATACGAAAGAAAACTTAAAAAAAAGTCAACCATATTGCCAACTATAATAAGTTTATGGGAGCCGTTGGCTTATGGCGACCATACACGACATGTTTTTGTCATCTGACATGTCAAATTTTCCACTGCAAAACACATACATGTCGTGTGTAACCTTTTAAACTTTGCTTCTATAAAAGTCAGATGCAAAGTCATCTGACAAAATTTCAATTAGAGCGTGCTCTATTTTCTTCTGACAAACCATCTGACATCAGAAATCTATGCCGAGAAGAAACCGGCAGCGGCGTCCACTATTGACGGAATCATTAGCCGGCTGCAGTTAATATTTTACAATACCGAGATATGTATGATCATCGCATCATTGAATAGAATTTATGTAAATATATATATAAAAACCGTTTCATTATAATATCCTAAATTGGTATCTTTGAATTAAAAGAAAAATATGTTAAGATGGCTAAATTATTTTACGGCGTAAATAAACATTTTTGTGGTGGCATTTTTATTTTGGTTTTTGCAACAACTATGCAAAATAAACAGAGACAATGTCAGAAGCAAATTACATGTACGTTTGTGACCGAATATTATAAACCTTCTGTAAAACAGCAATTTTGACAGACATGCACAATTACATGTGACTTGAAAAGTTGACAAGTCAGATGTAAAAAAACATGTCGTCTACATGCACCTTTACATGATAGTATTATTGTTAATTATCCGATTAAAATAAGCGGCAAGAAGTGCTGGTGGCCACTTGAGGTAACTTGCTTGGACAGCGCCTGTGTAAATGCATGGTATCTAATTTCATTGTAGATTACTGACAAAAACCAACCAGAAACCCATGAGTCAAATTGATTTTAAAAAATCAATAACAAAAACGCTGTTGCTATCCGCCGAATCAACAAACAACGAAATATCTTTGTCCAATGCAGAAAACGAAAGTTAAGAAGAGTCCATAAGCCTCCAAGTATCACTGCCCAAAGTAAATGGTATGCACATGTCTGTATGTGTCAAGCGCTGCTATCGCCAAAGAAAAATATGCAAGAAGCATACTGCCTACAATTGCTCTAAATGCAATGTCAAATTTCATGTGGGAAATTGCTTCGAGACTTACCACAAAAATTTAAAATAACTTGTTTATTCAATTAATTAAAAAATTTAATAAATTGTTTAATCTTTTTTTCATCTTTAGGCTCTATAAAAAAAACTAAAGCATTCGTACTTAAATTTAATTTTCGGGTTTGACTATCTACAATATTTTTCGTATCACAACATATTATGTCACACAGAAAATTTGTTGCTCTTATAATCCCAGTGCTCGAGATCTCGACCAGCAGTTTTCACAGGAAGTCCCCGGCAAAAAAAAAGTTATAGAAGTTATTTTTGGCCAATTTCAAGCCAGCCATGAAAATTTCATTAGAATATTCAACCATTTATGTAGCTTGGTACAAAATGGGTTAATTTTTGTAAAATTGGAAAAAAACTCTATAATTACACCGGAAACAAAAGAATAAAAGTGGTGATTTCATTTCCAATTCCAAATGACATTCCTTAAAAAAACTATTTATTTTTTCAAATTGCATAAAAACACAATAAGTGGAATAGTCCAGTTTGGAAAAGAACCTCCTAACCTTGTCATTTTTCAAATTTTTAAAACATATGAATGTTCTGTTGCCTTTTTTATTTTAAAATTTTTTGCTTGTTCAACAATTTTTAACGTTCACGTTCGCATAAAAAATTTCTATGAAAAACACTGTTTTTTAAATATTTTTCATATAAAAATCTATGCGAACGTGTACGTTCGAAATGTAGAAAAATCTGTTTAGAATTTAGTTTTTCGAATACAAAATCTAACATCATTTTTTTTTAATAAAAGTTTATGAATGTTTTATTATTATGTTTATTTATTTTTAATAAATTATTTAGCAAATGCTAAAATGCGTATTAAACTTTAAAAAAAAAAATTGCGTAATTTTGCTTTCAGAATTATTGAAAAACCAATTTTGACGTTATTTCTTTAAACGTTACAGTCTGGCATCTTTGAATTCAAATTAAAAACGTATATAAAAATTATAAATAAATATACAAAGAAAAAACAAAATTGTTAACAAACCACGAAAAGCAAAAACAATAACAACAATAATGAGCAATACAAAGAGCATTGTATTCAGTGTTGCCGTTGAAAATTTTCGAATAGGGTCACCAAAAGGGGATTGTCCAGAAAAAGGGGTAAAAGTAAAAAAGGGTAAAGTGATTTATAAGCTGTATTTACCCAAAAGGGGGAGTCGTAAAAAGGTCATTTTAAAGAAAAGAATAAGACCAAGTGTTTTATAAAGAAATAAAAAATATTTCAGTCAGGTAGTGCTGAAAAATACTTAACTTTATTTAGTTATTAATATTTGAAGTTATTCAATAAATTTAAAATTTATAAAATAGAATCTGGGAATTTATTTCTCATGGCGAGTAACATTTATTATAAAAATTTTCATATTCACCCCTATCGCAAACAACTACTCTCATGAAAATGTTCCCATATTTTTTTATTTCGTATTGTGAATGATTCCCATAACAAATATTTTGGGAATGAATTCCCAAACTTAAAAAATTTGGCATCGCCAATGTTTACTCCCGCGAATTTTTTTACTAAATAAATTCCCAACAAGTGTTGATGTGAACGAGAAGGGAACATGTAAATTTTAATTTGTATTCTTAAGTAGGACTAAATTAAATTACTTTTTCCTTTTATTGAAGAATTGTACATAAAGAAAATGAAGATAAACACTATTCATTATTTATTTTATTATATTTTTTTAGTATTTTATTTTGTATATTTTTTTCTTTCACAATACAAGCACTGACAAGTTACTCACAATAGAGACTTTTTTTTACAAAAAAACGGACAAATAATTCACAATAGAAATTTTTACTCCCAAAATATTTGCGATACCGATTTGTTGGGGATGGGAATTTAGGTTTGATCCCATAACATTCGCGATAGGGGTGATTAATTCGAATGTGTATTCTTAGTCAAATTACAATTTTAAAAGCTTTTATACTTTAATATTGAATGAATAAGACTAGTAAAGTTATTTGATTTAGAATATTAAAATTAATATGAAAATTTAAAGAAAAAAAAATTATAAAAAATAAACAAATATGTATATGAGTTTTGTTTGTTATTAGAAACCAACATCTTCTGGTAGAATTATTAATTATTTCCCGTAACATCCAAGGAGAATAAGAATTAATACGGCTGAAAATTTTATAAAAAAAGTTCTTAAAATAAGTGATTCAGAATTTCATATAAATAATAAAAGGAAGATATCAAATATTTTAACAGATAATAGTTTTCCTAAACAATTAATAACAGATTTATTAGAACAACAAAATAATTGCAGATTCAATAACCAGAATAGTATTACAGAACAGAAAATTTATAAATCAGTATCATATATACCAAAATTTTGAGAAAGATTGGCAAAATCAGATATATATGTATATGATAACAATATATACAAAATATCTTATAAATCTTTCAACACAGTAGGTAAACTATTTACTTAAACGAAAGACAAAATAAAGAGGATGGAAATGTCTAATATTGTTTATCAGATACCTTGTAAGGGTAATGATAGTGCACGCAGAGAAAAAACATGATTTAATATGGTCACCTCCAACAAAACTATTTTTAAAGAAAATTTTAAACATTATATTGTTTCATTTAACCATATTATTGTCCCTTACAACCATAAGCAGTTTAGGTGTTCTGTATCGTTTCCACATGTGGTATAGGTCATCACGCTTTTTTATTAACAATTTAGTTTCATTTGTGAACCACGGCTTAGCTCTATTTTTAACCGTCTTAATTTTTACCGGTACGTGATTGTCATAAATCCGAAGTATTAATGTGTTGAGAACGGTAACTTCCTCATCAGCCGTAGGTAAATAGAAAATTCGATCCCATTCAGAGTTAATGAGATCACGATATAAGTTTTCTAAATCAATACTTTTAAAATCTCGAACACTAAACGTTCTAACTCCTGTCTCCACTGTAAATTTATAGCACATAAAAATTAAATCATGCTTGGAAAAAGAAGGTACAGCTAACTGCTCATATAGTAACACATTTTGTCCGTTGCTTACAAAAACTAAATCGAGTAATGTACTATTTGTGGTCGAGAAGTGCGTAGGCCTAAAAGTATTAACAGCGGATAAATTTAGTGTAGACATGATAGAAGTTAGATTTTAATTTTCAATCAAATTGCAATTAAAGTCACCAGTTATAATAACTTCAGAGTACATTACAGAAATATTTTCTAATTTATCAACAAGTGTTTCCAATTGCATATACCTATCTGGTCTATAGACACAGCCTAGTAGCATATTGTTCGCACAATAGTTAACCTCAATAAAAATAAATTCAACATCACCAGGTTCATTATATGAACAAATAAGTTTACATGATATGGTGTTCCTTATGTAAATTGCCACACCTCCGCCATTGTTACGCCTATCTGATCTAAAAATACGATAACCATCTATCTTGTAGACACTGTCATACATTTCAGGTACAAACCATGTTTCCGAAATACATATTGCATCAATGCACGAATTTTCAAAAAGAAAACGGAATTCATCGATTTTCGGTAAAAGACTTTGCCCATTTATATGAATACTTTAAAGCCCGGATGCCGATTAGCTAAAATTCGAATCATGTTATAATTACCATCTCTGGAACCGAATTGATTAAGTGAAAGGTTTGTCATATTTACATGAAAACGCAACGCAGTAAAGTTCATGATTATATAATAAATTAAAATTGTTTAATGTTAAAAAGGGGGAAAAATGTGGTCGAACTATACAGTGTAATTTTGACATCAATAGTGAAATATTAAGTATGAAATTAATTAAAGAAATAATTTGAAAAAAATAAAACAATTAAGAATTTCATATAATGATATAACCTAACAATAATAACGTATATAAAAGTTAAACAATAGTATTTTAAATAAAAAAATATATTTAAATAGGACGTTAATGCCCAAACGTTAATCAAGAAAAAGCCGTTTTATATCCTCAGGGTATTCAATTAGCACGGGATCATCCGCATCAAACTTTCTAACATAAACAAGTCCACGTAAAGTAAATGTTGACTTGATTTTTTTATTTTTCTTCATTGATAATGTTTCTTTAAATATTCTGTGGTTATGACATTGACATAAATAGGTTCATTACTTTCGAAACCAGCATGACGTAAACATAGATTAGTTTTATTATCTCGACGGAACTTGGATATTGATTTTAAAAGAAAATTTTTTTCAAATGGAGAATGTAATTTAACAACTATTACTTCATCCGTTGGGTTATAACTTTTATTGTTTCTATAAATTTTTTTCAATCTATAAACATTTTCGATCTGCGGCGCATTTATATATATACTATTGCATATGTTTTGTACAATAGAAACAAGATTTTCATTTTCATTATAGGGAACACCAGAAATTCGAATACTACCGGCCACAACAGAATTTTCTTGTTTTAATATTTTTTGCTTAAGTTCTTTTATTTCTTCGTTCAAAAGCATAACGTCGGAGCTCTTAGTTTCTAGATTTTCAACTCTTTCAACTATTTAGATTAGATTCAAATAATTAATAAAAACGTTAAATCAACATACGTACAAATGGGCATATTTTCTTTCATTTTTCTATATAAATGAATATAAAGAAAAAAACCCAATTGGGTTTGTTTCAGCAAAATACCCATTAACACCCGGGTGGGTTTTTCTGGGTTACCCAGTGGGCAGCTAACCCAGAATAAAGGTCGAATAACATAGATACTACATACATAAAATTCACTTTTTTTAGAATTTGTTTGAACTTTTTAAAGAACCATAATTGGGTTTTTAATAGCTTCATTTTTTGTTTTTAATTTTGTTTTCTCTACATTCCAATACGCAGCAGGGTTGTCTTTCTTCTATCAGTTGAAAGTAGTTGCTAAGCTAGTTATGACTTGTGAATAACATTTATATAACGATCTTTGAACTATCTGTGAACTATTTTTAGTTTCTTTTAGTTAAGATTTCTGAATATTCGCCATTGTTTATTTTCAAGCAATACTAATTTTGAAAACACTAATTTCGCTAAAGCACTACTGTTCGGCAGTGTTGACAAAAACAAAATGTAAGTGCTATTTACAAAAAGTATAACAAAATGGCACAAAGTATTTAAAAATGATACAAAAGGGTAATTTAAAAAAATGGTGAATAAAGGGTATCAAGAGCGTCGAAAAGGGGTCAAGTTAATACTGTATTGGTTTGTTGGTTGGATACCAATGAAAAACACCGTAAACGGTGGGCTATCGGGAGGAAGATAATTATTATCTTCCTCCTGAAAAAGAAAATGAAACCAGTGGCAAAGTAGATTTAAGTTAACACAACTAAAAGCCAAATAGATTGATGTGCATCATTAATCCGCCAGTGCTAGCAGCTTACAGTCATATGTTGTTTCCAGGTGACAGGCAATTCATTGTGTAGAAAAGTTTATATGAAAATCACTCAGTTTTTTGAGTGCTTTTCATATAAATTTAACTACACAATCAATTGCTTGACACCTGGAAACAACATATGACTGTAAGCTGCTAACACTGGCGGATTAATGATGTTGCTCGAACTCTTCTTCAAAAGTAAGTGTCTGTCTGCCTTTGCACGAGCAAAAAATATGTATGTAAGATATAAACGCAAGTACTTAACGAAAATTTGTTGCGAGTAATAAATGAAAAGGCTACAGCGAGTGTTAGATATACAGTGCGGGCAAATTTTATTAAGTTTACGATAGAAAGTGTGCTGAGTCTAAATAATTAAAATCAGAAAAATTGTAATAAGAAAATTCAGTTAGATTTAGCTAATTTAAATTGGATTATTCAATTCAGTTATGAAGTTGGTACGAAAGATAAAAAAATATTAATTAATATAATTTTAAGTTATAAATACAACGTTTTGATATTTGTTTTCAATGCACAAATCTAATTTGTACAGATACATTAGTATCACAGCGGTAACGCTGGTTGTATTTGCACGAGTAAAAGTTTTTGAAAAAGTAAACAAATCAGGGCTTCCACATTTTATTCCAATATTGCCTGCAAATTGTAAATTTGTATCCCCACGAGTTATTTTTTTTCTTCCTTAAGAATATTTTAGAATATTTTATTTATATTTCATTTGTACATTTGACAACAGGTAACGCTTACTGCCTGTTTAACGATTTCGTACGTCAACGTTCGCATAGAAAATTTCGATGGAAAACACTCAGTTTCAAAAATGTTATTTAAATAAAATTCTATACGTTCGTTTTAGTGATATATTTTGACCGCACAAAGAACGAGTCAATCAAATTTGCTTAAAATAGTTAGCCAATCCACAAAGTGTTCTAAAGTGCTAAGTACTAAAGTACCATATTAGGCAAAATGGTATTGTTGTAAACAAACAGCCTATTGCATAATGTATATATAATGTGAGAAATTTGTGAAAACATTGAAATAAAATGTAAAAAAATATAAAAATAAAATTGTTTTGCATCCAAATTTTTTTTAATATTTTTAATTAGGCTTAAGTTCATGAAATTTAATTTTTATTAAATTATTTTTATGAAGAAAGGAATTTTACAACATGAAAATTAATTAAAATTGTTATTGATAATCTTTCATTCTTGACGTGGCTCGGGCTCGAACCCTGGCCGGCAGGTTACCATGACATGTTTCGATCGCAACCACTCGATCTCCTCAGATGGATTTGCCGTCTTACACTCACAGCCATCGACGACCGCTGACGTCACTAGTCAAACATCAATCCTTAAACCAAATTGTATTTTAACATTTGGTAGATCGAAATTTGCTTTCCTGAATGATTATCCATTTTAATTGATTTTACATGTTTTTTCCTTTGCTTCTGTTTTTTCGTACTTTCGTCAAGAATTTTTCTTGAAGTCCAAGTACATTTTTTGTTTTTTTTACTTTGTCTTTCTCTTTTCTGTTGACCTTTTTCAGCACAACTTGAAGGACAAATGTACACATAGAGCTCGTGCCTTAGCTTTAACAATAATTAGTATTGTGGTTATTTTGTTGAACTATTTATGGTTTTTAATCCAAATTTTTTTTAATATTTTTTTTTTTTTTTTTTTTAATTAGTTTGCATTACTAGAGTAAATAAATAATTAAAGAAAAATAAAGACTTAAAATTGTTAACATAACCCAACTGAAAAAATAGCAAACTAAAGATACATTGGTGACAAAATTTTATTGTAATGTATGACAGTCATAAAATAATAGCAAATACAGTATTACCCCGTTAATCCGTACAGATATAGTTTTAGCATTTGTTTGGATTACTAGAGTAAAAAAAACATTTTGTTAACTCAATACATTTGGAAAATAATTATCTATTTTCGAAAAAAGTTTTTAAAGAAAAAAAAAACAAAAAAAAAAAAAATACATACTTGCCAAGTTCCAGAAATCTAATTCGAGTGGAATTGAAAAAATGGGCGTAAAAGTAGGCTTGGAAAATTTTTTTTTCGATGAAAACTTAAAATGAATTAAAACGAACATTTGAAAGAAAAATTAGTCAAATCGATGGAGGTGTTTTCTGATTTAGTGTAAATAAGGAAAAAGTGGGCGTAAAAGTGGGCGGGGCAAAATTTTATAACATATTTTTTTTATATTTAAAACTTTTTTTTTTTTGCCAATTTGTAAATTTAAAAAAAAATTTTAAAAAATTCAAAAAAAAAACAAAAAAATTTTTTTTTTTAAGATTGATCAAATAGCTATCTAAGCTGCTTGGGACAAATTTTGCTAACCACAATTGGTAATAAGTTACATGGATGTGAAAGAACACCTATATGGCCAAAATTTCAAACTTTGACCCCCCCAAACTCAGAAACTTTTTGACCGATCTTGTTGAAAATTTGTGTCTAAACTACTATTCAATAGGACTAACGTTGGTGCAAATTTCATCCAAATCGAAAGACATCGATTTCAAAATTAGTTCACTTGACATTAAATCCCTCTTTTATATATATCGGGTGTTTTTTTTACAGGTTTGTTTTTCGAATAGAGATAAAACTGGCATTTTGTGGTAAAATCTGGCAACTCTAATGTCATTTATGTTCAGTTTGGTTTGCCATTTCATCATGAACAGGTTGACAAAAGAACAACGCTTGCAAATCGTGCAAATTTATTTCGAAAATAACGGTTCAGTTCGCGAAGTTTACCGCAAACTCCGTCCATTTTATGGTCGACATAATCGTCCATCAGAGCAATTAATTCGGTTAATCATGGATCGTTTTCGCACTACGTTTACTCTATGTGATAATACGCATCCGCAGAGACGTCGAACAGTGCGCACCGAAGAAACAATTGCCGCTGTAGAGCAAAGTGTTGAAGAGGACCCGAATGAATCGATTCGCCACCGTGCACAGCAATTGGAGCTTTGTCCATCAACTTTATGGAAGATTTTGCGCAAAGATCTTGGCTTGCGACCTTACAAGATCCAGCTTGTGCAAGAATTAAAGCCGCGAGACCATGCAATGCGTCGTGATTTTGGTGTATGGGCCGAAAATGAGATTGATCTCGATGCTGATTTTCATCGCTAAATTTTGTTCAGTGATGAGGCTCATTTTTGGTTGAATGGCTACGTCAACAAGCAAAATTGCCGCATTTGGAGTGAAGAGAATCCACATGAGACCCTTGAGACGCCATTACATCCACAAAAACTGACTGTTTGGTGTGCTCTATGGGCTGGTGGAGTCATTGGGCCATACTTCTTCCGAAATAATGCTGGAGAGGCAGTTACCGTTAATGGAGACCGGTATAGAGCCATGATAACCGACTATTTTGTTCCCGAATTGGATGGCATGAATGTGGATGAGTTGTGGTTCCAACAAGACGGCGCTACATGCCACACAGCGCACGCCACAATCGATTTATTGAAGGAAACATTCGATGAGCGCATAATTTCGCAGAATGGACCTGTCAATTGGCCACCAAGATCGTGTGATTTGACACCATTGGATTATTTTCTTTGGGGATATGTGAAGTCGCTCGTCTACGCCAACAAACCAGAAACGTTAGGGGAATTGGAAGCCAACATTCGTGGCGTTATTGCCGACATACGGCTCCATATGAGTAGTGTGTTTATGCCGCTCCTACGGCACTTTTTTCATACAAAGTTGGGAGCCAGTCCTTTTATACTGTAGGGGTTCTAAATATGATTTTCCATACAAAGTTGGGAGCCAGTCCTTTTATACTAGAGGGGTTCTAAATATGATTTTCCATACAAAGTTGGGAGCCAGTCCTTTTATACTAGAGGGGTTCTAAATATGATTTTCCATACAAAGTTGGGAGCCAATCCTTTTATACTAGAGGGGTTCTAAATATGATTTTCCATACAAAGTTGGGAGCCAGTCCTTTTATACTAGAGGGGTTCTAAATATGATTTTCCATACAAAGTTGGGAGCCAGTAAATTTTGTGAGGGATGAAAATTTTACTTGTGCATAAGAATTTGTGGGAAAATTTTTTTTTGTTTATAGTTTATAGCAGGTGTTAAATTTTACTTGTACGTGTCTTGAATATTTGTTTATGACTTTTTTTTTTGCTTGTGCGTATTCATATTGATGATTTACAAGTTGTTGGTGTGAAATTTCTTCGTGGACGTCTCCGTCTTGAAGATTTTAAAAATTTTGTTAGGAATGATAATTTTACTTGTGCGTTTTCGTATTAAAGATAAAACTGATTGTGAAATAATTATTTTTAGTTTTTTCAGTTATTGTGTGTGTGTTTAGAATAGTTAATGACTTTGTTGCATAGGTTTCCTAGTGACTTTTTGCTTTGAATGACTCGGTAGGCTTGTGGGATAGTGAGCTAATCTCAGTATAAGGGTTGCATAATTGATTATCACTAGAGACTCTGGTCTGTTTCACTATAGCAGACTAAGGATCTAAGCAACTATTGATCGGTTGGGTGTGTGTGTGTGTGTGTGTGTGTGTGTGTGTGTGTGTATGATTGATAACGATTATTCATGTGAAAAGTAGGATTCCATCCACTTGTTTTTTGTATCAACAGCAACCAGCTGCACATTAACTGTGTTTACATAATTAATCAGCATAAATACTCAGAATTATATTACAAAAAACAGTAGAAAGTAACTTCTTGGTTAATATTTTTCCTTATCGTACTCTACTCCTCCTTATTTATAACAACAACAACTTAGAATATACATGAATAGAGCTGACGCAGCTGTGACAAGTCAAACAGAAAACAAATCCAAAAAAAAACAAAATGTTTGGTTTTCTGAAATTCTTAAATTCTACTAAAATAAGCCCCACCCCTTATTTATAAATTTTTTAACTAATGAAATAAGACGGGATTGTACCAAAAATATGATTAATTGTGAAATTCAAACTGTTGATTGAACATGCTTAATCATGTTTATAATTATTAAATATCACAAACACATTAATAAGACTAACCTAACAATATCAAAACCAGACATGATTGAACTTGAATATTATTTTTGTCAAGCTAATAGGGCCTAAATTTCTTCAATGTAAATAAAATTCAATTTTTATTTCAATATTTTGTTTAAAAGTAAAATTTTTATCTATAATAAAGAGATATAAATATTAAATGAAATAGAAAAAATTTTGTTCTTGTACTACGTGTCTTGAAGATTTTAAATTTTGTGAGGGATGATAATTTTACTTGTGCGTATTCATATTGATGATTTACAAGTTGTTTATTTTAGTGGAAGGTGTGAAATTTCTTCGTGTACGTGTCTTGAAGATTTTAAAATTTTGTGAGGGATGATAATTTTACTTGTGCGTTTTCGTATTAAAGATAAAACTGATCATAGAATAAGTATTTTTTTAGTTTTTTTTCAGTTATTGTGTATGTGTTTAGAATAGTTAATGACTTTGTTGCATAGGTTTTCTAGTGACTTTTTGCATTGAATGCCTCGGTAGGCTTGTGGGATTAACCACTTTTTTATATCAACAGCAACCGGCTGCACATCACTTTTAATTACATTTAACAAATAGAAGGAGTTGTCATTTTTGGGTTTTATTAATCTTAAATAGAATTATATATAAATATTTTTTTTTTTGCGCAGATTTAATTATCACAAGAGACTCTGGTCTGTTTCACTACAACGGACTAAAGGTCAAAGTAACTATTAATCGGTTAATTAAGTTAGCATATAATTTTTGTTGATAACACTTAATAAGCATTTTCTAAAAACATTTGCAGATAGTTTCACTATTACTCAATGTTTATAAACTTTTATTTATTTTTTCTAGTTTGATACTCTATAATATAAGTTTAATGAAGAATTTTTCTATGGTTTGATACTCTACAATGATAGTATAGTTAAGAATTTAGTTCAATCCATGGATACACTGCATACAGTTAATAATTATACATTATACATACAAATACAATAAAATTTCCATTTTATTAACCATAGTACATGGTTTATTAATTGTTTTGATAATATTAAGTAAAAGTTTATATATAGTATAAACTTGAAGTCGACTATACCAATAGAATATTAAATGTTACTGAAAAAAGGAAATCATATTACAAAATCAATTAAGATGATCTAAAAAAGAGTATTACATAGGAGTTTTGAATATTTAATAAGGAAATATCTATTATATCTGCTTATAATTATCAGTTAGGAATTTAAAGATAACAAATTTGTTTTATAATTAGTACAGCTTTACATGTTTTTTTTTTCTAGTTTATTAACCATACATTATCATACCATACCATTATAATCCATAGAATATAAAACAATTTAAAATAGTTAAATCCGCAAAAGAAAATCACAAACTTTATGTATTTATTTATGTAAAACCTTACTCCATTAATCATTTATTTATACTTTATATATACTAATACCATGAAATGAATAGTTCAATAACCATATTATATGGTTTATTTAATGTTTTGTATACCGTTTTGTAATTCCTATAATTTGTTTTCCTATTATTTCCCTTATATATTTAATATTTATACACTTCCATACATCCTTAAATATACATTCTATTTTAAGCATTTCTACTATACATATATAAAAATTTTTTTTCTTATACTAACATTCTATATTTAATCTTAGTATTATAATCTTACTCTTGATTTTAATCTTAGTCTTAGTGTTAATCTTAGTAGCAGTCTTTTGATCTTAGTTTTATAGTTTCGGATTTCAATCTTGTTTTTTTTTTGTTTATAGACTTGCAACATTACTCTTGTATTACTCTTGCGTGCTGCTTTGTTTACGTTTTCTTAGACTGAATACATATATGGAAATTTAAAATTTCTTTACTTACATATAAAATATCTATCTACTGTTATACGAATGCGTTGAACTTAGTGTTTTCAATTGAAATATTAAACTTCGATTTTAAACAGACATATGCATCTTTTATTTTATATAGGAAATTAATACTCGGTACTAGCGACAACCTCGAAGCTTGCACCGACCCCAGTTTTCATAACGTGCAAGAATCGAGTTTCTACTACAACACAAGGCGATTTTAAGAAAATCCATACTAATCCTTTCCATTTTATCAAATCTATCCATTATATTATTATTTTAATTTTAACAATTCTTATAAATTCAATTCAGTTCTCACATAATTTAATTCATTCTATATACAACCTTAACCAGTAACTCATATTTATATATACAGTTTTTTCAAACCACTTTTAAAAACATATTTTAATTTTTACTTGTCTACTATATTAAAAAATAATCTATTAACTTAAATGAAAATTTAGGTTTATATTAAGTAATTTGATTATACGCTGAGATACGCTGATGGTTTTTCTACCTTAAATTTATATATTGGATAGAAAGTTACATCTGAATGTAGTGTTTCGATAAGAATGTCTCTATATTACTTTAAATCAGGTTTCTTATAATACAAAGTTTTTGAATGAAATATTAACAATCCTAATGTTAATTTCAATATAATTTCATTTAAATCATATAAACATACATATAAATATTAATTTGTTAGAATCAAACCATCAATTACCATCATGATCTTATTAATGTCATATATTTTTTTTTTTTCATTATTTTTATTATTCGTTAAAAACTTTATATTCTTATATATAGGAGATGCATATGATTTGGGATTTCTCCTTCATTTTAAAATTGTTTGATTTTACAATTTTTATATTAGTTATTTCAGCCTCTTCATTATCATTATGATCATTATCATAATCATCATAATTAAGATCAGTAATATTCTTTGATCCTTAAAAACAACAATTCTATTATCTTATGTTTTTTTTTTCTAGTTTGCTACTCTATAATATTAGTTTAATGAAGAGTTTTTCTATAGCACGAAATGAATAGTTTAATAACCATATTATATGATTTATTTAATGTTTTTGCATACAGTTTTGTAATTCCTATAATTTGCTTTCCTTTTATTTCCCCTTCTATACTTAATATTTATATACCTCCATACATCCTTAAATATACATACATTATGTTTTGAGCATTTCTTTACTATACATATATATAAATTTTTTCCTTTACTAACATTCCTATATTTAATCTTAATCTTATGATCTTAGTCTTGATTTTAATTAATCTTAATCTTAGTGTTAATCTTGATAGTAGCCTTTTAGTCTTGGTTTTATAGTTTCGGATCTCAATCTTAGTTTTTGTATAGACATCTCATTTACAAACCTATAACTTCAATCTAATCAAACCTATCACACAAGACGATTGTCTTCTGTTTTTCAAGAAAATCCATACTAATCCTTTCAATTTTATCAACTCTATCCATTATATTATTATTTTAATTTTAACAAATCTTATAAATTCTATTCAGTTCTCACATAATTTTATTCATTGTATATACAATCCTTAACCATTATCTCATATTTATAGATACAGTTTTTCAATACACTTTTAAAAACATAGTTTGATTTTTTACTTGTCTACTATATTAAAAAATAATCCATAAACTTAAATGAAAATTTAGGTTTATATTAAGTAATTTGATTAAACACTGAGATACGCTGATGGTTTTTCTACCTTAAATTTATATATTGAATAGAAAGTTACATCTGAATGTAGTGTTTCGGTAAGAATATCTCTATATTACTTTAAATCAGGTTTCTTATAATACAGAGTTTTTAAATGAAATATTAACAATCCTAATGTTAATTTCAATATAATTTCATTTAAATCATATATACATACATATAAATATTAATTTGTTAGAATCAAACCATCAATTACCATCATGATCTTATTAATGTCATATATTTTTTTTTTTTTTTTTCATTATTTTTATTATTCGTTAAAAACTTTATATTCTTATATGTAGGAGATACATATGATTTAGGATTTCTCCTTCATTTTGAACTTGTTTGATTTGAAAATTTTCATATTAGGTATTTCAACCTTTTCATTATTATTATACTCATCATAATCATCATAATTGAGATTAGTTATATTCTTTTCTCATTAAAACCAACAATTCTATTATCATAATCATCAAAATTGAGTTTAAATATATTTTGTTTTTATTTTTTCGTTGAAACCAACAAATCATACTCATTATTATCAAAATCAGGTTTATATATGTTTTTTTTTTTTTTAGTCAAGATACTTTAACATCATCATAACCAGAAATATTATTTTTACAAATGTTGATATTGTGATTTTAATTAAACTGGTTATAATCACCTAAGGTTGAAATGATAGAGATGTTATCCGTTTAATTCTGTTGACTAATTCACATTTATTAAGACATATAGATAATAACAGAATTGATAGAGGATTCATAATTGAATAACTTTGAATAAGAATTGAGCTTATAGTTGGATGTAAGTACGATTTAAACAATAATAACCGACATCGAATAAGTGATTCATCATTTTATTTAATTGAAAACATACCACTTTACATCAAGATACCTTATTTTTAATCTGGTAGCATAAAGCAGTTACCTATTTTTGATCTGGTAACGTATAAACAGAGAGAATTAATATCAGATTTAAATAACAAACCAAATATAAGATACATTATATAATCCAACAACAACAACAACAACAATATATTCAACATGAATTGATTCGAAATAAAATACACACAATTCTTAAATACATTCAATTAGTTTGTCTTATGATTATACTTTAGCTGAGAGAGATTAATACCATATACATATTTACACGTTATGCACTTACAACATAAAATTCAAAGTTAATTAACCATAATATATGGTTTTATATAATGTGTTAACAGCAATCATTAAAAATTTATATATAATATAAACTTATAGTTGACTGTACCATCAGAATATTGACTGATAATATCACAATAGAATCATATTACACAAGCAATATACAGAATATTATAAAGAGAAAGGTATAAACTCATATGTCTATAGGTAACAGTTAAGAATTTTACAATATATTGGTTTAAGATATGTTATTTCTAATTAAGAGTTTAGTTTGATGGTTCTTGGAAGTTTATTTTCAATATAAATACATACATACATATTTGCTGATTTATTCCTATTTGATAATTTTTGATTTGATTGTTTTTTCTTTTTACCTACAACACATTAATGAAATGGATATACATTAATGATGATGTTTTTTAACACTTTTAAATATTTGTTAAATATAGCTACATCAACTTCTTAATACATCGAATCAACTTACTGAGAATTAATTTTTAAATTAATATTTTGATATCCGTATACCCAGCTGATAGGCTGGTTGTGTATAGGTTTACATGATAATCACAAATTTCTTTAAAATAATAAAATTTCATTGAATTAACTCTCAAATTGCAACCATACCCATAAAGTATAGATAGTACATCCCATATAAATTTATACTTTTACATTAAATTATTTAGTTTCACTATGTTCTCATCATGATTAATATAGAAAATCATATTTTCATATACCCACACCACAAAAGTGAAGAGTATATTAGATACACGTTAATACTAATCCTAGTTACCTTTTGATATACTAAATCAACTTATTTACTTAGAATTACTTTTTAAAACAATTTAAACATGAACCAATCCGACTGGTTGGTGGGCTGTCTATTGTGTGGTTTATAGAACACAAACGCAAAACTCATCAGTTCAACTTTCATTTAAAACAAAATTTGTTTCAGTTTTAAATGTAAGTTGAACTGATGAGTTTTGCGTTTGTGTTCTATAAATCACACAATAGACAGCTAGCTGTTCATATAAAACTAAAAATAAAATTTGATTTTTAGTTTTATATGAACAGCCCACCAACCAGTCGAATTGGTTCATGTTTAAATTGTTTTAAAAAGTAATTCTAAGTAAATAAGTTGATTTAGTATATCAAAAGGTAACTAGGATTAGTATTAACGTGTATCTAATATACTCTTCACTTTTGTGGTGTGGGTATATGAAAATATGATTTTCTATATTAATCATGATGAGAACATAGTGAAACTAAATAATTTAATGTAAAAGTATAAATTTATATGGGATGTACTATCTATACTTTATGGGTATGGTTGCAATTTGAGAGTTAATTCAATGAAATTTTATTATTTTAAAGAAATTTGTGATTATCATGTAAACCTATACACAACCAGCCTATCAGCTGGGTATACGGATATCAAAATATTAATTTAAAAATTAATTCTCAGTAAGTTGATTCGATGTATTAAGAAGTTGATGTAGCTATATTTAACAAATATTTAAAAGTGTTAAAAAACATCATCATTAATGTATATCCATTTCATTAATGTGTTGTAGGTAAAAAGAAAAAACAATCAAATCAAAAATTATCAAATAGGAATAAATCAGCAAATATGTATGTATGTATTTATATTGAAAATAAACTTCCAAGAACCATCAAACTAAACTCTTAATTAGAAATAACATATCTTAAACCAATATATTGTAAAATTCTTAACTGTTACCTATAGACATATGAGTTTATACCTTTCTCTTTATAATATTCTGTATATTGCTTGTGTAATATGATTCTATTGTGATATTATCAGTCAATATTCTGATGGTACAGTCAACTATAAGTTTATATTATATATAAATTTTTAATGATTGCTGTTAACACATTATATAAAACCATATATTATGGTTAATTAACTTTGAATTTTATGTTGTAAGTGCATAACGTGTAAATATGTATATGGTATTAATCTCTCTCAGCTAAAGTATAATCATAAGACAAACTAATTGAATGTATTTAAGAATTGTGTGTATTTTATTTCGAATCAATTCATGTTGAATATATTGTTGTTGTTGTTGTTGTTGGATTATATAATGTATCTTATATTTGGTTTGTTATTTAAATCTGATATTAATTCTCTCTGTTTATACGTTACCAGATCAAAAATAGGTAACTGCTTTATGCTACCAGATTAAAAATAAGGTATCTTGATGTAAAGTGGTATGTTTTCAATTAAATAAAATGATGAATCACTTATTCGATGTCGGTTATTATTGTTTAAATCGTACTTACATCCAACTATAAGCTCAATTCTTATTCAAAGTTATTCAATTATGAATCCTCTATCAATTCTGTTATTATCTATATGTCTTAATAAATGTGAATTAGTCAACAGAATTAAACGGATAACATCTCTATCATTTCAACCTTAGGTGATTATAACCAGTTTAATTAAAATCACAATATCAACATTTGTAAAAATAATATTTCTGGTTATGATGATGTTAAAGTATCTTGACTAAAAAAAAAAAAAACATATATAAACCTGATTTTGATAATAATGAGTATGATTTGTTGGTTTCAACGAAAAAATAAAAACAAAATATATTTAAACTCAATTTTGATGATTATGATAATAGAATTGTTGGTTTTAATGAGAAAAGAATATAACTAATCTCAATTATGATGATTATGATGAGTATAATAATAATGAAAAGGTTGAAATACCTAATATGAAAATTTTCAAATCAAACAAGTTCAAAATGAAGGAGAAATCCTAAATCATATGTATCTCCTACATATAAGAATATAAAGTTTTTAACGAATAATAAAAATAATGAAAAAAAAAAAAAAAAATATATGACATTAATAAGATCATGATGGTAATTGATGGTTTGATTCTAACAAATTAATATTTATATGTATGTATATATGATTTAAATGAAATTATATTGAAATTAACATTAGGATTGTTAATATTTCATTTAAAAACTCTGTATTATAAGAAACCTGATTTAAAGTAATATAGAGATATTCTTACCGAAACACTACATTCAGATGTAACTTTCTATTCAATATATAAATTTAAGGTAGAAAAACCATCAGCGTATCTCAGTGTTTAATCAAATTACTTAATATAAACCTAAATTTTCATTTAAGTTTATGGATTATTTTTTAATATAGTAGACAAGTAAAAAATCAAACTATGTTTTTAAAAGTGTATTGAAAAACTGTATCTATAAATATGAGATAATGGTTAAGGATTGTATATACAATGAATAAAATTATGTGAGAACTGAATAGAATTTATAAGATTTGTTAAAATTAAAATAATAATATAATGGATAGAGTTGATAAAATTGAAAGGATTAGTATGGATTTTCTTGAAAAACAGAAGACAATCGTCTTGTGTGATAGGTTTGATTAGATTGAAGTTATAGGTTTGTAAATGAGATGTCTATACAAAAACTAAGATTGAGATCCGAAACTATAAAACCAAGACTAAAAGGCTACTATCAAGATTAACACTAAGATTAAGATTAATTAAAATCAAGACTAAGATCATAAGATTAAGATTAAATATAGGAATGTTAGTAAAGGAAAAAATTTATATATATGTATAGTAAAGAAATGCTCAAAACATAATGTATGTATATTTAAGGATGTATGGAGGTATATAAATATTAAGTATAGAAGGGGAAATAAAAGGAAAGCAAATTATAGGAATTACAAAACTGTATGCAAAAACATTAAATAAATCATATAATATGGTTATTAAACTATTCATTTCGTGCTATAGAAAAACTCTTCATTAAACTAATATTATAGAGTAGCAAACTAGAAAAAAAAAACATAAGATAATAGAATTGTTGTTTTTAAGGATCAAAGAATATTACTGATCTTAATTATGATGATTATGATAATGATCATAATGATAATGAAGAGGCTGAAATAACTAATATAAAAATTGTAAAATCAAACAATTTTAAAATGAAGGAGAAATCCCAAATCATATGCATCTCCTATATATAAGAATATAAAGTTTTTAACGAATAATAAAAATAATGAAAAAAAAAAAATATATGACATTAATAAGATCATGATGGTAATTGATGGTTTGATTCTAACAAATTAATATTTATATGTATGTTTATATGATTTAAATGAAATTATATTGAAATTAACATTAGGATTGTTAATATTTCATTCAAAAACTTTGTATTATAAGAAACCTGATTTAAAGTAATATAGAGACATTCTTATCGAAACACTACATTCAGATGTAACTTTCTATCCAATATATAAATTTAAGGTAGAAAAACCATCAGCGTATCTCAGCGTATAATCAAATTACTTAATATAAACCTAAATTTTCATTTAAGTTAATAGATTATTTTTTAATATAGTAGACAAGTAAAAATTAAAATATGTTTTTAAAAGTGGTTTGAAAAAACTGTATATATAAATATGAGTTACTGGTTAAGGTTGTATATAGAATGAATTAAATTATGTGAGAACTGAATTGAATTTATAAGAATTGTTAAAATTAAAATAATAATATAATGGATAGATTTGATAAAATGGAAAGGATTAGTATGGATTTTCTTAAAATCGCCTTGTGTTGTAGTAGAAACTCGATTCTTGCACGTTATGAAAACTGGGGTCGGTGCAAGCTTCGAGGTTGTCGCTAGTACCGAGTATTAATTTCCTATATAAAATAAAAGATGCATATGTCTGTTTAAAATCGAAGTTTAATATTTCAATTGAAAACACTAAGTTCAACGCATTCGTATAACAGTAGATAGATATTTTATATGTAAGTAAAGAAATTTTAAATTTCCATATATGTATTCAGTCTAAGAAAACGTAAACAAAGCAGCACGCAAGAGTAATACAAGAGTAATGTTGCAAGTCTATAAACAAAAAAAAAACAAGATTGAAATCCGAAACTATAAAACTAAGATCAAAAGACTGCTACTAAGATTAACACTAAGACTAAGATTAAAATCAAGAGTAAGATTATAATACTAAGATTAAATATAGAATGTTAGTATAAGAAAAAAAATTTTTATATATGTATAGTAGAAATGCTTAAAATAGAATGTATATTTAAGGATGTATGGAAGTGTATAAATATTAAATATATAAGGGAAATAATAGGAAAACAAATTATAGGAATTACAAAACGGTATACAAAACATTAAATAAACCATATAATATGGTTATTGAACTATTCATTTCATGGTATTAGTATATATAAAGTATAAATAAATGATTAATGGAGTAAGGTTTTACATAAATAAATACATAAAGTTTGTGATTTTCTTTTGCGGATTTAACTATTTTAAATTGTTTTATATTCTATGGATTATAATGGTATGGTATGATAATGTATGGTTAATAAACTAGAAAAAAAAAACATGTAAAGCTGTACTAATTATAAAACAAATTTGTTATCTTTAAATTCCTAACTGATAATTATAAGCAGATATAATAGATATTTCCTTATTAAATATTCAAAACTCCTATGTAATACTCTTTTTTAGATCATCTTAATTGATTTTGTAATATGATTTCCTTTTTTCAGTAACATTTAATATTCTATTGGTATAGTCGACTTCAAGTTTATACTATATATAAACTTTTACTTAATATTATCAAAACAATTAATAAACCATGTACTATGGTTAATAAAATGGAAATTTTATTGTATTTGTATGTATAATGTATAATTATTAACTGTATGCAGTGTATCCATGGATTGAACTAAATTCTTAACTATACTATCATTGTAGAGTATCAAACCATAGAAAAATTCTTCATTAAACTTATATTATAGAGTATCAAACTAGAAAAAATAAATAAAAGTTTATAAACATTGAGTAATAGTGAAACTATCTGCAAATGTTTTTAGAAAATGCTTATTAAGTGTTATCAACAAAAATTATATGCTAACTTAATTAACCGATTAATAGTTACTTTGACCTTTAGTCCGTTGTAGTGAAACAGACCAGAGTCTCTTGTGATAATTAAATCTGCGCAAAAAAAAAAATATTTATATATAATTCTATTTAAGATTAATAAAACCCAAAAATGACAACTCCTTCTATTTGTTAAATGTAATTAAAAGTGATGTGCAGCCGGTTGCTGTTGATATAAAAAAGTGGTTAATCCCACAAGCCTACCGAGGCATTCAATGCAAAAAGTCACTAGAAAACCTATGCAACAAAGTCATTAACTATTCTAAACACATACACAATAACTGAAAAAAAACTAAAAAAATACTTATTCTATGATCAGTTTTATCTTTAATACGAAAACGCACAAGTAAAATTATCATCCCTCACAAAATTTTAAAATCTTCAAGACACGTACACGAAGAAATTTCACACCTTCCACTAAAATAAACAACTTGTAAATCATCAATATGAATACGCACAAGTAAAATTATCATCCCTCACAAAATTTAAAATCTTCAAGACACGTAGTACAAGAACAAAATTTTTTCTATTTCATTTAATATTTATATCTCTTTATTATAGATAAAAATTTTACTTTTAAACAAAATATTGAAATAAAAATTGAATTTTATTTACATTGAAGAAATTTAGGCCCTATTAGCTTGACAAAAATAATATTCAAGTTCAATCATGTCTGGTTTTGATATTGTTAGGTTAGTCTTATTAATGTGTTTGTGATATTTAATAATTATAAACATGATTAAGCATGTTCAATCAACAGTTTGAATTTCACAATTAATCATATTTTTGGTACAATCCCGTCTTATTTAATTAGTTAAAAAATTTATAAATAAGGGGTGGGGCTTATTTTAGTAGAATTTAAGAATTTCAGAAAACCAAACATTTTGTTTTTTTTTGGATTTGTTTTCTGTTTGACTTGTCACAGCTGCGTCAGCTCTATTCATGTATATTCTAAGTTGTTGTTGTTATAAATAAGGAGGAGTAGAGTACGATAAGGAAAAATATTAACCAAGAAGTTACTTTCTACTGTTTTTTGTAATATAATTCTGAGTATTTATGCTGATTAATTATGTAAACACAGTTAATGTGCAGCTGGTTGCTGTTGATACAAAAAACAAGTGGATGGAATCCTACTTTTCACATGAATAATCGTTATCAATCATACACACACACACACACACACACACACACACACACACACCCAACCGATCAATAGTTGCTTAGATCCTTAGTCTGCTATAGTGAAACAGACCAGAGTCTCTAGTGATAATCAATTATGCAACCCTTATACTGAGATTAGCTCACTATCCCACAAGCCTACCGAGTCATTCAAAGCAAAAAGTCACTAGGAAACCTATGCAACAAAGTCATTAACTATTCTAAACACACACACAATAACTGAAAAAACTAAAAATAATTATTTCACAATCAGTTTTATCTTTAATACGAAAACGCACAAGTAAAATTATCATTCCTAACAAAATTTTTAAAATCTTCAAGACGGAGACGTCCACGAAGAAATTTCACACCAACAACTTGTAAATCATCAATATGAATACGCACAAGCAAAAAAAAAAGTCATAAACAAATATTCAAGACACGTACAAGTAAAATTTAACACCTGCTATAAACTATAAACAAAAAAAAATTTTCCCACAAATTCTTATGCACAAGTAAAATTTTCATCCCTCACAAAATTTACTGGCTCCCAACTTTGTATGGAAAATCATATTTAGAACCCCTCTAGTATAAAAGGACTGGCTCCCAACTTTGTATGGAAAATCATATTTAGAACCCCTCTAGTATAAAAGGATTGGCTCCCAACTTTGTATGGAAAATCATATTTAGAACCCCTCTAGTATAAAAGGACTGGCTCCCAACTTTGTATGGAAAATCATATTTAGAACCCCTCTAGTATAAAAGGACTGGCTCCCAACTTTGTATGGAAAATCATATTTAGAACCCCTACAGTATAAAAGGACTGGCTCCCAACTTTGTATGAAAAAAGTGCCGTAGGAGCGGCATAAACACACTACTCATATGCTCGAAAAAGTGGTTGAAAATTGGACCTGTAGAATTGGCTTTATTCGAGCCAGCCGCGGCGGCCACATGCCTGAAATCATATTTAAACATTAATGGCATAAAATGATCCTTCCAATAAAGCCAAATTGATGGTCATTAAAACGATTTTCTCGTGTTTTATTTCAATTCGAAGTTCTATACCACTGAAAAAAACACCCGATATAAAACGTATATAAAATGTTCGGAATCTTGTTGTTATTTTCTTAATTATTTTTTTAAATATTAATTTTAGCAAAAAACTTTCTTCGAGGCTAATGTTGTTGACTAGAAGAGCTAAAATATTGCCATATATCATGTTCTTGTAAAATGTTGTTTTTAAGAGATAGTCATATGCAAACAAATTACATTTGAATAAATGGCTTGATGGCAACTTATCGCTACGAAATTTTTTTGTATTTTTTTTACATAAAACTGAACCGATTTCGGGGGGGAGAATATAAGAAATCAAAAAAAAAGAAAATAACGGCCACCCTAATGTATATATTTATATATATTTAGCTGGAGAGGCCTAACTCATCTTATGTGAACAAAAGTGCAAATTTTTTATTTCAAAATCGCTGAAATAATATGAATGGTAAAAATAGCAAAGTAAATCGCCAGTTATATCAAAAATCGCCACAAAATTCGCATGTCGCCAAATGGAAAATCCCATCGCCTAACACGTTTTAAAGTCGCCACGTTTGGCGAGAAATCGCCATATCTGACAGCCCTGTCTGAGCATGCCTCCTGCACAAAAAGCCGTTCTGAGCCGAAATTAGTTTTCGGCTCCTAAGTTTCCAAGACCGACAATTTTTTTTCAAATACCAACATTTCTTTTTAAGAATTTAAAGCTCTATCTCTGCTTCTTATAGAAGCTCCCATACAAACCGTCAAATGTATGGAAAAACATAAAATTTGTCGAATTAGACTTATTGATTTTTTTTGGTTAAAAAAACAAAAAAAAAAAAAATCTGAAAAAATCTAAATTTTTTTCTAAATTTTCTTCTAGTGCATTCAAAACTAAAACTTTTGACACCCCTCCGGTCGCAATTCAGTTTTAATTACCAACGGAAAATTTGTAGATTGTAAAATTTTTTGAAACGAAAATGTTCACGGTGGAATGCATAAAACATATTCTTTTTATGTTAAGTAAGAGTCATAATCTTAGGGAAACATTTTGACAATAGATGCCAGAGAAATTGGGGTACATGATAAAATTTTTTTTTGCAAAAATACTAATTAAAAATAATTAATGACATAAAGTTATATGTAATGCATTGAAACAGATAAAGTTAATAAAATTATAAAATAATTGACGTTGTTGTTTTAGTTTACAAAATACAAGCTCTTGCGCCTGAAGCTCCTGTTCAGAGAGAATAAAAAAAAATCAAATTAAAAGCGAAAAAATTGCTGTTTGAGCCAAAATCACAAATTTGGTTACAGTTAATTGTTAGTAAAAATTTTTTCCAAAAACTGTTTTTACACCCTTCAGAAAGTCGCACAGTCATGTTTTGTATTGAACACCCATCAAAAAGTCGCAAAGTCATGTTTTGTATAGAACTTATATTTAAACGGTGTGTTTCATAAAAATAACCGCGCCGATAAGTCTTGAACAAATTAGAATCTGCTGAGAAACTTTAACATATGTTAAAATAAATATTTAAGTTTTAAAAAATATATTGATTCAAGTGCTTTCTTTCATTATTTAATAAAAGAATAGTCGAAAAAAGATGATAACAACTTTTTAAAGTTCTTTGGAAAAAGGTAATAAAATCCCCAATTTGGGGATAAAACTCGTAATCTGACAACTCTAAAACAAATTTATATTAAATAACAACAACATAACAAACACACGAACGTAAACAGAAGGTTGGAAATCAAGCAAATACACGATACTAGTTTTTTTACACTTGTTTTCTTCGTTATTGTTATTGTTGTTGCGGTTTTTTTACGTGCATGTGTTTATTGTTGTTCTTTTAAAGATTTATGTCTATTTTTAATTCTATCTTTCGTGTGAGTTGTTTTCTATGTAATTTGTCAGCGGTTATGTACAAGTCAGGATGGCCGAGCGGTCTAAGGCGCCAGACTCAAGTGTTAAAACTTGCTCTGTTCTACAGAGTTGTATTCGAGCGTTCTGGTCCTCTCTGAGGGCGTGGGTTCAAATCCCACTTCTGACAAGAATTTTTTTTATAATTTTTTTATACCTACAATAGCTTTTTTTAAGAAAATTAAAATTTAAAAAAATTAAATAAGTATTTATAAAAAAAGTTAAAAATTGTATTTGAAGACAAATTTAATTGCGGATTTTTAATACAACGTCTTCCCACAATTTCAATTAGTGGAATTTTAAGTAACAATTTTTATTTTAGTTAATATTTTTATTTTATAAAATCTTTTTAGATATTTTTTAAACTTTGCAGCGACTTATTTATTAAATGTTGTTAAAATAGTAAAATTTTGTTTGAAAATTTATTAAAACTTTCAGCACGTCTCTCGTAGATTATCTTCCGTGCATAAAACCAATTAAAGACACTCCACGTTTACATGTCAGGATGGCCGAGCGGTCTAAGGCGCCAGACTCAAGTGTAATAACTTGCTTTGTTTCAACAAAGTATTCTCGAGCGTTCTGGTCCTCTCTGAGGGCGTGGGTTCAAATCCCACTTCTGACAAGAATTTTTTTTAATACATTTTTTAAAATATTCTTTTATAATTTAAGAAATCATTTTTTTAAAAAACAATTTTATAAATTAACCTCAAAAATAATTTTTTAAATAAAATCTGTTTCTTGATAGCAAAGATTTATATGTCAGGATGGCCGAGCGGTCTAAGGCGCCAGACTCAAGTGTAATAACTTGCTTTGTTTCAGCAAAGTGTTTTCGAGCGTTCTGGTCCTCTCTGAGGGCGTGGGTTCAAATCCCACTTCTGACAAAGATTTTTTTTTATTATTTTTTTTTATTTTTATTTTTTAAATAATCTTTTAATAATTTCTAATTTACAATGACTTTTTAGTTTAATAGTTTTTTTTTTGGAAAATACTTTTTGTGAGGCTCTACAACTAAGTTCTTATAACAAACCTTTTAGCGACATCTTAGTCATCACTTTGCAAGTCATTGACATCTTAATTGAATATTTAACTTTTAATTAAAACAAATTTAAAATTATTTCTTCTTGTTTGCTTGACGTCGTTGATTTTTGAGCGTAATTAGTATTCAACAAGAACGCCAATTTTGCATTTTTAATTAAGCAAATGGACACGCCAATGACAAGTTATTTGAACTAAAAAGTAAGCGCCAAATATGGGAAGTAAAATATATTTCGTAAATTAATTAAAAAAGTAGCACACGGTGACCGTTCGAGGAGGAAATAAAATAAAAACGAATTTGTACTAAAGCTCAAATTTCTTAAGTGCAAAGTTAAGTTCTGAGACTTTTCTATAGAAATCTATTCGATTATTAGAATTTTCTAAGTTTATTAAAATTTTCTTTAAAAAAATATCCGATTATTAGAATTTTTAATGAAAAATATTCGATTATTAGAATTTTTTGTAGAAATTCATTCGATGATTAGAATTTTAATAATTGAATAATTTTCTATAGAATATTTAAATAATCGAATAATTTTCTATAGAAAATTCATATAATCGAATAATTTTTTATAGAACTTTCTATAAAAATATTTTGATTATATGAATTTTCTATAGAAATTATTCGATTATAAGAATTTTCTATAGAAATTATTCGATTATAAGAATTTTCTATAGAAATTATTCGATTATAAGAATTTTCTATAGAAATTATTCGATTATAAGAATTTTCTATAGAAATTATTCGATTTTTAGAATTTTCTATAGAAATTATTCGATTATAAGAATTTTCTATAGAAATTATTCGATTATAAGAATTTTCTATAGAAATTATTCGATTATAAGAACTTTCTATAGAAATTTTTCGATTAAAAGCATTTTCTATAGAAATTTTTCGATTAAAAGAATTTTCTATAGAAATTATTCGATTATAAGAATTTTCTATAGAAATTATTCGATTATAAGAATTTTCTATAGAAATTATTCGACTATAAGAATTTTCTATAGAAATTATTCGATTATAAGAATTTTCTATATAAATTATTCGATTAAAAGAATTTTCTATAGAAATTATTTGATTATAAGAATTTTCTATAGAAAATTATTCGATTATAAGAATTATATAGAAAATTATTCGATTATAAGAATTTTCTTTAGAAGATTATTCGAATATAAGAATTTTTTATAGAAAATTATTCGAATATAGGAATTTTCTATAGAAATTATTCGGTTATAAAAATTATCTTTAGAAGATTATTCGATTATAAGAATTTTCTATAGAAATTATTCGATTATAAAAATTTTCTTTAGAAGGTTATTCGAATATAAGAATTTTTTAGAAAATTATTCGATTATAAGAATTTTCTATAGAAATTATTCGATTTTAAGAATTTTTTATAGAAATTATTTGATTATGAGAATTTTCTATAGAAAATTATTCGATTATAAGAATTCTATAGAAAATTATTCGATTATAAGAATTTTCTATAGAAATGATTCGATTATAAGAATTTTCTATAGAAATTATTCGATTATAAATATTTTCTTTAGAAGATTATTCGAATAAGAATTTTTTATAGAAAATTATTCGAATATAGGAATTCTCTATAGAAATTATTCGATTATAAAAATTATCTTTAGAAGATTATTCGATTATAAGAATTTTCAATAGAATATTATTCGATTATAAGAATTTTCTATAGAAATTATTCGATTATAAGAATTTTCAATAGAAATTATTCGATTATTCGATTATTCGATTTTTCGATAGAAAATTATTCGATTATAAAAATTTTCTTTAGAAGATTATAAGAATTTTTTATAGAAATTATTCGATTATATGAATTTTTCATAGAAAATTATTCGATTATAAGAATTTTCTATAGAAAATTATTCGATTGTATGAATTTTCTATAGATAATTATTCGATTGTATGAATTTTCTATAGAAAATTATTCTATTATAAGAATTTTCTATAGAAATTAACCGATTATAAGAATTTTCTATAGAAATTATTCGATTATAAGAATTTTGTATAAAATATTATTCGATTATTAAAATTTTCTGTAAAATATTTTTCGATTAAAAGAATTTTCTATAGAAATTATTCGATTATAAGAATTTTTTATAAAATATTATTCGATTATTAAAATTTTCTGTAAAATATTTTTCGATTAAAAGAATTTTCTATAGAAATTATTCGATTATAAGAATTTTCTATAGAAATTATTCGATTATAAGAATTTTCTATAGAAATTATTCGATTATAAGAATTTTCTATAGAAATTATTCGATTTTAAGAATTTTCTATAGAAATTATTCGATTATTAGAATTTTCTATAGAAATTATTCGATTATAAGAATTTTCTATAGAAATTATTCGATTATAAGAATTTTCTATAGAAATTATTCGATTATAAAAACTTTCTATAGAAATTATTCGATTAAAAGAATTTCCTATAGAAATTTTTGATTTTAAGAATTTTTTATAGAAAGTATTCGATTATAAGAATTTTCTATATAAATTATTCGATTAAAAGAATTTTCTATAGAAATTATTTGATTATAAGAATTTTCTATGGAAAATTATTCGATTATAAGAATTCTATAGAAAATTATTCGATTATAAGAATTTTCTATAGAAATTATTCGATTCTAAGAATTTTCTATAGAAATTATTCGATTCTAAGAATATTCTATAGAAATTATTCGATTATTAGAATTTTCTATAGAAATTATTCGATTAAAAGAATTTTCTATAGAAATTATTCGATTTTAAGAATTTTCTATAGAAATTATTTGATTATAAGAATTTTCTATAGAAAATTATTCGATTATAAGAATTTTCTATAGAAATTATTTGATTATAAGAATTTTCTATAGATATTATTCGATTATTAGATTTTTCGATAGAAAATTATTCGGTTATAAAAATTTTCTTTAGAAGATTATTCGAATATAAGAATTTTTTATAGAAAATTATTCGAATATAAGAATTTTCTATAGAAATTATTCGATTATAAAAATTATCTTTAGAAGATTATTCGATTATAAGAATTTTCTATAGAAAATTATTCGATTATAAAAATTTTCTTAAAAGAGATTATTCGAATATAAGAATTTTTTATAGAAAATTATTCGAATATAAGAATTTTCTATAGAAATTATTCGCATATAAGAATTTTCGATAGAAATTATTCGATTATAAGAATTTTCTATAGAAGTTATTCGATTATAAAGATTTTCTATAGAATTTTCTGTAGAAATTATTCGATTAAAAAAATTTTCTATAGAAAATTATTCGATTAAAAGAATTTTCTATAGAAAATTATTCGATAAGAATTTTTTATAGAAAATTATTCGATTATAAGAATTTTCTTCAGAAAATTATTCGATTATAAGAATTTTCTTTAGAAAATTATTCGATTATAAGAATTTTCTTTAGAAAATTATTCGGTTATAAGAATTTTCTTTAGAAAATTATTCGATTATAAGAATTTTCTTTAGAAAATTATTCGATTATAAGAATATTAAAAGAATTTTTTGTAAAAATAATTTGAACTTTCGTTAGAGAATAATTCGTTTATAGAACTTTCTATAGATATTTATTCGATTATTATAATTTTCTAAATTTATTCGTTTATTTAAATTTTCTTTAACAAATTATTCGGTTTTTCTTAAGAAATTCTATTTTCTTAAGAAAAATGTTCGATCATTAGAATTTTCTATAGCAAATTATTCAATTATTTAAATTTTCCTTCAAAATTATGTTTAAAAATTTTTCAAAATAAGTTTAATAATTTGATTACAAAATTTGTTTTTGCTTTAATTTACAAAATGTGTTCAGTTTCATCCAACTTGAATTTTTTAAATAAAGCATTATTTTATACACAAAAAAAAATGTTAAAGCACTTAAAGTACACAAAAATTTTTGTTTATGCCTTTTTTTATTGTCTGCTTTGTAATGTCAACTATTAGCAAATAAAAAATTTAAGTAGCAGTTAATAAAAAAAAAAAAAAAAATAATTGACTGTTTAAGTAAGAAAATATGCACAGTGGTGCAGTTAGCGATCAAAGCGAAAAAATATTTATTAAAAAAATTGCAAAAGCTATTGAGGAGACTTTCATCTTTCATACAAGAAAGTGGAGGCCTTCAACTTTCTGTTGTAAAAGATGTTTATTCACTTCTTTTTTTTTGAACCGAACTCTGTACCCTTAGGACCACTAATTTCGACTGTATTTGTATTTATCATCATTTAGCTTACCTTTGTACCACTGTTGACTTTCCTAAGTGTTTTTTATTGTTGTCTGTTTAATGTGAGCTCATAATAACATCGTCATCTCTATTTTGTTTAACTAAACTTAAGTAAATTTGCTTTAAAGTAAAAGTTATTTTATCAACTAAATAAATTCTTGATACAAAAAAGAGCGTATAAATGAAAAAATTACATAAAAATATAACAACAAAAAAAAAAAAAACAAAAAAAAAAAAAAAAAAAATTAAAACAAAATACAAGTTTGACCACCATGTGCTGACTATAAATATTTTAAACGATAGAGCCAAGCGTGCAATTGTCAATGAACTTGACTTCTGCTGATAGTTTTTTCAGTTTTAAAATGAATGCCTGGCCGCTCCCTCAAAATAAAACGAAATAATTACTATAAATTCAATAAACTGGAAATCAATAACCTTTTTGTTTTTTTGTTTTAATATGGCCGCTATAAAAGTCGATTTGTCGATAATCAATGAATTGCAATTATTTTCTTTTCATTCTTTATCTCGTTTGCATTTCAAAGATAACGAAATTACAGACAAACGTATCTATCACGGGTTTGGGTCTATAAATATTTATCACTTTATTTGTTATTTGTTTCGAATTGATGATAACAAAATTGCTTTTGTTCGCTTTCGAAACAAATAACGTTTAACAAATTACATTTCATATTTAAATGTTTCAATTTAACGACTAATGAATCTAACCAAATAGTTATTGCATTTGAAAATTTTCATTAAGGTCAAGTAGACAGACATTGGACAGAAAAACTAAAGCAATACACACACGTATTAAATGCCCTTTTTCATTTGTAGTTAGGGTTTTTTCCTCCGGAATTCCCGATCCGACATTTCAAGGGAAATTACTTTCTTTTTAAATCTCTCCTCTTGCCCGGGGAGTTTAATACAGAATACCATAATTTCTGTAAAGCTTCAAATCGAATAAATTTCTAAACAAATTTATTGGATTACAGAAAAATTCCTATATTTTTTTTATCGAATGAGTTTATATCATGATTTGGAATAATCGCATTCATTTCTGTAGATATTTGGAAAACTCGATTAAATTTGTTAAGAAGTTTTGAGTAGTCGAATAAATTACTGTAGAGATCTTGAATAATCGAATAAATTTCTATTGAATTTTTTAATAATCGAATAAATTTCTACCGAAATTTCAATTCATAAAAAAAAATTTTAAATAATCTAATGAATTTCTATAAAAATTGCGAAGAATCGAATAAATTTCTATATAAATTTTGTGTAATCGAATAAATTTCTCATGAAATTTTGAAAAATGAGAAAAAATTTATTTTTATTTTAATATATTTTATTTTAAATTATATACGTTTTGAATAATCGAATAAATTTATTTTTATACGTATATAATTAATTAATTAAAATGGAGTATCTGGAGGCTTATTCTGAATTGCGATGCGCAAATGAAATGCGATGCGAAAGAAAATTGGTATTCTGTTAGACTTTCGCAATCGCATTCGCAATTTATTTCAAATCGTGGCAACGCTGCTCAAATCGTAGCAACGCTGCTCAAATATACGTCAGTGTCAATAAACGTCAAATTAAAAATAAATAAATGGTTTGTGTTTGGCTGTGAAAATTGTTTAAATAATTTATTTAGGACATTCTGTAATAAAAAAAATAATAAATATGGATTTTATGGCACTGTGGTTCGAGAATGAAAATGTTTTGTGTGTACTTTAAAATCGGCCCAAACCTATTAAAATGTAAGTTAAAGTCAAATATTTTTGAACTGATTTATATATTCCATACTTTTTCCATCCTGCAGTTTCTCTAATAGGTGGTCCATTGATATTTAGTTCTTCAGTTAACGTTTGCCACAAAGTATTTGCCGACTAATGTGCATTTGGTGTTTTCAAATGGCCTCTTGTCAATTGGCTGTGCTTATTCATAAGTATATTCTATCATTATTTCAAATTGGCGCGGTTTGGTGGTCTTATTGCTTGCTTCCCTGAATTAAACAATAAATATATGATGAATAAATAAATAAAATATTATCTTTCACTAACATGTTTGTACTTTGCGAATGCTATTTTGTTGTCGAATAAATTTTGCGAATTTGACATGTGTTTGACATTTGTTTTCGCAATGTAGAATACCGACTTGCCACCTTTTCGTATTTGAAATGCGATTAAAAAAAAACTTTGCGAGTATCGCAATACAGAGTAGCAGTTGCTCGCATTTATGCATTTTCGCATCGCATTGTTTTTCGCATCGCAATTCAGAATAAGCATCCTGGCTTATTTATTTATTTATTTATTTGATTTCCAACACAACAAGATACAAATCTTATAATTATAGTATTGGATTTTTGTATTGTCATTACATTGTCGAGTAAAAAATGATATATTCAGCCATGTCACAGAGTACAATTCCGTTCGGAAACGGAATTCATTCCGTATTTTGGTGCTTCAGAAAATGACGAAAAAATGTTTCGGAATGAAACCATTTTTGTTTTCATAACCGGTATAGGAGTTGTCTGTATCTGTAAGGCCATAAAACTATCAAAATACACTTTCCATCAACAAACAAATATGTTTTCTTCAATTCCGAACGGAATCATTCCGAACGGAATTGTACTCTGTGACATGGCCAATTATTATGAAAAATAATTTAATAATTTCTAGAAATAAACAAATAAGTTTAAAATAGTTAAATACAAACATAATAAGAAGGAAACAGTATTAATTTGTGATAAAAAATTTCTATAATTCTTTCTCAAAAAGCAAGACGTTGCTAATGGATTTATTGGTTGGTAGTAGCGAGTTCCAAAGGCGGATTGAATTGATGTAAAAATGACGCCCAGAAACCTGACTTCTATATCTAGTATGAATTATGTCATATGATCTTCTTGAACGCGTAAAAGATATTCTGTCAAAAAGATATACTGGTTCATGCTTGAAAATTATTTTGTGTAATAGCATTAAGGTTTTAATTTTTAACAGATTACACAGGGAAACGCCATAAAGTTTATTTTTAAAATGGGAAATGTGATCATACTTTCTTAGGTTAAAAACATATCTCAATACAGCATTGTAAGTGTTCTCAAGTTTTCCCTGGCTTGTTGAGTCAGTCACAACTTGCAAACAGTTCGCATCCATAGAGTAAAATTGGCATGATATACGTTTTTGCAAGTAACATTCGAATATTACACGGTGTGATGTGTTGAGTGTTCCATAGCGTTCGCAGCATTGAGTATGTTTTCCCAGCAGCAGCAGTTACATGATCATACCATGTGAGAGTGTTGTTAAAAATAATGCCAAGATTTTTAGCTTTTTGTACAATTTCAATTCGTTTGTTGTTCAGCAATATCATAGGTTCAAGCGACAGTTTCAGTGTTTTTTTCGTTATTATCAAGCATTTGGACTTCGTGGGGTTTATACACAAACCATTTGCATTTGCCCATGCGTGAACACGTTTTAAATCAATATTTATTTTTTCAACACAATCATTTATATTTATCAAGGGACTACTAATATAGAGTTGTACATCATCAGCATATACATAGGTGAACATTACAGTGTAACAATTGTTTATCTAGATCATTTATATAAATTTTTCATGTTTTTTTTTTAAGTTCTATAAAAAGTTAAAATAATCTAATAAACTCTTATAGCAATTTTAAATAGTCGAATAACTAAAAGGTTTTGTTATTCGTGCTTAATTCCCAGTTTTTATTCTTGATAAAAACACTTGAAATTTATTGTTGATGGGATAAGCTATTCCTATGCGCATTTCACTGGTTGCTTAGGCCAGATCGTCAGGAAACTTCATCCAAAAGATTTTAGAAAAACTAAAGATATTTAACCAAATAAAACTGTTAAACTTATAAGAATTATATAAGCCATAGTTCTACTTGTAACAATGTCAAAGTTTAAACAAAAACATCAACAACAAACAGTGAGTTTATCTCTCCTTACATTCCCCACTACAATTGATTGAAATTCTTCCAACATTAATTGTAGTTGTAAGAAGGTTAAGAAAAACAAAATGGAAACAAAAACAACTTGCAAAAGCATGTTGCCAGTTAACTTTTTTCAGGCCGTGCACTGCCAGTTTATTATCAAAATATATTTTGGGAATACAAAATTATAATTTAAAGAATCGAATGAGTCTTGAAAGAAACTTAAAACAATCAAATAAATTTTATTGAAAATTCTAGTACATAATTGAAAAAATTTTATTAATCGAGTTTATAGAAATTTTTTATAATCGAGTAAATTTATATATAAGTTTTGAATAATCGAATAAGTTTCTACAGAAATTTTAAATAGCCAAAAAAAAAAAAAAAAAAAGAAAAAAAAAATAGCAATTTTGAAAAGCCAATTTTCTATAAAAATTTCGAATAATCGAATAAATTTATTATTCAAATTTCGAATAGTGGGGAAAGTTTTCCAAAGATATGTATTTTGTAAAGCCGAATCATTTTCGTTAAAATTTGGAATAATCGAATAAATGTCTTCATACATTTTGAATAATCTAAAAAAAAAAATTCTAATAATCGAAAAATTTTTATTTTAAAAATGTTTAATAATCGATTAAATTTTTATAAAAGTCTGCAGAAATCTTGAATAATCGATTAAATTTTGAAAGAATTTTCAATTAATTATATTAATTTTTATAAAAATTTGAATAGTCGAATAAATTTCTTCCGAAATTTTAAATGATCAAAACTTATTTCAAAGAAAAGTTTTTTTATAATCGAATAAATAGAATTTTATTCGAAAAATAGAAAATAAATCCAAAAAGAAGCTTTAAAAATTCGAATAAAATTGTCTTCAGACATTTTTAGTTATCTGAAATATTTTAATAATCGAATAAATTTCTATACAAATTTTGAATAATCGAATTAATTTCTATTTGAACAATCGAATAAATTTCTGCAGAAATTTTTAAGTGATCGAAACAAATTTCTTAAAAAGCAAAGATTTTAGCAAGCGAATAAAATTATATTGAAATTTCGAATAATCGAAAAAAAAATTAAAAAATTCGAATAAATTTTTGTAGAAATTTGAAATACAAAAGCGAAAAAATGTCTTCAGACATTTTGAATAAAATAAAATATTTCAATAATCGAATAAATTTCTATACAAATTTTGAATAATCGAATAAATTTCTCTAGAATCTTGAACAATCGAATACATATCTGCAGAAAATTTAAGTGATTGAAACAAATTTCTTAAAAAGCAAAGATTTTAGCAAGCGAATAAAATTCTATTGAAATTTCGAAAAATCGAAAAAAAATTTAAAAGTTCGAATAAATTTTTGTAGAAATTTGAAATGCATAATCGAAAAAATATCTTCAGCCATTTTGAATAAAATAAAATATTTTAAAAAACTAATAAATTTCTAGACAAATTTTGAATAATCGAATAAATTTCTATAGAATCTTGAACAACCGAATACATTTCTGCAGAAATTTTAAGTGATCGAAACAAATTTCTTAAAAAGCAAAGATTTTAGCAAGCGAATAAAATTCTATTGAAATTTCGAAAAATCGAAAAAAAATTTAAAAGTTCGAATAAATTTTTGTAGAAATTTGAAATACATAATCGAAAAAATATCTTCAGCCATTTTGAATAAAATAAAATATTTTAAAAAACTAATAAATTTCTAGACAAATTTTGAATAATCGAATAAATTTCTATAGAATCTTGAACAACCGAATACATTTCTGCAGAAATTTTAAGTGATCGAAACAAATTTCTTAAAAAGCAAAGATTTTAGCAAGCGAATAAAATTCTATTGAAATTTCGAATAATCGAAAAAAAATTTAAAAATTCGAATAAATTTTTGTATAAATTTGAAATACATAATCGAAAAAATATCTTCAGCCATTTTGAATAAAATAAAATATTTTAAAAATCGAATAAATTTCTAGACAAATTTTGAATAATCGAATAAATTTCTATAGAATCTTGAATAATCGAATACATATCTGCAGAAAATTTAAGTGATCGAAACAAATTTCTTAAAAAGCAAAGATTTTAGCAAGCGAATAAAATTCTATTGAAATTTCGAAAAATCGAAAAAAAATTTAAAAATTCGAATAAATTTTTGTAGAAATTTGAAATACATAATCGAAAAAATTTCTTCAGACATTTTGAATAAAATAAAATATTTCAATAATCGAATAAATTTCTATACAAGTTTTGAATAATCGAATAAATTTCTATAGAATCTTGAACAATCGAATACAAATCTGCATTAAATTTAAGTGATCGAAACAAATTTCTTAAAGCAAAGATTTTGCCAAGCGATTCAAATTCTAAGAAATTTCGAATAATCGAAAAAAAAAATTCTTAAGAAGTCTTAAAAATTCGAATAAATTTTTGTAGAAATTTGGAATAATCGAAAAAATGTCTTCAGACATTTTGAATAAAATAAAATATTTCAATAATCGAATAAATTTCTATACATATTTTGAATCATCGAATAGATTTCTCTAGAAATTTTAAATTATAGAATCAAATTTCCACCGAAATTTTCAGTGATCGAAACAAATTTCTTAAAAAGCAAAGATTTTAGCAAGCGAATAAAATTCTATTGGAATTTCGAATAATCGAAAACAAAAATCGAATAAATTTGTGTAGAAATTGGAAATAATCAAATATGTCATTAGACATTTTGAATTATCTAAAATATTTCAATAATCGAATAAATTTCTATACATATTTTTAATAATCGAATAGATTTCTATAGAAATTTTAAATGATCGAACAAAATTTCCACCGAAATTTTGAGTGATCGAAACAAATTTCTTAAAAAGCAAAGATTTTAGCAAGCGTATAAAATTCTATTGAAATTTCGAATAATCGAAAAATAAATTCTAAAGCAATTTTAAAAGTTCGAGTAAATTATTGTAGAAATTGGAAATTATCAAATATGTCATTAGACATTTTGAATTATCTAAAATATTTCAATAATCGAATAAATTTCTATACATATTCTGAATAATCGAATAAATTTTTATAGAATTTTGAACAATCGAATAAATTTCCGCTGAAATTTTAAATGATACAGTACAAAAGTAAAAAAAAAAACATAAAAAATTTTACAAATTTCTATAAAATATTAAAATAATCGAATAAACTTTTATAGCAGTTTTAAATAGCCGAATAAATCTTTAAGAATCGAATGAATTTTTATAGAAATTTTAAATAAAATAAATTTTTATAGAAAATTCTAAAAATGCAAAAAAAGTTTAATAGTATTTTGATTAGTCGGGTAAATTATTAAAAAAAAATTTAAAAAATCGAATAAATTTATGTATCAGTTTTGAGTAATCGAATAAATTTCTATGAAAAAATTTTTTGAATATTGAAATTAAAATTTTTTTAATATATTTCAATAGAAATTTCCAATAATTTTTTTTAGAAATTTAAAGTTATCGAATAAATTTTTGGTAATAATTTGGAATAATCGAGTACATTGAATATTTTTGGGGATTAAATTTATTATATACATATACCTTATTTTGAATAATAAATTACATCTTTGTTGAATTCAAGAGTAATCGAATGAATTTCTTTTAGAAATTTTGGGTAATCGAAAGCATTTTTACAAAAACTTTGATTAATCGAATTGTTTTTTAAGCAAAATTTTTAATAATTCAATAAATTCTAATAACATAAGAATATTTAGTCTAAATTCGCCATAAACATAGAAGAATTTTCTGTTGCAATTTCAAGATTTTAAATTTATGTTTTGTTTATTACTGTTTAGTGCATTAACTGATTTATTCTTTTTTTTTATTTTATTCATTGCAAAGAAATATTTCTCATTCGAAAACACATAAAGGAGATAATTTCTCTATGAAATACAATATTTTTTTTTTTTCTGAAATGAACTTGTAAAGTAAATCTGCAATAAGTCTTTTTTCTTTAAATTCTAGTTCAAGATTATCGTACGTCGAGCACGAAAGTGGGTTTGAAATAAATGACACCACTTCAACTCGAAAAATATATATGAGTTCAACTAAAAGAAGCCCATTAAATAAAAGGAAAATATTTTTAAATCTTAAGCCACGAAGACAGAATAAATCTAAAATGAAAAGCAAAATGAATGGAGAAAATCTATTGCTGGAAAAAAAATTTCAGTATAAAAGTTCTAAAAGAGGATTTCTTTTAATGCCAATGCCAGAGAAGCGTATAAAAAAATATTTATTGTCACTTTTCTATCATTAGAAGGCTTAAAGGCGAAACGGAGTCCAAAGAAAGGACCTTAAGGAAACAATTTCTTCTTTTTCCTGCAATTGTTCTTCATAAGCGGAAGATACAATGACATTTAACAAATAACGACAAGAAGAGATAAATGTAATAATACTCCTTGTACTGGAAATAAATGATGACGACAAAGAAAAGCTGCCATGAACTCTGTAAAAGAATCATTATGAAAAATTTAATGACAAAAAAAAAAAAAAAACGTTAAAAATAGAGAAAATAATGAGCTGAACTTTTAAACAGTCAGATAATTCTATTTTTTAGAAAAGAGAATTTCAATTACACGTAAACGACCAGTTTTATTTAAAAAATATTTTATTTTAATTTTTCAATTGTGGGTGGGAGTGTTTTTGATAAATTTATTTTTCTAACAAAATTGTAATTAAAAGAAACAGCGCAATTAAATTGAGAAATTATAGCGCGATAACATAATTTTCAATACAAAAAGCATTTGATACAGTGAGAAACAAAAGCGATTTGGATTTGAAACTTTTTCTGTATTATTCTTAATAGACAAATCTGTGCAAATATTACAAATCTCTATAAAAACTACTTAATTAATAGAATTTTTAAGGAAATTTTTCGATTACTGGAATTTTTATTAGAAAATTGTTCGATTATTAGAATTTTCTTTAGAATATTATTCGATTATTAGACGATTATTACAAATTCTTAGAAAATTATTCAACCCTTAGATATTTCTTTGGAAAATTATTCGATTATTAAGATTGTCTATAGGAAATTATTCGATTATAAACATTTTCTATAAAAAATTATTCGATCATTAAAGTTTTTTATAGAAAATTATTCGATTATTAGGTATTTTCTAAAGAAAATTATTTGATTATTAGAATTTTCTGTAGAAAATTTTTTTATTATTAAATTTTCTGTAGAAAGTTATTACATTTTTAGAATTTTCTATAGAAAATTGTTCGATTTTAATTATTTTGTATAGAAAATTGTTCGATTTTGAGAATTTTGTATAGAAAATTGTTCGATTTTAAGAATTTTGTATAAAAAATTATTAATTTTTTCGAATTTATTTTAGATAAGTAACAATTCGATTATTAGAATTTTCTGTAGAAAATTATTCGATTTTTAGAATTTTCTATAGAAAATTATTCGATTATAATTATTTTTTATAGAAATTTATTCGATTATAATCATTTTCTATATAAAATTATTACGTTATTAAAATTATTTTAAGAAAAATTATTCGATTATTTGTAGATATGGGCTAATCCGAAAATTTTTAAACCAAAGGCAGAAATTTAATGTTGCCCAAAATCCAAATGTTTGTTAATGGAATAATAGGATACATATTCAAGCTTCAACATATATAAGCAATAAGGTTTTACGGTGGTTTTTTTGTTATTGGCAGAGGCTAACCTAAACGTACCTCTTGCTTTCATTTATTCTTGTAAAAAAAGGGTATTTTCCATGGTCAAAAAAGTAGGCAAAACAATCGTTTCAGTATTTAGCGTTTAGCAAAACTTTAATTTGCTTAATTTTCTTTTATTTAAGATAAAAATCATATATGTAAGTTATCTATCTTCTATATATATAAAAATGAAAAATGTTTGTATGTTTGTTTGTGTGTTTGTTTGTTTGTTTGTTTGTTTGTTTGTTGGCTTATAGACTCCTAAACTACTGAACCAATTTTCCTGAAATTTTTACAGAAGCATCACGTGAGCCCTAAAAATAAAATAGGCTACTTATTTTTTCGATAGGGGCAGGGGAATTGGTACCCCCCATTGGATGCCAATATTAAATATCGCATATCTTAAGAGCCGCTGCACGCATTTTGTTGAACTTTTGGTAGTAGGATCTCCTAAGCCTCAAAATTTAAATAAAATAGTAGCGAGGGAAGTGGTTCCCCCCATAGGACGTCAAAGTTTAATATAGCATATCTTAAGAACTGTTATAGTGAGAATGTTCAAACTTTGTAGAAGTCACTCTTATGGTATACTACTCTATTGAGAATAAAAAAAAGCGGTAGGCGCAGGGGGGAAATACCTCCCATAGCATGCATATATTAAATATCGCTCAACTGAAGAACTATTAAAGGGACAGTCTTCAAACGTGGTTAAAGCTACTATTATGGTAAAATATAAATTTCCATATAAAAATGGGTGGGGTTGACAGGGGAGGAGCAGTACCCCTCATAGATAGAAATATAATTAAGACTTTTATAAAATAACTTTTGGTAGTAGGATCTTCAGAGCCCCAAAATTGAAATAAAATAGCAGCGGGGGAAGTGGTACCCACCATAGGACGCCAATGGTTAATATCGCATATCTTAAGAACTTTTATAGTGAGAATGTTCAAACTTTGTAGAGGTCATTCTTATGGTATACTTCTCTATTGAGAATAAAAATAAAGCGGTAGGCTAAGGGGAGAAATACCTCCCATGGGATATATATATTTAATATCGCTCAACTGAAGAACTATTAAAGGGACAGTCTTCAAACGTGGTTAAAGCTACTATTATGGTAAAATATAAATTTCAATATAAAAATGGGCGGGGTTGACAGGGGAGGAGCAGTACCCCTCATAGATAGAAATATAATTAAGAGCCGCTGCACGCATTTTGTTGAACTTTTGGTAGTAGGATCTTCAGAGCCCCAAAATTGAAATAAAATAGCAGCGGGGGAAGTGGTACCCACCATAGGACGCCAATGGTTAATATCGCATATCTTAAGAACTTTTATAGTGAGAATGTTCAAAATTTGCAGAAGTCACTCTTATGGTATACTACACTTTTGAAAATAGAAATAAAGCGGGAAGGCGCTGGGGGGAAATACCTTCTATAGGATGCATATATTAAATATCTCTCAACTGAAGAACTATTAAAGGGAGTCTTCAAACGTGGTTAAAGCCACTATTATGGCAAACTTTAAATTTCAATATAGAAATGGGCGGCGTAGACAGAGGAGGAGCAGTACCCCTCATAGATAGAAATATAATTTAGAGCCGCTGCACTCATTTTATTAAACTTTTTGTACTATGATCTTCTGAACCCCAAAATTGAAATAAAATAGCAGCGGGGAAATGTTACCCCCCATAGGACGCCAATGTCTAATATCACATATCTTAAGAACTGTTATAGTAAGAATGTTCAAACTTAGTAGAAGTCACGCCTATGGTATACTACACTTTTGAAAATAAAAATAAGGCTGGAAGGCGCAGGGGGGAAAAACCTTCCATAGGTTGCATATATTAAATATCTCTCAACTGAAGAAGTGGTTTAAGCAGTGTAGCGAAGCGCACCGGGTTAAGCTAGTCTAATATATATTAAAAATTTTAACTAAAAATCGGTACACTCTGTGTAACGTCCGTAACGGAAAATGGGGTTTTTTAAATTGAACAGAATGAATTTTAATAATTTTGTTTTCCAAACTAGCTTTATAAACAGAGTTTTTTATGCACTTTAATCTGATGAAAAAAAGAAATACCTTTATTACGCTTTTTTTTCTTAATATAAATGATAAAGTGTGTAACGTCCGTAACGGCATGAAAATACCCAAAAGTTTTATTTTAATATTATGAGGTGGAAGTAAGTGTTTATAATGGATTTTCACCTGCTGAATCTGAATCTGGACTTAAAATTGCTCTAGGTTGCCGAGAATCCGAAAAACTTCACCTCAAAGTAACAAAAAGTGTGTTTTAATAACATGCGATCCCCCAATCTGCAACTTAAATTGAGATGAATTTCAAATTCTTCGGAAACCTAAAATAATTCCTGAATATCAATAATTAGTAATTAATAACCATGTTGTAAACCGCAACCTCCATGCACCCCTTCAAATATTTGGTGGTACGCCCATGCTTGCAATGTTTACGTACTGGATTTTCCGTTAGAAATCTTTAAGCAATTCTTGCTTTGATCTCAAAATTTGGCCAAAATTTTGCGCGTGGTGCCAAATATATTCGTATTAATTAAAATGTGTCAAATGCAGACAGAGCAAAAAAATTTTGTGCAAATTTGAAAATAATACTGAAAAACTGTTGGTGTTTAAAACTAAAAAGTCAGAAAGAAAGCGAGCATATCTTGAGAAAATCAAATAAAAGTTAAAAAATAGTGTGTCACAGGCAAAAAGAATAAAAAGAGATAATAGACAACGAGTGGCCAAATTTAGAGAGGCACATAAATACATTCTGAGAAACATTACGCAATTCGTAAAAGAATGGAATGTGAGTTGTTTCGTACTGAATTTTTTTGCTACTTCGCATGGAAAAGGAGCGGTGTTGTTAAGCGAAAAGTTTGGCAACTAGTAAAAACCCAAAATCTCATCTTAAAAAACTTTCGAGATTTTCATAAATTAGCAAAAAAAAAAAAAAAGTATATATAAATGGCGTTTTCCTAATTTACGTTGGTAAAATTTTTGTCATAACTACATCTGACGAAATATCAAAAACATGGATATAAATGTAAAAAATATTCCAGCTCTTAAATCATATCATTATTTTTTCGGGCTTTTCCAATGACAATACTATAAGAGTAGCTCGAACAGCTGGGTCTATTAAGCATTAGATACAATGTTAAACGGTTAAATAAACAAATTAATAAATGAATATAAGTAATATAAGAGTAATGAAATATTCTATAATTTTTTTGTAACTAATAAATTTATAATAGAGCATTTCCATTTTATTTCACCGGTAAATTTCTCGATCGTGTCCGATTTCAATAAAATTTGGTGAGTGTGTAAAGTAGTATATGTGTGTAAGAAAAATTATTTTTTTTTTTTTTTTTTGAAAACTGTGGCAACACTATACCTTTGAATAACTGAAAATTTTGGGTTAGCGACCTCACTCTAAAGTTCATAACTTTTGTTGTGTAAAAGATATTAAAAAAATTCTTTTTACATAAGAATGGTATAAAAATAGGGTTTTAGAAATTAAAAAAAAAAATAAAAAAAAAACTTTTTTATAAAAAAAAAAAATAAAAAAAATTTAAAATTAAATTTTTGAAATGATTACCCCCTTTAATTTTTTTTATTTTTTTTATGCAAATAGCCACATATGTTCTCTAACCACCCTGAAAATTTTAGAGTGGTAGCACTTAAACTTTTCAAGATATGTAGAGCTATGTAGTTACTACAATATACATTAGCGTGGCCGTTAGTTGTATGGAGAACTTTTTTTTTTTATTTCTTATATTCTCCCCCCCCCCAAATCGGTTCAGTTTTATGTAAAAAAAAATACAAAAAAATTTCGTAGCGATAAGTTGTGTTTTAGGGGGGGCGTCCGCCCCTCAAAGTTTGCCATCAAGCCATTTATTCAAATGTAATTTGTTTGCATATGACTATCTCTTAAAAACAACATTTTACAAGAACATGATATATGGCAATATTTTAGCTCTTCTAGTCAACAACATTAGCCTCGAAGAAAGTTTTTTGCTAAAATTAATATTTAAGAAAATAATTAAGAAAATAACAACAAAATTCCAAACATTTTATATACGTTTTATATATATAATTAAAGGGGGTAATCATTTCAAAAATTTAATTTTAAATTTTTTTTTATTTTTTTTTTTTTATAAAAAAGTTTATTTTTTATTTTTTTTTTTAATTTCTAAAACCCTATTTTTATACCATTCTTATGCAAAAAGAATTTTTTTAATATCTTTTACACAACAAAAGTTATGAACTTTAGAGTGAGGTCGCTAACCCAAAATTTTCAGTTATTCAAAGGTATAGTGTTGCCACAGTTTTCAAAAAAAAAAAAAAAAAAAAATCATTTTTCTTACACACATATACTACTTTACACACTCACCAAATTTTATTGAAATCGGACACGATCGAGAAATTTACCGGTGAAATAAAATGGAAATGCTCAATAACAAGGTTAAAAAGATTTTTAAATACATGAATGTTTTTTATATACACAATTTGGTTTAATGGAAAAAGTGTAACGTCCGTAACAGACAAAAATTAAGATTTTTGTTTAACAGGACTTCTTAGCCTTCTTTTCTAAGATGGATTGATATGGTCATATATTCCACTTAAATTTTTGTATTTGGACTTTTTTTGTTTATTATGCAAAATTAGCTAAGAAATGTGCAAATGCACAAAAGCCTCAAATTCGACTTCCATTTTGAATATGAAAATATTCCAATGCTAACGTCAGCTTAGTCAATCTTAACAAGCAAACTTGCGCGCGAATGTAACGTCCGTAACGCAGGATTAGCCCATATGTATTTTCTATTTTCGATTATTTTTATTTTCCTTAGAAAAAAGCTTGATTATTACAATTTTCAATCGAAAATTCTTAAAGTCGATTAATTATATTCAATTACTTGTTTTTTCGATAGAAAATTATTCGATTACTAGAACTTTCGATATAAAATTGTTTAATTACTAGATTTTTCAGTGGAAAATTGTTCGAATAATAGAATTTTCTATTGAAAATTATTCGATAAATAGATTTTTCTATTGAAAATGATTCGATTATTACAATTGTCTAGAGAAAATTGAATAGTAAAATTTTCGAAAACTTTTTTATGTTATTATATATAGTGTTAAGCTTCGTACAGACGATGGTCAGATCTTACAATATTGGTAAGCAGCGTTGCTTAAATTGCATTAAAATTGGCTAAAATGTCTTACAACTGTGTGAACATTGTAAGCTCATTTGTATTTGCAGATGTGCAAAATTAATGCATCTGACAATGGGCCATTGTCAGACAAATTTTGCTGTTGGCAACGCCTGCTTACAATATTGTAAGATTTGACCATCGTCTGTACGAAGCTTTAGTCAATTTTCTTTTAGCATAGTAAAGCTATTTTATAGTATTGTACAGTTATTAACTTTTTATGGTATTTTAAAGCTATGGGTATGTTATTTTCATATAACGTAGTAAAGTTATCGATGACTTTTCTATAAATAGTAAATAAAGTGATAACTTTCATATAAAAACTAAAGTTATCGATAACTTTCCTATAAAAAAAGTAAAGTTATCGATACATTTTTATAGAAAAGTTATGTTTTTGATAACCCCTCTACAGAAAAGTTAAGTTAAGATATCTTAAATATAAAAAAGTAAAGTTATCGATGACTTATCTATAAAAAAGTAAAGTAATCGATAACTTCTCAATAGAAAAGTAAAGTTATCTTTAACTCATCTTTTAAAAAGTAAAGTTATTTTCTATAGAAATGTAAAGTTATTTTCTATAGAAAAGTAAAGTTATTTTCTATAGAAAAGAAAAGTAATCGATACATTTTCTAAAAAACAAGTAAAGTCGTCAATAACTTCTCTATAGAAAAGTAAATTAATCGATAAATTTAAAAAAAAAATAAAGTTGACGATAACTTCGCTTTAGAAATCTATAGAAAAGTTATCGATAACTTTTTTTGGTAAAGGTAAAATTAAATGTAGGTTTTCTATAAAAATATAAAGTAATCGATAATTTCTCTTAGGATTAGTAAAGTTATCGATAACTTTTTTTGAAAGTAAACTTATCGATAAATTTTTAAAGATTAGTTAAGTTTATGGGTAACTTTAGAAAAGTTAATTTATCGTTGACTTCTAGAACATAGGAAAGTTTTCATTCCCTTTTTTATATAAAACTAAAGTTATCAATAACTTTTCCAAGGAAAAGTATAGTTTTTATAACTTTTTAAGAGCTAAATACAAAGTTTGCCAGTAATACTTTTGTTTTCTTAACCCTTTTCTTTTTTTTTAATATTGTGGCTCATATGTTTCCTTCTTCATTTGCCTGGTTGGGTGTCATTTACTTTCTTTTAATCCAATTATACTTCACTATTGTGTTGGCAGGTTTCTACTAATGTTTTGACAACTTATTGCCATTTTAAAACTGTCATAAGCTTCGCTTTTTTTCTTGGCTATTTCGATGTTTTTTTTTTGTCATATCTAAAATATTAAAAACTTTATGACAGTGACACTAAAATAACTGGTGACAATGAAAACAAATCGTGTGTAAAAAATTTATTTGTGGGATTTTGTAAATTGTATAAAAATAACCCTCTTTAGAGAAATGAAACCATACAAACGAGAAAACGCTTTTTCCATAACTTTTGTTGTTTGTTACCTCTTTTCTTTTAAGTTCTTAAGTGCTCTGGAAGATTGAAAATGACTTGTTTAGTCAGAATAATTTTATTTATTGCTGTTTCTCTTTTTCTTTCTTTCCAGGTATGTCTGACTTAAAATATATTTGTACAAATAAATATGGAATTTTGAAAAATTATGTAAGTAAAATGAAGCATATTTTAAGGATTAAATCATTTCTTAAATTTCTTTTTTACTTAGAATGTATGCATAGTTTTGAAAGTAAATGTTTGCAAATGGCAAAATTGCGGTTTTATGAAGTTATTTATACAAATAACTTTTAATAGCATACTATTGTTAATGCATACAGAAACTATTGCCTACTTGAGGGCGTTTTCTTTTCACCCACCTGCTCTGCTAATTAAAATGTTTCGATAATTAAAATTATATTACTTGAGTCAATGAAATGTTGATGTAATAACTTCTATAAAATTATAGATTGCGTAAAATTAATTTAATTATTATTGTTTAAATTTGTGAAATGTGAAGTCTACTTATAGGATTAAAGTATTTTATATTTACATAAATCTGCTTTAGTTTTATAATCACAATATAAAGTTATTTATTTGATAGAGTGGTTAGTAAATAATTTAATTGAAATCATTTGAGATATTGTTTTTTGTGAACTTTTTAATAAATAAATTTACGAATACTTAATTTATTATTAAAAAAGTAGACTTAGTGAAAGTTAAATGTTGCCTGCATTTAGGAGTATAAGTTAAAATTCGCAAGGCTTAGAAAATTTTAGAAAACAAAAATGTTTATGAAAAATTTATGAAAACTTAAACTTTTCCAAAGAAAGAAAAGGCCATCATGGCCTTATCTCACATGGTATTAAAGCACCCCCCCAAATTTGCTTTGGAAAAGAAATAAAGCCTTTTTTATTTTTTTTCATTTGAATTTGAGATAAAGCCATCATGGCCTAAGCTCACATTAGCAATATTAGAAAATGGCTTTATCTCTCATTTTACTTCCGGAGCCACTAAAGTTAAGTATTGAAATCTGGCTTCGCATGCTAAAGCTTTCCTGCGTGGCGCCCTGCGGCCGTTAATTTTTTTGCTCCAGTAGTACACGACAGGTGGCTTCGCTGAATAAAGTTTTCTTGCGTGTGTCACAAGACTAAAGAAATGTTTTTCAATGATAACTAAGGATTTTCCCTTTTACAGAATGTTAACACCATGCATAACAATATTCTGAAAAAATATGGCTTTATCTCTCATTTGCGAAAAAAATATGGCTATATCTCTCATTTCGCAAAATTTTAGATATGACCTTACCTCTCAATGATTGGGCAATAAGGCCTTTATGGCTTTATCTCCCATTCAATTGAGCAATATGGTTTTAAAGCACGAAAAATGTTCTTTAGAAAATGTGTGTAAGTAAATAAAGATATTTAAATAGAAAATTTTTTTAACGAACAATTTTCGTTATTTGTGCCAACGAAAAATTTTTTCTAGAAAATTTGGTTTACCGAGAAATTTTTTTAAAAAACCTGTAAGTAAAAAACTTTGGTACAAAAAAAAAATTGTTTTATAAAAAATGTGTATAAACGTAATATTTCCTTTAAAAATTTTGAGCAACAGAAAAAATTGTTTCCTAAAAATTTTTGTAAAGAAAAAATTTGCTGTAGAAAATTTTTTTAAACAAAAAAAAAATTTCTCCAATAAAATTTGTGTAAACGAACATTTTCGCTAGAAGATTGTTTCCAAGCAAGAATGTGTTTCTAGGAAATTGTTTTCACGAAAAATTTTTAACGAGAAAATTTGTTTTAACGAAAAATTTTTACTAGAAAATTTGTGTATTATGAACTAAATTCGATTTTCGACAGCAGTCGAATTAGCTGATCGAACGAATTTTCATTTGGTATTATGGCGCGCATTCGATTAAAATTTACTATTGTGATTTTGTTAATTCACAGTAGTACATTTTCGATCAGCTGTCACATAAAAAAAAAAAAATTTTTTGTTTACAAATTTAAAAAATAAAATTAAAGTTAAACGTGATTTCGGCGAATTATGGTTGTTTTCAAATAATTTAGCTTCAGTGGGATTTCATCCCATTTTTTTACATGCTGATCTTTGCTGCAAATCATTTGGTGAAAAAAGAATTTTGTTCCATAAGGAATATGAGCGCTTCCAATTGCTGTTAACGACATTGGACTTGCATAAAATGAACAAAACAGATTAAGAATATTGCATTTGGTATACGAACACCAAAAAATTTACAAATAGTTAAATTTTCAACAAGTTTTTTACATTTATTTGCACAGTCGAAAGCAAATTTGTTATTGTTGAAAAATTCGATGCACAACGAAACTTTCGACAGTGCTGCCAACTCATAATACCAACTTAAGATTCGATAGTCGATGTTCGATAGCCAGCGAAAATCGTTTATCGAATGTAACTCATAATGGGGGCCAATATCTCTTTTCAAAGAAAATTTCGAAAATCGCATTATTTCTCGAAGAAAAGGAGTGAATTGGCCAACAAGATCGTGTGATTTGACACCTTCAGCATATTTTTTGTAGGGTTTCTTGAAATCGAAAGGGTACAGCAATAATCCCACAACAGTTCAAGAGCTTGAAAACAGCATTATCGAGCAGATATCAACCATTGAAAACTTTCGCTATTGAAACTTGTGTTTGAGAAATTTGGAAAAGATTGCCGAGCCGGTATGGGGATCTCTTGACCGGCATAATTTTTAATTTTTAACCGGAATCGAAATTTGTAATAAACTGAAATAAAAATATTTTTAGCATCTCAAAAAACATATTTTTTTTTATTAAAGTTAAAAATGATACCCCGAATTCGGACCCCCTAATAAAATAAACTGAATTTATTCAAGCATAGACATTTATCTAAGCAATTGCTTTCATAGTGAAGAAGATTTTATCATATAAATTGAAAATTTTGTTACACATCCTGTGGCAAGTATATGGTTTATTAAAATGTATGTAATTTATTGATTTCAATAATAATTGAAAATAATTAATTAAGAAGATTATTGATAGAATGTAATAAATTGTTTGATAGGAATTAAAAGAAGAAAAATAAATAAAAGCATAGAAGTTTGTTTAATTTGATTTTAAAGGGGTGGCATATGGATTTTACGAATAAAAATATTGGGAAAATAAAAACGAATTTTTGTATCTTTTTAAGAATTTATAAATTTTGTTTAAAAGGTAATGAAAAATTTTCAATATCGATAAATCTAAAAATTTTATTTATACATTTTTTTTTTAATTTTGTATTATATAAACGGAAACGCACGATGTTAATTGAAAATAAAACAAAAAGTTTTTAGAGAATTATATTAATATTTTTTTTAGTACATATAGAATTATCTATGACTTTTTATTATTTGTAAAACAAGGTATTGGCCAAATGCTCGCCACGGCTTCGGTGGCAAATCTTTACACGATGATTCATATTTTTAATGACCCTGAGACATAATTGAGGTTCAATGTCGTTAATGTGCCGAATTATCTCATCATTAACCACCTGAATTGTTCTTGGCTTATTGACGTACACTTTTTCTTTTAAATATCCCCAAAGAAGGAAATCCAACGGTGTCAAATCAAATGATCGTGGTGGCTTATTAACATTGCCACGACGTGAGATAACACGGCCGTTGAATTTCTCGCGCTTAAAAGCCATTGTTTCTTTGGCAGTGTGTGGCAAGTGGCACCATCCTGTTGGAAACACATATCGTCCAGGTTTTATTCTCAATTTCGGGCCACAAGTAGTCCGTTATCATCTCGCGACAGTGAACACTATGCACGGTAACTGCTTGGAAGACCTCATTTTCGAAGAAGTATTTCGCCGCCAGCCAATAAACCGCATTCAACAGTCACTCGTTGTGGATGCAACAATCACTCGTGGATCCGTTTTACTGAAAAAGGCTTCAACAATCTTAACGCGCTGTTCAATTGTGTACCTCTCCGTAGTTGAATATGTCAAACACTGAAACAAAGAAATGTCAAATTAACAAAGTTATTCACGGAAATACAAAATTTATTATCAAGATTTTTGTATGACGTGCTAAATTCCCAGTTTTTCATATTTGATAAATACACTGAAATTTATTGTTGAGGGAAAGCTAGCTTCAATGCGCATTTCACTGGTGGCTTAGGCCAGATCATCAGGAAACCTTTTCCAAGTTGGACAAAGAGCTTGACAATTAGCATCGTGCATTATGGTTGGACCACCCTTTATAAGAAATATTTTTAATATTAACGTTGTTTAATAAATTCTTTCTATATTTCTAATACAAAAAAAAAAAAAAATTAAAAGTAGAAATTGTTTAAGTTTTGTACGAACTAAAGGTGCCGGTTCACACACTTCAAGTTTGACTCGTCGCGTCTTTAGCTTTTAGGAGAAAAGGGAAAAGTGAATGCCATTTCATTTCGCCTCTCTCCTAAGAACTCAAGAATTGGCGAGTCACACTCGACGTGTGTGAACCGACACCAGTTGTTTTTTCATTATTTGCACAACAGTACGTATGATTGTTATTAACTTTACAGTATCTTTATAAAATCTAGTGTAAGTTTAACAATAATTGAGATCTTTTAAAAATTTAAACTGCTAATGAAAGCTAAGACTTTAGGCTTTTTTTTTTGTCGATATTCAGAGATGTTCTACAAGATCGAACCAGATTTTGAGTTCAGTTATTTACAAAATTAATGTAGTTATTCCTGTTTTTAAGAGTTGTTCTTGTAAATATTACTGGCACTCAAGGCATGAAGTATATAGAAAGGAATATTTTGATGAACTTTCTTTACAGGCTCGTTATCAAAATTAAAATCAATTAAAATGGATAATCATTCAGAAAAGCAAATTTTGATCTACCAAAGGTTTAAATACAATTTGGTTTAAGGATTGATGTTTGACTATTGACGTCAGCAGTCGTCGATGGCTGCGAGTGTAAGGCGGCAAATCCATCTGAGAAGATCGAGTGGTTGCGATCGAAACATGTCATGGTAACCTGCCGGCCCGGGTTCGAGCCCCGGCCACGGTCAAGAATGAAAGATTATCAATAACAATTTTAATTAATTTTCATGTTGTAAAATTCCTTTCTTCATTAAAATAATTTAAGGAAAATTAAATTTGATGAACTTAAAGCCTAATTAAAAAAAATATTAAAAATTGGATTGTCTGTGTTCATACGGCTCATGTCTTATTGACAAGATTGCTACTTTATAGGCGAGAGGGACGAGGGGAAAAGAAACGAGTACACAGATGCATGTACTGTCTTTACGTTTTGCTTTCTTATTCGTTGTTTAATATTGTTTTTGTTTTCAATATCTAATAAAACAGAAAAAAAAACATGTCGTTAACATGACATGAATCATTTGAACGCCAATCCATGTTCAAAGAAGAAAAATGAAGAATCTTTTCAATAAGACATGAGCCGTATGAACTCAGACATTAAAAACCATAAATAGTTCAACAAAATAACCACAATACTAATTATTCAAAAGAACTTTAAAAAGTAAACAAAATTTTAAACGTCCTTTACTTTATTTTCAATACTTTCCAAAATATTATTTATTCTTTGATTTTTTTTTTAACATTCCTCATACACTTAGCTGATTGTTGTAATCTTTTTATTTGCAAACCCACAAGGCAGCATTAAACAAAACCATCATTATATTTTGACAGTAATACTGCTCAAATTTAAAAAAAAAAAAAAAAAAAAAAAAAAAAAAAACAGGGAAAAAACGTTTCAGAAAAACACCAAAAATCTATCAAATATAACAAAACTCCCGCATCATATTGCACAGACTAAACAACCCACACTGAGTAAGCAAAATTATATATCTTTAAAATATGTATAGAGAATTTTAAGTTTAGAGAATAAATACACCCTGTTATAGTCAATAACATTTACGTGCTTTAACATGTTTTCTAAAAACGAAAAAAAAAACACAAACATATTCACACCCCCCAACTGCACTTATTTATCTCTCAATCTATTCATCCAAACATTCATTCATTTATTCTTTCACTCATTCATCCTGTGGCAGCCACACGCAAAGAAAAAACATGGTTGTGGTAAACATATTCTAAGAGCAACATATTATGATAATAATTATGATTGTAGTCACCATATTAAGATTATTATTGAATCATATTATGACTAAATATACTCGTACTATTACATCATAATATTTTTCCCTTAATCATATTATTATTCTGTTAATCATAATATGTTAAGAAGGAATCATATTATTATCATGTTAATCATAATAAGCTAAGAAATTAATCATATTATTGTCATGTTAATCATAATAAGCTAAGAAGTAATCATATTATCATCATGTTAATCATAATAAATTTAGAAGCAATCGTATTATGATACAGCACCTTTCATAGCTGTCATCAAAATACAAAATAAATTTAAATATTTTTGAATCGATTTTTTATTTTGTGGCTTTTTACAATTTTTTTTAATGTTAATCAAAAAGCGGAGTTCAATATAAGGCTTGCAAAAGAGCAAATGAAAAATCTGTGGTTTTCATGGGCAACCGCGTGTGCCCATTTTTTCGATTTTAAGATGTTGATGCCATATTGCCTAATTTTGAACGCTCTTTACATTTTTTTGAAAAAAGATGGATCAATTCCGATTTTTTAACGTAATCACAAAGTTTAAAATGTGCAATACCTAGCCCATAGTTTGATCTAGAATGGTTGTTCGGCTTTCCTGAACAATTTGTTTTAAGACATACGCGGTTGCCCATGAAAACCACAGAAATATCGTAGCACTTTTATAAAATATAACGAAATCTCTGTGTGTTTTGTTGTTGGATTTTACAAAAAAACTATGATATTTTGCATTTGCACTATTACATCACTAATACTTGAATGAACTCCGCTTATATTTTAATTTTTTAATTTCTTTAAACTTATTTTTTTTATGGAATTTTATCTTTTAATTGTTTAACCGCTCGCAAATAAAAAAAACGACACAACTTCTTCAAAATTATTTTACAAATGGCGCTAACATTATATGATTAGAGTAAAAATAGTTTGATTGCATCTTTAACATAATATGATAAATGTATAGAAAGTTATCATGTTATGGCTATTAAATATCATGATATGGTTGTGAGAAATATAATATGTTTAGAAAGTTATCATAATTAAGTTGTTAGAAAAATAATTATTTTTCGGTCAACAATACTCAAATTCATAATTGTGATAAACATTGATATGTTTACAGTAACTATAATATTGTTGATATTAAATAAAAATAACAATTATTTGTGTACGACAACAATATATTGTTACATTAAACATATTGTTGTTGCCGTAACCATGCCCAACCATATTTTTTCTCTGCGTGCATGAAGCAATCAGTGAGAGAAGAAAAAAAAACAATATTTTGCGATTTATCTTCATGTATGTCTGCCATAAAAGCAATTGTTGCTTTTTGTCTGATGCTCTCGATAGTGTTCTCAAATAGAATAATGGCTTAAATATGAAGCTAATGATGGTTCTTGGATAGGGCAGGGGGATTGGAGGCGGTTTAGTATTTATTTTATTACGCCAAAAACTTATAATGAAATGTTCAAGTTGTTTAATAGAAATTTGTTTGAAATACTTACTTAATGTAAACGTGCACAAGCTTTGTGTTGTCTTCAGAAGTGCTACGAAGATTTCCAACAAAAAAAAAAATCAATAAGAGAAAAAAGTGCAAAGAAATTTACTTATTAAATGCCCACGTATTAAGGATTGTAAGGAAACAAATTTAAGGATATAATTAGAACCTAATAGCGAATAATGAAACCAAAAATATGTCTCATAAGCTAAGTGCCAATTTCACCAACTGTATTTCAATATCAATTCATATTTAAATATAGATTTTCACATAGTTTTGTTTTTGTTTTGACATGAAAAACAAAAATTGACATTTAAATACAATTGATGAAATAGGCACTAGAGGTCTGCAAGAATAAATAAAAAGCAATTTCAACACACTCATTTGTTTTTTAACTTTAATGTGTCGAGCACCCAATAATAACGAAACAAATGAAAGAATAACCATTGACAAAACAAGCAAAAACTCATTCAATTCAGTCAACTCTAAACAAATGAGTTAAATATTCAAATACAATTTTAATATAAAATATCCCTGCTAGCATTTGGAAGATACAGTGGTATCCCGGTTTAAAGAATTATACACTCATAAAATTATTACAGTAACTGATTGTAGGTTATTAAATTCGTTTTCGGTACTGTTAAAATTGAATAAAAATATAGTTATTTTACGAATAAATTTATTTTTCAACATTTATGTTTGTTATTAAAAAAACAAACTACCAAAAAATAATGTTTTCCGTATTTTTTTTTGTTAATTTGTTTGATTTTTATCGGTTAAAATATATTTTTTAAAAGTAAAAACTATTCAATTTTAACGAATATGATGTTCAATAAATAAAAAACTTAGAAATTACTGAAAAAATCATTTGTTTTAAATGAAATGTAAATGATCCGTTTTTTAAATGAATTTTAATTTGTTTCAAATGAATTTTCGTTTGAATTTAACTACATAATATTTTGAGTGTATATTGTCAGGCCCTTTCGTTATATCGGAAAATTCGTTAAATCCCGAACTTGTTTTTAATACATTTTTATTAATAAAACAGCAATATGTTATTAAAACAAAGTAAATTCGTATCTTTCCATTCATAACACAAACAATAAATAAATAAATAAATAAATATAATTTTCAATTAAATGAGTACATATGGAGATATGTATAAACGGCTGCACTCACTCTTTGTTAGAAGAGAGTTTCTCCCCACTTTACTTCATTAAACGAATTCCATAGCATTTTTTGAATCTACAGCCATGGCTGGCTAAAATTTTTCACCATAAATTTTTTTGTGTAAATCTAGGGCTTTTGCTATTAATATAGGACCACTAATAGGAATATTCGCCTTCCTCTTGTTTTGAAACCAATTAAACAATTCTGTTTCCATTCTTGGAAACTCACCTGTTTTAAACCCCCTTTTATTCTTTCCGAATTTAGTCTTTTCCATTTGGCTCAAAAGTTTCCATTTTGATTTTATAATTTTGCATTTTGATGACTTTGGCAGCTGATATTTATTAGATAAAGCACTTAGTCGCAGGCCCTTTTCATAGTCGTCAAAATGTTTAATTTTTCTTTAAGAATTTTACGTTTTCTTTTGGGCATTTTGATGTCAGCTTTACAAAAACTTCATAAAACTGAAGTAAAATTTGAAACAGAAAACAAACATTTGTTTTGTTAGCAAAAGTAAAAAATTAATTTGTAACGTACAAATTTTTATTTTGGAGAGCAAGTATTTTCTTTGCTTTCTGTGTAAAAAAAGAAAATACTTCTCTTAACTCGTTGTTTTCAGTTAAATCGCTTTAAAAATATGGTTAAAATGTAAACAAAAACAATAGAGAATGGATGCAAATATGTTTGCATTCATTCTGTTTTGCTTTTGCAAATTTTTTTGTATTCGTTATATAGAGTACAAAAATTTGCTGTTTGTTCGTTATATAAGGTACTCAATGGAAAAAATATGACCGTACGTTAAATCGCGAATTCGTTAAACTGAGTATACGTTAAACCGAGATACCACTGTAGTTTTTTCAAAAATCATCGGTATGAGTCTTTTTTGAGTACTTTTGGTGATTTTAAACTGATTAATCACTTGCACGCTTAAAAATTAACACAAAAATGACTCGCGCTTATGATTTAAAAGTGTTTGATTTAAAATTCAATAACAAAAACTATTAAAAACAAGTAAGAAAGTATACTTGGTCAAGCCCGACCATATGATACCCTACACCACAGTATTAAAAAACACATCATGCTTATATGTCCATATAAGTATGGGTTTATCTATGTTTATAAAACTCATTAAAATCGGGTTAAAAGTTTGTGAGGGGCAGAAATTGCCCCCTACCTCCCCTTGTGGTCCTATTTTTGAAAAACTGTATAGCTTATGTGTCCATATACATACATATGGATCTATCTATTTCATTAAAATCGGTTTGAGAGGCAGAAATTGGCCCTATCTCCCCTCGTGGTCCTATTTTTTAAAAAATACATCCCTTTTGTGGCCATGAAGATATGGTTCTATGTAAGTTTTAAATTTCATTAAAATCGGTTTGATAGTTTCTGAGAGGAAGAAATTTCCCCCTATCTTCCCTCGTGGTCCTACGATTTGGCCCATTTTCAATAGGCTTGGTCCTTGTGTCAGAACCTATGTCCCAAACTTTATCAAATTATCTCCAAAATTGCGTCCTGTACTTTGCGCACAAGGTTACATGGACATCCAGCCAGCCAGCCAGCCGGACGGACATCGTTAGATCGACTCAGAAAGTGATTCTGAGTCGATCGGTATACTTAAAGGTGGGTCTAGGACCAATATTTTAAGGCGTTACATACATCAGCACAAATGCATAATACCCTCTCCACTATTGTGGTGTGGGTATAAAAATCAGTTTATACGAAATTTCGAAAGAAATTTTTTCGTTTTTACGAATTTTCTTCAAAAACGTTTAATTTACAAGAGTTTTTTTAAAAAAAATATTTTCGTTTACACAAATTTCCAAAAAAAAAATTTTCGTTGAAAAAAAAAAAAAAAATTTTCGTTTATAAGAAAATTTAAAGAGTTTTCTAATTTGCATAAATTTTTTTAAAGAAAATTTTTCGTTTACACTAATTTTCTGATGAAATTTTTTCGTTTATACGAAGATTATTTTTAGTGTCCATAAATTATAAAAAAAAAATTTTTTTTTTTTTAGAAATAGAATATTTCGTTTACACAAATTTTATAAAGAAACTTTTTCGTTTATAAGAATTTTCTATAAACTTTTACGTTTATACAAATTTTCTCAATTTACAAAAATTTATTGAAAAAAAAAAAAAAATTCCGTTTACACAAATTTTCTAAAGAAAATTTTTCGTTTAAACGAAAAAAAGTTTTATTTACACAAATTTTTTTAAGTCTGGGTTCACACTATGAAAGTTTTCTTTCAGAAAGTTTGAGTTAATGGGTGAGAGGGGAGAGAAGAATAGCCTGTTCTCTTCCCCTCTCACCTATAAAGTCAGACTTTCTGAAAGAAAACTTTCATTGTGTAAACCCAGACTAAAGAAAATTTTTCGCTTATACGAATTTTCTGAAAAAATTTACAAATTTTCCATAGAAATTTTTTTCATTTAAGCGAATTTTTCTTTCGAATTTTACGTTTAACCATGGAGAGATACACAATTTAAGCCTTTAACGAAAATGGGCCTTCAAATCAAATCAAAGTTCTTGAACTTCGTAATTTTTTTGGTCAGCATAATCGACCAAATGTGTTAACAATCGGCAGAATTGTGGGCAAATTTCCGCAAACCGGGTCTGTAGGAAATGGGAAAACACCTGCATCCACAAAGAATGACTGTTTGGTGCGGTTTATAGGCTGGCGGCATCATCGGGCCGAACTTCTTCGAAAATAAAGTCGGCCAAGCAGTAACCGTGAATGGTGTTCGCTAACGCGAGATGATAACGGTCTTATTGTGGCCGGTAATAAAAGATATAGACCTGGACGATATGTGGTTCCAACAGAATGGTGCCACTTGCCACACAGCCAACGAAACATTGGCTCTTTTGCACGAGAAATTCAATGGCCGTGTTATTTCCCGTCGTGCGATGTTAATTGGCCGCCACGATCATGTGTTTTGGGGATATTTAAAACAAAAAATTCACGTCAACAAGCCAAAAACAATTCAAGACCTTAATGTTGAGATATTTCGGCACATTAACGACATTGAATCTCAACTATCTCTCAGAAACATTGCAAATATGGACCATCGGATAGAAGAGGTATTCCACCGAAACCATGGCGAGCATTTGGCCGATATTTTGTTTCACACATTCATTGATCCTTCTACAATAATAAAAAATATTAAGATAATTCTCTGAAAACTTTTTGTTTAACTTACAATTAACATCGTGCGTTTTAGTTGGGACACCCTTTAGAAAATTTAGCGTTAATAAAAGCTTTATATATTATTAAGATAAAAAAAAAACAGGTTAAAGAAGGTTCTTTTGTCTTTTTTGGAGTAGTATCTGTTTTGTTTTTGCCTAAGCTAATCTGGCGAAGCTCTACGCAAGAGACCAGAGTCTCTGGCAGGAATCGAACCCGCAACCCCCTCACTGATAGACTTGCTCACTATCAGCCAGCCTTCCATGGCCAAAGTACTTACTATTCATGTTTTTCACTGCTTAATTTTTTGTACTGCAATTCTTATTTCTTAATTTTCTTTTATCATTTGCTCAAAATAATGCAACTTTTGAAATCATTTAATTAAATATACTATTAGTTTTAAGTGCATTTTAATTGATGGCTTAAGATGAAGATAATGAACTTCCAACCCTTTATTTTTAAAATTCGCAGGGGGTGGCGTATGATTGATATCAATTCAAATGTACTTGTAGAAAATGCTTTGTAATTTTAGTTTTAATTAAAGGATTTAAAAGATTCAAAATGTTTTAGATAAAAAAGATATGAGGGTTTGATTTGTAATGAAATAAGTTGAAATTTGTTAAAGATTAATTGAAAAATTTCAAGTGAATATGCAGAAGTCAATGAAAAAGTTTTCTTTTTAAAGTGTTATTTAGGTTGCTTATTCAATATTATATTATCGTTTTATCTTCTTGATACGTTCATAAATTTCGGTTTCATTTTTTTGGTTTCAAATTTTATTTTCTACTTTTTAGTTAATTTTTGTTAAAAAAAAACTGCTTGCCTTTCCAAAAATTCTTAGAGAGTGTTATAAATCTTTAAGCAAATGTTTTTTTTTTTAACATAATTTATTGGCCAGATATAAACGCAAACTCTATTAAAAAGTGACTCACACCAACTGTCTAGCCAACTTAAATATGCTAGAAGAAAATTATGCAGTATAAAAATTATGCTGATAAGAATTTTTTTTTATGTAAATCATCTTAAAAAAAGTACATAATCGGTTTTTATAAATATAACTAATAGAAACTAAATTAAAATAAGGATTAAAAAGGGAATGTAAAAAAGATATAAATTTACTAAAGTTTGGTATACGAGTTTTTCTTTAACCTTAAATCAATAAAAAGTTTATAAACTGATAATTTCTAGAAGCTTAAAAGATATTTTTTAAGAAATCCGCAAAAAAAATTGGATTTAATTAATTAAAATTAAAGCTTAAACGTTATTTCTAGAAAAAGTGCTTAATTAATATTAATCATACGTAAGAGTAAATGAAAATTTGCTCTTTTTATACCCTCCACCACAATTAGTTGTGAAGAGGGTATATTAAGTTTGTCATTCCGTGTGAAACTTTTTTATTATTCATCTCAGACCCCATAAAGTATATATATTCTGGGTCCTTGAGTAATTCTAAGTCGAATTAGCCATGTCCGTATGTCTGTCCGTCTGTCCGTCTGTTGAAAACACGCTCACTTTCGAACAACTCAAAAGAAATAAACAAACTTGGTGCCAAATTGCTTGTAGTTATCCTAAGCAGTTTGGGATTGAAATCCAGCAAAATCCGTTCGGAAGGACTGGAGCTATGAATCGAAATGTGGAACCACCACCTAAAAAAATTGATAATTTTGTTACAAAAAATAACATAAAAGCTGGAACAAGGCACGGAATGAGATAAGATTTTGCAAAAATTTGTTTTATTTGACTGTAAATTACGCTGTCAAATTTCGTGAAGATGCGTCCATAATTTACCCTAAGCCCCATATAAACACTACTCCCGGAAAACAGTTTAGTACGCCTAAAACCGTAAAAAATAGCGCTAGCGTAACAAAATTTGGTACGTCACAGTTTTTTAGGACTAGAAATAACACAATTTCGTGACGATCGGTCCATAATTTACCTTAGGTCCCATAGAAACCCTACTCCCGGAAAACAGTTTAGTACGCCTAAAACCGTAAAAAATAATGCAATCACAACAAATTTTGGCTCGTCACATTTTTATAGGACTATAAATTATACAGTGATATTTCGTGAAGATCGGTACATAATTTACCCTAGGCCCCATAGAAACCCTACTCCCGGAAAACAGTTTAGTACACCTAAAACCATAATTAATAATGCTATCATAACAGAAATTGGTACGTCACAGTTTTAAAGGACTAGAAATGACGCTGTGAAATTTCGTGATGATCGGTCAATAATTTACCCTAGGCCCCATATAAACCCTACTACCGGAAAACAGTTTAGTCGCCTTAAACCATAATTAATAACAAATCGTCACAGTTTAAGATAATAATAATAATATCATACAGATATTTCTCCTTAAATATACGAACTGTCGCACAGAGGAGTATTTGGCCTGAAAAGCTGGCCAAAAAGGCAAAACTGAATTTTAAGAAATCTTAAGAACTAAGTACGCAGCTCGACAGACAACAATATTTTACATTATATTGTAAATTTTGAAGACTTTTAGTTGCGATTTGTAGCTCTGAGACCCTGCTAAAGTCAGGAAAGTGAAGAAAATTATATGAGATTTAAATGTTTTTTTTCGGTTTCTGGATGTTTATATGATATTTTTTTGCGGCTAAACGAATAAAGTTTTAAACAAAGATTATTTTTTTCGCTGAAAAGTTTGATCAAAAGTTATTTAAAACAATTTAAAATATGTTGAATATTCATGTTGAAACAATTCGTTGAAAAGCTAAAAAAAAAAACAAATTATAAACTTTTTTTTTTGCAAAAAAAGGAAAAGAAGTGGTTTTTAAAAGTGAGGTTAGCATGTCTACGAATTATGTTTGATACCACAATAAAATTTGGAATCTCTAATTTTAGAAACCAAAAAAAAGTGTGCGCAAGTTTGCGCCATTATTTTTGACGATTTTTTTAAATTTTCACATTTCGTCTATTTTTGCTCATCGGGTACTTTTACTTATACCTTTATATCGTCATAAACTTTTATGTGTTTTGAATTATTGATTTCAACTGTTATTCACATCACTTTTAACACTCCACAATATTAATACCTGCCTATATGTTATTATAAATTGCAAAAATTCTTAATTATCCGTAATAGTTTTAAGGGAATGTCCCACACAGCCCCATAAAAAATTTTTGTTTGAAAAAATAGCTTTTTCCAAAAAGAAATCGAATTTTTTGAATAAAATTGTTTAGTAAGGTAGTTCTTTTGGACTTTATATTTTTCTACAACTCAAAATTTTTTTTACATTAAAAAAAATTTCACCCAGGTAAAACATTTTCAAGTCGAGAGGCGCGGATTAGGATTTTATTTTAGACCCATGGTTTCTTCGGAGAATTTTCTTAGAATTTTATGTAGATAACGTTTTTGCTATACGATTTTTAATTTTGTTTTTTTTTCATCCATACAAATCGACCCGCCCTAATGTACATACAGTCTGTCAAGAATGAGTTTAAACCTTTAAAATCAACATTTGTTAATTGAGTTTTGCGATTTATACCAACTTTTATTCCTCAAGCTTCGTACAGACGATGGTCAGATCTTACAATATTGGTAAAAAAAATCTTAAAAATTTAAACTTTTTGGTTCTTAAATTTTTTTATTGCATGTTGAAAATAAAAAAATTTGACGCATTTTGCATGTAAATTTTTTTTTTCGCCATTAAATTTTTAATAACTCCAACATAGTAATAGATATAAAATAAATGTGTATGGTTAGTTTAAGCAGAATTTTCCGGTGCATCTTCTGATCCTCCTACTATTGACATCGGAGAATACGTTTTCAAGTTATGTCAAAATATATAAGGCAACCCAACGATTTAGGGGGTGAAGTATGCCACGCCTTTAAAAGAAAATCCTTACGTACTAGAGAAAAACGGAAAACAGATTTGAATTAAGGGCATCAAAATCCATATAATCCACATACAGTAAAATCTCGGAAAAGTTAATCTCGCGGAAAAGTTAATCGAGCATAAAAAAAAAACCGAAAAATTCTGAGTGAAGAGAAATATTTTCAGTTACGGTACTTCACGAATACATATGTATTTTGTTTTTACTACGTATTGCACATTTGTTTTATGTAAAAATGCAATTCTTGTCTCACAATATTTTAAGCCTTTGTTGTGAAAAGAACGCGGTCACAAAAATTATTTAAAGTGCGTAGTAAAGTGTGTGAATAAAATGTCAACAAAAAATAAAAAGCAGCAAAGACTGACTGTTCTACAAAAATCAGAAATTTTGAAAAAGACTGTCCAAGGTGTTAGTGGTAAAAGATTGGCATTAGATTATGGAGTAACAGAAGCAGCTATCTCAAAAATTAAAAAAAAGAAAAATGAAATATTGGAAGCTTTGAGTAACTCATATGAACAGGTACCAAGGAAAACTCTACATAAAGCAGAATATGTTGAGTTAGATAAAAGTGTTTATGAATGGTTTTTAAAACAAAGAGACCGTAATTGTGCAGTAACTGGACCATTGATAAAAGCAAGAGCTAGAGTCGATTTCCAAAAGCTTTATCCAAATAAACAATTTAATGCGAGTGATGGGTGGCTAGCAAATTTTAAGAAAAGGCACGGTATTCGCTTTCTTAAAGTGTGTGGTGAAATTCTATCTAGCGATACCGCAGAAATAACACCTTTTATTCATAATTTACGGGCAAAATGTGCCCAAATGAAGATCACTGAATCACAAATATACAACGCTGACGAGTCTGGACTTTTCTACCGTTTATTACCCGATAAAACTTTCGTCGCAGCTACGGAAAAAACCGCACAAGGGAGGAAAATAGCCAAGGAGAGAATAACCTTTTTGTTGTGCGCAAATGCGGATGGTTCGCACAAATTGACTCCGTTGGTGATAGGAAAAGCAGCTAATCCACGTTGTTTTAAGGGATTTGAAAACCCATTGGAGTACGTTAGTTCACAAAAGGCATGGATGAATGCAAAACTTTTTTATAACTGGTTTCATAACTCATTTGTCAAACAGGTAAATTCAGCAATTCATTAAATACATGTGCATTTCTATAAGAGCTAATAACTTTAAAATTTTACAGGTCCGCAAATTTTCTCATGAAAATAATTTGCCACCAAAGGCTTTGTTGCTCATAGACAACTGCACGGCACACAAGCCTATTGATTTACTGAAAACTGAGGACGGCAATATTATAGCAATGCTTTTTCCGCCCAACGTCACACCTGTTTTACAGCCAATGGATCAAAATCCAATAAGATTGGTCAAATTGGGTTATCGAAATAAACTTTTATGCAACATGCTTGCAGAGGAAAACATTTCAATTGACCGTATGTTGAAGTTACATACAATTCGACAAGCCATATTGATGCTTAAGGCAGCTTGGGATGAATTGTTGCCAAGTGTTCTCAGCAACTCATGGAATAAAATAAACAAGTGGGATGATGATGAATATCAAGACGAAGACAACATTCCACTGTCTGCGCTTATTGCACTGAACAGCGAATACAACAATTAAATTAACGAAGTTCAAGTTTTACTTTCGAAGGTGTCCGATAATGTGGAGATCAACATAGATGACGTAGAAGGCTGGAATGAAGATCAAGCAACAGAGGATGTAGAATGCGAATTGTCTTCTGATAGCTCTGACTCAGATATCGAGCAAAGTAGCCCACAAGAGGGAGTTAGTTATAATTTAGCACTCCAAAGCATAAATAATTTAATAAAATACTTCAAAAATGATGTAAAAGAGGTGGAAGACTTGATTCTCAAACGCACTAAATTAGTAGCAGCCTACCACAACAAAAGCAAGAAACAAACAACTTTAAAAAGTTATTTCACAACACCTAATACATAACTGAAATTTTTTAATTAATCATAAGTATGTACATATAATATTAAAAATAAATGAAATAAAAATATTATTTACAGAAATATATGCTTTAAGCTTTATTTCGATCAATTTAAAAAACCTTCGGAAAAGTTAATAATTCGAAAAAGTTAATTACCCTTGGGACATTTTGATTAACTTTTCCGAGATTTTACTGTACTTTTATTTCTAGGGTAGAGACAAATTTTTTTGTTGCGTAGTGTACTTTTGTTGCGCAGTATTATTTTTTCAAAATCTTCCACTAGACTTTTTATATCATACTACACCTAAAACTATCGAAAAACTAAAACTTTTAATTCAAAAAACACGTTTAATAATTTTGACCAGCTTTTCAGGCCAAATTCTCCCTCCTCTGTGTGTCGGTGGAGGGTATCAAAGATTCGGCACAGCCGAATTTAGCACTCTTACTTGTTTTAATTAAATACTTAGAACTTTACAAACTACTACTCCTGAAGTCCGTTTTCATCCTGCTATTGAGTTAATCATAAATCTCCCATTGGAACACAATTATATACTGCCTGCCATACACGAAAAAGTTTTTGCATTTAAACAAACAAACTACAATGCACTAAATGAATTAATCGTAAATGTAGACTGGAATAGCATTTCCTTCTGAAAAAAATACACATATGGATCACATATTTAAGGTGCTTTACAATAAACTTTTTGATTTTATGGATTTATGTATTCCAAAATATAGAATGAAAACTGAATCTGGCCCACCTTGGAATAATGGGCAATTATCTCGGGCTAGAAATAATAAAAATAAATGCTACAAAAAATTCAAACGTTCTGGATCTTCTGTTGATTATTCAAGATATGCTGTAAGTCGAGCCGAATATACAAGAACAAATAAGTTATGCTATGCACTATACTTGAATAAAATCCAAAATAATATAAAACATGATCCGAAATCATTCTACAATTTTATAAATTCCAAAAAAAAAAAAGAACAACTGGTTATCCTACAGTGATGAAATTTAATCGAAATGAATCATGCGATGCAACCTGTATAAGTGATTTGTTCGCTGATTTTTTTTCTACCACTTATTCAGATGTTTCCTATGATAAAAATGGTAATTATCCGTTTCCGATAGCAGAAAATCCAGCTTTATCAATTTCGTTTTTGATACCCAAACTGTCGCAAATGGTCTAAAAAAGCTAAAATTCTCGTACAAATATGGTCCTGATAAGATCCCGAGCAATATGTTGATTATGTGTGCTGAAGCCTTATCTATCTATCCCTTTAACGATATTGTTCAATACGTCAATTAAATTTGGGTATTTTCCGAAAATTTGGAAGGAATCTTTTATTGTTCCTTTGTTTAAGTCTGGCACTAGATCTGATATTGAAAATTACCGTGGTATTGCAAAACTTAGTAATCTAAATTTTTTGAAAAATTAATAACGGATAATTTATATTACCAAATCTGAAACATAATATCTCCATATCAACACGGATTTAAAAAAGGTTGCTCTACCACTACAAACCTTCTTCAGCTCACAATTGCTATCAATCGTGTTTTTTTTCGCAAGGAATCAAACAGATGCTATCTACACCGATTTCAGCAAAGCTTTTGACAAAGTCAATCATGCTCTTTTGGTTAAGAAGCTTCAAATAATGGAATTTACAGCAGAGATCAGCAATGAGTAGTGAAAAAGTGAGTAGAGCTTAATCATGACTCATAAATTCTTGTACTTATACGCACTCATACTTATTCCAATGTTATTCAAACTCATATTAACTCAAAAGTTTCATTTTATTAATCGTACTCATACTAAGCAACAATTGAAGTGTTTGATTTAGAATCTACTCAACTCAATGTGTATAGGCGAAGCAAAATGCGAGGCGGCAGCAAAGTGACGATTTGGCAATTACAGTTTACTTAACTGCCTGTTTAACGATATCGAAGGTCATCGTTCGCATAGAAAATTACATTTAAAACAAAAACAAAATTCGGACATTGTTCGAAGTTTGTTTTTGTTTTTACACACAGAAAAAAATACCCATGTAAAATTAACATGGAAAAATGTTGATTGAGAATCATGTTAAATTTCAGAAAAATTATGCCCTTTACTTAAATTTATCATTATTTCATATTAATTTTTAATAAACAATATCAAAATAACCTTAAATTACGTTTATTTAATATTATTCACTGTTAAAAAAATAAAATATTAAAATATAAATAAATCTGGATTCAATATTGAACCCATAAAAATCTGTTTTGTATTAAAATCAAAAGTTTATCTTGTTAAATTAACATGCATACCTACTTAATTATGTACATTTTTTATTTTCACTTTTAAAATATGTTATACAAAGAAGACAATTCCCGTATTCTTTTAATTAAAATTGTTTATTTAAATAGTACATCAAGTTTTCAAAGTAGAATGATGACCATATCGGGCGATTCTGCTGATGCTTCTGTTAACAAAGGAGAATGCAAAATAAGTGAAACATGTGTTACAGGGTTTTGAATTATTCTTACATAAATGCAAATGTTGTCTGAAGCTTCTTCACACTGTTAAAATACACTCAAACCCATTTGATTCTACATGAAATTCACGTTGTTTCAACTGGAAATAACTTTCATTCAACGTGATTCCGATTGTTATTTCAATATAAATTACATTTTGCTCTAACTTTACTGCAATGCTAAATTAACATGAATTATAGTTATATCAAAAGAAAAAAATGTTGTTCGCAGTTATTGTAAAATCAGGTTGAATTAACATGAAACCCGTATGAAGCAAAATCACCACCGAAAAAATTTAAATCAACCTTGTTTTCGACGTTTTTAACTTGATTTTTTTCTGTGTGTAATGTAATTTTCTATGCGAACGATGACGTTCGAAATCCATGAACTGGCTGTAAGTTACATGTATGAAGTGGACGATTTTTCGGCAAATTTATCTGGCAGCGCTGATTATTAAGTTGTGTTTTTCTCTGTTGTTTTAAAACGGTAAATGGATGATGTAAATGATGTGAATCATTGTGAGTATTGTAAGTATTTTCTTGAAATTATAAATCAAGCTGACGTCATTTATGAGTATGCGTATAATGTCGACGTCGCACTCATAAATATTTCTCTTGTGAGTATAAGTGAATCAGAGTAGTTTAGTTTAAATGATTTCTACGCACCTGGCGCGGATTCAGGAGGGGGGGGGGAAATAGGGAAATTCCCCCCCCGTAAATTATAAAAATATGTTTTGTTAATTTCGATAATACAAGAATTCCCAATAATTTTTTTTCATGTAAAAAATTTTTGGAAATCCCAACAAGGTTTTTTTTGTTTTTTTTTTATGGAATCTCTAACGAAATTTTCAATAAGTATTTTTTTATTTTTTTATTGAATCTCTAACGATTTTCAGTAAGTATCCAAATTTTAATCCTAATAGCTATTTATTAGATATTTCCAATGAAACATCTAGTTAACCGTATTCAAATACTTTTTATTCTCCATTCAATCCCAGCAGGTACCAAAGACTAAACGTTTGACTTGATAATGCGTGCGGTTGAATTATTAAAAAGCCTTAGGCCCGTTTTCACAACTTACCGATAGCTTAAAGTAGACTTTAAACGGCCTTATAAAAACTGTTCTATTATTAAAACTTTACTTTAACCAAAAGTGAGCGATAAAGTAAATTAAGGTCCATTCTACCTGGTAGTTAAAAGTTAAGTTGCAATAATGGAACAGGTTTTATACGTCCAATAAAATCCTACTTTTAGCTATCGGTATGTTGTGAAAACGGGCCTTAGTATTTGCAGTATTTATGTATATATTTATGTGTTATATGAATCAAAATTCTATTCTATAATTTTTGACGAAAGCACGGATTTGTCGGGGAAAAGTCAGATTTCCTTATCTTTAAGATATTTCAACATACAACAAAAAGTTTTTTAGGGAAGAATTTATTGGCTTTTGAAGAGGCTTCAAAAGATATTGATGACGTTGATGTGTCAATTGATGCGAAGGCACTATCATCAATAGTTCTTATAGCTTTGACAAATTTTGGTCCTGACCTAAAAAATTGTGTAGGAGATGGAACAGGTGGGTGACCTCTGATGTCAGCAGAAAATGGAGAAAAGCGACAAATGCGAAACAAACGCCTTGCTATTTCCATAAATCGAACCACTCAATTTCTAAAAGCAATAAAGTGCCATTAAAACAAAAAGTTGTATAATTTGTTAAAGAAACGACAAAATTCCCAAGCGAAAAACAGTTTTAGCAAAGTATTTGGGAGCCAAACTCACTTCATTAACAGTGTACATCATATAGTAAAAGCTTTAGAAAAAATTACTGAGTGGAAAGGTAGTATCTCTACCTTTATATTAAGGAACTCACTTAGTACTTTTAAATTAATTTGCGGAATATACATATTAAGTGTGATACTTGTTGTAACACAGCCACTTAGTATCATTTTACAAAAGCAAGATATAGATCTCCAAAAAGGTTCAAGCCTTATCAAAATTTTAATCATGTGCCTTGAAGAAAAAAGAAATAAAGCCGAAGAACAATTTAAAGGGTTCTTTCGGATCTTAACGTAAACAAGTCACCGGGGCCGGATGGCATATCAGCACTGGTATTGAAACAGTGCTGTTCGACGTTAGCTCGTCCATTGGCCAACCTTTTCAGCTCTTCGTACCGTGCGGGAATCTTTCTACTAACCTGATAATTACCGCCCAATCGCAATTTGCTCTTCGCTCTCGAAGGTGATGGAGAGCATGGTTAATTACCATCTTGTGAAATATCTGGAGACAAATTCACTTCTCAGTGACAGACAGTATGGTTTTCGTGGTAGCCGATCGGGTGTGGCATGGTGCGCTTGTGTCAAAGCTTATTGCTTTTGGTGTCGGTAATGATTTCTCTCGATTTATATCGAGTTTCCTCAGTGATCGCACTATACGTGTTGTTATAGATGGGATTGCATCAAACGAGTTTCAGGTAAATTCAGGGGTACCGCAAGGTTCTGTCCTTTCTCCTTCGCTATTTCTTATATTTCTTAATGACCTTCTTGGTCATACTTCAAATCCTATCTACTCTTTTGCAGATGACAGCAACATTTGTCATTCATATTCCTTCGATCATAGGCCAAGCCTTGTTGAGATTGGGGGCAAAAGGCAAAATATGAATGACACTCTTAATCAGGACCTAGCTGCAATCTCTGAGTGGGGTCAAGCGAATAGGGTCGAATTTAATGCACGCAAGACCCAATGTTGTATGTTGACCCACAGACGGGCCGTGGGACCAACTATGTCATCTGTATTAATGGGCGGCATTGATATTAAGGAATCGGATACTCTTGATGTTTTGGGCATGAGAATACAGTGCGATGTCCGCTGGAATAAACACGTTTTTAAAGTGTCGAAAGAGGCATTCAAATGTTTAGGTTTTTTAAAACGGTGCAAGACTTACTTCACTTCCTCCGATCTCCTTACTATCTATACCACCTATATCCGACCGAAGATGGAATACAACTCCCATATATGGGCAGGGGCTTCAAATTCTATTTTGAACCTTCTGGACCGTGTACAAAGGAGGGCGGTGAAGCTCATCAATGACAGTAGGGTATCCAACTCTATTGACTCATTGGGGCATCGTCGGAATGTGGGTTGTGTGACACTTTTCTATCGATATTACCATGGGAGGTGTTCCACTGAGATAAGTGAACTTTTTCCACCCGCCCGATTATTTCTTCGTAATACTCGCTCATCCAGTGGATCACATCCGTTTGTAGTCGATTGTCCTGTGTTTCGCACAACGCATTATAGAGAAAGTTCGTTTTTCAGTCGAACTATCCGTATGTGGAATAAACTTCCCGCAGAGGTCTTTCCCGGTACTTATAATTTATTAAGATTCAAGTCAAATGTCCACAAACACTATTCCCTCTTTCCTCCTTCCCAAACCTTATTTTCCCGATCAACACAATGCACTGCATATATAGGGGGCATCGCCTGAGTGTTGGGTTATCGTTCAAAAAAAAAAAAAAAAAAAAAAAGCGATTTTTGAAAAAGTTAAAGTTATTTACGTTCATATCGAAAAGACAAGATTTGAACGAAATAATCACGTCCAAAATGTTGAAGATTACTACCGAGTTGTAGGTTACATTCCTCTTATTGAATTTATTTTAGAAGATCTCATAACCACTTTCCCAATAGATATCCCAAATGTATTGAACATACCTAAACTTCTACCTCAAAGTGTAATCAAGTCATATACAGATACAAAACTGTTAAAACCACAACAAGCTGATGAGTTGATTATATTTGATAAAGAGATAAACACCTACTAAGATCTAAACTTGAGCCTGATCTATCAGATAACGTTGTAGATGCTTTAATAAACTGTGATGAAGATATCTACCCAAATCTAAGAAAAATATTTTCGTTTCATTGCTCGTCTGTAAAGCTACGAGCGGGAGGTCATTTCTTACCCTTCGTCGAATAAAAACATGGCCCGGATCAACAATGACAGAAGATAGACTGTACTGTCTAAGTTTGCCTCACAAGGAAATCATAAATTGCTTATTTAAAAAGATTAATGTATATTGAACTGATCTTATATTTTATTTAACCTTTTTGTTGAGTTTTTTTAATTAGCGTATGACTTTTTGGACAAAATTTCTTCATCCCACCACGCGATGGGCAATTTAGTTTTGATAATGAAAATAATTTTTTTAGGCCATTTTGGCCAAAAAAGTTTCCGCACCAAATGCAATTTCTAAAGCTCCTCAAAAAAATTTCTTTTTTTTTTTTTTGATTTCCATACACATTATATATGGTACATTTATTGTTTATATATGCTATATTAGGGTGGTCGTTAACTGTATGGATCAAATTGTATCAAAAAAGTTAAATTGCACCAATTTTATCAACCGAGGTACGTTAGAAACAATTGATATGCGTTTGACTTTTTTTTTTAAGCAAACGCACACAAACACAAATATTAAAGCTGAATTGACGTGTGTAAGAAAAAACAGTTCTAAAGAAAAAATTCGAATCAATGCTGCTGTTTACTTTTTATTTTAATTAGGTTTTGTTCAATATGAGTTTTAGAGAAAACTTGTTAAGGCAAAAGTTGTTGGAAACTTTACTAACAACAACTTCTTAGAAAACGATTTTTATGTAAAATTAATATTTACCAAAATATAAGCCATAGAAGTCGGACTTTTCGATTTTTCTCAAACTTTGGCGGGCTTGAGGGACGGCTTAGCCTTCGCCCATCGTCCTTAAACATTTTTTTGAGTTGTTTTTTTATCAATACCCACCAAATTAGCGAGTGAGACCTAAATAAATCCAACTTTTGATTTTAACGGTCACCCTAATGCTAGTCTAGAGGTCTTTCTCTACGAGAAATATAGCCATTTTCTTACTTTTCTTTCAAAAGATCTATGGTTTCTCTTGCGGTGTGGCAAGTGGCACGCACCATCCAGTTGAAACAATGTATTATCTACGTCTAAATTATCAAATTCCCGCCACAAAAAGCTTGGAATCATCTCCCTGTAGCGATTTCCATTGACCGATGATACTTTAAATTTGGACACCCTTTATTTTGCAGTTAATGATATTCTATTCTATTTGCTTTTAAAAATCACTCTCATTTATTTATTTTTATAACTTACTATTGCTGGATTTTCTGCTGATTTTTTTTTTTTTTTTGTGTGATTCTGGTCCTTTTCACTATCCTGCTTTAAACAATTTCCGGTATCATTAAATATTAAGCAAGGGAATTTCGTATAGTTCCCTTTTTAAGAAATACTTTAGCTTACTGAATATACTAACGTTAATCAGCAATTCAATTGAATTTTGTGGAAGTCTTTAAGGTGCCCTGGAGATTAGAAGTAGATTTTTTTCTTTTAATAGAAATATTGTTTCTTGGAAAATCTCGTTTACCAACTAACAAAGAAATAAGACATGTAATTGAATTTGTGTTCTTGCTAATTTTTTTTTTATCATATTTTATCAATTTTTCTTTTCTTCTTATTTTAATTTTTTTTCACGGAAATAGAAGGAAGTAATTAAGTTACAATACAATACAATTAATTTGTTACAGAATCTGCCACTTAAAATCTTCATTCTTTTTTTTTAGCAGTTCGGCAAAAGAATCATGATATAAATTAACAAAAAAAAAAAAACGGAAGCACAGGATACTTGTGTTAATAAATACTAAAATTTAACTAATTACTAAGGAAAAATAAAGAAAAGAAGAATTAATTAAAATTTGTAACAAAAGAAAATTTAGTAAGAAAATAATCAAAAAAAAAAAAAAAAACGAAAAATAGTATTCATTCAAAACTTTCTGCGCCATCTGCTATTTGATAATTACGAGAATAGTATATACACTGAAAAGAAAAATCAATCCATCCGTACTTAAATCAATCCGAAGCGACGTAAATAGTACGGTGAGTACGGATTTTGTTGTAACAAGTACAGCAAGATTGATTCGAGTACGGATTATTCAAGTGCGAAATAATACTTTAACTTATCCCCATTTAATCCCGAATCCGTACTTGAAATAATCCATAATGAGATTGATTTAAGTAAAACTAAGATTAATTAATCTCAAAATGCGCTTGATTCAAGAATTATAAAATTTATTAAATCCCGCATTCGTTTTTGAAATAATGCGAAAGTGAAATAAGATGGATTCTTAACTAAAGCGCAAATGGGCATTTCCGTCTAAAGGTCCACCGTGACCGAAAATTTAAAAGTTATTAAAAGCTGATTATATTACGATATTGTTATAGAGAAATATTTAGATTTTACTAATTTTATAAATTTACCCATAAAATTGTTCACTTAGATGAACAATCAGACTGCAAAGTTGTGCAAACGTAATTTCTTATATGTGAGAATGTTTTATTGTATGTTTTCTTTAATATTTGTCTTTCTTAAAAGCGGTGATATTTGATAAAAGTTATTCCAAAAAAATTTTCTTACATGGTCTATAATCTAAGGAAGAGTTCAAAGAGAAATATGTTATTCGGATTAACGGTAAATTTTTATTTTATTTTAATCATTATTCAGTTAAATTATTTTGGAAAAAATTTCACGTTCGAAATGTCACGTATCGACCCAGATTTTGGCTTAAAAAAAGAGAATACAGAAGATTTTGGAATCAAACCACAGACATTTTAATATAACATTGCTACGTACAATTCTAAAAGTAGTTTGACTAAAAAATTGTGCCACTTTCGCTGAATTACGCCTTTTTATACATGGCCACAAAAACTACTTCTGTTTTTTCACGTTCGAACCGACACTTCTTTTGCCATTATCTTTGACCAAGAATCGCGCCCTCCATAAACTTTCACATAGACAACAGTGCTTTATTAGTGCTATAATTTAAGGGTTAAGAGAACGCAAAAATATTTTTTGTTTAAAATGTTATTGCATTTTTGATGCGTACGACTGTCACGTTCAACACTTTGGAATTACCCATATCGCAGAGAAAAAAGGAAAATATTATTATGATTGATTTACTTACCCATTTGACACCTAACAGAATTTCAATTATGAAACACCAGCATCATGCCCGACACGATTTCTACTTTAAAAATTTGATGTAGTTAACTAAATTTTAACTAAATGGGAACTTTTGCTTTTTATTTTACTTTTTTAATATGAAAATAATGTATGTTTTTCTGCTTGTTCTATTGTTTTTGTTGTTTCTACACAAAACAAGCAAATCGTTTCTTTTCCAACTTGTGTAGTGTTGTTGTAATTTCTGCAACAAACTTTAAAAAACACACGTGTATGCACGTATAAAAGAATGCAATGCTGAGAGATGAGACTAATAAGTTATATGAGACTAAAACGCCGTCTACTTTGTAATTTTACTCTCAGAGTTGCATTACCAACGAAGAGTTCAAGTATTTTTTTACTTGGTTTAAGAATTTGATACTTATTTTAAGAAGTTCTACGATTGTTTTAAGTTCATTTTAGTGTTATTCGTTCTTAAATTTTTAAGTACGCCTCGTTCTTAAAGTTAGTTTAAAAAACTTAATTTATCCCAAGTGTTTCTTTTTGTGTCTATGCCACAATATTAAAACATTTTATTTATTTTATGTCGTTAATATCCCGTGAAAATTTTTTCACGCCGTCAGTTCCAGTGAATGCAAAAACCAAGAAGATAGATTCAAAATAATGAAAAATCAATGCAATTTTTGTTCACAAAAAAAAAAAAAAAAAAAAAGCAGTTAAAATAATAAAGCAAAATATTAAGTATTGGATGGATAGTTTGATTACAACGTTAGTTTTTTTAACTTTTTAAATTTTATGTAATAAAATATTTTTCAAAATTCTGCCAAATTCTTCAAAAGCTTCACAAATCCGCAGGAAAACGACCTGTTGTTTTGCATTTTGTTGAGCAATATATCGGTTTGAGCCTTATTACGTATCTTGTCCTTAATTTTCTACTACTTACATACATATTCTGTTTCACAGCAAAAAAAAAAAAAAAAAAAAAATGGGAAAATCAAAGGAAAAAGTGAACAAATTTCGGGGAAAAAAACTATTTACGATAAGGGGATTTTTTCCTGCGAAAATTTTTTCACGTTGTTATTTTCCTTTGAATTACCTCAAAAACATTTTTTCATTGGAGTTTTTCATGATCGCAAATATGTGAAAAGGGAAACAATTACAAGGGAAAAATTATTCGCGATATGGGCGAATAAGTGCGTGAATTCGAGGTATTAATGCAACTTAAATTTTTTTTTAATTTATAAAATGAATACCTTGGACGCTACTTTTTATAAGAATTTATTTTTCTTAACTTCTTTAATTATTTTACTACATTCATTTTGATCTTTTCTAACTAGCAATAAATTTTATTAAAATTTCTTTGTAATTTATTTGTTTGTTGACTATATCATATCCTAGGTGGACCCCATATTTGAACAAAAACACAAAAAAATATTAATCGGGTGTGTTCTAGAATCCGAATCCCATCGAAAGTGGACTATTTAAGCATTTTTGGTGTTCTGCATTTCGACTTAGCGATCTTAAATAAGTTTTTGGGTTTGTTTCAAATCTTGCAATTTTTCGCGAATTTCAGCCATTTTCACGATAAAAGCGATTTGTTCCTGTAAGTTTTCTGATTCTTTACATCTTTAACGACTTATAATAAATATAAGACTTTGCTATCATACCGCTGATAGCAAATTTTTGCTAATTCAGCATTTTTACCGTACTTTTGCCATTGCTTATAGTTTTAGGCACTTTTAGTCAATTTTATGGCTTGTTTTAAATATAAAAAATTTTCGCGAATTTTTGCCGTTTTAAATTTTTATATTTTTTGTTATTTTCCGAGATTTGGTTTTTTTTAACCCATTTAGCGATTTCAAATAATTGTTTAAAGGTTTGCACAAAAAAATAGTGAACCGATTTTGTTGAATTTTAATCCCAAACTGCTTAGGAGAACTGCACAGAAAAAATTCTCCAAAATTTTTCACTAATTAAAGCATTAATCAAAAATAAAATCAGTTAAATTCAGTAATTAAAAATTTAATCAAGTGAATTAAAAGTTTAATCAAGTGAATTAAACGTTTAATCAATAAAATTAAACGCTTAATTGATACTATTAATTTGTTTACTGGTGCAAATTTAATTAATTTTTTAATTAATATCACAAATTTTTTAATTGAAATCTATTTTTATTTTTTTCTGTGTGGAAACAATTTGACATCAATGCTCTTCTTTTCTTTTGTGTCATTCGTAAGTAAGTGTGATTTCAACAGACAGACGGCAGTGTTAAAATCGACGTAGAATTACTCAAGGACCCAGGATATAAAGAAACTTTATGGGGTCTGAGATGATTTAAAAAAGTTTCACACGGAATGACAAACTTACACAGAAAAAACATTTGCACCAGTAAAAGCATTAATCAAAAATAAAATCAGCTTTAATTAAAAATTTAATCAAGTGAATTAAACGTTTAATCAAGTGAATTAAACGTTTAATCAAGTGAATTAAACTTTTAATCAAGTGTATTAAAAGTTTAATTGATAATATTAATTTGCACCAATAAACATTCACTTGATTAAACGTTTAATTCACTTGATGAAATTTTTAATTAAAACTGATTTTATTTTTGATTAATGCTTTAACTGGTGCAAAAATTTTTTGTGTGTAGTGTACCTTCTTCACATTAGTAGCGGCTCCATTACGATAACAACCCGATGCACAAGAAATCACACATATATGTACTGTACGCAATTATTTTAATAAAACGAGCTAGAAGGACCAAATTTGAACGTTCAGTATAAGAAAAAGGAGCCAAGTTGGTATATTTATTATTTTAACTAGCCCTCCCACAAGTTTGCTCTGGAATTAAAGATTTATTTTGCATTTTTATACCCTTCACTACAGGTGGTGGAAAAGGGTATATATAAGTTTGTCATTCCATTTGTAATTTCTGCAATATTGATGTTATGTAGACCCTATAAAGTACATATATTCTGGGTCCTTATAAGTAGCGAAGTTGATTTGACGATGTCCGTCTGCCTGTACGTTTCAATGAGTTTTCCGAAGACCCTAGATATGATGGGGGCCAGGTTGTTTATACATTTATGTCGCATAAAGTCCGGAACTGTTAGCTATTGAAATTCCGCAAGACTGCTTTTAATTCACCAAAAAACCCCTTGTTGTTGTTGTTGTTTTTTTTTTTTTTTTAATTTTATTTTTATGTATATCTGGAGAACGGCAAGAACCAAAGTGCCCAAATTAGGTACACCCATCTTGGTTATCAAAACTCAAAATCGTACAAAAAGTGGGCGGGATTGGACAAATGGGCGTGGCTAGTCCCACACAAAGGCTTAAACGATTTTTGTTTATCTGGAGAACGACAAGAGCCAGAGTTCCCTAATTAAGTACAATCATCTAGTAGGGACATAAATACTGTTACTAATATGTTGGGCTATAAAACAAAAACTAGTGAATGGTTTTGGACCAATTTTTGTTTGTATATTTATTGATATGCATTGTATACAAAAATCTTAGTTTTATTCAAAATGTCCGCCCTTAGCCTTCACACACGCCTTAAGTCGCATTGGCCAGTCATCAATCGCTGCACGCACCTCATCCATTGGAAAATTGGCTACAGCACGAACCAGAGCTATCTTAAGGGAATCAATGTTAGGGTATCTTTTGTGGCAGACCATATCCTCTAAAACCGTCCACAATTTGTAATCCAAAGGGTTCAAATCAGGGCTGCCAGATGGCCAATCTTCAGAGCATATAAAAGCTGGCAAATTGTTTCGAAGCCAGTTCTGTGTCGTTTTAGCCTTATGAGCTGGTGCAGAATCTTGCTGGAAAGTCCAAGGCTGGTTATGGAACAGGGAATTGTTAAGCGGCTTCACAACTGCTTCAAAAACGGTTTCATGGTAAACTTTGGCCGATGTTTTGACCCCTCGTTCACAGAAATGCAAGTCAGTCACCCCATCGTTAGAGACACCCCACCAAACCATGACTGCAGCTGGATGATGACCCTTTTCGACCCGTGGAATGAGTTCTGATGCTTCTTTAGATGACCGAGCATAAACCCTATCATTTTGTTTGTTAAACTTTTCCTGCACGGTAAATATTTTTTCATCCGTAAACAAGATTTTTCTATGAAAGTTATCAGCGTACTTCACTAACAGACGTTTGGATTTTTCTATCCTATTTTTTTTTAAAGTTGCAGTCAGCAAATGTCCTGTACGCCGTTTGAAAGCTCCAAGACCCAAGTCTTTTTTAATAATACGACTTATGGACTTTTGTGTGATTTTCATCTCACGGGCCATGATTTTCTGTTTCCGAAGAGGATTTCGTTGAATTCTTGCTTTGACGGCTTTGATTACTTGCTGTGTCCGAACGGTACGTGGGCGACCCGACCGGGGGCGGTCTATTATATCTCCGGTCTCCTCGAACAATTGTATGCACCTGTAGACGAACATGCGACTAATGCCGAGTGGGCGGAGCGTTTTGAAAATATCATTTTTTTTCTTTCCACACTTAAAAAGTGCTAAAACTGCGATACGGTTTTCTTTATCTGACCACTCCAAGTAGAAACAGAAATTACTCTTTTTCTTAAACTCGTATACATTATTTTGATTTTCGTTTGCATTTTAATAATAGAACACGTCTGAATGTTTTTTTTTAATTGCTTTTAAAATTTATTGAATTTGCACGTTCTGTAGCTCCACATCTTGTCACAATTTTTTTTAATTCGTATCTGTCTTTCGGTCTGTCTGTCTATGCGTATATCCTTATGTATGTTGAAATGGGTTTTCCGAAGACCTCAGAAATGATGGGGACTAGATCGTTATACAAATATTCCTGTCACATAAGCTCCCCTTAATTTTGCTATTAAAAATCAGCCTGATCAGTTCATAAATGAATGAGATATGAGCAAAAAAACTACAAGTGCCTCTTATTCTTGTCATAAAATCCCCTGCTGGTTTTGTTTTGTTTTTTTTTTTTTTTTAATAAGTAGACTTTGTTTTTGTTGTATTTTTTACACACTACAAAACATACTTAATTTTCCGCTTAAATAGATAAATGAATGTGTTTTAATCGAAAACTTGTACACAACAAATTTTTATTTAATTTTTTTCGATAATGTGTGTTAGTGAGTGAGTGGTCTAAGACGCTGGAGTAGGTAACGTGAAGGCTACTGAAGATTCGAATATAGCACTTGTATTAAATTAAGTTTGGCATAAATTTTTTTTCCTGGCCGCTTGAAGTGAATTTCTAATCGTCTTGGCCATTTTTATTTCAAAGATTTCCTTAACTATTTATTATTCCAGCCACTCGGGCTTTTAAGCCAATTTAGCACGTTTTAGCCATTCTCTTGCAAAACAACAAAAGAAAGGCCACCTTTTGCCATCAAATTGATTGAAAATAAGTTTTGCATTGGCTTATCGAAAGTCTTTTATTAACCGAAATGGCAGGGAAGAGGAGTCAAAAGGGGAAAAATAATGCAGCTACAGTTTTAGTTGTTGGCTTAGTTTTCGACTTTATAATGAGTGTAAATTTTTTTTTGCAGAGTCTTAGAGAGTTGTAGAATTTTAATAGATGTGAAGTGAGGCGTATAAGTGTTTTTAATAAATGTATTTTTTAAGTTCTGGTTAAAAAAGAAACTGCTTAAGAAATATTTTTTAACATTTTTTAAGCTAAAAATATATTTTTTTAAAAGCTTTAAATTTTTTAAGAAATTTATTTAATTTATTGATAAAAATTTGCGTTTAAAATTTAGGATAAACACTTTTTTTTATATTAAAACAACAATGTTTTTCTAACTCTCCTGTCATGTTGTTTTTTTTTTTTATAAAGAATAAAATTCATTTAGACATATTTGTCTTGTTTAAAATAATACCATTAACTTTAATGTCATGTTTAATATTGAAAAAAATATTCATATAAAAATTCATGTTAAAATTAAATTTAACTACCCCCCTTTCACTTCCAGGCTACGAACTTTAGCTTCATTTACTTGATTGTTAAGGGTGTTTTTTTGAAGCCCAGTGGAGCTTGAAGTTGTGATAAATTAAAAAACAAATATTTTTTAGTTGCAAAAAATGTATTGCTGTTATTATTTTAAAGTGATTTTGGGCATATGGGCACCGTGGTAGTCCTTGACAAAGCGCATTCTGCACATCGAGTTTTAGGACAGTTTTCAGTTTTTAATCGCTAAACGTATATCACGAATAACACGAACAATATTGGCCTCCAAGGCGTCAATCATTGTTGGTTTATCAGCAAAAACCAGTGACTTGACGTAGCCCCACTGAAAAAAAATAGGTGCCAAATCGAAAAACTTTGGAAACCACTTAACAGGTTGTTCGTTTATCAGCAAAAACCAGTGACTTGACCTATTCCCACTCGTCACATCGAACGACTTTCTAGGCCACTAAACAGGGGCCTGATTCTGGCAGTCGTGATCGAGTACTTTAATACAGTCAAATCACGATAATTCGTACGCCGATAATTCGTAATAAACTGTCGGTCCCTTGAAAAAATCTCGTTAATTCGTAAAATTTCCATACATTTTGGTCCCCTCGCTAATTCGTAATTTTTTTTCAAATAAAATCTTCTTTACCTCTTATAAATCATAATTGTTTGCTAACTACCACTTATAATTCGTAATAAAAACATCAAAAACATGGAAAGAATGATTTTTTGTTTACCACTATTTTATTTCTGCTTGGGTTTTTACTTGTGTGTGGATTTATTTGCTTAAAATCAGTTTGTTACATGAATAATTTTTATGTATAATTTTTATATATTTTATTTTTAACAATTGTTTTTTATGTTTTTTGTATCGTTTTAGTAAATAAATTGTAAAACCCCGTCTATTCGTATTCATTTTATTTTAACCCCGTTAAATCGAAACCCCGCTTAATCGAAAACCCCTATAATTCGTAAGAAATAGCCGGTCCCTTGCGATGACGTATTATCGGGATTCTACTGTATTGCATATCTAATTTTTGCAGTCGATACGGAACGAATCGGAATTATTTTTTCAGTGTTGTAAAGCATTATTTTGAGTTTTATAATACTGAAAAAATAATTTCGATACGTTCAGTATCGACTGAAAGAATTAGAAATAAAATTGCTTTCGAATCGAGAAAGTACTCGATCACGACTGCCAGAATTAGGCCCAAGGTATTTTCCTGTAAATCAACTTTATGAAAATTTCATTTTTATAAGTCGATGTTTGCGAGCGCTGTATGGCAACTAGAACCGTCCTGTTTAAAACGCATCTCTCCCGGTTCAATGTCTTCTATATTATCAAACAAATGATTGATCATATTGCGTTAACGATCTCCATTGACCGTAACGTAAACTCCGGCATGCAAACTGCACTAAAAGGTAAATTTTTCTGGATGAAATGAAGTCTGTGGGATAAAAATTCCCGTTAAGCCTTAAGTTAGGCTCATCGCCTAACACAACTTTCCGATTAAACGTCCCACAAAGGGGTATTTTTCCAAAACAGCCGGAAAGTACTTTTTTTTAGTTTAAATTACTTCTTAAAAGTTATTGATCGATGAAACAAGGCAGAAATATGTTCTATGGCTTTACCAGCCGTAAAGCTAGAAAATAAGGAAAGCGGACCAAGGGGGAAAAAGTTCCCCCTAGAAGAACTACTGCTTTCACTGAAAGAAATGGATTGCTAACACGTTAATACCATAAAAATTACATTTTTGAGCTTTAATGTGCAGGGGAAGGTATCGCTGCCACCTTCCAGGACGACCCTGTCAATGACTGATTTTCAAAGAATAATTTAGTAGCGTTGTACAAGCCTGAATCTATTCATGAGCGCAGTATGACAGTTCTTTTGACAGCTAATCCTTTCGTTATTTCACTCGCACTTAAATAAACACCCTTTATCATCAAATTTAATATATCCTCAACCCAATTCCCAGCAGATGCCCCAGCAACAGCATCAGCCGAAGCTGAAAAGTTAAATGTCTTGTATTTAACTTTCAATATAAAGTAAAACATTAACTCTTTTTTTAATGAGTTACGAATAAGAAAAAGGCAAAAGACAAATAGCAGCAGTAAGAATCTTAAGCTTTTAAGCAGCCAGCTATAAAAAGTAACTACGAAATTTCGTAAAAAAGAAAAAAACATCTGGAGCTAGATATTTTCCTGAAAAGAGGCTACAATTTCAAGTGTTAAATATTAAATACAAATAACTACAGCTTGTCTAAGATTTATTTCGTAATATTATTTTTGTATCCCTTTCGGCAACAACTGTTAGTTGGTGCCTAAAGCATTCTCAGTAGTTCTTTTGAGAGAACAACTCTCCTTATACGAACATCTTTGAATCTTCCTTTTGGTTGCCGGTTATCCGAGATTTCACTGTACTTTTTTTACATTCTTGCAAATTTAATGATACTACACTTGATTAAACTTTTTATTCAACAGAAATGAAATCATTTCTTCTCTCTTTTTTATTTGTTTCTTAGTAAAATTGCAATTTCTTTTCTTTATTTTTTTTTAAGTTTTGTATTACAATATCAACTGTAATACAATACAAACTTCAAGCAGATTGATGTAAAAAAAAAATATTTGCAAAAACTCAGCAAAAACAAAATTAATGTAAAGTTCTCAATTACTTTTGTAAAGCAAAACAAAAAAAAAACAAATTTAAGCAAAAAAAATGTTTGTAAACAAACTTACAAAAAACTTTATAACTAAATTTTATAAAAATATAAGACGGATCAAAATTATCTTAAACCATTTAATAAAATTGTCCAACCCTTATTTAAATTTAAGATTTAAAATAAAAATTAAATATATTTATTTCATTTTCTAAGTGTCCTTATAATTTTTATCTTAATCAAAAACAATTTTCAAAATTCCTTTTTTACAACTAAAGTTTTTTTTAACAATTACCAACACTAACTCGCAATTAATATTAATCATACGCACCACTATGCAAAAGATAATCACCCTTATTGTGTTTGGCGTTTTTAAAATACGCCTACGACTGTTTGGTAATAGATTAAAGGAAAATAGTTCACGTTCTCTTTAATCTATTACCAAACAGTCGTAGGCGTATTTTAAATACGCCAAACACAATAAGGGTGAATATTTTTTCGAATAATTTACAAACTACTGACCTTTTACCTTCTATCTTGACATTGGAATACTTTAAAATGAAATAAGTTAGAATGTAATTTGCACTTTCATAACATTTAAATATGTGATATTGAGATCCATAGACGTATTAAAAAGTTGTATTTAATTTTAGCTTAATTTTATATAAAATTAAACTAGAATTTTCGAAATAGAAAAACTTAAGGCTTAAGAATTCTGTTTAAATCAAGTGCAAAGCTTAAAACTGAGGTCTTTGTTAAAGCCTATTTCAAGTTTTTTTAAAAGGTGTGCTGGACTAATGCATTGCATTGTGTTGGAACTAGGAAAATAGGCTATGTGCAGGAGGATAAGGGGGGAAGTGCTTGTGGACTTTCGACTTGAAGTTATTCATGTTGAAGTGAGAGGGAAAGCGGAAAGGTTATTCCACATACAAACAGTCCGGCTACAAAAACGAATCTTTTCTGTAAAACGTTGTACGATGCATCGGCCAATCGACCACAAAAGGCACATGGCTCTTGCGGAAAAACGAGTACATTACGAACAAATTATGGCAGTCGTGATCGAATACTTTTTCGATTCGAAAGCAATTTTATTTCAGTCAATACTGAACAAATATTAATTATTTTTTCAGTGTTGTGAAAACTCAAAAAAATGCTTAACAACACTAAAAAATAATTTTGCATTCGTTCAGTATGGACAGAAAGAATTAGAAATGAAATTGCTTTCGAATCGAAAAAGTATTCGATCACGACTGCCATAATTTGCCCCCAGATCTCTAATTTCGTCAGTATACATTCAATTGCAGTAACGATAAAACAGACTCTTACAACCCACATTACGACGGTGCTAAAGAGAGTCAATGGAATTGGATACCCTACTGTCACCAACAAGAACCTTCGCCCTCGCCTGTCGCGGTCGAGAAGCTGCAAAATAGACTTTAAAGCGCCAGCCCACACATTAGAGTTGTATTCCATTCGCGGTCGGCTATAGGTGGTATAAATAGTATGAAAATTAGATGAAGTCAATTATCTCTTAAACCGTTTTATAAAACCTGGGCACGTGAATGCTTCCTTCGACACCTTGAAGATATGTTTGCAGTACCGGACATCACATTGTTTTTTCATGCCCAGAGCATCAAGAGATTCTGATACCTTAATAAATAAACCATCCACACATACAAATGACACACCTATTCCGATGCCCTTTAATGCGTTAGTATGCAAAATTGGACCTTTCGGGCATTAAAATCAACCCTACGACCCCATTCAGAGGTTATTTTAACGACTCGACCAAGCGTATTAAACATGTTTTGCCTCATTTCACCAGCATCGGATACGCTAAGTCTATAAGCTGTCATCTCCAAAACAGTAGATAGGGTTGGAAGTTTAAAATAGGAGCTCATTTGAAATAGAGTAACTGATTGTACGGAGCCTTGCCGTACCCCTGTATGAAACTTGAACTCGTTTAACAAAACCCCATCTATAACAACTCGTATATAGCGATCTCTGAGTAAGCTCGATATAAATCAAGAGAAATTATCGCCGAAGCCGAATACAACAAGAATGTACGATGCCAGACTCTGTCAAACACCTTGAAAATATCTTAGGCCTTTACCTTAATTTTTAGGGAAGTCATACTGGCAGCCGCTTAGTGGGTAGTTTTACTCAAAAATTTAATAAGATGGGATTTACCATAATGTTCTTAACTTTGACGTTATCTAGAGCAAAAAATTCATTTATATCATGTTGACTTTAAACTTTCGTTTATAAATTTATATTGAAACAAAACAAACAAATTTTAGTTTTTTTATTGTTGTTTTAATATAAATTCCAAGCGAAAATTTTTATTTTATTTTGAAAAGCGGACAGGCAAATTTACACTTTTTCGAGTTGATTTAATATCGAATTAACTTGTTATCGAGGTGACTCATTTTCAAAACATTTCGTTATCGACCTAATTGTTGACCCTAAATGGAGCTGATCATAAATCAATTTGATGTTATATCGAGATTACTACATTTTTAATTAGCTCTATACTGAGTTGACTCAGTATCGAGTTGAATCCATATTCAGTGGAATCCGTATTAGGTTAGTCCATATCAAATTCGGTTTTTAAAGAGTTGATTCTATAACGAGTTGAGTCTGTATCGAGTTGACAATATATAAAATTGATTTTATATTTAGTTAATTCTATAGCGAGTTGACTCAATACCGAGTTGAATATGTATCGAGTTGACTCTATGTCGAGTTAAATTTATGTCAAGGTAACTCTATGTCGTGCTGACTTTATATTGAGTTGACTCTATATCAAGTTAACTCTATATCGTGTTGACTCTATACCGAGTTGCCTCTATATCGAGTTAACTTTATATCGAGTTGACTCTATATCGAGTTGACTCTATATCGAGTTGACTCTATATCGAGTTGACTTTATATCGAGTTGAATCTATATCGTGTTGACTCTTTATCAAGTTGACTCTATACCGAGTTGACTCAATATCTAATTGACTCTAAATCGAGTTGACTCTATATCAAGGGAACTCTATATCCAAAAGGCTCTTTATCGAGTTGACTCTATATCGAGTTGACTCTATATCTTGTTGACTTTATATCGAGTTGACTGTTTATCGTGTTGACTCTTTATCGAGTTGACTCTATATCAAGTTCACTTTATATCGAGTTGACAACATATCGAGTTGACTCTATATCGAGTTGACTTTATATCGAGTTGACTTTATATCGTGCTGACTCTTTATCGAGTTGACTCTATATCGAGTTGACTTTATATCGTGCTGACTCTTTATCGAGTTGACTCGGTATCAAGTTGACTTTATATCGAGTTGACTCTATATCGAGTTGACTCTATATCGAGTTGACTCTATATCGAGTTGACTCAATATCTATTTGACTCTATATTGAGTTGACTCTATAGCAAGGTAACTCTATATCCAATATACTCTTTATCGAGTTGACTCTATATCGAGTTGACTCTATATCGAGTTGAGTCTATATAGAGTTGACTCTATATTGAGTTGAGTCTATATAGAGTTGACTCTATATCGAGTTGAATTGACTCTATATCGAGTTGACGGTTTATAGAGATGACTCTATGTCGAGTTGACTTTATTTGGAGTTAACTCTATGTCAAGTTAACTTTATATCAAGGTAAATCTATGTCGTTCTGACTTTGTATCGAGTTGACTTTATATCAAGTTAAATCTATATCGTGTTTTGGGCTAGAATATACATTGTTGGAAATGGATACATAAGATTTAATTAATATGGTAACCTGCCGGCCAGGGTTCGAGCCCGAGCCACGTCAAGAATGAAAGATTATCAATAACAATTTTAATTAATTTTCATGTTGTAAAATTCCTTTCTTCATAAAAATAATTTAATAAAAATTAAATTTCATGAACTTAAGCCTAATTAAAAATATTAAAAATTTGGATTAAAAACCATAAATAGTTCAACAAAATAACCACAATACTAATTATTGTTAAAGCTAAGGCACGAGCTCTATGTGTACATTTGTCCTTCAAGTTGTGCTGAAAAAGGTCAACAGAAAAGAGAAAGACAAAGTGAAAAAAAAAAAACAAAAAATGTACTTGGACTTCAAGAAAAATTCTTGACGAAAGTTCGAAAAAGCAGAAGTAAAGAAAAAAACATGTAAAATCAATTAAAATGGATAATCATTCAGGAAAGCAAATTTCGATCTACCAAATGTTAAAAAAAAAAAAAAATTTGGTTTAAGGATTGATGTTTGACTAGTGACGTCAGCAGTCGTCGATGGCTGCGAGTGTAAGACGGCAAATCCATCTGAGGAGATCGAGTGGTTGCGATCGAAACATGTAATGGTAACCTGCCGGCCAGGGTTCGAGCCCGAGCCACGTCAAGAATGAAAGATTATCAATAACAATTTTAATTAATTTTCATGTTGTAAAATTCCTTTCTTCATAAAAATAATTTAATAAAAATTAAATTTCATGAACTTAAGCCTAATTAAAAATATTAAAAATTTGGATTTAAAATTAATATTGAATTTTATAGAGATCTCGACATTAAAATTTAACTTAACTTAAGCTCAGGTTTACTCGAAGAAGGAATTCATTTCGAGTTGAATTTAAACTGAATTATTATACATTGTTGTTACCTACAGTATTTTTTTACACAACTCCTATTACTATTTTTATTAATGGACAGTTAATAAATCTTAAAATAGTGTTTGTTTTGTGTTTTACACTACTAAAAAATACATTCATTTCCAAGTTTTTTTTCTTTTTGTTTTGCATTGTGGCATGTTTAACATTCAGGCCAAAAACAGCAGGTATGTAAAAAAAAACTCTTACTTCACCGGAAATTTAATATTCATGGAGTGCAAACATTGACAGACTGGTGGTGCCTTTTTTGTCGCATAAGTTTCTATAAGTAGCTTTAGGGGTGATTTTTACTAAAAAAATTTCTGTATTTTTTTTTTTTTATAAAATACAAAAATCACATTTAGAAGAAAAATTTCATTTACAAATATTGCAAATAATTAATTAATTAAATTGTGAGAAATTGTTAAAAAACTGTTTGTTCGCACATGTGGCGTATGAGCGATATTAATTGCAGTATGTGTTTATAAAATGGAAGATTTTAAAGGAAATTTAATGAAATAAAATTAATTTAAAGAATAACGTAATTTTAAATATTTTAATTTATTTTTTAAGTTAATTTTTGCTTATTTAAAATATTTATTTTAAAGTAAAATAAAAGGCAAACATTTAAAAGGAGATAAATTAAAAAAAAAAACAAGTAAAAGTTTTATAATTTTAGCCTTATGCAAAGTAAGAAAATTTCAGCCCTGGACTTTATGGCTTAAAATTTAAAACCAATATTATTAAAAACCGAGCTCATATTATTTTAATTCGTTGCGGGCTTATTGATATTTTCTTTGTATAATATTTTTTTTGGATTTCTTAAGAATTATTCTTATTTCGCCGGAAAATTTTCCAAGTATTGTATTTCTTTGATTTCATGCTTTTTGTTAAACAACAACATCCTTTTCTAATGTAACAAATCATCTCGTTTTACTACCTATAAATTTAGTCTGTTGCCAAGGAGTTAATCCCAAAACTCCTTTTAGGGGGAAAAAATACAAAGTAAAAAGTCCTTTAAACAAACAAACAAACATAAATTATAAAAATGTAGAAAATAAAATGAACATATTTATGGTTTTGTGTCAGTTTTATTTTAGTTTATATTTATTTTCTTATTTCTATTTGTGTTTCAACATTTTTTGTGCTTAAAAACGTACGTAGTAAATTTTATTTTGAACATTGGAAATGTAACGTATTTCTTCAAACAGGAAAACATGCACTCGACTTTTTCCACAGACTTGTTCAAAAAGTCATCTTTCTTAAACCATAAAGTAGAAGAATTATTGGTCAGATGAAGTATTAAGAAGTTAAAAAAAAATTGATAAGAAATAAAAAATAAGTATGTAATAAATTTAAAATTTCTTTTAAAAAGGATGTGGAGTGCTTGAAAAAATGTTTATATTGTGTTTGTTTAAAAATTCAAATAAGAGGTGCTTTAGTCAATAAAAAAATTCCTTAAAGGTTACTCTATATAGAAACAACTCTATGCAGAAACAACTTAATTTGCACGAAACTATATTGACCCAAATCTAAAGATTCGATTCTTTATAAAGTTAATTTTGTAGTGTCGACTCAACACTCTCGATTTAAGCTCTAAATCACCCTTGTGAGAAAAACCACACAAAATGAACAATTTTAGCAATTTGTTTTACACTAAAGAAACTTCTTGACTTTGTAAGTACTGAACTGAAGACACATTTTTTGATTGAAAAATATTTTTTAGTAAAGAAATATTTCAGAACGTACGAAAGTTATCCTCGTGTGTGGTTTTCCACACATATGTAGTTTCTATGTAATTTGCACTAGAGACAAAATTTTCTGTCGGCAAGTGTGAATATTTTTGATATTGTTACGAACCGCTTGCAATGTATGTTTTATAAAGTGAGTGCTCATGTATACAAGCTCTGTATGGTTTGTTGTTGATCACCAACGGAAAGTTTTGTACATCAATAATGTTACGTAAATCCTGACTTTGATTACAAACGAACTATGGCGCCACAGCAAAGTAGACAGACATTGCATATGTGTGAAAAGCCACACACGAGGGTAACTAACGTAAGTTTTTTTGAGGGTGATTTGAGGGTTAATTTATCGTAGACTAACTTCAATCGAACCGACTTCATATATACCGATCTTCATAGACCTAACTCTTTGAAGCCAAATCTATAAAGACTTAAGACTATAGAGTCGAATATAAATAGAATCCACTTCAAGAGTCTAAAGTCTATGAAGTCAAACCTAGAAAGATTAAATTCTATAAAGTTGTGTTGTCTGTATAGGCGCAACTCTTTAAAGTCGACCCTCGGCAGAAGAAACTTTATGGAGCCTAATCAATATAGACCCAACTCTATAAAGAAGACGGTATATAAAGTTAACTTTAAAGACTCGACTCTATATAGACTAAATTCTGTTGACTCAAATTTAAATAGACTTAACTGTAGAGGATCGTATGTATACGGATTATGCGATTTAGAGTCGTCTTTGTATGGATTCTACTTAAGAGAGTCTACTCTATATGGACTCTATTCCAAAGAGTCGACTTTAAATGGACTCTATGCTAAAGAGTCGACTTTAAATGGACTCGTATCTATAGAGCCGACTCTATATGGGCTCTACTCTACAGAGCCGACTCTACAGAGTGGACTCTATATTGAATCTGCTCTATTGAATCGATTTTATATGGACTCTACTCTCAAAAAGTCGAGTCTATATGCACTTTACTCTATAGAGTCTATTCCATATGAACTTTATTATATGGAGACGACTCTTTGAGAGTAGAGTCCATATAACGTGGACTCTATAGATTAGAGAGCATATCGACCCCTAACCTCGAAAATAACGTAAGCGCCAAAAATCAAATTTTACTGGAGAGAGCCTTTTTTATTTGATTTCATATAAATTTTGTATGAAATTTGTCGCTTACAATAAAATTGTTGTTGCTATAAAATCGTAACGGTACCTTATGTGACCATGACATTGTAGGAGATGATGCAAGTGTTGCCAATAAAGTCATTTATTAAAAATATTGAAAATGATTCGCTTACGTTATTTTCGCGGTTAGGGCTCGATATGCACTCTAATCTATAGAGTCGACTTTATATGGACTCTACTCTCAAAATACTAGTCTATATGAACTCTACTGTATAGAGTCTAATCTATATGGACTCTATTCTAAAGAGTCGACTTTAATTGGACTAATCTACAGGTCCGACTTTATATGGAATCTACTCTATAGAGTCAACTCTTTATGGACTCTATTATATAGAGTAGACTATATATTGAATCTGCTCTATAGAGGCGAATCTGTATATAATCTAATCTATAGAGTCGACTTTGTATAAACTCTTCTTTCAAAAGTCGAGTGTCTATATGGTTTTTACTCTATAGAGTGGATTCTATAATAGGCTTAACTTTATAGAGCGCACTCTACTCTGTAAAGTCGAATCGTCATGGACTCTAATTTATATTGCCAAGTTTATATGGAAAATATTGCCTCTATCTAAAGAAAGAGTCGACTCTATATGAACTTAAGTGTGTAGAGTTTAATATATATGGACACTTCTCTGTAGAGTCGACTTTATATATTGACTATTATATAAAGAACACACTCTATAGGACTCTACTCCATAGAATCGACTATATATTGACTCACCTCTATAGAGTCCGTTTCATTTGGACTCTTTTTGAGTAAAAGAGTTTAAAAACTTTTTAAATTGATTTTAAGGGTATAAAAACCTGGGGGGTTACCGCGTATTTCGATTCGAAAGAAATCAATTACGGATTCGAACAATTTGTACTTTGAATTACGATTTATTTCGAATAAACGGACGTTTTTTATACTGTAAAACAAAAAATCCCTGTGTTAACAGCCACTCTCTATTACGAACAAAAAGTTTTCAGCAAATTTCCCATTTCTTTGAAAATACAACCTATGTCATCGTTTTGAACGATTGCGAAAATCGTAATACACAGTACAAATTGTTCGAACTCGTAAATTATTTCTTTCGAATCGAAATACGCAGTAACCCCCCTGGCTTTTGTGTAAAAGAAGAATCTTATTGACCTTAAAAAAAAACTCTTACAACGTAATGTGCGCAACTTTCTAAAGTTTTTCTTCAAAGTGTATGAAGATAAATTAAAGTAAAATAAATTTTTTTTTAATATCGCATGCGATAAAAATAAATTAAAAAAATATCGCATGCGATAAAAAATATTATAAAGAAAATACGACTATTTACACGAAATTTTAAAGTTTTTATGAAAAATCAATCATTTCTATTTACCATTAAAAACTTATTTGATATTTTATTAGTCTTTTTATATTAAAACTTATGATTTTTGAAAATGATGACTTAGAGTGAAATTCTCATGAAAGAGCTCTGTGAGGGATATGGCCACTGTGTCCAAATAATTGGAATTCAGGGAATTGCGGAACTCTGCCTTGTCCATAGTCTTCATTTTCCATTAGGTTTGATTTCCTGAGACCGAAGGATTTGGACACAGTGGCTATATCCCTCACACAACACTTTCATGAGAATTTCACTATAATTAAAATTTTCAAAAATGAATAAACATTTTCACAAATACAATTTGGATATAGTGCTTATAGATTATTGTAGCCCTGTCCATAGTCTTCATTTTCCATTAGGTTTGATTCCCTGAGATCGAAGTGCTTGTACACAGTAGCCATATCCCTCACAGAGCATTTCACTCTGTCGTCTTTTTTCAAAAATCATAAGTTTTAATATAAAAAGACTATAAAATATCAAATAAGTTTTTAATGGCAAATAAAAATGATTGATTTTTCATGAAAACTTTATAATATTTTTTTATCGCATGCGATATTTTTTTAATATATTTTTTATCGCATGCGATATTTTCCAAAAATTATTTTAACTATTCATATTTATCTGCACACACGTTTTTCTTCACCCGTTTTCTCTGTACTTTTATATTTGTTTTTTAAAAATGTTTTTTCTTTTGACCAAACATTGCAAAGTTCAGTGTGAGCACCACAAAATGCTAAATTAAAACAGCCAAAACGAAAACAGCAAACATGATCTTTGCTTTTTTCTTCCTGATTTTCTTTCAATTTTTCGTTATAAATATTCATTTTATTTAAATAAGTATATTTTCCAGAAACAGTTACACTTTTTGAAAGATTTGTTAGGTTTTTCCTCAGCATCAGCATCATTATCATTTACTTTTTCCTTTCTTTTGAATCCTTGAAGCAGACAGTTTTAAGCGCCGGAAATCTGTCTGACTCATATACAAACAATTTTGTCTTACCAGCAGCATTTGTACAAGAGAACAGACATTTTCTGGAAATTCTACTCTTTCTTTAATTTCAAATAAAATTAAAAGGTATTGAAAGAATATTAGGAAAAAAAGAATTTTCCAAATGAAAAATATTTATATATAACTTTTTTTTCTTACAAGATGCTACTTATCTTTCAATAGTCAAACATACAACTAAAATGTTCGGTATTATAAATTTTTTTTCTTAAGAAAAAAGAATCATTAAAAAGGAAAACTGACAAGGACACTTTCAGGAAATAAATAAAAAAAAAATTTATAAAAATGCATTTGTCTTTAAGCCAAGAGAAATGACGACAATTTTTTTATCTGTTGGCAAGTTTGTTCTTTCAACATTTTTATTTTAAATATAGAAAAAACTATCAAGACGTTCCTCTTTAAATTCAATTTTCGTAAATTTTTTAAGCCAAAACTCTTTAACTTTTCGTGCCATTTCTGTTTCCAAATTTTTGCTGTCAATTTCCGTTTTCCTGTTAACGCACTTCCTGTTCCGCCGCTGCTTCATATTTTGTTTTAGTTTTATGTATTTTATTTGCATAACAAAATCTTGCTCTTCCTTAACTCTCACTAACTTTTTTAGAACTTTCACTTTTTACCATTTTCGCTATTAAATTTGGTGTTTTTTTTTTTATTTTCTCTTATTAAAAATTTTTTCGGCCAATTAAATTTAAATTGAACTTTTTAGACGGGTTATTTTCAAACAGCTTTTGAAGGGCAATTAATCCTTTGCTTATGAAATATTAAATAAATGAATAAAAAAATAATTAGGCTATTCACAAGACCCCTTGTATCGGGAGAATGTTGTATTCATACATAAACATATACATATATTTTTTTCATGCAATACAATTTTTTTATTTCCCTACAAGAAATGAATGAGCGAGTTGTCACATTTTTCATTTTGGTCTTAAGAAAATGATAGAAAGATATGACCGAATGTGACCGAAAACTTTATTTCGGTCATTTCTTTCTATCATTTTCTTAACACCAAAATGAAAAATGTGACTACTCGCTCATTCATTTCTTGTAGGGTTGTTTCAATTCAGGTACTTTTATTCGCCCTTAATTGTATACCTGGGCCTGGCCAGGCATTTTTTGACTTTTTTCTTATTTTTTTTTATATAATTACATATGGAACATTTTTGGGATTATTGTCTGGGGGGTGAGAAATTCCAAGTCAGGGTGATGGTACTAGGTCAGTATAGTAAAACCCTCAAAGGGTTTGGCGTTCGTATGTGTCAGTTTTTTTTTATGACATTTTAAATTTTTTCCTTATCTTGATGTTTTTTCGCTTAGTTGTAACATTTTGGCAAAAACGTAGTTTAACATAACTCGAGAACCACTTGTCCGATTTTGCTAAAACAAACTCAAAAAAATTCAGAATTACATTCATTCATTCATATAACGTTTTTCTTTATAATCAACAGTTTTGCCGGTAAAAATAAATTTGTGGAGAAAAAAAAATATTTTTTTGCCTAAAAATTAAAAATTTTTTTTTTTTAAATTCATAAAAAATTCAAAACGGAAAAAAGGATCAAGTGTTATTAATTTCATGTAAAGTCACATAACCTATAAACAAAATGCGACATAGATCATACAATTAAGTGAAGGTATCCCATTTTGACAAGAATATTGATATTTGTTTTTATTCAAAAAAGTGTCATTTATCGCCTTTTTTATAAATTTTCCCCAATAACTCCAGACTTCTGGCCATAAACTACTAAAAAAATTAAGTAAACATTTTTATAATTTTTTATTTTATGTATTTATTTTTATTTATTTTAATAAATATTGCCTAGACTTTTTCGATGGAGGTTGTTCGGGACTAGTGGCATCGCATTCATCGCTATCATCAGTTTCTGAACCACACATAATGTCAATGTGTGACTCCACTGTTGGCCCTTCTGCATCTCCTGAAAATTCTTTATCATCAAGATCATCCTTGTCTTGCCACACAAGCTTACTCCACCAGCAAATTTCCGCAATTATTGCACTCGGGGACTTTTTGCCTCTATATCTGTAAGTTTTTGTTTTATTAAAATGAGTTTGAAAAAATAAAAAATCAGTATTACCTCATTTCAAATGGCATAGCAACTTGATGATAGCGTTCACCTTGTTCATCAGATTCGGTAGCCAATTGTTTGCTGAAGTAGTCCAGATGATGATGTAAATAATGGATTTTCAAGGACATGTGGACACCAATTTCCGAGAACGCTCTTAACATCGTAGTTGTTAGAACGATGCTTTCCCAACAATTTTCCTACATCCGGGCAATATTCAGAAGTTTTTTCATCATTCACAAGGAATAAACTTTGGAATGTTGCCTGACGACTTCGATAAGCTGTGACTTTCACACCGGGTGCCAACAAATTGTTTGATTTTAAAATGGAAGCCAGCTGTTCCGATTTATGCTGTGTTAATTCCAACTTGGCAACAATTGAATCAAGCTTATTTTGATTTATTAAAATTGGCTGATTGGAGCCTTTCCTTTTTTCCTTTCAATTGTCCACGCACATTTATTACCGCTTATTACTTTGCTACCGCAATCATAAAAATCAAATAACCTTTTGTTTATTACTTTTTTTTTTGAATTCTAAGAATCATAAAAAAAGTCATAAATGTTTTTGCAAAGAATTTTGTGCATATCTCGAGCAAATTTTTGAAATGCATACCTTCACTTAATTGTTAATAAAAGCGAAACGCGTTCATCGATTTTCATGATTTATATCTCATTTATTTCATAGGTTATGCGACTTCACGTGAAAGTAATAGGACTTGAAACTTTTTTTTACTGTTTTGGATTTTTTATGAATTAAAAATAAAAAATTTAAATTTTTTGGGCAAAAAATATTTTTTTTCTTCATACATTAATTTTTAACTTCGAAAGTGTTGCACATATAGGAAAACGGTATAGAAACAGATTAGAGAAATTGTAATTCTTAATTTTTCTAAATTTGTTTCATCAAAATCGGACAAGTGGTTCTCGAGTTATGTTAAACTACGTTTTTGCCAAAATGTTACAACTAAGCGAAAAAACATCAAGATAAGGAAAAAATTTAAAATGTCATACAAAAAAAACTGACACATACGAACGGCAAACCCTTTGAGGGTTTTACTATACTGACCTAGTACCATCACCCTGACTTGGAATTTCTCACCCCCCAGATTGGCTGTTGTACTGTGTTATTAAGTATATTAGAACGAAACTTTATGTATTCCTCAATTCCGCAATTGGCCAAATGAAAATTTTGTGCATATTTTATCCACCTGGGCCTGGTCAGGCCCTTCCCTATAATATATGAACTGCAGTTAATAAAATCAAAATGAAACATTTCAAAAAGCATACACAACACATAAGAATTCTTCCTTTTCTGTTTTTTCAAAAATTATTGTATTTCCCAACAAAATGTTCCTGCTATAGCCATAAAACTCCATACATACAAAAGTAGTCCCAGCCTTGCCCAGGGCTTCGTTAGTGTGAGTTTTTTCTATAGCCACAAGAAACTGCATACAAAATTCAAGTGGCCCAGGTGGCAGTTTATGCCTCACAAATAAGGTGTGTACTTAAGAGTTATAAAGATAACATTTGTTCTTCTTAGTACTTATTTTGAATTTTAAGAATTTTGAAATACCTTGTCATTGTTGAAGGCTGTTATGTATAAAGTTTTTGTATATGAAGTACGAGTATGATGTTTAATTTGCAATTTCTTCAAGCATAAATAGATTGTTAAAGTAAAAGCTAAAACCGAGGTTTTTTTGTCGGTTTTCGGTTTCGGTTTTTAGGCATTTAAAACCTCGGTTTCGGTTAAAACCGAACAGCAATCCCTACATTAAATAACTCTTGAATTGTATTACAACATTCAACCGATACAACGATACAAGGGAGCTTTCTGAATACGCCAAATAATTTGTGAGTTTAGATATTTGACTTTATGGAGTTAAGTCTTTTAAAAGTTAAATAAAGAAGTGAGTCCATAAAAACTAAATACACAAAGTGGACTTTTTTGTGTTAAGTCTATAGATAATCTCGACTTAATTGTTTTTAATCAATCTAGACACGACTCTAAAGAACTAAATCCCAATTGAGTCAGCTTAACATGCATATAGGCTCGACTCTAGAGTATAAAGTCGACTCTATAGACTTAGTGTATCTGTATCAGAGAACTTCTTTGTGCAATTGCAAAAAAATCGCATTAAATGAACAGCAACAAATACACTCAAACTTGCGCAACCGCAAACATTCACTACTTTAAGTTTCTGTAGAGTTAACTTTATAAAACTGAATTTTTGCAGAGTTGATATTTTAAAAGTTAGAGCTAAATCTGTATAGAGTCGACTATATGTGCTCGACTCTTAAGTGGCAAACCTGTATAGAGTCGACTTAATACACAGAAAGAAAAACACTCGGGATAAATCAAGTTTTTTATGATTACTTTACGTACGAGTCGTACTCAAAAATTCAAGTACGAATAACACTAAAACGTCCTCAAAATAATCCTAAATGGGATAACTTTCGAAAATCAATCCCGGAAATTCTTGAAATAAGTATAAAATTTTTAAATCAAGTTAACAAAAGATTAAACTTTTCGTTGTATTTAACCCTCCGGCTTACTCATGTTTTGATTTTCTATACACATTGAAAAAGGTCTGGCCCGACTCATGTGTACCACGAAGGATTAAAAGTAAATTTGAACTCATGCTTCTCATTTAGTTTATATTTTTGGTTAAATATGTACAAAAGATTTTTAAACTAAAAACCATAGCGGGCATGATGTTGGTGTTTTATCAATCTGTAAGGCGTAAAACGGGTAAGTAAATCAATCATAAAATTTTTTCCTTCTAATTCAAGATATAATCAACTCAATAATACTCGAATCAAGCGCATTTTGAGATTAATTCAATCTAAGTTTTACTTAAATCAATCTCATTTTCCGACTATTTCAAGTACGAAATCGGGCTTGAATGGATAATTTAAGTATTTTGCGATTGAAAATCCGTACTTGAATTAATCTTTCTGTAATTTATTCAAGAAAATCCGTACTCACGTACTATTAATACCGCTTCGAATTGATTTGAGTACGTGTGGATTGATTTTTCTTTTGATTGTAGAGTTAAATCTGTATAAAACCGAAGTAGAGTAAACGTTGTTAAGCTGAATCTGTATGAAGTCAACTTTATAAAGGTAAATCTCTATAGAGTCTCTCCCCTCTTTAAAGTTAAATCCAAGGCGAATTCATTTTTCAGGTGGCGTTGAAAGCACAGCTATGTTATTTTTTTTTTCTTATTCAGAGAAAGGAATGTCAAAAAAATGCCAACGTAAACAACAAATAAAATACAATGTTGTGTTTCTGGTGTTGTACTTTTTGCAGTATCGCCACCACCGTTTACATGAATTCGCCTTGGTTTAATTACTGACTCTATAAAGTCGACTATATAGAGATTCAACTATATAAAGGCAAGTTTCAATTTTTATGAGCCGACTATATAAACTCTAAAGAGTCGACTCGATACAGATTCAACTATAGATGTCGACTCTATAAGGTTTCAGCTATAAAGACAGATTTATAGAGATTGAACGCTATAGAAATAAGAGTCTCTATAAACTCGACTTAATGATAAACCTCTTCAGAGTCGATACTTTAGAGTTGATTCTGCAAAGAGTCAACTCTTAAGAAATCGACTCTATACATATAGTCTACTTCATAGAATTGAATCGATTTAGATTTTTAGATTTTCAATCTGTATGGAATCAAGTCTATATAGTCTATAGATTCGCCTACATAGAGTGAATACTTGTGTATAAAATTGGCTCTATATGATGAAACAGAACTGAGGCTGAACGATGTTTTTCATACAGTTTGACATAAAATTATGCCAGAGAATGCGGTCGAGAAATAAAATCAATTTTATTTTGAGGACGTTTTTTCCAATGTTCTCACTTATTCTCTTAACAATGCTACCATACTTTCATTAAATTTCACACATTTTGTAAACAAAGAAAAATAAGAACAAAAGAAAATGAAAGAAATGAGAGAATTTGAAGTTACTGCCGACGTTTCAATTATGGGCTTTCGAATTTTTGCCTGAAGTTGAAGACTCAATTCTGTTTCATCATTATAGATTTAGAATTGTTTTTTTTTTTTTTAATTTGTTTTCGTTAGAGTGTATAAGGTAGAGTTGTCTTTATATACACCCCTATCGCGAATGTTATGGGAATATGATACATGGGATCACACCTAAATTCCCATCCCCAACAAATCGGTATCGCAATATTTTGGGTGTTAAAATTTCTATTGTGAATTATTTTTCAGTGCATTGTAAACAAAATTCTCTATTGTGAGTAACTTGTCAGTGCCTGTATTGTGAAAGAAAAATATACAAAATAAAATACTTATAAAAATATGATAAAATAAATAATGAATAGTGTTTATCTTCATTTTCTTTATGTACACTCCTTCAATAAGAGGAAAAAGTAATTTAATTTAGTCCTACTTTAGAATACAAATTAAAATTTACATGTTCCCTTCTCGTTCACATCAACACTTGTTGGGAATTTATTTATTAAAAAAATTCGCGGCAGTAAACAATGGCGATGCCAAATTTTTTAAGTTGGGGAATTCATTCCCAAAAAATTTGTTATGGGAATCATTCACAATACGAAATAAAAAAATATGGGAATATTTTCATGGGAGTAGCTGTTTGCGATAGGGGTGATAAATTTGACTTTATCGAGTTGTCTTCTTAAAGAAAAAACGATAAGGTAGAGCTTAATATGTATGGACTAAGTGCTGGTTCAAACTTTTCAAGGTTTATCCTTCAAGTCCTGGGGGTTTTAGCAGATAAGGGAAAAGAGAATGCCATTTCTGTGTTTCTCTCTCTTTCTTTTCTTAAAAACTCTAGACTTGACGGCTAAAACTTGTAGAGTGTGAACCAGCACTAGGTTTAATAAATTTATTTTCATTTAGAGTACTTTTTGAACTGTTCTCAGGCCTTAGAACTTATTTTCGTTGACTTTGAAAATTTAATTCTGTTTATTTCATTTTATGTAGTTTTTTTTTTGTTTTTGTTTATTTTCTCGTTTTGGCGTCGTCATTAAATTTTTACAGCTGGATAAATTTTCTTCTTTAAGTAACATTTTCTTCCTTTATTGTTTCCGCGAGTGTCTCTGTCTCTGTGTGTGAGTCTGTCGTATGACCTTTTCATGTTTGTTTGTGTTGTTTTTTTTCGGGGAAACATTAAAAAAAATATTTAAATATTTAACTGGACAATAAAAGTGTTACTTGCTCAACAAACGTTGATGTTTTTGCTGGGCTCTTTGACAATAAGGTTGCTTAAGAAAAAGCTTGATAAATTTACTTGGGCACTGTTTTTCCTTCATTAAAAGCGGGTGGGGTATTGTTCAAGGATTTTTTTTTTGAGTTGAAGCTTCAAAAAAAGGCTTTTGATTAAAAATAAATATTATATTAAACTCAAGATCTCAGAAGATTTACCACCGTTTTCACAACTTACCGAAGCTAAAGGTAGGAATTTATCAACTTTACTTTAACCTAACAGGTAGGATGAATGTTTCTTTAACTTATCGCTCACTTTAGATTGACGCAAAGAAAAAATTATTTTTTCCAATTCAAATAAAAAAATTTGTAGAATCAAACAATTTTCTGTCTGAAATCGGTCCTATAAACAAATTCGCATATTCAAATAATTAATATGCATTTTGTTTATTGAAAAAAATACCCGATTTTTTTTTTAACAAATAATTTTACTGAATTAAACAAAAAGTTTACTGAAATTCATATAAATTTCAAACAAATAATTTTACTGAATCAAACAAAAAAGTTTTTGCACAAGCAATGACGCGCACACAAGCAAGCACTGTAGGCAGGGTTGTTAGACTTTTTATACCCTTCACCGAAGGTAAAAGGGTATATATAACTTTGTCATTCCGTTTGTAATTTCTACAATATTGATCCTACACCCTATAAAGTATATATATATATATATATTCTGGGTCCTTATGAAAAGCGAAGTTCAAATCCGGTTGTCCGTCTTTATTATTTCATCTATATAACGAAATTAATTTAACAAATCGAAACTAGGAATTTTTGTGTTTTTTTGCTACTTAAAAACTCCCCAAAAAGATAAAAGAAAACAAACACGCAACTTACATGCCACAAACTATTTTGGTGAATATTTTTCCATATTTCGGTTCACAACTGAAATAAGATTTATGGTTTACAACTTTGCTATTGTGGTGAACAAAAATGTCAAAAGTAATTACAACTCAACACAGTGAACATTAAACGGGCCATATTTCATTTTAATGATATACAAACAACGTTCCTTCATGGTTTAGTTGTCTAGGGGCTGTGTTAAGATAGAAACTGTGAGTTCTCTGGTTCGAATCTTGTTTTTTTAAAAAGAAATTTTTTTTTTTTTATGTTCTAAAAACGATTTAAAAAAATATTTACCAGTTTTCGCTTTTTAAATTTAATTTATAATGAAGTTTAAAGTATTATAAATATGTATCTATATGTAAAAATTATTTAGTTTTTGTCTAGTTGCTCTGTATTCTGCTCCCACAATGGTGAAGGGTATATAAGATTCGGCACAGCCGAATATAGCACTCTTACTTGTTTCTTAAAAAATCGTCAAAAGTTTTAACACAATTCGTCGAAATCGTCATGAACAGTTATCAAAATCGTCAAATATTTAAATTTTACAAATATATATATATATATATATATATATGTTCCCGAAGATCCTATAAGGAGCATAGGGCCCCATAAATATAGTTGAGGTTTCATTAATAAGTATTATTTAAAATGCGGTAGCTTATTAGGCTTCCGCATCCGATCCTGGTGCTGGGGCTGCCAGCAACCTCCAGGCAGGCAATTTGTAAAGTTTTTCAAAGGCAGAGATTATCCGCGTTCCTTCTACTTCCTGAGACGCCCTTAACGAGCCATCAGGATACTTTACAGAAACTAAGTTTCAGAAGTTCTTCCTACTGACCTGCGACGTTTTTCAACCATTCAGGTTACTTAGCCGCCTTCTCACTCTAGCTAGCCTCTGAACGGGTGCTCTAAAGCCATTGCCCGGGGAATACCTGGTAAAAACCGGAGGTAGTGAACTGCTTTGACTGTGACGCAAAGGAATCATCCTTGGCCACTCCCAAGTGAGTGACAATCAAGAACTTTCAACCTTTACTTGTCACAGTTTATCCCCCTCAAATTTTACAAATTGGAGACAATTTATTGCATTGAGTGGTTTTAAAATATAAATTTTTAGCAAGAAATTATATTTATGATAAAGAAAGTGATATGGTTAAGTTTTATTCTATTTATTTCAGCAAGTGGGCTGAAATATATTTATCATTTGAAAAGAAATACATAAAAAAAAATATATTTTCATAAAAACATAACAAGCATTTATTTATTTCATTTATCCATATTCACAAAAACATTAAATAAAAAATAAAATCTCATATGCTATTAACTCGAGCTATCTTTAAATGATTGATTTTTAGCGCTATCACTAATGCAAATTGTTTTTACTGTTGAAGGTGATAAACCAAGGGTTCTGTCTATATCAATAGTTTTTTTACCCGATTTGAAACGTTTTATTACGTCCAATTTTAGTTCCAAACGAGTGCATTTTTTTCACTTTGCACTGGTAGCGAGCTAGTCCATCAGCGCCGAGGTTGCTGGTTCGATTCCCGCCGGAGACTTTGGTTTCTTTCCTGCAGACAAGCATAGAGCTTCGCGGGATTGGCTTAGGAAATTTTAAAAAAACTTCTTATTAAGAACTAACTTCTTACTTCCTTACACCGTGTTCAGATATACCTTTTTTATTGAGTCAATACTCGGTTCTTTCTGTTCACACATACACAATTTAACTTACTCAATTAGCATTTGGCAATTAACTTAGCAAAATGTAAACAACATTTGACATCTTTAAAGAAAAAACAAAATAAACATCCGGCTTTTGCGCAGACCTAATGGACCCTTGTTTTTGGTTGTTTTGTTGTTGGCAAAAATGTCAAAACACTTTGTTTAGTGAGTTGGGTTTTACTCACTAAACCCACATGTGACAGTGCACTGCAGTGTTGCATTTTAATTTGACTCAATATTTATAACAATTTCGTATTAATTGAGCAATAACTAAATTGCAGTTTTGTATGGATAATTGAGCTCAATAATGGCATTTATTGCGTAAAACTCAGTTAAGGTGCATATCTGAACACGGTATAACAAATTCTTCACATATCGCTCATTTGCTGCAAGACCGGCATAACTCAAAAAAATCCATTTCGAGATAAACGCATTTAAAGTTTTTGATTTGCTCTAACTACTTAGAAAAAAAAAGATATAAAGATGAATTTAATACACAATATAAAGAAAAACAAAGCGAACAATTCTGCATCTCTAACTCGAAAATTTCATTTTTTGAGTTATGCCGGTCTTGCAGCAAATGAGCGATATGACTATGACTTCAGCGAAAAAATTAAATCGCATGTAGCGACGCAAACCGAAATCATTAAAACGCAAAGCAGATTTAACCAATTTTTAAAAAGCGGACCAAATAGGACCGACGCAAATCGGGCCTCTAGTGTATATATTTTTGCCGGATCGATGGCATTCATATAATTTTATAATTCGAATTAGTAGTGCTTCTAATGAAAACCACCTGGTTTGTGATGGTGGAAGAACTTTTTTGGTTTATTTTCCAATAATTTTTGTATTTCGAAAAATTGATTTTTACGTTTTGAACTGTTCCCAATATAATTGTTAATATTTCTTGTAAGTGTTTTTTTGATGCCAGCAAATCGGCATAACACTATTACTTTTAGTTAAAAAATCGTCAATCGTCATTTTACTGTATTTTCTCAATAAAATCGTCAAAATGACGAAAAATCGTCACATCTAACAACCCTGACTGTAGGAGAAGACGAAGGCAGAGCAGAAGTCTTATTTATACACACACAATGTTTTTCTTCATCACTCACTGTTGCTGTATCCTTTCTTTTGCTAACGAAGAATAAATGTAACCAAAAACGGGGGAAGACCGACTCGATGTGTTTTTCGTCATCATTCTATTTGTGTATTTGATGTAGGCATTTAACTGAACAGTTTGAAAAAATTGAATACGGGATTTTGTTTTTTGTTACCAACTTAGAAACCAACCAAAAATTTATTTTGTTTCTTATAATGTTGTTGTTGTTTCTGTTGTTTAAAAAGAGTGAAACGTTTTTTTACCTGCTATTTATTTGTTTTTATTTTTTTTACTACAAACCTCGTCATGCTATTTTATCATTTTTCTTATTGTTGTCCTTTTTTAAAGCGTCCAAAAATAGACTGCATGTGTTTTTTGTTGTAGTTCTTATATTTCACATAAAGAAGTGTTGCTTACGATCAATTAAAAAAATGCAAAAAAAAAACGACAACATTAAAGAGCGTTAAATATTTCATACAAAATTATGAAAACTATTTTTGAATAGTTGTCCACATTTTTGTTGGTTAAATAAAAATCAAACAAAAATATTAATTGAATCAGTAAAAAAATTTGTAGAAATCAAACAAATTTTCAAACAAGCGTTTGTTTGAAAATAATTCGGCAATAGTTTTTTCTGTGCGTTAAGTTCTAATAATTGAACACTTTATATACGGTCAATAAAATCCTACCTTTAGCTATCGGTAAGTTATGAAAATGGGCCTTAGAAAGCTAGAATAGTGTAATTGGTTTTCTTTACAGCTTATTATTTATGTTTTTATGCGTAAAACATATTTCCACTACCCTTTTACACAGGGTATTGCCAAAAGTGTAATAGAAATAATGTTTGAAACATTTTTATACCCTCCACCACAATGAGTTGTGAATAGGGTATACTAAGTTTGTCATTCCGTGTGAAACTTTTTTATAATTCATCTCAGACCCCATTAAGTATATATATTCTGGATCCTTGAGTAAGTCTAAGTCGATTTAGCCATGTCCGTCTGTCTGTCCGTCGGTCTGTTGAAAACACGCTCACTTTCGAAAAACTCAAAAGAAATAAAAAAAACTTGGTGTTATCCTAAGCAGTTTGGGATTGAAATCCAGCAAAATCGGTGCAGTAGAATCAGAGATATGAATCAAAATGTGGAACCATCATCTAAAAAAAATTGATAATTTTGTTACAAAAACTAACATAAATGGTGGAATAATGCACAGAATGATATAAGATTTTGCAAAAATTCGTTTTATTCGACTGGAAATCCATAATTTACCCTAGGCCCCATATAAGCCCTACTCCCGGAAAAGAGTATAGTACGCCTAAAACCCTAATTAACAATGCTATCATAACAAAATTTGGCTCGTCCGAGTTTAATAGGGCTAGAAATGACACTGGGACGTTTCGTGAAGATCGGCCCATAATTTACCCTAGGCCCCATATAAACCCTTGTCCCGGAAAACAACTTAAATAAAAATAATGCTACCACAACAAAATTTGGTACATCACAGTTTTATTGAACCAGAAATAAGACTATAAAATTTTGTGAAAAACGTTCCATAATTTACTCTAGGCCCCATATAAACCCTCCTTCCGGAAAACAGTTTAATACGCATAAAACCGTAAAAAGTAATACTATCATAACAAATTTTAGTACGTCACAGTTTTATAAGACTACAAATGGCACTGTGAAATTTCGTGAGCATCGGTCCATAATTTATCCTAGGCCACATATAAACCCTACTACTCCCGGAAAACAGTTTATTACGCCTAAAATTAGAATTAATAATGCTATCATAACAAATTTTGGTCCATTGTCCATTTGTATAGGACTAGAAATGACACTGTGAAATTGCGTAAAGATCGGTTCATTATTTACCCTAGGCCCCATATAAACCCTACTCCCGGAAAACAGTTTAGTACACCTAAAACCGTAAAAAATAATGCTATCATAACAAATTTTGGCACGTCACAGTTTAACAGGACTAGAAATGACACTGAGAAATTCCTTGAAGATCGGTCTTTAACCCATTAAAGGCCAAGACCACTAAAAACAAAAAAAAATTGAAATTCATTTATTTGTTTATACATAAATACAGTTAATAAATATAGAAAAAGCTAAAAATTAAAAAAAAAATTCTGGAAGTGTGCTTTTAAGGCTGTATTTGAACGGATACAGTGGCGTCATGAGTATGCAATATTTTTAAGTATGAAAATTTTTAAAGCATACTTTTTCAACACATAGAGCAACATCGCATTGCTCAAATACCCATCTTATTCTGTTATGACACTAACGACATCGTAACTGATTTTTTATCAATTTAGGAAAGAGGTTTACACCGCTAGTTGCAACACCAGCAGCAAGCGACCGTTTGGAAACATTCACTTTCTGGGTATAGGTTCGCAAATAAAATCGAGCAATATTGCGTTGAAACTCAAGCAAGTCCATTTGAGATCTGTTTGTAACATGATCTGAAGGGTTAGGAACGTTGTCCAAAGAATCAAGCACGCCTCGGGATCCAAGAGAGAGTTTTGATCTTTCTACGCTTATACCTTTGGCCCCACAGTAGGTATCGAATTGGTATAAATAACCGGAGCTGCTCGTTAGCATCCTATTTTTGAAACCATATCTCACTGGTTTAACTCTTATGAATTATTTGAAGAGTGGCTACCAAAAAAAAAATTGGTATGATGCATTTGAATATCACAAGGTCTCTTGTCAACTTAGGAGCTATTTTGCTCGATTTTGAAAACTTTATTGTTTGTCGCATTTGCTCAAGTGGAATATAATTTTCGCTTTCAATACTTCGACTTCACCTGGTACATCATTTGGCATGCGATCAACAAGAATATCCTCAGCATTCCCCTCCTCTTCATCTGCGTTATGGTCTGGATCTGGTAGAATTATAGCTATATCTAAATTTTTGTGATTATCTTCATTTATCTGCTTAAATTTGTAAAAGCTTTAACACAAAAACTTGACGGTTTGATGGCTTGAAATTCCATTTTGGTCCAAGAAAAATTTTAAAAAAATTATACATATCAAGCCATTGTACTCGATTGGATACAGCGATTTTGCTACCCACATAATGTTGCCGAAAAAAAAAAATAATTTTTCCTGTAACTTTTTTTTTAAAATGTGCAACAAACACTCTTCTACAGGAATCTAAAAGAAATTTTTGTTTCAACAAAAGAGTTTTACTCTATGCAGCTCAATTGTTACTGGCCTAGCTAAAAATCACAAAAATGATAAAGTGTTACAAAAACAAAAGAAAATACACTTTAACTGTATATTTTTCTTTAAATTTTTTATGTGTGTCTTTAAAGCACAATGTGTAGAACGCAAAAGCACAACAAACGTTGTCTAATTTCTTTTAATAAAAAATTTATGCGTACTTAAATATTGCCTTTTTTCTGTACCCAAGCGAGTACATTGGCTGGGAATGGGTTAATGTACCCTAGGCTCCATATAAAGCCCGCTCTGGTCAAATATTTAAATACGCCTAAAACCGTAGCAGATATAGCTATTGCGGTAAACTTTCTTCCAGCTAAGCTTAATGTGGCCAGAAAAAATGTTATGGAATTTTGTGATATACGGTCCATAATTTACCTTAGATCCCATTTTGATCGCCTTCTGAAATTCACTGAAAACGCTAAAACTAATTGCTCCGCTGTATTGAAATTTATGTATTTTCAGCAGAATTTTGGAATGATTGGTTCATAGCTTACCATGGCTCCAATATAAGTTGCCCTCCTGAAAATCATTTAAGTTCGGCTTAAACTGTTACGAATCATGATATTTTATTTAAGCTAGTTAAAATTGCTAAAAAAAAAAGCATTTAACTATCTGATTGTCGGTCAATAATTTGATATAGGTTTAACCCCGGGTCTCCACGTAGCAATATTTATTGCGGCAAACGTCAAATTTGATTGCTCCATAAAATTTGCGACGTATAGACCGCATATTGCTATGAGTGGCAATCCATTGCGCAATGATTGCTCTTCTTATTGCTTGAGCAATTATTGCTTAGCAATCTGCTGTCAAATCAGTTGTAATTTATCTGACATTTCATTTCTCTGTACGGTTGTTTATTTGTAAGTGTGTTTATTTATTAAAAAAGCAATTAAGAAAAAGCCGCCAAGTGAAAAAATACTTCAACAAAATACAGAAAAAGTGTTTATATATTATATTTTTAAATAAACGTCAATATTACCAAAAACAAACGCAACATTTGTTTTTTTTTTTTTTTTTGTATATTTTTATTTTTTCAATAGAACAATACAAGTTTTAGGCTTTTTTCATACGCAAGTAAACAAAAAAGTAATACAAAACACAGCTACGACAATTACAATTAATTATTTTATTTTATTAATTTAATTTATTGATTTAAAAAGAAAATTTAACAATCACTTCAAAACACAACATGAAACATTTGTTATAAATAAAAGCACAAAACTTTATACAACTACTCGCGGTGAAAATTGCAAATTTATGGCAAAGCAATAACAAGTGTTCTCCAGCAATATAATCTGCAATTATTGCTCCATTGTTCTGTCATTGTTCTGCCGACGTTATTGCTTGTACTTAGCAATAAAAATTGCTACGTGGAGTCCCAGCGTAAACCGCAACCAGTTTAAAGGCAGATGTCTGTTTTGATAAAGATACAGATATTACTCTTAAAACATTCGAACTGTCGGTGGAGGGTATCAACGATTCGGCACAGCCGAATATAGCACTCTTGTTATTTTTTACTTAAATTGTTTTCTCTTTATTTCGCTCTGGGTTTGAGTTTCAATTTTAAAGCAAATTACAGACACCATCGTTGTCACATTAACGGTGAATGTCTTTGCTAAATACAGCAACAATGCCTACGAACTGGGTAGTTCGCAGAAGTAACTCTAGAGGGCCTTACTTATAATTTGATTCGAAACCAGTAGATGGCTCTTATAAAAAAAATTATCTGCTATTTCCAGGAGACAAACAATTCTGTGGCATTTTGATAAAACATCTAATGTCGTGATAAGATAGCAAAACAGTTTTTAAAAAATGTTCGGGGAAAAAATCATTTTTATTAAATTTTTGTTTATAATAGAATATTTTAAAAACGCAAACAAAAATAATTTTTGAATGAAAATTCGTAGGATTAACAACATTTTTCTTTATTTTTTAAATTTGAATTAAGATGTTTTGTTAAAATGCCACAGAATTGATTGTGTAGAAAAATTTATATGAAAACACTCAGTTTTTTAAATGCTTTTCATATAAATTTTACTTCACAATCAATTGCTGGTCACCTGGAAATAACACATTAATTACTTGTAATAACTTTTGTATCGTCTTGCTAATAGATTAACTAAAAAAAAAACATAAAATAAATCTTATCACTACATGTTGTGGTCTTTCCAAAAAAGATTAGTTTTCTGCAGTAAATAATTGTTTGAATATTATCAAATACGTAATAAAAAAAAAAAAAAATCTGATAACAAATCGCCTGTTTAACTACATATTTTGCGAAAAATGAGAACAGAAAAAAATAATAAAATTATTCTTTAATCTTGTTACTTCTTAGTTAAGTAAAATATTTCATATAATCGGAATCCTCTGGCGGTACACAGGGTACCTTTTCTTCCTCACCATTGCCACCACCAGCGATCATACCCCAAAGATCCGAAAGACTCATATTTCCTAAAATGTCATTCACAATAGGCAAAGCCATGCTATTGGTTAATTCAGCAATTTTATTGGTATTATCATTAATCGCCAACATGATCCATTCCTCGATAATACGGTTCAATTTTTTGTTTATAATCGAAATTTTCGAGAGTCCACCAATGTCCGATTTGACTTCACCCAAGGAAACACAAACACTTAATTCCTTTAAACCCAAATTTCCACTAATTAGACCCAAATTGTACTTAATCACACCCCGAACGGTTAAGTCTTTGAAAGCCAATTTGGCAGGTCCAGATCTTTTTAGACCCTTACTGCCTCTAGCAGTAGACAGATCATAGTCCGTATCGAAGATGACATGATTCCATTTGAATTCAAAGTTACAACGACTGAATACGGGACTGACTTTGAATTGCACAATTTCGAAATGATTTAAACCATCCACACGAAGGTCGTTGATTTCTCCATAAGCTTGAATGGTCTCAGTATCAATGGCGATTTCTTGATGGGCCGTTTTGTAGGGGGCCAATGGTGGTATACCTAAATTGGGAAAACCGCAGGGCATCTGTTCCTTGGCAGCTTCAATGACATCAACAATTTGGCTAGAAATAGAGCGTTGCTTGGCTATAAAATATAACAGAAATATAATTTTTTCACTTATTCCTTTTTATTCCAAGTTCCAACTTACCTTCAGCAATCTCTTGAAGTTCCGCTCCCCATACGATTGGCATTAAAGCCAATAAAATTAGCAAAAATTTCATGGTTTCTGGTATTCTGAATATGCTTAACGAATTGAGCAAAAAGACTAAACTGTTGTACTGACTATTCGTACAGTTTTATGCGAAATACATGCTAAACAGGCAAAATATACTCAAGAAAATCGCAGATAATCTTCAATAATAAATACAAGATAATTCTAATCGCTAAAATGTACAAACGTTTTATAACTGTAGTATAAAACGTTATCAATTATCTATAGATTATACTGCGTTAGCTTAACCAGTTAAAGGACTTAAAAATACTTTAAAATCTCACAAAGCTCGTAATATAAAAACAATATAGCAAGTTTTATAGTCGAATTTAAGCTTTAATCGAAGCGTTTTTCTTTATTATTATTTTAGCTACAATCATACAGTTATATTTAAATTTTGTAAAATAAATTAAATAAATAAATTTTTAGAAAAAATTTAGAAAAATTATTTATTTTAAGTTAAAACATCAAGTTTTATTGAAAATATAAGATTTTAGTAAAATATCGATTTGTAATAAAAATATCGTTTTTCGGTAGAAATATTTGTTTTTAGTGAAAATATCGATTTTCAGCAAAAATATCTATTTTTCGGTTAATATGTATATCGATTTTTTTTTATCAATATATCGATTATTAACAGATATATCGATTTTCAGAAAAAGAATATTGAATTTATGTTATAATATCAAGTTTTAGTATACATCGATTTATAATAAATATATTGATATTCAGTAAAAAAAATCGATTATCAGTAACAACATCATTTACTGAAAACATATCAAATTTTAGTGAAAATATTGATTAATAATATTAAAAATATCGATTTTTGGCAAAACATCTATTTTTAGTAAAAATATCAATTTATAACAGAAATATCGATTTTCAGTAAAAATATCGATTTTCAGCAAAAATATCGATTTGTTTTATCAAAATATCGATTTTGAACAGAAATATAAATTTTTAGAAAAAATATTGACTTTAAGTAAAATATCAAGTTTGATTGAAAATATCAAGTTTTACTAAAATATCAATTTATAATAAAAATATTGATTTTCAGTAAAAATACAAATATTCAGTTAAAAGATCATTTCTTGTAAACATATAGATTTTAAGTTAAAATATCGATTAATAATAAAAAAATATCGACTTTCAGCAAAATAGCTATTTATAGTAAAAATATCCATTTTTTTTTTATCAAAATATCGTTGTTTTTTTTTATCAAAATATCGATTTTTAGCAGAAATATAAATTTACAGAAAAATGTTGATTTTATGCTCAAAATATAAAGTTGGAGTAAAATATCAATTTATAATCAAAATATCGATTTTCAGTAAAAGTATTATTTATTGTAGACATACATTTTTAGTGAAAATAGGGATTAATAGTAAAAAAATATCGATTTTTTTGCAAAATATCTATTTCAAGTAACAATATCGATTTTTTTTTAAATGTCGATTTTTCATCAAAATATGTATTTTTAGTAAAATTACCGATTTTTTTTTATCAAAATATCGATGTTTAGCTGAAATATCATTTAAAAAAAAAATTATTTTTTTTAGTGAAAATATCAAGTTTTAGTAAAATATCGAATAATAAAAATAATAAAAAATATCGATTTTCAGTAAAACTATTGATTTACAGCAAAAGTTCCAGTTATTTCAACCATTTCGGTTTTTCGTGAAAATATCGATTAATAATAAAAATATCGGTTTTACCAAAATATCTATTTTTATAAAATATATCGATTTTTTTTTACCGATTTTCAGCAAGATTATCTTTTTTAAGTAAAAATACATATCGATATTTATTTAATTAACGAATTTTAGCAGCAATATTGATTTTTAACAAAAATATCGATTTTTAGTAAAAATATTAACTAATACAGTAGACGCTCAGAGATTCGAACTCTCAGAAATTAGAATTTCCAGAAATTCGAGTCCGTAATTTCATTACATTTGGCGCTCTAAAATTAGAATCCAAAATTCGAATTTTCGAGTGGTTTTTTTCTTTTTATTGTAAACACTTAAATTTCGACAATTTAGTTTTACCAAATACAAAGTAAAAAGGGGAATCCCATTTTAAAAGATGATTTACTGATCTTGTAGATGTTGTAAGAGTTTAAAAGTCAGTTTTTTTGGTGTTTGTGTTACACATACTAAATAAAGTCAAATTAACTGAATTGTTATTTTTTGTTATACAGTGGTATCCCGGTTTAACGTATACTCAGTTTAACGAATTCGCGATTTAACGTACGGTCATATTTTTTCCATTGAGTACCTTATATAACGAACAAACAGCGAATTTTTGTACTCTATATAACGAATTTTTACAAAAAAAAAAAAAATTAAAAAGGAAAATAAAATGAATGCAAACATATTTGCATCCATTCTCTTTTGTTTTTGTATACATTTTTTAAAGTGATTTTACTAAAAACAACGAGTCGTTTATATCTCCACTATGCTCGCCAAAATAAAAATTTGTACGTTACAAAGTCATATTTTACTTTTGTTTTCAAAACAAATGTTTGTTTTCTGTTTCAAATTTTACGTTATTTTTGAAAAGTTGACATCAAAATGCCCAAAAGAAAACATTTAATTCTTAAAGAAAAATTAAACCTTTTTAATGACTATGAAAAGGGCCTGCGACTAAGTGCTTTATCTAATAAATGTCAGCTGCCAAAGTTATCAATATGAACAATTATGTATAAAAGCAAAACGGAAACGTTTGAGCGATATGGAAAAGACTAATTTCGGATCAAAGAATAAAAGGGCGTTAAAAACAGGTGAGTTTCCAAGAATGGAAACAGAATTGTTTAATTGGTTTCAAAACAAGAGGAAGGCGAACATTTCTATTAGTGGTCTAATATTAAAAGCAAAAGCCCAAGATCTACACAGAAAATTGTATGGTGGACAATTTAATGATAGCCATGGCTGGTTCTGCCGATTCAAAAAAACTATGGAATTCGTTTAATGAATCAAAGTGGGGAGAAACTCTCTTCTAACAAAGATTAAGTGCAGCCGTTTATATATCCACTTTGTCTCATTTAATTGAAAATGATATAAAGTACTATTTATTTTGTGTTATGAATGGAAATAAACGAATTTACTTTGTTTTATTAAAATATTGTTGTTTTATTAATAAAAATGTATTAAAATAAACTTCGGGATTTAACGAATTTTTCGATATAACGAAAGGCCCTGACAATATATAATTCGTTAAACCGGGATACCACTGTATTTCGTTAAGTTTTTTTTCTAGTTTTTATGTTAAACAAACTAAAATTAAAAAAAAGAATAGTTTTTATATTTTTATGGTCTAATTTACCTAAATTTTTGTATAAAAAACCGTCCAGAAATTCGAATAATTCGGAAATTCGAATCGCCCTAAAAACAAAGTGGTTCGAATTTCCGAGCGTGTACTGTAATAAAAATACGAGATTTTAGCCAAAATATCTGTTTTTAGTAAAAATACGAGATTTTAGCCAAAATATCTGTTTTTAGTAAAAATATCGATTTGTAGTAAAAATACCGATTTAGTTAAAATGATTTAAAAATAGTGAAAGTAACGATTTTTAGCAAAAATTTCGTTAGTTTAAAGAAAAATTAAATATCAAACTTCAGTAAAAAATATCGATTTTTAGCCAAAATTTATATATTTAGCAATATATAATATCGATATTTAATTAGAATTCGATTGCAAATTGAAATATAAAATTTAAGTAAACAAATCGATTTTAGTTAAAATGTCAATTTCAGTAAAAATATCGATTTTCAGTGGCTTTTTCTTAAAAAACTCTTTAAGTAAAAATTAAGATTTCTGATTAAAGTATTAATTTTAAGTGAAATATCGATTTTTAGCAAAAATTTTATACCCAGCAAAAACATAAAATTTTTGTGAAAATATCGATTAATAGCAAAAATATAGATGTTTCGTCAAAATAGTTATTCTGAGTGAAAATATCAGTTTTAAAACAAAATATTGATTGCAAAATTACAAATTTTTATTAATGTTATCGATTTTTAGTAAAAAATCAAATTAACAGAAAAGCTTCGATTTATAGTTAAAGAACCGATTTCAGTTAAAACATCGATTTTCAGTAAAAGTATCGGTTGTTTTAAAAATTCTTTTAACTTAAACTTAAGAGTTTTGGTTAAAATATAAGTTTTTAGTGAAAATATCGATTTCAGCGAAAACATTGATATACATATAATGAAAATATAAACCAAACCTGCAGACAAGCGTAGAGCTTCCCGGGGTGAGCTTAGGGACAAAAAAAAAAAACATACATTTCTAGTATCGCTTTATATTGATAACAAAACTAACATAAAACTAGTCTGTGTTCATACGGCTCATGTCTTATTGACATGATTGCTACTTTAAGCCTAGTACTCTGTTCAAATTTGTGAAAAATGTTGAGCAACATTTATTTTTTCACACGAAAATGTTGACATTTATCAATGTTACCAATCTTGCGAGTTTGCACAAGTTGACGTTTTTATTCCTGTTAAGTATGCAACATTGTTTTGCGTATGTAAATAAATCCCAATTGTATTTTAATAAAATTTATTATTTTTAATAACCTTGTTACCTGTTGTGTTATATTAATTTTTTATTTCTTATTAAATAATCAGTTCATATTTTTTTTTGCTTTTGCATAAAATTCCACGTGAAATAAGAGCAGCTTACATTATTTCGCAGTTGTAAAAAAATGTTGCCAGAAACATTTTGGAACTTTTTCACAAAATGAGCAGAGTACAACTCTATCAACATTATTTCATAGATATTCCGTACAAGTTGTTTTCATATGCGTTTTGACAGCATTTCACGTGAAATGTTGAACTGAGTACCAGGCTTTATAGGCGAGAGAGACGAGTGGAAAAGAACCGAGTACACAGATGCATGAACTGTCAGTACGTTTTGCTTATTCATTCTCTTTTTTTTCTTTCTTACTCGTATTTAAAAACTATACAAAAAAAGCATGTCGTCAACATGGCATGAACTGTTTAAACGTCAATGAAAGTTCAAAAAAGAAAAAGTAAAAATCATGTCAACAACACATGAGCCGTATGAACTCAATCTAACTTTTCCATAAAAATTATACTTATGTCACGTTTCGCCAGAATCAAGCCAATTATAAACTTTCGGAATAACATATTAACTGCTTATGAAAATCACCTTTTTTTATTTAGGTTACCCTGTTAAACTTTTGGAGCCATTTCCTTGGAAGAGAACATTTTTTTAAAACCTCTTAAACAAATACAATAATCAATTGGAATTTGAAAGAGAATATTGCACAAAACAAAAAAACTCTTAAAATTGTGAAACTAACTAAAGAACGTTATTTTTTCTTTAAGAATAAAGAAAACATAAAGAGATGTCGCAAAATGTTGAAAGGCACAATTAAAGCGACAAACGATATTAAATAAAACAAGTTCATAAACTATAGTCTTAAGGCCCAAATATAATGCTCATAAGCTGGCTTAAGCCACTGTGTCATACATATAAATCATCTGTATGTGTCAACCAATATTTACCTCAAGGAAACTTTTCGTTTAAGTTTATGAAAATGTCATTTGAGTTATAAGTGCGAAACAGATCGCATATTCCGTACGGAGTCTGTAATTCGCTAAAGCTAAATCTCAATCGCTAAAAATCTATAAAGTTGATTTAACTATTTTTGGCTACGAATACAATACTGTAACGTGCATTGCTAGATTTAACAATGCCATACAAATTTAATTCGCAGCAATTTTGGCTTTTAATATCATCGCTAAAAATTTTAATTTTTGCATTCTCTTAGGCATTTTAGCGATCGAGATTAAGCTTTAGCTAAGCATGTTACAGAATACGGCTGCAGATGTTTTTATACCCTCCACCACAATTAGTTGTGAAGAGGGTATATTAAGTTTGTCATTCCGTGTGAAACTTTTTTATTATTCATCTCAGACCCTATAAAGTATATATATTCTGGGTCCTTGAGTAATTTTAAGTCGATTTAGCCATGTCCGTCTGTCTGTCCGTCTGTCCGTCTGTTGAAAACACGCTCACTTTCGAAAAACTCAAAAAAAATAAACAAACTTGGTGTCAAATTGCTTGTAGTTATCCTAAGCAGTTTGGGATTGAAATCCAGCAAAATCGGTTCAATAGGATCTGAGCTATGAATCAAAATGTGGAACCACCACCTAAAAAAAATTGATAATTTTGTTACAAAAACTAGCATAAATGGTGGAAAAATGCACAGAATGATATAAGATTTCGCAACAGTTCGTTTTATTTAACTGGAAATCACGCTGTAAAAATTCTTGAAGATCAGTCCATGATTTACCCTAGGCCCCATATAAGCCCTACTCCCGGAAAACAGTAAAGTAAGCCTAAACCCCTAACTAACAATGCTATCATTACAAATTTTGGCACGTCACAGTTAAATAGGACTAGAAATGAAACTATTAAGTTTCGTGAAGATCGGTCAATAATTTACCATAGGCCCCATATAAACCTTACTCCCGGAAAACAGCTTAGTACGCCTAAATCCGTAAAAAATAATGCTATCATAACAAAATTTGGTACATCAAAATTTTTTAGAACTAAAAATAAGACTGTGAAATTTCGTGAAGATCGGTCCATAATTTACCATAGGCCCCATATAAACCTTACTCCCGGAAAACAGCTTAGTACGCCTAAAAACGTAAAAAAGAATGATATCATAACAAAATTTGGTACATCACAGTTTTATTGAACGAGAAATAAGACTTTAAAATTTTGTGAAGCTCGGTCCATAATTTACCAAAGGCCCCATATAAACCTTACTCCCGGAAAACAGCTTAGTAAACCTAAATACGTAAAAAATAATGCTATCATAACAAAATTTGGAACATATAAGTTTTACAGGACTAGAAATAAGACTGTGAAATTTCGTGAAGATCAGTTCATAATTTACCCTAGGCCCCATATAAACCTTACTCCCGGAACAGTAAGCTTAGTACGCCTAAAAACGTAAAAAATAACGCTATCATAACAAAATTTGATACATCACAGTTTTATAGAACTAGAAATGACACTGTGAAATTTGGTGAAGATCGGTGCATAACTTACCATAGGCCTCATATAAAGCCCACTCTGGTAAAATAATTAAATACGCGGTAAACTTTCTTCCAGTTTAGCTTTATATGGCCAGAAAATGCAATTTTGTGATATACGGTCCATAATTTTCCTTAGATTCCATTTTAGCAGCCTTCTGAAATTTACTGCAAACGCTTAAACTAATTGCACCGCTGTATTGAAATTTATGTTTTTTAATACCAGAAATCGTTCTGCAGAATTTGGGATGATTGGTTCATAGCTTACCATGGCTTTTATATAATTTGTTCTCTTGAAAATCATTTAAGTTCGTCTTAAACTGATATTCTACTCAAACTTTTTAAAATTGATTCTGATTGTCGATCAATAATTTTATATAGGTCTAAACCGCAACAAATTTTAATGCAGATGTCTGTTTTTATAAAGATTATAATAATAAATAGACATCATATAGATATTACTCCTAAAACATTCGAAGTGTCGGTGGAGGCTATCAAAGATTCGGCACAGCCAAATATAGAACTCTAACTTGTTTTATTTTATTTTGACAGGCTTTTTGTTATTTTTTGACAGTAGCTTAAGCTAGCTTATGAACATTATGGTTGGGCCTTCAGTCTCTTAACTTTAGCAAACTTGTTTTCAATTCAGAAAATGTAAAAGTTTAAGGCTAAACAACCGATTTTCATTATATAAAAGAAAAAAACAATTTTCCAATCTCTTTCTTTTGAAACTTTCTTTTTCCTAAATTTCTACCAATTCCAAATAATTTCTGCTCTTAAAATTAATCGTTCATGTATTTATTTTCTTATTTATTACACTTTCTATATTGTTAATTTATTGGCACACATTCAACCTTCTCACCATCACCACCGCCAATGCTGCCAACCAAATCGCTCAATTTGTATTGGTCCAAAACATTATTAATCATAGGCAAGGCCATGCTTTCAATAGTCTGAGTAATCATTTCTTCATTCTCATTAATAGACAACAGAACAGCTTCTTTCAAAACATCATTCATCTTGTGATTAATATCGCCGTCACCCAAAATACCCTCGATTTCGGAATCAACGTCACCAATGTGAGAGCGAACTTGCAAAGATTTCAACTTTATTTTACCAGACAAAACACCCAAAGCGTATTTCAAGGTACCCTTGATCTCCAAATTCTTAATGGCGAATTTAGCGGGACCAGATCCGACCAAATTGATTGTAAAACCAGCCTTTTTCAAATACAGATTTAATTTATAAAGAGTATTGATATGGACATTTTTGAAAAGGAAACCGAAAGTGACTTTGCTAGTGATGACATTTACATTCATAATGGGAACTTCGAAATCGTTTAAACCGTGAACAAAGCAATTGTCCAAGATACCGTTCAAACGAAAATCAGGGGAATTAATGTCAACATCCTTGTGGCGGATGACGAGGGGTGCCAACGGGGGAATTCCTAAGCCGGGGAAACCACATGGCATTTGATCACGAGCGCCTTCAATGGCATCGACTACGGTGCTGGAGATAGAACGAGAGGCTGAAAAATAGGAATATGTGTATTTAGTTGAGTAAAATAATATCAAAAGAACAAAAAATTTGCATTGTTTAAGTAAAAAATAACCTCTTCGCTTCGACATTTTTGCAGTTTTGATTTAACATTTTATGCTAACGAATCCCTTTTTGGAAAATGGGCAGGGATTTTTGTTTATTAGGAAAACGAATTTTTTTAAAGAAAATGTTTTGGTAAATCTAAAGATTTTTGCGAAAACATCGATTTTTGGGTAAAATAAAGTTAATCGAATCGAGTTTTATTATAAATTTAGATTTTCAATATTTTATATAGTTTTGGAAACCAACAAGTTTTATCAATATTTTTTAATCAGTTGAAAATTTTTGGTTTAACTGTAAATCTGTGGTAAAATTCTCGCTCGTTTGATTTTTTCAGGGTAACGATTTTTGGCGAAAATATCAATTTATCAAATGTTAACATCGATTTTTAGTCGTTTGTTTTTTTTTTTTAGTTAAATCATAGATTTTTGATAAAAATTAATGATGTAAAATTTAAATATAAAATTTTCTGTGGTAATCATATTTTTAAATGTGTTTGAGAAAAGACCGATTTTTCGACCTTTTAGTAAAGTTATCGATATTCTATTGAAAATATCGATTTTTTAGTGTATTATCGTTTCTTAGTAAAAACAAATTTTATTTTGTTAAAATAGGAAATATCGATTTTTTGATGGAAATAAAGATTTTTGAGGTTATTGATTTTTCAAGTGTAAACATCGAAAAATATCGAATATGGATTTATGTGGTTTATATTTTGTTTGGCTTGAGGTCATTTATTGTAAATTAAAAAAATTTTTTAATTTTAATTATCAATATTTTTATTTTTGTACCCAATATTTCGAGGAAACTCCGTTGCTCATCTTAAGGGGATTTTTTTAAATAAAAATCTAATTTAAAAGATTTGTTGTCACTTTGCACTGTAAGGTTTTGATTACATACTGATAAAAATATGGATTTATGGTAAAAATATTGATGTAAAGTGGAAATATCGATTTTTCTGTCTAAATAATTTTTGTTAATTTGTTTGAGAAAATATCGAATTTTTAATAAATAATAGAAAACATTGATTTTTTATGAACATATCGGTTTTTGTTAAAATGTGGATATTAAAATTTTTTTGAGATAATATCGATTTTTCGATCTTTAAGTAAAATTATCGATTTTCTAGTGAAAAATATTGATTTTTCAATTAAAATATCGATTTTTTAAGTGAAATTATCGTTTCTTAGTAAAAAAAAAAAAATTGTGTTTTGTTAAAATATTGATAATGGAAATATAGATTTTTAGCGAAAATATCGATTAGTTTGAGAAAATATAAATCTTTCTATCTTTTAGTAAAAATATCGACTTTCTTGTGAAAAATATTGATTTTTTAATTAAAATATTGATTTTTTAAGTGGAATTATCGATTCTTAGTAAAAAAAATTTGTTTTTTGATGTTATCGATTTTGCAAGGGTAAAAATCAAAAAATATGCTTTTGCCAAAATACCAATTAAAGTTGCTAATTTTGATGCCAAATGCAAATGTCGATTTTTCTGCGCAAATTTTTTTTTTTAAACTATCGACTTTTCAATAAATAATTTTGATTTTTAATAAAAACAAGAAATGTGGTCTTTGTTAAAATATTGATTGATTTTGAAAATGTCGATTTTCAGGTTATCGATTTTTAGAGAAAATATCGATTTTTAACTGCTAACATCGGTTGTTAGTGCATATAAATTTTTTTGTTAAATATAAATTTTTGTTAATATTTTTGAGAAGATATCGATTTTTGAGAACATATCAATTTATAATAAAAATATTAATTTATAATGAAAATATCGATTTATAATGAAAATGTCGATTTTTAATGAAAATAATTTTTTGATCTTTCGATAAAAATATAAATTTTCAGGTTATCGATTTTTAGTGAAATTATCAGTTTTTCAAGTGTTAAAATATTAATTTTTGCTGAAAATATTGATGTGAAGAATCAATTTGGATTTTTTGGAAATATTTTTTTTTTAGTTATCGACTTTCTGATCTTTCAGTTAAACGATTGGTTTTTTTGGTGAATAATATCGATTTTTAGTGAAAATAATTGTTTTTGAAACGAAAATATTGATTTTTAGTAAAAAAAATTTTTTTTTGATAACTTTAAGATTGAGGAAAAACTCAGAGAAATACGGTATCTATGTTAATTTTTATCGATTTCTCGAGTGGAAACATTGATTTTTATGCAAACACTTAAAATTTTAATTCTTGAAATCTTGATTTTAGGAAAAAATATCAATTTCCTGTAACACAATCGATTGTGGGTTTAAACATGGAATTTCAATTAAAAAAACTATATTCTATAAAGTAGCAGTTTTCATCAAAAAAAAAAACAAAATTGATTTGATTGATTGATTGTTTGGTAAACACACCTGGCTCATTGTAGATCAAAAAAGGACTCAACGGGTTTTAAGGTTGTCTGTAATTCACCTTAGTAATATAATATCGGTCATAACACGCCAGGAGGCTAAGATTCCCTTACAATGGCCAGTGTAGAAATTGCGACGACAAGGAAGAAGAGGAGTCAACTGAACATCTTTTCTGTCATTGCTCGGCGTTCGGAGACCTGAGACTCAAACAATTTAGCCGAAGAAGTCTCTCTGACATTTAATAAAGCCTTTATGGAATCAACAAGCTGGCCAATTGAAAATGTCAGCGGCCAGCTATCATAGCGGGGGTCCTATGAGTGATGAATACAAAAAATACATATTTGCAATCATGATCAAATAACCTTTAATTTGCGTACCCACACATAGATATAAGCTGGTGGGGACACTTTGTTTGCCTCAGACGGCCCCAGAAGTCCCGCTAGTCCTAAATTTTATTATTTTCGTATTTCTTTCACCATAACATTTCATTTGAGTACCAACACTTACCACTAAGTGGCCCAAGGGCCTTATCCCCCTTAAATGTTAATTTTGGGTGTTTTTTTTAAGTCCAGAGGAGGGGGGGGGGCGGTAAGATTTCTTCTTTATACCCACACCACAATAGTGGAGAGGGTATTGTGCTGATGTGTGTAACGCCTTAAAATAGTGGTCCTAGACCCACCTTAAGGTATACCGATCTACTCAGAATCACTTTCTGAGTCGAACTAACGATGTCCGTCCGGCTGGCTGGCTGGCTGTCCATGTAACCTTGTGCGCAAAGTACAGGTCGCACTTTTGGAGATAATTTGATAAAATTGGGGTCATAGGTTATTATTGGCACAAGGACTAAGCCTATTGAAAATGGGCCGAATCGTAGGACCACGAGGGAAGATAGGGGGAAATTTCTTCCCCTCAGAAACTATCAAACCGATTTTAATGAAATTTAAAACATAGATAGAACCATATCTATATGGACACAAAATGTATAAATTTTTAAAAGAATCGGACCACGAGGGGAGATAGGTGCAATTTCTGCCTCTCAAACCGATTTTAATGAAATTTAAAACATAGATAGATCCATATCTATAGGGACACATTAGCTATACAGTTTTTAAAAAATAGGACCACAAGGGGAGGCAGGGGGAAATTTCTGCCTCTCACAAACTTTCAAACCGATTTTCATGAAGTTTATAGACATAGATAAATCCATATTTACATGGACACATAAGCATGATGTGTTTTTAAAAACTGTGGTGTAGGGTATCATATGGTCGGGCTTGACCGACTATACTTTCTTACTTGTTTTAGTGTGCCCCCGTAAACTGCACTTTTGCCAAATATTTTAATAGAAAAAAATTGTGGCGACATTTTTATTTGTGGCGTTGATTTCGTTAAATATTTGAATTTTCGTCGGAAAAGAGGATTTTTCGAGAAAATTCCGATTTGCGATAAGAAATTTTTAGTGAAAAAATTTAAGATCAAAATCGATCTTCTGTTAAAAGCATAAAAGATTTTTCGCTAAAGAAATTGTTGAAAAAAATCGAGTTGTAGCGAAAATTTCGTTGAAAATTTTTTGTTTTTCAGGAAAAAAAGGTTTTCCAAAAAAATTTTAGTGAAAAAAATCGAAAAAATAATTTGAATAGTTTTCACTTACCAAAATGATCTGGGATTTCAGCAGCGGCAGCAAATGACACTGCGGCCAATAAACAAAGAACGACGGTCTTCATTTTCTTGTTTTTGTTGTTCTTGTGTATGTGAACTGTTCTCTAATGTTACAGTTAGAATACTAATTTAGTAAAACGTTATAGCACGGCTTTTATAACTGGCCAATAGAATTCTATAAAAAAAAAATACAAAATACGATAAGATTTTTTAAACTATCGTACCGTGTCCAAAAAAAACACAAATTCTATAAAAAAAAGGAAAATATTTTCGTTAAATCCAATTAAACTTTTTGCTTTAATTTTTTTTTTTTTTTTTTTTTGTTTGTTTTGCCATTTAATTTATCTATTTACGCTTTTATGTTCTTAATACCAAATTAAAATTTTTAATTTTTAAGGCACTTCAGAAATCAAATAAATTCATTGTTTGTACTCGATTTTTATTCACACAATCAAATAGGGGTCTTTTTATACCCTCCACCACAATTAGTTGTGAAGAGGGTATATTAAGTTTGTCATTCCGTGTGAAACTTTTTTATTATTCATCTCAGACCCTATAAAGTATATATATTCTGGGTCCTTGAGTAATTTTAAGTCGATTTAGCCATGTCCGTCTGTCTGTCCGTCTGTCTGTCCGTCTGTTGAAAACACGCTCACTTTCGAAAAACTCAAAAGAAATAAACAAACTTGGTGTCAAATTGCTTGTAGTTATCCTAAGCAGTTTGGGATTGAAATCCAGCAAAATCGGTTTAATAGGATCTGAGCTATGAATCAAAATGTGGAACCACCACCTAAAAAAAATTGATAATTTTGTTACAAAAACTAACATAAATGGTGGAAAAATGCACATAATGATATAAGATTTCGCAACAGTTCGTTTTATTTAACTGGAAATCACGCTGTAAAATATCTTGAAGATCCGTCCATGATTTACCCTAGGCCCCATATAAGCCCTACTCCCGGAAAACAGTATAGTAAGCCTAAAACCCTAACTAACAATGCTATCATAACAAATTTTGACACGTCACAGTTAAAAAGGACTAGAAATGAAACTATTAAGTTTCGTGAAGATCGGTCCATAATTTACCATAGGCCCCATATAAACCTTACTCCCGGAAAACAGCTTAGTACGCCTAAAAACGTAAAAAAGAATGCTATCATAACAAAATTTGGTACATCACAGTTTTATTGAACGAGAAATAAGACTTTAAAATTTTGTGAAAACGGTCCATCATTTACCATAGGCCCCATATAAACCTTATTCCCGGAAAACAGCTTGGTAAACCTAAATACGTAAAAAATAATGCTATCATAACAAAATTTGGAACATATAAGTTTTACAGGACTAGAAATAAGACTGTGAAATTTCGTGAAGATCAGTTCATATTTTCCCTAGGCCCCATATAAACCTTACTCCCGGAAAACAGCTTAGTACGCCTAAAAACGTAAAAACTAACGCTATCATAACAAAATTTGATACATCACAGTTTCATAGAACTAGAAATGACACTGTGAAATTTCGTGAAGATCGGTGCATAGCTTACCATAGGCCTCATATAAAGCCCACTCTGGTAAAATAATTAAATACGCGGTAAACTTTCTTCCAGTTTAGCTTCATATGGCCAGAAAAAATGTTATGCAATTTTGTGATGTACGGTCTATAATTTTCCTTAGATTCCATTTTAGTAGCCTTCTGAAATTTACTGCAAACGCTTAAACTAATTGCACCGCTGTATTGAAATTTATGTTTTTTAATACCAGAAATCGTTCTGCAGAATTTGGGATGATTGGTTCATAGCTTACCATGGCTTTTATATAATTTGTTCTCTTGAAAATCATTTAAGATCATCTTAAACTGATATTCTACTCAAACTTTTTAAAATTGATTCTGATTGTCGATCAATAATTTTATATAGGTCTAAGCCGCAACAAATTTTAATGCAGATGTCTGTTTTTACAAAGATTATAATAATAAATAGACATCATACAGATATTACTCCTAAAACATTCGAAGTGTCGGTGGTGGGTATCAAAGATTCGGCACAGCCGAATATAGCACTCTAACTTGTTTATCTTTAAGTGCCCCAAAACATCGTTTTGTGAAACGATTTATGATGACTGCGTCCATAAAAAACACTTTAAACTTGCCAACTCTACTGGACTAAATCTTTAAGTTGGATCAACATGTTGGGGATGGACAAAAAGTTTTGTATAGATCATACGATTTTGATTTATTTACAGATATAGATTTGTAATTTAATTTTCTTTTTTTAATTTTTAATTTTTTACTATTTAAGAACTTATTGATTATCTTTGCTTTTAATTTCCGCAACACCTGCAGAATTTTGTGGGCTTTTTTTCCACGTTATCTTATTTGACGACAAGTGTTCAATTTACTATAACCGTCCGTTCAACTTCTTTTCTGGCAATTGTTGGGAAGTTTTCTACTTAAATAAATATCAATTCTTTTTCTCTATTACACTAACACTAGATTATGTTCTTTTCCAAAAAACATGCCTAAATAAATTGATGTGATATTTTTTGTTATAAAAAATATTTTGAAATATGTTGTAGCAATATCGCCGCGAAGTTTCCAAAATTTTAAAAGTCCCAAAGCCGGAAAATGCGCTATAAAAACAATTTATTTTCATCAACTGAAATTATTTCGAGAATTTTGGTTTAAAAAAAAAAAAAAACAACACAAACTAATAAAAATATGGAATTGCAATAATTTAAGGGTTTCGCTAAAATTAATTTAAGTGAGAATTTGGATTTTCAGTACAAATTTAGATTTTAAGTGAAACAATTTTTTTAAGCGAACATTTAGATCTTAAGCGGCCCATACACTTGCCATATTATTGTATATGATATTCGCCTTATTAATTTAAATTTGTCCTATAGTATGCAATTAGTCGCACACTAGTTTGATTCATTCAATAAAAAGGTGAACATAACCTATAGGAATAACATAAACAGCATTGCATAATGTTGCCAATACATTTCACTTTCTTTTCGTTGTGCAATAAAAATCAAAAGTCTTTTGATTGTTGCCAATATATTGTGCCACCTTCGATTTCACATACACATTGGGGATATAATTGTACAATACGTAAAATTGAGCAATTTTATTGCAAGTGTATTAGCCGCTTTAGTGATTTTTACCAAACTCGAATAAATTTTTAATAAAAATACATACATTATTCCAAATTTTTTTGGATTTTCATTGATTTTTTTTAAAAAAATTTTGATTTTTATAAAAAAATTTTGATTTTTATAAAAATTTTGATTTTTTTTAAAAAAAATTTGATTTTTATAAAAAAATTTTGATTATTATAAAAAAATTTGGATTATATTAAAAAAATTTGGATTTTTATAAAAAAGTTTTGATTTTTATAAAAAATTTTGATTATTATAAAAAAATTTTGATTTTCATAAAAATTTGGATTATATTAAAAAAATTAGATTTTTATAAAAAATTTTGATTTTGATGAAAAATTTTTATTTTTATAAAAAAATTTTGATTTGTTTGTTGTTTGTTATTTTTTATTCTTGATAAATATACTGAAATTTATTGTTGGGGGGATAAGCTAGTTAGTTCCTCTGCGCATTTCGCTTGTTACTTCGGCCACATCATTAGGAAACCGTTTTCCCAAGAATTTGAAAAAGCTAACGATATAACAAATAAAACTGTTAAGCGAATGAGAATTACAAACACTCAAGTCTTATTTGCAAACGATATCAAAGCTTAGACAAAACACCAACAATAAAAGCCCTACACACAGAAAAAATCAATGTAAATTCGTTCAAAACAAGGTTGATTTTACATTTTTCAGTAGTGATTTTGCTTCATTGTTGTTTCATGTTAATTTAACATGATTTTACAATAACTTGCGAACAACATTTTTTCTTTTAAAATAACTATAATTCATGTTAATTTAACATTGCAGTAAAGTTAGAGCAATATGTCATTTACAGTTATTTTCGGTTAATTGAGCCCCGCTTTATTGAGTTTCCCGTTTTATTGCACTTGAAATCATGTAACGAAATCATTAATTATAACTGTCTATGTAAAAATACCCGTTTAATTGCGTCCCCCGCTTAATTATTTCGCAAAATAAGACCGCATGAGCAAATGTTTCGGTTAATTGTTTCCGTCTACTTAATGTGTTTTTGCTCCACAAGAATTAGTTGCTATTAAAATCGGAGAACACGTTTTCAAGTTATGGTAAAATATATAAGGCAACCCAACGATTTAGGGGGTGAAGTATGCCACGCCTTTAAAAGAAAATCCTTACGTACTAGAGAAAAACGGAAAACAGATTTGAATTAATGGCATCAAAATCCATATAGTCCATATACTTTTGTTTCTAGAGTAGAGAACAATTTTTTTGTTGCGCAGTGTACTTTTGTTGCGCAGTGTAATTTTTTCAAAATCTGCCACTAGACTTTTTATATCATACTACACCTAAAACTATCAAAAAACTAAAACTTTTAATTCAAAAAACACGTGTTTTTTGAAAACGTACGTTTAATAATTTTGGCCAGCTTTTCAGGCCAAATACTCTGTGCGGCGATTCAATTAACCGAGTACTGCTTAATTGAGTTCCCGTTTAATTGCGTCAAAAGTCTTTCATTTTTAGAAACTCAATTAAGCGGAAATAACTGTATATTGAAAAAACAATCCGAATAACGTTAAATGAAAGTTATTTCAAGTTGAAACAACGTGAATTTCAAATAGAATCTAATTGGTTGGAGTGTGATATAACAGAGTGAAAATAACATATTCATTTATAAATAATCAAAACACTTACGCCTGCAACACATGTTTCACTTATTTTGTATCTCTTTTGTTAACAGAAGCATCAGCCGAATGGCCCGATATGGTTTCCGTCGTCATTCTACTTTGAAAACTTAATGTACTTTTTAACTAAATAATTTTAATTAAAAGAATACGGGAATTGTCTTCTTTTTATAACATATTTTAAACATGAAAATAAAAAAATATACATGCTTAAGTATGTATGCATATTAATTTAACAAGAAAAACTTTTGATTTTAATATAAAACAGGTTTTTATGGATTCAATATTGAACAATGTTATTTTAACAGTGAATTATATTAAATAAACGTGATTTAAGGTTATTTTAATATTTTTCTTTTAAAATTAATATGAAATAATGATAAATTTAAATAAAGGGCATACTTTTGCCGAAATTTACCCTGATTCTCAAACAATATTTCGCCATGTTATTTTAACATTGGTATTTGTTTCTGTGTATTTGCGATTATATTGTCAGCGACAAAATGCAAATTTTAAAGGAGAAGGATTTTTATATACTGTTTTTCTTAAGCAGTGCAATGCTTTATTTGGATTAAGAAGGGCTTTTTGTCGTAACGGTACAAATTTCAAGTCTATTTATTTGTTCGTCAATGTAACGTGTACTTTTATTCTATTTGCAAAAAAAAAAAAATTGATTTCGATAAATTGTCGCTTACGATAAAATCGCAAAGAGGGCTCGAATAAAAAGTGAGTTTATCATGTCTTACATTCCCCTACAATTATTTCTCGTTTTTCCGACTCGAATTGTAGTTGTGAGTGGGTAAAAAGAAAAAACAAAATTAAAAACAAATTGTTTCATTTTATTGTTTTCGCAAAAAAATCAAAAAAAAAAGCAATTTGCCAGTTCAGTTTTTTTTTGCACGGGCACCTGAAAATTTATTATCAACGCTAATTTCTTTTATATTTTTTATAAAAACTTTGATTTCAATTGAGAAACATTGTAATTTTAAGTGAAAGTTTTGAAAATTTTAGTTGCTTGTGTTTTCTTGAATTTTCGGTAAAAATTTGAATTTTCAATTAAAAAAAAAATATTTTTATTTTCAGTCAAAACACCGATTTTCTTTGAAAATATTAAACTTTAATTTTAAGTAAAAATATAATTTTTTCATTAAAAATATTTAAAAGATTTTAAATTAACCCCCCCTTCGATTAAACAAAGCGGTATAAATTTATCGGTCCGTTTATTTTGAATTCTAAAATCAAGGAATTAGTTTTAAAGTTTTTGATATTTTTATAAAGCTAAAGTTCATCAAATTTAATTTTTAAGAAATTATTTTTAGAAATGAACGGAATTTACAACATGAAATGAATTAATTTTTTTTGTTGGATAATTTTGTTCTTGGCTGAACCAGGGATTCAACTTGGGTCGAATTTACCACATTTCCATCAACAGAATTTTTTGCCGGTCTACCGTTTGCGCCACTTTTTGTTTTGCTTGCCAATTCACTTTTCAAAAGAATAAATTGTATTCACGTACTGGTCCCCAGTAGTTCTTCAGGCTTCACATACAATTACAGGCACTTAGGGTTTTTCGTAATGGATTCAGTTTCTATCGCCTACAATGATTCAAAACTAAAGTGACTTATTTTTGTGTCTTTCAGGCACAATTTCCGATATGCGATGAAGTTTTTTAAACATCTTTCAGCTTTTATTCTTGTGGTGTCTAATTCAATTGCTTTTAGCGGAATTCTGCTGCTTTTAAAAATATCTAATGTACTGTTGAAGTACCGCTCAATTATTTTGAAAGTTCTTCTACAGTCTGACAACAACCTTCATATAAAAACACCTCTAATTCCTTGTTATTGAACTTTTTCGCTGACACGTTTTTTGTGTTTCAAATTTATTACTTCTGATTCGCACAGATCCATCCGCACATTGAAATCGAAGCAACATATTTAGGATAAGCGTCTGTAAGCAATTACTGTGCTTCAGCTGCACTTTAAGAAGTAAAGGACATATTTTCGCAGGAAAAAACATGTAAAATCAATTAAAATGGATAATCATTCAGGAAAGCAAATTTCGATCTACCAAATGTTAAAAATGCAATTTGGTTTAAGGATTGATGTTTGACTAGTGACGTCAGCAGTCGTCGATGGCTGCGAGTGTAAGACGGCAAATCCATCTGAGGAGATCGAGTGGTTGCGATCGAAACATGTCATGGTAACCTGCCGGCCAGGATTCGAGCCCGAGCCACGTCAAGAATGAAAGATTATCAATAACAATTTTAATTAATTTTCATGTTGTAAAATTCCTTTCTTCATAAAAATAATTTAATAAAAATTAAATTTCATGAATATTAAAAATTTTTGTGAAAAAGTTATCTTTTTGTGAAAAAAGTATCTTTCGATGTCCTTAACAAATAGTCATGGTGGTGCAGAGCCATCTGGGGTACCAGAAAGGAACTCTGGTCAGCCGTTATCGCAAAAGATCTGTCAATTTCGAATGCCGTCGTATTCCAGATATTGGCTGCACCTGTTTTCGCACAGAATGTAGTACTAGAAGGTGTAGTATCCTGTCGTATTCCAGGTATTGGCTGCACCTGTTTTCGCAGACGATGTACCACTAGAAGGTGGAGTATCCTTTTAATATTTTCCTGCAGACCCCAGGAGGTTCTTTATTTGCCCTCAAATCGATATTTTCGAATTATTAAGTGAAAACAAAATGTTATTAAAGACACAAACCATTTAAAAAATACGCCATCTAGTGTTAATCGCATTTTCACCGATTTCGAATGCAAAATTCTTCGATTGTTTGATTAATACAACCAAAAAGAATAAATTTTATAATAAAAACTAATTAGGCAGAAGAGATTTTACCCGGCGTTAAAAAAATTGCAGTCAAAATAGAAAAACTGCCATTTCTTCCACCTTTTCATTTGTCATTGGCAAAAAACAAAAGTAAACATTTACTGTCAAACCAACTCAAAAAGCGAAAAGTTGAACACAGATTCTCTTTTTTTGTTCGACAGTTTTTGCTTTCGCCTGCAGCTTTTTTAACCATAATTTTAACATTGAAATCAGCAAATTTCTTGTAACGAACATTTAAAGGTCACTTTTTTTTGGAAGGAAATGTTTGTTCGGCATTACAAGACTTTGTGCTGATTCACTAGACTTGACGGCTAAAACCTGAAGAGTTTAAATCACTACTTAGTAATAAGAAGAAAAGGTTTCATTTAGTTTTGGTTCAGACACATCAGGGGCCTGATTCTAACAGTCGTGATCGAGTACTTTCTCTTTTTTTAATTTAATTTAATATGAACGAATCCGAATTATTTTTTCAGTGTTGTAAAGTATTATTTTGGGTTTCACAATACTGAAAAAAAAATTCCGATTCGTTCAGTATCGACTTAAAGAATTAGAAATAAAATTGCTTGCGAATCGAGAAAGTACTCGATCACGACTGCCAGAATAAGGCCCCAGGTGTAGCTGAACAGGTTTTCTTTAATTTTTATTGTTTCTTTTTATTCTTCACCTTAATTTTAAACTTATCTAGCATATAACGAATGCAAAAACCAAAGGAATTGAAGAGTACGATCAAGTCTGTACCCATTTCCGGTCTCTACTGCTCTCTCTCTCTCTCTCTCTCTCTCTCTCTCTCTCTCTCTCTCTACTTAAAACTCAAGACTGGACGAGTCAAGCTTGATGTGTGTGAACCAGCACTTACAATTTGGTTAGATGTAGCAAAGTCTTGTAAAAGCAAAACAATCTTGAATTACATTTTTCCTTATAATGCTTTACAAGCTTTGTTGAACTTTAGCAAGCTTTAGCTTAAAAAGAGAATATCTTTTTAAGAGCTTTTGCACAAAGTTACTCTTTGCAACAAAGTTCTGTTACATCAAACTAATATTTAGTTAAGCTTTGTGTTTATATTAAAAGCTTAAGCAAGCTTTTAATATTCGAAAAAATAGGTACTTTTAATTCTTAACGGAAATTTTCAAATCCAATTAAACTTTTTAGCTACTGTCCAAATTTTCTATTAAATCCACTGTTCTTTAAATATCTTTTTTTTTATTGTTACTTTTGCCATTAGCAAGTGTTTTGCACCTGTTTAATTGTTTTCTTTGGAGATTATCTAAACCGTCTTGGTAATAAAATGATTTGAAGTGCGTAGTTCAAGCATTTTTTGTTTTCTATTTAACAATAACTTTTAAGATAAACATATTTTTACTTAAATTGGCTTTTCAACTTTTCGATTAGATTACTTTTAAAATACTTGAATTATCTCTTTAATCAAAAACATCGTAAATCATGTTCAAAATTAGCCGATTAATGTTCGAAATTTTATCAAAATTTTGTGAAGTATAAAAGGATTGGTAAATCTGTTTTAAAATAAAATTTATTATTATTTCTATTTGGGAGAACACAAAGAAAATTTCAGAGTAAAATATTAACAATGAAATTGATTGTGATTTTTGTGGCATTTTTTGCCCTGGCAGCTGCCTATGAAGTGGAATTGTTGAACGAACAACAGTGGGAGCAATTCTTGCAGGATGAGAGTAAGTATTTTGAGTGAATTTTATAATAAAAATTGTCTTTATGTTGAAAACAAATAAAAAATTTTTTTTGACTAACAAATTAAAGGGATTTTTAGTTGTTCTTACTAAAATTTGATAACAGCGAAAAGATAGATACGCTGCCTGGTTGACGATTTCGAACAAAAATTTTGTTCGTTTAACTTTAACTTAAAACAAAAGCTATAATTTAGAATTTGTTTTTGTTTAAATTGCAGGTTAAGCGCAAGAAATGTTCTTTCGAAAAAGGTGAACGGCTGCCATGTCGTCCATTTTATGTAAAAATTCAGTTGTCCTTATCATAATTTGGCAACAACAATAAAAAGGTTTTTAATTTTAAATGTCTAATAATTTGTTTCTATAAAAAAAAAAAACAAAATTTTACTTGAACTTTTCGAAAATAGGTCATAGCAAACATTTCGTCAAGAATCATTTTGTTGACAATCTTTTGTAACAACAACAAAAAGTTATTAATTTAAGTGGTTTAGAAATCGTTTGATTTCAAGAAACAATAACAATCTCACTTCTTAATGTTGATGTTTTGTCTAAACTTTGATATCGTGGCAAATAAAACTTGAGTGTTTGTAATTCTCATTCACTTTACAGTTTTATTTTTAAAATATTTAGCTATAAAACCTTAAAATTTTATACTTTTATAACAGCAACTAATCAAACTATTCTAACAACAACAATGAACAGTTATAAATCCAAGTGATCCAGAAAATTGCTTTAATCCCAGAAGCAATAAACATTTGACTGGACGAACTTTCTTAAAAATTAGTTGTATCAAACAATATTTAGTTGTCCTTACCAAACTTTGGTAAGCGCAACTAAACAGTTTAATTAAATAAAAGCAAAAAAATTGTTGAATTAACAAATGTTAATTAAAATTTTATAGAATGAAACTAAAAGAATTTAATTGGAGCAAGCAATATTCAGTTGACTTAACCAAACTTTTGTCAAAACCACTAAAAGGTTACAAGGTGATTAATGAAATTGTTAAAATCATTTAAAAAAAATCTCTAAAAATAAAAAAAATCTAGCCAATCAATTGATATTAAGATGTTTTCACAAACATTTTTGCAGCGACAACTAATAAATTTATTTCTAATAATTAAAATTCTAAACCGAAATATTTTAAAATGAAAAAAAAAAAAAAATTAGTACGAAAGCTTTCGTAAAATATTTCAAGCAAACTTAAAAAATATAATTTAAAACCATTTCTAGCCGTCACTCCCGAAGCCCAGGGTATAATTTTAAACCCCCAGGTCAAAAAAGTTGTAACAAATTTCCTTAAACAAATGCCCTGCGGCTGGCCAGAGTATGGTATTCCCCCATTGGCTCCCTATACTAATGATGATTTAAAAATTCATTTAGTCAATTCTTTTGTCGAGTAAGTAGAAAATATAGAAAGAGTCAAAAAAAAAAGAGAAATTTATCTTAATTCCATTTCTTTCCCATTTAGTTCCCTCATCGAATTGATTCGGTTCCGCTTTGATGGACTAGATCAACTGGTTATCAATAAGTTAAAAGTCTCCTATACCTTCAAGAAAAAGGTCAAGTTCCACGTAACCTTTAAGGAATTAAAGGCCTCATCTTTTCGGTATGACACCAACACTTTCTTAGATGCCATGAAACAATTGGGTTTGACTGTTCGCTACGAGGGTATAGGTTCATTGGAATTCGCTTTAGAAAATCTCTCCATTGAGGGCGAATTTAAGTACACCATGCCTTGGTTCTTTGGCTCCATTCAAATCTACAACTTCAAATGTGTTGTTACATTGGGCTCGGTGCGCTCTAATATTGGTGGCATTTTGGGCGAAGGTAAATTGAATGCCTTGATAAATAGCCAGATTGAGGAGATAATCCCTACAATCGTTAATAGTAACCAGGCAAAAATTAACGCTGTAATTGAGGAGAACGTGGTGCCACGTGTTAATGCGATGTTGAAGGGCAAAAAGATTTGGTATATTTTTGGCCAATTGGTAGGTTCGAGTCGTAAGTGTAATCCTACCCCGGCTCCCTGGTTGGCGGCAAATTAAAGAACTGGAAATATTTACAAAAAAAAAAAAAAATATATAATTTAAAAAGAAAATAAAGGAATTTAAAGATATTCAATTGCAGTTAGAAAAATTTTTTATTTTGAAGGGTTGAAGGTAAATTAGAATTCAGTTTTTAATTAGTTCGTTCTATTTTATCGAAGCTTTTCTTGGGATTCAAAAAATAAATTAACAAGGTTTCGTTTATATGTGCTAAATTCCCATTTCTATTTTTGTTTCAGTTGAAATCTTATTTGATTCTCATTTAGTTCATGTTAAGTTTAAATTCAAGAGCCTTTTTATGACATTAAAATTCGTTCGAAATTACGATACAGTTTAAATGGAAATATCACAATTTCGGCAAAGATCTTCTTTAGTTTTAGTTCAGATATAAAATTTTCAATACAAAATATCGAGACTGCCAAAATCGTCCAAATTCAAACATTTTTTCCAAATTCAGAATAACGCACTTTTAACATTTTCGACTTTATTACTTTATACTTTTATTTTGGTGTATTGGACTACCAAAAAAATCGTGCTGAAATATGCTAAAAGAAATATGCGTTTTCAAGAACATATAATTTTTCTATTTATAATCAGCCTTATTCCGGTTGTCGTTGTAGTAATCGGTCAAGTCGTGTTCTTTAATCTCTTACAAAAAACGACTTGATCGATTATGACAATGACAATCGGAATAAGGCTGAATATTTTTAAATTTTTATAAAAATTTCGAAAAACGAATAACAGATAAAGAAGCTAATCAAAATTATATTGATGTAATTTTAGAACAGAGATCGGCAAAAGTACTACACCGTGCTTTCTCTCTTTTAATCTCAAACCTAGGTTGGGTTAGGTGCCCGGCCATTAAGACACCGCATAGACCGTGTTGGTAACTAGTGTCACCACGATGTCAGATAGCCCCCAAATGAAGAGGTTAGTTCGATAAGATGATACCCCGAGTACTCCACACCCTCTTGGCGAACGCTAGGAGCCTCAGTAGTCCAATTCTAGAGATTTTCACTAGATGAACTCCCAGGCAGTTCGCTCTGGAGCGTATGAGTACCGAAAAGTAGGAGAGTATGTGCTCCACCGTCTCTTTCTCCCCTGGCACCCCAAAGAATCTACAATTATCACTAAATATCACACCTAAGTTTGCTCAAATATTAAATAAAATCATTCAGTATCGCTTGAGCTTTTACACAATAGCTTGTGGATTGAATTTAACGTTGCCATTTTGCGATATTTTTAAAAAGAAGAGGGTCCACAGACCCCCATTAGAGAGCATTTGATTTAAAAGATTTTATTTTGTTTTGAACAGATTTTTGAAGAATTTTTTATTTACAAATTTGGTGTTAAAATAAAAGTCTTTTGGCAACGCTTTTTCACAGTTTATGTTTTTGAGGACATAAATAAAACTGAAACATCCAAAATGTGATTTCAATGTTAAGAGTATTTCTTGAAATTCCAATAGTTTGTTTTTTATATATAAACTAGATGGGTTTGAATGGATTCCGAAAATATCGAAATTTCGGAACGATTTTACAATACCAGCTCGATATAGCACACTTTATTAAGTTCGAGTTCAGTCTTTATTCAGTTCTAAATCAATTGCAGTTATAGATCAATTGTATATTAGTTTTAGCGCAGTGGTTGTACTCTTTCAGCTTAGATCAACTTTAATAATAAACTGGCAAGTGCACGGCCTAATAAAACTGAACTTTCAACTTGCTTTTTTTACTGATTTTCTTGCAAGTTGTTTTACTACAGTTAAAGTCGCGAGAATTTCACCCAATTGGAATTGTGGTTTTTGTTCAACTTTGATATTGTTACAAGTAGAACTGTTGCTGATAATTCTTATACTCTTAACAGTTTTATTTAGTTTAATATCTTTAGTTTTTCTGAAATCTTTGTATGGAGTTTCCTGATGATCTGGCCTAAGCAACCAGTGAAATGCGCATAGGAATAGCTTATCTAATCAGCAATAAATTTTTAGTGTTTTTATTAAGAATGAAAATTGGGAATTAAGCAGGACAAATAAAATCTTGTTGGTTGAAAATTTTGAATTCCCAAAAATTGCTTGATAAAATCAATTTAGTTTAGTTCTAACTTAGTTCTAGTTTCTTTCTAGTTTAGTTCTAGATGAATTCTAGTTAAGTTTTAGTTTTTTCCAGTTCCATTTGCAGTTTATTTTTAGTGCAGTTCTTGTTTTAGTTCAGTTCTTACCCAGTAAAAAATGGAGCTTCCAACGAAGCAGGTTTGTAAGGGAGAAACATAAGAGTTGCGCTTACCATTGCGCATACGGAAGACATGAATTTTATATGGCGAGTTCCCACTTTGAGGCAATACATTTTTGACACATGAAGCGCATTATTCAGCGCATAAAAAATTGTTGGATGTAACGATCAGCTTTACACACTGAATGTTTTGATACAGTTATTTTTTAGTATTCTCCCTTACAAACCTGCTTCGTAGTAAGGGAATGCCGTAGCACTTGAAATGTTATTTTTTTTTTAATAAAAGTTGTTGAGAGTTTTTTCACTTACTTTACTGCATTTCTGTATGTCTTATTGCGTAGCGCATAATTCTGCGCTTATTTTTTTAAATGTACCATTAGTGCTTCGCAATATGATAAAATTTTTTATTGGGTATTTAATTGTAGTTTAGTTTAAGTTTCTCTCTCGTTCAGTTCTAGTTGCGTTCAAGTTAAGTACTAGTTTTCTTCAGTTCCAGTTAAGTTTAGTTTTAGTTCAGTTCTTGTCCAGTACATTTCAAGTTCAGTTTAGTTCTAAATTAGTTCTAGTTCAACTCTTATTTAGTTCTAGTTTAATTCTTGTTCAGGTCTATTTCATGTATTGTTTGGTTTTATGGTTTAAGTTAACTTCCAGTTTGTTTCTAGTTCTAAACTACTTCATTTCTTGTTCTAGCGTCAGTTTCATTTTAGTTCAGTTCTTGTTTAGTTTTAGTTAAGTTGCAGTTCAGTCCCTGTTCAATTCTACATTGGTTTTGAATTGATTTTAAGTATAGTTTTATTTCACTTCTAGTTTGGTTAAAGTTAACTGTTCTTGTTTAGTTATGTTTGTTCAGTTCTAATTTAGTTCTTGTCTAGTTAATAAGGGAATTTTTTTAAAGGCGTTTAATTTTTTTTAACGAATCCGAACAAATTCAATGGAATGACCAACATTGTGGCTTTATTAGCTCTCAAATTTGATGGCATTAAATGTTTAAAAAATTAATTCTGGCATGTGGCATCTGCGACTGCGCCTTATGAATGCCATCTTTTCGGTGCATGTGTGCCCCACTTTTTAAAGCATCAATAGTGAGTCGAAAGTTGGCATCTCAATGATAAATCTTTGCTGACATATCAGCATATACCAGAGATTTGACGTATCTCCACAAAAATTAACCAAAGGTTTCAAATCACACGAAAGAGTTGGCCAATTCACAGATCCATTTTTTGTTTGGCTAAACAAAGTCATAGTTTCACGAGCTTTATGGCCGTCTGGTTGGAACCATTTCTCCTCCAAATAATTGGCAATGACATGAGGAATAAAAAAATTGCCTGCTGCATTCGCCATTCATGGTAATGTTAACACCGGTTTTGTATTTAATGGCAAATTGGCCGATGACGCCTTCGGCATGTTAAGCGCACAAAGCTAAGAATTTTTTCGGAATGTAATGGAGTTTCGGGAGTCTTATAAGAATTTCGTTTTTACCAAAAGCGACAATTCAGCTTCTTTAGGGTTCAAACAGAGCTGCGTTGAAACCACATTTTCCATACAATTTGACATAAAAACTTGTCATTGAAAGATGTCGTGAAATAAAATGTATTTTATTTTAAAAAGTTGCTTCTTATTCTCTTACAGATAGACAATTATTCTCCCAACAATGTTACCATAGGCTGAGTTCCAAAACATCATAATACTTTGCAGTCGAAGTCAAAAAAGTGTCGTAAATTTTAACTTTGTCTAGTTTGATTATTGTGTATGCATCAATATTGTTTTTAGTGCACTTTGGTACAGATAATATTGTTAAATTTTTCACGGTTGCCTGGTAGAAAGCACTTAAAAAAGCGAGTTGCGAGACGTTTTGGAATGCACCCATACTTTCATTAAATATCATAGATTTTGTAAACAGATTAAATTAAAAACAAAAGAAAATGAAACTTTATAACAACAAAATGAGAGAGTATTTGAAGTTATTGCCGACGTTTTAATTTTTAGGATTTTTAAGTGAAGTTGAAGAGTTAATTCTGTATGAACACTTACGTACCCGTTAAGCCAAAAATGAAGTTCATCGTTTGATTTAATGATTTTACGACATAAAATCGGGTTCAACTTCCAATTGATTCTTGATTGATGACCTTCTTGCAACAGTTACATCTTATATGGATGTTGGCCAACATCTACCCTCAAAATTTCCCTAGTAGTGGTCGGGGAGAGACCGAGTTGCTTAGAACGGCGTCGGTTTGACAAATTCGAGTCCTCTGTTACACTCACGTCTACAGCGGCGATGGCTTCTTGTACAGGCTCGATTTTGATGAATATTATCTTCATTCGATATCGGCGAACAGGCCATTAATGTCGTAATGAATCGATCCATAGTATTGCGTATAAGGTGCTCAGATAGACGATTATCCGCTCCGTAAACTTGTCCAAGTGCTCTATAAATTTGTGCGAACACAATGCGAATTTCGGAAATAAATTTCCACGAACTGTAATCGCTGTTCTGGTGTCGGTCTATGCATAGTGGTTTGTATACTGTATAGTGAAAAAAAGTCAAACTCCCTTTATTATAGTTATTCCTATCGGATATTCTATATGTCTAAGAAAAACACCCTTTAGTTTCATTTGCGGTTTCCACAATACATGCGATTGGTTGTGTAGTAAAATTTATATGAAAAGCACTCAGTTTTTCTTAGTGATTTTCATACAAGTTTTACTACACAATGTGTTGTGGAAGCCGCACACTTTTTTCAACTTTGATTTGAGTTTAGCTCAGTTCTATTTTAGTTTCAGTTCAGTTTTGGTTCAGTTCCAGTTAATTTCAGTTTAAGTTTAGTTCTTGTTTGATTCTAGTTCAGTTCTAAGATAGATCGCGTTTAGTTAAGCTACATCCCAATAAAAAATGGAGCTTCAAACGAAGCAGGTTTGTAAGGGAGAAACATAAACGTTTCGCTTACCATTGCGCTTACGGAAGGCATGAATTTAATATTACGAGTTCCCACTTTGAAGCAATACATTTTTGACACTTAAAGCGCATTAATTATTCAGCGCATATAAAAATTGTTGGATGTTACGATCAGCCGTACAAACTGAATGTTTTGATACAGTTATTTTTATACCCTTCACCGAAGGTAAAAAGGTATAACTTTGTCATTCCGTTTGTAATTTCTACAATATTGACCCTACACCCTATAAAGTATATATATTCTGGGTCCTTATGAAAAGCGAAAAACCGGTTGTCCGTCTGTCTGTTGAAATGGGTTTTCCGAAGCCCCCAGCTATGATGGGGACTTGGTTGAGGTATCTTTATGTCAGGTATTCTTATTATAATTTTGCTATTGAAATTCAGCAAGATCGGTCCAAAAATGTCCGAGATATGAGCAAAAAACCACGACTACCTCTAATTTTTCCTAAAAATCACTAGTTGTTGTTGTAATTAGGTACAAACATTGAGGTTATAAATACACAACACAAAATATGGGCAGGATTGGAGAAGTGGGCGTGGTACCTCCCATACAAAAAATATCAAAAATTTTATAAAAACCTGAATTTGTTGTCTGTTATATGACCTATGGTTACTCCTTATATAACAATAGATCGGAAATTTTCAGTAGAAAATATTTTCTGAAAAACTCGGAAAAATCGGTTCAGATACGGAAAAGTTATGGCCACAATATTTTTTTTTTTTAAATACGCTTTATCGGGAACCATAGATCTTTCCGAGTCTAACTTTTATAGCAAAAATTAATGGAAAATATGCTCTTTACCACGTCGGTATATAAATCTGTCAAATCGGTTAGACAATGGGCAATCTATGAGCAAAATATTCCAAAAATGGACTAAAAAAACATCAAAATTTGAATACAAACCTACATTTTAGAGTTGTCATATGACCTATGGAAACGACTTATATATCAAAACTCGGAAAAATCGGTTCAGTTACAAAAAAGTTTTGCCCAAAATTACAAAAAAAAAAAAAATTGTTAAATAGCCACTTCCGGGAACTATAGATCCTCCCGAGTTCAAGCTTTATAACTCAAGTAAATGGTAAATTTCTTCTTAAGCACGTCGGTATATTAATCTGTTAAATCGGTTCAAAAATGGCCGAGTTATGGTCAAATACTTAAATTCGATCAAAACTAAACTTGCTGTATATTAATTAGACTTTTAATATATTTAATAGCACGCAAACATGTGCAAATAATTAAATAAAATTAAACGATATACGATACGTTCTTTCCAAACCATGGTGAAGGGTATATAAGATTCGGCATAGCCGAATATAGCACCCTTACTTGTGTAGTATTCTCCCTTACAAACCTGCTTCGTAGTAAGGGAATTCCGTAGCACTTGAAATGTTATTTTTTATAAAAGTTGTTGAGAGGTCTTTCACTTACTTTACTGCATTTCTGTATGTCTTATTGCGTAGCGCATAATTGTGCGCTTATTTTTTTTTTTAATGTACCATTCGTGCTTCCCAAAATGATGATTTTTTTTATTGGGATGTATTTCATATTTCAGCTTTAATAAATAAAAAAATCCTATTTAAAGTTTTTTGTTTATTCCATTTCCCACCATAAACTAAAGCTTCCAAGTAAATCAAGTTTATCCCCTCTAATGGTCATAAACCACATCACTCGAAAGACATTTCGTTTCGCTCATACTCTACAAATATTTTTAATAACAAAAACATTTCTTTTTCCAAAAGATTTATATCAACCCCTTAAAAGTTCTTCAAATTGGTTTAGATAAGACCCCCTGAAAAATAATATCCATATAAATTTATAAAACGGTTATTAAATTCTAATTGGTCAATAGATTGTCAACCATAAAATAAAAATAAATTAAAATAAAGCAAAATTATTTTTGCCCCCGATAATAACGAACTTGAAAATTCCTATAGACCCCTGCTAAAGAACAAAGCAATTAAAGAAAAGATAACACGCTCCATATAAATCACTTTAAAGTCGAAATAAAAATACAGTTAACTGATCGTATAAAAAGCTGATATTTGCCGATATTTAAAACAGTTTTAGGGTAACGTTTCTTTGGAATAGTTACTTTATTTTCAAACAAAATGCGCTTTTTACTAGTTTTGGCTTTTGCCACCGTTGCCCTGGCTGGTACCGTTCTACCTAATCAGGCTAGAATTGGTAGGCCCTTGGCCGATAAGATGGATGCCTTTGTGTTGGATGTGGTCGAGAATAATGATGGTGAATTTGAGGTGGTTGTCGAACCTGAAGATGGTACCATTGAAAGTAAGTTGGAAGAAAATGTTAAAAGGTTTGACATTATCTGAATATTTACTTTTAATTTTAGTTGCTCCCCAATTCATTTTGTCTTGGCAAGCACGTCGTTTTATTCGTAAGTTGCAGAAACAAATGCCTTGTGGCTGGCCCCAATATGGCATTCCCCCATTGGCCCCCTTGAAAATTCGTGAGGGTGAAGTGTCTTTGAAAAAGGGTATTTTGGAGTAAGTACTCGATGAAGGTTACAGAAGCTTAAAAACGATTTTAAAGCTTTGCTTTTAAAAGCTTTAAAACTTTCAATATACATACTTCGAAAAAAATTTAAGCCTTATTTACCTTCTTCATTGAAAGGAGACTCAAAGAATTATTAATATCTCTTTCATGTTCTAAGATTTAGTCCTAAATTCCCTTTTTTATCTTAATTTTTCAGAACCATCGACAAAGTTTTTCGTTTCTTAATTGCCGGTTTGGATAATTTCAAAATCAACAAATTCAATTTAAACGTATTATACTCCAGAATAAAATTCGATATTCTTTTCCGCAACATTAAGGTATCCGCCGACAAATACGAAACCGATACTATTCTCGATGCCATGCGTCAATTGGGCTTGTCGGTCGAATACGAAGGTGAAGGTTCTTTGGAATTCGGCTTGAAGAATTTGCGCCTTTTTGGTGTTTTAAAATACAAAATTCCCATTCTGTGGGGTTCCATCAAAATCACTTCCTTGGAGACTGAAGTCTCTTTGGAAAAATGCAGCTCCAATATAACCGGCTTTATGGGTGATGGTTCCATTAATCGCATGATTAATCGTCAAATTGAAAACTTTGTTGAAACCGGTATTAATAGCAATAGCCAAGAGATCTCCGATTTCATTGAGGCCAATTTGGTTCCTAAAGTTAACAAGCAGTTAAAAGGCAATGACTTATGGACTTTAATTGATTACATTTTCTCCAGCTCTGAGGATGAAGGTGAAGATGATCCTATTACTACCACTTGTGTACCGCCAGCTGATCCATGGGCTTGAATTCATGGATAATTTTTGTTAAAAAATTTTAAGGATTAAGAGAGAAAAAGTTAAATAGAATTTTTGAGAAACGTTTAATTCTTTTTAATTTTAAATAGTTATTAAGGCTTTGCTTTGGAAAAGAAATGTTATAGAGAGAGCTTTTGAAACTTTGAACTTTTTAGTTTTTAAGATAATTTTGAATTTAAAAAAAAAATTGTTAAGGTTAAAACAGCTTTTTAGTTTTTTTCTTATTTGAAAAAGCTTTTAATATTTTATTAGCCTTTCGAGTTAACAACAGTTTCTGTACTTTAAACCCGTTTCGTAATTTATAGTGTTCAAACAAAATTGTGTCGGCACCACATTTTCCATACAGTTTGACAAAAAAGTAAAATATAATCTATTTAATTTAGGTAACTTTTTACTGTACCCTCAAATATAGACACGGTTTTTCTCAACAATGCTACAACACTTTAATATATTTTCTTACTTTTTGTAATAAAAAAAATGAGAGAGAATTTAAAGTTACTGACGACAGTTTAATTATGGGCTTCGCCAGAGCTTTGTTTAACTTTTAAATACCCTCTAATATATTAAAAGCTTTCTGAAGTGCTATAGCTTTTAGAACTTTACTGATTTTTATGACGCGACTGATCTTTAAAAAAGCTCATTTTAATTTTAACGACTTTTTCACAACACTGTTGGGATCTGGCAATTCTTAAATTGTACCGTCTCAATGGCAGAATTGTGTCAATACCAAATTGACACAAATTGTACCATAATTACGCAATCATGGACCCGCCAGAATAAAATTTTATTATGAGGTTAAGATGTTTGGAAGAGTTTTTGTGTCGGCTATTATTAGGATATCGTTATCTATATGAGATTTGTTTACCTTTAAGTGATTTTAGAAAGGATGTTTATATGGGACCCTGGTTAATTTTGGACCCGCCAGCGCAATATTTTGTCTTGACAAAGAGGGTATCGTAAAAGTTATTGTCGCCAATTTTTATATCAATACCAACATGTATAAGGTAGTCGTCAAATATGGACCGATTCATAAAAAATGGTAAGATAATTTAGGTTGCAATAAAATAAGTCTGGCTCAAATTTAATCTAAATAAGAAATAGAATGGTTTATAGGCACTTACACTTTTCCGGAAAGAAGTTTGTATGGGAACATGTGAAATAATATACTGATTCTCACCATTTTTGGTAGGCTTTGTCCTTATGAATTAAAACCTATGTTCAAAATCTCGTCGAATTACCTTAAAAATTGCGAACTGTACTTTGCGCACAAAGTAACATAGACAGAAACCAGCCAGCCAGCCAGACGGAGGGACACCGTTAAATCGACTCATCAGCACAATCGCATAATACCCTCTCCACTATTGTCGTGTCCCAGCGGGAAAATGTAATCAATAGGAAACGAGAATGTAATACATATATTGATAAATATTTGATTTCAGAACTAATTATTCTTAACACAGAACATGTCCTAGGATTGTAATAAATTATTTAAATGTATACTGGGAATGTCTTAAATAATTCTAAAAAAATACGAATAATTGTCACGAACAGAAGAAAAAGCACGAAACATTTCTACGAACAGAAACAATACATTCCTGGTTCTGCAAATGTGGGAATATAGGTGGTAATTAATGCATAATTATTGTGTCAATTAAATTACCTTCTCGATTCCCATGAATGCATTATTATTCTTTCGAAAATAAAACATTATTTTTTTTTAGTTATTTACTTATGCAATCAATTCCTTATTTTCCCACTGGGGTGGGTATAAAAATCAAGAAGAAGCTAAATTTTGTCTATTTCCGTTTTTTCTTAAAGGCAGACAAAAAGGTAGACACTTGGTTGACAGTGCCACCAAAACAATCAACTAAAGAAGCCTAGGCGTCTACAGGGATACTAGTACATATACTTATGTTTGTATGTATGTACTTTATATGATAGTATAATATCCGAACATTAATTAACAATAATACAATTTTTGGTAGTTCTGATCACGGTTGTTATTTAAATTTTTTTTTATTTTGCATTTGCATTTGCAATTTTGCATGCCTTAAACTGAACTCCACTATTGAAAAAAAGTGAGTTAATCTACGTCAACGAGGTGATAAAACTTCGTTGGTATTTTTTTTTTAAATGTACCAAAAAGGGATGAATTGTACCAGTGTACCAATGAAGTTTCGATTGTACCAAATTTGGTACAATTGTACCATAAATCCCATCAGTGTTTCACAATGCTTCTAAAAAAGCTTTTAAGATTTTAAAGTGCATTCTTTTGAATAAAAAAAAAAAAAGATTTATAAAAGCTTTTAATTACCTCAAAAGCTTTTTAAACATCAAGTTTAGTGGTTTTAAAAGCCTTCTTAGCTACATATATCTAGTGCTTTATTTGAATTTTTTTTATATTCCAATAACTTATTAACAGCTTTGCAAAAAGCTGTGGATGCTTTAAAAACCTTTTAACCCAATAATAAATGGAGCTTCCAACGAAGCAGGTTTGTAAGGGAGCAACATAAGGGGTTCGCTTACCATTGCGCTTACGGAAGACATTAATTTTATATGGCGAGTTCCCACTTTGAAGCAATACATTTTTGACGCATAGAGCGCATTATACAGCGCACATAAACATTGTTGGATGTAGCGATCATATTTACACACTGAATTTTTTGATAAAGTTATTTTTTTAGTATTCTCCCTTACAAACTTGCTTCGTAGTAAGGGAATGCCGTAGCACTTGAAATGTTATTTTTTTATAAAAGTTGTTGTGAGTTCTTTGACTTACTTTACTGCATTTCTGTATGTCTTATTGCGTAGCGCATAACATTGCGCTTATTTTTTTAAATGTACCATTAGTGCTTTGCAAAATGAGAAAAATGTTTATTGGGTAATTTAGTTTTTTTTATTTAGTTTCTTTTTTTAAAAGGTAGTGAATTTAAAATAGAAAATTGGGTTAAAAAAAAATAAAATACATTTTTTTTTTTTTTATTTTACCAGCTTGGCTATGAACATTTTGACAAAATCTTCTAACCAATTATTTATGTACAGAATTTTCTTAAAATGAGCACAGATATAGAAAAGTGAGAGAATTTTCTTTTAAACAAGCTCTCTTTCAGCGATATAGGCCAACTATCCACCAATTGCAATAAATATTTCCAAAAAAGTATTCTTATTTTTCAGATTTTCTGAGCACCAAACTTTCAAGTCAAAAACCGGAAGCTCGATTATGATTTTAGAACCATGGTTTATTACGGAAAATTTGTTAGAATTTTCCGTAGATGACGATTATGCTATACACTTTGTCACTTTTTTTGGCCCCAAACAAATTGACCCACTCTAATGTACATACACTTTTTATAATATTCAGTAGTGCTACCATACTTTTGTCTTGAATAAATCAGACTATTTAAATAACACTGAAAAAAGAAACGTGTGTTTAAATTCAATTTAATTTTAAATAAAAATTAACTTAATTAGTATTTTATTGTGGAGTTATTAATTGCCCATAAGTATTTCAACGTTGAAGAGAACTAAAGAATTTGCATAGTTTTCAGCCCCTTCTTAATATTTGTCTATTAACAAAACAATTAGCGCCAAAAATTGAAAGTTGGTGAGCATGTCACCGTTCCGAACTGCATAACAAGGTAAAAAAATGATCGGAATAGGAATAGAGAAAATGTACACCATCGCGGCGGCCAATTCACAGGTCTATTTCTTAAGCCCCCATATTCAAAAATGATTACAAAATTTAATAAACGTTTATTAAGGAAAATTTTCATAGAAATTTTGGGTTTCCAGCCTTCATTACATGTTAAATATTTTTATGAATACACGCATAAATACATTAATGAAATAAATTTTAAGTTTAAAGTGCGAGTTGATTTACATATGGAAAACATATCTTGTGTAACTTGATTGGCTCGTTCCGCGCATATATTACTATGCTGCTGAAAATTATCACTGTTTCATATATACGCCAAACAACTCATCTATCATTTGCCATTTAAATAGAGTCGCGATTTTTTTTTTGCGCCCTTCTTCCGTACAAATGGTGTTTACACGGGTTAGAGGGTTGAAGCGAGATAGATTTTGAACGCAAACTTCGGTAAATAAAACCACTTTGTATATTTAAAACGTTATAAAAATCTACTTATATATGCAGTATTTAAGGGGTAATTATATGTATTTTTCAGGGTTTCATAGTACATAGGTTGTATTATTAAATTGCAGGTTATGTTCTTTAGCGGTTTTGGTTATTTAAATTGTATCTCTAAAATTTATTTACTTTATGCTAACAACACTTTTGGATTTCATTTAATTGAACAAATTTCTATTAACTTTTGTGGTGCTTCACTTCGGTGTGGAACGTCTTCACGATCGATTTCTTGTTGACTGTGTCCCTTTTTTGTTATTAACAGGGAAACCAGAAATATGCTCTAAAAAACACGTTTTATGCGCATTAAATATGCAGTAAAAACTGGAAAATATGGTCTGAAAAATGTTAAAAATATGCCCCAAAAACTAAAATTGCTCATTTGAAGACACAATATTCAACAATTTAATAACAAAATCTATAAAAAACCTAAAAAAGGTTAAAATTCATATAAGAGATATTTGCGCCGAATATTATCTAGATATTAACATCCATATGGGTTTTTGTGTTAAAGGGATTTTAGGTACGGTCGCTAAATTGTTAACAAATGTTAACATTTAAAATGAAGTTAAAACTATTTAAGGATGGAAGCTTTGTGAAAATGTGAACCGATTCTAAAATAATTTAATTTGCAGTAAAATATTTTTGGCACGAGATTAATTTAAATACCATCCTAATTAGATAGCTTGCGGACACAAAGAGTCTAATTTGTCCATATTTGATCAAATTATCTACAAAATTGGAACTTTTTACTCAGCGCACAAGGCTAACATGGACAGACAACCAGCAAGGCGGATGGATGGACATTGTTAGACCACTTTAAAAAGTGATTCTGAGTCAATCAAAATACTAAAAGATTGGTCTAGGTACAAATCGCATAACATTTATTCTCAATGACAACCTGCTTTGTCTTACAATTTAAGAGAAAAAATTAAATGTAGATGTCGAAATTAAGGTAACAGATTTTCGAAAAAAAAAAAAATTAATTTGCTACGAAAGCTATTGAAGGCATCTAAAAAAATTTAATATGTATCAAAATATGTATTAAAAAGGCAAAATATGCGCTATAAACCTAAAAAATGCTGCAAAAAGGCTCTGTTAACTAAAATATGCTGCAAATGGTAAAATATGCAATAATATGCACTAACAAATCGATGCCAAAATTCATAAAAAGCTCTAAAACGGATAAATATATTGTTTCTGCCTTCATTAGTCGCACAAGGAAAAACATGCAATTGCATATTTCTGGTTTCCCTGGTTATTAATAAGGTTGGCTGCATTTATTCTCATCAGCTGTAGATGGGGGCGTTAATGCTGCAAGTGATGGTACAGCGGTACCTTTTTGTTCACCGTGTGAACAAATGGTAAGATCTTGCTATATTCATGAAATTATTAGAAAATACTTTATAATTTTGTAATTAAATGTTAATTTTGTAGAGTAAGGAGAAAAATGTAAATACAAAACTTTATCGCGTTTGGTGCGGAAACTTTCTTCACGATCGCGAAAGAGTAATACATCATTTCTTAATATTTGTTCACGGTCTATACGGCTATGCGATGAAGAATTTGATATTCGCAAAAATTGCAAAAAGTACTTACCCTAATACACATATTGTTTTTTGTAAACTTTTAAAAACGAATTTTTTACTTTTTTGTATCATACAAAATTTCCTCCCCCTAAGGCTCAAGCTGGATCCGCGCCTGGCGTTAACTAGTTTAGAAAAGTTCAACGTAACCTTTATAAAATCCCACTACATTGCTAAATTAGCAAAACTGCTCTGTTTTCTTTGTTTCTCATCAAAACAACAAAAAGATTTTGTTTTGCATTATTTTTATTTTAAGGGAAATCTTTTGCAACTTCACACATAAAGCCGTATATTTGTCTTGCCGATCACTGCTTTAGGTACTTTACGGTTTTGAAGGACATAAAAATACGCTTTACTTTTTTGTTGTAATTTTTTTGGGATTTTCTCCAACCAGAATATATAAAAAATCCAATAAGAATTGTGGTGCAATTTTCTGACTTGTCGTTTTAAAACGCATTAAAAAATGTTGCCTATTTTAGTGCATAAAAAATTTTAATACATAATTAAATTTGTTTTAAATGAATTTTTTTTATTTTAAAGTCTCTTATAATAAATTTAATCAAACTTTATTAAAACCACTAAACTCACACTATTAGGCTCGTTTTTACGACTTAACGATAGCTAAATGTAGGAAGTTTTCGAACAGTTAATGGGTTTTTAATTATCACAAGTTCCCTTTAATCTAAAAGTGAGGAAAAGAGAGGAACGTTCTACCTTTAACTTTTGTCGTAAGGCTTAGATTTGAGATTAACATACTAAGTCCAAGTACACGTTTATTTTGTAAATTAATAACAAACTCGTATTTTGACAAATAAATTTTACAAAATGTTTAATTTGTGTGAACGCGGTATTTCATTAATATTTGCCATTATTAAAAAATATTTGTGCACACAAAAATTTAAAATAAGAAAAGTAAAAGAAAGTACGTAGTTGCCAGATCGTATTTTTATTTTGGCAAAAATAATCGGTATTGCCACATTTTTAAAAATGCTAAGTTTATTTTATACAAAAGTTGTGAAAACGAAAAATAGTTGAAGGTAACTTTATTCCTCACTAGTGCTAAAGGTACCATTATCTATTTCGAGCTTTAAAGGTAAGTCGTGAAAACGGCCCTAAGTGGGACACCTTATAAAAATATTTGATTTATTAACATGGTGTTTATTTTTAGGTCCGCATTAAATTGGGATAATTTACTTTAAATACTGAACACATTTTCTTTACAGATCCGATGGATATTGACATTAATCCACTGAAAAATTACATTAAAAGTCAACCAATGTCACCCTGCATTGGATTAATGAAGAATGTTACATTAGCCCCCCGTTAATGAAATGTTTCATAAAATCGATGAAAATTTCGTATTGTGTTAATGTCAGAAAACTTTATTAAGACTGTTACTATTTTTCATCACATTAATAAAACATTTCATTAACATGATGATAAAGAGTCAAACGCTTAAATAATATTTTTTAAATATTTTAATATAAATGGTTTTTAAATTTGAATGAAATTTTTAATTTGTTCAAGGACATGAATTCATTAAATTAATAATTAAATTTGATATAAAATACATAACTCAAATTTAGCTCATAGATTTGTTAAAAATATTTTATTTTTGAATTTAAATTCATTATTTATTTAAATAATCTGTTAGATAAACATTCGGCAACATAGATAAAAGACGAAATTATGTTCTTTCCGGCCTCTTATTCTTGCAAAGACAACAGCTCCCTTTTAATTTGAGAATTGTAGCACCGCGATCGTTCAACAAACTTTCTTCACTTTCCCGTTTTTTTCCTTTTTTTTGTATTCTTAATCGTTAGAATTACACAGTAAAAATTCACCAAAATTGTTAACTAATTAAAGCATTAATCAAAAATAAAAACAGTTTTAATTAAAAGTTTAATCAACTGAATAAAACGTTTAATCAAGTTAATTAAACGTTTAATTAATACTTATAACTGGTTTGATTGATACTATTAATTTGTTTACTAATGCAAATTTAATTAATTTTTTAATTAATATCACAAATTTTTTAATTGAAATCAATTTTTATTTTTTTCTGTGTTACTCACAAATAATTTTAAATTTTCACAAGAAATAAACTGTTCACTTTATATCAGTGATTACAGGCGGGGATTTGGGTGGGGGGGGGGGGGGGGAATAGGGAAATTTCCCCCCCGTAAATTATAAAAATATGTTTTGTTAATTTCGATAATACAAATATTCCCAATAATAATATTTTTTTTTAATGTGAAAAATTTTTGGAAATCCCAGCAAGGTTTTTTTTGTTTTTTTTATGAAATCTCTAACGAAATTTTCAATTTGAAGCGGCTTCAAAAGATATTGATGACGTTGATGTGTCAATTGATGCGAAGTCATTATCATCAATACTTCTTAAAGCTTTGACAAATTTTGGTCTTGACCTTAAAAATTGTGTAGGAGATGGAACAGGTGGGTGTCCTCTGATGTCAGCAGAAAATGGAGCTGTTCAAAATTTTTGGAAAAGCGACAAATGCGAAACAAACGCCTTGCTATTTTCATAAATCGAACAACTCAATTTCTAAAAGCAATAATGTGCCTTTAATACAAAAAGTTGTATCATTTGTTAAAGAAACGACAAAATTTTTTAAATATAATCATCCCAAGCGAAAAACAGTTTTAGCAAAGTATTTGGGAGCCAAACTCTCTTCATTATGCGTCTTTGCAACAAGTGTACATCATATAGTAGAAGCTTTGGAAAAAATATCTGAGTGGAAAGGTTGTATATCTACCTTTATATTAAGGAACTCACTAAGTACTTTTAAATTTATTTGCGGAATATGCATATTAAGTGCGATACTTATTGTAACACAGCCACTTAATATCATTTTACAAAAGCAAGATATAGATCTTCAAAAAGGATCAAGCCTTATCAAAATTTTAATCATGTGCCTTAAATAAAAAAGAAATAATGCCGCAGAACAATTTAAAGCAATTTTTTAAAATGTTAAAGTTATTTGCGTTCAAATCTAGGTTCCTATCGGAAAGACAAGATTTAAACGAAATAATCACATCCAAAATGTTGAAGACTACTACCGAGTTGTACGTTTCATTCCTCTTGATGAATTTATTTTAGAAGATCTCAAAACATCTTTCCCAATAGATATTCTAAATGTATTAAACATACCTAAACTTCTACCTCAAAGTGTAATCAAGTCATATACAGATACAAAACTGTTAAAACCACAACTAGCGGATGGGATTATTATATTTGAAAAAAGGTAAAGATCTAAACTTGAGCCGGATCTATCAGATAACGTTGTTGATGCTTTAATAAACTGTGATGAAGATATCTACCCAAATCTAAGAAAAATATTTCAAATTTTCGTTTTAATGATCGTCAGTAAAGCTACGAGCGGGAGGTCATTTCCAACCCTTCGTCGAATAAAAACATGGCCCGAATCAACAATGACAGAAGATAGACTGTACTGTCTAAATTTTCCTCACAAGGAAATCATAAATTGCTTATTTAAAAAGATTAAAGTATTTATATTGAACTGATCTTATATTTTATTTAACCGTTTTGTTGAGTTTTTTTTAATTGGGGTAATGACTTTTTTTGGGCAAAATTTCTTCATCCCACCACGCGATGACCAATTTAGTATTGATAATGAAAATAATTTTTTTAGGCCAAAAAAGTTTCCGCACCAAATGCAATTTCTAAAGCTCCTCAAAAAAAATTTTTTTTTTTTAATTTCCATACACATTATATATGGTACATTTATTGTTTATATATGCTTTATATTTTAGCCCCCATATTCATAATTGATTATAAAATTTAATAAACGTTTATTAAGAAAAATTTTCATATAAAATTTAGTTTTCAAGCCTTTATTAAATTTAAAATATTTTTATGAATACAGGCATAAATACATAAAATAAGCAACTGTATAACAAAAATGTAAAGCTATTTTTTTGGGTTTAATGAAATTAATTTTAAGTTTAAAGTGCGAGTTGATTTACATAATGGAAAAATATCTTGTGCAACTTTAAAAGCTTTTTCCGCGCATATATTACTACGCTGCTGAAAATTATCACTGTTTTATATATCCGCCAAACACAACATCTATCATTTGCTATTAAAATACCAAAAATAGAGTCACCATTTTTTTGCGCCCTTCTTCCGTACAAATGGTAAGGTCTTGTTATATTCATGAAATTATTAGAAAATACTTAAAATTTTGTAACTAAATGTTAATTTTTTATAGTAAGAAGAAAAATTGAAATTCAAAACTTTATCGGGTTTGGTGCGGAAATTTTCTTCACGATCGCGAAAAAGGATACATAATTTCTTAATATTTTTTCACGGTCTATACGGCTATGCGATGAAGAATTTGATATTCGCAAAAATTGCAAAAAGTACTTACCCTATACACATATTGTTTTTAATAAACTTTTTAAAACAAATTTTTTACTTTTTTGTATCATACAAAATGTTCCCCCCCTAAGGCTCGAGCTAGATCCGCGCCTGGTGATTACCACTCCATAGGCTCGCGAGTCAGTCAATAATCGTATTTTTCGCATAGACACGATCGGCAATTTACATGTATACAACAACTATTATTAATATTAAAATTTATTAACAAAAAGTAATTTCAATTTTTGGGAATACAAAATTTTAATTTCAAAAGATTTTGTTATTCGTGCTTAATTCCCAGTTTTTATTCTTGATAAAAACACTTGAAATTTATTGTTGATGGGATAAGCTATTCCTATGCATTTCACTGGTTGCTTAGGCCAGATCATCAGGAAACTTGTAAGTAGGTTAAGAAAAACAAACAACAACTTACAAAAGATGTTGTCAATTAATATTCCCAAAAATTGAAATTACTTTTTGATAATAAACAGGCAAGTGCACGGCCTAAAAAACACTTAATTGACAACATCTTTTGTAAGTTGTTGTTGGTTTTTTATTTTGTTTTTCTTAACCTACTTACAACTACAATTAATGTTGAGAGAATTTCAACTAATTGTAGCGGGGAATGTGAGATGAGATAAACCCACTTTTTTATTGTTGATGTGTTTTGTTAAAGCTTTGATATTATTACAAGTAGAACTGTTGTTATAAGTCTTATACGTTTAACAGTTTTATTTGGTTTAATATCTTTAGTTATTCTAAAATCTTTATGGATGAAGTTTCCTGATGATCTGGCCTAAGCAACCAGTGAAATGCATAGGAATAGCTTATCCCATCAACAATAAATTTCAAGTGTTTTTATCAAGAATAAAAACTGGGAATTAAGCACGAATAACAAAATCTTTTGAAATTAAAATTTATTTTTAATGGTAAAACACATGTAACCACAAAGTAAAAAATTAAAATTTAATCGCCATTTTTAATGATTACGTTTATTTTTCGCTTAAGTATTGCCAAGTTTATTTTTGATTTGAATTTAACATTTGACAAACATTTGACATAAAATTGATAAAACATTTGATATCAAATGTTTATTTTCAAATAAATGTCAATTTGAATTTAAATGATAAATCAAACAATTGAAAAAAGTTTGAGAATTGTGTTTGATGTCAAATGATAAAGTCATTTCATATCAAAGGTTTGACTTCGTATTTGTGGGGATGTGTTTTGTGTGCATGTATGTGTGGCAGATCACCGTACATAACTGTGTTATAGACTTACAATTGTTGTATTTTGTGTTTTCGTATACATCAAATTATACATTGAGTTGATTTGTTTAAATCAAACTACTGCTTCACACCGAGTTGTTTGAAACTACGCTGCAAATAATAGGACCAGTCCAAACACGCGTGTAAAGTGTAGCCCACAAGGGACCAGGACTAGTCCAAAAGTATGCAATTGCATGTTTTTACTTGTGCGACTAATGAAGGCGCAAACAATATATTTATCCGTTTTAGAGCATTTTATGAATTTTGGCATCGATTCGTTAGTGCATATTTTTGCATATTTTACCGTTTTTGTGCATAATTTGGTTAAATAAGCATATTTTAAGTTAAGAGCGCATATTTAGCCTTTTTAGAGTATATTTTGATGAATGTTAAATTTTTGTAGATGCTGAAATTCTGTTACTTCAACTTCGCCATCAACATTTTATTTTTACTCTAAAATTGTAAGGCAAAGCAGGTTGTTATTAAGGATAAACGTTATGCGATGTGTATAATACATAGAAATGTTGACCAATCTTTTAGTATACTGATCGACTTAAAATCAGTTTTTAAGATGTCCATCTGTCCGTCTGGCTGTTTGTCTGCCCACGTTAACCATGTGCGTAAAGTACAAGTTCCAATTTTATATAAAAACTTCTTTCCAAATAAGGCTCTTTGTGTCTGTAAGCCATTTAATTATGATGGTATTATAATTTAATCCGCCCCAAAAATATTTTACTTCAAATTAAATTATTTTCGAATGTTTTCAAATTTGCCCAAAGCTCCCATCCTTACCCAGTAAAAAAAATTGGACCACCTGAACCATTTTGATAAAATGGACTACTCCATGGACTGGTCCGATGTAATGCAAGCATGGACCATGTCATTGTTAAAAAGTGTTTGTAGTGAGACGACATAAATTCGTTTTTTAACGACGTGCTTTCGTTTTTAAACGACTTCAAAACTAATCCTCTTGAGTATACCATGGAGTAGTTTACAAACTACTCCTTAGTGGTCTAAAGGTGGGCTATATAGTCCTCTCCTAGGACATCGTAATGTTAAATAGACCAGGTTTTTTCCATACGTTTGGGTTACTTTTGGACTAGTCCTCGCGTGTTTGGACTAGTCCTATTATTTGCAGGGTAAATATCTTATCATCCTTAGCGGCCATCCGGACACATATAGTTTTAGGCTCGTTCGGATTAACGAGTTATCCGGACTATAGTAGGTGAAAATATTAAAATAATCTAAGTGAATTAAATACAAACATACATTTGTACAAAAGTACACACATCCTATGATTTATTAAAAAACGAAATTATTTTGTGCTGTCTAACTTTGTTGAGGTGGTTGATTTGTACTTTTTGCTCTAGTCACTTTAAAAATAGAATATCCTGCATATCCAAATTATTCTCCTCAGCCCACTGAACGCAAATTGAAAATGATTTAATTTCATCTGCATTAGAGATCTTTGTTTTTGCATCCATTACTACAAAGTCGCCGTCAGAGTCCGTAAGTAGCACTGACGATTCATTTCGTTTAGCATGTTGTATTATTTCTTCATCGGAAAAATCTAATGAAAATTAATTTGCACTAGTTGCAAATGATATCTTCTTCAGTTATGTCATTACTAAAATTCATAGCTCCAATCATATTTCGGATGGATTTCATGTCATCATACATGCCATCAGAATGTAGTTCATGACGCAGAACCTGAAGCGGTATCATATCTTCATCATCCCAGCACGATGCAGTCTTTATAGGTATTCGAGACAAATTGTTTTATCTTCTCCTTATTTTTTTTTTAATGTCGCAAATCGTTGATTTAGGAACATGAAAATTTTCGGCAACCTGCGTAATAGTTAATCCCTCATCAAGATTTTGTAAAATATCACACTTTTCCTTTAAGGTTAGTGTTTTATGTTTGCGTTTATTATTTAAAAACATGGCACTTAGAATGAAATAAGACAAACACGCTTGCGAAGGAATGAACCGAAACTGAAGTAATGATAGTGCAAAATGTAAATCAAAGTATGAATAACAAAACATGCGAGTTAAAAACGGGAAATCCCCGGATTTTAAACAATTTGTCCGGTTCGTAGAGGTAAAAATTTTAAATTGTCCGAAATGTAGAAGCGCCCGAATTATTGGACTAACCGGACTGGCGCATGTCCGGACTGTTGAAGTTGTACTGTATTTATTGTGTTTTATAATAAATTCAATTGTTTTTATTATAAAATTGTTATAAAATGTATTATCAATAAGTACAGTAGAATCTCACAAATTAGAACCACTTTGTGCACCGGGCATTTCGAATTTATGAAAAATTCGAATTTCTGGAAATTTTTTTTTACAGAAAATGATAAAATTATAATGAAATAGTGATAGATAATGAGTAGTTGTGTAAGCTTTATTTTAACTCAAAACAGTTTATATTAAATAACATTTAATTAATTGAACATATTAAACTTTTAAAGTTTTTTAATTATTGTTTTAATTGACCTTCAGTTATCAGCTGACCCAAATATGTACAAGCATATTAAATTTCATACGCATATGACCGAATTTACACACCACCAATAACTCGGTGATTCCCCGCTTTTATTTTTACTTTAATGAGCGAAAAAAATAGTTTGTAGTGAAAATTCAAAAAAAAAAAATATAAAAAAAACTCCAGAAATTAGAACACCATATTCTAATTTTAGAGCGTTTAATTCGGGGTTTCGCCTCGTAAGTTCAAAATCATAAAAAAAAAAATTTCCTAGTAAAAATAAAACCAAATAAAAAAAACTTCCAGAAATTAGAACCACCAAGTTCCAATTTTAGAACGTCCAATACATTGACATGGCCGGTTCTAATTTCTGGACGGTTCGAATTTGTGACGGTTCAAATTTGTGAGATTCTACTGTATTTATATATTTATTATCTTAAATTAAGTTTGTATAAAAGTCTGCAATTATGCATGTTCTTCATTCTATAAAAGTAAAAAAAGTGATAGTGGCACCACTGAAATTTAAACAGACAGTAAAAAAACAGCTGTTTATATTTTTGTCAATTGTAGCTGCCGTCTTCAGTATAATTCAGTAGCTGACTACACGACTATAATTGCACCCAGCAGCATTTGTAGTCTTGTGTTCGTGTATCCTGCTGTGGTGAATGTGTTTAATGCATTAATAAAAACAAAAAAACCCAAAAACCTCTCTTTTTATTTCACTTAGAAACAATAGTAGTCAGTAAATCAATTACCAAGCGTTTGTGCAGGCTTGCCAGTTTAGCACTTTTAGTGCTAGATTTAGCACTTTTTTTTTTGAATTTCAAAAAAAGTGCTAAGTGCTAGTTTAGCACTTTTTTTATAATTATTTAGCATTTTTAGCACTTTATATATCTCACAACTACTTAAAAACTTACATTATTAATTTAAGTAAAGTATCAATTCTCTAAGTGCATCATGACAAATCGATACATTTATACTACCTTTTTATACCCTTCACCTCAGGTGGAAAAGGGTATATATAAGTTTGTCATTCCGTTTGTAATTTCTACAATATTGATCTAAGACCCTATAAAGTATATATATTCTGGGTCCTTATGAGGAGAGAACTTGATTTAACCATATCCGTCCGTCTGTCCGTCTTACGTTTGATATGTGTTTTCCGGAGACTACAGACATGATAGCTGTTAGGTTGTTTTACATTTATGTCACATATAGTCCACCATTTCGTGCTATTGAAATTCAGCAAGATCCGTCCAAAAATTGCTGTGATATGACCAAAAAACCACGACTGCCTCTATTTTTTTCCAAAAATCCCTTGTTGTTGTTGTATTTTTATTACTATTTGCTGTATATCTGGAGAACGGCAATTGCCAAAGTTTCCAAATTAGGTACACACATTAAGGTTGCCAATACACACCATCCTGCAAAATGTGGGCGGGATTGGAGAAGTGGGCGTGGTACCTCCCGTACAAAAAAAATTAAATATTGTATAAAAACCTAAATTTTAGGGCTGCCATATGTCCTATGGATTTGACTTATATACCAAAATATCGGGAAAATCGGTACAGATACAAAAAAGTTATGACCAAAATTAATTTTTTTTAAATACCCACTTTCGGGAATCATAGATCTTCCCGAGTCCAAACTTTATAACTCAAGTAAATGGGAAATTTATTCCTTAACAAGTCGGTATTTAAATCTTTCCAATCGGTTAAAAAATGGCTGAGTTATAATCAAAATACTGAAATCCCAAAAATTACTCTTTTTATACCCTTCACCTCAGGTGGAAAAGTTTAAGTTTGTCATTCCGTTTGTAATATCTACAATATTGATCTAAGACCCTATAATTTAACCATGTGATGTCCCTCTACCTATTTGATCAATCTTTTAAAAAAAAATATTTTTGTTTTTTTTTTTAATTTTTTAAAATTTTTTTTTTTTAAATTTAAAACTTTTTTTTTATTTTTTTTTTTATCCGGAATGTTTTTTTTTTTTTTTTTTTTTTGCTCAAAAGAAAGCTTATGTATTTTTCTTTAAGGTGGTTCTGGTCTTTTAGACAAAAATTTAAAATAGTGCTGCATATGCCAAAAATTTAAAAACCCTCGTCTTGAGTTAGAAATTATTTTTTTTTATACATAAGCCACTCGTATCCCAAAACGCGACCAAAACTACCTGAAAGGAAAAGATATAAGCTTTCTTTTGAGCAAAAAAAAAAAAAAAAAAAAACATTCCCGCTAAAAAAAAATAAAAAAAAAAATTTAAATTAAAAAAAAAAATAATTTTAAAAAATTAAAAAAAAAAAAAAATATTTTTTTTAAAAATATTGATTAAATAGCTATCTAAGCTACTTTGGACAAATTTGTCTAACACCAATAGGTAATAAGTTACATGGATGAGCAACAACACCTGTATGGACAAAATGCCAAACTTTGGCCCCCTCTAACTCAAAAACTTTTTGACCGATCTTGTTGAAAATTTGTGTCTAAACTATATTTAATAGGCCTAAGCTTGGTGCTAATTTCACCCAAATCGGAAGACATAGATTTAAAAATTGGGTCACTTGACATGAAATCCCCCATATGTAAAAACTATTTAGTTTTTGTCTAGTTGCTCTGTATTCTGCTCCCACAATGGTGAAGGGTATATAAGATTCGGCACAGCCGAATATAGCACTCTTACTTGTTTTTATTAACTTTTTCTTGTGTTGTTTTGTGATTTTTGGTTATATTGTGATGGATGTAGAAATTTAACAATAGCTGACTTCATTAAAAATCAGTGTTGTTAACGCTTATTGGAATTAAAAAAAAAAATTTAAGTTTTTTGTTGTAATTTAGAAAAATGTATCACTTTATAAGGGTGCGTGTAAACTGATCATTTTATTACACAATTATAATGCATTATAATTTTTTAGAAAAGAAAACACCATTAATTTGAAAAACATACATTTAACTTATCTTTGATTTTGAGGCAAAGGTTATTTTAAAAAATCCTTTTGACTGATTATTTAATGATCATTGTGTTTATTTCTCTATTGATGAATATTGTTGGTATGGGTTAGTTGAAGTGTTTATTTTTATTTTTTTTTTTCTGGATCACCTATGATATTGATCCTAGGGATTGCATGGTGGATGGGCGAGGAATAGTGTAGAAAATTCCACAATAATCTATACTTTAACACTAGGTACGTAGTTTTTTTATTATTAGATAGTTGAGGTTATGATACCTAAGCTTAAGTTGTTTGTAACTGATCAAAGATATACTTTTTAAGGAACAATATTACCCCCTCCCAAGGAAGAGCACTGCTGTATTAAAGGTAGCCTCGTTCCTTAAGCAACAATACAACATCATTACAACGATCGCTACAAACTTCATCATGCTCAAAAAGCTAAAGGATTTCATAGTCAATAAATGGCCAAGATATGAAAAATTATTTTTTCACAGGCTTATCATAATACAAATATCGAAAATTGCCGCAACCGGTTAATGTATGACCAAGTTGTATACAAAAAACTTTTCTTTTCTCCTCAACGTAACAGATCTTATATATGTATGCATGTGTGATGTATAAACTGTATTTAACCTTTAAAAAGAGTCAAATCGGTCAATTATGCCACCTGGGGCCTGCTTCTCAAAACTACAAGTGAAATACATTAAAACAGCAACAATTTTACAATCTTTGTTTTTGTTTCATATTTATTATACTTCTAGATTTGTAACTTGTAGTTGGAAGAAACAGGGCACTGGTTTCCATAAAAACTCCTTTCCGAAATAAGGATTTTGGAACTAAAGGGCCCTTCAAAAAAGTTCAGCTGATCAAATAAAACTTAGATATTCCCTATATAGAAAATTAGTTTAGTACTGAAAACTAGAAAAAAGTGCTTTCGGGAAAAGGGTTTAAGCACGATAGAGCGAATTGGGTAGTTTAAGGCATATTTTTCATGTAAAAAGTTCTATTTTATTATTCTAAGTCCGGAATTTCGGCCGAGCTATAGAATATGCCCTAACTTGTTTTGAACTCATATTAATTTTTATTATTTAATTGAAAATATAAATTAATTACAAAAATAAAAATTGTTGACAAAATTATCTAATGCGTAAAAAAGTAATAAATATTATTGGTTTAATTATTTGTTTTCTTTAAATTTTGTGTTTTATTAACTTCTTATTACACAATTAAGAAAAATAAACACAGCTGTTGCCCTTGTCTAGAGTCTAGACCAGGCATTTCCAAAAATTGTTTGGTTGTGTATTAGTGAGTAACAGCCCTGCAAATAAAATTGGACCACCTGGTCCATTTTGATAAAAAGGACTACTCCATGGACTAGTCCGATGTAATGCAAGCATGGACCATGCCATTGTTAAAAAGTGTTTGTAGTGAGACGACATGTCGTCGTTTTTTAACGACATGCTTTCGTTTTTAAATTTCAGTTTTAAAATCAGCGACATTGACATCGACAACAACCTATACATTAAAATCTTCTAAATGTATACTTTTATGGCTTCGTAATAGTAGAATGCTTTTCAAATGGGATGAATTTAATTTATTACGTTACAAATAAACTTTAAATCCGAAAAATTTGTTCGCATAGGAAAGTAGTGCCGAATAAAGAGAGACACTTAAATTAATTTTTTTTTCAGTTCAGGATAGAACTCGCTATCCAAATGTCTCCAGAACTTTACAATATTATTTTCTTCTAGAGCATTTACTTCGCTTCGTAGTATGATTAGTTCTGATTGAATATCAAATTCGAAGTTGCTTACATCACAACGAAAAGGGTTTTCGAAAAGATCTAATAGCGGTTGTAAAATTACAAAATCTTGAAACCTGTCTTGAAAATTATTGAAAAGTGCTTCAAATATTTCGGCATATTCATATCTTTTGTCGATTTCGAGATTTCTATAAACAAGTGAAGTTTTTGGAAAATTGGAAAATTCACCAGTTTTAATTTGGGAAAAAATTAGAACATGCTGTCACATTTGCTTTTATCTGTTTAGGATTACACATAAATTGTAGAAGAACAAGACTTTTTTAACATGTTTTTAAATATTTTTACTTACTTAAGAAAAGTGTTTTCAAAGAAAAAAACCCACCGACGCGATTGGTAAAGAAACAAAAATATTTTTACAAGCACAAAATATCAACAAATTCTTGTAGCTATTTTTTTCTTAAAAATTTCTGCATTTAGGTACGAGGGACCCTTTTACAGGCATCAAAGAATTTTTTTCACAAACAAAACACATATCGTTAGCTTAAATGCAAAACAATGTAGATATTTGATATTTGAAAATTACAAATTAATAGAATACAATATTTTTTCCTTAATAATATATCGGTTAACGCATTTTTATCTGAAATTTTAAAAATTGATTTTAAATCTCAAATAATTACCATTTTACAAAGTTCTTTGCATGTAAACTAATGAAATGTTACATTATTATACATTTAAGTCTTAAAATTTAAACTCTAAATAAAAATTGCACGCAAGGCATTGGATGTTACCAAAAGCATTTTTGTCCGCACAATATTTTTTGAGTGTTTGATGAAACAAAATAATATAGCATCCGCTAGACATGTACACTTGTCGAAGTCACATCGATGACTGAATTGAAGAGCATAAAAAATTGTGTAAGTTTTGGTTTGCACAATTGTGCAAAGAAATTGAAATCCCTGATCTAGACTATCAAATGTTCGGGCAGGGCATTCTTATAACCTTCACTACTGATGGAAAGTGTATAAATATTAAAGTTGTCATTCCGTTTGTAACTTAATTTTTAGAAATTTTCTGGCTGGTAGCTTCTAAAAAAAATTAGATTCAAATCCTATACCGATTCTTAATATTTTGTAATGAATAGAAGAACAAAATACTTTATTGAAGTTCTACAACTAATTAGATCGTTCGAAAATTGAGAAATTTTCGACAAAGTTGAGTTAGGCCTTCTAGATTCTAACACTTCCATATGTTATAGCCGCTTCGTGTCAAAATCCTAATTCTGGAAACATATTGACATGGGCGCTTTTTTAACTGATTTTTAAAACCAAACACTCCAGGCCGTCCGCAATGTTTCTTTATAATTAAAAACGGGCTTAGTAGGTCCATTATCTTAACTAGTTCCAATACAAATCTCCTCATGGAATAAAATTATTTTTCTAGTTATACCATGGTGAAGGGCATATAGAATTCGGCAGAGCCGAATATAACAAGCACACTAGTTGTTTTTAACTGCTTTTATTTTTTTTTTTAATACGTATTATTATCGACAAAAACAATATTAAGAAATAAACCAAATAAAATGTTTAAACAAAAAGATCTAATGCCGCAATAATTGAGAAGAATTATTGTTTAAATAACATGTTTGTTTTCTTAAAGTGTGTTATTTAAATTTTTTAAAGATTAACTAGCTTTACCCATTGCGCTTCGCTTTCCCCATTGAAATAAAATTAGTTAAATTTTTTAAAACAGATCTTGAGTATCGATAACGAATCAAATAGTACCAAATTTAGATACTTTACTGTTACCGTTCTACTGATATACAGAAACCTATATTGTGCTTATATTAAAGGTGTCATGACCATTTCTCTACTCCAGCCAACTTTTAAAGAAATATTTTGTAAAGAAGCTAGCATTCCCTCAACAATAAATTTCAGTGTATATATCAAATATGAAAAATTGGGAATTTAGCACGTCAAACGGTATTCGTATTAATAAGAAAAGCAAAGTATAAGTTGCAAATTTAAAAACTTTAACGTACTGTGACCATTCCCCAGAAATAAAGAAATTTAAATTGTCTTTGTATGGAAGGTACAACGCCACGCCTGCTTCTTCAATCTTGCTCAATTTTTTATGACTGTTGCTTATTGGTTAAGAAGCTACTAAATATTTGTACAAAACCGTGCTGTTATTGACACTATCTTTGTAATGGAGGAACCATTTCCTCTTCTCAAATCCAGTCCAATTTTTGTCAGATGTTGTATATTGTTAACAAAGTTATTTGTTATACCCACACCACAATAGTGAAGAGGGTATTATGCATTTGTGCTGATGTGTGAAACGCCTTAAAATAGTGGTCCTCGACCCACCTTAAAGTATACTGATCTACTCAGAATTACTTTCTGAGTCGAACTAACGATGTCGGTCCGGCTGGCTGGCAGGCTGGCTGTCCATGTAACCTTGTTCGCAAAGTACACGTCGCAATTTTGAAGATAATTTGATAAAATTTGGGTCATAGGGTCTTATTGGCACAATGACCAAGCCTATTGAAAATGGGCCGAATCGTAGGACCACGAGAAAGATAGGGGGAAATTTCTTCCTCTCAGAAACTATCAAACCGATTTTAATGAAATTTAAAACTTAGATAGAACCATATCTATAAGGACACAAAATGTCTAAATTTTTTAAAAATTCGGACCGCGAGGGGAGATAGGGGCAATTTCTGCCTCTCAAACCGATTTTAATGAAATTTAAAATATAGATAGATCCAAATCTAAAGGGCCACATTAGCTATACAGTTTTACAAAACAGGATCACAAGGGGAGGCAGGGGGCAATTTCTACCTCTCACAAACGTTCAAACCGATTTTCATGCAGTTTATAAACAGATAAATCCATATGTACATGGACACATAAGCATGATGTGTTTCTAAATACTGTGGTGTAGGGTATCATATGGTCGGACTTGACCGACTATACTTTCTTACTTGTTCATACTGCTTTTTGCATCTTTGTAATACGAAAAAGAAAGCAAAGTGGAGCTTTATAACTGAACAGGTATGGGATACAACAATTTTAAAAATTCCATTAATGAAAGTCTCTTTATAAATTTGTCAAGCTTTGTGCTGTCCCTTTTAGTTTATTTTAAAATATATTTATTACAAAATAACATTAAAATAAGTGTTTATATTAATGTAAATTGTTTATTACATCAATGAAAATCAACGTAACAAAACTAGCACTTTTATTTCCTATTGTAGAAGAATTTAGCACTTTGTTTTTGTCGATTTAGCACTTTTAATTTGAATTCTTCTGGCAAGCCTGCGTTTGTCAAACGTTTTTTCTCTGAATGTTTCAGTATTGTTCTTACTCTCTTCTTTTCCAGCTGTGTTCTTTTATAATACATATAAACTTTATATTAATGATGAAACAGAACTGGGGCTGAACGTTGTTTTACATGCAATTTGACATAAAATTATGCCAGAGAATGCGGTCGAGAAATAAAATCAATTTTATTTTGAGGACGTTTTTCTAATGCTCTCACATAAATACAATTATTCTCTTAACAATGCTACCATACTTTCGTTCAATTTCATACATTTTGTAAACAAAGAAAAATAAGAACAAAAGAAAACGAAAGAAATGAGAGAGAATTTGAAGTTACTGCCGACCAGGCCTGCCATTTTTGCCGATTTATCGGCATTTTGCCGATTTTTTGCCCCTAAATTATCAAAGTGCCGATTTGCCGATTTTTTATCCAAAAATGCCGATTTTTTGACTAACACGTTAAAGGCGATTACTTTTTGTTTGTTTGATAATAATACACTAACTTTAAGCAATACTGAAACAGTTGTAACATTGAAAAGAGACAACTGTTATTAAGTCAGCGCTTCTACTAAAGAAAAAGGGGTTAGTTTTATTCAATATTAAATGCAGTGTTTGTAATGTGTGTTGGGTTAATACATTTTTATTTGAAAAATATTCCACTATGAAGTATTAAAGGCCACAGTTAAAAAAGAAATAATTTTTAAACCTAAAATAAATCAGTTAACATTTCTTTTTCTATTAGGAAAATATAAAACACTTTATATTTGTGTTTGAAAATGGATAGATAAATACTTACAAAAGAATAAAGGTAAGATAAATTTATATTCAACATCAATGAATATAATTTAAATAATAATTACTTTGATAACACTACGTGAGAAAATTTCAACAAAATCGTGACCAAATGAATCTGACAGCTAATCTTTATGTAAAATTGTCCGCTGAATCCGAATATGAAGTCAGAATTGTCAAAAGTAGAACAGTTTTTGAGATGTTCCAAAATAACCGTTATTTGTGTTTTTAAAAAAGATGATGTGACTGAAATGCAAATATCTTAAAAAATTTTGAACGGATTATGTATTTCTTAATTTTATGTGAAAGGTAATAAAATTTCTAAAATAACCATGGATTGCTTGTGTAGAGTAGTCAAGAAATTACAGAGTTACAGGGGACAAAAGTTTAAGCTTCATTGAAAATTTTATGATTTTGTTCAATTTTGCGCTATTCAAGTTATATTTTTTAATCCAATGATTTAAAAATCCTAATGTTTTATTGCATGCGACATTAGATTATTTTAATATGAACATTTTGAGCCCAACAAGACATAGATTGGTAAAAAAATGACAAAGCTACAGAAGATTTAGTAAATTAACACACATACAAATTCAATAATTTCAAGCAATTTTTGTTAATAAAAATTTAGCTTTGTATATTTATTTGTTGTGGGTTAATTCAATTAATCTTCTGTAACTTTGTCATTTTTGCACCGATATGGATCCTATTGCGCACAAAATGTTCGTATTGAAATAGGCTTAAATTTTATTTTTTGGATATTTGCATTTCAGTCACAGCATCTTTTTTTAAAATCACATATAACGGTTATTTTGGAATATCTTAAAAACTGTTCTACTTTTGACAATTCTGACTTCATATTCGGATTCAGCGGAAAATTTTACACAAAGACTAGGTGTCAAATTCATTTGGTCAAAAAATTGTTACGTAGTGTAATTAAATAATTTTTTTTTGACTATAACGCAATTGAGGACGATGTTAGTACATAAATTAAATAGCCAATTCTTATGTAAGGAAAATTAAATAAATTTGCAAACTTTTCGGTAAAAAATTTCAGATTTATAACGTGAACATTTTATGGCAGCATTTGGTACAATTTTTGGTCCTTCCACATTTTTCCGCAAATGTGGAAAGAATTTTTTAATGTAACAGAGTTTTGATGTTCACTGGAAAATTTATCTTTGCAAGTTATTCGTTTTTTAAAGATTATTTAAAAATTAAAAAATATTGAAACCGATTTAATAAAAATGTCAAACTCAAATATTTGTATATGGAATATACTTAATTATAAGAAAGTTAAAAAAAAAACTTTATATTTAACTACAATTTCTTTGTAAAACGTTTATTTTGATTGATTATTTTGAAATTTCATACGTTATAAACATTAGATAATTCTGAATTGTTCTTATTTGTAAGTAAGAATATGTTTTGTTGTATATAAAATAGGTATTTTTAATTTGCCGATTTTTTGCCGATTTTTTTATATTAAAGTGCCGATAATGCCGATTTTTTTCTTAAAATATGCCGATTTTTTATCAAAATTATCTGGCACCCCTGCTGCCGACGTTTTAATTATGGGCTTTAAAATGTTTGCCTGAAGTTGAAGACTCAGTTCTGTTTCATCATTTAAAGTACAACTTGCGCTCAGGAACAAAAACAATACAAAACAAAATGGCAAAAATATTCTCATTGTTTTGGTTTTGTTTTTGTTTTACTCACTGCAAAGAACAAAACAAAACGAAAGCAAACGTTTCGTTTTGTTTGTTTTCGTACTCTGTTTCTGTATGTCTTATTGCGTAGCGCATGACATTGCGTTTTTTTTTTTTTAAATGTACCATTAGTGCTTCGCAAAATGAGAAAAATTTTTATTGGGTAATTTAATTTTTTTTATTTAGTTTGTTTTTTAAAACAGTAGTAAATTTAAAATAGAAAATTGGATTAAAAAAAAAAAAATAAAATACATTTTTTTTTTATTTTACCAGCTTGGCTATGAACATTTTGACAAAATCTCCTAACCAATTATTTATGTACAGAATTTTCTAAAAATGAGCACAGATATAGAAAGGTGAGAGAATTTTCTTTTAAACAATCCCTCTTTCTGCGATATAGGCCAACTATCCTCCAATTGCAATGAATATTTCCAAAAGAGTATTATTTTTTTCAGATTTTCTGAGCACCAAACTGTCAAGTCAAAAACCGGAAGCTAGAACCATGGTTTATTTAGGAAAAGATGTTAGAATTTTCCGTAGATGACGATTATGCTATACACTTTGTCACTTTTTTTGGGCCCGAACAAATTGACCCACTCTAATGTACATACACTTTTTATAATATTCAGTAGTGCTAACATACTTTTGTCTTGAATAAATCAGACTATTTAAATAACACTGAAAAAGAAACGTGTGTTTAAATTCAATTTAAATTAAAAAAAAAAATAACTTAATTATCATTTTATTGTGGAGTCATTAATTGCCCATAAGTATTTCAACGTTCAAGAGAACTAGAGAAAATGTACACCACTTACCCCCCCCCCCCTTCGTAATAAATTTAACACTAATTTTCGTAAAGTGCGTATTATTTGAAGTTTATTAAAAATTGTGTGCATATAATCGATAGATAAATAAAAAATAAAAGGAAAACCATATTTAGGAAAAAAAACCTTCATTAATGAATAATGTTGCTTACATCATTACAACTTCTCTAACTTATTTATAAAAATTACACTCGTACAAATGCCATTGACATCGAGAATCTGCAGAATCAATGTGGGTTCTTCCCGTAACAAAGCTTCTACTACCCTTTAGTTTTTCATCAACGCTCATTATATGGCGATTTTGAGAAAAACCAACATTGCCATTTTTAAAAAACTCAACACTCCACTTGCTAGGTTTGTCACGCGAACCATAAATTATACTCGAATATTCATCCAAATAGAAATAAGCATCCTCTGCAGTTCCCCGTAAAGTAACTTTTAGTTGTCCATCAACTTCTTCAAATTCAGACTTAATATGGCTTTTTTGATCCAACCCCGTTTCCTCATGCCAGAGGTAAACGTAGCGAACAGATGAAAAATATAGTGAGCTTTTTTCTACATACACGGTTTTCAAAAATTTAGCATTTTTAAGACAAAACCGACGCCTATCAAATAACAATATAAAATTTGTTGGCAGTACTTTTATTAAATTTTCCACACTTTTTATAAAGTTCGCAGGTTTCGTAGTGTACCAATTATCTTTTTTTATTGTATGCAAGATGTACGCGAGTTTTTGTAAAATTTTGAATTTATTTGCTGGATTTCCATTACTAACGTTCCTGTAAACTTGCAACGGGGCATGAAACATCATTGCCAATACATGCCAATCCTTTGCATCTTTAATATACGATAAAACGACAGTAAATTTAAGTAACTGATCTGTTGAAGCAAGTTGATAAACGCCTTCAGCAAAAATACGTTCAACCGTTTCTTCACCATAAAGGTCTAATATATCGAGATATATATTCTTTATGATGTCATGAGCATTCTTAAGATCATGATGATTCTCAGTTGAAGCGTGGTAAAATTTTATTACATATTCACTGATTATCTCATCATTAGGTACTGACGAATTGGATTCAATCGCAAAAACAGGCAACGTCTGCAGCAGGCAAATGAGTAGAACCTTTAAAACTATTTGGGTTGCTTTCATTTTGAAAGTTTTTAATAAACTGAAATCCATTCCTTCTGCGGTTGATATTTATACGTTTTCACTTGGATTTTATTTATATTTATTTAAAAAACGTGCGCTGCTTGCTTTGTTTATTTAGTAGTTAAGAAGTTTATTTTTGTACAAATTTCTGTAGCTGGGGGCTTGAGAAGAAATATAATGATTATATAACCATAAAACTGGTTAGCAGGGAAACCAGAAATATGTTCTTAAAAACGAGTTTTATGCGCATTTAATATGCTCTTGAAAATATGCCCTGAAAGTCGTAAAAAATATTGCCCAAAAATTCAAACATTTCTAATTTAAAAACAAAATATTCAACAATTTAATAACAGTTTCCTTTAATAAAAACAATCCTAAAATTTTAATCGGTAAAGCCCAAGCATTCAAGGGTATTCAATTATGTTAATTTTATACAAACCGGGCACCTGGCGTTTTAACATAATTCGGGTACGCTGAATACAATGGTGCTAACCGTTTTTTTGTTTTTTGGTAAGCTTTTGTTTTCGAGATATACCGTTATTTCGAAAATGGAGGAGGTTGCACAACATCTATTCGCGGAACTCAAAAACGGTTTAGTTTATTAAAATTACTAAGAAAAAAAAACCGAAATAAAACTACTTTTAACTAAAGGTTAACTTTTTTCTAAGATGACCCAATAAAAATGGAGTTTGTAAGAGAGAAACATAAACGTTTCGCTTACCATTGCGCTTACGGAAGGCATGTATTTTATATGGCGAGTTCCCACTTTGAAGCAATAAATTTTTGACACATAGAGCGCATTATTCAGCGCATATAAAATTTGTTGGATGTAACGATCAGCCTTACACGCTGCATGTTATGATACAGTTATTTTTTAATATTCTCCCTTACAAACCTGCTTCGTAGTAAGGGAATGCCGTAGCAATTGAAATGTTATTTATTTTTTACAAAAGTTGTTGAGAGTTCTTTCACTTACTTTACTGCATTTCTGTATGTGTTATTGCGAAGCGTAAAAATGTGCGCTTATTTTTTTAAGTTTACCATTAGTGCTTCGCAATATGATAAAATGTTGTATTGGGATGTCGGGAATAATCGTCAACACATTTTGAAATCATTGCAATACAACGTGCTTCCATGTAAGGGGTTTACAGAAGCACTACGAACTTTGGTCATACATTTTTTCTTTTATACTACATTTACACCTACGCCAAATTTAGTACTAACGAGATTTCGAGCCAAATCTAGTTGTTTTTGACTAGATTTCCCATACAAAACAAAATCTACTTCGTGGCTAGATTTCGACGAAGTCTACTCAAAATCAAGTAGTACTTAATGATGCAACTTTGGTTTTTTCAATAAAGTACTAAAAAATACTTCCCTGCAGAAGAAAAAATGGCATTTAAAAAAAGACAAAACTAAAATTGTTAAAAAAAATATTAAAAAGTTAATTAAAAACTGTGAAAATATAAAAAAGACGAATAATATTGATAAAATTAATATCGTTGATTATTAACAAAAGGTAATGCAAATTTTTAAATATATATTTCTTTTTGTGTTTGTATGTGTAATGAAAAAACATTTAGTCAGCTGTTTTGTTATAAAAACAAAATCTCGCTAATGTCAAAAAAGTATAATGTAAACGCACTAGATTTCGATAAAGATTTTAATTCAAATCTACAAGATTTCGCCCTAATGTAAATGTAGTATTAAATAATCATTTCAACTATTCCCTTACAACATGCTTACTTATAGGTTAGGTTAGGTTAGGTTAAGAAGGGTTGTGCGCCCACAGGCACACCTCCACTCGGAGACCGAATACGATCCATTGTGATTCCCTTCAATGAAAATATGAAGTTAGAGAGATAGAGATAAGACGAAGTGAAGAAATAGAGAAAAGGAAGTAAGATAAAGACAGAAAATTAGAAAGTAGGACCAATACCCCCCTTACAGTCCCCTCAACAGAAACAGCCGCGTTATTTCCCTGACAAACCCCAGTAGATCGGCCGGATTACATCCAGCTATGCACCCCAGTTCGTCGTGAAACCTATCACCTAGCCACTTCAGTCTGAGACCCTGCATCCTAGGACAATGGCACAGTACATGCTCGATCGTCTCTAGCTCCTCCGAATTTTCGCATAGCCTGCAGAAGTCCGGTATGGCGTTGTCCCATCTGCTCGCAAAAGCCCTGACAGGACAATGACCCGTCAAGAACCCTATAAGTGTTCCGAGACTACCCTTATCCAATCCCAGTAGAACCCTGGTTGCCCCCGCGTCCAATTTGGGCCATAGTGCCCTAGACACCCTGCAATCCATTCTGCCCCTCCAGGATCGGTCAACGTCATCACGGAATTTCTCCCGTATCACCCCATAGTAATAGCATAGGGGGGGTTTCACCCCCCTGTCCCTTACCACTAAGTCGAGACCCGAACCCTCTCTCGCGAGTTCGTCCGCCACCTCGTTTCCCTCAACCATGCAGTGTCCTGGTACCCAACACAGCCTCACGTTGAATGCACCCATGAGTTCCCTAAGAGCGCTCCTACACCGCGCAACCAGGCATGATCGCACCGTATGGTTCTTCAATGCCCGAAGCGCCGCCTGACTATCGACGTAAATTGTCACCTCAGATCCACCCACGATGTGATCCAGTATCACCTCCGTCGCCCTCCAGATCGCTAGGATCTCAGCCTGGAAGACACTGCACTCATCAGGGAGTCTGAATGACCTTTTTACCTCGGTGTCCGCGATATAAACACCGGCACCAGTGCCGGTTTCCATCTTGGATCCATCCGTAAATACTGCCCACCCCTCAAACAGTCCATTGGATCCACTCCAAATTTCCCTACCAGGGAACTCCACTGGTGGTGTTGCACCGAAGTCCAGGGTCATAGTCCTATGATCCGAAATTCCCTCGAGAATAATACCCTGATCAAGCAGACCCATTTCGTACAAAATTCTTGTGTGATCATCCCGTCTAGGTCTAACTAAAGAAGACTCGTAAAGTCTAAATAGGTTCCTAGCTGCCACACTCCTCACATAATGCTCGATAGGGGATAGATATAGTAGGATGTCCAGCGCTGCCTGCGGAGTGCTTCTCCTTGCGCCTGTGATGCCAAGAGATGCACTCCTTTGAACCTTGCTGAGCATCTTCCTATAGCTATCCACTCCCAACGCACCCCACCAAACAGTGCATCCATAGGTAAGTATAGGCCTAACGACCGATGTGTAAATCCAGTTTACCATATCAGGTCTAAGACCCCAGTTCTTACCAATGGAGTTCCTGCATGTGTAGTATGCATTGAGTCCCCTTCTCATTCTCTCCTGAGTATTTCTCTTCCAAGACAGTTTGCGGTCCAGAAAGTTACCCAAGTACTTTGCTCCGTCCGATAGAGGCAACTCGACGCCATCTAGCACTGGCCCCCTAAAACCCTCTATCCTATACCTTCTGGTGAATAGCACCAGCTCAGTCTTCGCAGGGTTAACACCCAGTCCCCTATCCTTTGCCCATGCCGAGAGTTCACCCAGCATCACCTGCATAATTTCCCCGATCGTGGATAGAAATTTTCCCCTGACCAGCAGAACTATGTCGTCCGCATAGGCAACAACTTTCCTGCCCATGGAATCAAATGACCTAAGGATCCCGTTAACCGGAAGTAGCCACAGTAGAGGCGATAATACCCCCCCTTGTGGTGTCCCCCTGGTAACCTTCCTCCTTATCACATGTTCCCCCAGGCTCGAGTTTATAATCCTACTGCCAAGCATGCAGGTTATCCACTCCACCAGAAAGTCCTCAACTCCCAACTCCAACAAAGAATCCCTTATCGCCTCTATCCTAATGTTATTAAAGGCTCCCTCTATATCCAGAAACGCGGCGAGAGTATACTCCTTATGCCTCAGACCGTGCTCAATACAACCCACCACCTCGTGCAACGCGCTCTCAACAGATTTACCCTTCAGGTAAGCATGTTGAGCGTTGCTAATAAGGCTGGTCTCAATATTACTCCTGAGATAGAAATCTATCAGCCTCTCAAGAGTCTTCAACAAAAATGAAGACAGACTAATAGGTCTAAAATCCCCCGGTTTCGAGTGGCCCGCTTTACCGGCCTTGGGTATAAAAATCACCCTGACCTCTCTCCACCCCCTAGGCAGATACCTCCTACTGAGGCATTTCCTAAATATATCCACCAGTAGAAATGATGCATCGTCCGGGATGTTGCAAAGCATAGCCGGAAAAATACCGTCCGGACCCGGTGATTTATATGGGTCGAAAGTATTGACCGCCCACGCCAGCTTCTCCCTTGTGACCATTTCATCGACGCGAGCGGAAGTATGATCAGATGTCACGGACATGACGTCCCACTGACCGTCCCCCATACCACCGGTTTCCCTGCACCCGGGAAAGTGCGTCTCCATGAGTAAGGTTAGGGTCTCAGAGCTAGACTCAGTCCATGAGCCGTCATTCCTTTGGATGTAACCCAGGGCCTTAGGGTCCTTAGATAAAATCCGTCGGAATCTTGACAGCTCGTTGACATTATCGATGGACGCACAAAATTGTCTCCACGATAGTCGTTTTGCTCTCTTCAGATCCGCCTTATACCTGTTGAACTGCACCCTGTGATTGTTCCAATCATCTGGTGCCCTTGTAAGCTTGGCCCTATTAAACAGTCTCCTCACCGTAGACCTTTGAACATGAAGTTCCCTGGTCCACCATTTAGGCTGTTTTCGCCTACCCGGAAACGTGACCGGGCAGGACTGCTCATAGCTTTCCCTTAGAAGATGAGTGAACCTATTTACCACCCCCTCCAGATCCGTCGGCAGCAAGTCGCCCAAGGCCTGATGCGCCAACCCAGTTCGGACCCCTTCCCTGAAGGAGTCCCATTTTGTCCCCCTCGGGTTCCTAAAAGGAGGAGCCCTAGGTAGGTAAAAATTCAGTGTGAAGGTAATACGACTATGGTCTGAAAAAGTACAGTCCGTTGCCACCCTCCAATCAACAACAATTTGCTCGTCACGGTTTACTAATGTCAGATCTATCACTGCCTGCCTATCTTTATTTCTGAACGTCGGCGTGTCACCCATATTACAGATAATAAGATTGTTAGTAGTTATAAAATCAAACATTAACTCACCTCTTTTATTAATATCGGCACTCCCCCATTGGCTGTGATGAGCATTTGCATCGCAGCCCAACACAAGGATTGCACCTCTCCTCCTTGCATATGCCGTGAGTTGCCGTACCTCCGTACCCGGTGGGTCCAACCCCTCATATGGCATATATACCGAGGCCAGTGTAAGCGTACGCTTCCCTTTGGCCTCTCCATTTACCACGGTCAAGTCACCGCACCTGAAAGAATGAGATATGAGAAAACCCAATTCACTTCTCGCTAGTATACACGTTCTTACCTTGTCCTCTGTGGACGGGACAAACAGAGTGTATCCCGCAACCCTTAAACCGCAAACCTTATTTTTATTTATCCAAGGTTCTTGGATAAGGGCTACGTCCGTCCGAGTACTGGAGAGGAAGGTTACAAGTTCGGCCGAGGCTGATTCACAATGGTGCAGGTTTATCTGCACCACTAACAGCCTCTTTGGTCCTGTCATGTTTCGGATACCGAAACCTAACGTTACCTAAACCGAACCTAACAACCCTCCCCCACCTCCTCCAAGAATTCCATGGATTTCCGATCGATTGCGAAACGGAAGTCCTTGCCGGTATTCTCCTTACACACCAGTGGGGTCACTAGCCTCCATTGGTCAGTAAGAAGCCTACTGTTTTGGTTGCCCAACACTGCCAGTATAGTTTCCACCTTGCGTACGGGAGGTGGAATCCACACTGTCACTATGGACCTAATTGGCAAGTCGGAGGCTTGTATGACTTCAAACCTTGCCCCCGGATTAATGTCGCCGCATTTGCCAATTGTGGTTCTTAAGAATTCCAGTGAATTCTTGTTACCACAGTTGACAACCTTGACTCCCTTAACCCAGTCCGCACCATTGAAGGATACATCCTCCTCCTTGCCTTTAAAAACTGCCAGCTCGTCAATAAGCCTAGCCTCTACTAGCTGCCATATCTCGGTACTGATCTTCCCATCCGGATCATTCCGATCTATGACGGCCACCTGTAGATGACCCTCCAGGCTCGTCGACTTCTTCATTCTTTTCTGCGATGAAGAAGGCTGATCATCCCCAGATCTGACCCTCTTAATGGTCTCCTTATTGGAGCCATTAGGAGCATCAGCCGGAGATGTACCAGCCCTCTTCACTATGCTCGGTGACTCCGGTACGACTGGTTTCGAAGGCCCGTTCCTGCCCGCGACTTTTCCCCCAATGACCCCCTTACGAGAGCCACTAGAGGAATCGGACGGAGGATTACCAGCCTTCTTCCCCGTGTTCGCTACCTTAGCCACTTTGCCTCCTTTCTTGGGTATCGCCCCCTTATCCTCCGCATCTCGTTCCGAAGACATGAGCGCTTTGGTCACCGGGGCAACCCCTCCTTTGTCTATCTCTCTACGGCAGGTTGACGGCGCCACCGGCCCTGTACTCTTTTGAGTAGTTTCCGGGCCGACGACCTCATCCTCCTGCTTTCTTCAAGGATAGGGCCAACCGAGCACGGTACTGACAGGGCCGTAAATTCTCTCGAATTTAGCGACGCTTTGTCGGTGCCTTCTCAGAAGGTGCCTTTCCCTCGCGGAGAACCTTGAAGGATCCCTCTTCGCCATCTTATCCAGATATGCAAGAGAGCTCCTTGTCCCGTTCTGCGCCTTCTCCTCCTTCGTTCGGCTGGGATTCCTAATATCTCGTGGAGGGGCACTTGGCCCGTCCTCCACGGCGTCCTGCCGAACAAGTTGTAGACAGTCTTCTCCCGGGTGACCCCCCTGATGTCCCCTGGCCTCACAGATGAGAGTGGCAGGCTCTGCACTCTGACTGTGGGCTGATATATCAATATCCAGCTCCGTGTCGGAGAGCAGAGTCAACCTCTCTAACCCCTGAGTAGCCCCGGTTTCACCACAGGAGTCCCCCGATTGAACCAGAAAACTATCCATATAAAGGTCGGTCAGTACCTGTCTCTCCTGCTCAATTATGTTCTCATGAACAGTCGAGAGGGTACTCTCCGACTCAGAGACCGTGACGTCCGACTGACCCTTGTCAATCTCGTCCGTCGTGTCCTCATTTTCCGTGACATTTTTGTTTCTTGTTATGGTTTGTTTGTTTTTATTTATAAAGGATTTCATTTTTGTTCCCACGAGTAGGCTCGTACAGACGGACCGTACCACGCAGTGACGGCGTGCGTGGACTAGGCAACTAACATACAACAGCGCTTTGCCCTGACGCTGAGGGGAGCTGTTAACAACTAGTTTCTTTACGCACTAACTAGCCACACAGGACCTCGGCACTGCTACCAACCACGTTGTCCTTAAAAGTGCATCTTTCGCGCCCCAACCACTGGTAAAGCCCCCACCTTACAAGGAGCGAACCCACGGGTTGCCGCGCTATGATATCTGTACTGATAATGGGCCGGAAGTATGCCATTCACCACCGCCTCATTATCTTGACAAGATGAGTAACCTTTAGTTGCACACTCCTTCAGTGTTCTCGACCTCCCTCGAAGACGTATTCATCACATACATCATCCCAAGAGATCAGAACCGTAGAGTGCACTTAAGCCCTCGCATCTCGACAAGATTGTTACCCAGGCGAGGGGTAGTGAGTTCAATTTCGGTTAACCGACTAACCGAAAAACCGGGTTTTGTCCATATTTCCGGTTTTTAAGAAACTGGGTTTTCCGCACCGCCTAACCGTTTTTATATCTGTAAAAATCGTCAATGTTCCTTATTGTATTGTTGTGTGTACTAGAAGTCTACACAAATGTTTTGGTAGCCAAATTAATGCTGTGTGTGTATTATTTATTCAGGTGTTATTTGAAATTCTTACTTCAAATAACCAAATAAATTCAAGATTCGATTTGAGTGACGACATCTATTTCTTTTTAAATATTGCTGATAATAAAAGTACAGTCATCTGAACCAAAGTCTCGGTTTTTTTTTCTTAAGAAAACACTTCAATCATTAAAAATATATTTTCAAAAGTTTGGTAATGAATGTCGCAAGATGGATTCTTAGATTTAGATAAAGATGCCCATCATAGTGATTTAGAACCTGAAGTTTATTGAAAAAAGTTATTCAAACTAAAACCTAACCTGGGGGATGATATGTTTCCAATAATCCAATCCAAGCAAAAACGAAGATTTTGCTGAAGAAGGTTGTGTTGAAGTGAGCTACTGTTAATTGACTAAAAACTGTCTTTAAAATCGTTTTAATATTAAAAATTTCTTTAAACTGAAGTATTTAAACTACAAATTGAAAATATTGTTTGAAAATTGAAAATTTAAAATATTGTTTAAACAACAAAATAATCAAATTTAAAACTTAAAACCACCACAATAAATAAACAAATTTTTAGCATTATTTAATTTAAGAATATTCAAGTAATATTTTTGAAAATCCAGCACGCTTTTTTGTTAAATGCTATAGAAACTGTACAATCTTTTAGAAGACCTTTCATATCAAATTGTTGTAAAATTTGATCAGTTTGAACCATTTAATTCATGTTAAGTGGATTTTTTTCCTCAATTACAATTTCAAAAAAATTTTTGGAAACGAAAAAAATACCATAACTTTTGAAATAGAAACTTAATGTCAACTTAAACAACGATTGCCAAAAAAATTTCATAATTTAACAAATACTAACTTTTTTGTGTAGAAAACAATAGAAACCTAATTGGATCAATGTTATTGTAAATTTTTGCTTAAATTTCTGTATTCGATCATTTCGTATATCTGGTAGAAATATTCTTATGTATGTATTTTGATATAAGTGGTAAAGTAAACAATATTTTAATAAGAATAATTTATAAAATTTGTTTTGTTTTACAAAAAGTTAAAGTCGCAATTAAAAATGTTATTATTTGAACATGAATTTCTGTTTGTGTGTTTTTTTTATAATAAATTTGAAACAAGAAAAAATTAAGATATTCACTTTTCAAACAATAGAAACCTAATTGGATCAATGTTATTGTAAATTTTTGCTTAAATTTCTGTATTCGATCATTTCGTATATCTGGTAGAAATATTCTTATGTATGTATTTTGATATAAGTGGTAAAGTAAACAATATTTTAATAAGAATAATTTATAAAATTTGTTTTGTTTTACAAAAAGTTAAAGTCGCAATTAAAAATGTTATTATTTGAACATGAATTTCTGTTTGTGTGTTTTTTTTATAATAAATTTGAAACAAGAAAAAATTAAGATATTCACTTTTCAAACAATAGAAACCTAATTGGATCAATGTTATTGTAAATTTTTGCTTAAATTTCTGTATTCGATCATTTCGTATATCTGGTAGAAATATTCTTATGTATGTATTTTGATATAAGTGGTAAACAACATTTTAATAAGAATAATTTATAAAATTTGATTTGTTTTACAAATAAGTAATTTTTGCAGAACATGCTTCCCAGTAATTTGCAAGAGAATTCGCTTTTTATTCACATTTTTATGATTGTTTAAAAGTATTTTAAGTTGATTAAAGACTTTTGTATATTTACCACATAATTGATGTTGCTGGTTAATCGAATGACTGATAATCGAGGCCCTTTCTCAAATAAAAAAAAAGATGTTACTAAAAAGCGCATCTACATCGTACGTCGTCTTACACTAAATTCAGACGGTAATTTTTACGACGTCGCTTTTTTGACGTGTTTTTTGTTTTTGCTTTCAATGAAATATTTGGCGTTGCGTTGCGGTTTAGACAACAAAGTCCTAAGAAAAAACGACTCCGCAAAAGCACTCGTATGAATTATGTGTAAGATCTAATTCTACTTCATACACCGGATGCGCCCGCATTGCCATAGAAAAGAAAAATTAAAAATCTAAATAAATTATTTTAGTGTTTTCAAATTGAATATTTGAAAAAAAAAACATAAACGAAGTACAAAATAAACAACAATTTCAATAAATTTTTCCACCTGTTCTGTCGACTTTTCTCTTTCCCTAAACCTTTGCGTACCAATTATAAACAAACATGAAGAGGAAAGTATCCAATTTAGCCTCGGCGTTTTTAAGTTTTAAGCAGTTGAACAACCAAATAAAAACATATAAGAAAATTAAATTAAAAAATATATTTTTCTTTAAAAAAGTAGGTAAAACTATTTATTAAAAAAAAAAACATAAAATAAAATTCATATAACCAGATCTTCAAAATGACATATGTCGCTCTTGATCAACAATATTGCACTAATCCAAAATTTCTTTTAAATTAATATTTGGTATAGATTTGGTTACGACAAAATTGTTTAACTTATTTTTTTTAATTATGGAAAAACTTTAGACTCATCGCAACATCTTTATTTTGCTCATGTGCCTAAAAATTTAAACGTTGTAGGTAAATCCACTCTAGAGAGAAATTTGAAATCAAATTCGGTTAAAGTTTTAAAAACTTGAAAGGCAAAACTTGATCGTGCAACCCTTAATTAAGGTATGTTGGACAGATAAAATAAGATCGGTCAATAGCCAAAAATCATCATTTAATATTTTCATCATTATATCAGCCGTATTCAAAATATAAAATAAGTTTGAAACGTGTTTTAAGGCAAAATGTTCATGTACTGTAATTCTTTATGAATACGGCAGGATATTTTTAAAAACCCTCATTAACTTTAAAACATCGTAAATTAACCTGTAAAAAACAAGCGAAAATTGTTTACAATGGCAACGTTGAAAAATGTAACGGTTTGTTCTCAAAGTCACATGCACTCATAAAATTATTACAGTAACTGATTGTTGGTTATTAAATTCGTTTTCCGTACTGTTAAAATTGAATAAAAATATAGTTATTTTACGAATATTTTTATTTTTTAACATTTATGTTTGTTATTCAAAAGACAAACTACCAAAAAATAATGTTTTTTCGTTTTTATTATTTTATGTAGTTTGATTTTTGTCGGTTAAAATATATTTTTTAAAAGAAAAAACTATTCAATTTTAACGAATATGCTGTTCAATAAATAAAAAATTTAAAAATAAATGTAAAAATCATTTGTTTTAAATGAAATGTAAATGATCCGTTTTCTAAATGAATTTTAATTTGTTTCAAATGAATTTTCGTTCGAATTTAACTACATAATATTTTGAGTGTGTATATATTTTTTCCCTTTGTGTCCTCGAAATCACTTGTATATATTTCTTACGGAGAAAAAAACGGGAAAATATATGAGAGTACTGGGCAATACTACGCAACAAAATTTGTTAAAAAATACAAAATTAAGGCATTTGAACCCTATATATAGAAGTTTTAATAGAAATTGATCGATATATGTATAACCACAAAAAAAAGAATAAACCAAAAAAATTAAAATTTGTGAGGCAAAATTGACGTGTCCGGTGAATATGCTCTAGGCATGTGATCATTTGGCGGACTGTTCGCTTAGTATGCAACTGTCCGCTATTTATGCGCTAGCTTCAAAATCTGTTCGCTAAATAAACGCTGTGCATATATAAATAAAATAGCTTAATTAAGCAAGATGTGCACTAAAGCGAAACACCCATGTGTAGATAGAAAATAAAACTAATTTATTATTTACTTGCTATAACATTTATTTATAGAACAAAAACATGACTTTACTTTCTTGCCGCAAAATAATTTTTTAAGGTTTGTGGTGCAAAAACACATTAAGAAGACGGAAACAATTAACCGAAACATTTGCTTTGTTTTACGCAATGCGGTCTTATTTTACGGGTATTTTTACAGACAGTTATATTGAATGATATCTTTCCATGATTTTGAGTGCAATAATACGGGAAGCTCAATTACCCGAAAATAACTGTACTCGACGCAATTCTAAATTTTCAAATAAATATTCTTTAATATTTTTCCTAAAAACAGAAATTCTTTGGATATTTTTTAAAGCTTCCGGTGACTTGTTATATTCTAAACTACCCATATGTTCCATTCTTTGTTTTGTTTTTTCTAAGCGGCAAATAGCCACTCTTAGATTACTCGCATTTTTTGTATTAAAGGCATATTGATTCCTGGAGAATAGAATAGTATGATGATCAGGGAAACCAGAAATATGCAATTGCATGTTTTTCCTTGTGCGACTAATGAAGACAGAAACAATATATTTATCCGTTTTAGAGCTTTTTATGAATTTTGGCATCGATTTGTAACTGCATATTTTTGCATATTTTACCGTTTGCAGCATATTTTAGTTAAAAGAGCCTTTTTGCAGCATTTTTTAGGTTTATAGCACATATTTTGCCTTTTTAATGCATATTTTGATACATATTCAATTTTTTAGATGCCTACAATAGCTTTTGCAGCAAAAAAATTTTTTTTTTCGAAAATCTGTTACTTCAATTTCGACATCTATGTACATTTAATTTTTACTCTAAAATTGTAAGACAAAGCAGATTGCCATTTAGGATAAACGTTATGAGATTTGTATCTAGACCAATCTGTTCGTATTCCGATCGACTCAGAATCACTTTTTAAAATGATGTAACGATGTCCATCCATCCGCCTGGCTGGTTGTCTGTCCATGTTAGCCTGGTGCGTAGAGTACAAGTTCCAATTTTGTAGTTAAATTGGTCAGATATGGACTAAGTCTATGCAAATAGTGAGAGTCGGTCTATAATTTTACATCCAAATTAGACTCTTTGTGTCCGCAAGCTATCTAATTACGTTGGTATTTAAATTAAATTCGAGCTCAAAATATTTTACTTCAAATGAAATTATTTTCGAATCGGTTCACATTTGCTCAAAGCTATGTGAACATTTGTTAACAATTTAGCGACCGTACTTAAAATCCCTTTAAGAGAAAAACTCATTTGGATGTTAATATCTAGATAAGATTAGGCGCAAACATCTCTTAAATTAATTTTATATTTTTTTATTTTTTTTTTTTATAGATTTTGTTATTAAATTGTTGAATATTGTATCTTCAAATGAGCAATTTTTAATTTTTGGGGCATATTTTTAAAATTTTTAGGGCATATTTTCCAGTTTTTACTGCATATTTAATGCGCATGAAACGTGTTTTTTATAAACATAAATTAAGAGTTGCGATTTGTATAAACCATATACGGGAAGAATTCCTGCAGTTATATCATTATATAATTGTAAGGTCGTAAAAGGCAATGGAGGATTGAATACAGTTTTCAACTATTTATTTTCAGACCTCTGAAGTGCTTTCAGCTCATTGCTTTTTTCCATGCGTACACAACCGCCAAATAGTTAAGGTGACTTTGAATAAGGGCTTGGTTTTTTTTTATTATCAGCTTTGTTTTAACGTTAAATTTGTTTTTAAATTTATAAATCAAACCGGTGGAAGATGCAATCTTTGACTTCAAATTTTTTATATGCATATCCCACGATAGGTTACTCTGAAGGTGTATACCAAGATATTTTTTTGAGAAGACCTCATGTACAAGTTTACCATCCACAAATATACTGAAGTTTTGGTCATGAATCATATACGGCCTTAATCTTAAATGTTTGGGGTTTTCTGCATTTAAACATATCTTATTCTCGCATACTCCGTTATCATTGCTGCATCATATTCCATATGAGCTTTTAGAGAAGTTTCATGTTTATATTTGTGTAAAACTAACATATGTCATCTGCAAACATAATCAGTTTTCCAAAAAGTTGTAGCTTTTTCAAATCATTTAGATAAATACTGAAAAGTAATGGTCCCAATACACTTCCTTGTGGTAATCCATATTCAACAAGTCCAATCGAACTTTTATGATTATTTACTTTAACATATTGGTTTCTGTTTAACAGGTAACTTTTTAACAAAGCTAAAACTCGTCTATCGACTCCATAATACATAAGATTTTTAATAATAATTTTATGATCAACAAGATCAAACGCCTTTGAAAAATCATAAAAGATAACAGCAACACCACTAAATCCTTTATCTAGCCCTTTACATATGTAATTTACTACATTAACAACAGCTTCTTCAGTACCACATCCTTTTTTGAAACCATATTGGAACTCGTATAATAGTTTGTTTTCATTTAAATATGACGATAATTGTTTATTAAGTAATTTTTCAAATATTTTGTCAATACTTGGTAGTAAAGCCATTGGCCTAAAATCTTCTACTCATGAAGAGTTAGCCATTTTCAAATCTTCAGGATATGTAGCAATAGTAATATTATTGTTAAATATTCTTGTAAGACGAGGAGATACAATTTCTCTGCGTTCAAACAACATTTTCTGTGAAATCCCATCATATGCACAGCTTTTTTTCAAATCAATTTCTGAAATAGTATTCGTTATTTCAAACTCTGTTATATCAACAAAGTTAAAAACGCTTCTACAAGCCCCTGGCGTTCTTAAACTAGTACATGAATCTCCAGGTAGACATACAATTTCTCGTTTTAACGTTTTTGGGATTTGAAGAAAAAAATTATTGTAAATATCACTTCTATGTTCACCTGCAATAATAGCTCCGTCAGTGTCGGTAATACTTATTTCACCTTTTAGTTTTCGACATAAATTTTCATTTAAAAAAGGTTTAAGGTATCATAGTAATAATTGTTCATGCACAATCTGCAAGCTTTTCTTATAACGCAACTAACACGCAACGAAAGAAACTTGTGCACAAGTATTGTGTCATATTGTCTGCTCTGAAATAAAAAACAAAATTAAAATGCTTTAACTATTGTGTTTAATCTGTAAACTGTTTTAAAATAACCGCAAACTTGTTGTTTTTAATTGTGCATTATAAAGTTGATGTGTGAAGTTACCAGTTATACCATAATTTTTATCATTTATTTTCTCTTTCTTTGATTTTTGTTTTTGATAATTTAATTAAAATACTTTACGATCGTTTTACAAGTGTGGTAATCAGCTGTTTAAATTGATAACATTAAATACAACTGTTTAAAATTACTGTTGTTACAAAAATACAAATATTAACGGGCTTGTGAATTGGATAAGCAAATTAATATTTGTACATTAGCGCCATCTACATGTGAAAGTTTAATTCGTATCTCAGCAAACATATTTTTGATACACGTTATTAAACTAAAATCTGCAATAATAATGGATTGTTTTAATACTAACTGCAACATTACCAGTAATGAGAGAATGATATCATGTTGGATATGCTTAGGTAATTACCATTTGAAATGTATACCACTCAAAGCACGTAACGCTGATGCTCTTGCCTATCCTGTTAAATCCCTCCAATGGACCTGTAAAAATTGCAAGCAAATTAATATTGAGTTTTATAAATTTGTTAAAAGTTATACGGATGATTTTGATAAACTTAACAAAAACTTTTTAGTTGTTCAGATTGAACTTTTAAAATTTGGCGAATTGTTTTCACAATATTCGAATCTTGATGAATTTATTAACTCACCAAAAGTATCTTCACCGAAGAGAAAGAAAACATCTACCAGGTCTCATGTTACACCAGTAATGGCTAACTCCTCGGGTCCAGAATTAAGCACTGATAATGACAATAATACAATATCAGTACCAAATTTAGCTACGAATGTCATCCCTCCACTGGGTAATATTCCTATATCCGATACTGATACTGCATCTAAAAATCTGCTGATCTAAGTCCTTGTCCAACGGATTCTGGTGTGGTAACTAATGTTGCCAATTTAACCGTTCCTAAGCCATTAATTGTTGTGCTTGCGATACAACCGTAGAAGACATTGATTATTACATTAAAACAAAACTTGGTTCTAATGTTGATATTGTTATAAACAAATTTTCGTACTCTCTACCCAGAAGTATAACATCGTTTAAAATTGCTGTTGCTGATTGTGTCTTTGATCAGATTGTTGATATCTGTTTTTGGCCTGCTAATATCACTGTTCGTGAATACATCTTTAAAGATAATCAAAGATCTACAAATATTGCTCGTTTGCCACCTAGAAAACCATTTGCTTCAAAAAACTAATTGGCTCTAAGAATCGTTTAAATTTTATTTATCAAAATGTTCTTGGATTAAATACCAAATTGTCTACTCTCTTGGTTAATAGTTATGACTTCACCTACGATGTAATTATCTTCACGGAAACCTGGCTAAAATATGATGTTTATAATACCGAAATTCTGTCTAATAAATACCAAATATTTAGGTAGAATCGAAATGCACGTAGAGGTGGTGGAGTTATGATTGCTGTCTCTTGTTTATATCCATCTGAAGTTGTAGTTACTGATATCCTTGATATTGAATTTGTTGCTGTTGTGGTTAAATTGAAAAATAAAAAAATTTACTTCATCTGTCTTTACGTTCCTCCAGATTCTGATAGTGCTGTTTATTTAAAACATGTTCAAGCCATTAAATCTGTCATGCTAAATGTTTATAATGATGACTCTATTTTTGTTGTTGGTGATTTCAACTTGCCCTCAATATCTTGGATGAAAACGTCTGATACACCTTGTTTAATTTCAGTCAAAAATAAAAAACTGTCACGATGACTTCTTGAATAACGTATACAATGACTTTGGTAAACTGCTTGATTTGGTGTTCGAAAATATTGTGGATGATTGTATTATTACTCGCTCAGAACCTATAACGTTGCCTGAAGACCATTATCACCCCACTATTGAAGTTAGTTTTTCAATTCCATCAGAAGTCGATAAAGTTTTTTGTTTCAAACGGACTAACTACAACTTATTAAACCAATTACCCAGCAAAAACTTACATTGCAAAGTAATGAGTTAAAAAGCTAATATAACGACTCTTCACTACTTATACATTGGCATTTTAACTCATTATTTTAACACGGTAATGTCATTGGAGGCAAGTACTTACCACCCTCGCTTACAAAGAGGGAGTTAAATAAGCCATTACCACATTCGCTTACAAATAGGGACTTAAATAACTTATTTCTCCGATGTCACCAAAATTACAACTAACATGTCATGACTATAAAATTGCAGTACAGCATAATTTTTCATATTCAAATTTATTACAAATTGTTTTTTATTTATAATAAAAAAAAAACAAATTGTAAGAACAAATATTTTAAATCAATTTGTATTTGATTTGAAAAAACTTCAAACGTAGATGCATTTTATTATGAATGAATTATAAATTTAGTTAATCAACTCATACACAAGTACTTAGGTATCAGATTATATGTCAGCCATTACCAAACTACTTCTATGTAATGCAGATAGTATGAAGTAGTCATTGAAAAGTAAGTTGTTCAGTAATGACAAGTTATTACCAAGTTTTTGCTGGGTACCTTCTCAATTAAACAACAGCTCGGATATTGATGTGATGGTTTCTATATTTTGTAAAAAAAATTACGCCTTTTTTGATATTTGTATACCAAAACAATTTGTTTATACTCCAGTTGGACCGCCATGGAGTTCTAAACAGCTTACTAGGCTGAAAAATCTAAAGAATAAAAATTATAAAAAATTCAAAAACTCTGGATCATTTATTGCTTACGGAAAATACTCTGTCAGTCGTTCAGAATATAATCTGCTGAATCATACTTTATATGATCAATATATAAATAAGGTGAAAAACTATTTCGTTCGTGACCCAAAATCGTTCTTAGCATTTGTCAACTCTAAAAGAAAATCTAATAGATACCCATCCGTTATGAAATTTCGTTGCCAAGAATCTGGAGATATTGAGGTCATATGTGATATGTTTGCCGATTTTTTTGCCACAACTTATTCTGATGCTGCATACGATGATAGTAATGGTTATCCCTATATGCTCTCATCAAACCATACAATCTCTTTCCCTACTTTTAACAGCAATGATATTTTGGTTTACTTAAAAAGGCTAAAGATGTATTTTAGTCATGGTCCTGATCTTGTTCCAACATGTACATATTTTAAATCAATGTGCAGAATCATTAGTTACGCCATTGACTTTTATGTTCAATGCGTCGATTATATGTGGTTATTTTCCCGTTTTATGGAAAGATTCGTTTATAAAACCTTTATTCAAATCTGGTAATAAATCGGATATAACAAACTATAGAGGAATTGCCAAATTAAGTGCTATTCCAAAACTTTTTGAAAAACTAGTTACTGATTTCCTCAGCCATCACACCTCGTCGTTACTGGCAGCATGGTTTTAGAAAAGGCTGTTCAACTACAACTAATGCACTTCATTTAACAACTTTAATTAATTGTGCGTTTACACAACAGAAACAAACTAATGACGTTTATACTGACTTTAGTAAAGCGTTTGATAAAGTTAACCATCACCTTCTTCTTACTAAATTGGATTTATTAGGTTTATCCCGTAGAAGTTTATGCTGGTTAAGTTCTTATTTAATTGGAAGAAAGCAAAAAGCACAATTCAATAATTGTATATCCAAGTACATTTATGTTTCGCCCGGTGTTCCCCAAGGCAGTCATCTTGGCCCACTTTTATTTTCGCTGTTTATTAATGATCTGCCCAACGCACAGTGGCGCCATTTGAGTTTTTTCGTTGCAAAAATCATATCTTTTGAACCGAATAAGATAATTGAACAGTTTAAACAGCATATGATAGATAACTGTTCAGCCTATGAAATGAGCGTTTGGAAAGGGTGCTACGCTCTGTAGGGGCCTAATTATGGGTTATCAAAGTTAAAATTAGTAGAAAAATCAATTTTATGGTAACTAAAAAAAATTATTTTTACATTTTTAGATTGTTTTTATTTTTTTTCTTTAGGTTTTTATGTTTTAAATTATTACCCAACAAATTAAAAAAAAAATTATTTTTTTTTAAATTTATTTTTTCAATTTTCTGTAAAATATTCATCACAGTTCGTAAGAGAAGGTATATCTAAAAGACTAACCATTTCTAAACTATAATTATTTTCTAACTCTATTCGTGACTTCACATGCCGCAGGGAAGATATAAGTGGATCGGAAGATGCTGCCAACATGTTGAAGAGGTCCTCATTTTGCCTTACCCTTGATGCTTTGAATGTGTTCTGCAATCTATATTTTTTATAAAATTTGTTAAGAGACTCCTGTGCTTCTTCAGAAAGCTCTCCAATTGGCAAAGACTGGTACTCAATTATATCTTTGCCATGCGCCAATATTTTATGGACGGTCGGGGTCAACTTCTTCTGTGGATACATTTCTGCTAAAAGAGATGCAGTTTTCGACGCATATTCTCCATATTTTGTAGAATTGACATTTTCTTTGCAGTTTAAAACATCCAAGATCGTTCCCAATCTTTTCACGATTTGATTGTCAATTCCAGTGATTCTAGTTACTGCCTCATCATTTTCAAAAAATCTCCTAGAAGTGTTTCCATCGTTTGAGTTACCGTATCCGTGCTTGGGACAGTCTACTTTTAGTCCAACTTGTTTAAAAAAAGCATCCTGTATTTGCTTCTTTCTGATCTTTTCCTTATCCTTTATTGATGTATTTTCATCGAAGTTTTCCTCCTCTTGTGGTAGGGTATACGCCAGTTTTAGCAAGAATTCCATACACCTTATCCTTGCGTGCAATGGTGACATTCCATATTCGTAATTCTCCTCATTTGTAGAATCGTTTAAATTACCAAAGTTCTTCTGACTCTTTTTGCAAATCGGGCATGACATTGTTGAGGTTGTTCCTGTCAGTTAAAGATGCCCGTAGTTTCTCATATTTCTCTTTGGAAAGTTCTAAGTCCATAAACAAGGCCAAGGCTTCTTCGGAACCATACTTTTTAATGTGTGCGTTTGTGGGCGTGGGAATGCTTTCCTTAATCCTTTTTAGTCGCAGTGGGCTTGCATCAGCAACAGATTTGGTTATGTGCGACCTAACTCTTTCACTATCCTTTGTAAATTTAATAGACAGCGCTTCCGATAATTGCTTCGTGGTCAAGTCATTGGTGGCATCGGCAAGTTTCCTCTTTCTTGTGAAAATTGAACACTCCTCAATACTTTTTTTTGGCCTTCCTTTTGCTCCTCTGGTTGATGTGGTGGGTTTATCTACTGCCAATATATCCAGGATGGTATCTTCATTAAGCCAGTCCTCGTATTTGGAGTTGAAGTTCTGAATGGTTCGATTAGATTTCACCCATTTTGCCTTAATATTTGCATATATCAGATAAAAATTATTTTTTATAATTTCGCTTCTCTCAATATTTCCGTATAAGCTATCAAGTTCTTCTAAAGCAGCTTCCGTGAAAAAATTTGGTGTGGTTGACTTTCTAAACAGTTCAAATAATTTAAAATTGTTCAACGCCATGTTTTCAGTACTTAAATTGTTTAATGGTTTCAGTAATTGTTGCGCCAACTTTCAGTCGTAGACTAATCCAGGCATTATGCTTATTTTGCAATATATAGGCTTATGCTACCATGCCGAAAAATGTACCTGTTCCCTACATACATATGGATTTAGGCTGAATAATGCATTTTTATATTATGCACGTGTCCAAATAAGATTTGTGCCTACCTGTAGTCAATATTGTTCTTGACCATTTGCAATATATAGGCTTATGCTACCATGCCGAAAAATTTACCTGTTCCCTGCATACAAATGGAATTAGGCTGAATAATGCAATTTTGATATTATGCACGTGTCCAAATAAGATTTGTGCCTACCTGTAGTCAATATTGTTCTTGACCATTTGTACGCCAAAGTATTGTTTAAGTGAGGTACGTACCTGCTAATTTCAATGAGTAGTTTTTTTAGATTTTAGATCAAACTACTGTCATACAATTTCTGCAACCATGTCTTTTTAACCTTTTTTACCTCTAGAAGCCAAACGGGCACGTACGGGCAGATAAAATTTTTGAATTATGTAAAGAAATAATCAAAGAACAGATTTTGCAAATATGGCAAATATAGAAAAATATAGATTTTTGTTATTTTCCGTCAAAGTTGAAAAATAGTGAAAAAACGGATAGTTTTTAAATAGTGATTTACCAGGAGAAACACAAAGCAAACAGTTCATTTTTTTTTTATCATTACACATTTAATAAATGCATCAATCAATACAAACAAAAAATAAGGCGATTCGTTACCTATTTTTCGTGATATTACACCTGAAATCGCAACAAATTTACTAAAAATTGTGTGTTTTTTTGAAAACCGAAAGTCGGTCAACTTTGAACGGCTATATCTTCTAAACTAAAAATGTGATATTATTAAGAGTGGCAGATTTGAAATCGTTGAAAAGTTTCCTATAACATGAGTTTATTCAAAACTTCGTCGGTGCTCATGAAAATTTTGATTTTTGCAACCTCGTTTGCTCTACGGGCGCTACTGTGCAACGTTGTCAAGTTTGCCAATATATTGATGTATGCTGACGATGTAAATCTTTTTCATTCCTTTATTTGCTTTGCTGATCACTTTTATCTTCAGTCGGATCTTAATAACTTCTTTTTATGCTGTAATCATAATATGATGGAGCCGAATCTTGTGACATGCAAATGCATGCGTTTTTATAGAAATAACTGTATTGCTGTTAATTATGCTTTGGGTGGTCATCATCTGGAGTAGTCTTGGGCTTAATCATTCATTTAAGTGACTTGTCAATAGAGTTCATTTAAAAAAAGTGAACTAGTTCGTTCTTCCAGTTTAGTAGTTCACTTTTAGTCAGTCAGTCTTTTGAGCCGGCTGTATATATCGTCAGTCAGTTCATTTAAGTCAGTTCATGTATGTAGTTTAAAGGTTCATTTACTTCAGTTGCTTGTTTTGATTTCTTATTCTGTTGTTGTTTATTTTTGTGTGTGTCAAGCTTTGAAAAAATTAATAAAAATTTAAATACTTAAAAAAACTTATTTCAATTTTTAATAAATATTTAAATATAATAAATATAATGTAATAAATATAAATTTTTAATAAAGTTCAAAAACACAATTGTGTATTTTTTATAAAATTTCCTTTTCTTTGTTTTTCAACAAATAGATTTGACATTCACTCATTTTACAAAAACAAAATGCATAGTATTTTTCATGTTCTTTAGCGAATTGATTGAAAAGAGACAACAATATTATTATTTTCTATATGTTATAATATACTTGTTTCTTTAACTCATTGCCAGATTACTAAAACATGTTCATTATATAATCAGGGCTGCCATAGTAAGAGATGTCTCGCCACATTTTGACTACACATTTTGACTACACTGCGATTTTTTTCGGCGATTTATAAAATATATGGCGATTTTTTTTATTATTAAAAAGATTTCCGTATGACGTGCTAAATTTCCAATTATTATTTTTGACAAATACACTGAAATTAGATAAGCTATTAATTTATTTTGAGACTCTAATACTATGTTTCCACTATCAGCTTGTTGTCAACTTGTTTTGAGCAAAACGTGTCAGAGTGCTTCCATTATGTAAAACTGGTTTTGGTTTTCGAAATCAATTTGGCATTAATGTTGTTTACAAACATGAATGCAAAAAATATTTTTGTAAAATAATAAATATTTTCTTATTTCTTTTTTAATACACATTATACATATAATTTAATAAGTCTTGTTGTTTTGGTAAATCTGTAATTTTTTTCGAAATTGTTAATCACCAATAATGGAAAACTCTGAGTTGTTACATGTTTCATTTCGACATTTTTTGGAGCAAAACTAGTATTTATTTGAGTTTTTCGAACATGAAAAATGTATGGGAAAACAAGTAGTAGAACACTTGTTTTGCTGCAAATGTAGTTTTGTGGCCCAAAACATGTAAAGCGGCCCATACACTTACAATATTATTGTATATGATATTCGCCATATCATTTCCATTTTGTCCTATATTTTACAATAAGTCGCACAATAGTTTCATTCAATAAAAAGGCAAACATAACCTATAGGAATAATATAAACAGCATTGTACAACGTTGCCAACACACTTCTCTTTCTTTTCGTTGTGCAATAAAAATCAAGTCTTTTGATTGTTGCCAATATATTGTTCCACCTTCGAATATCACATACACATTGGCGTACTATACCTAATATTGAACAATTTTATTCTAAGTGTATGAGCCGCTTAAGTGAAATACTATTACATAATGGAAGCACTCTGACTCGTTTTGCTCAAAATAAGCAACCCTACCTCAAACAACTACTCCCATGAAAATATTCCTATATTTTTTTTATTTCGTATTGTGAATGATTCCTATAACAAATTTTATGGGAACGAATTCCCAAACTAAAAACATGTAGGGAACATGTAAGTTTTAATTTGTATTTTAAGGTAGGGCTCAATTAAATTACTTTTTTCTTTTATTGAAGGAGTATTAATAAGAAAAATTAAGATAAACATTATTCATTATTTATTTTATCATATAATTATTAGTGTTTTATTTTGTATATTTTTCTTTTAGAATACAAGCACTGACAATTTATTCACAATAGAGACATTTGTTTATAAAGCACTGACAAATAATGCACAATATAAATTTTTACTCCCAAAATATTTCCGATGACAAATTCATGACTTATCTTACATAACGTTTTCACCTGACAAATTGTTGTCATTCCAAACGTCAAACTTCATATTAAAAAAACGCTGACAGAAAGTTTCGAGTTTTTTTTATATAGACTTTGACATTTGGTATGACAAAAAATTGTTAGGTGAAAACGCTATGTTAATGCCGTCAAAATCACCTCAACAATAAAGTTCAGCATGTCCTACGGAAATCTTAAGAGGCCCATAGACACATACTGCTGACACCTACTGCCGATGAATCCTTCGTATACGTGTGTGATTGATATTTTACAACACACCTATCAATCATCATTTTAAAATAAATGTCATTTCGTGAAATTGAAGAGAACCCCTACTTTCTTCACACGTTTTTTTCTCAGAAACTATTTTAAATTTGTTTTAATTTAAATTAAAAGAAAAATATATCATAAAATTAATAATTTATTTTATTGTTCATTGAACAACTGTCAGCAGTATGAGTTCATTTTGAAATCAAACCTATTTTGGTTTTTCATACTGCATTGTCTGTGTGACGCATACATAAATAAAAATTTCAAATTTACAAACACATGCTGATTGCATGACCATGATAAGTATGTGTCCATGTGACCCTTGATTAATAATACAAAATATTTTATAAATTGCCGAAAAAATCGCAGCTAGACATCTCTAAGTATGGCAGCCTTGATTTTATTATGAAAATGTTTAAAGTTATCTGGCAATGAGTAAAAGAAACAATATAATGTTAAACATAGAGACACTAATACTATTGTTGTTTCTTTTCAATCAGTGCGGTAAATAAAAATAAATCAAGTGGACAAGCAACTGAAGTAAATGAACTTGTGAACTAAATGAATTGAACTAAATGAATTGAACTAAATGAACCCTCTCAAAAGACTGCTGACGCAAGACAAAGTGACGAAAAGTGAACTGTTGAACTAAAAGGAACTGTCAGACTGAATGACAGTTCAACGTTCATCTGACTGACTAGTTCAATTGAACTAGTTCGTTCATGAACTACCCAACTCTAATCTGGAGTTGGTTGATTCGTTTCTTGATCTTGGAGTCTTACTGGATGCTAAATTAAAATTTGTGTCTCATATTACATTAACTGTTAATAAAGATCGAGGCTGGGCTAAAGAATTCACCGATCCATATATAACGCAGCAACTTTACGTATCACTCGTCAGACCAATCTTAGAATATGGGTCAATCATTTGGGATCCATTTTACAACCTTCACAATTCTCGTATTGAATCAGTCCAAAAACAATTTTTATACTCGACAAAATTTCCTTCCTATGCTAGTAGACTGGCATTAATAAAATTACCATCGCTCAAAAGTCGTCGTACAATGTTAAATGCTTCTTTTATGGTTAATCTTATTAATGGTAATGTTTGTTGTGATTTTCTGTTAGAGTCTGTTCAATTTAATAAACCTTGTCGCAATACGCCTCATTATAATCTGCTTTTTGTTAATAGAGAAAATTACGCTAGTGCTGATCATTTTTCGAGGTTATGTAGACAATTTAATTCTCTGTCACAATTTGTTGATTTTTCTTTATGTTTAAATTCCATAAAGCATAAAATTATTGTTTTTCCTAATTCGTAAATTTGTATGTACATTAGGGTGGTCGTTAACTGTATGGATCAATTTTTTTTTTCTATTTTTCCATGTTCTCACCCCTCAATTCGGTGGGTATTGATAAAAAAAACAACTCAAAATTTTTTTTAGGACAATCGGCGAAGGCTTAGCCATCCCTCAAGCCCGCCAAAGTTTGAGAAAAATCGTAAAGTCCGACTTGTATGACTTATATTTAGGAAAATATTAATTTTACATAAAAATCGTTTTCTAAGAAGTTGTTGCTAGTAAAGATTCCAACAACTTTTGCCTTAACAAGTTTTCTCTAAAACTCATATTGAACAAACCATAATTAAAATAATAAAAAGTAAACAGCAGCATTAATGCGCATTTTTTCTTTAGAACTGTTTTTTCTTACACACGTCAATTCAGCTTTAATATTTGTGTTTGTGTGCGTATGCTTAAAAAAAAATAGTCAAACGCATATTATTTGTTTCTAACGTACCACGGTTGATAAAGTTGGTGCAATTGTACTTTTTTGATACAATTCAAAGACAAAAAGGTACCCTAGGGTCAACGTTTAAATCAAAAGCTGGATTTATTTAGGTCTCACTCGCCAATTTGGTGGGTATTGATAAAAAAAACAACTCAAAAAAATTGTTAGAGACGATTGGCGAAGGCTAAGCCGTCCTTCAAGCCCACCAAAGTTTGAGAAAAGTTATAATTTTACATGAAATCTGACTTTTATGTTTAATAACTTAGAAAATATAAATTTTGTAGAAAATTTGCTAACAAGTTTTCTCTTATTAAACAAAATAAACTGAAAATATCGAATAAGCCACTAAAAAATCTAATTTTTAATTCATTAAAGAAACGCATTTTCTATGAATAAGTTTTGTTTAAAAACTAAAACGCACCTGGCGTTTTACCATAATTCGGGTACGCTGAAAAACGGGTTAGTTTATAAAATAAATTAAAAAGAAACGAAATTCCACAATAATATAACCTTTAACAATTGTTATAGGTTTTTCTAATATGCGTAGTCGTTTTAGAAACCAAAATTTTTTTTGGCAATGGGGATAAAACAAATTATCTGAAGTTGGTCATACATTTGACCCAACTAAGGGCAATCTTGACGCTGCAGTGGCCAAATTTAAGAATTGTATTAAACTGGCGTATTTGTATGGGAGCCCCTCTAAAGGGTGGAGATATAAGGCAAGTATGTTTTAAGAAAATGTTAAGCACAAAAAACTAATGAAGGTCCGTCATATATTTTATCCCCCTTGGGGACATTCCTTGGCAGTTCTGGGGCTTTTTCTTCAATATATTTTTAGTCTGTGTTGACAATTTTATATTAGAGCCCCCTTAAAGAATAAAGAAAGCGTGCAGGTATGTTACAGGGAACTTCTAAAATCGTACTTTTTCGACCCCAATAGTAATAAATAATTTTTTTTTATAAAAGAAAAAGACTTTTGTTACGGTTACACTTGAAACCATTGGTACATACGGTCTATTTCGTTCCTTTGTTTTTATAATATTTTGGCATGAAGGCTTATATGCTGCCGCTGATACTTGATTTAGAATGTGGCATATGCAATCGTCTAATGATAAAGTGCAAAAATCTATTCACAATAGCTAAGTTTAGTGTTTGGTGCAAATGGTCTTGCAAAGAGCAAATGCAAAATATCATATCTGTTTTGTTAAATCCAACAACAAAATACACAGAGTTTCCTTAAGATTTCATAAGAGCGCTACGAAATTTTGCATTTGCACTTTGGCAAAACCATTTGCACCAAACACTGAAAACCGTTTATATTCATTGGACAGTAAATACAAGTTGCCATTTTATATCAATTATAAATATTTAGGTTTGAAAAATTTGGAAATAGTACCAAATGAGTCACTGGGGTTTTTTGGCTTTGAATTGTATCAAAAAAGTCTAATTGCACCAACTTTATTAACCGTGGTACGTTAGAAACAAATGATATGCGTTTGACTATTTTTTTTTAAGCAAACGCACACAAACACAAATATTAAAGCTGAATTGACGTGTGTAAGAAAAAACAGTTCTAAAGAAAAAATTCGCATCAATGCTGCTGTTTACTTTTGATTTTAATAAGGTTTTGTTCAATATGAGTTTTAGAGAAAACTTGTCAAGGCAAAAGCTGTTGGAAACTTTATTAGCAACAACTTCTTAGAAACCGATTTTTATGTAAAACTAATATTTTCCTAAATATAAGTCGTACAAGTCGGACTTTACGATTTTTCTCAAACTTTGGCGGGCTTGAGGGACGGCTTAGTCTTCGCCGATCGTCCTAAAAATTTTTTTGAGTTGTTTTTTTTTATCAATACCCACCAAATTAGCGAGTGAGACCTAAATAAATCCAACTTCTGATTTTAACGGTCACCCTAATGTATAGTGTCCGACCGCACTTTTTGAGACCGAACCCGAACTTCGGTTAACTTTGACAAGTTCGGCCGAACCCGAACCCGAACTTTTTGTTAATAAATTAAAACAAAATAAAATTATTACATTTACACTTTTAGAATGATGCAACATGAAAAGATAAATTATTAAAAAAAATAATTATTAATTGCTTTTTTTCTTAAGACAAAAAATAAAATTCAAGTTTAATACAGTATACATTAGGGCTATAACTTTTTCAAACTTTTTGCGAAAATCAAAAACGGCAAAGTATAGTCGTGTAGAACATTAAATGTCGTGTAGAACATTAAAAGTTAATTAATAAAAAATATGATAACTTTTTCGGATTGCTAAGAATTTCAAGCAGGGAAGTTTGAAAACATCCTTTTTATCTCACCGAAATTTTAAAAAATATTCACCTGTTATTTGTATATATTCCTAAACGTATCACTTAAATGCTATTTTGGAATTTATCCACTGCTTTAGATTTAAAAATGTTCCTACGGCTTACAATTCATCGCGGTTCAAAATTTCTTAGAAGGTTTTAAAAATTTGCTTCTCTGCGTGAGGTTTTTTTTCGCAAAACGACGGGAGACAGGTGTTTTCATTACTAAAACATTCTTGGCCACTCCGTCGTACTATGCCAATAATTTGGTTTTAGCCCTGGTATACATATTAGTACTCAAACCTCTACAATGTATTTTTTGAATTCGTTGGGGTGTATTTTCTCTAAGTGGCGTTCAAAGTTGGCGGTAGTTTGTTTGCTTGGCAATGAACTCCCCATTGACATTTGTTTGGCGCAACATTTGCATTGAGCGCTTGCTCAATTTAAAAAAAAAAAAGTCCAAAATGGATTGTATATAAAGTTTGGTTTGTGGTTCACCCAAAACTATAGATTATCTTACAATTCGCAGAATATAAATACATAGTATTTTTTTGCCAAATAAAATTTAACCGCTTTTTTTTATTGTATTTTTTACCGTCTTCTAAAAATTACACAAAAAAAGACATTTTTATACACTTAAGCATTTTATTTAGTCATCGCTGTTTTTTTTTTCGAACTAATAATCATAGAGAAAAATAGTTGTATTGATTTCGTATTTTTTCATAAACAATGATGCCAAATTATAACTTGAAATTGTAATAAATACATATGTTATTTCATAAAAAAGTTCGGTGTTCGGTAAAGTTCGGTAAACATTTCGCCGAACACCGAATTTTTACCGAACAGCACTTTTTGCCGAACTCCGTAACCGAACCCGAACGTTCGGTCGGACACTACTAATGTACATATACAGAAAAAAATTACGACAAATCAGTTGTCATATTGAATATCATATTCGTCAATACAATTAACTTTTTAATTGAAAAGGCTCCAACAACTGAATTTGTTAGTGTCCGACCGAACGTTCGGGTTCGGTTACGGAGTTCGGCAAAAAATGATGTTCGGTCAAAGTTCGGTGTTCGGCGAAATTTTTACCGAACTTTACCGAACACCGAACTTTTTTATGAAATAACTTATTTATTATAATTTCAAATTTTAATTTGGGATCATTGTTTTTGAAAATAATACGAAATCAATACAACTATTTTTCTCTATGATTTTTAGTTCGAAAAAATACAGCGATGACTTAATAAAATGCTTAAGTGTATAAAAATGTCTTTATATGTGTAATTTTTAGAAGACGGTAAAAAATAAAACAAAAAAAAAAACGGTTAAATTTTATTTGGCAAAAAATACTCTCTATTTATATTCTGTGAATGGTAAGATAATCTTTAGTTTTAGGTGAACCACAAACCAAACTTTATAGTATACATATTTCCTGATAAAAATGTCTTCCAATCCGTTTTGGAGTTTTTTTTTAAATTGACCAAGCGCTCAAAGCAAATGTTGCGCCAAACAAATGTCAATGGGGAGTTCATTGCCAAGCAAACAAACTACCGCCAATATTAAACGCCACTTAGAGAAAATACACCCCAAGGAATTCAAAAAATACATTGTAGAGGTTTGAGTACTACAGTACTTTTCGCTTATAGTCACATCCATTAGTTGCAACCATAACGTGGACTATATCGCTAATGTGACTATAAGGCTAATTCACATATATGCCACTATGACGCATATAACCTAATTCGAATATAATCAAGATATGTGAATAAAGGCAATAAAAAATTCATATAAATTACACTGAAATCAGGCTTATGGTTTTACAACAGAGTTGCATACTGTATAAAAACAAATTAAAATAATAACAAGATATTTCATAGGTGATAAGAACGGCAAAAACTAATTTTTTACGAGTAGAGAGTTGATGACAAAAATTAAATGATTTAATTCATTCTTTCTTTGGACAGCTTTTTGATTCGAAAACTAAAAAAAACTTAGTAAATTTTGCTAATGTGACTATAACGCCATTAATTTGCTTTACTTATCCCTTTGATGACTGTTGATGGATGGCATATATGGCAAATGTGCTTATATCGCTAAATGGACTATAACGTTAATACTTTATATTAATTTTACTTATAGGGGCCAAATAAACAGATAAAATGGACTATATCGCTAATGTGACCATAAGCGTTGTGACTATAAACGAAAAGTACTGTAATATGTATACCAGTGTTGCCAAAACTTGGTGACCAAAAATGGCTAAATTTACGGAAAAAATGGCTAAAAATGGGCTAAAAAATGGCTAAAAGCTTTTTTAAATATAAACACATTAAAATTCAATAACAAAACGGAAATAATTCATTTAAAGTTGTTTACGATAAAATTGTAAGTTAAGATCAATTTGTTAAATAAGATTAAACGTAAATTAATATTAAAATAAATTAATATTAAAAAATTAAATCATCGAAAAATTGTTCATCTCATAGGAGTCACTCATTAGTTTCAGATAATCATAAGTTTTAAATAATTTGACAGTAAATCATAATCACGACAACATTTACCCAACCTTTTGAGTCCAGATCTACAATAAAAAACAAGTAAGAAAGTATAGTCGGTTAAACCCGACTTTATGATGCCCTACACCACATTAGAACCTTTGTACCAAATTTTATCAAATAATCTATAAATTGCGACCTGTACTTTGCGCACAAGGTTTACGTGGACAGCCAGCCAGCCGGACAAACATCGTGATTCTGAATTAATACGTAAAGGTGGGCTAAGGTGTTACAGACATCAGCACAAACGCATAGTTCCCTCCCCACTATTGCGCTGGTGGTATAAATATTGTACTGTTATGGTAAAAATATTAACCTAATTGATAAAATCAAATAAATGGTTGCTTAATGTAACCTATTTCTCAAATTACTTTTAACGATGTTTACTTGGCTAAACACCCTCTCTACTTCAGCAAAATACCATGGAAGTCAGAGCAACTTTATAGGCAATTCTGAAATTTGAAAAACAATTTTGTTACCGCCTGCATCCCTTCATTGAAATACTTGCAACCAGAAAGAAACAACGATGTTTGTGTTGATCGATTTTATAAATTTAATAGTGGAATACTGTTCCTTAATTTTGGAAGATGTTTCAGCGTCATAATTTATTGCAATTTTCAACATTTGTAAAAGTTGTGATTTAAATTAAAGGCGTTTTATAAATTTTTATAATAAAATAAAAAATGTTATTTTAAAAGAATAACGGCAAAAACATTTTATGGCTAAATAAGTTGAAAAATGGCTAAAAAAAATGGCTAATGGCTAAACTCATTTTTTAATGGCTAAACAGGGTGAAAAATGGCTAAATCTAGCCACTAAATGGCTAAATTGGCAACACTGATGTATACATACTAGGGCTATAACCATATATTAGCATTAGTAATGAAAACACCTGTTTCCCGTCGTTTTGCGAAAAAACCTCACGCAGGGATGCAAATTTCTAAAACCTAAGAAATTTGGAACACAATTGTTCAGATTTATTAACAAAAAGTTCGGGTTCGGGTTCGGGTTCGGCCGAACTTGTCAAAATTGACCGAAGTTCGGGTTCGGGTTCGGTCTCAAAAAGTGCGTTCGGTCGGACACTAGAATTTGTAAATACAAAAAACTATTTTGTTAATGTAAATCGTTAAAATTCAACAAATATTTTTAACAATGAATAAAATATTTGTTAAGCTGTTATGATACTTGCTATTTTTTGTATTTTTTCTATATTGGCGAACAGTGCAAATATATTTACATAGGAAAACTGACTAAGTGTAAAGAGTATGATTATATCATAAAAAATCTTGAAATGTCAAAGAAATATACTTGTGCTATCGATAAATAATCTAATACTGTCAAAAAATATATAAAATTTTTTAACTTAAAATTGACATTTCCAGATTAATTGTTAGCACTGTTGCCAATTTTTTTAGTTTTTGATCGAAAGAAACGGGTTTTAACTTTTTTTTTTTTTTGCGATTTTTAGCTTTTATGACGGTTTTTGTTTTTTTGTGGGGAAAAAACGTGGGCAGTATTGTTTGTTTTGTTTACATTTTATCAAATTGTATTTTTTGTTCTTTCTCGCATTTGTTGTTTCATTCGGTCAATCCTTAAAAAAATCCAATACAAAAAATAGCAAGTATCATAACACCTTTAACAATTAAATATAAATTTTTATTACTAAATTGTCATATTAACAAGATAATTTGTTACTAACTAAATTGAAATAAAAGATGCATTTAAAAGCTGTTTTTATTAACTTTTTTGTAAAATTCATTAAAAATTACATCACAAAAACCATTATAACAGATAAGGAAACAAATATAGACCTTCATGCAATGCACTATGACTTTCTGACATCAACACAAAACTGGAATCTAGAAGAATAGAATTTATAGAACACCCGTTAAAATTTCTTTATGAATAATTAAATAATAAGTTAACTGACCGTATTGATTGGTAAAATTTCAGAACAAGCGCCACATCGTTCATTCGTTTAAAGATTGAAAATGGAAAACACATAATTCTTTATTTTATGTTTTTTACTTTTTGACACAAAATATTTTTTCTATGATATACACATTTATTTTCTAAAAAAAAAAAACAAATTGTTAATATGACAATTTACAAACATGTTAATTAAAAAAATTGTTAAAAATATTAAAAAGATTAACCAAATTTTCTTTAATTACTTAAAAACGTTTGTTATTTTTTTCTGTGTATATTCTGTAAAGTTGTAGTATATTTTAAAATGCATATTATTATACATTAATTTTAAGTCAATATTGTTATTAGTCAGTAAGGATAATTAATATCCATTGATTAAATAAATAAAATAAATAAATCATTATGCCTTCAACATGATATTTACCTTGTCTTCTCATTTTAAGCTAATTTTTCTTATACATTATTAGGTCTGATAAATTTTGATTCACCCATGGATTCAATTTATTTTTAATAAACTTTCTCACTTTTCAACAGTAGCACTTGCAGCTGCAGATGAAATAATCTGTGTTATTTTAGAGATATCATCAGATGGATTTCCTGTCTCACGATACAATGACAGAAGGTTGCTCAAATCGCCTCAAACCTTCTGATGGGATGCCTGATTTTTGTATGGGATGTTCCCGGTTAATGTTTTACTTTTACTTTTACTTGCTAAAATGCCTTTTCCAATCCTATCTACTACCAAAAGTTCAACAAAATGCGTGCAGCGGCTCTTCATTATATTTCTATCTATGAGGGGTACTGCTCCTCCTCTGTCTACCCCGCCCATTTCTATATTGAAATTTAAAGTTTCTCATAACAGTAGCCTTAACCCCGTTTGAAGACTCTCCCTTTAATAGGTCTTCATTTGAGCTATATTTAATATATGCATCCTATGGGAGGTATTTCCCCCCTGCGCCTACTCGCTTTATTTTTATTTTCAATAGTGTAGTATACCATAAGAGTGACTTCTACAAAGTTTGAACATTTCCACTACACCACTTCTTACGATATGCGATATTAAACATTGGCGTCCTATGGGGGAAAATACTTCCCCCGCTGCTACTTTATTTCAATTACTACCAAAAGTTCAACAAAATGCGTGAAGCGGCTCTTAAGATATGCGATATTAAACATTGGCGTCCTATGGGGGTAACATTTCCCCTGCCTCTATCGAAAAAATAAGTAGCCTATTTTATTCACGTGATGCTACTGTACAAACAAACATTTTTCATTTTTATATATATAGATTACATACTCAGAACTTAGTTCCGAAAAAAAAGTTTAAAACAGTAATGTTCAAAAATAAAGTTTTTAATTCAGTGTTATAAGATAAACAAATTTACCTTAAGAAATCATAGGAAATATTTTAACTTCAACATCAACTACCAGTTAATTTAAATAGATCTTTTAATTTTATCAAACTTGAAACAGTTTCTAAATGTAAACGATTTTTCCTTTGCTTTTTACATTATTTTGCATTTGAAAAAGTGCGTTCAATTGATGCTCAGAAATGTGGTATTGAAAAAATACCAAAAGCAATATATGAAATGTCAGCAAACATTAGTTTTGTTCTTAATATTGGCTATTTTTTCCAAGAAATTTAAATATATTCAGTTCTGAAATGCTTTATTTCTGAAAGATCCGCTAGAACACGGAACTGAGAATTGGTACTTTTATAGTTTTCTTTATCGTTTGTAAATAACATTAATAACATCAGTATTATGCTTTTATGGTTTTTCCGGAAACAATATTTTTGGATTGAAGCTGATTATCACTTTTAGGGTTTTATGTTCAAAACAAAATTTAGTTCTTAATGTTTCGCACATTGTCGAATAAAACGATATTGCAGTTTATTTTGCTTCATAAACCATTTCCTTAACATTGCAAGTACCATAGTACTAAATTTTTCAACACTTGTCTTGCATACTTCCAAAAGTGTAAATGTAATAATTTCCCGAAATTTTATTTTGTTTTCAATAAATGCTTGTCGAAAATTTGTTCATAAAACATACAAGAAAATATAAGCAAGTGGCAACTCTAAGCAGCTGACATTTATAACACTGATGGGATTTGTGGTACAATTGTACCAAATTCGGTACAATCGAAACTGTATTGGTACACTGGTACAATTCATCTTTTTTTTTTGTACAATTTAAAAACAAAAACAAATACCTACGAAGTTCATCATTTCTTTGAGGTGGATTAACTCAATTTTTTCTTTTCAATAACTAAATTTCTAATAACATACATATCTCCAGCCCTGACCAGAACCACCAAAAATTGTATAACTGTTTATAATGTTATAATAACATATTAAGTTCATATATAAGTATATATACTAGTATCCCTGTACGAAGCCCGGGATCAATCAAGAGTCTCCAAATCCATTGTTGTTGTTGTTGTTTTTTGTAGCAGCGAAACCTGAAGGTGGCTATGGTATTTTCTTTGTATTTACGATTTAATTTTCTCAGTGTATGTTTAGTATACCGATCGAGTCAATATCACTTTCTGAGTTGATTTAATGATATCCCTTAGTCCGGCCGGCTGGATGTCTGTCCATGTAGCCTTATTCGCAATTTCAAAGGTAATTTGATGAAATTTTGTAAATAGGTTTCCATTCATAAGCGTTAAGCCTACTGGAAATGGTGAGAATAGGTCCATAATTTCACATGGTCTTTAAAAAACTTTTTTCCTGAATAGTTTTTGTGCCTATAAACAATCTTATTATGGAGATATTATGATTAAATTTTGAACAAAGTTAATGCAATTAAAATCTTCTTGCTTAATTTTATTAGAATTGGTCCATATTTGACGATAGCTCCCATACAAATACTACTCCTAAAAAAAGATTTTAATCCAAACTTCCTTATAACTGTTTATATTAACATACATACTTCGACGATAGCTACTATGTCATTAAAAAATATTGTTTTGGTAGGCCCAAATTGACCATAGATCCCATGTAATCTTCCTTCATAAAATCACTCAAGGACAACCAAATCATACACGCAAAGAAAAAATATGGTTGTGGTAAACATATTCTAAGAGCAACATATTATGATAAGATTCATGATTGTAGTCACCATATTAGGATTATTATTGAATCATATTATGACTAAATATACTCGTAATATTTCATCATAATATTTTTCCCTTAATCATATTATTATTCTCATAATCATACTTAGTTAGGAAGTAATCAAATTATTGTCATGGTAATCATAATAAGTTAAGAAGCTATCATAATATTATCATGTTAATCATAATAAGCGAAGAAATTAATCATATTATTGCCATGTTAATCATAATAAGCAGGGAAACCACAAATATGCAAATGCATGTTTTTCCTTGTGCGACCAATGAAGGCAAAAGCAATATATTTATCTGTTTTAGAACTTTTTATGAATTTTGGCATCGATTCGTTAGTGCATATTTCTGCATAGTTTACCCGTTGCTGCATATTTTTGTAAAATGTGCATTTTTGCAGCATTTTTTAAGGTTTTAGCGCATATTTTAGCTTTTTGAAGCATATTTTGATAAGTTCCTAATTTTTTTTATTTTTACACTAATTTAGCCCAAGGCGAATTTATTTATGGCTGCAAGGGCGAATTCACAATTTTTTTTTATATTAAGAGTAGGTCAAGGCGAATTCATGCAAACGGTGGTATCGATACTACAACAAGTAATAACACTAAAAACATAACAATGTATTTTTTTTTGTGTTGCTTATGTTGGTCGATATGTCAAAAACACAAATAACTTTTGACATTCCTCTCTCTAATTAAGAAAACAAAGTAGCACAGCTGTGCTTTCAACGCCACATGAAAAATGAATTCGCCTTGGTTTACGTTTTGTTTGTCAGAGATCTTTATTTTTTGTTTATATTTTGCACTTGTGAATGCGCCTTTGCACGTTTTAATATTTTTTTAAACTTTCAAACGTCATACAAAGGATTTTTTTTCTTTTTGATTTCATTGCAAAATTATTAAAAAAAAAAGTAAAAACTACTGGTCTCACACATATTGAGCAGTACGCAATATTAACGAGACTGTTAAAAATATTAACAAGATGGAGGATTGCAATGCAAAGCATAACCTTAAAACTTAACTTCAACAAATTATTTCAAAAAACGAAGGCTTAAATGTTGTAAAAAGTCTATGTTAAAATTTTACTAAAGAAGCTAATGCTTCTGCTTCAGAAGAAGTTTTTAAATAAAATGTTCGGAAATCGTTATCTTTTAAATATGCTCCTATTACATCAGTCGACGTTGAACGCACATTATCAATGTATAAAAGTCTATTCAGATGTGATATACAACGTTTTTTATTTAAAAGTTCAAGTCAATATTTTGTTATTTATTGCAATTACAATCACCAATAATACTTTGCCTTTTTTAATCTTTAATTTTAATTCCATGATCTCAGAAATTGAAGTACAAAATTTGATTTTATTCAGTTATTTTGTTTTTAGTTACATTTATTTAATTTTTTATTTCATGCAAATATTATTAAATTGTTGAAAAAAACACATTTTTTTGTTTTTAGTAACTCAGTATTGGTTTTTTAGGGTATATTATTAAGAGTTTTTAGAGCATATTTTTTTAAGTTTTACTGCATATTTAATGCGCATAAAACACTTTTTTTAGAGCATATTTCTGGTTTCCCTGATAATAAGCTAAGAAGTAAACATATTATCATCAGGTTAATCATAATAAATTAAGAAGCAATCACACTGTCAAAAAAATATAAAATAAATAATAAATTTTTTGATCGATTTTTTATTTTGTGGCTTTTTATAATTTTTCTTTATGTAAATTAAATAGCGGAGTTCAATATAAGGCTTGCAAAAGAACAAATGCAAAATCTGTGGTTTTCATGGGCCACCGCGTATGTCCTTTCCGATATTGAGATATTGCATAATTTTAAACGCTCTTTACATGTTTCTAAAAATGTTTGAAAAAGATGGATCAATTCCGTTTTTTAACGTAGTGACTGTTTGTGTGTAGAAGTGTAGAAGGAGCTCTGGATGGGAATTTGTTAATGAGTCTCTGAGCCGATCGAATAAACAAAATAATGTATTTATTTTGTTTACTCAGAATTTGCCAAAAGCCCAATAGGAAAATATTTGCAAGAATGAAAATAGAAATAAAACAAGTAGGTATTAGGATTTTGGGTAAATGGATTAAATTTATTAATTAGATTTCCGTGGGATTTACCTTTCGCTACAGCTGCTAAAAAAACAAGAAGGTAAAATTGTTAAGGAAAAACGGAAACAGCATTTTTGACATTAAGGCCAAGTTGACGGACGATTTAGGCATTATGCGCAAGCGAGATAGAATGAATATTTGTAACATTCAGCCTTCATATACGTTTATTACCAAGGGGAAAAACTTTGTACAAAACTTTTAATGTCGACAATCAGAGGTGGGATTGTGGCATTAACATTGCCGCCCGCTTTGCAGGATATATGCAAGGGAACATTGGCTTGATGATGTCAAAGATGCTGAATCAAACTTAAAGACATACGTAGATAATAAAAACCAATTCGAATAGGTAAATATACTTAAATTATGTAATTCATTAAAAGAAAAATTTAAAACATTATTATAAAATATAAAAAATTAAAATTCAACACAATTAATTTTTTTTTTTTATTTAAATGAGAAAATTTTGATATAAATTCTTTACGTTTTGTAGTTTGCTTGTAGTTTATATGTAAAAAGTGCATTTACTGATTTCAAAAATTACATGGCCCATAAATCATCCAACCGAACACTGTACTTTGGGCGGTAGGTAGGCCGATTTGCGCGAAAACACCTTGTGATATGATTTTCGGCTAAAGATCTGATCCGATAATAATATCTAGAGAAGCGGACTCATTAAAGTTGGAGTCTGCTAAGAATAAATCCCGAAAATTCTTTTTGAAAGAGTCAGGAAGTGACTTCGACGGAGTACGAAGGGCTATACGATTGTCAACTCGAAAGGTTCCTTCTATTTTGGAAGCAGAATCGTACCTGGACTTCAGAACGATTGGACAAATGGTCTCCTCATGAAGAGTATAGGTAGTTAGCCTTAGTTGGTCAACCAACTCCTTTGAAACACGGCTTAAAGATGAACCGGAGTCCATCAGACAACGAGCATGAGACGTCGTAGTGCCAACTTTAACCAAAACGGTAGGAAGCAAAATGGTTGTGTTCTGGCGTATAATGTCTTCAGGATCTAAGAATGGATTTAAACTAAGGATATTACTGGAGGAGGAAATAGTATGGCTTGAATCAAGAGCTTTGTACTCATCAGAATAACAAAACTTTTGACAAATAGAACTGAGCTGGTCTCGAACAGAACTTATCTCAGAGCTGGATAGTGTTAACGATTCCTTGAAGAAATTTAAGCGATAACGACGGTGAGTTCGATAGAAAAACCTGTAGACGTATGCCATAACTCTCAGTGCCCTCTGATACGAGGAGAATCTTGCCAACAAATCTTCAAAATCCGTAAAATATGAAAAAATAACTTTAATCGGCTTAATTTCTAAGCTGGTATTCGGAATAAAGGACAACGGAATGTTAGGCCAATGCGATTCTATTTTCTTTAGCCATGGTGGGCCACACCACCATAAGTTATTGCCAATAAGTTCTTGGGGACAAACCCCTCTACTTGCCAGATCTGCAGGATTGTTTTCTGAACTGATGTGATGCCACTGCGAATAATTAATGACCTGAGAAATTTTCGAAACTCGATTTGCAACAAAAGTCAACCAATTGCAAGGTGGTTTTGCTAGCCAGGATAGAACGATTGTTGAATCCGTCCAACAGTAAGTAGAGTATTTTTCCACATCTAATCTCGGAACTAAAGTGTCTATCATCTCAGCTAACAAAACTGCACCACACAGTTCAAGTCTTGGAATGGAAATCGTTTTAATAGGAGCCACTTTCGTCTTGGATGTTATTAAGTGAGTTGAAATGGAACCAGAATAGGCTATACGAACGTATAATGCTGCTGCATATGCTTTTTCGGATGCATCGCAAAATCCATGAAATTGAATATCAGCATTTGGACAATAATCAATCCATCGAGGAACCCGAATGGTATTGATCACGGAATAGTTATTTTGAAAAGTTTTCCACTGAGCAAGAGAATCTTTAGCTAGGACATCATCCCAATCAGTACGATCTATCCATATTTTCTGCATTAATATTTTAGCTTGGACAATACAAGGAGCTAGCCAACCAGCTGGATCGAACAATTTAGCTATTTCGGATAAAACTTCTCGTTTCGTGCAGTTCGAGGTTTCGGACAATGGACTTGCAGTAAAGTAGAATTCATCCGAACATGCATTCCATCGTATGCCAAGAGTTTTTGCTAAGCTGCTATCTTCAAACTTCAGGAAATCCTCATGTAATAGGTGGTCTGCTGGAATATCGGCTAGAATATCTTCGGAGTTAGAAGTCCACTTTCTCAATGAAAACCCAGCGGAATCTAGAGCTCGAATTAGCTCATTTTTTGCTCTAATTGTTTCTTCTTTTGTATGAGAACCTGCAAGGACATCATCAACGTACATTGAACTTCGCAGTATCGTACTCGCGATTGGATAAATGGACTGAACGTCATCTGCTAGTTGAAGTAATGTCCGAATTGCAAGATACGGTGCACAGTTGACCCCAAACGTCACAGTCTTTAATTCGTAATGGCAAATGGGACTATTCGGATTATTTCGGAACAAAATTCGCTGGTATGGAGTATGATCAGGATTGACCAGTATCTGCCGGTACATTTTCTGAATGTCCGCATTAAAAACGAATCGGAAAAATCGCCATTTTAAAATGAGTAGAGTCAAGTCGGTTTGGAGAATAGGCCCTATATGAAGCAACGAATTTAAACTATGGCCGTTGGAGGTGGGAGCGGAGGCATTAAAGACAACGCGAACCCTTGTACTGGTACTATCAGGTTTGATCACAGCATGGTGCGGTAGATAGTACTCTTTTGAATTTTCGAGTGGAATAGGCAACTTGATTTTAAACATATGACCTAACTCTTCATATTCTTGTACAACTTTATCATAATCAATCTTAAAATTTGGAGTCCGAATAAGCCTAGCTTCATTTCTGAAAAACTGTGCCATAGCACTGGACCTAGAATGTCCAATATTCAACGAATCGGGGAACTCTTCTTTAAAGGGCAACGAAACTACATATCTCCCGTCTATATTCCTTTTTGTAGTTTTTACATACAAGTCCTCACAGAACCTATCAGAGGCTGACAAAAAGTTCTTCCTAGGAAGATTTTCCACCTCCCAAAACCGTGAAATTTCTTTATCTAAAGAAATTTCACAGAAATGTGAAACTAGGTTTCGACAAATTAGAAATAGGACCAGTAAGAATCCATCCGAATATGGTCTCTTGGGCAATAAGAGATTCACAAACGTTATGAATGATCCCTGAACAAACAATGGATGGGAAAATATCCCCCCCAATCAACATATCAATCTTCGAACTACAATAGAATTTCGGATCAGCTAACTGAATTTCGGGAAGATTTGAAAATATCGAAGACGAAATATTCTGGGAAGGTAAACTATTAGAAAGTTGTGGAACTACCAACGCCTCAACCGGGATCTCAATTTTATCGTTCGTTGGCGATCCTAATACAAAGCTACATTTTCGCTGAACCTTGGCCTAAACCGTGCATTAGTACGTTGAAAAGGAAGCTTAATAGAATTGAATAAACGTTCGGAAATAAACGTTCCCTCTGAACCTGAATCTACTAAAGCCCGTGCCTGATATTTAATTCCCAAGTGGCAAATATCGACCCAAGCTGTTCCTAACAAAACTCCCTTGGAGTTCGTAGTAAAGCATGATTGAACTCGGTTTGAACTTGAAGGACAAGTGGACTGTATATTGTTAGAACTGGGTTGCGAGAAGGGAGCAGAATTGGGGTTAAGAGTTGAAATCGAATTTGAATTTTGAATTGAAGCAGGGCTAGGACTATCAACTTCTTTATGTAGAAGAGTATTATGTCTCTTTTGGCATTTAAAACAACTATTTTTGCTCGTACAGTTTCGCACACTGTGTGTCTTTGAGAAACAGTTTAGACATAAACCCTCCTTTCTTATTTCGTTTAGCCTTCGTTGATGGTCCATCTTCAGAAATTTCGGGCATTTGCGAATCGGATGGCTTTCATTTTGGCACATCTGACATTGCGGACCAGCAATATTCGCTTGAAAACTGTGAACTTTTTTGTTCGAACTCGAATCTGAATTATTTTTCGCTTTTGAATCATTAGTCCTGAAGGTGTTAGTACCTCGAATCTCTGAAACAGATTCTAAAGTTCTATAACGTTTGGCTAAGAATTTATCTAGTGCAGACCACTTTGGAATAGATGTCTTATCTTTCAACTCCTGTTCCCATAACGTTAATGTACTTTCCGGAAGTTTGCTTGTACATATGTAAACAAAAATTGGATCCCAACTGGTCACGTCAATACCATAGAGGGTTAATACTGAAATGCAGGAGTTAATGTCCCTTTGTAACTGCTTTAAACTTTTGCCTGATTCAGAATTAATAGTCTGAAGGTTGAACAAAATCTTCAATTGACCATTGACGAGAACTCTGCGGTTCTCATAGCGTAAGCACAGATCTTTCCAAGCAAGCTCGAAACCTTCATTCGTAAGGGGAGCTTTCTGTACAATTTCCCTAGCCTCACCCTTTGTTTTTTGCCTTAAATGAAATAATTTCTCAACATTACTAGCGCGAGAATTAGAAACAACTGCAGTGAACATGTCACGAAATGTTGGCCAGGAAGAATAATTGCCATTGAAAGTTTCAATTTCAATTGGAGGTAAGTGCAGGCTGTGTGCCGTAGAAGAAAGAGTGCTTGGCTGAATGGTATTATCAGTCAAATGCCCGATTCCTGGGATAGGGACTGACTGTTGACGAAGTGCATCAGACATTTCGGATAATCTTGTTAAGCAGTTACAATACGTTGTGTACGTGCTTTTATATTTTAACTTAAAGGGTTCAATATCTATAGGATCTTTATTTCCGCTAGCTTCTTTTTCCGCCTCTAACATAAATGTGTCGTAGGCGGCTTTAAGACGATTCCAATTCGAATTAAGTTCATGCCGATGAACTTCCAGGGCATGGGGAGAAGCTAAGGGATACTGGTTGTCGTTAAGATCAGCCTCAAATTCGATAATAGTATCGGCCACACGAATAAATTGATCCAAAGACATTGTTCGTTGTTAGAATGATTAAAAAAAAAAAAAAAAAAAAAAAACCCGGAAAATAATAACAATTTCGAGTAAAATTGGGAAAAGGTATATTAAAATTTCAGCCACCGCCAAAAATTACCAAAATAAATCGAAAAAAATATAAAAAATTTCAAGCAAAATTAGCGGATACGAAAATATGATTTTTCCAGAGGTAATGTTTAGCTGGAAACTATAAATGCTCTAAATAAAGATTTATTGATAATTGAAGCACCACAATTACTCAGAAAATAAAATAAATTGAAAGTAAAATCTTAAAACGGAATCAAATATTAAATATTAATATTAAATTTTTCCTTAGAATCTTGTTTTTATTCACTCATGTATTTTTCTATAAAATATTTGATTAAAAACGAAATTTTAATTCAAATGGTGAATGCATAAGTTTGCATATCTGTATAACAAATGATTGCAGCTATTTAGGAAACTGGAGCGTAGATCATCTGTTCACGGAAAAAAAATTCTGAAAAGGTCATTCACCTTTTACTAATTGGAAATTGTAATAAGATTCCAGAAAATAATTGAAATTTTAGGTCTGTTCATGCACTGAGCGTACACAGTCGAAAAATACTCTAAGAAATTAGGACGAAATTTTATCTAAATAAAATGTTAAACAACTTGGAATAATTATTTAGTTCAAACGGCAAACTATATAATGATATTCGTAAATTAAAAAGCATACAATTACATAAATCCCAAAAAAAATACAACAAATGAAGCAATAGAATAAAAATATATCAAAAAAAATAATTAAATAAGATGCTATGAATATTCACAATAGTCTTACCATCGAATAAAAAATTAAACAATCGAACCAAATAAATTGTATTTACTACTCAGTTTATTTCAATGAACAGACCTATTGTGCTTTCATACAAAAATCACTTCGTTCGCTCCGCACTTCCAATATAAATAAAATTCCTGTGGTGAGAGTAAGGAATATCTCACTGTTTACAAAAAATAGGGATGAAAATAAAAACAGTGTTACCGCAAAGACGTTTGGAAAAATGAAAAATTTAAACAAGCAAGTACAAGATAAAATATTTTTATAAAATAATATAATAAAAAATAAAACCCACGAATACAAAAATAAGTAAAACCATGCAAAATTTGAAATTTATGAAGGGTTTTTACTTATTTATATATATATATTTTTTTTTTTATATTCTTGAAAATATAAACTTTGCCAAAGCAACGAACACCAAAAAATACAATATAATTATCATGCAGCCTTATTAAGGCATAAATTATATTATATCTTTTAATAAAAGGAAAAATTTAAAATTAAATGTATGTTTCCCCTATGAACAAAGTGTATAAAACAAATTTATTTAAAGCCAGTGCGGCAACACCTTTCCTTAGTAATTGGAACACTAAAGAATCTCCGAGTATTATAACTGTAAGAGCGTACAAAGCGAAATATAATTTAAGGAGCAGAGAAAGAAGAAGTAAGAGAGTTTAAGAATTAATGTAAAGAGAAATTGAATAATAAAAATAAGGAAATAAAGGTTAAGAGGAATTTAACAGAGCTGAAAAGGAGAAATGAACACGCATAACATAACATACATACATATGAGCTGAAATGGAAAAAGCGCCAAAGATAAAAAAAGAAGGGGAGGGGAAGAGGGACTTTTGGAACTTAGCCACCCTACACCGATAATATTACGCACTTGGACAACCCGCCACGACAAAATTAATTAATTACTAATTAATTATTAATAATAATAAATAAAAACTCCGATAGAATAAACTGATGTGCACTTACACTCTTTTTTGGTAGTGACGGATGAAACCTCCAAGCACCAACGCACTTAAAAATTTTTATATTTTCTCTATGCGACAACTCTTCTTCTTTTCGTGTTATTTGCTATATTCTCCCACCACTTTTTATGCACATATGATTGTATGTAGGAATTATTGCATTTAACACTGATTTGCCCTTGAAATTTTTCTCTTTTCCAATGTATATATTTATGTATTTTAATTTAATTTAATTTAATTTAACTTTATGATGGCTACACCAGGTAGCATGGACAAATTAAAATAAAAATGAAAAGAAACAGTTCCTGTGAACTGTATAGAAATGCACTTTCACTACTAAAATCCCTAACAAGCAAAAAACAAAACGTACCTTTTTTTTATTGAAGATCGTTGAGATGAAGTATGTAGGCAAGAATGTAACCACAAGAAATCCAATGATGAATTCTCAGAGAGTAATAATTCCAATCCGGTTCGAATGGACCAAATGTTTGTGTGTAGAAGTGTAGAAGGAGCTCTGGATGGGAATTTGTTAATGAGTCTCTGAGCCGATCGAATAAACAAAATAATGTATTTATTTTGTTTACTCAGAATTTGCCAAAAGCCCAATAGGAAAATATTTGCAAGAATGAAAATAGAAATAAAACAAGTAGGTATTAGGATTTTGGGTAAATGGATTAAATTTATTAATTAGATTTCCGTGGGATTTACCTTTCGCTACAGCTGCTAAAAAAACAAGAAGGTAAAATTGTTAAGGAAAAACGGAAACAGCATTTTTGACATTAAGGCCAAGTTGACGGACGATTTAGGCATTATGCGCAAGCGAGATAGAATGAATATTTGTAACATTCAGCCTTCATATACGTTTATTACCAAGGGGAAAACTTTGTACAAAACTTTTAATGTCGACAATCAGAGGTGGGATTGTGGCATTAACAGTGACAAAGTTTAAAAAGTGCAATACCTAGCCCATAGTTTGATCTAGAATGGGTTTTCGTCTCTTCTAAAAAATTTGTTTTAACACATACGCGGTTGCCCATGAAAACCACAGAAATATCGTATCACTTTTATAAAATATAACGAAATTTCTGTGTGTTTTGTTGTTGGATTTTACAAATAACGACGACATTTTGCATTTGCCCTATTAAATCACTAACACTGAATGAACTCAAGTTCAGTTCAGTTCTAAATTAGTTCTAGTAAAACTCTTATTTAGTTCTAGTTTAATTCTTGTTCAGTTCTATTTTATGTATTGTTTGGTTTTATAGTTTAAGTTAACTTCCAGTTTGTTTCTAGTTCTAAACTACTTCATTTCTTGTTCTAGCGTCAGTTTTATTTTAGTTCTTGTTAATTTTTAGTTCAGTTCTTGGTTAGTTTTAGTTAAGTTGCAGTTCAGTTCCTGTTCAATTCTAATTGGTTTTGAATTGATTTTAAGTATAGTTCTACTTCAGTTCTAGTTTGGTTAAAGTTAATTGTTCTTGTTTAGTTTTGTTTGTTCAGTTCTAATTTAGTTCTTGTCTAGTTAATAAGGGATTTTTTTAAAGGCGTAGAATTTTTTTAACGAATCCGAACAAATTCAATGGAATGGCCAACATTGTGGCTTTATTAGCTCTCAAATTTTATGGCATTAAATGTTTAAAAAATAAATTCTGGCATGTGGCATCTGCGACTGCGCCTTATGAACGCCATTCTTTCGGTGCATGTGTGCCCCACTTTTTAAAGCAGTGACGGGCACATTTGCAAATCCTATGTACGCGTGCATAGGAATAAAAATGCTGCTTGTGCGACGTCGACTGTGACAATGTAATCACAGATCCATTTCTTGTTTGGCTAAACAAAGTCATGGTTTCACGAGCTTTATGGCCGTCTGGCTGGAACCATTTCTCCTCCAAATAATTGACAATGACATGAGGAATAAAAAAATTGCCTGCTGCATTCGCCATTCATGGTAATGTTAACACCGGTTTTGTATTTAATGGCAAATTGGCCGACGACGCCTTCGGCATGTTAAGCGCACTAAGCTAAGATTTTTTTCGGAATGTAACGGAGTCTCGGGATTCTTATAAGAATTTCGTTTTTACCAAAAGCGACAATTCAGCTTCTTTAGGGTTCAAACAGAGCTGCGTTGAAACCACATTTTCCATACAATTTGACATAAAAATTTGTCTTTGAAAAGTGTCGTGAAATAAAATGTATTTTATTTTAAAAATTTTATTTAAACAATGTAACCATACACTGAAAGAAAAATGCTTCATATATTTAATGAATCATTTTCATAAAAAAAATTTCCTTGGGTAAATGAAAATTTTCATTGTCTAAATGGAATTTCATAAATATAATGAAGTATTTTCGTTAAAATCGCTTCATTGCATTTTTTAATTGCGTTAAAAATTTTCATTGGATATATGAAAACTTAAGTTTGGCCAAGTTAAACAAACAATTTTAATTGGGAACATAAAAAACAACATACAAACATAACTATATTCATAAATTAATACAAAATTATAGTTTCCTTAAAAAAATGTTTAATTGTTAATTAAAAAATGTAAGATTTAATAATTTCATACATCTAATGTTACATGTATGGCATTAAATTTAGGAAATCAAAAAATTTTTTTATAAAAGCAACATATTTCAATAATTGCCTTCATAAATTTAAATTTTCATTATGACAATAAAAATGTCATTATAGTAATGAAACAAAAACTTTCAATCCACTTTCAATCAACGTTGTTATTGTTATTATGGAAAACTTAATCTCATATTTACGCTCTTAATTGAGTAAAAAAACATAGTTTTTTTTATCCAAAAACTACACTGCCCGGGTCAGTGATGTTAACCGTACGGTAATTACCCTTTTTTACGGTAATTTTGAGCCCCAAAAGGTAGCAAGGTAATTTCATTTAAAATACGGTAATATCAAGATTTGGATTTTTTGATATTTATATACTACATACTTACATATGAAGGCTTTATGATTTTAACTTTTGAGAGGTGATTTTCAACCAGTTTTAGAAATAGATGAATGTTATACAAAAAATTAAGAATGTTATGTTTCGGCAAATGCTTAGATTACAGTGATAAGTGTAAAATATGAAAAATTAAATAACTCATTGTAGTTAAATTATTAATTTTTGCTTGTTTCAAAATCAAAAATTTTTTAAGCATTTAAAGTAGCCGTAATGTGATGCAATTAACTATAGTAAAGCTTCGTACAGGCGGTGGTCAGATCATACAATGTAGTCCTTTTTCTTACAATGGCGACATTGTCAGACGCATTAATTTTACACATCTGCCAAATGAAAATGAGCTTACAATGTTAACACAGTTGCAATACTTTTTAGGCGAATTTAGTGACAACATTGTAAGATCTGACCACCGTCTGTACGAAGCTTAAATATTAAAACTTTTCAGTTGAAGCTAAACTATTATGCTTTAATTTTGTATTAAAGGCATATGAAAAAGAACTTCTAAACTAATCGTTTCATCATAAGATGACAAAATAGCACTATATTTTACAGCGGCTAGATATGGATATTGCGTGTAAATCCAAAACGTAAAAAAAAAAATTTTGAGTTAGTATTCTCTTGCGATATTCGAATTTTATTTTCCTAGTTGAACGATACCAACTCCGATTCAAATTTAAACTTTTTAGCTTCAGTCGCTTAGTCTGTGCGATGATGAATAAGTCTGTCAGTAACGTTAAAATTTTAGTTATTTGATGCTTTTACTTTCGTATTGATGAAAAATACAATAATTTTGGTTTAAAATATGTTTCAAACAAAGATTTTCATTAAAATTTTTCAAAAAACACATTTAAAATTTAAATAAATTGTTTTTGAATACTGCTGTGAATGTTTAAATTAAAAAACCTTTGCGTACGGTAATTTCTTCTCAAAAACGGTAATTTTTAGAGGGCCGTACGGTAATGAAAAAATAAAAGTTAACATCACTGGCCCGGGTAGACTAGCTGAGAGTGAGCTAGTCTATCAGCGCCAGGGTTGTTAGATGTGACGATTTTTCGTCATTTTGACGATTTTTTTGAGAAAATACACTAAAATGACGATTGACGATTTTTAAACTAAAAGTAATAGTGTTATGACGATTTTCTGGCATCAATAAAACACTCACAAGAAATATTTCAAAACGTAAAAATCATTTTTCGAAATACAAAAATTATTTGAAATTAAACAAAAAAAGTTCTTCCCCCATCACAAACCAGGCAGTTTTCATTAGAAGCACCAGTAATTCAAATTCTACAATTTAATGAATGCCATCGATACGGCAAAAAAAATATACACAATGATTTCGATTTCCGTGGCTACATACGATTTCATTTTTTCGCTGACGTCATAATCATATGTGAAGAATTTTTCTATTTGCGTGTAAAAAGCCGAATTCCCATTTAATTTTGATAGGTAAGTTATTCTAAAGCTTCGTACAGACGATGGTCAGATCTTACAATATTGTCATATTTCTGACAATGGTGCAAAGAGAAGAAAATGGATTTCTTTGGAACTAAAATTGGACGTAATAAAACGTGTCAACTCGAGTAAAAAGACTGCTGATATAGACAGAACCCTTGGTTTAGCACCATCAATATGGATAAGAATATGGATAAATGAAATAAATAAATTTTTGTTATGTTTTTATGAAAATATATTTTTTCTTATGTATTTCTTTTCAAATGATAAATATGTATATTTCAGCCCACTTTCTGAAATAAATAGAATAAAACTTAACCATATCACTAACTTTACCATAAATAGAATTTCTTGCAAAAAATTTATATTTTTCAACCAATCAATGCAATAAATTGTCTCTGAATTGTAAATTTAAATATTTGACGATTTGTTGACGATTTTGTTCAATGTTCTTGACGATTTTGACGAATTTTGTTAAAACTTTTGACGATTTTTAAAGAAAAAAGCCTAACAACCCTGATCAGCGCCGAGGTTGCGCGATCGATTCCCGCCAGAGACAGAAAAAGCAAGTCAAATAAAAAAAAAAAAATAATTAAAAAAATAAAAAAAAAACAATTAAAAAAAAATTTTTTTTTTAATTGAAAGTATTCTTCCAATGAATAATATTCATAGATCTAATGTAATGTTTCGTTAAATCCTTTTAATGAAACAGGTTTAATTGGTCCAACGAAGCGACGCATAGGTTCCTTTTTAATGCAATTTTTCATGGGATTGATGTCAAAATTCATTGTTATTGCGAAGAAAATTCTTTCAGTGTAGTCTGGGTTCCTAAACATCATTATACTGCAGCCAAAGTCAAAAAAGTGTCGTCAATTTTAACTATGTCTAGTTTGATTATTGCGTATACATCAATATTGTTTTTAGTGCACTTTGGTACAGATAACATTGTTAAATTTTTCACGGTTGCCTGGTGGAAAGCACTTAAAAAAGCGAGTTGCGAGACGTTTTGGAATGCACCCATACTTTCATTAAATTTCATAGATTTGGTAAACAGATTAAATTAAAAACAAAAGAAAATGAAATTTTATAACATTTAATTGAAGTTGAAGACTTAATTCTGTATGAACACTTACGTACCCGTTAAGCCAAAAATGAAGTTCATCGTTTGATTTGATGATTTTACGACAAAAATCGAATTCAACTTCCAATTGATTCTTGATTGATGACCTTCTTGCAACAGTTACATCTTATATGGATGTTGGCCAACATCTACCCTCAAAATGTCCCTAGTAGTGGTCGGGGGGAGACCGAGTTGCTGAGAACGGCGTCGGTTTGACAAATTCGAGTCCTCTGTTACACTCACGTCTACAGCGGCGATGGCTTCTTGTACAGGCTCGATTTTGATAAATATTATCTTCATTCGGTATCGGCGAACAGGCCATTAATGTCGTAATGAATCGATCCATAGTATTGCGTATAAGGTGCTCAGATAGACGATTATCCGCGCCGTTAACTTGTCCAAGTGCTTTTTAAATTTGTGCGAACACAATGCGAATTTCGGAAATAAATTTGCACGAACTGTAATCGTTGTTCTGGTGTCGGTCCATGCAAAGTGGTTTGTATACTGTATACTGAAAAAAAGTCAAACTCCCTAATAAAGGGCGTTATCCCTATCGGATATTCTATATGTCTAAGAAAAACACTCTTTAGTTTCATGTGCGGTTTCCACAATACATGCGATTGGTTGTGTAGTAAAATTTATATGAAAATCTTTCGGTGATTTTCATACAAGTTTTACTACACAATGTGTTGTGGAAGCCGCACACTTTTTTCCACTTTGATTTGAGTTAAGCTCAGTTCTATTTTAGTTTCAGTGCAGTTTTGGTTCAGTTCCAGTTAATATCAGTTTAAGTTTAGTTCTTGTTTGATTCTAGTTCAGTTCTAAGATAGATCGCGTTTAGTTAAGCTACATCCCATTAAAAAATGGAGCTTCAAACGAAGCAGGTTTGTAAGGGAGAAACATAAACGTTTCGCTTACCATTGCGCTAACGGAAGGCAATACATTTTTGACACATAAAGCGCATTATTCAGCGCATATAAAAATTGCTGGATGTTACGATCAGTCGTACAAACTGAATGTTTTGATACAGTTATTTTTATACCCTTCACCGAATGTAAAAGGGTATATATATACTTTGTCATTCCGTTTGTTATTTCTACAATATTGATCCTACACCCTATAAAGTATATATATTCTGGGTTTTTGTGAAAAGCGAAGTTCAAAACCGGTTGTCCGTCTGTCTGTTGAAATGGGTTTTCCGAAGCCCCCAGATATGATGGGGACTTGGTTGGGGTATCTTTATGTCAGGTATTCTTACTATAAATTTGCTATTGAAATTCAGCCAGATCGGTCCAAAAATGGCTGAGATATGAGCAAAAAACCACGACTACCTCTAATTTTTCCTAAAAATCCCTAGTTGTTGTTGTATTTTTATTACTTTTTCCTGTATATCTGGAGAACGGCAATAGCCAAACTTTCCAAATTAGGTACAAACATTGAGGTTATAAATACACAACACAAAATATGGGCAGGATTGGAGAAGTGGGCGTGGTACCGCCCATACAAAATTTATCAAAAATTTTATAAAAACCTGAATTTGTTGACTGTAATATGACCTATGATTACTCCTTATATAAAAATAGATCGGAAATTTTTAGTAAAAAATATTTTCTGAAAAACTCGGTTCAGATACGGAAAAGTTATGGCCAAAATAATTTTTTTTTTTTTTAAATACGCTTTATCGGGAACCATAGATCTTCCCGAGTCCAACTTTTATAGCAAAAATTAATGGAAAATATGCTCTTTAGCACGTCGGTATATAAATCTGTCAAATCGGTTAGACAATTTATGAGCAAAATACTCCAAAAATGGACTAAAAAAACATCAAAATTCTTATACAAACCTACATTTTAGAGCTGTCATATGACCTATGGAAACGACTTATATATCCAAACATCGGCAAATTTAAGTAGAACATATTTTCTAAAAAACTCGGAAAAATCGGTTCAGATACAAAAAAGTTTTGCCCAAAATTTAAAAAAAAAAAATTTTAATACCCACTTCCGGGAACTATAGATCCTCCCGAGTTCAAGCTTTATAACTCAAGTAAATGGTAAATTAATCTGTCACATCGGTTCAAAAATGGCCGAGTTATGACCAAATACTGAAATTCGATCAAAACTAAACATGCTATATATTAATTAAACTTTAAATATATTTAATAGCACGCAAACATGTGCAAATAATTAAATAAAACTAAACGATATACGATACGTTCTTTCCAAACCATGGTGAAGGGTATATAAGATTCGGCATAGCCGAATATAGCACTCTTACTTGATTAGTATTCTCCCTTACAAACCTGCTTCATAGTAAGGGATTGCCGTAGCACTTGAAATGTTATTTTTTATAAAAGTTGTTGAGAGTTCCTTCACTTACTTTACTGCATTTCTGTATGTCTTATTGCGTAGCGCATAATTGTGCGCCTTTTTTTTTTTTTTTTTTGTACCATACGTGCTTCGCAAAATTATGATTTTTTTTTATTGGGATGTATTTCATATTTCAGCTTTAATAAATAAAAAAAATCCTATTTAAAGTTTTTTGTTTATTCCATTTTCCACCATAAACTAAAGCTTCCAAGTAAATTAAGTTCATCCCCTCTAATCGTCATAAACCACATCACTCGAAAAACATATCGTTTCGCTCATACTCTACAAATATTTTAAATAACAAAAACACTTTTTTTCCAAAAGATTTATATCAACCCCTTAAAAGTTTTTCAAATTGGTTAAGATTAGACCCCATTAAAAAAAAATTTAAAATTTCCATAAAAATTTATAAAACGGTTATTAGATTCTAATTCAACGGTGGGCGCTCCATAGCACAATTGTGCTGAGAGATTTCACACGTATTCTTAGCCTCTTTAATTCAGTTTTTGATGAGACACATTTTCTTATTTTTTTTCAAGAGAATTTACCCAGCAAACACACGTGCTTCATTTCAAATAAATGATGTTATGCGAAAAATAATTAACTGTACTTTTTTTACTGTTACTTTTTTCTGTGAACAGTTAATCTCTGCAATTTAAACTATTAAAAAATGTTTTATATTACTTCAAATGCTTAAAATATAAAGTAAGGAAATACCTATAATGCACCATTTATTTGAAATGCTTGGCTTTGTGTTTGGTGGGTACTTCTGCCATCTCACTAATACTAATAAGCATCAATACAAGCACAGTTTTAGTTGTGCCCACTTCTGTTCTAATTGGTCAATAGATTGTCAACCATAAAATAAAAATAAATTAAAATAAAGCAAAATTATTTTTGCCCCCGATAATAACGAACTTGAAAATTCCTATAGACCCCTGCTAAAGAACAAAGCAATTTTAGAAAAGATAACACGCTCCATATAAATCACCTTAAAGTCGAAATAAAAAAAAACTTAACTGATCGTATAAAAAGCTGATATTTGCCGATATTTAAAACAGTTTTAGGGTAACGTTTCTCTGGAATAGTTACTTTATTTTCAAACAAAATGCGCTTTTTACTAGTTTTGGCTTTTGCCACCGTTGCCCTGGCTGGTACCGTTGTACCTAATCAGGCAAGAATTGGTAGGCCCTTGGCCGATAAGATGGATGCCTTTGTGTTGGATGTGGTCGAGAATAATGATGGTGAATTTGAGGTGGTTGTCGAACCTGAAGATGGTACCATTGAAAGTAAGTTGGAAGAAAATTTTAAAAGGTTTGACATTATCTGAATATTTACTTTTAATTTTAGTTGCTCCCCAATTCATTTTGTCTTGGCAAGCACGTCGTTTTATCCGTAAGTTACAGAAGCAAATGCCTTGTGGCTGGCCTCAATATGGCATTCCCCCATTGGCCCCCTTGAAAATTCGTGAGGGTGAAATGTCTTTGAAAAAGGGTATTTTGGAGTAAGTACTCGATGAAGGTTACAGAAGCTTAAAAACGATTTTAAAGCTTTGCTTTTAAAAGCTTTAAATCTTTCAATATACTTGGAAAAAATTTAAAAACTTATTAACTTTCTTCATTGAAAGGAGACTTTAAGAATTTTTAATATCTCTTTCATGTTCTAAGATTTAGTCCTAAATTCCCTTTTTTATCTTAATTTTTCAGAACCATCGACAAAGTTTTTCGTTTCTTAATTGCCGGTTTGGATAATTTCAAAATCAACAAATTCAATTTAAACGTACTATACTCCAGAATAAAATTTGATATTCTTTTCCGCAACATTAGGGTCTCCGCCGACAAATACGAACCGATACTATTCTCGATGCCATGCGCCAATTGGGCTTGTCGGTAGAATACGAAGGTGAAGGTTCTTTGGAATTCGGCTTGAAGAATTTGCGCCTTTTTGGTGTTTTAAAATACAAAATTCCCATTCTGTGGGGTTCCATCAAAATCACTTCCTTGAAGACTGAAGTCTCTTTGGAAAAATGCAGCTCCAATATAACCGGCTTTATGGGTGATGGTTCCATTAATCGCATGATTAATCGTCAAATTGAAAACTTTGTTGAAACCGGTATTAATAGCAATAGCCAAGAGATCTCTGATTTCATTGAGGCCAATTTGGTTCCTAAAGTTAATAAGCAGTTAAAAGGCAATGACTTATGGACTTTAATTGATTACATTTTCTCCAGCTCTGAGGATGAAGGTGAAGATGATCCTATTACTACCACTTGTGTACCGCCAGCTGATCCATGGGCTTAAATTCATGGATAATTTTTGTTGAACAATTTAAAGGATTAAGAGAGAAAAAGTTAAATAGAATTTTTGAGAAACATTTAATTCTTTTTAATTTTAAATAGTTATTAAGGCTTTGCTTCGGAAAAGAAATGTTATAGAGAGAGCTTTTGAAACACTAATAACCGTTTTATTTTTCTTTTTATTTACATTTTTAGTTTTTAAGGTAATTTTGAATTTAAAAAAAAAAACTAAGACGCTTAAAGGTTTAAAGATTAAAACGCTTTAACGTTTTTTCTTATTTAGAAAAGCTTTTAATCTTTTATTAAGCTTTCGAGTTAAAAAAAGCTTCTGAACTTTTAACCCGTTTCAGAATATACCGTGTTCAAACAAAACTGTGTCGACTCCACATTTTCCATACAGTTTGACGTAGAAAGACGTCGTACAATGTAATCGATTTTATTTAGGGAACTTTTTACTATGTCCTCAAATATAGACACTGTTTCTCTCAACAATGCTACAACACTTTAATATAATTTCATACTTTTTGTTATCAAAAAAAAAAAAAAAAAAAAAAAGAGAGAATTTTAAGTTACTGACGACTGTTTAACTATGGGCTTTGCCAGAGCTTTGTTAAACTTTTAAATACCCTCTTATATATTAAAAGCTTTCTGAACTTTGTTTAAAGTGTTAATATAAGATGTTATAGCTTTTAGATCTTTACTAATTTTTATGACCCGACTGAACTTTAAAAAAGCTCATTTTAAAAAAGCTCTTTTACAAATAATTTTAACGACTTTTTTTTTTTTTTTTATATTAATTCAATATTTCAAGTACAATATAATACATAGGTTTTTATGACCTCAGCACCATTTAGGCATTATTGACTTCTTCACAATGCTTCTAAGAAAGCTATTAAGGTTTAAATTGAATATAAAAAAAAGATTTATAAAAGCTTTTAATTACCTCAATAGCTTTTTAAACATCAAGCTTAGTGGTTTTAAAAGCTTTCTTAGCTACATATATCAAGTGCTTTATTTGAATTTTTTTATATTAAAATAACTTATTAAAAGCTTTGCAAAAAGCTGTTGATGCTTTAAACACCTTTTAATGTTAATCTTTGTTTTTGAGCTTATAAAGGGCCCTTTTAGAGTTGTAAACTTTTAACAAAATTTGTTAAGCCAATCAAGGTATTAAGCTTTTCACCAGGTTGCAAATTACGGCCATTCCATATCAATTAAAATTTCCATTTCAATTGTATTGTAATTTTGATTGGTATCGAATGACGTTTTTAAAAACTTTTAGGATATTTTTTCAATAAGCAAAAATGAAAAAAGACGGTTAGACTTTTCATAATTTATAAACTTTTAAATCAGGGATTAACACATTCTCAAATACTTTGTACGTGTGCTGCAGTTAAGTGTTTCTCTTTTCTAGTGATGCCAAATCTGCTTTATGGAAAATGCCTAAATTTTTAGTAAAAAATAACTTAAGCATGGCCAAGCAATATTTAATTACAAAAAACGCATCAATATAAATAAAAAAACCTATATAATTTATTTACTACACTAAAATTGCAAGTAAGATATTTGCAATATTCACCATATTTGCTATGTATCGTTGTATCGATTGTATGTATCATTTAAATATATACACAGAAAAAATTATTGCCGAATTATTTTCAAACAAACGCTTGTTTGAAAATTTTTTCAATTTTTACAAATTTTTTTACTGATTCAATTAAAATTTTTATTTGATTTTTATTTAACCAACAAAAATGTTGACAACCATTCAAAAATATAATACACGCGTTATTGGTTTCAAGTTTTCATAATTTTGTATGAAATATTTAACGCTTTTTAATGTTGTCGTCTTTTTGCATTTTTTGATTTGATCGTAAGTAACACTTCTTTATGTGAAATATAAGAACTACAACAAAAAACACACACAGTCTATTTTTGGACGCTTTAAAAAAAGTGCAACTATAAGAAAAACTAGCAGAAACAACATTATAAGAAACAAAAGCCCGTATTCAATTTTTTCAAACTGTTTACTTAAATACTTCAAATACAAAAATATAATGATGACGAAAAACACATCCAGTCGGTCTGTCGCCGTTTTTGGGTTCTTCTTCATTAGCAAAGGAAAGGATACAGCAACAGTGAGTGATGACGGAAAACATTGTGTGTATATAAAAAAAAAACTTCGTTCAAAAATTATTTCAACAAAAAAATGTGTCTCAAAGCCAGCCGGCCGCTCTGCTCTCTCTCTGCCATCATCTTCTAATACAGTGCCTGCGTGTGTGCGCATCATTGCGTGTGCAAAAACCTGTTTTTTTTTTATTTTGAAATTTAGTATATGAATTTCAGTAATCTTTTTGTTTGATTCAGTTAAATTATTTGTTTGATAAAATCGGCGTTTTTTTTCAATAAACAAAATGCAAATAAATTGTTTGAATATGCGAATTTGTTTGTAGGACCGATTTCAGACAAAAAATTGTTTGATTCTACAAATTTTTTGTTTGAATTGGAAAAATAATTTTTTCTGTGTACAGCCCAATTATGAATAAAAATTACCCGGGAGTTTTCTCCCTTCTGCCATTTTTCCTGTGCAAATTATGCATTATGCAATCAAAACAACGATACAAGTTTTGTGTACTAATACAATTTTAGTAACAATAAACTTTACGTACAAAAAATCTTTGAATAACAAAAAGCTAAAATTATCGATAAAATTTATTATTATTATTATTATTATTATTATTATTATTATTGGAAAAAGGCATTTGCGTTAACTTGTTTAGAAAAGTTCAACGTAGCATTTACAAAGTATTTTGGTTTGAAAATTTCAAAAACTTGAAAGAAATTCGGCTAAATAAAATCCCACTAAATTGCTAAATTAGCAAAACTGCTCTGTTTTCTTTAATTCTCATCAAAACAACAAAAATATTAACTGTTTTCATTCTGATTTTGCATTATTTTTATTTTTAGAGAAATCTTTTGAAACTTCACACATAAAGCCGTATATTTGTCTTGCCGACCACTGCTTTAGGTACTTTGCGGGTTTGAAGGACATAAAAATACGCTTAACTTGTTTGTTGTAATTCTTTGGATTTTCTCCAACCAGAATAAAAATTCACCAATAAGAATTGTGGTAAAATATTCTGACTTATCCTTTTAGGACACATTAAAAAATGTTGCCTATTTTAGGGCTTAAAAATGTTAATAATTGAAGCACAGCCGCGAATAACGTTTTAAGTTACAAAATAATTTTTTTTCAGGAGAGCAAAAGAACGTTTTTAACAGGCAAGATTATTAATTTTTTTATTTTTTTTTTAGATTATTAAAAATAATGAAAATAAAAATTTGTATGCAAAATATCAACAAATTTAAAACTTAAATTACATGCAAATTTACAGTTTATAACTTTTTTTTAGTGGAAAAACGTTTCAGATCCACAATCACGATATCATTGTAAACGTTCTTCCACTACGCAAAGCATCATGACTGGTGGCTTTTAAAATGTTATTCTACGTTTAAAATCATGTACTTTGTATCATTTTTATGTAACTTACAACGTTCTTCCACTAGCTGACTCTTTGTATGTCCCTTTTAAAGGCTTTAAGGTGCATAATTTTGGGTGATTTGAGCTTTAAACAGTGTACGAGAATAATGTTAACGGTTATCTGCAAAAAAAAAACAGTTTTTGCAAAAAGTGTCTTTAACAACGTTATTCGCGGCTGTGCTTCAATTAAATTTGATTTAAATGAATTTTTTTATTTAAAAGACACTTATAATAAATGTAATCAAACTTTATTAAAACCTTTAAACTATACCCAACTACTCACACTATAAGGCCCGTTTTCATGACTTGACGATAGCTAAATGTAGGAAGTTTTCGAACAGATAATGAGTTTTTAATTATCACAAGTTCCCTTTAATCTAAAAGTGAAGGATAAGGTAAAGAGAGGAACGTTCTACCTTTAACTTTTGTCGTAGGGCTTAGATTTGAGATTGACATATTATATTCACATATTTTTTATATATGGCAACTCCAAGTATACGTTTACTGTGTAAATTAATAACAAACTCGTATTTTGACAAATAAAATGTTAAATTCGCGTGTACGCGGTATTCATTAATATTTGCCATTATTAAAAAATACTTGTGCACACAAAAATTTAAAATAAGAAAAGTAAAAGAAAGTACGTAGTTGCCAGATCGTATTTTTATTTTGTCAATAATAATCGGTATTGCCACATTTAAAAATGTTAAGTTTATTTTATACAGAAGTTGTGAAATCGAAAAATAGTTGAAGGTAACTTTATTCCTCACTAGTGCTAAAGGTACCATTATCTATTAGAGGTCTGCAACGAGTAACTTTTTTCTTCACATGTGAAACTCGCTGTCGAATATAGTATTTATTTGTTCTCTTGCTTAATGCGCAAAAAGTGAAGAGAAGTGATTGTTGTTTTTATAAATACTAACATGCAGCAGCCGAAGATGAAATATGTTTCGCAAAAAAGGAACATATAAAAATGGGTACAACGAAAAAGAAGTACCTATAAAATTATGGTCACTTCATGTGGTACTTGTAGTAAAGCTGAAATTTGTGTCATTACCCAAAAATTAGACAAAAAAATTAATTTCTTTAGACTAGATAATTAGAAATTTTTTTTGTGCAATTTTGCCTAAATATTTTTTCATATAGGTACAAGTAAATATTATTGCAAATAAATTTCACTTTTAAATATTTATAAATAAATAAAAATCTAAATGATCTAAATAAATAAAGTTATGTAGGTATAAACTAGGGTTTTTTCCCAGGATTTCCCGTCCCAGGAATTCCCGGGAATTTCAATAATTATATTTCCCGCTTTCCCGGGATTTTTCATGCGGGATCCCGGGAAATAAAAAATTCCTCATAGTTTAAGAAAACAGCTATTTATACTTTGAAATTTAGTTTTCTATTCTCTTAAAATAAGCATCTGTGGATAGGTTGTCGATTAGATCAATAACAAGAAGTGAGAACATACGTAAATCAATGTCTCCTGATGCAATAAATCTACTTAAAGCAGAATAGGCAGTGCAACAGTTGATAATTAATAAATTTATTGAAGTGAAAAGTTAATAAAGAACATTAATTCAAAATAAGATGCAGGTAGTAAAGTTTAATGGTCCATGGACAAGTCTTAAAAATAGCAGATACCTAAACATATAGCTCGTTTATTGCAACATAGTCATTTCTACAAAAACAAATGAACTTGGCAAAATGCGATTAAAGTTTTCAAAATGTACCGATTTAAAGATATATTTTGCTATAACTTCGGTTAAGTTTGAGATAAAATACGAGAAGGCATGAAGGAACACTTTGCTTAAATAACTTACAATTTTTGATTTTTGATATGACTATGTTGCAATGAAGCGATATGCTTATTTTTTCAATTTGTGTTGGTGTATATACCCTTGAAGTGCGGGGAAACCGAAATAAAAAATATGGAAACTCGTGTAAGATACTACAACATACAATTTGAAAATCACATTGTCCTAAAGATTACAGATAGACCTTATGAAATGAAAAGGTTTGTAAGAGGTTGATGATATTTTTTGCATGAACCTTAACATACATTTGACTGATATAGACGTTGTTTATAAAAAAAATGCTTCTTATTGTGAATCAAAAGCCTTCTACAATGGTGCACTTTTAACTATTTATCCAACCTCGGTAAAAAAATGTACGAAATTTTTCGGAAACATGGTAATAAGTAAATAAAATAATCAATATACTTTTTGACGACTTACTAAGCGCTTTGAGTGTTATTTCCTAAGCCGTTAAAAAATGTTAATATATTTATTTAAAATATTTTATCTATTTTATGAATTAACTTTTTGATCTCATATCTTGAGTACCTCAATTTGTGTTTGTTTTTATTATTGTGTTATGAATTAAATTGTAATGTTTATCTTTATTTTTTATCTTGTATCTAGAGCATAATAATAATACGGAATTTACATATAAAACCGTAAGGTAATAATAATTCAAGTTCCTGTTTTAATCTTCATTTAATTTTGTAGTTTTTAAGGATTTCTTTTATTTACTTTGTAAACAAGTTACCTTACGTTTTTTTATAAAATTTGTTTTTCATTATTTAAAAACAAATTTTCTGTGTATTATTTATATAGAGCGGGATCCCGGGAAATTCAAAAAAATTTCCCGCTTTCCCGGGAATCGAAAAACTCCGGGAAAAAAAACTCTAGTATAAACACACCTCATTTATTTACATTTTTTTTAATTAAACTTAATAGTTAAAAAAGACAATATTTTTTGTTTTTAATGTTTGCAAAACTTCACGTGGTACTGATGGTACCTAGGGAAGTTTGGCTGTCGCACAGGGTTGTTAGGCTTTTTTCTTTAAAAATCGTCAAAATTTTAAACAAAATTCGTCACGAACATTTAACAAAATCGTCAACAAATCGTCAAATATTTAAATTTTACAAATTAGAGACAATTTATTGCATTGATTGGTTCAAAAATACACATTTTTAGCAAGAAATTCTATTTATGATAAAGAAAGTGATATGGTTAAGTTTTTTTTTTTTTCATTTATTTCAGCAAGTGGGCTGAAATATATTTATCATTTGAAAAGAAATCTTTAAATCATTAATTTTTAGCACATGTGATTATGATTTCAGCAAAAAAATGCAATCGTATGTAGCAACGCAAATCGAAATCATAAAAACGCAAACGTCGGGCCAAATAGGACCGACGCAAATCGGGGCTCTAGTGTATATTTTTTGCAGTATCGATGGCATTCATATAATTGTAGAATTCGAATTACTAATGCTTCTAATGAAAGCCACCTGGTTTGTGATGGGGGAAGAATTTTTTTTGTTTAATTTCCAATAATTTTTGTAGTTCGAAAAATTGATTTTTACGTTTTGAACTGTTCCCAATATAATTGCAAATATTTCTTGTAAATATTTCGTCATAACAACATTAATTTTAGTTCAAAAATCGTCAATCGTCATTTTACTGTATTTTCTCAAAAAAATCGTCAAAATGACGAAAAATCGTCACATCTAACATCCCTGCTGTCGCGTGATACTCGACCGTTCGTTTTATGAATGGTCAAGTGAGAGAGAAAAACGAACAAGTGGTTAGCAAACACAAACAAAGTCGAATAACAACCAATAGTTACTCGCTAATTTTGTTGTTCTCAAAAACATGTACCATGTTTTTTATTATAGTTCGAGTAAGTGTTCATGCTTTGCTAGATCATATGTACTTTTTAAGTACAAATCCATTTGTGCAGGCGTCTATTATCTATTTCGATCTTTAAAGGTAAGTCGTGAAAACGGGCCTAAGTGGGACACCTTACAAAAATACTTGGTTTATTAACATGATGATTAAATTGGGATAATTTACTTCAAACACTGAAAGAATTTTCTTAACAGATCCAATGGATTTTGACATTAATCCACTGAAAAATTACATTAAAAGTCAACCAATGGCACCCTTTATTCACAGAAAAAATTATTGGCAGTTTTTTTTTTTTCAATTAATAGTGATTTTTGAATTTTAAAATAAATTTGATTACGTTGAATTAAAATTTTACTTGATTTTAAGCTTAATTTTAATTATAAGTTTAATTGAATCAATCAACTCTGTTGTTTGAATTGAACACTTTGTTGCTTTCTCCTTGTTGCTTTCCTCCCTCATCAACAGTTTGCGAAAAATGTTACAAGTGCAACCAACATCTTTATAAATTTATTGTCTTTGCCCTTACATGTACATACACACATGTTTTTGTCATCAAAAAGAACAGTAAGCGTCGCGTGCAAAAAAAAAAAAACTATCAACAAGTAAAAAATGAACTGAAATTTGTTATAGACGAATTACAATTATGACCACCAATAATGTCAATAATGAGCCTACATACATGTCGAGTCATAACCGCAAAAAAAGCTTAAGTGACAAAAACAAAATTTTACAGGAGAAGGTTTTTTTTATTTTATTTCATAAAAATTTTATATGAATTTTGTCGCTTGAGATAAAATTGTTTTTGCTATAAAATCGTAACGGTTCCTAATGTGACCATGACATTTTAGGAGATGATGCAAGTGTTGCCAATAAAGTCGTTTATTAAAAAAAACGAAAATGGAAAATTGTGTTACTTAAGCTTTTTTGGCGGTTATGACTCGATATGGTATACCTTATTATGCGTAAAATAAAAAATCGCCTTGTGGCTGCCCACAGTGTTGACGGTGGTTGGTTATGGTCGCAATCGAAATTTGGTGTTTATTTTCTTTGTTTGTTAATTCTTGAATTATTTTTGGCGTCATTCCATGTTGTGCGTTTAAAGTGAATAGGTGAAAAAAGTACAGCCAAATTACACAACAAAAACAGTTTTTTGTTTTCAATCTTGAATACCCTGAAGAATCAGAGTTATTCTACAATTTTATACAAAGTTGTATGTATGAAATTCCTCTGTCAAAAAAATCTTCCAAAATTTGTACAATTAAGCATGAGCTATTACAATTAAACAAATAAAACAAGCTATTTTTAAACCATATTTAAATAAAACATATATTTTAAATAAAATTATTTTGCTTCATTTAACAATCAACTGAATTGATTTAGCAAACTTATTCAATTAACAATTTGTTTGATTGAATAATTTGCGTAATTGAATTTAGAGTGTATTTCAAATACACTGTTTAATTTATGCAATTAAAAATTTAATCGATTTAATGCAAAAATTCAATCACTGTTTTAATCAATACAGTTATTAAAATAATTAATTTTCTGTATTGTAATCAATTACGTTAGTAATTCATTCAATTAAAATATTGGTTTTTTTAAATTAATTTGTTAATTCATTCAATTAAAATATTGTTAAATTTTAATAATTTTTTCAATAATTTTTGTAATTAAAATGTAAAAACTGTTTAATTGGGGAACAAATCCTTGTTTTGCAATTTTTGCAAATTTGAGTAATTGGTATAATCATTTCGGTGATAGGTGCAAAATTAAACAATTTTTTGCTTGTTTCAATTATTTTGGTGATAAAAACCGTTTTTTACTTTTTTCTGTGTTGGATTAATGAAGAAAATTTCGTATTGTTTTAATGTCAGAAAACTTAAGGCTGTGACTATTTTTCATCACATTAATAAAACGTTTCATTAACATGATGATTAAGAGTCAAACGTTTAAAGAATTTTTTTTTTCAATATTTTAATTACATTAAAAGTCAACCAATGTCACCCTTCATTGGATTAATGAAGAATGTTACATTAGCCCCACGTTAATGAAATGTTTCATAAAATCGAGAAAATTTCGTATTGGTTTAATATCAGAAAACTTTATTAAGACTGTGACTATTTTTCATCACATTAATGAAACGTTTCATTAACATGATGATAAAGAGTCCAGCGTTTAACAAATTTTTTTTTCAATATTTTTTTAAAAATAAGTTGTTTTAATATTTGAATGAAATTTTTAATTTGTTCAAGGACATAAATTCATTAAATAAATGATTAAATTTGGTAATTTTTATGACAGTCTTTTATTAGTTTAATAATTGTTATGTTTATATATATTTATGTGTATTTATTTCAGCCATTTTTCAATGTGCGTTTTGAGTTGTTGTGAATTTTATTTGTTTATTCCTGTTTCAAATCATCAATTTATAATCATGTTATGTTCTGCTTGCATTAGCTTACCTTTAAGTTAATTGTATTTAATTAATTTTCCAGCCCGCGACGACCTTCATCTGCCTTCTTTTTATTTGACGGTCTGTACTTCTACGTAAATTTTGTGTATTTAAATTATCAATTAAAGAAAAAAGATTGTGCGAATTTTTTGCTCGTTCTTTCTCGTTGTTTGTTAGTGAACCTTTAACTAACATTAAGCTAAAATCAGTATTTCTTTATCGTAATGCATTTTTTTTCATTGATGTTATGAAACTTAAAATTTGTTCATAAACCTTCATGTTTATCGCTAAAAATGCAATAAGAAATACGTTTTTAAAACATTGAAATAATGTATAACGTGTATATTTAGAAAGAGTTATTAAGTTGTCATTAATTAAATGAAAAAAGTTTACGAAATTACGAAACTCAATTTCGTAGTGTTAATGAAACTGCTTCATTATATTTGTAAACTTTCATTCCCGTAATGAAATTTTTTTATTCGATTAAAATAAAATTTAATGAAATTGATGCATTAGATTTATGAAGGATAATTCTTTTAGTTTTGAGTTTCAAATATAGCAATATAGGACTTTTTCTATGTGTCCCACATATAGTGTGAGTAGCTGTATATTGCCCACGAATGAACTGCTTATTAATCATAAAAAAATTTGCATTATTTAAGGGCGACCATATTTTGAAAAACAAAAAAGATGACATTAGGAAAAATAGTTCTTCCTTTTTTGGAAAATTTTGTGAAAATGTGCTCGTATTTGTGAAAACAACGATCCCAACGAACAAGGCGGTTTGATTTTAAATTGAAAGTAATTTGAAATCAAACCTTTTCTTAAACCACAAACCTTTTATAATGATTTGAAAATCATAAGAATATCATAGCATTCTCAACAAACAGGGGCAATTATTTTCAAATCGAGAAATGCATTAGTTTCAAATTATATTTTCTTCAATTTCCTGTTTTATTTTTAGTCACATTCTTTTACTTTGTTATTAATTTTTTACTCACTTTTTTATGCCCATATAAGTCTATTGCTCTTTGCTAACTAATCAAATACTACAGTTATTTCCGCTAAATGCAATTAAACGGGAACTCAATTAAACAGTACTCGGTTAATTAAATCGCCGACGCAATTAAAACGAAAATCGCTTAATTGAGCAAGATGTGCAATAATGCGAAACACCCATGTGTAGATCGAAAATAAAACTCATTTCTTTATTTATAAAGTTAAAAAATAGTTTAGGTTTTTTAAAACAAAATAAAAATCAGGTACGTTCATCGTACAATCTTTCCTGCCGGAAAATAATGTTTTTACGTTTGTGGAGCAAAAACACGTTCATTAGACGGAAACAATTAACCGAAACATTTGCTCTTGTTTTTCGCAATGCGGTCTTATTTTGCGAAATAATTAAGCGGGTGACGCAATTAAACGGAACTCAAATAAATGGGTATTTTTACATAGACAGTTATAATAAATGATTTCGTCCCATGATTTTTAGTGCAATAAAACGGGAAACTCAATTAACCGTAAACAACGTATGTTGTGGAAAACACATAACATGGGTACAGAATACACAGAACTGTCACGAGACGGAAGATTTTGCGTTTTTTTTTTTTGTCTCTTTCAAAGAAAGCTGCCCTTTTGCATTTCTCTTTTCATCATATTCTATGCCGCAATACAATGAACACAAATTTATTTTGTTAAGATTTATTTACAAAACTGTTGTAAAAAATAACTTTTAAGTTCACCAACCACAACACGAGTAAATAACATTTAAGTAAATAAATAACATTATAAAACAAAACAACATTACTAAATACATTTTTTTTTGCACAAAAAACAACGTTTGTTGAACTAATGCATTTGTTTAACGTGGTTTGTGTTTTGTTATTTTTGTTTTGATCACGCCATTTGTGTTGATTGTTGCGGCCTGTTTTTACACCTTGCCACTGAACTACCAAAAAAAGCTTTCTGTCTCTTTCTTCGAAAGCTGCCCTCGCAACTGATTTGGGCGTCTTTCACACGTCACTTTTTACAGTTCTGTGTATTCTGTGACATGGGGTCTTCACCTGACAATTTTTTGTCATACCAAACGTCAAAGTCCATATAAAAAAAACTTGAAAATTTTTGTCAGCGTTTTTTTTATGTGAAGTTTGACGTTTGGTGTGACAAATAATTGTCAGGTGAAGGACCTTAGTAAAGCACAAAAAAGAAATGTAAACACACAAATGCAAATGAATTTTAATTAGTGTGCTATAAACGAGCAAATACGAAGTGTAAAGAGCACGGAATATACTCCACACAACAACTAAGCAAACAAATCACACTAACTATACCAAATGACACCAATCGCACCAAACAACAGTAATTTCGGTGGCATGTCATAACGTCCAGTGTCATAGTGTCCATGGACGTTATGACACTAATGAAAGTGTCATAGTGTCCATGGACATTATGACACTTTCAAAAGTGTCATAACGTCCATCAAAGAAATGTCATAGCGTCCGCGGACGTTATGACACTTATCAAAGTGTCATAATGTCCTTAACTTAACTTATAATGAAAAATATTAAAGTTTGTAAAATTTTTTTTGAAATATCAAAATAAGTAAGTACAATGCCAAAAATTCTTACAAGCAGTAATGTAAACAAATTTGGGATCATTCTTTATGGTATTACAAGTACCGGCTTCGATAACTAAAGCTTCTCTGCACAGCCGGCCTTCGGCCGGGCACAAGGATTTTCTCATCTATGGTATAACAAACACCGGCTTCGCTAAGTAAAGCTTCTAAAATCTGCCTTGTTTCCGAACGAAAGCCGACTATGCAGAGAAGCTTAAGTTAGCGAAGCCGGTGTTTGTTATACCATAGAGGAGAAAATCCTTGCGCCCGGCCGAAGGCCGGCTGTGCAGAGAAGCTTTAGTTAGCGAAGCCGGTATTTGTTATACCAAAGAGAAGAAAATTCTTGCGCCCGGCCAAAGGCCGGCTGTGCAGAGAAGTTTTAGTTAGCGAAGCCGGTGTTTGTTATACCATAGAGGAGAAAATCCTTGCGCCCAAAAGTGTTTTCGTTATATATTTAATATATACACCCAGAGAAAAACAGCAAAACCATTTTTAAAATTTTTTTTACTATATTATGTTTCATTTAACCAAATCATTGTCACCGACAACCATATTATGGTTAAATTAGTTTCTTTAAAAATAGTTTTGTTGGTTGGGACCATAATAAAACATGTTTTTCTCTGCGTGTATGCAGATCATTTTTTTGTATTTAACTTCTTTAGTAATTATGGACCTAATGACACTTTTGAAAGTGTCATAATGTCCGTTTGCAAAGTGTCATAGTGTCCATGGACATTGTGACACTTTCAAAAGTGTCATAACGTCCATGGACACTATGACACTTTTTGGAGTGTCATAACGTCCATGGACACTATGACACTGGACGTTATGACATGCCACCGTAATTTCTTACTTTTACAACAATACAAAAAAAACTACAGGCATTTTGTGTGTGTAAAATTCCACGCCACCTGATCCATTTTGATAAAATGGACTACTCCATGGACTGGTCCAATGCATAGCTTGGGAATAATGATTAGTAATCCTAATGATTACCAATTGGATTAGAAATTTTTATTGTGCTAAAAAATTGATTAATTATGATTAGTTAGCCATTTTAGACGATTACTAATTGATTAGATTATAAATAGTCAAAAATCTAATCGCAATTAGTGACGATTAGCATTTCTAATCAAATCTAATCAAAAATAATTAAAAAAGTAATTGATTAGATTTCTTGATTATTTTCGATTAGATTTGATTAGATCAACTAATTTTAACTATTTTTGTGAAAAGAAAACATTTATTTATCACATTTGTTGCTATATTTACATAATGTAACAGTTTTTGAATACTGTATAAAATTGCATTATATATTGCAACATACATACATATATAATCCCAAAAAATCAAACATTTATTTATCACATTTGTTGCTACATATATTTAAATAATGTAATCGTTTTTGAATATTGCATAAAATTGCATACGGTGTACCCTGTTCTTAAACTAAACAATTGACACAGCTGGTACACTTTGTTGTTGTGTTATTTTATAATAACACAGGCCAACAGCAAAAATATGGTCGAAGAACCACTATATAGATTTGACGTATCATGGCTACCTAAGTACAAAAATGGTAAATATATAAACGGATGAAAGACTATATAAATTCTAATTTTTCTGACTTTATTTGAATAATATTTGACTATCCGTTTATGAGTTATCACTACTTTTGTGAAAAGACTTCTTAAAAAAATTCAATTTTACAAAAAAATGTAAAAAAAAAATCTTTCCATAGAACTTGAAAATTTAACCATTTTTGTACAAAGGTAGTCATGATACATCAAAATTGTATAGTGATTTTAAAACCATTCCTTTGGCCTCAACACGACCAACATTATAATGACTATCACGGACAACGGGTCAAACTTTGTCAAGGCATTTCGTGACCATGGCTTGAGCCGAAGTGATTATGATGGCGAAGAGGCAGAGGAAGACAGTGAAGACGAATTGCCGATTTTCGAAAATGCAAAATATTTGCCGAAGCACGAAAGGTGTGCCAGTCACACACTGAATTTACTGGCCACCACTGATTTCCAGAGGATTTTTCGAGAACAGCCAGCACTGTATATTCAACACACAATGGTAAAATTTACACAGAAAAAATATTTTTTTGATTCAAACAATTAATAAGCTGAATAAGATAAATTTAAATAAAACAATTTTATATAAAAGAATCAATGTTAAACAAACATGTAGGGTTTTTTATTAATTTATTTGTTTCTCAAGTTATGTTTTTTACTTTTTAAAAAACCCATAACAAAATGCACATTCTCTTCTCCATTTCTTTGTTTAAATAATTTGCTTACATCGGACCAAGAAAAGTTAATAAGAGAATGAAGTTTTGTTAAAACTTTCTCAACTGAATAAGATTATTTTTTATTTTTTTGGGTATTGTTATCATTGTACGGCCTAACAGCAAAAAAATTTAAACAAAAGTTTAATTGATTCAAATGAAAATGGGTATTGAAAGTCAAAATATTTTCAAACAAGTGGTTGTTTGAAAATATTTTGAAAAAAAAATTATTTTCTGTGTATACATAAAATTTTTTGAAATGCAACTTACATTTCACTTACTTACATTGATTTCTTACAGACGATCAAAAAGTGCCATCAGTTATGGAAGAAGTGCAAATGGCCGAAATCCTCTGAAGTCATCCAGAGCATTTTAGGTTCAGCTCTCCTTGTACCTGTAGTAACAAGGTGGAACTCACTATATGATGCAATCCTGAAGTTACTGCAGTTCAAGGAGAAATTGCATGAGCTTGCCAATGAACTGACTCTGCCTCCTTTTACAGCTGGTGATTTTCAATATTTGGAGTCGTACAAGCTGCTAATGGAGCCCATTGCCCAAACTTTGGACTTTCTCCAAGGTGAAGCCAATGTGAAGTATGGTTGCATTATTCCTGCGTTGCTTTCTTTGAGCAACAAGCTGCTAAAATTATCCAGAAAACTCGAGGGAAATATAAGCTCAATAGCAGTGCAATTAGAACAGCAATTGAGACTAAGGTTTAAATTGTATTTCACATTGGCTCCAGAGGTTAACATGGCAATAGCGGCAGCTGTATTGACTCCAAATGTGAAAATAATATGGGTTATCCAAAAAACTTCACCCGACTGTACTGAGGAGCAGATCAGCAAAAGGGTGCTTGAAGTCATAGGCACTTTGTTCAAAAATGGTTTTTCATATAATGCAACAGACGTGCCGAATTTGAACAATGACAACTCATTTTATGATTTCGATGATGACGGTAACTTTATCAGTATTTCATGATTTTTCAAACTTTATATTATTTTCGTTACAGAAGATGACGTTCCCAAAACCCCGGTAACACCAACCGAGTCCAACGTTTTCAAAAATGCCATAAGCAATGAGTTTTACGCATACTTAAATGACCCGGATTCCGGCCCTGAAATTTGGACCAAATATAATGTGTTGAAGGAAGCATTCCTCTTATGTAACACCCCACTGACGTCGTCAGCACCCGTTAAACGACTTTTTTCATTTGCAGGCATCATCAATAGTCCAAGACGAAATTCATTGTCAGATTTTTCTTTTGAAAAGTTGGTATTAATGAAGTCTAATGTAAATTTTTTGTGATTATATGTATATGTATGTATGTTGCAATATATAATGCAATTTTATACAGTATTCAAAAACTGTTACATTATGTAAATAAAGCAACAAATGTGATAAATAAATGTTTTCTTTTCACAAAAATAGTTAAAATTAGTTGATCTAATCAAATCTAATCGAAAATAATCAAGAAATCTAATCAATTACTTTTTTAATTAGTTTTGATTCGATTTGATTAGAAATGCTAATCGTCACTAATTGCGATTAGATTTTTGATTATTTCTAATCTAATCAATTAGTTATATGAAATTGTTTTCAAAATTCAATTCTAATGATTAGATTATTTTATAACTCTAATCGTAATGATTTCTAATTCTAATCGAAATTCCCAAGCTATGGTCCAATGTAATGCAAGCATGTACCATGCCGTTGTTAAAAAGTGTTTGTATTGAGACTACATGTCTTCGTTTTTTAACGACGTGCTTTCGTTTCTAAACGACTTCAAAGCTAATCCTCTTGAGTATACCATGGAGTAGCTTAAAAACTACTCCTTAGTGGTCCAAAGATGGGTTATATGGACCTGCCCTAGGACATCGTAATGTTAAATAGACCAAGTTTTTTTCCATACGTTTGGGTTACTTTTGGACAAGTCCTGATCCTTTGTGGGCTACTCTTTACACGCGAGTTTGGACTGGTCCTTATATTTGCAGGGGTATCTATCATACGAACTTATTACAAAAAAAAAAACACAGTAGGTATTTGACACAACAATAACTTGGTGTGGAGAACTGTGAAAAAGAAACAAATGCATTCGTGCAGAGCTTTACTGCTTACGGTCAAATAAAAAAATGCAAAAAGACGACAACATTAAAGAGCGTTAAATAGTTCATACAAAATTATGAAAACTGTAAACCAAGCCCCGAACTTACCAAGCCCCGAACGCACGCACATAAAGATATTATGTGCTTGCGTGCGGTCGCAGAGACTGATGATAGTCTGATGATTTGAAACCAGCAAAGTTGTTGTATACATTAGTGCTGGGAAACTATCGATATTATCGATAGTCTTAAAGGCCTTTAAGTCGAAATTTGTACATGTTTATATAAGGACTGAAATATCAAATATTTTTGTACTGTTGTAAAAAAAAATGCAAATCCAAATGCAAGTGTAATAGCCTTTTCACACTGATCAACATCTAACATCTACCATCAATTTGCCACCATTTGCGAAGATGTTAAAATCTTTCCATAAGAAATACATAGGGCTAAAAACCAACATCTTTCAACATCTTTAAAAGATGTTCCTATCTCATTTCATTCCATTCTACATTTTTCGATTATTTTAGTGTCATCACTAGAAAAGTGGCAATAATTTCTATTATTATTGTGGCATCACTGACAAAAAGAAGTTTGTTTTGAAAGCAGCGTTACCATTTGTCAAGTTTTATCTTTTATAGCAACGTTTTTTTGTTAAGTATTTTTTATATTTTTAAACAAATTGAACTTCAAATACATTTTTGGGTTTTCTTTGTAAATTTTGGCACTTTTGTTGGAAAAAAACATTTTTAATTTACACAAATTTTTTTTCAAAAATGGTGACATTTTTGTTTGATGGTAGATGTAAGATGAGAGCAATGTAAATGAGTGTTTCACATTTTCTTCATCTTTGATGGTAGATGTTAGATGTTGATCCTATAAGCATAGGACAAAACAATGAACGACCGTTAGAGGATAAGTCCGCAAGGCTAGATTGATTACCTTGTTGGGTTTAGAATTTAGAAAATTTTTTAAAGTTGCAATTGAATATCTTATAGTCCCTGTTACTCCGGTTCCTTCAGAAAGGTACTTATAAATTTTAAAAAACTGCCGTCTAAAATACGTCTCATACATTCAATAAAGTGATATAAACAACAAACTGTAGCCTTATAAAAAAATAATTAAAGTTTTCCTGCACAAGTACAAACATTCAGTCGATAGCAATATCGATATATCGATAGTGAAATCTGAACTATCGATAAATATCGATAGTTGAAAATATCGATAGTATCCCAGCTCTAGTATACATGTGAATTGCCGACCGTGTCTGTATGAAAAAAACGATTATTCACTGCCTCGCGAGTCTATGGAGTGGCTATCACTGCTGTAAACCAATAACGCATACCTTTATTATATTTTTGTATAGTTGTCAACATTTTTGTTCGTTAAATAAAAATCAAACAAAAATATTAATTGAATCAGTAAATAAAATTGTAAAAATTAAAAAAATTTTCAAGCAAGCGTTTGTTTGAAAATAATGCGGCAATAATTTTTTTTGTGTACATATTTACATATGTATGTATACTGTATATGAAAACAATTTAATAATATGTATAAATATGTCAAATAGAATGTAAGATGTTTATTCTAATTCAAAAATTTATATTGTCTCATATTAAAGTCTTTATTATCCAGCTCAAGAAGGAGCATGTAGAGTATTTTAGTTTAATTAATACAATAATTTATATGGTCACCTTATTTGAATTACTGTCATTTAAAGAATAAAGGAAACACTGGTTAACTCAAAGCCTAAATGAAAACACTTGTCTACTTATTGCTCCCAATATACTACTACATTTACCTAAAAAAATATTTATATGATCTAAATAAAAAACAAAGAAATATTTTTCTTAAAACAATAGAATTCTACGATATTTTGCAGAACAGGTGTTTTGAAATCCGATACAATTAATAAAAAATTTTTTAATAATTTCTCTTTTTCAACAAAAAAACATTGTTTTTCTAACGCAAACATTTTTAACATACATTTCCAAAATAATAAGAAAAAAGTATGAAAGTAGAGTTGGTCGAGCCCAGACATATGATACCCTACGTATGCCACCGTCAACATTTACAGACAAATTATCGAAAATTTTTTATCTGTTTGAGACCCATGGGCAATCAAGAAACCGCCAACAGAAAATTATGTTAAGTGGTTAAAATTCATATAAAAGATCTTTGTGCCAATCTTGGCTATGTTTGACTATTGACTGCCACACTGAAAAAAAAGTGCTTCATATATTTAATGAATCATTTTCATACAAAAATTTTCCTTGGTTAAATGAGAATTTTCATTTTCTAAATGGAATTTTATAGTTATAATGAAGTATTTTCGTTTAAATCGCTTCATTGGATTTCGTAATTACGTTAAAAATTTTCATTGGATATATGAAAACTTAAGTTTGTCCAAGTTAAACAAACAATTTTAATTGGGAACATAAAAAAACAGTATACAAACATAACTATATTCATAAATTAATACAAAATTATAGTTTCCTTAAAAAAATGTTTAATTGTTAATCAAAAAATGTAAGATTTAATTATTTTATACATCTAATGGAATATGCCATTAAGTTTATGAAATCAAAAATTTTTTTTATAAAAGCAACATGTTTCAATAATGCTTTCATAAATTTAAATTTTCATTATGACAATGAAAAATGTCATTATAGTAATGAAACAAAAACTTTCAATCAACGTTGTTATTGTTGTTATAGAAAATTTAATCTCATTTTTACGCTCTTAATTGAGTAAAAAAACATAGTTTTTTTTATCCAAAAACTACACTCCCCCGGTAGGCTAGCTGGTAGTAATGTTTCATTGATCCAATGAAGCGCTGCATAGGTTCCGTTTTAATGCAATTTTCCATGGGATTAATGTCAAAATTCATTGGTATTGCGAAGAAAATTCTTTCAGTGCAGCCGTCGTCAATGGCGTTGAGTGTTAAGCGCCAAAGATTTCTGAAGAGAAAGTGTGGTTAGTATCGAAACATGTCAACTCAACCTGTACGCGAACGTGGATTAAATCCCGTGGTCAGTCAAGAATGAAAAATTATCAATAAATTTTAATTCATTTCATGTTGTAAAATTCCTTTCTTCATAAAAATAATTTAATGAAAATAAACACACAGAAAGACAAGCACTCGGGATAAATAAAGTTTTTTATACTTACCTTAAGTACGAGTCGTACTAAAAAATTCAAGTACGAGTAACACTAAAACGTACTCAAAACAATCCTAAATGGGAATAATTTTTAAAATCAATGCGGGAACTTCTTAAAATAAGTACAAAATTAATAAATCAAGAAAAAAAAATGATTGAACTTCGAGAGTAAAGTTACAAAGTGAGGGTTTTAACCTAATATAACTTATTAGCAGGGAAACCATAAAAACGCTCTAAAAACACGTTTTATGCGCATAAATATGCAGTAAAAACTCAAAAATATGCCCTGAAAAGTGTTAAAAATATGCCCTTAATATAAAAAATTGCTCATTTGAGGACACAGTATTCAACAATTTAATAACAAAATCTAAAAAAAACCTAAAAAACGTTAAAACTCATATAAGAGATGTTTGCGCCGAATATTATCTAGATATTAACATCCATATGGGTGAACCGATTCGAAAATAATTTAATTTGAAGTAAAATATTTTTGGCACGAATTTAATTTAAATACCATCGTAATTAGATAGCTTGCGGACACAAAGAGTCTAACTTGGATGTGAAATTATATACCGATTCTCACCATTTGCATAGACTTCGTCCATATTTGATCAAATTATCTACAAAATTGGAACTTGTACTCCGCGCAAAAGGCTAACATGGACATACAACCAGCCAGGCGGATGGATGGACATCGTTAGAGCACTTTAAAAAGTGATTCTGAGTCGATCGGAATACTAAAAGATTGGTCTAGATACAAATCGCATAACATTTGTCCTTAATGACAACCTGCTTTGTCTTACAATTTTAGAGTAAAAATTAAATGTAGATGTCGAAATTGAAGTAACAGATTTTCGAAAAAAAGCTATTGTGGGCATCTAAAAAAGTTTAATATGTATCAAAATATGCACTAAAACGGCAAAATATGCGCTATAAACCTAATAAATGCTGCAAAAAGGCTCTTTTAACTAAAATATGCCAAAAAATGCTGCAAACGGTAAAATATGCAAAAATATGCACTAACAAATCGATGCCAAAATTCATAAAAAGCTCTAAAACGGATAAATATATTGTTTCTGCCTTCAATACGCACAAGGAAAAACATGCAATTGCATATTTCTGGTTTCCCTGCTTATGAGACTAATGTCTCAGCATTGCATTCGTTTATGCGTGCTTGCGTGTGTGTTTTACAAAGTTTTTTTGTACAATTACAACAATTTGCTTGTTGTGAAACAACACAAACAAGAGAGCAAGAAGAAACACATATCTCAAATGTTAAATTTAAAGTGCTTTAAATTTAATTGGAAATAAACTTGAGTTCAAACGTATTTTTAAATGCTATTCAAGTTTCAAAATATCGAGTCATAACCGCAAAAAAAGCTTAAGTGACAAAATCAAAATTTTAGAGGAGAAGGTTTTTTTTATTTTATTTCATAAAAATTTTACATGAATTTTGTCGCTTGAGATAAAATTGTTTTTGCTATAAAATCGTAACGGTTCCTAATGTGACCATGAAATTTTAGGAGATGATGCAAGTGTTGCCAATAAAGTCGTTTATTAAAAAAAACGAAAATGGAAAATGGTGTTACTTAAGCTTTTTTGGCGGTTATGACTCGATATTTTACTAATATTCACTTGATTTCAAATTCCCATTTTACTGGAGAATGCTATTGAAATAAAGTGTAACAAAAGTATATCTCAACCCTTGAAATTCGAACTTGAATACCAATTGTTTTGCACTTGATTTCCAGCAAAATTGCTTATTGTGATAACATGTTCATGATTAAAAAGTAAAATTGCAAGCAAGAGTTCACATTTAGTTTATATATAAAATACAAAATCTTAAAAAGAGCATCTGAAGTCTGTGATGTCACGGGTAACAGGCCAACAAATTTATAATCTTTGTATGATGCGCTTCTTACTATAAAACCAACTTCTGTAGAAAGCAACTTTTGATTTTATTCACAAAAGTCGAAAAATTGTAATTAATTTAAGAATTTCATAAATTTTACTAAATTTTACTTTTCTTAAAGGAAATTTTATTGCGGAATTTCGGTTTTTTTAGCTTTTTCAATAAGCTAAAGCGTTTTGTTGCACCCTGTAATTTGTATTATCCGCCAAAGAAATTATGCTAAGCCACATTTTTAAATATGTTTTGTATTCTGAAAATCGCTTTCCAAATATGTTCCTTTCAATAAAATCCGAAAAATAAATAACTAAATGACACGTTTTTTCGTTTCCTACACAAGTTTAGAAATGTCGCTTAATATATTCTTATGGGAAGGTATCAATACAATGGGTGCCCCTTTAAGAAGCACAGATAGGGGGTTAGTATGTTAATAAAAATTTTAGGGGTTGAAATATAAGTGGAAGTTGGTCTTACATTTTACCCCTCTAGGAGCGACTCAGGGACAGTTGTGAAGTTTTTTTTTGGCTTTTGTATAGTTTTCCCCTAGCTTTGACCCCGATGAGGAGCCATTTACCATTATCCCACACCTCTAATTTTTTGGCTCATGCGTTTTTTTTATAAACTTTACAAAATTTGGGGTTCTAGCGTATAGAAATCAAATAGTCGTGCACTATTCCACCCCTAATGTACATATGAATGTAACAATTTATTTGGTTTTGTTTTGGTTTTGTGTGGAATTAATAAAGCTAATTTTTTTTGGACTGTTGTGTATAGCCTTTTAAAAAAGTAAAAACTGTTGTCTTGAACTAATTTAATGAAATCATTGTTTTATTCAAAGAATCCCGGGACCAAGCCTATTGAAAATGGGCCGAATCGTAGGACCACGGGGGAAGATAAGGTGAAATTTCTTCCTCTCAGAAACTATCAAACCGATTTTAATGAAATTTAAAACATAGATAGAGCCATATCTTTATGGACACAAAAGGTATGCATTTTTTAAAAAATAGGACCACGAGGGGAAGTAACGGCAATTTCTGCCTCTCAAACCGATTGTAATGAAATTTAAACCATAGATAGATCCATATCTATATGAACACATAAGCTATACAGTTTTTCAAAAATATTGTCACAAGGAGAGGTAGGGGGCAATTTCTGCCTCTCACTAACTTTCAAACCGATTTTAATGAAGTTTATAAACATCGATAAATCCATATTAATACGGACACATAAGCATGATATGTTTTTAAATACTGTGGGGTAGGGTATCATATGGTCGGGCTTGACCGACTATACTTTCTTACGTGTTTTATTATATTTTTATTAGCATTTAATTTTGTATATTTTTCTTTCACAATACAAGCACTGACAAGTTATTCACAATAGAGACGTTTGTTTTCAAAATACTAACAAATAATTTACAATAGTAATTTTTACTCTCAAAATATTTGCGATACCGATTTGTTGGGGATGGGAATATATGTACGTTTGCTCCCATATAACATATTCCCATAACATTCGCGATAGGGGTGATTATATGACGATAGTTTAAAGAAATCGTGACTATTTTTTTTATTTCTTCTTCTTGTAAACAGTTAACAATTGCACAAAACTGAAAATTATAATTTTTAAAGTTTTTCCTAAAAATCTTAAATTTTAAAAAATCGAATTACTAATCATAGCGATTAGTAATCCCTATTAGCAAATTAATTAAATCTTAAAAACTTTCTTTATATGTATTTATTCTCAAGCCCCGCTACAGAAATTTGTACAAAAATAAACTTCTTAACTACTACATAAACAAAACAAGCAGCGTTAGTTTTTTAAATAAATATAAATAAAATCCAAGTGATAACGTATAAATATCAGCTGCAGAAGGAATGGATTTCAGTTAGTAAAAAATTTGCAAAATGAAAGCAACCCAAATGGTTTTAAAGGTGTTACTCATTTGCCTGCTACAAACGTGGCCTGTTTTTGGCAATAGTACCGATTTGTCAAATAATAATAGAACCGATTTGTCAGATGATCATAGTATCGATTTGTCAGCAGAACGAGGTTCTCTCAAATTATGCAATAAAATGGAACCAGAACTAATAAATGACTATTCAGAAATATTGTTCAATGCTTTAACTTCGAATAACGTTTCCTCAGCTCATACCATCATAAAGGTGATCTATACAAATATAAGAAACAATTTTGATAAAGAAATGATTGAAAGTATTTTTTCTAGAGCTATAAATGAAATTGCTGCAAATAAACATTTACTTATATTGGCTGACTTTTTATCGCATATTAATGAAGCAAAGGATTCGAAATTATTTGAAATAATGCTTCATGCACCGTTGCAAGCTTACAGGAGAGTTTGTAATGGAAATCCAAGAGATAAATACGAATTTTTAGAAATACTCTCGTACATTTTGCATAAAATAAAAAAAGATAATTTGTACGCTGCGAGGGCTGAGAGCTTTAAAACAAGTGTGGAAAATGCAATAAAAGTACTTCCAAAATTTTTTATAGTGTTATTTTTTAAGCCGCGGGCATGTCTTAAAAATGATAGATATTTGGACTACATGCATACATCCGTTAAGACACAACCGAAGTCAACTACTCGCAACATTTCGCTGTATAATGATAATAAGCAGATGGATAGCACAGCCTATATTAAGCTTGAAATTCAAGAAGTGGTTGTAAATGGTAGAACAAAACTTAAAGTAATTCTACAGGGAACTGAACACAAAGTTTATTACGCATTGGATCCACGAACGAAGACAGTTCTTGGTTTGCAGGCAAACATACATAGCTTGTGGTATATTCATTATATGGATAATGAACGTATTGCTTTGTCTCATGAGGGCTATAAAATGTGCGCGGCAAATGAGGCAAATGGTCCGAGGCGTACAGTTATAGGACGAATAGCAGTACCTAGAACACCTTCTGAATGTCAATGGCGTTTGGACGAGTGTAATTTGTAACAACTTATAGATGTTACGTAAGCAAAATTATTCAATAATGAAGGTTTTTATTTCCTAAATATAGTTTTCCTTCTCCTATATTTTATGACGTTTACTTTTATTTTATTATATACATATCGACCCCTTTGCGCGAAATTATCGTATGTTACAAAAACCAAATTTTACAGAACAGCCATTTTTCTACTTTTCTCTGCTTTCGCTTGCAATATCAAAATGAAAATATACATTAAATTTTTGGAGCAACGAAGTGGAATTCGCCTACAATATTTTGTCAGGTGACGTCTCTTTGAATGTAGAACAAGATTGTATCAAAAACTTAATTTCAAAAAAATTGGCATATACATACTATAATTTCGCGCAAAGGCCATTTCCTCAGAATGGTCAACCAGGATGGAAAAATTAAATTTTGATAATCATCGTCTTTTATTGTTTATTATTATAAAAAAAGTCTATGGTTTCATAGCATATCTCAGCTGTTTTACTTGAGGAAATTGGGCTGGAAACTGGAAACTGGAAAATTTTATATTTTCATTTTAAGCTACTTCTGAAGACATTCTTATATACATATGTAATTATTTTACATGCAAAAAATATGTTATGTTTGCACTCTTTCCTCATAATCTCTCCATTACAATCAGTTGTTAATTGAGTATTAAGTTGTTCGTTAAGGAAATTTGAAGATATTCATGGGAAAATGCATGGTGATAATAATAAAAAAAACATATGAAAAAATCGTACGTTCGCGACCGGTACTTATGTGTAGTTTATAGAACACGAGCGCCTTACTCGTCCGTTCAACTTACATTAAACCCAAAAACAAATTTCGAAATCTTGTTTTTGTTTTAAATGTTAGTTGAACGGACGAGTAAGGCGCTCGTGTTCTATAAACACCACATTAAGCCAATTAAACAAAAACTAATATATCGGGTGATTTTTTAGCTATTATCTTTTTGGCAACACTGGTTTAAACAGCTGACGCACGTTTCGTGTTTTGTTTCACTGTCAAACATCTTCAGTTTGGTCTATAATTTAACCATGAATCGTCTTACAAACGAACAACGCTTGCAAATCATTGAATTTTATGATCAAAATGCGTGCTCTGTTAAGAAAGTTCATCGCGCGCTTCTTCCATTTTATGGTCAGTTTAATCGACCCACAGAGGGTTGAAATGTACCAAAAGTGAGGATTAATTCAAAAGCTGAACTTTATCCTACACATTCGTGTGTGGTACTGGGTGAAAGGTAATTAAATTCTACATCACTATTTGCCAAATACTTTTGTTTTGAGTAAATTTCTCTATCGACTGTGAGCTGTCAAAGTCCAATTAATTTTCAAAATTGTTCGTGCCGTGCCTAAAACTGAAAATTGAGATATTTTGGGTGCTGATAATTCTTATTAAGCGTTCTAAAAGTAATTTATTTAAAATGGAACCATCAACTTCAGGTGAACCAGTGAAATGCGCATAGGAATAGCTTATCCCATCAACAATAAATTTCAAGTGTTTTTGTCAATAATAAAAACTGGGAATTAAGCACGAATAACAAAATCTTTTGAAATTAATATTGTTGTTTATTAACATTTTATACAAATTTTAGAATTCATGAAATTTTTTCGTAAGGACAAATAGGAGCTTAAATCAATTATGAAGAAATATTTTTTATCTTTTTAATAATACTAGTGTTCGCCTTATGGTCAAAATTCGACCATGATTTTTTTTTGTAAATATGAAGAAAACATAATTCATCTAAGTATATATGAATTTATTTGTTTCGAGCATTTATTTTTTCCTTCAAAGTGGATCAATTTGGCGGGGGACAAACCTCCGGTTCATATTTAATCTTCTACGTGAGTAATTTAATTTTGTAAGTTCAGTATAAAAAATACCAATTGACAAAAAAGTATCAAAAAGTCTCCCCTTACATGTTGTTATTCACCCAGTTTAATGTACAATTTTATCTTTATTGGTCGAATATTAACGAAAATTCAAAAAGTTCCAGATGAAAAACAAAATATACCAGCATTTTTTATCTTATAGGTTATCACTCACTCAGGATCCTACAGCTATAATATACGGTAGTTTTGACTTAACTGCCTTTTGTTTACGTGCACTTTTGACTTAACTGCACAAAATTGATAATTTTTGGTATTATTCTTTATAATTCCATACAAATTCCTTTTTTAAGTGCACTTTCTATACCTGCACATTTAAGATAAATGCACAAAATTTTTGGCATTTTAAAATTATTTTCATACAAAAAATCAAAGTTAGCTGCACTTTGACTTAACTGCCCAAAACACATATTTTCTGGAATTATTCTTCAAAATCCTTTTTTAAGTGCATTTTGTATACCTGCACATTTTTCATATTTTTGGGCAGCTTTAAAATATTTTCATACAAAACATCAAAGTTAGCTGCACACATAAAAATATGTGGTGACCACTTTTTCACATAAATAAAAATATAAATCGCAAATATTTTGTTTTTTTTTTTTACATACATTTTTATGTTCTTTGTGAAGTCTCATTGTTTTTGTTAATGTTTATTTTAAAATAATTAAACATACATACATACATCTATAAAATGATCTGTTATTTCCCAGCTAGCATAGGCTGTTTGTTAGACGATTATGTTTAATATACAACTCCTAAAAGAATCTTCTGATGATTATCTGACTAGTAACAAAAACATCTAAATCTTTTTTTAATTTATTATTTTTTTTATTTACTTTTTGACACGCTCGTCTTTAAATCTTGGAATGAACCATTTGGGACTCTCTGTAAGACTCGTACAACAATTACTGAGCTACCTAAATAAGACCGTTTTTGAGGTATGAAAATGCTATTGCCAATACAATTTTAATAAAACAAACCGGCCTAAGGATCTGTAAAAAGAATTATCCTTCAGGATGGTGTTGATTTCGCGACTTTAAGGTTTGTTTTATAGAAATTGTATGCAAATTAGAAGTTTTGGCCTGAACAATACACTTGATGCCCTTATTTATGTAGCTCATACGGCTGAGCATTTCACGAGTTGTAAAATAATACCTACATGAGTCTCATACGACTCTTGGCATGCTTTTGGATAATCTCTACATACATCATTAACGATTCCCTTTACGATTAATATAAGCGTTTTTCGCTGCGTTATGGAAGAATCTCACATAGGACTCAGCACGTGTTACAGTTTCTCCCGTGCGAGAAATTGTCTACAATTAAAAGATGAGCTCGTCGACGATCAGAAACACTCTTTGTGAGATTCCCAGTAGACTCCTAGACAACTGAAAGTGCTAGCTGTGTTGAGATAAAATTTAAATAAAATATTAATTTATATATTAATAAAATAATTTTTTTTATTTTACTTTTAAATCAAACACTTTACTTTAGCTGCACTTTTGTGCAGGTAACCACAATCTTGTACCTGCACATTAAGGCAGGTAAATGCATTTAAGATAACTGCATTTTTGATTTACCTGCACAAAAAATCGTGCAAAGGAGATTGTGCAGCTAAGTCAAAATTACTGTATTATGTTTCTACACACAGAAAAGTTAAAAAAAAAGAAATTTAGTTTCCCATATTTCCACTCTTTTTCTCCCCACAGAGCTTCGGTTGACAAACAAAGGAAGAAAGCATTCTTAACAGTTTTGCCTGGTCTGATTTATATAGTCGAAATATACGAAAACCGGTTTCTGAAAAATATCGAATAATCGATCACCCTAACTTTTTATTATTTGATAATTGAAAATAAATATTTATATATTTATTTTGCAGTTGTGTTAGTAACAATTTTGAAAGCTTATAACTCTGAAATAATTGAACATATTTTAATAAAATATACATTGTGCACTTCTTTGAGTAAATACCTCTTAAATGGTGTATATTTTGTTCAAATCGGTTGACATACAGAGGAGGAAAGTGTTCTTAACTGTTCTGCCTTAGCCGATTTATATAAAGATATTCAATATATTTTAATTTTAAATTTTATTTAATCATTTATAGCTTTCTATTTTAAATATGCAATAAAATTTGTAAATTAAGCCCATTTTCCACAAAATTGAAAAAACGTTCCCAAACAGACAAAAACTTTTTTTTTTTTAATTTTTTTTGTTTAATATGGTTTCTTTTTAAGTGTATGACAATTATTGATAAACAAAAAAAATTATAAAAATTTATTTCGTTACAATAATTAGTATTGTGGTTATTTTGTTGAACTATTATGGTTTTTAATCCAAATTTTTAACATTTTTAATTAGGCTTAAGTTCATGAAATTTAATTTTCATTAAATTATTCTTATGAAGAAAGGAATTTTACAACATGAAAATTAATTAAAATTATTATTGATAATCTTTCATTCTTGACGTGGCTCGGGCTCGAACCCTGGCCGGCAGGTTACCATGACATGTTTCGATCGCAACCACTCGATCTCCTCAGATGGATTTGCCGTCTTACACTCGCAGCCATCGACGACTGCTGACGTCAATAGTCAAACATCAATCCTTAAACCAAATTGTATTTTAACATTTGGTAGATCGAAATTTGCTTTCCTGAATGATTATCCATTTTAATTGATTTTACATGTTTTTTTCCTTACTTCTGTTTTTTCGTACTTTTGTCAAGAATTTTTCTTGAAGTCCAAGTACATTTTTTGTTTTTTCATTTTGTCTTTCTCTTTTCTGTTGACCTTTTTCAGCACAACTTGAAGGACAAATGTACACATAGAGCTCGTGCCTTAGCTTTAACAATTATTAGTATTGTGGTTATTTTGTTGAACTATTATGGTTTTTAATCCAAATTTTTAATATTTTTAATTAGGCTTAAGTTCATGAAATTTAATTTTCATTAAATTATTCTTATGAAGAAAGGAATTTTACAACATGAAAATTAATTAAAATTGTTATTGATAATCTTTCATTCTTGACGTGGCTCGGGCTCGAACCCTGGCCGGCAGGTTACCATGACATGTTTCGATCGCAACCACTCGATCTCCTCAGATGGATTTGCCGTCTTACACTCGCAGCCATCGACGACTGCTGACGTCAATAGTCAAACATCAATCCTTAAACCAAATTGTATTTTAACATTTGGTAGATCGAAATTTGCTTTCCTGAATGATTATCCATTTTAATTGATTTTACATGTTTTCGAGCCCGAGCCACGTCAAGAATGAAAGATTATCAATAACAATTTTAATTAATTTTCATGTTGTAAAATTCCTTTCTTCATAAGAATAATTTAATGAAAATTAAATTTCATGAACTTAAGCCTAATTAAAAATATTAAAAATTTATTTCGTTACTTTTTTAAAAAAGTTGTAAAATTCTCGAAATCCTTCAAAACCCAAATTCAGATTTTAAATTAAACTTATGTTCATATTTATGCAAAATATATATTTATTTTTTTATTTTTTAGAAAGAAGACAATATAAGCTTTCGTTTGCTTTTCATTTTTTTTTTTAATCACTTTCCATTTTGAAATTACGGCGAAAATTCTGAAACAAACTATAATTTTCCGAAAAATAAAAATGTCTATAAAATCGTAAAAAAAAATTTTTTTTGTGTATCTTTTTTTTCAGAATATGCCTTTAAATTTAACGATTTGAAAAAAAAAAATTTAAAAAAAATTTTAATTAAGGCTCCCATGAATTAATCGCCACTTTCGGTGTCATCGAACCCACTGTGCGACCCACTGAATGGGTACGTTAATAAGCAGGATTGTCGATTTTGGAGTGAAGATCAGCCAGAAGCATTGCAAGAGCTACCAATGCATCTAGAAAAAGTCACAGTTGTGTGCGGTTTATGGGCTGGTGGCATCATTGGACCGTACTTCTTTAAAGATGATGCGAATCGTAACGTAACTGTGAATGGTGAGCGCTACCGTGAGATGATATCCAACTTTTTTTTGCCAACAATGCAAGAGCTTGACTTGCATGACATGTGGTTTCAACAAGACGGTGCCACATGCCACACCGCACGCTTAACAATGGACTTATTGAGAGGCGAGTTCGGTGAACATTTTATTTCACGTTCGGGACCGGTCAATTGGCCGCCTAGATCGTGCGATTTAACGCCTTCAGACTATTTTTTGTGTTGCTATGTTAAAGCTCATGTCTATACACCAACGATCATCACGCTATGCCCCCGGGGGCCGAGCACTTTTCGTGAATTTCACACACACACAACACGAAGGTTAACGAAACAATTGTAAAAAGCCATAATTTCAAAAAACAAGAACAAAACACATACAGCCCAATTGTAAATATTCCCGGGGAAATGAGCTCCCGGGGAATTAGATTTTCCCGGGACTAAAATTCCCCTATTCTAAACAGACGGGGAGAATAGTATTATGGGAAAGGGAATTTCGAATTTTCGCTGTCGGCTGTTTTGCTTTCAGCTGTGTAGCGTATAGATTTCGGATGGTAGCTGAAGAAGCAGAAAATCAGCAACATTATAAAAACGAGCAAAGGGTTGCTAGGGGAGAGTTGCGTGGTAACGCAAACCCCCTTGAGGTGCCGCAAACGTTGCAAGTATATAAATATATTATTATACATAGGTGACGCCGGATATCCCCTGGAACAGTGGCTTTTGACCCCTCACACAGAACTCCTGAAGAGGGGTTGACCGAAATGAAATGTCATTGAAAGAACCAATGGTGTCCTCAAAAATAGATGGAGATGATTTCTTGGTGCTAGAGAGCTGCATTACGCTCCAAAGAATCTTTGTTGAGCGTTTCACAACATCTGCATTTATTTTAAATGCAATACTTTTGCATATGATATAGACGGTTTTGATTATTTTACTACAGAAGAGAGTAATGTGGTGTCCTTAGCCTCACAACAGTATTTGTCTGCAGCCCAAAATATGTATAAGAAATAATATTGGAAATAATTTGTTATAATTTATTTTACGTAAAAAACACGCCACGTATACGTTTTTGTATATGTACTTTGTTATTAACAAATAAACAAAATAAAAATAATATATTTTTTAAACTTTAAAAACAAAAATAGTTTATATTTAGGTACTTCAATTATATATTTTAGTAACGGTTTGTATATTTAAAAAAAAGGGAAGAAATCAATTTATTAAAAAAAAAAAACACTTATAATATTCTTAAAAAACTTAAAGAAAAAACTAAACAAAATAAAAATAATAGTTTAAAGAACAACTCCCGTGCAATTTTTTGGAGGAATTATTTTCAAAATTTGTTATCACATTCTCCCTTTTATTGCCATTCGTAATACCGACTTTTTTCCCCGGGGAAGAGTTTCCCATTTTCGAAGGGAAAAGAGAGAATTTTCCCGGGGAGAATTTATTTATAATAGGGGAACAGGGGAAAGGGAAAAAATTCCCGGGGAATTGGCAACATTGGTGTCATTTAGATGTGTATATAAGTCGCTCTGTTTACTTTTTTAAATTCAATTGTTTTGTGATTCGCTGTAAAGCTAATAAACATATTTTTAACAACATATCCCTTTGTGCTGTCGGTGTCATTGGAGTGTGTGCATCTGGGAGTGCGGTTTTTGTGATAATCAAAGGATAAAATTGTACGTATTTTGTTACTTGTGACCTGTTCTTGTAGTGGATCGTATTTTTCTTTTCTGTGGATAACATTCTGCATCTACTGTCAGCTGATCTAATTTGTTCCATATATTTGTAATTACAACTCTAACTGGTTTGTGTATTTGCTATTTTAATCGCTAAGCGCCATCTATTGGATAGTAGGATTGTATACCCAACAAACAATTTTCTTTTAAAACAATTTTATTTTAAAATATATATAAACACTTATAAATTGGATCATATCATGGCGTGTATTATGAAAAAATGTCCCATTACCAACGATGAAGAGATGATGATTTCTTGTTGGTTATGTAATGGTCTTTGCCATATTAAATGCAGTGGTCTTTCCGGTCTTGTTGCTGGATCATTGTCGAAAGATAATGGACTTGCTTGGCGCTGTAATGATTGCAAGAAAATAAGCATTACATTCTATCGTTTTTTCCAATCAAACAAATCCCGTTTTTTGGAAATTCAAGAAGAAGCAAATAAACTTGTTGATAAAATATCACAATATGCTAAAATTTTTGATGATTTTAATGCTTTAGAATCTATAAAATCTCCTGTTCAAACATCACCGAAAAGGAAATCTGCAAGGTTAAACAATAAAGTAAAGTTGACTGAACCTTCTTCTTTGCCATCTTTGCCTCAGAATCCCGAACCCGCTTCTTCATCTGTTAATGATCGTGGGCCAACTCTTCTATGCAAAACATCCGTTCCAACTAATACTGTCCCAATAAATCATCAAAATGCAACAAATCCTGTTAATTTGATAAATAGTGAAAATTACTGTGCTGCTATAAAAGATCTGAGAGTGATCCCACCAAAAAAACAAATCTTTGTATCTCGTTTTGCATCTGATACATCTGTTGACGACATTGATGCGTATATTAAATCTAAGATCGGCAAAAATTTTGATTTGAATGTTCATAAGTTTACTTACTCGCAAGCGCGGATTATCACATCATTTAAGCTTACTGTTCCATTTGAAATTTTTAACTCCATTCTCGACCCATCTTTTTGGCCTGAACATGTCTTAGTTCGAGAATATGAACAAAATATAAACCGGCGTCCAACGAATGTTGCTTATTTGCCGAAAAAACAATTATTACATTCAAAAAACTAACTGATGCTCCCGACGATCAACTCATTATTATATACCAAAACGTACGTGGAATGAGGACTAAATGCTCCAAATTTTATGTCGATAGTTTTAATTTCAATCACCACATAATTTGTCTAACTGAGACTTGGCTAAATAATACTTTCTTAAATACCGAAATTGTTTGCAATAATTTTCATGTATTCCGGCGCGATAGAACTACAGTTACTACTGGCGGTGGAGTTTTAATAGCTGTCTTAAATACATTTCCTGCTGAAGAGCTAATATTAAACTTAGCAAGTAAAATTGAATTTATTGCAGTGGTAGTAAAAGTAAACAACATTAAAATATTTATTACATGTTCTTATATTCCACCTCAATCTGATATAATTACTTATCAACAACACATTTTGGCAATGGAACAAGTGGCTTCAAAAATCAGTATGGGTGACTTCATGTTAGTCCTTGGCGATTTTAATATACCTCAGATTACCTGGCATTTCTCCACAGAAAGTAAAACTTACATTCCTAATCGTTCTGATAACATCAGTGATGATATATTCGGTAACATTACAAATTTATGTCTACATCAGATAAATGGCGTCTACAATATGTATGGTAAATTACTTGACCTGGTATTTGTTAATGAGCCTAAGGAATGTACAATAAATTGTGTTGATCCTATAACACTCCCAGAAGATCGTTACCACCCTACAATTGAAATTAGCTGCAACATTTTTAGTTGTCATCGTGTTCAAAATTTTCATAAAAAAGAAAAGGTGTTTTGTTTTAAAAGGGCAAATTACAACGACCTACATAACCTTTTAATTAACACAAATTGGATTCAATTGTTATCCATTCGCATTGGCGCACCAGAAACAATCGATAAAATGATTAATAATTTCTACTGTACAATAAAACAATATATGAATGAATGTATACCAAAATTTTCACTGAGCTCAAAATCAGGACCACCATGGGGTAATAAACAACTTTCTTCGTTAAAAAACTTAAAAAACAAGAATTACAGAAAATATAAGAAATCTGGATCCCACTGCGATTACAGCAAGTATTCCGTCCTTCGTGCAAAATACAATTTGCTAAATGCTAAATTATATAACGATTATTTGATTAAAATAAAAAACAACTTAAAATACGATCCAAGATCATTCTATAAATTTGTAAATTCGAAAAGAAAGATCTCTGGCGCACCGAAGGTCATGAAATATATGGGTACTGAAACACACGATGAAAAGGAAATCAGTGATTTATTCGCCGACTTTTTTTCGTCCACATATTCTGATGCACATTGTGCTGAAAATGTCAATTATCCATTTAATATAGTTACTGGTCAAACTATTTCATTTTCACCAATAACCACACTTAATATTATCAATTGCTTAAAATCTTTTAAATATTCAAACTCAATGGGTCCTGATGGTATACCAAGCAGTATTTTAATCAACTGTATGGAAGCTTTAGCAATGCCGTTGTCAATTATTTTTAATATTTCTTTGAAAAATGGATATTTTCCAAAAATATGGAAAGAGTCATATTTAATTCCTTTATTCAAATCTGGAAATAAATCAAATATAATTAATTACAGAGGTATAGCCAAACTTAGCGCAATTCCAAAACTTTTTGAAAAATGCATTTTAGATTCATTGGTTCATCAAGTTTCACCGTTATTAACACCTTTTCAACACGGATTTCGTAAAGAATCATCAACTATGACAAATATTTTAGAACTGACAACTTTGGTAAATGAGGGATTCGTCAACAACCAGCATACCGACGTTATATATACCGACTTCAGTAAGGCATTTGATAAGGTAAATCACAACCTTCTTTTGAGAAAAATTGATATTATGGGTTTCGACAAAACTTATTTAAGCTGGCTAAGGTCATATCTTCTCGGCAGAATACAATGTGTAAAATTTGGGTTTTCAACTTCTAAACCTATATTGGTAAAATCCGGTGTTCCGCAAGGTAGTCACCTTGGCCCACTTTTGTTTCTGCTCTTCATTAACGACATGCCTGATATTATTAAACATTCACATATACTAATGTTCGCAGATGATGTAAAAATTTTTTTAAACTTCACGAACTATTTAGACCATAATTATCTTCAAGAAGACTTGGATACCTTTTATAATTGGTGTAAACATAACCTAATGGATTTAAACCTAATGAAATGTAAACATATGCGCTTTTCTAGAAAACGTAGTATTTTAAATAACTATAAACTCGGTGACTATAAAATCGAGATAGTTGACACAATTATGGATCTTGGCATCTTACTGGATGCAAAATTGGATTTTATTCAACACATAACAATGACTGTCAACAGGGCTCGTTGTACTCTGGCTTTTATTAAACGTTGGGCGAAGGAATTCCAGGATACTTTCGTCACTAAACAACTTTACACATCTCTCGTTAGACCAATCTTGGAATACGGCTCGATTGTATGGGATCCACATTATATGGTTCATAGTGATCATATTGAATCCATTCAAAAACAATTCTTGCTTTTTTGCCTGAGAGATACATATCGAGGATATGATAATCTCCCCTCATATTCTACAAGATTATCTTTAATACGTTTGCCAACACTGAAAAGTCGCAGAGTTATGCTAAATGTCTCATTTGTAATTAACTTAATAAATGGAAAAGTATGCTCGAATTTTTTATTAAGTAGTTTATCATTTAACATTCCACGACGTACGGTACGGTACTATAATCCCTTATTTATAAAAACTTTCCGAACTAACTATGCTATGGCAGACCCATTTAGAAAACTGTGTTGTTGCTTCAATGAAATGTTTGAATTTATTGATTTTTCTCTGGATTTAAATATTGTTAAACGTAATATTATACTTAAGTTAAATACTCATTTGTATTAGGCTGTAAGGATTTATCCATAGACCTAATTATATATTAAATAAATAAATAAATAAAAAAAAATAAATAAATAATTGGGCTGATAGTTAAAGTCTCAAACGAGTAAATTTATTTTCCTCTCTTTGCACTCACCACTACATAGACATTTCTAACTGTCTCTCTTTGTGATGACCGCTGCTATACACACATGCCCGCTTCAATTGACGCATTGGAAGACAACATTGAAGCATTTATTCATGAGATACCGGCCGAAATGCTGGAAAGAGTATGCCAAAATTGGACTAAGCGGATGGACCATTTGAGGCGCAGTCACGGTCAACATTTGCATGAAATAATCTTCAAACATTAAATTCTATGGACCGTACTAACGATTCAAATAAAGATTTCATGCATTTTTCTGAATATTATGTGTTTTTTTTTAACTTTCCTATAGCTTTTAAAAAATCACACTTTAGCTAATTTTTTTTGTGTAAATACTGGATACAGTGGTGGATTTACGCCCAGGCCCGTTAGGACCGGGCCTACGGCGGAATAATTTAAAGGTCGCCAAAATTTAAAGGTAAAATAATGTAAGGGGAATTAAAATTCGAAAAATAATTTGGCCAGGTTTTAGTTTAAATAGTCATCATTTGAAAAAGTTATTATGTATATATTTAGAGATATTTTGATTTTTCACAAAACTTTTGTTTTTCTATGTTAACTGCATACATACATATGCATTTTATTTTTTTCAGGGGGGTTACCGCGTATTTCGATTCGAAAGAAATCATTTACGGATTCGAACAATTAGTTCTGTGTATTACGATTTTAATAAATATATAATAAATTTTTATACCCTCCACCACAATTAGTTGTGAAGAGGGTATATTAAGTTTGTCATTCCGTGTGAAACTTTTTTATTATTCATCTCAGACCCCATAAAGTATATATATTGTGGGTCCTTGAGTAATTTTAAGTCGATTTAGCCATGTCCGTCTGTCCGTCTGTTGAAAACACGCTCACTTTCGAACAACTCAAAACAAATTAACAAAATTGGTGCCAAATTGTTTCTAGTTATCCTAAGCAGTTTGGGATTGAAATCCAGCAAAATCGGTTTAGTAGGACCAGAGCTATGAATCAAAATGTGGAACCACCACCTAAAAAAATTGATAATTTTGTTACAAAAAATAACATAAATGGTGGAACAAGGCACGGAATGAGATAAGATTTTGCGAAAATTTGTTTTATTTAACTGGAAATCACGCTGTTAAATTTCGTAAAGGTCCGTCTATAATTTACCCTAAGCCCCATATAAGCCCTACTCCCGGAAAACAGTTTAGTACGCCTAAAACCGTAAAAAAAAACGCTAGCGTAACAAAATTTGGTACGTCACAGTTTTTTAGGACTGGAAATAACACTGTGAAATTTCGTGACGATCGGTCCATAATTTGCCTTAGGCCCCATATAAACCCTGCTACCGGAAAACTAAAACCGTAAAAAATAATGCAATCATAACAAATTTTGGCTCGTCACATTTTTATAGGACTATAAATGATACTGTGAAATTTCGTGAAGATCCCGGGAAACAGTTTAGTACGCCTAAAACCATAACTAATAATGCTATCATTACAGAAATTGGTACGTCACAGTTTTAAAGGACTAGAAATGACGCTGTGAAATTTCGTGATGGTCGGTCCATAATTTACCCTAGGCCCCATATAAACCCTACTACTGGGAAACAGTTTAGTCGCCTAAAACCATAATTAATAACAAATCGTCACAGTTTAAGATAATAATAATAAATAGACATCATACAGATATTACTTCTTAAACATTCGAACTATCGGTGGAGGGTATCAAAGATTCGGCACAGCCGAATATAGCACTCTAACTTGTTTTTCAACACACTATTTATGTATAAAATATTATCAAATTTTTTGTTTGAAAATTATAAACAAAATTCGACGCATAAAATAATTGAAATATGTATGTATGTATGAAAAATAAGACTGAATTGGCTTTGAATTGGCCAAACGTATGTATTAAAAACGTATATATGTATGTGCACATATGGGCATTTCCATGAGAATGTCAACCACGACTCAAAAAACTAATACGCTTGAAACTTTTTTTCAAATATGGTAGAAAGGTAAAAAAACACCCAAACTTTACAATACCGAGGTACTTTTAGCTTATTACGATTTTTAAAAAGCAAAAAATAATAGTTTTAAATCACTTTCTCATTGATTCATTTTTAGTAATTGCAATTGACCATTATTAATATTCTGCCGATTAAGCTTTAAAATTAATGTTACAACAACAATGAACAAGATCCATGACAAAAGAACAAATATATACATATGTAGTTCGATTAGCGGTATATTTTGTGTTTGTTTTGGAACAGAGATCAGTAGTGCGATTCACTAACTTTTATAACGATAATCGGATCGTTAAAATAAATATAACGAAAATTTATCGAATATGCTATTCAGTAAAATTTTTAACGATATTCGCTGTCGTTAAAAGTCAGCTGTTACTTTAAGCAATTTTTTTGTCGATATTTTAGCGACAATAATTTAGGTTGTGTTTATTTAATCGATAAAATTTATTTTATGTTTTACATACAAAGATACATTCATATGTATAAACAAAAACAAAATCCAAAATTTAAAATTTACAAAAAAGCAAATTAAGAACAAAACAAAATTCTAAATGTAAAATTCACAAACAAATATAAAAACCACCAATTAACCCTTCGTCTTACTCATAAGTCTGGCCAGACCTTTTTCAATGCATTTTGAATGAAAACACATGTGTAACACGGGGGGTTAAGAACAATTTCATTTGTTTTTATTTTATTCTCTTTTGTGCTTTTCGTTTTTTTTTTAATTTGGAAGACAGAGATGTTACAAAAGCACAGCTGTTTACTATCGTTAAAAATAAATTACAGAATCACACTATCGTTACTGCAAGCGAATATATATGTCGACTAATTTTACGATTTTCGGATCGTTAAAAGTTAGTGAATCGCACCACAGCAATGACTCGTTTTTTCGCTACTCATACTGACTCATGCAATTGTAAGTATAAGTGCGTAGAAATCATTTAAACTAAACTACTCTGTTTCACTCATACTCACAAGAGAAATATTTATGAGTGCGACGTCGACATTATACGCATACTCATAAATGACCTCAGCTTGATTTATAATTTCAAGAAAATACTTACAATACTCACAATGATTCAAATCATTTAGCTCATGCATTTACCGTTTTAACACAACTTAATAATCAGCTCTGCCAGATAAATTTGCCGAAAAATCGTCCACTTCATACATGTAACATTAGTTAACTGTAATTGCCAAATCGTCACTTTGCTATTTTGGGGACAAATCCGGCAGCCTCGCATTTTGCTTCGCCTATACACATTGAGTTGAGTAGATTCTAAATCAAACACTACAAATGTTGCTAACGTGTGGTTTATAGAACACGAGCGCCTTACTCGTCCGTTCAACTTACATTTAAAACAAAAACAAAATTTCGAAATTTGTTTTTGTTTTAAATTAACCCAGCAAAAACTTACATTGCAAAGTAATGAGTTAAAAAGCTAATATAACGACTCTTCACTACTTATACATTGGCATTTTAACTCATTATTTTAACACGGTGATGTCATTGGAGGCAAGTACTTACCACCCTCGCTTACAAATAGGGAGTTAAATAAGTCATTACCACATTCGCTTACAAATAGGGACATAAATAAGTTATTACTCCGATATCACCAAAATTACAACTAACATGTCATGACTTTAAAAAAATTTTTTTTTTATTATTTTTTTTAAATTATTTTTTTTTCTATTTTTTCTTATTTTATTTTACTTTATACTTTATGTTTTTTTTTCTACTTTTTCTTATTTTATTTTGTTTTATTTTTGATTTTTTTTTTTATGTCTCTGGCGGGATTCGATCGCGCAACCTCGGTGCTGATAGACTAGCTCACTACCAGCTAGTCTACCGGGGCAGTGTAGTTTTTGTATAAAAAAAGATGTTTTTTACTCAATTAAGAGCGTAAATATGAGATTAAATTATTGGAGGCAACTACTTACCACCCTCGCTTACAAATAGGGAGCTAAATAAGTCATTACCACATTCGCTTACAAATAGGGAGTTAAATAAGTCATTACCACATTCGCTTACAAATAGGGACTTAAATAACTTATTACTCCGATGTCACCAAAATTACAACTAACATGTCATGACTATAAAATTTCAGTACAGCATAATTTTTCATATTCAAATTTATTACAAATTGTTTTTTATTTATAATAAAAAAAAACAAATTGTAAGAACAAATATTTTAAATCAATTTGTATTAGATTTGAAAAAACTTCAACCGTAGATGCATTTTATTACGAATGAATTATAAATTTCGTTAATCAACTCATACACAAGTACTTAGGTATCAGATTATATGTCAGCCATTACCAAACTACTTCTATGTAATGCAGATGGTATGAAGTAGTCATTGAAAAGTAAGTTGTTCAGTAATGGCAAGTCATTACCAAGTTTTTGCTGGGAAGCCGACCAGATTTTGAAAATAAAAATAGAGGACATAAAGAAAAAACGTAAAAAAATGTTTGACTTCAAGATTTTTTTACATATTTTACAGACAAATTTACATGCCCATATTAATAAATGTAAAGAAGATTTAAAAAGAATTGCATATCGTCGGCTTAATATGCAGACCTGCGAAATCCACTTTTTAAGTAAATTGAGATTTGATGCCGTGTGGTAGAGAAATATATGCCTCGTCGACCAGCATGTAGTTATTCTTCAATTTGAGTCTTGAAGTGTGTCAAATCAACTATATTTTTGGTTCTCCTCTCAAGCAGTAAATAGAAAAAATAAAAAGTTTTTCATGTAAAATTTGTTGAAAGGGAGTTAGCAGGTTTGCATATTAAGCCGACGATGTATTAATCATGCATTTTTACATGAATTTAAACTTCTAGGGAGTAAAGTAAATGACGCGAATTATGAACACTTATTTAAAATTCGAATGCTGAAGATTTTTGGCGTGAATTGATCTCTCATATTTTAACATTGTCACACAATAGTGCTTCTGCTGAGCGTGTTTTAACTAAGTTAGCTTTAATCAAAAATAAAGTATTAAATAGGTTAAAAGAAAATATTTGCGAATCCATGCTTTTATCTTTAAATTTGTTAGATACTAGCCTTGAAGATTGGGTTTCAAGTGAAGACACTTTACGAAAGTATAGAAGTCGTTTAAAGAACAATTAATTGTAAAAAAATATGTATGAAACTGACCATTAATAAATAACACAAGACAACATTGAAAACGTTTGTTTATCCATTCCAACGGATTCTTATATTTTTTGGAATGCTAAAGCCGTATGAGCGCAGTTTTCTTTCATCACGTCACATTTATCAGATACATACACCAATTATTACACACAGAAAAAAATCAAGTTAAAAACGTCGAAAACAAGGTTGATTTAAATTTTTTCGGTGGTGATTTTGCTTCATACGGGTTTCATGTTAATTCAACCTGATTTTAAAATAACTGCGAACAACATTTTTTTCTTTTGATATAACTATAATTCATGTTAATTTAGCATTGCAGTAAAGTTAGAGCAAAATGTAATTTATATTGAAATAACAATCGGAATCACATTGAATGAAAGTTATTTCCAGTTGAAACAACGTGAATTTCATGTAGAATCAAATGGGTTTGAGTGTATTTTAACAGTGTGAAGAAGCTTCAGACAACATTTGCATTTATGTAAGAATAATTCAAACCCCTGTAACACATGTTTCATTTATTTTGTATTCTCCTTTGTTAACAGAAGCATCAGCAGAATCGCCCGATATGGTCATCATTCTACTTTGAAAACTTGATGTACTATTTAAATAAACAATTTTAATTAAAAGAATACGGGAATTGTCTTCTTTTTATAACATATTTTAAAAGTGAAAATAAAAAATGTACATAATTAAGTAGGTATGCATGTTAATTTAACAAGATAAACTTTTGGTTTTAATACAAAACAGGTTTTTATGGGTTCAATATTGAATCCAGATTTATTTATATTTTAATATTTTTTTTTTTTATTTTTTTAACAGTGAATAATATTAAATAAACGTAATTTAAGGTTATTTTGATATTTTTTATTAAAAATTAATATGAAATAATGATAAATTTAAGTAAAGGGCATAATTTTTCTGAAATTTAACATTATTCTCAATCAACATTTTTCCATGTTAATTTTACATGGGTATTTTTTTCTGTGTGTAGCACTTTTATTCAGTAGCATGTATGCATTTATTTGTATTAAAGTGCGGAACTGATTAATAATTTTAAATTTAATTTGAAAAAGTGATATATTCGTTTTTTTTGCTATAGGATTTCTTGTTATTATCCGATTACAGTTTAGCTGCCAGGCCCACGATGTCGACAAGAACATTTCTTTCGCATTTTTATAAAAAACCAAAATTTGTTTTTGTTTTCAATACAAATATACGTAAGAAATGTGCTTGTCGACATCGTGGGCCTGGCCTACAACTTTTGTAAGTACAGTCAGTAGAATAAAATTATAAAACTATGGTTTTTATTACTAATTGTGGTACAAATCATCTTCCGAAATTACAGTAATTGGTGTATGTATCTGATAAATGTGACGTGATATGAGAAAACTGTGCTCATATTCGGCTAAAGCATTCCAAAAAACATAAGAATCTGGTGGAATGGGCATATAATTTTGTAAAAAGTTTTTAAATGCAGGTAGACATGTCTTTAATACAATGTCTTTAATTAATCAAAGAAAATTTATTCAGAAGGAAAAGTACAAGAAATATATTAAAAAATGTTTATATAAAACACATTACGTAAATATCTTCTATTTGCTGCAACAATGAAATAATCCAAAACACATGTTTGGCAGAAAACAAGTTTAACGTTTCTGAATTACCAAAACATTATAGTAAATATTTTGTAAAAATTACTTCTCGAGAGAAATATTTACAAAGTATTTATTTTAGTTTTTACAATAAATGAGCTATTTGTAAGGAAGTATGTATGTCTAATGTAAAACGATCAATTGTTTTTAGTGTATATTATTAATAAACAATGTTTTTTGTTATGTTTTTATACCATTTAAAATTATAATAAATAGAAAAAAACTCAAAAATACATAATGTGCTGTACTTATTTTAATTTTGAAAGATGTGCCCATTTTTTTAATCCTCTTTTTGGTGCCACTTTTTTTGTAGAAATTCCCTTTTTTTTGGTACTTTTTTAAAATATCCGACGGTAACACTGTTCTTCAATTAATACACAATAAATACTTTTAGTATTTAATTTTTTTTGGATATAATCATGAAAGGGCGGCATATTTAAGAGTGCCTAGGGCGGCAGCAGGCTTAAATCCGCCACTGACTTGATAGAGACTTACATTAATACATTTTTAAAATAAATAAATCGCTTTTGAATATTCCGTTCCATTTTGCAGATTTTTACATTGCACTACTGCCAGCTAAAGTTGACTTCTATTTTGCGTACGTTGTGGCCACATCACTTGAAAACTTAAACTAAGTAGATGAAATTCTTATTTTGCACTAAGCATAGAGCTAATCAAATGCTATTGAATCGCAAAAAACAAAAAAATGCTAGGAAAAGTTTTGTTTTCTATATTATTTGTACATCAAAAGCTTACGAATGACGTTCGTGACCCCAGGAAATGCCAATATATAACTATTAATAAATTTATTTATTTATCGTTTAGACCCCTTCATACTCGGCAAGTTACTTGCGCCAGTCTCTTGTGGTGTACATTTTCTATGTTCCCCCATGTAATGCAGTTTGTAACAGTCATTATGCCCACCAAGTTTAAATTTTTAGTTTAAAGTTTTTTTTTTACTAATATTAAGTTTGTGGCCGGATGGAAAAACTAGATAACTCCATTTTTTTAAAACACGAGAAAAACACACATAAACTTTCAAACATATTTCGCTAATTATTTAATATAATTTAATGTTACTATGCATGCGCATTAAACAAATCATAATTTTAAGTAATGTAAAAGATTTCTGGTTCCATTGAGCTAATTTTTGCACCTTAAACCAGAAGAAAAGCAATGTCAGTTATCTCGTTTTTTTTCGAAAAATGGAGTTGTCTAGGTTTTTCGAAAAAACTTTTTTTTTTCAATTTATTTAAAAATTTTAAGGAATTAAGTAACTTTAGTAATGATTTGTGGAAAAACATTAACTGTTTGACTCAGCACGTCGTTAGTTATCTCGTTTTTTACGACAAAATGAAGTTGCCCAGTTTTTCCTAAAAATATTTTTTTCCTTTTATGATTATATGTATATTAGAGCGACTCACCAAAAAAGTGCTCGATGTACCCTCCTTAAAATTAACCTTGGACTTTTTTAAGATGACATTTTAAATTTTTCGGCTCCAGCTTTGACCTCTCGTGAGCTGGACCAGTTTGAAAAAGGGTCTATTTTTGCATGTTTTGGTAATTTAAGAATCTGTTTCCTTACCAACATATACAAGTTGGGTATCGTAAGAAAGGTCCGACTGTATACACAATTTGTTCAAGGACGATCATCCATATCCTTTTTTTAAGGATTTTCTGTAAAAAAAACGGTTTTTGAATTTTTTATTCGGGGTTGTTTGTAATAAAAGTGCCAAATTAACATATTTTAAACTTTAGTCGATTTAATTAAATACGTGTCTCAGCTTTTTTTGAAATTCGTGCTAGTTTGCGTTTTGACAAAAATGCAATGGGGTGGTAACCCTTCGTTTTAAATAGGGCAATATGGGTATCAAATTTTTTCTTCTGCCAAGTACATCATCTTTGTATGTAAATAATTTAGATTTTTGCAAATTAAATGCATTTTACACGGTGCTCTGGAATATATAAAGGGTGGTTAAATTTCAAGGGCCGATGTTGATTTTGAATAAAACACAAACTATTTAGGAAATTATTGTAATTTTATTTTATTATGATATATTGGTATTACTCAATTATTTATGGATATCGGCCAAATGGGCGCCGCGACCACGGCGGCACACCTCCATCCGATGGTCCAAATTTTCGATGACCCTGAGGCATAATGGAGGTCCTATGCCGTTAATGTGCCGAATTATCTCATCCTTTAGCTCTTGAATTGTTGCTGGCTTATCGACGTACACCTTTTCTTTCAAATAACCCCAAAGAAAAAAGTCCAACGGTGTCAAATCACATGATCTTGGCGGCCAATTGACATCGCCATTACGTGAGATAACACGGCCATTGAATTCGTTGCACAAAAGAGCCATTGTTTCGTTAGCTGTGTGGCAAGTGGCACCGTCCTGCTGAAACCACATATCGTCCACATCCATATCTTCCAATTCGGGCCATAAAAAGTTCGTTATCATCTCACGATAGCGAACACCATTCACAGTAACTGCCTGACCGGCCTCATTTTGGAAAAAATACGGCCCGATGATGCCGCCAGCCCATAAACCGCACCAAACAGTCACTCTTTGTGGGTGCATTGGTTTTTCGACAATCACTCTTGGATTCTCATTCGCCCAAATGCGGCAATTTTGCTTATTGACGAATCCACTGAGGTGAAAATGTGCCTTATCACTGAATCACGAAGTGCACGATATGCATTTTGATTTGAACGCCCATTTTCATAATAAGTCTGGATAACTTTAACACGTTGTTGGATTGTGTATCTCTCCATGGTTCAAATGGTGAAATAGAGAAATGTCAAATAAAATTCGGAAAAAAACTTGGCGTTTAGGTGTGGTTCACATTCAACATCGGCCCTTACAATTTAACCACCCTTTATAAATGCAATTTTATAGTAACTCTAATATGATAGCGGATTTAGTTTCTAGATCATGTATGGATGAAAATAGGACTAAAGAAAGAAAAAAAAGAAATGATCCACGAATTTTTGGCGGCAGATTTTTTTTCGCAAATTAAAAAAAATTCAAGTCGTGGATCATTCCTTTTTTTTTCTTTCTTTAGTCCTATTTTCATTCATACATGATTTAGAAACTAAATCCGCTATCATATTAGAGTTACTACAAAATTCCATTTATATATATTCCAGAGCACCGTGTAAAATGCATCTAATTTGCAAAAATCTAAATTATTTACATACAAAGATGATGTACTTGGCAGAAGAAAAAATTTGATACCCATAAGGCCCTATTTAAAACGAAGGGTTACCACCCCATTGCAGTTTGACTATGTTGCAATAAAGGAGCGATATCTATTTATATTGCAACAGAAAAAAAATTATTATTGGGAAAGTCGGAAGGTTTCTCAAAGTTACTGTACCACATAGGATGCGGTAGATCCGGCGGCATGAAATAGCCCCCCACGAAATAATTCCCCAACAAAATTATGAAATAATTCCCCAATTTTTTGGGTCTTATTTCATAAGAAATAAACCCCCAATTTAAGAATGAAATAAAACCCCAACGAAATGAAATAACTCCCCAAATCAAAATGAAATAAATTCCCAAAAATTGGGAAGTTATTTCATTGGAAATAAGTCCCAATTTCCTGAAATGAAATAAATCCCCAAAAAGTATTCAAAACATCCAATCACCAACGAAGCAGGTTTGTAAGGGAGAAACATAAAAGTTTCGCTTACCATTGCGCTTACGGAAGACATGAATTTTATATGGCGAGTTCCCACTTTGAAGCAATAAATTTTTGACACATAAAGCGCATTATTCAGCGCACATAAAAATTGTTAGATGTAACGATCAGCTTTACAGACTGAATGTTTTGATACCGTTATTTTTTTTAGTATTCTTCCTTACCAACCTGCTTCGTGGTAAGGGAATGCCGTAGCACTTGAAATTTTATTTTTTTTAATAAAAGTTGTTGAGAGTTCTTTCACTTACTTAACTGCATTTATGTATGTCTTATTGCGTAGCGCATATTTGTGCGCTTATTTTTTTAAATGTACCTTTAGTGCTTCGCAAAATGATAAAATTTTTTACTGGGCAATTCAAAATAGGGGGGAGGGGGTGCTTTTTAACCATGGGAGGTAAGGCCATGATGGCTTTATTGCTCAATTTAATGGGAGATAGAGCCGTAATGCTCTTATTGCCCAATCATTGAGAGGTAAGGTCATATGTAAAGTTTTGCGAAGTCAGAGATATAGTCATATTTTTTCCCCCAAATGAGAGGCAAAGCCATATTTTTCCAGAATATTGTTACGCATGGTGTAAACATTCTGTAAAAGGGAAAATCCTTAGTTATAATTGAAAAACATTTTTTTATTCTTGTGACGCACGCAGAAAAACTTTATTCAGCGAAGCCACCTGCCGCGTCCTACAGGAGGAAAAAACCCCTAAGCGCGGGCGCAGGAAAACTTTAGTATGCGAAGCCAGATTTCAATACTTAACTTTAGTAAAAGAAAAAATCATTAGCTCTTAATTATAAAAATAAGAAAACTATTAATCAATGTAAAATGGAAAAGTTCTTCAAAACTGAAATGAGAGATAAAGCCATTTCCTAATATTACTAATGTGTCCTAAGGCCATGATGGCTTTTCCTCCCATTGGAATAAAAAAAAAATAAAAGGCTTTATCTCTCTTTTGAATGGGAGACCTGGATTCATTGCATCAAGCAAAAAAAAAAAAAAATTAAATGGGCAATAACACCATTATGGCTTTATTTTATTCCTTAACGCAAAATTATTTCTCAAACTAACTACCTAGTAAGTATTATTTTTAATGAATGAGTGGTCTTGACCATTCATTAAAACAAGTTTTGTTTACGTATTATAATGGGACATAATCTGCATTTTTGACGATTTTGAAATAAATTTGAAAATGAAAAAAGTCCCTAAAATAGTTTTAGGGACTTATTTCATTTCAGATTTTTGGGGACTTATTTCATATGAAATAGCTCCCCAATATGAAAATAAAATAAGTCCCCAAAAAAATGAAATAAGTCCCCAAAAAACGTTGTTGTTGCCTCTCATATATTTTTTTGGGGAGTTATTTCATTTCCGTTTTGGGGACTTATTTCGTGGGGGGCTATTTCATGCCGCCGGTAGATCCATGTGAGTTAAAAACTATTTCTCGATAAGCTTTCCGGTGTTTGGCAATCGTATTCAATAAATCAAGAACTTCAGAAATTATATACATAATATGCATATAAAGAATGCATATAAATTTCTTTATATTATCAGGAGTTGAAATTTCAACATTTTGACCCAAAGAGCTTGAGACCAGAATTTGTTCTATTTTGCTCTTTCTCTCTTAGTTTTCGAAACAACGTCGTTTTAAACTTTAATTTCTCTGTTTTTTAAGACATTATGGAATTAACTTGTTTTTTCAAAAAATGCATGGAGTTATCTGGTTTTTTCAAAAAAATTGGTATTTTTCTGATTTTAGTTTTTCAAATAACTTTTAAATAAGAAACTGTATCGAAATTTCGATCTGACAGAGTGATAGTAAATAAAACACGCTTTCTTTTTTTGGTGTTAACTCAATTTTTGCAAAAAGTGGAGTTAACTAGTTTTTCCATACGGCCACAGAAGTAAAGGCCCAAAAATATGCAAATTTGTTTAGTTCCCTTGGGCAACAATTGACTCCGCAATAAAATACTAATTAAGTTAATTATTATTCTTTTTTTTTAATTCTGGTTACATAGCGACGTCAGCTACACAAATAAATTGGTTAAAATATAAAAAATATCTCAGTACCCATTAGGGATGCCAATCGGGATTTCTGGATCATGGAATTTCGGGATTTTTCGGGAATTTTTTTTATATAAGCAACATATAACATATATTTTTAAAAAAGAAAAATAAGAATTATAAAAATAAAAAATACAACTGAAATACAATAATAACGTATTAGAGTAACACAGAAAAAATTATTGGCAGTTTTTTTCAATTAATAGTGATTTTTGAATTTTAAAATAAATTTGATTACGTTCTTAATTGACTGAATTAAAAAAAAATATTTTTTTTCAATTAAAATTTTACTTGATTTTAAGCTTAATTTTAATTATAAGTTTAATTGAATCAATCAACTCTGTTGTTTGAATTGAACACTTTGTTGCTTTCTCCTTGTTGCTTTCCTCCCTCATCAACAGTTTGCGAAAAATGTTACAAGTGCAACCAACATCTTTATAAATTTATTGTCTTTGCCCTTACATGTACATACACACATGTTTTTGTCATCAAAAAGAACAGTAAGCGTCGCGTGCAAAAAAAAAACTATCAACAAGTAAAAAATGAACTGAAATTTGTTATAGACGAAATACAATTATGACCACCAACAATGTCAATAATGAGCCTACATACATATGTATATTATGCGCAAAATAAAAAATCGCCTTTTGGCTGACCACAGTGTTGACGGTGGTTATGGTCGCAATCGAAATTTGGTGTTTATTTTCTTTGTTTGTTAATTCTTGAATTATTTTTGGCGTCATTTCATATTGTGCGTTTAAAGTGAATAGGTGAAAAAAGTACAGCCAAATTACACAACAAAAACAGTTTTTGTTTTCAATCTTGAATACCCTGAAGAATCAGAGTTATTCTACAATTTTATACAAAGTTGTATGTATGAAATTCCTCTGTCAAAAAAATCTTCCAAAATTTGTACAATTAAGCATGAGCTATTACAATTAAACAAATAAAACAAGTTATTTTTAAACCATATTTAAATAAAACATATATTTTAAATATTATTATTTTGTATTCAACATTTTTCATTTTTCGAATTTATTCTATGAGCTAAATTTCTGTTATGTATTTTATAAAGCTTTTTTGTAATAGTTCTATTCCTACAATTTGTCAGAAGGAAATAATTCCCAGTTTCTATTTGTTAAAAATAGTTGAGTTAAATACATTCAATTTATAAAGTAACACTATCCAGTGAGACACAAAGAATGCTGACGACGGCCGTAGCGGGCCAGAAAATGCATTACATTCTGCTGGTGTCTAATAATTGTAAATTTTTCTGTACATTCAATATACCTCATTGCTTTCCAACGGAAGGCTAAGGTAAAATGTAAATAGAAAATACAATATAATAGTCTGGTAGTGTATAAAGTAATTTCTGACAAATTGTAGGAATAGAACTATTACAAAAAAGCTTTATAAAATACATAACAGAAATTTAGCTCATAGAATAAATTCGAAAAATGAAAAATGTTGAATATAATATAAAGTTACCTTCGGAAGGAAATAATTCCCAGTTTCTATTTGTTATTATTATTTTGCTTCATTTAACCATCAACTGAATTGATTTAACAAACTTATTCAATTAACAATTTGTTTGATTGAATAATTTGCGTAATTGAATTTAGATTGTATTTCAAATACACTGTTTAATTAATTCAATTAAAAATTTAATCGATTTAATGCAAAAATTCAATCACCGTTTTAATCAATACAGTTATTAAAATAATTAATTTTCTGTGTTGTAATCAATTAAGTTAGTAATTCATTCAATTAAAATATTGATTTTTTTTTAAATTAATTTGTTAATTCATTCAATTAAAATGTTCTTTAATATTAATAATTTTTTCAATTGTTTTTGTAATTAAAATGTAAAAACTTTTTAATTGGAAAAAATCCTTGTTTTGCAATTTTTGCAAGTTTGAGTAATTGGTATAATCATTTCGGCGATAGGTGCAAAATTAAACAATTTTTTGCTTGTTTCAATTATTTTGGTGTTTAAAACCGTTTTTTACTTTTTTCTGTAAACATCTAATTAATTATGGTTAGTTCATATTTAATACAAAAAATTCAATAAATAAATTACAGTCGGGCCTCGATTATCCGTGATCCGGTTAACCGGTAACCCCGATTAACCGTGATGGCCAAAGATCAATCCACTTTTTTTTTTTTTTGCAATGTTTTTAAATTGTTTGCTTCGATTAACCGAGATTACCTATTTTATCCGTGATGGCAGTTGGAAAATATTAGACAAACAACATTACACGACTCTTTTTAAGAAATTGTACTCTTTTTTTGCTTAATGTCCTTTTTTTGACTCATGTTTTCAGTAGAAAATTTAATGTATAAATATACATAAACTCCTTGAATTAACTTTTTATACCCTTCACCGAAGGGTGTCATTCCGTTTGTATGTTCCACAATATTGATCCTACACCCTACACAAGTATATATATTCTGGGTCCTTATGAAAAGCGAAGTTCAAATCCGGTTGTCCGTCTGTCCGTCTATCCGTCTGTCCGTGTGTTTGTTGAAATGGGTTTTCCGAAAGCCCGAGAAGTGATGTGGACTAGGTTGATGTATATTTATGTCACATATACTCCGTTTAAGTTTGCTATTGAAATTCAGCCAGATCGGTCCAAAAATGACGGAGATATGAGCAAAAAACCACGACTACCTCTAAATTTTTCCAAAAATCCCTTGTAGTTGTTGTATTTTTTTATTTCCGTATATCTTGAGAACGGCAAAAGCCAAAGTTTCCAAATTAGGTACACACATTAAGGTTGCCAATACACACCATCCTACAAAATGTGGGCGGGATTGGAAAAGTCCCGTACAAAAAAAATTAAAAATTGTATAAAAACCTAAATTTTAGGGCTGCCATATGTCCTATGTATATGACATATATACCAAAATGTCGGAAATTTGTATGAGTTATAACCGAAATATTGGGGTCTAATAACCGCATACGATATCGAGCAAAATTAATCGAAATTATTTATTTTGGTATCTTGAAACTCGATATCGAATGAAATGTATTGAATTTGAAATAATAGCATTCGACATCGAGTAACTCGACATTACATTTATCTAGTTTTCATTCGATACGCCAGTGTCTATCGTATGCAAAAAAATTCAATAGTTTATTCGATACGATAGTATCGAATGCGGTGATTAGGCCCCTGAATTCCCGAAAATTACTCTTTTTATACCCTTCACCGAAGGTAACTGTAATTTCTACTATATTGATCCTACACCCTATAAAGTATATATATTCTGGGCCCTTATGAAAAGCGAAGTTCAAAACCGGTTGTCTCTTATTTAAAAAAAAAAAAAAATTTGCCAGTTTTATTTAGTTTTTGTCTAGTTGCTCTGTATTCTGCTCGCACAATGGTGAAAGGTATATAAGATTCGGCACAGCCGAATATAGCACTCTTACTTGTTTAATGTAAATATGTATGTACACTAGGGGTACAACCAAAATAAGGCCCTATCATCACGCTGTAGCCGATGTTGTGCTGAAACCGAAAAATGTTTCCTCAGGTCATTTCGAAACAAAAACGTTCCGCGTCGAAGCCGATTTCTGGAAGCCCACAAAAATTTGTCTTTTTATTTTTTCAAAATTTTGTATTTTTTCAAAATTTTTTATTTTATAATTATTTAACTATTTACATTTCTTAATGTAATTATATGATTAAAAAAAAATCACCATCTAAAAACTATCTTTGTTAAGTAAAATAAGCTTAAGATTAAGAGTTCGTGTTGATTTAGAAGTGTGGTAGCGCTACTAAATATCGAAAAAATATCATAAAAAGTGTATGTATAAATCTCAAAGAAACAGCTGAAAGTTTTTGCTTTGCCTGTTGTTTTTGTATTGATGTGATATTAAGACCACCTTGCTAAGTTATACGTAAGGGCAGCTTAAATTGATTTTAAATGTACCAGATTGGTAAATTAATTTTCATCAAGTTTTTGGTGAAAAACAGAATTTTGTATTTAAAACGATTTTATATATGTGACGCGAAAAATAGAAAGGGACCTAAGGGTTTTGCCATTTTAAAGATTTAAATACGTGTATCGTTGGTGTACCATCACTGAGCGTGTTGGTATTGGTATCATTTGAAAGCGACGCATCTCAACCTTGTTGGTCAACCTTGAAAACGAGCGTAGGTCCTCCCTTCCTCTTGTTTTGGGTAGTTGGTTTTTACTGTTTCCTTTACCTTACTGGTCCCTTTATCTATGCGCTGTCACATATGTATAACTAAATGACGTTTGAGATCAAACTTAAAAATTGGTTGTTAGTTATTAACTTAAACCACACATTTTTGATAGTTTCTTAAATTTTTATTTTGTTTTTCATTAAAAAAAAAAAAAAAAAATACAGTGGAGTTCGGTTATAACGAACAGTGGTTATAACGAACTATCATGTGTTAATAACACTCTGAAATTTCGTGACGATCGGTCCATAATTTACCTTAGGCCCCATATAAACCCTACTACCGGAAAAGAGTTTAGTACGCCTAAAACCGTAAAAAATAATGCAATCATAACAAATTTTGGCTCGTCACAGTTTTATAGGACTATAAATGATACTGTGAAATTGCGTGACGATCAGTACACAATTTACCTTAGGCCCTATAGAAACCCTACTCCCGGAAAACAGTTTAGTACACCTAAAACCATAATTAATAATGCTATCACTAGAAATGACGTTGTGAAATTTCGTGATGATCGGTCCATAATTTACCCTAGGCCCCATATAAACCCTACTATCGGAAAACAGTAAAGTCGCCTAAAATCATAATTAATCACAAATCGTCACAGTTTAAGATAATAATAACATCATACAGATATTACTCCTTAAACATTCGAACTGTTGGTGGAGGTTATCAAAGATTCGGCACAGCCGAATATAGCACTCTAACTTGTTTTTGATTTAAATTCATTATTTATTTAAAAATGAAATAGTGTTCTTTCCGTCTTCTAATTCTTGCACAGAAAAAATTATTTTTCCAATTCAAACAAAAAATTTGTAGAATCAAACAATTTTTTGTCTGAAATCGGTCCTATAAACAAATTCGCATATTCAAACAATTTATTTGCATTTTGTTTATTGAAAAAAACACTGATTTTTTCAAACAAATAATTTAACTGAATCAAACAAAAAGTTTACTGAAATTCATATACTAAGTTTCAAAATCAAAAAAAAAAGGTTTTTGCACAAGCAATGATGCGCACACAAGCAGGCACTGTATTAGAAGATGATGGCAGAGAGAGCAGAGCGGCCGGCTGGCTTTGAGACACATTTTTTTGTTGGAATAATTTTTGAACGAAGTCTTTTTTTATACACACAATGTTTTTCGTCATCACTCACTGTTGCTGTATCCTTTCCTTTGCTAATGAAGAAGAAATGTAACCCAAAAACGGCGACAGACCGACTCGATGTGTTTTTCGTTATCATTATATTTTTGTATTTGATGTATTTAAGCAAACAGTTTGAAAAAATTTAATACGAGATTTTGATTTTTTTTTAACCAACTTTGAAACCAACCAAAAATTTATTTTGTTTCTTATAATGTTGTTGTTGTTTCTGTTGTTTAAAAAGAGTGAAATTTTTTTACCAACAAAAATTTTAATTGAATCAGTAAAAAAATTTGTAGAAATTAAAAAAATTTTCAAACAAGCGTTTGTTTGAAAATAATTCGGCAATAATTTTTTCTGTGTATGTCAAATGTTTATATTCAAATCATTATCAATTATCAATTTGAATTCAAATGTTAAAATCAAAAAAATTGAAAAATGTGTTTGATGTCAAATGATAAATTCAATTCATATAAAAAGGTTTGACCTCGGGATTCCGGATGGAAAATACAAAAAAAAAATTAGATATGACGGCGATTATAACTTTCAGCACACGTACACGAGTGAATTCGCCGGCATGACAAGGATTTGACAAGTGCATTTGGCCCTTTGCTACTGACTTGCTTCAACTTTGTCTAGTCTTGTCCACATTTTATAATGACCTTAGGTTGTGAAATTTTTAAAACTTAAAATGCAATAGGGCTGTCCAGAAGGAGGTCGCCTTCTATTAGCTTCATATCGTATGTTTTTTGTCTTTTGGAATATGATATCCATAAACTTTTCTGAAGGTAAATATTCTCTTAATCACTCCTACGTTTAAATAAATATTAATTTTAGCCTCTTCCCTTCCAGGCAACTTTAGCGACTTGGTCACTATCGGCCAACAGAATTCTGGGAATTTAGCACGTCATACGAAGATCGTATTAATAATAAACTTTGTATTCCCGAAAATAACTTTGAGAATTCGATGTTATTTATTTTTCTTGTACTGAAATAATATTTTGCGTAAAGTAAATTTTTAAGTGAATGTATCCAATCAATTGAAGCTTAAAGATTCTCTAAACTTGATTCTGTCTTTAAAATGTTTGGTCCTTCTGTTTTTGTTGTAGCAGCAAGACCTAAAAGGCAGGTGCAGCTGAGTTGACAATTCTTGGTCGTTGTTCGTTGAGGGCGATTCTATTCTAGACAACTTTTAACATCAATTTTCAAAACACACTATTTGATACTTTTTTGATGCCAATTTAAAGTAAAATATCTATATTTTATAATAATATAATTTTTTTTAAGACGTAAGCTTAAATATAAGTTTGTTCTGCACTTCGAAGCATTTGGCGCGAACAGAAAATTCATTGCATGTTGCACCCGTCATGGCTTAAAGAGCAAATTTATTATTATTGGATTATATTTCTCTGCGATGTTTGATTTGATAATCATCGTCTGATATCTGATATTACACAATAAAAAAGAATAATACAATAAAAGTTTAAAAATTAACAGAGTTTTGTGTTTTTGTGGTATGATCTTATGGTTGCACCCGTCATGCACTTTAAAGCTCTCTCGTGGCTATTTGATCGTTTTATATAAACTCTTGCTAATAGATAACAATAGTATGTAAAAAATGTTACCCCTTCTAGAAATAACTTAATTGCAAATGTGTTTCTTTCTATTAGCAAAAGAAGTTTAAAGCATCTAAATGTTGCACCCGTCAGAATAGAATCGCCCTTGATCTCAAAGTCGTTCCGGTGCGTAGAAGCGATTGTCGTGGGAACGTAGTCTTTTTTTATCAATTTCAATGCTGATGGTCGTTTTTGTTTAGAACTTAGTAATTTGCGAACGAGAATTGGAATCATCTCGTTTTAGAAGAACTGAAGTCAAACTACAGCATTCGATATCGATAGAAATTAGCAAACAATTTGTATTGGAATTTCTATCGAAATCGCGTGTTATTATATAGTTGTATATAATTTTATAATTTGGCTTTGGCGTAGCAAGGGGCTATTAACACATAAATGGAGTATTTTATGGTTCCTGGACAATATTTCTTTGGCGGCTTTTAAGCCCCTAAGAAGCGATTTGTGTTAAGGAATAGGAAGAAATACTTAAACGATTATGTGCGTGGAAAATGTTCGACAAATAAAAAAATAAAAGAAAACCATTAATGTCTTAAAGCGTTCATTTGAACGCTTTTTTGCGATATAGCAAGCTTTCCTAAGCTTTAGACATTTACTTACAATCACCCTTATTGTGTTTGGCGTATTTAAAATACGCCTACGACTGTTTGGTAATAGAATAAAGAAAAAAAAATTCACGTTCTCTTTAATCTATTACCAAACAGTCGTAGGCGTATTTTAAATACGCCAAACACAATAAGGGTGAATGTTACCGAATTTTTGGTTTAAAAGCTTTTCATATAGTTTGTATACAATATCAAAAGCTTTTTCAAAAGCTCTAGATTTTATTAGGTATTTTTAATGTTTTTTTTTTTTTAATTCAAAGAAAAAGTTTATTAACAATTTAATTTAATTTTTATTTCAGGTATGTACTCTTTTGGCTCCTTTCTATTTGAATTCCAGTAAGTTATCCTATTATCTATTTTATCTCTTCAAAGCGAAAAGTACGATCAAAATATTTCTACATTTGTTAGTTATTGTTTCTATTAACAGAATTTTAATTTCCTAAATCTCTGCAAAAATACAATAAATCATAATTAAAAAGACTTAATCGGCTTAAAAACAAATATGCATTTTCTCTTCTACCAGATTCAAGTCTGAATGACTTGAAAACCATCAATACAAATCTCCAGACTTTTTTGCAAACCCAAAAACAATTTAAAATAGTCCTCGTCGTCATCATTATCAATGTACATAATTCTCATCCGCATAATCGTCAAAAGATTAAATTCACAACAGCGCGCGCTGGTGAGACAGGGACGACAGACAGCAGGACATCTTAATTTTAACACTTTTCAAACCAAACATTATTTCAACCTCGGCCTCAACAGCACTCTACTATGGTTTGCAGTTCAATCAATACAAGAAGACAAAACAAAACTGAGTTTTTGGTCATGTGAAAGTATGAGTATATAAATGAGTTTGTGTGTGTGTGTGCGTGTGTGTGTTTAACTGTTTACTATAACACGAGCCCTTTTGGTCCCAGCAGGACATCAACGGGTGGTCTCTGTGTTAAACAGATTTGTGTCTGCTTTAAATTTTCTCTTTTACTCTGTCTCTCTCTCTCTCTGTTATTTCTTTCTAAACATTTTACATACAAACCAAGTGGCAGACAGAACAATAACTACAAGGACCGACACTATTAGTAAGAAAATGTTTGCAGTTAATGTTTTTTTGTTATGTTTTGTTTAATGTTGCATTGTTATGCAGCATGCAATGCTTCTCTTTTAGAAAAAAAAAAAACACTTTAAATTCTTTAATAAAACTGTTTATCCTTTTGTTTAAAGCAAATTTTTAAAGAACAGCTGTTTAAAGTTATAATTTGCTAAATACAAATTTTGTAAATTTGCAAAAAAATAAATAATAATCCTTTAGATGTCCTGACGAAGAAGGACCTTAATAAAGTTCGTCAGTCATTTGACAGTATCGCGGAACACTAAATTAAAGCTATGCAGCTCTAACATTCAGGCCTATTCTGAAAATCACTTTAACTCAAATCACGTGATTCATACGTGTGATATTTTGGTGTTCTGTTTTTGTGTGATTTTTAATTGACGAAAGCACACCGAGAAACACAAAAACTTTCAGAACACCACAAAATCACACGAGTGATTCAGAACAGACCAGATTAAATCGATATTGCTCTACGACTGTAAGTCGTGGTCTGTAAGTAGAGAGAAAGGTCAAGCGACTGGTTATAGACAAGTAAAAAAATCTGAAATTTAAAGAAGATTAAAGCTTGGGGTAGCGAAGTGCTTTGCTGGTAGCTGGGTCCGCGTTGGTTTTTTACTTTTAAGTGATTTACATATGTTTTCGAGGGGAAAGTTCCTCTACCAAGGTACTGTTATTATTCAACAAATGCTGCGGCTATTCCTAAGCAGTGGAGGTTTCAAAGCTCCGGCTCCTGAAAATAGGGCGGTAGTATAAATTTTGTCGGACTATACCCAACAGACAATTACACAAGCAAAATGTAAATGAGTTGTAGAAATAGCTTATCATAAGAGATTTCCTACAACATGACAATAAATATAATTGCAAGATACTTATGCTCGCTATAGTTTTGCAAGTGTTTTTGTGAGAATGATGTTCCGTTATGTGACGCGTGCCTAAATTTTGTATTATAAGTTAAAGTTTTCAGTCTTTGTTTTTTGTTCGAAAAGTGAAGTGTGTTTTTTGAAGTGTCTTGGTAAAAAACTTTTATTGTAAATATGCCTTATAAATTTAAAGAGAGTGTTCGTATAGAATTTAATCTTATTATAGATTAGAATATTATTTTTCTGTAAGCTTATTCTATTATATGACTTCTTAGCTTACCTTATATTAAAGATAGGTAATATTATCGCAGGGGATCAGTTTTCACCCAACAAACCAAAACGGAGAAAAATGTAAATGAGTTGTAGAACAAGCTTATCATAAGAGATTTCCTACAAAATGACAACAAATATGATTGCAAATGACTTATTCTCGCTATAGTTTTGTAAGTGTTTTTGAGAATGCGGTACCGTTATTTGATGCGTGCCTTAATTTTGTATTATTGGTTAAAGTTTTCAGTCTCTGTGTTTGGTTCGAAGAGTAAAGTGTTTAGAATTGTTTTAAATAATGCACAATTGTAAAAAAAGTAGTTAAATATTATACCTATAAGTCAAAAACTCTTTGTAAATATGCCATATAAATTTAAACAGAATGCACGTAAAGAATGTAATCAATCTTATTAAAGTTTAGAAAAGTATTTTTCTGTAAGCTTGCTATAATCACCCTTATTGTGTTTGGCGTATTTAAAATACGCCTACGACTGTTTGGTAATAGATTAAAGAGAACGTGAACTTATTTCCTTTAATCTATTACAAAACAGTCGTAGGCGTATTTTAAATACGCCAAACACAATAAGGGTGAATATTAGACTTCTTGGCTAACTTTATTATTATATACAAGTAATATTATCGCTAGGGATCAGTTTTCATTATTAAATAATTGTTTATAAGCCTTTTATAATAGTAATCTCAACACTTTTCTAAGCTTAAGGCTTATGCTATTTAGTAAGTTTGCTACAAGTTCTTTCTAAATCGTTTTGGTTTGTTGGGCATTAATAGGCAATTTTTAATAAGCCTTTTATAATAGTTATCACAACACTTTTTTAAGCTTAAGACTTTGTTAGTCTGGATTCACACTATGAAAGTTTTCTTTTAGAAAGTCTGAGTTTATTGATGAGAGGGGAAGAGAACATGCTATTATTCTCTTCCCTCTCACCAATAAACTCAGACTTTCTGAAAGAAAACTCTTATAGTGTGAACCCAGACTTAGTAAGCTTGCTACAAGTTCTCTCTAAAGCGTTTCCCGGTAGTTCATGTGGCTGTCTCCAAACCGGTTATAATACTAGCCCCTTTATGACACAACCAGTCCGAATGCTAGCCATAAGACTGGCCGCTTTAACAAGGGGATGTCCTACGAGGGGGTAAATTGTCACTATGAGGCCACAAAAAGACAGTTTATGAGCCGGTTCTTCTTGGCTTACCCTTGACTGTTTCCTTATACCAACCATAAATCTGCTTTTCTGATTGTGTTCTCATAGGTTCTGTTTCTCTCTCTCATAAAATGAACCATCTGCGACACAAAAAGACAGCTAAGTGCCAGCACAAAGTGACAGTAAAATTTTCCACAGTTTTAGAACCAGTCTTCCGAATGTAGGATCAATGTAGAAAGTTTTATAACCAGTCTTCAGCGTATAGGATCAATGTGGATAGTTTTATAACCAGTCTACTGTGTATAGTACTGCCACTTTTGAAGTAACTTGCCACGAAAAAACTACAGTGTTTGGTTTGTTGGTTACACTCAAATTTCTACCTGTGTGGGTGTGTGTGTTAGCCGACCGCACATGGGGGTGGTTGGTAAAAGCATTGTCTTGTCATCTGGTGGTTAAGATTCACCATAATACTACATTTACATTAGGCCGAAATCTTGTAGATTTGATTTAAAATCTTCTTCGAAATCTTGTGCGTTTACATTATACTTTTTTGACATTAGCGAGATTTTGTTTTTATAACAAAACAACTCAAAAAGCTGAGTGCTTTTCATATAAATTTTACTACACGTTCAGTCACTTGTGTTGTAAAAACAGCACATAAAAGTTTTTTCATTACACATACAAACACAAAAGGAAATATACGATATTTATTTTATCAATATTATTCGTCTTTTTTATATCTTTTTCAGTTTTTATTAAACTTTTTAATATTTTTTAACAATTTTTGTTTTGTCTTTTTTTTAAATGTCATTTTTTCTTGTGCAGGGAAGTATTTTTTAGTGCATTATTGAAAAAACCATAGTTGCATCATTAAGTGCCGGTTCACACACGTCAAGTTTGACTCGTCAAGTCTTCAGCTTTTAGGAGAGAAGGGAAAAGAGTATGCCATTTCTTGTCCCCTCTCTCCTAAAAACTCAAGACTTGACGAGTCAAACTTGACGTGTGTGAACCGGCACTAAGTACTACTAGATTTTGAGTAGATTTCGTCGAAATCTAGTCACGAAGTAGATTTTGTTTTTGTAAGTCAAAAACAACTAGATTTGGCTCGAAATCTCGTAAGTACTAGATTTGGCGTAGGTGTAAATGTAGTATTAGATTAGGCTTAATGGCAAATGGCAATCATGTCCATCAAGGCATCGTTATACCCTTTCAAACGATTAAACAAATGTCGAGGATGTCTCACACACACTTCGTTTCAATTGAATTCAAAGAAAGGTGGTGTTAAATCAAAGACCCTTTACTTTGTGTTAAACAAAATGCGTCGCTCTTAATGAAGAACCTTTCGATTGAATAGGGTCATTCAAATCTAATTTTTATAATTTTTTTTTGCGTACTTTTCTAACTGTTTAGCTTAGTAAGATTTTACTTATTCAATAATTTAAGACCTCACAGACAGTTGTAGCAAATTAATGAACAAAGAATTTTAGAAATTCTATAAACTGGGAAAACTGATGAATTATGAACCATAAATTTCTTCGAATTTTAGTTTTAAGTTCTCTTTGTTTGTTTTTCCAGAGAGTGAGAAAGAGAGTGATCTTGCAAAACAAAAAGATCTTCAGATTTCAATTTTAGTTTTTGCCAGATTGTGCAAGAAAATGTTTGAAAATTAACAAAAATTCAAAAGGATTCGTTTTGGCTCATTTCATTTGCAATTTATGACTAATAATGTATACTTTTGCTTTAAATTGTTTTAGTTTTAAAAGGATCTTGAAGTTTTTTTTTTTTTGGGTTGAAAACAAAAAACACCTTGCTGGCAAATGTTTTGTTGTTAGAAAAATTTTCGAAAAAAAATTTCAGATTTTTTTTTTTTTTTTGTTTTTGCCTTCAGAAAAGTCTCCCGTGGCGTTTAACTTTGTATTTTAAAAAAATTTTATGATGTGTCAAAAGGACAAGTATTTTGTTTGATTTGAAATTTTTATAAAAAAAAAAAAGAAATCTTAAAATTAAAAACTATTTTTCATGCGGTTTTGAAAACAGAAAATAAATATAAAATTTGCTTTAATATTGTCTTTAATAACAAAAATCTTTTCCATATTTTCATTTTTCTTTGCAATAGCTATCAAGGACATTTGACAAAAGAGTCCTTCTGTTTTGTATGTTTTAAATTTTATCTTTGAATTGCTTTTAAATTTTATATGCCATTAGTGTCAATTTTCAAATCCTCGTCTATAAAATTTTATGACTTTTTTTATAACTGCAATTTAACAAAAAAAAAAAAAAAAAAAAAAAAAAAACAAAAAAAAAAATTTTTGAAAAATTTTAGTCTTAAATGGTTTTGGTTCATTGATTTTGTATAAATTTGAAATTTATGTCAAAGTTTCTCAAACAAATTTTTTAAACCACAATATTTTTTAACAACAAATTTATGTATAAAAAGGAACTTTAAATTGTATTCGCCTTTAAGAATTTTATACCAAAAAGACAATAAAAAAATAAAAGTCATCATAAATAAATTTCTTAAGATTTGAATATTTAATTTCCTTCCAACTTAGAAAATATTTTCTTAGAAATAAAACCTTCTTTTGGTTTTCTTGTAATTTTTTAAGATGACCCGCTTTATTTAACCTCAATTTTTGTCAACCCTCTTTCTTAAAAAAAAAAAAAAAAAAAAAAAATCGTTGCTTATTTTATATGCATTTGCTATATGCAGCTCATTGCTGGTACTGTAAATATTTCTTTGCTGTAATTAGCAGAGCAATTTTGTTGTTTCTAGTCAATTTTAAATGTTTGTTGATTCAATTTTTGTGCCATATACATTTTTTAATAAAAAGTTAAAGAGTCGTACAGTGGAAATAATTGTAGGTTAAATTGCTATTTCTTAAACCGCATAAAAAAACCAGGGAAACCAGAAATATCCTCCAAAAAAAGTGTTTTATGCGCATTAAATATGCAGTAACAACATAAAAATTTTTAAAAATATGCCCCAATAAACCAAAAATTGCTTATTTGAGAAAGAAATAATTAACAATTTCATAATATGTATTTGCATTAAAAAGAGCCTTAACCTTTAACTGTGGAGGTGAAATTTTTGGACATACTAAAAAAAATGTAGTAAAAAATATTTTTTTATAATTATTTGTTTTTGCAAATTAAGCTACTACATTTTTAATTACAAAAAATAAAGAAACCAAAAATTTTTTTATTTGTTTAAACAAAACAGGTACTTTACTTCACAAACATTTTTTTAATATAAAAAAACGATATATCAAAAACTTATCAAAAAAATATGAATTAAAAAAAAAGGGCAATAACATACAGGCCGTTTTTTCACTGCCAAATGTATATATTTAAAGATATAAAAGAGATCATGAAAAAAATTATTTAGGTGTAGAAACTACAGGTCAACCTTTTTGGAGGTGTTTTACTTATCAAAGTCTGCATCCCATACACATTGGCTTACTACATTGCAGACAAATCGGCAAGAACAAGTTTCCAATTTAGGACGAAATATTTTGATTAATAATAAATAACATCTGGGCGGGACTGGAGAAGTGGGCGTGGCACCTCCCCAACAACTACCTTATAGATTTTTGGTATATCTTAAGAATGCCAAGAGTCTTGGTTAGCAATACACAACTTCCGACAAAATGTGGGTGGGATTAGAGAATTGGGCGTGGCACGAAATAAATTTTTGTATATCTACTGAACAGTAAGAAAAAAAATTGTCTAAATTTTGTATACACAGCTGGGTTATCAATAAACAACCGCTCTACAAAAAACGCCGGGATTGGAAAAGTGGGCGTGGCATAAAAAAGATTAATTTACATCTAAACAACGGTAAAAGTTATAAAATTGCCCAAGCGGTAACATCTTAAGTTTCCAAATTGGGAACAAATAGATTGGCTACCAATATGCAACATCAGTCAAAATGGAGGCGGGATTAGATAAGTGGGCATGGCACAATATACATCTTAATAACGATAAGTGTAAAATTTTCCAAATTTGGTGCAAATAGAATGGTTAACAATACCCATCATCTGTCAAAAATGATCGTAATTGGAGGAGAACATCTCTCAAAAGGTTGACCTTCAATACAAAGACCCCATAGATTTCTGTATAACTGCAGAATGGTAACAGTGACCGTATTCAAACTTGGTACAAACAGCTTCCTAAACAATGCACGAGATTTAATAAAATGTACTTATTTTTATGAGACACTTAGTTAAGATTGTATAATATAAAATAACCTAGAAAACGGACAAATAGTAAAAATAATTCCATGAAAATATCACGTTAATTTTGATGTGGGGTAAATTTTTTTCTACTAAATACGTACGCTGACGAGCTCAGCCAAAACACAAGTGAATAACAACGATCACGATATTAGAAGATACTAAGAGAATTAAATTGATTGAGCGCAACGGAAGAGAGTATTTTAAAAAAATATAAAGATAGGGTGAAATTTACCACCACCTCCACAGTTAAAGGTTAAGTTATAATCGGTAAAACCCATACCCCACAACATTTACAGACGAATTGTGAAGGTTGCACCCTTTTTGGAACCGATGGGCAGTCGTGGGTGCACCAAAACAAATTTATCGTATGAGCTTAGATTTCATTTAAGAGTTATTTGTGCTGAATAATCGGCGTCATTATGATCGTCGTAGTCGAAAACCAGTCGGTTTTAGAAATTATTGACGTTAACGCCATCAAAACGACAAACTTACTATGTGTGTTATATTGTCGTTGTTGTGAAAACGACAAACATTTTAAACGGCTAAAAATTGACCACGACAATAACTTTCGTTGAATGACTGACTATCAAGATACACCATCTATATGTGACTAGCATTAACTCGCTACTTCGTTAGCGTCTCCTTTTTCTTCGTGGACATATTTTTATGCCAAAGTTTATTTTTCTAGGTTTAAACTTGTTTAAATTTTAGCATTTGACCCGCTACATTTGAAGAACCAAAAAGCTTAAGAAAAATATCAAATTTCCCGTATTTCCTTTTTTGGGTACAATATTTTTCCCCCATTAAAGTATCAAAAATTTCAGTATTGTAGTGGCAGCCCATAATTTAGTACGAATATGTCAATGAATGGAGGAAAAATAAGAACATAAGTAGATAGTTTATGGTACAAACAGTCTATTTAGGAAAGAAGTTAATATGCGGCAATGTGAAATTATAGACCGATTTTCATCATAGGCTTCGTTCTTGATACAATTAAAACGTATTTACCAAATTTATCAAATTGTCTGCAAAAGTGCAACTCCTACTTTGTGCACAAGATTTACATGGAAAGCCAACTAGACGAACGGACAGATGGACATCGTTAAATCACTTAAAAAAGTTATTCTGAGTCAAGCGGTATGCTAGAAGATGGGTCTAGATTTTCCTGTATATAATTGCTTATTCCATAATTTTTGCTCACGTATACAAATTTGCAATTAGAAAAAACCAGAATTTAAAAAAAAAAATTAATTCATAGCGGAAGCATTTTTAGGCATCTAAACAAATTGAACATGTATCAAAATATACTTCTAAAAGGTGAGCTATGCACTATAAACCTAAAAAATGCTCCAAAAAAACTGTTTTGACTAAATTATTCAAAAACATGCTGCAAAGGGTTAAATATGCTAAAATATGCACTAACAAATTGATGTCAAAATTCATAAAAAGCTCTAAAACAGCTAAATATATAATTACTGCCTTCATTGGACGCCTAACATAGCGTTTACATTTGCCAGTACTGGCAAGACAGTAGCAATTCATTCAAACTTTTTCACTAATACATAAACACTTTTACAGCTATTTTGTTTTTGCATTGTTTTGCCAACTAATATGTATATGCTTACTGTCTTGCCAGTACTGGCAAATGTAAACGCTGTGTAAGGAAAAACATGCAATTGCATATTTATGGTTTCTCTAATAATACCCTGCAAATAAAATTGGACCACCTGATCCATTTTGATCAAAATGGACTACTCCATGGACTGGTCCGATGTAATGCAAGCATGGACTATGTCTTTGTTAAAAAGTGTTTGTAGTGAGACGACATGTCTTCGTTTTATAACGACATGCTTTCGTTTTTAAACGAATTCAGAACTAATCCTCTTGAATATACCATGGACCTGCCCTAGGACATCGTAATGTTAAATAGACCATGTTTTTTCCATACGTTTGGGCTACTTTTGGACTAGTCCTGGTCCGTTTTGGGCTACTCTTTACACGCGTGTTTGGACTGGTCCTATTATTTGCAGGGTAAGACTAGATTCACAACAAGTGGCGTTACTTTTACACATGGTTTGTGTCTTCAATTACACTGTGACGGTTTTTTTTTTAGCAAATTTTTTTGCAACAAGTAGAGCAGATATTCCAAAATAACCGTTATTTGTGTTTTTAAAAAAAGGATGATGTCACTCAAAGAAATTATTTTCAAAACTATTTCAACAACAATTCGTTCATTAAAACATATAAAAAAAACTAATTCGAATAATTTAAAAAAATTATTAAAGAGATTTGGGCCTGTTCTAGAAATCGAAATGAAGTGGATTTTAAATCGAGCAAATTTTAAAAACGACTCTGTACTGAAAGTTCAGAAAAATATTCCATATTATCAAAAAGTAATTTCTTTGGGAATACAAAATTTAAATTTCAAAAGATTTTGTTATTCGTGCTTAATTCCCAGTTTTTATTCTTGATAAAAACACTTTAAATTTATTGTTGATGGGATAAGCTATTCCTATGCGCATTTCACTGGTTGCTTAGGCCAGATCATCAGGAAACTTCATCCATAAGGATTTTAGAAAAACTAAAGATATTTAACCAAATAAAACTGTTAAACGTATAAGATTTATAAGCAACAGTTCTACTTGTAACAATATCAAAGTCTAAACAAAAAACATCAACAATAAACAGTGAGTTTATCTCATCTTATTATTGTTTTATTGTTGATGTTTTTTGTTTAAACTTTGATATTGTTACAAGTAGAACTGTTGCTTATAAGTCTTATACGTTTAACAGTTTTATTTGGTTTAATATCTTTAGTTTTTCTAAAATCCTTTTGGATGAAGTTTCCTGATGATCTGGCCTAAGCAACCAGTGAAATGCGCATAGGAATAGCTTTACCCATCAACAATAAGCGTCTTTGAGGCTCCAGTTTTTTTGAAAAATTTCTATTGCATTTTAAAATTTAAAGCCGACTCTTGTATAAAACTTGAATTCAAGGAAATACCGTCCGTCCTATTTTTCTTAAGATGCCCTGCAAATTAAAGAAAAAGTTTTCTGTATTCGACTTTTTATACTCAAGGTAACTTCTTTCCTCAACACGAAACCATAACTGTCTTTAACTAGTCACAAAGAAATTGCATTACAACAAAAAGGCTTCTTTCCATTAGTAAAGTTTTATAAAAATAAAATCTCTTGAATTTTAAAATACTAAAACTGTAATTGATACAATTTCAATGCTGCTCACAAATTTCCTTTATTCTTCTCGTTAAGAAAATTTAATATGACAGTTTAGATTTTTTTTTTTTTTTCATTTAACTGAACTTCATTCACAAAAACAACGTAATTTGCTCTTAAATGAAACTGTAAATGAACAAATACGAAACTTTCGTTTTCTATTATCCTTAAAATCTATTTTACCTTTACAAATAGAGCGCAAATAATGGCAAAAAAAAAAAAGGATTCAAGTTGATGCGTAATTTCTTTAACATTATTGAAAACGAAGAAATAGCAAATCCTGTTTGTTCTTTTCGCAGAACACACATGTAAGACTTTGATTATCCCTTTTCAGAAAAAAAAATTAAATGATAAAATGGTTTGAATAACGTAAAACGTAGTCGATGCTTTGTCACAATTAAAATGCATTTGTTCAGTGAAGTAGAAAATTAAGAAATTTGCGCATTTTGTTGATTTGATGAAGGAAAAACAATAGAGAACACAAACTACGAATTTAAACCAAACAAAAAATGTTAAATTCAATAAAGATTTAATTAATTATTTATTATCTTAAAAAAAAAAAAAAAAAAAAAAAAAGTAAATACTTGAAAATTAAGGGCTGTGAAAGAGAGGAAAAGCAAAGGAACAGGAAGGGATTTTAAACAAACAAAAAAAAAAACACTTAAACTAAACAAAAATTGCAATAGAGCTAAATTATAACTGTACTATAACTTAATAAGAACCATATTAGATCTGAACTGGAACTGAACTAGAACAAGAACTAGAACTGAATTAGAACCGAACTAGAACTGAACCCAACCTGAACTTGAACTGAACTGAACTGGAGCTGAACTAGAACTGAATTATATCTGAACTAGAACTGAATTAGATCTGAACTAGAACTGAATTAGAACTGAACTAGAACTGAACTACAACTGAACTTGAACTGAACTAGAACTGAACTAGAACTGAAATAGAACTAAACTAGAACTAGACTAGAACGGAACTTGAACTGAACTAGAACTGAATTAGAACTGAACTAGAACTGAACTAGAACGGAACTTGAACTGAACTAGAATTAAACAAGAACTTAATTGAAACTGAGTTCGATCTAAGCTAGACCTAAATTAGACCTGGGGCTAATCCTGGCAGTCGTGATAAAATACTTTTTCGATTCGATACCAATTTTATTTCTAATTCTTTCAGTCGATACTTAATGGATCGAACTTGTATTATCAGTGTTGTAAAGCGTATATTTGAGTTTTCACAACACTGGAAAAATTATTTCGATTTGTTCAGTATCGACTGAAAGCATTGGAAATAAATAAACAAATTTGCTTTCGAATCGAATAAGTATTCGATCACGACTGCCAGAATCAGCCCCCTGAATTAAAACTGAATTAATGATTAACTTAAATGAAACTTAAACTGTTAGAATTCAGGATTGAACTAGAATTGAACTTCAACTTCAATTTTAAAGAGAACTTCAACTGAACTAGAATAAAGCTAAAAATAAACTAGATCTTAACTAAAACTGAACATGTACAGAACTAAAAGTGAAGTAAGCTTAAAATGGAACCAAAATGAAACAAAAGAAAAACTAGAACTCAACTTAACCTTCGCCTTACCAATACCCACCCGGGTGATCATTTGTAAAATAACTTCCTTAAAATTTTTCAGTTAAAAAGAAATTTTTATTCACTAAACAAATTGTTAAGTTCTTGAAAAAAAACTGGAAAAAAATTGTTTGACAAACAGCTGTTCATCATATGTGTAGTACCACCCTGATGGGAATTGGTAAAGGCGAAGGTTAAACAGAAGAACGACTCAAACTAAACTTTACTAAAGCTCAACTGAACTAGAACTGCACTCGAAATTAACTAGAACTAATCCTGAACTAATTTAGAAATTAACTTAAACTAGAACTCTCAAACTTAACTAGAACTGAACTCGAATTTAACTGGAACAAAACTCCTACTGAATTCGAATGGAATTCTAGTTAAACTCGAATTGAAGTCAAAATGAACGCGAACAGAATATAAACTGATTTGCAATTAAACTAAAACTGATTCAAAAGATGTTTCAGTAATAAAGTTTTGGCTTAAAAACAATTACACTTAACAAAATTTGTGCAAATAAATAGAAATTGTTTTGCATATTTTTTCAAAATTCTCATCTGTTCTCATGCTTCTAAAAAGTACAACATTTTATGATTTATAATGTCATTTATTGTTCCGAGCCCCACATACATTGTGTTTCTAATACTGCGAAAATAATAATGTTATTGCTTGTCCTTGCAGCTATTAGATTATTATCCCTTTCGGCTGTTTATATCCTTGTTTGCTCTTTGTAATCTTAGTGTGTGCTAATTTTAGTGTTTATCTCGTGTTTGGTGCTTTTGTTTTCACCACTGGCAAAACCAAAAAATTTTCCAACTTTATGACATGATAAATTTTGATTTATAGTTTTTGCGAAATATGTTTGCACATTAAAAGGGTTGAATTGTGATTGAAATTATTTAATAGTGTTCAAATATTGAGCAAACATTTTTTATTGCTTTTGAAAAACTCAAGTAAATTTTACGCTAATCAAAATTATTTTATGACTTTTTGTAAAAAAAAACAAAATTAATTGGCCTTTGAGCAGAAAAGAATGAATAAAAATATGAAATTTATAATTATTAACGCTTGTTGGAAAATTTATGACCTTGTGAATGGCGAGAGTTAAATGATGGGAATTTATCAGGAATTTAAAGAATTTGAAAAACTTTAATTTCAAAAGATTTTGTTATTCGTGCTTAATTCCCAGTTTTTATTCTTGACAAAAACACTTGAAATTTATTGTTGATGGGATAAGCTATTCCTATGCATTTCACTGGTTGCTTAGGACAGATCATCAGGAAACTTCATCCATAAAGATTTTAGACAAACTAAAGATATTAAACCAAATAAAACTGTTAAACGTATAAGAATTATAGCAACAGTTCTACTTGTAACAATATCAAAGCTTGAACAAAACACATCAACAATAAACAACAGTGGGTTTATCTCATCTTACATTCCCAACTACAATTAGTTGAAATTCTCTCAACATTAATTGTAGTTGTAAGTAGGTTAAGAAAAACAAAATAAAAACAACACAATAACTTACAAAAGATGTTGTCAATTAAGTGTTTTTTAGGCCGTGCACTTGCCTGTTTATCAAAAATCTTTTTAAAAATTTGCTTCATTTCTTTATTTTTTGAAATCCAACATTTTGTTGCCTTAAAGTTAAAATACAGTTAAAACAATTTCACAGAAAAAATTCTCGCCAATTTCTTTTCAATTAAGCCATTAATCAAAAATAATATCAGTCTTGATTAAAAATTTAATCAAGTGAATTAAACCTTTACTTACATCAACAACCTTACTGCCGAAAGTGTTGTTAAATTCAAAAAATATTTAATTGATAGTATGTATTCATTTGTTTACTTGTGCAAATTAAATTAATTTATTAATTAACATCACAAATTTTTTAACCGAAATCCATTTTTATTCTTTTCTGTGTTGTATTTAGTTCCTGGTTAGGAATTATCTCCTACAGCAATATTAATGATCTTTAAATTTTTACTGTCCAAAAGTCATTACACACGCGCCTAAAGTCGTCAGCACGGTAAAATCAGTTTATTTGAAAAAAAAATCTACAACAATTAAAAAAACATTTTTTGTTTTTCGTATCATATTATTTGTGAAATTCTTCTATGGATTTGTCCAATGATTAATGAATGTGAATGCCAAAGATTTTAGTGATTAGTGTCAACAGCAGTCGTTAATTGAATTTAAAAAAAAAAATTGAAATTTCTTTAATTTAATGAAACGTAAAACATAATTGAAATCATTAGCGAAAATGTTGAAATGTTTTTAGCACAATAAACTAAATTTAAAGCACACAATAATGCCAACAACAATATCGGGCAAAGATTTTCCACCACCACTTGCAATGAATGACATCCTCCTCAACATGTTTGCTGTCATCCAACGTAATCATTAAAAATCTACATCGCACATTATGAGTGCAGCCGCGACTTGGCACAAAATGTTTTGTTACGTGACATGACATCGAACTTATTGTGAGCGGGAATATGGGGGGAAATAATTGTCGTTAGTAGTTCAGGAGAAAAAAAGGTCATTAGAGCGACAAAAATCTACCTGTGAGGAAATAACTTACACGAAACTAAAAACATACGAAGAACATGAGGTATAAAACGAATGGTAAATTTGTTATCTAAAATAAGAAAGTTTAAACTTAAATTCACTCGTAGTTCTTTTTGAATTCAGTTAGTTGTTGACTTAAGTTGAGGTCTATTTAAGTTTCTGTTCAGTTCTAGTTTAACACTAGTTCAGTTCTTTTTGAGTTTTAGCTCAGTTCTAGTTAATTTTTGTTCAGTTCTATTACAATTTTAGTTAAGTTCCAGTTTAGTTTTAACGCGATACCCCTTTGTTTGAAATGTACTTGTATTTAAACCATACGATTGGTCGTCAAAATAAATGCGGCATATTGATACTCGTCCTTATTTTGCTACTTTTATTTATATTTTTATTGCCTTCACCGAAATTGAACCCTTCCCGCAATAATAGCTTAAGCGACATCATTTTAAATTTTCGTTTATTTTTATACCCTCCACCACAATTAGTTGTGAAGAGGGTATATTAAGTTTGTCATTCCGTGTGAAACTTTTTTATTATTCATCTCAGACCCCATAAAGTATATATATATATATATATATATATATATATATATATATATTCTGGGTCCTTGAGTAATTCTAAGTCGATTTAGCCATGTCCGTCTGTTGAAAACACGCTCACTTTCGAACAACTCAAAAGAAATGAACAAACTTGGTGCCAAATTGCTTGTAGCAGTTTTGGATTGAAATCCAGCAAAATCGGTTCAGTAGGACCAGAGCTATGACTCAAAATGTGGAACCAGATTTTGGAAAAATTTGTTTTATTTGATTGGAAATCACGCTGTTAAATTTCGTGAAGGTCCGTCTATAATTTACCCTAAGCCCCATATAAACACTACTCCCGGAAAAGAGTTTAGTACGCCTAAAACCGTAAAAAATAACTCTAGCGTAACAAAATTTGATACGTCACAGTTTTTAAGGACTAGAAATAACACTGTGAAATTTCGTGACGATCGGTCCATAATTTACCTTAGGCCCCATATAAACCCAACTACCGGAAAACAGTTTAGTACGCCTAAAACCATGAAAAATAATGCAATCATAACAAATTTTGGCTCGTCACAGTTTTATATGACTATAAATGATACTGTGAAATTTCGTGACGATGGGTCCATAATTTACCTTAGGCCCCATAGAAACCCTACTCCCGGAAAACAGTTTAGTACACCTAAAACCATAATTAATAATGCTATCATAACAGAAATTGGTACCTCACAGTTTTAAAGGACTAGAATTGACGTTGTGAAATTTCGTGATGATCGGTCCATAATTTACCCTAGGGCCCATATAAACCCTACTACCGGAAAACAGTTTAGTCGCCTAAAACCATAATTAATAAATAATCGTCACAGTTTAAGATAATAATAACATCATACAGATATTACTCCTTAAACATTCGACCTGTTGGTGGAGGGTATCAAAGATTCGGCACAGCCGAATATAGCACTCTTACTTGTTAATTAATGAAATTATTGGCAACATTTGCATCATCTCCTAAAATGTCGTGCTCACATAAGGTACCGGTTACGATTTTATAGCAAAACAATTTTTAGCTTAAGCGACAACATTCACTCAGCAACCCATTTATAAAATAAAATAAACCTTCTCTTGTAAAATTGTGTTTCTGACGTTTTAGCTTTTTTGCGGAAAGGGATCGATGTACATATACATACCTATAAGCAGTGATCGAAAATAAAAACTAAATATTGCTCCTTAGTGTTCGGTTCGGTAGATTTGCAGAAAACACAAACACTAATAGTGTTTGTGTAGTAAGTCATTAAAAAAAATAACGTTTCCGTGTTTGTCATCTTTCGAAGACAAAAATAATACTGCTCTAATCCAACCCAAAAAAAAAAAAGGTGAGAGCATTTCATTCCGTTGGTTTTTTTTAACCCACAAACTTCATTGTGTTCGGTTCAGCTCATAAATTAAAGAACATTTAAATATAGTGTTTGTCTACAGTATCACTACCATTGTTTTTGTTAAAAAACAGAGCACTATAAAATGTTCGGCTTTTTCTTGAAAATAGTTACAGGTTGTGTTTGTCTAAACTATCGCTAAAAAAAAAAATGTCGTTTCTGAGTGTGTGAGCCGAACACTAAATAATGTTCTGTTTATTTTCGAACACTGCAGATAAGTTTGTGATTCCGTCTTTAATATCTACAATATTGATCTTAGACCCCATTAAGTATGTAAGTATATTCTGGGTCCTTATGAGGAGCAAAGTTGATTTATCGATGTCCGTCTGTCCGTGTGTCCATTGAAATGGGTTTCCCGAAGACCCCGGATTATGTCACGTATAGTCCGGAATTGTTTGATACTAAAATTCAGCCTTATCGGCTTACAAATGGCTAATTTTACCGAAATTTTACCCGAAAATCCCTTGTTGTTGTTTTTATGTATATCTTTTTATTGTATATCTAAAGAACGGCAGGAGTCAAAGTTTCCAAATAAGGTACAAGCATCTTGATAACCAATATACAAAATCCCGTAAGAAATGGGCGGGATTAGAAAATAGGCGTGCCACTTCCCATACAAACACATTATAAATTTCTAAAAATATGAGCGGAATTGGGCAAGTGGTCGTGGCACTTCCCAAACAAACCCGTTTAAGATTTTTTGTATATCTGGGAATGGCAAGAATCAAAGTTTCCAAATTTAGTACAAGCATCTTGCTTATCAATACACAACATCCGAAAAAATATGGGCGCGGTACAAAATAGATTTATTTATATCTAGAGAACGGTAAGAGAAAAGTTGTCCAAATTTGGTACAAATAGCTGGGTTAACAAAACACCGCATGTCTAGAAAAAAAGACGGAACTGGAGAAGTGGGCGTGGCAACTCCCATACAAAGGCGTTAAAGATTTCTTATTGATATCTGGAGAACGGCATAAGCCAAAGTTTTCAAATTAGGTACAAGCATCTTGGTTATCAATATACAACATCTGGTAAAAATTGGGCGTGAAAATAGGCGTGACACTTCCCAATACAAATACATTATAAATTTCCTTAAACACAGAGAACAAAAAGAGCTTAATGAGCTGTTTCCAAATGACAGGCAACTGATATGAAAAGCACTCAGTTTTTTGAGTTATTTTCATATAAAATTTAATAAACAATCACTTGCCTGTTATTAAGAAACAGCACATAAATTTCCAAATTAGGTACACATATCTCGGTTATAAATAAACAACATCCCACAAAGTGGGCGTGGCACAAAATAGTTTTTTTTAACATGAAGGGAACTGTATGAGAAATATTGTCAAAATTTGGTACACATAGCTGGGTTATTCATGCACAACCTCTTTTGAAATATGGGCGGGATTGAAGAAGTGGGCTTAGCAACTCCCATACAAAGGTATTAAAGATTTTTTTATATCTGGAGAATAGCATGAGCCAAAGTTTTCAAATTAGGTACAAGCATCTTTGTTATCAATTCACAACATCCGAAAAAATATGGGCGGGATTGGACAAGTGGGCGTGTCATTTCCTATACAATAAGGTACAAGCATCTTGGTTATTAAGACATAACATCCGACAAAATTTAGACGAGATTGGACTAGTGGTCGTGGCACAAAGTTCAATTATTTATATTTAAAGAACGCTATTTATATAAATTTCTGTTATTTTTGCACCATGGTGAAGGGCATATAAGATTCGGCATTGCCGAATTTAGCACTCTTACTTGTTTAAGTAAACGATTGCTCGCCAAAAATAAATGCGGCATATTTAAACTTAACCTTATTTTGCTATATTTATTTATATATTTTTTTTTGGTCGATTAAATACGATAAGTAAAAGCATTTAAGTGCGGCAGGATTTTGAAACAAAAAAAAATTTTTTTTTTTTATGTGAACTTTTTTCTGAAGCAAATTGCTAAACAAAAACTATTAAACTTCAGCTAAAATCTATATACATATATAAAACAGGATGTGTGTATATATGTATGTAACGTATGGACTCTAACACGGCTGGGCCGATTTTGATGAAATTTTCAGGGAATCTTCAGAAGTCTGATTTTTGATTTTCGGTCTGCGGGCGGAGGGGCGTGCCAAAATCCAATTTTCATATTGCACGACCAATGACATCTATATAATTTGGACCAACTTAGATTTATACGAAAATAAAATTTTGCCCCGCCCACTTTTACGCCCACTTTTTTCGAATTACCTAAAATCAGAAAACGGCTCCATCGACTTGACAAATTTTTCTTTCAAATGTTCGTATTAATCCATTTTAAGTTTTCATCGAAAGAAGTATTTACCACGCCTACTTTTACGCCCACTTTTTCTATTAAGCGCATAACTTGAGCACGGCTTGACCGATTTTATCTTTTAAATGATTGCCATGGTCCAACTTAGGATTTTACGGAAAGAAAATTTTGCACCGCCTACTTTAACACCCACTTTTTTCGATTTACATGAAATCAGAAAACGGCTCCCTCGATTTGACTAATTTTTCTTTCAAATGTTCGTATCTTTTTAACGGATTTTAAAAATCGAACGCAAACATTTTTCCTAATTTGGACAGGACAACGTCTGTCGTGTCAGCCAGTTATTAAATAAAAATAATTCCTTTAATGTATCTTTATTATCCCTAAATTTTTAAATAAGTTTCTAAATTCTAATTTTTACTTGATCTTGAATTATTATGCGATTTCTTTTGAATATCAAAAATATTTTCATACACCCTTGTAAAAGTCAAAGTTGAAAAAAAAACAAAAAGACTTTGAAAGAAAAAGGGATTTGCATTTGTGTAACCCTTTTACATTTTTCATATAATTTTGCCAGTTCATATTTAAATGTGTGCGCCAGTGTGTTTGAGTTGAGTTTTTCTAATCCTGAGTAATGACTGATTAACCCTTGACAGCTGTCAATCATAACATAAACACAATATTAAAATCATTCCCTTGTCGCTGTGGCCAAGATTCAACAGTTTTTTTTTATACTCCCAGGCCAGCAGTTTTTTCGTCATTGCTGATGATAATTTATTGATTTTTTGTTATTTTTTTTTTAACAAAATCAATTTTCATTTTCACTTCTTGCTTTGATTGATTACAGCGTTTTTTTATTTTGAAGTTAAAGTCATTAGATTTGGTTTGGGAACTGAAGCAAAATTTAAATTTTGCATGAACAAGATTTCGGTCTTGTGGCTTTTTTTATACACGTATCATTTTTCTATGGTTATAGAATTTGGTTTTTTTTTTTTGTTTCGTAGAGTTTTTGCAAAACCTGGGAATTTTTTTTGGCAACTTTCGATTTGTAATGTCATATTTTAATCATAGATTTTTTAAGTGTTAATTAAGAAATTATGTAAATTGAAATGGTAACTTAATCAATCATTTTTAGGTTGAGATCCTTAAGAAATTTTGAGAAACCGTTAAAAAAAACTTCAAAAATTGTATCTTATGTGTCGATTATTCAGCTCAATTAACAATAGCGAAATCAAACAACGTCGCTCATGTTTCAATATACATACAAAATTTTTTTTACAATTTTTTTTTTTTTTAATATTTTAACATGAGCCGAGTTGCCTGTTTCCGCTGGTGGCAACTCAACTTCAGTTTAGTGCCATCGGTAATTGACCCATTTGTCGTTTTTTTAATACAAAACTTTAAAAACCAATTAAAAAAGTATCAGTCAGGAGTTTTCTTATTTTACTACTTACTCTATCTACTTTAGTTCTAGATAAGTTCTAGTTCTAGGAGCAAATTACGTCACTTATACTTACTTATTTAAAACAAAAACAAATTTTAGAATTTTGTTTTTGTTTCACACATAATTTTTCTATGCGAACGTTATGCTGGGTACACACTATGCAACGCATTTACGCAATCTAGTGAATTAAATTCATTTTCATTCATTCCAGATTGCATCAACATCAAAACGCTTTGATATTTTGAGGTTGCATTGAAACAGATTGCATGTAGGTTGCACTGTGTGTACCCAGCATTAACGTTCGAAATCGTTAAACAGGCAGTTAATATCGATCGAAATTTCATTAAAATCACTTGCCGTTCTAGTTCGGTTATACTTCAGTTCTAAAAGGCTGTTAAATTTTAAGGGCCGATGTTGATTTTGCATAAAATGGAAATTATTTAGGAAATAATTGTAATTTCTTTTTATTATGATAACATTGGTATGGTTCAATTATGTATGGAACAAAATATGGGCGGCACACCTCCATCCGATAGTTCAAATTTTCGATGACGCTGAGCACATAATTGAGGTTCTATGCTGTTAATGTGCCGAATTATCTCATCCTTTAGCTCTTCAATTGTTGCTAGCTTATCGACATGCACCTTTTCTTTCAAATAACCCCAAAGAAAGAAGTCCAACGGTGTCAAATCACATAATCTTGGCGGCCAATTGACATCGCCACCACGTGAGGTAATACGGCCATTGAATTTGTCGCGCAAAAGAGCCATTGTTCCGTTAGCTGTGTGGCAAGTGGCACCGTCCTGTTGAAACCACATATCGTCCACATCCATATCTTCCAATTTGGGCCATAAAAAGTTCGTTATAATCTCACGATAGCGAACACCATCCCAGGAACTGCCTGACCGGCCTCATTTTGAAAAAATTACGGCCCGATGATGCCGCCAGCCCATAAACCGCACCAAACAGTCACTCTTTGTGAGGGCATTGGTTTTTCGACAATCACTCTTGGATTATCATTTGCCTAAATGGGGCAATTCTGGTTATTGACGAATCCAACGAGATGAAAAGTGCCTGAATCACTGAAGATGATTTTCTTCGCAAATTGATCATCCACTGTTGCAATTTCTTGCCAACATTCTGACCATTGATGACGTTAGGTATGGTCAAGAGGCTTTAGTTCTTAAGTCAATTGCAACTTATAAGCGTGTAAATGCAAGTCTTTATATATAATGTTCACCAACGACGAGCGTAAGAGGCGCAGTTGTTGTGCACGACGACGAGTTGAGGTAGACGGCTCTTCAGCCACACTATCGCGAACAGCAGCAATATTTTCTGCAGTACGAGCTGTACGAGCACTCACTGGTGTTTTCACATCTCCTACAGACCCGGTTTGCTCAAGTTTTTGCACGATTTTTCCGATTGCACGCACATTTGGGCGATTAAATTTACCGTAAAAATCACGAAGTGCACAATATGCATTTTGATTTGAATGCCCATTTTCATAATAAGCCCGAATAACTTTAACGCGTTGCTCGATTGTGTATCTTTCCATGGTTCTAATTGAGTTAGTCTAAAATTGATAAATGTCAAATGAAATGCAGAAAAAAACTTGACGTTTATGTGTGGTTCGCATTCAACATCGGCCCTTAAAATTTTACCACCCTGTATTTTAGTTTAAGGTTCTGTCCAGTAATGCTCTAGTTCAATTTTAGATCAGTTCGAATTCAATTCTAGTTCAAGCTGATTTTTAGTTCAGTTTCTGTAAAGTTCTAAAAGTTAGTTAAACTTAGTTCTGCTTTAGTTCTTGTTAAGTTTAAGTCCAGTTCTACTTCTTTTTTAGTTCAGTTCTTGCTGATCTATAGTATTTTTTTAAATAAATTTCAAGTTTTTTTTTAAATTTCATTTCAGTTCCAATTCAGTTTAGTTCTTTAATTCATTCTTATCGTTTTCTTAACGGAGAAAAACTTTGTTACGCCTTTTCTACGCCTTTGCTTTACCACAACATCTTGTGTCGTGTTTCTATTTGTTTAACCCACAAATAAATTGTAAAAAGAAAAAAAATTTAAATAAATAATTTTCTGGAAGATTTCGAGCGCCGCATGAGTAACTGAAATCAAAATACAAGTATAAACAAACAATTTTGATAAGATATTTGTAATATCAAATGTGTGACACAGGCAACAACAAATGCAGCTAATTTAATAGATGCAACAGCAAAAAAAAAAACATTCTTTTTCTGATCCATTGTGTGCACAGGCCTTCAGGGGTCATTCTTTAAAGGATTTAAAGACAAGATAAAAAGGGGTTGTTATAAGTTTTATTTTTTGTTTGTTGTCACTAAGAACTAACAATTGTTTTAATCTTTTGACAAGATAAAAATTTCTTTATTAAATTTAAATTGTTAGGAATTCATTTTAATGTGGGAAATTGGAGAATAAAAATAATAAAAAAATAGAAACAAAAGTGAAAACATTATTCAAAACAATATTTTAACAAATTGTTTGCATTTGGATTTAGGCAGTCAGTCAATTGATCGTCAAATGGGAACATTTTGTTGATAAAAGACTAGAAGACTTTCTTAGTTTTTTTTTTTTTTTTAAAGGGATGAAATTTAAAGCAATAGGGAATGAAATAACTTTTATTGGTTCCCCGGTAGGCTAATTGGTAGCGAGCTACACTGATAGAAAATGTGTCATAACGCTCATGTATTTTGACATCAGTACTATGACAAGTGTCTTCGTTTTAGACCCCATCACGCTTTTTATCCATCTAGCGCCGTTTTCTCCTCTTTATTTCTATATGAATGTCACAAATAATCGTCCATAACTGATGATTGCTGTTTGGGAAATATATTTTGAGTATTCTCCGTAAGCAGCGATTTGATACATACTTGCAGAGAGTTGAGATCTCGGTTTGTCATGCTTGCAGGCGTAAAGCTGTGGAAAAGATTTTCATGCATACCTGACCTGGGGCCTACTACATGGTGGATCTTCACTACTGGATGACGAACAATGCGCTTCCCACCGCTTTCCGGAATGTGAGCGTAACCACTACACCCCGGTAGCAATTTGAGTGCATATTCAGGCCCTTGCTTAGCAGCTGGAGCCAACTTACCTCCGCAGATTTTGGAGAAATACTAGCAGCATATGTTTTTAAGTAACAACAGAACCTTTTGATAGTCCTCCCTCAGGCCGAACTCTCCCACAAGCGGTAAAAATTCAGCCCTTTAGTGGGGTTTGAAATCGCTTTCCGCGACTTTCGGTAGTAAACAACAACCACCACGTGATCCCCTAAAGTATCTTTTTAACGAGAATGCGAAACTTCCGCAAATACAATCTTCCAGCAAGAAAAAGAGTATGTCCCGCAAGCAGCACAATAGGCCTCAACCGTGCGGTGCCATGCAACCGATGGGTACTGACTCCCGTGATACCAGGGGGGCTACTCTCTATTCCGATAAGAAAGCTTAATGCCAACTTGGTTCTCTCTTATCACTTTCGCAAAATTTGTAGAAAATGAAGCAATACTGGCAATGAAAATGAAAATGGCGCAGATTGACAGTAATGAAATGCTAAAATATGTGAAAATATTTGAAATTGGAAAATTTAAATAAAATAAATAGCGATCATTTGCGGAAAGAAAAAAATTAATAGATGGGAAAGACAAATGCGCATACGCATTAAAGAGTACCAATTGCTAGATTTGCTACCATTTTCTTTCGCATCGCAATAGAGAGTAGCCCCCCAGATAGGATTTCTGGCCAGCTGCAATCGCAAGACATCGTAAAGATCTCTTAAGATCTTTCAATTTAAGATTTTTGCCGAATCCCAGGTATTAACTGCATCTGATTTCCCCGGAGGATGTAAACCTTAAATATTCTTAGGATCATCCATACAAACCACCGGGGAGTCGCAGGCGTACATTAGAATCTGCATTATACAACTATTTAATATGATGCATTAGGTTCGAATGGACTTATAAACTGATTTCCATATTGATTTCTATTCTAATTGGCAATATCTCTGCGATCTTCCGTTACACGTTTCATAATGGTATCGAAAGGTACTTTAAATAGCAAAGGTAATAGCGGTCATCCTCGCTGAACTCCTGCATTGATATCCATCTAATTTTCACTTGTAAGGTCTTCATGTGGGAGCCGGCAAGTTGCGTTTTCGTTTAAGGCTTGTGAATGCTTTTGCATTTTAATGAAACGCTTATGCATCCTAGCGCGTTCCATTGCATTGCCTGGTTCATTTTTTAAAATGCCTTCTTGAAATCAAGAAAAACCAAATAAAGTGAACAACCGCCATTCACATGATTGTTACGTTTTAATTCTTAAGTCATTATTGTGATCTATACAGTACTTGTTTGGATGAAAACCCGCCCGATCTATTCCACTATCAACCGTAAGAGCATCCCATAATCGTTGATTTAGGATGTTGACTATAATGTTGTTGACCATTTAAATATGTATTCCTCTCCAGCTTTTGAATTCTATTAAGTTTCGTTTTTTTGGTTATTATAATGAACAGTACCGCTTTAACCCGAGATTGAGGTGGCACAGAAAAAAAAGTTGTACCAATGAAAGCACTAATCAAAAATAAAATTAGTTTTAATTAAAAATTTAATCAAGTGAATTAAACGTTTAATCAAGTGTATTAAATGTTTATTCAAATGAATTAAACGTTTAAATGATATTATTAATTTTTTTTCTGGTGCAAATTAATATTATTAATTAAACGTTTAATAGATTTAATTAAAGGTTTCATTCACTTGATCAAAGGTTTAATTCACTTGATAAAACGTTTAATTGACTTGATTAAACGTTTAATTCACTTGATTAAATTTTTAATTAAAACTGATTTCATTTTTGATTAATGCTTTTATTGGTGGAAAATTTTTTTCTGTGTGTTTGTTCTCCAGAACAGCACCCATGTTCTGTAATTTTGGTGAAAACTTCTCGCATCGAAAATATGTGAAAAAAATATTTCATCGTTTCTCGAAAAGTGAGAAAAAAGTTTGCCTGTAACTCATATCAAAAACTATCAAGAGAGATTACTTCGTTACGTTATAAATGCCATAATATTCCACTCGAAACCGATGTGACATTGCAGACGTTAAGAATGCCAGTCACATCAAAACCGATGTTCAGACGTTGAGAACGCCATTCACAGATGGCGACCAATTTTTAACGACGGTGGCGAAAATACTACCGTCAGCTATACCAAATAATGTATAGTGCGACTTTAATGTTTGTGGTTTACAAACGAGCTTTGAAAAGATTTGTATATATTATAAAAATGTTAAAAGCAAAATAATTAAACAATAAAATAAAGTGCTAAGAACAAAATAGTGTTCTTTGGATTTTGCATTTTTTAATATGTTTTTAAGTGTTGCAATTTTTTCTCGTCCCGTTTTTATTCGTGAGTTTATTTGCCAGTTCAAAAAGGGAACTTTCTCACAGAAGTTTTACAGACTCACTTAACGTAGAAGTACATAACACGCGTTTGTTCGCGCGCGCTCTGTCGTCTTCTGTCAAAAAAAGCTTAACTAGTGTATTTTCATAGAACAAGCTACATGCAAAATATTTTGACGCGTTTGCGCCAGAAAGTTGGTTAACTTTGAACTTTTTAATGCGTTGTGTTAATAAAACGATTAATTTAACAAATTTGTGAATCATGAAAGAAAAACTTATTGAAGAGCTTAAAAACATACAATATTTATATAAAAAGAATAAATTCAATAAAATAACAAAATCTTTATATACTTTCGAACCCGTTTTTAATGCACAAATAAGTAAACAAATGAAAAACAGAACGATTACAGTTAGCAGTAAGATGTTACGTCTCAATCTGTCAGAAATAGATTGGTCTTACTTTTTTATGGTAGGGTTACTGTTACTGTTATTCCCGGCTACTGAGCCTTAACGCGTGTTATGTACTTCCACCTTTATTCTGTAAATTTTCTTACGTGAGAGCTAAGACTCGCCAAAAATGTTACAGACGCAGTTAAGTGAGAAAAATAGTTTTTTGTTGCAATTTATGACATTTTTGTTTTATTTTTCACGTTTCAATCGAAAAGTTTCTCGAACATAGGCACTGGCTTATTGTGCGCGCTTGTGGTTCCATCGGCTGTAAGAAGCTCAGGAGATATATTACCCAACCCTGGAACTTTGTTGTTTTTTCAGAAATGTTAGTTTTTTCTGTTGGCGTTAGTATTATGTCTAAAAGTTCTTCATGATAAAGACAAGTGCAAGTGTGTTGTCATTCTTTAGGCGCTTCTCAACCTGTCTTTTTTTCATAAAAACCACAGGCAGTCCTTAATTATTTTCTCGTTTTTTAAGCAGCCCCTAAAATTTGTTTTCTCAATATTTAAATACAATGAAACAAAGTAGATTTTATCTATTTTGGAATATTAATGAATAAATAGAAGTTTTCTTTTCTTGTTTAAGATACAGTTTGTTAAGGAATTCCAAGGAAGGCTAGTGGTGGGTGTATTTCTTTTTTTATGGTCTTATCTAAGCTGAGAATGATGTCACTGTGTTAAGGAGCTGTAGAGACTGGCGATGTTGTCTTAAGCATTAAATTATTTTTACTGTTTTTTTTGTTATTTAGTTTTTCTTATTTGTTTTAGTAAACGTTGGCATGGAGTTCACACGGTTGCATTTTATTTCCCTCTCCCTCCTTCACCACAAAACATATGCTGAGGTTGTTTCTTATTATTATCAATTTGAGTTTTCAAAGGGAAGCAAAAAAAAAACAACAATTTATTTACATTTTTTTAGGGAGCTAAAGGAAGTAAATTGTATGTTAAGGAAAATGTGGAGAAAAAAGTATTAAGAGATTTTGTTGTTGTTTACATTTCAAAGGTTTTTTTAAACTCTGAAAAGCTTGTCACACCTGTGTTCGATAAGGAATTTGTTTCCAATATTGCTAAAAACATGTTCGGAACAATATGGTAGAGAGATACTTACTTGTGTTGGAGAGAAAAGAAGCAATGAACTTTTTATCTTTTTATGAACTTAGATAACAATGAGATTTCCTTTTATATGAAGTGGAAATTAGAATATTTTAGGGTTCAGCAAACTTAAAAATAATTTTTTTGGATACAATATTAAGTTATTTTTTAGCTAAGCACCAGTCAGTTCTAGTTTAGTTCTAGTTCTGTAATTTGATTCTAATGTAGTTCTAGTAAAGTTCTAGTTCAGTTCTAGTTTGGTACTATTTCACGTTAAGTTTAGTTCTAGTTCAGTTTTATCTAAGTTTAGCTCTAGCTCAGTTCTATAAGTCAAATTCCGTTCTAGTTCAGTTTGAATTCTGTTCTAGTACTGACAGAATTCAGTTCTAGTCAAGTTCTAGTTCTAGTTCAGTTTGAGTTCAGTTCTAGTTTATTCCTAAAGTTCCAGTGTGCAACAGAGGGCCGCAACAAAGTTTATCCAGTTGAAACTGTCTTGCGCCTTTAACAGCACTTCCAGCCAGGTCACTGAGCCAGCTTCCCACTTCCGGCCAGACCACTAAGCATTCTTTCACATCTACTTATATGTCTCCTCCTGGTATTAGCGGGTCTAACCCTTTTCCTGCTGCCTTAGGGACTTCACGATATTGTAATTTTCGCCACACCGTAATTTGGTCTTCAAGGATATGACCGATCCACTTCCATTCCGTTTCTGCTATTTAGACACAAACAAATCCTCATTATCTTTCAGAGTGACCGGTTTATGCACACATATAGGGCTCAGTTCAAGTTAAATTCTAGGCCAGTTCTTATTTAGTTCTAGTTCAGCTTTAAAAAATTTTAAATAAAGAATAAATTTACAAGATTTTGCTTGTAGTGTTTAATTCCCTATTTTTATTCTTGATAAAAATACTAAAATTTATTGTTGAATGGATAAGCTATTCCTATGCGTATTTCACTGATTGCTTAGGCCAGATCGTCAAGAAACTTCATCTTAAGATTTTAGAAAATCTAAAGGTATTAAACAAATAAAACATTTAAGCGAATAAGAATTATAGCAACAGTTTTACTTGATACAATATCAAAGCTTAAACAAAAACAACAACAATAAAAAGTGAGTTTATCTTTTCTTACATTCCCCACTACAATTGGTTGGAATTCTTCCACTTTGATACAACACACGTTCACTTTGTCAGATCATGTAACATTTGCTTGTGGCAGAACTTACTCAATACTTAGATTACTATGGCAAACACAATCACCCTTATTGTGTTTGGCGTATTTAAAATACGCCTACGACTGTTTGGTAATAGATTAAAGAGATTGTGAACTTTTTTTCTTTAATCTATTACCAAACTGTCGTAGGCGTATCTTAAATACGCCAAACACAATAAGGGTGAATGTGTAACACTAATGATGATTCGAGTACTAATTGCGAAAACATATATAATACCAGTCCTTACCTATGGATGTGAGATCTTTGCATGTTGTGATTCAAATAGCAAACATAAGTTGAAGGTAGCTTTTAACAATATTACGAGATATGTTTATGTCTTAAAAATTAATATTACCCCGTTTTCCAAAAAAATATACGGGGTGCTATTTGAAGACTTGTTGAAAATACGAACTCTTGTTTATCTGCATAAAATTATAACCACTCGTGAACCAAATTATCTCTATAATCGTTTAAATTTTAGTCGCCTCGGAAGAATCTTATTCAATTTAGGCACCACACGCTAGTTTCGGAATGGCAATTTTTTATAACTGCAATACGTCTCTGGAACAATCTTCCCCCAACAATTCAAGAAACCAGCAGCGTTTTCGAATATAAATTTGTATTTCACTATTCTTTTTTTTTAAAACCTTTTCTTTAGCTTCACTTCGGAAAATCAAATCTTGTAACGTTAATTTAAACGCCTTATACTCAATGCAAATGGATGGATGATACTTTGCAGGCATACATATTCCCGATGACAATACACGAATACATGGGCATAGCCAGGATAACATATAGGGGGGGCGAATTTTTCTTTAAATGTTCTTTTTTAAGAAAAGCGTTTCTTAAAAAATGTTTTTTAACCCATTAGCGCACATGGTGCCTTTTAAGGGACGCTCTTTTTTCCACTTTACAGCAACACGAAGAATTAAAAATTAAACTTTCATTTAGCATCTCATTCTCTTGTGTGACTTCGTCAAAACAACAAGTGTTTTTATCCAATTTTATTCTATTGAGTGCGTAATATTGTGCAAAAAATATATAACGGGAATAAAAAAATTCGCACCACACGTGAAGGGTATGTAAGAATGAAAAAAAAAAATGAACAGTTTGTTGCTTTATTTATATTTGTTTAAGTAACTGAATTGTTAAGCTGGAGGTCCATACCACGCGTTTTCGCTTCCACGCAGCGCATGCTTTTATAACCTTATTTGCGCTATACGTTTCAAGCTACATGTAACGCTTTTTATGCAGCAGCAGCACAAGTAAAACTGAAATTTAATTTGTCAAAATCAGCTGATTTGTTCGAACGATGCTTGTGACGCTTACAAAAGTAGAAAGCAAACCTTCTTTTCGCCTCAAGGCATCTACGCTTTTGTGCATGTAACTTACTACGTATAACTACACAGATTCTACTTTTTTGACAGCTGCGTATGCTGCGAAAAAGCGAGTAACGTGTGGTGTGGACCTCCAGCTTTAAAGTTTTAAAATATAAATGATTTGAAAAATATTAGCAATTGGCGTTTTTTATTCATGTTATTTTCATTGCTATTCTTATACAGACTTACTGTTGTTGAAATATTGGAGCAGTAAGAATATATAGACGATAACTTGCAAAATACCGACATATTTGCAATTCCTTCTTTGGATGGAAATGATTAATGAATAATTTTCATAAATTTTTTTCAATTGAAAATTTTAATTTTTCTTACATAAAGGTTTTTATTGAAAATTATTTCATATCCGTACAATAAGCGATATTCGAACCGAAAAATGCCCACTCCGTCCCGTTTCGGAAATGAAATAAGATCAAAGAGGATCTACGGACAATCGTTTTTCTGATAATGACAATATACTCGTCGTACGATGGAAAGGCAATAACGTAGTCACCTTAGGAACTTATTCTGACAAAAATGAAATTGGAACGTGCAAGCGTTATGCAAGAGGAGAAGGCGCCATGCAGATACCCAACCAAAAGTATTTCAACATTACAATCAAGGCATGGATGGTGTAGACAAAATGGACCAGTTAATAGCTGTTTCTCGGTCATTTATAAGACAACGTAAGTGGTGGTGACCAATTTTTGCATATCTGTTTGATGCTTCCGTTGTTAATGGTTGGCTACTAATGAGAAAGCTGCATCCAAATGATCTAGATTGCTCAAACTTGTTGCAATTCCGTAGATATATAGCCACTTCTTACCTAGAAAAGTACGGTGTGCCCTCTATAAGAGGTTACAGACCATCGATTTTCAGTGCTGTCAATCGATAGGACGGTAGGAATCACATATAGACTACTCCAAAACGGATAAAGATGTGCAAACTGCGGTAACAAGTCTAATTTTATGTGCAACAAGGGCCTTCACCCAAAATAATGTTTCAAAAAATTTCACATTTCATGTGACGATATTGCATAATGTCCCTTATAAGGGACTCCTTTTAAAATCTTTAAAAAAAATGTTATTCAAATGAAGCTTCTAAAAATTATTTTAATAGTCGTTTTAATTTACGTGTTCAAAAAGAATTTTGTTAAAAAGTCCTTGGGGAACTTCATGCACTAATGGATTAAGGCCTGTTTTCACAACTTACCGATAGCTAAAAGTAGACTTTAACCGGCCTTATAAAAAGTGTTCCATTATAAAAACTTTACTTTAACCTTAAGTGAACGATTAAGTAAATTAAGGTTTATCCTACCTGGTAGGTACCCAATAAAAAATTTTATCATAACTGTATCAAAACATTCAGTGTGTAAAGCTGATCGTTACATCCAACAATTTTTTATGCGCTGAATAATGCGCTTCATGTGTCAAAAATGTATTGCTTCAAAGTGGGAACTCGCCATATAAAATTCATGTCTTCCGTATGTGCAATGGTAAGCGCAACTCTTATGTTTCTCCCTTACAAACCTGCTTCGTTGGAAGCAGGGTTGACAGATATGGCGATTTCTCGCCAAACGTGGCGATTTTGAAACGTGTTTGGCGATGGGATTTTCCATTTGGCGACTGGCGACTTGTATGGCGATTTCTGATATAGCTGGCGATTAACTTGGCTATTTTTACCATTTATATTATTTCGGCGATTTTGTTTAACAGCTTGTCATTATACCCACACCACAATTGTGGAGAGGGTATTATGCATTTGTGCTGATGTGTGTAACGCCTTAAAATATTGGTCCTAGACCCACCTTTCTGAGTCGAACTAACGATGTCCGTCCGGCTGGCTGGCTGTCCATGTAAGCTTGTGCGCAAAGTACAGGTCGTAGTTTTGGAGATATGTAATTTGATAAAATTTGGAAAATAGGTTCTTATTGACTCAAGGACCAAGCCTATTCAAAAAGGGCTGAATCGTAGGACCATGAGGGGAGATAGGGGGAAATTGCTTCCTCTCAGAAACTATCAAACCGATTTTAATGAATTGAAATATAGATAAATCTATATTTATATGGACACATAAGCATGATGTGTTTTTAAATACTGTGGTGTAGGGTATCAAATTGTCGCGCTTGACCGACTATATTTTCTTACTTGTTTTTTGTTATCATTACTAACACAAAAGAACTTGCAACTTTTTTTCACATGTGTTTTGTTTTGCTATCATATTAAGTGAATTTTATATTCAGTCAGTATTAATTCAAATATGTAGTATGTATGCAGGTCAAAACTCCAGTAATGAAATCGGTGAGGCTGAAGTGTACGATCTTATAAACTTGTGTACTTAATTAAAGTTTTTCAACTGAATACTCCATTTTATGTTATTTAGACAAAAATTACAGAAACAAAACAAAATTTACTTTCGGCGACTTTTTGTATTTTTCTCAGTTTTTGGCGATTTTTGACTGAAATATTATACTAGCGTTTTTTGTATGCAAAATTTAATTAAAAAAAAAAAAAACTGAACAAAATTGACGTTTGGCGATTTTTGGCGATTTCTGACATCTGGTTTGGCGATGGAGCTCAAAAAAATCTGACAACCCTGGTTGGAAGCTCCATTTTTTACTGGGTAAAAGTAAAGTTGTAATAATGGAACACTTTTTATACGGCCGATAAAATCCTACCTTTAGCTATCGGTAAGTTGTGAAAACGGGCCTAAATGTTCTTATTTATTTTTCACTTTAGTTACATTTTAACTGTTAAAATAATGTGCCTGTTTTATGTTAATAATTTGTATATTTTTATGTTATTGATATAAATACTTTTGATCATAACTTCATTAGATTTCTACTCACTAAAACCAATGTTTTGTTGTAGAAGTTTCAAATAAATGAAATAAATTAAAATTAAAATTAAGAATAAATAATAAAAAAAAGTTCTAAGTAGGTTTTAGTTCAGTTCGAGTTAAGCGCTAGTTCAGTTGTAGTTCCAAAAGCGGAAAAAATTACAGAGAAACTGAACCTCCCTCTGTGCTTTTAGAGGCGTCCCACAGTGCTGTGGCCCATAGACATAAATAAAAACAAGTTAGAGTGCTATATTCGGCTTTGCCGAATCTTTGATACCCTCCACCGACACTTCCAATGTTTTAGGACTAATATCTGTATGATGTCTATTTATTATTATAATCTTTGTAAAAACAGACATCTGCATTAAAATTTGTTGCGGCTTAGACCTATATAAAATTATTGATCGACAATCAGAATCAATTTTAAAAAGTTTGAGTAGAATATCAGTTTAAGATGAACTTAAATGAAGAACAAGAGAACAAATTATATAAAAGCCATGGTAAGCTATAAACCAATCATCCCAAATTCTGCAGAACGATTTCTGGTATTAAAAAACATAAATTTCAATACAGCGGTGCAATTAGTTTAAGCGTTTGCATTAAATTTCAGAAGGCTGCTAAAATGGAATCTAAGGAAAATTATGGACCGTATATCACAAAATTGCATTTTCTGGCCATATGAAGCTAAACTGGAAGAAAGTTTACCGCGTATTTAATTATTTTACCAGAGTGGGCTTTATATGAGGCCTATGCACCGATCTTCACCAAATTTCATAGTGTCATTTCTAGTTCTATAAAACTGTGATGTATCAAATTTTGTTATGATAGCATTATTTTTTACGTATTTAGGCGTACTAAGCTCTTTTCCGGGCGTAAGGTTTATATGGGGCCTATGGTAAATTATGGACCGATCTTCACGAAATTTCACAGTCTTATTTCTAGTCCTGTAAAACTTATATGTTCCAAATTTTGTTATGATAGCATTATTTTTTACGTATTTAGGCGTACTAAGCTCTTTTCCGGGCGTAAGGTTTATATGGGGCCTATGGTAAATTATAGACCGATCTTCACGAAATTTCACAGTCTTATTTTTAGTTCTAAAAAATTTCGATGTACCAAATTTTGTTATGATAGCATTATTGTTTACGGATTTAGGCGTACTAAACTGTTTTCTGGAAGTAGTTTTTATATGGGGTCTATGGTAAATTATGGACCGATCTTCACAAAACTTATTAGTTTCATTTCTAGTCCTATTTAACTGTGACGTGCCAAAATTTGTTATGATAGCATTGTTAGTTAGGGTTTTAGGCTTACTATACTGTTTTCCGGGAGTAGGGCTTATATGGGGCCTAGGGTAAATCATGGACGGATCTTCAAGAAATTTTACAGCGTGATTTCCAGTTAAATAAAACGAACTATTGCGAAATCTTATATCATTCTGTGCATTTTTCCATCATTTATGTTAGTTTTTGTAACAAAATTATCAATTTTTTTTTAGGTGGTGGTTCTACATTTTGATTCATAGCTCAGATCCTATTTAACCGATTTTGCTGGATTTCAATCCCAAACTGCTTAGGATAACTACAAGCACTTTGACACCAAGTTTGTTTATTTCTTTTGAGTTTTTCGAAAGTGAGCGTGTTTTCAACAGACGGACAGACAGACGGACATGGCTAAATCGACTTAAAATTACTCATGGACCCAGAATATATATACTTTATAGGGTCTGAGATGAATAATAAAAAAGTTTCACACGGAATGACAAACTTAATATACCCTCTTCACAACTAATTGTGGTGGAGGGTATAAAAAAAAAGTCTTATATTGTAATTAAAAATGTACAGATCGATAGATAACAAAATAATTAAAATGAATTTTGAAAAATTTTAAAGATTTAACTCGTTTTGGCGGCGCTAGAGGGCGCCAAAGTTTGAGAATTTAAAGTTAAAATGGCTAAACAACTGTTGTAAAACTGTTGTTTTTTAAAGCACGAGATTCAAATTTTTTTCTGTAGTAGTTTACTATATTTAGAACTAACTGTAAAATTGGTTTGTAAAATGCTTATTATTAAGTTAAGCTGTAAAAATTTCTTAACTTTGATGGAATATTAAAAAAAAAAAAAAATATCGTCTATGGGTTTTTTTCTGATTTCGAATATTTAGACTGTTTTCTAATAACTACAAGAAAAAAAATTTTTTAAATTTTACCACAACTTGAAAAAAGTGTATTTAAAACAAATGCTATTTTCGTGATTTTTGCTCAAATTTTCATAGATTAAATTAGTTTAAAAAAAATAAACTAGGCACATAATAAGAAATATTAAGGTATTAAAGTGGCTTTATGTAATTATAATGAAACGTAACTAATAACTAAAATAAATTTCGGGGTGCTTGTCCGAAGAAGCATTGGAAGCCAACCACAAAATCGTGAGAAAAACCAGATTGTCCCATACGAGAAAAACGTCACCACGACACTCATAAAGATTTAAACGTGTGTGAAGATAAATATGAAAAGTTAAATATGTTTTTAAAAAATATCGCATGCGATAAAAAATATTTTAAAAAAATATCGCATGCGTATTATTAAGAAAATACGACTACTTATACGAAATTTTACAGTTTTTATGAAAAATTAATAATTTTTATTTAATATTTCAAACTATTTAGATATTTAGTTAGTCTTTTTATATTAAAATTTATGATTTTTGAAAAAATACGACTTAGAGTGAAATTCACATGAAAGTGCTGTGTGGGGGATATGGCCACTGTGTCCAAACCCTTCGATCTCAGGGAATCAAACCTAATGGAAAATGAAGACTATGGACAGGGCTACAATATCCTATACGCACTTTATCCCAATTGTATTTGTGAAAATTTTTATAAATTTTTGAAAATTTGACTTAGAGTGAAATTCTCTTGAAAGTGCTGTGTGAGGGATATGGCCACTGTGTCCAAACCCTTCGATCTCAGGGAATCAAACCTAATGGAAAATGAAGAGTATGGACAGGGCTACAATATCCTATGTAAATATATGTATATATACTTTCAAGAGAATTTCACTCTAAGTCAAAATTTCAAAAATGTATAAAAATTTTCACAAATACAATTGGGATAAAGTGCGTATAGGATATTGTAGCCCTGTCCATAGTCTTCATTTTCCATTAGGTTTGATTCCCTGAGATCGAAGGGTTTGGACACAGTGGCCATATCCCTCACACAGCACTTTCAAGAGAATTTCACTCTAAGTCAAAATTTCAAAAATGTATAAAAATTTTCACAAATACAATTGGGATAAAGTGCGTATAGGATATTGTAGCCCTGTCCATAGTCTTCATTTTCCATTAGGTTTGATTCCCTGAGATCGAAGGGTTTGGACACAGTGGCCATATCCCTCACACAGCACTTTCAAGAGAATTTCACTCTAAGTCAAAATTTCAAAAATGTATAAAAATTTTCACAAATACAATTGGGATAAAGTGCGTATAGGATATTGTAGCCCTGTCCATAGTCTTCATTTTCCATTAGGTTTGATTCCCTGAGATCGAAGGGTTTGGACACAGTGGCCATATCCCCCACACAGCACTTTCATGTGAATTTCACTCTAAGTCGTATTTTTTCAAAAATCATAAATTTTAATATAAAAAGACTAACTAAATATCTAAATAGTTTGAAATATTAAATAAAAATTATTAATTTTTCATAAAAACTGTAAAATTTCGTATAAATAGTCGTATTTTCTTAATAATACGCATGCGATATTTTTTTAAAATATTTTTTATCGCATGCGATATTTTTTAAAAACATATTTAACTTTTCATATTTATCTTCACACACGTAAGATTTAATGACTCATTTAATACTTTCCTCAGATCCGTTGTTATCTTCAAAAAGGAATCCAAAGACTAAAAAAAGTATATTTTTTGAAGAAATTGAGAAATATATTCTGAGAGAAAATGTTGATGAACCAGCTAAAGATGACGAAACAAATGTTTCGTTGAGCGGCAATATTTTTTTTTGGAAGAATCCAGTACTGAAGATGATTCATTGTAATTAAAAAAAATTATACCATATGTATGTTAATGTAATAAATAAATTAGTTTAAAGAAATTTAATTAGGAATATAATAAGAAATAATTCCAAATAATTCGTAATATCGGCTCAGAATCACTTTCTGAGTCGATCTAACGATGTCCGTCCGGCCGGCTGGCTGTCAATGCAACCTTGTGCATACAGATCGCAAATTCGGAGACAATTTAATGAAATTTGTCACAGAGGCTCTGACTGGTACGAGGACCAAGCCTATTGAAAATGGAACGAATCGGTCCATTATTTTACAAAAACCATCTTATTACATCGGCAAGATTAAATTTGGTCCAAACCAAACTAATTTTATTCCAATCAAAATCAGCTTATCAAATTTTATTGGAATCTTTCTATTTTTGAGCATAGCTCCCATACAAATCATTCTCCCGAAAATAGCTTTTAATGCCAGCTTCCTTAAAAATATTAGTATTTACATACAAATTGGCGACAATGACTTTTACTATAGCTACTATGTCATGAAGAAATGTTGTCCATGTAGTTCCAAAATAAACTATAGGTTCCATATAAACCCTCATCCAAAAAACTCATGTATGAAATTGCAGATATCTAAATAATATTTGGCAGAAAGAGCTTTTAAACGAATCTTAACCTCATAACATAATTTTGTTCTAGCTGGTCCATGATTGCCCAAATAGGTTACTCTCTAGGAAATTTGATTACACTCTAGGAAATTTGTTTTTGAATATTTTTGCAAGAGCATTTTAAGCGTTTTTAACTAATTTTTCATTAAATGATGTTTTTGTATTTTTCACATTAATAATCCGATTCTATACATATATATCTAACAAATATCAATTTTCGTACCAAATTTTATTACGATTGCATAATTTTTGTAAGTGTTATAACATTTTTAAGAAAAAGGATATATGGCAGGACCTTGAGTCCTTGTTCGGATTTAAATGAAAATTTGCACACACGTTGCTAGTTGTGTGTGTATTAGCATGACCATGGGTAGTTTTGTGGGCATTATTGAAGCTAAAATTACATTTTTCCATTTCAGGACACATGGGAGGTAGGCGTGTCCTTGGACCGATTTCTCCAAAAAAATTCATATTTTTCTTGACTAAGCTATTTTATGCTAGTGTACCAAATTTCAAAGACAAGGACAAAGCACTGTGCGTCCTCACAACCCCACAAACACATGAACTTTTCTTTAAATTTATTTATAAAGTTCCCATTACAAGACAATTCTCATCATTTCTATTACTCAACCATGACTGAAATTCCATCAAAATCTCAAAAAGCCATGACATACATAAATTTGCTACACAACTAATCCCAATAAATAACAAAAATTAACTACATTTTCAGGAAATAATCGAAGAGAACAATATTTTCCTGTAATCCAGAGTAAAACCTCAACAATAACTCGCTCATTGTCAAAAGCAAAATATACCCGAGTCATTCATAATGCCCAAAATAATGTGTACTTGAGAAAACACAAAATATAAAAAAAATTTTATTTACATGATCTACATGATCATTTGTATCCTTATGAGATTAAAAATGCAAATTAAATAAAATTTTTAAACAAAAAGGACTTGTGAATGTAAACTCTAGATAAAGGAAAGCATGTCAGTTTTAATATTGAATTTTTTTTTTTTTTTTTTTTTTTTGTTGATGTCATGTTTTCGGTTTGACAGATTTTGTGATGTTGGTTGTGTTTTTGGTGGTAAATTTAACAGCTGGCTAAGAAGTTTTTTTTTGTTTTGAAATAAAAATATTGTCATGTTTAAGGATATTTTAAAGGATTTTTTTAATATTTTCTTTGTTTTTTTTATTAAGTCAAGATTTTTTTTTTCTTTTTTTTTTTGATAATAGAAGAAAAAATATGTAAAATTTTTAACAGTTTAAGGGAAAATGTTTTTACTAAAAATTAACATAATTAATTGAAACTATTTAAAATCAAATTTAAATTTTACGTTTAAAGGTGTTTTCTATATAAAGGAGCTTTATTTAAATAATTTTGTATAGTTTTGAAATGCTGGCAAACCCGAAGGGCAAGAAATTGAATGTGAAGCACGGCCAACCAGTCAAATTCAAGCCAAAAACAATAATCTGTGTTAGCTTGGACCAGAGGGATCCCAGAAGCAATATGAGCTGCTGAAATCAGGCCAGACGGTTGCAATGGTCCTGCACCGAACACAATAAATCTTTAAAGAGTTCAACACTATTTGAAAAATGTTTGCTGGGCAGATTTGCCTCTCTTGCCTTATAGTGTTCCAAATTTTTTTTTTTGTCAGAGGCTCAAGCATAATTTTAAAGCTTGTAGGGTCCAGTATTTTTGAATTTTTTTTTTTAGATTTTTAGGAAGACTTGGCTCATAACTTTGTCAATAACCAGGTTGATTTAATTTTTTGACCGAATATTTCTAAAGAAAATTTACCAAACTTTATTTTCATATGCAAAAACTTAAAGTTCCGCCAATATTTTTGCCCATTACGATTCCACATATTAAGTCCTTTGTAATTTTTTAACAAATTATGTAGAAAACGGTTTATTACTTTTTAAATTTATATGAAAGGTATAAAAACTAGTGACGCTATTTTGAATACCGATAAGTTCTAAGCAATTAAGAAAAACAAAAATGGAATTTTATCCTACAGTTTCCGAGTTACACTATTTTTATAGTTTGAACCTTAAAAAGGGCGATACTTTTTTCGTTATAATTATTTGGGGTATTCACAAGGTGTGCTATCATGTTATATTGTCATAATGTTCTAACATTTTACAATGGTTTAAAAATATTGTTGTTGCTTTGTAAACAAAAAGTGTCTTAAATTAATAGAACGTTGCTTGCTATGTTTATTGTGCTGTCGTAATTAATCAGAAGAGACCAGAACTGAGCCGTATCGCGTTAGTTCTTGTAGCCGTCGCCGTTAATGGTATAAATTTATCCGGTTAACATCAAAATTTGACCTGCGGCTAGCAATTTTTGCAAGAAATCACTTGCGGCGTCAAATAATATCGGCTTATGACTCTGCTGTTTGGTAAACAAACAAAATAAAATTTATTTCTTATTTGCGTCTGCAAAATGAAAAATAGTCAGGTAAGATCTAATTTAATTTATTAATTCATGGAAAAGAATTAGAAAATAATTTGATGTTAGTTAATTATTTATTTTTTATATTTGTTTTTAATCAGCTGATTTAAATTCAAAATAGCATACTAAATTATGAGGGGTTGTTCACAACAGTCGTATTTTTTCATGTTATTATTTTAAGACATATGACTTTATGACACCTTGTGAATCCCCCAATTGTATATTTCCATAAATTTTTATAGTTGCGTTTTAACTGTCATTAACTTGTGACATTTATTGATCTAAACCGTTACACGCTGTCATTTCCACTTTCTATTTTATGTGTGCTCCAGGAGCTATCAATCGGGCTCGCTGGATAATGAGAATTATCTATTCTTTGAAAATATGAATTTTCCGAAACCAGTTGCATTCTTATATAAACAAATCAACAGTTGATGCCTTGCTTGAATTTAGTTCATTTATTTTAAGAAGAAAAATCAAATATTGGTACCTCTGCCAGTGCCCTCGATACGCTCCTCTCAATGATCTGAGCCTATTAAAGGAATTTGATAGTGAAAAAATTATTAATAAAGCAGTTGCAAAAGCCTCGCTTTAACTTTTCTAGGTCATCAGTGGTACTTTACTCCGAAATTGGCTGCCCCAGCGTTTTTTGATGAACGTATCGACACCAAAACTTAGCACTTAAAGACAAAAAAACTTGCAGATACACCATGCAGCGATTATGAAGTAGCAAGTGTAACTTTAACAGAAGAAAACTTTAGAAATAAAGAAATTCAACAATTCATTTCAAAAGCCAGTCTTACTTTTTTTGAAGCTTATTTCAATCGATTTTTTAAAAATAGATCCAGAGAATTGGAAAGCCAACAAGTCATTTCAAGAGGCAAAGAAAAAGTTCAACAATTACAAGTAGTAAATGATGTGGCAGAACGATGTGTGGCTTTGGCTAATACTTATATTAATGTCAGAACTTCTGAAACTGATTACCAGAATTTATTGCAAGGTATAGAACTACATCGCAAGAACCGCAATAAATGATTTTTCACAGAGCAAAAGAAAAGTTTCTTATTTTTGTTGATTGGGTAAGATTGGTGAACTGGCAAACAGCTTATAATAACAAATACTGGGTATAAAGAAAAAAAACGGGTATAACTCAGGAACGGTAAGAACAAATTTAAAAATTGTTTATTCATATTAATAAGAATTAATTTATCTTTCAAACTGCATCATTAGTTTTTTTCGTTTTTATTTAAACTTAAAAAGTTGTAAAGCGTTATTACAAAATCTTTTTGAAAAATTACGAAAAATTGTAATTAAGGGTATCTAAATGAGTAAACTCATCACCAAAACTTATAATTTTTTCACACAGGAATAAAGCTTGGATATTTTTCTTTAAAACTGTTTCCTCAGCAGTGAAGAAACTCGTGGTATTAACCAAGTTATGAGTAAAGTTAAAAAAAGGCCGAAAACTCCGTTTTTTTATGAAAACTCCATTTGCGCGGCCTCTAAACCTCTTCCGAAAATTCTTAAAAAAAAAAACAAAAATAGTTTACCCAATAAGCTTTTAAATTTTAATTGAGCACCTATGAAAATCAGAAAGAAAAAATTTTTTGGGACACCCTAGTGTATACCTTGTCAATGCCGACAACCATTTGTTTCGATCGATTTCACTGGAATACGTTTCACTTGAGAACAAGACACCCGAAATTGGTTGAATTTATTCAGATGCTTAATGCGGAAATCATATGGATTTAAGTAAATTTATATTTACAACCAAATTAACGCTTAAACATGCCGACCAACTATACAGCTAATATTTTGGCGATTTTATAAGCGATTTCTTTAGTTTTGTTAATAGTTTTGAATAGTTTTTTCGTTTATTATAGTGAATATCTTTCTGATTTAAAAAAAAAAAAATTAAATTCTAGGAGGGCCTAGAATTTAAATCGATTTGTTTTGTAGTTTTGATAATTTTTGTCAACTGCAATACAACATTGTATATTCGTTAAGTTTAGGCTTTAACGATTTTTTTGTTTAATTAAATTAAAGTTTAATGATTTTTTTCTGTTTTTCTAATATTTGGCTAAGTTTTAGTTGTTTATAATTTAACGATTTTTTTATGCTATTAACCAGAATGTTTTGAATTTTGACGATTTTTTTTTGATTTTAAGATTTTTTTGCTGAGTGCGCTTTTTAAGCTTTTTGCGATATTTTCTTTAAAAAAAGAATTTTCAATTTAAATAAATCTTTTTCTCAGTTAATGCACGTTTATAAGTTTTTTGAGATTTTTACGATTTTTGTTTTAACGATTTCGTCTTTTATTACTGCGCATTTACATTTAAGTACTTTATGTCAATACATTATGTCGATTTTTATTTAATTTAGTTTTATTTGAATAATGTATTATTTTTTATTATTGCTTTAAGCGTGTTAAAATTTTGGCGTTTTTTTAATTTTTAAAGGATTTGTTTTGGAGTTATTGTGTTTTGACGTTTAAGCATTTTATGTCAATATATTTTGTTGATTTTTAAAAATTTTAATCGACTTACTTTGTTATTATTGCGTTTTATATTTTTTAAATTTATTGTCTACTTTTCTTTAGTTTATTTGATTTGATCTGAAATTTTATTTTAATTTAAACGTTTCAAGATTCAGACGTTTTCTTTAAACGATTTATATACTTTGTAAGTACTGCTCTTATACATTTAAACATTTTTTATCAATATATCTTGTCGATTTTTATTTAATTTATTTATTTGAATTATTTTAAGTTATTGCTTTAAGCGTTTTAAAATTTTGCCGTTTTTTTTTTAAACGATTTACTCTGTCATTATTGTGCTTTTACGTTTAATGATTTTAATATCAATATATTTTGTCGATTTTTATTATATTTGAATTATTATATTCATTTATTGAACTTTAAGTGTTTTAAAATCTAGGCGTTTTTTAATCGACTTACTTTGTTATTATTGCGTTTTACATTGTTACATTTTTTTTTTCAATTTATTGTCGACTTTTTTTAATTTATTTGATTTGATCTGAAATATTATTTTAATTTAAACCTTATAAGATTCAGACGATTTTTTAAACGTTTTACATACTTTGTTATTACTACTGCGTTTTTACATTTAAGCATTTTATGTCAATATACTTTGTCAATATCTTTTATTTGAATTTTTATTTTCAACTAGCTGACCCGGTCCGCGTTGCTGGCCCTAAGCAAACATTAGTGTTGTATTACCAGACGATTTAAATTGAGCTTTAAACGAAATTTATGGCCTTTAAAATTTTCCTTCCGTAAATACCTAAGCTGGACCATGGCGGTGATTTTATAGAAAAAATCGTCCAAATCGGTCAAGCCGTTCTCAAGTTATGCGCTTAATAGAAAAAGTGGGCGTTAAAGTAGGCGTGATACATTTTTCTTTCGATGAAAACTTAAAATGGATTAATACGAACATTTGAAAGAAAAATAAGTCAAATCTATGGAGCCGTTTTTTGATTTTAGGTAAATCGAAAAAAGTGGGCGGGGCAAAATTTTCTTTCCGTAAAAACCTAAGTTGGACCATGGCAATCATTTTAAAGAAAAAATCGTTTGAATCGGTCAAGCCGTTCTCAACTTATGCGCTTAATAGAAAAAGTGGGCGTAAAAGTAGGCGTGGTAAATTTTTCATTCGATGAAAACTTAAAATGGATTAATACGAACATTTGAAAGAACAATTTGTCAAATCGATGGAGCCGTTTTCTGATTTTAGCTAATTCGAAAAAAGTGGGCGTAAAAGTGGGCGGGGCAAAATGTTCTTTTCGTATAAATCTAAGTTGGACCATGGCGATCATTTTAAAGAAAAAATCGTCCAAGTTATTTAGAAGTCATTGGTGGTGCAATATGAAAATTGGATTTTACCACGCCCTCCGCCCGCAGTGTCACCCGCCTGAATATTCTGAAGATTCCCTGAAAATTTCATCAAAATCGGACCAGCCGTTTTGGAGTCTATACGTTACATACACACATACATTCATACATACATCCTATTTTATATATGTATATAGATAGATAGATTATTGTACTTTAAACGTTTTAAAATTTTGGCGTTTTTTTTTTTTAATTTTTAATCGACTAACTTTGCTATTATTTACTCCAATTTATTTTGTCGATTTCTATTTTTTTCTATTTCTATTATATTTGAATTTTTATTTTTATTTATTGATTGAAAAGTTTTAAAATGTTGGCGTTTTTTTTTAATTTTTAATCGACTTTGTGATTATTGCGCTTTAATGTTTAAATATATTATTTCAATTGTTTTAAAGTTCAATCTTTGAAAATAATTTGAAATAAAATGCTTGAATGTAAAAGCGCAATACTAACTAACAAATCGTTAAAAAATTAAAAAAAAAAAAACGTCAAAATTTTAAAACGTTTAAAGTGCAATAATTTGTTGTTATAGCGTTTTTACATTGTAATATTTTATTTAAATTTTTTAATTTATTTGGAATTATTGCAGTTTAAGCGTTTAAAAATTTTGGCGTTTTTTAAATTTTTTAACGACTTAGCCTGATGTCATTGTTCTGATGCAATTGAGCATTTTATTCCAAATTATTTAGTCGATTTTTATTCTATTTGATTTTAAATTTTTTTTTTTAGTCGTTTTTTAAGAAACATTTTCTAATTTTTGGCATTTTTTAAGATTTTTGCGATTTTTTTAAATATTATAGATTTTAACTACGTTCTTAACAATTATTTTGACAGTTAAGCAGATGTATGCGAATTGATTTTTCTTTTTATTTAAAATTAAATTTTTTAAAAATAATCTACCTTTTTCCTTAAAAATGTCCTTTTTTACCTTTTGTACTTTTTTCCTCAAAAACATACTTAAATAAAAACAAAGTACTTTTTCTTAAAAATAGGACAGTTTCTTAAAAAACATATAATTTTTTAATTTTTGCATTTTTTTTAATTACATTTTTCGGAGTACCTTTTTCATACTCATAATTTTGACCCATTTTTCACTTTAGTAACAAAATTTTTCTTTTTATATTCTTCTTACGAATATAAAAGATAACAAGAAGCTTTTTTCACTTTTGATTAACTGTTTCTCTGTATGTTTCAAGCATCTTTTGAAAAGACTTATTTACAAAATTCACTCCATTTTACACCATTTTAAGTAGGACAATTTATTGACAGTTTTCCTTTGTGTGGCATGGTTTTTTGTCCTCCTTTGTTTGCTAACGATTTTAATTATCTATTATTGTCTTGCCGTCTTAAGTCCTGCAGTATTTTGTCGTTCACTTTTGTGAGATTCCTTGACCATAGAAATTAGCCTGACTACCTAATTTTTCTTTTCAATCTCCCTCTCTATGTTTGATTTTCTTTTAATTATGTTCTGGACCGACGGCAACAGACCACTGCCCTCGTTTAAGTTTTTTTCATAGAGACGGTCGCTCATTCATCTTTCCCTTTCAATTACTTTATTTAAATTTGTTCATTTTACCTTTCACTTATATGTATCCTGTTACCTACATTTAATGCCCTTTCTGTCTGAAATATGTGTAAATTTGCAAAAAAGGAAACATATCATTTGGTTAGAAGCAAAAAATTTCAGCTTTCAAAAGAAGATGTAAATTGTTGTTTGATTAAGACTACTTTTCATTTTTTTTTTTTTACATTATAAATTTCACTTTCAATTTCTTTTTCTTTTATCTTCATTTCTACGAAAAAAGGATGTCATCTATAAGGCCTAAGAATATTTGTTAGGTTTTTTTTTATTTGTGTAGTGGAATGCTGAAACCAACAAAAAACTCTCAAATTAAAACGGTCAACCCTGAATTACTTTTGTGATCTTATTCCGAAAATTAGTTTAACACTGCTAAATAACTAAGAAAGAAAAAAATTTCCAAAATCGAAGAAAAACTGAAATTTTAATTTTTTTATTTTGTTTTGAATAAATTTTTTATTATCAGCCTGTTCATTGATTTCGGACGTTAACGTTCGCATAGAAAATTATATTTAAACCAAAAACAAAATTCGAAAATTCGTTTTGTTTTAAAACAAAATTCGAAAATTTGTTTTTGTTTTAAATGAAATTTCCTATGCGAACGTTGACGTTCGAAATCGTTAAACAGGCAGTATGTTTCAAAAAAATAAATTCTTCCCAAGTAGGCTAAGTAGAAATGGTAGTTAGTATGATCCATTATGATACCATGGAGTTCCACCAAACAGAACTCCAAGCTTAGAACTAACTTCAACTTCTAACAAAGTTCAAAATGCACTTCAGTTCATCGCCATCGATATCATATAATCCGTCAAAGGTGGCGGATCCCATTTCAGCCACTCATCTTCTTGCCAGTGCAACACAGTGACACAGGAGATGTTCTACGTCCGCCTCCTTATTTTCGTCATCGTCGTTGCGGTAGTAATCAAAGTGTTTGGCCCTAGACCCTGTACATGTCTGCAGATAAGATAATGTCCTGTGGTAGCCTTTCTTAGTTATCGATAGTAGAGACATGGTACGCCCGTCATCCATGTGGAGCCTTAATTGCCTGGCAATCCTTCATCCAGAGCTTGCGGTCGGTCCATCTTTCGTGCTAAATCTCGATAGTTTTTTGTTTTATTATTTATTTATTGAATCTTCATATATTAAATATGAACTTACAATACTTTATCAAATCTTATCCCAATACTTTATTTTATGTCCTGCCAGTGCTAGACGTAAATTTTCTTCATCACGGGTTCCGTTCATCTAAATGGGTAAGTGCTGCGGTGTCTCTTCTCCTTAAGCGAGTGTGGTCGTTATCATTTAAAACATTTCGAGCTAGTGGGTTCGGATGCAATGCAATATCGAAAGTAGATCGGCGAAGTTGGAGTTTGCAGAAGAGCCCAGGTACTCCAATTGCCCACAAATCCAGTGGAACCCGTAAGGTAATGCCAAGTATAGCAAGTTAATCCCTAATGTTTTCCAGAATGTCAATGTGCTTTGAGACCCATGTGATCCTGTTGTCACATTGCTCACACTACTCTGCGATCTAATTTAAAGATGGGCGGCTGTCCAGGAAACGCCTGCAATAATACTAAAAATTGCTAAATCGAAAAGGAAATCATAAAAATTGCAAAAAATTTTCACGAAACTTTAAAATATTGTCAATATCGAAAACCAGCTCTTTTAGTGACGAATTTTGTCGTTAGCTTTTTAAAACTAAAAACTCGCTTAAACTGAAAAAGAAAAAACAATCTAAAAATATTTTTTAAAAATTGTAAATGAACCCAGTAAAAAAAATTTGGGTTTTTTGAAGCACTACAGAAAAAAAGCGCATAGTCAAGCGCTTCAATTAGAGAGCTCTTATACAGCAGTAAATGATAAAGAATAAAATATACAAAAAAGCTGCTTTTTAGTGCTGACAACGAAGAACGTTTTAAAGCGAAAAAAATAAGAATATATTATGGTCTACGAAAATGATTGAAAAAAAAGGCATATAAGCAAGTAGAAGCAAAAGCACTTTAGGAGTGCTTTGTATGCATGTTTAAAGAAGCGCTTACTGTCAGCAGAAAATAGTCCTCCAAACCGGGAACATCCCATACAAAAATCAGGCATCCCATCAGCAGGTTTGAAGCGATTTGAGGTATGAATTCATACAAAAAACTTGCTCCTTTTGGAAAACATTTTTTTACTGGGAAATATGAAATAATAAATCTTTAACTTTAAGAACTGAAAAATTGCTAATAAATGAAAAAAAATGTCAGATGTCTTCAGTAAAATCGTATGGCGATTTTTTTCTTAGAATTTATTAACCCTCTAACTCTCATTTAAACACAAAAGTATACTAAAACGGCACTTTCAAGGGTTAAAATGTTCGAATATTTTTTGCATAAAATTTCACTAGGGGTCTTCAAAGACCAAAAGTTCGTGCAATGTTTCTAAAACGAATTCTCGAAATTTCGGGCATTGACATTTTGGAATTTCTTGAAAAGGCGTTTGGTACAAGTCAAAAAAATATATACGAAATGTACTTCTGACCTAAAAGACTATTTTAAATGTCTGCACTAGAATTGTATGACGATTCTTTTCATAGAATATATTAACCCTCTAACACTAATTTTAAGGGGTAATTTTTATCCTTTTTTTAACTTCTACCCTAAAACGGCACGTTAGAGTGTTAAAATGTTCTACGAATATTTTTTGCATCGAATTTCACTAGGGGTCTTCTAAGACCAAAAAATCGTGCAATGTATGTATAACGGATTTTCGAAAAATTAAAAAAATTCGAGGCCCGGACTTTCCCGTCCGTGATAGGGACCAACGGGTGGACCAATCTTGGTGATACTAAGGCGGCATTATGGGCCCCGGTTTTCAAAGGGGCTTGCCAATGGGGGAAAAAGCCTATGATCCTCCAGGCGGAATGTCTGAGGAGGAGGTGGGAAAACGTCATGGGAATATGTCCCTCGGCCTCAGTGCATTATCTCTTCTTAAGAGGTGTAGTCCAGCTTGGGCTTGCCAATGGGGGAAAAAGCCTATGATCCTCCAGGCGGAATGTCTGAGGAGGAGGTGGGAAGAGGTCATGGGAATATGTCCCTCGGCCTCAGTGCATTATCTCTTCTTTAGAGGTGTAGTCCAGCTTGGTCATGGACTATTTTGCATTTCTGAACGATCTAAGGAAACATTTGAACATTTAACTTGAATTTGTCTTGGGTACACGGCCATGAGGGTCATGTGGGAAACGAAAGGGCTGCCTGCTTGGCAAATAGGGGCGCTTGACGTCCATTCATAGGCCCAGAGCCTTTCTTCGGCGTCCGTGCTGGCCACATTAAGGGAACGCTACAAACATGGTCCGAACGTGAACTCCTTCACACATGGACGCCCATTTCAGGATTAAGACAGACCAATGGATTTGTGACTGTCTCGTGCAGAAATGGAAGCCTACTTCTGCTTGAGAAAGGGGAACTTAGGTTATTTGTTTGCCTAGTTACGGGGCACTGTGGTCTCAGATCACACGTCGGAACATCTCCTCTGCTGCTGTCCCGCCTTGGGGACTTCCAGGCGGCAATTTTTCGGGAGGCTAATGATGGGCCCAACTGAAATCTATAATCTTTCACCGGGAAGGCTGATATGCTTTATACGCAGCCTGAACCTGACATGTTGAGATTGTTAGACTGCACAAAATATCCTCGGGATCGCGGTGCATATGACATATATATAGAAATCTATCTATCTTGCTTCCAGGGAAGGGCCTTTTTTTTATTATTTTTTTTAGGACAATGTTATGCAAAATTTCTTTATATGTAAATCAGACAATTTTGTCTATAATTTGTTTTCTATTGCCAGAAATTCATCCCCTTTAATGCATTTTCCCTAGATTTAAAGTAATAAATCATAACTTTTAGTCAACGATCTTTAAAAAAAGGATCTTCATTAATTTTTTTTTTTGAAAACTATTACAAAGTAAAAAAAACCGCAAATTCATTACAGGACAATTATAATTTCAAGCAAAAACCGCAAAATATTTTTATGATTTATTTTTTTTAAATCCCCCAAAAAAAAATTTTAAAAGAATGACAAATGACATTGTCGAAAATGTCAAAAATTACTAGAAAAAAGAAAAAAGAATCTCTCTCTGGATGTAAAATTATGTAAACTTCTCGTACTTTTAAACCCAAATCATTTCTTTATATTTTTTTTTTATATCTTCCAAATGATAAACTTTAACTGACATAATTGTCTAGTTTGCCTTTGAAAATGATTAATGATGATGGCATCTTCAGATGGTGATCTTGAAAATCTTAACAAAGATTTTTCCATTCATTTCATTTGGTCATCAAGTGTAAGTAATTTGTTCGAATCAAACACAATTTTTAATGGGGTTTCTGTCAGACTCGTAACAGTCTTTTGGTAAAGCCGACTTTAAAGAAGAAGTGCTATTCTTCTCGTTGAAATTGATCGTAATATGATGACATTTATTTCATAAAGAATCTATTGTTAAAGAAAGTTTTGTATTTCTTTTTCTTACAAAATGTAACTATTTTAAAATGTAATAAAAAAAAAGAACTGAATGAAAGTTTTTCTTTTCAAACACTGTTTTTTTATCTCATGACTCTTTTGTTATTTGATCAGTAAATGTGTTTTTGTCTGGTAAATGGTTTTAAAATTTTTTATTACTTTTTCGATATCAAAAAAATAAAAAATTTATTTATTGTTTGACTAATTGCCTGGGGTTTATTTGATTGTATTTGAAGTGGTGGATCTTATTCTTAAAGAAAGAAAAAAAAGATCCATTACAATAAGATCTCAGTTAATTTTGATTTTAAACTAACAGATGACAAGGAATTTTCGAAAGGAAAAGAAAACGGTAAAAATTTTAATTGTTGCTTAAGTATTTTTATAAAGAGTATTCTTTTTAAAAAAGTACTTAAAAACCAAAAGTACCATATTTTCTTAATGTCTACTTTATTCTGAAGTAAAAGCATTTTTAAAAAACATTTTTAAACATATTTGTCGTACTAACTGTACTTCTGAGCTAAAATACTATTTCAGATTTCTTCACTAGAATTGTATGGCGATTCTTTTCTAATAATATATTAACCCTCTAACACTAATTTTAAAGGGTAATTTTTTTAACTTCCACACAAAAATATCCTAAAACGGCACTTTAGAAATAAAAATGTTCGACAAATATTTTCTGCATCAAATTTCACAATGGGTCTTCTAAGACATTGCACGATTTTTTGATCGTAGAAGACCCCTAGTGAAATTTAATGCATAAAATATTTGTCAACCATTTTAACTCTCTAAAGTGCCATTTTAGTATATTTTGGTGGGGAAGTTAAAAAAAGGACAAAAAGTACCCCTTAAAATGAGTGTTAGAGGGTTAATATATTCTAAGTAAAGAATCGCCATACAATTCTACTGAACACATCTAAAATAGTATTTTCGCTCAGAAGTACATTAAGTGGCTGTAGGAAATATCGCCCAAAGAAAAATGGCCCAAAAAAAAAAATGAAAAATCGCCCAAATGAAGAATCGCCCAAGCGAACATGAAAAATTACCCAAAAAGGTAAATATGAAATTTTGCCCAAAAAAAAACGAAAAAGGGCCCAAAAAGAAAATGAAAAATGACCCAAAAAGCAAAAACGAATTTTTTTCCCAAAAAAAAAAAAATTACTCAATTTGCAAAAAAGTGTTTATTATTCATATAAATTTAGGTGACATGTCATAACGTCCAGTGTCGTAGTGTCCTTGGACTTTATGACACTTTTAAAAGTGTCATAATGTCCATCGAAGAATTGTCATAACGTCCGTGGTCGTTATGACACTTTGCAAAGTGTCATAACGTCCGCAACTTAACTTATAATCAAAAATGTGTAAATTATTTTTTAAAATACCGTTAAAATTTCAAGTGATTTTTTTAAAGATACTAATTTAACCATAATATGGTTGTCGGTGACAATGATTTGGTTAAATTAAACATAATATGGATAAAATATTTTTATAGCTTTTACTCCGGGTGTATATATTAAATATATATATCCAAAATAAGGATTTCATCTTGTATGGTATAACAAATACTGGCTTCGCTAACTAAAGCTTCTCGGTATAGCCGGCCTTCGGCCGGGCGCAAGGATTTTCTCGTCTATGGTATAACAAAGACCGGCTTCGCTAACTAAAGCTTCTATGTATAGCCGGCCTTCGGCCGGGTGCAAGGATTTTCTCCTTTATGGTCTAACAAAAACCGGTTTCGCTAAGTAAAGCTTCGAAAAACTGCCTTGTTTACGAACAAGGCCGACTACGCAGAGAAGCTTTAGTTAGCGAAGCCGGTCTTTGTTATACCATAGAGGAGAAAATCCTTGCGCCCGGCCGAAGGCCGGCTATACAGAGAAGCTTTAGTTAGCGAAGCCGGTCTTTGTTATACCATAGAGGAGAAAATCCTTGCGCCCGGCCGAAGGCCGGCTATACAGAGAAGCTTTAGTTAGCGAAGCCAGTATTTGTTATACCATAGAAGAGAAAATCCTTATTTTCGATATATATATATTTAATATATACACCCAGAGAAAAAGCTACAAAACCATTTTTAAAAAAATTCTACCCATATTATGTTTAATTTAACCAAATCATTGTCGCCGACAACCATATTATGGTTAAATTAGTTTCTTGAAAAATTGTTTTGTTGTTTGCAACCATAATAAAACATGGTTTTCTCTGCTATGTAAGATTATGGTAGAATTTTAAAAATGAAAAATGGCCCAAAAAAATGGGCTATTTTTCATATGAAAAATCACCCAAATTTAAAAAACGAAAAATCACCCAACAATAACGAAAAATAGCCCAAAAATTTTGGGCCATTTTTCATATGAAATCAGGCCCAATTTTACATGCAATTTTTTGGGCGATTTTTCATTTTTTTTTTTTGGGCGATTTTTCTTTGGGCGATATTTCCTACAGCCACATTAAGTATATTTTTTTGACTTGCACAAAACGCCCTTTTAAGAAATTCAAAAATTTCAATGTCCGAAATTTCGAAAATCCGTTTTATATACAACGCACGTTATTTTGGTATTTGAAGACCCCTAGTGAAATTTGATGCAGAGAATATTCGTAGAACATTTTAACCCTCTAAAGTGCCGTTTTAGTATACTTTTGTGGGGAAGTTAAAAAAGGACAAAAATTACCCCTAAAAATGAGTGTTAAAGGGTTAATATATTCTAAGCAAAGAATCGCCATACAATTCTACTGAAGACATCTGGAATAGTATTTTAGCTCAGGAGTACATTTATTTATTTATTTTTTTTTGACTTATACCAAACGCCTTTTCAAAAAATCAAAAATTTAAGAAGCCGATATTTCGGGAACCCGAGCTAATTTTTCCAACCCCTTTGGAAGATTTGCTCTTCCAATGGTCTAGTTTCTTTTCGCGTTGCAAGTATTGAGGCTGGCAGCGATGACCTGAATTTTGTTGCACTGTGTATTCAGGATATTTCATTTTATTGTGAATAAAATCAACATAAAATCCATAGATTTTCAAGAAATAAAGCTCTTTTTATTAGGAATATACCAAGATTTAAAAAAAATTTTATAAAAGAAGTAACTTTATACCATTTTAAATTTTATTTTAAATCTTTTAAATAAATAAAAATTTTTCCATTTTACCACAAAAAAAACTTTTTTTCATCATTGTGGTCCGAATAATTCTGAAACCTTTAAGTACATAACAAAATGGTAACTACACGACTTAAAGTAAATTTTATTTAAAGTAATTTAGCGTTTCTTGAAATTAAATTGGATAGCCCCTTCCTATCTGAGCTACCTAAATAAGAGCGGCAACCGTTGTTTTTATGCCAAACCTTCTCATTTTCCTACAGTTTTTACGAAACAAACCTTTAGAACGCGAATTCAACACCACCCGGCTGGAAAATCTTATTGAGCAGATCGCAGGGTCGTTCGGTTCGTTTTATTAAAAATGTATTGGCAATATAATTTTCATGGTTTTAAAAAACGCTTGCCGCTTTTGTCTAAGTAGCTCAGTAAGGAATAATCAAATCGGTGGAACGGGTTCTTCAAACACCACAAATTTTAGAAAAAAAAACTTTTTTAAAAAAATATCCAAAGAATTTTAAATTTTGACTGGTTTTGTCGTTAGAGGACTAAAACACTTAAAAAAAACCGTTTTTAATTCTTTTAATTTTTCTTGTTTTTCTTGTGTATTATTAAATTATATTCTAACGTGTGAGGTTGAGTCTAAATCATTCTTAATTTTACATCGGGCTCTAAAAACACTTAAAATCATGTTAAAAATAACGTTTGAAAATTACATTTGAGAAGTTAAGAAGAAATTTAATTCTCAAAGGTTGAACAAACTTCTAACATATAAAGGTCTGATTTCAAATCAGTCTTTGAAGAAGAGTCATGTTAACAATTTTTCTTCTTTTTGACAAAAAATATTCAGTTTTTTTGTTATTTTAAAATTAGCTTTAACTTATTTTAATCCTCTGACATTTGAATTCGAACTTGATATTAAATCATTCCCATTTTGAGATCATAAATTTTAATAAAATTTTAAAAGAGTTCAGTTTAAAAAAAACACTTGAAATGACATTTGAGAAAACCCTTCGAGAATTACAGTTGAGAAAATCATGCAATTCTCAATTTATTAAAAAAACGTTTTCAAACCTTTTCCATTTCACTAAAGTATTGACTGGGATTTATGTATTTAAAATTTTTTTAGTTACTCACAAAAATCTTAAACATTTTAAAACATACCAGTGCCCATGTTCTGTACCTCTCGCGTCGAGAAACTTTTCGATTGAAATGTGTGAAATGAAACAAAAATGCCATACTTCAAAACAAACAGCTGTTTTTATCACTAAACTTTTTCTGTTACTTTTTTTTGGCGGGTACTAGCAGCTACGTAAGAAAATTACTCGCTTTTTACAGAAAAAGTGTACCTGTAATATTTTTGTGAGAAAAGTTCCCGCTTTGAAATGTCAAATAAACTCAGGAATAAAAATGGGGCGAGAAAAAAATTTTAATTTTAACACTAAAAAGCAATTAAAAATGCAAAATACAAGGAATAATAATAATAATTTTTTGTTCTTGGCATATTTTTTTATTATTTCATTATTTTGCTTTTAACATTTTTATAAATTATACAAATTTTTTCCAAACTCGTTTGCAACCAACAAACACTAAAGTCGGACTTTAGATTGTTTGGTATAGCCAACGGTTGTATTTTCGCCGCCGTCGTTGAAAAATTTTCAATTTTAGTAAATTTTGGTCGCCGTCAACGATATGTGTTACTGGCGTTCTCAACGGCTGCAATGTCAAATCGGCTTCGAGTGCAATGTTATGACATTTATAACGCAACGAAGTAATCTGTTTTGATAGTTTTCGACATGAGTTATAGACACACTTTTTCTCACTTTTCGAGAAACGATGGAATATTTTGTTTCATATCTTTTCGATGCGAGAAGTTCTCACTATAGTTACAGAACATGGGTACAGGTTTATTTGCATTTAAATTTCGATATAAATTCAAATTTTAAAGACTAGAGTTAATCATATCGTTTTAAAATTGAAATTATTTTGAGAAATAAATTTAAAAATATGTTAACATTTATGTACCTATTTTTGTTTACGTTTAAGAATTTGATTTGCATTCAAATCGTATTCACTATGAGAAATGTTAAAGAATAGCATTCGAGAAAAAAAATTGAAATAAAATTTACTTTTTTTAGACAAAACAAATTAACTCTAACTGTTATTCTAAACTAAATATTTGCATTTAAGAATTGTCTGAGTTTCTTTTTTAATTCGCTTTCAATTTGAGATAAGTTTGAGATTTTATTAAACATCAAACTATTTTTTTGAAAAATATTTCGTTTTTATTTCATTAAGAAAAATTTTTGATTGCTAATTGTTCTCAAGCTGCTTATCTAACATAAACTTTAGTATCAATCTTATTTAAGTCATTTAATGTTAAAACTCTTCTTTTTTATTACTCAAAGATTTTCAAACCTTTGGAATTTGAGAATTGGGCTGATTTCAAAGGGGGGTGCTTTTATACCATTTGAGAAAAGGTAATGATGGCTTTATCTCTCTCATTCAATAGGGAGATAAAGGCTTTTTTGTTTTTTTTTTTTTCATTTGAATGGGAGATAAAGCCATCATGGCCTTAGCTCACATTAGCAATATTAGAAAATGGCTTTATCTTTCATTTCAGTTCCGGAGACACCAAAGTTATGTATTGCAATCTGGCTTGGCATACTAAAGTTTTTCTGCGTGGCGGCCTGCGGCCGTGCTTAGGGGGGTTTCCTCCAGTAGGACGCGGCAGGTGGCTTCGCTGAATAAAGATTTCCTGCGTGCGTCACAAGAATAAAAAAATGTTTTTCAATGATAACAAAGGATTTTCCCTTTTACAGAATGTTTACACCATGCATAACAATATTCTGATAAAATATGGCTATCAGGCCTGTCATAGAATTCCATTCCGATCGAAAGTGGTTTTAATTCCGTATTTTGCTTCTTCAGAAAACGAAAAACGAAAAATTTTTTCGGAATGAAACCACTTTTGGTTTTCTAAGTATTTTATAACCGAAAAAACTACTTAAAACTATTTTTTATGGATAAATAAATGTTTTTTATGATAAAGATTGAAGAAAGAACACACTTTTGATTCATTTATTTTACTTTATATTGATTTTATTAAAAAAATAATAAATTCTTTACCGTTGCGTTGCTACCTTTTTTTTCCTCACAAACCACTTTTTTCATTTCTACGCTGAACATTGCCATACTTAACACAAAAATCATATGGTTTTTATGTAAAGTGGCCATATCCAATTGTAAAACCAGAGTTGTTATAAAAAAACACATTTAGCAAAATCGATCGGAATCTGAAGAAGCTAAAACTAAATCGATCGGAATTGAACATACGGAATTAAAACCATTCCGATCGGAATTTGTGACATGCCTTTATATCTCTCATTTCGCAAAATTTTAAATATGACCTTTCCTCTCAATGATTTGGGAATAACGCTATTATGGCTTTATCTCCCATTCAATTGAGCCATCATGGCCTTATCTCACATGGTTTTAAAGCACCCCCCCATTTCAAATCGTTTATTTTTATAAACTTCAACGAGGGAAGAAGTATATATAAGCTTGACATTTTGTTTGTGATTTCTACAATTGGTCCTCATGAGCACAAGGTTGATTTCACGATGTCTGCATGTCCGTCTGTCTGTTGATTTTGGTTTCCGATGACTTCAGATATGAGGGGGACTTGGTTGGAATATATATAAGTCTCATATGCTCCGTTCTATTTTTTTAATAAAAATCCAATTATAAAATCAAAGTCAAATTTTAGTGTCTCTCTCGATCATTTAAAGAATACAGTCCATGACCACTAGAGTGGACCATCAATGAAGAGAACATTTAAAAAGTTATCTGTTTCAAAAAAGTAGACCAGTTTTGTGTTAAAAAACGGAACCAATTAGAATTTAATCCAATGCAATTCCGTTTTTAATCTTGGACTTCATGTCCGTCTGGCTGTCCATCCGTCCGTCTGTTCTAGAGTCGGTTTTCGAGAAAATTAAATTTTTCGTATGGGGACCATATGGAGGGTTAGAGATAGAGGATAAGTTTGTTCTAATGAAATATTGGGGATGCAAAAATAATGGGGGTTGCTCATACAATTTACATCTCTAGGGGTGTGTCTCCTCAGTAGTTACGGGCGTTTTTCTCTCTGTTTAGTTCGAATTTCATTCTCACAGATTTCAATGTGCGTGCGGCACGGCAATTTTCAACCGATCGAGCTCATATTTTTACCAAATTTTTTTTTACCCTAACCCAACACAAAATTCGTCTACTTTTTTGGAAAATCGAAAAAGAAAAATGTTGGACCAACCTAATGACCACCTTAGACTGCAGCGCATTAGAAAATACCACTGTCAGAGTAGTACGCTGCTATCTGACATAACAGACATTACATTCGAGAGAAATTAGGACTAAATCTATTTTTAATTTGGAAAATATTAAAACTTTTTGCGATTATCTTAGAAAAGGAAGAGTTTTAAGATTTGATTTGACTTCAAATCGTTTTCAATCTGAGATCGAACTAGATTTTTCACAGGTTTTTATTTAAAGCAGTAAGAGAAAAAATGCAAGAAATGGCAGTTTTTCTACTTTAACTGCAGTTTTTTAAACGCTGATTAAAAGAAGTCCTGAAAAAATTAGGATAAAATACGATATGTTTGATAATTTTTGAAGATAAAATGATTTTGTTATCCTTTTGCACTTTTCCTCTGCTGTTAACATTTATTCCCCTTCCTTTTCAAATTTATTCTATTTCTACCTCTCTCAAAAAAACTTACCCCCACCCATTGTGTTTTTGATTTAATTTAAATTTCGCACTTATGTGTAAAATTGCAAAATATAATTTGTGCAATAAACAATTAGAAACAAATCCCAGCAAGAAACTCCTTCCCTTACAAGTGTCAATGACATTTTGTTGGTCCTTAAACATCAAACATCAAGGAGTAAGGAAAAACAGCATCCTTATACATCCCTACCGGAAAATATGCAAGAGGTCGACCATATGTTACCTTACATAAAGCAAACAGAAAAAAGGGTTAGAGAAAACTTTACAATTTCAACTAAAGAAAAGTAACAAAAAACTGTTTTTTAAGGATCTCAAGAAAAATGTCCTGTGAAGAACACTTTAGAGCAAAAGATGAAGTTAAACTGCAACATTTTAAATTTCTCCTTTCGAAAGAAAGAAAATAGAGCACTTTAGCTACTCTTGATATTTGTTGGTGCTTTTTCCGTTTGCCCAAAAAAAAAAACCTTAGGGCGTAAAGATGTCAAAGGATGTTTAAGGATTTTTTTTTAATGTTTTGTTTTTTACTTCCTGTTTTTCGTTAAAAGATTTTTTTTTTATTTTTCCTATTTAACTTGTTTACAAAAAACTTGATGCGTATGTTGCAATTGTTAAAAAAAAATGTTCTTAAGACCCTATTTTACTTAAAGGACTACAGAAAGGATGTTTTTTTAATAGTTATATTTTGATTGTAAAGAAATTTGTTTTGCTTTAACTTCATAAAAATTACAAATTCTTAATCTTGCCCATGTCCCAAGGACAATAGTAACCTTTAGTTTTGTCTTTCTAAACTGTGCAAAACGGATTATTTGCTCTTATTTAAAAATTGTTTGTTTGTGGCTAAAGGCGTAACTTTTGGAGACAAATACATTTATATATGTTTTCAACCGGTTTTTGCCTAACAAAATAAATCCCAAAGACAATGTTGAATTAAGAAAGAATTCACTCAGCGGTTTACCTGCTGACTCAGATCAGATTAAGAATTATTTTGGTCCTTTGTTTCTAATTTTAAAGACGGCGGCGGCGGTGGCGGCTCAAAATCTTCTGTTTTTTTTATTTTTTTTTTTAATTTTATTTATTTTTTTTCTTTGATATTTCGCAGATCTTCCTTTTTATGCTTGAATTATATAATAATAGGATTTGGCTTTGGATTTAAAGTTAGTAGAACATGTAGAGAACTGCATTGCTTTGAGATTTGTGTAAAGGATTTGTGGAGAGATTAAAAAATAAAAACTACGTCAACAAATCTTTAAAATAATAATAAAAGGAAGTGAAATATTTCAAATCCAAAACACACCTGTTTGGAAAATCAAAAATTTCTTTTAAAATGTTTGCTGCTAAAGATAAAGTAGCTTAAAAAACTTTTAGAAAAACCAAAAATTACAGAAAAATTTTTGTGTCGTACAGTTTAAAGTCTCTTATCTTCCACCAATATGGATCAAAATTATATCGTTTAAAAGGTATTTTTGCGTAGATATGCAGAATATAAATTTAAATTTGCTTGCAAACACACATGTATCGGGTGATTTTTTTTTATCTATTATCTTTTTGGCAACACTGGTTTAAACAGCTCACGCACTTTTCGTGTTTTGTTTCACTGTCAAACATCTTCAGTTTGGTCTATAATTTAACCCTGAATCGTCTTACAAACGAACAACGCTTGCAAATTATTGAATTTTATTATCAAAATGAGTGCTCTGTTAAGAAAGTTCATCGCGCGCTTCTTGTGTTCAGCGACGAAGCTCATTTTTGCCTCAATGGGTACGCTAATAAGCGGAATTGGCGATTTTGGAGTGAAGATAAGCCAGAAGCATTGCAAGAGCTACCAATGCATCCAGAAAAAGTCACAGTTTGTTGCGGATTATGGGCTGGTGGCATCATTGGACAGTACTTCTTCAAAGATGATGCGAATCGTAGCGTAACTGTGAATGGTGATCGCTACCGTGAGATGATATCCAACTTTTTTTTGCCCAAAATGCAAGAGCTTGACTTGAAGAAAGTTTAACGCGCGCTTATTCCATTTTATATTCAGTTAAATCGACCCACTGAAGCGGCTATTCGGGCTATTGTGACTAAATTTCGCACCAAGTTTACATTGTTGGACATTAACCCACCAAATATCGCAGCTGTATCGGCCAGTGTTATTGATGACCATAAATTATCAATTCGTCGCCGTTCGCAGCGATTGGGCCTCTGTTACTCAACAACGTGGAAAATTTTGCGGAAGGATTTAGGTGTGAAGCCTTTCAATAACGTGACTGTGAATGGTGAGCGCTACCGTAAGATGATATCCAACTTTTTTTGCCCAAAATGCAAGAGCTTGACTTGCATGACATGTGGTTTCAACAAGACGGTGCCACATGCCACACAGCACGCTTAACAATGGACTTATTGAGAGGCGAGTTCGGTGAACATTTTATTTCACGTTCGGGACCGGTCAATTGGCCGCCTAGATCGTGCGATTTAACGCTTTTAGACTATTTTTTGTGGGGCTATGTTAAAGCTCATGTCTATACACACATGCCCGCTTCAATTGCCGCATTGGAAGACAACATTGAAGCATTCCTTCATGAGATACCGGCCGAAAGGTTGGAAAGAGTATGCCAAAATTGGACTTAGCGGATGGACCATTTGAGGCGCAGTCACGGTCAACATTTGCATGAAATAATCTTCAAACATTAAATACAGTGAACTCGCGATAACGTGAACTAATTTTTACCATATCGATTCACGTTTTCGAGTCTGTTCACGTTATCGAATGCCAAAATTAACTGCCTGTTTGTAGAAATCGAGCACAAAAGTGACTGGCTTAACTTACATTTAAAACAAAAACAAATTTTTAAATTTTGATTTTGTTTTAAATGTAAGTTGGACGAGTCACTTTTGCGCTCGCGTTCTACAAACAGGCAGTTAAAAAAAATAACGCCCCTATTTTCAAATAAATAGATTAACAAGTATTTTAAAAAACGTATTTTATTCATTTTTAATAACAAAATATATATGTATGTGCAATAATTCAGTTGACTTTGCATATAATAAATAGCAAAATGAATTTCTTATGAATATCATAAGAAAATACACATAAAATTAACAAAAACATTTTGTTGTTTAAGGAATGTTTTTAAGGGATAAAAAATTTCACAGGAAAAAGTCGGTCATCTTTTTTTAAAAGATCTTTTGTTTGATCATCTTTAACAAAGCTTTTTCTTTAAGCACTTTTCTCCAATGATGAAAAGTATGTTTTATCTGGTAGGTGCTTCCAATACAAGCTGATTTACACATAAAGAGAGTTCCTCCATTTTTGATCTAAACTTTTCTTTAAACGGGTCAACAAGTTGTAGCTTAAGTGTTGGCGAATTTCTAAAGCATTTGCTTTTAGCATCAGTCCGCTGACCGGTAATTTTTTGTTTCGCACATTTGTAAAGAGCTTTTTCCATCTTCGGAGGCTCGGAAGAACGTAATGTTTTTCTTTACACGATTTGTTATGTCCTATTTTTTCTGGAGCAAACTGTTGACTTAGCAACACCATATTTTCTAGCCAAGCCACTGCCACTATAACCTTTTTGCAATAATTCAAGAATTTTTACTTTTTTTTTCAAAGATAACATTTTCGGTTTTTTTAATTACATTTTTCACTTTCACAAATAACACGAATAACGTATCGATGTTAAAAACAGCTAACATGTCAGCGTATACATACATGGATACAATTAAGAAAAAAGAACGCTGTAACATAAACCAATAAGTGAACTCAATTCAGGGATTTCCCGATTAAAAAAATAAACTTTTTAAAAAGTAAACAAAAATAAAAAAATGTGTTCACGTTTTAGAGCTTCCAGATTTTGTTCACGTTTTAGAATAGTCTGTGTGAAAATAAATTTGTTCACGTTTCTGAGACGTTCACCCTTTTGAGTGTTCACGTTTTCGCGAGTTCACTGTAATATAAACCGTACTATCGACTCAAATAAAGATTTCATGCATTTTTCTGAATTGTATGTGTTTTTTTTAAACTTCCTATAGCTCTTAAAAAATCACCCTATATAAACGGTGGGTGAAAAAGAACAAAATCAAAATCTTCTTTTTTTTAATTTTTAGTTTTTAAATCATTATAAAATACTAGCGGCCCCGGCGAACTTCGCCTTGCCCCAACGTTATTCGTTAGTTTGACTGGTTGGGAGAAAAGTAATGTTCATTTTTTTCTGAATAAACTTTGATGTTTACAAAAGTGAAGGGATATCAAAGAATTTGAGTAAAGTGAAGGAAGGAAAGACACAAAAATAAGACATTTCAATGAAGCGAAGTCCGACTCCAATAATCAGTTTTTTTTACAATTCAAATAATGAAGACAAACAAAAGATACTGACGAAGAGTGAAGAAATGTAACGTAAATAATGCATCGTGTTGTCACTAGGCTACGAATAACGAAACGAACCGAAAAAAATCCGTTTAATCGAGCTCAAAACAAAACAATAAATAAATTGCAGCAATAAAAATAGCACATTTACTGTCGAAAATAACAATGCCAAAATGACACCTGTCAGATTGCGCAAAGTCTAACGTATAACGCCGTCTATCGGATTTTGCCTGAGAACTTTCTATTTTTTCATTTGGAAAGCCATTAAGGAATAATTTAAAACAAAATTTCATACAAAAAAAAAATCAAATTTCGATTTGTTTCTAATTTTCCGACTTTTTCGGAGAGATTTCCAATTTTCCATGATTTACACTTAGAACTTTCTATTGTTTGATTTGGAAAGCCATTAAGGAATAATTTTACACAAAATTTCATACAAAATCTCGATTTTTCCAATTTTTCAAATTTTCCGGAGAGAATTTCCAAATACGAACAACTGACAAAAAATTTTACGTTCTCATTTTATGAATTACCATACATTTTTTACACCATTTTTTATATATATAGATAAATTTAACCACGGTGAGTCACGCGTGACTTGCGCGTAACAAATCACGTCATTTGCACATCTCTAATAAAAATACATAAAACATTGACAACAACAATAGCAATAAAAGTTATAGCAGAAGTCGCGAAGCTTCAAGATAGACCTTGCAGCACCTGCCCATATATGGGAGTTGTATTCCATTTTCGGTCGGATAAAGCCGTTGCACCGTTTTAAAAAAAAACAAGTAAGAGTGCTATATTCGGCTGTGCCGAATCTTATATACCCTTCACCATTTTGCGAGCAGAATACAGAGCAACTAGACAAAAACTAAATAAAACTGGTAAATATTTTTTTTTAAATAAGAGACAACCGGTTTTGAACTTCGCTTTTCATAAGGGCCCAGAATATATATACTTTATACGGTGTAGGATCAATATTGTAGAAATTACAGTTATATATACCTTTTTTACCTTCGGTGAAGGGTATAAAAAGAGTAATTTTCGGGAATTCAGGGGCCTAATCACCGCATTCGATACTATCGTATCGAATAAACTATTGAATTTTTTTGCAAACGATAGACACTGGCGTATCGAATGAAAACTCGATAAATGTAATGTCGAGTTACTCGATGTCGAATGCTATTATTTCAAATTCAATAAATTTTATTCGATATCGAGTTTCAAGATACCAAAATAAATAATTTCGATGAATTTTGCTCGATATCGTATGCGGTGATTAGACCCCAGTATTTCGGTTATAACTCATACAAATTTCCGACATTTTGGTATATAAGTCATATACATAGGACGTATAGCAGCCCTAAAATTTAGGTTTTTATAAAAATTTTGATGTTTTTTAGCCCATTTTTGGAGTATTTTGCTCATAAATTACCCATTGTTTAACCGATTTGATAGTTTTATATACCGACGTGTTAAGGAAGAATTTTACCATTTACTTAAGTTATATTTATATATAAACTTGTTAATATATATTTTAACAAAGTTAATTATAAAAAGAATAATTTTTGGGGATTCAGTATTTCGGTTATAAATCTGCCATTTTTTAACCGATTTGACAGATTTATATACCGACTTGTTTAAGAAGAAATTTACCATTTACTGTAGTTATAAAGCTTGGACTCGGGGAGATCTATGGTTCCCGAAAGTGGGTATTTAAAACAAAATAATTTAATTTTGGTCATAACTTTTTTGTATCTGAACCGATTTTATATGTTCTACTAAAAATTTCCGATATTTTGATATATAAGTCATATCCATAGGACATATGGCAGCACTTAAATTTAGGTTTTTTATACAATTTTTAATTTTTTTTGTACGGGAGGTACCACGCCCACTTTTCCAATCCGGCCCACATTTTTTAGGATGGTGTGTATTGGCAACTTAATTGTGTGTACCTTATTTGGAAACTTTGGCTCTTGCCGTTCTCAAGATATACAGAAATAAAAAAAATACAACAACAAGGGATTTTTGGAAAAATTTAGAGGTAGTCGTGGTTTTTTGCTCATATCTCCGTCATTTTTGGACCGATCTGGCTGAATTTCAATAGCAAACTTAAACGGAGTATATTTGACATAAATATACATCAACCTAGTCCACATCATTTCTGGGGTTTTCGGAAAACCCATTTCAACATACACACGGACAGACGGACAACCGGATTTGAACTTCGCTTTTCATAAGGACCCAGAATATATATACTTTATAGGGTGTAGGATCAATATTGTGGAACATACAAACGGAATGACAAAGTTATATATACCCTCTTACCTTCGGTGAAGGGTATAAAAAAGCAAAGAAACTTGAATGCTTCTTTCGACACTGGCAAAACCTGTTGGTTCCAACGAACATCACATTTACATTATTTTTCCACTTATTATTACGTTTTTTTAAAAAGAACATCCGAAGGTCCAACAGTTTATGGCCTCAAGCCCTACATCTCTTTACCCCAAAACTTCCAATAATTACATATATCGCTGGCTAAACATGTAAAGGCTCTAAGTCCATATTTGAAAATTTTACAGGAGAGACAAAAAACATTCAAACTTTTTTTTGCGTAAACATTTTTGAATTCTGTAAACGTATTTTTTTTTTTATATTTCTTTGTTTTCTATGTACATAGAAGTAAAATGAAGAAGTAAGTATTTGCCGAAATGAAAGCATTTTTGGACTTAGAGCTTTTTCTATTGCCTAGTTTGTATTTTTTCATGGACTTAGGACATTTTCTTAGAACTTGTCTTTCATCATATTTCTTATTTACTACAATGAAAGTATTGTATTTTTTTTTTCTTCTTTTTTATTGTTTTTATTCAAGAAGCTTATAATATGTAAACAAGTAAAGATTGTTTTAATTATTGTAAAAAAAGAAACATCATTTGTTCAGAATTATAAATAACATTATTATTGCAATTTAAATGATACTATGTACTATAAAATTCATTTCAATTTCGATATTTGTATGTAAATAATGAAAACAAAAATTATACAGGTTATTTCATTGCTGTTATAAAAATTAGTATTAATTTAAACGTGTAATGTATTTAAAAGTTAGAGGACTGGCGACGACTATTTTTACCCCTATGGCAAATCGTCATAAAATTTATGGTGTTTTGTAGGCAAAGTCGATTTTAAAAATTGTAAGTCTTCGTACTTTCTGGACGTTATTTTTCTTCGTTCTTGATGAAGTTGGTGTAAATCCGACCACTCCAGTGCTACTACATTTCTATTTATTTTTTGGGGGAGATTTTTCCATTCATCAGGAAATCTTAGTTTAAAATTAAGTTTACCATCTGGTGTGTATTGTATTCCTCGAATGTCCGTTACTTTGGAATCGCCTTTTCCACGGCCAGGGCGAATATTTTTGCAAAATTGAACATTGTTAAATTTTTTGAAAAATGAATGATCCAAATAAGTTACATCATAAGGTTCAGGTTTTTTTCTTGCTGCTTTACATATCGCAGTGTATTCAGCAGGCACATCAATATTTCTATTTTTCATGGCTCGTTCGATCATGGAGTGTACACTATCAGCTTCCATTTGAGTATGACCAATTTCCAATATTTTTTGCTCAATTGTTATTTTATGTTTGACTGCTGTATTCAGCAAGGCATTACTCATCACACAATTGCGGTTTTGATAAGTGCAACCGTCACTATAAAATATTATTTTCACGTGATTATTATTTTCACTGAGAATTTTTTTTTCCACAAAGTAAACCCATATACTTGCAAATTCTTCAGCTGTAGCCCACCTTCGACTTCATCCCACAAAAAACAGTAACCTTTTTGGTTTTTAAGATTATAAAAAACTAAATTGTGAACCTGCAACTTTGTGCGGTAATAAAGGCTGCTAACACAGGATTTTGGAGCCATTAGGACGGCTTGCAGGTCTACTGTAAAAACATATGTTTCCTCGTTTTTGTCTTTACTCTTTTCATTTCTAGCCTCTTTTTTCTTGTCTTGGTGAAGTGCGTACTGTCCATAAGGAAGGTTACCAACTGAATAGCGCGCACATAATTCACATTGATCTTTTTTAGGTATAAACAATGCCAATTTTTTAATATCAAGTGTTTTATAAAATACGGAAACTGAAAGTGACCGCATGTTCTTCTTTTTGCACCAATCATTTACATAAAAGTCATAGAGCCCTTTTTTGTGCGCCATTCGGGCAACAGATATTTTTTTTCGTATCAGCACGACAGTAATGCGATTCCATTGATAGAAGGGCATCCAAAAATGAATAAAGGTATTGTCTTTCATTTTTTAAGTACCCTTTGTTCTGAATATTTTTTTTAGAAACTCTTTTTGAAATTGAAGGCTTCTTCAACCAATTAAGCACAGCCTCTGCACCTACATCCAACGTGTTCAAGAAAAACTTTCTGCACACTCGCATTTTTTTGCCTTGTAACTTGAGATAATATTTAAAAGTAAGACTTCTTTTCGATTCATTTGATACTTTTCTATTTCGCGGTCTATTAATTGGAGCTGATTCAATCAAAGTGGTAACATAAACTTTTTTTTCTTCCCAACTCATTTTCCAAAATTCTTAAAAAATATTTTCTCTATCATCGTCGTTTATCTCCGCACATTTCATGGCACCATATTTTTTACATCTGCATCTATCCTTCATATTTCTCGATTTTTTCGTTTTTTTCATAATTCCAAACATTTCCGTCCTTTACTCTCCCAAAATAACGTTTACCTTTTTCTCTACGAATTCTATTTTTGGCCGAAAACCAAGATGAATTTTCAACTTGGACTCTTTTTTTGCGAGTTTTAGTTTTGGTTGGTAACTCGTATGAATCATCGGAGTCACTATGAAAACCATATGGAACCAGACCTATGATTCCGTCGTCTGACTCAATTCCATAATCGCTTTCAATGGTTTGTGTTACAAAGTTGTTGTTACCAGTAACTGACATGGCAGGCGTCTGATAAAAAAATAATTTAACAAAATATTTGAAGAATTTAAATATATTTTGATATTGTTACCTTAAGCACCATAAATTATATAGCCTAATTAAGTTAGACCAATTTTTTTTTAAACTTAAGCGCGTATTTAATATTTTTATAAAAAATTTATTTACCACGTTGATATTAAAAAAAATTAGCGCACATTAATTATTATAAAACAGTTAGTCGATTTTTTTAATACATGTGATGGAACAATTTGAGAGAAATGGTTAAACTGTACTTTTAATTGGGACTTAGAGCTTTTTCTTGTGATAAATTGGACTTAGCGCTTTTGCTCATCACTACAAAACAACAACAAAAAATTAGATAACTGTAATTTTTTCTTTGTAAACAATGTATTTTTACTTATTGCACATTACTGCATTAAAATCTCAATTTCTTAAAAAAGTGGACTTAGAGCCTTTACATGTTAAGCCAGCGATATGTATCCTTAAGACAGTCCCAGCCCTGTTAGAAGCACTAAATATTTGTTATTATCGATGGTTCTTCCACTAACCCTTCTGTAGGTAATAGAACTGAGTCGCAGCATTTGTTTTTTTTAAGCATATGTTAAGGCTGTTTTGAATATTTGTATTTGGATGAATATGCAAGGGCTGCTTTTATAAATGCTACTTTTCTTTAAAAGACGTCCCGCATTTATGTATTTTCTACAAGTTCTAACCTTAAATCATTTCTGAGGCCGTATGCTCCTTATAGGAGCCAAAGGATATCCAATATACCAACCTTAAACTCAACTTTTTCTCTGCTTCAAACATTTGATTAAAAAGGTTTGCAAATCTAATCGTTAAGATATTTTTTATTTATTTCGTCTTCTTCCGAAAATACGCTTCTGTGCTGCATTACTCCCTATAATTTCTCCTTAAAATTTCTACATTTTAGTGATATAATACTCATTTTTTAAGATTAGTTTCAACAATAATACATTTAATAACCCTAATTCATAAAATAAAACCCCCGAAAATAAAATAAATTTTTTGTTCTAAACAAATCCCCAAAATATTTACCCTTCTCAGTGACAGATAAAGCAAACGTAAGTCATAAACTAAACATTTTTATTTGACACTTTTAATATTATGAAATTGTCAGATTTTGAAACGCAACAGAAGGATTTGAAATTAAACAAAAAAAAAAAAAACAACAACGAAGCGTAACCAGACCGATTGGCAATCAAATAAAAATGCAGCAGCTCGAAAAGAATGACAAAAATTCACAAGGATAATGAAAAAAAATTAACATTTGTTATACTAAATATGCTTAATAATGTCCTGTGAATGCTAACAGAAATAATGCCCAGCAGATCGTAAATTATTAATTGCCTTATTTCGGAATGCACTAGTTACAAAAATGTCTACTGGTTGCTAATAAAGGAATGTTTGCATTTACTTTTTAGCTTTACAATTTGAATTTTTAGTAAGTTGGATTAGTTTTTTGCATTTTAAAGATTTTACATACTACTGGGTATATTTGCATATGTATGCGCCTGTTATTGAGTTTCTCTTTTGCCACAGGGACAATGCCAGTGAGAGTCATCATTCACATTGTATTTTCATATTTGTAATGAGAGTGATGTAACGCGTTTTAATGATGATGACAGTTGTAGTGGTTGCTTGGTGGTGCTGTTAAATGGGGTCTTTGCCAAATAACAAAAAAAAAAAAAAAAACAAACAAAAAATACATTAAAAAGAATTTGTTCTAATTTGCAACGGTCGTTAGTTTTATGCTGGACATTTATGTTTCATAATATTTCGGATGAGTGCAGAGATTTTTTTTATTTTTATTACCCCATCAAAGAAACAAATAATTGTTTGTTATAGTTTTAATAGCTGGCACTCTTTTTTGAATAGGAGTTTTACTGAATTAACTAGAAAATTTGTAACAGCGTAAAGTGTACAAAATCTCTTGAATCGACGCAAAACTAAAAAAAACATGTCTCTGTTACAATTTTATGTCATTTTGGGACACTAAACGGTCGCTACCTAAATTTATTTTTAATTAAAAGTTTTTTTTTTAAACTTTTAAGGACCTACAGATCGAGATTATGGAGCTAAGAAGAGATTATAGCTGGTTTTTAAAAGCATATGTAAAGGCTGTTTTAAATGCATGAAATTTAAAGCACATGCTGAGGTTTTTTTTTAGTATTTACTGCTCTTATTAAGAGACAAACAACTCTGGCTTTAAAGCAAGTTAATTTCTGCTGAAGGTGAATGGTAGTCGCCTGGCTTAGAGATATCAACTAAACTGAAACCTTAAGCTAGTCTAGAGTTTGAATTCTGTTGAAACGACTGCAGCCGATCAAAGTCAATAGCAACGTCTAGTATATAAGCGTTCTAACTGTTTGTATGGTCCTTTCGGTTAACAGTGATTTGCACTAAGAATGTGATCTTATTCCATTAAATTGAAGAGGGTTATCGTGGTAGCTTACTTCGCGCAAACAGTCATGTAAGTGGAAGAGACTCTTAACGGATAATTATATGTGCTGTTGCTCCTTAACAGAGACGATTTGCAGTAACATTTAGAGAACTCCAGCTCCTTAAGAAGGGATTATTTACAAGATAAAAGCTTTCATGCGCCGAAATTCGCACGTTTGTATAAAATGCTTTTATTTTAGGTTTAATCTTGGATATATCTTTTTTTGTATTTCCCCGGGAACTCCTTTGCATAATTAATGTTTTGGACTTAAAATTGGCGGCTTGTTAAACAATCGAGCCCATACATCTAAGGGACCTTGAGTGACACCTTTGTCTAAAATACTTTCATTTCGAGTTTAATCTTGAACACATCTTATCTGGGAATTCCCCGCAATAACCTTTACAACTTAAACTTGTGCTTTTGAGATAAGCAGGTGTGACTTAAACTGATGTTTAGGACCTTAAATTGCCAGATCTGTAAATTATAGGGTTCTGGAATGGTTATCGGTGAGATTTTTTGGGGATAACGTTTAAAATTCAAACAGAGTGAAAATAAAGTTTTAAAGCAGGGCAAGGTTTTTTGGAAGTCATTATTTGTGATTTAAACCCCAAGAAGGCTCCTGGTTTTGATAAGATCAGCAACAAAATGCTTTTGGAGCTACCCAGCATAGCAAAGAAAATTATTCTTTTAATTTTTAATGCTATTTTACGCCTTGAATACTATCCTCAAAAGTGGAAGGTCTCCTTAGTCACCATGATACCTAAACCTGGAAAGGATCACACAAAAGTTGAGTCATATAGGCCTATAAGCTTACTTTCTAATATATCAAAGCTGTTTGAGAAGCTGTTAGCGTCAAAATTAACCCCAATTTTAAATGAAAATAGATGTATTCCTAACCACCAATTCGGCTTTAGAAGAGAACACAGCACAATTGAGCAAACCCATCGTATAGTAAACGCAATAAGAAAAGCCTTTGAAGAAAAAAAATATTGCTCCGCTCTCTTCATCGATGTTTCTCAAGCTTTTGATAAAGTCTGGCATGAAGGCTTATTACATAAATTGAAGCTCAACTTACCAGTAAACACACACAAGCTGTTAGAAAGCTACTTAGTCGGTCGAAAATTTATTATTAAAGAAGGTGATTATTTAAGCTCTCCTCAGCAAATTGACGCTGGAGTCCCTCAGGGAAGCATCCTGGGCCCACTTTTATACTTAATATATACCTCGGACATGCCAACAAACAACTACACACAAACTTCAACATTTGCTGATGATACAGCTTTTTTGAGCGTGCACGAAAACCGTCAAGAAGCATCTCGATACCTACAGGATCATATATTTCAACTCGAACTATGGTTAAAGCAATGGAGGATAGAGGTCAATGAGCAAAAATGCGTACATATAACATTCACCTTGCGTCGGGAATCATGCCCCCCTATTAAAATCAATAATCAAATAATACCTCAAAATTCGCATGTAAAATACCTCGGTATTCATCTAGATCGCCGTTTAACGTGGAAAAGCCATATAGAGGCAAAATTAACTCAAATGAAACTAAAAGCCATCCAAATTCATTGGCTTATTGGAAGAAACTCTGTCCTTAGTCTCGACTGCAAACTTCTTCTTTACAACTCCATCTTAAAGCCAATCTGGTGCTATGGTATTCAGTTATGGGGCACTGCCTCGGCCTCTAATATCGAAAAAATTCAAAGGCGCCAAAATAAACTACTTCGAATAATCACAGCTGCCCCTTGGTATGTTAAAAACTCAAATATTCACAAGGATCTTAATGTTCCATTAGTTAAAACTATGATTACGAAATATGCAGTAAAATACTTAAAAAGGCTCGAATCGCACCCAAACCCACTAGCACGAAATATTTTAAATGATAGCGGCCACACTCGCTTAAGAAGAAGAGACACTGCAGCACTTATCCAATTAGATGAGCGATAAACACTATAAAAGTGAACAGAACCCGCGATGAAGAAAATTTTTGTCTGGCACTGGCAGGACAAAAAATAACGTATTAGGTTAAGATTTGATTAATTATTGTTAGTTCATATTTAATATATGAAGATTCAATAAATAAATAATGAGAAAAAAAAAAAAAAAAAAAAAAAAAAAAAAAAAAAATTTCGAATCCAAAAATGCTGGAGACTTAAATCAAACAATGGTAAAAAGAAAGTTGTGTGTTTTCACTAACTGATGGTTGGAAAAGTCCTAAAGAAAATCTGAGATTTTAATTCAAGGATGTCAAACGTTCTCACTATGATGAACAATTTTATACACATAAAGGCCAGCGATCGTGAATTTAAAATTGCGCTTGTCTGCTCTAATGATCGTTCTTGCACTTAGTTCCTTTCTAAGGATGTATTTAAATTTTATTTATCATTTCGAAAAGAAATCCTTCTTAATTCGTATTTGCAATACAATGAAGATTTAAAGTCTTTTCGCTTTCAAAACTATTACTTTTGAACTATTTGTCAGGATAGCATAAAAACCCAAATATTAGACATTTTAGATCTGAGGTCTGAAGAAAAAATAGATGACCCGTTTTTCTTTCGCACAGTTATACACAGGAACAAGAACTAATTTTCTTTACCTAAAATTTCGGCTTTCAAACGAAGGATATCAAAATAATAAATCGGTGGGGTGTCACAAGGCCATAGGACATGAAACCATAATTACTTTATGTCTCAATTCAAACAGACATAAAGCCATAATTTTGATATGGCCTTAAGTCTCATATAAATTTTAGTAAAATGGGACATAAAGCCATTATGGTGTAATGTCCCATTTGAGGTTTTGCGTTACAAATGCTTATATGGTATAACAAAGACCGGCTTTGCTAACTAAAGCTTCTCTGTATAGCCGGCCTTTGGGCGGGCGCAAGAATTTTCTCCTCCATGGTATAACAAACACCGGCTTCGCTTACTAAAGTTTCTCTGTAAAGCCGGCCTTTAGGCGGGCGTAAGAATTTTTTCCTTTATGGTATAAAGAGAAGAGAGAAGCTTTAGTTAGAGAAGCTTTAAGAGAGAAGCTTTAGTTAGCGAAGACTGTGTTTGTTACACCATAGAGAAGAAAATCCATGCGCCCGGTCGAAGGCCGGCTATGCAGAGAAGCTTTAGTTAGCAAAGCCGGTCTTTGTTATACCAAAGAGGAGAAAATCCTCTCGTCCGGCCGAATGCCGGCTATGCAGAGAACCTTTAGTTAGCGAAGCCGGTTTTTTTTTTATACCATAGAGGAGAAAAGTTCATTGGGGACTTAGTTCATACCGCTATTTTTGACATAAAACAGGGCAACATGAAACAACAATGCATTTTTTACATGAAATAGGGTGGCATGCAATCATTATCAAAAATATGGCTTTATGTCTCATTTTTCGGAAAAAATTTATGGCGTTAAGTCCCATTTTATTGAGACTTAATGGCATATGCCCTTACGTCTCAATGGAATGGGACTTGACGCCATATGGCTTTATGTCCCATGGCCTTATGACACCCCGCCTAATAAAGCCAATGGGCGCATAAGGAACTCAACACTAGTACTTTCATAAGCAGAATTTCTTTATGACAAGTCGTTTACCTCAAGCAACTGTTTAATTAATGTCCTGTTTGGCCTTACAAGAGGATTATAAAAGGTTTCAAGCCGTTCTGAAGTGCCTAGCGATCAGCTTATACGAGCCTTCCGGGAAATATATTAACAGTTAACTGTAAATATAGTGTTCAAACAAAACTGAGTCTTCGACAACAGACAAAAGTTTAAAAGGCCATAATTAAAACGTCGGCAGTATCTTCAAATTCCCTCTCATTTTTTTGATTTATTTTCTTTTGTTTTATTAATTGTTTCTTTACAAAATGTATGAAATAAAATAGAAGTATGGTTGCATTGTTGGGAGAAAGAGTGCCTTTTTAAAAATTTTCTTAGGTCTACATCAGTGATGTCAAAAATGTAAATTGTGGTTGTATTGCTTTATATTAGTATTCGTGAATAAAGAGATAAGTATTTTTAATATAAATAAAAAAAAATCCGTAAGCATCCGCTGCATGTGCACTCGTCGCTTGATAACACAGAGCACACAGAGGCGTCACGAGATAGAAAATATTGTCTTTTTTCTGTCTTTTTCTTTGAAAGCTGCCCTTTTTGCATTTTTTGTTTTGATTACGCAATTCTCGTTGATAGTGGCGGCCTGATTTTACACATTTCCACTTCACTACCAAAAAACATTTTCTTTCTCTTTCTTCGAAAGCTGCCCTCGCAAATGATTTGGGCATTTTTCAAACGTCACTTTTTTCATCTCTGTATGCTTTGTGCTTGATAATCGACGACTGGATTTTGTTCTCTCGTGGCCTAAACGAAAGAGCGTAAGAATGTGTGTGATTTTTGAGCTGGCACAATTGTGCTATGAAATTGAATGAATTTGACATCAGTGATCTACATTGATCAAATAATGGTCCTTCGAAATCTTTTGTTTTTTACGTTTTAAGAAGAAAATTAGTTATTTTGAGACCTCCAATATAAGCTAATCATTTGTTTTGATAAGGGTCAGCTTTATATTACTATTGCAGAAGTTGTCAGAGAAAAAAAAAGAAAATCTATAGGTCACTTTCATATTTCAGCCATCTTTTTTCCCCATTAAAGCATTCTATTCGTTTGATACTTTCTACTAGGGTCTTCAATTAGTCGGGTTTAATTTTTGTTCGATAAAACAATAAATCAATATGTATTTGTAATTTTTAACTTATTCGATTAAACGAATAAAATTTTAAAATTAATCGATGAATCGAATAATTCTAAATTCAGAAATTTCAAACTCTACGAGATTTTTTTTTCGATAATTTTAGAAACAATTAGTACTTCTGTAAAAAAACATTCTTTTTTAAATAAAACTTGTCAATTTAGCTCCAAAATATTGCTTCACTTTCGGGCACTTGGATTTTAAAAGATTCAATATAACTTCGGATTTTTTGAAACTTTTCCCGGACATTCCATCGTCTGCTATTCTTCTGCAAATAATTTTCTCTAGAGAATCGATCGAAGTTTCTTGTTTAAAATATTTATTCATTGGACCACTTGAAGCCCCCTTTGATTTTGTTGGCGGAGCATCTTCTTCAAGTACTATTTTGTAGACACTGTGTAAGTGGTAAATTAGTGAAGCTGTTGAAGAACAGTTACGTTGATTCATTTTTGGACACCTGTTGCATTTAGCATTATTAGATTTATCCTTCGTACAATAGTTTTAAACCAACTTCATTCCAAAGAGAGAAACGCATGAACTCTTTTGTTAAAAATTACGGTCGTGTTGTACATAGAAATCAAAATGAAGTGGATTTAAAATCAAGCCAATTTTAAAAACGATCTTGTAATGAAAGTTCTTAAAAATATTCCATTTTATCTACTTCATTCTTTAAGTATCCATTATTTTACCAAGAACAACACCTAAAACCACGAAAAACTACGGTCATTTTGTAAAAAGTAATTGAATTTAAATTATCGTTCGATTTTAATTTTACTTCATTTCGATTTCGATTTCTAGAACATAAATTAATATAAATCTTCGACTAAACATACATTTGTAGTTTTTTCTTTTGTGAAATAAATTATTAAAAATTGTTGAAAAAATGTAACAAAAATATAACCTAAATTAGTCACTTAACATGACTGTTTGGTTTAATTCCAACGGACACATACATTTGGTTTGTTTATTCGACTTAAAACTTTAAAAGAATTATACATTTAACAAAAACACTATATATTATTATTATTCGATTAATCGGTATAAGTTCTTCGGTTAATCCTTTAATCGAGATTAGCAATTTTAAATTATTCGAACAGTTAAGCGTCTAAAATTGTTCAATTAATCTTACAAGAATTATACGACTGGGCATACAATATGCACTAAAGACTCCAAAATATGCATTAAAAACATTAAAATTATGCACTAAAAACTTGAACATTTTCAATAAAAAACTTTTTTTTGTTCAATTTAAAAAAAAAAAAATAAAATTGTATCGTTGTTTTTATTCTATTGTTATTCAAAGATTAAAAAACGGAACCAATTAGGATGTAATCCAATCCAATTCCGTTTTTTTTAATCTTGGACTTCATGTCCGTCTGGCTGTCCGTCCGTCTGTTCTAGAGTCGATTTTCGAGAAAATAAAATTTTTCGTATGGAACCATATGAAGGGTTAGAGATAGAGGATAAGTTTGTTCTAGAGAAATATTGGGGATGTAAAAATAATGGGGGTTGCTCAAACATTTTACATCTCTAGGGTTGATGGTTCCTCAGTAGTTACGGGCGTTTTTCTCTCCGTTTAGCCCGAATTTCATTCGCACAGATTTTAATGCGCGTGCGGAACGGCAATTTTTAACCGATCGAGCTCATATCTCTCCATTTAGCCCGAATTTCATTCTCACAGATTTCAATGCGCGTGCGGCACGGCAATCGAGCTCATATCTCTCCATTTAGCCCGAATTTCATTCTCACAGATTTCAATGCGCGTGCGGCACGGCAATTTTCAACCGATTTCTTTTTACCCTAACCTAACACAAGACTGGTCTACTTTTTTGGAAAATAGAAAAAGAAATGTTGGACGACCCTAATCATTAAAAATTGCAACTCGTGAAGGAATCTTTAAAAATTGTTGTCCCCGTTTGAAACCAATAAAATCGAATTGGCTTCTACAATTCGGTGTAACCCATGTGTCAAGCAAGTAACATGTAACAGTTTTGGATTAATTGCTTTCAGCCAATTGGCAGCCTTAACCATGTAAGGTGCTGCATCGGTTAAAAATTTAAGGATCTTTTGCCGAAATCTTGAAAATGTTGTATTTTAAGCAGAGCACCAATAAATATATTTATTGATTTTAAAAAATTTTTAAGGAAGCTTTTTTTTTGTATACAATTATGAAACTTTGATTTATGTTAAGTTTGCACGAAATCGGCCCAGGGGTTACGGAGATTTGGCATTTAGATTTTCCTATATATTTTCATACACATATCAATAAAATGCCCTCCATTTTGAACTCCTATAAAAAGGCTTGACCGATTTTTATGAAATTGGGCATGTGTATTTGTTAGGTATGTGAATAGTTCAAAAAGTTTATTTTATATCGCTAGAGGGTGCAAAATAGGGCATTAGCTCCCCCTCCCTATACATTCTTAACTAATCAACCGGTTTTCTTAAAATTTGTCGTGCAGACACGGAAATAGGGAATAGGGCGTAAAAAAGGCAAGAGGGGTAAAAGCTCACCCCCACCCTATATCTTCCTAACTTATTAATCGATTTCTTGAAATTTTGCTGGCAAAGAGTGTAACATCTGGAAAGAACTATAGCCTATAAGTTTTATTATTTAGGGCGTGAAATAGGGCAAGAGGGTAAAAGCTACCCCTCTCCATAATTCTAAACTAATCAACAGGTTTTCTTAAAATTCTACATGCAGACACTGTAACATCTGAAAGGACATACGGAATAGCGCGTGAGATAGCGCAATAGCGGTAAAAGCTTCCCTTCCCTATATCTTCTTAACTATACAACTGATTTTCTTGGAATTTGGCAGGCAAAAAGTGTTACAGCTGGAAAGAACTATAGCCTATAGTTTTTATAATTTAGGGCGTTAAATAGAGTAAGAGGGTTAAAAGCTCCCCCACCCTATATCTTCTTAACTAATCAACCCGTTTTCTTAAAATTTGGCATGCAGACACTTTAACATCTAAAAGAGAACAGCGTATGAAATAGGGCAATAGAGGTAAATGCTCCTCCTTCTTATATCTTCTTAACTAATCAACTGATTTTCTTGAAATTTGGCAGCCAAATAGTATAACATCTGGAAAGAAATATGCAGACACTGTAACATCTGAAAGATATAAGTTATATGGCAAAACAACGTTTGCCGGGTCAGCTTGTATAAAATAAATTTAAACAGAATTAGCTTATTTTTTTCGCATAAAGACTATTATTGACCCCGAAAGGGTTAATCATTCGTGTTTTTACTTGGGGCTCGTGGACTCCGTAAGTCGACCCTGGACACAACTGAACTAGTCCAGCCAACGACAAAACCACGTTACAAATGGCTTTTGTCCTGTATGCGTTCCAAAAAAAAAACAACAAAAAAAAAAAAAATCAGCTGACTCAGTAACGCTAACTGGTTGTGAACGCGCCTTGGTTGCGAACATATTGTTGTTGATATTTTTAACTACTTTTTTAATGTTATCGCTTTTTCCTTTCCTCACTTTTCACTTCGGAAATATCAGGGCTGTAAACTGGATGATCTAACTTTAATTTAGATTTTACTGGTCAACTAGACAAAATATCAGACCCTTAAAAGTCATCCTTTTCATGATTGGCTGCCTGTTAAATTTCTTCACTACGCACTAGTTAGCCACTTAGTCGATTTGTTTTGCTGATTTTTAAATGAATGGCTCTGTGCAAATATTGCAGGGTTGTTAATGAAGTGTGTCTTTTTAAAATATTTTGGCTCAAGAGAAAATGTACAAATAATTGGATTTAATTTTGTTGGCAAATAGTTTAAGCTAAAAATATTTGTCCAATATAAAATTTGGCTTAATATTAATGATTATGTGTTTTGCTTGAGTTAATGTAATACTATTAACATAAAATAAAAATGATGGTATCAATAGTATTTTAACTGTTTAAAACCACTTAAAGGTCAGACAAGTTCAACTACAAATATTTGCACAAACAAATTAACTGAGCACAAATGTTGGCAATATTTTTTGGTAAAAGTTGTGCGGGATGAAATTAATAGTATGATGCACTTGAAAATGCAGACCGTTATAATTTGAATTCAAAAAGTTCTTATTTGCAGGGTTCAGGAAAATTCAATGTCCTGCTGGTTTTTACATCATTTATCATGTAATTTTTTTTTTTTTTTTTGAAACACAAGCTGCACTTAACCACTCAAATGACTGAATGGTCAGTCAGTATTTATTCATCTAAATTTTTCATAACTTTTTTTTTTTTTTTTGTAATAATAACATAATAACGGCTGGCTAGCAACTGCATAAATATATTTAAAAGTCATGTCATGTCGTTTTCATGTTTTGTTTTTATAGTCGCGTGCCCGTAACTGGAATTTTATTTTTCACTTTTTTTTTTGCATTATTAATTAAACGCGCATGCTTAACCACTTAACGCTTATGAACTAATAGTTTTGTTAGGATTTCGGTTTGTTTTTTTTATTTCTAAAAAAAATCGACTGTATTTTTTGTTTTCTTTTAACGAAGTGGTCAGTTTCAAAGGAGTTTTTTTTAATGTAAACTGTCCCATTGTTCGTTAAAAGGGTTGATTTAAGTCAAGGAAATACTAGAGTATCCAATTATTTGACTTTTTGCTTTGTTCGAGTAAGGAATTAATCGATTTTTACTCGATTGATCGAATAAGGGCTTGAATGTTTCAAATAATTCCACTAACGCCAATAATTCAAATAATTTTATTAAATGGGGAAAAAAACATATTTTTTGCACTTAAAACACCAAAAAAGAAAGAAAGCCGAATTCAACTACAGTTGGTGTCGAAACGCCGTCTGATTTTGACAGTTCGTACCGATTTGTTTTGTTGGGCATGGTTGATATTTCGAACCATAAACAATAACAATGCAATGCAAAAACCCCTATGTTGTTGCTGTTGTTTTTGGATTGTAGTAGTATCGACCAGTGATGCCATTAAGATACGAAATCTTTTGCTGACTTCAGGTACCATGTACATATAATCCTGACATTTTTCGTATCTTTTGAATCTGTACGCAAAATGTACATACATAAAATATGTATTAGAGAATTTTTAGCCAACTTGAACTTATTAACTAATTCTAATATCCATTAAATATGAAATAAAAATGTTAGGTAAATAAATGTTAAGCATTAAAAGTGGATTTTCAAACTTTTTTCAATATATATCTTTTTGGGAAAAAGTGTATATTTTTGGAAATCAAAAGGTACCTTTCTCGAAATTTCACTGGCAAAACTGCTATCGACACCACCTGGGGCCTGATTCTGGCAGTAGTGATCGAGTACTTTCTCAATTCGAAAGCAATGTTATTTATATTTCTTTCAGTCGATACTGAATGAATCGACATTATTTTTTCAGTACTGTGAAACTCAAATTAATGCTTTACAACACTGAAAAAACCATTCCGATTCCTTTACAGTATTGACTGAAATAATTAGATAGTAAATAGCTTTCATTCGAGAAAGTAATCGATTACGACTGCCAGAATCAGGCCCCTGTAAAAAAAAATTTATATCAGTGTTCGAAAATAAACAGTACATTATTTAACGTTCGGCTCACACACCCAGGAACGATATCTATTTTTTAGTGATTGTGTAGACATACGCAACCCTTAATACCGTTCGTAACTATTTTCAAGAAAAAACCGAACATTATATAATGTTCGGTTCTTCGTTAAAAAACAGAACAATTGTAGTGATACTGTAGACAAACATTATATTTTAATGTTCTATAATGTTTTTTCGTGTGTGTATTTTGTTTTTGTAAAAAATGTTTGGTTTTTTACCAGCCAAAAGGGACGAACATTAACGAGCCGAACCGAACACATTGAAGTTTGTGCATTTTCAAAAAAAAAACTCCGAACGAAATTAAATGTTCACATCTTTTGTTGAGCTTGATAAAAACAGTAATATTTTTGTGTTCGAAAGATGACTAACAGGGAAACGTTATTTTTTTTAATGATTTTCTACACAAACACTATTAGCGTTTGTGTTTTCCACAAATCTACCGAACCGAACATTAAGAAACGATATTTAGTGTTTATTTTCGAACACTGTTTTATATACATATTTTTTTTATTTTAGACTTTTTAGTCCCGGCACTTTTTGTTAGAGGTGCCAGACAGTTATGAAAAACTCTGTAAATCAATTTATTATTCCTGGAAATCGAGTGAAATTAAAAAAGATAGAGCTAATCAGTTGAGTTTTTTTAAAAATTACCGTATTTTTTTCCTGATTTTAACAGAAGTTGTGGTAAAAACAAGAACACTCAAATTATGAAGCTCTCGTATATAAAAGGTATTTATAAACTTTTTAAGCACGATTGTTTGCTTAAATTCCACTGGTATGTATTGGATATCCACAACATGGCTTATAACTTATCCTGGTAATATGTATTATAAATGTGAAAGTTTGTCACGCGAAAACCGCTTAATGACTTTGGATGAAATTTGGTATACGCATTGCATATGGCCCAGACTCAAAGAGGGAAATCCAGAAAAAATTTATACTTTGGAACATTTTTTTTGTTTGATAAATTTGGTACGAAGATTGTGTTTCTTTTTTTCTCAATATTTATTAATTGAATCTTCATATCTATATATATAAAAATAAGTCCGTATATGTACGTCGCCGAACAACCAAACAACCAAACTTATACACTACGTAGGCAGTGGCCCATATATGGTTTATATGAAGTTTGGTTGAAATCCGATAACGCATGTGTGTGCGGTGCGTATGTGAAGTGAGTGTGTTTTTGCCGCAGGAAAACCAACTTTATTAAAAACAAGTGTGTTTCTTTTCTTATTTTGTTTTGGCGTGCGAAGCAGGCAACGGGCCCGCTAGTATTAAATATGAACTAACAATAATTAATCAAATCTTATCGTAATGCTTTGTATTGTATATGGCCAGGATTAAAATGTAGGATACTTTTTAAGGAATAAAGTCGGAACTTTTAAAGAGGTAAAAACGGGACAAAATTGGTACTCTTTTTCTATCTGATATATGTAGATTAGGGTATCCCAAAAAATTTTTTCTTTCTGATTTTCATAGGTGCTCAATTAAAATTGAAAAGCTTATAGGGTAAAGTATTTTTGATTTTTTTTTTTTAAGAATTTTCATAAAAAAATGGAGTTTTCGGTCTTTTTTTAACTTTACTCATAACTTGGTTAATACCACGAGTTTCTTCACTGCTGAGGAAACACTTTTAAAGAAAAACATCCAAGCTTTATTCCTGTGTGAAAAAATTATAAGTTTTGGTGATGAGTTTACTCATTTAGATACCCTTAATTACAATTTTTCGTAATTTTTTAAAAAAATTTTGTTATAACGCTTTACAACTTTTTAAGTTTAAATAAAAACGAAAAAAACTAATGATGCAGTTTGAAAGACAAATTAATTCTTATTAATATGAATAAACAATTTTTAAATTTATTCTTACCGTTCCTAAGTTATACCCGTTTTTATCTTTATACCCAGTATATGTTATTATAAGCTGTTTGCCAGTTCACCAATCTTACCCAATCAACAAAAATAAGAAACTTTTCTTTTGCTCTGTGAAAAATCATTTATTTCGGTTTTTGCGATGTAGTTCTATACCTTGCAATAAATTCTGGTAATCAGTTTCAGAAGTTGTGACATTAATATAAGTATAAGCCAAAGCCACACCTCGTTCTGCCACATCATTTACTACTTGTAATTGTTGAACTTTTTTCTTTGCCTCTTGAAATGACTTGTTGGCTTTCCAATTCTCTGGATCTATTTTTAAAAAATCGATTGAAATATTGCAAGCTTCAAAAAAAGTTAGACTGGCTTTTGAAATGAATTGTTAAATTTCTTTATTTCTAAAGTTTTCTTCTGTTAAAGTTACATTTGCTACTTCATAATCGCTGCATGGAGTATCTGCAAGTTTTTTTTGTCATTATGTGCAAAGTTTTGGTGTCGATACGTTCATCAAAAGACGCTGAGTCAGCCAATATTGGAGTTAAGTACCACCGATGACCTAGAAAAGTTTTAAGCGAGGCTTTTGCAACTGCTTTGTTAATTAATAATTTTATAACTATCCAATTTCTTTAATAGGCTCAGATCATTGAGCGGAGCGTATCGAGGGCACTGGCAGAGGTACTAATATTTGATATTTATTCTTAAAATAAATGAACGAAATTCAAGCAAGGCATCAACGGTTGATTTGTCTATATAAGAATGCAACTGGTTTCGGAAAATTCATATTTTCAAAGAATAGATAATTTTCATTATCCAGCGAGCCCGATTGATAGCTCCTGAGCACACATAAAATAGAAAGTGAACATGACAGCGTGTAACGGTTTAGATCAATAAATGTCAAAAGTTAATGACAGTTAAAACGTAACTATAAAAATTAATGGAAATATACAATAACTATAACGAAAAAAGTATCACCATTTTTAAGTTACAAACTATAAAAATAGTGTAACTCGGAAACTGTAGGACAAAATTCCATTTTTGTTTTTCTTAATTGCTTAGAACTTATCGGTATTTAAAATCGCGTCACTAGTTTATATACCTTTCATATAAATTTGAAAAGTAATAAACCGTTTTTTACTGAATTTGTTAAAAAATTACAAAAGAACTTAATATGTGGAATCGTAATTGACAAAAATATTGCCAGAAGTCAAAGTTTTTGCATATGGAAATAAAGTTTGGGAAATTTTCTTTAGAAATTATCAAGATTTTTGTATGACGTGCTAAATTCCCAATTTTTCATATTTGATAAATACACTGAAATTTATTGTTGACTGAAAGCTAGCTTCTATGCGCATTTCACTGTTGCTTAGGCCAGATCATCAGGAAACCTTTTCCAAAGATTTAAGAAAAGCTAAAAATATTATACAAATAAAACCCTAAAGCGAATAAGAATTTTAAACACTCAAAGTCTTACTTGTAACAATATCAAAGCTTTAACTAAACACCAACAATAAACAGTGAGTTTATCTTTTTTTACATCCCCCTACAATTGGTTGGGTTCTTTCCGACTCGAATTGTAGTTGTAAGTGGGTAAAAAGAAAAAACAAAATTAAAAAACAACTTGTTTCATTCTATTGTCTTCGCAAGAAAACAACAAAAAAAAACCAATTTGGCAATTCAGTTTTCTGCACGGGCACATGCAAGTATATTATCAAAGTTATTTACGTGAATACAAAATTTATTATCAAGATTTTTGTATGACGTATTCGGTCAAAAAATTAAATGAACGTGGTTATTGACAAGTTTATGAGTCAAGTTTGAAAAAAGGCCGAAAAACCAGATTTTTAACAAAGACTTGATTTGCGCGACCTCTAAACCTCTTCCTAAAAATCTAAAAAAAATTCAAAAATACTGGAACCTATAAGCTTTCAAATTATGCTTGAGCCTCTGACAAAAAAAATTTTGGGACACCCTAATGTAGATACAGATTATAGCCGTCACTAACATACAGTCAGTGTTACCGTCGGATATTTAAAAAAAAGGGGATATCTACAAAAAAGTGACACCAAAAAGAGGATTGAAAAAAAATGGGCACATATTTTTAAATTAAAATAAGTACATTACATTATGTATCTTTGACGTTTTTTCTATTTATTATAATTTTAAATTGTATAAAAACATAACAAAAAACATTGTATATTAATTATATACATACATTAAAAACAATTGATCGTTTTACAATAGACATACATACTTCCTTACAAATGGCTCATTTGTTGTAAAAACTAAAATAAATACTTTGTAAATATTTCTCTCGAGAAGTAATTTTTATAAAATATTTGCTTTAATGTTTTGGTAATTCAAAAACGTTAAATTTGTTTTCTGCCAAACATGTGTTTTGGATTATTCCATTGTTGCAGCAAATAGAAGATATTTACGTAATGTGTTTTATATAAACATTTTTTAATATATTTCTTGTACTTTTCCTTCTGAATACATTTTCATTGATAAATTAAAGACATTGTATTAAAGACATGTCTACCTGCATTTAAAAACTTTTTAGAAATTGATTTGCCCATTCCACCAGATTCTTATGTTTTTTGGAATGCTTTGGCCGAATTTGAGCAGAGTTTTCTCCCGTCACGTCACATTTATCAGATACATACACCAATTACTGTAATTTCGGAAGATGATTTGTACCACAATTAATAACAAAATCCATAGTTTTATAATTTTATTCTACAGTCAACCTACTTACAAAAGTTGTAGGCCAGACCCACGATGTCGACAAGAACATTTCTTACGTATATTTGTATTGAAAACAAAAACAAATTTTGGTTTTTTATAGAAATGCGAAAGAAATGTTCTTGTCGACATCGTGGGCCTGGCAGCTAAGCTATAATCGGATAATAACAAGAAATCCTATAGCAAAAAAAACGAAAATATCACTTTTTCACATACTTTATTTTTAATCAGTTCCGCACTTTAATACAAATAAATGCATACATGCTACTGAATAAAAGTGCTAGTGTTTTAATTTCTTTGCTAAAGCATATTTAGTTTTTATCCAACTTCGTCTATTATTGCAAAAAATTTTTGTAATCAGGTTTATAGACCAAAACTATAAAACTGGATTTTGTTATTAATTGTGGTACAAAACATCTTTCGAAATTACAATAATTGGTGTATGTATCTGATAAATGTGACGTGATGGGAGAAAACTGCGTTCATACGGCTTTAGCATTCCAAAAAATATAAGAATCCGTTGGAATGGATAAACAAACGTTTTCAATGTCGCCTTTTGTTATTTATTAATGGTCAGTTTCATACATATTTTTTTACAATTAATTGTTCTTTAAACGACTTCTATACTTTCGTAAAGTGTCTTCACTGGAAACCCAATCTTCAAGGCTAGTATCTAGCAAATTTAAAGATAAAAGCATGAATTCGCAAATATTTTCTTTAAACCTATTTGTTACTTTATTTTTGATTAAAGCTAACTTAGTTAAAACACGCTCAGCAGAAATTGGCAAAATTGGTACTTTGGTACCTTTTTATATTTTTGATAAATTTGGTATGCAGATTGCCATTGATCAGGATTTAAATATAGGGTACTTTTTAAGGAGAAAAATTGGTACTTTTTAAGGGGTACAAACGGGAAAAAGTAGATAATCTTATTCTTTTTTCGATAAACATGATATACATACAGCTTCTAGCCTAAATTAACATACAGTTTTAACCAGCGTTTAAAAAACTGCAGTCAAATGCAAGTACTGTCATTTCTTCTTCTTCTTCATTTGTTATTGGCCAAAAAATAACTTTTGCTTTTACTGCTGATTCATTAAGTATAAACAGTCGCTATCAAACCAAATTAAAAAGCGAAAAGTTTTACGCAAACTATCTTTTTTTGTTCTTCAGTTTTTGGTTTTGACTGCAGTTTTTTAAACCCTGGTTTTAACATATTTGCTAGGGGCCTAAGATAAGGAAAAGCTGTTGCTCCTGGGACGCTCTTCCTTTGGTACTTTTAATCTTTTTCATAAATTTTGCATGGAGATTGCATATTATCAGGATTAAAATATAGGGTACTTTTTAATCGATAAATTGTTACTTTTCTTTAATGTAAAAATCGGGATAAAATTTTTACTTTTTCTCTTTTCGATAAATTTGATATACATACAAATTAAAGCCAACATTAAGATAAAGTGTCTTTACTTGGGGCCTAAAATGAGAAAAAGCTAGTACTCTTTTCCCTTCGGTACTTTTTCTCTTTTCGAAGAATTTAAGATGCGCCATTGGGGCTTCGCAAAATAAAATTTTAAGTTTAAATCAGTTACGTCCAGCTCATATGCCCAATGGACAAGCTTTAACAAAAGAGCTTTTGTGCTTTCCCACCGACGAGAGCACAACAGCCAATCAGATCGTGGTGACAACAATGCGTGCTGCTTACTTTGCAAAGAAAGAACAACAAATTGTAAGCACTTTGCAAAGAAACAATAACAAGTTGTGAGAGCTTTGAAAGCTGTTTATCGAAAATGCAAATATCAAAGTATGTGTGTTTGGAGGTAACTGGTTTAAATACTCTTTTTTAAGAAATTTTCATTAAAGCTAACTAAAAGGCTTTTTTATTAATGTACATTGTACAACTTCAAACTTTGCTGCTTAGTAAAGAATAAATAAAAATTGGTTTTTTAGTAAGAATATTTTTACATTAAAAAAGCTTCCGAAATTTTATAAAAAGCTTTATCACAAAGCTTAAATTAAGCTTATTTTTGATAATGTGCCATTAAAAACATTTCTTTATTGGCTATTAAGAACAAATAAGAAGAAAGTTTTAATTCTTGGAATTTTGTATTAAAGCTAACTTAAAAGCTTTTAAATCTTCCTTGTTTCAAAATATCTGTTAATGAGCGAAACTTAATTTAAAAGCTTTTTTGCTTAACAAATTAGTTTTTTCTCTTTTTTTCTTTCGTTAGCATGCCACTACAATTTAGCCACTATAATTTAACTTGGAATTTCAAATAAGTTTCTTGAGTGCTTGAGTACATTTTTAGGTGTTTTTCTTTAATATACATACACCCCTTTTTACACAGTTGGTTAACAGGATTATAAAAATGCACTGAAGCGTATTGTTTTTTTTTTGTTTTTTGTTTTTTTTTTTTAAATTACACAATTTTTTTGTTGTCTTTTGTAAATTAACCAAAAAGGATGCTTGTCCTTGCATCTGGTTTTAATTTTTAACATTCATTTACAAACAGGACATTTCATCAACAGTCCATCATGTGCTAAAAAGCTAAAAGATTGAGGTCTGAAATGGAATGTGTTACATGTTTGTATAAATAATCTCCTAGCAAATAGAAAGGGTTAAAATGTTGACCTTTTACTTATGTGGGCCATGTGAGCAAAGCTGGTTAGATTTGTTGTGTTTGATTAAAATGTTTGATGGTGCTTTTTGCTGTAAGAAGTGTGTACATGCGGTAAAGGTATGCTGTGTGTTTGAGGTGGTGGTTGCTTTTGAACAAAAGGGATTTTTAGAGATAAGTTTTTATTTCGGTGTTTTGATCTCTATCTAAAAAAAATATATAAAATATTCCTTAAGCGTAATTTCCGTAATGTTTACATAAGTAAGGTCTTTAATAAACTAGATATTTTTTTGTGTTTGTAAAAGTTTTTTTTCTAAATAGACAATATTTAGCCACAGGCTTTTGTTTTTTGTGTTATAATAAATAGAATTTATTAGATTTTTATCAAAAAACTATTAAAAGCATAGAATTATAAGCCCTTTTGTCGAAAATTTTGGAAATAAAAATATTTTTTATAAAACAGCTGGTTGTTTTTTACGGTTATTAACGGGATAAACAACCAAGTAAACATGAAAATATGATGCTAATTACAAAAATTAATTATATTTTTTTCTTCTTTTAAGAGACTTAAAACAAGGACTTGGTTTGAATTTTTTATTTCGGAAGTGTTACAATGATTTTTAAATAAACCAAAATAAATAAACCGATGCCCCTTAGACCGGGTCGACCTCCATACAAAAAAAAAAAGTTGTGCCAGTCACCCCCTAGAATGAAAGATATGTCAATGAAGTTTCTAAAACAGGAAAAACAATTTTTTTGCCACGCCCCAAAATACAGCACTTTTGGTTTTTTATATGTAGCGCTGCCATTTAAAGTCCGATCTCATCATATCGCATATCGTTGTTCATGGCTTGATAGTGGCTTCATTTTTGTCTTTGGTGACTTTTCAATCCGTCCTGAAATTCTGGGCGCCACTTATGCCATCTCGGACCTTCCCCCAAATGTCCAATTTTTTTGACGGTCCAAGAAAGTCCTTATAAAACTACGTATGTTGAGATTTTAATATGCTCACTTTTATGACACGCCTCCAAATAAAGCCCCTTTTTCTGTTTCACATACATACTACATTAAAACAAGTAGAAGTCAATACAAACCAAAAAAATTTTCCTCAGTCACGCCCTAGAATAAAAGGTATATTTATACAGTTTTAAGGACTTTAAAAAAAATTTGCCACGCCCTAAATAACAGCCCTTTTTGTTTTAGATATATAGCAAAATAAAAATTCTGTAAAAGCCTCCATTTTTTTTAATGGCTCCCTAAGCCATTATCAATCTCGTACAAAACTTTGTAAGTTACGCGCAATTTTTGTTTAATTATTCAATAATCCTGAAAACCACTCTCTATGGCTTGTCATTTGAATTTTTAAAAACTAAGCGGTGTTTTCAAGTGGACTACTCATATTTTAATGAAAGTAAGACGGATGAATTTATTGACAAGCTTTCTCGATCTGAACTACTAGCGTTTTTTTTTTTTGCCAGTTTTCATATTTTGGGCAATTTTTCGTGCCATTTTTTTTTTTTGCTGGACTGTGAAACTCAAATTAAAAATTTAAATTAAGACATTTGTAAAAGCAAACATAATGTCATATTTGAGACGATGATACAGAGTTAAAACAAGAACTAAAAAATATAAAGAAACTGCAGAATTCTAAAAATGAAAACAAAAAAAATAATTTAAATGCATAAAAATGAATGCCTCAAAACATGTATGCGAAAAATTATAAATTGGGCAGTCGGTGTATATAAATCTTAGCTAGACTCAAGGTGACTCAAAGTTTTAGAGGGACTTTCTTAGCACGTGAAAAAATTAGACATCGGAGGGAAGGATCCGAGATATCATAATTGCCATCTAGAATTTTAAGTTAGTTTAAAAAAGCATTAAATACGAAAATAAAGGCACATTCTAGCCATTAACAATGATATACGATACGATGAGATTGGACTTTAATTGACGATGCTGTATATATAAAACAGTGATAACCAAGCCCCGAACTAAGAAAGCCCCGAACGCACGCACACAAGGATATTATGTGCTTGTGTGCGGTCGCAGAGACCGATGATAGTCTGATGTTTTGAAACGAACAAATTTGTAATATACATGTGAATTGCCGACCGTGTCTGTGTAAAAATACGATTATTGACTGGCTCGCGAGTCTGATATAAAACAAAAAGGGCAGTAATTTAGGGCATGGCAAAAACAATTTTTTTAAAGCTCTTAAAACTTAATAAATATACCTTTTATTCTAGGGCGTGACTGATGAACATTTTTTTGGTTTGTATTGGCTTCTACTTGGTTTAATGTAGTATGTGTGTGAAAAAGAAAAAAGGGCCTTAATTTGGAGGTGTTTCATAAAAGTGAGCATATTAAAATCGATACATAAGTAATTTTATAAGGACTTTCTTGGACCGTCAAAAAAATTGGACATTTGGGGGAAGGATCCGAGGTGGCATAAGTGGTGTCCAGAATTTCAGGTCGGATTGAAAAGTCACCAAAGACAAAAATGAAGCAACTTTCAAGCCATGAACAACGATATGCGATATGCTGAGATCGGACTTTAAATGGCAGCGCTACATATAAAAAACCAAAAGTGCTGTATTTTGGGGCGTGGCAAAAAAAAATGTTTCCTGTTTTAGAAACTTCATTGACATATCTTTCATCCTAGGGGGTGACTGGCACAACTTTTTTTTTCGACCCACCCTAATGGCCCTCCTCATCGCGTATTTCGGTTCGTAAGAAATAATTTATGAGTGGGAGAATAATTTGTATTATGCTTTCGTACTATTTGTTTCGAATGAACAGGTTTTTTATACCGAAAACGAAAAATCTTTCTGGAAACAGCAACTCTCTATTTAGAACAATAACTTTTCTTAAAATTTTGCATTTTGGTAAGGCAACCGCTGCTCTGTGCTCCTGCAAAAACGCCATTGGCAAAAAATGGGGATTAACCGCAAGGCAAGTCCACTGAAAATACACGACCATAGTTTATTCAATCCTAAACGGTAAACTCGTATGATGGCTGGTCTTCGGTAGGAGAACCCTCTTGGACAAACTGGGGAGGACGTAGAGAATGGCCTCGCAGGATTTCTACATGAAACTTAAATTGGAGGATTGATCATACCTCCCCAGTTTTGGTTCACGATCGTCGCTACGTAAAGCTACCAAGCCGGAACGCGTAAAGAAACGGTGTTCCAGGTAGGAGGAGAATCATGAACTTCTTCACGGATGGCTCAAAAGCACGAGAAGGAGTGGGCTTCGGAGTACACTTAAGGGCACTCCTCCTAAATTTATCGCGAAAACTTCCGGATTTCCAGGCAGATATACTTCCGATCGAGGAAGCTGTAGACTGGCTTTGACTATCTGTCGCATCGACGACCGTTGTGGATATTTACACTGATAGCCCTGGACTGCCGCTCATATCTGAATGAGATGGCTGAGCCGTTTGATATTAGGATCATATGCGTCGCAGAGCACGGGTTTATGCTAGGAAATAGCAAGGCAGATGAGCAGCAATACCCGTAGGGTAGTGCTCAGTCTTCAAGCTTGAACTTTAACGCTCGACTATCTATGTTGCTAATGACATATGGCCACAAACATTGGTTGCAGGACTACTAGAAATTGTGGCCCCGTATGGGTGATGGGCGAACCATGTCTCTACTTTTGACGAAACGTATCACTTTTGGTATGTTTTGTCACGGACCAGTGTCTTATAGGTGGCATTCACATTGCCTGGGAGCCGGAGTACTGCCGTAGCTGTCTTGACGAAAGTGAGGAGGTGTACGTAGAACTCTTTCCCTGTCAATGTTCTGCACTGGCGAAAACGACTGGCGGAAATAGTAACCGTAATTGCATGATATCTCTAAGGTTGAACTGGAGCGCATTTTAAACTTCGTCAAAAGTTAGGGTTGTTTCTACGGTGGGGGTTCTGTTTAGTTGAACTCCATAGTATCATAATAAATCATTGGGTTTAAGTGTGTCAGAAGGAAACAGAATAATTTTAACTTCAATGTCACCGTTTTTTAAACTTCGAAAGCAATTTTTAAATAAATATGTTTTCTATAAAATTTATAAGAAATGGGTAACATTTGACAGTGTTTTTTTTTTAAATACACATTACCTAAAACGCAAAACGCCCCCAATTAACAAGAAATTCAAAAACAACTGTTTTACAAATTTCGATTTATCTCAACAAAGTACATCGGAATTTGTAAGAAAAGCAGTTTGAATCTTTATGTGAGTATGGGCGTTTTGCGTTTAAGGTAACGATATGTAAATTTATTAAAAGTTTTCCTGTTTTTAGTCCTAAAAACGTTATTTTCTTCTAAAAGTCAAAAGGAAAATATCATCCAATATTTAGCAAAAAAAAACCCTCTTATTTTCAGAATTTTTTTAATTTTTTTAAACAGCTGTTTAACATTTAAAGCCAATATGATGGACAACAATGATGACTTCATTAACATTTTAATTTTGTAACAAAAAAAATCACTTTCCTTTTGCGACCAATGACGAACATTGTTAAAGTGCAACGAATCTTATAGTCTTGCTATCAAACAAAAAAATTTACACTAGACATAAAAACTCAGCAGGACTTTTATAAAGTAAATCCAGAACAAAAAAATCAACCGACAGCTATAAAAATTATTTACACAGCAGTGTTTTGATTGTTAGCTGGCAGGCTGGTAGCTGAAGTGAGTGCATTACAGACTGACCACTTTCATCAGGAAGAAACGAGAATATCCTTTTTTAAGAAATTAGGACAAATCTATCAACATTCTGTTGCCATAAAAACAACACAGAACATTTACATTTTGCAACATAATAAATATTAAGCAAAAGGGGTTGTCCTCATTATCTCGACATGTACAGGAACTCATACATAATAATGACTTTTATTTATTAAGACACATGCACATACACACACACTAATAAACACCGAAATAGAAATTCTGTTGAGTTGGAAGAGTCGTAGTTTTGTAATCCAACACCACTTGCAGTTAAACCTACCAACCAACCCAATAAAAAATTATAATCCTGTTTGTAAAATGGTCAATGAAATGTTGGACAGTGCTTGTTTGCGAATGATGTCAACTGACGTCTGTCATAATTACAATATGACGCGTGTCATATATCCGTCTATACAATAAGGATAATAAACAATAGAAGTCAACTAAATACATTCAGGTCCTGTGTTGTTTTCAACAGGGTTTTAAATAAAACGTAAATTGATTCAGTTAAAGCATAAAATTTTCTTACAAAAAGCTAAATATTTCACAATTTCGTTACAGAAATAAAAATGCAATAATTAAAAACAATGTTCATTTAACTGAACTTAAAATGAACTAGAAATAGAATTGAACTAGAGCTGAAATAAAACTGAAATCGAACTGAACTAGAACTGAACTAGAGATGAACTAAAGCAGAACTAGAACTGAACTAGGACTGAAGTACAACTGAACTAGAACTGAATTAGAACTGAGATAGAACTGAACAAGAACTAGAACTGAATTAGAACTGAACTAGAACTGAACTAGAACGGAACTAGAACCGAACTAGAACCGAACTAGAACTGAACTAGAACTGAACTTGAACTGAAATATAACTGAACCAAAGCTAAACTAGAACTTTTTTTTTTTTTAAATTCATTTTTATTAACTGAACTAGAACTGAGCTGGAACTGAACCAGATCCAGAACCGAACTAGAACTGAACTAGAACTGAACTAGAATTGAACTAGAACTGAACTAGAACTGAACTAGAACTGAACTAGAACTGAACTAGAACTGAACTACAACTGTACTTGAATTGAACTAGAACTGAACTAGAACTGAACTAGAACTGAACTAGAATTGAACTAGAACTGAACTAGAACTGAACTAGAACTGAACTACAACTGTACTTGAATTGAACTAGAACTGAACTAGAACTGAACTAGAACTGAACTAGAACTGAACTAGAACTGAACTAGAACTGAACTGAACTAGAACTGAACTAGAACTGAACTAGAACTGAACTAGAACTGAACTAGAACTGAACTAGAACTGAACTACAACTGTACTTGAATTGAACTAGAACTGAACTAGAACTGAACTAGAACTGAACTAGAACTGAACTAGAACTGAACTAGAACTGAACTAGAACTGAACTAGAACTGAACTAGAACTGAACTAGAACTGAACTAGAACTGAACTAGAACTGAACTAGAACTGAACTAGAACTGAACTAGAACTGAACTAGAACTGAACTAGAACTGAACTAGAACTGAACTAGAGCTGAACTAGAACTGAACTAGAACTGAACTAGAACTGAACTAGAACTGAACTAGAACTGAACTAGAACTGAACTAGAACCGGACTAGAACTTTTTTTTTTTTCAATTCAAAGAATTCATTTATTGATAATTATATATATTTTTACAACGTTTTTAATTCTAACCCCGCTAAGCCAGTGGCTTGTCAGCAGGAAAAAAATAAAACTGAACTAGAACTGAACTAGAACTGAGCTGGAACTGAACTAGAATTGAACTAGAACTAGAACTTTTAAAGAACATGAACTATGTACAACTGAACTCGAGCTGAAACTAGGAATTAGTGCTGGCAAAGCTTTATATTGTGGGTACCGAGTATATAGTATTTTTTTATTTTTAGTGAGAATTTCTAAAGCAACCTATTTCGAACTATAAGCAATATAAATATGTAACAACCTGGTCCCTATCATATGGAGGGCGCAGAGCTGAAGCGAACCAAGTCAAAAAAGAAAATTCGAAAATATATTGAGTTTGAGTAAGTAAATTGCCATTATTTACTGGAGCCACTGAGGTGAAAATGTGCCTCATCAGTGAATATGATTTTCTTTGAAACTTGATCTGCTGCCATTTCTTGCCATCATTCTGCCCATTGACGACGTCTGGAATGGTCAAGAGGCTTTAGTTCTTGAGTTAATTGCACCTTGTTAGCGTGTAAATGCAAGTAGTCTTTATGCATGATGTTCATAAACGACGAAAGTTAGAGGTGAAGTTGTTGGGCACGACGACGAGTTGAGGTGGACGACTCTTCAGCCACACTATCGCAGCAATATTTTCTGCAGTACGAGCTGTGCGAGCATGCACTGGTGTTTTCACATCTCCTACAAATACGGTTTGCTCAAATTTTTAAACGATTTTTCCGATTGTACGCACATTTGGACGATTAAATTGACCGAAAAATCACGAAGTGCACGATATGCATTTTGATTTGAACCATTTTCATAATAAGCCCGAATTACTTTAACGCGTTGCTCGATTGTGTATCTTTCCATGGTTCAAATTGAGTTAGTCTAACATTGATAAATGTCAAATGAAATGCAGAAAAAAACTTGACGCTTAGGGGGGGCTCACATTCAATATCGGCCCTTTAAATGTAACCACCCTTTACATTGACTTTGTGGCATTTTAGATAAATATTGTAGCAATTACAAACGGAATTGCAAACTTATACCTGGGGTATAATCAACTCGTTTCGAGCAAAATTGATCGAAATTATTTATTTTGGTATCGTGAAACTCGATATCGAATGAAATGTATTGAATTTGAAATAATAGCATTCGATATCGAGTAACTCGACATTACATTTTTCGTGTTTTCATTCGATACGTCAGTGTCTATCGTATGCAAACAAAGTCGATAAATTATTCGATACGATAGTATCGAATGGGGTGATTAGACCCCTGTATAGAACTTAACTAGAACTCAAATAGAATTGAACTGAAACTGAACTACATAAAACTGATTTCGAACAAAATTTGAGCTAAACTAGAAATAAATAAGAACTAATTTTTAATTATGCTAGAACTGATTTAGAGTTAATTAGAACGGAGCTTAAACTGAACTAGAGCTAAACTAGAATTTAACTCGACTTGAACTAGAACTGAACACAACATTTGGACTTCCCTTTTAATGGCAAAAACTACTCATTTGTCAAATTGCTATTTCAGTTTTACTTTTATTTTCATAAGCACTTTTTTCAAACATTTCTATTTAAATAAAAAAATTAAAAATTAAACAAAATATATATTGTTTTTAATTTGCATTTAAAGCCTATAATAGAAAATAAAAGCCATTTAAATGTGTTTGTTTAATTGCAGACCCAAATGAGGTATTTAAAAAAAAAACATGAAATAATTCTCCAAAGCACAGGTGTAATATTTTCAAACAACGTAAAATAAAAAAGAAACAAAAGCATAATGATTTCAATGAATGAATGCCGCATCATGACTCACACCTACCAAATACTCCTCTGCCCTCCCCTGCCTTTTGCCATGCATTCAGACGCTTCTTTACATTTCTATTCACGATAATTACACATTTTATACAGACATCGGGCAAAAAAAAGGAAAAACAAAATGCTTAATATTGTGTTGCATGCCCCTAAATGCTGGCTGTGTGCTTGTTTAAATGTTTGTAGGTGCATAGTAGTTTAACAAAGTCACGGTGTAAAGTGTGTATGACTGAATGTGGTTTTAAAGACACGCGCTACTTCCCTAAACGCAGTCTATAGAGGATTCACGCTTCTTTTTTTTCTATACATTCTACATTTCCATTGAAAAGAAAAACTGTTTCAAACTACAAAAAAGAGCGAGAGTCCTTTTTTATGTTGTTGCAAAAACATTTACATTTACATGTGTTGATGAACGTCTACTGTGTATTTAAAAAAGTATTATTTATGTCATGATGTTGCTGTTGTTGCTTGAAAAAGTTAGAAGAGAAAATTGTGGCATTTTAAGGATAATTATGTCAGTTTAAGTCCTTTTTAGTTTGTTAAATTATTCGATGCCAACAAATACAGACTTTAATTTGTTGAATTCATAGTTATTAACATTTTAGGTTTTATGTTCATTAAGAACAACAAAAAAAAAACGGCTAATTATGGGTTGTAGGAATTAAAAGATCGTCTAAAATTAAAATGTTTAAAAAATTAACTTAAACTAATCTCGAATTGATCTAAAGCTGAACTAGAAGAAAAATAGAAGAAGAACAAAACTTGAACTAAATTTTAAGTTAAACTTATGGTGTTTTCTTTTCTGACAATAATGTTCCATATATGCTACCATTCGTGCGGGTTTTTGTTCCATTCTAGAAATATATGCAAAAATGTGAGAAGTTGTCGTTTTCCTTACTAAACATGTTGCAACAATAAATGGCAAATTTGTTACATTTCTTACCCGCAGTTTTAACTGAGTGTGAGATAATACCCTTTTTTGCATCTGCGTAAAGTACTTTTTTATGCAAGCAAGTATTTTTTTTCTTGTGTTTGCGGACAATTTGCGTTATATTGTGATTTTTAGTTATATTGTGATGGATATAAAAACTTTTTGTTTTTCGTTTGTTTTACTTTAATTAAATAATTATATTTTTTTTGTCGCAAAATTTTTAACAACAGCTGACTTTAATTATTGAAAATCAGTGCTGTTAACGCTTATTGGAATTGTAAAAAAATGTAATGTTTAAAATTGCTACAAGCGTGGTGAATATTGCTTTTAGTACAAACTTTGCATTCAATATTTAACACGCTAAATACACATTAGTGTTGAGTGTAAAACGTAGCTATTATTTTGTTCCATTGTAATTTAGAAAAATGTATCACTTTCTAAGGCTTCGTGTAACCTAATAAATATATTACACAACTATAATGCATCATTATTTTTTAGAAAAGAAAACACCATTAAACTAAACTGGAACAACACTAAAAATGAACTTGTATTAAACTAGAACTAAAGTAAATCTAAGCTAAAAGTGAACTAGAACCGAACTAGTACAGAAGTTGAACTGAGCCAGACTTAACTAGAACTGAACTAGCACTTAAATACAACTGAACTAGACTTAAACTAGAATAGCACTTAACCTAAATTAAAACTAAACTGGAATTGTACCAGAACTGCCTTTTTTACACTTAAAAACTAAATCAAGCTTACAGGGATGTGTCTGTGGTTATAACGTTTAACTAAACTAATAGAAAAGGCGTCATAACGCTTATCTATTTTGATATCAGTGCTAGAGCATATTCTATGTATATACCAAGTGTCTTCGTTTAAGACCCCATGCCACTTTTCGTCATTGTGAGGTCAGCCTTAACTTCACTTGGCCAAATTGTTACCAGAGTCAAATATTCAAATTATGTCATCAATAGGATGACAAATTGGCATTTCAGAAATGACAAATCGGAGTCAGTTTAATAAAAAATGTCCTTAATGCGACGACTCAGTAACATCGGAGAAAGGACCCATAAGGCTGTAATTTATGCCCCTATTGCGGTTCTCCACTCAACTGAGTTTGGTCGTGTTGGAGTCAACCCAACTTATGCACAAACAAACTCATTTTTGGTATTGTGATACCCAACTGTTTTTAGTTGAGTTGCTATAAAGTTGCCAACGTAAAATATCGATTTGCCAACTTTAAATATAACGTTTGACAAGTGAAAATTTTATAAAATTGTATAATTTTTTAAACTAAAAGTATTTTTTTTAATTGTTGTGTTGAATAAAAAGTCTTTATAATTGATATTAGTGTCGATTTATTTTATGATGATGAAAAGGAAAATTCTGGTATAGATGCTTTACGTACAAGAAGACAAATTCGTGATGATTCCAACCCTCTTGAACTTCCCAGTGCCAAGTAAGAACTTCTTATTAATAACGGAACTTTCTTGTGCCTGATGAGTTCTTCTTCTGGTTGGGGTAGCTGTTGGCCAATCGGCTGGTTGTGTTATTGGTTCAACTGACTCAGTAAAATTGTCACTTGATTGTGGAATATTTTCAACACCAAATACTTGGCCGGACTTGCAATACAAGAGCTGCGAAACAGTATCCTCAAGGCTATTTAATGGAACTTCTTGTGATAGCCCTCCCCCTGCCGCTTGAGTGTTTCTTTTATTTTTGGCAAGTTTTTTCTTTATACTTGCTTTGTAGTGTCTCCAAACCTGTGCCAAGAAAATTATAATTAGATTAAAAAGATTATAAGTGTTCAAAAGAAGTTCTGGGCGTGGTCCCAAACTATTTAACTCCACTATAAACTCTTCCCATAACTGCTTACATGCATTTTTCATCATACCATACTTTGTATTAATACATTTCAAAAACTCAAGTAATATGACAAAGTGTGATAGTGTGAATGCAATGTGTTACAAAAATGACAAGTATTATGAAAAAAGTTTGACATTCCATACGACTTCATCGTTTTTTGAAAAATGTCTAAACAATAATACTTTTCATTGGATCAGAGTTGCATTTTTTCATGTGTGAGTGTTTGTACTTTGTGTGATGGTGTGAACACAAACTGTCATATTACATTAGATTTTTTGACAGTCGTTTCAAAACTCATTAGATTTCTATCTCACAAAGTATTATGGAATACGTAAGACTTGTGAGATAGTGTAATCTAGGCTTTAGCAGTTGTGTGTATTTAACATTTTTATCGACCAAACTTTTACAAAGTTGAAAAGGGCAATACCACGAATCAAACAGATACGCAACTGAATAGACAACTGCCAGTCAGAGACCTGCGCCTTGACGGCTTAAGCCGGCTGAGCCGCGCCGCCGAATATTTTTGACAGCCGCCGCCGCCGAAAATTTATCGACTAAAGTCGGCTTAAAATCAGCCGCCGGTCACAGTCATTTAATCGAATATTCCCTACAAGAAATGCATAACCAAAACTGGAAAAAATTTTTTCCATTCTTTTATTTTTAATAAAAACAGTTTATTATACCCACACCACAATAGTGGAGAGGGTATTATGCATTTGTGCTGATGTGTGTAACGCCTTAAAATATTGGTAAAGTACACCGATCGTCTTAGAATCTCTTTCTGAGTCGAACTAACGATGTCCGTCCGGCTGGCTTGCAGGCTGGATGACAGGCTGGCTGGCTGGCTGTCCATGTAACCTTGTGCGCAAAGTACAGGTCGAAATTTTGGAGATAATTTGATTAAATTTGGGTCATAGGTTTTTATTGGCACAAGCACCAAGCCTATTGAATCCAAGGTCCGAATCGTAGGACCACGAGGGAAGATAGGGGGAAATTTCTTCCTCTCAGAAACTATCAAACCGATTTCAATGAAATTTAAAAAATAGATAGATCCATATCTATATGGACAAATTAGCTATACAGTTTTTCTAAAATAGCACCACAACGGGAGGTAGGGGGCAATTTCTGCCTCTCACAAACTTTCAAACCGATTTTCATGAAGTTTATAAACTTAGATAAATCTATATTTATATGGACACATAAGCATGATGTGTTTTTAAATACTGTGGTGTAGGGTATCATATGGTCGGGCTTGACCGACTTTACTTTCTTACTTGTTTTTAATAAATACAAATGTTAATGTGTAAGATATAGTCCTTGTATATTTTCAAAGGTTTTGCGGTAAAAATTTAAAATCTCATTTAGGAATAGATAATAAACCACAAGCATTAAAATAAGTGTATATGCAAATTAATTTTATTATTCAAACTAAAATATGAAAGTTGGTAAAAAAAAATAATTTTTAAATTGGCCTAAGTTTAAGTCGGCTTTGAGCCGCAGCCGACAATATTTTTGCAAGCCGCCGCCGCCGACAAAACTTGACGACGCAGGTCTCTGCTGCCAGTTGAGTTGAGAATGGCAATGTGAATTTATCAAAGCCAAGCAAACTGTTACAAAAGTGGAGAACCGCATAGGGGCATTAACTGAAACATTGAGATTGTCTTAAGTTAAAGTGAGAGAATATTATTATTTGCTTACCCGTTACACATGTTTGCTTGACTTTTGTTGAATTCCGCCCTTTGTTATCAGAAGAAATCTCAATTACAAGATACATAGCAGCAGCATGCCCGATATGGTTTTCGTACTCATTATTTTAACAAATACAATATGGAAATTTTTGTTTCTTATTTTACTTATAAAACATGAAAATAATGTTAATAGTACACAAAATGTGACATCGAACTGATCTCACTGTAGTCATAGCGTGACTACATTTTATAGTGATGTCGTCATTGGATTGATTTCACTTTTTGCCTCACTGATGCCATTTGTTATAACATTGAATGGTCAAAAGGCTTTAGTTCTTGAGTCAATTGCACCTTATAAGCGTGTAAATGCAAGTCTTTATACATCATGTCCATCAACGATGAGCGTTGGAGGTTCAATTGTTGGGCACGACGTCGAGTTGAGGTGGACGGCTCTTCAGCCACACTATCGCGAACGGCAGTAATATTTACTGCGGTACGAGCTGAACGAGCATGCACTGGTGTTTTCACATTTCCTACAGATGCAGTTGTTATAACATTAATGTTCGAATACTGATGTTAGGGCATCATCCATATGAAGATGCATTTTTCTTTTATAAAATATTGTTTTTGTTTTACATGTCAGTTAAGCGAACGAAGGCATTGTTTGAAATCGATGAACAGGCCATTAGATAACTGCATATTTCACTAAATCCGAAAGAAGTCTATCTTCAAAAACCCCAAATTTTAGAAAGAAAAAAATTGTTTAAATGTATCCAAAAAATTTCAAATTTCGACTGATTTTGTACACTCAGAAAATAATCAATTTAAAAACGTCGAAAACAAGGTTGATTTAAAATTTTTCGGTGGTGATTTTGCTTCATACGTTGTTCATGTTAATTCAACCTGATTTTACAATAACTTGCGAACAACATTTTTTTCTTTTAAAATAACTATAATTCATGTTAATTTAACATTGCATTAAAGTTAATGCAAAATGTCATTTACATTGAAATAACAATCCAAATCACGTTGAATGAAAGTTATTTCAAGTTGAAACAACGTGAATTTCATGAGAATAAAACTGGTTGGAGTGTGATATAACAATGTGAAGAAGCTTCAAAGACAACATATGCATTAATTTAAGAATAATTCAAAACACTTACCCCTGTAACACATGTTTCACTTATTTTGTATTCTCCATTGTTAACAGAATCATCACCAGAATCGCCCCATATGGTTTTCGTCATCATTCTACTTTGAAAACTTGATGTACACAGAAAAAATTATTTTTCCAATTCAAACAAAAAATTTGTAGAATCCAACAATTTTTTGTCTAAAATCGGTCCTACAAACAAATTCGCATATTCAAACAATTTGTTTGCATTTTGTTTATTGAAAAAACGCCGATTTTTTCAATCAAATAATTTTACAGAATCAAACAAAAAGTTTACTGAAATTCATATAAATTTCAAACAAATAATTTTGCTGAATCAAACAAAAAAGTTTTGGCACAAGCAATGACGCGCACACAAGCAAGCACTGTTGGCGAAAATGAAGCAGAGCAGAGCAGAGCGGCCGGCTGGCTTTGAGACACATTTTTTTGTTGGAATAATTTTTGAACGAAGTCATATTTATACTCACAGTGTTTTTCTTCATCATTCACTGTTGCTTTATCCTTTCCTTTGCTAATGAAGAAGAAATGTAACCAAAAACGGCGGCAGACCGACTCGATATGTTTTCCGCCATCATTCTATTTTTGTATTTGATGTATTTAAACAAACTATTTGAAAAAATTGAATACGGGATTTTGTTTTTTTTTTTACCAACTTTGAAACCAACCAAAAATTTATTTTGTTTCTTATAATGTGTTTTTTCTGTTGTTTAAAAAAATGAAACGTTTTTTTACCTGCTATTGTTTTTGTTGTTTTTTTTTTACTACAAACCTCGTCACGCTATTTTATCATTATTCTTATTGCTGTACTTTTTTAAAGCGTCCAAAAGTAGACTGCATGTGTTTTTTGTTGTAGTTCTTATATTCCACATAAAGAAGTGTTGCTTACAATCAATAAAAAAAAATGCAAAAAGACGACAACATTAAAGAGCGTTAAATATTTCATACAAAATTATGAAAACTTCAAACCAATAGCGCGCTTATTAAATTTTTGAAGAGTTGTCCACAGTTTTGTTGGTTAAATAAAAATCAAACAAAAATATTGATTGAATCAGTAAAAAAATTTGTAGAAATCAAAAAAAATTTCAAACAAGCGTTTGTTTGAAAATAATTCGGCAATAATTTTTTCTGTGTACTATTTAACTCAATAATTTTAATTAAAAGAATACGGGAATTGTCTTCTTTTTATAACATATTTTAAGCATGAAAACAAAAAATTCACATACTTAAGTATGTATGCATGTTAATTAAACAAGATAAACTTTTGATTTTAATATAAAAAACGAGTTTTTATGAATTCAATATTGAACAATGTTATTTTAATAGTGAATAATATGAAATAAACGTGATTTAAGGTTATTTTAATATTTTTCATTTAAAATTAATATGAAATAATGATAAATTTAAATAATTCTCAATCAACATTTCGATATGTTAATTTTACATTGGTGTTTTGTTTTCTGTGTGTAGTAAGGAGACCAAAACATATTAAAAAAAATCTAGTTTTACTCCTTTAAAACTTCAAAATATAAAGAACAACCCTCGTAGGCGAAATAAATAAAATAAATATATCAAATGAAAGGTTATTATTATTTAAGCTGTATAAAAGAGTATTAATTTCTTTAACTTACTATTTGCTAAGTTAGAAGTTAAGAAACTCTTTATGAAAAAAAAATACTTAAAAGATCTTTATTTTATAACAATTTTTTTTTCTTTTCAGGTACGTTGGTTTTCAATCAAATATTTTGTAAGTATTTTACGCCCTGGGTTTTCACAATAACGATTTGTTAAACAAATTTTCATTATTTAAAAGTTTTTAAATCCTTGATAAATGCGAACAAATTAATTACAATAATCCTTTTTTTTTGCAATATTTTTTAATAAAAAAAAAAATTCTGTTTAATTTTTTTTTTAAAATCCTGAAAAAAATAATCCTTAAAGTTATCGCTCTACATTTTTCCACTGGAAAATCTTTATGGGAGACAACACAAATTAAAAAATTTCTTATTTTCTTGTATCATTGTCCTTCAAGATTAATATCCTGGCAATTTATTTTCGTATTAAATCCAACTTAAATCTGCCAACAAATTACAATCCATGTTTAACAATCTTTGAAAAATTGTTCGAAATCTTAAAAAAAAAAAAATTAAAAATATTAAATGCCTGATACGTTTCAGTCATGCCTGATCTAATAAATTAAGGCAAACCTTAAGATCATTTTACATTTTTGCTGGCAACATCTTTTTGCACTACGATCTTTGACTAAATAAAGAGGGTGACTTTTGTTTTATTGGAGAGCCTTGTAAATGAATGTTTTTCTTTGTACAGTTCTAGATCGGGTTTTGATTGATTTCATATTAAACAAAAAAAATTTAGAAATTTTGTTTTTTTCTCTTTCGACTACAGTTTGACTTGCTAAACGATTTTTAAAATTTTAAGATTTTTCAGAAAATTTTTCATTGATTTTGTTTGAGGAATTAATGTGGATTTTGGGCGATTATTCAAAAATTTGTAGCGGTTTACTTGAATTTTCTCCAGCCCAATTACGAATAAAAAAACCCCGGGAGATTTTCCCTTTTCCCATTTTTTACCTTGAATTTAAATAGGAAAAATAGGAGAAGGGGTAAAAAATTCCCGAAGAATTTATTTTTATAATTGGATTGAATTTTGTAAATTTAATTATTCCCTATTTTGTTAACACTAACAAAATGTTTACAACATTTTCTTTAAGCAAAAAACCTTTGAATTCTTCCCTAAAAAATACACTTTAAACTTTCTTTTATTTTCTCCCAAAAAAAAAATCCAATTCAGGGTTGTTTTTTATACGTTTCATTTTTTTCCAAAATAACACTACTTCTGTCTGAAAAAAACCCATTAGTTGTGGGTTAAAGATCATTTGGCTAAAGAAAAAAGCAAAATTTCTACACAAATTCAACTTAAAATTGCAATTTTTAGCCCGCAAGAGGGTTGAAATAGATTTTTAGCACAATAAAAATAATTTTTTCCACATTATGTCTGTTGTAAAATTTTTAAGTAACTTCATTAGTTTTTCTTTTTTGTTATAATTTAACTGAATTTTCTTTAAATTTTAAACAAGCATAACAACGCACAGTGGGACGAATCCCGATTGTTTCACAGAAAGACACTTTTTTTTATATAAAAAGTAACTTTTTTCACAAAAATCAAATTTTTGACAAAAAGTCACTTTTGTCACAAAAATCGAATTCTTGATAAAATGTCACTTTTTTCACAAAAATCTAATTTTTACAAAAATCAAATTTTTCACAAAAAAAAGGACAGTTTTCACAAAAAAGTCACATTTTTCACAAAAAGTCACATTTTCATTAAAAGTCACGTTTTTCACAAAAAGACACTTTTTCACAAAAGGCCACTTTTCTAACAAAAAGTTACTTTTTCACAAAAAGACACTTTTTTCACAAAAGGCCATTTTTTTAACAAAAAGTTACTTTTTTCACAAAAACTCACTTATTTTTACAAAAAATCACTTATATTTACAAAAAGTCACTTATTTTTTAAAAAGTCACGTATTTTTACAAAAATTCACTTATTTTTACAAAAAATCAAATTTTTACAAAAAACCAAATATTTACAAATAAAATTAAATTTTTTACAAAAAGTCAAAAATCGAATTCTTGTGAAAATGTCACTTTTTTCACAAAAATCAAATTTTTACAAAAATCAAATTTTTCACAAAAAAAAGGACAGTTTTCACAAAAAAGTAAAATTTTTCACAGTCACATTTTAAAAAAAAAGTCACTTTTGTCATAAAAAGTCACTTTTGTCACAAAAAGTCACTTTTGTCACAAAAAGTCACTTTTGTCACAAAAATTCACTTTTGTCACAAAAAGTCACTTTTGTCACAAAAATTCACTTTTGTCACAAAAAGTCACTTTTGTCACAAAAAGTCACTCTTGTTGCAAAAAGTCAAATTTTTTCAAAAAAAGTAAATTTTTTCATAAAAAATCACTTATTTTTAAAAAAATATAATTTTCTACATAAAATTTGGTGGCATGTCGTAGTGTCCACGGACATAATGTCCATAAAAATTGTAAAGCGAATGTTTCCTATTTAAAGGTATTTTAGATTACCGTTATCCCTTTTTAATTTAATTGTGTAAAGTTCGGCCGGGCGCAAGGATTTTCACCTCTAAGGTATAACAAACACCGGCTTCGCTAGCTAAAGCTTCTCTGTATAGCCGGCCTTCGGCCGGGCGCATGGATTTTCTCCTCTATGGTATAACAAGTACCGGTTTCGCCTTGTTTCCGAACGAAGGCGGACTACGCATAGAAGCTTTAGTTAGCGAAGCCGGTTTTTGTTATACCATAGAGGAGAAAATCCTTGCGCCCGGCCGAAGGCCGGCTATACAGAGAAGATTAAGTTAGCAAAGCCTGCTTTTGTTAAACCATGGAGGAGAAAATCTTTGCGCCCGGCCGAAGGCCGGCTATGCATAAGAAAAAATATATGCACTTACATTTTTCTTATTGTTATATGTGGACATTATGACGCCTTCATATTTGACATAATATCCATATTAAAAACGACTTAATGTCCGCGGGCATTATGACATTTTCCAAAACGACATAATGTCCATGGGCTTTATGTCGCATCGAAGGGCGTCATAATGTCCATGGACATTATGTCCGTGGACACTATGACATGCCACCTAAAATTTACGTCAAAAATTGTTTTTTTTTTTCATTAAATAGGACATTTTACCCAAACTGTTAATATTTGTTAGCTTGTTGGTTGGTTAAAAATCTCTTTGATAAAAAGGATACTTTAAATATTTTGCAATCCTGTCAATTGGATTTCAATTAAAAATTTTTTTTTATAATTCTTTGATATAATCTTTCATGCCCAAATGCAAATAATTTCTATACTCTAATGCAACGTCATGTTCAAATATTTATTTTTGGCCTTTTTCAAAATTTATGCAACCATATGCAAATCGGTCAGTAAAAACTATTCAAAGACAATTCATTATTGTCTTGTAAACTTCTTTAAGGGTGGATTTTCTTTTTATGTTTTTGTAAAATTCCCCATTTTAGTCTACTGCAAATATTTAAAAAAAATATGTGGTATTTGAGGCAAATATTGAATATTGAGTACAAAATGTTGCATATTGGCTTTGTGGCAGTTAACAACAGGCAAAAATCTTCAGTAAATATTGCCCAGATAGAGGGAAGAAAGGAAACAATGTGGCATATAAGCATGGCAAGAATTTTGTTAATTCTTTGTTGCATTGTTGGCTGAAAATAAGAATATACAACGATTTGAAAGATTAAAACGGCTTAAAACACATAAAAAAAAAATATGGCAAATAATGCAACAAACAACATCTATATTCTAGATTTGAATAGAAAAAACGGAATATTTGCATGTTTTTTTTTTTTTTTTGCTCAACAGTAATCCCCTCCTATTTTGACTGACAGCAGCAGATTTTAAAGAAATGTAAAACATATTTTTTGGCATAATCCTTGAACAAATATTTCACAAGAATGGAAAAAAAAATAAAATATTAAAGTGCTAGAAAATTAAAGTTAATTTAAAATAAGTTGGAAACAGATTTAAGTAAATCCTAAAGCTGATTTTTTTTTTAAAGCAGCTGTTTGGTATCATTTAGCAAAAAAAAACTTGCAATAGTTTTGAAAGTGTTTTTTCAAGATTTTCTCACGCTATTTTTTTTTTTTCGTAAAAAAAAGTGTCATATCTGTGGCAACAACCCTTCAATTAAAAAAATTTTTATTTCTTAAAAAAATCATAATTCATAATCTTTTATTAATGGTGATCTAGAAAACCATTTCTGCAATATTTTATTTCTTTATAATCAAGCGTAAAAGCATAAAATAAATTAAGCATTAAATTATTTTGTAAAAAAAAACATTGCGAAAATCTTAAAAGGTTATTTCTACATAATTGCATGTGTTGTGTAACAAATTGAGAGAGAACATGCAGCAGCATCTTTAAAACAATGCAAAACATGACATGATTATTAGTTTACACTTCCTTTTTTTCTACGCGCAAGCACAACAATAACAAGAAGCAGCCTAAAGGGATAAAGGATATCCTTGTTGCTGCGTTCATTCTCTTGACGGGTTGGTTGGTTCTTTATTTTGTTTGCGAAAATTTATAATAATTTTTCTCTTAAATGACACACGACATTTTCCTTGGTTGTAATAAAACAGATGATGCCGTGAAATTGTTTTGAATTTTTGTGTTGCAAATTTAAAGGAAATGTAAAAATTTTGACACGGTAAAGGTGTGAAGTAATTGAGAAATAAGGAATATGAACATGAAGTAAAGACAAGCAAGAGTGCTTTATTCGGCTCTGCCGAATCTTATGTACCCTTCGCAATGTTGCGATAAAAACGGAAAGTTATTAAAATACCGTTTGTGCCACGCCCACATTTTGTCGGATGTTGGGAATTAAAATCCAAGATGTTTGAACCTAATTTGGAATCTTTGGCTCCTGCCGAAGAATAAATAAACAACAACAAGAGTAAAACAAGTAAGAAAGTATAGTCGGTCAAGCCCGACCATATGATACCCTACACCACAGTATTTAAAAACACATCATGCTTATGTGTCCATATAAATATAGATTTATCTAAGTTTATAAACTTCATGAAAATCGGTTTGAAAGTTTGTGAGAGGCAGAAATTGTCCCCTGCCTCCCATTGTGGTCCTATTTTTTAAAAACTGTATAGCTAATGTGTCCCTATGGATATGGATCTATCTATGTTTTAAATTTCATTAAAATCGGTGTGAGAGGCAGAAATTGCCCCTATCTCCCCTCGTGGTCCTATTTTTTAAAAAATGCATACACTTTGTGTCTATATAGATAAGGTTCTATCTATGTTTTTAATTTCATTTAAATAGGTTTGATAGTTTCTGAGAGAAAGAAATTTCCCCCTATCTTCCTTCGTGGTCCTACGATTCGGCCCATTTTCAATAGGCTTGGTCCTTGTGCCAATAAGAACCTACGACCCAAATTTCATCAAATTATCTCCAAAATTGCGACCTGTACTTTGCGCACAAGGTTACATGGACAGCCAGACAGCCAGCCAGCCGGACGGACATCGTTAGTTCGACTCAGAAAGTGATTCTAAGACGATCGGTATACTTTAAGGTGGGTCTAGGACCAATATTTTAAGGCGTTACACACATCAGCACAAATGCATAATACCCTCTCCACTATTGTGGTGTGGGTATAAAAATCACAAATTTTTTAGGACGGTGGTTCCATTTTTGAATGCATAACTCTTATCGAACTGAATCGATTTTGCGGGATTTGTATTCCAAACTGTTTAGGATAATTAGAAACAATTTGATACAAAGATTTTTGTTTGTTTTTTTTGTTTGTTTTTCGAAAGTGAGCGTGTTTCGGACATGTCTAAATCGGCTTAAAAATGCTCAAGAACCCAGAATATATATAATTTATTATCCACCTCAGGGATATTAAGAAAAGTTTCAGAGGGAATGACAACTAAAAATGTAACTAGTTGTAGAGGGTATAGAAAGTGACCTTTTGTGAAAGGCCGGCAGAGTCTGTGTTCCATTTTTCCACCTCCGACTCAAACAGCTGCAATTTTTAAAGCTCGATTCCGACTCCAACTCCGACTTCGCTGCTAAATGTATATGTTGCGGCTAATTGATTCAACATAATATTTGAACTAAAGTTATTTTTGGGAATGCAAAATATTTTATTAATAAGATTTTTTGTATGACTTGCTAAATTCCCAATATTATTATTTTTGATAAATACACTGAAATTTATTGTTGAGGAAAAGCTAGTTTCTATGCGCATTTCACTGGTTGCTTAGGCCAGATCATAAGCAAATCTTTTTGCAAAGATTTTAGAAAAGCTAAAAATATATAAATGCGCATAGAAACAAGTTTTCCCTCAACAAAAAGTTTCAGAGTTTTTGTCAAAAAAAAAAAAAAAAAAAAAAAAAAAAAATTGGGAATAAAGCACGTCATACAAATTATTAATAAAATAATATTTAAGTTTCGACATATTTTATTTATTTTTATTAATTCTTTTGATAATTATCAAAATGCTAAAGGGTGATCCAATTAAAAAGCATTAAAAAAACGATGTTAATTCTAAATAAAACAAGTAAGAGTGCCTTATATACCCTTCACCATTGTGCGAGCAGAATACAGACCAACTAGACGAAAAGTAAATAATTTTTACATATACATACATATTTACAATACTAAAAACTTCATTATAAATAAAATTTAAAAAGCGAAAACTGTTAAATATTTTTTTAAATCGTTTTTTGAACATAAAAAAATAAAAATATTAAAAAAAAAATTTCTCTTTAAAAAACCAAGATTCGAACCGTTGAACTCTCAGTTTCTAACTTAACACACCCCCCTAGACAACTGAACCATCAAGGAATGTTAATCGAATATCATTAAAATGAAATATGGCACGTTTTCTGTTTACAAAATTCAACAGAGTTGAGTTGTAATTACCCTGCGGGAAATTTGTGTCAATTGGTCCAACAGACTGGTCCTGGGAGTTGTGAAAATAGAACAGGTACAAAAAGAAAAAACTCATGACCAGTGAAAGGAGTGCCAATCATGAAACTGGTTTATGAAGAACAAAAAGGTATAAAAAGTATTGAATTACAGTACAGTCTTCACCGTTGGTGTGATACATTTTTTTGGGACTTTCTAAAATTTGGCCCTTGAATTTAATTCTAGGACTTGTTTAATTGAAATAATACTACATCGTATTGAAATAATACTAAATTTTAGTAACTAACACTAAACACGTCCATTGAGAATAGATTTGTTACTGGTCAAATGGTGTCAATCGACCCCCTCCAATGACAACCCCATGTAAAAGTGATAGGTCTTATTCATAGAAAGTGTTCAAACTAGAACCGGTCTCTACCACCAGAGACCTATCACGTGACTATTTTGGTGTCAGTTCGCTTCCCTCTAGGGTACTTTTGATATTTTTGTTCACCGCAATAGCAAAGTTGGGAAATATATTCACCAAAATAGTTTGTGCCATGTATGTGTGTTTCTTTGTTTTCTTTTATCTTTTTTGGCGAGTTTTTAAGTAGCAAAAACCACAAAAATTCCTAGTTTCTATTTGTAAAAATTATTTCGTTCAATAGATGAAATAATAAAGAAGGGTGATAACGAAAATCATATTGGGCATTATGCTAATATATGTAATATATGTATGAAGGGGGGGGGGGGGGGGTAGAGGGACATCACATGGTTAAGTTCTCTCCTCATAAGGACCCAGAATATATATACTTTATAGGGTCTTAGATCAATATTGTAGAAATTACAAACGGAATGACAAACTTATATATACCCTTTTCCACCTGAGGTGAAGGGTATAAAAAAGTTTTCAGAAAATTATCTTAATATTTTTCATTATGATAGAAGGATCTATGACAATTATGTGTTTAACAAAATATCGGCGAAGTGCTCGCCACAACTTCGGTGGCATACCGCTATCCGATGGTTCATATTTTCAAAGACCCTGATACATAGTTGAGGTTCAATGTCGTTTATTTGCCGAATTATCTCATCGTTTAGCTCTTGAATTGATTTTGGCTTATTGACATGCACTTTTTCCTTTTAAATATCCCGAAAGATAGAGGTCTAACGGTGTCAAATCACATGATCGTGGCAGCCAATTAACATCGCCGCGACGTGAGATAATACGGCAATTAAATTTCTCGCGCAAAAGACCTATTGTTTCGTTGGCTGTGTGGCAAGTGTCACGCACCATCCTGTTAAAACCACATACCGTCCAGTTCCATATCCTCCATTTCTGGCCACAAGAAGTGCGTTGTTATATTCAAAGACGTACTGTCCAATGATGTTTTCATATTTCCACACCCGATTTGCTGAAATCTGCGCACAATTCTCTCGATGTGGACACCTTTAAACAGTTATGCTGACTAAATAATCACGAAGTGCACGAAATAGATTTTAATTTAAACGCCCATTCTCGTAAGAGGCTTCAACAATCTTAACGCGCTTCTCGTTTGTGTACCTCTCCATGAAACACAGAAATGTCAAATTAAGTTGGGAAAAAGCTTGACAATTAGCATCGTGCGTTTTGGTTGGACCACACACAATGTTAAATAAACATTACGCAATGGTGATTCAAAATTATAGTTAATTTCTGCAAAATTATGGACATTATTTAAAATTATTTTTGTTTCATATTAATACGAGAATTCCGACCAATTGTAGTGGGGAATGTAAGATGAGATAAACTCACTGCTTATTGTTAATGTTTTTGTTTAAACTTTGATATTGTAACAAGTAGAACTGTTGCTTAAAAGTCTTATACGTTTAACAGTTTTATTTGGTTTAATATCTTTAGTTTTTCTAAAATCTTTATGGATGAAGTTTCCTGATGATCTGGCCTAAGCAACCAGTGAAATGCGCATAGGAATAGCTTATCCCATCAACAATAAATTTCAAGTGTTTTTATCAAGAATAAAAACTGGGAATTAAGCACGAATAACAAAATCTTTTCAAATTAAAATTTTGTATTCCCAAAGAAATTACTTTTTGATAATTTCATATTAATTTTAAACGAAAAATGTTAAAATAACATTGTTCAATATTGAATCCATAAAATGCTGTTTTATTTGTTTTGTATGGAAACAATAATAAAACTTTAAAAAGAAAAACATAAATTTTTTATTTGCATGTTTAAAATTATTTATAAAAAGAAAAATAATTCTCATATTCTTTTTGTTAAAATTATTTAGTTAAATAGTACATCAAATTTTCAAAGTATGTAGAATGATGACGAAAACCATATCGGGCCGTTCTGCTGGTGTCTTTAAAATGTAAGTGCTTCTGTAAACAAAGGGGAAAACAAAAAAATTAAGCATGTGTTACAGGATAATAAATAATTATATTATCTCTCTCTCTCTCTCTCTCTCTCTGTGGTGTCGGGAGTAAATGATGAAACAGAACTGAGTCTTCAACTTCAAGCAAAAATTTTAAAGCCCATAATTAAAACGTCGGCAGTAACTTCAAATTCTCTCTCATTTCTTTCATTTTCTTTTGTTCTTATTTTTCTTTGTTTACAAAATGTATGAAATTGAATGAAAGTATGGTAGCATTGTTAAGAGAATAATTGTATTTATGTGAGAGCATTAGAAAAAACGTCCTCAAAATAAAATTGATTTTATTTCTCGACCGCATTCTCTGGCATAATTTTATGTCAAACTGTATGAAAAACATCGCTCAGCCCAAGTTCTGTTTCATCATTAAGTGTTTTGAATTAATGATGAAACAAAACTGAGTCTTCAACTTCAGGCAAAAATTTTAAAGCCCATAATCAAAACGTCGGCAGTAACTTCAAATTCTCTCTCATTTCTTTCATTTTCTTTTGTTCTTATTTTTCTTTGTTTACAAAATGTATGAAATTGAATGAAAGTATGGTAGCATTGTTAAGAGAATAATTGTATTTATGTGAGAGCAAAACGTCCTCAATATAAAATTGATTTTATTTCTCGACCGCATTCTCTGGCATAATTTTATGTCAAACTGTATGAAAAACATCGTTCAGCCCCAGTTCTGTTTCATCATTTATTCTTAAATAAATGCATATGTTGTCTCTGAAGCTTCTTCCCACTGTTATATCCCACTCAAACCAATTTGATTCTGCATGAAATTCACGTTGTTACAACTTGAAATAACTTTCATTCAACGTGATTCGGATTGTTATTTCAATAAAAATGACATTTTGCTCTGACTTTACTGTAAATGTAACACTAACATGAATTATAGTTATTTTAAAGAAAAAAATGTTGTTCGCAAGTTATTGTAAAATCATGTTTAATTAACATGAAGTAACTAATAGTTTCTAACTATGTAGCAAAATCACTACCGAAAACTGTAAAATCATACTTCCTTTCGACGATTTTAATATTTTAATTCTTATTTTCGCACTGTTGGTTAAAAATCAGTCTATCGGCCATGTTTTTACTAGAACTACTTTTGAATTCAGGATAATTTATGTTCCTTTTTAAAAATTTTTTTATTAAAATATCCATCGATTAAATTTTCACGTGATTTCGACTTCTAGAACATGGCCGTATATTTCATTCCGCTTACGTTAGTCACCAAAAATATATCGTTCCATTTTGTTTGCCTTTTTCAACGACCTTATTCTTTTCTTTTATGTACTTTTGGCTAAAGCGTTTAACATGTTACAACCATTAAGAATTTGTTTAAACTTGGTATAAATTTGTAAAATGCCTTTTGTTTGTATGTATGTATATGGCAATCAAGGCAATTTTACGTTGGATGAACTTTCTTCGAAGCACATTACAGTAGGTGAAGGATATATGAAAATATTATTAATGCCACGAACATTTTTTTAAGTGTTATTTTTTTTTTCTTTTAAGCAAAAATTTTGTACATAAAAATGTATGTCTTATAAAGGTTTTTAATTATATAAGTAATTTTTTTTTATTCTATAAAATAAAAGTTTCTACTATTATAGGAAACATTTTCTTATACCAATCTATATTTATAAAATTGTAACGTTACTGACTGACTCACTGATTCACTGACTCACTGACTGATTCATCATCGCATAGCCTAAACGCCTGAAGCTAAAAACTTGAAATTTGGACCAGGTATTGGTCACTCTCCAAATCGATCCACTAAGACGGAATTTTTGGAAATTCGAATGTTTTGGGGGTAAAAAGGGGTAAAAACGGGATAATTCGGTAACCTTATATCTCCAAAACTAAAAGATATACAAAAAAAAAATGTAATACTTATCGTTGTTCTTTAGAAAAATAAGCGGACAGGTGTCTGGTACTTTTTTGAAATTCGGCCCCATTAGGGAGTAAATGGGTAAAATCGGAATTTTAGTACTTTTTTGAATTTCCGTTAGTATTAGACCTAGAAACATGAAATTAATCGTGCAAGGTCTTGAGTGAATGACAATCTGTTAGAGGGATTTTTTTGGTACTTTTTCGTTTTTTAACTGGTACTTTTTTTACAATTTTCGCTAATATTGATCTTATGAACATAAAATTAAACCTGCAAGGTCCTGAGTGAATAAGAATCTCTGAAAGGGCTTATTGGTACTTTTTAGTTCTTAAACTGGTACTTTTTGAATATGCGTTATTATTGGACTTAGAAACATAAAATTCAAGATGCAATGCCCTGAGTGAATAAGAATGTATAAGAATAAAGTTTTTGGTACTTTTTTGTTCTTTAACTGGTACTTTTTGAATTTCCGTTAGTATTGGACCTAGAAACAAAAAATTAAACATGCAAGGTCCTGAGTGAATGAGAATCTGTAAGAGGGCTTTTTGGTACTTTTTTGTTCTTTAACTGGTACTTTTTGAATATCCGTTAATATTGAACCTATAATAATAAAATTCAACATTCAATGTCCTGAGTGGACGATACAAATGCATATTTGGTACTTTTTCGAAATACGAACGTTTAAGGGATGAAAATTGTACCTATGTTTGCTACTTTTTCACAAGATGTTTTCGCCATCTATTTATCTTTCATCGCTGAGCCTAAACGTCTAAAGCTAAAAGGTTGACATTCGGACCAGGGGCTGGTCTCTCGCCAAACGATCCTGCTAACCTCATACCTCCTAAACTAAAAGAGATGAAAAACATTAACACTTATTGTTGTTCATTAGAAAAATTCGCTAACCTCATGTCTCCTTAACTAAAAGAGATAAACAAATTTAATACTTATTATTGTTCATTAAAAAAATAAACGGACAGGTTTCTGGTACTTTTGTGAGGTACGGCCTTTTTGGGGTGTTAAAGGGTAAATAAAAATTATATCACATCTAGCTTATCTAAAAAATACAAAACAGATTTGGACCTGTTTTGAAATTCAAAGGTTTAAGGTGTGAAAAGCGTTCATAATTTTGTTACATTTTTTACAACATTTTTCTCCATCTATCTATATATAATATAAAACTGTAAAGTTACTGAAAGACACATCCTAAGATCCTGAAGCTAAAAAGCTGACATTTGGACCAGAGGCTGGCCTCTCACCAACTGGATCCCGCTAACCTCAAAAATCCAAAAATAAAAAAATAAAAGCGGTACAAAAACTTTAACACTTAATGTTGTTCATTAGAAAAATAAGAGGACAGGTGTCTGGTACTTTTTCGAAATTTGGTCCTTTTGGGGAGTAAACCCCTAAAACCTGTACATATTTTGAAACCTTTTTGTCACGCTACCTCTGTATGTACATTAGAGACACAAATTTTCTGGACATCATTGCCCCAAGGGACTATATCTTATGGGCAATATGGGATAATAAAACACTTTTTTCAGTTCAATTTAAGCCAAAAAATTTGTTTTGCTCAATTGGCGAAGTCCCTCCCGGCCACCAAAGTTTTTTTTTCATCCTATGACAAAAACGTACTAAACTATAGGCTCCAACTGCAACATTGAAATTTTTAATACATAAATGGGGAGAAAAAAGTATCAAAAAGGATAATACGGGAAACTAACTTCTTTCATTTGTGTTCTACGAGTCGTACTTTTTGAATTTTCTATATTGAACTTAGAAGCACAAAATTATAGGTGCAAAGTCCTGTGTCAATATCAACCTATGAGATGAAAAATGTTGGAACTATTTTGCTAAAACCTATTTACATATTAGATTACAAAGTAGCGGGTTAAATGCTAGAATTTAAACAAATTTAAACCTAGAAAAATAAGCTTTGGCATACAAATATGTCCACTAAGGAAAAGGAGACGCTAACGAAGTAGCGGGTTAAATGCTAGTAGTATGTATTTATGAATTTATGGGGTGTCACAAGGCCATAGGACATAAAGCCATAATGGCTGTATGTCTCAATTCGAACGGACATAAAGCCATAATTTTGATATGCCCTTAAGTCTCATATCAATTTTAGTAGAATAGGACATAAAGCCATTGTGGTTTTATGCCCCATTTGATGTTTTGCGTTACAAATGCTTATATGGTATAACAAAGACCGGCTTTGCTAACTAAAGCTTCTCTGTATAGCTGGCCTTCGGCCGGGCGCAAGAATTTTCTCCTCTGTGGTATAACAAAGACCGGCTTCGCTAACTAAAGTTTCTATGTATAGCCGGCCTTCGGCCGGGCGCAAGGATTTTCTCCTCCATGGTATAACAAACACCGGCTTCGCTTACTAAAGCTTCTCTGTATAGCCGGCCTTTGGGCGGGCGTAAGAATTTTTTCCTTTATGGTATAACAAGGCCGAATACGCAGAAAAGCTTTAGTTAGCGAAGCCGGTTTTTTATACCGTAGAGGAGAAAAGTTCATTGGGGACTTAGTTCATACCTCCAGTTTTGACATAAAACAGGGCGACATGAAACAGCAATGCATTTTTTACATGAAATAGGGTGACATGCAATCATTATCAAAAATATGGCTTTTTGTCTAATTTTTCGGAAAAAATTTATGGCGTTAAGTCCCATTATATTGAGACTTAATGGCATTTGCCCTTATGTCTCAATGGAATAGGACTTGACGCCATATGGCTTTATGCCCCATGGACTTATGACACCCCACCAGCATATGCATTCAAATGTACGCGCTTGGTTGGATATTTTGCGTAAGCAAATACAGGAAATTTGTTATACTAAATATTTCTTTAAAATGAGTCTTGTATCGGTTTTTTTTTCGTAAACGGGTTTTTCTTTTACAGAATACTTTTAATACTGACAAATATTGAAAAAGACACAAAGTCATTTTGCCATACTTTCTGAAAAGCGAGTTTTTCGTTTTTGAAATAGTCTTATAGCCGTTATCTACTGTATTATTTGAGACTATAAAGCAAGCAAAAGATTGATTTATAAATAATAATTGATGTAAATACATTTTTAAAAGTTCAAAAACATTTATTATACGATTTGAAAAAAAAAAAAAATTGGAAATTAGTCAGTTATAAGCAGGGAAACCAGAAATATGCTCTAAAAACACAATTTATGCGCATTAAATATGCAGTAAAAACTGGAAAATATGCCCTAAAAATTAAAAATTGCTCATTTTAAGACACAATATTCAACAATTTAATAACAAAATCAAAAAAAAAAACAGCTGAATATTATCTAGATATTAACATCTGGGTTTTTGTCTTAAAGGGATTTTAGGTACGGTCGCTAAATTGTTAACATTTAGAAGGAATTTAAAGCTAGTTAAGAACGGGAGCTTGAAGCAAATGTGAACCGATTCGAAAATAATTTTATTTGAAGTAAAATATTTTTGGCACGAATTTTATTTAAATAACATCGTAATTCGATAGCTTGCGGACACATAGAGTCAAATTTGGATGTGAAATTATAGACCGATTCTCACCATTTGCATAGACTTCGTCGATATTTGATGAAATTATCTACAAAATTGGAACTTGTACTCTGCGCACAAGGCTAACATGGACAGACAACCAGCCAGGCGGATGGATGGACATCTTCAGATCACTTTAAGATGTGATTCTGAGTCGATCGGAATACTAAAAGATTGGTGTAGATACAAATCGCATAACATGTATCCTTAAAAATCTTAGAGTAAAAACCAAATGTTGATGTCGAAATTGAAGTTACAGTTTTTCGAAAACAAAAAAAATTATTTGCTGGGAAAGCTATTGTAGGCATCTTAAAAATGTAATATGTATCAAAATATGCATTGAAAAGGCAAAATATGCGCTATTAACCATAAAAAATGCTGCAAAAAGGCTCTTTTAACTAAAATATGCCAAAAAATGCTGTAAACGGTAAAATATGCAAAAATATGCACTAACAAATCGATGCCAAAATTCATAAAAAGCTCTAAAACGGATACATATATTGTTTCTGCCTTCATTAGTCGCACAAGGAAAAACATCCAATTGCATATTTCTGGTTTCCCTGGTTATAAGAAATGAAATGAATTCTTTAAATATTCTTGTTTAGAATTATTTCCAAAATTTATTTCAAATTGCATAGAACGTTCATACATATTTTAAATGTTTACTTTTTTTCGTTTACTTTTTGAAGTTTTAAAAATTATTTTTAATGATTTTGTTTTTGCATTTGTTTTTACTCCCTCCCAATTTGTATAAACAAAAACACATTTTTATGAATCAATATTAAATTAAAATCTCAATAAAATGAACCTTGATCAATATTTTTTTTAATATTGAACTTGAAACGTGGCGAATGTAATGAAATCAAAAAAAAAATTGTTTATTTTACAAGCAAAAAGGAAAAACAAAAAAAAAATTATGATTTATATCATAAACAGGAATAATAATCAGATGGAAACTACAAAGAAAAAAATTGCTTGTTATAAAAAAGGGTTGTCCAACCAAAGCGCACGATGTTAATTGTAAAAAAAACGAAAAGTTTTTGGAGACATAAATTAATATTTTTGATTATAATAGAAGGATCTATAGCAATTATGTGTGAAACAAAATATCGGCGAAATGCTCGCCTTGGCTTCGGTGGCATACCTCTATCCGATGGTCCATATTTTGACTCTGAGACATAATTGAGGTTCAATGTCGTTAATGTGCCGATTTATCTCGTCCTTTAGCTTTTGTTATTGTTCTTGGTTTATTGACGTACACTTTTTCTTTTAAATATCCCCTTGAAAAGAAGTCCAACATGATAGTGGCGGCCAATTAACGCCGCCACGACTTGAGATAACACGGCCATTAAATTTCTAACGTAAAAGAGCCATTGTTTCGTTGGCTGTGTGGCAAGTAGCAGCATCCTGTTAAAACCGCATATCGTCCAGGTATATATCCTCAATTTCTGGCCACAAGTAGCACGTAATCATCTCGCGTTACAAAAAAAAAACACCATTCATGATAAGTTCTTGGCCGACCTCAAGCATGCACAGTTTTTTTTTTTTGCTGAAATTTGAATACAATTCTCCCGTTTGTGGACACAATTGGTCGATTATGCTGACCAAAAAAAATACAAAGTGCACGAAATGCATTTTGATTTGAGTTCCCATTTTCGTAAAAGGCTTTAACAGTCTTAACGCGCTGCTCAATTGTGCACCTCTCCACGATTGAATTTGTCAAACATTGAAACAAAATAAAATGTCAAATTAAGTTGGGCAAAAAACTTGACGTTAAAGTGAGACTCACAATAAACGTCGTGCATTATGGTTGTGCCACCCTTTATTTTAAATCAAACTAAACTGAGTAAAGATTTATTTTAATTAAAAGAATTAAAGATTAATTATAACTTTTAACTTATGAAAGCTACTTAAGTTATAGAAAAAAAGGTTTTCATCAAGAATGGCAAGAGCACGGCGAGAGCAATAAAGCAAGTTGTTTTTGTTTTCATTTTGTTATTTCTTAACCAACTTACAACTACAATTAATGTTGGAATAATTTTAATCAATTATAGTGGGGAATGTAAGAAGACATAAACTCACTGTTTATTGTTGATGTTTTTGTTTAAACTTTGCTATTGTAACAAGTAGAACTGTTGCTTATAATTCTTATACTCTTAATACCGTGCTCAGATATGCACCTTAATCGAGTTTTAAACCTACAAAATTACAATTTAGTTATTGCTCATGTTAATACGAAATTGTTATAAATATTGAGTAAAATTAAAATGCGACACTGTAACAAGTGTGTTTATTAAGCAAAACACAACTTACTAAACAGTGTTTTGACATTTGGCAACTGTCCCGTCCATTAGGTCTGCGCAAAAGCCAGATGTTTATTCTTTAAAGATGACGAAGATAATAGAATGAAGCTGTTTGTTTTTTAATTTTGTTTTTTCTTTTAACCCACTTACAACTACAATTCGAGTCGGAAAGAACCCATCCAATTGTATGGGGATGTAAGAAAAGATAAACTCACTGTTTATTGTTGGTGTTTTGTTTATTAAGCGTTGATATTGTTACAAGTAAGACTTAAGGCCATTATTACAACTTGAAGTAAGCTAAAGTTAAGATTAAATTGACAGATAATAATGGGTTATCTGTCAAAAAGCGTCTGTTAACTGTCGGATAACAGCTAACGCCAAGTTATAATAATGGCCATTAGAGTGTTTATAATTCTTTTTCGCTTTAGGGTTTTATTTGTTTAATATTTTTGGCTTTTCTAAAATCTTTGGAAAAGGTTTCCTGATGAGCTGGCCTTAGCAACCAGTGAAATGCGCATAGAAACTAGCTTTCCCTCAACAATGAATTTCCGTGGATTTATCAAATATGAAAAACTGGGAATTTAGCACTTCATACGGAAATCGTATTAATAATAAACTTTGTATTCCCGAAAATAACTTTTATAATGTCAAAAGTTGTTTACATTTTCTTATCCATGTACATATTTGTTTACGTTGAATGTTGTAAGTAGTTGTAATATAAATTGAGTTAGCTAAATTGTGTATATGTGAACAGAAAGATAATTATGTCAATTAACCGAATATTGACTCAATAAAAAAGGTATATCTGAACACGGTATAACAGTTTTATTTGGTTTAATATCTTTAGGTTTTCTAAAATCTTTGGATGAAGTTACCGGACGATCTGGCCTAAGCAACCAGTGAAATGCGCATAGGAATAGCTAATCCCATCAACAATAAATTTCAGTGTTTTTATCAAGAATAAAATTTGGGAATTAAGCACGACAAACAAAATCTGGTAAATTAATAGTTTTTTTTTTTTATTTTTTTAAAAAAATTCAAAATTTTATTAAAAAAAAAATTAATTTTTTTTAGAAAAAAAATTCAACATATTATTTTTTTGGGAAAAAACTAAGATCTATTTTTGCATCTCAAAACCAGATTAATCTTATGATGTGGCAACCCTGATTATTACAAATAATGCGATATTCAGAAAAGGTGACATTTTACGATCTCTTTTTCTCATTTCTTAAAAAATTTTGAGTTTTTTTTAATAGATTTTACACAAAATTGACTAAAGAATACACTTAAATACTGAAATTGAACTAAAATTGTAATTATAAATATTAATTAATAAATCATTGGTTTTCGAAGCATATTTTTAGGATTAAGCTAAAACAAAAATTAAAGACTACTTTTAGATGCTAAATGTGAGCTTTTTAAATTCTTTGCTATTGCTAAGTCTGAGTTCATACGGCTCATGTCTTATTGACAAGATTGCTACTTTATAGGCGAGAGGGAAGAGGGGAAAAGAAACGAGTACACTGATGCATGTACTGTCTTTACGTTTTGCTTTTTCATTCGTTGTTTAATTTTTTAAAGCGCATGTCGCCAACATGACATGAATCATTTGAACGCCAATTCATGTTTAAAGAAGAAAAAGGAATAATCTTGTCAATAAGACATGCGCCGTATGAACTCAGACTAAACAAAATTTCTAATTTAAATGCAATTCTCATTTTATTTCACCAAAAATTTAATATGTTCAAATTTACCTACCAAAAAAATGTGTTCATAAATTTTAACATTGATTTTCCATTTGCATTAAAAAAAAAATTCCTATAAAAAACCAAACCAGACCAAATCCATTATCTACGAAATCCATCAATAGGTATGTAGATATTTTATGTTAATTTCATTCACTAGCGAAAGTTATAAAAAAAGAAAAGCAAAAAAAAAAAAAATACACTAACAGCCATTTTCACCCAGTTAAGTTAAACCTAACTATTATTTTAACTTCAAGTTAGCAATATATTTTAAAAAGCTTACGTGGCCCTTTGTCCCTTTAGTAACCACAGGACATGATAATAACTGGTAGTTAATTATAACTGAACTTGGAGAAATTTTCCGTAAATCAGAAAATGTTTGGTGAAATATTTAAATATTTTTTTTTTTTTTTTTTTTCTGAAAAACAAAGACATTTTGAAAAATTCCAAATAAATCACAAAATTTTATCCAAATTTTAATCAAACATTAGGTTTGGTTTTTTTTTTTAAAATACTACATTAGAAAGTGATCCACTGCTTCAAGAAACTCATAAATTCAGATTTTAATATTTTCTTTCATATTATTTTTTATTACCTAAGCAATAAAACATTAAAATAAACATAAAACATTTTCATATTCAACATAATAAATTCTTACTACACTCAAAAGCTTATGATTAATAACTTCTTTGTTTTTTTATAGTCTACTGTTAGGCTGCAATAAATGTAAATAGCATAGCATACAAATTTAGGTCATATTTATATGTTTGTGTCAATTTAAATATTTTGATAGAAATCTTATTATTTATTGCACAGATAATTCTTTAGGAAATAAATAGAGTAGTTATCATTTGAAATGTTGGGAAATATTTTTATTGTAACTGTAACAGAGTTCTATAACATAAAATATGCATTTGTCGAAACCATTTCATATTCAACAAAAAAAAAAAAAAAAAACAAAAACACGAGGAAATGTAAGCCAAAAGGTATGCTTTAAAAAAGGAAGAAAAGTAATAAACTTAAAACTAACAATATAATAAGAGAAGGACAAGAGATAGAGCTCTATAGTGATTTTTATTTCTTTTTTTTTTTGCCACCACTAAGACTAGGGTTGCCATTTCTTATTCGAGAAAAAGGAGATAAAGAAAAATCATTTTACAATTCATTGCATAACTTTCGGGTTTGTACATAAATCTCAATAAATTCTTAATACGAATTGTCAAGAGTTTGATGCATGTTTTTCAATGCTTCCAATTTAAATCAATATAATAGCTCTGTTTCTTCACTTTTTGCTTGAAGTTCGTAAACATAAGACTAAGAATAAATTTCTCTCTGAAAAGACAAAATTACGGGAACGCAAAAAACAACATTGTTAACACAAAGTAGAACGTCAAATTTTGATATTTTAATAAGCAGGGCTGTGGAGTCGTCAAGCAATAGTTATAACTCCGACTCCGACTCCTTTTGCTGTAATTTTTTATGAGACTAGTTCTTATTTGACTTTAAACTCTTTTAATTTGTTTTTTAATTCAGTACCTTTTAAATGGTTAAATATAGCAAGAAAATTATTCTGTAAAACTTTCAAATCGATATTTTAATTCTAACGTGCCGCATTGAGCTTTAACATATGAGGAGGAAAGCTCGAAAAACATATAGCGCCCGATTAAATAGACCAACTGAGCTCTACTTTTTTGATTCTACAGTGCTATGTCATTCTTGACTAATAACTCAACAGTTGAACATTTTAAGCCAACTGTAATATAGAAAAATAATGGATTTAATTTTGGAACCACCGAGTTTTGTTACGAACTTTCGAAAGATATGAGTTTTGATTCAAACCGTATGGGATCATTAAACTTTAGTATATTTTAAAAGTTATATTTATTTATTAAATATATGCAAACAGTGCTAAAAAATGTAACAATAGTTGTGTAGGGAAGAGATAAACTACACCAATTCACATCTGTTGGAATTTATAGATGTGTGAATTTCCATAAGTTCTATCTAATGCAGCTTTCGAGATAGAAAAGTTGAAAACAATGCCAAGTCCAATTTGCTAAGACGTTAAGGGCATCAAGTGTACTAAGTATTGTTTACCACAGAATTTGTAGAGACAAAGAACATCATAATTTCTTTTTTGTAAATTGTGAAGTGAGGTCTTTTGTTTTTAATATACATAAATTCAAAGACTGCCGTTTTGGTCTTGTTTTACTTATTAAGTCAAATATTTAGACCAACTTTTTTAATCATTCTCAGGAAAATTAAATATATTTTTATTAAAACATGCAGATGCGCCTTCAGTTGTTACTTCTACAATTTTTATAACACATTTTGAAGAGAACCGTACCGTAAAAAGTTCTATTATTTCTGGGAAATAGCACACCTTTTGTTGTTGGACTTGGTGCTGTTTGTCTCAAGGTAACGAACCTTTTATGATATAATTTTTTAGGGTTATCATTGACATAAAAAAAAATGTAAGGATCATTAAAATATTCGGACAAAGGCAAATTTTTAATACAGAAATAGCATCATTTGCGATTTTCAACGTGTTTCAAAATGTGGCTTGCAGAGTTAAAAAAATATGAATTTTTAAACAACTAAATTGAAATCGTTTTCTTCAGTACACCATTGCTTTTTTCCGTTCCAAGTTCAATATTATTATTGTCAAAGACCGAAATTTTTATTTTATTATCTCTCCAATTTTTCCTAAATTGAGTAGATAAAAGAATTCTCAAATCATTTTTCGGGTTTACCCCCAGATTGATGGGAATTATATTTAGAACAATGTCATGTATTTTTCCGAGCTCCTTTTCCTTTTTTTCTATTATAATTCACCTTGAAGGTTAGAACTTAAAATTTAGTTTACTTAATGCTTTCACCACAGGAGCTACAGCAGATTTCAAGTCATATATCGGAACATGGCTACAAAAATATTTGTTAATATACGATAAATAAAAAACAACAAATTTTTAACTTCCTTAATTCGGCTCTATTTCATTAGGGATATCTTGGCGAAATTCAAACAGTGAACCAGCGAGTTTTGTTTATTTCTCATAAATTGCTAAAAGAACTGTCAAATTAAGATGTTATCTCAATTTTTCTAACTCCCCTACTCATATGAAAAGTATACTGGTCATTATCTTCTGACTTCACAAATTCAAAAAGTAGACCATCTTATTGCCAATTCCACCAATTTATTTAAATATCAATTTATGTTTAAAAATCGTTTTTTTATGTGGAATAAAAATAAAATTATATGAAAAATTATATTTAAATATGAATTGATATTTTAAAAGAATTGCTGAAATTGGTCATTAAAATTTTTTTATTTTGAAAAATATTAGAAAAAATTTTAATGCCAAAAAGTGGGAGTCGGAGTCATTAGTGTTTGTGGGTACTTCGACTCCGACTCCGACTCCGGTACAAAAACCTCAACTCCGACTCTTCAACTCCGACTCCGACTCCACAGCCCTGTTAATAAGTCTAAAGTTCATTACATTTAATTATCATTTTTATGAAGCAAGCAATTTAACAACATGAAATTAATTTAAAATATTTATTGGTAATTTTTCATTCTTGACTGCCGCAGGAATCGAAACCAGGCTTTCACGGAGAGGTTATCTTTTGCTTGGTTTGTTTTTTTTTTCAATATACAATTTTTTACTTTGCTTAAAACTAGAATTAAAACTACTCCAAAGACTATATTTTAATCTTATTTCATTGTTTTTTTTTTATGTTTAATTGATTATTATAAAAAAAATTTACTGAAAATTGAATTCCATTCTTAAGATTTATATAGATATAAACTCAAACTACTGCTACAATTAAATGAAGTTTCTGTAAGAATTCTATTACCTCTAAAAATGTTATCATATTTTTATATGGGTTTTATTTATTTTTTTTTTTTTTTTTGCCTTGAAATATGCTACAGAAAACCATATAACAATTTGTATCGTTAATAAAATCTAAATTGTTATAAAATAAACCTAAGTATACTTTTAGGATACAAACATATTCCTGTTATATTTTCTAGTTTTTTTTCTTCGTTAGTATTCTCAATGCAAACTTTTCTTTCTTTGCGATTATATGCCATTTGTGCTATTTTCAGTATGCACATTTAAGGCAAATATTTGCAAGAGACCTAGCTAAGCAAAATAATCTAAAGCATACTTTTAGTTTTTATAATATGCAAGAAAAATAACAAAAAAACTTAAGCGCAATGTAGGGAGATTTTATAGGTTTTATTTTGCTTTTTTTTAAAAAGGAATTAAGAAAAATAAGTAAACTAAAGTATACTTATAGGAAGTTTTTAAAGTATTTTTTGAATTTTTATTTTTTGTCTTGCTTTTATACTTTTGTTGTATTGCTGTTTCATTATTTTGATAATTTAAAAATCAATTATTTATTGAAATTTAAGTTAGTTTTGTATAAGATCATTGCCATAAGTAGGTTAATATGATTACAGTACTTTTCGCTTATAGTCACATCCTATAGCTGCAACCATAACGTGGACTATATCGCTAATGTGACTATAAGGCTAATTCGCATATATGCCACTATGAGGTACATAACCGAATTCGAATATAATCAAGTTATGTGATTAAAGGAAATAAAAAATTCATATAAATTACACCGACATCAGGATTATGGTTTTACAACAGAGTTGCATACTGTATAAAAAATACTGAAAATAATGACAAGATATTTCATAACTGATACCAACGTCAAAAACTAATTTTTTACGAGTAGAGAGTTATTGACAAAAATTAATGATTTAATTCATTTTTTCTTTGGATGGATTTTTGATTCGAAGACTAAAAAGAACTGTAACGCCATTAATTTGCTTTAATTTTGCCTTTGACTACTGTTAATAAATGGCATATATGGCAAATGTGCTTATATCGCTAAATTGACTATAACGTTAATACTTTATATTAAATTAACTTATAGCGGCAAAATAAACGGATAAAATGGACTATATCGCTAATGTGACTATAAGCGTAGTAACTATAAACGAAAAGTACTGTACTTGCAATTTCTTAGCTTTTTTTAGAGTATAAAAACAAAAAAAAACTTAAATCATTATGCTGTTAAAAGAAATAAATTATCTAAAACTTTATGTATTGTCTTTTCTTTCCTTTCGCACAAAAACTTTTAGTTAAGTTTTATTGCAAAATTACAAAAAGCCAAGTATTTCCTAGCTTTAAACAAAACTTTTTGGAAGCATAAATATAGCCATGATAATTTTTATATTTTATGTTTTATTTTCGTTTTTATGGTTTAACTGTTAAAATAACTTTTTTTTTTTGTTGTTGTTTACATCCAAGTCTGTTCACTCTTGATGCTATAATTTGTGATTATCATGCCAAAATACTTTATGACATATTGAAATGAAACAAAAATAGCTGCATATCTTGTGCAAACAACCCCAAAAATATGCTAAACAAATGAAAGAAACTGACAACAACTCAATAACAAAACTTAAGCAAAAAAGTAGATGGCCCGTAAAGGCAAACTACAACTAAAGGACGGACAGACAGACAGACAACAACACCAGCAGCCAGACGTTTGAAAAATAAATATATATAAAAAAAAACAGCAGCAGTAATTCACTGCAGTCAGTTTACGTTCTGCTCAAACACATTATAATAAATTTATTTTCTTGTCTGTTGAATTATTAAATTAACTTTATTGATTTAAATTTCGCTTAAACTGAAAATGACTTTTTTTCTAAAAGGGGAAAATTGAAACTGGAGCTGAAAAGATAAAAATAAAATATGTCATTATATCGAATGGTTTAAGGCCAAAAAAAACTCAGACAAGTAAAAAAATTTCAATAAAAACAATATTATTCGATTTAAATAAGTTCACAAGATGTTAACATCTTATGCTGTTTTTACAGCATGCTTTTTGGCTGAAAACTCGATTTTGTTGTTTTAGAATTTCTTAAGCAAAATTTCAATTACTTAGGTTTTTGTTTTTTGTAAAAAAAAGTCTTATGTATATTTATACTTATTAACTGTTCTTTATGCCTTCAAGGTATGCTGTACTTTTTTTTGTTAAACTTAAAGTAGGCTACGGTTTTTTTTTTTTTGTTTGTTTACGTTTCTTGTTTTCAATTAAGACTTGTAAAAGCAAAAATTTTGTTTTATTTATTTTAAATTGAGTTCTAAATTAGATTTTCCAAAAAATGTGCGCCTAAAGGTAGACAGTAAATTTAAAGGAATAACTCGAATTTAAAGCAGCAATTAAGACAAGTGCCTCGAAACATAATTTTTAAATTGTTATATGCCAATTCTCATAAAAATTTTATAACTAAAAAAATAGTAAATTTGCTAAAATTAACTTTTTTTTTAATCAGAGTGGAAGCACAAGAATTGAAGTACAAAAGGCACTTAAATATGTTATTAAAACTTTTTTTAAACAGTGCAATAGTTTGGAGTGTGGACAAAACACTATAGAGTATTATTATAATACAGAAGATTCAATTAGGCAAAATTTATCTGATCACTGTCTGTCTAGCAATTTCGAACGTAAAGTTTCCTATGGAATTGTATATGGAAAATATTCAGACAGTATCCAAACGGTACTTTTTTCTTTAGAGTATATTTTTTATACCCTCCACCACCACTAGTGGTAAAGAGGGTATACTAAGTTTGTCATTCCGTGTGAAACTTTTTATTATACATCTAACACCCCATAAAGTGAATATATTCTGGCTCCTTGTGCAATTCTAAATCGATTTAGCCATGTCCGTATGTCTGTCCGTCTGTTGAAAACACGCTCACTTTCGAAAAACTCAAAAGAAATTAACAAACTTGGTGTCAGATTTCTTGTAGTTATTCTGAAATCCAGCAAAATCGGTTCAGTAGCATCAGAATTAAATTAAAATGTGGAACCACCACCCCTAAAAAATTGAGAGGTTGGTTACAAAAATTGTGGAATAATAAACGGAATGATATAAGATTTTGTAAAAATTCGTTTCATTCAACTGAAAATTGCACTATAAAATTTCGTGAAGCTCGGTCCATAATTTTCTATAAGACCCATAAAGGCCATACTACCGGAAAACAGTTTATTACGCCTAAAACCGTAATGAATAACGCTATCAGAATAAAATTGAATACTTCACAGTTTTATAGGACTATAAATCACACTAATAAATTTCGTGATGATCGGCCCATAATTTGCAATAGGCCCGATATAAAGTCCACTCTGGTGAATTTATTAAACACGCCTAAAACCGTAGCAGTTACAATGGTTGATTTTTTTTAGCTATTATCTTTTTGGCAACACTGGTTTAAACAGCTGACGCACGTTTCGTGTTTTGTTTCACTGTCAAACATCTTCAGTTTGGTCTATAATTTAACCATGAATCGTCTTACGAACGAACAACGCTTGCAAATTATTGAATTTTATTATCAAAATGCGTGCTCTGTTAAGAAAGTTCATCGCGCGCTTCTTCCATTTACTGGTCAATTTAATCGACCTACTGAAGCGGCTATTCGGGCTATTGTGACGAAATTTCGCACCAAATTTACATTGTTGGACATTAAACCACCAACACGCATACGTAGAGTGCGAAGCGAAGAAAATATCGCAGCTGTATCGGCCAGTGTTAATGATGACCACCAATTATCGATTCGTCGCCGTTCGCAGCAATTGGGCCTCTGTTACTCAACAACGTGACATGATATCCAACTTTTGTTTGCCCAAAATGCAAGAGCTTAACTTGCATGACATGTGGTTTCAACAAGACGGTGCCACATGCCACACAGCAAACTTAACAATGGACTTATTGAGAGGCGAGTTCGGTGAACATTTTACTTCACGTTCGGGACCGGTCAGTTGGCCGCCTAGATTGTGCGATTTAACGCCTTTAGACTATTTTTTGTGGGGATATGTTAAAGCTCATGTCTATACACACATGCCCGCTATAATCGACGCATTAGAAGACAACATTGAAGCATTTATTCATGAGATACCGGCCGAAATGTTGGAAAGAGTATGCCAAAATTGGACCATTTGAGGCGCAGTCACGGTCAACATGAAATAATCTTCAAACTAGTGTTCGAAAATAAACACTAAATATCGTTTCTTAATGTTCGGTTCGGTAGATTTGTGGAAAACACAAACGCTAATAGTGTTTGTGCAGAAAATCATTAAAAAAAATAACGTTTCCCTGTTAGTCATCTTTCAAACACAAAAATATTACTGTTTTTATTAGTTGTGAAGAGGGTATATTAAGTTTGTCATTCCGTGTGAAACTTTTTTATTATTCATCTCAGACCCTATAAAGTATATATATTCTGGGTCCTTGAGTAATTTTAAGTCGATTTAGCCATGTCCGTCTGTCTGTCCGTCTGTTGAAAACACGCTCACTTTCGAAAAACTCTAAAGAAATAAACAAACTTGGTGTCAAATTGCTTGTGGTTATCCTAAGCAGTTTGGAATTGAAATCCAGCAAAATCGGTTCAATAGGATCTGAGCTATGAATCAAAATGTGGAACCACCACCTAAAAAAAATTGATAATTTTGTTACAAAAACTAACATAAATGGTGGAAAAATGCACAGAATGATATAAGATTCCGCAACAGTTCGTTTTATTTAACTGGAAATCACGCTATAAAATTTTTTGAAGATCCGTCCATGATTTACCCTAGACCCCATATAAGCCCTACTACCGGAAAACAGTATAGCAAGCGTAAAACCCTAACTAACAATGCTATCATAACAAATTTTGGCACGTCACAGTTAAATAGGACTAGAAATGAAACTATTAAGTTTCGTGAAGATCGGTCCATAATTTACCATAGGCCCTATATAAAAATTACTCCCGGAAAACAGCTAAGTACGCCTAAAAACGTAAAAAAGAATGCTATCATAACAAAATTTGGTATATCACAGTTTTATTGAACGAGAAATAAGACTTTAAAATTTTGTGAAGAACAGTCCATCATTTACCATAGGCCCCATTTAAACCTTACTCCCGGAAAACAGCTTAGTAAACCTAAATACGTAAAAAATAATGCTATCATAACAAAATTTGGAACATATAAGTTTTACAGGACGAGAAATAAGACTGTGAAATTTCGTGAAGATCAGTTCATAATTTACCCTGGGCCCCATATAAACCTTACTCGCGGAAAACAGCTAAGTACGCCTAAAAACGTAAAAAATAACGCTATCATAACAAAATTTGATACATCACAGTTTCATAGAACTAGTAATGACACTGTGAAATTTGGTGAAGATCGGTGCATAACTTACCATAGGCCTCATATAAAGCACACTTAAGCAAACGCTTAAACTAATTGCACCGCTGTATTGAAATTTATGTTTTTTAATACCAGAAATCGTTCTGCAGAATATGGGATGATTGGTTCATAGCTTACCATGGCTTTTATATAATTTGTTCTCTTGAAAATCATTTAAGTTCACCTTTAACTGATATTCTACTCAAACTTTTTAAAATTGATTCTGATTGTCGATCAATAATTTTATATAGGTCTAAACCGCAACAAATTTTAATGCAGATGTCTGTTTTTACAAAGATTATAATAATAAATAAACATCATACAGATATTAGTCCTAAAACATTCGAAGTGTCGGTGAAGGGTATCAAAGATTCGGCACAGCCGAATATAGCACTCTAACTTGTTTTTTTTTTTTTGAAAATCCACAAACATCAATGTGTTCGGTTCGGCTCGTTTATGTTCGTCCCTTTTGGCTGGTAAAAAAAAACCAAACATTTTTTACAAAAACAAAATACACACACGAAAAAAACATTATAGAACATGAAAATATAATGTTTGTCTACAGTATCACTACAATTGTTTTGTTTTTTAACGAAGAACCGAACATTAAATAATGTTCCTGGGTGTGTGAGCCGAACGTTAAATAATGTACTGTTTATTTTCGAACACTGCTTCAAACATTAAATTATATGGACCATACAATCGATTTAAATAAAGATTTCATGCATTAATCTGAATTTTATGTGTTTTTTTTTTAATTTTCCTATAGCTCTTAAAAAATCACCCGATAGATATTGCGGTAAAATTTCTTCCAATTTTGTAATACACGGTTCATAATTTACCTTAGATTCCATATTAAGCAGCCTTCTAAAATTCACTGTAAACGCTAAAACTAATTTCACCGCTGTATTGAAATTTATTCAAATTCGTGCTATTTAATACCAGAAATCACTCTGCAGAATTTTGGGATGATAATTTACCATGGCTGCAATTTAAATTCCCCTGCTGAAAATCATTTAAGTTGGGCTTAAACTGTTACGAATCATGATATTTTACTCAAGCCAGTTAAAATTGTTAAAAAAGCATACAACTTTCCGATTGTCACTCAATAATTTAATAAAAGTGTAACCGCCACTGCTGATGTGGTTTATATTGTTTATTGTTAACTTCGCGCTATGTTTTCAACACATTTAATTTTAAATGTCAAATTTTTTTTATGTATTTATTGAGTGACTTTTTCGTAAATTTTGTTAAATTTTTTTTTTATTGTAAATGTCGGAAGGTTCCAGGCGGTTTTTTTTTTTTTTTTTTTGTTCTAAATTTTGTTGTCAATATAAATAGGGCTGAAGCGGCAATTTTTGCTGTAAGTTTTAAATTGATGTTGCTTTTGGTGGCCAAACCAAAAAGAATTTTAACACTAGAGTACTAGAGTTAAAGTCACGGTTTTAAATTTAAAAGTTTGTAAATTGTTTAATAATATTGTCTACTTTCACTAGAATAATACTCTGTGTTTATAATCTGTATTGGATGCCAGGAGCCTGGGTCAGATTCCCCGCCAACAAAAAGTCTAAACCGCAACCAATTTTAATGCTGACGTCTGTTTTTATAAAGATAAACTAACAATAAATAAATAGATATCATATAGATCCCACTCTGATTTGTTTAATACAAATCAATTGTTTTTTTTTTTTGTCATATAAAATTTTACAAAGTCTTCTTGGCGTAAAGAATAATTCAAATGTAAAATATACATATAAACATACATTAGGCTTGCCAGATTCAAAGTTGCAAAATTCAAATTTTCTTTATTTTTTTCAGGCTAAAATTTATTAATTTTAATTTTCATTAAATTATTTTTATGAAGAAAGGAATTTTACGACATGAAATGAATAAAAATTTTTTGATAATATTTCATTCTTGACTGATCGGGGAATCGAACCCACGTTCATGGACAGATTGATTTGCACATGTTTCGAAAGTAACCACAATATCTCTTCAGAAATGTTTGCCTCTTAATACTCACCGCCATTGGCGACGGCTTGCGTTTATGTGACGATAAACTTTTGCATGCTTTAGTACACGGTGTCCGCGGGGAAGGTATACTACTTTGTTTGTTTATAACGTTTGATTAAATGAAAGAGAATGGATCTTATACTGATAAATGTATTATTTAGTGTCGGTAATTAGTACACGCAGAGAAAAAAACATGTTTTAATATAGTCACCTCCAACAATACTATGTTTAAAGAAAATTTTAACCATATAATGTTTAATTTAAACATATTTTTGTCACCGACAACCATATTACGGTTAAATTAGTCCCTTATCAAGAAGCCACAACCATATGACATGTTATGGTCAAATATGAGAATAATTTGTTTTTAAATTAACAATAGCATTTTCCTCTTTTTCAAGAGCAACATGCTATGGTTGAAAACCAAATATAAGTGTTAAACATTTTTTAGTTATTATTAACCATAATATGGCTGTGGCTTCTTGATAGAGGACTATTTTTACCATAATATGGTTGTCGTTGACAATAATATGATTGAATTAAACATTATATGGTTAACACTTTATTTAAACATAGTGTTGTTGAAGGTGACCACAATTAAACATGTATGGAAGTAGGCTTGCCATTTCTATTTTGAGAAAAAGAGGACGCCAGCATAAAAAATGTAGCACATTTGCTTGAAAAAAGAGGACACTTTCTTAACAACTTAATTTTAATAAAATTAACGACGGCATAAAAATTAACAAACAAAATTTGTTTTTACACAAAAAATTTATTTGGGTAATTCCATGTCAAATCGACCTAGAGTGGAACTTGACCACTTTCGATTTGAGTGAAATTTGGCGAGAGGGTTTCTTTCATCCCATAAAGAACATATATCAACGAAAAATAATTTTTTAATTTTTTTCAAAAGTTATGTCATATTCAAAATATCATAATTTCGCCGAATAAGCCGCATGCGTTGAGTTTTTTTTTATATCTCGAAAACTACTTTACATACGAAGATGATTTTTTCCAGTTTAAAGAGAATACTTGAGGCTACAATAAATATATTGAAAAAATGACTTTGCAAAATATTAAATTTTAAAAATGGACTTAGTCAAAACCCTATTTTGCTGATTTTTTTTTTATATAATACTTCAAACTGTTCTTTCAAAATTCTGAATCTTTGAAGGATGTACTTTTTTTGAAGACATGATTTTTTTAATTTCTTTCCAAAAATAATCTTAAAATAAAATTTGAATATGGTCATTTGAGCAATAAGTATTTATTTGAACAAAAGTAACGACATTGATAAGGTTGCTTTTACTTATTTCTTGCATTTTTTTGGGAGCTCCATTTTCAAAGAAAAGTACTCTTTTTGTCACGTTACGTCCCCAAAAATTAAATCCTACCTATTTAAAAAAAAAACCAGAGCACCTAAGTTTTTTTTTTAATGAATTTTGTGTCCTGTGATTCACAGTTTAAATGCAGGAACACATTTTCAATGAAGGTGTAAAAAGCCGGACAACCCCGGACACTTGATGAAAAATAAGTAGGACTGCCCCGGATACCCAAAAAAAAGAGGACGGTGTCCGGGGAAAAGAGGACGGATGGCAACCCTATATGGAATACAATATCAGATAAATGTCTGAGCACTTTTTTTTTGTTACATTCTCGCACATTTCACGTGGTATTTGATAATTTCTCCTGAGCACGACGTCGAATAGAGGTTGATGGATTGTTTGGAACACTTTCTTGAGCAGCAGTAATGTTTTCAGACGATCTTGCCGTACGTTGTCTTTCTTCGAAATCACGTTGTTTCTCCCTAAAGCATTTCTTGTAACTTGCTCATCGTCTCACGATCAAAACACGTTGGTGTATCGAATATTTTTCCATTACAAATTTGTACTTCACGTCTGCCAAATACACGGAAAAATTTTTTTGCGCCAGTAAAAGAATTAATCAAAAATAAAATCAGTTTTAATTAAATATTTAATCAGGTTAATTAAATATTTAATCGTGTGAATCAAACGTTTAGTTGAAATATTGTCTATTAAACATTTAATACACTTGATTAAAATTTTAATTTACGTGATTAAATATTTAATTAAAACTGATTTTATTTTTGATTAATTCTTTTACTGGCGCAAAAATTTTTTTCTGTGCATGAACTATTTACCAAAATGGCGGCAAAACAAAGTAGTATACCTTCCCGGCGGAGACCCTGTATAAATTTTGTAAAAGTTTAAAACACTTGCCAAATTTTATATTTTTTTTTTTTTCTAATTTTTCTTAATCTTTTCGAACACAAAACAACAAACATTTCGTTTTGCAAACAAGCTGTCAGAACTAACATGCGGAATAGTTAAAAAAAAACATTTCACACAGACATTTCTTCCAAGAATTGAAAGTGTTAGAATAATGTGTCCACATAAAATGTATAAAATGTTTCTATTTATGATCTATTTTTTTTTTTCTTTTTTTTTCAAAAAAATTAGCAAACAGATACAAACCAAAGAAAAATATGGCGCTCGCTTTTCAAACTATAGAAAAAACTAAAGTAAAACAGAAATCATATAAGAATAATATTTCGCGTATATTGTCAAGTACAGCGTAGCATGTGTGTATCGTTTGTTTTTATATAAAATTTTCTTTTTGACAAAAAAAAATTCTAGTGTTAATTTTATGTATGTCAGTCTTTTTAAATATAAAATTAAACAAAAACGACGGAAATCAAAAAAGTCGTTTCTGTCTCTTTTTACGTGAATGTGGGTGTTAGAAATTTGCATTAATTTTTATAAAAAAAAAAAATAATAAAAAACATAAATAAAACTAAAAGTGTGTGTTTGTCTGTCTGTTAGACATGCCGTAGACAAAATATTAAACATTTCTTTGATTGAATTCTTCAATATTTTTTGGCAATTAGTTGAGAAAAATTCTTATACATTTACAAAAAAATTCAAAACTTTGTTGAATCATTAAACAATAAATGAAATTTCAAAAAAAATTATGACTAATTTGTGCTTAAAACTCAGCAGTTTGTAAAAGATTATTTTTAAAATATTTGCAAAATGTAGTCAGAAAGTTGTTTAAACATTTATGATCTCATTATTTTAATTATATTTTTTTTAGCCATAAAATAAAATACATAAAATAAATGACACGCAAAAGAAAAATATATTAATCAATTACGTAAATATTTAAATTTTATTCACAATCATTGGAAATATCTTTTACAACTTGAAAAAAAAAATGTTTCAAGTCAATTTGATTTGTTACAGCAAAAACTTTAATTATTATATTGGAGTCTTTGTGTGGCTTTTTAGTGTCGTGATTGAATTAAAAAATTGTATGTACTTTGCTTTAAGTGGCACAAAGTATTTAACCTTTTTATACCATCCACCACAATGAGTTGTGAAGAGGGTATACTAAGTCTGAGTTCATACGGCTCATGTCTTATTGACAAGATTCTTCCTTTTTCTTCTTTGAACATGAGTTGTCGGTCAAATGATTCATGTCATGTTGAAGACGTGCGTAAACAAAATTAAACAACGAATAAGAAAGCAAAACGTAAAGACATCTGTGTACTCGTTTCTGTTCCCCTCGTCCCTCTCCCCTATAAAGTAGCATTCATGTCAATAAGATATGAGCCGTATGAACACAGACTAAGTTTGTCATTCCGTGTGAAACTTTTTTATTATTCATCTCAGACCCCATAAAGTATATACAGTTAGGGACAAAATTGTTCACAAATTTAGCGTTATTGGCAAAATAGGCTATACATTTTTGTTTTATTTATAACTATTTAATTTTTTTTAACTATATGAAAAGTAGAACATTTCAAGAACTCAAAAATAAAAACTTTTCCAAAAAATATATGTTCATAATATTTTACACGGTATCAGTATTGACTTCTGGATGTGAACAATTATGACCCTAGTTAGAGATTATTGTTGTATTTGGGTCCTAGCGTTTGGTATGTTGTCCATTTGCTCTTTTAAGCTGCCTTAATCTTTTTTCCATTCTTTTACAAGAGTTCTTAGCAGTTTTGGCTCTATTTTTTCCAAGCTTTAACGGCAAGCTCGCTAAGCTTATATCCAGTGTTAGGCGGGTTCCTCTGAGCAAACAAAAAAGTGGTATTTTGGAAAGGACCAAAGTTACTCAAGTGGCTACTACTCTGGCGACTAATTAAGTAAAATTATTTTCGAGTTTTTATTTTCTTCAAACTAACTTTTAGGTATTTCTGAAGTATGCTTAATATTGTTGTCCTGCATAATGATATCACCCTGTCGTGATTCTTAGCCGAATATGGCTTATCTTTGAATCAACGGGTCTTTAATGATGATTATGTAGTGCTTGGCACACATTTTTCTTCTGAACTAGCGGAGTGTTCGAAGCTGGTTCCCGCGAAAACAATCTCATGTCATTTATGAGATCATCAAAATTTTAACATTTGGAATTATTTCACTCTTTTACGCTAACACTTTTACGCCAGCCATGTTAACACCCGTCCGCCTGCCTGCAATCCGATAATTTTTGTCCGATCTAAGCATGTTACACGAATTAAATCTTTAAAACTGAATTTTTCTTACTTTTTTGCAAACTTCAGCCGTTTTCAGCTGTTATTTTTGCTAAAAGATGGGTTGTCGCTCTTTATTCTAGCTACCAATCTACTAGAACTTAAGCAACTTCGTATGTTTTTAGCGCTTACATCTAAATTGTACTCTATGCTCAGTATTTGCCGTACCTTAATAGCTATACTGACTACACCAGTAACAATAAGTCGCTTTGATTCGCTAAAATTATTTGGGCGACCAGCTTTGTTGTTTTTGGTATCCAAACTACACTTTTTTTTATTTAACATTCAAATCTCTCTGAATTGTTGTATTTTGTGTGATCTTGCGATGTGATACTTCTTTTTATAAATTTTTCACAATGCTTTGTTTTAAAATTGCCGCTTTTGACTTACAGTTCTTGAAGAAACTAGGCAAAATTTAACTGCTCGAATTTTTTTCAAATTTTAAAAATATTTAATATTAATGAATTAATTCCCAGCAAAAACTGATGCTTCCTCGGAAGCAGTAATGTAAGGGAGAATTCGGAGTGAAGCGCTTACACTTCTATGAAATATTACATGATTTTTGTTTGGAATTCCTCGCGAAGAAGCTCTGCTGTAGAGATCTGAAGATCGCTTATTTCACGCTTTGAAAACTGACATGATTTACGCGTATAAAGTAAGTGAAAAAAAATTAAGCATTGAAAAAATTGTTATTTCAGCGCTTAAAAATTTGTGTATAAATCTAAAATATTTTTTGGAATAAAAGGGTTATAGTCTTACAAAAATTATGTATGATTTTTGTAAAATTAAGCTTAAATTTTTAATTTTTTATCAAAAGAATTAATGATTTCAGTGCTTCAATAAAGCAGTAGAAAATGCAATCTTAAAAAAACAAATAATCAGCGATTCTCTTCTAATATTTAGCATCGCATTTAAGAATTGTAGGATTGTATGCCTAATCTTACAGCAGTAGAGTAAGGCAGAAGCAAAAAAGGAAGCGGTTGGGATGCAGTATACGTGTTTATTGCTTCCAAATCTTGAAAAATTTTTGCTGGGTTTACTAACTTTAAAAGCAAATCCCACAGATAAAACTTGAAATTTTGTTGGAATTTTTATGACAGATTCACACAGGGTCAATATTGTTCACACATATGGTTTGGATGTTAGCTTAGTATTAATATAAAAACAAACGGTACTTTTGAAAATAAGTTTACATAGTATTATTTTAAAATGTAGAAACCCATACAATAGTTTTTGAAAGTTTCCAAGTTGAAACTTTAATAGTTTTCATGATAAACATAAATGTTTTATAATTTCGTGAACAATTTTGTCCCTAACTATATATTCTAGGTCCTAAAGTAATTCTAAGTCGATTTAGCCATGTCCTTCTGTTGAAAACACGCTCACTTTTGAAAAAATCGGTCCAGTAGGATCGGAGCTATGAATCAAAATGTGGAACCACCACCTAGAAATTCATTATTTTGTTACAAAAACTAACATAAATGGTGGAATAATGCACAGAATTATATAAGATTTTGCAAAAATTCGTTTTATTCGACTGGAAATGACGCAGTTTCTTGAAGATCCGTCCATAATTTGCCCTAGGCCCCATATAAACCCTACTCCCGGAAAACACTTTAGTACGCCTTAGACCATAATTAATGACGCAATCATAACAACATTTGGCTCGTCACAGTTTAATAGGACTAGAAATGACACTGTAAAGTTTCGTGAAGATTGGTCCATAATTGACGCAAGGCCCCCCATATAAACCCAACTTCCGGAAAACAGTTTAGTACGCCTAAAAACGTAAAAAATAATGCTATCATAATAAAATTTGGTGCATCACTGGAAATAAGACTGTGAAATATCGTGAAGATCGGTCTATAATTTACCCAAGGCCGCATATAAACCCTATACTGAAAGAATTTTCTACGCAATACCAATGAATTTTGACATTAATCCCATGAAAAATTGCATTAAAAAGGAACCTATGCAGCGCTTCGTTGGATCAATGAAACCTGTTCCATTAAAATGTATTTAATGCAACATTACATTAGATCTTTGAATATTATTCATTGGATGAATACTTAAAGCAACCTCGGTGCTGATTTACCAGCTCACTACCAGCTAGTCTACCGGGGAAGTGTTGTTTTTGTATAAAAAAAACTATGTTTTTTATTCAATTAAGAGCGTAAATACGAGATTAAATTGTCCATAACAACAATAACAACGTTGATTAAAAGTTTTTGTTTCATTACTATAATGACATTTTTCATTTATGAAAGCATTATTGAAATATGTTGCTTTTATAAAAAAATTTTGATTTCATAAAATTAATGGCATATTACATTAGATGTATGAAATAATTAAATCTTACATTTTTTAAATAACAATTGAACATTTTATTAAGGAAACTATAATTTTGTATCAAAATTTATGAATAAAGTTATGTTTCTATATTGCTTTTTTATGTTCCCAATTAAAATTTTTTTGTTTAACTTGGACAAACTTAAGTTTTCATATATCTATGATGAAAATTTTTAACGTAATTACGAAATCCAATGAAGCGATTTTAACGAAAATATTTCATTATAACTATGAAATTCCATTTAAACAATGAACATTTTCATTTTCCCAAGGAAAATTTTTTTTTGAAAATGATTCATTTAATATATGAAGCATTTTTCTTTCAGTGTACGAATAACACTAAAACATACTTAAAGCAAGCCTAAATGGGATTACTTTCGAAAACCAGTGTTCGAAAATAAACAGTACATTATTTAACGTTCGGCTCACACACCCAGGAACGATATCTATTTTTTTAGTGATTGTGTAGACATACACAACCCTTCATACCGTTCGTAACTATAGAAAGAACCGAACATTATTTATTTAATGTTCGGTTCTTCGTTAAAAAACAGAACAATTGTAGTGATACTGTAGACAAACATTATATTTTAATGTTCTATAATGTTTTTTTCGTGTGTGTATTTTGTTTTTGTAAAAATGTTTGGTTTTTTTTTACCAGCCAAAAGGGACGAACATTAACGTACGAGCCGAACCGAACACATTGTGGATTTTCAAAAAAAACCGAACGGAATTAAATGTTCACAACTTTTGTTGAGTTTGATAAAAACAGTAATATTTTTGTATTCGAAAGATGACTTACAGGGAAACGTTATTTTTTTAATGATTTTCTACACAAACACTATTAGCGTTTGTGTTTTCCACAAATCTACCGAACCGAACATTAAGAAACGATTTTAAGTGTTTATTTTCCAACACTGTCTTAAACCAAGTAAAAAAATTATTTAACTTTTCGTTGGTAGTGCCACTCTGAGAGTAAAACTACAAAGTGAGCGTTTTAAGCTCATATGACTTAATAGTCTCATCTCTTTTTTTTTTTTTTTTTTTACTGTTAGGACCAGCACTCAGGGGATGACCCCTACTAATGCATTGCATTGTGTTGGAACTAGGAAAATAGGTTGTGGGAAGGAGGATAGGGAGTAGTAGTTTGTGAACATTCGATTTGAACTTAATCATGTTGTAAGTGAGAGGGAAGACTTCTGCAGGAAGGTTATTCCACATACGAACTGTGAGGGAAAAAAATTAATTCTCTCTGTAATGCGTTGTACGATTCACCTGCCAATCGACCACATAAGGATGGGCTCTTGAGGAAAAACGTGTATTACGAACAAACGTACGGGTTTCGGGAACCAGATCCCTTCAGATTTCGTCAGAACACATCCCATTGTAGTAACGATGAAACAGACAAATACAACCCACATTGCGACGGTGCTCGAGGGAGTCAATAGAATTGGATACCCTACTGTCACCAATGAGAACCTCCGCCCTCTCCTGCACGCGGTCGAGAAACTCCAAAATAGACTTTGAAGCACCGGCCCACACATGAGAGTTGTATTCCATACGCGGTCGGATATAGGTGGTATAAATAGTAAGGAGATCAGATGGAGTGAAGTATATCTTACACCGTCTTAGAAAACCGAGGCACTTGAATGCTTCTTTCGACACCTTGAATATATGTTCTGTCCATCGGACATCACATTGTATCCTCATGCCCAGAACATCAAGAGATTCTGATTTCTCAATAATTATACCACCCATATATACAGATGAGGCACCTTGATTTGTCGCGCGTTTATGCGTCAGCACGCAACATTGGGTATTTCTGGTCTCACGCTTGTGTTTGTCAAAGTTTGTTGAAGAAACTACAACAACACCACACAAGTAGGTAAAATACGATTGGCTTGTTTTGCGTAGAAATAACAGAACATGAAGAAAAACATACACTAGTTTTTAAAAAGTATGATAAGAAACAGAAATTCCCGTTTTATTCGTTAAATTATTTAATTAAATACATGAAATTTTTAAGGTAAAACCCATGTCGGGCACTATGATGTTGTTTTATAATTGAGAGTTCGTTCTTATGTGAACAAATGACGCAATACAACAAAAGTGATACAAATATAAGTGGAAAACGGTCAAGTAAATTACTCATAGTTGATAATTTTCTCCTTCTGCCTCTGGTTCTCTGGGGTAAGTGTTGCAGGTTAGAATCAATCTAATTTCACTTTCGGATTATTTCAAGTTCGAGTTCGGTATTTAATCAACTTCAGAATTGATGCAATCTTAGTTTAACTTAAATCAATCTGCTTTTCGGATTATTTCAAGTACGGATACGGGATTAAATGGGTATGAATTAAGTATTTCGCACTTGGATAATTCATACTTGAATCAATCTTTCTGTACATGATTCAAGAAAATCCGTACTGTTGATACTGCTATAGATTGATTTAAGTACGAAGGGACTGAGTTTTCTTTTCAGTGTAAGAATTTTATTAATTCCCAAAAATTATTATTATATTAATTCTCAAGTCCGTTACAGAAATTTGTATAAAAATGAACTTCTTAACAACTACATAAACATAACAAGCAGAGTTAATTTTTAGTCGTAATTAAATAAAATCCAAGTGATAACGTTTAAATAGAAACTGCGGAAAGAATCGATTTTAATCGAGTTGAAGTATTTAAAATGAAAAAAACCAAAATAATTTTCACTGTCTTATTGAATTATTTTTTGCAATTGTTGCCCGTTTATGGCAATAATGGCGAATTGATACGATGTATGGATATAAACATGGCCAAGGCCAATGAGTTAGATAAGATCGTCGAAATCTACAGTAAATTTGAAGCAAGACAAAGACGTTTAACCGAATTAAAAGAAGATTTAACAGCTAGAAATGGAAAAATATTGGTCAACGCCATAACTTCACGGGTTGTCTTATCTAAAGCCGAACTAAAGGAAATATATAAAAAGATTACGAGCAATTATTATAAACAAATGGCTGATGGGATTTTTGTGGAAGCCATAAATGAAATTATTCGAAATAATAATTTACATGTATTGCCTGACTTGTTGTGCCCTAATTATCAGCAAGCGGATTCGGATTTATTTAAGATTATTGGGCGTGTTCAATGGCAACTTTACAGAAGTATTAGCACAGGACAACATAAAGATAAAAACAAGTTTCTACAAAAACTCTCGTTAAGATTGTATAAAATAAGAAAAGATAACATGTACGCTAATGATCAGAGCTTAAAATCAGGTGTTCAAAATATAATAAACGCACTCCCTCATAATTTAAAGTTGTTATTTTTCATGTCGCGCTTTTGTCTCCAAAATGTTTAATATTCGAATTTCATTTATATCCATACGTTAAGTATGGATATTTGAAACATAATTTCGTTTGGCTGTTTTCAACTTTTGAAAAACTTAAAGTAACTCTACAGTCAACTAAACACCAAGTATATTAAGCATTGGATCCAGTACCGACGAAAATTTTTGGTGCGAAGACCAATTCAAATAACCTGTGGAATATTGAGTTGTTTGGCAATGATGGTGTTGTTTTTTGTTCTAAAGATGGCTTTAAAATGTGCGCCGCTGAGGCAGATGGCAAGATGTTACGTTTTGTTAGAGGAATAAAAGGAGCTTCTTCAAAAAATTTAAAATTTTACAAATTTAGGGCCTAAGAAGCAGGTTTAATTCTTTAATGAAGGTTTATATTGAATTATAATTTCTTTTCCAACATTTTATGTCTTTATTTTATATAAACAAACATATCGCACTTTATTACCAAAAAGTTTCTTACCCGACATAATTATTTTTTCACTTTTTGGAAAAAAAAATTGACTCGTAATATTCAAAACTTCGCGCTGTAAAAATACGTGCTCTTTTTCTACCTTTTCGGAATTCAAATTCTTTTCTAAAGCCTAGTGCTCTGTTCGAATTTGCGAAAAATGTTGAGCAACATTGATTATTTCACACGAAAATTTTGCCATGTATCAATATTGTCTATCTTGCGGTTTTTCAAAACTTAACGTTTTTATTAGTTACAAGTATACAACATTATTTTGCGAAGGTAAACAAAAACCATAGTTGGGGGTAGTGCACTAAATATTGATTTAAATCATCATGGCATTCTCACTAAATAAAACAGCAAAAAATTAGTTTTTGCTACTTTTTACCAGCTTTAGTGATGATTGGTATTTTTTTCACTATCCACCAACTGACATTGAATGCATACACTCTGCATTCAATTCAAATATGTAGTTCAAAAACAAGCTGTACAAAAACATATTATTAAAATTTGAAAAATAAATTTTAATTTTGTTTGTGCATGGTTTTCTGATGAAATGCATAAGCAAAGGAAATTAAACTAATCGAAATTCTGTCAATAACGGAATAATTCTTGGATTTAATCGTGAAAATACAAGTTTTCTTAAAACACTTTCTTATTGTTAAGCTTTTTAGGCCTAGAGCTTCAATGTAAATAAAACATCAATTTTTTACAGTTTTTCCCAACGTTTCGTAGAGTATTTTTCTACTTCTTCAGGGGAGCGTAAAGTTTTTGACTGTGATTTTAGAATAGGATGTGTTTGGAAGGTGTTTTTTTTTTTTTTGTTAATTGTTTTTCTTTTTTCAAAAAATGTTAAGAATAAAATCAAATATTTCGAATATGTTTTTTTTCCCCTTTATTTATTCCTCGAGGCAACATAGGGCTTCAACAAGATATTTCCAACTTAATATATTGTTCGCAATTATTTTTGCCTCATCCCATGATTTATTGATGTCCGCAAGTTCTCTCCTTACAGACCTACGCCAGGTATTTTTGGTTCGACCTCTTTGTCTTCTTTCATGTGGATTCCATTCAAGTGCCATCCTGGTAACATTATGTACTGGCTTTCTTAAGGTGTGTCCTATCCATTTCCACTTTCTGCGTTTTATCTGTATGTGTATAGGCTTTTTTTTCCAGAGGTTTTCGTTTGTTGTTGTGTTGGGCCAGTATATGCCACATATAATCCGAAGGCTTTTATTTATAAAAACTTGTAGCCGCTGCCTGATCGATTCACTGGCCAGCCATGTTTCACTCCCGTCTAAAAGGGTCGATTTGACACAAGCATTGAAAATGCGGATCTTTGTTGTTCTCGTGATTTGTAGTGCTCGCCATTTATTTTTTAGTCTTCCACATGCACTCCTTGCTTTATTGAGCCTATTCGAAATGTCCTCATTAATGCCACCACTTGTAGACATTCTGCTCCCTAAGTAGCAGAAGCAGTCAACTTATTTTATTCGGTGCTTGTTGATGGTGATATGACCGTTGCTTGTGTTATGTAGACGCATGGCGTACGTCTTTTTTATATTTATTTCCAAGCCAACTTTTCTTGTATGTCCGAAAGTTTGTGTGAAAGAAGGCAAATATCATCTGCATATTCTAAATCCTCCAGATGTCTTTGAAAACTCCACACAATACCCCTTTTCTTCTTGCACAGTTCCTCCATAAAACAGTCCATTAACACTGCAAAGAGTAGTGGCGATAGAGGGCAGCCCTGTCGTACTCCCATGTTGATTGTGAACGGATCGCTTACTGTCCCGTTGTGTAGAACCTGCAGTTCCGCGTTGGTGTACATAGCTTTGATGACTTGTATTATTTTGTTTGGTACTGCTTTCTTTTTAGAGCTAGCCATATAGCGTTTCTATTGAACGCTTTTTTAAAGTCAACGAATAGCAGATACAGAGGCGACTTACATTCGATCGACTGTTCAATAGTTATTCGAAGTGTATTTTCCTGATCGACGCAGCTACGATGTGGACGAAACCCAGGCTGTTCGTCTCTAAGTCCAGCCTCTACAGTTTCAAACCTTTTAAGTATTATTGTGGCTAGTACCTTGTATATTGTATTGAGCAACGTGATACTCCTCCAGTTGTCACAATCTTTGAGGTCATCTTTTTTGGGTAATTTTACCACATAACCTCTAGTCCACGAACAATTTATGGTTTCTGTTCTCCAAGCTTGTGCAATATGCGGGTGTATGATGTTAGCTGCAATTTCCGTGTCTATTAAGAAGAGTTCGGGTGGAATTCCATCTGCACCGCAAGCTTTGTTGCGTTTAAGTTTGCTTATTGCAGTTGCTGTCAAATATGTAATATCCCAATAAAAAATTTTATCATATTGCGAAGCACTAATGGTACATTTAAAAAATAAGCGCAGAATTATGCGCTACGCAATAAGACATACAGAAATGCAGTAAAGTAAGTGAAAAAACTCTCAACAACTTTTATAAAAAAAAAATAACATTTCAAGTGCTACGGCATTCCCTTACTAAGAAGCAGGTTTGTAAGGGAGAATACTAAAAAATAACTGTATCAAAACTTTTTTTTTTTTTTTTAACGTTTATTTAATGAAATTGTATAAGCTTAAACTATAAATAAACAAACAGTAGGAATATAACTAATAATTTTACATAGTCCCATATTCGGGCTCTCAAGTATATTACTTATCTATATACAATATTTACATTATCTTTTAAAATTAATTATTTAAATTTATACAAAATAAATACAAGTATTTATATGTATTTATTATAATTTGTTTGTAAAGAAAACTTGGAAAAACCTTACTAATATAACACAAAAAAAAAAAACAAAAAAATAAGTAAAAGTAATAGTCAGAAAATAAAACGAAAAAGTGGGAGTTATTTAGTGAGCCACCAAAATTTTTTAATATCTATGTTTGGAATCATATTCTTATCTCCTGAATAAATGCTTGTATTAAATCTGCTATTGTCAATTGTAAGTTGTTTGCTTAGTACAGCTTTTACATTGGCTCTTCTATAGATGTGGTAGAAAATTGGGATGCCGATTTCGTTTTGAATGTAACCCTTATTATCGAGGTACAAAAAAGCCTCAGGTGGTACATATTCACTTTGTAAGGTTGTATATATGTATTCAAAACTCTCGTAATAAGGAGCCATTATTAAGTTGTTTTCATAGCACTCTAAGCTCTTCTTTATGTGGTTTCTTATTAAATGTATAATAAAGTTATCAATCCTGCTAACTTTAGAAACATTATATAGTCTTTGATTTGAGATATATTTCGATAGCTGCGAGTGTAAGACGGCAAAACTATCTGAGGAGATCGAGTGGTTCCGATCGAAACATGTCATAGTAACCTGCCGGTTCAACCCCTAGTCACGTCAAGAATGAAAGATTATCAATAACAATTTTGATTAATTTTCATGTTGTAAAATTCCTTTCTTCATAAAAAAAAAATAATTTAATGAAAATTAAATTTGATGAACTTAAGCCTAATTAAAAAAAAAAAAAAAAAAAAAAAAAAAAAAAAAAAAAATATTGAAAAATTTGGATTAAAAACCATAAATAGTTCAACAAAATAACCACAATACTAATTATTGTTAAAGCTAAGGCACGAGCTCTATGTTTACATTTGTCCTTCAAGTTGTGCTGAAAAAGGTCAACAGAAAAGAGAAAGATAGAATGAAAAAAACAAACAAAAAATGTACTTGGACTTCAAGAAAAATTCTTGACAAAGTACGAAAAAACAGAAGTAAGGAAAAAACATGTAAAGTCAATTAAAATGGATAATCATTCAGTAAAAAAAAAAAAGCAAATTTCGATCTACCAAAAGAAAGTGTTAAAAATACAAATTTGGTTTAAGGATTGATATTTGACTACTGACGTCAGCAGCCTTCGATAGCTGCGAGTGTAAGACGGCAAAACTATCTGAGGAGATCGAGTGGTTCCGATCGAAACATGTCATAGTAACCTGCCGGTTCAACCCCTAGTCACGTCAAGAATGAAAGATTATCAATAACAATTTTGATTAATTTTCATGTTGTAAAATTCCTTTCTTCATAAAAAAATAATTTAATGAAAATTAAATTTGATGAACTTAAGCCTAATTAAAAAAAAAAAAAAAAAAAAAAAAAAAAAAAAAATATTGAAAAATTTGGATTAAAAACCATAAATAGTTCAACAAAATAACCACAATACTAATTATATTTAATATAATTAGTATTTGGGGACCTGTAAAGAGATGTGCAGGCTCGCAGACATTTTCTTTCGAAAATTCTCAACTGGGGAAATGTTGAACCAAATTTGACAACCGTATGTTAAAATCGGTCTTATTAAAGCTTGATATAACATTATTTTTACATCTGATTTAATATGTTTTGAGAAAAATAGTTGTTTATACAAAAAAAAAGCTTTTCGTGCTTTTATTAACTGTAATTTAACGTGATCGTTAAAATACAAAAATTTGTCTAAGGTTATTCCTAGGTATTTTACCATCTGTTTATTTGGAATGTTGGTGTTGTTCCCGGATTTTACGCCAAAGGATTTCCAATTATTTTTAATGTTGTTATTACATTTTCCGACAGGTGGACGAAATAGAATAGTTTCACATTTATTAATGTTAATTTTCATTTGCCAATCTGCAGCATATTTTTCTACTATCCTAAAATAATCTTGTAGTTTTCCGTTGATTTTTACAATTTTGTTATCGGCATGATAAATAACAATATCATCAGCAAACGCAATAATACTGTCAATTTTAGTAAGAAGATCAAGAACAAATAAATTAAATAGAATTGGAGAATTGACTGTACCTTGTTGCAAGCCATTAACTATAATGAATTTTCTGGAACTTATCTTGTTTTTATTACAAATAAGAAATGATTTATTATTCAACATGTTATGTATAAGTATTACCAAGTGTATAGGAAACCTATATTTTAAAAGTTTATATATAAGACCAGGTATCCAAATACTATCGAAAGCTTTTTCAAAATCCACCAGACATGCGCCAGTGCATAAAAATTTATTCATATTCCAATGAATATTTGATATCAGTAGTTGTATGGCATGAATCGTTGAATGCTTATGTTTAAACCCAAATTGCTTATTGTTAATTAAATTCTCTCTTTTACAAATTTTGATTATATTATTGTTAATGCAGATTTCAAAAACCTTGCTAATGTTTGGTAGTAAGCTTATTGCACGTAAGTTTTTAGGATTACTTGTGTCTTTATCCTTTTTAGGCAACACAACAACTTTTGCTGTTTTCCAAGCCCGAGGAAAATACGAGTTGTTAAGCATATTGTTAAATAGGGTACAAAATGCGAGTATTAATTCGTCTGGAATGTTTCTTAGAATAATATTAGGAATGTTGTCAATTCCCGAGGATAGTTTTTTTCTTAGGTTTTTAAAAATGTAAAAAATTATATCTTTTGTTAAGAAAACATTTTCCGAGAGTGACTCATTAATTTCATTTGCCTTTTTTTCTGTACTAAATGTAGTAATTGTAGATTGATTGTATTCATACTCAGTTTTATATTCTAAAAATCTGGTGAAACAATTATCAACTTCAACGTGTGTTGTATTTTCTTCATCAATCTCTTTGAAGGAGTGAACAGATTCCAGAAGGGCTCCCATTACATTCAATATTTGGTCTTTATCTCTAACAATAAATTTGTTGTTTTCCTTTTCTATTTCAAGAGAGTTAATTCCAACATTTCTAAACAAGGATTCTTCTTCCTGACTAATTTTGAAAATATTTATATCTAATGACTGATTTGTTCTGAATTGTTTTTTAACTTCGTTAAACATACCTGAAGAATTTTTTTTATCAATGTTTTTAAGTTTTTCAGTAAAGTGTTTATTTACTGTTAAAACAAAATTATCATTTATCATTTTCTTAATTAACTTAAGTTGAGTTTTGAGAATCTTTATTTCGGGGGGGGGCGAGTAAAGTTAGAGCAAATTGTCATTTATATTGAAATAACAATCCGAATCACGTAGAATGAAGGTTATTTCAAGTTGAAACAACGTGAATTTCATGTAGGATCAAATTGGTTGGAGTGTGATAAAGTACTGTGAAGACAACATACAACTTACCCATGTAACACATGTTTCACTTATTTTGTATCTCCTTTGTTAACAGAAGCATCAGCAGAATGGCCCGATATGGTTTTCGTCATCATTCTACTTTGAAAACTGGATGTACTATTTAACTCAATAATTTTAATTAAAAGAATACGGGAATTGTCTTGTTTTTATAACATATTTTAAACATGAAAATAAAAAATATACATGCTTAAGTATGTATGCATGTTAATTTAACAAGATAAACTTTTGATTTTAATATAAAACAGGTTTTTATGGATTCAATATTGAACAATGTTATTTTAACAGTGAATAGTATTGAATAAACGTGATTTAAGGTTATTTTAATATTTTTCTTTTAAAATTAATATGAAATAATGATACATTTAAATAAAGCGCTATTTTGCAGAAATTTACCATGATTCTCAATCAACATTGCGCCATGTTATTTTAACATTGGTATTTTTTCTGTGTGTACATAACTTCTAAATAAAACCCATTGAACATTATGACTTTTTATCTCGTTTTAAGATCGTTAATATTCTTTTGCAATTACAGAGAAATCTATCCTTGATACATTTCTAACTTTAAGTTTGTATGGTTTTTTAAGATTGAAATCCGATATTTTCAAAAAAAAAAAAAAAAAAAAAAAAAAAAATACGATTGATTGTCATGTTCGAAAGTTTTCAACAATAATTTAAATTTTAAAAAAGATTTCAATTAAGTTGTAATGCATTTTATTTAAAAAAAAAATCATATGTAATTTTTTGCGACACGAAATAACACCCGATGAAATAACGCCCAATTAGATAAATGAAATAAACCCCAATAAAATTACAAAATTTGGAAATTGGGCCTAATTTGTATACCCACACCACAATAGTGGAGAGGGTATTATGCATTTGTGCTGATGTGTGTAACGCCTTAAAATATTGGTCCTAGACCCACCTTAAAGTATACCGATCGTGTTAGAATCACTTTCTGAGTCGAACTAACGATGTCCGTCCGGCTGGCTGGCAGGCTGGCTGGCTGGCTTGCTGTCCATGTAACCTTGTGCGCAAAGTACAGGTCGCAGTTTTGGAGATAATTTGGTGAATTTTGGGACGTAGGTTCTTATTGCCACAAGGACCAAGTCTATTGAAAATGGACCGAATCGTAGGGCCACGAAGGAAGATAGGGGGAAATTTCTTCCTCTCAGAAACTATCAAACCGATTTAAATGAAATTAAAAACATAGATAGAACCTTATCTATATAAACACAAAATGTATGCATTTTTTCTAAAATAGGACCACGAGGGGAGATAGGGGCAATTTCTGTCCCTCAAACCGATTTTAATGAAATTTAAAACATAGATAGATCCATATCCATAGGGACACATTAGCTATACAGTTTTTAAAAAATAGGACCACAAGGGGAGGCTGGGGGCAATTTCTGCCTCTCACAAACTTTCAAACCGATTTTCATGAAGTTTATAAACATAGATAAATCCATATTTATATGGACACATAAGCATGATGTGTTTTTAAATACTGTGGTGTAGGGTATCATATGGTCGGGCTTGACCGACTATACTTTCTTACTTGTTTTTTTTTTGGGCTTTATTTCATAACGAAATTACCTCAAATTTAAATATGAAATAAAACCCAAAAAAACGAAATTAGGCCCAATTTCCAAATTTTGCAATTCTATTGGGGCTTATTTCATTTTTCTAATTTGGCGTTATTTCATCGGGTGTTATTTCGTTTGTACAAGGATTATCTCCTCTATGGTATAACAAACACCGGCTTCGCTAACTAAAGCTTCTCTGCATAGCCGGCCTTCGTTCGGAAACAAGGCAGATTTTAGAAGCTTTACTTAGCGAAACCGGTACTTGTTATACCATAAAGGAAAAAATCCTTGCGGCCGCCCAAAGGCAGTCTGCGCAGAGAAGCTTTAGTTAGCGAAGCCGGTCTTTGCTATACCATAGAGGAGAAAATCCTTGCGCCCGGCCGAAGGCCGGCTATGCAGAGAAGCTTTAGTAAGCGAAGCCGGTTTTTGTTATAACATAGAGTAGAAAATCCTTCTGCCCGTCCGAAGGCCTGCTATGCCGAGACGCTTTAGTAAGCGCTGCTGGTATTTGTTACACCATAGGGGAGAAAATCCTTGCGCCCAAAAGTATTTTCGTTATATGTTTAATATAAGCACCCACAAAAAAAACAACAAAACCATTTGTAAAAAAATTTTAAACACATTATATTTAATTTAACCAAATCATTGTCACCGACAACCATATTATGGTAAAATAAGTTTCTTTAAAAATAGTTTTGTTGGTTTTGACCATAATAAAACATGTTTTTCTCTGCGTGTATGTAGATATTTTTTTGTATTTAACATCTTAAGTAGTTACGGACCTTATGACATTTTTTAAAATGACATAATGTCCGTTTGCAAAGTGTCTTAATGCCCACGGACATTATGACATTTTCAAAAGTGTCACAGTGTCCATGGACACAACGACACTGAATAATGCGCTTCATGTGTCAAAAATGTATTGCTTCAAAGTGGGAACTCGCCATATAAAATGCATGTCTTCCGTATGCGCAATGGTAAGCGCAACTCTTATGTGCGAAATACTTAACTTATCCATATTTAATCCCTAATTTGTAGTTAAAATAATCCGAAAACAGGATTGACGCAATTAAAATAAGATAAAATTAATCTCAAGCTGTGCTGTATTCCAGAATTTCTAACCTAAACAACTACCCCACAGAACCACAGAGAATATTATTATTTTACTTACTCCTTACACACGTTTATTTCACTTTTGTTGTATTTCGCCCTTTGCTTACAGAAGAATTCTCAATTATAAGACACCAGCAGCATGCCCAATATGATGTTCACAATCATTCTGCTTTAAAAATTTTATGTATTTAACTAAATAATTTTTAAAAATAAATATGGGAATTATTGCTTCTGATTTTACTTTTTAAACATGAAAATAATCAATATATTTCTTCTTGTAGTGTTGTCGTTGTGTCTACAACAAACTTTTATAAACACCAGGCATCAGTAATTAAGAACCGAAAACTTAAAAAAAAAGTTTTCATTAAAAAAATAAAAAAAAACTTTTACGTACAAAATAATTTTTTTTTATCAGAAAAGAAAAATAAAAAAAAAGATATTTATTTTGAAAAAATATATGAAAAAAAATTTAAATCAAAAACTTTTCTTGTACAAAGTTTTTCTTTTTTTTATTATTATCCTCGAATTTAATAGTCATTTCGTTAATTTATTTATTGTTCAGTTTGAGCAGCAAGTTTTCTAAATGCCTGTTTGCAGAACACGATCTTTCCACAGTTGCTGAGAAGACTTATGGCCAATTTACTCATCCCCTAGAGAATTCAAAAGAGTAAATTGGCCATAAGTCGCTGCAATTCACTCTGTTAAAAATTCTGGGGATGGAAAACGATGGAGAATAGTACTGTCCAAAAATAATAATCATCGCCCACATTGATTCCTTTTCCAGAACTCTGCACTCATCCCCTAGAGAATTCAAAAGTGTTAATCGGCCATAAGTCGCTCCAACTCGCTCTGTTAAAAATTCTAGGGATGGAAAACGATGGAAAATAGTAATTGTTCACAAATCCTAATCATTTTTTTTTTCACCTACATTGACTTCTTTCCAAAAATCTGTTAATAGGCCATAAGTCGCTCCTACTCGCTCTGTTAAAAATTATGGGGATGGAAAACGATGGAGAATAGTATTGTCCATAAATCTCGATAATTTTTTTCGCCCAAGTTGACTTCTTTTCCAGAAATCTGGACGCATACATAATAACAGCATTAACACAAGTAAGAAAGTATAGTCGGTCAAGCCCGACCATATGATACCCTAGACCACAGTATTTAAAAACACATCATGCTTATGTGTCCATGTAAATATGGATTTATCTATGTTTATAAAATTCATGAAAATCGGTTTGAAAGTTTGTGAGTGGCAGATATTGCCCCCTGCCTCCCCTTGTGGTCCTATTTTTAAAAAACTATATAGCTAATGTGTCCCTATAGATATGGATATATCTATGTTTAAAATTTCATTAAAATCGGTTTGATAGTTTCTGAGAGGAAGAAATTTGCCCCTGACTTCCCTCGTGGTCCTACGATTCGGCCTATTTTCAATAGGCTTGGTCCTTGTGCCAATATGAACCTATGACCCAAATTTTATCAAATAATCTCCAAAATTGCGACCTGTACTTTGCGCACAAGGTTACATGGACAGCCAGCCGGACGGACATTATTAGTTCGACTCAGAAAGTGATTCTGAGTAGATCGCTATACTTTAAGGTGGCTCTAGGACCACTATTTTAAGGCGTTACACACATCAGCACAAATGCATAATACCCTCTCCATTATTGTGGTGTGGGTATAATAAGTTCTGTTTAGTGGCTAACATCATTCTGTTAACATAGCAGAATGTGTCTAGGGTTATAAATTTTAAAATTTAACTTCACATTTTGAATTTTTAAAAGCTCTTTTAAATTTTTTGTGTTAATTTTTGACAGTAGCTTAAGCCAGCTTATGCATATTAAAGTTGGGCCTTTAGCTATCCAAAATTTCGAAATATTAAAACCGATAGGTATACCATGCTATAGCTTTTCCAATGAGTCTTGGAAGGAACAACAAATACGATTATATACGTTTAATGGCTTTATTTCCAGATTTTGGCCGATGTGACGTTACAGACGTTGAGAACGCTGTACACACATATCGTTGACGGCGACTAAAATTTACTAAAATTTAAAATCTATTAACGATGTCGGCGAAATATATAAAATTTCAAGTCTTTTCTTTAAAATTTTAAATAAATCACTTGTATTTTCTGTAAAAACTAATCAACTACGGTACACAGACCACTACCCATGTTCTGTAACGTTAAGCCTGGTACTCTGTTTAACATTTCACGTGAAATGCTGTCAAAACGCATATGAAAAAAACTTGTGCGGAATATCTATGAAATAATGTTGATAGAGTAGTACTCTGTTCATTTTGTGAAAAAGTTCCGAAATGTTTCCGGCAACATTCTTTACAACTGCGAAATAATGTAAGCTGTATTTATTTCACGTGGAATTTCAAACAAAACAAATAAATATGAGCTGATTATTTAAAAAGAAATAAAAAATTAATATAACACAACCGGTTACAGTTTTTTATCCATATTTACTTTCTTTTTATTAAATTTTTTATTAAAAAAATAAATCTTAGTAAAATACGTGTGAGGTTTGTTTACATTACGCAAAACAATGTCGCATACTTTACAGGAATAAAAACGTCAAATTGAACAAACTCGCAAGATATGTAACATTGATACATGTCAAAATTTTCGTGTGAAATAATAAATGTTGCTCAATATTTTTCACAAATTTGAATAGAGTACTAGGCTTTAGTGAGAACTTCTCGCATCGGAAAGATATGAAACAAAATATTCCATCGTTTCTCGAAAAGTGAGATTACGTCATAACGTTGTAAATGTCATAATATTTCACTCGAAGCAGGTGTGTCATTGCTATTAACGATGGCGAAAAAACTACCGTCGGCTATTCCAAATAATGTAACGTGCGACTTTAATTTTTGTGGTTTACAAACGAGCTTTGAACACATTCGTATATTTTATAGAAATCATAAAAGCAAAGTAATGAAAAACAATGAAAAAATTAGCCAAGAACAAAATATTATTATTTTGCATTTTTAATATATTTTTTAGTGTCGAAATTTTTTCTCGCCCCGTTTTTATGCGTGAGCTTATTTGACAGTCCGAAGAGGGAACTTTGACTCAGGAATTTTTCAGACACACTTTTTCTGTAAATTGGCGAGTAATTTCCTTACGTGAGAGCTAAGTCTCGACAAAAATATTACAGACGCAGATGAGTGAGAAAAACAGTTGTTTGTTACCAGCGTTGCCACGACAAAAAAAAATTGTAACCAAAATGTAAAAACAAAGTAACCAAAAGCGAAAAAAGTAACCAAAATTATTTTGTATCAGAAGTTTTATTTTATTTTATTCGTTTGTATTTTGTAGGACTAGACCTATTTTTATGAAGTTTTGACAGCACATTACCGATGGACTGAAATGAACAATTCGAAGTTTCTTAAACAAAGTTAACACTTATTTTGGTCTATTTAAAAAAAATTTATTAGCTAGAGCTTTTAATTTTTTTGTATAAAGAGCTCTTACAAGTAAAACTTTTTATGTCTTTCTGTGTTATTATGCATTCAAAGTGTAAATTTGAGCTAAATTATGCGGTAGATTTTGTATATATAAATGCTTTTTGCCCGGTGGAAATAGAATCACATTACACCAGATGGGATCGGAAGGGCCTTTCGCCTTATCATTTATCTAGAAAAGCATCAAATGTAGCAGTTAATGGCCGTCTACAATACGATGTATATACCTTATGTGGTTAATTTAATAGTCTGTTTAAGTTTAAGCTTCCAAAAAAAAAAAATAAAAAATTTAAGTAGTTGAAAAGTGTATTGGTTTTGGATGCACAAATGCCACACACCACTTTTAAGGGTCAAATAAGCGAAGCGGGTTATTCTTGTTCCAAAACAAAAAATTTGTTATTTTTGTGTTAAAAAGAGTAACCAAAATGAAAAAAGTACACAAGTACACATCAGAGAATGACAAAAGTATCATTTTAAGTACTCTTTCAATATTAGTAAGAAAACATGTACGGACATGTAAGGGTAAAGATCAAAACCATACACATACGTACCAATACCCATTACAAGCTAAAGTTGAATATGTATAGGTATACGCTGCCAATGTGTATTTGCATATTCATTCTTCTTTTTGAATGTACATGCAGTTATAAAAAAATTTCTGTTAGCTATCTACAATACCCATATAAGTATGGGTATTACCGTAAGTATAACGTAAATATACAGAGCGCGAGAGAGAGCAGAGATGGCAAATGCAATTTTAAAAATGTTGAAACTAGGCAAAAATTTTTTGTGTTGGTATTCAGAAAAATATCAAGATAATTTTAAAGCTTTTTAACGTTTGACTAAGGTGGTAAGCTTATTTTATTAGAACAACGAGGGGCGGTTGGCGGCAATTTCTGCTTCTCCGAAACTAACGAAAAGATCTTAATAAAATTTCAAACATAGATATATCCGTATTAATATGAACACACAAGCTTTATATATTTTTTTAAAAATAGGACCCCAAGGGAAGCTCAAGGGTATTTTCTGCCTCTCCAAAACTATCTAACAGATTTTAATGATATTTAAAACATAGATAGATACATATTTGTGTAGACTCATAAGCTATGCAATCTTAAAAAAATTAGGATAACGAGGGGAGATAGGGGGCGACTTATGCCTCTCCAAAATCATTTATTTTCTCTAAAATTTCTTGATTATTTTCCATACTTTAAATTTATAATTTTTCATATGCTACATACATACACTGGATGAAATTTTTAAAGAAAAATTCTTCTTCACAACTTATTAAAAAGAAATGTTTGAATTTTAAAACGTTACAGAAAAGCGTCTAAGCAAGCGCTAAATGTATTAAGTGGCGGTTACACTCTTTCTTATTAACACAACATACAAATCAATACTTACATGCATACATAAAAAACAATATCTTCCATCTCGTGTCGTCTACCTATACTTTGTGTGTGTGACAGCGATAAGTGCAAAAAAATTGTGCGGCAGCGTAAAGGGTTTTTACATGCAAAAATAAAAATATCGTAGAGCCACTTGTTGCTGTCATACGCACATAGCATAGGTAGACGACACGAGATGGAAGATAATGTTTTTTATGTTTGCATGTAAGTACTGATTTGTATGTTGTGCTAATAAGAAAGAGTGAAACAACCACTCACTACATATTTATTTATAGCGTTTGCTTAAGATACATGTACATGACATGTTTTTTACATCTGACTTGTCAACTTTTCATGCCACATGTTGTTGTGCATGTGTGTTACAATTGCTGTTTAACAAAGTTTTTTTTTAATTATTGTTATTGTGTTTGGCGTATTTAAAATACGCCTACGACTGTTTGGTAAAAGATTAAAGAAAACAAATTCACGTTCTCTTTATTCTATAACCAAATAGTCGTAGGCGTATTTTAAATACGCCAAACACAATAAGGGTGAATATTCGATCAAAAACGTACATGTACTGCCGGTTTAACGATGTCGAACGTCATCGTTCGCATGGAAAATTATATTTAAAACAAAAACAAAATTCGAAAATTTGTTTTTGTTTTAAATGTAATATTCTATGCGAACGTTAACGTTCGAAATCGTTGAACAGGCTGGTAATTTGCCCCTCGTGGTCATAGTTTGAAAAAAAATACATAGCTAATGTGTCCAAATAAATAAAAACCTTTATATTTTTTAAATTTTATTGAAATCTATTAAATAGTTTCGGAGAGGCAGAAATTGCCCCCTATAACCCTTTTAGTCATATTTTTTTAAAAAATACATAGCTTATGTGTCTATGTAAATATGGATCTATCTATGTTTTAAATTTCATTAAGATCTGTTGGATAGTTTAGGAGAGGAATAAATTGCTCCCTATCTCCCATCGTTATCCTATTTTTTAAATAAATACATAGCTCAAGTGTCTATATAAATATAAATCTATCTATGTTTTAAATTTCATTAAAATCTGTCAGATAGCTTCGGAGAGCAGAAATTGCTCCTTCCCACCCCTCGTGGTCCTATTTTTTATAAAAATGTATAGCTTGTATGTAGTTTTACATAGGTACTGCTGATGTTACGGACAAATTTATTTTAAATATCCTAAATAATATGTACATAGTCCCTCCCATACCTGCCTAGTGACAAAGCACATTTTTGGTAAATTTTTTTTTTTCATTTTTACACAGAAGTGCCAAAAATACTGAAGGTATTTTTTTAAACATGGATATTTTATTTGTATGGCAGATAACCAAAACACATTCATGGGTATTGAATAACATCTGCATAATATTCATGTATTTTTGTTTACTGAATGTGGTTGCGTGAAGATATTGCCGTGCATAAGTATAAGTAATAACCATACTTTTTGCGTTATAAATATGTGTATACACAATAACGAAAAGCGTGGGTAAATACCAGAGAACCTCAAAACGCACTATTTTTGTGCATTTATTCATACGCTAAAATTTACAATAACTCTATACATGCAAAACAAAGTTCAACGTTGGTAATTTTTTTTTCCTTTCGTACACATTTGATATTTTCATTTATTCGTTTTTTATTGAAAGTGCTTTATTTGCATTTTTGTTGCTCACGCAATATAACACAACTGAGTAAATTCAAAAGAGCACATTCTCTATACTTTTGTTTACATTAACAACAACAACAATAAACAACGATGAGACCAGTGATGTTAACCGTACGGTAATTACCCTTTTTTAGGGTAATTTTGAGCCGCAAAAGGTAGCAAGGTAATTTTTTTTAAATACGGTAATTTAAAGAAATTTGGATTTTTGGTATATATATACTAACATAAGTAGGTTTTATAATTTTAACTTTTGCGAGGTGATTTTCAGTTTAAAAATAGATAAAGTTTATAACAAAAAATTAAGAACTTTAATTATGTTTCTGCAAATTTTTTTCGTAAAACCGATAAGTGCAAAATAAGAAAAATGAAATTACTCTTGTTTATTATTAATTTTATATTAAAAATCAACAATTCTTAAACGTAAAAAATAGATGAAATAGTATTTTATTTTTTGATATCAGATTTTTACCGTGCGTAGATATGACCACTGTTCATCGATTTCTTGCAAAAAGTAAAAATTGAAAAAATTGAGCTGACTCTCTTTAGAGCAACAATTGCAATATGTACGCTAAGCGTATTAAATAAAAATATTTTGAGTTGATTGAATATACATATGGGCATATCCGTCAAAAGGTCCACCGTGTCCGAAAATTTAAAAGTTATTAAAAGCTGATTATTTTACGATATTATTATAGAGAAATATTTAGATTTTACTAATTTTTTTTCACTTAGATGAACAACCAGACTGCAAAGTTGTGCAATCGTAATTTCTTATTTTTGAGAATGTTTTATTGTATGTTTTCTTTCATATTATCTTCTTGAAAAGATGTGATATTTGATAAAAATTCAAAGAGCAATATGCTATTCGGATTAACGGTAAATTTTTATTTTATTTTAATCATTATTCAGTTCAATTATTATGGAATTTCACGTTCAAAATGTCACGTATCGACCCAGATTTTGGCTTAAAAAAAGAAAATACAGAAGATTTTGGAATCGAACCAAAGACATTTGAATGTTACATTGCTACGTAAAATTCTCAAAGTAGTTTGACTAAAAAATTGTGCCAGGTTTCGCTTAATTACGCCTTTTTATACATGGTCACAAAAACTACTTCTATTTGTTTCACGTTCGAACCGCTACTTCTTTTGTCATTATCTTTGACCTAAAATCGCGCCCTCCATAAACTTTAGCATAGATAACAGTACTTTCTTAGTGCTATAATTAAAGGGTTAAGAGAACGTAAAAATATTTGTTGTTTAAAATGTTATTGCATTTTTGATGCGTACGACTGTCACGTTCAACACTTTGGATTTGCCCATATATGTACCTATTTTATTCAAAATTATTTTACTTCCTTATTCATAAAAAATAAAAATTTTGTTAAAAATGTATTTAAACACAAAACTTTCTATTGAAATTTTTCTTAAAACACATTTAACAGGCGATGGACCTATTGCTTTTAATATAAATTTTACTACACAATCAATCGCCTGTCATTTGGAAACAGCATATTAATGTTTTGATAAAAAAAATCTTTGCGTACGGTAATTTCTTCTCAAAAAAGGTAATTTTAAGAGGTCCGCAAGGTAATGAAAAAATAAAAGTTAACATCACTGGATGAGACGCTTTTTCAAAATTAACAACAATAAAAACAACAATAACAAAAATACATTGTACCTACTACTACTACTACTACTGTACTTTTTGTTTCTATGGAAATTGTGTGTACCTACATAAGTATGTGTGTTTAGTTTCATTTAAATTTTTTTTTTCTTGTACTACATAGTTAATGCTGAATAAATACATGAGTAATGATTGTTTGATTTCTGGCTCTTTCGTTTGTATTTTTTGTTTCTTTACCAAACAAACATTTGCGCTCAGAACACTTAGAATCTTTATAAAAAAAAAACGAAGGCAACGATTGTATAAATAACAAAGCACGATGTGCGTTATTTGAATGACTGCAAACCAGCAGCGAATATTTGCGGTTGCGCGAGTTTGACTGTATTTACGGTCATACAGTCAAACTCGCGCAATTGTGTGTATTTGTTGTCGTTAATTAAATGCGATTTTTTTTCAATTGCAAAAAGCTATTCTCTGGTAAATACCTCTGTATATTATTCTTATGGGTACTTGTTGTCATTCTCTGGTACACATTCGAAAGAAAGTAACCAATTTTGGTTAAAAGTAACCACAACGGCAACGCTGTTTGTAACAATTTATGGCATTTTTGTTTCATTTCTCACATTTCAATCGAAAAGTTTCTTGCCGCTAGTGTTACAGAGCATGGGCACTGATACGTTTAAAATAAATTTAAGCTGCCCTAACTCCCCGTCTACACCATGACATGATTTGCTGTTATAACATGATGTTATAAAAGCGTTGTTAAAACATTTGCATTAACAACCGTGTTATAACATGAAAAAACCTCTAACATGATGATCTTTACTTAACACTAACATCATTTTAGTGTTAATGTTAAGCATTTCATGTCAGTTGTAGACTGTATGTTACGTATAACTTAGCTAGGTGGCCTTACCCTGCAAATAATAGGACCAGTCCAAACACGAGTGTAAAGAGTAGTCGACAAGGGACCAGGACTAGTCCAAAACTAACCCAAACGTATGGAAAAAACCTGGTCTATTTAACATTACGATGTCCTAGGAGAGGACCATATAACCCACCTTTGGACCACTAAGGAGTAGTTTTAAAACTACTCCATGGTATACTCAAGAGGATTAATTTTGAAGTCGTTTAAAAACGAAAGCATGTCGTTAAAAAACGAAGACATGTCGTCTCACTACAAACACTTTTTAACAATGACATGGTCTATGCTTGCATTACATCGGACCAGTCCATGGAGTTGTCCATTTTATAAAAATGGATCAGGTTGTCCAATTTTATTTGCAGGGTAATATCACACCAATACAATAACAACAGGCAAAGCAAAAACATTTAGTTGTTTTTTGAGACTGCCTTTTAAATATGTACATACACTTTTTATGATATTTAGTAGTGCTACCATACTTTTATCTTAAATAAATCAGACTATTTAAATAACACTGAAAAAAAATGTATTTAAATTCAAATTAATTTTAAATAAAAATTTACTAAATTAGTATTTTATTGTGGAGTCATTGATTGCCCATAAGTATTTCGACGTTCAAGAGAACAAAAGAATTTACATATTTTTCAGCCCCTACTTAATATTCGTCTATTAACAAAACAATTTGCGCCAAAAATTTAAACTTGGGGAGCATTATTACCGTTCCGAACTGCATAACAAGATGAAAAATTATCGGAATAGGAATAGAGAAAATGTACACCACGCCCCTCGCCCCTTTGTAATAAGTTTAACACTAATTTTCGTAAAGTGCGTATAATTTGAAGTTTATTAAAGATTGTGTGCATATAAGCGATAAAAATAATAAGTTATATATTTATATATGAAAATATAAGTAAACGTCATAAAATATTGGAGAAGCAAAAACCATATTTGGGGGAAAAACCTTCATAAATGAATAATTTTGCTTACGTAACATCTATAAATTATTGATAATTACACTCATCCAAACGCCATTGACACTGAGTATTTGTTTTAGGAATGTCGTTTCTTCCCTTAACTATGCGCCTATATGCATCTAGACTATTTTCGGAGCACATTCTATAGTCACCTTGAGAGAAAACAACACGTTCATTATCCACACACTCAAAATTCCACTTGGTACGTATGTCTGTATCAACACCAATAACTGCATTCGTGAATGCTGCCAATACGTAATTAACATTGTATTTAGTTCCCTTTAGAATAACTTGAAGTTTTCCATCAACTTCTTGAATTTCAGGCTTAATATAGCCTGTTTCATCCATTTCACTATTCACATGCCAGAGCAAAATGCTGCGAATGCTTCTCATATATTGTTGGAACTTGGATGTATAAATGTATTCCGAATGTGCAACATTTTTAAAACAAATACGCTCCTTAAAAAATAACAATCTTATAGTATCTGGCTGTACGTTTATCACATTTTCCACACTTGTTTTAAAGATCTCAGCCCTCGCAGCGTACATATTACCTTTTTTTAGTTTATACAAAATGTACGCGAGTTTTTGAAAAAATTCGTATTTATTTTCTGGATTTCCATTACTAAAGCTCCTGTAAACTTCCAACGGTGCAGTAAGCATAACTTTAAATAATTCCCAATCCTCTGCTTCTTGAATATACGATAAAATGCCAGCAAATTTGAGTAAATGGTTTTTTGAAGCAAGTTCATTAATGCCTCTAGAAAAAGTACGTTTAACCATTTCTTCACCATAACTGTTTAATATATATGCATATATATCCCCAATGGAGGAATGAGCAGAGTCAAGATCATTCGAAGTTGAAGCAGTGAAAAAATTTTCTGAATATTTAGTGATTATCCTAATACCTTCTGATGAATCGGGATTAATGCCAAAAACAGGCAACGTCTGCAGCAGGCAAATGAGTAGAACCTTTAAAACTATTTGGGTTGCTTTCATTTTGAAAATTTTTTACCAACTGAAATCCATTCCTTCTGCAGTTGATATTTATACGTTTTCACTTGAATTTTATTTATATTTATTTAAAAAAGTCACGCTGCTGGTTTTGTTTATGTAGTAGTAGTTTTTATACAAATTTCAGCAACGGCCTTGAGAAGAAATATAATGGAAATTTTTAGGGTTAAATAAATTTGTTATATACAGCTAATACTGATTAGCGGGGCCCGGACTTTTATGCAGTTAAAATCGCGTTTTATGCGCATAAAAAATGCACTAAAAATAGAAATTATGCGCTAAAAATTTAAAAAATATGCAGTTAAAATTATCTTAAATTTTTTTATTAGTGATAAAAAAAAAGAAAAAACAAAAATAGCATGAAGAACGTTAAAATTCAGTTTCATAAACGTAAGTATGGCACAATAACCACAAAAGTAGAAGTTAAAATAAAGTAAAGCACAAATATATAAAGAAACAGTAAGACAATCACGTAAATTAAGTCACTTGTAAAGGCCCAACTATAATACGTATAAGTAGGCAACTATGCGAATACATGTTACTCATGTTACACAAAGAAATACAATGTCGCCTACTTTATCATTAACGACTTTTGTCATGGAGGACAATGTCGTCTATTTCGACGTCCACGACAAAAATTATCTAATTCAGACAATGTTTTAGTAGAGTTGGAATTTTAATTTCTGTTATATGTTTAATATTCGACTCCTATAAGCAATCCTTAAGTTGACAGTGAAGTACTAACTAACTGAATGTAATCCATTTTCCAACCCGCGAATAATTTCATCATCATTTTTGGTTTTACTGTTTAGAACTAATTTGTAAATTTTTTGTAGGTATTTAAATCAAAAATTAAAACAAAAAGAATGTGAGAATTTTAAGAAAACCAAGCAAGTGATTGAAAAGCATTCAAGAAAACTTTGTCGTCAGTAGCTTTTATACAAGACAACTTATAAGACACTGTCGCTCATACTGTCCCACATAGAGTTTAATAGAGGACAACTTATAAGACAAAGTCGCTCCTACTGTCCCATATTAAGCTACAGTATTCCACGGATAATTACCTCGACAAAAATGCCAATATTTTTGGGTAATTATGCGTGGTAAGCATTTAAACGAATACGCTTAACTACCTCATTGAGGTAGTTATAAGAATACGTTTAACTACCTCATTGAGGTAATCAAGCGAATTCGTTTAAATACCTCAGTGAGGTAATTAGACGTATTTATTTAAAAGATAACTTAACTTTGATGTATGAAAAACTTTAAGACAGGAATTTTTACATGCATCAGCTAAATCTTAAGAGATAGCAATAAAAAAGCAATGGGATTTAAGTTATTAAAACATATTTTAATACATGTTCAGCAAATAAAAAAATTGCTTAAAATTCTGGTTAACAGATGAATTTGCTGTTGCTTTAATTGCGCCACCTACATTAAATTCTCACTGTACAATTTTTAAGCCAAAGCAAGTTTTTGTTGAAGATAAATGTTTTTCGCAACTTAGAACATAGAAACCTAGACGCGTCGTTTAGTAAACGATCGAATCAGAAACACTTTTTTTAAGTAATCTTTTCGTGTCCGTCGCTCCATCTTGCTGGTTGTATGTCCATGTAATCCTTGTGCGAAAAGTAAAGGTAGCAGTTTTTAGATAATTTGATAAAATTGGGTAAATATGTTTAATTGTCATAAACGAACCCTATGTAAATTGTAAGAATCGGTCTATAATATCACATAGTGCCCATGCAAACTTCAAACTTTAATCTCTTTAAGACAAAATATCTCATAATATATGAATCTTGACCTCATAACTTAACTTTTAATGAAAATATTAATTTGTTGAATATTTTGCTTTTAATCAAGCCATATTTTGTTTTTAGGCATATATTTTTTAAAAATGTTTAGTGCATATTTTTAAATTATTAACATGTAAAACTTGGTTGCATTACTTGCTGTGTTTTTGTCAAATAGTTCTGAGGCAATTAAACGAATGAAATTTAGGTATAATTTTGTCTTGGGAGCTAAATTTTTAAGGCAATTATCCGAATCGGGTAATTAAGCGAGTTGCAATTAAACGTGGATTTTTGTTTAAAAAATTGAAGAAAAAAACGGGGATTTAAAACTCGAAGTAAATAAGCGTGAAAGGCATTTAAGCGTGGGGTAATTAACCGGGTTATACTGTAAATAGAAGACAACTTACAAGAGAACGTCGCTCAAACTGTCGTGCACGTCGATTTCCTGTAAATTGTCTTCTAGAAAACCTAAACAACAGGGGACAAGTCGTGCACACATCATTGACGACGATGGCGTGAACGGCTATCTGGCCAACTGGGCGATTTTGTCTCAGCAAAGTTCACGTGGAAGGTGACGTCAATACTAAGGTTTTTATGTATCAACGGTCTTCAAATGTGTATTGGTTCATGAGTATATATTAAAGGTCTGCATGACTACATTTAAAAGTCATATGAATACATTCATTTGTTTTTTAAGTAGGTAAAGTTAAGTACAACAAACGATTTAACTACAAAACAAGGCGAAAGAGAAAAGAAAACAACTGTATGTAAACAGAAAAAAATACTACCACATTCAAATAAAACAGACATAATAAAATGTGTATAAGTTTCGAATATAATATTATTTGAATGTTTTACTCATAACATGAATACATTAATATTATTACTAGCAACTTTTGTTATGGAAATCGAAAACGTAAAACGCAAGAATTTTAAAGTCCTTTTTAATATACTTTTAATCCAATTTTTATAATTTTTGTTGCAAAATTCTGTTTAATAGAGTTATATTTGTAATGAGAATAAACATGAGTACTAATTTTACTATGTAGTATTTCTTGCACACTGTCTAACTGTTACCATATACTTGTGTGTGTTTGCATTTGCAAATTGAGTAAATAAATATTCAAAGAAAAAGAGTGAATAGAATGTGTGCCTTTGTTATGATAAAGTAAAACACAGACTACACTCTCTTTTATATTTTAACTCTTAAACTCTGTAAACCAGTATTTAACTATTTAAATATTTGAATGAATATTGGAATGCTTGTGTGTAATTAACAAATGAATGTATTCCCAGTTGGCCATGTCTTAAAGACAACGTCGAGGACGCGTACAAGACCCATAGTAAATCCCTGACGACATGTTGGCGACAGCCCATGCAAATCGTCGACGACTTTTTCGAACAAAGGGCACTTAAGTCGTAAACGACAATGTGAGCGACATTATTGTGCATATTGTCGTTAATGATCATATGGGTAGCAATGTGGTTAAAGTTGTCACTGGCGACTATATAAACGACTTTTTCTCATAAAGTCGTTAATGCCCGATTAGCGACATTACCTTAATAGTGTCGTTGATGACAATATTATTGACACTATCTACGATTTAGTCGCCGATAGGTAAGTGACAATGAGGGATTAAACGAACACCGATACTGATATATTGGCGATACTTCAGATTTGCCGATATATCCAGAATAAGAAGAACGGGTCAATGGGTGTACCTCGAGGATATATTTAATAAAATCTCTTAGGATCTTGATGGGCTGTGAATTCCAACTAGTGAATTCCAGGGCCTTGATGGGCTGTGAATTCCAAACTAATGAAATGGCCGATGAGTTTGAGAGACTGGGCTCGAAAATGGCGGATACTGGATGTGTGGAGACAGTCAGACCTCCAATAGGCTTTTGATTAATAAGGGAATGGGTTCTGAACTTTACATATCGTCGACATAATATGCAAACCTGCTAACTTCCAATAACTTTTAATGGAAAAAACAAATTTTTATATTTCATATGCGCAGCTTGAGAGAAAACCTAAAAATATAGTTGGTTTAACACACTTTAAGACTCAATTTGAAGAAAAACTACATGCTGGTCGACGAGGTGTATCTTTCTCTTCCACACGGCATTAAAATCTCAATTAACTTAAAAAGTGGATTTAGCAGGTTTGCATATTGAGCCTACGATATGGCAATCTTGTTTGTTGTCCTATCAATTCACGTATTCCAATTGCACAATTGAAACACAGCCGCGAATAACGTTATAAGTTACAAAATAATTATATTTAACAGGCAGGATTATTTATTTTTAAATTTTTTTTTTTATCAAAAATATTGATAATAAAAGCAAAAAATCAAGAAATATTAATTTTAAATTACATACAAATTTAAAGTTTGGAATTTTTTTTAGTAGAGGACAACGTAAGCGACCATTACATGCATTTTGTCGTCAAAGTGGTTCGAAACACGACAAACTGCATGCAATGGTCGCCTAAGTTGTCCTCAATAAAGTCTAATTGATGACAAAATGAGCGACAATTGCATGCTTTTTGTCGTCAGTGTGGTTTGAAACACGACAAAATGCATGCAATGGTTACTTACGTTGTCCTCAATAAATTATTATTCAAGACAAATTTAAAAAAATGTCTCCAAAAAAGTCGTAAATACGATTTTTAACACGACAACATACAAGTTTTCTTACTTAAGTTGTCGCCATCAATGTTATATAGGCGACAAATTCAAAAATTTTCGGAAGACATTGTTGACGACATTTGCGTCTATGACCATTTGGCCAACTGGGTTCTTGCAGCCCTTTAGTATATATGTATATGAGTTATTGAACACTGAATTCATTCCAAAACATGCATTTTCCTTGCATGGAAATTTTTCGAATTTGACTTAATATTTTGAAAAACTGAATTTCAATTAGTTTTGAAATTCATTACAATTCGATTTTAGTCAAACCATTACTTTAATTTAGCTTCTTAGGTATTGTAAATCACATCTTCATAAGTTATAGCATTTAAGTAAACACTGCTTTCATTTCGAAACATGTATTTTTTCGTGCATGAAAATTTTGCATATTTAAGTTAATATTTTGAGAAACTGAAAGGCGTCTTCTGGCATTGCAGCCACTTTGTTAGATGGTGGTCGCACAGCACAGTCTGCTTTGAAATTGCCATTGAATAACCAAGTTAATGAAACTCCCACATGTTACGTTTTAAAAACATCTGAAACGGCAAAATTATTGAAACGTTGCGGTATCATTATTTGGGATGAATGCATTATGGCAAATAAGAAATCTGTTGAAGCATTGGAAAGAACAATGAAAGACCTTCGAGGCAATTCAGAGTTGTTTGATGGTGCCTTGATTTTTTAGATCTACAACTGCCGATGAAATTAACGCTTCCTGAAAGTCTTCATGCTTATGGAGATTTTTAAGAACATTGAAACTCACTACTAACTAGGGTATTCATTCGGTTAACCGTCAACCGGTTAACCGATTAATAACTACCCGATTAACTGATCGGTTAATTTCAAATTGGTTTTTTTCGTTTAACGATTAAACCGGTTAATTTCAGTCGATTAACCGATTAACCGAAGTAACAAAATTTTCAATATTTTGTAGTATTATAACATATGTTTTTTGTGTTTTTATTTATTTGTTTCGTCTCATATACAAAATGTATATGTTTAGTAAATATTTTTTCATACAAACAAAGAAGGTGTTCAGTTATCTTAATTTTAACCCATTTTCCGCCGACCGATGATTAAAATTACAATGTTTTTTTATCTTCATCATCGATCAACAGGAATGTGGCGAAAAATGGGTTAAATATTTGATTGCCAACACCTTTTTTTGTTTCACGTACTTTTTATATGTATGTGTTTAGTTATTTGTTATTTCTCATATCAGTCTTTAAACAGAATTAACCGAAACAATTAGAGGGTTAAAAATTTAAAACAACTTTAATTTTTTTTTTTTTTAAATTTATTTTTATTATTGAATCTTTCTTATCGAAATTTACAATATGTATTCAAATCTTAATTCTACTTGTTTTTTTATTAGTTGTTACCAATGTAACCACTAACTGCTGTATTCAAATTTTAAAAATCTCTTCTAGTTAGGCTCAAAGTATCGGTTCTTTTTAGCCTCTATTGACCTTCGAACTGAAGCAGACCCCGAGCGAGGTAGTTAGGGTGGGCCATTAGTTTATCAATGTAACTTATTGAATATTTTTTAATTTCCTCCTGGATAGTGGGGACGTTGAGATCTCTGTGGCTAATATCATTACGTATATACCTGGGGCGCAGACAATTTGTCGTAATATTCTAGACTGTCTTCTTTGAAGCTTTTGGATGTTAGATGCACATGCAGTACCCCATAATTGGATGCCATATGTCCATATTGGTTTTATGATGGACTTGTATAAAAGAATTTTGTTGTCTAAAGACAAGTTTGAGTTTCCACCGAGAAGCCAATGTAGTTGAGCTGCTTTAAGTTTCATAGCCGTTATTTTCGCTTCAATATGACGAGACCAGGTCAAGCGTCTATCTATATGAATTCCCAAGAACTTAACATGGCTTTCTATCGGAACAGTGATGTTATTTATTTTTACAGCTGGGCACGTTTGTCTTCTGAGCGTGAAAGTTAAGTGAGCACATTTAGCCGGATTAACCTTTATTCTCCATTTTTCTAGCCAGGCCTCTAGTTCATTGATGTGGGACTGCAGATTTTGCGATGCGACTTTTGGGTCATGGTTAACGCTAATAAATGCTGTGTCGTCTGCAAATGTAGAGGTGCGGTCCTAATATGCTGCCTTGGGGGACACCAGCAGTAATTTTCTTGAGGGGGGAGTATTTATCTTGCGACCTTACTATGAATGATCTGCCTGTTAGATAGCTCTCCAGAAGATTGTGAGTGTTTTGAGGAAGCATTCGTGTTATTTTGATGATTAGCCCATCATGCCAAACTTTGTCAAATGCTTGGGAAATGTCTATAAACAGTGCTGAGCAGTATTGCTTTTTCTCAAACGCCGATCTAATAAGGATGACAATTCTATGCACTTGTTCTATTGTACCTTTCGCTCTGAATCCGAACTGGTGATCCGGGATGATGTCGTGTTCATTTAGATGAGGAGTTATACTTAAAACGAATATTTTTTCGAAAAGCTTCGATAGGATTGACAATAAGCTTATCGGTCTGTACGACGCAACCTGGCTAGCATCTTTTCCTGGCTTGGGAATCATAACAATTATAGACCTCTTCCATGAGGATGGGAAGTATCCGCCTCTTAATATAGCGTTAAAAATGAGCAGCAAGATTCTGGAAGCAGACGACGGTAGGTTTCTTATCATTGACCCTGTGATGCGGTCAGGTCCGGGAGATTTTCTAATATTCACTTTTTCTATTGCAGATTTTACTGGAATTCTGTTAAATTTTAATGGATGGTTTACCTTATCAGGAATGATTGGACGACAGGAACAAGTATGTGCACCATGTGGCGTAAAAACTTTCTCAAGGTGGCCCGCGAAAGCGTTTAATTTTTCATGTGTGTTTTTGACCCAAGTGCGGTCTTCCAGTCTTAATGGAGATTCTTGGGTTATAGGGCATTTCATATGCCGTACAACCTTCCATAAGCTATAATTGGAGTTTTTTGTGGCGTCTAGGCTGTTTAGATAGCCTTCTATTGCAGACTCGTGGTTCTGTCTCAATTTGTTGCGAAGAGTGGTCAGGCATAATTGTAGTTGGGCCTAAGTGGTTGGGGAGCGACTGTTTTGCCATTGTCTTCTTAACTTCCTTTTTTCTCCGATAAGGGTCTCTATAGCCGTCGATGTATTGTAAGGAGCACGTTTAATTGTCCGCTTGATTGGGGTTGCATTTCTTGCTGCAGTATCCAATACTTCTGTAAATCGGTCGACAGCTATTTGGATGTCAGATGAATTTTTTAGGGGAATGCACGGTGATAGGTGAGAGCTCACATACATTTTATACTTTAACCAATTTGTATTTCTGTTTGGATAGGAAATAAAGTTTGCAGCTGCGTCGTCAGAGTTACCTTTTAAAATGAGGATTGAAGGTGAATGATCAGACGAAAGATCATAGGAGGAACAAACTAGTACCTGATCGCGCTTGATGTTTTTAATTACAGCAAAGTCAATAAGGTCTGGTAGCTTATTGAAGTCGGTTGGCCAATAGCTAGGCTCACTACTCGATACCACATCAAAATTATTTGCAGTTACGGTATTGTATAGCTGATTACCTCTAGGACTAATAAGTCTGGAGCCCCAATATGTATGTTTAGCGTTGTAGTCGCCAGCAGCAATGAATTTCTGGCCCAATGTGGAGAAGAAGTTGAGAAATTTATTGTGTACAATTTTGTGCCTCGGGGGACAATAAACGGTTGTTAACGTTAGATTGAAATCAGTAAGATTTATAGATGTGGCATGGATACAATCTTCTTCGAACTCTGGCAATGGTAAGTGTCTGATGTGTTTGTGCACAATTATGGCTGTACCACCACAAGCTCGTCCGCTGGGATGTTTTGTGTCATACGTAAGGTATCCATTTACCCTAAAGCAGTTTTTATGAGTAAAGTGTGTTTCAGAGACAAGAAGTACGTCGATTTCATGCCTGTGAAGAAAGTTTGCAACTTCGTGTTTATGTTGGGATAACCCGTTTGCATTCCAGAAACATATTTTTAACTGGTTCATTTTTTGTTGAGTTGAACTTGCAGGAGCATGTTCTGGTTTGGCATCATTTCCTGAAACATGTTCTGCATAGTGGCCATGAAGTTATTCATAGTTTGAATTAAATGTTCAATTGAGGTAGGCATATTTCCAGAAGGCATTTGTAGACCTTCCCTAGGAACATTAGCGTATGGAGGTTGCTTTGGGTTAGAAGACTCGGGGGATTTTTCGCATTAGGGTTTCCTTTTAAGACTTGGGCGTATGATTGGTTTTGATTGTTTGTTTGTGTAGTACTAGCAATAAAGCCAGCGGCTTCAACTTTAATGGCATAATGGAGTATTTTATATGTTAAGAGAAATCCTGGAAAAGGACTGAAAAATTAGAAATTCATCTTCGATAAGTGAAATAATATTTTCCAAGTCAAATTTTGTTAAACTAAAGAAAAGAGTCGCTTTAATCCTAAACATTTAAAATAAATAACTTTTCTTAAAGATCATTTTATAAGATCTCCTTTAACGATTGAAATAACAAATAAAATTATCTCAGTTTATTTTTGTGTAAATATGTAAATATTTGGGGGATTCACAAGGTAGTCATAAAGTCTTATGTCTTAAAATAATTACAGGAAATATATATCGTCGGTTTAATATACCAACCGGGTAAATCCACTTTTTATGTAAATTGAGATTTTGATGCCGTGTGGTAGAGACCAGCATGTAGTGTTTCTTCTATTTAAGTCTTGAAGTGTGTAAAACTGACTGTAATTTTAATTTTCTAGCAAGCTTCAAATAGGAAAAAAAAAAGTTTATTTTCTTTCCTGTAAAATGTGCTGAAAGTGAGTTAGCAGTTTGGCCAACGATATGACTGTTGTAAGCTACAGCTTATAATTTAGTTTTCTACTATACAGTTATGACGAATCAATGAACGCAGCATTACAATTTTTATTTTGTTTGAAACACAACAATATTTACTTTAAACAATTTTAAATTTTATTTAGGATATTATGACGATATGACTTGATACAACACCTTGTGCATTAATTGGAAAATGCATATTACATATTTATGAATTGTTTTTTTTTTGGCTTGCTCGTTTTAGTTTAAGAACTGTTATGTTTGGTATGTTATTGTTTTTTTTTTGCTCCAAACTCCAAATAATAAGCAATTAATGCATTTTTATATATGCGCAAATCCCAGAAACAGTCCACCAACCAAAAATTTTTCAAATCAATTTTTTTTAACGGAATATAAGACTAGATGTTTAATTTCATTTTTATATTAAAAAATATGTATTTCAATGATCATCAATGCAATAATTTTTACCAAATCCTACCCCACTGCTGATTTTTTTAATAAAATACGTGAATTTAGCATTATTTTAGGTGATTTTTGTGCTTAAAATAGCACTTAGAGCAAACTTATCAAAATATAAATTTCGTTAAAATAAAAGTTGATATTCATTAGTTAACAAATTAGTTTAAGAAATGCAATTCATAAAAATATAATTTGTTTTGTTAAAATAAATAAAATATTATAATAAAATACTACTGGAAAAACTGTGGCGTGCGTTACGTAGCGTGCGTCACAAAGGGTTCACGGCTTTTGTCAAAAAATCACAACATTTTTTGGCTGCAAATAAGTGCGTTTAGAATTCTCTTATGCTCATCTTTCATTTAGGTATCAGATTTTGTATACCTTATCATGCAAAATTCGCTAAAAAATTAGGAAAACGCACTTCAACCTTTGATGTTACTTCCACTTTTTGTAGCGTGCGTCACAAAACTTTGTGATCAATTATTTCGCAACAAATACTTGCTAAGAAATTATGATATATACCATTTTAAAGTACATAATATAAGTTGAAGCTATCTTTTTTGAAAGACCAACAAATGTGTATATTTCAATTAGAAAACGCGTGCGAATGTAGCGTTCGTCACGCAGGATTTGCGCATATTGAAATTTATTAATTTATAAAAAAAACTTTATTAATCGGTTAACCGATCAAAAACTAAATTAACCGATTATTAACCGGTTAAACCAAAACCTCGGTTAATTAATCAAGCGATTAACCGATTAAAGCAAACGGTCGATTAAATGAATACCCTACTACTAACGTTCGTGTTCAGTTCATTGGTGCAATGCCTGTTAATGATACTGGATTGATAACATTGCTACATAAGTTTTGCCATTTCGTACAGTCAAAAGAGGAATTGATTAAACTTGTGTTCCCTAACATAGTACAAAAATATACATGCCGTACATGGTTGAGTGACATAGCAATTTTAGCGGCAAAGAACAAAGATGTTAGTGAATTAAATATGGCTATACAATCAAAGATTCTTGGCGAATTGGTTTCGTACAAGCCTGTGGAAACTGTTACCTGAAACTGAACAGATTCCTGTTAGGCTTGGGTTTGCGCAAGGCCAATCCTTAGGAATTTGTGGAGTGAATTTAGAGAATCCAGCTTTCTCACATGCACGGTTGTATGTAGTCTGTTCTCGCGTTGGCAAACCATCGGTTTTGTTTATTTACACCGAAAATGGAAAAATAAGAAATGTTGTGTACCAGTACAGAGCATTACAATAAAAACAATTTATTACTGATTTAAATGAATTCGAATTGATTTCTTATTTTCTTTTTTGCACTACGAAGTGTGCAGGGGTTCGCTAGTAATTTAGTAAAATTTAATCTTAATCACATTAGATCCTTTTATATCTTTCATCCTCCCTATTTATCGCCTTTATATTCTGCTTTTTTGCCAATCCTTTCCTGGCGTAACTAGGCTCAGCTGTTGATTTTACTGCTGGTTTTTTTTTTTGGCGTTGGAAAGAAATCGCAAAAAAGTACTTATTAAAAAAAAGTTTAAAAAAAAAAAAGAAATTTTCGAAAGCAACTAGGGACAAATTTTGCTAACACCAATAGGTAATAACCCAATAAAAAATTTTATCATATTGCGAAGCACTAATGGTACATTTAAAAAAATAAGCGCAGAATTATGCGCTACGCAATAAGACATACAGAAATGCAGTAAAGTAAGTGATAAAACTCTCAACAACTTTTATAAAAAAAAAATAACATTTCAAGTGCTACGGCATTCCCTTACTAAGAAGCAGGTTTGTAAGGGAGAATACAAAAAAAAATAACTTTATCAAAACATTCAGTGTGTAAAGCTGATCGTTACATCCAACATTTTTTTATGCGCTGAATAATGCGCTTCATGTGTCAAAAATGTATTGCTTCAAAGTGGGAACTCGCCATATAAAATTCATGTCTTCCGTATGCGCAATGGTAAGCGCAACTCTTATGTTTCTCCCTTACAAACCTGCTTCGTTGGAAGCTCCATTTTTTATTGGGAAGCTACATGGATGAGAAAGAACACCCGTTTGGCAAAAATGCCAAACTTTGACCACTCCTAACTCAAAAAACCTTGATTAAAATTTGTGTCTAAACTACTATCCAATAGGACTAACCTTGGTGCAAATTTCATTCAAATCGGAAGACATCGACTTAAAAATTGGGTCACTTGACATGAAATTCCCCATATATATATAAATTCATATATATGGGGCATTCTACACCAAATCGGATGGCTTAAAAACATTTTTTTTTTTTTATTTATTTTCCAAATTTTGTGGTAGTTTTTAGTAAACTCTAAATGCGCCTTCCTGGTAAATTTTGGCTTTTTTTTATTAGTCCTTTAAATGACTCTTTATTTAAGTGATTGTTCATAACTTTCTAAATATTGGTAATATTTGGATTTTTTTGTGAAAAATTCGTTTTTAGGTGCTTTTTACAATAAAAAAAATATTCCACGTTTCTTTATTAGGATTTTTGGATTTGAAAATCCATATCTATATCGAGTTTTGAAAATGAGTGTATTCTTAGATTTTTTTTTTTTTTTTTTTTAAGGGGTAATTTTAAACTTCTATCCACCCAACAAATTTAAAAATTAAAAAATATTGTTTTTTTTTCAATTTTAAAAATAGATAAAAATAGTTGTTGTGGAAGGCTCAATACCGGGCCGGGCTTAAAAGTTGTTGGGTGGATAGAAGTTAAAAATTACACATTTTCAAAATGTCCAAGAATTCAGTCATTTTCAAGAACACGATTTAAAACATCAAATCCAAATATCTTATTTGGACCATTATTAAAAAAGTTATTAACAAAAAACGAAAAAAGAGTCAATTGAAGGAGTTATTAAAATAACTGTCAAAATTTACCAGGAAAGCCCTCTTGGAGTGTTTAAAAAAAAAAAAAACACAAACTTCGGGAAAAGAAAACAAAAGAGTTTTGCTTAAAACTATCCAATTTGGCATGGAACGCCTCATATACATATATAAGCAAAACTTTTCTGAAAAAAAGGAAATCAAAATAATTAAGTTGTTTACCACTTAAACGTCGAATTGCAAAAAAGTTCAAAATTAATATTTGTATTTTTTAGATAAATGACGAATGTGATATAACCTTTATTGCTATGTTTATTGGTTTAAAAAATACCACGAAGAAAATAGAACAAGAACGTTTCAAAATATAAGTTTTAGGCGTTTACTCTCCCTAAAGGTAGAAGTACATAACACGCGTTAGTGCGCGCGCGCTCTGTTGACTTCTCGTCAGCTCATTACTGGTTTGACCTACCGACCATTTTTATAAAAAATGAGTTAGGTATGAGGAATATATTTTTTTAATACCCTCTTTCTAAATCAAAAACCTGTTTCGCGAAAATTTTTATGGTTTCTGAGATATAAAGCATTAATTTTGCTGCATATCAACTGTTTCAAAAATTTTTAAGTACTGTTTTGCTCTACAAGCCATTGCTTGGCGATCGCTGCAAATTCTTCATACAAAAACGTACAAAATAAATTTTACTGTTGCTTTGCTGCATTGCCGTAAGAAAAAATATAGTTAAAGCAAAAGCCTAATAAAATGACAACAAGAAAATTAATTTGTGAAAAATAGTTTTATAAAATAATGGACCCAACCAAGTGTACGGTTTGCTATGATATGCAAAGTGTTTTAAGCCTACCTAAGGGAAATGCTTCAACATTTTACTACAAACGAAAATTGAATATGTACAATCTTACAGCAACCATTATTATGCCAAATATACCAACTTTTACTTATTGTGCCTTTTTGGACGGAAGCTCATAGCGGTCGGAGTGGTAACGATATTGCTAGTGCTTTAATTAAAATTTTAAATGAATTAATAAAAGATTATCCACTAATTAAAACTTTGACATTATGGAGCGATTCTTGCGTACCTCAAAATACAAATCAAATTAACGCAACCGCAATCAAAATGTTCTTTAAACAAAATAATATTGATGCCGTAAGAAGTGGACTGTTTCCATGGTGTTATTGACCGGTACTTAAAGAATATTGAAATTCATAGTCCTCTTCATTTACTAAATTTGCTTAAAACAATGCCAAAAATAAAACAAAACTTAAAGTTATGGAAATGCTTCCGGAAAATTTTCGCACATACTCGTTGGAAGCAAATAAATTGGACTTTCGAAAAGTCCCTTTTGCTAAAATTAAAGTGCTTCTATACAGTTAAAATAATGATTTATGTATATACATATTATAAAACTTCTACCAGAGAGGAAAAATATAAAAATGCATTTTTGGTTAAGTCTGCATCAAAAAACTGTTTGAAAACTCCTGAGAATTTGTTGACGAATGTTTTGAAAATATCGAAACCATCATTTATTTCCAGCGATAAAAATAGAGACATGCTTATATTTCTTCCACGTGTTGATAAAGCTTATTATAAAAATTTACTCAATATTAAGTTTTAAATTTTCTTTTTACTTTTGCATTATTTAAGTTGTTTAATTTGTGGCTTTTTATGTAACTTTTCATAACAGTAGAACTGTTTTTTCTGTTCTTGTAAAGTAAAATCAAATAAAAAAACTATAAATAAAAATTCATCTCAACAACAAGTTACTCAATACACAGCAATAAGTATACGTATGCAGCACAAAAAGCAATTTTTTTTTTGAAAAGTGGCGTATGCGGCACAAAACAATATTTTTCATTTTCAAAAAAATACTATTAAATTCTAACTTTATTCATGAAAGTGCGCAAAAATTTAAATTTAAATCTTCTTTGTCGTTTTTCTCCACTCCGACTTTTTGGCATATGCGCCAAACCAATTCTGAGCTGACGTTCTGTCAAAAAAGTTAAACTAGTGTATTTTCGTAGAACAAGCTACATGCAAAATATTTTGATTCAGAAAGTTTGTTAACTTGGAACTTTTTAACGCGTTGTGTATTTTTGACAAGTAATCAGCTGACAATAAAAAGAATGATTTAACAAATTTGTGAATCATGAAAGAAAAACTTATTGAAGATCTTAAAAAACAAACATTATTTATATAAATAGAAAAAATTCAATAACATAATAAAATCGTGATATACTTTCGAATCCGTTTGCAATGCACAAATTAGTAAACAAATAAAAAAATAGCTGACAGTAATGGCTTTTGTAACGCTCGTTGTGTACCTTGTAATTTTTCATGCGCTAAAGTTGTTAAACGCACGACAAACGTCGACGAATAAACGCGTGTTATGCACTTCTACCTTAAGGGCCGAATTTCCAAAAGTACCAGACATTTGTCTCTTATTTTTGTAATGAACAACAATAATTAATTAAGGTACAAGCACTTAATGTTTATCACTACACAACATCCGACAAAATGTGGGCGGGATTAGTGAAGTGGGCGTTGCACTTATGATACAAAGACATTATAGATTTTGTTTATCTGGAAAATGACTAGTACCAAAGCTTCCAAATTAAAGAATGGTATTTATATAACATTCTGCTCTTTTCACAACATGGTGAACGGTGCATAAGATTCGGCATAGCCGAATATAGCACTCTTACTTGTTTTATCTTAAAGTTATTGTTGACATAATTTATGTTATAACATTGAAATGTAAATGCATACTTATTTCTTGAATTACTTTATAATGCAACTATGTAAATATCCCGTCTTTTACTTAATGAACTTTGTAATTTAACTTATCAATAAAATTTCGTATTAACAACAGCTATTTATTTTAATAAATTTTAAACATTGAAATGGAAGTCGGGAGTGATATTTCTATACGGTCATATGTTCGATATGGTCAAATGTGAACTGATAAATATTTTTAAGGCCGAATTTAATTTCAGTACGAACATTACTAGATAGTTTATGGTCACAAAGGCTCTAATTTTTAATAGACATCTGTTAACCAGAATTCAAGACTTCGAAATAATTTTAAAAAATGTAAACAAATATGAAAATATGCTAAGAAAAGTTAAGTTAATGCTTAAGAACTATAATACGCAAAAAAAAAAAAAAATGTTGCATGGGATCAAATATGCACGAACAAATTGATGCCTAAATTCATAAAAAGCTCTTGAATAGAGAAATATTTTGTTACTGATATAATTGGTCGCACGTTTCTTGTTAACAAAACTAAACCAAAGGAAATAAGTGCTGTTGTTAGAGGCATAGAACTTTTTTTTTTTAAATAAAATACAGCAAATACAATGGCATGACTGGTTGCATAAGCCAGGTCATCAGGAAACATTTTCCCAAAAACTTTTAAAAATCCAAAGATATGAGCAAATAAAACTGCAGAGTGAATAAGAATGGCAAACACTCAAAAAGTCGTATTTTCAACGAGATCAAAGCTTAAACAAAATACCAACAATAAACCGCGTGCTTATCTTTTCTTACATTCCACACAACAATTGGTTGGAATTCTGCCAACATAAATTGTAGCTGTAAGTGAGTTAAGGAAAAACAGTAAAAAATTGCCTAATTGTTTTCGCAAGAAAATCGAAATAAAGTAACTTGCCAGTTTGGTTTTTTAATGCCGTGCACTTCCAAATTTATTAGCAAAGTAATTTTTGGAAATACAACCAGTGAAATGCGCATAGAAACATAGTAAATTGCCTACCAACAATAAATTTCAGTGTTTTTATCAAGAATAAAAATTTGGAATTAAGCACGACAAACAAAATCTTATTAATTAAAAATTTGGCATTCCCAAAAATTACTTTGATAAAAAAAACATTAATACTAACTTAATTTATTGTTATCCATTTTCATTTTCATCTCTATAATTCGCGAAATTATTGCAACAAGCACTTGGATCTATGAAAGCAATACAGGCTTTGCAACAAAATTTATAAAGAGATTGCACTGCAATGACTTTGACTGTGTGTTGTCAAACGACATTTAATATTTACCAACAACTAAAAGTTTATTTAGTTGGCTTGGCGTATTCCATGTAAAATGGCATTAAAAAGTGGAATGTTTGCATTTAAGAAATTGGTAGTGTCTGACCGATTAATCGGCTTTCGGATTCGATATAATATTGCTAATCGGCCAATAATCGGTGTTCGACATTAATTTGGCCGATTTTTGCCGAAGGCCGAACTGTTTAATACCATTATATCGTTACTTAAAACGCAATAGGCCAAACACAAAAAGAAAAAACTCGTTTTAAATGAAAGTTTTTTTTACGAGTCGTACTCAAGAATTTAAGTGCGAATAACACTTAAATGTACTTTAAACAAACGAAAATGGGATAGCTTCCGAAAACCAATATGCGTGCATACGCGTGTGCTTGTAAAAGTTTACAAGAAGAACAATTTAGATTATTTTAATTTTAAAGAAGTAAAATAAGAAGCAATAATTCCCATATTGTATTTGTTGAATTTTTTTTAGTTAAATACATTTCAAAGTAGAATAACTAGGAAAACCATACTGGGGTTGCTGCTGGTGTCTCATAATTGAGAATTCTTATGCAAGCAAAGGGCGGAATACAACAAAAGTGAAACAAACGGGTAAGCAAAATGATAATTTTCTCTCCGATTCTGTGGGGTAATTGTTTAGGTTAGAATCAATCTAATCTCACTCTAGGATTATTTCAAGTACAAATCGAAATTAAGCCATCACAGAAATTCTTGAATCAGAATTTAGACTAAATCAACTTTATAATACTTGAATCAAGCGCAATTTGAGATTGATCGAATCTTAGTTTTACTTAAATCAAACTCAATTTTGGATTTTTTTCAAGTACGGATTCGAAATTAAATGGGGATAAAATAAGTATTTCGCACTTTTTTATAGGGATATATATTCCTTCAAAACAACATGTCGTAAACAAAGTTTGCATTGAACTTTTATTGAAGAAACTTGCTGTAAATTTCTTTCGACTCTGGCAAACTTTTAAAAACAAAATTGGGACGTGTAAATCGACAAATTAGCAGGTTGTGTGGCAAAACGTACAAGAAGCTTACTAGTCAATTTAATTAAATGAAAGGAGCTTCAACCAAATATTAAACATTTTATTTTGGTTTGATAGCAAAAAGTTACAAGATTGAAATGTTCCTATTATTTTCAAATATATACATATTAATTACATACATTTTTCGAATACAGGGGTCTAATCACCGCATACGATATCGAGCAAAATTCATCGAAATTATTTGTTTTGGTATCATGAAACTCGATATCGAATGAAATGTATTGAATTTGAAATAATAGCATTCGACATCGAGTAACTCGACATTACATTTATCGAGTTTTCATTCGATACGCCAGTGTCTATCGTTTGCAAAAAAATTCAATAGTTTATTTAGACCCCAGGTCGACTGTATTTCTCCGAAAAAATTTAAATAAATTAATTTCTATTCTTTTGGTTCTAAAAATTTCTATAAAATATATTTGGACCGTAGTACGATTTATGAACACACATTTGTTGGGACCGCAGAAATTGTTCGTTATACAAGATAATTCGTTATAACCAATGATCGTTATAACCGACCCCCACTGTATTTCATCTTATTTATGAAAAATTTAATAAAAATTTAGGAAACTATAAAAAAAAAATTTTGTGTCGCTTTTATTTTTTTCGACACTGTAGCTTTATTAAAAAAATTCGGTCACTACAAAACCTATCAAAAAAGACACTACCAATCAAACATCAATCGCATTCAGCAAAAAGTGTGGTTCAAATTAATAACACTATGCAACGAGCAAAAATTCCCTGGCTAACCACTATATTTTTTTGATCCGCAAAAATCATCATTATTTAAAATTCTATGGTATGGTTTTTTTTTAAATTTTGTCTAAAATTTGAGATTTTTTAAAAGTCTGCTGCTCCATACATCTTGTCGGCACTTTGAAACGATGTACCCGATTTTGTTATGCAATCCTTCCTTGGGAAGTATTTGTTGATTTAAACTTTGTTTTGATTTTTGAGTTCAAAAATTTTATAATTAAATAAAAAAAATAAAATTTGTTTCCACTTGTGCCTCAATAAATCCAAAACTAATGGCTAAATCAAAAAATGATATTAGAGACACTTAAATCTGGCGTAATTTAAAATGTTTTGAGGGTTTGCATAATAAAATCGAGTACGTCGTTTCAAAGTTACGACAAGAATTTTACACTGAAATAAAGGTATTTCACTTCCATTGAATTTTAAATAAAAATTAACTAAATTAGTATTTTATTGCGGAGTCATTAATTGCCCATAAATATTTCAACGTTCAAGAGAACTAAAGAATTTGCATTTGAATTTCGTTTATTTACAAAATAATTTGCGCTAAAAATTTAAAAATTATCTTAATAGGAATAGAGAAAGTGAACACCAAAACAACCCCCCCTTCGTAATAAGTTTAACACTAATTTTCGTAAAGTGTGTATTATTTGAAGTTTATTAAAGATTGTATGCATATAAGCGATAAAAATAAATAGTTATATATTTATATATGAAAATATAAGTAAACGTCATAAAATATAAGAGAAGCAAAAACCATAAATGGGGGAAAAACCTTCATTAATGAATAATTTTGCTTACGTAACATCTATAAATTATTGATAATTACACTCATCCAAACGCCATTGACACTGAGTATTTGTTTTAGGAATGTCGTTTCTTCCCTTAACTATGCGCCTATATTCATCTAGACTATTTTCGGAGCACATTCTATAGTCACCTTGAGAGAAAACAACACGTTCATTATCCACACACTCAAAATTCCACATGCTATATATGTTTGTCTTAAAACCAAGAACTGCCTTCGTGTGTGGTTCCAATACGTAAAATACATTGTTTTCAGTTCCCTTTAGAATAACTTGAAGTTTTCCATCAACTTCTTGAATTTCAGGCATAATATAGGCTGTTGCATCCATTTCACTATTCTTATACCAGAGCCAAATGTTGTGAATATATGTCGTCGCTTGTGGGTAAACGGATGTATACATGTATTTCGAATGTGCAGCATTTTTCATACAAACACGCTCCTTAAAAAATAACAATCTTATTGTATCTGGCTGTACGTTTATCACATTTTCCACACTTGTTTTAAAGCTCTCAGCCCTCGCAGCGTACATATTACCTTTTTTTAGTTGTAACAAAATGTTCGCGAATTTTTTAAAAAATTCGTATTTATTTGCTGGATTTCCATTACTCAAGCTCCTGTAAGCTTCCAACGGTGCAGTAATCATAACTTCAAATAATTCCCAATCCTCTCTTTCTTTAATATACGATAAAATGCCAGCAAATTTGAGTAAATGGTTTTTTGAAGCAAGTTCATTAATGCCTCTAGAAAAAGTACGTTTAACCATTTCTTCACCATAACTGTTTAATACATATGCATATATTTCCTTTATGTAGGAATGAGCATAGCGTAGATGATTCGAAGTTGAAGCAGTGAAAAATATTTCTGAATATTCAGTGATTATCCCTTTAGCTACTGACGAATCGGGATTTATGCCAAAAACAGGCAACGTCTGCAGCAGGCAAATGAGTAGAACCTTTAAAACTATTTGGGTTGCTTTCATTTTGAAAATTTTTTACTAACTGAAATCCATTCCTTCTGCAGTTGATATTTATACGTTTTCACTTGAATTTTATTTATATTTATTTAAAAAACTCACGCTGCTTGTTTTGTTTATGTAGTAGGTGAGAAGTTAATTTTTATACAAATTTCAGCAACGGCCTTGAGAAGAAATATAATGATTATATACAGATAATACTGGTTAACAGGGAAACCAGAAATATGTTCTTAAAAACAAGTTTATGCGCATTTAATATGCTCTTGAAAATATGCCCTGAAAGTTTGTAAAAAAATATTGCCCAAAAAATTAAAAAATTGCTTATTTAAAAACAAAATATTCAACAATTTAATAACAGTTTCCTTTAATAAAAACAATCCTAAAATTATAATCGAGAAAGCCCAAGCATTCAAGGGTATTCAATTAATCGATGTTTTATATAAATCGATTTATCGCGCGAATAATTATTCGAGCTAAAAATTTAATCGAATAATAACACAGCTAAAATTTGACACTGTTTTTGAGACAAGCCGGGCGGGCACCTGGCGTTTTAACATAATTGAATACAATGGTGCTAACCGTGTTTTTTTTTTTTTTTTTTTTTTTTTTTTGGTCAGCCTTTGTTTTCCAGATGTACCGTTATTTCAAAAATGGAGGAGGTTGCACAACATATATTCGCGGAACTCAAAAACGGCTTAGTTTATTAAAATTACTAAGAAAAAAACCCGAAATAAAATAACCTTGAAGTAAAGGTTAACTTTTTTCTAAGATGATCCAATAAAAAATGAAGTTTGTAAGGGAGAAACATAAACGTTTCGCTTACCATTGCGCTTACGGAAGGCATAAATTTTATATGGCGAGTTCCCACTTTGAAGCGCATATAAAAATTGTTGGATGTAACGATCAGCCTTACACACTGAATGTTATGATACAGTTATTTTTTAATATTCTCCCTAACAAACCTGCTTCGTAGTAAGGGAATGCCTTAGCACTTGAAATGTTATTTTTTTTTTTACAAAAGTTGTTGAGAGTTCTTTCACTTACTTTACTGCATTTCTGTATGTCTTATTGCGTAGCGCATAAATGTGCGCTTATTTTTTTTTTTAATTTACCATTAGTGCTTCGAAATATGATACAATTTTTTATTGGGAACTTATGAACCGATAAAATATGAAAAATTATGCAATAACAAATCGATGCCAAAATTCATAAAAAGCTCTTAAACAAGGGCTGGCAAAACCCAACCCAGCGGGCTTTTTCATGGGATTTTTTAGGTTTTATTAGGTTTTGTTGTTCTTCGTATAAAATGATATACTAATTGGTCTAAGCGATATTGTCAACGTAGTCCTTTTCGGTATAGATTTAGCAAGAAAATCTTCAATATTGCCCCTAATACGGTTTACAACTCAACTCAGTTGAGTTGTTCATTCATTTTTCATTAATTTTTCATTCATTGCTAAACGGGAGACTGAACCCACGTTCACGGACAGGTTGATTTGACATGCTTGGATAGTTACCACACTATTTCTTCAGAAATCTTTGCCGTTCAACACTCGCCGCCATTGACGACGGCTGGCAGTCAATATTCAAATATTTATCTGAAGTTTTTAGGAGAGAAGGGAAAAGTTAATGCCATTTCTTTTTCTCTCCCTCCTAAAAACTCAAGACTTGACGACTAAAACTTAAAGAGTGTGAACAGTACTAAGAATAAAAAGGATTAAAATATATCTCGAAAATTTAAGTACGTTACTCATACATTTTCGCTCGACGATGTGTTCAGAAAATTTATGTTAAATCCTAGGAAGTACAATATTAAGGAACTCTATACCCTAAGGGTCTTAAGAAAAATTAAAAAGTCCGCTAAAAAGAATATGAATTGCGCCAAAACAGGTTTTTAATTTGCCAATTTCAAACTAAACTGTTTCAGGCTAAGATATTTTAAAAATAGCTTCATTGCGCTTATCTTTTGATCAGCTTTTTAAAAGTTTGAACTTTCGTACAAAATCCTCTGGGCCAGTATCAATTAAAATGGAAGCAAATTTCAAATGTTTTTAGTTTGTTTAATAAATACTGGATCTAAAACATTTAATGAACTCAGTCTCTTATCGCTTCTTAGAAATTTATTTATTTTTTTTTTTTAATTAAACAATTAATCAAAAATAGAATCCGTTTTAATTAAAAATTTAATCAAGTTTACTCATATCAGCAAAATTGATGCAGGAAATATTGTTAGTATCAAAAAGTATTTAATAAATACTATTAATTTGCTTACTGGTGCAAATTTAATAAATTTTTTAATTAATATCACAAATGTTTGAACTGCTATAAATTTGTATTGTTTTTTTTTCTGTGTAATATGTATTATTTCCCGATAAAATTTTTCTACAATATCAGTCCTTAAGATAAGAGTTTTTAACTATGCTTTACACAAATAAACATATTCTAGTCACGCTTAAAATAGCCGTTCTAGCCAGTGTTGCCGATTAAAGGCTAGATTACACTATCTCACAAGTCTTACGTATTCCATAATACTTTGTGCGATAGAAATCGAATGAGTTTTGTTGCGACGGTCAAAAAATCTAATTTAACATGACAGTTTGTGTTCACACCATCACACAAAGTATAACACTCACACATGAAATCAAATGCAACCTGATCTAATAAAAAGTATCATTGTTTAGAAATTTTTCAAAAACCGATGAAGACGTATGGGGTGTCAAACTTTTTTCATAATACTTGTCATTTTCGTGGCACATTGCATTCACACTGTCACACTTTGTCATATTACTTGAGTTTTGGACATGGATTAATACAAAGTACAATAGTGTAATCTAGCCTTAAGTGGTTTGTTAGTGGCTTGATTAATATTTTGGGTATTCAAAGATTTTTCTTATGTTTATTTTTTCTATTTTCTATATAAATAAAAATAAGTTGCATTGTGTTAGTAATTGATGTTCTCTGTAATGCGAGAACCGATTTTGTTTCTGTTTCACGTGGAAGGTGACGTCAATACCAAGGTTTTTTATGTATCAACGGTCTTAAAATGTTTATTGGTTCATGTATTTATATACCCATACAAATATCAACAAAATGCCATCCATTTTGAACTCCTCCGAAGCGGATTGACCGATTTTTATGAAATTTTGTATGTGTATTTGTTAGGTATGAGAATAGGTCGTAGAGTATATTTTATATCGCTAGAAGGCGCAAAATATTGCAATAGGGGTAAAAGCTCCCACTCCCCAATCTTCTAAACTAATCAACCGGTTGTTTTAAAATTTGGCATGCAGACAATGTCACATCTGAAAGAGAATAGGGAATAGGGTGTGAAATAGGGCAAGAGGGCTAATCTTCGTAACTAATCAACTGATTTTTTTTTTTAATTTCGTAGGCAAATAGTGTTACAGTTGGAAGAACTAAAGCCTATAGTTTTTATTATTAAGGGCGTGAAATAGAGCATGAGGGGTAAAAGCACTCCCTCCCTCTATCTTTTTAACTAATCAACCGGTTTTCTTAAAATTTGGCATGCATACACTGTAATATCGGAAAGAGGACAGGGCATTAAATACTAGGAGTTATAACTCCGCCTCCCCATATCTTCTTAACTAATCAATTAATTTGCATTAAATAGGGCAATAGGGGTAAAAGCCCTGGCATATAGCCATAATTTTTCTTAAAATTTGGCTAGCAGACACTGTTACATCTGAAAGAAATAAGTTATGTGGCAAAACAACGTTTGGTGGGCCAGCTTGTTGTTTATAAAAATGTACTATTACAATCAAAATAATCTATTATGTTCAATTTCAGTGTAATAAGTTAATTTTGTATGCTTTTTCTGATGCGTTTTTGTTTAGCTATTTTTACTAAGAATTCAGTTTTAGTGGTAAAGAGTTGGCATCACTGGTTATTGACCAAGTTAAGTTGTATGTAACACTTATTGACGGTAAAGCTTTTAACATGTTGACTGGAACCTAATAAATTTAAACTTGCCGTATACATTTAACCCGTCTAGGGGCATCCTAGAAGCTGCAGGGGCAAAATTTAAGAATTTCATTAAACATCCATCCACACAGCCCCTCTCATGAATGGTGATAAGGGGCAAGTATGTTCTGAGCAAATATTAAGGACACAAAACTAATGGAGGTCATTTTATCCCCCAAGGGGCGACTCCTAGTCTGTTATGGGACTTTTTCTGCAATCTATATGAATTATATTCTTGATGCGTATCGGTATCGCCGATATTTATTTTTGGGTATCGGTATCGAATCGGCGAAAAGCCGTATCCCTAGTTTAACTGCCTTTTTTTTGGAAATTATATTGAAAACAACAACAAAATGCCAAAAATTGTTTTTGTTTTCCATAAAATTTCACATTTAATTTTGTTTGTTTCACAATTAATTTGTAAATTGGAAAAAAGCCCAAAAAGGGATACTAATCATACCTAAATGGTGATACACTTAAAACTTCTTTTTGAATTTTGAATAACACACTTTCCGGAAGAGCAATCTCTGACTCTTACTTTTTAAAACTAATTTTATTTAAATGTAGGCCACGACTTCGCTGCAGGTCGTCCATTCGGCCTAATTTTCGATACCTCTTTCCAGCTTTGCTACTGATATTTCGCGAATCTGGCGGCATGAGTTCTTGGACTAGCTGGATTTTGTAAGTCAATTAATCCAGATCTTGGCGTAAAATATGCAAAGTTGTGGCAAACATGTTGCGTTGATCGAAGGAAAGCAAAAAGATTTCTTACAGAACCCTGATTTTTGTACTACACGTACACGGCGTTACGGCGTGCGCCCTTCCATGATGAATTGTCAAACAATTCAGGATAAAAAAAACAGCATGCTACGCGTAAAAAAGACAGCATGCCACGCGTGGTTTTAAAAAGAAAAGATCTAAATGGATTACACTTTATATAAGTTTGTTTCGGCTTTATGTCTTTTATAAAACGTGCATAATTTACTCATTTTTGGGGCATAATTTTTGGATGCATGTTTTTAAATGTTAGATGCATTTAAGTCCACACCCTAATATAACGTTTTTAACTTTTTGCGTCGTTATTTTTGCTGTAAAAAGAATAAAAACAGCTGTACTTGTTTGTAAACAATAACTAACATTTTCTGAACAATAATTTAAAATTCAATTTAAAGAAAATATATTATTAACAAAAAATTTTTTACAGTTTCTTCAATACATTCGTATCAAATAATTTTGTGGAGAGGGTATTATGCGTTTGTGCTGATGTGTGTAACACTTTTGGAACACCAATCGATTCCGAATCAATCTTACTGTGTCCGGCTGGTTGGCTTGTTGTCTGTCCACATAAAACTTGTGTGCAAGGTACAGGTCGCACTTTTGAAGTTGGTGAAAATTAGTACATAAGTTTTTATTGTCATAAGTATTCGTCCTATTGGAAATTGTGAGATTCGGTTCATAAAATCACATAGCCCACGTACACACTAAATTATGTATGAATAACATGAAAAAGTACTAAAAACAATCCACATTATAATGTGTGCATACGCGTGTATTTGTTGTGGAAACAACAACAAACAAAACCAGGTAAAAAATGTTGTGCTTGTTTTGTGTAGATACAACAAAAACAACACTATAAGAAAAAAATAAACATTATTTTCAGGTTTAAAAACCAAAATTAGAAGTAAAAATTCCCAAATTCTATTTCTTTAAATTATTTAATAAAATACATATAATTTTCCAAGTAGACCTATTACGGAACCCATATCGTACATGCTGTTAGTGTAATAGTGAGTTCTTCGGTAAACAAAGTGGGGAATACAACAACAGTAAAACAAAGATGTGTGACGGGTTAAAGTTAACAATAATACATAACCTCTCTGGTGTTCTGGGGTTAGTGTGTTTAGGTTTAAATCAATTTAATCTCACTTTCGGATTATTTGAATCACGAATTCGGAATTAAACCAACTTAGAAATGTTTGAATCGAGCAGGTTTTAAGATTAATTTCTATTTAATTTTACTTAAGTCAATCCCGTTTAAGGTTTATTTAAAGAGCGGGGCAATTGAATAATCCGAACATGAATCAATCTTTCTGTACTTGATTAAAGGAAATCCGTCCTTACCGTACTACATATTGAAACTGTTTCGGCTTGATTTAAAAACGGATGGATTGATTTTTAATGTGAATTTTAAGTTTTGGCTCAGAATTGAACATAGTTCTAATTCAAACCCCTTCCCTAAAATCTTTTTGAGATGACAAAATCTAATTTAGATGCAGATATTAAGATAATTAGGCCTATCACAGAAATCAATTCCGATCGGAAATGGAAGTGATTTCGTATCTTGCTTCACATAAAACGAAATCACTTTCGATCGGAATTGATTTCTTATGACATGCCTGAATATTCGCCACTAAGAACTTTTGTATGAATTTTAACCTCAAAACATGATTGCTTACGGGTCTAAAATATTGTACTCTCTCAAAAATTATATCATATGCTCGAACTCGACCAACTAAAAAATATTTGCGTTATAAAAACATTTTTTTTTTTTTTTTTTTGTTGAAATAGCTAAATAAATAAACATGTTTTTTAATAAAAATTTACGAGATTTCAAAACACTTTTTCTGCAAAAAATCGTATGATTCTATTATTTAAAGAAAAATATTTCTTTGTTTTAATATAAAATATATAAAAAATGTTGTAAGTAAATATTATTTATTGTCAGGGAAACTGGAAATAAGCTTTAAAAAAACTGTTTTTTGCGCATTAAAAATTCAGAAAAAAATGAAGATATGCTCTAAAAATTGTTTTCAAATGTACCTAAAGAAGCTAAAAAAATGGCTTATTTGAAAACAAAGCATTCAACAATATAGTAAAATGTAAATGGATAAAGTCACACCATGCACCACAGTATTTACAGACGCAGTATCGAGATTGTGTCCTGTTTGGAGCCCGGGGACAATCATGGACCCACTAGAACCAAATTATGTTATGAGGTTAAGCTCCATATAAATGTTATTTAGTGGCGAATATTATCTAGATAATACTGTCTAGAGAGAGATTTTTTTCATCTTGAAGTGATTTCAGGTACGGTCTCCAAATTTTTATTATTAATTTTTAAAATTTAAAAGGCAGCTATGATATTAATAGCTATTTCCGGAAGGGATATGCATATGGGGGATTTCATGTCAAGTGACTCAACTTTTGAAAGCGAAATTTGCACCAAGGTTAGTCCTATTGGATAGTAGTTTAGACACAAATTTTCAACAAGATCGGTCAAAAAGTTTCGAAATTAGATGGGGGTCAAAGTTTGGCATTATGGCCAAACAGGTGTTCCTTTTCATCCATGTTACTTATTAGCAGGGAAACCCGAAATATGCTCTAAATATGTAGCAAAAATTCGAAAATATGCCCTCAAAATTGTTAAAAAATATGCCCCAAAAAAATTAAAAATTACTCATTTAAAAACAAAATATTCACCATTTCAATTAAAAAAAAAAAAAAAACAATACTAAAATTATAATCTGTAAAGCCTAAACACTATATATAGTATTTAAAGACCAATTCGAAAAAAATTTAATCTGCTGTAACATATTTTTTGGGAAAACTTAATCTTAATGCCAACATAATTAGATGGCTTACGTACTAGAGGTCTGCAAGAATAAATAAAAACCAATTTCAACACACTCATTTGTTTTTTAACTACAATGTGTCGAGCACCCAATAATAAAGAAACAAATGAAAGAATAACCAAAGACAAAACGAATAAAAACTCATTCAATTCAGTCAAACTAAGTCAAATAAGTGAAATATTCATATATAATTTGAATGTAAAATTTCTGTACCTACACATTACGTATGTATGTGTAAGATTAACTCTTACAAATAAAAGAAGCCACAAGCTTACACACATATTATGTCAATGTATTCAAATAAATGTATGGACATTCAATAATTCAAAAATGATTCGAATATTTTTTGTAAACTTGCTCTCTCTCTTACGTGTCATTCCACTGTTTTGTTATTTATGAACAGAGTTGTTAGGCTTTTTTCTTCAAAAATCGTCAAAAGTTTTAACAAAATTCGTCAAAATCGTTAGAACAGTTAACAAAATCGTCAACAAATCGTCAAATACTTAAATTTTACAAATTGGAGACAATTTATTGCACTGAATGATTCAAAAATATAAATTTTTAGCAAGAAATTATATTTATGATAAAGAAAGAGATATGGTTAAGTAATATTCTATTTATTTCAGCAAGTGGGCTGGAATATATTTATCATTTGAAAAGAAATACATAAGAAAAAATATATTTTCATAAAAACATAACAATCATTTATTTATTTCATTTATCCATATTCACAAAAACATAAAAAAAAAATAATCTCTTTTGCTATTAACTCGAGCTATCTTTAAATGATTAATTTTTTGCGCTATCACTAAAGCAAATTGTTTTTACTGTTGAAGATGATAAACCAAGGGTTCTGTCAATATCAACAGTCTTTTTACCCGACTTTAAACGTTTTATGACGTCCACTTCGCACTCATTTTTCTACACAACTTCTTATTAAGGACAAACTTCTTACTTCCTAACTTAGCTAACAGAATTAAATGGGAATTCGGCTTTTTACACACAAATAGAAAAATTCACATATGATTATGACTTCAGCGAAAAAATGAAATCGTATGTAGCTACGCAAATCGAAATCATTTAAACGGAAAGCGGATTTAACCAAGTTTTAAAAAGCGAACCAAATAGGACCGACGAAAATCGGGGCTCTAGTGTATATTTTTTGCCGTATCGATGGCATTAATTTAATTGTAGAATTCGAATTACTAGTGCTTCTAATGAAAACCATGTGGCTTGCGATGGGGGAAGAACTTTTTATACCCTCCACCACAATTAGTTGTGAAGAGGGTATATTAAGTTTGTCATTCCGTGTGAAACTTTTTTATTATTCATCTCAGACCCCATAAAGTATATATATTATGGGTCCTTGCGTAATTTTAAGTCGATTTAGCCATGTCCGTCTGTCTGCCCGTCTGTTGAAAACACGCTCACTTTCGAATAACTCAAAAGAAATGAACAAACTTGGTGCCAAATTGCTTGTAGTTATCCTAAGCAGTTTGGGATTGAAATCCAGCAAAATCGGTTCAGTAGGACCAGAGCTATGAATCAAAATGTGGAACCACCACCTTAAAAAAATTGATAATTTTGTTACAAAAAATAACATAAATGCTGGAACAAGGCACGGAATGAGGTAATATTTTGCAAAAATTTGTTTTATTTGACTTGAAATCACGCTGTTTAATTTCGTGAAGATCCGTCCATAATTTACCCTAAGCCCCATATAAACACTACTCCCGGAAAACAGTTTAGTACGCCTAAAACCGTAAAAAATTACGCTAGCGTAACAAAATTTGGTACGTCACAGTTTTTTAGGACTAGAAATAACACTGTGAAATTTCGTGACGATCGGTCGATAATTTACCTTAGGCCCCATTTAAACCCTACTACCGGAAAACAGTTTAGTACGCCTAAAACCGTAAAAAATAATGCAATCATAACAAATTTTGGCTCGTCACAGTTTTATAGGAGTATAAATGATACTGTGAAATTTGGTGAAGATCGGTACATAATTTATCATAGGCCCCATAGAAACCCTACTCCCGGAAAACAGTTTAGTACACCTAAAACCATAATGTATAATGCTATCATAACAGAAATTGGTACGTCACAGTTTTAAAGGACTAGAAATGACGCTGTGAAATTTCGTGATGATCGGTCCATAATTTACCCTAGGCCCCATATAAACCCTACTACCGGAAAACAGTTTAGTCGCCTTAAACCATAATTAAAAACAAATCGTCACAGTTTAAGATAATAATAACATCATTCAGATATCAAAGGGTATCAAAGATTCGGCAGATTCGAAAAATGATTTTTACGTTTTGAACTGTTCCCAATATAATGGTTAATATTTCTTATCAGTGTTTTATTGATGCCAGAAAATCGTAATAACACTGTTACTTTTAGTTTGAAAATCGTCAATCGTCATTTTACTGTATTTTCACAAAAAAATCGTCAAAATGACGAAAAATCGTCACATCTAACAACCCTGTTTATGAATTACTCTCAAATTCATTTACAGTAAACAAGTATTTTATTCAATTCATTCTCTCTTATTATACCCTTCACCTCAGGTGGAAAAGGGTACACACAGAAAAAAATACGCATGTAAAATTAACATGGAAAAATGTTGATTGAGAATCATGTTAAATTTCAGAAAAATTATGCCCTTTACTTAAAATTATCATTATTTCATATTAATTTTTAATAAAAAATATCAAAATAACCGTAAATTACGTTTATTTAATATTATTCACTGTTAAAAAAATAAAAAAATAAAAATATTAAAATATAAATAAATCTGGATTCAATATTGAACCCATAAAAACCTGTTTTGTATTAAAATCAAAAGTTTATCTTGTTAAATTAACATGCATACCTACTTAATTATGTACATTTTTTATTTTCACTTTTAAAATATGTTATTAAATGAAGACAATTCCCGTATTCTTTTAATTAAAATTGTTTATTTAAATAGTACATCAAGTTTTCAAAGTAGAATGATGACCATATCGGGCGATTCTGCTGATGCTTCTGTTAACAAAGGAGAATACAAAATAAGTGAAACATGTGTTACAGGGTTTTGAATTATTCTTACATAAATGCAAATGTTGTCTGAAGCTTCTTCACACTGTTAAAATACACTCAAACCCATTTGATTCTACATGAAATTCACGTTGTTTCAACTGGAAATAACTTTCATTCAACGTGATTCCGATTGTTATTTCAATATAAATTACATTTTGCTCTAACTTTACTGCAATGCTAAATAAACATGAATTATAGTTATATCAAAAGAAAAAAATGTTGTTCGCAGTTATTTTAAAATCAGGTTGAATTAACATGAAACCCGTATGAAGCAAAATCACCACCGAAAAAATTTAAATCAACCTTGTTTTCGACGTTTTTAACTTGATTTTTTTCTGTGTGTATATATAAGTTTGTCATAACGTTTGTAATTTCCACAATATTGATTTTAGACCCCATAAAGTATATATATTCTGGGACCTTATGAGGAGAGAACTTGATTTAACCATGTCCGTCTGTCCGTCTTACGTTTGATATGTATTTTCCGGATAATCCAGACATGATAGCGGCTAGGTTGTTTTACATTTATGTTACATACAGTCCACCATTTCTTGCTATTGAAATTCAGCCAGATCGGTCCAAAAATTACGTAGATATGAGCAAAAAACCACGACTACCTCTAAATTTTTCCAAAAATCCCTTGTTGTTGTTGTATTTTTTTAATTTCTGTATATCTTGAGAACGGCAAGAGCCAAAGTTTCCAAATTAGGTACACACATTTAGGTTGCCAATACACACCATCCTACAAAATATGGGCGGGATTGGAGAAGTGGGCGTGGTACCTCCCGTACAAAAAAAATTAAAAATTTTATAAAAACCTAAATTTAAGTGCTGCCATATGTCCTATGGATATGACTTATATATCAAAATATCGGAAATTTTTAGTAGAACATATTTTATAAAAAACTCGGGAAAATCGGTTCAGATTCAAAAAAGTTATGACCAAAATTAAATTTTTTTTTTTTAAATACCCAACTTTCGGGAACCATAGATCTCCCCGAGTCCAAGTTTTATAACCCAACTATGTATATGTAAAAATTATTTAGTTTTTGTCAGTTGCTCTGTATTCTGCTTGCACAATGGTGAAGGGTATATAAGATTCGGCACAGCCGAATATAGCACTCTTACTTGTTTTTGTATATGGTTTACTCTTTTCTTACATTTTTGAATGTTTAATATTTGAGTAAATGTTGTGCACTTTGAATAAAGACAAACAAGTGAATTATTCAAAGCAGACCTCTATTACGTACACAAAGAGTCTAATTTGGAAAGAAGTTGTTATAGGGAATATATTAAATTAAAGACCGATTCTTACCGTTAACATAGACTGCGTCTCTGGTACAATTAAAATATCTTTAACAAATTTGATCAAATTATGTACAAAATTGCAACTTGTACTTTGCACACAAGGTTAACATGGACAGACAACCAGCCAGACGGAAGTCTGGGCATCGTTAAATCACTTTACAAATGGATTCTCAGTCGATCAGTGTACTAAAAGATTGCTTCGAATCGCCAAAAACGTAAGTTTATAATAGCTTTTTTCTTAATGTTTGCTTTTATGTAAAATATGAAAGTTTAAAATAAAATTATTTTTATTGACAACCTGCTTGGTCTTCATTTAAGAGTAAAAACTAAATGTGGATGGCAAAATTAAAGCAACACGTAAGGTATACGGAAAGATATTTTAAACAGAAAAGCCATCTGAATTTCGAAAAAAAAAATTTTTTTTGCTGCGAAAGCTTGCAAGAGGCATCTAAAAAAAATCTAATATGTAGGGATGCGATTTCCATGCAAATGCATGTTTTTTGTCGATAGTCTAAGAACGATGTCGACCAATTATCTTTCCGAATCATTAAATTTGCGTTAAAATGGCATCGATTTGTTTTTGCATATTGTTGCATATTTTAGTGAAAATGCATATTTTTGCATATTTAGGTTTTAAATGCATATTTTTGCATATTTTGGCATTTTTGAGGGATTTTTTAATTTCCATATTATAAAAATGTTCTGAAAAATAATTTTGAAATACACAAAAAAAAATTTCCAAAAACTATTATCAATTTATATCATATATATATATCATATGTATCATTTTTGGGAATACAAAATTTTAATTTAAAAGATTTTGTTATTCGTGCTTAATTCCCAATTTTTATTCTTGATAAAAACACTGAAAGTTATTGTTGATGGGATAAGCTATTCCTATGCGCATTTCACTGGTTGCTTAGGCCAGATCGTCATGAAACTTCATCCAAAGATTTTAGAAAAACTAAAGATATTAAACCAAATAAAACTGTTTAAGAATTAAATGCAACAGTTCTACTTGTAACAATATCAAAGTTTAAACAAAAACATCAACAATAAACAGTGAGTTTATCTTTTCTTAAATTCCCCACTACAATTGGTTCGAATTCTTCCAACATTAACATTTTTAAATTATAAATAAATTCTTTTGTAGCTTTGCTTTTAATACATGATTGATTTTCAAGATTTCGACAAAAGATGCTTATATTTCTAACCGATTCAGCACCTTACATCGTTAAGGCTTCCAATGGGTTACAAATTACTTGCTTGGTACATGGGTTATACCGCGTTGCAGAGAATTTAGAAGCCAATTCGGTAATATTGCAATTTTTAATAAAATGTATCCCTTGATTCACCTTCCACCACAGCCAGTAGTATCAAAATGGGGCCTGGCTAGACGCTTCAGAATTTTATTCAAAAAAACTTCGAGTAATTTAAGAATGTTTGAAGAGTCTTTTGGTGCCGATGATTGAGCAATTGAAAAAAGGAAAAGAAATATTAAATTTAAATAACATCAGAAGTCAATTAGCATTTGTATTTTTCAATTACGGATATATTGGTGAAACCATAACTAATTAGGAGGCATTTAGTTCACTAAATTCTCAAGTTAAATTAATTGATATTGCAAAATTTAAAATTAACAATGGGGAAGGAAGAATAGCCCGACAAATTAAAAAAAATCCCAAACGTTTTGCAGAAAAAAAAATTATGGATTTCAAAAAATAAAATAAATTTCAAATATTTTTGATCTGATCTGGAATCAAAGTGGGATCAAACAAAGTTTTCCAAAATGCATTGGCATTCTTTAAGAACATGACAAAGTTTAACTTTTAATCAAACAGTACTTATTTATTTAAACAAACAAAAATTGAAATTAGTTATTTAAGTTTTTATAGATATTTGAATAGCAAAAGATGGAATTTTATATATTTTTGTTTTTAGTAAAATTCAAAAACGATTTTTTATGGAATTTTTTTAAGTTTTTAATGCATATTTTCTATTTTTTTAGTGCATATATTGGATTTTTTAGTGCATATTTTATGCGCATATTTTTGATTTTTTAGTGCATGAAAATCTCATCCCTACTAATATGTATCAAAATATGCCCTAAAAAGGCAAAATATGTGCTTAAAACTTAAAAAATGCTACAAAAAGGCTCTTTTAACTAAATTATGCAAAAATATGCTCCAAACGGTAAAATATGCACTAACAAATCGATGCCAAAATTCATAAAAAGCTTTAAAACGGATAGATATTTTATTTCTGCCGTCTTTGGTCGCACAAGGAAAAACATGCAATTGCATATTTGTGGTTTCCCTGCTTATTAGCTATTGGGGTTAGCAAAATTTGTCACAAGTAGCTTCGATAGCTGTTTTATCAATCTTTCGAAAAATTTTTTTTTGTTTTTTTTTAAATTTTTAATATTTTTAATTAGGCTTAATTAAGTTCATCAAATTTAATTTTCATAAAACTAATTAAAATTGTTATTGATAATCTTTCATTCTTGACCGTGGCCGGGGCTGGAACCCTGGCCGGCAGGTTACCATGACATGTTTCGATCGCAACCACTTGATCTCCTCAGATAATCCATCCGTCTTACACTCGCAGCCATCGACGACTGCTGACGTCAATAGTCAAACATCAATCCTTAAACCAAATTGTATTTTAACTTTTGGTAGATCGAAATTTGATTTTTCTGAATGATTATCCATTTTAATTGATTTTACATGTTTTTTCCTAACTTCTGTTTTCTCGTACTTTTTGTCAAGAATTCTTGAAGTCCAAAGTACATTTTTTTTTATTCTTTTTGTCTTTCTTTTTTCTGTTGACCTGTCGAGCCCCGGCCACGGTCAAGAATGAAAGATTACACTACGTGACAAAATTTCAACAAAGTCGTGACCAAATGAATGTGACAGCTTTATTTAAAACTGTCCGCTGAATCCGAATATGAAGTCAGAATTGTCAAAAGTAAAACAGTTTTTGAGATATATATCCAAAATAACCGTTATTTGTGTTTTTAAAAAAGATGATGTGACTGAAATGCAAATATCTTAAAAAATTTATGGATTATGTATTTCTTTATTTTAAGTGAAAGGTAATAAAATTTCTAAAATAACCATGGATTGCTTGTGAAGATTAGTCAAGAAATGACAGAGTTACAGGGGACAAAAGTCCAAGCTTCATTGAAAATTTTATGATTTTGTTCAATTTTCCTCTTTTCAAGTTATTTTTTTTAAACCAATGATTTAAAAATCCTAATGTTTTATTGCATGCGACATTAGATTATTTTAATATGAACATTTTGAGCCCAACAAGACATAGATTGGTAAAAAAATGATAAAGCTTCAAAAGATTTAGTAAATTTACACACATAGAAATTCAATCATTTCGAGCAATTTTTGTTAATAAAAATTTAGCTTTGTATATTTATTTGTTGTGGGTTAATTCATTTAATCTTCTATTGAAATAGGCTAAAATTTTATTTTTTGGATATTTGCATTTCAGTCACAGCATCTTTTTTAAAAATACAAAAAACGGTTATTTTGGAATATCTCAAAAACTGTTCTACTTTTGACAATTCTGACTTCATATTCGGATTCAGCGGAAAATTTTACACAAAGACTAGCTGTCAAATTCATTTGGTCAAAAAATTGTCACGTAGTGTTATCAATAAAATTTTTAATTAATTTTCAATTCAATTTCATTATTGGGCTGTATGTATGTCTTTTACTTTAAGTTAGTTCTGATCTGTTAATCGGCCCATACACTTGCAATTTCATTGTAAATGATATTCGTAGTATTATCTACATTTCGTCCTATATTATGCAATAAGTCACACAATGGTTTTATTCATTCAATAAAAAGGTGAACATAACCTTTAGGAATAACATAAACAGCATTGTACAATGCTGCCAACACACTTCACTTTCTTTTCGTTGTGCAATCAAAATAAAAAGTCTTTTGATTGTTGCCAATATATTGTGTCACCTTCTAATATCACATACACATTGGCGATATCACTGTACAATAGGTAAAATTGAACAATTTTATTGCAAGTGTATGAGCCGCTTTATAAAAAAATTTCAAAATAGTGCTGCATATGCTAAAAATCTCTCTTCATTGTCATTTCTTTGACTACATCGTCACATTTTAAATCCGGTTTGAATGGCCCTTTTCCTAAGCTAGTTACAAAAGGGTCGGATAAAACCAATAAACGATGAAAAATGTGTTTGTGCTTGTCAAAATTCTATTGAATTTTCTGGAAAACAGTCCTCTGTTATTGTTTCTTTCGCTTATTTATTTTGAATACCGATAGGAAGCTAACAGAAGCTTCTTTTTGATATTTGTATATCATCTGGATAAGAAAAACTCTTGATTATTTCTTTGACACACATGACATCTATCATAAAAATGATTTAGTTAACGCTTTGAAATGGCTCTTTTAACATCTTCAACTTGATCTTAACCCTCTAATGTCACATTTTTTGTTTGCCTTAAAAATCATATTAAGCTAATTTTAGGGTGAGAAACACGAATCTGACTTCAGTTGTTTCCTTTGAATATTCGGGTCAAACTGTAAAGTCCGCCTTGAGGCGGAGTTGGGCATTATCGTAATAATTTAAGCAACATTTTTGCCTTACATTCCGGCATTTTCCATGTAATTCCCCAGTCCGCCTCCAGGCGGGTTCAGAGGAAACGTCCATACTCAGTAGCGATTAATTTTTTTTAATGAAAACTTAATATTTATTTCAATTGAACGTTTAGATATGCACCAGTGACTTTTTCGGCCCGATCTAAAGCTTTGAAATATTATTTTTTCGATGCACAATATTAACTTTCTCCACAAAAAATAAAAAATGACCGTTGCCGCTCAAATTCAAGATGACAATGTACTTTTTGTCAAACTCGTAATAGTGCTACCACAGAATGAAAAGTTTTTGATAAAATAAAGTTTGATTTACACCTAGAATTATTTATTAATGAAATATTGTCAAAAATAACAATTTTATGACGGTTTTTTGCTAGCCCGCCTAGAAGCGGACTTAAGCATTAGAGGGTTAAGCAAGTTTTGAATTTTTGGCTTTTATAAAAGTGTTAAGGTATTAAATTTCTCCATTGCAATTAATTATTTCTTTACACAGCACTTCACATGAAACCGAAAACAATCTCATTTATAGAATAATTTTATTTTATTAACTAAAATATTATAAAATAATCATTTGATAATCGTAGAAATAATATGGCTTTGTTTTTAATTATCCTTACGCTCTTTTTTCGCTACAATGCACTGTGGCCGAAATTGCGATTTTAGCGGCAAAAACTCAATTTTTAAACTTTTAATTTTTACAGTTTTTTTTGATGGTGTTCAATACTCAACGTATTGGTTAGAAAAAACTAAAAAATTTGTTTACTGTTGGCAGCCCTGTTTATGTGCAAACATCTGTTAATGTTTACATATTTTTTAGTACGTGTTAATACAAGTGAAGCAGCAAAATTTTTATAAAATTCGAAACTGTTTTTTTATAATATGTTCTTGTAAATATGAGTTGTAATACTCGAGGTGATTATTTTTACTATATGGCTATTTCCAAAAAAACGTCAACCACAAAAAATGAAAAAAAAATTTTTCTTTTCAAGATTTATTTAGAGAATTGCTTATATTTTTTTAATATATGCGTATAAATTGATTCGAAAAAAAAGATAAATGGTAAACGAAGTACTTCAACTTTTAGCACATACTTGTGTATATTAGAAAATATGCATTTGGAACAACAATACTCTAATCTAAGGCATATTATATTTATGATCTGAAAAACATTTTTTATTAAGTTTCTTATATAAAGGATTATAAATAGCAACATAAAAAAATTTTAAATCATGGTGGAAAAATTGTCCCGTTTACAATTTCCCGTTTACAATTTCTTTAACAATTTATTTAAAAAATGTAATTCATATTTTATTGTGAAATCGAAGCCATTTTTAGGGCACATTAGTACGCAACATTTTAAAATTAATCCCAATAAAATATTGTGTCAGGTTTCGCAGAAATTACTGTTTAAACGGTTACCCCTTAAAACCCACTTCCGTTTTTTGTCCCGTTTACAATCACTGGTTTTTTGCAATTATCTCGGAAACCACGACAGTTAGCGAAAAATTTCATTTGCGGAAATTAAAGAGCTAATTGAGAGTTAAAAGAATCATTAATTTAAAAAATGAAAATCAGGTGGTTTTTTACAGTTTTGTCAATATAAACGTGTGCGAATGTCCCGTTTACAATCTTGGAAGTGCCCATATACAAATATTGCTTGCTAAATTTTTTTTTTTTTTTTTTTCAATTCAATTCATTTATTATTATAATTATTTTACATTTAAAAATCTTCATCTATTCCCGCGAAGCCATTCGGCTTGTCTGCAGGAAATTCAATAAGGTATTTAAATAATAAAAAATAAGAAAATAGATATAGAGTATATTAAGTATTAGATTTTTCCTTGGGTGCCGATAAAATATTCCTTTAAATAAATTTTTCTTCTGTATGGGTTGGTAATATTTAACAGTTGTATTGGTATACTGTTGAAGATATTTGGTAGCGTTGTTTTGAACGAATTTTTGCCATAATTGTTTCGATGTCGTTCCACATGATACCATCCTTCTGCTCGTTGCCTAGTGTTGTAAGCGTGGTTTATTGGCTTTAAGTATCTGGGATCGTTATAAAACTCGTTGACAAGTGTATAGTAATATATACTTTTGATATTTAATAAGTTAAGGTTGGTTGCAATGTTGTTTGAATTAGTGTTGTTTCCGTTATTATTATATCGTGAATTGATGTTGGTGTTTGTAGTTCATTTCGATAGTTGTTGGTGTATGTGTTGGTTATATTGGTGTTTATGATATTTGGGTTGATTTGCATGTTGTTATTTATGTGCGTGTAGTTAATGAAATGTACGTTGTTGCTGGTGTGTGTATTGCTGTTGGCGTTAGTATTTAAGATGATGTAGGTGCTTCTTGGGTGCTGTTCAGGAGTGTGTTGTCATTTGTACGTGAGTTATTGTTTTGATTGTTGTTCACGTGTGAGTTGTTGTTAACGTGTGTGTGGTTGTTCACGTGTGTGACGTTGTTTAAATGTGAGCTGTTGTTACCTTGGGTGTTGTTTACGAGCGTATTGTTGACTACGAGCGTGTAGTTGTTAACGTTTTGGTTGTCAGTTATGCTTGTGTATAATACATTTTGAGTGTTGTGGTTAAGCGGGGGTATATTGTAGTACGATATATTTTGTGTGTTGCTCGTGTTAGTATAAACGTATTCTATTTGAAGTTGTTGGGTGTGGTGCTTGTTTTTAAGAAGTATTTTAAGTATTTGGTTTTGTGTTTGTTGAAGGGATCTGCAATATGTTGCATTTCCCCATGCAGTAATTCCATGTCTAATATAAGATTCTGCTAGTGAAAAGTATGCCTGTTTAAGAACATCAAACGTTGAACAGTTACTAAGATGATACAAGCTGTATGCTGATTTGCGCAGTTTCTTTGATAGATATTGAACGTGGGAGAGCCATTTAAAGTTGTCATCAACGTATACTCCTAGATATTTATAAGTTTTAACCAATTCTATTGTGGTAGTGCAACTATCTGTGTAGCTGTTGTTGTGAAGACACTGGTAATCATGAAAAATAATATTTTTATCTATTGAATTGAGATGGGGTGGTTTAATGTGCATAACCTTTGTTTTTGCGGCATTTATAACGCAGAACATTCTTCGAGGACTTTTAACATCTCATTGGCATATATGAGATACAAAATTGGCCCAAGTTTGGAACCTTGGGGAACACCACTATTTGTATTAGTTTCATCACTAAGTGTCTGACAAATTTGAACTCGGCAGGTTCTAAGATTTAAGTAATCTTTAAACCAGTCCAGGAATTTTCCTCTAACGCCGTTTCGTTCTAGCATTCTTAATAAATTCGTATGAGAAAGAGTATCGAAAGCTTTACTTAAATCGATGAAAAGAGCCAAGCAGTGTAAATTTTCACCTAAGCAAGTATTAATGTGGTGTGAAAAATCACCTAATAATTTATTAATGTTTCTACCTTTTTGAAAGCCACACTGGTTAGGATCAATAATTTTAAATTTTGTTAGAAATTTATTTAACCTTGTTACTACTATCTCTTCCAGTACTTTCTCAATCACTGGTAATATCGAAATAGGTCTGTAATTATTAATGTCGTTTTTGGTTCCACTTTTATAAATTGGACGTATTTATGATGTTCTTACCATATTTGGTATGTTACTGTTTGTTATACTTGAGTTTATGAATGTTGTTATTACAGGTGTTAGAATAGAAGCGTTATATTTTAGATCTTTCGGCCTTATTCCATCAGCTCCAGCTCCAGCTCCTTTTTGTGTTTCAGTTGCGGGAGGTAAGAACATGGAGTTCTGAATGGTCGTTGGCCTTTTCAGACATGTTTTAATATTACACTTATATAAAATTTTGCTCACGTTTTCATTAAAATTTGTTGCAAACTTGTTTGCGATATTTTTTACGTTATCATTCTTAAACGAGTTAAGTAATGTAGCGTCAATATTTGATATTTTTCTACCGGTTATTTAATTTACCAATTGCCATGTAGCTCTTATTGTTTGCGTTTTCTTTGAATTTTCTTCTAAAATAATAGTTTTTTGCATTGAATATTTTTTTATTTAGGCAATTTCGAAATTTTTTATAATTATTTTCGAAATTTTTGTTATTGTTATAATGTTTGTATCTTGTACTTTTTTTGGTGATTTTTTGTGAAATTCTGAAGAGTTTTGTCGTTTTTCGTGGAGTAAAACTAAAAATACCATAAAGTATCATTGGCACTATTTTCATGTGATTGTTTGTAGGAAACTCAAGTTGTATGTCATGGTAAAAGTGTATGCATTTGACTGCTAATGAACGAATTTTTAATATTTTTGTAGAAACACTCAGGTTCAAAAATTCTGAAATATTTGAGTTTTGGCGGAGAAACAACAGGAATGTTTAGAATTACATATCAGGAAAGATTGCATACGAAATTGACAGTGAATTACGTAAATTAATATGTTCTAAAGCTCTGAACTTATCTAATTTTATTAAACTGAAATGGGATAAACAATCCTGAAACGAGAAAGCATTTAGAAAATATAATAAGGAATGGTTGAATCGAGAAACAATTTTTGTTATACCGAAATAGATTATAGCTGCGAAAGAAATTAAAGGAGGTTATTTTCCGAATTAAATTCCCAGCAAGGAGATAATAAGCAAAAAATCCCACGCAACGGATTTGAAATTTGTCCTACAGCAAGTTGCTATATCTCCAAATCGGCCATCCAAAATTCGAGAAGTTCCTAATACTAGCCATAAAGAAGTTACGGCAGTATCAACTGATGAAGCTCTTATGTTTTTGTTAGAAAACGGATTAATTTAAAAGCAGTACTTAAATCTGCGTCAATTAAATATAAAACGCAATAGTAGCAAATTGAAATGTAGACCGGATGAAATCAAAGCGAATTAAAGCTCTGTCAAAGTATCGTGTCAAAATTTGGTAGACCACACAGCCAAAAAAACTTCTTGCATAGCAAGAGTTCACAACATACTTAAAAAGTGCACAACATACATAATTGACATGTATCGTAGAGCTATGGATAGCTCTGACCCATATATTTATAGTTTGTGTGTGCAAGAACGTACAAATAGTTAAAAAAAACTTCCGTTTCCTCGACACGTCATTGATATTTTTAAAATGCCTGAATTACCACCAGAACTGTTATTACCTTCAACATCTCAAAAGCCTCCAGATAAAATTATCGTTCTGATTCTGATGTTAGCTTGGAGTCGTTAAATAATTATTCATTGGAATTAGAAGCGGATAAAGACGAAGAAACAGACCATGATTAATTAAGCCCTGTATCTTTTAAGAATATGTACCCATTTTCTTCTCAAATTTCTTCTCAAATATTTGTTTTTATCATAAGTAGTCTACACACTAAATTTGATGAAGCTAGCTTGTCGGGAAATATTTTTTGCCGCTAAAATCGCGATTTCGGCCATGTTTAATAAATTGTTGTTATATTTAATAAATGCCTAGCCTAAAACTATGCAATACTTTTTTTTTTTGTTTGCAAAAAAATGGTATGCCAAGTTTCGCGACTTTTACCTGAAATTTTAAGTTTTCATCATGTTTCGAAAATTTTCCAGAAAGCTTTTTTCCTTTAATCGAAAGTTGATACTCCCACCTTTTATTTTATTTAAAAAAAAGCTGGGGCGAAAGTGGCGCTACATTATTTTTTTTTATTGAAAATCAAAAAGAAGTTAATTTTTAGAGGCCTATAGATTTGGGCATATCTTCTGCACGGTTTAAGATATCCTCATAGTTTTTTTTTACTTTACCTTGCAGCCACACGTTCAAGTTGTTCTTAATAGTCTTTTACATAAACTGCTTGTCAAAATTTGCATAAATTGAAAACTGTGACGTAGGCTGCACTCAAATTGTAAGCAATTTTCATTCGAGATGTCAACAAGAATACAATTTATAAAGGCAATCTTGTACTCAGCTGTTAAATTGAAAGCAAAATTGTCAAACAAATGAAAAGGTGAAATTGAAAGCAATCTCTGCGTCAATTTAAAAAATGTGAGTGTGTTAGTAAAAAAGTGGAATTGAAAGGCAAAACTTGATCGTGTGGCCACCAAGTTATGGAGGCATGCTATATTTTTCAAATATGTTAAGGTTAAATGGTATTATCAGAAAAGACTACAACTGCACATTTCATCTATAAACATTTCTCTACAAATTTGCATCATTTGATATTTTGCAAAAACTGACAACTTACAAAAAAAAAAAAAAAAAAAAATTCAGTTTTTGAAAAAATGTTGTCATTACATAATAATTTTTGCAATTAAATGTCGAAATGCGCACGTTGTCGTTCTAATCAGATATAAAAGACAAAAATTGGTTAAAACATCTTAAAAGTTATTAAAATTTCCCCAGGCCACTTTAACAACACAGAAAAAAATTTTGCACCAGTATAAATTAATCAAAAATAAAATCAGTTTTAATTAAAAATTTAATCGGTTGAATTAAACGTTTGATCAAGTTAATTAAACGTTTAATGAAGTGAATTAAACTTTTAATTAACTTGAATAAGAGTTTAATTCACTTTTTTTTTTTTTTTTTTTTAATAAAGTATAAAATTTAATAAAAAAAGATCGAAGAAAAAGGATTATAATTTACTTAACATATGCCCGTATTAACTTGTTGTCTTCGTAGGCTACCGTTAACTTATTCGCAGGTATACCAAAAATATAATTATTTTTTAAACAAATTTCAGAATTTGTTGATTATCATATTGGGAAATAATATTTATTCAAACTATGAAAAAGATATGCCAATAGCTCAAACAGCAGTGGACAAACATCGTTAATTCGACTCAGAAAGTGATTCTGAGTCAATCAGTATACGTAAAGGTTGGCTTAGGAAAATTATTTTAAGGTGATACAAACATCAGCACAAACGCATCGTACCCTCTCCACTATTGTGGTGCTGGTATAAATATTTTATTGATAAAATCAAATTAACGGTTGCTTAATGTTTCCTTTTTAGAAACACCGATGTTTGTGTTGATCCATTTTATAAATTTAATATTGGAATACTGTTCCTTTATATTATGAAAGATGTTTTATCATCATAGTTTATAGCGATTTCCAACATTTGTAAAAGTTGTGATTTAAATGAAATGAGTTTGAATTGTTAAAAATGTTTATTTTACTTTAATACATTTTTATAAGAAATTGAAAATTATTATTTCAAAAGAAAAACGGCAAAAAAAAATTTATGTCTTAATAAGTTGAAAAATGGTTGAAAAAATGGCTAATGGCTAAACTCATTTTTTAATGGCTAAACAGGATGAAAAATGGCTAAATCTAGCCACTAAATGGCTAAATTGGCAACACTGGATGGCAGGCTGGCTGGCTGGCTGTCCATGTAACCTTGTGAGCAAAGTACAGGTCGCAATTTTGGAGATAATTTGATGAAATTTGGGTCATAGGTTCTTATTGGCACAAGGACCAAGCCTATTGAAAATGGGCCGAATCGTAGTACCACGAGGGAAGATATGGGGATATTTCTTCCTCTCAGAAACTATCAAACCGATTTCAATGAAATTTAAAACATAGATAGAACCATATCTATATGGACACAAAATGTATGCATTTTTTATAAAATAGGACCACAAGGGGAGGTAGGGGGCAATTTCTGCCTCTCACAAACTTTCAAACCGATTTTCATGAAGTTTATAAGCATAGATAAATCTATATTTATATGGGCACATAAGCATGATGTGTTTTTAAATACTGTGGTGTAGGGTATCATATGGTCGGGCTTGACCGACTATACTTTCTTACTTGTTTTTATAGGTTTTTCGCAAACAAAAATTTCGAAATGTTGCTAAAAAATTATTTTTGTTGCCAAAAAAAGTTATGTTTCTAAAACGACTGCGCATGTTAGAATAAAATTTAACGTTTAAAGGAAATTTTGTTGCGGATCTTCGTTTTTTTAGTAATTTCAATAAACTGAACCGTTTTTGAAACGGTATTGGATTCAGCGTACCCGAATTAGGTTAAAGCGCCAGTTGTCCGGCTTCTTTAAAAGAAGTGTCAAATCCTAGCACAGTGTAATTGTTTGATAAAACTTGCGAAAAGCAATAAAAAAAGCGTTTTTAAATATAACAATAAAAAAAAATTAATTGGACTTTATATTTATACTGTGTACTTTTTTTCTTAACCTTTTATAACACTGTGCGACAAATGGTAGGGGTCAGTGATCGGGAAGGGTTCAAACTAACGGGGAAAGTTATATCGGTAAAAAAGAAGTTATACGTGCCGCGGCGTTTCGCTGGGTCACGTCTAGGAATCGAGATATATCGATTTGAAAAATGGGCTAAAAAAACGTCGGTATATAAATCTGTCAAATCGGTTAAAAAATGGCTGAGTTATAACCGAAATACTGAATCCCCAAAAATTACTATTTTTATAACCTTCACCGAAGGTAAAAAGGGTATATATAAGTAATTTTTGGGGATTCAGTATTTCGGTTATAACTCAGCCATTTTTTAACCAATTTGACAGATTTATATACCGACGTGTTTAAGAAGAAATTTACCATTTACTTGTGTTATAAAGCTTGGACTCGGGGAGATCTATGGTTCCCGAAAGTGGGTATTAAAAAAAAAAAAAAAAATGTTGGTCATAACTTTTTTGTGTCTGAACCGATTTTTCCGAATTTTTTATGTTCTGGTTTATAAGTCATATCCATAGGACGTATGGCAGCCCTAAAATTTAGGTTTTTATAAAAATTTTTATGTTTTTTAGTTCATTTTTCAAATCGATATATCTCCATTCCTGGACGTGACCCAGCGAAAAGCCGGGACTCGTATAACTTCTTTTTTACCGATATAACATTTCCCGTTGGTTTCATCCCATCCCGATTTTGACTGTCGCATAGCGTAATCAATGTACTTTAATTTCAACAAAAAAGTTGGGAACCCTAATCATAACTATTTTTAGTTTTGCAAATTTTCAAAGAAAAGTCTTTCATCCTCCCTATTTATCGCCTTTATTTTCCGCATTTTTGCCAATACTTTCTTGGCGTTTTTAGGTTCAGCTGTTGATTTCGCTGCTGGTATTTTTTTTTTGGCTCTGGAAAGAAATCGCAAAAAAGTACCCATTAAAAAAAAAACAAAAAAGACTTTTAAATTTAAAACAAAAAAATTTCGAACACCAACAGGTAATAAGCTACATGGATGAGAAAGAACACCCGTTTGGCAAAAATGTCAAACTTTGATCCCTCCTAACTCAGAAAATCTTGCTTAAAATTTGTGTCTTAACTACTATCCAATAGGACTAACCTTGGTGCAAAATTCATTCAAATCGGAAGACATCGTCTTAAAAATTGGTAAAAAAAATACAGGTTTTAGGCGTTTACTCTCCGTAAGGGCCGAATTTCAAAAAAGTACCAGATACTCGTCCTCTTATTTTTGTAATCAACAACAATAAGGGTACAAGCATCTTGTTTATCAATACACAGCATCCGACAAAATGTGGTCGGGATTATAAAGGTGGGCTTTGCACTTCTCTTACAAAGACATTACAGATTTTTGTATATCTGGAGATTCGCAAGAGCCAAACCTCCCTAACTTATCTTTGTAACGAACTTGACCAATTGGCCCTGTCCTTGTACGGAAATAAGCTACCAGCCATGCTCTGTGGAGGGAGTGGTTCTCTTCCAGCAAAGACAAGTAAAAATTCGCAACACAAAAGTAAATTATTTAAAAAGAAAGTAATAAATAAAGAAATAACTGTGAGAATACATGATAGTGATCTACTAATTTAAATCTCAGGCGGTGATTCATGGGGGGGGATAAGGAAGTCCCCCTCCCCCGCCTCAATTATAAAAGTATGTTTGTTTTATTTCGACTAGTGTTCGCCTAATGGTCAAAATTCGACCATAAATTTTTATGTTAATATGAAGAAAATGTAGTACATCTAAGTATATATGAATTAACATGTTTCGAGCATTTATTTTTTCCGTGTTAGTGGATCGATTTGGCAAGGGACCAACCTCCGGTTCATATTTTTTCTTCTTCGTGAGTTTACTTATTTTTGAAAGTTCAATATGAGAAATATGAATATGAAAAACAAAAAATGTTTAATTTTATGTGTATTACTAACGAAAATTAATCAAAGTACCAGATATAGAACGAAAAATACCATAAAGCTCCCTCTTATACATTTTTATTCACACAGGATCATGTATGTTTATTTTTATCTTTGTAGGTCGAATATTAACAAAAATTCAAAAAATACTAGATGAAAAACAAAAAGTGCCAACCACATTTTTCATCTTATAGGTTTTCATTCACTCAGTATTATGTTGCTAAGTGCAATATTGTAGAAAATTCAACAATTATCACATGCAACACAGAAAAAAGAAAGACATTTAATTTCCCGTATTTCCGCTTTTTGATACTTTTTCCCCCATAGAGGTTCGGTTGACAAACAAAGGAAAAAAGCTTTCTCAACTGTTTTGCCTAGGCCGATTTATACATTAGATTTATATGTAGGCGACCACCCTATTTTTTATTATTTGATTTAATAATTATTTAATATTTGGATTAAAAACCATAAATAGTTCAACAAAATAACCACAATACTAATTATTGTTAAAGCTAAGGCACGAGCTCTATGTGTACATTTGTCCTTCAAGTTGTGCTGAAAAAGGTCAACAGAAAAGAAAAAGACAAAATGAAAAAACAAAAAATGTACTTGGACTTCAAGAAAAAATTCTTGACGAAAGTACGAAAAAACAGAAGTAAAGGAAAAAACATGTAAAATCAATTAAAATGGATAATCATTCAGGAAAGCAAATTTCGATCTACCAAATGTTAGAATACAATTTGGTTTAAGGATTGATGTTTGACTATTGACGTCAGCAGTCATCGATGGCTGCGAGTGTAAGACGGCAAATCCATCTGAGGAGATTGAGTGGTTGCAATCGAAACATGTCATGGTAACCTGCCAGCCGGGGTTCGAGCCCCAGCCACGTCAAGAATGAAAGATTATCAATAACAATTTTAATTAATTTTCATGTTGTAAAATTCCTTTCTTCATAAAAATAATTTAATGAAAAATTAAATTTCATGAACTTAAGCCTAATTAAAAATATTAAAAATTTTGATTAAAAACCATAAATAGTTCAACAAAATAACCACAATACTAATTATTATTTGATAATTAATATATTTTTTTGTATTTGTGTTAGTAACAAATCTTAACGCTTACAACTCTGAAATTATTAAACAGATTTTAATAAAACATATATTGTGCACTTCTGTTAGTAAATACCTTTCAAATGGTGTATATTTTGCTCAAATATCAGTTGACAAACAGAGGAGGAACGTGTTCTTAACTGTTTTGCCTTTGCCGATTTATATATAGATAATACAAGAATTCCCAATAATAAAATTTTTTTTAAATGTACAAAATTTTTGGAAATCCAAGGAAGTTTTTTTTTTGTTTTTTTTTATTGAATCTCTAACGAAATTTTCAATAAGTATTTTTTGTTTTTTTTTTTAATTGAATCTTTAACAAAGCTTTCAATAAGTATCCAAATCTTAATCCTAATAGTTATTTATTTGATATTTCCAATGAAACATCTAGTTTACCGTATTCAAATACTTGCTATTCTACATTCAATCCCAGCAGGTGCCATCTATATCCAAAGACTAAACGTTTGACTTGTTAATGCACAGAAAAAATTATTGGCAGTTTTTTTTTCAATTAATAGTGATTTTTGAATTTTAAAATAAATTTGATTACGTTCTTAATTGATTGAATTAAAAAAAAAATATTTATTTCAATTAAAATTTTACTTGATTTTAAGCTTAATTTTAATTGAATCAATCAACTCGGTTGTTTGAATTGAACACTTTGTTGCTTTCTCCTTGTTGCTTTCCTCCCTCATCAACAGTTTGCGAAAAATGTTACAAGTGCAACCAACATCTTTATAAATTTATTGTCTTTGCCCTTACATGTACATACACACATGTTTTTGTCATCAAAAAGAACAGTAAGCGTCGCGTGCAAAAAAAAAAACTATCAACAAGTAAAAAATGAACTGAAATTTGTTATAGACGAAATACAATTATGACCACCAACAATGTCAATAATGAGCCTACATACATATGTATATTATGCGTAAAATAAAAAATCGCCTTGTGGCTGACCACAATGTTGACGGTGATTGTGGTCGCTATCGAAAGTTGGTGTTTATTTTCTTTGTTTGTTAATTCTTGAATTATTTTTGGCGTCATTTCATGTTGTGCGTTCAAAGTGAATAGGTGAAAAAAGTACAGCCAAATTACACAACAAAAACAATTTTTTGTTTTCAATCTTTAATACCCTGAAGAATCAGAATTATTCTACAATTTTATACAAAGTTGTATGTATGAAATTCCTCTGTCAAAAAATCTTACAAAATTTGTACAATTAAGCATGAGCTATTACAATTAAACAAATAAAACAAGTTATTTTTAAACCATATTTAAATAAAACATATATTTTAAATATTATTATTTTGCTTCATTTAACCATCAACTGAATTGATTTAACAAACTTATTCAATTAACAATTTGTTTGATTGAATAATTTGCGTAATTGAATTTACAGTGTATTTCAAATACACTGTTTAATTTATTCAATTAAAAATTTAATCGATTTAATGCAAAAATTCAATCACTATTTTAATCAATACAATTATTAAAATAATTAATTTTTTGTATTGTAATCAATTTTTTTAGTAATTCATTCAATTAAAATATTGATTTTTTTTAATTAATTTGTTAATTCATTCAATTAAAATATTGTTTAATATTAATAATTTTTTCAATTATTTTTGTAATTAAAATGTAAAAACTTTTTAATTTGAAAAAAAGCCTTGTTTTGCAATTTTTGCAAATTTGAGTAATTGGTATAATCATTTCGGTGATAGGTGCAAAGTTAAACAATTTTTTGCTTGTTTCAATTATTTTGGTGATCAAAACCGTTTTTTACTTTTTTCTGTGTGTGTGAGGTTGAATTATTAATAAGCCTTAGTATATGCAATATTTATGAATGTATGTGTTATATGAATCAAAATTCTATTCGATAGTTTTTGATGAAAGCATGGATTTGTTGTGGAAAAGCCAGATTTCCTTATCTTTACGATATTTCAAAATACAACAAAAAGTTGCTAGGGAAGAATTTATTGGCTTTGTTGTAAACGCATTTGAAGAGGCTTCAAAGGATATTGATAATGACGTTAATGTGTCAATTGATGCGATGCACTATCATTAATAGTTTTTAAAGCTTTGACAAATTTGGGTCTTGACCTAAAAAATTGTGTAGGAGATGGAACAGATGGGTGGGTGTCCTCTGATGTCAGCAGAAAATGGAACTGTTAAAAAATTCTGGAAACGGCGATAAATGCGAAACAAACGCCTTACTATTACCATAATTTTTTTAAATATAATCATCCCAAGCGAAACGCAGTTTTAGCAAAGTATTCGGGAGCCAAACTCTCTACATTATGCGAGACAAGATGGGTGGACCGGGCCGTCACGACTCAATTTTACACTTTGCAACAAGTGTACATCATATAGTAGAAGCTTTGGAAGAAATATCTGAGTGGAAAGGTAGTATCTCTACCTTTATATTAAGGAACTCACTTAGCACTTTTGAATTTATTTGCGGAATATACATATTCAGTGTGATACTTATTGTAACACAGCTGCTTAGTTACATTTTATAAAAGCACGATATAGATCTTCAAAAAGGATCAAGCCTTATCAAAACTTTAATCATGTGCCTTGAAGAGAAAAAAAATAAAGCCAAAGAACAATTTAAAGCGATTTTTGAAAAAGTTTTAGTTATTTGCGCTTAAATCGAGGTTCCAATCGAAAAAACAAGATTTGAGCGAGTTGTTGGTTACATTCCTCTTATTGAATTTATTTTTGAAGATTTCAAAACACTTTTCCCAATAGATATCCTAAATGTATTGAACATACCTTAACTTCTACCTCAAAGTGTAATCAAGAACATACAGTCTACAACTGACTTGAAATGCTTAACATTACCACTAAAACTAACACTGTTAAGTATAGACTCATCATTAGGGAAGCGATTTCCATGCAAATGCATGTTTTTTGTCGATAGTCTAAGAACGATGTCGACCAATTATCTTTCCGAATCATTAAATTTGCGTTAAAATGGCATCGATTTGTTTTTGCATATTCTTGCATATTTTAGTGAAAATGCATATTTTTGCATATTTAGGTTTTAAATGCATATTTTTGTATATTTTGACATTTTTGGGGGAGTTTTTAATTTTCATTTTATAAAAAAGTTCTGAAAAACATTTTTAAATACACAAAAAAAAACTTTCCAAAAACATTTTTAAATAATAAATAAATTCTTTTGGAGCTTTGCTTTAAGTACATGATTGATTTTCAAGATTCCGACAAAAGATGCTTATATTTTTAACCGATTCAGCACCTTACATCGTTAAGGCTTCCAATGGGCTATAAATTACTTGCTTGGCACAGTTGCAGAGAATTTAGAAGCCAATTCGATAATATTGCAATAATTAGTATCAAAATGCGGGCCTGGATTTCTATTCAAAAAAACTTCGAGTAATTTAAGAATGTTTGAAGAGCCTGCTGGTAGCGATGATTGGGCAATTGAAAAAAAGGAAAAGAAATATTAAATTGAAATTACATCAGTGTGGTAATTCTGTAGATTTTTAACAACAAAAATTTGTTAAGTAGAAAGTTTTCCAAAATGCATTGGCATTCTTCAAGTACATGACATGGTTTAACTTTTAATCAAACAGTACTTTATTTATTTAAACAAACAAAAATTCAAATTAGTTATTTAAGTTTTTATAGATATTTGAATAACAATAGATTGAGTTTTATATATTTTCCTTTTTAGTAAAATTAAAAAACAATTTTTATGGAATTTTAGTTTAATATTTTAGTGCATATTTTCTTTTTTTTTTTTTTATTGCATATATTGGATTTTTTCGCATATTTTCGATTTTTTAGTGCATGAAAATCTCATCCCTACTCATCATGTTAGAAATTTTCTCATGTTATAACACGGTTGTTATTGCAAATGTTTTAACAACGCTTTTATAACATCATGTTATAACAGCAAATCATGTCGGTTGTAGACGGGGAGTTAAAATCAGTTCATACTTTTTTGCTTTTGCCTAAAATTCCACGTGAGATAAGTGCAGCTTACATTATTTTGTAGTTGTAAAAAATGTTGCCAGAAACATTTCGGAACTTTTTCACAAAATGAACAGAGTTCAACTCTTTCAACATTATTTCATAGATATTCCGCACAAGTGTTTTTTATATGCGTTCTGACAGCATTTCACGTGAAATGTTGAACAGAGTACCAGGCTTAAACTGCGGTGAAATTTAGTTTTGTGTTTATGTATGAAAATTCGAATTTAAGAAAAATTAGTCAGAAAGTATAAACAAAGATAATATAATAAAAGAAAACAAATCAAAAGTATATAAAATTACTCATACATTATAAAGTTATTAAGATTGAAAAAAATTTAATTTAATATTATGATTATGGTTTATAAGATTTAAGAATAGTTCATCCCTTACAGTACGTTTACATTTGACAGTACTGGCAAGACATTAAGAAAATACACATTAGTTTCCAAAAACACTACTAACTGTCTGCGTGACGTAGGCGTCCAGACAGTAGTTAAAGGCCCAAATACACTGGTCAAATTCTCATCCAGCATTAAGGTTGTATTAGTGAAAATGAGTTTGTATGTGTGACACCGACGATGCTTGATGGAAAATCAAAAAATTTAGATATTTAGCATGCTTGGCGAGTGATTTTGATGAATGTATTGGCGTTACTCTTCAAGCACCCACACACTTTAAACGTGATTTCAAACCGAACAGACGCTAAAAATGTCGGATGAAAAGAAAAATAAGTTTTGGAGGAAAAAAAATGTTATTTAATAATTTTCTCCTTCTTTTCTTCAATTTTTTTTTTTTATTTATTAAACAGCAACACAATTAAAAGTATGTAATCACAATTAAACACTTTTTATCTATATTTTAATATTTGTTGCTCCTGTTGTTGTCACTTCAAAATAAAATGCAAAATGAATGCTTGACAGCTGATCCAGCAAATGTATGTTCTAATGTCAAGCACACGTACACGAGCTTGATGTCAAGCATTTGACAAGTGTATTTGGGCCTTAAGACAGTTCACTTTTAAAAATATGTCAAACGTAAATGTTGCTGTTCAAGTCCAGCTAAACGTGTTTTACATGAACTAAACAAACTTAAAAACTGCTTAAAATAACTATGTATATTGTGTTAACAAACAAAACACTTAACCAAAATATAAAAAAACCAAAGCAAAATATGTTTAATTTTTTTTACATTTTGATTTGTTTTTTCCTTTTGCAAACAAAACTTCAGATTACTGGTAGCAAATGTCAAATCACTGTCCAATTTTACTGTCTGCAAAATTTGCTAGACAGTAGACAAGACAGTTGGAAAAGTGTGCATGCATTAGTAAAAAAAGTTTGCATGTATTGCTACTAGTGCTGGGAAACTATCGATAGACTATCGATATTATCGATAGTCTTAAAATATCGAAAATATCGATAGGAAAAATATAAATATCGATATTTTTATTATTTAAAATACAGCTATGAAGACATCTAACAGCAGCTATACACACACAGTTTTCTGCCGCAAATTGTTACTTGCTATTATTAATTCGCGCTGAATTACAGCAATGAACACAAACAAACAACAAGAATGGCAAGTGGTATGGCTTGCTTAGCATTGCTTTTTACTGCTTATTTAAGGCCTTTAATCGAAATTTGTGCATGTTTATATATGAACTGAAATGTCAAATATTTTTGTAATGTTGTTAAAAAAAAAAATGCAAAGCCAATTTCAATTGCAGGCATAAGACAAAATAATGAACGACCATTAGATTGATTACCTTTTTGGGTTTAGAATTTAGAAAATTTTTTAAAGTTGCAATGAAATATCTTATAGTCCCTGTTACTTCGGTTCCTTCAGAAAGGTTCTTATCAATTTTTAAAAAACTGCCATCTAAAATAACGTGCGTATATACATACATACGTCTCATACATGCAATAAAGTGATAAAAACAACGAACTGAACCCTTATAACAAAATAATTAAAGTTTTCCTGCACAAGTACAAACATTCAGTCGATAGTAATATCGATATATCGATAGTGAAATCTGAACTATCGATAGTAGAAAATATCGATAGTATCCCAGCACTAATTGCTACTGTCTTGCTAGTACAAATGTAAACGCCAAGTTAAGTTATTAGGACCGTTGTTAACTCTTATTTGGAATTGATTTGAAAAATATTTTGTGATGCGGTTTCTTGGCTTTTAAAATTGTATTTTAGAAATTATATATTTTTTATTTGGTGATTTTATTTTCTTCTGATGAAAATTTTGGTGGTTATTTTCGTTTTCCACCGTTTTCAATTAGACAACTTCTCAGCTGCAGTCTTTGAAAGGATGCTGTGGTATATGGGAATAATTCACACCCAAAAATTTCCGTTAAAAAGTTAGCAAGAAATTGTCAATCTCTTTTTTTTAATTAAGATGGCCCAAATATCAAATAGAACTTTTTTGTTTTTAAAATTAAAAATAATTATCTTTGGGCTGAATTTAAATTTTTTCAAACGAAAGAAATGTATAATAATCTTGTTTTTTTATTTCAAATTTCAATTTTGGTTTTAAATATAAGCCAAAGCTACTTCTTTTTTGGCTCTCCTGAAAATTTAAGAATTTTGAGTTGTCACCCATTAGTATTTAGGGTGCGAATAGCCGAATATATCGGGTGATTTTTTAGCTATTATCTTTTGGCAACACTGGTATAAACAGCTGACGCACGTTTTGTGTTTTCTTTCCCTGTCAAACATCTTCAGTTTGGTCTATAATTTAACCATGAATCGTCTTACAAACGAACAACGCTTGCAAATTATTTTATTTTATTATCAAAATGCGTGCTCTGTTAAGAAAGTTCATCGCGCGCTTGTTCCATTTTATGGTCAGTTTAATCGATCCACTGAATGGGTACGTTTATAAGCAGAATTGTCGATTTTGGAGTGAAGATCAGCCAAAAGCATTGCAAGAGCTACCAATGCATCCAGAAAAGTCACAGTTGTGTGCGGTTTATGGGCTGGTGGCATCATTGGACCGTACTTCTTCAAAGATGATGCGAATCGTAACGTAACTGTGAATGGTGAGCACTACCGTGAGATGATATCCAACTTTTTTTTTGCCCAAAATGCAAGGGCTTGTCTTGCATGACATGTGGTTTCAACAAGACGGTGCCACATGCCACACAGCACGCTTAACAATGCACTTATTGAGAGGCGAGTTCGGTGAACATTTTATTTCACGTTCGGGACCGGTCAATTGGCCGCCTAGGTCGTGCGATTTAACGCCTTTAGACTATTTTTTGTGGGGCTATGTTAAAGCTCATGTCTATACACACATGCCTGCTTCAATTGACGCATTGGAAGACAACATTGAAGCATTTATTCAAGAGATACCGGCCGAAATGTTGGAAAGAGTATGCCAAAATTGGACTAAGAGGATGGACCATTTGAGGCGCAGTCACGGTCAACATTTGCATGAAATAATCTTCAAACATTAATTTATATGGACCGAACTATCGATTCAAATGAAGATTTCATGCATTTATCTGAATTTTATGTGTTTTTTTTTTCTTAAAAGTTCCTATAGCTCTTAAAAAATCACCCATTAGCACTCTTACTTGTTTTATTTTAAAGTTATTTTAGGGACTGTCTCTAAATTTTTTTTATTAATTTTAAACATTGAAATGGAAGTTATGGGGCGTTTATAGCAATTTTCGGAAGTGATATTTCTATACGGTCAAATGTTAGATGTGTTTAAAATGTTGTGTACTGTTGAATATTTGCAAGGCCGAATTTAATTTCAATACGAACATAACTAGATAGATTATGGGCACAAAAGCTCTTATTTGGTATCGACATCTGTTAACCAGAATTTAAAACTGCGGAATCATTTAAAAAATGTAAACAAATATAAAAATATGCTAAGAAAAGGTAAAACTGCGCTGTAAGCTGAAAAAAATACTCCCAAAAATGCTTTTGAACTTAAATATGCCAAAACAAAAATGTTGCATTGGATCAAATATGCAAAAATATGCACTGACAAATTGATGCCAAAATTCATAAAAATCTCTTAAATGGAGAAATATTATTTATCAAAGTTTTTCTTGGGATTCAAAAATTAATTATCAAGGTTTCGTTATAATGTGCTAAATTCCCATTTCATACTATTGACAAACTGAAGTTTATAGTTGATGGGATAAACTATTCCTACGCGCATTTCACTGGTTGCTTAGGCCAGATCGTCAGGAAACTTCATCCAAAGATTTTAGAAAAACGAAAGATATTACACAAATAAAACCTTTAAGCGAATACGAATTATAAGCCCCAGTTTTACTTGTAACAATATCAAAGCTTTAACAAAAACAACAACAATAAACAGTGAGTTTAGCTTTTCTTACAATCCCGACCACAACTGGTTGATTTTTTGTCAACTCTAAATGTAGTTGTAAGTGGGTAAAGAAAAAACAAAAATTAAACAAATTTCTTTATTTTATTTTGCCAGTTCAGTTTTATTTACACTGCCACATGCCTATTAGTTATCAAAGTTTTTCTTGGGATTCAAAAATTAATTATCAAGAAATATTATACTTCAGATATAATTGGTCGCACAAGAATTAATATTCAATTTCATATTTAAGGGTTTCCTGTTTATTGTTAACAAAACTAAACCAAAAGAAATAAGGGCTGTTTTTAGAGGCATAGAACTTTTTTTTAAAATAAAATACAGCAAATTGCTTACAAATTGAATGACTGGGCTGGGGCTGGCTTATCAGCACGGACAAGAGATGTGACGCACTAAACAAAAAGTTATCTATAGATGTCAAATCTCACGAACGTGGTGGCCAATTCACAGGTCTATTTCTTAAGAAAATTCGGTCACGTTTGTCGCAAGAAAATTATGGTAACACTCGCTGTAAGGCACGTTGCGCCGACTTGTTTAAACCAATTTTTCTTCTCCAAATGCTTTGCATTTAAACTATATGTTTAGTGTTGGTAATTTGTTTAAGCTTTGACATCGTCGCAGATAAGACTCTTGAGCAACCAATACAACTTAATTTTAAATAATAGTTAACTAAATTAGTATTTTATTGTGGAGTCATTAATTGCCCATAAATATTTCAACGTTCAAGAGAACTAAAGAATTTGCATTTGAATTTCGTCTATTTACAAAATAATTTGCGCTAAAAATTTAAAACTTGGTGAGCATTATTACCGTTACAACTATCTGACAACCGTGTGGTACTGAAACATTTTTTTGGCAGATCCATTTGTTTGCAGAAAATTGCCTGCCAATGAAAATGTAAGGCTAACAATCGTCTGAACTGACAATTTGCTTTTGATGGCAGTTTTCCTTTGGCAGAGCTTACAATATTTTAAGATCTGACTACCGTCCATACACACACAGTGTCGGAAAACATTATAGCGATGTATGTTCTTTAAAAACAACATGTCATAAACAAATTTTGCATTGCACTTTTATTAATAAATTTCTAAAAATAAAATTTAAGACTAATAAAAAAAATTTTGTGTCGCTTTTATTTTTTTCGATACTGTAGCTTTATAAAAAAGTCCGGTCACTACAAAACCTATCAAAAAAGACACTACCAATCAAACATCAATGGCATTTCGTAGCAAAAAGTGGTGTGGTTCAAATTAATAACTAACGACCAATTTTTAAGTTTTATTTTTAACTCTATTTATAAAATCGTTTTAAATACAAAATTCTGTTTTTCACTAAAAAATTAAATGAAAATAAATTTACCAATCTGGTACATTTATAATCAATTTAAGCTGCCCTTACGAATAACTTAGCAAGGTGGCCTTAATAACACATCAAAACAAAAACAACAGGCAAAGCAAAAACTTTCAGCTGTTTCTTTGAGATTAATACGTACACATTTTATGATATTTAGTAGCGCCAACACACTTCTATCTTAAATAAATCAGACTATTTAAATAACATTGAAAAAAGAAACGTGTATTTTAATAAAATTTAGCTCTTAATAAAAATTAACTAAAATAGTTTTTTATTGCGGAGTCATTAATTGCCCATATATATTTCAACGTTCAAGGGAACTAAAGAATTTGCATATTTTTCACCCCCTACTTTATAATCGTTTATTTACAAAACAATTTGCGCTAAAAATTTAAAACTTGGTGAGCATTATTACCGTTCCAAGCTGCATTAAAATGTTTAAAATCATCAGAATAGGAATATAGAAAATGTACACCACAAGAGACTTGCGCAAGTAACTTGCCGAGTGTGAAGGGGTCTAAGCGATAAATAATTAAATTAATATTTATATATGGGCATATCCTGGGGTCACGAACGTACGTTCGTACTAGAGTTGCCAATTATTCGCCTTTCAGCTTTGTTCGAATAATTCAAATAATTGTTTTTGTTCGTTCGATCTAACGATTAAATCTGAAAAATTATTCGATTAATTGATGAGAATAACGAATAAAAAAAAATTACATATTTTAAATAAGAAACATCCGTCCGTTAATTTACAACTATGGAAAATCTTCCATTTTCTTCTTTATTTTTTCTCAAATCCACTATGTCTTCTTTTTTTGATGCGGACAACTTTTCATCTAAGCTCCATGTCGTTGTATTACTTAAAGGAATCGTAAAATCCTTAATTCTTAAATAATCCGATACAACTTTGGATTTTCGAAAGGCGTTTGCACACCTTCCATCTTCAGCCAAACTTTTGCGTTCAACTTCTTCTATAAAACAACCGCTGTCTCTCTGTATGTATTTTTCCATTGGAAGAAGTTCGGCATATTTTGATGTCGTTGCATTATCTTCTACTTCAACGTTTTCAATTGTAATATTGTGACACTTATACTATGTTCACACGTTAAATGCGTTTAAGCAACTCGAGCGTGATTAAGCTCTTATCACATCAAAATCGAGATGATTAACCATATATTGAAGTTATTTGTTAATCACTTCAAATTGACATGATTACAACTTAATCACTTCATTAACCACAGCGAATCCTCTGAACATACCTTAAACTGAGTATAATATAGAATCGGTCACCATGTAAGTACACCTCGCGTGTACAACCGACCATGATTTCTTTTTTATGTTTTTATTTGACTTTAAATAATTCGTAAATTTTCACAATTCCATAATTAATACATATGTTTAAAATGATGTTCTGATCACTTTATAAAAGTATTTTTATCCATTTTTAATAATTTAAAGAAATTTAAATTTGTTTGTTGCATTTTTTTTTTCTTTAGCATCTCTCAACTAAATCATATCAAATGTAATGTGAACGTCTCTGATTAACTTAATCACCATTTCATGAAAATTGTTTAACGGTTGATATAAAAAGAAAACAGCTGTTACAATTGTTTATCAAAGATTTGTTTAATACGAACATAAGATACATTTTTGAAATACAATGAATACTTAACACGGTTTTTGCCTACTAAACCTTGAGATTAATTACAATGAGGGCTATAGCAACAATATTTTTTACTTTTTCTACATTTTGTATAAATCCGCTAAAAACATATGAGAATAAATCAAATTCTAAGCTTTTATTTCTTATAAGTCTTTTATTAATTTATTTTTAATAAAAAAAAATTGTTCGATTAATCGACATAATTTAATCGATTTATTCGTTATTCGAAAATCGCCATTTTGATGTACAAATAATATAGAAAACAAAACTAAAATTTTTTTTTTCTTTTTTTTTTAAGTTCGATAGCGTTGGGGTAGCTCTATGTTAGGTGCAAAATAAGAAATTCAAGTAGTGTAAGTTTTATTAGTGATAGTTATAAACACGTGGTCACATACGTATGCAAAATAGAAGTCAACTTTGGCTGACAGTAGTGATATGTAAAAATCTGCCAATTTTGTTTCCATTTGTTTCCAAAATAAAAATTTCTTAGATCAATAAATAATTTTTTTGGAGCTCTGCTTAAAATACCAGATTTCGATAAAAGATCCTTAAAATTTTAACCAATTCAGCACCTTACATGGTTAAGGCTGCCAATTGGCCTAACATAATTTCTCCAAACATCGAGTTGCTGAGGAAAATAGGAGCCAATTCTATAATATTGATTCATTGATTTCATACGGAAAACAATGTAATGCTATGTTCACATTTGGGTTTTTAAACGCGTTTAAGCAAAATGTTGATTAAGCTAATCAAAGCCGTTCACACTACATTTGTGATGATTAAGATGACAGATGATTAAAAATGGAAAAAATTCTTTTATAAAGTTATCAGAAGATTATTTTAATAATTTTAATGATGAAATTGTGAAAATTTATGAATTATTCAAGGAAAAAATAAAAACATTAAGCTGAAATCGTGGCCGGTTGTACACAATCATATAGGCGATTCTACATTATACTCAGTTTGAGGTATGTTCAGTGGATTCTATGTGGTTTATGAAGTGATTTAGTTGTAATCATGTCAATTTGAAGTGATTAACAATTCACTTCAATGTATGGGTAATCATCTCGATTTTGAAGTGATTAGAGCTTAATCACGTTCGAGCTGCTTAAACGCGTTTAAGAACCCAAGTGTGAACATAGTATAAAAGAAAGAATAGCCCGATAAATTAAAAAAAAATCCAAAACGTTTTGCAAAAAAAAATGGGATTTCAAACAATAAAACAAATTTCAACTATTTTTGATCCAGAATCAAGTGTGGGATCGGTTGGCGTTGAGAGATAATTTTCCATGTACAAGAGCTTTTTAACACTTTTGATGATATAAAACAGAATTTAATTGATTATGCAAACAAAAATTTAAATTATTTAGTTATTTAAATAAAGTTTTAAAAAATATTATACCTCTGAACAACAATGGAATAAAAAAAACACTAGAATTTTTTTGTTTTGAATAAAATTAAATAACGCTTTTTTATTGAAAATTTTCAAGTTTTTAGTGCATATTTTTCATTTTTTTAATGCATATTTTGGAGTTCTTAGTGCATATTATATGCGCATATTTTTGATTTTTTAGTGCATGAAAATCTCATCCCTAATAATAAACAATAAAAGACGATGATTATCAACATATTATTTTTTCATCCTGGTAGACCATTCTGGGGAAATGCCCATATGTCTATAAGAAAATATAACTAAACCTCATAAAATAAAGGAGAAGGAAAACCATATTTAGGAAAAAAAACCTTCATTAATGAATAATTTTGCTTACGTAACATCTATAAATTATTTTTTAAAATTACCATCTTCCAAATACCATTGACATTCAGAATCTGTTTTAGGAATGTCTTTTCGTCCCTTAACAATGCGCCTTTTACCATCTAGATCATCTGCAGAGCACATTCTATAGTCACCTTGAGAGAAAACAACACGTTCATTATCCAAAAACTCAAAATTCCACATGCTATATCTGTTTGCCTGCAAACCAACAATTGTCTTCGTTGGTGGATGCATTGCGTAATAAACTTTGTATTCAGTTCCCTGTAGAATAGCTTGAAGTTTTCCATCAACTTCTTGAATTTCAGGCGTAATAAGGCCTGTGCTATCCAACTCCATATTTTTATACCAGAGCCAAATGTTGTGAGTAGTTGACAACCGTTGTGGTTTAACGGATGTATAAATGTATTTTGAATGTCTAGCATTTTTCATAAAAACACGCTCCTTAAAAAATAACAATTTTATTGTATCTGGCTGTACGTTTATCACATTTTCCACACTTGTTTTAAAGCTCTCAGCCCTCGCAGCGTACATATTACCTTTTTTTAGTTGTAACAAAATGTTCGCGAATTTTTGAAAAAATTCGTATTTATTTGCTGGATTTCCATTACTCAAGCTCCTGTAAGCTTCCAACGGTGCAGTAATCATAACTTCAAATAATTCCCAATCCTCTCTTTCTTTAATATACGATAAAATGTCAGCAAATTTGAGTAAATGGTTTTTTGAAGCAAGTTCATTAATGCCTCTAGAAAAAGTACGTTTAACCATTTCTTCACCATAACTGTGTAATATATATGCATATATATCCCCAATGGAGGAATGAGCATAGTCAAGATCATTCGAAGTTGAAGCAGTGAAAAATTTTTCTGAATATTTAGTGATTATCCTAATACCTTCTGACGAATCGGGATTAATGCCAAAAACAGGCAACGTCTGAAGCAGGCAAATGAGTAGAACCTTTAAAACTATTTGGGTTGCTTTCATTTTGAAAATTTTTTACTAACTGAAATCCATTCCTTCTGCAGTTGATATTTATACGTTTTCACTTGGATTTTATTTACATTTATTAAAAAAAAAATAACGCTGCTTGTTTTGTTTATGCATTAGGTGAAAAAAAAAATTTAATGAACATTTTTAAGATGTAATTAATTTGTTATAAACAGCTAATACTGATTACTAAATCGCTATGAAAAGTAATTAGATTTTTTAAAAATTAAAATTTTCAGGAAAAGTTTAGAAACGATAATTTTCAGTTTTGTCCAATTTTTAACTGTTTACGAGAAGAAATAAAAAAAAAATAGTCACTATTTCTTTAAACTATCGTCAAATAATAATCAAGAATTATCCTTAATAATCTATTTTTTTCGAGATTATTAAAATAATAATAATTTGCGAATAAAATTCCTACTAATGATTCTATTTCCACACGGTTCTTCCATGAATGGTTGACATACAATGCAAGAAGTGGAAGTAGTACAAACATAAGTGACAATGTAAAGAAGTTTTGAGGTATTAAATCTAAAAAATATACATAAATCTGCACTTCTGGCATCACAATCTGGGCACACCAAAGAAAAATCAATCCATCCATACTCAAATCAATCCGAAGCGGTATTAATAGTACGGTGACTACGGATTTTCTTGAATCACGTACAAGATTGATTCAAGTTCGGATTTTCAATCGCGAAATACTTAACTTTTCCATATTCAATCTTGAATTCGTACCTGAAGTAATCCGTAAATGTGATTGATTGAAGTAAAACTTAGATGTTATTGAAATTTTATATTTGAGTGCATAATACGCACTGCCTATTGGCATATGTGGTTCTTCTTGCTCTGTTGTTTTTGTTGTTTCTACGCACAAAAAGCAAACACACACGTATGCGGCGCTGCCAGGTATTTTTTTCCTTGTTCCCAAAAAATAAATCCTTAAATATTCCCAAATTTAAAGACAAACCCATAAAAAAGTTAATTTTTTTTTTTTTTTTTTTTTGTTTTTTTTCTGACCAAATGTTAAATTTTTTCAAAAAATAATAAGAAATTGAAATGAATTAAAATGTTTTGCTAATTTTTCATTCTTGACTGACCACGGGACTTAACCCACGTTCTCGTAAAGGTTGATTTGACATGTTTCGATACTAACCACACTATCTCTTCAGAAATCTTCGCCGCTTAACAATTCACCGCCATTGACGACGGCTGGCAGTCAATAGTCAAAATAGTCACAAAGAACTTTTATATGAATTTTAACCACTTAACATAATTTTCTGTTGGCGGTTTTCTGATTGCCCATGGGTCTCAAACAGGCAACACTCTCGATAATTTGTCTGTAAATTTTGACTATGGTATACGTAGGGTATCATATGTCTGGGCTCGACTTACTATCCTTTCATACTTTTTTATTATTCTGGAAATGTATTTTGTTAAAAATGTTTGCGTTAGAAAAACAATGTTTTTTGAAAAAGATAAATAATTAAAAAAAATTTTTATTAATTGTGCCGGATTTCAAAACACATGTTCTGCAAAATATCGTAGAATTCTATTGTTTTAAGAAAAATATTTCTTTGTTTTTAATTTAGATCATGCAAATATTTTTTTAGGTAAATGTAGTGTATTGGAAACTCGTGTTTTCAGTTAGAATTTGAGTCAACGAGTGTTGCTATTATTCTTTGAATGACAGTAATTAAAATAAGGTGACCATATAAATAATTGTATTAATAAAACTAAAATACTCTACTAATCCGTCTTGAGCTGGATAATAAAGAATATGTGACAATATAAATTTTTGAATTAGAATAAAAATCCTACATTCCATTTGACATGTTTATATATGTTAAGGTGTTATGATACTTACTATTTTTTGTATTGGATTTTTTAGGATTGACTGAATGAAACAACAAATGCGAGAAAGAACAAGAAATACAATTTGATAAAATGTAAACAAAACAAACAATACTGCCCACGTTTTTTCCCCACAAAAAACCGTCATAAAAGCTAAAAATCGCAAAAAAAAAAAGTTAAAACCCGTTTCTTTCGATCAAAAACTAAAAAAATTGGCAACAGTGCTAACAATTAATCTGGAAATGTCAATTTTAAGTTAAAAAATTTTATATTATTTTTGACAGTCTTAGATTATTTATCGATAACACATGTATATTTGTTTGACATTTCAAGATTTTTAATGATATAATCATACTCTTTACACTTAGTCAGTTTTCCTATGCAAATATATTTGCACTGTTCTCCAATATAGAAAAAATACAAAAAATAGCAAGTATCATAACAGCTTTACTAGCATATACCCGCTACTTTGTTAGCGTCTCCTTTTTCTTAGTGGACATATTTTTTTGCCAAAGTTTATTTTTCTAGGTTTAAACTTGTTTAAATTCTAGCATTTAACCCGCTACATTAGTAGAACGAAAAAGCGAAAGAAAAATATCAAATTTCCCGTATTTCCTTTTTTGGGTACTATATTAATCTCCCATTAAAGTATCAAAAATTTCAGTATTGTAGTGGCAGCCCATAATCTAGTACGAATATGTCAATGAATGGAGGAAAATGTTTTGTTAAAAAAAAGTACCAAAAATAGTTACGATTTTCACCCCTTAAATGTTCGAATTTCGAAAAAGTACCAAATTCGTGTACGTATTTTTTTGATAAGCTTCGAATGTGGTATTAACTTTGTTTCTATGTTTATTGGTTCAAAAGATAGATGGGGTGGCAAAAAAGTACTAAAATTCAGATTTTACCCGTTTACTCCCTAATAGGGCCAGACACCTGTCCGCTTATTTTTCTAAAGAACAACGATAAGTATAACATTTATTTTGCATCTCTTTTAGTTTTGGAGATATAAGGTTACCGAATTTTCCCGTTTTTACCTTTTTTTACACCCTAAACATTCGAATTACGAAAAATCCCATCTTGGTGCATCGATTTGGGGAGTGACCAATAGTCCAAATTTCAAGTTTCTAGGGTCAGCGCTTTGGGCTGGGCGATGATGAATGAGTCAGTCAGTCACTCACGCAACTCTTTTATATCTATATAAGATTCAATTGTTTGCACTAGGGAGATCGATTATTCGACTTTTTTCAAAAATCGGTTTTCAAATATTCCGAATAGCTGCTATTTAAAAAAAAACCGGTTTTAGGTTGAGCATTTTAAAAATAACCGCTTTTGATTCGAATACATAAAAATACAAAAATCAAATAAATTTTTACAATAAAAATTTGAATAAAAACAAAACAATTCAAGATGGCAAGGTATCAACAAAATACATAGATATGACTTACAGGGCTGTCAGATATGGCGATTTCTCGCCAAACGTGGCGAATTTGAAACGTGTATGGCGATGGGATTTCCCATTTGGCAACTGGCGACTTTTATGGCGATTTTTGATATAACTGGCGATTAACTTGGCTAATTTTACCATTTATATTATTTCGGCGATTTTGTTTAACAACTTGTCATTTTTTGTTATCATTACTAATATAAAAAAACATATTAAGTAAATTTTATATTCAGTAACTATTTAATTCTAATAGTATGTATGTAATTCTAATAGTATGTAGGTCAAAACTTCAGTAAGTGTACGATCTTATAGACTTGTGTACTTCATTTAAGTTTTTAACTGAATTCATATATGATCTCCATTTTATGTTATTCAAAAAAAATTACAGAAACAAAACAAAATTTACTTCGGCGACTTTTTTGTATTTTTTTCTCAGTTTTTGGCGATTTTTGACTGAAAAATTATACTAGCGTTTTTTGTATGCAAAATTTAATTTAAAAAAAAAGAAAATTTTACAAAAACTGAACAAAATCGACGTTTGGCTATTTTTGGCGATTTCTGACATCCGGTTTGGCGATGGAGCTCAAAAAAATCTGACAACCATGATGACTTAAGGTATTGCTACGTTACTGCCTTTTCAATATTTCCTTTATAATAAACCTCTTGAGTTCTTTATGGCACTTTAAATGTAACTAAATAATCAGAACACTTTAATTTATAACACTTATGTATCATTTACACAGCATTATTTAAAACTTAGTCACTTTACCAACCGTAATTTAAAACTTTTATTTACAACTCACTACAATGTTTATAATTTTCTCCAGACATGTAGATGATACTAGTAACGTCTTGTTGGCTCTAGAAAGTTCGCCTCATAACGGCTATTATGTGTAGTTTATAGAACACGAGCGCCTTACTTGTCCGTTCAACTTACATTTAAAACAAAAACAAATTTCGAAATTTTGTTTTTAATGTAAGTTAAACGGACGAGTAAGGCGCTCGTGTTCTATAAACCACATATAATGTTCTATAAACCATGGACGAGTAAGCCGCTCGTGTTCTATAAACCACGGACGAGTAAGGCGCTCGTGTTCTATAAACCACACATAATGTTCTATAAACCACGGACGAGTAAGCCGCTCGTGTTCTATAAACCACGGACGAGTAAGGCGCTCGTGTTCTATAAACCACACATAATGTTCTATAAACCACGGACGAGTAAGGCGCTCGTGTTCTATAAACCACGGACGAGTAAGGCGCTCGTGTTCTGTAAACTACGGACGAGTAAGGTGTTCGTGTTCTATAAACCACACATAATGTTCTATAAACCACGGACGAGTAAGCCGCTCGTGTTCTGTAAACTACGGACGAGTAAGGTGTTCGTGTTCTATAAACCACACATAATGTTCTATAAACCACGGACGAGTAAGCTGCTCGTGTTCTGTAAACTACGGACGAGTAAGGTGTTCGTGTTCTATAAACCACGGACAAGTAAGCCGCTCGTGTTCTGTAAACTACAGACGAGTAAGGTGTTCGTGTTCGAACATTCTAGTATTTACAGTGGGGTCGAAGTATAATTATGCAGAACAATTTTAACATTACATGTGAACATTAATTTTTACACTAGAAGTGTGCATAACTTATTAAATAACAATTTAAACTAATAAAATAACTAACAAATACTAATGACTAATCAATACAAGATAACTAATAAATTAATCTAATTCTTAACTAAAGTTACTTTCGTAACAGTATGTTCAGCAGCCGTATTCCGTTATTCGCTAAAGCTAAATCTCTATCGCTAAAAATCTATAAAGTTGATTTAGCAATTTTTGGCTACAAATGTAATTCAGTAACGTGCATTGCTAAATTTGGCAATGCAATACAAATTTAATTTGCCGCAATTTTAGCCTTTAGTGTCATCGCAAAAAATTTTTAATTTTGTTTTCTTTAAGGAATTTTGCTTTAGCTAAGCGAATTACAGAATACGGCAGCAGACCTAACAAATATTTGACGATAGAATCCAAAAAAAAAACCTGACCAGTAAATTTATCTAACTTAAGCTTTATTTCTAACAATTTCTATTTATTACTTAACTTTATTTCTTAGATGATATTTGTATAATGTTATTTAGAAACTGTTAAATAATGTTTGCTCTAGCCAAACGTTTTGCAAAAGCAAACAATTCTTTAAGAAAACTAGTGGTTGTGTAGGAAGTCAAATAGAGACATAAAAGACTTGCTTATATTTCTTCCACGTGTTGATAAAGCTTATTATAAAAACTTACTCAATATTAAGTTTTAAATTTTCTTTTTACTTTTGCATTATTTAAGTTGTTTAATTTGTGGCTTTTTATGTAACTTTTCATAACAGTAGAACTGTTTTTTCTGTTTTTGTAAAGTAAAATCAAATAAAAAAACTATAAATAAAAATTCATCTCAACAACAAGTTACTCAATACACAGCAATAAGTATACGTATGCAGCACAAAAAGCCATTTTTTAATTTTTTTTTTAGAAAAGTGGCGTATGCGGCACAAAACAATATTTTTCATTTAAAAAAAAATACTATTAAACTCTAACTTTATTCATGAAAGTGCGCAAAAATTTTTCTTCAAAACATATACCGGAAGCAGTGGTAAAAATATAAAAAAATTCTATCGGGTACATTTTGAGAAATCTTCATGTAAATCTTCTTTGTAGTTTTTCTCCACTCCGACTTTTTGGCATATGCGCCAAACCAATTCTGAGCTGACGATAAGCCAAGCAAGTTACATGTGAACCGTTTTGGTTAAAATATTTTAAGCTCATTGGCAGCCTTAACCATGTAAGGTGCTGAATCGGTTAAAAATAAAAGGATCTTTTGTCTAAATTTTGAAAATCTTTTTCCAAAGAGAAAATTTTTTTTTTTTTTGATTTTGAAATTTTTTGTGTATTTGAAAATTTTTTGTAGAAATGTATTTTATAATATGGAAATTTAAAAAATATATCACTCAAAAATTTTAAAACATGCAAAAATATGAATTTAAAACCAAAATATGCAAAAATATGCAACAATATGCCAAAACAAATTGATGCCATTTTAACGCAAATTTAATGATTCGGGAAGATGATTGGTCGACATCGATCTTAGAAAAACCGCATCCCTACTGATTACTGAACGCTAATGATTAGTAATTCGATTTTTTAAATTTTAAAATTTTCACTGAAAGCTTAAAAATGATTATTTTCAGTTTGGTCCAATTGGTAACTGTTTACGAGAGAAGAAATAGAAAAATAGTCACGATTTCTTAAACTATCGTCAAATAATAATCAAGAATTATCCTTAATAATCAAATTTTTTTTTCGAGATTACATATTAAGATAATAAAAATTCGTATTGTGCACTCAAAATAAAAATCAATCCATCCGTACCCAAATCAATCCGAAGCGGTATTAATAGTACGGTGAGTATGGATTTTCTTGAATCAAGTACAGAAAGATTGATTCAAGTACGGATTTTCAAACGCGAAATACTTAACTTATTCATACTCAATCTCGAATTCGTACTTGAAATAATCCGAAAATGAGATTGATTTAAGGAAAACTAAGATTTAATGAATTTAGTTTAATTTCATTAATCTCTTTGTGTCATTTTAACACAATTTATGACACTTTTTGAACCTTTTTGAAAATAACTACAAGTTTCCATATTCCATACGAAAGTTCTCATGAGTGGTGTGAACATACATATGAAAATTGGTAGCATGTCATAACGTCCAGTGTCATAGTGTTTCTTACCTTGCAGCCACACGATCAAGTTGTTCTTAATAGTCTTTTACATATACTGCTTGTCAAAATGTACATAAATTGAAAGCTGTGGCATGTCAACAACAACACAATTTTTAAAGACAAACTTGTACTCAGCTGTTAAATTGAAAGTAAAATTGCCAAACAAATGGAAAGATGAAATTGAAAGCCATCTCGTGGTCAATTTAAAAAGTGTGAGTGAGTTAGTAAAAAAGTTAGAGTGAATGCAATATAAAGAAGTTGAAGATCGTCAAGATGGTGGAACTCAATTTGATTTAAAAAATTTCAACCATGTTTTTAAGCCATTTTTTATCACCTGAACATTTTTGAATTTTAAGTTGTGACTGCTTATGATTTAGTGTGCGATATGAATAAAATTATTAACCATTTAAAAAAAGCCTAATAAAATTGTCGTATGTGGATACAAATTACATACGACAATTAAATAATCAACTGACGAAATATAAAAATACGAATAAGTTGAGAAATTTAAGGTTTCATTTGCAAGTTCAGAGGCTTTTGTACGGTACGTGTTTCAAACTCGCCATCCAAATGTCAAATTTTATGTTCAAATAAATTCGATTAGTCACTTAGAAATGTCAGGGTAAATACACAAATGCTCTACTCATATTTTATTTTATTAAAGAAGGTTTAAGTGGGTTTTTTAAATATACGATTATAATATACTTCATTATTTAAATAATTCTCTGCCTTCTATGCTTTATGCAGCATATAAGCAATTACGAAAAAACTTTTACCCCCACCTTATAAGTGCCACATATTCTCTCGCACAACATGTCCCTATTCTTGCATAGAAACACACATTCACTAAAAACGTACAAATTGAGTAAAAAAAAATCGCCCTAACCAAAAACAGAACACTTAAACAAAAGTAAACAATGTTATCACATCGCTAAAACAACATGTTTATTAGTTTTCAAGGTTTTAAATTGAATTGGTTGAAATCCTACAAACAAATTTTCACATATCGTCGTCATCTTCTAGTTTAATACATTGAAATTGCTTTTATAAGGCCGTTACCTAAGACTCTTCCGATGCAGGATCAGTGGCTAAAGTTAGTTTTAAAATTGATTTATAATTGAAGTATGTATAATTACTTTTATTTTAGTCTAGTGTATTTGTTTAATACATACTAATAAACTTGACCATATTTTACTTTACTTTATTTTTAACCCTTTTTTTCTTTAATACCCTTTTTATGACACCTTTTCGAAATTTTCAACGGCAACTAAAAATCAAGTGCAAAACAATTGGTATTCTTGTTCGAGTTTCAAGTTTCAAGGGTTAATATATATTATCTTGTTACACTTTTATTTCAATAGCATTCTCTAGTAAAATGGGAATTTGAAATCAAGTGAGTATTAGAAAAATATTTTCAAACTTGAATAGTATTTAAAAATACGTTTGAACCGGTGATGTTAGATGTTTTTTTCGAAATATCGTCAAAATTTAAAAAAAAAATCGTCAAAATCGTCAGTAGTTTTGAAAAAAATCGTCAAAAAATCGTCATATAAAAAAATCGTTTTTTTATCAACACGAATTAATTACTCTATTAAAACATAAAAAAATATTAAGTATAAAATCATACAAAACCAAAAAATATAGAATTTTTAATACTTAAGACGATTTGGTGCGGCTTTGATATTGCTCTCCGGAGATTTTCGTCAAACAATTCCCGTCATCCCCAAATGCAGATGAACTGAACTTAATGCCTGCCTGAAATCGTCGTCTTTGTGGAGGCATGTCCAGAAGTTGCAATTGACCGCAAACACTAGAGTCGTGTTGCAGAACGACCCATCGGCTGCTGAATTCTCGAGACAACTGCTGGAGCTTGGCAACGGCCAAATTCCTATTGATGTTTCGAATAAATTGATATCGTTCCCTGAAAATTTTTGTGAATTCACATCGTCCAAGGAGGAGCTCATCAGCAAAGTGTTCCCCGACATTGCACAAAACTACAAAAATCTCGATTGGATTGGTGAACGGGCAATAATAGCAGCGAAGAATAAGGACGTCGATAACTTAAACTTAATTATTCAAAGTTTTTTTGTTGCAATTAAAGTACATTGATTATTAAAGGTTAAGAAAAAAAGTACACAGTATAAATATAAAGTCCAATTAATTTCTTTTTATTGTTATATTTAAAAATGTTTTTTATTGCTTTTCGCAAGTTTTATCAAACAATTACACTGTGCTAGAATTTGGCAACTGGCGCTTAAACCTTTTTCGGGTACGCTGAGTCCAATACCGGTTCAAAAACGGTTCAGTTTATTGAAATTACATACTAAAAAAAAACGAAAATCCGCAATAAAATTTCCTTTAAACGTTAAATTTTTTTCTAACATGCGCTGTCGTTTTAGAAACAAATTTTTTTTTTTTTTTTTGGCAACAAAAATAATTTTTAATCAACATTTCGAAATTTTTGTTTGTTAAAAATCTATTAAAAATTACAGCTATAAATGATTGAAATCTGTTAACAACTTTTGATTTTATTCACAAAAGTCAAAAAATTTTAATTAATTTAAAAATTTCATAAATCGCAATATTTGTATGGGAGCCCCCTTAAGAAGTGGTGATAAGGGGCAAGTATGTCTCGAAAAATTGTTAAGGAGACTCCTTGGCTGTTATGGTACGTTTTCTTCAATATATTTCTAGTCTGTATTAAACTTTTTGTATCGGAACCCCTTAAGGAATGGACATTTTTAAATTTTGTTTTAAATATTAGTTAAACGAGTCACTTTTGTGCTCGCGATCTAAAAGCAGGCAGTAATTTGAAGGAGTTTTGCACTCGTGTTTTAAAAGCAGGCAGTTATTGTACTCAAATAAAACAAGCAAGTGAAATAGTGCTGTCAGATTATTTTTTTTTTGAAAAATCGTCCTGCCAATATAAAAAAAACATCAAAAAATGGCCCTGACTAATATTAACTAGTTGTTTTTTAGTTTTTCTAAAAAAAAAACTTGTACAATAATGGCTAATAAACCACTGATGGTTTAAACGCTGGTTTAGTTGAACTAAACTTGAATTTATATGTAGTTTAAACTCAGCAACTATAAATCATTCTCCCATGTGTTATATGTGGTAAAAAAATAACATGTGACAGCACTACGATAAATCTTATCAAATTCATATGGTCTGTGTTGGTAGTTTAAACGCCGAATTTTATGCGTTTAAAGATGGTTTATATATTTAGTGATTTATAGATTTTTGTACATCAAATCGCTCTCTACTGATTCCATTCAAATAAATCATATTAAAAATTTTAATATTTGTGTTGTATTATTACTCTAAAGTTTGTCTGAAGGCTTAAAAATGGGACGAGGCGAAGTTCGTCGAGTCCGCTAGTAGATATAAATATATATTCGCCTCTATATACATATATTAACTAACCCCCCGTTTCCACATGCAAGTGCAAGTTCGAAAAACTCAATACACTGACACTTTTTCACTAACATTCACACAATTTTTGTTCATTCAGCCAATCGGCTGTTTCCTCGATTTTTTGTTGATAATACGTATACACTACTTGCAAGTAATTACTTGCATGTGGAAACGTTCGGTAAGAAAAAAACTTTACTTGACAGATTAAAGTGTTAAAAATTTGATGAAAGATTAAAGTTTAAACTAAATTTATTGACGGGAATTAATCGTCAACACCTAAGTGACTCTACATTCAAAATCGTCAATCGTCATTTTGGTAAATTCAGCGAAAAAAATCGTCAAAATGACGTAAAATCGTCACATCTGACATCCCTGGTTTGAACTCAAGTTTATTTCCAATTAAATGTAAAGCCCTTGAAATTTAATATTTGAGTGCTTATTGGGATATGTATTGCTTCTTGCTCTGTTATTTTTGTTGTTTCTACACACAAAAAGAAAATCGTTGTAATTGTACAAAATACTTTATAAAACACACACGTATGCACGCATAAACGAATGCAATGCTGAGAGATGAGTCTAATAAGTTATATGCGATTAAAAAACCTCACTTTGTAACTTTACTCTCAGAGTGGCACTAACCCGGCGTTTCCACATGCAAGTAATTACTTGCAAGTAGTGTATACGTATTATCAACGAAAAATCGAGGAAACAGCCGATTGGCTGAATGAACAAAAATGGTGTGAATGTTAGTGAAAAAGTGTGAGTGTATTGAGTTTTTCGAACTTGTACTTGCATGTGGAAACGCCAGGTAACAGCGAACAGTTCAATCTTGTTTTTAATTTGATTTAAGAATTTTGTACTCTTTTTTAAGAAATTCCCGGATTTATTTTCGAAATTAATACTATTTAGTATTGTTTTGAGAACGTTTTAGTGTTAATCGTACTTGAATTTTTTAGTACGACTCGTACTTAAAGTAAGTATAAAAAACTATACTTATCCCGAGTGCTTGTCTTTCTGTGTGTTTATTTTAGTGCACAGTTTATGGTTTTAACCCAAATTTGCACATTTTTCATTCATTAAATTATTTTTATGAAGAAAGGAATTTTACAACATGAAATGAATTAAAATTTATTGATAATTTTTCATTCTAGACTGACCACGGGATTGAAGCCACGTTCTCGTACAGGTTGAGTTGACATGTTTCGATACTAACCACACTATCTCTTCAGAAATCTTTGCCGCTTAACACTCATCGCCATTGACGACGGCTGGCAGTCAATAGTCAAACATAGCCAAAATAGGCACAAAGAACTTTTGTATGAATTTTAACCACATAACATAATTTTCTGTTGGCGGTTCCATAATTGCCCATGGGTCTCAGACAGGGTACACTCTCGATAATTTGTCTGTAAATTTTGACTGTGGTATAGGTAGTAGTGCTGGGAAACTATCGATAGACTATCGATATTATCGATAGTCTTAAAATATCGATAGGAAAAATATAAATATCGATATTTTTATTATTTAAAATACAGATATGAAGACATCTAACAGCAGCTATACACACACAGTTTTTTTCCGCAAATTTTTACTTGCTATAATTAATTCGCGCTGAATTACAGCAATGAATAGAAACAACAAGAATGGCAAGTGGCATGGATGCTTAGCAGTGCTTTTTACTGCTAATTAAAGGCCTTTAAGTCGAAATTTGTACTTGTTTATATAGGGACTGAAATGTTAAATATTTTTGTAAAGTTGTAAACAAAAATGCAAATCCAAATGCAATTGCAAGCATAGAACAAAACAATGAACGACCATCAGAGGATAAGTCCGCTAGATTGATTACCTTTTTGGGTTTATAATTTAGAAAATTTTTTAAAGTTGCAATGGTATATCGTATAGTCCCTGTAACTTCGGTTCCTTCAGAGAGGTACTTATCAATTTTTAAAAAACTGCCATCTAAAATAACGTGCGTATATACATAAGTCTTATACATTCAATAAAGTGATAAAAACAACGAACGGTAGCCTTATAAAAAAATAATTAAAGTTTTCCTGCACAAGTACAAACATTCAGTCGAAAGTAATATCGATATATATCGATAGTGAAATCTGAACTATCGATAAATATCGATAGTAGAAAATATCGATAGTATCCCAGCACAAATAGGTATGGTATCATATGTCTGTGCTCGACCAACTATACTTTCATACTTTTTTTATTATTTTGGAAATGTCTTTTGTTAAAATTTGCGTTAAAAAAACAATGTTTATTTTTTTAAATACATAGATATGTAGAACATATAAATTAGAACATATAAACACGAGCAATACTAAGGCACGTGTTTTGAGTTAAAATTTTAGTCAACGAGTGTTTCTATTTTTCTTTGAATGACAGACCATATAAATTATTGAATAAATAAAACTAAAATACTCTACATGGTCTTTCTTGAGCTGGATAATACCGAAAATGTTTAGTTAATATGTGATAAAATAAATTTTTCAATTAGAATAAACATCTTTCAATCCATTTCACATATTTATACATGTTTTTGAATTGTTTTAATTAACAATATACATATGGGGGATTTTATGTCAAGTGACCCTATTTTTACATCGACGTCTTTCGTTTTGGATGGTTTAGTTCTTAATGACAGTCTTACTTTGACAAACCATGTTAATACACTTGTAGGTGTCATGTGCACCCTGTGGTGCGGCGAAAATGGTTGGCAACACCAACTCCGAAAGAAAGGGACGGTAATAGTATAGGCTGAGAGAAAGATATATGTAAATAATAATATATAGCTAGAAGAAGAAAAGGCAAACAAACATGTAAACGAATTGCTGAAAATCAATTTTATTATAAAGATGGTAGGACGACATTTTGCTTGACCGAGGCTTCTTGGCCGCCGAAAACCAAAATGTCGTTCCTTTTTCTTTTTGGCTTTTGACGAATGGTGAGTCCGGTGGCCGGAGTGAGAATAATAAGCAAAGTGGTTTTTGTAAATAGAAATTTTATTGAGATATCTGAAACTAAATCGAAAAATTCATTTGTTTGGAAAAAGTGAAACTTAAAAGTAAAAGTAAAATCAAAATTAAATTAATAAAATCATATCACAAAAAGTTGTAGCACCATACCACTGCCACTTGCTGCGCCACACAGCTCGACTCATCCATCGCTGGAGATGCTTGGTAACAAGGGTTTTTTAGACATAAGGAGTGAGTAACTTGGACGACTTGACGGACAGGACCGAAATCTGAAAAAAAATAAAAAAATAAAATAAAGATTTAAAGCAAAGAAGATTTTTTAGGAAATTTTATTTGAAGTTTTTTTCTCGGATAGCCCAGTCCGTTTTGGAAGTTTGAGCCAAACGTGCGCGAAGAGTAGGGTTGAGCTCAGGCCTAAAAATCGTCTAAAAATCGTTTAAGTTTTTATAAAATTCCCTAAAATTAAATAGAGAAGAAAAGAATAAAAAAAAAAGGATACGCAAATAAAAGAAAAAACCCCTGAAAGGGTAGAAATTAATAAAAAAAAGAGGAAATATTAAATAAATTAAATACTTACCGAAAAACGCCTGGACTTCGGACAACGACAGACGACTAAAACCTTTCAAGCCCAGCTTGCAGACAGCCATATCCCGGTGAAGGGCAAAGAAGTAGCAGCTTTCCGTAGAGGAGCAACTCCATCTAAAGGAAATTTTCGTTTAATAAAATCATTACCTTAATGAAAAGAGAAAAAGATTAAAGAAATTTTGCCTGTAAATTTTATAAAAATCATTGTTTATTCGAAGATTAAATTGTTTTTTTGCTGAATTGTCATTAGCTCTGTGAAATTAATTCAAATTCTTATAATGCGTAAATTTTGCCATACTTAAAAATTAATGTTAATAAAGCAAAAGTTTGTAATGAGTAATTCAAATTATTAAATGCATTGATAACTTACTATGTCGGCTTAAAGGTAAAAAAAGCGGTGAGTAAGGGAGAAAAAGAGTGGTGAAGATGGTAAGGTTAAGGCTGTTTAGGGACATCCAGATAAACCTCAAGGTAGGATGTACGGTGGGACAGAAAGTCCCAAAGGGAGGGAAAAGATTAGGCCAGCCACCTGCCTAATTATATGTATAAGTGTGTGTATATCATAGTGTCGCAACAACTTACTGCTTTGGGTCCCAAATATATTTTTGTTTTAGATCGCATTAACAAGTTTTTTTTGTAGCTGGTATGAATTTTTTTGTACTCGGGATTACTGCCAGTCGGTTGGCAAGAACCACCCCATCCGGCGAGCTTAAGCCGCGCGATCCGCCAGCATATCAGCGCCGCCGACAGTCTGGCCATATTTGCTGGTTGTTGTGTAAACCGCAACCAGCTGGTGTTTTTCCCTGTCCCGTGCATTACATAGGTCAAGCATACACAAAGTTGAGGAGTCTTTGGTCGTCACAGTACTATACTCCTATTAATATAAGGCAACTGCTTGCAAAATCGTACCTTGTTCCTGCTTAAATCTACGGTTGTGAACTTTTTGCAAGCTGTGATTCAGTTAGCAAAGCTGAGAAAAAGTGCAAAAAACCTTGCAGTTATTTTTAACAAAGATCTCACCTGGTCAAATCATGTAAATCATATATGGAAAAACTTACGCTATGTTAAGAAATCTTTGGAAGACACAGTATTTTACGCCAATTAATATCCACATGCTACTCGCTAAGACAAATCTACTACCCACTTTAATGTTTGGGTGTGAATTATTTTCCAGTTGTGATTCTATAAGCAAGAATAAGCTCAAAGTGACCTACACCAACATTGCCAGATATTTATATGGACTTACAAGATAAAGTAGTATAACTTTATCCCCCAAAAAATCATTATGATATAAAGCCCCAATATATTTTTTGGGGTATTATTTTATTTTCAAATTTATAATGAAAACGTTTTTGGGCGCAAGGATTTATTCACTTTGGTATACAGAACACCGGCTTCGATAAATAAAACTGCCTTGCATAGACAGCCTTCGGCCGGGCGCAATGGTTTTCTTCTATATGATATACCAAACAGCGGCTTCGCTAACTAAAGCTTCTCTGCGTAGCCAGATAAAGTCGGTTTTTTTATACTAAACAGGAGAAAATCCTGGCGCTATGCAGAGAAGCTTTAGCTAGCGAATCCGGTGTTTGTTATACCATAGAGGAAAAAGTCATTGCGCCGGCTATGCAGAAAGCTTTAGTTGGCGAAGCTTGTGTTTGGTATATCATACCATGCTATCTATCGCGTGATTCTTTAAAGCAAAAGTGTATAGTTAATTGTATTACATATATTGGGATCTTATTTCATTTCAGAAATTGGGGTTTTATTTCATATGAAATAAGCCCCCAAAAATTAGGGAATTATTTCATTTCTGTTTGGGGCGTTATTTCATTTCGTTGGGGGCTAATTTCATTTTCAAAATTGGGGCTTTATTGCATATGAAATAAGGCCCCACGCTTTGGGGGGTTATTTCATTATTTTTTTGTGGCATTATATTTTGGGGGGGTTATTTCATGCCGCCCACTTTAGATGCGAAATATTTGCCCTCTTGGGATTACGAAAAATCACATACATCTCTATCTCTATATATATAAAAATAAGTTGCATTGTGTTAGATATTGATGTTCTCTGTAATGCGTGAACCGATTTTGTTTCAGCAAAGTTCACGTGGTAGGTGACGTCAATACCAAGGTTTTTATATATCAACGGTCTTCAAATGTGTATTGGTTCATGAGTATATATGTATATGAGTTATTGAACACTGAATTCATTCCAAAACATGCATTTTCTTTGCATGGAAATTTTTCGAATTTGACTTAATATTTTGAAAAACTGAATTTCAATTAGTTTTGAAATTCATTACAATTCGATTTTAGTCAAACCATTACTTTAATTTAGCTTCTTAGGTATTGTAAATCACATCTTCATAAGTTATAGCAATTTAAGTGAACACTGCTTTCATTTCGAAACATGTATTTTTTCGTGCATGAACATTTTGCATATCGCACAGCACACTCTGCTTTGAAATTGCCATTGAATAATGAAACTCCCACATGTAACGTTTCAAAGACCTTCGAGGCAATTCAGAGTTGTTTGATGGTGCCTTGATTTTTTAGATCTACAGCTGCCGATGCAATTAACGCTTGCTTAAAGTCTTCATGCTTATGGAGATTTGGAAAAACATTGAAACTCACTACTAACGTTCGTGTTCAGTTCCAGAATGATCCATCTGCGGAAATGATCCTAGCAAGAAGTCTCTGGATGGTTTTTTGACAGGATTGTCATATTCAAAATTCAATGTAATTTTAGATGGTAACGGAGATAACATTTTAAGAATTGCAAAAGAGAAACTATTAGAAGACTTTCCACGCAATGACTTTAAAGAATTTTTAAAACTGATAATAATATAATAATAATATTCTTAGGAGGAAGTCCGCCAAAAGGCATTTAATTTACGAAACCTGGAGCTACGCATTTAGCCAGATGGATGGCAAAGGCCATTTATTATTTGAAAATACTTATTTTTCGAAAACAATTTCCTGCATTAACCGAAATCGAAGCTTAAGGTTTAATCGAAGCTGCTGGATTTGTTGTTAAGTACTATTCGCAATTCCAGTTTAATGCTGATAAAGCAGACCAAGCTCCTTTAAACGGCATTGAATTCTTGAGAAATTTGGAAAATAACAAAAAATTAACCAACATATAGCAGATAAAGAAATAACAAAATTTCTTAACCATCGTTAGTATTTGAATGAAGAATGTGTAGGCTTTTCGTTATTCGATGATAGAATAGATTTTTAAATTAATTCAGGAGGAATTGTTCTCAAAGAATACTAGAAAACTTTTAAAATTTCTACAGATGTTTTCAAAAATAGAGCCAAGTTTATGGAATGATTTACCCGAATATCGAAGGGCAAAATATATAATTGGGAACTTAAAAATAAAAAACGACTGCACCGAAAGAGGAATTAAACCATGCAAGAAAAAAATCACCAAATATGAGGATCAGAGGAAACATCTATTCAAAGTAATACAAATTTTGTTGTATTTCTAACTAAAGTTTAAAATTTAACATAAACTTGTTTCTTGAAATTTAAGAAGCGATGGTTACTTAAGTATGCTTAAAAAAATATAATTTATTAATTTAGCAAATTACATGCTTATAATATAATAATAATGCTGTTAATATTTGCGTTAGCAAACAATGCTTTATGAAAACATTTTTTAATTCATATTTAGTTCAATATGGGCTAATCCTGCGTTACGGACGTTACATTCGCACGCAAATTTGCTTGTTAAGATTGACTAAGCTGACGTTAGCATTGGAATATTTTCATGAAATTTTTTGCAAAATGCAATTCTTTGGGAGTACTTTAAAACTTGTTTTAAACTTAAAGGTTAACTGTTTTTGAAAAAAAGTTATGCTAGCTTAAAGTTCCGTTACGGACGTTACAAAAAATGGAAGTCGACTTTGAGGCTTATGTGCATTTGCACATTTTTTAGCTAATTTTGCATAATAAACAAAAAAAGTCCAAATACAAAAAATTAAGTGGAATATATGACCATATCAATCCATCTTAGAAAAGAAGGCTAAGTAGTCCTGTTAAACAAAAATCTTAATTTTTGTCTGTTACGTTACACTTTTTCCATTAAACCAAATTGTGTATATAAAAAACATTCATGTATTTAAAAATCTTTTTAACCTTGTAATTATAAATTTATTAGTTACAAAAAAATTATAGAATATTTCATTACTCTTATATTACTTATATTCATTTATTAATTTATTTATTTAACCGTTTAACTTGTATCTTATGCTTAAAAGACCCAGATGTTCGAGCTACTCTTATAGTATTGTCATTGGAAAAGCCAGAAAAAATAATGATATGATTTAAGAGCTGGAATATTTTTTACATTTATATCCATGTTTTTGATATTTCGTCAGATGTAGTTATGACAAAATTTTTACCAACGTAAATTAGGAAAACGCCATTTATATATATATTTTTTTTTTTTTGTTTTTTGCTAATTTGTGAAAATCTCGAAAGTTTTTTAAGATGAGATTTTGGGTTTTTACTAGTTGCCAAACTTTTCGCTTAACAACAGCGCCAACACCGTCCACCGCTCCTTTTCCATGCGAAGTAGCAAATTCAGTTCGAAACAACTCACATTCCATTCTTTTACGAATTGCGTAATGTTTCTCAGAATCTATTTATGTGCCTCTCTAAATTTGGCCACTCGTTGTCTATTAACTCTTTTTATTCTTTTTGCCTGTGACACACTATTTTTTAACTTTTATTTGATTTTCTCAAGATATGCTCGCTTTCTTTTTGCCTTTTTAGTTTTAAACACCAACAGTATTATTCAGTATTATTTTCAAATTTGCATAAAATTTTTTTGCTCTGTCTGCATTTGAACACATTTTAATTAATACGAATATATTTGTCACCACGCGCAAAATTTTGGCAAAATTTTTTGCTAAAAGATTTCTAACGGAAAATCCAGTACGTAAACATTGCAAGCATGGGCGTACCACCAAATATTTGAAGGGGTGCATGGAGGTTGCGGTTTACAACATGGTTATTAATTACTAATTATTGATATTCAGGAATTATTTTAGGTTTCCGAAGAATTTGAAATTCATCTCAATTTAAGTTGCAGATTGGGGGATCGCATGTTATTAAAACACACTTTTTGTTATTTTGAGGTGAAGTTTTTCGGATTCTCGGCAGCCTAGAGCAATTTTAAGTCCAGATTCAGATTCAGCAGGTGAAAATCCATTATAAACACTTACTTCCACCTCATAATATTAAAATAAAACTTTTGGGTATTTTCAAGCAGATGGTTGCAGTTTTAAATATTTACAAAAACAACATGAAAATTTCCTGAGTTGATTTTAGTTGTTTTTGTAATTGTAAAAAAATGCTATCACCTTTAATGTACTCCGTTAAAATACACCTCTGGTGTGATGAGAATACATAAGTTTCTAAAATGGTTTAGAAAAAAACCATTTACCGACCGCTTGTCAGATTTTGTATCCGTATTCTCTCTTACTCAATACATTTTGCTTTTACATGATAAGATTTTTCTCATTCTACATAATCTTTCGACATGTCGTAATACATTATATTACCGTGTAAACTGGCCTTAAACGCTAAATACTGAAACGATTGTTTTGCCCACTTTTTTGACCATGGAAAATACCCTTTTTTTACAAGAATAAATGAAAGCAAGAGGTACGTTTAGGTTAGCCTCTGCCAAGAACAAAAAAACCACCGTAAAACCTTATTGCTTATATATGTTAAAGCTTGAATATGTATCCTATTATTCCATTAACAAACATTTGGATTTTGGGCAACTTTAAATTTCTGCCTTTGGTTTAAAAATTTTCGGATTAGCCCATATGCAATGACACATATTTTTTTTTTTTTTTTTTTGTTTTTTTGAAAAATTTTTTAAATTTTTTTTCATTTTTTCTTTTAGCGGGAACGTTTTTTTTTTCCTCAAAAGACCTTTTTTCGCTCTAATGTTTAATAAATTGTTGTTATATTTCTGTGGCTTGGTGCTAAAAGGGCTAATGTCAAAATATTTACTTTTGAGAAAATTTAAATTAAATTGTTTTTATAGAAGAGTTCTTACTGAAATTTGCTAGCAAAACCCTTATGAAGCTGTTCTGGGTGGGCTAAAAACATTGGTTGTTTCATCAAAAAAAAAAAAATAAATAAAAAAAAGATGTTAAGATAAAACACCTAATGCAACGATTAACTCAAAACAGAAAAATATTGACATTGGCCCTTTTAGCACCAAGCCACAGATTTAATAAATGCGTAGCCTAAAATTATGCAAAACTTTATTTTTTTTTTTTTTTTTTTTGCAAAAAATGTTATGCCAAGTTTCGCGACTTTTACCAGAAATTTAAAGTTTTCATTCTGTTCCGATAACTCTCCTGAAATATTTTTTCCTTTAATCGAAATTTGACACTCCCACCTCTTATTTTATTAAAAGAACAGCTGGGGCAAAAGTGGGGCTACATTATATTTTTTTTTTTTTTTTATTACAAATCAAAAACAAGTTAATTTTTAGAGGCCTAATTTAATTTATGGTGAAATGCTTAATTTTTCAAATATGTTAAAATTAAATGGTATTGCATATCAGAAAAGACTATAAATGCACATCTCATGTTTAAACTTTTCTCTACAAATTTGAATCATTGGATACTTTACAAAAACTGACAACTTAAATGTTGCCTTTTAATAATAAGTTTTGCAATTTAATGTAAAACACTCGAAATGCTAAATGCGAAATGCGATAAAAATTGGTTAAAAAAATCTTAAAGTTATTAAAATTTCCCCCAGGCCACTTTAACAAGAAATGTAGAACAAAATCAAATTATTTTGCGAAATAGGTATTTAAATAAGATCTAATTTTTACTGGAAATATGCCCGTATTAACTTGTATATGAGTTGCTTTCTTACCGTTAATGCATTAAACACATTCACCACAGCAGGCTACACGAAAACACGACTGCAAATGCTGCTTGGTGCAATTATAGTCGTGAATTATGTTGAAGACGGCAGCTACAATTGAAAAAATGTTAACAGCCGTTTTTGTTTACTATGTATTTATATTTCAGTGGTGCCACTATCACTTTTTTAGTTTTATAAAATGGAAAACATGCATAATTGCAGACTTTTATACAAACTTAATTAAAAATTCAAAATATATAAATACTTATTTATAATACATTTTATAACGTAAAAACTAATGAATTTACAGTGCACTCGCGATAATATGAACACCCTAATATATGAACACCCCAAAATATGAACACTTATTTTCTTCCATTGACTATTCTAAAATATGAACTTGTGCAAACGCTTTAAAATATGAACAACTTATAGTTGTATTTTAAAAGGTTTTTATCTACCTACACAGTGTTATATAAAAATCAATTTTTATTCAACTGTATAATAAACTGGGGATTTCCCTAACTATAGCTTTACAATTGTCTTCAGTTGTTAATCAAAATGTTTTACATACAAAAAATGGAAAATGCATGCACCGAATGTTTTTTGAAAATTAGATACAAAAAGATCACTGTTAGCAGATACGGCAAATATCAGGGGGTCTACTCTCTATTGCGATGCGAAAACAATTTCGATGCGAAAGCTAAATGCCAACTTGGTACTCTCTATCACTTTCGCAAAATTTTCTGAAAATGAAGCGACAGTGGCAATAAAAATTAAAGATGGCGCGGATTTACAGTAATGAAATGGCAAAGTTTGTAAAAATATTTGAAATTGGAAAATTAAAGTAAAATAAAGTCATGATTTACGAAAAGAAAAAAAATTAAAAGATGCGAAAGACACATGCGCAAACGTATTGAAGAGTACCAATCGCTAGATTTGCTACAATTTTCTTTCGCATCGCAATACAGAGTAGTAGTAGATTTTTAATAGAGCGTGTCGTTTTTAAACTGATTGAACGAAAGAAAATCACTGGCTTTTTCGCAAAGCTTTAAGTTTGCTTTTCTTTTTTAAAAATCAATAGTTTTTTAAATCCAATAAAAAAAACTTTAACATTAGAAACTTTAACTTTTGCCATTCGCAAATATGAACAATCTTGCAAAAGTGAACTGGCTTTGTTTTAATTAGTTCATAATATCGCGAGTGCACTGTATTATAAAACATTTAAAATATTTTAATCTTGTTGTTTTTGGAACTAAAAAACAATTGCCAAGTTTCTTAAAAGTGATGTTTTTTCGAAACTTAAACTTTACTTCTGCGCAAGTGATACCCAACAACTGCATTTACGACCGTTCCCTACATCAATAACTTTTGAGGTAAAAACTAGATCGAGGAAGTAGAGGTGTTATTAGAAACTACTTCGAAATATCTTTCACATGGTGTATTAAAAATTCCTATTTATTAGTCCGTTAAGAGCAAATTTCAAAAATAAATTTTAATTTTTTTTAAGATTTTTCTACAAAACTTAATTTTTTTTAATAAATTTATTAAAACACTTCTGCCGTATTCATAAAAAATAAGTTTGAAATGTGTTTTAAGGCAAGATTTTCATACAAATCTATTTTAATTTTTTATGAATACGGCAGAATTTGTTTAACAAAGAATCCTTCAAGCTTTTATATACCAAATTTTTGGTAACTCCATCATATCATATAGAATTTTATATTTATTAATCTTTAAAAAAATTTTATTTTGGAAAATTTCTCAATTGGTAATAATTTATGTACTTAATACAAATTTAATTATTTCAATACGTTAGTACATAATAAATTAATTAAGTGTTCCGCAAGGCCGAAAACACGCAATACAGAAAAAGTTTATTAAGCAAATATCTGAGGATTAAATAAATAAATATCGACATAATTTAAAGATAAAGCCAATTTTGTAAAAAAAATGTCAGCCACTGAGTATGAATCATAGCTTGGGAATAATGATTAGAAATCCTAATGATTAGCAATTGGATTAGAAATTTTAGTTGTGCGGAAAAATTGATTAGTTATGATTAGTTAGCCATTTTAGACGATTGCTAATTGATTAGATTAGAAATAATCAAAAATCTAATCACAATTAGTTACGATTAGGATTTCTAATCAAATCTAATCAAAACTAATCCAAAAAATAATTGATTAGATTTCTTGATTATTTTTGATTATATTTGATTAGATCAACTATTTTTAACTATTTTTGTGAAAAGAAAATATTTATTTATCACATTTGTTACTTTATTTACATAATGTAACAGTTTTTGAATATTGCATAAAATTGCATACGGTGCACCCTGTTCTTAAACTAAACACTTGACACAGCTGGTTCACTTTGTTGTTGTGGTATTATTAATGTTAATTTTCAACGTGTTTTGTGGGAGCACAAGTATAATTTTTTTGTTTGCTTAACATTGAAAGTAAAATCTTTGTTTTGTAAGATTGTAATTTTTGTTTTATTCAAAAATAGTTGATCTAACCAAATCTAATCAAAAATAATCAAGAAATTTAATCAATTATTTTTTGGATTAGTTTTGATTAGATTTGATTAGAAATGCTAATCGTCACTAATTGTAATTAGATTTTTGATTTTTTCTAATCAAATCAATTAGTAATCTGAAATTTTTATCAAAATTCAATTCTAATGATTAGATTATTTTATTTCTCTAATCGTAATGATTTCTAATTCTAATCGAAATTCCCCAGCTATGGTATGAATATATAATATTACCTCTGTATTGGTAAATCGGTTTGCTTTAAACGCCATGTAAAACACATTTGAAGCATTTTCCAATGATTCCCATATTTTATAGATTCATTTTTGACCTAAGGAGATATGGATAAAGTATTTTGCAACTTTTACGACATGTTTCTCTTAATATAAGATTAATTCTTGTTGTACAGGAATTGAACATTCTTTGAAAATAAATAAATAAAATTTGGACCAAGGTTGGTCCTTTTAGATAGTAGTTTAGACACAAATTTTTTAATTCAAATAAAATAGTTTGTTTTTCTAATTCCTTATTATGTGTTTAAGCTTCTATTTTCTAACAATGCCATTTTTAAATATATTTTTATAACACTCATATGTGATAAATCTACTAAAATTAATTATTGTGCTTGCATTGCTTATAAAAAATTTGTTTTAAACTATGGTTTTACAATCTGTTGTTAATAGAAGAGTAAGTTCTAGAGAAAAACTTTACACTATGATCAGAATACTTTGTAAAAGAACTTTTGGTTTAAACATCTGCCATATCAATGCCCAGAGCCTAAACAACAAAATGTATGAATTTCGACTTAGCTTTGAGGAGTCAGGTATGGACATAATATCTATTTCGGAAACGTGGTTTCACTTTGAAATTCACGACAACTACTATAAACTGAGAGGATATATGCTTTTTCGATCTGACAGGTACTTAAATGCTGGTGTTGTGGCAGTATATGTTAAATCATCAATTTCATGCAAATTTAAATGCCAAACGTCCGATGAAGACAAAATCAATGACGATGAAGTCGTTATTGAGGAAGATGTTAATGCCTATAATGATGAAATAAATGAAAATAATGGAGTATCTGCCTTAAATACTCAGAAACCAGAATATTTGTTTTAACCTTGCTATCCGAACAATTGAAAGAAAATGGCATTTGTTGGAGGAACATACAAAAATACCAAAAGAGTTATTTATGGATATATTGAAGTTTTGTATAATGGATTGCAGATATTTTAAATTTAGAGATAATTATTATCAACAAAATAAGGGAATGCCAATGGGTTCTCCAATTTCTCCAATAATTGCAGACATAATTATGGAAGAATTATTAAACACGACCCTTGATAAAATGGAAAATAAACCAAGAATTATGACAAAATATTTAGACGACCTGTTTGGAATTTTAAAAATAAATCAAGTTGAGGAAACGTTTAAGACTCTTAGCTCATTTAACAAACAAATACAATTTACACTGGAGAAAGAAAAGGACAATCAATTACCATATCTAGACTCTTTAGTTATCAGAAAAAGTAATATAATTAAAGTAAACTGGTATCAAAAACCCCAAGCATCTGGTAGACTTATTAATTATTATTCCAAACATCCTAGAAGGATAATAATAAACACAGCGACAAACTTTATAACAAGGGTACTAGATACTAGTAATACAGAATTTCACGAAGAAAACAGGAGGAAGATAAAACATATGTTACGGAAAAAACGACTTTCCATACAAAACTATAAACAACTTGATAAAATATGTTATCAATAAGCCTATGTCAAATGAAAACTTAAGGACGGAGGAACCACCAAAGATATATAGGTCAATAGAATATATACCTGGGCTGTCAGAAAGGATGAAGTATTCAGACATATACAACAAAGAAAATTACTTATTAGCAATGAAAACGAGCAACACAATGAACAGATTGTTTAATAGCATGTAATCCAGAATAGACAAACTAGATAAATCCAATCTAGTATATTAGCTTAAATGTAAGGGGGACGATACTGACATATGCCAAAAGATATATGTTGGTACAACGAAGACAAAGAAAAGATTATCATCGCACAAATCCGACTTAAAATCAAATGACAAACCTTTAACATAAAAAACAGCACTAGCAGCCCACTGTGCAAAAACGGGACATCAACCAGACTTCGATAAGGTGAGAATACTTGTGGGAGAGAATAATAACACTAAACGATACATGCAGGAGATGCTACATATTATAAATCAGGGTTGATAAAGTTGGTACAATTGTACTTTTTTTGGTACAATTCAAAACTAAAAAGTACGCTGGTACCCCCGTGACTCATTTGGTACTATTTCCAAGTTTTTCAAACCTAAATATTTATAATTGATATAAAATGGCAACTCGATTTTATTGTCCAATGAATATGAGCGGAGTTTATTGTTTGGTGCAAATAGTCTTCTGAAATGGCAAAATGTCGTAGCTTTTTTATGAAATCTAAGGGAAACTATATTTTTTGTTGTTGGATTTAACAAAACAGCTATGATATTTAGCATTTGCTCTTTTGCAAGACCATTTGCACCATTGCGCTATTGCGAATAGATTTTTGCACTTGTTCATTGAACAATTGCTTATACCACATTTAGTATCAGCGGCAGCATATAATACCGTGTTCAGATATGCACCTTAATTGAGTTTTACGCAATAAATGTCATTATTGAGCTCAATTATACATACAAAATTGCAATTTAGTTATTGCTCAATTAATACGAAATTGTTATAAATATTGAGTAAAATTAAAATGCGACACTGTAACAAATGTGTTTATTAAGCAAAACACAACTAAAGCTTCGTACAGACGATAGTCAGATCTTACAATGTTGTCATTAAAATTGCCTAAAAATGTCTTGCAGCTGTCTGAACATTGTAAGCTCATTTTCATTTGGCAGATGTGTAAAATTAATGCATCTGACAATGGCACCATTGTCAGAGAAATGACAATATTGTAATATCTGACCATCGTCTGTACGAAGCTTTACTCAACAGTGTTTTGACATTTAGCAACTGAAATAACAACAAAAAAAGGCCCATCCATTAGGTCTGCCTACACAGAAAAAATTATTGCCGAATTATTTTCAAACAAACGCTTGTCTGCTCTCTCTGCCATCATCTTCTAATACAGTGCCTGCTTGTGTGCGCATCATTGCTTGTGCAAAAACCTGTTTTTTTTTTTTTATTTAGTATATGAATTTCAGTAAACTTTTTGTTTGATTCAGTTAAATTATTTGTTTGAAAAAATCAGTTTTTTTTTCAATAAACAAATTGCAAATAAATTGTTTGAATATGCGAATTTGTTTATAGGACCGATTTCAGACAAAAAATTGTTTGATTCTACAAATTTTTTGTTTGAATTTCTGTGTAAAAGCCAGATGTTTATTCCTTAAAGATTTCAAAAATTGTTTACATTTTCTTATACATGTACATTTTTGTTTACGTTGAATGTTGTATGTAGTAGTAATATAAATTGAGTTAATTAAATTGTGTATATGTGAACAGAAAGATAATTATGTCAATTAACCGAATATTGACATAATAAAAAAAGTATATCTGAACACGGTATAAGCGTGCATTTTCTGATGATATTTACAAGTTTTTAAAAAATATAAGAAACCACTTCTTCAAAAGTTCTACATAGTAGAATGGACGAACTCCTCTAAATTCAAGATTATTTTGGAACTAATTCATAATATTTTCGGAAATTCGTCAACAAGATGGTTGTCACGTCAAGAAGTAATCAACAGAATTTTGGAACAGTGGGAGCTCGCTCCATTAATATTTAACTTCGAATTATTTTAAAGGAAATTTTACAAGCGCTAAATTAAATTTCATTATAATCGGATTTTTTACTCCTTTCCTGTTTCTGCAGTACATATTGCAAGGCTTAAAAATTTTATTTTCGTTTAAAATTCAAGATTGCATTTTGAAAAAAAAAAAATAAAAATAAATGGATTTCTCGACTCTAAAAACCGCATGATACAGGGGTGGCTAGACCAAATACAATTTGTTTGCCTCTATTCTTGAATATTTCGGAAAACTAGCTATTTTTAAAAATCCGGGGCTCCAAATTAATTTTTGACCTATGGTTTCTTTGGCAAAATTTCTTGGAATGACTTATAGAACAAAACCGCGATGAGCTTTTGACGCTTAACAATTTTACCCACCCTATTATTATGTAAAATTAATGATCAAGTATATTTTGCTATCTATACTTTACACGTACAAATGAATTTTAAGTACCGATATATCGCGATAGCTTAAGGTAGGATTTTATCGGCCATATAAAAAGTGTCCCATTATTACAACCTTAATTTTACCTATACCTTAATCTATTTTATCGCTCCCTTTAGGTTTAAGTGAAAATATAATAATGGAAAACTTTTTATATGGCTGGTTAAAGTCTACTTTTAGCTATCGATAAGTTGTGAAAACGAGCCTTAGAGTCTCATATTGCAGTACAGAACTGAGCTTTTGTAAAATTACAGGTTTTCTTATTAAAAACTTTAAAACTAATAAAATAAAAATATTAAATATTTATAATCAATTTAAAATATTTTCAAATTGGAAAAAGAAAAACATAAACAAAAAATTAATTACACATTGTAAGCATAAAATCATATATATATAATAATTAATTTAACATAACCAAATAAATTTTTGTTTTCAAAAATAAAATAAAAAAAATTTATAAAAAAATGATTTAGTACTATTGGGTCCGAAAAAGTACGATTTTATAAGTTCTTTGGTACGATAGTGGATTTCTCATTTATCAACCCTGTTATAAATACACCAAACGAAAAGAGAATTGACTACAAAACTGATACTGATAATTGCGCTCACATATATCGTCATACAATAAACAAACACATGTTGTTAAATTCTCTGCAATGTGTGTGCACATGTACGTAATAAAAGAGCATACAAGAGAATAAAAGAGAAAATAGAAAACGCGGCGCCCTGATTTTGCCGATGGCTGCTCTAGGATTATTTCAAGTACAAATCGAAATTAAGCCATCATAGAAATTCTTGAATCAGAATCATATATATTATTTCTAAAGCACTTTTTTTTGTCGGTTGCAAATATCTCCCATACCACCGCATCAAATTTAATGAATGATATCTCATTTTAAAGCTTATTTCTAACACTAATGACGAAAAATAATTAGAAATTGAAAAATTAATATTTTCATTGATAAAAATTACGGTGCGAAATATTCGCACGGGTCATCTAGTTTAGACTAAACCAACTTTATAATACTTGAATCAAGCGCAATTTGAGATTGATCGAATCTTAGTTTTACTTAAATCAAACTCATTTTTGGATTTTTTCAAGTACGGATTCGAAATTAAATGGGGATAAAATAAGTATTTCGCACTTTTTTATAGGGATATATATTCCTTCAAAACAACATGTCGTAAACAAATTTTGCATTGAAATTTTATTGATGAAACTAGCTGTAAATTTCTTTCGACTCTGGCAAACTTTTAAAAAGAAAATTGGGACGTGTAAATCGACAAATTAGCAGGTTGTGTGGCAAAACGTACAAGAAGCTTACTAGTCAATTTAATTAAATGAAAGGAGCTTCAACCAAATATTAAACATTTTATTTTGGTTTGATAGCAAAAAGTTACAAGATTGAAATGTTCCTATTATTTTCAAATATATACATATTAATTACATACATTTTTCGAATACAGGGGTCTAATCACCGCATACGATATCGAGCAAAATTCATCGAAATTATTTGTTTTGGTATCATGAAACTCGATATCGAATGAAATGTATTGAATTTGAAATAATAGCATTCGACATCGAGTAACTCGACATTACATTTATCGAGTTTTCATTCGATACGCCAGTGTCTATCGTTTGCAAAAAAATTCAATAGTTTATTTAGACCCCAGGTCGACTGTATTTCTCCGAAAAAATTTAAATAAATTAATTTCTATTCTTTTGGTTCTAAAAATTTCTATAAAACATATTTGGACCGTAGTACGATTTATAAACACACATTTGTTGGGACCGCAGAAATTGTTCGTTATACAAGATAATTCGTTATAACCAATGGTTGTTATAACCGACCCCCACTGTATTTCATCTTATTTATGAAAAATTAAATAAAAATTTAGGAAACTATAAAAAAAAATTTTGTGTCGCTTTTATTTTTTTCGACACTGTAGCTTTATTAAAAAAATTCGGTCACTACAAAACCTATCAAAAAAGACACTACCAATCAAACATCAATCGCATTCAGCAAAAAGTGTGGTTCAAATTAATAACACTATGCAACAAGCAAAAATTCCCTGGCTAACCACTATATTTTTTTGATCCGCAAAAATAATCATTATTTAAAATTCTATGGTATGGTTTTTTTTATATTTTTTCTAAAATTTGAGATTTTTGAAAAGTCTGCTGCTCCATACATATTGTCGGCACTTTGAAACGATGTACCCGATTTTGTTATGCAATCCTTCCTTGGGAAGTATTTGTTGATTTAAACTTTGTTTTAATTTTTGAGTTCAAAAATTTTATAATTAAACAAAAAAATAAAATTTGTTTCCACTTGTGCCTCAATAAATCCAAAACTAATGGCTAAATCAAAAAATGATATTAGAGACACTTAAATCTGGCGTAATTTAAAATGTTTTGAGGGTTTGCATAATAAAATCGAGTACGTCGTTTCAAAGTTACGACAAGAATTTTACACTGAAATAAATAAAGGAGTATTTCACTTCCATTGAATTTTAAATAAAAATTAACTAAATTAGTATTTTATTGCGGAGTCATTAATTGCCCATAAATATTTCAACGTTCAAGAGAACTAAAGAATTTGCATTTGAATTTCGTTTATTTACAAAATAATTTGCGCTAAAAATTTAAAAATTAACTTAATAGGAATAGAGAAAGTGAACACCAAAACAACCCCCCCTTCGTAATAAGTTTAACACTAATTTTCGTAAAGTGTGTATTATTTGAAGTTTATTAAAGATTGTATGCATATAAGCGATAAAAATAAATAGTTATATGTATATTTATATATGAAAATATAAGTAAACGTCATAAAATATAAGAGAAGCAAAAACCATAAATGGGGGAAAAACCTTCATTAATGAATAATTTTGCTTACGTAACATCTATAAATTATTGATAATTACACTCATCCAAACGCCATTGACACTGAGTATTTGTTTTAGGAATGTCGTTTCTTCCCTTAACTATGATCCTATATTCATCTAGACTATTTTCGGAGCACATTCTATAGTCACCTTGAGAGAAAACAACACGTTCATTATCCACACACTCAAAATTCCACATGCTATATATGTTTGTCTTAAAACCAAGAACTGCCTTCGTGTGTGGTTCCAATACGTAAAATACATTGTTTTCAGTTCCCTTTAGAATAACTTGAAGTTTTCCATCAACTTCTTGAATTTCAGGCATAATATAGCCTGTTGCATCCATTTCACTATTCTTATACCAGAGCCAAATGTTGTGAATATATGTCGTCGCTTGTGGGTAAACGGATGTATACATGTATTTGAAATGTGCAGCATTTTTCATACAAACACGCTCCTTAAAAAATAACAATCTTATACTATATGGCTGTACGTTTATCACATTTTCCACACTTGTTTTAAAGCTCTCAGCCCTGGCAGCGTACATATTACCTTTTTTTAGTTGTAACAAAATGTTCGCGAATTTTTTAAAAAATTCGTATTTATTTGCTGGATTTCCATTACTCAAGCTCCTGTAAGCTTCCAACGGTGCAGTAATCATAACTTCAAATAATTCCCAATCCTCTCTTTCTTTAATATACGATAAAATGCCAGCAAATTTGAGTAAATGGTTTTTTGAAGCAAGTTCATTAATGCCTCTAGAAAAAGTACGTTTAACCATTTCTTCACCATAACTTTTTAATATAGCATATATTTCCTTTATGTAGGAATGAGCATAGCGTAGATGATTCGAAGTTGAAGCAGTGAAAAATGTTTCTGAATATTCAGTGATTATCCCTTTAGCTACTGACGAATCGGGATTTATGCCAAAAACAGGCAACGTCTGCAGCAGGCAAATGAGTAGAACCTTTAAAACTATTTGGGTTGCTTTCATTTTGAAAATTTTTTACTAACTGAAATCCATTCCTTCTGCAGTTGATATTTATACGTTTTCACTTGAATTTTATTTATATTTATTTAAAAAACTCACGCTGCTTGTTTTGTTTATGTAGTAGGTGAGAAGTTAATTTTTATACAAATTTCAGCAACGGCCTTGAGAAGAAATATAATGGAAATTTTTAGGGTTAAATAAATTTGTTATATACAGTTAAAATCGCGTTTTATGCGCATAGAAAATGCACTAAAAATAGAAATATATGCGCTAAAAATTTAAAAAATATGCAGTTAAAATTATCTTAAATTTGTTTATTAGTGATAAAAAAAAATTCGTAAAAATAACAAGAAAAACAAAAATAGCGTGAAGAACGTTAAAATTCAGTTTCATAAACGTTAGTTAGGCACAATAACAACAAAAGTAGAAGTTAAAATAAAGTAAAGCACAAATATATAAAGAAACAGTAAGACAATCACGTAAATTAAGTCACTTGTAAAGGCCCAACCATAATATGTATAAGTAGGCTAGAGCAACTATGCGAATACATGTTACTCATAAGTTTCCAACCATATTGAAACTGCGAAACTGATCGCAATTACAAACGAATCAAATGTTTATTGATTTTTTTTTTTAAAATGCCTTTGGATATACATATGTATATTTCACCCTAAATTTTTTCAAAATATAAGTTTACTGCCTGTTTTTTAAAACAAAATAAAACGGATGTGATAGGGGCATGATTAAATGCTGATAGTTCCTCTGTGGTAGATTCATCTTCACTACGCTGTTTTCAAAAACAATTTAAATTAAATATGCAAGCAGCTTAGGATTTAAAACAATAAATTTCAATCCTTAATTTTTGTTTAAACTTTATCAATCTTCTACTACTTTGTTAACTTAAGTTACCGTCCCCAAAATACATCTTGTTTATGGCAATATCAATTAACTTAAATTCACAATTGTTGAATCCTTTTACTAATCTTTGAATGGGCAAAATTTTCAGCACTAAACATTATTGCTTACACATTAATCCGGATAATTCTTTTATATGCGGCAACAAGCGAAGGTGCTTTACAAAATAGTTCTCCCATTAGAAATCGATAAATTAATATCATCGAAGTTGTCTTTTATCTTTTCTGCGGAAGGGTGCATAGCAAAATAAAGCAATGAAACAAGTTTTTTCAAAATATGCAACAAAAAAAAAAATTTCAGCGGAAGGAGTCGGAGTTGGAGATATAACTATTTCTTGACGACTCCACAGCCCTGCCATTTAAGAAGGATTGTTTTGAGTACGTTTTAGTGTTATTCGTACTTGAATTTTTGAGTTATATAATATACTAATTAGATACTTTCATACTTTTTTATTATTTTGGAAATGTCTTTTGTTAAAAATTTTTGCGTTAGAAAAACAATGTTTGTTTTGTTTTGAAATAGATATATAAATAAAATCTTCGTTTTTTAAATGTGTCGGATTTCAAAACACCTTTTCTGCAGACAATAAAAATTTCTTTGTTTTTAATTTAGAACATATAAATAGTTGTTAAGGTAAATGAAGTGTATTGGGAGCAATAATAAGACGCGTGTTTTCAGTTAGAAATTGAGTCAACGAGTGTTTCTATTATTCTTTGAATGACAGTAATTCAAATAAGGTGACCATGTAAATTATTGTATTAATAAAACTAAAATACTGACTTCATAAGCCGGATAATAACCAAAATGTTTAGTTAATATGTGACAATACAAATTTTTGAATTAGAATAAAAATCCTACATTCCATTTGACATATTTATACAACGATTTAATAACGTTTTCATTACAGTATGTATGTACATTAGACCGACTCACTTCATATGGGCAAAAAAAATCAAAGTTGTGCACACCTGAAATTTAACTTTGACATGTTTTATGAAGATTCCCAAAGTAATTTGGCTCTAGCGATTATCTCCCGTGAGCTAAGCCGCGTCAAAAAAGGTTCCAAAAATGGTATTTTTCATGAACCAGATATAATAGAAATTTAGGAATTCTTTGATTCTGCATAAAAACGTTTTAAATATCTAACCACAGACCCGATATAGCGAGATGTTTATGACAGTTTTCTGATGCTTTTCAATTGGGTTTTAATGAAGATTTAATTTCCGATTTTCTTTTCCAATACGTCGTTCGAAAGGTGTTGACCACCGCTTGAGATTTTAGTCAAAAATTAACCCTTAACTGCCTATATTACTTTTTTTTTTATCAAATTCATTAAAACATCACTAAAACAAGTGGGTGAAGATTAATACGCCGAGTTAAATATGTTTTATGACGTAAAACGTTGCGTTATTAAAAACGTCGCTCAGCTACTCGTATTTTAGCCACGCGTAGCTCAGCTACGTTTTTTTTTTTTTTTTGACCGGTGTATCTGTAAGAGATTTTTTTAAGTTGTGATCGAACCAAAAAAGATTACGGAACAGGAAGGGCTTCAAATTATAGGAAATTAACTCTACTTTCGTAATCTTTACTCAAAATTTTTAAATTATAAATTTTTCTATTTTTGAAATATTCTTTAAATTTTTATTGGTGTAAATGGGAGAGATTTTTTTAGGATTTTGTCCGTGTCTTAAAAAAAATTTCATAATCGAATGATTCTCGTACAGTAAAATTATGTCGTTTTCATTCTATTGTTAGTTTTTTCTTTTTTTTCAGTTAAAAATATTGGCCCATAATCATAGTCGAACGCTAAAGTCGGTTCTTTTTAAAAACAACTTTAAAAGAAAAACATTCTTTTAATTATTTTAATACTATAGTCGAAATTAAAGTATGTTTTAAATTGAACCGACTTTAACTGGGTGCCATCTCAAATGTAGAAAATTTTTCATAAAATATACAAGAAAAAATAAGCAAGTGGCAACTCTAAGCAGCTGACATTACAAATTAAAATATAAATAAAACACTGCATACCTTGTAGCGTTGAAAGATTTAAAAACGCAATGTGAATTTATGTCGAAAGCAACAACAAAATTACAAAATATTTTTGACTGTGTTTGCTTGCATTGCAATTTTTGGCATTGAGTTTTACACAATTAGGGCCTATACATATGTATGTATTTTGTGTTAAAAGATAAAAGATTTCTTCCAAATCAATAATAAATGCAAAATATCGACCAATATCTTGTTACATAAACATTTTTAACTTTTTGCAGGAATTTTTCATTTGGCAAAAACAGCTGATGCTGTTGTTAAATGAGTTAAACACTACTTCAGCTAGTTTTAAAATTAACACCGGTTTTAACGTGTAAAGTATGCTTTTGCTTGTCTATAGTAGATTAAAAACATATTTTTTATAAAAGTTTACTTTAAAACCTTAAAGTATGCTTTGTTTATGACTATAGTTATGGGCCATTGTTTTTTAAAACACTTATCACTATTTGCTCTAAAAAATTAAACAATTTAATGAATGCGTCTTATTATTTTTATATGTGTATGTATGTTTGTATGTATGTGTATTTTTGACAGCTCATCTTCAGTGTGGCCATATCCAAAAATATTTTACAGCTAAATCGGCTTTAAAATAATCTAAAAAATGCTAAAAAAAAAAATCTTAAACTGACAAAAAATAATGCTAAAATAAAAATTTTATTATTTTTTTTTGTTATTTTAGTTAATATATCTTTATACATGATTTATTCTTCCCTATAAACTCATATATCAATAGAACAAACCGATTAAAAAATGACAACAAAATTTTTATTAAAAATAAAAAGTCTTAAAACTATAAAACAAATATATTTCTGTCTTTATATACATATGTATGTATGTATTTTATGTACGTACATAAAAAGTTTTCACACAAAATGTACCAAACCATAAAAAAGAATCAAAGGAACTTGACCCATAAATGGCTGTTATTGAGTATTCAATAAAATTTATATAACATGTTTAATAAAAAATATCATTTTCTAAATTAAATACGTCACCAAATTAATATTCTTCTTGAGCTTCTGAAGAATCGATCGAGATATGATTATAACATATGTGACCAGTAAGGTAAAGGGAACAGTAAAAACCAACTACACAAAACAAGAGGTAGTGACGACCTACGCGCGTTTTCAAGGTTGACCAACAAGTTTGAGATGTGTCGCTTTCAAATACGACCAAATGAACACGCTCAGTGATGGTACACCAAAGATACACGTATTTTAATCTTTAAAATGGCAAAACCCTTAGGTCCCTTTCTATTTTTCGCTTCACATATGTTCTTATCGCATTTTTAAATCAGATCGTAAATTTTTTTTTTAAATTATCGCAACATTTTAAACCACACCTAATTATAAAGTAGCGAATTCATAGTCATTAACGTCATTCTATTTCGAATTTTCGTTTTTAAGAGATTTAAACCACTAAAAATCCATTGTAACTTCCGCGTTGCTAAATGGAAAAACCAAGAACTTCATTGCAAAAGAAGCTAATTCACTGAATGGATTTTCATTTAATGCATTTTTATATCCATGTACATTTATCCAGAAATCAACTGTTGAGTTCTTATTTAACAATTCATATGAATTTAGTTTCAAAGTTGTAATTTTTCCTACAGGGAAATCAATTATTTTTTCTTTAAAATGTTCGCTTAATTTGCATTTATTAGTTTTTAATTGTTTTCTACACAAAGAAGTTAGTATTTGTCAAATTATGAAAAATTGTTGTCTAAGTTGACATATTAATTGAGCTATAAAATCCCGGCATATAATTCGTATTTGAATGTTGTAAAAAAAATCGGTTCATCTGAAACGGATCAAAATGAGTTGGTATATGAGAAAGATGAAAATGACATGATTGAAATTAAGTTTTAAAAACTTTATTTAAATACACATATTATATTGTAACATTAAAAAAACATTATAAAAACAAGTAAGAAAGTATAGTCGGTCAAGCCCGACCATATGATACTCTACACCACAGTATTTAAAAACACATCATGCTTATGTGTCTATGTCATTATGGATTTATCTATGTTTATAAACTTCATGAAAATCGGTTTGAAAGTTTGTGAGAGGCAAAAATTGCCCCCACCTCCCGTTGTGGTCCTATTTTTGAAAAACTGTATAGCTAATGTGTCCATATAGATATGGATCTATCTATGTTTAAAATTTCATTGAAATCGGTTTGATAGTTTCTGAGAGGAAGAAATTTCCCCCTATCTTCCCTCGTGGTCCTACGATTCGGCCCATTTTCAATTGGCTTGGTCCATGTGCCAATAAAAACCTCTGACCCAAATTTCATCAATCAAGGACCAATATTTTAAGGCGTTACACACCACTGATGGGATTTGTGGTACAATTATACCAAATTTGGTACGATCGAAACTTAATTGGTGCACTGGTACAATTCATCTTTTTTTGGTACAATAAAAACAATACCCACGTAGTTTTAACATTTCTTTTAGGTGGATTAACTCACTTTTCTTTTCAATAATACAATTTTTATTAACATACCTCCAGCATTGATCAGAACTACCAAAAATTGCATTATTGTTAATTTGCCAAGAAAAGAGAAATTTGTTATTATACCCTTCACCACAGGTGAAAAAGGGTATATATAAGTTTGTCATTCCGTTTGTAATTTCTACAATATTGGTCTTAGACCCTATAAAGTATATATATTCTGGGTCCTTATGAGCAGAGAAGTTGATTTAACGATATCCGTCCGTCTGTCCGTCTTACGTTTGATATGTGTTTTCCGGAGACTCCAGACATGATTACGGCTAGGTTGTTTTACATTTATGTCACATATAGTCTACCATTTCGTCCTATTGAAAATCAGATAGATCGGTCCACGAGTGGCTGAGTTATGACGAAAAAGCCACGACCGCCTCTAATTTTTCCAAAAAAATCCCTTGTGGTTGTTGTTTTTTTTTTTATTTATTTTAATGCAATTAATTTAACACATACAAGCCCATAAACAGAATAAAGAAATAAACAAGTAGTTTCAATATATTTTAATTTAACGCTTCTTCATCAAAAGCGTTCGTAGTCGAGATGTGTAACTTGCAGCCTAAGACTCGTGAGGTTTCAGGATTGAGTCCTGGTTGCCCCAGTTTTTAAAAATTTTTTTATTAGTACCCTTCACCACAGGTGACTTTTTTTTTTTATTTAATTTGTTTATGTCCTAAAAACGATTTTAAAATTACCTATAAAGCTTTTCGATATTTTCATTTTATTGGCAATGACTCAGTGTTTTATTTTATTTCGGCAAGCATATACATATGTACATAAAAAGTTGTGTGTAATTTAATTAAATCCATACTAACTAGTATGTTAACCTAGATATTGCAAAGACATACATACATATGTATGCACATGAGTATGTATGAATCAAGGCGAATTGACTAGAAGGTGGGGTCAAGTCAACATGTGGTGTTTTTTTTCGGTGGTCGAGTTGTCAAAGTTTGTATACAAACTAGTTTTTTATGTAAACAAACCGGTTTTTTTTTACTAGCAATATTTTTGACAACCCGACCACAGAAGCATTGTAGTTGTAGAGTTGACCTCACCTTCTAGTCAATTCGCCTTGGTATGAATGAGCAAAAGTTATTTATGTATAAAGGCATTGCTTTCGTAATTGTTGTTGTTGCATTTTATTTTTATCTCTTATTGCAATGCCTTTAGGCATTGCTGTAGTAATTGTTGTTATTGTGTTTCGTCTAATAAGCTGTTGCTACGTTGATCTCTTCTTGCATTTCTCTTGGTTGCGGTTTTTTTATTGTTTTTTTTTTTATAATCTTCACCACAAGTGGTGGATTTTAATGTGTTTTTTACGCATACACACAGTGATGTTAACCGTACGGTAATTACCCTTTTTTAGGGTAATTTTTGGCCGCAAAAGGTAGCAAGGTAATTTAAAGAAATTTGGATTTTTGGTATACATATACTTACTTACATATGTCGGGTTTAAAATTTTAACTTTTATAGGTGATTTTCAATTTAAAAATACATACTAGATACATGTAATAACAAAAACATTAAGAACATTCTGATCCCTGCAGGAGATTGAACTAGTACCTAATTAGTACCAAACGAGTACAAAAAAAGCCAGTACTAGTTCTCAACTGTAAAATTTTCTATACCATCTTAATGCTCAAATTAGCTTGAGTGTGCTTGGAATATCACTAGTACGATTGATTCTAGACGTGTACTAGTACACTTGGACCGCATTTTGTGCTTTTTGCATTAGCATTTTAGCATTTTTTTATAATAAAAATGCCATTAATAAATGATTTAAAATCAAGTTTAAGAAGCATTTATCAAAATAGAAATATGTGCTGGAATTTTAGTTTTGTTACAAAAAATTCTATCAGTCTACAAGTAGTGCCCTTGTACAACATCAAGTACTAGTACTCATATGCACTAGTATTTTTATATAAGGACTCTAACCTCGTTAGCACTAGTACTTCTTGTTCTAGTAATTGTACACTCAAAATATTATGTAGTTAAATTCAAACGAAAATTCATTTGAAACAAATTAAAATTCATTTAAAAAACGGATCATTTACATTTCATTTAAAACAAATGATTTTTTCAGTAATTTCTAAGTTTTTTATTTATTGAACATCATATTCGTTAAAATTGAATAGTTTTTACTTTTAAAAAATATATTTTAACCGATAAAAATCAAACAAATTAACAAAAAAAAAATACGGAAAACATTATTTTTTGGTAGTTTGTTTTTTTAATAACAAACATAAATGTTGAAAAATAAATTATTCGTAAAATAACTATATTTTTATTCAATTTTAACAGTACCGAAAACGAATTTAATAACCTACAATCAGTTACTGTAATAATTTTATGAGTGTACTAGTGGCATTTAGACAATTAACTCTATAAATGTTTTCGTTACACCGATAAGTGCAAAATAAGAAAAATAAAATTACTCTTGTATATTATTAATTTTATATTTAATTTTAATTTTATATGTAACTGAATGCGGGAACGTAATCGAAACGCAGAACAAGGGTGTTTGTTTGTTTAAAAATGAACAATTCTTAAACATATGAAATAGCGGCAATGTTATAAATTTAAATATAGTTTTCGGATTATTTTAAGCACGGATCAAATTAAAAATTATTTTACTGCTTTATTCATAAAAAATGCAATAATTTTGGTTAAAAATGTATTTTAGGACAAAAATTTAAATTCAGACAAACAATCGCCTGTGATTTGGGACAGCACATTAATGTTTTAATTTAAAATCTTTGCGTACGGTAATTTCTTCTCAAAAAAGGTAATTTTTAGAGAGCCGTACGGTAATGAAAAAATAAAAGTTAACATCACTGCATACACATGTATGTATGTTCATAAAATTCTCTCAATATATTTTAATTTAACGCTTCTTCAATCAAACCGTTCATAGCTGAGTTGTCTAAGTTCTCGCTTAAGGCTCGTAAGATTGCGAGTTCAAGTCTCAAAAATAATTTTTTTTTTTTATTTTTATTAAATTTTTTTATACACGATTTTAAGATTAAATAAAAATTTATATAACGAATTTCAAACATCAACTTTGGCAAAAGAAGAAACGGACTTAGATATATAAATTTTTTGATTTTGTCATATTCTTCGGCATGACGAAATGAAAAGTTGGCGGTGCTCAATTTATATTTATTTATAGTAGTTTTGACTTAACTGCCACTCTTTTAGCTGCCAATTTGAGATACCTGCCAAAAACCACAAAATTTCACTCATTTCTTCAATTTCGTATGAAATGTACTTGTTTAAGTGCCAATTTCATACGTGCCAATTTAAGTTAGCTGCCATAAATATTTGAAATTATTATCCCATACTCATTGATAATTTTTCATTTAACTGACAGTAATTTAAACTTTAACTGCTTTAACTGAAAGAGACCTTATCATTCAAGATACAGACTTTCTAGAACTGATACCAAATTATTCAGACTATATTAACTGTGACGCCGATGTTGATTGTTACGGAGAGTTATCGGATAACGAAATTCTCGTGCCTATTACAGAAACTACTCCTACTGAGGATGAAGACATTGAAGATGAAGGAGACAATGAAGAAAATAACGTCTCATTCAAAATTCCATCGACTAAGAAGGCATTAGAAGCTTTGAATGTCCTCCAAAAATATTGTATGCACCACAAGATTGATATAATTCCAGAAACTATTGAGAATCATATCCTAAAAGGGTCTATAAAAGCTTTTAAGCAAACTTCAATTACTGAATATTTTTCTTAAATGCTATGTACTTTTTAAGTACTTTTACTTATTTGCAAAGACTGAAATAATTTGTTCCTTTTAATTTATATTATTTTTCCTGAAGTACCTTTATGATGTTTTATTAATAACTAATAAATGAAAATAAAATTTTTATTTTTTTTAAGTTTTGGTTATAAAAATAGGGAATTGTGTGAATCGCACTTATGGGCCACTTCTGTGGCTGGTAAACGAATCAGACAACTGCCAATTTTTGGCAGTTTAAAAATTTAACTTAAGTGCCATTTTGACTTACCTGCCACAAAATGCGTGCAAAACACGGTGTGGCAGTTAAGTCAAAAGTACTGTATATCTAAAGAACAATATTTATATGTATAACTTTTTGTTGTTCTTACATACGATACGGCATAGCCGAATATAGCACTCTTATTTGTGTTTTTTTTTTTTATTATTTTTATTTAATTTTATTACAGGTGGAAATGTTATTTTTATACCCTTCACCGAAGGTAAGAGGGTATATATAACTTTGTCATTCCGTTTGTATGTTCCACAATATTGATCCTACACCCTATAAAGTATATATATTCTGGGTCCTTATGAAAAGCGAAGTTCAAATCCGGTTGTCCGTGTGTATGTTGAAATGGGTTTTCCGAAAACCCCAGAAATGATGTGAAATTCAGCCAGATCGGTCCAAAAATGACGGAGATATGAGCAAAAAACTACGACTACCTCTAAATTTTTCCAAAAATCCCTTGTTGTTGCTGTATTTTTTTTATTTCTGTATATCTTGAGAACGGCAAGAGCCAAAGTTTCCAAATTAGGTACACATATTTAGGTTGCCAATACACACCATCCTACAAAATGTGGGCGGGATTGGAGAAGTGGGCGTGGTACCTCCCGTACAAAAAAAATTAAAAATTTTATAAAAACCTAAATTTAAGGGCTGTCATATGTCCTATGGATATGACTTATATATAAAAATATTTTAAGTAGAACATATTTTATAAAAAACTCGGGAAAAACGGTTCAGATACAAAAAAGTTATGACCAAAATTAAATTTTTTTTTTAAATACCCAACTTTCGGGAACCATAGATCTCCCCGAGTCCAAGCTTTATAACTTAAGTAAATGGTAAATTTCTTCTTCAACACGTCGGTAGATAAATCTGCCAAATCGGTTAAAAAATGGCAGAGTTATAACCGAAATACTGAATCCCCAAAAATTACTCTTTTTATTATTAACTTTGTTAAAATATATATTAACAAGTTTATATATAAATATAACTTAAGTAAATGGTAAAATTCTTCCTTAACACGTCGGTATATAAAACTATCAAATCGGTTAAACAATGGGTAATTTATGAGCAAAATACTCCAAAAATGGGCTAAAAACATCAAAATTTTTATAAAAACCTAAATTTAAGGGCTGCCATATGTCCTATGTATATGACTTATATACCAAAATGTCGGAAATTTGTATGAGTTATAACCGAAATACTGGGGTCTAATCACCGCATACGATATCGAGCAAAATTCACCGAAATTATTTATTTTGGTATCTTGAAACTGGATATCGAATAAAATGTATTGAATTTGAAATAATAGCATTCGACATCGAGTAACTCGACATTACATTTATCGAGTTTTCATTCGATACGCCAGTGTCTATCGTATGCCAAAAATTTAATAGTTTATTCGATACGATAGTATCGAATGCAGTGATTAGACCCCTGAATTCCCGAAAATTACTCTTTTTATACCCTTCACCAAAGGTAAAAAGGTATATACAATATTGATCCTACACCCTATAAAGTATATATATTCTGGGCCCTTATGAAAAGCGAAGTTCAAAACCGGTTGTCTCTTATTTTAAAAAAAAAAATATTTACCAGTTTTATTTAGTTTTTGTCTAGTTGCTCTGTATTCTGCTCGCACAATGGTGAAGGGTATATAAGATTCGGCACAGCCGAATATAGCACTCTTACTTGTTCCTTTTTATTTTGTATTCCCCCAACACAGTAGTGAAGAGGGTATTTAGCGTTTGTGCTGATGGGTGAACACTAAAAATTATAAGTATACCGATCGACTCAATATATCACTGTCTGAGTCGATTTAATGGTGTCCCTCAGTCTGCCTGCAGGCCATTTAATCGCAATTTTGAAGGTAATTTGATGAAATTATGTACACTGCTTCTAATTTATAAGTACGAAGCCTACTAAAAATGGTGAGAATCGGTTCGTAATTTCACATAGCCGCCATACAAACTACTTTCCAGAATAGTGTTTGTGACTATAAACTCTATTATTATGTTGGTATTTATATTTAATTTAGGCAAAATTTATTTTATTGCAATCTAAATCATCGTACAAAATTTTATTGAAAGCGGTCCATATTTGACGATTCTACTTTCGGAAAGCTTTTAATGCCGTTACTTCATTATAAATGTTGGTATTGACATAAAAATTGGCTACAATTAAAAAATTTTGTGCGCCCTTCCTAAAATGCGTAAGGGCAAACAAAACTCATATAGATGAAGATATCTTAATAATATTCAAACAAAGAACTTTCACATGAATCTTAAACTCCTAACATAATTCTAATCTGGCTGGTCCATGATTACCCATAGGTCCGAAATAGAGTCTTTTAATACTGTGCTGTAGGGTTTCAAATGGTCGGGCTTGACCGATTATAGTTTTTTACTTGTTTTGTTTTTAATTTTATTGAATAAAAAGTGTTTTGAATTACTTTGTATGGTTTTATATTTTACAGAAGTTTTGGTACAATTTATGTCAATTTGGTAAAATTTTGCCATTAAGACGGTACAATTTTAGAATTGTCAGATCCCAACAGTGTTACACACATCAGCACAAATGCATAATACCCTCTCCACTAAAAAAATTTCAAATGTAAAGTTCTTATTATATTCATAATAATCAATAATTAGTATTGTGGTTATTTTGTTAAACTATTTATGGTTTTTAATCCAAATTTTTAATATTTTTAATTAGGCTTAAGTTCATGAAATTTAATTTTTATTAAATTATTTTTGTGAAGAAAGGAATTTTACAACATGAAAATTAATTAAAATTGTTATTGATAATCTTTCATTCTTGACGTGGCTCGGGCTCGAACCCTGGCCGGCAGGTTACCATGACATGTTTCGATCGCAACCACTCGATCTCCTCAGATGGATTTGCCGTCTTACACTCGCAGCCATCGACGACTGCTGACGTCACTAGTCAAACATCAATCCTTAAACCAAATTGTATTTTAACATTTGGTAGATCGAAATTTGCTTTCCTGAATGATTATCCATTTAATTGATTTTACATGTTTTTTCCTTTACTTCTGTTTTTTCGTACTTTCGTCAAGAATTTTTCTTGAAGTCCAAGTACATTTTTTGTTTTTTCACTTTGTCTTTCTCTTTTCTGTTGACCTTTTTCAGCACAACTTGAAGGACAAATGTACACATAGAGCTCGTGCCTTAGCTTTAACAATAATTAGTATTGTGGTTATTTTGTTGAACTATTTATGGTTTTTAATCCAAATTTTTAATATTTTTAATTAGGCTTAAGTTCATGAAATTTAATTTTTATTAAATTATTTTTGTGAAGAAAGGAATTTTACAACATGAAAATTAATTAAAATTGTTATTGATAATCTTTCATTCTTGACGTGGCTCGGGCTCGAACCCTGGCCGGCAGGTTACCATGACATGTTTCGATCGCAACCACTCGATCTCCTCAGATGGATTTGCCGTCTTACACTCGCAGCCATCGACGACTGCTGACGTCACTAGTCAAACATCAATCCTTAAACCAAATTGTATTTTAACATTTGGTAGATCGAAATTTGCTTTCCTGAATGATTATCCATTTAATTGATTTTACATGTTTTTTCCTTTACTTCTGTTTTTTCGTACTTTCGTCAAGAATTTTTCTTGAAGTCCAAGTACATTTTTTGTTTTTTCACTTTGTCTTTCTCTTTTCTGTTGACCTTTTTTAGCACAACTTGAAGGACAAATGTACACATAGAGCTCGTGCCTTAGCTTTAACAATAATTAGTATTGTGGTTATTTTGTTGAACTATTTATGGTTTTTAATCCAAATTTTTAATATTTTTAATTAGGCTTAAGTTCATGAAATTTAATTTTTATTAAATTATTTTTGTGAAGAAAGGAATTTTACAACATGAAAATTAATTAAAATTGTTATTGATAATCTTTCATTCTTGACGTGGCTCGGGCTCGAACCCTGGCCGGCAGGTTACCATGACATGTTTCGATCGCAACCACTCGATCTCCTCAGATGGATTTGCCGTCTTACACTCGCAGCCATCGACGACTGCTGACGTCACTAGTCAAACATCAATCCTTAAACCAAATTGTATTTTAACATTTGGTAGATCGAAATTTGCTTTCCTGAATGATTATCCATTTAATTGATTTTACATGTTTCTTCCTTTACTTCTGTTTTTTCGTACTTTCGTCAAGAATTCTTCTTGAAGTCCAAGTACATTTTTTGTTTTTTCACTTTGTCTTTCTCTTTTCTGTTGACCTTTTTCAGCACAACTTGAAGGACAAATGTACACATAGAGCTCGTGCCTTAGCTTTAACAATAATTAGTATTGTGGTTATTTTGTTGAACTATTTATGGTTTTTAATCCAAATTTTTAATATTTTTAATTAGGCTTAAGTTCATGAAATTTAATTTTTATTAAATTATTTTTGTGAAGAAAGGAATTTTACAACATGAAAATTAATTAAAATTGTTATTGATAATCTTTCATTCTTGACGTGGCTCGGGCTCGAACCCTGGCCGGCAGGTTACCATGACATGTTTCGATCGCAACCACTCGATCTCCTCAGATGGATTTGCCGTCTTACACTCGCAGCCATCGACGACTGCTGACGTCACTAGTCAAACATCAATCCTTAAACCAAATTGTATTTTAACATTTGGTAGATCGAAATTTGCTCTCCTGAATGATTATCCATTTAATTGATTTTACATGTTTTTTCCTTTACTTCTGTTTTTCGTACTTTCGTCAAGAATTTTTCTTGAAGTCCAAGTACATTTTTTGTTTTTTCACTTTGTCTTTCTCTTTTCTGTTGACCTTTTTCAGCACAACTTGAAGGACAAATGTACACATAGAGCTCGTGCCTTAGCTTTAACAATAATTAGTATTGTGGTTATTTTGTTGAACTATTTATGGTTTTTAATCCAAATTTTTAATATTTTTAATTAGGCTTAAGTTCATGAAATTTAATTTTTATTAAATTATTTTTGTGAAGAAAGGAATTTTACAACATGAAAATTAATTAAAATTGTTATTGATAATCTTTCATTCTTGACGTGGCTCGGGCTCGAACCCTGGCCGGCAGGTTACCATGACATGTTTCGATCGCAACCACTCGATCTCCTCAGACGGATTTGCCGTCTTACACTCGCAGCCATCGACGACTGCTGACGTCACTAGTCAAACATCAATCCTTAAACCAAATTGTATTTTAACATTTGGTAGATCGAAATTTGCTTTCCTGAATGATTATCCATTTAATTGATTTTACATGTTTTTTCCTTTACTTCTGTTTTTTCGTACTTTCGTCAAGAATTTTTCTTGAAGTCCAAGTACATTTTTTGTTTTTTCACTTTGTCTTTCTCTTTTCTGTTGACCTTTTTCAGCACAACTTGAAGGACAAATAATAATAATCAATGTTAAAAAACTAGCACTTTTTTTGTCGATTTAGCACTTTTAATTTGAATTCTTCTGGAAAGCCTGATACACACACATGTATTCTATTTTTGACATATTAAAGTCGGTAGCCTGCTGTCTCGAATGTGTTTATAAGCGTGAGTCACGGTAGTACCACAGTACTTTAGGAGGTCAAATTGTACCAAGAAAAGTATAATTGTACCAACTTTAACATCCCTGTCTTACAGAATGATAAAACACCAGCATCATGCCCGCTATGGGTTTTAATAGTCGTTTATTTGAAAATCGGCATTATTTGAACAAAAATCGGCCTTTTAATAATTTAGAGGCAAAAAATTGTCAAATATGGCAGACCTCTCAGATTGGCACTACCAACGAAAAGTTTAATCTTTTTTTACTTGATTTAAGAATTTTGTACTTATTTTAAGAAATTCCCGGATTTATTTTTGAAATAAATCCCATTAAGCAGGGCTGTGGAGTCGGAGTTGAAGAGTCGGAGTTGAGGTTTTTGTACCGCAGTCGGAGTCGGAGTTGTTGTACCCACAAAAACTAGCGACTCCGACTCAAACATTTTTCGCATTAAAATTTTTTCTAATATTTTTCAAAGTAAAAAAATTTTAATGGCCAATTCTATTTAAATATCAGTTCATATTTAAATATAGTTTTTCATATACAGTACTTTTCGCTTATAGTCACAACCTTTAGTTGCAACCATAACGTGGACTATATCGCTAATGTGACTATTAGGCTAATTCACACATATACCACTTTGACGCATATAACCGAAATCGAATATAATCAAGTTATGTGAATAAAAGAAATTAAAAATGCATATAAATTACACCGACATCAGGCTGATGGTTTTACAACAGAGTTGCATACTCTATAAAAAAAAAAAATAAATAATAACAAGATAATTCATAACTGATACCAACGGCAAAAACTGATTTTTTACGAGTAGATAGTTGATGACAAATATTAAATGATTTAATTCATTCTTTCTTTGGATGGATTTTTGATTCGAAAACTAAAAATAACTTAGTAAATTTTGCTAATGTGACAATAAAGCCATTAATTTGCTTTACTCTTCCCTTTGACTACTCTTAATAAATGGCATATATGGCAAATGTGCTTATATCGCTAAATGGACTAAATCGTTAATACTTTATATTAAATTTACTTATAGCGGCGAAATATACAGATAAAATGGACTTTATCGCTAATGTGACTATAAGCGTTGTGACTATAAACGAAAAGTACTGTAATTCTATTTTTATTTGACATAAAAAAAAACGAATTTAAATTATAAATTGATATTTAAATAAATTTGTGAAATTGGCTATAAGAGGCTCTGCTTTTTGAAATTTTGAAGTCAGAAAATAAGGACCAGTATACTTTACATATGAGTAGGTGAGTTTCAAAAATTAAAAAATTGAGATAACATCTTTATTTTGAGAGATCTAGGGAACACGGAAAAATACATAATATTGTTCCAAAAATAATTCCCATCAATGTGGGGGCTACCCGAAAAATGATTTAAAAAACTTGTATCTACTCACTTTGGGGAAAATTGGCGAGATAATACAGACTTGAAGTTTCAAATTTTAGGTCTTGGACAGTAATAATATTGATTATAGAACGGAAAAAAGCAATGACGAGTACAGTGAAGAAAAAGATTTCAGTTTAGTTGTTTTAAAAATCATTTTTTCTTAAACTCCGCAGGTGGGAGATAAACTACATCAAGCCACATTTTGAAAACTTTACAGCTGACCCAAAAACATGTTGAAAATCACAAATGGATCTATTTCTGTATTAAAAATGTGCCTTTGTCCGAAAAGTTTATATGATTTTAATATGTTTTTTTATGTCGATGATATCATTAATAAAATGACGTCATAAAAGGTTTGTTATCTTCTATGATGGTATTGGGACTGTGCCATGCCGTGAGACAAACAGCACCAAGTCCAACATTCGATAATAGAAGGCTTACAACATTTTGTATACCCTCCACCACAATTAGTTGTGAAGAGGGTATATTAAGTTTGTCATTCCGTGTGGAACTTTTTTATTATTCATCTCAGACCCCATAAAGTACATATATTCTGGGTCCTTGAGTTATTCTAAGTCGATTTAGATGACCGTCTGTCTGTCCGTCTGTCCGTAAGTTGAAAACACGCTCACTTTGAACAACTCAAAAGAAATGAACAAACTTGGTGCCAAATTGCTTGAAGATATCCTAAGTAGTTTGGGATTAAAATTCAACAAAATCCGTTTAGTAGGATCAGATCAGATGAATCAAAATGTGGAAAAACCACCTAAAAAAATTGATAATTTTGTTACAAAAAATAACATAAATGCTGGAACAAGGCACGGAATGAGATAAGATTTTACAAAAATTTGTTTTATTTGACTGGAAATCACGCTGTTAAATTTCGTGAAGATCCGTCCATAATTTACCCTAAGCCCCATATAAACACTACTCCAGGAAAACAGTTTAGTACGCCTAAAACCGTAAAAAATAACGCTAGCATAACAAAATTTGGTACGTCACAGATTTTTAGGACTAGAAATAACACTGTGAAATTTCGTGACGATCGGTCCATAATTTACCTTAGGCCCCATATAAACCCTACTTCCGGAAAACAGTTTAGTACGCCTAAAACCGTAAAAAATAATGCAATCATAAAAAATTTTGGCTCGTCACAGTTTTTTAGGACTATAAATGATACTGTGAAATTTCGTGAAGATCGGTACATAATTTACCCTAGGCCCCATATAAACCCTACTACCGGAAAACAGTTTAGTCGCCTAAAACCATAATTAATAACAAATCGTCACAGTTTAAGATAATAATACCATCATACAGATATTACTGCTTAAACATTTGAACTGTCGGTGGAGGGTATCAAAGATTCGGCACAGCCGAATATAGCAATCTAACTTGTTTTACGTTACGTTTCTTTTCAAAATGTGTTAATAAAATTGTAGAATTAACAAACTGAAGGCGCATGAGAATGGTTAACAAAGTTGGTCGAAATAATTGACTTAATTAATAAAACAAAATCAAAATGACAGTGTTATGATTTATGTATGTACATATATTAAAAACAAAAGACCTCACTTCACAATTTACAAAAAAGGACTTATGATGGATGTTCTTGGCCTCTACAAATTCTGGGTACACTTGATACCCTTAACGTCTAAGCAAATTGGAGTTGGTGTTGTTTTTTTTTATCTTTTCTATCTCGAAAACTACATTAAAAAGGACTTATGGAAATTCACACATCGAATAAAAAACTTATTTTGAAAAAGATGTGAATTGGTGTTACAAAACTATTGTTACATTTTTTAGCACTGTTTGCATAATTTCACTAAATTAATATAACTTTTAAAATGTACTAAAGTTCAATGATCCGATAAGGATGACAGCAAAACTCGCTTCTTTCGATAGTTCGTAACAAAACTCGTTCGTTCGTACCGATCTACTCAGAATCACTTTCTGAGTCGAACTAACGATGTCCGTCCGGCTGGCAGGCTGGCTGGCTGGCTGTCCATGTAACCTTGTGCGCAAAGTACAGGTCGCAATTTTGTAGATAATTTGATCAAATTTGGTTCATAGGTTCTTATTTGCACAAGGACCAAGCCTATTGAAAATCGTAGGACCACGAGGGAAGATAGGGGGAAATTTCTTCCTCTCAGAAACTATCAAACCGATTTTAATGAAATTTAAAACATAGATAGAACCATATCGATATGGACACAAAATGTATAAATTTTAAAAAAAAATCGGACCACGAGGGGAGATAGGGGCAATTTCTGCCTCTTAAACCGATTTTAATGTAATTTAAAACATAGATAGATCCATATCTATAGGGACACATTAGCTATACAGTTTTTAAAAAATAGGACCACATGGGGAGGCAGGGGGCAATTTCTGCCTCTCACAAACTTTCAAACCGATTTTCACGAAGTTTATAAACATAGATAAATCCATAATGACACATAAGCATGATGTGTTTTTAAACACTGTGGTGTAGGGTATCATATGGTCGGGCTTGACCGACTATACTTTCTTACTTGTTTTTTCTACATTTCAGTTTGTTTCAATTTTTTAACTGTTGAGTTATTAGTTAAGAATGGCATAACACTTTAAAATCAAAAAGTTCAACTCATTTGGTTCATTTAATCGGGCGCTATATGTTTCATGAGTTTTTTCCAAAATTCAAATAAAATATTTTGCAGCTCTTCTACTCATATGTTAATAATTAGTATGTTAAAGCTCAATGCAGTACTACGTACGTTAGAATTAAAATATCGATTTGAAATTTTTACAGAATCATTTTCTTGCTATATTTAACCTTTTTAAAGGAACTGAATTACAAAAAATAAGATTAAAGTCAAATAAGGAAGGTCTCTTAAATATTTAGCATCAAGGTTAGAGTAGAAGCCGGAGTTGGAGTCGAAGTAGTACTTAAAAATTTTCAGCGGAAGGAGTCGGAGTTATAACTATTTCTTGACGACTCCACAGCCCTGCCATTTAAGTAGGATTGTTTTGAGTACGTTTTAGTGTTATTCGTACTTGAATTTTTGAGTTATAAAGGGTGGTTAAATTTCAATAAAACATTTTTTGAATAAAACACAAACTATTCAGGAAATTATTGTAATTTTATTTTATTATGATATATTGGTATTACTCAATTATGTATGGAACAAAATATCGGCCCAATGGGCGCCGCGACCACGGCGGCACACCTCCATCCGATGGTCCAAATTTGCGATGACCCTGAGGCATAATGGAGGTTCTATGCCGTTAATGTGCCGAATTATCTCATCCTTTAGCTCTTGAATTGTTGCTAGCTTATCGACGTACACCTTTTCTTTAAAATAACCCCAAAGAAAAAAGTCCAACGGTGTCAAATCACATGATCTTGGCGGCCAATTGACATCGCCATTACGTGAGATAACAGGGCCATTGAATTTGTTGCGCAAAAGAGCCATTGTTTCGTTAGCTGTGTGGCAAGTGGCACCGTCCTGCTGAAACCACATATCGTCCACATCCATATCTTCCAATTCGGGCCATAAAAAGTTCGTTATCATCTCACGATAGCGAACACCATTCACAGTAACTGCCTGACCGGCCTCATTTTGGAAAAAATACGGCCCGATGATGCCGCCAGCCCACACGCAAAGAAAAAACATGGTTGATACAATCACAATCGCAAACTATCATTAATGTTTGTGGTTATGATTGTGTCAAGCACGTCGTAAGCAACAATATATGTTTAGACATAATGTTTACTGCTAATGATTGTCCCAAAAATATTATTATGTTCATAAGAAAAATGCAAACGATCTTTTAGAACATGTTTCTATATTTCCTAAGACCATGCAACATGTCTATTTCAACATAGTATATGGTTCTCACAATAAAACTTTTATTTTAAAAATTAGTTGTTTATTTAAAATGCATATGTATGCATTTATGTATGTACAAATACTTTGTATTATATAAACATATAAAATATAGCTTTTATTAAAAAATAACATTTTATTCATACATTTATATATATATACAGTATGTATATCTGTGGCATTTTGACAAAACATCTTAAAACATATGTAGAAACGTAAGTTTATACCTAGGTAGTGACAAAGTTATTTTTATTCTGTTTACTTTTTAATATTTTTCCGAGCACCAAAGAATGGTAAAAATAAAGTCATATATGTACAAACTTACCTTTTTTTCTATAATAAAATCCACTATATCGATATGCTGTTGAACAGTAAATGAAAAAAAATTCAGGGATAATAACAAAATGTTGGGTAAAAATTTCTATGTGGCCTTCAATACTGTAGGTTTTTTTGGCTGCAAGAAAGACAACGTAATTGCATATTTAAAAATTTTTAATTTTATAAATTACTTACCTGTTTCAACAAATGAATAATAATTTATTTGGCTGAATTTGCAAGGCAGCATGGCCTTTTTCTCTCCAAAAAAGTTTTAATTACTTTGTAGTCACAAATGTTTACTGATTAAATGACGCTCGCGGCGCGAAAATTTTATTTTCTTTATAAACACACACTGTTTATTATGACAATAAATGTTTGCTCGTTAAGAGAATGTGTTTTAAAGCAAACATAAATTATGGTATTAAACATACTATTTGTTTGCAACTTATGTTATGATTTTAATTGTAAATTTGAAAAAGTATATATTATAGTAGCAAACGTTTCACATAATTTAATATGTTTAGCGAGATCAGAGTAACCTTTTAGGTGTAAAACACCATATAATATTATTACAGTGAATTTAAAAATGTTAAGGACAAAAAAAATATTTTTAGAAGTTATATTAAGACTATAACAAATTTATTAGGGTAAACATACTAGGCAAATATGAATATAAATGGTCATAGTGACCATTCATTAATCATGTTTTTTCTCTGCGTGCATAAACCGCACCAAACAGTCACTCTTTGTGGGTGCATTGGTTTTTCGACAATCACTCTTGGATTCTCATTAGCCCAAATGCGGCAATTCTGCTTATTGACGAATACACTGAGGGGAAAATGTGCCTCACACTGAATCACGAAGTGCACGATATGCATTTTGATTTGAACGCCCATTTTCATAATAAGTCTGGATAACTTTAACACGTTGTTGGATTGTGTATCTCTCCATGGTTCAAATTGAGTAAGTCTGAAATAGAGAAATGTCAAATAAAATTCGGAAAAAAACTTGGCGTTTAGGTGTGGTTCACATTCAACATCGGCCCTTACAATTTAACCACCCTTTATAATATACTAATTAGATACTTTCATACTTTTTTATTATTTTGGAAATGTCTTTTGTTAAAAATGTTTGCGTTAGAAAAACAATGTTTGTTTTGTTTTGAAATAGATATATAAATAAAATGTTCTTTTTTTAAATGTGTCGGATTTCAAAACACCTTTTCTGCAGACAATAAAAATTTCTTTGTTTTTAATTTAGAACATATAAATAATTGTTGAAGTGTATTGGGAGCAATAATAAGACACGTGTTTTCAGTTATAAATTGAATCAACGAGTGTTTCTATTATTCTTTGAATGACAATACAAATTTTTGAATTAGAATAAAAATCCTACATTCCATTTGACATATTTATACATGTTATTAAATCGTTTTCATTACAGTATGTATGTACACTAGACCGACTCACCTTATATGGGCAAAAAAAAATCAAAGTTGTACACCCCTGAAATTTAACTTTGACATGTTTTATAAAGATTCCTAAAGTAATTTGGCTCTAGCGATTATCTCCCGTGAGCTAAGCCGCGTCAAAAAAGGTTCCAAAAATGGTATTTTTCATGAACCAGATATAATAGAAATTTAGGAATTCTTTGATTCTGCATAAAAACGTTTTAAATATCTAACCACAGACTCGATATTAGTGCTGGGATACTATCGATATTTTCTACTATCGATATATATCGATAGTTCAGATTTCACTATCGATATATCGATATTACTATCGACTGAATGTTTGTACTTGTGCAGGAAAACATTAATGATTTTTTATAAGGCTACAGTTCGTTGATTTTATCACTTTAATGAACGTATGAGACGTATGTATATACGCAGGATATTTTAGATGGCAGTTTTTTAAAAATTGATAAGTACCTTTCTAAAGGAACCGAAGTAGGGACTATAAGATATTCCATTGCAACTTTAAAAGATTTTCTAAATTCTAAACCCAAAAAGGTAATCAATCTAGCGAACTTATCTCTAATGGTCGTCATTGTTTTGTCCCATGCTTGGAATTGCATTTGGATTTGCATTTTTTTTACAACATTACAAAAATATTGGACATTTCAGTCCCTTTGTAAACATGTAAAAATTTCGACTTAAAGGCCTTTAATTAGCAGTAAAAAGCACTGCTAATCAATCCATACCTCTTGCCATTCCTATTGTTTGCATTCATTGCTGTAATTCAGCGCGAATTAATAATAGCAAGTAAAAATTTGCGGCAAAATACTGTGTGTGTTTAGCTGCTGTTAGATGTCTTCATAGCTGTATTTTAAATAATATAAATATCGATATTTATATTTTTCCTATCGATATTTTCTATATTTTAAGACTATCGATAATATCGATAGTCTATCGATAGTTTCCCAGCACTACTCGATATAGCGAGATGTTTATGTCAGTTTTCTAATGCTTTTCAATTGGGTTTTAATGAAGATTTAATTTCCGATTTTCTTTTCCAATACGTCGTTCGAAAGGTGTTGACCACCGCTTGAGATTTTAGTCAAAAATTAACCCTTAACTGCCTATCTTACTTTTTTTTTATCAAATTCATTAAAACATCACTAAAACAAGTGGGTGAAGATTAATACGCCGAGTTAAATATGTTTTATAAAGTAAAACTTGAAAACGTAGCTCAGCAACTCGTATTTCAGCTACGCGTAGCTCAGCTACGTTTTTTTTTTTTTTTTTTTTTTTTTTGACCGGTGTATCTGTAAGAGATTTTTTTAAGTTGTGATCGAACCAAAAAAGATTACGGAACAGGAAGGGCTTCAAATTATAGGAAATTAACTCTACTTTCGTAATCTTTACTCAAAATTTTTAAATTATAAATTTTTCTATTTTAAAAAATTCTTTAAATTTTTGCTGGTGTATATGGGAGAGATTTTTTTAGGATTTTGTACAAAGTTTTCATTAATACAAATAAAATTTCGTATTTTATACCCGTTATATTAAATTTAAAATAATTTTTAATACGTCATTTTGCCAACTGACTTGAGCAATCATGTAAGTTCAACGATAAGAGAACATTAAACATTTAATAGGAAATTTCTTTATTTATCTGCGCAACATAAAAAGGGAAAAATTAAAATCTGTCTGTGCATATTTATTTTTATGAATAAAATAGTATTTTAAGGTATAAATTAATAAAATAATCACCCCTATCGTGAATAACAAGTGGAATTTTTGTTGCCATGAAATTTTCATTTCCCTCGAAGGGAAAAAAGCAATCGTGAATCTCATGTGAAAAATTGTTCACGCTATCAGTTCCAGTGAATGTAAAAAAAAAGAAGAGAGATTAGAAAAAATTAAAAATCAATGACATTTTTATTCATTAATATACACACGTATATATTTTAAAGAAAAGTTAAAATAATAAAGCTAAAGAATTAGTATTGGAGGGATAGGTTGATTACAACAACGTTAGTTTTTTGCACTTTTTTAATTTTATGTAGTGAAATACTTATTTTCTAAAATTCTGCCACCACGTCTTTCAAAAGCTTCACAAATCCGCCGGCAATCAACCTGTTGTTTTGCATTTTGTTGACCAAAATATCGGCTTGTGCCTAATTAACGGATCTAGCCCTTAATATTCGATTTAAAGGAGGAACTACTGACATACATGTTCTGTTCCCTAGCAAAATTAAAGTGAGAAAATCTAAGGGAAACTTGGAAAAAACTTTTCACGATAAGGGGAATTTATTCCCGTGAACATTTTTTCCAGTTATTATTCATCTTTGATTAACCTTTTTAGTTCATAAGAGTCTTTCATGATCGCAAATATGTGAAAACGGGAAAAATTATTCACGACAGGGGTGAATATAAATTTCGATTTTTTCTATTGTTTTTATGCATTTGTGCTGATGTGTGTAACACCTTAAAATATTGGTCCTAGACCCACCTTAAAGTATACCGATCGACTCAGAGTCGAACTAAAGATGTCCGTCCGTCCGGCTGGCTGGCTTGCTGTCTGTCTGGCTGTCCATGTAACCTTGTGCGCAAAGTACATTACAATCCCTTGCAAAAGTCGACAAACAATCGACGAAAAGTCGGGAACAAAATATTGTAATTAAAAATTGAATTTTATTTACATTGAAGAAATTTAGGCCCTTGACAAAAATAACATTTATATAGTTTTTTTTTAGTATACAACTGGACTTGAATTTTTTCAACAATTTTTTTTAAATGTCCTCTTAAAAATGTTGGTCATGAACGAGTTAAATTAATAGTTAAGGCTCAGTTAGTCTTTACTTTCTGTTCTGTTACGATTAAGCTAATTTGTTTTTGTTATTTAAAAACCTGTGAAATCCAAAACATGTTAAGTTATTGTAAGTGACAGCAAAATAAATTATAAAAAAATACATATTTTGGTTAAAATAAACTATTTTTTGATTTTAAGAATTCATAAAATTTCTTCAAATTTATTTGCATTAAAGTGATTGAAATAATAAATTTGTCAAAAAATGCTGATAAGTTGCTACAGAAAAAGTAACTATTACAATTTCGTAACAGAACGACACGGAACAGAACAGAACAGAAACAGAAAGTAAAGACTAATTCTGCCCTTACTCAATATACATATTTTTAAAACGTGTTGGGTGGGCAAATATATGCTTTTTGTGGTTATAAAATGGGGTTTTAGCAGGGCTGGCAAAAACCCGGGGTTTTTCATAGGTTTTTTTTGGGTCTTATTGGTTTTTTTTTTGGGGTTTTGTTGCTTTCGTGTAATGGCATAATAATTGATCTAAGCAATGTTGTCAACTCAGCTCATTTCGGTATAGATTTAGCAAGAAAATGTTCAATACTTTTTTAATGGCATAATCATCAAACGCATGGATGGTTAAAAGAGAACCTTCGACTTAAATATGTCCTTACATATCAGCCTCAACTGCCAAGTGATGTAGAGTGGAACATTTTTGAACTTTTATGCCCAAATAAGAGTGAATTTGACAATGACATTCATATGGCCATTTTCTCATTAGGCAATTATTTTTTTTCGCAACGAAAACAGCACATTAATAATATTTGGTTTTCTCAATGTCTCATTTGCTTCAATTTTATCGCAAAGCTAACCGGCACTCATCTGCTTATTATTCTATTTCCTTTTATTTGCCGTACAGATAAATGCAATCAGCTGACTCCCAACTTTTTCATGTATTCTGAGTGGTGTTGCCAGCTGAAAACAATGTTTTTTGTCGGTATATTGAGAAACCCAAAATCGTTAACGGACAGTTTATCGTTCCAATAAATTTGTGTTGACATTAAGTAACAAACAGTTTGTCGATACATTGAGAAAATGGCCAATAGACTTTTAAACAACGTATAGTTGTATAAAGAAGCTTTGAATCTCCAACAACTGTTACTTAAACTTTAAAAGATATATATGCTGTACAAAGTGGCTCCGCTACAATTGCAACTGCCATTGATGTATTTTGTTGAACAATGATAAACTACTGTCAAAACGGAATTTTGTTGAAAAGCGTACTTACTCCAACTCATTATTTGGCGAATATGATGTATCCCAAATATCCCAAATAAGTCAAGAAAACGTAAATAGCAGAAGAATGGAAAAGTCAAAAGCACCTCTCATTTCTTGCACCCTGTTTTTTACAATAACGGTATTAAGATCAGATTTTATTTGATTGAAAAAATGGAAAAATTATTTTTTTTTTATTACAACAAACACAAGGAAAAGTATTTACACTAAAAGCTGAAATTAAAACAACCTTAAAGTTGAAACAGTTTTTAAAGCTTTTTTCCATTTACCATTATTTTCATATACAACATCTATTTCCATTAACGACGTATTATGTATATAAAAATTTATGTACTACACGCAAAGAAAAAACATGGTTGTTGTAAACATATTCTAAGAGCAACATATTATGATAAGATTCATGATTGTGGTCACCATATAAAGATTATTATTAAATCATATTATGACTTAATATACTCGTACTATTGCATCATAACATTTCTTCCTTTATCATATTATTATTCTGTTAATCATACTAAGTTAGAAAGTAACCAAATTATTGTCATGTGAATCATAATAAGTTAAGAACTAATCATATTATTGTTATGCTAATCATAATAAGCTAAGAACTAATCATATTATTGTCATGCTAATCATTATAAGGTAAGAAATTAATCATATTATTGTCATGTTAATCATAATAAGCTAAGAAGTAATCATATTATCATCATGTTAATCATAGTAAATTTAGAAGCAATCATATTATGTTACAGCACCTTTCATAACTGTCATAAAAATACAAAATAAATAAAATTTTTTTGCATCGATTTTTTTATTTTGTGGCTTTTTTAGAATTTTTCTTTATGTAAATCAAATAGCGGAGTTCAAAAGAGCAAATAAAAAATCTGTGGTATTCACGGGCAACCGCGTATGTCCATTTTGCTGATTTTGAGATGTTGATGACATATTGCCTAATTTTAAACGCTCTTTATATGTTTCTAAACATTTTTTAAAAAAGATTGATCAATTTCGAGTTTTTAACGTAATGACAAAGTTTAAAAAGTGCAATTCCTATCCCATTGTTTGATCTATAATGGTTTTTCGGCTCTCCGGAGAAATTTGTTTTAAGACATACGCGGTTGCACACGAAAACCACAGAAATATCGTAGCACTTTTATAAAATATAATGAAATCTCTGTGTGTTTTGTTGTTAGATTTTACAAAAAAACTACGATATATTGCATTTGCACGATAACATCACTAATACTGAATGTACTCCGCTAATATTTTAGTTTTTTTAATTTCTTTAAACTTATTTTTTTATGGGAATGGGAAACTTTAAATTGTTTAACCGCTCGCATATAAATTCAACGACACAACTGATTCAAATTTACAAATGGCGCTAACATAATATTATTAGAGTAACAATAGTTTGACTGCATCTTAAACATAATATGATAAATGTATAGAAAGTTATCATGTTATGGCTATTAAATATCATGATATGGTTGTGAGTAATATAATATGTTTTGAAAGTTATCATAATTAAGTTGTTAGAGAAATAATTATTTTTCGGTCAACAATATTCAAATTTGTAATTGCGATAAACATTGATATGTTTACAGTAACTATAATATAGTTGATATTTAATAAAAATAACAATTATTTGTGTACGACAACAATATATTGTTACATTAAACATAATGTTGTTGCTGCCGTAACCATGCACAACCATATTTTTTCTCTGCGTGTATAATCACGAATGAAAACATCTTGCCCTTTACAATATTCAATGTTTCTTTTGCCATTGTAATCGTAAACATTTTTAGTTTGAGATTGAACAATAATGTCTCCAGTCAAAGGAGGTTTGAACATGAGAAAGTGCGTCTTTAAAGTACGACCAGAAAATAGTTTGGCTGGTGGTTGTCCAGTACAACAGTGATCAGTTACGATAATTGATAAGAAATCTGTTAACTACTGTATTTAAATTGGTTTCGCTTGTTAAATTTGCATTAATTGATTTTTTTTAACGTTTTTATGAAGTTTTCTGCCTGACCATTGGTAGCAGGGTGTCCAGGAGATGTTAAACGTGTGTTAAGAATTTGATCATTCCTACTGGAAAGTAGTTGTTTGTCAAAACGCAATCTTGGTGGAACCAACAAAGTTATAAAGTAAAAAATAATTATACCTATTAATTTTCATATTATTCGAATTTGTATTCTTAGTCAAATTACAATCCTCAAAAGCTTTTTTTATACTTTAATAGTCTTATTCATTCAGTATTTTCCAGGAATATTTTTTATGCACTATCAGAATTTTGTTACAATAATTGTATACATATGTATTTATTTAGAGTGGGTTTTTAACATCGGGTTTAATCTAAGCGGCAAACTATAATTAATTAATCTCAGAATAAATTACATTGAGTACTAATTGTGTTTGCCGTTTTTAAGAGGTAGTTTAAGCCTCGCAGCATTTACTGAATAACCCCAAATGGCAAGAATTTTCGCCCTTTTAATTCTTATAAAAAGAAAATTAATTCTTTAATTAATAATTATTTTATTAAGGGGTTTATATGTTTCAGAATCACTAAAGTCTTCATCTTTACTAGAATAATCAATTTTTCTGTTTTCTAAAAAAAAAAATTTTAACAGCTGCTTTTGTTATACATGTGTTTGTGTTGACATTTGATGATTAAGTTTAAACCACCAACAACGTTCTGCAGTGGACCTGATGGTATTCCTAGCTGCCTTCTTATAAATTGTGCGCATAATATATCTATACCTTTAACAATTTTATTCAATATGTCTATAAAGCATGGCTACTTCCCGAAATTATGGAAAAAGTCTTTTATTATTCCACTATTTAAATCAGGGAATAAATCGAATATTGTGAACTACAGAGGTATTGCCAAATTAAGTGTCATTCCCAAACTTTTTGAACAATATCTTACTGAATATTTAAGTAAACAAGTCTCTTCCATACTCACACCTTTCCAACATGGTTTTCGTAAAGGATGTTCAACTACGACTAATTTACTAGAATTGACAACAATAATAAATAATGGCTTTAAAAACGGATGTTATACCGATGTTATATACACTGATTTTAGTAAGGCTTTTGACAGAGTTAACCATAAACTTCTATTGCATAAGCTGTATTTAATGGGATTTACGAATTGCTGTTTGAATTGGATAAAATCTTATCTTTTCCGTCGTGAACAGCGTGTGTGTTTTAATAATACATTATCTAAACATATTATAGTCAACTCTGGTGTTCCACAAGGTAGTCATCTCGGACCAATACTTTTCTTATTATATATCAACGATCTACCTACCACAATAAAATTTTCCAATATACATATGTATGCTGACGATGTAAAAATTTTTTCAAGTTGTGCTGACTCCATTGTTCAACACTACTTACAACAGGATTTAAATTTATTCTTTAATTGGTGCCAAATAAACTTATTGGATATAAACTTTAAAAAATGCAAACATATACGTTTTTCCAGAGAAACTAGACCATTTGGCTGCTATTTTACTGGGGACCACAAATTGGAAGTTGTTAATGCTTTCTTGGATCTTGGTGTATTATTTGACACTAAGTTATCTTTTTTAGAACATATTAATATGTGTACTAATAAAGCTCGTGGCGTATTTGGATTTATTAAACGTTGGTCAAAGGAATTCTCTGACAGATCTATAACAAAACAGTCCTATAATCGAATATGTCTCAATAATTTGGGATCCATATTACAACGTTCATAGTGATCGTATTGAGTCTGTCCAAAAACAATTTCTGCTATTCATATTACGGAGCACTTACCCAAATCCATCTATATATCTTCCTCCATATAGAACCAGGTTATTGGAGATTCATTTACCAACTTTAAAAAGCCGCCGAACAATGCTGAATGTCATATTTGTTATCAATCGAATTAAAGGCAATATTTGCTCGGAGTTTCTGTTAAACAGTTTATTTTTTAATGTTCCCCAACGCCCTACACGTTATTACCAGCCGTTATCAATTGAATACTTCCAACAAAATTATGCAAATGCCGACCCTTTTCGTCGAATATGTGTAAACTTTAATGATCTGTACAGTATTATTGATATGACTTTGAATATCAATACTATCTAACTGAAGTTAATTTTATATTTAAATAGATGATGTTAAATTTGTTTGTTTAATTTTGTAATTTTTGTCTGAAAGGAGGTAATCCATAGACTAAATAAATAAATAAAAAAAATAAATAAAAAAAAATAAATAAAATCTCTAATCTCCATGTTAAAAACCCACCCTTGTTGTTCACTGTCACCGTTGATCGCGACAAACAACAAAGAATACACAAACATTGTGTAGCTTGACAAACAGTTACTTCACCTTTAATATAAGTTAAAAAGAAAAGCGATTTTTTAGTTCTGGATTTTAGTTAGTTGGCTAGCGACAATCAAGGTAATTTGTTTAAAATAATACAGTCCATTTAATTAAATATTAAATTTAAGTGAATTTTCATGAATTAAATAAAGATTGAATAAAATTGAAAAAATAAAATTTTTCTTTAAAAAAAAAATATTGAATTAAATAAAGTTGGTTTAAATCATTTTTGCTGTAAGCAGAAAACAGCTTCCGTATCTCTCCAACGTGTTTAATTCCGTTTTCTTTTAAAAATAAACTAAAGTTGTCCGACGTTAATTGTCTGCCATTGTCAGTGACGACAACATCCACTAGACCAACACGGCAAAACGTTTCCCTTAATTTGTCAATAGTAAAGCTGTTCGTTATCTCTTTTGCTTTAAACACCTCTACCCACTTTAAAAAAGAATCAACAATAACTAAGAGGTAAAAACCACTAATAGGGCCAGCAAAATTTAAATGTATTCTGCTTCAAGCCAAACTTGACGGGTTAATTGGAATTTGAGGACTTTTTTCAGGGCTACTCTGAAGTTCCTGACAGGCAGTACAATTACACCGTTTTCGAAGTTGCGTCGTTTTTGTTTTGTAATATACAAATTTTTTTACAAAGCTTAAACAACAAAAGAGGATTTTCCGTTTAAGTCTAATGCAAATATGTATGTGAAGGTTGGCTGCTGATTGCAACGGGTTGCAAATTACATTTGCTGAAGTAAAGTTAAATTTAAATATTTTGCAGCAACGAGTCAAAAAAGCAATAAGATTGGAACAAAAACTGTGCATTTTGGCGCGTTCTAAATCAGGGGAAAAGGCTGTTGATATTAAAAGAAACCTTGAACTAGCCCCTTCTACAATAAAATCCATTTGCTGTTCCAGTGACGCTGATAAAATTTAGAAATTTGTTGAAACAAGAATATTGTTACAACAGAAACAGGTTACAAAAATGAGAAGTCTCTTGATGAAAAAATGGAGCCACTTCTTATTATTTGGATTGAAGATCAAAATCAGCGATAAATGCCCTTAAAACAAACGGTTATTCAAAAGAAAGCTTTATTTATTTATTTTTTCAGCTAAAATTATGAATCTCGGAACCAATTAAATTAAAATCAATAAAAATGTATGGGAAAACGTGCTTCGGTTTGCGTCGAGTTTTCTCGGTCCCAATTAGCGACACAAACCGGGTTATTGGTATACTTACAAGGTCCTCAGTATCCCGCGGCAATGCCTTTGTTTTCACGATACCTAAATAAGAGTTGTGTAATTCATGTGAAATCATTGGTCTTAAATTTGATTCTGTCATCTGACATGTCAAATTTTCAAGTCACATGCAATTGCGCATGTGTGTCCAAATTGCTGTTTTACATAAGGTTTATAATATTCGGTCACAAACGTACATGTAATTTGCTTCTGACATTGTCTCGGTTTTTTTTCGCATTTTATTGCAGAAAACCAAAGTAGTTCTCTGTTTCAAAATAGCTTGCTGTCGCCGCAAACATTTTATTTGCGCCGTAAAAGAGTTTGGCCATCTTAAAATTTTTTTCTTTAAATTCGAGTATGCCAATTTTGGATATAATAATGAAACTTTTTTTAAAAATGTATGTACATTATTTCTATTAAAAGGTAAAAAGAACATACATTTATCGGTATTGTAAAATAAACAACCTCAGCCGGCTAATGAAATCGTTTCTTACAACATTTTTTTCAAAATAACAACACTGATGCCAGATGGTTTATCAGAAGAAAATAAAGCACGCTCTAATTGAAATTTTGTCAGATTACTTTGCGTCTAACTTTTACAGAAGCAAAGTTAAAAAGGTAACACCCAACATGTATGTCTTTTGCAGTGGGAAATTTGACATGTCAGAATGTCACAGAATGCATTAATTCACCTGATAACTCAGAGTGCTTATTATGGAAAGGTATGAAATCATCTTCACCTAACTGTAAAACTAAACGTTTTTGGATTGCATCACATAATTTAGATAAATGTTTGTCCCTTTGTGTTTCACGAGCTATAGCCTTGAAATTTAAATTTAATTTATTGTCAGACTCAATCTTTTTTTGCTTCCCTGAGGGACTCCAGCGTCAATTTTCTGAGGAGAGCTTTAATAATCACCTTTTTTAATAATAAACTTTCGACCGACTAAGTAGCTTTCTAGCAGCTTGTGTGTGTTTACTGGTAAGTTTAGTTTCAATTTATGTAATAAGCCATCATGCCAGACTTTATCAAAAGCTTGAGAAACATCGATGAAGAGAGCAGAACAATATTTTCTTTCTTCATAGGCTTTTCTTATTGCGTTTACTATACGATGGGTTTGCTTGCTGTGTTCTCTTCTAAAGCCGAATTGGTGGTTAGGAATACATCTATTTTCATTTAAAATTGGGGTTAATTTTGACGTTAATAGCTTCTAAAACAGCTTTGATATATTAGAAAGTAAGCTTATAGGCCTATATGACTCAACTTTTGTGTGATCCTTTCCTGGTTTAGGTATCATGGTGACTAAGAAAACCTTCCACTTTTGAGGATAGTATTCAAGGCGTAGAATAGCATTAAAAATGAAAAGAATAATTTTCTTTGCTATGCTGGGTAGCTCCAAAAGCATTTTGTTGCTGATCTTATCAAAACCAGGAGCCTTCTTGGGGTTTAAATCACAAATAGCCTTTTCGATTTCTCTTAACTCAAATCTTAGGGGAACAGCTGCTCTAGCTGCAACAGGTGGTAACTCGACCGCAATATCGTGAGATATATTTGAGGTAAATACGTTTTTTAAATGATTGACAAACAGATTTCCTTTTTCAACATCATTTCTTGCCCAACTTCCATTCAAGTTTCTTAATGGTGGTTTAGAGACAACTGGCCTTTTGAGATTTCTAGCTGCACGCCATAATGAGTAGTCTGATTGTGGGGTTGCACCAAGTTCCTTAAGATATTTTTCCAGAGAAGCCGTTTTCTGAGTCTGCAGTAACTTTCTTAGTCTTTTTGTACACTCTTTAAGTAAGTTCTTAAGTTGAGGGGATCTGTGCAATTGCCACTCTCTTCGAGCCCTCCTTTTTTCAGACAAAATATGCTCGACATCTGTGGAATATATTTTAATAGTTTTTGTTTTTTGGGGGCAATATAGGAATGTTGAACAGCTAGTTTCAGAAAACTGTCAAAATTGTCAATAGAGCGATCTACATAATCCGGTGTACTGAGCAGAATATTTTCTGTGCAATGGGTACTGAGATATTTTTTATATTTTAACCAATTAATTTGCGTAGCTGTCGTCGCTAAGTAACCAGTCGGAGGTACAATTCTATTGGGGTTCATTATAGGAACAATTGTAGGTGTGTGGTCGGAAGATAATTCTAGGGAAGCTTCAACATGAATCGTTTCTATGGGAATGTTTTTAACCACGCCGTAATCGATGACGTCTGGAACTTTTTGATGATCAGTGGGCCAATATGTTGGTTGTCCGCTCGCTACCACATTTAAAGCCATTTAAGAAATTGTGTTAAATAAAACACGACCGTTTGGTGTTATAAGTCGCGACCCCCAGAAGGTACCCAATAAAAAATTTTATCATTTTGCGAAGCACTAAAGGTACATTTAAAAAAATAAGCGCACAAATATGCGCTACGCAATAAGACATACAGAAATGCAGTAAAGTAAGTGAAAGAACTCTCAACAACTTTTATTAAAAAAAATAACATTTCAAGTGCTACGGCATTCCCTTACCACGAAGCAGGTTTGTAAGGGAGAATACTAAAAAATAACTGTATCCAAACATTCAGTGTGTAAAGCTGATTGTTACATATAACAGTTTTTATGTGCGCTGAATAATGCGCTTTATGTGTCAAAAATGTATTGCTTCAAAGTGGGAACTCGCCATATAAAATTCATGTCTTCCGTAAGCGCAATGGTAAGCGAAACGTTTATGTTTCTCCCTTACAAACCTGCTTCGTTGGAAGCTCCATTTTTTATTGGGTATGTTTAGCGTTATAATCGCCAGCGGCTAGGAAACACGGTCCTAATGATTTAAAATATTTATAATATTGGTCCTCCGATATTGAAAATCTAGGCGGGGAGTATAACGATGAAATTACTAGGTTTCTATTTAATTCCTCAACGCAAATGTTCGTTGCTTGGAGATAATCTTCACGATGATCACACATTAGGTAGTGCTTGTCTCGGGTTTTTATTAAAATGGCAGAACCTCCACAAGCTCTATCTCGAGGGTCCTTGGTATCATATAGTATATAACCATTGATTTTAAACATATTTCTTGAGGTCAAATGAGTTTCAGAAATCATCATGACATCAATTTGTTTATTTTTAAGAAAGTATTCTAATTCATTTTTATGTTGGCGGATGCCGTTTGCGTTCCAAAAACAAATTTTTAAACAGTTCATGGTTTGTTAAGTACAGCTTGCAATAACATCGATTGCATTCTAAGCATTTCCTGCATCATATTACCCATTGTGTTCGTAAAATTATTTACTGTTTGCACTAATGTTTCCATGATTTTTTCTAAACGACTTAAATTAGAAACCGGAGTTTCATCATTACTTGGCGAGGCACCTTGCATAGGCTGATGGTTTGATTTTAGGACGTTAGCGTAAGAGGTTCTGTTATTACTAGGCTGGGGGGCTTGAATTGCATTTGTGTTTACTTGATTTGCGACCTGCATTTGAGGGGTATTTGTTTTCGGTCCAACCGTCTACTTGACGCTATTATATACAGGGCATCCTCTATAATTGGCAGTGTGATTACCGCCACAGTTGCTACATTTTTTACGTTGGGGTCGGTTTTAGACTTATCGCAAGAAACTGTACCGTGTAGTTCACCACATACTACGCAGACAGGGGGTAAGTAGCAGTATGCCTTGGTATGGCCAAATTCTTGGCAGTTTAAGCACTGAACAGGTCAATTTTTTTTGTGCGGCTCCTCAATTGTGATTTTTATTTATAGAATATATTTCACACTATAAATGGGATGCGTTTCGTTTTTTTTTTTAACTTAATGTCGCCGGGCTCTAATTCCACTCGAAAAAGTGGTTGTGGATTTTTGTCCCTATTTCTAATATTTACCACATGTTTTATCTTGAAGCATTTTTCTTCCAAGAAAGTTTTAATTTCCTTTGGGTATACGCATGAATCAATTCCCTTAATCACCACCTGGAGACCTTTACTGCTCTTGAGTTGGTATGTGTAACAACTTTTTTAAGTGCCTCAAATTTGCTTATTATTTTGCGAAAGTCATTTTCATTATTTACTTGAATTTAAGTTTCATTAATACTACCTCGCTTTATTGCAGCAACATAAAAAGAATTTTCACCAACCAACGAAATTATTGGGAATTAATTTTATCAAAAGATGGCACTTTTGATGCCGAAGCAACAGCTGAAGAAGTAGGGCTGCGACGCCGTTTAAGGACTGTTATATACCTGTCCATACCAACTTGGACTTGAGGCTTTTGACAACTTTTTACAGGGGGTTTTCCATTGCATTTGTGTTTAAGTTTATGGTATCATTTCCCACTAAATTTGTTTTTGACGTCACGGCAATACTTGCTGGCCTGGCAACACTTGTCACCAAATCTAGTTGTAGTTTTTTATTGAGTCACTCTCCACCGTTTGTGTGAATACCGAGGGTGAGAGGGAACGTGTTCGAAAAATTGGCTTAGCCGTTAGGCAGTTAATATTGTTTTGTTTTGTTTTATTTATTTCTGCATAATTTCATTTGCATTAACTAAAACGTAAACGTTTCTTTCATTTTGTCTTAGTGTTGTTTCACTGTTCGTACTCATGCAAAGAGTTGTTTTTGTTTTTCACCGTTTTGCTTTGCTTTTAATATTTTTAGTATTTATTGTATTACAACAACACAAAAAAAATAAGAAATACGTTCATGTGTATATATTTTTACTTTTTTATTTTATTTAATTTTATCGTTTTAATTGCTCACTATTATGTTAAATAATTTAAATAACAAAATATATTATTTATTTTAAGCGTCCATTCGCTGCTGATATATGTCAAAATCAAATGTGATTAATTAATAGTTAAAATCGTATGCGGGGTTAAAAATACTCGTCTGTATCACAACAAAGCACAATCAAAATAATGTACTTATTATGATTAACATGGCAATAATATGATTTACTTCATAACTTAGTATGATTGACAGAATAATACTATGATTAAGGGAAAAATATTATGATGTAATATAACAAATAAATTTAGTCAAAATATAATTCAATAATAATCTTAATATGGTAACTACAATCATGAATCTTATCATAATATGTTGCTCTTAGAATATGTTTACCACAACCATGTTTTTTCTTTGCGTGTGGCATCCTCAAGTGTGTTTCCTATGTTTGCCAGTTGAATTCGAGATAAGCCGTCAGCTATATTGGCAGTTCCTTTTATATACTTGACAGTGTAATTAAATCCCGAGAGTGTCAATGCCCATCTCTGCATTCTTGCAGAAGCCATTATCGGGAATCCCTTATTTTCACCAAACAAAGCTACAAAGGGTCTATGATCTCTAGCAAAAATGTGTTGCCAAGTACACAAAATATTATTGCTAGAGCTTCTTTTTTTAGTGTGCAGTAGTTATTTTCGCTTTTGCTTAATGATCTAGAAATTAATGCTATTGGTTTTACCTAACATTTACACATGCCACTGCCAGTTCGAAAAATCAATACGCTCACTTTTACTAATACATACACTAGGGCGGGTCGATTTAATAATCGCCCATGGCTCAGTGAAAATCGTATTCTAGGGATCAAAATAAGAAACTTTGCCGAAGGAACCATACCTCTAAAACGAATTTTACTACCCCCCAAACTGTTGACTTTTGTCCCGTAGGGTCAAGTTTTGAAAAATCCGACTTTGACCCATTTAGAGTGCCCCAATCGAGTCCAAATGTATGACCGACCCCCACTTACTTTGGAGGGCCGATCCACCCATGCCAGTGGCACACCCCCTGGAACTCCCCTGGGGGTTCCCCATACATACATTTCAAAAAATCACAATTTTTGGCACTTTATTTTATTTATTTTTATTAAAAAAAATTGATGTTTGAAGTCTTTTTTGCTTTCAAGTCTGGGCAATTTCGCACGGCTCTCTAATGTCGTCGCCATAACAGCCTCTACATTTTCCGGTATAACTCGTTTGGTAACGCTAGCTAGCAATTGAACGTTTTGTTCTGTTGCAGGTCGTAAAGTAGGTTGTGTGGTTTTTTTAAGCCACCACAAGACACAGCTGCATGTCGTAAACTTACTTAAGCAAAATCGGTTACAGGTAGAATTGAGCATAAAATTATCATAAAGGCTTTTCCAGAAGTAATAAAAGGCGCACTTGCTTAACAGAATTTGTGGTCAGATTAACGTTTAATTTACATTTAAGTACTTTATGGGCAGTTTTGACAACAAAATCGGTTACAGGTAGAATTGAAATTACTATTTTATTCTTATTACCTCGTCTCGTAGACCATATATAACACAACAGTTTTTGTGAATTCATTAAGTCGTTGTGAAGAACTCGAAGTGTGAAGTGCTAATTTCAGATAAAAAATATTTAAAAAAAAATCATTCTAAATCAAAAAGTTTACAATGAATCCACCATCCTCTACACCGCAAGATGAGGCAATAACAACATCAACAACTATCGAAAACCCAATGAGTCATATACCCAGGCATGATGTTACTGTTTTTGGTGTGTCTACTGATTTGACTGGTCTTAATTTACCAACCCATCTGGATATATTGAAATATTATTTTTACTTGAGCGAACAAAAAAAGTTGTCCTATAAACTATTCACTATTCAAGTACAAGATAAGTTGATTGGAATTTGGGAAAAACTTGGTATGGAAATAATGCTGAAAAAAGTGTATGTAATAAATTGCATAGATTGCTTGACAAATATCAAGAAAATTAAGAGAAGAAACAAACCCCAACAATTTACAGAGTATGTAAAATCTCTGGAAACAATTTTTTTCATTGGAACATGTAAATGAGATTTGAAGGCAGCTCCATGTGCATGCGGTTTGGTTCCCGTACGCCTCAAAGATTTTATGCACGATCAACATAATCAGAGAAGACTAACAATGGATGGATTTGCGATGGAAATTGAAGAGCAAGGAGCAACGTCTATGTCATCAATGCCAACATACCAAGATCCCGATGATAAAACAACCGCACCGGCACCGGTTCAAGAAGATTTGGATATAAGCACAAGTTCACAATACACACAGAGATACGATTGTTTTAACTTTGCCTTGGTATGTGACAGATTTGGTGTGCCTGATAGAGTAGCATCAGCAATGGGAACCGCTCTTTTCCAAGATTTTAAAATTCAAGATATCCATGGCAAACCTCTCATCATGGATAAATCGAAAGTTCGCCGAGAAAAAGAGAAATGCATACAAGAAGTGCTTTGCAAACGGTTAGATGATACCAATTTGTTAGCATTTTCATTCGATGGCAGAAAAGATGATACTTTAACGAGAGATACAATTGATGATAAGTATCATTCTAGGATGGTAAAAGAACCTCATCTTGTTATTTGAGAGAACCGAATTCTGAATTGATTGGTTACGTAACACTGGAACATGAAACCGCTGAATACAAAACAACCAAATTAAATGATTTTTTCAACGATAAAAATATATCACTGGATGCATTAATTGGCATATGCACTGACGGTGAGCCAACAAACACTGGCCTAAACGGTGGAATTATACGACGATTCGAATTGCTGTTAAAAAGACCATTGCATTGGTTCGTTTGCCTTCTACACTTCAACGAACTTCCGTTTCGGCATTTGTTTGAAGCTTTGGATAAATCAACCAGCACTGGACCAAGATCGGCAACCGGAAAATTGAGCCGTCAAATCGAAACTTGTGAAACTCTTCCGGTAAGTTATTGCTATCACTCATTTATTATAATTGTTCAGGTGGTGGACGGCTTTCAGAAAATTGAGTTGAAAAATATGCCCCTTGCTCCAGAAAAAATTGAATTTTCCACCGATTCCAAGTACTTATACGACATGGCCCATGCAATTTCTAGCGGCGTGGTTTCAGTGGCTCTGGCTAACATCAAACCAGGGAAAATTGTACATTCTCGTTGGCTCACCAAGGCCGCTAGACTATTACGATTATATGTGACAAATTTAAGAATACTGGTTGAATTTATAATTAGATGTTATGTGCCAATGTACTTCAATATCAAGTATTACAGCTCTGTCGTGTACGGTAGTAGATTATTTTTCAAATTCATTAGTTGGTCAAGATTTCTAGAACCTCGTTGACGCAAAATTGTCAATAAAGTAATTACAGGTAATTCATATTATGCGCATTCGGAAAATATCTTGTTATCAATGTTGTTTGATGATAGCAAAGAAAAGCGCGACTGTGCTATCAAGATAATTCTAAGCTATCGAACTGATGTTGACGACCCAACGGGACTTAGAGCTTATAAAAAACCAGATATAAACTTTTATTGCACAAGTTACACGGAAATGATCAATATGAATGACATAAATGACGTATTTGAACCACCATTCACGCGAAGCATTCCATACGATACTTTGAAAGAATATTTAAATCAAGATGATCCACCGTTTAATGATCCAAAAATTCCATCACACATACAAGGAACAGAACGACACGTTCAATTGCTAGCTAGCGTTTCCAAACGAGTTATAGCGGAAAATGTAGAGGTTGTTATGGCGACGACATTAGAGAGCCGTGCGAAATTGCCCAGACTTGAAAGCAAAAAAGACTTCAAACAGTAATTTTTTTTATTTTCTTTTCTATTACTAAGTTAAATTAATTTTTTTATTTACATATGTTCTGACTAAGTAAATTTCTAAAGAGAAAAAATAAATAGAATAATAAAAATAAATAAAATAAATAAAAAATAATAAAATAAAGTGCCAAAAATGGTGATTTTTTGAAATGTTTGTATGGGGAACCCCCAGGGGAGTTCCAGGGGGTGTGCCACTGGCATGGGTGGATCGGCCCTCCAAAGTTAGTGGGGGTCGGTCATACATTTGGACTCGATTGGGGCACTCTAAATGGGTCAAAGTGGTATTTTTCAAAACTTGACCCTACGGGACAAAAGTCAACAGTTTGGGGGATAGTAGAATTCGTTTTAGAGGTATGGTTCCTTCGGCAAAGTATCTTATTTTGATCCCTAGAATACGATTTTCACTGAGCCATGGCCGATTTTTTTGCCTCCCCACAAATCGACCCGGCCTAACATACACTGACATTTTTCGAAATGGCAGCTCCCCAGTGGCAGCAAAAATTGCATGCGAGTGGAAATTTGGCACTTGCATGCCACTAAATGTCAAAACGCAAATTAACTGGATTATTGTAATATTGTAAGTTATGTTTTAACTTGTTTAATGTATAATTATGATAAGGATTGTTAATTATAGAGCAATAATATTGTTAAAATATGCTTATATAAATAAATGTAAGCCATTTCCCAAAAAATCTTTGATAATATTTACACAACAGTGGCATGCCACTACTTGCCTGTGTAAAGACAGGGTTAGACCATCTGAAAATTTATGTGATAACACACCAGCTACTGCATGACTACTCGCATCTGTTGATAAAACAATTGGCAAATTTGGATTGAAGTGAACCAACGTTTGATCAGATGTTATTTCCCTTTTAACTGTTTCATATGATTCTTGACAGTCTTTGGTCCATTTAAATGGAACTCCCTTTTGTAAGAGATTATATAAAGGTGACATGATTTGAACAAAATTCTCTATAAATTTGGAGTAATTATTTACCATTCCTAGGAATACCTCCGATACGTTTTCTGGTATTGGGACAGAAAAAACAATTGCAATTCTTTCTGAGCTTTTCTTTAAACCATGTTTATCAATGGCCAAGTAAGAAATTTTTTCTTGAAAGAATGCACATTTTTGTATGTTTAACTTTAAACCAGCTGTTCTCAATTTGTTTTAAACCTTTTTTAAAGTGTTTACATGCTGTTGCATATTCATACCAGTAACAGTTATATCATCTTGATAAACAACTACAGTAGTAGCATTTAAAAAACTACAACCAGAGTAGAAAAACTGCCATTTGTCTGGGTTCACACTATGAAAGTTTTCTTTCAGAAAGCCTGAACTTATGGGTGAGAGACGAAGAGAATATGCTGCTGTTCTCTCCCCTCTCACCAATAAACTTACACTTTCTGAAAGAAAACTTTCATAGTGTGAACCCAGACTTTCTTCCACATCTTTATTTGTAATTGGCAAAACAAAAACTATTTTTTATACTTCTGATTCATAAAATGTAAACCGTCGCTGTTAATCCAACTCAAAAAGCGAAAAGCTGTACACAAATTTTCGTTTTTTGTTTGACGGTTTTTAGTTTCGACTGCAGTTTTTCAAGCCCTGCTTTTTTCGTTCCAATGTTTAATAAATTGTTGTTATATTTAATAAATGCGTAGCCTAAAAGTATGCAATTTTTTATTTTTTTTTTTTTGCAAAAAATGTTATGTCAAGTTTCGCGACTTTTACAAGAAATTTAAAGTTTTCATCCTGTTCCAAAAATGTTTCAGAAATATTTTTTTCTTTAATCGAAAGTAGACACTCCCATCTTTTATTTTATTAAAAGAACAGCTGGGGCGAAAGTGGTGCTACATTATTTTTTTTGTTATTGAAAATCAAAAACAAATTAATTTTTAGAGGCCTATAGATTTCTTCACGGTTTATGATATATTCATATTTTTTTTTTTAATTTATGCAGAAATGATATATTTTTCAAATACATTGGACTCCTGATAATTTGTAATCGCAAGGGGCCGGTCATTTCTTACGAATTATAGGGGTTTTCGATTTAGCGGGGTTTCGATTTAACGGAGTTAAAATAAAATAAATACGAATTACCGGGGTTTTTCAATTTATTTACTAAAACGATAAAAAAAAACATAAAAAACAATTGTTAAAAATAAAATGTATTAAAATTATTCATTCAATGTATAAAAATTACCCTGCAACTAATTTTGGGCCACCTGATCCATTTTTATAAAATGGACTACTCCATGGACTGGTCCGATGTAATGCAACCATGTCATTGTTAAAAAGTGCTTGTAGTGAGACGTTATGACTTTGTTTTTTAACGATATGCTTTCGTTTTTAAACGACTTCAAAACTAATCCTCTTGAGCATACCATGGAGTAATTTTAAAACTACTCCTTTGTAGGCCAAAGCTGGGTTATATGGTCCTCCCCTAGGACATCGTAATGTTAAATAGACCATGTTTTTTCCATACGTTTGGGTTACTTTTGGACTAGTCCTGGTCCCTTGTGGGCTACTCTTTACACGCGTGTTTGGACTAGTCCTATTATTTGCCGGGTAAGAAAATAAACAGACGCAAGCAAAAGCAAAATGCCACGCAAAAAAAAACCAAAATAGCGGAAAACAAAAAATCATTCTTTGCAAGTTGTTGTTGTTTTTATTACGAATTATAAGTGGTAGTTAGCAACCAATTACGATTTATAAGAGGCAAAGAAAATTTTATTTGAAAAAATACGAATTAGCAAGGAGACCAAAATGTATGGAAATTTTACGAATTAACGAGATTTTTTCAAGGGACCGACATTTTATTAAGAATTATGGGGAATTACGATTTATCGGGGTACGAATTATCGGGATTTGTTTGTATCTTAAAGTTTAGTGGTATCAGTGTTGCCAGGAGAAATTTCAAAAAATACCTCTATCTCGAAATAAAAATCCCTTTTTTCCCCTACAATCAAACAAAATTTTCCCTACACTTTTCCCTACGTTAAAAATTTATTGTTTTAGTAACAGGCAAACAAAAATATATTTTTTAACATTTTGTAAATATGTATTTTAATTAAAGCATTTATTAACAACAAGAAAAAAACCCAAAATAAATATATAAATGCAATGCACGCACATATAAAAATTCAATTTCATCTTTCGACCTTTTTAAAGAGCTTAATATTTTTCAAGAATACTTATTTTAAATAATTTTTTTAATAAAGGTAACTACTAATTTTTAGTAAACTTGGTGCCAAATAAAAGGCTCTGTAAAATTAAGCATAGGAATAGCTTATCCCATCAACAATACATTTTAAGTGTTTTTATCAAAAATAAAAACTGGGAATTAAGCACGAATAACAAAATCTTTTAAAATTAAAATTTTGTATTCCCAAAAATTATTTTGATAAAAAAAATTTTTTTAGTTCCGCTAAACTAAAATATATAGAAAATTTTCTTTTAAAAATATGTCATTATCCGTAAATTATCCTTAAAACTTTTTATTAAAAATTTTTTAAAAATTCGAAATTGTATTGTTTTATTTTTCTTTTTTTCTGTACAAAATTATTTTCTATGTTGAAATTTTATTCATTAGATATTCGCTTTTAACATTCGCATACATTTTAGAAAGTTTTTGTAAAAATGTTGCCATTAAATAATAACTTTTGCAATTTAATGTAAAAAACTCGAAAAGCGTACGTTGTCGTTCTAATGAGATATAAAAGACAAAAATTGGTTAAAAAAATCATAAAGTTATTAACATTTCCCCAGGCCACTTTTACAAGAAGTGTTGAACAAAATCAAATTATTTTGCAAAATATTTAAATAAGATCTAATTTTTACTTGAAATATGCCCGTATTAACTGTTTAATGCATTAACGGTAAGAAAGCAACTCATATACAATGCTTTCTTACCGTTAATCACAGAATACACAGAACTGTCACGAGACGGAAGATTTTGCGTTTTTTTTTTGTCTCTTTCAAAGAAAGCTGCCCTTTTGCATTTCTCTTTTCATCATCTTCTATGCCGCAATACAATGAACACAAATTTATTTAATTAAGATTTATTTACAAAACTGTTGTAAAAATTAACTTTTAAGTTCACCACAACACGAGTAAATAATATTTAGGTAAGTAAATAACATTATAAAACAAAACAATATTACTAAATACATTTTTTTTGCACAAAAAACAACGTTTGTTGAACTAATGAATTTGTTTAACGTGGTTTGTGTTTTGTTATTTTTGTTTTGATTACGCCATTTGTGTTGATTGTTGCGGCCTGTTTTTACACCTTGCCACTTCATTACAAAAAAAAAGCTTTCTGTCTCTTTCTTCGAAAGCTACCCTCGCAACTGATTTGGGCCTTTTTCACACGTCACTTTTTACAGTTCTGTGTATTCTGTGCCGTTAATGCATTAAATACATTCACAACAGCAGGCTACACGAAAACACGACTGCAAATGCTGCTTGGTGCAATTATAGTCGTGAATTATGTTGAAGACGGCAGCTACAATTGAAAAAATGTAAACAGCTGTTTTTGTTTACTATGTATTTATATTTCAGTGGTGCGCCACTATCACTTTTTTACTTTTATAAAATGGAAAACATGCATAATTGCAGACTTGTATACAAACTTAATAAAAAATTAAAAATATATAAATACTTATCATACCCTTCACCACAGGTGGTGCAAATGGTATGTATAAGTTTGTCATTCCGTTTGTAATTTCTGTAATATTAATTTCTGCCCTTATGAGTTGATTTAACGATGTCCGTCTGTCCATTGAAATGGATTTTCCGAAGACCCCATATATGATGGGGGCCAGGTTATTATACATTTATGCACATATGGTCCGGAATTGTTTGCTATTGAAATTCAGCAAGATCGGTCCACAAATGGCTGAGATATGAGTAAAAAACCACGACTGCCTCAAATTTTTTCCTTTAAAGGTCCAATTAGACGTGACATTACCATACCAACACAGTATTACCAAAACGACATAAACATACCATACGAACCAATTTAATTTTGGTTTCTACGGTCATACAGTGGCTATGGTAATACAGTGTTGGTAATGTGGTTTTTTGTTGTTTTTTTTATACCCTTCACTACATGTGGTGGATTTTATTTGCAAGTGTTTATTTTACGCATAGACATACACATTAATGCATGTATATGATATGCCGCTCAAATAAAGAAACAAACTCATAGACTCGATATATTTTAATTTAACGCTTCTTTAGTAAAAGTTCTCTCCTGAGACTGATGATATTGCCAGTTCGAATCCCAAACATAATTTTTTTTAATTTTTTTTATTTAAAAAGTGACACAAACATGTGTAACGGGTAAGTAAAATTATAATTTTCTCTCCGATTCTGTGGGGTAAATGTTTAGGTTTGAATGAATCTAATCTCACTCTAGGATTATTTCAAGTACAAATCGAAATTAAGCCATCATAGAAATTCTTGAATCAGAATTTAGATTAAATCAACTTTATAATACATACTTGAATCAAGCGCAATTTGAGATTGATCCAATCTTAGTTTTACTTAATCAATCTCATTTTTGGATTTTTTCAAGTACGGATTCGGAATTAAATGGGGATAAAATAAGTATTTCGCACTTTTTTATAGGGATATATATTCCTTTAAAGCAACATGTCGTAAACAAATTTTGCATTGAACTTTTATTGATGAAACTAGCTGTAAATTTCTTTCGACTCTGGCAAATTTTAAAAAACAAAATTGGGACGTGTAAATCGACAAATTAGCAGGTTGTGTGGCAAAACGTACAAGAAACTTACTAGTCAATTTAATTAAATGAAAGGAGCTTCAACCAAATATTAAACATTTTATTTTGGTTTGATAGCAAAAAGTTACAAGATTGAAATGTTCCTATTATTTTTTTCAAATATATACATATTAATTACATACATTTTTCGAATACAGGTTGGCTGTATTTCCCCGAAAAAAATTTAAATAAATTAATTTCTATTCTTTAGTTTCTAAAAATTTCTATAAAACATATTTGGACCGAAGTACGATTTATTAACACACAACTGTTGGGACCGCAGAAATTGTTCGTTATACAAGATAATTCGTTATAACCAATGGTCGTTATAACCGACCCCCACTGTATTTCATCTTATTTATGAAAAATTAAATAAACATTTAGGAAACTATAAAAAAAAATTTTGTGTCGCTTTTATTTTTTTCGACACTGTAGCTTTATTAAAAAAATTCGGTCACTACAAAACCTATCAAAAAAGACACTACCAATCAAACATCAATCGCATTCAGCAAAAAGTGTGGTTCAAATTAATAACACTATGCAACAAGCAAAAATTCCCTGGCTAACCACTATATTTTTTTGATCCGCAAAAATCATCATTATTTCTTCTAAAATTTGAGATTTTTGAAAAGTCTGCTGCTCCATACATCTTGTCGGCACTTTGAAACGATGTACCCGATTTTGTTATGCAATCCTTCCTTGGGAAGTATTTGTTGATTTAAACTTTGTTTTAATTTTTGAGTTCAAAAATTTTATAATTAAACAAAAAAAATAAAATTTGTTTCCACTTGTGCCTCAATAAATCCAAAACTAATGGCTAAATAAAAAAATGATATTAGAGACACTTAAATCTGGCGTAATTTAAAATGTTTTGAGGGTTTGCATAATAAAATCGAGTACGTCGTTTCAAAGTTACGACAAGAATTTTACACTGAAATAAATAAAGGAGTATTTCACTTCAATTGAATTTTAAATAAAAATTAACTAAATTAGTATTTTATTGCGGAGTCATTAATTGCCCATAAATATTTCAACGTTCAAGAGAACTAAAGAATTTGCATTTGAATTTCGTCTATTTACAAAATAATTTGCGCTAAAAATTTAAAAATTATCTTAATAGGAATAGAGAAAGTGAACACCACAACAACCTTCGTAATAAGTTTAACACTAATTTTCGTAAAGTGTGTATTATTTGAAGTTTATTAAAGATTGTATGCATATAAGCGATAAAAATAAATAGTTATATATTTATATATGAAAATATAAGTAAACGTCATAAAATATTGGAGAAGCAAAAACCATAACTGGGGGAAAACCTTCATTAATGAATAATTTTGCTTACGTAACTTCTATAAATTATTGATAATTACACTCATCCAAACGCCATTGACACTCAGTATTTGTTTTAGGAATGTCGTTTCTTCCCTTAACTATGCGCCTATATTCATCTAGACTATTTTCGGAGCACATTCTATAGTCACCTTGAGAGAAAACAACACGTTCATTATCCACACACTCAAAATTCCACTTGGTACGTATGTCTGTATCAACACCAATAACTGCATTCGTGTATGCTGCCAATACGTAATTAACATTGTATTTAGTTCCCTTTAGAATAACTTGAAGTTTTCCATCAACTTCTTGAATTTCAGGCTTAATATAGCCTGTTGCATCCATTTCACTATTCTTATACCAGAGCCAAATGCTGCGAATACTTCTCATCGATTGTGTGTTAACGGATGTATACATGTATTTCGAATGTCTAACATTTTTAAAACAAATACGCTCCTTAAAAAATAACAATCTTATACTATATGGCTGTACGTTTATCACATTTTCCACACTTGTTTTAAAGCTCTCAGCCCTCGCAGCGTACATATTACCCTTTTTTAGTTGTAACAAAATGTACGCGAATTTTTGAAAAAAATCGTATTTATTTGGTGGATTTCCATTACTCAAGCTCCTGTAAGCTTCCAACGGTGCAGTAAGCATAACTTCAAATAATTCCCAATCGTCTTTTTCTTTAATATACGATAAAATGCCAGCAAATTTGAGTAAATGGTTTTTTGAAGCAAGTTCATTAATGCCTCTAGAAAAAGTAGGTTTAACCATTTCTTCACCATAACTTTTTAATATAGCATATATATCCTTTATGTAGGAATGAGCATAGCGAAGATGATTCGAAGTTGAAGCAGTGAAAAATTTTTCTGAATATTCAGTGATTATCCCTTTAGCTACTGACGAATCGGGATTAATGCCAAAAACAGGCAACGTCTGCAGCAGGCAAATGAGTAGAACCTTTAAAACTATTTGGGTTGCTTTCATTTTGAAAATGTTTTACTAACTGAAATCCATTCCTTCTGCAGTTGATATTTATACGTTTTCACTTGAATTTTATTTATATTTATTTAAAAAACTCACGCTGCTTGTTTTGTTTATGTAGTAGGTGAGAAGTTAATTTTTATACAAATTTCAGCAACGGCCTTGAGAAGAAATATAATGGAAATTTTTAGGGTTAAATAAATTTGTTATATACAGCTAATACTGATTAGCATGGCCCGGACTTTTATGCAGTTAAAATCGCGTTTTATGCGCATAGAAAATGCACTAAAAATAGAAATATATGCGCTAAAAATTTAAAAAATATGCAGTTAAAATTATCTTAAATTTGTTTATTAGTGATAAAAAAAAATTCGTAAAAATAACAAGAAAAACAAAAATAGCGTGAAGAACGTTAAAATTCAGTTTCATAAACGTTAGTTAGGCACAATAACAACAAAAGTATAAGTTAAAATAAAGTAAAGCACAAATATATAAAGAAACAGTAAGACAATCACGTAAATTGAGTCACTTGTAAAGGCCCAACCATAATATGTATAAGTAGGCTAGAGCAACTATGCGAATACATGTTACTCATAAGTTTCCAACCATATTGAAACTGCGAAACTGATCGCAATTACAAACGAATCAAATGTTTATTGATTTTGTTTTTTAAAATGCCTTTAGATATACATATGTATATTTCACCCTACATTTTTTCAAAATATAAGTTTACTGCCTGTTTTTGAAAACAAAATAAAACGGATGTGATAGGGGCATGATTAAATGCTGATAGTTCCTCTGTGGTATATTCATCTTCACTACGCTGTTTTCAAAAACAATTTAATTAAATATGCAAGCAGCTTAGGATTTAAAACAATAAATTTCAATCCTTAATTTTTGTTTAAACTTTATAAAGCTTGCTACGACTTTGTTAACTTAAGTTACCGTCCCCAAATACATCTTATTTATGGCAATATCAATTAACTTAAATTCACATTTTTTTTTTTTTTTTTTTCATTATTTATTTATTGAATCTTCATATATTAAATATGAACTAACAATAATTAATCAAATCTTAACTTATACGTTATTTTATGTCCTGCCAGTGCCAGACAAAATTTTCTTCATCACGGTTTTTATTCACTTAGTCTGGGATCACACTATGAAAGTTTTCTTTCAGAAAGTCTGAGTTTATGGGTGAGAGGGGAAAAAGGAACAGCATGTTCTCTTCCCCTCTCACCAATAAACTCAGACTTTCTGAAAGAAAACTTTCATAGTATGAACCCAGACTTATATAGGTCCCAGCAAAAACTTTGCTTACAAAATGAGCAGAAAAATAATGAGAATTTGACGAGCCAACTACTTACTTTTCTACTAGAAAAAGTACTTATTTTTGTTTGAGATGTCCCAAAAGTAATCTAAAAAATAATCAGTTTTTTTTATACTTAAAATTTTTATAAAAATATATAGTTACACAAAGTCAATAAAGTAAAAAAAATTTTTTTTATTTTTTTAATTTTTTTTTTTTTTTTAATTATTTTTTTTTTTTTGTTTTTTTTTAATTATTTTCTTTTTTTTATTTTTTCTTATATTATTTTACTTTATTCTATTTTTTATTTTTTTCTGTCTTTTTGGCGGGGATTCGAACACGCAACCTCGGTGCTGATAGACTAGCTCGCTACCAGCTAGTCTACCGGGGCAGTGTAGTTTTTGTATTAAAAAACTCTGTTTTTTGACTATAATGACTATAATGACATTTTTATTGTCATAATGAAAATTTAAATTTTTCTGTATATTTAAGATTTACTAATAAAGTTATTATTTAATATATAACTAATAATCCGAAAAGTGGCGAATAAAGCTACAAAGTAATGAATTCTTGAAGTCATTAAAAGTAGGATTGTGAGTAAAGTTTTTGCTGGGGTGTTTATCGCTCATCTAATTGGGTAAGTGCTGCAGTGTCTCTTCTTCTTAAGCGAGTGTGGATATTTAAAATATTTCGAGCTAGTGGATTTGGGTGTTGTTCAAGCCTTTTTAAATATTTTATTGCATATTTTGTAATCATAGTTTTAACTAATGGCACATTGAGATCCTTATGAATGTTTGAGTTTTTAACATACCAGGGAGCGGCTGTGATTATTCGAAGAAGTTTATTTTGGCGCCTTTGAATTTTGTCGATATTAGAGGCCGATGCAGTGCCCCATAGTTGAATACCGTAGCACCAGATAGGCTTTAAGATAGAGTTGTAAAGTAGAAGCTTGCAATCGAGACTAAGGACAGAATTTCTTCCAATAAGCCAGTTTCATTTGAGTTAATTTTGCCTCTATATGGCATTTCCACGTTAATCGCCGATCCAGATGTATACCGAGATATTTTACATGCGAATGTTGAGGAATTATTTGATTATTGATTGTAATAGGGGGGCAAGATTCCCGGCGCAAAGTGAATGTTATATGTACGCATTTTTGCTCATTGACCATTATCCTCCATTGTCTTAACCATATTTCTAGTTGAAATATATGATGCTGTAAGTAACGTGATGCTTCATAACGATTTCCGTGGACGCTTAGAAAAGCTGTATCGTCTGCAAATGTTGAAGTTTGTGTATAGTTGCTTGTTGGCATGTCCGAAGTTTAAATTAAGTATAATAGGGGTCCCAGGATGCTGCCTTGTGGGACTCCAGCGGCAATGGGCTGAGGTGAACTTAAGAAATTTCCTTCTTTAATAATAAATTGACGACCGAATAAGTAACTTTCTAGCAGCTTGTGTGTGTTTGCTGGTAAATTTTGCTTCAATTTATGTAATAAGCCTTCATGCCAGACTTTATCAAAAGCTTGCGAAACATCGATGAAGAGTGCTGAGCAATATTTCTTTTCTTCAAATGCTTTTCTTATGACATTTACTATTCGATGAGTCTGTTCGATTGTGCTGTGTTTTCTTCTAAAACCGAACTGATGGTTTGGAATACATCTATTTTCACTTAAAATCGGTGTTAATTTTGAAACTAATAATTTCTCAAACAGCTTTGACATATTTGATAATAAGCTAATAGGCCTATAAGACTCAACTTTTGTATGATCTTTACCTGGCTTTGGTATCATGGTAACTAAGGAAACCTTCCATTTTTGAGGATAGTATTCAAGGCGTAAAATAGCATTAAAAATAAAAAGAATAATTTTCTTTGCTACGCGAGGTAGCTCCAAAAGCATTTTATTACTGATTTTATCAATACCAGGTGCCTTCTTAGTGTTTAAGTCACAAATAGCCTTTTCGATTTCTCTTATCTCAAATCTGAGGGGAAAAGCTGCTCTAGCAGCAACAGGTGGTACTCGACCGCAATATTGTGAGATATGTTTGTGGTAAATACGTTTTTTAAATGATTGACAAACAGATTTCCTTTTTCAACATCATTTCTTGCCCAACTTCCATTCAAGTTTCTTAATGGTGGTTTAGAGACAACTGGCCTTTTGAGGTTTCTAGCTGCACGCCATAATGAGTAGTCTGATTGTGGGGTTGCATCAAGTTCCTTAAGATATTTTTCCAGAGAAGCTGTTTTCTGAGCCTGCAGTAACTTTCTTAGTCTTTTTGTACACTCTTTAAGTAAGTTCTTAAGTTGAGGGGATCTGTGCAATTGCCACTCTCTTCGAGCCCTCCTTTTTTCAGACAAAAGATGCTCGACATCTGTGGAATATATTTTAATAGTTTTTGTTTTTTTGGGGGCAATATTGGAATGTTGAACAGCTAGTTTCAGAAAACTGTCAAAATTGTCAATAGAGCGATCTACATAATCCGGTGTACTGAGCGGAATATTTTCTGTGCAATGGGTACTGAGATATTTTTTATATTTTAACCAATTAATTTGCGTAGCTGTCGTCGCTAAGTAACCAGTCGGAGGTACAATTCTATTGGGGTTCATTATAGTAACAATTGTAGGTGTGTGGTCGGAAGATAATTCTAGGGAAGCTTCAACCTGAATCGTTTCTATGGGAATGTTTTTAACCACGCCGAAATCGATGACATCTGAAATTTTTTGATGATCAGTGGGCCAATATGTTGGTTGTCCGCTCGATACCACATTTAAAGCCATTTAGAAATTCACAATTGTTGAATCCTTTTACTAATCATTATTAATACATGCTTAATAAATTCATATCTAACCGACAGATGTCAATATGTTGAAACACCTTCCTCCGTTTCGACCACATTACCATTAACCCTGGGTGTTCCGCAAGGCTCGATCTTAGGTCCTCTTCTCTTTTCATTATACGTAAATGATCTTCAGAGTAAACTCGAATACTACAGGGTTAGATTGTATGCTGACGACGTTCAGCTTTACATTAGTTGCAGCAATACTGCTGTTGATGAATGTGTGAGGACACTAAACCAGGAGTTAGGTCGTGTTTATGATTGGGCTACTGCTAATGGTCTGGCAATAAATCCTATTAAGTCGAAAGCGTTAATTATTAAAAAGAGGTTATTGAAACTTGATTTTAATCCTATATTGTCCTTAAACAACCAGTCCATTGATATTGTAAACTCGGTCAAAAATCTTGGTGTATATTTTAACAACACTCTCACCTGGTCTAACCACGTTAATTTTTTATGTGGTCGAACGTATTCAATGGTAAGAAATCTCTGGCAAACTCAGTATTGTACTCCCATTCAAATTAGAACTCTCCTTGCAAAATCTTACCTAATACTGATTTTATTGTATGGCTGTGAACTATTTGCCAGTTGTGATAATAAAAGTAAGAGAAAACTTAATGTGACCTTTAATAACATTATTCGGTATATATATGGCCTTAGAAGATCTGTTCATATCTCCCCTTACTCAACATTGCTCTATGTCATTAGCTTTGATAATTATTTAAAGGTGCGCTTTTTACTGTTCATGCATAAAATTATATATGCACATCAACCGGAGCATCTTTATGAACTTCTAAGTTTTTCCACGCTTCCCAGAGGTAAACGAATTTTTGCATTTGCTTATCAAACTCTGATCTCCAAGTATCATTCTTTATTCATGCCATCAGTCTCTGGAACGGAATTCCCTATAGATTACAGACCATTAGTAACGCACGACAATTCAGGGAATATATTTTTTGCCATTTTTCACGTTGAATTTATATTTATATTTTTGCATGATTTTTGCTAAGATTGTCATATAAAACTAAATTATAATTGATCCTATTTTCTTTTTTTAATTACTTAATAATATATAATACAGTTTTGTTATCTGATTCATTGTATTTATGTAAGCTCAGTTCCATGCTGCAATATAAGACTTAAGTCTTGTGTATGGGACATCGAAAAGAAATAAATAAAAAAATAAAATAAAAATAAATAATCTTTGAATTGGCAAAAGTTTCAGCATAATACATTATTGCTTACCCATTAATCCGGATAATTCTTTTATATGCGGCAACACGCGAAGGTGCTTTACACAATAGTTCTCCCATTAGAAATTAATAAATAAATATCCTCGAAGTTGTCTTTTATCTTTTCTGCGGAAGGGTGCATAGCAAAATAAAGCAATTAAACAAGTTTTTTCAAAATATGCAACAAAAAAAAAAAAATTTCAGCGGAAGGAGTCGGAGTTATAACTATTTCTTGACGACTCCACAGCCCTGTCATTTAGAATTGTTTTGAGTACGTTTTAGTGTTATTCGTATTTGAATTTTTAAGTTATATAATATTATTAGATACTTTCATACTTTTTTATTATTTTGGAAATGTCTTTTGTTAAAAATGTTTGCGTTAAAAAAAAAAAATGTTTGTTTTGGTTTGAAATAGATATATAAATAAAATCTTCTTTTTTTTAAATGTGTCGGATTTCAAAACACCTTTTCTGCAGACAACAAAAATTTCTTTGTTTTTAATTTAGAACTTATAAATAATTGTTTAGGTAAATGACGTGTATTGGTAGTAGGGATGAAACGATACCTCTAAGGTATCGATACTTTTACTCGATGTGGTATCGCTCGTAAAGTATCGATACCTACTTAGTATCGAAAAAAAAGTATCGATATTTACATACTTGTATCGGTACTTGTATCGGTTTGTATCATAAAAGAATAGACAGCAGCATTTAAAAACGTTCTTATTAGTGTTTTAGTACTATACAATACAATAGGAACTACGACCCACTAAATTTTTTGTGCAAAACAAAAATTGAAAAGATTGACATCACTTTTAGTTACTACCAAGTACCAATTTTCTCTCGAAAAATCTTTTTTATCTTAGGAAACAAAATTTTTATAGAACGTTCAGGAGAACAACCTTTTATTTACCTTTTATTCCAGAAATTAACAATGTCACTATGTGTTTATTTTAAATGTAAATATGTATTTTATTTTTAAATTGATAAATATACAGTAATTTTGACTTAACTGCCTTTTGTTTAAGTGCACTTTTCACCTAACTGCACAAAATTAATATTTTTAAAACCTTTTCTTTAGCTTCACTTCGGAAAATCAAATCTTGTAACGTTAATTTAACCGCCTTATACTCAATGCAAATGGATAAAACTTTGCAGGCATACAAATTCCTGACGACAATACACAAATACATGGGCGTAGCCAGGATAAAAATTAGGGGGGGGGGGCACCATTTTTTTAAATGTTCTTTTTTGTCATTATTCTTTAAAATTCCATAAAATTTTTTTTTTAACGCACTTTCTATACCTGCACATTTGAGAAAAATGGCCAAAATTTTTGACATTTTAAAATTATTTTCATACAAAAAATCAAAGTTAGCTGCACTTTGACTTAGCTGTCCAAAATACATATTTTCTGTAATTATTCTTCAAAATCCTTTTTATGTGCCTTTTGTATACCTGCATATTTATCATATTTTTGGGCAGTTGTAAAATATTTTCTTTTAAAACATCAAAGAGCTGCTTACATAAAAAATTATGGTGTCGACTTTTTCACATAAATATCCAATTTAAGCTGTTTATAAAAACAAAAATCGCAAACAAGTCAAGTTGGCATCATTATAATTCATTTATTTTGTTTGTATGTACCTACACTCATGAATTTGGTTTGCGGTTACAGCAACTTAACCAAGATTATATGAAAGGAATAGTAAATCTTAGGCCTGGAACAGAATAAAGTAGTTGCAGTAGTATATAAAGCTGCCGAATGCTCTGTAGCGCAACTTAGTTCAAAATTTCGAATTTGCGTTACAACTGCAACGACTTCTACAACTATGTATTCTGTTGACACTTCTTTGAAACTGCCGTTTTTAACTTTTGATAGCTTGCAGCGCTATTCGTAACGTTTTACTACAGCGAAAATTCTGTTCCCCACTTTATTGTTACCAATTTGGCTACCTCGTTAATTAAAAAAATGCATAACAGATGACTACAGGTTGTTTAAACGTCATTGTTATTATCAATTCATTAATAAAAACGTTGTTACTCCTCTTTCAAACACTTTATTTTAGTTATGCAGGTAACCAAAATTGCTTACCTACACATTAAGGCAGCTAAATAAATTTAAGATAGCTGAATTTTTGATTTATCTGCACAAAAAATCGTGCAAAGGAGATTTTACAGCTAAGTCAAAATTATGTATAATAAAGGGTGGTAAAACCATAATCCACGATGTTAATTGTAAGTCACACCTTAACGTCAAGTTTTTTGCGCAACTTAAATTGACCTTTCTTTGTATTTAACAACTTCTATCATTGAGAGGTACACAATTGAGCAGCGCGTTAAGATTGTTAAAGCCTTTTAGTTCAATCAAAATGCATTTCGTGCACATCGTGATTTTTTGGTCAGCAGAATCGACCAAATGTTTCCACAATCGGGAGAATTGTGCGCAAATTTCAGCAAACTGGGTCTGTAGAAAATGGGAAAACATATGTGCATGCTCGCCCAGTTAGTTCTGCTGCTCGAGGCGTTATTGGGCCGTATTTCTTTGAAATTGAGGTTGGCCAAGCAATTACATTGAATGGTGTTCGCTATCGCGAGATGATAACGGTCTCTTATAGCCAGAAATTGAGGAAATGGACCTAGACGATATGTGGTTTTTAAGTGTTTACTGGTCAAACGGTTTCTTGAAAGAAATCAAAACTTTAAGATTAATTTTAATACTAATAAAAAACGATTACTTTTGACCGATACCGAGTATAGTTTTGCCGATACTACTTGGTACTCGGTTGCTAAGTATCGATTACAAAAATAGTTGGTACTTATATAAAAGTATCGAATATGTACTTGTATTTACTCGTATCGTTTCATCCCTAACCATACAATATTGCAAAGGCTTAAGATTTGATATTTGCACATCCAGATTTGTTTTTTCTTTCAATATATGCTCTTTGGTTTCCTTTACAAATTCAATTTTAAGTGGTCGGCAAAAACGGACGGATTGAGGAGTACGGTTAAACCAAACGATTGCATTGCATGACGTGACTATTTTTAATGGTATAACTGAGGTAACAAACAGAGAATTATCTAAACTTTCCGGGGCATTGCTGTTAAATATTTGTTTAAATGCCCTTTGTGCTGTGGAACCATCGAAACCGTAACTTAGAATAAAATTGAATTCATTGACCTCATCCATTCGCATCAGAACTTCTTCCTGGTATGACAAAATTCTTTTTGATTGACCAAACTTTGGAGGGGAATTTGTGCTGATACATCCGTTACCGTTAGTCCATCGGGTCGGCATTCCAACTTGCACGTTTGAATTTTTTTGTAGCTAGGGAAAATATCACAGTTTCTGGACTTACACATATCTCTTATGTTAGCATACTGTTGTCTAGTTAAATTATTCTCGAGCAAAAAGCTTAATGCTTCTTCAGGGGAGAGCGGTAATGGCATTTTCTGGTTAGAAGTAATTTTTTTTCTCATTGTTCTTGGTTCAACTGGAGACGAAACAGCTTTCTTTAAAATAAAATTCAAATCATTTTCGTTTGATAAAGTGGCTGAAATAGAAGCAGCATGAATCAATAGCTTGCTGTCATTTCCTTGTTGGGACGCCACTTCCGAAGCAATTTTTTTTTTTTTTGTCGTTCACTTCCTTTACTATAGTTTACATAAGGACGGCCCTTTTTTCGTAACATCACTTTCTACTAGTTTGAAAACAGTTTCACGAGATAACCACATCCTCTCATTTTCTAGAAAACGTGTCGTGCTTCTCCGGTTTTTTACCCACTTTTGGTTAGCATGTGCACAGAAATTATTAATTTGTTTGTTCGCCGTCGTCATACAATTTTCACTGATTGTTCTATTAAATTTCGCGGAAATCCAGCTGATAACATTAATGGGTTTTTTATCATTTTCCAACCAAAAGTTGAAAATATCCGAATTTTTAAGCTTAATACTATCTGGAAATGGATTTTTTATAAAATACGGCGGATTGAAGCAGATAGTTTTTCCAAAAAAATATAGTGCACATCATTATCTTTCACCACACATAAATTTTTTCACGGATACACTCAGATAAACAAAGTTCTACACTGAAAGAAAAATGCTTCATATATTTAATGAATCATTTTCATAAAAAAGTTTTCCTTGGGTAAATGAAAATTTTCATTGTCTAAATGGAATTTCATAGGTTTGATGAAGTATTTTCGTTAAAATCGGTTCATTAGATTTCGTAATTACGTTAAAAATTTTCATTGGATATATGAAAACTTAAGTTTGTCCAAGTTAAACAAAAAATTTTAATTGGGAACTTAAAAAAACAACATACAAGCATAACTATATTCATAAATTAATACAAAATTATAGTTTCCTTAAAAAAATGTTTAATTGTTATTTAAAAAATGTAAGATTTAATAACTTCATACATCTAATGTTACATGTATGCCATTAAATTTATGAAATCAAAAAATTTTTTTATAAAAGCAACATATTTCAATAATTGCCTTCATAAATTTAAATTTTCATTATGACAATAAAATTGTCATTATAGTAATGAAACAAAAACTTTCAATCCACTTTCAATCAACGTTGTTATTTTTATTATGGACAATTTAATCTCATATTTACGGTCTTAATTGAGAAAAAAACATAGTTTTTGTATACAAAAACTACGCTGCCCCGGTAGAGTAGCTGGTAGTGAGCTAGTCTATCAGCACCGAGGTTACATGTTCGAATCCCACCAGAGACAGAAAAGAAATAAAAAATAAAATAAAGTAAAATAAAATAAGGAAAAAAAAAAAAATAAATAAATAAAATAAAAAAATAAAAAAAAAAAAAAAAAAATTACTTATTGAAAGTATTCATCCAATGAATAATATTCATGGATCTAATGTAATGTTTCATTAAGTCCTTTTAATGAAACAGGTTTCATTGATCCAACGAAGCGCTGCATAGGTTCCTTTATAATGCAATTTTTCATGGGATTAATGTCAAAATTCGTTAGTATTGCGAAGGAAATTCTTTCAGTGTACTCCAAAGAACATATGGACGACAACAAAAACTTTACAAAAAAGACGACGCACTTTAACACAAAAAATTATTTACCACATCTAACATTTTTTAAAAAATTTTAATATGATTTTAATTTACATACCTTTACAAGTGTTTTCCATTTTACAAAATTTTTATGATCTTAAAAGTTTTTGTTTGACGAACGAAACTCCTTTGTTATTTGTTTATGATAGAATGACACAAAATGTAGGCAAACAAAATATGATAACTTTGACAGCTCGGCATGACGTCACGAGTTGCCAACTGTCTTTTGTTTTTCATATTTGAGAATTTCAAAGCGTTAAATATAAAATTCCGTTATTATTTTTTTTAAATAGTTGACTTGAAAATTGACTTTTTGCCTCAAAAACCTGTCATTGGCGGTGTATCTGGGAGAGCTTTTTTTTTAGATTGTGATCTAACCAAAAAAGATTACGGAACGGGAGAGGCTTCAAATTATAGGAAATTAACTCTACTTTCGTAATCTTTACTCAAAATTTTTAAATTATAAATTTTTCTATTTTTAAAAAATTCTTTAAATTTTTGCTGGTGTATATGGGAGAGATTTTTTTAGGATTTTGTACAAAGTTTTCATTAATACAAATAAAATTTCATATTTTATACCCGTTATATTAAATTTAAAATAATTTTTAATACGTCATTTTGCCAACTGACTTGAGCAATCATGTAAGTTCAACGATAAGAGAACATTAAACATTTAATAGGAAATTTCTTTATTTATCTGCACAACATAAAAAGGGAAAAATTAAAATCTATCTGTGCATATTTATTTTTATGAATAAAATAGTATTTTAAGGTATAAATTAATAAAATAAGTGGAATTTTTGTTCCCATGAAATTTTCATTCCCCTCGAAGGGAAAAAAGCAATCGTGAATCTCATGTGAAAAATTGTTCACGCTATCAGTTCCAGTGAATGTAAAAAAAAGAAGAGAGATTAGAAAAAATTAAAAATCAATGACATTTTTATTCAAAAATATACACACGTATACATATATTTTAAAGAAAAGTTAAAATAATAAAGCTAAAGAATTAGTATTGGAGGGATAGGTTGATTACAACAACGTTAGTTTTTTGCACTTTTTTAATTTTATGTAGTAAAATATTTTCCAAAATTCTGCCACCACGTCTTTCAAAAGCTTCACAAATCCGCCGGCAATCAACCTGTTGTTTTGCATTTTGTTGACCAAAATATCGGCTTGTGCTTAATTAACGGATCTAGCCCTTAATATTCGATTTAAAGGAGGAACTACTGACATACATGTTCTGTTCCCTAGCAAAATTAAAGTGAGAAAATCTAAGGGAAACTTGGAAAAAACTTTTCACGATAAGGGGAATTTATTCCCGTGAACATTTTTTCCAGTTATTATTCATCTTTGATTAACCTTTTTAGTTCATGGGAGTCTTTCATGATCGCAAATATGTGAAAACGGGAAAAATTATTCACGACAGGGGTGAATACTCCATTTCGTAATAAATTTCGATTTTTTTTATTGTTTTTATACCCACACCACAATAGTGGAGAGGGTATTATGCATTTGTGCTGATGTATAAAGTATACCGATCGACTCAGAGTCGAACTAAAGATGGCCGTCCGGCTGGCTTGCTTGCTTGCTTGCTTGCTGGCTGGCTGGCTGGCTGGCTTGCTGTCTGTCTGGCTGTCCATGTAACCTTGTGCGCAAACTACATTACAATCCCTTGCAAAAGTCGACAAAAAAAGTCGGGAACAAAATACTGGCGCATATTCAGAAATCATAACTAAAGTTGTAACTAACAAAACAGAAACTAAAAAATAGTTAATAGATAGTTATAGATCTTATTTCATAACTAACGTAGTAACAGCTCCAAGCTGATAGAAGAAATGCAATAATGCATATTGTCATGTAGAGAAAATTAAATGTCGATAATATTTTGAACGATATATTCTGTAATTAATTAAAAAGCTTATCAATCTATGAAAACCCCATTTTTGTTCTTTAAAGAATTAACACAAATTCTAAAAAGGTTATTTTTTGGTTATAATAGTATATAAATTAATTAAAATAAGGACTTGTAAAAATAAAAATACAATAGAATTTTACCGACTAAGAACACATCTCTAGTTTATTTTGTTTTGTATTGATGTTTTTGGATGAAGTAGAATTTAAAAGGGATTGCAGCGTGTTTTATTCGTCTTAACTGTTTTTTTGACATGTTTTTATCTGATATTATTTGAATATATCCTATAATTTTTTCCATTTACTTTTTTATAACCACTTCAAAAATGTTGTACTTTTGAAATAAATTATTAAATGATATCAATCAGCTGTTCTTTGAATGTATTAGTTAGTTGGCATTTAGTTACAGCTCTACCTATAATTAAGTGTAAACTTTTTATGCTGAAAGTAATCATCGGTGAATAATTTAAATAGGTACTTAAAAAAGTTAACACTTGGTAATAATTTGTGAATATGCGCCATTGTAATTAAAAATTGAATTTTATTTACATTGAAGAAATTTAGGCCCTTGACAAAAATAACATTTATATTGTGTTTTTTTTTTAGTACAACTGGACTTAAATTTTTCAACAATTTTTTTTAAATGCCCTCTTAAAAATGTTGGTCATGAACGAGTTAAATTAATAGTTAAGGCTCAGTTAGTCTTTACTTTCTGTTCTGTTACGAATAAGCTAATTTGTTTTTGTTATTGAAAAACCTGTGAAATTGATTAGTTTTTCTGTTCTGTTGCGGTTCAGTTTGTTAAAATCCAAAACATGTTAAGTTATTGTAAGTGACAGCAAAATAAATAATAAAAAAATACATATTTTGGTTAAAATAAACTATTTTTTGATTTTAAGAATTCATAAAATTTCTTCAAATTTATTTGCATTAAAGTGATTGAAATAATAAATTTGTCAAAAAATGCTGATAAGTTGCTACAGAAAAAGTAACTATTACAATTTCGTAACAGAACGACACGGAACAGAACAGAACAGAAACAGAAAGTAAAGACTAATTCTGCCCTTACTCAATATACATATTTTTAAAACGTGTTGGGTGGGCAAATATGTATATGCTTTTTGTGGTTAGAAAATGGGGTTTTAGCAGGGCTGGCAAAAACCCGGGGTTTTTCATAGGTTTTTTTTTGGGTCTTATTGGTTTTTTTTTTTTGAGTTTTGTTGCTTTCGTGTAATGGCATAATAATTGATCTAAGCAATGTTGTCAACTCAGCTCATTTCGGTATAGATTTAGCAAGAAAATCTTCAATACTTTTTTATTGGCATCATCATCAAATGCATGGATGCACATAGGGGTTTTTTTGCCAATCTAGCCGGACATTAAGCAAAAAATTCAATTTAAGAAATGGAAAAATTTAAGTACGCAGCTCGACAGACAACAAAGTTCTGCATCGTATAGTGAATTTTCAAGTGTTTTGCTTGAGATTAAAACTGTTAAAACCAGGAAAGTTGATTAAACTGCATGCGTGTTCATTGACTTTTTACGGTTTTGGGAGGTTTACAATATATTTTTTTGTAGATAAACGAATAAAGATTTTACATTAATTTTTTTTCTGTGAAAGAATATATAAACAGCTAGTTATGAAAATTTTTAGAAAAATTTTATTAGAAGTTTTTATGATAAAAAAATTAGTTCGAAATTAAAAAAAACGATTTTTTTTGTTCACTTTTTTGTAAAAAAAAAAATTTAAAAGGTTTTTGAAGATGAAGCCCGCTGAGTTCTTAAAAATGTTATACATCACGATAAAATTTGAAATCTCTACTTTTAAATTAAAAAAAAAAAACGTTGCGCGTTGTTGCGCCATTTTTTTATGATTTTTTGAAAATTTCACCTTTTTTCTGTTTTTGCTCATCTTGCATAGGTACATATGATAGAAACCCTTTCGTCAGTCATAAAATGTTTTGGTTGTACGTAGATGTTTTTTATTTAAATTATTACATCTAAGACTAATATTACCTGTGTAAAAAAGGGATGTTCGAAACAGTAAGTAACGGCCGGGTGTAACCACGTGTGCGGCCGCTAAATGACGTTATTTTATGGAGCAAAATAAATGTACCTGTTTTGCATAACTTTTAAAATCATTAACAACAAAAATAATATGTAATAAAAATCAAATCTGGGCTCTAGTTTTTAGTTTTTTTTAATATATATTGTGGTTATAGCATAAAATTGTTATCAGAACCATTTTGAAGCTTTGAGAGTAAAATGGAAAAAGTGTATAATACATGGCGCAACTGTAATGAGTGAGGCATTGTTGCCCATCGGGCTATTATCAGAAGAAGCGTCTGAGGCACGAAATAACATTTTCGGCTTTACAGGCAGAATTTTGCTAGAAAGTTTTCGAAGGTTCAGTGTAACAAAGATATTATAAATAGACTTTTGCTCAGTTCTGACCCACTGATTACTAGTATAAGACCAACTCCAAAAAAAGTCATTACCCTTTACGAAAGAAGCAATTTCTTTTTGGCTCTGAAGAGAATTCAGATTCAGAAGAGGATTTTGAAGAAGCAGACGAAGAAGAACCATGGCACTCATCATCATCTTAGTGCAAAAGAGAAGTTATTTTAAATAAAATTTGCTGTTACTATTATAAATAAGTTATATTTACGAATATATTAATTATTTTCAGATAAATTAAATACTATAAAATACATAAAATCTTAAAAATTAATATGTTTTGGAAATTAGCAAAAAAAAAATTTTTTTACAGGGACGTTCCGGGGGAGGGGTGGGTTTGCAGGTATACCTCCCCCTACCCATAAAATTTCAAAAATTTAATTTTTATAGTATTAAGGCGTTAGTAATCTATTTCTTTTAATATTTAAATTTTTTTTTAAATATTATTTTATGTAACCGCCCTCAAAAGGGGACAGGGGCGAAAAGTGTAATTTTACGATCTCATGGGTCTAATTTTAGGTTTTTTAACTTTTGCCGACGTTAAAAGTTGCATTTGCCAAACAAAAGTATGGGAAAACTTGAAAAAAAAATTGCATTTTTCAGAGGTTGGATTAGTTCTTCTGGGGGAAACCTTTTCCTCCTTGGTCCGATTTTATTTATTTTTGAGGTTTACCTGCCTATGAAAATATCACATATTTCTGCCAAGTTTCATCAATCTAGGGGCACTCAATAACTTTTAAGAAGCAATATAAACTAAAACAAAAAGTAATGTCCGGCTAGATTGGCAAAAAACCCCTTGTGGGATGGTTAAAAGAAAAACTTCGACTTAAATATGTCCTTACATATAAGCCTCAACTGCCAAGTGATGTGGAGTGGATCATTTTTGAACTTTTATGCCCAAATAAGAGTGAATTTGACAATGGCATTCATAGAGTTTTAAATAGCGTTCAGTTGTATAAAGAAGCTTTGAATATCCAACAAATGTTACTTAAACTTTAAAAGATCTAAATGCTGTACAAAGTGGCTCCGCTACAATTGCAACTGCCATTGATGTATTTTGTTGAACAATGATAACACAGGCCAACACTCAATTTGGGAGTTTTTTTTTTGGCAATAACTATAACAGTAAATAAAAAATTTTGATAAAAAAATTTTTGGAAAACAAATTTGGGTAATTGGTGTAATTGGAGGTCATAAGTGGAGCGTATATAAAGTTATATCATGAAAACTAGAGCTGATAGAGACAAACTGATTACAGTTTTGAATTCAGCGCACCCAAATTAACTAGAATCAGTTGATAAATTCAAAGAAGCAAAAATCTTTTTTAATTTTGTCGGGCTGTGTAATCTACTGTCAAAACGGAATTTTGTTGAAAAGCGTACTTACTCCAACTCATTATTTGGCGAATATGATGTATCCCAAATATCCCAAATAAGTCAAGAAAACGTAGAAAGCAGAAGAATGGATAAGTAAAAAGCACCTCTCATTTCTTGCACCCTGTTTTTCACAATAACGGTATTAAGTTCAGATTTTATTTGATTGAAAAAATGGAAAAATGCATTTTTTTTTATTACCACAAACACAAGGAAAAGTATTTACACTAAAAGCTGAAATTAAAACAACCTTAAAGTTGAAACAGTTTTCAAAGCTTTTTTCCATTTACCATTATTTTCATATACAACATCTATTTCCATTAACGACGAAGTAATAAGATGACAGACTGTTTTACTTTTTTGACACGACATTCAACATGACTGCAATTTTCCTTTTTTGCAATCAAAATAATCTGAAGTTAAGAACAATGGTCAAAAACTTAACATTTTTACCAGCAATCTTTTTCGCTTTATTAATAAATTGCACTGCTGGTTCAGCATCAATAGAAAAGATTTTTCCTCTTATTATTAAATATAGAATAACCATACAAATTAACTTGGATTGGAAAAAGCATTAGCTCTTGTGAAAATGTATAGTCATTAAAAAAATATGAGCTACTTTTTATGTATAGGATTTTTACTTCAATTTCGGCCTTTTCAAAACCAAATTCAGGTTTTTAAAAAACAAATTTAGAATTTCCGTTGTCAAATTGAATATTTTACAAATCATATTCCGCATTTTTCAAATCAAATTCATTTTAAAAAGCCTGATTTTGATTTTTAAAATGAATTAGATTTAGAAAAGGCCGAATTTGAAGTTAAATTCTATTAATAAAGAGAAAAGTCCACTAACATTAAATCAACATATGTACGTACAAATGGGCATATAAACACATTGTATGCATTTTATAATCATTTTCTTAGATTTTTCTGTAAAAATAGTGTAGAAATTATAACGTCTTTGTTTAAATAAATATAAAGAAAAATACCCATTAAAACCCGGGTGGGTGTTTCTGGGTTACCCAGTGGGCAGCCAACCCTGGTTTTTAGTGATGTCTCAATGAATGTTTTACAAAAGTAAGATAGACAGTTAAGGGTTAATTTTTGACTAAAATCTCAAGCGGTGGTCAACACCTTTCTAACGGCGTATTATGTATATATATTCCTCTAACTCCCACTGGAGCACGACGTTTTGGAAACGAAAATCGGACAAAAAATGGGTAAGTTATTTAAATTTCCATTATACCCGAATTGAAAAGCATCAAAAAACTAACGAAAACATCTCGCTATCTCGAGTTTGTGGCTAGATTTAAAAATGTTTTAATGCAAATTTAAAGAATTCCTAAACGTCTTTTATATATTCGGGCATTTACCGATCTTTTTATTCATGAAAAATACAATTTTTGGACCCTTTTTTGACGCGGCTTAGCTCACGGGAGATTATGGCTAGAGCCAAAATATTTTGGGAATCTTTATAAAACATGCCAAAGTTAGTTTTGAGGGGGATATATAAACAACTTTTTTTTTTGAGTCGTTCTTCACGCACAGAAAAAATATGGTTGGGCATGGTTACGGCAACAACACTATGTTTATTGTAACAATATATTGTTGTCGTACACAAATAATTGTTATTGTTATTTAATATCAACAATATCATAGTTACTGTTATCATAACAATGTTTATCGCAATTATAAATTTTAATATTGTTGACCGAAAAATAATTATTTTTCTAACAACTAAATTATGATCACTTTCAAAACATATTATATTACTCACAACTATATCATGGCATTTAATAGCCATAACATGATAACTTTCTATACATTTATCATATTATGTTTAACAGGCGCGGATTCATAAGGGGGGGGGAAGGAAATTTCACCCCTCCCGTAAATTATAAAAATATGTTTTGTTAATTTCGATAATAGAAGAATTCCCAATAATAATATTTTTTTTAATTTACAAAATTTTTGGAAATCTCAGCAAGTGTTTTTTTGTTTTTTTTTTTTTGGAATCTCTAACGAAATTTTCAATTAGTATCCAAATCTTAATCTAATAGTTATGTATTAGATATTTCCAATGAAACATCTAGTTTACCGTATTCAAATACTTATTGTTCTACATTCAATCCCAGAAGGTGCTATCTATATCCATTAATACAAAAAGTTGTATCATTGTTAAAGAAACGACAAAATTTTTTAAATATAATCAACCCAGTTTTAGCAAAGTATTTGGGAGCACAACTCTCTACATTATGCGTCTTTGCAACAAGTGAACATCATATAGTAGAAGCTTTGGAAAAAATATCTGAGTGGAGAGGTAGTATCTCTACCTTTATATTAAGGAACTCACTTAGTAATTTTAAATTTATTGGCGGAATATACATATTAAGTGTGATACCTATTGCAACACAGCCACTTAGTATCATTTAACAAAAGCAAGATATAGATCTTCAAAAAGGATCAAGCCTTATCAAAATTTTAATCATGGGCCTTGAAGAAAAAAGAAATAAAGCCGAGGAACAATTTAAAGCGATTTTTGAAAGAGTTTAAGTTATTTGGTTCAAATCGAGGTTCCTATCGAAAAGACAAGATTTGAACGAAATAATCACATTCAAAATGTTGAAGATTACTACCGAGTTGTAGGTTACATTCCTCTTATTGAGTTTATTTTAGAAGATCTCATAACAACTTTCCCAATGGATATCCCAAATGTATTGAACATACCCAGTAAAAAATGTGCTCCAAAAGGAGCAGGTTTTTTGTATGAATTCATACCTCAAATCGCTTCAAACCTGCTGATGGGATGCCTGATTTTTGTATGGGGTGTTCCCGGTTTGAAGGACTATTTTCTGCTGACAATAAGCGCTTCTTTTAACATGCAAACAAAGCGCTCTTAAGCTGCTTTTTTAGGGCCTACTATATTAACATATTCATTCATGTTTTGCTTTTACTTGTTTAAATGCCTTTTTCGATCATTTTCGTAAACGATAATATATTTTTATTGTTTACGCTTTAAAACCTTCTTCGTTGTCAGCACTAAAATAGCAGCTTTTTGTATGTTTTATTCTTTAAAATTTACTGCTTTATAAGAGCTCTGTAATTGAAGCGCTTGATTATGCGCTTTTTCTCTGAAGTGCTTCAAAAACCCCAAATTTTTTTTACTGGGTACTTAAACTTCTACCTCAAAGTGTAGTCAAGTCATATACAGATACAAAACTTTTAAGAAAAATTTTCGTTTCAATGCTCGTCAGTAATGCTACGCGCCGGAGGTCATTTCCTACCGTTCGTCGAATAAAAACATGGCTCGGATCAACAATGACAGAAGATAGACTGTACTGTCTAAATTTGCCTCACAAGGAAATCATAAATTGCTTATTAAAAAAGATTAATGTATATTGAACTGATCTTATATTTTATTTAACCTTTTTGTTGAGTTTTTTTAATTAGGGAATGACTTTTTTTGGAAAAAATTTCTTCATCCCACCACGCGATGGGCAATTTAGTATTGATAAAAAAAAATTATTTTTTTAGGGCATTTTGGCCAGAAACAGTTCCGCACCAAATGCAATTTCTAAAGCTTTTTTTTAATTTCCATACACATTATATATGGTAAATTTATTGTTTATAGCCCCCATATTCATAAATGATTATAAAATTTAATAAACGTTTATTAAGGAACATTTTCGTAGAAAATTTGGTTTTCAAGCCTTTATTAAATTTAAAATATTTTTATGAATACATACAAGCATAAATACATTAATGAAATAAATTTTAAGTTTAAAGTGCGAGTTGATTTACATAATGGAAAAATATCTTGTGCAAATGTAATAGCTCGTTCCGCGCATATATTACTACGCTGCTGAAAATTATCACTGTTTCATATATCCGCCAAACAACTCATCTATTACAACATCTATCATTTGCCATTAAAATTTAGTTTATTAAAAAAACCGCGAATTAAAGTCGCGATTTTTTTTGCGCTCTTCCGTACAAATGGTAAGGTCTTGTTATATTCATGAAACTATTAGAAAATACTTAAAATTTTGTAATTAAATGTTAATTTTGTATAGTAAGGAGAAAAATTTAAATTTAAAACTTTATCGCGTTTGGTGCGGAAACTTTCTTCACGATCGCGAAAAAGTAATACATCATTTCTTATTATTTTTTCACGGTCTATACGGCTATGTGATGAAGAATTTGATATTCGCAAAAATTGCAAAAAGTACTTACCCTAATACACATCTTGTTTTGAATAAACTTTTAAAAACAAATTTTTTACTTTTTGTACCATACAAAATCCCCCCCCCCCCCCCCCTAAGGCTCAAGCTGGATCCGCGCCTGTGTTTAATATGCAATTATACTATTTTTAATCTAATGATATTTGGGGGATTCACAAGGTGTCATAAAGTCATAAGTCTTAAAATAATAACATGAAGAAATATGACTGTTGTGAACAACCCCTCATAATTTAGTGTGCTATTTTTAATTTAAATCAGCTGATTTAAAACAAATATAAAAAATAAATGTTTACCTACCATCAAAATATTTTTTAGTTCTAATCCATAAATTAATAAATTAAATTAGATCTTACCTGACTATTTTCCATTTTTTAAACGCAAATCACAAATAAATTTTATTTCGTTTGTTTACCAAACATCAGAGTCCTAAGCCGATATAATTTGACGCCGCAAGTGTTTTGTTGCAAAAATTGCTAGCCGCAGGTTATATTCGGATATTAGCCGGATAAAACTATACCATCAACGGCGACGGCTACAAAAACTAATGCGGATCGGCTCAGCCGCTCAGCGCAGGTCTCTTCTGATCAATTACGACAGCACAATAAACATAGCAAGCAATGAACTATTAATTTAAGACACTTTTTGTTTACAAAGCAACAACAATATTTTTAAACCATTGTAAAATGTTACAACATTATGACAATTTAACATGATAGCACACCTTATGAATACCCCAATTATGTTAGCGCCATTTTTTAAATAATTTTGAATCAGTTGTGTCGTTTGTTTTATATGTGAGCGGTTAAACAATTTAAGGATTAATTCCCTTAAAAAAATAATAAGTTTAAAGAAATTAAAATATTAGCGGAGTTCAGTATTAGTGATGTAATAGTGCAAAATATCGTAGTAAAATCCAACAACAAAACACACAGAGATTTCGTTTTATTTTTTAAAATATCGTAGAAAAATCCAACAACAAAACACACAGTGATTTCGTTTTATTTTATAAAAGTGTTACGATATTTTGCATTTGCTCTTTTGCAAGCCTAATATTGAACTCTCCTATTTTATTGACATTAAGAAAAATTGTAAAAAGCCACAAAATTAAAAATCGATGAAAACAAAATTTTATTTATTTTGTATTGTTATGACAGTTATGAAAGGTGCTGTATCATAATATGATTGCTTCTAAATTTATTATGATTATCATGATGATAATATGATTACTTCTCAGTTTCTTATGATTAACATGATTAGGGGAAAATATTATGATGTAATATTACGAATATATCTAGCCATAATATGATTCAATAATTAGCTTAAGGCCATCGTTGCCATAGGTCTCCATTCATTATACTAATAATTTACTTATAAGTATAATTTGTAAATAAATAAATAAATAAATGGTTCAATAATAATCTTAATATGGTGACTAGGATCATGAATCTTATCAACATATTTTGCTCTTAGAATATGTTTACCACAACCATGTTTTTTCTTTGCGTGTGGTATCCTCAAGTGTGTTTCCTATGTTTGCCAGTGGCATTCGAGATAAGCCGTCAGCTATATTGGCAGTTCCTTTTATATACTTGACAGTGTAATTAAATACCGAGAGTGTCAATGCCCATCTCTGCATTCTTGCAGAAGCCATTATCGGGAATCCCTTATTTTCACCAAACAAAGCTACCAAGAGTCTATGATCTGTAGCAAAAATGTGTTGCCAAGTACACAAAATATTATTGCTAGAGCTTCTTTTTTTAGTGTGCAGTAGTTATTTTCGCTTTTGCTTAATGATCTATAAATGAATGCTATTGGTTTTACCTAACATTTACACATGCCACTGCCAGTTCGAAAAATCAATACGCTCACTTTTACTAATACATAAACTCACATTTTTCGAAATGGCAGCTCCAGTGGCAGCAAAAATTGCATGCGAGGGGAAATTTGTCATTTGCATGCCACTAAATGTCAAAACGATAAACAATGTTACCCTGTAAAAAATTTAATGCAAATTAACTGGATTATTGTAATATTGTAAATTATGTTTTAACTTGTTAAATGTATAATTATGATAAGGATTGTTAATTATAAAGCATTAATATTGTTATAATATGCTTATATAAATAAATGTAAGCCATTTCCCTAAAAATCTATGATAATATTTACACAACAGTGGCATGCCGCTACTTGCGTGTGTAAAGACAGGGTTAGACCATCTGAAAATTGATTTGATAACACACCAGCTACTGCATGACTACTCGCATCTGTTGATAAAACAATTGGCAAATTTGGATTGAAGTGAACCAACGTTTGATCAGATGTTACTTCCCTTTTAACTGTTTCAAATGATTCTTGACACTCTTTGGTCCATTTAAATGGAACTCCCTTTTGTAAGAGATTGTATAAAGGTGACATGATTTGAACAAAATTCTCTATAAATTTGGAGTAATTATTTACCATTCCTGGGAATACCTCCGATACGTTTTCTGGTATTGGGACAGAAAAAACACTTTCAATTCTTTCTGAGCTTTTCTTTAAACCATGTTTATCAATGGTGAATGCCAAGTAAGAAATTTTTTATTGAAAGAATGCACATTTTTGTATGTTTAACTTTAAACCAGCTGTTCTCAATTTGTTTAAAACCATTTTTAAAGTGTTTACATGCTGTTGCATATTCATACCAGTAACAGTTATATCATCTTGATAAACAACTACAGTAGTAGCATTTAAAAAACTACAACCAAAGTAGAAAAACTGCCATTTGTCTGGGTTCACACTATGAAAGTTTTCTTTCAGAAAGTCTGAGCATATGGGCAGGGTTGTGAACTATTTCTAATCAAAAAGCGCCGTGTCCATAATCAAAAAGCGCTAAAAAGCGCTAAATAAAATTTAAATACAAATCTTGAAATGTTTAAAGCTAAGATCCCACTATCGGCACAATGTACCAATTTTTGGCGTATTTCAATTGCCGATAGTGTGAACGGTCAAAATGTTTTAATATGCGACAATCTGTGCCGAAATTGTGCTGACTGTGGGCAATCAAAATTAACCTAGATGCGCCGATAATGTGAACACTATTTTGCACAATGTGGAGCAATCAAATTGTTTAATATGTACCGATTTGTATCGGCCACTTGTGTGCCGATCACAGTCGCCAATCAGCGCCGATACTTGGGATGGCAAAACGAATTTTTTAAATTGCACAAACTGGCTACTAAAATTTTACTTTTTTGAGCTTAATTGTACCAAAATTACATTTGTTTTATCTATTATTTATGTATTGAAACGTAAAAATGTACATTTGTACTACTAAATGAAAAAAACAATTCGCTTTAACCAAAACATTGCAGTTGTATCGATGTTGCCATCCCTGGTTTGTAAACATCTTTTTACAAAACAACAATTACAAAAAAAGAACAAGTGCAGTAAGTTTGAATGAAATTGAATATATTTTTTATTATACATACATATATTAATATATTATTTAAAATTGTTAGGAAACATAATTTAATATTCGGACGGATAATTTTGCAAATTTCTAAAGTAAAATTATGTCTGCCAACAAGTAAATAAACAAAAACATTTGATTTAATTTGCCCAAATAGCACGATAGTGTGACCGCATTGTACCGATTATTGTCGCAATTGAGTTTTGGCCGATATGAACCGAAAAAAATTGTCACAATGTGCGACGATAATGGGACCACCTAAGAATAAATTGTCCAGTGTTTTTAAATGTGCGCCGATATAGCACGATAAAAATCGTCACAGATTGTGCTATTTGAGCCGATAGTGGGATCTTAGCTTAAGAACCAAGTTTTAATAATTACACTGGCCGTCAAAAAAATCGTTTTAAATAAAAATATATGAAAAACAAAGATACTACTGCGCTAAATTCAAATCCGTTTTCAGTTTTTTCTATCATGTTTTATGGGCTAGACTTATATTTTGACCGAAATAAGGCATTTATGCTACATACATTTTATCATAACTTGCGAACGATATTGATCTTTTACAAATATTTATTTTCAAAATTATTTCTTAATTAATTTTTCCATGCAAATAAGGCCAAAGGCGCTAAATTGGCAACTCTGTGCATACGAAAAAAATCAGCGAATAGTTTGCAAATGCGAATGCGAAACCGAATATTCGCCTCACTCATATTGTGTGATGTTCGAGAACGCAACAATTGTATAAATTATAATTTAGTTGATTTATCATTTATCAAATGTTGGGTATCAATAAAAGCGCTAATTTAGCGCTCTTTTTATAAAAAGCGCTAAGGAAAAAATATGCGCCTTTTCGACAGTTAAAAAGCGCTAAATCTAGCGCCAAAGGCGCTAAATTGGCAACTCTGCTTATGGGTGAGAGAGGAAGAGAACATGCTGCTCTTCTCTCCCCTCTCACCAATAAACTTACACTCAGAGTTGCCAATTTAGCGCCTTTGGCGCTAGATTTAGCGCTTTTTAACTGACGAAAGGGCGCATATTTTTTCCTAAATTAGCGCTTTTATTGATACCCAACATTTTTGTACTTTTATTTGCATAAATTAAAATCAAGACACATTAAACCAAAATTTGTTTCCGTTTTGTAAATACTTTACTCTGAAAAGCATTCTATACAAAGAAAGATATTTATTTTCTAAAGAAATCCATTTCGTTTCTTAAAACAAGAAAATCCAAAAATAAATAACTGATTTGAACTTGTTTTGTTCGTATTAAGTAAAAGTTTCTTAAATAAAGAAACATTTTCTCATGATTAAAAAATTCACGTTTTTGGTATATGATCAAAAATTTCAAGAAGCATTTATTTACTATTAGTCTGATGAAACAAGAAACAAATGCTAGCGATTTCTTTTAATTATTCAAAAAATGCTCAAGAAAACTTGGTTTGACTCAATTAGTTTTTATTTGGATCGAAATGTTAACAAATCAATCAAAAGGTTCTTATTTTTTTATATTTAGTTTTTTTTTTAACTAACTAGTGCTATACGTTTTAATGGAAAAAATTTAGGCTTTTCTTCTGATTTTGTAAAATAAAGAGCAACGAAGCCTTGATTTAAGTAGATATAGAATTAAAATAAATTTTTTTTAAGTCGCTTTGAGTCATAACTTTTTGCTTAAACCAGGCCAACACATGTTTATATACAATAAGAAATTTTGGCTTGGACGCGAATAGTGCAAAATTTTCGTGGTTCAACACATATTTTCTGGTGATTTAGTAAATAATTCTTTCCGTGTATATTTTAAATTATATTACATTAATTTTCCTGAAATATCAGAAAAAGATTTTTAAAAATATTAATGTTTTATTTACACTGCTCGGCAAAAAACAAAAAATAAGTCGTTCTCTAGATTATGTGATTTTAATTCACTTTAGCATGCTGAATCCAAATAGTTTATTCAATCACGTTTACTGATTTCTTGTCTTATTTTATTCATAAAATACCTGGATTTCTGATTAATGATAAAAATTCTTAATTGCATGGAAAAATGGCCGCCACTAATTAAGAAATAATTTTGAAAATAATTATTTGTAAAAGATCAATATCGTTCTCCAGTTATGATAAAATGTATATAGCATAAATGCCTTATTTCGGTCAAAATATACGTCTAGCCAATAGAAAAAACTGAAAACGGATTTGAATTTAGTGCACGATTTTTTTGACGGCCAGTGTAATAAATAAAACTTGATTCTTAAACATTTCATTAATGGCCTGTTCGTCGATAACGAATGAAGACTTCGTTCGCTTAACTTACATGTAAAACAAAAACAATATTTTATAATTTGTTTTTGTTTTAAATGTTATTTAAGCGAACGAAGTCTTCATTCGTTATCGACGAACAAGCCCTAAGTTTTTTATTTAAATTTTATTTACGGTTTTGATTGGGGACACGGCGCTTTTTGATTAGAAATAGTTCACAACCCTGCTTACACTTTCTGAAAGAAAACTTTCATAGTGTGAAGCCAGACTTTCTTTTTTTGTTTGACAGTTTTTGGTTTCGACTGCAGTTTTTTAAGCCCTGCTTTTTTCGTTCCAATGTTTAATAAATTGTTGTTATATTTAATAAGTGCGTTGCCTAAAAGTATGCAATACTTTTTTTTTTTGCAAAAAATGTTATGTCAAGTTTCGCGACTTTTACAAGAAATTTATTATACATATTTTCATTTATACAAATATATGCTTGGATGTATAAAATTAACAAATGTATACATATCCGCAAACAAACAAAGTCTGGTTTTTAATGGTATCAAAACCTTGTTTAGGTGTATGCACATTTTGAAATTAATGTAAGAACATGTGTACGAATATGATATAATACATATTTATTTTTTGTAAATCTGTAATATTAATACCAAATATTAAATTATTTATTTATACATGCAAGACATACAGTTTTAATACTATTTAAATCACTTGGTACTTTTTCTGCCAAGCGGTCACTATTTCAACATTTTTAATTCTCATCACTGTGTGTGTTGTTTTATGTATACTAATGCTTTTTTGTTTTTGGTTGTGAAAAACAGCTGACACGTTCTTACATGTTCTATAAGTGCACAAACGAGCTTACAGTACGTTACGGTACTTTACATTGCATTTAATTACATTTACGGTCGGCTAAAGCGGCCTAAATGTAATGCCAAGTTTCGCTACTTTTACCAGAAATTTTAAGTTTTCATCCTGTTCCAAAAATTTTTCAGATATATTTTTTTCTTTAATCGAATGTAGACACTCTCACCTTTTATTTTATTAAAAGAACAGCTGGGGCGAAAGTTTACATTATTTATTTTTTTTTATTAAAAACTAAAAACAACTTAATCTTTAGAGGTCTATAGATTTCTTCACGGTTATATATTCATAGTTTTTTTTTTTAATTTATGCAGAAATGATATATTTTTCAAATACAGTACACTCCTGATAATTCGTAATCGCAAGGGACCGGCCATTTCTTACGAATTATAGGGGTTTTCGATTTAGCGGGGTTTCGATTTAACGGGGTTAAAATAAAATAAATGCGAATTACCGGGGTTTTTCAATTTATTTACTAAAACGATAAAAAAAACCTACAAAACAATTGTTAAAAATAAAATGTATAAAAATTTTTCATGTTACAAACTGATCTTACCCTGCAAATAATTTTGGACCACCTGATCCATTTTGATAAAATGGACTGGTCCGATGTAATGCAACCATGTCATTGTTAAAAAGTGTTTGTAGTGAGACGACATGTCTTCGTTTTTTATCGACATGCTTTCGTTTTTAAACGACTTCAAAATTAATCCTCTTGAGTATACCATGGAGTAATTTTAAAACTACTCCTTTGTAGGCCAAAGCTGGGTTATATGGTCCTCCCCTAGGACATCGTAATGTTAAACAGACCATGTTTTTTCCATACGTTTGGGTTACTTTTGGACTAGTCCTGGTCCCTTGTGGGCTACTCTTTACTCGCGTGTTTGCACTGGTCCTATTATTTGCAGGGTAAGAAAATAAACACACACAAGCAAAAGCAAAATCCCACGCAAAAAAAAACCAAAACAGCGGAAAACAAAAAATCATTCTTTGCAAGTTTTTGTTGTTTTTATTACGAATTATAAGTGGTAGTTAGCAACCAATTACGATTTATAAGATGCAAAGAAAATTTTATTTGAAAAAAAATACGAATTAGCAAGGAGCCCAAAATGTATGGAAATTTTACGAATTAACGAGAAGGCATTCCCTTGTTTTGGAACACATTCCTGAAAGGTATTCATAAAAGGAAAACCTATTCGCTTTGAGTTTAACGCTTTATGGTTTTCGTCAACTAAAGAATATTTGTATCTTTAAAATTTTTATAATGCATCACTTACAAGTAATTTTGATAAGGCATTTTAATTTTGTGCTCTGGAAACTCAAGACGCTGTATAGTTGGTTATAGACACACTCCTTTGGAATGTCTAGTATGCAATCAATGTCCGCTTATACCATTATAGTTTTTCAAGTTATGAAAGACTTGACCTAGCGGATTGGAAGATACGCTGTTCGAAGCCTTGTTCGCGTTTGAAGTTGTGAAAGCTGCCGTGCAAGCGGTTTCCACTTTAATAATATATTTTGCGAAATTCATCTTTAACCAGCGGAATCTCTTAATCCCTGTGAATGTTTTCAAACTCTTATTTACCACTTATATATGATTCTAAAGCTGGAAGTACCCACCATGCGTTTTCGCCTTCATACCGTACATGCGTTGACGTTTACAGTAACATGCAACGCTTTTTAAGCGGCATCGCCACAAGTACAAATAAAATTTTAATATTGTTTAGTTTGGATTGAGTTCATCAAACAGCAAATTTCGAACCACTGGTACCGCTGGTTAAAGAATGATGTTTGACTGGTGGCTGGCAGGCACCGCAGTGGTGCAGAGGTTAGAACTCAAAGAATTCTGTTGAAAGAATGTGGTAATTCTTGAAACATGTAAATTCAACCCAGGTTCGAGCTCCAGCTCAGCCAAGAAAATCATCAATAAATTTTAATAAAATTCCAAGTTGCAAAATTCCTTCCTTCAGTAAAAATAATTTAATGAAAATTAAATTTGATGAACTCAATCCAAACTAAACAATATTAAAATTTTATTTGTACTTGTGGCGATGCCGCTAAAAAACTAAAAAATATCAAAATTTAAAATTGACAGTTCAACTAAAATCACAGTTGTTCGTAAAAATAAAATTGTATGTTTCAAAATCAGCTGATTTGTTCGAACGCAGCTTGTGAAGCTTACAAAAGTTGACAGTAACCCTTTTTCGCAAGGTATCCAACGCTTTAGTGCATGTAACTTGAACATGCGAACTTATAATCGCTTTATCGTTTGAAAATGTGCAAATCGGAGGTGTATACTTTTAAAGTTAAGCACACAAAGTTTCAGCGAATTGTTCCCACGATTTCGTGTAACGAGCAGCAAAGGGTTAAAGGGCTTGCTCGCCATACATTTTCTCGAAAACAGCCTGAATTTTGTAACAAAAAAAAAACACAATTCTTCCCAAAAACAATCTTTCGATCCATAATTTTCAGGGAAAATTTTTAACTTTCTAATGCATGAAATATTCCTACATAAATCTTTTATAGCTTGAGTAATTTTGTCAATCTTGCATCATTTATTTTAACTTTAATTCTAAAACATTAATCATATGTATTTTTTTTTTTTTTTTAATATTAAGTCACCCCCATAAAATGACAACATCTTGTGAATAATTGAATTTGAATACAAAATGACAACTACATCAGAAAAAAAATATAAAAATAAATCCATTAATTGCCTGAAATTTGTTTAAATTTAAGGAATATTATCATTCAAAGTTGTTTTCTTTTGCTTTTTTTTTTTTTTTTTTTTTTTGTTTGCAAACAAAATAAATAGACTCATTTCTGTTTTTAAACAATCTCAAATGACGTACTTAAGCTGTCATATTTGACACTTGAAAAATAATAATTCTAATGGAAGTGTGTACTTGCACTTGCAAATACATATAATTAAACACCAAACGAAATATAAAACACGAAATGAGTTAAAAAAGGAACTTTTTGTCTTCGAGAAACATTAAGTCCGTCCGCCACTGCAACGAAGTTTGAGTATGAAACAAATAAAATCGTGAGTATCAAAGGATGTGTTGGTGACTGTATAATAAGAAACCACCCTCATGAGATTGAAAACTTTCAAACATTTCAGGATAGTTGACGTAAAACCGAACAACAGATGTATTGTTACTCTAAGTAACGGTGTTAATGAATGTACATACTTGCATATGTTTAAATTTAAGCTCTGTCTCACTCTCCTTGCCTGAGTACAGGTTAAGCGACATGGATGCTGCTGATTTTGCTTTTTTTATTTTTGTTACAATTCACTGATTATTTTAATTATATTTTTGTACGTTTTAATATTTGTAATGAAAAAAATAGAGTTTAAAAAACTTAAGCTGGATACAATATTGTAAATGACTCATACTCTCCCTCTCTTACGCTTGTACAGTCATTTTAGAAAGTCAAGTGGAAATAATGATTTATGTATGTATATGATTTTTGGGTGTCATAAAAATATGATGACGTATTACGAGGGTGCATTATGGAATTCTATGGTAGATTACAAAAGTGTCAAATATTAAAATGCAGTGGAAAAAGGATTTTTGTAATTTCAATTGCTTAAGGCCCAACTACAATATGCTTAAGTTTGCTTAAGCAATCGTGCTAATATTTGAAAATCGTATGTATGTATGTGTCAAACCATATTGAACTTAAGGAAACTTTTTGTTAAGTCTTATGAATCTGCCATTTGTTTAAGCAGAGTGCGAAACTGATCGCACTTTCCGTACGAAATCAATGTTTTTTTGGTTTTGTTTTTTTTTTTTATAATGCATTCGGGAGGCTTTTTTCCTAATTTTTCATAGAAGCTTAAGCAAATTTATGCATATTATAGTTGCGCCTTAAGAAGCAGACTGGCTGACAATTATTGAGGAAGAAAAATAGTTTAAAAAAATTAAATTACATCGCAAAAAATAAATAAGAATTGAACTAAAAGAGAACTAGAGATAATTAAGAATTGAACTAGAACGAAACTAGATCTGAAAAATAACTAAAGTAGAACTAAAATAAAACTGAATTAGAAGTGAACTAGAACTAAACTATAACTGAACTTAAACTGAATTAAAACTAAAAACTGAACTGGAACTCAACTAAAATTTCACTGAAACTAATATTTTTAATGAGACTCATAGGAGTTTTGTAAACTTTATTGTTACTAGTAAAACTTTTGAAATGTCTTTAGCAAATTGAAGCAAAACTTTTCTAATGCTTGAAATAAATAAATTTATATGCGGTATCCGATAAAGAATATGCAGCAAACATAAACTTTGCTTCGTAAAAAGTTAAGAAAAACAACATCATAAAATACAACACACATTTTTGGAAAATGACATGTTCTTTCTCATTTTCAAAGTATGAAAATTAAATATTTATGCAGTATCAAATGAGCGCATTCAAACGACAGCACCTCATTTAACAAGTATATAAAGAAAGAGCTCGAGTAAAATCATGTTGTACGCAGCGATGCCAGAAGTGCAGATTTCTCTGCATTTTGCAGATTTTATTCCCAAAGTGATCAAAATGTAGATTTGAAGATTTTTAGTTAAAAACTGCAGATTTTTTAGATCGGTTAAAACTTCTTTACATTCAGGTCTGTTCTGAAAATCAAGTGATTTCAAATCACATGTGCTTTTAAAATCACGTGTGATTTTGTATTGTTCAAACATAAAAAGTTTGTTCTACAAAATTATATCTAATTTTTTTAACGCTTTTTATGTTATTTTCCGACAATTTGTTTTTTTTTACCGATTTAGCGATCTAAAATTCATTTTTGGGTTTGTTGAAAATTTTGGATAAAGGGATTTGTTCCTTTAAGAATTTCCGCTAATTTAGCAATTTTTACCATTTCTTATAGTTTAAGGGACTTTTAATCAATTTTATGGCTTGTTTAAAATATTAAAAATTTCCGCTATTTTGGAAAAATTTTATTTGTTATTTTCTAACATTTTGTTTTTTTTTTTAACTCATTGAGCGATTTAAAATAAATTTAAGGGTTTGTTAACAAGTTTGCAATTTTTCACAAATTTTAGCCATTTTCGCGATAGAAGCGATTAGCAAATTAGGGATCTTTAATTCAACTAAAATAACACCTGAAATCACAACAGCAGAGTCGTCGAATGTAAATAAAATAGATTTTTAAAAATAAACAACAAATTGAATATTTTATTTAAGTAGTTTATTATGACGGGCATGTTACAATAGTTGTTTACGTAGCTGAAAGTTTTAAAATCACAAAATAAAATGCCAGAACACCTTTCTTGTGATTTTAAATCACTTTCTTAAAATAAGATTTTTAGAACAGGCCTGATTAGTGGAACTTTTATTCAGAAAGATTATTTAAACATTAAAAAATCGCATTGTCTTGACACATTAATATCGCCAGACTTATGTAAATTGATTTTATACGAAATAATATGCATATGAACGTATATATTCATATGTACTTATGTAAGTATAAATTCTTTAATATCAATTTTTGATCTCTTGTAAATTTTCAATAAGACCCTTGATAGTTTAAATATCATGTGAAGCAATTAACTTTTAATTTGTTATTTAAAATAACAAAGGTGTATTAAACGTCAACTCAGCCTGAAAAGTTAAATTTGAAAAAATATTTTTAATGTAAAAATATCCAAAAATTATCAGCCATTTTCTGAAAATCGCATTCGAATGAAATTAAAATAGAACAAATTTTTAAAACTTTTCTGTGTTGAAAGTTTAATCAAATATTTCCTTTTTTATACCTTATACTTCGAGGTCCACTTATAGAGACTTATCATCGATTTAAAATTCCAGAATTCCAGAAGCTACATAAAAAATGTAATAAATGTGTTTTGAAGATTTAATGAAGATTTTTAAAATCTTGACGCAGATTTTGCAGATTTTTTGATTAAAAATTAAGGTAGTTTGCTGATTTTCCCTCTAAAAGTTCTGGCAACGCTGGTTGTACGACATTTTTAATACTTAATGCACTTTTTTGTTGTTAACATGTTTCGTTTATAAATTAAAAATTATATGCAAATTGCAGAGAGAGACTGAGACTGAGAGAGAGATGTGAATACATAGTTACTTTAAATGTTCAAATAAATGTTGCATGAAATATTAAGCTGCATGATGTTTTACTTAAAATTAATGTCAAATCTCTATATTAAAATAGTGCAAGTTAAACCACGTTACTCAATATTCATTTATGCAACATTATGGCAAACATATTCTTCATCTGCCTCTAGTCGTTAAGGTATGACAAAAAATACAGCAGCAATACAACAGGAAAAATTGTGTGGAAAAAAATTCCCAACATCCAGAGTAAATATGGGTCATAAGGATATTGCAAAGCAAAAGATAAAACAGAAAATTGCATAAAAAAAATACTCGTAGTTGAACGGCCTCAAAATGTTGCAACGAAAATGATATATGAAAGGATTTACTTAATAGAAAAAAAAAAATTTTTTTATTAAAAATTTTCAAGAAATTTTAATTGATATAAATTAGTTTTAAAATATTGCAATAATTAAATTTTAACTTAATTTTTTCAACTGCAAAAATTTTTAAAAAATTTATTTGCTCCAAATTCTTCAGCAATATTTTCTATGTTTTCCGACTTGTTTAAAAATATAATTTATGTTGTTTTAATACAATTATAATTTATTAGTTCACGTTTTAACATTAAATCATCACAATTGTTACTGTTGTTTTCAACACTTTTATACAAAAATTTTCCCATTTTCAGTTTTAGTTGCTGAACCCGCGCGGTTAAACTCAATGCAATTAAAAACCCATAAATTTGTTGGCCATAATTTTATAAAGTCCAGGCGGGTACAAACAGTGAAATAAAAAAACGCACATACGAAATAAAAAAAATAATGAACGAATTTACACCAGAACCTCAAAAGACGGCACAAAAGCTCTAAAAATTAACTAGAATTAATTATAAATGCACAATAAGACTATGATGCAATTAATCTAAAAGAAAAGTAAGAAATGAATAAAAGTTGATTTTGAACTGAACTAAAACGGAACAAGAACTGAACTAGAAGTAAATTAAAACTGACCTAAATCCGAACTTGAATTAAAATCCTTAGGGGGTAAGGGAACTAGCAACAAACTTGTCACGTGACAGTTCTAAAGTGATAGGGACCGGTTCTAGTTATAACACTTTATAAAGGGTGGTTAAATTCTAAGGGCCGATGTTGAATGTGAACCACACCTAAACGTCTAGTTTTGTCTACATTTCATTTGATATTTTTCAATTTCAGACTAACTGAATTTGAGCCATGGAAAGATACACAATCGGGCAACGCGTAAAAGCTATTCAGGCTTATTATGCCAATGGGTGTTCAAATTAAAGTGCATATCAATCAATTTTCGTTCGAAGATAATAATCTTCAGTGATGAGGCACATTTTTGCGAATGATAATCCAAGAGTGATTGTCGAAAAACCAATGCACACAAAGAATGACCTTTTGGTGCGGTTTATGGGCTGGCGGCATCATCGGGTCGTATTTTTTCCACAGACAGTTACTGTGAATGATGTTCGCTATCGGGAGATGATAACGAACTTTTTATGGCCCGAATTGGAAGATATGGATGTGGACGATATGTGGTTTCAACAGGACGGTGGCCGGTGGTCAATTGGCTGCCAAGGTCATGTGATTTGTCACCGTTGGACTTCTTGCTTTGGGGTTATTTGAAAGAAAAGGTGTACGTCGATAAGCCAGCAGCAATTCAAGAGCTGAAGAATGAAATAATTCGGCACATTAACGGCATAGAATCTCAATTATGGCTCAGCGTCATCGAAAGTTTGGACCATCGGATGGAGGTGTGCCTCTGAGGTCGCGGCGGCCATTTGGCCGAATTTTTGTTCCATACATAATTGAACCCTACCAATATTATCATAATAAAAAGAAATGACAATAATTTCCTAAATAATTTGCGTTTAATTCAAAATCAACATCGGCCGTTAAAATTTAACCACCCTTTATGAAGGGGAGTTGTCACTTTGTACATGGCAATGTCCTAAGAGGGAGTTAATTGCCACCTTTTTGACACTTTGAACTGAAGTTACCCAAATTGACACATTTAATTTCGGTTAAAATAATTTCTGTCGCAGATATTATCCCGAGTGTATCATATAAATATGATATATGTATCTCCCTCATATAATGTAATAAGCAGATAACAGATAGTTTTGTGTCAATTACCTTTCCTCTGGAGTGACTACACTCTTTCACCAGTGCAGAACTGAACTAGAACTGAACTAGAAGTGAACTAGAACTGAACTAAAACTGAACTAGAACTGAACTAGAACTGAACTAGAACTGAACTAGAAGTGAAATAGAACTGAACTAGAACTGAACTAGAACTGAACTAGAACTGAACTAGAACTGAACTAGAACTGAACTAGAACTGAACTAGAACTGAACTAGAACTGAACTAGAACTGAACTAGAACTGAACTAGAACTGAACTGGAACTGAACTAGAGCTGGAACTGAACTAGAGCTGAACTAGAACTGGACTATAACTGAACTAGAACTTAACTCGAAATGAACTAGAATTGAACGAGAACTGAACTAGAACTGTACTAGAACTGAACTAGAACAAGAACTGAATTATAACAAGAACTGAACTAAATTTTTTTTTTTTTTAATTCATTTTTATTAATCAATAGATATTTTACATAATAATTAATGCTATACCCGCTAAGCCATACGGCTTGTCTGCAGGAATTCAAAGTATTGTTTTAAATTCATTTATTTTCTTTTATTGCAAACTTATGTAATGTTTTTTAATTATTTGGTTTCTGGTGTATTTGTTTTTAAGATTTAAAGTTTGTGTTGGTATAGTGTTGAAAATTGTAGGTAGCGTTACGGCTAAGGTGTTCCTTCCATATTCGTTGCGAAAGCCCTCTACTTTGAACCTTCCTACCGCTCGACGCCTTGTGTTGTGTACGTGATCAATTGGCTGAAGAAATCTTGTGTCGTTAAAAAATTCGTTTATTAGCGTTGTGTAGTACAAGCTTTTCACGTTTAGTACGTTGACATCCTTGGCCAGATTGTTAGTATTGGTGGTGTTGACAGTTCCGGTTTCGTTTGTTGTTCTATTATTGATATTTCTGCTGTTGGCAACTCTGTTGTGGTTGATGTTATTTTGATTCGAGCGTTGTTGTTGATGAGTGCTGTTTACCACAATATTATTATGAATATTGTTGTTTGTATTGATGATTTGATTTGAGTTGTTGTTTATGTTGTTGCTGCAGCTACTGTTCTGATTATTGTTGTTGTTGCTGTTGATATTTGTATTGTTGTTGTGTTGATTGTTTTGAGCGACGATAGAGTTGTTGATGTTGTTTGTAGTATACCTGGTGGTTTCTGATGAGAGCCGTTGATTTGTCCAGAGAATTTTCAAGAGTTGATTCTGGGTATTTTGTAAAGTTCTGCAGTATGTTGCACTTTCCCAGGCCGAATGTAAGACTCCGATAACGAAAAATAAGCCTGTCTAAATACATTGTAGGTGGCACAGTTACTTAAGTGGTAGAGTGCGTATGCTGATTTTCTTAGCTTTTTCGGAATGTTTTCAACATGCAAGTTCCATTTAAAACTGCTATCTACATAGACTCCGAGGTATTTGTATGAGTTGACTACTTCAATATATGTGTTACATGTATCGTTGGTGCTATTTTTATTGTGCAAACATCCTCCGTCATGGAACTTAATTTGTATTGATGTATTGTTTAGATGTGGTGGATTAATTACATTACTTTCGTCTTTGTTGCATTAATAAGTAGACCGTTGTCATGACACCACTTTGTTCCAATGTCAAATTGATTTTGTAATGTTGTTTTGGCATTGCAAATATTTTTATCATCAACGATAATGGCAGTATCGTCTGCATACGCGAATGCTGTGCTTTCTTGTAGCGCATTTATCATATCATTTGCATAAATAATATAAAGAATCGGTCCAAGTTTTGAACCTTGAGGTACTCCATATTCAGATGATATTTCATCACTGAAATTATAATTTATTTTAACCTGATATTTCCTGCATTCAAGATAATTTTTGAACCAATTTAATGTGGTTCCTCTTATCCCAACTCTTTCTAGCATTTGGATAAGCTTGCTATGAGACAATGTGTAAAAAATTAACTATAAATCAACTAAAGCTGAACTAAAGTTAGAAATGAATATAAATTGATTTTGAACCGAGCTAGAACTTAAATAAAACTGAACTAGAACCAAACTTGAATTAAAATTAAGCTGAATTAGAACTAAACTTGAACTGAACTTCAAATGAATTAAACCGAACAGAAACTCAGCTAAACTGAATTAAACTGAACTGAACTAGAACTGAACGAGAACTGAATTAAAATTTAACCTGGACTAAATAAGATCTAAACTCGAACTGAATTTAAACTGAACCAGAACTCAACTACAGCTGAACTATCTATAATTGAACTTGAATTTAAATTGTAATAAACTAGAACTGAACTAGAATTGAATTACAACTAAATTAGTACCGAACGTTTACAAATCGCGCCAACAAGTTTTTGCTCTGTTCGCCAAACCTTAAGAACACTTTGTCAAGTTTAGGGTGCGCATCGTCGTCCATCTGAGCAGCTAATGTAACATACTATCGATTCATGACCACATATTCTCTTTTGGATAATATTTATCCAAATCGAGCCTCTACCGTGTGTTCGGGGACTCGAATTTATCGATCCGACGATGTTCTCGTATTGCTTTTTTAGTCCTAAGTGTATTCACTTCCTCTTGTTCACACACACACACACACACATTAATTGTTAAAGAAGGCGAAAAATCATTCATAAATTTTAAAAACATAAACCAATTAAAATTCTATATATAACAACCAACAAATATTAATAAAATTTAAAAACAAAATTAATATTCAAACAGAAATACAAGAAAATATATGCAGTCTACAAAATGCTGCCTGGTGTGTCGCTTCAAATTGGTATGTGGACAAATCGTTGGCGTATTTTTTTTTTTTTTTTTTTTTGGAGTATGGCCATAATTTTGTTTGCACTTTTGGCATAATTATCATCAGCCTTGTCCGCAGCAGCCACACAGTAGTTTAATAATAATTTGTTAATGGGAGAGAAGAGTGTAAATTATACACAATTTATCGCCGAAACATGTAGTCGGTCATTGTAAACAGACCACATGTAGGAATGATAGGAAAGTCTTTTGAATGGTTAGTTGGAGTATAAAATATTAATCCAACGAGATTTTAAATGATTATAAATAATTGCTCAAGATAAAAACCTATTACAGTGAAATCTCTTATGACCGGACACCAAAGAGACCATTCAAATGTTTCCGTAACAAGGAGATGCCCTCTTCAAAGAACTCAATGTTTTCAATTAGAACGCAGCAGGGGCCAGGTGACAGTGTCCGTCCAAAGGGGATGTAGGTTAAGGGAGAGGGCACTGTTTAAGTATTGCATAAGGCAATTTTCCAAATTTAATTTAATTGATGATGGAAAATTAATTGCTTCTGGTTTGTTGGAAAGGATTTTTTTTAATTCTTTTTAAATTAAATTTTTTTTTTTTCTTAGTTCCTTTAATTGTTTCTTGCAAATTTCTATTTAACTAAAAATTCTTTCATTTAATTAAATTTAATTTCTAGCTCAATTATTTTAACTTTTTTTATCTTTAAAAGTGAACTGTTTGGAAAAACAAACCCGAAAATGGCATACAATTATCTATAACTACCATTTGACCAATAAACCAAAAAAAAAACCCCCGGCTGGCAGGCACAAGGCCAACTCTACTGCCTTAACTACATGTATCTTTAAACCGTGTTGCCAGAAATTGTTTTCAAAAATACCAACGCAGTCAAATAATATTTTTGTTCCAAAACACCAAAAAAGTTTGCCCCCACAACTTTTGTACAAATAATATTCTTTAAAATTACAATATTAGTTAAGAAAATTTAACAGTTTCAAAAGATTTTTTTAAAAAAATTGATAATTAGGATTTTTTCTTCTTAAAAAAAAAACGATATTTAAGGCACAAATTTAAAATCTTTGCTATAAGGCGGTTGGCCAACCGGCTTAGATTTTATCGCATACCGGGTACCCCGGTAGGCTAGCTAGTCTATCAGAGCGGGGGTTGCGGGTTCGATTCCTGCCAGAGACTCTAGTCTTCTGCACACAAGCGTAGAGCTTTGCGGGATTAGCTAATGGGAAAAAATATGTGCGACATGGACATTAACTGCAGAATATCGGATGCCCTTAAATGTGATTGCGAAGGCTTCGAAAGTAACGCTTATGTGGATACAAGGGCTTGCCAATGACTCACTGTAAGTCACTCGTTATGGGCGAATCTTATAGACTTCCACAGTTCAAGTAGACTCGTAAATCCACCTGCTGCTGCATTGTGGCCTAGCTATGATAAACGAAGGACACAATCTCTACTTAAACTCAATACGTAGCAGATTAGAACAGTGGGCTCTGAAATAACTGGCCACTGGCTTGTAGGGAAATCAAAGACTACTGCAGAAGTTATTAGGTAGGCGAATTGTTTAGATTCTGCAGCGGCGCCTATTGAGCAACTGCTCTGTAGGATTGGCATTGGCGCTGGGTTTCACAAAGAGACCACTAAAGGTGGCACAAGAGAACTGTCTTCTTGATGGCAGCCCAAGGAACCTAGCCTTGTCTAAGACAGCAACAGATACCCCGACGGACGGGTTTAAACATGTAAAATTCATTGCGAACGGACGTGTTTTTCATTGTGCTCGTGTTCAAGCTCAATTTTTCCCTCAAAAGTGAGATAAAATTCAAAGAAAAGAATAACATATATAGCAAAAAATAAAACATAAGTGTTGCTTATAAAAAATAATAAAAAATAATAATTGGTGATAGTTAATCTAACGAAACAAATATTAAAACCCAAACGTATAAGTCAAAACTTAAAATCAATAAGTAAAATTAAAATCTATAATAAACAAAAAACAACAAATCAATAAAAATGAGTACCATATGCAGCCAATGTAAAAAAGTAATATCCACAACAACACATGTAAAATGCTTCGGCTGCAACTGCAATTACCATTTTTCGACGTGCTCTCCCCTCTCTGAATTCACATACTCTACTATGGCTACAGAGAAAAAGGTGAACTGGAGGTGCCATGTGTGTAAGCCGAGGAGCAGATCTCCTAATAACATGTATCAGGCTGTGGTATTCAACGAAAATAACCAACAAACAGAAGTGCGTGAATATCAAAGTATTGAAGAGACCGAAAGGTCACTGTCCTCTGTCAATACTAAACTGTGCTCATTTCAAACTGATGTCTCTGAACTCAAATCCGACATGAAACAAATCAAAACACAAATAGAAAATTTAGCAATAAATGTCAATGCATCACATCTACAAATAAAAGAAGAAATACAAACCGCACTAACAACAATCTCAACCACATTAACTACTCTAGTAGGTCAAGTAAGCGAACTCCATGAAAAGGACAAATTAAGAGAAAAACAAATTAATGCCATGGATGTACGTATAAACAAATTGGAGCAACAGATGATAGTAAGAAATATTGAAATAAAAAACATTGAAAACAAACAAATATCGGCTCTAGATGCTGTAAAAAAAATTGCTGCTTCGCTAAATGTCGAGGTCAACGAACCCGATATAAATAAAGCATATCGTGTTAAGAGACAAGATACCAAAATAATCGTTGAGTTTTCTTCTCTTAACAAGAAGATGGAACTCATGAGTAAAATAAAAAGGCACAGAGTAGATGCAAATATCATAAATGGCAGTAATGATGATAACAATAGCAGCAACAAGTACGTTTATATTAATGATGAACTGACTTACAACAATAGGCACTTGTTATGGATAGCAAAAACAAAAGCTCGTGAAGAAAAGTGGAAATTCGTCTGGGTTCGAAATGGCTGTATATTCGCCCGTAAAAATGAAAACAGTCCATCTATCGTTATTAATAATGCAGCTGATATCGAATCCATAACTGAAACATTTTAAATAAAGTTTTATGAACCAATAAATTAATTTAAAAAAAACAAAAATAACAGTTTAAAATTAGAAAAATCAGTTTAAAAGCTATTTCACATAGACTTCTTTTCAGTAAATTTAAATAAAAACATGAACACTACAAATCATAAACAAACAATCTCCTTATTTGAAGATATTAATAAAGAATTTCTAAGTTATCCCGTGTCCTTAATCTACATGAATATTCGATCTTTACGCCTGAATTTTACTTCGTTTCTCGTTAGTATAAATAACATAATAAACAAACTAAAATTTATAGTTCTTGTTGAAACTAATATCACAGACAATGAAAACAATTTCTACAATATACAAGGCTTCAACTCTATCTTTCTCAATAGAGCAGGAAAAGGTGGAGGTATTGCTATATTTATCAATGCAAATCTCAATTATACACAACTCTCTTTGAACACAAAATCATTCGAAGCATTACAAATTAATGCAAGTATAAATAACAAAAACATTTCAATCATCTCTGTCTATCGCCCCCCTGACCTAAAAGTAACAGAATTCATAAAAGAAATTGAAGATGTAATAACCAAATCAAACAACAAGCAAGAAATCATAATTGTTGGAGACATGAATATAGACATAAAGAAATTAAATAAAACAACAACAACATACTTAGATATGTTATTGTCAAATGGCATGCAGTGTATGATAACAGAGAGCACACGTGAAGATCCAAACAAAAACACAAGTACATGCATTGACCACTTGTTTATTAAAAGCAACCAAACAAACACACAAACCCATGCTAATATTATCACAACAAAAATATCTGATCACTATTGCCTCTTCTGCTGTCTAAATAAACAAGAAAATAATAAGGGAAGGGAAAACTGCATTATGCAGGGGCCGCAATTAAATAATTTTTTAGTGAACAAAAATATAAAACGAGTAAATTGGAACAATTTAATAAAACCAAATCAAAATACCAATGATTTATATAATGAAATAAACAAAAGTTTTTGTGAAATTTATAAAATATCTAACAAAAATAAAACAATATGTAAGAAAAGATCAGCTAATCCATGGATAAGTGAAGAATTGATAAAATTGTGTAATCTACGGGATAAACTTCATAAAAAATGGCGAAACAATAAAAACAATAAAATTATTGAATTTGAATATAAAAGATTTAGAAATCTATTAAATAAAACAATTATTACCGCGAAAAACAATTATTATCGGCAAAAATTTATTGAAAATAGAAATGATATGCGCGTTACGTGGCAAATAATCAACGAATTAGTTGGGAAAAAATCTAAAAATATAGACCAAACGTTAATAAAAAATTTTAAAAATGAAAATATGAGTAAAATCACAAATTTTTTTGCACAAAACCTAAGTAATAATGTAAATAAATTAATCCATAACTGTGATATTAAAACACTCAACATTACACAAACCTCGCAACAAAACTCAATATATTTGTCTCAAACTTCTGAAGAAGAAATATATAATATACTAAGAGCCTTAAATGCTAAAAAAGGTCCTGGTATTGACAACATAAGACCGATGGATTTAAAATATAACGCCAAAATAATAACACCAATTATAACAAAACTTGTAAACAGCAGTCTAGAAAGTGCAATTGTTCCAGATATCCTGAAAACGTCTATTATTAGACCAGTGTACAAAAGTGGTACTACAAATGACTACAACAATTATAGACCAATAGCCTTGCTTTCGTCTGTTGAAAAAATATTGGAAGAAATAGTTGCAAGGAGGCTAAGTAATTTCTTAATTAAATATAAAATTATAAATAAAAACCAGTATGGTTTTCAAAAAGAAAAAAGCATTAACAAACTGCTTGGAAATTTTGCAAACCATATAAATGAATGTTTGAGCAAGAACCTACATTGCCTAGTGCTATATATTGATTTTAGCAAAGCTTTTGACACACTTTCCCATAAAAACCTTATACAAATTTTAGAAAGAAATGGCATCAGAGACACCACACTAAAATGGTTCAAAAGTTACCTTGAACTGAGAACTTTTCATGTCAAAATCAAGGATAGAATGAGCGATAAAATGACATCCCAATATGGAGTCCCACAAGGATCAAAACTGGGCCCAATACTTTATATTATATATGCCAACGAGATGCTAAGTACGCTTAGGGAAAGCACAACATTCGCTTATGCAGACGACACAGCAATCATTGTAGCTAATAAAAATATCAACACCGCCACTCAAGTTATGCAATGTCAACTAGATATTGCAACAAAATGGTGTCACGACAATGGCTTAATTATCAACGCATCTAAGACGAAGATTATGCATATAAAGCCAAGGCACCTAACAGAAACGCCTATCTTTATAAAATTCCACAATACTGAGTGCTTGCATGATCAAGTCTTAAAACCTAATAGTAGTCACAACGAAAAATGTAACGAAAATATCGAACTTGTGCCATCGTATAAATACTTAGGAGTTTATGTCGATAGTAACTTTAAATGGAAGTCACAAGTTGAAAATGTAAAGAAAAAGCTTAGGAAATCGGCATACTTTCTGTACCATTTAAGCAACTGTGCAACATACAGTGTACTTCGACAAGTTTATTTTTCTCTTGCTGAGTCTTATATAAGGCATGGAATTGCTGCATGGGGAAATGCTACACATTGTAAAGCCCTACAAAAAACACAAAATCGAATTTTAAAACTGCTCTGGAACAAGCATCGAACATACGCAAACATAAACACAACAACTAATAACTCACCTAACAGTATCCAAACATATACACCTATCAACAACATACTCATCGAAACAGGCAACTACTCTTATCATAGCAGCAACAACACAATAAGCAACAACAATATGAACAACGCAAACAGCGCTTCTAACAACAACACCAATATCAACACAAACATCAGCATAAACAACCAACATTTAAACACAAACAGCACAAGTATACAAAACCTTAACAGCGGAAACACCCGCAACATAACAAACATCTACGTTAACAACAACCAACAAGTAAACACATACTTCACAAGTATAAGTCACTCAAACAACGTTAATACCAACAACAACACAACAAATCTACAAGTAAACACAAACAACACAACAACCCAAAATATGAACAACACAACTAACATCAGCACCAACCAGCTAAGCAACACAAATACCACAAGTACTCGTCATTGGAACACCGGCAACATTGCAAAAGATCTGAAAGTTCTAAATGTGAAAAGTTTATTTTATTCTACTCTGGCAAATGAATTCTTCAACAACAAAGATTATTTGCATGAAATAGATCATGCATACAACACAAGACGTCGGGCGCAAAAACGATATAAGATTGAGAGATTCCATAATGAGTATGGAAGGAATACCCTCAGAGTTACTCTACCTTCAATACTCAATAAACTACCAACAAATATATTAAATACTAAAAACAAACACATAAGAAAAAAACTCATCAAAAACTTCTTTATAAGTTCGCAATGAACACATAGAATAATTTGTTAATCCTTTAACAACTACATACTTATATTTAATATTTATTTTAATATATAGTTTATTCAACTAGTTTTATTTTTTTCCTGCTGACAAGCCACTGGCTTAGCGGGGTTAGAATTAAAAACGTTGTAAAAATATATATAATTATCAATAAATGAATTTTGAATTGAAAAAATAACCCCGCTACTCATAAGGAACCAGAATATAAACCAATACACCGTTTTCGTCGCTTCGGTTTGGGTAGTTTTGAAGTTGCGTCTTGTTAAAATTTCTGTAATTTCGAAGTTTCGTCGTTCTTGTTTCAGTTTGCGTCGCATGGCTTTTGCGTCGTTGATGCTTCGATTTGCGTCGTTTATATAAAAATGTTTGTACAAAGAAAAAACAGAAAAAGGGGTTTCCCGTTTAAGTCTAATGCAAATATGTATGTTAAGTAGAAGTAGTTAAATCTAACTATTTTGCAACAATGAGTCAAAAAAGAAAGCAAATAAGTTAAGAACAAATAGTGGACTTTTTGGACCAGCCCCTTTTACAATAAAAAACATTTGCTTTTCCAGAAACGCTAAAAGAATTAAAAAATTGTTGATTAAAAAAAAATGAGAAGTCATTTAATGAAAAAAATCGAAAAATGGATTTGGATGGAAGATAAAAATCAGCGAAGAATACTCTTGAGTCAAATGATAATATAAAATAAAGCTTTAACTTTATTTGAAGATCTAAAAGAAAAATATCCGTTATCAAGTTTATTAAGTCAACATTTATTTCCTCAGCTAAGATTAGTAATCTTGGAACAAATTAAACTAAAATCAAAAGAAATGTATGGAAAATCGTGCTTCGGTCTGCGTCGTTTCGATTTGCGTCGCGTTTATCCAGTGCCAATTAGCGACGCAAACTTGGGTATTATACTTAATAGGATCAAAGATCAATATTGTAGAAATTAAAAACGAAATCACATACTTTTATATATCCTTTCCACCTATTGTGAAGGGTTTAAAAAGTGTTTATCTTTTCTAGAAAATTCAAAAAACCTATCCGATTTTCTCCTCGCTATTATTTCCAAACTACTGGCAACACCGCATTCAAGACACCCACACAAGTACTAAGATGTTTATGCGCTCTAAAAGACTTAATTTAAAAACGAATTGAAACAAAAACATCAAGTGCATTTGGATTTCATTCCTAGTAACACAATGGTAACAAAATTACTTCATTAGCATTAAAAAACATTTAGGAATTACAAATGCAATTGTAACAAACGTAAATCCACAAAAAAAAAGTTTAATTTTCTAAGCGAAAAAACAGGGAGGATTTCTATTATATTTTTCTTTTTTAGATAGGTGGTGTTTCAAACGCAAGCAAACCAAAAAGTGAAGGGAAGGGTTCTTTTATAGTTGGGCACGTTGTTAGAAGAATGATGGATAAATCTCGATTAAAATTAAAACAAGTGTGTCAAAATGCACTGGTATGCGGACGTGACACACCTCTCAGCTAACACATGAAGGAAGCTTAAATACTAATCACAACCAAGTTCTTTTCGATAGAGGGTGAAAATAAGTTGAAGCTTTTTTTTTCGTTAGCAAAGCAGTAAAACCTCCCTTTCAAACCAATTTTTGTTGCCAGTCTTTTTTTTTCTAAATCTAGATAAAATGCCTATGACTTGTTTTATTTTGCCAAATAAAGGCAATGACTCAAACCGACTTATAACACCTTCAAAGTACACATACTGTTTCTATTTTACAGCCCGGGGGTATGCTTTTTTGCAGCTATACCAAACATCAGCCCTGATGTATGCTTTAGCTTTAGTAAAATAATAAGTTTCCTGTATAGAACTAAAGAAAAGATAAGATTTTAATCTGGAAAAAAGTAATCCAAAAAAAATGATTGTTTTGCCACAGAAAAGGGTTTCTTTTAAATTACTTTCCTTTGCAACTTCAAAAAAATAAAATAAACCATAAAAGTCTTTTAGGCAGTGCATAATTAATTTAATTGTTTTTAGAAATTTAAACTGTTTTTTTGTTTCTTTTTGGCCAAAAGGTTCACTTTAATTTGTCACTTCTTATTTAATATTTGATATTTCTCTAACACTAATTACAGAGTACATGCATAAATATTTTCAACAATAACCTACACCCCTCACCCTATTGTAATTGTGCAACTAGCTGTAGCAGCTTATGTGCCTGTTTGAAAAGGAAGAGAGAGGGAGTAATAAATTACACCCTTTTGAAAAATTATATTATGTAGCATGTGGTTGTTTCAATAGATAAAAACAAATTTTTTTTTTTTTTTTTTTTTTTTTAAAAAGCCAGTTGAAATTTGATATTCTTTAAAACGTTTTTCGTTCAACTGTTTGTATACGTTAAGTGCTAATTTTGATAATTGGAATTTATAATAGAAAATGTCGAAAAGAGTAATATGGCCCTTAATTAGTGGGTGGCTGTGGTCAAATTAGGAACAACAAAAGTTTCAATAAACAGGAAAAAGTTAAAGGTACGAGTAAGACCAAATTAAATTTGAGCTAAGTTTTAGTTAATTTGGTTTAAGATTTATTCTGGTTTATTTGTTATTTCATGCTAATTTAGGTATAGTTCAATTCTAAATTGATGTAGTGCTAATTTGGTACTGCTTGAACTCTTATTCAGTTTAAGTGCAGTTCTGCTTTTACCTTATTTTGTTTTGGATTAGTTCCTTATAATGAACAACTAACAGTTCTAGCTTACTTTTAATTCAGTACTATTATTATACTAATTCAGCTTAAATTCAGCTTTAGCTTAGTTCGAAATCAAATCTAGTTCAGTTTCAGTATCGTTCTAATTTAGTTAATTTCCACGAGTAGTTCTGTTCTAGTTAAATGCTACTTTAGTTTTAATTGAATTCCAGTTAAGTTTTATTTAAATTCTGTTCTTAGTGATTTTAAGTTTAGTTCTCGTTTATATCTAGTTAAGTTCAGCTTCAGTTTTGTTCTTGATCTCATACCGTTGTTGTTTAATTTTTTTTTTTTTTTTAGTTGCCTACGCTAATCCCGCGAAGCTCTACGCTTGTCTGCACGAAAGAAACCAGAGTATCTGGCGGGAATCGAACCCGCAACCCCGGCGCTGATAGACAAGCTCTCTACCAGCTAGTTCAGTTCTAGTTAACTTATATTATAGTTCAGTTCCTGTGTATTGCTCTTTAGTTCAGTTCTGGTCCAGTTTTATTTCAGTTGTACTTTAGTTCGAGCTCAGTTTTTGTAATTAAATCTTAGTTCTACTTGAGGCCTAGCTTAATTTTAGTTTATATCTTATACACTTATGATCATAACTAAAAGTACACAGCAATAAATTATTTTCAATTGCCAATTTCTATTAATTTTTTTATTTTTTTCTTAAGAACAAATTTGTAATGAAACAAAAATAAATTTGTTTGGTAATGACTACCAAAGACACGTTCGTCGCCCCAAAGGTAAACAAAGTTCACTTTATTGATTTATTGGCGTATTCCATCAAGAGCATAAGTTATTTACAAGAGTCTCCATCTTTCTCTGTCCGTTGCAACGTATCTTAATTCATTAATGTCTTTTGGTTTCGCTTAGAATGATTCTTCTCCAGGTGATTTTTGGTCTTCCTCAGCCGCGTTTCCCTTGTGGGTTCAATTGTAGCGTTTCATGGCATATTTCGTCAAATGGCTTACGGATTGTGTGTTTGTGTCCGATCCAGTCAAAAATGAAATATTATCAATAAAATTTTAATTCATTTCATTTTGTAAAATTCATTTTTTTTATAAAAATAGTTTAATGAAAATTAAATTCAATGAACTTTAGCCTGAATAAAATATCAAAAATTTGGACTAAAAACCATAAACAGTTCAATAAATTAACCACAATACTTTTATATATACTATATGCACTAGATACTTATTCTTTTTTTAATATTAAAAGAAATAATTAGTATTGTGGTTATTTTGTTGAACTATTTATGGTTTTTAATCCAAATTTTTTAATATTTTTAATTAGGCTTAAGTTCATGAAATTTAATTTTTCATTAAATTATTTTTATGAAGAAAGGAATTTTACAACATGAAAATTAATAAAAATTGTTATTGATAATCTTTCATTATTGACGTGGCTGGGGCTCGAACCCCGGCCGGCAGGTTACCATGACATGTTTCGATTGCAACCACTCAATCTCCTCAGATGGATTTGCCGTCTTACACTCGCAGCCATCGACTTCAAGAAAAATTCTTGACGAAAGTACGAAAAAACAGAAGAAAGGAAAAAACATGTAAAATCAATTAAAATGGATAATCATTCAGGAAAGCAAATTTCGATCTACCAAATGTTAGAATACAATTTGGTTTAAGGATTGATGTTTGACTATTGACGTCAGCAGTCGTCGATGGCTGCGAGTGTAAGACGGCAAATACATCGAGTGGTTGCAATCGAAACATGTCATGGTAACCTGCCGGCCGGGGTTCGAGCCCCAGCCACGTCAAGAATGAAAGATTATCAATAACAATTTTAATTAATTTTCATGTTGTAAAATTCCTTTCTTCATATTAAAAGAAATTTCAGGAAATAAAATTAAGGCATGTTATGAATTTTTTATTTTTTTTAATATTTATATTAAAAGTTATAGTTTTTTTTTTTGGGATAATTTGATCCAGTCTGTTACTTTTTTGTTTTTTAAAGGGAGTATTAAAGTGTACCTATTGTTATGATCATGAGTGCATATGTGTGTAGTTCCAATTCAGTTCTACTTTAGATCGTGTTCAGTTCTATTAAAAATCTTATTAAGTTTTAGTTTAGTTCTAGTTCAGAGGTCAAATTATGGAACACGATATCTGTCGAAATTGCAATAAAAATTTAAATACTTAAGTGATAATGAGGTCTTACTTTAAATATAATTTAGCTAAAGCTCTGTTTTACTTTAGATCTAGTTCGGTTTTGGTTTAGTTCAGATCTAATTAATATCTAATGCAGTTTTTGTTAAGCTAAGCTTAACTTCAGTTCTAGTTCACTTCTAGTTTAGTTATACATATTTTGTTTCTAGTTCTTACTTGGGTGAGTTCTAGTTTAGTCTTAATTTAGATCTAGTTCAGGGGTCTAATCACCGCATTCGATATCGTTCCTTCATAGCAAAGCAATAAAAAAAACCATCCTCTAAAAAAACTTTTTTTTTGTATCTGGCTCTTTAGCGTACACGCAAAACCAATACATTAACAAACACTCGAGAGTTAGCAAGCCCAATTCAATCATTCATTCAAACAATTAATTCATTCATTCAAATTCATAATGGAATGAATGCATATTTTTCTCTTTTAATGGCTTCATGCAGGTCTCTAATATCGAGTAAACTTTCGTATTTTTCTGCATACGATAGACACTAATGTACATATAGAATGAGAACTCGAGAGTTGTAATGTCTTTGGTTACTCGATATCGAATGCTTGCATCTCAAATTACGATACATTTCTTTCGATATCGAGTGTCATGATACGAAAATAAAAAATTTCTAATCATTTTGCTTGATATCGTATGCGGTGATTAGACCCCAGTATTATTTAAGATCTAATTCAGATCTCAAAAGTTTTACTTTATTTATAATCTCTTTAGGTTCACATTTTTTTTCAATTCACTTCCTGACTTAAGGTCTTTTGCTTTATTATTGTTAAGGCCAAAAAGTCTTTTTGCATTCATTACGAATTAGGACTTTTGTCTAGTCTGTGTTTATTTACGTTTTTATCGTTGTTTTATATTTATTTTCTTTTGTTGCTATTGATTTTTTATGTAGTATTTCCTTGTTTTGCTTTTTATATGTGGCTTAATGCGGTAAACAATTTGTCTCATTGTTGTTGTTGGCCGCATTTGAAACCTTTTCCCAGGTCTCTTTGCCTTTAAGAGAAAAAAACAAGCTTATTTGCTTTTATTAACAATTTCTATCATGTATTTTGAGTTTTTTCGTTTTTTTTTTTTCAAATTTGTTGGCAATATTTTTCTTTTTTGGCCAGCAATTTATTTCTTAGTTTTGATCGTTGTTGTTTTTAGTCTTTAAGAGTAGTACCAACAAAAAAAAAGCAAAAATAAAAGGGAAATACCTACACTTCCGTTATAATCATTTCTTTTTTTATTTATTTCTTTTTTAGAGAGTACCTTTTTTTGCAAATTGTTTTTTTGTTGTTTATGGATGATTTTCTTTGAATCAGGGATGGAAAATGGTGTTTATGGTAAAATGTACTTTTTAGTCCATGGCGCACAGTGCTTTGTGAATAGGCAAAACTGAAGTAGTTATCGTAGAAAGATGAAATTGCATATTTTAAGGTTGAGAAAATTCGGTGCAAGGACATGCCTACCTTCCATACATCGTGAAATTAAAAATTTATTTTTAACTATAGTTGTTATCAGAATGTAGCAAAAGTCTGTAAAATTTTACAATCTATCGCTGTTGTAAATAATGTTACATTCGGTGCAAGGATGTGCCTTACTGTCTTTATCCTTTTTTTAAACAAAATTTAAGCTGTATTTTTGTTTAGAATGCACTTAAAATTAATAAGCGTTTCGAAAGCAATACCTACGGTAAAACTCCTTGTAAATTTGGTTAGATTCGGTGCAGACAATTTCCAAGCCAAGGATGCATCGCTCCATAATTTCACATAGCCCCTATACAAGCTTCTTTTCGGAATATAATCTTAGTGCTCATAAGCCCTAATCATCTTATTATGTTGGTATTTAGAGTAAATTTGGTCCAATTTTATTGCCATTAAAACCATATTATCGGTCTACATATATTTTTCTAAAGCTTCCTTACAAATACTACTTCCGAAAATAGCTTTTAATGCCATAACTTCCTTATAAATGTTAGTATTGGCAATGACGTTTATGATAGCTACTATGTCATGACAAAATGTCGTGCTGGTGGGTCCAAAACTAACCATAGGTCCCATCTAAAACCCCTTCCTAAAATTACTTAAAGGGAAACAAATTTCATATAGATGAAGATATCTAAATAATATTCGTCACAAAAAACATCTAAAACTCAATTACATATTTTTTTTGTATCGGGTCGATGATTGCCCATGGGTCCCAAATAAAGTAAACTTGCAAAAACATTTTCTTACTTAACGTTCTTACTTGTTTTGTGTGATTGAAGATCATATATACATAATTTTTCATCTGTGATGCTTTAGACCAATGATAGGCAAATTCAGGGCGCCGCGTTTCTCCTTTATTCTCTTTAAGTGCGTACGTGAGCACACACATAGTAGAGAAATAAACAACATTGACAACAGCAAATGCTAAGTGCATACAATCGCCAAAATTTAATAGTATAGGTTGCCTATGCCTGCCTTAAACCCATGAAGAGCAAGGTCTCCCCTGATTTATATTTTGCACCCGTAATTGATATTATGCAAATAGTACACATTTAGCTTTGACCTTCCTTTTCCTTTACTAACTGGGAAATGGTACTATATACAGCTTCACTTGCTTACTTGTCCTACAATAGAAAAATGTTAAAAAAATTTAGTTTTACCCTTCCTTTTTGTTCTACACAAAAGATAAGCTTTCGAATAATTTGCATTTTAAAATTTCTTTTTTTATTGTTAAGCTTGTTAGGCCTGGAGCTTCAATGTAAATAAAACATCAGTTTTATTTGAATTTTTCCCACGGTGTATTTTAATTTGAAGAATAGCGACTTTGCGTTTTCGAGAATTAATTAAGTTGTTTTAAGCCTTTTACACCACACAAAATCTTAACATACGCGAAACACGTTGCAACAAAAACACAAATAAGAGAGCTATATTCACCATGGTGCGATAAGAGCAAAAAGTTTTTTAAATACTGTTCTTTAGATATAAATAAATCTACTTTGAGCCACTGCCTCTCTCAATTCCGGCCACATTTAGTCGAATGTTCTGTATTGATAACCAAGATGCTTGTATCTTAGTAGGAAGCTTTGGCTCTTGCCGTTCTTCAGGTATAAAGAAATATATAATGTGTATGTATGTTAAGTGCCATGCCCAATATAATTCTAAGTCTGCCCAATTTTTGGAGAGGTTGTGTATTAATAACCAAGAGGTGTACCTTATTTGGAAGCTTTGGCTCTTGCCGTTTTCCAGATATATAGAAAAACGAAAAAAACAACAACAAGGGACTTATGGGTAAAATTAGAGGCAGTCGCTGTTTTTTGCTCACGTCTCATTTATTTATGCACCGAAATGGCTGCATTTAAAAAACAAAATAGAAATGAGCATATCTGACATAAATATTTACCAACCAAGTCCCCATCATATCCGTGGTCTTCGGAAACCCCCCAATCAACAGACTGACGGGCAATCGGTTAACCGGATTTGAACTTCTGTTCCAATAAGGATCTAGATTCTAGAATATAAATGCTGTATAGTTACAAACGGAATGACAATCTTATATATATATATATATATACATATATACACCCTTTTACTTTCAATACAAATACAAAACGTTGGGGCTTTAAATTGTATCAAGTAAGCCGCCGTTAAACCACAAAGTATACAGAGATGAAAAAAGTGACGTATGAAAAATGCCTAAAGGCCATGTCAGATAAAACTTTTGCTTCTCTTTGCGTCAGAGATTCGCTTTGACATTTAAGATGAAATATACATACTTATACGAAACATGTCACATAAAAAACTTTTAACGCAAAGCGAAGCGAAAAGTTAGGCAACTCTCATCTTTTTGCGTGCTTTGACAATCTACTAGTAGAAATTTTTTTTGTTTATTTTTTTTTAACACACAATGCGTGAGTGTTGTCAAAGTGTTTATTGTGACATACACCTTTTGCGTTACGCTTTTCAGTCAAAGTTAGAAACGTCACGCAAAGCGATGAAGTTTTATCTGACATGGCCTTAAATCATTTGCGAGGGCAGCTTTCGAAGAAAGAGAAAGAAAACGTGTTTTGTAAGTGAAGTGACAATGCGTAAAAACAGGCCGCTACTATCAACACGAATTGCATAATCAAAACAAAAACGGCAAAAAGGGCAGCTTTCGAAGAAAAATACAGAAAAAACACAATATTTTCTGTCTCGTGACGCCACTGTATACTCTGTGCGTTAAACCACGGTACAAACAAGGTCTAAAATGTACCAACAAAAATTTCATTTGTACCATGATTTCCATCCGTGCTTTGAATAGACAAAATAATCAACATGATAAAAACATGAGGGAATTATGTTTTCTGAAATGTGTGTGTGTGTCAATGTGTTTATGAAAAATGATTTGGAATCAATTTTTTCCTGAAATATTTTTTTGTTTGTTGTGTTCGTGTGTAAAGCAAAACAGCTAAGAAAATAGAAATTGCTTAGCAAAACAAAAAATAGAAAAAACATGCTTTAAATAAATTGAATGAATGTACGTTTAAGTGTGTAGCTTTGTTAGTGTTTCGTTAACAGAGTTTATTTTAATAGCCGGCTAGTGTATGGTTAATACTTATGTTACTTTAATGCATGGTTAACAGTTGTTTATGTTAAAATTTCCCTTCACTGTTAGTTTTGGTATTTTTCGTCATATTTTGTTTACAAAACAAAAAAACAACCACTAGTTTTGCATTTTTCTAAAACTGTTGTTAACATTTAAATGCCCTGCTGTTTAACATTATTTGATTTCATTTAATTAAATGCTGTTGTTAAAATTTCCCTTCAGTTGTGTTTTGTATTTGCTGTTGAACGGTTGCTAGAGAAGCTGCTTTTAAGCAGTCGTTGCGTAGAAAATTTTCTACAAAAAAAAATTTGCGTTTTACGGGTTTAAGTGGGTTACAAAATCTACGTAAATTTCAAAAAATGAAAATAATTAGCAAACAGGAATATTAATTACCAGTTATAACAAATGCAAGAAAAATAAAAAGTAAAGGTTAAAAACAAAATCATTAAATAAAAAATAACAACAAAACAAAATTGGAAATAATCATATTGCAAAAATTAAATTAGCTAAGATTATGTCACCCAAAAGTTTTATTATTTAATAAAGAAAAAAAAAAAAAAAAAACGAAATATTAAAAAGTGACTAACAAAACTTCACAAAGATATCAAGTCCAGTGTTAAAATGGCTTAAATTTTAAATAAAACTTTAAACGTATGTTTAAACAAAATGTTAAATTGACAAAAAAAAAAAAAAAAATTAAAAATAATGATGAAGAATTAGTCACATTGAGAAATATTTTGAAATTCATTCGCAAAAATACAAATAAAATACAAAAGAATTTGAAATGCAAATTTTCAAAATACAATCACTAAAAATGAATGTCATGTGTTATTAACAAAAAATAAAAAAAAAAATATCATAGAGAAAAAAAAACATCTTAATATTTAATTTTTCCTTAAAAATGTAAAATACCAAAGTTTAAAAGATAAAATCTAAAACACAAATATTAAACATTAAGCGTTAAAACAAAACAAAAAAAATTTATAGACCAAATTTAAAAATTTATACATCAAATTTAAAAATTTTAGAAAATTCCTAAAAAAAAAAATTCGTTGAAAATAATTAAAAAAATCTTACATTTGAATTCTTTATCAAATAAAAAAAAGGGTTTTGCTGTTGTTGTTTTTGTTGTTATATGTATTTGTAAAAAATTTAAAATGTTGGCTGTTAAAAATTTCTTTTTGCCCGAGCGCACAAAAGCTCCCGATACGCCTCAACGCTTTTCACGCATGCCCGAAGCTTTTTTACGCAGTATACGCCGGCGTTCGTTACGTGTCAAACGTGCCAAATCACTAGTCGTTCCCGATCGGGAAAAACGGAAATCAGGTGAGGTAGAGTGTTGTCTAAGAACCACACACCGATAAACTTTTTTAAAAAAGCTTTTTGAAAAAAGATTTTTATTTAATATTCTAATATAAATAAGCTTAAATTTAAAAAAAAAATAACTGGTAAAAATTATTTTAGGACTTTTTCAATTTGTTTTTCCTTTTTAATTAAAAATAAGTTTTTATAAATAACAAACTTTTAAGCTTAAGTTTTAGTGTAGAAAAATTAATTAGGAACTGTATTAAATCCAGATTAATAGAGTTTTAATACTGTTTTTATATTCAATTTTATTTTAAGTCAAGCACAATTGAGTGGTATGGATGCAAAGACTGCAATGTCCACATTTATAGTTTTCGTAATAAATAGTAAAAAGCTCTAGCTCAAAGTAAATATATTCATATTTATGTATTGTATATCATGCTATCCAGGAAATAAGAATATGATGAAAATATGACGCAAGTTTCAACCAAAGCAATATAGCGGTTTGCTGGCAATTATAATAATGAAATTGGAGATTGCTGTGTTTGCTCTAATCAAATGGACATTTCTGCTTTTTTACATGGGCAAGTCCTTAAAAAAATCAGTAGTTAGATATAAAATTTTTAAACTTAACAAAGGCTTAGTTTTTTCTTGATGGATTTGGAGGAACTTCATAACAACTTAGCTCCATAATTACAACTAATGACAAAGTTATAAAATGAACAATAAAACCAACTGTTTCATAAAAAAAATGTGTTAGATTTTTTAATTTCTTTTTAGTTTTGTTTTGCAAAAAAGAAACAGAATAAAAAAAATAGCGTGCATTTTCGCAAATAGTTGAGAGAAAAAGAGCTTAACAAACTGTGATCATTGCAAAAACGGCAATATCCAATGGACATTGCTTTTATGGGATAAAAGTGTGTCTGGTAATGTAATATTCACTAATTGGAAGCATTCATTAAATACAACTAATGGCCATTATTATAACTTGGCGTTAGCTGTTATCCGACAGTTAACAGACGCTTTTTGACAGATAACACATTATTATCTGTCAATTTAATCTTTACTTTAGCTAACTTCAAGTTGTAATAATGGCCCTAAGAGGTATTATTAGTTACGTTTGTGAAAAAAGTGAACCTTGCAATCTTTGCATCTATACCCCTCAATTCTAGTTCACTTTTTTAAAGTTTTAAGTCTAGCTTTAAAGTTGTCATGACGAGAAGCAAAGAGGAAACTGTATTTAATTTTCTATGTACATTTCCTAGAATTCGGGACATTTGGGGAAAATATCTGGGAAAACCGTTGTTTGCTTGCTTGAAGGATCTATCTAAGATAGAACTAATGTTGCTTCTTATGTTCGTTAGGAGGACGAATTGGTGAATTCTGCAATGACGCCTTTTGAGAAACTGCTCTGTAGGATGGGCATTGGCACAGGGTATCACAAAGGGACCAATAAAGGATCTAAAACCTTATCTAACCTAGTTTAGTTTTAGCTTCGTTCTAGACCTGATACAGTTCAGGCTTAATATTATTATAATAAGTTTTTTATCAGTTCTATTTAAGCTCGGGTTCATTTCAAGTTTAGTTTTAGACCAGCTCGTGTTAAGTTCTAGCTTGGTTCAGATCAGTTCTGGTTAAGTTCAGTTCAGTTCTTGCTCAGTTCTAAAGTAATTCTAGTTTAGTTAAGTCAGCTACAGTTTTAGTTAATTTCTTGCTGAGTTCTAGTTCAGACGATAAATTTCGGCACTCGATATCAATTTAAACTTTAATTGATAAATTATTGTAATTTTTAAATCGGTAGCGAATGCCGTAATTTGCCCCCAATTTAAGTTAATTTTTATTTCGGCTTAAGTTCAGATCTAGTTCTAGTTTAGTTTTCGTTTAGTTCTAATTCTAGCTAGAATTAGTATAATTTTAGTTGTATAATCTCTTTTTTCCTAAACCTGGAAGTCCAATGTTTGTAAATGCATTAAAGTTTTTTAAGCACTTTAGCTTGAATACAAAGCTTGACTTTGTTTTTATTGTCTTGACTTTATCGTTCATTTTCTTAAAATTTCTCTGCGTAGTTTAAAGTTCCCGTTTCGTAATCAATATTCTTAACACTATTTGCTATTATTAGTTGAATAAACTTTTAATGATTTTTTGCACATTTATTGTCGATAATCATTAATTAATTAAAAAAATATAAAAATACTTTATAAACAAAACGAAAGAAAATAGAGCAAATATTTATTTGGCCCCTATAGACATGGATCATGTAGTATTTAAATGGAAAATTATAAAATCTTTTTATTGCAGATAGTAAAAATTGATGATTATGGTTTATTTACTAAAAATTTCAAAAAAGTAATAATAATATTGTTTTATTAAAATAACTGACCAGATAAGAATATGATGCAGTGACAATGGACGAGATCTTTTCGAAAAAAAGTAGAAAAAGTTTTCAATAATAGAACTTGTTTTCTTTTTAGAATTGTTAAATAATATTTAAAGAATAAGAAAGTTGTTTAAAAATGCTTTTAAATAGTTCGTTCAATTGTTTTTAATAATGTCTTAATGAAGCTTTTAAGATTGGCCCAGCAAAAGCTTTTTGCTTATAAATGACTTTCGTTAAAAAAATCTAAATTTTGTTATTTTAATTTTAAAGCTTTAAGCTTTTTTAGTTTAAATAAATTTTTTTTAGTTTTGTCAAGCTTTACGCTTTTACAAGATTAAATAAAGCATTTTTTGTAACTCTTCCCAATTTTGTCTGTGTCAATATGGAAATTTAGCTTATGTATTGTAGTTTCGAGATGGCCTCAACTTTGTTAAAGTTTTATTCGAGGAGTTTTTTTTGTTTAAAATCTGTAAACTAGTTAAAACTTCAATACAATCTTAAAGTAAATTATAAAAAAAATTGGAAAATAAGTATAAAAGATATTAAATCTTTTCTACTTGTGTTAACTTAATTTTATCTTATGTCGGCTTAACCTACTCTTCATTATGACCACAGAAATTATTGCTTAAATTGCTTACATATTTTTGTTTTATTTGATCTTCCCCATTTTTCTTTTAATTTCTATTTCTTTCTTACGTTTCCCATCATAATAGCTTCATTAAATATTCATTATACTTCACTTAATTCTTCTGCCCATAAAGTCTATAGTCCAATATTCTAAACCATTGTGTCTACAATTTGTTAGATTCGGTCTTCGCGTAATATTGAGATGATGTTACATTTAATAAAAAGTATCATGTGAATTTAAAAATATGTATGTCTGTCTCTTAGAGATAAAGTGTAAATTTTGAAATTTTTTCATGGCAGAAAATACTGCACAGCTTAATTGACAAATTTATTATTTTTTTTTTTTCACTAAATGCAAGCTTGGGGTCAACTTAAAGTTGAAACTTTAAACGGATGACATGTGTAGGTATTTTTAAAATTACAGTATAATAGACATTCCTGTAGATACTAAAGTTTTTGTAAATAGGGTTAATTTATGGTTTTGTTTTCAAAAAGCTTTTTTAATTTTAATAGACATTTTAAACTAATAAAAAATACTTTTCATGTTAACAGCATTTATTTGTCAAATCTAGTGTTTTTTTTAAAGATTCAATTTTTTTTTTTTAACGCTTTACAAGTTTACTACCTATATTCTGCTAGCTTTCCTTAAAATAAACCTTTATTTTTATTAAAACCTTTTCTTTAGCTTCACTTCGGAAAATAAAATCTTGTAAAGTTAATTTTTTTTAAATTTTGTTTTTAAGAAAAGCGTTTCTTAAAAAAAATTTTTTTTTAAATCAAATTTGAAAATCTTCTAAACTTTTAAAAGCTTTTTTTTAAGCTTAAAAACATTATTTTTGAAAAACTTTTAAGTTGTCTTGATTTTTCTAAAAATAAAGAAATTATGAAAATCTTTTCAGAAAAATATTTGCTTAAAAAAAAGCTTTAAATATTTAGATTCATATCAAAGTAATTTTTGGGAATACAAAATTTTCAGTTAACAAGATTTCGTTTGTCGTGTTTAATTTTCAATTTTTATTTTTAATAAAAACATTGAAATATATTGTTGATGGGATTAGCTATTTCTATGCGCATTTCACTGGTTGCTTAGGCCAGATCATCAGGAAACTTCATCCAAAGATTTTTAGAAACACTAAAGATATTATACAAATAAAACTGTTAAGCGAATAAGAATTATAAGTACCAGTTATACTTGTCACAATATCAAAGCTTAAACAAAAAAAAAAAAAAACAACAATAAATAGTAGGTTTATCTTTACTTACATTATCCACTACAATTGGTTGGAATTCTTCCAACATTAATTGTAGTTGTAAGCAGTACCCATGTTCTGTAACTTTAGTGAGAACTTGTTGCATCGAAAAGATGTAAAACAAAATATTCCATCGTTTCTCGAAAAGTGAGAAAAATGTGTGTCTGTAACTCATGTCGAAAACTATCAAAAGAGATTGCGTCGTTACGTTATAAATGTGTTAATATTGCACTCGAAGCCGATGTGACATTGCAGACGTTCAGAGCGCCAGTAACACTTATCGTTGACGGCGACCAAAATTTACTTAAATTGATAATTTTTCAACGACGGCGGCGAAAACACAAACGTCGGCTATACCAAATTGTGTAAAAAGCGACTTTAATGTTTGTTGTTTGCAAACGAGCTTTGAAGACATTCGTATATTTTATAAAAATGTTAAAAGCTAAATAATAAAACAATGAAAATGTGCCAAGAATAAAATATTATTATTCTTTGCATTTTAAATTGTTTTTTAGTGTTAAAATTTTTTCTCGCCCCATTTTTATTCGTTAGTTTATTTGACAGTTCAAAGCGGGAACTTTTCTCACCAAAATGTTACAGACACATTTTTTCTGTAAATTAGCTAGTAATTTCCTTACGTAACAGCGTGTACTCGCCAAAAAAAGTTACAGACACAGTTAAGTGAGAAAAACAGCTGTTTGTTTCAATTTATGGCATTTTTGTTTCATTTCACACATTTCAATCGAAAACTTTCTCGACGCGAGAGTTACAGAACATTGGCACAGGTTAAAAAAAAAACCAAAACAACTTGCTTTATTGTTTTCGCAAGAAAATAAAAAAAAAGAGCATGTTGCCAGTTCAGTTTTTTAGGCCTTGCTCTTGCAAGTTTATTATCAAATTAAAAGTCACGGAGAAAAGCTTATTTTGTAGGATAATAAAACGCCATAATGATTATTAAAGCTTACTACTTTCAAGCTACAGAAACAAGTTTATTAAATTGCTACTTACCAGCTAACGTATGAAATAACTACCACCTATTACTAAAATTCAAAAAGTTTTTTCTGGGTTAAACTTGTTTTCTCTAGGATTCTAATGACGAGGATTTTTAGGAAATTTTTTCAGTATCATCATCATCATTTTGTAGCATTACAGCTCGAGATGAACTTCAGCCTGATCAGTTATTATTCTCTACTGTTCTCTGCTTTTTTCCAGCATGGATAATTATATTACAAAAAGCTTAGCTTTTCTTGTTAAGAAAATCTTTTGATCTGGTATTTTTGGTATTGAAAAACTACAGTTTAGTAGTTTAACAATTTGTTTAGAAAATGTTTTTAAACTAGAAAAGGCTCTAAAAGCCAAAGCTTCTTTATAGTCTTAAAGTTCAAAAGTTTATTAAAGATTGAAATTTTTTTATCGTGAATGTTCTTTTTTTTTTTTTATAATTTGTTAATTAAAGAAAGTCAAACTTTGTTGTTGGTTTTTTTTTAACTTTTAAGACCACCTTCCATTGTGTTTGTTGGACAATTTTTTTTTTTTTTTTTTTTTTTTTAATTTCACTATTCAATTTTAATTATATCTTATGATAATAATAATGATTTCTATTTAACTCAATTGCCACACTTTCTCAGTTTCAATTTCAACAAAATACTTTTAATTTTTTCAACAATTTTTCAAAATGACATGTTTAAATTTGGATTTTGTTTTTTTAATGGGACGATTATTATACTAAAGCAAAAATATTATTTGTGTGCCACTTAAAACGGTCTGTTTTTTTAACGTTATAATAAACACTGTAATTATAAGATGAAATAAATGGTAATAATGAAGATAAAAAAACGAAATTACTAAATTTTTAACTTCGTTTTGTTTTTGTTTTAACATAATTTTTTTGAAGTTTCAAAAGTGTGTTGCTGAAAACTGAAACTCAAATAAACATTATTGGAAATATTAAAACTTTTTTAATGCACAGTTTAAAAAAAAAATATTACAAAGCTTTGAGAAAAATAGCCGCAAACTTATAAATTTGTTATTGACCTTTTTGATTTCTTTACTCAATTAGCATAACTATTGATTGATTTTGTTTGATGTGAAATAATTTATTAAAAATATAAAAGATTTTCACCCTTAACCTCAAAATGGCAAAAAAAAATAAATTTTTTTTAAAAAAGTTTAATAAACTAATTACTAATATAACAACAGAGCAAACCAATTTGAAAAAAAAGAAAATCTGCCTTAACAAAATAGGAGAGTTTCACCCTTAACCTTAAAATAGCTTAGAAAGTAAAACGGTTTTTTTTTTATAAAACTTCAGTTATAATAGATGTGACAAAGACAAAGCTTTTTTTTTAACGCAAACTTACTAAAGTACAAAGCACTTTTTCCATAAACTTAAAAATTGCAATTGAATCTTCAATAAAAAAACAATTAAATTCTTCAAGTAGAAGATAAGTTTTCTAATAAAAAAAACCAACTCTGACATTGGGTGGGTACACATTTTTACTTTTTTGAAACGCAATGAGGCGTATGTAAATATTTCTTAAAAAATCATGATTTTGTTTTTTTTTATTTTTTTTTTGCAAATTTTGAGGGAAAGCAACTTAAAGATAATGCGCCAAAAAAGCACTGTTCATTTTTTAAAGTAATTTAAGCCTTTTTCGGATACCCTGTTCTATGAGTTGAATCATTTTCTAGTAAAAATCTTTTGGATCATTTGAAACAAATGGTAGTCGAACGGGACAAGTTCTAGGATATAACCCATGTAAAGAAAAAGCTTCATAACCACTATTTTTTCAATAGTGTTTAACTCTTCTTAAAAGTTGTGGCCGAGTGTTTTATGATGTAATGTTACGGCCTGATATTTTGGTCGCATATTCCGGCCGTTTTCACTTCAAGCGAATCAGTTGTGTTCGTTTAAGGTACGCTGTGATCGTTTGACCCGATTTCAGCAGCTGATAATAGACGGGCACTTTCTCGTACCACCAATTACAGAGCATTGCCTTACTTATAGGGCACAAGATCAAGTTTTGCCTTTCAATCCTTTTAATTTGCAATACCATCTTACTTTTTTACTAACACACTCACACTTTTTAAATTGACCACGAGATGGCTTTCAGTTTCACCTTTCCATTTGTTTGGCAATTTTACTTTCAATTTAACAGCTGATAACAGGGTTTTCTTTATAAAATTGTTGTTTTGATGACATCTTGAAAGCAAATTGCTTACAAATTGAGTGCAGCCTACGTCACAGCTTTCAACTTATGTAATAAATTGTTGTTTTGATGACATCTTGAAAGTAAATTGCTTACAAATTGAGTGCAGCCTACGTCACAGCTTTCAACTTATGTAAATTTTGAAAAACAGTATATGTAAAAGACTATCAAGAACAACTTGAACGTGTGACTGTAAGGTAAGGGGTATGAATATAAGGAAGGCTAGCAATTATCTAATAGATTGGAAACCAAGCTTTTTTATTAATATTAAAGCTTTTTATCATTTAATCTTTGCAACGCTTCTAACTTCATCTAAACGATTATTTTTTATTTCAAAAATGCCAACTTCCACTTGTTGCCAAAAAAACACAAGTTCGTAATTTTTTTTTTTTTTCTCTGATAGAAATTTTCCATTATCCTTTTTTAGTGCCACATTAAATTACTCATAAAGCACGTTCCTCTCGATTTAAAAACTCCCTTCTATATTTGTTTCCCTAATAAAACAAATAATTTCTTAAAGAGTGTTTAAATTCCCATAAAACGTAATGCCCATCCGTCTGTCTGTCTGGTTATTTACAGTCATAAATTTCTAATTTATTAAATAATAAAAATAAATTAAGCGTTTTGTTTAAAGCATTTAATATTTATGTATAAGGGTTATTAAAAAGAACTTTGTAAATTTCTTATAAATATTCTTAGCAAATCCTTTTTCTTTTTTTAATTAAAACACCATATTTTTTCGTATCTTTGATTAAAATTTTAAAAACGTTTTGTAGTTGAAACTTAATAAAAAAAAAAAAAACAAAAAATTATAAAACTTATGTATATGCGGGCTTTTTTTTATTTAACAGTCTGATTATAATGTTGACACTTCATATTATATAATTTTTTACCAATTTTTTTAACAAATTTTTTTAGCTGTAATTGAAAATTTTCACATTCCTCCGTGATTTTTCATGCTTCCGTAAAAGTGTGGAAATAAGCAAATCTCGTGTTAATTAAATAAAGTAAATTTTAGTTGCAACAGAAAACTTAAAATAACAAAAAAAAAAAAAAAAACTTGTAATAAAAAGAAATATGGTGAGAAAATTTGCACAATGTCTTTAAACCGAAATATTATAAAGTAAAAGTACTTTGATAGAGATAAAAAGCATTTAACAGAATGCCTTCGATAAACTAACCAAAATATTTGAAAACAAGAGTTTCGGCGTTTTAAAAATTTGTAAAATGTTTTTATAAATCAAGTAGTCAATTATTTGAACATATTACAAAAAGCTTTTGCTTTAAAACCAAATAAAAAGCTTTTTGCTAACATGCTTGTAAACATGTGCATAGTTTAAAGCAGTTACGTCCAGCTCATATGCCCAAAGTGAGAGGTTTTGCAAAAAGATCTTTTATGCTTTCACACCGATGAGAGTACAAAAGCCAATAAAGTCGCGGTGACAAAATTGCTGTCTGCCTACTTTGCAAAGAAACAAACACAAATTGTAAGTTCTTTGCAAAGAAACATCAACAAATTTTAAGAGCTTTCAAAGCTGTTTAACGCAAATGCAGACATCATAGTATGTGTGTTTGGACGTAACTGGTTTAAAGTTAAGGCCCTAATTATGGAAACTGGGAATTATTTCCTTCCGAAGGTAACTTTATATTATATTCAACATTTTTCAGTTTTCGAATTTATTCTATGAGCTAAATTTCAGTTATGTATTTTATAAAGCTTTTTTGTAAAAGTTCCATTCATTTCTGGGCCCTAATTATGTTAATCGCAACGCCAAAGAATTAGGTACATTAAAAGCAAAAACAAAATCAAAAATAATTTGTAATTTGCGTTTTAAAATATCAAACGCCTCATAAGTATCTTGTGGCGTTGAAAATTTTAAAACGGTACGGTAAAATTTCAAAATATTTATGACTTTGTTTTTGCTCTCAATATATATAGATTTACATAATTAGGGTCAAAGTTTTCTGAAATATTTTAAGCCTAAACAAAAATTAAAAAAAACAAATTCTAAAAAAATATTAAAAGCTTATGCAAGCCTTTTAGCGTTAAGTGTGGAACAGAAAAGTCGTTGTAGTTCAACGTTACGAAGAGCGCTACAAACTTTCCAAAGTTAATAACAGCAGTGTCAACAGAATACGTAATTGTAGTAGTCGTTGCAGTTGAAGCGCAAAATTTGATATTTTGAACTTTGTTGCGCTACATAACAAGCATTCGTTAGTTTCAGCTACTAATACAACTACTTTATTCTGTTCCGGGGCCCTGTTTCTCAAAACTACAAGTTACAAATCATCAAACAAAATACATTAAAAAAGCAAAAATTTTACAATTTTTGTTTCAAATAGATTTTACTGTAGATTTGTAACTTGTGGTTTTGAGAAACAGGACCCATATCCTATTTCGGTATCTCATACAAAGCTTTTTTAACTTAATAAATCTTTTGCCAAGTGCTTTATTATTAACTGAGAAGTATTTTTAAGTTGAGTTGATTGCATTTATTATGAAATATTAATTTATCTTTCAAAATTATTTTAGTTCTTGGAATGGCCTTTTTTAAAGCGGAAGTTTAATTAAAGCTTTCTCAGGTCATGGGTCATTAAATTTATATGTTTATTAAATGTCATCAGATAATATCAAAATTATATACATATTAATGTATGCATTTATGTATTTGAAATGTGTTTATTCTAAGATTTTTTTCAAAAAAATTTTTTAGCTGTTCAGACCTTTTTATGATTCACTAGTTCTTTTAAAACAAATTAAAATTTATCATTTTAATTTAGCGTAACTTTTGTTTTAAAAGATTTAAAAAAAAAAAATAGTAATACAATTTATATTATAATAAAAAAAAAAAAAGAGTGGGCTTTTTTGTTTTTTTTTTTCTTGGTATAAAGGAAACATTTTGTTTAAACAAATTTCATGGTCAAAGTGTGCCAGAGCAAAAACTAAAAATTAAGCGTTCACTGAAATTCTACAGGTGTTAAATAGAAATAAAATTAATTTCAAATGCAAGAAATTTGTATACGATTTTTTTTTTTTTTAGAAAGAAAAGGTGCTGAATTTTTATAGCGTTTTTTTAATTGCAGTTTTTTTTTAAAGAAATGTTTCTTAAAACATCATTAATCTTTCCGAGTTTCTTTCTATTACCAAAAAAAAAAAAAAAAAACATAAAGGTATTTTGATTTTTTTAAGAATAACAATGATTGTTTTAAATATTCGTTTGAAATAATGACTTAAGAAGCCAATGGATTTTGTCTTTTATAGATAATAAAATTTTCAAGTGCTCTTATAAGCAACATCATTTGATAGTCATTAATAACGATTTTTTGCCTCATAATGCTCTTAATCCTTAACGACTTACACAAAATAAGAGTCCTGCTGAGCAGTCAAGTATTTGAGGGAGTAAAAAACAATATAGAAGGAAGTAAATTATAATTATAGCACGCAGTTAAAAAAAAAAAATTTTCCAGCAATATAAAGTTTATTAATATGGGCAAATCCCAGATACAGTCCACCAACCAAAAATTTTTTAAATGAATTTTTTTTAATGGAATATAAGACTAGATGTATAATTTCATTTTATATTAAAAAATATGTATTTCAATGATCATAAATGCAATAAGTTTTACCAAATCCTACCCCACTGCTGATTTCTTAATGTTATACGTGAATTTAGCATTATTTTAGGTGATTTTTGTGCTTAAAATAGCACTTACAGCAGACTTATCAAAATATAAATATATAAATTTCGTTAAAAAAAAGTTGATATTCATTAGTTCAGAAATTAGTTTATGAAATGCAATTCATAAAAATATAAATTGTTTTGTTAAAACAAATAAAATATAATAATAAAATACTACTGGAAAAACTGTAGCGTGCGTTACAAAGGGTTCACGGCTTTTGTCAAAAAATCACAACATTTTTGGCTGCGAATAAGTGCGTTTAGAATTCTCTTATAGTAATCTTTCTTTTAGGAATTAGAATTCGTATACCTTATCATGCGAAATTCGCTAAAAATTAAGAAAAAGCACTTCAACCTTTGAAGTTACTTCCACTTTTTGAAGCGTGCGTCTCAAAACTTTCTGATCAATTATTTCGCAACAAATACTTGCTAAGAAATTATGATGCCATTTGTAAGTACATATTAATGTCACTAAATACTTTAAATAAGTTGAAGCTATCTTTTTTGAAAGACCAGAAAATGTTTATATTTCAATCAGAAAACGCGTGCTAATGTAGCGTTCGTCACGCAGGATTTGTCCATATGTCAAAATATTTATATTCAGCTGGACAAGAATCTTCAGATCTTGAAGAAAAAAAAAACTATCAGATGCAAGAGACAATGCTTCGTAAAGTTTTTTTTATTGGCGCAATTTTTTTTTTGGCAAATTGTAACATCTTAATTACGAGTTATTGGTAGCTTTTTCCATATTTTTAGCAACATAAGCATCCCGGGCCAAAAAACTGCTCATTTTCGAGGCCAAACCAATTTCGTATACCCTGTTCTGGGGTATGTTTTAACCAGTAAGAGCCACTTTTTGGGTTTGAGAATAAAGTTAATTTAATTCTATAATTAGCTAATCTGAGAATTAAGTTAATCTAGTATCAATTGAATATGATATTTTTGGGTAGTGGTTTAAACCATGTAGCACTACCATACTGAGCACAAATAAATGGCATGGATGTTTTCAAAGAAGAAGAAGAAAATGCGCGAATTTATTATTGTTTACAAGGTAGAAATTGTTTGTATTTAAAGAAAAAATATATTAAAGAAAAAATATAGAATGAAAAAATTATATAAAAGTGCTAAGCAATGTTTTCAAATGTATGTTTTGTTTATATTTTTGCAAAAGTTCTTTATGTTAAACATGTTTATGTTGAGAGTTTAAGTTTAGGTTTAAACCACCACCGTTGGCCACTTAAACTAGCAAAAAAAAGGTTTAAAAAAATACAACTTAAAAAAGAAAATACAGAGATTAAAGTTAATTTAATCGCTAATCTCTAACCGCAAAAGTAGCTCTAAGAGTTTTTTTCGTTACTCTAAACACAGCAAACCTTCTCTATTTAGAAACAGTGATGCAAAGTGAGATGAATAAACTTAAAAAAGGACGGTTTGAGAACATTTCCATGGTACTTTTCAAAGAAGGGCAAGGTTAACACAAAAAGAATTTTAAACAAAAAAGTAGGGGATCATTTTAAATGTGTCCCTATTTGAAGTATCCTCGGTCAATGGAAATCGCTACAGATAGATGATCCGGAGATTTTTGTGGCGGAAAATTGTCGATTTAGACGTAGAGAGTATGTGGTTTCTTACCACACAGCAAGAGAAACAATGGATTTTTTTAAAGCAAGATCGAAAATCGCTTAATTTTTCGTAGAGGAGAAGTAAATTGGCCACCAAGATTGTGCGATTTTACACTTAAGACTATTTTTGTGGGGTTTTTTGAAATCGAATTTTACAGCAATAATCCCACAACGGTTCAAGAGCTTAACAGATAAGCCGATTTTAACCATTGACAATAGTTCATTAAAAAACGTGATTGAGAATTTTTGGTAAAAGTAGAAAGGGCCGAGCCAGTAGGGGAATGACTTGACCGACATAATTTTTATTTTTAACCGGAACCTATTTGTAATAAACTGAAATAAAAATATTTTTTATTTATTAAAATATCTTTCCTTTATTAAAATTAAAATGATAACTCAATTTTTGGACACCGTTTACATTCAATTCTATAAAGGAACTCATACAAATTAAGCCTTATAGCCTTTTTACACTGATCAACATCTAACATCTACCATCAATTTGCCACAATTTTCGAAGATGTTAACATCTTTCCATATGAAATACATTAGGCTTAAAACCAATATCTTTCAACATCTTTAAAAGATGTTTCTATCTCATTTTATTCCATTCTACATCTTTCGATTATTTTAGTGCCATCACTAGAAAAGTGGCAATTAGTTCTAATATTATTGTGGCATCACTGACAAAAAGACGTTTGTTTTGAAAGACGTGTTACCATTTGTCAAGTTTTCTTTTGTACTGCAATATTTTTTATTAAGTATTTTTTATATTTTTAAACAAATTGAACTTGAAATACATTTTTGTGTTTTCTTTTTAAATTTTGGCACTTGTGTAGAAAAAAAATTTTTTTTTTGTTTTAAAAACATTTTTTATTTTTCAAAGATGGTAGATGCTAGATGTGAACAATGTAAACGAGTTTTTCACATGTTCTACATCTTTGATGGTAGATGTTAGATGTTGATCAGTGTAAAAAGCCTATTATATAGAATTTACACTCTTTTTGAATTGAACATTGGTGAGCAAAATTTTCAGCTCTTGGTCATCATTCATTCCACTATCATCACTATCTATGCATATGATATTTTAAGCTTTTTATTATATCTAATTTTAATCCCAGTACAATGTACAACTAAGACACAATTTCATTATAGTTATTAAAGACACAAACCATGTATGTATTAAAGATACGTCATTTTTAACATGATTTTATCCCGCATTTTTAAGTTATAGACCCAACATTAAATATCTTTGTAAATGATCTCATTTAAAAATTTTTTTTCTGGTTCTTGCTTAAACAATTAATTTGTTTTTCTTTTGCTCCTAATAATTAAAAAATTTAATTGCAAAAACAAGTGTTAATTTCAAAAAAAAAAAAAAAGAATGGAATAAACTTGTAAAAAACGTGTTTAACAATGTCATCAAATTGTGAAATATGCTAATGAATAAAAATTAAACTTTTAATTAACTAAATCAACTTGAAAATAATGCAACAAAACAAACATTTAAGTCAAAAAATCCTCTAGATTTTAATTACTTATTTGTTAAGACTGAACTCTCACCAACAAAAGACAAACCGCTTTTTTGACTAATACGACAACAAAAAATTAGTTTTTATGAGATGCATTTATCGGCTTTTCAACAATCACTTGTGGATTCTCACTTGCCCAAATTCGGCAAATCTGCTTGTTAATGTGGACACATTTGGTCGATTATGCTGGCCAAAAAATCGCAAGGTGCACGAAACATATTTTGGTTTGAACGCCCATTATCGGCTTCAAACATCTTAAAGCGCTGCTTAATTGCGTACCTCTTTATTGTTGAATTTGTCAAACACTGAAACAAGGACATGTTAAATCAAGTTGGGCATAAAACTTGACGTTAAGATGTGACTCACAATTAACATCGAGCAGAAAAAAAATCCTGGTATGGGGCATGACTTGGAATTTTGTAGGTGAAGGTTAAATAAAGTATTATTTAAAAATCATGCCGTTCTACACCCTGTTGCTCCCAAGCAAAAGACCTTAATAAATATCTTATCTACTGGATAAAAAAATACACTGAAGAAAAAACATTGTTAAAATAAGGAAAAGCAAAAGCTTGTTAGTTATCTCATTTCCTGTTTAATTTTCGAAAGAAACTTTCTAAATTATATACAATAATTTTTCAGATTAATTTAATAAATTTTCTTTCTAATTTGCCCAAATTTTTTTTTTTTTTTTTAATTGAATAATTTGTTATTAATAGTTTTCTGTCATATTAAAAATTTTGTTATCTTCTAAAAGATAAAAAAAAAAACATACGAAATTGCTGGCAGTCCTTTAAAATGATTAGATAAGTTAAAAAAAGCCATAAAGTACTAAATTGCAAAACGTTGTATATTTTTGCACGAACAAAAAAAAAAACACGTTGACTGATAAAATGTGAAAAATTTACTGAAGACAATAATTTTACTGATAAGATAAATTAAGTAATAAATAATTACAAGCAAAACAAAAAAGTAAAAAATTATAAATAAATAAATAAATAAACATGAAAAATTAAAAAAGCTTTGTTAAAAATAAAATATTTTGTTTTTTAAAGAGAATTCTATAAAACAATAAAACTTTTAAAAGCTTTCAAGTTTTCTATAAATTTGTATTAATGGTTAAGTTGTTGAAAATATTGCTTGAATTAAAATAATGATTTCTAAGCTTTTCAAAAATGATTTTTTTTTTTTAAAGACACTTGTTAAAGTCAGCTGTAGCTTCCTTTTTCTTTGAAGCTTTTTCTGAGTTCTTTTTAAGCTTTTTAGAAAATTCTTTCATAAGTTTTTGTTCTTTTTTAAATACTTTTATTTTTCAGCTTTTTTCAAATAGCCATAGCTTTTGGATTTATTTTAAAAGCTTTATACAAGGTTATATTTCTCTTGATTCTTTTAAATTTTATATTTTATTATTTCACTAGTTAGTGTATATTTTTAACTAGATTGACATTTGTAAAGCTTTTTCTTAAATTTTGTTATACTTAGTCTGCAACGGACATAAAATGCTTAACATTTACACTAATACATATAATATTAGTGTTTAGTATAGATTCATAATGTTAGAACTTTTCTCATGTTATAACACGGTTGTTAATGCATATGTTTTCACAACGCTTTTACAGCGTCTTGTTATAACAGAAAATCATGTCTATTGTAGACGGGGAGTTAAGATTTTGTAATATTCAATATTTTCTATGTAGTATCAGTATCAGGGTTTAAAAAACTGCAGTCGAAAAAAACGAAAATTTGTGTGCAACTTTTCGCTTTTTGCGTTGGTTTTATAGCGACTGTTTTCGAAATAACTTGAACTTTAAAAAAGGTAACGTTTTGCTAAAAAGCTTTTAGATTTCCTTAAATGTGTAAAAGCTTTGTCAAAATAATGCTATACTATAATTTTTTTATTTTTTGTTGACCTTTCGAGAAATAATTAAATTAAGTTCTTTCAATTAAATATAATAAACATTTAAGCTTTTATTTAAAAAGCCTTTTAACCTTTTTTTTAATATGTACTCCAATTTTTAACGTTTTCAAAGCTTTAAGTTATTAATAATTTTATACTTAATCGTTAAAATGAAAAAAAAAGTAAAAATAAAATGAGGTTTTTTAACTTTTTTCTTCAACTTTCTCTCCAAAAAGCTTTGAAAAATATTTTGTATAGTCTTATATTTTTTTTTAAATACATACATGTTTTTTTTTTAAGAGAGTTTTATGTTTCCAAGGTTTTATAACTTTAATAAATCATTTTATATCGCAAAAATTTAACTGCCTGGCCCGCAGTGTCGCCAAGGTCATTTCTTTCGTATATATTCGCTATATTGAAAACGATAATAAAAACCAAAAATTGGTTTTTGTTTTCAATGTCAATATAAGAAAGAAATTTGCTTTTCGGCATTGTGGGCCAAGTAGTTAAAGCTTGAGAAAGTCAATTTAAAAAATCTTTTGAGCTTTCAACATAAAAAAGCTATTTAATACATTTTGAAAAAGTTTTAGGTTTAAAACACAAAACCTTTTTTATTTTCTTATTTAGGTTTGAATAAACCATTTTTAGTAAAAAGAAATATAAAAGTTTAGTAAGTCTACTGTCACACGTTTCATCTTTTGATGCTCAACTCTTATGTTTTTAGGTGAGTGAAGAAAGAAGAAAGGGGGTTAGTACGGAGATGCCTGTACTCGGTCAGTACGCTTTGTGTTTTTATTTGTTGGTATATGCACAGCGATGGCTGCATTTTATTATTTTTCTTTTCTTTTTCTCTTTGATTCGCTGTTAATAAAATTGTTGTTGTTTTGAACCAAAAAAAAGTTGAAATCGATTGCTGCGTGTGATTATGTTGGCATCTTTAAAAGGGAATTGAAATGAAATTGAGCATCAATAGATGAAACGTGTAAATTTAGACCAGTGAAGGGCACACACATACTATCACATTTAAGCTTGTGTTGACAAAATAACAACAAAGCAACTGCCGAACGTACATTGTCACAGACCACACAAAGAAGTTTATAGTGTACATGTGTCGACATCACACAAGCAGCATTTTTATTCCTATGCACGCGTACATAGCATTTGCAAATGTGCCCTTCACTGATTTAGACTAAGTGCACTTCAGAAAGTTTTTGTTATTAAAAAAAAGCTCTTTTAAGAAGATGTGTACACGTTTTGAGTCTTTCTTGTTTATTTTAAAGTTAGACCCCTTTCACTCTCGGCTAGTTGCTTGCCGACAAAAACCCTTACCCCTGACGTCTACAAACCAAGAGTTGCGCAAGTAACTTGCCGAGTGTGAAAGTGGTTTTATTTATAAAAAATAATCTTGGTTTTTAAAAAATGTTGTTTAAGCTTTTCAGTTTTTTTTAATGTTTAAAGCTTTAATTTTCACCCCTACCGTGAGTAAAAAAAAATTAAAAAGATTAAAAATTAAAGAAAATTTTGTTCAAAATTATACACGTCTACATTTTAAAGAAAAGTAAAAAAATAAAGCAAAATATTTAGTATTGGAGTGTTAGTTAAATTGTAACGTTAGATTTTTGCATTTTTTAAATTTTTCTTGTGAAATAATTTGCGAAATTCGGCTTCCACGTCTTCCGAAAGCTTCACAAATCCGCAGACGATCAACCAGTTGTTTTGCCTTTTGTTGAGCAATATATCAGTTTGTGCCTTATTGATGGAAATTGCCCTTGGTATTCGAATTATAAAAAGTTTTTTATGATCGCAAATTCGTTAAAAAGGGAAAAGATTACGAAGGAAACATTATTAACGATAAGGGTGATAAAGTTATTTAAGTTAAAGAAATATTTTTGTTTGGCAAAGCTCTTCTAGTGTAAAAATAAATTTTGGTGTTTTGCATAAACTTTCAAAAAGTTTTAGTATGTAAGCATTTAAGATCTTTTAAGGTAAACTTTCAATACAATTTTTGTTATCATTTGCAGTCTTCTGCAAATAAAGTTCGTTAAGCCCAAAAGCAAAAGTGTAGTGTAGTGGGTTAAACTTAAAATAATTATAAAAAATTTATATAATTTAAAAGCATTGTTATAAAAAGATTGTAATTAAATGTTATACATCAAATGAGATTTGATAAAAATCTTTCAAATAGCTTTTACAAAATATTTTTCTTTATTGCCAAAGCTTGTTATTTATTCTTTAGCTTTATAGTCAATTGAGGACATCTTTTTTCCTAGTACAATAAATTTCTATTTTGACATCTATTTTTAACAAAATAGAAAGTAAATATTCGGTTTTTATTAAAAGCTTTTTTTAGAACTCCCATATTTGTTGAATGCTAATTGTATGATAAAATTTTTTATTAATTTGAATATTTTTTTTATTATTATTTTTTAACTTTCTTTTTGTTGCTTTTAAATGCTTAATTACTTTATTAAATTTTAATATTAACTTCCTTCTTTGGAAGTACGAGATGAACTGAACGACCTACGCTAACTATTTTCATATTAAAAGTATATGACTTTTGAACTTCCTGTATTTTTGATTAGGAATGTTTTTATTTTAAATCCAAACACTTTTTGGTATATGTTAAAGCATATTAGCATAAAAACTGTTGTAAATATTTATTACTAAAGTCATAAAATAATAAAAATAGCAAAAAACAATAAAAAAAATACGGGAATATTTAAACGAGTAAGTCATGGTAACTGATTAAACCCCACAATTGTAAATTACATTGTATTAAATGAAAACTTCCGCTTAAATTATTCATAATAATAAATTAATAACAAAAAATCAAGCTCTTTTTGGTTTTTTTTTTTTGTTACTTAAGCCCCCTTCCCCTTTTAATGCTTTCAAATATTTGAATTGAAAACCCAGCAAGTGCTTTAACGAAGGGTTGGGCCAAATGACCGATTGTCGTACATTTTAAGTTTTCAAATACAACATACATACCTTTGCATAGTTCTGGCTTATTTGTCATAAAGTAATGCTATAAAAGGGCTTCTAATAAAAATAAAAAAAAAAACAAAAAACTTAGTTCTGAAATACTCATAGCAAAAGTATTATTTGTTTAATTCAAAAAAAAATAATTTAAATTTTTTTCCCTCTTACTTTTACATGTGCCTTGCATTTAAAGTTTTTTTTTTTTTGTTCTTCCTATATGCTCTACTCATTTAATTGTTCAACCATAACATCATAATCATCGTAAGCATAAAATCATCATTAACATCGTGCCACATAAACGTCATCATGAGCGTTGTGTTACCACCACACACTCATATAAATAGTTGTAAGCATGTGTTTTTTTTTTTTGGTTACGAAAAAGTTTAAATGTTATAAACGGCTGTATCGGCTCTTAAATACCCTTCACACGAAATTGCACTGAAATACATATGTATAAGTATTTTGATTATAGAAATTGATTGCGTCTGTGGCTAAAAAAATGATTTTTATAAAACGTTTGGGCAGAGTTGTGGAATCTCCCAGGACTGAACGCCAAAGGGACTCAATGGTCTTCTTATGAAATGGTGCGGGAACTAGGCAAAAGTGTTCGCCAAAAGGGAATGTTACCTTATTGAAAGTGTTCTTTAAGAGAGATTATACTCTACAGTGTAATTTCCCTTAATTCAAAATGATTTTAAAAATATGGAAGTTATTTATAACAAGTTTTCCCGTTATAACACCGTTATTCGTTGGGATTAGGTCTTTTATTCCAGAAATTTGTCCCTATCATAATTCCAGGAAGTGCTCTTTATCATAATACTTTGCAGTAAAAGTCGATAATGTGCCATTAAGTATAATGATGCACAATTTGCTTATTGTATATGCATCGACTACTTTGGGACAGTTGTGATTTCGATTTACATGAGCACCAGCCAGATGGCCTGATCCTATGGTTAATCTCAACCACTCGGTGAGTTAATATCTGCACTAACGAAATGCCCTAGGTCGCACTTCGAGTGCATAATCCGCCAAAATTAAACACTTACCCCTTGTTAAGGAGCCAGAGCTATTAAACATCTACTTCTTTAGTTAATCTAAGCAGCTTCTGTTGAATAGCAACAGTACCTTCGGATCCCTCCAGAGGCCGAACTTTCCGACCCTTCATGCGGTTTAGGGATTAAGCGACAGCCACCACATTTTCTACGAAAGCAGCCCTCCAAAGAGGCATACTAACGTAGGCCTCCACCAATAGTGAGACCGGTGCTTGAATTCACGGGGGGCTACTGACTCCCGTGGCACCCGTTTTAAATCTTTTCGATCCCAAAGAACCTTGGCGCTTGGATGTTTGGCGCATCTGAGGTTGCATTCCCCTGTTATTTACCCTAGCGGATGTAACATCATTTGATACCAAAATGGGTCACTCTTTCGAGTCTAGACGGACATAAAGACAAATACGAAAATAATATGTATTTGTTAGATATTGGTGACATTTCGAGTTATAACTCTGTTTCTACTGGTACCGATTTCGCAGTTGATGTAAATATTTATTGGTGTTACACACGGAATGGCAATTTTAATATGCCATCTGCTGGTGAAGGGTAAACAAAGTACCATGCGTTCGTTTGTGAACTTTTGTTTTTTTATTAAAAAAAAAAAAAAATTTTATGTTTTAGTTCTTGTATTTTAGTAATTTAAATATTTACATGGTGTAGAGCTTTGCTGTTATTATTTTTTTAATAAAAAAATTTACAATTGAAAAAATTCAAGTCAAAGGAATTTTTGTGCTGTAAACTACAGTTTAGTTGAAAATTTTGTTTTTCATTTTACCGGCTTTTTTAGTAGGGGAGGGCAACAAGTGCCACTAGGTTTTTAATGGCATTGTTTGGCTTGTTTTTTTTTTTTTTTTTTTTTGTAGTAAAAAATTCCATCCCTTTTGGCTGTGTAAGCGGAAGTTCAAATATTGGTAGGAAAATACAGAAATGATTTTAGGAAAATGTATTCAGAAAATAAGGAAAAAATTTAAATTAATACTTTATAGGAATTTTGTTATATTTAAATTTTCTAAGATAAAATAAAATAAGACTTGTTTTTATCGCCTTCTTTATAGGATATTGAAAATTTGAAATTTGAAAAAATAAAACATCAAAATAAATAAAGTTTTGTTTAATTCAAAAATCAATAAAATAAACCTTTATGTAAAAGCTTATATTACTTCAAAGTACACAACTTAAGAAAGCTTTTTATTAGGTTTAAGTTTTTCTTGAAAGCTTTTGTGAATACAAAAGCTTATTCAAACATTTTGCAATTTGTTTTACAAAAACTTTTTATAAAGCTTTCAAAGGTTCAAAAGCTTATGTAAAATAAAAACTTGAAAAATCACTTTAAGAAATTGGTGTTTGTAAGGAGCTTTTTAAAATCAGCTTTTAATTTTAAGAATTGAACTTTCATACATTTATCTTTTTATTAAAGTAAATTTTTTACTTTTAAGAGTTTTTGTTTATTTATGTAATCAAGGCTTTTAAAGGTAATATTTCTAAAGTAGTAAAAGCTTTAGGAGTCCTAAAAGCTTTTTTGTAAGTTTTTTTGTAATTTCAACTTCTTACTATTAAAATCTATTGAAAAAAGATTTGGTTTTAAAAGCTTTTTTTGTGCTTGTCGATTTTTATTTTTACATGTAAACAGTTATTAAGAACCCTCAAGTAAAATAAGTTGAAAAAGCTTGTCAAATGTATACTATACATTTTTAAAAGTTGCAGTTTTAAAATCATAAGTTTGTTGAATCTTTAAAATCTTTTAAAACTCTCTTAAATTAAAATGGAACTATTTTTTAGCCTTTTTTTATTATGAGCTTAAAGAAAGCTTTTTTGATACTTTTCACTTTTTATTAAGCTTTCAAAGCTAAAAGCTTTTAGCAAAAATTCCTGCGAAATTACCAAGTAAATGTTTTAAAATCTTTATTAACTAATTGACATCCTTAAAAACATTTTGAAAGTATTTTTTGTAAGTAAAGCTTACGTTTGTTTTCATTGTTGTTGGTTTTATTTAAAGTTAGAAATCAAGTTTAAAGTTTTATGAAAAGTAGATAAACCTAAAATTGTTTTTAATATTGAAAAGAAACATAATTGTTTAGTTACTTTTCCTCTTGATGATTTAATTTCTTGCATATAAATCTACATTTTTTTTCTTAATTATTTAAAAAAAAAAAAAAATTATGTGTCATCTTCATTGTTCAACGACAATTGAATTGAACTTTTTGTGCTGTTTAAGAGAGAAAGAGAAAGTAGGCGTCCAACAACATGAGTAGGTTGGTTTTTCTTGTTTTAAATTTACTAAAGAATTTGTTTAAGAATTATGTTTTTCAAAATGTTTAAAAACAAAAGCTCAAAAAGGCTTAAGGTTGGGTTTTAAAGTTCAACTCGCAATGCAATTTTTCTAATAATTAAACTAATAATAATTAACTGAAAACAAGCATTAAATAAGACACTCCTTAAACACAACTAAACAAAATAAAAGGAGTTCCAAAACTGTTTGATTTTCTACCCACGCCACGATAGTCAAGAGGGTATTATGCGATTGTGATGATGTGTAACACTAGCAAATATTGGTCCCACCTTTTAGTATACCGATCGACTCAGAATCACTTTCTTTTTTAACTAAGCGGTGTTTGCAAGTGTACATAACATTTTTTTGATGTTAACAACATTTTTTGTAGTATTGTTGTTGAAATAAGTAAACTTTTAATTCACTTCATTAAATTTTTTATTAAAACTGATTTTATTTTGATAAATGGTTTAATTGGAAAAAAAAATTGGCGAGAAATTTTTCTGTTTACCGTGGTGAGTGTCATCGAATGGTCGGGCTTGACTGTCTATACTTAAACTTGTTTTTTTTTTTCTTTGAAAATAATTTTTATTCAAGTGGCTAAAAACGATTGGCGCCAATTTAGCACTTGTTATCAGTTTGTTTTCTGTTTTGTAAACTATAGAAAAGAAGCCCGTTTAAAAATAATTAAACCATAATTGTTATAAAAATTTTCTTCAGACCGTCTTCTTTTTTTATCTTAAATGTCTTTAAAATGTCACATTTACACGCAATTTACTCATAAAAGCAAACCAACCTCTAGCTGTCAGCTTTGAACGTTGTTTTTTTTTATTTTTTTTTTTTTTTGCTTGTATTAAAAAAAAAAAATATTTTTTTAAGAAAAGTGTATTGAACATGGTATGAAAAACAGTGTGTTAAAGAACCCGCAACATATGGCCAATAATTTAAGGCATGATCCTTATGATTTATGGCCATAATTGCCATGCTTTAAAGCTTTAAATGCAAAGCTGACTTGGAAACCAGTAGTTTTAAGCAATTAGACTTTTGCTTTTATGTGTTTGGAATATAAAATTATTGGCAAACAAAAATAGAAACTGAATGTTGTTATATGTCTAAACTAATTAGTTAAACGGATTTTAAAATGAATTTACATGTGAACATATTGAAGACTTTTTCTGCAAAAATATAAAAAAAACTTAAGACACGTTTTGTGGTCTAATAATAAAAACACTTGCTTGGATTTACATTTCTAAAGAAATTTAAATGCGGGAATGAGTAATTGTTACTTAAAATTTTCTATTGAGAGACTGTTTCTAAAGAGTGTTTTTTTTAACCCCGATTTAACTTTAAATTGTAAAAGATAAAACCAAACATTTTCTTATCCGACATTAACATTGGTAAGTGATTTCGGGCATATAGGCACCGCGGTTGTTCTTGACAAAGCGCATTTTTGGCGTTTAACTGTGGGCCACTTTTCTAGAATTTCAACGTAGTTCATGTTTTAACTACTTTTAACGCCTTTTATGTTTCTATTTTAAATGTCTGTTATACATAAAATGAAAGCTTAAACTCTCCTCTTTGAATCACTAAAATCATTATATAAATTGGTTTAATATTTTACAATTTGTGAGTAAACGAACGAATATTGTGCTTAACCAAAATTGAGACAATAATCGCTACAATATCGTTGAGACAATATTCGGTACAATATGGTCACACTATCGTGCCTTACTTTTGTTTATTTTTTATAAGCAGACATAAATAATTTTAATATTTTTAAAATGGACTACATATTTTCTTTTAAAAACATTTTCTATAAAAAGTAAATTTTAGCAAAACTTCTTATAAATATGTTAACAATATTTCCTATAAAAAATTAATAATATAAAAAATTTTCTAAAACAAGTAAATTTTGGCAAAATTTCTTATAAATGTAAATTTTTAGCTAAATTTCCTATAAAAAGTAAATTTTAGCAAAATTTACTATAAAAAGTAAATTTTAGCAAAATTTTACCTTAAAAATTTTCCTATATTCCAAATTTCAAAAGATTTTGTTATTCGTGCTTAATTCCCAGTTTTTATTATTGATAAAAACACTTGAAATTTATTGTTGATGGGATAAGCTATTCCTATGCATTTCACTGGTTGCTTAGGCCAGATCATCAGGAAACTTCATCCATAAAGGTTTTAGACAAACTAAAGATATTAAACCAAATAAAACTGTTAAACGTATAAGAATTATAGCAACAGTTCTACTTGTAACAATATCAAAGTTTAAACAAAACACATCAACAATAAACAACAGTGGGTTCATCTCATCTTACATTTCCCCACTACAATTAGTTGAAATTCTCTCAACATTAATTGTAGTTGTAAGTAGGTTAAGAAAAACAAAATGAAAAAAATGAAAAAAAAAAAACAACAACTTACAAAAGATGTTGTCAATTAAGTGTTTTTTAGGCCGTGCACTGCCTGTTTATTATCAAAAAGTAATTTCAATTATTGGGAATACAAAATTTTAATTTCAAAAGATTTTGTTATTCGTGCTTAATTCCCAGTTTTTATTATTGATAAAAACACTTGAAATTTATTGTTGATGGGATAAGCTATTCCTATCCATTTCACTGGTTGCTTAGGCCAGATCATCAGGAAACTTCATCCATAAAGGTTTTAGACAAACTAAAGATATTAAACCAAATAAAACTGTTAAACGTATAAGAATTATAGCAACAGTTCTACTTGTAACAATATCAAAGTTTAAACAAAACACATCAACAATAAACAACAGTGGGTTCATCTCATCTTACATTTCCCCACTACAATTAGTTGAAATTCTCTCAACATTAATTGTAGTTGTAAGTAGGTTAAGAAAAACAAAATGAAAAAAAAAAAACAACAACTTACAAAAGATGTTGTCAATTAAGTGTTTTTTAGGCCGTGCACTGCCTGTTTATTATCAAAAAGTAATTTCAATTATTGGGAATACAAAATTTTAATTTCAAAAGATTTTGTTATTCGTGCTTAATTCCCAGTTTTTATTATTGATAAAAAAATTTTGTATTCCCAATAATTGAAATTACTTTTTGAGAATTTTCCTATATTTTAACAAAATTTTCGGTTAAAAGGAAATTTTTGCACATAAATAAATTGTATGCACAATTTCTTAAAAAAGAAAATTTTAATAATATTTCATATAAAAATAAAATTATAAATTATAAAAAGTAAATTTTAATATAGTTTCCTATAATAAGTAAATTTTAATATAGTTTCCTATAAAAAGTAAATTTTAATATAATTTCCTATAAAAGTAAATTTTAAAAAAATTTCCTATAAAAAGTTATATTTAGTAAAATTTCCTATAAAAAGTTAATTTTAGTAAAATTTCCTATAAAAACTAATTTAAGTAAAATTTCCTATAAAAAGTAAATTTTGGTAAAATTTCCTATAAAAAGTAATTTTTAATATAATTTGCTATAAAAGTAAATTTTAAAAAAATTTTCTATAAAAAGTTAATTTTAGTAAAATTTCCTATAAATTTTTAATATTTTTAATTAGGCTTAAGTTCATTAAATTTAATTTTCATTAAATTATTTTTATGAAGAAAGGAATTTTACAACATGAAAATTAATTAAAATTTATTGATAATTTTTCATTCTTGACTCAATCTGGGCTCGAACCCAGGTGTTTACGGACAGGTTACCCTGACATGTTTCGATTGCAACCACTCAATCTCCTCAGAGGGCTTGCCGTTTAACAATAAAAAATTCCCTTCTTCATAAAAATAATTTAATGAAAATTAAATTTAATGAACTTAAGCCTAATTAAAAATATTAAAAATTTGGATTAAAAACCATAAATAGTTCAATAAAATAACCACAATACTAATAATTGTTAAAGCTAAGGCACGAGCTCTATGTTTGCATTTGTCCTTCAAGTTGTGCTGAAAAGGTCAACAAGAATAAGAAAGACAAAAATGGAAAAACAAAAAATATGTACTTTGAACTTCAAGAAGAATTCTTGACAAAAGTACGAAAAAACAGAAGTAAAGGAATAACATGTTAAAATAAATTAAAATAGATAATCATTCAAAGCAAATTTCGATCTACCAAAGGTTGAATACAATTTGGTTTAAGGATTGATGTTTGACTAATGACGTCAGAGGTCGTCGATGGCTGCGAGTGTTAAACGGCAAGCCCTCTGAGGAGATTGAGTGGCTGCAATCGAAACATGTCAGGGTAACCTGTCCGTAAACACCTGGGTTCGAGCCCAGATTGAGTCAAGAATGAAAAATTATCAATAAATTTTAATTAATTTTCATGTTGTAAAATTCCTTTCTTCATAAAAATAATTTAATGAAAATTAAATTTAATGAACTTAAGCCTAATTAAAAATATTAAAAATTTGGATTAAAAACCATAAATAGTTCAATAAAATAACCACAATACTAATTATTTCCTATAAAAAGTAAATTTTAGTAAAATTTCCTATAAAAATTAATTTTAGTAAAATTTCTTATAAAAAGTATATTTTAGTAAAATATCCTATAAAAATAAAATTTTAATAAAATTGGCTATAAAAATTAAATTTAAATAAAATTTGCTATAAAAAGTAAATTTAAATAAAATTTCCTAAAAAAAAGTATATTTTTGCACAATTTGTTATAAAAAGAAAACTTTTGCACAATTTCCTATAAAAAGAAAATTTTGACAAAATTTCCTATAAAAAGTTAATTATAGTAAAATTTCCTATAAAAAGTAAATTTTAGTAAAAGTTCCTGTAAAAATTAATTTTAGTAAAATTTCTATAAAAAGTTTATTGTAGTAAAATTTCCTATAAAAAGTAAATTGTAATAAAATTTGCTATAAAAATTAAATTTAAATAAAATTTGCTATCAAAAGTAAATTTAAATAAAATTTCCTAAAAAAAGTATATTTTTGCACAATTTGTTATAAAAAGAAAAAAACTTTTGCACAATTTTCTATAAAAAGAAAATTTTGACAAAATTTCCTATAAAAAGTTAATTATAGTAAAATTTCCTATAAAACGTAAATTTTAGTAAAATTTCCTAGTTGTATTTTTTAAAGATACAAGGTTGAGAAAGTAAAGCATCGATATGGAATTATAGGTGAAGTTCGGAGAAGTTGTTCAGAGCACAAGAAGTGAATGTAGGATTCTCATCCGGATGCTAAATATGATGAACAATTCAAGCACTTGACATTAAAATACCTGCTTCGCTTGGAGCACAAGCGAAACAACTGCTTTTGTCTCTTTATTTAACATAAGTCACTCGAACCCCTTGTGCTATAAGCCCATCATATATAAATTAAATTTTGGCAAAAATAGTAAATTTCCTTAAAAAAAAAGTACATTTTGTCGAAAATTCCCTTAAAACCGTTTGCACGTTGATGTATTTTTTTTATTTGTGTAGCAAACAGTTGTACGCTTACATCGGCGCCGATTGTCCACTTAGGTTGGCGCACAAGTGGCCGATAAAAATCGCGCATTTGTAACATTTTGATTGCCTAACATTGTGCTTAAGAGTGTTCACATAATCGGTACATCATCAGGGTTGCTTATAATTATCTAAAGTTAGCACGATTTCGGCGCTGATTGTGTTATATTAAAAATCTACGTGCGTTCACATTTTTGTCACGTGAAATGCAACGGAAATTGGTACATTACGCCAATAGTGTGATCTTAGCTGAGGTATATACACAAATTCTGGGTCGTTGAGTAATTCTAAGTCAATTAAGCCATGTACGTCTGTCTGTCCGCCTATTGAAATCAGGCTCACGTTTGAACCAGAGTTGCCAATTTAGCGCCTTTGGCGCTATATTTAGCGCTTTTTAACTGTCGAAAAGGCGCATATTTTTTACTTAGCGCTTTTTTTAAAAAGAGCGCTAAAATAGCGCTTTTATTGATACCAACATTTTTTCACTTTTATTTGCATACATTAAAATCAAGACACATTAAACCAAAATTTGTTTCCGTTTTGAAAATACTTTACTCTGAAAAGCATTCTAAACAAGGAAAGAAGTTTATTTTCTAAAGAAATCCATTTCGTTTCTTAAAACAAGAAAATCCAAAAATAAATAACTGATTTTAACTTGTTTTGTTCGTATTAAGTAAAAGTTTCTTAAATAAAGAAACATTTTCTCATGATTAAAAAATTCACGTTTTTGGTATATGATCAAAAATTTCAAGAAGCATTTATTTAATATTAGTCTGATTTTAAAATAGAATCAAGAAACAAATGCTAGCGATTTCTTTAAATTTTTCCAGAAAATGCTCAAGAAAACTTATTTTGATTCAATTAGTTTTTATTTAGATCGACATGTTAACAAATCAATCAAAAGGTTCTTATTTTTTTATATTAAGTTTTTTTTTTTTAACTAACTAGTGCTATACGTTTTTATGGAAAAAATTTTGGCTTTTCTTCTGATTTTGTAAAATAAAAAGCAGCGAAAACTTGATAAAAAATAAATTTTTTTTAGCTGTATTTTAGAAAATTTTCGCTTTGAGTCATAACTTTTTCCTTAAACCAGGCAAACACAGGTTAATATAGAATAAGAAATGTTTGGCTTGGACGAGAAAAGTGCAAAATGTTGGTGGTTCAAGACATATTTTCTAGTGATTTAGTAAATAATTCTTTCTGTGTATATTTGAAATTATATTTCTTTAATTTTCCTGAAATATCAGAAAAAGCTTTTTAAAAATATTAATGTTTTATTAACACTGCTCGGCAAAAGACAAAAAAAAAAAAAAAGTCGATCTAGAGAACTTGATTATGTGATTTTAATTCACTTAAGAGTGCTGAATCCAAATAGTTTATTCAATCAAGTCTAGTTAACATTTTGTTTACTGATTTCTTGTCTTATTTTATTCACAATATACCTGGATTTCTAATAAATGATAAAAAAAAACTAATTTGCATGGAAAAATGGTCACCACTATTTAAGAAATACTTTAGAAAATAATTATTTGTAAAAGACAAAGGCTATACATGATAGAAAAAACTGAAAACGGATTTGAATTTAGCGCAGTAGCATTTTTGGTTTTTCATATATTTTTATTTAAAACGATTTTTTTTTGACAGCCAGTGTAATTAATAAAACTTGGTTCTTAAACATTTCATTAAGTTTTTTATTTAAATTTTATTTAGCGCTTTTTAGCGCTTTTTGATTGGGGACAAGGCGCTTTTTGATTAGAAATAGTTCACAACCATGGTTTGAACGAATCAAAAGAAAGAAAAAAACAATATTGGTGTCAAACTGTTTCTTGTTCTCCTTAAGGCGCCCGTACACGACATGTATTTGTCATCTGACATGTCAAATTTTCAAGTTACATGTAATTGTTCATGTCTGTCAAAATTGCTGTTTTACATAAGTTTTATAATATTCGGTCACAAACGTACATGTAATTTGCTTCTGACATTGTCTCTGTTTTTTTCGCATTGTTATTGCAGAAACCAAAGTAGTTCTTGGTTTCAAAATAACTTGCTGCCGCCACGAAAATATTTATTTGCGCCGTAAAATAATTTAGCCATCTTAAAATTTTTCCTTTTATTTTAAAGATAATAATTTAGAATTTTATAATTAAATGGTTTTATGTATATATTTACATAAATTATATTCAATGGTGAGATGAGCATACATATCTTGGTATTGTAAAATATTCACCCTTATTCTATTTGGCGTCGGCAATAACAATGGCAATTTTAAGGCAACAGCAATTCTTACCAAAGACAACATGAATTCTATGTAAAATTGGTATTTTGTAAGAGTATTATGACGCCGTTGACTATTTATCGATAATGTTAATAAAATACAGCACACATCTCTAATGTTAAATCAGCTGATTCATTTTGTTTACCGTTTTTTTTTTATAAGAAAAAAAATTCTGTGCTGTTTGTGCAAATTTTAAGTTAAATAAAAATTTGTTTGTAAAAAAATAATGTTTAAATGAAATTTTTTTTATTATATTAAATTTTCCCAAGTGCCTAATGGATTTTTGTTTAACCTTTTTAAGATCTGACAGTTATTTTCGGCTGAATAAACTTTCTTTTAAACATGTGTTTGAAATAATAGAGCCTCATTTAAAAAAGGGAACGTTTGTTCCAAACACATATATTTGCGGCAACATTGCGTTTTTTGGCCCAGGGATCGTACCAGCTCAGCGTTGGAAATTATTTCCACTTTTGACTGTCCCAGCCACAAGTTTTAAAATTTTGTCTGAGATTCTTGAAGCCATGAAGAGAGAACTTTGTCCACAATGGATAAATTAAAGTTGCATTTCTTTGAAAAGCAGCATTTCCAGGTGTAATTGGCTGTGTGGACGGAACCCACATCAAAATTTTAGCTCAAAAAAAAACAAGACCACCATCTCTTCTTTAATCGCAAGGGATATTTAATTTATTAGGAAAAGAGACCCTGCATAATCCTCTGGCTAGTAATGGATTTTTTACAAGCTCTTCCACTAGCTTCTCGAACTGGCACTTAGGCCCAGAACAGACGGTGAAACGCAACTGCAACGAAACTGCAACTTCTAGTTATTTTCGAGTTTCATTTGAGTTTATGCCATAGACTCCTTTGAGGGACCACACATGACACGATCATTTTGAGACCAGTTTGAAATGCATTGGAAATCAGTTGCATTGAAACCGGCGTGCAGGAAACTCTTGTTTGCGTTTCATCTGTTTTCAAAAAAAATCGAAATGATTGTGATAATTTTATAACATTCTGGTACAATTTAGGTTGCAGGGTGTGTGGAAAACGATTGAAACTGGTTTCAAAATAATAATTTCTAAAGGGTTTCGTTGCAGTTGCGTTTAACCGTCTGTTCTGGGCCTTAGTTGTTATTTTAATTATTTCAATTATATCCACAAAAAATATATCAAAACACAACACAAATGAAGAAAAATATCAAAACCGCCCAAGAAATAATGATTGCAGCCAACCATAACGTAAAATTTTTAAAAACACGACACAAAGCAGCACAAGACAACACTAACAATGCCGACGACAAAATCAAGGGCAATTTAAGGCAACAGCAACGCCAATTTTTCTTAGAAAATACCAAACATATGTTAACAGTCATCGCAATATGGCAATATTGCCAACGGGAATACGAAATTGAAACAAAACATAAAAAACGGCGTTGTTTACTGTTGACGACGCCAAATAGAATAAGGGTGATTAACTTCAGCCGGCTAATGATTCCGTCAATAGTTGACGCCGCTGCCAGTTTCTTCCCGGCATAGATTTCTGATGTCAGATGGTTTGTCAGAAGAAAATAGAGCACGCTCTAATTGAAATTTTGTCAGATGACTTTGCGTCTGACTTTTACAGAAGCAAAGTTAAAAAGGTAACACACGACATGTATGTGTTTTGCAGTGGGAAATTTGACATGTCAGATGACAAAAACATGTCGTCTATACGCTCCTTCAGCAGTTTGTGATAGAAATCCAGCACAATCGGCTCTGTAGGAAAAGAGTTATGAATATATATATATATATTTCTGTTAGAAAAACAACCATTAATTTTTATGACTTAAAATCGCACAAATTTCATGAAGATTGGTCCACAAATTAAGAAAGGCCCCATAAAAAGCCCACTTAAATATTCTAACTCTCGGGATTGAGAGTATAAAAGATTCGGCCGAATTTTTGTTTTTAATTCCAAAATCAATGTTAATCAAACTTTTGATTTTAAATTTTCTCTAATTAATTAGAAAGTTCAAATGAATAAAAAAAACATGTTCTAATAAAATTTTATTCATCCTTTGGCTCCTTTTTTGTCCAAAAGATGTCTTTTTAGTTTTGTAAGATGTTTTATTTGTTAATTTTTTTCTGAACGCCTTTCCCTTAAAAATAGCTTTTAGCAGAAAATTGTTAAATTTCTATTTTAGAAAAAAAAAAAAATAGAATATGTTACCTTTAGCTACCTGAGTTATTGCTCTGGCTCTCAATTTCAGTAAAAACTAATATTTTTTTAATAATAATAAAAAAAAATTTACAAAAAAAGAAAATCCTTTTTAAAATGAGCATTAAATTTATTAAATTAAATTGAAATCAAAGCAGTAAAGAGGACTTTTACACGCACACACACAGATTTATGAGTTCTTTTGAGCACAAAGTTGACTTAAAGTCTGTGTTTAAGGCTTGTGTCACTTTAAAACACAAAAAATATGTATGTGTCATATTTTTTTTTTCTTCTTTTTCATAATTCTGTTTATTGTTTTTTTTTTAAGAAAATTTTTGTTTCTTTTTAGGTAGAAAACCCCTAAAAATTTCAATTCATAAATAAATACATTTCTTTCGTCAATCACTTTTTGGCTGCCAATACGAAATCAAGGCATAATTGTTATTGATTCGAATTGATTTGAAAAGAAAATAGATTTTCATTTGTAAATTTATAATGTGCTCTTTATTATTAAATTTGACATGTTTATGAAGTGTTTTCAATTCTATACATCAATAATGTCTTGTTAAAATTTTTTAAAAGAAAATTTTTGGCTACTGCTTTAAGCAGCTGGAAAATAATTTGCAAAATTTTCCAAAAAAAAAAAGGTCCTTAAATAAAATTTCTATTTAATCGCAAATAAATATGATTTTGATTATTTTGCTAACAAGATTTTGTGGTTAAAAATTTTAAGTGGGACTATGATTTTTTGAAAACTAAGGGAAAGTAAATAGAAAAGTTAAAGGAATTTTTAAAAATATTCAAAATAGTTTTCTTTGACATAGGAAAAGAATGTGGCAAAACAAATTTTATTTAATTAAAAAAAAACATAGAAAATCTAGTGTCCTTTTATAAATTGTTACATAAAATGCACTATCATCAAATCACTTACATAATATTTCCTTTAGTTTGAAATTAAAAAAAAAAAATATTTTCTTTAACGTTAAAAAGGATTAAGATACTTTTAGAGTAGGAGTTTGCCTTTCATATTTTTGCTTAAAAGTGGTTGGCGAATTTAAAATACGCCTGCGACTGTTTGTTAATAGATTAAAGAAAACGTAAACTTATTTTCTTACCAAACAGTCGCAGGCGTATCTTTAATTCGCCAACTACGATAAGGGTGATTGTTTTGCTCTACACGCCACTGTTTGGCGATTCCACCAAATTCTTCATTCAAAAACGTATAAAATAAAATTTCACTCTTGCTCTGCTTTATTGCCGTAAGAAAAAAAAAATTAAATCAAAGGCATGGTCCAATCAGTGAGGTCCACCTGCTGATTTTTTTGCAGAGTTGTATTTTTTCATGCAAATTGTTTTTGCAGCAATTGTTTATCATGATATCCATAAACAAAATGCGTGTTGTTTGTTCTATTGTTGTACTTCTGCGTAGTCCTAAAAATTAGACCATGAACAAATGCAAAACAAAATGCCAACAAGAAAATAAATTTGCTGAAAATAGTTTTTTATAAAATAATAAACAAGTGTTAATAAAAAGTAAAAAAAAAAATAATAAAATTTATAAAAAAATAACAATGGAAGAAAAAATACATCAATGTTGACTTTTTATTAGATTGTAAATATAGAATCTTTCATCTCTACAACAAGTAACTCAATACACAGCAGTAAGTGTAAACTAGCCTTAAGCAGCACAAAAAGCTACTTTTTAGAAATGTTGCGTATGCGGTACAAAACCATATTTTTCGCTCTCAATAAAATACATTCAACTTCTAACTTTATCCATGAAAGTTCACAAAAAGTAACATTCTTCTTCAAAACATATGCCAAAAGCAGTCATGAGAATATAAAAAACTTCCATTGGGTATATTTTGAGAAATCTTCATGTAAACTATCTTTGTCGTTTTGCTCCACTCCGACTTTTTGCCATATGCGCCAAACCAAGAAGCGCGGATCCAGCTTGAACTTCTGTTTGTGTGGCGGAGGAAGAAACCTTCAACAGTAATATACTGCATATTTTCTTTTCGAAACTCCATAGAATTGAGGTATTTTTTTGTTTTAGGCAGAGAATGATTACTGAATATTTCCAATATTCCTTCTCTTGTATCCGTGACTGATTTTCGAAAAAATACCAAACTGTGCTCGAGGGCTTTCCAAGGAGATAGAATAAAACATTTTAAATTAATTAATTTCTATCTTTATTACTTTATAAGACAAATGGGTTACCAAAAAAGTACCAAAACTATATTTTTTTTTCGTCCTCTAAATGTATAAATTTTAAAAAACAACTTTTTTTGTATATCATGTTTTTGAAATTTACATCTACCTCAGTAGATAAATATGCAAGAAGAGAATTAAAGAAAATTTAAAGAAAAAACTTTCATAATGTAAACCCAGACTAAGAATTTTTTTTATCAAACAATCTTTTAGCTATTATCTTTTTGGCAACACTGGTTTAAACAGCTGACGCACGTTTCGTGTTTTGTTTCACTGTCAAACATCTTCAGTTTGGTCTATAATTTAGCCATGAATCGTCTTACAAACGAACAACGCTTGCAAATTATTGAATTTTATTGTCAAAATGCGTGCTCTGTTAAGAAAGTTCATCGCGCGCTTCTTCCATTGTATGGTCAGTTTAATCGACCCACTGAAGCGGCTATTCGGGCTATTGTGACTAAATTTCGCACCAAATTTACATTGATGGTCATTTTACCACCAACATGCTAACGCAGAGTGCGAAGTGAAGAAAATATCGCAGCTGTATCGGCCAGTGTTAATCAATTATCGATTCGTCGCCGTTCGCAGCAATTGGGCCTCTGTTACTCAACAACTGTTTTTTGCCCAAAATGCAAGTTTCAACTAGACGGTGCCACATGCCACGCTTAACAATGGACTTATTGAGAGGCGAGTTCGGTGAACATTTTATTTCACGTTCGGGTCCGGTCAATTGGCCGCCTAGATCGTGCGATTTAACGTCTTTGGACTATTTTTTTGTGGGGCTATGTTAAAGCTCATGTCTATACACACATGCCCGCTTCAATTGACGCTTTGGAAGACAACATTGAAACATTTATTCATGAGATACCGGGCGAAATGTTGGAAAGAGTATGCCAAATTGGACTAAGCGGATGGACCATTTGAGGCGCAGTCACGGTCAACATTAGCATGAAATAATCTCCAAACATTAAATTATATGGACCGTACTATCGATTCAAATAATGATTTCATGCATTTTTCTGAATTGTATGTGTTTTTTTTTAACTTTCCTATAGCTCTTAAAAAATCACCAATTATATATGTATAACAGAAAAGCGTTTTTGCAAAAAATTTAATATAAAAAATTAAAAAAAAAAACTATAAACTTTCAGTTTGAGATTTACGAATTATAATGCATAAGAGAATTTCCCAGTTCGTAAAGGTATGTACGCCATACTAGTCTTTCCTCCCCTCTCACCAATAATTTCTGAATTTCTTAAAGTAAACATTCATAGTGTGAGCGCAGACTGATGCCCAATATCTTGTTAACTTTTTGGCCTTTAAACATATCAAACTAACTATCTAAATTAAAACAAATATATCATTAAATTAGAAGTTAACCCATTATTTAAAGTTATGGCGAAAAAACTTTTACAATTATGTATTATCATTATTATTATTACACTCATAAAATTATTACAGTAACTGATTGTGGGTTATTAAATTCGTTTTCCGTACTGTTAAAATTTAATAAAAATATAGTTATTTTATAAATAATTTTATTTTTCAACATTTAAGTTTATTATTAAAAAAACCAACTACCAAAAAATAATGTTTTTCCGTTTTTATTTTGTTATGTAGTTTGATTTTTGTCGGTAAAAATATATTTTTTAAAAGTAAAAACTATTCAATTTAAACAAATATGCTGTTCAATAAATAAAAAATTTAAAATTTAATCTAAACAATTTGTTTTTTAATTTTGTTTTTTCTTTTTACCCACTAACAACTACAATTCGAGTCGGAAAGAACCCAACCAATTGTAGGGGGATGCAAGAAAAGATAAACTCACTGTTTATTGTTGGTGTTTTGTTTAAGCTTTGATATTGTTACAAGTAAGACATTGAGGGTTCAAAATTCTTATTCGCTTTAGGATTTTATTTGTATAATATTTTTAGCTTTTCTAAAATCTTTGGAACAGGTTTCCTGATGATCTGGCCTAAGCAACCAGTGAAATGCGCATAGAAGCTAGCTTTCCCTCAACAATAAATTTCAGTGTATTTATCAAATATGAAAAATTGGGAATTTAGCGCGTCATCTTGATAATAAATTTTGTATTCCCGTAAATAACTTTGATAAAAAATCATTTGTTTTAAACGAAATGTAAATGATCCGTTTTCTAAATGAATTTTAATTTGTTTAAAATGAATATTCGTTTGAATTTAACTGCATTATATTTTGAGTGTATTATTATTATTATTATTTATTTATTTATTTGTCTATGGGTTTAAATTTACCATATATCAGTGAGCTGGTTGCGGGTTCGATTCTCATTAGAGAATCTGGTCTGTTTCACTTCACTCACGGACGGCTGAAGGTCTTCGTTACAATTGCTCGGTAAACTTAGAAAAAATTTAATATGTTATATTAAATTTAAAAAGAAACTGCTTGCTAAGCAATTAAATTCTACTCAAAAACCTTTACAGTGGCTCAAACAAAACTACCTGCTTTCAGCGAAATCATTTATGGTAAATTAAGTTTCATTAAACTCTAAATTTTATGGTGTAAAAGAGCAAAAGTCGCCAAAAACACACCACAACTTTATTCAGTTTAGCCTTCTTTATGCAGTCTTTCCTTTTTTTCTCAAGTTCATTTCTATTATTCCCCTTTATTTCCATTTTTACGGCAAAAATTCTTAAAATGTTTGCAAAAAACGTGCCCACCAAACGCAAAAATAAAAACAAATTAAATGTAACCTTGAACTTGTAAAAACAAAAAGAACATTTTTGGACGTCTTTTTTTCGTTTTTCCCCCTCTACAAACTTGTTTATCTATGCAAACAAACACTGGAAAATAAAATTTTAACTTTCTCAAGATTTTGGTTAAAGGGAAAAAGAATAAAAACCAGGCAACACAATTTCCAAAGAAACCCACCATATTTTTGTTATTGACAAAGGCATGAAAATTTACAGGCCTTTTTGGCATAAGAAATAGCTTTTAAAAGAAATTTATGATAAAAAGTTGATAAGAAAAAAAGTCTTAAATTGTAATTAAAATTTTTACTTAAATTTTATTTTTTCTCTTACTTTTGTTAGCTAAATGTTGCTAAAGCCTTTTATTATTTTTGGTTATTTTTAGCTTAAATTAAAATTGATTTTTTCCGTTTTTTTCTGTTTTAATTGGCTTTTTGCCTAATTTTTTTTTTGTTTTTGTTTATTGTTTGTAAATTCTTGTTTTGTTGTTAAACTTGTAATTAAAATTAATACGAAATTTTAGAAAAACACAAATCGTATGTTTTATTTCTTTGATTTAAAAGAATATTATTTTAAATGAATAACTTTTTTTTGACAAAATATATTTAACAGCTTTTTGCAATTAAACAAATAGACAAAAATAAAACAAAAATTAAAACCTAATATCAATGGACAGAAAGACATCGTGAATTTAAAAGCATTTGGAAAATATAATGGGTGATTTTTTAAGAGCTATAGGAAAGTTTAAAAAAAACACACATAAAATTTAGAAAAATGCTTGAAATCTTTATTTGAATCGATAGTACGGTCCATATAATTTAATGTTTGAAGATTATTTCATGCAAATGTTGACCGTGACTGCGCCTCAAAGGGTCCATCCGCTTAGTCCAATTTTGGCATATTCTTTCCAACACTTCGGTATCTCATGAATAAATGCTTCAATGTTGTCATCCAATGCGTCAATTGAAGCGGGCATGTGTGTATAGACATGAGCTTTAACATAGCCCCACAAAAAATAGTCTAAAGTCTTGTTGAAACCACATGTCATGCAAGTCAAGCTCTTGCATTTTGGGCAAAAAAAAGTTGGATATCATCTCACGTTATTGAGTAACAGAGGCCCAATAGCTGCGAACGGCGACGAATCGATAATTGGTGGTCATCATTAACACTGGCCGACACAGCTGCGATGTTTTCTTCACTTTGCACTCTACGTAAGCATGTTGGTGGTTTAGTGTCCAACAATGTAAATTTGGTGCGAAATTAAGTTACAATAGCCCGAATAGCCGCTTCAGTGGGTCGAGTAAACTGACCATAAAATGAAAGAAGCGCGCGATGACCTTCCTTAACAGAGCACGCATTTTGATAATAAAATTCAATAATTTACAAGGGTTGTTCGTTCGTAAGACGATTCATGGTTAAATTATAGACCAAACTGAAGATGTTTGACAGTGAAACAAAACACGAAACGTGCGTCAGCTGTTTAAACCAGTGCTGCCAAAAAGATAATAGCTAAAAAATCACCCGATATATGTTATAGGGTCTAGGATCAATATCAGAATGACAAAATTATATATACTCTTTTAGCTACGGCAAAGGGTGTAACGCCTTAGTACAACACTATTTATTTTTATAAAGTTTGAAAGCTTTAATTTAAAAAAAAAAATCCAATGTGATATCTTTCGTATTGAAATTAAAAGATTTTAGCTTTAAGCCTTTTTAATTGCATTTTAAGAACTAAAACTTAATTCATATTTATTACCATTTAAAAAAAGTCAAAGTTTTCTTGAAAGCTTATTTAGAGTCTAGAAAAAAAGTGTTTTAAAGTTATATTTCACACATAAAGTATTTTGAGCTTAATTAAGTTCATTACTGTTTATTTTTAGCTGAAAATCATATATAAGTAAGTAACATTTTTGGTTTCTTGAATATTTTTGGAAAAGTAATGTTTTTCCCTAACGAACTTAAAAAAAGTTCAAGTTAAAAGATTTTTGCTTTACTGCCTGTTTTTAGAAAATGTAAATAAGTAAGGGAGTGAGAAATTATATTGAAAACAAGAATAAAAAACGAAAATTTGTTTTTGTTTTCAATATAATTTCTCACGCACTTACTTGTTTGTATTCATTTTCTAAAAACAGGCATTTTATCTTAAACGCAAATGCGTTAAAAGTTGTTTCAAATCTAAAGCTTTCAAAATAAAAACATTATTAGTATACATACGAATATTGAACTAAAGAAATCATTGTGGATATATATCATAAGTGATTTGAACAAAGTTAAACCCCCATTTAAAATAAAATATTTTTGATTTATAAAAGGTTTATTGAACAAATTGTCATAAAAAAATCAAAATTAATTTTTATGAATATGGTGGTATGTCCGTTACTATTTACAAAAAAAAAAGGTTTTAAAGCTTAACGAAAGCTTTAAGAAGCAACACTATTAGAAAATCTTTTTATAAAGAAATTTATTTTACCTTATTTTGTCTCATAAGCTTTTAAGCTTTTTTCTGACTGTCCAAGAAGTGACGCTAAAAAGTCTAAAATAAAATAAATAACTTAAAAAAAAAAACAAAAACCCGATTGCATAAAATGTAATTTTTAAAGCTCTATAAAGAGAAATCAAAACTTTGATTTAAAAGACTTATGTCCAATTTTCAGGAAAGTATTTTAATCAATATTAAGTTAAATTTCATAACAAACTTAAATCGTATTTAAAACTACTAAATAAAAAACAAACAAAAAATATATAAAGTGTATTTAATTACAAGATGGTCTAAAAATACAGCTGACTGTTAATGCTTTACCTGTTGTTGTTGTATTGTAGTGATATTGAGGCCACCTTGCTAAAATACTACAATGGAAACTTAAGTTGAAATTAAATGTACCACATCGGTGACTTAAGTTTCACTTAAGTTTTTAGTGAAGAAGAGAATTTTTTATTTAAAACGATTTTAAAAATAAATGTGTTTTAATATCAATCCTGAAAATTGGCCATAAATTTATAAGCTGAAAGCTTAATTAAGTAAAATTGCAATAGTTTAGCGGGGCACAATTGCAAGTTATAAACCGAAATAAAATTATTGGGTTCCGTCTGCTAAATTTGCGGTGGATATTTACCTTTGGCCTTTAACTCATGATATACAGTGGTGTTCTGGAAATCGATAAAAGAATTTTATGAATAATATTATACAAATATTTCTCTATTAAACAGAATTTAACAACAAAAATTTAAAAAATTTGATTCAAAGTGTATTAAAAACAAGTTCTAGTGCTATATCCGGCTGTTCCGAATCTTTGATACCCTCCACCGACAGTTCGAATGTTTTAGGAGTAATATCTATATGATGTCTATTTATTATTAATTTATCTTTATAACAACAGACATCTGCATTAAAATTGGTTGCGGCTTGGACATTTATTAAACTATTGACCGACAATCAGAAAGTTTTATGACTTTTTTTTTTAAATTTTTACTAGCTTGAGTAAAATATCATGATTCGTTGTAGTTTAAGCCGAACTTAAATGATTTTCAGGAGGGGAATTTATATTGGAGCCGTGGTAAGCTATGAACCAATCATTCCAAAATTCTGCAGAGTGATTTCTGGTAATAAATAAAAAAAAAACATAAATTTCAATACAGCGGAGAAATTAGTTTAAGCGTTTGCAGTGAATTTCAGAAGGCTGCTTAAAATGGATCTAAGGTTGATTATGGACTGTATATCACAAAATTGCATAAAATTTTTTCTGGCCATATGAAGCTAAGTTGGAAGAAAGTTTACCGCAATATCTATATCTGCTACGGTTTTAGGCGTATTTAATTATTTAAATTTTACTTTATTATTTTTTGTATTATGTATTTTGTATAAATATTAAAGGAAAATTTAAAAAAATAATTTTTTTAATGTTTTAATTTAAAACTTCCAGATTTTATTGCAAAAGTAACGCTTTTAGGAATTTCTTTTAACTTTATTATTGTTAGGTTTTTTATTATTTTATATCTCTGGCTTTGATTTCCTTTGTGTATAATCTGACAAATCCCCTTCTCATGAAATTTTCAAAACAAAATTTCAACATGTTGTTTGTTTTCTTTATATTTCACAGTTTAAACTAAGATAATCTGGGTACCAATAACGACAAGATAAAAACAAGCCATGTGTCAGTTACCTCCTACAGGTGTCTTTTATTTTTTTCCAACAGGCAAATGGCAAAAATAAAGAGAGAAAAAAACTATCAAAAGAAACACAAATAAGATTATATAAGAAAAAATATGGTAAACAAAAATCAGGAACAGTCGGTTTAATTTTTTATAAAACAGCAAAGTATAAAATATTCTGAAGGCTTTTTTCTTGTGTAGTAACAGTAGTGAATTGACCTTAAATTGATGAAAAAAAAATATTTGAGCCTACATTTAGTCTGAAAATGTAAATTCAATCTGGTCCCAGCTTCCCAAACACTTTAATTTTGCTACAGTCACATTTACTACGTGGAAATTTTTATGATACAATAAAAAGTCATTGACTTTTTCTGACTGGCTTTAGTACATATCATTTGTTTTTTATTTATTATCTCGAGCGACCAAAAGAGCAGTTAGCGTTACAGGAAATACACAAGAAGAAAAAATCTATTATAAAATATTTTAAAAGTTTTCCTGATTGTTAGCTTCAGCCGCTAGAAGAATTTTTTTTTTTTTCTTTAAAGACCCCAAAACCAAAAGGTTTTTATGGCTCGGAAAACAATAGAGTTTTCTTTAGCTTAAATATTTTGGTAATCATAATAATAGAAAAACTTATTTGAGATTGCAGTTGATTGTTTGATAACCATAAATAAGACTTTAAACGATTTTAAAATATTTTTTTAATTTTTCAAAGGAGTTTATTTGGCATTAAATTATGAATAAATGATGATCTTTTTAAAAAAATGTGTATATTAAAGAACTTTTTTGAATTGAAAAATATTAAGAATTAACTTCATAAATTATGGAATAAAATATTGAAATCGTTTAAAATGAGCATTCAAAATTTATTTATGATAACGTTGAAGGAAAAATATTTTTTGATTCTTTAAACACTGTGATCGGCTATCCTTACAGTCTAAATTTTTTTGTAAATCTTAGTTTATACACGATCAAAATGCTTAACAAGCATTTTTATGGTGTGAGTAAAAAAAATTGTTAGTATCTCTGCAAATAATAGGAACAGTCCAAATAAGCTTGTAAAGAGTAGCCCACAAGGGACCAGGACTAGTCCAAAAGTAACCCAAACGTATAGAAAAAACATAGTCTATTTAACATTACGATGTCCTAGGGGAGGACCATATAACCCAGCTTTAGACTACAAAGGAGTAGTTTTAAAACTACTCCATGGTATACTCAAGAGGATGAGTTTTGAAGTCGTTGAAAGCATGTCGTTTAAAAACGAAGACATGTCGTCTCACAAAAAAAACTTTTGACCAATGACTTGGTCCATGCTTGCATAACATCGGACCAGTCCATGGAGTAGTCCATTTCATCAAAATGGATCAGGTGGTCCATAATTATTTGCAGGGTATGCTTTACACCGACGAAGCATGTTAGGAAATAAAACCAATTTAGACATAACGTCAGGTACACGTAGACGAGAATGAGTTTGTTGTTAAGAGGCGAAGAGAACATGCAATTCTTCAAAATGGATCAGGTGGTCCAAAATTATTTGCAGGGTATGCTTAACACCGACGAAGCAGGATAGAAAATAAAACCAATTTAGATCAGGGACCGTAACAGTTATGCCTTTTTTCATAAAAGTCAGATGATAACTGTTATTTTTGATTTTTATTTTTTTGAGCAAAAATAACTGTTATTTTTTGATTTGTATTTTTTTGAACAAAAATAACAGTAATTATTTGATTTTTATTTTTTCGATCAAAAATAACAGTTATTTTTTGATTTAGATTTTTTTGAACAAAAATAACAGTTATTATTTGATTTTTATTTTTTCGAGCCAAAACAAAAGTTATTCTCGAAATAAATTTACGTGTTTTAATAATTTAGATGACTTTAATAATTATTTTAATGTGCATAAGGAATTCCAATGATAATTACACACTAAAATAAAAATTTTAAGTCAACTTTATTATTAAATCACGTACATTTATTTAGAGAATAACTTTTATTTTTGCTCGAAAAAATAAAAATCAAAAAATAACTGTTATTTTTGTTCAAAAAAATAAAAATCAAAAAATAACTGTTATTTTTGATCGAAAAAATAAAAATCAAAAAATAACAGTTATTTTTGTTCAAAAAATAAACATAAAAAAATAACTGTTAAGTTTAATCTAAAATATAAAAATCAATATATTTTATCATTGACAAGTACATGAGGAACAATATGGTATACTTGAATCAGTTTTTCGACATTTAATTCTATATGCTTTTTTTGTTTTAAAATTCCAATATAACTGTTATTTTCGGTTCCTGATTTAGATATAACGTCAAGTACACGTAGACGAGAATGAGTTTGTTGTTGAGAGGCGAAGAGAACATGCAATTCTTCCCTTCTCTCTCACCAATAAACTCAGTCTTTCCGCAAGAAACCTTGCAAAGTGTGAACCCAGACTAAGAAAAATAAATAAAAAGGATTGTTGTTAGTGTTGCCATTGTTTTTTTTTACTAAAAAATGAAGAATGAACAACTTTTTTCAAACGAAAAAACATTTGAGTTTTTAGGTTGTGTTTTACATTTAAACAAATTATTAAATTTTAATAAAATTAAGCAAGTTATATTACAATAAAAATCCCTTTTTTCCCTACAACCAAAAAACAAATTTCCCTACACTTTTCCCTACATTAAAAAGGTATTGTTTTTAACTACAAGAAAACAAATTCATATTTATTTTGTTAACTTATCAAAAAGTAATTTAAATTTTTGGGAATTGTAGTGGGGAATGTAAGATGAGATAAACCCACTTTTTTATTGTTGATGTGTTTTGTTAAAGCTTTGATATTGTTACAAGTAAAACTGTTGCTATAAGTCTTATACGTTTAACAGTTTTATTTGGTTTAATATCTTTAGTTTTTCTAAAATCTTTATGGATGAAGTTTCCTGATGATCTGGCCTAAGCAACCAGTGAAATGCATAGGAATAGCTTATCCCATCAACAATAAATTTCAAGTGTTTTTATCAAGAATAAAAACTGGGAATTAAGCACGAATAACAAAATATTTTGTTAACATTTTGTACATATGTATTTATTATAACTAGGATCGCCCGGTGGCCGAAATTCAACTACTCGACATTTACGAGAAAACCTGTGCGTTATACAGCAAAAACGTACACATTTTAAGAGAACGGCAAAAATGCACTATTCACCGAACTTTGTACGCATGTCTGTAAGATAAATTAAAACGCTTTTCAAACACTTTAATTAAAAAAATTTAGAAAAAAAATATATTGTGCATATTTGCACACAAATTCCTTTAAAACGATATATGTTTCATTAAAATCGGTGGACGATAAGATACTTAAAAATCAACCACAAAAAAAATTGTTCCCGTATTTATATATAAGATAAAATTTATTTATTAAAAAAACAATTAATTTCAAAAATAACACTGTGTGACAAATTTAATTTTTTTTTTTTTCTTTTTGACAGAAACGCCTCTATACATCCTTTAATCTAGAACAAAACAGAGTCAAACTTCGTATTTGATTTATCATTCCACATCTTTTGTTTATTTTTTAAGAGCTTAATAGTTTTCAAGAATACTTATTTTTAATAATGTTTTTAACATAAGTATCTAATAATTTTTAGCAAACTTGGTACCGAATTAAAGGGGGCTCTGTAAAATTTTAAAAAAATGTTTTTTTCAGTTCCCCTGAACTTAAATACAGTAGACGCTCGTTTATATGAACTAATTCAGACAGGGCCTGTTCACTAAATGGAAAAGTTCATATAATCGAGACAATATAAAATAAGTATTTCAAATAATTTTAAATATGTGTAAATACATAATCTATATTAAGTTTTTATTTTAAATTAGTTTGCTTGTAATAAATGTACATGAAAGTAGTCGGTTATATTTTTTTGCTTTAAGGGATTTCTGTAATGCCTTGTTCCTGCATTTTCGCAATGCCAAATATGTATCATCAGATATATTATTTTCACTCCAAGCAATAACGGTGTTTTTTATAGAGTAACACAAGTTTAAATCATAATAAAACAAGGAAATATATTGTTAATAACACTAAATGGGCTTTATTGGAAAGAAAATTTTAATATGATTTCCGCTATGTGGCCGCCACGGCTGGCATGTATTATCTGTGGATGTAATGGTGCTTCGACAAAAGCTTGTGGATTTTACTCACTCCAAATGTGACATTTTTGTTTATTTACGTACCCATTCAACCAGAAATGGACTTCATCGGAAAATAAAATTTCGAGAAGAAATTCAAAATCAATATCAATTTGTGCTTCAGCCTATTCGCCGAATTATTTTGATTACAAATTTCAACAATTCGCGCGTTGCTCGATTCAAAATAAGTCATATGTCAATTCATAATGAAATTTCAAAGCAAACTTAATAAAAAGCACCTATCAGCTGTTAAATGGGTGCTTAAATAAAGCAGTGATGCCAACTCAAAGTTGTAATACTCTAAAAAACACCCTTTACAACAAATAGTTACAAAAAAATCAACGGTTGCAAGTTCTTCACATAAAAGAGATAGGTTTTGTTCACTCTTTAGAACCTCCTGTGTAAAAATTTTGTTGTTCACTATTGTGGATGTTCATATAACTGGGTATACATATAACCGAGCGTCTACTGTATAAAGAAAGTTCCTTTTAAAAGTAAATGATTTCATATCCTTAAAAGTCATTTTTTTAAAATTTTTAATTGTATACATATTTTTATTTCTCTTAACTTAGAAGGTGTGATTGTTTTTTTACAAAAAAAAATCTATGCAGAAATTTCATTTATAAGATATTCGCTTTTAATATTCGCATAAATTTTAGAGAATGTGAGTGCGAATGCAAATAGCAAAAATAAGAGAATAGTTCGCAATGCGAACGCGAATATACGTTGCCACGAAGAATATTCAGGTACATACATGGTTTTAATATATGGATTGCCAGGCTGTTAGGACTCATAGTAAAGGGTGGTTAAATTTCAAGGGCCGATGTTGATTTTGAATAAAACACAAACTATTTAGGAAATTATTGTAATTTTATTTTATTATGATATATTGGTATTATTCAATTATGAATGGAACAAAATATCGGCCAAATGGGCGCCGCGACCACGGCGGCACACCTCCATCCGATGGTCCAAATTTTCGATGACCCTGAGGCATAATGGATGTTCTATGCCGTTAATGTGCCGAATTATCTCATCCTTTAGCTCTTGAATTGTTGCTGGCTTATCGACGTACACCTTTTCTTTCAAATAACCCCAATGAAAAAAGTCCAACGGTGTCAAATCACATGATCTTGGCGGCCAATTGACATCGCCATTACGTGAGATAACACGGCCATTGAATTTGTTTCGTTAGCTGTGTGGCAAGTGGCACCGTCCTGCTAAAACCACATATCGTCCACATCCATATCTTCCAATTCGGGCCATAAAAAGTTCGTTATCATCTCACGATAGCGAACACCATTCACAGTAACTGCCTGACCGGCCTCATTTTGGAAAAAATACGGCCCGATGATGCCGCCAGCCCATAAACCGCACCAAACAGTCACTCTTTGTGGGTGCATTGGTTTTTCGACAATCATGGTAACGTTGACTGTTGTAGAAGCAAATAAAGCAGTGGTGGGCATTACACATACCATAAAACCCGTAAAAACATTTGAAGGTACCCATACATTTGTAATATTATTGAATACATACTGTATTGCTGTACTTATTATCGATTTGCTCCAAATTATTTAAGCTGTTATGATACTTGCTATTTTTTGTATTTTTTCTATATTGGAGAACAGTGCAAATATATTTGCATAGGAAAACTGACTAAGTGTAAAGAGTATGATTATATCATTAAAAATCTTGAAATGTCAAACAAATATACATGTGTTATCGATAAATAATCTAAGACTGTCAAAAAAAAATATAAAATTTTTTAACTTAAAATTGACATTTCCAGATTAATTGTTAGCACTGTTGCCAATTTTTTTAGTTTTTGATAGGTTTGACGGTTTTTAACTTTTTTTTTGCGATTTTTAGCTTTTATGACGGTTTTTTGTGGGGAAAAAACGTGGGCAGTATTGTTTGTTTTGTTTACATTTTATCAAATTGTATTTCTTGTTCTTTCTCGCATTTGTTGTTTCATTCAGTCAATCCTAAAAAAATCCAATACAAAAAATAGCAAGTATCATAACACCTTCAATAATTTGGGGAATCTAAAAATCAAATATATGGCGCAATTTTTTATTATATACATGAAAAAGTAAACCAACAATACTATGTTGTCAACGCATTAAAATATATTTTTTTTCGCAAATTGTGCCACCCACTAATATGATATTTACACATCCAATTTAATTTAATTAGTATCCATTATTTAACAATAATATTGCAAATGTTTGTGAAGTTTGGTAAAGTTTATTTTGCAATGTCACAAAAGCAGAACTTTGTGGCCTCTACATTAGTGACGAGGAATTGAGGGAGACCCCTGACTCGAATATGTTAAAGTGAGCTTTTTAAGCTTTTTCATTTAAGCTACGTTCACAATCAAAAAAAACAATTTCGTTTTTTCTTCTATCTTTTTTCTTCCCAAAGTATTTCATATATTTTCCTTTCATTTTTAGAACGAAAATGTAACTAAAATTTTTTTAAAAATGTAACTAAAGTTGAGTCTACTTTAACTTCAGCAACAATTTGTAGGGAATTGTTTCTGACGTTTAAAATAATTTTGTTAAGTTTTGAATGAAAATTTTAACAAAATGTTGAAAAAATAATAATAAATGCATTTTATTGTTGTGGCTAAAATTTGCAAACGGTTTTTTAGTGCAAAGTGTGTGTGGTTGCAAAAGAAATTGTTGCTCTATTATGAACACCAAGTGAAAATGTTTTTTTGATTGTAAACGAAGCTATAAATATAATTCTTTATGTATTTTTGCTTCTAAAAAAGGTTTTTTTTATCAACATTTATAATATCAAACAAATGTCTGGTTCTAATGCAATTACATATGCAAGAGCTTTTAGATTAAATCAAAGCTTTAACTAGTTTTGGAATAAAATTTATAACTTTAGTTGCATATACTATAAACTGTACTGGTATGCATATGTATGTCAAGAAAAGTACTAACATTTTATTATCTCTTATCATCTTATTATAACATATGTTAGAACTTTTAGATAAAGAGCCATTATAACAACTTAGTATTAGTTAAAGTTAGAATTTTATCAGACTTAAAAAAAGATTCTCATTATTACAACTTTCATTTAACCTAAAGTAGGCGTTTAATTAAAGCCAAGTTCATCTTACCTGGTAGGTTAAAGTAAAGTTGTAAATATGAAAAACTTGTTCTACTTTCGAAAAAATCTTAGCTTTAACTAAAGCCAAAATATAGAAAAACCCTAAATGATAATTCTATAAAACAAAATTAACCGGTTTATAATAACAATTTTTTTTATATTCTTATAGTTATTTAAAACTTTTTTAAAACATCACAACGTTATCTAACTCAACTTCCTTTCTACACTATGGCACATTTTATTATCGATTTAGTTTAAAAAGCTCACATTAACGAGTAAGCTACACCTCTTTGACCAGAAAACTACACCCCACATCTTAGCTTTAGTTTAAAAGATCAAAACGTAATTTAAAAGTCATTGAACCAAATGAAAAAGTAGTTTCCAACTCAAAACGTAAGCAACCAAACACATCATTAAGGCAGAAAAGTTCCCTGGGTATATCGTGTTTTTGAAGACTTAAAAAAATTTTTTTTTTTTTTTAAGTAACAATTTATTTTATGTATCATTTCACAAATCACACTCGTTGGCTTCATCATTAAGTCAATTTAATACAAAAATGTTTTTGAATGTAAAATTGCTTTTGAAGCAGAGATTTATGTTGTTTGGAAAACAACAAATACCAAAACAACAACAAATATGTTAATTTAACATGTGTTGTAACATACAATTTTACTTTTACCCATACCAATTTTAGGAAATAGGGAACAAATTTCAAGGGAAGTTTTATTCTCGCTAGGGGTAATCATATTTAGACTTAGTAGTGCAATCAAAAAAATCTTATTCCTGCGAAAGTCTAAAACAGCTGTTTAACTAAAAATAATTTATGACTTTTTGCTGATGATAGTGTTGAAGTTAAGTTTAGGTATGAGTTGAAAAAAATAATTTGGTAAAGCTTTAAGTAAAAAAGATTTGAGTTTAAATGTAAAAAATAAGCAAAAACAACTTATTTTGTAATATATGTTCGTTTTACAACAGTAAACAAATTTTTATAAAAATATAAATCACAATCCCTAATCGTTTTGCTTATGTTTTAAAAGTTTTATTTAAGAAAGCTTTTACATTAAAAGTACATATAATTTCTGTTAACATATATTATTTAAAGTAAAAAAAATTTAGCTTATCTATGGAAAGCAGTGAATAAAAATAAAAGGTTTTAGTCGAAAAGTAAAATATTTAAAAATTATTTTCTTTAGCTTTTGATTTGTTTGCAAACATCTAAGATTTGTTATTTTAATAAAAAATAAACACTTAAAGCTTTGATATGAAGGTAATAAAGAAAAGCTTAAAAGGCTATAAGAAAGCTATAAAAGAAAGGGTAATGCATATTTTATTTTAATTAATTTTTAAGTATTAAATAATAGAAAACTTGAGCTTTATGAAAAGTTGTTGTACTAAAAAAAATAAATGTTAAATTTTTTTATTCGAAATTTTGATATATTATATAACAAACTTCTTAAATAGGTTGTGCTTTAAAAAAGCTTGAGGTATGAAAGCTTTTTGGTAGTAAATTCCTATTAATGAACTTGAGTTCTAAGAAAAACTTTTAGTTTTAAGGCTTTTCAGTTTAAAAGTTTTTGTATTTCGAAAAATGTAACTTTTAATATTAACTTATTAGCAGTTTAATTGTTTTAAAACTTTAATAAACTTGAGCTTTTTACGAAGAAACAAAAAAAATAGACTTACAAAGTTTTGTGTACAAAAGCTTTTCATTATAAAGTTTATTTTTTAGTCAAACAAAAAAAATTTCTTCATTGGATTACAAAATTATAATTAGTTTTTGAATAAAGTTTTTATTCTGTATTTCTAAGTTTAAAGGAAAATTGTTTAAATCTTACTAATCTTTTTCATAAAATTTCTTATCTTTGCAGGTATGTTACTTATTTCTCTCTATGACTGTCTTGATTAACAACAATTGCAACCAGGTAAATTTTGCAAGAAAAATTCGGGCTGCCATTTAGAAATCCTTTTTAAAAACAAATCCCTATCCTTAGAACCAATCAAAATGCCACAATCCACGCACTTAGCAACCAAAAGGCGTGTTTTCAATTTTTATCAATTTAATGTTTTGAACAATAATTTTCAAAATACAAACGAAAAAAACAATAAATAACATGCACTTTGTTGTTTTTCTTTAAAAACAAACTGTAAGACTTAAAGACAAACCCTACAAATACAATTAAACCACGAAGGAACCAAAGGAAAAAGGGTTAAATCCACAATCGTGCTTATATATACATATATTTTTTTTCTAAACATTTGCAACCCCTATAAGTTTAATTTAAAATTTAAAAAATATTTTCGTTTTTTCTGATTTCTTTAATGTTAAACAATGTTATAACAAATGTATGTTGTTTCTTTTTTAAACAACGCACAAAGTATAAATATCCTTTTTTAATGTCTATCCTTAAAAGCTGTATCATATTTATAATTTACATTTTTTTTTTTTTTTTTCATTTGTATATAAAACATTTGATTAGCGTAAGTGCCATTGAGCTTTATAAAAAAAATATTTAAATTTAAATTTTTTACGTATCGGGATATGAAGTGTCTTCAGAAAAAGTATAGAAATGTCCTTTTTTTGAGATGCTTAAAAGTATGACTGCTATTTTTTATGTCAAACATTAAGAGATGTTTTATAATTTTATATTTATGCGTTTTTAATTTACAAGAGGGTTCTTTTGTTGATTTTCTCGTGTTAAATTATGAATATGAAATTTGAATTTTAAATTAGTTGCTTAGGAAAATGTAAGTTATTCAAATGACCTTGTAAGGTAGTCAACTGAACCAATTCCAGAAGAGGAAATGTTTTTTTTTTTTTAAGAAATAATTTTTTATAGAATATGAAAATATTAAAGGTATAAGAGAGAAGGTTGCCAATAAATGGTTAGAATAATTCAATGGTATAGAAGAGACTCCTGAAGAAATTGCTGTCAAGACTAGTCTAGACAAATGTTTTAGCTATAGACGAGACTGTAGTCTAGGTTAGCCTTTCCCACCGTTTTTTGCTTCACGGTCCCCTTGACAAATTTTTTTTACAAAAATTTTTGTATTCTCGTTCTCGCTCTCCCTAGAAATCTGCTATGGATCTTAAGGGGTTTGTAGATACCGACTTGGGAACCATTGGTACAAAAACTTGTCCTGACTAAAGACGAGATAAAAGCCGAGATAATTTTAAAAGCTTTAGCCTACACCCAGAAAAAACTTTGAATGTGGTCACCTTCAACAAAAGTATTTTTAAACAAGCTTTTAACATATTATGTTTAATTTAACAATACTATTATCACCGACAACCATATTATGGTTAAATTAGTGAAACATCAAGAAGCCACAACCAAATTGTGGCTACCTCCGTTATGTTATGGTTAATAATAACTAAAATATGTTTAACACTTATTATAGCATGGCTGGTTTTCAACCATAGCATGTTGCTCTTGGAAAAGAGGAAAGTACTATTGTTATTTTAAAAACAAATTACTGTCATATTTAGTCTAGAGTTAAGACGATACTATGGAGTTGTGTAGAAAAAGGGTTTGTTCTAGACTAGATAGACTAAACAAAAGTCTAAACCATAGTCCAGCCTATAGTGTAGAAAACAGTCCAGATATTGACAACACTTTTGTCTAGACAAAAGTCTAGACTATGGACAAAACTGTTGTCTAAACAACTATCTAGAATATAATTAAGACAATAGTCCAGACTATAGACGGCTATATAGGCTAGACAACATTCCAGACTATAGACGGTTATATAGTCTAGGCAACATTCCAACTATAGGCTACACAATAGTCTAGACAATTGTCCATACGAAAGTCGAGACAATAGTCCAGACTATAGACGGTACTAAATTAAGTCTAGACAATATTTCAGACTATAAACTAGACAATGATCTAGGTAGGTAGGTAGAAAGGCTGGTGTGAAGTCTCTTTCACACTTTCATCCAGAGACCAATATGGTCCATTGTGACGCCTTATCTAGAAAAAGATAGACATTAGGTAAAGTAAACAGCGAAAGCACAAGTCAGAAAAGATAGATAGAAAAGAAGGTTTCGGACCAGACCTAGAGAGATCTTATTCAACCAAATTCGCCCTACGTGCGGCACCCAGTCTCTCTCGCGCAGCCAGGCCATCCCCATTACGAATCCTATCAGATTCTCGAGTCCACAACCCGAGACATCCCCTAATTCGCCCAGGAATCTACTGGCCAGCCACCTCAGCCTACTGCCTTGTAACCTGGGACAGTGGCACAGAATGTGCTCAACCGTCTCCAACTCCTCAGGGTCCTCACACAACCTGCACATATCCGACAAGTCGGATCTCATCCTCACCGCCATCTTGCCTATCATACAGTGACCCGTGATCATTCCTTTCATGGTCGTAACGCAGACCCTACTCCTGGCCAGCAGCGTCCCCGAATCGGACTTTCTAAGTACCGGCCACAGCGTCCGCGATACTCGGCAGTCCGTTCGGTTCCCCCAAGCCCAATTGGTCGCGCCCAGAATCCACTACCTGATTCTTCCAAAATAGAAGCTTATTGGAGGCCTAACCGCCTCCAGACAGTTAGGATCCTCCATCTCTGAGCCCTGTCTCGCTAACTCATCAGCAACCTCATTGCCGCCTATGTCGCAGTGACCCGTCACCCAGCACAACCTAAGCAAATATTCCCCTAAGACTCCCTCCAGAGCCCTCCTACAATCATCAACTAGCTTGGAGTTCACGTAACAGCCCCTTACGGCCATAAGAGCCGCCTGGCTGTTCACATATATGGTGACCTCCGAGCCCCTACCAATGTTGTCCCTCATCAGTTCCACGGCCCTCAAGACACCCAGAACCTCCGCCTGAAAAACACTGCAGTCGTCAGGAAGCCTATATGACCTTCTGATGTTCAGATCCTCAATGTAGACCCCCGCACCGACAATGGTCTAGACTACAGACGAAGTTAAGTCTAGACAATATTCCAGACTAAAGTCTAGAAAATATTAAAGACTATATAGAATTTTATAGACAATAACCCAGATTTTCGAAAAACTTTATTCTAGAAAAAAGTACAGACTATTGACGATATTTCAGTCGAGATAATAGTTCAGCCTGACGACGGCACTATGATCTTGACAATATTCCATAGTAAAGCCAATAGGGCAGGTAATAGTAAAGACTATATTCTAGAAAATGGCAAAAACTATATTCTGGACAATAGTCCAGACTACAAACGAGACTATAGTCTTAACAAAAGGCCAGACGAAAGTCTAGACAATAATCCAAACTATAGTCGAGGAATCAGTCCAGACTAGTTACTTCGGCCCATAAACGAAACTATAGGCTAAAGCGTAATCCAGACTACATGCTAGACAATATGCCTGAGTATAGATGAGCTTTTAGTCGAGACTGTCAAAGAGGAAATTTAGGATATTATTGTAAATATTACAATAAATATCCTAAATATAAAAGAATATATTTATTAGTTCAAACTTTAAGGAACTGTTAAATGCTAATTTTTGTAGAAAATTATAATTAGTAGCTCTTTCTATAATTTGAAATTTGTTCCTTAATTCGTCTCATTTAATTATTGTTTTCTCTTTATTAAGCGGCTACCAATTTCCCAGGCTCATTAGTGTTTTTTTTTTTCTTTATTTCTATTACAATTTGTTAAGAATTTTTTTTAGCGTTTCAATTAGTTTTTCTGCTGTAGAGTTATTAAAAAGCAATTAATTGTATTGAAATTTCTTATTGTACTTGTTTTTAGTGTGCTTAACAACCTCATTAACCCATCAGTTGTATTTAATTCATGATTTTAATTTATTTAAAAAAAATTAAACATCTGTTATAAAAACTTTAAATAAAACAATTGTGTAATAGAGACTTCAAGGGCTATATTGATTAAATCGTATTCACTTATTTGTTACCAACTAATTTTTTTTTTAAACAAAATCTCTTACCGAGAAGATTTCTTAGAGAAGAATTCTGTTCAAAAGAAAGGAGAATTTGCCTTAATTTTAAACACAGAAGGTTTTTTAAGCAAGTCTTCACATAAAAAAATAAAATTAATTAAATTAGCACCAGTCAATAATTTATTAGGATCAATAAAATATTTTGTGATATTACATTTCTGCAATTAAGTTGTTGATATAAGTAAAGCTTCGCTCAAAATAGGAAGCAACATTTTCACTGGTGTTCATAATAGAGCAACATTTTTTTTCGCGATCACACATATTTTAAATAAAGAAACCGGTTGCAAATTTCGCCCAGAGCAATGTTACGTATTTATTATTATTTGTTGGAACATTTTGTGTAAATTTTCATTCAAAACTAAATAAAATTATTTTAAACGTCAGAAACAATTTTATACAACTTGTTGCTAAAGTTCTAGTTGACTCAATTTTTTAAAAAGCTTTTGTTACATTTTTGTTTGAAAAATGAAAGGAAAATATATGAAATATTTTGGGAAGAAATAAGAAAGAAGTAAAAACGAAATTGTTGCTCCAATTGTGAACATGATTAAATTTTTAATTAAAACTGATTTTATTTTTGATTAATGGTTTAATGGAAAATAAATTGGCGAGAATTTTCTCTGTGTTATCAACTAATGAAAAAAAGAAATAAAAACTAAAAAGATTTGAATTTTTGTGTATATTAATCTTCTATAAATATTGGTGTAGGTAAAATAAGCCTTACACCCAGTCTACAAAAGACATGAAATGCTTAACATTAAACCTAATATGATGTTAGTGTTATAGACTCATCTTGTAAGAGGTTTTCTCATTTTATAACATGGTTGTTAATGCTTATAACATCATGTTATAAGAGCAAATTATGTCTTTTGTAGACGGGGAGTTATCTGTAAAAGGCATAGAAAAAACGACTAGTAGAAAGAGAGTGTGAGAGAGAGAGCGATTGGCTTAGTAAGAAATATGTAAGCTATGTTGTTGTACCTTCAAACCCCCCGTCTGTAGTCTGTAGTTGGGAATCAGGTGCAGGCAACGCTTAGGATTTGGCAAAAATCAAAAATTTACAGATCTCAAAAGATCTTTACAATCTCATGTGATCGAGGCTGAACAGAGATCCTATCTGGTACCACGGGGATCATTGTCCCGGTGGTACGGCACCGTTAGTACACAGAAAAAATTGTCCAAAATTTTTCACCAATTAAAGCATTAATCAAAAATAAAAACAGTTTTAATTAAAAATTTAATCAAGTGAATTAAACGTTTTATCAAGTTAATTAAACGTTTAATTAATACTATTAACTGGTTTCATTGATACTATTAATTAGTTTACTGGTGCAAATTTAATTAATTTTTTAATTAATATCACCAATTTTTTAATTGAAATCAATTTTTATTTTTTTCTGTGTATACTTCATGCGTGAAATGCTTTCTGTATTTCAGGAAGATTGTCTTTGCGGAAGTCTTACTTTTCCGTTAATTGGTACATCCAAAAATGCAACGGATAAATGCTTTTTTGGCAAAGGGATACTTTCGGGCCTTAAACCCTTAGTCGGGGCAAGAGATATCCTGCAAATCCCACTAAAGGAATGATTTTTCACCAATTGTGGAAAAGTCTTAGGTGCCATTGCTACTGATCAGAAGCTGCTGGCTTTTTTTAAACGTATTGAAGGTTACATAACCCCGGCTCCCTTAACAAGGGACAAGTGCGGGTTATACACTCAATTTTCTACTTTGGTGGGATGGTGCCTCTCACACTTAGGGGACATAGTTTGTCACCCAGTGGACTTGATTCACCATGTAGTAGGCCTACGCGCCAGGTATCCATGTAAATCTTTTTCACATCTGTATCTTCAAACGTACGGAATTTTAAAAGAGAATTTTATTTAGTTTGTGTCAAAAGAGAGTTTCTGTTCTAGTCGTTTTCTATAATTAAAGGTTACGAAATATCATCCTTAGCCAAGAAATGTGCAATAGACATTTAAGTATCTAAAAAAAATCTTTTAATGGCTAATTTTGTTTATTTTGCTTAACAAAATCACATCGTGCCAAAAATTCCCAAAATATTTAACATTCAGTAAAATTTGCTTTTGAGCAAATCATTTGAAAAATATTTCGAAAAGTAAACAATTATGAGGGTGGGTTTATTTTATTTACCCTAAAATTTTTTTTATGTTTTTTGTAATAATTTACCAAAAATAGCAAATAATCAGTAATCTATAAAAAAAAGTACATACCTTAAAAAAATCTACTTAATGTTCATTATTTTTATTTAATTCTTTATTATTATTTCATTAGTTTTTTTTTTTTTTGTAATAATTACTTATATGGTTAACGCCTTTTTATTGCGTGTTTAATTTTAAAAAAAAATACGCATTTATTTCTTTCCCATTTGAAAATTACCACACGTTCTTTTCGATACTTTATTTGAAGTGTTTTCGAACAGCCAGCAATACCTTTAACCCATATGACAATGACTTTACCACAAATTTGTACAATATGCTGCAACGCTAAGAATTCGTATTATATGGGTACTGTTGCGGTACCTGATATTTTAAACTAGTTAAGCAAAACTTTGTGTTTGTTTTCTATTTGTCCATCAACATGTTTTGAATAATAATTAGTGCGCAATTATTGGAATTAAACAGCTAAAAATATATTAAAATTTTGAAAAAATATTAGGATTTTTCTTTTGAAGGGTAATTAGTGAGTTTATTTTTTTTTTTTTTTTGTAAAGGCAGATGTTGTCTAATAAAACTGGTTAATAAAAGGACTGAAATTGCAAAGACTATCAGGCAGAAAATAAAAGAAATGTTTATGTTTTTTTTTTAAGTTCATTTTTTAAAACAAGTAAAAGTGTTATATTTGAATGTGCCGAATCTTATATACCCTTCATCATAGTATAAAAAATCGTACCAAAACTTAAGGTTTATTTTTAGGAGGTGTTCTCAGACAAGTACTGTTAATGAGAATTTTCACGATAGGTAGTGCAAAGTGCGTATTTTTGCAAACATTTGCACAACACAACAACAAAATGTACGTATGTAGATGCAATTTGCTTTATTTTACTTCGTTTGCACTAAAAAAAAACAATGAGCAAAAATAGAAGTGCATATTTGCTAATGATGTTTTCTTTTCTGACAATAATGTTCCATATATGCTACCATTCGTGCGGGTTTTTGTTCCATTCTAAAAATATATGCAAAAATGTGAGAAGTTGTCGTTTTCCTTTCTAAACATGTTGCAACAATAAAAGGCAAATTGGTTCCATTTCTTACCCGCAGTTATAACTGAGCAGGCGCGGATTCAGGGGGGGTGAAATAAGGAAATTTCCCCCCCGTAAATTATAAAAAGATGTTTTGTTTATTTCGATAATACAAGAATACCCATTAATATTATCTTTTTTTAATGTACACAATTTTTGGAAATCCCAGCAAGGTTTTTTTTTTGTTTTTTTTTATTGAATCTCTAACGAAATTTTCAATAAGTATTTTTTTGTTTTTTTTTTATTGAATCTCTAACCAAATTTTCAATCAGTATCCAAATCTTCATCCTAATAGTTATTTATTAGATATTTTCAATGAAACATCTAGTTTAATGTATTCAAATACTTATTATTCTACATTCAATTCCAGCAGGTGCCATCTATGTATAACCAAAGAGTAAACGTTTAACTTGATAATGCGTGCGGTTAAATTATTAAAAAGCCTTAGTATTTGTAATATTTATGTACATACATATATATGAGTTATATGAAAAAAAATCCTATTTGATAATTTTTGACGAACGCAAGGATTTGTCGGGGAAAAGCCAGATTTCCTTATCTTTAAAATATTTCAACATACAACAAAAAGTTGTTATGGAAGAATTGTTTTGGCTTTGTTGTAAAAGCATTTGAAGAGCCTTCACAGGATATTGATTATGACGCTGATGTGTCAATTGATGCGATGGCACTATCATCAACAGTTCTTAAAACTTTGACAAATTTTAGTCTTGACCTAAAAAACTGTATAGGAGTTGAAACTGATGGGTGTCGTTTGATGTCAGCAGAAAATGGAGCTGTTTAAAAATTCTGGAAACCGCGACAAATGCGAAACAAACGCCTTGCTATTCCCATAAATCGAACAACTCAATTTATAAAAGCAATAAAGTGCCATTAATGCAAAAAGTTGTATAATTTGTTAAAGAAACGACAACGACAACATTTTTTAAATATAATCAACCCAAGTGAAACACAGTTTTAGCAAAGAATTTGGGAGCTAAACTCCCTACAATATGCGAGACAAGATGGGTGGATCGTCACGACTCAATTTAACACTTTGCAACAAGTTTGGAAAAAAAATATGAGTGGAAAGGTTGTATCTCTACCTTTATATTAAGGAACTCACATAGTACTTTTGAATTTATTTTCCAAATATACATATTAAGTGTGATACTTATTGTAACACAGCCGCTTAGTATCATTTTACAAAAGCACGATATACATAGATCTTCAAAAAGGATCAAGCCTTATCAAAACTTTAATCATGTGCCTTGAAGAAAAAAGAAATAAAGCCGAAGAACAATTTAAAGTGATTTTTAAAAAAGTTAAAGTTATTTGCGTTCAAATCGAGGTTCCAACCTAAAAAACAAGATTTGAACGAAATAATTACATCCAAAATGTTGAAGATTTCTACCGAGTTGTAGGTTTCATTCTCTTATTGAATTTATTTTTGAAGATCTCAAAACACCTTTCCAATAGATATCTTTAATGTATTGAACATACCAAAACTTCTACTCAAAGTGTAATTAAGTCATATACAGATATAAAACTTTTAAAACCACAACTCGAGATAAACACTTACTAACATCTAAACTTGAGCCTGAACTGTAGCATTGGCAAAAAACATGGAAATTATCTGAAAATCTATCAGATAACGTTGTAGATGCTTTAATAAACTGTGATGAAGATATCTACCCAAATCTAAGAAAAATATTTCAAATTTTCGTTTCAATGCTCGTAAGTAATGCTACGAGCGAGAGGTAATTTCCTACCCTTCGTCGAATAAAAACATGGCTCGGATCAACAATGACAAACTGAACATAGACTGTACTATCTAAATTTGCCTCACAAGGAAATCATAAATTGCTTATTTAAAAAGATAAGTTTATTTTAATTTATATTGAATATTTTATTTAACCTTATTGTTGAGTTTTTTTAATATAATATACACAAATTGCTTTTAATAAACTTTTAAAAACAAATTTTTTTTTGTATCATAAAAAATTTCCCCCCCCCCCCCCCCCCTAAGGCTCAAGCTGAATCCGCGCCTGTAACTGAGTGTGAGATAATACCCTTTTTTGCATCTGCGTAAAGTACTTTTTTATGCAAGCAAATATTTTTTTTTCTTGTGTTTGCGGACAATTTGCGTTATATTGTAATTTTTAGTTATATTGTGATGGATATAAAAACTTTTTGTTTTTCGTTTGTTTTACTTTTATTATATTTTTTTTGTCGCAAAATTTTTAACAATAGCTGACATTAATTATTAAAAATCAGTGCTGTTAACGCTTATTGGAATTGTAAGAAAATTTAATGTTGAAAATTGCTACAAGCGTGGTGAATATCGCTTTTACTACAAACTTTGCATTCAATCTTTAACACGCTAAATACACATTAGTGTTGAGTGTAAAACGTAGCTATTATTTTGTTCCATTGTAATTAAGAAAAATGTATCACTTTGTAAGGGTTCGTGTAACCTAATAAATATATTACACAACTATAATTCATCATTATTTTTTAGAAAAGAAAACACCATAAGTTGCAAAGAAATGTAAACAGTAACATTTGACATATTTAGGCCCGTTTTCACAACTTACCGATAGCTAAAGGTAGGATTTTATTGGCCGTATAAAAAGTGCTACCAGGTAGGATGAACCTTAATTTACTTTATCGCTCACTTTAAGTAAAAGTAAAGTTTTAATAGTGGATCTCTTTTTATACGGCCAGTTTAAGTTTACTTTTAATATAAATAAGAGAATTTAATTCAAAAGGAAAAATTCATTTGTATATGCTTGTGTATAATTGTAAACAAATGAGGATTTTTGACAGTGCCGCCAGAGGTTTTTTGTGTTGCCAGAATAAATTTTTATAAAAACAGCACATTTGCACAAAAATAAATCTGGTGTGCTGACTTCAGGTTTAATAGGAGGGCACGATTTGCTGCGAAAGTTTTAAGTTATAAATGTAAATCCCAGATTTGTAGGGATATTTTCTTAATTCCAAAAACGAAATTACAAGATACTTAACGAGGAATACTTAGTGTTAGGATTAACGTGAGTACCTGCTGAGTTGGGTTACCGCACAACATACATATATATGGATGTATGTAGGTGACAATTTAGGTGTATGTTCCAGCTGAATTATGCAATCCTGGCTTTGGAAATCGACCTATCTAACTCAACTGCCAAGAGGCTAGCAGTTGATTTGCAACAGCATATAGGAAGATTCGCCAACAGGACAAACTTTCCCGCAAGTGGCTTAAAATTAGCCCTTAAATCTGGCTTTTTTAAATATACCTTCCCGCCCGCGATTTTGGTTATAAACCACAGCCAATACGTGATTTCCGAAAAGGCCTTACCAATAACTAGATCGGGACCGTAGTTGCAGGGGCTACTGAAGTTCCCCTGGTACTAGATAAGAATAGCTGGTTAGTCATTATCAACCTTTTAGAAAAGAGAAAGACCTGCCAATTTTGTCTTTGAATAATAATGGGTATTAAATACACCTTTTTTTCCCCCGGAGGCTGTACTACTAAAAGATTTAATATCCATAGGAAGTATAACGTCATACCCCCGGTAAGGAGGAAAAAGGATGTATTTTACTTGACAATAATTTAATCACCAAGAGGGAGTTTACACGGTGTGTATTCAGACTTGTCTAACAAACACGTTTGTTTTGTTTGTTGGCGATCGATGAGTTTTCATGTTTGTTTATATGAATTTTCATGTTTTTAATTTGTATGTATATGTATGTATATTAGACTATTATAAATGAAAACAGACATGTTTGGAAAGGCATCGTGAAAAGACAATAGGTTTTTGGAAGCATGTTCAAAAGAGAATGTCAAAAACAGACATGTCTGGAAAGACACCGTGTAAACTCCCTCTTAATGCAGAAAGGGAACTACTGACATTCATTTACCTTTTATGAATATTACTAACCCAATAACGACTTCGCCTACAAAATAATGTGTTCAGTAATCAGGAAAAGTAAAAATACTACTTCCAATTCTAATAAAAGAACCACTGAATTTTACAAGGGACGCATTTAAAAGTAAGTCATTATTTTTTGCCCTACATACATCTGTAAAATAAGTAGTTATACAAGTAGTTATAGTATTTATATAGAAGAAAGCTACTAAATAATAAGTGAAAGAAGCTATTAATTTTTAAAAAGTTGGTACAGTTTTTACTGGAAAGAAAGCAGTGTAAAAAATGTAATTTTAGACAACTTCAAATTTTAATCAGGGGCCTGATTCTGGCAGTCGGATCGAGTACTTTCTCGATTCGAAATCAATTTTATTTCTCTTTTATCACGACTGCCAGAACTAGAAACCAGTTCTCTAGGAAATTAGGACATAAAACTTTTTAATTATTAACAACACTGTTTTAATTGATTATCTCAAAATTAAGTGGTTCCCTTTCTTCACTTAGCGATTCAATTGTTTGGTAAAATTACACTTTTTCTCAATTTGCTCTTTATATGCAGATCTAAAAAGAGTTGCCATATTACAAAGTCTCTTTTATACCTGTTCATTTCTTGTTGCTTATCTCTTCTACACTAACAACTTTCTAAATATGAATCTTCTTCTTGGCCTCTGTACTTTTCCCTTAAACTAAATATTACTAACTGTCTTTTTGCCTTTCATAATTGAATTTAAGTTAAAATCTTTTTGTGTTTGTTTTTTTTTGTATGTGTTTTAGTCTTGCTTTCCTTTTGTACTAACCGTTATTTAACTTTGTTTGTTTTTTGTTCTAGTTATTTCATTTTACTCTTCCCAGACAATAGACTTGGTTGATTGAATTCCTTTTCATTAGTTTTTTTTTCTTGTTTATTTTTGGCAATAACAATGGGTTCGAAAGTAAATCAGTATACTGATCTCTAGCTCTGTACAAAATCTTATAAAAATAAACAGCTGCACCTTTTGTTTGTGAAAGAAAAATTTGCGCGCCTTATTTTATAGTTCGCTTAAGAAAATAGTTTTTTGCTTTAAGAAAATATAAACAAATTTAAGAAAAAAAAAATAAACTACGCCAACGCTAAGGGAAAATGGATGTTGAGTTGATGTTTCTTAAGTCACATAGAAAATTTATTAATAATTGTTGTACAAGAAAAAGGATATAGCAAATTTAATATTAATTTGCCCAAAATTTGTTGACTTTATCATCTGGTTTTTAAGCCAGTAAAATATTTAAAGAATAACCTTTGACATTGAATTCACTTCAATAGTGACATAACTCAAAAAAATCCATTTTGTTAAGGTTTTAAAATTGCTCTTACCACTAAGAAAAATTAACGACACAGATGAATTTTATACACTATTGGAGTATTCACAAAGTGTGCTATCATGTTATGTTGTTATTATGTTCTAACATTTTACAATGGTCTAAAAATATTGTTGTTGCATTGTAAACAAAAAGTGTCTTAAATAAATATAACTTTGCTTGCTATGTTTATTGTGCTATCGTAACTAATCAGAAGAGAAGCCGATCCGCATTGATTTTTGTAGCCTTCGCCATTTATGGTATAGTTCTATCCGGCTTATATCCGAACTTAACCTGCGGCTAGCAATTTTTTTCAACAAAACACCTTACAAATTATATCGGCTTAGGACTCTGATGTTTGGTAAACAAACAAAATAAAATTTATTTGTGATTTGCGTTTAAAAAATGGAAAATAGTTAGGTAAGATCTAATATAATTTATTGACTCATGGATTAGAGTTAAAATTTTTTTTGATATATGGGCAAATCCTGCGTGACAAACGCTACATTCGCACGCGTTGTCTTTCAAAAAAGATAGCTTCAACTTATATATAGTATTTAGTGACATTAATATATACTTACGAATGGCATATATCATAATTTCTTAGCAAGTATTTGTTGCGAAATAATTGATCACAAAGTTTTGTGACGCACGCTACAAAAAGTGGAATTAACTTCAAAGGTTAAAGTGCGTTTTCCTAATTTTTAGCGAATTTGGCATATAAGGTATACAAAATCTCATTCCTAAAAGAAAGATGACTATAAGAGAATTCTAAACGCACTTATTCGCAGCCAAAAAATGTTGTGATTTTTTGACAAAAGCCGTGAACCCTTTGTGACGCACGCTACGTAACGCACGCTACAGTTTTTCTTGCAGTATTTGATTATTATATTCTATTTATTTAAACACAACAAATTATATTTTTATGAACAGAATTTCTTAAACTAATTTCTTAACTAATGAACATCAACTTTTTTTTTAACGAAATTTATATTTTTATAAGTCTGCTGATAAGTGCTATTTTAAGCACAAAAATCACCTAAAATAATGCTAAATTCACGTATAACATTAAGAAATCAGCAGTTGGGTAGGATTTGGTAAAAATTATTGCATTAATGATCATTAAAATACATATTTTTTAATATAAAAATGAAATTATACATCTAGTCTTATATTAAATTAAAAAAACATTCATTTGAAAAATTTTTGATTGGTGGACTGTTTCTGGGATTTGCCCATATGGTAAATATTTATTTTATATATTTGTTTTAAATCAGCTAATTTAAATTCAAAATAGCACTCAACTGTTCACAACAGTCGTATTTGTTCATGTTATTATTTTTAGACTTATGACTATCAGGGGTGTGCTGGAAATCGAAAACGTAAAGCCCAAGAATTTGGAAGTTGTTTTTAATACACTTTTAATCTAAGTTTTATTATTTTAGTTATTAAATTATATTTAATAGAGAAATATTTGTAAAAAATTTGCCCTAAAATTCTTTTCTTACAGAAATCTTGTTAAAAAACAACTTGTCAAATAATTGCGTTTTGCGTTTTCGATTTCCAGCACACCCATGTATATGACATCTTGTGAATCCCTCATATATAAAAAAAAACCATGGCGATCAATTCTGCATCCCTAACTCCAAAATTGAAGTAAATGAGCGATATGTATAAATTTTAACCAAACAAAAATTTTCATCCAAATTTGCACAAATCGGTTATCTTGCTTTAGATTTTTCAAATTATTATCTATTGTCCTTGAAATGCTACAACGGGTGTTTTTTAAGACGCATAGAACTGCCAATAAGAATAACTGTAAAACTAGATGTCATACTAATGAAGTGTATTTGACTTTTTTTCAGTATACTTTGGCAAAAAAGTGGAGCTTCCAACGAAGTAGGTTTATAAACGTTTCGCTTACCATTGCGCTTACAGAAGGCATGCATTTTATATGGCGAGTACCCACTTTGAAGCAATACATTTTTGGCACATAAAGCGCATTATTCGGCGCATATAAAAATTGTTGGACGTAACGACCAGCCTTTCACAATGAATGTTTTAATACAATTATTTTGTAGTACTCTCCCTTGGCACTTGAAATGTTATTTTTTTATAAAAGTTGTAAAGAGTTATTTCACTTACTTAACTGCTTTTCTGTATGTCTTAATGCGTAGGGCATAATTGTGAGCTTATTTCTTTAAATGTACCATTAGTGCTTCGCAAAATGCTAAATTTTTTATTGGGATGGTACATAGACTTACACCAGAAAACCGCGTGGTGTTTACCAAATTTATAAAGAACTTCGTCAAGTTTACGGTTCTCATAATCGCCAATCTTAGTAGCTAATCGATGAATGACCACATTTACTTTTGATCCTAATTGAGCCCCTACCTTACGTATAGAAGAAACCATCGCCGCTGTAGACGTAAGTGTGACCGAGGACTTTATCGATCCGGCGCCATTCTCAGCAACTTGGTTAAAAAAAAAACATCCATCCCTTTTTTAAATAAACGAAATAGATTTATACAAATTGGCTATTTCGCTCGTGACTTTTTGAACAATCTTATTATTTTTAATTATTAGACTTTAGTTATCTTTCCTGTTTGTAATTGTAATGGAGAGAAAAATTGCTTTACTATATAATGTTTAATGTTTATCCACAGTTTTTAAAATTTGCACAAATCTGACCACAAATCTGTTTTTTTATTTATTTACTTTCATTTATATTTCTTAACCCACTTCCTATTGTTTGTTTCTTATAAACCTAATGCATATTTTATTTTCTTCCACTATCTTTTAATTAATTTTTTTTGTTATTACACAGAGAAAACAGATTCGTGATCACAACCGAATTTGGCGCCAATCGAATTTCGTCGGTTGCATGTACTATCACACAATTCGGTTACAATTAATGAAATTTCGTTGCTTAGAATAATATTTTTGATAGCAACATTTCAATTTTAGTACACTATCAGACATAACAACAGATATTGTTAGTTGTAAGTATGATTATTAGAAACAAAATTGTGCTTATACCCGAATATATGAAAGCTGCAACTGAATTAACACATAGTTGGTGTTCAAAACAAAAGATTTGATTGTCTTTATCAATATATTTTTTTAACCAGTTACATAAACCATTTTCCCGATTTATTAGATAGAAAATCAAAATAATTCCAATAAATTCCATTTTTTAAGGTATATTTATTTTTAGTATGTATTTTTATTTATAGTTTTTACATTATTTAATTTTATTCAAACACATGCATACAGCTTTTCCCATCATCAAACGGATTTTCAAAGGTACAGATGATCACTTAATGTACAAAAGAAAAAAACAATCTTTGGCTGCAATTCCTTTCATCAATGTCGTCTTGTTCCAGTGTCTGAAGTAAAACAGAATAATTAACGTCTGGTTTCACAATACGAACAGTGATTAAAGTTGTAAATTATTATGAAAATCACTGCAAAACTGAGCGATTTTTATATAATATATGTATGACATATTGACCAATGTACACGCGGAGCAAAATATAAACAATACTTTCATATGTATGTATGTCTAAGATATTACCCAGCTAGCATAGGATGTTTGTAAGACGATAATGTTTAATATTCAACTCCTAAAAGAATCTTCATATTTGTTTGACCAATGTACACGCGGAGCAAAATATAAACAATATGTTCATACTCCTAAAATAATCTTCTAATGATTATCTGACGAGTAACAATAATAAAAACATTAACATTATTTATATATTATTTTTTTATACATTTTCTGACACGCTTGTCTTTTAATCTTAAATGAACCATTAGTGACTCTCCTCATGAGTCATGGAACAATTACCGATCTACCTAAAAATGAGCGTCTTTAAAACATAAAAATTTATTTATTGTCAACAGGGTTGTCAGATGTGGCGATTTCTCGCCAAACGTGGCGATTTTCAAACAGTTTTGGCGACCTAATTTTTGATTTGGCGACATGCCGATTTTTTGGCGATTTATAAAATTTTTAAAATCGCCAACTGGCTATTTTTGATGACCTATGAATTTGTTTTGAAATTCAATACTTAGAAATAATATTATTTTAATTCTCGTATTTTTATGAGTGAAATTTTAGGCAATCATATTTATGATAGGTATTTGAAGGTATGTTCAAATGGCTGATGAAGTTATGAAAATCTTCCAGAAAAGTGTTTTTTATATATCAAATCAATAAATAGAATTCCTTAAAACACTAATATGTTTTAAGTCTATAAACATTTTCACATTATACTTATATGTAAGTGGCAATTTATTATCACAGATAAAATATGTTGTTGTTAGTGATATTTTAAAGATTTTTATGAATCCTATCATACTTTTGGACGTTTATGAAACACAATGGAAAAAATAAGCGGTTAATTGAAAAGATAACTAAATAAGTTTAAAAGACATTGGACTAGCTCAGGATCAAAATGGACCAAGTAGTCCAATATAATTTGCAGGGTATAAAATAAATAATACATACAAGTACGTGTATATGTACATACTTACTTATAAGAATACGTAAATTACTTACCCCTATTTATTAAAGTTTTGCACACTTTCGAATTTCAACCGCAAAGATATTATTAAAATATAAAATTAAAAATTATTTTAATCTATCAAATATTTTGACAGAAAATTTAGTAAGCAATTGGGGCTTTTAACTTTTTTTTGGTTGTGACTTCCGAATAATTATATTTTCATTTGTTGTACTCGAATTGAAACTATTCCAACAATCAATAATTAGCTGCAATAAATGAATTAACATTTTTATTACAAAATTTATTGACGAAAGCAAATTATTAATTGCAAAGACCAATATTCAGTATTGCCCTGTATTTAATTCGGTTGTGATTTGAACCATTTGTACTAATTTTTAGAACTTAATTAAATTAGTTATCATAACTAATAAAATAATTGAAGGAATCATATTTCAGTTAGAATAACGTTTTATTAATCAAGAGAATTAAAAATCAGTTAGAACTATACATTTTTAATAGTTGCAATAATAAATTATATTTCTTGATCAATATTTTATTACTGCAACCGTTTCCCAACCAATTTGTTTTCTGTGTGTACTATTTCATTTACTAAACATCCCTTGTCGATTTATTTTTCTCCTAGTTTTCTGATAAGAATTTTATTTATAGAATTCCTATGTCCTCTTCATGTAACTTCTTTGTTTAGAAAGTATAATTTATAAATAACATTTTGCTTTCCATCTCTACTGAATATTTCATACAGTGGTCAGTAATAAATTATTAAGCATTTATTGTTTAAAGCTACTACCCACCCCCGAAGGTGAAAAAGATTGTGTGCAATAAAAGTCACAGTGCCCGGAAGTTCGTTTGGCTTTCTTCTAATAGTTGTTCTAAAAAGAGAACAAAATTCATCGACGGAAGAAAAAGTCAATTTAGTTTGGGGTTAAAAGTGGTCACAAGTTGCCAGTTGTTATTAATATTACTCTTGATAGTTGCTTGGAACATTTTGACACTTTGGTGCACCCATATTTGGGTAAGTTCGGTACAAATAGCCGTTCGTCATAGAATTTACCTTTGACGTTTTCTGAGATTACTCCGACGCACATTGGTTCAAGAGCGGCATTAATTAATTTTTTTCATGTACGCCGATTTGGATACTTTTTTGGTATTTTGTTGTCAGCTATCTGAATATTATGATTCCGAAATATAAGCCTGATATATTTCTTATTTGTTTGGACAGACACGCCCAAAGTTCATATACTATGTTCGCTTGTTTAAAATGGCATGCAAATTTACTGTATGTTCAATCTTTTGGTACAATAACAGTAAACTTCCCAATTAAAAATTGAGCTTCGAGCGAAGCAGGTTTGTAAGGGAGAAATGTAAGAGTTTCGCTTACCATTGCGCTTACGGAAGACATGAATTTTATATGGCGAGTTCCCACTTTGAAGCAATACATTTTTGACACATAAAGCGCATTATTCAGCGCATAGAAAAAATTGTTAGATGTAACGAACAGCTTCACACACTGAATGTTTTTTACAGTTATTTTTTAGTATTCTCCCTTACAAACCTGCTTCGTAGTAAGGGAATGCCGTAGCACTTCAAATTTTATTTATTTTTTATAAAAATTATTGAGAGTTATTTCACTTACTTTACTGCATTTCTGTATGTCTTATTGCGAAGCGCATAATTGTGCGCTTATTTTTTTAAATGTACCTTTAGTGCTTCGCAAAATGATAAAATTTTTTATTGGGTTACCATTTGACTTTTTTATATATTTTCGTAAATAGCAATTGTTAAGTTGAGATTTGCATTAAAAAAGTTGGAAAAAGTGCCATATAAAAAATTTCGTAGAACCAAATATAAACAACATCAAAATTTCAATGTTCATCAACTTCAGCGGACTGCATCTTTTTAGCGCTGTGGAGCGCTGCTTAACAAAAGATGTCAAATTACAGCTTGGAGTCTCAGCTAAAATTTAAAAAGCTGCTCCTACCTGCTCCTTTCCAAAAAAAAAAAAAAAAACAGTAAAAACTATAAAATGATAAAGTAACAAAACATGAATTTTCGTTCCTGGCTGGTACTACATGCCTGTAACTGTGCATAAGATTCTGGTGCATTGTAGCAAAATTATAGCAGAAGCTATTCTACCAATAGGTATGTCTCTATCTAAAGGCCCTTATTCACTGATTTTATTTTTTACATTTTGACCGCATTAAGACTATGCAATTAACGCCGAGTTGCTACGAAACTCTTTTCACATTTTTGTTCATGAATTTTTTCAACTTTCAACTTTTTTCAACGCCGTTTTCTTTCCTACACCTCTTGCTAAGAAACAAAAAGTTGCATAATGTAAATATGGTCTTTAATTGATTATTTGTATCAGGTATGCTGTCCGAGGAAGCTCTGGAAGCGAGGAATAAAGACTATAGAGCCTATAGTTACATCATTCGCGAAGAATTGGACGTGTAGCCACTAATGAAGACGTAATGCATAATCTTTTATTGTCTTCAGACCCATTTTTAAATAGATTTCGCTCAAAGCTGCAAATCAAAAAATTGGAGTACGATAACGATGTTAAAAAGTTATTTAAAGACTATGCTTAAATTATGTATTCATGTTTTTTCTATTTGTTTTTTCTATGGGAGGTTGGTGTAAAAGTGGGTGAAACAGGTATATGTTTTCAGGAGTCTATTATTTTCTGTGAAAATTGAGTTGATGCATTAAAAATCAAGAGAGTTATGCCACTTCTTCAATACAAGTTGTATGGGAAGTGGGCGTAAAAGTGGGCGGATATCAAATTTCACACAAATGATTAAGAGTGTTTAAAAATTCTATGTGCCAAAAAAACAATGCCGTAGGTCAAAATTAAATTTTTACTTTGGAAAAATCAAAATAATCATTTTGATTTTTCCATTTTTTCTTGATTCAATCAAAAAATGCCTATGTACCAAGTTTCATTATCCTTCGACAACTGCTTCTATTTTTTGCCGCTCGTTCTATGCACTTGAACCAATGTGCGACGTCTCTATATATCAGGGAACCCATAAATATTTTTTAAAGCATTTTTTTGCATGATTTAGTTTAAAGAGCATTTTTTAAGTCTATATCGCATATTTCGCCTTTTTAAAACAGATTTTGGTGAATTTTTTTAGATGCCCATAAGAGCTTTCACAGCGAGTTAAAAAAAATTTGTGAAATTCTGGTTAAGACACGGATTTTGTTTTTTTAAAAATCTTTCTATATACATCGAAATCCAGACCCATTTTTTAGTAATTCGATCGATTCAGAATCACTTTTTTTAATTGATCTAATGATATCCATTCGTTTATTTGGCTGGTTGTGTGTCTGACCATGTAAACATTGTGCGCAAACTAGAAGTTGCAATTTCGCAGATAATTTGATGGCATTTGGTTTATACGTTTAAATTGCACCAATAACGAAGCCTATACACACAGAAAAAAATACCAATGTTAAAATAACATGGCGAAATGTTGATTGAGAATCATGGTAAATTTTGGCAATAGTATGCCCTTTATGTAAGTTAATTATTATTTCATATTAATTTTAAATGAAAAATATTAAAATAACCTTAAATCACGTTTATTTAATATTATTCACTGTTAAAATAACATTGTTCAATATTGAACCCATAACAACCTGTTTTATATTAAAATCAAAAATGTATCTTGTTAAATTAACATGCATGCGTACTTATGTATGTACATTTTTTTATTTTCATGTTTAAAATATGTTACAAAAAGAAGACAATTCCCGTATTCTTTTAATTAAAATGATTTAGTTATATAGTATATCCAGTTTTCAAAGTAGAATGGTGACGAAAACCATATCGGGCCATTCTGCTGATGCTTCTGTTAACAAATGAGATACAAAATAAGTGAAACATGTGTTACAGGGGTAAGTTGTATGTTGTCTTCACACTGTTGTATCACACTCCAACCAATTTGATTCTACTTTCATTCAACGTGATTCGGATTGTTATTTCAATATAAATGACATGTTGCTCTAACTTGACTGCAATGTTAAATTAACATGAATTATAGTTATTTTAAAAGAAAAGAATGTTGTTCGCAAGTTTTTGTAAAATCATGTTAAATTAGCATGAAACAACAGTGAAGCAAAATCACTACTGAAAAATGTTAAATCAGCCTTATTTTGAACGAATTTACATTGATTTTTTTCTGTGTGTATAAATGGTCTATGCTTTCACACATAAACTTCTTTCCGAAATATACTCTTTGTGTCCATTTATTATCAAGTTATGTTCATATTTATATTAAATTCTCCCCCAAAAGCAATAAGCGAGGTGCAGAGTACACGGTTGTTGTTATGCTAAAGAAAAACTGCACATTTTCGCATTCTTGCAAGACTAAAAGTGACGTGAATTACTCTAATATGTATATTCATAAGGAATATTTGCATATCGAAATTTTTGACTTATGAAGTTGCTGTAGCAAATGAAAGAAATGAGGAGAATGACTAAACATGGTTCAAAAAGTGAAGAAGAGAAGAGACCATGAAATATAGAGTACCAAAATCAGTTTGACAGATCAAATTGAAGAATTTTGTATGTATGGAATAATCAATCGTCACTTCACTGTCTCTTTGTAGTGCAGAGACGGTATTGACATAGAAATAGTTAATCAGGTTAATAATAAGAAAAGGAGGGAGTGAAAGATTAAGTAACAAAAGAATGTTTGCAAAAACAAAAATTAAATTTGTATGGCTGGTAAAATCTGTATCCCCATATTTTCCAAGTGGGAACAATTACCCTGTCAAAGAAAGCTTAATAACAGTTAAAGAAAACTGTTAATTTCTTGTAAGGTAACCAAAATTGTACCTTCTTTGCCTTAGTGAGGTGTCTTTCATACTAAAATTTCAAGAACTACCGGGTAGGCTGCGTATGTTATTGAAGGTTATTTATTGCAACGATGGGGTGGTCTTATTGTTGACTAATATTTTTCAGATTTTTCTTATAAAATCACTTGTAGTTGATATTTTTGTTAGGACCGGAAGCTATAATATTTATTTAATAAAACAAATAACAGAAACTTTTACTTAAAACGAATTGTGTTGATATTTTATAAAAAATATAAAGAATTGAGTTTAAATGAAACAAATTTAAGAGCTTAACTTAAACTATATTTAATACGGACAATAAAAATTCCTTTATAATCAATTTATTTAAATACGAAAATTCCCACTTCATTTACAGATTTTTATCAATTGATAATGAAATTTTTGCCTTTATGTACAACAAACAGTTTTTATCATCATTATCTTTTAATTCCCTGCTATTTAATTAATAAAATTTTCTTTTGTTTTTTACCCAAAAACAAAAAACATTTGCATCTGCCTTAAAAATCCTCCAAGGAAAAACAATTTTTTTACACCCCTATTAAAAGCCTTTTGATAAATATTTATGTGCCTCCAATATAGAAAAAAAAAGAAAATCGCGAACAATATTAAACATGTTCAACATGAATAAAAAAAAAAAAAATCATTTTGAGGCCCAAAATTATGAGAGAGCGTTTAATTGTTTTTTTTGATAACCATAAACTATGTGTAACAAATTTTTTTACACGTTGTAATCATATTTTTTTTTTTTTTCATATACATATTTAACAGCAAGAAGAGTTTACTTTTTATTTGTTTTTTTTCATGGTTTTAAGTGGTAAAAAACGCAAAATTTTTAATAAAATTTTCAACAAAAAGTTGGTTGAAGTATCAAAATAGCAACCATATGTCAGACGTTAAAAAAACAAGCGAAATAGTTGTTGATACAGAAATATAACAACATGTGTTAAATGAAGTTTTTGTTGTACACACGCGATTTTAAGTTCAAAATTGGGATTTATTTTGAAAGTCAATAACTTAAGTCATTAAATATTTTAAAACAGCTTTTAATTTGTGAATCCATTTGCTTTATATAAAGTATTTAGCAAAATATACAGTCTTTAAATTGACTAAATCTTGCTTCCTTATACGATTTGTTGCTCTCTTTTATTACTCTTATAAAGTATGTTTTTTTTAAGTCCGATAGAACTAACGAAAGGGTAAGCTGTCAAACGAACTGTCATTCCACGCTCACATTATTTATAAGTATACTCATGAATAGATTCACGCTTGAAAACCCCTACCAAATTAACTTTGAAATGTATTCCTCGATGTTTTATCGCAAAATTATGTTCAGCTATGAGGATAATTTTTAGCTTAACGGATTTGTTAATAAGGCCAATCCACAATAGACCCTATTCGTGAAATATTCACCGTTTGGTACGGCTGGGGGCATTGCCAGACTTTATTACTCCAAAAATGAAGCCGGAGCGCTGGAGTTACGGTTAATGGAGATTGTAACCGCACCATAATCAATGATTTTTTTTTATATGGTTTACTATATTAAAGAAATCATTAATTATGGTGCCTTAGATCCGACAGGATTTAAGTGGTTAGAAGAAGACATAGATCCGATTGAGATGGGGTTTAAACAGGATGGACCTGCCAATTGACCTCCAAGGTCTTACGATTCGACACCTCTTGATTGTTTCCTATGGGGGCTATGCGAAGTCACTGGTTTATGCTTACGCAACAACATTTGACGCTTTGGAGGCCAACAGGATTCATGTTATTCATGACATGGCCGTATGTATGGCATACTCAAAAATCGACGTCCAGAGTGTCATGATGAAACACATTCTGGACGTATGCCCGAAACCCCTTTTTAATGTTATTGATCTTTTGAAAGAAAAAAATGTTTAGTTACATTCAATTTTTTGTGTTATTTTTTACAATTTCAAATTCTATCGGGCTTGATTTAACAAGAATTCTCACTTAGCTTGAACCCACACCAACAAACGACAAAGAGTTTTTTTGACTAATATGACAACAAAACATTTGTCTTATGAGACAACCCAAATCAAACAAAACAATCTCAAAACTGTATTTTTGACTAACTGCGACAAAACATTCGTTGCAGAAAAAACATGTCACTTGATACAACATATCCACACTTGTTGCACATAATAGCGTGCTCTCTGATGATGTAACCCACACCAATAAAGACAAGTCAATAAAAACGAAAAAAAAGGCGAAAAACATTGTCGCATTGCTGCCTCCCTGCAAATAAAAGGACCAGTCCAAACACGCTTGTAAAGAGTAGCCAACAAGGGACTAGGACTAGTCCAAAAGTTACCCAAAACGTATGGAAAAAACTTCAAAACAAATCCCCTTGAGTAAACCATGGAGTAGTTTTAAGACTATTCCTTTGTAATCCAAAGCTGGATTATATGGTCCTGCCCTTGGGCATCGTAATGTTAAAGAGACCATGTTTTTCCCATACGTTTGGGTTGCTTTTGGACTACTCCTAGTGCCTTGTGGGCTACATTTTGCACTGATCCTATTATTTGCAGGGAATAGTTTGAAGTAAACACCTTAAACTTTACTTCATAACACTCTCTTAAGTTGAATCTACATACATATTATATGTAGTTTTAAACTTTGTTTAAGTTTATAACTATCTCTTAAGAAAATCATATTCTCATTTACTAAATACTGGAGCTTAAATTACTCCTTAGCTTAAGTTCAAATTAACCGCATTTTAAAATAACAAGTAGAAATGTTGGTTTTACCTCTCAAACGTAAAAAGTGCATATGTGCTTGGTTTTACCTTATCCATGTGCCTCAAAGTGTGCCTAAGACTTTCTTAATTACAAGCTTTTAATTGATTTATCCCTGCAAATAATAGGACCAGTCCAAACACGCGTGTAAAGAGTAGTCCACAAGGGACCCATTCGTATGGAAAAACCTGGTCTATTTAACATTACGATGTGCTAGGAGAGGACCATATAACCCACCTTTGGACCACTAAGGAGTGGTTTTAAAACTACTCCATGGTATACTCAAGAGTATTAGTTTTGAAGTCCTTTAAAAACGAAAGCATGTCGTTAAAAAACGAAGACATGTCGTCTCACTACAAACACTTTTTAATAATGACATGCTTGCATTACATCGGACCAGTCCATGGAGTTATCCATTTTATCAAAATGGATCAGGTGGTCCAATTTTATTTGCAGGGATTTGATTCAACTTACACATACAAAGGCTTTTTTGACAGTTGGTATACAAATATTTTAACATGCCTTTACTGCGCTTACCTTGTACAAAAAGTATATCTTTTTCTATTTTAAGAGCTAAAATTTAATTGAAACCAAAGATTAAGCAATTATCTGTAACTTTTTATAGGTCTACCTTTTTGTATATTTTTTTTATTCCTTTCCCATAAAATCCGTTTTTTGGTAACCTAACCTTAAAAATACAATAACTCACAATTCTCATAGATTTGAACTTTAGTTAACTGAAACTATCAGCTTATCTCTCATAAGCCTACATAAGCTACAGCGGCAAAAGTAGTCGCGAATCCATGTAGCTGTGTTGATGTCAAAATAATCGTCTTCATATTAACGTATGTTTTTTATTGTTGACATATTGTAGTCGGAAGCCTTCTGCCGTCTATGTGATTAATGCATAAACGAAATCACTATCCTCCTCATTGAACTCTCACCTAAACTGTCACACCATAAACTCTAAAGAAGCTATGTATTTTAAAACTGCTATACCTTTCACTTATCTCCTAATCTTTTTAATTTAACTTAAAAAATTCTTTATTACACTTCCTTAAATCATTTGAAAACCTATCAACGCCTTGCTCATTATAATTTTTTTTTTTTTTGTTTCTGTAAGACATTTGGCATTTAAAATGTTTTTTTAGAAAACAAAAAGAAAAACAAAAGAAAAAGAGTGAATGGCAAAGAGTGAAGAAAGGTGTAATAAAATATAAACGGCCTGGCCTTAACACTACCATAAAATTTTCTTGTAATCTTGCCACTAAGTATTTGTTTGACATATAAAATTTTATTGCTTTTGGTCAGATAAGGTGAGGCTTAAAAAGATGTCTACTTTGAGCTTCTGTATTTAGTTTTGCTAAAGACCACAAGCCGGTTATAAAATTTTATGATTCTAATTTTTAGTTCTGCTTCAGAAAAAGTGTGAATTTTTATGGCATTTGAATGCAGCTTTGTTTTGAAAGCAGGTGGAAAAAAATTCAGCTGGTAAAAGTTTAAGGAGTTTGGAATATAATAAAGAAAATAAGATGATAGAAAATTTTTCAAATATTATTCTTGCTTGTATTCTACTTAAGTTTTTCAAAATTCTTTAGTGACTTACCAAAAGAAGGTGTAATTCTTAATTTTTTTTATTTTTATCTAAACTTTATTTCAGATTTCTCTTTAGAAAAAATCTAGAAATGAGGAATTTCTTAATGAAAAACATTTAGATTTTTATTTAAATTTTGAAAACATTAAAAATTTCACTAGAACTTGCCACTTATTTTGTTGAACAATTTTCTTTTGTGATAAATAACTCTCTCTCTCTCTCTCTCTTTCTATCCCTTTCTCTATTAAACGCCGTTTATACTTAAGGCCTGCAACAGAATAAAGTAGTTGCAGTAGTAGCTGAAATGCTCTGTAGCGCGATAAAGTTCAAAAAAATCGAATTTTGCGCTTCAACTTAAACTTCAACGACTTCTACAACTACGTATTCTGTTGACAGTATTTTGAAACAGCCGTTTTTAACTTTTGACAGTTTGCAGCGCTAATCGTAACCTTGTACTACGGCGACTATTCTGTTCCCCACTTAAAAGTTTAAGCGGTTTTAATTTTCAAAGAGAAATTCGTTTTATTTTAAGTTCCTGTAAAATTTCTTAACTTTTTTTTTATTTAAAGCGAACTTAAAGCGATTTTTTTTTTCGAATCAATTAAATTCCTTATTCTCTTATTAATCACTCATTTTCTTTTAATTCCACAATTTGTTTTTTTTTTTTTTTTTTTTGTTATAGCCTTTGACATAACAGCTGTCAAATTAATTAAATCTTCTGCTCTTTTTAATTTTGAACTCATTAATCACTATTTAATCCTTTACTCTGCTAATACGAAATGACATTTGTCCATCTCTCTTCTTGTTAGTTTTTGAAAAGAGAAATTAATCTTAGGAACTTTTAGAAATGCAAATTAGATAAGATTAAAAATTAAGCAGAACAGTATAAGAAATGTGTTTGAAATTGACAAGTTCAGTGCTAAGCAATTAACCTTAAGAAAAATTTTTTCAAAGAGATTAATGATTAAAATGTTTTGTTTACAAGAAGTAAAACTAGAACTTCAGAATCTCTAAAGCCGACATTCTCGTTTATGAATTACTAAGGCTACGAGGCAAATCGGCTTTTGTTTTGTACAATTTGGCGCAAAACTTTAGTTTGGCATTTAGATTGTGTTTATTCGGTGCTAATTTTTTTTTTTTTTCATTTAGTAAGGAAAATGATATCGCCCAAGTGGCCGCCACCAGAATAAATGACCATACGGGCCCAATTTATGGCATTTTCCATCACATCTTGCCAGAACTTCCGGCGATAGTTTACCGCATTCCTAACGGATATTCTCTTTGAGGACTTCAGGAGTCTGAGGATTGCTGAATAGAATCATAACATAAAAACGGTTAAATGGACGACCAAAACGAGAGATAAGGCGACCCGGAAGTGCAGTCCTCAGAAAATCGAACTAATTATTTTACGTTCTTGAAGAGTAAAGCGCTTGCTCCATTGCTTATAGTACCCTATACCACAATATTTAAAACGAAATTTCGACCTAAATTTAGGAACTATGGGCAATCATGGACGCGATTGGACAAAATTATGTTATCTGGTTAATTAATATCCACGTAAATGTTATTTTTGCCATTTTTGAGTTTTGGTTGCCTTTAATTGATTTAAGTCGGAGGAACCCTCTATTTCTTACCATTTTTATTGGTGAATTGTGAAAATTAGAATCTACGTACCAAATTTCATCAAGTTTACGCCGAAATTACGATCTGCACCTTGCGCACAAGGTTTACATGGACAGTCAGACGGACGGACTTCGTTTAATCGATTCAGAAAGAATTTCTGAGTCGATCGGTATACTTAAAGGTATGTCTAGAACCAATATTTTTTAGTTATTACAAACATCAGCACTAATGCATAATACCTTCTGCACTATTGTGATGTGGGTTACAAGAAGAGACAAATTAAAGTCAAAAAATGTTATCAGTTGTTTCTTAGCTTTTAAGCAAAAACAGAAATATGGCTTCCAAGATACATTAAGCTTTTAAATAGTTTATAAAAGTTTCTAAAATTTGTTTAAGCTTTTAATGTTACAGAAGAATTATTTTTACTATGTAGAAGTTGTGCAAATCTTTTATTTTACATAAAAGCTACTTTTAATTCTTGTGTAAATGCTTTTTGAAATAAAGCATCTTCTATTAATGCTTCTTAAAACTTCTTTCGTAAAAGCTTCTAAAACTGTTTTAAGCTTTGGAATTTTAAGTAAATTTTACTAATAAAGGTTGTTATAAACTTTAAAAGTTTACATAAAAATTTTCAGTGTTTTTAACAAGAATAAAAACCGGGAATTAAGCACGAATAACAAAATCTTTTAAAGCTTACATAAAAGCTTTTAAAAGCTCTGAAAACTCCTTTTGGGGGAAAAAAGACTAACTAATTAATTTTTAAACTGAAAGTAAATGATTATTACGTTCAAAAGAATATAAAAGTTTTTTTTTTGTTTTGAAAATTATCACTGTTTTGAAACTAGTTTTTTCTGTAATTTTTCTCTAAACAAATCATACAAATTTTAAATGTTTATTGGAAAAAAAGTAAAATTTTTTAACTCCCCTTTGGCTTGAAAACCCATAACAAATTATTATATAATAGAGTAGTAAAAATAAATAAAATTAGAGCAGTTTTTTTGGAAAACAAAAGTAACTTGTTTCTTTTTCTGTTCTTAAAGAGAAATATAAGACTAATAAATGTGATATCAATTTCATAAGACCGCCACTTAAACATTCTTGTTTATTTCTTTAGGCAATAAAATATGATTTACTCACTCCTTAAAGGAAGTAGATGGCAAAAGGATGGTCTAATGGTTTCAGGGTTATTTTAAAGGGTAGATTTTAGGCAAACTGACCGTTTGAAAACAAATTTGTTTGTAGAAAAAAAGGACACGTGAAAATTACTGTATTAAGCGTTGTTAAAACAGCATAAAAAATGTGTTTTGGAAATTTTATTTGAATATTTTTTTTTTTTTTTTTTTTTTTTGAAAAGGGTTATTTTATTTCTCTTAAAAGAAATATCAATGATATGGTTTATGTTATTTTAAGTAATGTTTTCTTTATGTTTTTTTCCTGAATGAAACATGCAACAAGTTTAACTGGTTACTTTGTTAAGTAAAAAGAAGCAAAAAAAAAATAAATTTCAATTAAATTACTATAAAACATCTTAAAGATCAAAAGATTTTTTTAGGAAATTCGTTTAAAGTTAAAAATTTGAAAGAAAACAGCAGGCTTAAGGTAGGCACAGATTTTAACTTTACATGTTAGTTAAAGAGAGAAAGTGTTTGCTTTTGAATTGTTGTCAGTGTTGCCATTAGGATACGAAAGATACATTATTCGTATCTTTTGATGGCTTCACGTACCAAGTATAAAGGCTCAGTTAGGCGAACGTTACTGTACCGTATCTGTACTGTATCCATCAGCTGTTCGCTTTTTGTTATATGAAAATCAATACAAAAGCTTACCGAAATGCAATGTACCGTAGATGCAACGTTCCAATCTGTATAAAATAGAATTTCATGCCGTTGTTACGTGACATTTTTTAGACAGTGATGGGCGGATTGTATGTTACATTGAATGCGGGTAATTTTGCTCTTTTTTTTTGGTACTTTTTTCAGTATATCTATGGAATTGCGACAAAACAACTAACAATACAACATATTTCCAAATATACAAATATACATGTGTTTAAAATAAACAAATGCATATACACATCCAATGAAAAAGGGAAACATATAAAATACTTTAAATGGTATCAAAACCTTGTTTGGTGTATGAACATTTACAATATATGTATGCTAAAATTTATATACGCTAAAATACAAATTTATTTATTGTAAATCTATAATATAAATATTAAACTAATTACATTTTTTACATACACAAAATACTGTTTTAATACCATTTAAAGTACGTGGTACCTTTTCTGCACAACGGTCACCATTTGAACATTTTTGATTCCCATCACTGTGTGTTTTGTTTTATGTATACTTTTGCTTTTTGTTAATGTATGGGAAAACGTATGACACGTTTTTAAACGTTCTATAAGTGCACCAACGTGCTTACAGTACGGTGCGGTACATTACGGGTACAGCAACGTTCGCCTAACTGAGCCTTAAAGCCTTAAAGGCTCAGTTAGCCGGGTGTAACAGTAACCTTACCTTAAAAAAGTAAGACCAATATATTTCTTACAGATTGAGACGTAACATCTTACTGTTAACTGTAATCGTTCTTATTGCTTTACATACAACAAAATGAAACAGCTGATTTGCAACGTTACTGTTACTCCCGGCTAACTAAGCCTTAATCTTGACATTTTTCGTATACTTTGAATCTGTATGCAAAATGTACTAAAATTTAAAAAGACTGATCATCGTAACCGACTCAATACTTTTAAAATAGCAGCTTTCATAATGGTGAAAGAAACATTAAGGATGTTTCAACATACGATTCACCTAAATCGAGGAATTCAAGTAGTGCAAAGATGTTCGTAGGAAATCTAAACATCTTTTATTTTCAAGAAATTTTTACGAACTTTTTGATATAATCTTGGTATTAACGACTTAACTCGTATATTAATTTTTACAAAAATGAATTTTTTTTCGAAAACATCCAAAGATAGTTACATATAATTAATTTTAACGTTTGCTTAATGTATTTTTAAAAATTACATACCTAATATTTATGACTTAAATAAATATAAAAATTAATTTACATACATATATGATATTATTTTCTTTACAATATTCATATAATGTGAAATAAAAATGTAATGTTAATAAATGTTAAACGTTAAAAATGAACTTAAAATTTTTTTTCAAAATGTATCTTTTTGGGAAAAAGTGTATCTTTTTGGAAATTAAAATGTATCTTTCTCGAAAATTCACTGGCAACACTTATTAATGTTCTTTCTCTTTCTCTTTCGGTTTTACTAGTAGGTTTAGGGCTGTCAGATTTTTTTCTAATTTTATCCCTAAATTGTAGATTTGTATCCCCAAAAGAAATTTTTTTGATCCCAAAACATCCCCACGAAATACTTTTACAGTTTTTCATAAAATCTTTTATTTTTATTGTATTTCATTTGTTCATTTTGTTTTATTTGACATTTGAGTTAAATGTTCATTGTGCCAGTCATAACCTAGAATGAAATTTATGTAAATGAAGTTTCTAAAACAGAAAAAAAATCTGCCACACCCCTTAATATAGCCTTTTTTATATATCACGCTGTCATTTAATGTCCGATCTCATCATATCGCATATCGTTGCTCATGGCTTTACAGTGGCTTCATTGTTTTCCTTTGGTATCTTTTTAATCCGACTTAAAATTCTGGGCGCCACTAATTCCATCTCGGATCCTTCCCCCAAATGTCTAATTTTTTGCAACTGCCAAGAAACTCCATCTAAAACTAAGAAGGTCTAGCTTTAATTATACTCATTTTTCTGCCACGCCTCAAATTGAGCCCCTTTTTTATTTTTCACATACATATGGGGATTTCATGTCAAGTGACCCAATTTTGAAATCGATGTCTTCCGATTTGGATGAAATTTGCACCAAGGTTAGTCCTATTGATATATGGCTTTATTTTTGTATTTAATGCTTTTTCCATCTAACGTCAAACTCTAGATGCCATTTATGATATCTTAGATCCTTCCCCTCTAATGTCCAAATTTTTAATAAATATAAAATAAACCCTTCTGAAACTGCTTAAACCAAATGATGGTTCAAATGTGCCGCAACAAGTGGAATAACTTTAAAAATCAGTATTTATTTCTAATAATAATTCTAGCAATTCGTATTGCATTATATTTCTTATATACCTTTAAATTACATAGGTTCACTGTCGAGAAAACAAATTCAGCACAAGTATTACTTGTGGCTGTAGGAAATATCGCCCAAAGAAAAATCGCCCAAAAAAAAAAATGAAAAATCGCCCAAAAAAATTGCATGTAAAATTGGGCCTGATTTCATATGAAAAGTGGCCCAAAATTTTTGGGCTATTTATCGTTATTGTTGGGTGATTTTTCGTTTTTTAATGTTGTATGAAAATTGGCCCAAAAAAAATGGGCTATTTTTAAAATTCTACCATAATCTTACTCTTATTTCTATGGTATAACAAATACTGGCTTCGCTAACTAAAGCTTCTCTGTATCGCCGGCCTTCGGCCGGGCGCAAGGATTTTCTCTTCTATGGTATAACAAAGACCGGCTTCGCTAACTAAAGCTTCTCTGTATCGCCGGCCTTCGGCCGGGCGCAAGGATTTTCTCTTCTATGGTATAACAAAGACCGGCTTCGCTAACTAAAGCTTCTCTGTATCGCCGGCCTTCGGCCGGGCGCAAGGATTTTCTCTTCTATGGTATAACAAATACTGGCTTCGCTAACTAAAGCTTCTCTGTATCGCCGGCCTTCGGCCGGGCGCAAGGATTTTCTCTTCTATGGTATAACAAAGACCGGCTTCGCTAACTAAAGCTTCTCTGTATAGCCGGCCTTCGGCCGGGCGCAAGGATTTTCTCCTCTATGGTATAACAAACACCGGCTTCGCTAACTAAAGTTTCTCTGCGTAGTCGGCCTTGTTCGGAAACAAGGCAGTTTTTCGAAGCTTTACTTAGCGAAACCGGTTTTTGTTAGACCATAAAGGAGAAAATCCTTGCGCCCGGCCGAAGGCCGGCTATACAGAGAAGCTTTAGTAAGCGAAGCCGGTCTTTGTTATACCATAGAGGAGAAAATCCTTGTGCCCGGCCGAAGGCCGGCTATACAGAGAAGCTTTAGTTAGCGAAGCCAGTATTTGTCACACCATAGAAGATGAAATCCTTATTTTGGATATATATATATTTAATATATACACCCGGAGTAAAAGCTATAAAAATATTTTATCCATATTATGTTTAATTTAACCAAATCATTGTCACCGACAACCATATTATGGTTAAATAAGTATCTTTAAAAAAATCACTTGAAATTTTAACGGTATTTTAAAAAAAAATGTACACATTTTTGATTATAAGTTAAGTTGTGTCATAACGTCCTCGTCCTCGTCTTCGATGGACATTATGACACTTTAAAAATGTCCAATGACACTACGATACTGGACGTTATGACATGTCAACTAAATTTATATGAATAATAAACACTTTTTTGCAAATTTAGTAATTTTTTTTTTTTTTTTTTTTGGGAAAAAATTCGTTTTTGCTTTTTGGGTCATTTTTCATTTTCTTTTTGGGCCCTTTTTCGTTTTTTTTAGGCAAAATTTCATATTTACCTTTTTGGGTAATTTTTCATGATCGCTTGGGCGATTCTTCATTTGGGCGATTTTTCATTTTTTTTTTTGGGCCATTTTTCTTTGGGCGATATTTCCTACAGCCATTACTTGTTGGTATACAAAGCAGTATTAATACCAACTTGGCTAAATCTTTAAGTGGCCGTAATGCAGCGGCATCTTAATCTTCCTCCAAAAATGAGCTCAAACCATTAAGTAGTTGTCTGTCAAACAAATTTTTCCATTTAAGAAACGGCAGTTTTCTTCATTGCAATTCATAAATGTTTCTTGAAAGATCGGTATTCATAACCGACTCAATTATTTTTATAATTGAGATGAAATTGGGCTGTCCTAGTGTGGTTACAGCATATATATTTGGAGCAAAATGTTTGTAAGGCTCTTGAAAATTTGCTGCAAAAAAAACTTTCTAGATATGAAAAAACATATCTTCTTTACTTTAACTGACAGAACTGAATCTATCAATTGTATTCCTTTATCAAAATCGTAGGATGAATCTGTTTCTAACGCCTCAATTATTTTTGTTCCATGAAAAATGTCATTACTTAGTGAAAGACTTCCGAGTCCAAATTTGTATTTTAAAGATTGTTGTTTTTGCTTAATAAAAAATATAATGAAAATAATAACAAAAAAAAATCTCAAATTTAAAATAAAATTCCCAATCCCCAAATCAAATGCTTAGCACGGTTTTAAAAAAAAATACCCAATTTGAGGAGCTGACATTACTGAGCAAAATGGTATATAACAGTTTATACCACGCCTACTCTTTATAATTTATATTAAATTAATGATTTATTAAAAAACAGCAAAAAATTAAGTGTGAGCACATTTATATTTTAAATGTTTTTTTTAACACTTTTTCTTTTAAAACTTCCTTTCAAAAAAAAAGATTAATTTTGAACTTTTTTTTTTAATTTTTGTTTTAAAATAAATTTATTTTTTGAAAGCACAAAAATTAATTTTAATAAAATCCCCAAAAAAAAAATCCCAAATTTAAAATAAAATCCTTAATCCCCAAATCAAACTCTTAAGGTGGAAGTACATAACACGCGTTAGTGCGCGCGCGCTCTGTCGTCTTCTGTCAAAAAAAGTTAAACTAGTGTATTTTCATAGAACAAGCTACATGCTAAATATTTTGACGCGTTTGCGCCAGAAAGTTGGTTAACTTTGAACTTTTTAACGCGTTGTGTATTTTTGACAAGTAAGCTGACAATAAAAAGAATAATTTAACAAATTTGTGAATCATGAAAGAAAAATTTATTAAAGATCTTAAAAAACATACAATATTAATATAAAAAGAATAAATTCAAAAAAATAACAAAATCTTGATATACTTTCGAAGCCGTTTTTAATGCACAAATAAGTAAACAAATAAAAAACAGCTGACAGGAATGGCTTTTGTAACGCGTGTTGTGTAACTTGCAATTTTTTACGCGCTAAAGTTTTTAAACGCACAATACTCGTCGACGAACTAACGCGTGTTATGTACTTCGACCTTTAAGCTGAAGGTCCACACCATGCGTAGATGCGTATGATACTCGTTGTGCATTTTATGCGTTTCTAATTTCAAGTTACATGCAATGCGTTTTATGCGCCAAATTTGTTTTTTTATCAGCTGTTGTGCTAATATGTTTAACAATTAAAAACAATTTAGCAAGAAATGGAGAGTGTACATAATTGATCTTATATTGATTTAATAGAATTTATTTGATAGAATTCATAGAGGAGTAAGCTTTTATTATAAAAATATTCGTGATTTTTCACGGTATCAATAAGTTTTTAATTCATGGCATTTGTTAACAAAAATAATAAACACAACAAAGATGACACTCAGAAGATAAAAGTAATCGATAACTAGAATGGCAAATTGGTTCGTGGTAAAATTGTGCTAAAAATTAATTATAATGTATTTTATTCTTTAAAGTTTATACAATCTTTATAACAAAAGCTTTTTCTCTTATTAAAAAACTTTTTAATGCAAAAATATAGTATAAATTAAACCACCACACAAACATATTTATCGATAGCATTGAAAATAATATATGATTTGTCATCCATGGCCATCAATAACAGCTGACTTTTTTCACCACACATGCGACGGATACAAACGTAGAAAGTAAACCTACTTTTATGCGCTGATGTGTCTATGCATTCTCTGCATTTTGTTGTGTAACTTGTCATATACAATAACACTGATTCAAAGGACAGACGCATAAACGCATGGTGTGGACCTTCAGCTTTATCCCCGTTTAAAAAAAAAATCCCCAATTTGAGGATAAATTCCCTTATCAGACATCAAATTGTTTTTACCGCCTATTTTTTAAAAAAAAAAGATTAATTTCGAATTTTTTTATTTAATTTTTTAAAGCACAGAAATTAATTCTAACAAATGTGCTCAAAGTTTAACTCTCTATTAATCATTTTATGTTTAATTTTTTTTCCAAGCAAAATCAGTTTCAAAAACAAACCATTTCAAATTGATTTATTTATTTTACTTTTTTTGTTGGATAATTTATGTAAAATTTTCTATAATAAATGAGGTGTAAATAATGTGTTTAAATCGTTTTGAATTAAAACACCTTTGTTTAATAACATTTTTTTTTATAGTTATAAACAAAATGTAAGAAAATTATTTCTTAAACATTTCAATCTATTCTACTTTTTAATCCTCAATCGGTGTTTTAATAATCATTATTTTCAATTTGACAGGGTGTTTTTGTTTTTCTTAATGGAACAACTCTTCATTAAGTATGCAAACAAGGTTTTCTTTTTACTTTCTGTTTTTCTTCTTTTTATTTCTTCCGCCAACTTGTTTGTTTTTTTGTTTTTTCTTTTCTTAATATCCTAAAGGAAAATTAATTAGTTGTAGTAAAAGAAAAAAAGGGTAAAATTGTTTTCTCTGTAGATATTTAACAATACCTTTGTTGGTTAAACTTTGTCACATTCAATTTAATTTATTTACTTAAAGGCGAAAACCTAAGCTAATCGAAACTGGTTTATCGGAAAATAAAGAGAGAGAAAAACTTAACACATGTAATTATTAGTTGGGTTTTGAAAGGGGTCAAGTAGTGTTTTCTGATAACGATTTTAATAAAAAAAAAGGTTACATTGAATGTCAATGGGTAAAGAAAATGTTTAGGTAAATCTATTATTTTTCCTTTCTGTTTCTTTTAAGGTTCTGTATAATAGTTTTTGTAGAAGGTTTTAAAGGTCTTAAGCGCCGTGGCCACACATAAAACTGCTTCAACAAATAAAAGTATATGCTGGTAATATTATGTTCTTTTTATGCTGCTCCTACGCGTTGCAACTGGTCATACCTTGAAATGGCCGTGATCCTAAGATTTATGCTCTTAATTTCCCTTTTGTCTTTTATACTATCGGATTCCTTTATTATCATTTTTTATGTATCACTAAAAATGTGATTTGACAATAATAAGGGTATTCACGTCACAAGTTGCACCCTTGCTAAAAAGCAAAAGTGCAAAAACATAACAACAACCACAAAGACAATTATTTACGCACAACTAATTTTCTGTGTGGTTGTTGTTATATGTTTGCACTTTTGCAAGGGTGCAACTTGTGAAGTGAATACCCTTAATATGTTTTTAAACGGATGAGGAGAATGTTCAACAAATGTTTACTAAAATATCACAGCTTAATCTCCAATTTATGCCCTCTTCTTACTCCTTGTTCATGTTCATGATCAGAGTCTATATATCATTTGTTAGGTAATATTGTTTTGATTTGCTAAAAGATAACTTTTCTTAATTTAAAAGCTTCTAATGGACAGTAAATTTCTGGATGAAAAATGATTTTTATTGCTATAAAATAATTTACAATTTTTTTCGAATGTTCTTCTTTAAGTCAAATTTCAATTGATGAAGCTTTTTCGTAATACAAAGGCCTCCTCCCTCATTATTTCACTTTTACAAAAAAGTTTTATAAATTTAAATTTGATTCAAAAAAGTACATTCGAAAAAATTTATAAATAATAAAATAATTTATGTATACACACTCCATTGCAATAAGATTATAAATTATCGAGTCATTAAAATTATTGGACATGGTGTATTATGACTAACTCGTTTTTTCGGATCTGTCGGACCTAGTTTAAGTATTCCGATACTCGCTTAGGATTATGTGGATCCTAATAAATCTTTACGATAGTGTGTTTGATCAAGTTATTAGTAGAGCTGCAATACAATCGATACTATTTTCGATATTTTAAGCGAACTATAGATAGGTTTCTTTTGATATTGATACGATCGGCAAATTGGAATTTTGTATCCCTAAAAATCTCTATCAAATATTTTTATCCCAAAAATTCAAATAAGTCACCCAAATTAACTTTCTAGATTTTACCAGTTTCATAATTTCTTGCATGGTTAAGCGTATTGCAAAACATTGTATGTGTTTTAATCAGTGTTCGACAATAAACAGTACATTGTTAAGCGTTCGGTTCACACACCCAGGAGCGATATCTATTTTTTTAGTGTTTGTGAAGACGAACACAACCCCTAATACCGTTTGTAACTATTTTCAAGAAAGCCGAACATTATATAGTGTTCTGGTCTTCGTTAAAAAAACAGAACAATTGTAGTGATAGTGAAGACAAACATTTTAGCAACGGCCGCAGCACGAACAGCTTGTAGGTGTATTGTGTATATGTTTTGTTTGTGTAAAATTATTTTGCTTTCTTTTTGTTTTTTTCGTATGTGTATTTTGTTTTTGTAACAAATGTTTGGTTTTTTTAAAGCCAAAAGGGACGAACATTAATGAGCCGAAACGAACACAGAATTAAATATTCTCATCTTTTTTTTGAGTTGGATAAAAACATTATTATTTTTGTGTTCGAAAGATGGCAAATAGGGAAATGTTATTTTTTAATGATTTTCTACATAACCACTTTAAGCGCTTGTGCTTTCCACAAATCTACCGAACCGAACACTAAGGAGCGATATTAAGTGTTTATTTTTGAACACTGGTTTTAATACTTTTTAGTTTTCATTGCGTTAATGCTTGTTAAAACACGGAGCCATGTGTCTAAGTCTTTAAATAAGCGTCATCCAGCGGTATCTTCATTTCCATTACTTCATTTCTTTACAAAACAAGTTGAAATTTTTGTACATCAAACTATTTATAGTTTTGCGGCTCTAGTATTAGGTGACTCTCATTTTTATCAACTACTTCTCAAAAGTTCCGTAGCTTTAACATCATTAGACGTCTTTTGATTTTATGTTTTCTTATTTAAAAGAAATTCCATTACATTTCAGTAAATGCAAATCGTCTCATGTACTTGAATAAATTTAATGTTTTAGCGGGATGATTTTGGGAACAAAGTCAACTGTATTATAGAGCTAGGGGAAACACCAACCTTATTAATTTATAATTTCTCATTATTTTAATTGTGAAGAGTCGAATTGAGGCTAATAATTAGGTAAATTATGCTTTTAGTTTAAATTTATAATTTTATTAGTTTAATTAAACTTTGTAAGTGAAACGCAATACAAGTATAAGGCCCGTTTTCACAACTTACCGATAGCTAAAGGTAGGATTTTATTAGCCGTATAAAAAGTGTTCCATTATTACTTCTTTACTTTAACCTGCCAGGTAGGATGAACCTTAATTTACTTTATCGTTTACTTTAGGTAAAAGTAAAGTTTTAATAATGGAACACTTTTTATATGGCTAGTTAAAGTCCACTTTTAGCTATCGGTAAGTTGTGAAAACGGGCCTAAATGTAAGAATTAGATAACCCTTTTAATATAAATTAATTTTAGACTCTAAACTTTAGAGTTGCATATAAAGTTCTTTAAAATTAAAACTATTAATTACTAAGCTTTAATTTTATAGAACTTTATAATCTGATGGGTTTTTCTAAGTAATTTGCACATTTCAAAAATAATTCCTTTTAGTTTTAATTAACTTTACATAAGATATTTGGCATAACTTCTGAAATGATGAAGATGGCTCGTCTAAAGAGCATCCTACGCGCTGCAGGGCCAAATTTAAGAATTTTATTAAACCGCCATATTTGTATGGTTAAAATTCTTTAATTTGGCCCCTGCAGCACGTAGGATGCTCCTAGACGAGTCAAATGTAGGACCAACTCCACTTTATTCTTCATCCCTAACATACCTACCCGGTGTCTTCAATCCTTAAATGAGCAGCTCTATTACAAAATTTTCAATACAGACTATAAATATTTTATATGTATGACCGACCTCCATTGGTTTTTCGTCCTTAACATTTTGTCAAAACACACTTGCCCTTTATCTTCACCCCTTAAGTGGGTTGGTTCCCAAACAAATATTGAAAAATGAAATTCTTAAATTTGGCCCCTGCAGCTCCTATCAGCTAAATACATGACAAACCCAACTTTATTTTCATTCTCATCATATGTTTCTAACATACCTACCGACGCTCCATCTTCCTTTCTTAAGGGGGCTCCCATACAAAATTTTCAATACAAGCTAGAAATATATTTAATAAAAAGTCCCATAACTGCCTAGGAGTTGGCACTAGGGGGACCAAAATGTATAAGCAACCTTCATTAGTTTTTCGCCCAAAACATTTTCTTAAAACATAATTGTCCTCTATGAAATTCTTAATTTTAATTAAAATCTTTAATCTTTTGTGAATAAACTCAAAGATTGATTTTAGTCGCTTATGGCTTGTTCTGTTTGGAACTTTGTCTGCTATACGTGCAAAAAAAGTTTTTATTAATTTTTAAATAACAAAAATTTCGAAATTCAGCTATAAAATTATTATTTTTTGTTTTCAAAAAAAAATATGTTTCTACAACGACTAAACCGTTTTGGAGTTACGCGAATATATGTTGTGCAATCTCCTCCCATTTCAAAATAACGGTTTATCTCGAAAATAAGAGCTTACCTGAAAAAACGCTTATCACCACTGGATTCATCGTAACCGAATTAGGCTATAACGCCAAGTGGCCCGCTTGTCACAAAAAAGTGTCAAATTCTAGCACAGTGTAATTAGACAAGATCTCTAAGAAACGACTTATTCACGAATAACGACTTTCTGTCTTTAACATCAAAAACTGCTTGTACAAGAATATAAAGATTTTTTTTAAGAACTTTTCTAAATGAGGCAAAACTGTTTCACATTTTTGGATCAAAAGTACTTATTTACCAACAAAACTTGTTGTTTGCAATAAACAGTTGCTTATAAAAAAGTATCTTATGTTTGGTTTATAGAGCACGAGCACAAAACTCGTCCGTTCAACTAAATCAAATTTGGAAATTTTGTCCGTTAAAACAAAATCAAATTTGGAAATTTTGTTTTTGTTTTAAATGTTACACAGAAAAAAGTAAAAAACGGTTTTGATCACCAAAATAATTGAAACAAGCAAAAAATTGTTTAATTTTGCACCTATCACCGAAATGATTATACCAATTACTCAAATTTGCAGAAATTGCAAAACAAGGATTTTTTTCCAATTAAAAAGTTTTTACATTTTAATTACAAATATAATTGAAAAAATTCTTAATATTAAACAATATTTTAATTAAACGAATTAACAAATTAATTTAAAAAAAATCAATATTTTAATTGAATGAATTACTAACGTAATTGATTACAATACAGAAAATTAATTATTTAATAATTGTATTGATTAAAACAGTAATTGAATTTTTGCATTAAATCGATTAAATATTTAATTGAATAAATTAAACAGTGTATTTGAAATACACTCTAAATTCAATTACGCAAATTATTCAATGGCAAAGACAATAAATTTATAAAGATGTTGGTTGCACTTGTAACATTTTTCGCAAACTGTTGATGAAGGAGGAAAGCAACAAGGGGAAAGCAACAAAGTGTTCAATTCAAACAACCGAGTTGATTGATTCAATTAAACTTTTGATTAAAATTAAGCTTAAAATCACGTAAAATTTTAATTGAAAAAAATATTTTTTTAATTCAATCAATTAAGAACGTAATCAAATTTATTTTAAAATTCAAAATCACTATTAATTGAAAAAAAACTGCCAATAATTTTTTCTGTGTAGTTGAACGGACGAGTTTTGCGTTCGTTTTCTATAAACCACACATTAAATTTGGTACTTTTCAACCAATTTGAGTGAGAAATGTGTTATTATATTACAAATATTATGCGATTTAAGAACTTTCATCAAAACATTAGTCATTCCTTGCAAAATTGTGTGATAACTATCCTTAATCTTGGGAATTTACAAAATTTGTAGATATCTATCTGGGTTTGAGATATCTTGAAAGTATAAGGTTTCGAGCTTTCTTAGCTTAAAATTAAACAATAAAACCCTTGTTTTTCGCAATATTCGAGAAGTATTTTTATTTATAAAACCTGACATGTCGTCTGAAAGTCCTACAAATTACCTTTAAAATAAATGTTTAACCATTATAATATCTTGTTCCTTCTCTGAGATATCTTTAAGCTATTTATACAAAATTCGAATGCTTTCACTGTTACCGTTCTCCGGATATATAGAAATCTGAATTGCCGCTGTATGGGAGGCACCACGCCCAATTCTCCGATCTAGCCCACTTTTTGACAGATGTTGTACATTGATAGCAAAATCATGTATATCAAATTTGAAAACTTTTATTGCAACCGTTCTCCAAGAGGTGCCAATCCCACTAATAAATTTAGTAATACTTATATATAAAGCCTATGTTAAGCGCCGGGTAATCAGCTGGGAAACCTTTCAGAAAAATCGGCTCATTATTTAAAAAGTCTACATGGAACATACAAGCAAACGATTTTTCATTTTTATATTTCATTTATGTATATTTGTAAAAAAGATTAAAAGTTTCTTCAATCACTAAACACAATTCTAAAAATTTATTTTCTTTCAGAATATTTTTTTTTTTCTTTTTTTGGTTACAAATTATCAAAAACATTTGTTTTCAAACAGATTGCGAACATAAAGTTATTATTAACAAGTTTAACCCACATAAAGGTAGAATAAAAAAAATAAAAAACCATTAATTTCGTTTAAAAAGAACAAACAACAAACTATTATATTTTATTTGTTAAAGTCAATTAAATGTGACATTGAACTCATATAAATGAAGATTTTATATGTCTGAAAAAAATCTATTCATTTTCAAAATACTGGCTTCGAAAACTATACCATAAACGGCAACTTAAACTAGGCACGCTTCTTAATTGAAACGTTAAGCAAACGTACTTCATTCAGTTGGTTTAAAAAAAAACAACATGTGTGGGAGCTTTTCAAAAACTTCTAAAAATGATTCATAAAAAACTATAGAAAAGGCTTTCAATATGGTATATAAAATAAAAGAATATAAAACATACATAAATTATTCTATAATTTCCAAATTGTAACATGTTTTTTTTGTCATCTTTAATTTTAAGTCTATCTTATTTCATTCAAACAATTTAAAAAAAAAAAAGTTACTTTCAATTAAATCAACCAAGTGTTCAAGCATATTGCTTAAATTTCCTAAAGCAGATTAAAAGCTCATTATAAACTTCATATATTCTCTCAAATGTCATTATTAAAAAAAAAAGTAAAAAAATATTAACATGACAATGTCTGCTTTACTGTCAATCAAAAAACCTTCTGACCATTTACATTATGAAATTGTCTTTAGAATTCTAGAAACTTTTTATAATTGTTATATAAGAGTTTTTTTTAAGAAGAAAAAACAAGGAACTGGTTTTGCTTCATGTTACCTTAACCTTGTGCTGTCACTTTGAAAGGTTACCGGCTTGTTTGTTGGGTTATATTTTAAAACAATAGTTTGGCAGTTTGCCTTTAAGGTATGCTTTACAAAAAAGGAAATATCAAAAAAAAAAATTTATTTTGTCACAGCTAATTACGTATTCAATTCCTTTTACAAAAAGGACATTATCATGTTTAAATGTCTGGCAACCAGTTTGTTTGTTTGTTTGTTTTTCTCTCTCTCTTTCGTTTTATTTAACTTTTTTTTTTAAACAATTGCAATGGTGCAGCATCCTTCATTTAGTGTTTTTTTTGCCATTCAAGTGCTTTTTTTAAACTGGCAAATAAAATCAAAAATCCCAAACAAATCTCAAATAAATTTTTTTGTTTTTCTTTTTCGTTTGCCTTGTTTGCCCCTTTTTTGGCTGAGTAGACGGCTGTTATGCCAGTTTTTGAAACAGACAAAAATCTTGATGGCCACCCAGTGCTTTTCATGTGTGTTCATGATGTCTTTCAGGCAAATGTTATTTTGTTGTTGCAGTAAAGTTTTTTTTTCTTCTGCTACTGTTTTTTATTGTTGTTAAAGCTTATATAACATGTGTAGGCCTTGTTGTTTTTTTTTTATTACTAAAGCAAACTGTTCGGCTGTACTGCTGTTGTAATGTTATACTGGCAATATGTTTTTGACAGTTGACAGTTTATAGTAGCTGTCTTGTCATATAAGCTGCAGTAGTATAAAAATTAAAGAAAATATGACAAGAAGATATTAGACAGACAAACATTATGACAGTGTTAACGAAAGATAATAACTTATATGATTTGTTAGAAAAATATTTAATAATTATTAGCTCTCATAATTGTCAATCAAACAACGCTGCTAATAAGTATAATACATAAAAAAAGCTATCGTTAGGTAAAAGCTTTCATATTTAAAAGCCTTAAACTGAAAGTTTTTTTAACTTTAAGCTCTTATTGATTTATTAAAATGTAAAAGCTTTCTATGAGTTCAAATGATTTTCCCGAAAGCTTTCTTTAAATTAAAAGTTTTTGAAAAATTTTTATATTTAAATCTTTTTGTAATTATTGTAAGCTATTATTTAATAATTATAATATAAAATGCAACTAACCCCTTTTTTTAATTTAAGAATTTTAGCTTAAAAGCTTTGGAGGGCTTTTTCGCATTTTCGGAGCCTTTTCACACTATCCTCATTATAAACTTAAAAATGCAAAGCTCAAGAATTGTGCTTTTTTTTTAATTTAAGAATTTTAGCTTAAAAGCTTTGGAGGATGTTTTCACATTTTCGGAGCCTACAAACACTATCCTCATTATAAACTTAATAGTGCAAAGCTCAAGAAATGTGCTTTTATAAACTGAAAGATGTTTTTAAAAATGAACTTATTAAACGTTTTATAATAAAAAAAAACATTAGAATCATATAATTCGAAAAGCTTTCGTTTTAAGCTTTACAAAACATGATTTTTGCTAATTCTGAGAGATTATTAAAAAAAAACTTTTTTAATTTACAAAGCCTTTGGCTTACATTTTTCTTGCTTTAAAGCTTTTAATATAAAAGCTGTAGATCAACGCTTTTTGTTAAAGGATTATAATATAACACTAGTTTCGGATAAATACAAAATTTTACCCCTGAGTATAAATCTTTTTAAGAACCTTAATTACTTTATAAAGCCAAAAGAACTTAGTTAACAGTGCTTTTATGCAAAAAAAAAGTTAATGTTCACATTAGTTAACCAACATAGCAGACACAGCAAATGTGAGCTTTAACTTTTTTTTTGTATGAGACAGTTAGGCTATACAAGTTTGATATCATCTTTAAGCTTTCGTTTTAAAAACTTTAAGCTTTTGTTGTAAAAATAATTTAACAAGTTTGCTAAAACTTCAAAAGTTTATGCATTTTTATAACTTACATTTGTATTACCTGTAACTGAAAAGCTTTATCTGTGCCGGAGCAAAAAAAAGCTTAAAGTTGTTATAAAAAACAAGCACTGGGAATTCAATCTTAAAGGAAGTAAAAAGCTTTCGTGCAATTGCCAGCCAAAAAGCTTCGAAGGAGTAGATATTAAAATGAAAGCTGTTTGTAAAACAGATGACTTTAGAATTTGTTGAAATTCAAAGGTTTTTCAAAGCTTAATTTAATAAAACTTGCTTTTTAAAGCTTTTCTTTTTGTTTTTACAAATTTTTTAATTCTAATTTGTTAAAATTATTTTTATCTTCCTTTACAGATTCCTTTGTAAATAGTCAAGAATGGACGATATCCCGATCCGTACCAGACTTAAGATTGGGTATTGTCGGCTCTTTAAACTCAGGCAAATCGGCATTGGTACATCGTTATTTAACGGGTTCCTATATGCAAGAAGAATCTCCCGAAGGTGGACGGTTCAAAAAAGAAGTATTCATAGATGGCCAAAGTTATTTATTGTTAATAAGAGATGAAGGAGGGGCTCCAGAAATGCAGGTTAGTTAATTAGAATCTTAATATTTTTTTTAAATTGTTACATTAGACTAACATTATAATTGCTATAGTGGCTGTTAAGCACTTCAGTTATTAATGAAGCGTGAACTAAAAGATTTGATTACAACTTGTTAGAGAAAGTAACTTATTGTTTATTTATAAGTATATTGTTTATTATAATTTATGTAACAATAAGTTTGTACAACAAAAGTTTTGCGTCATTTCCTCTTTAAGTAAATTTGTTTTTACAAATCACTCGCCCTTGATTTGTTTAAAAATTGCAAATAATCTATCACTTTTGTAATTTTAGTATTTAAAAATTATACAGTAGTAGAAGTGCTTTATTATAATATTATGTTAACATAATTAATTATTTTACTATTAACACAAAAACTATTTCTTTATATTTTTTTTTTTTTTTTTTTGTTTAAAGTAATTTTTTGCCATTATTGTCTTAATTTTTATTTTATGTCAGGTTTTATTATCAGTATAATTTTTTTCCTTAAAGAACGCTATGCTTGTTTTCTTTTCCTTAAATCCAAAAGTATATACTGTATAATTTATTGTAAACCATTAAAATAAACAGTTTTTCTTATTCTAAAAGTGGTTCTTGTGTCCCTGTAGTACCTGCATCGAAAGACATTAGGTAAATGACCCAACACCCAGGTGAAGGTAGTAGACAAAAAAACAAAAAGAGAAAAAGGGAAAACTTCATGTTAATGTTAACACATTAACATTCCTGTTGGCTTTTTTTCCATAAGTTTTAGCATACATTAAGGCTTGTGCTGTAAATTCAAAGTTGAAGCCTATTTATAGGCTTTTATTCCACAAAGATATTTGCTTTCATTTATTTAATAAATACTTAATGAATTTTTTATCAATAATATTATTGACTTCAATCCCTATGGGTTTACTTCATCCCCTTCTCCTGTTGAAGCTAAACTCCAAGTTCTCTTTCTTTTTTTTTTTTTTTTTTTTTTTTTTGTAATAACATTGAAAGGGCTTTCATATGTTAATTTATTTTATCGTTTTTTAAAAAAAGCCTGCCTATATGCACATTTTTTAGTTGTTTTGTAAAATACAGCGTTTTCACATTTGCATAATTTTTATTGTATTGTCTAAAAATTTTTTACAATCGATTTCGTTGTGCCATTTTATTTTCCAACGCTTATACAAATCGTTTGTCATGTTTAAAAAAAAAAAATATCAGTTAAGTTGTGACTACAAAAATATAAATTTTGTGGTAATTACTTAATACTAATATGTAATTAGCATTTGAATTGATATACAATTAATAAAATTTACAAGGCTTTTATTCAATTTTATTGGATATTGGTAGCATTCGATAGTACCACAAATAATTTTACATAAATAATATTTTTTTTTTAATTTTGATACTTTAAAATTTTCTATGGAATTATGTAAAAAACAATTTATATACATTTGGTTTTAAATTTAATTTAATTTTATTAATCTAAAACTATTTAATATTTGAAAGAAAGGTATGTTTAAAAATAATTTCGACGATATATTTCAGTGACATTTTGACAAAACATCTTAAGTCAAATTAAAAATGTTGTTAGTCATACAATTTTTTATTCATAAAATATTTTTATTTCGTTTTTAAAATGTTGTATTATATATAATTCTGGTTTATTTTGTTATTTGATAAAACTGATTTTTTTTCATGGAGTTTACGACTTAAGATGTTTTGTCAAAATGCCACACATTTACATAAATGAAAAATAACAAAACATTATTTGTGTTTTTGAATTTTAAAAAAAACAAATACGGTACACAACAAGTGTGTGCGAAAGAGCATAAAAACAAAGAACGTATGGATTTTTTTTAAGCGAATGTGTAGTGTTCTCTTAGCGTACGAGTTCTGCATTTTCATGCCACCTTCTTCACAAGTAATATCGTTCATTGAAAACCCCAAATGCAGCAAATGTATGGTCAGCTTAACACGTAGTACATTAAAAGTTAACGCGTGGTGACACATGCCATAGATTGAAGCACAGGCTTGAATTTGTTTTTTTTAGTAATTTTAAATATTTGTCCAACAATTTTGCCATATGATTTTGTGGGTACTTAAAGCATGTGCTTATTTTTTTTTTTATACCACGCAAATTCTAGTTATGTCTTTCAAAAGCTCGGTTTATACCCTTGCAAACGCTAAATATTTTTGAACTCATATGAAGCTGTGTTATTTTGATACAACTTCTGTATTAATTTTTATTATTAAATAATATTATTATTACAAGACAGTAATGTAGCCCTTACAGAGCCATGAACACCGATATACAAAATGTTATGATCGGACAGAAAATGGCGACACAGTGAACAAAAAACTAAAAGGGCGGTATTTCTAGGCGTGGCAAAAAAATAAAAAAATAATTTTTGGAATTGTTTTTACTTTATCTTTAATCCTAGGGGGGACTGACAAAAAAATTTTTTTCGAACCACTCTAGTGTACACTCTCGAATACTGTGGTGTAGGGTATCGAATGGTCGGGCTTGGTCGACTATACTATCTTACTTGCTTTGTAATGAATTTTGCCTTTTTTAATAAATGTCTAATACTTATTTTGCATTAAAAACTATTTATAAAATCTAACCCTGGTATTCATATTTTTTTTTTTAATTTAACAAAAGTGTTTAAGTAAAATTTTCTTATACATTTTTTTTTGGAAACCTTTATTAATATAAAAATGATTTTATGAATACGGTAGATAGTGCTTAAGATAACACTATTTGTATAACGTATTTGCTTTGTAGAATTGTTAATTTCAATACAATCATTTCCGTAATTTTTAAACCGTCAAGCATAAGCTTGAACATTAATTTTTATAGTATTAAAACGTTTTAAGTACATTTTCTTTTAAGTTGAATTGAAATTTCTCTCTTTTTTCTTTATATTGAAATATATTTCTGACATTTTAATTTACTTTCCTTTCATAAATATTTAACAACCAACAAAAGAAAACAAAAACTAATTTCAAACTGTCCCTTTAATTTATGTATGCTTGGCATTCTTTGCTGTACTTTTACTAACATTTTTCATGCCTTATCTTCTAAACAATGACATTCCATCTTATGCAATACATATACATACATACATTTTAATATATAAATACATACATACATACATATAAAATTTTTTCAGCACAAAAACGTGCCAAGAAAATTGGCAAAAAAAAACAAAAGTCGATAGTAAAAGAAAAACTAACAACAAGTTACATTTGAAAGAAACAAAAATTGTAACAAAAACGTGACACTTTAGCCATAAAAAGAAAGACAACAACTATAAAAACAAAAGCCGATAGTCTAGTGAGTGGGTTTTATAAAAAGGTATATTAAATACACTAATAGTATTAATTCTTTTTTTTTGGGCCAGGCCAAGACAAAAAGCTTAATGTCTTAATGCACCGATTGCATGAATTTACTGGCTCATTAAAAGAAGGTCACTTAAGAGGTTCGGTGCTCAAAAACACAAACATTAAATAGTTGTAAGTCTTTTTCTGATGTTAATTTAAATAAAGGCACATTCCACCCTCTTTTGTAAAAGGCTGGCAGCCGGGCGGGAAATTGACCTGAATTCAATATTATTTTATTAAAACTTTTCATATAGTTTTAAAAAATAAGAAAGTATAGCCGGTGTAAACCGACCATATAGTACCCTTAAGCACATTGGCAATTATGTTGAGGTTTATATCAATGTCAAAGTTCTGTTTGCCGAATATTTTTTAAAATATCTTCATCTATATGAGCTTTTGTTTGCCTTTAAGTCAAATAAGCAAAAGCGTTTATATGGGACTTATGGATCATTTTGAACCTACCAGCACAACATTTTGTCATGTTGCTAATTTGTTAATCAATAACACTATTAATAAGGAAGTTTTGGCTTTTAAAGTTTTTTTGGGATTAGTATTTGTTTGAAAGCTTTGGTTAAATATGGACCGATAAGTTGATTTTGATTCCACTAAAATAAGTTTAAACCAAATTAAATCTAAATACCAACACAATAAGATTGATAATAGGCATAAAGACTGTATTCCGGAAAAAAGATTGTATTAGGGCTATGCGAAATTTTGGACATATGTATTATCTTTTATCCAAATTTCTTTTAATTATCTCCACAATGTCGGCCTGTACTTTGCGCACAAGGTTAACATGGGCAGTTAGCCGGACGGACGGACATAGTTAGATGGATTCCAAAAGTGATTCAATGTCGATCAGTATGCTAAAAGGTTGATCTAAGACGAATATTTTAATGGGTTGCAGACATTAGCACAAACGCATAATACCCTCTACACTATTGCGTTGTATGTATAAAAATGTATTAGTGGTACCACTAAACTTAATACATTTCATCGTTTTCTTTATAGTGCATTACGAAAATAGTTTGTGCTCAAAATTGGGTTAAATATTTTGTAGCAAACTTTATTATATTATTGGCCACTAAAACCTTTCCCTTACTTTCGCCATTGGAAAGCAAAAATGTTATCTCTTAGTTTACAAGTTTTTTATACGGGTTTATTGTTTGCCATAACTTAACGTTGTAATCGCAGAAAGAACATAGAAAAAATGCAAAAAGTGTGTGGAACAAAATAAATAAACTTTTTAATAAGCTGCTCAAAAGTTTTGTCGGTAACAAGTTTAATGCATAAAATATGCTCGTTAAGTAATCACAATGATGCTTGAACACAACTTGTGTAACTGCTCGTGGTAGAAAAAAAACTTTCCTGCCAATCTCATCTCTCACCTACTACTCACTCTTCCTTTGCTAAAAAAAAAATTTCTTCAAGATGAGCTAATAATCCTGTGTAAATATTTGAAGGATTTACCTTCCTACTTGTAAATTTGATTAGGAATACAGTTTGGCTATGGGTACGCATTAAGTGGCTGGCTTAGAAACAAAATTTAAGTGCTTTTGAATTGAGTTTTTTTTCTTTTGAAATTAGGGGAAAATGAAATTTGACAAAAGTTAAAGAACAAAAAAAGGAATTACTTGGCTGGCTCACGCCTGAACTTAGGTTTGAAATGCTTTGTTTGATTTAAACAGAAAATAATTTAAGAAATGGCTTCAGGTAATATAAAGTGATAGGACTATAATTGGTCGTGTTATATCTTAGATGCACGGTGTATTCTTGGTTTTATCAAACGATGGGCTAAAGAATTTAAAGACCCATATGTCACAAAGCAACTTTATGTCTCCCTCGTGAGACCTGTCCTTGAATATGCAACTATAGTTTGGGATCCTTTATACTTGATTCACAGAAATTATATTGAATCTGTACAAAAACAATTTTTGTTAATCTGCCTTCGTGGTATACAGTGGAACCCATTAGATCTTCCGTCATACACTAGCCGTCTTGCTCTAATCAAACTTCCAACTCTTAAAAGCCGAAGGACTATGTTGAATGTATCGTTTAAATTAAATTTAATTAATGGTTATATTTGTTCTGATTTCCTGCTCGATAACTTTTCATTTAATGTGCCTCGACTTCCATCTCGACACTTCGAATTGCTATCAATTAAATACTTCAGGACAAATTACGCAAATGCTGATCCATTTAGAAGGATGTGCAGTCAATTTAATAAATTTAATAGTGTCCGACCGAACGCACTTTTTGAGACCGAACCCTAACTTTTTGTTAATAAATCTGAACAATTGTACTTTTTTAATGTATTTATTAAAAAAAAAAAAAATTTAGGAAATTATTACATTTACACTTTTGGAAGGATGCAGCATGAAAAGATAAATTGCACTTTATAGTATTCAAAACTATTTTATAGTTCAAAAATAATTAGTAATTGCTTCTTTTAAGACAAAAAATAAAAAATAAATTTCAAGTTTAATACAGTATACATTAGGGCTATAACTTTTTCACACTTTTTGCGAAAATCAAAAACGGCATAGTATAGTCGTGTAAAACATTAAAAGTTATTAATTTGTTCGGATTGTTAAGAAACTTCACGCAGGGATCGGGTTGAAGTTTGAAAAAAACCATTTTTATCTCACGGAAATTTTAAAAAATATACACCTGATGTTTGTATAAATTCCTATACGTATCACTTAAATGCTATTTTGGAATTTAACCACTGCTTTAGATTTAAAAATTTTCCTACGGTTTACAATTCATCGCGGTTCAAAATTTCTTAGAAGGTTTTATAAATTTGCTTCCCTGCGTGAGGTTATTTTCGCAAAACGGCGGGAGACAGGTGTTTTCATTACTAAAACATTCTTGGCCACTCCGTCGTACTATGCCAATAATTTGGTTATCGCCCTAGTATACATATTAGTACTCAAACCTCAACAATGTATTTATTCGTTGGGTTGTATTTTCTCTACGTGGCGTTTAATATTGGCGGTAGTTTGTTTGCTTGGCAATGAACTCCCCATTGACATTTGTTTTGGCGCAACATTTGCGATGAGCGCTTGCTCAATTTTTTTAAAAAAAAACTCCAAAATGGTTTGGATGACATTTTTATCCGGAAATATGTATACTATAAAGTTTGGTTTGTGGTTCACCCAAAACTATAGATTATCTTACCATTCGCAGAATATAAATAGAGAGTATTTTTTTTTTTGCCAAATAAAATTTAACCGTTTTTTTTGTTGTATTTTTTACCGTCTTCTAAAAATTACACATATAAAGACATTTTTGTACACTTATGCATTTTATTAAGTCATCGCTGTATTTTATCGAACTAATAATCATAGAGAAAAATAGTTGAATTGATTTCGTATTATTTTCAAAAACAATGATGCCAAATTATAATTTGAAATTATAATAAATATGTTATTTCATAAAAAAGTTCGGTGTTCGGTAAAGTTCGGTAAAAATTTCGCCGAACACCGAACGTCATTTTTTGCCGAACTCCGTAACCGAACCCGAACGTGACACTAAAATTTAATAATGTTTTAGCTTTTTCTTTAAATGCAAATGTTATAGAACGTAAAATTATCGTCTTATTAAAGAATCAATAATTTTATATTTTATTTGTATTAACTAGTATATGTTATTATATTGTTTAACTGTCTGTAAGGATATGATATCCATAGGCAAATTTGTAAATAAATAAATGCCCACCAGCATAAATTTAAACAAAACATTTAAAAAAAAATAAAAAGTTTGGATATTAGAATTTAAAATTAAAAATTATGTGGATGCTAGACAAATTTGTGAACCGAATTGATGAACTTTTTTAAAAAAGCTAGCTAAAATAATGGACCGATTTGGGTCGTTTCCAATGTTAAACGAATAATCAATTAAAGTAGATAATCATTCAAAAGCTAATTTCGATCTACCAAATTTAAATACAATTTGGTTTAAAGATTGATGTTCGACTATTGACTGCCAGCCGTCGTCAATGACGGTGAGTGTTAAACAGCAAACCACTCTGAAGAGATTGAGTCGTTGCAATCGAAACATGTAAGAGTAACCTGTCCGTGAGCACCTGGGTTCGGTTCCTAGTTCAGTCAAGAATGAAAAATTATCAATAAATTTTAATTAATTTCATGTTGTAAAATTCCTTTCTTCATAAAAATAATTTAATAAAAATTAAATTTGATGAACTTTAGCCTAATTAAAATATCAAAATTTGGATTAAAACCCATAAACAGTTCAACAAAATAATCAAAAATTTTACCAAACTTTATCTTAAACCTTTTGTTGCAAACTTATCTTTCCTATCATTCTTTCATCGGACAGAAAGAAAGACGAAATTTTAACGTCGATTGTTGATTCTATATTTGTGCATTCGTAGTTTAAAATATTCCTCCTAAAATGTTCACTATCAATTGGAGGATTTACAAGGTGTCATAAAGTCATATGTCTTAATATAATAGCATACAAAAATCCGACTGTTATGAACAACCCCTCATAATTTAGTTTGCTATTTTGAATTTAAATCAGCAGATTTAAACAAAAAAAAATATTAAATATTTACCTAACAACAAAATATTTTTTAATTCTAATCCATGAATTAATAAATTAAATTAGATCTTACCTAACTACAGTAGAATCCCGATAATTCGTAATCGCAAGGGACCGGCCATTTCTTACGAATTATAGGGGTTTTCGATTTAACGGGGTTAAAATAAAATAAATACGAATTAACGGGGTTTTACAATATATTTACTAAAACGATAAAAAAAAACATAGAAAACAATTGGTTAAAAGAAATATATAAAAATTATTCATGTAACAATAACAAACTGATCTTAAGAAAATAAACACACAAGCAAAAACCCACGCAAAAAAAGTAGCGGAAAAAAAATCATTCTTTTCATGTTTCTGTTGTTTTTATATTATAAGTGGTTGTTAGCAAAAAATTACAATTTATAAGAGGTAAAGAAGATTTTATTTGAAAAAAAAAATTCCGAATTAGCGAGGGGACCAAAATGTATGGAGATTTTTTCAAGGGACCGACAGTTTATTACGAATTATCGGGAATAACGATTTATCAGGGTACGAATTATCGAGATTTGACTGTATTTTCCATTTTTTAGACGCAAATCACAAATAAATTTTATTTTGTTTGTTTACAAAACATCAGAGTCCTAAGCCTGACTGATGCCGCAATTGTTTTGTTGCAAAAATTGCTAGCCGCAGGTTACGGCAGCACAATAAACGTAGCAAGCAAAGTTCTATTAATTTAAGACACTTTTTGTTTACAAAGCAACAACAATATTTTCAAACCATTGTAAAATGTTAGAACATTATGACAATATAACATGATAGCACACCTTGTGAATACCCCAAATATGAGAGAATAAATTTGGTTTTATAATTTTAAGTGTATTGTCAACGGATGTTAAATCAATTTTACTTAGGATCAGCGTTTAAAAAACTGCAGTCAAAGTAGAAAAACTGCCATTTCTTCCACTTCTTCAGTTGTCATTAGCCAAAATAAAAACTGTTGCTTTCATTCATTAGATTCATTAAATGTAAACAGCCGCTGTCAAACCAACTCAAAAAGTGAAAAGTTGTACAAAAATGTTCTATTTTTGTTCGACAGTTTTGGTTTCGACTGCAGTTTTTAAAACCCTGCTTTTCATATTAGCTGGCAATCTTTGACGCAATTCAATTGGTTTTATTATACAATTTTGTCGATTTTCATTTAGTAATGAATTAGCATTTCGAAAATATATAAAATTAGCCTTTAAAGGCTATTTCAAATTAAGGCTTTTTTAAAATTAAAAAAAAAGGTTTAAACCAAAATTTAGCTAAAAGATAAATAAATAGGCTACATTTAGCCTCAAAAAGGCTAAACTAGCAACACTCGTTATTAGTGATAATGGCTAGCAAGACCCTTATGAACAGTCTTTGAAAATAAACATTGTATTTATAATGTTCTTTAGTGTTCGGTACGGGTAAAATAAGAAAAACTCAAACGCTAATAGTGTTTGTGTCGTTAATATTTTTGAAAAAAAAACGTTTGTGATCCTCGTATACAATAAAAATACTGCACTTATCTAAACCAACAGAAAGATGAAAATATTTCATTGCGTTCGGTTTTTCGGAAAAACCCACAAACTTCGTTGCGTTCAGTTTAGCATATTAATGTTCGTTCGTTTTAGTTGTGCTAAGCGCCCTTTTTGTTTAAAAAAAAAATCATTTCCATATCAATTTTAAAAAACTCTAAGGCTGGGTTTTTGAAACCTCAATTAAACTAGGTTTTGTTAATCTGAAAATAGATTTTTGTCGCCATTACCAAGTTTTGACGGAACAGCTTTGTTTTGCATAAAATGTTGGTCTTTAATGAAATAAAAAAAAATAAAATTTCGCCGTAAAAATCCGAGTTTTAGACTACGTTAAACTAAGTTTAAATTTAATCCACATCTCAAAAACCTGACCTAAAGATCATAAAAAAATAAAATGTATATCTACAGAATCACTACAATTGTTCTGTTTCATAACATAGAACAAAAACTTTCGTGAAAATAGTTATAAACGGTATTAAAGTGGCTCATACACTTGCAATAAAATTGTTTAATTTTACGTATTCTACAATTATATCGCCAATGTGTATGTGATATTCGATGGTGGCACAATATTTTGGCAACAATCAAAAGACTTTTGATTTTTATTGCACAACGAAAAGAAAGTAAAATGTGTTGGCAGCATTGTACAATGCTGTTTATGTTATTCCTGCAGGTTATGTTCACCTTTTTATTGAATGAATAAAACCTTTGTGCGACTCATTGCATAATATAGAAGAAAATGCAAATAATATGGCGAATATCATATACAATAATATTGCAATTGTATGGGATGCTTAAGGACTTTGCTCTTCCTATACACAAACACTAAAAACAATGATTTCATTTCTGGGTGTGTACGGTATGCTTAATAATTTTCAGTTTGTTTTCGAACTCTGCTTATGAAGCTGTTTTAGGCATTGACTGTTTCAGCAAAAAAAAAAAAAGAGATTAAGAAAAGACCCCTAATGCAATAATTAACTCAAAACAGCAAAATATTGACATTGGCCTTTTTAGTTCCAAGCCTCAGATATATACTTTATAGGGGCTACGATAATTATTTTGATGTTTTAAAAACGGAACAATAAAAGCAATTTAAACCTACAGCTCTCCCATCTTTTTAGTGGTGGCTATTAAAGCTTCATAAAAATAAAAAATTTAATTATTTACATGCAAAGTTGTATATTCAAGCATAAGCTTGAGCAACAACAGTTTAGTTAAACTTTAAAACTATGATTAAAAGCCTATTTGATAAAATAAACTGTTAAATTCATTATAAAACTTTTCAAAAACAATTGAAATTATTGCGCTCAGATTTATAATTCAAATTAAAAGCAAGTAAGAAAGTATAGTTGGTCAAGCCCGACCATATGATACCCTACACCACAATATTTAAAAACACATCATGCTTATGTGTCCATATAAATATAGATTTATCTATGTTTATAAACTTCATTAAAATCGGCTTGAAGGTTTGTGAGAGGCAGAAATTGGCCCCTACCACCCCTTGTGGTCCTATTTTTGAAAAGCTGTATAGCTTATGTTTCCATATAGATATGGATCTATCTATGTTTAAAATATCAATAAAATCGGGTTGAAAAGCAGAAATTACCCCTATCTCCCCACGTGGTCCTATTTTTTAAAAAATGTGTCCATATAGATATGGTTGTATCTATGTTTAAAATTTCTTTAAATCGGCTTGATAGTTTCTGAGAGGAAGAAATTTCCCCCTATCTTCCCTTGTGATCCTACGATTAGCCTTGGTCCTTGTGCCAATAAGGACCTATGGCCCAAATTTTAACAAATTATCTCCGAAATTGCGAGCTGTACTTTGCGCACAAGGTTACATGGACAGCCAGCCAGCCAGCCGGACGGACATCGTTAGTACGACTCAGAAAGTGATTCTTAGTCGATCGGTATGCTTTAAGGTGGGTCTAGGATCAATATTTTAATGTGTTCTACACATCAGCACAAATGCATAATACCCTCTCCACTATTGTGGTGTGGGTATAATTAACGTTTTATCAACCTTAATTCATTTTTTTTTTTTTAATCATATGCTTTTTTCATGAAAATCTAGTTTGATCATCTAATTTTTATAAAAATTTGGCTTGTAGCCATTTTTACATGGAATTAAACAAAATTTTGATAAATCCATTACTCAAGCTTAGGATTGATGGAATATTTTCGTTAAGAGTATGCCAAACTTTAAAAAAAAAGGAAATCCATTGCTTATTAAACCATTTAAAATAATTTTAATTTGTTAGGTGCTCCGGTAGGCTAGTTCGATGGGATCTAATCTATCAGTGCGAGGGTTGTTTGTTCAGTCGCCTACAGAAACTTTTGACTATTTTACTACAACGAGCTTATTGTCTGAGTTGCTAGAGCTCGGTTTGTAGTTGCAACTCTTTATAAAATTAAAATAATAAAATTTTAATTTGAATTTAGACTATTCAAGCATAAAAGCTTGTTATATATAAATTTCGTAAAAGCTTCTTCCCCTTTCTTTAGACATATTCGGTTTAATGTCACATTGTCATTTCTTTTACTTTGTTAAACATTTAAATCCTTTTGCAAGCTTGGTATTTGACTTTTCAAATTTAATTTATTTTTCAATTATTTTCCAATTCTTTAAAAAGTAAATCGTATCAGCTTACCTATTTATTTTGAAAATAGTTAATAACATTTCGAAAAAAAATTGTTAGACATGCACGTGCCAATTTATAATCTCTAGTTTAATTTTTTTTTTCAAATCTGAAGCAATTAATCCCTTATAATTACACAAAGGATTAATTTTTTATAAATATATTGGCAACCACTTTCTCTCTTAACCTTTGAGACCTTAACAAATAGAAATATTTTTTTTTTTTTAATTTACAAAGAACACAAAAAACTCAGCAGCATTTAATAAATCTTTAATGATCTTTGTTGCCACTAATATTTGCATTTTAATTGTTTTGTGGAATTTTGAAAATTCAAAATTTTATACTTCCTTTTTTTCATAATCCTGACAAAACTTTTTTTTTTTTGCAAACAAAAACCAACTCTCCTCCCCATATTTGTGAAATCCATGTGCAAATTTACTTTAACGATTAAAAAATTGCATGGTTAAAAAAAGTACATACACAGTATAAAACTGCATAATATCATGGTATGGGGCATATTTTTGTTTAAGGGTTGGTTAAAAAGTTGGCTGCTGCAACAACCTACAAAAAAAAAATACTACCTTACTCAAACCTTATAGCCATACTAAAGACTTTTATTGAAAAAAAAGATTGTGAATGGGGAGGATTTTTATTTAAAAAAAAAAAAAACGATTTAACTGAAATGTTTGACAACAATGTAAATAGACTGTAGAAATGGAAAAAAAAAATTTTTGCAAACTATGAAAGTTTTTTGCTTTTTAGAAAACTGCATAGGCTTAAAATTACTTGTTGTCAATAAAGAAAGGGTGTCCAAATTTGAGGTATCATCTGTTAATGTTAATCGTTACAGGGAGATGATCCGAAGGTTTTTGTGGCGGAAAATTGACAATTTAGACGAAGACAATATATGGTATCAACAGGATGGTGCCTCTTGGCCACGCAGCAGAAGAAACAATGGATCTTTTGAAAGAAAAATTTAAAATTCGCATTATTTCTCGTAGAGGAGGTGTGAATTGGCAACCAAGATCAAACGATTTGACACCTTTAGACTATTTTTTGTGGAGTTTTTTATAATCGAAAGTGTCAAGAAATTAAAAACCACGTTATCGAGCAGATATCAACCATTGACAACAGTTTATATAAAAACATGATTGAGAATTTTGGTAAAAGATTGGGCGTCTGCCTAGCCAGTATGGGGTCATTTGACCGACATAATTTTTCATTTTTAACCGGAACCTATTTGTAATAAATTGACATAAAAATATATTTAATATCTCAAAAAAAACTATTTTTTTAATTAAAATTAAAATAATACCTAAATTTTTGGCCACCCTTTATTTTCTTTTCTCCTGAATTATTTTTCGAGCTTAAGGCCACTTTGGCTTTTAATATAATTAAAATATTATTTTATTTTCGATATTTCGATTTGCTTTAAAAGTTTTCTTCAACGAAATCTAAATTTAAAAAATAAAATATATTTTAATTTTTTAAAAATCCATAGAAATATAATATTTAAAAAAATGTCGAAAAAACTAGAAAAAAATTAAAAACTATTTTCCCAATTTAAAATAAATTCTTGCTAAAAGTCATTGCAGAAAAATAAGTCTTCTAAAAGTCATTAGAACGTGATTAAATCAAAAGAAATCTAAATAAATAATTTTAAAACATTTTGTTGTACAAAAAGAAATTTAACCAGTTAGAGTGCTATATTCGGCTGTGCCGAATCTTTGATACCCTCCACCGACAGTTCGAATGTTTAAGAAGTAATATCTGTATGATGTTATTATTATCTTAAACTGTGACGATTTGTTATTAATTATGATTTTAGGCGACTAAACTGTTTTCCGGTAGTAGGGTTTATATGGGGCCTAGGGTAAATTATGGACCGATCATCACGAAATTTTACAGCGTCATTTCTAGTCCTTTAAAACTGTGACGTACCAATTTCTGTTATGCTAGCATTATTAATTATGGTGTTAGGTGTACTTAAATGTTTTCCGGGAGTAGGGTTTCTATGGGCCCTAGGGTAAATTATGTACCGATCTTCAAGAAATTTCCCAGTATCATTTGCAGTCGTACAAAACTGTGACGAGCCAAAATTTGTTATGATTGCATTATTTTTTACGGTTTTAGGCGTACTAAACTGTTTTCCGGGAGTAGGGTTTCTATGGGCCCTAGGGTAAATTATGTACCGATCTTCACGAAATTTCCCAGTATCATTTGTAGTCCTACAAAACTGTGACGAGCCAAAATTTGTTATGATTGCATTATTTTTTACGGTTTTAGGCGTACTAAACTGTTTTCCGGGAGTAGGGTTTATATGGGGCCTAGGGTAAATTATGTACCGATCTTCACGAAATTTCACAGTGTCATTTGTAGTCCTATAAAACTGTGACGTACCAAATTTTGTTACGCTAGCGTTATTTTTTACGATTTTAGGCGTACTAAACTGTTTTCCGGGAGTATTGTTTATATGGGGCTTAGGGTAAATTATGGCGGGATCATCACGAAATTTAACAGCGTGATTTCCAGTCAACTAAAACAAATTTTTGCAAAATCTTATCTCATTCCGTGCCTTGTTCCAGCATTTATGTTATTTTTTGCAACAAATTTATCAATTTTTTTTAGGTGGTGGTTCCACATTTTGATTCATAACTCTGGTCCTACTGAACCGATTTTGCTGGATTTCAATCCCAAACTGCTTAGGATAACTACAAGCAATTTGGCACCAAGTTTGTTCATTTCGTTTGAGTTGTTCGAAAGTGAGCGTGTTTTCAACAGACAGACAGACGGACATGGCTAAATCGACTTAGAATTACTCAAGGACCCAGAATATATATACTTTATGGGGTCTGAGATGAATAATAGAAAAGTTTCACACGGAATGACAAACTTAATATAAAAAGACTGCCAAAATTTTTATATATTTTAATCAGTTAAGTTCATTAAATTTAGTTTTTATGTTGTAAACTTATTTTCTTCATAAAAATAATTTAATGAAAATTAAATTCAATGAACTTTAGCCTGATTAAAATGTTAAAATTTGGATTAAAAACTATAAAACAGTTCAATAAAAAACCACAATACTAACTACACTCTGCTAGTTGAAAAATAGACAAGCCGGGCACATGGCGTTTTAACATAATTCCGGTACGCTGAATCCAATGATGCTAACCGTTTTTTATGTTAGCATTTGACAAAGTTTGGCATGATGGGCTACTCATCAAAATTACACGAACGCTTCCTCAAAACACTCACATGCTTCTGAAGAGCTATCTAACAGGCAGAACATTCATAGTAAGGTCGCAAGATAAATACTCCCCCCTCAAGAAAATTACTGCTGGTGTCCCCCAAGGCAGCATATTAGGACCGCTTCTATATATAATATACATAGCGGATATGCCAACAAACCTGACCACGCATACCTCTACATTTGCAGACGACACAGCATTTATTAGCGTTAACCATGACCCAAAGGTCGCGTCGCAAAATCTGCAGTCCCACATCAATGAACTAGAGGCCTGGCTAGCAAAATGGAGAATAAAGGTTAACCCGGCTAAATGTGCTCACTTAACTTTCACGCTCAGAAGACAAACCTGCCCAGCTATAAAAATAAATAACATCACTGTTCCGGTAGAAAACCATGTCAAGTACTTGGGAATTCATATAGATAGACGCTTGACCTGGTCTCGTCATATTGAAGGGAAAATAACGGCTATGAAACTTAAAGCAGCTCAACTACATTGGCTTCTCGGTCGAAACTCAAACTTGTCTTTAGACAACAAAATTCTCTTATACAAGTCCATCATAAAACCAATATGGACATATGGCATCCAATTATGGGGTACTGCATGCGGATCTAACATCCAAAAGCTTCAAAGAAGACAGTCTAGAATATTACGACAAATTGTCTGCGCCCCAATGGCCCACCCTAACTACCTCGCTCGGGGTCTGCTTCAGTTCGAAGGTCACCTAACTAGAAGAGATTTTTAAAATTTGAATACAGCAGTTAGTGGTTACATTGGTAACAACTAATAAAAAAACAAGTAGAATTAAGATTTGAATACATATTGTAAATTTCGATAAGAAAGATTCAATAATAAAAATAAAATATTAACAAAAAAAAAAAAAAAAAGCTATTGTTTCTTGTTTGTATTACTAAAAAATACAAAATGTTCAATGCAGACAAGTAATATATTTAAGAAAATGTATGACCGACCTAAATTAGTTTTTGTCCTTAACATTTTCCGAGACATACTTGCCCCTTATCCCCCACTTCTTAAGGGGATCCTATACAAATATTGCGTTTTATGAAATTCTTAATAATTTTTATTTTTTTTTTTTCAAAAAAAAATTATGTTTCTAAAACGACTGCGCATATGGGTCATTCGAAAGTGTTGAACGTGACAGTCGTACGTATCAAGAATGCAATAACATTTTAAACTACAAATATTTTTACGTTCTTTTAACCCTTAAATTAAATCATTAAGAAATCACTGTTATCTATGCTAAAGTTTATTGAGAGCGCGATTCTAGGTCAAAGATAATGGCAAAAGAAGTTGCGGTTCGTGAAAAAATTAGAAGTAGTTTTTGCGTCCATGTATAAAAAAGACTCAATTCAGCGAAACTGGCACAATTTTATAGTCAAACTACTTTCAGAATTTAACGTACATAACAATGTTACATTAAATGTCTTTGGTTTGATTCCAAAATCTTCTGTATTTTTTTTTTTTTTTTTTTTTCTTAAGCCAAAATCTGGGTCGTTACGTGACATTTCGAACATGAAATTTTTTCCATAATAATTTAACTGAATGATGATTAAAACAAAATAAAAATGTACCGTTAATCCGAATAACATATCTCTCTTCAAACTCTTCCTTAGATTACAGACCATGTAAGAAAATTTTTTGGAATAATTTTTATCAAATTTCACCTCTTTTAAGGTAGAAAATATTAACAAAAACCGACAATTAAACATTATCATAAATAAGAAATTTCGTTTGCACAACTTTGCAGTCTGATTGTTCATCTATGTAAGTGAACAAATTTATGGGTAAATTTATAAAATTAGTAAAATCTAAAATAATCAGCTTTTAATAACTTTTAAATTTTCGGTTACGGTGGACCTTTTGGCGGAAATGCCCATATTAGAAAAAAGTTTTACCTTTCTTAAAGGAAATTCTATTGCGGAATTTCGGTTTTTTTAGTTTTTTTTTAATAAGCTAAAGCGATTTTGAGTCAAGCGAACATATGTTGTGCAACCTCCTCCATTTTCGAAGTAACGGTATATCTCAAAAACCAGAGCTAACCTTAAAAAAACGGTTAGCACCACTGGATTCAGCATACCCGAAAAAGTGTCAATTTCCATCACTGTGTTATTGTAAACAACCAATATTTAACTCAAGCATAAGAATGAAGGTTACATTTTTTGCAATATGTTTCTCTAAAGCGTACACAAATTTTGTCATTAATGTTTGTACAATTTACATTGTACACATTTGTATTTTTAACTGAATTTTTCTATTTTTTATATTTTACTTGAATTTAATTATTCTATTTTTTCTTATGTTTTACTTGAGTTTAATTAATTTTGAATTAAATTAATTATTAAATGTTAAACTTTTTTTTATATATTTTTTGAATTTGTGAATTAATAATATTACTATTGAATTGTATAACACTTATATTAGCAATCTAATAACTTTGAATTTTCCATCCCTGATAATAAGTAGTACTCGCTACAAATAGCAAATGTCAATTTTATCCAAACTTCGTTTATACTCATAACCGAAGTTTCACATAAATTGAATTAAAATAAAATGATCACTTGCTATTCAACCTTCAAGTGAAACACTTGCCCTTTTTAAGTACCTACCTTAATTATTTATAATATACCTAATTGTACTTATAAACCTACATCTACTTACCAATAACCCTATTGTGAAATAAAGTGAAGTACAAAAAAACCTAGAAATATCTAAGTTACCTTTTCTTGTTTTAACGGTGGCCCTAACACAGAGGTGAGCATTAAGTAAACGAATCAGCACCTAACTATACAAAGCTAATCCTTCTCTTTTGTTGTTTTTTAACCCTTCAAATTATAATTACTCGTCTGAGTAATTATAATTAAATCTTTAATATAGATTGCCCCCTCACTGATGATCATCATCCCCTCTCGTTGGCATTATCTATAAAAGATTTACGGCCATTTTCACCAAGTTCGGTTATAATTAACTATCGGTTATAGCTGTCAAAACATATTGGTAACCGGAACTTTAATTGAAAGTTAGTTTTAACCGAACTTGGTGAAAATGGCCATTATTCTCGTACACAACTACAACAAACACAAGAGGAGTTTTACAACCTAATATTGCCATTTCTCACGGCAATTTATCTAATTTAATCAATGTTCATAATAATAAAACTCATTAAAATTAAAACTTAACCTTAATAGAATAATATATTTTTTTAATTACAGTATTTATCGCTTATTTGCACACCGGTTATAAGCATTTAACGTTTTTGTGCAATTACAGTTTGCTATTCAAAATAGCCGAAATTGTTTCGTGTATAAGCATTTACTTAAACATATGCATTAAAAACATTATCATATAACCATCGCTTCAAACTTGAGTCGAATGAAATAAAAAACGCAAAAAAAATATTTCATCAAAGCTAAATTTGCTGAATTTAGATCAAACTTTGAATTTATTCATGCACTTTCGATGCAAGGAAAATAAGCTTTTTTTAATTATGCTGTTGAAATTGCACGAGTTTTTTATAAGCACATTATATGTATATAAGCGAGTTTTTATAAAAGCATTTCATGTTAAAAAGCATCAAAAACGAGTAAATTATGAAATGCTTATAAGCGATAAATACTGTACAATTTTCAATTGTTTTACCATGTAATCGTATTCAAATTGTATCTTTATTATAAAAAAAAATCTTTACTTCTACTTAAACTTTACTTTTTTCGATGAAATGTAAAAAAAATATTTTTCAAGCTAATGCTTGAAACATCAAATTGAACTAACTTGCTTGAATTATAAGGAGTTCTGCTATTAAAAACCAATTGTATGCCTATGACGCATAATATAAACATAATTAGGCTTATCAAGCATAAGCTTTAAGCACAAAAGTTTCGTCAAATCAAATCCTTTGACTTTCGGATTAAAACCTTTAGGAAATTTTGTAAAATACATCCAAATGCATAGCTTACATTAAAAAAAATAGGGAAATTTACCGTGCAAACTGTGGCTTACAGAAAAATTTGCTTATTTTTATTAAAACTATGTTGAATGTAGTATTTAAAAGCAATATAGTTTAAACAAAATTTATTAATAATCAGGAATTTTTTGTTGTTCAAGCATTTGATTGTATAAAAATAATTTTTAAATTAATTTTAACGTCATTATTTCTCATTTAACCTAAAGAAAAATGCTAAAGTAAATTGTCTTGATTTTTTAATTTCAAATTTTGTTCACTCAAGCATATGACTGAATACAAGCTATGCTTTAAAGTTATTAATTTTTGATGTAAAATTGAAAAAAAATCATTCAAGCTTGATTGTTCTCTCAAAGAATTTTTTTATTTATATGATTTTTTAGCTTTTTTCAAAAACTTTGCATGATAATATTGTTAATTATTAAGTTATTTCTTGCTCAAATATATGCTTGAATGGAAAAAATTGTCTTAATTGGTATAATATAATTGATGGTCATTTGTAGGCCTTAATTACTCTGAATGGCAAAAAAAAAATTGTTTAAAATAAAAACATATATGGAATATAAAGATTTAAAGGAGCTAATCTCAAATCAGTGCAATTATAATCACATAACAAAATTCTTGCTCCCGCTTTATTTTAGTTTTTTGCCGATCAGTGTTATGAAAGACAGTAAGTTCAAGACCATGAACAGATTTTGTTTAAGTCAGGGCTGTGGGGTCGGAGTCGCGGTCTTTTTACCAGAGTCGGAGTACCTACAAAAACTCGTGATGATCTAATTTTTAAAATACAAATTTTTCGAAATTGGCGACTTTATATTTTACAGTTCTCTATGAATAGGTAGATTTTAGTTTATTAATTGAGAGACCGTTCTTCAAATTTATTAATAGAAGATACAATTCCAATGTACCATAAATATTCCCAAAATGCTGCTCAGATCGCCAAGGCATTGTCACCGACACAAGTCTCTATATAACGGTTATTGTATGCACTTGAAATCGCCAGATCTGACTTGAGAGCATCAATGAAGCCATTTATTATTGAGTCTATCCTATTTCTATACCCCAATGCATAGAAATATTTTATTTTAGATTTGCCATTAAAAGATTTGTTAATTGTTTGAAGTTTTATAATTTTAAGTTGCTGATATATTGTAGTTTAGTTGTTCACGAAAGGCGGATTATCAGGTTTGGTTATATAGTTTTATTATTTATTATAAAAAAAATAAAAAAAAAATAAACAAAATATTTCAAATATAAAATATTTAATTGAAATTCATTAAAGTCCGGAGTCGGACTTTACAAATGTCAGCTTTTGGAGTTGGAACTAATTTCGAACGACTCTACAGCCCTGGCTCAATCACATGATTGTTTTCGTGTTAATTATAGTTTTATTATGGTTTTTTAGTATAATGACCAATACCACCATGATTGTACAATCAAGTGATTGTGCAATTAAGCTTGAAGCACCCAACACACCAGCATGCTGGTACAAAATTCATTTTTTACCAAAAATTGTGTGGAAAAGGTTGTAATGAATAACAATAAAATTTGTGCTGCTGTTATTATTGCTGTTATCCTAAAACGAATAAGGAGTAAAAAAACGTGTTTTAATTTAAATTTTGTATTTTTTGATGTTTATGCCTTGACGATTTAACATTTATGAGCTAACTTTACAGCACACGATACAATCATGCTGGTACAATCAAAAAAATATCAAACTATTTTTGATAAAGCACCATCAGCTGGTACAATCACACCACAAGCTCATACACGGTCCATCAGCTGGCACAATCACTTGATTGTACAACCATGATGGTATTGTGTATGGGCCCTATAAGACAAATGTTTTGGCAATGATGGCATCACACGAACGAAATATGAAAATGAATATTCTACACTAGCAGAATTCATTTGCGACATATGTTTTATTCACTGTTCTCACCAAGTTGATGGATAGTGTAGACGGGTAGTAAAAACATTATAATTTTAAAGTCAAGCATAAGCTTGTTTGTGTCCAAAACATTATTGATTCTTTCGCATAGACTTTCAATACATTTGTCTTTCTATCTTTCGTATTTTTTTTTGGCAACGTCAACCCATTTCTCTATTTAAACAATCCACTTCTTACAAAACAACCAAAGAGTCCTTCAATTTTTTTTTTTTTTTTTCATTTCTGCAATTACACTTTGTAACTAACCCTGCTAAACATTTAAAGGCTTGTGACTCGTTTTATTTTTGTTGGTTTCTTTTTACGTTTGCAATACTCCATCTAACAGCATCATGGATTTCAAAAGCACCTTCGGGCCATTGTATGTGCATCATCTAAACTCACGTTTCAAAATGAATCATTTATTTGGCAAGAAACTGCGCAGTATTGCAAATAAATCAAAAAAATATTTTAGATGCTTAATGTTTATATTTTATATAAAAAGTTTTTTCTCGTTTTTATTTATTATTTTACGTTTGTCACACACACACACACTCTCTCAGACACACAACCTTGACGATGAGCCGAGGAATATAACAAGGGCTCTTTGCCATGTTCACACTAACGCTGATTTCTTAGATGTCGCATGTAACTGTGATTTACCTAAACACCCCTGCTTGAAATTTGTTTTGCTGATATTATTTTGCAAAAATGCCGTAAAATGTATGTATGTATTTGTGCTCTAGAAAATATCATTATAACATTGTCGCCAACAATTTCAACAGCTCTTGAGACTTTAGCACTTCAATAGAAAGTTTTTGTTTTCCTTTTTGGAATTTTTGTTTAACTTAAAGAGAGAAGAGGGTCGGTCGACCAAGAACTTTCATTCTCATCTTGTGGCAGACGCGTGTCATTAGTTTTTTAAAATACTTACATGAAAAAAAGAATGAATTACAACTTACATGGAAGCGATTTGTGTTTTAGTACTTCATCAATTCCAAGAGTGTGCCTTATTGTGTTGGCGGTTTCCTGTTGATTTAAATATATAATTTTTTACGCTTTATTATTTTTTAAACCAAATTTTTGCTCGTTTTCAAAAGTTTCTTTTAGACATTTGTAGTACAGTTATGTTTACAAGAGGATTAAGATATTTTTGAAAAGTATAGCAGCAATGGAAGTGGAAAAACGCAAACCATAACAACAAAATTTGATTTATGTGGGAAAGAAATTGTGTTCGAAAACGAACTAAAAGGGAAGAAAGCACTGGAAAAAATGTATTTGTTTTTTAAAGAATTTTTTCTTGAATTAAGATGATATCAGAAAATTTAATTTGTTAAACGCCTTAAGGTAGCCTTTGGTTTTTTATTTTAAAATAATAAACTGCAAATGATTTGTATTAAAATGGTCCCAAGTTAAAATAATTGTTTGCTTGATATGCCTTAAGGTATACAATCGATTTTAATTTAAAATACATAACAAAAGCTTAAAAGTTTTTCAGAAAATATGCCAATCTGAATTCGACGTACCTTAAAATTTGTGGTTATAAATTATTAGAAAGAAAAATCTGCAAATAATTACTAAAAAATAAGTTTTCATTTTGTTTACGCGCCTAGAGGCAGACAAAGATTTTAACTCATAGTTGAAAGTTTTTAATTACTACTGCCTGGCCCACGATGTCGACAAGAATATTTATTTCGTATATTTATATTGAAAACAAAAACAAATTTTAATTTTTTATTATTGTTTTCAATATAAATATGCGAAATATATTTTCCTGTCGACGTTGTGGTCCTGGCGTTTATTTTCATTGTTTCAGAAAATTTTGGGTTAAAATAATATTAACTTAAACAAAAGCTTTATTTTGGGGCTTTAAAGCTTTTAGAGCGAAAATCTGCAATTAATGTATGGTGTCGAAATAATTCTTTCTTTGCAATCTTTTTTTGGTACATCTTAGGCCAATAGTTTGAAATGGTTTAATTTAAAACAAAGTTTAAGTTAAAGATACAAGAAAAATAGAATGTGAGAATTATTTCTTTATTTTATTTATATTCACCATATTTTTGAATGTACTTCTATGAGTTGAATTGCAATTTTTAAAGCTTTACGGCCATTTTCACCAAGTTCGTTTAAAACTAACTTTCAATTAAAGTTCCGGTTACCAATATGTTTTGACAGTTATAACCGATAGTTTATTATAACCGAACTTGGTGAAAATGGCCGTTAAACAATAGTTAGTCCCTCCATATTTCACAAACTTTTTGCTTAAGCCTTTGAAGCTAAACATTGAAGCTATTGATATGTACTTATTCTTAGGAATGATTCTATACACATTCGAAAAAATGGTTAATATAATAAAAGAAAAATTTTATTTTATTTAACAAAAAATTCTCTACATTCTTTAGAATTGGCAACAGTGTTAAGTTTCAAACAAATTTGTTTATTTACTTCAACAGCTGTTTTACAGTTTTGAATTAAAAATAACAAATTTATCAAAGTTATTTTTGGGAATACAAAATGTATCATTAAATAACGTGCTAAGTTTCCAATTTTTCAAATTTAACGAATATACTGAGATTCATTGTTGAGGGAAATCTAGCTTCTATGCGCATTTCACTGGTTGCTTAGGCCAGCTCATCAGGAAACCTTTTCCAAAGATTTTAGAAAATACAAAAATATTATAAAAATTAAACCCTAAAGCGAATAATAATTTTTAACATTCAAAGTCTTACTTGTAACAATATCAAAGCTTAAACAAAACACCAGCAATAAGCAGTGAGTTTATCTTTTCGTACATTCCCCTACAATTGGTTGGCTTCTACACAAATAGTTTTTTACGCAATATCAATCACAATATTGTGCACATTTCTGAATACTTAGCTAAAAAATTGTTATGACTTTTTATGAATGAGCGATATGAGCTCTAAAATCTGTCATGATTAATTTTTATTGAAACAGGCTAAAGATCAAAAAAATTGTCAAGTCTCCTTAAAGTATGCATTAGTTTTTACCATAATTAAAAATTTATTAAAAACAAGTAAGTAGGGTATTCATTTAATCGACCTTTTGCTTTATTCTGTTAATCGCTCGATTAATTAACCGAGGTTTTGGTTTAATCGGTTAATAATCGGTTAATTTTGTTTTTGATCGGTTAACCGATTAATAAAGTTTTTAATAAATTAAGTAATTTCAATCAAATAAACACTAAATATCATTTCTTTATGTTCGGTTCGGTAGATTTGTGGAAAACACAAACGCTAATAGTGTTTGTGTAGAAAATCATTAAAAAAATAACGTTTCCCTGTTAGTCATCTTTCGAACACAAAAATATTACTGTTTTTATCAAACTCAACAAAAGATGTGAACATTTAATTCCGTTCGGTTTTTTTTTTTGAAAATCCACAAACTTCAATGTGTTTGGTTCGGCTCGTTAATGTTCGTCCCTTTTGGCTGGTAAAAAAAAACCAAACATTTTGCACAAAAACAAAATACACACACGAAAAAAACGTTATAGAACATTAAAATATAATGTTTGTCTACAGTATCACTACAATTGTTCTGTTTTTTAACGAAGAACAGAACATTATATAATGTTCGGTTCTTTCTTGAAAATAGTTACGAACGGTATTAAGGGTTGTGTATGTCTACACAATCACTAAAAAAATAGATATCGTTCTTGGGTGTGTGAGCCGAACGTTAAATAATGTACTGTTTATTTTCGAACACTGATTTCAATATATAAAAATGCATTAATTGCTTAATTTTTGGAGTTTATAAGTAAAAGAAAAACAATAACATACCATACATAACAATTCTTGAACTAAAACGAGCAAGCAAAAAAAAAACAATTCATAAATATGTAATATGCATTTTTCAATTAATGCACAAGGTGTGGTATCAAGTCGCATCGTCATAATATCCTAAATAATATTTCAAATTGTTTAAAATAAATATTGTTGTGTTTCAAACAAAATAAAAATTGTAATGCTGTGTTCATTGTTTCGTCATAACTGTATAGTAGAAATCTAAATTATAAGCGGTAGCTTACAACAGTCATATCGTTGTCTTAATATGCAAACCTGCTAACTCACTTTCAGCACATTTTACAGCAGAGACAAAAAACTTTTTATTTTTCCTATTGGAAGCTTGATAGACAAGTCAAATTACAGTCAGTTTTACACACTTCAAGACTTAAATAGAAGAGAAACTACGTGATACGACGAGGCGTATCTTTCTCTACCACACGGCATCAAAATCTCAATTTACATAAAAAAGGATTTTGCCGGTTTGCATATTAAGCCGACGATATATATTTCCTGTAATTATTTTAAGACATAAGACTTTATGACTACCTTGTGAATCCACAAAATATTTACATATTTATTCAAAAATAAACTGAGATAATTTTATTAGTTATTAATAGTTTCAATAGTTAAAGGACATCTTATAAAAAAATTTTTTAGAAAAGCAATTTGGTTTAAATGTTTAGGATTAAAGCGATTCTTTTCTTAAGTTTTGACAATAGTTGACTTGGAAAAAAATTCTTTCACTTATCGTAGATGAATATCTAATTTCTCAGTACTTTTCCGGGATTTCTCTAAACATATAAAATACTCCATTATGCCATTAGAGTTTTTAAAAATTTTTAACACTTCTAATTGTTTCGGTTAATTTTGTTAAAAGACTGATATGAGAAGATATGATAAGAAACAAATAATTTAACACAAACATATAAAAAGTAAGGGAAACAAAAAAAAGGTGTTGGCAATCATAAATTTAACCCATTTTTCGCCACATTCCTGTTGATCGATGCTGAAGATAAAAAACATTGAAAAACAATGTAATTTTAGTCATCGGTCGTCGGAAAATGGGTTAAAATGAAGATCACTGAACACCTTCTTTGTTTGTATGAAAAAATATTTTCTAAACAAACACATTTTGTATATGCGACGAAACAAATAATTAAAAACACAAAAAAATATGTTATAAACTACAAAATATTGAAAATTTTTTTACTTCGGTTAATCGGTTAATCGACTTAAATTAACCGGTTTAATCGTTAATCGAAAAAAGCCAATTTGGAATTAACCGATCAGTTAATCGGGTAGTAATTAATCGGTTAACCACTATTTTAAGGCGTTACACACATCACCACAAATGCATAATACCCTCTCCACTATTGTGGTGTGGGTATAAAAATTATAATTTTCATATTAACTTAAATTTTTTTTTTTTATTATTCTCCTTAAAAATGTTTTTTTTTTTTTTTTGTTTCATTTAAAAATTAAATAAGTTAATGTTATTTCTAGACTTTATTAATATATATTATAAATATTTTTATTATTTATGTTTTTAATTTGCAAAAATTTCTTTCACTGTTAAAAATTACTTTTATGCCATATTCAAACAACAAAACTGCCTATTATTTATGTACATATTTTAAAAATTTACTTAGAGTACGAGTCTTATTCTCTCTTATTATTTCCTAATCTCTCACTCCTTTTAACAGCACCAATTTTCCTTACCATACCAGTGTTGCCGGAATCCAAAGTGAATTTTACAAAGTCAAACCTTCAAAAGTTTTCAAAATCTTATTAATTACAGAAAACAAGTTTGGAAAACTTTTTTATTTACGAATGTATACAGGGTGGCGCAGATAGAGCTTAACGGTTGTAATTGTTTTTTATTTATGCAATTATTATGAATTTTTTTTTTTTTTTTTTTTGATTGGGTAATTTTTTTATACCCTTCGCCGAATTTTGTCATTCCATTTGTAACTTCCACCATATTGATCTAGACCCTATAAACTATATATATATATTCTCCGGCTTTAGAAATGGGTGGGGATGGGGAGGTACTTGGTTGCTACACAAAAAAATAACTCAAGAAAATGTTTAACAACCCAGTTTGTTAATAAAACGACTGCCACTAATTTTACCCGTAAATGCCTTGTTGTTGTTGGTGTGTTTTTATTTTTTCTTATTTTTTTATTTCTGTATATTTAGAGAACGGCAAGATCCAAAGTTTTCAAATTAGCTACAAGCATCTTGCTTATTTATATAACTTTCTGCTCTTATCGCACCATGGTGATGGGTATATAAGATTCGGCACAAACTCTTACTTGTTTTGCGATTAGTTTTTTATCTGTAAGTGGTGGCCATTTTCTGCTTTGCACATACATGCGTGCTCTTTTTCCCGTTTTATTTAGTAGAATTCATTAGAGTTTGAAGGATTAAACAAATTTGGCTTAAAATGCTGGAAAAACTAAGTTGATAAGATTTAAGTATTACTCTGAGAAGCTAAGCTTAGTTTTTTTTATGGATTGGAGAAAAGGTTTTTTAAACCCTTCCAAACGAAATACCTAGATGTGTATTTGTGAAGAATTTTGCAATGGGACACACATATTCAATGCCTCAAAGTAAAAATTGGGTCAGAAAGAATAATTTTAAGACAAGAACTAAGTTACTTATCTATAATGCTTTGATTAATAGTCATCTCAATTACCTACCCAATGTCATTCCCAAAAAAAAAATGTGCTATGTAATATCCTTTTGTATGATTCACCAAACCAAACAGTTCTCTTAAGTGTATATAATAATCGCTGATGAACTATTCTTGGATTTTCCGTAGCCAAAATCCTGCTTGTTGTCTGTCGTAGCCATTTACTATGATATGGGTTTCCTCGCTTATTATCAAATTGTGAACACAATGAACAAAGAAAAAATAATAATTAATAAAGTTATAAAGAATTTAAACCATGTAGCTTATTCTGCGCCACAAGATTAAATATTTTAAAAATGAATTGAAAATGTTTGCTTAAACATTGAGGCGAAATTACACGAAAATGTTATGATCCAAAAATAGTCCAAGAAATATATTTTTATCCCATTTTTAGATAAGTGCAAAGAAATCGGTAACGCTGTACCATGCTCATTATTCGTTCTCCATTACTATGAACAAAATCAAACAAACAACTCTCCCTTAAAAAGCAACACAACGGTTAGTATGCAATCCGCTTTCTAGCAACAGCAGCATATTAGTACAATATTCATATAAGAAACAAATTTTAAGCATACTTTTAGGTTTCACACACATGCATCCACATAAACGAACGTTAACCAGAAAGTAAACACGACCCATTGCCACCCACTTTTAAGGACTATAAACATCTACATACAAACATTAAATAAATTAAGCAGACATCCTTCATTTCATTTTCAACACACATACACACACACACTCTCACACTTTTCACTTCCATAGAGTCATATGGAGACATTATTTTGTTGCTTGGTATATATTTTACTTTAAACCTTTTATTGTATATGAGAGACGCCAGTCTGACGACAGTTTAAACAAAATACAATAATAAACATGAACTTTTTTTAATACATAATATTATGAAGAAAAATTATGGAAGAAAATTCGAAAGGAAACGTTAAACAAAAAAAAAAATATTTTCCTGATTTGATTGGGTATAAATTGAATGACAGCGTTAGAGCGTTTTTAACATTCGAAGAGTTAAAGTTGATATTACCAACAGAAGAACTAAAAAGTTTCTACCAAATGCCGAAGTCTTAAATGAATTCTTAAAATTTTTAAGGCCTTAAAACTTATTTACTCCCGACTCGAAAGAAGACTGGAAATCGATTTTAAAAACGAAACGATTTACGGCCGAAAATTTCGTTTTCAGTGTCTTTATTAAACGATTTCAAATTCATTTTATTATTCTTCTTATTTCCTTTCTAAATTTAAAAGAAATTTTTATATATCAATTAGTATTGCGGTTATTTTGTTGAACTTTTTATGGTTTTTCAAATTTAATTTTCATAAAATTATTTTTTATGAAGAAAGGAATTTAACAACACGAAATTAATAAAAATTTATTGATAATTTTTCATTCTTGACTGCCGCGGGAATCGAACCCAGGCCTTCACGGACAGGTTACCCTTACATGTTTCGATTGCAACCACTCAATCTCCTCAGCCATCGACGACTGCTGGCAATCAATAGTCAAACATAATTTGTATTTGAAATTTGCTTTGAATGATTATCTATTTTAATGGATTAACATGGTCTTCCTTACTTCTGTTTTTTCGTACTTTTTGTCAAGAATTCTTCTTGAAGTCCAAAGTACATTTTTCTATTATTCATTATTTTGTCTTTCTTTTTCTTGTTGACCTTTTTCAGCACAACTTAAAGGCCAAATGTAAACATAGAGCTCGTGCCTTAGCTTTTAACAATAATCAGTATTGTGGTTATTTTGTTGAACTGTTTATGATTTTTAATCCAAATTTTGTATTTATATTTATTAAATATGTTATTAAATCGTCCAAATCGGTCAAATAAATAGAAAAAGTGGGCGTAAAAGTAGGCGTGGTAAATTTTTCTTTCGATGAAAGCTTTAAATGGATTAATACGAACATTTGAAAGAAAAATTAGTCAAATCGATAGAGCCGTTTTTTTGATTTTAGGTAAAGAAAAAATCGTCCAAATCGGTCAAGCCGTTCTCAAGTTAAGCGATCATTAAGACACAACATTTCATTTTTATTAAATAGATATGGGCATTTCCCGGGGTCACGAACGTACGTTCGTACGCTTTTGATGTACAAATAATATAGAAAACAAAACTTTTCCTAGCATTTTTTTTTGCGATTCGATAGCATTTGGGTAGCTCTATGTTTAGTACAAAAGATGGATTTCATCGAGTTTAAGTTTTCATAATAAGAGTTATAAACGTGTGGTAACGAACGTTAAGTTACGCGATCATTAACACACAACATTTCATTTTTATTAAATAGATATATATTTTATATGTATCTTTATTAAAGTGTATTTGGAACACAAAACTAAAACCTTAATTCAGAAATGGTTTTTAAGATCGTGCGTAATTTATCACCTTTTTTAAAACTGATCGACTTTCATCACATGTTAAGAGATAAATATAAAAGTTGTAAATCACTTTAATTTTTTACAATTTGTACAAGTTTCAATATCGTCAAATTCTTTATTCTAATGCATCTCTAATTGATGTTAATTTAGTTAGTTGGTCTGTATTTGAAATATTTTCGTGATAATTTTTAAACAAAATTATCTAGTTTTATAAAAAGAAATTATAATAATTCACTTTTACTAAAAGTTTTTTAATTTAATTTTTATTTTACCGCCACACAGTGGCTGAAAATTTTATTTCATTGGCCAAAAGTCCAATTTTTGTTTGTCACCGATTTCAAAAATTTTAATTTTATTTAATAGTAAACATATTAAAACTTAGGTAGCCAAAAAATTAGGTCAAAATATTGTTAATTGTGGTTGTGCCATGTTGTTAAACAACACTTTTTTTAATTCAGAAAAATGTGTTTTTTTTTTTAATATTTAATCCGAAAGAAATTATCATTGCACAAAAACTATCAGCGATAATAACCTGCTTGCTTTTTTGCTAGGTTGGTAGTCTTGTTATCTTTAAAAAGGTAATATTTGGAACTGTTATGTTATTTATATTTGAGATGTTAGGACATATTTTCTAAACTACTATATTTATGTCAAATTTCAACTTTAGTAGAATAGAACTTTTGCGGACCAAAAGGGACCAAAAAGGTGAAACCACTGATAGAAAGGTGAAAGTGTTTTCTTTACCCCTGTATATACTCTTGTACCCGTTTGGACCCGTCTGTTTAAGACTTTGTTTAATTTTAATGAAATTACTCAAAAAAAAATTTCTAAACTACTATATTTTTGTCAAATTTCAACTTTAGTAGAATTGAACTTTTGCGGACCAAAAGGGACCAAGAAGGTGAAACCACTGATAGAAAGGTGAAAGTGTTTTCTTTAACCCTGTTTATACTCTTGTACCCGTTTGGACCCGTCTGTTTAACACTTTTTTAATTTTAATGAAATTACTCAAAACAAATTTCTAAACTACTATATTTTTGTCAAATTTCAACTTTAGTACAATAGAACTTTGGCGGATCAAAAGGGATTAAGAAGGTACAACCACTGATAGAAAGGACTAAGTATTTTCTTTAACCCTGTATATACTCTTGTACCCGCTTGGACCCGTCTGTTTAACACTTTTTTAATTTTAATGAAATTACTCAAAAAAAATTTCTAAACTACTATATTTTTGTAAAATTTCAACTTTAGTAGAATAGAACTTATGTGGACCAAAAGGGACTAAGTAGGTGAAACCACTGATAGAAAGGTGAAAGTGTTTTCTTTACCCCTGTATATACTCTTGTACCCTTTTGGACCCGTCTGTTTAACACTTTTTTAATTTTAATGAAATTACTCAAAAAAAATTTCTAAACTACTATATTTTTGTCAAATTTTAACTTTAGTAGAATAAAAAAAAATTTTATGATATAGGGAATATTGATCGTGATCGAACAGAATACAGGTAGCTCATATTAAAAATTTTTATTAATGTTACACAATCAGAACAGCGTATAGCTACCCTGATTCATCCTTATTCGTTAGACTACGTTCACACTATCGTATTTTAAGTAGAATAAAGAGCTTAGACACGCGTTTATGCTAAACAGGTATATTATGAATCCCACCTTAGAAGTGATTTTAAAATTTGTTTTGGTCTTTTTATTTTATCTGTTTTTATGACTCTAATAATATTCTATGGCCCTATAACTATGAAATGCGTTGTTAAATTTGTGTCAGGTATTTTAAAGCATATAAATAAAATGATTTTAAGTTTTTTAACCCTAACCTGTATTTGGTATGGTTTAAAAGCAAGTGACATTCGGATGCAAACTCAGTGGATATAATATATCTGGGCAATGACAACGTTTTTCATAAAAACTTCAGCTATAAAAAATTCGCCGGAGAGTATTTTAGAAACACAAACGAGGAGAATGATAAAAATTACATTCGAAAAAAAGGAAATTTAAATTTCTATAGCACTGAAATACAATTGGACTTAGAAAATAAATTATCAGGAAATAAGGATTACAGATTTTATAGAGAGCACAATACTAGAAAAATTTCACGAAATTCCACTAATGAAGATCTATTTAATATATTATTGGCAACGTCAGATCTGTTTATCTCCAGTAATCGAAACTACTGAAGAACAGAAATAACACAGCACAGAAAATGGAATATTTGCAACCAATGTTTCAATGAAATGAACAATAACTATAATTCATTAGATCTAAGACAGACATTGTATTAGTAAAAAATAATAATAAACGGAAACTCACATTGTAACAAAAGCTATTAAAATATATTGCTGCTTTTGTTTTTAAAGGTTTTTTTTTTTATTTACATATGTATGAAATGTTTTAATAAATAAGAAATATTCAAAAAATAAATACCTTTTTTTTCGTATCAAAATTTAAAAAAAAATCAGAATTCAGCGGATTTATTTTGCTAATATGTGTTAACAAATTTTCTGCAAAAAATAATAGATTCTTCTGTAGTAATAGCAAAACTTAAGATAATAGTTCTTGAGTTTTTTTAAGTGTAAAAAAAATTTGAAAGCAAAAAGTTGTTAATTTTTCAGTAATAATAGCAAAATTTCCAGTTGATTTTACTATTTTTTTTAATGTTAAAATTTTTTTTATAGTGTAAACATTTAATTTTTTGAGTGTCCCATTAGTACAAATAAGAACATTTAAAAAAAATTTTTTTCAAGAAACGCTTTTCTTAAAAAAGAACATTTAAAAAAATTTTGCCCCCCCCCCCCCCCCCCCCCCACTAGTTTTTCGTGTATTGTCATCGGGAATATGTATGCCTGCAAAGTTTCATCCATTTGCACTGAGTATAAGGCGGTTAAATTAACGTTACAAGATTTGATTTTCCGAAGTGAAGCTAAAGAAAAAGTTTTAAAAATTTTGCCCCCCCCCCTAGATTTTATCCTGGCTACGCCCATGTATTCGTGTATTGTCATCGGGAATATGTATGCCTGCAAAGTTTCATCTATTTGCACTGAGTATAAGGCGGTTAAATTAACGTTACAAGATTTGATTTTCCGGAGTGAAGCTAAAGAAAAGGTTTTAAAAATGTTAATGATTATTATTTAAATCCAAAAATTACAATTTTAAATAATTAAAAAAAAATAAAAAAACCATATTTCACGCTAAAGTTAAAAAAATCTAAAGTTCCACTTTGCCCTTAAATTCCCCAATAACTACCCAACCGATTTTAAAGAAATTAAAGTGGAGAAAAGTTTTAGAATCTATCTGTCGATTTTCACTTAAATATCTCCTTCGGTTCAAAAGTTACAGATTTTTGGCCAATGAAAAACGATTTTCAGCCACTGTGCGCCAGACGTTTTCATTCTATTTAGTAAAAACGTGATGTGTACGTTTAACGCTTTGGTGGTGTATGCTTTCCTGGTTTTTATTTGCATTTGCTATTATATATGTGATTTTTATTACTTATTTGCCGCCATAGACACTGCTACAGCAACAGCAAACACCTTATACCACCCACAAAAAATTATCCTGCAGAATAACACAAAAAACAATTCCAACTCATACAACAGCCAGGGTTGTCAGATCGATTTTGACCTTTTTCGCCAAATTCAATGTCAAAAATCGCCAAAATCGCCAAAGCTCTTATTTTTAACTTTTTGACAATAAAATATAGATGATTTAAATTATTAAAAATATTTTTTATAAATCTTAAAAAATAAATTTGTTCAAAGTCGCTAAAATCCGCCAAAAATTTTAAAAAATTCGCCATAATATATATTCTGTTTAGTTTGTATTTAGAACCAAGTAAAAATGATTAGTGAAAACAAAAAAGGAGCATTGCACTATTAAATAGTTAATAGTAGTCTACTAAAAGCAGCAAAGAAAGAATTTTTGTGGTTAGTATAAAACAAATATTGGATTTATGTATGTATGTAGTGGAGTTCTATTATATAACTAAAACGCTATACACTTCAGCGCCAAAACTCCCTTTTGTCTTCTTTTTTGAAATACATTGTAAGTGAATTAATTTTTTTCAACGAAGGTACAAAAAAGTGCATCATGTGGTATTAACATTCATATAGTAATTTATATCTCGTAACACCGCGTCAAGAACTGCATTCTACTTAAAAGGAGAGTTTTAGTGAAGTTCGTTATTGAAAATACATTTTCAACACAGTCATTACTAGTTGGATTTGGCACCATATAATGAACAGACAAAGCAAGTACTTTAAAATGGTACGTACCTGACGTGTCCTAATAGCTATAGACTTTTGGCGAAAACTGATTAAAATAAGATGGAATATCATCCAATTACAAACGGTCATTTTGTCCATTGTGTTTCAAAAACATCCAAAAGTACGTAACGATCCATTAATATCTTTAATAACAACGAATTTTGTTTGTGATAATAATTTGCCACATTTTATAATGGAGAAATGTTCGTAAACTTGAAATAGGTATATTCATGCTTTATTATTTTTTTTTTTTTTTATATGAAAAATAATTTTCTCCTGGATTTTCAATATATTCGTCAGACATTTCAACATAACATAAAAATGAGTAAAATTATGTTTTATATTTGTATGCTCCTGAGTACATCAAAAACTTTTTAATGTGATTAAATTTCATATTGTAAGTCTTTATTGTTTATGTGTTACATTATTGTACTTATTTTATTGTTTTATAATTTTTAAATAGACAACAATCCCTTGAAAAAGTCGACAAACAATCGACGAAACGTCGGGAACAAAATATTGTAATTAAAAATTGAATTTTATTTACATTGAAGAAATTTAGGCCCTATTAGCTTGACAAAAATAACATTCATAAATTCATCACTCTGGCCAAAGAAACAACTACAGCAATAACATAATTTAGTTTCAAATATGTACTATAAAAGCCTAAAATTTCATACATAAAAATACTAGAATAAAAATAATATAATTTTCCGTATTGAATTTAACGAGTTTCAAAACAAATGCATGGCTCACCAAAAATAGCCAACAAAATCGCCAACTATTTTAAAATATCGCCAAAAAATCGCCATGTCGCCAAATCGAATATTAGGTCGCCAATCAAGATTGAAAATCGCCACGTTTGGCGAGAAATCGCCACATCTGACAACCCTGACAACAGCAACAAAACGCACTCTCTGTCTCTTACAGGCACTTACACACACAGATATACCCGGTATATTTATAACAGTATAACTTCAAAGAAGGGGGGAGTCTAGTATCACTGATTACCCATACAGTTTGTCGAGAGACACACATCCAGTGAGTTCGTAAAAAAGTAAACGCGGAAGTTGATAAACAGACATAACAAATTCCTTTAACAAAAATAATAATAGAGAAGGTTTTAATAAAATTTATTAAAATAAAAATTTAAAAAATGTGTGTAATTTATTTTAAAATCAATCAATTATTTCATTTAACTTAAAAAAAACTCTTTAATGTTTTAAAGTTTAATGTTACCCCTTTCCTTCTAAACATGTACTTTACTTTTTTTTTGCATTTTTATACACCTGCGCAGTATGCAACAAATTGCATGTCTAAATAATAAACATTTGCTTTTTAATAGACTTTTTTAAAGCTTTATAACTTCTTTTTTTTCATTAAAAATGCATATAAAACTGATTTTTAACAGTGTATTTTTAAACTTGCTTAATAAATTCGAAAAAGTTCAATATCCTTTAAGGGTACCAGTGAATTATGTTTCACTTTTGATTATGTTAACCTCTCTAAAGTATGCTTCATTAGTTATAAAAACTATTCTTTATTATTACTTGAAAAGACTTCCGGTATATTTGCTTTAACAAAACATTCATTAATTAAAACTTAAATCAATTGATTTTTTTTTTTTTTTTTGGGTAAAATGTAAGCAAAGGAAACTTAAAGGCTTTTAACTTTTATTCTTTAAACAAAACAAAAAAAAAAAAATAAAACAAAAAAAAATAGAAATATGAAACCCTTTTTTTCTTTATGCATTTTAAATTGTTCATTATACTTTTAAACACCTTGTAAGTCCTTGTTTGAATTCAGCTTTTGTTTACTAATTCTAAAGAAATAGGAAAATAATGTGTTTTTAAACTTAAAAAAACCTTAACCTTAAGTCAAGTATTTGTGCAGAAAAGTTAAGACCAAAGTCAAGGGCTTCATTTTTGTTTATCTGCCTCTTTTTTAGTCATTAAAAACTTTGAATTACTCTTTGTTTTCTTTTTTTTAAGATTTTAAGGAGTTGTTTTTTGCATAAATAAAATCTTTTTTGTTGTATTTTTTTCTTTCTTTCAGTTTGCTGCCTGGGTTGATGCTGTTATTTTCGTTTTTAGTTTAGAGAACGAATCCAGCTTTAATACAGTCTACAATTATTATACAAAAATGGCTCATTTTCGTAACGGTCAAGAGATACCCATGATTTTGGTGGGCACTCAAGATGCCATTAGTGAACGTAATCCCCGGGTTATCGATGATTCTCGAGCCCGAAAATTGGCAAATGATTTAAAGAGATGTTCGTATTATGAGACATGTGCTACATATGGTTTGAATGTAGAAAGAGTATTTCAAGACGGTAAGTTTTTCAAAAACTGTTTAAGAGAGAGAGAGAGAGAGAGAAAGAGAGAAAGAGTTTTTTTAACTTTAACCATTGATCAGTGTTAACACCAGCAAAATTTAAAATTTCACTTGACTTGAAGCAAAGTTACCAGGTTTAAATGAAATTACTTAACAAGGTTTCGTTTTAATGTGCTACATTCCCATTTCATACTACATATTGATAAACTGAAATTTATTGTTGATGGGATAAGCTTTTCCTATGGGCATTTCACTGGTTGCTAAGCCCAGATCATCAGAAAACTTCATCCAAAGATTTTAGAAAAGCTAAAGTTATTATCCAAATAAAACTGTTAAGCGAATAAGAATTATAAAAACCAGCAGCCGTATTCCGTAATTCGCTAAAGCTAAAATCTATCGCTAAAAACCTATAAAGTTGATTTAGCAATTGGTTTTTTTTTGTCAACTCTAACAAAAATAAAAACGAATTACTTTGTTTCATTGTTGGCAGCTCAGTTTTTTTGCACTGCCACTTGCATATTTGTTATCAAAAGTTTTCTTAGGAGTCAACAAATTTCATTAATAATCACCCCTATCGCGAATGTTATGGGAATATGATTTATGGGATCAAACCTAAATTCCCATCCCCAACAAATCGGTATCGCAAATATTTTGGGAGTAAAAATTTCTATTGTGAATTATTTGTCAGTGGTTTGTAAACAAAAGCCTCTATTGTGAGTAACTTGTCAGTGCTTGTATTGTAAAAGAAAAATATACAAAATAAAATACTTATAAAAATATAATAAAATAAATAATGAATAGTGTTTATCTTCATTTTTTTTTTATGTACACTCCTTCAATTGGCGATGCCAAATTTTTTAAGTTTGGGAATTCATTCCCAAAAAATTAGTTATGGGAATCATTCACAATACGAAATAAAAAAATATGGGAATATTTTCATGGGAGTAGTTGTTTGCGATAGGGGTGAAGATTTAGTTTTAATGTACTTAATTAACTTTTCTGATATTAGAATCGTAATTTTCCCCCGGGTTTTATTTTTAGTTTAAATACAATTTTCTAAAACTCATATTTATCAAAATCTAAGAGTCCATGCTCGCACCATTTATTATTAAGCTTTTGCTATATTAAACGTTGGAAATCGTATCTTAAAAAAATACTGACTATGGTTGAGAAAACTTTTTTGCCATTTTTGGACCAACTATAAACCAAATCTACTTCTTAAAGAAAGTACCCACGCTCTTTCCAGGACAGTAAAAACGAATAAGAGTGCTATATTCGGCTATGCCGAATCTTATATACCCTAAACCATGGTGGGGAAAATAACAGAAAGTTATAAAAATACCGTTCTTTAAATATCAATAATCTAACTTTGTGTCACGCCCACTTGTCCAATTTTATCTACACATGGTAGGTATTGGAGCCTATATGGTTTATGTTAGGTTTGTGAAATCAGAAATCGCATATGTGTATAAAATTGGCAAAACTGGAACCGATTTCTATAGATACATCGGCATGTCACAAAACAGGACATTTCGAAAATCGGCCTTTTATTGGGTAAAAGTAGGTAGCTACATTTTGATTAACTCATTTTAAACTGCAAAATTTTTCTCTAACTACATGTCACAATAAAAGTTCATTTTGAAAGTCGGCTTTGAGCGGGTAAAATAGGGAATTTTTGGTACTTTTTAATTAAGCAAAATTAGACTGCAAAATTTAAAAATTTTTATTACTTTTATGCTTAAAACTTTACCAGGGACATAGCGCATCAGTATAAAAAATATAAACTTGAAAGGACAGAACAGGGAAAAAACTTGTACATCTGGTACTTTTTTTAAACTAGTTTTTTCAATATAATTTTGTGAAAACTTAAAACCTATGTTCTTTAACTTAAAGTCTCCAAAGATTGTTTTATAAACTAAGTTTAACTATAGAATATTTAAACTCAAGTTAGAGAATTTCCTAATCACCATTGCTCCTTATTTGTGTCCAATTATAGAAAAATTTACTTTATTTTTAACATTTTCTTCTTAAACTTAAATCTCTTAAACTTTCAAGAGAAAGTTTTGTAGAAAAAAATTAAGTTAAGCTTTAGTTTAACTAAACTTTAAAATTTTCTACCAAACTTCAATTTTTTTCTTTTGTATTATAAGTTTTAATTAACCTTTAAGAGAGTGTGTTTGTAAGCAAAGTTTTAAAGTTGCTAAGTTTAACTAAAACTTTTTTAAGAACACAAATCTCGTCTTAGTGGATCGACTTGGCGAGGTACCAACAACCGGTCCAAATTTCAACATTTAAGCTCTTGGCGTTTAGGCTTTGCGATTATGAATCAGTCAGTCAGTCAGTAACGTTAAAATTTCAACATTTAAGCTCTTGGCGTTTAGGCTTTGCGATTATGAATCAGTCAGTCAGTCAGTAACGTTAACAGTTTTTATATATAATTTTTTATTATTTTAAATAACTTTTCTTTAAAATTTTTATTAAATTTCTGGTATTTTTAATTTTTCCCTCTTTTCTTTATTTCTTCCCCCATTTGTTCAGCCTGTCAAAAAATTCTCTCTCAACGTTTACCCCTACCCGCAAGTGTTACCTCCAGACCCACCACACCCCAGGGTACGCGGTTGGGTATAGCCTCATACCATCACAGTTCAACAAATGGCACCAATTCCAATGGCTTTGTCTCCGCCAATTCATCCTCCAACTCCATGCAAACAGCTGGAGCTGGGGGAGCTGCTAGTAATCTCACTCTACCCCATAGACATCATGTTCTGTCGAGTTCAACTCATCATATACCCATGCGTATGAGTGCAGATTTTGTTCACAACGAACAGCAGCATAGTCTGCCTCCGACGGGTAATGCCCAAAAGCTTTGGCAACAACAACAACCTCAAGAAACCCAGCATGTACAATTGAGATCTCATCATAATCGCGATAGAGAACGTGACTATAATTTGACCAATGAAAATAACAATATAACCAAATATAATCCACAAGGTTCTAACTCTCAGAATAGTTCGGCTTCCGAGCAATTGGCTCCTTTGTCGTTGGTGCCTTTAAGAGAGAAAGACTCAAATTTGGCAGTGAGTGGCAAGGATTTGCCCACGCCCACTTCCACACCTACAGCCAGCCGTAAATCACGCAGAAGATCGAATCTCTTTATACCCTCCTCCTCGAAGAAGGGTGAGAAAGAGATGAAAAATGGCGAATTGGGTAGTGGAAGATCGATTCCCATAAAACAGGGTTATTTATATAAAAGATCTAGTAAGTCCTTAAATAAAGAGTGGAAAAAGAAATATGTTACTTTGTGTGATGATGGTAGGCTGACTTATCATCCATCTTTGCACGACTATATGGATGATGTTCACGGCAAAGAAATACCCTTGCAATATGTAACGGTTAAAGTACCGGGACAAAAGCCCCGGGGATCTAAATCTATAATAACTAACAGTGCTTTGACAACATCCATGTTGTCCACAAATAATGGTAGGTTTAAACTTATTTTAGTAATTTAAAACCAAATGTCTTTACTTATTTTTTTGTATTTCTTTAAAGCTTTTGAACCCTTAAAAGAGTCTGCTGTCAAGTCCAACTCTTCCCAACAAACCAGCGGTGACGAAGGCATAGCCATGTCCAATTCTAATTCGCAAACCTTTATAGCCGGCTCAGGAGAGAATTCACAACGTGAATTATTAGCCGTCAATGCTTCCAACAAATTGGAGGCCCAAACACCAAATGTCAAGAAGCGCCATAGACGTATGAAGAGCAGTAGTGTTAAATCAAATGAAATTGATGATTCAGATGGCTATGAATTCTATATTGTTTCATTGGATTCAAAACAATGGCACTTTGAGGCTGCTAATTCCGAGGAACGAGATGAATGGGTAGCAGCCATAGAGCAGGAAATATTTAAAAGCTTACAGACCATAGAAAGTACCAAACTGAAGCCGGCCACTACAAGTGAATTGGCTTCAATGGTGACGATTAGAACACGGGTGCCGGGTAATGGATATTGTGTCGATTGTGATGCACCAAGTGAGTTAATGTTGGGTTAAATTTTTTTTATTATTTTCTTTCTTTGATTTGCAAAACTTAAAATGAATTTTGGTTATAAGGACGGACTTTGAAAGAGTTTTAAATTTATTTCTCCATTTTTTTTTTTTTTTAATTTTCAGATCCCGAATGGGCAAGTTTAAATTTGGGTGTTTTAATGTGCATTGAATGTTCGGGCATACATCGTAATTTAGGCTCTCATATATCTAAAGTACGATCTTTGGGTCTAGACGATTGGCCGTAAGTTTTTACAAAGAATTTTAAGATGGTTTTATGAGTAAAAAAAATTTTTATTTTTTTGTTTTTTGTAGAGCTGGCCATTTAAATGTTATGCTGGCCATTGGCAATAGTTTAGCTAATTCCGTTTGGGAATCTAACACCCGCCAGCGTTCCAAACCCAAACCAAATTCTTCTAGGGAAGAAAAAGAGGCCTGGATTAAAAGTAAATATGAGGCCAAAGAATTTTTACCTCAACAGAATAGTAATACAAATGCTACACCTGGTCAGCAATTAATTGAAGCTGTCATTAGGTGAGTTTAGACTTTGAAAAACAATTTTTTTCTCAAAATCTGTATCAATTTTGTTTTTTGCTGTTTTTAAGATCCGATATGAAATCCATTGTGCTAATTTTGGCCAATGCCAATGCTGAAGTTACTAATGCCAATGTTAGTCCTAGAGATGTTAGGACTCCTTTACTATTGGCCTGTGCCATTGGCAATTTAGCTATAGCTCAACTTTTAATTTGGGTAAGTTGCTTTGAATACCAAATAAACCCTTAACTCTTAATAAATTATCTTATTATGCTTTTGTAGAATGGTGCCAATATAAAACATACCGATCATGAGGGCCGCACCTGCTTGGCCTATGCTCGAGCTGCTCAATCTTTGGCCACGGCTAAATCATTAAAGGCCGCCGCAGCTGCTGCAGCTGCTGCCGCCCAAAATGCCAGCAGTAATACCAACTCCAGTATGGCTAGCAATAATTCGTCATCTTCATCCTCAGTTTCTAATGCGACCACAACCTCAAATAACTCTGTTTCGGCTACCAATAGCAGCAGTACGTGTTCGAATACCACAACCACAAATGGTGGTATACCAGCACCCCACTATAGTGTGGAGGAAACTACAGCTTTGGTAGAGCTTTTAACGGGTTTGGGATGCCCTGAATCGGCACCTTTGACGGCGAGCGGTACCTTGCCGCGTAGACGGGATACCTTGGGTACGCCCTATGAAAAAACTGTTTCGGGGGTGATATAAATTTTCAAATATTTTACAATTACAACAGATTTTTATCTAAAATTAGTAATTAGGAGACAAAAATATTATTTTTTATTTCAAAAAAATTACAACAACAAAAAAACGCTTAGCTTTTTTCTAAAAAAAAACAACAAACCGGATATTTTTTTAGTTTTTAATAAAATTAAAATTTTAAATAGTTTTCTTAAGGCCTAAATCTAACATACAAAAACCTCTATCTCAAATACTGGTAATATTTTTATGGTAGATAATTTATTTTTTTTTTTTTTTTTTGTATAACGGGTGTTAAAATTTGGGCTGTTATTTAAATTAAAAAAAGAAAAAATAACTTTCAATATTTTACTAAAATTTTTGGTTCCTTTTTTATTTATTAAAACTCTAAAGGGCCTATTTCACCAATTCCATTTCAATATCAAGTCATATCTAAGGCCCCTATTACGGTTTAAAACTCAACTGAGTTGACAACTGGTTGTGATCAGTTGTAATTTTTGTTATGTTTTTGTTCACCGCAATATAGCATAGTTGTAAACCATAATACAAAAATTAAGAAATTCAAATTCAACTGAGTTGAGTTGTGAACCGTAATAGAAGCCTAAATATAGTTTTGCATTTTATTTTTATTTGACTTGAAAAACGAATTTTGAACATAAACCTCTGTCACAGAAATCAATTTCGATCGAAAGTAGAGAGATTTTGATCTTGCTTCACATAAAACGAAATCACTTTCGTTCAGAATTGATTTCTGTAACTGGCCTGATAAATTGATATTTAAAAATGATTGGTGAAATAGGCCTTTATCCAAATATTTCCTTATTTTAATTTTTTAAATGGTTGAGTTTTATATTTGTTTTTTTTTATTGATTCGTTTGTGTATTTTTTTTTTTTTTTTTTTTTTTGTTTTGCAAATTTTGTTTAAGTTTTGTAAACCTATTTTTAACCATATAAGCAACCCTTAAGAACCAGTAAATCGCCAAATCTTTTTTTGCTTTGTTTTTAATTTTAAGCTGTCATTGGTGTGTAGAATCTATTGTATTAAAATTTTTCATTTTCTTTAAAATCATATTAAGAAAATTCCCTGTTAATTGTTTTTAACTTTAGAAAAATCTGCTTTTCTTTTGTTTTTTTATTTAATTTTAGTTGAAAAACAAAAACCAAGTTTGTACTATAATTGTTTTTAATTGAAAATTATTAAATATATATGTGTTTGTATAACTTTATTTGTGTGTGTTTGTAAATAACTATTATTATTTTTTTATTATTAATTAAGCCAATTATTATTATAAGTTTTATTATTTTATTAAAAATTCCAAAAAAAAAAAAAAATATTTAACAAAACATAACCTTAAATTTTTTATTTTATTTATTGCAAGATTAAAGCCATAAAATCAAAATTTTGTAAAAAAAAAATTATAAAAAAAATTCTAAAAAAAACGCCAGAAATTTTAAATTTTTTTTCTAATTTACTTTATAAAGTGGTTGCTTTATCTTAAATACTTCAAATTTGTAGTAATTCTAGATAAGTTTCAAAATTTTAGGCCGCCGTTCGGATTCGGCGTTAAACTGTAGGTCCCTCATTGTTCAGAATGCTAACAACTCTTAAGTAAATCATCAGTTTGAAGTTGAACCAAATTTTAGAGTTTTTTTCAAATAACTTTTAACTTTCGCCAGAAAAATTTATTAACATTTTGTTAATTTGAAATACGGACCGACCTATTTTTTTGTAAGTAACAGATGTATAAATAAGTTAGCGCAATTTTGGCTATTTTATTATGATTTCAATACGATTTCAGATGTGACCTTATCCTGGCCTTCTGTCACTAAATTATAAAGGGTGGAAAATGAATTAAGTGGATTTTGGATATATTTGGCTAAAGTGAAGCGTATTGAAGCTCTAGGGTGTTCCGAATCTATCGAAATGAATGAAAGCTAGCTATTAAGCGGATTAAGTTAAATGTTGCGTTCGTTCCAAAACACAAACTATTAAACTTCTGGGGAAAAAAAGTATCAAGTATCATTCCAGCAGGGCTTTTTGCCGAAACGAACGTTAGACATACATAGATGATAAGGTCTGATGCGGGGAGGCAAAGCTTTCCATTCGCTGTTTTCAAAAAGGTTTTTTACTGGTACAGCAACTTCAGCTGAAGCATTTCTGAAGAGGTTAATGACAATTCCGTATTTATTGGCATATTGTAAATAGTTTATGTTAATTGCTCCCTACGAATGAAACAATTATTGTCTGCTCTCATGTAATAATTAACTAAATTTTTCCAGCTTGATTTAAAGAGTGGTCCAACTAAAACTCACGATGTTAATTGTAAGTAAAACAAAAAGTTTTCAGAAAAGTATCTTAATATTTTTTTATGAGTATGGAAGGATTTGTGAAAATTATGTGTGAAACAAAAAAACGGCCGAGTGCTCGCCAAGGCTTCGGTGGCATACCGCTCCGGTGGCCCATATTTTCAATGACTCCGAGACATTTCCTTTAGCTTTAGTAAGAAGTCCAACGGTGGCAAATTACATGATCGTAACGGACAATTAACATCGCCACTAAAGTAACAATTCACTTCTGTCTGTTCAACCAACCTTTCAGCGTATTGACGACGCTTGAAATGGTCAGTAGGCTTGTGCTCTTGATTCATTTGAACCTTGTAAGCGTGTAAATTCAAATCTTTATTAAAAATTCGCATGAGTGATGTTCGTAAGATGTCCAATTGTTGGGCACGACGACTACGTGTCGAGGTTGACGGCTCTTCTAACACACTCTAGCAAACAGCAATGCTTTATGCAGAAGGAACTGGGCGAGCATGCACAGGTGTTTTCACATTTCCTACAAACCCGGTTTGCTGAAATTTCCACACAATTCTCCCGATTGTGGACACATTTGGTCGATTATGCTGACCAAAAAAACATCCCGAAATCTATTTTGATTTGAACGTCCAATTTAGATTTGAACGCAAATTAAGTAGGGCAAAATACCTGACGTTAAGGTTTGACTCACAATTAACATCATGCATTACGCTGGACCACCCTTTGCATATAAAGATCTTTCCCTACTTCTAGAAACACTTGGTTAGTTCCCGTACTTAAAATTTAGATCCAACTGTTACCAAAAAGTGTTCCCGTACTCGTAAAATTGTATGCTTTTTTATAACATTGGGTTGCCAATTTTAAGTTAGGGAACAAACCTTGTAGTAATACCTTAATGCTGATTTACACGCATCAAGTTTCTGTTGCCAAAAATTTGTTTTCATATTCTTAGTATTTAAAATGAGTTTAAATTTAAGATGATGTTAAAAAAAACATGAAACAAACTGCAGGTTTCAAAAAAGAAAAAAACAAGAACTAAAAAAAATTTGTAAATCATCATCAATTAATGCCGGTTCACATCAAGTCAAGTTTGACCCGTCAATTCTTGAGTCTTTAAGAGGGAGGGGAAAAGAAATGGCATTCTCTTTTCCCTTCTCTCTAAAAGCTCATGACTTGTGAACAGTGAGAAATTATTTATACCTCCAAAAAAATATCTCTAAAATTTTGTAAAATTTAAAAATATTTGTTGTTCTTGTGCATATTTCGATTTCAATCCCATTATTTAAATCCATTTCAACAATGGCGGTCATACCAAAGCGTATATTACTTCGTTTTCTCATTCTAAAGTTCAACTTTTTAACACCTTTTCCAATTTTTATTTCAAAAAAATTACATATTTTCTCTATCCACACTGATTAAATCCTCTAAAACCATTTAGAACTATAAGAAACTTAATGTAAGCAAAAGTATAGCAGTTCTTTTGCTGGCCATTTTTAAATTTAAACAATTAGAAACTTAAAAAAAGTAATAATTAAAAAAACAAAAAAAAAAAAACAAATTAGCTTTTTCCAAAAACAATCACAAAAAATTATAAAAGTAAAATTTAACTAAAAACAAATCACCTAAAACACGCTTAAAATTTAAAAAACCATTAAAATATATATATAAATTACAATTTATTCTATAAAAAACAATATTAATATACATACGTAAAAATAGGGCATCAATAATAAAAAGAAATATTTATTACAACAGCTAAATTAAAAAATAAAAAAAAAAATTAAAAAATAAACTTTAAGATTTTAAATTTATCAACAAAAAATTTCTTAAGGGTTAAATAAACGACACAAGCTGTTTGACAACAATAACAAGAAGTTTGTGTGAATATTAAAATGTTATAATATTGTGCTCCATAATGTTTGCATATATTTGTGCCACCGTTTGTGTGGTTTATTTGTCCCTTTAGTCTGGATTTTTATTATGACTTTTTTGCCTGGAGAAAAGGCATGACTTTAATTTTTATTGTAGACGGGTGTAGAAAATCTTATTTATTACGCATGTCGCCAACAAAAATTCAAAGTTTTTACTGTTTTTTTTTTTTTTAAGTAAAAACATCATAATGAAAATGTCAAAAATAATGGCAATTTATAGAAAAACTTATTACAAATTAACAAAAAAAAAAAAAAAATTAATTAAATAAACCATTTTGTAGTGTAATTTTTTAAACATGGTATAATTTTATTTAAAATATAATTTATTTATATATTGTATAAATGTATTGCATAATAATTTATTAGAAAAAAACTTATGTTATTTTAAAAATAATAATAATAAAATCACAATTAAATTGGAAAGCAAAATAATACAAATAAAATATTTTAAAATACCCCCAAAAATAGACGAAAAATGTGTTTTATTTTAAAATAGTTTTAAAAGCTAAATAATAAAGTAAAATATTTGAAATTCCTGTTTCAAATAACACATTATCTTAATAAAATAACTGAAACATTGGATTCTGCTTTGTAAAGCTCTTGAAATTGAAACCTGGCTTCTTACGTAAAGTAGTTTTTAATGCATGCAAATTAAAATACATATTCCTTAAACAAATTAATAAAGCTGACTTTACCGCTCGGCAGCAGCAATAAAAATCAACCTGGCAACACCTGGTAAAATACATTTATAATATGTACTTCAAAATAAAAATAAAATGTGTTTTTTCAGTATGGTTTTCAAAACTTACAGAAGTAAGATCGTGGTGATAGTTTACTTAAGGTGGCCTTGGTATTACAGCAAAAACGTTTTGAGTATTATTTTATATCGAGGGCTTATATTTAAAGAGCACTATCTGGCGAATGTTTTCGAAAATAAGTTGTCTAAAACTTTTTTACGTTGTATGCTGCTTATTTTTTAATTTCCTTAAAGTTGGCTTTCGCTTGTATTTTAAAATAAGCCTGGCAACACTGACTGGTAAAGTAATTTTTATAATGAAAAAAATTTCCTAATTAAGCCCTTGTTGGTACTAATACATTTTTATTTTATTTTCATTATTAATAAAATAATTTTTATTTTAAAATAATAATCGACAGAATTTTTTTTTGCTGGCTGACGTCATCAACAAAAAATGAGCAAAATTTTTCCAATTACTGAAATTTGTTTCTTAATACCAGGCTCACAGAATCCTACAAAACACAGTAAGCAACATTTTGCAAATTTTTTAGAAAATTTTATGCAGCATACTTTAGGGATGTTTAAAGTATTTGAGTCACCCTGTCCGTTTTTTTAATGACAGGCAGACTCAAATACTTTGGACATCCCTAAAGTATGCTGCAAAAAAATTCTAAAAAATTTGCAAAATGTTGCTTACTGTGTTTTGTAGAATTCTGTGAGCCTGGTATTAATAAACTAATTTCAGTGATTTCTTGTGCTAGTTGAAAATTTTTGTTGATGACGTCAGCGTCAGGAATGCCGATGGAGCTTTTTTAATGAATTTTAAGAGGAAATTGTAGTTGTAGTGAATTTTTTTCTTTATAAAAATTACTTTACGAGGGTTGCCAGGCTTATTTTCAAATGCCAACTAAAAGCCAACTTTATTTTTATTAGTTATTAAATAAAGAACGTTTTAGGTTATTGTTGTTTTTAATATAAATATACAAAAGAAATAATGTTCCTGCCGAAATTGTGGGCGAGGAAGTTTATAATAAATATAATAAGTTTATAATAAGTTGGGGACGGTACGTGTAAACACAAAGATAAGTGCATGACATTTTTTTAACTTCCTTTTCTCTGTTAAGTTGTTGTTGTTTTGAAGCATTTTTTACCGAAAAATGTTGAAACAGATTTCTGGGCGTGACCATATTGGCAACTTTAAAAGGAAATTGAGCAGCAAAAGTTGAAGCGTACGTTTAAAAGTTAAATATTTTTTAAATTGACTTTAAAAGGGTTGACATAATATTATTAAAAAATAAAAATTGTGTTGTTTTTTTAAGAAAGGAACTTTTAATTAAAAAATTCGTTAATTAACGCAAGTAAATATGTATGTATGTATTTGTAAATAAAAGAAAAGATAATTTAGTTACAGAAGAATAGTGTTGCCAGTCTAAATTTTTTTTAGGAATGATTAGGAAAAATTTTGTTTCAATTTATAATTTAACTTAGCCTGTTTTCGAGTAGGGTAATTAAAGAAAATCTTTATCCGTGAAAAAAGAATTCTTTAGAATATATTTTTTATTCGCGAAACTATTTTTCCAGACTTGCTTCGAAATTTTTGCAAATATTTTCCTATATCGCGGTTGTCGTTGGCGATATTAATACGCACACAACGATAACCTTTTGTGTAATAGATTTGTAAACAGTGTCGTTTTTGTTGTCATTTTTGCTAACCACGATGCCATTTTTTAAAAAGCATACCTTTTGCCACAAAATCCTAAATGGGCATTTTGCCCTTATCGTGCTTGGCGTATTTAAAATACGCCTACGACTGTTTGGTAATAGATTAAAGGAAATAAGTTCACGTTCTCTTTTTATTTTATTTCTTCAATTACATAACCGAGCCCTTAGGGCTTTTTATGGTTAATAAAAGCTACTAACTAAATTTTAGGACATTTTAGAAGATTTACCATATTTAATTCAGTTAAAGCCATATTTTTTGTAAGCTTTAAAAGAATTTTAGAACTGAAGCAATAGTTTTTTTAGATTTTACTTAAAAAACTTAAATTTAGATTTAAAAAATGGGCTTTTGAGGATGTTTCATTTAACATACTTACCTTCTAACCACTTCCTTATTTTGTAAAGCGCTGAACCACACTTAAAAAAAATATGTTCCTACAAATTTTTGCCAATTTACAAAATAACCACCTAAGATGTAACAAACATAAATAACGAACACATTTGTACAAATTTGAGAATTAAAAATCAAAAACGATTCAATTTAATGTTCAAAATATTTACATATCGCACTGGTTCCTCTAAAAAGAGTCAACTAAAAATTTTTAAATTTTCACATTTTGTAAGAAATCGATCTACCCACTGTAAAAATCTTACATAATTTTCTCTACTCTTTCGCCAAAAAAATACAGTTGTATTTCATACTGTTGTCAACTAAAGAGAATAATTTTGAATTGTACCCAAATGTAAGCTGAATTCATATAAGTTTTGTTTCAAATAAAGATAAATATTTTAAGTTGTGCTAGTATTTATGTCACAACGGCTTTCTTTGATGATGTTCTATTTTGTGTTGTCTCTTTTTAGTTGTTATAGGTAAGTTTGTTGTGCTGTTAATTAACATTTCGTTTACATAAATTAAAATCCTACATCTTATTCCGCAAAGCCTATTGGCTTGGCTGCCGGATATAAATGACAATAATGACACCACTTTATAAATGAACAAATTTCACATAAAGGGGAACAACTCAAAAACTTATTATTTTTCAATAATCCACGAAAAAAAATACAAAAAAAAATACCGTTGTATACTTCTTACTCGTATTTCTTAACAATGCCATAATTGTTTTTAACTTTCATTTTTAATATATAAAATAAAATCAGTTTTTTGCCTCTACTTAAAATTTGTAAAATTAAATCAACATTCTTTATTTCTATTATAAGTGCACATTCATTAATATATCGTCAGCTCACTATTGGTTTGACCTTGCCACCATTTAAAAAAAAAAATTAAGTAGGGTATGGGGTATATATCTTTTGAACACAACCTTTCTGAATCCACCAGTTTCACGAAATTTTTTATTGTTTCTGAGATATTCAGCATTCATTTTGCTCCATATAAACTATTTTGAGTATTGTTTTGCGAATGCTGCAATTTCCTCATAGAAAAACGTACAAAATAAATTTCACTCTTGCTGGGCTTCTTTGTCGTAAGAAAAACAAGTAGTTAAAGCGAAAGCAAAATAAAAGACAACAAGAAACTAAATTTCACCCTTGCTTCGCTTCATTGCCGTTTGAAAAAAGTAGTAAAAGCAAAGCAAAATAAACTCAATACACAGCAGTAAGTATACGAATGCAGTACAAAAAGATACTTTTTAGAAATATATTTAGAAAAGTGGCGTATGCGGCACAAAACAATTTTTTACTTTTAAGGTGGATTCAGAACAATATTTTTATCCGAAGAATAATTTTTTTACTGAATGTTTTATGCAGAACGAACGATTCACCCATTTCGGAAAAACAAAGCTACCATATTATGGCTTACAGATGTAAACAATTATACAAAATGTTAGCACATCTAGCAAACTACTTATATTGAAGGGTTTTCTAAAAGTATGTTAAAAGTATTAGTTTTAATTATATTTATATTTTTTTTAGAAATTGGGAATTATTTCCTTGTGAAGGTTACTTTATATTATTATAAACATTTTTTCATTTTTCGAATTTATTCTATGAGTTAAATTTCAAAATACATAACTGAAATTTAACTCATAGAATAAATTCGAAAAATGAAAAAATGTTTATAATTATATTTTTTTTATTTAATTATTTAAAATAAGTACATTTAAAAAAAATTATTTTAAGAAACGCTTTTCTTAAGAAAGATAATCACCCCTATCGTGAATAACAAGTGGAATTTTTGTTCCCATGAAATTTTCATTTCCCTCGAAGGGCAAAAAGCAATCGTGAATCTCATGTGAAAATTTTTTCACGCTATCACTTCCAGTGAATGTAAAAAAAAGAAGAAAGATTAAAAAAATTAAAAATCAATGAAATTTTTTTTCAAAAATATTCAAGTATATATTTTAAAGAAAGGTTAAAATAATAAAGCAAAATATTTAGTATTGGAGGTAGGGTTTTTTCCCGGGATTTCCCATCCCGGGAATTCCCGGCAATTTCAATAATTATATTTCCCGCTTTCCCGGGATTTTTCATGCGGGATCCCGGGAAATAAAAAATTCCTCATAGTTTAAAAAAACAGCTATTTATACTTTGAAATTTAGTTTTCTATTCTCTTAAAATAAGCATCTGTGGATGGGTTGTCGATTAGATCAATTACAAGAAGTGAGTACATACGTAAATCAATGTCTCCTGATGCAATAAATCTACTTAAAACAGAATAGGCAGTGCAACAGTTGATAATTAATAAATTTAGTGAAGTGAAAAGTTAATAAAGAACATTAATTCAAAATAAGATGCAGGTAGTAAAGTTTAATTGTCCATGGACAAGTCTTTAAAATAGCAGATACCTAAACATATAGCTCCTTTATTGTAACATAGTCATATCTACAAAAACAAATGAACTTGGCAAAATGCGATTAAAGTTTTCAAAATGTACCGATTTAAAGATATATTTGACTATAACTTCGGTTCAGTTTGAGATAAAATACGAGAAGGCATGAAGGAACACTTTGCTTACATTACTTACAATTTTTTAATATATGACTATGTTGCAACGAAGGAGCGATATGTTTATTAGGTGATAAACATAAATTTTTTTCAATTTGTGTTGGTTTATATACCCTTGAAGTGCGGAGAAACCGAAATAAAAAAAAATTTGGAAACTCGTGTAAGATACTACAACATACAATTTGAAAAACACATTGTCCTAAAGATTACAGATAGACCTAATGAAATGAAAAGGTTTGTAAGATGTTGATGCTATTTTTTGCATGAACCTTGACATACATTTGACTGATATAGACGTTGTTTATAAAAAAAATGCTTCTTATTGTAAATCAAAAGCCTTCTACAACGGTGCACTTTTAACTATTTATTCAACCTCGGTAAAAAAAATGAACGAAATTTTTCGGAAACATGGTAATTAGTAAATAAAATAATCAATATACTTTTTGACGACTTACTAAGCGCTTTGAATGTGTCGGAAAGTTATTTCCTAAGCCGTTAAAAAATCTTAATATATTTATTTAAAATATTTTATCTATTTTATGAATTAACTTTTTGATCTCATATCTTGAGTACCTCAATTTGTGTTTGTTTTTATTATTGTTTTATGAATTAAATTGTTATGTTTATCCTAATTTTTTTATCTTGTATCTAGAGCATAATAATAATACGGAATTTACATATAAAACCGTAAGGTAATAATAATTCAAGTTCCTCTTTTAATCTTCATTTAATTTTGTAGTATTTAAGGATTTCTTTTATTTAATTTACTGTGTATTATTTATATGGAGCGGGATCCCGGGATCCCGGGAAATTCAAAAAAATTTCCCGCTTTCCCGGGAATCGAAAAACTCCGGGAAAAAAAACTCTAATTGGAGGGATAGTTTGATTACAACGTTAGTTTTTTGCACTTTTTAAATTTAATGTAGTAAAATATTTTCCATGATTCTGCCACCAAGTCAATCGAAAGTTTCACAAATCCGCAAGTAATCTACCTGTTGCTTTGCATTTTGTTGAGCAATATATCGGTTTGTGCCTTTTTAACTTTATTAACCCTTAATATTCGATATATAGGAGGAGCTTCTTACATACATGTTCTGGTCCCTAGCAAAAATAAAGTGAGAAAATCTAATGGAAATGTGAACAAATTACCAGGGAAAAAATTTTTCACGATAAGGGGAATTTTTTCTCGTGAACATTTTTTCACGTTATTATTCTCCTTTGAATTACATTTTTTAATGGGAGTTGTTCATGATCGCAAATATGTGAAAAGGGGAAAAATTACGAGGGAAAAGTTTTTCACGATAGGGGTGAATAATTTAAAAAAAATTTTGCCCGCCCCCCCCCCCCTAGATTTTATCTTGGCTACGCCCATGTATTCGTGTATTGTCATCGGGAATATGTATGCCTGCTCAGTTTCATCCATTTGCATTGAGTAAAAGGCGGTCAAAAAAGCATTTTACCAAATTTACATGTCATACATGTTTTAAATTTGCAAGAAAATTTGTTCTTTCTGTTACTTTTGTTGTGAAAAATATTCCCCCTTATTGCTAAAGCCAATATCGACTTAAATGACGTCGACACCGCAGTCATGGCATTACCGCCGTCAATATTTACGATAACCGATAACTATTGACAAAGATTTTGTATTAATGAAGACAATTTAACGCCGACGTTGAAACGAATTGGCTTTGATTTTGTCGACAAAGTTTTTACCGTCGTCTAGTAAAATTGTGACAAAGTTTTTACAATATATTTAAAAAAAAAATTAAAAAAAAAATATATTAATAATATTGTTACGTTTTTCCTTTAATAAACGCGTTCGGTTTACTCCCTTTATAATAAACCGTTGAGTTCTTTTAATTGCAAATAAAAATAAATACACACACTTATTCAACTTAACAAACTTTATTGAAATTAATTATTTTGTTCACAATTGTTAGTTACGAACAGAACAGTTTTTCAAAACAAACTAAACTAATTTTACATGAGTCACCCCTTTTTATATTTCATACTTATTTCTAGATTTTTCCTGAACCTTCCCGTTAAAACTATTTATTATGTTCTATAACCATTTCTAGAAATTACTGGGAAATTTATATAGGAATTATTTTTAAAATAACAGTTGTGTTGAAAATTATACATCACAATTTTAAGTAACATAAAACTATAACTTACAAGATAACTTATAACTATAACTATAAATAATTCTTAGATAATTTAACTTTCGTAACACTGCCCTCCACTTAAGCCTGTTCGTCCCGAATAGGCTCAGATTCTCCTTTTCCATAATGGGCTAGTCGTTCTAGATGTACCACTTTCATTTTTGATATTGGGCTCTTATATTTCTGGATCCGATACACCACGTCATTCAATTTCTTTATTACTTTATATGGGCCATCCCAATGAGTCTGCAGCTTTGGAGATAGTCCTTTCTTTCGTTGCGGATTAAAAAGTAAAACCAACTGGCCTTCTTTGAAGCCTTCCGAATTTGCCGCTCGATCATATCTGGCTTTCATCTGGTCATTTGATGAATTAACACGCCTTCGTCTTAACTCGTTTTTCTGCTCTTGGGTAGAGTCATTATTATTCGCTGGTACGGATAGTTCACCAAAGTTGTACTGCTGGGCCGGATTTCTACTTTCTCCAATCAGACCATTTTCTGCAACGCACTGTGGGCATGTAATTGCGCAATCAATCACGGCTTGCTTGCAACCGACCCAATAGTAGCTTGCTTTTAACTTCTTTATGGTTCTCGTAACGCTAAGATGCCCACCACCAGTACCTTCGTGGAATTTCTTCACAACTTCACATACTTTAGAAGTCTGTACTACAATAAGGTTTTTAACAGTTTTGCCATCAGTACTTTCCCATGTACGGTATAGGCAACCATTTATCATCCGCAGACTACTCCACTGCGCCCAATACGCTTTCATTAGTGGACCGTTCAATTTAATTTCTTCATCAGTCGGCTTTTCACCTTCTTTCTTAGCCTTCATAATTTGCGCTAATAAGAGGTCACTTTTCTGCGCCGTTGACCAGTCTTCGCTGGGTTCCACATCTAATAAGCGAATCTCATTTATGCGTTTCTTGTTTTTAGACTATACCGTGCTTGCTTTTATGTTCACTGGGCCGTCTTGAATATGTGGTCGCTTTCCCACGTTTTTCATCGTTTCTTTGGGAGGACAATTTCTTATGATCACTAGTGACTAGTTGTCTTACAAGGGCTTCACTTCCATTCCCAACGTTAAGGGGTACTTCTAGACCATGCCAATTCATAATTTGTCGTCCCATGTCTAGACTAATGCCTTGACGAATCATAAAATCTGCTCCAATTATGACCTCGTCCATAATTTCAGCCACAATAAACTCATCAAAAACGATCATATCAGCCATTCTTATTTCCACTCTTGCTTTACCATAGACAATAACAGGCTCTCCCGTAGCTGTTCGCAAGTTTACACCACTTAGCGGCTCGACAGCTCCCTTTATCAAATCAGCTCTTATAAGGGAATGTCCTGCACCAGTGTCGATAGTCAAAATGCGGATTTCACCATTTATGTAACCACAGGTCTGTTACTCGTTTTCACTACTAAATTTATCGTGGGACCTTCAGTTTCCTCTGCACTGCCAGCTCTTCTCAACTTTAGCGGTGGCTCCCGCGATGATTGTTGACTCGCTCTTCGTTTGTCCCTTTGCGTCGAAGCAGATCTTGATCGTTGTTTGGGTGCTTTGCAGTTTCGCTGAATATGGCCAATCTGACCGCAATTATAACATATTACTTTGTTTTTACCTTGCTTCTCGCTTAAAGCTTGCATAACTGCCTCCTTCATGCTTCTCATTTCCTTTAAAATATCTCTTCCTGCTTCAGCAGCAAAATCAAGTTTTCGCACCATATACGTTTGTGGCCTTGAAATTATCCTTGCGGTTTCTTGTGCTAGGGCAAATGATACCGTTTCTGCAAATGATGGCTTCTGTGATGCACATACCGCTAGTTTTACATCAGCATCCCGTATACCGTTTACAAATGAATCGATCTTAAAATGATCCAGCAATGGATGACTTTCACCTGGATAAGTAAGCTGCACCAAGCGCTCAATCTCTAATGCAAAATCCTGTAGTGTTTCGTTTGCCTTTTGTACTCTTCCCCGTAATTGCATTCTGAATATTTCCTTTCTGTGTTCACCACCATACTTGCGCTGCAATGCTACCATAATGTCATCATAATTGTTTCTACAACTTACTGGTACACTTTCTAGAATTTCAGCCGCAGTTCCTTTTAAAGCCAGAATCAGCTCTATGGCTTTTTCTTCATTGTTCCAAGCATTTTTATTGGCAACTGTGTCAAACTGGAACTTAAACACATTCAATGGTGAGCTGCCGTCAAAACTTGGAGCTCTTATTCTATTCGAGACTTCTGGAAAAACTCGCACCACTCCCTCTTGGCACTGAAGACTATTTACTCTTTCTTCCAGATGATGAAGTTTTCCATCAAAAACCGTGACTTGTGTTTTTACATCAGTGACTTGTGTTTTTACATCAGACAATTCTATTTCCATATCGTCTACTCTTTCGTTTATAACAGTAGAAATCTCTTGAAGCTTCTCAAGTTTGTCATTAGTAGCCTGAAGTTTCTCGTTTGTCACTTTAGAATTTTCTTGAATTTCGGCTAAGATGGTGCTTGAATTTTCTTTTACCATCCTCTCAATGTTTTTAGAATTTTCTGCTAGGATAGCGTTTGAATTTTCTTTTACCAACTTCTCCATGTTTTTAGAATTTTCTTCCATTTTTCTAGAGGTTACAGCCGAATTTTCTTTTACCATTTCCTCCATTTTTATAGAATTTTCTTCCATTTTTTTAGAAGTTTCTGCCGACATTTTTTCCATTTTCTCCATCATAGCAGCAAACATTGTACCAAGATCCATGTTGCTTGTTACTGCACGGGTAGCAACTTCTATTTCTTCTTTTTCTTCAAATTCATAAGTTGCGATGTCAATATTGCGTCGCTTAAATTCATCGATTAATCTTTTCTGCAACTCAGCTTTATTTCCTGCAGTAGGCAGATCCAACTTGCCCAACTCTTTCTTGAGCTGTTCAACTTTTAGCTCCTCGAATTTCATTGTTGTTTGTATAGTTTTTTTTTTTTATCCTTTTTTTTTATTTGTTTATTTATTTTATTTTTATTTATTTTTTTTTTTTTTTTATTGCAATTTCACTTCTGACACCAATTGTTACGTTTTTCCTTTATAAACGCGTTCGGTTTACTCCCTTTATAATAAACCGTTGAGTTCTTTTAATTGCAAATAAAAATAAATACACACACTTATTCAACTTAACAAACTTTATTGAAATTAATTATTTTGTTCACAATTGTTAGTTACGAACAGAACCGTTTTTCAAAACAAACTAAACTAATTTTACATGAGTCACCCCTTTTTATATTTCATACTTATTTCTAGATTATTCCTGAACATTCCCGTAAAAACTATTTATTATGTTCTATAACCATTTCTAGAAATTACTGGGAAATTTATATAGGAATTATTTTTAAAATAACAGTTGTGTTGAAAATTATACATGACAATTTTAAGTAACATAAAACTATAACTTACAAGATAACTTATAACTATAACTATAAATAATTCTTAGATAATTTAACTTTCGTAACAATATTTAAATGGAAAAAATAATTAAAGTAACAATTTTAAAACAATTTGAAACCCTTATTGCTGAACTTGAAAATAAGCCCAGGTTGGCAAAAGGATTTCAACGCAGCTCAACTCCTAACAATTTCAAAAAAGAATGGGAGAAAATAACAACAAAATTAAATTCAATGGGACCACCAATTAGAGACAGCGAGGGTTGGCAAAAGGTTTGGCTAGAAAATTTTTTAATATTATAAATTTTTAAATTTCGATTATTCCAATGGTTGCCAATTTGATTGTGTTGGAGATTGATGATGAGCGAGTTATACTCCTCATTGACGGCTCAATTTTTTTCAAAACAAACTTAAATGCTTAATCGAAAATACTCAATGAATCTATATAAAAAACAAATTTACAAATTGTTCTTATGAATTTTCACAAATACAAACCAAATTGTTTTATTACTCACGTGTTGTCCGGCAATTTGAAAATGGATGATCTTTGTCTTATAACTTTCCTCTGAAGCTTTAGCATTTCTTTATTTTCTTCATCACTACTTTCAGACTCAAACAAAAATAATATTTTACACGAAAATTTAAAAAATAAATTAATTTACTGTCAAAATACATAGGGATGAGCAATAGTTTTTTTTTTAAATATCGATAACATGTCGACATCAACATATACATGCAAATTAATACCGATTTAATGTCGAGTTGACGTCGGCGTCGACTAAATGCGATGTGAGCTAAAAATTAACGACGCCGTCGACAACGAGTTTAGTAATAGAGGGGATTAAAAACCATTATCATTAATTTTTCGAATTTTGTAATGTAATTTTTATTTTTAATTTGTATCACAATAATTTATGGTTTCTTTTTGTTGTTATTTATTGTTTGTTTTTAAAATAATAATTATGAATAAGTTGAGTTTTTAAGAAAATGAGGTTTTGTTAATTTGTATAACTTTTCCGTTTAATGAATTTGAAATTGTGATGTTTTATGGTTATGATTATGAGCTGAGTGATTCACAAACAAAATACTTTAATATATATGGCTTAAAGTAAAAATACAAGAGATATTATGAAAAACTAATCAACCTCAACGTACAAAGACGTTTGAAATTTATCAATAAGTATATAGAACAAATAGTTTTTTTAATTTAATTCGTTTTACAAGTTTTACAAAATTTCAAATTCTATTTAGAATTAAGGTTTATATAAACTTATTTATGTGTACGATATTTAATATTTATTTTGAATGCATATAATGAAATATAAATTAATGTCAAGGGGTTAGGTGTAAAACAGGAAGAACAAAAAATTGTGTGTACCAAAGTTTTAAATTAAAGAATATTTTTAAAGTTAATAAATTTTTTCTTTAACTTCCATTTAGAGTTTATTGTGTTTGTTTCGTATTCTTTTTGAAAATATTTGATTTTATAGCAAACATTCTTATTTTAGTTTTATATTAGACATATTTTCCACTCTATACGGGCGTGTTCTAGAAATCGAAATGAAGTGGATTTAAAATCGAGCAAATTTTAAAAACGACCAAGGAATGAGAGTTCATAAAAATATTCCATTTTATCAACATCATTCTTTAAGTATATATTATTTATGCAAGAACAACACTCAAAACCACGAAAAACTACGGTCATTTAGTAAATAAATGAATTTGAATTATAATTCGATATCAATTTCACTTCGTTTCCATTTCTAGAACATACCCGTTTAACTAGTTTTTTTTTATGAGATTTCGAATATTTTCTATGCTTTTAATTCTAAAAAGCCGTTTCTATTCGTTAATTGTTTTATTATATACTTTTAAAGTTTCTATATATTTTCCTAAAATTTAATTTTTTTTTTTTTTTTTAAGAAAACTGAAAATTATTTTAAGCTTTAAAATAGTATGTTTTTTTTGTCGTTCCTATTAAGTAAGTAATTGCATTAAATAATTTTTTAATCTCTTGCTTAGCGATAGATACTGTTATTATGATTAATAATTTGTTAAAACATTATGGCTTGAAATTAGTTTTGTAGAAGTAAAATTTAACTGATGGGTTACTGTGTTGTATCTCAATTCGAAAAAAGTCTTTTTAAAAACATTTTAAATGTCAAATTAAACAAAAGTAAAGATACAAAATTGAAAAAGAGTTTAATATTTTGAAACTCATTAAGGCTAAATTTAGGGCTTTAATCTATTGAAAATTGAAAAAAGAAACCATTCGAATAAATCAATTTTACTTGAAATTATTGCTTAGTCTGGGTTTACACTATGAAAGTTTTCTTTCAGAAAGTCTGAGTTTATTGGTGAGAGGGGAGAGAATAATAGCATGTTCTCTTCCCCTCTCTCCAATAAACTCAGACTTTCTGAAAGAAAACTTTCATGGTGTGATCCCATTCTTACTGAAAAATTGTTTCAAAAAAATAATTTTTGCAAAAATTATTATTATTTTTTTTTATACTTAAAATTATTTTTACTAAAAAGATCCCCAAAAATAATTTTTTGTAAATATTTTTGCTAATAAAAAGTCTTGCAGTAAAATATTTTTTTTTACTTTCAATAAACATTTAATTTTAATTAAACAAAATTTGCTTTAATTTGCTCAAAAAAACTTATGAATAGAATTCAGTTTGAATAAAAGTATTTTAGTGTACAATAAGGAAGAATTTATTAAATAGGTCTTATACATACTAAACTAAACCTTTAAATTAATAGCACATTATATTTAACAAATTAACCATTTTTTTTTTTTTTATTAATTTTTTTTGTTAGAAAATGTGCCTAAAAATGTATTTATTTTCTGCTTTTAAACACAAAAATTTGTTTTATTTTTTCTTAAAATAAAAAATCTTGTAAAATTGTTTACAATACAAGCTTAAAAAAGAAACACAGATTTCAATACAAAAAAAAAAAAAAATAGAATTTTCAGAAGAAATTAAATTTAAAACTATTCACTATACTTAAAGTCAAATGTATGATAAGTATTTCTAAAGTATAATATAAAAAAAATTAAATTAATGATTTATGTTTTATATGAAAAGTCAATGTAAAAATAATGAAGTTTGGATTTTAGATTTCGTTTAAAAAATCTAAAAGAGGTTTGAAGTTTTGAAATTTTTGCTTCAAATAACATTTATGAGGAGCTGTTGCAACCTGCCGTGCTAACATCCTCACAGATAGTATGTAATTTTTCCATTTCAGATTTTGTGACTATATTAATGCTGCTTACTTTGGCACGTTGATAGGCAACTACAGTGTTTTCGCCCAAACACTTAATACACACATAACCAATGAGTACAGCAATGCCCACAGTCATGACACGTATTAAGGGATCCACGTAAAGTTGTATTACCACCCAGGCTGAGGCACCCGCCACACACATAAGTGTTACAAGAATAATGGTCTTCGACCAGTGTTGTATGGTAAAACCTTTTTCCCATTCGAGTCTGTAAAAAAAAACGTTTTTCAAAAAGTTACAACACTAACAGCCGTATTTATAAAAACTTATTTATGATTTATTAACCATGTTTAAGGAAAAATTGCTAAAGTTGTATTCATAAACGAAAAATAGTTTGTTAAACAATAAACCATACATAAAGTAAGACAATTTATTGTTGGATTTAACCAATGTTGCCAAAACTTGGTGACCAAAAATGGCTAAATTTACGGAAAAAAATTGCTAAAAATGGACTAAAAAATGGCTAAAAGCTTTTTTAAATAAAAACACATTAAAATTCAATAAAAAAAAATAATTAAATTATTTGAAGTTGTTTACGATGAAATTGTGAGTTAAGATTAATTTGTTAAATAAGAATAAACGTAAATTAATATTAAAATAAATTAATATTAAAGAATTAAATCATCGAAAAATTCGATGTCGTTTTTGTTCATCTCATAGGAATCACTCATTAGTTTCAAATAATCATAAGTTTTAAATAATTTAAAGGTAAATCATAATCACGACAACATTAACCCAACCTTTTGAGTCCAGATCTACAATAAAAAACAAGTAAGAAAGTATAGTCGGTTAAACCCGACTTTATGATACCCAACACCACATTAGAACCTTTGTACCAAATTTTATCAAATAATCTCTAAATTGCGACCTGTACTTTGCGCACAAGGTTAACATGGACAGCCAGCCAGCCGGACAAACATCGTTAATTCGACTCAGCAAGTGATTCTGAGTCGATCGGTATACTTTAAGGTGAGCTAAGGACCAATATTTTAAGGTGTTACAGACATCAGCACAAACGCATAGCACCATCTCCACTATTGTGGTGGTGGTATAAATATTGTATTGTTATGGCAAAAATATTTACCTAATTGATAAAATCGAATTAACGGTTGCTTAATGTAACCTATTTCTCAAATTACTTTTAACCATGTTTATTTGGCTAAGCCCCCTCTCTACTTCAGCATTACACCATGGAAGTGAGAGCAACTTTATAGTATATTCTGAAATGTCTAAAACAATTGCTACCGCTTGCATCCCTTTATTGAAATACTTGCAACCAGAAAGAAACAGCGATGTTTGTGTTACCCCATTTTATAAATTTAATAGTGGAATACTGTTTCTTTATTTTGAAAGATGTTTCAGCGTCATAGTTTATAGCGATTTTCAACATTTGTAAAAGTTGTGATTTAAATTTAACTCGTTTTAATTGTTCGGAATGTTTATTTTACTTTTATAAATTTTTATAATAAAATAAAAATTATTTTTTAAAAGAAAAACGGAAAAAAAAATTTTATGGCTAAACAAGTTGAAAAATGGCAAAAAATGGCTAATGGCTAAATTCATTTTTTAATGGCTAACGGGGTGAAAAATGGCTAAATCGAGCCAATAAATGGCTAAATTGGCAACACTGGATTTAACCTTCTTTAAGCCAAACATAAAATTGCATTTTTATAAATTTTATTTTATTTTTGTGAAATATGTTTAAAAATAATATAAACAAGTAAGAAAGTATAGTCGGTCAAGCCCGACCATATGATACCCTACACCACAGTATTCAAAAACACATCATGCTTATGTGTCCATATAAATATAGATTTATCTATGTTTATAAACTTCATGAAAATCGGTTTGAAAGTTTGTGAGAGGCAGAAATTGCCCCCTACCTCCCCTTGTGGTCCTATTTTTGAAAAACTGTATAGCTTATGTGTCCAAATAGATATGGATTTCATTAAAATCGGTTTGAGAGGCAGAAATTGCCCCTATCTCCCCTCGTGGTCCTATTTTTTAAAAAATGCATAAATTTTGTGTCCATATAGATATGGTTCTATCTATGTTTTAAATTTCATTGAAATCGGTTTGATAGTTTCTGAGAGGAAGAAATTTCCCCCTATCTTCCCTCGTGGTCCTACGATTCGGCCCATTTTCAATAGGCTTGGTCCTTGTGCCAATAAGAACCTATGACCCAAATTTCATCAAATGATCTCCAAAATTGCGACCTGTACTTTGCGCACAAGGTTACATGGACAGCCAGCCAGCCAGCCTGCCAGCCAGCCGGACGGACATCGTTAGTTCGACTCAGGAAGTGATTCTAAGACGATCGGTATACTTTAAGGTGGGTCTAGGACCAATATTTTAAGGCGTTACACACATCAGCACAAATGCATAATAACCTCTCCACTATTGTGGTGTGGGTATAAAAACGTTTTATTTATTATTATGGACATTAGGGCTATAACTTTTCACACTTTTTGCGAATATCAAAAACGGCATAGTAAAGTCGTGTAGAACATTAAAAGTTTTTAATAAAAAATATGATAATTTTTTCGGATTGTTAAAAAAGTTCACGCAGGGATCGGTTTAAAGTTTGAAAAAAATCATTTTTATCTAAAGGAAATTTTAAAAAATATACACCTGATATTTATATATGCGCATTTCCGTCAAAAGGTCCACCGTGACCGAAAATTTAAAAGTTATTAAAAGCTTAATCTGCTTTACGATACTGCTATAGAGAAATATTTAGATTTTACTAATTTTATAAATTTACTCATAAATTTGTTCACTTAGATGAACAATCAGACTCTAAAGTTGTGCAAACGTAATTTCTTACATGTGAAAATGTTTTATTGTATGTTTTCTTTAATATTTATCTTTCTTAAAAGAGGTGATATTTGATAAAAATGATTCCAAAAAAATGTTCTTACATGGTCTGTAATCTAAGCAAGAGTTCAAAGAGAAATATGTTATTCGGATTAACGGTAAATTTTTATTTTATTTTGAACATTATTCAGTTAAACAGAAAAAAATTAACGTTCGAAATTTCACGTATCGACCCAGATTTTGGCTTAAAAAAAAGAAAATACAGAAGATTTTGGAATCAAACCAAGACATTTTAATGTTACATTGCTACGTAAAATTCTGAAAGTAGTTTTACTAAAAAATTGTGCCAGGTTTCGCTGAATTACGCCTTTTTATACATGGCCACAAAAACTACTTCGGTTTTTTTCACGTTTGAACCGCTTCTTCTTTTGCCATTATCTTCGACCTAGAATCGCGCTTAGCATAGATAACAGTGCTTTCTTAGTGCTATAATTTAAGGGTTAAGAAAACGTTAAAAAAATATTTTTTGCTTAAAATGTTATTGCATTTTTGATGCGTACGACTGTCACGTTCAACACTTTGGAATTACCCATATATTCCTAAACGTATCACTTAAATGCTATTTTGAAATTTATCCACTGCTTTAGATTTAAAAATTTTCCTACGATTTACAATTCATCGCGGTTCAAAATTCGTTATATGTAAAAACCTGAGTAAAATAGATTATGCTTAAAGCAATATAAAAATATAAGCAATGATCCGAATTTTATAGATTTTACCGTCACTAAATGCCTAGATTATATATATATATATATATATATATATATATATATATATATATATATATATATATATGTCCTTTATTTATTTAAATACAATATAGATACAGCGATATAACATAAAAATACTTAAATAAATTGTTCACGAAGAACATAGGGCGTCAACGAATTCTCTCCATCTAATTCTGTCTCTGGCAAGTAGTTTAATTTCGTTCCAGGATATTCGAGCTGATTCATGTTCGTGTCTTATGCACCTGATCCATGTATTTCGTGGTCGGCCTGGTTGTCGTTGACCTTGAGGGTTCCACTCAAGTGAAGCTCTAGCAATATCATTTGCAAGTCGCCTTAAAATATGACCGATCCATGTCCATTTACGTCTCCGTATATCAAATTCGATGGAACTACAATCTGCCAGATTCCAAAGATCCTCATTGGATATCGAATTCGGCCAGTATACACGTAATATCGGTCTCAGGCACCGATTCACGAAAGTTTGAATTTTCTTCAAGGTCAGTTTTGTAAGGCTCCATGTAGTGCAGCCATATAGTAGGACAGATTTAACGCTACAATTGAATATCCGTAACTTCGTTTTCTGTGAAATGTTGTTAGCGCGCCAAATTTTGTACAATTTTAGGAACGCACCACGGGCCTTGTTGATTCGGTCACCAATATCGGCTGCAGAGCCACCGTCTTTCGCAATTTTACATCCCAAGTAGTTGAATGATTCAACATCTTCCACAATCGTACCATCAACAATAAGTGGTGACGAAATATTGGTACCAATACGCATCAGCTTTGATTTTTTGAAGTTAATTCTCAATCCTACGTTTTTGGCATTTTCGGACAGTCTATTTATCTTTGCTTCAATATCTACAAATCGGTGGGCCATAAGACATATGTCGTCGGCGTAGTCTATGTCATTAAGGTACTCCATCATGTTCCATCGGATGCCAGTAGAGGAGCCTCCATGTTGGTTTTTTCCATAACACAGTCTAACAGAAGAATGAATAATGTAGGGGAAAGGATACACCCTTGTCTAACGCCTGTAACGTTTGTGTACGGTTGGCTTTCTCTTCCGTTGAATCGGACCTTGCACTCGGCGTCTTTGAACAGCTCCCGTATAAGGGTAACGATTTTTTCAGGTATTACTTTACCAATTAACGCAGACCACATAGAACTTCGGGTTACTGTATCAAAAGCACGTTCAAAATCTACGAAAAGCAGGTATAGGGGTGTGTTGTACTCTGCCGATTGTTCAATAATTATGCGTAGAGTATTGACGTGATCGACACATGATCGTCCAGGCCTAAAACCAGCTTGTTCTTTACGCACAATTTGCTCAACAGCTGGTGAAATCCGCTGTTGTATTAAAGTTGCCATCACTTTCCCTATTGAGTTAAGCACAGTTATACCACGCCAGTTTTTACACTGAGTTAGGTCGCCCTTCTTAGGAATTGTGACTACGACACCTTCTTTCCATTCTACAGGAATTTGGTTGTTGAGCCAAACAGTTCTAATCAGTGGGCTGAGAACTTCTGCTAATGCATATTTTAATAGTTCTGCAGGTATGTTATCGGGACCAGACGCTTTACTAGTTTTAAGCTTGTTTAGTGCCGCCGCAACTTCAGAACAAGTCGGAGGAACAGTTGAAATATCTCTTCTTGGATTGCGTCGTGTAGAAAGCATTACCGGCTCATCGTGGTTGGTATTGTTTACAGTTGAAGGCTGTGATGAGAAATGTTCGCGCCACCGTTCTAACTGTTGCTCAGTTGTTGTTAGATCTGAACCATCATTTGCTTTTAATGACATAGTACCTCGGATGTTGTTGTTGGCACTCATCTGTTTTATAGCAGAGTAAACTCCGCGTAGATTGCCTGTATTTGATGTTTTTTCGGCTTGTTCCGCTATATTGTTAAAATATTTTTCACGGTCGGCCCATACCATATAGTTTACTTTTCGAGCAGACTGGCGGTATTCTAATTTTGCTTGTTCTTTTGCATTAGCAGATTTAGCTTGCATTCGTGCATTACGAAGACGTTTGCGGTTTTCAATCTCATCCCATGATTCGGAGCTGAATCCTAGATTATTATCTTTTAAAGGAGTTTTCAAAAATATACAATTTCCAATCAAAATTTAAAAAAAAGAAGTAATATATGCGCATAGAGAGCAATAAAAGTTGTACAAGATATTTATCCACTGGGTAAATCATCGCAAACATTAAACTTAAAGTTTATTTCATCCAATAGTATATAAATGTAAAACTACTACGTAAACATAGAATAAAAAAATACATGAATATTGTATAACTACAAAAAAATAATAAAAAAATTTTCTAAGAAAAATTTCTTGGAAAGTTGGAAATTTGCATCCCTGCGTGAGGTTTTTTTTTGCAAAACGATGGGAGACAGGTGTTTTCATTACTAAAACATTCTTGGCCACACCGTGGTACTATGCCAAAAATTTGGTTATTGCCCTAATGGACATGTTTAGTACATTTTTTAATTTTTTTTATTTTAGACAATCAATTTCAAGTTATTTTGTTAAATATTTTAAAAATGTTTTTATATGATTTAAATGAATGTGTTCAGATGCAAATGTAGATATTCGGACAAATTTTAGAAATTGAATTGAAGTGAAATTAAAATCGAACGAGATTTTAAGCTCAATCATTTACAAAATTACTATAGTTTTTCTTTGTTTTAAGAATTGTTTTTGTAAAGCTAATAAGAACTAAAAAAATTAGGTGGGTACAAAGAAATATTTTTTATGAACTTTTACTACAGATTCGTTTTAAAAATAGTATTCGATTTTAAATCCACTTCATTTCGAATACTATACCACAAGGTAACATGGACAGCCAGCCAGCTGGACGGACATCGTTAGTTCGACTCAGAAAGTGATTCTGAGTCGATCGGTATACTTTGAGGTGGGTCTAAGACCAATATTTAAAGGTGTTACACACATCAGCACAAATGCATAGCACCATCTCCACTATTGTGGTGGTGGTATAAATATTGTATTGTTATGGTAAAAATATTTACCTAATTGATAAAATCGAATTAACGGTTGCTTAATGTAACCTATTTCTCAAATTACTTTTAACCATGTTTATTTGGCTAAGCCCCCTCTCTACTTCAGCATTACACCATGGAAGTGAGAGCACCTTTATAGTATATTCTGAAATGTCTAAAACAATTGTTACCGCTTGCATCCCTTTATTGAAATACTTGCAACCAGAAAGAAACAGCGATGTTTGTGTTACCCCATTTTATAAATTTAATAGTGGAATACTGTTTCTTTATTTTGAAAGATGTTTCAGCGTCATAGTTTATAGCGATTTTCAACATTTGTAAAAGTTGTGATTTAAATTTAACTCGTTTTAATTGTTCGGAATGTTTATTTTACTTTTATAAATTTTTATAATAAAATAAAAATTATTTTTTAAAAGAAAAACGGAAAAAAAAATTTTATGGCTAAACAAGTTGAAAAATGGCAAAAAATGGCTAATGGCTAAATTCATTTTTTAATGGCTACCGGGGTGAAAAATGGCTAAATCGAGCCAATAAATGGCTAAATTGGCAACACTGGATTTAACCTTCTTTAAGCCAAACATAAAATTGCATTTTTATAAATTTTATTTTATTTTTGTGAAATATGTTTAAAAATAATATAAACAAGTAAGAAAGTATAGTCGGTCAAGCCCGACCATATGATACCCTACACCACAGTATTTAAAAACACATCATGCTTATGTGTCCATATAAATATAGATTTATCTATGTTTATAAACTTCATGAAAATCGGTTTGAAAGTTTGTGAGAGGCAGAAATTGCCCCCTACCTCCCCTTGTGGTCCTATTTTTGAAAAACTGTATAGCTTATGTGTCCAAATAGATATGGATCTATCTATCTATGTTTAAAATTTCATTAAAATCGGTTTGAGAGGCAGAAATTGCCCCTATCTCCCCTCGTGGTCCTATTTTTTAAAAAATGCATAAATTTTGTGTCCATATAGATATGGTTCTATCTATGTTTTAAATTTCATTGAAATCGGTTTGATAGTTTCTGAGAGGAAGAAATTTCCCCCTATCTTCCCTCGTGGTCCTACGATTCGGCCCATTTTCAATAGGCTTGGTCCTTGTGCCAATAAGAACCTAAACAATAAGTGGTGTGAGTATAAATATATAAGAGGGAGTTTACACGGTGTCTATTCAGACATGTCTAACAAACACGTTTGTTTTGTTTGTAGGCGATCGGGGTAGAGAAGAAAGAGGGGTTGCCAAACAGACATGAAATGAGTTTTCGTGTTTGTTTATATGAATTTCTATGTTTCTAATTTGTATGTATATGTATATTAGACTATTATACATGAAAACAGACATGTTTGGAAAGACATCGTGAAAAGACAATAGGTTTTTAGAAGCATGTTCAAAAGAGAATGTCAAAAACAGACATGTCTGAAAAGACTCCGTGTAAACTCCCTCTTAATTAAAGAATATCATGTGAATCGAATAGAAGTTTCATGCATCACCAGTGATGGAAAATTAAAAAATTTAGATGGTACTGACCACCAAGCAAAAGAGTACTTTTTCAACATTTTGGTACTTTTTCAAACATATTTTTTTTATGGAAAATAAAATTAAAAATTAAAAACAAAAATATTTATATATTTTTTTTTTTTTTTTGCTCATATCTCAGCTATTTATGGACCAAGCTGGCTAAATTTCAACAGCAAAATTCTGATGAGGATATCTGACTTTAAAATATTCCAACAACCAGTGTTCCCATAACCGTTAAGAATATATTTTATGTAGGCAATGTTGTCAACAGGGCTGTGGAGTCGGAGTTGTAGAGTTGGTGTTGAGGTTTTCGTACCGGAGTCGGAGTCGAAGTACCCACAAGAAATTCGCGACTCCGACTCCAAAATTTTTAGGTATGAAAAATTAAAAAAAATATTCTAATAGTTTCCAAAATAAAAATACTTCGAAATTGGCGATGCAAAAATTAAAATATTGATTCGAAATTTTTACTGAATCCTTTTCTTGCTATATTTACCACTTTAAAGGTACTGCATTAAAAAAAGAGTTTAAAGTCAAATAAGGACCAGTCTCATATACATTTAGCATTAAGGTTAGATTAGAAGTAGGAGTTGGAATTTCAGAGGATGGAGTCAGAATAAAACCCCTAGTCCTAGTAGTTAATATTAAAAAAATATCTACGCTAAATTTCTAAATAAAGAAGCATAACCAGAAAAGAGTACTAAATCGGACGTGGGGGAACAGGGGTATTTTTGAAAGGAAAATGCACTGCAAATAGTACCAACAATAAAGCAATAACATGGCAACAAAACGTAAAATAATTAAAAACTCCAAGTAATCTATATGTAAATCGGCAAAGGCAAAACAGTTAAGAACACTTTACTTCTCTGTATGTCAACCGATTTGAACAAAATATACACCATTTGAAAGATATTTACTTACAGAAGTGCACAATATATATTTAATTAAAATCAGTTCAATACTTTCAGAGTTATAAGCGTTCTTATTTGCTACTAACACATGTGCAGAACACATCAATAAAAAAATTTGTTTTTTCCAATTTTCAAATAATAAAAAAATAGGGTGGCCGATTATTCGACATTTTCAAGAAACCGGTTTTCGAATACTTCGAGAATATAAATCGACACAGGTAAACCAGCTAGATATACTATATTTTCTTCATATTAAAAAAATGATGGCCGAATTTCGACCATTAGGCAAACACTTGTTAAAATAATTTACGGATCAAGAGCAGAATAAAATCACTTTTTAGAAAAAGTATCCACCAAAAACCTAATTTTATTGAAAATGTTCACAAAAAAAAATACGATTTTTTAGTACACCGGAGAAAGTGGCGCTCTCTGTTGTTAATAGTGACAGCAATTTTAAACTAGCTGTTCAACATTCCAACACTACCCAAAAATAATAAAATATATTCTACAAATGTCGAGCGGCTCTTGACTGAAAAAATTGTACAGATCCCCTCAACTTAAGGCACTTGATGGAACTCCACAATCAGACTACTCATTCTGGCGTGCAGCTAGAAATCTAAAAACGCCAGTTGTCTCTAAAGCTCGATTCACCCATGCGTTCCGAACAATATTTTTGACCGGACAAAAATTTTTTTACAGAGAGTGTTCTGCAGAACGATTCACCCATCTCGGAAAATTTGTCCGGACAAACAAAGCGACCAAATAGTTTACAGATGTAAACAATTATACAAAGTGGCAGCACAGTTAGCAAGTTATAAGTTTTTTTTATAAAAGTGTGTTAAAGAAAATGGACGATAGAAGAAAATTAATTTTATTATTTTTAATTGAATTGCATAAAACCCATTTACTAGCAAAACAAATTTATCAAAAAAGGTTGAAAGTAAAAAGGATAGCAATTAGAAAAATATTACAGAAAAGGAGAACAAACTGTGTTTTCCACATACTTGTTCCTGAGATGCGCCTTCATTACGTGGAATTGTTTATAAATTTTCACCGTATGGACCCCAATACGTTCAATAAAATCCTTGCAATTTTAGGGCCTGATTTGCGTGGTATACCTATGAGTAAACAAGAGCATATTACGCCGGCAGAAAAGTTGTCCTTAACATTAAGGTATGTATGTTCATATACATATACATAAATGACATATTAAAAAGGAACAAAACTTAATTTTCGTAGATATTTAAAATTACCATTTAAAATTTACTTACGACCAATTCCGACAGATTTTTCTATTTCCGTCCATATATTTTGTTTTAAGTAAGTATTTTTATACAAACGATTGCCCATACCATAAATACATTCTCTTCCTGGTTTTTTTTATTTCCTCAATAAGTTTCAGGGCAATATTTTCTTTAACATCCATTTTTGTTTAATTTTTTTTTTAAGCACAAAACGAAAAATGTAATATGTGGCAGCTCAATTCAACTTTTATGTACAAATTGAAAAAAGTGGCATCTCCGTTCATTTTGTTCGGCACAAGAATTAAAATTAAACCAATTCAAGAAAAAACGTGCCGAACAAAATCATTGCTCTCTCTCTCTCAAAAGCAAAACGTCAAACTCAATATAAATAAAATTTTGTCCGGACAAAAATTTTGTTCGGAACGCATGGGTGAATCGAGCTTAAGCCACCATTAAGAAAATTGAATGGTAGTTGAGCCCATGGCCCAATTAGTAGGTCTGCGCGCAACTACAACAATCCAACAACAGAAAAAACAACACGCATTTTGTTTGTGTAAAAAATGATAAAGATGTCAAGAACAAAAGCAATTGTTTGTGTAAGAAATGGTGGAAATGTCAAAAGCAATTGTTACAAAAACAATTGCACGTATAAAACACAACTCTGCAAAAAATCAGCAGGCGTTTCAAGCAGACCTACTAATTGGACCATGGTTGAGCCAGAAATGATATTGAAAAAGGAAATCTGTTTGTTAATCATTTGAAAAACGTATTTACCCCAAATATATCTCACGATATAGCATACGAGTAACGCCTTTAATGTTAGAGCAGCTCTTCCCCTAAATTGTTTGAGAAATCGAAAAGGCTTTTTGTGAGTTAAACACTAACTGCCGTATCCATAAAAAATTAAAATGGATTTGAAATGCATTTTAAGAAAAATTTGTATAAAAATTTTGCTTTAAAACACATTTCAAACTTATTTTATTTTTTTTTTAATATGGCAGTCTTAAGGTACCTGGTATTGATAAGATCAGTAATAAAATGCTGTTGGAGCTACCTCGCATAGCAAAGAAAATTATTCTTTTTATCTTAAATGCTATCTTAAGCCTTGAATACTATCATCAAAAGTGAAAGGTGTCCTAAGTTACCATTATACCAACGCCAGATAAAGGTCATACAAAAGTTGAGTCATATAGGCCTTTTAGCTTATTATCAAATATATCAAAGCTATTTGAGAAATTATTTGTTTCAAAAATAACTCCGATTTTAAATGAAAACAGTTTTATTCCAAGCCATCAATTCGATTTTAGAAGAAAACACAGCACAATTGAACAAACTCATCGAATATTAAATGTTATAAGATAAGCCTTTAAAGAAAAAAGTATTGCTCAGCACTCTTTATCGATGTTTCGCTAGCTTTTGATAAACAGGCATGTTCTGAAAATCGCTTTTTGTGAAAGATATTTGAAATCACAAGAAAGGTGTTCTGGGGGGCTACTCTCTATTGCTATACGAAAGAAAATTGTAGCAAATCAAGCGATTGGTACTCTTCAATACGTTTGCGAATGTGTCTCTCGCATCTTTTAATTTTTTTTTTCTTTTAGTTAATCATCACTTTAATTTATTTAAATTTTTCAATTTCAAATATTTTTACACACTTTGGCATTTCATTACTGTATATCTGTTGCAAGGCGAATTCATAAAGGTGACCGCATCATGAGATAGCATAATGCTAGCTATCCCTTTCTTTTAAAAAATACTATGTATTTTGTTTTTGTAAAAAGTTAGAGTGAATGTCAAAATTATTGGTTGAAAATATAAAAAAGGGAAATACTTATACAAAATTGCTTACGCCTTTTAAAATTCTCTTGTTTATATTTTTGTTCACTTTTTTTTTGTTTTATTACATTTAAATAAGTTTTTTTTTCTGATTTAGATTTTAAATTTTAACAAATTTTTTCACAAAATGTAAATAACGCTTGACATTTAGTATACACACAAGGAAATAAACAATAAACAGATGACTCGAAAATATCACCTTTATGAATTCGCCTTGATCTGTTGTATATTGTAATGAATATAATACTTTACTGAAAATACTTCATTTATGGCAAAGTATGTTTTGATTTTTTATGTCTGTTAATTTTTTGTTATTTGAAAATTTTTATTATTCTTAAAATAAAATTTGTACAAAGAATACATATTATTGTGTGTCCGTTATATTTACCATACGTTATATGAACCATAGGTTATGGGCCCAGGTTTCTGAAAAGAATTGCAAGAAATAGTGGCAGATCTTCAGAACAAAAAAAAATTAGCTATTCTGGTTTCAAAATAGAACCATTGTGTAAGGATTACTTTGACACATGGAAAATTCAAGTCGAAGCCTTACTGATAAAAAATGATGGATGGAAATACGTATGTGGAAATTTTCCGAAATCTCTAAGTCCTCAAGAAACCGTAAGTTTATGGGAATCGGAAGACGCTAAAGCCAAAACTGACCTAATTCTCTTAATCGCAACCAGTGAGTTGAAACAGATCAAGAACTGCATGACATCCAAAGATGTGTGGGATAAATTACATGGTATTTATCAATCAAAGGGACCTGCAAGAAAGGCAATGCTGCTCAAAAATTTGATATTACCCAAAATGAAAAATGGCGACGACATAAGAGACCATATAAGAAATTTTTTTGACATCGTTGATAAAATAAATGAAATGGAATTACAAATCATTGATGATTTATTAACCATTTTACTTTTATACAGTATTCCTGATGAGTATGAGTCATTTAGAGTAGCAATTGAAACTCAAGAAGGACTGCCAACACCAGAAGCACTAAATTTAAAACTATTAGAAGAATATGAAGCTAGAAAAAGAAATATATGTGAAGAATCCTCAGCTGCAATGATAGCGAAGAAAAATAATATAAAAATTTTTAAAACCAAATGATCAGAGATTTAAAGGTGAGAAATTTTAATTTACCTGCCACAATTGCGGAAAAGTAGGACACAAAGCAAATGAATGCTGGTCTAAAATTCAAAATCAACAAAAGTATGTTAACAAAAAGCAAGAAACAACTCGAAATGCTGAAGTTGATCTTCAAGTCAATGGTGGAAGTGATAGCTGGTGTTTAGATTCCGGCGCGTCATCACACATGTGTTTTGACAAGTCAAAATTCAATACAATAAGGCCAGCGGATACAGATGTGCTGCATTTAGCAAATAACGAATCAGCAAAAATTTAAGGTAATGGAATTGCAAAAATAAAAACTAGTACTGGATATATTTCTAGGTTAGAGAACACATTATACGTTCCGGACCTTAGATCAAATCTATTATCAGTAGCAAAAATTACTGATCATGGTTTCGAAGTGAAATTTAATAGAAAGGAAGCAATTATAAGTAATATCAAAACTGGTGAAAAAATAATGGTGGCAAAACGCTTAAAAGATTTATATTATCTTGAAGAATTAGTTGAAAACTGTAAAGCAGCTCAAGAATCTAGTATACAAGAATAGCATGAACGTTACGGACACCTAAATGAAAATGATTTAAAAGATTTATTAAGAAAACGAAATGTTAATGGAATAAAGTTTAATCTAAATGAAAAATTACAAATTTGTGAAGTGTGTATGGAAGGTAAACAAACCCAAAAGCCATTCAAAAGATCAACTTAAAATCAACCGAATTATTGGAACTTATACAAACCGACGTTTGCGGTTTTTTTTTAAATAGACCAAATTAAAAAGAAGTAATGGAATTGTCGTTTACCCAAAATGGAAGTAGAAATTTGCAAAATCAAAGAAACACAGAAGAAGCTGAAGAATACAGTGAAAGTGAAACAGAAATAGAAGAATTTTATGGTTTTTCAGATACCGAAGGAACTTTAAATGAAGAATGTTTTGCTGATGAAAATGAAGAATATCAAACGCCCCGAACTTCCAAACGAGGACCTGGAAGACCAAAGAAAATAAAAACTGGTAAGAGGTATACCAAGAAAATTATTTGCTATTGCTGAAGATAACGAAAATGAAAACAAAGAAAATTTTGCAAATCTGTCAGAAGCAATTTTAGGTCCAGAATCACAAAAATGGAAAAGAGCAATGAAAGATGAATATGATGCTTTAATGAAAAACAAAACCTGGAACATAGTCAACTACACAGAAAATAAAAAGGTTGTAGATTGCAATTGGGTATTACGAAAAAAGTATAAAGCTGATGGCACAATATAACGATACAAAGCTAGACTCGTTGCAAAAGGATTTACCCAAACACCAGGCGTAGATTATAATGAAACTTTTTCGCCAGTAGCAAGAATTGGATCCATACGTTTATTAATGGCTTTGTCAGTGGAATTGAAATTAGATGTATACCAACTTGATTTTGTAGCTGCATACTTAAATGGTAGTATTGAAGAACAAATTATGAAAATACCAAAAGAAATTGGGGAACTTTTGGAGGAAAAAGACAAACCTAATTATAAAGGTAAAGCGTGTCTGTTACAAAAGGCCTTATATGGGCTAAAGCAGTCTGGAAGACAATGGTACAAGAAGTTGGATGCAAAATTAAAACAATTAAAATTTACAGCATTGAACTCAGATAATTGCGTTTATATGTTGAAAGAAGGGGAAGACATCACATTATTAGCCATATATGTGGACGATTTAATAGTGGCAACAAATAATAAACAAAAATGGAAAGAACTGAAATAGGAATTAGCAAAGTCGTTCGAAATGAAAGACCTGGGTCAGTTAAATTTTTGTTTGGGAATCGAATTCAAACAAGATGCAAAAACTAAAGAAATTACATGTCACAGCGTAAATATATACAAAACATTTTGAAAAAATTTAACATGGAAGATTGCAAACCTGCAAAAACACCGTTTAGTGCAGGAATAAAGCTGTCGAAAGAAATGTGTGCAACAGAAGAAGATAAATCTGAAGTTGAAAAGTTACCGTATCAAAATTTGGTCGGGTCTCTCATGTACTTATCAGTTTCAACGAGACCAGAATAAAATCCGCCCCATCTTTAATTTTTATTGCCACTATCGCTTCATTTTCAGAATATTTTGCGAAAGTGAGAGAGAGTACCAAGTTGGCATTTAGCTTTCGCATCGAAATTGTTTTCGCATCGCAATAGAGAGTAGACCCCCTGGAAAAAAACTTTTTTCATAATTGTGATTTTAAGCTGGTCGGTTAAGTGGTCGACGATCAAAGATTTCTTGCTTATATTTTTCCACCATTTTAAACCAAGTGAAAACTTTTGTGGTTTCCAAAACACCCTTAAATCACAATTGTGATTTTAAAATCACATGTGATTTGAAATTTTGTCATTTTCAGAACATGCCTGAAAGTCTGGCATGTTGGCCTCTTGCATAAATTGAATAAACTCTTACCAGCAAACACGCAAAAGTTGTCAGAAAGCTACTGAGTGGGTCGTCAATTTATTATTAAAGAAGGAAATTTCTTAAATTCCCCTCAGCCAATTGGCGCTGGAGCCCCACAAGGCAGCGTCGTGGGCCCTCTATTATACTTAATTTATACTTCGGACACGCCAACAAACAACTACACCCAAACTTTAACATTTGCAGACGATACAGCTTTTCTAAGCGTGCACGAAAACCGTCAGGAAGCATCTCGTTACTTTCAGGGTCATATATTTTATCTCGAAATATGGTTAAAACAATGGAGGATAATGGTCAATGCGCAAAAATGCGTACATATAACATTTACCCTACGCCAGGAATCATGCCCCCCTATTAAAATCAATAACACTGTGAAACAAATTTCCAACAAAGTCGTGACCAAATGAATCTGACACCAAATTTTTATGTAAAATTTTCCGCTGGATCCGAACATGTAGTCAGAATTGTCAAATGTAGAACAGTAACCGCTATTTGTGCTTTTAAAAAAGATAATATGTCTTATCATGTCGGATCATGTATTTTTTTATTTTTAGTAAGGAAATGAAATTAATAAAATAACCATGGGTCGATTGTGAAGACTAGTCAAGAAATGACAAAGTTACAGTGGACAAAAGTTCAAACTTCATGAAAAATTTTATGATTTTTTGCAATTTATGCTCTTTTCAAGTTATTTTTTTATGTTAAAAACTCAAACATCCATAAAGAACTCAATGTGACACTAGTAAAAACTATGTTTACGAAATATGCAGTCAAATATTAAAAAAGGCTTGAAGAACTACACCCAAATCCAATAGCTCGAAATATTTTAAATCACGGCGGCCACACTCGCTTAAGGAGAAGAGACACTGCAGCACCCACCCAATAAGAAGAGCCAGTGTCTAGCACTGGCAGGACATTAAATAATGTATAAGATTTGATTAATTATTGTTAATTCATATTTAATATATGAAGTTTCAATAAATAAATATTGAGAAAAAAACACGATTTTAGTAAAAAAAAAAGATACTAAAAAAATGTTTTTGACCAGAAATCATCGCTTTAAATTAAGTGAAAATATTTCGCAAAATTACTTTTATTTAAAATTTGTCACAAAAAAAAAATTAAAATTTGTTCGCTTAAAAAACGCGATTTAATTAATAATTTCAGTTTTTCTCTAAAATTAAGTAAAAATATTTCGCTTAATAATAAGTTTTGGTAAAAATTGTTCACAAAAAAAAAAAAAAAAAAAAAATTAAAATTTTTTCACTTAAAAACCCTAAAATAAACATTTAATGAAATTTTCAACAAAAACAATTTTCAAAAACTTTTTCTAAAAAAATTGTTGGTAAAAAAATCATTTTCAGTAAACATTTCAGCAAAATAAACTAAAAACTCTTTATATTCTTCAATCTACTCACTTTTTTGCCTTCTCTATTTCGTAAGGAAAACCACAAACTTTACACGATAATTGAGCTTCTGTTTTACTACAGCTTTCCACCAGCCAACGTTTTAAGCACTCATGATGCACGGATGAAACATCGCCAGTACAACGGCAGGGTTGTATTAAAGGCTCCGGCTTGTCGTTGTCATAACAAATCCAACAATCTTTTTTATTCAAAAACGATTGACCTTCTTCGGGTGATAGAGTTTTCGTTTCGGCTGATGTGGTGGGTATCGAGGGATCGATTTGACGTGATATTAATTTGCGAGGATTTAAAATCCATAATTGTTCGGGAGCCATAGAGTTCCATAAACAGCAGGGGAACCATAAAGCAACGCCAATTTCCACAATACGAAAGACAATATCATGCCAATTGCGGGAATAGACAGGCACTCTGGAAAAATTTTTATAAGTAAGTTTGTTACATAAGTTAAGAGGAAAAAGGTAAAAAAACCTTACTTTGTTTTCCAAAAATCTCCTAAAGTCTCTGATGTTAAAAATCCTACTATCACAATTAACATTATAGCCTGTGAAAGGAGACCTAAACGTGATTGATGCAATTGTGAGGCATTTACTATGGCCTCACTGGGTCCTAGGATTTTACCCGTTTGATCGTAAACAAAACCTCCCCGTAATTTGAAAAATACTTCAACTCCATAGATGAGGAAAAACACAACAACTACTAGGAGTAAGACGGCATAACAACCATTAAATATATGAGCATAAGTTTGACGTTTTGTGTTAATGAGAGACGAGAAAACTTCAACACCAAATAGACTGTAGAGAAAGAAATTAAAGGCAATAAAGCCGAGAAAACTTTTCGATAAAAATTGTGATTTTTCCCAGCGTATATCACGTAAATGAAAGATCTGTAAAGGAAAAAAGAAAAAATGGGTTTTATTAGAAAAAATTAAAAGGGATTGATATTTCTTTTTTTTATATTTGTAATGGTTTTTAAATATTTTAAATTAATTAAATTTAATTATTTCTACTAGACTCGAAAACAATCGTAAAATTTCTCACGCTTAAGAAGTACCCAATTTAATCATTTCGCTGAGATTATCCCTTAAGCTCGATTCACCCATGCGTTCCGAACAATATTTTTGACCGGACAATAATTTTTTTACAGAGAGCGTTCTGCAGAACGATTCACCCATCTCGGAAAATTTGTCCGGACAAACAAAGCTACCATATGGCTTACAGATGTAAACGATTATACAAAGTGGCAGCACAGTTAGCAAACTATTAGTTTTTTTATAAAAGTGTGTGAAAATGGAAGAAAAAAGAAAATTAATTTTATTGTTTTTAATTGAATTGCATAAAACCCATTTACTAGCAAAACAAATTTATCAAAAAAGGTTGAAAGTAAAAAGAATAGCAGTTAGAAAAATATTACAGAAAAGAAGAACAAACGGTGTTTTCCACACACTTGTTCCTAAGATGCGCCTTCATGACGTGGAATCGTTTATAAATAATTCACATTCACTTCCTACAATAATTGGTAAACATTATGTTAAAAAATATTTAAATTTACCACTTAAAATTTACTTACGACCAATTCCAATAGATTCTTCTATTTCCGTCCATATATTTTGTTTTAAGTAAGTATTTTTATATGAACGATTTCCCATATCATTAATACATTCTCTTCCTGGATTTTTTATTTCCTCAATAAGTTTCAGGGCAATATTTTCTTTAACATCCATTTTTGTTTAATTTTTTTTTTTAATTATTCAGCACAAAACGAAAAATTTAATATGTGGCAGCTCAATTCAACTTTTATGTACAAATTGAAAAAAAGTGGCATCTCAGTTCATTTTGTTCGGTACAAGAATTAAAATTAAACCAATTCAAGAAAAAACGTTCCGAACAAATTCATTGCTCTCTCTCTCAAAAGTAAAACGTCAAACTCAATATAAAAAAAATTTTGTCCGGACAAAAATTTTGTTCGGAACGCATGGGTGAATCGAGCTTTAATTACTACTACAACACTATTTAAATATTTTAATTGCATTAATAACAAAGACCTCTTGATCAAAACTTTAAATTTTAATTAAAATTACTTTATTTCTTTAAATCACTTTTTGCAATCGATCAAACAAATAATTGCACATATTTTAATGGGTGTATTCAAAATCTCTATCGAAAAAATGGTACAATACCAAAACTTTTTTAACAAAAAGTAAACTTTTTAATGAATATATTTTGACATTAATATTCCGGCTACCGTATACGAACCTTTAATGATAAGATAATACAGAAATGGATGGAAGTATTGCCTAAAGGGTAGATACAACATACATATTTGTTTTTATTTAATCATATTTGCAATAATTTTTAAGTGCTGCAGTTCTAACAATTGAAAGACAAGCACATTAATTAATAGCCGCCTATTCAAGTGCATTTGCACCTTCATTTTCAAACATTTCAAGTGAAACCCCAAAGTCATCGGTCATAACAAGCCAAAATGTCTATAAACCAAAGCAAAAAATAAAAATTACGTATTAATTTTTTTTTTTTTTTGTGTGTAGTGGAAAAAATTTTAGAAACTGCAAAAAATAAAATAAAAGAATAATAAAAGAAAAAACAATTGTTCTGTTTTAACTTTTGGGTGCAGGTGTTCTCGGTTATTTCTATAGAAATAGAAATTTTATCAGTTTAGATAAAAAAATACTTTTAATATATATAAGGGAAGGATAGCTAGAATACAGCTTGAGTTTTGCACCCAAAAGAAGATGTTTCGCATTAAGGTAAAATTTTTCTGGTTTTTTTCGGCCACTGAAAAAGCTCTCTATTTTAGCGATATCCCCCAGATTGGGAATATTTTCTTTTAAAAACCAACTCGAGATTGAACAAATTTTGGATATTTTGGAGATTTTAGTAGATTTAGAATTAAACCGGAATTTTTGTAAAAAAAAATTTAAATTTTTGGTAAAAAGTTGAAATTTAACTGCCTGTTCATCTATTTGCGAACGAACACTTCGATCGCTTAACTTACATTTAAAGCAAAAACAAATAATAAAATATTGTTTTTGTTTTACATTATTACATTATATTTTTTAAAATTGGTTTACAATTTTGTTTTTTTAGAAATAAGATTTTAATTGTTGCTAGGAATACACGTATTTTTTGACAATCTATCAGGCTTTTGTACCAACAAAATACATGTTGTTTTTGCTTTGTTTTATTGTTTGTTTTACTCAAGGCGAATTTATTACAGGTGGTCTTAAAAGCCCTGCTGATATTAACTAAAATCACTGTTGGATGTCAAAGCTTTGTTAATACTCTTTTATTATCTTTGTTTCTGTTTTGTTTTATTTCTGTTTTTGACATTGTACAATGATTTTACAAAAACAAATTGATTGTGGTTTTTGTACGAGTTGTACTTGTTGTAGTACCGAGATTACCTGGGATGAATTCGCCTTGGTTTTACTTGTTGTAGAACTAAGGTTACCTTATAAATTGTAAAGGGTGGTTAAATTTTAAGGGCCGATATTGAATGTGAATCACACCCAAACGTCAAGTTTTTTTCTGCATTTCATTTGACATTTGTCAATTTAAGACGAACTCAATTTGAGCCATGGAAAGATACACAATCAAGCAACGCGTTGATGTTATTCAGGCTTATTATGAAAACGGGCGTTCAAATCCAAATGCATATCGTGTACTTCGTGATTTTTTCGGTCAATTCGTCCAAATGTGCGTACAATCGGAAAAATCGTACAGCTCGTACTGCTGAAAATATTGCTGCTGTTCGCGAAAGTGTGGCTGAAGAGCCGTCCACTTCAACTCATCGTCGTGCCCACCAATTGCACCTCGAAAATTTGGCCCATCAAATGGAGGTGTTTTTTTTTTTTTTTTTTTGTTTGTTTCTTACATAATTGAACCATACCAATATTATCATAATAAAAAGAAATGACAGTCATTTTCTAAATAATTTGTGTTTTATTTTGGTTTCAAATTTTTAATTTGAAAACACACAAAGAATTTCATTTAAGTTTGGTTTATGTTATCAACAGCAAGGCCTTTCAATAGGAAATATTTGGGCCCCAAATATTCATTAAACCATTACGAATTACGGCATACAGTGCGCTCCACAAGCTGTCGAACGACATACACCTTCATAAAACTTCCAAAGTCAGCTCCTTAAAATTATTAATGTAATTTTTTGTAAGTTCTCTACCATATTACAACAAGTTAGGTTAAAAGCGATTAGTAAATGTCAAATCCAGGAAAACTGCAACGCGGGACAGTTATGCGACGCCAAAACATTAACCAATACGGACGATATTTAAGACGACCGAAAGTAGATAAATATAGTCGACATGATTGCTCTTAAAAAATAATGATGCGCGAGATGCTTTCCCACCCAGATCAGTTTTACGAATAAAATTTTATTTTATATTTTTAATTTATCTTTTTCTATGAAAATACGAAGTAAATACGTTTGCGTCAACTATTGTATGTATTTGCATAGCATATTATACGCTTTAGTTTGACAACATACCTACGACGTACGTTACTATATTCATCCGGTGTAATTGTGTTCCTATGGCAAATTGTAAGACGCTGCGAAATATGGCCCCAAACAATAAATGAAAATTGACCCCAAATTTGGGGCTATTTTTCATAATGCAATATGGCCCCATTTTTTTAATGAAAAATTACACCAAAAAAATGAAAAATAACCCTAAAAATAAAATGAAATATGACCCTAAATTTGGGGTAATTCTTCATTATGAAAAATAACCTCAAAATTTATAATGAATTTTAACCCCAAAAAGGAGCATAAAAAAAGTTATATTAAAAATGTTGGGTGGAGTTCATATGCCCGTAACTAAAAATCCCAAATTTAGAATCCCGGAAAATTAAACAGTTTAAAAATCGTACGGTTGAAAGCATGGTTGGGCTTTCGAAAATGCGCAAGGATTTTTTTCTCTTTGGTATAAAGAACACTGGCTTTGCTTACTAAAGCTTCACGTTATAGACGGCCTTCGGCCGGGCGAAAGGACTTTCTTCTCTATGGTATAACGAACACTGGCTTCGCTAATTAAAGCTTCACTACATAGCAGGCATTCGGCCGGGCGCAAGTATTTTCTTTTCTATGATATAACGAATTCTGGCTTCGCTCAGTAAAGCTTCTCTTAATAGCCGGCCTTCGGCCGGGCTCAAGGATTTTTTCCTCTGTGGTATAACAAACACCGGCTTCGCTAACGAAAGCATCTATGCATAACCGGCAAGGATTTTCTCTACTTTGGTATAAGAATTCGGGTTTTTTATACAATCCCTAGAAACTTGTACATAGAATTTTATAAAATTTGTGTAAAAATGATTGCGGTAATTTTTCATTTCTTAAAATTTGCATTTTTTATTAGTAGACGAAAAATAGCCCCAAAGTAAAAATTGTGATTTTATTTGGGGCCATTTTTCATTCCTTGATATTGGGGTCATTTTTCATTCCTTTTAAAATGCAAAAACACCCTAACGAAAAAATGAAAAATAACCCAAAAAAACAATAAAATTGCGCGTTGTTGTGTCTCATGTAAAATTTTGGGGCCGTTTTTCATTTTCCTTTTGGGGCCATATTTCCTGGGGTCATTTTGCGCACCGCCAAATTGTAAAGAGGTCTGAGTGTATCTTGCTATTGAGATATATTCAGTAGCAAACAGATTTTACTTCATTGAATTGTAAAAGCAAAATTATTTTTTCAATTATTTTATGCTAATTGTGATTTCTTTTTGTAATCGTTATTGACTTATACTAATTATAAATTCAATTTTACACGGTTTTCTAATTATTACGATTAAAATCAAAATAGTCTAATTGCTTAATATTAAAATCTTAATAAATTTACCTCAGCCCACATGCAAACAATTAATGAAGCACAAGTCATTAATAAGGGATAATAGGCGGACATTAACGTAACAGCCCACTGGGGTTGTAAATCCAACTGAAAAGGAAAAAATATATCAATAAAAAAAAAGAATCCTTAAATTTAATCTCAACAAACTTACCGGTGTTGTAAAGTAGGCTCCCCTTAAAGATGCCGCAACAAATACCATAAAATACAGCATTTTCTGTGTTGTAACACGACAAGCTCTTAATACCGATGGCTGCTTTAGTCTTTGATATTCGGCTACAATACAAATAAACAACTGGATAACCGAAACCAGGGCAACCAAATAGAAAACACTGGATATGCCAGCATAGTAGGGCAAATTGAAACCACTGCATTCATCGCCGGCATAACGTATTTCACATAGACAAGTGCCGTTCAGACAATCGCCACGTCCCGAGCAGGTGGCCGTGTTAAGATCATCGTGATTATAGGATTGTGGTAGTCCACTACTTGATGTAGACTGTTGTAAAACGCTCGAAGAGCACCTCATTAAATTATGAAAACTCGGTAGCATTCTATGTGTGAAAAGTTGTTCTGAAAAAAATTAAGAGAAAATGTTAACAATGTTTATTTTCTAAAGTAATGTATTATGACAAATAAATTAAATTAATCAAAATTGAAATTTTTATATTGACCCCATAAATAATTAAACAGACAATCAACTAAGCAGGCAAAAATAAAAAGTAAATAAAAAACAGATTAAGTAAATATTTAGTTGTCTCTGCTTCAATGTGCAAAATAAAAATAAACAAATGAGCCATAGAAAAAGTTAAATATATGATAAGTGAATTTAATAAATAAATGAAGAAGGGTACATTTTTACAGGTATAGTTTAAGAAAATTTAGATATTCTTAAATATATTAAAAACATTCGAAGTTGTTACCATTATTTCAAAAGTAATAAGTAGATCTAAATACGGCTTGCGAATTGAACCGCGCGAGCAGAAAAAAGGAATTGACGTACTCTCAACAGCTAGATCTTCGCTCCGGAACAACACGACTTATTATCGGGCAAGGATTGTCAACTTAGCAATAGCTGTATCAGCCCTAACTTTGTCCCCCCGGTAGAAACGGTTGGTAAACATTGCAGTGCCGTTTAAAACAGTTGATAAACATTGCAGTGCAGTTTAAAACAGTCTGCCCAATTGGGCTGTCCTTAATTTCGTAGAACATTTTGCATGTCGTACAGGATACCAAAAGAAAGTTTTTTGTTGTCTTATTTATTGGCCCTATATTCTAAGATCTCAACTAACACAATGCCACAAAAAAAATAACCTCTAAAATGAGATATTTTCTAAGCTAAATTGAGGCTGCTGATCACGAATATGGTGGCATTCATTTATTTTTCTCAAGAAGCGTTTTCGAGATATACGCGAAAATCGTATTTTTCTGCATTTGTTTTAGTTATTTCGAAAAATCTCGAGAACTATTCTACTGAATTGTCCAAGATTTAAAGTTTTGCATAGATTTGTCTTTTCTCTGTGAGCGCATAACTAAACTGTGTCGATCGGATAAAAATTTGCTGAACTACAGGACTTTAATCTTAAAAAATTTTTTTTTATGTTTTTACAAAATTCACCATTTTGATTCGCTTCTGTAAGGCAATACAAAAAATTTTAAAATTATTTTTAACATGTCGTCAGCTCAGAATTGGTTTGGCGCATATGCCACAAAGTCCGGAGTGGAGAAAAACGACAAAGAAGATTTACATGAAGATTTCTCAAAATGTACCCGATAGAATTTTTTTACATTTTTACCACTGCTTCCGGTATATGTTTTGAAGAAAAATTTAAATTTTTGCGCACTTTCATGAATAAAGTTAGAATTTAAAAGTATTTTTTTGAAAATGAAAAATATTGTTTTGTGCCGCATACGCCACTTTTCTAAAAAAATTTAAAAAATGGCTTTTTGTGCTGCATACGAATACTTATTGCTGTGTATTGAGTAACTTATTGTTGAGATGAATGTTTCTATATTTACAATCTAATAAAAAGTCAACATTAATGAAATTTTTTTTTATTTGGTTTTATTTTACAAAAACAGAAAAAACAGTGCTACTGTTATGAAAAGGTACATAAAAAGCCACAAAGTAAACAACTTAAATAATACAAAAGTAAAATAGAATCAAGAAAAAACAATTAAAATTTAAAACTAAATATTGAGTAAATTTTTATAATAACTTTAATCAACATGTGGAAGAAACATGAGCAAGTCTTTTATGTCTCTCTTTTTATCGCTGGAAATAATTGATGGTTTCGATATTTTCAAAACATGCGTCAACAAACTCTCAGGAGTTTTCAAACAATTTTTTGATGCAGACTTAACCAAAATTGCATTTTTATATTTTTCCTCTCTCGTCGAAGTTTTATAATGTATACATAAATCAATTTTTTTACTGTATAGAAGTACTTTAATTTTAGCAAAAGGGACTTTTCGAAAGTCCATTTTATTTGCTACCAACGAGTAGCATTTCCATAACTTTTAATTTTATTTTATTATTTGGCATTGTTTTAAGAAATTTAGTAAATGAAGAGGAATATGAATTTCAATATACCTTAAGTACCGGTCAATAATAATAATATAAGTAAACTTTATAAATACTTATGTTATGTGTAAGCATTATATATATATATTTGAAATACCCTGTTAACAATTATCTGACATTGTAAAAAGTCATAAATCATCATCAGGGAAACCAGAAATATGCTCTAAAAAATGCGTTTTATGCGCATTAAATATGCAGCAAAAATTCGAAAATATGCCCACAAAATGTTAAAAAGTATGCACCAAAAAAATCAAAAATTGCTCTTTTGAAAACAAAGTATTCAACATTTGCCTCTGGCGCTGGGACCAAATTTATATGTAAATAATAAACTTTTGTACAAATAAATGAATAATAAAAAAAAAAAAAAAAAAAAATTATAATCGTAAAGTAAACACCATAGTATTTACAGACCAATTCGAAAAAAATTTAATCTGCTTGGGCGCATTTAATCTAAATGCCAACATAATTTGATGGCTCTTACGTACACAAAGAGTCTAATTTGGAAAGAAGTTTTTATGGGGAATATATTAAATTAAAGACCGATTCTCACCATCTGTGGTTCTGAGTTGATCGGTATACTAAAATATTGGTCTACATTTCTATGTATTATACGCATCGCATAACATTTATCTTTAATGACAACCAGCTTTGTCTTACAATTTTAGAGTAAAAATAAAATGTAAATGGCGAAATTGAAGCAACACTTTGGGTCTACAGATAGATATTTAAAACAGAAAAGCCATCTGTTAACCAGCATTTCGAAAAATTTGCTGCGAAAGCTTACAAGAGGCATTTTAAAAAAATCGAATTTGTATCAAAATATGTCTTAAAAAGGCAACATATGCGCTAAAAACTTAAAAAATACTGCAAAAATGCTCTTTTAACCTAATTATGCAAAAATATGCTCCAAACTGTAAAATATGCCAAAATATGCACTAACAAATCGATGCCAAAATACATAAAAAGCTCTAAAACGGATAGATATATTATGTCTGCCTTCATTGGTCGCACAAGGAAAAACATGCAATTGCATATTTGTGGTTTCCCTGATCATCATTAATAAAGTGAACTTCATAACATGGTGTCAGGTTAAAATAAAAGTTAAAAAAAAAAAAAAAAAAAAAAGATTGATTATAAAATATAATGGAAAAAACAACAGAGGTAATGGGGCCTATTTGTAAACTAAATACAAAGTCATCAAATTTGGCAATGGAGTGGCAAAACTGGTTGGCGCAGTTTGAAATATATTTGACGGCCTCAAATCTAAATGGAGAGAGCAGTGGCCGGAAGGTTGCTTTATTGCTTCACCACATGGGACCGGATTCTTTTATTATATTTAAGTCGTTTAACAAAAAAGTTAATGAAATCGAGTTTGCGGAATTGATAAAATTGTTTAACGCATACTTTATACCCAAAGTTAATATTGCAATGGAGCGTCACGCTTTTTTTTGTCGCAAACAAAATGGCGGTGAAAGCATTGACATGTTTGTAACAGCTTTAAAAACACTAAGTCTAACATGCGAATTTGGTACTTTAAGGGAAGAGCTGATAAAAGATATTTTTATCTGTGGTTTGGCACCAAGTCACCAACATATTAAAGAACGTCTTTTGAGCGAAGGTGGCATAAATTTAGATAAAGCTGTGGAGATTGCAAAAAATATTGAGACTGCTAGAGAAAATGCCAGCCAATTGGATGAACTTGGTCTAAATTTATTACAAAATGGTCGAAACTCAGTGCAGGCAGGTTTTAAAAACAAGTGCGGTAAATATGGTCAAATACATATAAATAGATGTCCGGCTGAAAATGCTAATTGTCATTACTGTGGGAAAAGAGGCCATTTTGAAAAAATGTGTTTTTGCAAAAAACAACAAAAGCAACCGCATGAATTTAGTGGTGGAAAAAAATATGTTCACTATAAGCAACAACACAACCAACAGCAACAAAATGTTAGATACGTAAAAAATCTAGAACATTCGAGTGATGAGAGTGATGAATTATTTATTGGGACATTGTCGCGTGAAACTGATCAGTTCTATATTAAAACGTTACCGCATGAACAACATAGGAAAGCATCAACAAATAAGGGTTGGATTGTCTCAGTGAGTGTGAAGAATGAGCCATTAGATTTTCAAATTGATACGGGAGCGGACGCCAACGTGATTTCTCGAAGGGTGGCAAAATATTTGGGCCTTGAAGACTGTTTAAAACCAACAAATACTAAAATAAATACATTCAGTGGTGAGAAACTGCCAATATTAGGTAAAGAAAATTTAAAATTTGTTTATAATGGTAATATATTTGATGATATTTTTTTTGTGGTAAATATGGAATGTAGAAACATAATAGGTTTAAATTTAGCTATGAATATGAATTTGATAAAGAACATTAATGTTATTTCAAGTGAAAGAATAATTAAGGAGAATATTGATATTTTTGAGGGACTAGGCCTGATAGAAAATAAATGTAAATTAGTTCTTAAGCCTAATGTTATTCCAGTGGCTGACCCCCCTAGAAGAATTCCATTTTCCTTGTACACAGATCTACAATTAGAGCTTGATCGTATGGTTAAATTAAATGTTATAAAATATGTTGAAGAACCTACAGAATGGGTAAGTTCAATTGTCCTTGTTTCTAAGCCAGATGGAAAACTAAGGCTTTGCCTGGATCCTAGGAATTTAAACAAGGCAATTGTACGACCCCAATTTCAATTTCCTAATATTGATGATTGCAAGGCAAAATTATGTGGATCAAGTTTTTTCAGTACATTGGATGCTAATAGCGGTTTCTGGATGATACCACTTGAGGAAAATTCATCCAAACTATGTACCTTTAATACACCTTTTGGACGCTACAGATTTTTACGCTTGCCATTTGGAATCAACGCGGCGCCAGAGATTTTTCATTCTGAAATGTTAAAATTGTTCGGGGACATTGACGGTCTTCTTATATATATTGACGATTTTTTGATTTTTGCTAAATCAGAGGAGGAACATAACGAGATTCTGGAAAAGGTAATTAATAGGGCGAGACAAGTTGGTCTGAGATTCAATAGAAATAAATCTAAATTTTTGCTTAATGAGATAAAATTTATTGGCCATGTTTTCAGTAGGGATGGTGTAAAACCTGATGTTGATAAAATTAGGGCGATTTTAGATATGCCGACACCGAAGAATGTTGCTGAACTGCAAAGATTTTTAGGAATGGTAAACTACCTTGGAAGTTTTATAGATAATTTGGCAGCTAAAAATAGGAACTTGAGAGGGCTTTTGAAGAAGGAAGTTGAATGGCACTGGAATGAGGGATTGGAAAAAGAATTTAGTAACTTGAAACTAGAAATAACAAAAACACCTGTTTTAACGTTTTTTGATCCTAATAAGCCTTTAACCCTAACGGTTGATGCCTCTAAAGATGCAGTTGGTGCTGCAATTTTACATGAAAAGAACCCTATTGCCTATGCTTCTGCATCATTGACACAATCACAATCAAATTATGCTCAAATTGAGAAGGAACTCTTTGCCATTTTGTTTGGCTGTGTCAGGTTTCACCAATATACGTATGGTACACAAGTATTTGTGGAAACTGATCATAAACCTTTGGTCACATTATTTGACAGGCCATTGTATAAGATACCAGCACGTTTACAACGTTTTATGATGCGTTTGCAATGTTATAATTTGCAAGTGGTGTACAAACCAGGCAAATTATTATATATTGCAGATACATTATCAAGAAGTCCGCAGAGGGAGAAATCCCTTATTGAATTTGACAATGAAGTATTACTTCATTGTAATTTTTTAATATCTCAGTTGGAGTTACCGTTTTCCAATGTGGCAAACATAAGAGAACAAGCTAAGACTGATGACGTATTTTGCAAAATCGCGAATTATATTTTAAACGGCTGGCCAAAACACAAGAAATTGGTTGACAATGAAATCATGCCATATTACAGCGTAAAAGATGATTTAACCATGGTAGATGAACTAGTTCTCAAGGGAAATCAAATTTGTATTCCACGTAGTTTACGGCGCGAGATACTTAATGAACTCCATCAGGGTCACATGGGCATACAACGTTGTCAGAGTTTAGCTCGCCAGACTGTTTATTGGCCTAATATCTATAATGATATTTTTAATTTGATAACTAATTGTGAGATATGCTTAAAATTTAGGAATTCAAATGCGAAGCAGGATATGATGTCGCATGAGATTTATGATATACCATGGTTTAAGGTTGGTAGTGATATCTTTGAGCATAATGGGAGGAAATATATAATTGTAGTAGACTATTATTCTAAATTTATTGAGATTGAGATGTTGGGCAGTGGTTATTCGGCGGGAAATGTAATTGTTAAACTGAAATCAATTTTCGCTAGGCACGGGATACCACAGATTTTAATCTCGGACAATGGTCCACCTTATAGTTCAAGGGAGTTTAGCCAATTTTGTAGTAAATGGACAATAGAACATAAGACCTCAAGCCCGTATCTGCCTAGATCCAATGGTTTAGCCGAAAGGTCTATACAGACTGTAAAGAAAATGTTGGACAAGTGCAGAGAAGGTGGTACAGACCCATATTTAGGACTTTTATATTATAGAACAACACCAAAGGGAACAATGCCAAGTCCGTCTGAGATATTGATGTCTAGAAATCTAAGGACTATTTTACCTACATGCACTGAAAAATTTTGCCCTAAACTAGTAAATAGAAAACAGTATGCGGATCAATTGAAAATGAAGGAAGAAAAGACTGAAAATTATTTTAACAGAAATACTAAAAATCGGAAGCCGATTGAACCTGGTGCTAGCGTAATGTATAGGAAGGATAGTAATTCTAATTGGTTTCAGGGTCAGGTGGTGGAAAAATGTACCGAGCCTAGATCTTTTGTCATAAAGGATAATAAAGGTTCATTATTAAGGAGAAATGAGGACCACATAGTTAAAAAGAATGATCCCTTATTAGCCACAAATATCACCAATAAACAGGAAGAAGAAAATATAAATGCGAATTCTGATCAAGTTTTGATTGATAATACCTATACCACAAGATCCGGTAGAAGAATTGTACAACCTTCAAGATTTAATTCTTATGTTGAATTTGACTAATAATCAGCTCAAATAAAAATTGAAACTTTAACCAAATATATGAATAAATAAAAAAAAAAAAAACAAAATTATCTAAACATATATATATATAAGTACATATGTAGTATATTTAGTTTAAGTTATGAAAACTTAGTAAAAAAAAAAAAAAAAAAAAAAAAATATATTATATTTATATAATTAATTAAAGTATTATACATATGTATGTATAAACATTTTATCTTAACAAAAAGGAAAGATGTTGTATAAGTAAACTTTATAAATACTTATGTTATGTGTAAGCATTATATATATATATTTGAAATAATACCCTGTTAACAATTATCTGACATTGTAAAAAGTCATAAATCATCATTAATAAAGTGAACTTCATAACAGAACACAGTCCACTTCTTGAATTAAAGAATGTCCTGGTTCTGAAAACTTTTGTATTACGGTATCAATATTAGTTTGTTTAATGAACATTTTGATTGCGTTTGAGTTAATTCGATTTTTATTTTGAGGTACGCAAGAATCGCTCCATAATGTCAAAGTTTTAATTAGTGGATAATCTTTCATTAATTCATTTAAAATTTTAATTAAAGCACTAGCAATAATGTTAACACTCCGACCGCTATGAGCTTCCGTCCACAAGGCACAATAAGTAAAAGTTGGTATATTTGGCATAATAATGGTTGCTGTAAGATTGTACATATTCAATTTTCGTTTGTAGTAAAATGTTGAAGCATTTCCCTTAAGTAGGCTAAAAACACTTTGCATATCATAGCAAACCGTACACTTGGTTTGGTCCATTATTTTATAAAACTATTTCTCACAAATTAATTTTCTTGTTGTCATATTATTTTGCTTTTGCTTTAACTATATTTTTTCTTACGGCAATGCAGCAAAGCAACAGTAAAATTTATTTTGTACGTTTTTGCATGAAGAATTTGCTGCAATCGCCAAAAAATGGCTTTTAGAGCAAAACAGTACTTAAAAATTTTTGAAACAGTTGATATGCAGCAAAATTAATGCTTTATATCTCAGAAACCATAAAAATTTTCGCGAAACAGGTTTTTGATTTAGAAAGAGGGTATTAAAAAAATATATTCCTCATACCTAACTCATTTTTTTTTTAAATGGTCGGTAGGTCAAACCAGTAATGAGCTGACGATGTATCTTAAATAATATTTTGTTCCAAACGTAGTAAGCGTAAAATTGTTATCGTCGGAAAAAAAATTAAGAAATAACGACATATTTATTGAAAACATCCGAATTTGAATTTTCATAAACATTTTTATTTTATCAATGCTACTATTATATTAATGTACTCAAGGCGAATTCATAAAGGTGACATTTTCCAGTCATCTGCTTATTGTTTATTTTTTTGTGTGTATACTGAATGTCAAGTTGTGTTTACATTTTGTGAAAAAATTAATTTAAATTTAAAATTCAATAAAAATTAAAATAGTTGAAAAAAAACTTATTTAAATTATATAAAACAAAAAAAAAAAAAGTGAAAAAATATAAACACAAGAAATTAAAAATGCGTAAGGAATAAGTGGAGCCACAATTAATTTGCAATTGAGGAGCAATTGTGTATATTTTATTAACAAAAAAATTTCCTTTTTTATATTTTCAACAAATATTTTTGACATTCACTCTAACTTTTTACAAAAACAAAATACATAGTATTTTTCAATAAAAAGCGATAGCTAGCATAACTCTATCTCATGATGCGGTCACCTTTATAAATTCGCCTGGAATGTACTTTATTGCAGCTTTAGGCGCCTACTACAGTTTACAACTCAACTCAGTTGAGTTGTAATTTCTTAACTTTTTTATTATGGTTTACAAATTTGCTAAATTACGGTGAACAAAAACATGACAAAAATTACAACTGATCACAACCAGTTGCATTTATTAGTTTTAATTCTAAAGTTGTTACAAATATTAAACTATGAGTCAAAGGGAACTTAATAATTTACATCGTGACTTAAACTTGTCAAAAGAGAACTCGAAATTACTCGCTTCATATTTAAAAGAAATAGGATTTTCGGACAATCGCAATCGCTCTAAGTAGGTTTTTAGAAAACAACAGAAGCCAAAACGACTCTTTTGTGGACATTTGTGTTGATGCAATACATCAGATTGAATGAAAAAATTCAAAATTTAATTTTTTGTTAGTTAGGGCCTTTTGGGTTTTAGATAATGATATATAGATTTAGTCAGAGAACTGAAAAACTTTGACATAATTGAATTTGTGTGTCACTGTTGTAAACAAATTTCAATTTCTATCCGTTTTTCTGTCACGGAATTGTGAATTCAATAAAAATTTGGGCACCAATTTCAATTAAGAAGGGTTCGATTTTTTTTTAATACATTTAGCTACATGCTTATGGACAAAAAGCTGGCTGGTTGTTGTATTTTTCATGTAGTTTTAAGAACAAAAATTTTAAAATACCCAACAAACACGAAGTCAAACCTTTGATATGAAATGACTTTATCATTTGACATCAAACACAATTCTCAAACGTTTTTAATTGTTTGATTTAACATTTTAATTCAAATTGATAATGATTTGAAAATGAACATATGATATCAAATGTTTTATCAATTTGATGTCAAATGTTTGTCAAATGTTAAATTAAAATCAAAAACAAACTTGGCAGCACTAAAGCGAAAAAAGCATTAAAAATACCGATTAAAGTTACATTTTTTACTTTGTGGTTACATGTGTTTTACTATTTAAAATAAATTTTAATATAAAGTGAATAGTTTATTTCTTGTGAAAATTAAAAATTATTTGTGAGTAATTCCAATGAAAATAAAGGCATTTTTCAACTTGATAATAATTTCCCCTTTTTGTTGAGAATGCTATGATTTTCAAACCATTATCAAACGTTGGATTCAAGGCGAATTTACACCAGGTGAACTTATCTTGCTTCGTAAGCAACAGCTGATTACTAACCTTGTGCCAAAAAGGTATACCGTCCTGTTGGTTCTAGGGAATCTTAACTAAATTCTATAATTTTCGATGAAAATTGTAAAATTTAAAACTTTTTTAATTTATAACATTTAAAAAAAACACAATTTAATATAAAAACAAAATCAAATATTTGTTTGAATTTTTGACACAACGTTAACTTATTTTACAGTGTTGTAAAACGTTTTCAAAATAAAACCACCTTGTATGAATTCGCCTTGGTTGGATTTCAAATCATTTTCAATTTGAAATCAAAGCTCTGAGTTTGTTGGGTATTTTACAAAAAAAAAAATTTTTTTTTTTTGCTTTAACTTTTACGATGTCTCTGAAACTACTGTAAAGATTTAGATAATCGATTTTGAATTTTTATTTTATTGAATAGAGCAAAGCCTTCTCAAATTATGCTAATATATGTCCTGCAAGTGCCTTTATATGTGATATAAAGCTATATCGCCGAAACTAGAGTTAATAAAAAAATTCTAATTATAGATTGAAAATTTGATATCATAAGCAGTTAACGATGGCTAAAATTAAGATGAGTTGTTGCAAAATCAAGTATGTATAAGAATTTATAGGGGTTGTAAGTGGAAACAATCAATAGCAAAAATTATATATTTTTAATATTTTTAATTAGGCTTAAGTTCATGAAATTTAATTTTTATTAAATTATTTTTATGAAGAAAGGAATTTTACAACATGAAAATTAATTAAAATTGTTATTGATAATCTTTCATTCTTGACGTGGCTCGGGCTCGAACCCTGGCCGGCAGGTTACCATGACATGTTTCGATCGCAACCACTCAAGAATGAAAGATTATCAATAACAATTTTAATTAATTTTCATGTTGTAAAATTCCTTTCTTCATAAAAATAATTTAATAAAAATTAAATTTCATGAACTTAAGCCTAATTAAAAATATTAAAAATTTGGATTAAAAACCATAAATAGTTCAACAAAATAACCACAATACTAATTAAAAATTATATATTTTAGAAGTTTACGTCATCGGACCTTATTATAAAGAACCTACGATAATATATGGACCGATCTAATTAATTTGAAGCTCTTATTTGAACTGCGGTTTAATCAATCTGTGTTTAGGTCAAATATTAGACAAACTGAATACGATTTAAATAACATTTAAATAAATATTAGGCCAACCAATTTTGCGAGTCAAGTTTCGCTGAGTCCTTTTTTTGATCAAAAATTTCTTATTGGTCGAACTGAGTTTGAAATATAATTTTTAAATCAAATATAAATATCAATATAAATATCAAAATTTTTCAGATCTTTAAAATTTTGACCTTCAACTTTTTTTTTAACATTTATGCCCGCTTTCACAGCTTACCGATAGCTAAAGGTAGGATTTTATCGTCCGTATAAAAAGTGTTCCATTATAACAACTTTACTTTAACCTACAAGGTAGGATGAACCTTAATTTATTTTATCGCTCACTTTAGGTTAAAGTAAAGTTTGAATAATGGAACACTTTTTATAAGGCTGGTTAAAGTCTACTTTTAGCTATCGGTAAGTTGTGAAAACGGGCCTTACTTGTGAATTTATTTTGTTATATCTTTGTAAAGAGTAATAAAAAATTAGCAAAAAAAAAATATTTTCTTAGTAAACAAAAAAGTTGAAGGTCTGAAAAAATTAATTTCTCTGAGAACAAAATCCTGTATGTAACTTTTGTGTTGGTCAGTAACCTCCAGAAAAGGTCAGAAAAACACAGGGCACATTACATCAATACGCAAGTAATAAAAAGGATGACATGGGCTTAATCATTTCAAAACTAGCTGCAATTGATGGGTTTTCTATACAGCCAATAACCAGAAGTTCTTTTATTAGAGAGTCAATGCTAAATAGAGGTTAAAGTCTGCCAAAAACGGAACGTGATGTCCAAAATCATTTTTTAAAAGTTAAAAGTGATATAAAACACGATATTGAAGCTAAATTAAATGATAAATGTAGATTTTCGTTGGTAATGGATGAATGGACGAGTATAAAAAACCGAAGATACTTAAATATATGTTTATATGGAAGTGAAAAACTTTTCACAACTTAGGGATGGTTTATATACCCGGAAAGTGCGGGGCTTTTGAAATTCGTAACCTAATGGAAACGAGATTATCGGAATAAAACAGCAATTTAAGAAAGATATAGTAGCCACCATAACTGATGGTCCAAATGTCATGAAAAAATTTGTAAAAGAAAGCCCTGTCGAAGGCATATTTTGTCTCAACCATGCTTTGCACTTTGCACTTAGCGATTGTTGATGAGTTTTATAAAAAAACATTAGAAACATGTTGATTCGGAGTCGCGATGAGGATAATTTTAACGATTATTTTAAAGATGTTTTAAAGTATTACAGCAAACACGTAAAATAATAAAATTATTTAAAAAAAGTCCTACAAAAAACTGTGTCTTACAAAAATACGCAGTATCAGAACATTTAAAAGAATTGGAATTGGATGTTGCTACGAGATGGAACTCAATGGTTCCGATGATGGAGAAATTTTTGTTGTTGAAGAACTCAATTAGGATAGCCTAATTTATTTAGATATGGGTGAGCTATGGGATGAAGATAACATTATTGTATTAAAGAACTTATCAAACATTCTCAACCCAATAAAATTAGCTGTACAGGCAGTTTGTCGTCGTCGTTATATAAATTTACTAACAGCTGATGCTATAATACATTATGTAAAGAAGTTACATCACTTCGTACTACTGTTGGACAATCAATGTGTGAATCCCTAAAAAATAGAATAGAAGCAAGAAGACATTCCAAGCTGTTTACCCTAATTAAGTTTTTGAAAAATCCTGATATCTTTAATAATGAAAATAGTGACAACTTGTTCTCAAATGCTTCAAAAAACTCTGTCTTTATGCATATATGCAGAACATCTTTAAAGTCGCCTTTTGTGGAGAAATCGAGTTGGAAGAAATTGAAAGTAGCGATGATAGTGATATTGTAGAAGAAAAGACATTTGCGGAAAAATTTAGTGCTGCAATATGTAACGTTAATTAAAAAACTAAAGAAATTTTTTTGTAATGTATACTTTTTAATCTCATGGATGTGATTTTTTAATAAAATATAATTACTATCAAAAAGTAATTTCAATTTTTGGGAATACAAAATTTTAATTTCAAAAGATTTTGTTATTCGTGCTTAATTCCCAGTTTTTATTATTGATAAAAACACTTGAAATTTATTGTTGATGAGATAAGCTATTCCTATGCATTTCACTGGTTGCTTAGGCCAGATCATCAGGAAACTTCATCCATAAACCAGTGAAATGCATAGGAATAGCTTATCTCATCAACAATAAATTTCAAGTGTTTTTATCAATAATAAAAACTGGGAATTAAGCACGAATAACAAAATCTTTTGAAATTAAAATTTTGTATTCCCAAAAATTGAAATTACTTTTTGATAATAAACAGGCAGTGCACGGCCTAAAAAACACTTAATTGACAACATCTTTTGTAAGTTGTTGTTTTTTTCATTTTGTTTTTCTTAACCTACTTACAACTACAATTAATGTTGAGAGAATTTCAACTAATTGTAGTGGGGAAATGTAAGATGAGATGAACCCACTGTTGTTTATTGTTGATGTGTTTTGTTTAAACTTTGATATTGTTACATGTAGAACTGTTGCTATAATTCTTATACGTTTAACAGTTTTATTTGGTTTAATATCTTTAGTTTGTCTAAAACCTTTATGGATGAAGTTTCCTGATGATCTGGCCTAAGCAACCAGTGAAATGCATAGGAATAGCTTATCTCATCAACAATAAATTTCAAGTGTTTTTATCAATAATAAAAACTGGGAATTAAGCACGAATAACAAAATCTTTTGAAATTAAAATATAATTACTTAAAAAAAAATAACCATTTTCTCTTACTATTTCCTTTGAAATTGAAAAATTTATCCCGCTTACCGGAAATGAAAAAGTCCGGGAAAAGAAAAACTATAATGATAACTGAAAATGATAAACTAAATTATTATCAAAAATACAAAATTATGAACTTGAAAAAAAGTCGAGATATAAATATTGAGAAACCAGTATAAAATGATTTTCCATTTCGACCCTCGTAGAATATTAATTACTTACATAATCTGGTCTGAATAAGACGAAGATAAAAGATAGATAAATTTAATATCTACGAAGCAATTTTTATTTGTGTGTAATACTCGATTTCTTCTTAAAGATATGCCCTTTTCAATTTTAATGATAAGTGTCCATATGGTTTCCTTTCTCTATTATTTCTCACATCACTATTATTGGAACAAACAAACTAAACCAAAATTAATGCAACAAATATTAAGGCCCAATTTTCAGGATAGTATTTAAATCCTTATTAAGTTTATTTTCATATAAACTTTAATCGTATTTAAATACAGATTGATTTTTTGAGTTTTATTTGAAAATTCTTATTTAGTTAAGATAAAATTAATGTAGCACTTCGTAATACAAAAAATATCATAAAAAAGTCTATTTGGTAATTACTAGGGATGCGATTTCCATGCAAATGCATGTTTTTTGTCGATAGTCTAAGATCGTTGTCGACCAATTATCTTTCCGAATCATTAAATTTGCGTTTAAATGACATCGATTTGTTTTTGCATATTTTGGTAAAAATGCATATTTTTGCATATAATGATTTTAAGTGCATATTTTAACATTTTTGAGTGATATATTTTTTTAAATTTCCATATTATAAAAAAAGTTCATCAAAAAATTTAAAAATTGTTTAAAAAAAATCTTGAAAAAAAAATTTTTAAACCAATATATTGAGCCCTAATAGCGAAAATGATGTAACCAAAAACATTTTAGATTTTTGTTTTTTGATGAAAATCGATCATTTTTGATCATTTGCATTATCAATAAAAATCCCATATATCTGAGAAGTGCCGTTACGAAATAAGAGCAAACTTTGAGCAATTTATGAGTGTCATTGAAAAATTTGTTGTTCCCGATTTAAATTTAAATAACATCAAAAGTCAATAAGCATTTGTATTTTTCAACTTCGGATATATTAGGGAAAAAATCAGGAGTGTTCTGGAAATCGAAAACGCAAGAATTTGGAATTCTTTTTAATACACTTTTGATCTAATTTTTATATTTTATAAATTTAATAGAAAAATATTTGTACAATATTTATCATAAAATTCTTTTATTACAGAAATCTTATCAAAAAAACGACGTTTAAAATTATTGCGTTTTCGATTTCCAGAACACCCCTGAATAACCAAATTGGATTGATTTAGGTCACTTAATAGTCAACTTAATTTAATTGATATAACAGAAAGTATAATTAACAATGTGGAAGGAAGAATAGTCCGACAGATTAAAAAAAAAATACAAAACGTTTTGCAAAAAAATATGGGTATTCAAAAAATAAAACAAATTTCAACTATGCATCTGGAATCCAATGTGGGATCTAAATTAGAAAATTAATATTCTCCAAACGAATTGGCATCCTTCAAGTATGCATTAACTTCGGTTGACGTTGAGAGATCATTTTCCATGTACAAATGCTTTTTAACAGACAACGGTTTACTTTTGATGATATATAAAAGTATTAATTTGATTATGCATAAATTATGTTTTAAAAATATTATTCCTATGAACACCAATAGAATAAGAACAACAATAAAATTTTTAAGTTTTTGTTTAAAAAAAAAATTTAATTTTATTGAAAATGTTCAAGTTTTTAGTGCATATTTTTTATTTTTTTAACGCATATTTTGGAGTTTTTAACGCAAATTTTATGCGCATATTTCCGATTTTTTAGTGTAAGAAAATCTCATCCCTAGTAATTACTTACAAGATGGTCGCTGTCTGTTATTGCTTTGCCTGTTGTTGTTGTATTGATGTGAAATCGAGGCCATCTTGCAATGGATATGTACCAGCTTGATGAATTAAGTTACATTTAAGTGCTTACTGAAGAACAACATTTTTTATTTAAAACGATTTTAAATATAATTGTGATAGGTATAATATCAAACCTAAAAATTGATCGTTAGTTTTAAAACAAAATGTCCTTATTAAATTTTATTAATCTAAATACATACTTATTATGTTTTTAATTAAATAAAACATATATGGTAATTTTCTCAATATATCGACAAACTGTCTGTTATTTAATGTCAATATAAATTTATGAGACCGATAAACTCTACGTTGAAGATTTTGGGTTTCTCAATATACCGACAAAAAAAATTGTTTTCAGTTGGCACACCTCTCAAAATACATGTAAAAGTTGGGAGTCAGCTGTTTGAATTTATCTGTACGGCAAATAAAAGGAAAATAAATAATTGGTAGATGAGTGCTGGTTAGCTTTCCGACAGAATAGAAGCAAATGAAACTTTGAGAAAACCGAATTTCTTAAATGGGCAGTTTTTCGTTGGGAAAACAGATAATCGTGTAATGAGAAAGCGACCAATAATGTTCTATAATTAATATTTTATGCATGTATATTAGACTGGTCGCAATTTTTTTTTTTTTTTTTTTTAATTTAATTGTTTGCGCTGCTTAAAATATGAGGTTTGGTGTAAGAAATCATGATCTAATTTTTCAGGTCAATCCGACGGTGCCTAGCCGTGCCGGGTGGGGCCCAAAGTTCCCCATATTATAAAAAAACATATTTTCTATCAGATCTTTATAGTTATACTAGTTGAAAAGCCGAAAATCAAAAATTTGGCTTCGTTACGATCTTCCGCAGAGAAAGTACTTCAAGTGTGCCAAATTTCAGCTTCCTATGGCTTCAGAAAGTTGCGGAAAGAATAGGACATACATGCAAACATTCTGACATACTAAGAAATTATATATTGTATAGATAGATTAACATATGTTCGCGCAACTCAAAAACGCTTTAGCTTATTGAAAAACTAAAAAAAACCGAAATTCCGCAATAAAATTTACTTTAAGAAAGTTAAAACTATTTTCTTTATGTTGGCTTTGGTTTTCGAGATATACCGTTATTTTAAAAATTAAGGAGGTTGCACAACATATGTTCGCGTAACTCAAAAACGCTTAAGTTTATTGAAAAACTAAAAAAAAACGAAATTCCGCAATAAAATTTACTTTAAGAAAGGTAAAACGTTTTTCTTATATGCGCAAAGGATGTGGCGGTTTAATAAAATTCTTAAATTAATTAAAATTTTTCGTCTTTTGTGAATACATAAAATCAGAAGTTGTTTACAGATTTTAATCATTTATAGCTTGTTTTGTTTACAATGTTGTTTTTTATATGTCTGCATAAAATTAGAAGCATAGCTGCATTTTTCAATTTTTTATGAATTTTTAAAAACAAAAATTCCGAAATTTTAATAAAAAAATTATTTTTTTTTTCCAGAAAAAAAAATCATGTTTCTTAAACGACTGCGCATATTAGAAACCTTTCTTAAAGTAAATTTTATTGCGGAATTTCGGTTTTTTTAGTTTTTCAATAAACTTAAGCGTTTTTGAGTTACGCGAACATATCTTGTGCAACCTCCTTAATTTTCAAAATAACGATATATCTCGAAAACCAAAGCCAACATAAAGAAAAAAGTTTCAACTTTCTTAAAGTAAATTTTATTGCGGAATTTCGGTTTCTTTTAGTTTTTCAATAAACTTAAGCGGTTTTGAGTTACGCGAACATATCTTGTGCAACCTCCTTAATTTTCAAAATAACGGTATATCTCGAAAACCAAAGCCAACATAAAGAAAAAAGTTTCAACTTTCTTAAAGTAAATTTTATTGCAGAATTTCGGTTTTTTAGTTTTTCAATAAACTAAAGCGTTTTTGAGTTACGCGAACATATGTTGTGCAACCTCCTTAATTTTCGAAATAACGGTATATCTCGAAAACCAAAGCCAACATAAAGAAAAAAGTTGTAACTTTCTTAAAGTAAATTTTATTGCGGAATTTCGGTTTTTTTTAGTTTTTCAATAAGCTAAAGCGTTTTTGAGTTGCGCGAACATATGTTAATCTATCTATACAATATATAATTTCTTAGTTTGTCAGGATGTTTGCATGTATGTCCTATTCTTTCCGCAACTTTCTGATGACATAGGAAGCTGAAATTTGGCACACTTGAAGTACTTTCTCTGCGGAAGATCGTAACGAAGCCATATTTTTGATTTTCGGCTTTTCAACTAGTATAACTATAAAGATCTGATAGAAAAGATGTTTTTTTTTATAATATTGGGAACTTTGGGCCCCACCCGGCACGGCTAGGCACCGTCGGATTGACCTGAAAAATTAGATCATGATTTCTTACACCAAACCTCATATTTTAAGCAGCGCAAACAATTAAATTAAAAAAAAAAAAAATCCCATACAAGATGCGACCAGTCTAATGTATATGCATTCTCAATCTTGTGCAAAAAATAAATATGCTTTTATGCTTAAAACTGCCAAGACCAATTAAAAAACGACAAATTCAATAGCGAAAATTAAACGAATGAATAAACATTAAGTTTGAAAAAATGTTAAATATAATTGAGAGAATGATGAGTCAACAAACAATAGGGCCATCATTTACTTAGTTCATTATTCGATTTTTATGTTTTACAGTCAAACTTATAAATTGTGACTGCTTTTTTTATATACATTTTTTTATGAATTATTTTGGGGATTCGCAAGATAGTTGTAAAGTCGTATGTCTTAAAATAATTACAAAAAATATATATGACTGCTGTGGGCAACCGCTTATAATTTAGATTTTTACTGTACAGGTATGACGAAGCAATGAACACAGCATTACAATTTTTATTTTGTTTGAAACACAACAATATTTTTTTTAAACAATTGTAAAATATAATTTAGGACATTATGACATAATAGCACACCTTGTGAATCCCATAATTATATGTAAGATTTTTTTTCGTCTTTATATTGGACCTATGATCAGTTCTTGAGTTACGAACACACAATTTTGCCAAAGATTAAAGTTATGGCATTAAAACATATTTTGCGAGAATGTTTTTTGAATGGAAGCTATTGTCATTGACCATTGGTCAAATATGGACCGATTCCAAAAAAATTTGGTAAAAATTGGCAATTAAATGTTTTTGGGCCAAATTTAATCTAGATACCAACATAATAAAATGGTTAATGAGCACAAAGACTGAATTCCCGAAAAAAGTTTGTATGGGGGCAATGTGAAATTCTCAAAATTTTAAAAAGGCTTCGTTATGACGATTAAAACGTATATACCAAATTTCCGCAAATTATCTCAAAATTGAGAAATGTACTTTGCCCGCAAGGTTAACATGAACTGCTAGCCAGCCGGACATAAGGACATCCTTAGATCGACTCAGAAAGTTATTCTGAATATATAGGTATACTAAAAAGTTGGTCTGGGACCACTTTTTCAGGTATTACACACAACAGTGGTGTGGGTATAAAAACGCGTTTAACAAGAAGAATAACGGCAAAAATTTATTACAAACGATTCCCAAATGGGGGTCCTTGGACCCCTTAATTTTGTCATTGATTAATCATGTTTGCTTTGAAGATCAAATAGTGCTTAGACAAGTACAATTCTACAAACTTTTTCCTTAAAATAATATAACATAAAATATTTATGTTTACTTGTGTTTACTTGTTATAAGCTTTTCTATGTTTAATATCCAGCATTTACTGTATGTATCAACCAATATGTACTTTGAACATTATGCCAGCCATGCATGACAATTAATAATGATGAAAACATTTATACGCTTTACAATCTGCCTTTTTTGTTTTTGTATATAATTTAAAAAAATGTTTTTTTTTTTTGTGTTGCCGTTCCTCCCATATATGTAAGCACTTTACTCACTCATATTGTCATTCAAAATAACAATAACAGACGACACTATAGGAAATTGAAAATTAAAAAATATTCATACGTTTTGTACTAAAACAGAAAGACAAGCAGACAGACGGATAATACACGTATAATGTCAACGCTTGATAATATTTCGTACAAAACAGTCAGTCACATTTTTTATACAACAACAAATAAGTATTAAACTTATAAACATAAACAAGAGCAACAAATTAAAATAAATTGTAGTAGAAACTTAATATGTAATTAAATTAAGTGTTTGAGGGTTAAACAAAATGTTTAAATTGTAGCAGTCTTCATAAATGTAGGAGGTGTTTAGATGGGGTTAAGCCATAATATTCATTACTCACAGGTGTATGAGTAATGGCGTATTAAGAGAATGTGTTTTAAATAGCTAGATTATAAGTTTTAGCGAAAATACAGGGAATATAAAGCAATTTAAATTGATTTTAGGGGCAGATACAAACTTAAAAAATTTTAGCTGAATTAAATATTTTTAATGTAAAAATTTTATTTCACTGAAGAGGGAAAAATTTTTTACAAAAAAAAAAAAAACTGTAAGCGCGCCCTTTTATTTCATATTTTGATATTTATATGGATATCATCTTAGTTCAACACTCTTTTATTTTGAAAGCGACTGAAAATTACATTATTTTCGTTAAATTTTACTACATTTTGCGTTAAAAAAATTTTGTAAATAAATGCGATCTTAACTTTATATTTATCGTGTTTTTGCATCTGATCGGTTTTAGATTTAGATACTAATTGCCATTTTCTCAATGTATCGACAAACTGTCTGTTACTTAATATCAACATAAATTGGACCGATAAACTGTCCGTTAACGATTTTGGGTTTCTCAATATACCGACAAAAAACATTGTTTTCAGCTGGCAACGCCACTCAAAATACATGTAAAAGTTGGGAGTCAGCTGATTGAATTTAATTGTAGGGCAAATAAAAGGAAAATAAATAATTGGCAGATGAGTGCCGGTTAGCTTTGCGATAAAATCGAAGCAAATGAGACATTGAGAAAACCAAATTTCTTTAATGTGCAGTTTTTTGTTGGGAAATAAGATAATCGCCTAATGAGAAAATGGCCATAAATTTGTCAATCCGTGTGAAACTTTGCGTATTCTTCATCTCAGACCTCATAAAGAATATCGTCACCTAAAACGCAAAAAGCTCCATCTAAGAATTTGAAAATTTTACAGGAGAAGCAAAAACTATTTAAAATTATAAATTGATAAATCGGCTAAGCAGTTTATAATTCATTTTTCTTGTAAAACCTACCAGTTGTTTTGACAATAAATAATTTAAGCAAACTGTAAGTAAGGCCTTTTATTATTTACCATATGTAATCATTTTTATTTGGGGCCTTTTGTTTTTTGCTAATAAAATCGCAAATTTTGGTCTAAAGATTCCAAAATTTTTTGTGGACATTTGTATTTATTTACTGGCATCAGAAATTAAGAAATTTGCTAACAGCGGCATGATAGCAGAGTCTACTACATATTATAAATCGTTAAGCTGCTGTAAAGAATCGTGTAAACTTACAGGAAAAAATCGCTTCTATCGCGAACAAGGCGAAAATTCGCGAAAAAATCAAAATCAGAAACAAACTCTAAAATGTATTTGAAACCGGTAAATCGGTTAAAAAAAACAATAAAAATAGCTAAATAGCGTTAAACAATAATGAACTAATCTTTATAACGTGTGTGAAGATAAATATGAAAAGTTATATTCCTTTTTAAAAAATATCGCATGCGATAAAAAATATTAAAAAAAAAAATATAGCATGCGTATTATAAAGAAAATACGACTATTTATACGAAATTTTACAGTTTTTATTAAAAATCAATCATTTTATTTAATATTTAAAAATAAATAGATATTTTATTAGTATTTGATATTAAAATAAATGATTTTTGAAAAAATACGACTTATAGTTCATAGTCTTCATTTCATTAGGTTTGATTCCCTTAAATCGAAGGGTTTGGAAACAGTGGACATATCCCTCACACAGCACTTTCATGAGAATTTCACTCTAAGTCAAATTTTCAAAAATGTATAAAAATTTTCACAAATACAGTTAAGATATAGTGATTATAGGTTATTGTAGCCCTGTCCATAGTCTTAATTTTTTATTAGGTTTGATTCCCTGAGGTCGAAGGGTTTGGACACAGTGGCCATATCCCTCACAGAGCACTTTCATGAGAATTTCACTCTAAGTTGTATTTTTTTCAAAAATCATAAATTTTAATATAAAACAAGTAAGAAAGTATAGTCGGTCAAGCCCGACCATATGATACCCTACACCACAGTATTTAAAAACACATCATGCTTATGTGTCCATATAAATATGGATTTATCTGTGTTTATAAACTTCATTGAAATTGGTTTGAAAGTTTGTGAGAGGAAGAAATTGCTCCCTAAATTCCATCGTTGTGCTACGATTCGGTCCATTATCAATAGGCTTGGTCCTTGTGCCAGTAAGAACCTATGTTCCAAATTGTATCACTTAATCTTCAAAATGTACTTTGCGCACAAGGTAACATGGACAGCCAGCCAGCTGGACGGACATCGTTAGTTCGACTCAGAAAGTGATTCTGAGTCGATCGGTATACTTTAAGGTGGGTCTAGGACCAATATTTAAAGGCGTTACACACATCAGCACAAATGCATAATACCCTCTACACTATTGTGGCGTGGGTATAAATACTAATAAAATATCTAATTATTTTTAAATATTAAATAAAAATGATTGATTTTTAATAAAAACTGTAAAGTTTCGTGCAAATTGTCGTATTTTCTTTATAATACGCATGCGATATTTTTTTTTTAAATATTTTTTATCGTATGCGATATTTTTTAGAAATTAATTTAACTTTTCATATTTATATTCACACATGTATCTTTATAATCGTATCTCATAATTTTTATCTTTGTCATATTCAATTTTAAGTTTTCGGTTCTTTTTCATGTACAAAATAATATTGTACTGAAAAAATAAATCTTTTTTTTTGTGTTTTTTATTTTTTTGAAACTGACGGAAAAAAAATTTTATTTTGTAAGGAAAAAATTTAATTTTCGGTTCGTAATTTTTTGTAAAAAAGTACGAAAAAAAATTTTTTTTTAAAACTTTATTATTTTGAACTTAAAGAAAAATAATCAAACAAAATATTTCTCTCTTTTTGTTTTTTGTACAGTTTAAAATATTTTTCGAACACCATTGATAAATATTTTTTAAAAAACATAAATAAAAAACGTTGGCCCTATATAAAGGCCACTCTCGGAATACACTTTAATACGCGGAATAAATTTTGTTCTGTTATATGATTAGAAATCATAATGTGAAATTTCATGAAGATCGATCCATAATTTAGCATAGGCCCACATAAAGCCCACATACGGAAAAAACTTTAATAACAAAAAATACTATTTTAATAAATTTCGGTCTGTCATAGTTTCAAATGACAAGAAATATAGCTTTAAAATTACGTGAAGATCGGTGCATAATTTACCATAGAATAGAAATCACACTGTCAAATTTATTAAAGATCGGTCCATAGTTTACCTAAAGCCCTATATAAAGCCCACTCTTGAAAATACTTTAGCTCTCGTAAAACCGTAACGAATAATGCTATTGTAATTAATTTTAGTCTGCAGCCGTTTTATATAACAGTGAAATTTCTTGAAGATCGGTCTATAATTTACAAATCACACTGTCAAATTTCGTGAAGATCAGTGCATAATTAACCATAGGCCCTACATATCGCCCACCCTCGGTAATCACTTAAGTACGCCTAAGACTAAAAAATCATGATGAAAACTTTGTCTGTCACAGTTTCATAGCACTAAAAAACAAACTATCGAATTTTGCGAAGATATTTCCATAATTTATAATAAGACCCCTCTCAAAAAAATTTAGTTTCATAGAACTAAAAATTATACTACTAAATTTCGTGAAGATCGGTCTATAATTTCAGGCAGGTCCTACATAAAGCCCACTCTAGAAAATTATTCAAATACGTCTTACAGCGTAAACAAATTAATTTATAGACTAAAGTCGACTTAAAATTAGCTGCCGGTTACAGTCCTTTAATCGAATATTCCCTACAAGAAATGCATAACCAAAACAAGGAAAACAAATTTTCCATTCTTTTTATTTTTAATAAAAACAGTTTTTTAAATAAATAAAAATGTTAATAAGTAAGATATAGTCCTTGTATATTTTTAAAGGTTTTGCGGTAAAAATTTAAAATCTCATTTAGGAATACATAGATTGTAGTCACTCACAAGCATTAAAATAAGTATATATGCAAATTAATTTTGTTATTCAAACTAAAATATGAAAGTTGGTAAAAAAATAATTTTTAAATTGGCTTAAGTTTAAGTCGGCTTAGGCCGGCTTTGAGCCGCCGCCGCCGACAAAACTTGATGGCGCAGGTCTCTGATAGCACTCTGTCTTGTTTATAAAAAAAATTATCTGGCAAAACGATATTTCAACTAAAATTTGGCAACAATAAAATTCCTATGCAATGGATTTGAATCGGGTTCACAGTATTGAGAAAAAAAGGATTATGTTCTTGAAACGGCTTTAAATGTAAGTTTTCCCAGAGTTAATTCTTAATTCCAAAAAAAAAAAAAAAAAAAAAATGGTCGTTATAGTTTTTATTCAGAAAATGTATTATTTTTATTGAAATTTTGTTTAGGAATTTTCTACATAAATCTTTTGAACTTTTAAATTTGCCCATTTATCTGGGGTTTTGTTAATGCACCGGATTTTGTATAAATTAATCTTCTTCTAAATGCGTAAAAAGCTGCGCAATTTAACATGCACACTTAAGCGGGGATTACTGTATACCTTATTTCTCTGTCTTAAAAAGTCCCTATTTGTTTTCCAAACCAACTTTTTGTCAATACCTACACAAATAGTAAATTTGCCAAAACACTTTTGTTATTAAGTGTTTGTTTAAATTAAAATGTTGAATAAATATTTTATAATTTTATTACGAGATTAACATTCACATGATTTTGTTGTTTAGTTAATGAAAAATTATTATATGTATGTATTTTTTATATTAATTCTTTAAAATATCAGCACAGAAATTAACTTCAGTAAAGATTTTTTTTATTTAAATCACATATGTATGTATAGTTATTTTTTTTTTTTTTTTTTTTTTTAAATATAACGAAAGATAAGATAGTACTAAATGCACGGAAAAAATGACTGTGTGGTCTGTTTTTAATAATATATTTTTATATTATATTGCCATATTTTTTTTAATTACTTTTTAAGTTTTCTTACATTTTCTTTAGTTTTTTTAAGAAAATTTCTGATTTTTTTCAGAAACTTTCCAAAACTGAATTAAAACATTTTTAGACCATTTCAATTTTAAAATATTATATATTTTCAAACTGGCTATAAATTTTGAAAATTTCGTTTTATAATATTTATTATTGAGAAATATTTTTTTACACTTTTGTTTTGTTTCTAAAACCTTTAATATTATTTTGTTTTTTAAATATTAAACTTTTTTCATTGTTTACGAGTTTTACAATTACATATTCGTTTTTTATGCGTTCGTATGCTACTTTTTAATCGCTCTGTATTAGACTGCTTGTCTGTTGAGCTTTGTATTAAATGCGAGAGCTTAAGCACAAACTGTTAATGGTGATGCCAGACATTGGTTTCTTTACTAGTCCTAAAAAGTAAACAAAAATCTCTACATACACAAGAAATATTAATAATTTAATAATAATCCAATGGTTTACTTAAATTAGAGGAGTCATGTGTAATTTGAGAAAATCACGCAAATTATCTTACGCTCACACAAACCCATTCTTTACTTCAGAATATGTACTTACGTAAAAATTAATAAACGGGCCTGTTCTGAAAATCACGCGATTTCAAATCACGTGTTTTGATAACACACGTGCGGTTTTCTGCTGTTCTGAAAATCATACCGATTTTGTGTTTCTCGGTGTGCTTTCGGCAATTGTAGATCACACCAAAGCACACAAAAACGGGACACTAAAATATCACACATGTGATTTTAGTAGGCACTTTTGATTTGAAATCACGCGATTTGAGTAAAAGTGATTTGCAGAACAGGCCTAATAGATTCAAATAAAACCCAAAAACCCCATTGTGTTTCATTTGGAAGAAAATTTATTAAAAAAATATATCGTGAGTGTGTGTGGTTGTGTGACTTTGGAAAAGTTTTATAAGTGAACGTTCACAATAACAAAGAATTTATTTGTAAAGCGTACTTTACACTATCACACAAGTCTTACGTTTTTCATAATACATTGTTACATTGCAGTTTGTATTAACACTATCAAACATGAACATGCTTTTGTTAAATGCAACTCTGATCGAATGAAAATTATAACTATGAAGTGGGATGTCAATTTTTTTTTTCGTATACTTGTAATTTTCATAATACATTGCATTCACACAATCACACTTTTACATATTACTTGTGTTTTTACATGTCTTAATACTTAGTATAATAGTGTGAACTAGCCTAAAACGATGCTTAATCGTGAGAATTTAAATATTCTTCGTGCGTGATCCTGCTTGATTGAATTTTTTTTGATAATCATTTGGATCTGTATCTCGGTTGTATTTCACATTTTAAATATTCGAAGAGGTTTAAAATTGCTGATTACATTGTATAAACCAACGACACACGTGCAACATCAGATTAAACAATTCAAAGGAATTATTTAATGCGCCGTACGTCGTGCCGACGTCCAATTTAGAGCACAAAATAATAGCGGAGTTGCTCAATGTTTGGTGAAAATGGCCTAGCTAAATATTTAAGGCTAGATTACACTATTATACTTTGTATTATACATGTCAAAAACTCAAATATCATATACATGACAAAGTGTGATAGTGTGAATGCAATGTGTTACGAAAATGACAATTATTATGAAAAAAGTTTGACATCCCATACGACTTCATAATTTTTTAAACAATTTCTAAAAAATAATACTTTTCATTAGATCAGGGTTGCATTTTATTTCATGTGTGAGTGTTTATACTTTGTGTGATGGTGTGAACACAAACTGTCATGTTAAATTAGATTTTTTGACAGTGGCAACAACACCCATTAGATTTTTATCTCACAAAGTATTATGAAATACGTAAGACTTGTGAGATAGTGTAAACTAGCTTTAAGCAATATATAAAATGATTAGCGATGTTTGTTGCAAATTGCCTTGCGAAATATTTCGTTATCATTTTATATGTAGCATTGTCTGGCGAAATTATTGCAAATTTGCTTATTTAAATGCTACAGCATTGGGGATTGGGAAACGAGAGTTACAAAACCAAGTAAAAATTAAACAAATATTAAATGCGGATACATTATTTGAAAATATTTTCTGACTTGGAGAGACACAGTTATCATTGCCTTACATTTTAAATTTGATTAAAACGCCATAAGAAATGTTAATTTTTCCGATTTTATCGTATTGGATTTATAACTTTTTTTTTTAATTTCGCTAAATGGATCGGAATTATTTTTCCAAAAAAAAAATAGTATTAGGTTAATTAGTCGTTTTTGCGAGAGATAATTTTCTTAAATAAAGTCGTATTATCTTAATACAACCTATAACTATGCGGAATAAAATATGGGCTGACCATTAGCAGTAATAAAAAATTTATATCAGGTATTAAAAAATCAAAGTTAATATGCAATTGTTAAAGTACACAATTTAAACTTATTTTACAAAAAGATATCTAGCCACAACGATGGGATTTTCTCATATTTTGTGGCACTCTATGGATAGCCTCTTAAATCACCCTTGTGTGCATTTTCAATAACATCCATTAAATTTGAGTGATAAAAAAGTCTGGGTTCCTGTCCCTATTTATAGAAATTTCCGTTATTTTCTTTTTTTTGATTTCTTATATTCTCCCCCCCCCCCCCCCAATCGGTTCAGTTTTATGTAAAAAAAAAACAGACTAGAATATTGCCATATATCATATTCTTGTAAAATGTTGTTTTTCAGGGCGGCATGAAATAACCCCCCAAAATAATAATGAAATAACCCAAAAGTTTGTACAGAGAACAACAAAAACGATTTTTAGGGGGTTTTTTTCATTCTGTTTGGGGTGTTATTTCATTTTTTTAATTGGGGTATTATTTCATATGAAATTTATCCCCAAAAAATCATTATGAAATAAAGCCCCAATATTTTTTTTTGGGGGATTATTTCATTTTCACATTTATAATGAAAACGTTTTTGGGCGCAAGGATTTATCCACTTTGGTATACAGAACACCGGCTTCGATAAAATAAGCTGCCCAGCATAGCCGGCCTTCGGCCGGGCGCAATAGTTTTCTTCTCTATGGTAAACCAAACACCGGCTTCGCTAACTAAGGCTTCTCTGCGTAGCCGGGTCGAGTCGGTATTTTTATACTAAAGAGGAGAAAATCCTGGCGCTATGCAGAGAAGCTTTGGTTAGCGAAACCGATGTTTGTTATACCACAGAGGAAAAAGTCATTGCGCCAGGCCGAAGGCCGGCTATGCAGAAAAGCCTTAGTTGGCGAAACTTGTGTTTGGTATATATCGCGTGATTCTTTTAAGCAAAACTGTATAATTAATTGTATTACATATGTATAGTGGGCCTTTATTTCATTTCAGAAATAGGGATTTTATTTCATATGAAATAAGCCCCCAAAAATTAGGGAATTATTTCATTTATGTTTGGGGCGTTATTTCATTTCGTTGGGGGCTAGTTTCATTTTCAAAATTGGGGCTTTATTGCATATGAAATAAGGCCCCACGCTTTGGGTGGTTATTTCATTATTTTTTTGGGGGTTATATTTTGGGGGGCTATTTCATGCCGCCGTTTTTAAGAGATAGTCATATGCAAACAAATTACATTTAAATAAATGGCTTGATGGCAAACTTTGAGGGGCGGACGCCTCCCCTAAAATTTGTTTGTATTTTCTTTTACATAAAACTGAACCGATTGGGGGGGGGGGGGGGGGTAGGATATAAGAAATCAAAAAAAACTTACGGCATGGCCGTAAGTTGTATGTAAAGAAGCTTCCATCATCCATAATACGATTCATGGCCAGCCTGCAGGAATAACTGACTCTTTTCAGAGACTATTGGAACTGACTTATCTGATATGTGCTACGTTCTTCTAATTTTTAACTCTCCATTTATTTGCCAACGCATGGTAAGATTTTGTATATCCGGCAATTTCTACCTTCAACATAGCTCGAGTTTAGTTGCATTGTATCAAAAATTTTTACCGGATCGTCATTTTCTATTAAACGGGTTTTTACTTTCGAAACCTTTTACTGTCTTAAAACAAAAGATTTTTTCAATTTTGATTACAGAAAAGTGACGAAAAATTTAAATTTTCTTTGCTGAGGATCATTTTCACAAATTTTACAAATCAACCTACGACCTTCTAATTCGTTTTATGATCTTTTTTCTACTTAATATCAATTTATTGAACTGATATCTAGCCAAATAGTTATAGTTTGCACTGATGGTTGAAAATCAGTCCATATTTCATTCCGCATACGTTATACCCAATTTCATCTTTTGCAACCAGGGATGAAAAATGGATATTCTAATTATGTAACAACTTTTAAAAGAAAATGTAATACTAGTTTTAGTTTTTTTAAGCAACATAAATTTCTTGTGCTTGATATATTGAAGAATCTAGAATATGCGTAGTTTGCTAAAGAATGTGGATAAAAAAGACTAAACTGCCTTTTTCACATGTTGAAGAATTCTTTCTTTCGCACAACTACTTTAAAAACAAATACTAATGAAAAAACTCTTTCGACATCGTGAAATAGGCAGTTAATGGCACATATTTTATAATACATATGAGTTAAAACACGTCAAACCATCACGAAAAAATGGCATTTTCGGCATCATCACCTCCGATTTGAATGAAATTCAACACAAATGTTGTATGTAATTGGACTTTAACAAAACATAATTTTCAGACCCCAGATTCTTTCGGCTTCCGAAATATGACGTCATAAAAGATGTGAAAAATGTGAAAAAAACACAAAAGTCTCCTAACAAAAGGGGATAGAACTCTTGAACTACGCAAGATAATTTAGTTTTTTTGGTATCGTTTTAAAGGTGAAAGTGCACCCTTTAAAATGATAGGCATATTGTGTTTTTTTAAGAAGAGGTCAATGGTAAATTTTTGGGGTCTTGAGTTCAAAGGTCCATATCTGGAAAAGTATATTTTTTAAAATTCTTAAAAAAATATATGTTAAGTATTATACCCTCTTCAACATTTGCAGAAAATTTAAAGGTGGAGACTCTATTGGTGTCAGAGTTATATACCAGAACGTGATTCTAAGTATGTTTTGTGTTCAAAAATCCCTTGTTGTTGTTGTATTTTAATTATTTTTTTCAGTATATCTGGAGAACGGCAGGAGCCAAATTTAGTACACAAATTTGAGTTATGAATACACACCATCCCACAAAATGTGGTCGGGATTGGAGAAGTGGGCGTGGTACCTCCCGTACAAGAAATATCAAAAATTGTATAAAAACCTGAATCTTTGGACTGTCATATGACCTATGGTTACGCCGTATATATCAAAAGATCGGAAATCTTTAGTAGAAAATATTCTCTGAAAAACTCGGAAAAATCGGTTCAGATACAAAAAATTTTGATATTTTTTGTACGGGAGGCACCACGCCCACTTCTCCAATCCCGACCACATTTTGTGAGATGGTGTGTATTCATAACTCATATTTGTGTACTAAATTTGGAAACTTTGGCTCTTGCCGTTCTCCAGATATACTGAAAAAAATAATTAAAATACAACAACAACAAGGGATTTTTGAACACAAAACATACTTAGCATAACGTTCTGGTATATAACTCTGACACCAATAGAGTCTCCACCTTTAAATTTTCTGCAAATGTTGAAGAGGGTATAATACTTAACATATATTTTTTTAAGAATTTTAAAAAATATACTTTTCCAGATATGGACCTTTGAACTCAAGACCCCAAAAATTTACCATTGACCTCTTCTTAAAAAAACACAATATGCCTATCATTTTAAAGGGTGCACTTTCACCTTTAAAACGATACCAAAAAAACTAAATTATCTTGCGTAGTTCAAGAGTTCTATCCCCTTTTGTTAGGAGACTTTTGTGTTTTTTTCACATTTTTCACATCTTTTATGACGTCATATTTCGGAAGCCGAAAGAATCTGGTGTCTGAAAATTTATGTTTTGTTAAAGTCCAATAACATACAACATTTGTGTTGAATTTCATTCAATTCGAAGGTGATGATGCCGAACGACTTAATGGTTTGACATGGATTCACTCATATCTGGAAACAAAACTGATTGTATATCAGAAAAACTAAAAAATACTGTATTTTTAGTTTTACACATTGGCTAGAGCTCTCTCTATATTAAGAATTTATTGCTTTAACCCTGCAATCTAAATACTTTTTTACTTTCATAAAAGAGAACAAAAAAATATGTGTTTTGCCTGTAAACAATAACTAACATTTTCTAAATACTTATGTGTATGTTATTCATCTGAAAAATAATTGAAACATCTACAGACACTTTAGTGAAAACATATGTTAAAAATAATAATGTTTGCTTTAATACTAGTTTTAATTATGGCGCAATTTCTATTTTTGTCACATTTTTTCAATGTTTTTTTTTTTGTTTATTTTTGCTGAAATATTTACATAAAAAAAAACATATTTAATGATCAAAATTTGTCTTTGCCAAATGGCAGAAAAGAGAACACCAACTACGGATTAAAAAACGCTTTCCTTGTTAAAAAAAAATCGTTTGGGCCGTCAAAAGTGGCCACTTTCAAAAAGTCTACAATTTAGAAAATCGGATTTTTTCTTTTTCAAATACTTAAAGCCCTATTTATTTATCATTAAAAGTATATGTGTAGCGAAAAGATTATTGGTTAATCGAGTTTGTCGCTTTGTCAGACAATTATGTTTGCGTTTGTCAATTCTTGTTAAATTACAAATCAAGTTAAGCCCAAAAATGTTCAATGCAGACTAGAAATGTATTGAAGAAAAAGTCCCATAAATGCCCAGAAGTCGCCCCTAGTGGGATGAAATGTGTGACCGTTCTCAATTAGTTTTTTGTCCTTAACATTTTCTTATCACTACTTCTTAGGCGGGCTCCCATAAAAATATTGAGTTTACTGAAATTGTGAATAAAATCAAAAGTTGCTAACAGACTTTATTCATTTATAGCTTGTTTTATTTGCAATTCTGGAAATAATTAGAAGCCTAGCTGCATTAAAAAACATAAACTTCAAAAAAAAAATTATGTTTCTTAAAAGACTGCGCATATAATAAAAAAGTTTTTTGAGTTACGTGAATATATGTTGTCCAACCTCCTCCATTTTCGAAATAACGGTATATCTCGAAAACAAGAGCTAACCTTAAAAAACGGTTAGCACCATTGGATTCAGTGTACCCGAATTATGTATGTAAAAACGCAATGTGCCCGGTTTGTCTACTTTTTCAACTAGCACAGTGCTATTAACACAATGAAACTTATTTTTATATGTGTATAATATATACATACAATATAGTTAGATTAGAGCAGATTTTCATTGTTTTTACTTGAAAATCCTATTCATCTGGCATCCCTAAGTAATAATATAGTACTATTACTCAGGGCTGTCAGATATGGCGATTTCTCGCCAAACGTGGCGATTTTTAAATGTGTTTGGCGATGAGATTTTCCATTTGGTGACTGGCGACTTTTTTGGCGAATGTTGATATAACTGGTGATTTACTTGGCTATTTTTACCATTTCTATTATTTCAGCGATTTTTTTTAACAGTTTTTTGTTATCATTACTTATTTAAAAAAAACTAGCAACTTTTTTTTACATGATTTTTGTTTTGTGAAAAATGTTGAGCCACATTAATTATTTCACACGAAAATTTTGACATGTATCAATGTTACCTATCATGCGAGTTTTTTATAATTTGACGATTTTATTCCTACAAAGTATGCGACATTGTTTTGCGTATGTAAACAAACCCCAAGGCCCATTGAAAGGGTCTGCGCCAAGGTACATTTATAGCAGGTAGCCGCGAGATTACAACAATTGTACAATAAAACAAACAACAGGGCTTTTTATTGTTGTTTTGTGATACGAACTGTCAAATAGCAAAGCGGTTGAAAAGAGACAAAAAAGACAAAAAACTTTGTTTACTTGTTTACTATACAACATTTGACAGTTTGTATCGCAAAACAAGCAAATAAAAAATAACCAGCTGGCTATCCGAGACTACCTGCTATAAATATACCTTGGTCTGCGCAAGAAGCCTGATGATCATTGTTTTCGTTCTTTTGAGCTTTCAAAAGTTGTTTACAATACACGTTTTTTCCTTTTGCTTTGTATATGTGGTAGTAAGTTTTTGACAGCTTAAAAGAAAAAGTTTTTTGTTTTTTGTACAAGTAAGCAGACCTGATAGATGGGCCTTGACAAACCCCACATGTATTTTACTAAAAATATTTTTTTTTTTATTAAAAAATTGTATAAAGAAGAAAGTAAATATGGATAAGAAACTGTTACCGGTTGTGTTATTTTAATTATTTATTTCGTATTTAATAATCAGTACATACTTTTTTGCTTTTGCTTAAAATTCCACGCGAAATAAGTGCAGCTTACATTATTTCGCAGTTGCAAAAAATGTTGCAACAAAACATTTCGGAACTTTTTCACAAAATGAACAGAGTACAACTCTATCAACATTTTTTCATAGATATTCCGCACAAGTTTTTTTCAAATGCGTTTTGACAGCATTTCACGTGAAATGTTGAACAGAGTACCAGGCTATAAAGTGAATTTAATTTTTCAGCCACTATTTAATTATTATAATATGTATGCAGGTCCATAGTCCAATTCGTAGGTCTGCTCGAAACGACTGCTGATTGTTTGAAGAGTTGTGTTTTTTTCGATCAATTGTTTTTGTAGCAAATTGTTTTTGACATTTCTAACATTTTTTACACATATAAATGCTTTTGTTCTCGGCATAAATTTATTACACAAACAAAATGTGTGTTGTTTTTCCTACTGTTGGATTGTTGTAGACGCGCTAATTGGGCCATGTGCAGGTCAAAACATCAGCAATGAAATCGACGAGGCAGAAGTGTATGATCTCCATTTTATGTTATTAAAAAAAAAATATTGAAGAAACTAAACCAACTTTACTTTCGGCGACTTTTTTTTGTCTCAGTTTTTCTCAGTTTTTAGCGATTTTTTACTGAAATATTATACCAGCTTTTTTATGCAAAATTTAATTAAAAAAAAAATGTTACGAAAACAGAACAAAAATGACGTTTGGCGATTTTTGGCGATTTCTGACATCCGTTTTGGCGATGGAGCTCAAAAAAATCTGACAACCCTGCTATTACTTAGTGTATTAATAATTTTTTTTTCTCTAAATGTTTAAAAAAATCATCTCTTAAATATTTGCTTTATTATTAATACGTATTAAAAATGTATAATGAAGACTTTGTCAGTTGTCATAGATGAAAATATAAGTCTAGAAGGAGAAAATTGTAAAAAATTAATATGTAATTGATTCAATGGGGCATAAATGACTCTCCATTGAAAAAAAAACAATTGATTGAAATTGATCTTTTTGAATTCAAACAGAGATTAATTAATCATTTTGATAGAACATTAAGACATTAAGTAGCGGAAATACATATATAAATATTAAAGATTATGAAGAATATGGCACCAAGCTTAATTAAAAACTTAGAAACATATTATACAATAAAGGGTTTTTAAGCAAACTTTAAAAGTTGAGTACAAATTTTAAAAAATATACTATTTCCAAATTAAAAATTGTTTTTTTAATCAACTTTATATCTGTGGCAATTAGGAAAAAATGCTTATTTTTGGAATGATATACTATGTACATATAACGAATCCAAGGTTTTATTATTGGGTTGTACGCCAGAAATTTTGGTTGGTTCTATGGTGGGAGTTCTGTTGATTGGAATTTAGGGTATCACAATGGATCATTGGGTTCAAATGTATTAGTTACGTTCTGACTGCCATTCTTCTTCATTGGCTCTTCACAGTCCTAGTTGGACCTAGTCTCTCAGTACTGCCATTATAAATATACCTTGGACAAGATCTAATATAAAACTTCTTTGCAAAACTTAAAGATCTGCCCCTTTCATTAAAAATAGTGCGTGCGGCTTTAGGTTTCATTCCACACCTGTGCCCCAAAGTTTATTATGACTAAGTAAATAGATCTGGATCTTGATATCGTTTGAAAATTACATGATATCTATTGCTGACAACAACACTAAGAGTGACAGTAAGAGTCAGGAGGCTTATTCTGAATTGCGATGCGAAAATCAATGCGATGCGAAAATGCATAAATGCGAACAATTGCTATTCTGTATTTCGATATTCGCAAAGGTTTTTTTTAATCGCATTTCAAATGCGAAATGGTGACAAGTCGGTGTTCTACATTGCGAAAACAAATGTCAAATTCGCAAAATTTATTCGACAACAAAATAGCATTCGCAAAGTACAAACATGTTATGAAAGATAATATTTTATTTATTTATTCATCATATAGGTATTTATTATTTAATTCAGGGAAGCAAGCAATAAGACCACCAAACCGCGTCAATTTGAAATAATGATAGAATTTATGAATAAGCACCAAATGCACGTCAGTCGGCAAATACTTTGTGGCAAACGTTAACTGAAGAACTAAATATCAATGGACCACCTTTTAGAGAAGCTGCAGGATGGAAAAAGTATGAAATATATAAACCAGTTAAAAAATATTTGACTTCAACTTTAATTTTAATAGGTTTAAGCCGATTTTAAAGTATGTATACACAAAACATTTTCATTTTCTTCGTCGTGGAACCACAGTGCCACAAAATCCATTTTTGTTATTTTTTTTATTACAAGATGTCCTAAATTTATTTTTTAAACAATTTTCACAGCCAAACACAAACAATGTATTTATTTTTAATTTGACGTATATTTGAGCAGCGTTGCCACGATTTGAAATAAATTGCGAATGCGATTGCGAAAGTCTAACAGAATATCAATTTTCTTTCGCATCGCATTGATTTTTGCATCGCAATTCAGAATAAGCCTCCAGATAAACTTTATTAAAGATGCCCAAAAAATTGGACACATAACTCTGTATGTTGGCTAAAAATCTACGACAGGGGTTGTCGGCAAGCCCGTGCATGAACGCAATAACAAAAAGCGGTTGTCAACACAACAACGTCAAACTCTTTCAGGTTTTTTTACTGCAGCAAAACCGAAGGCAATGGAATGCCCATTAAACATTTTCGATAAAGATCGACGACTAATTAAGTATTTAAAAAACATTCATGGGCGGGACTAATTGTTCCTGCAGAAAATTGACTTAAGAATATCCAGTGGGTTGCGGGCAAATTTGGAAAATTGGCAGTGTCTTACAATAGTGCATCTTATGAAGCGGTTTTTTTAACGCATGTACTTATATTTTTGAAACCATTCGTTTTGTTTCCGACTAACCTTTCTACATATTTTGTTACGATCTTAAGTGGATCTTACGCTTAGTAAATAAAGGTCTTCACTTTTTTAATGTAATCTGATTTTCCCCATGGCGTTGGTTAATTGTTTTAAAATCTAAAATGAAAATGACGTTGTTTATGACAAAAGTATTTAATTCGACGCCTTATGATTTACAAATACACTCACAAGATTCTTATCTCTAATATATATAAAATATTAATTGAAAAAAAGGGCCAAATGCTGTGATTCATGTTATACACCTGTGAATTATGTTTATAATTTAACAACAAATTATTTTCTCTGTAAACTTGATTAAAATTGTTTCACGTGTGTGCACACAGAAAAAAATACCAATGTAAAATTAACATGGCGAAATGTTGATTGAGAATTATTTAAATTTATCACTATTTCATATTAATTGTAAATGAAAAATATTTAAATAACCTTAAATCACGTTTATTTAATATTATTCACTGTTAAAACAACATTTTTCAATATTGAATCCATAAAAACCTGTTTTATATCAAAAGTTTATCTTGTTAAATTAACATAATATTTTCATGTTTAAAATATGTTATAAAAAGAAGACAATTCCCGCATTCTTTTAATTAAAATTATTAAGTTAAATAGTACATCAAGTTTTCAAAGTAGAATAATGACGATATCGGGGGATTATACTGATGCTTCTGTTAACAGAGGGGAATACAAAATAAGTGAAACATGTGTTACAGGGGTAAGTGTTTTGAATTATTCTTAAATAAATGCATATGTTGTCTCTGAAGCTTCTTCACACTGTTATATAACACTCCAACCAATTTGATTCTACATGAAATTCACGTTGTTTCAACTTGAAAGTTAATACCAATTGATTTTGTTTTGAATTAAAAAAAATAAATAGTTTTTGTAGACACAGAAAAAAATATCTCAAGAAAATTTTTAACAACACAGTTTGTTAAAAATATAATTTTTGTTCAACAAACTTTTTGTTTGATTCAAAACTTTGCAAAATAGCATTCAATAAAACATATTTAAAATGAAATATTTATATATTTCTTGATATTCAATAAAACAAATATTTGAATCAACGTTAAAACAGTATTTTTACAACTTTTGTCCATTTTATAATAGGTCATAATTCTCATTCGCTTAAGAGTTGTATTTGGTTAAATATCTTTAGTTTTGCCAAAGTCTTTAGAAAAAGGTTTCCTGATGATCTGGCTTCAGCAACCAGCGAAATGCACATAGGAACTATAGTAAATTTTTGTGTATTTATTTAAAAAGGAAAAAAATTGGGAATTAAGCACGTCATCATTAATAAATAAAGATTCGATAAACATTTTATTTGTTTTATTCAACATTTCCAACAATTTATTTTAACAAATCACGCAAACATTTTTTTGAAAAAAATTATTTTGGGCAACAACTTTTTTTAGTGATTCAATAAACTTGGTTGTTGACTAAAAATTCAATAGCTATACCTAGAAACTTTTTTATCAATAATGCAAAAATCGTCATCGCAGAAAATTCAAAAATTGTTTTTATCAAATATGCGATTTTCGTATTCAAATATGAAAATAATTTTTTTTTTGTGAGACCTTGGACGCTTGATTATATAATAGGGTATTCAAGCGATTAACCGTTGTTCGACGTATCAATTAATTTTGGGCGATTAACTGTTCGAATAATTCAAAATTGCTTTTTTCGATTAACGAATAATTAATGTCGATAAATTGGAAATTTATTTTTTCACAGTACTAGTAGTGCTTCATGTTTTAATGTAAAATATAAAGTATTTTGTGAAATATTAATGGCCGATTTCACCAATTTATTTAAATATCAATTTATGTTTAAAATTCGTTTTTCGTGTCCAATAAAAATAAAATTATATGAAAATCTATATTTAAATATAAATTGATATTTAAATAGAATTGGTAAAATTGGCCATTAGCATCGAAAACTTGATTTAAGTAACTATAGAATTAAAATAAATATTTTTTATAGCGGTATTTGAGTAAATTTTATTTCGCTTTGAGTCATTACTTTTTGCTGTAGTCAAGCCATTCACACATATGTTTTCAATAAGAAATTTTTGGCTTGGACGAGAATGGTGCAAAGCTTTCTTGGTTCAAGACATATTTTCTGGTGAATTAGTAAATAATTGTTTCATTGTAGTATGGTACAAAGATTGATACCAAAGAGTTTGGGAATAATTAATTTTTAAGAATGTAAAGTACAGACTCATACTACACAGAAAAAAATATCTCAAGAAAATTGTTAACAACACAGTTTGTTAAAAATATAATTATTGTTCAACAAAATTTTTGTTTGATTCAATGAAAAAATTTATCAAATATACACTTTGTAAAATAGCACTCAATAAAACATATTTAATAATGAAATATTTAAATATTTCTTGATATTCAGTAAAACAAATATTTGAATCAACGTAAAAACAGTATTTTTACAACTCTTGTCCATTTTATAATAGGTCATAATTCTCATTCGCTTAACAGTTTTATTTGGTTAAATATCTTAAGTTTTTCCAAAGTCTTTTCTGATGATCTGGCCTAAGCAACCAGCGAAATGCGCATAGGAACTAGCTTATCCTTCTTTCAGAAATTCTGAAAGAAAACTTTCATAGTGTGAACCCAGACTTAACACAAACCTTATCAAATCATAGTGTGACCATAATCCAACAAAAAAAAATTATAATAAATCAAATATTGACAAAAAATAGTTTAATAAATATAATATATCCTTGCAGTTAAGCAAAAAAGTCTTAAGTCGGAAACTGCAGTTTTTCGTAATGTTAAATTGAAAATTATTTAATTGCTTTATTTAGGAACATAGTGTGTAAAACGCAATACAACGCCGACAATTTCATTGAAAGCAAAAGAAAAAACAAAAAATAAGAAAAGATAAACTCACTGTTTATTGTTGGTGTTTTGTTTAAGCTTTGATATTGTTACAAGTAAGACTTTGAGTGTTTAAAATTCTTATTCGCTTTAGGGTTTTATTTTTATAATATTTTTAGCTTTTCTAAAATCTTTGGAAAAGGTTTCCTGATGATAAGCAACCAGTGAAATGCGCATAGAGGCTAGCTTTCCCTTAACAATAAATTTCAGTGTATTTATCAAATATAAAAAATTGGGAATTTAGCACGTCATACAAAAATCTTAAGGAGCATATAGACGACATGTTTTTGTCATCTGACATGTCAAATTTCCCACTGCAAAACACATACATGTCGTGTGTTACCTTTTTAACTTTGCTTCTGTAAAAGTCAGACACAAAGTCATCTGACAAAATTTCAATTAGATCGTGCGCTATTTTCTTCTGACAAACCATCCAGCGTTGTTAGATGTGACGATTTTTCGTCATTTTGACGATTTTTTTGTGAAAATACAGTAAAATGACGATTGGCGATTTTTAAACTAAAAGTAATAGTGTTATGACGATTTTCTGGCATCAATAAAACACTTACAAGAAATATTAACAATTATATTGGGGGAACAGTTCAAAACTTAAAAATCATTTTTCGAAATACAAAAATTATTAGAAATTAAACAAAAAAGTTCTTCCCCCATCACGACCACAGAAAAAAAAAATTTTTCATATTTGAATACGAAAATCGCATATTTGATAAAAAAAATTTTTTAAATTTTCTGCGATGACAATTTTTCGGTATTGATGAAAAAAATTGTAGGTATAGTTATTGAATTTTTAGTCAACAACCAAGTTTATTGAGTCAATAAAAAAAGTTGTTGCCCAAAATAATTTTTTTCAACAAAATGTTTACGTGATTTGTTAAAATAAATTGTTGAAAATTTTTAATAAATCAAACAAAATGTTTATCGAATCTTTATTTATTTATTTATTAATGATGATGTGCTTAATTCCCAATTTTCTTTCTTTTTAAATAAATACGCTAAAGTTTATTATGGGGGGATAAGCTAGTTCCTATGTGCATTTCTCTGGTTGCTTTGGCCAGATCATCAGGAAACCTTTTTCCAAAGACATTGGCAAAACTAATTATATTTTACAAATAAAACTAAAGCGAATGAGATTTTACAAATGGAAAAGAGTTGTAAAAATACTGTATTTACTTTGATTCAAATATTTTTCTTATTGAATATGTAGAAATATTTAATTATTTCATTATTAAATATGTTTTATTGAATGCTATTTTGCAAAGTGTAAATTTGATAAATTTTTTCATTGAATCAAACAAAAAGTTTATTGACCTAAAATTTAATTTTCAAAAACTGTGTTGTTAAAAATTTTCTTGAGATATTTTTTTCTGTGAACCAGGTGGTTTTCATTAGAAGCACTATTAATTCGAATTCTACAATTAAATGAATGCCATCGATACGGCAAAAAAATATACACTAGAGCACCGATTTGCGTCGGTCCTATTTGGTCCGCTTTTTAAAAATTGGTTAAATCCGCTTTGCGTTTTAATGATTTCGATTTGCGTCGCTACATACGATTTCATTTGTTCGCTGAAGTTATAATCATATGTGAAGGATTTTTCTATTTGCGTGTAAAAAGCCGAATTCCCATTAAGTTGTGTAGAAAAATTTGTGCAAAGTGAAGAAAATGCACTAGTTTGGAACTAAAATTGGACGTCATAAATCGTTTCAAGTCGAGTAAAAGACTGTTGATTTAGACAGAACCCTTGGCGTATCACCTTCAACAGTAAAAACGATTTGCATTAGTGATAGCGCTAAAACTTAATCATTTAAAGATAGCTCGAGTTAATAGCAAATGCTATTTTATTTTTTATTTAATGTTTTTGTGAATATAGATAAATGAAATAAATAAATGTTTGTTATGTTTTTATGAAAATATATTTTTTCTTATGTATTTCTTTTTAAATGATAAATATATTTCAGCCCACTTGCTGAAATAAATAGAATAAAACTTTACAATATCACTTTCTTTTTCATAAATATAATTTCTTGCTAAAAATTTATATTTTTGAACCACTTAAGGCTATAAATTGTCTCAAAATTGTAAAATTTAAATATTTGACGATTTGTTGACGATTTTGTTAACTGTTCATGACGATTTTGACGAATTTTGTTAAAACTTTTGACGATTTTTAAAGAAAAAAGCCTAACAACCTTGAAACCATCTGACATCAGAAATCTATGCCGGGAAGAAACTGGCAGCGGCGTCAACTATTGACGGAATCATTAGCCGGCTGAAGTTAATATTTTACAATACCAAGATACATATGTATGCTCATCTCACCATTGAATAGAATTTATGTAAATATAAACATAAAAACCGTTTAATTATAAAATTCTAAATTGGTATCTTTAAAATAAAAGAAAAAATGTTAAGATGGCTAAATTATTTTACGGCGCAAATAAATATTTTCGTGGCGGCAGCAAGCTATTTTGAAACCGAGAACTACTTTGGTATCTGCAATAACAATGCGAAAAAAACAGAGACAATGTCAGAAGCAAATTACATGTACGTTTGTGACCGAATATTATAAACCTTATGTAAAACAGCAATTTTGACAGACATGAACAATTTGACATGTCAGATGACAAATACATGTCGTGTACGGGCGCCTTTAATAGTAAATTTTGTATTCCCGTAAATAACTTTGATTTTATAATTTTGTTGTGTGTATTTTTCCCCAATGTGTGTGACGATAAATATTCGTTGCAAATAATTCCCAGTTGTGATCCTAATATAATCTATAAAAGTTTTAAATTTGTTTTTCTAAAATTTTAAAGAAAACTTGAAAAATGGCTCAAAAAAATTAAAAGATTTTCACAAAACATTTATCGGTCATATGAAAAACTTTTAATATATTTCCCATTGTGCTAAATATAAATAAATAAATACATTGTGAAAATCCAACAACTGTTTTGAGGTTATTGTAATAAATACAAATACCGATAAGAGGTTATCAGCCATAGCAAAAACCACTTTGGGATAGAATAATCTTTTAAACATATGTGTTCAACAACAAAAATATAAATAAACAGTTTTTTTTTACAAAAGCACAACAACAATTACTTAATAAGGTTTTTGACTTTTTCGTTTAAATTATAAAAAAATTAAACTTTTATTAGGTTTTTTTAATAAAATTGGCTTTGAGAAGTGAGTTTAGAAAACAGAACTGGGAAAACGTTAAAAATAAGAAATCTGATATTTATGGCCAATTTACCAATTCTATTTAAATATCAATTCATATTTGGTAAGTTTGTAGGTTGTCCTATTATAGTTGAACATAGACAAGAATAGACATTATATAGTCGAAATTAACCATATTATATTGACTTATTAGTTATATGCTATGTTTCCCTTTTATAAGCTACAAGATGACCCGTGCGAATATTTCGCACCGTTAGTTGTCATTTTTGTAACATAAAATGAAAATAATTAATAGAAATTTTAGTAACTTCAATACATTTTAAAATATAATTTTTATCAATGAAAATATTAATTTTTCAATTTCTAATTATTTTTCGTCATTAGTGTTAGAAATAAGCTTTAAAATGAGATATCATTCATTAAATTTGATGCGGTGGTATGGGAGATATTTGCAACCGACAAAAAAAAGTGCTTTAGAAATAATATATATGATTCTTGAATTGTCAGTGAAGTAAACTGCAGCTCCTGGCGACCTGTATCAGCCTTCTTTCGCTTTTACTACGTAAATTTCATGTATTTTAATCAACAATTAAAAGAAAAAGAATGTGAGAATTTATGTTAGCCAAACAAGTGATTCAAATGCATTAAAGACGACCGTATACGACATGTTTTTGTCATCTGGCATGTCAAATTTCACACTGCAAAATACATACATGTCGTGTGTTACCTTTCTAACTTTGCTTCTGTAAAAGTCAGATGCAAAGTCATCTGACAAAATTTCAATTAGAGCGTGCTCTATTTTCTTTTGACAAACCATCTGACATCAGAAATCTATGCCGAGAAGAAACCGGCAGCGGCGTCCACTATTGACGGAATCATTACCCGGCTGAAGTAAATATTTTACAATACCGAGATATTTATGATCATCGCACCATTGAATAGCATTTATGTAAATATATATATATATATATATATATATATATATATATATATATATATATATATATATATATATATATATATATATATATATATATAAACTGTTTCATTATAATATCCTAAATTGGTATCTTTGAATTAAAAGAAAAATATGTTAAGATGGCTAAACTATTTTACGGCGTAAATAAAAATTTTCGTGGCGGCATTTTTATTTTGGTTTTTGCAATAACTATGCGAAAAAAACAGAGACAATGTCAGAAGCAAATTACATGTACGTGTGTGACCGAATATTATAAACCTTCTGTAAAACAGAAATTTTGACAGACATGCACAATTACATGTGACTTAAAAAGTTGACAAGTCAGATGTAAAAAAAACGTCGTCTACATGCACCTTAAGCTACTGCAGAGCATATTCAAGGTCTATCCAATAGGTCTGCTTAAAGCTAAGATCCCACTATCGGCTCAAATAGCACAATCTGTGACGATTTTTATTGTGCTGTATCGGCGCACATTAAAAAACCTTGCACAATTTATTCTTGGGTGGTCCCATTATCGTCGCACATTGTGAGAATTTTTTTCGGTTCATATCGGCCAAAACTCAATTGCGACAATAATCGGTACAATGCGGTCACACTATCGTGTTATTTGGGCCAATTTAATCATATGTTTTGGTTTATTTGTTTGTTGGCGACATAATTTTACTTTAAAAATTCGCAAAATTCTCCGTTTGAATATTCCTTTATTAGTTTCCTAGCAATTTTAAATAATATATTAATATAAAATTAAAAATGTATTCAATTTTATTCAAACTTACTGCACTTGTTTTTTTTTTGTAATTGTTGTTCTGTAAACAGATGTTTACAAAGCAGGGATGGCAACATCGATACAACAGCAATGTTTTCGTTAAAGCAAATTGTTTTCTTTCATTTAACAGTACAAATGTACTATTTAACTTTTTAATACATAAATAATAGATAAAACAAATGTAATTTTGGTACAATTAAGCTCAAAAAAGTTAAATTTTAGTAGCCAGTTGGTGCACTTTAAAAAAATTCGTTTTGCCATCCCTTGTATCGGCGCTGATTGGCGACTGTGATCGGCACACAAGTGGCCGATAAAAATCGGTACATATTAAACAATTTTATTGCTCCACATTGTGCGAAAGAGTGTTTACATTATCGGCGCATCAAGGTTAATTTTGATTGTCCACAGTCAGCACAATTTCGGCACAGATTGTCGCAAATTAAAAAATATTGACCGTTCACACTATCGGCACATGAAATAAGACAAAAATTGGTACATTGCGCCGATAGTGGGATCTTAGCTTAAGAAGCTAGATGTTTATTTGGTTTATTCCTCAACGATATCAAAAGTTGTTTACATTTTCCTTATACGTGTATATTTTTGTTTACTTTTTTTGTTTTTTTTTTTTTTTGTTTTGCCTATGTGGTAGTAAGATTGTGACAACGGCGAGGAATTTTACACAAACAAAATGCCTGTTGTTTTTGTATTGTTGTAGTAGTAAGCAGACCTATTGGATAGGCCTTGAGCATATTATTTTTAAAATTAAACATCCATTGTTGGAAAATATTGCTGTATTTTAAAATACCTATTGTTATAGCTCAAGTTTGTTAAAATTTGAATGGTAGTTGTGCGAAATAATTGTCTATGTTGTTGTTTTGTTTTTGCAATTTGCCTTTTTGGAACTTTGACGTGAATACCTTTATTATATTGTTTAATTCGTCCAAATTTGATGTTTCAAGAAATGAAAATATCAATGTTAAAAACATCAATAGTTTTTTTTTGTGGCCAGTGCGAAGACTTCTAGTTTCGAGGTTCCAGATTTATCAGACGTGTTTCAAGATTAAAGTGAGTAACTGACATAATGACCTGACCCTACCAGACGTGGTTCTAGAAAAAACTGATGTAGTCAACATGATCTTAACACTGCATACCACCACCTAGCTAGCCGCCATTTCAAAAATGTGCGTAAAGAAAGAACCAGATTGGTAACTTTATTTATCTGTTTGAGATCTGTAATTTTTAAGAATTACGCAAACTTTATCCTTCGAGGCTGTAACACTAAAGACTAGGTATATCCTTAATCGATTATGCGATCTGCTTTGAACATTATAAAAAATTATTTTTTTTTAATAACCTGAAGATAAAGTAGGACATCAGTTTAATTGCTAAAAAAAACAAAGACGCTTTAATTCACACTTTACTCGATAACTGTTAACTTGTAAAATTGGTAGTTTCAAAAAATGTTTTAAAATTATAAAATAACACTTTTAACAAGTAAACAATTGGTAGAAAAAAAGCTTGGTAGTTTTTCGGTAGTTGGAAAAATTATTTTTAAACTTAGAAAAGTTCTAAAATACTTCTGGAAATAGTGTAGCATTTTTGTTAATTGCAAAGACGACACACAATAATAATTGACCTCTTTTTTTTCTTTAAATTTAAAAAGAAACTACAACACGTAAGTATCGTACGAGTATAAATTTGGAAATTTATTTTCTTGTATAAAAAAATAAAAAAAATTTAGAAAAAAAATCCACAAGATATTAAAGTAAACAAAATTTTACTAGAGAAAGAAAAGTCATACAATAAAAATAAATTTTTTATTTTTAATAAACGTATTCTAGAAATTGAAACGAGTCATGCAATTTTAAAAATAAACATGCTTTTGATAATTTTTATTTTATGTGTAGTTTATAGAACTCGAGCGCCTTACTCGTCCGTTCAAGTTACATTTAAAACAAAAACAAATTTCGAAATTTTGTTTTTGTTTTAAATGTAACTTGAACGGACGAGTAAGGCGCTCGTGTTCTATAAACACCACATTAATAAATTTAAAAAAAAAATCCAACAACTTTATTAATAAATTTTAAAAATACTCACAAAATTATTGTTTTCTAACAAAGAGGTTGAGCCGTTGAAAACATTTAAACACCTCTCCTTTAGTAAGCAATCTTGACACTTTATTTAATTTGTTTTCTAAGTTTAAATAATTGACATTTTAGTTGATATTTTTAAGAAATATCTGTTAAATTACAAAAGTTCAGACAAAAACGTAAAATATCATTTGAAACGAAACACCGTTCATATTAGTTTAATATCAATTTGTTTCTTATATACATTAATTTATTTACAATCCTTTTAATTTTTAATACACATAAGCTTTTGATTTTTAAAAATTGTTTACTAATAACTTTTAATTTGTGTTTTGAAAAAGACAATTTAAATTATTAATATACGAGCAAAGTCTGCTGTTAATTGTTGTTTCAACCTAGAAAAGAGAAACCTTTTAAATGAATACATGACACACACAAAATTTTTGTTATAAACTACAGTTAACAAAAGAAAAATATAAAAAAAAAAATTAAGAATCTATAAACTTATTTAAAACTGAGTAAATGGTGTGTTTGTATGTTTATTTGTTTGTTTGTATGTTATAGCCGCCTAAGCCGCTGAACCGATCTTAACGAAAATTTTGCAGTATATTACGGATAGTCCAGAAGGAGCTATAGGCTAAACAAATATTTTTTTTTGGAAATCTTAAGCGGGAGTGGGATAGATTTCACTATACCTGGAGAACGGCAAGATTTAAATTTCCAAATTAGGTAGAAACATCTTGGTTATCAATGCACAGCAGCTGGAAAAATGTGGGAGGGATTGGAGAAGTGAGCGTGGCACAAGATTTATTTATATTTAAAGAACGGTAAGAGAAAAAACTGTCCAAATTTGGTACACATAGCTGAGTTATCCATTAGCAAGCTCTCTAAACTATACAACATCCGACAAATTGTGCGCGGGGTTGGAGAAGTGGGAGTGGCACCGCCAATACAAATACAAAATATAATTCTGTAAATCTGAAGAACAATGTGTGTAAAACTGTCCAAATCTGAGATACATAGGAATATTATCATGCACATGGGCGGAATTAAAGAAGTGGTTGTGGCAGAATATAGAATTGTGTATGTACTATATCTAGAGAACGGCAACATCTACAGTTTACAAATTGTGTACAAATAGCGTAGTTATAAATTCACAACATCCGTCAAAAATTAGTGGGCGTGGCACAAAATAATATTCTGTATACCTGGCAAACGGTAACAGCAAAAGAATCTTAATTTGAGATCTGTATCAAAAACAATTTTACTATGTACATAAGTACATAATGTTATTTTATCGGTGCTAACGAATCACACTGGGTTAAACAACTTAAAATAGAGAAAATACCTTTTATATAGCGAAGAATAGTATTCTCGAGTCCCAAGGTTTCGACTTTTTTCAAAGTTTGAAGACCAGTGTCATTAATGGGAACACACAATTGTTAATTTGTATTTTGTTTGGCTTTACTTTTTAGTTCAGCATATAAGTAGGCTTTAAAAGATTAAAAAACAACAAATAAAACAGCAGTTTTCATGAGGTAATCCTTACTGCATTGCATAGTGTAGGGCACAAATAACCCAGCGGGAAAACAAAGGAGTGCGGATGCCTTCTAGAAGGCCTTTGTAACCCTTCTTTTGGATGTACAAGGCCTGCTCGCTCCATTCCATACTCATATCCTTTTTACACACGTTGTGATTGCGAAGTAGGCCTTCTGCTCTCGCTTCCCAGTAAAAACTTCGCCTACAAAATAATGTGTTGAGCAATCAGAAAAACATAATAGCACTACTTACAATTCTTCTGAAAGAACCGACGAATTTTACAATGGATGTCCCAAAATGAACGAATTAAAAAGTAAGTCCTTATTTTATTACCTACATACATTCAGAAATAAGTAGTAATAGAAGTTGTTATAGAAGCAGATATAGAAGAAAGCTACTAAATAATGAGTGAGAGAAGCTATTAATTTTGAAAAAGTAAGCGAAGTTTTTACTGGGTTCTTTAGCAGATACATAGGAATGGTAACGGGATCAAAAAAAAAATAATTATTTTGCTTTTGTTTGTTAAAAACAAAAATACAAAAAAGTAACTCCTACTCTACTTCCTTCTCATAGAAGCGAGTGTAAGAGGTGTATCTTATCTTCTATACCAAAGAGACGCGACCTTCTATTAGGCATTCTTTAAGGCTAGATTACACTATTATACTTTGTATTAATACATGTCAAAAACTCAAGTAATATGACAAAGTGTAATAGTGTGAATGCAATGTGCCACGAAAATAACAAGTATTATGAAAAAAGTTTGACATCCATACGACTTCATCGTTTTTAAAGAAATTTCTAAACAATAATACTTTTCATTGGATCAGGGCTGCATTTTATTTCATGTGTGAGTGTTTATACATTGTGTGATGGTGTGAACACAAACTGTCATGTTAAATTAGATTTTTTGACAGTCGCTTCAAAACTCATTAGATTTCTATCTCACAAAGTATTATGGAATACGTAAGACTTGTGAGATAGTGTAATCTAGGCTTTAGCAGTTAGATAAGAACAGTAATTGATTCAAAAACAAATTTTATGCATGCCTTTAAAAAGGCCTGAAGTAAGAAGGTCTTCTGAGTTTTCCCGCTGGGAAATTGCAGTTTGTGTATATGCATACATTAAGGAAAACACAAAAACATTTTACAAAGGTTATTTAATACTGGAATACGCATTAATTTAATCCTTTGGGTATTTTTTCAACCAATGTCACACTAATAGAAAAATAACTATTATTTTACAAACATATTATTATCTATCGATTAGAATGATATCTTTTGTTTTGTTTGAGGAAACAGGCATGACTATACATTTTTTTGGGCGAAGCGTGTAGGACACGTGCAGTAGGAACGCTTTTCTATGACCAGTTTCAGAAAACTTAAAAGGAATATCTGATCATCGAAGCTAAAAAAATTAAATTGAAAATTAAATTTTACTTGTCAAATTTTGCTTAAGGCACCATTATATAATCCAAAAAAACGAGAAAAATATTGTGTAAAGTCATAAGAAAGACAAATAAGGAATAAAAGACTTAGAATTTTTCGCCTCATGTTATATCTTCCAATTTGTCCAGATTTTTCAAAAATTCCTCATAGACCCCAGACCCCAGATGGTCTAATCACCGTATACGATATCGAGCAAAATTGATCGAAATTATTTATTTTGATATCATGAAACTCGATATCGAATGACATGTATGGAATTTGAAACAATAGCATTCGATATCGAGTATCTAGACATTACATTTATCGAGTTTTCATTCGATACGTCAGTTTCTATCGTATGCAAAAAAATTCGATAGTTTATTCGATACGATAGTGTCGAATGCGGTGATTAGACCCCTGTATTTTACAAAAATTCGATATACATACATAAATATATGTATATTTACATATGGGCATTTCCTTAGAATGGTCAACCAGGATGGAAAATTAAATGTTAATTATCATCGTTTTTTTTTTTTTTTTTCTTTATTGTTATAAAAAAGTCTTTATTTTTATAATGAATGGTTTCATAGCATATCTGGGCTGTTTTACTTAAGGAAATTGGGCTGGAAACTGGAAAATTTTTATATTTTCTTTTTAAGCTACTTCTAAAGACATTTTTATATAATTATTTTTCATGCAAAAAATATGTTATGTTAAAACTCTTTCTTCATAATCTCTCCATTACAATCAATTGTTAAAAGAATATTTAGTTTTTTGTTAAGGAAATTTGAAGATATTTATGGGAAAATGCATGGTGATAATAATAAAAAAATCATATGGAAAAATGGTACGTTCGCGACCGGTACTTAAGTCAATTAAACAAAAATCAATATAGATATTTTATTGTGTAAATACTGAATAAAGACGTACATTAACACGCTTTTTAAATAAATTAATCACTTTTGAATATTCCGTTCCATTTTGCAGATTTTTACATTTCACTACTGTCAGCCGAAGTTGACTTCTATTTTGCGTACGTGCGTGACCACATGTTTATAACTATCATTATGATAGATGAAATCCTCCATTTACACTTAACATAGAGCTACCAAAATGCTATTGAATCGCAAAAAAATGCTAGTAAAAGTTTTGTTTTCTACAGTGTGGCCATATCCATAAATATTTTACTGCTAAATCGGCGTTAAAATAATACTAAAAAATGCTAAAATTAATCCTAAGTTGCCAAAAAATAATGCTAAAATTTAAATTGTATTATTTTGTTTGTTATTTTAGTAAATATATCTTTATACATGATTTATTTTACATAATTCTTCTCTATAAACTCACATCATATCAATAGAACAAACTGATTAAAAAATAACAATAAAAAATCGTTATTAAACATCAAAAATCTTTAAACTATAAAACAAATGTATTTCAGTCTTTATATACATACATACATATATATGGATGTAACGTCATTCTTTTTCGAATTTTTGATTTTAAGAGATTTTTACCACTAAAACCCAAATTTAGCTTCCGCGTTGCTAAATGGCAAAACCAAGAACTTCATTGCAAAAGAAGCTTGATTTTTATTTAATGAATTTTGGTAGCCATATATGTATGTAAATTTATCCAGAAATCAACTGTTGAGTTATTATTTAACAATTCATATGAAATTAGTTTCTGCCACCGATGTTCCAAAGTTGTAATTTCTTCTACATTAAAATCAATCATTTCTTCTTTATAATGTTCGCTTAATTTGCATTTATTAGTTCTTTAACAGTTTTCTACACACAAAAAGTTAGTATTTGTTAAATTATGAAAAGTTTTTGGCAATCGTTGTCTAAGTTAACATATAATTGGGCTTTTAAATCTCGGCATGTAATTCGTATTTGTTTTTCTATTTCAAAAGTTATGGTTTTTCTTTTCGATTCCAAAAATTTTTCTAAATCGTAATTGAGGGAAAAAATCATCTTAACATGATATTAATGGATCAAACTGTTCAAAAGATTGTACAGTTTATATAGCAAAAGAGTAGGGATTTGTATGTGCATTCAAAATACTAACTGCTAAATAAAAAATTTTCAGCTAAATCAGACAAAAAAAATGCTAAATTTAGCTGCAAAAATGCCAAAATGGCCACGCTGGTTTTCTTTATTATTTGTGCATCAAAAGCGTACGAACGTACGTTCGTGACCAGGAAATGCCCATATATCAAAGCATTTCAAATGATTCTGACTTGCTGTCCCCATGGTACCAGGTAGGTCTTTGGTCTGCCGCGATCTTTTAAGAACAAGTTATTTTAGACCACAGACAAGCTTAAGGCATTCGCTGCAACTTTATCCACCGATAGTATAATGTAATGATATAAGTACTCCTGAAGACGCGTATGCTCCACTTCCGGGGGAGATCTTTAATAAACTTCAATAACTTATAAGTTTCAAATATTTTTTGCGTAAAATATTCAGCCCAATTATGAATAACAATTCCCCGGCAGTTTTCTCCTTCTCCCATTTTTCCTATGTAAATTCAATTGTAAAAATGGGAAAAGGGAAAAAACTCCCGGGGAATTTGTATTCATAAATGGGCTGATTTACACTAGTTTCTTACTGCCGTATTCATAAAACTATTTTTAATTTAATTTTGGTTTACAAAACTAATTTTCTATGAAAATATTACTTAATAAATGTTTGTTAAATTAAATATTCGCTTATGAATACGCGGGTTAATATAAAATTTTATTATACCCACACCACAATAGTGGAGAGGGTATTATGCATTTGTGCTGATGTGTGTAACTCCTTAAAATAGTGGTCCTAGACCCACCTTAAAGTATACCGATCTACTCAGAATCACTTTCTGAGTCGAACTAACGATGTCCGTCCGGCTGGCAGGCTGGCTGTCCATGTAACCTTGTGCGCAAAGTACAGGTCGCAATTTTGGAGATCATTTGATCAAATTTGGGTCATAGGTTCTTATTGGCACTAGGACCAAGCCTATTGAAAATGGGCCGAATCGTAGGACCACGAGGGAAGATAGGGGGACATTTCTTCCTCTCAGAAACTATCAAACCGATTTTAATGAAATTTAAAACATAGATAGAACCTTATCTATATGGACACAAAATGTATAAATTTTTAAAAAAAATCGAACTTCGAGGGGAGATAGGGGCAATTTCAGCCTCTCAAACCGATTTTAATGAAATTTAAAACATAGATAGATCCATATCTATAGGGACACATTAGCTATACAGTTTTTAAAAAAATAGGACCACAAGGGGAGGCAGGGGGCAATTTCTGCCTCTCACAAACTTTCAAACCGATTTTCATGAAGTTTATAAACACAGATAAATCCATCTTTACATGGACACATAAACATGATGTGTGTTTAAATAATGTCGTGTAGGTTATCATATTGTCGGGCTTGACCGACTATACTTTCTTACTTGCTTTTTATTTCTTTTTGGTTTTTTTTTTTTAATTTTAACGTCCGTAAATTAATTTTATATATATTTTATAGACATATTTTTATAAATTTCAGCTTTCAATTGGTAAACATCGTAAATTGTTGTTAGATTTTTCATAAGTGAGAAATTTTGTCTAAAATAAACATCTGTTTTGAATAAAAAAAAGTATGTGCATATGTGATATCAAACTCAGACAAAAACTATATGGCAGACAACAAAATTAATGTCTATTTACAATACATATTAAAAAAGAAACGCAATATGTACTAAAAATTTGGTGGTTTATAAAATTAGCTTTGAAAATGTTGATTTTTAGATCTGAATTGAATTGGTGTTAAATTTGTACTTATAAGGAGGTATTAAAGGAAATAGGTCCTCGTAATTAATTAAGCAACTAAAAATTTGTTTAAATTAAAATCGGAAAATAAAGAAAACATATACATATGTATATATAAACATTAATTTCGTTTAAAGTTAAAACCCCGTATTCACAAACGATATTTAATGTTCATAGTAAATTTGTTCTTAAAGCCTTTATTAAATTTTAAAAATTGTGGTGAATACAGGCAAAAGGCTTTTCGATTAATTTATTTTAATGATGTGGTTTCAATTAAGAAATCTTTCTAATTTCCAAATTTAGAAACCCCAAAACGTAGAAGATCGTAGAAGTAGTAGCGAAACTGGTGAAGAAAACTCGATAAATATCTTAACGGGGATTACGGTTATTAATATTCCAATCCATATAAAATTTAAAAAAAAATCTATGATCATATTCGACCTCAACTTTTAAACTTTTTCCTTACAAAAATCTGTTTTCTAATGAGAAAAAAAACAAAAAATAATTACAATCCATCTAATAGATTGTAGGGTATTAAAATCAGGGGGCAAATCGCGACATTCGAAATCGATCGAAATTCCCATGTAAATTATATTGCAATTTCGATCGATATCGAATGTCGCGATTTGCCCCCAGTATTCGAAAATAATCTGATTATTATTTAGCGTACGTCTCGGCTCACACACCCAAAAACGATATCTATTTTTTAAGTGTTTGTATATTAAAGCACAACCTTTAATACCGTTCGTCACTATTTTCAAGAAAGTAACGAACATTATATAGTGTTCTGCTCTTCGTTTTAAAACAGAACAATTGTAGTGGCTTTATAGAAATACATTATACTAGATGACCCGTGCGACTATTTCGCACCGTAATTTTTATCAATGAAAATATTAATTTTTCAATTTCTAATTATTTTTCGTCATGAGTGTTAGATATAAGCTTTAAAATGAGATATCATTCATTAAATTTGATGCGGTGGTATGGGAGATATTTGCAACCGACAAAAAAAAGTGCTTTAGAAATAATATATATGATAATTAATTAAAATTTATTGATAATTTTTCATTCTTGACTCAATCTGGGCTCGAACCCAGGTGTTTACGGACAGGTTACCCTGACATGTTTCGATTGCAACCACTCAATCTCCTCAGAGGGCTTGCCGTCCGTAAACACCTGGGTTCGTAAACACCTGGGTTCGAGCCCAGATTGAGTCAAGAATGAAAAATTATCAATAAATTTTAATTAATTTTCATGTTGTAAAATTCCTTTCTTCATAAAAATAATTTAATGAAAATTAAATTTAATGAACTTAAGCCTAATTAAAAATATTAAAAATTTGGATTAAAAACCATTAATAGTTCAATAAAATAACCACAATAATATATATGATTTTAAGTATATTTTTGGCTTTAGTGTTTCTTTTTTACATTGATAAAGTAATGATCAAACAACAATTTTAGCAACGATTATGGCACGAATAGCGTGTATGTGTATATTGTGCTCATGTTTTGTTTGTGTTAAACTTTAGTGCTGTATTTTTGTGTTTTTATCGTACCTTCTATGTATTTTGTTTTGGTAAAGCAATTGAAAGCAATAGAGCAATTGAAAGCAAACATTAAATATTTCATTAACGTTATCTGAACACAAACTATTTTTGAGTGTCAAATAAAATAAAAGCTGATTTTGAGCAAATAAAAGTATTTGCTGGCAAACAAATATTTGTCCAATGTGAACATAGTGTGAACACAAAATATCAAATATTTTAGTTCTTTTTGAGCAAACATTTATTTGATATTACAAAAAAATTGTAAGAGCAAACAACGACAAGTAATTTTAGTCATGTTCCTGATAGAAGCAGTTTTTCCTGTAACTTTTCGGATTCTTCAGAGTTTTAAAGATTTTTAATAATTATTAGACTTTGCTATCATGCCGCTATTAGCAAATTTTTTGCGAATTTCCGTTAATTTAGCAATTTTTGTCGAATTTATGCCATTCCTTATAGTTTTAGGGACTTTTAATCAATGTTATGGCTTGTTTGAAATATTAAAATTGTTTGCGAATTTTCGATATTTTTTGCAATATTTTTTTGTTTTTACCCGATATTTGTTTTTTAATCGATTAAGCGATATCAAATAAATTTTAGGGTTTGTTTCAAAGTTTGCAATTTTTTGAGAATTTTACCCATGTTTGCTATATAAGCGATTTCTTACTTGGATTCTTTGCAGCTTTAACGATTTTTAATAATTATTAAATTTTGCTATCATGCCGCTATAAGCAAATTTTTGCGAATTTCCGCTAATTTAGCAATTTTACTGAATTTTTGCCATTCCTCATACTTTTAGGGACTTTTATTCAATTTTCTAGTTTGTTTGAAATATTAAAAATTTTCGCTATTTTTGGAAAAAAAAAATTTTTTTGTTATATTCCGACAATTTAATTTTTACCCGATTTCAAATCAATTTAACCATTTGTTTTCAAGTTTTCAATAGTTCGCGAATTTTAGCCATGCTCGCGAAAAAGTGATTTTTCCCTGTGAATCTTTACAGCTTTAACGATTTTTAATAATTATTAGGATTTGCTATCATACCGCTATTAGCAAGTTTTTGCGAATTTCCGCTAATTTAGCAATTTTTATCGAATTTTTTCCAATCCTTACAGTTTTAGGCGCTTTTAATAAATGTTATGCCTTGTTTGAAATATTAAAATTTTTCGCGAATTTTCGCTATTTTTGCATAAAATTTTTTTACTTTTTCCCGAAACTTTCTTTTTTAGCCGATTTAGCAATTTCAAATATACTTTAGGCTTTATTTCCAAGTTTGCTATTTTTCGCAAATTTAAGCCATGTTCCCCTTACCCATTGTCTTCCAGTTTTTTTTCCTTTTTCATTCTCCTGTTCTAACACTATAAGAGATACTGCTCCACAGAATAAAATAAATTAAATAGCTTCGCGGTCATTTTTACTTATTGGGAAATATATTTTTATTTTTAGACACTTTCATTAAATAATTATTTGATGCAAATATTCGTTTTAGTCTGAACGCATGGTAAACATAAATTAATTTATTTTATTTGACACTATTTATATATATATATATATGTTCCCGAAGATCCTATAAAGAGCATAGGGCCCCAACGATTTGACACTATTTGCCAACTGTTTTAACAAACAAAAATTGTCAAATATTTGAGCTTGTTCCACATAGTTTTAAGCAAATATCAGAACAAATATTTTCGTCAAATAATTTATTAGTCTGAACGTACCTTAAGTCCCGTTTTCACAACTTACCGATAGCTTAAAGTAGACTTTAACAGGCCTTATAAAAAGTGTTCTATTACTAAAACTTAACTTTAACCTTAAGTGAGCGATAAAGAAGATTAAGCTTCATTCTACCTGGTAGGTTAAAGTAAGTTGTAATAATGGAACACTTTTTATACGGCCGATAAAATCCTACCTTTAGATAGCGGTAAGTTGTGAAAACGGACCTAAGGATAATTAATATTTAATTTTGAACACTGAATAAAATGTATGAATAATCGTTAAAATCAAAAACTTTGTGAAGGAACAACCTAATGCTTTATAAACCTTTAGCTGTTCTTTTTGTGCTATAAAAATCAGATATTAATATGTACATACAAATATAAAAAAAATATACTTTAGCAAAAAAATATTAATGATAAATAAGGAGAAGTGTAACCACAGACGAAAGCAAGTATTATTGTTCAACGCTACTGGGCTAATTAGTTTGAGATAAATCTAATAAGATATAAGATATGTTTGTTGGGTCGAAGCACCAGCTGTTTGTTTTTTTCTATGCTTTTAATTGTGATTTTGTAGTAGAAACAATCGATTGTTGTACTATATAATAACCTAAACAAATTATGGCTTTAGTTTCCATTTAATGGTATTATACTTGGAAGTTTTATAGGGCTAATAAAAACTTAATAATAATGTTCACTTGTTCTTTTAGGAGTACTTCCTCGAAACATTTATTTCTTGTTAAAAATCAAATACATAAATGACTAAGTGAGCAAGCATCGCGTTAAGTTTGTTGTGTATGTGTAAGTTAGCTTGTGTTTAAAATTTGCTGTTATTACTTGTATCTTAAAACTTGATATACATATCTCGAGTTCACTAAGTTTTAAGTACTTTTCAAGTGCATTTTAAGTGCAAATGTACCAAAAAATAGACAATTTTTATTGTGATCATAGTGACGTATACAAATGTTTTTAGTTGATTGCTGGCGTTTGTTTACTTTTATTTATGGTAGGTATAAAAAAATAACAATTCTACTGATACTGCTGACTAAATTGAAGTTAAGGTTTTTATTGTTGCTTTATAATTGAATTATTTGCTTACAATTGTTTATATGTATATTTTATTTAAGGTGGGGGCAAATTTTAGAATCGAGTTTTTCATGATTAATTTGTAAAGGTTTTTTTTTTGGCTAAAAAAGTTTTTCTTTTATCTTGCAATACAGTGAAGATTAGTTTATTAGCATTGAAACATTTTTACATACACTTGTCTTAATAAAGGTGAGTCATATTTATTGGAGAAAAGTTAAACATTTTTGATAAAAAGTTTTGGTGAACCGTTTCCAATAAATTTATTTACCAAAATCAATTTTTGCAAGACAATGGTTGATTTCACTGTAGCAAAGCGTTCGTGAAATCAAATAAATTGTTAAATAAATACATATCTCTGTATTCTTTCAGCTAATAGGTAGGTACAACAGTAAGTTTAAAAAAGTTTTTTTTACGTTTTCTAAAAACTATCATTTTATATTGCTCCGTTATGATGAAGAAATATACTGAGTACCTATATTTTTTGGACTATACCTATTTCAAAGATACTTTTGTGAAGATTTCATGAGGTATAAAACTCGTAAACTTAGACAAAAAGTGGAAAAAAGAATTTTTTCACAAATTTGCTTTAATTCAGTTAAAGTATAAAAATTTATTTTTTGATTAAAAATAAATTTTGTATGAGAAATAAAATCGGCATTTAAATGGGTTTAAAATGTATAAATTATTGCGCATTTTATATCGGACCAAAGTTATTTAGCTACTTTTCGACGCATAAATTCCTTTTACCCATAATTCATTTGAAACTAAACGCAAAAGTTATGTAGGTTTAAAAATTACTACAGGCTTTTCGTTGATTTTTCACAGTAGCTTAAACTAACATAAGCATATTATTGTAAGGACCTAATTCATAAAGCTGTAGGTCCACTCCACGCATTTTAAGCTCTTTAGATGCCTAGGCAGCTGTTAAAAAGTAGAATCTGTGTTGTTTGTTTTTCAGAAGAAGCTCGTTCTACGTGTGGCCCATAAAATGGATTATTACCTAATTTTATTTCTATAATAGTTTCACAAATTAACAAATTATACCTATATTACTAAATCTTAGTTTCACCAAAATAATCAAACAATTAATTTAAATACATATATTTACATATGAACTATATTTGTGTATAATTAAAAACAGAAACATGATATTTACCTTCTTCTTTTAATACTGATAATTAAAAACCAAAAAGTAAATAAAAGATAAATTATAATAATTTTTAAGGAAAACAATTTTTGTTTAAATAATTTTCTTAAAAAAAAATAATATAATTTAATTTAACCAAAACGATTCGTAGTGAAAAGGGGTCACCACAAAGGTTTGATTAATATGTACAACAAAAACAAGTTTTTTTTCACTCTTAAAGTTTTGATTTTCTAATAAATTATTTTACATTTTCAAATGACACACATTTTTTAAAAAATGTTTTGTTTAATATTGCTTGTAATTTTTGGTTTTCTTGCATTTATTAATTACGACTACGCGATTTTCTTTATTTTGTTTGCCCACAGCGATTACCACACATACTCGCGCACTTGAAACTTAATTGACCACAATTGTTTCTATTTAAATTCCCTTTAAAGGAAACCACAATTGTTATGTATTATTTATTTCATTTATGTGATTTGTTGGAACTCCTCTTAATTAATTTTAGTTTTATGCAATTAAACCTTTTAATATAATTTTATTTTTGAGGACGACACTTTTCTAATTTTGTTTTTCTTTCTCATTGAGTACTACTTTATCTACACCAACAAACAGGGTTGCTTAAATAAGTACTTTGTTGAAAATTATAGCGATTTTATGTTGACAAAAGTTTCGAAAACATTTTTTTTAGAAGTTTCGTTTTATATATGAATAAAATTGCTTTTACATATTTCAAGCTCGAGGCAAGTATACATTTAAAATATATTTAATTTTAGTATTTGCCGATATTTCGGTACTCTTTGTTCAGTTTTTTGCGCCATTTTAATGTTTTCTCCATTAAACAATTTAGATTTTTCAAATCTTTCGGACATTTCAGGAATATATGTTAATATGTTATATATTTTAGGTTCTTCACATGATTTAGTCCTCTTTTTCTTGTCTCCTCGATTGCACTTTCCCTTACATACAGTCTACAACTGACATGAAATGCTTAACATTAACACTAAAATGATGTTAGTGTTAAGTATAGACTCATCATGTTAGAGGTTTTCTCATGTTATAACACGGTTGTTAATGTAAATGTTTCAACAACGCTTTTATAATGCTGGGTACACACTATGCAACACATTTACGCAATCTAGTGAATTAAATTCATTTTCATTCATTCCAGGTTGCATCAACATCAAAACGCTTTGATATTTTGGGGTTGCATTGAAACAGATTGCATATAGGTTGCACTGTGTGTACCCAGCATAACATCATGCTATAACAGGAAATCACGTCAGTTGTAGACGGGGAGTTACTATAGTCTGTGTTCATACGTCCCAATTTACACTAGGGACATTTCTTGCCGGACATTTTTTGAATTCTCTTTTAATCTTACCCGAAGCGTTTACATATGAAACATTAGAAGTCAGACAGAAATTAATACTTGTATGTAAACTACGAAAAGTAAGAAAGAGAAATGAAAAAATGTCCAGTACAGATAGTCATGTACTACACACCACAAAGTATACAGAGATGAAAAAAGTGACGTGTGAAAAATGCCTAAATCATTTGCGAGGGCAGCTTTCGAAGAAAGAGAAAGAAAACGTTTTTTGTTAGTGAAGTGACAATGCGTAAAAACAGGCCGCTACTATCTACACAAATTGCATAATCAAAACAAAAAACGCAAAAAGGGCAGCTTTCGAAGAAAAAGACAGAAAAAAACACAATATTTTCTGTCTCGTGACGCCTCTGTATACTCTGTGCTACACACTCTACCTTTTCGACCCCTCGCCGTCAAACTTCGTCTGTCCGGCAAGAAATGTCCCTAGTGTAAATGGGGACTACGGCTCATGTCTTACCCCTGGTCGCCACGTAGCAATATTTATTGCGGCAAACGTCAAATTTGATTGCTCCATTAAATTTGCGACGTATAGACCGCAAATTGCCATGGGTGGCAATCCATTGCGCAATGATTGCTCTTCTTATTGCTTTAGCAATAAAGTAATAAAAAAGTAATACAAATCACAGCTACGGCAATTACAATTAATTAATTTATTAATTAAAAAAAAAAATTAACAACCACTTCAAAACACAACATAAAACATTTGTTATAAATACAGCCACAAAACTGTATACAACTACTCGCGGTGAAAATTGCAAATTAATGGCAAAGCAATTTCAAGTGTTCTCCAGCAATATAATTAGCAATTATTGCTCCATTGTTCTGCCGACGTTATTGCTTGAACTTAGCAATAAAAATTTCTGAGTGGAGACCCAGCGTTATTGACAAGATTGCTACTTTATAGGCGAGAGGGACGAGGGGAAAAGAAACGAGTTCACAGATGCATGTACTGTCTTTAGCTGGAGGTCCATACCACGCGTTTTCGCCTCCACGCAGCGCATGCTTTTATAACCTTACTTGCGTTCTACGTTTCAAGTTACATGTAACGCTTTTTATGCAGCAGCAGCACAAGTAAAAATAAAATTTAATTTGTCAAAATCAGCTGATTTGTTCGAACGCTGCTTGTGACGCTTACAAAAGTAGAAAGTAAACCTACTTTTCGCCTCAAGGCATCTACGCGTTTGTGCATGTAACTTACTACGTATAACTACACAGATTCTACTATTTTGACAGCTGCGTATGCTGCGAAAAAGCGAGTAACGCGTGGTGTGGACCTCCAGCTTTTACGTTTTGCTTTTTCATTCGTTGTTTAATTTTGTTATTGTTTTCAATGTCAAAAAAGCACACATGCATACGCACGACTATACAAAAAAAAAATATGTCGTCAACATGACATGAATCATTTGAACGCCAATTCATGTTCAAAGAAGAAAAAAGAAGAAGAATCTTGTCAATAAAACATGAGCTGTATGAACTCAGACATGAAAAAAATGTCATAAACTAATTTTACAGGCATGTTCTGTAAATGCCCTATGCAAGAATAAAGCAAAAAGTTCTTAAGAGAAAAATTTTTTTGGAAAATAAAGTATAATTGTGGTTTTAATTCCTCTATTAATTGAGAAAATTAAAAAAAAACGTTCAAATATTGATAAATTATTAAAATATCAATAATTCGTAAGCTTGTGCCTTTTGGAAAATTAATAAACTTCAAATAACCTACCTCTGCTTTGCTTTGTGGCGGATTTTTTATTTCTGAGTTGTTTTGTTGCTGCTTGAATGGAAATAACATGGTTGCTGTAAGCTTTGCTTCTTTGTTATAAATTAAATTGCAAAATTTGTGTTCACGTATATAAGATAAAATATATTTATAAGTTGATCCTGTCAGTTCGTATTGGATTTTTCGCTCTTCACTGGTGATCCATCTTGTTTACCTTTTTTTTTCTTGTACATACATACATATTTGTATACTTGGGACAGTGCTGGGACTTTTTAATTATTTAATAAATATGGCGCCACAACAAGAAACTTATAAATGTCCTACATGCAAGAAAAATGTTACTAAAACACAAAAATCGGTGGGATGTGCCTGCTGTGGTCTATTTTTCCATATTACCTGTGCCAAAATTACGCCTGATGAATTTAATTTCATGGCAAAACACAAATCATTAAAATTTGTTTGTATAAGCTGTCCGAGTACGCCTGTCTCTAATGATATTCAAAATGAGTTAAGAAAAGGGTTTGAAGCACTAGCTATGTCGTTAGAAAAGGACTTCGAGCTAAAATTAAAGGAGGTTAGACGAATAATTGAAGAAAAGCTAGATGATGCAACGAATATATTTAAAATACATTTGGAGGAACTGGCTAAACAGTGTTCTCAAAACAAGACTGAAATGAATGAGCTTAAAGGTGATATAACGAATACCTGTGAACTTATAAAACATGTGGACTCAATAAACAATGACAGAACAAAAAAAATGGAAAGGGAATCTAATACGACTTTGAGACGTTTAAACAGATCCAACATAGTTATAAGAGGTTTACCTAAATCAATCAAAAATCTTAGGGAACCTATCATTAAAATAGGATCGATGTGTAATGTTTCCATTACAAACTCAGATATCCAGCATTGCACATACTTTGGTGGAGATAAAGCTGTTTTGGTGAAATTTAATTCAGTTCAAATACGTGATCAAATTATGATAAATTATCACAGGGATCGTAATATTATACTTAAAGAAGTGATTGGAGGTAGTATCGAGTCGAAAGTGTATTTGAATGATCATCTAACCCCTGCTGCAAAAAAACTTGTCAACGTCTGTAAAGAACTAAAGTTGAAACAAAAAATTAAGAAGTTTACACATCTGAATTATGATATTCCTAAAGTTCGAGTTGAATTAAATTGTGGTACAGTAAAAATATTTGATTATGATCAATGTTCGAACATTTTGAAGGAACCATCTGGCTCCTTGCTTAATCAAACGATAGATAGTTGAATTGTAGTTTTTTATATCTAAAATTGTTGTTTTTTTTTCTTGCCTATATTTTCATACATAATTGAATATTAATTGTGTAGTTGCCAAATTGTAACTATTTACTATTCACGTTTTTTTTCTTTATATTCTTTCAACTGACAATACGTAGCTTTGCTAAAGGGAAATATTTGAAATTAAAGTGTATTTTTTTTTTCTCTATTGTACGTAATATTTTTTATGCATTCTTATAATTGAAATATTTAAATTAAAGCAGTTTTTCTTTGGTAAAAATCTTAGTGACGCAATGTTTAATGTATATATTGCTGTTATATGTTTAAAGTTGAAATTTTTTAGCGAACTTTGATTTGTTTCCTTTGTTTTACATAAAAAATTTTACATGAGAACGTTTTTTATTTTTTCTTTATTTCCTCATAAATTTTTTTTTTTTTTCAATTCTTTTCGTCAGCTGAAAGATACATAAGTATTTGGTAGTTGTTCAATTTGGTAACTTTATATTTTAACCTTGAAGTACAATTCCTTAAAAGTTTATTCTCTTAAGCTGTTAATGTAAATAATTTCTAGTTTTGCCTGGTTAACTTTATTTTAATATTATTTATCACTTATTTTTATTTTTTTTTTTTTTTTGTATTAGTAATTTTTTATTTTACGTTTTACATAATGAATGCTATAAATTTGGGTCCAGTTTGCAGTGATAATTCATTTATTTATAACAGCGTACAAAATTTGGACAATTGTTTGAAAATTGGGCATTGGAATATAACCAGTTTTGGTGTGTCTGCAGGTTCTACTAAACTTGATGAAATTCGGCGAATTTTGGATGGTAATTATCTGAATATAGTTGGACTGAGTGAAACTTGGTTAAAACCATTTGTTTTGTCAAATGCTGTTAATATACAGGGTTATAATATGTGTAGGAATGATAGAGTAGATGGAAGAAGAGGTGGAGGCGTTGCGTTGCTGCTATCAGCTAATCTGGATTACAGAATTGTGTTTATGTCTGATAGTGGTGATGCTTGTGAGGCGCTGTTTGTCGAAGTCACTATTCGAGAATTTAAACTGTTAGTGGGTGTGTGCTATTTACCCGATGGTAATATAAATGCCTTTGAGAATTGTGTCGGTGATTTACTAGTTAGATATACAAATGTTATCGTAATGGGCGATTTTAACACCAATTTATTTTGCCAAATAGACTCCCTTTGTGTTCGCTCTATTTGTCAACGATTAGATCTAACGTACCATCATAACTCTATTCCCACGAATTACCATGCAGGTTGTGATTCGACTTCGTTGGTTGATTTCTTTTTTATGAGTAAAGCAATTTCTATAGGTGTGGCAGGTCAAATGCAGTGCCCTGGTATATCTCGCCATTCGTTAATCTTTATTGCTGCTTTTATTCCAAATTCACTTTTCCCACTTTTTGTTTCATACCCAAATTATAAGGCCTTAAGAATTGAGGATGTAGAGGCAGCAGCACATGAATGTGACTTTACTAACATGTATGTTACAAATGATGTTAACTTGCAACTTGAGGCACTTATGTTTAATATTAATCTAATTCACTCAATTGTTCCTGTTGTGAGACGGAAAGTATGTTCTACTAGGGAGAATTGGCTTGATAGTAATAAAATCAGTTACTGGACTTCTCTTAGGGACTTAGCCTATGGACATTATCTTCAAAGTAGGACTCCGAGTAACTGGAAAATTTATTGTATATATAGGAATAAGGTAAAAGGGGTTATTCGAAAGTTAAAAAGAGGTGCACATGAACGACTTTTTAAGGATTTCAGTACGGATAGTATGTGGCGTTTTTTGAGAAGAAATGGATGTCTCGAATCACGAGAACATGAGGCTTTTACCGAGCCAGATGATTTAAATAATTACTTTGTTGAATGCCAAAATCAGAATCCAAGTGTCTTATGTAATTCCGGGGGATTTTCTGGGTCGGGGTTTTCCTTTAAATGTATTAATTCCGATTTTTTATACACTGCATTACTAAGAATTAAATCCACTGCTGTGGGTCATGATATGTTATCAGTAAGATTTTTAAAGATAATTTTTCCGTTTGTTTCCTCGCATTTGCTTCACCTTGTTAATACGATTATAACAACATCAACTTTTCCTCATAATTGGAAAATTGCCAGAGTCGTGCCTATCAAGAAGGAAGGTCAGTCGTCTTGTTTTGATAACTTGCGGCCTATATCAATACTTTCCGTTCTTTCTAAAGTAGTTGAGCATATCTTTAAAGACCAAATGATTGAATTTCTGGATCAGAGATCGTTAATTTACTCCGCACAGTCAGGATTTCGAAAAGGTTATAACACAACTTCGCTGCTATTGTCTCTGACAGATTATATTAGACAGTTTTTAGATAGTCGTAAGAACGTGGTTTTACTTTCTATAGATTTCTCAAAAGCGTTTGATAAAGTAGTACACTCTAAATTACTACTTAAATTGTCTCATGAATTTAATTTTTCCCGTTATGCATGTAAACTTATTGAATCTTACCTTTATGATAGATCTCAGTATGTATCAGTAGGCGCTCGTTACTCTCAGATTCGTCAGATTACAAGTGGTGTTCCACAAGGATCTGTAATTGGTCCGCTTCTTTTTATGACTTATATTAATGACCTGTTAGAGACATTTAATGGCGTCTCCTGTAAGCCCTTCGTCTATGCTGACGATGTACAATTTGTTTGTTATTCCGATGCTGAGTTCCTCGACGTGTTGGAGGAGGGTGTTAATTATGTAATTCGCGAGGTGGTAACATGGGCTCATGACAATGGATTCAGTGTCAACCGAGTTAAAACGAAAGTGATGGGGTTTGGATTTGAGACAAATAATATAAACATTACTATTGACGGTGTTCCTGTTATTTTTGTTGACAAAATGAAATGTCTAGGGGTCGTTATTGATAACTTGTTAAATTTTTCTCCTCATATTAATTACCTGTCGTATCGGGTATCATTTGTCTTGAAAAGACTTTATTCTCTAAATATTTACTTGCCTTGTTCAGTGAGAAGGCGGGTGGCTGTGGCGGTCTTAATGCCACATATACTATATTGTCTGGAGGTCTTTTCGGGCGCAGGTAATTATGTACTTGAGAAATTTAAGGTTATTTTTAACAGAATTATTCGTTATGTTTTTGGTTTGAGATTTCGTGATCATGTAAGTCGGCATACGCTTACCTTTCTACGGACATCTTTTGAAAATTTTATTGCCTTTAGAATACTACTATTTTTCTATAAATGCATTGTAAATGGTTACCCTGATTATATTGTTGAAAATTTCAATTTCTCTAGGTCAACAAGGGATCCTCAAATTATTTTTCCTATTAGACGTTTGAACACTTTTGGACAATCATATCAGATTCGGGTTTCAAAAATCTGGAATACTTTGCCAAGGGATCTAAGAAAATTTTCTTATTCGCTGCATTTATTTAAATCTAAGTTGATGGAATTTGCAGAGCTAAATAACTTATCAATTCACTAAAACGAACATTTGCCATTGTTTTGGAATTTTCTATCTGCGTAATATGGAAACAGAATATATAGCATTTTTTATGTCTTTGTTATTTAATGTATTCATTTTATTTTTGAACTTCATATATAAGTTTTATATACATAAGTAACATTATTTTCTTGTTTATTATATTTTTTTTTTATTAATTACTGAAGTTTGTTGTTTAATTAGTAGTTTTTATTAACCATATAAGGCCCTAAGGGCTCGGTTATGTAATCGAAGAAATAAATAAAAAAAAAAAAAAAATCACAATATTTCAAATCACTTGTGATTTTGAATTCACAATTGTGATTAATGGGTGTTTTGAAAACCACAAAAGCTTTAACTTAGTTAAAAATGGTGGAAACAAATAAGCAAGTTATTTTAAATCGGCGGCCACTTAGCTGACTGGTTTAAAATCACAATTATGAAAAAAGCTTTTTCGAAAAATGCGATCGCCACGCACCACCGCAGAATTTTAGATTTTGATGTCATTAACAACTGTGTTGCATGGCAAGCCACAATATTCAGCCCAATTTGTGCCGTGCTAAACGTTAGAAGTCGTATTTTCTAACTTTCAAGTTAATTTTTTTGGCATATGCTAAATATACATAAGTATTTTCTATATATATTTTATATTCATTTATATGTAACTACTTTACATATATAAACATAGGTTTGTGATCACAAGATGCGGATTCATTTTTTGGATGCCCGATACCCAGGTTCTAGCCATAATTCGCTAATTTCTGTTTGTGTGAGTCATGCAAAACGAATTTTACGAACGCATTATTACGCAAATGATCATAATTCGTGGCTGCTAGGTAAAATTTTAATGTTAATTTAGATGTAATACGTACTTTAATTAAACTTTTTTTTAGTCAGGTGATGCTGGCTATCCTCTAGAGCCATATTTAATGACGCCATATCGATCAGCTTCTGAAGGAAGTTAAAACATGCAAAAGCGCGGAATATAATAGAAAGGAAAATAGGTGTTCTAAAAAATAAATTTGGTTGTCTTCTCGGCGCACGTCAACTCCACTATAAGCCGGCAAAGGCTATTAATATTGTAAATGTATTTGCTGCACTGCACAACATATGTGTTGAATATGGGCTGAATATTACGAATGAGGAAACAGAAAAAATAAATGATTTCTCAAATGAGATTGAAGGGAATGATGACCATAAAATTACACAAAGCAATGAGGCACAACAAACAAGTAAAATAATAAAAACCAGCTTCCAATAGTTTGGGACTCCTTGAACCATTCCCTCAGGATTTTACTTTGAATTTTAAATCTCTCCAAATCTGTAAAAATAGTTTTAAAACAAACTATTTACCTTACCTTTTGCCATCCATCACCAGTTCTAATTGGTGGACCGAGAGAATTTATCACAGTAACAATAGTCTCCTACTGTAACAATTACAATTACTAGAAACAGAGCCCCTGCGAAATCCTCTGGCTAGTGATGAATTCGTTTCAAGCTCTTCCACTAGCTTCTCGAACTGGCACATACTTGTTATTTTATTCCATTATTTCCACAAAAATATATTAAAAGATTACACAAATGGAGAAAATATCAAAACCGTTGTAATAATCAAAATTAAAACTTACAATCACGTTGATTTTTTATTTTTGAAACACAACACAAAGCAGCACAAGACAACACTAAAAACGCCGACGACAAAATCAAAGGAAATTAAAGACAAAAGCAACGCCGATTTTTCTTACAAAATACCAAACATATCGTTAGCTCAGAATTGGTTTGGCGCATATGCCAAAAAGTCGGAGTGGAGAAAAACGACAAAGAAGATTTACATGAAGATTTCTCAAAATGTACCCGATAGAATTTTTTTATATTTTTACCACTGCTTCCGGTATATGTTTTGAAGAAAAATTTAAATTTTTGCGCACTTTCATGAATAAAGTTAGAATTTAATAGTATTTTTTTGAAAATGAAAAATATTGTTTTGTGCCGCATACGCCACTTTTCAAAAAAAAAATTAAAAAAGTGGCTTTTTGTGCTGCATACGTATACTTTTGCTGTGTATTGAGTAACTTGTTGTTGAGATAAATTTTTTTTTATAGTTTTTTTATTTGATTTTAGTTTACAAAAACAGAAAAAACAGTTCTACTGTTATTAAAAGTTACATAAAAAGCCTCAAATTAAACAACTTAAATAATGCAAAAGTAAAAAGAAAATTTAAAACTTAATATTGAGTAAATTTTTATAATAAGCTTTATCAACACGTGGAATAAATATAAGTAAGTCTTTTATGTCTCTATTTTTATCGCTGGAAATAAATGATGGTTTCGATATTTTCAAAACATTCGTCAACAAATTCTCAGGAGTATTCAAACAATTTTTTGATGCAGACTAAACCAAAATTGCATTTTTATATTTTTCCTCTCTGGTAGAAGTTTTATAATATATACATAAATCATTATTTTAACTGTATAGAAGTACTTTAATTTTAGCAAAAGGGACTTTTCGAAAGTCCATTTTATTTGCTTCCAACGAGTATGTACGAAAATTTTCCGGAAGCATTTCCATAACTTTAAGTTTTGTTTTATTATTTGGCATTGTTTTAAGCAAATTTAGTAAATGAAGAGGACTATGAATTTCAATATTCTTTAAGTACCGGTCAATAACACCATGGACACACTCCACTTCTTGAATTAAAGAATGTTCTGGTTCTAAAGACTTTTGTATTACGGCATCAATATTATTTTGTTTAAAAAACATTTTGGTTGCGGTTGCGTTAATTTGATTTTTATTTTGAGGTACGCAAGAATCGCTCCATAATGTCAAAGTTTTAATTAGTGGATAATCTTTTATTAATTTATTTAAAATTTTAATTAAAGCACTAGCAATATCGTTACCACTCCGACCGCTATGAGCTTCCGTCAACAAGGCACATTAAGTGAAAGTTGGTATATTTGGCATAATAATGGTTGCTGTAAGATTGTACATATTCAATTTTCGTTTGTAGTTAAATTTTGAAGCATTTCCCTTAGGTAGGCTAAAAACACTTTGCATATCATAGCAAACCGTACACTTGGTTGGGGGCATTATTTTATAAAACTATTTTTCACAAATTAATTTTCTTGTTGTCATTTTATTTTGCTTTTGCTTTAACTATATTTTTTCTTACGGCAATGCAGCAACCCAACAGTAAAATTTATTTTGTACGTTTTTGTATGAAGAATTTGCTGCAATCGCCAAACAATGGCTTGTAGAGCAAAACAGTACTTAAAAATTTTTGAAACAGTTGATATGCAGCAAAATTAATGCTTTATATCTCAGAAACCATAAAAATTTTCGCGAAACAGGTTTTTGATTTAGAAAGACGGTATTAAAAAAATATATTCCTCATACCTAACTCATTTTTTTTAAAAAATGGTCGGTAAGTCAAACCAGTAATGAGCTGTCGATATGTTAACAGTCATCGAAATATGACAATACTAACAACGAGAATACGAAATTGGAGCAAAACGTAAAAAACGGCGTTGTGTTCTGTTGACGACGCCAAATAGAATAAGGGTGATTATTTTTTTTTATTAATTTTTTTAAAATATGAAGTTTAATTTTTGTTATACAGTAGAATCCCGATAATTCGTAATAGCAAGGGACCGGCCATTTCTTACGAATTATAGGGGTTTTCGATTTAGCGGGGTTTCGATTTAACGGGGTTAAAATAAAATAAATACGAATAAGCGGGGTTTTTGAATTTATTTACCAAAACAATAAAAATAAAATAAAAAACAATTGTTAAAAAAAAATATAAAAATTATACATAAAAATTATTCAAGTAACAAACTGATCTTAAGAAAATAAACCCACACACAAGCAAAAAACCACGCAAAAATAGAATAGTGGTAAACAAAAAATCATTCTTTTCATGTTTCTGTTGTTTTTATTACGAATTATAAGTGGTAGTAAGCAAACAATTACGATTTATAAGAGGTAAAAAACATTTTATTTGACAAAAAAATTACGAATTAGCGAGGGGACCAAAATGTATGGAAATTTTACGAATTAACGAGATTTTTTCAGGGGACCGACAGTTTATTACGAATTATCGGGAATTACGATTTATCGGGGTACGAATTACCGGGATTTGACTGTAATTAGTTTTCGATGAAAATAATTTAATTTTTTTTTTTTTTTTTTTTTTTTGAAAATTTTCCTCTTTTTAAAGTTGCCCCTTTTTTCTCAGAATTCCCCTTTTTGTGACACTTTTTGTTGGAAAAGCCCCATTTTGAAAATTTTGGACGGTAACGCTGATGACAGATACATTTATTTTGTATAATGTTAGCGGAAAAATAAATTCAAAATAATAAGTTAATTTTTGAGCTATAAAGGGTAATTTTCTGTGGAAAGACCCATATACAAAAGTTGTGTGTTTAGAAAACATCGTTTCATACAATATAGTTCAAAGTCCGAGTTTAGACGAGCGAACATTTGGAAGGAAAACATCTGGAATTCTCTTTTGTTTTTTCATTCGCGGTCACACAGGACGAACATGTTGCCGGAAACATTCTGTTAATATTGTTGTTTTTTTCTCAAAAAGCAAAGTAAATGTCAACAAAGAAAATGAGAACAGAGCGTGTCGCCGAGTACCGAACACAAAAACCATTATCTCTTCCCCACCCGTAATTTGCTACCAAACAAAATGTTTCCTTTCAAATGTTTCCCTGTCTAAATGGGCACAAAGGGGAAGATAAAAATACTTATGAAATCCGTAAAATTTTAGATATAAAAAAGTTTGAATCGATTTAAAAAAAAATATGCAACAAATTTTGTTCTATAGGCCCCTAAAATTTTAAAGCAAGATGCATTTCGTATTTGTTAAATTCCCCGGAAGTTTTCTTCCTTTGTAGGTAAATTCAATTGTAAAAATGAAAAAAAAAAATCCTGGGGAATTTGTACTCATAATTGGACTGAATATACATTAATATATTTTAAAATTCGATATTGATAAATGAGTTAACGCTGTAAATATCGTTCTATTTTTAGAGGACGATCATTTAGTAGGTTGGGGTTTTAGTTCGAAAGAACACTTGCAATTGCAATTTATTTAGACATTTTCTTTTCAAATGTAATTTTTCACTAATACAATTTTATAATCTGGACAAATAAACTATCTTTAGCTAATAAAATATCTGTTAAAATTTGAATATTAAATTGATAAACGAATTTTTAGGTAACTACCCATAAGAAATTTTCAACTTCTTGATAACAACTTCTAGGTATATATCGTTTTCCACAACTTTATTTGTTGTCTAAATATATAATTTATAATTAACATGCAATTTCTCAATAGTATTTTTTTTCTACAACTTAAGGTCCAACTATAATATGCTTAAGTTGGCTTAAGCAATTGTACGAATACAAAGTACAGGTCACAATTTTGGAGATAATTTTATCAAATTTGGAACATAGGTTCTTATTGACACAAGGACCAAGCCTATTGAAAATGGGACAAATCGTAGGACCACGAGGGAAGATAGGGGGAAATTTCTTCCTCTCAGAAACTATCATACCGATTTTAATGAAATTTAAAACTTACATAGAACCATATCTTCATGGACACAAAAGGGATGTATTTTTTAAAAAATAGGACCACGAGGGGAGATAGGGCCAATTTCTGCCTCTCAAACCGATTTTAATGAAATTCAAAACATAGATAGATCCATATCTATAGGGACACATATTTAAGCTGTAGTTGTTCAAAAATAGGACCACAAGGGGAGGTAGGGGGCAATTTCTGCCCCTCACAAACTTTTAACCCGATTTTAATGAGTTTTATAAACATAGATAAATCCATATGTATACTGTGGTGTAGGGTATCATATGGTCGGGCTTGACCGACTATACTTTCTTACTTGTTAAACCATAAAATACTGTAAAATATACATATTCACAATGACTGAAGTACCAATAAAAACCTATTTCCACTTTCATCCGCTCTCCCCAAATGTTAAAAAAATAAAAGTTCAGTGTTTTAATTTTTAAAAAATATTTTTTAAACCGGCTTTATTTACACACATTCTTAGTTTAGAAGTTCCTGGAAAGCAGAAAAAGAAAAACAAAGTGAACAAAATATTATACCCCCTCGACAAAAACTCACTCTAAACTTACTTGGTAATCAAACCATCTTTTTTGGCCAAACGGACAATGCAATCATCGGATTCACCCATACGACGGATTTCACCACAGATGGCGTAGGTCTTGGAGCCTTCGGTCATACGGCCAGTTTCTGCGTCAACATCAACAAGGTTGATTTGAACGGAAGCGTGATCCTTGGCGTGGATGATTCTGTTGGAGGCAGAGCTATAAAGAAGTTTTTAGATCATCTTTTAAGAACAAAATTTTGTGGATGAATATTAGAACACGTGTTAAACTTACCATTTGCGGGGCACGTACAAATCAACATTTTCACCAGCGTCGTTCTCCATTGTGTTTTATCTATATTTTTATGTTAAACACTTTATTAGTGGGTGCATTTTTACTTTTTATTTATAATTTACTTTGTTTAATTGCATTTAACTTACTTTTTTTGTAGAATTTACAAAATTCGTGAACACTCGTACGAGTTAAAAAAGAAAAGAAAGATTTTCAAGGTTGGCAGCACTGAGTTCATACACAATGAAGTAGTCTGCAGTTGTTGAATTGTGAGCAATTGAAAATAAGTGGAGTAGGTAAACACAACTATGTGAGGTATTTTGTATAAAGCCGTAAGGTATACTACAGATTTCTGAAATAAAGCTGGGTTTGTATGACTGCCCGTCTATAACATACAGTCTACAACTGACATGAAATGCTTAACATTAGCACTAAAATGATGTTAGTGTTAAGTATAGACTCATCATTTTAGAGGTTTTCTCATGTTATAACACGGTTGTTAATGGAAATGTTTTAACAACGCTTTTATAACATCATGTTATAACAGCAAATCATGTCAGTTGTAGACGGGGAGTAACAGAGATAATTATTGCGACAAATATTGCAGTAAATGTCAAAATTATGTTATCTTTAATGTAGACAGCAATTGTTTGTACATATTTATTGCCGGCAATTTATGTTGCAATAATTGTTAATCCATTTTCGTTGACAATTATTGCTAATATAAAACGTCAAATTTGGTTTTCAATTGAAAAAAAAGCAAAAAGGAAAAAAATAGAAGCAAATCGTGGGAGAAAGAAATTAAATTTGTGAAATGGGAGCAAATTATAATTTTAGTAAAAGAATTAAATTAAAGAATTAATTAAACACTAAAATACAAAAATTACAAACATTATTTTTATTAATATAATTATTTTCTTATTCGATCTTTATTATTTAAATTTATATTAATTTGTTTAAGTTTGAGTTCTTTTTTATATAAAAATATTAATTTTAATTATAAAAAAAATTTTAATAAAATTAATATTTTTTTAATATAAAAAAAGACCTCAAGCTTAAACAATTTAATATATATTTAAATAATAAAGTCGAATAAGAAAGAATTTATATTAATAAAAATAATTTTTGCAAGATGGCGTCAGTTTTTACACTGCACCTTCTTCCTTGATAATTTTAAAATTATGACTTAACATAGATACGTTTTCCCATGCCCTTAACGCTGGGTCTCCATATATTGCTAAGTACAAGCAATAACGACGGCAGAACAATGGAGCAATAATTGCTGATTATATTGCTGGAGAACACTTGAAATTGCTTTGCCATAAATTTGCAATTTTCACTGCGAGTAGTTGTATAAAATTTTGTGGCTGTATTTATAACAAATGTTTTATGTTGTGTTTTGAAGTGATTGTTAAATTTTCTTTTTTAAATTAATAAATTAAATTAATAAAATAATTACTTGTTGTCGTAGCTGTATTTTGTATTACTGAGCTACCTAAACAAGAGCGGCAAGCGTTTTTTTAAACATGAAAATTCTATTGCCAATTCATTTTTAATAAAATAAAACGACCAAGCGATCTATTTAATAAGATTTTCCAACCGGGTGGTGCTGAATTCTTGTTCTAAAGGGGTGCTTCGTATAAACTGTGCGGAAATGAAAAGTTTTGACATAAAATAGACGCTTGCCGCTCTTATTTAGGTAGCTCAGTTACTTTTTTTTTTCATTTGCGTATGAACAAAAAAACCTAAAACTTGTATTGTTCTATTAAAAAAATAAAAATATACGAATAAAACAAGTTCGTCGTTTGCTTTTGTTGATATTGACGTTTATTTAAAAATATAATATATAAAATCTTTTTCTGTATTTTGTTGAAGTATTTTTTCACTTGGCGGCTTTTTCTTGATTGCTTTTTTAATAAATAAACACACTAATAAATAAACAACCGTGCAGAGAAATGAAATGTCAGATAAATTACAACTGATTTGACAGCAGATTGCTAAGCAATAATTGCTCAAGCAATCAGAAGAGCAATCATTGAGCAATGGATTGCCACTCATGGCAATTTGCGGTCTATACGTCGCAAATTTTATGGAGCAATCAAATTTGACGTTTGCCTCAATAAATATTGCTACGTGGAGACCCGGGGTAACATAAGCTGAGCAATAATAAATATTGCTCTGTTATTCTGCCGACGATATTGCCAACCAGGGTTGTGAACTATTTCTAATCAAAAAGCGCCTTGTCCCCAATCAAAAAGCGTTAAAAAGCGCTAAATAAAATTTAAATAAAAAACTTAATGAAATGTTTAAGAACCAAGTTTTATTAATTACATTGGCTGTAAAAAAAATTGTTTTAAATAAAAATATATGAAAAACAAAAATACTACTGCGCTAAATTCAAATCCGTTTTCAGTTTTTTCTATCATGTCTAGACTTTGTCTTTTACAAATAATTATTTTCTAAATTATTTCTTAAATAGTGGTGACCATTTTTCCATGCAAATTAGTTTTTTTTATCATTTATTAGAAATCCAGGTATATTGTGAATAAAATTAGACAAGAAATCAGTAAACAAAATGTTAACTAGACTTGATTGAATAAACTATTTGGATTCAGCACTCTAAAGTGAATTAAAATCACATAATCAAGTTCTCTAGATTGACTTTTTTTTTTTGTCTTTTGCCGATCAGTGTTAATAAAACATTAATGTTTTTAAAAAGCTTTTTCTGATATTTCAGGAAAATTAAAGAAATATAATTTCAAATATACACAGAAAGAATTATTTACTAAATCACCAGAAAATATGTCTTGAACCACGAAAATTTTGCACTTTTCTCGTCCAAGCCAAAAATTTCTTATTCTATATTAACCTGTGTTTGCCTGGTTTAAGCAAAAAGTTATGACTCAAAGCGAAAATTTTCTAAAATACAGCTAAAAAAATTTATTTTAAATCAAGCTTTCGCTGGTTTTTATTTTACAAAATCAGAAGAAAAGCCAACATTTTTTCCATAAAAACGTATAGCACTAGTTAGTTTAAAAAAAACTTAATATACAAAATAAGAACCTTTTGATTGATTTGTTAACATGTCGATCTAAATAAAAACTAATTGAATCAAACCATTCTTGAGCATTTTCTGGAAAAATTTAAAGAAATCGCTAGCATTTGTTTCTTGATTCTATTTTAAAATCAGACTAATATTAAATAAATGCTTCTTGAAATTTTTTATCATATACCAAAAACGTGAATTTTTTAATCATGAGAAAATGTTTGTTTATTTAAGAAACTTTTACTTAATACGAACAAAACAAGTTAAAATCAGTTATTTATTTTTGGATTTTCTTGTTTTAAGAAACGAAATGGATTTCTTTAGAAAATAAATTTCTTTCTTTGTATAGAATGCTTTTCAGAGTAAAGTATTTACAAAACGGAAACAAATTTTGGTTTAATGTGTCTTGATTTTAATTTATGCAAATAAAAGTGAAAAAATGTTGGTATCAATAAAAGCGCTATTTTAGCGCTCTTTTTAAAAAAAGCGCTAAGTAAAAAATATGCGCCTTTTCGACAGTTAAAAAGCACTAAATCTAGCGCCAAAGGCACTAAATTGGCAACTCTGTTGCCAACTTGCTGAGATATTTAGCTTTAGTTAAATATCTCTCAAGGAAGAGAACATGAAGGAATGATTTGGTAAAATTGTATACAGTATACGCTCGAAACTTACATACTTTGTTTTTAAGACTATTCGAGTGCCCAATTTATTCTTATTTCTGTACTATTTTTATATAAAAGTAGAACTCAATGTGACCATACAAATATGTTATAAAACGCCGTTTTTGTTTTTATTTAAAAATGATTTCTAAAAATTCTAATCACTGAGATTTCTAATTTGCATGCATATACTGTAATGATGACTTCAAAAATAGATAACAAGTACATTAGGGTGGGTCGAAAAAAAAAAGTTGTGCCAGTCACCCCCTAGAATGAAAGATAAGTCAATGAAGTTTCTTAAACAGAAAAAATTTTTTTTGCCACGCCCCAAAATACAGCACTTTTGGTTTTTTATATGTAGCGCTGCCATTTAAAGTCCGATCTCATCATGGCTTGATAGTGGCTTCATTTTTGTCTTTGGTGACTTTTCAATCCGACCTGAAATTCTGGGCGCCACCTATGCCATCTCGGATCCTTCCCCCAAACGTCCAATTTTTTTGATGGTCCAAGAAAGTCCTTATATAACTACGTATGTATAGATTTTAATATGCTCACTTTTATGACACGCCTCCAATTAAGCCCCTTTTTTCTTTTTCACATACATACATACTACATTAAACCAAGTAGAAGCCAATACAAACCAAAAAAAATTTTATCAGTCACGCCCTAGAATAAAATGTATATATATTAAGTTTGAAAAACTTTAAAAAAAAGACGTATAAACGCATGAAAGTAGGTTTACTTTCAGCTGAAGGTCCACACCATACGTTTATGCGTCTGTCCTTTTTATGCATTTGACAAAAAAGTTGAATCAGTGTAATTGTATATGACAAGTTACACACCAAAATGCAGAGAATGCATACACGCATCAACGCATGAAAGTAGGTTTACTTTCTACTTTTGTATCCGTCGCATGTGTGGTGAAAAAAAGTCAGCTGTTATTGATGGCCATGGATGACAAATCATATTTTATTTTCAATGTTATCTATAAATATGTTTGAGTGGTGGATTACTTTTTACTATTTTTTTGCATTAGAAAAGGGCTTTAATAAGAGAAAAAGTTTTCCTTATACATATTGTATAAATTTTAAAGAATAAAATACATAAAAATTAATTTTTAGCACAGTTTAACCACGAACAAGATTTGCCATTCTAGTTATCGATAACTTTTATCTTCTGAATGTCATCTTTGTTGTGTTTATTATTTTTTTTAACAAATGCCTTGAATTGGAAACTTATTGATACCGTGAAAAATCACGATAATTTTTATAATAAAGCTTACTCCTCTATGAATTCTATTAAATAAATTCTATGAAAATATCAATTACACTCTCCATTTTTGGCAAAATTGTTTTTAATTGTTAAACATATTAGCACAACAGCTGATAAAAAAAACAAATTTGGCGCATAAAACGCATTGCATGTAACATGAATTTAGAAACGCATAAAATGTACAAAAAGTATCATACCCATCCATGCATGAACGAATAGTGTGGCCCTTCAGCTTAATAATAACTTGAGGGTTACACGATCAAGTTTTGCCTATCAAGTTTTAATTCACTCACACTTTTTTACCAATACACTCATACTTTTAAAAATTGATACGAACTTGCCTTTAAAATTCTCTTGCCAGTGAGTGTTTCAACTTACGTTCAAGAAAACAGCTGATTTCAAGGTTAGTGAGCAAATTTTTCGTTTATCTTTATAAATTGTTTTCCTGATGACATCTTGAAAGTAAATTGCTTAAAAATTGAATGCAGCCTACGTCACAGCTTTCAATTGATGTAAATTTTGACAAGCAGTATATGTAAAAGACTATCAAGAACAACTTGACCGTGTGGCCGTAGGGTATGATAAATTATTGACTGACTGATCTTCACGAAATTCGCTCGTATGTATGTTTTCAAGTCTTATAAAACTATGACATACCAAATTTTACGGCAATAGAATTATTTTAAAATGTTTTTAGACGTACATATGTACTTTGTAAAATTTTTTGAGAGTTGGCTTTATATGGGGCCTACGGTCAATTAAAGACCGCTCTTTTTGAAATTTGGTGTTGTGATTCTTTTAAAACTATGACATAGGATTTTTACTACAATAGAATTATTTCCCACAATTTCAGGCGTACTAAAGAGTTTTCTGAGGGTGGGCTTTATATTAATCGATCTTACGAAGTAAAGTTGTATTATTTTTGTCATATTAAAATAATTTAACAATCGATTTATTTCGTCCCCTAATTAATTTTAGTTGTATTGTTGCCTTTGTTATTAATTTTTTTCATGAGTCTGGCAACTTTAAAATTTCCTGTCACATTATTTTGTACGATTTTGTTGTTGTATACTTTTTGTCTTGTTGTGTCGGGTCTCATTCAGTAGAAAATTTGATTTATTAATGAATTGTGGTGTAAATTTTGTTGTGTTTGTAGAAAATTAAGGAAAATTAAAAAAAAATCTTGTGCCTAAAAATATGCAACGCTATGGTGAAAAGGTAAATTAAAAAAAGGTTTACTTATTTCTTTAGAAACAAATAAAAAACTAACAAAAACTCTTTAGCAATAAGAAGAAAAACTTAAAATTTTCCTTTCTTAACAAAACATTCTTCTTTTTAAACATACATACCTTTATTTTTAACTTTACATAATTCGCCTACACTTAGGTAGACTTTTAAAAATTTTCTGTTTTTTCTACAACTTCAAAAATATCGATTTAAGTTAAATACATGAAATATTTAATGTAAATTATTCTCCTGCTTTGTTTTTTTTTCTTCTAGTTCTGTTGCTTAAAGGAGTCATAGAACTTTTAATGTTGTTGTTGTTTTTGTTGAAGTGTTGTGTGCGTGGATTTTTATTCCTGCGAGAGAAATGTTGTTTTCTGTTGAAGTACGTGTGAATTATTTTTTGTTGTTGTTGTTGTTATAATTATTTCTTCTTCGCTTAGTCCTTTCTTCTATGTAGCGCAGCAATAAACTTTAATGTGTGGCTGGTCGTGTGTTTTTTGTATTAACTTTGGCATGCTTTAAGGCGCAGAAATGCAATTATGTGCAACTTAAATCAGCTTGTGTAAACATGCTGTTTATTCAAAAATACATGCAAGTTTTTTGAATTAAAAATGTGATTTTAGAATGTTTGTGTGTAAGAGGGGAAGGGGGGGGGGGGGAGGGGGGGGGGAGGGTGATAGAGAGCAGGGACACAACGTAATGGGAAAACATGTAAAAAAGTAATATTTGAAGGTTTAATTTATGTAAATTTCACAATACAGGGGCCTAATTACCGCATTCGATATCTAGTAAGCTATCGTATCGAGTAAACTATCGTATTTTTCTGCATTCGATAGACACTGACGTATCGAATGAAAACTAGAGAGTTGTAATGGCTTTGGTTACTCGATATCGAATGCTATCATCTCAAATTACGATACATTTCATTCGATATCGAGAGTCATAATACCAAAATAAAAAATTTCGATCAATTTTGCTCGATATCGAATGCGGTAATTAGACCCCAGGGGTCTAATCATCGCATACGATATCGAGCAAAATTGATCGAAATTATTTTTTTTGGTATCATGAAACCCCATATCTAATGAAATGTATTGAATTAAAAATAATAGCATTCGATATCGATATTACATTTATCGAGTTTTCATTCGATACGTCAGTGTCTATCGTATGCAAAAAAAATCGATAGTTTATTCGATACGATATCGAGCAAAATTGATCGAAATTTTTTATTTTGGTATTATGACTCTCGATATCGTATGAAATGTATCGTAATTTGAGCTGATAGTATTCGATATCGAGTAACCAAAGCCATTACAACTCTCTAGTTTTCATTCGATACGTCAGTATCTATCGAATGCAGAAAAACACGATAGTTTACTCGATACGATAACTTACTCGATATCGAATGCGGTAATTAGGCCCCAGTTAAATTCTTTTTGGAAATACATATACAATGTTTGATAAAAGTGTTTTGCATATTAAAGTAATAATTTAAATACTGGGGCCTAATTACCGCATTCGATATCGAGTAAGCTATCGTATCGAGTAAACTATCGTATTTTTCTGCATTCGATAGACACTGACGTATTGAATGATAACTAGAGAGTTGTAAAGGCTTTGGTTACTATATATCGAATGCTATCATCTCAAATTACGATACATTTCATTCGATATCGAGAGTCATAATACCACAATAAAAAATTTCGATAAATTTTGCTCGATATCGTATCGAGTAAACTATCGTATTTTTCTGCATACGATAGACTCTGACGTATCGAATGAAAACTAGAGAGATGTAATGTCTTTGGCAAGGTATATTTACACAAGGTAAACTCGTTGGCCCATATGTTTGTCAGCTGATTACCCCTAGTTGGAACATAAACGTCAAATTTCGTGTATATGAGCCAAAATTTGTACATGTGTGCGTTAAATTGTTTTTGTTTTATATGAAGATAATTTTGACAAATAGGTTCCTTTTATAGAGCAGTATGTATACACTCCCAAATGAGTCTACTTTGTGTAAATATACCTTGGTCTTTGGTTACTCGATATCGAATGCTATCATCTCAAATTACGATACATTTCATTCGATATCGAGAGTCTTAATACCAAAATAAAAAATTTCGATCAATTTTGCTCGATATCGTATGCGGTAATTAGACCCCTGAATTAAGAATTAATTATGTACTTAAAATAATGATAGATTTTTTAAGAAACAAAAACAATTTAGAATATTATAATCATAAATTTATCATATCCTTCAGCAAGGATAAGAAAATTTTTTTTTTTTAAATAAAGGAACTTTTCTTTGAGTATAAGATTTTGTCAATTATAGAGGAATTTTTAACAATTTTAAAGCATAATGTTCTATTTAATGAATTTTATTTGTAACAATTATGTAATTCAGTTTTATTTTAAGTCTTATCCCCAATTTTAGATTTTTCATCCCCAAAAATTCCCAAAATAGCTATTTTCTTATCCCCAAAAATCCCCACATTTTCTTAAAAATAAAATACATAATATTATGTCAATGGAAAAATATGCCTACATCGATTTATATAAATAAATCCATTTGTGTAATACATATTAGTATAACTAATGTTATTTATTCTTTGAATTCTACGTACATATTTATGTGAACATGTATAGTATGTAACAAGGGTAACGTTTAAACGCAAAAGAAAAATAATAATGCGTCAATATTAATCATTTCAAAAACTAGGGAATCAAAATCCTCTGATTCCTCAGCAAGTGCAATTTTGTTTTACATGTTGTTTGTTTAAAAAGTGCATTTGAGATGATTGAATAAATTTGTCACAGCAAACTGCATTATTTTAAAGTGTGTATTTATTCTTATTAATTCTAGTTGGTACAAAACCATATTAAAAACTATTTCAACAAGTTCTTGAAAAAGTTTTAAACCGCAAAGACTAAAATTTGAGCCCAAATCTTGACCAAATCGGTCTTGCCATTGCAAAAAAGGAAGTTATAATACTATATTATCCCAAAAAACACCCAGCGAAAAAGTGCTTTTCCCCAAAAAATCCCCTGGGGATTTTTACGAAATTTTTATGCCCGATTACAAAAAAAAAATCCCAAATTGGGGATAAATCCCCAAAACTGGGAACACTGGTCGTGAGTGGAGTCATTGACGACAGCGTCCAGTCAGATTTTTTTGAGCTCCATCGCCAAACCGGATGTCGTAAATCGCCAAAAATCGCCAAACGTCAATTTTGTTCAGTTTTCGAAATCTTTTTTTTTTTAAATTAAATTTTGCATACAAAAAAAGCTGATATAATATTGCAGTCAAAAATCGCCAAAAACTGAGAAAAAATACAAAAAATCGCCGAAAGTAAATTTTGTTTAGTAACTGTTATTTTTTTTTAAATAACATAAAATGGAGATCATTTATTCAGTTAAAAAAACTAAAATTAAGCACACAAGTCTATAAGATCACTGTTTACGTACTATTAGATTTAAGCAGTGTTTAAAAAACTGCAGTCGAAGTTGAAAAGCTGCCATCTCTTCCATTTTTTCATTTGTCATTGGTCAAAAAAAAAACTTTTGCTTTTACTTGTAATTCATTAAATGTAAATAGTCGCTGTCAAACCAAATCAAAAAGCGAAAAATTGTAGACACATTTTTGTTTTTTGTTCGACAGGTTTTGTTTTCGACTGCAGGTTTTTAAACCTTGGAATTAAAAAGTGACTGAATAATTCACTTAAAATTATAATAAAACAAAAATCATGTGAAAAAAATTAGGTAGATTTTTTTTTTAAACTAGTAATGATAACAAAAAAGGACAAACTGTTCAAAAATCTATAAGTATGTATGTATATATTTATATATATTTAGCTGGAAAGGCCTGACTCCGCTTATGTAAATAAAAGTGCAAATTTTTTATTTCAAAATCGCTGAAATAATATAAACAGTGTTACCACCAGCAAACTTCTAAATTACACTTGGGATGAAGCAAAATTACCCGATTTAAATGAAATTACACCTGATATAAAATTGAAGTTTTATTTAATAAAAAGACATTTACAAAGAAGCAAAAACACAACAAACTCATTAAAACAAGATCAATATTAGTCAAGCTGTTAATTTTATTTAAATTAACAAAAATAACATTAAAGACTTAAAAAATTAATAAAACTGCTAAAATAATTCCACATTGGGTTGATATATCTTGGGAAGGTTTAAAATGTTTCTTGTCATTGCTATATAATGGATGCTTTTTAGCCGCATAGAGCTTACGAAAGGTTAGCTGTCAAACGAACTGCCATATTGTTTTCACTTTTTGATCAGGTGCATCATCATGAATAGATTCATGCTTAAACAACGACGCCAAATTATCCAAATATACTTTGAAAATCAGCCATCGATTTTCGCAACTTAAAGGTGACTTCATGATTTAAATAACGCAACAAATGAAGGCGATGTGTTGAATTAGAGAAAATAAACTGTCAATTAGACTTTAAGGCCGTGCGATGTGACACTTATTGATTGTTTTCCGTAGGGTTGTGAAGTCAGTGGTTACTGCTGATAAACCAGCAACAATCGGTGTCTTGGAGGTCAACATTGTTCATTTTATTCGAAAAAGAGAAACAAAATTGGACGTCTGCAATGCGTTTCGTCAAGGACAGGCGCAGTGTCTATTTGTTTTAAATCAGTTTCAAATCGTAATGCCGTGTTTCAATCTGCGATTAAAATGATTTTTTTTTGTGCTGCCTACCATTTTAAGTTTTATGGTGTTAAAAAATACCCTTTATACCTTATTTAGTAAACAAAATGCCCGCAGAGTTTTATACAACTGTCCCTTTCGTAATTCAGTTTTACAACTGTAAAAGGCGTAAAATATTCTTTAAACTAAAACATTAAAAAGTAGCAAGATAGAAATAAAATTAATTATATGTTGCAATATTGGAAACATAACTTCCCCCAGGCAAGTTTTTAGTTTGAATAACTTTTTTCAATAAACTTCACTATGATAGGCATCTTTAACCAAATCTAAGCGTCCGTCTTGCGACATTCATTACCAAACATTTGAAAATATATGTATGTTTAATGATTGAAGTCTTTTCTTAAAAAGAAACCGAGACTTTGGTTCAAATGGCTGTGCATTTCTTAGCAACAGTACTTAAAAAGAAATAAATGTCATCACTGAAATCGAATCTTGATTTTATCAGGGCATCTAAAGTTAAAATTTCAAATTACACCTGAATTACACCTAAGAGAAATTATCCACGCTCTACCCACGACCGTAAAAATTATACCAAATTCGGGTAATTACCCACAAAGTGGCAACGCTGAATATAAATGGTAAAAATAGCCAAGTAAATCGCCAGTGATATCAAAAATCGCCACAAAAGTCGCCAGTCGCCAAACGGAAAATCCCATCGCCAAACACGTTTCAAATTCGCCACGTTTGGCGAGAAATCGCCATATCTGACAGCCCTGACAGCGTCTATGTAATCTTTTGCAACAAATGAGCGTCTAGAAGAGCGACATTCATTTGACACTTGCTGTAATGTTGTGCATCCGTCATTGAGAATGTATTACACACGTGGCATACTGGGACAAATAATAAAATCCCCTTTTTACCCATTTGTCCAATTATTCGGTTACTCTACTTAGATGTAGCATATTTATTTGCTGCCTTTATGTCAAATAACATACGTTTAAGTTTGCGCGAAATTACCTAAAACAATCGTATTGCAAAATGTACCAAAAGTATAATTTTTTAATCTGTTTTGCCCCTCAAATTTATGTGAAAGAACATAGATTTAAAGTTCGAGTAAAATTATTTTGCAAAACATGTTTTTAAAAGTATGAACTGCCTATTTCACGATGTCACTCGAAGGTTTACGTTCGCCTAAATAACATGTAAACCAAAAACAAATTTTTTAATTTTGTTTTTGTTTTATATGTTATTTGTGCGAACGTAAACGTTCGAGTGACATCGTGAAATAGGCAGGAATTTTTACTCTCTCTAAAAAGTACCCGAAATGCCCCTTTTATACCTACTTTTACCCCCTTAAAGGCATCACCAATACATAAATCAAACAACAGTTTCTTTATTTCTCCGAGCAAGTGATTAAATGCATCATTGGAAAACGCAGTTCAAAGTGCAAAATCAAAACACAAACTTTTTGTACTAAGATTTATAATACCTTTTTGTGGTGTTTTTTAAGAACATAGTTAAAATTAATTTCCACTAATAAAATCTTTTAGTACAATTAGGTACATTTTTTAAAGGTTGTTGGTACAATTTTAAAAATTCTCAACGCCATCCATGAAACAAAACCATAACAAGAAAAAAAAACTAAAAAACTTTGCTTACATTTTTTAAAGCTTGCTCTTTCTAGCATTTACTGTTTCTTTCTATCAATTCTATATCAATTAATGAATAAAAAATGTAGTGCCATAAGGGCTTTACAATATGTACAATTTATGAATAACAAAAAATTTTGTTCAAAATATATCGATTAAATAAGTTGAAAGGATTTTTATTAAATTTTCCAATTTTTTTTTGTTGAAATTGTGCAATTGTATTTTAAAATTGTCCAAATGTTTTCCTGTACACAATTTTTTTAAATACACTTTTAAATGGTGTAATTTTTATATCAATAATCAAATATCGATAAAAATAAGATTTTTATGTTTTTTTGTTACGTTTTTATTCATGATCTTTATGAATTGTGAGTAATTATTATTTTATAATATGTTATGAAATATGAGTATTTATTGGAAAATTAAGTTTTTTCATACAACTTAAAAAGTATTTACATACTTATTTACAGTATTTACATAAATCCCGAAAATTTTTCAAAAATCCCGTGAATCCCGGGATTCAAAATATCCCGAAAATCCCGGGATCCCGAAATCAGGATCCCGAAATATTTTCTTCAATGCCGAATCCCGGGATTCAAAAAACCAATTCCGATTGGAAACCCTAGTTCAAACATAAAAATCCTGTTAAAAAAAATCAAAATTTATACCCACCACAACTAGCGGTAGAAAATATGTAGTGTATTTATTACACCACTTAATTTCGTAAAATCGGTCCATAACTTATCGTAGTTGCTCATTCTATAATTTTTCGAACATTCCCAACAACTATTCTAATTTACTCACATATGCACATAAATTATTTTTCTAAAAATTATGTTAATTTCCACAAATCTAGTCAATTTATCATTTATGTCATCAATAATTGCAAATCTATAATAGATAAAGTGAAAAAAAAATCATCAAACCAAAACTTTTCATACCGGTTTTTTTATTTTTCCAATATTTTTTCCGTTAATCTATTTTCACAGTTGCAAACGTTGTATATAATTTATGTTGAAACTATGATCATGTTATTGTAGTTGTCATTGTTGTTGTCAAACAACATTATTGAAAGTTCTTTAAATTTATTAAAATTTTTTTTCTAAAGATTTTAAAATCTACAAGCAATTTTCACTGTCATCTTCATCAAACGCATAGAATTCCACAAAAAAAAAAAACTGATAAAAATCATAATTATTATCATTTCGTATACGATAATGATTATTTTGTTGATCATTATTATGTTGTATGTAATAATTATGATCATATTTAAGTTTGCAGTTGAAAAACCACCGAAGAATTGTACGTATTCGTACAAAAGAATCATTAACCGCATTGCAGGAATTCTACTATTCATGCTTGTTTTCATTTCTACGCTACCAAAAGTAGGGAATATAGGTATATAAAGTGTATCATAATGTATGTAGTACTTAAAGTTATTTATAATGACTTTATAAGGTAACGAGATTCTGAATCGTTGTTGAAAAATTTGAAGTCGTTTGAAGACTCAACAGAAATGGAGCTTTTTTTTCTTAACTGTTTCCAGTACTCCAGTTTCGAGTTAAAAATCAGCAACATTGGCATGATAGAAAAAAAAGGTTATTAGCCGGAATGTGGTTCAAACATCAACAAAAATGTTTGTTTTTAATATTTTTATTCTTTTTTTTTATAAGATTTTCGTTCAGAAACCAAAACAAATTATTTTTATATCAACCGCTGGCTCAATATTACAAGGTAGTAAGTGAAATAGCAAAAAATGGAGAAAATTAATTAAATAACTTCTTATTTGTATTCTATACTAGCCCGCCCAAAATGAATTTTTGACTAACCTGTGTGTTTTATTGTGTGTAGATCGACCTACATAAGTTTTAAATTTCATCAAAATCGAAATTGCCCATATGTCCCTTTATATTCCTAGATTTGAAAAACATATAAGCCCAAACCCATGTGTTTTAATAATGCTGATCTATCTTTTTAAATTTCATCAAAATTGGTTAGGGCACTGCTACACGTTCAATAAATATCGTGATATTTCTAGTATCACGATATTTATTGAACGTGTAACATGCAATATTGATGGATCGCGATCCATATCGCAGAATGGCCTAAAATATGAAATCCAGATCGCGGATCGTGGATAGCGTGATAAATATTGAACGTGTAGCATTTTCATGAAATTAGATAGTCATGATACGTCAGTAAAAAGTGTCAAAATAAAAGAAATAAAATACGCAGTGAAAAAATTAAACAAGTAAAAAGTAAAACAATTGACAAAATTTGTGTAAAGTTTATAGAAATAAAGGGTAATGGCAGAAGACAGTGAAATTGAGTGGGTTCTGCCGGTGGAATCGGAATTAACCCGTGAAAAAATTATTTTTAAAAGATTTCATTTTTAATTTGGAGGCATTGCCGGAATTGTGAACTCGTCGGTCAGGGGACGGTCGAGCGGAGAGATAGACTGGAAGCGGAATGGAGGCTAATAGCCTAATCATGTTAAAATGGCTCTCTTTTTCTTTTGAGTAAGAAAACTATTGCATTAACAGATCTCTTCTAAGCAGGGTTTAAAAAACTGCAGTCGAAACCCAAACCTATCGAACAAAAAACGAAAATTTGTGTATGTATACATTTTAACTTTCTGAGTGGGTTTGACAGCAACTGTTTACATTTAATGAATCAGAAGTTAAAGCAACAGTTTTTTTTTTTTTGGCCAATGACAAAAAAAGAAGTGGAATAAATGGCAGTTTTCCAACTTTGAATGCAGTTTTTAAACGCTGCTTCTAAAACGATATTTAATACTTTCTGAATATAGGAGGTCTAGCGGCCCTGAACCCTATCCTAAGTTAGAACTAGTTAGAGAAATACAAAATATCATAAAAATTCCTCTTACAGATTCTCATTCATACAGGACTTTGCATGTTTAATTCGCTGTTTCTAGGTCCAATATTAATGGAAATTCAAAAAGTACCAGTTAAAGAACAAAAAAGCCCCTCTTACAGATTCTCATCCACTTAGGACCATGCATGTTTAATTTTATGTTCATTGGTCTAATATTAACCAAAATAAAAAAGGACCGGCTAAAGAACGAAAAAGTACCAGATAGATCTCTTTAAGGATTCTCATTCATACAGGACCTGGCATGTTTAATTTTACGTTTCAAGTCCAATACTAACGGAAGTTCAAAAAATACCAGTTAAAGAAAAAAAGTACCACCAAGTTCCCCATAGAGTCTCATCACTCAGAATATTGCATGTTAAATTTTATAATTCTATGTCCAATATTAACGGTATTGAAAAAAAGTAACAGTTGCAGACATTTCATTTTCCGTACTACCCCTTTTTAGTATTTTCTTTTCTCCCCATCGAAGTATCAAAAATTTCAATATTGTAGTGGGATCCCATTTAATACGTTTAAGCCAAAGAATGGAGAAAAATTATTTAAAAAAAAAAAATAAATAAATAAAAAAAATAAATATGTAAATAAAAATAAATACTTTATAAAAAAAGTACCAACAATTGTTACGAATTTCACCCCTAAAATGTTTGAATTTCTAAAAAGTACCAAATTCGTATTCAAATTTTTTAGATAAGTTTCGAATGTGATATAATGCTTATTTTTATGTTTATTGGTTTAATAGATAGACGGGGTGACAAAAAAGTACAAAAATTCAGGTTTTACCCGTTTCCTCCCTTAAAAGGGCCGAATTTCAAAAAAGTACCAGACACATGCACACTTGTTTTTTTAAAGAAGAATGATAAGTATTACATTTTGTTACTGTCTCTTTTAGTTTTAGTTTTTAGTGAGTGAGGTAAGAATGTTAGGTTTAGCGTCGCTGGACCCTAACCTAAGCATTTTAGTGGAACCTTATATAGCCTATGTTTGTTAGGAAGTTCCATTCTTCGAACCGGCAGTTCCGGGGATTACCTCCTACAAACATAGAAACATACAAGCTTTCTAATATTAGTATGCATAGATCATAAAATCGGTAAGTTCATGAAATTTAACCTAAATTAGTTCTTGTGACTAGAAACTATAAATTAAAATTTTAAGAAGATCGGTATAGCAAAAGTTTCCAAATTAAGTACAAGCAAATTGGTTATCGATACATTATAGCCGACGAAATTCGGGCGGGATGGGAGCAGAAGGCGTGGGAGCGATACCTCCCATATATATATATATATATATATATATATATATATATATATATATATATATATATATATATATATGGGAGGTATTAGTTTTTTTATATATATATATATATATATATATATAAAAAAAAAGATTTATGTACACTAAAAGAAAAAGTTTCATTCCAGATATGAATTTCGTCATTGGATCAATGAATTTCTTCATTGAAAGTGAACTTCATAGGTTTTCATTGTATCAATGAAGAACATTCATTATGCTTCATATATTGTATGAAATGATTTTAAAGCTATACTATGAAACTCTTTCATTAATGGAATGAAATGATTCATTGATGCATCGACAATATTTCATTGATAACATGAAATATATTCATTGCGTAAATGATTAAAAAACTTAGTTACATTAATATAATGAAATTGTTACATTCATTAAATGAAGAAGTTTCATTACTTTCATGAAATTGCTTCATTAGTCTAATGAAATTTTTCATTGTCTCTATGAAAGCGTTGTCATTAAGCTAATGAAACAATATCATTAGATTAAGGACATGTTTCATATAATATATGAAATTTTCCCCCCTTTTAAAACCACTAAAATTAAATAAAATAATTTTAATTGAATTATAAAAATTTCACAATATATACATATTTATATATACTAGTGTTCGCCTTATGGTCAAAATTCGACCATGATTTTTTTTTTTTTTTGTAAATATGAAGAAAACATAATTCATCTAAGTATATATGAATTTATTTGTTTCGAGCATTTATTTTTTCCTTCAAAGTGGATCGATTTGGCGGGGGACCAACCTCCGGTTCATATTTAATCTTCTACGTGAGTAATTTAATTTTGTAAGTTCAGTATAAAAAAATACCAATTGAAAAACTAAAAAGTATCAAAAAGTCTCCTTTATATATTGTCATCCACTCAGGACGTTGCACGTTTAATTTTATGTTTATATGTCTAATATTAACGAAAATTAATCAAAGTACCAGCTGTTGAACGAAAAAGTACCAAAAAGCTCCTCTTACATGTTCTTATTTACCCACTTTAATGTATAATTTTATCTTTATAGGTCGAATATTAACGAAAATTCAAAAAGTTCCAGATGAAAAACAAAAAGTACCAACATATTTTATCTTATAGGTTATCACTCTCTCAGGACCCTACACCTATAATATTATGTTTCAAAGTTCTATATTATAGAAAATTACAAAATTATCACATGAAGCACAGAAAAGTAAAAAAAAAGAAATTTAGTTTCCCATATATCCACTCTTTTTTTCCCCACAGAGCTTCGGTTGACAAACAAAGGAAGAAAGTGTTCTTAACAGTTTTGCCTGGTCTGATTTATATAGTCGAAATATTCGAAAACCGGTTACTGAAAAATGTCGAATAATCGATCACCCTAACTTTTTATTATTTGATAATTGAAAATAAATTTTTATTTATTTATTTTGCATTTGTGTTAGTAACAATTTTGAACGCTTATAACTCTGAAATTATTGAACAGATTTTAATAAAATATACATTGTGCACTTCTTTGAGTAAATACCTCTTAAATGGTGTATATTTTGTTAAAATCGGTTGACATACACAGGAGGAAAGTGTTCTTAACTGTTTTGCCTTAGCCGATTTATATATAGATATAGTCGAAATATTCGAAAACCGGTTACTGAAAAATGTCGAATAATCGATCACCCTAACTTTTTATTATTTGATAATTGAAAATAAATTTTTATTTATTTATTTTGCATTTGTGTTAGTAACAATTTTGAACGCTTATAACTCTGAAATTATTGAACAGATTTTAATAAAATATACATTGTGCACTTCTTTGAGTAAATACCTCTTAAATGGTGTATATTTTGTTAAAATCGGTTGACATACACAGGAGGAAAGTGTTATTAACTGTTTTGCCTTAGCCGATTTATATATAGATGTATACCCCTTATTTATAAACAATGAAACAGGCTTATTAAACAAATTTTCAAAGATAGAACGTTTAATAATCCTGTTTTATTTTTTACTACTAAGGCCGGTTAAAACTACTGTCAGTATATGTACATATGTATAATTAAATAAAAATTATTTTTAATTTTTGTGATTTTAAACAAATTCTATAAATGAAAATGGTTTTAAGATACATATACGTATTAATGTTTATAAAAATAATTTTATTAAACGTTTAAGCAAAAAGAAGTATGTATACAATTTTGTAAAAAATTTATTTTCAATAAATACTTAAACACATATTTCATAAGCTATTCAAAACATAGGTTGTTGGGTTTTACAAAAATCGTTAAATTCAATCATAATTGTATCTAACTAAACATAATATTTTGATATGTTTAAATTTTTAGGATCCCCCAATGCCAAATTGAAAAGCTGTATTGGCTCATTTCTGGTCAATAAAAAGTCAACGTGGTCTTGTATTGACTGTATACAGTAGAGTCTCATTTATATATATAAATGATTCTTGGACTTTTTGACGGTAAATTTTCCAAACTCTTTTTACCATAACTGCTTTTTCTTTAAAATTGGGGTAGAGACAGTAATCTATAATTTTTAATTTTATTTTTTATCAAACATTTATTTTATCACAAGTTTAGCTTAACTTTTTTTTAATATATTTTAAATATATTATTTCTTTTACTTTTCGTTTAAGTTCCTTTTTTTAAATAGCACACGCACGTCTTTATATTTTAAATTTAGAAACGCAAATAAAAAGGTGATTGATTTTTCCTTACTCTCAATTTTCTACATAAGGTGACCACCTTATGCGTTTAACATAGAAATAAAGATGTATAGAATACAAAGACACATAGTCATACAACTCATGGTAACCTCATTTTTTTTCTTAAAGGCTTATAGTTAGTTTCAAGATGCTCAACTAAGCATTCTTGTTTAAAACAACATAATACATGTCTTATTAATGAAGAATGTTCATTGAATACATAAAACTTTTTCATTTATATTATTAAAGAAACACAAATATTGGAGAGAGGATGAAGAGCTCGAATACATACAAGTTTTTATGTAGCACCTATGAAGAATATTCCTTGTATTTATGACACATCTTCATTATATAAACGAATATAGATATATGCGAGAGTATTTTTATTTAAAACAACAAAATACACACTTTGTTAATGAAGAATGTTTCATTGAATACATGAAACGTTTACGGTAATGTTATTAATTCGTAAACGATGAACACAGGAGATGATACACAAAAGTGGGGTGAGGGTGCAAACAAATTACACACACACATATGTAAATATTGCAAAAAAAGTTTAAAAAAGTTTCATTTCATTTATGAAGTAGCTTCATTGTATTAATGACTTGGTTTCATTAATTTTTGTATAATATTTTAAAATTGATAAATAAATCAGTTTATAAACCAAAATTTATTTAACAACATACAAAACTTATTTTATATGTTGCATCTTACAAAAGAAAGTCAACTTATATCTTTATTTATTCAAAATTTGCAATAAATGAAAAAATAATGAAACTTCAAAAAAATGGCGATTTTGAGATTTCATTCAATCAATGAAACTTTTCTTTATATTAATGAAAAATTTCATTTAGCCAATGAAGAATTATTAATGAAGCTGTTTCGTTGTTTAAACGAACGATTTTTCTCTTAGTGTACTTATATCTGGAGAATCGTAGCAATAAAAGTTTCCAATATTGGTACAAATAGCTAGGATCTCAATGCATGACATCTGGCAAAAAGTGAGCAAGGTGGAAGAAGTGGGCGTGGCACAAAATACATTGATTTTGATATGGAGAACGGTATAGGAGAAAAATAGTTAACATTTCGTGGTTAAAAATGGGTATTATTGGATAGGTGGGTAAGGCATCTCCCAGGCAAATACAAAATAGATCAGTAGCAGTAAAAGGTACATGTTTCTATTTAGTTTTATATGATAAAAGGTCATGATTCCTAGAAAACACTTTAACATGCCTAAAGCCGAAACGAATTATTATACTGTGATAAAACTTTGTTGTCCCATTCAGTTTAATATGCCTAAAAATAACACTTTTAAATTGAATGATGTTTATTCCATAATTTATCAGAGGTTTGCTATAAAGCTTACTCTAGAAGAACATGTGATAAAATTTGGTTAATTATGAGTTTTTTTATTAAAGGTCCATTATTTACAATTGGTTTTTTGTAAAATACACTCATTTATGAATACATATTTACAAATCCTACTCCCGAAAGTCTCGGGAACAACGATATAGTAATGAATAACGACAACGCTATACAATTTGATATAAAAAGTCTTGAAATGACTTGAAATTATTATGACACATATGCTGTTCCGCTATTTCCAGCTCGGGAGCAGACTATCTCAATTAGTAGCTTCCATCGCACTCTGTTGCGAGCTGTTCTCATTGCGGAAGCCTTGGGGGTTGTACGGTAGTTCTGCTTTGTAGTCTTGTTATTGGTTTAATGCATGTCCTGTCTATCCGAACTTTCTATAGGGTATTTTTTTAGCTGCATGATAATAAAAATTTATTGAAATAATTTTTTTTTTATTATTTAATTCATTTCATTTATTTTAAAATATGATTCCTCGCATATGTCCGCCGCCGCTTGTCTAATAAATTTGGCCTTATGGCGGTCAATGGTGGCTTGAATATTGTCATCCAATGCTTCAAGAGTTGCTGGCTTGTCGTCATAAACCAATGACTTAACACAGCCCCATAAAAAGAAATCCAGAGGCGTTACATCGCACGAACAAGTGCGCCAGTGAACAAGACCACTTCTGGAAAAAAAAAGTTGTCAACCAGTTGATTTTGTAATAAATCGATTGCCAAGCGTGCTGTATGGCAATTCTGCCGTCTATTTACTAAATTTTGCTGGATTCATGCCCAAGCCAAAAATTACTTGATTTTATTTATTTATTTTGTTCTTATTTAGTAAAATTTTCCTAAATGATGAATCATTTTGCTCAAACCAAGCCTCACATATATTTAGAATAAATAATTTTTGGTTTGGACGATAAGTACCTATGCATAATTTTCGTGGTTGAAGCCATGTTTAGTAAATAATTATTTCCGTGCATGGCTAGCCATTCACTGTAACGGCAACTCCTCGTTCATTTCGAAAGAGCGTGTAAGCCGCACCAAACGGTTATTTTTAGTTATTCGTTAAAGGCTTGAGGATTGTCTGCGCTCTAAATATGTCAGTTATTCTTATTGACGTCGGCATTTAACTAGAAATGGGTTTCGTAAAATGGACAAAAAATTAACGAACTTCGCGAACAGATTTTTTTTTCAAAGAAAATTTCCACAACTTGGAAGCATTGTTCTAGCGATAAACCATTCATGATGACTTGCCAAGTCTTACTGAACAGATATGCCAACACAGTTCGACATTCTCAACTGCCAAATCATAGTTATCGATATTCTCATGCAGCTAAAATTGGTTGGACATTGTTTAATAAAGATTTGTAGGCATCGTGTGTTTTTATGAGGTTTATCAGCCGTATAGGAGAATTCGTGTTCACAGGTTGCCATTTAAGAAATCCACACTTCCCTCAGCGTAGATGTAAACCGTATACATCTACGTCTTCATTTGAGCCGCTGTTTATCTAAATTGTTCCACAGAGATGGCAAAATGATGGTACACCTTTTAAAATATTAATGACGATAGTAAAAAAATATGAAAAAAAAAAAAAAAAAAAAAAAAAGATAGTAAGGGGTGTAGTATTACTAGTGTTCGTGATTGAAAGAGCATTATGCGCAGGACTTTGAGAAATTATGAATGCAGCGCTTTTATTTAATTCTTCATATGACGGATAAAGATATGATAAAAATTTATGCTGTCAAATTTTATAAAATTTGTTTTTGATTGGCCATAAATCCGATTAAAAGTTCATCTCGTTTATTCTTAATAAAGATTTTTCTCTTTCCTAAAAAAAGGGATTTGAAGATTCGCCATGACCGTATAGGTGTAGCATTCTAACTTGTTATTCTAAAATTTTTGCTTCTGTTCTGTTTGTTGCAACAACTACATATCTACATGTGGAATGATCAGCATGTTTTATTATGTTGTTTTTATTATAATTATTGAAGATGTTTTTGTTGTTGTTGTTGCTTTTAGTAATGTTGTACTCTTTTTTAACTAAGTTGCATTTACCACACTGTCTGTCTGTCTGTCTGTCTGTCTGTCTGACTGGCTTAACTGACGATTGTTTTTTGATTTGTTCGGTATGTGAATGATGGAATGAATGGTTTGATTGTGGTTGGTGGTTTTATAGAAAATTTTTTAGAAGGGAAAGTTTAAATCGAATAGAATGTCAAATTTCTTTTAAGAAATTTCCTATTCTAAATTGAAAATAAACACAGCAAAAAACTACTTTTCTCTTTAAAATTTAAAAAAATATTTTTAGATTTTTTTGAGAACCTTCTTTTCTAGTAATTTTCGTTAGCCGGTTGCTGCAGTCGTAGTTTTATTAACGATTTATGTTTTAGCTCTGGTTGTCGTTAATCTTTCTAATTTTGTAGTTTTAGTGTCAGATTCTATCTGACATAAATGTGTTTGGGTTACTACCACTAGTGGCCACATTTTTTTTTATTTTTATAATAACAGAAACAATCAAACATTGATTGAGTTCATTAATGATTGGAAAATTATTAGATATTTTGTTAACTTTCATTTCACTTCATTAGTAAATTATATATGTATGTACATATTTCCAAATATTTTATTAAAAGAAGTGTTAAAAAACTAATAAATATTGGTATTAAATGGTTCGATAAAACTAAATATGAGGGGTTTTAAATGAGTTGTATTGAATATTCAAATATGTATGTAGGTACATTTATTTTAAACTAAACAAATTAGATTATTTATATATGCCCCGATCTTTTGGAACCATTCCACTATGAATTAGAATAATATTTATGTAGAATATACTATATATAAAAAAATTGCTTTGTTAAGAGTTATGTATAACCAATTATGGACAAATCTTTTCTGAGATGACAGCTGACAGAACTCTTGAACTTTTATAGACGCATTTAGTCCACACAGTATTAAAAGCACCGTGCCAACCTGGCAGGTACTCACGATAATCGTAGTTTATCTGGATTTTTTTTGGCTAGATTTCATTCCCAAAAAATTTAAAGCCAAATAATTTTTTTTTTTTGCTAAGTCTTTGGGAACTACGCATGTTCTTTACAGACATACCGACAAAATACTTAATATGTATACTTATACTTTAAGAGTCTTAAATTATTAGTTATTGGCAGGGAAACCAAAAATATGCTCTAAAAACGCGTTTTATGCGCATTAAATATGCAGTAAAAACTGGAAAATATGCCCTGAAAATGTTAAAAATATGCCCTAAAAATTCAAAATTGCTCATTTGAAGACACAAAATTCAACAAATTAATAACAAAATTTAAAAAAAAAAACTAAAAATTTTATCGATTAAGCCCATATTAGGTTAAAATTCATATACGAGATGTTTGCGCCGAATACTACCTAGATATTTACATCCATATGGATTTTTGTCTCAAAGGGATTTTGGGTACGTTCGCTAAATTGTTAACAAACGTTAACATTTAAAAGGAAGTTAAAGCTATTTTAGGATGGGAGCTTTGAGCAAATGTGAACCGATTCGAAAATAATTTAATTTGCAGTAAATTATTTTTGGGACGAATTTAATTTAAAAACCATAATAATTAGATATCTTACGTACACAAAGAGTCTAATTTGGATGTGAAATTATGGACCGATTCTTACCATTTGCATAGACTTCGTCCATATTTGATCAAATTATATAAAAAATTGGAAGTTGTACTTTGCGCATAAGGCTAACATGGACAGACAACCAGCCGGACGGACGGATGGACATCGTTCGATCACTTTAAAAAGTGATTCTGAGTCGATCGGAATATTAAAAGATTGGTCTAGATACAAGTCGCATAACATTTATCCTTAATGACTTAATGTCTTACAATTTTAGAATAAAAAATAAATCTAGATGTGGAAATTGAAGTAACAGATTTTCGAAAAAAAATAAATTTAATTGCTGCGAAAGCTATTGTAGGCATCTAAAAAAATTTTAAATGTATCAAAATATGCCTTAAAAAGGTAAAATATGCGCTATAAACCTAAAATATGCTGCAAAAAGGCTCTTTTAACTAAATAATGCAAAAAAATGCTGCAAACGATAAAATATGAAGTAACAAATCGATGCCAAATATCATAAAAAAGCTCTAAAACTGATAATTATATTGTTTATGCCTTCATTGGTCGAACAAGGAAAAACATGCAATTGCATATTTTTGGTTTCCCTGGTTATTGGTTTATCACTTTTGATGATTGAGGGTATACAAAATAGTGTTTCTCGCAAAAAAAATTATAAAATAAGAATTTTACAACGCTTTGAATCAATTTTAGTTACTTTTGTGTCCCACTGTAGTCGTTTTAGGTTCAAATTTTTTTTGTTGTGCAATATAACCTGTCAAAAAACATAAACAATTTTTAAATTTTTTCAAGCCGCAGCTTAAAAACTTTCTGTTTTCAAATGCGTTTAAAATAACTAAACTTATCTTAAGAATTTTTGAATGAATTTAAAACATCATCATTTGCATAACAAACCTCATTTAAGTGCATTTTTTTTAATTTACATTAGTAAACATTTTACTTAACATTTAAAATCGCTGTTATTTGATATTTTAATTACATACAATGTTATTTAAAAGAATATTTGAATCAGTGTTGCCAATGAAGAATTACACATGACTGTGTACCAAATTACATCTTTGAAGCAAAATTACTCATACAAAACGAAAAAGTAGCCTTGATAGAATGAATTCAACTTGCAAAACCTTATTGATATTCCTTTTTGTTTTGATTTATAATAAGTTTATTAATCAAATTTTCATCGAAAATTCGTTTAATAAACCTTTTTAAACCTAAAATGTTGTTTATGAATATGGGGGATAGTCTAAAATATCTAGAATTTACACACTTTTTTTTATTAAATTGGCCAAAAAAAGAAAAGTCAAAAAAATTAAAATAAAATTCAAAAGTTTCTGTAAAACATTATTTCTTCGAAAAATTTTTAAACAATTATTTCGCGATATATGTATGTATGTAATACATACATATGTATGATTTTGCAGTCTACACATGTATAAATTATGTAATGGTCTTCTAGCAGATAGTTTATGTTTATTGTTGATTGCTATGGAAAGTGAAAAAAGTCAGGGTTCAAAAAGCAAGTTTGACTCTGATGGAAACTGAACTAAATATATATATTAAAGTAAAATTACACACATATTACATATGGAACTCATTTCACATGGGCTACACATGCTAGAAAAAATTACACACAATATGTGTAATAACAATTGTGTTGGCAGCATTTGTAAAGTTTTCCCTTTTTTTGCAAGTTTTTTTAAATGCAAAAAGTTTTTAAATTTATAAAGAGTATTTCAAAATATATAACTTAAAATTTGCAGTATTTTAAATGAAAATATTAAGTGATGTTTTTGTGTGATTAAACGATCATATATTTTCTCTGTGCTTTATTAACATAGTGTTTAATTGTGTTTACTCCTTTGTACCGTTACACTCACATATACATATATTATTGTAGGTGCTGAAGTTTCATTAGCAGTAGATTCATTTTAAATATCTAAATATGATTACAAGGTCTTAATGAAGAACTTTGTAATGGTCTGCTAAAAAGTATATAACGACCTTTTTTGTGTAATAATAGGTAATCAGTTGAGTATCAATCAACTATGTGCCATTTTGCCAACAAATTTAGTAGATTTAACTGATATTTTATACAAATATGGGAGGAAGTATTCCAAGTAATAAGTTGTGATGAGTCCTAATTTTTTATGGTTCAAAAGATAGGCTAATTACATTTTGCCAATACGTAATCCACAGAAAATCTAGAACGTATTTTTTCCAAAATAAATTTTAACAAAAATAATCTAGTTTTTAAGTTAAACACAATGGGCCTTATTCATAGTCAAAAATAAAGTCGACTTTTTCTAAAGTATATTTTAGAGCAATGTTGTTGACATCCTTTTAAAGCCGGCTTTAACTTAAAGTATACATAATTTTGACTATGAATATGAGCCAATGTTTTTTATTTAATTTTTTCTGCATCTTAAAACTTTAAATACATACAGTCAAATCCCGATAATTCGTAATTCCCGATAATTCGTAATAAACTGTCGGTCCCTTGAAAAAATCTCGTTAATTCGTAAAATTTCTATACATTTTGGTCCCCTCGCTGATTCGTAATTTTTTTTTTTTCAAATAAAATCTTCTTTACCTCTTATAAATCGTAATTGTTTGCTAACTACCACTTATAATTCGTAAAAAAAGAACAGAAACATGTAAAGAATGATTTTTTGTTTACCGCTATTTTTGTTTGTGTGGGTTTTTGCTTTTGCTTGTGTGTGTGTTTATTTTCTTAAGATCAGTTTGTTACATGAATAATTTTATATATTTTATTTATAACAATTGTCTTTTATGTTTTTTTATAGTTTAAGTAAATTAATTGAAAAACCCCGTTAATTCGTATAAATTTTATTTAAACCCCGGTAAATCGAAACCCCGCTAAATCGAAAACCCCTATAATTCGTAAGAAATGGCCGGTCCCTTGCGATTACAAATTATCGGGATTCTACTGTATTTGCGTTTTTATACCCTTCACCTCAGGTGGAAAAGGGTATATATAAGTTTGTCATTCCGTTTGTAATTTCTACAATATTGATCTAAGACCCTATAAAGTATATATATTCTGGGTCATTATGAGGAGAGAAGTTGGTTTAACCATGTCCATCCGTCCATCCGTCCGTCTGTACGACTTACGTTTGATATGTGTTTTCCGGAGACTCCAGACATGATAGCGGCTAGGTTGTTCTACACTTATGTCACATATAGTCCACCATTTCATGCTATTGAAATTCAGCTAGATCGGTTCAAAAATGGCTGAGATATGAGCAAAGAACCACGACTACCTCTAATATTTTCCAAAAATCGCTTTACTTTTTTCTGTCTATCTGGAGAACGGCAAGATCCAAAGTTTCCAAATAAGGTACACACATATAGGTTATCAATACACAGCATCCCACAAAATGTGGGCGGGAGTGGAGAAGTAGGCGTGGTACCTCCCGTACAAAAAATATCAAAAATTGTATAAAAACCTGATTTTTTGGACTGTTATATGACCTATGGTTAGGCTTGCCATTTCTATTTTGAGAAAAAGAGAGCGCCAGCATAAAAAATGTAGGACATTTGCTTGAAAAAAGAGGACACTTTTTAAACAACCTAATTTTAATAAAATTAACGACGGCATAAAAATTAACAACCAAAATTTGTTTTTACACAAAAACTTAATTTGGGTAATTCCATGTCAAATCGACCTAGAGTGGGACTTGAACCCTTTCGATTTAAATGAAATTTGGCGAGAGGGTTTCTTTCATCCCATAAAGAACATATATCAACGAAAAACAATTTTTTAATTTTTTTCAAAAGTTATGTCATATTTAAAATGTTATAATTTCGCCGAATGTGTTGAGTTTATTTTTTAATATCTCGAAAACTACTTTACATACGAAGACGATTTTTGTCAGTTTTAAGAGAATACTTGAGGCTACAATAAATATACTGAAAAAAATGTCTTTGCAAAATATAAAATTTTAAAAATGGACTTAGTCAAAACCCTATTTTTTTGCTGATTTTTTTATATAATACTTCGAACTGTTCTTTCAAAATCCTGAAACTTTTTTTAAGATATGATTTTTTATTTCTTTCCAAAAATAATCTTAAAATAAAATTTTAATATGGTCATTTCAGCAATAAGTATTTATTTGAAGAAAAGTAACGACATTGATAAGGTTGCTTTTGCTTATTTGTTGCATTTTTTTTTTGGGAGCTCCATTTTCAAAGAAAACTACTCTTTTTGTCACGTTACGTCCCCAAAAATTAAATCGCACCTAAATCGTTTTTTAATGAATTTTGTGACCTGTAATTTAAAGTTTAAATGCAGGAAAAAATTTTCAATGAAGGTGTAAAAAGCCGGATAACCCCGGACACTTGATGAAAAAGAAGTAGGACTGCCCCGGATACCCAAAAAAAAGAGGACGGTGTCCGGGGAAAAGAGGACGGATGTCAACCCTACCTATGGCTATCGCTTGTATAACAAAAGATCGGAAATCTTTAGTAAAAATATTTTCTGAAAAACTCGGATAAATCGGTTAAGATACGAAAAAGTTATGACCAAAATAATATTTTTTTTTTTATATACCCACTTTCGGGAACCATAGATGATCTTTCCGACTCCAAGATTTAGAACTCAACTAACTGGAAAATTTCTTCTTAAGCACGTCGGTATATTAATATGTCAAATCGGTTAAAAAATGGCTGAGTTATAATCAAAAAACTGAAATCCTAAAAATTACTCTTTTTATACCCTTCACCTCAGGTGGAAAAGAGTATATAAAGGTTTGTCATTCCGTTTGTAATTTCTACAATATTCATCAGGGTTGCCGTTTCAAAATTTTTTATCCTTTGAAACCGACATTTTTTTTTTATATATTTAAAAACCAATATGAGCACTTCCGCAGAAGCGTCTCGTTGCGCCAATAAATAATTAAGTTTGTGTTTTAGACCATGTTGTTCAAATTTGTGCTCTCTTTCACTAAATTGCGCTTAATTAAAAAGCTTGGTGGTGTAACGTGTCAAAAAGTAGACTTTTCGATGAAAATACCCATAAACTTATCGTACTTAATCAACAAGGGGGAATTAACTCATTTTAATGTACAAGAATAGGAAAATTTTGTTAAATGATATAACTTAAAAATTTAAATTATTACAATCTTTTATATTAATTAAGTAAACTACTTGAATGAACTAACTCTCATAAAATAAATTAAAATCTGCTTTTTCATAGTGATCTGCAAAATACTGCATCGCCAATTTCGCGTGGATTCGTGAGTTTTTGTAGGTATTTCGACTCAGACTCCGGTACAAAAAACTCAACTCCAAAGGACTGTGAAATTCTTTTAGTTCAGAAAAAGAACTATAAATATTACGACAAAGAACCTCAATATCATTTTGGCATCATTTTACATGCCTAACTTGAACTTGTTAAGTTTTGCTATAGTTGGCTCAAAACTCAACCAATAAGGCTGAAAAGTAGTCCATGAGCAAAAATTGGAAATTTTGATTGTTTTTCGTCTGTTGGAAAGTTAATAGCGTTGCCAAAAAATCAATATCGTTACATTCTCAAACCGACCAAAATTAGGTTTAGCCTACCATCCGACCAAACGAAAAATATCCGACCAAATTTGGACGGAAAATACCAAGTTCGGCAGCCCTGATATTGATCTAAGCCAGTGGTGCTCATTCAAGCAAACAATTGCTTATAACATAGCGTCTTCACCTGACAATTTTTTGTCATACCAAACGTCAAACTTCATATTAAAAAAACGCTGACAACAATTTTCGAGTTTTTTTTATATAGACTTTGACATTTGGTATGACAAAAAATTGTCAGGTGAAGACGCTATGTAAGCCCCACCCCTTTGTTTTTTACGCTCATCAATTTAGTTGTTCGTCAGACAGCACAGAATATACAGAGGCGTCACGAGACAGAAAATATTGTGTTTTTTTCTGTCTTTTTCTTCGAAAGCTGCCCTTTTTGCGTTTTTTGTTTTGATTATGCAATTTGTGTAGATAGTAGCGGCCTGTTTTTACGCATTGTCACTTCACTAACAAAAAACGTTTTCTTTCTCTTTCTTCGAAAGCTGCCCTCTCAAATGATTTAGGCATTTTTCATACGTCACTTGTTTCATCTCTGTATACTTTGTGACATGTACGGACGCTTTGTTGATACTTGTTCAAATACAGTGTGTACTATAAATGCTATGGACTTAAAAAAGTATTTTATAATAAACAATGCCTTTGGTAATGCCCAATGTATTTTATGTTATAAAACATTTAAAGGACATTGGGAAAATGTTATTAAAAGGCATTTTGATTCTTTTCACAGCTATTTGACTGGGTATACTGCTGAGGAAAAAAAAAATACTTTTTATTATAAATAAAAAGATTTTTTTTGATAAATTAAGGGCATGGCTATCAGGAGAAGAAAATAACGAAAAAAATCGGATTTTATTTAAAAAAAAGCCATTTCAGGGGTGGTCGCTTTAAATATTGTCAGGCAGGGTAGACCGTTTATTGACAATATTTATTTGATAGAATCTGTGCCCTTGTCCCGCAGTACTATTGCGCGACGTACTGCGCAATTAGGAACAGCTCTAGAGTTGGCGATTAAGGAAAAATTAAGAAATTGTGTATTTTTTTCCTTTTGCTTAGATGAAAGTACTGACATAAATGATCTCTGTCACCTTGTTATTTGTGTTCGTTCCGTTGATAGTGAATACAAAGTTTTCGAAACAATGTTTTCTCTAGAGACTTTTTACGGAAATGTTGCAGGTAAGTTGTTGTTCGATGTTGTATGTGATAAGCTTCTATCGATTGTAGATCCTTAAAAATGTGTTGGGGTCTGCACAGATGGGGCAAATGTTATGTCAGGTAGGTATGAAGGGTTCATCGGGCAGTTGAGAAAACACGGTTTTGATGTTAATTCTTTTCATTGTGTTATTCATCAGGCTGCTCTAGCATCAACATTTATAAGCGATTGCCCCGCAATGAAGACTGCAGAGCAAATAATAAATAAGATAAGAGGAGGACATCACTCGCTTACACATAGGAAGTTTGTTAGTTTTTTAAAAACAAAAAATGCCTTACACAATGACTTAATAATGTTTACCGAGGTTCGTTGGTTAAGCAGAGGCGACTGCCTTAACAGATTATTTGATTTAAGGGAAGAAGTTCTTCAATTTCTGGAAATAGAAAAAACTGATAAATGCTTATTAAAGTCTCTTAAAGCCTATCAGTTTATTTCAGATTTAGCATTTTTGTCGGACACCACTAAATTTCTTAATGATTTTAATTAAGAGTTACAAGGAAAAGATAAGAATTTATACGATTTGTCTAAAATACTATTTAATTTCAAAACCAAGTTATATTTATTGTTAACACAAATTCAGTTGGGCGATTACACAAACTTTTCGAAAACGTCTTTAATTTTTAACCAACAAAGGAACATTAATACATTAGAATATATTAATATATTTGAAACGCTGTTTTTGAACTTTGAAGATAGGTTTAAAGATTTCGATAACATTAACCCACTTCTTGAGCTTTTTGAAAACCCTTTAAGTGTCGACGTTACTAAGTATGAGTTTAAAATACAATCAGAACTTATTATCTTACGAAGCGAAGTAGAAGTTCTACCGAAAATTGATAGACTATTGTTTTGGAGAACTTTGGACGACTCAGCCTATCCCGAACTCAAAAAAAATTCTTTAAAGATTCTTTCATTTTTCCCGTCAACATACCTTTGCGAAAAAATTTTTTCGGACTTAAACTTCATATGTTCAAAACAGCGTGATAAATTAAATCCAGTTCTTTTAAAAAATATTTTGGTTTTACGAAACTGTCATAAAAGCATAAAATTAGAAGAGTTAATTTGAGTTTCGAAAAGTTCGTGTAATCGCCCAACAGAATTTGTGATATTAATAAATATAACTCGGTTTTGAAATTAAATAGTATTTTGGACAAATCATATAAATTCTAATCTTTTCCTTGTAACTCTAAATTAAAATCATTTAGAAATTTAGTGGTATCCGACAAAAATGCTAAATCTGAAATAAACTGGTAGTTTTTAAGAGACTTTAATAAGCATTTATCAGTTCTAATTAATCTTTGTGTGAGGCATTTTTTGTTTTTAAAAAACTAACAAACTTTCATGTGTAAGCGGGTGATGTCCTCCTCTTATCTTATTAATTATTTGCTCTGCTGTCTTCATTGCGGGTTTATCGATTATAAATATTTATTCTAGAGCAGCCTGATGAATAACACAATAAAAGGTATTAGCACCAAAACCAACACATCTTTTCGAATCTACAATCGACAGAAGTTTATCACAAACAACAACTTACCTGCAACATTTCCGTAAAAAGTTTCTAGAGAAAACATTGTTTCGAAAACTTTGTATTCACTATCAACGGAACGAACACAAATAACAAGCTGACAGAGATCACTTATGTCTGTATTTTCATCTAAGCAAAAGGAAAATAATTCGCATTCTCTTAATTTCTCCTTAATCACCAACTCTACAGATGACCCTAATCAAAAAAAGTTTATCACATACAATTAATTCCACTGTTCTATTATAAATTTCATTAAATTAAAATATAATAAAAAAAATATTAAAATATTATTAAAAATATTAATAAAAATTGTGCGTTTTATTTTGCGTGTCACTGTTCTTTTATATTCTCTCGCAATCAGTGTGACCACAATTGAAAAAAAATTGGATGCTAAATGGGGATTAAAACAGTGCTAAAAATGCTAAAAATAAAATTTGAAAATGCTAAAAAAATGCTAAATTTTCTTAAATAATTGTATCATTTTAATGAATGAGTTATACATTAATTTACCTGAAAATATTATATTTCTTTAAAATAAAATGAAGTTTATATAAAAATAAATTATATACATACATAGATTTATTTAATAAAAACAATTCAATAGTTTAACAAAAGTTAGCGATTTTTTAACCAAAAAAACAAAAGTCCCCATCTACAAAATATTACATGATAAACGCTTAAATCCCTAAACTACAGTTTGCAAAATATGCAACATTGTCAACTGTCAAAAAAACTGTTAAGGCGCAACCATAATGTGCTTAAGTTGGCTTAAGCAAATGTGCTAATACATGTTAATCATATGAGGCAAACCATATTAAACTTAAAGAATATTTTTGTTAAGTTTTATGAAACTGTCATTTGCTTAAGCAAAATGCGAAACTGATCGCACATTCCGTACGGAATCAAATGTTTTTTGATTTTGTTTTTGATTTTTTAAATACATTTGAGAGACTTTTTGTTAATTTTTGACAGTAGGTTAAGCAAGGCTATGCATATTATGGTTGGGCCTTTAGGTTTTACAAGAAAATTAGAAGAAATTATAAACAGTTTAAGGCGATTAAAAAATTCATCATTTTAAATAGTTTTTTGTAAAATTTTAAAAATGTTAGATGTTAATAATGGGTTAAGTCGAAATTTCGTGTTTTGAGATATTAAGGGTTTTGTGTAAAATGAATTGTGTGTTGTATTGTTAAAGTTAAAATATAAATGTAAATAATTTAATTAATTTTGACATTTAATACTTCAAATTTAGCAGCGTGAAGAAGATAATAAGAATATGTAATAAAATTAAAAAGCATTATTATTTATTGCCACAGATATATATTAATAAATACAAAATATAAGTAAAAACAAAAATGATCATTTTAAACATAAAAGGCTATTCAACAGCATTTTCAGTAAATTTAATTACACATTAAACACACCATTATATGAATAGTTTTCCTTAATTTCCAAAGTGTTGGTCAAAATACCATTAGAATATGATCTGTTTTCATCATATTCTAAACACCTATCCAGAATTCAATAGTTGAACTTTGGTTCATCAATTCGTATGCATTCAGCTTTTGCCATTGCTGTTCCAAAACCGTTATTTCTTCTGTAGTCAAATCTACCATTTCTTCTTTAATTTTTTTTTGTGTTTAAAGGGTTGCTATTATTATACATTTGTATAAACAAATAAATGTCAAAATACAATTATAGAGATTAACAAACGTGATAAGTTATATTGTGAAATAGCAATATATAAAATTTTTAAGATTAAAAAATGCTAAATAATGCTAAAAAATGTTACAAAAATGCTGAAAATAATGCTAAATGCTATTTGAAAAATTCGCTGCTAAATCAAAATGAATAATGCTAAATTTAGCAGTGAAAATGCTAAAAGGGTCACACTGCTCGCAATACAACTGCAAAACATTTTTGAGCACCCCTGATCTAAGCCAATTTTATCACTTTTCAATTTTGACAAAAATCCTAACATGGCAACCCTTTTTTTACTCTCTCTCTTTATCTGTTATTTCTTTTAAAGCATTTCAGTTTCTGTTAAGCCATTCAATATTTTTCGTGTTGCTAACAGAACGTAAAATTTTAGTTGCATTTTAGCGGTCTCATAAAACGCTTGAGTTTATAGAAATTTAACGGAATAAAGGTGCTTTTTCAATTGGCTTTTAAAAGAAAAACAATGTGCTTTAAATAAAAGCAGATATACAAAAACATAAACAAATAAAAGTCACCAAATAAACAAAAATTTAAAAAAGCTAAAAAATGAAACCAAAAAGATTATTTTTATTATTTTTTCTATGGCTGACTTAAATTAGTGGAATATGCAAATATTTAAATAAATCGTTTTCTTAGCGAATTTTTAGTTTTTTTTTTGAACTTAATTAGCTTTAAGTTAACAGAAACGTTTAAAACAAATTAAAAAAAGTTAAGATTTGAATATGTATCTATTAATTAAAAAAAAAATGGCCAAAATATACCTATCAGACTTAAATAAAATAAACTTTTAAATAAAGAAATAAATTTAAAAAAAATGATATCATTACTTAAAAGTGATGCTAAAATAAGAATACAGCAAAAGCCCCAGCAGGCGGACTCTGACCGTTGGCGTAAATTTGTCTCCTCACGGATGATGTCCGTTTACGAGATCGTTTGTTAAAAAACCACGGGATTTAAAGAATTTTACCCCCATGATAGCTGTCCGTCTGAAAGAACTGTACTTGAGTAGGGCTTGTACTGTATGCCATCGTTATTTATATATGAAAGCAACGACTAAAAAACCTGAATGAACCCCTTTTTAAATTGTAGTTGTAAATTGATTGGCATAATAGAATATTTGCACTTTTGTTCTGGGGTGCAAAATATAAAAAATAAACTATAGAAAAAAGCGTAATTTAAAGTTCTTTCAATATGAATTTAACAAGTTAACAATTAAAAACAACAACAACTCAATTACAGTTTTATGCAATTTTGTTTTTAAACTAATTAAAAATGTTTTCGTTTAGTTCCATTCAAATGTTTTTCCGTTAATAAGTGTTCTAAATTAAATTTTTAATATTTAAAATACAACAAAAAAAAAAAAAAAAAAAAAAAAATTCAAGTACATTTTACAAACAGATACATTCCACAATATTTTTTTGTTTAAACGAAATAAAAGCTAAATAAATATAAACAGTTTTTTTTGTATTTCTTATAATTGAAAAACATGTGCAAAATATTTAAAAGTTAAAAAATAACCTTAAAGTTGAAATAAGAAAAATATTTGAATAAAACACCAGGGAACAAATTTTTTTTGTTTACAAACAATCCATCTATGACCTTACTTCATTCACTAGGCGGTTTTCAAATTTTACCAAGAAAAAATCTCACATATTCTTTGAATTTTATTCAAGGAAAAATGTTCGTTGAAAGGCAAAATTTTTTTTTTCTTGATCGTTTATTGTGAAACATTGGTGCAATGTAAATGAATTTAAGGTATGTATTGGCTGGCCATTACTAGCGATGGCCCTTTTCCCATCTTTATGGCAAATTATGGAACTTCTCATTTGAGGCTATAAATGAAACAAACTAATTTCGGACACCAAGTTCTAAACAAATGCGTATTTCAATAAGAGCGTTCTGCTTTTGGCCGAAACATATGGTTGTCGGACAGGTTAAGGTCTAGACTTAAAGGTTCCTGGGGAAAAATTTGTTTACAAATAAATATTATCAAAAAAGCTATTATGCGTTTGTGCTGATATGTGTAGCACCCTAAAATATTGGTCCTAGACTCACCAAACGACGCCCTTCCGTCTATCCCGCTGGCAGGCTGGCTTGCTGGTAGTTCATGTAAATCTTGTGCGCAAAGTAGGAGCAATTTTGGAGATAAGTTGATGAAATTTGGTACATAGGTTCTAATTGTTACAAGGACCAAGCCTTTTGAAAATGGTGCGAATCAGTCCATAATTTCACATGTGATAGGCATTGTACAAGCTTATTTTCGGAATATAGTCTTTGTGCCAATAAAGCATTTTATCTTGCTAGTATTTAGATTAAATTTGGACCAAACTTATTTTATTGCAATCTAAATCATCTTACCAAATTAATTGGAATCGCTCTATATTTAACCATAATTTCCATACAAATACTCTTCTGCCGAAATTAGCTTTTAATGCTATAATTTCCTTATTAATGTTGGTATTGACATACAAATTGGCGACGATAACTTTTACGATAGCTTCTATGTCATGACAAAATGTTGTGCTGGTTGGTTCAAAATTAACCCTAAGTCCACTTAAAAGGCAAACGAATCTCATATAGACGACGATATCTAAATAATCGGCCCTATTTGGTAAGACGTTGTTGTTAACGCCTGAGTAGTTTTTTGTAATAGATTAAAGTATCACACAACCTGTGTTTTTAATCTATTACAAAAAAGCATTTAGGGGTTCACGACAACGTCTTTCACATTAAGGCCGAATATTCGGCTCAAAGAACTTTTACCTGAATCTTAACCTTATAACAGAATTGTGTACTGGCGGGTCCATGATTGCTTAATAAAATATGTGTTTTTATAAAATGTTTAGGGTATCATATGGTTGGGCTTTACCGACAAAACTTTCTTACTTGTTTTAATATGATTTTGCAGCATGTGGAAATGCGTTGTCCTGATGCAATGTCTGGTAGCATATTTCGGTCGCTTTTCGGCCAATGCTCGGGCTGTCGTATTGTTTCCAATCTATATCGTCAGTGGTGATATTTTGCAAAAATTAGTTTTTTATGACATTTACAAAAAAAAATTCCGCGTTTTTTAATTTTACACCGAAGATCTTACGAATTATTGTTTCTATTTAATGCTATTGGTGCTTGAAAATTATTTCGGTTCTCACAAAGCGATTGATATTACGGTTGTAGCGTACTTGAGAGCTTTAATATTAGGACACTTATTTAACTACATATTTGGTTCCGACATTAAATTGATGTTTTTGGTTTTTTTTTTGTAGAGTGGAAGGTAAATTTTACAATGTACATACGTGACAATATCGCGCGCAAGGAATATTTTGAGCCCAAGCACGCTTGTTGAATAGGCTTCGTTTCTCTTACGTAAACATATAATTTGCCAATCAGCTCTTACAATTTCTTTACCAATCATTTGCATTATTAGGTGCTCCTACGTACATGTGACATTGCGTTGCGGATGAATCTGATTAAATTAAACTCAACTCTTAGGAAAAAAGCTCAAACTTTTTACATTATACGAGATGTTATAGGTTACAAAAGGATTTGTTTAGATGGTAGGTTGTTGCCAATGACGGTGACGTTATCGTTGTGCTCTTTTAAAGGAAAGTAGGAAAAATCAATTAAGAAACTAATCTAATGCCCCTATTAAGGTTTACAGCTATGCGACAATTCCGCTTATTTACGTACCCATTCAACCAGAAATGGGCTTCATCGGAAAATAAAATTTTAAATAGAAATTCAAAATCAATATCAAATTGTGCTTCAACCCATTCGCCGAATTAATTTGATTAAAAATTTCAACAATTTTTCTGTGTTCATACGGCTCTTGTCTTGTTGACATGATTGCCTCTTTATAGGCGAGAGGGACGAGGGGAAAAGAAACGAGTACACAGATGCATGTACTGTCTTTACGTTTTGCTTTTTCATTCGTTGTCTAATTTTGTTATTGTTATTGCTGCACGCGTTGATCTGGTGTAAGTCTATTCATAATAGCGGTATTCAATATTTGGTGCGTTTTAGGTTGCAACGGTCTGGTAGTGCAATAATTTTATCTTTGACAGTGAGCGGTATTTTAAGCAACTTTGCAATGCTAGATGCAACAACAACCACACAGACAATTAGTTGTGCGTAAATAATTGTCTTTGTGGTTGTTGTTATATTTTTGCGCTTTTCCTTTTTTGCAAGGGTGCAACTTGTGACGTGAATACCCCCAGTGGTTTTGTTTGAGAAGACTGTGAATTTTTTGCATCAACAATATCTGAAATTGTATTAATTTTATCACTGAAATCAAATCTTGCTTTTATAAAATTCTTTAAATGTTTTTTTTTATAATTGCCCTTGACAATAACGCATATGAAATTAAACCACCGCATAAAGAAGAAATTTCAAACTACACCTGATCTACACCTAAAAGAAATCACCCGCGTTCAACCCATGACAGTATAAATTACACCCAATGCAGGTAATTAGCCATGAAGTGGAACATTTGCTCTGAAGAAAACAAGATAAGTTTTTAAAAAGCCATTACACATTTAAACTCCTTTTCTCCAAACCTTTAAGTTTTGTTTTTTTTTTGGTTTTTTTCGCTTCCTATTCTTGCGGTAATTTCCTGGCAATTAATCAATATTGTGGAGGCAATAAAAACAACTTTTTCTATTTTAAAATTTGTTTCCTATTGTTCAGTGCCAAAATACATTTTACTCATCGGATAAAAACGAACAGAAACAACAAAGTTTTATTTTATCTAGCGAAAGAAAAACTAAATTTTGTTCTATTGCTCCAAAATAAATATTGTGAAGTTTTTATTATACCAACACCCCAATAGTGAAGAGGGTATTATGCGTTTATGCTGATGTGTGTAACACTACAAATAATTGTTCCCAGACCTACCTTTTAGTATGACAACCAACTTAGAATCACTTTTTGAGTCGATCCAACGATGTCCTTCTGGCTGTCTGGCTGGTTGTTTGTCCATGTAACCTTATGCGCAAAGTACAGGTCGCAATTTTGCAGATAATTTATGAAGCGTACGTCTTAATTGTCATAAGGACGAACCATATTAAAAATGGTGAGAATTAGTCCATAATTTCACATGGCCCCCATATAAATTTTTTTTTGGAATAGTCTTTGTGCCATAGCTGTAAGATACGAATTAAATACAAAATTAAAATACTTTTTTTTAATTTTAATTTCTATTTTATAAAATAAAATAAAAAACAATTTTAGTTCAAGATTTTTTTTTAAAATATTTGTGGTATTAATTTTTATAAAATCGAATAAAATTCTGATATATTTAGATATTTTTAATTAAAATGTACTACAAAAAAAATTATTTGAACTTTTTAATATTAAATAAGTTGGATTCTCAAAAATTTTCTATAATTCTTTTTATATTCAAATATTTTAAGCTGAATATATTCAAATCAATTTAATTCAAAAAAAAAAAAATTTGATTTGTAGGTTTAGAATTTTTATTCAACAAAATTGGTAGAAAATAAAAATATTCAAACAAAAAAATTTTTAATACAAAAATTTCTATTAATTGTTTTTAAATTTTTCTTGAAAAATGAGGAAGACAATGTAATAAAATACTGGGATAAAAAAGTGCAGCTGCATTTTAAACTACAAACATTAAAAGTAAGACGATTTAATATTTGAAAATTTAAAAAAATTAACAATTATATGCAGTTACTGGTTACTTAACTAGCACAAGGTTCTTTTTCATGGCATTTAGACAAAAATTCGGCGGAAAACTGGCCAGAAACTAAAAGCAATATTATATTCCTTGACTTATGGAAAGTGCAATTTGTGATGTTGTTTTGAGGTCGAAGCAAATGTATGTAAGACCATGGACTGAGCTCTAAACACTTTGTAATAAAACTTCCTTGCCATTGTTTTCCAAATAGGAACGTACAGTTATGTGCTAGAAATCAATTTAAATACCAATTTAACTTATTATATAAAAGGTAATAACGTTTATAATTTTTTTTTTCAATTTTGGAATAAAAAAAAAAAACATAAGAATTCTAATATCGAAGAACAGATTATGAGTAATTCAAAAACTTTTTGTTGAATTAAAATATTTAGGCATTTTGTTTTTAAATTATAAAATTTTTTCATACGAAGTCTGAAATTTTTTTGTTCAAAAAGTTTTATACAAATTTATTTTATTTGTGTCTTCTAAATAAAATTTTTTTCAAACAAATTTGTTTGCTTTTCTATTGATTTGAATATATTTTTAAAATATTAATTTGAATAATATAAATTCAGATAATAATGAATATAACTTCCAAGAGAAGAAATAATATTTGAAAGACATTATCATAAATTATTTGAAACTGATTTATATTTAAATTTAAAGAAGTATTAAATAAATTTAACATATTTTAATTTTTGAAAAACAGTTACAAATTGTAAATAATTCATTTTGAGCCAATATTTAGAAGAACATTTTTTACAATGAACAGCTATGCTTTGTGCCCATAAACTATCTTATTATGTTGGTGTTTGGATTAAATTTGGCTCGAAAATATTATTAAAAAATAGTCTTATCAAGTTTTTTATAAATCGGTCCATATTTGACCAAAGCTCCCATACAAATACCACTATCGAAAACTGCTTTAAGTGTCACTCCTTCTTATTCATATATGTATGTTGGCATTGATGTAAAACTTGGCGACTATACCTTTTATAATAGCTTCTATGTCATGGTAAAATTTTTTACTAGTAGGTCTAGAATTATCCATGGGTCCCATATAAATCCCCTCTGCAAAATCGAACAAATCTCATATAGATTTTGATATTTAATATACTGCATTGAGAACTCTAAAATGAATCCTAATCTCATAACATAATTTTGTTTTGCCTGGTCCATGATTGCCTAGGGTATATATACTGTGGTGTAAGGCATCAAATGGTCGAAATTGACCGACTATACTTTCTTACTTATTTTTCTCGCAAAGTTTTAGTTCATAGCTTTTCTTCACACCACTATAGTGGAGAGGGTATTATGCATTTGTGCTGATGTGTGTAACGCCTTTAAAGATTGGTCCAATCTGGACTCACCTTAAAGTATACCGATCGACTCAGAATCACTTTCTGAGTCGAACTAACGATGTCCGTCCGTCTGGCTGGCTGGCTGTTCATGTAACCTTGTGCGAAAAGTACAGGTCGCAATTTTGGAAATAATTTGATAAAATTTTGGGACATAGGGTCTTATTGGCCCAAGGACCAAGCCTATTGAAAATGGGCCGAATCTTAAGACCGCGAGGGAAGATAGGGGGAAATTTTTTCCTCTTAGAAACTATCAAACCGGTTTAAGTGAAATTTAAAACATTTAAAACCATATCTATATGGACACAAAATGTATGCATTTTTTAAAAAAATAGGACCACGAGGGAAGATAAGGGCAATTTTTGCCTCTCAAACCGATTTTTATGAAATTTATAAACATAGATAGATTCATATTTATATGGACACATAAGCATGATGTCTTTTTACACATAAGCTATACAGTTTTTCAAAAATAGGACCACAAGGGGAGGTAAGGGCGATTTCTGCCTCTCACAAACTTTCAACCCGATTTTAATGAAGTTTATAAACATTGATAAATCCATATTTACATGGACACATAAGCATGATGTGTTTTTAAATACTGTGGTGTAGGGTATAATATGATCGGGCTTGACCGACTATACTTTCTTATTTGTTTTTTTTTTTATTTTTTTAATATTATTGTATATTAGAGGCCATATGGCAAATGTCCAAATGTTGCTAATATTTTCTAAAGGTTTTTATATTTCAAAAGCAACAACCATAAATATGAAATTTGTTTATACGACTGCTAAAAATAATTTCAAGTGTCAGAAAAACAATTAAAAACTATTTATGATTTAAATACCATATGGGAGTTGAAGACACTAGATCTGTATTAATTAAACCTTTTAAGAAAAGCTTACGCAATTTACTAATTGTTTTAATTTAAATCAATCAATAGTAACGAAAGAAAAAAATACATAAAATCTTTATTATGAAAAATAATCTTGAAATTTGATTTCATTTAAAATAATGAAAACTTTAATAATTAAAAGTGTTCATTAAGATTTTGGTCTAAGTAAAATGTTAAATAGACTTTTGAGCAGGGACCGTAAAATTATTATTCATTTTTTTTTAAATAAAAAGCAAAAAATAATTTTTAATTTTGCTCGGAAAAAAACAAAAAATAGCTGGTATTTTAGTTTTAAAATTACTTTTGTTTTCGGTCCCTGCTTTTGAGTTGTTAGTTTAATTAATTCAGCTAAAGAAATACATATATTTATACATATAATAAACAATTTTATCCATATGAAATATATTCAAAATTTTTTAATTCAGCTTAACTAAATAGTATTTAGTTATGCTAAATGATTTTCAGTTAAGCCTAATGCTAAAAGTTAAAAAACAAAAAATTTTAAATAAAATCAGCGATATTGTCTGTGGTAGTAAATTTCAAGACATTCAGCACAAGAAAAACTATACTACTTAAAGGAAATTTTATTTAATAAAGTCTAATGATATTCAGCTTAGCTAAGTGTTCGACTTAATAATTCTAAGCAATACTTAGTCTAAATCACATAAACAACAAACTATTCAGCAACCTTAGTATACTAAATATACAAGTTTTTTTAATTTTTCATAATATAAAACTCTAGCTATAATTTCTTAAATTGTTAAATTAAATTCAACTAAATATTAGTTTCGTACATATTTAATTTTACAACTTCCAAAAAAATTAGTTAGTTTTTCTAAAAAAAATTTAGAGAAATCATCGTATTTTAAAAATATTTTGTTAAAGTGAACGTTTGTTTTAAATTCAGCCAAATAACATTCAATTCATCAACAAAAAACAAGATTTTTGAATATTAGCAATTTTTAATTTCTAATAAATTCAAATTTCTTAATTCAACCTCGTTATATACAATTCAGCAAGGCTAACATTTTAAATTGAACGCAATTCTTAAAATAATGTAAAAAATTTTTAGTATTAATGGATTAAGCTGGGACAAATTATATTCAGCTAAAGGAAAAACTACGAGATTAAAAAAATTTATTCTTTAATCAAATAAATTTTTAAAGTTTTTCATTATTAATGTTATTCAGCAAAGTTAAAATTTAAAAGTAACGTTAGTTTTTATAATTTCGTTTTAGTTATAAAATAAATTCAGCTGGTGTATATGGGATCCAGTAAAAAATATTGAGTCTTTTAAAACTTTGAGTTTTACTTGTAAAATTTTCTTGTTTTATTGCCATTCAGCTAAGCAAATTGGCATCAAGCTGACATAATATTTTTTTAAAACCTTTTCAATATAGAAAAATAGATTTAGCTTAAGACATGTAACGACTTTTAAAGAATTTATAACTTGTTGCTAAAATGTTTATATAACTTTTGCAATTAAGCTAAGAAAAATACAATTCAGCAAGGTAAGAATTATAACTTTGACCTTAAGTTTTAAATTTTGCTATAGTGTTTACAAACCTAAGTACTACTATTTTTTTTTAATTCGGCTGAATAAATTTAATCCTGCTAAAACAAAATGTATAATTTTCTTGTTTTTTTTTGCAATTCAGCTAAGCAAATTGTAACTACTTTTAACGAATTTATAGTTTGTTCCTAACAATTTTATTCATCTTTTGCAATTAAGCTAGGAAAAATACAATTCAGCAAGGTAAGAGTTATAAGTTTGACCTAAAGTTTTAAATTTTGCTATAATGTTAACAAACTTAAGTACTACTATTTTTTTTAATTTAGCTACATGAATTTAATCCAGCTTAAACAAAATAATGGTTTTCAAAGAATTACAGCCTTTTTATATTGTGATTATTTTTAAACAATTTTTGCAATTCAGCTAAGTTAAGTGGAATTTACTAAACTTTAAAGTTTTATTTTAAAGCAAATTTTACAATATATTTTTGTATTCTTAAATCTTTTTCATTATTTTTGTAATGCAGCTAAGAAAATTCAAACAAAAAAACAAAATTTTATTCTACTTTAGCCTTAGAGAGCAAAAAAAAGCAATTTCATTATTTGTTCTTATTTAAAAAAATTTGATTTGTTTATTTTTCTTGCTTAATGATTGATTTTCTGTTTTTTTAGGGAACAGAAAATTTTTAATATTTTATGGTGTATTTACACTTGTCTTGGCGTTAAGAAGACATGTTGTAAATTACATAAACAAAATTGCTGCCAAGTTGTTTGTAGTCTTCTCGTCTACAACATATTTTATCAGTTTTAGTTTTCTTTTTTGTGTTAAGTACACAAAGTGATTCTCTCAATTGTATAATTCTTAGAGATTATTTTGTTTTTCCAATTTCTTACAATAGAAACATTTGTAGAAGAAAAATCAATGAAATTGTTTTACACAAACAAGCAACAAATGTTTTGCATGTTTGTAATGAGAAGTAAGAAAAAACTTTATTATTGCATTAAAAAAAGGAGGAAAAAATAAAACTTAATAATTTTTATAAAATGGTTGAGGGTGTTATTAGGGAAAGTTTCTTGAAAGAACTTTTTTGCAATGAAAATTCTTAGCAAAAAGAAAAAAAAACAAGTAAGAGTGCTATATTCGGCTGTGCCGAGTCTTATATACCCTTCACCATTGTGCGAGCAGAATACAGAGCAACTAGACAAAAACTAAATAATTTTTACATATACATACATATTTGCAATACCTCAAACTTCATTATAAATAAAATTTAAAAAGCGAAAACTGGTAAATATTTTTTTTAAATCTTTTTTAGAACATAAAAAAAATAAAAATATAAAAAAAAAAAAATTCTTTTTAAAAAACCAAGAATCGAACCGGGAACTCTCAGTTTCTAACAAACCCCCTTGACAACTGAACCATGAAGGAACGTTAATCGAATATCATTAAAATGAAATATGGCCCGTTGACTGTTCACAAAATTCAACAAAGTTTTGTTGTAATTACTTCTGATGTTTTTGTTCACCACAAAGTTGGGAAATATATTCACCAAAATAGTTTGCGCCATGAATGTGTGTTTGTTTGTTTTCTTTTATCTTTTTTGGCGAGTTTTTAAGTAGCAAAAAACACAAAAATTCCTAGTTTCTATTTGTAAAAATATTTTCGTTAAATAGATGAAATAATAAAGAAGGGTGATAACGAAAATCATATTGGGCATTATGCTAGTGTATGTAAGCAATTGAAAGGGGGGGGGGGGGGGGGGGGTAGAGGGACATCACATGGTTGAATCAAGTTCTCTCCTCATAAGGTCCCAGAATATATATACTTTATGGGGTCCAAAATCAATATTGTGGAAATTACAAACGTTATGACAAACTTATATATACCATTTTCCACCTGAGGTGAAGGGTATAAAAAGAGTAATTTTTGGGATTTCAGTATTTTGATTATAACTCAGCCATTTTTTAACCGATTTGACAGATTTATATACCGACGTGTTTAAGAAGAAATTTGCCAGTTAGTTGGGTTATAAAACTTGGACTCGGGGAGATCTATGGTTCCCGAAAGTTGGGTATTTAAAAAAAAAAATTTTAATTTTGGTCATAAATTTTTTGTATCTGAACCGATTTTCCCGAGTTTATAAAATATGTTCTACTAAAAATTTCCGATATTTTGATATATAAGTCATATCCATAGGACATATGGCAGCCCTTAAATTTAGGTTTTTATAAAATTTTTAATTTTTTTTGTACGGGAGGTACCACGCCCACTTCTCCAATCCCGCCCACATTTTGTAGGATGGTGTGTATTGGCAACCTAAATGTGTGTACCTAATTTGGAAACTTTGGCTCTTGCCGTTCTCAAGAAAAAAATACAACAACAACAAGGGATTTTTGGAAAAATTTAGAGGTAGTCGTGGTTTTTTACTCATATCTACGTCATTTTTGGACCGATCTGGCTGAATTTCAATAGGAAGAAATGGTGGACTGTATGTAACATAAATGTAAAACAACCTAGCCGCTATCATGTCTGGATTATCCGGAAAACACATATCAAACGTAAGACGGACAGACGTACAGACGGACATGGTTAAATCAAGTTCTCTCCTCATAAGGTCCCAGAATATATATACTTTATGGGGTCTAAAATCAATATTGTGGAAATTACAAACGTTATGACAAACTTATATATACCCTTTTCCACCTGAGGTGAAGGGTATACAAATATTTTAAGCTTACATTAAATTATATTTTTTCAAAATGATAAAATTTGTATAAAATATGAATTTTGGAATAAATTATCTAGTAAAACCCTTTTTTAAAGATTTCATTGCTTGTGTTTTCTTCTGGTTTCTTCTTTGAGGATAATATTTTTAGGAAGGGTCAAAATTTTATGGTAAAATAATATTTAAGGTTTTAAATAGATTCCATTTTTTTAAGATAATAAATTTAATATTTGCATTAACATTTTGAATTAAATTAAAATTTTTAATATTAATTTTTATTTTATAGCGGAAGATTTAATTTTTTTCATTGTGAGTAAAGGTTTCTTGTTTGAGGATTATTTCTTTAGGCCAAAGGTCAAAATTTATTTAATTTTTTCGGTTTCGATTTGATTTCACTTTTTCTAAGAAATATACTTTTTTTGGTTAAAAGTCCAACGGGAGACGATTTTGAATAAAAAATGAAACAACATTTCGTCAGCTCATTACTGGTTTGACCTACCGACCATTTTAAAAAAAAATTAGTTAGGTATGAGGAATATATTTTTTTATATCCTCTTTCTAAATCAAAAACCTGTTTCGCGAAAATGTTTATGGTTTCTGAGATATGAAGCATTAATTTTGCTGCATATCAACTGTTTCAAAATTTTTTAGGTACTGTTTTGCTCTACAAGCCATTGTTTGGCGATTGCAGCAAATTCTTCATACAAAAACGTACAAAATATATTTTACTGTTGCTTTGCTGCATTGCCGTAAGAAAAAAAGTAGTTAAAGCAAAAGCAAAGTAAAATGACAACAAGAAAATAAATTTGTGATAAATAGTTTTATAATGGACCCAACCAAGTGTACGGTTTGCTATTATTTGTGTATTTAGCCTACGTAAGGGAAATGCTTCAAAATTTTACTACAAACGAAAATTAAATATGTTTTATCTTACAGCAACCATTATTATGTCATATATACCAACTTTTACTTATTGTGCCTTTTTGACGGAAGCTCATGGTGGTCGGAGTGGTAACAATATTGCTAGTGCTTAAATTAAAATTTTAAATGAATTAATAAAAGATTTTCCACTTATTAAAACTTTGACATTATGGAGCGATTCTTGCGTACCTCAAAATAAAAATCAAATTAACGCAACCGCAATCAAAATGTTCTTTAAACAAAATAATATTGATGCCGTAATACAAAAGTCTTCAGAACCAGAACATTCTTTAATTCAAGAAGTGGACTGTGTCCATGGTGTTATTGAGCGGTACTTAAAGAATATTGAAATTCATAGTCCTCTTCATTTACAAAATTTGCTTAAAACAATGCCAAATAATAAAACAAAACTTAAAGTTATGGAAATGATTCCGGAAAATTTTCGCACATACTCGTTGGAAGCAAATAAAATGGACTTTCGAAAAGTCCCTTTTGCTAAAATTAAAGTACTTCTATACAGTTAAAATAATGATTTATGTATACATTATACAACTTCGACGAGAGAGGAAAAATATAAAAATGCAATTTTGGTTAAGTCTGCATCAAAAAATTGTTTGAAAACTCCTGAGAATTTGTTGACGAATGTTTTGAAAATATCGAAACCATCATTTATTTCCAGCGATAAAAAAAAGACATAAAAGACTTGCTTATATTTCTTCCACGTGTTGATAAAGCTTATTATAAAAAATTACTCAATACTAAGTTTTAAATTTTCTTTTTACTTTTGCATTATTTAAGTTGTTTAATTTGTGGCTTTTTATGTAACTTTTCATAACAGTAGAACTGGGGGCAAATCATGGCAGTCGTGATCGAATACTTTTTCGATTCGAAAGCAATTTTATTTCAGTCAATACTGAACGAAACGGTATTATTTTTTCAGTGTTTAAAAACTCAAATAAATGCTTTACAACATCAAAAAAATAATTTCGATCCGTTCAGTATGGACAGAAAGAATAAGAAATTGAATTGCTTTCGAATCGAAAAAGCATTCGATCACGACTGCCATAATTTGCCCCCTGTTTTTTCCGTTTTTGTAAAGTAAAATCAAATAAAAAAATTCATCTCAACAACAAGTTACTCAATACAAAGCAATAAGTATACGTATGCAGCACAAAAAGCCACTTTTTTAATTTTTTTTTAGAAAAGTGGCGTATGCGGCACAAAACAATATTTTTAATTTTCAAAAAAATACTATTAAATTCTAACTTTATTCTTGAAAGTGCGCAAAAATTTGCATTTTTCTTCAAAACATATACCGGAAGCAGTGGTAAAAATATAAAAAAATTCTATCGGGTACAATTTTAGAAATCTTCATGTAAATCTTCTTTGTCGTTTTTCTCCACTCCGACTTTTTGGCATATGCGCCAAACCAATTCTGAGCTGACGATTTGGCATTTTATATAAGATTTTTGATTTAAGGTCAAAGTTCATATTTGAGAAATTTTAATTAAATTAAAATTTTTTCTTTTAAAATTTTTATAATTTTTGGTCAGATAAAATTTTTTCAAGAAGAATTCTTGACAAAAGTACGAAAAAAAAGAAGTAAGGAAACACATGTAAAATAAATTAAATTAGATAATCATTCAAAGCAAAATTCGATCTACCAAAGGTTAAATACAATTTGGTTTAAGGATTGATGTTTGACTATTGACGCCAGCAGTCGGGTGACCTGCCCGTAAAAGCCTGGGTTAGAGCCCCAGCTGCAGTCAAGAATGAACAATTATCAATAACAATTTTAATTAATTTTCATGTTGTAAAATTCCTTTCTTCATAAAAATAATTGAATGAAAATTAAATTTGATGAACTTAAGCCTAATTAAAATATTAAAATTTGGATTAAAAACCATAAATAGTTCAACAAAATAACCACAATACTAATTAATTGATAAAAATTTTAAAAAGGAAATTTCGTTTTTTGAAGCTTAAAAGTTAAATAAAAATTTTAAATTGATTGTTATTTTGTCTAGGAAAATGCGTTTTTATATCGGGGTCAAAGGTCAAACTAGTGACATCTTTATAAAGCATGTTTTGTTTAGAGCATATATATCGATTTTTTCCAGAATATTTGTTTTTATTTTAAGTATAAGGGTACTTCGACAGAAAAAGTCTACTTTTTGGCACGTTACGACACCAACCATTTTTAATTGTTTCTCAGTTCTTTTTGCATTTTGGTGCAAAGCGAAACTAACTAGCTTTACATTTAGTGAAAAAGAGGAAAAATTTGAGCAACATGGTTCTAAAATACAAGACTAATTGCTTGGTGTTGTAACGTGACAAAAAGTAGACTTTTCTGTGGAAATACCCATATTTTTTATGAGAAAGTTTTGATTGAATAGGGTTTTTCAAAGGTCAAACTTAAAGAAATCGTTAAAATTATAGATTTTAAAATGAAATTTTTATTTGAGAACATAACTATTATAAACATTTTGAATTGACTTATTGTTGTCTTAAAAAATTTTCTTATATTTTGGGGTCAAAGGTCAATTTTAGTTTTCTCTTCGGAAAATGTCTATTTATTTGAAGTTTGTTTTTTATATTTTAAGAACTTCTATTCACTTTAAAGATGACCAATTATTTTTAATGATTTTTAAAGGAAATCCTGTTTCTGTCATTTACTCTCAATAATAACCCATATCTACAAAGTATTTGTATTGAAATAATTTAAATTACTATAATTACATCACGATTTTGATTTGAAGTATTTCTTTTTGCTATTCTTACCTTATTTTCCAACTAAACGAAAAGTTTTTTCTTATCATCATACTTAAACGAAAAAATCTTTAAAAAAATGTTAGAAAAAAAAAAACTGTAAATGAAAAGAAAATTTAGAACATTTTATGAAAACCTGGTAGAAAAACTAAAACAGCCAACTTTTTCAAACATTTAAACTTTGTAGCAGCAAAACAAAAATTTTTATTTTATTTTTTGTGATATAAAAGAAAAAGTTGCCAGCCAGCCGCCAGCCCAACAAACCAATATTATATGGGGTAAAAGTTGTATGTGGCATGAAATGTTTGTGCGCACTGCAGATGTATGATGATGAGTAAGTAGTCAGTACTACATACATACAAAAATACAACATAAATGTTTGAGAAGAAAATCATCATCATTATTATAATGATGATAACGATGTTGCTCTAATTCTTTATCGCTCTTAAGAATTGGAGAAAAACTTTTCTGACTGTTATGGTTTTTTTTTTAGTTTAAAACCTGTTGCCTGTATGTTTTTCAAACATTATAGAACTTATTGTATTCAACTGCATCAATGATATAATAAATTGACTAGTTTTAATGCAGAGAAAGAGTTATCTTTTAGTTAAGTTGTTATTGCAACACCCTATGATTGTTATTCATACTTTTCAAGTAAAACAAAAATGCAATTTAGAAACAAAACGGAAGGTTGTGACAGGAAATAAAGAGATTAATTCGAAAAAAAAACAGCAAACGTAAGAGTTTTTTGGTGCTGCAAGACCGGCATAGCTCAAAAAAATCCATTTCGAGATAAACGCATTTTTAAGTTTTTGATTTGCTCTAACTACTTAGAAAAAAAGAAGACACATTCTCTTCAAACTGGTAAAGTATAAAAGATATAAAGATGAATTAAATACACAATATAAAGATAAACAAAGAAAGCGAAAAGTTCTGCATTTCTAACTCAAAAATTTCATTTTTTGAGTTATGCCGGTCTTGCAGCAAATGAGCGATATGTACAATACTATTAAGGTTTTTTTAAATAAAAATTTTGTCTTTTTGGGTTTTTATCAAAAGAAAAATTTTACATTTTAAACACCTCAATCTCTCATAATCTTATATTAATTTAATTTTTTTTTTTAATTAAGCTTTGTTAAAAGTGATTTTGCAAACGAAAACTTGTATATTTTTAACATATTTCACTCTAATGTTGTAATGTTCGTACGTTTTTGTTAATTCAGCTAACTTAAAGCTAATTCAGCAAAGGAAAAACTGTATATTTTTAGCAACGAACACTTGAAAATTATAATTTTTCAAATTCTGCTTAAAAAAAGCTACATATATATTTCCGATACTCAGAAGAATCATGTAATTCTTCCAATTTGTCGTTAATTCAGAAATGTTAAAGGCAATTTAACAAAAAAAAAAGCAATTTTTATAATATGTAAATAATAGTTAGTCTCATACAAATTATGCAAGTCAGCTAGAGTAACTGTAATTTTATATTTTAACGTTTGTAGCAATTCATCAAAGTAAGATATAAGCTTTATCTGTTTTTTCATAAAATTTTTCTTTTACTGTGCGAAAGAGACTTACAATAAAGTTAACAAAAATATAACTATTTTTATTTTTAGGGTTTTATTTAATAATAATTAAATTTTTGTCGCAATTCAGCAAGCGATTACATCAAATACAAGCTATTTTTGCTTAAATGTATAAAAGGGCTTAAGTTGCACAGAAATGATGCAATACAGCTAACAAAAACTAACTAAATTGTGATATTTTTTTAGCATTATTATTTAAAATTAATTTAATTTCGTGGCAATTAGGCTAAGTTTTAGGTAATTCAGCAGTGTAGAAATATCAAATATAAACAATTTTTTCTACATATTAAAATTTTTTTTTTTTATTAAAATAACTATAATTCCATATTTAAGTAAATTTCATTTTTTTTTTTTTTTAATTTTGTGGCAATTCAGCTAAGTTAAAGTTTAATTTTACAGTAAGCTTATTAAGTTATAGCATTTATTTTCTTATATTTTAAAAATAATATAGGTTTAATTTGCCAACAAGGTACATACCTATTTATATGCAGCTAAAAATATAAAGTAGTAACAAAATTTTAGTAATTGCCGACTTTATTTTCCTATTTTGCTAACTAAAGTTAGCTGTAGATAACTTATTAAATTTAAAGAATAAGTTTCATATTATTAGAAAAGATCCCTGTATACAAATTTTAAAGCGTAGTTTTATGTAATTCAGCAAAGCAATTTAATGCACTTTTTTTGATTTTGACAATAATTTTTTTTATTTTCTACAACAAGTAGAAAAAATCCGCTGAGAAACATTTGCATATTTTAAGTTAATTTGACTAGCATTTTTAATTTTACCTTTAAACAGCTGAAAATACATGAAATTCAGCTTCCAAAATCCTTAAAAAAAATAAACTGGTTTAACGTATTAAGTTCGACAATGTATCACTTTTAATTGAGATAAAAATGTTGATTTACATATTTTGGCAAACTTATTTGAGGGACTTAAAGCACAAGGGGTTCAAGTGACTTTGCTAAATAATGAGATAAAAGCGGTTGTTTCGCTTGTGATCCGAGCGAAGCAGGTATTTTAATGTCAAGTGCTTCTGCGAACTTTACCTATAATTCCATATCTAAACTCAATTTTAGAAAAATGCACTTAATTCCTTTGTGATTTAAGCCCTTCATTTAGAATGATATAAATGCTTTAATATAGCTTAAAAGAATTAATTTTAGTTAGAAAAAAATTATGATTTTTTTCAAAGTTATTTTTGGAAATACAAAATTTATTTTTTATAATAAGATTTCTGTATGACATGCTAAATTCCCAATTTTTTCTATTTGATAGATCCACTAAAAATTTATTGTTGAGGAAAAGTTGGCTTCTATGCGCATTTCACTGTTTGCTTAGGCCAGTGCATTTATTAGTGTAAACCTTTTACTAAAATTCAATAAGTTTTTTTTTGCAATTTAGCTGATGCCAATTAATTCAGCTGAACCAAAAGTATACTTTTTTATACATTTAAAGCATATTTTAATAATTTACTTACTTTTTCTGCAATTCAGCTCATTTAAATGGAATTCAGCTAAACAAAAAGCATGACTGTTTTTATTGTTAATATATTTTCATAACTCGAAGACTTTTTGTTTAGTTCAGTTTCGTTTAATGCTATTCAGCGAAGCATTATTAAAGTAAAATTATATATTCAATTAGTTCTTCAAATCGTTTAGTAATTTTTTTTAATTCAGCTGAGCAAGAAGGATAATTTATTTTATACATTTATAACATATTTTAATAATTTACTCACTTTTTCTGCAATTCAGCTCATTTAAATGAAATTCAGCTAGACAAAAAGCATGACTTTTTTTGTTAATATATTTTCATAACTCAAAGACTTTTTCTTGAATTCAGTTTTGCTTAATGCTATTCAGCAAAGCATTATTAAAGAAAAAATATATATGGGTAATTCCATGTCAAAACGACCAAGAGTGGGACACGACCCTTTCCGATTTTAATGAAATTTGGTGAGAAGGTTCCTTTTATCTTATTAGGAACATATATGAACGAAAAAAATTTTAAAAATCTGTTTTTCGAAAGTTATGTCATATTCAAAATGTCATAATTTCGCAGAATTAGTCGAATGTGTTGAGCTTATTTCTTCAATATCTCGAAAACTACTTGACATACGAAGATGATTTTGATGTCATTTTAAAGAATGCCGAATTTCGGTTTTTTTTAGTTATTTCAATAAACTAAACCGTTTTTGAGTTACGCGAATATATGCTGTGCAACCTCTTACATTTTCGAAATAACGATATATCTTGAAAACAAGAGCTAACCTAAAAAAACGGTTGGCGCCAGGTGCGCGGCTGGTCTGTTGTTTCCAACAAGCACAGTGTACTTATTGCTCAAAATTACAATATTAAAATTCTATTTTAATATTATTTTTTTAAGGGTTGCGAAAGGAAAAAAATCATATCTTAAAAAAGAAAAAAAAAAACACCTCCTTCAAAGTTTCAGGATTTTTAAAGAACAGTTTGAGGTATTATACAAAAAAAAAATCAGCCAAATAAAAAAAAAGGTTTTTGACTTAGTCCGTTTTTAAAATTTAATATTTTGCAGATATTACATTTTTCAAAAAAAATTTGTTTTTCAATTTATGGTTTGTAGCCCCAAGTATTCTCTTTAAAATTACAACAAAATCATCTTCGTATGTCAAGAAGTTTTCGAGATATTGAAGAAATAAGCTCAACACATTCGGCTAATTCTGCGAAATTATGACATTTTGAATATGACATAACTTTCGAAAAACAAATTTAAAAAATTTTTTTCGTTCATATATGTTCCTAATAAGATAAAAGGAACCTTCTCACCAAATTATATTAAAATCGGAAGGGGTCGTGTCCCACTCTTGGTCGTTTTGACATGGAATTACCCATATCTAGTTGGTTCTTCAAATCCTTTAGTAATTTTTTTTAAAGTTAAATTACTAAATTTATAGGTAAAGAAAATGTAACTTTGAAGAATGTATTCATAAAAAAATTTTAAATATAATAAAGGTTTAAAGAACAAATTTACTATGAAAATTATCCTTAATATACGTTTGTTAAATTTAATAATCGTTTATGAATACGGGGGTAGCCCTCTTATAAAAAAAAGATAAAGTTAACCAACAGACAAATACCTTTAATTTTTGCTGTGCTTAATGTGTTAGCTAACTAATGTGAACTTTAACTTTAATTTGCATAATAGCCTGTTTACACTGATCAACATCTAACATCTACCACAATTAGTGCGAAATTGTTAACATCTTTCCATAAGGAATACATCGGACTAAAAACCAACATCTTCCAAAATCTTTAAAAAATGTTCCCTTCTCATATTATTCCATTCTACATCTTTCGATTATTTAAGTGTCATCACTAGAAAAGTGAAAATAACTTCAATTATTATTGTGGCATCACTGGCAAAAAACAAATTGGTTTTGAAAGCAGCGTTACCATTTGTCAAGTTTTCTCTTTTATTGCATTGGCTTTTTTTGTTATTTTTTTATATTTTGAATTGAACTTCAAATACATTTTTGTGTTTTCTTTTAAAATTTTGGCACTTTTGTTAAAAAAAAGTTTTATTTTGAAAACATTTTTTTTTTAAATGGTGACATTTTTGTTTGCTGGTAGATGTAAGATGTGAGCAACGAAAACGAGTTTTTCACATTTTCTACATCTGTGGTGGTAGATGTTGATCAGTGTAAAAAGCCTATAAGGGGTTAGAGTATAAAGTGTCCTTTTATGTATAGAGTGTCCTTTAAGTCTGATTTCAACTTTAACTAAACATTTTTTTATTATTATTTTGCAGTGAAGTGAATGGTTTCTTCTAAACTAAGTTTTGCATAAAACACTTACAGCCAATTTCACAACGTTCAGTTAAATCTAAATATTACTCCAACATCCAGTCAACAATATGGTTTTGACAGTTATAACTTATAGTTAATTATAACTGAAGTTGGTGAAATTGGCCGTTAGTATAACTTTTTTTTTAAATTTGACCAAAAAAAAACTTAAGCCAATTTTAAACTTAATCAAAACTAAATACAAATTCAAACTCGAAAAGTTAGAAAGGAAGTGTAACATTTATGATTGTAACTCTATAAAACTAAAAAAAAGAAGACAATTGTTAGAAAAAAATAAACTAAAAGGAAAATAAAACCTTAGATATACAAAACCTACATAATAAAACCGAAAACTATCAAAAAAAAAAAAAAAAAAAAATCGTTTAAAAGGAAAGATCTCAGAAAAACAAAATTGGAAAGTTGGATAAATCTAAAGCACGTGCCTTTTTTCACCCAAAACAACTCAAACACCAGCGGAAATTTTAAAAATAGTAAAACAAACTATAAAGGAAAAATCTTATTTATATAACAAAAACCAAATGTCTCGTTCGATTTAAATGCTAAAGAACCAAATTAAATTGCTAATTTTAAATATATATTAAACACACACAAACATGTCATTAAAGGTAAGTTATGTAGAAAATTAAATTTTGTTTGTTAATTAATTAAAAATACTTTTTCAAAATGTTATTACTTAATATTGTTAACTTAATGAAAATCTACAATTGTTTAAAGAAAAAGAAAATTTCATAGTTATGCGATAATTATTCAGCTGCGTGTTAATATTGTATAAAACTTTTCGCTAAAACGTGTGATTTAAAATCACAACATACCTACATCGTAATTCACAAATGGTTGCCTCACTGATAACAGTGTTTAAATAAATACAGTAGAGTTTGGTTAAAGTGATTATAACAAATTATTGGGAATTTTTAATAATAAGTAGGATAATTAAGTAGGGCTATGCACGGATGGTTGATTATCAGGTTATATAGTTACTAAGTTGTATTAACAGCAACAAAATAAATTAAAAAAATGAATAACTACATAACCATGTAAAATAAGCCATTTGTGGATAACCCTAGAGGATTTCTCAAAACTCCAAATAATAATGACTTCTAAATTCGGCACACATTTTTGCGCCGGATCTATTTAATCGTTCTTAATTCACAAATTTTTAACGAACATAAGAAAACTTTATGTCTATCATACAAGCGCTGATCCAAGAGGGTGGGGGAGTCATAACTCTAACACCTCCCCACCCAAAAACCACATTTATTTTAATTAATTTTAATTCTTAAATAATAATACATATTTATTAGGGTGGGTCGAAAAAATTTGTTTTCTCTTATCGACTTATAGCGCAAATATGTTGTTTTTTTGTCTGTAATAGACCCCTGTAAAATATTATTAATTTATTTTTAGTGTAACAGCCCACGCTTTGACCTTCAATTTTGTTAAATTTTGAATATAACAACAAAAGCATCGTATTGCAGAAAAGCATATTACTGTATTTTATCGACTTGTAAGTTCGTGAAAATAGTATCAGAAGCATCCATAACTCTTTGCAATAAAAAATTAAGAGAAGGTTTAACATAGATGAAACTTAAATCAAGACGATAGATGCCTAGATTTTACAGTAAACAAGATTTAGTGACCAAAAAATGATTTTATTGCTTTCTGTTGTATAAGAAAGAACCAAAGTTTTATTTTTTTTTAAGTTAAATTTTAAAATATTTTCAGTTTTAATTAATAATAATTGATAGTAAATAAAAAATTTAAATTTAAAAAATTTACTTTTCTTACATCTATATATAAATCGGCTAAGGCAACACAGTTAAGAACACTTTCCTCCTCTGTATGTCAACCGATTTTAACAAAATATACACCATTTAAGAGGTATTTACTCAAAGAAGTGCACAATGTATATTTTATTAAAATCTGTTCAATAATTTCAGAGTTACAGGCGCTCAAAATTGTTACTAACACAAATGCAAAATAAATAAATAAAAATTAATTTTCAGTTATCAAATAATAAAAAATTAGGGTGATCGATTATTCGACATTTTTCAGAAACCGGGTTTCGAATATTTCGACTTTATAAATCAGACCAGGCAAAACAGTTAAGAACGCTTTCTTCCTTTGTTTGTCAACCGAACCTCTGTGCTTCATGTGATAATTTTTAAATTTTCTATAGAACTTAGAAACATAATATTATAGGTGTAGGATCTCGAGTGAGTGTAACCTATAAGATAAAAAATGCTGGTATTTTTTGTTTTTCATCTGGAACTTTTTAAATTTTCGTTAATATTCGACCTATAAAGATAAAATTATACATTAAACTGGGTGAATAAGAGCATGTAAGAGGAGCTTTTTGGTACTTTTTCGTTTTACATCTGGTACTTTGATTAATTTTCGTTAATATTAGACATAGAAACATAAAATTAAACGTGCAACGTCCTGAGTGGATGACAATATATAAAGAAGACTTTTTGATACTTTTTTGTTTTTCAATTGGTATTTTTTATACTGAACTTACAAAATTAAATTAACTCACGTAGAAGATAAAATATGAACGGGAGGTTGGTCCCTCGCCAAATCGATCCACTTTGAAGGAAAAACTAAATGCTCGAAACAAATTAATTCGGGTCTATGAAATAACTCCCACGAAATAAGTCCCACTTTTAAAAACGAAATAAGTCCCACAAAAAATTGCTGTTTTGAAAGTGGGACTTATTTCGTCAATTGATGGGACTTTTTTCGTTACGCGATTTTATTTTAAGTGGGACTTATTTCGTTTTGAGTGGGAATAAATTCGTTTTGTAAAGTGGGAGTTATTTCATACCCCTAAATTTATATTTGTAAGCACTTGAAAATTTGCAGTGAATGCTGTCTTACAATGCAAACTCACAAAATTGATCAAACCAGTAAACTAGTATGTCCATTCTGTCGTGCAGAAGTTCATGAAACCCTTCAAATATTTATCTGATAAATAAATGATTTTTTTATGGAGGAGTGCGATAGAGCCATGAAATATAAGGCCATTATGGCTTTATTTCTAATTTTTTTCTTATGCAAAAAGTTATATATTGGACATTTCGTAAAAGGGACAACTATAATTTTTTGTCCTTATCTCTCATGGCTCTCCTTTTTTTGTTATTAATTACTTTATACTTACTATAATAAAAAAAACTTTAAAGAAATGTGTACAAATAGGTACCGAACTTAACTACTGGAAAAACAATATTAAAAAAAATTTGTTGACGTAATTACGTATGTATGTGTTTTATTATATTTTTAGTAGGAAATTGGAATTCGTGTTCCATGTTTTCTAATATCACCATTACAAAATACAACTAACCCCAATGCCACGTTAAAACTATAATACCGTCTACCATGCACTGGATCTTCAAGCCATTTATAAAGGTCGATAATTTTAATCTAATGGTCCTTCCGAAACAGTTTCCATCTTAATAATAAGAACAATTGATCTGTACTTAATCCATTTACGAATCCAAACGTTGTTACTAGTAGGCGTTCTCTATACGTTCCTTGACCGAAAAAAGAATTAATAATAAATTCTGGAACTCTATCAAAATTCGTAATATCCATTCCATTAATAAGCCTTCTGCAAGCTTGCATACGATTTTTCTTTATTATTCCTCTGCTTTGATTATTCATATTATTCGACGTGTTTTTTTCGAAGAGCCAAATACTTCTTATTTGAAATCGCATTAAACAGTGAAAAAGTGGGACTTATTTCGTTGATGAAAGTGGGACTTAATTCATTTAAGAAATATATTATTCAAGGGGGAATTTTTTCATTTTGAGTGGGAGTTATTTCATTTCAAGTAAATTTTTAAATCATTTCATTTTGGTGGGACTTATTTCGCTTTCAAACGTGGGACTTATCCGTGGGAGTTATTTAATTTTTTAAGCAATTTTTGGTGGGACTTATTTCGTTTTTAAAAGTGGGACTTATTTCGTGGGAGTTATTTCATAGACCCATTAATTCATATATACTTAGATAAATTAAGTTTTCTTCATATTTCGAAAAACAAATTATGGTCGAATTTTGACCATAAGGCGAGCACTAGTATACTTAATTTTTAGGAGCTCTTGCGCGGGCTGAAGATGTGACTTTTTTTAACTTTTTTTTGCTATTAGAACATGATTCGAGAACTTTTATTTTTTCTCATACATCAGTGACCCAGCCTAATATTTATATATGCGCTAATATTCGAAAAGTTATAAAAGAGTTCGTAAAAGTAAACCCTTAATCCTAAAGGCCGATTTTAAAATTTAAGAATACATAGACTTTTCTTTTTAAATAAGTAAATATCAAAACTTTTATGGCTAAAATCCAGTAAAACTTAGGACAAATATTTTTAAATTATGTATAAAATTGTAATAATCTTTTAATGATGTGTTAACCCTTTTTACGACAACAGTGTCCAAAATAAAAAAATATTAAAAAAATATTTAAACATAGTAAAAATAAAACAATTGGGTTGTTCATCGAAGGCCGATTATCAGGTTATATGGGTATAAAGTTATCAGCAACAATCTACATATATAAAAGAAAGTCGTGTTAGTTTCACCACTTATAACTCAAGAACGGCAGAACAGATTTGGCTGAAAATTGGTAGGGAGGTAGCTTAGAGGCAGGAGACGGACATAGGATACTTTTGCCCCGCCCACTTTTACGCCCACTTTTTTCGATTTACCTAAAATCAGAAAACGGCTCCATCGAGCTGACTAATTTTTCTTTCAAATCTTCGTATTAATCCATTTTAAGTTTTCATCGATAGAAAAATTTACCACGCCTACTTTTACGCCCACTTTTTCTATTAAGCGCATAAATTGAGAACGGCTTGACCGATTTGGACGATTTTTTCTTTAAAATGATCGCCATGGTCCACCTTAGGGTTTTACGGAAAGAAAATTTTGCCCCGCCCACTTTTACGCCCACTTTTTTCGATTTACCTAAAATCAAAAAACTGCTCCATCGATTTGACTAATTTATCTTTCAAATGTTCGTATTAATCCATTTTAAGTTTTCATCGATAGAAAAATTTACCACGCCTACTTTTACGCCCACTTTTTCTATTAAGCGCATAACTGGAGAACGACTTGACCGATTTGGACGATTTTGATTTGACTAATTTATCGTTCAAATGTTCGTATTAATCCATTTTAAGTTTTCATCGATAGAAAAATTTACCACGCCTACTTTTACGCCCACTTTTTCTATTAAGCGCATAACTGGAGAACGACTTGGACGATTTTTTCTTCAAAATGATCGCCATGGTTTAACTTAGGTTTTTACGGAAAGAAAATTTTGCCCCGCCCACTTTTATGCCCACTTTTTTCGATTTACCTAAAATCAAAAAACTGCTCCATCGATTTGACTAATTTTTCTTTTAACTGTTCGTATTAATTTATTTTACGTTTTCATCGAAAGAAAAAATTACCACGCCTACTTTTACGCCCACTTTTTCTATTAAGAGCATGATTTGAGAACGGCTTGACCGATTTGGACGATTTTTTCTTTAAAACTATCGCCATGGTCCAACTTATTCTTTTTGGATTGAGCCCATATCCACACCATATGTAAGTTATTTTTTAAAAAAAATTTATGATAGGTATTCCATGGATTTTTATTTTAAAGGCCGTAAATTTCGTTAAATGCTCAATTTAAATCGTGTGGTAATACAAAACTAATGTTTACTTAGGGCCAGCAACGTAGACCGGGTCAGCTAGTATATATATAAAATTTAAATACATGTATTTCGTTGTTGGTTATATAACCTAATAACCAGCCCCTTCCGTGAACAACCCAAATGTTTTTATCCATGTTCTACAAATCGCAGCCAAGTGAAATTGAAATCGGAGAAGATTTATAGTTTAACTAGCATTTAACCCGCTACTTCGTTAGAGCTTTTCCTTCGTGGACATTTTTTTATGGCAAAGTTTATTTTTCTAGGTTTAAACTTGTTTAAATTTGCTACTTTATAATCGAGCCTTTTGTTTCATCAACATATTTATATGCCAAAGTATGTAAGTATATGTATCTAGGTTTTAGCAAAAAAGTTCCAAAAATTTTCATCTGAAAGGTTGATATTCACACAGGACTTTGCCCCTATAATTTTGTGTTTCTATTATATCTATTATTCAATATTATAGAAAATTCAAAAAGTACCACTCGTAGAACACAAAAGCAAATGAAAGAAAGTTAATTTCCCGTATTATCCTTTTTGATACTTTTTTATGTATCAAAAATTTCAATGTTGTAGTGGAAGCCCATAATTTAGTACTATTTTCTCACAGAATGAAGACGTAAATTCAAAAAGTACCAATTAATGCACACAAAAGTACCTAAAAGTTCTTTTACCGATTCTCATCCACCCACGACATTGGGACTTGAATTTTATGTTTCTAGGTCCAATACTCACGGAAATTCAAAAAGTACCAGTTAAAGAACAAAAAAGTACAAACAAATTCCGTCATAGATTCTTATCCACTCAGGACATTGCATGTTAAATCTTATGTTTTAAGGTCCAATATTAACGATTACTAAAAAGTACCAGAAATATGTATACATTAATACGAAGCGATATTTTAGTGCAAATTTTTTATATACGAGTGTATATCTGTCGTTCAAGCTGAGTTTTACTGTTTTTGTGCTTTAATATTATTTTCTATTTTTAATATGATATTCTACAATAATTATCTAATAAGAAACTAATGGGGTTAGGTCAGATTTAAAAGACCATTTTATAAAGAAAACGTTTTAACGCATTTTATTAAATGAAATAATTGAAAATAAATTGTTTAAGAATGAGTTGAAATACTTTTCTATTTATCGTAATCACATCAGCTACTCTGCTGACTTAACACCGTATTGAAAGGCAATTATTAAATGTAAGAAACGTTTGTTCAGTAAATTTTCCATAGATAACTTCTTCTATAAACATTTAGTAAATTTTTCGAAATAAAAATAAAAGCCCCATTATATTTTGTAGATGTACATAAATATTTTTTTGTTAAAAAAATTCTCATAAAGAAATTGTAGAAACTAGTTCTTTTCAATATGGTCCTCAATACTGTTTTCTAGGCATAAGCTTTAAGCTGTTGCCGCCTAATGCCCTCATTGTGTTTAAAGAAAAATTAACACATTTTTTTTTGACATTTGCCAAGTCATCTTTATGATTTTGTAGAAATTTTGCTTAAGTAGCCCATAAAAATTATGGAAAATTATATGTATTTTATACTTGTGTTATAATAATTTCTTTTAAACGCTGAAAAAAAGTTAGTTTCATATTTAAAATATGACTTGTAAAATGCCCGCCAATTGTTTTTGAACCATAATTAGCACCTCTCTTTGATATTTGCCAAGTCATGCTTATTTTTTGTATCATTTTTATGCCCTTCACCCGATGTGTAAAAAAAATATTGCATGAGTTTGTTATTCCATTTGTCACTTCTACAGTACTGATATGAGACCCCAGAAAGTGTAAACATATATTTTGGAGCCTTTTGCTTAGGTTAGGTAAGGTTCCATTGGCAGCCAAAATTAGGCACAGGGTCCAGCAATTAGATCCGGTGGCTTAACCATGTTTCACTGTCTCCCAGGAAACCCTATGTTACTTGGTTGATTCAATGAACGAGTGGAACCTACCCAGCGGGAAAATAAGGAATTGATTACATAAATAAATAAAAGAATAATGGATTATTTTCGAAAGAATAATAATGCATTCATGGGTATCGCGAAGGTAATTTTATTGACACAATATTTATGATTTGATTACCACGTATATTCTCACATTTGCAGAACAAGGAATGTATTGTTTCTGTTCGTAACAATTATACGTGTTTTTTCTTGTGATCGTGACAATTATTCTTATTTTTTAGAATTATTTAAGTCATTCCCAGTATACATTAAAATAATTTATTACAATCCTAGGACATGCTCTGTGTTAAGAGTAATGAGTTCTGGAATCAAATATTAATCAATATATGTATTACATTCTCGGTTCCTATTGATTACATTTTCCCGCTGGGCAATGTCTCCAAATGTCAAACAAAGAGGGATGAGATGTTTCGCTGACTCCACTTCTGTTTCGTCGTCGCAACATCTACACAGGTCATTGTATGGGAGCCCAAGACTCTGGCCGTGTTTCCCAATAGCACAATGGCCAGTTATAATTGCAATTTGCTTTCAGAGTTAAAGTCCGGAATGATTTAAAGCTCGCTTAGCGTTTTTTCCATCTATAATGGGACAGATTCTTCTGGTTTCCCCACAGGTAGTTTCATTAAACCATATCTGACTACATAGCAATAAGATGAAATTCGTGTGCGATTCAGATTCAAAGTGTTGCCTGCATGCACTAGCGAGCCAGCCATATAGTTTCCATATACATAGTTATCTGTGCCCAGGGACCCATTTAAGGGTAACAATTGAATGTCCCGCTATTTCCTTTAGAGAAATCCGGCGTTCTTAGACACAATCTCCAAGGACCTTATGCTGCTTTACTGTCGGTAATAATGTGAATATCCATGTCAGATATCTTACCAGACCGAATGTGGCTTTCGGCGGTATAGCTGGCCATTATCTCTGCCTGAATGATATTGCAATAATCCTGCAGCCTTAGAGAAGTGTTCAGTCCATCAGAGTTAATCCGCCACCATACTGTGTGTTAGACCCAGTCAGTGTAGATCTGTATTACATCCGCGGGAATTCGTTGGTCATCGAAGTGAACTGTGTACATATCGTTAGCTCGTAATTCAGCTCATGGTGAATTATATGTGCCAAACCAATAATGAGCTGGCGATATGTTATCCAAAATGCTAACGGTAAAGCCAGGATCGAAGATTAGCTCAGGTGTGTTGTAATCAAAGCTCAAGTGCCTGTTTACCTCATACACGATTCTAGCATGTCCGATGTTGAATTCTTTCCATGGCCTAGTGGCCCTTAAAACCTCACTAGCTTTTACTTTCGGTTGCCGTTCTATGTCGTTCTTTTCTGTAGTAGTTAATATTTTTATCTAATTTTATGTACTTTTTTTCGAACGTGTTCGCAAATTTTTCGCTTGAATTTGGTGAATACGAATGTCATATAACAGCCGAATAAATTTGGTCTTAGTGTACATAAACGCCTGCTATTATTGCCTTATTTCATGATGGACCTTAACCATTGGTGAGCTAATATGCATATGAACTTCCCAAGTGTACCTGTGTGAATTAGATAAATTAGTAATTTTGAGAATATAGACCTGCCAAAGAATATACAATCACCCCTTGTTTAAGGACCGGAGCTTTCTAACCTCCTCTGCCTTTCTGGCAGCATCTGTCGAATATAAGCAGCAACTAGGGATCTCTTCATGGACAGAAATTAAGCCGTAAAGTAAAATCAGTCCTAAGCAGGACAAGGGTGACGTCCCGGAATTTTGGGTTCAAACCACAACCACTACGTGCTCTCCTGAATAGTATCCCTTACATCAGAAAGGCTAGGCTTCTGCAAAGACCATCAACCTGAAAGACAGGAAGCATTTATCACAAGAAGCATGCTTAACGGAGACTTCACCAGTAGTTAGAAAGGCTTGCGCTGGGGGCCACTGACTCCCTATAGTTCTGAGGTATAACTTCCAGTTCAATGAAATCGAACTAAGGACCCCAAGAAACTCTATTTTTCGGTAGTTCTATTGTCCCTACCAAGTAGAATTAGCTGCTTATTTACAGTGTTTGAGATTCCGAAGAATGCGAGTACAAATCTAGCCGAGGTTAAAAACATAACCAAGGCATAATGAGTCAATTGTCCCCTTTCGGTTCTTGGCATGACCCCATTGGCATAAAAGGTGAAATATCCTTAAAATGGTCCCTACAACATCCAGGGCAGGAGGGGAAACAGCCAAATACTCGGCATTTTTAACACAATTTTTTACTTCAAAAGTGACTTTTTATATGCCGCCTAACGCTCTAATTGTATTTTACCTTTAACAAGCACTTTTTTATAATATTTGCCAGGTCGTGTTTATAAGTTTTCACCATATTTTTTCTAAGTTTCTTAAAAAAAGTAAATAATAATAAAATGCTTTACATACTAATAATAAACTATTTTGTATTTTAAGCCTTTGAATAAAAGTGTTCAACAAAAAATACGACATATTTAACATACATTTTTTAAAAGCCACTAAAAGCTGTTTTTAAAAGTTAAATGGCAATTTGATATTTTAAATGTATTTCAACAAATAAAGCCGTAAACAAATTAAAAATCTTAAAAGAACAATAATTGTTAAGATATTAAAGTAAAAAAGAGAAGTTAAAGCTAAAGGAATAATAAAAATGTAGTACTAAAATACAAACTAAAAAATTCAGTAAACTAAAAAAAGAGCAGCATAATATTTATAGTCGGCAAATAATAGTGCGGGAATATTTTAATTTAAAAACCAAAGAAATTGACTGTAAAGTAAACAGTAACCCATCAAAAGTTTTAATTTATAAAAGGAGAAAATACTCTGAACTTATCAAGTTTTATAGTAAGTTTTATGCAACTGAAGTATAACCAGAACTAGAACTGAACCAGAACTAAACTAAAACTGAACAATAACTGAACTAGAACTGAAATATAACTAAACTACTTCTAGTTCTTAATTTGTTTTTAAAATCCTCACTGTGCAATTGCGATCTGTCTGGAAACCCCCAGTAAAAACTTTACTTACTTTTCAAGGGTGGTTAAATTTCGATGTTGATTTTGAATAAAACACAAATTATTTAGGAAATTATTGTCATTTCTTTCTGTTATGATAATATTGGTATTGTTCAATTATATATGGAAAAAAATATCGGCCAAATGGCCGACGCGACCTAGGCGGTACACCATCCCTGCAATGGTCCTAGTTTTCGAAGACGGTCGGGCATAATTGAGGTTTTATGCCGTTAATGTGCCAAATTATCTCATCCTTTAGCTCTTGAATTGTCGCTGGCTTATTGACGTACACCTTTTCTTTCAAATAACCGCAAAGAAAGAAGTCCAACGGTGTCAAATCGTGAGATAACACGGCCATTGAATTTGTCGCGCAAAAGAGCCATTGTTTCGTTAGCTGTGTGGCACATCCATATCTTCTGATTCGGGCCATAAAAAGTTCGTTATCATCTCACGATAGCGAACACTATTCACAGTAACTGTCTAACCGGCCTTATTTTGGAAAAAATACGGCCAGGTGATGCCACCAGCCCATAAACCGCACCAAACAGTCACTCTTTGTGGGTGCATCGGTTTTTCAACCATCACTCTTGGATAATCATTCGCGCAAATGCGGCCATTCTGCTTATTGGCGAATCCACTGAATCACGAAGTGCACGATATGCATTTCGATTTAAACGCCCATTTTCATAATAAGCCTGAATAACTTTAACGCGTTTCTCGATTGTGTATTTTTCCATGGTTCAAATTAAGTTAGTATGAAATTGAGAAATGTCAAATTAAATACAGAAAAAACCTTGACATTTAGGTGTGGTCCACATTCAACATCGGCCCTTAAAATTAAACCACCCTTTATTTGAAAAGAGAACTGGAATATCGGTCTAGTTTTCGAGAAAATAGGAATCGGCATACGACGACAATATTTAAAAAAAGATACGAAAATTTCTGTGATTTAAGATGTTTTTCGCCTAGCTTTCAAATGATTTCGTTTTGCTTTTTCTCATGCACTTTTTTCCTTCTGTTGTCTTGTTGTTCGGTGTTTGTGGGAAGCTCCTTCATTGGTTCTTCGTATTTCAGCAGGTGCCAGAAAGAAGTTGGTTTCGAGACAAAGAATTAATTTTTCCTTCAATTTCCTCATCTGAGCCTTCATCAGTCAAGACATCAACATCTGGAGGTTCGATGTAAAACTCGTTTGATTAATTTTCTTCATCTAAAATACCCAAAATGTCCGCGATACTAAGGAATTTGCTTTTTTATATAACTAATTTAAATTTTTGTTTGTCTTAATTAATAAGTACCGTTTTATCAAAAGTAAAACTTTGTCTGTTCAGACGCAAACAACTTTTGTACACGGAAAATAATCTCGCAACGTCATTGGACCATAATCGAAGAATGCATATGTATTTGGAAAAAATTCATTTTAGCAGCCGTATTCTGTAACTCGCTTGGCTAAAGCTAAATCTCGATCGCTAAAATGCCTTAGAGAATGCAAATTGTACACTGCCTTTACACATGAAAGTAGTTTCTTGAAATCCCATATACGTATTATCAACAAAAATTAAAAAAAAAAAAAAAAAAAAAAATTTCATGAAAATTTACATGCGAGTGAAATTTCATTTTCAAAATGTCGTCAAAGAGTCAACTTCTACCAAAAATTTCTCTTTTTTGCTTTGCTTATTTAAAGTTTCAGAGTTGCCATCTTAAATTACTCAAAGTTTTTTGAATAGAATTCTGAAGCATTTAGTTAGACACCTAATTATCGAATTGGCTTCTAATTACTTCTATAACGCGGTATAACCCAACTGACAAGCAAGTAACTTGTTACAGTTTTGGATAAAATATTTTAGCCTAAAACCTTAATATGCATTTTTACCAAAATATGCAAAGAACCAAATCAATGCCAATTTCACGCAAATTAATTTTTTTTGTCATTATTTTTTATTGAATCTTCATATATTAAATATGAACTAACAATAATTAATCAAATCTTAACCTAATACGTTATTTTATGTCCTGCCAGTGCCAGACAAAATTTTCTTTATCACGGGTTCTGTTCACTTATATAGGTGTTTATCGCTCATCTAATTGGGTAAGTGCTGCAGTGTCTCTTCTTCTTAAGCGAGTGTGGCCGCCATGATTTAAAATATTTCGAGCTAGTGGATTTGGGTGTTGTTCAAGCCTTTTTAAATATTCTATTGCATATTTTGTAATCATAGTTTTAACTAATGGCACATAGAGATCCTTATGAATGTTTGAGTTTTTAACATACCAGGGAGCGGCTGTGATTATTCGAAGAAGTTTATTTTGGCGCCTTTGAATTTTGTCGATATTAGAGGCCGAGGCAGTGCCTCATAGTTAGGGATGAAACGATACGAGTAAATACAAGTACATATTCGATACTTTTATACAAGTACCAAGTATTTTTGTAATCGATACTTAGCAACCGAGTACCAAGTAGTATCGGTAAAAAAATACTCGGTATCGGTCAAAAGTAATCGTTTCACTTTGGTATTGAAATTAATCTTAAATTTTTGATTATTTTTTCAAAGCTGAAGCAGCAGTAACGGTATAAAGAAACCGTTTGACAAGTAAACACTAGGGATGCCAATCCCGAATACCGAAATCCCGGGATAATTCTAAAAATTTAAGTCCCGAATCCTGGGGTTTGACATAAAAATCACGAGATTTTGGGCTTAGTAAAAATTCAATATTAAATCATACTGGCCATGAATCTAATTTTTAACTGGTTACAAAAAAAGTCACAAGTGAATAAATGTTATGTGCAATGCATTATGTACCAAGAAAACAAAATCAGAAGGTGGGTCTTTTTTCTAAGTGGATGATAATAGAACTGCGCACGCAAAATGCAAGTTGTCTAAAAAGGTGTTAACAACTTTAGGGGGTTCTTCCAAAGGTCTCTTGACACAAATAAGTTTATTTTATTAGATTAATACTTGCATATTTATTTGAGATAAAATAAATTAAATATTTATAATATGAATTTTATTCGACCTTTACTATTTTAATATTTAAATTAAAAATATTGGAGCTTAAGGTCTTATTGTTTTATATAAAAAACTTTTTTTTTTTTTAATTTATTCACACCAATATTTCGGCACTTCCTTTGAATGCCTTCTTCAGGGTTTTTTTCTTTTTAACAAAATTAACAATAAAATGACAAAACAAATTTAACAATAAAATGACAAAACTAAAAAATTGTTTGTAATTGAATATAAAAATATTTTTCAATACAAACTACATAGATCTATTACAATATGCATACATTTTTAACTTCCGTTTTAATTTTTATAAATTAAATGTCTATAATTTTGTGCTACATTTTCAGTATCTGACTTGAAATTAATTCTCGAGATTGTCGGTACTCTTATAATTTGTAACATTTCCAACATAAATCTACGTTTGTAATTATTTTCCGTGTTTAGAACTTTTGTCGAGGGTTAATTTCAAGTCAGATGCTGAAAATGTAGCACAAAATTATAGACATTTAATTTATAAAAATTTAAACGGAAGTTAAAAATTTATGTATATTGTAATAGATCTTGTTTATATTGAAAAATATTTTTATATTCAATTACAAAAAATTTTTTAGTTTTGTCATTTTATTGTTAAATTTGTTTTTAAAAAATTGTTAATTTTGTTAAAAAGAAAAAAACCCTGAAGAAGGCACTCAAAGGAATTATACTGACCAAAAAAATCACGATGTGCATTAAATGCATTTTGATTGAACGCCCATTTTCGTAAAAGTCTTTATTAATCTTAACGCGCTGCTCAATTGTGTACCTCTCAATGGTAGAAGTTGTCAAATACTGAAACAAAGATAGGTCCTTTTTTATGCCCTCCACCACAATTAGTTGTGAAGAGTGTATATTAAGTTTGTCATTCCGTGTGAAACTTTTTTATTATTCATCTCAGACCTCATAAAGTATATATATTATGGGTCCTTGAGTAATTTTAAGTCGATTTAGCCATGTCCGTCTGTCTGTCCGTCTGTCTGTCCGTCTGTCCGTCTGTTGAAAACACGCTCACTTTCGAACAACTCAAAAGAAATGAACAAACTTGGTGCCAAATTGTTTGTAGTTATCCTAAGCAGTTTGGGATTGAAATCCAGCAAAATCGGATCAGTAGGACCAGAGCTATGAATCAAAATGTGGAACCACCAGCTAAAAAAATATATAAATTTGTTCCAATAAATAACATAAATGGTGGAACAAGGCACGGAATGAGATAAGATGCGAAAATTTGTTTTATTTAACTGGAAATCACGCTGTTAAATTTCGTGAAGATCCGTTAATATAATTTACCCTAAGCCCCATATAAACACTACTCCCGGAAAATAGTTTAGTACGCCTAAAACCGTATAAAATAACGCTAGCGTAACAAAATTTGGTACGTCACAGTTTTTTAGGACTGGAAATAATACTGTGAAATTTCGTGACGATCGGTCCATAATTTGCCTTAGGCCCCATATAAACCCTACTACCAGAAAACAGTTTAGTACGCCTAAAACCGTAAAAAATAATGCAATCATAACAAATTTTGGCTCGTCACATTTTTATAGGACTATAAAGGATACTGTGAAATTTCGTGAAGATCGGTACATAATTTACCCTAGGCCCCATAGAAACCCTACTCCCGGAAAACAGTTTAGTACACCTAAAACCATAATTAATAATGCTATCATAACAGAAATTGGTACGTCACAGTTTTAAAGGACTAGAAATTACGCTGTGAAATTTCGTGATGATCGGTCCATAATTTACCCTAGGCCCCATGTAAACCCTACTACCGGAAAACAGTTTAGTCGCCTAAAACCATAATTAATAACAAATCGTCACAGTTTAAGATAATGATAACATCATACAGATATTACTTCTTAAACATTCGAACTATCGGTGGAGGGTATCAAAGATTCGGCACAGCCGAATATAGCACTCTTACTTGTTATATTTATCAATTTAAAAATAAAATACATATTTACATTTAAAATAAATTCAAAGTGACATTGTTGATTTCTGGAATAAAAGGTGAATGAAGGCTGTTATCCTGAACGTTCTATAAAATTTTGTTTCCTAAGATGAAAAAGATTTTTCGAAAGGAAATTGGTACTAGGTGGTAACTAAAAGTGGTCTCAATCTTTACACTTATCGTTTTGCACAAAAATTCTAATAGGTCGAAGTTCTTATTTTATTGTATAGTAATAAAACACTAATAAGAACGTTTTTAAATGCTGCTTTCTATTCTTTTATCATACAAACCGATACAAGTACCGATACAAGTAACTTAGTATCGATACTTTTTTTTCGATACTAAGTAGGTATCGATACTTTACGAGCGATACCACATCGAGTAAAAGTATCGATACCTTAGAGGTATCGTTTCATCCCTACTCATAGTTGAATACCGTAGCACCAGATAGGCTTTAAGATAGAGTTGTAAAGTAGAAGCTTGCAATCGAGACTAAGGACAGAATTTCTTCAAATAAGCCAAAGCATTTGAATGGCTTTTAGTTTCATTTGAGTTAATTTTGCCTCTATATGGCATTTCCACGTTAATCGCCGATCCAGATGTATACCGAGATATTTTACATGCGAATGTTGAGGAATTATTTGATTGTTGATTGTAATAGAGGGGTAAGATTCCCGGCGCAATGTGAATGTTATATGTACGCATTTTTGCTCATTGGCCATTATCCTCCATTGTCTTAACCATATTTCGAGTTGAAATATATGATGCTGTAAGTAACGCGATGCTTCATAACGATTTTCGTGGACGCTTAGAAAAGCTGTATCGTCTGCAAATATTGAAGTTTGTGTGTAGTTGCATGTCCGAAGTGTAAATTAAGTATAATAAGAGGCCAAGGATGCTGCCTTGTGGGACTCCAGCGGCAATGGGCTGAGGTGAACTTAAGAAATTTCCTTCTTTAATAATAAATTGACGACCGACTAAGTAGCTTTCTAGCAGCTTGTGTGTGTTTGCTGGTAAATTTTGCTTCAATTTATGTAATAAGCCTTCATGCCAGACTTTATCAAAAGCTTGCGAAACTATTCGATGAGTCTGTTCGATTGTGCTGTGTTTTCTTCTAAATCCGAACTGAATCGGTGTTAATTTTGAAACTAATAATTTCTCAAACAGCTTTGACATATTTGATAAAAAGCTAATAGGCCTATAAGACTCAACTTTTGTATAATCTTTACTTGGCTTTGGTATCATGGTAACTAAGGAAACCTTCCATTTTTATCAATACCAGGTGCCTTCTTAGTGTTTAAGTCACAAATAGCCTTTTCGATTTCTCTTATCTCAAATCTGAGGGGAAAAGCTGCTCTAGCAGCAACAGGTGGTAACTCGAACACAATATTGTGAGATATATTTGGTGTAAATATGTTTTTCAAGTGACTAACAAACAGATTTCCTTTTTCAATATCGTTTCTTGCCCAACTACCATTCAAGTTTCTTAATGGTGGCTTAGATATAACTGGCCTTTTTAGATTTCTAGCTGCACGCCATAATGAGTAGTCAGATTGTGGGGTTGCATCAAGTTCCTTAAGATATTTTTCTAGAGAAGCCGTTTTCTAATTCTGCAGTAACTTTTTTAGCCTTTTTGTGCTGATTGAATTTATCTGTACGGCAAATAAAAGGAAAATAAATAATTGGCAGATGAGTGCTGGTTAGCTTTCCGACAGAATAGAAGCAAATGAGACATTGAGAAAACCAAATTTCTTTAACGGGCAGTTTTTGTAGGAAAAAACATAATCGCGTAATGAGAAAACGGCCATTAGTCTGTTAAAACAGAAAATTGCTATTCAATAGCTTTCAAATAATCTTTAGAAATTTTTTTTATAAAAATACTTTAAAAACCCTCCAAATTAGTATTCCAAACATTTTCAACCTTGAAGACTAAAAATAAATTAGTAATGTGAAATGAAGTCAGTTAAACACTTAATTGTGCAATTTAAATGGCCCCAAACTTCTTCAATGAAATTGTCGCTGGGTTTAGTGCAATCACGTATTTTTTTCAACATTTAAAAAAAAAATAATAATGCAGGTCTACCTTGGCAAAAATAAAGTGGTATAATAAATGTTTATGATTTAAAATGCCAAGAGACGCCTTTAATTAGCTACTGCCAAAAGAAATGTATATTTAGTTTAATTGAATGACTCGATTCAGTAAAAATGTTGTTATATAAAGTTTAGGTTACAAAATTGTAAAAAGGCTGTAAATCGGTCACTTAATTTTAACTGGCCCACACACAAATCATTCTTTGAAATTGGTACTTAAATTCAGTTCAAAAAGGTTTTTTTGAAAACTTAATCATGTTAAAAAATTTGGTAAGAATCTGTTTTAGGTAAAGTCTACTCCGTAAATGCTTTTAAGCCATCATAAATCCTTTAAAAATGGTTAAGATAAAATTTGGCAAAAATATCTCTTAAAAAAGACTTAATTTTATGACAAAATTTAGCTAATAGTTTTAAATCGACCTTAAGACCCATATAGAACCTTCTTCCGAAAATCAGCCTTCTGAATAAATATCGTTTCATATAACATTTCCATAAGCCTTAATCCTTTAACTAACGTTGTAGGTCAGCCACTTCCAATTGGTCCCATTAAGGGTTTACTAACTCAAATAAATTTCGTATTAATATTGCTATCGCAGTAGAATTCACCTTAAATAATAACTTATTCGAGCTGTTAACCAGAGTACTGTTTAGTTTTGGTGCATCGGGAGTCAGTAGCCTCCGCTAAGAAGGCAACGGTCTGAAAATTGGTTGAGACCTCCGTTGGTATGCTTCTTGCGAGAAATGCTTCCTGTATTTCAGGATAGTTATCTTTGTGCAAGCCTTGCTTTTCTGATAGAAGGCTGCAGTAAGTGGTTCGCCGTCCGATGGCGGAGTGCCTTTTTAGTGGCTGGAATGGACTCTTCCACATAGAAAGCGGGGTTTTCACTCTTGTGGGAAAGTTCGGCCTGTGGAGGTTCCCTAGGTGTTGTTGCTATTCAACAGAAGCTGCTGTATATTAAAAGTAGAGGAGGTTAGACTGCTTCGGTTCCTTAACCAGGGGCAAGTGTATAAAATTTGGCGGATTATACACCCAAATTGTGACCTCTGTGTGAATGTTATCCGGGCACACACAGGGGCACTTGGTTAATGCAAAATTGAATCACCTTGTGGTTTAACTCTACCATGAAATTAGTCCATATCACATTTTTATGGAGGTATTTATATAAAAGAGTAGGGTGCCCACAATTCTTTTTATTATAATTAAAACAATTTTAATTTAAAAATCCGTTTTTTTTCTTTCTACTGAAACAAAAGGAAGCTTCATATTTCCAATTTAAATTACTAAGACAGCTTTAGAGCGATTTTTAAGTCTATCTTTAAGCTTCTTTTTTTTTTTTTTTGTTAATCTCTGGGAAAATAGTGAATCAAGCGAAACGACAAAAAAACTGTGTGGGTTGGTTGCTTCTCGTATATTTAATTTCCAAGCTTCTGATAGTTGGTGGCTGGTGGTTTTGTTGGTGGTGGTGGTGGCATCAGGTGCACTTTTGTAGATTCCCATGCTTAACTAGACATTTTGGTTGTTGTTGTATGTATGTATGTATGTGGTACATGCATACATATAACAACAAAAATGTTCTCATACAATTCATGCAATGAATGACGTTTAATATTTCCGCGCTAATTTTACGTATAAATGTGTGTTTTATTTTAAGATTTCTGTTGAATTTTTTTTAGTTTTTGACATTTTATATTTTCAATATTTATGTTGCAATTTGTGTTGGTTGTTTGTGTCATGCAACAAGTGTTGCTACGCTATTTTTAAAACAAGAAAAAAAAACAACAACAACAATATTCAATTTCTGTTGTTTTCCATTGCAATTTTCCACTACAATTCAATTCGTTTCGTTCGTTTTTCTATACATATAAAATTGAAAAAGAGTGTGTTAGTATATTTGCTTGTTCCCTTTTAACTCCTTAACTACTGAGTCGAAATTTCCTGATATTTTTGCAGTAATTTCTTGATTACTCGCCGCTTAACAGAGGCTTTAAATATTTGGAAATTTTCAAGAGGGCGTGGCACCTCCCATACAAATACTAAAAAGATTTCTTTACATCTTGAGAATTGTAGCAGTAAAAGTATCCAAATTTGGTACAAATAGCTTCGATGTCAGTGCATCATATCCTGAAGTGGGCGTGGCACAAAACAAATTTATTTATTTCTGGAGAACGGATGGAGAAAACTTGTCCAAATTTGGAACACAAAGCTGGGTTGTAAAAACACAAAATTCGTCAAAAAAAGTTGGTGTTATTGGATAAATGAGCGTGGCACCTTCCGTCCAAAGACAATATAGGTCTCCGTATATCTGAAGAACGGTAGCAGCTACAGTTTACAAATTTTCTTGGTTATCAATTCACAACATCTGTCAAAATGTAGGTGAAATTAAAGAAGTGGGCGCGTTACAAAATAAAATTGTTAATATCTTGAAAACTGCAGTAGGCAAAGTTTCTAAATTTGGTTCAAATTGCTTGGTTTTCAATGCACAACAACTGTAGATATTTAGGTGGGCGGATGGGTGAAATGGGGGCGGCAAAAAATATATTTTTGTATATCTTTCGAACGGTAAGAGTAAGATTGACCATGTTTGTTACTCATAGCTTGGTTACAAATACACAACATATGCCCGAAAGGGGACTGGAATGGCTAAGTGGGCGTGGTACAACCCATACATAGACAATATAGATTTCTACAGATTTCTATAAACTGTTACAGTGAAAGTATTAAAATTTTGTACTTATGTCTCAGGTATTAATGCACAACATCTGTCAAAAAGCAGGTTGAATTGGAAAAGTAGTTATTTGTAATTCAACCTCATAAATGGTGCAGTCTGTTCCGACTTCCTACTCAGCAACATACATTTAATGTTCCTCATCGGTCAACTCGTTTTTACATTTCAATCTATTTACAAGTTTTTCAAACTAATTAACAGGGAAACCATAAATATGCAATCGCATGTTTTACCTTGTGCGACCAATGAAAGCAGAAACAAAATATTTATCCGTTTTAGAGCTTTTTATGAATTTTGGCATCGATTTGTTAGTGCATATTTTTGCATATTTTACCGTTTGCACCATTTTTTTTTTTTGCATAATTTAGTTAAAAGAGCCTTTTTGCAGCATTTTTTTGGGTTTATAGTGCATATTTTGTCTTTTTAATGCATATGAAATTTTTTAGATGCCTACAATAGCTTTCGCAGCAAATAATTATTTTTTCCGAAAATCTGTTACTTCAATTTCGACATCAACATTTAATTTTTACTCTAAAATTGTAAGGCAAAGCAGGTTGTCATTAAGGATAAATGTTATGCGATTTGTATCTAGAATCACTTTTTAAAGTGATCTAACGATGGCCATCCGTCTGCCTGGCTGGTTTTCTGTCCATGTTAGACTCGTGCGCAAAGTACAAGTTCCAATTTTGTAGATAATTTGATCAAATATGGACGAAATATGCAAATGGTGAGAATCGGGCTATAATTTCACAAGCAAATTAGACTCTTTGTGCCCGCAAGCTATCTAATTATTATGGCATTTAAATTAAATTCGTCCCAAAAATATTTTACTGTAAATTAAATTATTTTCGAATCGGTTCACATTTGCTCAAAGCTCCCATCCTTAAATAGCTTTATATATTTAGTCCTTTAAAATTCCCAGTTGGAACATAGGGCCATTATATAGCTTTAACTTCCTTTTAAATGTTAGCATTAGTTAACAATTTAACGACCGTACCTTAAATCCCTTTAAGACAAAAACCCATATGGATGTTAATATCTATATAATTTCGGCGCAAAGATCTCTTATATGAATTTTTACCTAATATGGGCTTAGGCTATAAATTGTTCAAGTTTTTTTTTAAATGTTGTTATTAAACTGTTGAATATTGTGTCTTCAAATTAGCAATTTTTAGGGCATATTTTTAATACATGAGATGTGTTTTAAAAAAAATTACTAATTTTATTTCAATGAGGGTGGCGAAGCGCACCGGGTAAAGCTAGTCTTGTTATAAAGTTGTTAGTTAAACAAATGAAAGTGTTTAAATTTAAACAAAGATGAAAAACTAAAAACAAAATTATTGACTAATAATTTTTCTTATTTATCCATTTCGTTTTGCAGAAAGAGACTCCCTCAGATGTTTTATTGCATTTGGCTGCTTTGAGGGGTGACGATATTACGCTGCGACGCGTCTTGGACAGCGGAAAAGTTCATGTTGATTGTAAAGATGAGGTAGGTGCCCATAAAACTTAATTAATGGCTTCATTAGCCAACTTATAAAATTATGCAATGGAAAACTGACACTTACAAATGACTACGAGTTCAACAAGATAAATTAAAAAAAAAAATTATTTTTGAAAAACTGATTCTCAATTAAAAACTGGGGAAAAGATAAAATAATATAAATTGTTAGAATATTAAAATGTTTTTAATACATTTTCGAAGTTTTATAAAAAAATGTATCGATAACTTAAATTTATCGTCAATTTTAACATCATACAAAAAATTAACTAATCAAATAAATCTTATAAAAGAACCGTTATCGGTTACTTTAGTATGCTTTAGAAAAGTTGTTGATAATTTTACTTTACCTTACAAATTTATCGATAACTTTACTATATATAGAAAAGTTATTGATAAATTAACATTACCAAAGAAAAGTTGTCAACTTTCGAACTATGCTAAAGAGAAGTTATTAATTACATTACTGTATGTACTATAAAAAGTTTATCGATTACTTTACCATAAAAAAGTTATAGATTGCTTTATTTTTCAAAAAACTCTTTATCGGTAACTTTACTTTTATAGAGTAGGTAAGGATAGGTAAGGTTAGAAAGGCTGGTTCAATGTGATGCCTTAGTAATTGAAAGAAGTGGGAGAAACGAATGTGAAATCACTGGTAAAGAGAAAGTAAAGGAAAGGAGAAAGTAGTGAAAGATAAAATTACTAAAGAATCGATAATTTGACTATACTATAGAAAAGTTATTGAAAACTTTACTGTACCATAAAAAATTCACGAATAACTTTACACTTTCTATAGAAAAGTGATCGATAACTTTACTGTTCTATAGAAAAGTTGTCGATAACTTTATTTTTTTTATAGAAGTTGTCGATAACTTTACTTTTCTATAAAAACATTATCGATAGCTTTACTTTTCTATAGAAAAGTTGTCGATAACTTTACTTTTCTATAGAAAAGTTGTCGATAACTTTACTTTTGTATAGAAAAGTTGTCGATAACTTTACTTTTCTATAGAAAAGTTGTCAATAACTGTACTTTTATACAGAAAACTTGTCGATAATTTTACTTTTGCATAGAAACATTATCGATAACTTTACTTTTCTATAGAAAAGTTGTCGATAACTTTACTTTTCTATAGAAAAGTTGTCGATAACTTTACTTTTCTATAGAAAAGTTGTCGATAACTTTACTTTTCTATAGAAATGTTGTCGATAACTTTACTTTTCTATAGAAAAGTTGTCGATAACTTTACTTTTCTATAGAAAAGTTGTCGATAAACTTTACTTTTTTCTATAGAAAAGTTGTCGATAACTTTACTTTTTTCTATAGAAAAGATGTCGATAACTTTACTTTTCTATATAAAAGTTGTCGATAAATTTACTATTCTAAGGAAAAGCTATCGATACGGCAGTATTTCCAATTGTCAAAATTTGGAAAAATTTTATAACAAATACATATCGTCAACTTAAATGCAAACGGGCATAACTACACAAAAATTTTAAATTGAGTTTTTGATTGATTTTTGTTCGGCTTATTTAACTAGTACATGTTCATCCCCATGATAGATCCCTGCAATCAAAAATTGCGACTTTATTAAAGAAATTCTAACGTTAAGAACATATTATTATTCCCTTCACCTCAGGTGGAAAAGGGTGTATATAAGTTTTTCATAACGTTTGTAATTTCCACAATATTGATTTTAGACCCCATAAAGTATATATATTCTGGGACCTTATGAGGAGAAAACTTGATTTAACCATGTCCGTCTGTCCGTCTGACCGTCTGTCCGTCTGTCCGTCTTACGTTTGATATGTGTTTTCCGGATAATCCAGACATGACATAGGTTGTTTTACATTTATGTAACATACAGTCCACCATTTCTTGCTATTGAAATTCAGCCAGATCGGTCCAAAAATGACGTAGATATGAGCAAAAAACCACGACTACCTCTAAATTTTTCCAAAAATTTCTGTATATCTTGAGAACGGCAAGAGCCAAAGTTTCCAAATTAGGTACACACATTTAGGTTGCCAATACACACCATCCTACAAAATGTGGGCGGGATTGGAGAAGTGGGCGTGGTACCTCCCGTACAAAAAAAATTTAAAATTTTATAAAAACCTAAATTTAAGGGCTGCCATATGTCCTATGGATATGACTTATATATCAAAATATCGGAAATTTTTAGTAGAACATATTTTATAAAAAACTCGGGAAAATCGGTTCAGATACAAAAAAGTTATGACCAAAATTAAAATTTTTTTTTAATACCCAACTTTCGGGAACCATAGATCTCCCCGAGTCCAAGTTTTATAACCCAACTAACTGGCAAATTTCTTCTTAAACACGTCGGTATCTGTCAAATAGGTTAAAAAATGGCTGAGTTATAATCAAAATACTGAAATCCCAAAAATTACTCTTTTTATACCCTTCACCTCAGGTGGAAAAGGGTATATATAAGTTTTTCATAACGTTTGTAATTTCCACAATATTGATTTTAGACCCCATAAAGTATATATATTCTGGGACCTTATGAGGAGAGAACTTGATTCAACCATGTGATGTCCCTCTACCCCCCCCCCCCCCCCCCCCCTTTCAATTGCTTACATACACGAGCATAATGCCCAATATGATTTTCGTTATCACCCTTCTTTATTATTTCATCTATTTAACGAAAATATTTTTACAAATAGAAACTAGGAATTTTTGTGTTTTTTGCTACTTAAAAACTCGCCAAAAAAGATAAAAGAAAACAAACAAACACACATTCATGGCGCAAACTATTTTGGTGAATATATTTCCCAACTTTGTGGTGAACAAAAACATCAGAAGTAATTACAACAAAACTTTGTTGAATTTTGTGAACAGTCAACGGGCCATATTTCATTTTAATGATATTCGATTAACGTTCCTTCATGGTTCAGTTGTCTAGGGGGTTTGTTAGAAACTGAGAGTTCCCGGTTCGATTCTTGGTTTTTTAAAAAGAAATTTTTTTTTTAATATTTTTATTTTTTTTATGTTCTAAAAAAGATTTAAAAAAAATATTTACCAGTTTTCGCTTTGTAAATTTTATTTATAATGAAGTTTGAGGTATTGCAAATATGTATGTATATGTAAAAATTATTTAGTTTTTGTCTAGTTGCTCTGTATTCTGCTCGCACAATGGTGAAGGGTATATAAGATTCGGCACAGCCGAATATAGCACTCTTACTTGTTTTTATTAATTTTGTAAAGTTTTTTTATTCCTGTCAAAAAAAAAAAAAAATTTAATGTAGTTACGTCCGTTTGCATTTAACATGACGATATGTTATTTTAAATGTTACTTCTCAAACTTAACCGATTTCACTTTTTTCCTTGTAAAAATTTGCGCTAATAAATAAAAAAAAAACAATACAAAACATTACTTTAAAATATAAATAATTAATTCACATGCTTTCTTAAGCCTATTGATTTATTAGCAACAATTTATAATTTTAACGGTCTAATAGTTTTTAAAACAAGAAAATATTTTATTACTTTCAATAAATCATTTTTTTACGCTCGCGTTTTCTTTATAATTTTAATAATTTTTAATTGCAAATTTCTTTTAAAGAAGAAAAAAAAAAAAAACAATATGAACAAATTAATTCAATGTTAATTTAATTCAATTAATTTATTAAAACGGTCACGCACGCTCTTGTTTATAAACATGTTGCACTTGTAGCGCTTAATGTAATCGCGAACTTACGAGTATTCAATTGACCAATTCGTTCAACACGATTAAAATTGTAGTAAATGTTTTTGCTTTTCTTTTTTTATTGTTGCTTCTAAATTGTTGTTAAAGTGAAATTAATTTCTTTTTTTTATGTTTTTCGTCGCTGTTACTTCTGACGTCTGTCTGACAGCTGTTTTTTGGCCTTTATAAGTTTAGGCAACGCGTACGTTGTGCATAATTTGCACTATTTAAGCATTGAGGCGCAATTTTATAAACAAATTTAATAGTTGTGCTTGCTTTTGTTTAATTTTTTTTTTTTTTGGTTAAAACTAAAAAAATAAGTTTTCTAATAGTAATTGTATAATTAAAATACTTTCAACATTATGCCATAATTTAAGCAATTATATTAACAAGCAAGCCAGGAAACTTTGAAGAGACTTTTAGCGTCGTAAAAGTATCAAACATGGGCTTCAATAGAAAAAGCGATATTTATACACACAGAAAAAATTTTCACCAACATTTTTTCAATTAATTCAATAATGCAGTTTCAAATAATTTTTTTTATTGTTCAAATTAATTTCCCTTAATTGAAAATAAAAACAAGTAAGAGTGCTATATTCGGCTGTGCAGAATCTTATATACCCTTCACCATTGTGCGAGCAGAATACAGAGCAACTAGACAAAATCTAAATAATTGTTACATATACATACACTCACAATATTCTGTACGTAAAACTAACTGAAATTGTAATATAAAATAAATGAAAATTCAATTAAAAACCGGTCTACTTATTTTTCATTTATTTTTAACAAAAAGTTCATTTAGTTTTTACTGTCAAAAATTCAACACCATATTCCGTAAAATCAAATAAATATTCAGTTATTTTGTAAAATTTTACTGTCAAAAATTCAACACCATATTCAGTAAAAACAATTAAATATTCAGTTATTTTTTAAAATTTTACTGTCAAAAAATTGAACCCATATTCAGTAAAAAAAAATTAAATATTCAGTTATTTTATTAAATTCAGTAATTTTCGTTTACTCCACAAAAGATCCGAATTTCTAAAAAATACCAGACAGACACCTGTCCGCTTGTTTTTCTAATAAGCGAGAGAGGGAGAATATTATTATTTACTTACCCTTTTACACACGTTATAAGACACCAGCAGCATGACCGATATGGCTTCGCAATTATTTTACTTTTCAAATTTGATGTATTTAACTAAATTATATTAATAAATAGAAAATGGGAATTGCTTACACAAAACAAGCAATACATTTTTTATAGATAAGTAAAAATTAATTTTTGGTAGTTAAATTATATAAAATAACTGAATATTTAATGGTTTTTACTGAATATGGTGTTGAATTTTTGACAATAAAATTTTATAAAAAAACTGCATATTTATTTGTTTTTACGGAATATGTAAATAATATTTTGGCAATTAATTTATATAAGATAACTGAATATTCATTTGTTTTTACGGAATTCGCGGTTGAATTCTTGGCAGTAAAAATTAAATGAACTTTTCGTTGCTTTAAATTACATTTTTATTTAATTATCATAAAGAAGAATTTAACTCAATCAACGGACAATATAAACTGCAACTGAAAATTCGTATTAATATGCACTTAGTTTTTTGAATAACTGTTAGAATCAGTTAAAAATAAATTTGCTTGGAATTTTAAATGTTTATTTATTTAAAAATGACTGAACGGAATATTTCTTAAATAAACTACAGTCCGTTACTGTAATAATATTGTGAGTGTACATATTTACAATACTTAAAACTTCATTATAAATAAAATTGAAAAAGCGAAAACTGGTAAATATTTTTTTTAAATCGTTTTTAGAACATAAAAAAATGAAAATATTAAAAAAAAAATTTTTTTTTGAAAAAACCAAGATTCGAACCAGGGAACTCTAGGTTTCTAATTTAACAAACCCCCTTGACAACTGAACCATGAAGGAACGTTAATCGAATATCATTAAAATGAAATATGGCACGTTTACTGTTCACAAAATTCAACACAGTTGAGTTGTAATTACTTTTGATGTTTTTGTTCACCGCAATAGCAAAGTTGGGAAATATATTCACCAATTTACCAAAATAGTTTGTGCCATGTATGTTTGTGTATTTGTCTTCTTTTATCTTTTTTGGCGAGTTTTTAAGTAGCAAAAAAAACACAGAAATTCCTAGTTTCTATTTGTAAAAATTATTTCGTCAAATACACTGAAAAAAATTTCTTCACAGATCTAATGAAATTTACATTAAAATTCAACCTATGTAACCTTTCATTGGATTAATGAAATGTTTCATAAAATCAATGAAAATTTTGCATTAGTTTAATGACAAACGTTTATTTTATCCATTTTTTCAATGAGGATTCATAAAATCAATGAAAATTTTGTCATTGATTTTATTAATCCTTCATTTTTCCAATGAAAGGTTACATAGGTAGAATTTTAATGTAAATTTCATTGGATCTGTGAAGAAAATTTTTTCAGTGTAGATGAAATAATAAAGAAGGGTGATAACGAAAATCATATTGGGCATTATGATAGTATATGGGTAATTCCATGTCAAAACGACCAAGAGTGGGACACGACCCCTTCCGATTTTAATGAAATTTGGTGAGAAGGTTCCTTTTATCTTATTAGGAACATATATGAACGAAAACAAATTTTAAAATTTGTTTTTCGAAAGTTATGTCATATTCAAATTGTCATAATTTCGCCGAATTAAAGAATTTTATTAAGCCGCAATATTTGTATGGTACAGCGCGTAGGATGCTCCTAGATGGGTCAAATGATTGACCAGCCCCACTTTATTTTTTATTGCCGAATTTCGGCTTTTTTAGTTATTTCAATAAACTAAACCGTTTTTGAGTTACGCGAATATATGCTGTACAACCTCTTACATTTTCGAAATAACGACATATCTTGAAAACAAGAGCTAACCTAAAAAAACGGTTAGCACCACTGGATTCAGCGTCCCCAATTAAGGTAAAATGCCAGGTGCGCGGCTGGTCTATTGTTTGCAACTAGCACAGTGTACTTATTGCTCAAAATTACAATATTAAAATTCTATTTTAATATTACTTTTTTAAGGGTTGCGAAAGGAAAAAAATCATATCTTAAAAAAGAAAAGAAACACCTCCTTCAAAGTTTCAGGATTTTTAAAGAACAGTTTGAGGTATTATACAAAAAAAATCAGCCAAATAAAAAAATAGGTTTTTGAGTTAGTCCGTTTTTAAAATTTAACATTTTGCAGATATTACATTTTTCAAAAAATGGTTTGTAGCCCCAAGTATTCTCTTTAAAATGACATCAAAATCATCTTCGTATGTCAAGTAGTTTTCGAGATATTGAAGAAATAAGCTCAACACATTCGGCTAATTCGGCGAAATTATGACATTTTGAGTATGACATAACTTTCGAAAAACAAATTTTAAAATTTTTTTTCGTTCATATATGTTCCTAATAAGATAAAAGGAACCTTCTCACCAAATTTCATTAAAATCGAGAGGGTCGTGTCCCACTCTTGGTCGTTTTGACATGGAATTACCCATATGTAAACAATTGAAAGGGGGGGGGGGGGGGGGGGGTAGAGGGACATCACATGGTTAAATCAAGTTCTCTCCTCATAAGGACCCAGAATATATATACTTTATAGGGTCTTAGATCAATATTGTAGAAATTACAAACGGAATGACAAACTTATATACTAGGGGTATAGATTCAAAGACTGCAAAGTCCACATTTATAGTTTTCGTAATAAATAGTAAAAACCTATAGCTCAAAGTATATTCATATTTATGTATTGTATATCTGCTATTCAGTAAATAAGAATATGATGGAGATATGACTCAAGTTTCAACCAAATCAATATAGCGGTTTGCTGGCAATTATAATAATAAAATTGGACATTGCTGTGTTTGATCTAATCAAATGGAAATTGCTGCTTTTTTAGCATAAAAAAAATCAGTAGTTATAAAATTCTTAAACTTAACAAAGGCTTAGTTTTTTCTTGATTGATTTGGAGGAACTTCATAACAACTTAGCTCCATAATTACGACTAAAGACAAAGAAATAAAATGCACAATAAAACAAACTGCTTCATATAAAAAAAAAATTTGTTATATTTTTAATTCTCATATACCCTTTTCCACCTGAGGTGAAGGGTAAAAAAAGAGTAATTTTTGGGATTTCTGTATTTTGATTATAACTCAGCCATTTTTGAACCGATTTGAAAGATTAATATACCGACGTGATACTAAAACGGCACTTTAGAGGGTTGAAATGTTCCACGAATAATTTTTGCATAAAATTTTACTAGGGGTCTTCTAAGACAAAAAGATCATGCAATGTAAAAGAAATTTAAAACTTTAATACATTTTATGCCTGTCCCACGATTTCGAATGAAAACTTCGTTCGCCTAACGCACATTTAAAACAAAAACAAAATTAAAAATATGGTTTTTTGCTCATAACTTGACTATTTTTTAACCGATCTGTCAAATTAATGTACCGACGTGCTTAAGAAGAAATTTACCATTTACTTGAGTTATAATCACTTTTTTGTATCTCAACCGATTCTTCCGAGTTTTCGAGAAGATATGTTCTAGTATATATATAAGGCTTATCCATAGGTCGTTTGAAATCCCTAAAATTAATGTTTTCTGTACGGGAGGTACCACGCCCACTTCTTTAATTCCGCGCCCACACTGCTGTATATTGATAACCGAAATGTTCATACCTAATTGGGAAACTTTGGCTGTCGCCTTTATCCAGTTATTCAGAAAAAAAAACAAATAAAAGCACAACAACAAGGGATTTTTGGGTAAAATTAGAGCAGTGGTGGTTTTTTGCTTATATCTCCGTCATTTATGTACCGATCTGGCTGAATTTCAATAGCAAACTTTAGAGGAGTATAAGTGACGTAAATATATAACAACCGAGTCCCCATAACTCCTAGGGTCTTCGGAAAACATTTCACCATGCACACGTACAGACGGACAACCGGATTTGAATTTCTCTTCTCATAAGGAACCATAATATACATATATACTATATAGGGTCTAGGATCAATACTGTGAAACTTATAAACGGAATGACAAAGTTATTAATATCCTTTTACCTTCGGTTAAAGGTATAAAGACAAATATGTTATATACAAATAACACACAAAGGCTGTTATACAACATTTCGTAATTTAAAATTAATTGTAAAACAGGAAAGTAAAATTTTTATAACAGTTATACTAAGGTTTTTTTTATAGAGCTTTTGCATAAAAAACCTGTTATACAAAAAAATTATTGCTATAAAGCAAGGTATAATCTTTAATTAATATAAAACTGCTACACCGAAAACAAACTGTTTTAAAAATATAACAAAATTAAGATTTTCGTAAATGTGTAAAACTGTTATATTGGGTAATTTTTTAAGAGCTATAGGAAAGTTAAAAAAAAAACACATAAAATTCAGAAAAATGCATGAAATCTTTATTTGAATCGATAGTACGTTCCATATAATTAAATGTTTAAAGATTATTTCATGCAAATGTTGACCGTGACTGCGCCTCAAATGGCCCATTCGCTTAGTCCAATTTGTACATACTCTTTCCAACATTTCGGCCGGTATCTCATGAATAAATGCTTCAATGTTGTCTTCCAATGCGTCAATTGAAGCGGGCATGTGTGCATAGACATGAGCTTTAACATAGCCCCACAAAAACTAGTCTAAAGGCGTTAAATCGCACGATCTAGGCGGCCAATTGACCGGTCGCGAACGTGAAATAAAATGTTCACCAAACTCGCCTCTCAATAAGTCCATTGTTAAGCGTGCTGTGTGGCATGTGGCACCGTCTTGTTGAAAACACATGTCATGCAAGTCAAGCTCTTGCATTTTGGGCAAAAAAAGTTTGATATCATCTCACGGTAGCGCTCACCATTCACAGTTACGTTACGATTCCCATCATCTTTGAAGAAGTACGGTCCAATGATGCCACCAGCCCATAAACCGCACCAAACTGTGACTTTTTCTGGATGCATTGGTAGCTCTGGCTGATCTTCACTCCATAATCGATAATTCTGCTTATTAACGTACCCATTGTGCCAAAAATGAGCTTCGTCGCTGAACACAAGAAGCGCGCGATGAACTTTCTTAACAGAGCACGCATTTTGATAATAAAATTCAATAATTTGCATGCGTTGTTCGTTAGTAAGACGATTCATGGTAAATTATAGACCAAACTGAAGATGTTTGACAGTGAAACAAAACACGAAACTTGCGTCAGCTGTTTAAACCAGTGTTGCCAAAAAGATAATAGCTAAAAAAATCACCCGATACATAAAAACACTTTTTTTACAGTAAATTTTTAGTAAATGAATAATGTAACTGTTAGGCAGCTTTTTGTAAACTCTTATATATTCTTACAACTGTTATAAAAGATAAAACAGCTGTTATAAAATTTATGCTAACTGTTTTAATTAAATTTTTTTTTTTTTAAATGCCCTTTTCTTGCTATAACATTTGTTTTATTTTTTACTACAATCTTAAACAATTACAACCAGTGGCTTACTCGTAATCTCAAACAGAAATCACAAATCAATTCCATCATACTTTCGTGTTTGTGGTTAACATTTTTTCCAACATTTTGGCAAATAAATTTGTACATGCCATGTTTAATCTTGGCTGAGGTTTAATTTTTTTTCAGTTTTGATTTTTTTCAAAATTTCTGTTTGATGTGCAGCATTGAATTTCATTTTTGGGGTTTTGAAATTTATTATATCAATTACACAATTGTTAAGAAATTTTTTATACAATAAAATATTAGTATATTGGCATAATTTTCAACATAATTGCGGTTTATTTTAAAATGTGTGTGAAGTTAGCTCCGTCAGTTAGCTTCGTTTTGTTGCCTATCAAGTTTCCTGTACACAAGCAACTTCTGTTAACATAGTTCATACTCAAAGACTGTTAAGACAACAGAATGGATGTTTTTTGCCAAAAATAAATAATTTGAGACAAAAATAAATTTAAAAACGTTAATTTAGAATTATTAATAAAACATTTATTTTTTATTTAAACAATTTGGCCCGGAAATGAATTACAATTAAAAAAAGTCGTTTTTTCAGAACCCGAAAATGGGTCAAAATCGAAATGGTGCTCTAATATGGACTTATAGGGTTGATAGTTTAGGTATTCTAGATTTCAGAACTATATAGTTTTTATTCAGAATTTGTATAGATTTTTTGTAATAGAGCATAGCTGAAAGTGTATTTATGAGATTTCTACTAAAAAAAAGTCCTACTTTCAGAACCCGAAAATGGGTCAAAATCGAAATGGTGCTCTAATATGGACTAATAGGGTTGATAGTTTAGGTATTCTAGATTTCAGAACTATATAGTTTTTATTCAGAATTTGTATAGATTTTTTGTAATAGAGCATAGCTGAAAGTGTATTTATGAGATTTCTACTAAAAAAAAGTCCTACTTTCAGAACCCGAAAATGGGTCAAAATCGAAATGGTGCTCTAATATGGACTAATAGGGTTGATAGTTTAGGTATTCTAGATTTCAGAACTATATAGTTTTTATTCAGAATTTGTATAGATTTTTTGTAATAGAGCATAGCTGAAAGTGTATTTATGAGATTTCTACTAAAAAAAAGTCCTACTTTCAGAACCCGAAAATGGGTCAAAATCGAAATGGTGCTCTAATATGGACTAATAGGGTTGATAGTTTAGGTATTCTAGATTTCAGAACTATATAGTTTTTATTCAGAATTTGTATAGATTTTTTGTAATAGAGCATAGCTGAAAGTGTATTTATGAGATTTCTACTAAAAAAAAGTCCTACTTTCAAAACCCGAAAATGGGTCAAAATCGAAATGGTGCTCTAATATGGACTAATAGGGTTGATAGTTTAGGTATTCTAGATTTCAGAACTATATAGTTTTTATTCAGAATTTGTATAGATTTTTTGTAATAGAGCATAGCTGAAAGTGTATTTATGAGATTTCTACTAAAAAAAGTCCTACTTTCAGAACCCGAAAATGGGTCAAAATCGAAATGGTGCTCTAATATGGACTAATAGGGTTGATAGTTTAGGTATTCTAGATTTCAGAACTATATAGTTTTTATTCAGAATTTGTATAGATTTTTTGTAATAGAGCATAGCTGAAAGTGTATTTATGAGATTTCTACTAAAAAAAAGTCCTACTTTCAGAACCCGAAAATGGGTCAAAATCGAAATGGTGCTCTAATATGGACTAATAGGGTTGATAGTTTAGGTATTCTAGATTTCAGAACTATATAGTTTTTATTCAGAATTTGTATAGATTTTTTGTAATAGAGCATAGCTGAAAGTGTATTTATGAGATTTCTACTAAAAAAAAGTCCTACTTTCAAAACCCGAAAATGGGTCAAAATCGAAATGGTGCTCTAATATGGACTAATAGGGTTGATAGTTTAGGTATTCTAGATTTCAGAACTATATAGTTTTTATTCAGAATTTGTATAGATTTTTTGTAATAGAGCATAGCTGAAAGTGTATTTATGAGATTTCTACTAAAAAAAAGTCCTACTTTCAGAACCCGAAAATGGGTCAAAATCGAAATGGTGCTCTAATATGGACTAATAGGGTTGATAGTTTAGGTATTCTAGATTTCAGAACTATATAGTTTTTATTCAGAATTTGTATAGATTTTTTGTAATAGAGCATAGCTGAAAGTGTATTTATGAGATTTCTACTAAAAAAAAGTCCTACTTTCAGAACCCGAAAATGGGTCAAAATCGAAATGGTGCTCTAATATGGACTAATAGGGTTGATAGTTTAGGTATTCTAGATTTCAGAACTATATAGTTTTTATTCAGAATTTGTATAGATTTTTTGTAATAGAGCATAGCTGAAAGTGTATTTATGAGATTTCTACTAAAAAAAAGTCCTACTTTCAGAACCCGAAAATGGGTCAAAATCGAAATGGTGCTCTAATATGGACTAATAGGGTTGATAGTTTAGGTATTCTAGATTTCAGAACTATATAGTTTTTATTCAGAATTTGTATAGATTTTTTGTAATAGAGCATAGCTGAAAGTGTATTTATGAGATTTCTACTAAAAAAAAGTCCTACTTTCAGAACCCGAAAATGGGTCAAAATCGAAATGGTGCTCTAATATGGACTAATAGGGTTGATAGTTTAGGTATTCTAGATTTCAGAACTATATAGTTTTTATTCAGAATTTGTATAGATTTTTTGTAATAGAGCATAGCTGAAAGTGTATTTATGAGATTTCTACTAAAAAAAAGTCCTACTTTCAGAACCCGAAAATGGGTCAAAATCGAAATGGTGCTCTAATATGGACTAATAGGGTTGATAGTTTAGGTATTCTAGATTTCAGAACTATATAGTTTTTATTCAGAATTTGTATAGATTTTTTGTAATAGAGCATAGCTGAAAGTGTATTTATGAGATTTCTACTAAAAAAAAGTCCTACTTTCAAAACCCGAAAATGGGTCAAAATCGAAATGGTGCTCTAATATGGACTAATAGGGTTGATAGTTTAGGTATTCTAGATTTCAGAACTATATAGTTTTTATTCAGAATTTGTATAGATTTTTTGTAATAGAGCATAGCTGAAAGTGTATTTATGAGATTTCTACTAAAAAAAAGTCCTACTTTCAGAACCCGAAAATGGGTCAAAATCGAAATGGTGCTCTAATATGGACTAATAGGGTTGATAGTTTAGGTATTCTAGATTTCAGAACTATATAGTTTTTATTCAGAATTTGTATAGATTTTTTGTAATAGAGCATAGCTGAAAGTGTATTTATGAGATTTCTACTAAAAAAAAGTCCTACTTTCAGAACCCGAAAATGGGTCAAAATCGAAATGGTGCTCTAATATGGACTAATAGGGTTGATAGTTTAGGTATTCTAGATTTCAGAACTATATAGTTTTTATTCAGAATTTGTATAGATTTTTTGTAATAGAGCATAGCTGAAAGTGTATTTATGAGATTTCTACTAAAAAAAAGTCCTACTTTCAAAACCCGAAAATGGGTCAAAATCGAAATGGTGCTCTAATATGGACTAATAGGGTTGATAGTTTAGGTATTCTAGATTTCAGAACTATATAGTTTTTATTCAGAATTTGTATAGATTTTTTGTAATAGAGCATAGCTGAAAGTGTATTTATGAGATTTCTACTAAAAAAAAGTCCTACTTTCAGAACCCGAAAATGGGTCAAAATCGAAATGGTGCTCTAATATGGACTAATAGGGTTGATAGTTTAGGTATTCTAGATTTCAGAACTATATAGTTTTTATTCAGAATTTGTATAGATTTTTTGTAATAGAGCATAGCTGAAAGTGTATTTATGAGATTTCTACTAAAAAAAAGTCCTACTTTCAGAACCCGAAAATGGGTCAAAATCGAAATGGTGCTCTAATATGGACTAATAGGGTTGATAGTTTAGGTATTCTAGATTTCAGAACTATATAGTTTTTATTCAGAATTTGTATAGATTTTTTGTAATAGAGCATAGCTGAAAGTGTATTTATGAGATTTCTACTAAAAAAAAGTCCTACTTTCAGAACCCGAAAATGGGTCAAAATCGAAATGGTGCTCTAATATGGACTAATAGGGTTGATAGTTTAGGTATTCTAGATTTCAGAACTATATAGTTTTTATTCAGAATTTGTATAGATTTTTTGTAATAGAGCATAGCTGAAAGTGTATTTATGAGATTTCTACTAAAAAAAAGTCCTACTTTCAGAACCCGAAAATGGGTCAAAATCGAAATGGTGCTCTAATATGGACTAATAGGGTTGATAGTTTAGGTATTCTAGATTTCAGAACTATATAGTTTTTATTCAGAATTTGTATAGATTTTTTGTAATAGAGCATAGCTGAAAGTGTATTTATGAGATTTCTACTAAAAAAAAGTCCTACTTTCAAAACCCGAAAATGGGTCAAAATCGAAATGGTGCTCTAATATGGACTAATAGGGTTGATAGTTTAGGTATTCTAGATTTCAGAACTATATAGTTTTTATTCAGAATTTGTATAGATTTTTTGTAATAGAGCATAGCTGAAAGTGTATTTATGAGATTTCTACTAAAAAAAAGTCCTACTTTCAAAACCCGAAAATGGGTCAAAATCGAAATGGTGCTCTAATATGGACTAATAGGGTTGATAGTTTAGGTATTCTAGATTTCAGAACTATATAGTTTTTATTCAGAATTTGTATAGATTTTTTGTAATAGAGCATAGCTGAAAGTGTATTTATGAGATTTCTACTAAAAAAAAGTCCTACTTTCAGAACCCATTTTCGGGTTCTGAAAGTAGGACTTTTTTTTAGTAGAAATCTCATAAATACACTTTCAGCTATGCTCTATTACAAAAAATCTATACAAATTCTGAATAAAAACTATATAGTTCTGAAATCTAGAATACCTAAACTATCAACCCTATTAGTCCATATTAGAGCACCATTTCGATTTTGACCCATTTTCGGGTTCTGAAAGTAGGACTTTTTTTTAGTAGAAATCTCATAAATACACTTTCAGCTATGCTCTATTACAAAAAATCTATACAAATTCTGAATAAAAACTATATAGTTCTGAAATCTAGAATACCTAAACTATCAACCCTATTAGTCCATATTAGAGCACCATTTCGATTTTGACCCATTTTCGGGTTCTGAAAGTAGGACTTTTTTTTAGTAGAAATCTCATAAATACACTTTCAGCTATGCTCTATTACAAAAAATCTATACAAATTCTGAATAAAAACTATATAGTTCTGAAATCTAGAATACCTAAACTATCAACCCTATTAGTCCATATTAGAGCACCATTTCGATTTTGACCCATTTTCGGGTTTTGAAAGTAGGACTTTTTTTTAGTAGAAATCTCATAAATACACTTTCAGCTATGCTCTATTACAAAAAATCTATACAAATTCTGAATAAAAACTATATAGTTCTGAAATCTAGAATACCTAAACTATCAACCCTATTAGTCCATATTAGAGCACCATTTCGATTTTGACCCATTTTCGGGTTCTGAAAGTAGGACTTTTTTTTAGTAGAAATCTCATAAATACACTTTCAGCTATGCTCTATTACAAAAAATCTATACAAATTCTGAATAAAAACTATATAGTTCTGAAATCTAGAATACCTAAACTATCAACCCTATTAGTCCATATTAGAGCACCATTTCGATTTTGACCCATTTTCGGGTTCTGAAAGTAGGACTTTTTTTTAGTAGAAATCTCATAAATACACTTTCAGCTATGCTCTATTACAAAAAATCTATACAAATTCTGAATAAAAACTATATAGTTCTGAAATCTAGAATACCTAAACTATCAACCCTATTAGTCCATATTAGAGCACCATTTCGATTTTGACCCATTTTCGGGTTCTGAAAGTAGGACTTTTTTTTAGTAGAAATCTCATAAATACACTTTCAGCTATGCTCTATTACAAAAAATCTATACAAATTCTGAATAAAAACTATATAGTTCTGAAATCTAGAATACCTAAACTATCAACCCTATTAGTCCATATTAGAGCACCATTTCGATTTTGACCCATTTTCGGGTTCTGAAAGTAGGACTTTTTTTTAGTAGAAATCTCATAAATACACTTTCAGCTATGCTCTATTACAAAAAATCTATACAAATTCTGAATAAAAACTATATAGTTCTGAAATCTAGAATACCTAAACTATCAACCCTATTAGTCCATATTAGAGCACCATTTCGATTTTGACCCATTTTCGGGTTTTGAAAGTAGGACTTTTTTTTAGTAGAAATCTCATAAATACACTTTCAGCTATGCTCTATTACAAAAAATCTATACAAATTCTGAATAAAAACTATATAGTTCTGAAATCTAGAATACCTAAACTATCAACCCTATTAGTCCATATTAGAGCACCATTTCGATTTTGACCCATTTTCGGGTTCTGAAAGTAGGACTTTTTTTTAGTAGAAATCTCATAAATACACTTTCAGCTATGCTCTATTACAAAAAATCTATACAAATTCTGAATAAAAACTATATAGTTCTGAAATCTAGAATACCTAAACTATCAACCCTATTAGTCCATATTAGAGCACCATTTCGATTTTGACCCATTTTCGGGTTCTGAAAGTAGGACTTTTTTTTAGTAGAAATCTCATAAATACACTTTCAGCTATGCTCTATTACAAAAAATCTATACAAATTCTGAATAAAAACTATATAGTTCTGAAATCTAGAATACCTAAACTATCAACCCTATTAGTCCATATTAGAGCACCATTTCGATTTTGACCCATTTTCGGGTTTTGAAAGTAGGACTTTTTTTTAGTAGAAATCTCATAAATACACTTTCAGCTATGCTCTATTACAAAAAATCTATACAAATTCTGAATAAAAACTATATAGTTCTGAAATCTAGAATACCTAAACTATCAACCCTATTAGTCCATATTAGAGCACCATTTCGATTTTGACCCATTTTCGGGTTCTGAAAGTAGGACTTTTTTTTAGTAGAAATCTCATAAATACACTTTCAGCTATGCTCTATTACAAAAAATCTATACAAATTCTGAATAAAAACTATATAGTTCTGAAATCTAGAATACCTAAACTATCAACCCTATTAGTCCATATTAGAGCACCATTTCGATTTTGACCCATTTTCGGGTTCTGAAAGTAGGACTTTTTTTTAGTAGAAATCTCATAAATACACTTTCAGCTATGCTCTATTACAAAAAATCTATACAAATTCTGAATAAAAACTATATAGTTCTGAAATCTAGAATACCTAAACTATCAACCCTATTAGTCCATATTAGAGCACCATTTCGATTTTGACCCATTTTCGGGTTCTGAAAGTAGGACTTTTTTTTAGTAGAAATCTCATAAATACACTTTCAGCTATGCTCTATTACAAAAAATCTATACAAATTCTGAATAAAAACTATATAGTTCTGAAATCTAGAATACCTAAACTATCAACCCTATTAGTCCATATTAGAGCACCATTTCGATTTTGACCCATTTTCGGGTTCTGAAAGTAGGACTTTTTTTTAGTAGAAATCTCATAAATACACTTTCAGCTATGCTCTATTACAAAAAATCTATACAAATTCTGAATAAAAACTATATAGTTCTGAAATCTAGAATACCTAAACTATCAACCCTATTAGTCCATATTAGAGCACCATTTCGATTTTGACCCATTTTCGGGTTCTGAAAGTAGGACTTTTTTTTAGTAGAAATCTCATAAATACACTTTCAGCTATGCTCTATTACAAAAAATCTATACAAATTCTGAATAAAAACTATATAGTTCTGAAATCTAGAATACCTAAACTATCAACCCTATTAGTCCATATTAGAGCACCATTTCGATTTTGACCCATTTTCGGGTTTTGAAAGTAGGACTTTTTTTTAGTAGAAATCTCATAAATACACTTTCAGCTATGCTCTATTACAAAAAATCTATACAAATTCTGAATAAAAACTATATAGTTCTGAAATCTAGAATACCTAAACTATCAACCCTATTAGTCCATATTAGAGCACCATTTCGATTTTGACCCATTTTCGGGTTCTGAAAGTAGGACTTTTTTTTAGTAGAAATCTCATAAATACACTTTCAGCTATGCTCTATTACAAAAAATCTATACAAATTCTGAATAAAAACTATATAGTTCTGAAATCTAGAATACCTAAACTATCAACCCTATTAGTCCATATTAGAGCACCATTTCGATTTTGACCCATTTTCGGGTTCTGAAAGTAGGACTTTTTTTTAGTAGAAATCTCATAAATACACTTTCAGCTATGCTCTATTACAAAAAATCTATACAAATTCTGAATAAAAACTATATAGTTCTGAAATCTAGAATACCTAAACTATCAACCCTATTAGTCCATATTAGAGCACCATTTCGATTTTGACCCATTTTCGGGTTCTGAAAGTAGGACTTTTTTTTAGTAGAAATCTCATAAATACACTTTCAGCTATGCTCTATTACAAAAAATCTATACAAATTCTGAATAAAAACTATATAGTTCTGAAATCTAGAATACCTAAACTATCAACCCTATAAGTCCATATTAGAGCACCATTTCGATTTTGACCCATTTTCGGGTTCTGAAAAAACGACTTTTTTTAATTGTAATTCATTTCCGGGCCAAATTGTTTAAATAAAAAATAAATGTTTTATTAATAATTCTAAATTAACGTTTTTAAATTTATTTTTGTCTCAAATTATTTATTTTTGGCAAAAAACATCCATTCTGTTGTCTTAACAGTCTTTGAGTATGAACTATGTTAACAGAAGTTGCTTGTGTACAGGAAACTTGATAGGCAACAAAACGAAGCTAACTGACGGAGCTAACTTCACACACATTATTTTAAAGCGTACTAGCTGACCCGGCAAACGTTCGTTTGCCATATAGCTTATTTCATTCAGATGTTACAGGGTCTGCATGCCAAATTTTAGTACACCGGTTGATTAATTAAGAAGATAATTTGATTATTAGTTAAATTTCTATCCAGATGTTACACTATTTGCCTACCAAATTTCAAGAAAATCTGTTAATTAGTTAAAAAGATATAGGAAGGAGGAGCTTTTACCCTTCTTGCCCTATTTCATATTCTGTTCTCTTTCAGATGTTGCAGTGCATGCATGCCAAATTTTAAGAAAACCGGTTGATTAGTTAAGAAGATATAGGTTGCGGGAGCTTTTACCCCTCTTGCCCTTTTTTACGCCCTATTCCCTATTTTCTTTACGATGTTATAGTGGCTGCATGCCAAATTTTAAGAAACCCGGCTGATTAGTTAAGAATATATAGAAAGGGGGAACTTTTGCCCCTCGTGCCTTATTTTGCGCCGTCTAGCGACATAAAATAAACTTTACGAACTATTCACATACCTAACAAATAAAAATCGGTCAAGCCTTTTAATAGAAGCTCAAAATGGGGGGCATTTTATTGATATTTGAATGGAAATATATAGGAAAATCTAAATGTCATATCTCCGTAACCCCTGGGCCGATTTCATGCAAACTTTACATTAACCATGTACAGACTATCCCTAACGTACCCTGAAGTTTTATGTGAAGGCGGTTGACCCGTTTCCGCAGTTAGTGGTGACATCAAAGTGTACACTTCTTTTTATTTTTAAAAGCGTATAGAATTTATGTTTTTCTTTTTAATAAACTGATTTTAGGATGGCACCACTCCCTTAATTTTGTCAGCCGCTAGTGGACATACCACATGTGTATTAGAATTACTGGAACAGGGAGCAGATCCAAATAGCAGAAGAGCTACAGGGACTACACCCTTATTTTTTGCAGCGCAAGGTGGTTATTTGGATGTGGTGAAGATTTTGATTAAAGCTGGAGCCAGTGTGGATACACCATCAGTGGTGAGTAAAAAATACAGTGTACTGAAAAGAGTTAAATTCAAGGTTTTTATTTTTAATATTCTCAAAGGATGGTGGTACTCCTTTATTTGTAGCGGCCCAAGGTGGCCATGTTAAATTAGTTAAGGAATTATTAGATTGTGGTGCCAATGTTAATGCCTGCATGAAGGTGAGTTTTCGAATAAAAAATAATTTATAAGTGACTTTACATCTTAATATATTTCTTAGGACCGTGCTACCCCCGTTTTCATAGCGGCTCAAAATGGCCATCGCACAGTTTTATCTTTACTTTTAACTGCTGGTGCTTATCCCGACACTAAGCGCATTGATGGCGCAACCCCTTTATGGATTGCTGCCCAAATGGGTCATGATCATATCTGTAAGGTTCTATTACAAAATGGTGCTAATGTTGATGCTGTAAGATGTGATGGGGCCACGCCTTTATTTAAAGCGGCCCACAAGGGTCACGCAGCTGTGGTAACAGAGTTACTGAAACATAGGCCTAATTTGACCTTGTTGCCGGTAAGTAAACTTTTTAAAAGAAAAATGATAATAAAGTTTTTTAGAGAAACAGTTTAAATTAACCTTTAAAGCTTTTCGTTAAATAAAGCTTTTATAGATGAGACATTTGGATAATTGTAATTTCTCTTTAACATTAAAAGGCTCTACTCTCAACCGCGTGTCTTAAGAGTAGAGCTTTAAGTGCATTGAGAGGTTAATGTTTTTAATTGGAATTTATATTATTTTAGAACGGAGAGACTGCTTTACATGCCGCTGCCATGTTTGGCCATATGACAGTGGTCAAGCAATTAATAGCTGCTGGTGCGGATATCAATCAAATTAACCACGATGGCTTAACCGCTATTCAGGTGGCTCGTCAGCAAAAATACACCTCAATTTGTGAGTATTTACAGGAACGCCAGAGGACCAATAAAAATCGAAATAAACAAAGTTAAGAAACAACTGTAAAACCCAATTAAAATATGTATACAGTAAAAGCTCTTATAAGGAGAAATTTTATGGTGGCAAAGGCTTTATGATAAAAAAGTCCTGGTTTTCTGATGAGACAAGAGGATATTTGCTCTAATAAAAGCTCTGCTTATAGCAAGCTTTTACTGTATAATGATTTGAAGAAAAAGGAATTTAAGGACTAATCAATATTACAAAAACCAACCCGGCCATAATTGTTAGAAAAGCAAGAAAGTTTGACGACTGGAAAATTTAAAAGTAAAAAACTTTCAAATTCATGTAGAGCTTAATCTTAATAGAAACAAACAAAGAGCTTTTAATCCTAAACAAACCACAGATTCTCAATCACACACTCTCTTCTCTATCTCTTTGACACACCTGTATACACATTTTAACTTATACAGCTTTATGAAAAGCAAACTAAACTAACACTAGTAAAAACCCAAGAATGATAGAAAAGAGATTACGTCATGCGCATGATTTCAAATTAGATCACGTATTTTTTCCCTGGCCAGAAATAATCAGTCTAAAATTCCCTTACGAGGCGAATTCACACCACATGACCTTAGCTTGCTACGTAAGCAAGATCTAATAACTAACCATGTGTGAAAATGGTATACCGTTCTGGTGGTTCTGACGAATCTTTAATAAATTCTTTAATTTTCACTTAGAATTATAATGATAAAAACGTTTTTCAATTATTACATTTCAAAACACATAATCTGAAATAAAAAACAAAATTAAATATTTCTTTGAACTGTTTAGTACAGTGTTGCATTATTTTGACAAAAAGTTTAAATTTTTTACAGTTTTGTATCGGTTTTAGAAATAATACCACCTTGTATGAATTCGCCTTGGTCCCTATGATTCGAAAATTCGAAGCATTTTTTAAGAACTGTACGCATTTTATTAGAACTTGCAGCCCTGCAATTAAACAACAACTATCTTGAGTTTGACAGCTTAAAATTATTAGCCAAAATGAACGCAATTCGCGTGACGTGATTTGTTCTAGATGCACAGCAGATTTCAAATTTGTTTTCGGGATGGCGTAATCTTTATTACTAAAATTTTTTGAAAAAAAAACACAATTTATACACAACAAGTTTTCCTAACTTTTCTCTACATTCTCCTTTCAAAACTTGCATAAAAACTTGCTGTATGTAAATTGTTTATTACGAATCCATTTATTGTGGTTGCAAGTTTATTCGAATACTAATTAAAATTAAAAATTAATTGCACAATTATTTGATATTTTATTACAATAAAAATCTAATAATTTTCCTTCTAATTAAATATTTATTGAATTACATACATATTTATATAAATTTTAAGTTTTTATTTTATTTTTAAAATGCCTCGTAATAACTAAAATAATAAAGAATTATTGAAGCGTAAAACAATTTAATATAAAAAAAAAGCACTACGTCCATTTTCTAAAAAAAGAAAACTAATCAAAATCTTAACAAATCCTTATAAAAAAATTCTTATGATAATCATTCATACCTTTAATATAATATTTAATTGAATCTATTAATAATATAATTAAACTAATTAAACAATTTGTATATAATATAATTAATATATTTAAATAAAAATAATTGTTAAAACATTTTTATGAATAATAAGCAATTGTTAAATATGTGCAATAACTTTATTTCATCTTTTTTTATTAAAAGAATTTGTAATTTTAATTAAAATAAATACAACACTTTTCAAATCCTATTTAAGTTTAACTTAAACTTCAATTGTAAATTTATAGAAAAAACAAAAGTATTGAAAATTTATTTATAAAAAAAAAAAAAAAAAAAAAAATTGTAATTATTTAAATACAATTTAATTGGAAGAAAACTTAATGCAAATCCGTTTTTTCAGCCATTAATTTTCAAAGTAAGTATACGAACGTAATTGTACAGAAAATAAGAAAGGTTTGAAAGTGTATATGGGTAATTACAAAGTGTTGAACGTGACAGTCGTACGCATCAAAAATGCAAAATATTTTAAGCAAAAAATATTTTTACGTTTTCTTAACCCTTTAATTATAGCACTGTTAGCTATACAAAAGTTTATGGAGGGCGCGATTCTAGGTCAAAGATAATGGCAAAAGAAGTAGCGGTTCGAACGTGAAGAAAACAGAAGTAGTTTTTTGGCCATGTATAAAAAGGCGTAATTCAGCGAAACCTGGCACAATTTTTTAGTCAAACTACTTTCAGAATTTTACGTAGCAATGTTACATTAAAATGTCTTGGTTTGATACCAAAATCTTCTGTATTTTTTTTTAAGCCAAAATCTGGGTCGATACGTGACATTTCGAACGTGAAATTTTTTCCTTAATAATTTAACTGAATAATGATCAAAATAAAATAAAAATTTACCGTTAATCCGAATAACATATTTCTCTTTGAACTCTTCCTAAGATTACAGACCATGTAAGAAAATTTTTTTGGAATAAGTTTTATAAGTTTTACCTCTTTTAAGAAAGATAAATATTAAAGAAAACACAATAAAACATTCTCACATATGTATAAGAAATTACGTTTGCACAACTTTGCAGTCTGATTGTTCATCTAAGACCATATTTACATTATGCAATTAACGGTGCAATTTTCGCATGCAACTTTTTGTGTGTTAGCAAGAGGTGTAGGGAAGAAAACGGGGTTGATAAAGTTGAAAAAAATGTAAATGTGAAAAGAGTTTCGTAGTAACTTCTTTAAAAGCAAATAGAAACAAATGCGGTATAAGTGAACAAATTTATAGGTAAATTTATAAAATTAGTAAAATCTAAATATTTCTCTATAACAATATCGTAAAATAATCTGGGGTATAATCACCGCATTCGATAGTATCGTATCGAATAAACTATCGACGTTTTTTGCATACGATAGACACTGACGTATCGAATGAAAACCAGATAAATGTAATGTCGAGTTACTCGATATCGAATGCTTTTATTTCAAATCCAATACATTTGATTCGATATCGAGTTTCATTATACCAAAATAAATAATTTCGATAATTTTTGCTCGATATCGTATGCGGTGATTAGACCCCTGCTTTTAATAACTTTAAAATTTTCGGTCACGGTGGACCTTTTGACGGATATGCCCATATCTATATTGTTATCTCCCTAAACGGACACTTTCATTACGTGGACACCACCTTTCCGCGGACACAATTCTCTGGTCACCACAGCGTTATTAAAGAAAGCATTCAGTTCTTTTGAGAGGAAATTCCCCTTGTACGGATATATTTTAATGGTCCCTTCGGCGTCCGGTCATGAGAGATAGCATTGCACAGTTTATATGCTTTTAATAATTCCTTTTCAATGATGTTTTAATTTAAAATTTTAAACTTACTCTTTAATACGATTGGGTTTCTTGAGCTAAATTGCCCATGTTTATTCTTGATTAATACACTGAAATTTATTGTTGGAGGATTTCACTGGTGGCTTAGCCAGCCATCAGGAAACCTTTGCCCAAAGACTTTAGAAAAGCTAAATAAATTATACAAAAAAAAAAACCGCAGAGTGAATGAGAATTACAATCCCTCAAGTTTTATTTGCAACGTTATCAAAACTTAAACAAAATACCAACGATTAACAGTGAGTTTATCTTTTCTTACATTCCCCACTGCAATTAGTTGGATATTCCTAACATTAATTGTAGTTGTAAGTGGGTTGAAAAAAAACCAAATTAAAAAAATTGCTTTAAGCATATGCATAAGCTGACTTAAGCTACTGTCAAAAATTAACAAAAACCCTCTCAAAAACATTTATAAAAACAAAAATAAAATCAAAAAACATTTTATTCCATACGGAAAGTGTTATCTGTTTCGCACTTTGCTTAAGCAAATGCAAGTTATATAAAATTAACCAAAAAGTTATCTTAAGTTCAATATGGTTCGAAACATATGAATCACATGTAAGCTTATTATATATAAAATAATTTTCCTAGTTCAGTTCGGGCAAAAAATAATTTTTTATTAATACGATTTCGTTTGCTGTGCTAAATTAACTCGAATATTTTGATGTATTAAGATTTTTGTTATTTGTCCCAAATCAAATATTATGACTTCGAAAATGATTTTTGAAATAAAAAAAAATTTCAATATTTATCAAAGTGACAATAAACGATTATGACAAGTGTTGCCAGAACTTTTAGAGAAAAAATCAGCAAAAAACTATAATTTTTCATCAAAAAATCTGCAAAATCTGCGACAAGATTTTAAAAGTCTTTAATAAATCTTCAACACATTTATTAGAAGCTATGTAGTTTATTTAGAATTCATTATATAATATAATTCATAATTATTTTCAAAATATTCGGCCATATTCTGGAATTTGAAATCGATGGTAGTCTAAAAACTAGTTCTGGTAAATATCTTCTATCCGGCAAGTCTGTTCGATTTGCAAAAGTTTATGAACATTTTCATAAAATACTGGATTCTATGCGATCAGAGTTACATTTTCTCGTAAAGTAGCTGTGGCATTTGAGTTTGCATCATTTTTGAGGGATAGTGTGGCATTGACATCAGATTTTGCAGACATTTTTTTATGTCGGATAGAATTAATTGGCTTATCGGAAGAAACTTTGTCCTTAGACTTGACTGCAAACGTCTACTTTACAACTCCATCTTAAAGTAGGGCTGCCAGAAGTTTGAACCTATCAACCAGGACACATAGAAAAAATGGATAAAAAATTACACCAACAAAAATGTTTTTTTAATACATGTGTATGTATATGTAAAAACCATCCATTTTTAATTTTTAAATCCAAAAATATATGAGGCTATTAGCGCAGAAGTGGTGTAACCCACAATTTAATTTGGTTACGGTTCTGGTGTAAGAAATGTTCTTTGCACTGTTCTTTACAGTGCAATAGTCGAGTTAGCCAACTCTTTGTATCCAAAACAGATGGAGCTAGAAAATTTTTTTGCAAACCAAGTATTATAGTGCAAGAGTAGTGTTAACTCCTCATTATCTCATAGCCTCATATATAAAAAAAAAAATAACGTGTACTTCATTGAGCTTAAAATGTTCTAAACTATAATACTGTTCAGAAGATTGCACTTTTTCTAGAACTTATTTCAATCTTTGATATAGTTATAAAACAGGCAGCATGTCATATTAAAATTAAACTTACATTGAATAACACTCTCCAGTGTTTCGGTCTTTAACGAGTTTCTTTCTTTAGTCCATTGAGCAGACTAAGTACTCAACTTGAAAAAATCAAAATCTTTTGATTTTTCTTCAACCAAATCGGCAACTGTCAATCTCATCAATTGACAAAGCCATACACGCTTTGATTTGGACAACAACCGACACAGTTGACAATTGAATTGAAACGTGTATGGGCTGCTTTAGAGAAAGCAATTTGTTGTCGGTTTTCGATTACTTATAAAAGTTGTTTACACGGTATAACTTTTTACAGCAACTAGTTGAAACAACATTTGAAAGAGCTTCGAGTCTCATCTAATATTATTGCAAGCTTTTAGTTAAACGACGTTTACACCACATAACAGTTGAATTTAATTAAAGTTATAACAGAAATCTTAAACTTTGTTAACAACTAAAACCAACAAAAAACAAATTTTTTGTCTTGACCTGTTCAAAAAACCAGGACAATTTGATAGTGGACCAGGACACCAGGACAAGTAGTCTAAAACCAGGACAATCCTGGATAACCAGGACGTATGGCAGGCCTATCTTAAAGCCAATCAGGTGTTATGGTATTCCGTTATGGGGCACTGCCACGGCCTCTAATATCGAACAAATTCAAAGGCGCCAAAATAAACTTCTTCGAATATTCACAGCTGTTAAAAACTCAAATATTCACAAGGATCTCAATGTGCCATTAGTTAAAACTATGATAACGAAATATGCAGTAAAATACTTAAAAAGTCTCGAATTTCATCCGAACCCACTAGCTCGAAATATTTTAAATGATAGCGGCCACTTACCCATTTAGATGAGCGATAAACACCTATGTTTATACTTGAACAGAACCCGTGATGAAGACAATTTTAGTCCGGCACTGGCAGGACATAAAATAAAGTATGTATTATAATAAGATTTGATTAATTATTGTAAGTTCATATTTAATATATGAATATTCAATAAATAAATAATATTAAAAATAAATTAAAAGTAAAAAACCTTTTTAAAAAAAATAATTTTTTGCTTTAAAACTTTTACTATAAAATTATAACGTCATTACACAATTTATATAAAATAAAAGCTTGTCGCGAGATTTAAGTACTTGTATTTTCTTAGTTTGAACATTTTAATAGTTAAAATCAAGTTATTAATTAACTTGCTTTTCTGCACAAGTAAATCTCGCGACAAGCTTTTATGTTATATAAATTGTGTAATGACGTTATAATTTGATAGTAAAAGTTTTAAAGCAAAAAATTATTTTTTTTCTTTTTAGCGCATTTAAATAAAAGCTTGTTCTAAAAAGGTTTTTTACTTTTAATTTATTTTTTTACTTTTTAGCGCATTTAAATTATAGCTACTTTTTAAAAAGCTATTTTTACTTTTAATTTTTTTAAAACTCGCATTCGTATTCTCAGCAAGCATTAAAAACTTAGTCAGCCATATTGTATCTAGAGTGGTCACTTTACTTATCGAGTTATTCTTAGCAAGCCTTTTCATTTGGTACCCATATTGTAGAAGTGCATTAACAATAACTAGTCCGCCATGTTGTGTTTGTCCGCCATATTGGATTTAGAGTGACCACTTAATGTTTTGACTTGTTCTTAGCAATCCCTTTAATTTAATACCCATTTTGTAGAAGTGCATTAATATTAACTAGACCGCCATGTTGTGTGTGTCCAACATATTTTATTTAGAGTGACCCTTTATTTTTCGAGTTATTCTTAGCAAGCCCTTTCATTTGATACCTATATTGTAAAAGTGCATTAAAAATAACTAGTCCGCCATCTTGTTTGTACCGCCATATTTTATTTAGAGTGACCACTTTATTTTTCGAGATATTCCTAGCAAGCCCTTTCATTTAATACTCCTTTTGTAGAAGTGCATTAAAAATAACTAGTCCGCCATATTGTGTGTGCCCGCCATATTGGATTTAGAGTGGCCACTTTATTTTTTAAATTGTTCTTAGAAAGCCCTTTCATTTGCTACCCATATTGTAGAAGTGCATTAAAAATAACTAGTCCGCCATGTTGTGTGTGCCCGCCATATTGGATTTAGAGTGACCACTGTATTTTTCGAGTTGTTCTTAGCATGCCCTTTCATTTGATACCTATTTTGTAGAAGTGCATTAAAAATAGCTTGTCCACCATGTTGTGCGTGGCCGTCATATTGGATTTAGAATGACGTCACAGTTTACCATGTATTGTCATTCAAACTGAACGTGTATACAAAATTTCAGCTCAATCGGTTGGAGATAACTGCTTCGTAATTGAGTTTCTAGATTCCACCCGAACAAACATACATACATTGTTAGTTAAATAAAAGCTTTTAAAATGGATAGAATTCCGTCAGATAAAAACAACTTCCGAATTCTTGCGTTTTCGATTTTCAGAACACCCCTGATTTTTTCATTAGTACATATGAATATGTGCATATTATTCCGTGTAAAATCAGATGCCATAAGTCCGGCGCTATTAATGCGAATTATTAACTTTAAAGTAATCTTTTGTGAAAAAAATTCCTACCAATGAATCTATTTCCAAACGGTTCTTCCATGAATGGTTGATATATTTCGTTTAGTAATGCAAGAAGTGGAAATAGTACAAACATAAATGAAAATGTAAAGAAGTTTCCACCGAGCTGAAAAATCTGCAATTTTTAACCAAAAATTTTCGAATCTGCATTTTGGCAACCTGCAAAATGAAGATAAATCTACACTTCTGGCATCACTGATTATGACACTTTTGATAACGCTGGGTCTCCACGTAGCAATTTTTATTGCTAAGTCCCAATTCACACGTTGCAAGTCTTATTGATCAGCTGGCTACTTTATAACGAGAGTGACGAGTGGAAAAGAAACGGTTCTCTCTCACTCTCTCTCGCCTATAAGGTAGCAAGCTGATCAATAAGACTTGCAACGTGTGAATTGGCACTAAGTACAAGTATTTTGTTGAAGTATTTTTTCACTTGGCGGCTTTTTCTTGGTTGCTTTTTTAATGAATAATCACACTAATAAATAAACAACCGTACAGAGAAATGAAATGTCAGATAAATTACAACTGATTTGACAGCAGATTGCTAAGCAATAATTGCTCAAGCAAAAATAAGAGCAATCATTGCGCAATGGATTGCCACTCATGGCAATTTGCGGTCTATACGTCGCAAATTTAATGGAGCAATCAAATTTGACGTTTGTTCAAACGTGAAAAAACAGAAGTAGTTTTTGTGGCCATGTATAAAAAGGCGTAATTCAGCGAAACCTGGCACAATTTTTTAGTCAAACTACTTTCAGAATTTTACGTAGCAATGCAACTTTAAAATTTCTTGGTTTGATTCCAAAATCTTCTGTATTTTCTGGGTCGATACGTGACATTTCGAACGTGAAATTTTTTCCGTAATAATTTAACTGAATAATTTCTCTTTGAACTCTTCCTTAGAATACAGACCATGTAAGAACATTTTTTTGGAATGATTTTTATCAAATATCACCTCTTTTAAGAGAGACAAATATTTAAAAAAACATACAATTAAACATTCTCACATATAAAAAATTACGTTTGCGCAACTTTGCAGTCTGATTGTTCATCTAAGTGAACAAATTTATGGGTCAATTTATAAAATTAGTAAAATCTAAATATTTCTCTATAACAATATCGTAAAATAATAAGCTTTTCATAACTTTTAAAATTTCGGTCACGGTGGACCTTTTGACGGAAATGCCCATATACAGGCGTTAAGTACTCTTTTATTCGGATAAGTCCTGCAGTATATTTTCTCTTTAGGCGGTCGTGGTCACCATTACTTAGAATATTTTTATAGATAGAGCTTGTGCTAGTAGATTTGGGCGGAGTTCAAGCCTATTTAAATACTTTATTAAGTATTTTGGGATCATAGTTTTTATTTACTGTGATATCGATTTACGCGAATGTCTTGCAACTTAAATTAACCGCGGATCTCAAACAGTTGGTGTGTATATTAAGCACTTACCAAATGTCCCTGTGTGTGATAAGAATCATTTGCACAGATGCCTAACCCCCACTGCTTTTTCATAATTCCACAAACTTCTGTGGAATAGCAACAGCACCAAGGGATCCCTCGGGACATTTACCGACTACATTCGTTTCGTCTGATGTGAGTATTGTCAAAAAATCCCGCAAAAATATGTAAGCAGACATGAATCCATCATATTCCATCATGATAAAGCTTGGCTTTATGTTGCAAGACCACTTAAAAACTGCCCGACTCCCACTTGTAACAATCGATGCAAGATCTTTTTACTGGAATATACTTCACCTTAGAACACGGTATGAAAAATTGGCTTGATTCGTTCTTGGTTTGAAAAAAGAGCACTTCTCTTGGTACGTATGTATGTATGTATATTTTTAATTCTTTCGCAGCGCCCTTAAGCAGCTGTTTCCAATGGTTTAACCAACTTTATCGCCTTCTTTAAAATCGTAGCAATCTAAAAAAAAGTTTTAATAGGATTCATACATGATTTCTTTAGTTGTAAACGAATTGAAGTGTAAAATATAACAAATAATTAATTTGCTAATATGCAATGTTAACAAGGTTTTTGCTTAAGTGATTTTTTTTGCTTTAATTAACTTATGGAGTTTAAACTTAATGTTTTAATTCAATAAGTTTTTATTATTTAGTGTTGCAGAACACAAACTGAGAAATATTTATATTTTAACTTTACAAATAAACATGGTTTAAGTTTGTGAAATACAAAATTTAAACGAACTTTAACAATCATAAACTTACCACTAAAACAAATTTGACTGCAATGTCAGATTAAAATGCCTTGTTTCAAAGGAAATTTTCTCAGCTTTCTATATCTGTGCTCATTTTTAGAAAATTCTGTACATAAATAACACTGCGCAGCAAAAAAAGCCAGCTCCAATACTTGCAACGCAAAATGAAACTAGAATATTGGTAGCGTAAATCCGCCAAAGGGTTTTGAAAAGTTAGCTCGGGTTCCCGAAATATCGGCCCCTAAAGTTTTTGAATTTTTTGAAAAGGCGTTTGGTATAATTCAGAAAAAATATACTAAATGTACTTCTGTGCTAAAATACTATTTCAGATGTCTTCAGTAGAATTGTATGACAATTGTTTTTATAGAATATATTAACCCTCTAACACTCATTTTATGGGGTCATTTTTGAACTTCCACACAAAAATATACTAAAACGGCACTTTAGAGGGTTTAAATGTTCTAAGAATATTTTCTGCATCAAATTTTACTAGGGGTCTTCTTAAACCAGTGTTGCCAATTAAGCCATTTAGTGGCTAGATTAAGCCATTTTTCACCCTGTTTAGCCATTAAAAAATTAGTTTAGCCATTAGCCATTTTTTTGCCATTTTTCAACTTTTTTAGACATAAAATTTTTTTTTGCCGTTTTTCTTTTTAAAGAATAATTTTTATTTTATTATAAAAATTTATAAAAGTAAAATAAAAGTTTTTACAATTAAAACGCCTTTAATTTAAATCACAACTTTTACAAATGTTCAAATCGCTATAAACGATAATGAAGAAACATCTTTCAAAATAAAGGAACAGTATTCCAATATCAAATTTATAAAATGGATCAACACAAACACCAGTGCTTCTTTCTGGTTGCAAATATTTCAATAAAGAGATGCAGGCGGCAACAAATTTTTTTTTAGAAATTTCAGAATTTAATCCAAATTTTTTTTTTTAATATTTTTAATTAGGCTTAAGTTCATTAAATTTAATTTTTATTAAATTATTTTTGTGAAGAAAGGAATTTTACAACATGAAAATTAATTAAAATTGTTATTGATAATCTTTCATTCTTGAAAATTTGGATTAAAAACCATAAATAGTTCAACAAAATAACCACAATACTAATTATTGTTAAAGCTAAGGCACGAGCTCTATGTGTACATTTGTCCTTCAAGTTGTGCTGAAAAAGGTCAACAGAAAAGAGAAAGACAAAGTGAAAAAACAAAAAATGTACTTGGACTTCAAGAAAAATTCTTGACGAAAGTACGAAAAAACAGAAGTAAAGGAAAAAACATGTAAAATCAATTTAAGTGGATAATCATTCAGGAAAGCAAATTTCGATCTACCAAATGTTAAAATACAATTTGGTTTAAGGATTGATGTTTGACTAGTGACGTCAGCAGTCGTCGATGGCTGCGAGTGTAAGACGGCAAATCCATCTGAGGAGATCGAGTGGTTGCGATCGAAACATGTCATGGTAACCTGCCGGCCAGGGTTCGAGCCCGAGCCACGTCAAGAATGAAAGATTATCAATAACAATTTTAATTAATTTTCATGTTGTAAAATTCCTTTCTTCACAAAAATAATTTAATAAAAATTAAATTTCATGAACTTAAGCCTAATTAAAAATATTAAAAAAAAAAAAAAAAAAATTTGGATTAAAAACCATAAATAGTTCAACAAAATAACCACAATACTAATTAATTTCAGAATTTACTATAAAGTTGCTCTCACTTCCATGGTCTAATGCTGAAGTAGAGAGGGTGTTTAGCCAAGTAAACATCGTTTAAAGAACTTGAGAAATAGGTTACAGTTAGCAACCGTTAATTCGATTTTATCAATTAGCTAAATATTTTTACCATAATAATTAAATATTTATACCAACACCACAATAGTGGAGAGGGTATTACGCGTTTGTGCTGATGTTTGTAACAACTTAAAATATTGCTCCTAAGCCCACTTTTACGTACACCAATTGACTCAGAATCACTTTCTGAGTCGAATTAACTATGTTTGTCCGGCTGACTGTCCATGTAAACCTTGTGCATAAAGTACAGGTCGCAAATTTGCATATAATTTAATAAAATTTGGTACATAGGTTCTAATGTGGTGTAGGATATCATAGTGTCGGTGTTGACTGACTATACTTTCATACTTTTTTTTAACTCTCGCGTCGAGAAACTTTTCGATTGAAATGTGTGAAATGAAACAAAAATGCCATATATTAAAACAAAAATCTGTTTTTCTCACTAAAGTGTGTCTGTAACTTTTTTGGCGAGTTCAAGCTGTCACGTAAGCAAATTACTCGCAAAATTACAGAAAATGTGTGTGTGTAACATTTTTGTGAGAAAAGTTCGCTTTGAACTGTCAAAAAAACTCACGATTTAAAATGGGGCGAGAAACAATTTAAACACTAAAAAACGATTAAAACTGCAAAATGCATAGAATAATAATAATAATATTTTGTTCTTGGCACATTTTTTCATTGTTTAATTATTTTGCTTTTAACATTTTTATAAAATACTTGCTTAACCCGGTGCGCTTCGCTACACTGCTATAACCACTTCTTCGGTTGAGGATATTTAATATATGCATCCTATGGAAGGTTTCCCCCCTGCGCCTTCCCGGTTTTTTTTTATTTTCAAAAGTGTAGTATACCATAGGAGTGACTTCTACTAAGTTTGAACATTCTTATTATAACAGTTCTTATTTCAATTTAAGGGTTCAGAAGATCGTACTACAAAAAGTTCAACATATGAGTGCAGCGGCTCTAAATTATATTTCTATCTATGAGGGGTACTGCTCCTCCTCTGTCTACCCCGCCCATTTCTATATTGAAATTTAAAGTTTGCCATAATAGTAGCTTTAACCACGTTTGAAGGCTCTCCCTTTATTTTTTATTTATTTATTTTATTTTTATTTATTCGATTTCCAATACAACAAGATATAAAATCTTATAATTATAGTAATGGAATTTTAAATTGTATAGGAACATGACGTATAATATTTAGTATTTATTTAAATTTGTTGCATAGCAGAAATACAAAAAAAAATATTATTTTTCAAAATTTATAAAAACACACAATAGTAATATTTATTTTTACAGAATGAATCATCTATAATGCTTTAGCAATTCTTTTTTAAAGTGCAGTGCGTTGCGTATAAACTGTGTGCTCGGTGCTAACGAGTTCCAAAGACGGATTGCATGAACGTAAAATTGCCACTCAGATACTAAAGTTCGATATCTTATATGAATAATGTTATTCGTATCAAACAGATAGACTGGTTCAAGGGTGTAGATAATCTTCTGTAGAAGCATTAAGGTTCTTATTTTCATTAGATTAAGTAATGTGACATTGTAGAGTTTTGTAACACATTCAGAAATCCGGTCATATTTCCGCAAATAAAACACATATCTTAAAATTGCATTGTACGTATTTGTTAGTTTTTTACGGCTGGCAGAATCACAACTTGAATATATTTCACATCCATATAACAATGATGGCATAAGATATGTTTTTGCCAGCAAAATACGTATGTTAAGTGGAGTTATATGTTGAGTGTTCCATAGAGTCCTTAACTTTCCGTATGTCTTCCCAGCTGCAAAATTTATATGATCTGACCACGTAAATGTGTTATTGAATATAATACCAAGGTTTTTAGCAGATGTTACAATATCAATTTTTTGAGTGTCAAGCATTATCCTCGGCTCAAAAGGCAACTTTATTGTTTTCTTAGTTATTACAAGACACTTCGTTTTCTGTGGGTTAAGACACAAACCATTTGCATTTGCCCAAACCTGGATACGTTTTAGCTCCATATTTAACTTTTCAACACATTCACCTATGTTACTAAGGCTACTACTAATATAAAGTTGGACATCATCCGCGTACAAATGGGCATTGCAATATTGTAATTGAGCAGGTAGATCATTGATGTAAAGAGCAAACAGTAGGGGTCCGAGAATTGATCCTTGTGGTACACCCTTTGGGACTGGTGGCATTTGTGAGCTTTTGTTGTTTAAGAATACTGACTGCTTACGATTTGACAAATAATAAGACATTAAACCAACAGAAGCCGCGGAAAAATTGAACATTCTGTGCAACTTCCAGCAGAGAACTTCATGGTCTACCATATCAAATGCCTTCGAGTGATCTAGAAGAACAAGAAACGAGACGTTGCCATCATCAATATTTCCACGTATTTCTTCAGACACATCAATTAAGGCGGTTATACAACTATGCCCAGGGCGAAATCCTGACTGCCTTTTTGTAAGTAGGTTATTTTAATTTATATATTTGCTTATTTGATTATGCAGTAACCTTTCAAAGACTTTTGATAGATAAGGAAGTATAGCAATTGGACGAAAGTCATTGTTTGTTTTCGGTGTTGGTATTATTTTTGCATATTTCCAGCTTTGTGGATAAGCACTCTTTGTTATTATATTGTTAAAAAGATAAGTTATATGGGGTTATATTATCATAATAATCATTTTCAAAAATTTTGGGTGAATCTCATCCAAACCAACGGCATTTGATTTAATATTAAGACAGCTAGTCAGTACATCACATTCATTTACACAATTAAAGCTGAATGAATTATTATGACAATTTGTATTCTGGTTTGAATCAAAAAACGATAAATTTGAAGAGACAGTAGGAAGATTTGTAAATTTCTCGATGACCATTTCCAAATTTATGTTTGAGGTGTCCACAGTAGATGGTTTTCCAACACCAATTTCACGTATTTCTCTCCACGTTTGTTTTGAACCAACGGCAGATGAAAACCGTGTGGCATAAAAGTCCGATATTGCTCTTTTAATTTTTCTATTTACTTTCTTTCGTACTTTGCAATATTCTTCATAAAAATCTGGTATTTTAAATCTTTTCCATCGTTTATATAAGAAATCTCTGCGGGGAATAGCGGCTTGTATATCATCATTGAACCACGTCTTCTTTTTAGCTTTCGGTTTTAACGTTTTAATTGGAACAGATTTCTTAAATACATTTAATAAGTTATGTTCTAAGAAGTTTAATTGGTTATCGACAGACGGCATATACAGTCAAATCCCGATAATTCGTACCCGATAAATCGTAATTCCCGATAATTCGTAATAAACTGTCGGTCACTTGAACAAATCTCGTTAATTCGTAAAATTTCCATACATTTTGGTCCCCTCGCTAATTCGTAATTTATTTTCAAATAAAATCTTCTTTACCTCTTATAAATCGTAATTGTTTTCTAACTACCACTTATAATTCGTAATAAAAACAACAAAAACATGGAAATAATGATTTTTTGTTTACCACTATTTTATTTCTGCGTGGGTTTTTGCTTGTGTGTGGATTTATTTTCTAAAGATCTGTTTGTTACATGAATAATTTTTATGTATAATTTTAATATATTTTATTTTTAACAATTGTTTTTTAGCGTTTTAGTAAATAAATTAAAAAATCTCGTTTATTCGTATTTATTTTATTTTAACCCCGTTAAATCGAAACCCCGCTAAATCGCAAACCCCTATAATTCGTAAGAAATAGCCGGTCCCTTGCGATTAAGAATTATCGGGATTCTACTGTAATATATAGAATTCCAATCAATGTTAGACATTTCGGTTGACATGATGTTGAGGTCTGTACGATTAAAATCAAAAAAAGATACCATTTCAGAAGCATATGGGATCTGAAAATCATACGCCAGGAATAACATATCATGTTTAGAAAAACATGGCGCCGATTACTGATCATGTAACAAGACCTTACGCATAGTACTAACGAAAAAGATATCCAATAAAGTGTTAGAAGTAGAAGTAAAATGTGTTGGGTATATTGAGTTTGTTGGTATCAAACCAAGTGATTTCATATCATCCGTTAAATGATTTTCAATAAGAACATTAGAATTAAAATCGCCACCTATGATAACATCTTCATATTTAATGGTTAGAATATCAAGCTTTTTTATGAAAATTGTTGTATTTATTGATCTATTAGGTCTATACACAGATCCTACTAAAAGTTTACGGCCACTGGCTACAATTTCAACATATAAGTATTCGACTTTGTTGACATTATTATTTTGATTAAAATTTCCGTTTAATTCGTTAGGATTTGTATTTACATTTAACTCATCAGCATCTAAATTTATGTTATCGTTTATATTTACATGTTCATCGACGTTATTAGAATCACAAACCATTTTGCTCAAAATTCCATTTTTAACATATATAGCTACTCCACCACAAGGCGTTTTCCTATCGCAGCGATAAATTCGAAAACCTTTTAGCTTAACAATAGAGTCCGGAACAGATTTATTAAACCAGGTCTCAGATACACAAACAATATCCACATCAGCACCCTCAAAGATATTACGAAATTCATCGATCTTATTTTTTAAACTCTGAGCATTTAGGTGACATATTTAAATACCTGATCGTTGTTTACATAGAATACGAACCATATTAGAGGTCACGTCATTGGAACCAAAATCGGCACTATCCATTAGAGATAAAATATTCTAAAGAGTGTTTACTATACGCAACGCTATATTTAATATATGCATCCTATGGAAGGTATTTCCCCCCTGCGCCTTTCCGCTTTATTTTTATTTTCTATAGTGTAGTATATCATAAGAGTGACTTCTACAAAGTTTGAACATTCTGCCTATAACAGTTCTTAAGATATGCGATATTTAACATTGGCGTCCTATGGTGGGTAACACTTCCCCCGCTGCTATTTTATTTTAATTTTGGGGCTCAGAAAATCCTACCACCAAAAGTTCAAAAAATGCGAGCAGCGGCTCTTATTAATATTTCTAGTAGTATAATGGAAAACTACCAGATTTTAGAAAAGACAAGAACAAGAACAGAGAAATTGGATAAACTTTATAACGCTTTACTTTCAATATTTCCAACGTTAAGGATAAGTGAAAGAAACTTTTCTAAATCAAATTTTTAAGACAAAAGAAAGAAATCGTTTGAAACATAAACATTAAAACTGTATACTCTTTTTGAAAGATTTGTTTAGAAGATAAGATAAGATTAAATTGTTATGCAATTTTTTATTAAAACTTTTCCTCTTCTATTACATGAAGTACCTTTTGTTAAATTGTCGTTACTTTTTTAAACAAAATTTTATGTTAATAAATATTATGTTTGGTCTTATTTTTAGACTTTTAAACTGGAAAAAATCAAAATTATTCTATTAACCGAATAACATTAAATTGTTCGATTGTTATTCGATTAAATTTTTGAATAATTCGAATAATTATTCGCGCGATTAATCGAATAATAAAAAAAATCGATTAATTGAATAACATATTGTTGACACAAAATTTGGAAACAGTAACTTTTAAAAGCTACTATATCGTGTTAAAATTGCGTTAGTAGGTCCAGAATTATTTATAGGTTCTATATAAACCCAATGCCTAAAATCATTTAAAGACAATAAAGTCCGATATAGATGAAAATATCTAAATAAAATGCGGCTAAAACAACTTTTGCACTGGCGCGTCCAAGATTTTCCATGTGCCCAAAATAGAAAATACACTCGAAAATTTGTCTGCGCCTATACTTTCTTACTTGTTTCAATTCTTTAATTTTTAAACAATCACTTTTATACTAGAAAATAGCTATAAAAAAGGTGACGCTAAAAGGAGAGAAGAAAAGTTAAAAGGTTAAACGGATAAATCGATTGGAAAAGTATACTTTGGTTCGTGTACAAGCAACTTTTTTGAGTTTGATATGATGAGAAATAAAACAAGTAAGAGTGCTATATTCCGCTGTGCCGAATCTTATATACCCTTCACCATTGTGCGAGTAGAATAGAGAGCAAATAAAAAATACATACATATTGACAATACTTACAACTTCATTATAAATGAAATTTAAAAAGCGATAACTGGTAAATATTTTTTTTAAATCGTTTTTAGTTTCTATTTGTTAAAATTATTTCGTTAAATATATGAAATAATAAAGAAGGATGATAACGAAAATCATATTGGGCATTATGCTAGTATATGTAAACAAATACGAAGGGCGGGGGGGTGAGGGGATAGGAAGAAGAGACGACAACCGAATTTGAACTTCGCTTTGCATAAGGACCCAAAATATATATACTTTATAGGGTGTAGGACCTTCGGTGAAGGGTATAAAAAACAAACTTAATTATAAAAAAGAGTAATTTTTGGGATTTCAGTATTTTGGTCATAACTCTGCTATTTCTTGACCGATTTGACCGACGTGTTAAAGAAGAAATTTGCCAGTTATTTTGGCTATAAAACGTGGACTCGGGAAGATCTATGGTTCCTGAAAATGGGTATTTTACAAAAAAAAATTAATATTTTGGTCATAACTTTTTCGAATCCGATTTTCCCGAGTTTTTCAGAAAATATTTTCTATTAAAAATTTCCGATCTTCTGATATATAAGGCGTAACCATAGGTCATATTACAGTCAAAAAAATTCAGGTTTTTATACAATTTTTAATACTTTTTGTATGAGAGGTACCACGCCTACTTCTGCAATCCCGCCCACATTTTGTAGGATGGTGTATATTTATAACCTTAATGTTTGTACCTAATTTTAAAGCTTTGGCTCTTGCCGTTCTCCAGATATACAGAAAAAAGTAATAAAAATACAACAATCACAAGGGATTTTTTGGAAAAATTAGAGGCAGTCGTGGTTTTTTGGTCATATCTCAGCCATTGTTGGACCGATCTGGCTGAATTTCAAAAACAACGTAGCCGCTATCATGTCTGGAGTCTCCGGAAAACACACATCAAACGTAAGACGGACAGACGGACGGACGGATATCGTTAAATCAACTTCTATCCTCATAAGGACCCAGAATATATATACTTTATAGGGTCTAAGATCAATATTGTAGAAATTACAAACGGAATGACAAACTTATATATGCCCTTTTCCACCTGTGGTGAAGGGTATAAAAAGAGAGAAGGCATATAAAATATTTAAATGTTGCAAAATAAAAGTTCCATTGTTTGGACATGAACGAAAGCAGTTTCAAAATTCAAGAAAGTTTCTGCAGCAAACGTTGCATAATTTGGACGAGGACTTATTTCCATTTTCCGTAAACAAAACTTTGAATTCGTTGTTCTTCTGAAAAACCTAATTTTTGTAAATTTCATAATAAGTTTTAAAAATTTGTTCAAAAAAATCTTAGTATCTATGTATATATAAATCGGCTAAGACAAAACAGTTAAGAACACTTTCCTCCTCTGTATGTCAACCGATTTGAACAAAATATACACCATTTAAGAGGTATTTACTCAAAGAAGTGCACAATGTATATTTTATTAAAATCTGTTCAATAATTTCAGAGTTATAAGCGTTCAAAATTGTTACTAACACAAATGCAAAATAAATTAATAAACATTTATTTTCAATAATCAAATAATAAAAAATTAGGGTGATCGATTATTCAGCATTTTTCAGAAACCGGTTTTCGAATATTTCGACTATATAAATCTTATGTATAAATCAGACCAGGCAAAACAGTAAAGAACGATTTCTTCCTTTGTTTGTCAACCGAACCTCTATGGGGCGAAAAAACGAGAAATACGGAAAAATAAATTTCTTTTTTTACTTTTCTGTGCTTCATGTGATAATTTTTAAATTTTCTATAATATTGAACTTAAAAACATAATATTATAGGTGTAGGGCCCTGAGTGAGTGATAACCTATAAGATAAAAAATGTTGGTACTTTTTGTTTTGCATCTGGAACTTTTTTAATTTTCGTTAATATTCGACCTAAAAACATAAAATTATACATTAAAAAGGGGGGCTTTTTGGTACTTTTTCGTGCAACAGCTGGTACTTTAATTAATTTTCGTTTCATCCTGAGTGGATGACAATATATAAAGAAGACTTTTTGATACTTTTTTGATTTTCAATTGGTATTTTTTATATTGAAGATAAAACATGAACCGGAGGTTGGTCCCTCACCAAATCGATTTACAAATTCAAATATACTTAGATGAATTATGTTTTCTTCATATTTACATACAAATTTATGGTCGAATTTTGACCATTAGGAGAACACTAGTTTTAATAAATGTGTATAGAAAAATCGGATTTTTTATTGATTACGTAGGTGGTATGGTATCGTCAGTCGTTTAACCGATTTAAACCTACCCGATTAACTGATCGGTTAATGCAGGGCGGGTAGGTTACTTCTGCTTGAGAAGGGGGAACTTAGGCTATTGAACATCTCCTCTGCTGCTGTCCCACCTTGGGGACTTCCAGGCGGAGATTTTTCGGGGGGCTAATGATGAGCACAACTGAAATCTATAATTTTTCACGGGGCGGGGTGATAGGCTTTATACACTGAAAGAAAAATGCTTCATATATTTATTGAATCATTTTCATACAAAAATTTTCCTTTGGTAAATGCAAATTTTCATTGTCTAAATGGAATTTCATAGTTATAATGAAGTATTTTCGTTAAAATCGCTTCATTGGATTTCGTAATTACGTTAATAATTTTCATCGGATGTATGAAAACTTAAGTTTGTTCAAGTTAAAAATTGGAAACATAAAAAAACAATATACAAACATAACTATATTCATAAATTAATACAAAATTATAGTTTCCTAAAAAAAAATTTTTAATCAAAAATTTGTTAATCAAAAAATGTAAGATTTAATTATTTCATACATCTAATGCAATATGCCATTAAATTTATGAAATCAAACATTTTTTTATAAAAGCAACATATTTCAAAAAATTTTCATTAGAACAATGAAAAATGTCATTATAGTAATGAACCAAAAACTTTCAAACAACGTTGTTATTGTTGTTATGGACAATTTAATCTCATATTTACCGTCTTAACTGAGTGAAAACATAGTTTTTTTATCCAAAAACTACACTGCCCCGGTAGGTTAGCTGGTAGTTAGCTAGTCTATGAGCACCGAAGTTGCGCGATCGGCTATGCCGAATCATATATACCCTTTACCATGATGAGATAAGAACAAACAGTTATATACATAAATAACGTTCTTTAGATAGGTATAAATAAATATTAATTGAGCCACTCCAACTTTTCATTTCGTCATGCCGAAGAATATAAAAAACAAAAAATTTATATATGTACCTAAGCCCGATTCCTCTTTTGTCAAAGTTGATTTTTGAAATTCGTTTTATAATCTTAAAATCGTTTTTTAGAACATAAAAAAATTAAATAAAAAAAATGAAAATAATTCTTTTTGGGATTTGAGCTGGCAATATCATCAGTCTCAGGAGAGAACTTAACAACTCGGCTACGAATGCTTTTACTAAAGAAGCGTTAAATTAAAATATATTGAGTCTATGAGTTTGTTTCTTTTTTTGAGCGGCATCATATACATGCATTAATGTGTATGTGTATGAGTAAAATTAAACACATCCCAGCCAGCAAAATACTCCGACATTGTCTGAATCAGACATTTCGTGCAATTGTCTGACTTCATTCTTAGAGACTTCGTTCAGATTTCTGTCAGACATTGAATATACCTACTGTCTGGCCGATTTCTGATCGATTTCGCATGGATATATCGAGGGGAAATTATTTACAGATATGTCCAACAGAATTCCGCCGGAATTCCTTCATATTTGTCTTACGAGACTTATTTTTTTTTTTTTTTTAATAATGACAATTGTCATTCAATTGAATACAATTTTAATTTTATTTTATTTGTTCAAGATAAAAAGCATAAAAAAGGTACGTACGTGTAAAATTTATAATTATGTATGTTCTTTTACATATTTTGCAATAAAATTATTTATTTCAGCTATCAGCAAGAATCTCGGCTAACACATCAGAACTATCCCTGGCTGGGATATCATATAAAATCCACCACTTGTAGTGAAGAGTATAAAAAAACAACAAAAAACACCACATTACCAACACTGTATGACCGTACCAAAATTGAATTGGTTTGTATGGTATGTTTATGTCGTTTTGGTAATACAGTGTTGATATGGTAATGTCACGTCTAATTTGACCTCTAAAGGAAAAAATTTGAGGCAGTCGTGGTGTTTTACTCATATCTCAGCCATTTTTGGACCGATCTTGCTGAATTTCAATAGCAAACAATTCCGGACCATATGTGACATAAATGTATAATAACCTGGCCCCCATCATATATGGGGTCTTCGGAAAACCCATTTCAACGGACAGACGGACATCGTTAAATCAACTTCGCTCCTCATAAGGAACCAGAATATAAATACTTTATATACCTTTTCACCACCTGTGGTGAAGGGTATAAAAACAAAAAATTAAATAACAAAAAAAAAAACATTAAAAAAAATAAAAAAAAAAATTTTTTTTACTTTATTGAAAGTATTCATCCAATGAATAATATTCATAGATCTAATGTAATGTTTCATTAAATACATTTTAATGAAGCATGTTTCATTGATCCAACGAATAGGTTCCTTTTTAATGCAAATTGTCATGGGATTAATCATTGGTATTGCGAAGAAAATTCTTTCAGTGTACGCAGCCTGAACTTTACATGGCAAGGTTGCACAAAATATCCTCGAGGTCGCGGTGCATATGGCCTTCTACATACGTACATATCTATCTTTTAAGGGTTGCTTTCAATTAAAAATTTTTTCCAAGTCAAGTTTTATCAAAACAAAGAAAAGAATCGCTTAAATGCTAAACATTTAAACCAAATTATTTTTCTAAAAGATTATTTTATAAGTTCTATAAGATCTCCTTAAACTATTGAAATAATTAAAAAAATTATAAGATTTTATAAGATCTCCTTAAACTATTGAAATAATTAAAAAAATTGCCTACAGCGTATTTTTTAATAAATTCATACATATTTTGGGTATTCACAAGGAGTACTATCATGTTATGTTGTCATAATGTTCAAACATTTTACAATGGTTTAAAAATATTGTTGCTGCTTTGTAAACAAAAAGTGTCTTATATTAATAGAACATTGCTTGCTATGTTTATTGTGCTTTCTAAACTAATCAGAAGAGAAAGTCGCTGAGTGGCTGAGCCGAGCCCACATTAGTTTTTGTATTGATGCATTTTTATTTATTGAAATTACTTAATTTATAAAAAAAATTATTAATTGGTCAGCAGATTAAAAACAAATTTAACTGATTATTCACCGATTTTACCTAAAACTAATTGAGCGATTAACCGATTAAAGCAAAAGCCCGATTGAATGAATACCCTAGTATGTATGTAGCTATATTTGAAAAGCTTTTCTGGCAACACTAGTACATGTGGAATATTAAGTTCAGGCTTGCAATTTTTGGTGTGGACCTTCAGCAGTACTTTTAAGTTGATTAAGGTAAATTTTTATACATTCAGGAAGATTTTTTTTTAAATAGAATATTAACTAAGTGAGCTACCTAAATAAGAGCGGTAAACGTTTTTTATGTCAAAAATTCTTATTTTCATACAGTTTATATGGCAGGAAAATCTTATTTGACATTTTGCTATGTCGGTTTGTTTAATTTAACATATATTGGAAAGATAATTTTTACGTTTGGCGAACTGGTTTAGGTAGATGGCCATTGTTGCCAACTTTTTTTGTAGACTTACCGTCAAAGCGTACTTCAAAAAACGCTAGAAGCCGTTAAATTTTTTATTTAGCGTAAAATTTCTGAAAATATCGCTAAAATCTCAACATTTTGTAAAATGTATAAGCAAATCAAGATATACGGTGCTTTTTTAAAGGTATACGACTTTTTATTAAAATTGTATAGCAAGGTTTTTAATTTCCCTGACTTTTTTAGTCCCGGGAACGTACAAGAATGTTTCTATTAAAAAAGTGCCTAAAAGTGGGTAAAATATATTGAACAAAAGTTCCGTTTTACATAAGTCTTTTTTTCTATCATGTCTAGTATTTAGTTATGGGCTGGTGATGCCAGTATGTTTCATCATAACTTGAAAATGAGATTTCCGATTTTGATCCAATGATTCAGAACAACATTTACAAATGATTACGAATAAAATTTCCTTTAAATCATCCAAATAACAAATATTTTTTTTATATTTTTAAATGTTTCGGAGGTATTCAGAAGAAAGTTGCGATAAATTTGGTTTTTATGCAATACAAAAAATTTAAACAAAAAATAGTACAAAAGTTTTACAAAAAAAAATAGGACAACAGTTTTTTACCATATAATGGGTGATTTTTTAGCTATTATCTTTTTGACAACACTGGTTTAAACGGCTGACGCACGTTTCGTGTTTTGTTTCACTGTCAAACATCTTCAGTTTGGTCTATAATTTATCCATGAATCGTCTTACAAACGAACAACGCTTGCAAATTATTGCATTTTATCAAAATGCGTGCTCTTTTTCCATTTTATGGTCAGTTTAATAAACCCACTGAAGCGGCTATTCGGTACGTTAATAAGCAGAATTGTCGATTTCCGAGTAAAGATCAGCCAGAAGCATTGCAAGAGCTACCAATGCATCCAAAAAAGTCACAGTTTGGTGCGGTTTATGGGCTGGTGACATCATTGGACCGTACTTCTTCAAAGATGATGCGAATCGTAACGTAACTGTGAATGGTGAGCGCTACCGTGAGATGATATCAAACTTTTTTTTGCCCAAAATGCAAGAGCTTGACTTGCATGACATCAAGACGGTGCCACATGCCACACAGCACGCTTAACAATGGACTTATTGAGAGGCGAGTTCGGTGAACATTTTATTGCACGTTCGGGACCGGTCAATTGGCCGCCTAGATCATGCAATTTAACGCCTTTAGAGTTTTTTTGTGGGGCTATGTTAAAGCTCATGTCTATACACACATGCCCGCTTCAATTGACGCATTGGAAGACAACATTGAAGCATTTATTCATGAGATACCGGTCGAAATGTTGGAAAGAGTTTGCCAAAATTGGACTAAGCGGATGGACCATTTGAGGCGCAGTCACGGTCAACATTTGCATGAAATAATCTTCAAACATTAAATTTTATGGACCGTACTTTCGATTCAAATAAAGATTTCATGAATTTTTCTGAATTTTATGTGTTTTTTTTAAACTTTCCTATAGCTCTTAAAAAATCACCCAATATGTATGATAAATTTGATATATTTCAAATAAAATAAAATAAAATAAAGTAAGAAATATATCATGAAAATTACTATTATTTCCCTGGATTTGTCCGATTTCCATTAAAATACTAGCATATGCATAGAATAAAATTCCTTTTTAAGCATAGCCAACTTATTTCGGACGAAATATTAGTCAAGGCCATAAAAAATTGGACGTAATAGAATCAATCTGTGAACAGATTTGAATTCAGCACGCTAAAGTCAATAAAAATAACATAAGAAGGTTCCTGCTCCCGCCTTTTTTAATTTTTCCGACCAGTGAAATTAGCATAATCAACTATAAAACTACGAATAATATTTGTTAACTGAACATAATTTGACAGAATTTCAGTTTTTATTGCAGAAGCGAATTCAATTTCGAAAAACAAACAAAATTTATTTCTTCTTTCTTTTTAATTTTAATTAAAAATACATATCTAGAACAAAAATGTTATTTTCTATTGACTAGTGTTTACCTAATGGTCAAAATTCGACCATAAATTTTCATGTTCATAAGCAGAAAACATATTACATCTTCATATGTGTATATTTATTTACATGTTTGAGCAGTTTTTTCATCTTAGTGGATCGATTTGGCGAGGGACCAACCTCCGGTTCATATTTTAACTTCCACTTGAGTTAATTTATTAGTTCAATATAATCCGAATTGATAAAACAAAAAAGTATCAAAAAATCTCCTTAATAGATTAGAATAGATTTTTCAATGTCTAATATTAACGAAAATTAATCAATGTACCAGATGTTGAACGAAAAAGTACCAAAAAGCTCCCATTACATGTTCTTATTCCCCCAGGACCATGCATTTTGAATTTTATCTTTATAGGTCAAATATTAACAAAAATTCAAAACATACCAAAGGAAAACAAAAAGCACCAACATTTTTTATCTTATAGGGTTTCATTCACTCAGGACCCTGCACCTATAATATTACGTTTCTAAGTTCAATATTATTGAAAATTTAAAAATTATCACATTCAATTTTCCGAATTTATATAGTCGAAATATTCGAAAACCGGTTTCTAAAAAACCCTATTTTTTTTATTTTATAATTGAAAAAAAAAAATATTTTGTATTTGTGTTAGTAGCAAATTTGAACGCTTATAACTCTGAAGTTATTGAACAGATTTTAATAAAATATACATTGTGCACTTCTATAAGTAAATATCTTTCAAATGGTGTATATTTTGTTCAAATCGGTTGACATACAGAGGAGCAAAGTGTTCTTTACTGTTTTGCCTTAGCCGATTTATATATAGATATTTAAAACCCGCTAGATTTCCCGTCAACCGTCAAAACGGAAATTTTGCCGCGATGGGCACATAAAAACTGCTAGAAACGCGGTAAAAACCGTAAAATTGGCAACAGTGTAGATGGCTCAGTTAAACGATTTTTTTTAACTGCCATCCATCCAAGGCGAATTCATAAAGGTGACATTGTTCAGTCATCGGTTTATTGCAAGGACCGGAAATTACGAACGGAAAACACAAAATTAAATTTTATTTTTTAAATAAAAAATTTTTGTGTGTGAAAAAAAGAATATTGTTTTTCTGTGTTTAAAATTTAAACGAAAAAGAAAAGAAACATTTTTTTTGAAAACAAAATTTATAGTTTCAAAAAAAAGCAAAAACTTTTTTTGTAAAAAAAAACAAATAAAAATTTTCAAAAAACTTTTTTTTTTGTTGAAAAATATTTTTTAAAACGTTTTTTTTTAGAATTTTTTTTTCTATTTATGTATTTTTAAAAAATGAAATATGTATGTATGTATTTTCAGAAGCCTCTTCATAAATTTGATTTGAATTTGTTTTAAAGAATGAAATTTTTATGACAATGATTAAATATAATTATTTTGTTTTTGTTTTTTTATGTTTTTAAGAAAACGTTTTATTTTAAAAACTTTATTTTATGTTTTTAAGAAAACGTTTTATTTCAAAAACTTTATTTTATTTATTTTTTTCGACGGCATTTTTTTCAAAACTATTTTAGAAATTTTTTATTTTCTGTAAAATGTAGAATTTTTTAAACTTGCACAATAAAAATTTTTTTAGAAACAAAATAAAAAAACATTTTCCGGTCCTTGGTTTATTGTTATAAAAATAGTTTAAAAAAAAACTTATTTAAATTATATAAAACAAAAAATGTGAAAAAATATAAACACAAGAAATTAAAGATGCGTAAGGAATAAGTGGAGCCACAATTAATTTGCAATTGAGGAGTTTCTTAAGCAATTGTGTATATTTTATTAACAAAAAAATTTCCTTTTTTATATTTTCTACAAATATTTTTGGCATTCACTCTAACTTTTTACAAAAACAAAATACATAGTATTTTTCAATAAAAAGGGATAGCTAGCACAACTCTATCTCATGATGCGGTCACCTTTATAAATTCGTCTTGCATCCATCGACTTTGCAAGGTCGGCCACTGCTGCCGGGTACTTTTTTCATTGTCCCCAAAAAATAAAAGAAAAAATTCCAAAAAATCCCCAAATTAAAAAACAAAACCTTAATAGTTAAGATTTTTTCTTTGTTTCTGACCAGATTAAAAATTTTTTTAAAAATAATAAGAAATTCCCAAAAATCAAAAATCCCCAAATAAAAATGTTTGTCATTTTTTTTTTATTTTTGCTTGTAGCGTTTTCACATGTTTTTTTTAAATCCTTTTAATGCGATTCCAGTGAGGAATTACAAGCAGAACAATATGCTGTTTTAATTTCTTCTCACTCACTCACTCAGGAATAATAACATAAGCTTATGAAGTACCTTTTATACATACTATGTTTCCACTATGAGCAAAACAACTTGTTTTGAGCAAAACGTGTCAAAGTGTTTCCATTATGTAAAACAGGTTTTGGTTTTCGAAATCAACTTGACATTGATGTTGTAAACAAATAAGAAAGACAAAAAAATATGTGTTGAAAAAATAAAAATATATATTTTTCTTTAACATGAAATTTCCTTGTTTGTTTTTGAATACACCTTTTTATTATCTTATTTTATTATTTTTACGCTGCAAACAAATAAATCAGCTGGAGAGTTGCATAAACCTATTTAATAAGTCTTGATATTTTGGTAAATATGTCACTTTTTTCGAAATTGTCTGTTGCCAATAATGGATAACCAAGAATTGCGTTCATGATTTTCGACAGGTTTTGGAGCAAAACTGGTTTTTGTTTGAGTTTTTCGAACATAAAAAATGTATAAGAAAACAAGTAGTAAAACAAGTTTTGTGGCTTAAAACATGTAACGCTGGGACTCCACGTAGCAATTTTTATTGCTAAGTACAAGCAATAACGTCGGCAGAACAATGACACAACAATGGAGCAATGATTGCTGATTATATTGCTGGAGAACACTTGTTATTGCTTTGCCATAAATTTGCAATTTTCACCTCGAGTAGTTGTATAAAGTTTTGTGGCTGTATTTATAACAAATGTTTTATGTTGTGTTTTGAAGTGATTGTTAAATTTTCTTTTTTAAATTAATTAATTAAATTAATAAAATAATAAATTGTAATTGTCGTAGCTGTGTTTTGTATTGCATTTTTGTTTATTTGCGTATGAAAAAAACCTAAAACTTGTATTGTTCTATTGAAAAAATAAAAATATACAAAAAAAAAAACAAATTCGTCGTTTGCTTTTGTTGATATTGACGTTTATTTAAAAATATAATATATAAAAACTTTTTCTGTATTTTGTTGAAGTATTTTTCACTTGCTTTTTTAATAAATAAACACACTAATAAATAACCAACCGTACAGAGAAATGAAATGTCAGATAAATTACAACTGATTTGACAGCAGATTGCTTAGCAATAATTGCTCAAGCAATAAGAAGAGCAATCATTGCGCAATGGATTGCCACTCATGGCAATATGCGGTCTATACGTCGCAAATTTTATGGAGCAATCAAATTTGACGTTTGCCGCAATAAATATTGCTAGGTGGAGACCCGGGGTAAGTGGAAACGTACTACAGTCAAAGCCCTGTATAACGAATACGCAGTTTTTACATCAACTAACATATATAGCGAATGGCAAAAAGAAATAATCCCGATTTAACGAATGACAAAGCAAATTAAAAAATCGTAATAGAACCGTTAGATTTTTTGTGTGTTTTTGGCTTCTTTGCTTTGTATTGAAAGAACACGTGTGATGCGTTGTTTTTTTCGTTAAAGTTTCAGTAGTTTTTTTTTGGTTCATTGGGAAAACGAGATGTCAAATCGAAAAAAAAAATTTAAGATATAAGAAGAGTGTAAGAAAGCTGTTAATCTTTCAGTAAGGGCCGGTTCACACACCACAAGTTTGACTCGTCAAGTCTTGAGTTTTTAGGAGAGAGGGGAAAATATATGGTATTCTCTTTTCCCTTCTCTCCTTAAAGTTCAAGAGTTGATGAGTTAAACTTGAAGTGTGGGAACCGCACTTAATATCCCAAAAGTATGGAATACCAAAATCTTATTAAAGTTTTATATCTACACTAAATTGTATATACAATTAAATTTTAATGTTTTTCAAATTGTGGACCACCTTTTTTTTAAATTTTAAGGTAAAATTACTGATCGATATAACGAATATCTCGGTATAACGAAAGGTCTGAACTTTATATCATTCGGTAAACCGGGCTTTGACTGTATTACACACTCTTCAAAAATGGTAATCTTAATTAGGACCCTTTACACCGTATTAATTGTTGATAGGAGCAAGAAAAAAGTTTTTGCTATTTTTTTTTTTTTTTGATAATATACGAAACAATGAAAAATAATTGTAAATAATACAAAATGGTAAAATACCCAAAAAATCCCCGAATTTTTTTTAAATCCCTAATCCCCAAATGACTGTCTTTGTCCTTTTTGTTCGCATGAAATCCCCAATTTCGTGGATGAATCCCCAAGGTCAGTTGACAATTATTTTCAATGACATTATCTGTTACTGTTTGCATTACTGCAGCGCCATCTATATTTGATATACATATGTACACACAGAAATTTTAAAATTTTATGCTACTGTTTCTATTGTCTGCTATTTTTGAATTGTTTATTTCGCAGCGCTCTCTGGATGTGAAATTTAACATTAATAGTGAAAAATTTCATTAGCTAAGACAAACGCTGTTATTTATTTACTCAAACAAAATGTCTAGTGTTAACAGAGAGGATAGCTTTACATGAAAAAAGTTGTTTCAGATAACATTTCAATATTAAACCAATTTAAGCAAGCAGTTTTCTAATTTCAATAAAAAAAATCACAGCAAACCTTAACCTCACCTTAACGTCAAGTTTTTGCCCAACTTAATTTGACATTCCTTTGTTTCAGTGTTTGACAAATTCCACCATGGAGATGTACACTATTGTGCAGCGCTTTAATACAGACTGAAGTAAATGGTGACTTTACAAAGAAAATCATCTTCAGCGACAAGGCACGCATTTAAACTCAGTGGATTTGTTAAAAAGCAGAATTGCCGCATTTGAGCAAATGATAATGCACGAGTGATTGTTGAAAAGCCAATGCATCCACCAAGAGTGACTGTTTGGTGCGGTTTATAGGCTGGCGGGGTAATCGAGCCCTACATCTTCGAAAAAGAGGTCGGCCAAGTAGTTACCGTGAATGGTGTTCGCTATCGCGAGATGATATGGCCCTGGACGATATGTGGTTCCAACAGGATGATGCCACTTGCCATGCAGCCAACGAAACAATGGCTCTTTTGTACGAGAAATTCAATGGCTGTGTTATTTCACGTCGTGGCGATGTTAATTGGCCGGCACGATCATGTGATTTGACACCGTTGGACATCTTTCTTAAGGGATATTTAAAAGAAAAACTATGCGTCAATAAGCCAAGAATAATTCAAGAGCTAAACGATAAAATAATTCTGCACATTAACAACGTTGAACCTCAATTATGTTACTAAAGGCTAGATTACACTATTATACTTTGTATTAATACATGTCAAAATCGCAAGTAATATGACAAAGTGTGATAGTGTGAATGCAATGTGTCACGAAATTGACAAGTATTAAGAAAAAAGTTTGACATCCCATACGACTTCATCGTTTTTTGAAAAATTTCTAAACAATAATACTTTTCATTGGATCAGGGTTGCATTTTATTTCATGTGTGAGTGTTTATACTTTGTGTGATGGTCTGAACACAAACTGTCATGTTACGTTAGATTTTTTGACAGTCGCAACAAAACTCATTAGATTTCTATCTCACAAAGTATTATGGAATACGTAAGACTTGTGAGATAGTGTAATCTAGGCTTAAAGGCTAGATTACACTTTTATACTTTGTATTAATACATGTCAAAAACTCAATTAATATGACAAAGTGTGATAGTGTGAATGCAATGTGTCACGAAAATGGCAAGTATTATGAAAAAAGTTTGACATACCATACGACTTCATCGTTTTTTGAAAAATTTCTTAACAATAATACTTTTCATTGGATCAGGGTTGCATTTTATTTCATGTGTGAGTGTTTATACATTGTGTGATGGTGTGAACACAAACTGTCATGTTAAATTAGATTTTTTGACAGTCGCCAAAAAACTCATTAGATTTCTATCTCACAAAGTATTATGGAATACGTAAGACTTGTGAGATAGTGTAAATTAGCTTTAAATGACGCAACTTATTAAAATTTTGACAGGAGTCAACTGATACAGATGGCTGTTGACAGAGCAGTATTGTTCAAAGTATATTTATACCAAGTACATGCAAGTCTAAAACAAATCAACAATAAAAAAACAACATTCATTTTGTTTGTGTAAAAACTCTTGATACTGTCAAACAGCAAAACATAAACAAAACAAAAAAAAAAAAAAAAGCCATGGTGCACTAAAAATGTAATCACTTGCATGTACTTGGTATAAATATACTTTGGTATTATTCTTTCAGTAAAGAGGCGAGAAATTCTGTTATTTTATAGACGTAATTATACCGATTTCTTGATGTTAACGAACATTTAAGTTTCATTAAAAAAAATTTCATTTGTGATTACAAACTCAGATTATTTGTTCGATTTCCCTAATGATTTCTAAAACATCAATGAAACAAAGGTCCTTAATCTAAATTTGATTATAAAATATTTTCAGAAAACAATAACGTATAACATCGTTTTAATTAAGTACAACATGTTGCACTTAATTGAAGGATTTGATTTGTACACATGTTTTGTAAAGGATACAAAAAATGAACTAAAAAAAAAATTAAATTAGTAGAATATTTTGTATTAACTTAATTAAAAATTCTTAGAATAGAAAAGCAAGTGGTAGCATATATTTGCCGTATTGTTGGTTTAAATAAATTTTATAGAAAAAATATTTATTAAGATTAGTTTAATTTTTTTTTGAAATAAAATAAAGTTCAAAGTTGGCCGGCCATTGAACAATGACTTTAGTATAATAGATTATATTTGGGGGGGGGGGGGGGGGGGGGGGATACTTGAAAGTGTTTTAAGCATCTTGTGAAACAAGTGACTTTTTGCGAAAAAAGTGAATTTTTTCGAATTTTATGAAATTTTGGGATAATTCTGTCAAAAATCAAGTTTTTATAAAAAAGAGACTTTCCGTCGATATTAATTAGAAAATAGGGGAAATCCTCGCCGTATAATTGTTGAAAATATGTTTTATACAGAGTCGCATTCAAAGATTAAAAAACGAACGTACCAGAACATAATTTTGCTATTGTTTCTTGACAAATCATCATCAGAAGGTTATTTTATTTCGTCTTACAAATATCCTATTCACATTATGTGTATGGATTGTCACTTTTTCACATGTTAAATTTTTACATATCGTCTGAACCCCTCCAAACTAAATCATGTGTTTTTAGTGCTGGTTCACACTCTTCAAGTTTTAACCGTCGATTCTTGAGTTTTTAGGAGAGAGAGGAAAAGGAATGGCATTCTCTATTCCCTTCTTTGGACTTAAAATTCCCTCTGCATTAACAGAAAACTGCGTTAACGGCTTAATAAAAAAACTAAAGCACTTTCAATTGGTCCGCATTCAAATGATGTTTCTGAGTTGAACATTTTCTTATATGGAGGGGTAATTAATTTTGTGGATTCCTTAAGAGTGCTTGGTATTATAATCGATGGTCAACTTAGTTTTGAATCACATATTAATATGGTCAATTCTAGAATTTGTTTTACCCTAAGAAGGTAATATGCACTTAATCTGTTCTTGCCCTTACATGTCAAGTATTGAATTGCACATGCACTTTTGATGTCGGTTATAAATTATGGTATTCAGATCTATACTGGCACTAATTCTGGTAATTTGAAGAGAATTGAATATTCTGTTAATAGAGTTGTTAGATATGTTTATAATAAACCAAGGAGGGAACATATTTCTCCTAGTGTATTAAAATTTTTAGGGTGTTCTTTTCAGAATTATGTTACTTATCAACTATTATCTTTATTCCATAAAACGATTGTAACACAAACTCCAACATTCTTAGTTAAAAAGTTCATATTTTCTAGATCTGATCGCAATAACCAACTTATTATCAACAAAATTTCTTCAAATTTTTATGAACATTCCTTTATTGTTAGATTATCAAGAGTGTGGAATAAATTGTCTCTTGAGTAAAAAATGTTTTCTCTTTCTTGCAGGGCTTACAATAAGTCAATTTTAAATCATTAAGGCTAGAAATCGTTTTTGCTGACTGGACTCACCATATTTGTAAATGGTATTAAGTAAATATATATATATTTGGCTGGGGGGCCATTAACATTAACATTAACATTAACTTTTTAGATTAAATTTAATACATATAAAAAATGAATTGTTAGACTTGTTGTTTAAGTATTGTTTGCTTGCTAACCATATATGGCCCAGAGGGCTTGGTTAGTTTTTATTAAAATGAAATTAACAAAAAAAAAAAAATAAATATTTTGAAATAATCACGCCCCTATCGTGGATAAAAAGTCAACAGTGTTTTCTTTTGAAATTTTGCTTTTCCCCATAAATTTAGGAAAAGAAAACTTAAAAATTTAATCCGTCTTGTTTAAAAAATTTTTTTTTGAACTGCTTCATATCTAAACATACAAAAACATTTAAAGTTTTCTTTTTTTGGAGACTAAATAAAATCGTCCGTCACTCTTTAGAAAAAAAAAAAATCAGCAAATCGACACTTTGCTCATTTCGGAACAAAACATCGTTAAAATTACGAAAAATCATCAAATCTGACAGCCCTGATGAGAGTTTATATTTTTGACCGAAAGTCAATTTTCTGTACTTTTAAGCTTTTAAAATTCTTTAATATTATGAAACTCAATAGTCCAAAATTGAACGCCATAAAATTCATCATGTTAATTGAGTGTAAGAAAAATTTTAATAAGAAATCCCCAAAAATACCCAAATAAAAATTTCTAGTAAAAAAATTATGTATTTTATTTTGTTTGTAGCGACTGGTTACGGCATGTTTTTTAAAATCATTTTTATGCGATTTCAGTTTGAAATTAGAGGCAGAACAATATTGTTTTTAAGGCGAATGGACCAATTTATAAGAGTTTGGAGCTTTTCAATCGGTTTAAGCCATCCTTAAAGTCAACAATTAAAATAAAAAAATAACCGTCTTTATTTAATACTTCGATTCATCATAAGTACTTACCAATAGGCCAGCATTCTTTTTCTCAAACTTAATTATATTGTCTTTCATATTTAGTTATTTTTGGGGAAGACATATTTGCTTGAAAATGTTGTGTTGTCAACGGTTTTAGATTCTTTTTTTAAATTCTTCTTTTTAAAACACTCACTCAGGAAAAAAACACAAGTTTATATAGTACCTTTTTCACAATAAACAAAAATAATAATCTTATTTATTGATAAGATAAAAGTTTTGCTAAAATTTTTCATATTTTATATACGAAACAAAGAAAAATAGGCGTAAGTAATAAAAGAAGGGAAATATATTAAAAATGGGCAAAATTCCCAAAAATTCCCCGAATTTAATTTTAAATCCCCGATCCCCAAATGACTTTCTTTGTCCTTTTTGCTCGAATGAAATCGCTTACTTTGGGGATCAATCCCCAAGTCTGACAGCCCTGTAAACAGCATAAGCCAAATTATAATAATGGTCCTTAATGTGTTAATAATTATGCGCATCTACCGCACAGCATCCTTTTTTTTCAAAATTATCCTATTTTGTAAAGAAAAACAAAAAAAAAAAACCCCAACATTAAAGTATTACATGGCAAATTTTCTCATAAGACAGACAAGATTTACTGATTCGAAAATCAATTTTCACCTGTGTGAATGCAATTTTTGGCAGGAAAAAAAAAATACAAAAAATATTACTAAAAAAGATTTGAAGTAGAAGATTTGTTTGTATTGCTTTTTTTTGTAGAGAAAAAAAATTGACCTAAATTCCTGGAAAAGTAAAACGATAAAGTGTTTTTCAACTTCATTTGTGTAAAAGGTATGAAAAAATAGATTTAGGTGACCTTTAAAAAGCTTTAGAATACAGCAGAAGTTAATTGTGTTACATTTCTAATAAAACTTTAAATTTTTTAGCGCAAAAAGGCCTTAAAAAAGTGACATGCAGAAAGCAAAAAGTTTTTAAACCCAAATCTGTTGGAAGGTTTCAAATGAAAAGATAAAATTAATCGAAAATTTTAACTATTTTCTGGATTTTCCTAAGATTTTGCCTTTTGATGGTTTTTGAAAGAAGTCTATAAATACTTTTATTTCGAAAATATAATGATGAAAATTTTTTGCTATATTCTTCATTTTTCTTTAATTAATTTTTAGGTTTTTAAAGAAAAAACTCTAGAAAAACTTAACAACATTTTTAATTGATCAGAAATTTCGGCTATTTTCTTAATATCGGGTGATTTTTTAGCTATTATCTTTTTGGCAACACTGGTTTAAACAGCTGACGAATCTTATTGCTAAACAATTTTGTTTTCCCAGAAATAATTTTGATAATATACTTGCATGTGCCCGTGCAAAAAAACTGAACTGCCAACTTGGTTTTTTTGTTGTTTTTTTACGAAAACAATAAAATGAAGCAATTTGTTTTTTCTTTTTACCCACTTACAACTACAATTCGAGTCGAAACAAAGCCAACCAATTGTACGGGAATGTAAGAAAAGATAAGCTCCCTGTTTATTGTTGGTGTTTTGTTTAAGCTTTGATATTGTTACAAGTAAGACTTTCGGTATTTATAATCCTTAATCGCTCTAAGCTTTTATTTGTATAACATTTTAAGCTTTTCTAAAATCTTTAGAAAATAGTTTCCGGATGATCTGGCCTAAGTAACCAGTGAAATGCGTATAGAAACTTACTTTCCCACAGCAATAAATGTCAGTGTATTTGTCAAAAATAAAAAATTGGAAATTTAGCACGTCATACAAAAATCTTTTTAAGAAAAAAGGTTTGCTTATAAATTTTAAATAAAATATTGCACAACTTATTTGTATAGTGTACATGTATGTAAAGTGTGTCACAATTTTCATTTATGTAATGCCAGACTTGAGCACTGTGCTTGTTTAGTGTATGGCCGGCACACATAAAGGTCCAGTTAGACGTGACATAACCATAATGCCACAGCTGTAACGATGGCCGTAGAAACCAAAATTGAATTGGTTTGTATGGTATGTTTAGGTATTTTTGGTAATACAGAGGTGATGGTACTACAGTTTTGTTATGGTTATGTCACGTCTAATTTGAGCTTAAATGTTCGCCAATTTGTTGGTTGTTGGTTGGCTGTCCATGTTATCTTGTGCGCAAAGTACAGGTCGCAATTTTGAAGAGAAATTGATGAAATTTGGTACATATTTGAACTGTTTTACAATTTTATATGGCCCAATACAAACTTCTTTCCGGAATAGAGTCTTTGCGCCCATTAACCATCGAGTTATGTATTTAGATTAAATTTGGACCAAATTCATATTATGGCAATCTTAATCATCTTAATTTTTTTTTTTTTTTTTGTAAAAAAGCGATTGCGGACAGAAAACTTATATGATCACACATTTTCTTTATTTTTATTTTGTTAATACTACCGTTTTTTAAAACAGAAAAATCAAAAATCTCAAAATTATTTGTTGATTATCAAAGTTATCCAGCTAGAATAGGCTGTTTGTTAGACGATTATGTTTAATATACAACTCTTAAAAGAATCTTCTGACGATTAACAAAAACAAAAAAATCGAATTTTTTTATTTATGTATAACTTTTTTATAAATTTTTTGACACGCTCGTCTTTTAATCTTGGAATGAACCTTTTGCGACTCTCTGTAAGAATCATATCGTTAGCTAAAATGCAAAAAGACGTAACTAACAAAAAATTCAAAATCGAGTTTTTGATTGATTATTATGAATGCTATAAAACTACATATGTATGTATCTTGACAAAATTTTACACTTCTGCGATCAAAAATTGCGCTTTTATTAACAAAAAACAAAAGGACGTAACTACAAGTTTTTTTTGTTTGATGTATGCAAAACGGCGTAATTACAAATTTTTTTTCTAAGAAAATATAATGAAATAGTTTTCTTTGAAAATTGGTTGAAGAATTCCATGGACGACTTAAAAATGTTTTTCTGACATGTTTATAGTTTTCACTTTACAAAGTTTTTTTTGCTTATAATGTAAAATTATATTTGTGTTAGTTACGTCTTTTTGCATTTTAGCTAACGATATAACAATTACTAAATAAGAGCGTTTTTGAAATATGAAAATTCTATTGTCAATACGATTTCAATAAAACAAACCGACCTAAGGATCTGAAAAAAAGGATTTTCCGACAGGATAGTGTTGCTTTCGCAACCTTAAAGGCTTGTTTCATGTAAATTGTATGAAAATTAGAAGTTTTAACATGAAAAAGGCGCGTGATGCCCCTTTTTAGGTAGCTATGGCGATTTCTTTTCTGAGAAAAATATGTTACAGTATATATATTTTTTAATGTTACCTATAATCACTCGAAGTATTACATGTTGTGCAATTTCAATAGAACACAATTAGTTCTTTTATTTACAACTATTACATTTTCATCATTAATGTACTAATGAGCGATTTTTAAAGCTATTTGAGCGGTTTCTGCACGCTATTACGCGTTGGAAACAAATATTAACATCACTAATGGCTTATAAAAAATAAAACGATTAAAATATAAATAGACTTTTTGTGATTTTAATGTGTAAATATTTTTATATTTTGTTTTAAAACCATTTTTTTTTACAAAATTATGAGCGGTATGAGTTATGACAAACAAAATAAAACATTTGTTGTACAAACAAAGTAGTAAGTACCAAAGTTGTAAGACAGGGCAGTATGAACACCTTAAGTAAAAGTAAGGGAAAATATGCAACATGATTTGCATGTTTTTTATCAACATATTCACAAAAGAACTTGAAAGTTTTTCCCACAGTTGTATATTTTGTACAAACGAACATAAAAATGTAGAACATGTACCATTAATGCAACATTTTTCTCAGAAAAGAAAGACTGAGCATTTTACGAGTTGTAAAATAATCCCTACATGAGTCTCATACGACTCTTGGCATGTTTTTTTAAAAGACTCGTTAGATAATCTCTACATCAGGGATGATACATCTCATTTTCTAAATTGTACTTAATTAAGTAAAAAATTGTACTTTTTTGACTCTAATTGTATTAAAAATATTTTTTACTAGTTTTATTATTAAAATAAGAGAAAATGGTCGAACATATGTACAAAAAAATTCACTTGTATGTACTGTACTTTTATACATACGTTTTTGAAATACACATTTGGCAATGAACAAAAAAAAAACATTAAGTTAATACGTAATGAGGAATTTAGACGATGCTTTTTTAATGTTGATAGTGGAGCAGGGTATTTTTTAATATTCCTCTAACTCCCACTGGAGCATAGGGCGCCAAAGTGGAACAGGGTAGTAATACGCTTAACCCAGTAATAAGCCCAAAAGATATTTTCTTAGGGCCCTTATGCGGCCCCTACACGTTGCAACTGGTCGTACAATTGAGTTGAATAGACAAGTTGATCGTTCGCAGCTCATGCCAAAATTTTTTAACCAACTTTTCATTAAGCTTTATTAAGAAATTATTTAATAGAGTCAACATGAGAACCGATTATTTAGCACAAGTGGCGATAAATGAAGTAGAGTAAATGGGGGAGCAAGAAGAGAAAATAAATAATAGTTCCAGTTTTTATATTCTTTACTAAAATTGTGCATTGGAATTTCGTATTAGTTTTCTAAAATTAAAATGAAAAACAAAAGATAAACCTGCATCACACGTACCAATTTGAAAGCTCAAATCAAATTAATTTTTTATTCAACCGATGACCAACCACACCTCTAACGTAACAAATGGTTGTACAACTTGATTGAATTGTACAAAAATTTGCAACATCTAGGGCCGCACTATACCCCGTTTTAACAAACTTTAAGAAATCAAGCTTAAAAGTTTTCATTTATTTAAACCAACAAGATTCATTTGACTGTAGTAAATCTTTTGTCTGAATTAAATTCGATGCAATATTCACAAAAAGGCGGTTTCTTTGCTTTGTTTTTATCATATTTCGCTAAGAAAAAATCCTTTCCATATTCGCCGACGATATTTGGAAATTTTTAAATTGTACTAAATATGTCATTGGAGTACTTCAGTACTTTTGCAATGCAAATAGTACTGAAAAAAGTACGATTCCCTTTACGATTAAAATGAGCGTCTTTCGCTGCGTTATAGAAGAATCTCTCATACGTATCAGCACGTGTAACAGTTTCATCGACGATCAAAAACACTCTTTGTGAGATTCCCAATAGACTCCTAGACGATTGAAAATGCTAGCTGGGTATTTATTTGTTATTTATTATTGATGTTTTTGTTTAAACTATGGTATTCTTTCAAGTAGAACTGTTCCTTATAATTCGTATACGCTTACCAGCAGCCGTATTCTGAATTCGCTTAAGCTAAATCTCTATCGCTATAAATGTAGAAAGTTGATTTAGCGATTTTTGGCTACGAATGCAATTCTGTAACTTGCATTGCTATATTTGGCAATGCCATAAAAATTTCATTCGCTGCAATTTTAACTTTTAATGTCTTGATAAAATTTTGAAATTTTGTATCGAAATTTAAGCGATCGAGATTTAGCTTTAGCTAAGCGAATTACAGAATACGGCTGCAGTTTTATTGGGTTTAATATCTTTAGTTTTTCTAAAATCTTTGGATGAAGTTTCCTAATGCGCATAGGAATAGCTATCCCCCCCATCAACAATAAATTTCGGTGTTTTTATCAAGCACGACAAACAAAATCTCGTTAATAAAGATATAAAAAATTTTAGAATATAAATTAAAAAAAAAAATTTATTAAAACAACAACTTCACAATACCTAGTCAAGTCAAAAATACTGGTACACGTGTAAACGCACTCATTACGAATGCAACACTGGGCGCATCCATTTTAAATTGACTGCTATTAGAAAGCTGGCGTTTATACTTCATTGTGACATTAAAAGTTTTTGAGATTAATTGTTTTCAATCATGGAATGGGGCGACACTGAAAACCGTATAGTTGTAGTTGGCTTACTAAAATGCAACATGGAAAAAGGAGATATCTTTAAGACGTTGCGACCGCTTGGAATCACTCGCAATTTCGTGTATCGTACTGCGAAGTTATTTGAGGATACTGGTGGTGTACGAGACCGTCAAAGATCCGGCCGTCCGCGCACTGTAAGAACTCCGAAGGCGATCAAAGCAGTGAAGAAACGAATCGACCGAAAACCTCTGCGAAAACAGAAAATCTTGTCGCGTGAGATGCAAATTTCACAGAAATCAATGTCTCGCATTACCAAAGAAGACTTGGGACTCAGCGCGTACAAGAGACATACTGGACATCTGCTCACGGCGGCATTAAAGGAAAAACGCAAGCGAAAATCAAAATCGTTACTCAGCCGGTACACGAAAAATGCTCACAGGCAAATTCTGATTACCGACGAGAAAACCTTCACCGTAGAAGAATCGTTCAATAAACAGAACGATCGTGTGTATGCTCGATCATCCAGAGAAGCATCCCAACTCATCCCGAAGGTTCAAAGAGGCCACCATCCCGCGTTACCAAGCTCCATTTTTGCGAGAGAGGAGTGAAAACATCGGCCAATGTGTACCAATCGACCGTCTTGGAACCCATTGTGAAGCCTCTCAGCCAATCATTCAACAACAAGCCATGGACCTTCCAGCAAGACTCTGCTCCAGGTCACAAAGCAAAAACAACTCAAGACTGGCTTAAAAAAACGTTCCGGATTTCATATCAACTGTTGATTTGCCAGCTGGTAGTCCAGACCTCATCCCGTTGGATTACAAGTTGTGGTCCGTATTAGAGGGCATGGCTTGCTCTACTCGACACCCAAATATTGAGTCACTGAAGCAAGCCCTTGTCCGTGCAGTGGAAAATTTTCCCATGCATGAAGTGCGTCTTGCGATCGATGATTGGCCAATTCGTCTTAGGTCGTGCTGGAAGTCAAATGGAGGCCATTTCCAATAAGTTGTTCTAGGATTTGTAGCCAATAAATAACTCAATAAAAACATAAATAAAATTTTTTAAAATATTATTTCTTTTTCATTTGGGGTAGATTTTTCTGTGTACCAGTATTTATGACTTGACTAGGTATAATTATAATTCAAACCTTGTTCGCTTAAATTAAATTTTATTTAGAATTTGACTGTTTAATCCTTAATAAATTTGTATTTTTCAATTATATTTCCAGTATTTAAGTTTTTAATAAGTCTAGCTCATAAATAACCTTTACTTTCTCTGCTAAAATTTATTTGTTTAGTTTTCAATTAAATTCTATTTAATTATTTATAATCATTGTTAACCGTTTTTTAGATTTAATCTTTTTACCACATCTAATTATGCCCCTATTTTTCCGAAATATTTATTAAATTTTTGTAATAAATTTTAGCAAATGGACTTGTATGTTGGTATGAGTTAGATTTTCATTAAATTTAAGAGTTTGTGGCATATAAACCAGAAAAAAACTTTAATAATTACAGCAGTAATTTACGCAACAATCTACAATAGTTTAGAGTTTTTCTTCTCAACTGTATAAGCAGCAGAACAAAATAAATGAGGGCAGAGGTTGCTATGAATATTATTTTGCTTGTATTTTGTATGTTGAAACAATAAAGTAACAATAACAAAACAGAATAAATAGAAAACAGGATAATGTTTTGCCACATTAGTGTTTATTTGCCATAAATTAGCAAAAAATGGGGGATGTAGAGAAAGTTGTCGTTTTGAACGGTAAATGATATCGAAAACAATATGGGGTGTTCACAAGACCCCTTGTATCGTTGTATAGGTTGTATTTTGTATTAAATTATATTATTGACTACTAAATTTTAATACAACAGACAATCGAAACAGAAGTACGAAACAAGTAGTTGATAGTCAAGACTATAGTACATGTAATCAATAGTCTGTGAAATAGTGATTATTCTACGACATTACCAATCCACCCGGGTACTGCGTCAGCATTTTATCAGGGCAGATGAGTTTACTTTAGTTTGGTTTCATTTTTACATCGTCTTATAAATAGAATGGAACTACTGAGCATCATTCATTTATTATGGTGTTTATATTGTTAAGGAAGTAAATTCTATTAAGAATATTCTTAAGTTTTAGTATCAAGTTATCTTATAATTTTCAAATTGTGTTTCTATTAATTAAAAATTTGTATGCATAATTGCATTTTAACTCAACTTTAGGGAATTCGCTATTAATGGAAAAATATTTGTTATGCCTAAAAGCAGACTTTAGATTTAAATGCATAAAAGTTAGTGTGTAAAAACTAGTACTGGAAGGTTCAAGAAACTACTAGAAAATAATTTTAAGCTATAAACACAGCCTGACACATTCCTGCAAATAATAGGACCAGTCCAAACACGCGTGTAAAGAGTAGCCCACAAGGGACTAGGACTAGTCCAAAAGTAACCCAAACGTATTGAAAAAACATGGTCTATTTAACATTACGATGTCCTAGGGGAGGACCATATAACCCGCCTTTGGACTACTAAGGAGTAGTTTTAAAACTACTCCATGGTGTACACAAGAGGATTAGTTTTGAAGTCGTTTAAAAACGAAAGCACGTCGTTAAAAAACGAAGACATGTCGTCTCACTACAAACACTTTTTAACAATGACATGAAGCATGCTTGCATTACATCGGACCAGTCCATGGAGTTGTCCATTTTATCAAAATGGATCAGGTGGTCCAATATTATTTGCAGGGATTATTGTTAGTTTAATTAAAGAAAGTCTGACTTTATTAGTAAGAGAGGAAGATAACACGCTATTCTTCTCTCCCCTCTCACCAACAAACTCAGAGTTTTTGAAAGTAAGCTTTCATAGTGAACAGGTGGCAGAAGAGTGTGTACTAATGCCAACGATGTTTATTAGCTCTTAATTCCGCTGCTATGGTTCATCGATGTGGCAAAAGTTGGTGCAGAGTACAACAATGGGGAATAAATTGGCATCATTATGCCTAGTGACGATGCTGTAAACATAGCGTTATCTCTTATATTACTGATATGATGCCCCAAACATCGCTTAAGCGATAAAAAAAAACAATTTTACAGGAGAAGGTTTTATGTATTATATTTCATACAAATTATGTATGAAAGTTGGCGCTTAAGCTAAAATTGTTTTTGCCAATAAATCGTAACGGTACCTTATGTGACCATGACATTTTAGAAGATAATGCAGGGTTGCCAATAAATTTATTTATTAAAAAAAAAAAAACGAATATTGAAAATAATGTCTCTTAAGCTATTTTAGCGGTAAGGGCTTGATATATCATCCACCTGTACGCCAAGGAAGCATAAATTCATTTTAAAAGATGTGTCGTTGCACTGTTGTTTAATTTTTGGTTTGGTGAACATCCTTCTCGAAGTAACAAGTTTTTGCCAGTTTTAATTGTAGACCTTTCTTCGTTAGCCTTCTATCACATCTGTTTAGATTATCATTTGTAACTATTTGCTCCAGTTCAGTCGACCGGATATCCAAAAAGCTTAAAGCCATCTTGAAATTCTAGGTGTAGAAGATCGTCATACATGTTGCTACATACGAATGATGCAATTACCGGCCCCTTGAATACTCTATAGCAGTGGTTTTCAACCTTTTTGAAGCCGCGGCCCCAAAATAATTTTCAAAAAATCTGGCGACCCCTTTACGTTTTTGCCCTCAAAGGTTATTATAAAAAAAAAGAAAATTCAATGAAAACAAAGTAAAAACATGACACTGCTTGTTTGCTATTAATTAAGGTAATTTAGACGAGATTAATTTTTAGTCATCTATATATAAAAATTTGTTTAATAATCCTAATTGGCTTTTGAAATTCGCATATAAATAAAAAATTTAAATGCGGTCAACATCTTTGCAAGAACTACAATTTGATTTTTTCACCAGCTTTGAAAGTGTTGCAACAGAAATTACCTCCGATGAAAAACGATGTATTTTATTTAGATCAGCTCGCGACCCCCAAGAAAGGTGGCCATGACCCATTGGTTGAAAACCATTGCTCTATGGTCTTGCCTGCAGTCTGTAGTTTGGTTTATAGACTAGTCTATATTCGAACCTGTTTTGACCCCCAGGAGTCAGTATTGGGATTACAGATTTTCTCTTCTTTCAATGTCTTTTTCTACACATTGATGCATCAAATGCGTTCTTTAGAGCATCTATAACGTAAGCCTCTCGAATTTGGGTAAAATCCGAAAGAAGTCATGTGTTCAGTTTCTTAAGAAAAAACTCTGGATCCCGATAGTCATTATGACAAAACATCTAAAGTCGAGATAAGATAGCAAAAATGGTTTTTAAATTAAACTCGGTGAAAAACATCATTTTTATTAAACAATAAAATAAACCAAAATTAAAGAAAAGTATCGTTTACAATACATAATTTTAAAAACTTTTTGAATTAAAATTCGTATGATTAACAAGATTTTTTTTATCTTTTTAAATTTGGCTTGAGATGGATGTTTTGTCAAAATGCCACATATTTTATTTTTAAATTTTTCTCCAATGAGAAAACTAATTCGGAACCAGTTTTCCTTCTTCTAAATGTCTTGGAATCTCCAATTTTGTAAAAGCTTTAACGTTTTTTTAAACTTTTCTATAGCTTTTAAAAAATCACCCATTAAATAAATTAATTTATGCGGATGTGTTAGGTTTCGCGTTACAGCATCAAAAATAAATACCTTCGATTTTCATTTCAATAAAACTTTTTTTCAGCCTTTTCATTGAATTCTGAAAAGCATTATTCCATGATAATTATAGTCTAGTCTAGCGATAGGCAACCTATACTATAACATTCAGCGTTTTAAAATTAGAAAAACTGTTGCTTTTACTTCTGATTCATTAAATTTAAACAGTCGCTGTCAAAACAACTCAAAAAGCAAAAATTGAACACAAATTTTCGTTTTTTGTTCGATAGTTTTTAGTTTCGACAGTAGTTTTTCAAACTTTTCCGTCTCAGTTCCAAACCGAAGAAAACATAATTGTTTATTGATAGATACGGCAAACTGCTATTCCGCTCATGCAAAAAAAAATAATTTCATTCAGAAACAATATTTAGTCATTTTCTGAATTTCGTTTCCGAACGGAATTGTCCTCTGTCAGACATGTCTGAATGTCCTTATTTATTGCCTTGAAAATGGTAACATTCATATTTAAATTTTTAAAAACACTTTAAGGTTTTCTTTACATTTCTACCAGCACATGTTTGACTTATATGTATAATATGCAGGATTAATTAACAAAACAAACATTGAAAAGCAAAAATGTTATATTAATGTTAAATACAGTTAGTTAAAGGCACCCTAAAATTGTTAATACGCTAAAGTAATTTTAAGCACAGTTTCCAGAGACCACTTATTCCGATAAATGTTTTCATTTCTAAATCTTTATGTAAAAATGAAATACTTTATACAGCATAATCTCTTTAAAGAGTTTGGAATAGTGTTCTTTAAAATTCGCCTTCAATTTCCTTTTTATCCTGTTATTAAGTTCCCTAACAAAATACATTATTTCAGACACATGTTTGCCGTTGTTCAAGTAAAAAAACAAAAAATAGATAATCAAATTAAAATAATTTTTACGGTATACATGTTTTCGGCAAGCGTTGGCAAAATTGTAGCCAAAGTTAATGTATGGTTTTAATTAAAGTTTTGTTTAAATTGAAACTATGTTTAGCTTTAGAACACAAATGCCTAATAAATCAGTGAATGTTTAAACATTTGTTTTGTAGAACTAAAGTTAAATTTTAACTCAACAGCTGTAAATCAGTGCCCTATATATTCAATGTAGCGTAAAAAATAATAATGTGGCAGCACTACGATAAATGTTGTCAAATTTATATGGTTTGCATTGGTAGTTTATATGCCTGATTTTTCGCGATTAGAGATGGTTTATATGTTGAATTCAAGTTTTGCCTGTCAAAACACATTTAAAACCAAAAAGAGCGTTTAACTGCTACTGATTTATTAGCCCTAAAGCTGTGTTTTTAAGATCTGAGTTAAACTAGGCTTGATTAATCTTGAAACGGATTTGTGCCTTGTGTACAAAATTTTGACGGAACAGCTTAGTTTTGCTTAAAATATTGGTCGTTAATGAAATAATAAAAAAATCACATTCCGCCGGAAAAATCCCAGTTTCAGACTACGTTAAACTAAGTTAACTTAGTCCACAGCTTAAACAAAATGCCAACAATAAACAGTGATGTTATCTTTTCTCACATTCACCACTACTTTTGATTGGAATTCTCCCTACATTAATTGTAGTTGTAAATGGGCGAAGAAAAAACAAAATAAAAACAAAAACAACTTGCTTTATTGTTTTCGCAAGAAAATCAAAGCAGTTTGCTGGTTTAGTTTTTTATGCCGTGCACTTGCATCTCAAAACCCGGCCTAATTTCCAGGATATATTAACGAAATGTTTCTTAAAAACTTTGGAAGTTAAAATTTAAAGCGAAAATATTAATTAAAAAATATGTCTTTATTTAAAAAGACTAATTTTAAACTTGTTTTTTAAAATAATAATGAAAACTAATTCTTATATTATTGTACGAGAAAGGCTCTCAAATAGTTGTTAGATGGAGCATGTACATTTTTTTTTTGTTGGTTCCTATGATAAATAATATTATTCTTTCCTGAAAATATTTCATTCTCCCATTATACCCAGTCCTTTCCATAATTCTGAAATGCTTATGACCATGGCTTTTTGTCCTAATAGGACTGATTCGCCCACAATTTGAACTTTGCCCCTTTTTCTACAATTTTGTAAAAAAAAATTACAAGCACCTACCAACATTCTAAATTTTTCAATTTTCAGAACTATATAACTCCGATCTGAAATTAAATCTGGACATAGTACTTACAGTTCTGAAATGCTTATGACCATGGCTTTTTGTCCTAATAGGACTGATTCGCCCACAATTTGAACTTTGCCCCTTTTTCTACAATTTTCTAAAAAAAATTACAAGCACCTACCAAAATTCTAAATTTTTCAATTTTCAGAACTATATAACTCCGATCTGAAATTAAATCAGGACAGTTCTGAAATGCTTATGACCATGGCTTTTTGTCCTAATAGGACTGATTCGCCCACAATTTGAACTTTGCCCCTTTTTCTACAATTTTGTAAAAAAAATTACAAGCACCTACCAAAATTCTAAATTTTTAAATTTTCAGAACTATATAACTCCGATCTGAAATTAAATCAGGACAGTTCTGAAATGCTTATGACCATGGCTTTTTGTCCTAATAGGACTGATTCGCCCACAATTTGAACTTTGCCCCTTTTTCTACAATTTTGTAAAAAAAAATTACAAGCACCTACCAACATTCTAAATTTTTCAATTTTCAGAACTATATAACTCCGATCTGAAATTAAATCTGAACATAATACTTACAGTTATGAAATGCTTATGACCATGGCTTTTTGTCCTAATAGGACTGATTCGCCCACAATTTGAACTTTGCCCCTTTTTCTACAATTTTGTAAAAAAAATTACAAGCACCTACCAAAATTCTAAATTTTTAAATTTTCAGAACTATATAACTCCGATCTGAAATTAAATCAGGACAGTTCTGAAATGCTTATGACCATGGCTTTTTGTCCTAATAGGACTGATTCGCCCACAATTTGAACTTTGCCCCTTTTTCTACAATTTTGTAAAAAAAAATTACAAGCACCTACCAACATTCTAAATTTTTCAATTTTCAGAACTATATAACTCCGATCTGAAATTAAATCTGAACATAGTACTTACAGTTATGAAATGCTTATGACCATGGCTTTTTGTCCTAATAGGACTGATTCGCCCACAATTTGAACTTTGCCCCTTTTTCTACAATTTTGTAAAAAAAAATTACAAGCACCTACCAAAATTCTAAATTTTTCAATTTTCAGAACTATATAACTCCGATCTGAAATAAAATTTGGACATAGTACTTACAGTTCTGAAATGCTTATGACCATGGCTTTTTGTCCTAATAGGACTGATTCACCAACAATTTGAACTTTGCCCCTTTTTCTACAATTTTCTACAAAAAATTACAAGCACCTACCAAAATTCTAAATTTTTCAATTTTCAGAACTATATAACTCCGATCTAAAATTAAATCTGGACATAGTACTTACAGTTCTGAAATGCTTATGACCATGGCTTTTTGTCCTAATAGGACTGATTCGCCCACAATTTGGACTTTGCCCCTTTTTCTACAATTTTCTAAAAAAAATTACAAGCACCTACCAAAATTCTAAATTTTTCAACTTTCAGAACTGTATAACTCCGATCTGAAATTAAATCTGGACATAGTACTTACAGTTCTGAAATGCTTATGACCATGGCTTTTTGTCCTAATAGGACTGATTCGCCCACAATTTGAACTTTGCCCCTTTTTCTACAATTTTCTAAAAAAAATTACAAGCACCTACCAAAATTCTAAATTTTTCAACTTTCAGAACTATATAACTCCGATCTGAAATTAAATCTGGACATAATACTTACAGTTCTGAAATGCTTATGACCATGGCTTTTTGTCCTAATAGGACTGATTCGCCCACAGTTTGAACTTTGCCCTTTTTTCTACAATTTTCTAAAAAAAATTACAAGCACCTACCAAAATTCTAAATTTTTCAACTTTCAGAACTATATAACTCCGATCTGAAATTAAATCTGGACATAGTACTTACAGTTCTGAAATGCTTATGACCACGGCTTTTTGTCCTTATAGGACTGATTCGCCCACAATTTGAACTTTGCCCCTTTTTCTACAATTTTCTAAAAAAATTACAAGCACCTACCAAAATTCTAAATTTTTCAACTTTCAGAACTATATAACTCCGATCTGAAATTAAATCTGGACATAGTACTTACAGTTCTGAAATGCTTATGACCATGGCTTTTTGTCCTAATAGGACTGATTCGCCCACAATTTGAACTTTGCCCCTTTTTCTACAATTTTCTAAAAAAAAATTACAAGCACCTACCAAAATTCCAAATTTTTCAACTTTCAGAACTATATAACTCTGATCTGAAATTAAATCTGGACATAGTACTTACAGTTCTGAAATGCTTATGACCATGGCTTTTTGTCCTAATAGGACTGATTCGCCCACAATTTGAACTTTGCCCCTTTTTCTACAATTTTCTAAAAAAAATTACAAGCACCTACCAAAATTCTAAATTTTTCAACTTTCAGAACTATATAACTCCGATCTGAAATTAAATCTGGACATAGTACTTACAGTTCTAAAATGCTTATGACCATGGCTTTTTGTCCTAATAGGACTGATTCGCCCACAATTTGAACTTTGCCCCTTTTTCTACAATTTTCTAAAAAAAATTACAAGCACCTACCAAAATTCTAAAGTTTTCAACTTTCAGAACTATATAACTCCGATCTGAAATTAAATCTGGACATAGTACTTACAGTTCTGAAATGCTTATGACAATGGCTTTTTGTCCTAATAGGACTGATTCGCCCACAATTTGAACTTTGCCCCTTTTTCTACAATTTTCTAAAAATAATTACAAGCACCTACCAAAATTCTAAATTTTTCAACCTTCAGAACCATACAACTCCGATCTGAAATTAAATCTGGACATAGTACTTACAGTTCTGAAATGCTTATGACCATGGCTTTTTGTCCTAATAGGACTGATTCGCCCACAATTTGAACTTTGCCCCTTTTTCTACAATTTTCTAAAAATAATTACAAGCACCTACCAAAATTCTAAATTTTTCAACTTTCAGAACTATATAACTCCGATCTGAAATTAAATCTGGACATAGTACTTACAGTTCTGAAATGCTTATGACCATGGCTTTTTGTTCTAATAGGACTGATTCCCCCACAATTTGAACTTTGCCCCTTTTTCTACAATTTTCTAAAAAAAATTACAAGCACCTACCCAAATTCTAAATTTTTCAACTTTCAGAACTATATAACTCCGATCTGAAATTAAATCTGGACATAGTACTTACAGTTCTGAAATGCTTATGACCATGGCTTTTTGTCCTAATAGGACTGATTCGCCCACAATTTGAACTTTGCCCCTTTTTCTTCAATTTTCTAAAAAAAATTGCAAGCACCTACCAAAATTCTAAATTTTTCAACTTTCAGAACTATATTACTTCGATCTGAAATTAAATCTGGACATAGTACTTACAGTTCTGAAATTGCCTATGACCATGGCTTTTTATCGAAATAGGACTGATTTGCCCACAATTATATAATAAAATATCTAAATTTAGATTTGTTTTAAACAAATTTTACTAATTCTATTTCAACAAAGCGCTCCGGCGAGCTTTTAATAAAGTTTTAATTCTATTACGTTTTGTGCTCAGAAGAAATCATTTTACTTTATTAAAGTCCCCACTTCCATCTCATAAATTTTAATAAATTTCCTTTTTTCTCTTTAAATGCTCATTTGTATCCCACATAATTGTTACAATTATTTATATTCATTACAGTGTAAGTACAATTGATGTTTCTTTTAACTTACCGCAACAAGAGCCGGTTGGAGGAATAGGAAGAGAAGAATAAATGATTAGATCATTACAAATTTTAATTCCGAGCCGCATTAGAGACATTGTATTTATAAACAAAAGCTGTTGCTGTTTCTCTTAAAAAATCATAAACATGAGGATGCAATGATGACAATTTTCCTTCTTAGAAACACAATTGCTAAGAAGGAAGTGGTCCTTTTTTTGTTTGCGTACGAGTTAACTGGAAGAAAAACAAAAGCCAACATAAGTGACTTTGAAAAATTGCAGCAAATCAAACTAAGGGCAGAGCACACAATAAAATTGTATGAGGAGGACAAAAAAAAAGAATAATAATGAAAAAAATTGTGTCGGAAGGAAGCTTAACTGGGTTTTCTGTAACTAAAAACTATCACGAAAGCAAACAAGATAAACAACTAACCATGCTACCATCCAGCAAACTTTCCGACCAAGTTAGCAAGTAAATATATAGTAGCAAACCATCAAACATTTCAAACGTATAGTTTTTCTTATTTTATCATTCATTCTGTTGATATTTTTAACCCCCAAACAACTATTGTTTTAAGTGGTTTCTCTACTTGAGGTTTTTAAAAAGGAAACAAAATAAAAACCCTTAAAAAACGCAGAAAAACTCTTGCATTGGCTAAGAAAGGACACCAAAAATAAAAATTATTATGGTTATAACTATAAAAAAAGAAAAGGAAATAAATCAAAACAAAACCAAACCGAAAGAACTATAATAAAATAAGAAAAGAATAAATTGAATTTTTGTTGTACAGCTTTGTTTTTCATTCACTTACTCCTAAGATTGCTGAAACATTAAACTCGTGCTGTAATGGAATGGCAACAGCCAACGTTTTGCAAGTGTGTTTTTTTGTTATAAAAACTTCCATCATCTATTTTAAGTACAAATAATATTTGTAAGAAAAATTATTTCTTAAATACCATAATTTATCATCGACTAATGCAAGTGAAGTTTTGGCATTGACATGTTTTCCCACAAAAATACGCTACACGGGCAATAAGGAATATTTGAGTTATAGAAAATACACTCATAGAAACATGAATCTCTATATTGATGATACCCTAACATCAGAATTGTGACATCAATGTAACTAAAAAGGGAATCAATGGGGCAAAAAGCAACAAATGTTGTCATATATTTCACGCGTCATCTTTGCTGTGTTTACAGTGACATCAATTCGATGCCACATTTTGTATTTTATTTACAAAAATTCCCATATTCTATTTGCTTAAATTATTTAGTTAGGTTAGACTAGGCTAGGAACCCATGCGGTGCATTGTGAATCCCTGCAATATAGAGGAAGAAGAAGGAGAAAAGTAAAGAAGAACAAAGAAGTTGACAGATGGATTTACGATAATTGATAGATAATAGATAAAACTTTTATTTAGTTAAATACATTAAATTTTTAAATGAATGATAACGAAAACGAAATCGGGCGTGCTGCTGGTGTCTTATAATTAAGAGTTCTTCTGTTAACAATAGGCGGAATACAACAAAAGTGAAAAAGCATGTGTAACGAGTAAGTAATTTATAATATTGGGTCGCATGCATAAAACGTGAGCTTGAGCTCGGACTCGATTTTTTGAGTAAAAGGTGCTTGTCGTATGCATAATAAAATTTGATGTATTTGCTTTTACTCACTGCTTACATTTGATTTCGTCTTGCTCAGTTTGAACTAAGTTAGATGAGCTTGTGCTCATTTTCATATGCATAAAAACAAGCTGTTGCTTTCTTTTGTGAGCTCTTGCTCAAATTTTGTTGAGCCTGCCTTAAAGTTGAATCGCGTACACTAAAAAGGAATCAAGGCTGAATATTTTGTGCCACAAAGAAATGCAAAATGTTATCAACAGCGTTAAACAAATTAAGCAAGTGAGGATACAACATTATACAGGTTTTTATTCTTAATTATTAATTTTTTTTTTATATAATTAATAATTAAATGATAAATACATAGGTTTGATGATAGTAGCATCTGCTGGTTGGCTAATTACATTTTTGGGGAGTGGTGGTGCCCTCAACAACATTGATAAAATTCGACTGTATCCACCACAATTAGTTGTGAAGAGGGTATATTAAGTTTGTCATTCCGTGTGAAACTTTTTTATTATTCATCTCAGACCCCATAAAGTGTTTATATTCTGGGTCCTTGAGTGATTCTAAGTCGACTTAGCCATGTTTGTCTGTCTGTCCGTCTGTCCGTCTGTTGAAAACACGCTCACTTTCGAACAAGTTAAAAGAAATGAACATGATGCCAAAATACATCAGTGTTATGACGCCTATTCTATCGGCGTATATAACGAATTTGGCATCTTAGAAATTGCAGCGGTATGCCGAAGCTTTTTTTTATCGATATGGTTACACACAAAAATTCTTTCAAAAGAGCGCCCGCATCATGCACTAACTGGACGCTTAGAAATAAAAAAAAAAACATGTCCACTGTATTGTTCAAATTTAAAACCCCACATTGCGGCTTCTGAGGTTTTCATGAAATCTTTCCAAATACTCAGTTCTCTATTAAAAGCAATGATTCTCACACTCATTTCTCATACTGATTGTATGGAAAAACATGCAAGAGGACATGCATTGATACAATCAGTATATTTCATCTGATAAAGCGCCAAAAGAACTGTAAGAATCAATTATCATCTCGTATTTTTAATTTTGTGACGAACATACCCAGCACACATAGAGATCGTTCGGCAATCTGCACTTTTTTCTAAGCTTGAATCACAACAGTCACATAATTTGAGGGCCCCAGGCCAGATTCGCAACAGCTTTGGTGTTTTAATTCTGTTTAACCGCAATCTTTTAGTGTTTCAGCCATTGTATGCCGTAGGAAAATTTAAAAAATTTCTTTTTTGATTTGAGCTTCAACTTCCTTATCAGTAACCGATCCTAACCTTGCACATTAAAGGAGCTGACGTGGTACCAAAAATCAGTCAATTATAAAAAGGGAATCAGGGCATCGAGAATCTTTGCCAATTTTAATTCATATGCAAGCATGAATATAAGCAATATCAGCCGCCTCCAGATTCCGAAGGGTCCACACTAGAGTTGTCAACCGATTAAGAATAATTCGTTTAATCGATCAAACAAAAACAAACTCTTGTTCGAATAATTTTAAAATGCCGATTTTCGAATAACGAATAAATCGATTAAATTATGTCGATTAATCGAACAATTTTTTTTTATTAAAACATTTTTTTTTATTAATTAAAGACTAATAAGAAATAATAGCTTAGAATTTGATTTATTCTCATATGTTTTTAGCGATTTTATACAAAACTAGCTTAACCCGGTGCGCTTCGCTACACTGCTTTAACCACTTTTTCAGTTGAGAGCTATTTAATATATGAATCCTATGGGAGGTGTTTCCCTCCCGCGCCTACCCGCTTCTTTCTATTTTCAAAAGTGTAGTATACCATAAGAGTGACTTCTACAAAGTTTGAACATGCTTACTATAACAGTTCTTAAGATATGCGATATTAAACATTGGCGTCCTATGGGGGTAACGTTTCCCCGCTGCTATTTTATTTCAATTTTGGGGTTCAGAAGATCATACTACAAAAAGTTAAACAAAATGAGTGCAGCGGCTCTAAATTATATTTCTATCTATGAGGGGTACTGCTCCTCCTCTGTCTACCCCGCCCATTTCTATATAGTTTACCATAATAGTAGCTTTAACCACGTTTGAAGACTACCCCTTTAATAGTTCTTCAGCTGAGCGATATTTAATATATGCATCCTATGGAAGGTATTCCCCTCTGCGCCTACCCGCCTTATTTTTATTTTCAAAAGTGTAGTATACCATAAGTGTGACTTCTACAAAGTTTGAACATTCTCACTATAAAAGTTTTTAAGATATCCGATATTAAACATTGGCGTCCTATGGGGGGTAACACTTCCCCCGCTGCTAGTTTGTTTCAATTTTGGGGCTCAGAAGATCCTACTACCAAAAGTTTAACAAATTGCTTGCAGCGGCTCTTATTAATATTTCTATCTATGAGGGGAACTGCTCCTCCTCTGTCCACCCCGCCCATTACTATATTGAAATTTAAAGTTTGCTATAATAGCAGCTTTAACCACGTTTGAAGACTCTCCCCTTAATAGTTCTTCAGTTGAGCGATATTTAATATATGCATCGTATGGGAGGTATTTCCACCCCTGCGCCTGCCCGCTTTATTTTTATTTTCAAAAGTGTAGTATACCATTAGAGTGAATTGTACAAAGTTTGAACATTCTCACTATAACAGTTCTTAAGATATGCGATATTAAACAATGGCGTCCTATGCCACTTCCCCCGCTGCTATTTTATTTGAATTTTGGGGCTCAGAAGATCCTACTACCAAAAGTTCAACAAAATGCTTGCAGCGGCTCTTAAAATATGCGATATTTAATATTGGCATCCACGAAAAAATATGGCACCGCCCCTTTGTCCAATACACCTTTTTACCACTGTTTTAATTAAACGTATTTCTATTCATGGCAACAACATATATACCAAATATTATCGCCGTAGGTCAAAAAATGTCATAGATAACACGATTTTAAATTTTGGGTTGTATGGGCGTGGCATCGCCTCTTTGCCCAGTCACAATTTTATATAGCCTACTGTCTCTTCCAGGGTCACAGTTTCAGGCTGTGAAAATTTCAAGGCCATCGGTCAAGTGGTTTGGCCTCCTATAAGGCACAAATATATATATATATATATATATATATATATATATATATATATATATATATATATATATATATACATACATTCACTTTTATATATATAGATATAGGAAAGGTAAAAAATATTGTAGATATAGCCGTGATTGCACAGAAAAAATTTCCACCAAAATTTTTTCAATTAATTCAATAATGCTGTTTCAAACAATTTTTTTAATTGTTCCAATTAATTTCCCTTAGTTGAAAAGAAAAATTATAATGTTTGTGTGTATATTTGCAAATATGAAAACATACACACAAACTTTAAAATATTGAAAATTTTCAAACAATTTTTTAATTGTTTCAATTAACTGTGTTGATTAAAAACAATATTTTAATTTCTGTTTACGTTTGATTTAGGCTCTTTTGCTGGTGGTCACATTTCAATTAAACCTATTGATTGAAACTGAACAGCAAGAAAAGATCAAACTTAAAAACGGGTTAATTGATATGATCAATTTGTTTGCTGGCGGAAAATCAGTACAGAATTTTATTAATAGTACAATATTCTAACAAATACGTTAATTGAAAAGATAAACTCACTGTTTATTGTTGGTATTTTGTTTAAGCTTTGATATTGTTACAAGTAAGACTTTGATGGCCATTTTCTCATTAGGCGATTATCTTTTTTCCCAACGAAAAACTGCACATTAAATAAATTTGGTTTTCTCAATGTCTCATTTGCTTCGATTTTATCGCAAAGCTAACCGGCACTCATCTGCCAATTATTTATTTTCCTTTTATTTGCCGTACAGATAAATTTAATCAGCTGACTCCCAACTTTTACATGTATTTTGAGTGGTGTTGCCAGCTGAAAACTTTGTTTTTTGTCGGTATATTGAGAAAACCAAAATCGTTAACGGACAGTTTATCGGTCCAATAAATTTATGTTGACATTAAGTAACAGACAGTTTTTCGATACATTGAGAAAATGGCCATGAGTGTTTAAAATTCTTATTCGCTTTAGGGTTTTATTTGTATAATATTTTTAGCTTTTCTAAAATCTTTGGAAAAGGTTTCCTGATGATCTGGCCTAAGCAACCAGTGAAATGCGCATAGAGGCTAGCTTTCCCTCAACAATAAATTTCAGTGTATTTATTAAATATAACAAATTGGGAATTTAGCACGTCATAGAAAAATCTTAATAGAAGTTGGTTTTCATTTTTTCAGTGTGTAATTAATCTCATTGTTTAGTAAGCAAAACCCGTTTTGAGAATTCATACCGTGCAAATAATAGGACCAGTCCAAAAACGCGTGTAAAGAGTAGCCCACAAGGGACTAGGACTAGTCCAAAAGTAACCCAAACGTATGAAAAAAAACATGGTCTGTTTAACATTACGATGTACTAGGGCAGGACCATATAGCCCAGCTTTGGACTACAAAGGAACAGTTTTAAAACTACTCCATGGTATACTCAAGAGGATTAGTTTTGAAGTCGTTCAAAATCAAAAGCATGTCTTTAAAAAACGACGACATGTCGTCTCACTGCAAACACTTTTTAACAATGACATGGTCCATGCTTGCATTACATTAGACCAGTCCATGGAGTAGTCCATTTTATCAATATGGATCAGGTAGTCCAATATAATTTGCAGGGTAATATTTCAAAAATATTGATGTTTATTAAACAAATCTTTGACCAACAATTGTAACCGCTGTTTTCTTTTTAAATCAAACAATTTTCAAGAAATGGAATCTTTAACTCTCGGACGAAAAACTTAGAAATAAACAAAAAGCTAAAAAATACAGAATTGATTTATAGAAATCATATCATGAAAGTAGAAAATGCTGTTATTGTTTTTTACATATAAATTTTGTAAATTATATATATCTTTGCCATTTGCGTAATACTATGTTCACACTTGGGTTTTTAAACACTTTTGAACAAAATGTTGATTAAAATAATCAGAGCCGTTCGTTCGCATTACATTTGATATGATAAAGATGACAGTTGATTAAGAAAAAAAGCACTGCAAACAAATTTATATATTTTAAAATTATTAAAAATTGATTAAAATACTTTAATAAAGTTATCAGAAGATTATTTTAAACATATTAATGATGCAATTGTGAAAATTTATGAATTATTTAAGGAAAAATAAAAACATTAAGAAGATATCGTGGTCAGTTGTACACGTGAGGGGTACGTTCATGGTGACTAATGAAGTGATTTAGTTGTAATCATGTGAATTTAAAGTGATTAACAAATAACTTCAATACATATATGGCTAATCATCTCGATTTAGTTAGTTTAGATTGATGTGATTAGTATAAGTGTCACAATATAACAATTATTAGTGGTATTTTTTAGTATAAGATAATTCAACGACAACAAAAAATGCCGAACTTGTTCCAATGGGAAAATACATAAAGAGAGACAGCGGCTGTTCTATAGAAGAAATTGTACGCAGAAGTTTGGTTGAAGATGATAGGTCTGCAAACGCCTTTCGAAAATCTAAAGTTGTATCAGATTATTTAAGAACTAAGGATTTTATGATTCCTTTAAGTAATACAACGATATGGAGTTAAGAAGAAAAGTGTTATGCATCAAAAAAAAAAAAAAAAAAAAAGAAGTCATAGTGGATTTGAGAAAAAATAAAGAAGAAATTGGAAGATTTTCTATAGTTTTAAATTAATGGACGGATGTTTCTTATTTAAAATATGTAATTTTTTTTTTAATAATTTTTTTATTCGTTTTTCTCATGAATTAATCGAATAACTTTTCAGATTTAATCGTTTGATCGAACGAACAAAAACAATTATTTGAATTAGGCTATATTTACATTATGCAATTAACGCCGCAACTTGCCGCAACTTTCGCATGCATTTTTTTTGTTTGTTAGCAAGAGGTGTTGGGAAGAAAACGGATTTGAAAAAGTTGAAAAAATGTAAATGTAAATGTGAAGAGTTTCGTAGAAACTACTTTAAAAGAAAAAAGAAAAAAAACTCGGCGTTAATTGCATAGATGTGAAGGCGGTCTTATTCGAACAAAGCTGAAAGGCGAATAAATGACAACTCTAGTCCACACTAATGACCGGAGCCCCAATGACGCGAAGGCGCCAGTGGTATAAGATTGATTTATTTAAGACCAGAAATAAATAAAGTTAGTGTTTATTACATCCACAAGAAAATTAACCAAGAACCTAAACATGCCCTGCGCTTGATTTTGAAGGGTCCTCACTATTAACCATTTCAAAATCCAAACATCAGGAGGGGTTTTTTGGTATCAGATTGAAAAACTATCAGCAATAAATAAGCTTAAGTAAAAACCCCACGTGATCCGAATCGGGACTGGTTTCGCAATTCCCCAGATTCGAGAATAATAAAACATCCAACCCCGGGATTTGTCGGAATAATGGGGGTTTTCAGGATTTGGAGTTTTTGAAAATATTTTATAAATGCGGTTTATAGATACATACAAACTTATTAAAAAAACGCCTTTAAAAACCGGCGGCGGTATAAAATCGCACTGAGAATAACAAAAATAGTAAGCTTGAGTATTGGTTGCCTATTAAAGCCTATAGATCGAGGATATTCTTAAGATCTGCTATCCATGATTTGAAAGGTTACTTACCAACAATAAGTTCAAAACCCAAAGGAGTTGCTGAAAGAAAATAAAAGAATGCAACAAATTAAATTAATTTTTATTTCGTATTTGGATCAAAAATTGTAGCAGGATTTTGATTTCATGCATTTTTTAACCTTAAGTCCCAAAAGGTCCTTTATTAAAATTTTTAAATTAAAAAAAAATTACAACCATAAATTAGCTAACAATTTTTTATCCGCCATATTTCACTTAAAACAAGTACAACTTGAACCTCTAAGAAAATGCTCCTTTCTTACGACTCAATGAAATAAATCACCAACATAATTCTGCAGCTTTAGCAAAAATCGCACAAATAGGTTTGAAAAATGTCACAGAAAATAAAATTAAAAGAAAAAATGCCAGAACAAAAAATAAAAAAAGAAATATAAGCCAAAGAAATAAATAAATAAAAAAAAAAAAACAATCAATGAGATGTCAATACACGTACAAGCAACAGTGAACGCACATTATTTCAGTTTAAGCTTTTACAGCTTCTGTGAAATATAATTTTCCTAAGTGGAAATGTATTCTAAAAGTAAATGGAAAGGAAATAAATTAAACATTTTATTTAGGCTGTAATTTAATAGAACTGTGTGTTGTTGTGCTTGTTTAGTTGCATAATATTTTGACAACAAATGACAACTAATAAATGAAATACAATACACACTTGTTTTAATTTACATACCCAGTTGGCCAAATGGTCATATACGCAAATGTCGTCAACGTTGTCTTCCGAACATTTTTGAATTTGTCATCTATATAACATTGATGGCGACAACTTAAGTAAGAAAACGTGTATATTGTCGTGTTAAAAATTGTATTTACGACTTTTTTGGAGACATTTTTTTTAAATTTGTCTTGAATAATAATTTATTGAGCACAACGTAAGTAACCATTGCATGCATTTTGTCGTGTTTCAAACCACACTGACTACAAAATGCATGCAATTGTCGCTCATCTTGTCTTCAATTAGACTTTATTAAGGACAACTTAGGCGACCATTGCATGCATTTTGTCGTGTTTCGAACCACTTTGACGACAAAATGCATGCAATGGTCGCTTACGTTGTCCTCTACTAAAAAAAAATTCAAAACTTTAAATTTGTATGTAATTTAAAATTAATATTTCTTGATGTTTTGCTTTTATTATCAATATTTTTGATAATAAAAAATATTAAAAAATAAATAATCCTGCCTGTTAAATATAATTATTTTGTAACGTTATTCGCGGCTGTGTTGCAATTGTGCAATGGGAATAAGTGAATTGATAGGACAAGATGATTGTCCAAATCGGTCAAGCCGTTCTCAAGTTATGCGCTTAATAGAAAAAGTGGGCGTAAAAGTAGGCGTGGTAAATTTTTCTTTCGATGAAAACTTAAAATGGATTAATACGAACATTTAAAAGAAAAATTAGTCAAATCGATGGAGCCGTTTTTTGATTTTAGGTAAATCGAAAAAAGTGGGCGGGGCAAAATTTTCTTTCCGTAAAAACCTAAGTCGGATCATGGTTATCATTTTAAAGAAAAAATCGTCCAAATCGGTCAAGCCGTTCTCAAGTTATGCGCTTAATAGAAAAAGTGGGCGTAAAAGTAGGCGTGGTAAATTTTTCTTTCGATGAAAACTTAAAATGGATTAATGCGAACATTTGAAAGAAAAATTTGTCAAATCGATGTAGCCGTTTTCTGATTTTAGGTAATTCGAAAAAAGTGGGCGGGGCAAATTTTTTTTTCGTATAAATCTAAGTTGGATCATGGCGATCATTTTAAAGAAAAAATCGTCCAAATTATATAGATGTCATTGGTGGTGCAATATGAAAATTGGATTTTGCCACGCCCCTCCGCCCGCAGACCGAAAATTAAAAATCAGTGTCACCCGCCTGAATTTCATCAAAATTGGCCCAGCCGTTTTGGAGTCCATACGTTACATAAATACATACAAATATACACACACATCCTATTTTATATGTATATATAGAATAGATAGAAAGAAGATTACGTCAAAAAAGAAACTAGTAAATTTTGAAAAATTTTCGTATAAAAAGTAAATTTTAACTAAATTTCCTATAAAAAGTAAATTTTAACAACATTTCCTATAAAAAGTAAATTTTAACAAAATTTCGTATAGAAAGTAAATTTTAACAAAATTTCCTATAAAAAGTAAATTTTAACAACATTTCCTATAAAAAGTAAATTTTAACAAAATTTCCTATAAAAAGTAAATTTTAACAATATTTCCTATAAAAAGTAAATTTTAACAAAATTTCCTATAAAAAGTAAATTTTAACTAAATTTCCTTTAAAAAGCAAATTTTAACAAAATTTCCTATAAAAAGTAAATTTTAACAAAATTTCCTATGAAAAGTAAATTTTAACTAAATTTCCTATAAAAAGTAAATTTTAACAAAATTTCGTATAGAAAGTAAATTTTAACAAAATTTCCTATAAAAAGTAAATTTTAACAACATTTCCTATAAAAAGTAAATTTTAACAAAATTTCCTATAAAAAGTAAATTTTACCAAAACTTTTTATAAAAGTAAATTTTAACAGAATTTCCTAAAAAAAAATAAATATTACCAAAATTTCCTATAAGCAGTAAATTTTAGAAATACATATTTCCTATAAAATTTTTACAAAATTTGCTATAAAAATAAATAAATTGGGAATTAAGCACGACGAACAAAATCTTGTTCATTGAAAATTTTGTATTCCCAAAAATTACTTTGATAATAAATTTAAACAAAAAATTCTATAAAAAATAAATAAAAAAGTAAGTTCTTACAAAATTTTTTAAAAAAAGTAAATTTTAACAAAATTGTCTGTAAAAAGTAAATTTTAGCAAAATTTCAATTAAAAAATTAATTTTAGCAAAATTTTCTATAAAATTTAATTTTTATCAAAATATCCTATAAAAAGTAAATTTTAACAAAATTTCATAAAAAAATTAAATCTTAACAAAATTTCCTATAAAAAGTAAATCTAAACAAAATCTCCTATAAAAAGTAAATTTTTACAAAATTTCCTATAAAAAGTAAATTTTAGCAATATTTCCTATAAAAAGTAAAAATTTCGTATAATAATACATTTTAACAAAATTTCCTATACAAATGAATTTTAACAACATTTTCTATTAAAAATAAATTTTCACAAAATTTCCTTCTCGGTTTTTGAGACCAACGAATCTTGATAATTTAAGATACTTTGTTCTGAAAATCAATTGAGAACGTTTTCAATGGTAGTCCAAAGAGGCCAGGTCTGGACTATAAGGAGGGAGAGGAGAAAACTCCCCTACTACTATTTTCTAAATAGTCTTAAACTGTTCTTGCAACATGTGGTTGAGTGTTATCAAGTTCGAAAATTAGGGTTTCATGTCTGTGAGAATATTTCAAGGGTTTTTGTGGCCCATGCTCGGTTTAAACAAATTAATTTTGCTTATAAATCTATTATTATTCGTCAATATGCAAGAATGAAGTGAAGTATTTGCAAAAAAGCCACACAAACTAAATTTGGTGTATGAGTATGTAGGAGGGCATGTTGAAAAGTTTATTTATTTTTGGACAAAACATGATAGTATAAAACATGACTTTAATTATGAAAATATTCCTTGGGTCCTTCTTATTCCATCAGTTCGTCTGTTATTTATTGTTCATATAGTATTTGGCAAAATTTCAAATATGCTCTACACTTTAATAAAAAACTAACTGAAAAGTCTTTAAAAAAAAAACCAGACTTAAAACCCAAAAAAAAAACCAACAAAATGCAATAGATAAATGCTAATAGAATAGAACATAAGAAATATGATAAAAGTAACACGTAGTTCTATACACTTGCCAAAACATATTGAAGGCATAAAATTACATGCCAAAAATATTTCTTAATATATTTGCAACATTACCATTCAGAAGGGTAAATAATAAATGTTCTTTAAATTGAATTACTAGCACTTGGTGCAAACGAAATATCACCAACAAAAAGTTTAATCAAAACAAAAGAAATTGAAAATAATAATCTGATTTTTTTTTCGATATTCTTTAATTAGGCTTGAGTTCATCAAATTTAATTTTCATTAAATTGTTTTCATCAGTTCGGTTTGTGCTTTGTTGTGATACAGACGCGTATTCTTAACCCCGCATACAATTTGAATTATTAATTACATTTGATTTTTTTAATATAACAATTTAGCGAATGGACGCATTTTTTTTAAAATAAATTCTTAACATAAAAGTGAACAATTATCAAAAACGAAAAGTTAATAAAAATAAAATAAAAATATATATGTATAAATGTACATACATATGTATGTATACATATACTGAAAAAAAACATTTAGTTTAAAATTCTTAATTTTGGTGTAAATACAATAAATAATAAAAAAAAAAGCACAGCAAAACGGTGAAAAACAAAAACAACTTTTTGTATGAGTAGTCACAATGTAACAACAATAAAAATAGACGAAAGAAATGCATACGTTACAGTTAGTGCTAAAGAATGCAATACTGAAATAAACAAAACAAAACAAAACAAAACAATATTAACTACCTAACGGCTAAACCAATTGTTAGAACACGTTCCCTTTCGCCCTCAGTCTTTACAAAGACGGTTGATGCTGATACTTTAAGAAGTATTAATCTCTCGCTAGTGCCTGCAAGTGTTGCCGCAACGGCAAAAACAATCTTAGTTACAAAAAATGATACCATGAATTCAAACACAGAAGACATGGAAAAATCTCAAGTAAAAAGTTGTCAAAAGCCTCAAGTACAAGTTGGTATGGACAGGTACATAACAGTGCTTAAACGGGGTCGCAGCCCTACCTCTGCAGCAGTTGCTTCGGCCTCAAAAGTACCATCTTTTGATAAAATAAATTCTCAAAATCGTTTTGCAATTCTGGAGGATGAATCCTCTGAAGCACCAAACGTCATTAAATCGTCCAAGCCTCCCCCGATATATCTTAGGGAGCAAAACTCAAATGAGCTCATAAAGAGTTTGATATCGGTGATAGGTGAAAACTCGTTTTACGTAGCTGCTATCAAGCGTGGTAGTATAAACGAGACAAAAATACAAGTCAATAATGAGAATGATTTTCGCAAAATTATAAACAAATTTGAAGCACTTAAAAAAAACTTTTATACATACCAACTGAAAAGCAGTAAAGGTCTCCAGGTAGTGATTAAGGGAATTGACTCATGTGTGGACCCAGAAGAGGTAAAAACATTCCTCGAAGAAAAAGGCTTCAAAATAAAACATGTAGTAAATATTAAAAATAGAGAAAAAAATCCCCCAACCACTTTTTCGAGTGGAGTTTGAACCCGGCGACGTAAAGCTTAAAAAAAATGAAACGCACCCTATTTACAATTTGAAATATATTTTCTATAGAAGAGTAACTATAGAAGAGCCACACAAAAGAAATGGGCCCGTTCAATGTTTAAACTGTCAAGAATATGGTCATACTAAGGCCTACTGCTATTTACCCCCTGTTTGCGTAGTATGTGGTGAATTACATGGTACAGATCTTTGCGATAAGTCTAAAACCGACCCCAACGTAAAAAAATGTAGCAACTGTGGCGGTAATCACACTGCCAATTATAGAGGATGCCCTGTATATACCATCGTCAAGCAGTCAGTTGGACCGAAAACCAATCCCCCTCAAATGCAGGTAACAAATCAAGTAAGCACTGGTGACATTCAGGCTCCGCAGCCTAGTAATAACAGAACCTCTTATGCTCACGTCGTAAAATCAAACCATGTGCCAATGCAAGGTGCTGCGCCAAGTAATGATGAAACTCCAGTTTCAAATTTAAGTCGTCTAGAAGAAACCATGGAAACATTAGTGCAAACAGTAACTAATTTTACGAACACAATGGGTAATATGATGCAGGAAATTCTTAGAATGCAATCGATGTTATTGCAATCTGTACTTAACAAGCCATGAACTGTTTAAAAATCTGTTTTTGGAACGCGAACGGCATCCGCCAACATAAAAATGAATTAGAATACTTTCTTAAAAATAAACAAATTGATATCATGATGGTTTCTGAAACTCATTTGACCTCAAGAAATACGTTTAAAATCAATGGTTATATACTATATGATACCAAGGACCCTCGAGATAGAGCTTGTGGAGGTTCTGCCATTTTGATAAAAAATCGAGTCAAACACTACCTAATGGGTGATCATCGTGAGGATTATCTCCAAGCAACGAACATTTGTGGTGAAGAGCTGAATCGTAGCATTGTAATCTCATCTTTATACTCTCCACCTAGATTTTCAATATCAGAAAGCCAATATTGTGAATATTATAAATCACTAGGACCCTGTTTCCTGGCCGCTGGCGATTATAACGCTAAACATACCTTCTGGGGGTCACGACTAATAACACCAAAGGGTCGTGTTTTGTTTAATACAATCTCTAAAATAAATTTAAATGTTGTCGCGAGCGGCCAACCAACATATTGGCCTGCTGATCCGCAAAAAATTCCAGATGTCATCGATTTTGGCGTGGTTAAAAACATCCCCACAGAAACGATTCACGTTGAAGCTTCCCTAGAATTATCTTCCGACCACACACCTACAATTGTAACTATAATGAACCCCAATAGAATTGTATCTCCGACTGGTTACCTAGCGACGGTTAAAATATAAAAAATATCTCAGTGCCCATTGCACAGAAAATATTCCGCTCAGTACACCGGAGTATGTAGATCGTTCTATTGATAATTTTGACAGTTTTCTGAAACTAGCTGTTCAACATTCCAATATTGCCCCCAAAAAAACAAAAACTATTAAAATATATTCCACAGATGTCGAGCGTCTCTTGTCTGAAAAAAGGAGGGCACGAAGAGAGTGGCAATTGCACAGATCCCCTCAACTTAAGAACTTGCTAAAAGAGTGTACAAAAAGATTAAGAAAGTTATTGCAGACTCAGAAAACGGCTTCTCTGGAAAAATATCTTAAGGAACTTGATGCAACTCCACAATCGGACTACTCATTATGGCGTGCAGCTAGAAATCTCAAAAGGCCAGTTGTCTCTAAACCACCATTAAGAAACTTGAATGGAAGTTGGGCAAGAAATGATGTTGAAAAAGGAAATCTGTTTGTAAGTCACTTGAAAAACGTATTTACACCTAATATATCTCACAATATTGCGGTCGATTTACCACCTGTTGCTGCTAGAGCAGCTATTCCCCTAAGATTTGAGATAAGAGAAATCGAAAAGGTTATTTGTGACTTAAACACTAAGAAGGCACCTGGCATTGATAAGATCAGCAATAAAATGCTATTAGAGCTACCTCGCGTAGCAAAGAAAATTATTCTTTTTATTTTTAACGCTATTTTACGACTTGAATACTATCCTCAAAAATGGAAGGTTTCCTTAGTAAACATGATACCAAAGCCAGGCAAAGATCATACAAAAGTTGAGTCCTATAGGCCTATTAGCTTATTATCAAATATGTCAAAGCTGTTTGAGAAATTATTAGTTTCAAAATTAACACCAATTTTAAGTGAAAATAGATGTATTCCAAACCATCAATTCGGATTTAGAAGAAAACACAGCACAATTGAACAAACTCATCGAATAGTAAATGTCATAAGAAAAACATTTGAAGAAAAAAAATATTGCTCAGCACTCTTCATCGATGTTTCGCAAGCTTTTGACAAAGTCTGGCATGAAGGCTTATTACACAAATTGAAGCAAAATTTACCAGCAAACACACACAAACTGTTAGAAAGCTACTTAGTCGGTCGTCAATTTATTATTAAAGAAGGAAATTTCTTAAGTTCACCTCAGCCAATTGGCGCTGGAGTCCCACAGGGCAGCATCCTGGGCCCTCTTTTATACTTAATTTATACTTCGGACATGCCAACAAACAACTACACCCAAACTTCAACATTTGCAGACGATACAGCTTTTCTAAGCGTCCACGAAAACCGTTATGAAGCATCTCGTTATCTACAACATCATATATTTCAACTAGAAATATGGCTAAGACAATGGAGGATAATGGTCAATGAGCAAAAATGCGTACATATAACATTCACCCTGCGCCGGGAATCTTGCCCCCCTATTACAATCAATAATCAAATTATTCCTCAACATTCGCATGTAAAATATCTCGGTATACATCTGGATCGGCGATTAACGTGGAAATGCCATATAGAGGCAAAATTAACTCAAATGAAACTAAAAGCCATCCAAATTCATTGGCTTATTGGAAGAAATTCTGTTCTTAGTCTCGATTGCAAGCTTCTACTTTACAACTCTATCTTAAAGCCTATCTGGTGCTACGGTATTCAACTATGGGGCACTGCCTCGGCCTCTAATATCGAAAAAATTCAAAGGCGCCAAAATAAACTTCTTCGAATAATCACAGCCGCCCCCTGGTATGTTAAAAACTCAAACATTCATAAGGATCTCAACGTGCCATTAGTAAAAACTATGATTACAAAATATGCAGTAAAATATTTAAAAAGACTTGAACAACACCCAAATCCTTTAGCTCGAAATATTTTAAATCATGGCGGTCACACTCGCTTAAGGAGAAGAGACACTGCAGCACTTACCCAACTAGATGAGCGATAAACACCTATATAAGTGAACAGAACCCGTGATGAAGTAAATTTTTGTCTGGCACTGGCAGGACATAAATAAAGTATTAGGATAAGATTTGATTAATTATTGTTAGTTCATATTAAATATATGAAGATTCAATAAATAAATAATGTATAAAAAAAAAAAAAAAAAAAAAATTGTTTTCACTGAGGGAAGGAATTTTACAACTTGGAATTTTTATTAAAATTTATTGATAATTTTTCTTGGCTGAGCTGGGATTTGAACCCGGGTTAATCTTTACATGTTTCAAGAAACACCACTTTCTATCGTCAGAAGATGACTAAAATTATCTTTAACTGACTCCAAGAAACTTTGCAATTTATTATACTCTCCCTCCCCACCATGTCGGAGCTTGGCATTCCAGCAAAGATCGTTCGATTTTGTATAATGACTTTGCAAAACACATAAGACTCCTTCAATAGGAACAAACCTCTACGAGCTTTTTGTACCATGCGTGGTTTTGAGCAAGGTGACGTGCTATTAGTTTGCAAAACTCCAAAAGCAGTCATATACCATTGGCCCAAAGGTGAACGAACGAACGTTTCGAAGAACGTATATCGATCGAAAATTACAGCTTTGAAGTTGTAAAAGACTTCGTCTACTAGAAACTAAGCGAAGAAAAACTCTGACCAACAAATGCTACTTTCGGCTTGGTAAGCAGTTTATAAATAAAGCCCTATCTTGACGAACAAAATCGCTCATCCTGACCGTGTGTTGAAATATGGTGGATGATAAGATGTGATGAGACATTGCTGGCGGTGTTTGAAGAAAGTTTTACCGAAAGATGCATGACCCTCTTAGCTTTGAAGATGGATTCCGAATTATAATGAATCACGAGCTGTAAGAGCTATACACAAATGCAGATATAGTCAAGCTCATTAAAATACAACAACTTCGTTGAAAATGATGCTCCGGCCCGCAAGGCATACAAGGAAGAAACCCTCAGTGGGCAATAATGTAAAGGGCGACCCAATCTCAGTTGGAACAACCAGGTGCAAAAAACCTATCAGCACTTAGTGTCTTCAACCAGCAAGCATGAGACAGAAAAAGCTGGCATTCTATTTTATTTCAGGCTGAGTAAAAAAGTAAAGTGAGTATTCATTATCAGCCATTTGTGTTTAATTTGATTCAGCCGTCCGAAATTATAGAAAAAAAGGAATGAAAATGAAGAGTGGACATCAGGGATGATAAATGAGAAAACCAATATCGTACCAACGAACATTTAAAATCGTATGAATGAATTTCGAACCCCGGATTTCTCAAACTATGTAGTTAGTTTACCAAAATATTCAAGAATAGAGGCAAAAAAATTGTACACTTTTTATTTCTCAAATATTTGTCAATATGTGCACACGAGCATCTTCGGATTGCATTTCCAAATTTTTTGTGTTTCCAATTTTCAATATGTACAGCAGAAACAGGAAAAGAGTATAAAGTCCAAATAGATAAATATTTTATTTAGCGCTTGTATAATCTCCTTCGAAATAGTTCGGAGTAAAATGGAGTGGGCGCCCACTGTTCCAAAATTCTGTTTATTACTTCTTGACGTACAGTCTTACAGTCGAAACCAAAAACTGACGAACAAAAAACGAAAATTTATGTAAAACTTTTCGCTTTTTAAGTTGGTTTGACAGCGACTGTTTACATATAATGCATCTGAAGTAAAAGAAACCGTTTTTTTTTGGCCAATGATAAGTGAAGAAATTGCAGTTTTTCTACTTTGACTGCAGATTTTTAAACGCTGGTGACAACCATCTTGTTGACGAATATTTGGAAATATTATGAATTCGTTCCAAAATAATCTTGAACTGAGAGAAAGTCGTATTTTTTACTATGTAGAACTTTTGCAGAAGTGGTTTCCTATATATTTTGAAAACTTGTTTATATCATCAGAAAATGCACGCTTATATGCTGCCGCTGATGCTTAATTTATAATGTGGCATAAGCAATCGTTCAATGAACAAGTGCAAAAATCTATTCACAATAGCGTAGTTCAGTGTTTGGTGCAAATGGTCTTGCAAAAGAGCAAATGCAAAATATCATAGGTGTTTTGTTAAATCCAACAAAAAAAAAATTTGGTTTTTTTCTGTTGTTTTCTTGCGAAGACAATAGAATGAAACAATTTGTTTTTTAATTTTGTTTTTTTTTCTTTTTACCCACTTACAACTACAATTCGTGTCGGAAAGAACCCAACCAATTGTAGGGGGATGTAAGAAAAGATAAACTCACTGTTTATTGTTGGTGTTTTGTTTAAGCTTTGATATTGTTACAAGTTAGACCTTGAGTGCAGTGTTGCCAATTTAGCCATTTAGTGGCTAGATTTAGCCATTTTTCACCCTGTTCAGCCATTAAAAAATGAGTTTAGCCATTAGCCATATTTTTAGCCATTTTTCAACTTGTTTAGCCATAAAATTTTTTTGCCATTTTTCTTTTAAAAGAATAATTTTTATTTTATTATAAAAATTTATAAAAGTAAAATAAACATTTTGAACAATTAAAACGCCTTTAATTTAAATCACAACTTTTACAAATCTGGAAAATCGCTATAAACTATGACGCTGAAACATCTTTCAAAATAAAGGAACAGTATTCCACTATTAAATTTATAAAATGGATCAACACAAACATCGCTGTTTCTTTCTGGTTGCAAGTATTTCAATAAAAGGATGCAGGCGGTAACAAAATTGTTTTAGAAATTTCTGAATTGACTATAAAGTTGCTCTCACTTGCATGGTATAATGCTGAAGTAGAGAGGGTGTTTAGCCAAGTAAACATCGTAAAAAAGTAATTTGAGAAATAGGTTACATTAAGCAACCGTTAATTCGATTTTATCAAATTATAGTTAAATATTTTACAATACAATATTTATACCACCACCACAATGGAGAAGGTACTGTGCGTTTGTGCTGATGTCTGTAACACCTTAAAATATTGGTCCTTAGCCCACGTTTACGTATACCGATTGACTCAGAATCACTTTCTGAGTCGAATTAACGATGTTTGTCCGGCTGGCTGGCTGTCCATGTAAACCTTGTGCGCAAAGTACAGGTCGCAATTTAGAGATTATTTGATAAAATTTGGTACAAAGGTTCTAATGTGGCGAAGGGTATCATAAAGTCGGGTTTAACCGACTATTCTTTCTTACTTGTTTTAGATCTGAACTCAAAAGGCTGGGTAAATGTTGTCGTGATTACGATTTACCTTCAAATTATTTAAAACTTATGTTTATTTGAAGCTAATGAGTGAGTGATTCCTATGAGATGAACAATAACGACATCGAATTTTTCGATGATTTAATTTTTTTATATTAATTTATTTTAAAATTTTTTTACGTTTATTCTTATTTAACAAATTGATCTTAACTCACAATTTCATCGTTAACTACTTTAAATTAATTATTTTTGTTTCGTTATTGAATTTTCATGTGTTTTTATTTAAAAAAGTATTTAGCCATTTTTTAGCCCATTTTTAGCCATTTTTTAGCCATTTTTTTCCGTAAATTTAGCCCTTTTTGGTCACCAAGTTTTGGCAACACTGCTTGAGTGCTTAAAATTCTTATTCGCTTTAGGGTTTTATTTGTATAATATTTTTAGCTTTTCTAAAATCTTTGGAAAAGGTTTCCTGATGATCTGGCCTAAGCAACCAGTGAAATGCGCATAGAAGCTAGCTTTCCCTCAACAATAAATTTCAGTGTATTTATCAAATATAAAAAATTGGGAATTTAGCACGTCATACGAAAATCTTAATAAAAAAAAAAGAGTTTCCCTTAGATTTCATAAAAAAAGCTACGACAGTTTACATTTTGGCAAGACTTTTTACACCACACACTAAACTCCTCTTGTATTCATTGGACAGTAAATACGAGTTGCCATTTTATATCAATTACACTGCTTTACAAATTTTTAATTTGGAAAAGTACCAAGATTGGTACCTCCTCCTCCTGAACACGAAAACCGCTGTAATTTTTTTTTTCCTAAGTACCGTTATCTAAATGTCTATTTTTTACGTTTTTTTCAAAATTTTTGATTTTTATTTCGTTTTTTTACTACGTTATATTAAATATCTGGAATGTTTTATTTTTTAACCAAATAGTATATTTAATTACCAACATTTTAAGCGTAATTTGAAAAAAATCGGATGGAAAGTTTTTATTAAGGATTTTGTGGAACGACAATATTTTCATCTCATATAAAATTCCGTGATTTTTAAATCCATCAGTTTTAACGTATCGATGGAAAAGGCATTTAATTAGCTTTCCAACGATATGCAATTTATTTCGATCGGACTTTTTGGTTGGGCTCCTCAAGGATTTGAGTGGGACCATACACCGAAAAACACAAAAGTACCGTTATCTAAAAAACGGTACTTAGGAAAAAAAAATTACAGCGGTTTTCGTGTTCAGGAGGTCCCAATTAACTTATCTAGGCATGTGGTGTTCTTGGTATTTTTTGACTGTAAACCAGTGTTATAAGTATTTAGGTTTGAAAATTTTTAAAATAGTACCAAATGAGTCACGGGGGTACCAGCGTACTTTTAAGTTTTAAATTGTACCAAAAAAGTACAATTGCTCCAACTTTATCAACCCTGGTGGACATATTGGAAGGAAAAGAAAAATAGAAAGGAAAGGAAGGAAATGAAGGAATGAAAGGAAGGAAAGAAAAGAAAAGAAAAGATAAGATAAGAAAATGAAAGAAAGGAAAGAAAGGAAGGAAATGAAGGAAAGGAAGAAAAGGAAAGAAAGGAAGGGAAGGAAAGAAAGGAAGGGAAGGAAGGGAAGGGAAGGAAGGGAAGGAAATACAGGAACGAAAGGAAGGATAGGAAGGAAAGGGAGGATAGGAAATATGGTAAGGAAAGGATGGAAGGAAGGAAAGGTTGAATAGAAAAGGACGAAAAGAAAAGAGAAGGAACGAAAGGAACGAAGGAAGTAAAGGAAAGAAAGGAAGGGAAAACGGAAAGGAAATAAAGGTTGTTTTTATCACTATTCAGTTTCCTTATTTAGAAAGGAAACGAAAAAAAAAAAAAATGGGAGGAAAAAATGAACGAAGAAAGGAAATGGATTAAATTAAGAAAGGGAGCGAAAAAAAGGAAAGGAAAATAAAAGAAAAGGAAAGGTAGAATAATAAAGGACGGAAAGAAAAGAAAAGGAAGGAAAGGAATGGAGACGAAAGGAAGAGAAGGCACTAAAGAAACGAAGGAAGTAAAGGAAAGAAAAGGAAGGAAAAAAGGAAATAAAGGTTGTTTTATCACTATTCAGTTTCCTTATTTAGATTACTTAACTTTTTGGTGTTTTAATATGGCTTTTCAAGAAAACATTTTAGGACTATTCTATGCCATGATTCCTTGCAATTCCTGGCAATCGATAACAAAAAAGTCCAATGCTCCTAATATGACTTTTTGCTTCCTTAGTTGGTTCCCTTACTGAACAAAAGCTCCAAATCTGAAAACAAATTTGTAGTTGCAATATATGAAATTAAGTAACACATGTGTTGCTGCTGCTGGTTTTTCGAAATTATTCAATTCAATTTTACACAATTTTCTCAGTATGCTTTTCCATCACTCGTGTTGGAGTACGTACATTATTATGTCTGAATTACATTTGTGTGTGCATACAACTACACGTGCAAGTATTATTCTATTCATGTGTATTTGCGTTTATATTTAGACTCCTTTGTTTAACTCATGTGTGTGGTTTTCATGTTTTTGACATCCTGTTATTATTTTTTTAACATCATTTTTGTTTTGTTTATAGTAATGTATCAAATGTTGAGGTTTTACTTTCAAATCGTTATAAAATATTTTATATTTTCTGGTTTGTGTTTTTTTCTTCTTCTTATATTCTTCTTTTAACGTTAATATTTTATTACAAATTTAACTTAAATTATACTAAAATTAGAAACAACTTAATTACAAGTTTGCAATGAACAAGTAAGAAATAAATTATTTTAAAATGTTTTTATAAATAATTAACAATATGTTATCAAATGTTGAAAGATACAAAAAATGAGGTTTGCATGAAATTGAAGAACTTCAAATATTGGAAAGATTCAATGTGAAGATTTAAGTCCCTAGCTTTTCTTCAATTATAAATATGTATATGTATTTTATTATGTTATGGATTAAATAATAGACATTAAATTAGGTTTAAAGTCTATATTAAATAAGATAATGTGCATTTGTTAAGGCTAAATTTAACTAATATATAAATATATAATTAAAGAAGACCTTCTTACTTAAGGCGTTTTTAAAAGCCCGCTTAAAATTGTTTTTGATTCATTTACTGTTCTAATCTAACTGCTAAAGCATGCCTCATAGAAGGCCTCGGCTCTTTGGTATAAAAGATAAGATACACCTTCCACACTCGCTTCTATGAGAAGGGAGTAGAGAAGGAGTATTGTTTTTCTTGCACAAGCAAAAGCAAAATAATTATTTTTTTTTGAACCCGTTACCATTCGTATGTACCTGATAAAGAAGCGAGAGCGGAAGGCCTCCTTCGCAATGACAACGTGTGTAAAAAGATATGAGTATGGAATGGAGCGAGCAGGCCTTGTACATCCAAAAGAAGGGGTACAGAGGCCTTTTAGAAGGCATCCGTACTCCTTCTTTTTCACACTGGGTAATTGCTAAAATACGCTTTGACTGCACAGCAATACAACACTGGTAATCCAACGGTTTATTGTACTGCTTGTGTCGTAAGTACGAGTGTAGACGATCAGCCAGTTGACACGAAGGAGTAAGAACCAGGGCTTTGGTGTCGTCAAAAATAGTTCTCTCCAGCTTCAACAGCTGACATTTTTAAAGTCTGAATCTGGCTCCAAGTCCGAGTCCTACTCTAACCCTGATGCGTTATGTATATGAGACTGGTCCATATTAGACTTTAAGCCAGTTTTTAATGCAGTACCCTTTAAATGGCTAAACATGGCAAAACAATGATGATGTAGAAATTTTAAATCGGTATATACATTTTAACACCTGCCGCATTGAGCTTTTATATAGTCTTATCCTTATTTTCTGAATAAAAAAATATTTAAAGCAGACCTTTTTAAACATTTTTTGTGGAGTCGACGTTTCGAGATTTTGTGGGTACTTCGACTCCGGCACAAAAACCCCAACTCTGACTCCACAGCTCTGGTAAGAACTAGTTTGGATAGTGAATTTAAGTTTATTAGTTGGAGGGTTTTTTCATCAGCTTGTTTATCCTTTCTCTCATTTAGAGCTTGGAATGGGGATTCACTTAATTAATACTGTTACGTTTTTCCTTTAATAAACGCGTTTGAGTTCTTTTAATTGCAAATCCGAATAAAAACACACACTTATTCAACTTAACAAACTTTATTGAAATTATTTATTTTGTTCACAATGTTTAGTTACGAACACAACCGTTTTTCAAAACAGACTAAACTAATTTTACATGAGTCACCCCTTTTTATATTTCATAATTATTTCTAGATTTTTCCTGAACCTTCCCGTAAAAACTATTTATTATGTTCTATAACCATTTCTAGAAATAACTGGGAAATTTATATAGGAATTATTTTTAAAATAACAGTTGTGTTGAAAATTATACATGACAATTTTAAGTAACATAAAACTATAACTTACAAGATAACTTATAACTATAACTATAAATAATTCTTAGATAATTTAACTTTCGTAACAATACTTTCAGGAGTATACGAATGCATATTTATCTTTGCAAAAGCACAAAAATATTTGGCATGACTTTGGGAATGCAGTTTTTCTCTTTTTAGTTTTTCTATTGATATTTCTTATTTTTATATTATTTTTATGGAAATAGTTATTCTTATCCTTTTCATTATACCTTTCCTTCTTTTCTGTACTTTTCTTTTTATCCATCCCTTTCATAAACCACTAACTTCATGAGCTTTTTAAGCACAGCCCTACATGTAATAAACCGGATCAAAGATCCTTAAGCGTTTCTCTTACGAAAGCAGAACTGTAATCTTTTTCTTGAAAAATTTTTAAACAAAATAAATTTTTTACATAAACGTAGAATAAAATTAGGTTTTTCATTTTTCCCACCACTTCAACCACAATGTCTGGTTTCCATTCTATTTCATTCTTTTGCTCACTTAACAGCCACATAAAAGTAAAGAAATATCGAAATTTAATTTTTCCCAATTTCTCTTTGCTTAATTTCCAAACGTTTAAATTATTGACATGCAAGTGATTGATGGCAAAAAACAAGAATAAAACTTAACTCTGTTCTTACTCGTTCACAAACTGGAACAGTTTTCATTTTCCAATTCCTAATGATGGACGGCCAGTTACAAACGACGGAATTGACCATAATGCTTATGATAATGATGTGGATATGAGTTTTATAAAAGAAAAGAAATAAAGTTTTGAATGTATGCGGGGGTGTTGGATAAGGAGGTGGCAGGATCTTTAATGAAATTGGTAGTAAAAGTGTTTCACTAATGGTTCATTAATAACAAATGCTTACATTGTTTCAGAAACATAAAATTAATGGAAGGGAAAAAGTAGGAAAGTCTTTAAGCAGCCTATAACGATATTAACGGACTTAAGAATGTACGAAAACAAAATTTATGTTTTTGTATCCGGTTTATAGGAAAATGGATGATAAACGTATATTTAAAAGTTATATGGAAACACGGGTTGTTTGCAATAAGTTAATTATTAAGCAAATTTTAAGCGAAATTTAATTCGAATTAAAGTTAGAAATTTTAGATATTTGAAGGTTTTTGTGATGGCTCCGTGCACAAAAAGGAACTTCTAAAACTAAATTCCTAAGCCTTTAACAAACTCGAAATGGAACAAGTTTTAGCGTTTTAACAATAAAAACTAACCAATTAATATTAATTATACGAGCTGGAGTCCGGAAAATGGAGTTTTAAATGTTCTTCTTCCTAAAATTCCGGTAAGATAGATGGTAGTGAGCTAGTCTATCACCGCCGGGGTAGAGGGTTCGATTCTCGCCCGAGACTCTGGTTTATTTCCTGAAGACAAGCGCAGAGCTTCTCGGGATTGACTTAGCGGATTAAAACAAAACTTACAAACATATGGTTGTAATTTTTAAGTTCAACACTCAAATTTTTAATGCAACAAACAATTCCCTGCTAGTTACCAAAAATCTCAACAGTTAAATGAATTAAAAAACTAAATTTGTTTCTTTAGTATGCAACAACTTTTATACTTTCTTTTCAGCCACAAAAACTATTTACTACTAAAGTTATTGAAAGCTGCTTATAAACTCGTTCATATAAGTGTCTTTAAAAAATCCAAAGAATATTTGATCTCATTTAAAAGAGGAAAGAAAAGAAAAATGCTAAGGAATAATAGAGAAAAAGTGCTTTAGACTTAATTATATAAATTATTTAAAATAAACTTATCCATCTTCACAACATTTTCCAGACAAGACAACAAAAGCTCAGTCACTCAATATCCATCAAAATTAGATGTTAATTTTTTTTTATTAAAAATAAACTAATGGAAGATATTTTACTTACGATGTATTAGGGAGATCGCTTATTCGACTTTTTTTAAAAACCGGTTTTCGAATATTCCGAATAGTTGCTATTTTAACAAACCTAACAGTTAAAGGTTAAGCATTTTAAGAATAACCGGTTAACCGGTTTTAATTCGAATATTTAAAAACACAAAAACCAAATTAGTTTTTTAAATAAAAAGTTAATTTGAATAAAAATAAAACAATTCTCAAAGGTAAGAAACCAACAAAATACCTTTATATGACTCAGAATATTTGAAGGAATTTGGTTTAAAAAATTATAGGAATTTAAAAAATTCCTTATTTCAGATATTCTCCCAATTTTATTTTAAATAAATACATTTTTAATTGTTGGTGGTTAAGGCGACCCTACACGACATGTTTTTGTTATCTGACATGTCAAATTTCCGACTGCAAAATACAAACATGTCGTGTGTTACCTTTTTAACTTTGCTTCTGTAAAAGTCAGATGCAAAGTCATCTGATAAAATTTCAATTAGAGCGTGCTTTATTTTCTTCTGACACACCATCTGACATCAGAATTCTTTGCCGAAAAGAAACCGGCAGCGGCCTCCACTAGTGACGGAATCATTAGCCGTCTGCAGTTAATATATTAAAATAAAGTGACATGTATGATCATCGCGCCATTGAATAGAATTTATTTAATATATATAAGTTAACACCGCACCAATGACAACAACAAATATTGCACATACAACGTGCCAACAAATCTAAGAAGTTCAACAGCAAAACGTGCCAACAGCAAAACTGCAGCACTAGCAATTTCAAACCATGTAACTAGAGTCCACACGAGCCGCAACATTTCATCGACTGTTCGATGGGAAAATACAAACTCAGCAACTGAGTTACACGCGCAACCACAAGTAAACTAATTGGCGGGAAAATGCGGGATCGGCAAATTATTTTAAGAAAGTCGGTTTCATTATAAGAAACAAGTAAGAAAGTATAGTCGGTCAAGCCCGACCATATGATACCCTACACCACAGTATTTAAAAACACATCATGCTTATGTGTCCATGTAAATATGGATTTATCTATGTTTATAAACTTCATGAAAATCGGTTTGAAAGTTTGTGTGAGGCAGAAATTGCACCCTGCCTCCCCTTGTGGTCCTATTTTTTTAAAACTGTATAGCTAATGTGTCCCTATAGATATTGATCTATCAATATTTTAAATTTCATTAAAATCGGTTTGAGAAGCAGAAATTGCCCCTATCTCCCCTCGTGGTCCGATTTTTTAAAAAATTTATACATTTTGTGTCCATATAGATATGGTTCTATCAGGGATGATAAATGAGAAAACCAATATCGTACCAACGAACTTTTAAAATCGTACTTTTTCAGCCCCAATAGTACCAAATCATTTTTTTTTTAAATTTTTTGGTTTTATTTTTAAAAACAAAAATTTAATGCAACAAACACAAATTCATTTGTACATGTAAAGTTTAGATAGCATAAAGTACATGATCATGAATTATACATAATAATAGGGTGGGTAAAATTTTTTTGCGTCAAAAGCACTACGCGATTCTTGTTCTATAAGTCATTCCAAGAAACTTTGGCAAAGAAACCATAGGTCAAAAATTAATTTCGAGCCCCGAATTTTTCAAAATGGTTAGTTTTCCAAAATATTCAAGAAAAGAGCAAACAAATTGTAGTTGATCTAACCAGACCTGTATCATGCGGTTTTAAGGGTCGAGCAATCCATTTATTTTTGATTGCCGCCAGAGAGCGTTTTCATACACTTTTTAGAATTTATCGTATTTTTTGTAGAAAATTGACGAATATCGAGTTTTAAACGAAAATATAATTTTTAAGCGTTCTAAAAATATGTTCATACGAGCATCTTCGGATTGCGATTCCAAATTTAATGAGTTTACAATTTTCAATATGTTCTGCAGAAACAGGAAAGGAGTAGAAAGTTCGAACATAATAAAATTTTATTTAGCGCTTGTAAAATCTCCTTCAAAATAATACGGAGTAAAATAATAATGGAGTGGGCTCCCACTGTTACAAAATTCTGTTAATTACTTCTTGATGTGACACCCTTCTTGTTGACGAATATTTGAAAATATTATGAATTCGTTCCAAAATAAATTTGAATTGAGAGAATGTCGTCTTTTCTACTATGTAGAACTCTTGCAGAAGTGGTCTCTTATATCTTTTAAAAACTTGTCAATATCATGAGAAAATGCACACTTATATGCTGCCGCTGATACTATATTTAGAATGCGGCATAAGAAATCGTTCAATGAACAAGTGCAAAAATCTATTCACAATAACGGAGTTCAGTGTTTGGTGCAAATGGTCTTCCAAAAGAGCAAATGCAAAAAATCATAGCTGTTTTGTTAAATCCAACAACAAAAAATAGAGCTTCCCTTAGATTTCATAAAAAAGCAAGCCTATTTGCTCTAAACGCTAAACTCCGCTTATATTCATTGGACAGTAAATACGAGTTGCAATTTTATATCAATTATAAATATGTAGGTTTGAAAAATTTGGAAATAGTACCAAATAAGTCACAGGCGTACCAGCGTACTTTTTAGTTATGAATTGTACCAAAAAAAGTACAATTGTACCAACTTTATCAACCCTGGGTTCTATCTATGTTTTAAATTTCATTAAAATCGGTTTGATAGTTTCTGAGAGGAAGAAATTTCCCCCTATCTTCCCTCGTGGTCCTACGATTCGGCCCATTTTCAATAGGCTTGGTCCTTGTGCCAATAAGAACCTATGACCCAAATTTTATCAAATTATCTCTAAAATTGCGACCTGTACTTTGCGCACAAGGTTACATGGACAGCCAGCCAGCCTGCCAGCCAGCCGGGCGGACATCGTTAGTTCGACTCAGAAAGTGATTCTGAGTAGATCGGTATACTTTAAGGTGGGTCTAGGACCACTATTTTAAGGCGTTACACACATCAGCACAAATGCATAATACCCTCCCCACTATTGTGGTGTGGGTATAAAAATTGTAAAGTCTTTGCAGTCAGTTTTGGAATTTAAATTAATAAAGAACCTTACTATTAATCCGTCTGATTAATAGAAATAAAAAAACATTTTTTTTAATAAAAATTTAATACCGAATTTCAATTTATATAAAAACCGTTTCATTATAATATCCTAAATTGGTATCTTCGAATTAAAAGAAAAATATGTTAAGATGGCTAAACTATTTTACGGCGTTAATAAAAATTTTCGTGGCGGCATTTATATTTTGGTTTTTGCAATAACTACGCGAAAAAAAACAGAGACAATGTCAGAAGCAAATTAAATGTTCATTTGTGACCGAATATTATAAACCTTCTGTAGAACAGAAATTTTGACAGACATGCACAATTACATGTGACTTGAAAAGTTGACAAGTCAGATATAAAAATTATGTCGTCTACATGCACCTTTAGGCGGATCTATTTGAAGCAGTTAACTTCAACCATATTTTTGAAAAATTACAAATAAAACCTCTTAGCCAGAAATATATATTTATATTTTAACCCTCTTATTCATAAATAATATTTTAGTTTTATAAGAGGTTAATTAAACAGATTATCATATAAAATTTATCTTATAAGCCTGTTATTAACATGAGATATTTTTATGAATAAGGCCTTAAATGATTTCGTTTAAGCATTTTAGAATCGAATTAATATCAACAAGTTTTTTTGCATAAAATATCTGTCAATTCGTCGACCACAATTTAAAACCTTCCATGACATTGTTTAATCTCTTCAATTTTGTTCTTAAGCGCTTGGTATTTTAATTAATAAAACTGGTAAAATTTTCCCAAATCGTTGATTCTGTTGGAATGTGGTTGTTCTAGCATGAAGATCTGCTAGATTTCCTAAAGAGTTTTAGTGCCTTAACGGCCATTCCAACCTTGGCAACACAGTTGGCTACTATTTCAACCAATGATTAATTTTAGCCAGCGTATTTTGGTAATGTATTATTAGCCATCTAATTAGAACCAATTTTAACGAAGTCAAATTAGCTTGTGGACTAATTAAAAGGGATTAATAAGTCGACACGTGGAAGAAACTTTGCAACTTACCATTTCAGGACACTTCAAGCAGCATTGTCTTTCAAATCCCGTTCGTTATATCTCCAGAGATGACATCTATATCAAAATATATTTAGTATTTAGAATACTCTCACACAAATTGCACTTTATCTTTTAAGCTGAAATTTTTTTTGTAGTATTTTGACTTGTTTCTAGTTTATTTTTACAAGTACACACGCTTTGATAAATAAGCAATTTGTATTAACATCGTTCATAACGTGTTTTGACTTTTGCAACATTTTGTTTTGACACTCTTCATATAAAGTTTAAATTTGCTCAATATTCAATTATAAAAATACTTAAATTACGGGTAAATTTACAACAAAACTAAGGAAAACGTATATAAATTACACATTATCAAAATAACCCGTTTAATTTACCAAAGTAACCGGTTTATTCGATATTCGAAAAATGGAAACTTTAATATAACCGGCTTGGGCAAAATGAAAATAACCGATTAAAACCGTTCGATCTCCCTAGTGTGTACGTATGTGGGTGTTGGATTTATATCTACGTATGTTTGAAACTTAAAATTGCCTATACGCCTTTGAGTCTTAAATTAATTAATCCCAGCGGTAAATATTGAAAGGACCGCAAGTGACAGGCCTTTTTAAAGGCCTCTATACTCCTTTCTAAAAGATTCGCTTCGCATGATATCCTGCCTTCAGAAGTTTGCCTTCTAGAGGGTATAAACTTCTTTTTTAAAGACCTTCTGAAATATTCAGTACACATTCGCTACTCCCTTCTTTGAGAAGGGAGAAAGGAAGGTCTTCAGTTTTAATTACATTTTATTTATTTATCATACTGTTATCCTGTACAATAAGACATTAATTCTTATAATTACAGTACAGGATTAGAAAAGGTAAATGGGAATTTGTATAACTAAATTTAACAAAATTTTTTTTACAAAATTTAAAATTACATACATGTTTGATAATTACATAATAAAGAATATATAAATAGTAAAAAAATAGAAGAAAACAATGATACTTATATGTATATTCGTTAATGAAACAAGTTATATATAGCCCTTTTCAAATGCATTGGATTACTAGTAAATTGAATGCTTGGGGGTAATAAGTTCCAAAGACGAATTGAGTGGGTATAAAATTGCCAAGATGACTGTAGAGTTCGGTATCTGACATGCATCAAATCATTGGATCTTTGTGAACGGGTAAACGAGAGTCTCCTACAGAGATACATAGGCATGCGTTTATAAATAATTTTATGCAATAGAGTTAATGTTCTTATTTTCAGCAAGTTGATAAAAGTTACTCCATATAAGTCACTTGCATATGGTGTAATATGTTCAAATCTCCTTAGACCATACACATATCTAATCACTGCACTATAACTAAGTTCGAATTTCCTCAAACTGCTTGAATCACTACGTCTGAAAATTTCACACCCGTATAACAAAGTAGGAATCAAGAGTTAAACGAATTCATATAGGAATAAATTTTCGTGTTCTCCATAGCGTTCGCAAAAGAGCATATGTTCTTCCAGAAGCTATATTAATTTGGTCATTCCAAGTAAGAGTTCTGTTAAATAATATGCCAAGATTTGTTGCTGTCCTAACAACTTCAATTCTTTGACCGTTTAATGCAACTTCTGGTAAAAAGTTAGTTCTTGACGATTTATTTTTTATAACTAAGCACTTTGATTTGCACGGATTAACGTATAGACCATTTGCAGTTGCCCATGAATGAACACGTGTGAGATCAAAATTTAACTTACTTACACAATCATCAATATATTTCTCAGGGGAGCTTATGTATATTTGTACATCGTCAGCATAGATATGGATGCTGCAATATAACAATTGGCTTGCAAAGTCGTTTATATACATAGTAAAAAGTAATGGTCCAAGTATGGCACCTTGTGGAACACCTTTTGTTACATTTAGTGAATGAGATCTTATGTTATTGGCAAAAACTGACTGTCTTCTATCTGTGAGGTATGAGGTAATTAGACGTACAGAAGCAGTTGAGAAATTGAACATTTTATCAAGTTTTTTGCATAATACACCATGATCGACCATATCGAAGGATTTTGAATGATCCAATAGGACAAGCAACGAAACATGAGCACTATCAATACTTTTACGTATTTCCTCAGAAACATTAATAAGTGCACTGACTGACACAACTATGTCCAGGTCGAAACCCAGATTGCCTTTCAGTTATTAAGTTATTATTATTAATATGTTTATAAATCTGGTTATATACCAGTTTTTCAAAAACTTTAGGTAGGTATTGAAGAAATGCAATCGGACGAAAATCACCATTAGATTTAGGTATAGGTATTATATTCACATACTTCCAGTTCTCAGGGAACGTGCTCTTTGTTATTATATTATTAAATATATAAGTTATATATGGAATTATCATGGGCAGGATAAGTTTCAGAAACTTTGGCTGAAAATTGTCAAAACCAACAGCATTGGATTTGATATCAAGACAACCTGATAACACATCGACTTCAGTTACACAATCAAAACTAAATGCACATGATAGTGTAGGGGTATAAGTGTTCCAGTCGTAGAAATGATCATACATACGAACATATCATTTAAGGCTTCAACGTCAACTCCTGATTCTACTGGTGGTTTAGATTTGCCAATACCAATTTTCATATATTCTTCCACGTTTTTTTTTTAATCTAGGGAAGAACTGAAGACACTAAGGTAAAAAGTAGTCTTGGCGCTTTTTATTTTGCGATTTACCAGCCTTCTTGCATTACAGTATTCCTCATGTAAATTACTTGTTTTAAAACGCTTCCAAGACGCAAACAATTTATCTCTTTCGAGGATAGCACTTTTTATTTCCGCATTATACCATGGTTTCTTTCTGTTCGAAGTCGATACTGTTTTTAAGGGTACAGTTGCATTTAAAACACGATCAAGGTTTCTTTCCAAGAATTCCAGTTGATTTTCAACAGTAGGCATAAAATATATAGATTCCCAGTCAATGAGATAACACCAGCATAATTCATATGTTTGAAGTCATAATAAGTATGAGTGGTTGTAATTTCTTGAAGCTTAAAGTCAAAAGCCAAAAACATTAAATCATGTTTGGAGAAACACGGCATTGTTAGCTGATCATACAATAAAACTTTATCCTCACTGCTGACAAAAAATAACGTCGAGTAGTGAATTTGATGTGGTGTGGTCATACGTAGGTACTGAGGTATTCGTCGGATAAAGACCAATAGCTCTCACATCGTCTACCAAATAACTTTCTGAGAGCAAATTTGAGTTGAAATCACCACAGATGATTACATTATCATATCTCAATTTTTAGTGACCTTCCTTACTCCCTTCTTTGGGAAGGGATCGAAGTTGTTTTTAAAGGAAGTGTGGAAAGCCTTGCGCCCAATGACAACCGGTTCAAAAAAGAAATAAGTATGGAATGCGGCGAGAAGAGCTTCTGACTGCTAAATAAGGCCTTCTATTAGGCCTCTTTACTCATTCTAGTTACCGCTGGGGTATTGCCAATACGCACACAACCATGTGTTTGCAACAGTGTTGCCAAGTAAATTTTAAGAAATTACCCCCAATTCAAAAAAATACCCCCTAAATTTGCACTGGAAAAATAAAAAAACACCCAAAACAAAAAAAATATTATTTTTAAAGATTTCTTTAAACATACATACCATTTTATTTCATTTAATTTTTTACATATGTATGTATGTATGTAACTACCCTGCAGGAAACCTGGGTGCAAGTGTCTCCAAGTCACCAGTTTTGTCGACTATATTGGTGACATTGTGTCAACGAAGCGTCTACACTACATTACATTTGCCACTATATTTGGCTTTAATACGAAAAAGATTTTATCAATAACAACTGAGAATTACAATTCCTATAAAAGATGAAGAAATAATAAAAAAGATTCTTATGATTTCGTATTCTTACAAAAACTGTAGACTACTTTTACTAAAATGTACTAGCGATATTCTGGTTCCAATGTCTACATATGTCCCCAAAGGAACTACCTAGTCAGTAGTAGATTCCCAATGACACGCACATGTTAAATGCCTATTGTAAATAACATTGCCTGGGGTATAATAAGTCACTAATACTGGTGACTGCGTCAATAGTGAATCAGTACAGATTTACTAGTGACATTTCCTGCAGGGTAAATTTAAACATATACTTACATAAAAAAAAGCTTTTAGAAAAACGGAGTATGTATATTATTATAAATCATTAAAAATATCTAGTACATTTTCATCCCTCTCGTCCACGTACATGTTTTCATAATTAAATAATTTAAGCATTTCGGAAGACGGAATAAAGTTTTGGTATCCATTGCTTAAAGAATATCTTACTCTTAAAATAGATTCAACTGTTGAAGTTGCCAGTTGGTTTCTTACTTTATTTTTTATAATACTAAACAGTTACGTTCGAAAATGGAAGTGCCAGTAACGCAGATGCTAGCCTACTAATATTTTTCCTACTCACTTCGTGTCAAAACTTTTCATGAGAACATGTATTACTCCAGCTTACATTGTGTACAATTTTCCACTCCTCTAAAGTTGAATCGATATCTTTAATAATATTTTTAAAATATACTGCAATGTCTGTAATATCAGGTTTTTTATCATTTTATGCATTTTCTGGAGAAAAGATTGTTATTTTTTCCATTATATTTATGTTATCTGGAAGTCTCTGCTTCAGTTGCTTACATAGTTCTGCAATAAAATTTCTACAATTATCTTTTATTTCAATCTTATTTGAAGTTTCAGTAAAAACTTGAGTTAAACTTTAACCAAAATTAAAACATTCTAATGGAATTAAGAAACTTTCAAAATTTAGACTTGTTAATGTAGAACTTGGATCGTTTGTCAAGACGTCTGCATGTACAATTTTTTGTAAAAGACCAGGGACCGCAAATAACAGTTATATTGGAATTTTAAAACAAAAAAAACACATAGAAGTAAATGTCGAAAAACTTATTCAAGTATACCATATTGTTCCTTATGCACTTGTCAATGATAAAATATATTGATTTTTATAATTTTGATTTTTATATAAAAATCAAAAAATAACAGTTATTTTTTGATTTTTATTTTTTTGAACAAAAATAACTGTTATTTTTTTATTTTTATTTTTTCGATCAAAAATAACAGTTATTTTTTTATTTTTATTTTTTTGAGCAAAAATAACAGTTATTTTTTGATTTTTATTTTTTCGAGCAAAAATAAAAGTTATTCTCTAAATAAATGTACGTGATTTAATAATTTAGTTGACTTGAAATTTTTATTTTAGTGTTTAATTATCATTGGAATTCCTTATGCACATCAAAATAATTATTAAAGTCATCTAAATTATTAAAACACGTAAATTTATTAAAAGAATAACTTTTATTTTTGCTCGAAAAAATAAAAATCTAAAAATAACTGTTAAATTTGTTCAAAAAAATAAAAATCAAAAAATAACTGTTAGTTTTGATCGAAAAAATAAAAATCAAAAAATAACTGTTATTTTTGTTCAAAAAAATAAAAATAAAAAAATAACTGTTATTTTTGCTCAAAAAAATAAAAATCAAAAAATAACTGTTTTCATCTGACTTTTATGAAAAAAGGCATAACTGTTACGGTCCCTGTAAAAGACACAAATAGCAATCTTGTAAATCATCATACAAATTTAATTGATCCATATTTTCAGCTTGAAACGTCTTATTTCATTTAATTACTGGTTCAAACATAGAATTTGTTTTCTTTATTATACATTTTTGATAAAACTCAAAATGGAGATGTAGCGCTTCCCACTGTACAGTAATTTTTCCAATGGCTCCACATCTGGCATACCAACGAGTTCCGCTAAATTTATCAATTTTATTTGGACTTGTTTCCATTATTAAGTTGTGTACGGTAGCATACTCAATTCGCCGTTTACTACTATGCGAAATCCAACCACTAGTTTCCCGTATTATGAATTCAATTTCAGATGGCAAAACTTTCGTAGTTTTTTCTGCAGCTAAGTGCAATGAATGACAAATGCATTTTACTGTAACGAAATGTGGGACAAGTCATTTTAATCTGCTACTAACGGAGTTATTTTTTCCTATCATTGCATTTGCTCCATCTACACCTATTCCCAGCAAATTTTTAATATCAAGGCTATCCGATTTCAATGAGCTAATAACCAATTTGGCAATCACTTCGGAAGACCCACTTGGAATCTCTAATAACTTATGTTTGTAATGTTGTTGGTACCTTACCGGTAGTCGTACTAAAATATTTAATCATCATGCATAGCATTTTTTATTATCAATAGAAGTACTCTCGTCAAGTATTAAGGAATAGGGGCGTCGCCAATTTCGTTTAAAGATTGTTTTTCAAAAAAAGGGAGCCATGACATTTTTTATAATCGCTCTGCATTTAGTTCTATGAAGCCGAATTTCCCGCAAAGGGTCTGAATCTTCTCCTAATTTTTTGATCAATTCCCCTAAGATGATCAACAAAGTTAACGGAGCAGTGTTCTGCAACGAAGGCTGCAAGTTTTATTTTAACAATTTTTCTTGCATCTGTATACGTAGGTTTGAAGAAATTATTTACTGACACATGAGGATCATTATTTAAAGATGTGCAATATATATGCTTTTTTGTATTCTTATGGGCGCTTACACCTTTTCTGTGTGCAACAATAATATATTTACAATACTTACACACGGCTTTTTCTTCGTCGTCTAAGCATGGAGCAAGCCAACCTTGTATGAATTGGCACAATTTAGTTTTGCTTTCCACAGACACACATAACACTTAAGCCATCAGCCTTCTTTTAAAAGTTTTGTAATCTATGCAAATATTATAAAGCTAAACAATTTGCATCTTTCTATGTTTGTATATTTGTTACAGGTAATGTCCGGAACTGGCGGTACGATTCTAAAATTTCTTTCAAAAAAATTAAGAATAGAACCTATTAACGGACATAGGCTATATAAGGTTGCACTAAATTGCTTAGCATAGGCTCCAGCAGCGCTAAACCTTTGATAATCAGAAAATATTTATTATAGTTTTAGAAGAGAAATAACCTCACTCATATATCCAAAAACAAAAGAGATAGAAAAAAGTGTAATAATTATTGTTGTTTTTAAAAAAAATAAGCAGACAGGTGTCTGGTACTTTTTTGAAATTTGGCTCTTTTAGGAAGCAAACGGGTAAAACCTGTATTTTGGTACTTTTTGTCACCCTATCTTTCTTTTAAAGCAATAAACATACAAACAAAAGTTTATACCACATTCGCAACTTTTCTAGAAAATACATATACAATTTTGGTACTTTTTCGAAATTCGAGCATTTAAGGGGTGAAAACCGGAACCGGAAAAAAGTACCAAAAAGGGGAAATACGGGAAATTAAATATTTTTCTTTAGCTTTTTGGTTCTACAACTGGTACTTTTTTAATTTTTGGTAATACTGGACCTAGAAAGATAAAATTAAACATGAAATGTCCTGAGCGGATGAGAATCTATAGGATGAAACTTTTTGATACTTTTTATTTCTTTAGCTGGTACTTTTTGAATTTCTGCTAGTATTGGACCTACAAACATAAAATTAAAGTAGAAACATAAAAATTCAGGGACGCTAAGCCCTCTATATTTAGAAAATTTTATTTATTACTGCCTCACCGAAAACGAAAACAAATAAAAAAAATATAATTTTTGTTTTATTTTTAAATATAATTGGTGAAATAGCACATCCATAAGTATTATTTTCTTTTAACAAATGAACAAATAATTTAATACTGGCCTCAAACTCGACGAAATTGTGTTATTTTTTTTAACATTTTGTATTCGTTATTCGTGAAAATGGCGTAAACCTTGTGTTAAACATAATTCTATTTATTAAAAAAAAAAAAACTTTAATGTTAAGAAAGTTTGAAAACAGCAACATTTGTTACACGATTTTCATAAAAATGTTGAAATTAACCCTGAAAATCAAAATGGGAGTCATTAAAAAGCTTTATTATAAGTGGCCTACAAAATAGTCAAGAGCTTAATGATGAGCTGGCCTAAGCAACCATTGAAATCCGCATAGAAGCTAGCTTTCCCTCAACAATAAATTTCAGTGTATTTATCAAATATTATGGATAATTGGGAATTTAGCACGTCATACGGAAATCGTATTAAAAATTAATGTTTTAATTTATAAAATGCTTTTCATTAAAAGCTTGAAATTAAAGTGCGCTTTGTATAAAACATAAGCTTGTTTCTGCTCTCTTAAAGCAAATTTTTTTTTTAAAAGCTTAAGACAAAGTTTGTGTAAAATAAAAACAACTGTAAAAGCTAAAAGTTTTCTTAATTATAAAAGAAATTTGTTTAATTTTTATAATTCCTAAATTATTTTTAAGGTTTTCAAAGCTGTTGTTTAAAGAAGCTTAAAAATGCTTATAACTTGTAAGGTCAAAGGCAATTTCACAGTTAGAGTATTTAAAGCTTTTTTTTATATTTTCAACATTTTAAACCCCAAGCAAATACACGAGATTTAAAAATTTTCAGATCTTTTTTTTAGGTTAATTTTGTTGCCTTTAACAACAACTAAGAAAAAAACCGTTTCTTGCAATTAAAAATCATGCTCGAACATTGTTGTAGCAACATGAGAAAAATACCAAAATTATTTCCATGAAAAACAGCATGTTGAATTATGAAAGTTGGCTTTCATTTTACTCATGAAAATTTTTTGTGGCTACTAGTAAAATAAAAGCAAATCACCAAGAAAACTTAACGCAAAATTAATGCTGAATGCTCGACAGCAATTCGGAAGAATATTAAATTAAAAACTTTAACAAAATATTTAATGCAATTTAGAGATTTACTTACTTGTTAAGGACGGCCACATAAACTTTCAATATTTCTCCCATTTTATGGTAAATTTTAGCTAAAGTTTGTTTTAAAGTTTTTAATGATTAAAGCAGATTTTTGGTTGAAAAAAAAAATCGTTAAAACTGTTAAAAAGAACATTTTAATTTATTTAAATTATAAAAACTCAATTAGTTCTCACAAATTCATTTCCGTTTTGTGTCACCAGAATTAAGATTATTTCAATTTAATTGTCTACTAACATCCATATATCATCTTGTTATATTGGGGGTGGTTTTCTACCCCCCCCCAGTCCTCCTTTGTAAAACTTTAGCATGCTAAGTACCAAGCCACAATAGCTAAAATTCATATCGTCACCTTAAATTCAAAAAACCGTAAGCGACAAAAAATAGTAAATTTACTTTTTTTTATTTATTGAAACACTGGTCGGCAAAAAACAAAAAAAAAAAATGCCAGGACCTAGAACTTTGTTATGTGATTTGAAATTAAAATCCGACCACCGATTTTCATGAAAAGTGGCCTATTGTATTCGTTATATACCTGAAAATCTGATATGCAATAAAATGGCCATTAATTTCTGAATAACTCTAAATTGTTAAAAATGTAAAAAAAGTTCTTTATATGAATCAAAGGCAATTTTATTCCTAATCATCTGTAAGCATTTCGCTTACAATAGAACAAATCCTTTTCAAATTATGATAACTTTGATTAGCATAATCGTCTTTTTTCGGGCGAAAAATTAGTCTAGCTCATAATAAAAAACTGACGTGATACAAAATAAGAAAGAGTGTATATACCCTTCACCATGGTGCGATAATAACAGAAAGTTATATAATACCGTTCTTTAGATATAAATAAAACATATTTATGGCACGCCTCCTTGTCCAATCGCGCCCACATTTTGTCGAATGTTGTGTATTAATGACCAAGATGCTTGTACCTAATTTGGACATTTTAGCTCTTTCAGTTCTTCAGATTTACAAAAATCCATAACGTATTTGTGTGGGAAGTGCCACGCCCACTTGTCTAATCCGGCCAACATTTTGGCGGATGTCGTGAATTGATAACGAAGATGCTCGTACCCAATTTGGAAACTCTGGCTCCTTCAGTTCCACAGAAAATAAAAATTGAAAAGCAACAACAACAAGGGATTTTTGTGTAAAATTGGAGGTAGTCGTGGTTGTTTGTTCACATATCAGCCATTTGTAGACCGATCTGGCTGAATTTCAATAGCAAACAATTGCGGGCTTTATGTGATATAAATATAAAACTACCAAGTCCCCATCATAACTGGGGCCTTCGGAAAACCCATTTCAACGGACAGACGGACATCGTAAAATCAACTTCGCTCTTCATAGGTCCCAATTTCTTTGCCGACCAGTCTAAAAATCTTAATTCAACTTTTTGTCGCTTACGGCCTTTTGTATTTTAGGCAGCCATATTCACTCAAACACACATTTACGCATTAACTTACAACTACAATAAACTTTTAGTCCATGTGTTGTGTCCAACATGTAGTCAGATAGTTAAGATAGTCAATGACGTACATACATGCTTAAACCGCTTGTATGTGAGTTCTTTGCCATTTGTTGATGAGTTTGTGTGTGTGTGTCACATTGAATATGAAATGTCCTCACTGCTACAGTTTGTAAACAGCATTTGTTCTGTTTTTTCCTTCCCTCAATGTTATTTGCCCTAAATGTTGTTTGTTGATGTTATTGTTGTTGTTGTATCTAAATTTCATGAAAAAAATCTCCTACAAAAACTGCAGCTGCCATCACAGACTTGAAAGAACTGTATTAGAAAATAGTTTGATGGCAATACATACCATTACAGGATTTATCGGAAACAGGAGCGAAGGGACATGATGAAGATTATATGAGACTGTTTTCGATAGCCATTGAAATGTTTTGTTTACAAAAAAAAAAATAAAAAAGATTTAGGCGCAATTGTTAATACCCTGCATGCAATAGTTCGATGCCTTTTCAGTTCAAGTTTTAACTATGCGTCAGTTTATAATTCACATTATAATTCAGATCTTTATTTCAGTTCACCTTAATCTTTTTAATGGTGAATGTTGCGCACAACTATGAACATTGGTATTGTGGCCTTTTATATGTTTACAATTTAGCAATAACATTTTGCTCTATTTATCACATGAGGTGTCTCCAAAGAAAGTTTACATTTGCTTAGCTGACTGCGTGAACGCGTCGCATCTGAGAGGTGCAGGTGAAATGCCAGTAGGTAGCCTGGCTCAGTCAATTGAGTGGCTATATAGCGTTTCTTTGGAGCGGGCCGAGCGCTGTGCGTGCAAGAGCATAATAAATATGGTGATTCAGCGACTGTAGCGCGCAAAAGATTCTGCGGTAATTGAGACTTTCGTCACTTAAATTTTGCGGTGGCTATGGTCATTACGAACAGCAATAAACTTGGATAGTGTAAGACAGTCTGTTCGCAAGTATCCGAATTTTTTAATTCAGAAGCACACAAGTGTTTCAAATGTACATAGATCATAACTACAACAAATTTTTGCATGAATATGTAAAACTGCACTCGTTTAAAGTTCCAGCGTTTAAAAAACTGCAGTCAAATTAGAACAACTTCCATTTATTTAACTTCTTCATTGTCATTGACCAAAAAAAAACTGTTGCCTTTTCTTCTGATAACAGTCGAAGTCAAACCAACTCAAAAAGAAACCAGTTTTAGACAAATGTTCGTTCTTTGTTCGACTGTAAAATTCAAACGGTGAAAGAATTAAGCAGCAACAGGGTTGACTTTGTAAACCAGGCAATAGAGTGCTTCTCAATGTTTAACAACATTTTGTAAAGCTCATTTTTTTCTTTTTAATGTGCACTTAAATAAGCAAAACTGGCGCTACTGGGATGCAATGACGCCGAAATACAAGAAAGAGAACTGTGTTCATACACATACAACGACGCAACGATGTCCGCGCGAGGAATTATTGACCGTCGCACTGTGGCTGAAAATTGAATTTCATCGGCCAAAAGTCCAATTTTTTGTCATCGCCGATTTCAAAAATTTTAATGCCATTCGATAGCAAACATATTAGAACTAAGGTATCCAAAAAACTAGATTAAAATATTGATAATTGTGGCTGTGGCATGCTGCTGGAAACAAATATTTTATGTTGTTTTAGAAAAAAATTAATTTTTGTAAATTTGATCGGAACTAAATTATGATTTCTCGCAAACCGTTATCAATAATCGGTCGAAATTTGTTTTGTTATATTAGTGGGATAGTAGTCTTGAAAAAGTGGTTCATGACATCACTGTATCATTTATACCTGATGTGTTATTAAATGTTTCCCCAGGTTCTATATTTTAGTTAAATCCGAATTTTAGAGGAGTAGAACTTGTTAGGGTCATAATGGGTTAAATATATTTTAGTACCATCAGAAAGCTGAAAGTGTCCTCTTTAACCCCATATATACTTGTTCAACTGTTTGGAACTGTCTGTTGAACACTTTTTTTCATTTTAATTAAATTACTCGCAACATTTTTTTTTGCTATATTTATTTAAGCTGCTCATATGACTGAAATACAGTCAAATCCCGATAATTCGTACCCCGATAAATCGTAATTCCCGATAATTCGTAATAAACTGTCGGTCCCTTGAAAAAATCTCGTTAATTCGTAAATTTTCCATACATTTTGGTCCCCTCGATAATTCGTAATTTTTTTTTCAAATAAAATCTTCTTTACCTCTTATAAATCGTAATTGTTTGCTTACTACCACTTATAATTCGTAATAAAAACAACAAAAACATGGAAAGAATGATTTTTTGTTTACCACTATTTTATTTTTGCGTGGGTTTTTGCTTGTGTGTGGATTTATTTTCTTAAGATCAGTTTGTTACATACATAATTTTTATATAGAATTTTAATATATTTTATTTTTAACAACTGTTTTTTATGTTTTTTTTATCGTTTTAGTAAATAAATTGAAAAACCCCGTTTATTCGTATTTATTTTATTTTAACCCCGTTAAATCGAAACCCCGCTAAATCGAAAACCCCTATAATTCGTAAGAAATGGCCGGTCCCTTGCGATTACGAATTATCGGGATTCTACTGTATAACACAAGGGTTTACGAACGTTTTGTTTTGAAAAATTATTTTGCTTCTTATGAACGGCTGAACATATTTGAATGAAATTTTAAACTGTCATAGCCGGATAGCTTTTGAGTTGAATTGAAAGAATGGAGGGTCGGGAGTGTGACTTGCGGACCTCTAAAATTGGTAACCTCGGAAATTCAAACTTTCAAAAAATTCACCAAAAATATTTTATGGATTTTAAGCGTATCCTACTTTAGCCCAATTTAGTTTTTTATTGTACCTTATTATGCTACCTAGGAACACAGTATAACGCAAGCTATATATAAAAGCCAGTGGTATTCGAATAAAATCTCAGTTGTTAAAATATATCTAAGCAATAACAATCTAATTTTTAAATATCTATAAAAATGGAGAGCTTCAGCTATAAAGAATTATCCGAAGAGTATTTTAAAAATAAAAAGGAGGAAGATGTTTTAAGTTACATTGAAGGAAAACTCAATTTATATTCCTGCAGCACTGAAATACGATCGGAACTGCAAAATAAAATAATCGATTTCGTCAAAAACTTTGATGGAGTAAACCTAGATTTTACAACAGTTTTGCAAACTGGTTAGATGGCGAAATCAGTGTCCAGATATCTTCAGAAGGTACAAATGAAAAGAACCTTGGGAGGCCAAAGAAATAACTTGAGAACTGTAGCGATAGATCTAAAAGGCGGAAGCTTAAGGATATCAACGAAGAAATCGGAGATACAAGTATTCAAGAAGCTTTGATATATCAACTGCGATCACAAAAAGAACTCACAAAAGTCTATATTATTGAAAAAGTTTTTATCGCTAGTCCCAAGAGAACAAAACGGATTCTTAAGAGTATTCCAACGCCAAGCGATGAAAAACAGTTTTCAAATGAAGAGGCATTAGCATTATTTTTAGATTTGAAGTTAACAAAAGAGCAATATATTCAGCTCAGAGTGCGTGCAATTGAAAAAGGTTCAAATCTGTATCCTGCTTATCATCACATAACTGCTGCTAAGAAGGAATGTTTGCCACCAAGGGACACTATTAAAATCACACCAATTTCGGCAGAGGTAAAACTTCAAGGTCTACTTAATCATACAGCTCAGCGTTTACTACAATCACTTAAAGGAGATGATTTGAAAAAATATGGGAACTGCAAGTTAACTCTATTTTGCAAATGGGGATGTGATGGTTCTTCTGGACAGAAACAATACAAGCAATCTATATGTGAAAATACTTCAGATACAGATATGTTCATGGTATCAGACCAATAAAATTTGAATTTAAAAAGGAAACTGCTGTTACCATTAAAAATGAAACCAGTTATATAAGAGCCCAAATTGCAACACTACGGCCATAAGAATTAGAAATAGATGGCCATATAATTAAAGTTAGCTATCAATTAGTGCTAACGATGATAGACGGAAAAGTAGGCCAGGCTTTGACTGACACAAAGGCTTCATCCAGCTGCATTATATGCCAAACCACATCAAGCAAATTAAACCAAGTCCCGGAAAAATCATTAGATAATACTAATGCATATGAATTTGGATTATCGCCGCTACATACAAGAATACGAATTATGGAGCACATACTAAAAATCAGTTATGATTTGGATTTTGGACCTAGAGGATCAATAAGAAACAATGAAACCAACAAGGATTTAAGAAGTATAAAAAAGAACCATGTTCAGGATGAATTTCGCAAATGTGGCTTGATTATAGACCAACCAAAACAAGGATCAGGCAATACGAATGATGGGAATACAGCAAGAAGGTTATTTTCTGATCCCAAAAAAGCATCTGAAATAACAGGTGTTGATATAAGTCTTATATCAAGATTTAAAACAATCATTGATGTACTTGCATGCAATGAACAAATTGATTATAGAAAATTTGGGGATTATGCCAAAGAAAAAGCTCGAATATATACTATCAAATATGCATGGAGAAATATGTCTGCAACCGTTCATAAAATCCTTTATCATGCAGATGATGTCATTAGGCATCATTTAGTACCATAAGGAGATCTGTCAGAAGAAGCCCAGGAAAAAAGGAATAAAGATTACAGATTTTATAGGGAGCACAATACCAGAAAAATGTCACGAGATTTTACGAACGAAGATCTGTTTAATATATTGTTGGCAACGTCAGATCCGCTCATCTCTAGCATTCGAAGTCAATGGAAAGTAGAACATCGGGACTTAGATGAAGAAGCAAAAGGGCTGCTACAGGACAAAGATAATACAAAACCAAATATGGAATACTAAATTTTATTGTTATTTAAGCAAAAAATATGTTTTTGTCCTTATTGTTATTTAAATAAAAAAAGAAAAAACAAATTTTTAAATTTACACTTATTTATTTTTTTAATCTAAAAAGTTTTCTAGTGGAACTGGTTCCAGTTGAACCTGTTGTAGAGTTGATAATGTAGAAACCTATTCACAAAATTATCATAGGTATTATAACATGCCTATACATTTTTTTTAAAGGTATAGTGGCATATACGAAGCGAATGTATATGCATATAAAGGTAATATGAATACGAATTTCTCCAGAAATATATAAAAATGTTTATATTTTTCAAAAGAAAACATTAAGTGTATGCTTGTAGAAGCAATTTATAGTCAGTTTGACAGTTTTACTCCCATATGCCCTATTCCAAATCAAGTTTTTCAAACAAAAAAAAATTATTTGAGTAAAAAATTCTAATAATTCAGCACAACGATTTTTATACATTTAGAACAGTAATGTTTTCTAATAAGTCCATTATTTTCTAGAAAATTCTGAGCAATATCGAATGGTAAATTTTATTGCCTTTATTGAACAAAAAAAAAATGTAAAGCCGTTTTCCGGGATTGGGAATTTGGGTATTTGTTTATCAAAAATGGGGATGTTTTTCAGTCCACAGTTTTAAGAACTTTTTAATCTACATAACTGCCAAAATTCATTATGATACCTTTATTCATGTTAGATTTATAGAATGTCAAACATTAAAATTATTAAAATATAGTGTAAATGAATAAAAGGGCTTTCAATATGAGTAAAAAATAATATTTTTAAGGTTTAACATTCTAAAAATCTGACATGAACAAAGATATGCTAACGAAATTCGGCATTAATGTAGATTTAAAAGTTCTTAAAACAGTGGGCTGAAAAAATCCCACTTTTTTAATAAAAAAATACCATAGTTCTCAATCTCAATCATTAGCATTTTCATACTAAATGCTAAAAAATATCAAAAGTTCAAATTTGACCTTAAATTTCTCAACAACTACTGAACGGATTTTAACAAAATTAAAACTGTAAAAAAGTTCAAGAAGTCTTCTCTCCTGCAAAAAAAATTTGCAAAATTATCTCTATCGGTTCAAAAGTAACAGATTTTTGGCCGATAAAAAACGATTTGCAGCCACTGTGCGTCGTTATAAATTTTACCGTTCCACTAAATGAATGCCGCTAACGCAAAGGTTAACATTTAGACGATATTATTTTTAAGAAACAAATGCCCACATACTGTACTTTAATTTTATATATCTTAGTTTTTGTTTCATCGAATCTCAAAATAAAAACTTTCTCTTGGGACACCTTGTATTTAAAGAGCAACAAACACTGCCATGAAAAATCAATCCGTCCGTACTTAAATCAATTCGAAGCGGTATCAATAGTACGGATTTGCTTGAATCAAGTTCAGGAGATTGATTTAAGTTAGGATTATTCAAGTTCAAAATACTTAAGTTATTCATATTGGATCCCGAATTCGTACTTGAAATAAACCGAAAATGAGATTGATTATAGTAAAACTAAGATTGAACCAATCTCAAAATGCGCTTGATTCAAGTATTATAAAGTTGATTCAATCTCGAATTCGTACTTGAAATAAACCGAAAGTGTTTTTACTTTTAAAACTTAATGTGCAAAAGAAGCAAAAGTTCTCAATTTTACTTTTTAAACAAGAAAATAATGTGTTTTTGTCTTGTTCTGTTGTCTTTAGTGTTTCTACACACAACAATCAAATCGTTTCTTAGCTACTTGTGTGGTGTTGTTGGAGCAGTCTACAACAAACTCTGATAGGTTACATGAGATTAAAACGCTCACTTCGTAATTTTACTCTCAGAGTAACACTACCTACGAAAAGTCTAATTTTTTACTTGGTTATAGAATTTTTTAAATTTTTTAAGAGATTTCGGGATTAATTTTCGAAAGTAATCCCATTTAGGATTGTTTTAAGTACGCTTTAGTGTTATTCATACTTGAATTAAAGAGTTCGACTTGTACTAAAAGTAAGTATACAAAACTCAATTTATACCACTGTGCTTTAGTGGAATTATAATTTAATTCCAGTTCATGTTACTAAATGCAATATTAAGTCATCATTGCCTCCATCTTTTCGTAGCTTTCCTGATAAAAAAAAAGTGGGATTATTTTTGTTATTTTCTTAATACTAAAAGGACAAGGGTTAAGGATACTTTTGTTAAAGCAAAAATAATAAAATATCTAGTCTTGTAGTGTTAAAATAAAAGTAAGGACATTTTTGCTTTACAATAAAATTGCTAATATTCCCTGACAGGTGGAAATCATTCGGCCAAAGATTTGCCAGTAAAAGGCAAACAAAAAGGATAAGACATGTTAAGACAACTTTGACAGTTGTAAGAGAGACAATAAATTTAGTTCAGTATAGAAGAAATCATTGTTCGTTAGAAAAGTTAGAAAAGATAGTTAAAGAGAATACGAAGGAAAACGTTTTAAAATCAGTTTCTTTAAGATTGTTTATTTTTTTTTTTTTTTTGTTAGAAATGAGATAATAAAGAGAACTGATTATAAAGTAAAAAAATGGGTTTTCAAACAGAAGATTATAATCTTTAGAATAAATTTTAAATAATTTCAAATCGATGCAGAGGCTTTTTGTATAAACAAACCCCAATTGAAATTTTCCATAAAAAATTTCACTTAAGGACCTGCCTGATAAGCCTGATAAGTGGTTTTTTTTATTAAGATTTAATTTGATTTGACTTTTTTTCTTTAAACTTTTTCTCATTTATAAGACATGTTATTTTTTCCATCATTTTGATGACCCTTTTTTCATCAGGATTTTTTTTAGCTCCTTCTTCACAAAACAATCAATTTCCTTCAACTTAAACAATATTTCAGTTATTTTACGCTTCATGTAAAATAAAATGTTTCATGAAAAAAGTGACAAGATTTATTATATAAAATTTCGTTTTTCTTTTTACTAGTGTTAATAAAATTTAGTGCAGAAATAAAAAAACCAAATGTTTGGCTTTTGTTTTACCAAACGTATCAGTGAAATGCAGAATCAGTAGTTTTTAAGGGTTTTTATTATCGTCATAAAACTAAAATATATTAAAAGCCTGAAACAAAAAAAAATTAAACAATGTATAACTTTTTTGGGAAAGGAAACTGAATTACACATATTTCCGTTTTGGTAAAAAAAGGAAGGCAGTTTATTATTAATATGGAAAATAATGAAAACATGTTTTATAAAAAGTAGAATTTAAAACTTTTTTTCCTTTAAGAAAAAGCGTTAAACAATTTTAACCCATAAACACGCAAGGACACCGATTTAGATATAAAAAATATATGATGTGTAAAATGGTCGATAAAAATCAACTGCGTACCAATTTTGTCGATTTATTTTTTAAGTTGAAAAATAAAACGCTTTCGCGGGCCACCTTGAGAACGTTTTCACGCCACATGATGCACATACTTGTTCCTGTCGTCCAATCATTCCTGATAAGGAATGTGAATATTGAAATTATTAGAAAATCTCCCGGACTTGAGCGCATCAGAGGGTCAATGATAAGAAACTTACCATCGTCTGCTTTTAGAATCTTGCGGCTCATTTTTAACGCGATATTAAGAGTCGGATACATCCCATCCTCATGGAAGGGTTCTATAATTGTTATGATTCCCAAGCCAGGAAAAGATGCTAGCCGCGTTGCGTCGTACAGACCGATAAGCTTATTGTCAATCCTATCGAAGCTTTTCGAAAAAATATTCGTTTTAAGTATAACTCCTCATCTAAATGAACACGACATCATCCCGGATCACCAGTTCGGATTCAGAGCGAAACATGGTACAATAGAACAAGTGCATAGAATTGTCACCCTAATAAGATCGACGTTTGAGAAAAAGCAATACTGTTAGCCCTGTTTATAGACATTTCCCAAGCATTTGTCAATGTTTGGCATGATGGGCTACTCATAAAAAAAAACACGAATGCTTCCTCAAAACACTCACAAGCTTCTGGAGAGCTATCTAACAGGCAGAACATTCATAGTAAGGTCGCAAGATAAATACTCCCCCCTCAAGAAAATTACTGCTGGTGTCCCCCAAGGCAGCATATTAGGACCGCTACAATATATAATAGACACAGCGGATATGCCAACAAACCTGAGCACGCATACCTCTACATTTGCAGACGACACAGCATTTATTAGCGTTAACCATGACCCAAAAGTCGCATCGCAAAATCTACAGTCCCACATCAATGAACTAGAGACCTGGCTAGAAAAATGGAGAATAAAGGTTAACCCGGCTAAATGTGCTCACTTAACTTTCACGCTCAGAAGCCAAACTTGCCCAGCTGTAAAAATAATTAACATCACTGTTCCGGTAGAAAACCATGTTAAGTACTTGGGAATTCATATAGATAGACGCTTGACCTGGTCTCGTCATATTGTGGTGTTGTAACTGCTGCTAAGTCTCTTCGTGATTTAGCTTATAGAGCCTACTTTGATAACCCGACCGATTATAATTGGAAGATATATACTAAATATCGAAATAAAGTTAAGACTGTTATTAGGAAAGAAAAAAGGAAATATGATATGAAAAGGTTTCAGAATGTGGATAATTCTCAGATGTGGAAGAAGTTACGTGATATGGGTTGTGTTGGTGGTAATGGTTCGAGTGGTGAATACGTTGATGTTAATTTTATTAATCATGCTTTTATTGGTAACCATGGCGTTAGTAATATTGGTTCATTTGATTCTACCGAAAATACTAATGGTGAAAGTTTGTTTTCATTTGGTAATATTTCTGAGGTTGAAGTTCGTTGTTGAATATTAAATCAAACTCCATTGGAGTTGATGGTTTTCCTATAAAATTTATTTTATTTTATTTATTTATTTATTTTATTTATAATAAAAATTATTTACCCGTATATTAAATCACTTCTTCTACATTTGGTTAATACGATTTTTACAACATCTACTTTTCCAAAGGATTGGAAACTAGCTCGTGTAGTACCAATTCCTAAGCATGGTAATAGTTATGCTGTAGAAAATCTTAGGCCTATTAGTATTGTACCTGCGCTTTCTAAGGTTGTAGAAAATATTATGAAATTGAAAATACTTGAACATGTTAATTGTTTTTCACTTATAAGGGATTGCCATTATGCATATAGATGTGGCCATAACACAACCTCACTACTTTTGGGATTGACTGATACAGTAAGAGAATGTTTGAATAAAAAAGAATTATGTTTCCTAGTATCCTTAGATTTATATAAGGCATTTGATCGGGTTGATCACTTTAGATTGCTTTAAAAATTAAGAGATTATTTTAAATTTTCTAGAACTGCATGTTAATTGGATCATATTTGACTGATCGTACTCAGTTTGTTAATCTAAACAAGGAGAGTTCATTTGTTGGAGCTGTGAGTTCTGGTGTGCCTCAGGGCTCTGTTTTGGGACCGTTACTGTTCATTTTATACTTGAATGACTTTGTTGATACTGTTGATACAAGTTATTGCAAACCTTTCTTGTTTGCTGATGATATACAGCTGGTCTTCAGTTGTGATCGTGATTTTATTGATGTTTTAGAAGCTACTTCTAATTTCACTTTGCGTAATATTGAAAGATGGATGAATGAAAACTGCTTTTTGATCAACACCACAGAAACTAAAGCACTTTCAATTGGTCCGCATTCAAATGATGTTTCTGAGTTGAACATTTTCTTATATGGAGGGGTAATTAATTTTGTGGATTCCTTAAGAGTGCTTGGTATTATAATCGTTGGTCAACTTAGTTTTGAATCACATATTAATATGGTCAATTCTAGAATTTGTTTTACCCTAAGAAGGTTATATGCACTTAATCTGTTCTTGCCCTTACATGTCAAGTATAGAATTGCACATGCACTTTTGATGTCGGTTATAAATTATGGCATTCAGATCTATACTGGCACTAATTCTGGTAATTTGAAGAGAACTGAATATTCTGTTAATAGAGTTGTTAGATATGTTTATAATAAACCAAGGAGGGAACATATTTCTCCTAGCGTATTAAAATTTTTAGGATGTTCTTTTCAGAATTATGTTACTTATAAACTATTATCTTTATTCTATAAAACGATTGTAACACAAACTCCAACATTCTTAATTAAAAAGTTCATATTTTCTAGATCTGATCGCAATAACCAACTTATTATCAACAAAATTTCTTCAAATTTTTATGAACATTCCTTTATTGTTAGATTATCAAGAGTGTGGAATAAATTGTCTCTTGAGTATAAAATGTTTTCTCTTTCTTGCAGGGCTTACAATAAGTCAATTTTAAATCATTTAGGCTAGAAATTGTTTTTGCTGACTGGACTTCACCATATTTGTAAGTGGTAATAGGTAAATATATAAATATATTTGGCTGGGGGGCCATTAACATTAACATTAACTTTTTAGATTAAATTTAATACATATAAAAAATGAATTGTTAGACTTGATGTTTAAGTATTGTTTGCTTGCTAAACATATATGGCCCAGAGGGCTTGGTAAGTTTTTATTAAAATGAAATAAATAAATAAATAAAATATTGAAGCGAAAATAACGGCTATGAAACTTAAAGCAGCTCAACTACATTGGCTTCTCGGTCGAAACTCAAACTTGTCTTTAGACAACAAAATTCTCTTATACAAGTCCATCATAAAACCAATATAGACATATGGCATCCAATTATGGGGTACTGCATGCGCATCTAACATTCAAAAGCTTCGAAGAAGACAGTCTAGAGCATTACGACAAATTGTCTGCGCTCCATGTTTATACCATGGAGCGCAGAGATCTCAACGTCCCCACTATCCAGGAGGAAATTAAAAAATATTTAATTAGCTACATCGATAAACTAATGGCCCACCCTAACTACCTCGCTCGGGGTATGCTTCAGTTCGAAGGTCGCCAGAGGCAAAAAAGAACCGATACTTTGAGCCTAACTAGAAGACATTTTTAAAAATTTGAATACAGCAGTTAGTGGTTACTCTGGTAACAACTAATAAACAACAAGTAGAATTAAGATTTGAATACATATTGTAAATTTTGATAAGAAAGATTCAATAATAAAAATAGATTTAAAAAAAAAAAGAAATTAGAAAAATAGTGGTTGTATCTAAGAAGATACACTGGGCACTCCCCTGCAAGTATTTTTCATACGAAAGTACTAATATAAAACATATGCTAGCATTTTTGAAATTATTTCCTTTTAATTGAAAAACAAGTAAGAAAGTATAGTCGGTCAATCCCGACCATATGATACCCTCCACCACAGTATTTAAATACACATTTTCGAGACTGCACCCTATTCGGGACCCATGGAGAATCATGCCTATGCGTCCATATAATCATGAAAGCATTTATGTTTTAAGGTTCGTTATTAACGGTTTGAAACTTTGTGAGAGGCAGAATTGGCCCCTTCCTCCCCTCGTGGTCCTATTTTTAAAAAACTGCATAGCTTATGTGTCTACATAAATATGTTACTATTTATGTTTTTAATATCATTAAAATCGGCTTGATAGTTTCTGGGAGGCAGAGACTGCCCCTATCTTGTTTCGTGGTCCTACTATTTGGCCCAGTTAATAGGCTTGGTCTTTGTGTCAATAAGAGCCTATGCGCCAAATTTTATCTCCAAAATTGCGACCTGTACTTTGCGCGCAAGGTTACATGGACAGCCAGCCAGCATGATAGACATTAGAGTGGTTCGAAAATTTTTTTTTTTCAGTCCCCCCTAGGATTAAAGATAATGTAAAAACAATTCCAAAAATTATTTTTTTATTTTTTTGCCACGCCTAGAAATACCGCCCTTTTAGTTTTTTGTTCACTGTGTCGCCATTCTTAGTCCGATCGTAACATTTTTTATATCGGTGTTCATGGCTCTGTAAGGGCTACATTTTATATAGTTTAATAGTTTTTTTTATACAGAAGTTGTATCAAAATAACACAGCTTAATTTTAGTTCAAAAATATTTAGCGTTTGGGAGGGTATAAACCGAGCTTTGAAAGACATGACTAGAATTTGCGTGGTATAAAAAAACTATTAAATACAGAAATTGTAGCCCTTACAGAGCCATGAACACCGATATACAAAATGTTATGATCGGCCTAAAAATGGCGACACAGTAAACAAAAAACTAAAAGGGCAGTATTTCTAGGCGTGGCAAAAAAATAAAAAAATAATTTTTGGAATTGGTTTTACATTATCTTTAATCCTAGGGGGAGACTGACAAAAAAAAAATTTTTTTCGAACCACTCTAATGGACATCATCAGATCGACTCAGAAAGTGATTCTGAAGCAATCGATATACTTTAAGGTGGATCTAAGACCCATATTTTAAAGTGTTACATACGTCAATTTTTCCGCGTAGACTGTCACAATACACAAGTTTGAGCTGAGCTATATACTTCAAATTTGTTATCATATCCCATTGTATCGCTAAGTACAAAAAGTTTAAAGCCCCATTTTGTTGGCTTATTCGGCAAGTACTGCTCTACACTGATAGAAAAGGCGTCATAAAGCTTATGTATTTTGGCATCAGTACTATGACAAGTGTCTTCGTTTTTGACCCCATGACACTTTTCATCATGGTGATGTCAACCTTAACATCACTTGGCCAAAGTGTCATTAGGGTCAAAATGATATTATGTCATCAATGGGATGACACATCGGCTTCACAGAAATGACGAACATGTCCTCAGTGCGATAACGCAGTAACATCGGAGAAAGGACACATTAGCATCAATTTAATGACAGTTTGTCATTAAGTCAAAGTCATTGGAATTGACTTAAGTCAAAGTGAGAGAATATTATTATTTACTTACCCGTTACATATGTTTGTTTCAAGTTTGTTGAATTACGACCTTTGTTTACAGCAGAACTCTCAATAATCAGACACCAGCACTATGCCCCATATGGTTTTCGTAATCATTCTACTTTAAAAATTTGATGTATTTAGCTTAATAATTTAAAAAAGTAGAATATAGGAATTTTTGCTTGTTATAATACATTGCAATCATGAAAATAATGTTAATAAAATACAAAATGTAGCATCGAATTGATGTCACTATAGTCATAAAATTGATGACACGTAAAAAAAAAATGACAAAATTGTACGAAGACGTTAGTCATTGGATTGATGTTACTTTTTGCATCATTGACGTCATTTGTAGTAACATTGATGTCACAATTCTGATGTTAGGCCATCATCAATATGAAGATGCAGTTTTCTATCAGTGCATATAGCTTCCAACTTTACTGGAGTAAATTTGTTCGTCTGCACATAGCCCTTTCAACTTTGGAACGAAGGTATAAGTTGTATTGAGAGTTTGAATAAGAGGTCGTGATAGATAAAGCCTGCCAGTATTATGATCATCTTGAATAGGCTTTTCAGTTGCATCATTAAAATGAATTACTTCAAGAATTTTTTAAAATGTCTTCCGCTTATTTGTCTTTTTATGATAGTACAGCAGCGATGATTTTTTTTCAAACCAATAGTCCCGAGAACTGGGAAGCTTTTAATAACTCAAATAGAAAAGAATTCCGATACATTTACGAAAGTCCGTTACGTTTCAATTAATTTGATCTATTTCAGAATATTTAACCCATTAAGGCCCGAGCCATGATCCCATTGAGCTATAATGATGAAACTTTTAAAATGTTATTGTTTGTACCTAAAAAAAAAGAAAACAAATTTTGGGCAAATCGGATACGTGGGAGCCCAGATAACCCCCGTTGCGAAAACGCAACGTTGGGCCTTAACGATATAAAAATTAAGCGCATTTGCAAACATTTTAAATTAAAATTTCTTATTCACGTCTTTAGGAAAAAAAATTAAAAAAGATATTCATATACATTTCATTTTTAATTCAATTATGATATGCTCCAAAGCACTTTGAGTGCAGTGCTACATCAAATTTCTCACATTTGTAATTGATCGGTCCATAATTTACCATAGGCCCATATAAAGCCCTCTCTCGAACAAGACTTTAGTACGCCTAAAACCATAACAAATAATTCTATTGTAATAAATTTTGTTCTGTCACAGTTTTATATGATTAGAAATCACACCGTCAACTTTCGTTAAGAGCGGTTCATAATTTACCACAGGTTCAATATAATGCCCACTCTTGAAATATCCTAGCTGTCAGTGGATGGTATCAAATAATGGGCATAGACGAATATAGCACTCTTACTGGTTTTTCTTTAATATCCTGGGAGAGGATAATTTCACACTACTTGTTCGATTTTCTCTTTCTGTACCTATTGAAGTTACCCTGGGGGAAATTTGTGTCAATTGTTCCAACAGACTGGTAATGGGATTTGTGAAAATAGAACAAGTTCAAAAAGATAGAATTCATGACCAGTGAAAGGAGAACTTATCATCTAACTGGTATATTAAGAACAAAAAGTGTAAAAAAGTAATGAATAACAGTACAGTCTTCACCGATGGTGTGACACTTTTTTTGGGACTTGTTTTATTGAAATATGACAACTCCATGTTAAAGTGATAGGTCTTATGCATATAAAGTGTTAGAACTAGAACCGGTCTCTATCACCAAAGACCTATCACCGGACTAATTTGGTGTAAGTTCGCTTCCTTCTAGGAAAATAATACACTTTGGGCATAAGAAAAAAAAAAAAAAAAATTGTCATAGAGAATTTACCTACTGCGAAATATCCTGCATTTTAAAAATTGGCCATTAGTTTGAAAAATGTGAAAAAATTATCGAAAATTTCAAAACACATAAATAACAACAACTTATAATTAACATATATACAAGTTTTTATTTTGTTGTTTTAAATAGCAAGTGATTGTATAAATATATTTTATTTGATAGTTTTATGTAATTTCTATATGGTTTAGGCCCAATCATAAAAAAAGTCTTAAATGTCTACGATGATTGGATTTTTCAGTAGAAATAATATTGTTCGTATGTTAGCTACCTCCTTCAGAAGTTTCAGATAGGTATATTATATATTACTTTATTTTTTAAACTTTTTTCAAAACTACCCAAAAAACAGGAAAAATTAAAAATTTAAATTAAAAATTTTTATAAAAAGAACTTATGTATGATACAAATCCAAAAACAGGTAGATTAGATATTAAGTTAAATTTTATTTCACTGTGCTTTATAACAATATCACGTAACAACAAAATGCCTGAGGGAAGGTTTAAGTGAACGTTGCGAAAACGCAACGCAGGGCCTTAATGGGTTAATGGATTTTCTAACCAAATGTTCCTCTAAGTAGTGTGGAAATATGTAAATGCGAGCAAACTTGACATGGGATTTGCAAATTTGTTATATCTTGTTGATTACCTTTCTTCCAGAAAACTCTACCAAAATCAGAAAATTTGGGATTTACTTTTATCACTTTAAACATAGAAGAGCATGAATTTCAATGTGTGTCAGAAGTTTCTGAAAAAGAAGTGTTAAATTTTGCATAATCTGGCCATCACCTCTGCCAGGAGAAAGTTCTTGATCTTCATCTATAATGTTGATAAAAAGTCATGTACGAATGCATCAAAGTCAATTTCATCGTCAGTGCAAGCATCCAATACATAATTAACAATTAGATGCTTCCTGACTCCCAGTTTCTACTCTAACTGCCTTTCGCAACGAATTCTCTATCTGCAAGCTTCAACATAAAACTAAACAAACAGCAGTACATAAGTAAACAAAAACTAATTTTTAATTTGCTGGTGAGTGCCTATTGTATATTTAAAGATACAACCATTGGATAAAGCTTGACGGCGTGTCTCTGGAACTTTTTTTTTAATTATTGCTAATAGCGTCTGGACATATATTCGAACCACCTTTTATTTTTTCTGGACCGCAATTTCCGCTCAGATCTGAGATTTAACGTTGCAAAGAAACCTTTTAATTGAAAATATAATTTTTTAAGTTTAAGACTATTTAAACATAAATATCTAAAATTTTTTTTTTTTATAAATAAATTTAAGATGATTTTCTAGAGATTTCTAAACATACTTGTGTTTTTTATTTTTTATTTTTATTAAAAATGAGCCCGTGGGTAATTTTTTTGATAGTTGTATCTTTAAAGATACAGTAGGTATCAAAGGGTTAAAACAACTCTAGTTCAATGAATGGACAGATTCTGTTTCAGATTGCAGTTTAGATTTTAGATTCAGTTAGATTCTTATTTAAATTAAAGTTTCAGTTTAGATTAAGTCTTCGATTTTCGTTGGGATTTTAAATTAGTTTTAGTCCAGATTCTAGCTGAGTAATAGTTTCAGTTTAAATTCTAGCTCTGGTTCCTTTTAAGTTTTAAGTTAAGACTATATTTTGTTTTATACTATCAATTCCGATATTAGCTTTGAATCTAAATCAGTTTCAAATTTCATTCGCTTTACAGTTTTATTTGCATATCTTATATCTTCTTTGCAAAAAGGTTTCCTGATAATCTGGCCTAAGTAACCAGTGAAATGCGCATAGGAAATAGCTTCATCCGATCAACAATAAATTTCAGTGTGTTTATCAAGAGAACGAATTGGGAATTTAGCACAATTAAACGAAATCTTAAAATACTTTAGATTCTAGTAGATATTCAATTATGATTCTGCTTAAAAATAGAATCTGACACGCACCTTAGCACCAATAATATAAGCTTTTCTCTTGAGATTTTATCGATAATACAAAATAATTATATGGGCATTTCCACCGAAAGGTCCACCGCAACAAAAAAATTATAAGTTCTTGAAAAGACTTTGTTCTATCATATTTTAACAGGAAAAAAATAAAATTTAATAAAAGTAAAAAAATTTTATATTTATTTATGACCGATTTCGAGATTTATGAAAGAAATTCGAACAAGTGCAACTTTTCTTATTTGGATATTTCTATTGTACGTTTTGCTATGATAACAGTTCTTTAAGAGAGACATTATGCATTGACTTTTTCTCTCTAAAACCTTTCGGAAGGTACAAAGAGTCAAAATGAATGCACAAGAAACTATGCGATTGCAAATAAATTTAATTTTTTTCTTTGTATTATCTCATATTTCGATGTCCGTTGCGACATTGAAAAACATCATTTCCTATCAATGCGTCGAAAGTAAAAGTAGAAAGCTCATCGAATTACCAGGCCAAACAGAGATTTTTTATAATATTAAAATAAAATAAAAATTTCTGTAAAATAGCAAGCTTTGTGATCTTGGTACTTATATAAAGTTGTTCACGTGCGACATCGTAAGTGTGAAAATTTATAATTTGAAAATAATTTTTTATATATGTAAATGATTTATTTATGTTAATATATACATTTCAAGCATTTAAATCTAGATGAGCAAAAAAAGCACTTAATTCAAAAATAAAGCCATATTCTAGCCTTTAGCAATGATATACGATACGATGAGATTACACTTTAAATGACGATGCTATATATGTATATAAAACAAAAAGGGCTGTAATGTAGGGCGTGGCAAAAACAATTTTTTTTAAGTTTTTCAAACTTAAAAAATATACCTTTTATTTTAGGGCGTGACTGAGGAAAATATTATTCCTTATATTGGCTTCTACCTGATTTAATGAAGTATGTGTGTGAAAAAGACAAAAGCTAAGTTTGTAGGCGTGCAATAAAAGTGGGCATATTAAAATCTATACATACGTAGCTTAAGAAGAACTTTCTTGGCACGTAAAAAAAATTGGACATTTGGGGGAAGGATCCGAGATGGCATAAGTGGTGCCCAGAATTTGAGGTCGGATTAAAAAGTCACTAAAGACAAAAATGAAGCCACTATCAAGCCATGAAAAACGATATGCAATATGATGAGATCGGACTTCAAATGGCAGCGCTAAATATAAAAAACCAAACGGGCTGTATTTTGGGGCGTGGCAAAAAAAAAATGTTTCCTGTTTTAGAAACTTCATTGACATATCTTTCATTCTAGGGGGTGACTGGCAAAACTTTTTTTTTGGAGCGACCCGGTCTAATCAACATATATATCATGATGGAAAATAATGTCATGTGCGACAGATCACGTGCGACAGCGATTAAAGCTTAATATAAAAAAAGTATATATTATTTTTATTTTAAATGACAGCCATATTTAAGAGACATAAGTGCATAACATTCTACAATTTTTTGCATTATAATATTGCCTCAGGTTTCGCTGAAAACGGCATTCGATTTAATGGATACAAAAACCACTTCTGTTTTCGTCACGTGCAAATGCCTTGTTTTTTGCAATTTTCTTGAAAACGAAACAATTTATCAAAATGAACAATAGCACCAATTATAGGGCTTATTAATAGCTATAACTTGAATCTATTGCCAAAATAAATATACGTTTTATTTTGACTTTTTTTAGCTTTAAATGTGTACGATGGGCACGTTCGACATGATGGAAATGACCATATGTAGAAAGTTATTAATATTAATATTAATTATCTATAACAGAAGATTTATCAAAAAATTTTCAAAATAAAATATGTTTTTTTTTTTAAAACTAATCGATAACAAAAGTTTTCTATTGAAATGATATCGATAAAAAAAGTTTTCAATAAAAAATTTTATCGCTAAAAAAAGTATTCTATGGAAATTTTTATCGATAGCAAAAGTTTTCTAAAAAATTTATCGATAGTAAAAAGTTCTAATATAAAACGTCTCTAGTACATAAATATTTTTCAGCACAGCTGTAGACAACATTAATTTTCTATATAAATTCTATCGATAGCATAAATATTCAAATGTCGATAACACGCGTTTTAAAGATATATTAATTTTTTTTATGGAAATTTTATCGATAATATAAATTATAAAAGCTTATTAATAACAAAGGTTGTCTACAGAAAAACTACCGATAACAGACGTTTTGTGTAAAAACTGTTCGACAAAAAATGTTGGGTTATAAAAAAAACTTATCTGTTACAAAAATCTCTGATAGCAAATGTGTAGATAACAAGTGTTTATTTTCCCGACAACTTGTGGATTAGAAATTTTTTCGATCAGCCAAGTTTTCTATTAAAAACTTTAACAAAAGACTGTTTCCTTTAGAAATCTTTTCGATCGGACAAGTTTTCTATAGAAAACATATCGATAACAAATGTTATCTTTTGTAAACTGGTCGGAAAATGTGTCGATAAAAAGTGTTTTTTTTCAGAAAACTTGTGGATTAAAAATTTCTTCCATCAGACAAGTTTTCTATAAAAAACTTTAACAAAAAATTGTTTCCTTTAGAAATCTTTTCGATCGGACAAGTTTTCTATAGAAAACATATCGATAACAAATGTTTTCTTTTGAAAGCTTGTCGATAACAAAAGTTTTACGGAAAATTTTTTTCATAGAAAATTAAGCGATAGCAAACATTTTCTCTAGTAATCTAACCAATAACAGAATTATTCTTAAGAAAACTTGTCGATAACAAAAGTTTTCTTAAACAAATTCGCAAACATTTTTTTAGGAAACTTGTTGAAAATAATTTTTTACAGAAAATTTATCGAAAATAAAAATTTTATACTATAACTAATCGATAACAAAAATTTTTTTAACTTAGCGATAACACAAGTTTTCAATAGAAAACTTATCGATAACACAAGTTAACTACAGAAAGTATATTGATAAAATAAGTTTTTAATATATGTATATGTTATCGATTATATAAATTTTTTTTGAACATTTTATCGGTTATTTAGATTTTTCTTTAAAAATACTACATACATATTTACATTCCCTGCAACGTATGATTTATTTCGAACATGTTCCTTCTTTCCCACTGAACGTATGATTAATTTTTAATTTGCATACAATCTCTCTTTTGGTAGAAATTTCCCTAATTTTTTTTCTGCTTCTTATTTTTATTTCTAATTTAAATTTAATGAATACATCATGTCATGTTACCTTGTGTTTTACATTTATTTTCACCAGAAAGAAAAAATCAATTTCCTTGTATTTAAAACAAAACTTTTTTTTAAGCTCCGAGAGTTTTGTTGTTTTATTTACACAGAATTCTTTTTTTATATTTTTCTTGCTTTTGTTTTGTGGTTTTTCGGTTTATCTTTCTAAAGAAATGCCATAAATAAAATAGAAAAAAAAATTAGCAGCTCAACTAGGGCCTGGTCAAAACGAAAAAATATTAAAAATCATTTCTTTAAATACATAAATATTAATTTAAACTGGACTTCTTATTTTTTCAGTACTAGAGAAATTTTAGAACAGTTTCCCTACTGCCTGTCATTATCTTTAAAAATAAAAAATAAAAATTGTGCTTTTGCAGCAGTGGGAGGGAGACCTTAACTAAATATGACTTAAGTTTTTTTTGCAGGCTGTATAAGTTGGTTTTTGTCGACACACAAACCTAAGACCTGGCAAAAGGATAACATAAGGATAACAAAATTTTAAACATAAAAATTGTAAAAGAACACTAAAATCAACTAAAAAAACACATACATTGGTAAATGTTTTGGCTGGAATACTCGCGGTTGTTCAGGAAAAAAAAATTTTAAATTTTTTTATTCTTTTAGAAATTTATTGAATTTTTTTTTCAAAGAATTAACACGTTAGAATACGTAAACTCATTTACTTTCCAAATTGATCAATAACAAAGATTTTCTAAAAAAATAACAGAAATGTTCAATATAAAATTGATAGATAACATTAATTTTCTATAAAAATTGTTTCAATAACAAAAATTCTTCAATTACAAAAATTTTTTAATGAAAGTTTATCGATAAAAATTCATTTTGAAAAAAAAGTTAATCGATATCAATAGTTTTCTACTGGAAATTTATCGACAACAATAATTTTCTACAGATATTGATAGCTAATATTTTCTATAGTTAATTAATCGAAATCATTATTTCTTTTGAAAAAAAATTATCTTTAATGGAAATTTCCTACTGAAAATTGATCGATAACAACAATTTTCAACTGAAAATATATCGATAACTTTAATTTTCTGCAGAAAATATAAAAACCATACATTTTTAATAAAAATTTATTGATAACAATAGTTTTGTTATGTAAATTTATCGATAACATTAATTTTATATATATAATATTTATCGATAACGTTAAATTTGTATAGACGATTTCTCGATCACATTTTTTTTATCCAAATAATTTATCGATGACTTTTATTTTCTGCAAAAAATTTATCGCAATCGATATCAATAATTTTCTGCAGAAATTTTCTCTATTACATTAATGTTTAAGGAAAATTTACAGATAACAATAATTTTCCAATGAAAATTTTTCGATAACCATAATTTTCTATAGAAAATTTATCGACATTAACTTTCTATAGACAATTTTTCGATAACATTGATTTTCTTTATACAATTTATCGATAACATTAATTTTCTGCAAAAGAAGGGCAACAACCGAATTTGGATAGCATCCATTTCCTACAGAAAATTTATCGATACCATTAATTTTCTACAGAGAAATTCAACATTGATTTCTACAGAGAAATTTATCGATAACAATAATTTTCTATTGAAAATCTATCGATAAAATTAATTTTCTTTTGAAAATTTATCGATAACAATCATTTAATTTAGCACAAGTAAGAGTGCTTTATCCGGCTTCGTCGAATCTTGTATACCCTTCACCATGGTGCGGTAAGAACAGAAAGTTATATAAATACTGTTATTGAGATAAAAGTATATAAATAAACCTAATTTGGAAGCTTTAGCTCTTTGTGTTCTCTAGTTATAAAGAAATTTAAAAAATGTTTATATCGGAAGTTCCATGCCCACTTCTCTTATTGTATACGGTTTATTGAGGTTGTGAATTGATAGCCAAGATGATTGTTACTAATTAAGAAACTTGGCTCCTACCGTTCTCCAGATATACAGAAAAATTAAATAAAAAAGACAGCAGCAAGAGATTTATGTGTAAAATTAGAGGCAGTCTTAGTTTTTTGCTCCTATCTCATTGATATATATGTACCGATCTGGTTGAATTTCAGTAGCAAATATACCGAGCATAAGTGACATAAAAATATTACAACCTAGTCCCCATCTTAAGAAAGCTTATTTTGATGGAAAACTTATCTTAATTTACCGTAAATTTTCTTCTTCCTTTCTCAATTTAATTCAAATATTTGACATAATTTTGCTTAAATTGAATACTGTATTGAAAATGGTATATAAAAATTCCTTCTTTTAAATTGCTTAAATAAATTTCATTAAAATTTTTCTTAAAATCACTCATTTACTTTTTGTCACTTTTTTCCTGCACAAATTACACACATAAAAAAACCCAAAAAGCAGCGCATAAATGTTTAATTTCCCTTTAGAACTTAATTTGTTCCATTTTACACCTTCTGTCTAAATTCTTTAACTCCTCCAATCCCTTTCACCTTATTATGTTCTTCCAAATTAAATTCATTACAATGTAAAATTTACACGCACACATGTAAGTACACAACCAAACACACACACATAAACACACAAAGGCATCAGAATGCTGATACTAAATACTTTTATTATACTCAGGAGTAGTGAGTGAGTTAGTGAGTTGGCGAGGAAACAAATTTTTCCACTTTCAAACATGTTGTATGCGAAAGTCTTGTTGTTATTGTTGTAGTATGATGTTTTTATTTGTTACCAAAATCAACACGTTGTTTTTAAATTCTTAGAGAGTTATAATAAATGTGTGTTTAATGCTGTATTGGTGTTGGCATTTGTCTTTTGTGTGTAAAGAACTTAAAGTGATGTGGCACAGTGGGTTTAAAAAGTTAAAGATATTTAAAAAAAATCATCATTTGGTATTTGTCTTTTGTCTGTAAAAAGCTTTAAGTAATATGTTACAGTAGTTAAAATATTTAAAAAAAAAAAAAAAATAAATATTTGCTTTCCAAATTTGCTTTCCCTAAAAAATTTATCAATAACTTTAATTTTCTATAAAAAGTTTATCGATAACTTTTAGGTTCCATGCATATATAGAAAACTAATCGATATCTTAAACTTTCTATTGAAACTTTTTCGATATTTTAAGCTTTCTACAAAGAAATTTCTGGATAAGGAATTTGGATTAAGAATGCAGAAATTTTTTTAAAAAGCTTAAAATATCGAGAAAGTTTAAGATATTGATTAGTTTTCTATAAAAATATTTCTAAAGAAAACTTTTTGACATTTTTTTTATTTTCTATTGCAAATTTTTAGGTATCTTAAATTCTATAGATCATTTAACGATATCTTTAATTTTTAATAGAAAATTGAAAATTTTTCGATATTTTAAATTTTTTATAGAAAATTTATCGATAATATTATAATCTTTATTCGGCCTTTAAATTAACAATCCTTTGTTAATAAACAAGCTCGAGACCATAATTGATTTTTTAATAATTTTCATTCTTTATTATTTTTCAACATTTCCCCATCCTTTGGATGGCATCTTCAGGAATCTGAGTTTTTCCTTTTTTGTTATTACTCTTTGTTATACAGGTAACCCTCCTACAACACGGTAGATAGGTTCCTAAAAAAACGCCGTGTTGTAGGAAAACGTGTTATATGAGGCTAGGAGACAGTGTAAAATAAAAATTTTTTTTTTAATTAAATATTTTCTTTAAATTCATTGTTTTTATTAGAAATATTTTGCTGAATCATTGAAATCTAACTAAATCGTAACAGGGATGCAAAAATTAGTACTTTTGTAATATTTTGGTACAATTTTAACAACTCAATCATGATAAAGTTTCAAGTCGATTTGATCGTGTTAGAATGAAACCGTGTTGTAGATGAGGAGATTCCGCAAATTATTTTTCGTGTAAGATCGAAATCGTTTTGTAGGAAGCCGTCTTGTAGGAGGGTTACCTGTATATTTATTTTTTCTGTACAATAATTATTAGTGTAACAGGGTGTTTTAATGATTAATGTTTTTGTTTTAATTATTATTTTTAAGACTCCTAAAGATGCCATCCAAAGGATGGGAAAATATTAAAAAATAATAAAGAATAAAATTTATTAAAAAAAATCAATTATGGCCTCGAGCTTGTTTATTAACATAGGAAATTTATCGATATCTGGAATTTTCTGTAGAAATTTTTTAGAAATTTTAAATTTTCTTCCAATTTAAAAAAATTATCTGTGTCTGAATTTTTTCATAGAAAATTTCTCGATGTCTCTAACTTTCTAAAGAAAATTTGACAATCTTCTTCTTCTATATATATAAAAGAGTTGCGTTAGTGACTGACTAATTCATCATCGCCCAGCCCAAGCCGCTGACCCTAGAAACTTGAAATTTGGATTAGCGATTGGTCACTCCATAAATCGAGCCACTAAAAGTGGTGCAAAATAAAGGTGATACTTATCGTTGTTCTTTAGAAAAATAAGCGGACAGGTGACTGGTACTTTTTTGAAATTTGGCCCTATTAGAGAGTAAACGGGTAAAATCGGAATTTTAGTACTTTTTTGCCACCTCATCTATCTTTTGAACCAATAAACATAGAAACAAAGTTAATACCACATTCGAAACTTGTCAAAAAAATACGTATACGTATTTGGTACTTTTTCGAAATTCTAACATTTCCTCCATTCATTGACATATTCGTACTAAATTATGGGCTGCCACTACAATACTGAAATTTTTGATACTTTAATGGGGGAAAAATATAGTACCCAAAAAAGGAAATACGGGAAATTTTATATTTTCTTAAGCTTTTTGGTTCTACTAAAGTAGCGGGTTAAACAAGTTAAACAAGTTTAAACCTAGAAAACTAAACTTTGGCATAAAAATATGTCCACGAAGAAAAAGGAGACGCTAACGAAGTAGCGGGTATCTGCTAGTTATAATCATAAATATTCTACAGAAACTCTCTCGATGTATTTAATTTTTAATAGGAAAACAATTTTTTAGTTCTTTTAAATTTTAACGGATAATTATGAAATTTCTATAGAAAATTTCTTTATATCTTTAAAAAGTTTTCACAGGAAATATTTCGATATCTTTAAAATTTTTATAAAACATTTTTACTAGAAATTTTTCGATATTTTTAATTTTCTAAAGAAACTCTCTTGGTATTATCAATTTTTAATAGAAAATTTGTCGAAAACTATTGAACTATTGAAAATTTTTCGATATTTAAAATTTTTTGTAGAAAAGTTATAGATATCTTGAATTTTTTATAGAATTTTTATCGATATCTTGAATTTTTTACAGAAATTTTATCGATATTATAAATTTTCTAAAAAAAATTTTCGATATCTTCCTATTTAAAAAAATTTTATCGATATTATAATTTTTCTATAGAAATTTCTCGATATCTTTAACTTTCTATAGAATATTTAGTTCGTAGGAAATTTAAAATTTTTTTCAAAATTTTTCGATATCTTGAATTTTTATAGAAGTTTTCTCGATATTTAATTTTCTTTAAAAAATTTGTCGATACTTTAAACTTTCTAAAGAAAATTTTTTGATTTCTTTAATTTTCCTTCAAAGATTTTTTTCAAAAAAAAAAAAAAAAAAAAAAAAAAAAAAAAAAAAATCGGTATCACAAATTTTTATTGAAAACATCTCGATACCTATAATATTCTATACAAATTCTTTCCATAAAATAAAATTTCAACAGAGAATTTTTCAATAACTTTAATTGTCTGTAGAAAATATCTCGATATCTTAAATTTTATATTAAAAATATCTCGATATCTTAAATTTTATATTGAAAATATCTCGATATCTTAAATTTTCTATATATAAAATATCTCGATATCGTTTATTTTCTATAGAAACTCTTTCGATATATTAAATTTTTATTTGAAAATTTCCCGATATCCAAATTTTTAATATTTTTAATTAGGCTTAAGTTCATTAAATTTAATTTTCATTAAATTATTTTTATGAAGAAAGGAATTTTTCAACATGAAAATTTATTAAAATTTATTGATAATTTTTCATTCTTGACTCAATCTGGGCTCGAACCCAGGTGTTTACGGACAGGTTACCCTGACATGTTTCGATTGCAACCACTCAATCTCCTCAGAGGGCTTGCCGTTTAACACTCGCAGCCATCGACGACTGCTGACGTCGTTAGTCAAACATCAATCCTTAAACCAAATTGTATTCAACCTTTGGTAGATCGAAATTTGCTTTGAATGATTATCTATTTTAATTTTATTTTAACATGTTATTCCTTTTCTTCTGTTTTTTCGTACCTTTGTCAAGAATTCTTCTTGAAGTTCAAAGTACATATTTTTTGTTTTTTCATTTTTTTTTGTCTTTCTTATTCTTGTTGACCTTTTCAGCACAACTTGAAGGACAAATGCAAACATAGAGCTCGTGCCCTAGCTTTAACAATTATTAGTATTGTGGTTATTTTATTGAACTATTTATGGTTTTTAATCCAAATTTTTAATATTTTTAATTAGGCTTAAGTTCATTAAATTTAATTTTCATTAAATTATTTTTATGAAGAAAGGAATTTTTCAACATGAAAATTTATTAAAATTTATTGATAATTTTTCATTCTTGACTCAATCTGGGCTCGAACCCAGGTGTTTACTGACAGGTTACCCTGACATGTTTCGATTGCAACCACTCAATCTCCTCAGAGGGCTTGCCGTTTAACACTCGCAGCCATCGACGACTGCTGACGTCATTAGTCAAACATCAATCCTTAAACCAAATTGTATTCAACCTTTGGTAGATCGAAATTTGCTTTGAATGATTATCTATTTTAATTTTATTTTAACATGTTATTCCTTTTCTTCTGTTTTTTCGTACCTTTGTCAAGAATTCTTCTTGAAGTTCAAAGTACATATTTTTTGTTTTTTCATTTTTTTTTTGTCTTTCTTATTTTTGTTGACCTTTTCAGCACAACTTGAAGGACAAATGCAAACATAGAGCTCGTGCCCTAGCTTTAACAATTATTAGTATTGTGGTTATTTTATTGAACTATTTATGGTTTTTAATCCAAATTTTTAATATTTTTAATTAGGCTTAAGTTCATTAAATTTAATTTTCATTAAATTATTTTTATGAAGAAAGGAATTTTTTCAACATGAAAATTTATTAAAATTTATTGATAATTTTTCATTCTTGACTCAATCTGGGCTCGAACCCAGGTGTTTACGGACAGGTTACCCTGACATGTTTCGATTGCAACCACTCAATCTCCTCAGAGGGCTTGCCGTTTAACACTCGCAGCCATCGACGACTGCTGACGTCATTAGTCAAACATCAATCCTTAAACCAAATTGTATTCAACCTTTGGTAGATCGAAATTTGCTTTGAATGATTATCTATTTTAATTTTATTTTAACATGTTATTCCTTTTCTTCTGTTTTTTCGTACCTTTGTCAAGAATTCTTCTTGAAGTTCAAAGTACATATTTTTTGTTTTTTCATTTTTTTTTGTCTTTCTTATTCTTGTTGACCTTTTCAGCACAACTTGAAGGACAAATGCAAACATAGAGCTCGTGCCCTAGCTTTAACAATTATTAGTATTGTGGTTATTTTATTGAACTATTTATGGTTTTTAATCCAAATTTTTAATATTTTTAATTAGGCTTAAGTTCATTAAATTTAATTTTCATTAAATTATTTTTATGAAGAAAGGAATTTTTCAACATGAAAATTTATTAAAATTTATTGATAATTTTTCATTCTTGACTCAATCTGGGCTCGAACCCAGGTGTTTACGGACAGGTTACCCTGACATGTTTCGATTGCAACCACTCAATCTCCTCAGAGGGCTTGCCGTTTAACACTCGCAGCCATCGACGACTGCTGACGTCATTAGTCAAACATCAATCCTTAAACCAAATTGTATTCAACCTTTGGTAGATCGAAATTTGCTTTGAATGATTATCTATTTTAATTTTATTTTAACATGTTATTCCTTTTCTTCTGTTTTTTCGTACCTTTGTCAAGAATTCTTCTTGAAGTTCAAAGTACATATTTTTTGTTTTTTCATTTTTTTTTGTCTTTCTTATTCTTGTTGACCTTTTCAGCACAACTTGAAGGACAAATGCAAACATAGAGCTCGTGCCCTAGCTTTAACAATTATTAGTATTGTGGTTATTTTATTGAACTATTTATGGTTTTTAATCCAAATTTTTAATATTTTTAATTAGGCTTAAGTTCATTAAATTTAATTTTCATTAAATTATTTTTATGAAGAAAGGAATTTTTCAACATGAAAATTTATTAAAATTTATTGATAATTTTTCATTCTTGACTCAATCTGGGCTCGAACCCAGGTGTTTACGGACAGGTTACCCTGACATGTTTCGATTGCAACCACTCAATCTCCTCAGAGGGCTTGCCGTTTAACACTCGCAGCCATCGACGACTGCTGACGTCATTAGTCAAACATCAATCCTTAAACCAAATTGTATTCAACCTTTGGTAGATCGAAATTTGCTTTGAATGATTATCTATTTTAATTTTATTTTAACATGTTATTCCTTTTCTTCTGTTTTTTCGTACCTTTGTCAAGAATTCTTCTTGAAGTTCAAAGTACATATTTTTTGTTTTTTCATTTTTTTTGTCTTTCTTATTCTTGTTGACCTTTTCAGCACAACTTGAAGGACAAATGCAAACATAGAGCTCGTGCCCTAGCTTTAACAATTATTAGTATTGTGGTTATTTTATTGAACTATTTATGGTTTTTAATCCAAATTTTTAATATTTTTAATTAGGCTTAAGTTCATTAAATTTAATTTTCATTAAATTATTTTTATGAAGAAAGGAATTTTTCAACATGAAAATTTATTAAAATTTATTGATAATTTTTCATTCTTGACTCAATCTGGGCTCGAACCCAGGTGTTTACGGACAGGTTACCCTGACATGTTTCGATTGCAACCACTCAATCTCCTCAGAGGGCTTGCCGTTTAACACTCGCAGCCATCGACGACTGCTGACGTCATTAGTCAAACATCAATCCTTAAACCAAATTGTATTCAACCTTTGGTAGATCGAAATTTGCTTTGAATGATTATCTATTTTAATTTTATTTTAACATGTTATTCCTTTTCTTCTGTTTTTTCGTACCTTTGTCAAGAATTCTTCTTGAAGTTCAAAGTACATATTTTTTGTTTTTTCATTTTTTTTTGTCTTTCTTATTCTTGTTGACCTTTTCAGCACAACTTGAAGGACAAATGCAAACATAGAGCTCGTGCCCTAGCTTTAACAATTATTAGTATTGTGGTTATTTTATTGAACTATTTATGGTTTTTAATCCAAATTTTTAATATTTTTAATTAGGCTTAAGTTCATTAAATTTAATTTTCATTAAATTATTTTTATGAAGAAAGGAATTTTTCAACATGAAAATTTATTAAAATTTATTGATAATTTTTCATTCTTGACTCAATCTGGGCTCGAACCCAGGTGTTTACGGACAGGTTACCCTGACATGTTTCGATTGCAACCACTCAATCTCCTCAGAGGGCTTGCCGTTTAACACTCGCAGCCATCGACGACTGCTGACGTCATTAGTCAAACATCAATCCTTAAACCAAATTGTATTCAACCTTTGGTAGATCGAAATTTGCTTTGAATGATTATCTATTTTAATTTTATTTTAACATGTTATTCCTTTTCTTCTGTTTTTTCGTACCTTTGTCAAGAATTCTTCTTGAAGTTCAAAGTACATATTTTTTGTTTTTTCATTTTTTTTTGTCTTTCTTATTCTTGTTGACCTTTTCAGCACAACTTGAAGGACAAATGCAAACATAGAGCTCGTGCCCTAGCTTTAACAATTATTAGTATTTGGATTAAAAACCATAAATAGTTCAATAAAATAACCACAATACTAATAATTGTTAAAGCTAGGGCACGAGCTCTATGTTTGCATTTGTCCTTCAAGTTGTGCTGAAAAGGTCAACAAGAATAAGAAAGACAAAAAAAAATGAAAAAACAAAAAATATGTACTTTGAACTTCAAGAAGAATTCTTGACAAAGGTACGAAAAAACAGAAGAAAAGGAATAACATGTTAAAATAAAATTAAAATAGATAATCATTCAAAGCAAATTTCGATCTACCAAAGGTTGAATACAATTTGGTTTAAGGATTGATGTTTGACTAATGACGTCAGCAGTCGTCGATGGCTGCGAGTGTTAAACGGCAAGCCCTCTGAGGAGATTGAGTGGTTGCAATCGAAACATGTCAGGGTAACCTGTCCGTAAACACCTGGGTTCGAGCCCAGATTGAGTCAAGAATGAAAAATTATCAATAAATTTTAATAAATTTTCATGTTGAAAAATTCCTTTCTTCATAAAAATAATTTAATGAAAATTAAATTTAATGAACTTAAGCCTAATTAAAAATATTAAAAATTTGGATTAAAAACCATAAATAGTTCAATAAAATAACCACAATACTAATAATTGTTAAAGCTAGGGCACGAGCTCTATGTTTGCATTTGTCCTTCAAGTTGTGCTGAAAAGGTCAACAAGAATAAGAAAGACAAAAAAAAAAAATGAAAAAACAAAAAATATGTACTTTGAACTTCAAGAAGAATTCTTGACAAAGGTACGAAAAAACAGAAGAAAAGGAATAACATGTTAAAATAAAATTAAAATAGATAATCATTCAAAGCAAATTTCGATCTACCAAAGGTTGAATACAATTTGGTTTAAGGATTGATGTTTGACTAATGACGTCAGCAGTCGTCGATGGCTGCGAGTGTTAAACGGCAAGCCCTCTGAGGAGATTGAGTGGTTGCAATCGAAACATGTCAGGGTAACCTGTCCGTAAACACCTGGGTTCGAGCCCAGATTGAGTCAAGAATGAAAAATTATCAATAAATTTTAATAAATTTTCATGTTGAAAAATTCCTTTCTTCATAAAAATAATTTAATGAAAATTAAATTTAATGAACTTAAGCCTAATTAAAAATATTAAAAATTTGGATTAAAAACCATAAATAGTTCAATAAAATAACCACAATACTAATAATTGTTAAAGCTAGGGCACGAGCTCTATGTTTGCATTTGTCCTTCAAGTTGTGCTGAAAAGGTCAACAAGAATAAGAAAGACAAAAAAAAAAATGAAAAAACAAAAAATATGTACTTTGAACTTCAAGAAGAATTCTTGACAAAGGTACGAAAAAACAGAAGAAAAGGAATAACATGTTAAAATAAAATTAAAATAGATAATCATTCAAAGCAAATTTCGATCTACCAAAGGTTGAATACAATTTGGTTTAAGGATTGATGTTTGACTAATGACGTCAGCAGTCGTCGATGGCTGCGAGTGTTAAACGGCAAGCCCTCTGAGGAGATTGAATGGTTGCAATCGAAACATGTCAGGGTAACCTGTCCGTAAACACCTGGGTTCGAGCCCAGATTGAGTCAAGAATGAAAAATTATCAATAAATTTTAATAAATTTTCATGTTGAAAAATTCCTTTCTTCATAAAAATAATTTAATGAAAATTAAATTTAATGAACTTAAGCCTAATTAAAAATATTAAAAATTTGGATTAAAAACCATAAATAGTTCAATAAAATAACCACAATACTAATAATTGTTAAAGCTAGGGCACGAGCTCTATGTTTGCATTTGTCCTTCAAGTTGTGCTGAAAAGGTCAACAAGAATAAGAAAGACAAAAAAAATGAAAAAACAAAAAATATGTACTTTGAACTTCAAGAAGAATTCTTGACAAAGGTACGAAAAAACAGAAGAAAAGGAATAACATGTTAAAATAAAATTAAAATAGATAATCATTCAAAGCAAATTTCGATCTACCAAAGGTTGAATACAATTTGGTTTAAGGATTGATGTTTGACTAATGACGTCAGCAGTCGTCGATGGCTGCGAGTGTTAAACGGCAAGCCCTCTGAGGAGATTGAGTGGTTGCAATCGAAACATGTCAGGGTAACCTGTCCGTAAACACCTGGGTTCGAGCCCAGATTGAGTCAAGAATGAAAAATTATCAATAAATTTTAATAAATTTTCATGTTGAAAAATTCCTTTCTTCATAAAAATAATTTAATGAAAATTAAATTTAATGAACTTAAGCCTAATTAAAAATATTAAAAATTTGGATTAAAAACCATAAATAGTTCAATAAAATAACCACAATACTAATAATTGTTAAAGCTAGGGCACGAGCTCTATGTTTGCATTTGTCCTTCAAGTTGTGCTGAAAAGGTCAACAAGAATAAGAAAGACAAAAAAAAAATGAAAAAACAAAAAATATGTACTTTGAACTTCAAGAAGAATTCTTGACAAAGGTACGAAAAAACAGAAGAAAAGGAATAACATGTTAAAATAAAATTAAAATAGATAATCATTCAAAGCAAATTTCGATCTACCAAAGGTTGAATACAATTTGGTTTAAGGATTGATGTTTGACTAATGACGTCAGCAGTCGTCGATGGCTGCGAGTGTTAAACGGCAAGCCCTCTGAGGAGATTGAGTGGTTGCAATCGAAACATGTCAGGGTAACCTGTCCGTAAACACCTGGGTTCGAGCCCAGATTGAGTCAAGAATGAAAAATTATCAATAAATTTTAATAAATTTTCATGTTGAAAAATTCCTTTCTTCATAAAAATAATTTAATGAAAATTAAATTTAATGAACTTAAGCCTAATTAAAAATATTAAAAATTTGGATTAAAAACCATAAATAGTTCAATAAAATAACCACAATACTAATAATTGTTAAAGCTAGGGCACGAGCTCTATGTTTGCATTTGTCCTTCAAGTTGTGCTGAAAAGGTCAACAAGAATAAGAAAGACAAAAAAAAAAATGAAAAAACAAAAAATATGTACTTTGAACTTCAAGAAGAATTCTTGACAAAGGTACGAAAAAACAGAAGAAAAGGAATAACATGTTAAAATAAAATTAAAATAGATAATCATTCAAAGCAAATTTCGATCTACCAAAGGTTGAATACAATTTGGTTTAAGGATTGATGTTTGACTAATGACGTCAGCAGTCGTCGATGGCTGCGAGTGTTAAACGGCAAGCCCTCTGAGGAGATTGAGTGGTTGCAATCGAAACATGTCAGGGTAACCTGTCCGTAAACACCTGGGTTCGAGCCCAGATTGAGTCAAGAATGAAAAATTATCAATAAATTTTAATAAATTTTCATGTTGAAAAATTCCTTTCTTCATAAAAATAATTTAATGAAAATTAAATTTAATGAACTTAAGCCTAATTAAAAATATTAAAAATTTGGATTAAAAACCATAAATAGTTCAATAAAATAACCACAATACTAATAATTTCCCGATATCTTAAATTTTCTCTAACAAATTTCTTGATATTTTGTGTTTTTTAAAGAAAAATTCTTTATTTTCCTCATATCTTTAAATTTTCATCGAAAATTTCTCGATATCTTAGTTTTTATGAGAAATTTTCTGTTATTTTTAATTTTTATTAGAAATTTTTTCGATGTCTTTTATAGAAATTTTGTTGATGCCTTTAATTTTTTATAGAAATTTTCTCGGTGGCTTGCTATTTCTGTTTATTTCCATTTAAAATTCTCGATGTCTTGAATCTTTTATAGAACATTTCTCGATGTCTCTAATTTTATACATTAAATATCTCAATATGTATCTTCAAACTTTAATTAACATTTTTTTATATGTTTAATTTTCTATTGCAAATTTATATAAATTTTAAATGTTCTATGTCAATGTATCGGTATCTGCAATTCCTTTGCAGAATATACAGTAGAATCCCGATAATTCGTAATAGCAAGGGACCGGCCATTTCTTACGAATTATAGGGGTTTTCGATATAGCGGGGTTTCGATTTAACGGGGTTAAAATAAAATAAATACGAATAATCGGGGTTTTTCAATTTATTTACTAAAATGATAAAAAAAACATAAAAAACAATTGTTAAAAATAAAATATATAAAAATTATTCATGTAATAAACTGATCAAACTGATCTTAAGAAAATAAACCCCATACACAAGCAAAAACCCACGCATAAATAGTGGTAAACAAAAAATCATTCTTTCCATGTTTCTGTTTTTATTACGAATTATAAGTGGTAGTTAGCAAGCAATTACGATTTATAAGAGGTAAAGAAAATTTTATTTGAAAAAAAATTACGAATAAGCGAGGGGACCAAAATGTATGGAAGTTTTAGGAATTAACGAGATTTTTTCAAGGGACCGACAGTTTATTACGAATTATCGGGAATTACGATTTAACGGGGTACGAATTATCGGAATTTGACTGTATCTCATTTCTATATATAAATTTGTTGATATCTAAGTTTTTTGATAAAAATTTTATTGACCAATAAATTTTTTTAAGACATGTATCAATTTATAATATTTTCTATAAAAGCTGCGATTTGATTATTTTCTATAGAAGGGTTTAAATTTGAATTTTGTTGAATTTTGTTTTAGTACAGTTGTTTTTAAATAAGTGAACTGTCTGGGTCCACTGTTTTTCCTGCAGGCCTTAGTAACGACTGTAAAAGAATTTTAATAAATATTGTTGTTCTTACACATACAAAAACGACAATGATTTTTCGAAATAATAAACTCTGCACATACCATCATACTTTTATTACACGTACTTTTGGTTTTAAAAACCTAATATTACATTTCCCCTCGGCCCATGTTCCCATTAGTATTTTACCTTGTATTTGCAGAGGTATCAAAAGTTGTTCCCTTTATTTGTCTTTCTTTAACGTAGAACATGCACGTGCAAAACTTAACTACCGCCATAATTTTATTTGCTTTTTATAGTCTCCTTGAATGTACAAACAGTTGTATGTCGGAGTTTGCGTTTGTCATGCAAAACACATACACAACCACACACTCTGTGTTCTTCTGTTGTTTTTGTTTTGTTTGCACTAGAGCATGTACAAGTTCTAACGTGTTTTTCTTTTACTTTTCTTGTTTTTGGTACCATTTATTATTATTTATTTTTTTTGTGATTATTTCAGAAGCTTTTCTCACCGTCGTTTCATACAGGTGCGATTTTTATTTATTTTCTCTTTTGTTGTGCTTCAACAAGTAAAAAAAAAACAACAACAATGCGTGACCAAAACTTATTTTTCATTTTTGCATACATGCATATGTGCAATTGTGTGTGTATGGTATCCATTTTTGTTGTCGCTTTTTGAATTTCATTTTACAACCCCGGAAAGAAAAACGCTGTTTTCAGTATACATTCTTATCCTGTCACTCACACACTGGGTCAACTGGTCTCGAATGAAAATGGCAAAATTTTTGTTGTAAATAAATTATAGAGAGCAAAAATATTGTAAAACTAGGAAAACCAGAGAGAGAGAGAGAGAGAATCAAAGCAGTTGAAAGAGATTTTTACCAAGAGACTTAACAAAATGTGAGTATATATTGTTGAGGAATACAGTGGGAGTGAAAAGAAACGCAATGTCATTTATAAATTTTCTATAGAAAATTAAAGATAACGCCAAGTTTTCTACAGAAAATTTTTTAACAGAAACTTTTGTTATATAAAGTAAAGATTTATACAGAAAACTAAAGTTATAAACAAGTATTTAACAGATAACTTAAGTTATCAAAATGCTTTCTATAGAAAACTAAAGTTATCTCTAGAAAACTAACGCTATCACTAAGTTTCTTATTAAAATCTCAGTTATCGATAGATTTGCTAAAGAAAATCAATGTGATTTTTTTAGTTGAACTGTCGATTTTTAATTTGAAATTTTGATATTTAGTTAGGCTTGAGTTCATAAAATTTAATAATAATCTTAAAAATCAATGTTCGGAAAAGTTTTTCTTATGAAAATGTTTGTTGTCGGTAGAAAATTAATGTTGTCGAAAAATTTCCTATAGGAAAATTTTAGTTATCGATGAAAGTTATAAGGAAAGAATTATGTTATCGATAAATATTCTACAAAAATGAATGATGTTTACAAATTTGTATAAAAAAATTATGCAATCGATAAATTTATTTATAAGATTAATACTGATAACTTAAGTTATAAATAAGTATTCAACAGATAGCTTAAGTTATCGAAATAATTCTATAGAAAACTAAAGTTATCTCTAGATAACTGAAGTTTCTTAATAAAAACTAAGTTATCGATAGGTTTTCTAAAGAAAATCAATGTTCTGAAAATATATTTTTACGATAATAAATGTAACAGCTAGAAAATTTATGTTGTCGACAAATTTCTTTAATAAAATTTAAGTTATCGATTATATTATAAAAACAAAAATATTTTATTGATAAATATTCTACAAATATAAATGATATCTATCAATTTTTATAAAAAAGCTATGCTATCAATAAATTTTCCATAAAATGTTAATGTTATCGATAACTTTATTTTTGGGATATTAAGGTTATCGATAAATTTTTAAAAGAAAATTGATGAACAAGATTAATACAGAAAACTAAAGATATAAATAAGCATTCAAGAGAATTTAAGTTATCGAAATGGTTTCTATAGAAAGCTAAAGTTATCTCTAGATAACTAAAGTTATCTCAAGAAAGTTTCTTATTAAAAACAAAGTTATCGGTAGTTTTTCTAAAGAAAATCAATGTTCTGGAAAGATTATTTTATGAAAATATATTATCGCTAGACAATTTATATTGGTGGAAAATTTCCTTTAGAAAATTTTGGTTATCGATTAAAGTTTTAAAAACACAAATATTTTATCGATAAATATTCTACAAAAATTAATGATTTCTATAATTTTTCACAAAAAAATTATGTTATCGATAAATTTCCAAAAAAAAGTTGATATTATCTATAACTTTTTTTTGGGTTGTTAGGGTTATCGATACATTTTCTGAAGAATATTAAATTGGCGATTAATTTTCAATGAATAATAGCCTTTGGCGATAAATTTAAGGATATCAATAAATTTTCGATAAAAAATTGAAGGTATCGATAAACTTTCTCGTAGAAATTATTTTATTCTTTTTTTTAAGAAAAATTTATATGGATATTTAAAAATTTAATGTTATAAATAAATTTTTTATAATTTGGCAAAGGCAAAACAGTTAAAAACACTTTCCTCCTCTTTTTGTCAATTGATTTAAAAAATACGCCATTTAAAAGGTTTTTACTTTCAGAAGTACACAATATATATTTTTCATTATTATCGAAGGTGGTAAAAAAAAAGTTGAAAACGGGTAATGAGATAAAACTAATTTAAAACTTATCGTTATTTATTGAAAAATAAGCGGACAGGTCTGGTACTACTTTGAAATTAGGCCCTTTTAGGGAGTAGGAGGGTATAAACTGTATTTTGAACCTTTTTTGTCATCCCATCTATTTTTTAAACTAATAAACATAGAAATAAAGATTATACTAAATTCTTAACTTATCGGGGAGAAAAGCAAATCATCAAAATGGGGGAAGTACTCGAAATTAAATGTCTTTATTTTACTTTTCCGCGCTGCATGAAGTAATTTTTAAATTTTAAGGGCAAGTTGCTTAGTGAACGAGAATCTATAAGATGAAAAATGTTGGTACTTTTTTATTCTTTAACTAGTACTTTCTGAATTTTCTTTATATTGGACCTAGAAACATAAAATAAAACATACAAGGTCCTCAGTTAATAAGAACCTGTAAGGGGTAGCTTTTTGGTACTTTTTAGTTTTACAACTGGTACTTTTTTCATTTTCGTCAATATAAGACCTAGAAATTTTAAATTAAACATACATGGTCCTGAGTGAAAAAGAATCTGTAAGGGGGATTTTTTTTTTGGCACTTTTTTGTTCTACAACTGGTACTGTTTTAATTTTCGTTATTATTAGACCTAGAAACATAAAATAAACATGCAATGTCCTTGTGGATGAGAATCTATAAGAGGGAACTTTTTGGTACTTTTTTGTTCTTTACGCAAATTTTTTAATTTCCGTTAGCATTGGACCCAAAAACACACAATGTCCTGAGTGAATGAAAATCTGTAAGAGGTATTTTTTGGTACTTTTTGTTTCTTACTAGTACGTTTTGAATTAACTTCATAATCTTGAACCAATAGAGACCCCCAAAATCTGAAAGCTTATGATGGTAGTAGAAAAACCCTAGGTGGGTTTTGCATTATTAGCTAAGGTTTTTTTAAATTCATGTTTGAAGTTTTCGACTGGGGGTGTATTTTAATACAATTTTCAAAAACATGTACTGATTCTTAAGTCTATATCTCGTGAACTATTCGAGTTATCGCTTGTCTCTCTTCGGAAATTTTTAAGCTCTTCATCAGATCTAAAAATTTTACCTTAAGATAAAATCGAAAAAAACAACGACATCTTACTCAAAACAGCAAAACTGTTAAAAAACTTGATTTTTTTGATGATTTTAAACGTTAAGAATGAAAAATAAGGACACTTTAAATCTTTCTAAATATATATTAAATTTTAGTCGTCGCTTTCGAAGCCAATCTCATTATCTGAAAACATGTTTCCGACCGCTTCTCTTGCTTTATTTTCGTATGAAAATACTTTATGGCAAGACCAGCATACTTCCCCAAGCATTCGACCGCTTCTCTTGCTTTATTTTCGTATGAAAATACTTTATGGCTAGACCAGCATACTTCCTCAAGCATTCGAACGTGCAATCAAAACAATGCAAATTTTTTGACATTTGATATACATACATAGTTTGATAAGAGTCAATGATCCAAAAATTAAAGCCGGTAATGTACTTGTTAACTATTCTCTTAAAATTTGTATTCTCTTAATATGTTGTGCATTTTTTTTTTTTTTTTTTTTTGCTTAAAACAGGTGTGCAAGCGAAACGGTCGGGAACATGTTTTCAGATAATGAGACTAGCTCCGAAAGCGACGACTAAAGTTAAATATGTATTTAAAAGATTTGAAGTGTCCTTATTTTTCATTCTTTACGTTTAAAATCATTAAATCATTAAATTTCTAAGTTTTTTGACAGTTTTGCTGTTTTGAGTAAGATGTTGTTGTTTTTTTCAATTTTATCTTAAGGTAAAATTTTTAGATCTGATGAAGAGCTTAAAATTTGCCGAAGAGAGACAAGCGATAACTCGAATAGTTCACGAGATATAGACTTAAGAATTAGTACATGTTTTTGAAAATTGTACTAAAATATACCCCCAGTCGAAAACTTCAAACATGAGTTAAAAAAAAAACCTTAGCTAATAATGAAAAACCCAGCTAGGGTTTTTCTTCTTTCATCATAAGCTTTCAGATTTTGGGGGTCTCAATTTGTTCAAGATTTTAGTGCTGCACTGTGTTATTAATACTGAACCTTGAAAAATAAAATTCAACATCCAGAGTCCAGAGTCATTAAGAAAATAAGATGTGACTTTTTGGCACTTTTTCTTTTTCAATGTAATTAAGCATTCACGGACTTGAGTGGAAGATAATATGTGTACCGGAGGTTGGTCCCTCGCCAAATCGATCCACTAAGACGGAAAAAAATAATTGATCTTTTATTTTTTTGATTTCCTAAGCTAAGCTTTTCGCTTGTCTGCAGGAAATAAACCAGAGTCTCTTGCGGGAATCGAACCCGCAGTCCCGGCGCTGATAGACTAGCTCACTATCAGCTTGCCTACCGGGGCACTAATATGTATGTTTTCTATATATTTGCATAAATAATTATGTTCGGTTTACGAACACCGGGAAAACACTACATACATATAAATTTGTAATAGAAAATGTATTTTATCGTAAGTTTTGTAAAGGATATATAGTATGTTTTCGAAAAATTTGAATATAACTTTGAACCTGGTTGATTTAAAAAGCTAATTACTTTTTTAGTTTTACAGATTTACAATGTTATCAATTTGCCAGGCAAGAATGTTTACAAATTGTTAAATTTTATTATGTTTCCGGACGATCAGTTGTTGCAGTACAAAGAAAATACCGTCAATATTTTAAGACTGCACCTGCTCTCAGTGTAAACATAAGAAGCTTACCTACACGTTTTGAGAACTAGGGTAATGAACCACGATTAACTGTTACTCGACCTGTACGCACCAGGGAATGCTCTACGTAAGTGTGCACCAGAGAACTGCAAAAATCACTATTTTTGTTGATTTAATCATACGCTCAAATTTACATTAACTCCATGCCTGCAAAACAAAGTTCAACGTTGGTAACTTTAACATCGTTTTGTACACATTTGAATTGTGCATGCGTGAGTTTTTTATTGAAAGTGCTTTGTTTGCATTTTTTGTTGCGCACGCAATATAACACAATTGTGTTAAGTCAAAAGGCACACATTCTTATACTTTTGCATTCAAGTAGTCATTGACCACTCAATGAGACGCTTTGTTACCATAAACAACAATAACAATACATTGTACACACGGACTCGCTTACGCTCTTTTATTTTGCGAGCGGAAAATATAATTGTTTACTGAGAAACACTCTTATTCAGCGGGAAATATCGCAAATATCGCAGGTTGTCTTAAAAGCCCTGCAGATAACTTTTTTTTTAGCTTTATCATTGTTGGATGTCAAAATTTTGTTTACTATCTTTGTTTCTGTTTTGTTTTATTTCTGTTTTCTTTAGAAAAGATCAATAATTAGGCCTCACAGCAACCGCACATTTCACCCGCTGGGAGTGTAAGAGATAAAAGCCCTGCAAATAATAGGACCAGTCCAAACACGCGTGTAAAGAGTAGTCCACAAGGGACCAGGACTAGTCCAAAAGTTACCCAAACGTATGGGATATCCTAGGAGAGGACCATATAACCTATCTATGGACCACTAAGGAGTAGTTTTAAAACTACTCCATGGTATACTCAAGAGGATTAGTTTTGAAGTCGTTTAAAAACGAAAGCATGTCGTTAAAAAACGAAGACTTGTCGTCTCACTACAAACACTTTTTAACAATGACATGGCCCATGCTTGCATTATTACATAGGACCAGTTCATGGAGTAGTCCATTTTATCAAAATGGATCGGGTGGTCCAATTTTATTTGCAGGGAATTTACACCACTGACTTATCAACTGCTGAATGCCTACATGAGTAATAATTGCTTGATTTCTGGATTTTTTGTTTTGTTTGTCATCCCATCTATTTTTTAAACTAATAAACATAGAAATAAAGATTATACTAAATTCTTAACTTATCGGGGAGAAAAGCAAATCATCAAAATGGGGGAAGTACTCGAAATTAAATGTCTTTATTTTACTTTTCCGCGCTGCATGAAGTAATTTTTAAATTTTAAGGGCAAGTTGCTTAGTGAACGAGAATCTATAAGATGAAAAATGTTGGTACTTTTTTATTCTTTAACTAGTACTTTCTGAATTTTCTTTATATTGGACCTAGAAACATAAAATAAAATATACAAGGTCCTCAGTTAATAAGAACCTGTAATGGGGTAGCTTTTTGGTACTTTTTAGTTTTACAACTGGTACTTTTTTCATTTTCGTCAATATAAGACCTAGAAATTTTAAATTAAACATACATGGTCCTGAGTGAAAAAGAATCTGTAAGGGGGATTTTTTTTTTGGCACTTTTTTGTTCTACAACTGGTACTGTTTTAATTTTCGTTATTATTAGACCTAGAAACATAAAATAAACATGCAATGTCCTTGTGGATGAGAATCTATAAGAGGGAACTTTTTGGTACTTTTTTGTTCTTTAGGCTAATTTTTTAATTTCCGTTAGCATTGGACCCAAAAACATTAGCTAATAATGAAAAACCCAGCTAGGGTTTTTCTTCTTTCATCATAAGCTTTCAGATTTTGGGGGTCTCAATTTGTTCAAGATTTTAGTGCTGCACTGTGTTATTAATACTGAACCTTGAAAAATAAAATTCAACATCCAGAGTCCAGAGTCATTAAGAAAATAAGATGTGACTTTTTGGCACTTTTTCTTTTTCAATGTAATTAAGCATTCACGGACTTGAGTGGAAGATAATATGTGTACCGGAGGTTGGTCCCTCGCCAAATCGATCCACTAAGACGGAAAAAAATAATTGATCTTTTATTTTTTTGATTTCCTAAGCTAAGCTTTTCGCTTGTCTGCAGGAAATAAACCAGAGTCTCTTGCGGGAATCGAACCCGCAGTCCCGGCGCTGATAGACTAGCTCACTATCAGCTTGCCTACCGGGGCACTAATATGTATGTTTTCTATATATTTGCATAAATAATTATGTTCGGTTTACGAACACCGGGAAAACACTACATACATATAAATTTGTAATAGAAAATGTATTTTATCGTAAGTTTTGTAAAGGATATATAGTATGTTTTCGAAAAATTTGAATATAACTTTGAACCTGGTTGATTTAAAAAGCTAATTACTTTTTTAGTTTTACAGATTTACAATGTTATCAATTTGCCAGGCAAGAATGTTTACAAATTGTTAAATTTTATTATGTTTCCGGACGATCAGTTGTTGCAGTACAAAGAAAATACCGTCAATATTTTAAGACTGCACCTGCTCTCAGTGTAAACATAAGAAGCTTACCTACACGTTTTGAGAACTAGGGTAATGAACCACGATTAACTGTTACTCGACCTGTACGCACCAGGGAATGCTCTACGTAAGTGTGCACCAGAGAACTGCAAAAATCACTATTTTTGTTGATTTAATCATACGCTCAAATTTACATTAACTCCATGCCTGCAAAACAAAGTTCAACGTTGGTAACTTTAACATCGTTTTGTACACATTTGAATTGTGCATGCGTGAGTTTTTTATTGAAAGTGCTTTGTTTGCATTTTTTGTTGCGCACGCAATATAACACAATTGTGTTAAGTCAAAAGGCACACATTCTTATACTTTTGCATTCAAGTAGTCATTGACCACTCAATGAGACGCTTTGTTACCATAAACAACAATAACAATACATTGTACACACGGACTCGCTTACGCTCTTTTATTTTGCGAGCGGAAAATATAATTGTTTACTGAGAAACACTCTTATTCAGCGGGAAATATCGCAAATATCGCAGGTTGTCTTAAAAGCCCTGCAGATAACTTTTTTTTAGCTTTATCATTGTTGGATGTCAAAATTTTGTTTACTATCTTTGTTTCTGTTTTGTTTTATTTCTGTTTTCTTTAGAAAAGATCAATAATTAGGCCTCACAGCAACCGCACATTTCACCCGCTGGGAGTGTAAGAGATAAAAGCCCTGCAAATAATAGGACCAGTCCAAACACGCGTGTAAAGAGTAGTCCACAAGGGACCAGGACTAGTCCAAAAGTTACCCAAACGTATGGGATATCCTAGGAGAGGACCATATAACCCATCTATGGACCACTAAGGAGTAGTTTTAAAACTACTCCATGGTATACTCAAGAGGATTAGTTTTGAAGTCGTTTAAAAACGAAAGCATGTCGTTAAAAAACGAAGACTTGTCGTCTCACTACAAACACTTTTTAACAATGACATGGCCCATGCTTGCATTATTACATAGGACCAGTTCATGGAGTAGTCCATTTTATCAAAATGGATCGGGTGGTCCAATTTTATTTGCAGGGAATTTACACCACTGACTTATCAACTGCTGAATGCCTACATGAGTAATAATTGCTTGATTTCTGGATTTTTTGTTTTGTTTGTCATCCCATCTATTTTTTAAACTAATAAACATAGAAATAAAGATTATACTAAATTCTTAACTTATCGGGGAGAAAAGCAAATCATCAAAATGGGGGAAGTACTCGAAATTAAATGTCTTTATTTTACTTTTCCGCGCTGCATGAAGTAATTTTTAAATTTTAAGGGCAAGTTGCTTAGTGAACGAGAATCTATAAGATGAAAAATGTTGGTACTTTTTTATTCTTTAACTAGTACTTTCTGAATTTTCTTTATATTGGACCTAGAAACATAAAATAAAACATACAAGGTCCTCAGTTAATAAGAACCTGTAAGGGGTAGCTTTTTGGTACTTTTTAGTTTTACAACTGGTACTTTTTTCATTTTCGTCAATATAAGACCTAGAAATTTTAAATTAAACATACATGGTCCTGAGTGAGAAAGAATCTGTAAGGGGGATTTTTTTTTTGGCACTTTTTTGTTCTACAACTGGTACTGTTTTAATTTTCGTTATTATTAGACCTAGAAACATAAAATAAACATGCAATGTCCTTGTGGATGAGAATCTATAAGAGGGAACTTTTTGGTACTTTTTTGTTCTTTACGCTAATTTTTTAATTTCCGTTAGCATTGGACCCAAAAACACACAATGTCCTGAGTGAATGAAAATCTGTAAGAGGTATTTTTTGGTACTTTTTGTTTCTTACTAGTACGTTTTGAATTAACTTCATAATCTTGAACCAATAGAGACCCCCAAAATCTGAAAGCTTATGATGGTAGTAGAAAAACCCTAGGTGGGTTTTGCATTATTAGCTAAGGTTTTTTTAAATTCATGTTTGAAGTTTTCGACTGGGGGTGTTTTTTAATACAATTTTCAAAAACATGTACTGATTCTTAAGTCTATATCTCGTGAACTATTCGAGTTATCGCTTGTCTCTCTTCGGAAATTTTTAAGCTCTTCATCAGGTCTAAAAATGTTACCTTAAGATAAAATCGAAAAAAACAACGACATCTTACTCAAAACAGCAAAACTGTTAAAAAACTTGATTTTTTTGATGATTTTAAACGTTAAGAATGAAAAATAAGGACACTTTAAATCTTTCTAAATATATATTAAATTTTAGTCGTCGCTTTCGAAGCCAATCTCATTATCTGAAAACATGTTTCCGACCGCTTCTCTTGCTTTATTTTCATATGAAAATACTTTATGGCAAGACCAGCATACTTCCCCAAGCATTCGACCGCTTCTCTTGCTTTATTTTCGTATGAAAATACTTTATGGCTAGACCAGCATACTTCCCCAAGCATTCGAACGTGCAATCAAAACAATGCAAATTTTTTGACATTTGATATACATACATAGTTTGATAAGAGTCAATGATCCAAAAATTAAAGCCGGTAATGTACTTGTTAACTATTCTCTTAAAATTTGTATTCTCTTAATATGTTGTGCATTTTTGTTTTTTTTTTTTGCTTAAAACAGGTGTGCAAGCGAAACGGTCGGGAACATGTTTTCAGATAATGAGACTAGCTCCGAAAGCGACGACTAAAGTTAAATATGTATTTAAAAGATTTGAAGTGTCCTTATTTTTCATTCTTTACGTTTAAAATCATTAAATCATTAAATTTCTAAGTTTTTTGACAGTTTTGCTGTTTTGAGTAAGATGTTGTTGTTTTTTTCAATTTTATCTTAAGGTAAAATTTTTAGATCTGATGAAGAGCTTAAAATTTGCCGAAGAGAGACAAGCGATAACTCGAATAGTTCACGAGATATAGACTTAAGAATTAGTACATGTTTTTTGAAAATTGTACTAAAATATACCCCCAGTCGAAAACTTCAAACATGAGTTAAAAAAAAAAACCTTAGCTAATAATGAAAAACCCAGCTAGGGTTTTTCTTCTTTCATCATAAGCTTTCAGATTTTGGGGGTCTCAATTTGTTCAAGATTTTAGTGCTGCACTGTGTTATTAATACTGAACCTTGAAAAATAAAATTCAACATCCAGAGTCCAGAGTCATTAAGAAAATAAGATGTGACTTTTTGGCACTTTTTCTTTTTCAATGTAATTAAGCATTCACGGACTTGAGTGGAAGATAATATGTGTACCGGAGGTTGGTCCCTCGCCAAATCGATCCACTAAGACGGAAAAAAATAATTGATCTTTTATTTTTTTGATTTCCTAACCTAAGCTTTTCGCTTGTCTGCAGGAAATAAACCAGAGTCTCTTGCGGGAATCGAACCCGCAGTCCCGGCGCTGATAGACTAGCTCACTATCAGCTTGCCTACCGGGGCACTAATATGTATGTTTTCTATATATTTGCATAAATAATTATGTTCGGTTTACGAACACCGGGAAAACACTACATACATATAAATTTGTAATAGAAAATGTATTTTATCGTAAGTTTTGTAAAGGATATATAGTATGTTTTCGAAAAATTTGAATATAACTTTGAACCTGGTTGATTTAAAAAGCTAATTACTTTTTTAGTTTTACAGATTTACAATGTTATCAATTTGCCAGGCAAGAATGTTTACAAATTGTTAAATTTTATTATGTTTCCGGACGATCAGTTGTTGCAGTACAAAGAAAATACCGTCAATATTTTAAGACTGCACCTGCTCTCAGTGTAAACATAAGAAGCTTACCTACACGTTTTGAGAACTAGGGTAATGAACCACGATTAACTGTTACTCGACCTGTACGCACCAGGGAATGCTCTACGTAAGTGTGCACCAGAGAACTGCAAAAATCACTATTTTTGTTGATTTAATCATACGCTCAAATTTACATTAACTCCATGCCTGCAAAACAAAGTTCAACGTTGGTAACTTTAACATCGTTTTGTACACATTTGAATTGTGCATGCGTGAGTTTTTTATTGAAAGTGCTTTGTTTGCATTTTTTGTTGCGCACGCAATATAACACAATTGTGTTAAGTCAAAAGGCACACATTCTTATACTTTTGCATTCAAGTAGTCATTGACCACTCAATGAGACGCTTTGTTACCATAAACAACAATAACAATACATTGTACACACGGACTCGCTTACGCTCTTTTATTTTGCGAGCGGAAAATATAATTGTTTACTGAGAAACACTCTTATTCAGCGGGAAATATCGCAAATATCGCAGGTTGTCTTAAAAGCCCTGCAGATAACTTTTTTTTTAGCTTTATCATTGTTGGATGTCAAAATTTTGTTTACTATCTTTGTTTCTGTTTTGTTTTATTTCTGTTTTCTTTAGAAAAGATCAGTATTTAGGCCTCACAGCAACCGCACATTTCACCCACTGGGAGTGTAAGAGATAAAAGCGCTGCAAATAAAAGGACCAGTCCAAACACGCGTGTAAAGAGTAGTCCACAAGGGACCAGGGCTAGTCCAAAAGTTACCCAAACGTATGGGATGTCCTAGGAGAGGACCATATAACCCATTTTTGGACCACTAAGGAGTAGTTTTAAAACTATTCCATGGTATACTCAAGAGGATTAGTTTTGAAGTCGTTTAAAAACGAAAGCATGTCGTTTAAAAACGAAGACTTGTCGTCTCACTACAAACACTTTTTAACAATGACATGGCCCATGCTTGCATTACATAGGACCAGTCCATGGAGTAGTCCATTTTATCAAAATAGATCAGGTGGTCCAATTTTATTTGCAGGGAATTGGCAACTGACATATCAACTGCTGAATGCCTACATGAGTAATAATTGCTTGATTTCTAATTGTTTTGTTTGTATGTTTTTTTTTCTTTGCCAAAACAATCATTGTCGGACCAAACACACAAACATCTTAATTGACAAACGAAGCTAAACGATAGTATAAATAACAAAGCACGATGTGCATTATTTGAATAACTGCAAGCCAGCAGCGAATGTTTGTATGACCGCAAGCGAGTGTATTTGTTGGTGTTTATTTAATGCGATTTTTTTGCAATTACACAAAGCCGTTCTCTGGTGTGCATACGGATCTTTCTGAGTTAACTCATCGACGTGCTACTCAATCTTCAGAAAATTGCTGCGAGATATTCTAAAAGTTAATATGGAGATGTTTTCTTTATAAAATTCAGTTGAATAACGGCTAAAATATGCCAATTAGTCAGTCGAACGAAGTTGGCCTACAAATATGTTATCGATAAATTTTGGCTAATAAACGTTGTTTTAAAGACTATTTGGTTTAGACTTTAATTGACAACACTTTTTTTACAAACAAAACATGCAAACTTTACTTTTGCTCTTTTTCTCTTTTTCAGTTTTAGCAAAAACTGTGACAGACGTTTGCATACACACACACGCACTCACACACACACACACACGCTAGTGTTTTATTTACATTGAAACGTATACAAAATTTTCTTTTTGTTATACCCTCCACCACCACTAGTGGTGAATTAGGGTATATTAAGTTTGTCATTCCGTGTGAAACTTTTTTATTTTTTATCTCAGACCCCATTTTGGGTCCTTAAGTAATTCTAAGTCAATTTAGCTATGTCCGTCTGTCTGTCGGTCTATTAAAAACATGCTCACTTTTGAACAACTCAAAAGAAAAGAACAATGTTGGTGTAAGGCCAGGAACAGAATAAAGTAGTTGCAGTAGTAGTTAAAACTAATCAATGCTCTGCAGCGCAACAAAGTTTAAAATTTCGAATTTCGCACTTCAACTTTAACTGCAACGACAACGTATTCTGTTGACACTACTTTAAAAGTGCCGTTTTTAACTTTTGACAACTTGCAGCGCTTTTCGTAACGTTGAACTACAGCGACTATTCTGTTCCCCTCTTCAAATTGCTTCTAGCTAACCTAAGCAATTTGGGATTGAACTCCAGCACAATTGGTCTAGTAGAGTTATGAAACTAAATGTGGAACTACCACCCTAAAAAAATTAATAATTTTGTTGCAATAACTAACAGAAATGGTGGCATAATAAACGGAATGATATAAGCCTTACGATTGTCGACCAATAATTTATAAGAGGTCTAAGCCGCAACCAATTTTAATACTAACGTCTGTTTTTATAAAGACTATTTAGTAATCTTTTGATACCATAAGGAGCCCACTCCTGAAATATTCTTACTGTCGATGGAGGGTATCGAAGATTCGACTCAGCCGCCTATAGCACTTGCTTTTCCTACATTTTGGCCAAAACAAGATGCTTTTCTGCTCTTTAAGTTAATAAAACTCACGCTCTCTATTTGTTTGTTTGGCATTTTTTAACCTCATTTCTGGTTTGAAAAAAGAGAGAGCGAGAAAACCTTTCAAAAGACAAATTAACAATATAAAAAAAATTAGTTTTTCCAGGGGGTATTTTATCTTCAACAAATCTCGCAGAATTTTCAGTTTCATCTGAGACGTGCGGTTAAACGGTTGTTTGGAAATAGAAAAAAAAACTTTTCAAACGAATAATTCAAAAAAAAAAAAAAAATCAGAAGAGATATTCTAAGAAAATTTTGAATAAAATAAATTTTTAATTAAGAGAATAATTAAATTAATTTAAAATTTTGGAAATATTAAATTTTCAAAAGAATTTGGGCAAAAAAACTTAGTTTTTTTATTTTATTTGTTAAACTTTACAAATATTAAACTTATTTATTTTTCATTGTGTTAAAGTGAGTGTATTCGTGTGTTAGAGTTTGTATTTGTGTGTGTGTATATATTTGTATTTGTATGTAAAACGTTGGCTATTTGTAGTAAAAGAGTAAAATGGCAAAAACAAAAATAATGTGTATTTATAAATAGAAAAAGTCTTGTGCTGTATTGTATCCTTGTGTGTGTACTAAATACAGGATATCGTTATACATTTAAACGATTTGTTTTTGTATAGTGTATGCTTGTATGTCTATTTGTCAGGCCGCTCGGTAAACAGCAAAAGCAGAAAGTTACTTGAAATCGAAAAATTTAACAAAAAAAAAAAAACCTTTGAGATTGTTTTCCTTTTACAAACTCACTTTAGAATTTCCTTCTGTAAAAACAAACTGATGATTTTGAAAGAAAAAATAATAGAAAACTTAAAGTTATTTATGAATATAAAAATATCTGTAAAATAAAACTTCGATTTAATAATAATTAAGTTATGTTGGAAAAAAAATTTTAAGAAAATTTTCTTTGAAAATCAAAGAGAAGCCAAAACAAAAAAAAAATTTAAAACTTGAAAAAAATTCTGCTTGAATTTTGAAAATTAAATTAAAATTTTCCAGCTAATCAAATACAAACCCTCGAACAAACAACAAACTTCTAAGTATTTTAGTTTCCGTTTCCGGTTCCGTTTTGTAAAATAACTTTTAGTAAATTCTGCAACATTAGTGCTTTAAAGTACATATATTATTCAATTTATATAATTAAAGTACATTTAATAGCTTTTAAAAAAAATCTCTTTATAACGGCTTAAAAGCTTTTCGAAATCAAGCGGACATTGGATCCTTCAGCTTCCTATCAGAAAATGAAACGCGTTAGACGTCGTATTGCGGTAAGTTAAGGTTTATATTTCAAAAAAAAAGTGTGAAAAATATTTGCAAAATACAGCCAGTGTTTTAAAAAAGAAAAAAAAGCGAAATTTTGTATAACTTTGCCATATTGTTTGTTATATTCATGATATTGATCTAAACCGCAAAAAAGTATAAACATCTCATGTCCCCATTAATAGGGAAGTTGATTTAATGATATCCTTCTTTACATGCGTTGGTTGAAATCAATTTTTCCAAGATTCCCGACATGATGGGGATGAGGTTGTTATGTATCATATATGCATATACTGTATAACACCCTCTTACGATAGATACTGTTGCCTGATCACGACATCAGTCCATAAGGAATGCATTAAATTATTTGATCTGCCTTGTAAAAAAACATTTTAATGGTGTCCAGTCCTGAAGGATTCCCCTATATTTATACTAGGGATGTTACAAATACCGATATATCGGCAAACTCGAAGTAACGCCGATACATCAATTTTCCAATAAGGACTTGACAACTTTTTTTTTAAATAAAACACAAACCATTTGAGATATTTGCAAAACTTCATAATCGACTTGAAATACAATCAAAACATTTATGAATGGAACTCGACTTCGTTCATATGGCCATCGCAGGCACATCGGCAGCAGTCGATACCCGGTCACATATTTCGGCCGTAACGGCTGCTATTTCGCTTTCAATGTTAGCTCTGAGTTCTTCCAACGACGTCAGCTTGTTGGCATAGACCAATAATTTGACGTAGCCCCAAAGAAAAAGTCTAGAGGCTTTAAATCGCACGAACGAAGCGGCCAATTGACTGGTCCCTTTCTTGAGATAACGCGATAACCAAACTTACTCTTCAATAAATCGATTTCAACGTGTGCTGTGTGGCTTGTGGTATCGTCCTGTTGAATTCACGTCGTTCAAGTCCATGTTTTCGAATTCGGGCCAAAAATAATCGGTAATCATGGCGCTATAACGATCGCCATTCACAGTTACTTGACGATCCTTATTGCCGAGGAAAAAATATGGCCCAATGAAGCCGCCGACACGCATACCGCACCAAACAGTTTTCTTTTGTGGTTAAAGTGGTGATTCATGAAGCTAACGTGCACTTTCAGCAAACCAATAACGCCTATTTTGTTTATTCACGAACCCATTGAGCCAAAAATGAGCTTCTTCACGATGAAATTCATCATCTTGGCGCATCTTCTCCAGAGCCCAATCGGAGAACGTACGTGGCGTTCATCGGCTTCAACTCTTGAGTCAGCTTGATCTTGTTTGGGTGGTAAACCAAAATCTTTACCCAAAATTAGCCATAAAGTGGTCTTGGCGATGCCCAGTTCATGACAACGCCACGGAATCGACTTTTTTGTATCGTTTGCTACGGATGCCTGAACGGCAGCGATATTTTCGTCGCTTCGACCAACCCCTTGTCTCACTGGCACGGCAGCATTACACAATGAATATGTATATTCAAATTTTTGCACTAAACTTGTTATTGCTTGTCTACTAGGGCGTGAATAACGACCGTAAATTGGAGTTAAAGCTCTTGAAATTTGCGGTCATCGGCTCAGAATTTGTATAATTTGCATTCGTTGTTCGTTCGTGTACTTTACCGTGATCAAAATGTTAAATACAAAAATGAAAGTATCAGTTAGATGATGAATGAAATAGTGCGTTCAAAAATTAAATTCAAAGTTGTCAAGTACCTTTTGGAAAACCCGTTATTTGAATCGGCGATATTTTACTGATATTTTTTTAACAAATTAAATTTTCAATGCTTTTGTTTGCAGAACAACTAAGAGCAATAACACTTTCAATAGCAAATCAAAAAATCAAACGGAATAATCATCTTCTTTTAATTCTTAAGCTGGAGGTCCGGTCCACACCACGCGTTTTATGCGTATGTTTCTTTTTTGATCCTCTTTTTCAAAACGCATGCTAAAAAAGAAATTAATCTTACTTTATGCTTTCGAGACGTATATGCATTCAACGCGTTTATTTACAGCAAACTTGTCAATACAAGTTTACACTACTTCTTTTTGGACAGATGCATAAAAGCAGCTTTAAGGCCCAACCTTAATATGCATAGCCTTGCTTAACCTACTGTCAAAAATGAACAAAAAGACTATAGAATGCACTATTTAAAAAAAAAAAACAAAATCAAAAAATGTGCGATCAGTTGTGCGCTTTTATACAACTTAACAAAAAGTTTCCTTTAATTCAATATGGTTTGCCTCATATGATTCACACGTTTTTGCACATTTGCTTAACCCAACTTCAGCACATTATGGTTTGTCCTTTAGCCGTTTTGCTTTGCCTTAGAGTAGTAACATGTTCTTCCACTGATAAATCTTGTATGTATTTTGTACGTCCTGATTGCCCCGGTTGATATACCACGAGAAGGTGAAGTATCCTGAAGATGATTCCTAAATACCTCCTGATGTGAGGAGAGCGTCTAAGCGTTCATGTATTCCAAATTTCATCAAATTATCCTCAAATCTGTAATATGCGCACAAGGTTCACATGGACGTCCAGCCAGCCAGAAGGACATTGTTAAATCAATTCAGTGCCCATGTTCCGTAACTCACGCGTCGACATTTTAAAACAAAAATGTCATTAATTGAAACAAACAACTGTTTTTGTTTCAACTAAAATGCATCTGTAATATTTCCGGCGAGTGATAGCTGTCATGTAAGGAAATTACTCGCCAATTTACAGAAAAAGTATGTCTGTAAAATTTTTGTAAGAAAGTTCCCGCTTTGAACTGTCAAATAAACTCACGAATAGAAACGGGGTGAGAAAAAAATTTCAACACAAAAAAAATATGTTAAAAAGGCGCAATGCAATGAATAATATAATTTTAGTTCGTGGCTGACTTTTTCATTGTTTAAATATTCTGCTTTTAACATTTTTTAAAAACTATACGAATGTTTTCAAAGCCATTTTGTAAACCACAAACATAAAAGTGGCACTTTTAATTATTTGGTATAGCCGACGGTTGTATTTTCGCCGCCGTCGTTGACAATTTTTCAATTTTTGTAAAAAAAAATAAAAATTGATTTCAATTAAAAAATTTTTGATATTAATTAATTAAATTTGCACCAGTATTTTAATACAAATTAATAGTATCAACTAAACTAAATTCACTTGATTCAACGTTTAATTCACTTGAATAAATTTTTAATTAAAATGATTTTATTTTTGATTACTGCTTTAATTGGTGCAAAATTGTGGAGAATTTTTTCTATAACATTAATAACGTAACGACGCGACGCACAGAAGGGTGAAATCGCAAAAAATAGGCTACACAGGCTACACATCTTTTGGAAAAGTGGGCGGTGCCACTCCTCCATATCAAAAATCGCTCTAGCCGCCATAGTAATTTCCATGAAACTTTCCCAATGTTGTACTGTTGACCTGCTAATAGTCCTTGGACATACTTGGTTATGATTGGATAAAGGGGCGTTGCACTCCCATATAACCTGAAACTTAGAACGGATATATCTCATGAACTGTCAGGTTTCGGTGCATTATTTTATTACTTATTTAATAAAATAATGCACTTATACTTAAGTAAGTTCTTAGGGTTTTTTACAATATAAATGATAAAAATTAAATTTTTTGCCTTGGACTATCCGTCTGAAGTTTGAAGTAGAGCTTGTGCAGGCTATTCTCATTAAATCTTGGAGATGTTCATCGGCAAGTCTGTTCCGGAATTTATTTTTAATGAAGTTCATCTTAGAAAATGCTGCTTCACAAGCATATGTTGGCCCAAACAAAGTGAGAAGTTTGAAGGCTACTTTTTTTTAATTCAGGGCATTTATTAGAACAAACAAATTTAATCCAAAACTCTTGACAAGAAACTTCATGTTTTTGGTGTTTAAAAACTGTATTTTCTTAGAAATCGGTCATTTCCATCTGGAGAGACGCTTTATAACTCCCGAAAATATTTGCAGCTCCATTACTCCATTCATCCCAAAGATTCAGAGAGTAAATGTAACTGAGGACTTAGACGACATTCCCAATTTGTTCAATTTCCGATTTAAGATCCTCAATGAACGTCATGTATTGGCCGACGTCCAGCTCGTTGTCATTCCAGATTTTTTTTTAAATTAGGGCAGTGCAGGCGTTCATTATCCAGAACAATGTTGAAAAGATCGCGATTTCGCAAAAAGCTTTTTACTTCTGTCAGGAGCTCCAATATAAGTTTTCCTTTGCCTTGAAGTTTAAGTCTGATAAGAAAGCAATGAAAGTAACGTTTTCTTTATTGCTAAGAAAACTTAAGTGATATAATATTTTTCATGAATTTATTGTTACATAATGTAAAATATTTTGTATTGTTAACACAAGGTCCGCATAAAATAGGTCTACGGTCCGGATCCGGACCGCGGTCCGCCAGTTGGTGACCTCTCCTCTATATTGTTCTAACAAAATTTTTGTAACACACAGTTGCCAACTATGTACAAAAACAACAATTATAACAACGAAAACGAAGACAAAGCAAACAAAAGACAAGAACTGGTGTTCTTTGCTTGAGTGACTATTTTCACAATTAATTTAATAAAAAAATTTCGCAACATGTTAGGAACTGTAGTTTCTTAACAAATTAATATTCTAACGCCAACTAACACCATTCATATTTAAATATCCACAAATATTTTGAAAATAGCCAACATTGAGACATATTTTAAGAAAATTTTTAAAAATACTTCTACACAACTTTTGTTAACACAATTATTTTTAGAACAACGCTCAAATACCTGAGGTTGAAGATTCCATAGTAAAAGTATTACGTTTGACTTGCGAACAAATATATATTAAGCGTCGAAATATACCGAATTTCAATTAACAATATTGTGCGCGAATAGCTCAAAAATTACTTAACTTTAATACAATGCAGCTTGACAAGTAAACAACATATGACATTGAAATTTTCAGCAGTGATGTAGAATTTTATATACTGTAATCGTTTACTAAAAATTTTTCAAAAAAACAAAATTTTAATTTTTCAATTAATATGCATTTTTTGCGATTTCACCCCACTGTGCGACGTAACCTCTTCGAATAGTTTTCGACATAAATAACAGACACACTTATTTCTCACTTTTCGAGAAACGATTTAACACATCTTTCCGATGTGAGAAGTTCTCACCAAAGTTACAGAGCATGGGAACAGAATGTGATTCTAAGTCGATCGGTATACTAAGTGTTGGGTGTCTAGGACCAATATTTTTATCACAAATAGTTGTGCATAGGGTATAATAAATAGATATCTTTATAAAATATTGACCTCCCTTGGTCTTTAATACAAACTTAATAACCTATTAACTTTAATTTAATTTCAAATTGTCAATTTTAGGACCATTTAATTAATAATTTTTTTTTTTTAATTTTTACTGTTTTAATATTTCAACATAAATTAAAGAAAATATAATGCTTTTTCTTTATTAAAATACTGGCTGTATGGATTTTTTTGCATGTTTTTTTTTTAATAAAATATTATTCATACAACAATATTTTCTTACAAATCCAATTAACACTTTATTCAATATTCAATAAATTAAGAAAACCTATTTACACCTGCAAAAAAATACTACAAAAAAAAAAAAAAAAAAAAAAAACTAATAATCGAAAAACTAAATATACAAATTGTTTTGTATTTATTTATGCTTAAAACACTTTTATGTTCTTTTTTGTAAATATTATTCTAAAAACATAAAATAAAAATAAATTTTACTCTAGTGCAAACAAACATTTACACAGGCTTAATAGTCATGTACATAAAAATTATTTTCCCTTTTTGTTCGTGTAGACATTTATAGAATGCTTGAATGATGTAAATAACATGTATTGATGTGGTTGAAGAGTATAAGCAAATTGTATATAATATTTTAAGAGATATTTACTTTCGTTAGTTATTTATTTATTTTCTTATATGATTATTATAATAATCGTAATCATAAATGTTTTAAGGGAATTTAGTAAAAATGTTTGCGGGATTACCCAACAACAATTCGAAAATTTGATAGAATAAGTTTTTATTCCAGCCGTTTACTTTATTTACCATTTAATAATTTTCTTAAATTTAGGAGCATTAAATTCCTACATAGGATTACGGTAACTAGGGAACCGAAGTACCTGCACGATCGTTTGCGGTTCGCAAGATCGCTTAGAGGGAAATCTATTGTACAATTTCGTCACCGAAGTCACGCATCAGAATGCCAATTTGTTATATTTAGTATACGTCTCTGGAATCAACTTCCAAATCATTTGCAAACAACTTGCAGCACAATAAAAATTTAGAAAATTTAATAGTGGCATACTGTTCCTTTGAAAGATGTTTCAGCGTCATAATTTATAGCTATTTTCAACATTTGTAAAAGTTGTGATTTAAGTTAAAGGCGTTTTAATTGTTCAACATGTTTATTTTACTTTTATAAGTTTTTAAAATAAAATAAAAATTATTCTTTTAAAAGCAAAACGGCAAAAAAATTTTATGGCTAAACAAGTTGAAAAATGGCTAAAAAAAATGGCTAATGGCTAAACTCATTTTTTAATGGCTAAACAGGGTGAAAACTGGCTAAATTGGCAACACTGCTTATATATACCCTTTTCACCACCTGTGGTGAAGGGTATAAAAACAAATATGAAAGATTGCATAAAAAAATTAGTTTGTATTTTACAAAAAAAAGGTTCGTGTTAAGCTAAGATCCCACTATCGGCTCAAATAGCACAATCTGTGACGATTTTTATCGTGCTACATCGGCGCACATTTTAAAACATTGCACAATTTATTCTTGGGTGGTCCCCTTATCGTCGCACATTGTGACAATTGTTTTCGGTTCATATCGGCCAAAACTCAATTGCGACAATAAACGGTACAATGTGGTCACACTATCGTGCTATTTGGGCAAATTAAATCATATGTTTTTGTTTATTTGCTTGTTAGCAGATATCATTTAACCTTAGAAATTCGCAAAATTCTCCGTCCGAATATTCCATTATGTTTCCCAACAATTTTAAATAATATATTTATTTATGTATAATAAAAAATGTATACAATTTTATTCAAACTTACTGCACTTGTTCTTTTTTTTTGTAATTGTTGTTTTGTAAAAAGACGGCAAGATCGATACAACTGCAATGTTTTGTGGTGAAGGCGAATTGTTTTCTTTCATTTAACAGTAGAAATGTACTATTTAACGTTTAAATACATACATAATAGATAAAACAAATGTATTTTGGTACAATTAAGCTCAAAAAAATTTTTAGCCAGTTGGTGCAATTTAAAAATTTCGTTTTGCCATCCCTTGTTTCGGCGCTGTCGTGGTCGATAAAAATCGGTACATATTTAGTAATTTGATTGCTCCACATTGTGCAAAAGAGTGTTCACATTATCGGCGCATCAAGGTAAATTTTAATTGTCCACAGTCAGCACAATTTCGGCACAGATTGTCGCATATACACAAATGTTGACCGTTCCCACTGTCGGCACATGAAATACGACAAAAATTGGTACATTGCGCCGATAGTGGGATCTTAGCTTTATACAAAGTATTTAATCGAGTACCGATAGGAAAACAAGTGAAGTAGTCAAAAGTGTTAACATATTTCAACACTTCAATTATTTGCCATCAGCTGTTGCCTTCATTTTACGAATTTTTACAAATTTTGCGTTCGCGTACTTTTTGGACAACAGCTTTTTGTGCGAGCAAATTTTTCAGGTTACTCATTTACTGCATTTTATTGTTAAAGTACTCAAACGTACTTATTGTACAATGATTTTACGAAAAACAAATTGATTGTGGTTTTTAAGCGAGTTGTACTTGTTGTAGTACCGAGATTGCCTGTAATAAATTCGCCTTGTTGAATTCTAAATACATACTAAAAAAAATCCGAAATTGTGCCAAAAGGAGCTGCTGTCCCAAAAAAACTGCTTTAGTTACAACAACCCACTTTATTGTCAAGTATTTTTTAATGTAGTTTAAAATTAATAATTTTGATTGTGGTAATTAAAACTTAACAAAAGAAAAATCATAAATAGTATTTTAAAGATAAGAATGTATGTATATGAGAAAACTAATTTATGTGTGTGGCCGCCTCGAACAAAACAAATTTTTAAACATATTATGTTTACTTTAACAATATTATTGTCACAGGAAACCACATTATAGTTAAGTTAGGCTTCACCAAGAAGCCCCAGCCATATAATGGTTACCTCCGTACATGTAGTGATTATTAATAACAATAAAATGTTTTCCAATAATTTAACCATAATTTAACTGCTGAAGCACTAACTTAACCATAATATGGTTGCCAATATAATGGTTAAAGTAACTTTAATATTAATAAGTATTGTGGTTATTTGATTGAACTGTTTTTGGTTTTTAGTCCAAATTAAAAACAGAAAAATGTACTTTGGACTTCAAAAATAATTCTTGACAAAAAGTTCGAAAAACAGAAGTAAGAAAGAACAAATTTCGATCTACCAAAAAGTAAAAATACCATTTGGTTTAAAGATTACTGTTTGACTATTTATTGCCATCCGTCGTCAATGGCGGTGGGTAGGGATGAAACAATACCTCTAAGGTATCGATACTTTTACTCGATGTGGTATCGCTCGTACGCTCGTATCGCTCGATACCTACTTGGTATCGAAAAAAAAAGTATCGATACTTACTTGTATCGGTACTTGTATCGTTTGTATGATAAAAGGATAGAAAGCAGCATTTAAAATAAAATAAGAACTACGACCTATTAGAATTTTTGTGAAAAATGAAAAGTGTAAAGATTGAGACCACTTTTAGTTACCACCTAGTACCAATTTCGTTTCGAAAAATCTTTATAACAACCTTCATTCACCTTTTATTTCAGAAATCAACAATGTATTTATTTTAAATGTTAATATGTATTTTATTTTTAAATTAATATTTATGTATTTAATAAAGGGTGGTAAAACAATAATCCATGATGTTAATTGTGAGTCACACCTTTGTTTCAGTATTTGACTACTTCTACCAATGAGAGGTACACAATTGAGCAGCGCGTTAAGATTGTTAAAGCCTTTTACGAAAATGGGCGTTCAATCAAAATGCATTTCGTGCACATCGTGATTTTTTTGGTCAGCATAATCGAACAAATATTTCCACAATCGGGAGAATTGTGCGCAAATTTCAGCACACCTGGTCTGTAGGAAATAGGAAAACATATGCGCATGCTGTCCAGTTAGTTCTGCGGCTGGCGGCGTAATCAGGCCGTACTTCTTCGAAAATGAGGTCGGCCAAGCAATTACCGTGAGTGGTGTTCGCTATCGCAAGATGATTACGGACTTTCTATAGCCAGAAATTGAGGAAATGGACCTAGACGATATGTGGTTTATAGGTGTTTACTAGGTATGCCAAACGGGACCAGATTTTTGAAACCCGGGATTCGGGGTTTTTAATTCAAAAAAACAGGATCTCGGGACGAGCGGGAATTTCATACATAAAAGCCAATTTGTAAAATGCATGTAATTATAATTGATTGTTTATGTATGTATAAGTATTACAACAAATTAATTCATGAAGAAAATTAAACTCATTAAAATATAAAACAGTTTAATGTACTCTTTTAAAGTAATATGGAAGTATTATGTATTAAAACTTATATTGTAAAAAGCTTCTAAAACAAATTAATGACGTCTGATAACACTATTCTAGTTGAAAAAACAGACAAGCCGGGCACATGGCGTTTTAACATAATTCGGCTACGTTTTTTTTTTGGTTGGCTCTGGTCTTAGAAATATACCGTTATTTCGAAAATGGAGGAGGTTACATAACATACATTCGCATAACTCAAAAACGCTTTAGATTATTGAAAAAACTAAAGAAACCGAAATTCTGCAACACAATTATTGGATTACTTCTTTCTAATTGAGGTCGACAATACATCATATCCCAGTAGGGCCGACTCCTGGGCATTTATGGGTCTTTTGCTTCAATATATTTCTAGTCTGCATTGAACATTTTGTATGGGAGCCCCCTTAAGGAATAGAGATAGCGGGTAGGTATGATAGAAATAAAAGATTGTGATGAAAAATAAAGTGGGGTCGGTCATACATTTGACCCATCTAGGTCACCCTACGCGCTGCAAGGGCCAAATTTAAGAATTTTATTAAACAGCTTGTCTCAAAAAAAGTGTAAATTTCTTGCACAGTGTAATTGATGCCTTATTTTATTGCAAACATATGCTGCCGACGAAACCAATGTTCGCATTCAACATTTCTGGGTATCGTAAATAAATAGCTACATATATGCTATATGACAATACTTAATTTATTTTATTTCAAATATATATGCAAGTATTAATTTAATAAAATAAACTTAAACAAATATTTGTCCAAAGACCTTTGATAGAACCCCCTAAAGTTTTGAAAACCTTTTAGCACAACTCTCATTTTGCGTGCGCTGTTCTATTATCATTAACTTAGAAAAAAGACCACATCTTCTGATTTTGTTTTCGTGGTGCAAAATGCATTGCATGTAACATTTATTCACTTGCGACTTTTTTGTCACCAGTTAAAAATTAGGTTCATGGCCAGTATGATTTAATATTAAATTTTTGAATTTTTACTAAGCCCAAAATCTCGGGATTCGGGACTTAAATTTTTAGAATAATCCCGGGATTTCGGTATTCGGTATCGGATTAATTTCAATACCAAAGTAAAACGATTACTTTTGATCGATACCGAGTATTTTTTACCGATACTACTTGGTACTCGGTTGCTAAGTATTGATTACAAAAATACTTGGTACTTATATAAAAGTATCGAATATGTACTTGTATTTACTCGTATCGTTTCGACCCTAGCGGTGGGTGTTTAACGGCAAAGATTTCTGAAGAGAGTGTGGTTACTATTGAAAATATCAAATCAACCTGTCCGTGAACGTGGGTTCGATTCCCGCCGCAGTCAAGAAAGAAAAGTTATCAATATATTTTAATTAATTTCATGTTGTTTCTTCATAAAAATAATTTAATGAAAATTAAATTCAATGAACTTAAGCCTGATAAAAATATCAAAAGTAACTATTATATGTTTAAAAATTTTCATCAAAATAGTTTTGTTTAATATGACCCGAGATAGAAACATGTGTTTTTCTTACGTGTGTTGAGATGTGTTAGTCGCAATCTATATTATGAAACATTTGCTGCAAAACATTTGAGTTTGTTGATGAAAGGGGAAAGACGAATGGAAAACTTTAATTTGCTTCATGTACAAGCAGTTTTTGCAAGTTTGTTATTGAAAGAAAGAGAGAAGGCATAGAAAATGACTCAATTCTGTAAAACAAAATGTTTATTCTATGAGCACGAATGCAGTTTCAAAAGAAAATTGAAGAAAGTTTTGCCGCGCAGCAAATGTGTTTTAATATGGATGAGGACTTAGCAACATTTTTTATTGCAGCATTTTAAATTTGTAACTAAAAATTATGTTTTGTCAAAATTATTTGTGGCAATTAAGAATTTTGATTATAGCAACTAAGAGTTTATGATTAGAATCCAAAAATGGTTTTAAAAATAAAATTTGTTTTTCGAGGGCCAACGATTTTCTTAGTTTAAAGAAAACTATATTAAAAGTTGTAGTGACACAATTTTAGTTGCAGCAATTAAAAATCTTATGTGCAATTTGCTGGCATTTTTAAGATTTATTTGTGGGAAATGAAGTTGTAGAAACAATAATAACCTTTGTAATGACTTTGTTGTGGTGCACAAACAACTTAGTTGTACGAATAAAATACTTGAAAAAAAATTGAGACAATAACAACAGTTCCAAAAACATTTTACGATAATGAACAGAAAAACATTCTTTAAAAGAAATTGTATTTTTAAGAATATTTTTTTACTTAAACTAAAATTTTGTAAGCACAACCAAAAACACAAATTCGTTGTAGAAGACATAGAAATATTTGTTTTAAAACACTAAAGTTTTTGATTAACAAAAAAATTGTTGATATTTTTTTTTTTTTTTTTTTGTTACACATAAAATTTGGTAATAACAACTCAAAAATTTGGTCATTGAAATCAAAGCAATTGTTTGTTAATAAATTCTGGTCTTAAAACAAGATGTTACAATTTAATTTAATTGTAATTAAGAAATTTCTTAAATGTATCACCAAAATTTTGATAACAGAATTTTTCGTTAAGATTTCGGAGTCTTCTTAAATACTTCGGGCTGCTACAACAGCAATATTCTTTTCAGTACGCACATTTCTTCGTCTTGTTGATAGTTTTGAATCGAGCAGATTTAAATTTGTGCGAAAATCATCAATACCTACTCTAGTTCCTAGCTCACTAGGCCGATTATGTTAACCGTAAAATGAACGAAATGCTCTATGAACTTCGCAAACTGTTTTAATTATTATTATTGCATTGTTCGAACATGTCATGCTGCTCCTGTTAAATAGTAACAGGACAAAGATGTTTCCTCCTTGCAACCGTACTACTCCACTAGTACCAATTGCAATTTAGAAAACATCTAATCGCGTAAGTTTGGGTAGCTTCACAGCCACCTCGTGTAATCGGTTTATCGACATCATTGTAAGAAAAGCATTTTGAAACAAAAAGCCTAGTCTTTGTTCAGTAACACTAATCTTTTCCAAAGGAAACAACTGCTACAACCAATATCTTATTTTTGGAAAGGATTGCAACGGGTACCGATGGAGAGTTTTCACCTGCCTTCCCCTCGGGCTTGCGCTGTGTAAGGGCACACAGAAACAACCGTATCAGGATGGTGTTACTAATCCCTTCTTAGTATCATAACGCTACAAACCTTTCCTCCCAGACATAAAATGTCTTGTCCAATTTGGCTTCAAAAACAAGCGTGTAGTGCAACATTCAATGCATAAGGATTTCACACTCTCTTTTAGAGCACATGGCCTAGGGCGTAACCATATGCACTACTCTACTAAGACAGGCTACTAGTCCGAATACATCAAATGCCCACTACACCACAACTTTCAGACATCTCTACGAACCACTCCAAAACAACCACACGTCTCCAACGCTGACGGATTTGCCTTCACAAATAGTGTTACAGGCAAAAATTTGGCTTTCTGAATCAAGTCCCTTGACATTACAAGAGTCTCCACTACAATTGTCTGATAAACCAATACCTCATCCAATGATCAGCACAGGTGTGCATGCCCACCTGCGGGCCACTGATCCCCGAGGAGAACCATATCACCTTAAGTACAATACTTCAATACTTCACGCCATTGAATTAATTCAAGTAATACATAGTCTTTTGTTGCAAGTTGAAGGTATACCACTAGGGCCATCCTTCTGAACGAGCAACTTATGTGTTGTTTCCAGGTGACAAGCAATTGATTGTGTAGTAAAATTTATATGAAAAGCACTCAAAAAACTCAGTGATTTTCATATAAATTTTTATACACAATCAATTGCTTGTCACCTGGAAACAGCACATTAATCTCTAGTAGATTTCCACAATTTGAAAACGTTGTTTTAGCGTTAAACGATTACTGATGACTTGCCAAGCCTTACTGAGCAGAAATGTGAGTTTGACATTCTCAGCTGTCAAGCCATAGTTATCGATATCGAAAGTTCTCATACATCTAAAATATCAACCGATATATCAGGGCTGTGGAGTAGACAACAAAAAATAGTTCTAACTCCGGCTCCGACCACTGAAAGTTTTTAAGTCTTACTTGGACTCCAACATCGACTCAAACTCCGACTCCAACACTAACTTCGACTCAACTCCGACTCCTACTCTTACATTGATGCTAAATGTATATGATATGAGTTTAAACCCTTTTTTATTAAAGCTGTACCTTTTTAATGGTTAATTATAGCAAGAAAATTATTGTTTAAAAATTTTAAATCGATATTTTAACAAGTAAGAAAGTATAGTCGGTCAAGCCCGCCATATGATACCCTACACCACAGTTTTTAAAAACACATCATGCTTATGTGTCCATGTAAATATGGATTTATCTATGTTTATAAACTTCATGAAAATCGGTTTGAAAGTTTGGGAGAGGCAGAAATTGCCCCCTGCCCCTGTATAGCTAATGTGTCCCTTTAGATATGGATCTATCAATGTTTTAAATTTCATTAAAGTCGGTTTGAGAGGCAGAAATTGCAGCTATCTCCCCTCGTGGTCCGATTTTTTTTTAAATTTATACATTTTGTGTCCATATATGTAGATATGGTTCTATATATGTTTTAAATTTCATTAAAATCGGTTTGATAGTTTCTGAGAGGAAGAAATTTCGCCCTATCTTCCCTCGTGGTCCTACGATTCGGCCGATTTTCAATAGGCTTGGTGCTTGTGCCAATAAGAACCTATGACCCAAATTATCTCCAAAATGGCGACCTGTACTTTGCGCAAAAGGTTAGTTCGACTCAGAAAGTGATTCTGAGTAGATCGGTATACTTTAAGGTAGGTCTAGGACCACTTTTTTAAGGCGTTACACACATCAGCACAAATGCATAATTCCCTCTCCAATATTGTGGTGTGGGTATAAATATTGCATCGCCAGTTTCGAAGAATTTTGATTTTGGAAAATATTAGAAATTGTTTTTAAATTTTTTATGCCGAAAAATTTTGGAGACTCCGTTAGAAAAACCTCAACTCCGACTTCACAGTCCCGATATATATGTATAATATTAGGATAAGTTGATTTAATAATTAATAGTCTTTTCTTTGGTTAGTTGAAATGTAGTTTCCATGAACCCCAGATATGATCGGGACTACGTTATTAGATATAGTCTGTAGAATTCTACTATTCATAAAGTTCACTAATGGCTGATTAAAAAGCTTAATGCCAATATTGACTCTAATATGTTCCTTCAAAATCATTTCATTTTTTGAAGACCCACTCTAATTTAGATGATTTATAATAACAATTTCATTTGTTTATTACTTTTTGCATTTAAAATCGACAATCTAATCGACTATTTATTAACTTGATTGGTTATTTGTTCAGAACAAATACTTGTCTACCGTTTGCTCACCCCATCCCCACCCTCTAGAATACCAGAAAACCATAAATATTTTCCTGTTTAACCGCACAAATTTCAAGACAGACGTTTAATCGTTTCTAATAAATGCGAAGGTCAGTGTGTGTAACTATATGTAGCAAAATTTGTAAAAGTGTGAAAAGGAGCAGGACTTTATGTGCGTGACTTTTGGTATGTTTGAATAATTTGGAAAATTGCAAATGAATTTTTTTTTTTACTACTCATACGTCAAAGGTGGCAGTTGAAATGGTCATGCAATCTTAAAACGCTTTAACTCATATGGAAATAACAACCTGCAAAAGAAAGAGCGAGAATTAAGTGGACTTAATTTTCTATAGGGCTATAGGACACAAAATCTTTGCTGAAACCCTTTTTTCAAAAAGAGATTAAAGATAAAATTAATGCAAGTAAAAAATTCCAAAGATGTCAAGTGTGTTTTCTCTTAACGAAAATAAAGTGCTGTTTTAAAGTTTTCCTTTTGTTTTTCTTTCCCTAAACGAAATAAAAATTTATAAAAATTATAGAAAATATTCGCAAACAAATAACCAAAAATTTTTTTGCTTCAAATTACCTTTTTCCTTCAAAGCTAAACAAGAATAAAAAATCACGTTCCGTAACAACAATTTTATTTCATGCATCAGCAGATGCCCACGTGTCATCTTAAAGAACGAAAAGAACCCTTTTTCAAACAAAATGAAAAAATAATAAAACAAAACAACAACAATATAAAAAGTTAATAATAAATTAGATTTATTAAACAATAAACTCAGGATTATATCTTTCACTTATTCTCAAATTTTATGCAAACAAATAAGCCCTTAATTTTTCTTCCCTTTTGTTTGCCAAAAGAAAAATAAAAATAAAACTAAATTTACACCTTTTATTTTCTTGTAAAGCGAGCACGAACAAAACAAGAAAAGCGTGCAATTCATTCTTGGCCAAGTGAGCCCTTCAAATTCCTAAATCTTATAAGGACTTTAAGAGTCTTGGCGTGGTTAAAAGTGAGAAACGGCAAAAAATGTAAATTCTAATAAGCATTCCATTATATTCAAAGAATTTAATTTTGCAGTTGTTACGCGAACTCATGCGCCGCAATATTTTATGAAAACGAACATTATCGCCACTTTGCATAAACATTTAATTCAATTAGAATTTTAAATGGGCGTAAAGTTTAAAAGGAAATTTAAAAACAAAAGAAAAGCTCATGGATGTTTTAAGAAGTCAATTTGAGATGTGCATATTTGTGAACATATTTGATTATATGCTGTAGTTTATATATGGAGGGCTCAGAGCTGAACCGAACCAAGTCATAAGATATTGTTACTTTAAGCCTTTTCAATAACGTTTTCGGTTTATTTCCTTTATAATAAACCTTTTGAGTTGTTTTCTTACTACTTTAATAAAATAAAATAAACACAACACTTTAATTTAGAACACTTATTTATTAAGAACTTAGTCACTTTAACAACCATAATTTGCAGCTTTTATTCAATGCTCCCTATTGTGATCAACACACTTCAAAGTTTAAAGTAAAACTGACTTGGCAACGTCATTTTGCAAGAATTTATACTCAATAACATTTATCCAGAAAGCTCCAGAATGTGTCCGGTATATTCGAGCTTTTACTATTTGATGTTAATGATCAAATGCATTGGTTATGTTATTAAAACTTAACGTCTACTATGTTATTGTTAACGACATCTATGGTTACATAGTCGGATCACTTATACTACAGCTTTTTTTAACCGACTTTTTAACATTAAATTACTCTTATACTAGAGCATTAACACTATGGTTGATTTTAAATTGAGCTATTGTACATCAATAAACTAAAGCATACTTTAAGGTGTAGCAATAAATAAAGTTATCTATAACGAAAATTCTAGTATTTACAGTGGGGTTGAAGTACAATTATACGCAACAATTTTAACATTGCATCTGTTCATTGATTTTTACACCAGAAGTGTGCATAACTAATACAATAACAATTTTAACTAATAAAAAAACTTACAAATACTAAATAACTAATCAATACAAGATAACTAATAAATTAATCTAATTCTTAACTAAAGTTACTCTCGTAACAATATAATACATATGTGTATTTCAAAACTGGTGCGAAATTCTCTACAAATTTAAGTTCTATTTAGTTCTGTAACGGAATAAATTAAAAAGAGTTACTTTTCTAAGAAAACGCTTTTAAACCCAATTTAATACCTTCAGAAATTAATGGCAATTCACTTACTCCAACTCAAAATAATTTGGAATTTTTTTTTTTTTTTTTTGACAGGGTTTGCTTCAGCTCAGAGCCCTCTATATAAAACAAACACTAAATTATAGCACAGTCTACAGTCTTAACTACAATATTGTCTATAGTTAACATAGTAATCCATAAACAATAACTTTGCTCAAGCCTTAAAGTCAAAAGGCCATATTCATAAAAAATATTTCAGGCTTATCACAGGTTTATGAAAGGAACTTTCTTTAAAAATTTGTTTGATAAACCTTTAATTAATCAAAAGTATTTTTCATGAAAATATGGGTTAGTTTTTATACACTTCATCGAAAGTAGGGTATATAATAAGCTTGTTATTCCGTGTGTTACCTCCACAGTATTGATATTAGACCCTTTTAAGTATATTTATATTCTGTATCCTTATGAAAAGATTAGTTTAAGTCCGGTTGATCGTCAATCCGTCCAGCTGTTGAAATGGATTTTCCAAAGACCCCAGTTAAGATGGGAACTTGTTTGGTATATACTTAGGTCAGATATGCTCATTTAAATTTTTCTATTGAAATTCAGTCAAATCGGTTCATAAGTGACTGAGATTTGAGCAAAAAACCACGACCGCCTTTAATTTTACTCATAAAACCCTTGTTGTTGTTCTTTTTTATTCCTTTTCCAAATAAGCTGCAACCCAGCAAGCATTTTCGATCGTAGACGAATCTTTCGCGACCGGAACAGGCGATTAAATTAATCGTCCGCGAAATCGTACTCCGATCGCGCAAGTTCAGAACAACTGAAGAAACTGTGTCCTTACGGCGTCTCTTTCATATGAGTCGCCTACGATGCGCCTAAAATAATCGTGTAAGATTTTTTCATTCCTACTTTAAACGAGCCTTAAATAAATCGCCGTAATGTGTCTTCTACGATGCGCCAAAAACAATCGTGTAAGATTCTATTAGTCCTACTTTAAAAGAATCTTGAAACAATCGCCAAAAATACCTTTAATTGATTATATATTGCATAACAGTGAGGTATAAAATAAAAAGCATTTTTTAAGTTTTATATTCTTTAAGGCTAGATTACACTATTATACTTTGTATTAACACATGTCAAAAACTCAAGTAATATGACAAAGTGTGATAGTTTGAATGCAATGTGTCACGAAAATGACAAGTATTATGAAAAAAGTTTGACATCCCATACGACTTCATCGTTTTTTGAAAAATTTCTAAACAATAATACTTTTCATTGGATCAGGGCTGCATTTTGTTTATGCGTGAGTCTTTATACTTTGTGTGATGGTGTGAACACAAACTGTCATGTTACATTAGATTTTTTGGCAGTCGCAACAAAATTCATTATATTTCTATCTCACAAAGTATTAAGGAATACGTAAGGCTTGTGAGATAGTGTAATCTAGGCTTTAATAATAAATTAAAAAAAAAAATCAATGTTGAGATCTAAAATATTTGTAAAAATAAAATTAATTTTAATATCATATATTAAAGTTCGTCACCCTTTTTGGTTCGGTTACCCTTCCGTAGTCGGTCAGCACAATGTACAAAGTGTTGCTGTAACACTTTATTCATCCTTGCATCGTCAGCTTTGGGGAATTTCGAATAACAGATATCTTTGACAATTAGATAACGTTTCACTGACTTTAACTATTTTTTTGGACGATCTGCATTCTATTTCATTGTAAGCAGATTCAATCATTTTTTTTTGCATCTCGCTTGCTTCTCAATCGTATTGCTTTAGTCGATAGCATTATAAATATATTTTAATTATAAAGTTATTATAAAGTTGTTGTATATTAATATTAAATTCACTTTAGTTTACACTTTTATTTACAAGAAACCACTTTAATTAAAAACACTTTTTTCTCCCTCTTCACGTCTGCTTTTATCAAAAACTTATTTTAAATGAGTAAATAACTTATTTTTGCCAAAATTTTAAAAAACATAACGGTTAAATTCGCCTAAATATCGTCAGAATGCGTATAAGACGATTTTAAAGAAACATAAACAACAAAAAGATTTGCAAAAAAAAATAATTTACAAGAGTAATATGTGATTACGGTAAAATAAAAATCGTTCGTCAGAATACTTAACCAACGATTGTGGTATAACATAAAAAAGCAGCAATCCAACAATCATCATAATGATCGCAAAAACATAATTTACAAGACTAATATACGATTACGGTGAAATAACAATCGTTCAAAGGTCGCCAAAATTTGTAAACGACGATTAATTCGTTTAACAGTCGTCAAAATGAACCGCAAAAGCATCATTTGGACGAGTAAAATGTATTTTTGCTCCAACAATCGTATGCATGATTAAAATAAGAGTCGCAAAATGATCGCGCTCGTCAAATAATCTTCCGAATGCTAGCTGGGAAGCATCTTATTAATCAGTACACAACCTCTTCAAAAAATTTAGTGGGATTAGCGAAGTTGGCGTGTGACTTCCCATACAAACACATTAAAAATTGTTGTATATCTGGAGATGAAAAAACAGCCAAAGTTTCCTAATTATTTACAAACATCTTGGTTATCAATTCACAAGAGCCCACAAAATTTGGGCAGAATTGGTAAAGAGGGCATGGCGCAAACCAGTTTTTTATATATGTATCTAAAGAACGGTGTTGTTGGCTTGAACGGTTTGTGTTATGGTTATGGCTATCGTACACCCCAATGTGTTGAAAAAGAAACAAAATGCTGAAAAAGTAAGAGACATAAAACTACTTTGGTGAGATCTAGGGCTTCCAATCGGGAAATCCCGATCCCGTGATTTTCGGGATTAGGCGAATCTCGGGATTTCTGATTTCTAATCCCGGGACTTTCGGGATCCCGATTTTTTTTATATTCTTTATTATTTTTACATTTTTTTTAATAACTTGTATAAAGATACGTGTATTTGTTGACAAAAAAAAGTTTAAAATACATTTGAATAGATTTGAAATACATATGGACAATTTTAAAATATATTTGACAAATTTAAAATATTTCGATAATTTCAAAATACATTTAGGTTTTTGAGATGTTAGTTAAACTAGGTTTAGTTAATCTGAAAACACATTTGTGCCGCCATAACAAAGTTTGTGTACATAATTTTGACGGAACAGCTTAGTTTTGCTTAAAATGTTGGTCTTTAATACAACTCAACTCTAGTTCAGTTGAAATTTTGCAGTTTTTGTATTATGATTTACAATCCCGGGATTCAAAATATCCTGAAAATCCCGGGATCCCGAAATCCCGAAATATTTTCTTCAATACCGAATCCCGGGATTGTTAAGATCTTTTTGCAAGTGAGTTTGGTTAACATTCGTGTTGTGTATGTGAAAATGGCGAAAAGTGCTCGGCCCTTGAAATTGAAGCGTGATTATATTACACATAAACAAGAAATAAAAAATATAAAAACACGAAACAAAAAACCAATTGAAGCACTGCCGCGAATAACGTTGTGAACGCCACATTTTGCAAAAACTGTTTTTTTTTTTGCAGATAACCGTTAACCTTACTCTCTTACACAGTTTAAACATCAAATCAACCAAAACTATGCACCTAACCTTCAAAATGGCATACAAAGTGTCAGCCAGTGGAAGAACATTGCAAGTTACTAACAAAATGATGAAACCGAAATGGTTTTGCAGTGCGGAATAATATTTTAAAAGCCTTTTGCATTAAAGTTTTTATTATCATTATTTTTAATAATAGAAAAAAAATTTTTAAACCAAATAATGCTGCTCTCCTGAAAAATTATTATTTTGTAACTTAAAGCGTTATTCGCGGCTGTGCTTCAATTTTTAAATGAATTGGAAAAAAATGTTAACTCATTCATGTCATTGGGCCGCGTGAATAAAAAGGTAGCTTTAGCTAATACTTGAAATTTTGAAGTTTAAACTAGCTTTGAGGTGAATAAAAATTTGAGTTAAAGCTAGTACTTTATACTGACTAGTAAAAACGAGTTTTCCTAGTGTTGACTCAAAAAATGTGTGAATAAAAACGAATGAATGCTTAAAAAGACTAGTTTTTGCTTAATTTTTTTAAGCTTAAGATTGGGGTGCTTGAAGTATGTATTTTACAACAATATTTAAAAAAAATTGATTTTTTTTGTTTAATTTTATGAACGTTGGCCAAAGAAAAGAATATCTCCTAAGAGCAGATTTTCATCCAGAAGTTTATTTAAAATTATTTATTTTTCGGAAAAATATCTAAAATGGTAAAATCTCTGTAAATGTCACATATACATTTAAATATGTACATATCCCTGCAGGAAATGTCACTAGTGAATTTCTACTGATTCACTGTTGACACAGTCACCAGTACTAGTGACATATTATACCCCAGGCAATGTTATTTACAATAGACATTTAACATGTGCGTGGCATTGGAAATCTACTACTGGCGTTGGTACTACTGACTAGGTAGTTCCATTGGGAACATATGTAGACATTGAAACCAGAGAATCGCTAGTACATTTTAGTAAAAGTAGTTTACACTTTTTGTAAGAATACGAAGTCATAACAATCTTTTTTTATCATTTCTTCAACTTTTATAGGAATTGTACTTCTCAGTTGTTATTGATAAAATCTTTTTCGTATTAAATCCAAATATAGTGGCAAATGTAATGTAGTGTAGACACTTCGTTGACAATGTCACCAATATAGTCGACAAAACTGGTGACTTGGAGACACTTGCACCCAGGTTTCCTTCAGGGATGTTGCAGTTTACCACATCAAAAGAATTACTTGAAAGCAAAAATAAAGTCATAAATATATTTTATTTTTGTTGTTGCTTTCTACAGAAATTCACTTTTTTGTAGATTCAATTTTTTTGCAGATTCAATTTTTTTGTAGAAAGCAATTTTATAATTAGGGCCTTAATTTTTATAAATTTTTTTAAAACAAGTTACACAATAATAAATAACAATCATTGATAAAGGTCGGTACAGACTTTTGCCATAGAAAGTCTGTGTTGCATTTTTTAAATAAAATAAAAACAATTTTTGAAAAGGAAAAAATGAAATAAAAATATCAATACACAGTACTTGTTAACGCTTCAAGACATAAAAAAGGAAATAAAAATTTTTTGTACTTATATTCTGTTTTATACATTAATATTTTTGAAAATAAGTTTAAAAAATTTTAATTTTTGACATTTTTGCACTTTGTAATTAATTTAATTTAATAGTCACATTTTCCAGCGTTTGCTTCCCCTTTTAAGCACTAGCTATCTAGCACTAGCAAAGAGTTATTCACACTTTTTGTAGTTTAAACTTTTCAGCATAGCTAGTACTGAAAAGTAAAAGCTAGTGCTAGTACTTAGTACTAGCTAGTATAAGCTACATTTTTATGTACTCGACCCATTGTGTGCAAACCAACAGAAACACAATTGTCTGCAATCACTTACACGAATACAAATGTGTTGAAATAACTTTATGACGCTGTATTCCATAACAATTGCGTTTTCAAACGCATAGCAGCGAATGAATTGAAAAAATTTCAATGAATAGAAATGTTTTGTAAGTGGTCTAGGAAGAATAAATGACAAATGTAAAGTCCTCACAATATAATGAAGGTTACGAACGACACCAAACCATGTGGATATTGAAAACAAAAATCAATCCATCCGTACTTAAATCAATCCGAAGCGGTATCAAAAGTAAGATAAGTACGGATTTTTTTTTAATCAAGCACAGAAAGATTGATTCAAGTACGGATTATTCAAGTGCGAAATACTTAACTTATCCAAGTTTAATCCCGAATTCATACTTGAAATAATCCGAAAAGGAGATTGATTTAAGGAAAACTAAGATTGAATAAATCCCAAACTGCGCTTGATTCAAGTATTTTAAAGTTGGTTTAATCTCGTATTCGTACTTGAAATAATCCAAAGGTGAAATTAAACTGATTCTAAGCTTAAACACTTATCCCAGAGACAGAAGGAAAATATTATTATGATTGATTTACTAACCCTTACAGAATTTTATATTTATAAAACATATAAAAATATAAACTAAATAGGAACTTTTGCTCTTGATTTTACTTTTTAAACATGAAAATAATGTACAGTAGAATCCAGATAATTCGTAATCGCAAGGGACCGGCCATTTCTTACGAATTATAGGGGTTTTCGATTTAGCGGGGTCTCGATTAAACGGGGTGAAAATAAAATAAATACAAATTAACGGGGGTTTTCAATTTATATATCACAACGATAAAAAACAGTTGTTAAAAATAAAATATATAAAAATTATATACAAAAATTATTCATGTAACAAATTGATCTTAAGAAAATAAACACACACACAAGCAAAAACTCACGCAAAAAAATAGCGATAAACAAAAAATCATTCTTTCCATGTTTCTGTTGTTTTTATTACGAATTATAAGTGGTACATAGCAAACAATTACGATTTATGAGAGGTAAAGAAGATTTTATTTAAAAAAAATTACGAATTAGCGAGGGGACCAAAATGTATGGAAATGTTGCGAATTAACGAGATTTTTTCAAGGGACCGACAGTTTATTACGAAATTTCGGGAATTACGATTTATGGGGGTACGAATTATCGGGATTTGACTGTATTTCTTTTTGCTTGTTCTGTTGTATTTGTTGTTGCTACGCAAAACAAGCAAATCATGTTTACCTACTTGTCTGGTGTTGTTGTAGTGCCTAAGAAAAACACAAGGATATGCATGCATAAAGAATGCATTGCTGAGAGATAAGATTAATAAGTAATATGACATTTAAATGCTCACTTTGTAATTTTACTCTTAAAGTAACACTACATTACCAACGAAAAGTTAAATCTTTTTTTACTTGATTTAAGAGATTTATGCAATATTTTTAGAAATACTGTGATTGATTTTCGAAAGTTATCCCATTTAGGATTGCTTAAACCAGCGTAAACACTTCATATCGCTCCTTAGTGTTCGGTTTGGTAGATTTGTTGAAAGCACAAACGCTAATAGTGTTCGAAAATAAACACTTCATATCGTTTAAATTTTTAAGTACGACTCGTACTGAAAGTAAGTTTAAAAAACTTAATTTATCCCGAGTGTTTCTCTTTCTTTGTTGAGGATAAAACATAATTCCCGAATTATAAGCCTAAGCTGTAGCTTCCTCTAAAGCCAAATCTTGTCAAAAGTCCAAACGTCTAAATTATTGTCTAGTGTTTTATCTGGTAATAAGTGGTGGTCTAGTCTATGAATTAAGCTAAACTCTAGTCTAAAGTTTTGTCTATTTGGTCTTTCGTTTATAACCCAACAAACTTAAAGTCAAACCTTTGATATGAAATTACTTTATCATTTGACATCAAATACAATTCTCAAACGTTTTTCAATTGTTTGATTTTAACATTTAAATTCAAATTGATAATGATTTGAAAATACACATTTGTCATCAAATGGTTTATCAATTTGATGTCAAATTGGTATGAAATGTTAAATTCAAATCAAAACTAAACTTGGCAATACTAAAGTGAAAAATAAATATAAACATTAAAAATGGCGATTAAAGTTAAATTTTTGACTTCGTGGTTAAATGTGTTTAACAAGTGAACGATTATTTCTTGTGAAAAATAAAAATTATTTGTGAGTAATTATAAAGATTAACCCCCATATTCATAAAAAAATATTTTTATTTTATTGGAGGTTTATTGAACACATTTTCATAGGAAATTCGTTCAATAAACCTCCAATAAAATAAAAATATTTTTTATGAATATGGGGGTTAGAATTTAAATTAAAAAAAATAAATAAAAAGGGAAGTGAAGAAATTATAATTTTGTTGTATGATAGCGGTGCTACAATCCTCAAATTAAAAAAAAAAAAATAAAACGGGAAGTGAAGAAATTATAAGTTTGTAGTATGATCGCCAAGTATTACCTCTTTCCAAGAATTAGAGGACGAAAAGAACATTCCTTCATCTTTTAGCTATGGTGCCGAATTTTTATCTCACAGTTTATTTAAATAAATAATGAATTTAGATAAAAAAAAAATTAAATATTTTTATTTATGTTTCACATTGTATTATAATCCACATTTGAAAAAATTTGAGAATTACGTTTGAAAGCAAGTTGAAAATAAAGCCATTTTTCAATTTGAAAATAATTGCCCCTTTTTGTTGAGAATGCTATAATTTTCAAATGGTTTTCAAATCATTATCAAACGTTTGTCGTTTAAGAAAACGTTTGATTTCAAATCATTTTCAATTTGAAATCAAACCTCCGTATTTGTTGGGAACTAGTCTTTACTTTACTCTTCTTTTAGAAAAGCTATGTTCTTCGCGTATTATTTGCGGGTGTATTTTTGTATGTAAATTTATTTATTATCTCTGGATGCGCTTTGACATTAAGGTATCGTTGTATTGGTCTCAAAACCCCAACTGCCTTTAAATCTATCATGTAGGACATAAAAATAAAAGAAATCAAAAGGAGATTCAAAAAATATCTCTAAGTAATGCGTTTTAATTTTATAAGTAATAATAAATTGGCTGAAAAACTTTTGATAACCGGCCGTCATCTCTCATTAAAACATCATCCATCAAAAATTTTACTGTTTTGAGATAAGTGGGTGGTGTAAAGCACTAAAAAGACTGAAACAGGATTGATAAAACAAAATTTATATAAATATTTACAATTACAAATAATAAGCAAAAATAAAATTAATGGCTTTCGTCTGCTAAACTTACGGCGGGTTTAGTATCCTTTTGCTTTTATCTCATAATATAGTCTGTTAGATCGTAGTAAAATTTATTTTGTTTATAGTTTATTTTAATTTTGTTCCGGTCTTTTTAGTTGATTACTTAAAAATTGTTTTTCTTTTTTTGTTTATACATACATATATTTTATTATTAATAAATTACGTTTCCTTAAAATGCAATTTTAGTAATATTTTCTCCTCGAACAAACAACAAACAAGTAATCAAAAAAATAAAATCCCATAAATTTATTGGGACATTTTCTTAAACACGTTTCTATTGTTCTGTCAAAATTTTCATAGATCTTTATTTAATTTTCCTTACAACAATTTAAGCTTATTGAAAAAAAAATTAATGTATAAAAATAATTATCGTCCTCATCAGCGATAACGTCATTATTATTATCATTCATTTTTAAAATAAATGAAGAGCAATTACTTGAGAAAAAACTTACAGAGAAGGAACATTGGAGAAATTCTTAGAGAATTATAAAAATCGTTATGAAAAAATGTATGCGAAATATTTTTTTAGTTCATAGCAGCAGTTCCTACACCCAGAGAAAAAACATTTTTCATTAATGTCACCTCTAACAAAATAATGTATTTTTAACGAAAACGTCTAAGCATATTATGGCTAAATTAGTCTTCCATAAAGAAGCCACCGCCATAACATGGTTGCCACCAAACAAAAATATGTCTAGCATTTATAAAATTAAACAAATACACTGTGCTAGAACTTGACACTTTTTTGTGACAAGCGGGAAACCTCGCGTTTTAACCTGATTCGGGTACGCTGAATCCAGTTTTCGAGATTACTCAAAAAAGGTTTATTTTATTGAAAATTCAAAATTACCTTTAATGCGCAGTCGTTTTAAAAACATTATTTTTTTGGGAAAAAAATTATTTTTTAGCCATATATCAAAATTTTTGCTTGTTAAAAATTTTAAAAAAATATTAAAATCTTTTCCAGAAATATAAAAATTTAAGTTTCAACCAACACTTGATTTTATACACAAAAGACGAAAAATTTAACAATTTCATAAAAAGCAATATTTGTATGGGAGCCCCCTTAAGAAGTGCTGATAAAGGGCATAATAAAGGGAATGTCTCGAGAAAATGTTTGGAACAAAAAACCATTGGAGGTCGGTCATACTTTCTATTCCAATAGGGGCGACTGCTTGGGAGGTATCGGGCTTTTTCTCCAATATATTTCTAGTCTGTATTGAAAAGTTTGTATGGGAGCCCCCTTAAGAAATCGTAATAGCGGGTAGGTATGTTAGAAATAAATGATGGAGATGAAAAATAAAGTTAGGTTAATCATACATTTGATCCATCTAGGGGCATGCTAGGCACTGCAGGCGCCAAATTTAAGAATTTCAACGATACTCTGAAAGAATTATAATTCAATTTTTAGCGATAGACATGAAAATATATGGAAAAAAAATTTAAATATTAATGTTTCATATCATTAATGAAAAAAATTCATTACGATAACGAAATACTGAATACTAAATGTAAGAAATGTTTAGGGTCAAAAACAAACAACGCGAAAGAAAAAACAAGAGCAAAACCATTCTTTTTTCTTTAATTGTTAATTTAAATACACAAAATTTACGCAGTAGTACACGCCACACTGAAAGAAAAATGCTTCATATATTTAATGAATCATTTTCATAAAAAAATGTTCCTTGGGTAAATGAAAATGTTCATTGTCTAAATGAAAGTTCATAGTTACAATGAATTTTTTTCGTTAAAATCGCTTCATTGGATTTCGTAATTACGTTAAAAATTTTCAATGGATATATGAAAACTTAAGTTTGTCCAAGTTAAACAAAAAATTTTAATTGGGAACATAAAAAAACAATATACAAACATAACTATATTCATAAATTAATAAAAAATTATAGTTTCCTTAAAAAAATGTTTAATTGTTAATCAAAAAATGTAAAATTTAATTATTTCATACATCTAATGTAATACGCCATTAAATTTGTGAAATCAAAAATTTTATTTGTTAAAGCAACATATTTCAATAATGCTTTCATAAATTTAAATCTTCATTATGACAATGAACAATGTCATTATAGTAATGAACCAAAAACTTTCAATCAACGTTGGTTTTGTTGTTATGGATAACTTAATCTCATATTTACGCTCTTCATTGAGTAAAAAACATAGTTTTTTTATCCGAAAACTACACTGCCCCGGTAGACTAGCTAGTAGTGAGCTAGTCTATAAGAAAAAATAATATAAAAAAAAAATGTGTCACTTTATTGAAAGTATTCATCCAATGAATAATATTCATCGATCTAATGTAATGTTTCATACAATACATTTTAATGAAACAGGTTTTATAGATCCAACGAGGCGCTGCATAGGTTCCATTGTTATGCAATTTTTCATGAGATTAATGTCAAAATTCATTGGCATTGCGAAGAAAATTCTTTCAGTGCAGAAAAATGGAAAGAAAACAATTGAGGGTCGTCGCGGGCTGGAAATTGAATTTAGTACAATTTACTTAAAGGTATGCTTATGAAAGTAGAACATAACGTGATGTAAAAGAAATATAAAAACCAAATAAAATTAATAAAACTTGATGATTTGAAACAGGAATAAAAAAAAAATAAAATTCACAACAGCTCAAAACTCATTAAACTTATAAAAGACTGTCTTAAAAATTACCAAATTTAATCATTAATTTAATGAATTTATGTCATTGAACAAATTAAAAATTTCATTCAAATATAAAAATAACGAAAAAAATTTCATTTGACTCTTTATCATTATGTTAATGAAATGTTTCATTATTGTGATGACAAATAGTCACAGTCTTAATAAAATTTTCTAACATTTAAATAATGCAAAATTTTGATCGATTTTTTAAAAACATTTCATTAACGGTGGGCTAATGTAACATTCTTCATTAATCCAATGAATGGTTACATTGGTTGACTTTTAATGTAATTTTTCATTGGATCAATGTCAAAATCCATTGGATCTGTGAAATTTTTTCAGTGTAGATTTTTATAGCTTATTTAATGTCATATGCACAAAAAAAAATAATTATCATATTTGAATACGAAATTCGCATATTTGATAAAAAAATTTTTTGAATTTTCTGCGATGACGATTTTTGCATTATTGATAAAAAAGTTTGTAGGTATAGTTATTGAATTTTTAGTCAACAACCAAGTTTATTGAATCAATAAAAAAAGTTGTTGCCCAAAATAATTTTTTTCAACAAAATGTTTACGTGATTTGTTAAACTAAATTGTTGAAAATGTGGAATAAATCAAACAAAATGTTTATCGAATCTTTATTTATTTGTTTATTAATACTGATGTGCTATTTTCCCAATTTTATTTTTTGATAAATACACTAAAATTTATTATTGGGGGATAAGCTAGTTCCTATGCGCATTTCGCTGGTTGCTTAGGCCAGATCATCAGGAAACCTTTTTCTAAAGGCTTTGGCAAAACTAAAGATATTAAACCAAATAAAAGTGTTAAGCGAATGAGAATTATGACCTTTTATAAAAGGGACAAGAGTTGTAAAAATACTGTTTTAACGTTGATTCAAATATTTGTTTTATTGAATATCAAGAAATATTTAAATATTTCATTATTAAATATGTTTTATTGAGTGCTATTTTGCCAAGTGTATATATGATAAATTTTTTCATTGAATCAAACAAAAAGTTTGTAGAACAAAAATTATATTTTTAACAAACTGTGTTGTTTAAAATTTTCTTGAGATATTTTTTTCTGTGTGATTTTCTTGATTATTGTTAGGCTTGTGTCGTTCTTGAATGAATTACTTCAACTGAATGATTCACTTAAGTGAAAGAATGAAATGTTTCCGTATTTTATTTCCATTCCTTTCATCTTGTATATTTTCATATTCTGTTTTATGTCTATCTTGTTTGTTATGCTTCTATTCTATTGATCTATTGAACTTTTATTGAAATTAAGTTTTTTTTAACTTTTTTTTAGCGAATGACAATAAGAGCAATCTGAACTTTTACATACATACATAAACATGCTAAATGTGTGCTTATTTTATACTTAAATTTTTCTAAAATAACTCTTTAACTTAAAATCTAATTTCCATTAACTATAAAAATACGTTTTTGTTTTAAAAATATCAATTTAATCATTCCTAAAACGAACTTGACACCTCATTCTGAAAGCTGTTTGTGATTTAGAAAGTTGAAAGAAAAGAATGAATTAATTCACTTAACCTTTCTGAAAGAGAATGAAAGATTCACATAAATGAACGATTTTGCCCAATACTAATTATTGTAGTTTCCTGATAGTTTTTGTGTTCTAAACTAATAATGATTTTTTTAGTTTTTAGAAAATCCTACTTTGTTATTATGTTTTACTTCCCTTTTTTATTTAGCTCCTAAGTCCCAATTTACAATGTGGTCATTTCTTGCCGGCCAGACGAAGAGAGGAAAAAAGTAAAGTGTGTCACGCTTACAAGTCGCCCCCTTATCAACAAACTTTGCTGTCTGGCTAGAAATTTCCACATTGTAAATTGGGACTAAGACAAAAGCCATCTGTAATGTATCTACTCTCGAATAGATTCTTAAGTTAATATTTAAGAAAATTAATTTAAAATGACTTAAAGTATTTTATTTAAAGTAAATATTTGTAATTGAGTTGTCATTGTGTGTTTCCTTAAAATACCATGACTTAAAGCTTGAATAGATAGGATTTTTTTGCGTTTTTTTTTTATTTTGGTAGTAATTTGTACTTTTTAGTTGTGAGGGGGGCTTTTTTTTTTTTTTTTTTGTTTTGTTTAGGGTTCGTACAGGAGGCACGTGTGTCAAACAGGAACTAATTTTTCATTACATGAAAACAACAACAAGAACAAATCTATTATAATGTATTCTTTTGATAACAAAAAAAAAAAAAAAAACAAAAAAAAACGTCAAGAATTATGCTGGCAGTTGAACAAGTTTTATACGTCAAGTCATTAGAAGTAAATTTGTTCAGAAATTGGAATACGGCTTAAAATAATTTTTTTTTTTTTTGCCACTATAGGCTTATAATTTGACAAATTACCTGTGAGTAATTTAGGTTATGTAAGCCAAAACAATTTTTCAAATCTAAATGACTTTATAAGTTGCAAAAGTAAAATAAGTTAAATAAAGGCACTATTGAAGGCTAGTTCATAGCAATTAATGAGCTAATTTAATACAATAGCCAAAAAAAAAAACACTTAAAACTACAGCTAATTTAGAGTTATATAAAACCTAAGTTTAGACTATAGACTGGAATTTAATTTGAAATAAGAAGTTCCTTAAGCCGAATGCTATCTAGATAAATATCTAAATCTATATAAGCTTGACACACTAGATATTGTAAAGTAATCATCGACAAATTTTATTTGAATACCAACATTTATTAGGAAGTTATGGTATTGGTTATGTTTTTGGAAATCGTATTTGTATGAGAGCTATGTTTTTAGGTTGTGTAAAATAAAGTTTTGTTCCAAATTTAGTCATAATACTAACATTATAACTAGGATCTTACTTAGACTTTACGAGTCTTCTTTAGTTAGACCTTGGCGGGATGATCACGCAAGAATTTTGTACGAGATGGGTCTGCTTGATCAGGGTATTATTCTCGAGGGAATTTCGGATCATAAGACTATGACCCTGGACTTCGGTGCAACACCACCAGTGGGGTTCCCGGATAGGGAAATTCGGAGTGGATCCAATGGACTGTTTGAGGGGTGGGCAGTATTTACGGATGGATCCAAGATGGAAACCGGCACTGGTGCCGGTGTTTATATCGCGGACACCGAGGTAAAAAGGTCATTCAGACTCCCTGATGAGTGCAGTGTCTTCCAGGCTGAGATCCTAGTGATCTGGAGGGCGACGGTTATCCCTATCGGAAGTTTTATTTATATAAAAAAGAAACACCCCTTATAATCGATGCAATTCTTGAGTTAAAATCTTGACGTAATTGTGGTAATTTACTGATGAAGAAAATATGCAAACATACCCAAATGATTAATTGCGTTTTCTATTTTAGCACAGAAATTTTTCTATTTCTGTTCTTTAACTCTGTCATATATTTTATATGACTAAGCTAGAGGTTTTTTTTTTTAAATAGGGGGGCCTTATATAAGAGCAATGACAAAACTAAATTATGCTTCATAAATAAATACATTTGTGTAAGAATTAATCACTTCATGGGAATTGACTCACACTTGTTCCCTTAGGAGAGGTATATAAAGGTTGGTTAAGGGCCGATGTTGATTTTGAATAAAACACAAACTATTTAGGAAATTATTGTAATTTTATTTTATTATGATATATTGGTATTACTCAATTATGTATGGAACAAAATATCGGCCAAATGGGCGCCGCGACCACGGCGGCACACCTCCATCCGATGGTCCAAATTTTCGATGACCCTGAGGCATAATGGAGGTTCTATGCCGTTAATGTGCCGAATTATCTCATCCTTTTGTTCTTGAATTGTTGCTGGCTTATCGACGTACACCTTTTCTTTCAAATAACCCCAAAGAACAGTATCACGGATCACATCGTGGGTCGATCTGAGGTGACAATTTACGTCGATAGTCAGGCGGCGCTTCGGGCATTGAAGAGCCATACGGTGCGATCATGGCTGGTTGCGCGGTGTAGGAACGCTCTTAGGGAACTCATGGGGGCATTCAACGTGAGGCTGTGTTGATACCAGGACACTGCATGGTTGATGGGAATGAGGTGGCGGACGAACTCGCGAGAGGAGGTTCGGGTCTCGACTTAGTGGTGGGGGACAGGGGGTAAAACCTCCCCTATGCTACTACTATGGGGTGATACGGGAGAAATTCCGTGATGACGTTGACCGATCCTAGAGGGGCAGAATGGATTGCAGGGTGTCTAGGGCACTATGGCCCAATTTGGACGCGGGGGCAACCAGGGTTCTACTGGGATTGGATAGGGGTAGTCTCAGAACACTTATAGGGTTCTTGAAGGGGCATTGTCCTGTCAGGGCTTTTGCGGGCAGATGGGACAACGCCATACCGGACTTCTGCAGGCTATGCGAGGATTCGGAGGAGCTAGAGACGATCGAGCATGTACTGTGCCATTGTCCTAGGATGCAGGGTCTCAGACTGAAGTGGCTAGGAGATAGGTTTCACGACGAACTGGGATGCATAGCTGGATGTAATCCGGCCAATCTACTGGGGTTTGTCAGGGAAATAACGCGGCTGTTTCTGTTGAGGGGACTGTAAGGGGGGTATTGGTCCTACTTTCTAATTTTCTGTCTATATCATACTTCCTTTTCTTTACTTTTCACTTCCTCTTATCTCTATCTCTATCTCATACTTCATATTTTCATTGAAGGGAATCCCAATGGATCGTATTCGGTCTCCGAGTGGAGGTGTGCCTGTGGGCGCACAACCCTTCTTAACCTAACCTAACCTAACATTATAACATGGTTTATGGGCACAAAGACTCTGAAACGAAAAGATAAATAAATGTATAGGATCCTTGTGAAATTATGCACCGTTCCTCACAATTATCAATAACAATTTAATGTTCCGAATTTCATCACATTTTCTTAAAAATTTCGACCTTCACTTCGCGCTCAAGGTTTCCTTGGCCAGCTGGATGGAAGGACATCGTTAGATTGACTGGTTTACTAGAAATTGTGTAACTTTCGAATTTGGTGTTACAAAGCATAAAAAAAAATCTTTTCAGCACTTTATACCGTGCCGCGTAATTTCCAGTCTGCTGGAAAGTTGCTAACGTAACGCCAATTCCTAAAAAAAGGAATGGCTAATAACCCTGAAAATTACCGCCCAATTGCAATTTTTTCGGCACTTTCCAAAGTTATGGAGAGTATGGTAAATTACCATCTTGTCAAATATTTAGAGTCAAACTACCTACTAAGCGACCGCCAGTATGGCTTTCGTAGGGGTCGCTCTACTGGATAATTACTAGCTCTGTTATCGGAAAAATAGTGCCATTCCATTCACCATTTTGGCGAAAGTGAGGTAATTGCTTTAGATATTTCCAAGGCGTTTGACCGAGTCTGGCATGGTGCACTCTTGTCAAAACTTGCTGCAGTTGGTGCCGGTTGATAATTTCTCTCGATTTATATCGAGTCTATCTACTCTTTTGCAGATGACAGCAACCTTTGCCACTCGTACTAATTCGAATACAGACCAAGCGTATCCGATGTCGGTGCTATGAGGCAGAATATGAATGAGACGCTTGGCCGAGACCTTGACATAATCTCGGAATGGGGTCGTGCGAATAGGGTCGATTTTAATGCCCGAAAAACCCAATGTTGCGTGCTGACGCATAAACGCGTGACAAATCAGGGTGCCTCATCTGTATTTATGGGTGGTATAATTATTGAGGAATCGGAATCTCTTGATGTTCTGGGCATGAGGATACAATGTGATGCCCGATGGACAGAACATAAATTCAAGGTGTCGAAAGAAGCATTCAAGTGCCTCGGTTTGCTAAGACAGTGTAAGATATACTTCACTCCATCTGATCTCCTTACTATTTATACCACCTATATCCGACCGCGTATGGAATACAACTCTCATGTGTGGGCCGGTGCTTCAAAAACTATTTTGGAGCTTCTCGACCGCGTGCAGGAGAGGGCGAACGTTCTCATTGGTGACAGTAGGGTATCCAATTCTATTGACTCCCTTGAGCACCGTCGCAATGTGTTTTGTATTTGCCTGTTTTATCGTTACTACAATGGGATGTGTTCTGACGAAATTAGGGATCTGGTTCCCGAAACCCGTACGTTTGTACGTAATACACGTTTTTCCTCAAGAGTCCATCCTTGTGTGGTCGATTGGCAGGTTAATCGCACAACGCATTACAGAGAGAATTCGTTTTTTTCCCGGACAGTTCGTATGTAGAATAACCTTCTTGCAGAAGTCTTCCCTCTCACTTACAACATGATTAAGTTCAAATCGAATGTTCACAAACACTACTCCCTTTATCCTACTTCCCACAACCTATTTTCCTAGTTCCAACACAATGCAATGCATTAGTAGGGGTCATCCCCTGAGTGCTGGTCCTAACAGAAAAAAAAAAAACATTCTGCTGGCTGGCCCATAAAACTGTAAGATATATAAAGTCCACTCCTGAAGTATTCTAACCAGTGTTCGAAAATAAACATAACATTATTTAGCGTTCGGCTCACACACCCAGGAACGATATCTTTTTTTTTTAGTGTTTGTGTAGACGAACTTAATAACGTTCGTAACTATTTTCAAGAAAGAGCCGAACATTATATAGTGTTCTGTTCTTCGTTTGAAAACAGAACAATTGTAGTGATACTTTAGACATACATTATACATATTTTAATGTTCTATAATGTTTGCTTTTTGATAAAGAAATAGACAAGCAAAAAGTTTTAGCAACGGCTGCAGCACGAAAAGTTTGTGTGTGTATTATGTATATGTTTTGTTTGTGTAAAATTATTTTGCTGGCTTTTTGTTTGTTTTTTTTTTGTAAGTATATTTTGTTTTTGGAAAAAATGTTTTGTTTTTATACCAGCCAAAAGGGACGAACATTAATGAGCCGAACCGAACACAATGAAGTTTGTGGTTAAAAAAATCCTACGGAATCAAATGTTCTCATCTTTTGTTGAGTTGGATAATAAGAGTATTATTTTTGTGTTCGACAGATGACAAACAGGGAAACGTTATATTTTTTAATGATTTACTACACAGACACTATTAGCGTTTGTGTTTTCCACAAATCTACAGAACCGAACACTAATTTATTCATGGAAGTAAAATTGTGACACTGTTGAGGTGTAGAAAATTTTACAAGCCCTGAGGGCTAATATAAATTTAGACGTTAGCGAAGAAATTCCTGACAATTTTAATTCACAATAGAACTTTGCTACCGTTTCACACGCACCCTAAAAGCGATAATTGATAAAAATCTTTATATATAAAATTGTAACGTTACTGACTGACTCACCACACAGAAAAATATAAAAATAGATATCAATTAAAAAATTTGTGATATTAATTAAAAAATTAATTAAATTAAATTAAATCACTAAACAAATTAGTTATTAAACGTTTAATTAAATTGATTAAACGTTTAATTCACTTGATTAAACTTTTAATTCACTTGATTAAATTTTGAATTAAAACTGATTTAATTTTAGTAAAAAAGTTTGGAGAATTTTTTCTGTGCACTGAATGAGTCATTATCACACAGCCTAAACACCTAAAGCTAAAAACTTTTAATTTAAACCGGAGGTTGGTCTCCCCCCAAACCGATTCACTGAGACGGGATTTTTAATAATTCGAATGTTTAGGAGGTTAAAAAGGGTAAGTCCGGTAAAAGAGATAAAAAAAAAAATTCATACTTTTCGTTGTTCTATGGAGAAATACTTTTAAGAAATTTGGCCCTTTTAGAGAGTATCGGGTAAAACCTGTATTTTGGTACTTTTTTGTCACGTCATCCATCTTTTAAACCAATAAACATAGAAATAATGGTTATATTACATTCAAAACTTATCTAAAAAAAAAATACAAATACGAATTTGGTACTTTTTTGAAATTCTTACGTTTAAGGGGTGAAAATCTTAACTATTTTTTTATGTACTTTTTTTACAAAAGATTTTTTTCCATTTATTGACATATGCGAACTAAATTATGGGCTCCCACAACAATATTTAGATTTTTAATGCTTCAAAGCGGAGAACAAAAAGTTCCAAGATGGAGAAATGCGGGAAATATAATTTCTGTTCATACAATATACTTCATTGCACGTCCAAAAAAAAGCTAAGGTAAAATGTAACAAGAAAATACAATATAATAGTCTGGTAGTGCATACAGTCATTTCTGAAAAATTGAAGGAATAGAACTATTACAAAAAAGCTTTATAAAATACATAACGGAAATTTAGCTTATAGAATAAATTCGAAAAATGAAAAATGTTGAATATAATTTATTTTTCTTTAGCTTGGACAAGAAGTTAGTGGACAAGAATCTATAAGAGGGAACTTTTCGGTACTTTTTTGTAAACTGGTACTTTTTGAATTTCCGTTAGTATTGGACATAAAATTAAACATTCAAGGTCCAGGGTGAATGAGAATCTGTTAGAGGAATATTTTTGGTACTTTTTCGTTATATATTCTATTTGAATTTGGGGACTTATTTCACTTATATTTTGGGACTTACGTGACGGACTAAACTATTCACACAGCATGTACTTCCATTTAAACGCTTTTATATCTTCCAAATAAAAAGAGTTAGCCCAATGCAGTGTTCAACAAATTTATTTATTCACTTATTAGCTATACAAATATATATAAACAATCATTCTATGTATGATAGGTTTCTAGAAGGAAGTAAGTAAGTTATTAAAATCATAGTTCTGGGAGGACTTAAGTATTCACACAGTTGCAGTTTTTAGTTTTTAAACTAAACTAACTTAACGTTTTTTTTTTATTTGGCAACACTTGTTGTAAAGGAATGTTGGAAGTACCGTTATAACTCATTTGGTTTGTTTTAATTTAAAATAAAGTGTTCTCTAAAAGTGAAATTTTTTAAAATGGGCCGTAAACAAAAAGAAACAACGGAAGCTGAAAGAAAAATTGTGTTAGAAATGCATAAACAAAACAAATCGCATGCAGAAATTGGTTATATAATCAAAAGAAGCCGATTCACTGTAACCAGCATCATTAAAAGATACAAAGGGTGTTCAGATCTTAGAAGTTCTCGTCGCATTGGTCGGCCGCATAAGCTGAGCCCAAGAGAAGAAGCCCAAATCATAAGAAAATTAAAAAAAAATCCAAAAACAGCATCCACTGAAATAGCTGCAGAATGTTTAGAGGAGATTGCCATAGAAATCCACCCAAAAACTGTGCGCAGAACTCTACACCGTGCCGGTTATAGCTCTAGAGTAGCGAGGAAAAAACCCCTCATAAGCAAAGTTAATAAATCAAAACGTTTAAATTTTGCAAAAGAATATATTAATAAAGATCACAACTTCTGGGAAGGTGTATTATTCTCCGATGAAAGCAAATTTAATATTTTTCAGCCTGACGGTAGAGTGCGAGTTTGGAGAAAGCCAAACAAAGAATTGGAAAAAACAATGTTGTAAGTACGGTCAAGGACGGTGGTGGAGGCGTCATGGTGTGGGGATGTATGGCTGCAGCAGGCGTTGGAAACTTAGTTTTTATTGAAGGAAAAATGGACAAAACTATGTACCTTGACATTTTGAAAGATAACCTGCTGCAAAGCGTCGAAAAGTTAGATCTTGGGGGCAACTTTTACTTTCAACAGGACAACGACCCTAAACACACGGCCCATGACGTTCGAATGTGGATAGTTCATCATGTTCCGCACATACTCCCCACTCCACCGCAATCGCCGGATATGAATCCGATTGAACATCTTTGGGATGAAGTGGGTAGACGCATCGGAAAGCACCACAAAACATAGGGTCTGATGTTACAAAAAATGAGTTTATTCAATGCCAAGAAGATTAAAAGAAGTCGTAGAAAAGAAAGGCTTCTCAACAAAATATAAGTTATATGTAAGTAATTCAACTTGTTCATAAAAGTGTAAATAACTGTGTGAATACTTTAGTCCCCTTATAATTGTGACCTGAATTACGTTTTAATTAGTTTCAAATAATGTAACCTACTTAGCATTAGTTTTTCTTTATATTTTAATAAACAAGAAGTAAATAAACCGTTTTGTGGAATATTGCACTGGGCTAGCTCTTTTTATTTGAAAAATAACAACGATTTTAAGTAAAAATACTTGCTGTGTGAATAGTTTAGTCCGTCACTGTATTTCATGCGGACTTATTTCATGGCGCCATATGGTAACTCTAAGAAGGATAAGATTTGATATAAAGGCTTGTCGCGAGATTTAATTGCTCATATTTACTTAGGTTACAAAAATTTAAAGTAGAAATCAATCAAATCAAGTTATTAACTTTACTTGTTTATGTATACACACAAGTTAATCCAGCGACAAGCTTTTATATCGTATAAACTGTGCAATGACGCTATAAGTTGACAGTAAAAGTTTTAAAGTTAAAGTTTATTGTTTTCTTTTTAGCGCCGTTAAATAAAAGCTTGTTTTTAAAATGGTTTTCTACTTTTATTTTTTTAAAACTCGCTTTTGTACTCTCAGTAAGTTGATACTCACATTGTAGGCAAGCATTAGAAAATTTGTCCGCCATATTGGATTGAGAGTGACGTCCCTTTATTTAGGAGGTGTTCTCAGCAAGCCCTTTCATGTGATACCCATATTGCAGAAATGAATTTAAAATAATTAATCCACCATCTTGGGTGTTCCGCCATGTTCAATCTAGAATAACGTCACATAGCTTACCATGTATTGTCAGCCAAACTGAATGTGTATACAAAATTTCAGCTTAATCGGTTGAATATATGTATCTGCCTTAAAATTAAGTTGCAAGATTTCACCCGAACAAACATACATACATACATGCATACATTGCAAGTTAAATAAAAGCGTTTTAAAAACAAAAATCAAAGAAATTTCTGTTCAAAAATACCTATATTTATGTAGTATGTACGTATGTATATAATATTTTTAAAATAGTTTCACAGAAAAAATTATCAGTAGTTTTTTTTTTATCAATTAAAAAAACTGTTTAAAAAGTATTTCAATTTAATTAATGGGATAATTATTATTATTTTTTTATATTTATTTTTATATTTATATTTATTTTTTTTGTTAAAAGAAAATTAAAAATATATTTTTGATTTAATTAACATTTAAGTTGTTTTGAAATAAGTTATTATACAAAAAATTTATTAAATAACAAAAATTTTTAATTGATTTTTTCGTTTAAAATAAAATAATTTAAGCTTGTAGAATTGTTGTTGGGAATTGTCAAAACCTCATCTATATTTAATTTAATCAATTAACAGATTGTTAGAAACAGCAAAGTGTTTTGATCATTTTTTTAATTAAAATTTAAAATGGTTAAAGATTGATGTTTGACTGTTGGCTGGCAGGCACCGCAGTCGTGCAGAGGTTAGAACTCAGAGAATTCTGATGAAATAATGTGGTGATTCTTGAGACATGTGAATTCAACCCAGGTTCGAGTCCCAGCTCAGCCAGGAAAATTATCAATTTTAAATTTTTTCTGTGTGATTTCTCAAAAAGGTGTTTGGTACAAGTCAAAAAATGTACTAAATGTACTTCTGAGCTAAAAAAAAAATTTCAGATGTCTTCAGTAGTATCGTATGGCAATTCTTTTCTTAGAATTTATTAGCCCTCTAACTCGCATTTTAAGGGTTAATTTTTTAACTTCCACACAAAAATATACTAAAATGGCACTTAAGAGGGTTAAAATGTTCCACTAATATTTTCTGCATCGAATTTCACTAGGGGTCTTCTAAGACCAAAAAATCTTGCGATGAATGTAAAACGGGTTTTCGAAAAATTCAAAAATTTCATGGACCGGAATTTCGAAAATCCGTTTTACATACATTGTACGATTTTTTGGTCTTTGAAGACCCCTAGTGAAATTTGATGCAGAAAATATTCGTGGAAAATTTTAACCCTTAAAAGTGCCGTTTAAGTATACTTTTGTGTAAGACTTGGTAAAATGGACAAAAATGCCCCCCTTAAAATGTGAGTTAGAGCGTTAATAAATTCTAAGAAAATAATTGCCATACGATTCTACTGAAGACATCTGAAATTATTTTTAATGTAGCGTTCGTTACGCAGGATTTGCCCATATGACTTGATTACCCTTTGAGGTAAAAGTTTAAGTATGTTCAATATCTATTGGGAAAGGTGTTTGGAAATCTTCTAAAATAAATTCAATAAGAGGAATATAACCTACAACTCGGTAGTAATCTTCAACATTTTGGAAGTGATTATTTCGTTCAAATCTTGTCTTTTCGATTGGAACCTCGAACTGAACGCAAATAACTTTAACTTTTTCAAAAATTGCTTTAAATTGTTCTTCGGCTTTATATCTTTTCTTTTCAAGGCACATGATTAATGTTTTGATAAGGCTTGATCCTTTTTGAAGATCTATATCGTGCTTTTGTAAAATGATACTAAGTGGCTGTGTAACAATAAGTATCACACTGCAAATAAGTTCACAGGTACTAAGGAGTTCCTTAATATAAAGGCAGAGATACTACCTTTCCACTCAAACATTTTTTCCAAAGCTTCTACTATATGATGTACACTTGTTGCAAAGTCTAAAATTGAGTCGTGACGGTCCACCCATCTTGTCTCGCATAATGTGGAGCGTTTGGCTCCCAAATACTTTAATAAAACTGCGTTTCGCTTGGTATGATTATATTTAAAAAATTTTGTCGTTTTTTTAGCAAATGATACAACTTTTTGTATTAATGGCACTTTATTGCTTTTTGAAATTGAGTTGTTTGATTTATGGGAATAGCATGGCGTTTGTTTCGCACTTGTCGCGGTTTCCAGGATTTTTTAACAACTTCATTTTCTGCTGACATCAGAGGACACCCATTTGTTCCAACTCCTACACAATTTTGTAGGTCAAGACCCAAAATTTGTCAAAGCTTTAAGAACTATTGATGATAGTGCCTTCGCATCACTTGACACATCAACGTCATCCATATCCTTTGAAGCCTCTTCAAATGCTTTTACAATAAAGCCAATCAATTCATCCCTTACAACTTTTTGTTGTATGTTGAAATATCTTAAAGATAAGGAAATCTGGCTTTTCCCCGACAAATCCGTGCTTTCGTCAAAAATTATCGAATAGAATTTTGATACATACAACACATACATACATATGGGTAATTCCATGTCAAAACGACCAAGAGTGGGACACGACCCCTTCCGATTTTAATAAAATTTGGTGAGAAGGTTCCTTTTATCTTATTAGGAACATATATGAACGAAAAAAAATTTTTTAAAATTGTTTTTCGAAAGTTATGTCATATTCAAAATGTCATAATTTCGGAGAATTAGCCGGAATGTGTTGAGCTTATTTCTTCAATATCTCGAAAACGGTTAAGTTTATTGAAATAACTAAAAAAAAACCGAAATTCGGCAATAAAAAATAAAGTGGGGCTGGTCATACATTTGACCCATCTAGGAGCATCGTACGCGCTGTACCATACAAATATTGCGGCTTAATAAAATTCATTAATTTGGCTCCTGCAGCTTGGCTTGTAGCCCCAAGTATTCTCTTTAAAATAACATCAAAATCATCTTCGTATGTCAAGTAGTTTTCTAGATATTGAAGAAATAAGCTCAACACATTCGGCTTATTCTCCGAAATTATGACATTTTGAATATGACATAACTTTCGAAAAACAAATTTTAAAAATTTTTTTCGTTCATATATGTTCCTAATAAGATAAAAGGAACCTTCTCACCAAATTTTATTAAAATCGGAAGGGGTCGTGTCCCACTCTTGGTCGTTTTGACATGGAATTACCCATATATGTACATACTAAGGCTTTTTAATAATTCAACCGCACGCATTATCTAGTCAGACGTTTAGTCTTTGAATATAGATGGCACCTGCTGGGATTGAATGTAGAATAATAAGTATTTGAATACGGTAAACAGATGTTTCATTGAAAATATCTAATAAATAACTATAAGGATTTAGATTTGGATACTTATTGAAAATTTCGTTAGAGATTTAAAAAAAAAAAAAAAACCTTGCTGGGATTTCCAAAAATTTTTTACTTAAAAAAAAATTATTATTGGGATTCTTGTATTATCGAAATAAACAAAACATATTTTTATAATTTAGGGGGGGGGGGATTTCCTTATTTCCCCAACCCTCCCCCCTGAATCCGCGCCTGACCAGCACTAAGACATTAACGCTGACTTTGATTAAAATTATGGCTTCGACTGTAAATAAGTTAATATGTAGTTTGCTCTGTAACTATGCGGTAATATATTTTTATAAAAACTATACAATTCTAAAATATTTCGCTACATAAAATAAAAGTTTTCTTTTAAAGCAATATAAATTATTTATAGCATTTTTTTAATATATTCTGGTACTTTTTTTTTTTCTTTTTTTCTGGGGTCGATATAAAAATTGTCAAGTATAAGATAAACTTTAGCTAAAAAAACAGTGAAGCGTTAGTTATGAACAATATGTGGTTGAAAATATTGAATTTTTATTGATATTGAAGTGATTTTTTTTTTTGTTTTATTAAAAAGTTACTAAGTGCAGATATTGCTAAAAATAAGTTTCTAATATGAATTGAAATGAAAATATAGACTGAAAAGTTACAAGAAGTAAATGGTTTTAATTTGAATGTTAGGATAAAAAGGTAGAATCAAAAGGAACTTAGATACAATAAATTTTACATTTAGAATATATTTCATATTTAAATTACATTATTAGGAGAATTTTTCTAATTGTTAGTTTACACTTTGCCCTTTGCCCCTGCCTCTAATTTAATAAATTCTTTTGGTATCCTTTCGTAACTTTTTGAGAATTTTTAACCTGCAATAATATTCTCGTTTTCTTTTGGCGTCCCTTTAAAAACTCATATACGTTCAGACTTTACGTTCAAACTATAGGGTGTTTTTTTTTTTGGCTGCATGCCAACTTTTGATATCGATAACTATGGTTTGACAGCTGGGAATGTCAAACTGTATTGACCTTTGCTGTTTAGTAAGGTTTGACAACTCATCGTGAATCGTTTAACGCTAGAACAACGCTTCCAAATTTTGGAAATTTCTTTAAAAAAAAAAATTAATATGTTAGCGAAGTTCCTTTCTGGCTACGTCAATAAGCAAAACTGCCATGTTTAGAGAAAAGACAATCCTCAAGCTGTTTACGAATAACCATTACATCCAGGGGTGCCAGATAATTTTGATAAAAAATCGGCATATTTTAAAAAAAAATCGGCATTATCGGCACTTTAATATAAAAAAATCGGCAAAAAATCGGCAAATTAAAAATACCTATTTTAAATACAATAAAACCTATTCTTACCTACAAAAAAGAATAATTCAGAATTATCTAGGGGGTAATTTTGTTGTTCACTTCACCTTGCGTTGAGAAAATTTTCATAAAAAATATTTTGAATTTTTTAAAATTTCAAAAAATTATCAGCCATGTCACAGAGTACAATTCCATTCGGAAACGGAATTCATTCCGTATTTTGGTGCTTCAGAAAATTACGAAAAAATGTTTCGGAATGAAACCATTTTTGTTTTAATGAACGGTATGGGAGTTGTCTGTATCTGAAAGGCCATAAAACTATCAAAATACACTTTCCATCAACAAACAAATATGTTTTCTTCAATTCCGAACGGATTCATTCCGAACGGAATTGTACTCTGTGACATGGCCCTATATATGAAAATTTTCTCAACGCAAGGTGAAGTGAACAACAAAATTACCCCACTAATGTTTATGACTTATGAAATTTCAAAAGAATCAATCAAAATAAACGTTTTGCAAAGAAATTGTAATTAAATATAAAGTTTTTTTTAACTTTGTTATAATTAAATATATTCCATATACAAATTTTTGAGTTTGACATTTTTTTAGATCCGTTTTAATATTAATATTAAAACAGTTTAAATTATAAATTTTTAAATAATCTTTAAAAAACGAATAACTTCCAAAGATAACTTTTCCAGTGAACATCAAAACTCTGTTACATTATAAAATTATTTCCACATTTGCGGATGAATGTGGAAGGACCAAAAATTGAACCAACTGCTGCCATAAAATGTTCACGTTATAAATCTGAAATTTTTTGCCAAAAAGTTTGCAAATTTATTTAATTTTCCTTACATAAGAATTGGCTATTTAATTTATGTACTAACATCGTCCTCAATTGCGTAATAATCTTAAAAAAAAAAAAAAAAATTATTTAATTATCAAAGTAATTATTATTAAAATTATATTCGTTGATAGTGAATATAAATTTATCTTACCTTTATTCTTTTGTAAGTATTTATCTATCCATTTTCAAACATAAATATAAAGTGTTTTATATTTTCCTAATAGAAAAAGAAATTTTAACTGAATTATTTTAGGTTTAAAAATGATTTATTTTTTAACTTTGGCCTTTAATTCTTCATAGTCAAATATTTTTCAAATAACAATGTATTAACCCAACACACATTACAAACACTGCATTCAATATTGAATAAAACTAACCCCTTCTTCTTTAGTAGAAGCGCTGACTTAATAACAGTTGTCTCTTTTCAATGTTACAACTGTTTCAGTATCGCTTAAAGTTAAAGCTCAGTTAGCCGGAAGTAACAATAACGTTGCAAATCAGCTGCTTTATTTTGTTGTATGTAAAGCAATTAGAACGATTATAGTTAGCAGTAAGATGTTACGTCTCAATCTGTAAGAAATAGATTGGTCCTACTTTTTTACGGTAAGGTTACTGTTACTGTTATTCCCGGCTAAGTGAGCCTTTAGTGTATTATTAACAAACAAACAAAAAGTAATCGCCTTTTACGTGTTAGTCAAAAAATCGGCATTTTTGGAGCAAAAATCGGCAAATCGGCACTTTGATAATTTAGGGGTTAAAAATCGGCAAAATGCCGATTAATCGGCAAAAATGGCAGGCCTGATTACATACCCTAAAATTTACTATTTGGTGCGGTTGATACGCTCTTTCGATATGAGCACGAGCTGCCGTTACAGTGAATGACAAGCGCTATCGTGCCAAACTGATTGAATTTTTGTTTCCAAAAACTAATCGGCCAAACATCAACGACATTTGGTTCTAACAAGACGGCGTGCTTAACAATCGATTTATTGCAAAATCAATTTGGTGACAAATTTATTTCCAGGAGAGGTCCGGTCCACTGACCCCCGCGTTTGATTGATTAAACGCATCTGGGGCAGTCGTTATCGAGTACTTTCTCGATTCGAAAGCAATTTAATTTCTAATTATGTATTTCAGTCAATACTGAACAAATCGGAATTATTGTCTCAGTGTTGTAAAGCATTAATTTGAGTATCGACTGAAAGAATTAGAAATAAAATTGCTTTGTTGAGAAATTGAGAAAGTACTCGATCACGACTGCCAGAATTAGGCTCCTGGATAACTTTTTATGGGGCAATGTGAAGTCATTGGTTTATGGCGAAAAACAAGCAACTCTTGAAGCATTGGAAGCCAATATTCAAGCCACCATTGACGCCATACGGCCAGATTTATTGGAATAAGTAGTCAAAACTGTAAATGTACGAATTAATTAATGTAACTCGTAGCCCCGGCGCACTGTGGCTGAAAATTGAATTTCATCGGCCAAAAGTCCAATTTTTTGTCATCGCCGATTTCAAAAATTTTTATGCCATTCGATAGCAAACATATTAGAACTGAGGTATCCAAAAAACTAGATTAAAATATTGATAATTGTGGCTGTGGCATGCTGCTGGAAACAAATATTTTATGTTGTTTTAGAAAAAAATTAATTTTTGTAAATTTGATCAGAACTAAATTATGATTTCTCACAAACCATTATCAATAAAGGGTCGAAATTTTTTTGTTATATTAGTGGGATAGTAGTCTTTAAAAAGTGGTTCATTACATCACTGTATCATTTATACCTGATGTGTTATTAAATGTTTCCCCAGGTTCTATATTTTAGTTAAATCCGAATTTTAGAGGAGTAGAACTTGTTAGGGTCAAAATGGGTTAAAGAGATTTTAGTACCATCAGAAAGCTGAAAGTGTCCTCTTTAACCCCATATATACCTGTTGAACTGTTTGGAACTGTCTGTTGAACACTTTTTTCATTTTAATGAAATCACTCGCAACATTTTTTTTTGCTATTTTTATTTAAGCTGCTCATATGACTGAAATATAACACAATGGTTTACGAACGTTTTGTTTTGAAAAATTATTTTGCTTCTTATGAACGGCTGAACATATTTGAATGAAATTTTGAACTGTCATAGCCGGATAGCTTTTGAGTTGAATTGAAAGAATGGAGGGTCGGGAGTGTGACTTGCGGAACTCTAAAATTGGTAACCTCGGAAATTCAAACTTTTAAAAAATTCACCAAAAATATTTTATGGATTTCAAAAAAAATTAAACTTAAGGTGTGCTACAAAAAATATACTTAAATTTTTAGGTTATCTCCTTTGCCTTTGGAGATATTCGGATAAAACGGATTTTTTGGCTTGATTTTATAACGATTTTTCTAGTTTTTTAATCGGATGGATTATGTTTTATGTCAAACTCTTATCAATAGTGGGTTCAACATTTTTTATGTTGGTTGTAAAGCAGTCTTCAAACCATGTTATGTTGTATTACTGTACCGATTATACCTGCTGTGTTATTAAATATTTTTTCAGGTTCTATATTGCAGTCAAATTGAAATTCAGAAGTATAGAATTTATGAGGGTCAAAAGGGGTTAGAGAGATTTTACTAGCTGTAGAAAGGTGAAAGTATCTACTTTAAACCCAAATGCACTTTTGTACCTGCTTGGACCAGCCTATAGAACACTAAATTGGCAACACTGCTGTACTGTATCCATCAGCTGTTCGCTTTTTGTTATATGAAAACCAATACAAAAACTTACCGAAATGCAATGTTCCGTAGTTGCAAAAATAGAATTTCATACCGTTGTTACGTGGCATTTGTAAGACAGTGATGGGCGGCTTGTGTGTTACATTGAGTGCGGGTAATTTTGCTCTTTTTTTTTGGTACTTTTTTTGGTATATCTATGGAATTGCGACAAAACAACTTACAATACAACATATTTCCAAATATACAAATATACATATGTTTAGATGTTTAAAATAAACAAATGCCAGGCCAGTGGCCTCGAGCTTGACTAATTTTTAACTTATTTAAAATACGAAAGGTCGAATAAGAATAACTTTGATTAATATTAAATTATTAAAATTTTTTTCATAAACAAAATACTGTGTTAATACCATTTAAATTACGTGGTACCTTTTCTGCACAACGGTCACCATTTGAACATTTTTGATTCCCATCACTGTGTGTTATGTTTTATGCATACTATTACTTTTTGTTTATGTATGGGAAAACATATGACACGTTTTTAAACGTTCTATATGTGCACCAACTTGCTTACAGTACGGTGCGGTACCTTACGGGTACAGCAACGTTCGCCTAACTGAGCCTTAAAGCTTGGACCTCCAGCATTATCACGCGTTATACGATTTTTCGCTTTCTACGTAAATTAGCTTTACTTTCTACTTTTGTTCGTTCAAAACAGCTGATTTTGAAAAAAAAAATATTTTTTACTTGCGATGATAGTGCGTAAAATGAGTTGAGTGTTACTTGAAGTGTCGAACTCGAACAAGGTAAGAAAATGCAGTGGCACGAAAACGCGTTTTGTAAGCCTCCAGCTTAAATGAATTTAAACCAGCTCGTCATGCCTTTAATTGTTTTATTATTTAATTTTTTTCTGAAGCATACTTTTATGGTGCTTATATTGCTATATTTCTTTTTTCATATGCAAATTTCATAACGATATTGTTATACGAAATGTGAGGGTATGTACTTTAATTTTATTGTATTATATGAATAATTTTGTTAGTTATTTATTTCGTTTTTGTTCGCTTGCCTTTGTACGTACATTTTTTGAAATTGTGTTTTTATTCTCACACTTTGTTAAAGCCTGTAAAAATTGCAGCCTATTTTAAGGAAAATGCTAATTTTATTTTTCATATTTTACAAAGGGATTTAATCGGTTTCGCTTCAAATCTACTGCTATAAACTAAATTTAATTGCGGCTTAAACAAAAAAAAAAAAAAAAAAAACAATAATAAAAAAAAAAATGTCAAGTTCTTAAACACAGTAAAACTTAGCAGCTTTAAAAATAAAGAAAATCTTTTGTTCCTGGCAACATAATTTTTTTAATAATAAAATAATTTAGTTACAACGTTCTTATTATGTTATTAACTTAATATGTTTCCTTACAAAAATTACAAAAATCTCATGCCTTTAGAAGCAGGATTTTGACAAAGTAAAATTTGTTCTTACTTTCTTCTTTACTTTTTTGTACTCACTCTCTCTCTCTCTCCCGCTCTTCTAATCCTACCGGATACTGTGTGTCATATTTACATGCTGTACGTGTATTTCCGCCTCGCCATATTTAAACTTTATTATTTCAATTTTTTTTTTAACAAATGAAAAAAAAGGTTTTTCTTATCAGTTTTAAGTTTTTAATGTAAAAAATATTTATTTATGCAAAAATAAAAGCTAATAAGGCAAGTTTTTATTCGAAGGACACATTTTATTTTTATTATACATCATAATATCCAAAAACTTCAAAATGAAAAAAAAAAATAAAAAAAACTTTATAGAAAAAATTGGTTTTAATGGGAAAGCTTTATGGAAATTTTTGACACATTTTTCGCTAAACCAACAGACAATATGGAAATTTTAGGTTAGAAGAAGTCACAATATTGATTTTTTTTTTTTTTTGAAAACAACTAACGATATTAACATTTTCGTGAATTAATTGACGATTTTTAAATTTCCCGTTAGAACTTACTATTTTTTTTTTTTTTTTTTTTTTTTTTTTTTTTTGAAAACAACTAACGATATTAACATTTTCGTGAATTAATTGACGATTATGAAAATTTTCGTTAGAAGAACTTACGATATGGATTTTTTTCGCAAAACAACTGACGATATTGAATTTTTTCGAACAATTCACGATATAGTTTCTTTTCGCTAAAAAAAACAGAATATATTAAAATTATTCATTGAAAAAAATTACGATATTGAGTATTTTCGCTAAAATAAATGACGATTTTAAAATTTTTAGTTAGAATAATGATATTTATTGTTTTCGATAGAGTAACTTACAATATGTATTTTTTTTTTTTTGCAAAACAACTGACAATATTGAAATTTTTCGTTAGAACAATTCACGATATAGATTCTTTTCGCTAAAAAACAGAATATATTAAAATTTTTCATTAAAAAAAATTAGATATTTAGTATTTTCGCTAAAAAATTACGATTTTAAAATTTTTTGTTGGAATAACGATATTTATTGTGTTTGCTAGAGCAACTTACGATATGGATTTTTTGCTAAAATAACTGGCGATATGAATTTTTTAGTTTTTTGGTTGAACTGCTTAGGATATTGATTTTTTTCTTCTTAAAAACTTGATGATATTGACTTTTTTTTTTTGAAAAAATTACAACATTGATTGTTTTCGCTTAAACAGCTGACCATAGTGAAATTTTCCGTTAGAACAACTTACGATATTAATATTTTTGGTAAGAGCCGTTTACAATATTGATTTTTTTTCGCTAAAAAAGCTGCAATATTAAAATTGTTCGAACAACTTACGATATTAAAATTTTTCGTTGAAAAAAAAATATACGATATTGAGTGCTTTCGCTAAAAAAAACTGACGATATTGAAATTGTTCATTAGAATATCTTGCGGTTCATATTGTTTTCGCTAGAAAAACTTACGATATGGAATTTTCGCTAAAATAACTGGCGATATGAATTTTTTAGTTTTTTGGTTGAACTGCTTAGGATATTGATTTTTTTCTTCTTAAAAAATTGATGGTATTGACTTTTTTTGGAAAAAATTACAACATTGATTGTTTTCGCTTAAACAGCTGACCCTAGTGAAATTTTTCGTTAGAACAACTTACGATATTAATATTTTTGGTAAGAGCCGTTTACAGTATTGGTTTTTTTCGCTAAAATATCTGCAATATTAAAATTGTTCGAACAACTTACGATATTAAAATTTTTCGTTGAAAAAAAAATATACGATATTGAGTGCTTTCGCTAAAAAAAACTGACGATATTGAAATTGTTCATTAGAATATCTTGCGGTTCATATTGTTTTCGCTAGAAAAACTTACGATATGGAATTTTCGCTAAAATAACTGGCGATATGAATTTTTTAGTTTTTTGGTTGAACTGCTTAGGATATTGATTTTTTTCTTCTTAAAAAATTGATGGTATTGACTTTTTTTGGAAAAAATTACAACATTGATTGTTTTCGCTTAAACAGCTGACCCTAGTGAAATTTTTCGTTAGAACAACTTACGATATTAATATTTTTGGTAAGAGCCGTTTACAGTATTGGTTTTTTTTCGCTAAAAAAGCTGCAATATTGAAATTGTTCGAACAACTTACGATATTAAAATTTTTCGTTGAAAAAAAAATATACGATATTGAGTGCTTTCGCTAAAAAAAACTGACGATATTGAAATTTTTCATTAGAATATCTTGCGGTTCATATTGTTTTCGGTAGAAAAACGTACGATATGGATTTTTCGCTAAAATAACTGACGATATGAATTTTTTTAGTTAAAACTGCTTACGATATTGATTTTTTTTCTTCTTAAAAAATGGACGATATTGACTTATTTTGGAAAAAATTACAATATTTGTTGTTTTCGCTTTAAGAGCTGACCATATTGAAATTTTTTGTTAGAACAACTTAAGATATTAATATTTTTGGTAAGAGCCGTTTACAGTATTGGTTTTTTTTTAGCTAAAATAGCTGCAATATTAAATTTTTCGAACAACATAAGATATTAAAATTTTTCATTGAAAAAAATTACGATATTGAGTGCTTTCGCTAAAAAAAACTGACGATATTGAAATTTTTCATTAGAATATCTTGCGATATATATTGTATTCTAAGATAACTGGCGATATGCATATTTTTGGTTAGAACTGCTTACGATATTGATTTTATAATTCTCTAAAATAACTGCCATATTAACATTTTGTTTTGAAAAAAAAAATACGATATTGATTTTATGCGCTTTAACAATTCACCATATTAAAATTTTTCGTAAGAGCAACTTACGGTATTGATTGCTTTCGCTAGAACAACTGACTATATTGAAATTTTTGTAAGAACAACTAACGATACTCATTTTTTTCGCTTAAAAAAACTGACGGTAATGACATTTTTCTTTGAAAAAGTTACTTAATTGATTGTTTTCGCTTGAACAAATGACGATATTAAATTTTTTTCGTTAGAACAACTTACGATATTGGTTGTTTTTGCAAGAACAAATGACTTTATTAAAAAATTTTGTAAGAACAACTTACGATATTGAAATTTTTCGTTAGAATATCTTGCGATATATATTGTTTTCGCTAGAGCAACTTACGATATGGATTTTTCGCTAAAATAACTGACGATATGTATTTTTTTAGGTAGAACTGATTTTTTTTTTCTTCTTAAAAAACGGACGATATTGACTTTTTTTTGGAAAAAATTACAATATTGATTGTTTCCACTTAAACAGCTGACCATATTAAAATTTTGAGTTAGAACAACTAACGATATTAATTGTTTTTGCTAGAACAACTGACGATATTAATATTTTTGGAAAGAGCCGACAAAAGCAGACGAAATTAAATTTTTTTTGGTAGAAAAACTTACGATAATGACATTTTTCGTTTAAACAACTTACGATATTGATTGCTTTCGCTAGAACAATTGACTATATTGAAAATTTTTGTAAGAATAACTTACGATACTCATTTTTTTGCTAAAATAACTGACGGTAATGACATTTTTCTTTAAAAAAAATTACTTTATTGATTGTTTTCGCTTAAACAGCTGACGATATTAAATTTTTTTCATTAGAACAATTTATGATATTGATTGTTTTTACAAGAACCACTGACTATATTGAAATTTTTGTAAAAACAACTTACGATATTGATTTTTTTTCGATAAAACAACTTACGATATTGATTTTTTTCGATAAAACAACTAACGATATTGAAATGTTTTTGTTAGAACAACATACGATCATGATTGTTTTCGCTAAAACAAAATCAATTTTTTCGTTGGAAAAACTTGTAAAAATGATTTTTTCGCTAAGAAAAATTGAGAATAATGCAATTTTTCATTGGAACAACTTACAATTGTTTTCGCTAAACAACTGAAGAAATTTAAATTCTTCCTGAAAACAATTAACGATTTTGAAATTATTTGTAAGAATAATAAAGGATAATGAACATTTTCTTTAAAAAAAGTTTTCTGTTTTGAAAACTTTTTTTTGGGGTCACAGGAAAAACTTCTCGCTGACATAAAATTTATTTTAAGTGAAAACTTTAGTGAAGAAACTAAAATCCTTGGTATCACCAAGACTAATTTGCTTTACCTTTTTTTCTTTATTGTGCTTATAATGGAAAATTTAACCCAAACGTGTTATGTCTGGCTGAACCCAGCAGCTGCCTTGTGCTTGAGCTTATTAAAAATATCATTTACAGTCTCATAATCTGCCCCTAAGTTATTAGCACCTTTAACAAAAGCCAGTCGAAATAAATGACAAGGAATAAGTGGAAAGAAAAAAAGAACTGAAAAAGATAGTTTGAAAGGGGGGATATGGGAGCTAAGAGAGCACACAGGTGCTGGTTAGAGAAGGCTACTCTTATTATTAACATCGCCCTAAAAGAGGAAATGTAATAAAAGGAAAACTAATTTTAATGATGATTACTACTACACTGATATAAAGTTTCAGCAGGAGGGCTTCTGCTGTTCACATTGTGAATTGACGGGGGGTTACTATATTTTAGTAGTTAAAATATGACATAATTAAACACGTTTGTGATTTTTTACCTGTTAAACTGTCTAAAAGTTTTAACGAAGTTAAATTAAAGTTTAACTTAAGTTAAATTGTTTACCTTCATTCCTTTAAGTATGTTTTACCCACACATTTATTTCTTATTCCTTTCTAGTTTAAAGTAAATTTAAATTTAGAGGTTTTCAAAAGGATAAATTTCATTCCATCGTATCATTTCACAGGCTCTAGAGATTTTAAAAGAAAGCAAAAGTTTTAAGCCCAGTGTTTTTATTGTGTATTCTTTTGCCAATAACTTGAGTCAGGGGAAAATGGTCTTCAGCCTTTAAAACACACAGCTCGGGCAAGTAGAATGGAAAAAACACAACATGCTGCCTGGCACATCTGGGAGATGGGGGTGTAAGTTATTGTTTTATATACTTTTTAACGAAAACAAGAGAAAAAAAGAATTACATATTTGCTTTATGGCAACCCAGTTGGATTAAAATTTTTTTTGTCTGCACATTTTTCACAATAAAACAAAACATTTTTTTCACATTGTTGTCTAAAATTGAAGAAGATTTAACATGTATGGTAACAAAAAGTTTTTGTATATTTATTTTATGAGAAACGTGGGCAGGAGGAAAAGATTTTAAGCAAATTTAAACATTTTAATATCATGTATCGAAAATTTTCTTAAAACAAACTTTTTAAACGTCAATTTTCTACAAACAAATTTTATTAACGTTTAGTTTTTAAAGAAAAATTTGACTTAGATAAATTTTTTCAAGAAAAGTTTTTTAGTAACCTTAATTTCTTGTAATTAGTATTGTCGTTATTTTGCTGAATTGTTTATGGGTTTTAATCAAATTTTCATGATTTTAATCAGGCTAAAGTTCATCAAATTTAATTTACATAAAATTTTTTTATTCAGAGAGGCATTTTTACAACATTAGTTTATTTTTATACCCACACCACAATAGTGGAGAGGGTATTATGCATTTGTGCTGATGTGTGTAACGCCTTAAAATAGTGGTCCTAGACCCACCTTAAAGTATACCGATCTACTCAGAATCACTTTCTGAGTCGAACTAACGATGTCCGTCCGGCTGGCTGGCTGTCCATGTAACCTTGTGCGCAAAGTACAGGTCGCAATTTTGGAGATAATTTGATAAAATTTGGGTCATAGGTTCTTATTGGCAGAAGGACCAAGCCTATTGAAAATGGGCCGAATCGTAGGACCAAGCGGGAAGATAGGGGGAAATTTCTTCCTCTCAGAAACTATCAACCCGATTTTAATGAAATTTAAATCATAGATAGAACCATATCTATATGGACACAAAATGTATAAATTTTTAAAAAAATCGGACCACGAGGGGAGATAGCTGCAATTTCTAACTCTCAAACCGATTTTAATGAAATTTAAAACATAGATAGATCCATATCTATAGGGACACATTAGCTGTACAGTTTTTAAAAAATAGGACCACAAGGGGAGGCTGCGGGCAATTTCTGCCTCTCACAAACTTTCAAACCGATTTTCATGAAGTTTATAAACATAGATAAATCCATATTTACATGGACACATAAGCATGATGTGTTTTTAAAAACTGTGGTGTACGGTATCATATGGTCGGGCTTGACCGACTATATTTTCTTACTTGTTTTTTTTTTGTGTTGATATAAAATTTAAATACGTAAAATTTTTTGTAGAAATATTTTAATTCCGTAAAAGTTTCTATAGAAAAATTTCAATAACGAATTTTAATTTTGTAAAATTTTCTTAAAAAAATTCTAATATTGTAAAATGTTCTATATTTTAATAACGTAAACTATTCTATAGAAAAATTTTAAAAACGTAAAATTTTCTATGGAAAAATGTTCTATAGAAAAATTTTAATATTTGAACATTTTGTATAGAAAAATTTTAAAAACGTAATATTTTCTATAAAAAAATTTTAAAAACGAAAAATTTTCTATAGAAAAATTTTAAGAACGTAAAATTTTCTATAGAAAATTTGTAAAACGTAAACATTTCTATAGAAAAATTTTACGTTTTTCAAATTTAAAAAGTTATAAAAACGTAAAACTTTCTATAGGCAAATTTGATAAACGTAAAATTTTCTATAAAAAAATTTGAAAAACGTAAAATTTTCTATAGAAAAATTTGAAAAACGTAAAATTTTCTATAGAAAAATTTGATAAACGTAAAATTTTCTATAGAAAAATTATAAAAACGTAAAATTTTCTATAGACAAATTTGATAAACGAAAAATTTTCTATAAAAACATTTGAAAAACGTAAAATTTTCTATAGAAAAATTTGAAAAACGTAAAATTTTTTAAAGAAAATTTGAAAAACATAAAATTCTCTATGGCAAAATTTGAAAAACGTAAAATTTTCTAAAGAAAAACATTAAAAACGTAAAGATTTCTATAGAAATCAAATTTGAAAAACGTAAAATTTTTTAAAGAAAATTTGAAAAACATAAAATTTTCGATGGAAAAATTTTAAAAACCTAAAATTTTCTATAGAAAAATTTGAAAAACGTTAAATTTTTTGTATAAAAATTTGAAAAACGTAAAATTTTCTATAGGTAAATTTGAAAAACGTAAAATTTTCTATAGAAAAGTTATAACAACGTAAAATGTTCAATAGAAAAATTGGAAAAACGTGAAATTTTTTATAGAAAAATTTGAAAAACGTAAAATTTCTATAGGAAAATTTGAAGAACGTAAAATTTTCTATAGAAAAATTTGAAAAACCTAAAATTTTCTATAGCAAAAGTTATAACAACGTAAAATGTTCAATAGAAAAATTGGAAAAACGTGAAATTTTTTATAGAAAAATTTGAAAAACGTAAATTTTCTACAGAAAAATTTGATAAACGTAAAATTTTCTATAAAAGAATTTGATAATCGTAAAATTTTCTATAAAAAAATTTGAAGAACGTAAATTTTTCTATAGAGAAATTTTTAAAACGTAAAAGTTTCTATAGAAAAATTTTGAAAATGTAAAATTCTCTATAAAAAAAAATTTTAAAAACGTAAAATTTTCAATAGAAAAATTTGGAAAACGAAAGATTTTCTATAGAAAAATTTTAAAAACGAAAGATTTTCTATAAAAAAATTCGAATGTCATAAATTTTTCTATAGAATAATTCTAAAGCCGTTAACTTTTCTATAGAAAAATTCTTATGGCGAAAATTTTGCTTTAGAACAGATAAGAGTGCTATATTTCGTTCAATACTCTTATCCTACAAAGCCGAATTGGCTGTAGTTCATGCAAAATCCATTTTCACACCTATTTTGGGTTTTTTCAAGTTCGTTCGAAAGTAAGCGTGATTTTAACAGACGGGCACAAGGACAGGCAGACGAGCATAGCTAAATCGGCTTGGAGTGACTCAAAGACCCAGAATATGAGTATTAAAAAAGTTTCACATGGAAAGACAACTTATTATACCCTTATTCACCAATAGTTATGGGGATTATAAGAAATGCGTTTGTGCAGATGCTGTAACACCTTAAAATGTTTGTCCTAAACCCACCTTTAAGCATATCGATCGACTCAGAATCACTTTCTAAGTTGATCTAACGATGTCCGTCCGTCCGGCTGTCCATGTAAACCTTGTGCGCAAAGTACTGGTTAAAATTTTGAAGGTAATTTGATGACATTTTGTACTTCTAATTCGTATATCTAAAACGCTATAATTGTCAGAAGAATAAAGCCTATTGAAAATGGTGAGAATTCGTCTATAATTTCATATAGCTCCCATACAAGCCTCCTTCCGGAATGGAGTCTTTGTCTCCATTAACCATCTTATTATGTTGGTATTCAGATTAAATTTGGTCCAAATTTGTTTGATTGTGATCCTAATCGTCTTACCAAATTTTATTGAGAGCTATTGACAATAACTCCCATACAAATACTACTCCCGAAAGCAGCTTTTAATGCCATAAGTTCCTTACAATTGTTGGTATTGACATCAAAATTGGCGACAATAACTTTAACGATTGCTACTGTCTATTGTTTAAAGTTCAAATTTTTGAAAAATGTTGAGCAACATTTATTATTTCACACGAAAATTTTTATGCTGGGTACACACTATGCAACACGTTTACGCAATCCAGTGAATTAAATTCATTTTCATTCATTTCAGATTGCATACACATCAAAACGCTTTGATATTTTGAGGTTGCATTGAAACAGTTTCCATGTAGGTTGCACTGTGTGTACCCAGCATTACATGTATCGATGTTACCTATCATGCGAGTTTGAACAATTTGCCGATTTTATCCCTGCAAAGTATGCGACATTGTTTTGCGTATGTAAACAAACCCAACATGTATTTTACTAAAAATAATTTTTTTAATAAAAAAGAAAGTAAATATGGAAAAAACAGTTACCGGTTGTGTTGTATTAATTTTTTACTTCTTATTAAATAATCAGTTCATTCTTTTTTGCTTTTGCTTAAAGTTCCACGTGAAATAAGTGCAGCTTACTTTATTTCACAGTTGTAAAAAAATGTTGCCAGAAACATTTCGCAACTTTTTCACAAAATGAACAGAGTACAACTCTATCAAAATTATTTCATAGATATTCCGCACAAGTTTTTTTCATATGCGTTTTGACAGCATTTCACGTGAAATGTTGAACAGAGTACCAGGCTTAAATGTTAACCATAGGTACCATTGAAACCCCCATCGTAATATCTCTTAAAGGCAAACAAATCTTATATAGATTAATATAAAAAAAAAATTCGGCACAAGGAACTATTAAACAAATTTTAATCTCATAATATAATTTTTTCTGGCGGGCCATGATTGCCCGTGGATCCCAAATAGGGAACACCCTTGAAAATTTGTTTTATATTAGTATAGTGTAGGTTATCATATGGTCGGGCTTGACCGGCTTTACCTTCTTACTGGTTTTCTTTCTTTAACTCTTTTGAAGAAAAACGTTATTCAAGAAAATTTGTGTTTAAAAGAAAAATTCGGACCTTTTTTAAGAAAAAATTTTCAATAACAAAATTTTTCTAAAAAAAATACTAAAACGTAAATTTTTAGAATAAAAATTCTACTGTCGTAAGTTTTTCTATAGAAAATTTTCAAAAACGGCGATTTTTCTATAGAAATATTCTAATAAGGAAACATTTTTAAAGAACAATTTCAATAACGTTAATTTTTCCAAAGAAATACTTTAATGACTTAAACTTTTCTATAGGAAATTTCTTTAGTTTTCTCTAGAACTGCATGTTATTGTGATCTTTTTTTTATAGAAAACTTAGTGCCAGTTCACACACGTCATTTTTGACTTGCCAAGTCTTAAGTTTTTAGGTGAAAGCGGAACAGAAATGGCATACTCTTTTACAGGTCAAACTTGACGTGTGTGAACCGGCACTTAGCGATATTTAGATTTTCTGCTTTTCTATAGTAAAATGTTCGCTATTGCGTTAACGACTTTTTGTTCTGCCTTTTTTTTTAACACGTTTCTTTTGTTTTATCTTGTATTGTTTTATTTGGCCCCCAAAAAATTATGAACCATTTTTTTTATTTTAGTAAAAAAAGTTGGTGAAACCAATGGAAATACGAACAAACTGTTAAACAGTGAAATCAACTATTCTCTTTTAGATTTTCATTTTACGAAAAAAATTGACGTAATTTTTTTCTTTGTTTGGTTATTTTGGGAAATTTATTTGAATTTAGAATAATATACATTTAAGTGTATGTTTGGCAAAGTATAAAGAAAAAAAAAAATTACTTTAAAATGAAGCAGAAATTTTATGATTTATGACTTTGTAAACATTTCGTTCCAAAGAGGAGAGAACTTAAAGTGCTGCCAAGTTGGCAAGCTAAAAGAACAGAGAGTTAGTAAAAAAGCGTGAATAAAAATTTAGAAGTGATAAAAAGTTAAAGTTTTTTCTTAATACCATGTATTCTAAAGTTTTTAATAAATATTTACTTTGATGTAGAGAAAAAGTTGAGGAATTTTAAGACAGGCATAACGGAAATGTTTTAATGGGTTTTCCCATCGTGCGTAAAGATTTTCAAATTATTTCAAAAGTTTGAAATTGTTTAATAGTGCTTTAAGTTTTTTTTTTTATGTGATTTAAAAATTTGTATTGGAATTTAAAGCTAATCCACTTGATAAATTTTCAACATTTTATGTTACGAACCTTGTGTTGTTAATTTGCTCAAAGCATTTAACGTACAAATGTACATATGTACATATTTAGAATTGCTCCAGCTTATAAGATGAGCGTGTGTGTGTGTAAGTTTGGGCCTTAATATATTCATTCATTTAAATTTAATGCGTCAAGTTATGGCCATATGTAACACCATCAACAAAACCGTGCAATGTTTTACCACAGAAGTAAATCCGCCAATAATAACGACAGGCTACTAAGAGTTTGCATGTGCAGCAGGAGTAGAAAAACAGGACATGCAACTGAACAGTAGTACGAATACAAATGTAGAATTTTGTAAAGTTGTTATGTGCAAAATCCACTGAGTTGTTGGCTAAAAACTATTGTAATTGCATGGCAAAACAGAGAGACATAAACATTTTTGAAGCCATTTTCGCCGTCAACCCAATCCAACCCAGCAAGCAATGCAAACAGAGGAAATATGAAAGCAACCCCTTTTTTTAATTATTTAATTATTAGAGAGTTGTAGCATCCTCAATAATATTCCAAGAAAGGTTTGATTTGTCATTGCAATCATTTTCGCCAACCCAATCCAGTAAGCAATGCAATGATGTTTCAACACTAAAACCAACACACACGCAGGTATTGACCAACACTAGCAAAATCAATGTATGTTTAAGCCTACACGTGTTTACACAAGCGGTCCATATAGTTGTGTATTCCCAGCAAAAAACAGGAAATATTACAACAGCCCTATTTTAAGACATCAGATGATTAAGTACTTATTTAAGAGTTTTAGCATCCCAATAATATTTAAAACAAATTTTTGATTTAATATCAAAGGCAAAATACTTCGTCTCTAAAACTCTTGATTTTTGTTTGCTGGGTATGCATGTATTTACAAACCACCACACACACATGCTTACACGTTCGTGTTTGTGTAAATTGGTTTTATTACTCTCCTGTGGTATTTTGAACATGTTCACGTCTTCGTCCTCGTTCTCCATGCATAAATGTATATTTCCTCATGTATGTTAATACATACATACAAACATATAAACTTACATATCTACGTATTTATGGGTTTATGTGCATTTGTGTGTGGCCATTTCCAGGCTTTCAGCTGGTCATGTTGAAAATGTTAAATATTTTAAATAATTAAACATTAAACAAGGAAAGAAAGAAAGAGGAAAACAACAACCAAAATGAATAAATTAATGGAAATACAAATGAAAATTAAATGCAAAAAAAAAAATCGGATATAATAAGGAAAAAATCGGAAAATATTTGCAAATAAATTAATGAATAATTATTAAATAAAAACAATATGCAAAACAAAAAACAAACAAAGATTGAAAAAAGTAAGAAGCATTTAAAAAAAAATATGGAAAATTTAAACCACAAAAAAAAAAATTTTTTAACAAAACAATTTTCTCAAAAATTTTCCATAAACAACTTAACGCCAGCATAACACTTTCTAAAATAAATTTCGATTTATTATACATATGCACAGGGCTACCAGATAAATTTATGAGAAAATCGTCAGTTTGCTGAGAAAAAATAAAAAAATCGTCTTTATCGTTTCGAAAAATCGTCAAAAAATCGGACACCTTAAAATTTAGTTGTTTTTAAAGAATTTTTGTTCGAAATCTATAAAAAAAAACATTACTTTATACCCAGCTAGCATTTTCAAACGTGTAAGAGCTACTGTGAGTCTCATAAAGAGCGTCTTTAGTCGTCGATGACAGCATTTTTTAATCGCAGAAGATTTCTCACACGGGAAAAACTGTACCACGAGTCAGATTCTTCCATAGCACGAGAAAGACGCTTCTTCAATCGTTGAAGAGGTGGGTAAAGATAACACTGCGTCACAAATTTCCACCAAAGTCGTGAACAAATGAATCTAACACCTAATCTTGTTGTAAAATTGTCCGCTGGATTCGAATATAAAAAAAAAAATTGCAAAAAATCATCAAATTTATAATGAAGTCTGAAATCTTGTCCACTATAACTCTGCCATTTATTGACTCATCTTCACAAACGGCCCATGGTTATTTTAGACATTTTATAGCCTTTCACGAAATAGAAAGAAAGACATAAACTTTTGAAGATATTTGCATTTCAGTCACATAATCTTTTTTTTTAAAACACAAATAACGGTTGTTTTGGAATATCTCAAAAACTGTTCTACTTTTGACAAGTCAGATTCAGCGGACAATTTTACATAAAGATTATGTATCAGATTCATTTAGTCATAAAACTGTCAAGTAGAGTAATCGAGCGAGACTTTCATGTCAAGAATCGTTTGAGACTCATGTAGATATTCTCTTACAACTCGTGAAATGCTTGCCATATAATTGTTGAAAATCTGATTTATACAGAGAACCGTAAAAGGCTCATTCGATGATGGTTTTGACGAAAGATAAGCAAGGCGTAAAATTGTTGTTCTTGTTCTCTGAAAATAATCAAAGATTTTCTTAAGACTTGCATATTACAGCCGTACCTAAACAAAAGCGGTACGAGTTTTCTAGTTTTTGGAAAGAGCGGCCTGAACACTTTGCAATAAGAAACCCCGATTTTGACAGCTCGTTTAGAAGTGAAGTTTGCCGCTATTTTTAATTAAAAATGGCAATTCAGCTATTTATTGGTCAATCTAGCGTTTTTATCTCTATTTTTATTTATAATTTGTTGGTTTTATTAAACAAGAAAGCTATCACTTCTGTTCGTGATACAACGTTGACGCTCTCGCTTTGGTATGGCATATCAGTTCCGCCTTCCGCTCTTATTAAGATACGGCTGTTAAACATTCCAAGATTAAAAAATGAAATTGTCAGAAAAGAAGTGTTTTATTCAGACTTTGGAGACTGAAAAAATCGTCACTTTTAAGACAAAAATCAGCAAATCGGCACTTTGCTAGTTTCGGAACAAAATATCGTCAAAATGACGATAAATCGTCAAATCTGGCAGCCCTGCATATGCATAATATTTATCGGTTATACGAATTTTCTAAAAAAAAAAGAGAAAACTTCACTAATATAAATTTTTGATCAAAAATTTATTGATTCATAAATTTTACTAAAAAAAATTAACGATAAAATAAATTTTTCAAAAAAAAATTAATACGTTAATGCCTGTATTTATAAAAATTTTTTAAATTTCATAAAGGTTTACAAAACAAATTTTGTATGAAAATTTGGCTTAATAAACGTTTGTTAAATTTAATAATCGTTTATAAATACCGGGGTAAAATTCTAATAAAAAAAAATTAAGTATATTTTTGTAGGAAATTTATCAATGTTATAGATTAAAAAAAAATATGTAATAACACAAATGATTATAAAAATAAATTTACTGCCTGTTTAACGATGTCGAATGTCATCGTTCGCATAGAAAATTATATTTAAAACAAAAACAAAATTCGAAAATTTGTTTTTGTTTTAAATGTAATATTCTATGCGAACGTTAACGTTCGAAATCGATGAACAGGCTGTTATTGAAAACATAAATTTATTTAAAATTGAAATTTTAATAAAAACCTACATTTATTTTTTATTAAAAAACCTATCGATAACTTAACTTTGTAGAAAATTTATTGATAGCTTAAATTGTTTACAGAAAATTTATCGATTTCAGATATATTTTGTATATCATCTATCGACAACTGAAATTTCTTATACAAATTTTATCGGTAAATAAAATTCCCTATGAAAAATTTAGCGATGACAAAATTATTCTATAAAAAGATTTATCCACAGCCTAAATTTTCTATAGAATATTCATCGATTAATGGAATTTTTCGAAAAAATTTATCGATAACGGAAATTTCCTTAAAAAAATATCGATAACTAAAATTTCATATGGAAAATGTATCGATAGCTGAATTTTAAATTACAAAATTTTTTGGTAGCTTAAATTTTTTATAAAAAAATTTATCGCTAACTTTAAGTTTTGGTAGAACATTTTTTAATAACTGAAATTTTCTATACAGCATTAATTAGTCACTAAAATTTTCTATTTAAAATAATCGGTAGCTGAAATATTTTATAGAAAATTTATTGATAACTTAAACTTTTTATTGAAAATTATTCGATAACTTAAATTTGTTTTTGAACATTCATCAAAAACTGAAATTTTCCACACAAAATTTATCCATAAATTAGATTAACTGTGGAAAATTTTGCGATGACTAAAATTTACTATAAAAAATTTAGCGACCACAGAAATTTTCCGTAAAAATTTCCATAAAAACTTTATCGATATCTAAAAATTTCTATAGGAAACTCAACGATATTTAAACTTTTTTACAACATTTTTCGGCGACTTAAAATTTTTTATAGAAAATTATCGGTTACTTTAATTTTATATCGAAAATGTTTCTATAAATAAATTTTGTATTCAGACTTTTTTGATCGATAGCTTTTATATAAGGATTTGAGGCAGGGTTTAAAAAACTGCAGTCGAAACCAAAAACTGTCGAACAAAAACGAAAATTTGTGTACAACTTTTTGCTTTTTGAGTTGGTTTGACTGCGTTTGTTTACATTTAATGAAACAGAAGTAAAAGGAACCATTTTTTTTTTTGGTCCATTGACGAATAAAGAGGTGCAAGAAATGGCAGTTTTTCTACTTTGACTGCAGTTTTTTAAACGCTGATTTTAAGTTCCTTATATAAAACCTATCGATGACTAAAATTTTTTATAGAACATTTTTCGGTAACTAAAACTTTACATTGAAAATTTATCGATAACTAGAATTATCTATAGAATTTTATCGATAGCTTAAATTTTTGTATAGAAAATTTATCGATTCCTTAATTAATCGATAGATGAAATGGTTTTTCGAAAACGTATCGATAATTAAAGCTTTCTATGAAAAATTTATCGATAACTTAAATTTTCTATATAAAAGTAACATTAACTGAAATTTTTTTATATATGTTACATTTAACGACCACTGAAATTTCCTATAGTTAATTTATCGATAGAAGAAATATTTTTAAAAAATTTTCAATAACTAATATATTTTATGGAAAATTTATCTATAAATTAATTAACAATAAGAGTTTTGTATAGAGCATAATTCTTTATATAAATCGGCTAAGGCAAAACAGTTCAGAACACTGTCAACCGATTTGAACAAAATATACACCATTCAGAGGTATTTACTCAAAGAAGTGCACAATGTATATTTTATTAAAATCTGTTCAATAATTTCAGAGTTATAAGCGTTTAAATTGTTACTAACACAAATGCAAAATAAATAAATAAAAATTTGTTTTCAATTATCAAATAATTAAAAATTAGAGTGATCGATTTTCGCCATTTTTCAGAAACCGGTTTTCGAATATTTCGACTATTTAAATCAGACCAGGCAAAACAGTTAAGAACGCTTTCTTCCTTTGTTTGTCAACCGAACCGCTATGGGGAGAAAAAAGGGGCAATATGGGAAACTAATTTTTTTTTTTTTTTACTTTTCTGTGCTTCATGTGATCATTTTTAAATTTGCTATAATATAGAACTTAGAAACATAATATTATAGGTGTAGGATCCTGAGTGAGTGATAACCTATAAGATACAAAATGCTGGTATATTTTGTTTTTCATCTGGAACTTTTTGAATTTTCGTTAATATTCGACCTACAAAGACAAAATTATACATGAAACTGGGTGAATAAGAACAAGTAAGGGGAGCTTTTTGGTACTTTTTCGTTCTACATCTGGTACTTTGATTCATTTTCGTTAATATTAGACATAGAAACATAAAATTAAACGTGCAACGTCCTGAGTGGATGGCAATATATAAAGGAGACTTTTTGATACTTTTTATACCCACACCACAATAGTGGAGAGGGTATTATGCATTTGTGCTGATGTGTGTAACGCCTTAAAATATTGGTCCTAGACCCACCTTAAAGTATACCGATCGTCTTAGAATCACTTTCTGAGTCGAACTAACGATGTCCGTCCGGCTGGCTGGCTGGCTGGCTGTCCATGTAACCTTGTGCGCAAAGTATAGGTCGCAATTTTGGAGATCATTTGATGAAATTTGGGTCATAGGTTCTTATTGGCGCAAGGACCAAGCCTATTGAAAATGGGCCGAATCGTAAGACCACGAGGGAAGATAGGGGGAAATTTCTTTCTCTCAGAAACTATCAAACCGATTTTAATGAAATTTAAAACATAGATAGAACCATATCTATGTAGACACAAAATGTATGCATTTTTTAAAAAAATAGGACCACGAGGGGATATAGGGGCAATTTCTGCCTCTCAAACCGATTTTAATGAAATTTAAAACATAGATAGATCCATATCTATATGGACACATTAGCTATACAGTTTTTCAAAAATAGGACCACAAGGAGAGGTAGGGGACAATTTCTGCCTCTCACAAACTTTCAAACCGATTTTCATAAAGTTTATAAGCATAGATAAATCTATATTTATATGGACACATAAGCATGATGTGTTTTTAAATACTGTGGTGTAGGGCATCATATGGTCGGGCTTGACCGACTATACTTTCTTACTTGTTTGTTTTTCAATTGGTATTTTTTATACTGAACTTACAAAATTAAATTAACTCACGTAGAAGATAAAATATGAACCGGAGGTTGGTAAATGCTCGAAAGAAATAAAGTCATATATACTTAGATGAATTATATTTTCTTCATATATTCAAAAAAAAAAAAAATTATGGTCGAATTATGACCATAAGGCGAACACTAGTCATATTAAAATCATCAAATTTAAATTTAAATTTTTTCATAGAAAATTTAGCGATAATTAAATTTTTTTATTAAAAAATAATTAAAATTTTTTATTGAAAAATTATGAATAAAAGAAGTTGTCTTTAGAAAATTTTATTCAAAACCTTAAATTTTTATAAGATATTATACATACTTTATATAATCAAAACTTTTATTGATCAAATATATTTTTTACAAAAATATATCAGCATCAAGTTTCCTAAAGAAAAATAAGCGAAATAACTGAATGTTTATAAGAAAAATTATCAATAACGAGATAAATAGCATGTTTTATTTTAAATAACCATATTTAGTTATCTGCATAAAGGTTTTGATATCTGAAATCTTCTATAGCAACATAGATCATGATTCTCTACAGAAAATTACTAAATTAGTAAGGGAAATTGATTGGTTTCTTTTATTTGTTATAAACAAATTATCGATATTTTAATTTTGTTACAAAAAAAAAAAACTATTGATAACTTAACTTATTTTTAGTAGAAATGCTACTGACAACTTGACTTGTCTATAGATAAAGTATCGATAACTTGTTTTTAATATAAAAAAACTAACGATGACAGGACTTTTCTGCAGCAGAATTATCAATAGCTTTTTTATTGAAAATTAATCGGTAACTTTCTACTAAATAAATTTAAGTTTAGATTTGTCTACATAAAAAACTATCAATAACTTGATTTTCTTGAAAAAATATATTAACAATTTGATTTTACTATAGAAAGATTTTATATAACTTGATTTTCTATGGAAAAATTATCAATTAAAGCCCTTTTGACACAAATACACTATCGAAAACTTAATTAAAAAAAAGAATCAGAAAAAAATGTTGTTGTCTTAATGTTCATTTACTAAAACGGACAGCCCGTCGTCATTCCGCCTCGCCTCCTTTACCAAAAACTAAAATCAAATTTCTTACATTCATTCCCATTATTAAACTTTCTCAGTAGAAAATCAAGGGTTGGCTTGATTTCTGAAATTATTTAAAAACATTCATTTTTGTACAACACACAAGTATAAAGTTTTAAAGTCTATTTTGAGATGTTTTTATTGTGTAAGAATTTTCTAACAAATAAAAAACCTTCTTTAAATGTTTTCATTTTACACAATAAATGTTTTAATTTATTTTGCTTCTGCTGTCACTTTCAAAAGAGTTAAACAAACTGATTATTGTTTTCTCTGGTTGGAAACAAAGAGAAAAATAAAGAAAATTGAAAAGTATTGTTTTGAAAATTCTGTTTTTTATTTTTGTGAGGCTTAAAAACAATGATAAAGTTTTCTAATTTAAAACGGAAATCTTGACAATAAAAGTTCCGTTCAGCAAACAAAACAAAACATGAAACACAAACAAAATACAGCTTTAAAAAAAATCAAAAGGAAAAGAAAATATATAAAAAAGCATATTTTAAGGTTTATGGGCAGACTGAACCTTAAGAAATATTTTATTATTAGTTTTTTATATCAGAATATTAAACTTTCTATTACAAAAAAAAATATGTACATTAGGGATGCCAAACGGGAAATCCCGAATGCCGAAATCCTGGGATTTTTCGGGATTGACAAATTTTTAATATATAGTCTTTTGTGTACAAAAATTTTCTTTTTTATTTAATTTTTATACTCTATACAAAAAAAAAATTATATTTCAGTTGTTTTTTTTATTTTTATAATTCTTATTTTTGTTTTTTAAAAATACATGTTATATATGGGCATTTCCTGGGGTCACGAACGTACGTTCGTACGCTTTTGATGTACAAATAATATAGAATACAAAACTTTTCCTTGCATTTTTTTTTTTTTGAGATTCGAAAGCATTTGGGTAGCTCTATGTTTAGTACAAAAGATGGATTTCATCGAGTTTAAGTTTTCATAATAAAAGTTATAAAAGTGTGGTCACGAACGTTCGCAATATAGAAGTCAACTTCGGCTGACAGTAGTGAAATGTAAAAATCTGCGTAATGAAACGGAATTTGCAAAAGTGATCGCGAACGTACGATTTTTCCATATATTTTTTTATGATTAAAATTATGATTATTATGATAATTATCACCATGCATTTTACCATAAATGTCTTCAAATTTCTTTAACAAAAAAACTTAATACTTCTTTTACAATTGATTGTAATGAAGAGATTATGAAGAAAGAATTTAAACATAACATATTTTTGCATGTAAAATAAGCATATTAAAATGTCTATAGAAGAAAATACAGGAAATTATAAAATTTTCCAGTTTCCAGCCCAATTTTCTCAGGTAAAACAGCTCAGATATGATGATAATCAACATTTTGTTTTTTCATCCTGGTAGACCATTCTGGGGAAATGCCCATATTATAATACCTTTTGAAAATTCATAAATAAATATAAAAAAAGTGTTGTTTATTTAAAAAAATCTCGAAAAATCCCGAAATTCCGGAATTTCTGGATTTCAAAATCTCGAATACCGGGATTTTCTAAAATCAATCCCGATTGGCATCCCTAATGTATAGATATACTGATACGTATCATAATATATTATTCTTGTCATATATAAAAACATTAAAATTCATAAAGAAATTGTAAAAATATGTTGAAACAAGTTCCTAAATTTACTCATTTTAATTAAAACATGGTATAATTTTAGGGATGCATTATAAATCGTAACATAATGCCTATTATAACTTAAAACATTAGCCCAATTCACAATCTTGTGCAAATGGTCTTGCATCGTAGCATTTGCAAAATGGTATAGTGAATACTGTACTATACTTTTGGGATTATAGTAAATACTATAACATTTTTCAGGTCGGCTTGGTTCACTGAGTGTTAGCTGTCGTTTTGCAATCAACTCGAGTAAATATAAACTATTGGTTTTAGGCGTTGCATATTTGCAAAAGAGAAGCAAGTGCATTGCTGTATATTTTGTTGGTGTAGAGTAAAAATATACTATACCATTTTGCAAATGCTACGATATATAGTTATGGTTTTAACCATAATCCCAAAAGTATGCTATGGTATTTACTATTCCATTTTGCAAATGCTACGATGCAAGACCATTTGCACAAGATTGTGAATTGGGCTATTGTGTCGAAATACTTTTTAATATTTCTTAAACAAATTGATGTGTCAGTTTTTTTTTTATGACATTTTAAATTTTTTCCTTATCTTGATGTTTTTTTGTTTAACATAACTCGAGAACCACTTGTCCGATTTTGCTAAAACAAAAAATCCCTAGAAAAGGGGAAATCCCCTACTGTTGGCATCACTGAATGTGGGTGTATTCTTTCAAATAACAAACCAAAGTCCGACGATTTTCACCGATCGCTTAAAAAAAGTCACAAAAATTGCAGTGCAGGTTTGTGATAAAATCTGCTGCATACATCCAGGCTTGAACATTTTTTTGCACTTATCAATTATAATTCTCCACAAATTTATTTTTACCGGCAAAACTGTTGATTATAAAGAAAAACGTTATATGAACGGATTAAAGAAATTGTAATTCTAAATTTTTTTGAGTTTGTTTTAGCAAAATCGGACAAGTGGTTCTCGAGTTATGTTAAACAAAAAAACATCAAGATAAGGAAAAAATTTAAAATGTCATAAAAAAAACTGACACATACGAACGCCAAACCCTTTGAGGGTTTTACTATACTGACCTAGTACCATCACCCTGACTTGGAATTTCTCACCCCCCAGATTGGCTGTTGTACTGTGTTATTAGTTTTTTTAAAGGAAAATAATCTGTTTATTGCTAGTTTTCTATAGACAAATCGATAATTTGTCTAATAATTAATCAGGAAATCAATAATTATTCAATAGAAACATGTTGTTACTAATAGTATTTATATTAAAAAAATAAGCCATCCATATTTTTCTATTCAAAAATCATGTTTTCAGTAGCTTATCTAGCAAAAGAAAAAAAGAAAATCAAGAATCATTATTTTTGTGGAAAAAATTTCAATCGATGGTTTTTCTAAAGAAATTTCAAGTTATCGATCAATTTTTTATGTAAAATTCAAGTTATTACACATACATATGTATTTCTCTAGAAAAAAACAGTCCCCTTCAGAAAAACCAAATTGACGATCAATTTCTTAGATTAAAAAAATGTATCAATAAATTTTTTATGGAAAAATAACTAAACTTTTTTATAAATATATCAAGCTATCAATAATTTTTTATAGAAAACTGAATCAAGCAATCGATAATTTGTTAGGCAAAAAACATTTATCGATAACTTTTTTACAGAAAAAAAAACTAAATCGACAATTTTTCTGTAAATAAATCAAGCTATCAAAACTTTTTGTATAGAAATAAAAATCAAGCAATCGATAATTTTTGATATACATATAAATATCAACTTTTTTGTATAAAAAAAATCATAATGTTTTCATAGAAATATCAAATTATCGGTAAGGGCTTTATAATTAAATTTAATTTTGATTTGACGGAAGGAAGTAGTTTTACAAAATGAAATTAATTAAAATTTTTTTAATAATTTTTATTCTTGACTGAACGGCGGATTGAATTCGGGTCGAATTTACATATTTCGAGAAAAAACACATTCTCATCATCAGAATTCTTTCCGTCACTGCGACGGTTTGCAGTTATCGGTAATTTTTTTTTTTTTAGTAAGAAAACTTTTCTCCAGAAAAATTAAGTTCCTTTAGACAATTATTTTTTTTAGAGAAAAATTAAGTAAATAAAAGAATTAAGTTATTAATAATATTTTTGTAATAAACAAAGCGAATTTTCGATAATTTTTTTGTGGAAAAATTAACTAATCGGCTAATTTATCTATAGCAAGCTCAATTTACTGTAACATTTTCTGTAGAAACATCAAGTTATCAAAAATTTTTAAAGCAAAAGCCGGTTGTCGTTAAGGTCGATAAAGATAATTAAGGTTTCGATAACTTTTGATGAGAATGTAATTTATTGGTAAAGTTTCTATAAAAAAAAACATCAGAATCATCGATAAGATTCTTCTATAGAAAAGTAATTTTAATGATAATCTTTCAAAAAAAAAAAAAAAATCATTTTATCGATGGTTTTAATATTGAAAAATCCTGTTCTTGATAACTGTGTTTTAGAAAATTAAATTATCGATAATTTTTCAAAAAAAAAGTTAGGTTAAGGATTTGTTTTTTTTTTTTCGAAAATATAACTTTTTTTGTCTGCAAAACATTTATCCTAAAATAAAGCACACTTTCCGGATGTTTTAAATATTTTTTCACTTAAAATGTCTATTATATTCTAAGGATTTGTTTAGAATTTTCGTACATTCATTTAACCTCTTGTGAGTTTAAGAAGAAAAAACCATAAAAGCGGAATACATTATATTTATCATCTTATCTCTCTCTGCTATTGTTTTATTTAACTTATTTTTTCCTCTTTCCTAAAAGTAGTCTTGTTTTTTATAAAAAAATTCTAATAAATAGAGCAGAAACAAAAGACAGACAGACAACATGCATTAAAGACATACATATGTATGTACTTAACAAATTGCAACAGGAAAATGTGTGTAAATGTAGGTTTTTGTTTAGTTTTGAAAATAAAAATAAAAAGAAAGTGTTAAATAGCGAAAAAACATGGAAAACAGACTAGAACCCATATTGTTTGTTTAAGCAAACAAAAAAAAAAAAAATGTTACAATACAATGATACAATGGATAAATACAAAGCAAATGGAAAGTGTATATTAAACAAATGGTAGCTTAGAATACACGTTTAATACTAACACTACTTCCACGCCAACAGAGTACAATAACACCGAGAAAAGAGTAAATACTTTTACAAAGCAATTGCTTTTAACACCAATACTATTGTAGAAATAGTGTAAAAATAAACTGGGACAAAATAAAAGCAATCATGGACTTCAAAGGAGTGCTACAAATAGCAGAATCGCTACAGTTCACTTTAAAAGCATTTAATAATTTCAAAAAAAATCGATTACTTTTTTTAAATAAAACTTATCAAAGCGACAATTTTGCCATACACAACTAGTCCAATCGATAACTTTCTTTTATAAAGATTATCGTAGCGATAATTTGTCTACATAAAAATGATCGTGGCAATACTTTTGTTTATAAGAATTGTGGTAACTTGTCTATATAAATAATTTCATAAAAAAGCGATAAATTCTTTAAATAAAACTTATCAGAGCGACAACTTTGCTATATGGGCGTATCCGTCAAAAGGTCCACCGTGACCGAAAATTTTAAAGTTATGAAAAGTTTATTATTTTACGATATTGTTATAGAGAAATATTTAGATTTTACTAATTTTATAAATTGACCCATAAATTTGTTCACTTAGATGAACAATCAGACTGCAAAGTTGTGCAAACGTAATTTCTTATTTTTGAGAATGTTCTATTGTATATTTTCTTTATTATTATCTTCCTTAAAAGAGGTGATATTTGATGAAAATTATTCCAAACAAATTTTCTTACATGGTCTGTAATCTAAGGAAGATTTCAAAGAGCAAAATGTTATTCGAATTAACGGTAAATTTTAATTTTTTTTAATCATTATTCAGTACAATTATTATGGAAAAAATTTCACGTTCGAAATGTCATGTATCGACCTAGATTTTGGCTTAAAAAAAAAACAAAATACAGAAGATTTTGGAATCAAACTAAAGACATTTTAATGTTACATTGCTACGTAAAATTCTCAAAGTAGTTTGACTAAAAAATTGTGCCAGGTTTCGCTTAATTACGCCTTTTTATTCATGGCCACAAAAACTACTTCTTTTTTTTCACGTTCGAACCGCTACTTCTTTTGCCATTATCTTTGGCCTAGAATTGCGCCCTCCATAAACTTTAGCATAGATAACAGTGCTTTCTTAGGGCTATTAATTAAGGGTTAAGAGAACGTAAAAATATTTGTTGCATTTTTGATGCGTACGACTGTCACGTTCAACACTTTGGATTTACCCATATACAACTTATTAAAGCGATAACTTTCCTATATAAAGACTTTGGTAGCGATAATTTTTCTATAAAAAGATTTTCGTAGCGATAACTTTTGTATATTAAAATTATCGTAGCAATTACTTTTCTATATAAAGAATATCGTAGCGATAACTTTTGTTTATAATGATATTCGTAGCGATACTTTCGTATAGAAAAATTATCGAAACAATAACTTTTCTATATAAAAAATAAAAAATAAAACTTATCAAAGCGACAACTTTGCTATATACAACTTATAAAAGCGATTACTTCCGTATATAAAGATTTTGGTAGCGATAACTTTTCTTTATTAAGTTTATCGTGGCAATAACTGTTCTATATAAAGAATATCGTAGCGATATCTTTCGTATATTAAAATTATTGTAGCGATAACTTTTCTATATAAATATTATCGTAGAGATAACTTTTCTTTATAAAGATTTTCATAGCGATACTTCCGTATAGAAAAATTATCGAAACAATAACTTTTCTATATAAATAATAAAAATAAAACTTATCAAAGCGACAACTTTGCTATATACAACTTGTTAAAGCGATAGCTTTCCTATATAAAGACTAAAGTAGCGATGACTTTTCTATATAAAGGTTATCGTGACAATAACTGTTCTATATTAAGAATATCGTAGCGATATCTTTCGTATATTAAAATTATAGTAGCGATTAATTTTCTATATAAAGCTTATCGTAAAGATAAGTTTTCCACATGAAGATTATAGTAGCAATACTTTCGTATAGAAAAATTATCGAAACAATAACTTTTCAATATAAATAATTTCATAAAAAAGCGACAAATTCTTTAAATAAAATTTATCAAAGCGACAACTTAGCTTAAAACTTATTAAGCGATAACTTTCGTATATTAAGACTATAGTAGCGATAACTTATCTATATAAAGATTATTGTGGCAATAACTGTTCTATATAAAGACTATCGTGGCGATAACTTTCGTAGATTAAAATTATCGAAGCGATAACTTTTCTTAATGAAGATTATCGTAGCGATTACTTTTCTTAATGAAGATTATCGTAGCGATTACTTCATTATATAAAGTTTATCGTAGCGATAATTTCGTATATAAAAATTATCGAAGCGATAACTTTTCGATATGAATAATTTCATAAAAAAAACGATAAATTTTTTCAATAAATATTATTAAAGCGGCATTTTTGCTTTATACAACTTATCCAAGCTATAACTTTTATGTATAAAGATTATCATAGCGATAACTTTTCTATATAAATATTATCATGGCGATAACTTTTTTACGAATTATTATCGTATCTATAACTTATATATACATTGGTATACTAAAATAATCGTAGCGATATATTTTCTCTGTACGAATTATTGTAGCTATAACTTTTCTGTATGAAAATTATCGTACCGATCTGGTTTTAATAAAAGATTAATGCAATCGATAACTTTTCTTTACAAAACTTATCAGGGCGGTAACTTATCTATAGAAAATTTATCATGACGATAACTTTTTATAGAAAACTTATCAAAGCGATATATTCTTTATAAAAATTTTACCATGGCGATAACTTTGCTATAGAAAATTTATCATGGCGAGAACTCCCGTATAGAAAACATACCATTGCGCTAACTTTTTTATAAAAAAATATTATTTATTGTAGCGATAACTTTCCTATAGATTGCTTATAATTGCCATATCATAGCGATTAAGTTTCCATTGAAAATTTATTGTAACGATGACTTTTCTGATAGAAATTGTGCAGTAGCTAGTAATGGTAATCGATTACTTTTTTAAAGAAAAAAAAAAACGCAAAGCATTACTTCTTTAGAAGTCTTATGGCCATTATTACAACTTGGAGTTATTTTAATGTACGATTTTGTCGGACGTATAACAAGTTACTTATTATTTCAACTTAACTTTAATCTACCCGGTAGGATGAACTTGCCTTTAACATATTGCTCACTTTTGTCTAAAGTAAAGTTGTACTAGTGTACAACTTTTTATACGTGGCACAAAGTCCTATCTTTTACTAAATGCAAGTTGTAATAGTGACCCTTAGACTATGATTTTTTTTTGTCGATTTTTTTTCATCCAAAATTTATTTCCAAAAAATAAACCACTTAATCTTTCTAAATTTAAGCATCAAATTACTCGAACTTATGCCATAAAAGCTTTGCTATTTCAGCTCATATTTCATTTCATTAAAAACAAGCTAAGTATGCATTTTAAAATCTTGAAAAAAAAATCATTGTTACTTATTCTTCTTCATTGTCTCATTATTGATGCTGTCTTGAATCGCACAAAGGAACAGAGCAAGTACATATAAAACAAACCCATTTGCTGTGTGTAGATTAAATGATGCACCAACAAATCGGCGAAATAGATGAGAAATGCTGGCGCAACTCAACTGTCAGATATCATCAGTGGAATGGGTGCAAAGCAAAATGATTACAAGTAAATGTGTTGTTGGCAACATACTCATCAGCTAAAGTGTATCTGCTGCAGCATCATCAGCAACATCAGTAGCAGTTGTACTATTACCATCATCATCTTTTAACGCTTTGTCTTCATTTATTCATAGTGCCAGGAAGTTCTACCAAATTCCCATTCTCCTTACTCCTCCCGGTCTTCTTAATGAATCTCTTGAAGAAGCATTCTTAAGGCTCAAGGGCTGAAAGGAAGAGTGAGTGTGAGTGTGCATGTATGTGCGTGTTTGTGTAACTTTCTATCTCAATATGATACGAAGAGCCAAAGAACCATAAGATTGAAAGTATGCATGACTGAATGACTGACTGTGTGAATGAGTAAATGAATGACTGACTAAATATGCTCCAAGTATAATGAAAATTAAAACTTTTTTCTTATTCTGTACTTAACAAATACACAAGTATATATGATTGTGTGCGTATCTTTAAGTGTTTAAGTGATGATTGTAAAACTGTAGTATACTTTTTGGAGCGTGCAGGCGTTGAAAGATAAATAGCTTTGGGGGTACTTTGTGTATAAAATACCTTCAACAAATTCGAGCAAATGCAAGGTAAAAGATAAAATGTAAGCAGCTTGAAGCAAAATAAATACTGTAAAGTGAATTATACAAACACGTATGTATATCTAAATTGTATTTTTTTTGATTTGATATGAAATTCATGCAGACTTTTATGACTTTCAACACCTACAAACACCCAAAACAACTACTCTTGACTACAATTAACAATTGTAATAAGTAGTTTGGCATAAATTGTTATAACAAAAGCCTAAAAGCTGGCAATTGTTTGCAATAACAATTGCTAAATGCATATTCTTAGGAAGATTGCCATCATTGAGGGAAGTCTAAATTGTTGGCTTTAATAGAGAAAATATTTATTTTTTTTTGCTTCGAATAGAAAAGAAAATGGTTACTATTTTTTTTATAGGAAACTAAACTTAATTGATGTTTTTACTGGAAAAAGTGCTACCAACAGTTTTTCTAAAGAAGTTCTCGATAACTCGTTCTGGCTTAGAGAAAATTATACCATTAACCATTAATAACATACATTTTATTTAACAAAGTTTATCGCATTAATAACTTTTCTTTAGAGAAGTTATCGATACCAGTTTGCATAAGAAAAGTTATCGATATAAATTTTTATTAAAAAAGTTATTGTTTTGATAAACTTTGTTAAATAAAATGTTTGTTATAAAAACCATTTTCTATAGAGGAAATTTATTTTCTCCAAGCGAGAACGACTTATCGAGAACTTCTTTAAAAAACTTTTCTTTAGAAAAGTTATCAATATGTCAAGTTTACTTGAGAAAATTGTCACTATCTACGATAAATTTTCATAGGAAAAGTTAACGATACATTTAGTTATCGATATGATAATTTTGTTTAGTAAATTATCGATATGATAAGATTTTTTAGAAAAGTTATGTATATGTTAAATTTTTTTGGAAAATTTATCGATATGAAACGTAAGTAAACGATAGGATGAGTTTAATTGAGAGAAGTTATCGGTATAACAAGTTTTCTTTGCTAAAGTTATCGATATGGCAAGTTTTCTAAAGAAAAAATATCGTTATAAGTTTTCTTTGCAAAAGTTATCGATGTGATATACATAGTATCTTCAGAAAAGTTATCAATGTCATAAGTTTGTTTTTTGGAAAAGTTATCGACATTATAAATTTTTTTAGAAAACTATCGATATGATAAGTTTTCTTAAGAAAAATTTTCGATATAAGTTTTCTTTAGAAAAGTTATTGATATAAGTTTTCTTTAGAAAAGTAATCGATATAAGTTTTCTTTAGAAAAGTTATTTTATAAGTTTAAAAGATTTTGTTCTCCGTTTTAGATATAAAATTTTTTTTGGAAAATTTATCGATATAAAATTTTTTTTGAAAAAGTTATCGACTTGATAATTTTTTTTAGAAACTTATCGATAAGAAAATTTTGTTTTAGAAAAGTTGTTGATATGCTAAATTTTTTTTTGGAAAAGTTATCGAAAAAGTTTTCTTTAGGAAAGTTATCGATATGATTGGTTTTTTTTTTGAAAATTTATTGATATGACAAGTTATGTTTAGAAAGGTTATCAATATGATATTTTATCTTTAAAAACGTTATCGATATGATAAATTTTCTTTAGAAAAGTTATCGATATGATAAACTTTCTTTAGAATTTCAAAAGATTTTGCTATTCGTGCTTAATTCCCAATTTTTATTATTGATAAAAACACTTGAAATTTATTGTTGATGGGATATGGGATGCGTATTCACTGGTTGCTTAGGCCAGATCATCAGGACATTTCATCCATAAAGAATTTAGAAAAACTAAAGATAATAAACCAAATAAAACTGTTAAACGTATAAGACTTATAGCAACAGTTCTACTTGTAATAATATCAAAGTTTAAACAAAACACATCTACAATAAATAGTGGGTTTATCTCATCTTACATTCCCCACTACAACTAGTTGCAATTCTCTCAACATTAATTGTAGTTGTAAGTTTAGAAAAGAAATCGATATGATAACTTTTTATTTGGAAAAGTAATAGTTATGAAAAGGTTTCCTTAGAAAAGTTATCGATGTGACAAATTTTCTTTCGGAAAGTTATTGATATGAAAAGTTATCGATATGACAAGTTTAATTTTGAAAAGTTATCATTCGTTAGAAAAGTTATCGAAGTAAGATTCCTTTAGAAAAGTCATCGATATGGTAAACTTTTTGTAAACTGTTTTTATAGTTAGGTTTTATGTTAGATTTTCTTTAAAACAAAAAAATATTGATATAATAAGTTCTATACTAAAAAGCTATCGACTTGGAAACTTTTCTCTGAAAAAGGTTATCGACATGATACATTTTCTTTAAAGAAGTTATGAATTCTATAGAAAAGAAAAGTTATCGATATGATAAGTTTCTGTTATAGAAAAGTTATTAATTTGATATTTTTTTTAAGGAAAGATTGTCTACATACAAATTTTTAAATAAAAAAGTTATCGATATTATAATTTTTTACAGAAAAATTTTCGATAACATAAATTTCTAATTGATATCTATAACCTAGTTTGCCTAATTTCCCATTGTAAAAAACTTTTGGCGTATAAGCTCAATGCACAAGAATCACGTTGAATATAACCAATGCATACTTTAAGACGCATTATTGAAACATTTTAAGATGGCATAAATTAAGGCAACTAAAATTTTACCGCAGCTATTAAAAAAGTCTTTGATATTGGCTTTCTTTTTTTCATTCTTTTATTTTTCAAATTCAATATTTTTTAAAGCTTTCCTAAAATAAAAAATAAAAAAAATAAAACTGTTGGTTCTAACACGCTCAACTTGAGGTTTTTTAAATGTGAGCACATGCATCATTCTATCAAAATGTCGGTCTGTCAGCCCATCTGTCTGTGTGTGGTCAGCTTGCTAAAAAATGCATTTGGCTTAAAGTGATATTTGTTTTGTATTTTTTTTTTCTTTTTTTGTTTTGCCTACATGTGGACTGAGTTGAAATTGTTATTGGATTCTAAAAATCTTAATCTAAAAAAATTTAAAAATGAAATACGAAATCTTGGTTTTTCGTTTCTCTTAACAATAATAGAAAAATGCATGGCAAATAGTTGTATAAATTGCGCTTTTAGGCGTAATTTTTATGTGCTGGCAAAGCAATTCATATAAAGCTTAAGGCTATCTTGTGAAATTTCCTGTAAACTTTTAAAAGAAATTCACTTATCTGTAAGAACCGATATTATAAAAAGAATTTTTGTTTTAATTCAGGGTTAAATAAAGAAACAAAATTCAATTGAATATTAAAGTAGCGAAACTAAAAATAAATAAAAAATCAAGGTTAAGAAGAAATAAGATTCTATAAAGTGAATAGAAAAAAGGTCAAAAGTTATAAGAAGGAAAGGAAAGAAAGTTTAAGGAAGTACTAAGAGAATATTTAACTACATCCACCTAAACCAACAGTAAACGCCTAAAACATCAATACATTTTCGTTTTTTCCTGAAAATATGCAAGCTTTTTTTATAGCTGTTTTTTTTTTTTAGAAAGAAAACACATTTCAGGGATCAACTACGAATGGCATTAAAATAAATTTCAGCAAAGAATTAAATAATTTTTGTACTTCGCAATAAAATTCGGTAATTAATCACTCAATAAACATTAATCTTTTACAAGTGCACATGTACAAAATAGAAATTCAAACACAAATATATGAACACGTGCACACTAGGGATATAACTTTTTAACAATTTTTTAAAATATCAAAATTGGCATAGCACAGTCCGATAGAGCATAAACAACTTTACGGGAACTTTTATTTATTTTTTCGCCAAGGTCAAAAAAGTTCACGCACCAACCGCGATGAAATTTTGAAAATTTTTAATTTTCTTTTTGGTTAAGAAAAATTAATAATATGTTTATTTAAAACAAAAAATAGCTCAAGTATGAAATTTCATTAATATTTGGAGATGGTAAGAGATTTTTCCTCAAACTAAAACGTATCTTTAACCTTGTTTAACAAAAAAAAAAAATTAAAAAAGAATAAAAAACACCGTATAAAATTATGAATATTCAATATTACATTGGTTTGGAAAAACCAATTGGTGCGTGAACTTTTTTGAGAAAAATTACAAAAGATTATGATTTTCGTGGTTACTAGGACATGGTTGACCTCATGGTACTATGCCAAAAAATTGGTTATACCCCTAGTGCACACACATTCAATATTAACACACTTACATTTCTCTATTGTTAGTTTAAGAATAAATTCCTTACAAGAAAAAAGAAAGACTTTTGAAAGCCACAATTTAACAGAAAATAGTTAAAGAAAAAGTGTTTTTATCAAGAATAAAAACTGGGAATTAAGCACGAATAACAAAATCTTTTGAAATTAAAATTTTGTATTCCCAAAAATTGAAATTACTTTTTGATAATAAACAGGCAGTGCACGGCCTAAAAAACACTTAATTGACAACATCTTTTGTAAGTTGTTGTTTGTTTTTTATTTTGTTTTTCTTAACCTACTTACAACTACAATTAATGTTGAGAGAATTTCAACTAATTGTAGGGGGGAATGTAAGATGAGATAAACCCACTTTTTATTGTTGATGTGTTTTGTTAAAGCTTTGATATTGTTACAAGTAAAACTGTTGCTATAAGTCTTATACGTTTAACAGTTTTATTTGGTTTAATATCTTTAGTTTTTCTAAAATCTTTATGGATGAAGTTTCCTGATGATCTGGCCTAAGCAACCAGTGAAATGCATAGGAATAGCTTATCCCATCAACAATAAATTTCAAGTGTTTTTATCAAGAATAAAAACTGGGAATTAAGCACGAATAACAAAATCTTTTGAAATTAAAAATTTGTATTCCCAAAAATTGAAATTACTTTTTGATGAAAAACAAAAAGGCTAAAATCGAATCTACATATATTTTGGAACAATTGTATTCAATTTATTCTAATAATATTAACAAAATTTTATTTCGTGTATAATTTTATATATAAAAAATATTAAACATTTACCCCCATATTCATAAATGATTATAAAATTTAATAAACGTTTATTAAGGAAAATTTTCATAGAAAATTTGGTTTTCAAACCTTTATTGAGTTTAAAATATTCCTATGAATACAGGCATTATTTTGTAACAAACAGACAAAAAGGTGTTTGTTTTATTAACAAAATTTATTATATTAATAAGGATTTATATATAAGTTTAATTGTTAAGAGGGGTCAAACGAGCAAGAAGCTAATTTGTAACCTGGATCAGTGCCTGAACAAGCAACTAAACAAATACCGAAATAAAACTAGAACTGAACTAGAATTGAACTAGAACTGACCTCTAACTGAACTAGAACTGAACTAGAACTGAACTAGAACTGAACTAGAATTGAACTAGAATTGAACTAGAATTGAACTAGAACTGAAATAGAACTTTACTAGAACTGAACTACAACTGTACTTGACCTGAACCAGAACTGAACTAGAACTCAACTTGAACTAGAACTGAGCTAGAACTGAACTAGAACTGAACTAGAACTGAACTAGAACTGAACTAGAACTGAACGTGAACTGAACTGGAACTGAACTAGAACGAAACTAAAACAGAACTAGAACTGAACGAGAACTGAACTAGAACTGAACTAGAACTGAACTAGAACTGAACTAGAACTGAACTAGAACTGAACTAGAACTGAACTAGAACTGAACTAGAACTGAACTAGAACTGAACTAGAACTGAACTAGAACTGAACTAGAACTGAACTAGAACTGAACTAGAACTGAACTAGAACCGAACTAGAACTGAACTAGAACTGAACTAGAACTGAGTTAGAACTGAACTGAACTAGAACTGAGCTTGAATTGACAAGAACAGAACTAGAATTGAACTAGAACGGAACTTGAACTGAACTAGAACTGAACTAGAACTGAACTAGAACTAAACTGGAACTGAACTAGAACTAAACTAGAACTGAACTAGAACTAAACTAGAACTAAACTAGAAATGAACTAGAACTGAACGAGAAGTGAACTTGAACTGATTTAGAACTGAACTAGAACTGATCTAGAACTGTACTAGAACAGACCTGAAAATGAACTAGAACTGAACTATAACTGAGCTAGAGCTAAACTATAATAACTTAATTCAATAAAGATTTAATTAATTATCAAAAAGTAATTTCAATTTTTGGGAATACAAAATTTTAATTTCAAAAGATTTTGCTATTCGTGCTTAATTCCCAGTTTTTATTCTTGACAAAAACACTTGAAATTTATTGTTGATCTTACATGAGAATGTAAGATGAGATAAACCCACTGTTGTTTATTGTTGATGTGTTTTGTTCAAGCTTTGATATTGTTACAAGTAGAACTGTTGCTATAGTTCTTATACGTTTAACAGTTTTATTTGGTTTAATATCTTTAGTTTTTCTAAAATCTTTATGGATGAAGTTTCCTGATGATCTGGCCTAAGCAACCAGTGAAATGCATAGGAATAGCTTATCCCATCAACAATAAATTTCAAGTGTTTTTGTCAAGAATAAAAACTGGGAATTAAGCACGAATAGCAAAATCTTTTGAGATTTAATTAATAAAAAAAAAAAATAAAAAGTAAAAATTGAAATTTGAGCTTGAACTGGAACTGGGACCAAAACAAGAGTATAAATTTAAACCTGAACTGGAATTCAAAATCGGAACTAAGCTACAACGTCAGCTGTATTCTGAAATATAACCTGGCTTAGAATATTAAAATTAAATTATGGCCGGTGCGAAATGTGACCCCAGGAAATATGGCTTCAAAGCACTTAATGAAGAATGGCCGTAAAACTATACGTAAAACTCAACAGCACGCATTTTGGGGGCACGGACACAGAGCTGAAGCGAACCAAGTCAAAAAAGACAATGTGAATATATTTTGAGTTTGAGTTAGTGAACTGAAATAAATTTCTGGAAACATTTGCTTGGTTTAAATACAGAACGAAACACTTCTTGATATAGTCCGTTACAAAACTGAATAGAGTTAAACTTTCATGACGTGGTTCTCTTCACCTTTGAGCTCTTAAAAAACTAAACTAAATCCCAAACTTACACTGGAAAGAAAAATCAATCCATCCGTACCTGAATCAAGCTGAAGCAGTGTCAATAGTACTGTAAATACGGATTTCCTTAAATCAGCTACCGAATACTTGATTCAAGAACGGATTGTTCAAGTGAACCGTACTTAAAATTATCCGAAAACGGAATTGACTTAACTAAAACTGAAATAAAAAATTAATCGCATACCGCATAAGTTTAATCCCAAATTTGTACTTGTAATAATACGAAAAAGGATTGGATTGATTCTAACCTAAACACTTAGCGCACAGAGAACCAAAGAAGGAGAGGATATTATTTTTTATTTACATATTACCCAACCGTCCGTTACACATATTTCCTTCGCCTTTGTCGTATTCCCCCCTTTGTTTACAGAAGAACTCACAACTATAAGACACCAGCAGCATGTCTAATGTAATAATTTCGTAATAATTCTGATTTGAAAATTCATGCATTTAATTAAATAGAATTCGGGAAGTTTTGCTTCTTATTTTATGTTTTAAACATGTTGTTTCTGCAAAAACAAGCAACACTTTTTAGACCCTCCACGAGCACTAGTGGTGAATGATAAACATATATACTTTTTTATTATTCTTTATATATATATCCTGGCTCCTTGAGTAATTCTAAGTCGATTTGGCCATGTCCATCTGTCCGTCTGTTGAAAAGAGCACTTTCGAACGACTCAAAAGAACAAAAACAGAAAAAACAATATTGGTGTCAAATTGTTTCTAGTTCTCCTAAGCAGTTTGGTATTAAAATCCAGCAAAATCGGTTCAGTAGAAAAAGATTTATCAATCAAAATGTGAAACAAACACACTAAGCAAATTTATAATTATATTACAAAAACTGCAATAAATAGTGGCGGAATTCACATATTGATATAACATTGCGCATATTTTCGTTCTTTATGACTAGAAATTATGCAACAAAATTTCGTTAAGATCAATCAAAAATTTACCATAGGCCCCATATAAAGTCAACTCTGGAAAAAGCCTTTAGTACGCTCAACATCGTAAAGAATACTGGTATTTTAATATATTTTGTTCTATTACAGTTTTACATGACTAGAAATCACACTGTCAACTTTCGTAAAGATCGGTCCACGATTTACTATAGGCCCCATATAAAGCTTACTCAGGAAATAATCTAGCTGTAAGTGGAGGGTATTAAAGATTCGGCACAGTCGAATTTAGCACTCTAACTTGTTTTTAGGTTAACTTATATGGAACCGTACATAATAACTATAGATATTGCTTTTTTATAACATTTTTAGTCGGGGCTTAGAACACGAATACGAACCGAATTTAAAATCTTATCTTATATTTGAACAAGAAGCAGGTGGCAAATTATGGCATTCGTGATCTAATAATTTTTCGATTCGAAAGCAATTTTATTTGTAATTTTTTCTGTCCATACTGAACGTATCGAAATTATTTTTTTAGTGTTGTTAAGCATTCATTTGAGTTTTCACAACTCTTCAATAATAATTACGATTCGTTTAGTATTGACTGAAATAAAATTGCTTTCGAATCGAAAAATTATTCGATCACGAATGCCATAATTTGCCCCTAGAATTAGAAACTACTTAAATTATAATTTTTACATTCGCTCTTACTTTTTACAAAAACCAAAATACACAGTAATTGTTTAAAAAAAGGGATAGCTAACATACATAACTCTATCTCACAATGCGGTCACCTGTATGAATTCGCCTTGGAAAAAGCTTAAATGTTCGTTTTTCTTTTGTTTTTGTATATTTTGTTTCGTTTTGATTAAATCGAAAAATACAAATAAATTTTTTATTTGAGTTTTTCCATGTTATTTTTTGATATTTGGCAGAAGCACAATTAGTGTCAAGATTAAAGAGATCCATAAAATTATAATAAGCAGAGAGCATGGGTGACTGCAAAACAAAAAGAGATAAAAAAAAAAGAACATGATGTAGTTCAGTGATGGAAAATTGAAAAATCGAGATGGTACTGAACACCAAGCAAAGGAGTACTTTTGTCAATATTTTGGTACTTTTTTCAAACATATTTTTATTGAAAAAAAAACTTGAAAATAATATACAAAAATACATAAAATAAAAAACTTATTAATTTTAATTAAAAAATATATAAAATATTTTGGTTAAGAAACTAAAAATAATTTAATTATTGAAATTAACATTTATGTAAATGTGTATGTATGTATTTGCTTATGATTAAATATAACCCAGCTAACATAGGCTGTTTCTTAGACGATTATGTTTAATATACAACTCCTAAAATAATCTTCTGATAATTATCTGACTATTAACAAAAACATCAAAATTTTTTTTATTTTGCCAATACAATTTCAGTAAAACAAACCGGCCTAAGGATCTGTGAAAAGGATTTTCATCCTGTTGATTTCGCGACCTTAAGCTTTGTTTTATATAAATTGTATAAACATTAGAAGTTTTGGCATGTAAAATACGCTTGATGTCCTTCTTTAGGTAGCTCAGTTATACGGCTAAGCATTTCACGACTCTTGGCATTTTTTTTGAAGGACTCGTTTGGTAATCTCTACATACATCATAAACAATTCCCTTTATGATTCATTTGGGCGTCTTTCGGAATCGTCTACAATTAAAAAATGAGCTCGTCGACGATCAAAAACACTCTTTATGAGATTCCCAGTAGTTTCTCGACGATTGAAAATGTTAGCTGGGAAGGTACACACATTTCGATGACTAAGGCCCGTTTTCACAACTTACCGATAGCTTAAAGTAGACTTTAAATGGCCCGTTAAAAAGTGTTCCATTATTTAAACTTTACTTTAACGTTAAGTGAGCGATAAAGTAGATTAAGGTTAATCCTACCTGGTAGGTTAGAGTAAAGTTGTTTTAATGGAACACTTTTTATACGGCCGATAAAATCTTACCTTTAGCTATCGATAAGTTGTGAAAACAGGCCTAAGACTATTAGGCATTTTGTTTAATTTACTTAAAGATATCATTAGTAGTATTATAATTTTAACAACAAGAATCAGCTGATTTTATTAAATCTTTAGTTTTAATTAAATTTGAAATAGTTTGTTCTTGCAAATGATTTTTTTCTTTCTTAACTGCTGCTGATAACTGGGATATTGACAATATTTCGATAGCAATACGTGAAATATCAGGAAACATAAGTTCGCGCATTTCGTTCTTAATTTGGCTTACATTTTTCCAAAAAAATCGAAATATCTTAATTTTTTTATGTCTGGGAAATCCGCTAACGCACGAAATTGGGAATGGAATCATAAAATGTATGACAAAATTAAAAAAATACATCTTTGCTTCAACGTTTAAAATTTAAGTTCCAATAAATTTAAGGCGTTCAGTTTTATGTCCGCTTTCAGAGTTTTGTAAATTAAAAAAAATACGTTAGCGCTTTCCATTGCTCCAAAAATCTTTCAACCACAGCCTGTCTCGAAAGCCATCTAGTTTGGGCGTACCTTAAAATAACGTGAACTTCTGTTCCAAAATAGTCTTGAAAATTTTGAAGTTCGTCTTTTCGGCTTGAGCTATTACAAAAGTAAAAAATTATTTCCTTCATAAATTTATCAATTTTTTTAAGGTAGACAAACATAAGCTGCAGACGAAGCAAGCTAAGCTTAAATTATGGCATGCACAGCCATTTACGAACAAATTTGGTAACAATTCTTTTAATCAGGCCTGCACACCATCTTCTCATTGCAATTATCAGCCGTAAGCTCAATCATTTTTTCCAGAGGAATATTGTTTTTCCTCAAAACGTCTCCAATTTTGTCTGTAATTCCACAACATAACAAGGAAAGAGTACTAAAACTGACGTGGGGGTACCGTGGTATATTTGAAATGAAAAAGTACTTCAAAAAGTACCAAAGTACTGAATTTTCCATCACTGATGTAGTTTGTAAAACACAAAAAGATGAATGTTTTTCTGTATGTTTGTATGTGAGTTTTACAGAGTACAAATGGGAGGAAGAGTTGGCCAAACTATCAAAAGATTATTTCAGTTTATTGAGTTATTGAGACCTTAACTTAATCTACTTTTTGCCAAACCAAACCATAGAAACTAGCTTTCCCTCAAAAATAAATTTCAGTGTATTTATCAAAAATAAAAATTGGGAATTTAGCACGTCATACGGAAATCTTATTACCAAAAAAAGTTGTTGGAAATAATATCGCATCTACATCTGGCGAAACAGGAATATGAACATCTCTTACGCAAAATCCTCGGCGATTCTTTCCACGACATGAACAAAGGAAGTCGAGAAAAAAAAGAAATTGATTTAACGAATTTGCATTATTTTAAAAAATAATTCAATTTGCACCAGTAAACATATTAAAAGTATCAATTAAGGCTAGATTACACTATTATACTTTGTATTAATACATGTCAAAATCTCAAGTACTATGACAAAGTGTGATAGTGTGAATGCAATGTGTCACGAAAATGACAAGTGTTATGAAAAAAGTTTGACATCCCATACGACTTCATTGTTTTTTGAAAAATTTCTAAACAATAATACTTTTCATTGGATCAGGGTTGCATTTTTATTCATGTGTGAGTGTTTACACTTTGTGTGATGGTGTGAACACAAACTGTCATGCTACATTAGATTTTTTGACAGTCGCAACAAAACTCATTCGATTTCTATCTCACAAAGTATTATGGAATACGTGAGATAGTGTAATCTAGGCTTAATAGTTATATTCACTTCATTAAACGATAAATACACTTGATTAAACGTTTAATTCACTTGATTAAATTTCTAAACAAAACTGATATTATTTTCGTTTAATGCTTTAAGTGGTGAAACATTTTGGGAGATTATTTTTCACAGTTCCGATAAAAAAAATCACCGAAAGCTATTGGGAGTCACATTTGACAGCCTGTTCATGTCATCGGCGCATGCCAATAAAATCTACGATAAAATAAGGAGAAGAAACAAGGTCTTTAAGTTTCTAGTTGGCAGCACATGAGGCGTGGAAAACGATTGGCCGGTCAATGGTTAACAACGCAGCGCCTGCGTAGACCCGAGAATCAGTGATACTCAATGGAAGAAGCTTTAGGGCTGTCAAAAGCCGAATGGAACACCTTCATGACTACATAATGCTAACAAAGCAGTTCCCTCTGGGATGTCATCGGTGGGGACAGCTGCATTACCATCTTACGGAAATAGACCCCCCCCCCTCCCAAAAAAATGTCAAAAAGATCTTCGCCGGTAGGAGTGTGAAGTCCAACATCACCTGGGCTCCATGACAGACCACACCTCATACAGGGAAGCTGTGAACAAAATTCATATTGACTTGGTGGAGATTGCTATGAATAGCGACCAAGATAATATTGTTTTAGGAGATCGTCCCGGACCCGTTGCCAGAGTGGTATTGGCCCAATTGAGGTGAGGATGGTGCAACCGTCTTAACTCATACTGGTCCAAAATAAACAGCACCTTTACCCTGCATGTGAAATAGACCCACACGACATAAGACACCTACTCAAATGCAGTAAAAGCCCAACACAGCTAGAAACAGTGTCCTTTTGGAGCCGCCCGGGTGAGGAAGCGCAGCCACTGGGCCGTAAACGAGCTGAGTTGGATAAAAAGAGCGAAAAAGAAGAATGGAGAATAATTTTATTTATACTTGTTTTTAGGTCGAGCTGTTACAATAACAACAACCTATCCGATGTTGTTTTCGCTTCGTCCCCGAAATGCCAGTTCAATTGATTTTCGTTTTCGGCGACGATTACGATGTGTGCGAAAACGCACCTTAACTATTGAATATATTTTGCCCAGAAATTTTTATATTAATCAATTTATGACTTTAATAAAAAATATTTTTTTTATGTGCAAAATTAACTTCTGGCAAACAAATTATTAAATTATTGTAGTTTAAATCGTTCATGTATTTTGGCAATAAAATTATATTTAACGTTGTGGTTATAAAAGAAATTAAATCTCAAAATAACAAACAACAATAAAAATTAATAAAAAAAAAAATATTAATTGTGATTGGGAACAGAAAATTTAGTTCACAAAAAATCAGAGCAATAAATTTGATGACGTGTCAGCATTAATTTTCAGCAAAAATGGTAGAGAGAAAGAAAAAGAACAACATGAAAAAATTAATTTAATTTTTTTAACAAACGAAAAAACCAGCAATAACGAAAACAAAAACAGCAATCAAAAATGGCAATGACATTAATAAACTTGCTAAATGTTTAAATAAAATTTATTTATTTTATGAGAGCCAAAATTTAGTGACTTTTTTTGTTGATTGTTTTTTTTTTTATTTGGTTTTTTTAAGGGCTTGGATATTACAGGTGAGAAATTAAAGCCAAAAAAGCAAAAAAAAGTACTTTTTCAATTTAATACAGATTCAAAACGAATTCTACTTTTGGCTTATGTTCTTAATGAAGTTCTAGTTCAGGGTGCTAATTCTGGCAGTCGTAGTCCAAGCAATTTTTTTTCAAATTCTTTCAGTCGATATTGAACGGATTGAAATTATTTTTTCAGTGTTGTATAGCATTTATTTAAGTTTTCACAACACTGAAAAATAATTTCGATCGACTCAAAAAATCAGAATAAAATTGTTTTCGAATCGAAAAAGTATGCGATCGCGACTGGCAGAATTACTTTATGACTTTAATTCAGTCTCGTATTATGGCTGTAGTTCAAGTACAGATTCATTTACGAATTCACTCAAAGAAGCAAAAAAGTACTTATTCCAATTTAATTGAGACTTTTTGGGACTTTTTTAAGGAGATTTAAGGTACCAAATTAGATCCAAGAAGCAGAAAGTTATTTTCCAAATATTATTTAGATTTAAGTTAATTTGACTATTAAGTTCCAGTTCCAACTTAAGGCCATTCCCTAATTCTAGCTGTAGTTCCGGTTCGAGTTAAGATTCTAGTTTTACTTATATAACTAAAGAATGTGGGCTTCACAACAACAATTGGCTTGTGTATTTAATAACTTTTATACATTTTTAAGCCTTAAAAACCTATCCTTAATTTTTACTTAAGGGCCAAATACACTGCACAAGCGGTTTGACAACAACAACAATAGCATGTTTGAGGGAATACTAAACCTTACTGAGTTTTGTACAAATACGCTTTATATGATTGATCAAACCACTTGTCCGCTTTGAAGATGACAAATCATCATTTGTGGGAAGTTTTGTTTTACTCTCTAAATTTGAAATTTGAAAGTGCAGTAAAGACATCAACTTTTTTTGCAAAGCTTATTCTGAATATGTTCCATCGATTTCCATATGTAAAATATGGTTTGTGCTGCTTAGAAGTTTCAAAATTTAATACGGAAAATAAGGGTATCAAACAACAAAGATTGTTGTCAAACTTAAGAAGATCTTGCAAAGTCATTGCGCCCGCTGAAGCGCTTGCCAGGAGCAGAATTTTTCCAAAAGAAAGAAAATTGTGAGCCATGCAAGTTGAAGCCGAAAGGCGTTTAAAGATAAATTGACATTTCCTAAATGCTGCTGGAATGCTAAAAAGAAGTAATTTTTGCATCAAAAAATAAATGGCGATAAAAATTGGATTCATTTCAAAAACCCAAACAAATAAATTGATATATATTGTATCCATGATGCCAGGGTAGTGTTTTGTGTATGTTGGGATTAGAACTGTCCCATCAAAAATCATCTGGATCCAGCCATACCAACTTAATTAATTCGTTAATTCGACGAAAATGGCCCGTCATATGCGAGCAGAAATAAAACCGTTATATGCATTCCAAAATGACAACGATCGGCCACATGTTGCAAGACCAGTTTAAATCTTTTAAAGAAATATTGGTTGCAAAGTTTTGTCTCACCCGCCATTTGTCTCAGACTACCTTTTGTTTTGATCGATACAAAACGTTGCTCCTGGAATACTCTTCGCTTCGTTCTAGGTCTTTAAAAAATAGGAGTTTCTTTGGTGCGGAATCCTTGTGTTTCCAGACAGCTTGGAATTATTATATCTAATGGTGACCAATACTTATATGGGGTGAATAATTTTTCATAATAAAATTAAAAATAGTCTGCATTAATATACTGTATTAAAAAAGAAATTAATGATTATGTCTTAAATAAAAAGTTATAATGAACTCAAACAACTTCGTTCATTTTGGGCCACCCGGTACAATACAAAACTAAATCAAAATTTGGCAAAAATTCAGTAGTTTTGGTTCAGGTTCTAGAACAGCTTCTATTTTTTACTTTTAGCTTAACTTCTAGTTTATGCTGCAGTTCAGGTTTTAATTCTAGCGTAGGCTCTACTTTAGGCTGTAGCTCTGATTCTCGTTCAGGTTCTATTTCCTAGTTGTGGTTGTTAAGGTTAGCTGAGGTTCCATGGAAAGTCATCGAGAGACAGCTTACTTGGGTCCTTCAGTGGTTCATTTGTGATACCCAGCGCCAATGCCCATCCTTCAGAGCAGTTATTCAGATGGCGTCACTGCAGAGTTTAACAAATTCGTTTTCCTTATGAAGAGAAGAAGCGACATTATTTCTATCCCAGAGAAATCCTCTAAGCAGACAAACACCGGTTCTCCCAGGTATTTTTCCCTAATGCGCCGTATCCAAGGACATTGACATAGGAAGTGAAACACAGTTTTATCTTTCTCCTCATCATGACAACTTCTACAGTAATCATTGAATTCAAGACCAATTTTCCCAGTATGAGTCCTAACAGGCCAGTGCCCAGTTACAACTGAGACCAATGTTCTAATTTGGTCCCTGTAGAACCTAAGTAGAGAGCTAGTTCTCCGTTCATCGTAGCCAGGTCATAGTGCCCTGTACATGGAGCAAGTGGATTTGCAAATCTATCACTACTGCACAATTATATAAGACTCGCGCTTGATAAGCGACTTATAGTGAGTTGAGGTTGTTTCTAGCTATTACATTCAGATTCTAGTTCAAGTTCTAGTGTAGGTTCTACTTCAGGCTCTAGTTGAAGTTGCAGCTAGGGATTAACTTCAGGTCCCAGTTCAAATTCTCATGTAGGTTCTAGTCCATGTTTTAGTTAAGGCTATAGTTAACATTCTTCTTCAGATTCTTGTTTGGGTGCTAGTTCAGATTAATTTTAAGGTTCTAGTATATGTTAAAGTTTATATTATGGTTTATTTTCTAGTGTAGATTGTAGTTAGGTACTAACTTCAGGTTCTACTTCAGGACCTAGTTTAGACTTTAGTTCAGTTCATGACTGAAGTTTTAGTTAAGGAAGTTTTAGTTTATGGTTCAAAATCTATTTAAGGTAGAGGTTCTAACTCTGCACGCAGAAAAAAAAAACATATGGCCACCTCCAACAAAACTATTATTAAGGAAAATTTTAAACATATTATGTTTAAGTTAACCATATTATTGTCACCGACAACCATATTGTGGTTAAATTAGTCCTCCATCAAGAAGCTACAATTATATTATGGTTGCCTTAAAACGTGTTGTGGTTAAATATGACAATAACTTGATTTTAAACAGTATTTTCCTCTTTTCCAAGAATAACATTCTATGATTGAAAACCAACCATGCTATTATATGTTTTAAACATATTTTAGTTATTAATAACCATAACATGTTCCGACGCAACCATAATATGGTTGTGGCTTCTTGATGGACCACTATTTTAACCATAATATTTAAATTTAATTTAAATTAAACATAATATGTTAACAATTTTCCTTATAGATGCATATAGATGTGGCCATAACACAACCTCACTACTTTTGGGATTGACTGATACAGTAAGAGAATGTTTGAATAAAAAGGAATTATGTTTCCTAGTATCCTTAGATTTATCTAAGGCATTTGATCGGGTTGATCACTTTAGATTGCTTAAAAAATTAAGAGATTATTTTAAATTTTTCTTGAACTGCGTGCATGTTAATTGGATCATATTTGACTGATCGTACTCAGTTTGTTAATCTAAACAAGGAGAGTTCATTTGTTGGAGCTGTGAGTTCTGGTGTGCCTCAGGGCTCTTTTTTGGGACCGTTACTGTTCATTTTATACTTGAATGACTTTGTTGATACTGTTGATACAAGTTATTGCAAACCTTTTTTGTTTGCTGATGATATACAGTTCGTCTTTAGTTGTGATCGTGATTTCATTGATGTTTTGGAAGCTACTTCTAATTTCACTTTGCGTAATATTGAAAGATGGATGAATGATAACTGCTTTTTGATCAACACCACAAAAACTAAAGTACTTTCTTTTGGTCCGCATTCAAATGATGTTTCTGAGTTGAACATTTTCTTATATGGAGGGGTAATTAATTTTGTGGATTCCTTAAGAGTGCTTGGTATTATAATCGATGGTCAACTTAGTTTTGAATCACATATTAATAGGGTCAATTCTAGGATTTGTTTTACCCTAAGAAGGTTATATGCACTTAATCTGTGGATTCGAGTTGTGGTTCTTATTCGGGTTTTAGTTCAAAATGTACTTCAAAAGTACCAAATCGTTACAAAGGTACCAAAGGTTTTATTTGACTCGTTTTCTTCTTATCAATACTTGTGTTTTGTTTTTTTCTTTCTTTTTATTTTTCTTATAATCATCTCTGGTTTTTGTTTAAGAATTTCTACAACCATTAAGTGTCAATGTAAATTTGTACATAGCACTTTTTGCCTTTTTGTTATTGTTGAATTTAAAACAACAACATTTGCCGTCAAAATGTCTAGATTTCCGACATTAACTTCTCTTTGCCTGTGTGCGTGTGTATGTCTCTTAATATTTCTGTGTCAGTGTGTTGGAATATGTTTTCACATTCATGATGAGAAATATACAGAAATATAAGAAATATAAAAAAAAAAACGCTAACAATAAAAACTTGTAAAAGGATTTTTGCGGTTGTCTGCGACTGGTATTTAGCTGACACATTAAAAGAAAAGTCTATAAATTGTTGTTTTTATTTTTCGACTTTTCTTTGGTATTTGAGGAATTCAAAGACACACACATACATACACACATGCTAAAAAGGTTGAAAAGACTGGTTACCGAGATAGACATAAAAGTTTTGATTTCATAAAAAGTTATGAACTTTATACCAAACTGCATTAGGGGTATTCGCACTTTGTAAAAAAGTTGTTCTTAAAAATGTTTATAAGCATTAAAAAAAAAACAATAAATAAAAATTATTTTTAGAGTATAAACTAGTACCCTGTGAATGCCCCTTATGTTTCTTTAAAAACAACAACTCTCTAAAGACATTAACTTAAATCATGCACGTTCGTGATATTTCAAGAAGTTTTCCTAACAATGTTAATGAAATCAGGTCTAAACGCAAAATAATAAAACAAACATCAACTTGTAATGTGAAAAAGTATGAGCACAAAGGAAAAATTAAAAGACTAAATTTTTTTCGCCATAATAAAAAAGTGTATGTTTGACGAAAATGGGCACAAGGAAAAATAGATAAAATATTATAAATAGTTAAAGTTCTTGGGTGTACTAAGAGTCTGACGCCAGTAAAAGAACCAGATTATATTTATTTTACTCCTCAGACTGGCAGGCTGACTAACTAAGTGAATGAATACATGAACTAACAAATGCTTCACTTCCCTTTCCGTCTACTTCAGCTTATTTTTAATGAATGAATTTTATGACAAGATGAAAACGCCTAAGAAATTTAAAAAAAAACATTTAATATTTTGATTAAAAAAGAGAAAAATTGTAAACAAAAAGCAAAATTTGCATAAATTTTATATTTTGGCATAGAAAACCTGGCACCAAGAAAATAAAATAAAAAAAAATTTTTTGTAACAACAACATTTGCATTTTTTTTTTTTTTTTTTTTTTTTTTGTCAAAGCACGTTTGTTTTTGCCAAATAAATGTTTTTTTTCCAGAGAAGGTACCTTATCTGTCAAATGGAGCCTTTTCGTTAAAAGATCCTTAACCCGCAAACTTTAAAAAGCTATAAACAAGTTTTCGAATAATTTTTTTTTAGATTATTTATGACCCACTTAACTCAAAAAAGCCACCAGAAACTAATTTGCAAATTAAGTTTAGGAGCTAGATGCAAAAAGGTGAAGAGTGCCTCAGGGCACTGTTGCCGGTTTAGGTGTAAAAAACAATGAGATATAAACTTTTAATTATGATACGGTTTTATTGAAAAACTAATGGAAAAGATATAAAAAAAAACAAGACAATCTGTTTTACTTTCTACGATGATACTCATAAAAAAAATTTTTGGCATTTGAGCAACATTAATGAAGATCGCATTTTGAGCAAACACACTGTGTCTGCGACTTTTTGCATAGTTTGCACCATCTTTTTCCACCTTATTTGCCTAACCAGATTGGAAATTGGTCGATATTATCATAACGGACGTCAACAACTGGATGTTTAGCTCTTTCGCCAACTTTTGAACTTCGTGGCTTTTGATCTTCTTGTAGAGTTTCTGGACGTGGTGTTTTTGGTCCACTGCCTGGACGACCAAAGTAAAGTTGGTAACTGTTTGTGTCAAGCGCACAACAAGATTTGAAGTTGCACCAAGATCAGGGGTTCCGGGTAATACTACGTTATCGCCTGCACCATTGTACACTTCAAAGCGATAAGCAAAGCCGAACTAATCGCATAAGACGAATAATTTTATTCCCCATTTGTGTGGCTCGTTTGGCATGTACTGTCGAAGATGAGGTCGCATTTTGGTGCTGTACATATTTGCTCGTCGACACAAATCGACCATGCTTCGGCACGGAATCAAATCTCTTGTTGAGTTCGTTGGCCGAAGTTCGAATTCGAAACAATGAATCATAACCAGGTTCCCCTTTCTTGATTCGCTCGCTTTCATCTCGGATAGATAAATACTTTTTTATTGCCTCAAATCGTTCGCGTCTCATTGTATATTGAATAGGGGCAAACGCATTTTTACCCCAGTAACTCTCCAAATTTGGATACCGGTAAACCGACATATACAACATTATTCAAATGTAATGATACAGTTCATCAGCGTCCACATTAAAATTGGTGTTGAAGTTTACGGCGACAGCTGCTCCATTTGTTTCAGAGGCAATTTTTTCCATTATTTCGTTTGTGAAGAAATAACAAAATATGTCCATTAGGGTTTGTAGTTCTTTAATTTTTGGTGTCAGCGATGAATCTCCTTGAAAAGCTGCTTCATTTATATGTAGTGTCATTGGTCAATGATGATGATCCCGAATGTATGTCAAATTCACTTATATTCTTGATATGTTTAGTGTCTCGGTGAAAAACAAAGTATTTTTTTGCATTTTACTAATATATTGTGAAATGCATTGTTCGTCTTCCTGACAAATTTCATCCGGCGCATAAATTGGGTCATTTTCTTCTTCGTCGCTATTAAAATCGTCTTCTTCGTCTGTTTCTATTGCATCCATAAACTCTACCAACTGATCATCAGTAAAGGCAGATAACTTAATACGTCTGCGGTCTCTATCTGCCATTCCTATTATTATTATTATTTTTTTTTTTTTGATAAAAAATTGCAAAATAATATAACAAAAGAGTAAAAAACTATGAAATCTAACACGCCGATAAATTTAGCCGCAACCCGCAACAGGGCCCTGAGGTACTCCTCAGTTTTTGCGTTCTCAACACACTTGTTTTAATTGTTTAACATTCACAAACGCATGCACTGAAAAAATAATATCTTACCTTTAAAAAAAAAAATTATTCCGAATACAACGGGCGACGAAAAAAAAATGTATTATGACTTAAAATTATGACTTCTCCCACAAAACAGCTGACAGAACAAAAATCAAAAGTCAGCATTGCAACCTTTAAGTGAAATGTTACTAGATCTGTAACTAAAGTCACCGTTAAATTTAGCATAAAAATTATAATTACTTTCTGAGTTAATTGGTGTTTTGTAATGTGTGCCTTGAGGCACTCTTGCAGGTTAGAGGGATAAGGTCCCCTTTTGTAAAAACGTAATTTTTGTAAGCGTTTCTTTATTGCAAAAATGTGCTTTTTGTAAAAAGGCATTTTTTGTGAAGACGAGAAATACACGATCTAACAGAGAAGTACTTTTTATTTAAAATTTCCTTTTTTAAATTATTTTTTCTTCGCTTTCCTAATTTGTTGTATAAAAAGTTTAATTTTTTGCAAAAAATACTTTTTTAACCTTTAACTGGGGAGGTGGTGGTGAATAACTCTCTTCTTATTCCCTCTGGCACTTTTATTTTTTACTTCGGCCCATATTACGGTTCACAACTCAACTCAGTTGAGTTGTTATTTAGACAACTGGTTGTGGTCACTGATCAGCTGTAATTTTTGTTATGTTTTTGTTCACCGCAATAGAGCAAAGTTGTAAACCATAATACAAAAATTAAGAAATTACAACTCAACTGGGGCATAACAGGGCCCTTAATTAAATTTTAAAGGTTAATATGGTACATTCTGTAAAACAGTGTACAGCAACTTCTTATTCTAGTCCAGCATCTTGTTCAGGTTTTAGTTTTAGTGATTTTAAGTCAAAATTTGTGATTTTTTGACTTATGATGTTGTTGCAGCAAAGGAGCGATATTCGGACGTTTTGCTAAAATTTTAACAATTTTATCAAGGCTGCGTGTACCTTTTTTTTTTTTTTTAAATTTCCACATTTCAGTCACATGACTTAATTTTGGTGAATTTTTTTAATTTTTGGTTATTATGAATATTTAGTTGTGGTCCTTTGTTCCTTATTATAATCACAGGACATAATAATAATAATGAATATTTAGTAATTTGTTGAAAAAAAAGTTATTGTCGAATCTACCAAATTATTGTGTTCAAAACACTAAATATTGCTCCTTAGTGTTCTCATTGAAGGGATTCACAATGGACCACATTGGTCTCCGCGTGGAAGTGTGCCCTTGGGCACATAACCCTTCTTTACCTAACCTTACCCAGTGTTCGGTTCGGTAGATTTGTGGAAAACACAAACGCTATAGTGTTTGTGTAGTAAATCATTAAAAAAATAAGGTTTCCCTGTTTGTCATCTTTCGAACACAAGAATAATACTGTTCTTTTCCAACTCAACAAAAGATGAGAACATTTAATTCAGTTCGGTTTTTTTTAACCACAAACTTTATTGTGTTCCGTTCAGCTCATTCCTCTCTGTTATGCGTAGCGAACTTTTGGCTGGTAAAAAAAATCAAACATTTTTTACAAAAACAAAAATAAAAACAAACAAAACATATACACAATACACACACAAGCTGTTCGTGGTGCGGTCGTTTCTAAAACTTTGTGCTTGTTCAGTTCTTTATCAATATGCATAAAAAAAGAAACATTATAGAACATTAAAATATAATATTTGTCTACAGTATCACTACAATTGTTGTGTTTTTCAACAAGGAACAGAACACTATATAACTTTCGGCTCTTTCTTGCAAATAGTAACGAACGGTAATAAGGGTTGTGTTCGTCTACACAAACACTAAAAAAAATAGATATCGTTCCTGGGTGTGTGAGCCGAACGCTACATAAAGTTCTGTTTATTTTCAAACACTGCTCTAAACAAATATTTTCAACAACAATAGACAAGTCGACCATTGCTTTAATGATGTATCATTATAAAATAAAATATTTAAAAAATTAAATGTGTAATTCTTTTATTACAGGACAGGGGTTAGACAAGGGTGTTTATTATCACCGCTTCTGTTCCTAGTTGTATTAGATGCTGTTGTTAAACGCTCCACTGCAAATAGACTGAGGGGAATTTTATGGGATCCCTTAAACCCACAGATTCGATTTGAGTCGCTGGACTACGCAGACGATAAGTGTGAGCTCTCCCACAGACGAGCTGATATACAAGGAACAGAACACTATATAACTTTCGCCCTTTTCTTGCAAATAGTAACGAACGGTAATAAGGGTTGTGTTCGTCTACACAAACACTAAAAAAAATAGATATCGTTCCTGGGTGTGTGAGCCGAACGCTACATAAAGTTCTGTTTATTTTCAAACACTGCTCTAAACAAATATTTTCAACAACAATAGACAAGTCGACCATTGCTTTAATGATGTATCATTATAAAATAAAATATTTAAAAAATTAAATGTGTAATTCTTTTATTACAGGACAAAAAGACCGCAACTGTGAGTGAACGGTTACGGGAGGTTTAACCGTATTTCGCCAGAAATGTTTCATTTGGCTTCATAGATTAAATTTTTGTTTTGAAAAGGTGATTTAATCTATTAAATTCCCATAAAATATTCTTTAATTTGTTTAGTTAAAATTTTAAATTTTTTTATTGACCACCCTCCAAGTTTTAAGTCAGTTCTCTAAAATTAATTAGAAATAGTTTTTCTATTTTTCCATCTCCCTAGTTTTTTAATTGTTTAAATATTTATAGTAAAAAAACACTAGAGAAGAAGTCCATTGTGATTTGCAACATTTTCACTTCCATATTTTTGTGATTGTTGGTTAATTTTAGTGAAATTAGCCTGGCCACCTGAGGTCTCTTCTTGTTCACCTTGGAAATGTCAAGTTCAGCCTTCATACACAATAAAAAAAAGCAGGGTGGAGGAAGGGAGAGGTGGTGGTTGGTTGCATATTAAATGTGTATCAGGCAGCAACAGCAGCAGTCTCTGGTAGATAGTTTGATAGTTGTTGTTCTATTTATTGGTTTGCCATATTGTAAGTAGTATATTTTATTGTCTGTTTCAGTTGAAAATGTTTTTGTTGGCTGTTCAACTCAAACATCCAAAAAACAGCAGCAGCAACAACAACAAAAACATTAAAAATATCAACAATGACCAACAGAAATGGCACCATTAATTTTTCCATTTAAAATCGCTTTTAGAATTTTGCACTTTAAAAATTCTGCTGTTTTATTTTTTTTTTTCGAAATTCATTCAGTGATTTTTTTTATTATAAATTTTGTATTGTTGTTTTTATTACTAGATTGTTTATCATTTTTCTGTTTTTTTTTTAAATATGTTTTTGTTTAAAAATAAACAAATTCGTGTTTGTGAAAAAAAACAATAAAATAAACAAATTGTAAAATAAGAAAAACTAAATAAAATTTTAAAACGTATTGAACGGAAAGTAAATGAAAGAAACTAAAAGGTGAGTTTTGCCAAAAATGACCCAGCGAGCATGTTTTAACACAAAGAAAAAAAAAATAAAAACAACTAAGCAAAAAATTTTAATAAAATAAACCAATTCAAATTAAATTACTAAATTTTTAAGGTAAAATGACTTGTAAAATTTCGAATCTTGGTCAAATGTAGAAGTTTTTGTGTGAAATGACAAAATTTAAATGGAATCACTAAAATTTAGTGAAATAAGCATATGTTAGTAAATGTACTAAATTTAATTAAAATTTAAAAAATCTTCAATATAGGAATTTTTTTTTTTTGATAATATAAAATTTTGGTCCAATTAGAAGATTTTTTTTTAATTTTTATCCAAATTTTTAAATTTTGATTAAACTTTAGTAAAATTTACGTGAAGTTACCAAATTTACTATAACTATAAAAAGTACCTTTCTATATTAAAAAGACCTTTCTACATAAAAATTTACTTTTTTTTAAATAAAATATAAAAAGTACCTTTTCAAACAAAAAGCACCTTTACATATAAAAAGTATTTTTCCATTTAAAAGGAACCTCTTCATATATAAAGTACCTTTTCATATAAAAAGTACCTTTACATACAAAAAGTACCTTTTCACATAAAGAGTATCTTTTCACATAAAAAGTACCTTTTCACATAAAGAGTATCTTTTCACATAAAAAGTACCTTTTCATAAAAATGTACCTTTTCTTATAAAAACTACCTTTTCATTTAAAAGGTACTTCTTCATATATAAAGTACCTTTTCACATAAAAAGTCCCTTTCTATACAAAAAAAAATTTTTTTATATAAAAATTACCTTTCTATATTAAAATTTGCACTTTATATAAAAAGTACCTTTTCGTATAAAAAGCGCCTTTTCACATCAAAAATATTTTATTATATAAAAACTACCTTTTAAAGTAAGAAGTACCTTTTAACACAAAAAGTACCTTTTAATATAAAAAGTACCTTTTAATATAAAAAGTACCTTTTAATATGAAAAGTACCTTTTAATAAAAAAAGTACCTTTTAATATGAAAAGTACCTTTTAATATAAAAAGTACCTTTTAATATAAAAAGTACCTTTTAATATAAAAAGTACCTTTTAATATAAAAAATGCATTTTAATATAAAATTACTTTTTAATATAAGTAGACCTTTTTAAATAAAAATTACCTATTAATATAAAAATTACCTTTTAATATAATAAGTACCTTTTAATATAAAGAGTCCTTTTAATATAAAAAGTGCCTTTTACTATAAAAAATACCTTTTAATATAAAAAGTACCTTTTAATATAAAAAGTACCTTTTAATATAAAAAGTACCTTTTAATATAAAAAGTACCTTTTAATATAAAAAGTACCTTTTAATATAAAAAGTACCTTTTAATATAAAAAGTACCTTTTAATATAAAAAGTACCTTTTAATATAAAAAGTACCTTTTAATATAAAAAGTACCTTTTAAAATAAAAAGTACCTTTTAATATAAAAAGTACCTTTTAATATAAAAAGTACCTTTTAATATAAAAAGTACCTATAATATAAAAAGGACCTTTTAATATAAAAAGTACCTTTTAATATAAAAAGTACCTTTTCACATCATAAGCGAAACTTTTTATGTAAAAATTTATTTGTATATAAAAATGTACGTGTTATATAAAAATGTACTTTTTATATAAAAAATGTACTTTTTATATAAAAAATGTACTTTTTATATAAAAAGTACATTTTTATATAAAAAGTAAATTTTATATAAAAAGTACATTTTTATATAAAAAGTACATTTTTACATAAAAAGTACATTTTTATATAAAAAGTACATTTTTTATATAAAAAGTACATTTTTATATAAAACGTACATTTTTATATACAAATAAATTTTTACATAAAAAGTTTCGCTTCGAAAAAAAAACAAGTAAGAATACGGTAGACTGGGGCATCTTCCGTGTTTCGATCACAAACACAAACTATTTATGTAAATGTATCGTAAATCAAAATAAATAGCTTCCGCAAACCTTGCCAGCTCTAGCTTAGCAACTGAAGTAGCTACACTTGTCTTTAAGTTTACGAAACAACATTAAGAATTGTGATATATTCCTGAAATCTAAGTTAAATATAAATCTTTCTTTAATATAAAAGAAAAAAAAAGAAAAAAAAGAAAAAATTGTAATTATTTAGTGCTTTTGGGGTAGATTCGGCGTTTTAGTTGGGGCACAATCAATCGGCTTAAAAAATAGCAAAAAGTCAATTTATTACGTAACTGAGATAACTGTTACTCTTGGCGACTGCAACTTTAAAATAACTTTCTTTCGAAAACTTGATTTCTTTTCATCTCTATTTGATAAGCCTAAAAAAAAGATGTTTTACAAGTTTTAAGTAGCGAAATGGAACTTAAGTTTCCAAGTCCCATTAACCTACTACAATTATATTTGAAGTTGATTTTAGCTCTTGTTATATTTAATTATTATTTCATATGCAATTTTTTCGCTTTTCGTGCCGCAGCTACCCCGTTATATAAATACCTTTCTTTAGATATAAATACAATTTTTTTTTATACAACGCCTACTTCTCCAATCCCGCCTTTTCGGATGTTGTGTTTTGATAATCAAGATTTTCATACCTTATTGGGTAATTTAAAATGTCTTTGTATGGGATGTGCCACGCTCCCTAATCCTTCACAAATTTTGGTAGAGAGGTCTTGTATTGATAACTCAATTATGTGTTCCAAATTTTGACAATGTTTCCTTACCATTCTTTTGTTATAAATAAATCTATTTTGGGCCACGCCCACTACTCCAATCCCGCCCCCATTTTGTCAAATGTTGTGTATTGATAACCCTTGTATTGATAACACTTGTAGCTAATTTGGAAACTTTGGATGTTGCCGTTTTCCAGATATACATATATAAAAATTAAACAAACTTCTACAAGAACAAAAGTTCAATTCAAAAAAAACAAAGTTCAATTAAAAAAATTTAATTTTGCATAAACTTAATAGTTTTTACGCAAAATATAACTTTTTATCAAAGTTATTTTTGGGAATACAAAATTGTTTATTATGTATTAATAAGTAGGGATGCGATTTCAATGCCAATGCATGTTTTTTGTCGATGGTCTAAGAACGATGTCGACCAATTATCTTTCGGAATCATTAAATTTGCGTTAAAATGGCATCGATTTGTTTCTGCATATTGCTGCATATTTTGGTGAAAATGAATATTTTTGCATATTTTAACATTTTTGAGCGATTTTTTTTTTTTTTAATTTGCTAATCATAAAAAATTCGATAATATTGCAATTTCGAAACAAATGTATCCCTTGATTCTCCTTCCACCACAGCCAGTAGTTACAAGATGGGGGCCTGGCTAGATGGTTCAGAATTATATTCAAGAAACTTTGAGTTATTTCAGAATGTTAGAAGAGCTTGCTGATGCAATTACAAAAGGAAAAGAAATATTAAGTTTCAATAACAACAGAAGTCAATTAGCATTTGTGTTTTCCAATTACGCATATATTGGAGAAACAATAACAGATTAGGAGGGATTAAGTTCTCTTAATGCTCAAGTCAAATTAATTGATATTGGCATTTTTCAAGTACAAGACCAAGTTTTACTTTTAATAAAACAGTACTTATTTGTCTAAACAAACAAAAATTTAAAGGAGTTATTTAAGTTTTTTAAAGATATTTAAGTTATATTAATTTTTGTATTATTCGAAAGTGTATTCTAAGTCAAATTACAATCCTCAAAAGCTTTTATACTTTAAAAGTGCAAAGATAATATTCCTGGAAAATATTGAAGGAATAAGACTTTTTAAGTATAAAAGCTTTTGAGGATTGTAATTTGACTTAGAATACACATTCGAATAATATAAAAATTTATATAATAAATGTTACTCAGCATGAGAAATAAATTCCTAGATTATATTTAAATAACAATAGACTGAATTTTTTTATATATTAAAAAACTATTTTTAATGGAAATTTTTTAAAGCTAGTTTCAATGCGCATTTCACTGGTTGCTTAGGTTAGATCATCCGGAAAATATTATACATACAAACAAAACTTTAAAGCGAATGAGAATTGTAAACACTCAGTCTTACTTGTAACTTTTGTTTTATAAGTTTCGGTTTTACAAGTTTCGATTTTTTTTAAGAATTAAAAGAAAATATTTCGAATGGCGTGATATTTACTGGGTTATTGCATTAAAATTTATCTTTTTGAAAAATCAAATAACGCACATGATTTTTTTTAATGATTGAACGTTGAAAGAAATTCTAATTTATTGTTACATTTTTCAATTAAACCATTTAACGTTCTGATTTGAAATTTCAATTAAAATATCAACTTGGGGGAAAGAAATTTAATGGCAAATTGGAAAATGTATTGAAAAATTTAAAGCTTTTTTTTTGTGTTGAAATTTTAGACTAAATAAAACGTTTTCGCTTAATTTACTTTATCATAAAAATGAAATAATTATGAACACAACTGAGTAATAAATTTGTGAAGGAGGGCTGGATGTTTGAGAAATATGAAAAATGGTGCTTTAATAATAAAAATTTAATGGATTTTTGAATTTCAGTGAGAAAATTTGAATTGTTAATTAGTACTGCTAACGAATATTTTGCTCAGTTTAATAAAAAAGAGATCATTTTGTGATTGTAGCCTAAGTTTACCCACAACGTTTGTTCCATTTTAATAGTTGGGAATGATTTTGGCAAAACGAGTTTTATTAACGACTAGCTGACCCGACAGACGTTGTCCTGTCCAAATTAGGAAAAATGTTTGCGTTCGATTTTTAAAATCCATTGAAAAGATACGAACATTTGAAAGAAAAATTAGTCAAATCGATGGAGCCGTTTTGTGATTTTAGGTAAATCGAAAAAAGTGGGCGGGGCAAAATTTTCTTTCCGTAAAAACCTACGTTGCACCATGGCAATCATTTTAAAGAAAAAATCGTCCAAATCGCTCAAGCCGTTCTCCAGTTATGCGCTTAATAGAAAAAGTGAGCGTAAAAGTAGGCGTGATAAATTTTTCTTTCGATTGAAACTTAAAATGGATTAAAACGAACATTTAAAAGAAAAATTAGTCAAATCGATGGAGCCGATTTTTGATTTTAGGTAAATCGAAAAAAGTGGGCGGTGCAAAATTTTCTTTCCGTAAAAACATACGTTGGACCATGGCAATCATTTTAAAGAAAGCCGTTCTCAAGTTATGCGCTTAAAAGAAAAAGTGGGCGTAAAAGTAGGCGTGGTAAATTTTGCTTTCGATTAAAACTTAAATTGGATTAATACGAACATTTGAAAGAAAAATTTGTTAAATCGACGGAGCCGTTTTCTGATTTTCTTTCTTTCGTTTTAAATTAAGTTGGACCATGGCGATAATTTTAAAGAAAAAATCGTCCAAATTATTTAAATGTCATTGGTGGTGCAATATGAAAATTGGATTTTGCCACGCCCCTCCGCCCGCAGACTGGTGACTTCACAGTGTCACCCGCCTGAATATTCTGAAGATGCCCTGAAAATTTCATCCAAATCGGCCCAGACGTTTTGGAGTCCATACGTAACATACATAATACATACATACATACATACATACATACATACATACATACATACATACATACATACATACATACATAGTACCTACATACATACATATTATTTTATATATACAGAAGATAGATAGATAGGAGATAAATTTGATTAAAATTCTGTTTTCTTAATTACTTTCTTTATTAGTTGTTTTTGTTTGGCTGCAGGTGCACGTAAATAAATAAAATAAAAAATAAAAATTCGTAATATATTTGTTTTTTTTATATTTTTAATTACTTTCTTTTGAACTAAATACTAGCGAAATGTTTGTGATAAAATTTTAATTGGATAAAAAGTCCTTTTAATTCTTTAATAACAATTTTTTGGTTTTTTCCAAAGAATTTTTATTTTTTTAACAAAATAAATACACTACAAAAAGTGAAAATCCATAAATTATCGCTGGATTTTAAGAATTTTTATCCGTTTTTTTTTAACAACAAGCAAACAAAAGTCTTTAGCACATATACACAAGCACACACACACACACGAGCATAAACATTACATTTCATATAACAAAAATGAAAAAACATTTTATTTCCTCTACGATTTTGAACTCAAATAATTCAAACTATTCATGCATTAATTTTTATTTTTTTTTTTTTTTTTATCGAAACAGACAGGCTTTATAAATCCTTTTTTCCTTGTTCGATAAATGCTTTCATTTTTGTCGTCCGAGTTTGTGTGGGAGGTGAAATAAATTGTCCTCTTTTAAAACCGTTTTGAAACCCTTTGCTTCGTATAGTTTTATTCAATGATTTCACTCCCTGTTTTATTTCCTGGCATCCTATAAATATGCAATGAAAAATGTATGTTACAAACATATTCTCTCTCTAGAGATTTATATTAAAGAGCGAATAAAAGTGTGCATGCAAGGTGTTTGTGTGTATGTGTGCGTGGTTGTGAGCTGTTGCTGTATTTATGGTTGACAAAATTCTTTAAAATATAAAAAAATTCACAAAATTTGTACATATAAATAAATTTTTAAGTGTTTAATAAAAGAAATGTATGCTGTAATACACACTGTCATACATTTTATATTAAAAAAAAAATGTTGCTTAAAAAAATCAAACGTCTTTCTTTATTATATATAAAGTTTTTACTCCCACCCAAATACATACCCATCAGTCGCATAAAGCGGAAACAGGAAAACGGATGGGAAATAACGATAAATAAAAAGCAGTTTTGTATACTGATAAGAGTACAAAAAAGAACATGATAATAAAAGTAGAAAAACTAAGCTTAAATTTCTAAAATTTGTATAAAGGTTGGTCCAACCAAAACGCGCATTGTCAATTGTAAATAAAACAGAAAGTTTTCAGAGAATTATCTTAATATTTTTTATTATGATAGAACTGTCTATCGGGCATGTTCTATAAATCGAAATGAAGTGGATTTAGAATCGAAAAAATTTTGAAAACGAGCCAGTAAAGAAAGTTCATAAAAATAACACATTCCATATATAGTTCATGCTTTGAGTATCAATTATCTTTTCACGAACAACTCTTTAAAACAGGAAACACTACAGTAATTTTATAAATATTTTAAATTAAAATCGCATTCGGTTTCAATTTCACTGCATTTCGATTTATAGTACATGCCCGTATGACAATTATGTGTAAAACAAAATATCGGCCATTTTGTCACGGCTCTGATGGCATAACTCTATGCGATAGGTCATGTTTTCAATGACTCTGAAATATAATTGAGGTTCAATTTCGTTAATGTGCCGAATTATCTCATCCTTTTGCACTTGAATTATTTTCGACTTATTGACGTAAACTTTTTCCTTTAAATATCCCCAAAGAAAGAAGTAAAACGGTATCAAATCTCTTGGTCGTCACGGCCACATAACATCGCCACGACGTGAGATAATAGAACCATTGAATTTCTCGCGAAATAGAGCCATTGTTACGTTGGGTGTGTGGTAAGTGGCACAATCCTGTTGGAACCACATATCGTCCAGGTCCATATCATCAATTTCTGGCCACATGAAATCCGTTATCATCTCGTTATAGCAAACACAATGCACGGCAACTGCTTCATTTTCGAAGCAGTACAGCCCAATGATGCCGCCAGTCCATAAACCGCACCAAACAGGTGTTTTCACATTTCGTAAAGACCCGGTTTGCTGAAAATTGCTCATAATTCTTCCGATTGTGGACACATATCGTGACGGCCACATAACATCGCCACGACGTGAGATAATAGAACCATTGAATTTCTCGCGCAATAGAGCCATTGTTACGTTGGCTGTGTGGTTAGTGGCACAATCCTTTGGAACCACACAACGTCCAGGTCCATATCATCAATTTCTGGCCGCATGAAATCCGTTATCTTGCTATAGCAAACACAATGCACGGCAACTGCTTCATTTTCGAAGCAGTACAGCCTCATGATTCCGACAAGATTCTACAAGCAGTAAAAAATTTTTAGGTTTCTGGAAGCAAAAACTGCATGAGCCCTGATATATGCGCTGGCTAAGTTTAAGTGAATTTTTAATTTAAGTTAAAAAAAAAAATTAATGAATAACTTAGTATTGCCCCTTATATGTAAGTAAGCAGGTTGTAAGTGAATAATTAAAATCATTATTTTAAAGAAAACAAGTAAGAAAGTACGACCATATGATACCCTACACCGCAGTATTAAAAAACACATCATGCTTATATGTCCATATAAATATAGATTTATCTGTTTATAAACTTCATTAAAATCGGTTTGAAAGTTTGTGAGAGGCAGAAATTGCCCCCTTGTGGTCCTATTTTTGAAAAACTGTATAGCTTATGTGTCCACATAGATATGGATCTATCTATGTTTTAAATTTCATTAAAATCGGTTTGAGAGGCAGAAATCGCCCCTATCTCCCCTCGTGGTCATATTTTTTAAAAAATGCATCCCTTTTGTGTCCATAAAGATATGGTTATATCTATGTTTTAAATTTCATTAAATCGGTTTGATAGTTTCTGAGAGGAAGAAATTTACCCTTATCATCCCCCGTAGTCCTCCGATTTGGCCCATTTTCGATAGCCTTGGTCTTTGTGCCAAAAATAACTTATGTTCCAAATTTTATCAAATTATCTCCAAAACTGCGATCTGTACTTTGTGCACAAGGTTACATGGACAGCCAGCCAGCCTGCCAGCCGGACGGACATCGTTAGTTCGACTTAGAAAGTGATTCTGAGTCGATCGGTATAGTCCAATTTTGGCATACTCTTTCCAACATTTCGGCCGGTATCTCCTGAATAAATGCTTCAATGTTGTCTTTCAATGCGTCAATTGAAGCGGGCATGTGTGTATAGACATGAGCTTTAACAAAGCCCCGCAAAAAATAGTCTAAAGGCGTTAAATCGCACGATCTGGGCGGCCAATTGACTGGTCCCGAACGTAAAATAAAATGTTCACCGAACTCGCCTCTCAATAAGTCCATTGTTAAGCCACATGTCATGCAAGCCAAACTCTTGCATTTTGGGCAAAAAAAAGTTGGATATCATCTCACGGTAGCGCTCACCATTCACAGTTACGTTACGATTCGCATCATCTTTGAAGAAGTACGGTCCAACGATGCCACCAGCCCATTAACCGAACCAAACTGTGATTTTTTCTGGATGCATTGGTAGCTCTTGCAATGCTTCTGGCTAATTCTCACTCCGAAATCGACAATTCCGCTTATTAACGTACCCATTGAGCCAAAAATGAGCTTCGTCGCCGAACACAAGAAGCGCGCGATGAACTTTCTTAACAGAGCACGCAGTTTGATAATAAAATTCAATAATTTGCAAGCGTTGTTCGTTTGTAAGACGGTTCATGGTTAAATTATAGACCAAATTTGAAACAAAACACGAAACGTGCGTCAGCTGTTTAAACCAGTGTTGCGAAAAAAATAATAGCTAAAAGATCACCCGATAGTTCAGTTAGATATCCTAGTTTAGGTTCTAGCTCAATTTCTAGTTATGTTTTTAGTTTGGTTTTTAGCTTAGATTCTAATTAACATTAAAGTTTAGTTTTTAGTTCAGTTTGTAGCTTAAATTCTTGTTCTAATAGTTCTTATTTTCTTGTACATGCCTTTTAAGGTCTTTGATTTTATTGAAATTGAATAAAGATAATTTGTTTTTTGCCTATTTGCCAAATCTCTAACCTTTTTATAGGCTAATGATAAAATAAATAACTTTTTGCCAATTCTTTATATTTAATATTAACTATTAACTTAATTAATTAATCCCTGCTATTGTGAACTTAACTGTTTTTTTTTTCGCAAGTATCAGCAATTTTTTCGCAGCCAGTTAAAAATTGCTTTGGAAACTTTTTATAACATGTTCTGATTACACAATAAACCTCCTAAAAGTAGACAGTCCTTTCTTGCCTTTCTAAAGCCCCTAAAGCAAATGCTTAAGTCTGTTTTTTTTCTTAACAAGCACAATAATTTAATGGATTTTTATTGTATGTTTTTTTTATTATTATTTTTTTTTTTTTTTTTTTTGTTGCTATAATTATTATTCTGGTCTCATATAATTTGGCCACTGTAACAATCGCACTGAAATGTATACAAAACAGTGATTAATTATTGTATATTATATATAAATACTTAAATAAAAATTGTAACGAAAAAAATAATATATATACATGTATGTTACTCGTACATTTTATTTCAATTCAGTTGATTTCATTTTATTTTCTGTTACGTTTTGTTGTTCGTATCCATTTAAATTCATTGAATTATTAAAAAATCAAACAAAAAACATTATCCTGTCACGTATGCCATAGCAATGGCAGACATGTATTTACAGCATATTTATAGGAGGCAGGAGGATATGGGGGAAAATGTGGTTGTATTAAGTAGATAAATGCACCAACTAAAGAATATTACAAATTTATACAATCTGCTGACAATAATTGGCAAAACTAATAATAATATGAAAATACGAGGGTTGTTGGAAGAGTTATAGGGACAGAATTTGAGTTTTAATTCAGAATATTGTTGATTTAAAGCAAAAATTTTCTGTTACAAATTATAATGTTGACAAATTTAGACTAATTTTTTGTAAAACTATCAAAAAGTAATTTCAATTTTTGGGAATACAAAATTTTAATTTCAAAAGATTTTGCTATTCGTGCCTAATTCCCAGTTTTTATTCTTGACAAAAACACTTGAAATTTATTGTTGATGGGATAAGCTATTCCTATGCATTTCACTGGTTGCTTAGGCCAGATCATCAGGAAACTTCATCCATAAAGATTTTAGACAAACTAAAGATATTAAACCAAATAAAACTGTTAAACGTATAAGAATTATAGCAACAGTTCTACTTGTAACAATATCAAAGCTTGAACAAAACACATCAACAATAAACAACAGTGGGTTTATCTCATCTTACATTCCCCACTACAATTAGTTGAAATTCTCTCAACATTAATTGTAGTTGTAAGTAGGTTAAGAAAAACAAAATAAAAACAACAACAACTTACAAAAGATGTTGTCAATTAAGTGTTTTTTAGGCCGTGCACTTGCCTGTTTATTATCAAAAAGTAATTTCAATTTTTGGGAATACAAAATTTTAATTTCAAAAGATTTTGCTATTCGTGCTTAATTCCCAGTTTTTATTCTTGACAAAAACACTTGAAATTTATTGTTGATGGGATAAGCTATTCCTATGCATTTCACTGGTTGCTTAGGCCAGATCATCAGGAAACTTCATCCATAAAGATTTTAGACAAACTAAAGATATTAAACCAAATAAAACTGTTAAACGTATAAGAATTATAGCAACAGTTCTACTTGTAACAATATCAAAGCTTGAACAAAACACATCAACAATAAACAACAGTGGGTTTATCTCATCTTACATTCCCCACTACAATTAGTTGAAATTCTCTCAACATTAATTGTAGTTGTAAGTAGGTTAAGAAAAACAAAATAAAAACAACAACAACTTACAAAAGATGTTGTCAATTAAGTGTTTTTTAGGCCGTGCACTTGCCTGTTTATTATCAAAAAGTAATTTCAATTTTTGGGAATACAAAATTTTAATTTCAAAAGATTTTGCTATTCGTGCTTAATTCCCAGTTTTTATTCTTGACAAAAACACTTGAAATTTATTGTTGATGGGATAAGCTATTCCTATGCATTTCACTGGTTGCTTAGGCCAGATCATCAGGAAACTTTATCCATAAAGATTTTAGACAAACTAAAGATATTAAACCAAATAAAACTGTTAAACGATAAGAATTATAGCAACAGTTCTACTTGTAACAATATCAAAGCTTGAACAAAACACATCAACAATAAAAACTTAATTTTTCTTTAAAGAATTTTAGAAAACCGGTCTTCATAAAAAACATTTATTTAAAAAACAAAGAGTTAAAAACAGTTTTTTTTCTTCTTAAAGCCAGTTTAACTCTTTATAAAAAAATAACAATAAAATAATATTTACTTTAAATCTATTTTAAAGAAATTTGGAAAAAAACAGAAAAAAATGGAAAAAGATATTCTTTAAAAACCGGTATTTCTTAAAATTTATAATTAAATCTATATATGTGACAGCACATAGAGAAAGGGAGCAGTAAGGTAAAGGGAACAGTAAAAACCAACTACACAAAACAAGAACGAGGGGCGACCTACGCGCGTTTTCAAGGTTGACCAACAAGGTTGAGATGTGTCGCTTTCAATTAAGACCAATACCAACACGCTCAGTAAGAGTAAGCAACTCATTGCGCACAAGTTTCATATCATCGCCAGTCAGAGGTGGCTCGTTGAAACTACCTGTGGGGAAACCAGGAAAATCTGGCCCATCATAGATGAAAAAAGGACACGGCGGGCATTACAGCTGACCAGACATCATCTTAGAAACCTGATTGCGGTTATAACCGGCCATTGGCCCATTGGGAGGCACGCCCAGAGGCTGGGGCTCCCTTACAATGACTTATGTAGAAGTTGCGGCGAGGAGGAGGAGGAGGAAGAGTCAACGGAACATCTTCTCTGTAATTGCCAGGCATTCGGAGACCTGAGACTCAAAATGTTTGGTCGAAGAGCCCTTGGGGACAAAACTTGTCTCTCGGATGTTGATGTAAACAGGATCCACTCCTTTACTGAATCGACCGGATGGCTGCGTGGGAACACTAGCAGCCAGACAACATAGGACCCATGGGAGACGGTGTGACATGGTAACACAGCGGGAACTAATTAATGGACCCACGTGAGCTGTGCTTGATCACGGCTGCCAATGGAACCTAACCTAACACGCTCAGTGATGGTACACCAAAGATACAAAAAAATGGCTCTCCTGAACAAACCCCTTAGGTCCCTTTCTATTTTTTTGCGCACAGCCTAAGCGCCTGAAGCTAAAAACTTGAAATTTGGACCGGAGGTTGGTCTCTCTCTAAATCGATCCACTAAGACGGGATTTTTTAAAATGCGAATGTTTAGGGAGTAAAAAATGGTAAAAAGGGGTAAATTTGATTACCTTATGTCTCCAAAAGAAGGATACAAAAAAACTTGTTCCTTAGAAAAATAAGCGAACAGGTGTCTGGTATTTTTCTGAAATTCGGCTCTTTTAGGGAGAAAACGGGTAAAACCTGTGTTTTGGTACTTTTTTGTCACCCCATCTATCTGATTGATCCAATAAACCTATACATAAAGTTTATATCACAGTCGAAACTTATCAAAAAAAAAAAAAAAAAACGAATATGAATTTGGTACTTTTTCGAAATTCGAATGTTTAAGGGGTTAAAATTGCAACTATTTTTGGTACTTCCTTTACCAAATATTTTTCTCCATTAATTGACATATTCGTACTAAGTAATGGGCCCCCACTGCAATACTGCAATTTAATGGGGGGAAATAGTACCAAAATGGGAAATACGGGAAATTTAATATCTTTCTTCGGTTTTTTGATTCTACAACTGGAATTTTTTTAATTATCGTTAATATTGGACCTTAAAACATAAAATTCAACATGCAATGTCTTGAGTGGATACGAAACTATAAGGGAACTTCTTGGTACTTTTTTGTTCATTAACTGGTACTTTTTGAATTTCCGTAAGTATTGGACCAAGAAACATAAAATTCAAGTTGCTACTTTTTGAATTTTTTATAATATTGAATTTAGCAACACAAAATTATAGGTGAATATCAACAAATGAGATAAAAAAGGTTGGAACTTTTTTGTTAAAACCTAGGACCATAAACTTTGGCATATAAATATGTCCATGAAAGAATAGGCCCGATTACAAAGTAGCAGGTTAAAGGCAAGTTTAAACAAGAAAAATAAACTTTGGCATGTTTTGGTTCACCACAATTTAGCATAACCATAGGTCATATAACAGTCCAAAAATCCGGTTTTTATAAAATTTTTGATATTTTTTCTCCGATCCCGCCCACATTTTGTGGGATGCTGTGTATTGCTAACCTAAATGTGTGTACCTATTTTGAAAATTTTGGCTCTTGCCGTTCTCAAGATATACAGAAAAAAGTAATAAAAATACAACAACAAGGTGAAGGGATTTTTGAAAATATCTCAGCCATTTTTGGACCGATCTGGCTGAATTTCAATAGCAAGAAATGGTGGACTATATGTGACATAAATCTAAAACAACCTAGCCGCTATCATGTCTGGAGTCTCCTGAAAACACATATCAAACGTAAGACGGACAGACGGACATAGTTAAATCAAGTTCTCTCCTCATAAGGACCCAGAATTTATATACTTCATAGGGTCTTAGATCAATATTGTAGAAATTTCAAACGGAATGACAAACTTATATAAACCCTTTTCCACCTGAGGTGAAGGCTATAATAAAAATTAAAATTTTGTAATACAAAATTTCGATTTCGAATGAAAACTACGTTCGCTTAACTTACATTTAAAAGAAAAACAATATTTTAGAAATATTCGTTCGGAAAAAGATGAACAGGCCGTTATTTTAATTATTTAAAAAAAAGAAGTATTTTGCAAATAAATTACATAATTTTCCATTAACTACTCTGAAATAAACGATAATTATTATTTAATTATTTATTTAATAAAGTATTCTACAAAATTAATTTATAATTAATTTATACAAAGTATAATAGTGTGGGCTACAGGGCCATGACACTACCGATAATTATTATTTTGACCATAATTTTTGTCTACTTTTTTTCTGCTACTGCTTTTCTAAAAAATGTAAAAGAAACCCAAAAATATTTCTTTTAATAAAAATCTATACATGTTTATTTCTGTTTTAATTTTTTTAACAGTTAAGTTTTGATTCAAAATCCTAGTAATTACAGAAATCTCCCAAACCCATGTTTTTCAAAGAAGTCTGACTACCCAGCCAACCAAACTTACAGATTTTGTCTGATAAAAGACAATTCTGTACAAATTCGTAAGTCTTTCGACATATCGTACAGAGTTCTTAAAAATTGTTAACGAACTTTCGAGGAATTTTATATTTTGCTTATGCAGAAATGTCTGCAGGATTTCGTTCAGCCTTCAGATAGAAACCTCGGAGGAATATTTCATATTCATTTGTTAAGAAATATCCGCACGAAAGCTTGCAGACTGCTGATAGATTTTACAATGGTTTTATTGTTTTGCTTGTGCAGAAATATCTGCAAGATTTCGTAAAGAACTCGGATCACAAAAGCTTGCAGACTGCTGATAGATTTTTCAATGGTTTTTATGTTTTGCTTGTGCAGAAAAATCTGTAAGATTTCGTACAGAACTCGGATCAAAAGTTCGAAGTTTTTTTTTTAATTCTTTGTTTGATCAATGTTTACAATAAAATTTTAATGTGTCTAACGGGATTATCCAATTTGAAGAAAAGAAAACATGTTAATAATCGTCGTTCACAGCAGTGTATCAAGTGAATTTGGAAAGAGAAGACGTGCTAAAAACATAAAGTGTTTAGTAATAAATGTGGTAATAATAATTAAATTGAATTTGAATTTAATTGAATCTGCACGATTTGTCGGCAATCATTTCAGAAATAAAAAAGATTTATTGTCAGATTACTGGCATATATCTGTACAAACTGACCCAAAAACTATGCGAATTTTAAACGACTACAGGTACGATTTCTGTCAGACATCGATTGGAAATATCGGAAGGAAATCCAGAATTTCCCTAGGAAATAACATCAGACATCGTTCAGATATCAGACAGATCTATCTGTGAAGTTAAGGGAATTTCCCCCGACAATTCTTACAGAACTCGTGTCAACCACTTCATATATTTTTCGTGTCGACTTCTAGACGAAATCAGTCCCGAAATCGGCAACTTGTGCAGAAAGTCGTTATGAAGTCTGAACGATTTCGTTGCATTTGGTTTGCTGGGTAGTTTCTTTAAATAAGTTTTGAAAATGGTTAATAAAAACCTGCTAATTTTGGGCAAATAAAATTTTTTATTTTAATGAAAACAAACAATCTATATATAAAAAAAGAAGTGTACATTTTGATGCCACCACTAACTGCAAAAACGGGTAGACCGATTTCGTTGGGGTACGTTGGGGATAGTCTGTAGATGGTTTTTGTAAAGTTTGCATGAAATTGGCCCAGTGGTTCCTGATTTGTATGAAATTTTGTATGTGTTTTTGTCAGGTATGAGAATAGTTCGTATAGTATGTTTTGAGGGCGCAAAATATGGCATAAGCTCCCCCTCGCTATATCTTTTTTTGCTAATCAACCTGTTTTCTTAAAATTTGGCATGCAGACACTGTAACATCTGAAAGAGAAAGGGCATGAAATAGGGCAAAGGGAGAAAAAGCTCACCCTTCCTATATCTTCTTAACTGATCAACTGATCTATATATAAAAAAAGAAGTGTACATTTTGATGCCACCACTAACTGCAAAAACGGGTAGACCGATTTCGTTGGGGTACGTTGGGGATAGTCTGTAGATGGTTTTTGTAAAGTTTGCATGAAATTGGCCCAGTGTTTCCTGATTTTTATGAAATTTTGTATGTGTTTTTGTCAGGTATGAGAAAAGTTCGTATAGTATGTTTTGAGGGCGCAAAATATGGCATAAGCTCCCCCTCGCTATATCTTTTTTTGCTAATCAACCTGTTTTCTTAAAATTTGGCATGCAGACACTGTAACATCTGAAAGAAAAAGGACATGAAATAGGGCAAAGGGAGTAAAAGCTCCCCCTCCCTATATCTTCTTAACTGATGTTCTTGAAATTTGGCGGGCAAATAGTGTAACATATGGAAAGAACTAAAGCCTATAATTTGTATTATCTTATTAGCTAATCAACCGGTTTTTTAAAAATTTGTCATGCAGACACTGTAACATCTGAGAGAAATAATTTATATGACAAAACAACGTTTGCCGGGTCAGCTAGTAATCTAATTACATTTATAGAAAAAATAATTTAATATAATTTTTTTTAAACCATTATTTTTTATTTTAAAAAAAAGGACGCACCATTTTTGTGCAAAAGTTATTTTTAAATAATGTTAATAAATTTTTATGGTAAACTTTTGTTTTCTTAACCAGTATTCTCACAAAAAATTTACTTTTTAAATAAAAAATTATTTTATTTTAAAGACTGATTTTGAATAAAAACCCGTATTTTTTTAAGATAATTCATAGTTAAATAAAAAACAATTTTTTGTAATAGAAAGCACCATATCTTGGATTGTTAACTTTGTTACAGTTAATTTTTTTTTTGCAATGCCTAATATCTAACCAAAAAACCAGTATTTTAGAAATAGGAACACTTGTTCTGGATCCAAAAATTTTATTTAATAGATAATTATAATATTTTTAATTAGGCTTAAGTTCATCAAACTTAATTTTCATTGAATTATTTTTATGAAAAAAGGAATTTTACAACGTGTAAATTAATTAAAATTGTTATTGATAATTTTTCATTATTGACTGTAGCCGGGCTCGAACCCTGGCCGGCAGGTTACCCTGCCATGTTTCGATCGTAACCACTCGATCTCCTCAGAGGTATTTGCCGTCTTACACTCACAGCCATCGACGGCTGCTGATGTCAATAGTCAAACATCAATCCTACAAATGAAAATTAAATTTGATGAACTTAAGCCTAATTAAAAATATTAAAAATTAGGATTAAAAACCATAAATAGTTCAACAAAATAACCACAATACTTATTATAAATAATTATGTATATATATGTGACAATTTCAGTTTAAAGGGACCTATTGGAAAAAATTAGTTTTGGAGAAAAACGATTTTGAAGTTAACAAGTTAATTTTGAAATTTCAAAATGGTTGATTCAATATGGAGGATTTTTTTGTAAGTTTAACTAGTTCATTGTGATAAAACTGAACAGTTTTTCGAATTTCAAAAACCCGACTTAGAGTTCATTATCTGCGATCGCAAGAACCTGTTAGTAATGATTTTAAAATAAATGTGATCAATCAAAAAAATCCCATAATATTTTGAGAAAATAGTCAGCCATATTGGATTTACCACTATGAATTTTTAAAATCTAAGAACAGATTCGTAATCAACATTCCGAAAAACCCCCGAATAACTAGTTTCAAGCCATAAAAGCGATCAGATGTATCAAAATCGACTTGTTAACTTTACAAAAAAAAAAAAAATCCGCCATACTGGATTTTGAATTTTCAAAATCTACCACCAGATTCGTAATCGTCGGTCCCGAAAACCCCCAAAAGGCGAGTTTCATGTAAATTAGATAAATTATAAAAATTTTTGTTACAATGGGTTCTCTTCTTTTTCTTTTCTTATCAAAGGTATATTTTAAAGCTTAATTATGGCAAAAGTAATGAAGTTAGAAGCTGCGGTTTGCTGCATTAGAAAGAGCGTACTGTCTTTTTTAAGAATTACCAAAAAAGTTCAAATCGATTTTCCATCCATAGGTCACTTTTTACTCAAATTGTCACATAAGTTTATATTGTAGTTATCCAGTGTGGGTATAAAGGCTATTTTTTTAGTGCTAAAATTTTCTTTTCAATGAAAAAAACTTATAACTCTTAAATAGAAACTGGGAATTATTTCCTTCCGAAGGGAACTTTTTATTATATTCAACATTTTTCATTTTTCGAATTTATTCTATGAGCTAAATTTCAGTTATGTATTTTATAAAGCTTTTTTGTAATAGTTATATTCCTACTATTTTTCAGAAATGACTTTATACACTACCAGACTATTATATTGTATTTTCTTTTTACATTTTACCTTAGCCTTCCGTTGGAAAGCAATGAGGTATATTGAATGTACAGAAAAATTTACAATTATTAGACACCAGCAGAATGTAATGCATTTTCTGGCCCGCTACGGCCGTCGTCAGCATTCTTTGTGTCTCACTGGATAGTGTTACTTTATAAATTGAATGTATTTAACTCAACTATTTTAACAAATAGAAACTGGGAATTATTTCCTTCCGAAGGTAACTTTATATTATATTCAACATTTTTTTTTTTTTAAACAATTTTTGGCATTAATGGAAAAGCAGCATTGTAGAAAATAGTTTTTTTTAGCAAAAAGCAGTTTTGATCCAAACATTTACTTTACATAGTGAGTTTTGTTACAAAATATCCAGCACATAAATACGTATAAAACAAAAGAAGAAAAATAGGGGTTTTTTTGGTAAATATATTGTTTTTAATAAAATCGTTATTATTACAAGTAAACAGCTTTTGTTACAATTTTGAAATCCATTAGTTTCATAAAAAAAATAGCTGCTTTAAGCATTTATCAATTTTATGTTTAAGTGGTTCTATTATTTTAGTTCCTAGTTTATAAAACTTCACCAATTTAATAATAAAAAACAGTTCTTTTTGGCAAAGCATTTTTTTTAAGAAAAAAAAACAAAATAAATACCACTAGCAATATTACCTTTTAAAATCAAATTTAGAGAATTTTTGAAAAACCAGTATTTTTCTAAAAAAAACAGTATTAAAAAAACAGTATTTTCTAAAAACCCAGTATTTTTCGAAAAACCAGTATTTTCCTTAAAATTGGTATTTTTGCATAAAACTACTTTATAATATTTCTTTATTTCTTTATTGTTAAAATCTATGTAAGTATGCATTTTTTTTTTTTTTTATATTTGCTTAACTTTTCCAGTATGTATTTATAAATAAATCTTGCATTTATAATTAGTATTGTGGTTATTTTGTTGAACTATTTATGGTTTTTAATCCAAATTTTTAATATTTTTAATTAGGCTTAAGTTCATGAAATTTAATTTTTTTTTTTTTTTTTTTTTTTTTTATTAAATTATTTTTGTGAAGAAAGGAATTTTAAAACATTAAAATTAATTAAAATTGTTATTGATAATCTTTCATTCTTGACGTGGCTCGGGCTCGAACCCTGGCCGGCAGGTTACCATGACATGTTTCGATCGCAACCACTCGATCTCCTCAGATGGATTTGCCGTCTTACACTCGCAGCCATCGACGACTGCTGACGTCACTAGTCAAACATCAATCCTTAAACCAAATTGTATTTTAACATTTGGTAGATCGAAATTTGCTTTCCTGAATGATTATCCACTTTAATTGATTTTACATGTTTTTTCCTTTACTTCTGTTTTTTTTCGTACTTTCGTCAAGAATTTTTCTTGAAGTCCAAGTACATTTTTTGTTTTTTTCACTTTGTCTTTCTCTTTTCTGTTGACCTTTTTCCGCACAACTTGAAGGACAAATGTACACATAGAGCTCGTGCCTTAGCTTTAACAATAATTAGTATTGTGGTTATTTTGTTGAACTGTTTATGGTTTTTAATCCAAATTTTTAATATTTTTAATTAGGCTTAAGTTCATGAAATTTAATTTTTATTAAATTATTTTTGTGAAGAAAGGAATTTTACAACATGAAAATTAATTAAAATTGTTATTGATAATCTTTCATTCTTGACGTGGCTCGGGCTCGAACCCTGGCCGGCAGGTTACCATGACATGTTTCGATCGCAACCACTCGATCTCCTCAGATGGATTTGCCGTCTTACACTCGCAGCCATCGACGACTGCTGACGTCACTAGTCAAACATCAATCCTTAAACCAAATTGTATTTTAACATTTGGTAGATCGAAATTTGCTTTCCTGAATGGTTATCCACTTTAATTGATTTTACATGTTTTTTCCTTTACTTCTGTTTTTTTTTTCGTACTTTCGTCAAGAATTTTTCTTGAACGAAAAATTTATGTAAATTCCTAAAAACTTTCTTTTGTATTAAAATTTTTAATATCCTCTTTTTCTTTTTTAATACTAAAACACGTAATTTGTTTGTAATTTCAAAAAAAAAAACTTGCAAAAGTAAAATATTCGCACGAACATTGAAACACTTAACACCCAGTCAAAATAGAAAAACAAGCTTTGGTCATAAAAAAACAGTATTTTTAAAAACAATGTAAATAATGTAAATATTCAACCTTAACCTACTTAACCTTACAAACAATAAAATATGAGAGTTAAAGCACAAGAAAATAAGAAAACAAACACTAAAAAATCTAAACTAACATCAAAAAACAAATTTAAATGTTTCTTGTATATTGTATGTAAATAACGCAAACATATTTTCTAAATTTACACACTATAACAAAATAATGCATGCACTACAGGAAAAAAAAACAACCATATGAACCTTTTTTATGTAAAAATGTATGTACATACAATGAATGTATAAAGTGGAAAAACAACAAATAATTACAAAACACGCCAAAAAAAACTTAGACATGAAAATTTTGACACTTGCAAGAAACATATTTTCAAAAATGAACACTAATACATGCAACAAAACAGGATATCAAAATAATACTATACCCAAAAACCACTCTTGACACTAACATGTTAAAATTGGATTCAAAACAACATTAGTAAAAAACCAACCACCACTACAAAAGCACCTCCTTAAAAAAAAAACACACAACAAGATTGGCTAACAAATCCATTAAAGCATGATTAAAACCACAAAACAAACAAAAAAGTTTTGAAAAAAATTTCAATTAATAACGAAAATTTCTTTCTTTATTAATTTCCAGCAAAAACGATTATGAAGTTATAAAAACACGAGGACATCGAGGAAGTTTAAAGAAAAGTGCCACCAAAGCCACATCAAACGAATAATAAATTCTGAAAACAAAAACAAGGGAAACTTAAATTCTTTGCAATAACTTAGTGCGAAATTTGCTTGAATGTACTTGTAAAAATTGTTTCAATTTAGAAATAGTTTTTTAAGTAAAACAACTTTTTTTTTGATAAAGGTACTTTTTATGTGAAAAGGTACTTTTTATGTGAAAAGGTACTTTTTATGTGAAAAAGAACTTTTTTTGTAAAAAGGTACTTTTTATGTAAAAAGGTACTTTTTATGTAAAAAGGTACTTTTTATGTAAAAAGGTACTTTTTATGTAAAAAGGTACTTTTTATGTAAAAAGGTACTTTTTATGTAAAAGGTACTTTTTATGTAAAAAGGTACTTTTTATGTAAAAAGGTACTTTTTATGTAAAAAGGTACTTTTTATGTAAAAAGGTACTTTTTATGTAAAAAGGTACTTCTTATGTAAAAAGGTACTTTTTGTGTAAAAAGGTACTTTTTATGTAAAAAGGTACTTTTTATGTAAAAAGGTACTTTTTATGTAAAAAGGTCCACTTTATGTAAAAGGTCCACTTTATGTAAAAAGGTCCACTTTATGTAAAAAGGTACTCTTTATGTTCAAAGGTAAAAAATTGTATTGAAAAATCAGTTCAGAATCTTGAACAGTTTTGGCTTAGTTCCAGTTCAGTTCTAGTTGAGTTCTACTGCAGTTTACTTCCAGTTCTTTTTCAGCTCCAGTTCAGTAAAAGTTCCGTTCTAGTTCAGTTCTAATTTGGTTCTAGTTCAGTTCTAGTTTAGTTCTAGTTCAGTTCTAGTTTAGTTCAGTTCTAGTTCAGTTCTAGTTCAGTTCTAGCTCATTTCTAGCTCAGTTCTAGTTCAGTTCTAGTTCAGTTCTAGTTTGGTTCTAGTTCAGTTCTAGTTTGGTTCTAGTTCAGTTCTAGTTTGGTTCTAGTTCAGTTCTAGTTTAGTTCTAGTTCAGTTCTAGTTCAGTTTTAGTTTAGTTCTAGTTTAGTTCTAGTTCAGTTCTAGTTAAGTTCTACCTTATTTCTAGTTCAGGTCTAGTTCAGTTCTAGTTTAGTTCTAGTTCAGTTCTAGTTCAGTTCTAGCTCATTTCTACTTCAGTTCTATTTCAGTTCTAGTTCAGTTCTTGTTCAGTTCTAGTATGGTTCTAGTTCAGTTCTAGTTCAGTTCTAGTTCAGTTCTAGTTCAGTTTTAGTTCAGTTCTAGTTCAGTTCTAGGCCACTTATAGTTCAGTTTCAGTTCCATTTTAATCCAGTTCTAGCTCAGTTCCAGTTTAGTTCTAGGCTACATTAAGCTTAGTTCTAGTTCAGTTCTAGTCCAGGTCTTGTTTAGTTCTTATTCCGTTCTAGCTCAGTTCTATGTTAATTCCAGTTTTTTTCTAGATGCATTAGTTTAGTTCTAGGCCGATTTTATTTCAGATCTATTTAAGTTTTAATTTAATTCTAGTTCAGTTCTAGTTTTATCTCTAGTTGTAGATAAGGTTTTATCTCAATTTCTAGTTCAGATTTTAGTTCGGTCAGTTTAAAAAACGCTTATTTAAAAATCGCCAAATTAGCTTTAACTAAATTCAAACATCTGCTGCCTTTGAATTTGAATTAAACAAAGAAAAGTATAATGGAAACTTAATTGTTATTGATGGAAAGCTACAAATCTGTTGCAAAAAAGAAAAAACGACATTAAATCACAAAAAAGCCATTAACTGCGATACTTAAAGAAAATTCCATAAAAAGCTTAAAAAAATATCTTTAAATTTTTCCCAAGAAAACTTTAAAGAGAATTAAATTTCTGCGTAAAAACAAACAAATTCAAACATCTGTTAGAAAGTCAAGGTCATAAAAAGTCATGACAAGCACAGTTGAGACAGTAGTTAAAGTGTGCTTATAATTGTGCACCTTCACCCTAAAAATATGTTAATGAATACACCAAAACAAGAATACGAAAAACTATTGCAGCAGCAAAGGCAACAACAATTAAAGCAGTAATTACAACATAATAAAAGAGATAATAATGTTGGCGTAACATTAACTTCAACAGCAACTGAAACTGCAAATCTAGCGACATAGTGTTGTTGTCAACAGCAATGACAACAACTGCAGACTACTTCTAGGGGCTAAAACATATTTGTTTTAATTATTTTTTGTAAAAGTTAAAAAATTATATCTTGTGAGAACAAAATGGTTTAAACCTTCAAATAAGCTTAAAAAAAAGAGAAAAACTTATACTACTAAAAAAAAAAAAAAAAAAAAACAACCTTAAATTACTACAAGGCGAAGAAGGCACTTTACCAAGAAATGTTTGTTAACAAAGAAAAATAAAAAGGTTACAAGGACAAGGTCTTTTTTATTACAGAACACCTAAAAAAGAAACAGCGAAAACAGTTTCACAAATACAAAATACACATGCAAACAATATTTAACCAAGAAAAAAAATTAATTGCTTAATTTAAATTTATATCTTAAAATTATAGAAAATATTAAACAAAAATTTCAACGTCAACGCACGAAAAACGTTAAACAGAAAACGCATGAAGTTGTTATCAATAAAACTTTGACAAAAACTCAACGAAAAAAAATCGCTTTTTAATTTTCCTTTTCAAAGAGGAAAATTACGATTATTTTTTTTTTTTTTTTTGTTAATTTGCTGTTTTTTTTAAGCCAACAAAATTGAGAAAAATAAGGACGAAATGCCTGAACAGGATAATTATGATGATGAGGTAAATTATTATTATTTTAACATATTTAGAAAAATGTAAAAATAAAATTTGCATAAAAACTATATTTTTATAAAATTTTGCATATCGCACACTAAATCCTAAACAGGTGCAACTCGAAATCTAAATAATGTCTAGGAGAGACAGAAAACTGTCTTCAAGAACATATTTGCAGTTTTTTAATCAAATTGAGTTTCAGAAATGTTAAAGAAGAAAAATTAAAGAGGACAGTGACACAAACGAAATTTTCTGGTTTAACGATTTTGATAAATTTTAATTTGGGCCTGTTTATAATTTAGTGTGAGGTGAGTTTCTATACACCAAAACACATTGATTTTTGATACTGTTTCGATACAAAGTAACGTCCTGTTTTGTCTACTTTGTAAAAACAAAATGCGGGGGGGGGGGGGGTGCTTTAAAACCATGTGAGATAAGCCCATGATGGCTTTATTGTTCAATTGAATGGGAGATAAAGCCATAATGGCCTTATTGCCCATTCAAATGAAAAAAATGAAAAAAAATAATTAAAGGCTTTATCTCCCTATTGAATGAGAGATAAAGCCATCATGGCCTTCTCTCACATGGTATTAAAGCACCCCCCAAATTTTTGATGAACAGTTTGAAGCTGCGAAATATGACCCCATGAAATATGACCCCAAAAAGTTAATGAAAATGTACCCCAAATTTGGGGTATTTTTCATAATGCAATATGACCCCATTTTTATTAATGAAAAATGACCCCAAAAATATGAAAAAAAAACCCTAATACCGTGTTCAGATATGCACCTTAATTGAGTTTTACGCAATAAATGCCATTATTGAGCTCAATTATCGATACAAAATTGCAATTTAGTTATTGCTCAATTAATACGAAATTGTTATAAATATTGAGTAAAATTAAAATGCGACACTGTAACAAGTGCGTTTATTAAGCAAAACACAACTTACTAAACAGTGTTTTGACATTTGGCAATTAAAATTACAACAAAAAAAAGGCCCATCCATTTGGTCTGCGCAAAAACCAGATGTTTATTCCTTAAATATGTCAAAAGTTGTTTACATTTTCTTATACATGTACAGTTTTGTTTACGTTGAAAGTTGTATGTAGTAGTAATATAAATTTGGGGTAATTCTTTATTATGAAAAATCACTTCAAAATTTATAATGAATTTTAACCCCAAAAAGAACACAAAGAATTAGAGTCCCGATTTCAAAATTCAAATAATTATACAGTTTTGGTTTTAAAAATTGTACGATTTGTTTACTAATGCTTCACGTTATAGCCGGCCTTCGGCCTTGCACAAATATTTCTTCACTATGGTTTAACGAATACTGGCTTCGCTAACTAAAGCTTCTCTATATAATAGGCCGTCTATATAATAGGCCGGGTCCAAGGATTTCCTTCTCTATGGTATAACGAATACTGGCTTCGCTCACTAAAGCTTTACTACATATCCGGCATTCGGCCGGGCGCAAGGATTTTATTTTCTATGGTATAACGAACACAGGCTTCGCTCAGTAAATAGCCGGCCTTTGGCCGGGCGCAAGGATTTCTTCCTCTATGGTTTAACAAACACCGGCTTCGCTAATTTAAGCACCTCTGCATAACCGGCAAGGATTTTCTTCACTTTGGTTTAAGAATTCGGGTTTTTTATACTATCCCTAGACACTTTTTCATAAAATTTTATAAAATTTGTGTAAAAATGTTTGGGGTGATTTTTCGTTTCTTAAAATTTGCATTTTTTATTAGTAAACGAAAAATAGCCCCAAAGTAAAAATTGTGATTTTATTTGGGGCCATTTGTCATTCCACTTAAAATGCAAAAAACACACTAACGAAAAAATGAACAATAACCCCAAAAAAAAAAACAAAAAAAAATTGCGCCAAAATTGTGTGTTGTTGTGTCTCATGTACAATTTTGGTTCCATTCTTCACTTTCCTTTTGAGGCCATATTTCCTGGGATCATTTTTCGCACCGCCGAACAGTTTGCCTTTTGTTTTCGCATCGATAACTGTTATTATAAATTTAGGGACGTATGACCTTGTAATTTTTTTAAAGAATGCGCTAGGAATGCATGACTTTGTTCGGGGTGTCATTACAAATGACGTTTCGGAGTTCACCCATACCCTTCACGAAAGTCTTGAAGAGCCAATTGTTCCCTAGCTAATATGATATGGGGCTTTCGTGTCAAAATTCTTTTTCCGGCAGCATATTTGTATGGCGCTTGGTGAAAGAATATGTCAAATTCGCTGATTTTAAAAATCAAACAAATCGCAAATATAAAGAATATTCGGACGCAATTTGATCGTAATATTTTTTTGTTTTTTTAGATTAAATTTTGCATACAAAAAAAGCGGCTCCACGAAAAGCCCCCCAATAACGCCCAAACGAGAAATGAAATATTCCCCAATTTTTTTTCATACATTTTTGGGTGTTATTTCATATGAAAAAACTCCCAATTTTTTGGGCCGTTTTTCATATTTTTTGGGAATTACTTCATTCTTCATTTGGGGTTTTCAAATTATGAAATAATCTCCAATGAAATAACACCCAACAAATTTTTAAAATTCGGGGCTTGTTTCATAGCGTGTTAAATTTGGGGGTTATTTCATTTTTAATTCGGAGGTTATTTCATTTTTAACACTAAAGTTAAGTATTGAAATCTGGCTTCGCATACTAAAGTTTTTCTGCGTGACGGCCTGCGGCCCTGCTTAGGGATTTTTTCCTCCAGTAGGACGCGGCAGGTGGCTTCGCAGAATGAAGTTTTCCTGCTTGCGCCACAAGAATATAAAAATGTTTTTCAATGATAACTAAGGATTTTCCCTTTTACAGAATGTTGACACCATGCGTAACACTATTCTGGAAAAGTATGGCTTTGTCTCTCATTTGTGAAAAAAATATGGCTATATCTCTCATTTCGCAAAATGAAAAACAATGATTGGGCGATAAGACCATAACGGCTTTATCTCCTACTCAATTGAGCAATAAAGCCATTATGGCCTTACCTCCCATGGTTAAAAAGCACCCCCCCCCCCCCCCCCCGTGTAAAGGCCAAACGTAGAAGGCAAATTGTCTTCCGAACTGCAAAAATAGAGCAGGGCTTGAAGGATCTACGGGCGGGTAAAATAACTACAGCAATATTTTTGAACCTAATATATTCTTATTATTACGAAGACGCCTGCGGGACTCCACACGATTTATTTCAATAATTTTGCGACTTTGCTGTTGGTCCATATTGACTTCATGAAATCCTTGGTGAAACTGACTCTTTTATGAATTTTGGGCATAATTTCATTTTTGTTGCTGATTGGGTTAATTTCATTGGGGGTTATTTCATTTTCATCATTGGGTGTTATTTCATATGAAATAACATCAAAATATTTGGGGTTGTTTCGTTTTCGTTTTTGGGTTTATTTCATTTATTTTTCGATGTTATTTCATTCACTGCTTTTGGGTGTTATTTCCTATTTTTTGGGGATGATTTCATCGGGGGCTATTTCCTGGGCGTTATTTCATTGGGGGGCTTTTCGTGGAGCCAAAAAAGCTAGTATAATATTTCAGTAAAAAATTGCCAAAAACTGAGAAAAAAATACAAAAAAATCGCCGAAAGTAAATTTTGTTTCTGTTTTTTCTTATAAGAAAAAATAGAGATCATATAGGGCTAAAAAATCAGAGCAAGATAAACTCTCTTTTTGGTTTAAAATGTGTTTAAATCAACAAATCTATAAATCACTAAACATATAAACCCTCTTTAAACGCATAAAGTTGGGCGTTTAAACTACCAATACAGACCATATGAATTTGATAAGATTTATCGCAGTACTGCCACATGTTATTTTTTTGACAACATATAATACATGGGACACTGATTTAAAGTTGTTGAGTTTAAACTACATATAAGTTCAAGTTTAGTTCAACTAAACCAGCGTTTAAACCATCAGTGATTTATTAGCCAATAGTCAGCTAAAAAAAAAACTAAGATTAGGTACACAAGTCTATAAAATCGTTCACCTCATCGATTTCGCTACTGGCGTTTTGACCTGCATACATACTATTAGAATTAAATAGTGACTGAATAAAAAATTCACTTTAAATAATAACAAAACACTGCCCTGATAGTATCCAGCTGATCGAGCATTTTCAATTCTGTTTTAATCTCCACAAACTCAGTTTTAACCCTGCAAACAATAGGACCAGTCAAAACACGCGTGTTAAGAGTAGCCCACAAGGAACCAGGACTAGTCCAAAAGTAACCCAAACGTATGGAAAAAACATGGTATATTTAACATTACGATGTCCTAGGGGAGAACCATATAACCCACCTTTGGACTACTAAGGAGTAGTTTTAAAACTACTCCATGGTATACCCAAGAGGATTAGTTAGGAAGTCGTTTAAAAACGAAAGCATGTAGTTAAAAAACGAAGACATGTCATCTCACTACAAACACTTTTAACAATGACATGGTCCATGCTTGCATTACATCGGACCAGTCCATGGAGTAGCCCATTTTATCAAAATGGATCAGGTGGTCCAATTTTATTTGCTGGGAAACGTACCACCAATATTATCACAAATATTACACACATAATCTTCTTCTTCATGTTTAACAAGATGTTCGTATTCAGGGCTGCCAGACTTGGGGATTTATCACCAAAGTTAGGGATTTCATGAAAGCAAAAAGGACAAAGAAAGTGATTTGGGGATTTTATTGGGGAATTAACACAAATAATCGTGGATTTTTTGGGGATTTTAAACATTTTGAATATATTTTCCCTTCTTTTATTATTTACGTTTATTTTTCTTTGTTTCGTTATGATATGAAGAAAGGTAGCAAAACTTTTATCTTACTCCTATCAACAATTTATACGGTGTAAAGGGTCCTAATTAAGATTAATATTTTTGTTAAGTGTGTAAAAGGTACTTAATACACTTATGTTATTATTCTTGAGTGAGTGTTTTAAAAAAGAAAAATTTTCAAAAAATATCTAAAACCGTTAAAAACACATAAAATTTAAAATTGTTTAAAGATAATTTTCAAGCAAATATGTCTTCCCCAAAAATCAGTAAATATGAGAAAGACTATAATAAAGTTAGGGAAATATATATTTTTATTGAATATTCTAAGGATGGCTAAAACCGATTGAACAAGCTCCAAATTCTTATAAATTGGCTCATTCGTCTTCAAAAACAGAATATTGGTCTGCTTGTAATTCCTCATTGGAATCATATAAAAAGGATTTAAAAAAACATGCCAAAACCAGTCACTACAAACAAAATATAATAATTTTTTTTACTAACAATTTTTATGTGGGGATTTTTGGGGATTTCTTATTAAAATTGTTCCTACTGTAGTTCAAAAAAATTTTAAATTTGTCAGAAAAAAAATCAATAAAAAAATATTAACTTCTTAAGTTTACTTTTTTTTTAATTTGGGGATTTTTGGGTATTTTTCTTTAATTTTTTGGGGACAAGGAAAAAAAGTACATGGCAGCCCTATTCGTATTTACGTTTATCTAACATTGTACATGATCAACTTTGGCGCACTTGTCGCACATAGTACTTTCTTCTTCCCTCTCTTTTCCAACCATTTTGCACTGACCGCAAAGAATTTGATTATTTTTAATGCTTCTACGGCCTTTATTCGTTACACTTCACAATGCTCGTACTCCTAATAATTTATTTTATTTAAACACGTTATTGTTTTTTATTTAAAACTTTATTTAATTATATTTTGTATTAATTTTAACCTTTTTGATTGAGACAATGGAAAACTTTACGTCTTAACGAAAACAATGTTGCCAACTTTCCCTCATTTATATCATTCATTTATAGAATAAATCGGGTGATTTTTTAAGAGCTATAGGAAAGTTTTTAAAAAAACACATAAAATTCAGAAAAATGTATGAAATCTTTATTTGAATCGATAGTACGGTCCATATAATTTTATGTTTGAAGATTATTTCATGCAAATGTTGACCGTGACTGCGCCTCAAATGGTCCATCCGCTTTGTCCAATTTTGGCATACTTTTTCCAACATTTCGGCCGGTATCTCATGAATAAATGCTTCAATGTTGTCTTCCAATGCGTCAATTGAAGCGGGCATGTGTGTAAAGACATGAGCTTTAACATAGCCCCACAAAAAATAGTCTAATGGCGTTAAATCGCACGATCTAGGCGGCCAATTGACCGGTCCCGAACGTGAAATAAAATGTTCACCGAACACTCCTCTCAATAAGTCCTTTGTTAAGCGTGCTGTGTGGCATGTGGCAACGTCTTGTTGAAACCACATGTCATGCAAGTCAAGCTCTTGCATTTTGGGCAAAAAAAAGTTGGATATCATCTCACGGTAGCGCTCACCATTCACAGTTACGTTACGATTCGCACCATCTTTGAAGAAGAACGGTCCAATGATGCCACCAGCCCATAAACCGCGCGAAACTGTGACTTTTTCTTGATGCATTGGTAGCTCTTGCAATGCTTCTGGCTGATCTTCACTCCAAAATCGACAATTCTGCTTATTAACGTGCCCATTGAGCCCGATTAAACTGGCCATAAAATGGAAGAAGCGCGCGATGAACTTTCTTAACAGAGCACGCATTTTGATAATAAAATTCTTTGGTCTATAAATTAAATTATAGACCAAACTGAAAATGTTTGACACACAGAAAAAATTATTTTTCCAATTCAAACAAAAAATTTGTAGAATCAAAAAATTTTTTGTCTGAAATCAGTCCTATAAACAAATTTGCATTTTCAAACAATTTATTTGCATTTTGCTTATTGAAAAAAAACACTGATTTTTTCAAACAAATAATTTAACTGAATCAAACAAAAAGTTTACTGAAATTCATATACTAAATTTCAAAAAAAAAAAAAAAAAAAATTTTTGCACAAGCAATGATGCGCACACAAGCAGGCACTGTATTAGAAGATGATGGCAGAGCAGAGCCGCCGGCTGGCTTGGAGACACATTTTTTTTGTTGGAATAATTTTTGAACGAAGTCTTATTTATACACACAACACAATGTTTTTCTTTATCACTCTCTGTTGCTTTTGCTTTCCTTTGCTAAAGAAGAAATGTAACCAAAAACGGCAGCAGACCGAGTCGATATGTTTTTCGTCATCATTCTATTTTTGTATTTGATGTATTTAACCAAACAGTTTTAAAAAAATGAATACGGGATTTTGTTTCTTGTAATGTTGTTTCTGCTATTGTTTTTCTTATATAACTATAGTGCAACTATATAGTTGCACTTTTTTAAAGCGTCCAAAAATAGACTGTGTGTGTTTTTGTTGTTGTTCTTATATTTCACATAAAGAAGTGTTGCTTACGATCAAATAAAAAAATACAAAAAGACGACAACATTAAAGAGCGTTAAATATTTCATACAAAATTATGAAAACTTGACACCAATAACGCGTTTATTATATTTTTGAAGAGTTGTCCACATTTTTGTTGGTTAAATAAAAATCAAACAAAAATATTGTTTGAATCAGTAAAAAAATTTATAGAAATTAAAAAAATAATTCGGCAATAATTTTTTCTGTGCAGTGAAACAAAACACGAAACGTGCGTCAGCTGTTTAAACCAGTGTTGCCAAAAATTTAATAGCTAAAAAATCCCATAACATACATATATTTTTTAATTCAGATGCCACATTTGAATCCAGATCTAAAATGGATGAAATTTGTTTTGTTTTTTGAAAACCTATCAGGGGTGTCATAGAATCCAAGTCGATATTGGTAAAACCTGTGTTTTAATTAAAGACAAATAATATAAAAGAAAATAAGAAGTGGTTATACAGAAGACGTATGAAATAAATGCCATCGTTGTATTACTTGCATTACATTTGTGCTGCCGGAGACTACCGGAAACATGTAAAAAATACTATTTTACCAATTTATTAATTTTATTTACTTCTTTTTGTGTAAAAAATCTAACTGCTGAAAAAAATTAAATAAAAAATTAAGCTCTTAAAGAAACTAAGCAATATTGTTCAATATGGACGGCATACACAACATGGCGGACTAGTTATTGTTAATGTACTTCTACAACAACTGAAAAATAAGGTGGTCACTCTAGATGCAATATGGCTGACTAAGTTTTTAATGTTTGCTGGGAATGCGAATGAGAGTTAAAAAAAAATTAGAAGTAAAAATTATTTTTAAAAAAAGTAGCTATTATTTAAATGCGCTAAAAAGTAAAAATTAAATTAAAAGTTAAAAACCTTTTTAAAAAACCCAGCTTTTATTTGAATGCGTTAAAAAGAAAAAAAAAAAATTGTTTTGCTTTAAAACTTTTACTATCAATTACTATGATATAAAAGCTTGTTTTTTTTGTTTTAAAGACTTTTACATAATTTTTTTCTTTATATGAATTTCGTGGTAATTTTATTGATTTTTTTTATAGGCAATAAAATAAGTACATGTATTAATAGTAGTTCTACTTGCTAATATCATATTCTTTAAATAAACTTATTACCTATTATTGCAGTACGATGAAAGTCAGCATTGTGTAAACGTTAAAGAAGGTTTTTTGATAAGTGAAAGTTGTAGCACGAAATATGGATATATTTTATTTCAGTATATTAAGTGTATTGTTTGACGACATCTCATGTTCTAATAAATATCAAACAATACTCTTAATATACTGAAATAAAGCAAAATTTACGCACTGATAATTGGGCTTCCAAAAGGAAGGAATAATGGCGTTCCCAGTGGAAGTCCAGGCAAAATTAATTTGCAACATAATTTGCAAATTATTTTGCTAGGAACGCCATTATTCCCTCCTTTTGGAAGCCCAATTACCAGTACGTATATTTTGTTTTATTTCGGTATATTAAGTGTATTGTTTGATATTTAATAGAACATTTGATGTCTTATTGCAACAATTATTCGATACAACTCTATCTTTACAGTGGAAGTCCAGGCAAAATTTATTTGCAAATTAATTTGCTGGAAACGCCATTATTCCCTCCTTTTGGATGAAAGTCAGCATTGTGTAAACGTTTAAGAACGCTTTTTGATAAGTGAAATTTGTAGTACGAAATATGGATATATTTGTAAAGATAGAGAGGTATCGAATGATTGTTGCAATAAGACATCTCATGTTCTAATAAATATCAAACAATACACTTAATATACTGAAATAAAGCAAAATTTACGCACTGATAATTGGGCTTCCAAAAGGAGGGAATAATGGCGTTCCCAGTGGAAGTCCAGGCAAAATTAATTTGCAACATAATTTGCAAATTATTTTGCTAGGAACGCCATTATTCCCTCCTTTTGGAAGCCCAATTACCAGTACGTATATTTTGTTTTATTTCGGTATATTAAGTGTATTGTTTGATATTTAATAGAACATTTGATGTCTTATTGCAACAATTATTCGATACAACTCTATCTTTACAGTGGAAATCCAGGCAAAATTTATTTGAAAATTAATTTGCTGGAAACGCCATTATTCCCTCCTTTTGGATGAAAGTCAGCATTGTGTAAACGTTTAAGAACGCTTTTTGATAAGTGAAAGTTGTAGTACGAAATATGGATATATTTGTAAAGATAGAGAGGTATCGAATGATTGTTGCAATAAGACATCTCATGTTCTAATAATATCAAACAATAGACTTAATATACCGAAATAAAACAAAATATACGTACTGGTAATTGGGCTTCCAAAAGGAGGGAATAATGGCGTTCCTAGCACAATAATTTGCAAATTATGTTGCAAATTAATTTTGCCTGGACTTCAACTGGGAACGCCATTATTCCCTCCTTTTGGAAGCCCAATTATCAGTGCGTAAATTTGGCTTTATTTCAGTATATTAAGTGTATTGTTTGATATTTATTAGAACATGAGATGTCATCAAACAATACACTTAATATACTGAAATAAAACAAAATGTACTAAATGCATTTAAATAAAACAAATAAAATTTTCTTTGTAATATTGCTATAAATCAATAAATATCTCAAACCCAATAGCCCAACAGCGTTATCGCTTCTATCACCAATCCGGGTAATGACCTGTGAGGGGTGTACCATAATAAGTGAATCGAATGTTACTAGATCCATATCCAAGGAACAACATTGCAGAAAAGCTTCGTTCCAAGTCTAAAATACGTAAAAGCAAACTGTTAGTTTTTCTCTATAAAATGTAACTCATTTTTTGTTTTCTTTAGTTCTGAGATTTTAACACAATTCTCTAATCGAATTTTCTTACATAAGCAGAGAACACGCTTTAAAGACGTAATATATGCCATCATATCGTACGAAATTGACTTTGTATTCCGAATATGGGAAAAACAACAAGAATAATTTCGTCGAATTTTACTGAGTTGCTTTTGATGTCTAATTTAAAACTGTACAGATTCGAATGCCTGCATAGACTTTTATACTGTAGAGTTGGAGATAAAAAGCAGTGAATTACTACAGTAGGTAATAAAAGTTTTGAAATAATTTATATAATTATGTATGTAAAATGTACATCATAAATGTATGTTTATACATATACGTAAGTACTAGCACATATTTGATATCTTTGAAAAACTTTATTTTGATAAATACTTGTTATGGATTAAGTCTGAACAAGCAAACATTTGATTCCAGTGTATTTGAAAATATTATCTTAAATTAAATAAAAAAATTGTACAGATGTTTTGATTTAAATAAAAAAAAAACAAGCAAGCTTATCTTAAAATACGTGTTTATACAAAGGTAGAATCCCATGACGAAACACAATAATTAAAATTTTCAAGTTCTTATTTTTACTGCATACTCTTCTACAAACATATAAAAATATATGAAGCAACTGTTATAAGGCTTACCAAAGGTCAATAATAATCTTCCCAAGAAAAAAGGTTGCTTCAAATGTAGCAAGTTTGTAAGGGAGGCATGCATATTATATGGTGATTTCCAACTTTGAAGCAATACATTTTTGACATAGCTATTATCTTTTTGGCAACACTGGTTTAAACAGCTGACGCACGTTTCGTGTTTTGTTTCACTGTCAAACGTTTGTTTTTGATGAGTTTTTTTTCTTATGTGTTTGTTTTTAGTATTTAATATATTTGTTGGTAGTTTATTGAGTATTGAAGGTAGAGTAACTCTGAGGGTATTCCTTCCATACTCATTATGGAATCTCTCAATCTTATATCGTTTTTGCGCCCGACGTCTTGTGTTGTATGCATGATCTATTTCATGCAAATAATCTTTGTTGTTGAAGAATTCATTTGCCAGAGTAGAATAAAATAAACTTTTCACATTTAGAACTTTCAGATCTTTTGCAATGTTGCCGGTGTTCCAATAACGAGTACTTGTGGTATTTGTGTTGCTTAGCTGGTTGGTGCTGATGTTAGTTGTGTTGTTCATATTTTGGGTTGTTGTGTTGTTTGTGTTTACTTGTAGATTTGTTGTGTTGTTGGTATTAACGTTGTTTGAGTGACTTATACTTGTGAAGTATGTGTTTACTTGTTGGTTGTTGTTAACGTAGATGTTTGTTATGTTGCGGGTGTTTCCGCTGTTAAGGTTTTGTATACTTGTGCTGTTTGTGTTTAAATGTTGGTTGTTTATGCTGATGTTTGTGTTGATATTGGTGTTGTTGTTAGAAGCGCTGTTTGCGTTGTTCATATTGTTGTTGCTTATTGTGTTGTTGCTGCTATGATAAGAGTAATTGCCTGTTTCGATGAGTATGTTGTTGATAGGTGTATATGTTTGGATACTGTTAGGTGAGTTATTAGTTGTTGTGTTTATGTTTGCGTAGGTTCGATGCTTGTTCCAGAGCAGTTTTAAAATTCGATTTTGTGTTTTTTGTAGGGCTTTACAATGTGTAGCATTTCCCCATGCAGCAATTCCATGCCTTATATAAGACTCAGCAAGAGAAAAATAAACTTGTCGAAGTACACTGTATGTTGCACAGTTGCTTAAATGGTACAGAAAGTATGCCGATTTCCTAAGCTTTTTCTTTACATTTTCAACTTGTGACTTCCATTTAAAGTTACTATCGACATAAACTCCTAAGTATTTATACGATGGCACAAGTTCGATATTTTCGTTACATTTTTCGTTGTGACTACTATTAGGTTTTAAGACTTGATCATGCAAGCACTCAGTATTGTGGAATTTTATAAAGATAGGCGTTTCTGTTAGGTGCCTTGGCTTTATATGCATAATCTTCGTCTTAGATGCGTTGATAATTAAGCCATTGTCGTGACACCATTTTGTTGCAATATCTAGTTGACATTGCATAACTTGAGTGGCGGTGTTGATATTTTTATTAGCTACAATGATTGCTGTGTCGTCTGCATAAGCGAATGTTGTGCTTTCCCTAAGCGTACTTAGCATCTCGTTGGCATATATAATATAAAGTATTGGGCCCAGTTTTGATCCTTGTGGGACTCCATATTGGGATGTCATTTTATCGCTCATTCTATCCTTGATTTTGACATGAAAAGTTCTCAGTTCAAGGTAACTTTTGAACCATTTTAGTGTGGTGTCTCTGATGCCATTTCTTTCTAAAATTTGTATAAGGTTTTTATGGGAAAGTGTGTCAAAAGCTTTGCTAAAATCAATATATAGCACTAGGCAATGTAGGTTCTTGCTCAAACATTCATTTATATGGTTTGCAAAATTTCCAAGCAGTTTGTTAATGCTTTTTTCTTTTTGAAAACCATACTGGTTTTTATTTATAATTTTATATTTAATTAAGAAATTACTTAGCCTCCTTGCAACTATTTCTTCCAATATTTTTTCAACAGACGAAAGCAAGGCTATTGGTCTATAATTGTTGTAGTCATTTGTAGTACCACTTTTGTACACTGGTCTAATAATAGACGTTTTCAGGATATCTGGAACAATTGCACTTTCTAGACTGCTGTTTACAAGTTTTGTTATAATTGGTGTTATTATTTTGGCGTTATATTTTAAATCCATCGGTCTTATGTTGTCAATACCAGGACCTTTTTTAGCATTTAAGGCTCTTAGTATATTATATATTTCTTCTTCAGAAGTTTGAGACAAATATATTGAGTTTTGTTGCGAGGTTTGTGTAATGTTGAGTGTTTTAATATCACAGTTATGGATTAATTTATTTACATTATTACTTAGGTTTTGTGCAAAAAAATTTGTGATTTTACTCATATTTTCATTTTTAAAATTTTTTATTAACGTTTGGTCTATATTTTTAGATTTTTTCCCAACTAATTCGTTGATTATTTGCCACGTAACGCGCATATCATTTCTATTTTCAATAAATTTTTGCCGATAATAATTGTTTTTCGCGGTAATAATTGTTTTATTTAATAGATTTCTAAATCTTTTATATTCAAATTCAATAATTTTATTGTTTTTATTGTTTCGCCATTTTTTATGAAGTTTATCCCGTAGATTACACAATTTTATCAATTCTTCACTTATCCATGGATTAGCAGATCTTTTCTTACATATTGTTTTATTTTTGTTAGATATTTTATAAATTTCACAAAAACTTTTGTTTATTTCATTATATAAATCATTGGTATTTTGATTTGGTTCTTCAGTTTGGTCTATAATTTAACCATGAATCGTCTTACAAACGAACAACGCTTGCAAATTATTGAATTTTATTATCAAAATGCGTGCTCTGTTAAGAAAGTTCATCGCGCGCTTCTTGTGTTCAGCGACGAAGCTCCTTTTTGGCTCAATGGGTACGTTAATAAGCAGAATTGTCGATTTTGGAGTGAAGATCACCCATAAGCATTGCAAGAGCTACCAATGCATCCAGAAAAAGTCACAGTTTGGTGCGGTTTATGGGCTGGTGGCATCATTGGACCGTAATTCTTCAAAGATGGTGCGAATCGTAACGTAACTGTGAATGGTGAGCGCTACCGAGAAATGATATCCAACTTTTTTTTGCCCAAAATGCAAGAGCTTGACTTGCATGGCATGTGGTTTTAACAAGACGGTACCACATGCCACACAGCACGCTTAACAATGGACTTATTGAGAGGCGAGTTCGGTGAACATTAGGGTGTTCAATCGACTAATTATTGTTCGATTAATCGAACAATTTGAGACGATTAATTGTTCGAATAATTTAAAATTGCTAATTTCGATTAAAGGATTAATCGAAGAATTTACACCGATTAATCGAATGATAACAATATATAATATTTCTGTTAAATGTATTATTTTTATAAAGTTTTAAGTCGAATAAACCAACAAAATGTATGTGTCCCTTGGAATTAAAAAAAAAACAGTCACGTTTAGTGAGTAATTTAGGCTCTAATTAAAAAAAACGCAACGCCAAAGAAATACATTGAAAGCAAAAACAAAGTCATAAATATTTCGTAATTTTGTTGTTGCTTTCTACAGAAATTCGTGTACCATTTTCAAATGTTCAACGCCACAAGTTATGAGGCGTACATTTATTGGCGTTGCGTTGCGATTAACAAAACTAGGGCCTAAGCTTATATTTTTGTTACATTTTTTCAACACAATTTAATAATTCATTTCACAAAAGAAAATCGACAAAGGTATGGTAACTCAAAGACTTATATAAATTTATCGGGTATATTCTAGAAATCGAAATGAAGTGAGATTGAAATCGAACTTGAATTTAAATTCAATTATTTACGAACTGACCGTAGTTTTTCGTGGTTTTAAGTGTTGTTCTTGCAAAATAAGAGATACTTAAAGAATGAAGTAGATAAAATGGAATATTTTTAGGAACTTTCAGTACAGGGTCGTTTTTAAAATTAGCTTTATTTTAAATCCACTTCATTTCGATTTCTAAAACACGCCCGTATATTTTAACAAAATAGTTCATGTGTTTCTCTAGAGGAAATTATTTGAAGAATCATAGCGGATAGAGGCATAGAGGATGGAATGTCCGTGAAAAGTAGCAAAAAATCCAAAGACTCTCTTAAAATTTAAGTGCCTGAAGTGAAGCAAAAATTTGGGGCTACATTGACAAGTTTTATTTGAACAAGAATGTTTATTTACTCAATAACTAATTTATAAAATTTCAAATTAAGAATTATTCGATAATCGATATCGATTAATCGTTTAATCGAACAAAAATAAAACCCGATTAATTGAACACCCTAGTGAACATTTTATTTCACGTTCGGTCAATTGGCCACCTAGATCGTGCGATTTAACGCCTTTAGACTATTTTTTGTGGGCTATGTTAAAGCTCATGTCTATACACACATGCTTGCTTCAATAGACGCATTGGAAGACAACATTGAAGCATTTATTCAGGAGATACCGGCCGAAATGTTGGAAAGAGTATTCCAAAATTGGACTAAGAGGATGGAGCATTTGAGGCGCAGTCACGGTCAACATTTGCATGAAAAAATCTTCAAACCGTACTATCGATTCAAATAAAGATTTCATGCATTTTTCTGCATTTTATGTGTTTTTTTTAACTTTCCTATAGCTTTTTTTATTATTATTATTTATTTGTTTTATCTTAACGAATATAATTCTAAGATTAAATTTAATTTGTGAGCACTAGGGATGCCAATCCCGAAATCCCGATCCCGAAAATCCCGGGATTTTCGGGATTCAGCAAATCCCGAATCCCGGGATTTAAATTTTGTAATCCCGGGATTTTCGGGATTTAGTTAATCCCGAAATTGTTAACAAAATTTTCTTGCTTTAGCTTTTATTATAAAAAGAAATTCATCTTTACATTCCCCCTTGAGAGCATAGGGAACAAAATACTGATCTTTAATATTTACTTGATTATTTCTGTTAATACTGTCATTAAAAACGAAACAAAAAAGTTAAACTTTGTTTGTTTTAAGCATGTCCAACAATTATAAAGAAATTTTAACGAGTAGTGAAGAAAATAATTTAAGAAGAAAATGAATAAAGGAAAAAAATGTCTTTTCAAATGAACAAAACATTCCAATGGTGCACCAAATTCTACATTAAAACTTTACTCTTCACAGGGCTAGAAATATAAAAGTGTTGCACGAGAGTAGGCATAGGAACTACGGCAATTTATGGAGCGATTATACATAATTAAACACTACACAATTCCTACCACTTTGTGTTGGGCATAAAAATGTTTTTTTTTTAAATTAGATTTTTGTGGTTAACTAAATAAATTGATTTTGATAATTAATTTCGAATTAATTAATTACTTAATAAAAATTTGAATAGAATCTTACAAATAAATCAATTACATACAAGTTTGCTCTATTCAATTACAATATATATAATATTGTTTTAAATTAATTTGGATCAACTGAGGTAATTGAATAAAATATAAATTTTATGGTAATTATTTTTTAGTTGAATCAATTAGCAAATTGTTAGAAATCGTACGCTGTTTTTTATTATCATATTTTTAATTAAATCAATCATTAATTAAGAAAAAAATCAAAATTTTTAATGTAAGTAATAAATATAACATTATCTTTAACTTTAAAATAACAAATTAATATACAACTTTTGCTTGTAAACCGCTTTTAATGACTTTTTTTTTTAATAAATATCTATAAAAAGCATTTATCTTCTAATTTTCAAAAACCCCGAATCCCGAAAAATCCCGATATCCCGGAAAATCCCGGGATTTGATTTTTTGAAATCCCGAATCCCGGGATTTGCGAAAACCAGTCCCGATTGGCATCCCTAGTGAGCACTAGCGACGTTGGCCATCAGCTCTTAAAAAATCACCCATTAGTTCAATTCAACGCCTATAAAAAGTGGTGAGTTTATCAATCAACAAAATTGTTTGTTGTTGCAGTGTTTTTCTGATATATTCTAACTTACAAAACTGCTTCGTAGTAAGGGAATACCGTAGCCCTTTAAATGTTATTTTTGTTACAAAATTTATTAAGATTTCGTTCACTTACTGCATCTCTGATTCTCTTATTGCATTAATGTGCACTAACTTATTGAAATGAACGCTTAGGGCTAATAAATCAGTGCAAGTTAAACTCTCTTTTTTGGTTTAGAATGTGTTAAAACCAGCAAGTCTATAATTCAGTAAACATTTAAACTATCGCTAAACGCATAAAATTGGACGTTTAAACTACCAACACAAACAATATGAATTTGACAACATTTATCGTAGTGCTGCCACATTATTATTTGTTGCACTACATATTATATATGGGGCACTGGTTTACAGCTGTTTAGTTTAAACTACACTCACAATATTATTACAGTAACGGACTGTAGCTTATTTAAGAAGTATTCCGTTCAGTAATTTTTAAACAAATAAACATTTACAGCCGCATTCATAAACATTTTAAACATCATTTCAAACCTGTTTTAAGCATAAATCGTTAAAATTGTATTCATACCTTGTGTAAATAAACGAATTTTAAAATTGATTCGACCCTTATTTAAACCTATTTTAAAGTGACCTTTTTGCTTTTTGCTGTGTGTTTATGGTCATTTTGAAAATTTTTGCGAGAAATTTTCATTCAATATATTATTATAGATTAATAATAAAATTAAATTCAAAAATATGTAAGTTTGTATGTGTATTATTAACCCTTTCAGACATTAAATAGAACCAGTTGAGGTAAAAATCTGAAATTTTCAGTGTAAGCTAATTTGGGGGTGCTGATTAAGAATCTGAAGTCAGATTACAGGTAGGTTGTCTCACCTGGCCGCAAGGTGTTGTCCTATATGTTGGACAAAGTTACTCGGTGGACATGTTTCTTCTAAGTAAACTTATGGTGTTTTCTTTTCTAAAAAATAATGATGCATTATAGTTGTGTAATATATTTATTAGGTTGCACGAAGCCTTAGAAAGTGATACATTTTTCCAAATTACAATAGAACAAAATAATAGCTACGTTTTACACTCAACACTAATGTGTATTTAGCGTGTTAAATATTGAATGCAAAGTTTGTACTAAAAGCGATATTCACCACGCTTGTAGCAATTTTAAACATTACATTTTCTTACAATTCCAATAAGTGTTAACAGCACAGATTTTCAATAATTAAAGTCAGCTGTTGTTAAAAATTTTGCGACAAAAAAAATATAATTATTTAACTAAAGTAAAACAAACGAAAAACAAAAAGTTTTTATATCCATCACAATATAACTAAAAATCACAATATAACGCAAATTATCCGCAAACGCAAGAAAAAAAATACTTGCTTGCATAAAAAAGTACTTTACGCAGATGCAAAAAAGGGTATTATCTCACACTCAGTTAAAACTGCGGGTAAGAAATGGAACAAATTTGCCATTTATTGTTGCAACATGTTTAGAAAGGAAAACGACAACTTCTCACATTTTTGCATATATTTTTAGAATGGAACAAAAACTCGCACGAATGGTAGCATATATGGAACATTATTGTCAGAAAAGAAAACACCATTAAAGTCAAAAGGTGTAGTTTTATGAGACAAAAGTATTAAAAAAATCCATTTTGTGTGATAGAAAGCAAAGCAATTGCTTTCACGTTTTACAAAAAGATAAACATTAAATTTTTTTGCAAATACAAAATAATTTTTTTAAACTACCGACTATTTTGTAGTGTTTGTTTTTTTCTTAAATGCTGGTAAGTGGTTGTGACCATCGTATTGAACTTCTTGAGCAGGAGCACTTTGCTTTGTTCTTTTGTGCTTGATTGAATTTTGCAAGGGCTCAGTGGAAATACATTTTCCTTTGAATGGACAAATTTGCTCGTCCAAGCAAATATTTTCCTCCACGGGCAATTGGTAATTACCATTTTTAATCATAATATGAAATCCAAAAATACACGCATTTCATCAGCGCTGGATGGTTTAAAATAGGACTTGCCCTGCTGAACGGCATACAAAGTTGTTTAACATGTGGCATTGTCAAAAAATTATTGTCGATATATTTTTGGAAATATTGAAATAGAGTTTCTATAATAATATTATCATTTGGCGGAACAAATGCAACAAGTTATTGATTTCGCATCATTTTGGTGCTTTCATAATTCTTTTTTGTGGTAATTAATGGCAGAGATGACATGGTACTCCTTGCATCATCCTATATGCCACACGATAGGGATGCCCCACCAGTAGAACTCCACAGACTAGTCGAAGAAGCTTGTAGAAGGAGACAAAACCTGGTAGTGGGTACAGATGCTAACGCTCGTCACACAATATGGGGCAGCAAGGATATCAACAGTAGAGGTGAGGATCTTATTGCTTTTATATTACAGAATAATATACAAATTGCGAATAGAGGTGAGGTCCCTACGTATAAGGGTCCCACTTCAGAAAATGTGATTGATGTGACGCTTTATACTGATTATAAAACAGTGATAGATGATTGGAAGGTGCTTACGCAGCCATCCTTCTCTGATCACTCCTATATATCATTTTTGTTAAATTACATTTTGTTTAGGAACCCAAGGAATACGGACTGGGCCAAATACTCTTCACTTTTGAATAGGGACCTAAGTCACTCGGGAAAATTGGTTAGTTCAGGGGACATAGATTCTGCTATAGACACATTGGTATTGGGCGTTACTAGATCCTATGAGAAGTCATGTCCCCCGACACGAGCTAGGCGTAAGTCCAGACCACCGTGGTGGAATGGTCAGCTGGACTCTGGAAGCGGGAGCATTCAATAATGTGTCCACAGAGGCAATTTTGGCCAGCTTATCTCGCACTGGGGCACATCCGCATGCTAAAAACTGGATTGGTAACCTGCTACGGTGTAGAACTATATCTGCGGCGTGGGGCATCTCCAGGATAACGAGGAAGGCACACCGGGGAACCCCCCATGGAGGGGTGCTCTCACCGATGCTATGGACGCTTGTCGTCAACGAACTTCTCAATAGACTTCGGGACGGGGCAGCAAAGATGACCGCATACGCAGAGGATGTGGCGGTGATAGTTACTGGCAAGGATCTGAATACTATTAGTTCTGTAATGGAGGCTACACTGGCGATAATCAACCAGTGGGCAGCCGGAGTAGGAATGGGAGTTAATCCCGAGAAGACGGACCTAGTACTATTTACGAAAAGGTACAAAGTTGGTCCATGGAGGAGACCTAAACTAGGGGATACTAACCTGGAACTTAAACACCACACAAAGTATCTGGGAGTAATACTGGATAGCAAACTGTCGTGGAGATTGAATGTGGAGGAGAGGGTGAAAAAGGCAACGATTGGGCTCTACGCATGTAAGAGAATGCTAGGCAAAACGTGGGGTCTAACCCCTGCTCTTACACATGTGGCCTACACAGCGGTGGCTAGACCAATCCTACTCTACGGAATACTTGTGTGGTGGACGGCCTTGGATAAGATATCGTACCGGAATATGCTAACGGGCGTACAGAGACTCGCCGAACTTAGTATCACTGCTGCACTGGATGTGATCCTGGACTTGCAGCCGATTCATCTAGTGGCAGAAGGAACTGCAAGGAGGTCTGCGATCCGCTTAAAGGCGACAGGACAATTTGCATATGGACTCTATGGTCACGGTAGTATTATAAGGGGAATAGATTGTAGCAGTGACTACACCATTCCGAGACTGACACTTGGAAGGAAACCGCGAGTTACCCTAGAGCAGGACGGTTGGTTGGAAGGACTCCGATCTGGCCAAGGGACCTTCCAAATCTACACTGATGGTTCCAAAATGGAGGACGGAGTTGGAGCTGCAGTCTACTGCCGAGAACTGGGTATTCGGGAATCGTATAAGCTTCCCGATTACTGCAGCGTTTTCCAGGCGGAGGTTTTTGCAGCCAAAATGGCTGCTGATTTGGCACGTGTTTCCGGCACTTCAATTTCATCTGGCAGTGCTTCATGGTCTTGAACCACCGTTTTAAGAAACTAAGGTAAGGGTTAGTCGAAAGGAGGACGAAGCATCAAGGATGCAACCTCATTTCAGTACGATATACACCTAGGCCACTACCGGGCCTGTCATGCACTCCTTAGGAAACATTGGGACTTAGGTGGGTAGTGTTACCACTACCTTTAGGGAGGGTGTTAACGTCCGGCGTAAAAAAATTGAGTTTCCCGGACGTATTTCTAAGGTTTTCTAGTCAGCGTTCCTTAGGGTTCCTAAGTCCAACATGACATCGCTCCTGAGGTGTTTAAAACTTTATTTTGACGAAGGACTGACAGGGGCTGTAAAAGTGTTAAGCGTCCCGCCCTTCTCACCAAACGCTCTATACTCGCCAGATTCCTGGACTTAAGCCTATTAACTGATATCGCGCTAATTGCAATTTGGTTGTCAGTAAATATATATATATATTTGCATCTACCTGTCCCATATTCGCTTCCATTTATCTCATACATTCCGTAATAGCACGGACTTTCGCCTGAAAGCTTTTGTTTTTATCCGGAAGACAGTAGAATACCTCGGTTTCTGTCTTTTAAAATAGATCGTTCTATTCCCTAGTTTAGGGTCGTCCAGACGCGTCTGTGTTTCAACAGATCCCCACAGGCGTTTGCACTAAATTAAAGAAACTTACTAAGAGAAAAGCTCATCATCTTCTCTAGCACCGCTTACATCAGAAGATTCTTCTTAAAGTTTCAAGATTTCTTCTTAACTAAGTAGTAGTTTTAAAACCATTTCATAAAATTAATACCAGTACTGGCAAAAAAAACTTTCTCGCCAATTAAAAAACTGCAAGCACAAGGTCAATTTGTCCAATATAATGGACGTGCATTTAAAAGCGTCTAAAGGCTATATTATTATAAAATTAAATGGAATTTACATTCTATTTGCTTGAGAACTACTCAAGTAATACTAACAAATTTTTTTCTAAGTGTAAAATAACGTAATTATCACTTTAAACTAGCACTGAAGAGTACTATATTTAACACAAATTAATGAAAAATAACACTTATAAAACACATGTGTTTAGAGTATAACAAACACTCTTTTTATAACGGTAAATACTACAAAAATCAGTTAATTTGCGTCAACTCTACATGACTTCAAAAGAAAAATTTAAATGTCCAATATATTGGACAAAATGTCTGAAAGGGTTAATATATTTTTCAATTTTACAAATTAAAGCTCAAAAAATTATTAATTGAAGCACTGCCGCGAAAAACGTTGTAAACGCCACATTTTGCAAAAACTGTTTTTTTGCAGATAAACGTTGACTTTACTCTCTTACACAGTTTAAACATCAAATCAACCAAAACTATGCACCTTAACGCCTTCAAAATGGCGTACAAAGTGTCAGCCAGTGGAAGAACATTGCAAGTTACTAACATAATGATGAAACCGAAATGGTTTTGCAGTGCGGAATAATGTTTTAAAAGCCTTTTGCATTAAAGTTTTTATTATCACTATTTTAAATAATAGAAAAAAAAAAATGTTTAAAACAAATAATGCTGCTTGTCAAAAAACGTTTTTTTGCTCTCCTGAAAGATTATTATTTTGTAACTTAAAACGTTATTCGCGGCTGTGCTTCAATTGTACATAATGAACTAGTGATGTGTAAATGATCAAAACAAGTAAAATAAAACTGGTTATTTAAATACTTTTCTTATCAGCAATTAAAGTATCATCTAAATTGCCATTTTACTAAACATACTTTGAACTCTTTTTATTTTGTTTAATTAAAGAGAAACTATCGTACTATTATTCAAGTGACAAATAAAAGAGATAGTGTTGCCACCTTACAATATAAAAATAGGGTAAAACGTTTATTAGTTAAAATGCTGATTATGAATATGAATTTTAAAAAAAGCTTTTTTAGGCTTAACATGTTTTGTAACTAAAATGTATTTAAAACCTGAATTAAATTTTTTTTATGAATACGGCTGTTAAAGTTCCAAGCAAATTTATTTTTAACTGATTCTAACAGTTATTCAAAAAACTAAGTGCATATTAATACGGATTTTCTGTTGCAGTTTATATTGTCCGTTGATTAAGTTTAATTCTTCTTTGTGTAAAATTACAGGAAAATGTAATTTAAAATAACAAAATTTTTACTGTCAAAAATTCAACCGCGAATTCCGTCAAAACAAATGAACATTCAGTCATTTTATATAAACTGAATGTAAAAAAATTAACTACATATTCCGTAGAAAACAAAGAAATATTCAGTTATTTTATATAAACTAGTGTTCGCCTTACGGTCAAAATTCGACCTTAATTTTTGTAAATATGAAAAAAACATAATTCATCTAATTATATATTTATTTGTTTCGAGCATTTATTTTTTCCTTCAAATTGGATCGATTTGGCGAGGGACCAACCTCCGGTTCATATTTTATCTTCTACGTGAGTTAATTTAATTTTGTAAGTTCAGTATAAAAAATACCAATTGAAAGACAAAAAAGTATCAAAAAGTCTCCTTTATATATTGTCGTCCACTCAGGACGTTGTACGTTTAATTTTATGTTTCTATGTCTAATATTAACGAAAATTAATCAAAGTACAAGATGTTTAACGAAAAGGTACCAAGAAGCTCCCCTAACATGTTCTTATTCACCCAGTTTAATGTATAATTTTATCTTTATAGGTCGAATATTAACGAAAATTCAAAAAGTTCCAGATGAAAAACAAAAAAATACCAGCATTTTTTATCTTATAGGTTATCAATCACTCAGGATCCTAACCTATAATATTATGTTTCTAAGTTCTATATTATAGAAAATTTAAAAATTAAAAAAAGCACAGAAAAGTAAAAAAAAAAGAAATTTAGTTTCCCATATTTCCCCTTTTTTCTCCCCATAGAGGTTCGGTTGACAAACAAAGGAAGAAAGTGTTCTTAACTGTTTTGCCTGGTCTGATTTAAATAGTCGAAATATTCGAAAACCGGTTTCTGAAAAATGTCGAATAATCGATTACCCTAATTTTTTATTATTTGATAATTGAAAATAACTTTTTATTTATTTATTTTGCATTTGTGTTAGTAACAATTTTGAACGCTTATAACTCTGAAATTATTGAACAGATTTTAATAAAATATACATTGTGCACTTCTTTGAGTAAATACCTCTTAAATGGTGTATATTTTGTTCAAATCGGTGGACATTCAGAGGAGGAAAGTGTTCTTAACTGTTTTGCCTTAGCCGATTTATATATAGATTAACTAACAAAAATAAATTTTTACTTATCTATAAAAAACTATTTGCTTTTTTTGTGTAAGCAATTCCCAGTTTTTATTTGTTAAAATAATTTAGTAAAATAGTTACATCAAATTTTAAAAGTAAAATAATTGCGATGCCATATCGGTCATACTTTTTTTCGATTTACCTAAAATCAGAAAACGGCTCCATCGATTTGACTAGTTTTTCTTTCAAATTTTCTTTCCGTAAAAACCTAAGTTGGACCATGGCAATCATTTTAAAGAAAAAATCGTCCAAATCGGTGAAGCCGTTCTTAAGTTATGCGCCTGATAGAAAAAGTGGGCGTAAAAGTAGGCGTGGTAAATTTTGCTTTCGATGAAAACGTAAAATGGAATAATACGAATATTTGAAAGAAAAATTTGTCAAATCGATGGAACCGTTTTCTGATTTTAGGTAATTCAAAAAAAGTGGGCGTAAAAGTGGGCGGGGCAAATTTTCTTTTCGTATAAATCCAAGTTGGACCATGGCGATCATTTTAAAGAAAAAATCGTCCAAATTATATAGATGGCATTGGTGGTGCAATATGAAAATTGAATTTTGCCACGCCCCTCCGCCCGCAGACCAAAAATCAGACTTCACAGTGTCACCCGCCTGAAGATTTCCTGAAAATTTCATCAAAATAGGCCCAGCCGTTTTGGAGTCCATGTTACATACATACATACATACATACACATACATACATACATACATACATACATACATACATACATACATACATACATACATACATACATACATACATACATACATACATACATACATACATACATACATACATACATACATACATCCACACATCCTATTTTAAATATATAGAAGATATAGATAGATATAGATAGAAGATAGATTAAGATTTTTTCAATCATTACCTGAAGAAGGGTGCAAGTCGATATCGATACAAAAATAGCTTAAGAGTCATTTTCGAAGCTTGTTCCTGTTGATTTTGTAAAATATTTCAAAATTTAAAAAAAAATATTTCAGTAATATTAAAAATAAAAAGGAAGAGTGCTATATTCGGCTGTGCCGAAGCTTATATACCCTTCACCATTGTGCGAACAGAATACAGAGCAACTAGACAAAAACTAAATAAAACTGGTAAATATTTTTTTAAATCGTTTTTAGAACATACAAATTAAAAAAAAAATTCTCTTTGAAAAACCAAGATTTTACCCAGAGGACTAACAGTTTCTAAACTCAACCCCCTAGACGACTGAACCATAAACGAACGTTGTTTGAATATCATTAATATCGATACCTTCCCATAAGAATTTATTAAGCGACACTTTTTTCGAAAATTACTTTTTGATGTGGAACTATATTAGAAGTTAAGCGCCACATTTTGGCCTGGGTTTCGCTGCCCTATCATGGATGCAAACAAAACTAGAGTGAAAATAAAATTGTATCAACCGTCAAGTTTTCTCACTGGAATAATGTTGCATCCTGTAATTTGTATTATCCGCCAAAGAAATTATGCTAAGCCACATTTTTAAATATGTTTTGTATTCTGAAAATCGCTTTACAAATATGTTCCTTTCAATAAAATCCGAAAAATAAATAACTAAATGAGACTTTTTTTTCGTTTCCTACACAATTTTAGAAATGTCGCTTAATACATTGTTATGGGAAGGTATCGATATGAAATATCGCCCGAATAAGAGACAACCGGTTTTGAACTTCACTTTTCATAAGGACCCAGAATACACTATATACGTTAAAGGGTGTAGGATTAATATTGTAGAAATTACAAATGGAATGACAAAGTTATATATACCCTTTTTACCTTCGGTGAAGGGTATAAGAAGAGTAATTTTTTGGAATTCAGTATTTCGGTTATAACTCAGGCATTTTTTAACCGATTGGACAGATTTATATACCGACGTGTTTAAGAAGAAATTTGCTATTTACTTGAGTTGTAAAGTTTGGACTCGGGAAGATCTATGGTTCCCGAAAGTGGGTATTTAAAAAAAAAATTTAATTTTGGTCATAACTTTTTTGTATCTGAACCGATTTTTCCGAGTTTTTTATAAAATATGTTCTGTTCGATATTTTGGTATATAAGTCATATCCATAGGACATATAGCAGCCCTAAAATGTAGGTTTTTATACAATTTTTAATTTTTTTTGTACGGGAGGTACCACGCCCACTTCTCCAATCCCGCCCACATTTTGTAGGATGGTGTGTATTGGCAACCAAAATGGGTGTACCTAATTTGAAAATTTTGGCTTTTGCCGTTCCCCAGATATACAGCAAAAAGTAATAAAAATACAACAACCACAAGTGATTTTTGGGAAAAATTAGGGGTAGTCGTGGTTTTTTGCTCATATCTCAGTCATTTGTGGACCGAACTTGCTGAATTTCAATAGCAAACAATTCCGGACCATATGTGACATAAATGTATAATAACCTGGCCCCCATCATATATGGGGTCTTCGGAAAACCCATTTCAACGGACAGACGGACAGACGGAAATTGTTAAATCATAAAGATCCAGAATATATATACTTTATAGGGTCTTAGATCAATATTGTAGAAATTACAAACGGCATGACAAACTTATATATATATATACCCTTTCTACCTTCGGTGAAGGGTATAAAAATGTTCCATTTTTGTCAAAATTAAGCCATTTTTCAAAATCATTTCAAAATTACTACTTCGATGTATTGCAAAAAAAAAAAAAAAAATCGCGTGTAGTTTCTAAATTAATTAGAAATTAAAGTATGTTTTTTAGAAAAATAATTGGACAAAATAAACTCAAGGTAAAAAAAATTCTAGCTGAAATATTTTTAAGACTAGTTTAGGGCTGCTAGAAGTTTGAACCTATCAACCAGGACACATAAAAAAAATTGATAAAATTTTTTAATACTTTTTAATGAAGTATATGTCAAAACCATCCATTTTTATTTTTAAATCCAACAATATATATAAAAAAAATTAACGTGTACTTCATGTACATAAAAACAATGAAAAATAATAAAAAGTTGAGCTTAAAATGTTCTAAACAAAAATGATTTTCAGAATATTACACTTTTTCTAGAACTTCATTTCGGTCTTTGATATACATAGTTATAAAACAGGCAGCATGTCATATAAAAATCAAACTTACATTAATTAATACTCTACAGTGTTTCAGTCTTAAACGAGTTTCTTTCTTTAGTCCATTGAGCAGACTAAGTACTCAACTTGAAAAAAATCTAAATCTTTTAATTTTTCTTCAACCAAATCGACAAATGTCAAACTAATCAATTGAAAAAGCCATACACGCTTTGATTTTGACAACAACCGACTCAGTTGACAATTGAATTGAAACGTGTATGGGCTGCTTTAGAGAAAGCAATTTGTTATCGGTTTTCGATTAATTATAAAAGTTGTTTACGCGGTATAACTTTTTACGGCAACTAGTTGAAACAAAATTTGAAAGAGGATTGACTCCCATCTAATATTATTGAAAGCTTTTACCAGCTTTACACCAGATAACAGTTCAATTTAATTAAAGTTGTTTATACAATTGCCTTATGTTAGCAGTGATAACAGAAATCTTAACCTTTGTTAACAACTAAAACCAGCAAAAAACTAATTTGTTTGTCTTGACCTGTATAAAAAACCAGGACAATTTTCTAGTGGACCAGGACACCAGGACAAGTCGTCTAAAACCAGGACGTATGGCAGGCCTAAACTAGTTAGTATAAGAGAAAACTTAGTGAAATAAACGGGAATTTCTTTATCTTCCTACAAGCTGTCATTCATTAAAATCTTTCAATACTTGCACAATTTACAAGCTTTACAGAGTTTACATAACCCGTGTTGGTAAATTTTAACACCCTGTATCTCACCTTGTACTCTAACGGGTTGGTCAATATGCCAAAGCGTTTTTGAGTTATGCGAACATATGTTGTGCAACTCCGCCATTTTCGAAATTTTTGTATGGGGGAGACCCCTAATGATTAAAGATGGAGACTAGGTATGTTCTGAAAAAATGCTCGGGTAACAAAAATATTGGGGTCTGTCATATATTTGACTCCTCTTGGGGCACTCCGGGGCTAGTTAGGGCGTTGGCGGGTAATTTTATAAAAAATAATATTTAGTATAGGAGCCCCCTTAAGGAGCACAGATAGGGGGTTAGTACTTATGTTAATCAAAAATGTAGGGGGGGAATATTAGTCGGAGTCAGTCTTTCATTTTACCCCTCTAGGAGCGACTCAGGGAAAGTTGTGAAGTTCTTTTGGCTTTTGTATCGTTTTCCCCTAACTTTGACCCCGATTTTACCCCCATCCCACCCCCCTAATTTTCTGGCTCATGCGTTTTTTTACAAACTTCACAAAATTGGGGGTGTTCTAGCGCATCGAAATGTTGCTGCTAAGGATATCCATATAACACTTATCTATACCTCATGTACATATAGATTAATATTTACATAAGTTATGGGGATATATAAATATCATCATCAACATCAACTGGCCCATTGTGCTCTGCTGCTTCATGTTGTGATTTCCTACCTCGAATTATGTCTGTTTTACCTTTTAGCAATAGCATATCAACCTCTTCTTCATTTGGAATAAATTTTGGCCTTGAACGTTCACTACGTTTCACGAAAATGCTTTCCCTTACTACATAAGCTGAACGATAACCCGCTGTTTTTAATGTTCTGGCATAGTTAAGTAAATTAATTGACTTTTTGCTTAAATAGTCGTTAACACAAATATTTTTGAACGACTCCTTTCCTTTTAATATTGGCTTAGCAGTAGAGTTGTTTTCCCCCCGTAGTTTTTCGATTCCCGGGAAAGAGGGACATTTTTTTGAATTTCCCGGGATGCCGGGATCCCGCTCCATATAAACAATACAAAGTAAATTTGTTTTTAAATAATGAAAAAAAAAACTTTTGTAAAAAAACGTAAGGTAACTTGTTTACAAAGTAAGAAAAACAAATGCTTAAATATTAAAAATATTAATAGAAGATTACAAGAGGAACTTGAATTACTATCACCTTACGGTTTTATATAATTATGCTCTAGATACAAGATAAAAAGATAACATAAACATAAAAATTAAATTCATAAAACAATAATAAAAACAAACAAAAATTTAGGTACTCAAGATATGAGATCATAGATAAAATGTTTTAAAAAATAAAATTAACATTTTTTAACAGCTTAAGGCTAGATTACACTATTATACTTTGTTATAATACATGTCAAAAACTCAAGTAATATGACAAAGTGTGATAGTGTGAATGCACTGTGTCACGAAAATGACAAGTATTAAGAAAAAAGTTTGACATCCCATACGACTTCATCGTTTTTTGAAAAATTTCTAAACAATAATACTTTTCATCAAAGTTATTTACGGGAATACAAAATTTATTATCAAGATTTTTGTATGACATGCTAAATTCACAATTTTTCATATTTGATAAATACACTGAAATTTATTGTTAAGGGAAAGCTAGCGTCTATGCACATTTCACTGGTTGCTTAGGCCAGATTATCAGGAAACCTTTTCCAAAGATTTTAGAAAAGCTAAAAATATTATACAAATAAAACCCTAAAGCGAATAAGAATTTTAAACACTAAAGTCTTACTCGTAACAATATCAAAGCTTAAACAAAACACCAACAATAAACAGTGAGTTTATCTTTGCTTACATCCCCCTACTTTTCATTGGATCAGGGTTGCATTTTATTTCATGTGTGAGTGTTTATACATTGTGTGATGGTGTGAGCACAAACTGTCATGTTACATTAGATTTTTTGACAGTCGCAACAAAACTCATTAGATTTCTATCTCACAAAGTAATATGGAATACGTAAGACTTGTGAGATAGTGTAATCTAACCTTAAGGAAATAACTTTCTGACACACTCAAAGCGCTTAGTAAGTCGTCAAAAAGTATATTTATTATTTTATTTACCAATTACCATGTTTCCGGAAAATTTCGTTATTTTTTTACCCAGGTTGGATAAATAGTTAAAAGTGCACCGTTTTGATTCACAATAAAAAGCATTTTTTTATAAACAACGTCTATATTAGTCAAATGTAAGTCAAGGTCCATGCAAAAATTAGCATCAACCTCTTACAAACCTTTTCATTTCATTAGGTCTATCTGTAATCTTTAGGACAATGTGTTTTTCAAATTGTATGCTGTAGTATCTAACACGAGCTTCCAAATTTTTTTTTATTTCGGTTTCCCCGCACATCAAGGGTATATAAACCAACAAAAATTTAAAAAAATTTTTATTTATCACCTTATAAACATATCGCTCCTTCATTGCAACATAGTCATATCTCAAAAAAAAAAAACAAAAATTTAAGTTATTTAAGCAAAGTGTTCCTTCATGCCTTCTCGTATTTTATCTCAAACTGAACCGAAGTTGTAGCAAAATATATCTTTAAATCGGTACATTTTGAAAACTTTAATCGCATTTTGCCAAGTTTTTTCTGCTATTTTTAAGACTTGTCCATGGACAATTAAACTTTACTACCTGTATCTTATTTTGCCTATTCTGCATGAAAAATCCCGGGAAAGCGGAAAATTTAATTTTATTATATTAACTTGCTGTGAGGCCGATGTTTTCGTATCTTATAAACAGATCTCAATCCGTCACCAATGGTGAATCTATTTCAAATCCGTTACGGGTCACAAGAGGTGTTCCACAGGGTTCAATACACGGACCCCTACTTTATTCGTTATATTCAAATGATCTTCCCCAACAAATCCGATTTTGTAATGTTCAGATGTATGCTGACGACGCACAGTAGCGCCCGTAGAGCAAACGAGGTTGCAAAAATCAAAATTTTCATGAGCACCGACGAAGTTTTGAATAAACTCATGTTATAGGAAACTTTTCAACGATTTCAAATCTGCCACTCTTAATAATATCACATTTTTAGTTTAGAAGATATAGCCGTTCAAAGTTGACCGACTTTCGGTTTTCAAAAAAACACACAATTTTTAGTAAATTTGTTGCGATTTCAGGTGTAATATCACGAAAAATAGGTAACGAATCGCCTTATTTTTTGTTTGTATTGATTGATGCATTTATTAAATGTGTAATGATAAAAAAAAAATGAACTGTTTGCTTTGTGTTTCTCCTGGTAAATCACTATTTAAAAACTATCCGTTTTTTCACTATTTTTCAACTTTGACGGAAAATAACAAAAATCTATATTTTTCTATATTTGCCATATTTGCAAAATCTGTTCTTTGATTATTTCTTTACATAATTCAAAAATTTTATCTGCCCGTACGTGCCCGTTTGGCTTCTAGAGGTAAAAAAGGTTAAAAAGACATGGTTGCCATACTAATATTGCGGTTTAATAAAATTCTTTAATTTGGCCCCTACAGCGCGTAGGATGCTCCTAGATGGGTCAAATGTATGACCAACCCCACTTTATTATTTATTGCCGAATTTCGGTTTTTTTAGTTATTTCAATAAACTAAACCATTTTTGAGTTACGCGAATATATGCTGTGCAGCGCCTTACATTTTCGAAATAACGGTATATCTTGAAAACAAGAGCTAATTTAAAAAAACGGTTAGCACCACTGAATTCAGCGTCCCCAATTAGGGTGAAATGCCAGGTGCGCGGCTGGTCTGTTTTTTGCAACTTGCACAGTGTACTTATTGCTCAAAATTACAATATTAAAATTCTATTTTAATATTATTTTTTTAAAGGTTGCGAAAGGAAAAAAATCATATCTTAAAAAAAAAAAAAACACCTCCTTCAAAGTTTCAGAATTTTTAAAGAACAGTTTGAGGTATTATACAAAAAAAAATCAGCCAAATAAAAAAATAGGTTTTTGACTTAGTCCGTTTTTAAAATTTAACATTTTGCAGATATTACATTTTTCAAAAAAAAATTTATTTTTTCAATATATGGTTTGTAGCCCCAAGTATTCTCTTTAAAATGACATTAAAATCATCTTCGTATGTCAAGTAGTTTTCGAGTTATTGAAGAAATAAGCTCAACACATTCGGCTAATTCGGCGAAATTATGACATTTTGAGTATGACATAACTTTTGAAAAAAAAATTTTAAAATTTTTTTTCGTTCATATATGTTCCTTATAAGATAAAAGGAACATTCTCACCAAATTTCATTAAAATCGGAAGGGGTCGTGTCCCACTCTTGGTCGTTTTGACATGGAATTACCCATATACCGAAAATACAGAAAATTGAAAAAATAAATTTAAAAAAAAAAAATTTTTTTTTTTAATTTGTTGGGTAATAATTTAGAACCCTAAAGAAAAAAAAAATAAAAACAATCTAAAAATGTAAAAATAATTTTTTTTTAGGTACCATAAAATTGATTTTTCTACTAATTTTAACTTTGATAACCCATAAGTAGGCCCCTACACAGCGTAGCACCCTTTTCAAATGCACATTTCATAGGCTGAACAGTTATCTATCATATGCTGTTTAAACTGTTCAATTACCTTATTCGGTTCAAAAGATATGATTTTTGCAACGAAAAAACTCAAATGGCGCCACTGTGCGACGTTCAGCTTTATCTAAGTAGTACCAAGGAGCTCTTTTTGTCTAAGGTGCAGGAGCTGAATTATGATCTAAATAATATTTTCGTTTGGGCTTCAGCCAGTGTTGCCAAAACTTGGTGACCAAAAATGGCTAAATTTACGGAAAAAAATGGCTAAAAAATTGCTAAAAATGGGCTAAAAAATGGCTAAAAGCTTTTTTAAACAAAAACACTTTAAAATTCAATAACAAAACCGAAATAATGCATTTAAAGTTGTTTACGATGAAACTGTGAGTTAACGTCAATTTGTTAAATAAAAATAAACGTTAATAAATATTAAAATAAATTAATATTAAAAAATTAAATCATCGAAAAAGTCGATGTCGTTATTGTTCATCTCATAGGAATCACTCATTAGTTTAAAATAATCATAAGTTTTAAATAATTTGAAGGTAAATCATAATCACGACAACATTTACCCAACCTTTTGAGTCCAGATCCACACTAAAAAAAAATAAAAAAGTATAGTCGGTTAAACCCGACTTTATGATACCCTACACCACATTATAGCCTTTGTACCAAATTTTATCAAATAATCTCTAAATTGCGACCTGTACTTTGCGCACAAGGTTTACATGGACAGCAAGCCAGCCGGACAATTCGACTCAGAAAGTGATTCTGAGTTAATCGGTATACGTTAACGTCGGCAAAGGACTAATATTTTAAGGTGTTACAGACATCAGCACAAACGCATAGTACGCTATCCACTATTGTGGTGGTGGTATAAATATTGTATTGTTACGGTAAAAATATTTACCTAAATGATAAAATCGAATTAACGGTTGCTTAGCATTAGACCATGGAAGTGAAAGCAACTTTATAGTCAATTCTGAAATTTCTAAAACAATTTTGTTACCGCCTGCATTCCCTTATTGAAATACTTGCATCCAGAAAGAAACAGCGATGTTTGTGTTGATCCATTTTATAAATTGAAAAGTGGAATACTGTTCCGTTATTTTGAAAGATGTTTCAGTGTCAAGCCTAGTACTCTGTTCGAACCTGCGAAAAATGTTGAGCAACATTGATTATTTCACACGAAAATTTTGTCATGTATCAATGTTATCTATCCTGCAAGTATGCAACATTAATTTTGAATGTAAGCAAAAACCATAGATGGGGGTAGTACAATAAAGGTTGACTTAAATCAACATTGCACTCTCACTAAATAAAACGGCAATAAATTATTTTTTACAAATTTGTACCTTGCAATCAAAAAGCTGTACGAAAACATAATATCACTAAAATTTAAAAAAATTTAATTTTGTACTTGCATTTTTGATTTTTCCGGTGATATGCCTAATCATAGAAAATTAAACTAAATGAAATTCTGTCAATAACGGAATAATTCTTGGATTGAATCATGCAAACACAAGTTTTGTATTTTAAATTGTGTGCAAAATTTTTAGTCAAATAAGTGAAGAAAAAAAAATTGCAATAAACTGATGATTGCTTGATTTTAAATCAAACTATTTTTTTATCACAAAATGTTTTAACATTATAGTCACTTACATATGTGCAGTAAGATTGAAAATTTTTAGTTTATCACTTAACATTAACAAAAATATTACAATAATTTTAAACAAGTGCACTACCCCCATCTATGACAAAACCATGTGTTTTGAAAAATGTCATTAAAAAAAGTAAAACAATTTTATTTTAATTATTTTCTATAGTAAAAACCAAAAAAATTTCATTTGATTGTTAATTTTTACACCTTTCTACATTTTTATTTCTGAAACGCTTGTTATAAACTCCACTTTACAAAAACAAAATAAAAAATTACAAAAAATGATTAGTTATTGCTTAAAATTCCGTGCGAAATAAAAGGAGCTGCACTTGTTTCGCACGAAAAATAAAAATGTTGCTAGAAACATTTCGCATGTTTTTCGTATATAAACAGAGTACAACTCTATCAACATTTTTTCGTTTGTATTTCACAGAAATTTTTTTTATATTGAGTTTGAAAACATTTCGGACGAAATACTGAACAGATTACCAGGCTTCATAGTTTATAGCGATTTTCAACATTTGTAAAAGTTGTGATTTAAATTAAAGGCGTTTTAATTGTTCAAAATGTTTATTTTACTTTCATAAATTTTTATAATAAAATGAAAATTATTCTTTTAAAAGAAAAACGGCAAAAAAAATCTAAAGCTAAACAAGTTGAAAGAAAAATGGCTAAACTCATTTTTTTAATGGCTAAACAGGGTGAAAAATGGCAAAATCTAGCCACTAAATGGCTAAATTGGCAACACTGGCTCAAGCAAATGGCTTACAACTTAATCCAGGGAAATCAAAATGCTTAGTTATAAGCAAGAACATATTGAGGATAGAGGATGAGGTGAATATTTTCTTGGGAGGGTCAAAAATTGACATTGTTAGTAAGGCTAAGAATTTAGGTGTAACATTTAATAAGCGTTTAACTTGGTCAGATCATATTACACAAGTCTGTGGTAGAACCTACGGCATGCTGCGGAGCTTATGGGTAACCCAATACTTTACTCCGCCGAAAGTTAGATTATTACTTGCGAAAACATATTTATTACCAACGCTTTTATATTCATCCGAAATATTTGCTGGTTGTAACTCAGAGGATACGAGGAAATTTAAAACAACTTTTAACAACATCGTAAGATACGTTTTCGGACTGAGCAAATTTTATCATGTGTCACTATTCTCCATTCGTATATTAAATATTACATTTGATAACTTCCTAATTTTCAAAAACTTAATATTTCTTTATAAAGTTATAATGACAAAGGAACCAAAGTATCTCTTTGATCGCTTGCGATTTGCAAGATCACCAAGAGGTAAGTTGTTGATTCAATTTAGATATCGTAGCCACGATTCTGAATGTTAGTTCTTTATTCTTAGCATCCGTCTCTGGAATGAATTCCCTGATAATTTGTAGACTGCTAGCAACGCAATGAGGTTCAGAAAATCACTTAAAGAACATCTTTCGTAAATTTTATTAATGATGTAGCAATATTCTATAAAAAATAGTTAAAACGTTATTTTTTAATTTTGTTTTTTTTTTATTTATTTAATTTTTATTTATTTTTCATTATTTTATAATTATTTAAATTTAATTTATTTTAATTTTAATTTAAATTTATTTAAATCAATGTATGGTTAACTTTTCAGATTCTAATACTGTAATTTATAAGATATTATGTCTTGTTGTGTTAGAAAATCATATTTAATACCGTGTAGTAAATAAAATAGTCAGTTGCAAAAAACACCAACTATAAATTAACTATTTTTCAAATGACTACAAATTGGTTTAAGTCTCATGCATATATCAAACAAACATATTGAATAGAGGCACACGTAAAACACAAATAAAAGCAAAATAAGTCAAACAAGCATGCCATGAAGTCAAATGAAAAAAATAATATACATATTCAAACATATTAAAAAAATTAAAAATATTAAAAATAATGTAGCGTTTTTATTTCAGCACTTATAGTAAGTACATCATCATTTAAAGCAATTTAATGCCAATTTTCTTAAATAATTATTTCTATATAAAAATATATGTATATAGAAATACATATTGTTACGTTTTTTCCTTTAATAAACGCGTTCGGTTTACTCCCTTTATAATAAACCGTTGAGTTCTTTTAATTGCAAATAAAAATAAATGCACACTTATTCAACTTAACAAACTTAATTGAAAATTAATTATTTTGTTCACAATTGTTAGTAACGAACAGAACCGTTTTTCAAAACAAACTCAACTAATTTTACATGAGTCACCCCTTTTATATTTCATAATTATTTCTAGATTTTTCCTGAACCTTCCCGTAAAAATTATTTATTATGTTCTATAACCATTTCTAGAAATGACTGGGAAATTTATATAGGAATTATTTTAAAATAACAGTTGTGTTGAAAATTATACATGACAATTTTAACTAACATAAAATTATAACTTACAATATAACTTATAACTATAACTATAAATAATTCTTAGATAATTTAACTTTCGTAACGATGCCCCCCACTTAAGCCTGTTCGTCCCGAGTAGGCTCAAATTCTCCTTTTCCATAATGGGCTAGTCGTTCTAGATGTACCACTTTCATTTTTGATCTTGGGCTCTTATTTTTCTGGATCCGATACACCACGTCATTCAATTTCTTTATTACTTTATATGGGCCATCCCAATGAGTCTGCAGCTTTGGAGATAGTCCTTTCTTCCGTTGCGGATTAAAAAGTAAAACCAACTGGCCTTCTTTGAAGCCTTCCGAATTTGCCACTCCATTGTTTCTGGCTTTCATTTGGTCATTTGATGAATTAACACGCCTTCGTCTTAACTCGTTTTTCTGCTCTTGGGTAGAGTCATTATTATTCGCTGGTACTGATAGTTCACCAAAGTTGTACTGCTGGACCGGATTTCTACTTTCTCCAATAAGACCACCGTCTGCAACGCACTGTGGGCATTTAATTATGCAATCAATCACGGCTTGCTTGCAACCGACCCAATAGTAGCTTGTTTTTAACTTCTTTATGGTTTTCGTAACGCTAAGATGCCCATCACCAGCACCTTCGTGGAATTTCCTCACAACTCCACATACTTTAGAAGACGGTACTACAATAAGGTGTTTAACCGTTTTTTTTATGCGTTTTTTATGCGTTTCTTGTTTTTAGACTCTGTACAGTGCTTGCTTTTATGTTTACTGGGCCGTCTTGAATATGTGCTCGCTTTCCCACGTTTATCATCGTCTCTTTGAGATGACAATTTCTTATGATCACTAGTGACTAGCTGTCTTACAAGAGCTTCACTTCCATTCCCAACGTTAAGGGGTATTTCTAGACCATACCAATTCATAATTTGTCGTCCCATGTCTAGACTAATGCCTTGACGAATCATAAAATCTGCTCCAATTATGACCTCGTCCATAATTTCAGCCACAATAAATTCATCAAAAACGATCATATCGGCCATTCTTTTTTCCACTATTGCTTTGCCATAGACAATGACAGGCTCTCCCGTAGCGGTTCGCAAGTTTACACCACTTAGCGGCTCGACAGCTCCCTTTATCAAATCAACTCTTATAATGGAATGTCCTGCACCAGTGTCGATAGTCAAAATGCGGATTTCACCATTTATATAACCACAGGTCGTAATATTTCTGTTACTCGTTTTCACCACTAAATTGATCGTGAGACCTTCAGCTTCCTCCGAACTGCTTGCTCTCCTCAGCTTTAGCGGTGGCTCCTGCGATGTTTGTTGACTAGCTCTTCGTTTGTCCCTTTGCGGCGAAGCGGATCTTGATCGTTGCTTGGGTGCTTTGCAGTTTCGCTGAGTATGGCCAGTTTTACCGCAGTTATAGCATTTCACTTTGCTTTTACCTTGCTTCTCGCCCAAAGCCTGCAAAACTGCATCCTTCATGCTTCTCATTTCCTTTAAAATATCTCCTTCGTCTTCGGCTGTTATATCGAGCTTGCGCACCTTGCATATATGCGGTTTTGAAATTATTCTAGCGGTTTCTTGTGCTAGGGCAAATGATACCGTTTCTGCAAATGATGGCTTCTGTGATGCGCATACCGCTAGTTTTACATTAGCATCCCGTATACCGTTTACAAATGCCTCGGTCTTAAAATGATCTAGCAATGGATGACTTTCACCTGGATAAGTAAGCTGCACCAAGCGCTCAATCTCTAATGCGAAATCCTGTAGCGTCTCGTTTGGCTTTTGTACTCTACCGCGTAATTCCATTCTGAATATTTATTTTTTATGTTCACCACCATACTTGCGTTGCAGTGCTACCATAATGTCATCATAATTATTTCTGCAACTTACTGGTACACTTTCTAGAATTTCAGCCGCAGTTCCTTTTAAAGCCAGAATCAGCTCTATGGCTTTTTCTTCATTGTTCCATGCATTTTTGTTGGCAACTGTGTCAAACTGGAACTTAAACACATTCAATGGTGAGCTGCCGTCAAAACTTGGAGCTCTTATTCTATTCGAGACTTCTGGAAAAACTCGCACCACTCCCGCTTGGCACTGAAGACTATTTACTTTTTCTTCCAAATGATGTAGTGTTCCATCAAAAACAGTGACTTGTGTTTCTACATCAGTGACTTGTGTCTTAACATCAAACAGCTTCTGGTTGAATTCTATCTCCATATCGTCTACTCTTTAATTTATAGCAGTAGAAATCTCTTAAAGCTTCTCAAGTTTTTCATTTGTCAATCTGGAATTTTGTTGAATTTCGGCTAAAATGGTGTTTGAGTTTTCTTCCATTTTTCTAGAATTTTCTTCCATTCTTCTAGAAGTTTCAGCCGAATTTTCTTTTACCATTCTCTCCATATTTTCCTCAATTTTTCTAGAAGTTTCAGCCGAATTTTCTTTTACCATTTCCTCCATTTTTCTAGAAGTGTCTGCCGACATTTTTTCCATTTTCTCCATCATAGCAGCAAACATTGTACCAAGATCCAAGTTGCTTGTTACTGCACGGGTAGCAACTTCTACTTCTTCTTTTTCTTCAAATTCATAAGTTGCGATGTCAATATTGCGTCGCTTAAATTCATCGATTAATCTTTTCTGCAGCTCAGCTTTATTTCCTGCAGTAGGCATATCCAACTTGCCCAACTGTTTCTTGAGTTGTTCAACTTTTAGCTCCTCGAATTTCATTGTGGTTTGTATAGTTTTTTTTTTATCCTTTTTTTATTGGTTTATTTATTTTATTTTTATTTTTTTTATTGCAATTTCACTTCTGACACCAATTGTTACGTTTTTTCCTTTAATAAACGCGTTTGGTTTACTCCCTTTATAATAAACCGTTGAGTTCTTTTAATTGCAAATAAAAATAAATGCACATTTATTCAACTTAAAAAACTTTATTGATAATTAATTATTTTGTTCACAATTGTTAGTAACGAACAGAACCGTTTATCAAAACAAACTCAACTAATTTTACATGAGTCACCCCTTTTATATTTTATAATTATTTCTAGATTTTTCCTGAACCTTCCCGTAAAAATTATTTATTATGTTCTATAACCATTTCTAGAAATGACTGGGAAATTTATATAGGAATTATTTTAAAATAACAGTTGTGTTGAAAATTATACATGACAATTTTAACTAACATAAAACTATAACTTACAAGATAACTTATAACAATAACTATAAATAATTCTTAGATAATTTAACTTTCGTTACAATATGTATATTTATATGTACACATATTTTTCTGACAAAAATTTTAATAATTTCTTACAAACCGGCTATACTATTAATTAACTACAAATTGGTTAAAAAATAAGCAATTAGTAGTCAATTCAAAAGTCATGCAGAGATAACCAATTCACTACTGCCTTTGACATGCCTATGTTAAAATAGTGAGTCGTCGCCAAGGAAAAAAGTCAGTTAATCAACTGATGTGGCTATAAAAAAAACCAGTTTGAAGTTACTTAAACATGTGTTTGACTGCCTACAGGGTAAATACAAATACAAATAAAAATACAAATACAAATACAAATACAAAATCAAATACAAATACAAAATTCCCGGAAAAAACCCCTAAGGTAGATATTTAAAAAAGCAATGCCAAAACTTCGCAAAAACAAAAAAAAATTTATTAGCTGCGAAAGCTCTTGTAGGTATCTAAAAAATTTAACATGTACCAAAAAAACGAAAAATATGCGCTAAAAACTTAGAAAATGCTTTTTAACTAAATTATGCGAAAATATGTGCAAACGGTAAAATATGCACTAACAAATCAATGTCAAAATTCATTAAAAGCTCTAAAACGGATAAATAAAAACTGTTTCTGCCTTGATAGGTCGCACAAGGAAAAACATGCAATTGCATATTTATGGTTTCCCTGGTAATTTAGCAATCATTTTTTAACTCTATGATCACTTAGAAATTTTGTTGAATTTTTCAGAGATTCTACTTCATTTTTTAATTGTTTATTTTTCTTTTGTATATTTTCGATTTTCTTTTTATTCTCAGCAACACCTCTCAAAATGCCATCATATTGCTTAAGAGCATAATAAACCACACAAATGACTTGGGAAACATGTCAAAATTGTACGTTTGTACACATATTTTATGTTGTTAATTGGGGTGTTTGCTGTTTGTATAACCATTTGATGCAATGTTTGTAGAAATATTAAAACTTTTTAATATTTGGCAGACATGTTGGATATTTGTCAAACTTTTTGTGGCGTCTAATGCTAAATGTTTTCATTTCAGTGAAGACGTTGAAAAAGAAGCATTAAAGTAATTTTAAATAGTAAACTCAATTTTTGGAGCTGTAGTGCTTGACACAAAACAGCACGTTGTTTAAATCATTTTTTACTTTTGATTCTTTACCTTTATTTTATATTTTTTCCACTTTTAACTTTAACAATGTGTGTGTTTGCCAAGCATTTTGTGTGGTTTATTATGCCCTTTAGACATAAATGTTACTGTATCCAGGGTTGTCAGAACTTTTTGAGCTCCATCGCCAAATCAGATGTCAGAAATCACCAAAAATCCCTAAACGTCAATTTTGTTTAGTTTTTGCAATATTTTTTGGTCTTTTTAAATAAAATTTTGCATACAAAAAAAAAAGCTAGTACAATATTTCAGTCAAAAATCGCCAAAAACTGAGAAAAAATACAAAAAACTCGCCGAAAGTAAATTTTGTTTTGTTTTTGTTATTTTTTTTTTTTTTAATAACAAAAAATAGAGATCATATCGACCCCTAGCCGCGAAAATAACGTAAGCGCCAAAAATCAAATATTACAGGAGAGAGCTTTTTTATTTTATTTCATATAAATTTTGTATGAAATTTGTCGCTTACAATAAAATTGTTTTTGCTATAAAATCGTACCGGTACCTTTTGTGACCACGACATTTTAGGAGATGATGCAAGTGTTGCCAATAAAGTCATTTATTAAAAAAAACGAAAATTGAAAATCATGTCGCTTACGTTATTTTCGCGGTTAGGGCTCGATATATTCAGTTAAAAAAACTAAAATTAAGTACAAGTCTATAAAATCGTTCACTTCATTGATTTTATTATGAGAAATCGCCATATCTGACTGCCCTGCCTTTAGTCACTAATAATTTGACAAAACTGAAAACAGGGCTGTGAAGTCGGAGTTAAGGTTTTTTACCGGAGTCGGAGTCGAAGTACCCACAAAAGTTCGACTACAAAATTGTTCGGCATAACAATTAAAAAAAAAAAAAATAAAAAATGTTTTCCAAAATAAAACTTCTTCGAAATTGGCTATGGAATATTTAAAATATCGATTTGAAATTTTTACATAATCATTTTCTTTAAACATTTAAAAGGTACTGCATTGAAAAAAGAGTTGAAAGTTAAATAACGACCAGTTTCATATACATTGTGCATCAATCTGGGATTAGAAGTCGGAGTCGAAGTAGGAGTCGGATTTGGAGTTGGAGTCGAAGTTAGAGTCGGAGTCGGACTTAAAAAAATTCAGCGGTTCGAGTCGGAGTTAAAATTTTTTTTTGACGACCGACTCTACAGCCCTAACTGAAATTCGAATTTTAAATAGAAACCCGTATCGAGACTTGTATATATTTACATCTGTAGTCAACACCGAGGCGAATTTAATACTAGGTGGCCTCATTAGCCTACATCATCATCAGCTATGCAAAGGCAAATTCAGACACGAAGAGTCAAAAATTGCATTAATTTTAAAGTGTGTTGTGTTTTTTTTTTTAACTGGTTTTAACAATTGTTATTTTTAAACAAGTAAGAAAGTATAGTCGGTCAAGCCCGATCAAATGATACCCTACACCACAGTATTTAAAAACACATCATGCTTATGTGTCCATGGAAATATGGATTTATCTATGTTTATAAACTTCATGAAAATCGGTTTGAAAGTTTGTGAGAGGCAGAAATTGCCCCCTGCCTCCCCTTGTGGTCGTATTTTTTAAAAACTGTATAGCTAATGTGTCCCTATAGATATGGATCTATCTATGTTTTAAATTTCATTAAAATCGGTTTGAGAGGCAGAAATTTCCCCTATCTCCCCTTGTGCTCCGAGCCTGCCAGCCAGCCGGACGGACATCATTAGTTCGACTCAGAAAGTGATTCTGAGTAGATCGGTATACTTTAAGGTGGGTATAGGACCACTATTTTAAGGCGTTACACACATCAGCACAAATGCCAAGAATTTGGGAAATTTTAATATGGACACATGTGTTAAAATAGACTGATTTAAAATTGTAATACTATTTATATATTGGATATATATGGGCCCAATATGGTTCTACTTGCAGAAATGGCACGGGCGCTTTTGTGTCAAGACCATAAATACATATGTAGAAGGCCATAAGTACCCTGACTCAGAGAATCTTTTGTGCAGCCTGTCTTTCTCAACATCTCAGGTTCCGGCTACGAATAATGCCTATTACCATGCCTGGTGAAAGATCTAAAATTTAAGTTGGCTCATCATTTGCCCCCGAAAAATTCACGTCTGGAAGTCTACAAGGCGGGACAGCAGCAGAGCAGATGTCCCGACCTTACAAAATCTGGTACTTACATTGCCCATTATAAACTGTTGGTATCTAAGACCACAGTGCATCGTTAATAGGCAAACAAGTAGCCTAAGTTCACTCTTCTCACTCTGTGCCTTGTGAAGGGTCACAAATCCCTTGGAACCCAGAAGTGGACGTCCATGCATAAAAAATTCACGTTCTAACCATGTTTGTACCGTCCCCTGTTTGCGAAGTTGTCAGCCCTTTCGTTGCCCACATGTCCCTTTTGGCCGGTTGACCAACATAAATCCTAATCATTGTGTTCCCCTAGATTGTTGTGCCAAAAGCATCATTTTGTGAACTAAAAAGTACAGATATTGTACTTAGCTTTTCTACGATGAAAGTAAAAAAATTAAAGGGTTATTGATAAAAATGTGAAAAAGTCGTGTTTTTTTCTTATATCTATCTTAGTTATTTGTTGGCCGATTTATATGTGATATAAATATTAAACAGCCTCGTTCGCTTAATATTTGGTGTCTTTGGAAAACCTATTTCAACTAAAACACAGAAAGACTTAGTATAAACTTTATAAGGTATTAGATCAATGTCTTAAAAATAACAACTATAATTAACTTATGTATACACTGTCCATCTCACCCACGCCCCCTCCTCCCCCAGGGCTATTTAGGGGACGTTTTAGTGTAACATTCTCTGGGAAAAATAGGTGCAGGCAATACCTGGAACGCAGCAGAGTTAAAAATTTACAGAGCTTTTAGGGTCGCGGTTGGTCGGAGATCGTTTCTGGTACCACAGGAGCCAGGAGCCTCTGAAACTTCGGTTCTAGATTGAGTATTGGTAAGGACCATTCGGGGATTACGTTGTGGGACCCAAAGTCCCAGGAAGGAAGATCTAAAGAAGCCACCTTTAAGAGCCGGCTTTCCAGCACTTGTGGGGAAGTTCGACATTCTGGCGGATCTCACTAGCTGCAGCTGTTACTTGCTTCACAGAAACTACGGAAGTTAGGTAGCTCCAGCTCCCTAACAAGGGGCGACACCACTGCAACGTAAACTCAATTGGCACGTTGTCACCCAAATCTTTCGCATTATCATACCCTTTCCGCCTGAAGTGTAGGGATTAAACACTTTCTAGATAATAAGTCGGTATTGCCAGGTAATTTGTTTTCTTCCCAATAAAAAAAATTTTAAATCCCCCAAATCTAATGTAATTTGAAGAAACCCCCCTTAATGGAAAAGTTAAGAAAATAATTTCATTTCAATTAATTAACTTGACTCAGTGTTAATTTGCTTACTAATATCATTTCCTAAATAGAGCAAAAATCGCCAAATTTTTAACATTTCTGGGCAAATTTATGTTTTTTGCGGTTACAAAATGGACTTTTAGTGATGGCTAAATGAATGTTTAAAAAAAAGTAAGATCGGCAGTTAAGGGGTAATTTTTGCCTTAAATCTCAAGCGGTGGTCAATGGAAATGAAAATCGGACAAAAAATGGTTACGTTATTTAAATTTTCCAAAAAATTTTACCGAACATTTAATTCATGAAAAATACCATTTCTGGACCCCTTTTTGACGCGTTTTAGCTCACGGGATTTTATCGCTAGAGCCAAAATATTTTGGGAATCTTCATTAAACATGTCAAAGTTAGTTTAAATGGGTGGGGGGGAGGGGGGGAATCAACATTTTTTTTTGTTTGAGTCAGTCTAATGAACTCTAATGTACATATATAAATTATATCTGTTGTGGGAGTGTGAAAGGCCTCAGAAAATAAAACCATGTCTTAAAAATGCCATCACTATCATTCTTTACTTTTTACTTATTCTCTTCTTTCTTGTATTCTAATGTATAAACACGTTTTTAAAAATATGAAATAAATATATTGAATTCCACTAAAACTAAAAGAAGATCTTTTGTTTTAAAATATCAAAGTATATGATCAAAGTAGAGTTAGTAGAAATCTGTTTTTTTATAAATATTAGATTGAAAGTTTTTCAAAAATATCTAGGGTTGCGAAATCATTTTTGTTAAATTTGTACACACAATTTGAGCATTGCAGGTGTTGGATTAAAATTGTGAAATGTATTTTTTAATTAATACATCACCCTTTAAAATGCTTTCCTTCAATATCTTTTAAAAAAAATCCAATAATCTAAGAAAAACTGGCACTAAATTATCTGCAACAAAGACAAACTTTAGCAGTTGCAAAGATGATACTTTAAGTTTTTTTTTTTTTTTGAAGGTGGTGATTAAGCTATTTTCCTGTGAAATCTAATGATTACACTGTGCTCGAAATTGTCTCTTTTTTTCAGACAAGCTGGGCACTGGGCGTTTTAACAAAAATTTCAAAATTTAGATGAAAAAGTTATTTTTTCCAAAAAAAACAACAAATTATGTTTCTTAAACGACTGCGTATAGTCCGAGTTTAGACGAGCGAACATTTGGAAGGAAAACATCTGGAATTCTCTTTTGTTTTTTCATTCGCGGTCACACAGACGAACATGTTGCCGGAAACATTCTGTTATTTTTGTTGTTGTTTTCTCAAAAAGCAAAGTAAATATCAACAAAGAAAACGAGAACCAAGCGTGTCGCCGAGTACCGAACACAAAAACCATTCTCTCTTCCCCACCCGTAATTTGCTACCAAACAAATTGTTTCCCTTCCAAATGTTTCCCTGTCTAAATCGGCACATATTAGAAAGAAGTTTTACTTTTTTTAAAGGAAATTGCGGAATTTCGGTTTTGTTAGTTAGTTGTGCAACCTCCTCCATTTTCGAAATAACCGGTATATCTCGAAAACCAGAGCCAACCTAAAAAACGGCGGGCACCACTGGATTCAGCGTGCCCGGCAAAGTGTTATCAGACAGGTTAAGCGGGAATCTAGCGATTTTTGCTCAACCAAAAATAAGCTGCAAAAATATTTAGTTATTGTTATGTACAGACAAGCCAATAGGGAAACCCCCTAAATTTCCCCCTAAGAAATTGTACATTCTAAATTAAATAAACCCCGTTAATCTGGGGAAAAGACCCCCTAATTTTGTGGTGAATATCATTCCGTGTTACACTTTTGTAATATTCGTATGAGAACCTATATATTCTGGGTCTGTCCGTCTGTTGAAAACACGGTCACTTTCGAAAAACTCAATAACAAAAACGAACAATATTGGTGTCATATTATTTGAAGTTATCCTATCCTAAGCAATTTGGGATTGAAAGTCAGCAAAATCGGCTAAAAAATATAAATAGTAATGGGATGCACAAACTGATTTCAGATTTTGCACAAATAAGCCTATATGTCAATAAACCCTACCATAAAGTTTTGTGAAGATCGGTCCATAAATTTTTTTAGGCCCCATACACGCAGAGAAAAAATATGGTTGGGCATGGTTACGGCAACAACACTATGTTTAATGTAACAATTTATTGTTGTCGAAAACAAATAATTGTTACTTTTATTTAATATCAACAATATTAAGGTTACTGTAAACATATCAATGTTTATCGCAATTATGAATTTGAGTATTGTTGACCGAAAAATAATTATTTTTCTAACAACTTTATTATGATAACTTTCTAAACATATTATATTTCTCACAACCATATCATGATATTTAATAGCCATAACATGATAACTTTCTATACATTTATCATATTATGTTAAAGATGCAATCAAACTATTTTTACTCTAATTATATTATGTTAGCGCCATTTGTAAAATAATTTTGAAGCAGTTGTGTCGTTTTTTTATTTGTGAGCGGTTAAACAATTAAAAGATAAAATTCCATAAAAAAAATAAGTTTAAAGAAATTAAAAAATTAAAATATTAGCGGAGTTCATTCAAGTATAAGTGATGTAATAGGGCAAATGCAAAATATCATGGTTTTTTTGTAAAATCCAACAACAAAACACACAGAGATTTCGTTATATTTCATAAAAGTGCTACGATATTTCTGTGGTTTTCATGGGCAACGGCGTATGTCTTAAAACAAATTTTTCGGGAAAGCCGAAAAACCATTCTAGATCAAACTTTGGGCTAGGTATTGCACTTTTTAAACTTTGCCATTACGTAAAAAAATCGGAATTGATCCATCTTTTTTCAAAAAAATGTAAAGAGCGTTCAAAATTAGGCAATATGGTTGCCCATGAAAACCACAGATTGTTCATTTGCTCTTTTGCAAGCCTTATATTGAACTCCGCTTTTTAATTAACATAAGGAAATATTATAACAAGCCGCCACAAAATAAAAAAATCGATGCAAAAATATTTTAATTTATTTTGTATTTTTATGACAGCTATGAAAGGTGCTGTATCATAATATGATTGCTTCTAAATTTATTATGATTAACATGACAATAATATGATATGATTAATTTCTTAGCTTGTTATGATTAACAGGACAATAATTTGATAACTTCTTAACCCTCCGTTACTATCGTATATTTCACTTACATCAGTACTATCGTTGGGTGTAATCCACCGATGCATTTTAAGTGTCTGCGTTTCTTAACTGTCAAATTCAAATATTCAAATAACGTAATTTTTTAAAATAATGAGCACTAAAATACCGAATAAATTTAGTTTTATTCGTATTTCTATTATTTTATTTCAAATTATATGTATGTTGTTTATTTATATTTCATTAAAAAATAAATAAAAAATTATATAAATGGATTATGTAAAACTAGTTATTATTAAGAAAATTTGTAAGCCAATCCTATGCGGGTTACTGATTTGGAAAGTTGAAAGGATATGGAAAAAAAAGATTTAACAACATTTTTCTAAACAAAGTAAAATTTTTTTTTTAACAACGTTAAATTTTGCGTAAAAATTGAGCGAATTACCAACAAAATTTAGTTACACATTAATGTTTTTCGTAATTTTCATCAAGGTTTTCGTATTTTTTTGACAATGCTGAGATTGTAGATTGATAGAAACTAGTACACAGTAGGTGGCTGTGACTTTTGAAAAAAAAAAAAAACAAAAATTCGTATTTGCACAAAATGTAATCCCTAAAATGATGTACATGGTTACTATCGATGGGTATAAAACACCCATCCCCAATATAAAAAAATTAAACGCTATTACTATCGCGGGTGTAAACCACCCAAGCTCTTTTTAAAACAAATTTTATATAAATTAAATCTCAAATTAATGTAGTATAATGTACTTCTTAACATAAAAAACTATTCAAAGATAGATTACATTTTACTAAAAGAACGATTTTCATGAAAAATGATATAGTTTTCTTTAAAGTTAAGCCTTTTGGGTGGAATCCACCCAGACGATAGTAACGCAGGGTTAACTTAGTATGATTAACAGAATAATAATATGATTAAGGTAAAAATATTATGATGTAATAGTACGAGTATATTTAGTCATAATATGATTCAATAATAATCTTAATATGGTGACTACAACCATTCTTATCATAATATGTTGCTCTTAGAATATGTTTACCACAACCATGTTTTTTCTTTGCGTGTATAAAGCCTCCTCTCGGAAAACTCTTTAGTTTCATATGACTAGAAATCACACTTATCGATCAGAAATTTACCATGGGCCTCATATTAACCTTAATCTCGGAAAACCGCTTAATACGCGTAAAATTGTATACGACTTATTTTATAATAATAATCACATTGCCGAATTATAATTTATAATTTACCGTAGGTTCCATATTAAGACCACTCCGGAAATATTCTAACTGTAGATGGAGGGTATCAAAGATTCGACACAACTAAATAATTCACTCTACCTTATTTTATCCTCGTTCAGTTCTTACCGCTGATTATCTCCACGTGTATAAGTGTTCGTTTCTAAAGCGAAACGCAATAAAATATAATTAAGCTAAAACTTGTTACAACTTGTTTTTTTTTTTTAATATGCTCCTCCTCTAATTCTATTCTATGGACAAGACACTACATAAAATTTAAACGCTTCGTTAGACGCATTAGAGAGCAACCAAACGTTCTTCTAATGACCAGTATAAAATGTTGAATGGTTGGTTTTGTAGCTTTAGAAAAAAAAAAAAAAATAAACGCAACAACTTAAATGACTACAACAATAAAAGTACAACAAGGAATCATCCAAGAAGAAGTACTTGTTGTAAATTAACTTTCTCTTAGTAGTTCTTCATTTAAGATTAAGTTGTAGAAATAAAGATAAACAAGAAGGAGAAAAAAACACGATTAATGAGTCTTTTCCAAAGAGATGTTTAACTAGGAATAAATTGAATATAGTCTTATATAACATCTCCTTTGGAATTTCCTTATTTCCCATTCTTTTTCTATATCCTTTTATTCATTCTATAAAATATTTTCTTGTTGTTCATTTTAACGCCATCTTCGTAATTAGAGGTTCTCTCGAGCGTAAGTTTAACAGTCCCTTTGAACAAACAGTTTAGTTTCACAGATTAAATGGCGTTAATGTACGTTTTCAAAAAGAAAACCAACTAAAAACTTTTGTCGAATAAAATTTAAAACAAAAACAAGAAATTGACAAGAAAAACATTTGAAACCATAATGAAAGTAATGGCAATAAATGATTTTACAATGAAGTCATGAGTGTGGAAAAGATAAAATACTTGGAAATAATTAAACGTTATTAAAACAAAAATTGAAATATGGAGTAAACCAGAAAGAAAAACTAACTTCTATCAATGGAAATTTCCAAATTCATAAATTTTTTTTTTTTAAATATTTTTTTCAATTGTGAGATAGAAATATTGAATCTGTACTAAATGAAGCGTATACTTTGTGTATTATATTTCATGCCTTCATGATTACCACCCTTTTATGCTTCAGTGAAATTGCTTTAATTATAAAGACCGTTTGCCATGGCGTATGCTTAATAATTAAGACAGCACACCAATTATACGCCCAAGTATCTTAGACCGTTGAGCTATAATTAAATAGTCTCAGCAAATTATTAACTTTCTTATGCTTCTAATAAAATAATTAAACTCGCTAGTATTTTCATACTAGTTAAATAGTTAAAAGCACAATGGGCCAGAAAAAGAGAAAGAAACTGGAAATATAAATAGAAACCTAAAAAAAAAGACTTTTCCATAAACAAATCATCGATAACTTCCCTTTTTACTAGAAAACTTTTCGATTGCTCTGTTTTCCGTCAAAAAATTATCGATAACTATAAAAAAGGTTTTATACAAAGTATTCCACAGAAAAGTTATCGCTAACATTAGTTTTCTATAGTTAGAGATAGGGATGACGATGTAGTATTATTTCAATAAAACAAGTCCTAGAATTAAATTCAAGGACCAAATTTTAGAAAGTCCCAAAAAAATGTATCACATCACCGGTGAAGACTACTGTAATGCATTATTTTTTCTACCTTTTTGTTCTTCATAAACCAGTAACATGATTGGTTCTCCTTTCACTGGTCATGAGGTTTTTCTTTTTGTACCTGTTCTATTTTCACAACTCCCAGTGCCAGTCTGTTGGACCAATTGACACAAATTTCCCGCAGGGATATTACAACGAAACTTAATGTATTCCTCAATCAAAGTGTTTTTTACAAGAAAATAAGAAAAAAGTGTAAATTTTAACACCGTGGGTGTGGGAATTGGCCAATTTAGAATTTCGTGCATACTGTATCCAACTGGGCCTGGCTAGGCCCAGTACTTTTATATGTATACTGTAGTAAATAAAATCAAAAAGCATACGCAATACATAAGAAATCTTTCTTTACTATTTTTTTGAAGAATTATTTTCTTTAACAACACAATGTTCCGGATATAGCCATTAAACTCCATACATATAAAATTAATCCCAGCCAGGCCCAGGGTTCGTTGGTGTGAGTTTTTTCTATCGCAACAAAAAACTCAATACAAAATACACGTAGTCCAAGCTATTCCCAGGTGGCAGTTAGTTGTCCCACACCAATTAGGTGTCTACTTAAGAGTTAAAAGAACCATAAAAAATATATGTTTTCTTTTTAAAAATTATCGATAACATAGTTTTTCCTTAGAAAAGTTATCGATAACGTAGGTTTTTTTATTAAAAAGTTATCGATAGCGAAGGTTTTTTATTAAAAAGTTATCGAAAACATATGCTTTCTTTAAAACAATTATCGTTAACACAGGTTCTCTATAAAAAAAAGTCATCGATAACATAGGTTTTCTTTTAAATAGTTATCGATAACATAGGTTTTTTATAGAAAAGTTATCTATAGGTTTTCAATGGAAAAGTAATCGATAGCTTGGGTTTTTTTTTTAAAGTTATCGATAGCATAAGTTTTCCATCGAAAAGTTTTTTTTTATTAAAAAGTTATCGATAGAGAAGTTTTTTTGTTAAAAAGGTATCGAAAACATATGCTTTCTTTAAAAAAGTTATCGATAACACAGGTTCTCCATTAAAAACGTCATCGATAACATAGGTTTTCTTTTAAAAATTTATCGACAACATAGGTTTTTTATAGAAAAGTTATCTATAGGTTTCCCATAGAAAAATTATCGATAACTTAGGTTTTCTTTTAAAATTTATCGATAGCATAAATTTTCCATCGAAAAGTTATTTTGTACATAAGTTTTGTATAGAAAATCTATCGATAGCATATGTTTTTTAAAGAGTTATCGGTAACATAAGTCTTTTATCGAAAAGTTAGCGGTCACATAGTTCTTCTATTAAGAAGTTATAGGTAACATAAATTTTATAGAGAAAACTTTTTGCAAGCTTAGTTTTGATTAGAAAAGTTATCGATACATATGTTTCCTATAGAAAAGTTATCAAAAACTAAGTTTTCTATAGTAAGTTTTCTACATAAACTTATTGAAATTTTTTTCAGAAAACTTTGTCGTATATACAGAAGAACTTAACATAGATACCGATATCTTAAATTTTTCTGTAAAAATTTTTTCGATATTTAGGCTTGTCAACAGAAAATGTGTCGAAACCTTAAGTTTTCTGTACAAACTTATCGATATTTTCTTAAAAAAACTTTGTTTTGTATAATTTAAAAGATTCGTTATGGTCTTCATTTTTAAATTTTTTTCAAAATCCAATTTTATTTTAATTAAAAGTTAAGGTTTTAAAAGAATCTTTACCAATTTAGATACTTGAATGTATTTTTTTCAATTTCCAACACTTTTGTCATCAATTTCATTGTATCTGATGTTGTTGTTGTTTTTTTTTTTAAGAACTTAAACAACACTAACTGACAATTTTGTTTCAAGGTTTTATTCGTTATACACTTTAAAAGTCTTTTATTTTTTTCTTCTTCTATAAAAAATCACACACTTAGACAATTTATTTGTTACTACCACTGCATGCTTGAGAGCCAAGTCAGACAGACAGGCAGACAGACGGACAATCAGAAAACGAATAAGCAGCATTAAACCATTTTGGTCTGATTTCGAGAACACATGTCATCACATCATTTGTGTACGATATTGTGACATTTTTTTACAACCACTTGATCGTTTTACTTACAACACACGTGAACAACCGACACAACAACCGTTCCACTCAAATGAAAATGCTTGTGGGTTCAGGGTTTGTAAAGGATGTATAAGAATGTCCTTACAATATTGCCGTTTTTGATGTTGCTGTTGTTTTGTCGTTTACAATTTTGTTATAACTTTCTTTAACATTCGTTTTCATCTTTGAAATGTCGTCTTCGTTGTACTTCGCTATTGTAGTGCATTTTCAATTGTTCGTACGTACTTAAGTATATGTTCAACATTTGACTACTCCTCTTTTGTCAAATGTCTCTATCATATTTCATATGTTTGTGTATGTGTAGGAAAACGTGACTGTGCTAGTTTTTGTGGTTCTTTAATTTTGTGATAAGTCAGATCAGGTCAATAACGCAGTGTAGGATGAAATTTACTGAAATCTTTGTATCAAAAAAGCAATTCCATTGTTTTTATAAACAAAAACAATGTAAATGTTACATCAAACTTAACAAGCAATAAAATAATAAAACAAGTATTCACTGCTGTCTTACCAAAAAAAGAATTTCAAAGAAAGCTGAGCAAATATAAATTTAAATGAAATTTTATAGACCCAGTTTTTTTTTTTTAATTTAATTTTTTGTTATAGAAAACTTATCGATAACAATAGCGTGAATATGTGAGAAAAAAACCTATTAACAACTTTAATTTTTTAGAAAACTTATTGTATAACAATATCTAGTATACAAAATTTATCGGCAACATTAATTTTTTATACAAAATTTATCAATTACATTAATTTTTATAGAAAATTTATGGAAAACTTCAATATTTCTTAGCAAAATTATTGATATAATAATTTTCGATTAAATAATTTTCTATAAAAAATAAATTTTCTACAGGAAATTATTCGATAACATAAATTTTCGATCGAATATTTTTCGATAACATAAATTTTTTTGATAAAATTATTTTTCTATAAAAATTATATATAACACAATAATTTTCTATGGATATTTTATCGATAGGCCTAACTTCCTTTATCGACAGCATTACCTTATTTAAAGAGAATTTATCGACAAACTTATTTTCTTGTAAAAAATTTATCGATGGCATTAATTTTTTGTACAAAGTTTATCGATAACAATAATTGTTTTTAGCAATTTTATAACATGAATTTTATTCATACAATTTATCGATAACAATTTTTTTTATACGAAACTTATCGATAACATAAATTTATTAATTTTTTATAGACAAGTTGTAGATAACAAGAATTATCAATAACAATTAACATTAATTTTTAATAGATATCAATAACATTATATTTTATAAAAAACTTATCGATTACATACAATTTCGTAAAAAATGTTTCGATAACAATAATTTTCTGCATAATAGTTTTTCGATAGCATTAATTTTTTTGTAGAAAATTTATAGACAACACAAATTTTTTTGTAACAGATTTATCGATAACATTTTTTTTATGGAAAATTTATCGATAATATTAATTTTCTAAAAAAAATTTATCGATAGCAAGTTTTCCTATTAAAACTTTATCGATGACATTCATTTTCTTACGAAAATTTATTAATTACTATAGTCCTTAGTTTTCTATCGAAAACTTATCGTTAACAGTAGTTTTTTATAAAAAAAAAAATTGTTGATTACTTAAGTTCCCTGTTAAAGATTAACTGATAACTTCTGTTTTATAAAACAAAATTTGAAGTAAATGTTACACTAAGGAGAAATAAAATATTTAAGACCCCCTCTCCGCAAAAAAACAGTGCACCATCTCCACTACAGAAAAAAAATATTTTAAAATTGTTCGTTTTAAATTCCCTATAATATTGAAAAAAAATACAGACATTTTTATTGAAAAAGCAAAAAAACTAAAAAGAATGAAAGCTAAATTCAACACAGAATATTTATTCTGGAGGTTTGCAAAACATTTTAAATGATGTTTGATGACACACATGAATCTTACATAAGTTTCAGGAAAGAAAAGCAATAAAACGAAATAGAAATGTCTACTGTTCATTTGTACATTTGTGCTACAATTTAAAAAAAATGTACTTGTACATTTATTATGAATAAAAGTATTTTAATATTTATACAACATTTTTATTAAAAAAAAAAAAAAAATAAAAAGCAATTCATAAAATTTTTAAGGTGAAGTCGAAAACAAATGAAAAAGGAAAACAAGGACGTAGTGGGGGCATTTCTCTTCTTTATATATAAAAATGAAAAATGTTTGAATGTTTGTTTGTTGGCTTATAGACTCCTTAACTACTGAACCGATTTTCCTGAAATTTTAACAGTAATATCATGTGGGCCCTAAAAATAAAATAGGCTACTTATTTTTTCGATAGGGGCAGGGGAATTGGTACCCTCCATTGGATGCCAATATTAAATATCGCATATCTTTAGAGCCGCTACACGCATTTTGTTGAACTTTTGGTAGTAGGATCTTCTAAGCCCCAAAATTTAAATAAAATAGTATCGGGGGAAGTGGTTCCCCCCATAGGACGCCAATGTTTAATATAGCATATCTTAAGAACTGTTTTAGTGAGAATGTTCAAACTTTGTAGAAGTCACTCTTATGGTATACTTCTCTATTGAGAATAAAAATAAAGCGGTAGGCGCAGGGGGGAAATACCTCCCATAGGATGCATATATTAAATATCGCTCAACTGAAGAACTATTAAAGGGATAGTCTTCAAACGTGGTTAAAGCAACTATTATGGTAAAATATAAATTTCAATATAAAAATGGGCGGGGTTGACAGGGGAGGAGCAGTACCCCTCATAGGTAGAAATATAATTTAGAGCCGCAGCACGCATTTTGTTGAACTTTTGGTAGTAGGATATTCTGAGCCCAAAAATTCAAATAAAATAGCAGCGGGGGAAGTGGTACCCACCATAGAACGCCAATGGTTAATATCGCATATCTTAAGAACTTTTATAGTGAGAATGTTCAAACTTTGCAGAAGTCTCTCTTATGGTATACTACACTTTTGAAAATAAAAATAAAGCGGGTAGGCGCAAGGGGGAAATACCTTCCATAGGATGCATAAATTAAATATCGCTCAACAGAAGAACTTTTAAAGGGAGAGTCTTCAAACGTGGTTACAGCTACTACTATGGTAAACTATAAAAATGGGCGGGGTAGACAGTGCAGGAGCAGTACCCCTGATAGAAATATTAATAAGAGCCGCTGCACGCATTTTGTTGATCTTTTGGTAGTAGGATCTTCTGAGCCCCAAAATTTCAACAAAATAGCAGCGGGGGAAGGAACTGTTATAGTGAGGATGTTCAAACTTTGTAGAAGTCACTCTTATGGTATACTACACTACTGAAAATAAAAATAAAGCGGGCATGCGCAGGGATGGAAATACCTCCCATAGGATGCATATATTAAATATCGCTCAACTGAAGAACTATTTAAGGGAGAGTCTTCAAACGTGGTTAAAGCTACTATTATGGTAAACTATAAATATCAATATAAAAATGGGCGGGGTTGACAGAGGAGGAGCAGTACCCCTCATAGATAGAAATATAATTAAGAGTCGCTGCACGCATTTTGTTGAACTTTTGGTAGTAGGATATTCTGAGCCCAAAAATTCAAATAAAATAGCAGCGGGGGAAGTGGTACCCACCTTAGAACGCCAATGTTTTATATCGCATATCTTAGGAACTGTTATAGTAGGAATGTTCAAACTTAGTAGAAGTCACTCCTATGGTATACTACACTTTTGAAAATAAAAATAAAACGGGAAGGCGCAGGGGGGAAAAACCTTCCATAGGATGCATATATTAAATATCTCTCAACTGAAAAAGTGGTTAAAGTAGTGTAGCGAAGCGCACCGGGTTAAGCTAGTATTTTATAAAAATTTAATTTACATTTGGAAATAAATTAGTCTAAACAAGTTAAATAAAAATAAACATTTATGGAATAATATTCCTTTAATACAAAGGAAAATAGGGATATGGTTTTAACAAAACTAGACAATTTTTTAATTACAATTTCTACAGAAAACTAAAATCGCCAAAAACTTTTCTAAAAAAAATTTTAATTTTATAAGCTCTCCTTTATTATATTACTAATTTGAGAATTTTCTGTGCAAAATTTAACATATCGATAATAAGTTATCGATAATTTTCGGATATAAATATTTGATTATCAATAAGGTTTTCATAAAAAATTAAAGTAACCGATACGTTTCCTATAGAAAACTTAAGTTATCGATAACAATTCGATAAAAAACTTAACGCACAAATAAGTTTTCTATATAAAACAAGCATTATTAATAATTTTGCAATAGAAAACAAAAGTTATCGATAAGTTTTCTGTAGAAAATTTATATTATCGATAACTTTTCTTTAAAAAAACAGAAGATCTCGGTAAGCTTATTGAATGACACTAATATTATCGATGCATTTCTATAGACAAATATGGTTATCGATTATTTTTCATAAAAATCTAAAGTTATCAATAACTTTTTTATAAAAAACTAAAGTTAGTTAAAATTTTTCTTTAAAAGAACTAAAGCTATCGAAAAGTTTTCTATAGAAAACAAACATCAATAAGTTTTCTGTAGAAAACTCAAGTTATCGACAAGTTTGCAAAAGAAAGTTTACTTTACTTTTCTATCAAAAAAAAACTAATGTATCGAAAACTTTTTTTTAGAAACTTATGTTATCGAAAATTATTTGATAGGAAACTTATGTTATTATTAACTTTTATATTGATAACATTATGCTGTCGAGAACTTTTCTATGTTATGTTATATTATGTTATCGATAAGATTTTTTAGAAAAATCGTATGTTAATGATAATTTTTCTATTAAAAACTTTTATTATCAAAACAAAATGTAGGTTTTGTTCTGCTCTAAAATAGAAGCGTCGCAAGAATTTTTAATTCTTTAAATCGTAAGTGCTAATTTAAAATATCACTATCCGATTTGAATTTTGAGATAAGAATTTTTGGGGATTTCAAACTTAAAATTGGGGACAAGTTTTCTGGCAACACTGTTTAATCTATTATTAATTAATATTAATCATAATTAATTCCTATTTTATAATGTTTCATTTGAGTAAAATCTGTCTCTTCAATTCAAGATTTTTTGGATTTTTTAATGTTTAAAACATTTTTAATGTTCCAATTTTATTACTGCCAAACAGCTGTTACCACTTAGAAAATCAAACAAACAAAAAATCCAACGGAAAGTAAATAAATAAAAAACGTCTTTACAAGTGCCCTTGAAAACGTCCGTCTCTATGCAAACACTTTTGTATCTGAAAATTTGCATACTTTTCATCTCTTTTTATATTCTGCAAACTGGATGTATGCGGTCGGATGGTTGTTTGGATACTAAATCCTTGTTTCATAAACCAAAGTAACTCGTTTCTTTCGATTAGTTGTTAAAAAGACTTATAGTTTTATTTTCATTTTAGGGGTATATTATCAAGTTTGAGAAAAATTTATGTTTATTATTGATATTTTCTTTTACTTATAATATTATTTAACAAAACTTTTGATTTAAAGACTCCTTGAAATATTAAACATCATGCCAAACTACATTGTTGTTGAAGAAAGGTTAGGAAGGAGAACTTTTGAAAAAATATTTGCTTAAGTCACTAGTTTGGAAAGCAGGTAAAATCTTTTTTTATACCTCTTAAGTAAAATATGTTTAACTATTTTGCATTGTTTTAATAGGCAAACTTATGCCAAGGTTGTGCCATAGGCAAAGTTCATCAATACTGATGTTCTAAAAGAGATTGTGTTCAACTTATTTTATAAAGAATCAAAGTTTCTATAAGTGTGTAAAGAATGTTATTAAACTTTATACTTCATTAAAACACTTTTTAAGAAACATATAAAGAATAGTGATTGCAAGTTAATTTTTTTACAGAAAATTTATTATTCATATAAATTTTCTCAAGAGATTGATACCTTTAGTTTTCTATACAAAAAATTACACTGGTTTACAGCCAAAAACTTCCAAGAACACCACATGCCTAGATAAGTTAATTGGGACCTCCTGAACACGAAAACCGCTGTAATTTTTTCCCCAAAGTACCGTTTTTTAGATAACGGTACTTTTGTGTTTTTCGGTGTATGGTCCCACTTGAGGAGCCCAACCAAAAAGTCCGATCGAAATAAATGGCATATCGTTGGAAAGCTAATTAAATGCCTTTTTCATCGATATGCTACAAATTTCTATCTGATAAGAAATGGTTGAGTAATGGCACCTCAAAGTTCAAAAAATGTCTATTTTTTTACGTTTTTTTCAAAATTTTTAATTTTTAATCGTTTTTTTACTACGTTATATTAAATATCTGGAATGTTTTATTTTTTAACCAAATAGAATATTTAATTACCAACAGATGAAAAATAAAGTTTTTATTAAGGATTTTGTGGAACGACAATATTTTCATCTCATATAAAATTCCGTTTTTTTAAATACGTTAAAACTGATGGATTTAAAAAAAAACGGATATTTAAGAAAACGAGTAAAAAAACGAAATAAAAATGAAAAATTTTGAAAAAAACTTAAAAAATAGAAATTTTTTCAATTCAAGGGTTTGAGTGGGACCATACACCGAAAAACACAAAAGTACCCTTATCTAAAAAACGGTACTTAGGAAAAAAAATTACAGCGGTTTTCGTGTTCAGGAGGTCCCAATTAACTTATCTAGGCATGTGGTGTTCTTGGTATTTTTCCAAATTAAACATTTGTAAAGCAGTGTTATTAATTGAAGCACAGCCGCGAAAAACGTTGTAAACGCCACATTTTGCAAAAACTGTTTTTTTGCAGATAAACGTTGACTTTACTCTCTTACACAGTTTAAACATCAAATCAACCAAAACTATGCACCTTAACGCCTTCAAAATGGCGTACAAAGTGTCAGCCAGTGGAAGAACATTGCAAGTTACTAACATAATGATGAAACCGAAATGGTTTTGCAGTGCGGAATAATGTTTTAAAAGCCTTTTGCATTAAAGTTTTTATTATCACTATTTTAAATAATAGAAAAAAAAATTTTTTAAAACAAATAATGCTGCTTGTCAAAAAACGTTTTTTTGCTCTCCTGAAAAATTATTATTTTGTAACTTAAAACGTTATTCGCGGCTGTGCTTCAATTGCATAAAAATACCGACAACATAAATTTTCTTTAGAAAATTTACCGATAGCAAAAATATTTGTTAAAAAATTAATCGATAACAGAAATCTTCTTTAAGTAAGTTATCGATAACCTTATATATACTGATATCTTCTGTGGAAAATTTTTCGATAACATGATCTTTTTTAGAAAATAATCGCTAACAGAAAACTGTCTGTAATTTTTTTATAAATAACAGAAGTTTCTATACAAAATTTATCGATAACAATAAATTTTTATTGGAAATTTGTCGATAACAATTAATTTTTATTGGAAATTTGTCGATAACAATTAATTTTTTATAAAAAATTTAGCGATAACATTAATTTTTTATAAAAAATTTATCGATAACATGAATTTTCAATGAAAAATTTATCGATAACATTAATTTTAAATGAAACATTTATCGATAGCCTAAATTTTTTATAAACAATAATTTTTTTTGGAGGTTTTTATAGATAACAAATTTTGTGCTGAAAATTTATCGATAACATACATTTGTGCAGAAAATTTATCAATAACTTACATTTACGTCAATTTCTATAGAAAATTTATTGATACCATTAAATTTTTATAGCAAATTAATCGATAACATAAACTTCTAAAGAAAATTTATCATTTGAATTTTCAATTAAAGATTTACCGCAATACGAATTTTATTTCAAAAATAAATCGATAACAGAAATTTTTAATACATCGAGTACCGAAATTGTCTGTTGTCAGTTTTAATTTAGATAGAAAATTTATTGATAAAACTTATTATCTAAGAATATTTATTTATAGTTGAAATTTCTTATTAACAGAAACTTCTTTAGAAGATTTACCGATAACGCTAAATTTGAAAGGAAATTGAGCGTTAGCATTAATGTTCTATAGACAGTTTAACGATTATATAAATTTTTTTCGGGTACTTACAGATGACAAACATTTAATATAGAAAATGTATCGATAACATAAATTCAATTTCGAAAATTTGTCGATATCATATATTAACGTTAATTTTCTATAAAAAATTTATCGACATTGCATATACTAAATTTATTAATGTATAAAAATTATGTTAGCAAAAGTTATCGATAACACAAATTTAATACAGAAAATTTATTAATAACAGAAATTAATTTTTCAAAACAAATTTATCGATAACCATAATTTATTTACAAAAAATCTTTACAACAGCAATTTAGCGATAAGCTAAATTTGTTCAAAAAAAATGTATCATTAATAGAAAACAATTAATTTGTATAGAAAATTTATCGATTAAAGAAAATTATTCACTATAAAAAATTGCTTTAAAAAATTTATCAGAAACGAAAACTTTAATAGATGTTTCATTGCAGACATTAATTTCTGTAAAAAATAATAGACAATTTTATCATAATAATAATATGATAATGTTATGTTTGAACAGCTTTCGATAATGTTTGTTTGGACTTGTAAGGGGATTGGGTACTTACAGAAGGTTCGTCAATACTTTGACCTTGAATCCTTATTTTGGCCCTTTGCAGTCTTTTTTATCCCTTTCCTTAACTCGCAAAGTTTTTAACTCCATTTCGGAGAGACTTTCTCTTTTTCTCTTACGAAGCTCACATATTGGGCCATGTCACAGAGTACAATTCCGTTCGGAATGATTCCGTTCGGAATTGAAGAAAACATATTTGTTTGTTGATGGAAAGTGTATTTTGATAGTTTAATGGCCTTTCAGATACAGACAACTCCCATACCGTTCATGAAAACAAAAATGGTTTCATTCCGAAACATTTTTTCGTCATTTTCTGAAGCACCAAAATACGGAATGAATTCCGTTTCCGAACGGAATTGTACTCTGTGACATGGCTGATTATCTTCGATTTATAAGGACTAGAGTTTTGATCATCTTTCTTACGCTTTTCGCGAAGTTTCCGCATACGGTTAGCACTGGTGGAAGGTTGTTGAGCAGTCATATTTGGATGAGTCACAAATGCAGTGCAGTAAATAATAAATATAGTTTTTAAATAGCAAAAAGATTGAAAGATTTCAGATATTTTTATTCTTGGCGTCACGTACAGACACTTTTTATCACGAAAGAAAAACTATTTGTGAAGTGTTAAAGTACAAATTTTTTTGTCAGATTTTAGGCCATTAAAAGTAGGCTGTAAACAACAAAAATCAATTTGTAAAGTTGACTTGTCTTACAGTTATTATTATAAAAAGGAATTACGCGTCACATGTGCGACATAGAAATTTACAGTTGCATTGTAATTAATTCCTCGTGAACAAAGCACTTTGCAACAAAAAAATATTATGCAGTTTAAAACCGCTCACCACTCACTTGAACGCAGAAAAGAAATTTAGTTCCTATGTGAAAAACGGTAGTGCCAGCGAACTCGCAAAAAATGGTGTAAAATTAAATAAAAAAAGCTTCTTTCTTGATACTCTCAAGAAAATAACGTTATTTAAGAAAAAAGTGATCTACTCGTCATAATGTATGTAAATTATTTGAGATGAGAACTTAATCTCTTTATGTAGATGCAAAAATAAGAAAATGTTGATGTTTGTAAAATTGATCAGATTTCCTTCTTTAAATGGAATGCTCCAACATAATTATTTTATAGAACATATAAAACCTTAATTATGTATGGAAAAATTGATCGATAACATTTATTTGTTATGCTACAGAAAATAAATCGATATCATGCATTCTCTACCTAAAATTCATCAATAATTTAATTTTTAAAGAAAAATTGCTTTAAAAAAATAGTAATGTAGCATACTTTTAGACGCCATTATAATTAAAAACCTAAAATTTCTGTTTCAAAAATTAAACTAGGTTCACACTTGAGTTCTTAAACGCGTTTAACCAGCTCGAACGTGATTAAGCTCTAATCACTTCAAAATCGAGATGATTACCCATACATTGAAGTGATTTGTTAATCACTTCAAATCGACATGATTACAACTAAATCACTTCATAAACCACATAGAATCCACTGAACATACCTAATAATGTAGAATCGCCAACATGTCGTGTACAACCGGCCAAGATTTCTGCTTTATGTTTTTATTTTTTTTTTTCCTTAAATAATTCATAAATTTTCACAATTTCATCATTAAAATGATTAAAATAATCTTCTGATAACTTTATAAAAGTGTTTTTATTCATTTTTAATACTTTAAAGAAATATAAATTTATTTGATTTTTTTTTTTTTTGTGAGTTTGTTGTGTGTTTTTTTCTTAATCATCTGTCATCTTAATAATCTCAAATGTAATGTGAACGGTTTTGATTAGCTAAATCAATATTTTGCTTAAACGCGTTTAAAAACCCAAGTGTGAGCTTAGCATTAGCCTTATGAAATTGTAAAATTTTGTTTTAGTTATAAGTATTAAATTTAATGAACTTAAGCCTAATTAAAAATATTAAAAATTTTGTTTTAATTTCTTAATAAATTTATTCTTTTCCAAATTATTTTTCATAATCATCATAATCTGCATTGTTATTATTTAAATTTTAACTACCAATACCGATAAATATATTGCATGATAAAGGGATTCCAATTTTATTTTTCTTCATGTCCTTTAATCTAAGATAATATTTTATGACCTTTCATTTTTTTCTTGGTTTTTCTTTTTTATTTCTTCTTTCTCTACAAGTAGCAAATAACTGACAAACACTGAACCCAAAACACCAACAATCATGTCAACAAAAAATTGTGGAATATTTATGGAAATTACTTTTTTTCTTTTTTTTTATTTTGTTTTCAGTTTAAAACAAAAGAGAACAACTTTTGCTATTAATTCTAGCAAATCAATGCTAATGTTAATGTGTTCGAATTTGTAAAACCAAATATTTATAGATTTTAAAAACGATATCTGGACTTAATTTGTGGTGATTAGTTTTGAAATATGTATTTATGATTTTAAGGATAAGTTTGTGGCATGGAAATAATGTAATTTTGGTAATGACTACTCAAAAGAAACATTTAAATAACTTTTTGGAAAAAACTTAAAACCACATTGATTACATTATATAGACCCATCGAGAGTGGAAGTAATTCCGCATTTTGCTTCTGTAAACAAATTTAATTTAAAATTGAATTTAAAAAAGCATAAAGATATTCGATTCGGATATATAGTTCAATGACAATGTGACCAACCTGGGGACAAATAGTTGCATTAATGATCAATTAAGGTTTCGTATTAAATAAAATTTCTTTACTTAATAAAAATCGTTTTTCGACGTTCGCCAGCATTCGAATTGAAACTAGTTTAAAAATCTAACAGATTGTTTTTCTTCGTAGTAGAATAAAAACATATCGTACACTAAATCATAAACAGTCACAACTCAAAATTTTCATGAAAATGTTGTAGAAGAGGCAAAAAGCTGGCTTCAAAAAAAAATAGTTGCAATTTTTTTTTAAATTGAGTTCCACAAATATTAAAGAATAAATGTCAAATATATGTATATATACAGATTTTATTTATATAGATTTTATTTGTGACCTGGTTTTTTACTGTTAATAATATAGTGTGTGATATGATTCTTTTGAAAATTAATGAAATCGATAAATTTTCTACCGAATATAAATAAATACTCCATGAAATTTTCTATGACTGTTATCGATAAATTCTCTTTTAAAATTATTGTTATCGATAAATATTCTATAAAAATTTTTAGTTATCGTAAACTTTTTCTTAGAAAATTTTGTAAATCAAAAAATTATCCTTAAGAAAGATAATGTTATCAATAAATTTTCCACAGAAGATTAATGTTATCCATTCATATATTTGGGGGATTCACAAGGTGTCATAAGGTCATATGTCTTAAAACAATAACATGAAAAATACGACTGTTGTGAACAACCCCTCATAATTTAGTATGCTAATTTAAATTTAAATCAGCTAATTTAAAACAAATATACATAAATAATAAATAATTAAATATATTTTTTAATTCTTTTCCATGAATTAATAAATTAAATTGGATCTTACCTGACTATTTTCCATTTTGCAGACGCAAATAAGAAATAAATTTTATTTGGTTTGTTTACCAAACAGCAGAGTCATAAGCCGATCTTATTTGACGCCGCAAGTGATTTCTTGCAAAAATTGCTAGCCGCAGGTCAAATTTTGATGTTAACCGGATAAAATTATACCATCAACGGCGACGGCTACAAAAACTAACGCGATACGGCTCAGCCGCTCAGATCTGGTCTCTTCTGATTAATTACGACAGCACAATAAACATAGCAAGCAACGTTCTATTAATTTAAGACACTTTTTGTTCACAAAGCAACAACAATATTTTTAAACCATTGTAAAATGTTAGAACATTATGACAATATAACATGATAGCACACCTTGTGAATACCCCAATTGTATAAAAAATTTATGTTATCTATCAGGGGTGTGCTGGAAATCGAAAACGTAAAACGCAAGAATTTGGAAGTAGTTTTCAATACATTTTGAATCTAATTTTTATAACTTTTGCTATAAAATTCTTTTTAATAGAGAAATATTTGTATAATATTTGTCATAAAATTCTTTTATTACAGAAATATTATAAAAAAAAAAACGACTTTTAAAATTCTGGCGTTTCACGTTTACGATTTCCAGCACACCCCTGTATAAATTTTCAACAGTTATTTAATGAAATCGATAACTTTTTATGGAAAACCTACATATGTTAACGATAGATTATTTATAGATTTATTTTTTTATTATGTAGTGATAAGTAACGTTACAGACGAATTTGCTATTTTAACTTATGAATTGATAACCTTTCTATAGTGAACTGATGTTACAGATAATTTTTATATACAAAAAAGAACTACGTAAAAAACTTACGTTTGTCGATACTTTTTATTTTCTTCAGAAAATTCGATTATTTATCTGTAGAAATAAAGTTTTCGTCAAGAATATTTTAATTTGGAAGCCCTTTCGCTGCATAAGTATATGGAAAACTTATGTTAACTATAAGTTATCTTAAGATTACTTGTGTTATCGATAAATTATCAATAGATAACTTGTATTATCGATACCTTTTTTTATAGAAAATTAATTTTATCGACAACTTTTCTTTAGAAAACTTTTGTGATCGATAACATTTTATAGAAAAGTTATCGATCAATTTTAAACATTAATGCTATCGATAACTTTACTATAGAAAACACATGTTGTCGATAACTTTTACATAGAATACGATGTTATCGATATTTTTATTTTGCTTAGAAAATTCGATTATTTATCTGTAGAAATAAAATTTACGTCAAGAATCTTCAAATTTTGAAACCTTTCCGCTGCATAAGTATTTTGAAAACGTATGAAATCGTACCTATAGAGTACCTATATTATCGATAACTTTTTTATATAAAACTTGTGTTATCGATAAAAATTGTATTTAACATTGTCGTTGCTACAAAAATTGAATGTATATTTTCATTTTGATATTGCAAGTGATAGAAAAATGGCTCTCCTATAAAATTTGGTTTTTGTAACATACGATAATTTCGCGCAAAGGGGTCGATATACTATATTGTCAATTAAAGTTATCGAAATCTTTCAAAATAAACAAATGATATCGATAACTTTTCTTTAAGAAACCTATGTTATCGTTAACTTTTATGTAGTGAACTGATGTTGCCGATTATGTTTCATATAGAAAACTTATGTAATCGATATTTTTATTTTGCTTAGAAAATTCGATTATTTATCTGTAGAAATAAAATTTACGTCAAGAATCTTCAAATTTTGAAGCCTTATCCGCTGGATAAGTATGTTCTCGTTTAAAATGATAATTTTTTTTATCATTTATAAAATTTTCCTACTAATTTACTATTTTTCCCCCTTCTCCATTTACAGCTGGTATCCGGAAATCCGAATCAACGTAATTGGCGTGGCATACTCATTGCGTTATTGGTCATAACAATAGTTTTAGCTTTAATTGTAACATCAGTGGTGAGTACTGAGACATATACGTGTATACATTTGTTCACTGAGGCATTTAGTATTCAATATTTTGTAAATCACGGAATGCCCATTAACGAAAACAGAAAAAGCAAAAAAAAAACAAACATAAAATTAAGCCAAAGGAAAACTTGTTTTGACATTTTGCATGTCAATGTACTAAATTCAAAAAAAATTGAGGTTTTTTAACAAAATTTTGTACTTGTCTGAGCCAACATACATATTTAGAGAGATTATGTATTTTATTAATTAAAGCAAACGAAATAACAAATATTTTATACTCTTTAATCCTTTATTTTAGTCATAAAGTTTATGTGTGCCCTTCTTTTTTTTGTCTCTTCTTTTTTCATTCTTTATAAAATGTATTTGTTTTTTTTATTATTATTATTATTATTGTTGTAATAATTGAATGTTCTTTTTGTCGCTGGATGTTTGTGTGTGTGTATGTGTGTGTGTATTAAACTAAATTCGTTTATTTTCTATTACGGTTTTTTTCCAACTCCTCCTTTCCCTGGGTTGTGGTCTGTGTTCAAATTTTTTTTTTTTTTTTTTGTTTTTTCCCTTAAAAATAACTATTGTTTGTATATATATTGTTTTTTTAATATGAATGTGTGTATATGTTTTCTCTTAAAACAATTGGATTTAATGAAAATATTTTCATTTTTTTATTTTTTTGTATTTTCCATTTGGTTTGAGGCACTTGTTATGGTTTTTTGCTAATTTTCTTATTATTTATACTTAATTTATTACGAATTTACTTTAATTAAATTCTTCTGCAAATGGTTGTTGTGCAATATCCAAAAATAAAAAAAAAAAAACCTATAATTTTATTTTGTGTGGTTGTGTGTTTATTATTTTCTTTGACATTTTTTTGATTTTATTATGTTTGTAAAATGTTTGGTTATGTAGAAAACATCATATAAAATTCTTGCTTTTATAAAAGGTACTTCTCACTCCCCCCGATGAAGGGCCCAGAGTCAAAGGTCAACGTCTCAAATTACAAGATATTGTTGATGGTGTTTATATGCCACAAAAAACAAATGGCACCTGGATAAATGGTGAGTAAACTGAACTTTAAATAGTAAATAACTACATAAAAAAACCATCTAGCACGACAGAAAAACACTAGAATAAAAAGACATTGAAAGTGATAGTATTCTAGCATGCTAGAATTGAAAGCTAGCTGAAAAAAATTGTCTAAAAACATTTTTATTCTTGAAATATATTATTCAGCATGCCAGAATAAAAAATTTTCTCAGGAAATTTTATTCCAGCATAATTAAAAATAAAATTTTTTAAATTGAAAATGGAAATGAAAATTTGCATTAAATTATTTTTTCCTGAAGGAATTTTTCAACATGAAATTTATTGATAATTTTTGTTCTTGGCTGAGCTGAGACTCGAGCTCGGGTTGAGTTTTTAAAAAATTTTATTCAAGCTTCCTTGGACATTAAATTGTCATAGGAAATTTTGTTCTAGCAAGCTAGAATACAATTTTTCCTAAAATAAATTGTCTTCAATCATGCAAGCTTTGTTTAACTTAAAATTTTTAAAAGAAATTGTATTCTAGAACAAAAACTTTTCTTAAATAATTTTATGGAAAACTAGAAGAAAACAATTTTAAAAAGAAATTTTTTTGCCTTTCACTCTGGCATAATAAATTTTCTATCGAAATTTTATTGTAGCATTACATTTTTCAAAGAAATTTATTGGAAAATTTGTCAAAAAAAAATTTTTTGTCAAGAAAGCTGGAATTGAAAATTTTCTAGAATATACAATTCTTTCGGAAATTTTTTCTAGCTTGATATACTAGCATGATATATTAAAAAAACTTTAAAAGAATTTTTCAGAGTGCTTGAATAGAAAAGATTTGGAAAAAGAATTTATTCTAGCATGGTTGACTATAAAATTTTTAAAGAAATTTTTTTACAACTTCCTGGAATATAAAATTTTTAAAAGCAATTGTGTTGTAGCATGCTAGAATAAAAGATTTTTTTACGAAATTTTTAGTCTTTCATGTGAGATTGTAAGATTTTCTACCAAAATTTTTTTCTAGCATGCTAGAATAAAAACCTTTCTAAGAAATTATTATTACAGCATGCTAGAATATAAAATTTTTTAAAAAATACTTCATTTTAACTTTCAGGAACATGAAATTTTTTAACAAAATTTAATTGTATTGGAAAATTTTGCAAAAAAAAATTTTTCTCAATAAACCTGGAATAGAAAATTTTCTAGAAAAAATTTTATTTTATTTTGTTATATTAAGTTTTTTTAAAAAAAAAATCTTATTCTAGCATGCTAGTATAAGAAGCTTGAATATGAAGTTTTTTTAAAAAAAAATCTTATTCTAGCGTGCTATAATGTATAATTTCTAGCAACTTGGAATATAAAACTGTCTATAGAATTTTTAGCATGATATTTAAAAAAAAAAATAAAAAATTTTAAAGAAATATTATTCCAGTGTGCTATATTTTAAGGAATTTTATTCTAGCATGGTTGAATACAAAATTTTTAAAGAAATTTTATTGCAACTTCCTGGGATATAAAATTCTTAAAAGTAATTGTTTTATAGCATGCTAGAACGAAACATTTTTTTTTAAGAAATCTTTAGTCTTTCATGCAAGAGTATAAGATTTTCTACCGAAATTTTCTAGCATCCAAAGCTCGAATAGAAAATTTTCTAGAGAAATTTTATTTTATTATATTAAGTTTTTAAAAAAAAATCTTATACTAGCATACTAGAAAAAGATGCTTGAATAAGTTTAAAAAAAAAAATTATTCTAGCATGCTAGAGTGTAAAATTTTTTTCTAGCTTGCTGAAATATGAAATTGTGTAAAGAAATTTAGGCATGATATATTAAAAAAAAAAAAAAATTTAAGAAATTTTATTCCAGAGTGATATAGTATTTTAAGGAATTTTATTTTATCATGCTTGAATATAAAATTTTTTTAGAAATTTTATTTTAACTTCCTGGGATATAACATTTTTAAAAGGAATTGTTTTCTAGCATGCTAGAACGAAAAATTTTTTTAAGAAATTTTAAGTCTATCATATGAGATTGTAAGATTTTCTACCGAAAATTTATTCTAGCATGCTAGAATAAAAAGGATTTCAGGAACATGAACTTTTTTAACGGTATTTATTTGTGTTGGGAAATTTTGAAAAAAACAAAATTTTTTGTCAATAAAGCTGGAATAGAAAATTTTCTAGAGAAATTTTATTTTATTTTATTATATTAAGTTTTTTTTTTAAATTCTATTCTAACATGCTAGAATAAGATGCTTGAATATTAAGTTCTAAAAAAAAAAATTTTTATTCTAGCATGATAGAATGTACAATTTTTTTCTGGCTTGATGGAATATGAAATTTTAAAGAAATTTTAGCATGATATATTCCAAAAAAAAAAAATTTTTAAGAAATTTTATTCTAGTAGGCTTGACTACAAAATTTTTTAAGAAATTTTGTTTTAACTTCCTGGGATATAAAATTTTTAAAAGCAATGGTTTTCTAGCATGCTAGAACGAAAAAATGTTTTAAGAAATTTTGAAAGAAATTGCTGAAGATATTTTATTCTAACATGCAAGCCGAAATTTTTTTCTTAAGAAATTTTAATTCCAGCATTCTTGAATAAAAAATTAAGAGTAGCATACCTGGAGGCAAATATTTTCTTAAAAAAATGCTAGTCTAGCATGCTATATTAAACATTTACTTTAGAAATAAAAAAAAAAATTTTTAAAAAGTTTTAAGTATAGCCTTGCTAGACTTAAAACGTAAAAAGTTTTTGGAATTAAATTTTTTATTTCAAGATTGACAATTTTTATAGCATGCTAGAATTAAGTTTCATTATTCTTTTAACTTTATTTTCCAAAGATTTTATTTTTTTTTTTTTTTTTTCTTTTGTAATAAATTAAATCTTAATCTTTTAAATAAATTTTTCTATTTATAGAAGAAGAATTCCTTTATCAAGATCATTGGGGACGCATTTGTCTTTTGAATGTTGCCAATTTAACTGAACGTGTCCTAATGTCGAATGTTACATTTGTAAGTTCTTTCTTATAAATTCCGTCGTTCTGTTAATGTGTTTTTTTTTTTTTTAATTTTCTTTCGTAGTTTTCCGTACATTTTATGGTTTTTATCTTTATGCTCTTTTAAACGTTTAAGATAGTTATCAGTTTATTTCATTAACAATTTATTTCGTATATAAGTTTTTATTAAAGATTTTCTCAAGTACTAATTTTTTGATGGTCATATAAATATATTTTATTAAGGGATATACTTATCTTTGTCCTTATAAAGAAAATATAAAATACTCGAGGATAAATTGAAAAAAGAAAGAAAACATTGACCCTCATTAGAATTTTTTGGAGGCTTTAAATGATTTGTTGTAAAAGTACCTAAATTAACGTTATTTTTCCAATTTTTAACCTACCCTCGCTATTTGTTGTCATTCTTAAACATTCTTTTATTCATTTGTATTTGTTTTTAATTTTGTTGTTTTTGTAGTTGTATTTAAATCAACAAAAATTATCTCAAATTTTTACACTTGACTTGAAATTTGATTTGTTCCCCTTATTATTTCTTTCATATTTATTCGCGTTTGCTCTCTCTCCCCACTCTACCCACTCCAATTTTGTTTTTGCATTATTTCATCAGAAAATATTTTTAACAAGAAAAATGTTCTGCATTTGTACACTTTTTTACAACATGTTTTTATTGTTGATTGAATTGAATTGTTATTTCTTTTTTTTTTTTTCTCTTTTGAAAATACCTTTAAAAAATATTTCCTCTCCCTAAACCTCCACACCACAAGAGAGTGATGTATTTACTGTAAACATTTACTTTAAAATGTCTATAGTTCAGAGTAAAAAGTAAAGTCCCCTCTTTCTTTTTGTTTAAATTTGATTAAAACTTTTTAATAAAAAAACTGGGGTAAATGTAGTCAGTGAGGTGTAGGTGTCTTGTTCGTTATTAAATATTTTCTCTTTTCTCTTAAATCAAAATAAATAAATTACAAAAACAAAAGTCTTTATTTGCTTAGAGAATTAAGGCAAAAATGTAAATCTAATAAATCATTTAAATAACAAAGGACGAATATTTTTTTTTAAGGACAAAATAAAATTTATAGTTTAATTTGATATCAATGGAAATGTAAAAAATTTACAGCCATTGTTAGAATGGCATTGAGAAGGAATTTTTGATGAACAATAAAATTTAATTTTGTATAGAAATTTCAGGAGATTACAAATTTAATATGGAATTATTAAAAAAAGTACAACAACAAAACTTAGAGTTCTATATTCGGCTGAATCTTTTGATACCCTCCATCGAAAGTAGAATATATCAGGAGTAGGCTCTATATGAGATCTATTAACTACTAACCAATCTTTATAAAAAATTCGCGTCAGTATTTTAATTGCTTGCGGTTTAGAGCACAAAATTCTGTAAAGTAAATTTTGGTACTAAAAAATATAATGGTTTTCAGAAGGCTGCTTTATATGTGAGCTATGGTAAATTATGGACCTATTATTTCAAAATTGCATAATGTTGGAGTACGTTAGGGTAGGCTCCTTAAGCAACCATTGACAACTCACTTGGTTCGCTCAGAGGTCCCTTTGTGATACCCAGCGCCTATGCCTATCCTACAGACAAGTTACTCAATTAGTGTCACTGCAGAATTCCAATCCATCATCCCATTGCAGAGTTCTATCCTAAATAGGTCCTCCAAACAGGCTCCAAATCCGTTCCAACCACGCAAGTCTATAAGACTCGCGGTTGATAAGTTACACACAGTGAGCCATTGGGAGGCTAACGAATTCATCAATGAATGTGTCATCCAGACGACCCCCTTTACATGCCATGGTTCCCACCTTAGCATTACCAACGAATGCTTCGCAATCTCATTCCAAGACATCCGACATTCTACAGTTAACATATATATCGTATAGTCACCCGATATGGAAGCAATGACAGCCTTGCACTGCAGTCATCCGTCAGAAGAAATGGAACTTTTATATCCAGTTCCTCTATAAAAAAACCTCCCGCCAATCTTCCTCCTTTCCTTGAACATATACTCAGGGCTGATCCACGGAAAGTCCTTTCACCAAACAGCACATTACTACATGTCATATATCCTGCGTTCCCCGCACCAAAGAAATGCTCCGGGATACAGTAGTCCACCCCGTCAGAGACAATCTAATACTTGATTATTCTGGCGTAGCCATAATCACGAGACGACGAGCTGTGCGACGCGTCCAGCCTTGTCATCGAGCAAGAGCCATCTGCCTGGCCGTGATATCCAACGGAAGCCCGTTTAATAATGTTAACAGCGCCCTCGTGGCTGTGGAGCTCGTTGAGCCAGTGATCATCAACGCGACCAGTCTGTGTACCTTTTCAATCATCACGCGGTACCTTTATCCATCGTAGTTCACCATACAACAACACCGTATGCATAGAATGAAAATCATCGATGGACATTCGATGTATATCGATACATCTTCACGAAATTTGACAGTGTGATTTCTAGGCCTCAAAAGCTATGACAGACCAAATTTTATTTCATTACGGCTATACGCGTTTTCCGAGAGTGAGCTTTATGGTTAATTATGGACCAATCTCCATAAAATTTGACAGTGTAATTTATAACCCTATAAAACTGCAACCGACCAAACTTTATTAGAATAGAATTATTCATTACTGTTTTATGCGTACTTAATGGTATTCCAAGAGAAGTCTGTATATGGGGCATATGGTAAATTATGGAACGATCTTCACGAAACTGAATTGTGTGATTCCTTTGCCTATAAAACTACAACAGACCAAATTTTTTAACGGTTAATATGGGATCGTTTGTAAATTATGGAACGATCTTCACGAAATTAAGTAGTACGATTTTTAGACATATAGAACGAATTGCTGCAACATTTTATGAGAATCGATTTTTTAAGATAATAGTGAATTTTTTAGGGTGGTTATATCACATTTGGACTGCTAAAAAACAAGAACTTTAAAGTTAAAGTGATTAGCTAAGTATATCTTTATGAAGTTATTGATTTTAACATGATATATTTTTTTATATCACAGATTCAATTCAATTTACTTATCACTGTTAAAAGATATTTAATCCTTTTATTCCCGTAAGGAGCACAGATCCGTAACAAGTTGCATAAAGTATTCTCACTTTTCTGCTCATTGTTTAACTTTATTAAAATTTAGGCGTAGGTTCGACAATTCCACTATACTTTGTCGTTTCCAAGTGGATGCTGGTCTTTAAATACGGCGGCTAGCTTATGGATTGACGTCTATAGTTGGTTTAGCAATATCATCTGTTGATTTACGCAACTTTTGTCCAACCCAGCTCCATTTTCGTTCATGCATTTTAATTTTTATCAGTCACTGGTTTGATCCTGCTCATAGATGCATGTTGGATATTTTTTTGGTCTAATATGTGCGTAGAAACTTGCGTAGGCATTTGTTTACGTCCACTTGAATGTAGTGTGTACTAAGTAATACAGAGTTCCATGTTTTGCATCCATAAAAAATGTGGATTTAACGCTGGAGTTTAACACTCTTATTTAAGTTCTTCTTAATATGAATAATCTGTTCCCCAAAGGGTTTAGATAGGCGAATGATTGTCGAGCTATATTTACGCGTCCTGGGGGGCTACTCTCTATTGCGATGCGAAAGAAAATGGTAGCAAATCTAGCGATTGGTACTCTTTATTGCGTTTGCGCATTTGTCTTTCGCATCTATTCATTTTTTTTTTTTTTTAATTTTCAAATTTCAAATATTTTTACATATTTCATTTCATTAGTGTCTGCGCCATCTTTAATTTTTATTGCCAGTATTGCTTCATTTCCAAGTACCAAGTTGGCATTTAGCTTTCGCATCGCAATAGAGAATAGCCCCCCCTGATATGTCTGCTGTTGAACCACCATTTTTATCAAACATGCTACATGGGCATCAAAAGGTTTTAACGCTATCGGTGTTCTCGATGGAGGCATTCACTTCTAAAGAGTATTTACATTATCGGTACATTAGGTATGCCTTTAATCGTCTAAAGTTAGCACAATTTCGGAGCAGATTATCTTTATTAAAAAAAAACGTGCGTTCACATAATCGGCACATTGCGACGATAGTGTGATCTTAGCTTTAGTGTTTTGGTTTTGTTGAATTTTATTTTTAATCTCACAAGCTTTGCGGTCTCGTTTACCAGTGTTAATTTTGATTGAATGTCTGAAAATACTTAAGTAAGTGACTGAGCAAGCAGATTACTTTGGCATAGTCTAGGTCTTCTATTATTAGTAGCCTTTTTCAATACTATATCGAAAACACTGCTATTGCTCGATTGCTTCTAGTGAAGTACACGGCATGGCCGTTTTTGTTTACCACCTTTGAAAGGATGTATAAGTTTGGTGGGGACACCTTTGCACGCTAATGCCATCTATATAACAGAGTGTTCAGGAGTATGAAAAGCATTTTAAAAGTCTAGGAATGTGAGGTTAAGTGATAGTCCTAATCTACTTACTGCTGTACTATTATTTGTAGGTTTTAACGTGGTCGAGGCAGGATTTTTGACAACGGAAGAATAGATGTTGAGAGTACTCTGTGTATTTGTTATGCAATTTTTATCATTCTTTCGTAAAGTTTGATTTCCTTTCTTCGAAAGATGGACGATTATGCCTTCAGGAAGGTCTTCGGGAGCAATTTTACTGGTAGATGAGAGCTGTTCCTTCAGCCGATTAACAAAAGCTCTGGGAAGATATAGTCCTAGCAGGGAACTTTGTTGTTTTTAAGCAACTTTATCGCTTCGCATATCTCTGTTGGGTCGTTAGTCGATTGACAATAGCTCTGGGGAGATGTAATCAAAGCCACGAGATTTGTTAATATCTCTTTAATGTTGGAAGATTCGATGGGTATATTTGTGTTCTGGTTGTGATCTGCACAGACATAAATTGAGTGCTGCGATGGACTGGACGATAAACTATATCGGAGTAATATTTTTCTTATAGACTAAGTTGTTCTGCTTTTGATTTTATCAGTTCTCCAGCGATATTCCTTAAGGCCGTTTTACACTATCACACAATTCATCTTTGACCTAATTATTATTTGAACATTTTTAAAAGACAATATCATGACAGGGTTGTATTTTTTGCAAAATACGTACGACTTGTGTGATAGTGTAAACTAGCCTTTACTGGTTTACCAGTAGACATTGTTTTGCCGGTAAGCGATATAAAGGGTGATTAGTCGATTTCTATCAGCAGCTGCTTTTTTATCTATATTATTTATCCACTTACCCACTTGGGAGCAGCCTTTGCTTCCTTTCGCTCTTGAACAAGTTTCTACGTGTCGTCGCTTATCCACTCCTTCCGGATGTTATAACTGTTCATTGTATTACACTATCGTACTTTACATATTAACTTAAACATTTTGTATTGCAATTATTTTCCACAATTACCCATTTTATTATTTCAATTTATTCTTAACCACATTGTAAACATATGTAATCCTTTTTAGCCCCCCTTATCCTTCCAACGAATAAACAAATTGTGAAAAGGAAATAAAAGCAATTTACTTAAATCGAAACTGTTTTTATAACACGTATATAATAAATTTATAGCAGATTACATGTCATACAAATGTGCGTATAAAATGTTATTAAATTTAACACATGTTGTTTATTTAATAGTTCCTTAACGTGTTTGGACATGTCTGGCTGCCATTCTTATGTTTTTATTGTATAATTAAGTATTTATTAATATCATATTTATGAATTTATTAAATCTTTATTTAAATACTTTAAACAGATTTAATACCAATCATGTTTAAATCAATGTTTAAATCAATTTATAAAATGTTAAGAAAGATATTTCTATTTTATTTAATAAGTTTTTTTTATATTTTTTTAGAAAACATTGGCTCCATATACATTTTCTCTATCAGCGGATAAACGTTATTTATTATTATCACAAAACGTTATAAAATTATTCCGTTATTCGTTTTTGGCCCAATACACATTGTTTGACATTCAAACTAGGTAAGTGTATATATATTGTTACGAAAGCAACTTTAGTTAAGAACTAGTTATAATTATTGTTTATCTTGTATTGATTAGTTATTAAGTATTTGTTAGTTATTTTATTAGTTAAAATTGTTATTGCATAAGTTATGCACACTTCTAGTGTAAAAATCAATGTACAGATGTAATGTTAAAATTGTTGGGCATAGTTGTAATTCAACCCCACTGTAAATACTCGAATGTTCGATATTAAGTTATCTCAATTTATGATGTCTAATAACTAAATTAATTCAGCCATATAAATAGTAACTATAGATGAGTAAGTAGCCGTTATGCGGCGAACTTTCTAGAGCCATCTACACGTCTGGGCTAGAGTATAAATACTTGCGTCGGCTAGCATAATGAGATCATTCTAAGTTCTGACTTTGTCAATAACGTATCACGCTTAGAAAATTATAGTTACGGTTGTTAAAGTGACTAAGTACTAAATAAATTTATGTAAATAATAAACAGTGTTTAAAGTGTTGTGATTATTTTGTTTTATTTAAAATGCAATAAAGAACTCGAAACGATTATTATAAAGGAAACAAACCAAAACGTTATTGAAAGGCAGTAACGTAACAATATATTCAAGCCTAAAGATATGCTATAGCTTTAAAAATATGCTTAAGAAATAATCTACGTATTTGAAAAAAAAGGAGAGCAAGTGATGCAAAAAGGTGACCAAAATGTGCACTCTATGGAAAGCAAAAGAAAGAACTTTTTCTAAAGATTGTTTTCTATCATGCTAGAAATTTAGTAAGAACAATTTTTTTCCCCTCAGCTTTCCCTCAACAATAAATTTCAGTGTATTTATCAAATATGAAAAATTGGGAATTTAGCACGTCGTACGGAAATCTTATTAATAATTAACTTTGTATTCCCGAAAATAACTTTGAACATTTTTTTAGTCTAACTTGCTAGAAAACAAAATTTTCAGGCATTTTTTATATCAGCAAACTAGAAAAAAAATTTAAAAAAAATATTCTACCATGTTAGAAAAAAATTAAATAAAACTTTCTGGTAGATTTAATCCAAATTTTAATATTTTTAATCAGGGATAAGTTCATCAATTTGACTTTTCATTAAATTATTTTTATGAAGAAAGGAATTTTACAACATGAAAATTAATTAAAATTGTTATTGATAATTTTTCATTCTTGACTGATCTGAGATTCGAACACAGGCGGCTGGCCTGAGATTCGAACCCAGGCGGCTGGTTACCCTGACATGTTTCGATCATAACCACTTGATCTCTTCAGAGGCATTTGCCGTCTTACACTCGCAGCCATCGATGACTGCTGACGTCAATAGTCAAACATCAATCCTTAAACCAAATTGTATTTTAACCTTTCGTAGATCGAAATTTGCTTTTTTGAAAGATTATCCATTTTAATTGATTTTACATGTTCTTCCTTACTTCTGTTTTTTCGTACTTTTTGTCAAGAATTTTTCTTGATGTCCAAAGTACATTTTTTGTTTTTTCCATTTTGTCTTTCTTTTTCTTGTTGACCTTTTTCAGCAAAACTTGAAGGACAAATGTACACATAGAGCTCGTGTCCTAGTGTTAACAATAGTTAGTATTGTGGTTATTTTTGTCGAACTATTTATGGTTTTTTTAATCCAAATATTAATATTTTTAATCAGGCTTAAGTTCATCAAATTAAATTTTTCATTAAATTATTTTTATGAAGAAAGGAATTTTACAACATGAAAATTAATTAAAATTGTTATTGATAATTTTTCATTATTGACTGACTTTCTGGTAGAATATTTTAAATCTAGACTGATTGAATAGAAAGAACGAAAATTTGGTTTATAAAATATTATTAGAAATTTTTTTCTAGAAAGCAAGAAAAAAAAGTTTTCTTAATAATTATTATTTTTTTTCACATCAGAAAATAAATTTTTCTTTCAAAATTTTTTCAAGCATGCTAGCAAATTAAAGAAATTTGTTTAAAATCTTAAAACTTATATATTTGAAAATTTTTAGGAGTCATGTTTCGACTTTCCCAGCCTTTTTGACTTCTTCTTGGTTTCTTTATTATGCAATTTTACAGTTTGTCGGCCAAAGAAGAAAAATTATATTCAACTAAATGCATAAGGTTGAATACACAGTGTATATTTATATTTGAAAACTATTTTTTTCATTCAATTCTTTTATATTTCGTTTTTTTTTCATATTGCTTGGCTGTTCCTGCACCTGTAACAAACTCCTCGTGGGAAACGCTAAAATCATGATGACGTTTATAGTGAAAGTATTAAATTGAAAATCGATGCCAGTGACAATGAATGGCCATATTTGCACTATGCTCGTTTTACACCCCACTTTAATGCCATCGTTTTAGTCTACAATTACGACATCTATTACTGCCAGGGGGCCCGTTCACAGTTTGTACATCGTATAACGCGTGATGCCGTACCGGGAGTTGTCTTTAATGGTATACCTGATTGGTTGTATGAAGGTGAGTTGTTGGGATTGAATTCAGTACTAGAAGCAGGTGGAAAGATGGATGGATGGATAGATACTAAAGGGTATGAGTGTCTTTGCTATAACTAGCACTATAAATGTGCATTAATGACAAACTGACTATTAGTATTTTAATTGGTGTGTGTGTGTCGGTAAAATCCACTGACTGTAGATGCAGGAGGGCAAACGAAAAAGTGTTTTAAAATTCAGACACTGTCCAATTTAAGTTCGATGTTTTTGATTAAATGACAAACCCTTAGTTAGACACCGAAGCCCCCTTACCTCTTCTGCAATATGAGTCCTTAACCCGACATCTTTTATCTATCTCTCACTTTTTCTAGAACGTGTTGGTTTAAATCTTAAAAGCCCCGCGATTTTTAAGGGAGTTTTACTAATAACTATTTTGGATAAAACCTTGCTAAGCCTACTGATTTAAGACTTTAGACATGCCTAATCCATTGGCTACCCTCAAACTTCCCTAGTTTAAGGGTTAAAATTCATAACCCAAAATCATTAAGATCTCCCTACCTGCGATTTGTTTATAAACTACAATAACACGTCAACATCGAAAGGTTATCAGCAATTAACTATCCCTAGCTTACCAATCTGAGATCCGAATTAAACACTGACCAGCCGCAATCTATGAAATAACGGCATATTTTTATCCTCAGTCGAGAGAAGGTTCAACCAAAATATGCATATGTACGCACGATAGGGGAAATGATTACTTATAACATCGATACGCCATAGTATTCAACGGTCTCTGCAATATTCCACCTGCCCACTGGTCATTGAAATGGCTATCAAAATCTATAGAAACTCTCTTATGATCTTCACTTAGATGACAGACAAGATAAAGCTTAATCTTAGTATCATAATCAATAAAAGCCATAGGCGATTTTGGAGTATTAGCTGTGCTTACGTCCACAGAGGTTGAAAAGTCAATTGATAGGAAGCCCCTCCAAACACATATGCACAAGAGACCTGCATGAATGCAGTTAAAAGAGAAAAATATGCATTCATTCCATTATGAATTTGAATGAATGAATAAATATATTGTTTGAATGAATAAATGAATTGAATGAATGAATTGTGCTTGTTATCTGTGTTTGTTAATGTATTGTTTTTTTTTTTTTTGTGGCAGATACACAAAATATTTTTTTTAGAGAATGGTTATTTTTTATTGCTTTGCTATATTTGAATCATTCATGCAGGTCTCTAATATGCACCATTTTCAAGGGAAAACCTAACATAAAATTACAGTTTATTATGCGAAATTTTGTTGCGAATTTGAATTGAAATTGAATTCATCTATATTTGTCTCAGGATCACTTTTAAAGACAATCTTAAGATATTAGCTGCACTTCTTATCTCTGGAGATGCAACACCACGAGATAGGTGTCCTTAAGCCTTAAGGAGCACTACTCTCAACAGGAAATCCGACATACGTTTGCGAGTTTAAAGAAGGTTAAGTTTGATCCATCTATATTTGAATCAGAATCAGACATTTTTGAGATACATACAAGCTTCACATATTTCCCTTAACACTAAGAGATATGTAGGTGCTTCTCAGCGCCAAAACATTACACTCCTTTCAGGAAATCCAATATACAGTTGCGACTTTAAAGAAGTTAAAGTTGGATTTATCTATATCCCTATCAGGATCACGTCTAAAGTAATCAAAGACAAATCTTACTTAGGAAAACATAAAGCACATAACAATTCGGAAATGAGAAATATTATACTCGTATACCTTTTATAAATATTTTAAAGCCCCTCTCCAATCTTCCCTCGTAGCACAGTAGTCTAGTGACATTTATCTAAAGAAATTGCTTTCAAATTGAATTTCCTTTGTCACTTACACATGCATAAGACTTGACTTAACTTGACATGTTTGTCAACATGTTGATATTTCCCCCTTTTCAAATGTTTTTTTTTTTTTATTTTCTTCGAAATGGTAGTCTGTCTGTCCATTCTGATGATTATTTACAGTTTTAATGGTCTTTCTGTTTTTTAATCATATTTTGATTTTTTTTTCTTCTTATTTCTTTTTACTTTAATTTATAGAGGAAATTTTAAATGCAAATAATGCAATATGGCTTTCACACGACGGTCATATGATGTTGTATGCCTCGTTCAATGATTCATTAGTGCAGGAACAACATTTCGCTTGGTATGGTACAACAAATGCTGGAAATCCTAATGCTGGCCATCATCCAAATGCTAATTTGTATCCGGAAATAAGGTCATTAAGGTGAGTTAAAAGAGACACGTACATAAATGTGTATGCCATTTGTGTCGTTTATAAGTCGCAAAATATATTTAACGGAAGTTCATTAAAAATTCATTAGGAATTAGTAGCAGTTAGTTGTGCTTGAAAAAGCTGCTGCTTATATGAGAGATTTAGAGATTAATAAAAAATAAATGTATTACAATTTAGAGTTAAAAGGATATTATGGAAGTTTGCTGTTGTCTTTTTTATTAGTTGGAGATAGGAAATGTGATAAAGAAGTGTTTGCATTAGTGTATGGAAGTTCATTGGAATAATGTTTGCATAAAGTATTTTCTAATGACTTTTAGTTGCCAAGTAGGACGAATGATAAGTAATAGTTGGAAAATCCGGTAGTTATTTTTTCCAAATATATTATTTCATTTCAATTTAAATTGTTGTGTACAAAATTTTCTTATAGTTGACCCTCAAAGTTTTTGGCTTGTCAGCGAGAGACATATGTTACATAAAAATATAAATTTCATTGAATCGATGTGTCGAGCCTGAAACCAAATACATTTCCTGAAAACTGTCGACAATTGAGGCTCATCGACGGCTTTCGGAAAATTTATCGTCCGATGTCTGCTTGTAAGTTTTAAGGCAGTACCGTTCTCTATGCTGCCAAAATCTTAAGGCTTTGATTTAACCCATTTCAAAAAGGACGAGTAGCTGAATTGACCTAAGACTTCCAGACCAGTTTCTAGGGAGTTTTTAACTGGAATATTTGGTAGAACTGATTTAAATTTAACGAAAGATTTTTGTAGTAGTTCTAGCTTTATTTAATATGTTTGCTAATTTCACGGTAGTTGCTGTTTTAAACAAAATGTTGTGGAAAATACCTTAAAAATAAAGGCTTACAGCTGTTAACGTCGGCTTTCCAAAAGGTCTCTTTATGTTGTGTTGCATTATATCAAGGGACTTATCTGTAAAATTTGGTAGATGCATTCATTCAATTAACCAATTATTAAGAAAACTCCCCCTGGAGATGTGCCGCGCCTCTTAGGTGGCTTAGTTAAAGCATCTACTGCGGAAAATTGGTGATGCATATCAAGATTGCGGTAAACAATCGAATGCTAGGGGTCTTGAAGTTTTTGGATTTCCTGAGTCTGGGGTACTCACCAGAGTACCTTTGGTTATCTCGTACCACGGGAGTCAATATCTCCCACTCCCCCCTGACACGGCACCGGTCTGACTATTGGTTGAGGTCCCCTAAGATATACTCTCTTTTGTAAAAGGAAGGCTTCTCGCCATGAGAAGATGGCCTTTTATGGAGAGAGTATTTTTCACGAGTTAAGGTGTCTTTAGCTGTGTCTTTAGCTCTAATAATAAAAATATTTTGTGTGGAGTAAGAGTGTTGTGCGTTGGTGTTGTACGTTACTGTTGTTGTGAGGACTTGGTAGTCTTCTTAGCAGGGCTGTGAAGTCGGAGTTGAAGAGCTGGTGTTAAGGTTTTTGCAACGGAGTCAGAGACGAAGTACCCACAAAAACTCGCGACTCTACTCAAAAATTTTTCGGCATAAAAAATATTTTTAAACATAAAAAAAAAATTTTACAAATTTGAAGTCAGAAAATAAGGATTTAAATATCGATTTGAAATTTTTACATAATCATTTTCTTTAACCATTTAACCAGTCTCATATACATTTAGCTTTCAAGGTTAAATTCGGAGTTGGAGTCGGAGTCATATTTTAACAATTTCAGCGGACGGAGTCGGAGTAGGAACTATTTCTTGCCGAGTAAAGTCAAAAATTTCGGTCCCGCCCACGACAAGGTCGGTTTTGAAATTGAAAAGTGTATAGTGTAAGGATTGAGGTACCGGAGGTGAAGGCTTAGTAGTATGTTAGTAAAGTCTGTGCCCCAGGGATTAACGGTAGGCGGTTTTGAAATTCAAAGCAGGTGGAAAAAAAATTGAGGTATCGAAGAGTGTGAAGTAGTGGTAGACTCTACTCATATAGATTGTGTTTTGAATAGAATGATGCTTATTGACAAAAAGTGCTTTCCCCAAGTGCATTAGCTGAAGTGCTAAGCGTGGTGGCTGTGGTAAATATCTAAAGTTATGCGGGTAGAATTTTCCTGAATTACAGTAAGAATCAGTGGAGTGGTTCGATTTTTGAGGATGGTTCATCTGTTGCTATTTGACAGAGGCTGATGGCTATTCCTTAAGCAGTGGAGGCTATATAGCTCCAGCTCCTAAACAAGGTTTTAAGTGTATAGTTTTTACCGGACTATACACCTCATTGCGACATGTGTATGTGCTTTTATATAACTCACCAAGTGATTGAGATTCACCATGAGATTAGGGCATAGTGCAGGTGCTAATGTAAATCGAAATCGCAACTGCGTTTAGGATGCTGTAGGATAAAAGCGTAATTTTTGTTAATTTCGATTTTGTATACTCTATTCAACGCAACACAAACTGGCACATTTTGAAAGTAACTCAACTTCCATACTACGCATATACTGCAACTTTTACCAACGAGAACAACTGCAACACTCTTCACCTCATGGGGCGAACAAATGTAAGGTCCAAACTCCGAATGTTGCAACCTATTTTTATTCTCACAATTTGTACGTCATTGCAGTGATATAAAAAGTGTAATTCAAAGCAAAATTCTCAGATCCTTAAAACTACCTTGGGCTGCATTTGAATAAATTCAATTAAAATTTTTCGATCCTCATACTTTCCTAAAAGTTATAAGAATCATATATATTTAATACTCAAGCCACCACAAAATTTAATCTATACGCCTAACATGTCTTTAATTTCCCAATTTGATACACTCTTAATAGTATCAGCATACCAGTTAATTGAATAATACATGTCATTATGGTCTATACTATACTTTTTCACTCCATCTTTATAATTTTGCACTAACATTATTTCCTTACGTTCTTTCAGGTATCCCAAACCGGGCACACAGAACCCCACTGTAACACTACGTGTTGTAGACCTAAAAGATTTGGATAGAATACATATGCGTGATGTTCAACCGCCGCAAATTCTACAAAACGAGTAAGTCTGCCTTTAACAAAGTCTTTGTATAAGTTTTAAATTTAATTACCAGCAATCATAAGCTAAAAAACACTTAAAATTCTCTTTTTATCCTTTCTTTCGCCTTCGACAACCTCTAGAGATTATTACATAACTAGCGCGAGTTGGGTAAGTGAGAATGAAGTTAGCGTGGTCTGGCTTAATCGACCGCAAAATATTTCTGTGGTAAGCGTTTGCAAATCGCCCATGTTTGTATGTGTTGAGGTAAGCTATTTAAAAAACAGATAAAACAAAGTTTTTTCATTATTCATTAAATAATAATTTTACAGACCCATCGTATTAGTGGCGATGGTCGTGGTTGGGTGGATACGTTAACTGTGCCCTTATTTGCTGCCAATGGCACTTCTTATATATCAATATCGCCTTTGCGTGATGGTAGCTCTGGTTATTTTCGTCATATAGTTCATGTGCATGTGGCCAAGAAAAGGGTGTTACCGTTAACACATGGCCAATATGAAGTAAAACAGTTATTGCACTGGGATCAAGTGAATAATTGGATGTTAGTATTCACTACTAAAAAACTGTTAAATTTTAATTTCATATGTTCCTTTAATCTCTAGTTACTTTTTGGGCGTTCCTGAACGTTTACCTTCCCAACAACACTTATTTAGAGTATCAGCTTTGCCACCACGTCATGGTTCTCCTATTTATGCTCCGGACTGCTTGACATGTTCCATACCCAAGAACAGTGATGGATCCTATGCTTATGAGGCTCATACTAAAGCACCACCAAAACTTGTAACCGCCTGGGATGATGATTGGGAAAATTCCGACGATGCTCCAGCCTTGGCGGGACCAGCATTACCTTTAGAACAAAAACATCCAAGGGAATCTAAAATTTCCCAAGATTCCGATGAATGTCTTTACAATACCGCGAAATTCCCACCTAGTTTACATGCTAAATTTGTTTTAATCGAATGTTTGGGTCCAGCCATACCCACTTCTAGTATTTATATACTCAATGGTGGGGAAAATGAACGCAAAAGTAGTAATGGTAATGAAAAACATCATTTGCCTTTGGAACTACTCATGGTTATACAAAATAACACCCGTTTGAAAGGGAAAATGGCCAATACCGCTATGCCCCAAGTGAAAACATTTCCTGTGATGATTTCGGGTGGTTATCATGCCCAAGTTAAGCTCTATTTGCCGCCGGTCTTAAGAGAAGATGAAATTACACGCTATCCCACGATTCTACATGTGTATTCGGGCCCTGGCACTCAACTGGTCACAGATAAATGGCATATCGATTGGAATACCTATTTATCGGGTAATAAGGATTACATTGTCATAGAAATTGATGGTCGCGGCTCATCGGGTCAGGGCTATCAATTGTTACATGAAGTTTACAAAAGATTAGGCACAGTGGAAGTTTCAGATCAATTGGAAGTAAGTGAATATCTGCGTGATAACCTACACTTTATCGATAATCGTCGAATGGGTGTTTGGGGTTGGAGTTATGGTGGTTATACGGCAGCTTTGGCACTGGCGGGAGCTCAGTCAATATTCCACTGCGGCATAAGTGTTAGTCCGGTAACGAGTTGGAAATTGTATGGTAAGTATTTAATAATCATACATTATTCTTTAACTTAAATCATCTTTCGTTCATCTTTTGTTCGTTTCAAGCTTAAGTTCAGGTTGTTATTTTGAATCTATTTCATGTTTAGTTTAGATACTAATTCAAGTTTTAGTAGTACAGTACAGATTCTATTTCAATTTCAAGTTCAGATTCGAATTAAAGTTTAGATTCTTGTTAAATGATTAGTTTAGCTTAAAGTTTTATATCCGAAGCTTGTTCTAATTTAGGTTCATGGTCTAACTTAGATATAACTTCAGTTACGCTTCAGTTCTTGTTCAGTTCCTTTTCAGTTTCATCTTTGTTCTAGTTCAGTTCATTTTTAATATTTTCTCGTGAAATTTTTCCAAGAGACCTAAAATTTTCATTCCTGAAACTTCAAATATTTTTTCCAGACTCAACATACGCCGAACGTTATTTAAGCTTTCCAAATGTCACCGACAATTACAAGGGCTACGAAGAAGGAGATCTCTCCAAGTACGTAGACAACCTAAGAGACAAACAATTCCTATTGATACATGGCACAGCGGACGATAATGTTCACCTGCAACAATCAATGGTCCTGTCGAGGGCCTTAACCAATAAGGGAGTTCTATACAAACAGCAAATATATCCCGATGAGGGTCACCAATTATCTGGTGTTAAGCGGCACTTATATCGTTCCATGACAGCCTTCTTTGATGATTGTTTTAAAAAATTGGTAAGTTTTAAAGATAAATTATTTTAAATTGCTATACTTTTTATAAACTTTATTTCCCTTACAAAACAATTATAAGGGTATTCACGTCACAAGTTGCTCCCTTGCAAAAAAGCAAAAGTGCAAAAACATAACAACAACCACAAAGACAATTATTTACGCACAACTAATTGTCTGTGGGGTTGTTGTTATATTTTTGCACTGTTGCTTTTTTGCAAGGGTGCAACTTGTGACGTGAATACCCTTTATATAAATACAATAAGTTCCTACAAAGTTCTCACACCAAAATCACTTCTTTTATTACTTTATTAATTCTTAGACATTAAAATTAATTAAATACTGTAAACATAAGTTTCATAATTATTTTTATTTTTATATCACATGACTCAGTTCAACTTCACTTTCACTTAACATTTAAAAATTTATTATAAACTTCCACGCATTTATGTAAAAAATATAAAATTTATCTAATCCAAAAACTTAATCCTCTTCCATTTTTTTATTACCACTACCGCCAAATACATTTTTTATTTTGTCTTATAGCTTGACCAACAGCAGGCTAATCAAACCGATTATTCGGATTTTTTGGATTTTCATAGCTTTTATACATAAACTAATGCCAAATACAGTAAAACTATGAATCTGTTAAAAAATAAAACATAGAAAGCAATCAAACCAAATCGTATAAAATAAAAAAAAAATTAATAAATTGTAAATTTATTAAAAATGAAATCGAAAATTATATAAACGATTTTTACATCGTTGAAAAGGTACTAGTGTGAATATTTTTTTTAAATTTACAAAAATTTATACAATTTGTAAATTTTTGATGTTGTTTGGATGTGTGTTTGTTTAACATATAGTATAATTTTTCTTTAAGTGTTTTAATAAGTGTTCTTTTATAACTAAAAATAAATAAGCTACTAATTTTTAATCGAAATTGCCGTTATATAATATATAGGATATTGTTAGGATCAAATATTCGTATATTTAATGTAAAAATTACATTTACACAAAAGATGAACATAAAAAATAGTTTTTTTTAATATGTAACAGCGCATAGAGGACCAGTTAGGTAAAGGGAACAGTAGAAATAAACTACAGAAAACAAGAGGTTGGGACGACCTACGCGCGTTTTCAAGGTTGACCAACAAGGTTGAGAAGTGTCGCTTTCAAATGAGACCAATACCAACACGCTCAGTGATGGTACACCAAAGATACAAAGATAAAATGGCTCTCCTGAACAAAACCCTTTGGTCCCTTTCTATTTTGCGCGTCACATATAGAGAATTGTTCATTACAATTAAGCAAAATCCCAAGTTAAAATCATGGCATTCAGCCCAGTTAAAGTTTTTGCTCTTGCGCGATACCGATTTAAGCCAGTTATAAACAATGTACTCTAGAATAATAGAAATAATGTTTACGCCATCGCAAAAACACAATTTAAATCTTCTGCAGGTGCTGGACAAATAACGTCATGCGAACTGCATTCCTATTGGCCAATAGTTTTAATCTGGCAAACTCAAGGTAGTTGTTGGTTAATTGCAGGGTTGCCAGTTCTTCATAAGTGCGTACAGTTCTTAAAATAAAATGTGCGAATCTTAGGGACAAGGGACAAACTACGTAATCTGAAGGGAAATCATGCGCGTTGTGTAATCTTTATTTCTATCATTCTTGCAATACACTTACATTTTTTTTTTTTTTTTTTTTTTTTTAAGAGGAAGACAATATGCTTTGCCAGAGCACAAAGAGATTCTATTAAATATGAAGAAATAAAAATAACAGACAGAGAATTTTAGGATGAACGCAATTTCTATCCAAAAGGTCTGCGCAAGAAGCCTGGGGCCTGATTCTGGCAGTCGTGATCGAGTACTTTCTCGATTCGAAGGCGATTTAATATCTTATTATTTCAGTTAATTACCGAATTTTTCGGTGTTTTTAAGCATTAATTTGAGTTTCACAATGCTGAAAAAATAATTTGGATTCGTTCAGTATCGACTGAACAAATTAGAAATAAAATTGCTTGATCACGACTGCCAGAATTATGCCCCTGATGTTGATTTGGTTTATTACTGAGGCACCTATTACGGTTTACAACTCAACTCAGTTGAGTCGTAGTTAAGACAACTGGTTGTGATCAGTTGTAATTTTTGTTATGTTTTTGTTCACCGCAATAAAGCAAAATTGTAAACCATTTTTTGTTTTCCCTATTTTGTAAAAAGATTATGACAACGGCGAGGAATTTTACACAAACAAAATACCTGCTGTTTTTTTGTATTGTTATAGAGGTAAGCAGACCTATTGGATAGGCCTTGAGTGAACGTTTGTCGAAGAAATGTGCGAAATAAATTTAAACGTTGCCAGATGTCACTGAATGCAGTGGTTGCAGTAGTATTTATTCTAGCCTTCCGCTCTAAAAATTATTATTTAAAAATTGTTCTGCATAGAAACTTTCCAGCAAAAACTGATGCTTTCTGGGAATCAGTAATGTCAGGGAGAGTTTAGATCACTTACACAGAAAGAAAAAACTCGTACTAAATTTAAATTATTTCCATTTACTTCAGTACGAGTCGTATTCAAAAATTTAAGTGCGAATAACACTTAGAAGTGCTTTAAACAAACCAAAATGGGGTAACTTTCGAAAAACCAATATAAGTGCATTCGAGTATGTTTGTAAATGTTTGTTGTATAGAAACCACAACAACAACAACACTACAAGAAGAAAAATTTAGATTATTTTCACGTTTAAAAAATAAAATAAAAAGCAAAAATTCCCATATTCTTTTTGTTAATATTATTTAGTTAAATACATAAAAATATTAAAGTATCATGACTACAAAAACCATACTGGCCATGCTGCTGGTGTCTTATAATTGAGAATTCTTTTGTTAGCAAAAGACGGAATACAACAAAAGTGAAATAAACATGTGTCAGGGGAAAGTAAAATAAAAATATTCCCTCTGGTTCTGTGTAAGTGTTTAGGTTAGAATAACACTTTCGGATTATTTCAAGTACGAATCGAGATTTAACCATTTTAGAAATTCTTGAATCAAGCTCTGTTTGAGATAAATTTTATCCCACTTTTAATTAAATCCATCATGTTTTCAGATTATTTTATGTACGGAGCACTTGAATAATCCGTACTTGAATCAAACATTCTGTACTTGATTTAAACAAATCCGTACTTAACGTAGTATTGACACCACTTTGGCTTGATTTAAGTAAGAATGGATTGATTTGTTTTTTTAGTGTACATATCTATGAAATATTACATTCTTTTAGAAGCTCTGCGTAAGAGATCGGAAATATGAACAATTTTCAGTTGTGTCATTTTTGATGATATATTATTTGCACAAGTTGCCGAACTATTTTAAGTTAATTCACTTTAAATGAATTCTTTTCAAGTTTTGCAACTTTCGCCAAGTTCTTAACTGACACTTGAACTTGAATTAATATGTAGTTTAAACTCAACATCTATAAATCAGTGTCCCATGTATTATATGTTGTTAAAAAAATAACATGTGGCAGCACTACGATAAAGCTAATCAAATTCATATGGTCTGTATTGACATAAAGGCTAGATTACACTATTATACTTTGTATTAATACATGTCAAAAACTCAAGTAATATGACAAAGTGTGATAGTGTGAATGCAATGTGTCACGAAAATGACAAGTATTATGAAAAAAACTTGACATCCCATACGACTTCATCGTTTTTTGAAAAATTTCTAAATAATAATACTTTTCCTTGGATCAGGGTTGCATTTTATTTCATGTGAGAGTGTTTATACTTTGTGTGATGGTGTGAACACAAACTGTCATTTTACTTAAGATTTTTTGACAGTCGCATCAAAACTCATTAGATTTCTATCTCACAAAGTATTATGGAATACGCAAGACTTGTGAGATAGTGTAATCTAGGCTTTAGCAGTTAGCAATAGGGATATACACCAAAAAAATTTCTGACACAACTTAAAAATAAATCTTTTTTATGAATTCCAACTTTATATCAATTGAAACATAAAGAGAGACATATCTGTTTCTTAGCAGTAAATAAACAACAACAAAATTAGATGTTTCTCGGATTTATGCCAGAGTGCAAAGGCATTGTGAACATATAAAATATTTAATACGTTATAAGTGGGCCTGAATATGTCATGAGTGTACCTTTCTTCTTTAAAAGATTACTTAATGAAATAGCCTTTATCACGACTAATAGGAGGCAATAGAATTAAAGCCAGTTTATTTTTCAAATTTAAATAATTAAAATCAAACTAAAAGAAAAGTGCTGCGCGAATGCAAGTGCACGGCATATTAAAAAAACTGAACTCTCAAATTGCTTTGTTTTTATTTTCTTGCGAAAGCAATAAAACAATTTATTTTTGTTTTTATATATGGGCTATTCACAAGGTAGTCATAAAGTTGTAAAGTCATATGTCTTAAAATAATTACAAGAAATATATATGACTGTTGTGGGCAAGCGCTTATTATTTAGATTTCTAATGTACAGTTACGACAAAGTAATGAACACAGCATTAAAATTTTTATTTTGTTTTAAATACAACAATATTTTTCTTAGACAATTGTAAAAGATTATTTAAGACATTATGACGATATGACTTGATAGCAAACCTTGTGAATAGCCCTTTTTTTTAGCCCACTTACAACTACAAAAAATATTGGGAGAATTTCAAGCAATTGTAGTGGGGAAGAAAAACTCACTGTTTATTGTTGGTATTTTGTTGAAGCTTTGATATCGTTGCAAATAAGACTTTTTGAGTGTTTAAAATTCTCATTCACTCTGCAGTTTTATTTGCTCATATCTGTGGCATTTATAAAATTTTTTGGAAGAATGCTTGCTGATGATCTGGGCAACTAGAGAAATGCTTATAACAATCAGCTTATCCTTCAACAATAAATTTTAGTGTTTTTATCAAGAATAAATATTGGGAATTAAGCAAGACAAACAAAATCTAAATAATTTTTATTTTCTAAGGAATAAATAAATATCAAGAAATGACTTTTATTTCTGAGGAATAAATAACACTCAAGACATAACTTTTATTTTTGAAAAATAAATTCAAGAAATAATATGTTAAAAATAAAACTTATTACCGCTACTAAATTACAACTTCTATGAAATGTAATTTACTTTTGTGATATTTTCAAGACTTATGAGTTCTTGTAGGAAAATTTTTTAAAAAAACATTGTTGTATGGCATATTTTTTTCTAAAACACGCTTTTATATAATTAGAAATGCTTTTTTATAACAAAAACACTTAAAAATATTTAAAGCTTTCGGCTCAAGTTTTTCTAAATGTTTAAGAGGAAATAAATGTGCTTAAACGCCTAATACCAGCATCACATTAAAAAAAATACATAAACATAAAATTGAAAAAATTTCTTTTAAAAAACAAATAAACGAACACCTAATTATATGTTTATTTTAATCTAAATGTCACAATGCCTAAAATTATGCTTGTTTAATTTAATAACACGCTCTTTCTTTCTCTATCTGGCTCTCTTGCTCCCTTATTTGTTGATTTTTGTTTTATGATTATTATTGTTATCATTATACAAACATAAAAACTTAACAGACAATTTTATATACAAAGAAATAAAAATTTTTTTATTTTTCCAAAAAAAATCTTAATGTTGTTGTTGATATAAAATGCCTGATTTTGTTACAATATATAGCTATTTCTCCCGACATAAAACAAAAATAAATTATTTTTGTAATTTAAAAAGTTACATACATAAATGTTTTATCTTTTATTTCTATTTTTTTTTCTGTTCTTCAAACACGCAGGTACCACCGGAAACGAAAGCTGGCCTGGGTAATGGTGGTGATAATCAACAGCAATAAATTTTTCAAGTGTCTATTTGTTTTGTTTTTGGGTAATAAAATCAAAAATGTTTTGATTATAAGAAAAATATTACAATATAAATAATTTGTGTTATAACAAATAAAAAGAACCCTAAAGTCTAAGGAAAAGTGCATAAGAAAAATTCAAAAAATTTCAACCCAAAATGATAACGGAAACATAATCAAATTATTTAAAAAGAAAACAAAACTAAATCAAATTTGCAATAAAAAACAACAGAGAAAAAAATAGTTTTGAAATATTACAACTGAAAACAAACCGAAACAACTTCTGCAACAATAACTAAGCTAAAATTAAAAAAAAATCCTTAGAAAATATACAATCATGGTTGTGAATACTAAAGAAAACAAAACTATAAGCAAAAACTAACAAAATGCACCTAAAAATATGCAATGAATTGAAAATTTGCAACAATTTGCAAACACATAAAAAAAACAACAAAAAATAATAACTTACCAAAATAAGCAACAGCTAAAAAACATCAAGCACAACATCATGAATACAACTGAAAAGAAATAAAATAAAATAAATAAAAAAAAATGTATAACAATAACCAACAACTATGCAATAAAAATAAACATAAAAGTGAATTGAAATAACCACAATGTAGAGGAAAAACCGCCACAAAAACAAGAACATAAAAACTTTTAAAAATTAACCCTTAATTTGGAATACGGTATAATTATTTTAGTTTATTTCTAGTTCAGTTTAAAGCTCAATCAAGTTCTAGATCAGTTCTAGCTCAGTTCCATTTAAGTTCTAGATCAGTTCTAATTTAGATCTAGTTCAGTTCTAGTTAAATTCTAGTTCTTGTTTAGTTCTAGTTTAGTTCTAGTTCAGTTCTAGTTCATTTCTAGTTCAGTTCTAGTACAGTGTTACTTTAGTTCTAGTTCAGTTCTAGTACAGTTCTAGTTCGGTTCAAGCTAAGTTCTATTTAAGTTATAGTTCATTTCTAGTTCAGTTCTAGTTCAGGGTTACTTCAGTACTAGTTAAGTTTCAGTTCAGGTCTTGTACAGTTCTAATTCAGTGTTGCTTCAGTTCTAGCTAAGTTCTATTTAAGTTATAGTTCGGTTCTAGTTTTGTTCTAGTTCAGTTCTAGTTCAGGTTAGTTCGATACTAGTTCAGTTCTAGTTCAGTTATAGTTAATTTCTAGTTCAGTTCTAGTACAGTGTTACTTCAGTTCTAGTTGAGTTCTAGTTCAGTTCTAGTACAGTTCTAGTTCGGTTCAAGCTAAGTTTTATTTAAGTTATAGTTCAATTCTAGTTTAGTTCTAGTTCAGTTCTAGTTCAGGTTAGTTCAATACTAGTTCAGTTCTAGTTCAATTCTAGTTCAGTTCTAGTTGAGTTCCAGTTCAATTCTAGTTCAGTTCTAGTTGAATTCTAGTTTAGTTCTTGTTCAGTTCTAGTTCAGTTCTAGTTCAGTTCTAGTGCAGTTCTAGTTCAGTTCTAGTTCAGGTCCTTTTCAGATCTAATTCAGTGTTGCTACAGTTCTAGTTAAGTTCTAGTAGAGTTCTAGTTCAGTTCTAGTTCAGTTCTAGCTTAGTTCTAGCTTAGTTTTAGTTCAGTTCTAGTTCAGGTTAATTCTAGCTAATTTTTTCGCATATATAGTTCTGCTCTATTCTATTTCACTTTTACTTTTGTTCAATTCTAGTTCAGTTCTAGTTGAATTCTAGTTTAGTTCTTGTTCAGTTCTAGTTCAGTTCTAGTTCAGTTCTAGTGCAGTTCTAGTTCAGTTCTAGTTCAGGTCCTTTTCAGATCTAATTCAGTGTTGCTACAGTTCTAGTTAAGTTCTAGTAGAGTTCTAGTTCAGTTCTAGTTCAGTTCTAGCTTAGTTCTAGCTTAGTTTTAGTTCAGTTCTAGTTCAGGTTAATTCTAGCTAATTTTTTCGCATATATAGTTCTGCTCTATTCTATTTCACTTTTACTTTAATATTGTGAATGAAATGATTATATTCGCCAGTGTGACCACATCTTTAATTTTTTTACCGCTGAATCTGACATTAGCTACGTCAGAAAATGCTAAAAAAAAAGTATTTCAAGATTTTTGTTATAGTAACTCATTTATAACAAAATTGAATGGAATTGTTATTTTTTAACAAGAAAGTAGGTAGATTTTGGTAAAACACCAAATATTATTAGTACAGTCTAAATTTAATATTTAGGCAACCCGCAAGACCTCTGATACAAGCGAAATACGAAAATGTCATGTCTATGCTTTGTTTTGATTTAAAAGATTCTATATAAAAAGATACTTTAAACCGTTAATTTCTTGAACTCTGTTTAAGAAAAGTTGGAGTTTTAAAATTATTATTTCTTCAGCAGCTTAAAGTAAAATTTTTATCCGATATTTCTTTGGATTAAAACAAAATATCAGTTTCTAAGCTTCCCTAAATATTAAAAAATTTGCATTACAGGTATAACGTTTCTTAAGATAAAAATGATCTATTTGCATACTAAAAAAATCCATGTAACTAATTTAATTTAAATATTGTAAATTAAATGCCTTTGTAAATCATTAAGTATATGGTCCTTCAAACCGCATAAGGTATTATGACTCTAGTTGCCATTGTATTTTAGTAAAAGACACAAGTCTTGGAGTTTAAACTGGAAAACTTATATAGTCCTTCGAACTATATAAAAATTTTGGTAAAAAACAGCACCTGCTATAATTCAGTAACAGAGAACATTTTATTTCAGGGATCAAATTATCGCATTCGATATCAATCGAAATTACAATACAATTTAAATGGGAATTTCTATCGATTTCGACTGTCGTAATTAAGCCCCTGAATCAAGAACTTTTTATGGTTCTTTGAACTGGTCCTTCAAACTGTATATTGAAATATATGTACATATCTCAACTATAATTCCATAAATTGCATATTCCTTTTTTAATAAAAATTTTTTTATTAAAGAAAAACTATTTCTTCTGTGCTTGCGGCACAAAAGGCCATAAGGGTCGCAGTGTTATTGTCTCCTACATCGTCTCCTGTGGTTAAATTATATGCTCAGTTAAAATGGGTTAAAACTTTAAACCCGTAACAATATTGAATAAAAAAAACTATGACAAAATAGGAAAAACAATTGAAAGGAATTTGCTTTAAAATATTTATGTATGTGAATTAAAAAAAAAAGCCTAAAACCCACTTAAAAAATAAAATCTAACGTAAAAACCGCATTAAAAATGAATATTATAATACACAAATAATAAACAAAGATGAATTGAAAATAAATAATTAAGCAAACTTAAATTTCATATAGTTTTACAAATATTAAAATATTTTGTAAAACCACAGAAAAATTAGTTCGAAAAAAATCGTTAGCCAAAATATTTATTTGAAAACTACTAAAAGGGTAAATACAGTTTATGAGTTTTAGGCCCGTTTTCACAACTTACCGATAGCTAAAGGTAGGATTGTATCGGCCGTATAAAAACTGTTCCACTATTGCAACTTTGCTTTAACCTACCAGGTAGGATGAACCTTAATTAACTTTATCGCTTACTTTAGGTTAATGTTAAGTTTTAATAATGGAACGCTTTTTATCAGGCCATTTAAAGTCTACTTTTGGCTATCGGTAAGTTGTGAAAACGGGCCTTAAAGTATGTACACAAAAACCTTAAAGTATGCTTTGAAATTTAGCAAAAGCATTCATTGTTTAGTATGTATACCAAACTGTGATTACCCGATTTTTAGATTGTTTTACAACCAAATTATTTTTATTTATAAATAATATAAATAATATAAATAATTTAAATTCACAAACAACAAAAATAAATGTAGTTTTTAAAATACAACAAATAATAAAACAAAGTTTTGTAAAACAAAATATATAAATTTATATTGCAAAATAAAAAAAAAATCCTGCAATATTTAATGAATAAAAGTTTAATTGCTGTTAATTAATTAGTGCAATTTTTATCTGCTCCATTAAAATAAACAAACAAAAAATAAATACAACAACCATTTTCTAGTGTATTGCTATAATTTAATTAAAACTGTGTTAAGACTTTTTTTTCTGTTTCCAATATTGCAAATTATGTATTAAAAATGCAATTTTTATATTCTTTTAATTAAACTAATGTATTGTGCTGAATATTTCCTTTCATTTTATCTCCCCACAATTAAGTACAAATTGTTTGAATATGAAAAATATATTAAATAAGCTCTTGCGCTGAAGTTATAATAAAAAAAGCTTTAAAATATATTTGAGATAAATTATTTATTATTAATTAGTAATATAAACTAAATGAAATACATATTGAGATAATTGTAAATTATGATATATATAATTTTTTAAAGCTCCCTAAAGTAGGCAGTGAAAAGTAGTCAAAAAGAAAAGGTATGCACAAATAGAACGTTTTAATTTTTTAATACTCCCTAAAGTATGCAGTTAAAAAAGGTCAAGAAATATCCAAAAGGTATGCAAGAAACTTAAAGAAATATTTTTTACGGCGTTTTCATAGGTTCCTTAGACTACATACACTCTTGCCAAACCGGAATTATGGGTTGCTGAACTTTTTTCCCACACTCAGATTTTAGTTTTTTAATTTTGATTGAGGGCGAAAGCATTCTAAAGATATAAGAAATAATCTTAGATATAGACATCTGCTTAGTGTTTGCTACACAAACTTTAAAACTTTTCCACTCTGTATACTTTTCCACCATCGAATTTAGGATTTGAATACTGCAACTAGTGTTCACATAAACGACAATAGTTTTGATCTCTTAAATAAGCTCTTTAGTTCTTACTCTTTAGCTTTAGCTTTAGTCCTTATTTCCACAAGGAAAAAGCTCCACTAAACCTATAATCGAATCGTCCAGAATCCCAAACTTAAGGTTATAATTGTTGCGCTATTTTGCTTACAAGCCGTTAAGTTTCAGACCGATCTTAATGTATGTGGATTTGAGTAAGATTTAGATCCAGACTTAAACATCAGTTAACTTAAGAGAGGGTCCTTACTTATTTTAATTTCGAATGTCGCACAGTGGGTTGAAACACAGGTAAACTAACGATATTTTCTATTCTAAAAAAAAAAACACATTGTTAAAAGGTGGGTGCATGTATAAAATGTGTTGCAGGGCATAATCAACACTGTCGATTTATACGGGGCGTAAAGTGCAACAATGCCTTATTCTATAAGTATGGGCGAATTTATAAGAATGCAAAACGCCACCCTTTAAGAGAGCAAAACATTTTTAAGAAACAAACATCAAATTGCATTTTTTAAATAAAATGTCACCTTTTTTTGTAGAAAAGAAATACACCATAGGGAATTATTCAGGGACGTCCATTATTATCGATATTTATATATTTTGAAAGACCTATACATATTAGGTAAAAAAAGGGTCTCAAAACAAATTTATAGAAAAATATATATGTATAGGGCATTGCACGCCAAGTTGGATGGCTTCAAAACAATGTTTTAATGTTTATTCCATAAAAAATACTTGGAATAAATTTTTGTTTTTTTTTTTACTCTCAAAGTCTTGTGGAAGAACTTTTCTAAGACTTTAATATTTTCAATGTTCCAATTTTTAAATGCCATTAATTTGCTTAGCAAATTCTTACTTTTCCGGGTTATTTCTATGTTAAAACTTTTAATTATTATTCATTAAGTCCTTTTACTAATTACTTCCAATTAAATTTACTGCCTTTTACACTTTTCTTAAATTTTTTTCTATATTTTTAAGCTTTTCACCGCTAAAATGTGTTCTTTAAGCTTTTGTTTTTATTTACTTAACCCTAAAGTATACTTTAGATTTTTATCCATTTAAACAGCATAAAGTATGCTACGTTTTTATTTTAGCCTAAAGTTTGTTAAAACAAAAGAAACTACTGCTCTATTCATTATGCAAACTTACTCTTGCTTAACAAGAGAAAAGGTTGCAAGTGTATTAAAGAGTGTATGTGAGCATTTTGTGTGAATACTGTATGGATGTTTTGGTGTGACAAACAAACACACACATACACACAAACTGAAACTCATGCTTAAGAGCAAATAAGCAGAGAAAGAATATACAAAAAGGAGCAAAAAGGCTAATGACAAATAAGCTTATAGTGGTAAACACCTCTTGACAAGAAATAAAATAAAAAAAAATATTCTTAAGGTCACAAATGAAACTAAGGAAAAGGTTACCGAACAATCAGCTTAAATTTTCACTTATCCACTTCAAACAAAAGAATCGAAAACATGTATAAGAAGAAAAATAACTTTTATTGAAATATTAAGTTATATTAGATTAATGAAATGGGTTAATTGATGTAACTTAAAACTTAATAAATCTTTTGTTTATTCCTTTTCATAATTAATAGCATACTTTTGATTGCTAGCCAAGTGTAAAATTTAAGGTCTACATTTAGACAGCTATCAATTACAATATAAACATGTCAATTTCTTTTAAAATAGAAAAACGTCTGTGTGTTTAAAGGATCAATTATACACAAATTATATTTTTCAAAGAATTATCATAAAATCTACAAGCTAAATTTTACAAATTTATTTACTCTGAGTGCAATATTTGGATTAAGACTTTAAACCAAAAAGTAAACTTAAAACAAAAGTTAAATTAAGTAAAATTAAATTCCATAAACAACAACATTTGACTTAGCAAAAAATATGCCTTTAATGACATTATTTTACCCACCCTTGATTTCTTGATTCTAAAAAAATTTCATTTGTGAAAGACATGCAAAAAATAATAAAAGCCAAACTGAAATTTATAATGAACAAACAGTTTTCCTTTTTATTCAAGCCAACTTGACTTTTGTTTTTTTTTTTTCACTATTATGTTGGTTGAATTTTTGATGAACATTTCTTAATGAGAATTGACAGCCTAAAGGTATGCTTAAAGTTATTAATTATTATTCTATGGAAGAAAATCATATGCTTCGTGGTACGGTGAGCTGGCCAACTAAGTCGATTGTAAGAAAACTATTTATTCTTAGAAAGATAAAGAAAAATTGTGTTTAGGGCAGTTTGTTTTTAAGCGAATAAAAGGGAAAAATTAATCATTGTCTAATATTAAGACTATAAAGTAGTGTTTCGAATGAAAGAAGCCAAATAAATTTAGTTATTCGTTCTTCAAGAAAATTTAAGGTGTTTTAATAAACAAGGTTTTGCCAGCTATAACATTGATTTATTTAAATCTTATTTGATAAAATAGTAGTCACTACAGTCGTGAAAATGATAAACATGAGCACCTGCCGTGTCGGCCTAATCTCATGGTGGATCCAAACTTTGCGTTTACCAACCGCCCCCTGAGTGTCAGAGGCCCCACTACACTCAGCCAGCAATTGAAGTGTATAATCCGGCAAAATTATACACTCGTCCCTTGTTTAGGAGCTGGAGCTATATAAACTCCACCGCTTTTGGGCAAAATGCCAGCAGCTTCTGTAGATTAGCAACAACACCTAGGCCTAACTCTACCACAAGTGGGGAAAAATCAACCCAATAGTGGGCTTTCCAGTACTGTCCCTTCCTTGGGTTTAAGCTACAATCGCCACGTGAACCCCGAAAGTATCCAGTCAGCTGACAGGCAAAACTTCCACATATACAATCTTCCCGAAGGACAAGAAGCATCACTCGCAAACAGCACACTGATGGAGGCCTCAACCAATTGTCAGACCATTGCCTGCTTACCGGGGCTATTGTGTCCCGTGGTACCAGATCTATGGTCAGCCGCGATCTCAAGAGATCTGTCAATTTTGTGATTTGGTAGAAACGCAGGTATTTGTTGCATCTGATTTGCCCCAGAGAATGTAAGATAAAACGCTGAAATATCCTTAAGCCTCCGGAGGGGCGGGGCGGGCAATAGTTAAATCTTTTATTCGTTCTCCGTTGCAGCCATGTCTAGCAAAATCTTAAAACTAATTTTAATATGGCTTTTACATTTTTTTCTTTTTATTTCATTCTATTGTTCTAAAATTATTGGAAAATACATACCTAACTATTTCTTAAGATTGTTATTAAAGAATAAACCAGTTTGAGATTCTCAACATGTCAAGCAATACAATAGCTGGAAATTGTTTTATTGTAATAGAATATAATTTAAGATAAGATAACTGGCTCGTAGGAATCCTATTCTGCAAGATCAATTAGTGAACACTTTTTAAGCATATTTTGCCTCTTTCGTTAAAATTTCACATAATGTTGTTTTTGCTTAAGCCACTGAATTCATGTAAACCCTTAGAAAATAATATCGAGGCTTTTAATTTGCCTTTTAAAAAGTATTCCTTTGTTGAGCAGATTGTCGGAGATGTTGTTAACTTGGTGGGACATAAATAATTTGTGAGCATGGCTCTATACCGCTTACTGGTGATATAACAAACAATGATTTGTTGTACATAAAAAAATTTATTGGGGATTTTTTTGCGAAATAATTTTCAATTTTCAGCCCATAATGGGCTGCCAGACTTGGGGATTTATCCCCAAAGTTGGGGATTTCATGCAAGCAAAAAGGACAAAAAAAATCATTTGGGGATTGGGGATTTTTTTTTGACGATTTAAGAAAAATAAGCGGGGATTTTTTGGGGATTTTACACATTTTTAATATAATTTCACTTCTTTTATTACACTCAAAAAACTTAGTGCTTTTCATATAAATTATACTACACGTTCCATCACAACACTGCATTTTCTAAAACCGTTGAAAACACATACAATTTTTGATTTTAGACAATTTTTAAGCAAATATGTCTTCCCCAAAAAATAACTAAATATAATAATAAAATTTGGGAAATATGTATTTTTATTATTTATTTTAAAGATGACTAAAACCGATGGAACAAGCTCCAAATTCATAAAAATTGACTCATTCGGGATCCACGAAAAGCCCCCAATAAAATAACGCCCAGGAAATAACCCCCAATGAAATAAACCCAAAAAAAAAGGATATAAAACCCAAAAGCAGTGAATGAAATAACATCGAAAAATAAATGAAATAAGCTCCAAAACGCAAACGAAACAACCCCCAATATTTGGAAGTTATTTCATATGAAATAACACCCAATGATGAAAATGAAATAACCCCCAATGAAATAAACCCCATCAGCAACAAAAATGAAATTATGCCCAAAATTCATAAAAGAGTCAGTTTCACCAAGGACTTCATGAAGTCAATATGGACCAACAGCAAAGTCGCAAAATTATTGAAATGAATCGTGTGGAGGCCCGCAGGCGTCTTTTTCATAATAAGGATATATTCGGTTCAAAAATATTGCTGTAGTTATTTTACCCGCCCGTAGATCCTTGTAGCCCTGCTCTATTTTTGCAGTTCGGAAGACAATTTGCCTTTTACATTTGGCCTTTACACCACAACCTCCACCCCCAAAAACAGACAGCCTTAAAAATAAAATAACCCCCGAATAAAAAATGAAATAACACCCAAATTAAACACGCTATGAAACAAGCCCCGAATTTTAAAAAGTTTGTTTGGGTGTTATTTCATTGGAGATTATTTCATAATTTGAAAACCCCAAATGAGGAATAAAATAATTCCCAAAAAGAAAATAAAAAACGGCCCAAAAAAATTGGGAGTTATTACATATGAAATAACACCCAAAAATGTATGAAAAAAAATTGGGGAATATTTCATTTTCGTTTGGGCGTTATTTCATTGGGGGCTTTTCGTGGAGCCCTCATTCGTATATAAAGGTTTAAAAAAACATGCCGAAACCAGTCGCTACAAACAAAATAAAATAATTTTTTTTTGTACTAAAAATTCTTATGTGGAGATTTTTGGGGATTTCTTATTCAAATTTTTCTTAGTATTAAAAAAAACCAAAATTAATTTGGTCAGAAAAAAATCATTAAAAAATATTAGCTTTTTAAGGTTATTTGTTTGGAGTTTGGGGATTTTTGGGGATTTTTTTTTTAATTGTTTGGGGACAAGGAAAAAAGTAGCTGGCAGCCTTGAACCCATTAACCAAAGGCAAACGATGGCTTTACAGGTATGGTTGTTACACTTGATTCTTATAAGTTTATAGACAAAGATCCTTAAGTAAAACTTCCTAAAAACAGCTGCAGTTTCAAAAGCGATACCTAATCAACTTATTTGGATTTTTTTAGCGTAGAATAATTTTGTGTACGAGTTTGAATATAAACAATTGGCCACGTTCTGAAAATCGAGTGCAATAAAATCAATTGCTACGAGGGCGGGTCAATAAGTCCGTGACTTTTCGATTTCTCCGCTTCTAAACTGAAAGGGATGCGTAATTAAGTTTGTGTTTGAAAGCAAGAAAATGGAAAAAAGTAAATTTCGTGTGGCGTAAAATGCAAATCAAACAAAGGCTAAGCTTGATAAATACTATGGGCACTCTGCACCATCGCTTTCAGAAAAAAAAAGTATTTTACGGCATTTCGAGACTGAAATTTCAAGGGATTGTGAAACTAGGCATCTCACACGGCTCAATGGTTTCAATTTTGAATGATCCCTTGGGTATGAAAAAACTTCTTACAAGATGAGTGCCGCCCGCGTTTGCCCACAGTCGATTAAAAACGTAATCGGGTGACAACTTCACATCAGTGTTCAGCGTAGCTCAACCGCAATATGGGCGAGTTTTTGCGTCGTTGCGCAACTGTAAACGGAACTTGAATTCAATTTAATACACCAAAGACCAAACGGCAAATTTCTCGGGGATGAGTTGGCACAAAAGAAGGCCAAGGTGGGTTTCTCAGCCAATAAATTTAAGACAACCTTTTATTTAATATAAGCGGTATACAAAAACAACAACTGCATTTGGCCAAGAAAAAAATTCGTTCCGTTTCCATGGCAAAAATCATAAGTAAGGCAACGTATTGCTTTCTCATCCGCCATATCCTTCGGATTTAGTTCCGAAAGACTATTTCTTGTCTCCAAACCTCAAGAAATGGATGATGCGCGAAAAAAGATTTGACTTCAATGATAAAAAACAAAAATGCCTTTTTTGATAAGCTGAAAGACCTTATTTTTTAAAAGGGATAGGTAAGGTTAGGCTAGGTAGCAAGTCAACTCATCCAGAGAGCAATATGATCCATCGTGACGCCTTAGTTAGTGATACATTACTAATTAAAATATAAAATTAGAAATAAACAGTGAAAGCACAAGAATAGAGAAAGTCGTGGAAAATAAAAATCGGACCAAACAAGAAAAAAACAACCCTACCAAATAAAAATTTTACCTACATATACCCTGTTACGTTAGTCTCCTGTTACGCAGCCAGATCATTCCCATTACGAATCTTGCAGATTATTGAGCCCACAGCCCAAGACATCTCCCAACTGAGGCTATCAGCGCAGAAGTGGTGTAACCCACAATTTAATTTGGTTACAGTTCTGCTGTAAGATATGTTCTTTGCACTTTTCTGTACAGTGCAATAGTCGAGTAAGCCAACTGTTTGTATTCAAAACAGATGGCGCTAGAAACATAGTTTATGCACGTGTTAACTCCTCATTATCTCATAAAAAGTAGTCTGCGGGTACACCACTTCTGCGCTGATAGCCTTAATTAGCCTAAAAATCTACTACCCAGCCAAGCCTGGGACGGTGACAGAATGTGCTTCACTGTCTTCAACTCCCCTGGATCGTCACACAACCTGCATATATCCAACAAGTCAGATCACATTCTTAGCACCATCCTGCCTATCATAAAGTGGCCCATGAAATTGCAGTAGATACCGACTATTTTTGGTTTTTCAAAACGTAGTGGCAACGACTTACTTTTATTTATTTCTTTAATTGAAAGCAGAAGTAAATTATTCGTGCTTTATTTTTGTTTTTTTATAGTAAATTGTTTTATTTGTTGTGTTAGATTGTGTTTTTTCTTAATAAATATGTAATGTCAAGGGTAAATAACGAGAATAATTGAATTTGAAATAAAACTGTCATTGAAGTTAACATATCTTTAGAAGAAAATATGGCAACAAGACATTAAGAGTTTATTTATTTAAATCACTTACACTTTACTATTTTTAGTGCAGGGTTTTTGAAATAAAATACTGCTATTTAACTTTTCATAGCTTTTCCCAACTGTTTTATCCACAAATTTGTTAGCTGCACTCACTGCTTATTAACTTGTATTTAATACATTGATTGTTTTGTTTTTTAAAAGCTACCAAAATAATTTCATATTATACTAGCTGACCCGACAGACGTTGTCCTGTCCAAATTAGGAAAAATGTTTGCGTTCGATTTTTAAAATCCGTTAAAAAGATACGAACATTTGAAATAAAAATTGGTCAAATCGAGGAGCCGTTTTCTGATTTTAGGTAATTCGAAAAAAGTGGACGTAAAAGTGGGCGGGGCAAAATTTTCTTTTCGTATAAATCTAAGTTGGACCATGGCGATAATTTTAAAGAAAAAAATCGTCCAAATTATATGGATGTCATTGATGGTGCAATATGAAAATTGGATTTTGCCACGCCCCTCCGCCCGCAGATCGAAAATCAAAAATCAGACTTCACAGTGTCACCCGCCTGAATATTCTGAAGATCCCCTGAAAATTTCATCAAAATCGGCCCAGCCGTTTTGGAGTCCATACGTTACATACATACATACATGCATACATACATACACCCAGCGGGAAAAAGAAGGAGTACGGAGGCCTTCTAGAAGGCCCCTGTACCCCTTCTTTTGGATGAATAAGGCCTGCTCGCTCCATTCTATACTCATATCTTTTTTACACGCGTTGTCATTGCGGAGAAGGCCTTCCGCTTTCCTTTCTTTCGCCAGAGCATTCAAATAAATGGCTCTTAGAAGGCTTTCCAGAGAATGAATGTCTTAAGGCCTTTAAAAAAGGTTATCTGAAAGGGTTTTTAAGAAAAGTATGTTAAAAGGCCTTTCAGTTAATGGATCTTAAAAAGCCTTTCAGACCATTATTGTACAAATGCCTTTGATTAAAGGTCATATTGAAAGGTTGTTAATAAAGGTTTATCAAAAAGTCTTCAGCTGCAGGCATTTAAGGAGGCCTGTAGAATAACCCCTGCTTATATGCTATCAAAAACAATTCATTAATAAATACATACATAATAGATAACATTTTCATTATTTTAATTTAATTTGTTAACTATTTTTTGTTTTACTTTTTAGCACAAAAGTACCTTCTTCCTTAATGGACAAAACTCAACTAAAACGATTTACATTTATTGATTTTATTTTGTATTTTAATATGTATGTACCTACTATGCTACTTTGTTTTAATAACGGGATCTGAACTCTTTCGCTTTGACGAAAAAAACAAAACACAAAATGTCACTCTTTCTCTTTTCAACTAAAATGATTTACATTATTGTTTTCATTTGAAAGTTATTTTATTATGTAAGTATGTTACTTTATTTTTGTAAAGGGATCTGAACTCTTTTGCTTGCGCAAAAAAAAAATAAAACAAAAACGGTTACTCCTTCTTTTATCGCTTCTCATAGAAGCGTGTGTGGAAGGTGTATCTTATCTTTTAGACCAAAGAGCCCAGGCCTTCTATGAGGCATTCTTTAGCAGTTACATAAGAATAGTAATTAAATCAAAAAAATTTTAATCAGGCCTTTAAAAAGGCCTGAAGTAAGAAGGTCTTCTGAGTTTTACCACTGGGCATACATACATACATATATACATACATACATACACACATCCTATTTTATATATATAGATTCTACCCTAACTTAAGCGTGCAATAGTAACGAAGGCTTTCAGTGAAACAACCCAAAGTCTCTGGCGGGTATCGAACCCGCAGCCCTTATTCAGAAAGCTAATTTCAAAGTATGTATACAAAGAAAATGTTTCTATGAATAAAATTCATTTTATGTGTTTATTCTTTACAAATCATTTACATACTTTTTTTTTTAACTTAAATTTGTTAGATTATATTTATCTTCCTTTTAACTTTTTCACTTAATTATTTTAGGGATTTTTGCTTGCTTTTTATGTTAAGAATTTTTATATACAAATTTATAATGAAAATCTTTAAATAGCAAATTATTTTATTTAAAAATAAAAATATTTATGCAGCATATTTTTACCTGTGGGTTATTATAGAAAAATGTTGCAATCTTTAATATTAATGCTATAGAAAAAGTTAATTTTGTTATTTGTTTGCAATATTTTAAAGCATGCTTTTAGGTTAATTAAAAGAGCTAATGCAAAAAAAGGGTATACTTTTAGATTGAAGTCCAAAATGGTATTCGTAAATGTTGCTTTTAAAATTATGCAGCTTTTTGACTTTATTTATCAATTGCATACTTTAAGGCGCGTATTTGTTAGTTAGTGAAAACTGTTTTCAGCCTGTCTACTTTTTGGAGTGTTATTGTATTGCCTATTTTAAAGTTGTTTTCCCTTTAGTTTATGTTACAAAACCTAGAGAATTTTAGCACATTAATGATTAAAATATGTTTAATTTATTAGCCATATATGTAATATTGAAACAAAAGTATTAAAGTATAAAAAACTTCAACAAACAAAATATTTAAATATAAATTGCCAGTAGTGGAATACAAGTTTTAAACGTAGAATTCTAAGGACCAATTAAACAAAATTATAAATTATGACTATTAGAAAAAAATTAAAGCATTAATCAAACCAAAAAAAAAAATTAAATAAACCCAATAATATTTACAAAAAAAAAAGTGTTACCTACTTAAAAAAAAAAAGAAACTGTAAAAACTATTAAACAAAACTTAGTAGTTGATTTAAAAAAACGAAACGACAAACTTTAATAAAATTTTGTATGAAGAAAATTTAAGACTATAAAAAAATCCCAGTATTTTTCATACAAAATAGTCGTAACCTCTATCGTTTTGTCTTATAAAGTTAAAACCTTAAGCAACTGTAATATATTCCCAGAGTGTTTATAAAAGTAATATACTATTTTCTTACTTGTTACTTAAAACTTAAACAAAAAGAAAAAAATTAAGTAAATTTATTAAATTTAGTAATAAAAAAACAACTTTCTTACCAGCCTTAAACAATTTTTATTAAAATAAACAAATATGTATATGTAGATATTGGGAAACTCGAATTAATTTAAAGATTTAAGAAAAATATTTAATAAAAATACTCATAAACTTTTTAAAATGTATAGTTAATTTTAAAGTTTATTAAAAAAAAAATATATTGATAAATAAAAGAAACTAAACAAAAACCTTTGTGATCCAAATTAAAGAAAATTAATTTAATAAAATTTCTTCTCTTCCAAAAATTAGTTTAATTAACAAAAATTAAAACTATTTTTGAAAATTTAATTTAAAAACATTTTATTATAAACAAAAAATTACGCAAAAATTGTTTATTATTAAAAACTGTAATTATTACCTAGAAATTGAGTTAGCAATTAATACTATCAAACAAAACAAAAAAATCAATGATAACCCTTTAATACCGAACTTAAGTTAAAAATTTATTAGAGCATTTAATAAAACGGAATTATATTAAAAAAAAAAAACAAACAAAGTAAAATATTTAGAAGAAAAAAGCGAAAATATAAAAAATTCTAAAAAAAATTCAATAAAACTAATTAATTAAAATTATAAAAATAAATAAATGAAAAAATAAATAAACTATAAAAAATAAATTTATTTGACTTTTAATTTCACTGACGATTTATTGTCTTTAAGATCAGCAGAAAATAAACTTCTCACACATCGTAAAGATTAACAATTAAGGGCTATACGGATGGATCCAAGATGGAAGCCGGCACTGGTGCCGGTATATATATCGCGGACACCGAGGTAAAAAGGTCATTCAGACTCCCTGATGAGGGCAGTGTCTTCCAGGCTGAGATCCTAGCGATCTGGAGGGCGACGGAGGTGATACTGGATCACATCGTGGGTGGATCTGATGTGACAATTTACGTCGATAGTCAGGCGGCGCTTCGGGCATTGAAGAACTATACGGTGCACTCATGGGGGCATTCAACGTGAGGCTGTGTTGGGTACCAGGACACTGTATGGTTGATGGGAATGAGGTGGCGGACGAACTCGCGAGAGGGGGTTCGACTCTAGACTTAGTGGTAAGGGACGGGGGGTAAAGCCCCCCCTATGTTACTACTATGGGGTGATACGGGAGAAATTCCGTGATGACGTTGACCGATCCTGGAGGGACAGAATGGATTGCAGGGTGTCTTGGGCACTATGGCCCAGATTGGACGCGGGGGCAACCAGGGTTCTACTGGGATTGGATAGGGGTAGTCTTAGAACACTTATAAGGTTCTTGACGGATCAATGTCCTGTCAGGGTTTTTGCGGGCAGATTGGACAACGCCATACCGGACTTCTGCAGGTTATGCGAGGATTCGGAGGAGTTAGAGATGATCGAGCATGTACTGTGCCATTGTCCTAGGATGCAGGATCTCAGACGGAAGTGGTTAGGAGAGGGGTTTCACGACGAACTGGGGTGCATAGCTGGATGTAATCCGGCCGATCTACTGGGGTTTGTCAGGGAAATAACGCGGCTGTTTCTGTTGAGGGGACTGTAAGGGGGGTATTGGTCCTACTTTCTAATTTTCTGTCTATCTCATACTTCCTTTTCTCTACTTTTCACTTCCTCTTATCTCATTTTTTCATATTTCATTGAAGGGATTCACAATGGACCGTATTTGGTCTCCGAGTGGAGGTGTGCCAGTGGGCACACAACCCTTCTTAACCTAACCTAACCTAACCTAAGGGCTATTAAATCAGTGCAAGTTAAACTCTCTTTTTGGTTTAAAATGTGTTTAAACCAGAAAATCTGTAATTCAGTAAACATTTAAACCATCTCTAAACGCATAAAATTGGAAGTTTAAACTACCAATACAAACCTTATGAATTTGACAACATTTAGCGTAGTGCTGTCACACTATTATATTTATACCCTCCACCACAATAAGTTGTGAAGAGGGTATACTAAGTTTGTCATTCCGTGTGAAACTTTTTTATTATTCATCTCAGACCCCATAAAGTATATATATTCAGGGTCCTTGAGTAATTCTAAGTCGATTTAGCCATGCCCGTCCGTCCATCTGTTGAAAACACGCTCACTTTCGAAAAACTCAAAAGAAATAAAAAAACTTGGTGTCAAATTGCTTGTAGTTATCCTAAGCAGTTTGGGATTGAAATCCAGCAAAATCGGCTCAGTAGGATCAGAGATATGAATCAAAATGTGGCACCACCACCTATAAAAAATTGATAACTTTGTTACAAAAACTAGCATAAATGGTGGAATAATCCACAGAATGATATAAGATTTTGCAAAAATTCGTTTTATTCGACTGGAAATTACGCTGTAAAATTTCGTGAAGATCCGTCCATAATTTACCCTAGGCCCCATATAAGCCCTACTCCCGGAAAACAATTTAGTACGCCTAAAACCCTAACTAACAATGCTATCATAATAGAAATTTGTACGTCACAGTTTTATAGGAGTAGAAATAAGACTGTAAAATTTCGTGGAGATCGGTCCATAATTTACCCTAGGCCCCATATAAACCCTACTTCCGGAAAACAGTTTAGTACGCATAAAACCGTAAAAAATACTGCTATCATACCAAAATTTGGTACATCACAGTTTTTTAGAACAAGAAATGACACTGTGAAATTTCGTGGAGATCGGTCCATAATTTACTCTAGGCCCCATTTAAAGCCCACTCTGGTAAAATAATTAAACAAGCCTTAAACCGTAGCAGATATAGATATTGCGGTAAACTTTCTTCCAGCTTAGCTTCATATGGCCAATAAAAAATTTTATGCAATTTTGTAATATACGGTCCATAATTTACCTTAGATCCCATTTTAGCAGCCTTCTGAAATTCACTGCAAACGCTTAAACTAATTGCTCCGCTGTATTGAAATGTATGTTTTTTAATACTAGAAACCACTCAGCAGAATTTTGGGATGATTGGCTCATAGCTTACCATGGCTCCAATATAAATTGCTCTAATGAAAATCATTTAAGTACACCTTGAACTGTTAAGAATCATGATATTTTACTCAAGCTATTAAAAATTGCTAAAAAAGCATAAAACTTTCTGATTGTCGGTCAATAATTGTATATAGGTCTAAACCGCAACCAATTTTAATGCAGATGTCTGTTTTTATAAAGATAATAATAATAAATAGACATCATACAGATATTAGTCCTAAAACATTCGAAGTGTCGGTGGAGGGTATCAAAGATTCGGCACAGCCAAATATAGCACTCTAACTTGTTTGAAGTTTAAACTACATATAAGTTTAAGTTAAGTTCAACTGAACCAACGTTTAAACATTCCTTGATTTATTAACCATAATAAAAGTGCTATATTCGACTGTGCCGGATCTTCTTTGATAGCCTTCACAGACAGTTAGAATATTTTAGGCGTGGGCCATATATGGGATCTATAAATAATTAACTAATCTTTATAAAAACGGACGTCGACGACGTAATTTATTGACAGACAATCAGAAAGCTTTATGCTTTGATTTCTGGCCATATAAAAATTAATTTGAACAAATATTTTCGAGAGGAAAGCACACCTATGCTCTTTTCTTACTTAATTAGTGAGTGGAATGTCAAAAGTTGCTTGGGGATTTGACATATGGACCAACGAAAGCAACAAATAAAATACAATGTTGGATTTTCGGTCTTGTACATGTTGTTTACATGAATTCGCCTTGTTGTTAACCAATCATCACAAAACTTCTGTGGAGTGTTTTCTGGTATTAAAGAACCTAAATAAGAACCAATTTTTGTATGCAAGTAGTGAAATTTCTTATAGCGTTTTAAAGTGGGTTTCAAAAGGCTGCTTAATATAAGACCTGAAATCTGCTACGGGTTTAGGCGTATTTAAATTATTTCCCAGAATGGGCATTATATGGGGAATATGGTAAATTATGAAGCGATTTTTCGGACCAAAAAAATAATCGTTGAGGCTTTAGGCGTACTAAACAGTTTCCCGAGAGTAGGCTTTATATGGGACCAATGATAAATTACCAACCGATCTTCACGAAATTTGATAGTGTCATTTCTAGTCCAACGGCACGGAGCTGAGGCTCTCGAACAGTGCCAAATATTTGGGCGTAATTCTCGATAGCAAACTATCATGGGAACTCAACGTTCGGACGAGGGTTGATAGGGCTATTGTGGCCTTATACACCTGGAAGAGATCCTTGGGCAGGAGCTGTAGCCTGGGCCCCAGGAGCGTCGAATGGATCTTTGAGGCGGTGATAAAACCGATCCTCTTCTATGGGGTCATAGTGTGGTGGCCTGCCATGGAGAGGGGACGGTACTGCAGGATGCTTGAGAAAGTATATAGGGTGTCACTTCGCTCGACACCGACAAAGGCACTATGCTGAACTGGTTGCCGATTGACATCATGGCCGAAAAACAGGCCCTGACTTCCGCTATGACACTGGGGGCGGTGGGCCTATGGTCTACGCGGGACTATGGTCATGCCAGGGTCAAGCTTCAGGCGTCATACGACCTGGCGGAGCTGGACTATTGCACTCCGGACCCCTTTTTCGGTGCTTTGTTCACGGTTCATCATGGTAATTATGATCAGCTACTCGATAATACGCGATCTCTGGAACCGATGGTTCCAGGATGGGCGATAGAGTGGGTGGAGGTTTCTTCATCGAGGAATTGGACATCAGAGTCTCTTTTAGGCTGCCGGATGGCAGTAGTGTGCTGCAGGCGGAAATCTCTGCCATAAAGCGGGCGGCAAAATGGCTGAAGTACTACCGTATATTGAGGGATATATGTATATTTACGGACAGCAACGCTGCCATTGCAGCTCTGGCTGGTGTCTTTACGACATCTATATTAACAGTGGAATGCCGGATGTCTCTTAATGAGATCGCGAAACCTTTCAGTGTAACGCTGACATGGGTACCAGGGCACAGTAGGTTCCTGGGCAACCATACTGCGGACAGTCTGGCCAAACGGGGCTGTCTCTTGGACGACATGTTCGTCGACGGCCTGATTGGCACTTCAATGGCCCGCTGCAAGACTCTCATCAGACGGGAGTCGTACAGAAGGGCTCAGGGGAGATGGCAGGGGGAGCATACCTGCTTGATGACTCTTGTCACTGGCTAGGGGTATCATAAAGGGACCGCTATAAGGACCCAAGTGAGTCGTCGTCGTGACGGCTACCCATTTAACCTAACCTAACCTAACCTAGTCCTATAAAACTTTGGCGTACCAAATTTGATTACAGTAGCATAAGGATGAGCAGAAAAAAAAGAAAAAAAAACCGTGCATTATGTTACTATTTATGTAAGTTTTTGTAACAAAATTATTTGTTTTTTAGGGTGGTGGTTCCACATTTAGACCCATAACTCGCATTCTACTTAAACGACGATTTTACCGAATTTCAATCCCAAACTGCTTAGGATAACTAGATGCAATTTGACACCAACATTTTTATTTTCTTTGCAGTTTTTCAAAAGGTGGACACGAATTGCATGTAGATTACTGGGAATTAATTGGTTTGGCTCCTGCTGGCGGTGCTGAAAGTGTTCTCAATGAAGATGCACATTTTTCCGTGTTAATTCTTCCACCTACAGTGAATGGTGTAAACGCATACGTACAGCAGTCAACTTGATTTGGTTGCATTGTAAGGAGCCAAAGTTGGTTATACGATATTCAGAGGTATGTTATCATGAAAATTTGTTTTTAAATAAAATTAAGTCGTCTTTTTTTTGTATCTTACAGTATTTTGCAAATTGTAGCGAAAAACACAAAGCTAGCACTTCTTGATCGCACAGTGACCTCTTTAGTGTGTGCTCTTTACAATTGTGGGGAATCAGACACTCTTTATGGTTTAACAAATTGTCTAAAAAGTTTTTAGTAAAAACTAAACACGGCAAACGTTTCGAATGGATACAATATGTAGCAGAATTGTACAATGATATTTAAAAACAGTTAAATGGTGTTTGATCTAGCCAAACGTTTTGCAAAAACCAATAACTTTTTAATAAAACTATTGGTTACGAGCAACGTCTAATATTTAATAAAAAAACTGTTATCATCTGACGTTTGTGAAAGGAGGAATAACTGTTACGGTCCCTGTTTTATTAAGCATTTTTGCAATATTCCCGTTATTTAAATATTTCACTTGGTTTTTGCTTAAGCTAACTACAATATATTCTGGTAGTGTATAGGATCATTCCATAGTATATGTACTTATCTATAGCATCAATGTGAACCAAATGTTGACTTAAGCAAAAACCAAGTGAAATATTGAAGTTGGGACTATTGCAAAAAAGCTTTATAAAATTTAAATTACCTCATAGGACAAAAATAATTATTTATTTATTTAATTTATTGTGTAAAACGAACAAATATTGAATTTTATTTTAAATAAAAAACAAAAATATGTATGAGAATTTAATAAAATGAATCGTGTTTTATTTAAGCTAAAAAGTACGTCAACAGTGACGAATATATGCATCAGTACTGACTAGTCAGCTGTGTCCGGTTTATACATCAGTACTGATATGTAAAGAGTATAAGATAGGGATGCCAATCCCGAAATCCCGATCCCGAAAATCCCGGGATTTTCGGGATTCAACAAATCCCGAATCCCGGGATTTAAATTTTGTAATCCCGGGATTTTCGGGACTAAGTATATCCCGAAATTGTTAACAAAACTTTCTTGCTTTACGTTTTTTTTATAAAAAGAAATGCATCATTACATTCCCCCTTAAGAGCATAGGGAACAAAATGCTGATCTTTAATATTTACTTGATTATTTCTGTTAATACTGTCATTGAAAACGAAACAAAAAAGTTAAACTTTGTTTGTTTTAAGCTAGTTCAACAATTATAAAGAAATTTGAATGAGAAGTGAAGAAAATAATTAAAAAAGAAAATAAATAAAGGAAAAATGTCTTTTGAAATGCACAAAACATTCCAAAGGGAACCAAATTCTACATTATAACTTTACTCTTCACAGGGTTAGAATTATATAAGTGTTGTACTAGAGTAGGAACTAGGGCAATTTATGGAGCGATTTTACAAAATTAAGTAGTGTATTTTAAACACTACACAATGCCTAGCACTTTTTGGTGGGTATAAAAATGTTTTTTTGTTAAAAGAAGATTTTTGTGGTTAACTAAATAAATTTATTTTGATAATTAATTTCGAATTCAAATTTGTATTATTGATTCTAATTTACTTAATAAAAATTTTAAAAGAATCTTAAAATAAATCAATTACCTACAAGTTTGCTCTTTTCAATTACAATATTTAATTTTTTTTAATAAATTTGGATCAACTGAGGTAATTGAATAAAATATAAAGTTTATAGTAATTATTTTTTAGTTGAATCAATTAACAGATTGTTAGAAATCGTACGTTGTTTTTTTTTATCATATTTTTTATTAAATCAATCATAAATTAAGAAAAACATCTCAATTTTAAATGTTAGTAATAAATATAACATTATCTTTAACTTTAAAATAACAAATTAATATAAAACTTTTGCTTGTAAACCGCTTTTAAAGCCGTTTTTTTTTTAATAAATATCTATAAAAGCATTTATCTTCTAATTTTCAAAAATCCCGAATCCCGAAAAATCCCGATATCCCGGAAAATCCCGGGATCCCGTAAAATCCCGGGATCCCGAAAAATCCCGGAATCCCGGGATTTGATTTTTTGAAATCCCGAATCCCGGGATTTGCGAAAACCAGTCCCGATTGGCATCCCTAGTATAAGAGTAAACAGCTCAGATATATGTTTTATCTACCACAAAATTCATAGGTTAAAGAAGGATGCAAAATCACACGTACACAAAAGTTTAGGTAATTTTTTTCACGTTGGCCTTAAGAAAATTATAGAAACTTTGTTCTACGCGATGACCGATATCTGTATCAGCAATGTCGGTCATATGATAGGTCAAATGACCGTCACTATTCTTGTAGGGTTAATTATGATCTAAATATGTATTGTCTATTTATTTAAAACAGTGTTCGAAACTAAACATTACATACTGTTCTTTTGTGTTTGGTATGGAAAAAATATGGAAAACACAAGCGCTTAAAAGAACATTAAAATATGTATTATGTATGCCTACAAAATCGCTAAAGTTGTTCTGTTTTATAAAGAAAAACAGAAGACTACATAATCAGCCATGTTCTGGAAATCGAATTCGAGTCGAATAAATTTTCAAAATGATTCTGTTTTAAAAGTTCATAAAAATAATAATTGATAATATTTTGTTTGTCGTGCTTAATTCCTAATTTTTATTCTTGACAAAAACGCTGAAATTTATTGTTGGAGGATAAGCAAGTTTATATGCGCATTACACTGGTTACTTAGGCCAGATCATCAGGAAACATTCTCCAAAAAAATTTTAGAAAAGCCAAATAAAAATGCCGAGTGAATGAGAATTACAAACACTCAATCCTATTTGCAACGATATCAAACCTTAAACAAAATACCAAGAATAAACAGTGAGCGGTGTATCTTTTCATACATTAAAAAACGTATTAATTAAAAATTTTGCATTCCAAAAATTACATTGCTAAGTTCATAAAAATATGCCGATTTATATATGTACGTCATACTTTGAGTGCCACTTACATTTATTAGAATTACTGCAATGGCCGATTTCACCAATTTATTTACATATCAATTTGTGTTTAACATTCGTTTTTCATGTCAAATAAAAATAAATAATATGAAAAACTAGAGTACAATTCCGTTCGGAATCGAAGAAAACACATTTGTTTATTGATAGAAAGTGTATTTTGATAGTTTTTTGGTCTATCAGATACAGAAAAGTGCCATTCCGTTTATGAAAACAAAAATTGTTTCATGCCGAAAAAATTTTTCGTCATTTTCTGAAGCACCAAATTACGGAATGAGTTCCGTTTCCGAACGGAATTGTACTCTGGACATGGCTGTATATTTAAATATGAATTGATATTTAAATAGAATTGGTAAAATTTGCCATAAAAATCATGAAAAACTACGGTCATTAAAAAAAAAATTCCATCGATTTAAATTTAACTCGATTTCACAATAGTAAAAAAAACATATTGTTTCTGGTTGTGTGTAACCGTACGCTAAATAATGTTCCTTCTATTTTCGAACTCGGCTTTAAAATGCGATTCGATTCTTGAATTTCTAAGCCCGTTTTATATACATTGCACGACTTTTTTGTCTTAGAAGACCCCTAGTAAAATTTGATGCAGAATATATTCGTAGAACATTTTACCCTTAAAAGTGCCGTTTTAGTATACTTTTGTGTAAGAGTTGGAATAAAGGACGAAAATTACCCCTTAAAATGAGAGTTAGAGGGTTAATAAGTTCTAAGAAAAGAATCGCCATACGATTCTACTGAAGACATCTGAAATTATTTTTTAGCTCATAAGTACATTTAGTATATTTTTTTTGACTTATACCAAACGCCTTTTCAAATATTAAAAAAATTTAGGGGCCCATATTTCGCGAGCCCGAGCTAACTTTTCAAAACCCTTTGGCAGATTTGCTCTACTAGAAGTCTTCTTTCATTTTGCGTTGCAAGTGTCGAGGCTGGTTGTTGCACAGTGTAATAAATACTTATACACTACTTGCAAGTAATTACTTGCATGTGGAAACGTAGGGTTACTTATGTTCGTAAATGTTGAAATGAAATAACGTTTTATTTTAGAATTGATTTCTAAAAAGACCTTCAAGTTATCGCATAAAAAAAACTTTCATTGAATTATTTATTTAAATTATACAAATCTTGTCTTCCCCATCCTTTCCTTTCTTTAATAAAAAAATAAATCTTTGTAAATATAATTTTTTTACTTATTAAAGTCCGCCTTAGTAAAAGAAAAAATAATACAAATAAATCAAACAATGTTATTTTAATTGACAATTTTCATACGTTTTAACATGACAAAACACTTTAGCGTTTTGTAAAAGCCAAAGTAATAAAAAAAAAGCATTATGACGAGAATTTTAAATAAAGCTGACATAGACTTCACTGTTGTTTTGTTAAAGTACATAAGTATGTATGTATAATTAAAATTTAAAAAATAGAATGCATAATATTCCAACAGAAATCAAAAAAAAAAACATGTTAAAATGAGCTAGTGGGGAATTTATGTGGTGAACAGTTAAGGTTTGAGTCTGTGATAAGTAAATTTGAGGTATAATATATTTAAGTATAACAGGGTTGTAACAGAGAAGTATTTAGTTGCGATTTAACCCTAGTCCTTATACCAGTGTTGAAAAATACAGTACTGTGGTACTTTTTTAACTGTGATGTGATCATTTCGATAGCAGGCTTAGGTTATCATGAGTTTGTTGCAAAATTGTTGCTGTTGTATTTTAATATTGAAATGCAAAGCGTGCACGCCAGGATTCAAAACTTTTATTTTTTTTTTGGTAAAATGCTTTTTTGACCGCCTTTTACTCAATGCAAATGGATGAAACTTTGCAGGCATACATATTTCCGATGACAGTACACGAATACATGGGCGTAGCCAGGATAAAATCAAGGGGGGGGCAGGCAAAATTTTTTAACACCTTTTCTTTAGCTTCACTTCGGAAAATCAAATCTTGTAGCGTTAATTTAACCGCCTTTTACTCAATGCAAATGGATGCAACTTTGCAGGCATACATATTCCCGATGACAATACACGAATACATGGGCGTGGCCGGGATAAAATCTAGGGGGGAGGGGGGGGCAACATTTTTTTTGTTGGTAAAATGCTTTTTTGGCCGCTTTTTACTCAATGCAAATGGATGAAACTTTGCAGGCATGCATATTCCCGATGACAATACACGAATACATGGGCGTAGCCACGATAAAATCTAGGGGGGCAACATTTTTAAAAACCTTTTCTTTAGCTTTACTTCGGAAAATCAAATCTTGTAACGTTAATTTAACCGCCTTATACTCAATGCAAAAGGATGAAACTTTTCAGGCATACATATTCCCGATGACAGTACACGAATACATGGGTGTAGCCAGGATAAAATCTAGGGGGGCGGGCAAAATTTTTTAAAACCTTTTCTTAGCTTCACTTCGGAAAATCAAATCTTGTAACGTTAATTTAACCGCCTTATACTCAATGCAAATGGATGAAACTTTGCAGGCATACATATTCCCGATGACAGTACACGAATACATGGGCGTAGCCAGGATAAAATCTAGGGGGGCGGGCAAAATTTTTTAAAACCTTTTCTTAGCTTCACTTCGGAAAATCAAATCTTGTAACGTTAATTTAACCGCCTTATACTCAATGCAAATGGATGAAACTTTGCAGGCATTTATATTCCGGATGACAGTACACGAATACATGGGCGTAGCCAGGATAAAATCTAGGGGGGCGGGCAAAATTTTTTAAAACCTTTTCTTAGCTTCACTTCGGAAAATCAAATCTTGTAACGTTAATTTAACCGCCTTATACTCAATGCAAATGGATGAAACTTTGCAGGCATTTATATTCCCGATGACAGTACACGAATACATGGGCGTAGCCAGGATAAAATCTAGGGGGGCGGGCAAAATTTTTTAAAACCTTTTCTTAGCTTCACTTCGGAAAATCAAATCTTGTAACGTTAATTTAACCGCCTTATACTCAATGCAAATGGATGAAACTTTGCAGGCATACATATTTCCGATGACAGTACACGAATACATGGGCGTCGCCAGGATAAAATCTTTTTTTTTTAATGTTCTTTTTTAAGAAAAGTGTTTCTTAAAAAAAATTTTTTAAATGTTCTTATTACACAGTACAACAGCCAATCTGGGGGGTGAGAAATTCCAAGTCAGGGTGATGGTACTAGGTCAGTATAGTAAAACCCTCAAAGGGTTTGGCGTTCGTATGTGTCAGTTTTTTTTATGACATTTTAAATTTTTTCCTTATCTTGATGTTTTTTTGTTTAACATAACTCGAGAACCACTTGTCCGATTTTGCTGAAACAAACTCAAAAAAATTTAGAATAACAATTTCTTTAATCCGTTTATATAACGTTTTTCTTTATAATCAACAGTTTTGCCGGTAAAAATAAATTTGTGGAGAATTATAATTGATAAGTGCAAAAAAAATTCAAGCCTGGATGTATGCAGCAAATTTTATCACAAACCTGCACTGCAATTTTTGTGACTTTTTTTTAAGCGATCGGTGAAAATCGTCGGACTTTTGTTTGTTATTTGAAAGAATACACCCACATTCAGTGATGCCAACAGTAGGGGATTTCCCCTTTTCTAAGGATTTTGCATACATCCAGGCTTGAACATTTTTTTGCACTTATCAATTATAATTCTCCACAAATTTATTTTTACCGGCAAAACTGTTGTTTATAAAGAAAAACGTTATATGAACGGATTAAAGAAATTGTAATTCTAAATTTTTTTGAGTTTGTTTTAGCAAAATCGGACAAGTGGTTCTCGAGTTATGTTAAACAAAAAAACATCAAGATAAGAAAAAAAAAATTAAAATGTCATAAAAAAAACTGACACATACGAAAACTGACACATACGAACGCCAAACCCTTTGAGGGTTTTACTAAACTGACCTATTACCATCACCCTGACTTGGAATTTCTCACCCCCCAGACAATAATCCCAAAAATGTTCCATAGTGTTATTTATGTATGAAATTTTTTTTATTGTCAATTGGAATTTTTTTTTTGTAAAAAAACGTTCATATTTAAATTTAATTTAAAGAGAAAAATATAAAACGAACTTTGAGTATAAAAATATAAAATGTACGAAAATATATGTAAAAAAGTATGAATGGTTTTTATGTAAAATATTTTAAAATATAAAATAACTTTTTCAGAAATAAGAGATTCCACTATAGGCCAATCTAAAAATATCTTTGAAACAAAAACTTGCTCCCATTAAAACTCTAGGAAAATCAGATGACGAAATCAATGATATCAGGAAGTGGCTTCAGCGAGACCAAAAGTGGTTGGACCAAAACAGTGCAGCCGAGAATCTGGTACAATTATAATTTGTTTGTACCGGCAAATGTACATATTGTTACGAAAGTAACTTTAGTTAAGAATTTATTAGTTATCGTGTATTGATTAGTTATTAAGTATTTGTTAGTTATTTTACTAGTTAAAATTGTTATTGTATAAGTTATGCACACTTCTAGTGTAAAAATCAATGTACAGATGTAATGTTAAAATTGTTGTGCATAATTGTACTTCAACCCCACTGTAAATACTAGAATTTTCGTTATTATGTTATCTCAATTTATGGTAACACCTAAAAGTATGCCTTACTTTATGATGCCTAATAACTAAATTAATTCAGCCATATAGATAGTAACTATAGATGAGTAAGTAGCCGTTATTCGGCGAACTTTCTAGAGCCATCTAAACGTTACTAGTATCATCTACACGTCTGGGCTAGAGTATAAATGGGATCGCAAGAGATGGCATGATCATGGGCAATGGGCAAGTTGGATCTGCCAACTGCAGGTAATAAAGCACAGCTGCAGAAGAGACTATTAGATGAATTCGAGTAACGCAATATGAACATTGCGAGTTACGAATTCGAGGACAAAGAAGAAATAGATGTATGTATTCATGCAGTAGCTAGCAACATGGATTTTAACACAATGTTTGCCGCTATAGCCTAGTACTCTGTTCAAATTTGTGAAAAATGTTGAGCAACATTGATTATTCCACATGAAAATTTTGACATTTATCAATGTTACCAATCTTGCGAGTTTGTACAATTTGACGTTTTTGTTCCGTCAAAGTATACTACATTGTTTCGTGTATGTAAACAAACGCCACATGTATTTTACTAAAATTAGTTTTTTTAATAAAAAATTTAATAAAAAAAAAGGTAAATATGGATAAAAAACTGTTACCGGTTGTGTTATTTTAATTTTCTATTTCTTATTTAATATTAAGTTCATACTTTTTTGCTTTTGCTTAAAATTCCACGTGAAATAAAGGCAGCTTACATTATTTCGCAGTTGTAAAAAAATGTTGCCAGAAACATTTCGGAACTTTTTCACAAAATAAACAGAGTACAACTCTATCAACATTATTTAATAAATATTCCGCACAAGTTTTTTTCATATGCATTTTGACAGCATTTCACGTGAAATGTTGAACAGAGTACCAGGCTTATGATGGCAAAAAAAGATGAAAATTCTAGAAAAATGGACGATAATTCTAGAAGCATGGTAATGATGATAAAAGAAAATTCTAGTGATATTCTAGCTGAAACTCCAGTAACAATATACATAACTTATTTGGTTAAACATCAATAATTAGAGGTAATGGATAAATGAAATAGGAAAAAAAAGAATACACACAGAAAAAAATACCAATGTTAAAATATAATGGCGAAATGTTGATTGAGAATCATGGTAAATTTCTGCGAAAGTATGCCCTTTATTTAAATTTTTCATTATTTCATATTAATTTTAAATGAAAAATATTAAAATAACCTTAAATCACGTTTATTTAATATTATTCATTGTTAAAATAACATTGTTCAATATTGAATCCATAACAACCTGTTTTATATTAAAATCAAAAGTTTATCTTGTTAAATTAACATGCATACATACTTAAGTATGTATATTTTTTTATTTTCATGTTTAAAATATGTTATAAAAAGAAGACAATTCCCGTATTCTTTAAATTAAAATTATTTAGTTAAATATCGGGTGTTTTTTTTACAGGTTTGTTTTTCGAATAGAGATAAAACTGGCATTTTGTGGTCAAATCTGGCAACTCTAATGTCATTTATGTTCAGTTTGGTTTGCCATTTCATCATGAACAGGTTGACAAAAGAACAACGCTTGCAAATCGTGCAAATTTATTTCGAAAATAACGGTTCAGTTCGCGAAGTTTACCGCAAGCTCCGTCCATTTTATGGTCGACATAATCGTCCATCAGAGCAATTAATTCGGTTAACCATGGATCGTTTTCGCACAACGTTTACTCTATGTGATAATACGCATCCGCAGAGACGTCGAACAGTGCGCACCGAAGAAACAATTGCCGCTGTAGAGCAAAGTGTTGAAGAGGACCCGAATGAATCGATTCGCCACCGTGCACAGCAATTTGAGCTTTGTCCATCAACTTTATGGAAGATTTTGCGCAAAGATCTTGGCTTGCGACCTTACAAGATCCGCGAGACCATGCAATGCGTCGTGATTTTGGTGTATGGGCCGAAAATGAGATTGATCTCGATGCTGATTTTCATCGCAAAATTTTGTTCAGTGATGAGGCTCATTTTTGGTTGAATGGCTACGTCAACAAGCAAAATTGCCGCATTTGGAGTGAAGAGAATCCACATGAGACCCTTGAGACGCCATTACATCCACAAAAACTGACTGTTTGGTGTGCTCTATGGGCTGGTGGAGTCATTGGGCCATACTTCTTCCGAAATAATGCTGGAGAGGCAGTTACCGTTAATGGAGACCGGTATAGAGCCATGATAACCGACTATTTTGTTCCCGAATTGGATGGCATGAATGTGGATGAGTTGTGGTTCCAACAAGACGACGCTACATGCCACACAGCGCACGCCACAATCGATTTATTGAATGGACCTGTCAATTGGCCACCAAGATCGTGTGATTTGACACCATTGGATTATTTTCTTTGGGGATATGTGAAGTCGCTCGTCTACGCCAACAAACCAGAAGCGTTAGGGGAATTGGAAGCCAACATTCGTGGCGTTATTGCCGACATACGGCCCCATATGCTCGAAAAAGTGGTTGAAAATTGGACCTGTAGAATTGGCTTTATTCGAGCCAGCCGCGGCGGCCACATGCCTGAAATCATATTTAAACATTAATGGCATAAAATTATCCTTCCAATAAAGCCAAATTGATGGTCATTAAAACGATTTTCTTGTGTTTTATTTCAATTCGAAGTTCTATACCACTGAAAAAAACACCCGATAGTACATCAAGTTTTCAAAATAGAATGATGACGAAACCCATATTGGGTCATTCTGCTGATGCTTCTGTTAACAAAGGAGATACAAAATAAGTGAAACATGTGTTACAGGGGTAAGTGTTTTGAATTATTCTTAAATAAATGCATATGTTGTCTTCACACTGTTATATCACACTCCAACCAATTTGATTCTACATGAAATTCACGTTGTTTCACTTGAAATAACTTTCATTCAACGTGATTCGGTGTTTTTTAATGTCTATTTTATCAAAAAAGATTAGTCAATTTACCTAAAATCTATGTTCTTGTACAATATTTAACTCAGATAATTTTTCAAAAATATAAATTAACTTTGCTAACATTGGCAAATTTTCAAAATTTTAAAGTAAATTTAACATAATTTTTATATACTTTTTCGAACGTGGAAATTACCTAAGTTAATATTAATATTACCTAAAAAACTTGGATACTGCCATGCTACCCTTGCGCTTAGTTAATTTTATGTCATATTTTTGGAAATAATATGGCGAATATCATATACATTAACATTGCAAGTGTATGGGCCGCTTTAAAAATCTACCAACTACACCTGTACTTGGGTAAACGCTCTTGGGGATCGCGACTTTGGAGGCTCATAGCCCCTCAATGCCTTGACCAAGGACAGTAGATATTCACTATCTCACTAGATCCGAATTTCTTAAGGTACATTACCCCATAGTGGGGTAATTCTGTAACTTTTAAACGACAAAAACTATCTAAGGACTTAGGTTAATGCCAAATCACGGTTGTATTTTCGAGATAGCAACAAAAATTAAACTAATAACTGGCTTAAAGCGTAACAACGCACATGAAAACAAGGTAAGCACATAATTTTTTTGCAGTTTGCAGTAAATTCCAAATGAACACAAGCGGGTGCATACGTGTTAATTTTTTTTTTTTTCTCAGTCATACAAAATAGAAACAACTTTTGACAATTTGCAATCAACAGTGATCGGTAGCTTTCACCTTAGATTATAAAGCTTTTAACCTTTGTGGTCGCGAGGATGTTGGTAAACATGGTTGTTACCACTAAAGCCTAGTACTCTGTTCAAATTTGTGAAAAATGTTGAGCAACATTTATTATTTCACACGAAAATTTTGACATGTATCGATGTTACCTATCATGCGAGTTTGTACAATTTGCCGATTTTATTCCTGCAAAGTATGCGACATTGTTTGCGTATGTAAACAAAACCCACATGTATTTTACTAAAAATAATTTTTTTTGATACAAAATGTAATCAAAAATAAAGTAAATATAGATAAAAAACTTTTACCGGTTGTGTTATATTAATTTTTTATTTCTTTTTAAATAATCAGTTCAACCTTTTTTTGATTTTGCTTAAAATTCTACGTGAAATAAGTGCATCTTACTTTATTTCGCAGTTGTAAAAAAATGTTGCCAGAAACATTTCGGAACTTTTTCACAAAATGAACAGAGTACAACTCAATCAACATTATTTCATAGATATTCCGCACAAGTTTTTTTCATATGCGTTTTGACAGCATTTCACGTGAAATGTTGAACAGAGTACCAGGCTTAAGGTCTTAAAAGCATCATGGATTGAGACCATAATCTATATATATAAAATTGGAACGTTACTGACTCACTGATTCATCATCGCACAGCCTAAACGCCTGAAGCTAAACAATTGAAATTTGGACCAGAGATTGGCCATTCCCCAAATCGATCCACTAAGAAGGGATTTTTGGAAATTCGAATGATTAGGGGGTAAAAAAGGGTAAAAACGGGATTATGCCGTAACCTTATATCTCCAAAACTAAAAGAGATACAAAAAAATGTAATACTTATCATTTTTCTATAAAAAAATAAGCGGACAGGTGTCTGGTACTTTTTTGAAATTCGGCCCTATTAGGGAGTAAACGGGTAAAATCTGAATTTTGGTACTTTTTTGACACCCCATCTATCATTTGAACCAATAAACATAGAATCAAACGGCCTAATTTATAAAAAATAAAACCGGTTAATAAAGGCTTTATGAAACGGATTTTCATACAAAATCCGTTTAATAAACCCTTTATTAACATGTTTTATTTTTTATAAATAAGGCAGAAAGTTTATACCAGATAACATAAATTTGGTACTTTTTCGAAATTCGAACATTTAAGGGGTGAAAATCGTGACTAATTTTGGTACTTTTTTAAAAAACATTTTTCTCCATTCATTGACATTTTCGTACTAAATTATGGGCTCCCACTACAATACTGACATTTTTGATACTTTAATGGGGGAACAAATAGTACCGAAATAAGAAAATACGGGAAATTTTATATTTTTCTTTAGCTTTTTGATTCTACAACTGGTATTTTTTTAATTATCGTTAATATTGGGCCTAGAAACATAAAATTCTAGATGCAATGTCCTCAGTGGATAAGAATCTATAAGGGGAATATTTTTGGTACTTTTCTGTTCATTAACTGGTACTTTTTGAATTTCCGTTAGTATTGGACATTTAAAAATAAAATTAAGCAAACAATGTCCTGAGTGGATGGGAATCTATAAGAGGGAACTTTGAGGTACTTTTTTATTCATTAACTGGTACTTTTTGATATTCCGTTAGTATTGGGCCCAGAAAGAAAAATTTAAACATTCAAGGTCCTGAGTGAATGAGAATCTGTAAGAGGGAGTTTGGTACTATTTTGTTCCTTAACTGGTACCTTTTCAATTTCCGCATTTATTGGATCTAGAAACATAAAATTAAACTTTTTACTTTTTTTAATATACAGTGCACTCGCAATAATATGAACACTCTAATATATGAACACCCCAAAATATGAACACTTATTTTCTTCCATTGACTATTCTAAAATATGAACTTGTGCAAAAACTTTAAAATATGAACAACTTATAGTTGTATTTTTAACGGTTTTTATCTACCGACACAGTGTTAAAATCAAGATCAATTTTGATTCAACTGCATAATAACTTGGGGATTTCCCTAGCTATCGCTTTAAAATTGTCTTCAGTTGTTAATCAAAATGTTTTACATACACTTTTTTCTATTTAGATTTTTAAATATAATTTTAACGTGAAAAGTTCTTATATATGAATTAAAAAAAGTATAAGTTTTGAACTTCCAAGAGAAAAATCAGGTATTTTAGAAAATTTAGAACATTTAGGAAACAGTTTTACTAATTTAGCGAATAACTTTGTTTTTTTTTTTAAGTTCTAACAATACGTTTATTTGACTTGGAAAATGAACAATGTGCGGTCTTCCGAATACCCAAAGAATGGAAAATGCATGCACCGATGGTTTTTGAAAATGAGATACAAAAACGATCACTGTTAGCGGACACGGCAAATATCTGGAGATTTTTAAGAGAACGGGGCGTTTTTACCTTTACATTAGGATCTTTTATTTTTATGGAAAAAAACGGGAAATTAAATGCCATTCGCAAATATGAACAATCTTGCAAAAGTGAATTGGCTTTGTTTTAATTAGTTCATAATATCGCGAGTGCACTGTAATATTTATTTTTGTGCAATAAATAAAAAAAAAGTAAATAGGTGTCTGCTACTTTTACGAACTTCGGCCGTTTTAATAAAAATTAAATAAAAATTACACTACGTGACAATTTTTTGACCAAATGAATTTGACACCTAATTTTTAAAAAATAAAATTTTCCGCTGAATCCGTATATGAAATCAGAATTGTCAAGAGTAGAACAGTTTTTGGGATATTCAAAAATAACCGTTATTTGTGTTTTTAAAAAAGATGCGGATAAAAAAAAATGCGGAAAATTTCACATAAAGATTAGCTGCAAGATTCATTTGGTCACGACTTTGTTGAAATTTTGTCACGTAGTGTTATATAACATTTGAAACTTATCTAAAAAATACAAATGCATATTTGGTAATTTTTCGAAATTCGAACGTTTAAGGGATGAAAATTGTACCTAAGTTTGTTACTTTATTCAAAAGATTTTTTCTCCATATATTTATCTTCATCGCAGAGCCTAAACGTCTGAAGCTAAAAGGCTGTCATTTGGACCAGAGGCTGAACTCTCGCCAAATCGATCCTGCCAACCTCATACCTCCTAAGCTAAAAGAGATGAAAAACATTAACACTTATTGTTGTTCATTAGAAAAATTCGCTAACCTCGTATCTCCCTAACTAAAAGAGATACAAAAAATTGAAAACTTATTATTGTTCATTAAAAAAATAAACGGACAGGTGTCCTGTACTTTTTTGAGGTACGGCCTTTTTGGGGTGTAAAAGGGTAAAAAAATTATATCACATTTTTAGCTTATCTAAAAAATACAAAACAGATTGGGACCTTTTTTGAAATTCAAACGTTTAAGGTATGAAAATCGTTATTAATTTTGTTACTTTTCACAACATTTTTATCCATGTATGTATCTATATATATAAATTTGTAAAGTAACTGACTGATTCATCATCACATATCCTAAGCTCCTGAAGATAAAAAGCTGACTTTTGCACCGGAGGCGTGCCTCTCGCCAAATCGATCCCGCTTACCTTAAAAATCCAAAATTAAAAGAGATCCAAAAAGATTAACACTTATTTTTGTTCATTAAAAAAATAAGGGGATAGGTGCCTGGTACTTTTTCGAAATTTGGTCCTTTGGGAAGTAAACGCGTAAAGCCTGTACATATTTTGGAACCTTTTTGCCAAGCCATCTAACTTTAAAACCAAAACATTTTTTTCATCCTATGACAAAAACGTACTAAATTATAGGCTCCCAATACAACACTGAAAATTGAAAAGTATCAAAAATGATAATACGGGAATTTAACTTTCTTTCATTTGCTTTTGTGTAGCGGGTTAAATGCTAGTATAAGATAACTTTGCATATATATGCAATATAATTGTTTACTAATTATAATAAAAGGTGGCACAATATTGGATAAAATCAGTCTTTTGATTATATTGTGCAAAAAGTGTGTGGACAATTATGCCATATAATTGCTTTTACAGATATTAGCCAACTTATTGAATAATGTGAAGCAAATCGTCAATAACAACAACAATAAAATACATTTTCAATAATATTGCAAATGCCAAGGTATATTTATAGCAGGTAGCCGCGAGATTACAACAATTGTACAATAAAACAAACAACAGTAGTGGGATTCTGTAACTTTTAACAATAACAACAGTTGAACAATTGTCAACCTGTTTTGTTGTTTGCACTAACGATTATGTGATTCTGTAAGTTGTTGTTAACAACATAGATAAAAATTAGCGTCAAGTGGCATCAATATCAAAAAATGCCAAAATAACGAAAAACACAAAGAGGAATAAAAAAAAAACAAATAAAATTATTAAAACTAAACAGAATTTTTTTTAGTTTTTTTTTTTTTTTTTTTTAACGATAACCAGTTCTGTTTTAAATGTTACAGAATAGCAAAATCGTTAATTTTCTTGTTAATTTTTTTAACAATGACAACTATTGTTAAAATTAATTACAGAATCGCACTACAGACATTGTTCTTTTGAACGAAACAAAATTAAATTCTAGACACAAGTTAGAGTTCTATAACTACGTCATAATTAGAAAAGATAGGGCAGGCGCAAAACAAGGCGGAGGCACTGCAATACTTATCAAAAATAACATCAATTTTACAAATATTCGAATAATATTACGGACTCATTTACTTTTCTTGAAACTTGCATAATTCGCATACCAATGATCTCTAATAATGACTCAATTATAAAAACCGAGATTGATAAATTATTTAATTCCTTAAAATTACAAAACACTAACAATTATTATATATTAGCCGGTGATCTAAACTGCAGACATACGGACTGGGGCAACCCAACAAACAAGCAGAAAGGAAATAAGCTAAAAGAATGGTTAACAGATAATGAAATAAACTTCAGATGTAGGCTTTATGCGTCCAATTTTCCTTCTTTCCCTAGAGCTGGATCGTATATAGACGTTTGTATTGCAGATTGTAGGCTTTACATTCATACGGAAAACAATACATTATTAAACAATCTTGAAACCTTAGATTTCGATAGTGATCACAATGCTATTCAGATTAGAACTTCCATGAACAATGAACAGCAAGAATTTGTATTAATTACAGAAGCCCAAATAACAAAATACAATTTTAAGAAAACCAATTGGAAAAAATTTCAGAATAAAATTAAAAATAAATTACAAGGAGAAACAAAAATTCCAAATGATAGAAATTTATCAAATTCGGAAATTGATTCCCATGTGTCCAGACTAAACAATATAATTGTGGGCTCTATAGAAGAAGTTACGCCTAAATATAAAAAATTCGACTCATTGACAAAAAAAAAAAAAAAAAAAATTTTAGAAAAGCTTCATGCAGAAAAAAGTAAAATTTTAAATTGCATTAAAAAACATAATAGATTAGAACATACTCTACCTGTTTCGTCACTTAATTTATAAAAGTCTAAATTAAAACTGATTAGAAAATTAATTCAAGAAAATTTTCAAGTTTGTATTAACAAATATATCCAAGACAAATTGACTAATATAGATCCAAAAGATTCAGTCCATATGTTCAAAGAAATTAAAAAGAATTTCATGAAATTGAAACCTTTACATCTTCAGAATATAAAAATACCGGAAAGTTAAGAAAACATATTAAATAGAGCTGGTATTTTACCAAACAATGTAGAAAAAGACAACTTAAATAACTTTATAATACGTGATCCAGAAGAAATGTTAGAAACTGTTGCAGCATATTTAGAGTCCATTCATTCTTTCAAAACAATTGATTTCAATAATAGATTACAGACGCAAGTTAGTAATCTTTTTCATCAGTTTTTACTCAAACTTCTTAAATAAATTTTTCCTGCGAAAAAACATCTGATAATATGAATGATACTCAAGCTGCGAGTTATTTCATAACAAGGTACAAAATAATATACATTTTCCGGAAATTAAGAGGTAAATTATCTTCTGGCGTTGATAAAATACCAAATATTATACATATTAAAAAATGTTCCCAATGAAATTATTTTCGAATACTGTAATTTATTTAATAATATATTAAATAACCCTTACTTTCCCACTAAATGGAAAAAAACTAAAGTTGTAATATTACCTAAAAAGAATAAAGATTTAAGTAATCCAAAAAATCTTCGTGCTATCAGTTTACTTCCTAACATTCGTTAAATATTTGAAATATATATTAATAACAATATTAATGCATTCTGTAAAGAAAAAAAATTAATTAGTGAGAAACAATTTGGTTTCAAATACAAACATTCCACAATAAATGCAATAAATTTGTTGACTTCAAATGTCAATTGGAATTGGAATAAGAAGCTCTGCACGGGAGCATGTCTAATAGACATGGAAAAAGCATTTGATAGCGTATGGATTCCAGGACTCATATTCAAATTAAATATTAAATAATTATAAATTTTAATTTTGCCGAATTTTATTAATCTATAATATGATTACCAATAAAACTTTTAAAGTGTTTCATCAACATTTTGAAAGTAAGAATACGTTTACAATTATTAACGGTTTACAACAAGGTACGGTGAGGTGAACTCACCAATTCTTTTTAATTTATTTGTACTAGATCTCTTGAGTGAAATTGAAAATATTATATCCTTCGCAGATGATATTATAATATATCATGCTGATAGAACCATTGAAAAAATAAATTAAAATCTTCAACCTAATTTTAATACGGTAGAAAAATATACAATGGATTGGATTATGATAATTAACGCACAAAAATGTGAAACAATCCTATTTAGACCACCAGTTAATAATTGTAATAATGCTAATATAAAGAAAAATTGGAAACAATTTGGAATCAAATCTAATTCAAATAATATTAATATCCCAAACAAGGATACAGTAAATACTTACACACAGAAAACAAATTCGTTGGGAAACGGTTGCAGTAATAAAATATTGATCAAGAAACATAATTTATTATTGCAACTATTGAAAATGTATAGTTATAACTGACTTTCAATTCTCTTGATTATTAAAACGTTATTCTAACTGAAATATGATTCCTTCAATTCTTTTATTAGTTATGATAACTTATTTAATTAAGTTCTAAAAATTAGTACAAATGGTTCAAATCACAACCGAATTAAATACAGGGCAATACTGAATATTGGTCATTGCAATTAATAATTTGCTTTCGTCAATAAATTTTGTAAAAAAAATGTTAATTCATTTATTGCAGCTAATTATTGATTGTTGGAATAGTTTCAATTCGAGTACAACAAATGAAAATATAATTATTCGGAAGTCACAACCAAAAAATAGTTAAAAGCCCCAATTGCTTACTAAATTTTCTGTCAAAACATTTGATAGATTAAATTAATTTTTAATATTATATTTAAAAAATATCTTTGAGGTAAAAAATGGAAAATGTGAAAAACTTAATAAATAGGGGTAAGTAATGTACGTATTCTTATAGGTATGAACATATACACGTACATACATATGTATGTATGATTATATGTATTATTTTTTAAACCCTGCATTTTGATCCTGGACTGGTTCAATGTAGTCCAAGTATGGACCATGTCATTATTAAAAAGAGATTGCAGTGAAATGACATGTCTTCGTTTTGAAACGATTTCAAAGCTAATCCTCTGGAGTATACCATGGAGTAGTTTTAAGACTTCCCCTTTGTAATGCAAGCTGGGTTATATGGTCCTGCCATTTTTTCCATTCATTGAGATTACCTTTGGACAAGTCCTTGCTCCTTATGGGCTGCATTTGACCGGTTAAAAAAAATATATTGATAACGACAATAAAATCTCTTGTTATGAACACCAATTATGTGTTAATTCAGTTGCATCTATCATTTATTCGGGTATAAGCACAATTTTGTTTCTAATAATCATACTAACAACAAACAATATCTGTTGTTATGACTGATAGTGTACTAAAATTCAAATGTTGCTATCAAACCTATTATGCTAAGCAACGAAATTTTCAGTAATTGGAACCGAATTGTATGATAGTACATGCAACCGACGAAATTCGATTGGCGCCAAATTCGGTTGTGATCACGAATCTGTTTTCTCTGTGTAGGTATCTACCTAGATAAATTCTTATATTTTAATAATCATATAAACGAGATATTAAACAAAGCAAGAAAAGCTTTTTTCATATATAAATCTTTATTCTACTCAAAATATGTTAAGCCAAGAGTCAAAATTATTATGTACCAAACATTAGTTCGACCTATAATTACGTATGGCTGCCCTATCTGGTTCAATATTTCACCATCTTATATGGAAAAATTAAGAATGTTTGAAAGAAAATGTCTTAGGGCTTGTGTATCTAGATTTAGATCTTCAGAAAGCAATTATGTTAAGTACATTTCTAACAATACTTTGTACAATTTATCAAATATATTAAGAATAGATAATTTTATTATCTATCTAATAAGAAACCACATCACAAGATGTATAACATGCTCAAGTAATAATCTAATAATGGCTTCATATTATACCAATGAAGAGTAAATTATTGATACATTGGAAAAGGGGTTTGTACCTCCAGAAGCCTTCTTGTATTTAGATAAAATTTTATATAGTCCCTATATTTTATCATAACTATAGACGGGCTATCGTGAAACGTGTTTGTTGTAATTCAACGACAAACGATTTTAGATATAGGACAAGTATAGGTAATAACGTATCTCTTATTACTCGAAGACTAAAAAATAAAAAAATTTGGTGGCTAAATCTATAATTGTTCTACTATTTTCCTTTCATTCTTTTGAGAAACGTTTTTTTAAATTTTTCATTGCAAATAAATAAAATAATATATTCTTCATTGAAGTACATAAAATATAATATATACATACCTACAAAAGTAATTATTATTAATATTATTTATACTAGAGAGCTCTTGTATGGGACATTGTATAATTTGAATTTGTATTGTTAACTATTGTTTATGTAGTTTAATTTTTTATCAAAAATATAAATAAATAAACGCTGTAAAAAAAAACTACGCATTTTGTTTTTGGAAAAAATTATAAAAATGTCAAGAACAAAAACATTTCTTTGTGTAAAAAATGGTAGAAATGTCAAAAACAATTGCACGTAAAACAAGTTAGCAAGGCGAATTTATTACAGGTGGTCTTAAAAGCCCTACTGATATTAGCTTAAATCACTTTTGGATGTCAAAGCTTTGTTAATTCTCTTTTATTATCTTTGTTTCTGTTTTGTTTTATTTCTGTTTTTGACATTGTATAATGATTTTACAAAAACAAATTGCTTGTGGTTTTTGTACGAGTTGTACTTGTTGTAGTACCGAGATTGCCTGGGATGAATTCGCCTTGCAAGTTAGAGTGCTATATTCGGCTTGGCCGAATCTTTGATACCCTCCACCGACAGTTCGAATGTTTAAGGAGTAATATCGAATGATGTCTATTTATTATAATTATCTTTATAAAAACAGACAACAGCATTAAAATTGGTTTTAGGCGTACCAAACTGTTTTCCGGGAGTAGGGTTTATATGGGGCCTAGGGTAAATTATGGACCGATCTTCACGAAATTTTACAGTGTAATTTCTAGTCCTATAAAACTGTGACTTACCGAATTTTGTTATGATATCATTATTTTTTACGGTTTTGGCGTACTAAACGTTTTTCCGGTAGTAGGGTTTATATGGGGCCTAAGGTAAATTATGGACCGTGTTTTCAACAGACGGACAGGCGGACATGGCTAAATCGACTTAGAATTACTCAAAGGCCCAGAATATATATACTTTATTGGGTCTGAGATGAATAATAAAAAAGTTTCACACGGAATGACAAACTTAATATACCCTTTTCACAACTAATTGTGGTGGAGGGTATAAAAACAACTCTGCACAAAATCAGCAGAAGTTTCGCGCGTCCTTCTAGTTGGCCCATTGTATGAATAAACAAGTCTGAGTTCATACGGCTCATGTCTTATTGACAAGATTCTTCCTTTTTCTTCTTTGAACATGAATTGGCGTTCAAATGAATCATGTCATGTTCACGACATGTTTTTTATTTTGTTTTATTTGATATTGAAAACAAAAACAAAATTAAACAACGAATAAGAGAGCAAAACGTAAAGACAGTACATGTGTCTGTGTACTCGTTTGTTTTCCCCTCGTCGCTCTCGCCTATAAAGTAGCAATCTTGTCAATAAGACATGAGCCGTATGAACACAGACCAAGTAAGAAAGTAGAGTTGGTCAAAGCCGACCATATGATGCCCTACACCACAGTATTTAAAAAACACATTTTCGAGAATGCACCCTATTCGGGACCCATGGCGAATCATGCTTATCTGTCCATATAATTATGGATCTATCTATGTTTTGAGATTCATTAAAACGATTTAAACTTTTTGAGAGGCAGAAATTGCCCCCTACCTCCCCATGTGGTCATATTTTTTAAAAACTGCATAGCTTATGAGTCCATATATATGTTTACTTCTATGATTTCATCTTAATTTAAATCTGTTAGACAGTTTCGGGAGGTAGAAATCGCTCTCTATGTCCCCTCGTGGTTCTATGTTTTAAAAATTGCATAGATTATGTACCCGTATAAATGAGGGGTATAGATGCAAAGACTGCAATCTCCACATTTATAGTTTTCGCAAAAAATAGTAAAAACCTCTAGCTCAAAGTATACTCATATTTATTTATTGTATGTTAGTTATGCTATTCAGTAAATATGAATATAATTAAGATATGACGCAAGTTTAAACCAAATATATATAGCGGTTTGCTGGCAACTATAATAATAAAATTGGAGATTGGTGTGTTTGCTTTAATCAAATGGACATTGCTGCTTTTGAATTAATCGAATATGGATTGTGTATTGTTTGATTTGATCTGAGATAAATAATACAGTTTTGTTTTTAATCCAAGATTTTTATACCCTTCACCGAAGGTAAGAGGGTATATATAACTTTGTCATTCCGTTTGTATGTTCCACAATATTGATCCTACACCCTATAAAGTATATATATTCTGGGTCCTTATGAAAAGCGAAGTTCAAATCCGGTTGTCCGTCTGTCCGTGTGTATGTTGAAATGGGTTTTCCGAAAACCCCAGAAATGATGTGGACTAGATTGATGTATATTTATGTCAAATATACTTTAAGTTTGCTATTGAAATTCAGCCAGATCGGTTCAAAAATGACGGAGATATGAGCAAAAAACCACGACTACCTCTAAATTTTTCCAAAAATCCCTTGTTGTTGTATTTTTTTTTATTTCTGTATATCTTGAGAACGGCAAGAGCCAAAGTTTCAAAATTAGGTACACACATTTAGGTTGCCAATACACACCATCCTACAAAATGTGGACGGGATTGGAGAAGTGGGCGTGGTACCTTCCCTACAAAAAAAATTTAAAATTGTATAAAAACTAAATTTTAGGGCTGCCATATGTCCTATGGATATGACTTATATATCAAAATATCGGAAATTTTTAGTTGAACATATTTTTTAAAAAACTCGGGAAAATCGGTTCAGATACAAAAAAGTTATGACCAAAATTAAATTATTTTTTTTAAATACCCACTTTCGGGAACCATAGATCTCCCCGAGTCCAAGCTTTATAACTAAAGTAAATGGTAAATTTTTTCTTCAACACGTCGGTATATTAATCTGCCAAATCGGTTAAAAAATGGCAGAATTATAACCGAAATACTGAATTCACAAAAATTACTCTTTTTTTTATAATTAACTTTCTTAAAATATATATTTACAAGCAAGTAACACGACTCTTTGACAATCCCTCTCAGCAGGTACCTAGTAGTACATAACTCAAATATGTGTTAGTGAAAAGAAATGTACATGTATTGATACATTTTTATTTTTCACCAGACATACAGGGTTTCATTAAATATGTTAAAATTTTATTTATTTTATTTAGTACTTTTTTTACAAAAATATTTTCAAATCGCAATGTTTAAGTTCAAAATATGTACGTATATGCATATTGATTTATATAAAACGCAGAAATTTAACATTTAACCGTATTTTAATGTATCATGTATACAAAAATCGTTTTAAAGTTAATTTTATGTAAAAACAAGTAAGAGAGCTATATTCGGCTGTGCCGAATCTTATATACCCTTCACCATTGTGGGAGCAGAATACAGAGCAACTAGACAAAAACTAAATAATTTTTACATATGTATACATACATAATTATTATACTTTAAACTCCATTATAAATTAAATTTAAAAAGCGAAAACTGGTAAATATTTTTTTTAAATCGTTTTTAGAACATAAAAAAATAAAAATTAAAAAAAAAATTTTCTTTTAAAAAAACCAGATTCGAACCAGAGAACTCACAGTTTCTAACTTAACCCGCTAGACAACTAAACTATGAAGGAACGTTGTTTGAATATCATTAAAATGAAATATGGCCCGTTTTATGTTCACTGTGTAGGGTTGTAATTACTTGTTCACCAGATATACAGCAAAAGGTAATAAAAATACAACAACAACAAGGGATTTTTTTAAAAAATTAGAGGTAGTCGTGGTTTTTCGCTGATAACTCAGCCATTTTTTAACCGATTTGACAGATTTATATACCGACGTGTTAAGCAAGAAATTTACCATTTGTTTGTGTTATAAAACTTGGACTCGGGAAGATCCATGGTTACCGAAAATGGGTATTTTAAAAAAAAAAATTAAATTTTGGTCATAACTTTTTTGTATCTGAACCGATTTTCCCGAGTTTTTTATAAAATATGTTCTACTAAAAATTTCCGATATTTTGGTATATAAATCATATCCATAGGACATATGGCAGCCTTAAAATTTAGGTTTTTATAAAATTTTTAATTTTTTTTGTACGGGAGGTACCACGCCCACTTCTCCAATCCCGCCCACATTTTGTAGGATGGTGTGTATTGGCAACCTAATTTTGTGTACCTAGTTTGGAAGATTTGGCTTTTTCCGTTCACCAGAAATACAGCAAAAGGTAATAAAAATACAACAACAACAAGGGATTTTTTTAAAAAATTAGAGGTAGTCGTGGTTTTTCGCTGATAACTCAACCATTTTTTAACCGATTTGACAGATTTATATACCGACGTGTTAAGCAAGAAATTTACCATTTGTTTGTGTTATAAAACTTGGACTCGGGAAGATCCATGGTTACCAAAAATGGGTATTTAAAAAAAAAAAATTAAATTTTGGTCATAACTTTTTTGTATCTGAACCGATTTTCCCGAGTTTTTTATAAAATATCTTCTACTAAAAATTTCCGATATTTTGGTATATAAATCATATCCATAGGACATATGGCAGCCTTAAAATTTAGGTTTTTATAAAATTTTTAATTTTTTTTGTACGGGAGGTACCACGCCCACTTCTCCAATCCCGCCCACATTTTGTAGGATGGTGTGTATTGGCAACCTAATTTTGTGTACCTAGTTTGGAAGATTTGGCTTTTTCCGTTCACCAGATATACAGCAAAAAGTAATAAAAATACAACAACAACAAGGGATTTTTTTAAAAAATTAGAGGTAGTCGTGGTTTTTTGCTCATATCTCAGCCATTTGTGGACCGATCTGGCTGAATTTCAATAGCAAAATTATAATAAGAATACCTGACAGAAAGATACCCCAACGAAGCTCCCATCATATCTGGGGGCTTCGGAAAACCCATTTCAACAGACAGACGGACAGACGGACAGACGGACAACCGGATTTGAACTTCGCTTTTCATAATGACCCAGAATATATCTACTTTATAGGGTGTAGGATCAATATTGTAGAAATTACAAACGGAATGACAAAGTTATATATACCCCTTTACCTTCGGTGAAGGGTATAAAAAAAATAATTTTTGGGATTGCAGTATTTTGATCATAACTTAGCCATTTTTAAACCGATTTGAAAGATTTAAATACCGACGTGCTTAGGAAGAAATTTACCATTTACTTGACTTAAAAAGTTTGGACTCGGGAAGATCTATGATTCCCAAAAATGGATATTTTAATAAAAAACATTTTATTTTGTCCATAACTTTTTTGTGTCTGAACCGATTTTCCCGAGTCTTGTGTAAAATATGTTCTACTAAAAATTTCCAATATTTTGGTATGTAAGTCATATCCATAGGACATATGGTAGCCTTAAAATTTAGGTTTTTATACAATTTTTAATTTTTTTTGTACGGGAGGTACCACGCCCACTTCTCCAATCCCGCCCACATTTTGTAGGATGGTGTGTATTGGCAACCTAATTTTGTGTACCTAGTTTGGAAGATTTGGCTTTTTCCGTTCACCAGATATACAGCAAAAGGTAATAAAAATACAACAACAACAAGGGATTTTTTTAAAAAATTAGAGGTAGTCGTGGTTTTTCGCTGATAACTCAGCCATTTTTTAACCGATTTGACAGATTTATATACCGACGTGTTAAGCAAGAAATTTACCATTTGTTTGTGTTATAAAACTTGGACTCGGGAAGATCCATGGTTACCGAAAATGGGTATTTTAAAAAAAAAAATTAAATTTTGGTCATAACTTTTTTGTATCTGAACCGATTTTCCCGAGTTTTTTATAAAATATGTTCTACTAAAAATTTCCGATATTTTGGTATATAAATCATATCCATAGGACATATGGCAGCCTTAAAATTTAGGTTTTTATAAAATTTTTAATTTTTTTTGTACGGGAGGTACCACGCCCACTTCTCCGATCCCGCCCACATTTTGTAGGATGGTGTGTATTGGCGACCTAATTTTGTGTACCTAGTTTGGAAGATTTGGCTTTTTCCGTTCACCAGATATACAGCAAAAAGTAATAAAAATACAACAACAACAAGGGATTTTTTTAAAAAATTAGAGGTAGTCGTGGTTTTTTGCTCATATCTCAGCCATTTGTGGACCGATCTGGCTGAATTTCAATAGCAAAATTATAATAAGAATACCTGACAGAAAGATACCCCAACGAAGCTCCCATCATATCTGGGGGCTTCGGAAAACCCATTTCAACAGACAGACGGACAGACGGACAGACGGACAGACGGACAACCGGATTTGAACTTCGCTTTTCATAAGGACCCAGAATATATCTACTTTATAGGGTGTAGGATCAATATTGTAGAAATTACAAACGGAATGACAAAGTTATATATACCCTTTTACCTTCGGTGAAGGGTATAAAAAAAATAATTTTTGGGATTGCAGTATTTTGATCATAACTTAGCCATTTTTAAACCGATTTGAAAGATTTAAATACCGACGTGCTTAGGAAGAAATTTACCATTTACTTGACTTAAAAAGTTTGGACTCGGGAAGATCTATGATTCCCAAAAATGGATATTTTAATAAAAAACATTTTATTTTGTCCATAACTTTTTTGTGTCTGAACCGATTTTCCCGAGTCTTGTGTAAAATATGTTCTACTAAAAATTTCCAATATTTTGGTATGTAAGTCATATCCATAGGACATATGGTAGCCTTAAAATTTAGGTTTTTATACAATTTTTAATTTTTTTTGTACGGGAGGTACCACGCCCACTTCTCCAATCCCGCCCACATTTTGTAGGATGGTGTGTATTGGCAACCTAATTTTGTGTACCTAGTTTGAAAGATTTGGCTTTTTCCGTTCACCAGATATACAGCAAAAGGTAATAAAAATACAACAACAACAAGGGATTTTTTTAAAAAATTAGAGGTAGTCGTGGTTTTTCGCTGATAACTCAGCCATTTTTTAACCGATTTGACAGATTTATATACCGACGTGTTAAGCAAGAAATTTACCATTTGTTTGTGTTATAAAACTTGGACTCGGGAAGATCCATGGTTACCGAAAATGGGTATTTTAAAAAAAAAAATTAAATTTTGGTCATAACTTTTTTGTATCTGAACCGATTTTCCCGAGTTTTTTATAAAATATGTTCTACTAAAAATTTCCGATATTTTGGTATATAAATCATATCCATAGGACATATGGCAGCCTTAAAATTTAGGTTTTTATAAAATTTTTAATTTTTTTTGTACGGGAGGTACCACGCCCACTTCTCCAATCCCGCCCACATTTTGTAGGATGGTGTGTATTGGCGACCTAATTTTGTGTACCTAGTTTGGAAGATTTGGCTTTTTCCGTTCACCAGATATACAGCAAAAAGTAATAAAAATACAACAACAACAAGGGATTTTTTTAAAAAATTAGAGGTAGTCGTGGTTTTTTGCTCATATCTCAGCCATTTGTGGACCGATCTGGCTGAATTTCAATAGCAAAATTATAATAAGAATACCTGACAGAAAGATACCCCAACGAAGCTCCCATCATATCTGGGGGCTTCGGAAAACCCATTTCAACAGACAGACGGACAGACGGACAGACGGACAACCGGATTTGAACTTCGCTTTTCATAAGGACCCAGAATATATCTACTTTATAGGGTGTAGGATCAATATTGTATAAATTACAAACGGAATGACAAAGTTATATATACCCTTTTACCTTCGGTGAAGGGTATAAAAAAAATAATTTTTGGGATTGCAGTATTTTGATCATAACTTAGCCATTTTTAAACCGATTTGAAAGATTTAAATACCGACGTGCTTAGGAAGAAATTTACCATTTACTTGACTTAAAAAGTTTGGACTCGGGAAGATCTATGATTCCCAAAAATGGATATTTTAATAAAAACATTTTATTTTGTCCATAACTTTTTTGTGTCTGAACCGATTTTCCCGAGTCTTGTGTAAAATATGTTCTACTAAAAATTTCCAATATTTTGGTATGTAAGTCATATCCATAGGACATATGGTAGCCTTAAAATTTAGGTTTTTATACAATTTTTAATTTTTTTTGTACGGGAGGTACCACGCCCACTTCTCCAATCCCGCCCACATTTTGTAGGATGGTGTGTATTGGCTAAAGGGCTGCAAGAATACATTCATTTGTTTATTACACACAAGCATTCCAATATTCATTCAAATATTTAAATAGTTAAATACTGGCTTACAGAGTTTAAGAGTTAAAATATAAAAGAGAGTGTAGTCTGTGTTTTACTTTATTATAACAAAGGCACACATTCTATTCACTCTTTTTCTTTGAATATTTATTTACTCAATTTGCAAATGCAAACACACACAAGTATATGGTAACAGTTAGACTATGTGCAAGAAATACTACATAGTAAAATTAGTACTTATGTTTATTCTCATTACAAATATATCTCTATTAAACAGAATTTTGCAACAAAAATTATAAAAATTGGATTAAGAGTATATTAAAAAGGAATTTAAAATTCTTGCGTTTTACGTTTTCGATTTCCATAACAAAAGTTGCTAGTAATAATATTAATGTATTCATGTTATGAGTAAAACATTCAAATAATATTATATTCGAAACTTATACACATTTTATTATGTCTGTTTTATTTGAATGTGGTAGTATTTTTTTCTGTTTACATACAGTTGTTTTCTTTTCTCTTTCGCCTTGTGTGTTTATTCATTTGTTTTTTTAACAGAAAATGTAAAGCACTGCGTACTTAAATCGTTTGTTGTACTTTACTTTACCTACTTAAAAAACAAATGAATGTATTCATATGCCTTTTAAATGTAGTCATGCAGACCTTTAGTATTGGCAACCTAATTTTGTGTACCTAGTTTGGAAGATTTGGCTTTTTCCGTTCACCAGATATACAGCAAAAGGTAATAAAAATACAACAACAACAAGGGATTTTTTTAAAAAATTAGAGGTAGTCGTGGTTTTTCGCTGATAACTCAGCCATTTTTTAACCGATTTGACAGATTTATATACCGACGTGTTAAGCAAGAAATTTACCATTTGTTTGTGTTATAAAACTTGGACTCGGGAAGATCCATGGTTACCGAAAATGGGTATTTAAAAAAAAAAAATTAAATTTTGGTCATAACTTTTTTGTATCTGAACCGATTTTCCCGAGTTTTTTATAAAATATGTTCTACTAAAAATTTCCGATATTTTGGTATATAAATCATATCCATAGGACATATGGCAGCCTTAAAATTTAGGTTTTTATAAAATTTTTAATTTTTTTTGTACGGGAGGTACCACGCCCACTTCTCCACTCCCGCCCACATTTTGTAGGATGGTGTGTATTGGCAACCTAATTTTGTGTACCTAGTTTGGAAGATTTGGCTTTTTCCGTTCACCAGATATACAGCAAAAAGTAATAAAAATACAACAACAAGGGATTTTTTTAAAAAATTAGAGGTAGTCGTGGTTTTTTGCTCATATCTCAGCCATTTGTGGACCGATCTGGCTGAATTTCAATAGCAAAATTATAATAAGAATACCTGACAGAAAGATACCCCAACGAAGCTCCCATCATATCTGGGGGCTTCGGAAAACCCATTTCAACAGACAGACGGACAGACGGACAGACGGACAACCGGATTTGAACTTCGCTTTTCATAAGGACCCAGAATATATCTACTTTATAGGGTGTAGGATCAATATTGTAGAAATTACAAACGGAATGACAAAGTTATATATACCCTTTTACCTTCGGTGAAGGGTATAAAAAAGTACTTTAAGAAAAAAATTTGCTACCTTTAATATCATCTTTAAATCCTTCTTTGTAAATCCTTCCAAATGTATTACTATGCCAAATACTTCTGCATATCTTTTATTTTTTAATAATTTATTTGATATGTTTAATATTTCCAATGACTCGTTCATTGGTTCCAATGAACAATTAAATTACTTGCACAATGCTGCAATTGAAATTGAAACTATTAAAATAGAAAATGCACTAGGTAAAAATATTATTAAAAAATTTTCGTTTAAAAATGGCTGGTTGTTAAACATTAAAAGTTTAGGTAAGTTGTGGGAATTTTTACAAAAAGAAGGTTTTCCATTTTTATTAACCAGACGTTTAACACAAGACAATTTAGAACACTTTTTCGGGTACATGCGACGTGGAGCAGGAAATGTCGACCGTATTACAAGCACAATGTTCTGTAGGCTTTTCCAAAAACGGTGGGGGTTACATTTTGTAAACATTGTCGCAACAGGCAATTGCGAAATATATAATGAAAATGAAATTTCTAATAATGATACAACAAACTCAACTTTCGAGTTATTACTAGAAGAAGCTGTACTGAACTTTTACATTGAAGAACATTTAGATTAAATCCAATATATACATACAGAAGGTTTTTCACATGATTTGAATGATGTAGAAAATTCAGAAGAAAATATATTTTTGGAAAATAATGCGGAAACATACGTGTGTGGCTATCTTTATAAAAAATTATACAAAATGCATAATTGTTTAAATGATTTGCCAAAATTTAACGATATATCCTTTAATGACAAGTATAGTTTTTGTTATGAAAAGGAATTAAAAAAAACACATTAGTTAAACCTCCGGAAGATTTCCAGGAATACGTCAAGCAATTGAGTGAAGCATTCCTAAGTTTATTTAATACTGTGTGTCATAAAAATAGTTAATCAAAAATTTTATTTGAAAAACTTTCACAATGTGATCCAAAATTTAAATGCTGTAATAATATAAATCACAAAGATTTTATATATTTTTTCATTAGAGTGCGAATTTATTTCGTTTTAAAATTTTTCAACAGAGATTCTGCCACTCCAAATTTAAAAAGTTAAGTTTTAAAACTTTCCAATATATAATTAAGATTTGCATTAAAAAAGTGTTTTAAAAATTTTTTTAATTATATTTCATTTAATTACTGTTGGTGTTCTGTAAAAAAAGCAATTCATATACCTTTTTTTGATCAATTATTAAATGTAATTTAAGTTGTTTGATAATTTTACGTTACATTATTTATAACATTTTTAATTTTTATTCATTTAATTATGTATGTTAAAATAAGTGCCACTTTTGTATGTTAACTTGTACAAATTAATTTAATTTTACAATTTGTATACCCTTCACCATATATCCATATTTATATGGAACTATTTACATAACTTTCTGTCATTATATATATTTGTTTCGTGAAAAGTTTTATAAAAATAAAATATTTGGTTAATTTATATAACCTGTTACAAAATTTCATCAAGTTTCTTTAAAGTACTATATACACGGATATAACATTAACACTCAGGCAGTCAACTAGTTGAACGGACATGATTAGATAGAGTTATAGAAATGTTACTCTACAATTAAAGAAAATACTTTGCAATTCATGGCGATACAGAACCCAGTAAAAACTTCGCCTACAAAATAATCTGTTGAGTAATTAGGAAAAAGTAAAAAGGCTACTTACAATTCTACTGAAAGAATCAATGAATTTTACAAGGGAAGTCCCAAAATGAATGCATTAAAAAGTAAGTCATTAGTATACCCTTCACCACAGGTGGTGAAAAAGTGTATATGTATGTATTAAACTTTGTCATTCAAAATTGATCTTAGACCCTATAAAGTATATACATATCATCTGGGTTCTTATGATGAGCGGAGTTGTTTTAACAATGTCCGTCTGTGTGTTTCTGAAATAAGAGTTATCTTAAAGTTACACATTCCAGTAACCATAACTTTGTTTTTGAAATTATGTGTGGAACAATGTAATTTAAGCATTTAAAAGGTTTATGTAAACTTTGTCAATTTCTATTTGTATCCCTTTTTTCAACATATTAATACTAAAATTAGCAACTCTGATAAACTAATTTAAAATCTACCACAAAAAAAATTTACGTCAAAAATTATATTTTTTAATTTTTATTTGTGCAATAAGAACTGATTTTATATGTTAAAATGTGATAAATATTTTTAAAAAATTAATATAATTAGATGTGTTGTAATAAAAATCTGGAACAATCCCAATTTTCCAAAATATTTGATGCAAGAATTCGTGACATTTGTGTTGTTTTTGTTTCTCTCAAGTGTGTTGAATTCACACAGGACATGTACATACATGTGAGAGAATAAAATTTAAAAAAGAGTCGTGTTATAGGGCCCATACACAATACCATCATGATTGTACAATCAAGTGATTGTGCAATTAAACTTAAAGCACACAACACACCAGCATGCTGGTACAAAATTCATTTTTTACCAAAAATTGTGTGGAAAAGGTTGTAATGAATAACAATAAAATTTCTGCTGCTGTTATTGCAGATTATCCTAAAACGAACAAGGAGTAAAAAAACTTGTTTGGATGAAGAAATGGCTAAAAAACAAAGGAGAACTACGTCATAGTAAACTTCTAAAAAAAAAAAAAAAAAATTGACAATCAGCGCAGAAGATGATTTAAATAATTTTTTAAATCACCCCAGGAAAAACTTTTTGATTTTTAGTAATAGGTGGTAGTTATTTCATACATTACCTGGTAAGTAGTTGCCATTATTCTGAAAACTTCAATAAGTACTTACTAGTAATGACCTCAGCAACTACTTATTACTTCTGTTATTTTCACTACTGAATATTTGCTTACTGGTAACGTACTCAATAACTACTTATTAGGTCTATTATCTAGTGATTTTTGGCTTCTGGTAAGTTTATTGTAAGTACTTACAATTCAACTTACTACAGTACTTTTCGCTTATAGTCACATCCTTTAGTTGCAACCATAACGTGGACTATATCGCTATGACGCATATAACCGAATTCGAATATAATCAAGTTATGTGAATAAATGAAATAAAAAATTCATATAAATTACACCGACATTAGGCTTATGGTTTTACAACAGAGTTGCATACAATATAAAAAATAGTTAAAATAATAACAAGATATTTCATAGCTGATACCAAAGGCAAAAACTAATTTTTTACGAGAAGAGAGTTGGTCAAAATTTAAAGGATTTAATTCATTCTTTCTATGCATGGATTTTTGATTCGAAAACTAAAAAGAACTTAGTAAATTTTGCTAATGTGACTATAAATCCATTAATTTGCTGTACTTTGCCCTTTGATGACTGTTGATAGATGGAATATATGGCAAATGTGCTTATATCGCTAAATGGACTATAAAGTTAATATTTTATATTAAATTAACATATAGCGGCAAAATAAACAGATAAAATGGACTAAATCGCTAATGTGACTATAAGCGTAGTGACTATAAACGAAAAATACTGTAGTAGTTAAATAACAACTAGGTATTTTTTGACTTCTAGTAAGTGTATTTTGTAAGTACTGAATTCTTTGGACACCTCGAACAAAAAGTTATTCAGCCGAAAAATAAGAAGTGTTTATTCTCTCCAACATTATTTGCTAACTTACCAGGTAAGTAAAGTTTTTGCTGGGACGATTGCAGTATTTCGTACTTTTAACTTTCCATAGGCAAGGCATTGTTTTATACAGTTCGAGAAATTCTCCCCAAAATATTTTTTCTTTGGCATTCATGTTTTAAATTTTGTATTTTTTGATGTTTATGCCTTGACGATTTAACATTTATGAGCTAACTTTACAGCACACGATACAATCATGCTGGTACAATCAAAAAAATATCAAACTATTTTTGATAAAGCACCATCAGCTGGTACAATCACACCACAAGCTCATACACGGTCAATCAGCTGGCACAATTACTAGATTGTACAATCATGATGGTATTGTGTATGGGCCCTATTACTTATTATACTTTGTTTACAAGTTTATACAAATGTTTATATATAAATATAACTTAAGTAAATGGTAAAATTCTTCCTTAACACGTCGGTATATAAAACTATCAAATCGTTTAGACAATAGGTAATTTATGAGCAAAATACTTCAAAAATGGGCTAAAAAACATCAAAATTTTTATAAAAACCTAAATTTTAGGGCTGCCATATGTCCTATGTATATGACTTATATACCAAAATGTCGGAAATTTGTATGAGTTATAACCGAAATACTGGGGTCTAATCACCGCATACGATATCGAGCAAAATTCATCGAAATTATTTATTTTGGTATTGAAATGTATTGAATTTGAAATAATAGCATTCGACATCGAGTAACTCAACATTACATTTATCGAGTTTTCATTCGATACGCCAGTGTCTATCGTATGCAAAAAAATTCAATAGTTTATTCGATACGATAGTATCGAATGCAGTGATTAGACCCCTGAATTCCCGAAAATTACTCTTTATACCCTTTACCGAAGGTAAAAAGGTATATACAATATTGATCCTACACCCTATAAAGTATATATATTCTGGGCCCTTATGAAAAGCGAAGTTCAAAACCGGTTGTCTCTTATTTAAAAAAAAAAATATTTACCAGTTTTATTTAGTTTTTGTCTAGTTGATCTGTATTCTGCTCGCACATTGGTGAAGGGTATATAAGATTCGGCACAGCCGAATATAGCACTCTAACTTGTTTATGATAGCATGGGCAATGTACCCTAAAAAATCAGTAGTTATAAAATTCCGTGTATATATCAAATATGAAAAATTGGGAATTAAGCACGTCATACGGAAATCCTATTAATAATAAACTTTGTATTCCCGAAAATAACTTTGATAATATAATTGCATGTGCCCGTGCATAAAACTGAATTGGAAAATTGGTTTGTTTTTTTGTTGTTTTCTTACGAAGACAATAGAATGAAGCAGTTTGTTTTTTAATTTTGTTTTTTCTTTAAACCCACTTACAACTACAATTCGAGTCGGAAAGAACCCAACCAATTGTAGGGGGAAGTAAGAAAAGATAAACTCACTGTTTATTGTTGGTGTTCTGTTTAAGCTTTAATATTGTTACAAGTAAGACTTAGAGTGTTTATAATTCTTATTCGCTTTAGGGTTTTATTTGTTTAATATTTTTGGCTTTTCTAAAATCTTTGGAAAAGGTTTCCTGATGAGCTGGCCTAAGCAACCAGTGAAATGCGCACAGAAGCTAGCTTTCCCTCAACAATAAATTTCAGTGTATTTATCAAATATGAAAAATTGGGAATTTAGCACGTCATACGGAAATCGTATTAATAATATAAAATTCTTAAATAAAACATAACAAACACTTAATTTGTATACCCTTCACCACAGGTGGTGAAAGGAGTATACATAAGTTTGTCATTCCGTTTGTAATTTCTATAATATTGATGTTAGACCCTATAAAGTATAGATATATTCTGGGTCCTTATGAGGAGCGAAGTTGATTTAACCATGTCCGTCTGTCCGTTGAAATGGATTTTCCGAAGACCCCATATATGATGGGGGCCAGGTTATTATACATTTATGTTACATATGGTCCGGAATTGTTTGCTATTGAAATTCAGCAAGATCGGTCCACAAATGGCTGAGATATGAGTAAAAAATCACGACTGCCTCAAATTTTTTCCTTTAAAGGTCCAATTAGACGTGATATTACCACACCAACACTGTATTACCAAAACGACATAAACATACCATACAAACCAATTTGGTTTCTACGGTCATACAGTGGCTATGGTAATACAGTGTTGGTAATGTGGTTTTTTTTTGTTGTTTTTATACCCTTCACTACAAGTGGTGGATTTTATTTGCAATGTGTTTAATTCTACGCATACACATCCACATTAATGCATGTATGTATATGATATGCCGCTCAAATAAAGAAACAAAATCATAGACTCAATATATTTTAATTTACAGCTTCTTTAGTAAAAGCATTCGTAGCCGAGGTGTTCAATTTTCTCCTAAGACTGATGATATTGCCAGTTCGAATCCCAAAAAGATTTTTTTTATTTAATTTTTTTATGTTCTAAAAAACGATTTTGGCAAAAGAAGAAACGGGCTTAGGGTACATATGTATATAAATTTATTGTTTTTTATATTCTTCGGCATGACGAAATGAAAACTTGCCGTGGCTCAATTTATATTTATTTATACCTATCTAAAGAACGTTATGTATGTACATAACTTTATGTTCTTATCTCATCAGGTTGAAGGGTATATAAGATTCGGCATAGCCGAATATAGCACTCTTACTTGTTTCTTGATTGATTTGGTGGAACTTCATAACAACTTAGCTCCATAATTACGGCTAATGACAAAGTTATAAAATGAACAATAAAACTAACAGCCTTCGTATCTGTTTCATATAAAAAAGAATTTGTTAAGTTTTTTCATTTATTTTTAAAATAGCATGCATTTTCGAAATTGGTTGAAAGAAAAAGAGCTTAACAAACTGTGACCATTGCAAAAACGACAATCTCTTATGGACATTGTCGTTTTTGCATAAATTCTTAGTTTTTGAACATATTTTTTTATGTGATAAAAGTGTATCTGGTTATGTCATATTCACTTATCGGAAAAATTCATTATTCATCATAAAAGGTATTATCACATACGTTTGTGAAAAAAGTGGAGATTGCAGCCTATGCATCTATACCCCTCAAATGTGGATCTATCTACATATGTTGTCAGTTTTATTAAAATTATGACCAATTTTCAGGATTGATATTAACGGCAATTTTCACCAAGTTCGGTTAAAACTAACTTTCAATTAAAGTTCCGGTTACCAATATGTTTTGACAGCTACATATAACCGATAGTTAATTTTAACCGAACTTGGTGAAAATGGCCGTAAAACACATTTATTTTTAAAATCGTTTTAAATACAAAATTCTCTTCTTCACTAAAAACTTAAGTGAAACTTAAGTCACCGATGTGGTACACTTATGGTGTTTTCTTTTCTAAAAAATAATGATGCATTATAGTTGTGTAATATATTTATTAGGTTACACGAGCCCTTACAAAGTGATACATTTTTCTAAATTACAATGGAACAAAATAATAGCTACGTTTTACACTCAACACTAATGTGTATTTAGCGTGTTAAATATTGAATGCAAAGTTTGTACTAAAAGCGATATTCACCACGTTTGTAGCAATTTTCAACATTAAATTTTTTCAGAATTCCAATAAGCGTTAACAGCACTGATTTTCAATAATAAATGTCAGCTGTTGTTAAAAATTTTGCGACAAAGAAATATAATAAAAGTAAAACAAACGAAAAACAAAAAGGTTTTATATCCATCACAATATAACTAAAAATCACAATATAACTCAAATTGTCCGCAAACACAAGAAAAAAACTACTTGCTTGCATAAAAAAGTACTTTACGCAGATGCAAAAAAGGGTATTATCTCACACTCAGTTATAACAGCGGGTAAGAAATGGAACAAATTTGCCATTTATTGTTGCAACATGTTTAAAAAGGAAAACGAAAACTTCTCACATTTTTGCATATATTTTTAGAATGGAACAAAAACTTGCACGAATGGTAGCATATATGGAACCTTATTGTCAGAAAAGAAAACACCATTAATTTCAACTTAAGTTTCCATTGTAATATTTTAGCAAGGTGGCCTCAATACCACAACAACAGGCAAAGCATTAAGAGTCAGCTGTTTTTTCAGACCACCTCGTAAATAAATACACTTTTTTATATTTTTTTTTTTTTTTTGTATTTAGTAGTGCTACCATACTTGTATCTTAATTAAATAAAACTTTTCAAATAAAACTCGAAAAACCAATCTGTTTTAAATACGATTTAAGTTTGTTATGAAAATTAAATTAATATTGAGTTAAATACTATCCTGAAAATTGGGCATTAGTTTGATAGTTTCTGGGAGCCAGACTTTTAAAAAATCAACTCTGATTTATCTCTTTAATGTCCACATTATATTAAACAAAAATGCAACACGTTTTGCTTAAATCATCATAATTTTTTGTTTGTTTTTGTTTTTCCCTCCCCATTAAAACATTTTTTTTTTCAATATAAATATGTGAAAGAATTGTTCTTGTCGACATTGTGGGCCATTTACTGGCCACGCAGTAAATTAACTAAAACAAGTTAGAGTGCTAAGTTCGGCTGTGCCGAATCTTGGATACCCTCCACCGACAGTTGGAATGTTTTAGGAGTAATACCTGTATGATGTCTATTTATTATTATTATCTGCATTAAAATTGGTTGCCGTTTAGACCTACATATCGTTAGCTTAAATGCAAAAGGACGTAACTAACAAAAATATAATTTTACAGGAGAAGCAAATAACTTTATTAAATGAAAATAATAAACATGTCAGAAAACATGCGTTAATGAGTCATCCATGGAATTCTTTCAACAGTTTTCGAAGGAAACCATTTCATTATATTTTGATGAAAAAAAATGAGTAATTGCGTAGTTTTTCATTGATAAAATAAACACGCTTGAAGTTACGTCCCTTTGTTTTTTGTTTATAAAAGCGGAATTTTTGATCGCAGAAGTGTAAGATTTTGTGAAGACATGTAGTTCAATGGCATTTATAATAATCAATCAAAAACACGATTTTGAATTTTTGGTTAGTTACGTCTTTTTGCATTTTAGCTAACGATATATAAAATTATTGACCGACAATCAGAAAGTTTAATGCTTTTTATAGCAATTTTAAATAGCTTGAGTAAAATATCATGATTCGTAACAGCTTAAGCTGAACTTTAATGATTTTCGGGAGAGCAAATAATATTGAAGCTATGAGCCAATCATCCCAAAATTCTACAGAGTGATTTCTGGTATTAAAAAACATAAATTTCAATACAGCGGAGCAATTAGTTTTAGCGTTTGCAGTGAATTTCAGAAGGCTGCTAAAATGGGATCTAAGGTAAATTATGGACGGTATGTCACAAAATTGCATAACATTTTTTATTTGCCATATGAAGCTATGCTGGAAGAAAGTTTACCGCAATATCTATATCTGCTACGGTTTTAGGCGTATTTAATTATTTTACCAGAGTGGGCTTTATATGGGGCCTAGGGTAAATTATGAATCGATCTTCACGAAATTTCAGAGTGTCATTTCTACTCCTATAAAACTGTGACGTACAAATTTCTATTATGATAGCATTGTAAATTACGTAAGCCGTACTAAACTGTTTTCCGGTAGTAAGGTTTATATGGGGCCTAGGGTAAATTATGGACCGGTCTTCACAGTCTTATTTCTAGTCCTATAAAACTTTGATGTTCCAAATTTTGGTATGATAGCAGTATTTTTTACGGTTTTATGCGTACTAGGGTAAATTATGGGGCGAAATTTCACAGTGTTATTTCGAGTCCTATAAAACTGTGACGTACCAAATTTTGTTATGATAGCATTATTTATTATGGTTTTAGGCGTACTAATGCGTTTTCCGGGAGTATGGTTTATATGGGGCCCAGGGTAAATTATGAACCGATCTTCACGAAATTTCAGAGTGTCATTTCGAGTCCTATAAAACTGTGACTCACCAAATTTTGTTATGATAGCATTGTTAATTAAGGTTTTAGGCCCAGAACAGACGGTTAAACGCAACTGCAACGAAAGCCTTTAGAAATTATTATTTTGCAACCAGTTTCAATCGTTTTCCACACACCCTGCAACCTAAATTGTACCAGAATGTAATAAAATTATCACAATCATTTCGATTTTCTTTGAAAACAGATGAAACGCAAACAGGAGCTTCCTGCACGCCGGTTTCAATGCAACTGATTTCCAATGCATTTCAAACTGGTCTCAAAATGGTCGCGTCGTGTGTGGTCCCTCAAAGGAGTCTATGGCATAAACTCAAATGAAACTCGAAAATAACTAGAATTTGCAGTTGCGTTTCACCGTCTGTTCTGGGCCTTAGGCGTACTATACTGTTTCCCGGAGTAGGGTTTATATGGGGCCTAGGCTAAGGTATGGACGGATCTTCTAGAAATTTTACAGCATGATCTCCAGTTGAATAAAACGAATTTTTGCAAAATCTTTTATCATTCTGTGCATTTTTCCACCATTTATGTTAGCTTTTGTAACAAAATTATCAATTTTTTTTAGGTGGTGGTTCCACATTTTGATTCATAGCTCTGATCCTTTTGAACCGATTATGCTGGATTTCAATCCCAAACTGCTTAGGATAACAACGAGCAATTTGACACCAAGTTTGTTTACTTCTTTTGAGTTTTTCGAAAGTGAGCGTGTTTTCAACAGACGGACAGAAGGTCAGACGGACAGAAGGTCAGACGGACAGACAGACGGATATGGCTACATCGACTTAGAATTACTCAATGACCCAGAATATATATACTTAATGGGGTCTGAGATGAATAATAACAAAGTTTCACACGGAATGACACACTTAGTATACCCACTTCACAACTAATTGTGGTGGAGGGCAGGGTTGTCAGATCGATTTTGACCTTTTTCGCCAAATTCAATATCAACAAATTAGAGTGCTATATTCGGCTGTGCCGAATCTTTGATACCCTCCACCGACAGTTCGAATGTTTAAGGAGTAATATCTGTATGATGTTATTATTATCTTAAACTGTGACGATTTGTTATTAATTATGGTTTTAGGCGACTAAACTGTTTTCCGGTAGTAGGGTTTATATAGGGCCTAGGGTAAATTATGGACCGATCATCACGAAATTTCACAGCGTCATTTCTAGTCCTTTAAAACTGTGACGTACCAATTTCTGTTATGCTAGCATTATTAATTATGGTGTTAGGTGTACTAAAATGTTTTCCGGGAGTAGGGTTTCTATGGGCCCAAGGATAAATTATGTACCGATCTTCACGAAATTTCCCAGTATCATTTGCAGTCGTACAAAACTGTGACGAGCCAAAATTTGTTATGATTGCATTATTTTTTACGGTTTTAGGCGTACTTAACTGTTTTCCGGGAGTAGGGTTTCTATGGGCCCTAGGGTAAATTATGTACCGATCTTCACGAAATTTCCCAGTATCATTTGTAGTCCTACAAAACTGTGACGAGCCAAAATTTGTTATGATTGCATTATTTTTTACGGTTTTAGGCGTACTAAACTGTTTTCCGGGAGTAGGGTTTCTATGGGGCCTAGGGTAAATTATGTACCGATCTTCACGAAATTTCACAGTGTCATTTGTAGTCCTATAAAACTGTGACGTACCAAATTTTGTTACGCTAGCGTTATTTTTTACGATTTTAGGCGTACTAAACTGTTTTCCGGGAGTATTGCTTATATGGGGCTTAGGGTAAATTATGGCGGGATCATCACGAAATTTAACAGCGTGATTTCCAGTCAACTAAAACAAATTTTTGCAAAATCTTATCTCATTCCGTGCCTTGTTCCAGCATTTATGTTATTTTTTGTAACAAAATTATCAATTTTTTTAGGTGGTGGTTCCACATTTTGATTCATAGCTCTGGTCCTACTGAACCGATTTTGCTGGATTTCAATCCCAAACTGCTTAGAATAACTACAAGCAATTTGGCACGAAGTTTGTTCATTTCTTTTGAGTTGTTCGAAAGTGAGCGTGTTTTCAACAGACGGACAGACAGACGGACATGGCTAAATCGACTTAGAATTACTCAAGGACCCAGAATATATATACTTTATGGGGTCTGAGATGAATAATAAAAAAGTTATATACCTCCTTCACAACTAATTGTGGTGGAGGGTATAAAAATCGACAAAGCCTTTGTTTACAATATTTTGACAATAAAATACATATTTTTTAAATTATTAAAAATATTTTTTATAAATCCTAAAAACTAAATAAGTTCCGTCCGTATCGCTTAAATACGCCAAAAATTCAAACAATAGTTAGTGAATGCAAAAAAGGTACGATGTTTACTATAAAATAATTTATAGTAGTCTACTTAAAGCAACAAAAAAAGATTTTTTGCGGCTAGTACTAAATAAATATTAGAAATGCACTATATACAATAGTTGCAGTTTTATTATATATATAAAACGCTTCACCGACAAGACTCGCTATTTGTCTTCTAATTTGGAATACATTTATTCAACGAAAGTACAAAAGAAGTGCAACATGTACTATTCCCATTCATATAACTTATCAGGAATTTTCTGAAAATCACTCTTTGTGAAAGTGATTTGAAATCACAAAAAAGGTGTTCTGGACAAAAAGCTTTTTTCATAATTGTGAGTTTAAACCAGTCAGCTAAGTGGCCGCTGATTTAAAATTACTTGCTTATTTGTTTCCACCATTTTTAACTAAGTTAAAACTTTTGTGGTTTTCAAAACACCCATTAATCACAATTGTGATTTCAAAATCACAAGTGATTTGAAATCTTGTGATTTACAGAACATGCCTGTTTAACTCCTAATAACGCGTCTAGAAGTTCGTATTGCATTCTAATTTGAAGGCAAGTTTTAGTGGAGTTCATAGTTTCAACACAGGCATTACTAGTTGTAAAAACCGCATATTAAGGACAGCCAAAGTAAAGACCTTAAAATTTTACGTACCTGCCGTATCCTTGTAGCTTTAAAATGTTGGTCTAAACTTATTTAGCTATCTTTCCAATTTTCATGAACGTCCAAAGGTATGATAGGATTTATAAAAATCTTTATAAAAAACAACATATTTTATCTGTGATAATAAATTGCCACATACATATAAGTAGACTTAAAACATATTCGTGTTTTAAGAAATTCTATTTATTGATTTTTTTAAGAGCAATTTCTAAAAAATACCAGACAGATCAAAAATTAGCTCGCCAAACATGTTTGAAAATCGCGACGTTTGGCGAGAAATCGCCACATCTAACAACCCTGGTGGAGGGTATAAAAAGAGAGCAAATTAAAAAAACCAACAAAAATGTTTGGTATTAATCGGATGTCAAAATATTTTCACGACATACTGTATGTTTGTATTAACAATATATTTCATTCACAATAAAAATCAAAACAAAACCAATTGATCAAGAATTAACATTCCAATGTCCAATTAAGTTAAAGAAAAATCTAGTGAAAATGTTAGAAGATCTAAACGACGATTGCCTGCTGCAAATATTCAGCTTTTTGCCACTCAACGATCAACTAGGACTAACCGATGTTTGCCAACGTTTCCAATATCTGATAGTAAATTATATATGGTCCAAGAAATACCATAACATCGATACACGAATGCCCAGTTTGCAGTCCCTTAGCCTTCAGCAATATAAGAAATTCTTCCAAACTAATAAGGATAACATACGCAAATTGAAAGTAGCAGATGCCAATAATTTTGTCTATGTATATAACTCCAATCGAACAAATGAACGACCGGATTATACATTTTATTTGGGACTTAAAATGCCAAATCTTAAAGTATTATATTGCAAGTATGCCCAGGTGCATGATGGCTACATAAAAATGTTAAGTAAATATTGTCCGAAGTTGGAATATTTATATTTGGGAAAAAGTATTATATCTGGAGCGCATTTAGAAGACATGAAATGCTTAAGAGCGATATCACTTGGTGATCATGTCATCCAAATGCCCATGAGTATGAATGAATATGAGGATATGGCGTTCTATTAATTTCCCCCAAGCAACAATTTTATTAAAAACAGCTGTCAACATTCCCATGAAGAATTGAGAACATATTTCTATTACGTGGTTGTTTCTTGTCCTATATCGAACAAATACAGAGGGGTGGTTAGAAGGATAATTTTTTAAATAACATAGGGTACGTTCGTAAATGCAGTTGCTTTATTATGTATATATTTGCAAATTAAAAATAGGAATGGCATTTTAAAAGCGATTATAAAATTTAAAAGAAAATTAAAAATTAAGTTATTTAAAAAAAAATATGATTTTTTCGTGAATTAAAAAAGCTTAAAGCTCAGTAAAGCGTGAAAGTTTTTAGACAAAGGTCCAGTCAGTAATTCTAAGTTTGCTAAGAATAAATTCCATAAACCTAAAACTACTAAAAAGGACTTCAAAAGCTTAAAAGTAAAAATATTAACAAATAGCAATGTTTAAGCCCGATAGAACTTCAAATTGTAAAAAACAACACAAAAAAATTAAACTATATAAAAAAAAAAAATATTTTATGATCACAGCGTTTGTCGACGACCATTCAGTATTTTGCCACTGGATGCGCATTTTGTAAGCTCCACCGTATAGTGCATTTTCCTGGATTAATTGGAGTCTGTTGTAGATGGCTCTCACTTCCTATGCGGCAATTTGGTTTGCTAACAACCCCGTTAATCCAAAACTGAGTCGTAAATCATACAAATCACGATGTCTTTTATAACTTACGCGAAACGATGACTGGTTTTCAAAGTTAATTTAGATAATTTGGTATCGTTGTTTATGCGTAAATCTGTTTATGGTAATTTGCAAAAATATACTGATCATCAAAGTCTTTACTTATTATAATAATTTTAAATGCTTAATGCTCGTGGTTTTAAGGGAATAAATACTCAGAGGAACTTTAACTGTCTGGCCACAATAAAAACATTCCTTTCGTATGTTTATATTAAAAACAATAATAAAAAAATAAGACTGGTTTTGTTTTTAATGTACCAGGCGGTAAATCGTGAGCTCATTATTGGTTTGACCTACCGACCATTTAAAAAAGAATTGAGTTAGGCATGGGAAATTTATGTTTTTAATACCCCTTTTATGAAGCCAAAATCTGTTTTACAAAAATTTTTCATGGTTTCTGAGATATTAAGCATTAATTTTGCTCCATATCAACTATTTTAAAGTTAATTTAGTATTGTCTAGCTCTACACACCACTTTTTGGCGAATGCTTTAATTCCTCATACAAAAAAAAAATTTCACTCTTGCTTTGCTTCATTGCCAAAATAAAAAAGTAGTAAAAAAAAAATAAGACAAAAAAAATGTCAACAACTCAATACACAGCAGTAAGTATACGTATGCAGCATAAAAAGTTAGTTTTTAAAAATAAATTTAGAAAAGTGCCGTATGCGTAACAAAACAATAATTATAATTTTCAATAAAATACTCTTAACTTCTAAGTTCGTTCAAGAACGTTCGCAAAAATTTAGATATTTACAAACATTTGCCAGAAATTGAAATACAAACAAATTCTATCGGGTATATTTTCAGAAAACTTCATGAAACCTTCATTGTCGTTTTTCTCCACTAAGAATTTTTGGCATATGCGCCAAGACAAATAATGAGCTAACAAAATATTTGAATCAGATTAAAAATTCTTGGTAAAGCTTTAACTTTAAAAATGACAACAGAAGAATTCTAAAGAACTTATAAAATTCAAAATCTATTAATATATTTTTGACTCTTTAAAAGCCTAATAATGACTCTAATGGCTAATAAATCAGTGATGGTTTAAACTCTGGTTTAGTTGAACTAAACTTGAATTTATATGTAGTTTAAACCCAGCAACTATAAATCAGTGTCCCATGTATTATATGTTGTTAAAAAAATAACTTGTAGCAGCAGCACTACCATAAATCTTATCAAATTCATATGGTCTGTATTGGTAGTTTAAACGCCCAATTTTATGCGTTTAAAGATGGTTTATATGTTTAGTGATTTAAAAGAGAGTTTAACTTGCTCTGTTTTTTTAGCCCTAATACTTATTTTCTTAAATATTTCCAACCGAAAATTTATTTAACTTCTCCTCCTTAAAAGCAAATTTAAACCCCCTCCCCTCCGTCCCTGCCTTTTCTTTTAAATTATAGTTCTATTTTCTTTAAACTATATTAAAAAACTTTCCTTCAAACAAAGTCTTACTACCCTGCAAATAAAATTGGACCACCTGATCCATTTTGATAAAATGGACTACTCCATGGACTGGTCCGATGTAATGCAAGCATGGACCATGTCATTGTTAAAAAGTATTTGTAGTGAGACGACATGTCTTCCTTTTTATAACGACATGCTTTCGTTTTTAAACGATTTAAAAACTAGTCCTCTTGAGTATACTAGTGGTCCAAAGGTGGGTTATATGGTCCTCTCCTAGTACATTGTAATGTTAAATAGACCAGGTTTTTACATACGTTTGGGTTACTTTTGGACTAGTCCTGGTCCCTTGTGGACTACTCTTTACACGCGTGTTTGGACTGGTCCTATTATTTGCAGGGTATGTACATATTTACTCACACACATACTTTGTTTTACAAGTATATTCCTCATTAAAAACAATAAAGTGTGATTAAATGTAGTGAAAAATATTAGGAAAATAATTAAAAATTCAAAATGTTTTGTTAAATAAATAATTAAAAAGAAAAAAATGGTATATATGTTACATTAGAACTCAATCTAGATAAAAAAACGATTTGCGATTATTTGTTTTAACTCAACTAGAAAACAGTTTAAAATTTCGTTGCGAAAAGGAAGGTTTAAAGGTTGTAAATAACTAGACAAAAAAGTCTTAAAAAATTTAAAGAAATAGCAAACAAAATTTAAAACTTTATTTAAAGTAATTTGTAACGATTTATTGTCAAAAACAGAATTATCGAAATAAAATAATGATTATCAAAAAAAAATAATTAAAAATTATTGTAACGATTAATAAATTAATTTTTAGTGTATTGAAAGAAAAAAATTAATTTTGGTTAAATAAAGCCAATTTCGAAGAAAAGGTTGTTTTTACTGAAAAATATAGATTTTAGCGAATGATTTGTTAATATATTAATTTTTTTTGCCGAATACTAAAAAATTTAACATAAATGATTTTTTAGGTTAAAAAACTTATATTAAGTAAAAATAAAACAATCTATGACAAAAAAGTTATTTGATATAAAATAAACTTTCCCCACATTTTTGGGGATGTGTGATGATGTTTTTCAAAAATTTCAAAAAATATTAAAAAAAAGTTCCAGTTTTTTGGTAAAAAAGTAAGTTTTTTAGTAAAGCCATTTTTTAAGAAAAAAAAAATATTTTGCTTTTAGCAAACAAAAAAAAAAACGATTAAGAAATCGATTTTTAGTTGTTTTAAAATAAAGTAAAAACAGGTAAAAGTGCTATCAGTGGAATCTCACACATTAGAACCACTTTGTGCACCGGGCAGTTCGAATTTCTGAAAAGTTCGAATTTCTGGACATTTTTTTTACAGATAATGAATAGTTGTGTAAGCTTTATTTTAACTTAAAACAGCAGCCGTATTCCGTAATTCGCTAAAGCTAAATCTCTATCGCTAAAAATCTATAAAGTTGATTTGGCAAATTTTTGGCTACAAATGTAATTCAGTAACGTGCATTGCCGCAATTTTAGCTTTTAGTGTCATCGCTAAAAATTTTAAATTTTGTTTTCTCTAAGGAATTTTAGCGATCGAGATTTAGATTTAGCTAAGCGAATTACAGAATACGGCAGCAGTTCTAATCTAAGAGCGTGTAATACATTGAAATGGCCGGTTCTAATTTCTGGACGGTTCGAATTTGTGAGATTCTTCTGTATCAGATTTTCGTGCTAAATAGATTAAAACTTTTGAGTTAATTAGAGTTTCTACTCGGGAAAGAATTCCCGGGACATTTTTTTTAGTTAATCCCGGGAAATTTTTTTCGGAAATTTTCGGGAAATTCATGTTAAACTTTTTTTGTAAGTATCGTTAAAATTGAAAAACGAGCAATAAAAATATATTCTTTACTAAAATTACTAAAAACTATCTACAAATCGAACCATTTTTCCTACGCCAATATATCAACGGTCTTTTTAATTGCTGATGAAATATCTAAAAAGCTTCCTGAAGTAGTAAATGAAAATCAACACGAAACACCAACACCAGATGATGAATCATCTACAAAAAATAATGTCAAGAAAATACAAAAGCCTGAAATTATCATAAAAAAGAAATTGACGTCTATGAAGTCACGGGTTACAGGCCAACAAATGTATAAGCTTTGTATGATGCTCTTCTTACTATAAAACCAACGTCTGTTGAAAGCGAGAGCACGTTTACGGTAGCAGGCAATACACATATCAACAAGGATTATAAATGGAATCTCTGATGAACTTCTAAATGCTTTAATAATACTAATACTAGGTCAAAGATAATGGCAAAATAATTAGTTTTTGTGGCCATGTATAAAAAGACGTAATTCAGCGAAACCTGGCACAATTTTTTAGTCAAACTACTTTCAGAATTTTACGCAGCAATGTAACATTAAAAAGTCTTTGGTTTGATTCCAAAATCTTCTGTATTTTTTTTAAGCCAAACGTGAACGTGAAATTTTTTCCATAATAATTTTACTGAATAATGATTAAAACAAAATAAAAATTTACCGTTAATCCGCATAACATACATACATATTTCTCTTTGAACTCTTCCTTAGATTACAAACCATGTAAGAAAATTTTTTTGGAATAATTTTTATCAAATATCACCTCTTTTAAAGAAGATAATAATAAAGAAAACACAATAAAGCATTCTCAAAAATAAGAAATTACGTTTGCACAACTTTGCAGTCTGATTGTTCATCTAAGTAAACAAATTTATGGGTAAATTTATAAAACTAGTAAAATCTTAATATTTCTCTATAACAATATCGTAAAATAATTAGCTTTTAATAACTTTTAAATTTTCGGTCACGGTGGACCTTTTGACGGAAATGCCCATATGCGTATATTCTTTTAAAAAAGTAAAAACTTTTGTCTTAAATTCATTTAATGAAATCATTGTTTTATTCAAAGAATCCCGGGATTCCCGGGAATATGATTTTTTTGTTTCTTTTTCCGGGAATAGAAAAAGTCCGGGAAATTAGAAACCCTAGTTAATATCCTCTTTATGATCAATCGCGGATATGTACATAGGTACATATTTTTTAACAAACTTAATTATAATAACTTTTTAATTATTTAAGCTTGAGGTCTTTTTTTATAAAATATTATATTTATTATTTTCAATATTTCGCTAACCTTTGGTTAGCATCTTCAGGAAATTAACTTTGTTAACTTTGTTAATTTCCTGAAGATGCTAACCAAAGGTTAGCGAAATATTGAAAATAATAAATATAATATTTTATAAAAAAAGACCTCAAGCTTAAATAATTAAAAAGTTATTATAAAAATAAAGGTTAAATAAAAATAAATAAAACTTAATTATAAATAGAAAAGGAGTGATTTTTAGGATTTCAGTATTGTGGTCATAACTCGGCCATTTTTCCACCGATTCGGCAGATTTGTTTATTCCGTGACGTTTTTTAGCCCATTTTTATAGTATTTTAGTCATAATTAGGTTATAGGTATTTAAAAAAAACTTATATCACTTTAAAATAATTAAACTTAAAAAGTATACATTTCTGTTACCATTGCATTGACGTAATAAGATAATGATTTATTAAAAAAGAAACTCTAGAAAATACAGCAACTGGCGTGGAAATGGCAATTTTTGTGACCTTTACAAAATTTTTTTATTAAAAGATCTACAAAAATAATTTAACACAAATATTTGCTTTTTTCTTTTACATTAAATACAACGGGCGCCACTTGCCGCCGTTGAGATGTTCGACTTTGTCCTTTTGCTTCGTGAATAAAGTTTATTCAATAAACAAAAAAATAAAAACTATTACAATACACGTTTAATCGTAACATTTCAGAAATTACAACAGAATGAAAATAAATATGTGGTAAAATTTTAATTTATTAAGTTTTTCTTCTTCTTTTCCTAACATTTTCCTAAAAAGTTATTAAAAATCTTACCAATGTCAGCCGGCATTTAGGTTTGTTGTATTTTACTAATATTTTCTTTTTATTTTAACTTAAACTTTTCCAAAAACACACTTTTATTTATTATGTTAACACCACGAATTTAATTATTTTAACTTCAACTCTTTTTTTTACAATAAATTGCACACCTTTCAATTTTAACACAAGCCCGCCTAAATTTAGTAAATTACTAGCGACTTAAACGACAATTTTAACAAAAGAAGTTGATCAAAATGAAAGAAAGTTTTAGTGCAGAGTTGCAATTTTGTGGGACTATTTTTTTAATTTCCTGTGTAAAGTAAATTATTTGAATTTTTATTTGAATTAAAATAATGAGTTAAATATGTAAAAATGCGATTTAACTGATAATTAATAAAATTAATTATATTGTTATTGGCGAACAAATTATTTTTAATAAAAAAAAAAAAAACTATATTTCATATAAAATCATGACTAAGTCCTCGCAACTTGGCACTTACGATTTAAAAATATGCTGCTAATTCCACGTAATTAAAAATATCAATAAAAATGCAATACAAAAGGTAATTTGAGCTGAGTTTGTTACAAAGGGTGTTTTTTTATAGAGTGACATAAGTTTAAATCATAATAAAACAAGCAAATATATTTTTAATATCAATGAAACATGCTTTATTAGAAAGACAATTTTATAAAATTAATGTTTAAATATGAATCTCCCATGTGGCCGCCATGGCTGGCGCGTAGAAGGCACAATCTTGAACACCAATTTTCAACAACTTTTCGCATTCTGACCATCATCGTTCTTGAAAGCATATGGGCTAATGACTCCTCTGGTGCTTCGACAAAAGCTTGTGGATTCTCCTCACTCCAAATGCGAAAATTCTGCTTATTTACGTACCCATTCAACCAGATATGTTTCTTATCGGAAAATAAAATTGTGAATGGAAATTCAAAATCAATATAAATTTGTTATTCAGCCTATTTGCCGAATTATTTTGATTAAAAATTTCAACAATTTGCACGCGTTGCTCTGGTGTAAGCACAGAGCATAGAAAGAGATGAAAAAGTGAGGTATGAAAAATGCCCAAATTATTTGCGAAGGCAGCTATCGAAGAAAAAGAAAGAACCCGTTTTTCAATAAAAATTGCGTGATCAAATCAAAAATGCAAAAAGGGCAGCTTAGATGAAAAAGACAGAAAAAAACAAAATATTTTCTGTTTCATGACGCCTCTGTGTGCTCTGTGGGTGTAAATCGATTCATCAATTTCAAATTCAATGCAAACTAAACAAAAAGAAACTATCAGCTCTTAAATGGCACTGCTTTGATGCCAACTCAAAGTTGTGACACTCTAAAAAAACACCCTTTATAACAAAAAAAAAATTAACAATTAATAAGATGTATATAAAAGAACTGATTTCTCTTAAATCTAGGTAGTTTTATCTTTCTAAGTTCTAATATTACTCTAATACTTGGTCTATGTTTATAACGGTTGCAAGTATATAATAACTTGCATGTGCAAAAGCAGGATAAATGATATATAAATCAAATGGATGAATATCTCTTTATTTGTGAAAAAAATATGAATATTTTCATTATTTAAGGCGAACAAACATTTAAAAGTAACGTTAAAGTTACTGCATTTTTCACAAATCTTAACTTCTAAACAGAGTTGCATGTATGAGTACTAGGAACAATTAACAACAGGGTTGGTATGACTTTTGATTCGAAGAACAACAGCAACAAAATGAATAAACAATATAATGCAGTGATGGAAAATTGAAAAATCGAGATGGCACTGACCACCAAGAAAAGAGTATTTTTTCAATATTTCGGTACTTTTTTTAAACATGTTTTTTTTTTTGAAAAACAGTTAAAACAAAAATACATAAAATTAAAAAGCAAATTAATATTAATAAAAAATATATAATATTTTGGTTAAGAAACGAAAAATTATTTCATTTTTCATATAAACATTTATATTAATGCTTATGTATGTATTTGCATACATACATATGTATTTTCACTTTGTTTAATTTACTTAATGAGATCATGTCCCTGCAGGAAATGTCACTAGTGAATCTGTACGGATTCACTACGCATACTAAAAAAAATCCTATTTTTCCCTACACGTTGCAAAAATTTTCTCTACAAAAATCCCTACGCGTTTTAGTCATTAAAGTCTTAGAAAAAACAATAGTTATAAAAAACTAATTTCTTTCGCATATATTAAGTAAAACTCTAACAACAAAAATAAGTAATAAAACTAAAACAATTTAGGTACTTTTAATTAAATTCAATTAAAAAACAAGAGGTTTTTTGAAAAAAATAAATTTCAAAATACGCCAAACACGATTAGGGTGAATGTACCCATAAACATTTCTTAAGTTTAACAACGGTTTTTAAGTAAAATTTTCATAGAAAATTTGTTTGTATAAAAATATTATTATTTTTATGAATATGGCAGGTAATCTTTATATGATAATTTTAATTTAATTCAAGTACAAAAGCAACAGGCTATTTTATAAATAATCGGCCATGTCATCAAAGTCACGTGAAAATGAAATCGAACAAATTTTGAAAACTCTCCCGTATTCAAAGTTCAAAAAAAAAAATATTTCCTTTTACCAGAACTTCTTTTGAATTCAGAAAAAGCTGCGTTGATTTTTACAATGATTCAATTGAAAATCTTCGTCGATTTTAATTTCAAGTGATTTCGTTTTCCATGACATGGCTGAATATATGTTTGCTTAAGTGAAATTAATGCATCCTCTTCCATTGTTTTGCAAAAAATATCTTATATACATATATGGCTTTCTGGTGTTCTCTCTGCATCACCATATGCGTTGGGTAGAGCAAGCAAAATCCGAACCAGTTTTAATAATTTTGGAAATACAACCTTGCCATTATAGTTTTTCTTAAGCATTTTTATCGAAAAGTGTTCCAGATCCATGTTTCAAAACAAATTAGTTTCACAATTTCAGAAAATTAATTTTATGCGATTGTTCTACACTCATACAAAATATCATTGGGGCTTAAATTAAATTGTTAAGACAATAGTTGAAATTTGTACTCATCTTTTTTTGTCCAAAAATATATTCTGGACTTAAGAATTCCATTTCTTTAAATGTTAAATCATTATTAAAAATAAATTTTTTAGCATTTATTTCGTATACAATGCAATATGAGAGAAAATACCTACATTTTGGCGAATATAGAAAATCTGTCTGATTTTCCCTACGCTCCTATTTTACTAACCAAAAACCCTACATGTAGGGATTTTCCCTACTTTTGGCAACACTGGTAACCAGTACTATTGACTTATTATACCCCAGGCAATGTTATTTACAATAGACATTTAACATGTGCGTGTCATTGGAAATCTACTACTGACGTTAGTACTACTGACTAGGTAGTTCCTTTGGGGACATATGTAGACATTGGAACCAGAAAATCTCTAGTACATTTTAGTAAAAGTAGTCTACACTTTTTGTACGAATACGAACTCATAACAATCTTTTTTATTATTTCTTCAACTTTTATATAAATTGTACTTCTCAGTTTTTATTGATAAAATCTTTTTCGTATTAAACCCAAATATAGTGGCAAATGTAATGTAGTGTAGACACTTCGTTGACAATGTCACCAACATAGTCGACAAAACTGGTGACTTGGAGACACTTGCACCCAGGTTTCCTTCAGGGTAGTAATATTATAATTGTAACAACAAGAACCATTTGATGATAATAAATTTTAAGTTTTAATTAAATTTGAAAGATTTTGTATTTGTAAACGATTTCTTTTTTCGTTCTTGCATAATTTTGAATTTAAAACGTGCGCTCAACTGTTGTTCTTAATTTGGATTACAATTTTCCAAAAACTCGAAATATCTTCCTTTTTTTAATGTTTTATTTCTGGGAGATCGACCAACGCACCAAATTAGAAACTCATCGCTTTAAATTTGTGTTCCCATTTCGAAATAAATTTAATAATAAAAAGACTATGTTAATGGTCTTAGCAATGACATTTTCGGGCGCAAAGTCGTTAATCATAATTAAAGTTTTATTTTTGAAATTAAATTTTGTTCGAAGTGTGTCGAAAAAGTTTTAAGTAAAACGATTTTGCAGATACCTAAAAAAGCAGATCAACCATTTTACATCAAAAAACATGAACGAAAAAAAGAACAATGTAGGCAATGTTGTCAATGTTAGAAAAAATAGAAACGCAAAATTTCTTAACAAAGAAGCATAACAAAAGGAAAGTACTAAAACTGGTACCGCGTAATTTTTGCAATGAAACAGTTTTGAAAAAAGTACCAAAGTACTCAATTTTCCATCACTGATATAATGAGAAGTCAAAGAAAACAACAACGTAAAACAAGTAGAAACTGTGTGTAAAAGAAATGAACTAAAAAAGCTGGTGCGAAATAAAAGAGGTTTGTTTTGTGAAAAACGGCTCAGTCGTTGTTTAAAATTTTCACAGCTAATAACCAAACTAATAGTAAAAGAAAAGTAATTACACATTAATTTTAAAATAAAGGATTTTAATAGAAAATTTGAGCAAATTAAAAAACTCAAATTAAACATATGAAAGGTTAACATACGCGGCGCGTGAGAACTGACAGCTGCTTAGGTGACATTTGTGTGTGAAGTTGTTGTTTTTCTGATACGGTGTTTTGTTCTTGTAAAGCAAAGTAAAAATAATGTGCTTTGTGTGGTTGTTGTTAATTTGATAATTTTTCTTTTTAATATTTTGCATGTTGTCATTGTTTTTGTAATCTTTCGAAAGCGGGAAGTAGAGAAAATTGATGATAAAAAGGATAAAAACATAGAAATTAACAAAAAATAAATCAACACAAAAATAAATGTTTACCAAACATTTTAATAAAAACTAAATAAAAATTATAAATTATTTTAAGATTATCAAGTGCCAATTAAAAGAAAAAAATGCCAATTTTATTTTAAACACAACAAAAAGTAAAAAAAATGTTTATGTTAAACCATACAACCGATTTTTTGTTGTTAACAACTTTTTGCCTGGAACAATGTTAAATTTTTAACTAAATGCAGTGTTTTAAGCAACAACAATTTATAACAGATCCTCAGGATTCTACTTTGAATTTAACGCAAAATTTTATGATCTTTGAAAACTCCAGTAACATTCCAAACTGTAGTGATTTAACTACTGCCTATCATCTGCAGCAACATTCTCCGGCGCACAATCTCAACAACAGCAACAAAAGTATTAGCAGCATTAGCGATAACTGTGATAATTACAATACTTTAACTTCAACCAATCATCCGAACAACAATCTCGCAACTACTTCAACTACAACTTTAACATCCCAGCAATTATCCCAAATGCCTCATTTTGGTTTAGGCGCTGGTCCTGGCATGGCCAACAATGCTTATGCTCAAACACCTCCCAGTCCTCCTCTCCATCATGCAGTGGGTGGCGGCGGCGGTGGTGGTGGTAATGGTGGTTTAATGCCTCCTAGTCCTCCTAATCATCACCAGCAGGCGCATAATCAGCATCAGCAACAACAACAGCAGCAACATCATGCACATTTGGCCATGCTGCCGCGAGGTCTTAGTGGTGGCGGCAATCCTGGAGGTGGTGGCGGCGGAGGCGGTGGTAGTTCAATAATGTCCACCGGCCTTAATACTTCCGTCAGCTCATTGTCATCTGCCACGTCATTTCGTTCACATATTGAGGAGAAAAAATTAACCCGCGATGCTATGGAACGTTATATGAGGGAACGCAACGATATGGTTATTGTTATACTGCATGCAAAGGTGAGTTTTTAAATGGCTTTTATAAATTGAAATTTCTTGTTTTTTTTTTGCTTTATCTAAACAAATTAAGTTGAACTTTGTAGGAATCTAGAATCCCGACAGATTCTGATTAAATTTTTTTTTTCACTTGGGAAATTTAAATGATTTTTCCAGAAAAATAATTTGTTTGAAATGTTTTAAATAAATCGAATCTTTTCGAATGTGCTTCTGAGTCGAATATTTAGGAAATAAGACTTTTGTAAAAAGCTGTATACAGGGGTGTTCTGGAAATTGAAAACGCGAAAATTTGGAAGTTGTTTTTAATATACATACATATTTACTTTTGATCTAATTTTTGTTGTAAAATTCTGTTTAATAGAGAAATATTTGTCATAAAATTCTTTTATTACAGAAATCTTATTAAAAAACGACATTTAAAATTCTTGCGTTTTGCGTTTTCGATTTTCAGAGAATCCCCGATAAATTGAAATTTGACTCACATTCGAAAAAATGGTTAATATACGGCCATGTTCTGACAATCGCACGATTTGAAATCGCAAAACGCCAAATTTATTTTATGGTGCTCCTTAACCCGTGCGTTTAGATTACGATCTGCTATAGTTTCTTACAAATATTCTAGTTCCCTTTTGTAATTTTAAGTCGTTAAACTTCTTGCTATTTCGATTTACAGAACATCTAATTTGCGATTTTAAGTCAGAATCGCCAATGTTAAGCGTTTTGCGATTGTAAGAACATGCCCGAAAATTAAGAAATAGTTTAGTAAAAAGAAACTATTCCCTCATTTAATTTTGAACATTTTTTAGTTAATAAATATTTTACAGGTATAATTATTTTTTAAACGTTTTTAAAATTTCAATTAATAGACAATTAACATACTTTTTGCTTTAGAAAACCTTTGATTTACATTGAAGCGTTAATACTAAATTTTACTACAATATCTTTATGTTCCATGTTTTACTTTAGCTTTTCTTTGGTAAGCAATGACGATAATTGTATGTAGAAAAAATTTTACAATGCAATCGATTTTTGGGCCAGTACAGCCGTCGGCGGCATCCTTCGTATCTTCAGTTGCTAATTACCACATAGTGCATCTTTTTATTTATGTATTTTACCCAACAATTTTAATAAATAGATTATGGGAAGCTGAATCTATTTTTTTCCTATAAATATAATCTTTCTGTAAATTCAGTTTCAGATTATTTTAAAGGCTTTTTAAATCATTAACTCTTTAAAAGACACTTTCCGATTTTTCTATTTTTGACACGGACCTTTTTCAAAATATATATTGTTGTGAAACATCCTTGCTATTTTACTCATACTAATTATTATAATGCGAAAAGGCGGAACATTTTAACATTTTGAACATTTTCGGAATATGCAATCTAATTCTTAAGTGTTTGCAATGTATTGTACGTATGTATGTATATTAGGGTGTCCCAAAAAATTTTTTCTTTCTGATTTTCTTAGGTGCTCAATTAAAATTTAAAAGCTTATAGGGAAAAGTATTTTCGGTTTTTTTTTTAAGAATTTTAGGAATAGGTTTAGAGGTCGCGCAAATGGAGTTTTCATAAAAAAAGGAGTTTTCGGCCTTTTTTTTAACTTTACTCATAACTTGGTTAATGCCTAGAGTTTCTTCACTCCTGAGAAAACAGTTTTAAAGAAAAGTATCCAAGCTTTATTCCTGTGTGAAAAAATTATAAGTTTTTGTGATGAGTTTACTCATTTAGATACCCTTAATTACAATTTTTCGTTATTTTTTCAAAAATTTTGTAATAACGCTTTACAACTTTTTAAGTTTAAATAAAAACGAAAAAAACTAATGATGCAGTTTGAAAGACAAATTAATTCTTATTAATATGAATAAACAATTTTTAAATTTGTTCTTACCGTTCCTGAGTTATACCCGTTTTTATCTTTATACCCAGTATATGTTATTATAAGCTGTTTGCCAGTTCACCAATCTTGGCCAATCAACAAAAAAAAAAACTTTTCTTTTGCTCTGTGAAAAATCATTTATTGAGGTTCTTGTGATGTAGTTCTATACCTTGCAATAAATTCTGGTAATCAGTTTCAGAATTTGTGACATTAATATAAGTTTTAGCCAAAGCCACACCTCGTTCTGCCACATCATTTACCACTTGTAGTTGTTTAACTTTTTTCTTTGCCTCTTGAAATGACTTGTTGGCTTTCCAATTCTCTGGATCTATTTTTAAAAAATCGATTGAAATATTGCAAGCTTCAAAAAAAGTAAGACTGGCTTTTGAAATGAATTGTTGAATTTCTTTATTTCTAAAGTTTTCTTCTGTTAAAGTTATATTTGCTACTTCATAATCGCTGCATGGAGTATCTGCAAGTTTTTTTTGTCATTAAGTGCAAAGTTTTGGTGTCGATACGTTCGTCAAAAAACGATGAGGCAGCCAATTTCGGAGTTAAGTACCACTGATGACCTAGAAAAGTTTTAAGCGAGGCTTTTGCAACTGCTTTATTAATTAATAATTTTATTACTATCAAATTCCTTTAATATGCTCAGATCATTGAGTGGAGCATATTTGCATATTTTCAAAGAATACATAATTTTCATCATCCAGCGATTGATAGCTCCTGGAGCACACATAAAATAGAAAGTGAAAGTGGCAGCGTGCAGCGATTTAGATCAATAAATGTCAGAAGTTAATGACAGTTAAAACGTAACTATAAAAATTAATGGAAATATACAATAATTATAACGAAAAAAGTATCACCATTTTTAAGGTACAAACTATAAAAATAGTGTAACTCGGAAACTGTAGGACAAAATTCCATTTTTGTTCTTCTTAATTGTTTGGAACTTATCGGTATTCAAAATCGCGTCACAAGTTTTTTATACCTTTCATATAAATTAGAAAAGTAATAAACCGTTTTTACAGAATTTGTTAAAAAATTACAAAAATATTTAATATGTGGAACCGTAATGGGCAAAAATATTGCCGGATCTTAAAGTTTTTGCATATGGAAATAAAGTTTGGGAAATTTTCTTTAGAAATATTCCGTCAAAAAATTAAATGAACGTGGTTATTGACAAAGTTATGACTCAAGTTTGAAAAAAGGTCGAAAAACCAGATTTTTAACAAAGACTTGATTTGCGCGACCTCTAAACCTCTTCCTAAAAATCTAAAAAAAAATTCAAAAATACTGGACCCTATAAGCTTTCAAATTATGCTTGAGTCTCTGACAAAAAAATTTTGGGACACCCTAATGTATATAAGAAACATTTTGAAAGATTTTCTTGAAACTATATTAAATATTTTTTTTTTCAATTTCGCATAAATGAAAACTTTTTACTGTTGATCTTGTATTTCACATAAATAAAAATAAAGTCATAATAAGGGATGTGCTATTAATCAATGAACTTAAATTGTCAAAATTATTATTAATCGATTAATCAAAAATTTGATTTTTAAATTCTTGATTAATTGAAGCACAGCCGCGAATAACGTTTTAAGTTACAAAATAATAATTTTTCAGGAGAGCAAAAACACGTTTTTTGTTTAAAAATTTTTTTTTCTATTATTCAAAATAATGATAATAAAAACTTTAATGCAAAAGGCTTTTAAAACATTATTCCGCAATGCAAACCCATTTCGGTTTCATCGTTTAGTTAGTAACTTGCAATGTTCTTCCACTGGCTGACCCTTTGTACGCCATTTTGAAGGCGTTAAGGTGCATTGTTTTGGTTGATTTGATGTTTAAACTGTGTAAGAGAGTAAGGTCAACCAACGGTTATCTGCAAAAAAAAAACAGTTTTTGCAAAATGTGGCGTTTACAACGTTATTCGCGGCTGTGCTTCAATTGCTATTTTGATAAATCAAAATCATGATAATTAAATAATTTGAAATTTTTTTTCTTTGTTTTATTAATTTCTTTATATTCTGAACATACTTAACATAATTCTCATAGTGTAGAATATTACAGGAAGTGTAACTATACACTTTTACTTTTTCACCACAATCGGTATTCAGTCCTATTACGGTCGTCGTAAACGCGTGTCGGCCAATTTCGCCAAGTTCAGTTATAAGTTAAAGTAAAAGTTAGTTTTAACTGAACTTGGTAAAATTGCCGGTGTATCATTTTTTGAAATAGATTAAAGTAACACACAACCGTTTTTTTTTAAATCTACTACAAAAACGACTTCGTCGTTTACGACAACGACAATCGTAATAAGGCTGATTATGTTTTCCATTTAAAACTTTTTGCATACAATTATTTAAACTTGATTGATCAAGACTAAAATTATTCAATAACATAAGCAAAACTTTGATTAATCAGAAAGTTTGAATTATTGGCAAATCAACATTCTAATTAGTCCAAATGTTGATTTATCGCACTTCTTTAATAATAATACATTAAGGTTATTCAGTTCAGAGGCCAAATTACTTTATCCGATATCGATCGAAATTACAATACATTTTAAATGCAATTTTGATCGATATCGAATAACGTATTTTTTTATGCAAAAATGTAAAAAGGCCACTTTTTAAACAACAATCACAAGGAAAATGATTTGCACTAAAATTTGTATATTAAACAACCTTTAAGCAAGTGTAAAAAAATTAGTTTTTAAAGTAGCAACATTTCTATGAACGACGTATTAAAAGAAACACAAGGGAACAAGGTTTTTGTTGATTAAGAACTGAATGTTGTTTTTCAGGTAATTTGGAACGCTGAATCCAAATCAGAACTTAGTTTTTTTTCAGCAGCTCGACTTTTCGAGATATACCGTTATGTCCAAAATTAAGGCACCTTCGCTACATAAACATATTGGAATAACTTGAAAAGGTTCAAAATATTCAGTTAAAAAAAGAAATTAAAAATTCATCGGTATTGGATTTAAAACCGAAAAAAAAAAAAAAATACGTTGGTGTCATGAAATCTAATGTTATCGGTTTTTTGTTCGAACCAAAATTAGTGTCGGCTTTAGGTGGCACAGAAACCAATGTTATAGATTTTTTATTGAAAATAAACCAAGTATTTACAGCTCTTCTTTTTATACCATTTACCGAAGGTAAAAGGGTATAATATATGGGTATATATAACTTTGTCATTCCTTTTGTAATTTCTACAATATTGATCCTACACCCTATAAAGTATGAATATTACAGTGACCGTTATTTTCTTTTTTGTTGATTTCTTATATTCTCTCCCCCCCCCCCCCCCCCCCCAAATCGGTTCAGTTTTATGTAAAAAAAAAAAAATACAAAAAAATTTCGTAGCAATAAGTTGTGTTTTAGGGGGGGCGTCCGTCCCTCAAAGTTTGCCATCAAGCCATTTATTCAAATGTAATTTGTTTTCATATTACTATCTCTTAAAAACAACATTTTACAAGAATATGATATATGGCAATATTTTAGCTCTTCTAGTCAACAACATTAGCCTCGAAGAAAGTTTTTTGCTAAAATTAATATTTAAGAAAATAACAACAAAATTCCAAACATTTTATAACCGTTTTATATATATAAAAGGGGGATTTAATGTCAAGTGACCCAATTTTGAAATCGATGTCTTTCGATTTGGATGAAATTTACACCATGGTTAGTCCTATTGGATAGTAGCTTAGACACAAATTTTCAACAAGATTGGTCAAAAAAGTTTCTGAGTTGTAATAAAAATTTTATAAGCTTTTAAAGCTTGTCACGTAGGATATTGTAAGTATGTACTAAAATGCCACTAAATGCATCATCCTATTATGTTAGTATTTAGTTTAAATTTGGTCAAACCTTATTTTATTACAATCAAAATCATCTTACAAAATTTTTTTGAAATCGGTCCATATTTGACCATAGCTCCCATACAAGTGCTACTCCCGAAAATAGCTGTAAGTGCCATAACTTCCTTATAAATGTTGGTATTTATGTACATAAAAATGACTTTTACGATAGGTACTATGTCATGACAAAATGTTGTGCGGGTAGGTCCAAAATTAACCATAGGTCCCATATAAAGCCCCTTTCTTAAATCGGCTAGGGGTAAACAAATCTCATATTGATGGAGATAACTTAATAATATTCGGCACAAATAACTTTTATATAATTCTTAACATCATAGCATAATTCTGTTCTGGCGATCTTGATTGGCCACGGGCCCCAAGTAGGGTACACTCTCAAAAAATTTTTTTTTAAATATTATAGTATTTAAGTCGGGCTTGACCGACTATACTTTCTTCCTTGTTTGTTTAAGGTTTTTATATACATATATTTCATGCAATGTAAATACTATAAGAGAAAAATCTGTCATTTTGTTCATTATAAAACCACCAAAAAAAAAATTTTTTTTTTCCAATTACGGATAATAAAGGAAAAATATGTGGTTTAATGTAAAAAATTAAAAACTCACTTCCGTTTTATGTCACGTACGATATGCACTTATTTTGCTCGATAATTTGGACAACAAGGTTCCGAATTTAATAATTTTTTTCCGTATATAGTACCCTCTACGCTTTCATCCGTTGTTTGGCAATCGAACCTCTATGGGGAGAAAAAAGGTAAAAAAAGGGGAAATACGGCAAATTAAATTTCTTTTTTATATATCGGGTGATTTTTTAGCTATTATCTTTTTGGCAACACTAGTTTCAACAGCTGACGCGCGTTTCGTGTTTTGTTTCACTGTCAAACATCTTTAGTTTGATCTATAATTTAACCGTAAGTGAGAACTCAACTAGAACTTCTAGCAGAGAAACAAAATATTCAATATGTCCACCTCTAATAAAACAATTTTTAACGAAAAAGATAAATCATATTATGGTTAAATTTACCATGTTATTGTCAATGGCAATCATATAATGGTAAAAATCCACCATCAAGAAGACAAAACCATATTATGGTTGCCTCTAAACATGTTTGGTTAAATATGACAAAAAATTTGTTTATTTGGTTTTAATTAATCTTCATTTCCAAGAGCAACATGTTGTGGTTGAAAAACAATCAAGCTACAGGGTGGCGCAAAATAAGGTATGTATATGGGCAAATCCTGCGTGATGAACGCTACCTTCGAACACGTTTTCTGATTGATATATGGGTCGATATCACGAATTGAAGCCCTATGCTCCATTGAGGAGTAAAGAAGGACAAAGAGAGATCACGAAATGACTACATTCTGTGGCCCGACGCATTTTGTATTAAAAATATTACAAAATTAAAATTCTGAGAACAGGATTAAATAAAACAAAATGTCCTTCAGCGATGCGCGGAAATCAAAATAAAATATTTTAGATATTTTTATGAAAAAATTTGGTCGCACGGTGCAAATCGTCATTACCATGGTGTGCGTCCAAACGTTTTGTGTTTAAAAAACACAGATTTTCATTTGTATCTCAAAATATATATTATAAAGGAAGTACGTCAAGTTATTCGAGAAGAATAAACCAACTCAATTTTAATTTCATAAATATAATTTTATTTTAAAACTTATGATTTTGAGACATTTTAGTCCGTGGCTAATTTTTTTCGTCAGTCCCCTTGGGCCAATTTGTTTATTAAAAAAAAAATGCTTTAAACCGGGTTTTTGGTTAGGTGTTAACCAGGGATGTCAGATGTGACGATTTTACGTCATTTTGACGATTTTTTTCGCTGAATTTACCAAAATGACGATTGACGATTTTGAATGTAGAGTCACTTAGGTGTTGACGATTTAATCCCGTCAATAAATTTAGTTTAAAATTTAATCTTTCAGCAAATTTTTAACACTTTAATCTGTCAAGTAAAGTTTTTTTCTTACCGAACGTTTCCACATGCAAGTAATTACTTGCAAGTAGTGTATACGTATTATCAACAAAAAATCGAGGAAACAGCCGATTGGCTGAATGAACAAAAATTGTGTGAATGTTAGTGAAAAAGTGTCAGTGTATTGAGTTTTTCGAACTTGCACTTGCATGTGGAAACGGGGGGTTAGTTAATATATGTATATAGAGGCGAATATATATTTATATCTACTAGCGGACTCGACGAACTTCGCCTCGTCTCAATTTTAAGCCTTCAGACAAACTTTAGAGTAATAATACAACACAAATATTAAAATTTTTAATATGATTTATTTGAATGGAATCAGTATAAATCACTAAATATATAAACCATCTTTAAACGCATTAAATTCGGCGTTTAAACTACCAACACAGACCATATGAATTTGATAAGATTTATCGTAGTGCTATCACATGTTATTTTTTTACCACATATAACACATGGGAGAATGATTTATAGTTGCTGAGTTTAAACTACATATAAATTCAAGTTTAGTTCAACTAAACCAGCGTTTAAACCATCAGTGGTTTATTAGCCATTATTGTACAAGTTTTTTTTTAGAAAAACTAAAAAACAACTAGTTAATATTAGTCAGGGCCATTTTTTGTTTTTTTTTTTTATATTATATTATTTTATAATCTGACAGCACTATTTCACTTGTTTGTTTTATTTGAGTACAATAACTGCCTGCTTTTAAAACACGAGTGCAAAACTCCTTCAAATTACTGCCTGCTTTTAGATCGCGAGCACAAAAGTGACTCGTTTAACTAATATTTAAAACAAAATTTAAAAATGTCCATTCCTTATGGGATTCCCATACAAAAAGTTTAATACAGACTAGAAATATATTGAAGAAAACGTACCATAACAGCCAAGGAGTCTCCTTAACAATTTTTCGAGACATACTTGCCCCTTATCACCACTTCTTAAGGGGGCTCCCATACAAATATTGCGATTTATGAAATTTTTAAATTAATTAAAATTTTTTGACTTTTGTGAATAAAATCAAAAGTTGTTAACAGATTTTAATCATTTATAGCTGTAATTTTTAATAGATTTTTAACAAACAAAAAGTTCGAAATGTTGATTAAAAATTATTTTTGTTGCCAAAAAAAAAAAAAAAAAAAAATATGTTTCTAAAACGACAGCGCATGTTGCTCAGTCATTACCGTGCCGCGTGCCGTGTTGGACTATTGTTATTCCCGTGGGGTGTTAAAATCATTAAAATCCTTAAATATACATGGCCCATTGCTTATTAATATATAAAAAGGTCTTATAAAACAGTATCAACCGAAAAATAATTATTTAAACCCATTTTTGCACTTGGCCGTTTTCAATCCTCGATGGTAGTCAATTCATGATATCGACCCATATAAACATTTTTTGGTCTTTCAAAAGAGATAGCTTCAACTTATATATAGTATTTAGTGACATTAATATGTACTTACGAATGGCATATATCATAATTTCTTAGCAAAAATTTGTTGCGAAATAATTGATCACAAAGTTTTGTGACGCACGCCACAAAAAGTGGAAGTAGTTTTAAAGGTTGAAGTCTGTTTTCCTATTTTTTAGCGAATTTTTCATCATAAGGTATACAAAATCTTATTCCTAAAAGAAAGATGACTATAAGAGAATCTAAAATCAAATGTTGTGATTTTTTGACAAAAGCTGTGCCCCCTTTGTGACGCACGCCTCACAACGCACGCTACAGTTTTTCCAGTAGTCCATTATTATTAAATTTTATTTATTTTAACAAAGCAAATTATATTTTTATGAATTGCATTTCTTAAACTAATTTCTTAACTAATGAATATCAACTTTTTTTTTAACGAAATTTATATATTGCCGAGTCTGCTGTAAGTGCTATTTTAAGCACAAAAATCACCTAAAATAATGCTAAAATCACGTATAACATTAAGAAATCAGGGGTGGGGTAGTATTTGGTTGAAATTATTGTATTTATGATCATCGAAATACATATTTTTTAATTTAAAAATGAAATTATACACCTACTCTTATATTCCATTAAAAAAAATTAATTTGAAAAATTTTTGGTTGGTGGACTGTTTCTGGGATTTGCCCATATCGCACCTTATCAACAAGAGGGTATCAACCCAAAATTTTTATTTTTTCACTTTTTGGTAAAAATCGACACGTAACATTCATATCTACCCGCTGTTTAAATACCGTGCTATTTTGTCTACTTTTTGGTAATGAAAAGTTTGGTTTAAAAATTCTTTTTCATATGCCTGTAATGTAAAATTAAAAATTGTTTTGCTTCTACTGAACTTTTTTAAATTTTGAGTTAATACCCTCTTGTTGATAAGGTGCGATATGGTTTTAATGGCTTACAACTTTTTATTTAAGGGATAATTATTACTTTTTTTGTAAATGTTTTTTTAAATGTTATTGGGCAATATTTTCCTGCGTTTTAAAAAACTGCAGTCAAAATAGAAAAACTGTAATTTATTCTACTTCATCCTTTGTCATTGCCCAAAAAGAAGCTGTTGCTTTTATTTCTGATGAAATATTAACAGTCGCTGTCAAACCAACTCAAAAAGCGAAAAGTTGTGCACAAATTTTCGGTTTTTGTTCGACGGTTTTTGGTTTCGACTGCAGTTTTTTAAACACCGATTTTTATACCCTTCACCACAGGTGGAAAAGGGTGTATATAAGTTTGTCATTCCGTTTTTAATTTCTACATTATTGATCTTAGACCCTATAAAGTATATATATTCTGGGTCCTTATGAGGAGAGAAGTTGATTTAAAGATGTCCGTCTGTACGTCTTACGTTTGATACATGTTTTCCGAAGACTCAAAAATGATAGCGGTTAGGTTGTTTTACATTTATGCCACATATAGTCCACCATTTCCTGCCATTTTCCAAAAAAATCCCTTGTCTCATACACATTTATGTATATGTACATGATATGCCGCTCAAATAAAGAAACAAACCCGTAGACTCAATATATTTTAATTTAACGCTCAAAAAGAAATTTTTTTTATTTTTATTTAATTTTTGTATGTCCTAAAAACGATAATAAAATTACAAAACGAATTTAAAACTTAAAAATAAAATATTTTTCAAACTAAATTGAGGCGGCTGAACACGAATATGGCATTTTTTTATTTCTCTGAAGATGCGTTTTCGAGATTTTCGCGAAAATCGTTTATTTAGTTATATTAGATATTTCCAAAATCTCGATAACTGTTTATCGGAATTGTACAAAATTTAAACTGTTGTATAAATATTTTCTCTTTCAGACCATATTCAAAGTGTGTTTCTCGGATAACAAATCACTGAGTTACAGGCCTTTAGATTTGAAATAAATTGCCTTCATGGAGAGACTGAAAATGTTCAATATTGAAAAACTTAAAAAAAAATCAAATTTTTTTAAATCTAAAGGCTCAGTGAATTTGTATCCGATGAACACAGTGTAAATATGTGCGTAAATAGGAAAAACATATTTATTCAATAGTGCTAGAATTTGACATTTCTTTTCTGTCTAGCGTGTTAACCCAATTTGGGTAAGCTTAATCCAGTAGACTAACTGTTTTTTAATTTAGCTCTTGATTTCGAGATATACCGTTTTTTCGAAATAGAGGAGGTTGCTCGACACTTGTTCGCATAACTCAAAAACGGTTTCGTTTATTGAATAAACTAAAGGCTACATATTTTTCTTATCTAATTTATAAATAAAATTTCGAAATTTTTGCTTTTTGAAACGACATAAAACATTGGAAAATGCAGCTATGTTTCTAATTACACCTTTAGAAAACAAAGTTGCAAACAAAACAAGCCATAAATGATTGAAATCTGCTTACAACTTTTGATTTTATTTACAAAAGACAAACATTTTTAATTAAAGTTAAGAATTGCATAAAACGCCATTTTTGTATGGGAGCCCCCCTAAGGGGTGGAGATAAAGGGCAAGTATGTTTGGAGAAAATGTTTAGGAAGAAAAACAACTGAAGGTCGGTCATCGTTTAATCACCTTAAGAGCGACTCGTAGGCAGTTCTGGGAATTTTTCTTCAATATATTTCTAGACTTTATTGAAACTTTTGTATGAGAGACCACTTAAGAAATGGAGATAGCGGGTAGGTATGTTAGAAACAAATGATGGGGATGAAAAATAAAGTTCTAAAGAACGATTTGAGTCCATAGTACTCTCTGTTCTGCTCCTTAGAGGAAAATCAGTTTTTGCTGGTACTGTCTGATTATGTATGTATGTATATCCCTTTGACTGCAAAGAAGTTACGAAAAAAATTAATGGCAGCTAATTGTTTTCGGCATCCTTACAGAAGGAATACTCTAAGAAAAAATTTTTTTTAATTATTTTCCTTTTCCGAATAGTTTTAAACAAAATAGTAAGAAAATCGTGAGAAAAATACCTTATTTTTTGATTACTAAATCTTAACCGCATAAAAACAGTTTTTTTCTTTTGTTTTATCTCCTCTATACATAAATTGAATCATAAAATGTAAATTATGTTATAGCTTTAAAATTGTTTGGTATTTATGGAAAAATTCTTTGGTTTTTCCTAACAAGTGACAATTTTTTGGTTAGCGGCTCTTGTTATTGAGTGCTTAAATTATGCAAAGTAGAGAATTTAGTGCAGCAAACTCTACACACTCAAAAAAGTTTAACAGTAACTAAAATAGTTTTCCGTAAAGTTAAAAATTATTGAAAATTTTGTTATTTTATAATTGAAATAATTTGTTAACAGTTTCTGTATGTTGTTTCGAAAACAAACTAGTACAAAAATCGAATTGATAATAAATTCTTGTAAAAATAAATAAATTTTATTAATTTTAGTTCAAGCCTTCATTCGACTTTTAAAAACGAAAACATAAAGTTGTCATTTTTATATATCTATCAAAGTTATTATATCGGGTGATTTTTTAGCTATTATCTTTTTGGCAACACTGGTTTAAACAGCTGACGCACGTTTCGTGTTATGTTTCACTGTCAAACATCTTCAGTTTGGTCTATAATTTAACCATGAATCGTCTAAAAAACGAACAACGCTTGCAAATTATTGAATTTCATTGCTCTGCGTGGTCTGTAAAGAAAGTTCATCGCGCGATTCTTGTGTTCAGCGACGAAGCTCATTTTTGATTTTGGAGTGAATATCAGCCAGAAGCATTGCAAGAGCTACCAATGCATCCAGAAAAAGGCACAGTTTGGTGCGGTTTATGGGCTGGTGGCTTCATTGGACCGTACTTCTTCAAAGATGATGCGAATCGTAACGTAACTGTGAATGGGATGATATCCAACTTATTTTTGCCCAAAATGCAAGAGCTTGACTTGCATGACATGTGGTTTCAACAAGACGGTGCCACATGCCACACAGCACGCTTAACAATGGACTTATTGAGAGGCGAGTTCGGTGAACATTTTATTTCACGTTCGGGACCGGTCAATTGGCCGCCTAGATCGTGCGATTTAACGCCTTTAGACTATTTTTTGTGGGGCTATGTTAAAGCTTATGTCTATACACACATGCCCGCTTCAATTGACGCATTGGAAGACAACATTGAAGCATTTATTCATGAGATACCGGCCGAAATGTTGGAAAGAGTATGCCAAAATTGGACTAAGCGGATGGACCATTTGAGGCGCAGTCACGGTCAACATTTGCATGAAATAATCTTCAAACACTAAATTATGTGGACCGTACTATCGATTCAAATAAAGATTTCATGCATTTTTCTGAATTTTATGTGTTTTTTTTAAAAAAACTTTCCTATAGCTCTTAAAAAATCACCCATTATTACCATATTTCTTTGTTAAGTCTGGGATCACACTATTAAAGTTTTCTTTCAGAAAGTCGGAGCTTATTGTTATTTTTTTTCGTCTCACCAATAAACTACCACTTTCTGAAAGGAAACTTTCATAGTGTGAACCCAGACTAAATAAAATAAAAAAACCCAAAACAGTTTTTGGCTCATTTAGAAGCTAATAAAAGGTGCTTTCGAGTACTTTTACAGTAGAAAGCCGTAAACTGAGTAATAACTGAGTAAAACGAAAAATAACTCTCAAAAAAAAAAAAAAAAAAAACTGTTGCCCAAGAAGTACGCGAACGGAAAATTTTTAAAAAATTCGTAAAGTCGAATATTCCATGAAATTTGTTTAATAAACTCTTTATAAATCAATAATATTTTTAATGAATATGGGGGTTTAAATTTTTTACCTTAAGTTTTTGTTTTGATTTTATTTTAACATTTCTTTTTTAAATAATTTTTTCACAAATTGTTTGCTTTTTTTTTGTTAATTTTTGGTTGTTTAGACCAGTGTTCGAAAATAAACACTAAATATCGTTTCTTATTGTTCGGTTCGGTAGATTTGTGGAAAACACAAACGCTAATAGTGTTTGTGTAGAAAATCATTAAAAAAAAAAAAATAACGTTTCCCTGTTAGTCATCTTTCGAACACTAAAATATTACTGTTTTTATCAAACTCAACAAAAGAAATGAACATTTAATTCCGTTCGGTTTGTTTTGAAAAACCACAAACTTCAATGTGTTGGGTTCGGCTCGTTAATGTTCGTCGCTTTTGGCTGATAAAAAAAAACCAAAGATTTTTTACAAAAACAAAATACACACACGTAAAAAACATTATAGAACATAAAAATATGGTGTTTGTCTACAGTATCACTACAATTGTTCTGTTTTTTAACGAAGAACCGAACATTATATATTTCTTTCTTGAAAATAGTTACGAACGTTATTAAGGGTTGTGTATGTCTACACAATCACTAAAAAAATAGATATCGTTCCTGGGTGTTTGAGCCGAACGTTAAATAATATACTGTTTATTTTCGAACACTGGTTTAGACACCTTTTGGGTCATATGTGTTTATGCTTTACCGAATTTTACTGCAAAATTTCAACAGCAAAAATGTTGAAATACTCAGTCAAGAACTGTCACTTTGCGCTTTCAATTTGTGTTCTCATTTACTGTATTTTGTATATGCGAATTAGTAATGGAAACTTTAAAAACTGAGATTTTGGTACTTTTTATAAAACATATTTTTTTCATAATTTTCTTTTCCCATATGGGTGATTATTTTTTGTAAAAATCACCTAAATGAGTCTTCTCAAATCAATTTTGGTGATTTAAAACTGATTGATCACTTGAGCGATTGAAAAGGGAATCATATAAGATTCTTTCATGTGTTGAAATATTAATTTCTATACACACCTACCATTTTGTATCATAATCGAATAAAAATTGCTAAAATCCAACCATAGTATGTTGCTCTTAGAATATGGTTACCTCCAACCATATTTTTTTCTGCGTGTGCGTATAATAAATCCTTAGATTTTATTAAATTTGCAAGAGTTTGTATTTGCAATCGATTTTTTTTTTTGCTTTTGTATCATTTTGCATTTTAAAAACGAGCGATTAATTGCTGTATTGACAAAATTCCGAAAGCAAAACGTGAAATATCTGGAAACAAAAGTTCGATCATTTTCTTTTCATTTTGTTTTTAACTTTTTTATTTAATTTGGTATGAGTCGGCCATGTTCTGACAATCGCACGATTTGAAATTGCAAAACGCAGGATTTATTATATGGTGTTCTTAAACTCGTGCGTTTAGCTTGCAATCTGCCATAGTTTTTTACAAATGTTCTAGTTCTCTTTTGCAAATTTGAACTCGCCAAACTTCTTGCTATTGCGATTTACAGAACGCCTAATTTGCAATTTTAAGTCAAAATCGCCAATGTTAAGCGTTTTGCGATTGCCAGAACATGTCCGAGTATTAGGTACCACCAATAACATTTCAGGTTATAATTCTAAACAAGAAAGTATAACAAGAAAATAGTACCACGGTACTGAAAATAGTAAAGGGTGTTTTTTTTAGAGTGTCAAAACTTTAAGTTGGCATCACTGCTTTATTTGAGCGCCCATTTAACAGCAGATAGTCGCTTTTTAGTTTGCTTTGAAAATTTTAATTAAAATAATTTGGCGAATGGGCTGAAGCACAAATTGATATTCATTTTGAATTTCCATTCAAAATTTTGTCGAAACAACATTACATCCACAGAAAATTACTGTTTGGTGCGCTTTATGAACTGGCAAAGACATTAGCCCATATGCCTTTAAAAACGATGATGGTCAGAATGCGAAAAGTTGTTGAAAACTGGTGTTCCAGGTTGTGTCTTCTACGCGCCAGCCATGGCGGCCACGTGGCAGAAATCATATTTAAACATTAACCCCCGTATTCACAAACGATTATTAAATTTAACAAACGCTTATTAAGGATAATTTTCATAGTAAATTTGTTCTTTAAACCTTTATTAAATTTAAAAAATTTTTGTGAATACAGGCATAATTTAATAAAATTTTCTTTCCAATAAAGCCCGTTTCATTGATATTAAAAATATATTTCCTTGTTTTATTAAGATTTAAACTGTTTCACTCTATTAAAAACAACCTTTACAACGGTATTGACCTAATAACAAATAAAGACACAGTTTGAACTGTTCTAGTACGTTATTTAAATTGAAAAAAAAAAAAACATAATAATAATAAAATACAATTTAGAAATAACTGAAAATATTGTATATTTTGTAGTTTGCATTTTTGTAATTAAAAATTTAGAATTTACCGACATAATATTTTGAGTGTAACATAATTCGCACTAAATAACCCAAGAAAAGTTCGACATTGTGGTCAAAAGTTTACAAAGACATAGACTGACTACGTCATCATTACTAAATTTATATTGAAATTAAATTTGTATTGAAGTTGTTTCTATTTTATTCGCTTGCTCTCAGTCACATCCTTCACACCTGAATGCCTTTTGCATTAAACAAATTATCATCATCATCATCATCACCACCACCACCACCACCACCACTTACTGACGACTGACTTCCATCGTTCTCCGTAGTAGAACTCGTCAGCACAAGTGCGCTTTAAATTTAATTAAAGTTGTAATACAATTAAATTCCTAATCATAATTCTGATGTTTGATTTTTTTTTTGTTTCTAATTTATTATTGCAATTATTTTGTTTTAGATTTTGTCGTTAGTTTTGAGAAATAGACAAATTAAACTTAAAAAAAAAACTCAATAAAAATTTCTGCGGTTAGTAACAAGATGTTTGATGAATTGATTTGAGTATTATTTTTGTTGTTTTTATTTAAGGAAAAAGGTATATAAAAAATGTGTTTAACAACTTTGGTGGTTAAATACAGCGCATGCTTAAAAGGTTTTTAATCAGGTGCTTTTTGCCGATTGAAAAATGTAGTTTTCCTCTTTTTTATTTTTATTTGCTGTTAATGTTTTTGGTATTCTTTTTAAGGGTTTCCACAATTCGGTTACACTTCAAAGAACAACGTGAGAGTTTTAAGAGTTGTAAATAATGAAAAGGTGTTGTTTTGTTGGGTGATAATTTATTTAGGCGACTGACCACAAAGAATTTAGTGCTATTTTTTGGTCTATAGTTAAGAAAATGTTTTTAAGTGGGTTATATTTAAAAAAAAAAATAATATTAATATAATTAAGAAATTTAGATTTAAAATCTTTTCTGCTCATGATATAAAAAAAAACTATAATAAAAAAAATATAAAACTAGTCTTGAACTCTACTAGAACTGAATTAAAACTGCACCGAAAAATAACTAGAATTGAACAAGAGAACTGTGCTAACCTAGAACTGGGCAAAAACTTAATGGAAAATTAATTTGAATTGAACTTAAACTGAACAAGAATTAAACAAAAAAGAACTTGATGACAAATGAATTAGCCCCCAGAACTGGAACTGAACTAAATTTGCAGATCCAAAAAAAAAAAAACTAAACAGAAACTAGAGTTGGACTAAAACAGAACTAAAATTAAACTATTACTGAACTTAACCTAAACAAGAACAGAATTGAACTGAATTAAACTAAACAGAACTTGATAACAAATGTATTAAAACAGAACTAGAACTGAATTTAAACTGCAAAACCGAATAAAAACTAAATAGCAACTAGAATTGAATTAGAACTCAACTAAAGTTAAACTGAACAAGAACAGAACTGAACTGAACTAGAATTTTGCTAAACAGATGTTGATTATAAAAAAATTAAAACATAACTAGACCTGAACTCCGCTCAAAGTGAACGAGAACTGAACAAAAACTAAATAGGACCTTAACTAGAATTTAACTAGAACTGAACAAACATTTAAATATAACTGTAAAAAAACTAAACAAGAACAAAACTTAGCTAGAACAGAAACTAGAACTGAACATTATTTAAACTTAACTAGAATAAAAGGAAAATTGAACTGGAATAAATTTATAGCTGAACTAGGCAAGGTTAGGTCTCTTGGGCAGCCATCGAGAAGATAGCTCACTTGGGCTCTTCAGTGGATTGACCCAGCGTCAATCCTATCCACAGCAGGCAGGTATTCAATAGGCGTCACAGCAAAATTTTACCAATTCGTCTTCCAAATGTAGAGAAGGAGCAACTTTAGTTGTATCTTAGATATTTTTTATTTATTTATGACAAGTTCTACAGTAGCCATTGTGCTAGTCTAAACTGAACTAGAATTAAACTTAAACAAAACTTGATTTCAACTGAACCAAAACAATTGCGTTATAAATATTCAATAAACACTTATTATCACTTAGGTCGCCCAAAAATCCTACGGCAATGAGAAACGTTTTTTCTGTCCTCCACCCTGCATTTATCTGTTCGGTAGTGGCTGGCGTCGTCGTTACGAGGAAATGTTACAAAAAGGCGAAGGAGAACAGGGTGCTCAATTGTGTGCCTTCATAGGCATTGGTAGTGCGGATCAAGATATGCAGCAGCTAGATTTAAATGGCAAACAATACTGTGCTGCCAAAACCCTCTTCATTTCCGATTCCGATAAACGTAAACATTTTATGCTTTCCGTGAAAATGTTTTATGGCAATGGCCACGATATTGGTGTTTTCAATTCAAAACGTATTAAAGTTATTTCAAAGCCTTCGAAAAAAAAACAATCCCTGAAAAATGCAGATCTTTGTATAGCAAGTGGTACGAATGTGGCACTTTTTAATCGTTTACGTTCACAAACAGTTTCTACGCGTTACCTGCATGTTGAAAATGGTCACTTTCATGCTTCCTCGACGCAATGGGGGGCTTTTACCATACACCTGTTGGATGACAATGAATCCGAATCGGAGGAGTTTCAAGTTAGAGATGGTTATATACATTATGGTGCCACTGTTAAGTTGGTGTGTTCGGTGACGGGTATGGCTTTGCCTCGATTGATTATACGTAAAGTGGACAAACAGATGGCGTTACTAGAAGCTGATGATCCTGTTTCTCAGTTGCATAAGTGTGCGTTTTATATGAAGGATACTGATCGCATGTATTTGTGTTTGTCCCAAGAGAAAATCATACAATTTCAAGCCACACCTTGTCCAAAAGAACCAAATAAAGAAATGATTAATGATGGAGCATGTTGGACAATTATATCTACAGACAAGGCGGAGTATCAGTTTTATGAAGGCATGGGACCAGTATCGTAAGTAGTTGTCTTTAATTATTCCTTAAAATAAATATCAAATTATGATTTATTTTGAAAGCTTCAACACTTTTATAATTTTTAATACGTTTGTGTTTTATACATATTTGTTTTGTTCTTTTTTTTTTGTGTTTTGTCCTTTAGTTCCCCCGTTACCCCCGTACCAATAGTAAATTCCCTGAATCTCAATGGTGGTGGTGACGTTGCCATGTTAGAATTAAGTGGCGATAATTTTACACCCCATTTACAAGTTTGGTTCGGTGATGTGGAGGCCGAAACTATGTATCGTTGTACGGAAACGCTGTTGTGTGTTGTGCCCGAAATTTCGCAGTTTAGAGGTGAATGGTTGTGGGTAAGTAAAAAACGTATTTATTTTAGAAGATCTCAGATTTACCAATAACTGTTTATAAAAAGAGTGTTGAAATTAAAACCTAAAACATAAAGACCACGTTTTTGAGATGTGGATTAAGTTTAAACTTAGTTTAACGTTCTCTGAAACTCGGATTTTTCCGGCAAAATGTGATTTTTTTATTATTTTATTGAAATTTTGTATACATTTTGTATACAAACTTGGTACTGGCGGCAAAAATCTGTCTTCAGATTAACTAAACCTAGTTTAACTGAGCTCTCAAAAACCCAGCCTTGTTGGATTAAAAGTAAAAGACGGCATTCGATATAGATCGAAATTACAATACAAATAAATGGGAATTTCGATATCGAATGCCGTAATTTGGCCCCAGGCCCAAACAAAATCCCAAGTTTGCAATTCAGTGTTTTATATTTTTTCCTCTAAGCTAATTGCACGAAGCTTTACGCTTATTTGCAAGATACCAGAGCCTCTGGCGGGAATCGAACCCGCAACCCCGTACTGACAGACTAGCTAACTACCAGCTAGCTACTTTAAAAGCCATTAAAATCTGCCGCTACGACTAGATAAAGTTACGATTTTATGTGTTTTGGCTGATAGTGAAACTTTAAGTAAACATTGTTGAAACAATATTTTTGTATAATTTAGGGTTGCATCGAAATCCAGACTAAGATATTGTGCACCATCTCGAGCTTAATAGAACAACTCAATTCCGCATTTTAAACGTCAAATCTTAACTTTTACACATGATTGTCGGCCAATTTTGTACTCTTAACCTGTGGTTAACAATTTCAAAAGACTTCGAATAAACTTAAGCCACGAGAAAGGGCTCCTTTTGTCGGATTCAAACAGAAATGCTGTGCAATTACGATGACCATGTCGAGTCAGCGAGGAAAGGAAAATACACGTGACAAGCTGGATATCGTCGTGTACGAATGTCTTTTAATCGTATTTTTCCCGGGTTCGAGAATTGATACGGCTTGAGATTTTGCCTATTTAGTTGGTTTCGAAGGTTGTGGCCAAAATATGGTTTAAATAACTCTTTTTTTGTCCTTTTTCCTTTTATGTTGTTTAAAGAAAAGTTTACTGGACGGATGCGGGTCAAACGATATGCTTAATATTCAGCAGCTTAAAAAGCCGACGGCGATTTTGAATACTTTTAAATTATTTTTGTTAATAGTAATTTTCCTTTAAGCAACTCTCAGCCTGATCCCAGTGTTGCCAGAAGTAGGGGAAAATCCCTACATGTAAGTAGGTATTTTTGATACTAAAATAGCAGCGTAGAGAAAAACGGACAGATTTTTTATAATCTCCAAAATGTAGGGATTTTTCGTTATATCGCTTTATTTATGAAATAAATGTTGAAAAAAACGTTTTCTTAGTGATATTTTTATGTCCAAAAAGGTTGATAAATTTTATTTTCCCTAAAATCGGATAAAAATATATATTTCCAGAGTTGTGTGTCGCTTAAAAGTTAGCGACACTAATACGTATGTATGTATATGTTTTTGCTAAGATATCATTAAATGTTGAAAGAATAAATTGAATTTAATTAAAAGTACACACGTTTTGTACAATAATGATTAGGGATTTTTGTAGGGAAAATTTTTCAACGTGTAGGGAAAATCGGATTTTTGTTTGCATGTGTAGGTATTTTTTCGAAATATTCACTGGCAACACTGCCTGATCCAGAACTAAACTAGAACTGAACTAGAACTGAACTATAAGTGAACTAAAACAGAGCGAAAACTGAAACATAACTGAACGAGAACTGAACTCGAACTGTCCCAGAACTGAACTAGAAGTAAACAAGAGCTAAACTAAAAACTGTATAAAATCTTAACTAGAGCTAAACTTAAAGTGAACTAGAACTGAACTAAGACCGAACAAGAATCAAACTAGAACTGAACTTACACTGAACAATTAATATTTTGGAATATCCGACCAATTGTAGTAAAGAATGTAAGAAAAGTTAATCTTCCGTATATATAAAAATTTAAAATAGATTTGAAATGCATTTTAAGAAAAATTTTTATGAAAATTTAGCCTTAAAGCACATTTCAAACTTATTTTATTTTTATGAATACGGCAGATTATACATATATACATTTATTCCTCTAACTCCCACTGGAGCATAGGGCGCCAAGGAGATTCGTTAGCAAATTGTAGTTCGTAAAAGTGTGCTGCTGGCCCTCCTTTCTTAGGTTGGTGATAGGGCTGATATCTTCGTGTCCAATCCCACGATGCAGTCATGCTTCAGCAAATATTCATGTAATTTGCCTGAGACGTTAAGATTTACTTTTACCATGCAGGCTACATGACTGGGCGCCTTCTCACTTTAGCTAGTTTTCAGAGGAATCTGAAAAGAAAGCAGTTTGGGCAGTCCAACAGAGGAATCTTTACTGGTCCCCAGTGTTGCCAATTTAGCATTTTGCATGCTAGATCTCTAGCATTTTTTAAAGTCATTTGGTATATAAAAATGAGTATTTAAAATTTTTTGGCATTTTTTAGTTCTTGTGGTATTTTTAATATTTTCCATTAATGTTTAATACCAATATTAAAGAAGAATAAACGAAAGATTCTAACATTGAAATAGATCTAAAAATAAGCAACAATCTAAATGCTCATTAATGGTGATATAAATAAACTGAAGTAAAAATTAAAAATGGAAACAAATTTTCAAAATTAGTAAAAAAAAAAATTTTGGTTTCCCAAAAAATTACTTCGATAATAAACTGGCAAGTGCACGGCTAAAAAAAATAAACCTTCAAAATGGTTTCTTTTTTGCGAGAACAATAAAGCAAGTTGTTTTTGTTTTCATTATGTTTTTTCTTAACCCACTTACAACTTCAATTAATGTTGGAAGAATTTCCACCAATTGTAGTGGGGAATTTAAGAAAAGATAAACTCACTGTTTATTGTTGTTGCTTTTGTTTAAGCTTTGATATTGTTACAAGTAGAACTGTTGCTTATAATTCTTATATTGTTTAATATCTTATTTGGTTTAATATCTTTAGTTTTTCTAAAATCTTTTTGGATGAAGTTTCCTGACAACCAGTGAAATGCGCTTGGGAATAGCTTATCCCACCAACAATAAATTTCAGTGTTTTTATCAAGAATAAAAATTGGGAATTAAGCACGAAAAACAAAATTATGAAAGTTAAAAATTGGTATAACCTATTCAAAAAAGTTTCCAAAATATTGGCTAAAGCACTTTAAGTTAAAAGAAAAAGAAAGAATAAACAGATAAAAAATATTTTAAAATTACTGCAAATGCTATTTTGTTTTCTTAAATTTAGTGGCCTGAAGCAACATGCAGAAACAAGAAAGCACAAAAATGCTACGGGCATAACTAAAAACCAACATTTTAAAAGAATTTGTTACAACGTTCAGCAGAGACGGTATTAAGTTAAGGTGCTGCGCACAGTTCAGTTGCACCTGTAGATCAACTGATAAACCTTTGTTCAAGGCGAATTGACTAGAAGGTGGGGTCAAGTCAATATATGGTGTTTTTTTTCGGTGGTCGACTTGTCAAAGTTTGTATACAAACTAGTTTTTTATGTAAACAAACCTGTTTTTTTTTTTACTAGCAATATTCTTGACAACCCGACCACAGAAGCATTGTAGTTGTAGAGTTGACCTCACCTTCTAGTCAATTCGCCATGCCTTTGTTTAAGGTAGTTTGACGCTCGTCGCGAAAGCTGAAGGACAAAATGCAGCATATTATAAAAAATGTGCTTGGCCGTTTATTTTGTTAAAGCTTTAATATCGTTGCAAATAAGACTTTTTAAGTGTTTATAATTCTCATTCACTCTGCAGTTTTATTTGTATAATATTGTTACGAAAGTAACTTTAGTTAAGAATTAGTTGTAATTATTGGTTAAGAACTAGAATATTTTATGTGTTATCTTGTATTGATTAGTTATTAAGTATTTGTTAGTTATTTTATTAGTTAAAATTGTTATTGTATAAGTTATGCACACTTCTAGTGTAAAAATCCATGTTCAGATGTAATGTTAAAACTGTTGTGCATAATTGTACTTCAACCCCACTGTAAATACTCGAATCTTCGTTATTAACCCTACAGATAATATTGGACTACATGGTCCATTGTGGCTTAAATGGACTACTTACAACATGGTCCAATGTACTGTAGTATGGACCATGTTATAAGAAATTAACATGCAGTGCTGCCAACAACTGCATGATGTATACTTTTCTATAGTTTACAGTATTACACATTGGTAGCCCTGATGGTGTCCATTATTAATTGTTTATTTAAAAGTGAAAGTTTGTGAAATTTGTGGAAAAAAGGTAAAAAAATTTAAAATATGTACCGAGTAAATATATTTAATAATATCAATAATAGACTACAGTTTACACCATAAAAGGCGATTAGTAAAAAATTAAAAAGAAATATGATTAAACTACACCTTGAGTGTACTCCACACTGTAGTAACATGGAGTACTTTTAAAACTAACCCACTTTAGTACTCCATGGAGTAGTTTAAGGACTAGTTCAGTGGGTTATATGGTCCCCTACTAGGACATCGTTAAGTTAAATGGACCACCTTTTACCCATATATTTGGAGTAGTTTTGGAGTACTCCTACTCCTTTATGGACTACTCTTTACATGCATGCATGGACTAGTCTCGTTATCTGCAGGGAAGTTATCTCAATTTATGGTAAAGCCTAAAAGTATGCCTTAGTTTATTATGCCTAATAACTAAATTAATTCAGCCATATACAGGGTGGGCCAACTTGGACTGACTGATTTGAAATGCTTATAATTTTTGTATTTTAAAATTTTTTTATTTAATTTTTTTTGCAAATGAAAGTATAAATTATAAATTTTTTTAAAGCTAAGTATGAAAAATTACATCTTTTAGATGGCGTCCATTCTCCTGTTGGCAGTTAATGGCTCTACTCAATACATTTTGCATTACGTTGCGCAACGTTTCTGACTGTAATTGAGCAATTTCTGTGCGAATATTCTGCTTTAGCTCCTGAATATTTTGTGGTTTGTTGACGTAAACTCGTTCCTTCAAGAAACCCCACAAAAAAAATCTGGGGCCGTCAAATCTGGAGAACGAGGTGGCCACGCGAAATCTGAATTTTTTGAAATTATTCGGTCATCGAAAAGTTCTCGCAGAATTGCCATTGTGGCTCTTGCGGTATGAGCTGTAGCTCCATCTTGCTGGAACCATATGTTACGATTATTGAGAACTATCGGACGTAAAAAATTTTCCAACATGGTCCGGTATACCACCCCAGAGACGGTTTCTGGCTCATTAAGTTCATTTTCGAAGAAATATGGACCAATAACTTTATCAGCCATGATTCCACACCAAACAGTGCATCTGACAGGGTGTAATTGTCGCTGATGAAATGCTCTTGGATTCTCTGTACCCCAAATTCGTCAGTTTTGCTTATTCACATATCCATTTAAATGAAAATGTGCTTCATCGCTCATAATCAAATTATTCAAAAAATTGGCATTTTCTGTCGTTAGCAAAACCAATCTATTGGCATATTGTAGCCACTGAGTATGATGACATAATAAAATTTTATAAAATTCTGTATTATCTGCAAAAAAAAAAATAAAAAAATTTAAAAATACGAAAATTATAAGCATTTCAAATCAGTCAGTCCAAGTTGGCCCACCCTGTAGATAGTAACCAGCGTTACCGTTGTGATACTAAAGTATCAATTTGACCCTTTTTCGACGGTCTTGATCCCATTTATGACCCTTTTTTTTAATTATACTTTTACATCATTTTCCCCTATTTTGTGACACTTTTTGACCCTTTTTTGGAAATAGCACTCACATTTTGTTTTTTGTCAACAATGCTGGACGTTAGTGCTAAAAAAATGTTTTCGAAATAAGCATAGATGGAGGAATGGACTTCAAGTGAAGATTAAATACCAAAATATAGAACGCAAATTCCTAAAAACCAGTTAGTATTCGAAAAAAGATTTGTGTTAAAAGATTTTGTACGACTTCTAAATTAGATTTTCGATAGTAAAGTACAAATTTAAGTACGATTTCCCTAATAGCAAAAACAACTCATATACATATTTGTTATGTTTTATTTATTGAATAACTAATGGTGATTTCTTTTTAAAAAAAATGTGACATTTTATTTAAAAAATGCAATTAGGTGTTCGTTTCTTATAAATGTTTTGCTCTCTTATAGAGTAGCAAGTTTTATGCTAAAAAATTCACCCTTAATAATGTCATAAGGAATTGAACTTTTTGCAACCTTTAAAATCGGCAGTATTAAGAGTGCTCTGTAAAAAAGGTGACATCGGTTTATATATGGGACCATTTTTAAAACGGCGAGGATTGCCTCAAAGAGCAAGAAAGCTTCGCAAAAATTTAAAACTCGAAAAATTTTGCAAACATAGCGCCATTAAATTGATCCCTAAAACTAACAGGAATGAAAAAATTCAGTAAAAATTGCTGAAATTCCCAAATATTTGGTAACAGCGGTAAGCTTTAAAGAATCACAAAACTTGCAGGAAAAAATTCGCCAACGATTGCAAAATTGGAAACAAAACCTAAAATTTATTTGAAATCGCTAAATAGGTAAAAAAAAATTTCGGAATATAACATAAAAAGTATTAAAAAATGAGCTATAATGATGAATAACAAACTTTTTGTCAAGTGCTAAAAACAGGAAAGGGCATTCCATAAACAAAATAAGTTTTTTAAGCACTGCACATAGCTGAGGAATTTCGATTAGAATTAGAAATCATTACGATTAGAGAAATAAAATAATTTTAATAAATTTTCGAGCCTAAGGTCTTTTTTAATAAAAAACTTTAAACTTTTATTTAAAAACCAATATTTCGGCACTTCCTTGAGTGCCTTCTTCAGGGTTATTTTTTCTTTCCTTATTTTATAAATTTTTAACAAACTATAACAAAAACAAATTTCAGATTACTAATTGATTTGATTAAAAATAATCAAAAATCTAATCACAATTAATGACGATTAGCATTTCTAATCAAATCTAATCAAAACTAATCCAAAAAATAATTGATTAGATTTCTTGATTATTTTTGATTAGATTAACTATTTTTGTGAAAAGAAAATATTTAGTTATCACATTTGTTGCTATATTTACATAATGTAACAGTTTTTGAATATTGCATAAAAATGCATTATATGTACATATATTGCCACATACATACATATATATTTACATACTACAGTGGTATCCCGGTTTAAGGTAAACTCAGTTTAACGAATTCGCGATTTAACGTACGGTCATATTTTTTCCATTGAGTACCTTATATTACGAAGAAACAGCAATTTTTTGTACTCTATAAAACGAATTTTTACAAAAAAATTTGAAAAAGCTAAATAGAATCTCTTTTGTTTTTGTATACATTTTTATCATATTTTAAAAGCGATTTAACTAAAAACAACGAGTTAAGAGAAGTAAGTATTTTCTTTTCTTACAAAGAAAGAAAAGAAAATACTTGCTCGCCAAAATAAAAATTTGTACGTTACAAAGGCATTTTTTACTTTTGTTTACAAAACAAATGTTTGTTTTCTGTTTCAAATATTACGTAAATATAGCAACAAATGATAAATAAATATTTTCTTTTCACAAAAATAGTTAAAAATAGTTGATCTAATCAAATCTAATCAAGAAATCTAATCAATTATTTTTTGGATTAGTTTTGATTAGATTTGATTAGAAATGCTAATCGTCACTAATTGTGATTAGATTTTTGATTATTTCTAATCTAATCAATTAGTAATCGTCTAAAATGGCTAACTAAACATAATTAATCAATTTTTCAGCACAATTAAAAATTCTAATCCAATTGCTAATCATTAGGATTTCTAATCATTATTCCCAAGCTATGGCACTGCCTATCTGAAAAAAATATTTTTTGTTTGTTTATAAAAAAACTTGGTCTTTTTATATATATTTAAATGGGAAATACTGCTTTTAAAAATGTTGACCCTTTTTTTTTATTGAAATACCCTTTTCTTGACCCCTTTTTCTGGAAAATACCCTTTTTGTGACCCTTTTCGAAAATTTCCAACGGTAACCCTGATAATAACTATATATATTCTAGAGCCATCTAGACGTTACTAGTATCATCTACACGTCTGGGCTAGATTATAAATAGAATCGCAAGAGATAGCATGATTCATTCTAAGTTCCGACTTTGTCAATAACGTATTACGCTGAGAAAATTATAGTTGGCTGTGAATAAAATCTATAAATTACGGTTGTTAAAGTGACTAAGTACTAAATAAAGTTGGGTAAATTATAAACAGTGTTTAAAGTGTTGTGATTATTTCGTTTTATTTAAAGTTCAATAAAGGTTTATTATAAAGGAAATAAACCAAAACGTTATTGAAAGGAAGTAACGTAACAATATCTTGAGTTTTATAAAGTCTGTGGGAAATGGTTTCCTAATGATCTGGCCTAAGCAACCATTGAAATGCACGTAGGAAGTAGCTTATCCTCCAACAATGAATTTCAGTGTATTTATCAAGAATGAAAACTGGGAATTAAGCACAACAGACAAAATCTTATTAATGGTTTATTAAAATTTTAATAAATTTTAACTGAATTTAAACTAAAGTAAAACTTAAATAGAACTGAACTAGATCTGCATTACAAACTATCTAACATTGAACTAGAGCTGAACAAGAACTGAGCTAAAACTGAATTGGAGCTTAATTAGAACCAAACAAGAATTTAATTAGAATTAAACAAGATTTAAATAACACTTGTCAGCTTAAAAAACAAACTTTAACTATTTATTTTTTATTTTTATTGTTATTAAATTGTCTTTTATTTAAAAAAAAAATTAAAACTGAATTTCCAATCATACTTTTTTAATCTTTACAGGTCCGTCAACCCACACAAGTGCCTATATCCCTTGTACGCAATGATGGTATTATCTATGCCACTGGTCTTACATTTACCTACACCCCCGAACCGGGACCACGACCACACTGTACACAGGCTGAAGATGTCATGCGTACAAGACTTAATAACAATAATACTACAACAATGAGTAACAACAATAACAATGTCGGTTCACCCAGTGATGGTTCACAAGGTCTCAATGCCAATCACATGCACCAGCAACAACAGCAACAAACGCTACCCTCTATGTCAGAAGTGCAATGGAATACTCATGCCGGTGGATTATCCTGAGTGCTGCCTACGATTTTTGTTTGGTATTTAAAATTAATTTTGTAACATTTACACTAAAATTTCAAAATCGAAATTTATTTTTTTTTATATATAAAGAATTTTATTTATTAACTTTGAATTTTAAAAGAAATAACATAATTTTAATTAATATAATTTAACATGGTTTTCTACATTCTTTTTATAAAAGTTTATTCCATTTTGAAAACAAATTCTTGTCATTTTTTCTATTTAAAATTTTGAAAGTAAATTTAGAAGTTTATTTAAATTTGATTATGTATTTTTAAATAAATTTTCTTGAGTATTATTTTAAATTAAACATAAACATATTTTAATTTTCTATGTAAATAACATTAAAAATGTTTTAAAATATTCATTTAAAAAAATTTTCAAATTTTACTCATTGTTTTTAATTTTTTTTTTATGCAAAAAATCTTTATATAGAGTTTTATATATAAAAATTTATATAATAAATAATAACTACTTAGAAGTAGTTTTTTTATACATACTTTTTGTAGTTGTAATAATTTATTTAAAAAAAAAAAATTTATATATAAAAATATAAAACACTCCTTCAATTTAAAAATAAAAACTTTATCTGCAACATATCGTCACCTTAAATGCAAATGAACGTAACAAAACTTTAATTTTTTTTAGGAGAAGCAAACAACATAACAAAATCAATAATAATAATAATAATAAAGTGTTCTTAAAGTTTGAATTTCTTTACTAAAGTCGCCTGTTTTTTTTTAATTGCAGGGACCTTAAAATTTGCGTCAGCATGTAGTTTGATAAAACAAACAACAATCATTTAAAATCTTCATTGTTAATTTTTATGTAGTTACGCCGTTTGCATTTAAGGTGACGATATTTTGTTTTTTTTTTAGTAATTATTTAATATGCATATGTTAAAACAAAAAAACAACCCCAACTCTCTCTTTTTATTAGTTTAAGCTTAAGAACAAACTAAGTTAAACATTATTGCAACAAAAGACAAAAATTAGTTTTTAATTTGTTTTTATTATAAACAATTCTATTTAGCTTTAAGTATAAAAACTAAAGAACTTTATAAAAATTCCACCCTATAAATCAAATTCACTTACAGACAAGTATAAGAAGAAAATATTGTAAAAATTAAGTAATAAACAAAATCAAAGAATTTAATATTTTTTAAAGAAAAAATTAAAAAAAATGTGTTTGATTCCTTTAAAATTTTTTCGCAGTGGGCACACTGTTTAAGACTGAAGCGCACTGAACTAGAAGTAAACTAAAACATAACTTGATTTAAACTGACCTACAATAATTTCGTTATAAATATTCAAAATACACTTATAATTTGTGGGCCACCCAAAGAACCTGCGGCAATGAGAAACATTTTTTCTGTCCTCCACCCTGCATTTGTCAGTTCGGTAGTGGCTGGCGTGGTCGTTACAAAAAGGCGAAGGAGAACAGGCAGCTCAATTATAAGCCTTCATAGGCGTTGGTATTGCGGATCAAAATATGCAACAGCTAGATTTAAATGGCAAACAATATTGTGCTGCCAAAACCCTCTTCATTTCCGATTCCGATAAACGTAAACCTTTTATGCTTTCCGTGAAAATGTTTTATGGCAATGGCCATCGTGGCGGTGTTTGGTGTTTTCAATTCAAAACGTTTTAAAGTTATTTCAAAGCCTTCGAAAAAAAAACAATCCCTGAAAAATGCAGATCTTTGTATAGCCAGTGGTACGAATGTGGCACTTTTTAATCGTTTACGTTCACAAACAGTTTCTACGCGTTACCTGCATGTTGAAAATGGTCACTTTCATGCTTCCTCGGCGCAATGGGGGAGGCTTTTACCATTAACCTGTTAGTTGACAATGAATCCGAATCGGAGGAGTTTCAAGTGGGAAATGGTTATATACATTAAAGTGCCACTGTTAACCCAATTTTCGGCGCACCAAGTTCCAAGTTGCAGTGACTCCCCTAAGATTTATGTGTCTGTTATAAACAGTGAGTGCTTGTAGTTATTCGGCCATGTTTTGATAATCGCACGATTTGAAATCGCAAAACGCTAGATTTATTTTATGGTGTTCTGAAACTCGTGCGTTTTGCTTTGTTAAAAATATTATAGTTCCCATGAGTACACTTTTGCAATATGAAGTCGCCAAACTTCTTGCGATTGCAATTCAAAGAACATCTTTTATACAATTTTAAGTCAGCATCGCAAATGTTAAGCGTTTTGCGATTGACAGAACATGTTCGAGTTATTGGTGTGCTCAGTCAGGGGAATGGCCTTTCCTCGGTTGATTCTATGTAAACTTTGCACTCGACTTCAATGGTGTTAAAAATAAAAAGAGAATTTATAAAAATTTATATACAGGGGTGTTCGGTATATTAAAAACAACTTCCAAATTCTTGCGTTTTACCTTTTCGATTTCGAATTATTTATGCCTTTAAAAAAAAAAAAAAATATACAGGTATGTGAGGAAAATCGATCGATTTCAAAACAAACGTTTTTAAAAAGGTGTGATGAATTTTGATGGATTTTAAAATAAATTTCTGAAGTATAGTCTTCAATTTTCGTTCAAAATACACTTCAGTTAACAAACTTTTTTTCAATTAAAAATTTTAATTTTTCTTACATAAAGGTTTTGATTGATAATAATTCGGCATTTGTCAGCTTCTGGAATATGGTCATCTGGTACAATAAGAGATAGTCGAACCAAAAAATGCCCACTCCGTCCCATTTCGGAAATGAAAAGATCAAAGAGGATTTACGGAATATCGTTTTTCTCGTATACTCGTCGTACGATGGAAAAACAATAGCGTAGTCACCTTAGGAACTTATTTTGACAACAATGAAATTGGAACGTGTTAGCGTTATGCAAGAGGACAAGGCGCCATGCAGATAACCCAACCAAAAGTATTTCAACACTACAATCAAGGCATGGGTGGAGTAGACAAAATGGACCAGTTAATTGGTGTTTATCGGTCACGTATAAGACAACATAAGTGGTGGTGGCCAATTTTCGCATATCTGTTGGATGCTTCCGTTGTTAATGGTTGGCTACTAATGAGAAAGCTGCATCCAAATGATCCAGATTGCTTAACTTGTTGAAATTTAGAAGATATATAGACACTTCTTACCTAGAAACGTACGGTGTTCCCTCTGCAGGAGGTGACAGACCATCAATTTTCAGTTCTGACACTTGGTATGATGGTAGAAATCACATAATACACTACTCCAAAACGGATAAAATATGTGCAAACTGCGACAAGAAGTCTAATTTTTTATGCATGGAATGCATCAAGGGCCTTGACCCAAAAGAATGTTTCAAAAAATTTCACATTTCAAGTGACGATAGTGCGTAATGTCCCTTATAAGGGACCCCTTCTAAAATCTTTAAAAAAAATTTTATTTAAATAAAACTTCTAAAAATTATTTAAATAGTTGTTTTAAATTACGTGTTCAAAAAGAATTTTGTTAAAAAGTACTTGGGAACTTTATGCACTAATGGGTTAACCAAAAAAAAAAAAAAAAAAAAAAAAAAAAAACGGAGCTAGAACTGATTAAAATTTAATTAAACTGAACTTTAACTGTCAAAAATTTGACTAGAACCGAACTAGTATAACTGAATTGGAGAATTGGAGTTGTATCTAAACTGAAATTAACTAAAACTGAATAAAACTACAGCTGAACTAGAACTGTCACAAAACTAGATATCAACTTGAACTGAACTGCAATTGAACTAGAACTGAACTATCCGATAATCCACATTGTCAATGACTCTGAGACGTAATTGAGGTTCAATGTTGTTATTGTGCCAATCTCACTCAGCCTTTAGCTCTTGAATTGTTCTTGGCTTATTGATATTCCCAAAAAAAGAAGCCCAGCGGCGTCAAATCACATTATTGTGACGGCCAATTAACATCGCCACGACGTGCGATAACACGGCCATTGAATCTCCCGCACAAAAGAGCCATTGTTTTGTTGGCTGTGTGGCAAGTGGCACCATTATGTTGGAACCATATATCGTCCAGGTCCATATGCTCAATTTCTGGCCACAAGAAGTCCGTTATCATCTCGCAATAGCGAACATCATTCACAGTAACTTCTTGGCCGCCTCATTTTCGAAGAAGTAGGGCTCAATGACGCCGCCAGCTTATAAACCGCACCAAACAGAAACTATTTGTGGATGCATCGGCTTTTCAACAATCACTCGTGGATTCTCACACATTTTTTCGACATATTTGGTCGATTATGCTGACCAAAACAATCACGAAGTACAAGAAATTCATTTTGAATTAAACGCTAATTTTCGTAAAAATCTTCAACAATCTTAACGCGCTGTTCAATAATGTATGTACCTCTTTAAAGTTAAATTAACACTAACACTGAAATAAAGAAATGTCAAATAAAGTTTGGCAAAAGTCTTGACGTTAAGATGTGACTCAAAATTAACATCATGCATTATAGTTGGACCACCCAGCCTATAAATCAATATCATCATCAGGAAAATATAAACAATTTAAGTTTTTTATATAAAGAAAAAAGAATAACAATTGTCATACAGTAAATATTTTTACAATAAAAAAAATTTATATACATACATAAATAATCTATAATATTCTTTATAACAATTTGATAAAAAAAATGTTAAAGTATTATTTATTTTGCTTTTAATTAAAGCTTAACTAACGAAATTTTCCTTTGACATTAACAAACGGCCGGTAAAAGTTTTTATACCCAGACCACAATAGTGGAGAGGGTATTATGCATTTGTGCTGATGTGTTTACCGCCTTAAAATGGTGGTCCTAGATTCACCTTAAAGTATACCGATCTACTCAGAATCACTTTCTGAGTCGAACTAACGTTGTCCGTCCGGCTGGCCGGTTGTCGCAATTTTGGAGATAATTTGATAAAATTTGGGTCATATGTTCTTATTGGCACAAGGACCAAGCCTATCGTAGGACCACGAGGGAAGATAGGGGAAGTTCTTCCTCTCAGAAACTATCAAACCGATTTTAATGAAATTTAAAACATAGATAAAACCATATCTATATGGACACAAAATGTATAAATTTAAAAAAAATCGGACCACGAGGGGTTTCTGCCTCTCAAACCGATTTTAATGAAATTCAAAACATAGATAGATCCATATCTATAGGGACACATTAGCTTTACAGTTTTTACAAAATAGGACCACAAGGGCAGGCAGGGGGCAATTTCTGCCTCTAACAAACTTTCAACCCGATTTTCATGAAGTTTATAAACATAGATAAATCCATATTTACATGGACACATAAGCATGATGTATTTTTAAATACTGTACTTTCTTACTTGTTTTTTATTTAAACTAATGGCGATTTCTTTTCTGAGAAATCGCCATAATGCAAAAATATTTAAAAAAAAAAGTACATTTAAAGAAAAGATTCTATTTCTTCTTTAAAAATAGATAACTCTTCCTTTTAAACTCTTAAAATTAATTATTATGTTGAATAAATATTTTACCCTTTTCTTCACTACGCGTCGTGAGAAAATTGTTAGCTTTTCAAGTAAAACTTAAGCCCCTTTCATTACATTTACCAGCCCACCCCACCAACTTGTTTATTCACCTCAAAACTTTTCCCCTTCTACTTTTTTTCAAACACAAAAAAACTTATAAGACAAACTCCTTAAAATTAACTTTTTCACAAAATCTGATAAGAAAATTACTATTATTTCGAAAAAAAGCAAAGACTTGAACTTGCATGTTTAGGGAAAAAGAAAAGGCTAAAAAAAAACAAAAAGAAACGCAAAATTTTTTTAAAAAAAAATTTCCCATCATTTATTTACACAACTTTGCGTGTTGAAATGTTTTCGTTGCTAGTGTTCGTCTTTAAGACACAAACAACCACCTTAAGATCATAAATAGAGTTTTAGTGGGAACATTTTTTTACATTAAACCTCAAAATTAGAAATTCTAATGAGCAGAGATGAACAGCAAGTACAACAAGTAGCTTAAAGCTGAAAGCAACCCTATTTTCTTATAAGATTTATTAAGAATACTTGGTAATATCCCCTCTGTGGAAAGTTCATAAAGATGAATGTTGTAAAGAAGGTGCAAGTCATAAAAAGTAGTGATGTCTCTTTTAAACTTGAGTGTAACTATAAAATATCTTATATGAAATTGTCTTTCTCTAACTTAAGCTTGTGTTTGTGGTAAGAAAAGAAGTTAATTATAAAGAAAAATTCTTAGGTTTTTATTAAAAATTTTCACACGCTAGATTATGCTTGAAAAAGTGGTAGTTTTTTTCTTTTTTTTTTTTTGTATATTAAAAATCACAACTGCGTGGGAATTTTATGCAAAATTTTTTTCTTCAAAGCTTAAGACTATTTTTAAGAAAAAGAAATCTTAAGGAAAACATTTATTTTTTTTTATCCACCACTTGTTTTTTGGTCGTGTTTCTTAATGATTTTAATAAAAACATTAATAATTTGTTTGTTGGTCTTTCCAAATTTTCATGGGAACTGATTTTGGTAAAAAAAACTTCAGTTTGTAAAGAAATTTAACTGGAACATTTGATGGCTTTTCTAACAACTTAGAATTTAATTTGTGTTTTTATGGCTACAAATTCATACAAATAAAAGGAAAGACTTAAGACATGAACTTTGTTTTAGACAGGATGAAAAGTAAATATCATGTTTGTTGTTTAAGTCCTTTGCATTACAATCAACTTAATAAAAAATAAAGAGGGTTAAAAACGACTTAAGCAAGAAACTTGATTGATTATTGCAAGAAGAGAAAGAGAGAAATCTGCTGCTCAAGTTTATTGCTTAGTTCTTTTAATATAAATTTTTTAAAATAATAACGGCATTATTTATAAAAAATAATGGGTTTATGAAACGGATTTTGTTTGACAATTTGTTTAATAAACCTTTTATTAAGCTTTTTTATAAATAAGGCCCAAATTATTTATAAATTATACAGGCTTACAAATTTCGAAAAATTTTGCTTCTGCAGTTATTTGGAACGCTGAACGTGAATCTGCTCTCCGTTTTTTCTCATTAGCTCTACATTTAGTAGCGTTATGTAAAAATAAAGGCACCTTCACTACATCTGGTAGTATAACTTGGGGAAGGTTCTCCCCATTCAGAAAAAAAGAAAATTCGAAACTCGACAACAAAATTTTCTTTTGGTCGTGCAAAAATGGCTTCTAAATTTACTTAGTAGTTCTTACACAATGAGTGCCAAGCGATTTTGACGAAAACCTTCCCAGGAGGCCAAGCAATTTTGGTGTTACTTACATTTATTATTATTTATAATTTCATTTTATTGATTGCATTTCACTTTTACTCAAATAATACTTAAGTTGAAGAGAGATGGTAAAAATACCTTACAGCTATAATATTTTACTTATTGAACCAAAGGAGCATACTTTAATTAAACATAGAAACACGGGGAATACTTACATTTAGTTATTTATTTACACATTTATTATAATTACAATAAATCTTAATTGTAAAGCACTAGCGACTAACGGCTATTGGCTCTTAGGTACTTATAAGTAGGTTCTATGTATTTACGTAGTAGATACATATAAAAAGTTTGCATTATTCAATTTTATTGTGTAAAAAGAGATTTTGCAAAAAATTAACGACTATGTTTTTTTTTTCTTCTTCTTCTTCATAATTTATTTATTGAATCTTCATATATTAAATATGAACTAACAATAATTAATCAAATCTTAACCTAATACGTTATTTTTTGTCCTGCCAGTGCCAGACAAAAATTTTCTTCATCGCGGGTTCTGTTCACTTTTATAGGTGTTTATCGCTCATCTAATTGGATAAGTGCTGCAGTGTCTCTTCTTCTTAAGCGAGTATGGCCCTATCATTTAAAATATTTCGTGCTAGTGGGTTCGGGTGCAATTCGAGCCTTTTTAAGTATTTTACTGCATATTTCTTAATCATAGTTTTAACTAATGGAACATTAAGATCCTTGTGAATATTTGAGTTTTTAACAAACTAAGGGGCAGCTGTGATTATTCGAAGTAGTTTATTTTGGCGCCTTTGAATTTTTTCGATATTAGAGGCCGAGGCAGTGCCCCATAACTGAATACCATAGCACCAGATTGGCTTTAATATGGAGTTGTAAAGAAGAAGTTTGCAGTCGAGACTAAGGACAGAGTTTCTTCCAATAAGCCAATGAATTTGGATGGCTTTTAGTTTCATTTGAGTTAATTTTGCCTCTATATGGCTTTTCCACGTTAAACGGCGATCTAGATGAATACCGAGGTATTTTACATGCGAATTTTGAGGTATTATTTGATTATTGATTTTAATAGGGGGGCATGATTCCCGACGCAAGGTGAATGTTATATGTACGCATTTTTGCTCATTGACCTCTATCCTCCATTGCTTTAACCATAGTTCGAGTTGAAATATATGATCCTGTAGGTATCGAGATGCTTCTTGACGGTTTTCGTGCACGCTCAAAAAAGCTGTATCATCAGCAAATGTTGAAGTTTGTGTGTAGTTGTTTGTTGGCATATCCGAGGTATATATTAAGTATAAAAGTGGGCCCAGGATGCTTCCCTGAGGGACTCCAGCGTCAATTTGCTGAGGAGAGCTTAAATAATCACCTTCTTTAATAATAAATTTTCGACCGACTAAGTAGCTTTCTAACAGCTTGTGTGTGTTTACTGGTAAGTTGAGCTTCAATTTATGTAATAAGCCTTCATGCCAGACTTTATCAAAAGCTTGAGAAACATCGATGAAGAGAGCGGAACAATATTTGTTTTCTTCAAAGGCTTTTCTTATTGCGTTTACTATACGATGAGTTTGCTCAATTGTGCTGTGTTCTCTTCTAAAGCCGAATTGGTGGTTAGGAATACATCTATTTTCATTTAAAATTGGGGTTAATTTTGACGCTAACAGCTTCTCAAACAGCTTTGATATATCGGGTGGTCGGGGCCGATGTTGATTTTGAATAAAACACAAACTATTTAGGAAATTATTGTAATTTTATTTTATTATGATATATTGGTATTACTCAATTATGTATGGAACAAAATATCGGCCAAATGGGCGCCGCGACCACGGCGGCACACCTCCATCCGATGGTCCAAATTTTCGATGACCCTGAGGCATAATGGAGGTTATATGCCGTTAATGTGCCGAATTATCTCATCCTTTAGCTCTTGAATTGTTGCTGGCTTATCGACGTACACCTTTTCTTTCAAATAACCCCAAAGAAAAAAGTCCAACGGTGTCAAATCACATGATCTTGGCGGCCAATTGACATCGCCATTACGTGATATAACACGGCCATTGAATTTGGCACCGTCCTGCTGAAACCACATATCGTCCACATCCATATCTTCCAATTCGGGCCATAAAAAGTTCGTTATCATCTCACGATAGCGAACACCATTCACAGTAACTGCCTGACCGGCCTCATTTTGGAAAAAATACGGCCCGATGATGCCGCTAGCCCATAAACCGCACCAAACAGTCACTCTTTGTGGGTGCATTGGTTTTTCGACAATCACTCTTGGATTCTCATTCGCCCAAATGTGGCAATTTTGCTTATTGACGAATCCACTGAGGTGAAAATGTGCCTTATCACTGAATCACGAAGTGCACGATAGGCATTTTGATTTGAACGCCCATTTTCATAATAAGTCTGGATAACTTTAACACGTTGTTGGATTGTGTATCTCTCCATGGTTCAAATTGAGTAAGTCTGAAATAGAGAAATGTCAAATAAAAAATAAAATTCGGAAAAAAACTTGGCGTTTAGGTGTGGTTCACATTCAACATCGGCCCTTACAATTTAACCACCCTTTATTAGAAAGTATGCTTATAGGCCTATATGACTCAACTTTTGTGTGATCCTTTCCAGGTATAGGTATCATGGTGACTAAGGAGACCTTCCACTTTTGAGGATAGTATTCAAGGCGTAAAATAGCATTAAAAATTAAAAGAATAATTTTCTTTGCTATGCTGGGTAGCTCCAAAAGCATTTTGTTGCTGATCTTATCAAAACCAGGAGCCTTCTTGGGGTTTAAATCACAAATAGCCTTTTCGATTTCTCTTATCTCAAATCTTAGCGGAACAGCTGCTCTAGCAGCAACAGGTGGTAACTCGACCGCAATATCGTGAGATATATTTGGGGTAAATACGTTTTTTAAATGATTGACAAACAGATTTCCTTTTTCAACATCATTTCTTGCCCAACTTCCATTCAAGTTTCTTAATGGTGGTTTAGAGATAACTGGCCTTTTAAGATTTCTAGCTGCACGCCATAATGAGTAGTTTGATTGTGGGGTTGCATCAAGTTCCTCAAGATATTTTTCCAGAGAAGCCGTTTTCTTAGTTTGCAGTTACTTTCTTAGTCTTTTTGTACACTCTTTAAGTAAGTTCTTAAGTTGAGGGGATCTGTGCAATTGCCACTCTCTTCGAGCCCTCCTTTTTTCAGACAAAAGATGCTCGACATCTGTGGAATATATTTTAATAGTTTTTGTTTTTTTGGGGGCAATATTGGAATGTTGAACAGCTAGTTTCAGAAAACTGTCAAAATTGTCAATAGAGCGATCTACATAATCCGGTGTACTGAGCGCAATATTTTCTGTGCAATGGGTACTGAGATATTTTTTATATTTTAACCAATTAATTTGCGTAGCTATCGTCGGAGGTACAATTCCATTGGGGTTCATTATAGTAACAATTGTAGGTGTGTGGTCGGAAGATAAATCTAGGGAGGCTTCAACATGAATCGTTTCTATGGGAATGTTTTTAACCACGCCAAAATCGATGACATCTGGAATTTTTTGATGATCAGTGGGCCAATATGTTGGTTGTCCGCTCGCTACCACATTTAAATCCATTTTAGAAATTGTGTTAAATAAAACACGACCCTTTGGTGTTATAAGTCGCGACCCCCAGAAGGTATGTTTAGCGTTATAATCGCCAGCGGCTAGGAAACACGGTCCTAATGATTTAAAATATTTATAATATTGGTCCTCCGATATTGAAAATCTAGGCGGGGAGTATAACGATGAAATTACTAGGTTTCTATTTAATTCCTCAACGCAAATGTTCGTTGCTTGGAGATAATCTTCACGATGATCACACATTAGGTAGTGTTTGACTCGGGTTTTTATTAAAATGGCAGAACCTCCACAAGCTCTATCTCGTGGGTCCTTGGTATCATATAGTATATAACCATTTATATTAAACGTATTTCTTGAGGTCTATGAAGACTATGTTGATGGAGTTTTTAGCATATTTATAATATTTGGTGAATTAGAGATGGTACTGCGAAGTTCAGCAAGGGCAGGGCATTCGCTTAATATATGTGAAATCGTTAAAGGTGAATTAAGACAGTATGAGCATTCCGGTTGGGGGAGTCTATTTATCAGGTATTCATGAGTAAGCTTTGTGTGAGATAACCGTAATCTTACAAAGCATTTATTTTTCTGGCAATTAGTTGACGTTGGGAGATGTATGGGTTTTTTAATCGGGTTGATAGATTTATAAGGATGCTCGTTATTATTCCACTTCCGATTAATAGATGTGTTTAATTTTGAAGTTGAAATTATGGCTAAAAAGTGTTTTGAATTAGGTTTAAAAATGTAGGTGGGTTCACGACAGACATTTTTCGCAGCTATGTCCGCTGCCTCATTTCCTGTGACACCAATATGGGTAGGAATCCATAGTAACTTGACTTTGTTCTTAATTTTTAGCAGATATTGTTGAAGGGAAACAATTATGTCGTTTTTGTTTGAGGAATTTAAAGCTGCTTGAAAAACTGATTGGCTGTCTGTGCATATGATGTGTTTAAAGTTGGATTTTTCACATAATTTTATAGCTTCGATTATTGCCACCGCTTCGGCTTCGAATATAGTTGCTTCTTGTGGTAATAAGCCTTTTTTCTTCGTATACCCGGCATCGTGAGTGATTGCAAAACTTACGTGGTTAGCAGTTCTTGACCCGTCAGTAAAGTAAAAGTGCCAATTATCTGATTTGAATGTATTAAAGATTTCAGAATACAATGATTTAAAAATAATAGCTGGGTTATTGTTTTTATTATATATTTGAAGATTTTTTAAAAAATTTGTTGAATCTAACGTCTAAGGTGGGTTGTGCTCCAAAGGCACAGTATAATAAATTTCGTATTTATTAGCAATTTTGAATAGATTTGATAGGGTTGATGCATACTTTTGTTCAGTTTTCCTTTTTTTAAGCAGGCTGATATGTTTATATAATAGATACGATTTATGGCAGCTTGTTTTGTGAAGTAGGCGGAATTTTTGTTTATTGGCGCGAATGCGAAGAGTATCAAAACCACTTGGGGTTGTACGGAAGGCTCTTAAGCTTGTTCTTAATGCAGAATTCATTATGGTTTCGAGTGGTCTGAATGTAGTTTTGGAAGCTTTATTATAGATGACCAGACCGTAATCGATTTTCGATAGTATTAGCGATTTTACTAATCTTAGTAGGCTGTTGGTGTGCATGAGGCTCTTGGAGGACGATAAATATTTTATGATGTTTAGTCTTTTTGTCAGATATCTCTTTAAGTAATTACAGTGATTCTTAAAATTATATTTAGTATCAAAATTAAGCCCTAATACTGTACAGTTATTTACATTTTGTATAATTGTATTCTTAACGTTAATATTGCTACAGTTTAGTTTTTTACAAATCTGAAGATGTGTTGTTTTTTCCAGCGACATATCAGCACCAGAGTTCATGGACCAATTATCAATTAATTCTAAGGTTTCTTTGAAATCTTGTTTCAATTTTGTTGTTATCTTGTTCCTTCGCTAAAATGTAGAGATCATCTGCATAAATACAGTGATCAACTTTTTTATTATTATTTAATATACGACTTAAATCGTCAAACGCAATTATGAATAATGTCACTGATAAGGGGGATCCCTGTGGGATTCCATTATGCAGTGGGTATATATTAGAATAGGTATTATTTACTCGGACATTGAAATTTCTATTAGAAAGGAATGATTTAACAAAATTGAACATTCTAGGTCCAATCTTCCAACTTGATAATTTCTGGAGTAGATATTAATCTATGTTACTTACATTTTTTACTTCATAAAACCTCAAAAAATCATCCTATACCCATGAATGATTTTGCAAAAATGTTCAGTAAAGAGTTCTTTATTTTAAAAATCACAACAAATTTCACTCAATGTCTATAAATAAACGACAGGCTCTAAATACACTTAGTAAAAAAATCACTGTCGTACGGAAACGTACGACGCACATTGGCGCCCGTAGAGCAAACGAGGTTGCAAAAATCAAAATTTTCATGAGGACCGACGAAGTTTTGAATAAATCCATGTTATAGGAAACTTTAGAACGATTTCAATGATTTCACATTTTTAGTTTAGAAGATATAACCGTTCAAAGTTGACCGACTTTCGGTTTTCAAAAAACACACAATTTTTAGTCAATTTGTTGCGATTTCAGGTGTAATATCACGAAAAATAGGTAACGAATCGCCTTATTTTTTGTTTGTGTTGATTGATGTATTTATTAAATGTATAATGATAAAAAAAAAATTAACTGTTTGCTTTGTGTTTCTCCTGGTAAATCACTATTTAAAAACTATCCGTTTTTTCACTATTTTTCAACTTTGACGGAAAATAAAAGAAATCTTTATTTTTCTATATTTGCCATATTTGCAAAACCTGTTCTTTGATCATTTCTTTACATAATTCCAAAGGTTTTATCTGCCCGTACGTGCCCGTTTGGCTTCTAGAGGTAAAAAAGGTTAACAAGACATGGTTGCAGAAATTGTATGGCGTCCATTCCTTATATGTTTTGACTGACAGTAGTTTGATCTAATAGTTTGAAAAAAACTACTCATTGAAATTAGCAGGTACGTACCTCACTTAAACAATACTTTGGCGTACAAATGGTCAAGAACAATATTGACTTATGGTCCCTACAGGTAGGCACAAATCTTATTTGGACACGTGCATAATATCAAAATTGCATTATTCAGCCTAAATCCATATGTATGCAGGGAACAGGTAAATGTTTAGGCATGGTAGCATAAGCCTATATATTGAAAAATAAGCATAATGCCTGGATAAGTCTACGACTGAAAGTTGGCGCAACAATTACTGAAACCATTAAACAATTTAAGTACTGAAAACATGGCGTTGTACAATTTAAAATTATTTGAACTGTTTAGAAAGTCAACCACACCAAAATTTTTCACGGAAGCTGCTTTAGAAGAACTTGATAGCTTATACGGAAATATTGAGAGAAGCGAAATAATAAAAAATAATTTTTATCGGATATATGCAAATAGTAAGGCAAAATGGGTGAAATCTAATCGAACCATTCAGAACTTGAACTCCAAATACGAGGACTGGCTTATTGGCAGTAGATAAACCCACCACATCAACCAGAGGAGCAAAAGGAAGGCCAAAAAAAAGTATTGAGGAGTGTTCAATTTTCACAAGAAAGAGGAAACTTGCCGATGCCACCAATGACTTGACCACGAAGCATTTATCGGACGCGCTGTCTATTAAATATACAAAGGATAGTGAAAGAGTTAGGTCGCAGATAACTTAACGACTAAAAAGGATTAAGGAAAGCATTCCCACGCCCACAAACGCACACATTAAAAAGTATGGTTCCGAAGAAGCCTTGGCCTTGTTTATGGACTTGGAACTTTCCAAAGAGAAATATGAGAAACTACGGGCATCTTTAACGCGACACGGCGCTGACGTTTTACCCGGATACAAGCATTTTACGCAAGCCAAAACAAATTCACGACCACTGCATACGGAGTTTACGGAAGTCTCTGCGAAAGCCAATCTGCAGGATCTGATGGGCCATACAGCAAAACGGTTGTTGGAGAGTCTTCCTGAAAATGAGGTGAAAATTCTTCCTGAGAAGTTGACATTGATCAGCAAATGGGGCTGCGATGGATCATCCGGACAAAGCGTTTATAAACAAAGGATATCTTCCGATGACGCTACAATATCGGACGGAAATATGTTTATGGCATCTGTTGTTCCTTTGCGGCTAAAATCGATGTTTCCCTACACTGGAAAAATAATGAATATTTTACAGAAAATTGAAAAAATTAATTGAAAAAAAAAATTATTTGTTGGGTAATAATTTTAAAAATAAGACCCTAAAGAAAAAAAATAAAAACAAAAAATGTAAAAATAATTTTTTTTAGTTACCATAAAAATAATTTTTCTACTAATTCTAACTTTGATAACCCATAAGTGGGCCCCTACAAAGCGTAGCACCCTTTCCACTGTGCGACGTGGCATTCAATGTGTTAGAGAAATCATTAAAATATTACGAAAAATAGAAATGTTATGTTTTTTGTTTTTAATAATTTATAAAAAAAATTTAAATATAACAACAAGCCAGTTTCTTGTTCACTACATTATTAAGTAAGTAAGAAAACTTTAAAAAACTTAAAAGCAATAGATTACCTGTAAAACTTTAAAATTTGTGTGGGGTCAATCGAAACGTGGTAATATACCTGAATCTCCTTAACTACTGGTTTAATTGTAAAATTATGTATAAGCGAGTCTTACGAGTATAAAAGGCAGGCAAGTATGTATGTTAGAAAGAAATGTTGGGGATGAAAAATAAAGTGGCTTCGGTCATACATTAAACATGTCTAGAATGAAGATCCTAGCAGTGGGGGCATTTATTTTTTAATTTCATAAATTTAGTATGCACGCAAAGAAAAAACATGGTTGTGGTAAAAATATTCTAAGAGCAACATATTATGATAAGATTCATAATTGTAGTCACCATATTACGATTATTATTAAATCATATAATGACCTAATTCGTAATATTACATCATAATATTTTTCCCTTAAGCATATTCTTACCACACCCAGAGAAAAAACATGTTTAAATATGGTCACCTCTAACAATTCTATGCTTAAAGAAAATTTTAACCATATTATGTTAAATTCAACCATATTATTGTCAACGACAACCATATTATGGTTAAAATAGACCTCCATCAAGAAGCCACAACCATATTATGGTTGCCTGCGTGCTTACGGGCTTTCTCCTCCAGTAGGGCTCGGCAGGTGGCTTCGCTGAATTAAGTTTTCCTGCGTGCGTCACAAGAATAAAAAAATGTTTTTCAATGTTAACTAAGGATTTTCCTTCTTACAGAATCTTTACACTATGCATAACAACATTCTGGAAAAATATGGCTTTATCTCTCATTTGCGAAAAAAATGTGGCTATATCTCTCATTTCGCAAAATTTTAAATATGGCGATAAGGCCATTATGGCTTAATCTCCCATTAAATTGAGCAATAAAGCCATCATGTACTTATCTGACATGGTTTTAAAGCACCCCCCCTTACATTTATTGAAAGAGACGAAAAGTTTTAACAACATGGTTCTAAAAAAAACAAAAAAGGCTTTAGCTCCCTATTCAATATTCAATGAGATATAAAGCCATCATGGCCTTATCTACCATGGTATTAAAGCACCCCCTCCCCCCACCCCTAAAATACAAGACTAATTGGTTGGTGTCGTAACGTAACCAAAAATAGAATTTTCTGTGGAAATACCCATATGCCGTATTCACAAAACCCCTTTTATCGTTGTATCGATTGTATGTTGTATAAAAAACCAATTGTGAACCATGTATTTTAAAACAACATACAATTGATACAACAACACAAGGGGTTTTATGAATACGGCAATAAAATTATTATTATATATTTGTTTGCTTCTTAAGCATATTTTGACTACATGTATAAAAAAAATTTATGGGGGTCCATCCTGCATTTTACCCCTCTAGGAATGACTCTGTGGGGCTCTGATGACAAATTTGACCTGAGGTATCTGCGTGAAGGATAGGGTTGCTAGATACCAAGAGTCAAATAACTGGACAATAGAAAAAATTGTCCTGGATTTTGCAAAAATAACTGGCCAATTTTAAAATGCACTTAACTATAAAAAAAAGTAAAATTTGAATTCATATTTTTTTTTACAATAACAAAAAAACATAAAAAGCAAGGAAACGCAACATTTAAAATTTAGTCTTATGTCATATTACAAAATAATGTATATATCAGGGCCAATTCACTACAGGTGGCAGCGAAAAGCCCGCTGACTTTGACAGTTGAAACCAATTTTTGTTTAGAAATGGTTGACATTTAGAGCCTTAAACACGCTGTTTTCCTAAACGCCTGTTGCATTGTAGTAATACATGGCAACATGTTCGTAAATGCAACCATAAAAATTTTGAAAATTCATTTAGTTCCGAAATGCAACTTTGTAGCTGTCACTTCGCAGAGAAAAGCAAAGCAGTTAAAATAATGTAGATGCAAACCTTATTCATATACAATATGAAATAGGTAAAAATTTAAGTACACAACGCATCAACACGGTATTGATACATTGTGAACACACGTTTAGGAAAACAGCAACACTTACAATGCAATGTTTCTGTTGTTTTTTATTTTTGTTGTAGAATTGCGTATAACTTAATTCGCATTGGTTAAATTAATTAAAATCACATAAAAAAGTACATATACAGCCGTGTTATGGAAATCGAAATCGTGTAAAATTTAAATCAATGGAGATTTCCATTTTATGATAAATTAAGATTTTTTTCAATCATTACCTGAGGAAGGGTGCAAGTCGATATCGATACAAAAATTGCTTAAGACTCATTTTCGAACCTAGTTCCTTTTGATTATGTAAAATATTTCAAAATATAAACAACATTTTTTTTAGTAATATTAAAAATAAAAATGTTCCATTTTTGTCAAAATTAAGCCATTTTTCAAAATCATTTCAAAATTACTTCTTCGATTAGTCTTTAGGACTAGGCGGATTGAGGTGAGTATTGCAAAAAAACTTTTTCGCGTGTAGTTTCTGAATTTATTAGAAAATAAGAGTACATATGTTTATAGAAAAATAATTGGACAAAATAAACTCAAGATAAAAAAAATTCTAGCTGAAAAATTTTTTAAAACTAGTTATAAAAGAAAACTTAGTGAAATACTTAAGCGGGAATTTCTTTATCTTCCTACAAGCTAATTACAAGGTGTCATTCATTAAAATCTTTTAATAGGTACTTGCACAATTAACAAGCTTTACAGAGTTTACATAACCCGTGTTGGTAAATTTTAACACCCTGTATCTCACCTTGTATTCTAACAGGTTGGTCACAAACGCCATCTTCTTAAAGCCAATGTCCTCTTCTACGACTCATTTTACAATCCGACAAGAAGCTTTAGAGTAAGATCATTTGCAAAATATTTAATCAGTAAAAATTAGAGTTGTCAACCGATTAAGAATAATTCGATTAATCGATCAAACAAAACCAAACTCTTGTTCGAATAATTTCAAAACGACGATTTTCGAATAACGAATAAATCGAATAATTAATGTCGATTTTTTTTTATTAAAAAATAAATAAAATAAAATCTTAGAATTTGAGTTATTCTGATACGTTTTTAGTGATTTTATACAAAATGTAGGAAAGTAAAAAAATATTGTTGCCATAGCCCTGGTTGTAATTAATCACAATGTTTAGTAAGCAAAAACCGTGTTCAGTACTCATTGTATTTCAAAAATGTATTTTATGTTCTTATTAAGCAAATCATAACAAACAATTGAGTAGGTGTGTTGCAAAACTCGTTCGTTACAAAATTAAAAATACGAGATGGCAAATGATTCTTACAGTACTTTTGGCGCTTTATGAGAAGAACTATACTTAACGTATCAATGCATGCATTGATGCAATCAGAATATTTCGTCTAATAAAGCGCCAAAAGAACTGTAAGAATAATTTGCCATCTCGTATTTTTAATTTTGCAACAAACGAGTTTTGCAACTCGCCTTCTTAATTGTATCAGCTGTTTTATTTTTAAATCAAACGTTAAAAAATTTTCAAGAAAGGGGATTTTTCAATTTCGGATGAAGAATTTAGAAATAAACAAAAAGCTTAAAATTAAAGAATTGATTTATATAAATCATATCTTGAAAGTAGAAAATGTTGTTGTGTGTGTCACGATATTCCCTGCAAATAAAATTGGACCACCTGATCCATTTTAATAAAATGGACTAATCCATGGACTGGTCCGATGTAATGCAAGCATGGACCATGTCATTGTTAAAAAGTGTTTGTAGTGAGACGACATGTCTTCGTTTTTTAACGACATGCTTTTGTTTTTAAACGACTTCAAAACAAATCCTCTTGAGTGTACCATGGAGTAGTTTTAAAACTACTCCTTAGTGGTCCAAAGGTGGGTTATATGGTCCTCTCCTAGGACATCGTAATGTTAAATAGACCAGGTTTTTCCCATACGTTTGGGTTAGTTTTGGTTTAGTCCTGGTCCCTTGTGGACTACTCTTTACACGCGTGTTTGGACTGGTCCTATTATTTGCAGGGTAACCATTGAAAACAATGTAGTGGAAGATAATCCAAGAAGAATAATCAAGAAATGCAGAGCTTGGTTTGGCTGAAGATGGTAGGTCTGCCAACGCCTTTCGAAAATCCAGAGTAATATCGGATTATTAAGGAATTAAGGGTTTTACGATGGATTTAAGTGATACAACGATATAAAGTCAAGATGAAAAATTTTATGCATCAAAGAAAGAAGAAGTCATAGCGGATGGAATGAAAGATTTTCCATAGTAATTTATTTGAAAAAAAATTCTCATCGATTAATCGAATAATTTTTTAGATTTATTCGTTTGATCGAACGAACAAAAACAATCATTTGAATTATTCGAATAAAGTTGAAAGGCATATAATTGTCAACTCTAGTAAAGATGTTCTTGAAATTTGGTTCCTTCATATTTATTCAGTTCGAAAACAATACCATATTCTGCGCTGTTTTTATAGTTCTTAAGTCCATTTCGTGATGCTATTATGTCTTCTAAATCCGGTTCCGCAATGCAGGTTTTTGCTGTAAAATAATTTCCCTTAGTCGTTTTAGTGTATCATACATTCCTTTTGAATAAAATTTTGTTTCATTCTGAAAACTTTTCTGATTATTTTATTTGAAGAGCAATCGGGCCATCGTTGTTTGTCTGTCTTAGTGCGAGCTACGTTTCGTCCGCATTGGTTAATGGCTGGGCGTCGCACAACTCTACTGCGTTTTAGTTTTTCGGCATTCGACACTTAACCCAACTTTTTGCATTGTTCTGGTGAAGTTCAAACTGAAACTTTTTTCTATATTTGAATGGGGCTGACTTTGTAAGTTTGGACTTGAAGCTTGAGGTGTAGGTGTAGGTGGTTTGATAGCTTGTTTGATGGCTTGATAAAAATTTCGAAGGGGATCTGCTCTTAAGGGGTAACCTAAAATCAAAACAAACATACAAATATAGGTTTCTTTAAGGAAAATGTGAAATTGAAAATGTTTTTTATCTGAAAAATTTGCAAAATTCGAGCAATATTTTATTAAATAATAGCATTTAAGTCGCTTCTTCGTTAGCGTCTCCCTTTTTTGTGGACATATTTTGACAAAGTTTGTATTTCTAAATTATAACACCAATATTTTTTATCTTATAGGTTCTCATTAACTCAGGACCCTGCATCTATAATTTTATTTTTCAAAGTTAAATAAATTAAAAAAGAACTACAAAAAAGTAAAAGAACGAAATTGAATTTCCCGTATTTCCTCCTTTGAAATTTCATTATTGTCGTGGGAGCCTATAATTTTATACGTATACGTTAGGGAGATCGAACGGTTAGTATTCGATCGGTTTTAACCGGTTATTTTAGTTTTGCCCAAGTCAAATATTTCAAAATGTCCATTTTTCGAATATCGAATAAACCGGTTATTTTTGTAAAGTAAAACGGTTATTTTTGTAATGTGTAATCAGTTTTTGTGAAAGTGATTTGAAATCACAAAAAAGGTGTTCTGGACAAAAAGCTTTTTTCATAATTATGATTTTAAACCAGTCAGCTAGGTTAGGTTAGGTTAGGTTAGGTTAGGTTAGGTTAGGTTAGGTTAGGTTAGGTTAGGTTAGAGTGGCCGGTCACAAAGACCCCGCATAGACCAAATAGGTCCCTAGCGTTACCACAATTGTACGATAACCCACAGAAGAAAGTAAAAAGATCAGTCAGATGTGATGGTATCCAGAGTACCCCACACTCTCTTGACGAATGCCAGGAGTCTCATTAACCCAATTCCAGAGACTTCCCCGAGATCTTGGAGATAATGATCTCCCAGACAGTTCGCCCTGGAGCGCACGAGTGCCGGACAGGAGCATAGCAGGTGCTCTACCGTCTTCTTTTCCCCTGGTACCCCACAAAATCTACAATTGTCACTATTCAACCGCCCCGCCCTATAGGCGTATACCGCAGTCCAACAATGACCCGTTATAAAACCCATCAGAAGTCTACAGTCCCTTCTCGATAGCGACAGAAGAATTCTCGACGACTCCGGATCGTAGGATCCCCACATTACCTTGGAAACCCTGCACGTTCTTGTGTTTTCCCAAAACGCCTCTGATCTCCTCCGTATAGCAGAGTCCGTATCTCTCCTTATATTCTGAATTGGAGCCGGGATGACCACCATCCTATCGTGTGGTAAACGGGCCCCCCGTTTCGCCAATTCGTCCACCTCTTCGTTGCCCTCTATGCCCTGGTGACCGCGAACCCAGTAGATATGCACTCTTCTATTGACACAGAGTCTATCTATCGAGTCCCTACACTCCTGGACGACAGAGGAGTATGAGTATTCCGCGGTTATAGCCTTGATCGCCGCCTGACTATCAATGAAAAAGTTTACCTGCGAGGTCTCGGCTAAGTGGCCGCCGATTTAAAATTACTTGCTTATTTGTTTCCACCATTTTTAACTAAGTTAAAACTTTTGTGGTTTTCAAAACACCCATTAATCACAATTGTGATTTACAGAACATGCTTGTATATACCTATTTGTTTGCTTTTGCAAAACGTTTGGCTAGAGCAAAACTTATTTAACAGTTTCTAAATTACGTTATACAATTACCATCTTAGAAAAAAAGTTTAGTAAATAATTAGAAATTATTAAAATTAAGTTTGATCAATTTACTGGTCACGCTTTTTTTGGATTTTATCGTTAAATATTTGTTAGGTCTGAAATTAAGTCATATCTATGTATTTTGTTGGTTACTTACCTTCGTGAATTGTTTTGTTTTTATTCAAACTAACTTTTTATTACAAAACTAATTTGATTTTTGTATTTTTATGTATTCGAATAAAAACCGGTTAATTGGGTATTCTTAAAATGCTTAACCGAAAACAGGGTTTTGTAAAATATCAGCAATTTGGAATCTTCGAAAACCGGATTTTTGAAAAAGTCGAATAATTGATATCCCTAGGGTATTCATTCGGTTAACCGATTAATTACTAACCGATTAACTGATCGGTTAATTTAAAATTGCGTTTTTTCGATTAACGATTAAACCGGTTAATTTTAGTCGATTAGCCGATTAACCGATATAACAAAATTTTGAATTTTTTGTAGTATTACAACAAATTTGTTTGTGTATTTTATTATTTGTTTCTTCTCATATTCAAAAGGTTTGTGTTCAGAAAATATTTGTTCATACAATATATTTTCTTCTAGCAATACATTCTTAAGATACAGTACAAAAACAGAAACTAAGGGATTCGGAAATAAACTTCTTTGCAGAATGTGCGGTGCTGAGCTATGCCAGATGATGGCCTGACTATAGAAGAAACTCTCGATAGTAACCGAAAGAATTAGAAGTGATCAAAATTTTAAAAAATTAAAACAGTACTATAATGGCATAATGGAAGATTTTATATGTTTAGAGAAATTCAGGGAGAAGACTGAGAAATTAGATATTCTGTATTGTGGATTGCTTTGGATTTCTCTAACATCTTCGATAAATGCAAGAAATTTTTCTTCAAGTCAAGATTTAACAAATCTAAAGAAAATAATCGCTTAAATGCTAAACATTTAAACCAAATTATTTTTCGAACGTACGGGGTCGCGAACTTTCGTTTTTCCATATGTCTTTTTATTATTATCACCATGAATTTTTCCAAAAATATCTTAAAATTTCCTTAACAAAAACCTAATACTCAATTAACAATTGATTGTAATGGAGAGATTGTGAAGAAAAAGTCCAAACATAACATTTTTTTTTTTGCATGTAAAATAATTATATAAAAATGTCTTTAGATGTAGCTTTAAAAAATATAAAGTTTTTCAGTTTCCAGCCCAATTTCCTCAAGTAAAACAGCTGAGATATGCTATAAAATAATAAACAATGAAAGACGATGCTTACCAACATTCTATTCTTTCATCCTGGTAGAACATTCTGTGGGAATGCCCATATGTATTAATTAGTATTGAATTTTCTTTGTTTGCTCATTTTAGTCCAAGAATTGATTTGTTTGTTATGTTATTGTTTTTTTTTCACTAATAAATAATAATAATAATTTTTGCATTTTTATTTATTGAAATTACTTAATTTATAACAAAACATTATTAATCGGTTAACCGATCAATAGCAATATTAACCGAATATTAACCGATTAAACCGAAACCTCGGTTAATTAATCGAGCGATTAACCGATTAACCGATTAAAGCAAAAGCCCGATTAAATGAATACCCTACCTAGTATACGTATAGATGGGGTGGCCCAAGACAAAAAAACTGGACAATCCTGGCCATTTTAGGCCGTCCTAAAACTGAATATGAGCACAACTAGAATTAAACTAGAACTGTACTGGAACGGAGTTACAGCTAAACAAGAACTGTATTATTTTTTTTAAGTTTGTATCTTAAGTCTTTTGTTTTAGTTTTAAATCAAGAAAAGATTTGAACAATGTTCTAGTAGATGAACTAACCTAGAACTGAACTAGAACTGAATAAGAACAGAACTAGAACTGAATTATAACTGAATTAGAACTAAACTAGAACTTAACTAGAACTGACCTGAACTAGAACTGAATAACAGAGAATGCCGGATGTTTCTGGATGAGATAGTGAGACATTCGGTTTTGTGTTACATGGAAACTGTAACATAACGGGAACTTATTGCTGAACCCACATGAGCTGTGCTTTATTGGAACATAGAAATTAATAAGTTATTTTAAAAAGTTTGCATCTAAAGACTTTCAGAAAGATTGGAACAATGTTCTTGTAGATGAAAGTAATTAAAGACTTTGTTAAAAAATATCTAAGAAAATAATTAGTATTGTGGTTATTTTGTTGAACTATTTATGGTTTTTAATCCAAATTTTTAATATTTTGTTTTAATTAGGCTAAAGTTCATCAAATTTAATTTTCATTAAATTATTTTTATGAAATTAATTAAAATTTATTGATAATTTTTCATTCTTGACTGAAGCTGTGCTCGAACCCAGGCGTTTTTACGGTCAGGTTACCCTTACATGTTTCGGTTGCAACCACTCAATCTCCTCGCAGCCATCGCCGACTGCTGACGTCAATAGTCAAACATCAATCCTTAAACCAAATTGTATTTAACCTTTGGTAGATCGAAATTTGCTTTGAACGATTATCCATTTTAATTCATTTTACATGTTTTTCCCTACTTCTGTTTTTTCGTACTTTTTCAAGAATTCTTCTTGAAGTCCAAAGTACATTTTTTGTTTTGTTTTTCATTTTTTTGTCTTTCTTTTTCTTGTTGACCTTTTTCAGCACAACTTGAAGGACACGTGCCTAAGCTTTAATAATAATTAGTATAGTGGTTATTTTGTTGAACTATTTATGGTTTTTAATCCAAATTTTTAATATTTTTTTTTAATTAGGCTAAAGTTCATCAAATTTAATTTTCATTAAATTATTTTTATGAAGAAAGGAATTTTACAAAATGAAATTAATTACGGACAGGTTACCCTTAAATGGAAGAAAATTTAATAAGTATCTGCCATGTTTGTCCTGCTAATGTTTCGCATTTCGTAAAATTATCGCCGAACACAGAATAGGTATTAAAAAAAACAAAATTTGTACATGTTGTTGGTGGTTATTAGATTTCCACATAACACATTTTTACCGATGTTCGGGTTCCGCTTCTGCCTGAAAAAGTTCCTTCGGAGGGGCATTAGAATTTTGTGTTTAATTCAAGATTAAATCTTAAATACTTTTTACGCTGAAAATGTTTTTTCAATCTAAATATGTTTTAATTTTTTTCTAAAAGTTTGCTTTAACAACAAAAGTGTTGAAATCAAATTACAGTTTGTTCTGGCATTGTTAGTTTTGGAAAAAAAATCCCATGAAAATCTAGATTTCAACACAAATTTAACTATTGTTTATTTAAAGGTTTAAAAATAAAAAGAAAAACAGACAGCAAAACACGATATATATACATATATATAGGTATACATATATCTTCATACCTACCTAGGTATTAAAATTATTTTGCTTACATTTTTGTTTCAATACTGGGTACCTACCTATAGTTAAAAAAAAAAAACAACAACTCATAAATTAACAAATTCAATTAAGGCGAAACAACAGCCGCAAAAAGTTAATTGTTTCTAAAAAAACAGCAACCGATCATGACACGAAAACTAAAAAAACTACTAAAAAAAATGAATTTACAACTTTATAACAGACTTAAAATCCTATATGATGGGAAAAATTTTGGATTTTTTTTTACAAATTTACAATCTATTGTAAATCCAAATTAGGTACTGCAATAAGAACTTAAGTGAGTACCTAACTAGTAGTTAAGAAATATTATCCCGAATCTTTAAAGTAATTAAAATTAATTAAATTCTTTATTTTATCTAGTTACCTATAAGGGAAATCATATTGATTTATTAAAACTATTTTTGTCTTTTAATTTTTCCAAAAACAAATTTGTTACCTATTTTGCAATAAAAAATTAAATTAACAAATCGCATGTCGTGTATGTTTAAGTGCCACATTTAGTTTAATCAAGAAAATTATAAAGTAAAAACTTTTAAACAAACGATTTAAAAACTTCAGGAAACTTCAAATTATTTAAACAATAACTTTTAGTTGAAAAAAAACGCGGCAGTTTTGCCATAAAAAGTTCATTGCTCTTGTTTTTTTTATAGGTACCTATAAAAATTAGATTGCAAAATCTTTGCTAAATTTGTGGGAATTTTTTTGATTATTTTAAAAGAAAAATTGTGATGTTTTATAGTTTTTTCCTTTAAGTTCATGTGAATAAAATGAGGTTTTGTTTAAATTGTTTATACAAGAAACAAAGCAAAACATAGCAGGAATTTAAACAGCCAATCAGAAAGCATCAAGACAAAGTTATTTTGATTCTGCTTTGTTTAAAAGCAGCCAATGGGAGAATTTGTTTATGCGTTCAGCTCTTTCATGCTGCTGTATTTCTCTAAGCAAGAGTGGAAGAGAAAGAGAGCGTATACAAATCAGTGTTACCACCAACAAAATTCAAAATTACACTTGAGATCAAGCAAAATAACCCGATTTAAATAAAATTACACCTGATAGTTTGATTTAATAAAAGACATTTACAAAGTATCAAAAACGCAACAAACTCATTGAATGAAGATCAATATTAGTTAAACTGTTAACAATCTTATTGTAACATACAATAAAACTCCTAATATATCTAGGGAAGGTTCAAAATGTTCATTGTCATTCCTTTATAATGGGTGCTTTTTAGACCGAAAGAGCTAACGAAAGGTTAGCGGTCAAATTAACTGTTATACCGCTCTCACTTTTTGCTCAGGCACATTATCATGCTTGATCGCCACCGAATTATCCAAATTTACTATGAAAATCAGCCATAGATTTTCGCAACGTATAGGCGACTTCATGATTTAAATGACGCAACTTATTTTTTCACAATTGAAGGCAATGTGTTGATTAAGAGAAAATAAACTGTCAATTAGACTTCAAGGCCTGTGAAGTCACTGGTTTATGCTGATACGCCAGCAAGTCTGAGTTTAGACGAGCGAACATTTAGAAGGAAAACATCTAGAATTCTCTTTTGTTTTTTCATTCGCGGTCACACAAACGAACATGTTGCCGGAAACATTCTGTTAATATTTTTGTTTTTTTTTTAAGCAAAGAAAACCATTCTCTCCTCCCCCCCTGTAATTTGCTACCAAACAAAATGTTTCCCTTCCAAATGTTTCCCTGTCTAAATGGGCACAAACAATTGACGTCTTTCAGCAATGCTCGAAAGGATTGGTCTCCTGCAATGCGTTCAAATGGTAGTGCCGTGTATTAACCGCGATTAAAATTCATTCGTTTTGTGTTTTCTACCATTTTAAGTTTGTTTGGTCTAAAAAAATACTCTTTATACCATATTAAGTAAACAAAATTCCTGCAGGATTTTATACAACTGTCCCGTTAAATATTTTTCAAACTAAAGCATTAAAAAGTTTTCAGACACAAACAAAATTAATAATATGTTGGAGTATTGGAAACATTTCTACCCTCAGGCTAGTTTGTAGTTTTAATAACTTTTTTGATTAAACTTCAGGTTCTAAATAATTCGATTTATCCAAGTCTAAAAAGAGTCCATCTAGCGACATTTATTACCAAACTTTTAAAAACAGTTATATATTTAATGATTAAAGTCTTTTCCTTAAAAGAAACCGAGACTTTGGTTCAGAAGACTGTATATATTTTATCAACAATTTTTAAAAAGAAATAAATGTCATCACTGAAATCAAATCTAGATTTTATTTGGGTATCTTAAGTAAGAATTTCAAATAACACCCGAATAACACCTAAGAGAAATTACCCACGCTCTACCCACGACAGTAAAAATTATACCAAATTCGGGTAATTACCCACAAAGTGGCAACACTGATACAAATAACATGTTTTGTATTTAGTGTTGCCAGTGTGGTGATTTTTCTTTTAACAAAATTAAAAAAAATAAAATGTTCAAAAAAAAAAAAAATTTAAATTACACTACGTGACAAAATTTCAACAAAGTCGTGACCAAATGAATTTGGCAGCTAATCTTTATGAAAAATCCGCTGAATCCGAATATGAAGTCAGAATTGTCAAAAGTAGAACAGTTTTTGAGATATGCCAAAATAACCGTTATTTGTGTTTTTAAAAAAGATGATGTGACTGAAATGCGGACAATTTTACATAAAGATTAGGTGTAAAATTTATTTGGTCAAAAAATTGTCACGTAGTGTTACTGTAAAAATGAAGAGAGAAATAAATTGTTAAAGCTAAATTTGCTAAAATATACAAAAAATAATATTTTTTAAACAAAATAATAAGAACAATTGTGATTTTTAGTTGAACTGTTAATTTTGATCAAAGTTTTTCTTGGGATTCTAAAATTAATTATCAAGGTTTCGTTATAATGTCCTGAATTCCCATTTCATACTATTGACAAACTGAAGTTTATTGTTGATGGGATAAGCTATTCCGATGCGCATTTCACTGGTTGCTTAGGCCAGCTCGTCAGGAAACTTCATCCAAAGATTTTAGAAAAACTTAAGATACCTATTATACAAATAAAACTGTTAAGCGAATTAGAATTATAAGCCTTAGTTTTACTTGTAACAATATCAAAACTTAAACAAACACAACAACAATAAACAGTAAGTTTATCTTTTCTTACAATCCCGAACACAATTGGTTGATTTTCTCTCTAACTCTAAATGTAGTTGTAAGTGGGTAAAGAAAAAACAAAAATAAAACAAATTTCTTCATTTTATTTTGCCAGTTCAGTTTTATTTACACTGCCACATGCATATTAGTTATCAAAGTTTTTCTTGGGATTCTAGAATTAATTATCAAGGTTTCGTTATAATGTGCTTAATTCCCATTTCATACTATTGGCAAACTGAAGTTTATTGTTGATGGGATACGCTATTCCCATGCGCATTTCACTTTTTAATTTTTGATATTTTTAGTTAGGCTTGAAATTTTTATTAAAATTTATTGATAACTTTCTTGGCTGAGCTGAGGCTCGCATCTGGGTTGAATTTACATGTTTCAAGAATCACCACATTCTTTCATCAGAATTCTTTGAGTTCTAACCTCTGCCCCACTGCAGTGCCAGCCAACCAACAGTCAAACATCAATCTTTAACCAGTGTTACTGGTGGTTCGAAATTTGCTATATAATGATAATTACAGCAAATTTATCGATTCAAAATTATCTTACCAAATTTTATAGCTCCCAAACAAACAAATACTACTCTTCCATAAATAGCTTTCAATGCCATAACTTTCTTATTAATGTTAGTATTGGCATTAAAATTGGCGACAATGAAGGTGGAAGTACATAACACGCGTTAGTTCGTCGACGAGTATCGCGTAAAAAATTGCAAGTTACACAACACGCCTTACAAAAGCCACTCCTGTCAGCTGTTTTTTATTTGTTTACTTATTTGTGCATTGAAAACGGGTTCGAAAGTATATCAAGATTTTATTATTTTATTGAATTTATTCTTTTTTTATAAATATTGTATGTTTTTTAAGCTCTTCAATAAGTTTTTCTTTCGTGATTTACAAATTTGTTAAATTATTCTTTTTATTGACAGCTGATTACTTGTCAAAAATACACAACGCGTTAAAAAGTACAAAGTTAACCAACGCGTCAAAAAATTTTGCATGTATCTTGTTCTATGAAATTACTCTAGTTTAACTTTTTTGACAGAAGTCTACAGAGCATGCGCGCACTAACGCGTGTTATGTACTTCTACCTTGACTTTTACGATAGCTTTTATGTAATGACAACATGTTGTGCTGGTGGTTCCAAAACTAACCAAAGATCCCATATAAACCATCCTCCCAAAATCACTTAAAGGCAAACAAATTTTATGTGGATGAAGATATCTAAATGATATTCGGCAAAAAGAACCTTAATATGAATCTTAAGCTCAATTACATAATTTTGTTCTGGCGGGTCCAAGACTGCTCATGAGTACCCCGGTAGGCTAGCTGGTAGCGAGCTAGTCTATCAGCGCCGAGGTTGCGGGTTCGATTCCCGGCAGAGACTCTTCGCGGGATTAGCTTAGGAAATTAAAAAAAAAAAATAGGGTACTCACCTACAAATTTGTTCTTATAAACTGTGGTGTAGGTTATCATATGGTCGGGCTGGACCGAATATACCTTATTTTTTTAAATTTATGCAGTTAATGTAAATTCCGTCGATGCAGCAAAAAACTTGCAGTACATTGCACAAGACAATTGACACTGTTTTAACTATCGGTTGAATCGTTTCAAACTGCCTTTTCATAACTTAAAAACTTCCGCCAAAAAACGCAATGTCGCCGGTAGCACAATAGCACAGGATAGCTTTACCGGAGGCAAGGGAATTTCCTCCAACAATTGGAAAGCTCTATTATTAAAAAGTTATTTATTTATAATCTTTATGAGTAGCGAAGTTGATTTAACGATGTTCGTCTGTCTGTTGAAATGGTTTTTCCTAAGACCACAGAAATTATGGGAACTTAATTGTTATTTACGTTTTTACACAGAAAGAAAAAGTTCGAAATAAATTCAAGTTTTTTCCACTTAGTGCTGGTTCATACACGTCAAGTTTGACTCGGCAAGTCTGGAGCTTTTATGAGAGATGGGAAAGGAGAATGCAATTTCTTTTTCCCTACCTTCGAAAACCAATACCCGAGTTTCTGAAAATAAGTTTAAAATTCTTAAATCAAGTAAATAAAAGCTTGAACTTTTCGTTTTTCGTGCCACTCTACTTTCCATATGCATGCATTCGCGTCTGTTTGTTGCAGTAACAACAACAGCACTTAAAAAAAAGGTAAAAAAAAAACAGAAACAACAACACTACAAGAAGAAAGACGAACATGATTTTCATGTATAAAAAGTAAAAAAGAAGCAAAGTGAATTCTTTTTGTTAAAATAATTAAGTTAATTTTGAAAGTAGAATGATTACGAAACCCATATCGGTATTCTGCTGTTGCCTTATAAATAAGCAATAATATTCCTTCCATGGTTCTCCGGGGTAAGTGTTTCTGTTGAAATCAATCCACTTTCGGATAATTTCAAGTACGATTCGGAATCAAGCCAACTTCGAAATCCTTGAATCAAGCACAGTTTTTTACTAATTTTTATCTCACTTTTACTAAAGTCAATCGCGTTTTTGTATTATTTTAAGTAAGGGACACTTGAATAATGCTTACTTGAATTATGTATTCTGTACTTAATTGAGGGAGATCCATTTTTAAAGTACTATTGACACCGATTCGGCTTGATTTAAGTACGGATGGGTGGATTTTTCTTTTCAGTGTACAACATCACATTTGGCCCCGAAAAGTTTGCTATTGAAATTCGGCCAGGGGGCAAATTATGGCAGTCGTGATCGAATACTTTTTCGATTCGAAAGTAGTGTTATTTCTAATTCTTTCTGTCCATACTAAACGGATCGAAATAATTTTTTTGTGTTGCAAAGCACTTATTTGAGTTTTCACAACACTGAAAAAACAATAACGATTCGTTCAGTATCGACCAAAATAAAATTGCTTTCGAATCGAAAAAGTATTCGATCACGACTGCCATAATTTGCCTACAGGTCGGTCCATAAATGGCTAAGATATAAACAAAAACCCACGATTGCCTCTAACTTTACCCAAAATGCTATGTTTTTATACCCTTCACCACAACTGGTGAATGAGGGTATACTAAGTTGGTCATTCCGTGTGCAACTTTTTCATTATAGATCTAAGACTCCATAAAGTATGTATATTCTGGGTCCTTGACTACTTTTAGTCATGTCAGTCTATCTGTTGAAAACACGCTCATTTTCGAAAAACTCAAAATAAAAGAACAAACTTGGTATCAAATTGCTTGTAGTTATCCTAAGCAGTATATGATTGAGCTATAATTCAAAATGTGGAACCACCACCCAAAAAAATTGATAATTTTGTTACAAAAACTAACATGGTGGCATAATGCACGACATGATGTAAGAAATCAGACTGTTAAATTTCGTGAAGATCGGTCCATAATTTACCCTTGGCCCCATATAAACCCTACTCTCGAAAAACAAACAAAATAAGCGGGATTCGAGAAGTGGGCATACTACAAAATAGGTTTATTTATATCTAAAAAACGGTAAGAGAAAAATGTTCCAAACATGTATGTTCCTTATAAGATAAAAGCGACCTTCTCACCAAATTTCACTAAATTCGGAAGGGGACGTGTCCCACTCTTGGTCGTTTTGATATGGAATTACCCATTTGGATATCATATAGAGCCAACTCCTGAAATATTAGGACTGTCGGTGGAGGGTATCAAAGATTCGGCACAGCCGAATATAGCACTCGCACTTGTTTTTTTATTTGTGGAGAACGGCAAGAGCCAAAGATTTCATATAAGGTACAAGCAATTTGGTTATCAATTCACAACATCTGACAAAATGAGGGTGGGATTCGTGAAGTGGGCATGCTACAAAAAAGATTTACATATTTATAGCTAAAAAATGGTTCAAATTTGGTACATGTAGCTCGATAATCAAAACAAAACCTCTCTAAATAAATGGTTGGTATTGAAGGGTGGGCAGGGAACAAAATGGATTTATTAATATGTATAGAACGGTATTTACATAACATTCTGTTCTTGTCGCACCATGATAAAGAGTATATAATATTCGGCATAGCCGAATATCTTACATTTTCTTTTTATTTATTGCTTGGTTTGTTCGTTATACAATGTAGGTATTCAATGAGAAAGAATTAAGCGTTCCTTAAATCAAGAATTCATAAAACTGAGTATTCAGAGTAGACCAGGGGCCTGATTCTGGCAGTCGTGATCGATTACTTTCTCGATTCGAAAGCAATTTAATATCTAATTATTTCAGTCATTACTGAACGAATCGGATTTATTTTTTCGATTCGTTCATTATCGACTGAAATAATAAGAAATAAAATTGCTTTCGAATCGAGAAAGTACTCGATCACGGCTGCCAGAATTAGACCCCAGGAGATCACTGTGTTGTTGTTGTATCACACAGAAAAAAATACCAATGTTGGCGAAATGTTGATTGAGAATCATGGTAAATTTCTGCAAAAGTATGCCCTTTATTTAAATTTCATATTAATTTTAAATGAAAAATATTAAAATAACCTTAAATCACGTTTATTTAATATTATTCACTGTTAAAATAACATTGTTGAATATTGAATCCATAAAAACCTGTTTTATATTAAAATCAAAAGTTTATCTTGTTAAATTAACATGCATACATACTTAAGTATGTAAATTTTTTTATTTTCATGTTTGAAATATGTTATAAAAAGAAGACAATTCCCGTATTCTTTTATTTGAAATTATTTAGTTAAATAGTACATCAAGTTTTCAAAGTAGAGTCATGACGAAAACCATATCGGACCATTCTGCTGATGCTTCTATTGACAAAGGAGATACAAAATAAGTGAAACATGTGTTAAAGGGGTAAGTGTTTTGAATCATCTATATATATAAAATTGTAACGTTACTGACTCACTGACTCACTGATTCATCATCGCACAGCCTAAACGCCTGAAGCTAGACACTTGAAATTTGGACCAGAGATTGGTCACTCCCCAAATCGATCCACTAAGACGGGATTTTTGGAAATTCGAATGTTTAGGGGGTAAAAAAGGGTAAAAACGGGAAAATTCGGTAACCTTATATCTCCAAAACTAAAAGAGATACAAAAAAAATTTAATACCTATCGTTGTTCTTTAGAAAAATAAGCGGCCAGGTGTCTGGTACTTTTTTGAAATTCGGCCCTATTTGGGAGTAAACGGGTAATATCTGAATTTTAGTACTTTTTTGACATCCCATCTATCTTTTGAACCAATAAACATAGAAACAAAGTTAATACCACATTCGAAACCTAACAAAAATATACGAATTTAAATTTGGTACTTTTTCGAAATTCGAACATTTAAGGGGTAAAAATCGTAACTATTTTTGGTACTTTTTTTAAAAAACATTTTTCTCCATTTATTGAAATATTCGTACTAAATTATGGGCTGCCACTATTATACTGAAATTTTTTATACTTTAATGGGGGGAAAATAGTACCAAAAAGGGGAAATACGAGAAATTTGATATTTTACTTAACTTTTTGGTTCTACAACTGGTATTTTTTAAATTATCGTTTATGTTGGACCTAAAAACATAAGATTCATCATGCAATGTCCGGAATGGATAAGAATCCATAAGGGGCAGTTTTTGGTACTTTTCTGTTAATTAACTGGTACTTTTTGAATTTCCGTTAGTATTGGACCTATAAAAATAAAATTAAACATGCAGTGTCCCGAATGGATGAGAATCTATAAGAGGGAACTTTTTGGTACTTTTTTGTTCATTAACTGGTACTTTTTGAATTTACGTTAATATTGGACTTAGCAACATAAAATTCAAAATGAAATGTCCTGAGTGGTTAAGAATCCATAAGGGGAAGTTTTTGGTACTTTTCTGTTCATAAAATGGTACTTTTTGAATTTCCGTTAGTATTGGACCTATAAAAATAAAATTAAACATGCAATGTCCTGAATGGATGAAACTCTATAAGAGGGAACTTTTTGGTACTTTTTTGTTCATTAACTGGTACTTTTTGAATTTCTGTTAGTATTGGACCTAGAAACATACAATTCAATATGCAATGCCCTGGATGTATGAGAATCTATAAGAGTGAACTTTTTGGTACTTTTTTAATCTTGGACTGGTACTTTTTGAATTTCCGTTGGTATTGGACATAGACAGATAAAATTAAACATGCAAGGTCCTGGGTGAATGAAAATCTGTAAGAGGGCTTTTGGTACTATTTTGTTCTTTAACTGGTACCTTTTATATATCCGTATTTATTGGATCTAGAAACATAAAATTAAACATGCAAGCTCCTGAGTGAATGAGAATCTGTAAGAGGGATTTTTTTTTAAATAAACTGGTAATTTTTTTAATTTAATATTTATTTTTGTGAATTAAATAAAAAAGCAAATTGGTGTCTGGTACTTTAACGAAATTCGGTCGTTTTAGGTAGTAAATCTAGCTTTTAAGCCAATACGTATAGAAATAAAAATTAAATAACATTTGTTACTTATCTAAAAAATACAAATGCGAATTTGGTACTTTTTCGAAATTCGAACGTTTCAGGGGTGAAAATTGTACCTATGTGTATCGATCCCGCGAACCTCATACACACCTCCTAAACTAAAAGAGATAAAAAACATCAGCAATTCGCTAACCGTATATTTCCTAAACAAAAAGAGATACAAAAAATTTAATACTAATTATTGTTCATTAAAAAAAATAAACGGAGAGGTGTCTGGTACTTTTTTGAAGGATGACCTTTTTGGGGTGTAAAAGGGTAAATAAATATTGTATCACATTTTTAGCTTATCTAAAAAATACAAAACAGGTTTGCCCCTTTTTTGAAATTCAAACGTTTAAGGTGTGAAAATCGTTCCTAATTTTGTTACTGTTTTCTCAACATTTTTCTCCATCTCTATCTATATATATAAAATTGTAACGTTACTGACTCACTGACTCACTGATTCATCATCGCACAGCCTAAACGCCTGAGGCTAGACACTTGAAATTTGGACCAGAGATTGGTCACTCCCCAAATCGATCCACTAAGACGGGATTTTTGGAAATTCGAATGTTTAGGGGGTAAAAAAGGGTAAAAACGGGAAAATTCGGTAACCTTATATCTCCAAAACTAAAAGAAATACAAAAAAAATTTAATACCTATCATTGTTCTTCGGCCCTATTTGGGAGTAAACGGGTAATATCTGAATTTTAGTACTTTTTTGACACCCCATCTATCTTTTGAACCAATAAACATAGAAACAAAGTTAATACCACATTTGAAACCTAACAAAAATATACGAATTTAAATTTGGTACTTTTTCGAAATTCGAACATTTAAGGGGTAAAAATCGTAGCTATTTTTGGTACTTTTTTAAAAAAACATTTTTCTCCATTTATTGAAATATTCGTTCTAAATTATGGGCTGCCACTATTATACTGAAATTTTTTATACTTTAATGGGGGGAAAATAGTACCAAAAAGGGGAAATACGAGAAATTTGATATTTTACTTAACTTTTTGGTTCTACAACTGGTATTTTTTAAATTATCGTTTATGTTGGACCTAAAAACATAAGATTCATCATGCAATGTCCGGAATGGATAAGAATCCATAAGGGGCAGTTTTTGGTACTTTTCTGTTAATTAACTGGTACTTTTTGAATTTCCGTTAGTATTGGACCTATAAAAATAAAATTAAACATGCAATGTCCCGAATGGATGAGAGTCTATAAGAGGGAACTTTTTGGTACTTTTTTGTTCATTAACTGGTACTTTTTGAATTTACGTTAATATTGGACTTAGAAACATAAAATTCAAGATGCAATGTCCTGAGTGGATAAGAATCCATAAGAGGGAAGTTGTTGGTACTTTTTCATTTACTGGTGCTTTTTGAATTTCCGTCAGTATTGGACCTTGAAACATAAAATTAAACATGCACGATCCTGTGTAAATGAGAATCTTTTAGTGGGATCTTATTGGTACTTTTTTATTCGTTAGCTGGTACTTTTTGAATTTCCGTTAGTATTGGGCCTAGAAACATAAAATTAAACATGGAACCTCTTGAGTGAATGACAATCTGTAAGAGAGATGTTTATGGTACTTTTTCGTTTTTTAAATGGTACTTTTTTTAAATTTTCGCTAATGTTGGTCTAACGAACATAAAATTAAACCTGCATGGTCCTGAGTGAATGAGAATCTCTAAAAGCGCTTATTGGTACTTCTTAGTTATTAAACTGGTACTTTTTGAATATCCGTTATTATTGGACTGAGAAACATAAAATTGAATATACAATGCCCTAAGTGGATAAGATTCTATAAGAGGGAAGTTTTTGGTACTTCTTTGTTCTTTAACTGGTACTTTTTGAATTTCCGTTAGTATTGGACCTAGAAACATAAAATTCAATATGCAATGTCCTGGGTGGATGAGAATCTATAAGAATGAACTTTTTGGTACTTTTTTATTCTTTGATTGGTACTTTTTGAATTTCCGTTGGTATTGGACCTAGAAAGATAAAATTTAACATGCAAGGTCCTGAGTGGATACGAATCCATAAGAGGAAAGTTTTTGGTACTTTTTTGTTCATTTACTGGTACTTTTTGAATTTCCGTCAGTATTGGACCTAGAAACATAAAATTAAACATGCACGATCCTGTTTAAATGAGAATCGTTTAGTGGGATCTTATTGGTACTTTTTTATTCGTTAGCTGGTACTTTTTGAATTTCCATTAGTATTCGACCTAGAAACATGAAATTAAACATGCAAGGTCTTGAGTGAATGACAATCTGTAAGTGGATCTTTTTGGTGCTTTTTCGATTTAAGCTGGCACTTTTTTTAAATTTTCGCTAATATTGGTCTTACGAACATAAAATTTAACCTGCAAGGTCCTGAATGAATGAGAATCCCTAAAATAGCTTATTGGTACTTTTTGGTTTTTAAGCTGGTACTTTTTCAATATCCGTTATTAATTAACTTAGAAACATAAAATTCCAGATGCAATGCCCTGAGAGGATAAGAATCTATAAGAGGGAAGTTTGTGGTACTTTTTGTTTTTATACTGGTACTTTTTGAATTTCCTCAAATAGTGAACCTAGAATCATAAAATTTCACATGCAATGTCTTGAGTGGATGAGATTCTATAAGAGGGAACTTTTTGGTACTTTTTTATTCATTAACTGGTACTTTTTGAATTACCGTTAGTATTGGACCTAGAAAGGTAAAATTAAACAGTCAAGGTCCTGAGTGAATGAGAATCTGTAAAGGGGGTTTGATATTATTTTGTATTTTAAATGGTACCTTTTCAATTTCCGCATTTATTGGATCTAGAAACATAAAATAAATCTGCAAGGTACTGAATAAAAGAGAATCTGTAAGAGGGATTTTTGGAACTTTTTCGTTCTCTAACTAATACTTTTTTTATAAACCGGTACTTTTTTAACTTAATATTTATTTTAAGTTAAAGTAATTGTCTGGTACTTTTACGAAATTCGACCATTTTAATAAAAACTAAATAAAAATTATCATCTTATCTAAAAACTACAAATGCATATTTGGTACTTTTTCGAAATTCGAACGTTTGAGGGATGAAAATTGTACCTAAGTTTGTTATTTTTTTAAATCTTTCATCGCAGAGCCTAACGACTGAAACTAAAAGGTTGACATTTGGACCATGGGCTTGCCTCTCGCCAAAGGATCCTGCTAAGCTCATACCTCCTTAACTTAAAGAGATGAAAAGCATTAACACTTATTGTTGTTGATTAGAAAAATTCCCTAACCTCATATCTCCTTAACTTAAAGAGATACAAAAATGGAATACTTATTATTGCTCATTAAAATAATAAACGGACAGGTTTCTGGTACTTTTGTGAGGTACGGACTTTTTGGGGAGTAGAAGGGTAAATAAAAATTGTATCACATTCGTAGCTTATCTAAAAAATACAAAACAGATTTGGACCTGTTTTGAAATTCAAACGTTTAAGGTGTGAAAATCATTCCTAATTTTGTTACTTTTTTCACAACATTCTTCTCATTCTATCTATCTATATATAAAGGGTGGTTAAATTTCAAGGGCCGATGTTGATTTTGAATAAAGCACAAACTATTTAGGAAATTATTGTAATTTAATTTTATTATGATATATTGGTATTACTCAATTATGTATGGAACAAAATATCGCCAAATAGGCGCCGCGACCACGGCGGCACACCTCCATCCGATGGTCCAAATTTGCGATGACCCTGAGGCATAATGGAGGTTCTATGCCGTTAATGTGCCGAATTATCTCATCCTTTAGCTCTTGAATTGTTGCTGGCTTATCGACGTACACCTTTTCTTTCAAATAACCCCAAAGAAAAAAGTCCAACGGTGTCAAATCACACGATCTTGGCGGCCAATTGACATCGCCATTACGTGAGATAACACGGCCATTGAATTTGTTGCGCAAAAGAGCCATTGTTTCGTGAGCTGTGTGGCAAGTGGCACCGTCCTGCTGAAACCACATATCGTCCGCATCCATATCTTCCAATTCGGGCCATAAAAAGTTCGTTATCATCTCACGATAGCGAACACCATTCACAGTAACTGCCTGACCGGCCTCATTTTGGAAAAAATACGGCCCGATGATGCCGCCAGCCCACAAACCGCACCAAACAGTCACTCTTTGTGGGTGCATTGGTTTTTCGACAATCACTCTTGGATTATCATTCGCCCAAATGCGGCAATTCTGCTTATTGACGAATCCACTGAGGTGACCGAAAAAATCACGAAATGCACGATATACATTTTGATTTGAACGCCCATTTTCATAATAAGTCTGGATAACTTTAAGACGTTGTTGGATTGTGTATCTCTCCATGGTTCAAATTGAGTAAGTCTGAAATAGAGAAATGTCAAATAAAATTCGGAAAAAAACTTGGCGTTTAGGTGTGGTTCACATTCAACATCGGCCCTTACAATTTAACCACCCTTTATAAAATTGTAACGTTACTGACTCACTGACTCACTGATTCATCATCGCACAGCCTAAACGCCTGAAGCTAGACACTTGAAATTTGGACCAGAGATTGGTCACTCCCCAAATCGATCCACTAAGACGGGATTTTTGGAAATTCGAATGTTTAGGGGGTAAAAAAGGGTAAAAACGGGAAAATTCGGTAACCTTATATCTCCAAAACTAAAAGAGATACAAAAAAAATTTAATAGAAAAATAAGCGGCCAGGTGTCTGGTACTTTTTTGAAATTCGGCCCTATTTGGGAGTAAACGGGTAATATCTGAATTTTAGTACTTTTTTGACATCCCATCTATCTTTTGAACCAATAAACATAGAAACAAAGTTAATACCACATTCGAAACCTAACAAAAATATACGAATTTAAATTTGGTACTTTTTCGAAATTCGAACATTTAAGGGGTAAAAATCGTAACTATTTTTGGTACTTTTTTTAAAAAACATTTTTCTCCATTTATTGAAATATTCGTACTAAATTATGGGCTGCCACTATTATACTGAAATTTTTTATACTTTAATGGGGGGAAAATAGTACCAAAAAGGGGAAATACGAGAAATTTGATATTTTACTTAACTTTTTGGTTCTACAACTGGTATTTTTTAAATTATCGTTTATGTTGGACCTAAAAACATAAGATTCATCATGCAATGTCCGGAATGGATAAGAATCCATAAGGGGCAGTTTTTGGTACTTTTCTGTTAATTAACTGGTACTTTTTGAATTTCCGTTAGTATTGGACCTATAAAAATAAAATTAAACATGCAGTGTCCCGAATGGATGAGAATCTATAAAAGGGAACTTTTTGGTACTTCTTTGTTCATTAACTGGTACTTTTTGAATTTACGTTAATATTGGACTTAGCAACATAAAATTCAAAATGAAATGTCCTGAGTGGTTAAGAATCCATAAGGGGAAGTTTTTGGTACTTTTCTGTTCATAAAATGGTACTTTTTGAATTTCCGTTAGTATTGGACCTATAAAAATAAAATTAAACATGCAATGTCCTGAATGGATGAAACTCTATAAGAGGGAACTTTTTGGTACTTTTTTGTTCATTAACTGGTACTTTTTGAATTTCTGTTAGTATTGGACCTAGAAACATACAATTCAATATGCAATGCCCTGGATGTATGAGAATCTATAAGAGTGAACTTTTTGGTACTTTTTTAATCTTGGACTGGTACTTTTTGAATTTCCGTTGGTATTGGACATAGACAGATAAAATTAAACATGCAAGGTCCTGGGTGAATGAAAATCTGTAAGAGGGCTTTTGGTACTATTTTGTTCTTTAACTGGTACCTTTTATATATCCGTATTTATTGGATCTAGAAACATAAAATTAAACATGCAAGCTCCTGAGTGAATGAGAATCTGTAAGAGGGATGTTTTTTTAAATAAACTGGTAATTTTTTTAATTTAATATTTATTTTTGTGAATTAAATAAAAAAGCAAATTGGTGTCTGGTACTTTAACGAAATTCGGTCGTTTTAGGTAGTAAATCTAGCTTTTAAGCCAATACGTATAGAAATAAAAATTAAATAACATTTGTTACTTATCTAAAAAATACAAATGCGAATTTGGTACTTTTTCGAAATTCGAAAGTTTCAGGGGTGAAAATTGTACCTATGTGTATCGATCCCGCGAACCTCATACATACCTCCTAAACTAAAAGAGATAAAAAACATCAGCAATTCGCTAACCGTATATTTCCTAAACAAAAAGAGATACAAAAAATTTAATACTAATTATTGTTCATTAAAAAAAATAAACGGAGAGGTGTCTGGTACTTTTTTGAAGGAAGACCTTTTTGGGGTGTAAAAGGGTAAATAAATATTGTATCACATTTTTAGCTTATCTAAAAAATACAAAACAGGTTTGCCCCTTTTTTGAAATTCAAACGTTTAAGGTGTGAAAATCGTTCCTAATTTTGTTACTGTTTTCTCAACATTTTTCTCCATCTCTATATAATATAAATTTGTAAAGTAACTGACGGATTCATCATCGCACATCCTAAACTCTTGAAGCTAAAAAGCTGACTTTTGGACCGAAGGTTGTCCTCTCGCCAAATCGATTCCGCTAACCAAAAAAATCCAAAATTAAAGAGATCCAAAAAATTTAACACTTATTGTTGTTCGTTAAAAAAAATAAGGGGACAGGTGCCTGGTACTTTTTTGAAAATAAACTTTGGCATAAAAATATGTCCACGAAGAAAAAGGAGACGCTAACGAAGTAGCGGGTTAAATGCTAGTTCCTAAATAAATGCATATGTTGTCTCCACACTGTTATATCACCCTCCAACCAATTTGATTCTACATGAAATTCTCGTTGTTTCAACTTGAAATAACTTTCATTCAACGTGATTCGGATTGTTATTTCAATATAAATGACATTTTGCTCTAACTTTACTGCAATGTTAAATTAACATGAATTACAGTTATTTTAAAAGAAAAAAATGTTGTTCGCAAGTTATTGTAAAATAATGTTAAATTAACATGAAACAACAATGAAGCAAAATCACTACTGAAAAATGTAAAATCAACCTTGTTTTGAACGAATTTACATTGATTTTTTTCTGTGTGATGAAGCATCATTTTTAAATGTTATGGGCCATGTTCTGGAAATCGAAATCGAGTGAAATGGAAATCGATGTAGAGTTTCAGGAAATTTTTTTTTTAAACTGACCATAGTTTTTCCTGATTTTAAGAGTTGTTCTGGTAAAGAAAAGTGGCACTCAATAGTAAGAAGTACCTAGAGTAAAGAAATTTATGAGTTTTTAAAATCGTTTAGAAAATTTATTTAATCTTATTTTTATTCGAATTCGATTTTCAGAACGTGTCTGTATATTCGACTTTTTTTATTTTTCAAAACAAAATCCTTTGGTTTTTTTTTTTTTTGTAAATATATATTTATTGTATAAATAATATACATACTTGTTTATTTGATTACAAAATATAACTATAATTGTAAAAATTATTAATAAAAAAATATTGCTGTTCATACAAACTTTATTAAGATTTTTTTTTCCTAAAATTTTTATTTAAACTCAAATTTGTTTTTAACAATAAAAGGCGACTACATTAAATTGAAATGTAACTCTGGATATTTTCTATAAATTTCAACAATTTCGGAAAAACAAGACCAAAATTTATGTAAAAATTAGCAACAAACTGTAATCAAGTTTTCAAAATTATTTTTCTGTTTTCCTTTTTCGATTGTCTTACTTAAAAACTAATAAATAAAATATATAAATAAATAATTAAGTTATATTAATTATAGGAATTAAAAAAGAAATTAAATATTTTGTTAATACATAATTAGTTAATATTCAAATTAATTTAATTTTTTAACAAGTAAATGGGTTGAAAAAAGGGAGGGGGCGACACTTTAAGCAAACAAGTACCATAAATAACCAACACTTTTTTCTTAAAAAAAATATTTTTTTTTATATAAAGTATACACTAAAAGTGAGGTCAGTTTATGGAGTATATATTTTTTTATATATAAAAATTATTTTAAAAAAGGGACCGTTATAGATTAAGTAGGAGACTGATGAATTAATTTGCGCGTATAGTGCGATTTTTGTTCATATTTGTTAACATTAGCGATATATATGATGTTAATAAATCATCCATTTTATAGCCCAGTGATGTTTCACATAATAATTTTGAGCCTCGAACCAGATTGCCAATAGTCATATGGAAATAGGTATTGCCAGAAGACCAATTTGAAATACGAGTGAATGGATGAGTAATTAAAATGTCCTGGAATATCGAAAATTTAAGTGTAAAAAAATGTTTAATTTTTTGTTTTGTGATATTTGAAATTTACCTTCGTAACGGGATGTATTAAACTAACACCATGTTTATTTATAGCTATCAATAACATTTCGGGATAATTGGGTTCAGTCGTTTGTTTAACCTCAAAAAAGGCAGAGCCAAATGTGGGCCATCTTAAAAAAGAAATATGAAAAAATAAAAACATAATTTTCAAATAATGTAAAGCGAAAGCATAGATAAATAACTTTTCGTATATACTTTCATTTTTTTGAAAAAAATACATACAGTAAAAATTCGATAATCCGGATAAATGATTGCAGACCCCAATCCGGAGTAGCGAATTATCCGGATTATCGAATTTTTATTGTACATACATATTAACAATACTAAAAACTTCATATTTGTCAGCCAACACCCTTCCACTCATACCTTTACTAAGTTCTAAAATAGATAAAGTCTTGTGTTCTCTCTTCACTGAAGGCATCTTGCATCAATACTAAACTAAAAACGCATGTGCAAACATACTCATATCACACTATTCTAATAAAAAAATAAATAAGGTTAAGTTCTTACGACAGGATCCACGGGTGCTTAACCTCCTCTTCTTCCCTCACTCATATCTCCAAACTAAAAGAGACAGAAAATAAATGTAAAACTTATCCTTTATTCTTTAGAAAAATGAGCGGACAGGTGTCTGGTACTTTTTGAAATTCGGCCCTTTTAGGGAGTAAAATCTGAATTTTTGTACTTTTAGTCACCCCGTCTATCTTTAAACCAATAAAGGTAACAATAAAAATATCACGTTCGAAACTTATCTAAAAAAAAAATTCGAACGCTTAAGAGGTGAAATTCGAAACTTTTGTTGGTACTTTTTTTAAAGTATTTTTCTCCATTCTTTGGCTTATACATATTTTTGATATGCTATAATGGGCAGAAAAAGTACTAACAAGGGGAAATAAGGAAAATTAAATTTCTTTCTTTAGCTTTTTGGTTCTACAACTGGTACTTTTTTAATTACCCTTAATAATGGACCTACAAACATAAAATTCAATATGCAACAAATCTATGGGGGAACTGTTTGGTACTTTTTTGGTCTTTAACTTGTACTTTGGAATTCCGTTAGTATTGGACTTAAAACATAAAATTAAACATGCATAGGTATTTGGTACTTTTTTGTTATTTAACTGGTACTTTTTTTTTAGTACTGGACCTAGAAATATCAAATTAAGCGCGCAATGTCCTGAGTGAATGATAATCTGTAAGAGGGTGTTTTTGGTACATTGTATTTCTCTTAATGGTACTAACTTAGGATAGGGTTCAGGGCAGCTGTTGGATCCTCCCTTCCTTTTGGCATACTGATCAACTTAGAATTACCTCCTGAATCAGTCAAACGATGTCCGTCCATCCGGCTGGCTATATAAACTTGTATGCAAAGTACTACAGTTCACAATTTGAGAGACAATTTGATGAAATTTGGTACAAAAAATTTAATTGTCATAAGGGCGAATACATATGAGTAGGTGAGTTGCAAAACTCGTTCGTTACAAAATTTAAAATACGAAATGAAAATTTATTCTTACTGTTCTTGTGGCGCTTTTTGAGAAGAAGTATACTTATTGTGTCAATGCATGTCCTCGTCCATGTTTTTCCAAGGACATGCATTAATACAATCCGCATATTTCTTCTCATAAAGCACCAAAAGAACTGTGAGAATCATTTGTCATTTCAAACTTTTAATTTTGTAACGAACGAGTTTTGAAACTCACCTACTCATATAAAGAATCGGCCCATAAATTCACATAGCCTCCATACAAACTTCTTTCCGCAAAAGATTGTTTTTGCAAAAAACCCATCTTATTTGCAGGTATTTCGATTGGAGTTGGTCTAAAAATGTTTTATTCCAAATTTTATTTGCATAAAAATAACATCCGCTAGCAAAGCTTTTAATGCAATAACAACCTTATTAATATTGGTATTGCCATGAACTTTGGTGATACAACTTTTATGCCGTGTCATGTAGGTGCAGAGTTGACCATAGTTCCCTTTCATATGCCTTTCAAAAACGCAGATCTAGATAATATTTGATCACGTTTAAATTATTTCGAAGTGTTCGAAATATTTTTTTGCACACATTCCGTTTCGGAAGTCTATTTTGATTAAGCAAAGTTAAGTTTTTAATTACAAAATTACGAGAAATGTTCTTATTTAAATTCAAACAATTCGAAGTTAGAAAATTTTAATTGAAAGTTCTTTAGTGCTTACAAAAATTAGATTTTGTTAAGCTTTCTTTGTTTACGACGGAAGCAACAAATTCGATTTTTCTTTTATCTTCTTTCTTCCCAAAATATTTCATATATTTTCCTTTCATTTTTCGAACAAAAATGTAACTAAAGTTTTTTTAAAACGTTGAGTCTACTTCTAATTCAGCCACAATTTGTATGAAATTTAAATTGTTCTTTATAATAATTTTATTTAGTTTTGAATGAAACTTTTAACAAAATGTTTTAAAAAATTGTTGTGGGCAAAATTTGCAAACGTTTTCTTAATTGAAAGTGTGTGTGGTTGCGAAAAAAAACTTGTTAATTTATTGTGAACACCAAGTGAAAATGTTGCTGACTTTGTGAACGAAGCTTTAGACTTTTTTTTGAATTCCTCATTCCCATTTTAAAATCAATTTCAAATAATAATTTTATTTGTAAAGACTGGAAACAGGTAAATACCTAATTGTTAAATACCCGTTGAAATGGGTACATTGGGAAAGAAGTGAGTTAAAAGCCTGGTTCATATTTACCCAAAGTCGATTATGAACTTTGTTGTAGAAAGTTATTTATCATAACATTTTGCCGCGCAATGGACCTTGGACTTGTTTTTCAAAATATATTCAGCATATTTATCGGACTTAGGTTGGCACGAGTTTGATGGTTGAATAGAATTCGACAAAACATCGCTAGAAATTTCATTTGCAACTGCTGTCAGTTTATCATACTTGTTTTAATAACTTTTTGTTTCAGCCTTAACTTAGGCCCATTTTCCCAACTAACCAAAAGCTAAAGGTAGGATTTTATCTTTCGTTTTAAAAGTGTTCTATTATTACAACTTTGCTTTAACCTAAAGTGAACGATAAGTTAAAGTTAGTTTACCCATATATCGGTTAAATACCGGGTTGAACTCCAACTTTATTTATTTAGAAACTTCTAAAATTCTCATAAAACTTTTAATTAAATATTTTGACTACGAAAAATATTTTAAATCTTTAAAATTAATTCACAATTTTACTATATTTTCGAACTTTTTAAATTAACTTAAATTTTCACAACTGATTTAATTTTATAAAAATTTTCTCACCTGTAAACAATTTTCAAAAATGCAACTTTAGCATCTTCCGAACTCATGCCGGAATCTTGATTATAGGAAGCAACTATGGCTCGTTTCCATTCACTAGTGCTTTGCATTTTCATTAAATCGGAGGGTATCAATTCACGCAGCATTTGTCTGTTAAATAAATAAAAAATATACATGTGCATATGATAATCAGTTTATACCGTTTTTTTTTCAAAGAAAAAAAAAAAACTTACGGTATGGCTTGCAATTCTTGTTTATTATCACCATAACGTACACGATAGACAAGAGCTGCCAATTTGGCAGCCTCTTCCCGCGAACACTTATGGTAACCCCTTAGTAGTTTTGGCAGCTCCTGATGATAGTGAAATATTAAATCAGCATTACGATCTTTACCGGGCACGGTATTGGTCCATAATTTCTTCATAAAGAAAACTTGATAGGTGAACTGGGGATTTGTGCCATCTCGTATGGGTCTAGCCTTTTTAATCCAGTCAGTAAGATGTCTTACAAAATCAAAGAAGAAGTCACCTTCTGGTACCGAAATCACCTTATCGGCAATTTTCACAAACAATGAAAAACCCTCACTAGTGCGCAACGACAAACGTTGGGATATATTGTGGCAAAAATCTTTTGCCCTGGTAGAGGAGTCGACCTCAAAGGCCTCATCAGTGTCGTCGGGGAAATAGACTTTGTGGAAGATTTGTGTTGTCTTGTGTTGTATAGCCTCCACTTCAACTTGATGGGGAGGGTATTTACGTTGGCCATTGCGTATGGTTTTCTGCAAGCGATGTAGAGAATCTTGAGAAATGGGATGCCTTCTTGTTCTCAAAAACAGAGTCAACTCTTTGAGTAAACCCTGGGAACAGGCAAACAAACCAGTAGCCAACCACATTAACTCCCATCCTCTTTCCTCACTTATACGATTACGATTGTCGGTTAATTGTTTCATAACTTGACAATAGATTTCATCTCTTAAGATCTCATGTTTGAGGGGGCCATCAAATATATGATCGGTAATTTCATTACCCATTCTGGGTCTTTTGGAAGGTAAATCTCCCATGTATTTAAGTATGGCGGCAAAGGCAAAACAAGCTTCTTCTGCAAATTCTTCCTTGGACTGTAATTTCCTTAGTAAAGGAGCCTTTATAGGATCTCTGGAATAACGCCATATTTCCTCGGATCTCTTCGAACTTAAGGTGAGAGTTTTCGAGACTGTTCTCTTTGGTGGCAAACGGAAATGATCCATGGCATATTCCATTAAAGTATGAGGTCTATCTCTAGTCTCTGGAACACCATTCGAGACCATACTTAAACGACGGCCATGATGAGCTTCATCAATATTAAACAATGCCAATATATCTTGAGGAGGCTTAGAGAGTGAAGGCAAAACATAAACGGTTTCAGCTGGGAAATCTCCTCTTTCTTGAGAACGTTCGCAGCGGCCAATACACCAGCCATTATTTAAAACATTTTCACCACAACTTTCATCTTCCAAAATAATCAAATCTCCCTTAAAGAAGGACAGAAAACTGGAACCATCCGAGGGGGCACGATAATCCTGAATTGCAATGACAAACTTTGATCTGTGAAAAGTAAAACAAATAAAAAAATTCTTTGTTTTATTAAATAGTTTAAAAGCCAACCTTTTCTTTAAGCCATCCAAAAAATATACCACCAAATCTCTTATATCCTCAGCATTTGGACTTTGGAAAGTAAATTCCTCTCCTCTCACCGTAGACAAACTAAAGGTTTGTGTAAAAACCTTGTTGGTTTTTTGACTTGACACCGCTGTTATCTCGGGAAAACTTAACTCCAATAAAACTTGCTCTTGATCATCGACCACATAAACCCCAGTCCAATTTACCGCTATGATAACATCATTCTTGGGCAAATTTGGTCCGGAATTACGATAGGCCTCATAGAATCTAGAAAACAACAAAGGCCACTTATACTTGGCATAACTGACTATATCTTCTTTGATTTTTAATGAAGCTATTTTCTCCTTAACATAGTATGACTTCTTATATGCCTGCAAAACTAAGGCAGCCCATCTTTCAATGGCCTTGTCAATGCCGGTAAGACAAAAGTCGGGTATAAAGTTGGGTAACAAGGTAAATAGCCTTTCCATGGACATGTCAGTGCCATATTCTATGAAATATTGCTGGGCAGCTATCATGGCTAAATCTTCCTCCTTATCACAACGATATTCACCAAATTTTACGCCCCTTACAACTTGTTGATAAATGAGATTCGTGGCCACTTGATCAAAAGTGGGATCATGCCAGGGTGCGAAAATTTCTTTGCGGAAGAACAAACGCCAGGGTGCATTGCGTTCTTGGGCTCCTTGTTCCTTGGCATATTGTTCGCACTGGGAAATAGCATCCATAACATGATCTCCGCCACTTCCTAGCGAGGAAACTTTGTCAAACAGGGCAATATACAATGAAAACCCAAATTGATCTTTCAGAGTTATTTTTTCGGAGAGTTGATTGCACAATTCCCTGGCAGTGGTTGCCGAGTCGGCCAGCAAAGTCTTGGTATTACCATCCATAAATGTTATAGGCAACATTATAGGCTTTTTGGATTTGGTGGCCTGTAATTCTAACCAGGATGGTGGCTGATTTCTTGTGCCATTATTAAAAGTGCGTTTTAATCGCTCCTCACAATAGGGTGCATAACCGGGAGGTCCTTCTCTTATAAAAGCTCTTAAATAATTAACAAATTTCTCCGAAGGAGCAAAGCACCCCACGCACAAGGACAATAAAATCCAACCTCTGGCGTGCGATGATTTCAAAGGATTGTTGGTAAGTTGTTTACAAATTTGACAATAAATTTCATCTCTTAGTTCAGCCCTTAAAATACCATGGCCTATAATGAAATGCAATTTTTCGAGATTTGACGTGGGTCTTGACTGCAGCCAGGACTGATAACTATCGGCTGTATATTCTTCATCTTGAAGACGTCTTCTGACATCCTCGCCTAATTTATTTTTACGTTTTAAAGTCAAACTAACTAATTTGTGTCTTATGGAGCGGGGTTTTTGTTTAAGGAAGGCTTCGGGATCCAAACCCATTAACTGGGCTTCTTGAAATTCCTGTAAAAGATTTAGAGGTTAAAAGTTTCCTTTTATTACCCTTTTTTGAAACCTTTCAAACTTACCTTGCTTCTGATGAAATTGCGACCCAAAGTTGCCGTTACTTTAGACATTACCGAGGTCGTGTCCATACGATCCATTGTATGGTACTTGGGCTCAGGCATGTCTCCAGTAAATCTTAGTATAGTGATCCACAAAGCTTGAGCAGCCAATTGATCTCCTTGGGTATGTAAGGGCAGTAAAGGATGTTTCAAAGCCTTTTTGGAATATTGATGATTGACATTGCCTTGAAAATAAGTTGCAGCAAATTTTTGAAATTTGAACTCCGACAAATCTTCCTCATCCTCAGAGATATGCATGGGACCAATGCAGTCCTATTATAATTAAAATATTTTATAAGTTTTAACTTTAAATATGTATGTATAAAAAATCAAAAACATACCTCTTGATTGACATGCTGACCATGAGGCAAGTCGTTGAACACTGAGGTTTCCCGGCCACCATGTGGAGTAGGAGCCTCACTACTAGAATCTGGTAAGAAATCGAACATGGCCTCTACGAGTTTCCCATCGTCTACTGGCTCATCTTGTTTGCGTGCCGCATCATTTATCAAATTTTTTTTGACCTCTACTCTCCTCCTCTCCTCGATTTCCTGTTCCATTTCTCTTCTCTCCATCTCGTGCAAGCGGTCCCGGTAATGTTGTTCCGCAATTTCTCTGGCATGTTTGTTGCCTTTATGCATCAACTCCTGTTCCTCCATTTTACGCAAGTGTAAAACCTCTGCAAACTTCTTATATTCCTCCTTTAACTTTTTATATTTGCGCATAGCTATCATACGGCGCGCATGTGACTGAATCTTTATAATGGCCCACATTTTATGACCATATTCCCGTCTTACCAAATAGCCTCTAGCATGGGCCTGTAAGCCCACTATATGTCCTCTTAGGTGGCGGAAACGATGAGACAAGACACGAGAACGTATCAAAGCCTGCAGACGCATGTAACCTACACGCATTTTCTGGTAGCGTTTACGTTGAGCATAACCCTTCCAGTAGCGTTGCACAGTTATGGCCGCAGCACGCATGCGCAAGAAACGTCGACGATAAACCCAGCCTCTAATAGTGCGCTGTAAAATCAAAATCTTTCTCGTAAGCACACGATCCCTCTCTTGTTCCAAAAATAAATCATGGGCGTCTTTAAGAAAAACTTTGGTGTGGCCCAATTGATAATCGGATTTACCCAAAACGGCAGCGCAAATGCGTGAAGTAGCCAAACGACAATCAGTTCTATGAGCAGGCGGTACTCCGGGTATTAAGAATCTATAGCGTTCCACAAAGTCACGGAAACCATGGCGTATGGGATAACCAGCTCTCCTAATGCGTATGGTTTCCATCATGCCCGAATAACGCAACTGGCGACAGCACAAGCCCCTATCGAACAACATGGGCTTCTTAACCTCATTGGGCTTAATGCATCTGATAAAGAAAGGTTGACACGAGCTTAGAGTCTTCATTAAAGCATCTAAACTCTTTTTGAATTGAGTTGACAAAGTGGGCGTCCGTTTTCGTGTCTCAGCTCCCATTTCAATATCCTGACTGAAGATTTGTCTCAAAAACTTATTACTACTTTGACTAACAAGATGCAATAAATCGGGGCTAAAAGTATCACGATTCTTGTCCAAGAAACCACTAGTATCATAGAATACTACCCCAGCAAAATGGTTCAAACCAAAACTAGTATTTATATCCGACTTAGGTTTCAAATAGTTCTTATGAGTGCCATGGGTTTTGTGCAATTTAGCCAACATGGTATGATCGGTACCCTTTGGAAAACGGGCTTCCTCATCTATTAAGGCCATTATATTCAATTGCTTAATGGCAATCAAATCCAAAGCATCTTGATTATCCACAAACTCTATATGCTGCCAATTGATACCCTCATGATTGTATTCCTCTTGTTCCAATTTGAAAATATGTTGCACAAAAAATTGTTGCAAATTCTCATTGGCATAATTAATGCAAAACTGTTCAAAACTATTCTGATCGAAATTCTCAAAACCAAAAATATCCAAAACACCAATGGCATTACGGGAGGTGGCCCTTGGCTTGTAAATGGCCGTATTAATTTTACGCACTATGTGTACGAACATGCGCCCATATATGCCCTTGACAAAAGCATCACGTACATCTACAGATTGATCGCGTGACAGGGTGGATACCACAGTTTCACCATGAGCAAATAAGGTACGTCTGGTAAGAGCATCCATTAATGGCTGCATGGGTAGTCCTAAAAGGGCAGCTACTCTCTCCACATTTATATGCTCGGGAATTTCAGTAGCATCTAAGTTATCGACTACTGTGGCCTTGTACTTGATATTGCCGCAGTGTAAAAGAGCCGCCAAGAGTTTTATGATTTCCCATATCTCTTGATCGGTAAACAGCAATACTTTCATCGCCGATCTAATGTCCGAAAATTCAGCTGTATCATCACGACCTTCACAGGTAATACAATCGCCACCGGTTAAGTATCTAGAAAAAATATAAGAAAAAATTTTATTTATTTATGATTTAAATAAAACTAGGTTCTTAATTACTGAAAAATCTTGATTCTGAATCCATTTTGAAACTTTTTGACTTTGTATAAGATTATTATAAAAATAAATTATTCTGCACAAGACCACTTTCTACAGAACATTTTTAATATAAGACTATTTTCTATAAAGAATTATATGTAAAAGAATTATTTCTATAGAGAGCATATTTTCTTCAAAAACTTTTTGTAAAAGGCTATTTTCTATAGCAAGTTTTTTGTATGAGTCCGTTTTCTATAATAAATTGCCTTTATCACACTATTTTCTAAATAAAAATTCATGTATAAGACTACGATCTACAGTACATTTTTGTATAAGACTGTTTTCTGTGGCGAATTTTCTTTATAAGACAATTTTCTACAGAAAATTTAGTGTATTAGAATTTTTTCTATAGAACATTTTGTACAGGACTTTGAGTAAAAGGCTCTTTTCTATAGCAAACTTTCTATACAAGACAATTTTCTATAACAAACTGTCTGTATAAAACTATTTTCTTAAAAAAAAAAAAATATGTATAAGACTACTATCTACAGCAAATGTTCTGTATAAGACTATTTTAAAAAGAAATTTTTCTGTTCAAGACTATTTGCTTTAAACAATTTTCTGTATACAATTATTTTTTATAAAAATTGTATGCATAAAACTAATTTCCATTAAACATTTTTGTATAAGACTGTTTTCTGTAGCAAATTTTCTTTATAAGACTATTTCTCTACAGAAAATTTAATGTATAAAAATTTTTTCTATAAAAAGTCTTGGACTATTTTCCATAGAAAATTTTGTTTGAGATTGCGAAAGTTCAAAACATCGCTACGGATATCCATTTATCCGCGTTAGTACTCACTTATACTCCGCTGCATTTCCCAAATCCAATCTCCTTTTCTCCTCACCCGATAGGCCCGCCAAAATGCAATAAAATATATGGTAATTGCGTTCGCTATGATTTTGTGAAACAATTCGAGATTTCTCCAAAAGATATTGCTCAATTTTAGCCCCCTCAATAACACCATTGGCACTGAAGTGTATATCGATATATTTGCCAAATCTGAAAGAATAAAATGTATTAAATTATTAGGATGGCCCCAATCTTCCATATCAAAATATATTTGGAAAACATCTCTTTAAAATCTTAACCCACCTTGACGAGTTATCATTTCTCACTGTCTTGGCATTACCAAAGGCCTCCAAAATAGGATTAGCTTCCAATATTTGCTGTTCAATCCATGAATGTTTACCACTTATAGCGGCTAAGTACTGTAGAATTAATTTTGTGCTCTCCGTTTTACCAGCTCCCGATTCACCCGATATAACTATACATTGATCCTGACGATAACGTTTCATATGAGCATACGCATTATCGCCTATAGCAAATATGTGCGGTGGCAATTCACCAATTTTGCGTTCCTTATAGAGTTTTATTTGATCCGCAGTGTAGATGGGTAAAATCTGATAGGGATTAACAGCTACCAAAATGGAACCAGTATAGGTCTGTCAAAGGAAAACAAATTTAAATTTTTTTTTTTTATATACGCAAAATATTTATATTCAACTTACGTAAATTAAATTATCTTTGTAACGTATTAATAAATTTCTCAGAATTCCCGCTTCATGCAGATCCCCTAGGGAGATCATATCCTCCACACCCTGCACAGAAGAGGCATGCATTGCTTTAATGCGCCTTTCGGGCGATAACCAGATTTCATCACCATCATCATCACGCACTTGTATACGTCTTCCCTCCGCCGATATGACACGAGCACCAATGGCTACATCGAATTCTCTGCCCGTAGCGGGTTCTATCCAGATGTAGTCACCCTGGAAGAAAAAAAATAAAACTCTGAATAAATAAAACTTAAAAAATTTTATAAGGTTTTCTTCTAAAAAAAAATTACAGGTATAAGACTATTTCGCTTAAAAAAATTTTCTGTATAAAACCAATTTTACAAGGAAATTATTGTTTTAAACTATTTGTTGAAGACAACTTTCTGTATAAGATTATTTTCTTTTAAAAATTATTCGTATAACAGTATTTTCTTAGCACTTTTAAGTAAAATGCTATTTGCTTTAAAAAATTATCTGGGTAAGACTATTTTCTTGAAATATTTTCTGTATAAGACTATTTTCTACGAAAAATTTTCTGTTCGAGGCTATTTTCTATAAAAAGATTTTTAGATGAAACTTTTTTCCATAGAAAAAGTTCTGTATAATACTATTTTCCATGGAAATGCTCTGTATGAGATCATTTTCCATAGAAAAGTCTCTGAATATGATAAATTGCTAGTTATAAAAAATGTTGTATTAAAATTTTGATTGTATAAAATTAGTTTCTGTAGACAATTTTTGGTATAAGACTATATTCTTAAGAAAGTTGACTGTATTAAAAATTTTTCGTTCGAATTTTTTGTAAGATCATTTTATAGAAAACGAGCTTCACCCAGTGCGCTTCGCTGCACTGCTTTAACAATGTTTGAAGACTCTCCCTTTAATAGTTTTTCAGTTGAGAGATATTTTTATTTTCAAAAGACCATAAGAGTGACTTCTGCAAACTTTGAACATGCTCACTATAACAGTTCTTAAGATATGCGATATTAAACATTGGCGTCCTACGGTGGGTACCACTTCTCCCGCTGCTATATTATTTTGATTTTGAGGCTCAGAAGTTCCTACCACCAAAAGTTCAACAAATGTGTGCAGCGGCTCTTATTAATATTTCTATCTATCAGGGGTACTGCCCCCCCCTCTGTCTTCCCCGCCTATTTTTATATTGAAATTTTTAGTTAACCATAATAGTAGCTTTAACCACGTTTGAAGACTCTCCCTTTAACCCTAGATACACTTTCTTATTTTTAATACACTACACACTTTCTTCGTCGAATCGACGAAGTCCGTTTATGATCTATCCTCAAACCCACCCAATATAAGAAAACACGAAAATTTTTGTTTAGTTTATAAAATTAACTTCAAAACTTAATACTAAAAACACAACAAAAGCAAGCCAAAGCTTTTTTCGTCAATACGACGAAGAAAGTGTATCTAGGTTTAAAAAAGGTTAAAAATTATACTAAAAGGCAAAATTTCTCACACTTCCATCGTCAGAGCGACGAAAACAATCAACGAAAAATCAGACTTACACACAACCTATAAAGGAGCATATAGACGACATGTTTTTGTCATCTGACATGTCAAATTTCCCACTGCAAAACACATACATGTCGTGTGTTACCTTTTTAACTTTGCTTCTGTAAAAGTCAGACGCAAAGTCATCTGACAAAATTTCAATTAGAGCGTGCTCTATTTTCTTCTGACAAACCATCTGACATCAGAAATCTATGCCGGGAAGAAACTGGCAGTGGCGTCAACTATTGAAGGAATCATTAGCCGGCTGAAGTTAATATTTTACAATACCAGGATATGTATGCTCATCTCACCATTGAATAGAATTTATGTAAATATATACATAAAAACCGTTTAATTATAAAATTCTAAATTATTATCTTTAAAATAAAAGAAAAAAATTTAAGATGGCTAAATTATTTTACGGCGCAAATAAATATTTTCGTGGCGGCAGCAATCTATTTTGAAACCGAGAACTACTTTGGTTTCTGCAATAACAATGCGAAAAAAAGAGAGACAATGTCAGAAGCAAATTACATGTACTTTTGTGACCGAATATTATAAACCTTATGTAAAACAGCAATTTTGACAGACATGAACAATTACATTTGACTTGAAAATTTGACATGTCAGATGACAAATACATGTCGTGTACGGGCGCCTTAAGCACGTACTTTCACACACTTCAGCAGATCAGCAATATCTACAGCTACATGAAATTTGGAAGAGTTTCAGTGAAAAACTGCGGAGTTAAATAAGTACTTTTTAACGGTATTCGTCAATACGACGAAGAAAGTGTATCTAGGGTTAATAGTTCTTCAGTTGAGCGTTATTTAATATATGGATCCTACTGGTGGTATTTCCCCCTGCGCCTACTCGCTTTATTTTTAGTTTCAAAAGTGTAGTATACCTTAAGAGCGACTTCTACAAAGTTTGAAGAGTCTTACTATTACAGTTCTTAAGATATGCGATATTACACATTGGCGTCCTTTGAGGGGTAACATTTCCCCCGCTGAACTACCAAAAGTTCAACAAACTGCGGGTAGCGGCTCTTAAGATATGCGATATTTAATATTGGCATCCTATGGGGGGTACCAATTCCCCTGCCCCTATCGAAAAAATAAGTAGCCTATTTTATTTTTAGGGCTCACGTGATTTTACTATAAAAATTTCAGGCAAATCGGTTCAGTAGTTTAGACTTCTAAGCCAACATACAAACAAACAAACAGACAAACATTTTTCATTTTTTTATATATGATATTATAAAAAACTATTTTCTTAAAAAACTTGCTGCATTATACTTTAAACAATTTTCTGTATGACACCATTTTCAATAGAGAATTTTCTGTATTAGATCATTTTCAATATGCATAACAGTTTTTGTATAAGACTGTGGTCATTAAAAACTTTTCTGTATTGAAATGTTCTATAAGACTTTTCTATAAAAAAATTCTATATTATAATGTTTTTATATAAGACTAGTTTTTATAAAAAATTGTCTATAGAGGATATACTGTATAATTCTATAGAAACTTTTCGGCAATACTCTATTTTCTTTATAGAAAATTTTGAAATAAAAAACAAATCTGTATAACACTATTTTTTTATAGAAAGAATTTTAGAAGATTTAGTAAAATATTCTTCAAAAATGTTGTATAAGACTATTTTTTATAAAAACAAAAATCTGTATTAGACTGTTTCTATAAAAGATTTAATTCTGAAAAAAATTTTACGTATAAAATTATTGTTTATAGAAAATTTTCTGTATAAGACTTTAGACAATTTTCTGTTAACAAAACTGATTTTTATTAAAAACATTCTGTATAAAGACGTAAATATTAAAGGAGTTTTCTGTGTAAATTTATTTTCTATAAAAAATTTTCTGTGTAAGACTATTTGCTATAGAACATTATCTGTTTAAGACCATTTTGTATCGAAAATTTTTAGTTTGCTACAATTTTTTTTTAGAAAAATTTTCGATAGAGAATTTTTTTTTTGTAAAAAAACATTTTTGTACAGAAACTTTTCTGTATAAGACCATATTTACATTATGCAATTAACGCCGCAACTTTCGCATGCAACTTTTTCTCTTGTTAGCAAGAGGTGTAGGGAAGAAAACGGGGTTGAAAGAGTTGAAAAAAGGCTTGAAAAAAATGTAAATGTGAAAAGAGTTTCGTAGAAACTACTTTAAAAGAAAATAGAAAAAAACTCGGCGTTAATTGCATAGATGTAAATGCGGTCTAAGACTATTTTCTACCGAGTTTTTTCTGTATAAGACTATTTCTCTTAGATTTTTTTTTTTAACTATTTTCTTTTTTGAATATGTTCCTGTATAAGAAAATTTTCTATTGAAGTTTTGTTTTTAAAAAAAAATATTTAAATGGTGTTAACGAATGTTTTTATCTTTGTAAACTCATGTTTTTTGGTGTAAATTAATATATTTTATCGTATAAACTATTGTTTACTTTGTGGAAATTTTGATTTTTCTTTGTAAACTATTGCTTTTACCATGTAAACTAATATTTTCCTTGTAACCAATTTCTATAAATCAATGAATTTCGCACTTTTCATGTAAATTTTTTTGCTATTTTACTTTATGTAAACAATTTTTTGCTGTTGCTAACTTATAAAATATTCCTCTAAGATTAATTTAGTTTTACCACTAATTATTAATCATACCATAGTAAACACTAGCACCATTCAATACTCTACAACTTGAAAAAATATATTTGAAAATAAAACAAAAGAAAAATTTATTGTCTGGTGCGTTACACTTGAAAAAAGATTTGGGTCAGTGTTTAATTTTCTGTTTTTTTTTAACTTTTTTAAGTTAAAAGTAGTTAAATATTAAAAATAAAATGTATTATATAATTTAAAAATTTAACATTAACGGATTTGCCTTAAAAAAAATTTATGTTCAATTTAGTTTTTGTGAAAATATCAATGTAAAAATTTGAGTCAGAGTTCTCTTTTAATTTTCAAAACCAATTCAAAAAGTGTACTGGTAAACAATAACAACCTATAAATGTCAAATTGACATTTTCTATTATTATTGTTAAATAATATTGTCTCTGTTAAAAAAAAAACTGAAAAAACAAAGAAGATGATTTCAAACCAAAAAAAAAAATTGATGGTTTTTAAGCAAAAAAAAACAAATAAAAATAACATAAAATAATCATGTTGCGGTTTGTTAGGTTTTGTTTACATACACACTGCATTATTCCATACATATAACAGAAAATTATACAAATTTACTTTTAGTTACTTATATTACATACATGTTGTATTTCCTGTGGTATATGAGCAAATATAAAAGACGTCTTAAGTGTGAGTTGTGTAAAAAAAAAATATATGAAGAAAAGTTTATTACACAACATGTTCATGGTTGAAACATGAAAGTGTTTGACGGCTATTGAAACTTACAACAATTTTCCAGAAGAAAACTTCATTGTGTAGAGATATAATTAAAAGTTAACTGAAGAAGGTCTTATACTTAATGGCAGGGACTTCAATGAAGCATTACGAACAGGGTCAAGTTTAGAACAATGAAATATTTTTCTTACTAAAATTGGGTATAAAATTAAAAACAATTTTATAATTTATCATGAAACTAAAATATTTTTTGCAAAAGAAAAAAAATTATCTTCATAGCGAAAACTTATCTTTACACAATGTAAACTATAGTTAGCATAATGTAAAATAATGTTAGGATAGTGTAAAATAGGATTTGCATAATGTTTGCATGGTGTAAGCTATTGCTTTTATAGGAAAACGAATGTTTACGCAGTGTTAACTTATGTTTTAATTATTTAAACTATTGTTAGATATGTTTACATTTTTACTTTGCAGGTTATTTAAAATTATTTACATAGTGTATACTAGCATTTATGTATATAATGATTTTACAAATATTTATGTTGTATATCATTATTTGTATACTTTTCACCACAGGTGGAAAGGGTTTATATAAGTCTATCATTCTGTTTGTCATTTCTACAATATTGTCCCTATAGAATTTATATATACATACTAGCTGACCCGACAGACAGAAATTAGGAAAAATGCTTGCGTTCGATTTTTAAAATCCGTTAAAAAGATACGAACATTTGAAAGAAAAATTAGTCAAATCGATGGAGCCGTTTTCTGATTTTAGGTAAATCGATAAAAAAGGGGGCGTTAAAGTGGGCGGGGCAAAATTTTCTTTCCGTAAACCTAAGTTGGACCATTGCGATGATTTTATAGAAAAAATCGTCCAAATCGGTTAAGTCGTTCTCAAGTTATGCGCTTAATAGAAAAAGTGGGCGTTAAAGTAGGCGTGGTAAATTTTTCTTTTGATGAAAACTTAAAATGGATTAATACGAACATTTGAAAGAAAAATTTGCCAAATCGATGGAGCCGTTTTCTGATTTTAGGTAATTCGAAAAAGTGGGCGGGGCAAAATTTTCTTTCGTATAAATCTAAGTTGGGCCATGGCGATGATTTTATAGAAAAAATCGTCCAAATCGGTCAAGCCGTTCTCAAGTTATGCGCTTAATAGAAAAATTGGGCGTAAAATTAGGCGTGGTAAATTTTTCTTTCGATGAAAACTTAAAATGGATTAAAACGCACATTTAAAAGAAAAATTAGTCAAATCGATGTTGGACCATCGCAATAATTTTAAAGAAAAAATCGTCCAAATCGGGTAAGCCGTTCTCAAGTTATGCGCTTAATAGAAAAAGTGGGCGTAAAAGTAGGCGTTGTAAATTTTTCCTTCGATGAAAACCTAAAATGGATTAATACGAACATTTGAAAGAAAAATTTGTCAAATCGATGGAGCTGTTTTCTGATTTTAGGTAATTCGAAAAAAGTGGGCGTAAAAGTGGGCGGGGCAAAATTTTCTTTTCGTATAAATCTAAGTTGGACCATGGCGATCATTTTAAAGAAAAAATCGTCCAAATTATATAGATGTCATTGGTGGTGCAATATGAAAATTGGATTTTTCCACGCCCCACACTGGGGATTTCGCGGAAAAAAGTCAAATTGTCAACATAGTCTTCAAGCAATATGCAGTGATATGTTGCAATTTTAGACTAAATGGTACAATCAAATCAAACAGATTTACTCCGATCTGACTGCCAGTTTTTTTTTATATCCGTCTCAAACTCAGAACTTGTGTGTTTTACCGAACCAACTTAATTTAAACCTAAGAATTTAAATACGAATATTATTTTACTATGTGAGCTAACGTTTTTCTTTTTTTTTCTATTTAAAGTAGTATATTTCAGTATACTAAAATTGAAAAAAAAAATCTGCAGAGACTTAAGTTTTTTTTTTTTTGTATTTTTATGGATATATAACAAAAATCCCATTTTTCTCCAAACATTTGGACCTGGAATTTTTTCTTTACTTTTCCTCAGTTTGAAATCACACCGAATACATTGTCTTATATCTGTTTTAACATTATTAATCAATTTCAAGTGCCACCAGGTGCCACCTCTCAAGTTTTTGCATTACACAGTACAACATTTTTCAGCTGATTGATTCGGGACTCAATTCTGATAAGGCTCTTTTGTTTAACATAACTCGAGAACCACTAGTCGGATTTTGCTGAAAAAAATTTAGAAAAATCAAGAATTACAATTACTTTCATCTGTTTATATAACATTTTGCTACATAAGCAACAGTTTCGCAGTTATAAATAAATGTATGAAGAAAAAAAATATTTTTTGCCCAAAAAATTTAAATTTTTTATTTTTAATTCATAAAAAATCCAAAACAGTAAAAAAAGTTTCAAGTTTTATTACTTTCACGTAAAGTCGCATAACCTATGAAAAAAATGAGACATAAATCATGAAAATCGATGAACGCGTTTCGCTTTTATTCACAATTAAGTGAAGGTATGCATTTCAAAAATTTGCTCGAGATATGCACAAAATTCTTTGCAAAAACATTTATGACTTTTTTTATGATTCTCAGAATTAAAAAAAAAAAAGCAATAAACAAAAGGTTATTTGATTTTTATGATTGCGGTAGCAAAGTAATAAGCGGTAATAAATGTGCGTGGAAAATTGAAAGGAAAAAAGGTAAGTGCACTTTTTTAATTATTTGGGTTTTTTTCGTTGGCTACCTGCATGATTTTTTTACACAAATTGCACCCACATTTATGAGTGGTCATGTTTTAGAACGTTTCGAAAAATTTTAAACGCACACGAAACAGGTATATAGACTCCCTTAAAAGATGCGCCAATTCATAAGTACCTTTCAGTAAAATGTTGAAACTTACGTAGTATTTATAGGTGTTCACTGATCGATTTTTGTCATTCAACAAGTGCTGGCGAACGCGAAATTATTTAATTATAACTGAAACTAAGGACCAAGAGTTTTACGGCAATGGAAAGTTTTTCTATTTCTCATGGGGTTTTATGCTTAAACGATACTAGAGCATGTGAAATTTTGGATACAATATATAAACACTTTTACTATAACTTCAAACAAAGATGGCAAGATTCTAACCGTACGAAGTCGTGATTTGAAAAAAAGAATGTAAATTGGCTTGAAGGCACATTTACAATTAAGTTTACTGAGGCTGAATGTTCTACCAGTTCTGCACTTGGTCGGCCCCGCAAATCGTTTGAGGAGTGCTGTGATCGCGCCAAACGATACAAAAGGGATGAAGTACGTTCTATGTTTCCTCAAGAAGTAATTGATTTTTCTTCTAATATTTCAAAAACCAACCACAAAATTTGTACATTAAAAACTTTGGGGATGTTTACAAAGCTTGAACTTACAAAAGAAAAATACGAGTATCTAATGCATTGGTTACAAAATGAAGGATATAACATACTCGTACCATACAAAGAACTCACGAAAGAAAAAACTAACAGTTATCCTCTAGAAATTTCTATCACTGAAAGTTCAGGCAGTGTACCTCTGCAAAATCTGTTGGATCATACTGCTAAAAGAGTCCTAGAGACCAAATCAGTAATGGAAATAAATAATATTGAAAGCGGAAATCTAACAATGTACTATAAATGGGGATGTGATGGGGCATCTGGTCAAAGCGAATACCAACAGAGGTTTTCAGATGATCAAATTTCTGACTCTCATTTATATATGACATCAGTTGTACCACGTAAATTATCATTGAGTGATGACATAAATAAATTAGTATGGAACAACAATAAACCTTCTTCCACACAATATTGTAGAACACTACAGTTTGCGTACGTTAAAGAGACACCTCAAGTTATACGAGAAGAAAAGAGAAGAGTCGATGAGGAGATATCTCAACTAAAAGAATTTGAGTTAACAGTAAATAATCGTAACTTTAAAGTTAAACATGAATTATATTTTACAATGATTGACGGCAAGACAGCACAATCAGTAACAGAGACACCAGCAGCATCTTCTTGTTTTATTTGTGGAGCAACAACATCCAAGATGAATAAAATCGAAGAAGTTCAAGCTATGCCCGTAAATGAACAAGCACTGCAATTTGGTATGTCACCACTTCATGCGCGTATTAAGCTGATGGAGTGTCTTTTGCATGTAGCTTACAATCTTGAATTTAAACGTGGAAGAGTCGACTCAAATACTCGTCCGATAAGAGAAGCCCGAAAATGTTTGATAAAGCGTGAAATTAAAGAGAAAATTGGAATACAGGTTGATACTGTTAAACAAGGCTCTGGTACGACAAATTCAGGAAATACGTCACGAAGATTCTTTGCTAATCCTGCTTTAATTTCCGAAATCACGGGTCTAGATGAAGACATAATCAAGAGGTTTTCAACAATTCTCGAAGCTATAACCATTACCGAGGCACTAGATCCGAAAAAATTTGGTGATTTTTGTCTGGAGAAGGCAAAAAAGTTTGTTGCACTGTACGAGTGGTACAATATGCCACCAACACTCCACAAAATTCTGATTCATGGAAAATATATAATTGAAAAGTGTATTTTTCCTGTAGGCTTATTATCCGAAGAGGCTCAGGAAAGTCGTAACAAAGACTATAAAAAATATCGCCTTAGACACTCCAGAAAATGCAGTCGAATTGCCACGAACGAAGATATTATGCACCGAATGATGGTAACATCAGATCCCATGATCTCACACTTGACTCCTTCATTTAGCCAGAGAAAGCATAGTGATATAAGCGACGAAGTTAAGGCTCTTTTAGAATAATAAATTAAAAAGTAGATTTAAAATAAATAAAAAATTAAAAATTAAAAAAATCATTTAAATTTTTTGTTAGTTAGGGCTTTTTACATTGTAGGTAACGATATACATTTGTCTAGCTTTCTTTATTTTGATTACTTTTGTATATAACTATATAAATAAAACTAAGTTTGTGATGAAATTAAAAATAGATTTAAAATAAATAATGAATTAAAAAAATCATTTACATTTTTTTTGTTAGTTAGGGCTTTTTACATTGTAGGTAACGATATATATTTCTCTAACTTTCTTTATTTTGATTACTTTTGTGTATTTCTATATAAATAAAACTAAATTTGTAATGAAATCATTATATTTTTTGAAAAATATACTTTTTTCCTCACCTCCATACAAAAATCCCCAGTGTGCGCCCCTCCGCCCGCAGACCGAAAATCAAAAATCAGACTTCACAGTTTCACCCGCCTGAATATTCTGAAGATTCCCTGAAAATTTCATCGAAATCGGCCCAGCCGTTTTGGAGTCCATACGTTACATACATACATACATACATACATACATATATACATACATGCATACATACATACACACATCCTATTTTATAAATATAGATAGAATAGATAGATAGATAGATAGATAGATAGATAGATAGATAGATAGATAGATAGATAGATAGATAAACATATTCTGGGTTCCTGATAATAAGCGAAGTTCGTTCTTTAAAATGGGGTTTCACAAGACCCTAGATATGATGGAGAATATGTTGTTATATATTTATGTATGTTACATGTAGTCCCCAAAAGTTTGCTGTTTCTTAAATTAGCCTGATCAGTCCACAAATGGCTGAGATATTAACAAATAAGAGGCCAAAATTTCCATATTAGATACAAGCATCTTTGTTGTTAATACACAACATCCGACAAAATGTGGGCGGGATTGATAAAGTGGGCGTGGAATTTTCCATATAAAGACATTATAGATTTCTGTATACCTGGAGAACGGCAACAGCCAATGTTTAAGCTACAATGATCTTGGTTATCAATAGACAACAGCTAACTAAATGTGGGAGGGATTGGAGGATTGGGCGTGCCTTAATATAGATATATTAATATTTAAAGAACGGTAAGAGAAAAATTCCCCAAATTTGGTAAACATAGCTTGGTTATTACTACACAATCTCTCTAAAAATATTAGTGGGCGTGGTATACTCCGTGCAAAGACATTATAGCTTTCTGTATATCTGGAGATACAGAATGTTTTCCTAATAAACAAAGACAAGAATTTTCTTTGGAAAATGGTCTAGTGCAGAGAATTTACTTTAAAAAGTATTATAAAAAAATTCTCTAAAGAAAAATCTTATACGGAAAATTTTCTATAGAAAATAGTCTTATATAGGTTCTTCAAAAAAAAAATGTACAGAGAATTTTTTAAGAAAAACTGTCTTGCGCAGAAAAATTGTTATAGAAAACAGTCTTATGTAGACAATTTCTTATAATAAATTGTCTTAAATCTTATACCGAAAATATTCTATAAAAAACAGTCTTATGCAATTTACACAATGTTATATCAGCAATTGTTTACAATCCATTTACATTGTGTCAACAATAACTAACAAGGTGTAGGCAATAGTTTAAGTTAGAGTTTACATTCATAACACAAAAGTTTATTCTAATTAATAGCTTAGGTTAGGATAGGCTAGGTACTTTGTTACCAATAGTTTTTACAATGTAAATTTAAATTTTTCCAAAGTAAACCATATTTTTTTACCATGTAAACACTTTTAAATCTTATTGATCATTAGTATACAATACTTTTGCTAGTATACAATATTTTACACAATGTAGTTATTATATTTTAAGGTGTGAATAATAGTTTTTACCAAGTAAACAGCATATTTAATATGTAAAAAATAGTGTATAGCACCGAAAAAACAGTTTTTTCTACACAAACAATTGTCAGCAATATTCCATGTTATGTAAACAATACTTAAAACCCGTGAACAATAATCATCTCCTGTAAGTAAATATGTTAAAGTTTTTACTATGTAAATAGCAGTACTTTTTACAATGTAAGCAACACTTTTTCTTATGTAAACAATAGTTTTTTCAATGTAAACAAAAGTTTTCACTTTGTAAACAATAGGCTATGTTAAGTAAACCATAGTTTAAAATATGTTTCAAATACTTTGCACTATTAATGCAAATGCTTAACGCATATATTAACAATAGTTTTTACTATGTAAACAATATTATTAACTATGAAAACAATTATTTTACCATGTGCAAATTTAAGCTATGTACATTTGGTATAGTTTAGCAAAGAAATCAGCCATGTAACTGATGTAAACTACCGTTTGGTAATGCAAACAATAATGTTTACCATACATACAAGAACAACTATATCTTTCGCCATGTAAACAATATTTTTTTGTATTTTGTTTAAAAAAAGATGATTAATATTTTGCTAAAATTTAACTAACATTACAGTGTGGCATTGTAGGATTTTGGTAGAGAGCTTTTTTTATCAGTGTGAGAGTTGTAGGGTCGATTCCTGTAAGGGACTCTGTTCTGCTTCACAACAGTGAGCTGGAGGTCTATGTTGCTGTTACTAATTTAAGTTAAGATAAAGGGTGGTCCAACCATAATGCACGATGTTAATTTTGAGTCACACCTTAAGGTCAAGTTTTTTGCCCAACTTAATTTGACATTTCTTTGTTTCAGCGTTTGACAAATTCACCCATAGAGAGGTACACAATTGAGCAGCGCTTTAAGATTGTTGAAGCCTTTTACATAATTGTTCATCGGCTCAAATCAAAATGCATTTCGTGCACTTCGTGATTTCTTTGGTCAGCCTAATCGACCAAATGTTTCCTTAATCGGGAGAATTGTGAGCAAAATTTCAGCAAACCGGGTCTGTTGAAAATGTGAAAACACAAAGATTGACAGTTTGGTGCAGTTTATTAAATGGCGACGCCATCGGGCCGTACTTCTTCGAAAATGAGGTCGGCCAAGCAGTATCAGTGAATGGTGTTCACAATAGCGAGATGATAACGGACTTCTTGTGACAAGAAATTGAGGACATGGACCTGGACGATATGTGGTTCTAACAAGATGGTGCCACTTGCCACACAGCCAACGAAACAATGGTTTTTTCACGAGAAATTCAATGGCCGTGTTATCTCACGTCATGGCGATGTTAATTGGCCGCCACGATCATGTTATTTGCACCGTTAAACTTCTTTTTTTTTGGGTAGATTTAAAAGAAAAATAAACGTCAATACCCAATAAAAAATTTTATCATTTTGCGAAGCACTAAAGGTACATTTAAAAAAATAAGCACACAATTATGTGCTACGCAATAAGACATATAGAAATGCAGTAAAGTAAGTGAAAGAACTCTCAACAACTTTTATTAAAAAAAATTTACATTTCAAGTGCTACGGCATTCTCTTACTACGAAGCAGGTTTGTAAAGGAGAATTCCAAAAATATCACTGTATCAAAACATTCAGTGTGTAAAGCTGTACGTTACATCCAACAATTTTTATTTGCGCTGAATAATGCGCTTTATGTGTCAAAAAGGTATTGCTTCAAAGTGGGAACTCGCCATATAAAATTCATGTCTTCCGTAAGCGCAATGGTAAGCGAAATTTTTATGTTTCTCCCTTACAAACTTGCTTCGTTGTAAGCTCCATTTTTTATTGGGTAAGCCAAGAACAATTCAAGAGCTTAAAGGCTCAGTTAGGCGAACGTTGCTGTACCGTATCTGTACTGTATCAATCAGCTGTTCGCTTTTTGTTATATGAAAACCAATACAAAAGCTTACCGAAATGCAATGTACCGTAGTTGCAACGTACCATTCTGTATAAAATAGAATTTCATGCCGTTGTTAGTGCCGGTTCACACACGTCAAGTTTGACTCTTCAACTCTTGAGCTTTAAGGAAAGAAGGGTAAAGAGAATACCATTTCTTTTCCCCTCTCTCCTAAAAACTCAAGACTTGACGAGTCAAACTTGACGTGTGTGAACCGGCACTTACGTGACATTTGTAAGACAGTGATGGGTGGCTTGTATGTTACATTGAATACGGGTAATTTTGCTCTTTTTTTTTTGGTACTTTTTTTAGTATTTCTATGGAATTGCGACAAAACAACTTACAATACAACATATTTCCAAATATACAAATATACATATGTTTAGATGTTGAAAATAAACAAATGCATATACACATACAATGAAAAAGGGAAACATATAAAAGACTTTAAATGGTATCAAAACCTTGTTTGGTGTATGCACATTTACAATATATGTATGCTAAAAATGTATATATGCTAAAATACAAATTTATTTATTGTAAATCTATAATATAAATATTAAATTATTAACATTTTTTACATACACAAAATACTGTTTTAATAAAATTTAAATCACGTGGTACCTTTTCTGCACAACGGTCACCATTTGAACATTTTTGATTCTCATCACTGTTTGTTTTGTTTTATGTATACTATTGCTTTTTGTTTATGTCTGGGAAAACATATGACACGTTTTTAAACGTTCTATAAGTGCACCAACGTGCTTAAGGTGGAAGTACATAACACGCGTTAGTTCGTCGACAAGTATCGTGCGTTTATAAGCTTTAGCGCGTCAAAAACTGCAAGTTACACAACACGCGTTACAAAAGCCATTCCTGTCAGCTGTTTTTTTATTTGTTTACTTATTTGTGCATTAAAAACAGGTTCGAAAGTATATCAAGATTTTGTTATTTTGTTAAATTTATTCTTTTTATATAAATATTGTATGTTTTTTAAGCTCTTCAATAAGTTTTTCTTTCATGATTCACAAATTTGTTAAATTATTCTTTTTATTGTCAGCTGATTACTTGTCAAAAACACACAACGCGTTAAAAAGTTCAAAGTTAACCAACTTTCTGGCGCAAACGCGTCAAAATATTTTGCACGTAGCTTGTTCTATGAAAACACACTAGCTTAACTTTTTTTTACAGAAGACGACAGAGCGCGCGCGCACTAACGCGTGTTATGTACTTCTACCTTTACAGTACGGTGCGTTACATTACGGGTACAGCAACGGTCGCATAACTGAGCCTTTAGGATGAGACAATACGGCACATTAACGATATTGAACCTCAATTAGAGGCATAGAAAATATGCTCCATCGGATAGAGGTATGCCACCAAAGCCGTGACAAGCATTTGGCCGATATTTTATTTCACACATTATTGTCATAGATAGATCCTTCTATCATAATAAAATAAGTCTCTAAAAACTTTTTGTTTTATTTACAATTAACATCGTGCGTTTTGCCTGGTACACCCGTTATAAAAAACTTGGCAACTTTATTAAATTTGCATCTAAAAATTGGTGATGGCATAAATTATTTTTATATCACCCGGCATCTAAAAGAATTCAACTTTTTTTATTTTTTTTATTTACAACATTGTTTCCCTTAAGAAAACTAAAAATTTCTATGCAAATTTTTCTTTCATATGCAAAATTCCAAGCAGATTCATAATTTAGATTGAAACTAAGCCATAATTTAAAATAAAATTCTCATCGTTTGCCACGAAACTAATAAACTTGGCTTATAGAGCAAGAAATTAAAAAAAATAAGCGTTTTTTAAAAAAGTAACTACCTTGCTCCACAAACTACTTTAAAATTCGTTTAGTTAAATCGAGATTTGAATGGGTTAATTAAGAATAAATCAAACTTAAATAAATAAAAATAAAAAAAAAAATACTTACGCGTGTTACAATCACCATTTTTATTGCCCTTCATTGACCATTTAAATATGTGTTAAGAAATGTTGTTTGAAATAAAAAATCTGTAAATAGAAAGAAAGAAAAAACAAAAGAGAAAATGTTTAATAAGAAGTAAACTTAGCAAACTTTAAAATAAATCTAAAAAGCAAAAAAAAAAAAATAAATAAATGAATGAATGAATTAATAAAGTTGAACTCTCTTGTCTTTAAAATAATAACAAAAACTAATCACAATGACTAACTTGGAACAACAAAACTAAAACCAAAAAACATGTCTTATTCATTCATACGACGAACGTATCAAGGCTAAAACAACAACTGTAATAGCAACAATTACAATAAAGACAATAACAACTAAATTAAGGTGAAGTTGAAGTTTACGGTAAATTAATGAGCCAACACTTAAATAAGCAACACTGACAAATTCACACCACATAGCAAACAAACAAAATGGAAATATTATATACAAGGCGAATTCATTTTTCAGGTGACGTTGAAAGCACAGCACTTTTTTTTCTAAATAAGAGAGAGGAATGTCAAAAGTTACTTGTGTTTTTGACATATCGACCAACGAAAGCAATAATAATAATACTACAATGTTGTGTTTTTTTAATGTTGTTATTTTCTGTAGTATCGACACCACCGTTTACATGAATTCGCCTTGATTATATACCCTGCAAATAATAGGCCCAGTCCAAACACTCGTATAAAGAGTAGCCCAGGAGGGACCAGGACTAGTCTAAAAGTAACCGAAACGTATGGAAAAAACATGGTATTTTAAACATTACGATGTCCTAGGGGATGGTCCTCCCCTAACCCACATTTGGACTACTATGGAGTAGTTTTAAAACTACTCCATGGTATACTCAAGAGGATAAGTTTTGAAGTCGTTTAAAAACGAAAGCATGTCGTTAAGTCTTCGTTTTTTAACGACATGCTTTCTTTTCACTACAAACACTTTTTAACAATGACATGGTCCATGCTTGCATTACATCGGACCAGTCCATGGAGTAGTCCATTTTATCAAAATGGATCAGATGGTCCAATTTTATTTGCAGGGAATTTATACACCAACACACGCACACACACACTCTAATGTGAATATTCTCTTGAATTTAAAAACATGTCATTTATTTTGACAGCATTAATTATGTAAACAGCCTGTTTGTAATAGAATTAAGTTTATAGCCCAAGCCTATTATCAAATTAAAGGAAGGCAAATTTTGTTTACGACAATTTTTAAAAAAGTTAATACTCTAGTTTAGATTTCAATTTGGATTTTAATGCTAGTTCTGGTTTAGTTCTAGTTCAGGCTTAAGTTAAGCTTCTAGTTTAGGTCTAGTTTAGTTCAATTACACAATTACACAATTACTTCAATTTAGTTTTAATTCAGCTATCAGTCTTATTTTCTAATTCAATTTTAGGTCAGGTTTTAGTTCTAGTCCAGTTCAAGTTCAGTTTGAGTTCAGTTCTACTTCAGCTTACGAACAGTTCTAGTTTCAGTTTCGTTCTAATTCAGTTCTAGTTCAGTTCAAATTCAGTTCTAGTTTCATTTTTGTTCAGTTCAAGTTAGTGTTGCCAGTTATACCGCTTTTCGCTGGGTTTCCCCGCTCTTTTATTAATTCACGCACACCGCGCAGTATTTTAAAATACCACTTTTTGAGAAAAATTATTATTATACCCGTTACCACAGTTGGAAAAGGGCATATCTTCACTTAAAATGCAAAAGGGCGTAACAACAAAAAATTCAAAATCGAGTGTTCGATTGATTATGATTCACTAAACAAAATTACATGTCCCTATGAAATTAAAACAAAAAAAAATAAATAAAAAGTGTTGTTACGCCCTTTTGCATTTTAGGTGATGATATTTAAGTTTGTCTTTCGTTTGTAATTTCCGCAGTATTTGATCTAAGACCCTATAAAGTGTTTATATTCTGGGTCCTTATGAGAAAATCAAAGTTGATATAAGATGCCCTTCAGTCTGTTAAAATGGGTTTTCTGTCGCATGGGCTCCTTATAATATTGCTATTGAAATTCTCACAGATCGATGCATTAGTGGCTGAGATATGAGCCATAATCTACGACTACCTCTAATTTTACCCATAAATCCCATGTTGTGGTTTTTTATCCTTTTTATGAGAAAAACTTTCCAAATAAGACACAAGCAACTTGATTATCTAAACACAACCCACCTAAAACATAGCCAGGATTGGAGAAGTGGACGTGGCACTTCCCATACAAAGACATTTAAAATTTTTTTATATCTGGAGAACGGAAAGAGCCAAAGTTTCCAAACTAGGTACATACAAGCATATCGGTTTTCAATACATAGCATCCCACAAAATATGGGCGGGATAAAAGAAGTGGGCGTGGCACAAAGTAGTTTTTTATATCCAAAAAAATAAGAGATATATATTCCAAATTTGGTACACATAGGTGGGTTATTAATACACAACGGCTCTTAAAAATAGGGTCGAGATTGAAGAAGTGGGCGTGGCACCTCCCGTACAAAGACATTAAAAATTTCTGTATAACTGGAGAACGGAAAGCACCAAAGTTTCCAACTTAGGTACAAGTTTCTTAGTTATCAATACACAATATCCGACAAAATGTGGGTGATAAGAAAAGTGGGCGTGGCACAAAATAGAGTTGTTCATTTACATAACTTTCTGTCTTTTATCGTACCATGGTGAAGAGTATATAAGATTCGGCATTGCCGAATATAGCACTCTACTTGTTTTTAGTTTAGCATCAGTAACTTTCTAGTGAATTGCAAAACATAACAGATGCTTTAAGTCTTTCCCTTTTCAAAAGGGCCTTTTGTTAGCTTCAGTGATGAATATTTTTTGCACAGTGTTACAGTGTTGCCATTTTGACGCTTTTCGGGTATATTATAACACTTTTTACGAAAACGTAAAACGCTATTTAAAAAACAAAATTTTTGACGCTTTCTCCATATCTTTGTGGCGCGTTAAGTGCTTTTTAATAGAACCATGTGATTTTGGTTTTTGCAATTGAAATGCTTTTTTGCAACGAAATATCTCGTTTTGGAATAACGGTATTTTGTATGGATAATATTAAAAAAAACGAAGCTGGTCTTATTGATTTCATTCAAAATTTCATTCATGATTCGTCTCTATTAAATAAAATAGAAATTCCCCCACAGAATCTAACATTGCTTAGATGGAAAAATAAGGAAAGAACTGATTGAAGTCTACAGTTTTTAAGAATTTTTGGGGAAAATCCTTTTCAAGGACTAGCTAGCTTTACTATTTGTACACTTTCGTTTCCTTGCTCAAATGCCAAAGTCGAAAGAACATTTCGTTTACTGAATGTTTTTAAGCCAAAGACTGGAAATCGAATTTCTTTATTTTAAAATTTTAATATTTTATATTGAAGTTTTTTTCCACCAATTTTACCTATTTTAAAGTGTTATTTGCAAAAAAAAAACACATCTTAAAAGTTTTTGTTCAAATTCTGATTTCTTTTCGTTTTTTTAAATAAGAAATTTTAGAACTTTTTTAACTTCCCTCGTATCTTTAATAAGTAACTATGTATTCTTTTATATTTTATTTTTTTTTTTTTTTAATAATGGAAACTTTAAAACTTAGTTTTTTGTACTCACTGTTAAGTAAGTGTTCCAGCACGCTTAACCAGTTTAAAACTCTGTGGGATATTGTTACAGTTACAAACATTTATTGTCCGTCTATTTTGTTAGTGCAATTCAATTGTATGGTCATTACAAGTATATTTTATAATTTAAAGAATTTTGTTAAGCCTAGTGCATAATAAAAATTAAGAAATTTCCATAAATTCTAGTGTTAAGTTGTTAAATTATTAAATGATTTAAAACGTTTTAAGGCAGCAGTCTAAAAATATCGCATGTGCTTAATTAAAAAACGTGTTGAAAGTTGCATGTATGGTTAATACTGGCAGCACAAGTTGGACGAATTGCCAACTAATCAATTAAATAGTTTGCGTGCCAATAAATACAGAAATTTTGACAGTTTATAGAAAAGATGGCAAATAAAAAACCAGAAGAATATAAGAATTTACAGCCATATTTTCTTAATCACGTCTTTAAAATAGTTTTACTTTATAATAAAGTGAGATTTTAGTTTTGAATCAAGTAAAGATTTTAAACCTAGATTCCAGTCAAATTTTAGTTAAGATTTAGTTTAGTTTAAACTCAAGTTCAGACTATACCCTAGAGGGAAGCGAACTGACACCAAAGTAGTCCCGTGATAGGTCTTTGGTGGTAGAGACCGGTTCTAGTTTGAACACTTTCTATGAATAAGACCTATCACTTTTACATGGGGTTGTCATTGGAGGGGGTCAATTGACACCATTTGACCAGTCACAAATCTATTCTCAATGGACGTGTTTAGTGACAGTTACTGAAATTTAGTATTATTTCAATGCGATGTAGTATTATTTCAATAAAACAAGTCCTAGAATTAAATTCAAGAGCCAAATTTTAGAAAGTCCCAAAAAAATGTATCACACCAAACATGAAGACTGTACTGTAATTCATTACTTTTTATACCATTTTGTTCTTCATAAACCAGTTCCATGATTGGTTCTTCTTTCACTGGTCATGAGTTTTTTCTTTTTGTAGCTGTTCTATTTTCACAACTCCCAGGACCAGTCTGTTGGACCAATTGACACAAATTTCCCGCAGGGTAGCTAATGGCGTTTTATTTTCTGACACAAAATGTTGCCTACATATTTTGTACCATTTATTAACTCACACTCCAAAATGTATTAAACTTTGAACGGTCATAAAGAAAGAAATATCGTTGTCGTAATTAAGGTGGAAGTACATAACACGCGTTAGTTCGTCGACGATTATCGTGCGTTTAAAAACTTTAGCGCGTAAAAAATTGCAAGTTACACAATACGCGTTACAAAAGCCATTCCTGTCAGCTGTTTTTTATTTGTTTACTTATTTGTGCATTGAAAACGGGTTCGAAAGTATATCAAGATTTTATTATTTTATTAAATTTATTCTTTTTATATAAATATTGTATGTTTTTTAACTCTTCAATAAGTTTTTCTATCATGATTCACAAATTTGTTAAATTATTCTTTTTATTGTCAGCTGATTACTTCACCAACTTTCCGGCGCAAGCGCGTCAAAATATTTTGCATGTAGCTTGTCCTATGAAAATATACTAGCTTAACTTTTTTTGACAGAAGACGACAGAGCGCGCGCGCACTAACGCGTGTTATGTACTTCTACCTTTATACCCACTCCACAATATTGGTGCTACACCTACCCACACTGAAAGAATTTTCTTCGCAATACCAATGAATTTTGACATTAATTCCATGAAAAATTTCATTAAAAAGGAACCTATGCAGCGCTTCGTTGGATCAATGAAACCTGTTTCATTAAAAGGATTTAATGAAACATTACATTAGATTTATGAATAGTATTCATTGGATGAATACTTTCAATAGAGTAAAAAAAAATTTTTATTTTTATTAATTATTTTTTATTTTTTTAAATTATTTTTTTTTTTTTTTTCTTATTTTATTTTACTTTATTTTATTTTTCATTTTTTCTGTCTCTGGCGGGATTCGATCGCGCAACCTCGGTGCTGATAGACTAGCTCACTACCAGCTAGTCTACCGGGGCAGCGTAGTTTTTTTTTTTTTGAAAATTATTTTTATATTCAATTACAAAAATTTTTTAATTTTGTCATTTTTTTGTTAATTTTTGTTTTTAAAAATTGTTAATTTTGTTATAAAGAAAAAAACCCTGAAGAAGGCACTCAAAGGAAGTGCCGAAATATTGGTGAAAATAAATTTATAAAAAGAAGTTTTTTATATAAAACAATAGGACCTTAAGCTCGAATATTTTATTTGCATATTAAAATAATAAAGGTCGAATAAAAATACATATTATTCATTTAATATATGAAGCATTTTTCTTTCAGTGCACCGAAAGAAAGTGATTCTCTGAGTCGATCTAACGATGTTCGTCCGACTGGCTGTCCATGTCAACCTTGTGTGGAAAGTACAGGGCGCAACTTTAGAGACAATTCGAAAGGTTGCTTCATATTGATGGTGCCCTAACATTGTGACATCAACGTTATTACAAATGGCATCAATGAGGCAAAAAGTGACATCAATCCAATAACGAGCTTTATCATAAAATGTTGTCATATTTAATGCGTCATCTATGCTATGACTACAGTGACATCAATTCGATGCCATATTTTGGGTTATTACAAATGGCATTATTTTCATGTTTAAAAAGTAAAATAAGAAGCAAAAATTCCCATATTCTATTTTTTATTTATTTAGTTACTAAATACATAAAATTTTCAAAGTAGAATGATAAAGAAAACCATATCAGACTTGCTGCTGGTGTCTTACAATTCAGAGTTCTTCTGTAAATAAAGGGCGGAATACAACAAAAGTGAAACAAACATGTTACTGAGTCATCACACGGACGACATGTTTTATTAAACTGACTCAGATTTGTCATTTCTGCGATCCCGTTTTGTGTGTCCCATTGATGACATAATTTAAATTTTTGACCCTGATGACAATTTGTACAAATGATGTTAAGGCTTACATCACAATGATGAAAAGTCTCATGGGGTCAATAACGAAGACACTTGCCATAGAACCAGTGTTGCCAAAACTTGGTGACCAAAAATGGCTAAATTTACGAAAAAAAATGGCTAAAAGCTTTTTTAAATAAAAACACATTAAAATTCAATTACAAAACAGAAATAATTAATTTAAAGTTGTTTACGATGAAATTGTGAGTTAAGATCAATTTGTTAAATAAGAATAAACGTAAATTAATATGTATTAAAATAAATTAATATTAAAAAATTAAATCATCGAAACATTCGATGTCGTTATTGTTCATCGCATAGGAATCACTCATTAGTTCCAAATAATCATAAGTTTTAAATAATTTGAAGGTAAATCATAATCACGACAACATTTACCCAACCTTTTGATTCCAGTTCTACAATAAAAAACAAGTAAGAAAGTATAGTCGGTTAAACCCGACTTTATGATACTCCACACCACATTAGAACCCTTGTACCAAATTTTATCAAATAATCTCTAAATTGCGACCTGTATTTTGCGCACAAGGTTTACATGGACAGCCAGCCAGCCAGACAAACATCGTTAATTCGACCCAGAAAGTGATTTTGAGTAAATCGGTCAACGTAAAGGTGGGCTAAGGACCAATATTTTAAGGTGTTACAGACATCAGCACAAACGCATAGTACCCTCTCCACTATTGTGGTGGTGGTATAAATATTGTATTGTTATGGTAAAAATATTTACCTAATTGATAAAATCGAATTAACGGTTGCTTAATGTAATCTATTTCTCAAATTACTTTTAACGATGTTTACTTGGCTAAACATCCTCTCTACTTCAGCATTAGACCATGGAAGTTAGAGCAACTTTATAGGCAATTCTGACATTTCTAAAACAATTTTGTTACCGCCTGCATCCCTTTATTGAACCAGAAAGAAACAGCGATGTTTGTTTTGATCGATTTTATAAATTTAATAGTGGAATGCTGTTCCTTTATTTTGAAAGATGTTTCAGCGTCATAGTTTATAGCGATTTTCAACATTTGTAAAAGTTGTGATTTAAATTAAAGGCGTTTTAATTGTTCAAAATGTCTATTTTACTCAAGGTATATTTATTACAGGTAGTCTCGGAAAGCCAGCTGGTTATTTTTTATTTGCTTGTTTTGTGATACAAACTGTCAAATGTTGTATAGAAAACAAGTAAACAAGTTTTTTGTCTTTATCTTTTGTCTTTTTTGGCTCTTTTCAACCCCTTTGCTGTTTGACAGTTCGTATCACAAAACAACAATAAAAAGCCCTGTTGTTTGTTTTATTGTACAATTGTTGTAATCTCGCGGCTACCTGCTATAAATATACCTTGATTTTACTTTTATAAATTTTTATAATAAAATAAAAATTATTCTTTTAAAAGAAAAACGGAAAGAAATGTTATGGCTAAACAAGTTGAAAAATGGCTAAAAAAAATGGCTAATAGCTAAACTCAATTTTTAATGGCTAAACAGGGTGAAAAATGGCTAAATCTAGCCACTAAATGGCTAAATTGGCAACACTGCATAGAGCAGATGTCGAATTATATCAGCGTCATGACGTCTTTTCTATCAGTGAAGGGTCTTTGTGCCCATAAAACATCTTATTATGTTGGTATTTTGATTAAATTTGGTCCAAATTATTTATCTTTATCGAAATCATCTTACCAAATTTTATTGGTTTCGGTCCATATTTGACCAAGGCTCCCATACAAATACTATTACCGAATATAGCTTAAATGCAATTTCACTAAAAAAAATATAAGAAATACAAACGACATAGATAAGTATATATATTTTTTCGAAAACAATAATGTGAACAGTTGGGGCGAATTACGGCATTCGATATCGATCGAAATTTCCATTTAAATTGCATTGTAATTTCGATCGGTATCGAATGACGCAATTTTAAAAATGCTGCATTTCTAACCCTTTGATAAAATTTTTCATTTTGTCGGGCAACATTTGAATTTAAAAAAAAGTTTAAGCTTTAGCCCTTACCCAATAGTCTAGCAAACCTTTTCAACAAATATTTTGCTGACACAGCCTGTTGTGTAATTTATATTTTGTGTTCTTTTAAAAAAAAGTAGAAGAAACATGAAATAAAAAAAATTTCTAGTTTTTTTTCCTGTTTCTTACATTCAATTGTTTTTTTTTCTTATTCTTTTTGGCCACGATGAACATATCAAACCGTTTGCTTATGCAGAAGAGTAGCAGCAATAACAAAAATAAATAAACGAAACATGTAATAATGTTGCAACATGCTACACATAAATGCAACATAGTATTTAGAAAAAACCAAAACAGAAATTTTTTAACGTCATTCTTTTATTTTAGAGCTTTTTCTACTTTTTTTATTGTTATTGTTTACATATTTTTGTGTACTGTATGTGTACAATGTTTTGTAGAGGATTAAAAAGGCGAAGAGAAAGAACGAGAGAGCCACATACAAAAATGTCTGCAGTTTTATTTTTGTTGCCGGTAAAACCGGATGTGGAAACTGGTTGTTGGTTTTTTTTTTTTGTTTGACGTGAATCTGCTTCAACCACACACATACACACATAAAGCTCAGTATGAATACAATTTGTACAGACATTAGAATGAATTGTTAAGATATTTAGCAACAATTTTGTATAACGGCTTTATAATGTTGGTTAGTTTTAATGTTGTTGTTGCTGTTTTTTTTTTTTTTTTTTTTTGTAGAAATAAAGTATTTTTCGGTTTTAATAAGGATGATAGTAAAAAACCAAACCCAATTTACATACAAATACCATAACAAATACAATAAATAACTATGAACGTTAAACAAAAGGTGGAGATGTGCTTTTGGAAAAAGAATGCAAAAATAACAAAAGTTATTATTAACAAAAATAGTTGCGTTCGAGAACACAAAAGTTTTTACTATTTTTTACTAAACTTTACTGCATTTTACGAAATTTACAGTTCTTGTATGAGTATTTACAAATTTTTACTGCAGAAATTTTTGCAGTAAAATTTAGTAAATCAAAAAAACATATGTTTCAAAACGTAAACAAATAAAAGTAACAAATAAAAAGCATAAAAATTGTTAAATAAAAGAAAAGTTGAAATAAAATTAAACCAAAACAAAAAGTGAATACATATTATTAATTAATTAAACTTGTTTGTGAAGCATTTACTTGGCTAAATACAAACTTTTGAAATTTTTTTTGTTATGTTAATTTCTTAGAGTTGAAAAAGTGTGAAGTATTGGGGTACTTAAGTAATCAATAGCAAAAAAATTATTCATGTTCTTTTAAATAATTTAAACCGCTACAAATATGTAAAATCAAATAAAATAAAAAACAAACAAATATGAAAGATTACATAAAATAGTTTGTTTGTATTTTCCAAAAATGTTCGTGCTATAAAAAGTATTTAATCGAGTACCAATAAGAAAATGAGTTAAGTAGTCAAAAGTGTCAATATTTTTCAACACTTCAGTTATTTGCCATCAGCTGTTACCTTTATTTTACGAATTTTAACAAATTTTGCGTTCGCGTACTTTTTTGGACAAAAGCTTTTTGTGAGAGCAAATTTTTCAGTTTACTCATTTACTGCATTTTACTGTAAAAGTACGCAAACGCACCTAATGAGACTATAAATTGAGATTTTTTTAAATGTCAGAATTTTTGTTAGATTTTCTTGTGGTAAAAAAGTCGCGTTTGAAATTAACACAAAATGATTTATTGTGTGTGCTAAATATTATTTTGTATGATGTTTGTCGAGTTATGGGGTGCTAAAGTGATGCCGTTTTTGAAAAATTTCTTTCTCAATTAATGTTTTGAACTAGAAAAAAATAAAACAAAATAATTAAGATAAGTGATTCTTAACGACAATCGTGTGATCTTTTAGACAAAGAAAATTTAAAAAAATTTTTTTTGTCATCTGCATAACCGGGAATGTGCAATGTAAGTTAAAATTTTTCTGATTTCCACGATTTTTTTTAATATTATTTTTACAGAAGCTGGGCTCGAACCCAGGCGTTTTTTACGGACAAGTTACCCTTACATGTTTCAATTGCAACCACTCAATCTCTTCAGAGGGCTTGCCGTTTAACACTCGCAGCCATCGACGACTGCTGACGTTAATAGTCAAACATCAATCCTTAAACCAAATTGTATTTAATCTTTGGTAGATCGAAATTTGCTTTGAATGATTATCCATTTTAATTTATTTTAGATGTTTTTCCTTACTTTTGTTTTTTCGTACTTTTGTCAAGAAGTCAAGAATATTAAAAATTTGGATTAAAACCCATAAATAGTTCAACAAAATAACCACAATACTAATTATTGTTAAAGCTGAGGCACGAGCTCTATGTTTGCATTTGTCCTTCAAGTTGTGCTGAAAAAGGTCAACAAGAAAAAGAAGGACAAAAAATAAAAAACAAAACAATATATGTACTTTGGACTTCAAGAAGAATTCTTGACAAAAGTACGAAAAAACAGAAGTAAGGAAAAACATGTAAAAAAATTAAAATGGATAATCATTCAAAGCAAATTTCGATCAACCAAAGGTTAGATATAATTTGGTTTAAGGATGGATGTTTGACTATTGGCGTCAGCAGTCGTCGATGGCTGCGAGTGTTAAACGGCAAACCCTCTGAAGAGATTGAGTGGTTGCAATCGAAACATGTAAGGGTAACCTGTCCGTAAAAAACGCCTGGGTTCGAGCCCAGCTTCAGTCAAGAATGAAAAATTATCAGTAAATTTTAATTAATATCATGTTGTAAAATTCCTTTCTTCATAAAAATAATTTAATGAAAATTAAATTTGATGAACTTAAGCCTAATTAAAAATATTAAAAATTTGGATTAAAAACCATTAATAGTTCAACAAAATAACCACAATACTAATTATTGTTTTTATGCCAAAATTTTCCTAGGGTAAGGAGAGCAAACTGTACAAGTTCGAAAATGGTATCTCAATAAGTTTTAACGTTCTGCAAATTTCTTTTAGCGCGTAACGCACTTTAAAACCAGAAGTGATAAATTTAAATTCAAGTTTTTCTAACTAAGTCCTATTGATTTTTTTTACATATTTAAAAAACTAAAAATTTAAAATTTAAAAAAAAAAACTAGCTTACAGAAACTAACGCCAAAAGTTATACTCAGTGCGATATGAAGTACATTCACAGAAAAAGATAAAAATTCTTTTCAATAAAAAATTTATGATATTAATTAAAAAATTAATTAAATTTGCACCATTAAACAAAATAATAGTAACAATTAAACGTTTAGTTCACTTGATTAAACGATTAATTCAATTAATAAAATTTTTGATTAAAACCGATTTTATTGTTGATTAATACTTTAATGAAAAAAAATTTGCGAGAATATGTTCTGTGTAGATAAATTTGAATATATGCAATTTATACCGTTTAAACTTATGCATATCCCATATCAAAACTTTATAATAACAAGTTTGGGTACTATATTTGGCTGTGCCGAGTCTTTGTGACAGACTGCATTTTATTACAACAGCAATATTCGTAACGGTTTTAGGCGTACTAAACGGTTTTCCGAGAGTAAGGTTTATATTAGGCCTATTCACAACTAGTTGTGGAGAAAGTATAAGAAAGTTAATAAAATCGAAAGAAAAGTTTAAAAAATAGTATAAACTAGAAGATTGAACGTGAACTGCACGGGAATTTAACTTAACTAAACCAGAACTGATTAAAACTGAACTAGAACTTAACTAACACTTAACTGGAAATTAACATAACTGAACTGAAAAAATATCGTAACTATAACTGAAATCGATTTGAATTTGAACAGGCCTGGACTATGGTTTTATCTTTTCATTATTCCCTAATCAGACAATATAAAAAGAAAACTACTTTCTCCCCAAACGAACATTTTTATATTGACATTTTACAACGTAATGATGTCTGTATTCTATTTTCTACAATGCTTCTTTCTCATCTTTATTTGTTTAATAAGTATATTTATTGAATGACAAACAATACAGGTAGGTACTCACTCAACTACAAATAAATACACTCAAATACATACTTATGTACACATTTATGCATACACCAAGAACAAGATAACACGTTTTTATTTTGCCTTTTATTTATTTTTTGTTTTTTTACTTTTTTGCACTTTATTCATTTTTCTCACCTCAACTAGGCAGGGTTGTCAGATTTATTTTGACGTTTTTCGCCAAATTCAATATAAAAAATCGCCAAAGCATTTTGTTATTAGTTTTTGACAATAAAATTTAATTTTTTTTAAATAATTAAAATTTTTTTTTATAAATCCTTAAAATTTAAGAAAAGAAAAATTGGAAGAAATCGTTATGATATGATGTTGTTTAACTGTTATTTAAAACAAATAAAAAATGATTAGTGAGCACAAAGAGGTAGTTTATAGTATTCTAATTAAAGCAGCAAACAAATTTATTTTTGTCGTTAGTATTAAACAAATATTGGATATTCATTTGTATGCAGTTGCAGTTGTATTATATATCTTAAGTGCAATACACTTCATTGCCAAAACATTCCTCATTGTCATCTTTTTTTTGGAATACATTGTATGGGAATTGAATATATATTCAACATATCTTTGAATAATTATTGGTTTGACCTACCGACCATTTTAAAAAAAATTGAGTTAGGTATTGGGTATATATATATTTTGAATACTCCCTTTCTCAATCCAAAAGCTGTTTCAAGAAGTTTTTTTTTTTTAAATATTAAGCAGTAATTTTAAAGTTTTTTAAGTATCGTTTTACTCTAAACGCCACTAAGTGCAGCATATTACTCATACAAAAACGTACAAACAAGATGTATCTCTTACTTTGCTGCATTGCCATAAGAAGAAAAAGTAGTTAAAGCGAAAGCAAAACAAAATGTCAACAAGAAAATAAAATTCACTCTTTCTTCGCTTCATTGCCGTAAGAAAATAAAGTAGTTTAATCAAAATAATATGTCAACAAATCAATACTCAGCAGTAAGTATACGTTTGCATCACAAAAACGCTCTTTTTTAATAAAATTAGAAAAGTGGCGTATGCAGCACAAAACAATAATTTTCGCTTTCAATAAAATCAAATCTCTAAGTTCGTTCATGAACGTTCACAAAAATTTACACTTTTCTTCAAAACACATGCCGGAAGCAGTGGTGGAATTACAAAAAAATCTATCGGAAATATTTTCAGAAAACTTTTTGTAAACCTTCATTGTCGTTCTTCTCCAACGACTTTTTGGCATTTGCGCCAAAGTGTAACATGTGCTATTTACATCCATATAATTTATTACTCGTAATAACGAGTCAAGTAGGTCGAATCATTTCTATTGAGTCGAGTTTATTATGGAAACTACTTTCGCGACACAGTCATTACTAGTTGGAATTACCAGCATATAAAGTTCAGCCAAAGCAAGCTCTTTAAAATGGTACGTACCGGTTTAAAGCTATCAATTTTGGGCCAAAACATGTTTAAGTTAGATGGAATGTCATCAGTAAACTAATATTTCCAATCAACAAATGGAAGTGTTATCCATTCGCATATTAAGATTCATAAAATCTTTAAAATATCTTAACAACAACGAGTTATAAAAACGTCGATTACGTCTTATAGTGGTCCGGCCAAAACGCCGATACGTTTCGTGGAGTGTGGACTGTATATAGGGGTGTATTTAGGCTTAAGCTCAAGAATACCATCCAAGGATCCAAACACCTTGGTATATTCCTCGAGAAAACGCCGATTGCATTTCTGGGTTTATGGAGTTTATAGGGTGGCTTTGGGATTAAGCGCTAAAATATCAACCAAGTATCCACACTTTCCTGTTTTTTCCAAAAACATTATAAAGTTTCCATTTATTTCATATAAAATAAAAAATCAAATTTTCTTGGAAAATTTGTTCAAAAAACCTTTTATAAATCGAAAATTCTTTTATGACTATGGGGGAAAATATATTCCTGTTTTCAGGAATTCTATTTATTTATTCTTTTGAATAAATGTTACGAATCAGCTGATTTGTTTTTGTTATTAAAAAGCCTATGAAATTGATTAGTTTTTCTGTTCTGTTGCGGTTCAGTTTGTTAAAATCAAAAACTTGTTAAGTAATTTAATTGTAGGTGACAGCAAAATAAATAATAACAAATACATACATATTTATATTGAAATAAACTATTTTTTGATTTTAAGAATTCATAAAATTTAATTTCTTTAAATTTATGTGCATTAAAGTGATTGAAATACAACAATGGAAGGTGCAAAACTGATTAATTTGTCATACATGTCTGATAAGTTGCTACAGAAAAAGTAACTATTACAATTTCGTAACAGAACGGCACGGAACAGAACAGAAACAGAAAGTAAAGACTAACTGAGCTTAAGTATAAAAACAATTGTTTCGAGATTTAAATATCTTTATCAGCCATTTCAACTTTAGTTAACCCAGTTTCAAATGCTGACCATACATACAAATTCAAGATTAAAAAAAAATATTATTTTTCCGCGGCAGTCAAGAATGAAAAATTATCAAAAATTTTAATTAATTTCATGTTGTAAAATTTCTTTCTTTATAAACATAATTTAATGAAAATTAAATTTTATGAACTTTAGCCTAATTAAAATATCAAAATTTTGATTAAAAAAAAATAAATTAAAAGAAAAAACTTTTTTAAAAAACAAGCTTTTATTTGAATGCGCTAAAAAGAAAAGTAATAGATTTTTGCTTTAAATCTTTTACTATCAACTTATAATGTCATTACACAATTCATATGATATAAAAGCTTTTAATTAATTTTTTACTTTTTAGCGCATTTAAATACAAGCCACTTTTTAAAAAAGATTTTTTACTTTAAAATTTTTTTCAAACTCGCATTCATATTCTCAGCAAGCATTAAAATCTTAGTCAGCCATATTGTATCTAGTGTGACGTCACTTTATTTTTCGAGTTATTCTTAGCAAGCCCTTTCAGTTGATACCAATATTGTAGAAGTGCATTAAGAATAATTAATCCGCAATCTTGTTCTGCCGCCATATTGGAATTAGACGCACTACTTTATTTTTCGAGATATTTTTAGCAAGCTCTTTCATTTGATACCCATAGTGTATAAGTGAATTAAAAAAACCTAGTCCGCCATGTTGTGTGTGCCCGCCATATTAGATTTAGAGTGACCACTTTGTTTTTCGGGTTATTCTTAGCAAGCCCTTTCATTTGACACCCATATTAAAGAAGTGCATTAAAAATAACTAATCCGTCATGTTGTTTGTGCTCGTCATAATGGATTTAGAATGACGCGGAATAATGGGGGTCCATGGGAGCTGCCCTAGGAATCGACGGATTTCAACCAAAATTTGTAGTGCTCTTTTTTAGATCAACTTATGGACATCTGCTAAATTTTATCAAATTCCGTTGCGAATTGCGGCATATACGTTGAGAAGAAAAATAAGCAAAAAAATGGGGGTCCAAGGGAGGTACCCCTAGGAGTCAACGGATTTCAACCAAAATTTGTAGTGCTTTTTCTTGGATCAACTTATAGACGTGTGCCAAATTTCGTAAAATTCTGTGAAGAATTGCGGACATTGAGGACAAAAATTCGTGAAAAAATGGCATTCCAAGGGAGGTACCCCAAGGCGTCCACAGATTTTAAAAATTTTTTGTATTTTTCTTTTCTACTTAAACTTAAACATGCGTGCAATTTCATCGTTGTAGGATCACTCCTTCTATTTTTTGCAGTTAGATGTATGAAGAAATACCACTGTGTGACGTCACACAGTTTACCATACATTGTCATGCAAACTAAACCTGTATACAAAGTTTCAGCTCAATCGGTTGATGATAACTGCTTCAAAATTGAGTTGCACGATTCCACCCAAACAAACATAACTACATACATTGTAAATTAAATAAAAGCTTTTAAAATCATAAAAAGTTCAACAAAATGACTACAATACTATTTATTATTTTTTTCGTATAGACTTTAACGATTATCAAAACAAATCGCCATGCACCCATATTGAAATTTAGGACGCCTTGCGATTTTTTTGCAGCAATTTTAGAGTTTATTGGTGGCAAGATTGGGGAGGAGTACTCAGGTTCATGTACTCTGCAATTCTGTTTTGTTTTGTAATTCTCACACTTTTCAACTTGAAGTTGGCTGTAGGTGTATTTGTTTTTCTATATAAAATATAAAAAAGAAAAGATGAAAAACAAGATAAAAATGCAAAAATAGAATTTCATAATCACTAATGCAATTTCAAGGAACAATTTTAAAAAATTGCAGCAACATATATTGCAAGTATGGACAATGACTAACAAGTTTTAAGAACGCCACTTTTTGCGAGAAATCGCCAGATCTGACAACCCTGCAACCAGGTTCTCTTTATAAAATTGTGAAAGGAGTTTGTTGTTGTTGTTTGTTTGACTAGAATCGGGAGTTGAAAAAGTGGAAGAAAAGAATTAGATTACAATCATACTATACATACATACTGTAGTTTTGTTTGTGTTCTGTAAAACCCATGTTACCATCATACATGTTGTTAATTATGTTTGAACATAAATTTTACTAAGTAGTAGTTTCTTTTTAATCTTTTTTACATAAATAAAAATTCGTCTAGTTGAATAGTTATTTATTAATTCTTGTACCAGCATATTGCAAATTTAAGTTGGTTTTGCTTCTATTTAAAGTTGACAATTTTTTAAGAGGTAACAAACTTGAGTTTTAGCACACAGTGTTTTACACTCTTGTCTGTAATTGGGTTAAACTGAATGCTGGGCAAAATTGTTAATTTTTCTTTAACAATTTTTTTTCTCTGTTCATGTGTTGTAAATGTGTGTATGAGTGAGTACCTGTTGTGTGTGTGTGTGTGTGTGTGTGTATGTGGGCATCCATTTAGAAAAATTCTTACTGCTCAGTTATTTTCTGGGTTAAAGTCTATAATTAATTGTTATAGATATTTTTAAAGTATTTATAGATCAATGGCCTAATTTTTTTACATTTTGATGAATGGCAAAGAGAAAACTAATGACAATGCGATTGATATACTTTTTTTTTAGCAATAAGGATATTTTCTTAATAAAAGGAATAAACAAATTTTAAAAAAATTTTCTCTTCTAAATTTAGAAATTTTTTATATAGAGTTAATTTCTTGACCAAGAAGTCATTATTTTGTAAAACGTTACCTTCCAAATAATGTATATTTCTTGCTACAGAAAGTCACTGTTTTTAAGCTAACATAAAAAAATTAATTCATTTCAACAAAAAGTCGTTATTTTTAAATAAAAAAATCACATTTTATGTTTTAAGCCCAAAATTAATATCAGTTTAACCAATAAAATATTATTTGCAGCTTTAAGTAAAGCCTTAGTTAATCCAAGAAATTTTATTGGTTAACTACTTGCTAGTCTGTGTTCATTCGGCTCATGTCTTATTGACCTAACCTAACTGCATAGTAGCCGACGAGCTGTTGCGCTGAAAATAATTATTTCAATTTGTTTTTTTTTTTTTTGTGGAAAATTACTATTAAAACTTGTACACAGACGCTACCAAATTTCGTTAATTTTATTTTTCATCTTCTGAAATAATAAAAATGTAAACAAGAACACTGCTATGTGAACAAAAAAAAACCTGCTGATAAAAATTTTTGGTTAGTCAATAAACTGTAAATATGTATGTTATACTAGCATTTAACCTGCTACTTCGTTAGCGTCTCCTTTTCCTTCGTGGACATATTTTTATGCAAAAGTTTATTTAATGCTTTGAAAAAAGTACCAAAAAAGTTAAGATTTTCACCCCTTAAATGTTCACATTTCGAAAAAGTACCAAATCCATATTCGTATTTTTTTGATAAGTTTCGAATGTGGTATAAACTTTGTTTCTCTGTTTATTGGTTCAAAAAATAGATGGGGTGTCAAAAAAGTACCAAAATTCAGGTTTTACCCGTTTACTCCCTAATAGTGACGAATTTGAAAAAAGTACCAAACACCTGTCCGCTTATTTTTCTAAAGCAAAACGATAAGTATTAAATTTTTTTGTATCTCTTTTAGTTTTGGGGATATAAGGCTACCGAATTTTCCCGTTTTTACTCTTTTTTACCCCCTTAACATTCGAATTTCTAAAAATTCCGTCTAAGTGGATCAGAGACCTGCGCCGTTTAGTTTTGTCGACGGCGGCGGCTTGCAAAAATATTGCCGGTGGCGGCTCAAAGCCGGCTTAAGCCTACTTAAACTTGGGCCAATTTAAACATCATTTTTTTAACCAACTTTCATATTTTAGTTTGAATAATAAAATTAATTTGCATATATACTTATTTTAATGCTTGTTGACTATTATTCCTAAATGAGATTTTAAATTTTTACATTTTTATTTATTTAAAAAAAAAAACTGTTTTTATTAAAAATAAAAAGAATGGAAAAAAAATTTTCGAGTTTTGGTTATGCATTTCTTGTAGGGAATATTCGATTAAATGACTGTGACCGGCGGCTAATTTTAAGCCGACTTTAGTCGATAAATTTTCGGCGGCGGCGGCTGTTAAAAATAATCGGCGGCGCGGCTCAGCCGGCTTAAGCCGTCAAGGCGCAGGTCTCTGAAGTGGATCGATTTTGTTAGTCACCAATGTCTGGTCAAAATTTCAAGTTTTTAGCTTCAGGCGCTTAGGTTGTGCGATGATGCATCAGTCAGTACCGTTACAATTTTATATATCGTCGCAGGAATAAAAGAACGCTGTAACTGACAAAACATAAAATGTTCACCAGAGCCAAAAAAAAACCTGTATGAAAGAAAGTAGAAAAAAACTCATATCACAAAAACTATACAAGTAAGAAAGTATAGTCGGTCAAGCCCGACCATATGATACCCTACACCACAGTATTTAAAAACACATCATGCTTATGTGTCCATATAAATATAGATTTATCTATGTTCATAAATTTATGAAAATCGGTTTGAAAGTTTGTGAGAGGCAGAAATTGCCCCCTACCTCCCCTTGTGGTCCTATTTTTGAAAAACTGTATAGCCAATGTGTCCATATAAATAGATATGAATCTATCTATTTTTTTAAATTTCATTAAAATCGGTTTGAGAGGCAGAAATTGCCCCTATCTCCCCTCGTGGTCCTATTTTTTTAAAAAAAGCATACATTTTGTGTCCATATAGATATGGTTCTATCTATGTTTTAAATTTCATTGAAATCGGTTTGATAGTTTTTGAGAGGAAGAAATTTCCCCCTATCTTCCCTCGTGGTCCTACGATTCGGCCCATTCCCAATAGGCTTGGTCTTTGTGCCAATAAGAACCTATGACCCAAATTTCATCAAATTAGCTCCAAAATTGCGACCTGTACTTTGCGCACAAGGTTACATGGACAGCCAGCCAGCCTGCCTGCCAGCCAGCCGGACGGACATCGTTAGCTCGACTCAGAAAGTGATTCTAAGACGATCGGTATACTTTAAGGTGGGTCTAGGACCAATATTTTAAGGCGTTACACACATCAGCACAAATGCATAATACCCTATCCACTATTGTGGTGTGGGTATAACAAATTAGGAACATGATTTTAAAAACGTATTTTTATTTTTTCTCGCTTTATATATTGGCTGTAAACATTTCCTCTCAAGTCTCGCTTTATATATTGGCTGTAAAAATTTCCTCTCAAGTCTATTTTTTTTTTCTTGCGTAAGTTAGGGTACGTTCGTAAATGCATCACTGCGCTGCATCAGAAAAGCAAACTTTTTTTAATGGCGATAAAAGAATAATAATAACTTACATATATTATTGTGTGACTATTATTTTTGTGGAGTATTTCACAATTTTTCGGTCCATATTTACTTCACTGATAAATATATTACCACTTGAAATCACTGATTCAGCGCAGTGATGCATTTACGAACGCACCCTTAATTTTTTTCATCATACAAATATGGGACCAAGAAAAATGTTGCAAAAAAAAGTATTTTTGATTTTTTGTCAGTTACAGCGTTCTTTAATTCCTGCGAAGATATATAGATTAGTTAACTAATTGTTATAATTTTAGCTTACTAATAATTAACTAATGACAGTAAATTTGGGACTTAAAGTATTTTTTTTTTTTTATTAAAAAATTAAAAATTCTATTCTTCTATTTTTTTCCATTCCATTCATTTTTCCATTTGTTTACTATCTTAACTTTTCTTGCTTTATAAGTTTTATTTAGTTGTCTGTTCAAAGATTGTTCAAATCAAATCGTCTTAAAAAAGTTGCCTAAATGAAGATTATGTATAATAAAATTTTATTTAAACAACTGATAAGATAATCTCTAAGAGTGAAAAATTCCAAATTTTTTTTAATTCACATGTTTTTATACACGGAAAAAATTAAAAATTGTCTCTAATCACCAAATTAATACCAAATTCAATTTTTTAAGTCATGGCAAAATAACCATATACAAACACCACTACGTGATAAAATACCAAAAAAAAAAGACCCGTTTCTCCCAGTTTTGCCCAAAGTCATGCACTGATAATTTTCTCAGGCTCATATTTTTCTCAGGCTCATATCTTGCAAGCCGTTCGTAATTTTGATTTAGCCTCTAGGACAAAGTTGTAGCTCTTGTCATAAATAGCAAAAATTGTGAACATAGAAAATCAGAAAAACTTCATCTTCAAGATCAAAACCTTAAAAAAATACCTTTTTCCCCTGTTCAGGTCTATAGGTAGCAAACCGTTCAAAATTCAAGAAAACAATCAACCACAAAAATGTACCTTAGATCTCAAAAAACAACTTTCTGGAACAAAGGAACATCCTAGGAATGATTCTTATCACCGTTACCGTAGCCGCAAAAGTGAAAAATTTCCCGAAAATTCGATTTTTTTAACCTTTTTTCCCCTGTTCAGCTCCATAGGTTTCAAACCGTTCAAAATTCAAGAAAACAATCAGCCACAAAAATGTACCTTAGATCTCAATAAACAACTTTCTAAAGCATATGAACTTCAAAGACCATTCTTAACACCGTTTAGGTAGCGGAAAAGTAGCTGCATAAGGGAAAAATTTACCGAAAATTTTTTTATTTAATTTGTTTTTTTTCGAACCAAACTTTCGAGAAAATTTTCACTTTTGCGGCTACGTTAACGGTGCTAAGAATCATTCCAAGGAAGTTCATTTTTTCTAGAAAGTTGTTTATTGAGATCTTGGGTACATTTTTGAATTCCTTGATTTCGAATGGTTTGCTACCTATGGACCTGAACAGGGGAAAAAAGTTAAAAAGAAATCGATTTTTTTAAAGTTTTTTGCGATTTTAATCTTGAAGATGATGTTTTTCTGATTTTATACATATGTTCAAAATTTTTGCTCTTTATGACAAGAGCTACAAGAAGGTAAATCAAAATTCCGAACGGTTTGCAAGATATGAGCCCGAGAAAATTATAAATTTTTTGCAAAAATGCCACCGAGGCCCCAAATTTTTGGGGGCCCATAAAAAGAAAAGTGCATGACTTCGGGCAAAACTGGGAGACACGACAAAATTTTATATGTTGAACAGTTTTTTTCACTAAATTAAAAAATAAATGAATTTTAATTAAAACATGTTAGAGTGCTAAATTCGGCTGTGCCGAATCTTTGATACCCTCCACCGACACTTCGAATGTTTTAGGACTAATATCTGTATGATGTCTATTTATTATTATAATCTTTGTAAAAACAGACATCTGCATTAAAATTTGTTGCAGTTTAGACCTATATAAAATTATTGATCGACAATCAGAATCAATTTTAAAAAGTTTGAGTAGAATATCAGTTTTAGATGAACTTAAATGATTTTCAAGAGAACAAATTATATAAAAGCCATGGTAAGCTATGAACCAATCATCCCAAATTCTGCAGAACGATTTCTGGTATTAAAAAACATAAATTTCAATACAGCGATGCAATTAGTTTAAGCGTTTGCAGTAAATTTCAGAAGGCTCCTAAAATGGAATCTAAGGAAAATTATGGACCGTATTTCACAAAATTGCATATAATTTTTTCTGGCCATATGAAGCTAAACTGGAAGAAAGTTTACCGCGTATTTAATTATTTTACCAGAGTGGGCTTTATATGAGGCCTATGGTAAGCTATGCACCAATCTTCACCAAATTTCACAGTGTCATTTCTAGTTCTATAAAACTGTGATGTGTCAAATTTTGTTATGATAGCGTCATTTTTTACGTTTTTAGGCGTACTAAGCTGTTTTCCGGGAATAAGGTTTATATGGGGCCTAGGGTAAATTATGGACCGATCTTCACAAAATTTTAAAGTCTTATTTCTCGTTCAATAAAACTGTGATGTACCAAATTTTGTTATGATAGCATTCTTTTTACGTTTTTAGGCGTACTAAGCTGTTTTCCGGGAGTAAGGTTTATATGGGGCCTATGGTAAATTATGGACCGATCTTCACGAAATTTCACAGTCTTATTTTTAGTTCCAAAAAATTTTGATGTACCAAATTTTGTTATGATAGCATTATTTTTTACGGATTTAGGCGTACTAAACTGTTTTCTGGAAGTAGGTTTTATATGGGGCCTATGGTAAATTATGAACCGATCTTCACGAAACTTAACAGTTTCATTTCTAGTCCTATTTAACTGTGACGTGTCAAAATTTGTTATGATAGCATTGTTAGTTAGGGTTTTAGGCTTACTATACTGTTTTCCGGGAGTAGGGCTTATATGGGGCCTAGGGTAAATCATGGACGGATCTTCAAGATATTTTACAGCGTGATTTCCAGTTAAATAAAACGAACTGTTGCGAAATCTTATATCATTCTGTGCATTTTTCCACCATTTATGTTAGTTTTTGTAACAAAATTATCAATTTTTTTTAGGTGGTGGTTCCACATTTTGATTCATAGCTCAGATCCTATTGAACCGATTTTGGTGGATTTCAATCCCAAACTGCTTAGGATAACTACAAGCAATTTGACACCAAGTTTGTTTATTTCTTTTGAGTTTTTCGAAAGTGAGCGTGTTTTCAACAGACGGACAGACAGACGGACATGGCTAAATCGACTTAAAATTACTCAAGGACCGAGAATATATATTTTATAGGGTCTGAGATGAATAGTAAAAAAGTTTCACACGGAATGACAAACTGAATATACCCTCTTCACAACTAATTGTGGTGGAGGGTATAAAAATTATCAAACAACTTTGCTGTTTCAAACAATGTGTTAGTTGATTTTGACAATTTCCAACAGAAATGTCACAAGTTTAAATTATTTTATTTTAAACGAAATAATTTTTTGTTATTTAATTATTATTTTAATTTAAAATATATTTCAAAAAAAACTAAAATGTTAATTAAATCAAAATTATATTTTTAATTTTCTTTCAACAAAAAAAATAATTGATTCAATTAATTGATTCAACTATCATGTTAATTAAATTTAAATACTTTTTAAATAATTTTTTTAATTGTTAAAAACCCAGTAAAAACTTCGCCTATAAAATAATGTGTTGAGTAATCAGAAAAACATAAAAGCACTACTTCCAATTCTACTGAAAGAACCAATAAATTTTACAAGGGATGTCCCAAAATTTTATTTTTTCAGAAAAAAGTAGTTTTAGAAGTTGTTATAGAAGTAGTTATAGAAGAAAGCTACTAAATAATGAGTGAAAGGAGCTATTCATTTTGAAAAAGTAAGCGAAGTTTTTACTAGGTTGTTTATTTGTATTCCTTTGTTCTATATATCTAGAGAATGGCAAGACTCAAAGTTTCCAAATAAGGGTCGCAACTTGGTTATCAATACACAACCTTTTTCTAAAAAAATATTGTCGATATTAGAAAAGTGGGCATTATAGATTTCTATGTATCTGGAGTACTATAAGAGTCAAAGTTTCCAAATTAGTTATGAGCATCTTGGTTATCAATACCCAACATTTGGCAAAATGTGGGCGGAATCGGAGAAGTGGGCGTGGAACAAAAACGATTCATTTATATCTAAGCAATGGTGTATACGATTCGGCATAGCTGAATATAACACTCTCACTTGTTTATTTCAAAAATTATTTCATCCTTAAATATGGGGCAATCCAAGTGAAATCGGACAGTTTGGAGAAAAATATTTTTTGATTTCCTTTATTTATTTACTGTGTTGATGTTCCTTCTCAACAGCACATTTCAGCAAACTTTCAGATTTTTTTTGGTTTATGGTTACAGAGGGGAATTTGGGGTGTTTTTTATTTAAACCATTAACGGCCATTTTCACCAAGTTCGGTTAAAACTAACTTTCAATTAAAGTTCCGGTTACCAATATGTTTTGACAGCTATAACCGACAGTTAATTATAACCGAACTTGGTGAAAATGGCCGTAAGACTGCAAAGTTTTGAAGTTTATTTAATGTTATGCTTTAACCATCACCAGGGATATATTTTTTTATTTATTTATTTATTTATTTCTTAAGTCTATGGAAAAATCCTTACAGACTATTACAAATTGAAAAATTTAGAAAATATAAAAATACAAGCTTTAGCAATTACATTTAATCAAACGATTAGTTTAACGAATTTAAATATGATATTATATCACTCTTTATGGTTTTAATGTTTTTGTTAAAGTCAATATATTTATATAACTTATTGAAATCATCACAGACTCTACGAAATGGATCAAACTGAGCAAAGTTTGTAGTATAATATTTAATACTCAGAATGCTATAATATCTTGATAGACGAACAGGTACGTTAAGGCTAATTTTTCCCAGAAGGTGTTGAGAATTGACGCTTCCGTTTATTAGCTTAAGTAGAAAAAGAGCATTTAACATTTTCCGACGACTTCTTAAAGTTGGTAACCTAATAAGTGCCAGACGGTTAACATAGGATGGTAATCTATTGTGAGGGTCCCAACCCAATCCGCGAAGACAGAATAATAAGAACTGGTTTTGAACTGACTCGATTTTGTTGGAGTGAACAGAGTACTGTGGATCCCATATCACCGATCCATATTCAAGAATCGGTCGAACCAAAGTAGTAAACAGTTGCTTGGTAACATAAGGATCTGAAAACTCTTTAGACCACCTTTTTATAAATCCAAGGACACCAGTAGCTTTGTTAGTAGTTAACGTGATGTGATTCTTGAAATCCAACTTTCTGTCAAAATGTACTCCTAAATCATTGATGGAATCAACCAATTCAAGAAAAGAAGCATTCATAGTATATAGGCCATTATTTGGTGACGTTCTTGAGAATATCATATATTTACATTTAGTTACATTAAGTTATCACTACACCAAGATGTCAAGTAATTAATATCATCTTGCAGAAGTTTTTGTTGATCAATGTTGTTGAATGTAATAAACATTTTAACATCGTCTGCATACATCAGTGTGTTGGAACTTTTCACAACAGAAGGAAGATCATTTATAAAAAGAGTTAATAAGAGCGGCCCAAGATGACTGCCCTGAGGCACTCCAGATAATACATCTATGTAATTAGAATACGTGTTGCGGAACTTTACACATTGCTTTCTATTCGTTAAATAAGACTCAATCCATTTCATTATCGAAGTGCTAAATCCTAATCGGTTAAGCTTATGAACAAGTAAGTTATGATTTACTTTGTCGAACGCTTTACTAAAATCAATGTAAATGACGTCGGTTTGTTTGCCAGCTATAAATCCTTCGGTAACTAAAGTTGTAAATTCTAGAAGATTTGTGATTGTTGATCGTGATTTAGAGAAACCATGTTGGAATGGAGATAAAACAGATAACGCCTGATGTGATAGTGTATCATATAAAATTTTTTCAAACAGTTTTGGTATAACACTGAGTTTAGCAATTCCTCTGTAATTTGAGATATCAGCCTTTGATCCAGATTTAAATAGAGGTATAATAAACGGAAAATGTCCAAGTTTAAGTGATTTATTAAAAATGTAAGTTAATGGAGTACTTAATAAATGATGGTAATGCTTTAAAATACTACTAGGAACCAAATCAGGGCCTGGAACATACGACAATTTCATGTTTTTCATATATTTTGAGACAGTTAGAAGATATATTACGGCTATATTAAAGTTATTGAATTCAGGGATGGAGTATGAATACTGATCATTCGAATTAAATGTAGATGATGAGTAAGTTGACGCAAAAAAATCAGCAAACAAATTACTTATTAAATTATCATCTGAAGATTCAATGTCACCAAACTTCATAATGGTAGGAAAATCAGCTGCTCGTCGTTTAGAGTTAACAAATTTATAAAATGATTTAGGGTCATTTTTTAAGTTATTTTTAACTTTATTTAAATAGGCATTATACGCTATTCGATTAGCGATACTGTATTCAGATCGCGCTAAGGAATATTTGGAATAATTTATTGTTGAACTGTTTATTTTAAAATTTTTATACAGTTTATTTTTTTTATTTTTAAGTCTTGTAAGATATTTTGTGTTCCAAGGCGGGCCATGATAACAAATTGGTTTTACCGAAGGCACTGAATACGAAAAACATTGATAAAGAAGTTGGTAAAATTTCATAACACAACGGTCCAAATCATCGCCAAAAATGTGTAATTCGCCTAACCAGTCAATCTGTGACAATTGAAAATGGAGTTTGCTGTGATCGGTTGATTTAAAACGAAACATTTTCTGTTGTTGAGTTTTTTTATTCTGTTGAATGGGAGATTGATAAAATATGTATGTATGTGTATTACAAATTTTAACTCAAATAACCAGAACAGGGAAAAATTCGTACTTTTAGTACTTATATTAAATACCTTTCTTTTAAAACAAACTATGCATAAACTTAAAATCTATATTCTTTGAAATAGTTGTAGCAAACAAATAAAGTACATTGACAAAACAGGGAAATTATTCGTACTTTGGGTACTTTTGTTAACAAGTTTTTATTCAAAATTATTTTGCACTCCAGTTTGTGCTACAATTTTTTTTTTTACATTAAGACAGCAAAAAGGGTAAAAATTGTTTCTTTATGTACTTTTTTTTAACAAGTATTGTTTTTAAATAATTTTGCAGAAACTTGAAATCTCTGTTCTTTAACATAGAAGCAGAATAAAAATAAAGTACATTTGAGGTACAAAACAGCGTAGAAATTCGTACTTTGGGAACATTTTGTAAAAATGAGAAATTTACAAAAATAATTTCTTGCATGCTTGAAAAATAAATCGGCGTAAAAAGAGAATTTTTTTACCTGTTGAAACTGACATACTGATTAAACTTTTCTTAGATTGAATTGCTTATGAGCTTAAAATACCACTTAACACAATTTTTTTACTTCATTTTTCTCTTGAAATTTAAAAACTATAGAGGAATCCACGGTTTTTAAAATGAAAGCATTTTGCTGTTGTCGCATTTTCCATTAAGATTTACCAAACCTACAAAAGGTATGTACAAGGTCTACAATAGCAAGCCGTGGATTCCTATAGATGGGAACAGGGTAAATATTCAATTGGTAAATACCCGGTAAATAGGGCAAATTGGGTAAGAACTGTTAAATACCCTGGTAGCAAACAAATAAAGTACATTAAGGGACAAAACAGGGTTTTGTACACAATTTGATAAAAATTTATTATTCAATTTAATCAAAAAAACAATATTATCTATGCTCTGCACAATTTTAAACCAACCCAGCAAACACAGATATGCTCCATATGTTTTGCCAAACGTATTGCCTGGATGAGAAATATTATTGCGGCAATAATCGATTTCGTAAGAAACGTGTCTCGATAGCAATACTTCTAAGCAATACGAAAGCGATTCTTCTAGATGATAAACTAGCAATATTGCCAGATAACCACTTATAAGCAAATAGGAAGATATCGCCAAAACATCATTAGGATGATAAAAAGAAGATTTTGCATTTCAAAAAACCACACATTTTTATTTTAAATAACATCCCTGCAAACAAATGGAAGATATCCCCTAAGGCAATAGTTAAGCAATATCCCCAAATTGTCATCTAAAAGAAAATAATCAAAGTAAGTTTTTATTTTCTTCCTTTTATAATTTTCAAGAAAATTACGCAAAATAAACAGAATAAAAATTAAATTATAATGTACGTCATAAATTAAAAAATAAAAATCAAGCAAATTATAAAATCTAAGGAATTAGTTCTCAAAATGTTCTGCAAATGGTAAATATTTAAATTCAATAAATCTGTTAAATATTAATATGTTTCCTTTTCAATAAAGTCAAGATATTTCTCAACCCTGGATGGTATTTTAAAGAAGTGGTAGGTTTTTTCTTCAAAAATATGGTGGAAACAAAATATTTATGTATATTATTTTATTTTGTTTTAACTATTTAATAATAAATAAAAAGATGTGCTTTTCTGTACGTAAATGAAAATTTTTTAAAATGCAAAATCTTCTTTTTTTCATCCCAATGATATTTTGGCGATATCTTCCTATTTTCTATTAAGTGGTTATCTGGCGATATTACTAGATAATCATCTGGAAGTATCGTTTTCGTATTGCTGAGAAGTATTGTCATCGAGACACGTTTCTTCCCGAAGGAAGTATCTTCCGCAATACGAAATCGATTATTGCCGCAATATTTTTCATCCTGGCAATACGTTTGGCAATACATGAGGTGTATTTCTGTGTTTGCTGGGATTCTTTATTTATAAAATATACTTAAAAATAATACAATTTATAAATAATATAAAGTACTTGAGAAAGAATAGAGAACATTATCTTTATTTACCCCATGTACGACACTTGAGTTTAATCTTTCTTCGTTTTCCGTAAAAATTTGGTCCATAAATTTTGCAGCTTGCCTGTCTCTTGCCTTCTTCTCTAATATCTGTAATATTTGTTACCGTGGAGAATACGTCCTTTTATAAATTTTTTAAAAATATATAAAATGTAATGGATATATAATTATAAATAATTTAAATTTTTTCCTGTCTATATTATGTATTATTTTTTTTTACTATAAAAGAAAGAAAATAAAAAATTACTTTGACTATTTTCTTCTAGATGACAATTTTGGGATATTGCTAAACTATTGCCTTAGATGATATCTTCCATTTGTTTGCAGGGAATATACTCCGGTTTTTTGTAGTTTTAGTGCCAATTTAATTAGCGTTTTTAATATTAAACAACGTTTTTATTAAAACGAAAATAATTTAAAATTAAATAAAGTTTATTGACAGTTAATGATTGCCATATGCACTTGTGCTTTATAAATACTCAAATATATTCCAAAAAAAGCATATTCCCGCTATTTACCCAGACATCAGGTAAATATTCGGTGCATTCCCATCTGTATGGATTCCGCTATAGTTTTAAAATTTCAAGGGAAAAAAGAAGTAAAAAATTTGTATTGTTGGTACTTTTTCTCAAAACATGCTTTTCTTTGAAAAAATTTTATGCAAAATTTAGAAATATAAATGACGTTTAAACCAAATTAAAGGCAATACCATACATAACTTAATAACATTGATGTATACAAGGCATATTATACAAGGAAAGGGATAAAAGCAGTACAAAAACGGGATGTTTAATTTTCTGTAAAGTAAATCATCTAGAAACTAGAAATTTTAAAAGTTTGTTAATTTTTATTAAAATATATAACTACCCAGCAATTAATAGGACCACGCGTGTAAAATGTGTCCCACAAGGGACTAGGACTAGTCCAAAAGTTACCCAATCGTATGGAAAACATGGTATATTTAACATTACGATGTCCTAGGGCAGGACCATATAACCCAGCTTGGGATTACAAAGGAGTAATTTTAAAACTTTTCCATGGTATACTCAAGAGGATTAGTTTTGAAGTCGTTTAAAAATGAAAGCATTTCGTTAAAAAACGAAGACATGTCGTCTCACTACAAACACTTTTTAACAATGACATGGTCCATGCTTGCATTACATTGAACTAGTCCATGGAGTAGTCCATTAAATCAAAATGGATCAGGAAGTCCAATATTATTTGCAGGGTACGAGTATACATTTTAAAAATTTTGAATGAGAGGCACAAAAGCGGTAAAGTTTTGAATTCTTGGCACTTTTTTTTAAAAGTAATTTTACGGAAACTTAAAAATGAGGGTTTAATTGCAAGACATAATTTATGTTCGAACTCAAACATTTAATGAATTATAATTCATTTTTCAGGAGAAAATCAAAATATCAACAGCATTTATATTGCACTTACATATAGATACGAATATCTTCATTTAATATATGTATACATACATACATACATACATACATACTAGGGTGATCGATTATTCGACTTTTTTCAATAACCGGCTTTCGAATATTCCGAATAGTTGCTATTTAAAAAAAAACCGGTTTCCGTTTAAGCATTTTAAAAATAACCGGTTAACCGGTTTTACTTCGACTACAAAAATCAAATTAGATTTTGTAATAAAAACTTAATTAACAAAATACATGGATATGACTTAAGGTTTGTTCAGATCTAACAAATATTTGACAATAAAATCCAAAAAAGCGTGACCAGTAAAGTAAATTGATCAAACTTTAGCTTTATTTTAAATAATTTCTGTTTATTTACTAAACTTTATATCCAAGATGATAATTGTATAATGTAATTTAGAAACTGTTAAATAATGTTTGCACTAGCCTAACGTTTTTGTAAAAGCAAACAATTCTTTAAGAAAACTAGTGGTGACGTGTAAGACATCAAATATTTAATAGGTGTGAACATATCTGTAGAAGTTTTGAAGCACTTTGGTTTTAAAAAATTATAGAAATTTAATAAATTTATTATTTGAGATATTCCCCAAATTTATTTTAAATGAGTTTGTGGTTAAGCATGTCTATATGAATCAGTAGACTTCAAAGATATTTTTGAAAAGTTGCAAACAAAACCTCTTATCCAGGATTATATATTTTAAATTATTTTATTTCAGCAGTATAAAAACGAAAAGTAATATGAATATGCTTTTTGTATGAAATATCTGTCAATTCGTCGATCACAATTTAAACCCTTCCATGAGATTGTTTGATTCCTTAAATTTTGCTTTAGGTTCTTGGTAATTTAAAATAAATAAAACTTAAGAATTTTTCCACATCGTTGATTTCGCCGGTATGTTGTAGTTTTTAGCATGAAGATATGCCAGAACTACTTAACAGCCGTACCACAAAGCATACATAGATGAAAAAGTGACGCATAAAAATTGCCTAAAATATTTGCGAGGGCAGCTTTCGAAGAAAGAGAAAGAAAACGTTTTTTGGTGGTGAAGTGGCAATGTGTAAAAACAGGCCGCTACTTTCAACACAAATTGCGTAATCAAAACAAAAAATGTTAAAAGGGCAGCTTTCAAAGGAAAAGAAAGAAAAAACACAATATTTTCTGTCTCGTGACTTCTCTGTGTGCTCTGTGGCCGTAACAAGAGAGGAAGGTGGGACGTTTTCATCCGCTTACGCTGATATGCCATACGCAAACAAGAGCATCAACGTTTTGCCCCAAACATTAGTGTTAACTATCTGTTTAATAAAACCCACATAAAAGAAATAAAAATAAGAGAAAAAACCGATAAATTGACGAAAAAATAGCTAAATTGACATTATTTATTAACAAAGCGGCCAACTTCACTATTAAACGCGCGCATTTTCCCATTGTAAAGCGTTGACGCCGCACTATTTACACAGGGTCTCCACCTGAGATAAGATATAAGATTTTTATATCAGCAAACGTCAAATTCAATCGCAGAGAGTATTATCTTACGTGTGGACTCTCAAATAGTGTTAGTATTAATATTATAATAAATGTTATGAGACAGTTGTTATAAGAAATCTTATACCAACTATCTTATAAGATGAGCTGTCAAAAATACACATACATACACACATATAAAACAATAAAAAGACGCATTCATTAAAATGTTTAATTTTTTTGTGCAAATAGTGAAAATCTTGTGATAAGTGTTTATAAAACCATTTTTTTAACTAAAAAACAAGAAAAAACTAAAAAAAAGAGTAAAAACGACACAAGTTTACTGCACGAGAATCATTCGATTATGAAATCTTATAAGATACGTGTTCAGCGTTACCGTTGTGATACTAAAGTATCAATTTGACCCTTTTTCGACGGTGTTGATACCTTTTATGACCCTTTTTTAAAATTATACTTTTGTATCATTATCACCTATTTTGTGACACTTTTTGACCCTTTTAAGGAAATAGCTCTCACATTTTTTTTTTGTCAACACTGCGGAACAGAAGTGCTAAACAAATGTTTTCGAAATAAGCATTGCTTGATATGGAACGGACTCAAAGTATAAACTTACAATTCCATGCTTTCTTCTCCTTGATTTTTGATAGTAAAGTACAATTTCCCTAAAAGCAAACATAACTCATATAAATATTTGTTATTTTTTACGGTGGTTTCTTTTCAAAACAAAAATTTTACATTTTATTAAAAAAATGCAATTTGGTGTTTTGCTCTCTTAAAGAGTAGCATGTTTTATTCAAAAAAATTCGCCCTTAATAATGGCAAAAGGTATTGAACTTTTCGCCTTCTTTTGAATCGACAGTGTTGAGAGTGCCCTAACAGTCATGAAAACAAGAGGTAACGATTGCTAAATTAGCGGAAATTCCCATATATTTGATAACAGCGGTATGATACCAAAGTCTTATATTTATTAAAAATCGTAAAAGCGTTAAAAAATCTGACACTTACAGGAAAAAATCGCTTTAATCGAGAAAATGGTTACAATTTGCGAACGATTGCAAAATTTAAAACAAACACTAAAATTTTTTGACATCACTAAATCGGAAAATTACATAAAAAATATTAAAAAATTAGCTATATAATGTTTATTTATGTCAAGCTTGTGGACTAATTAAAGGTGAATAATAAGTCGTGACGTTGAAGAACCTTTGCAACTTATCATTTGAGGGCCCTTTAAACACCTTTGTCTTTAAAATATCTTCGATATATCACTGAGATGATATCTTTATAAATATATATATACATAGTATTAAGAATACTGTCAAATTGCTAATTAATTTATTTTTTTGTAGTACATATTTTGAATTGTTTTTGGTTTTTTATTCCAAGAACACACGCTTTTATAAGCGATTTACATTGCTCATAATGTTTTGTTTTACTTTTGTTACACTTTGTTTTGACATTCTTTATAAAAAGTTCAAGTTTGCCCAATATTCAAGTAGAAAAACACTTAAATTACGGGTAAATTTATAACAAAAGTAAGGAAAATGTATATAAATTACACATTACAAAAATAACCGGTTTATTTTACCAAAATAACCGGTTTATTCGATATTCGAAAAATTGAGATTTTAAGCTATCCGACTTGGGCAAAACTCAAATAACCGGTTAAAACCGGTCGAATACTATTCGATCGATCTTACGGTATGATACCAAAGTCTTATATTTATTAAAAATCGTAAAAGCGGTAAAAAATCTGACACTTACAGGAAAAATCGCTTTAATCGAGAAAATGGTTACAATTTGCGAACGATTGCAAAATTTAAAACAAACACTAAAATTTTTTGACATCACTAAATCGGAAAATTACATAAAAAATATTAAAAAATTAGCTATGTATAATGATAAAGAATAAACATTTTGTCAGCTGTTTAAAATAGGACAGAGCATTCCATAAAAAATTAAGTTTTTTGAGCTCTTCCTACCTGAAATATTATTTGTTTGTTTGCTTATAAAAAACTTGATCTTATTATGTTCATTAAAATGGGAAATACTGCTTATAAAAAACTTGACCCTTTTTTTTATTGAAATACCCTTTTTTTGACCCCTTTTTCTGGAAAATACCCTTTTTGTGACCCTTTTCGAAAATTTCCAACGGTAACCTTGTACGTGTTCCCCTTGTTTAAGATTAAGATTAACATGAAGAAATTTGTTCTCTCATTCTGCCGACGTTCTCTCACATATTATATTAGATATTATCTTAGGTGAAGACCCCATGTTAGGAATGCTTCATACAAATTGTATGTGAATGAGAATTTTTGACAGCTAGAATACGATTTCCGCTCTTGTTTAGGTGTGGCTGTAAGAGTTTTTCTTTCTTTATTGGCAGCATTTTTTGGTAAAGTATTATATGCAGTCTCTTAAAAACTTCTTAGAGCAGAGTTAAGTTTTACTTGGCGTTTATTTATGTCAAGCTTGTGGACTAATTAAAGGTGAATAATAAGTCGTGACGTTGAAGAACCTTTGCAACTTATCATTTGAGGGCCCTTTAAACACCTTTGTCTTTAAAATATCTTCGATATATCACTGAGATGATATCTTTATAAATATATATATACATAGTATTAAGAATACTGTCAAATTGCTAATTAATTTATTTTTTTGTAGTACATATTTTGAATTGTTTTTGGTTTTTTATTCCAAGAACACACGCTTTTATAAGCGATTTACATTGCTCATAATGTTTTGTTTTACTTTTGTTACACTTTGTTTTGAGATTCTTTATAAAAAGTTCAAGTTTGCCCAATATTCAAGTAGAAAAACACTTAAATTACGGGTAAATTTATAACAAAAGTAAGGAAAATGTATATAAATTACACATTACAAAAATAACCGGTTTATTTTACCAAAATAACAGGTTTATTCGATATTCGAAAAATTGAGATTTTAAGCTATCCGACTTGGGCAAAACTCAAATAACCGGTTAAAACCGGTCGAATACTATTCGATCGATCTTACTAATACATACATATATGTATATGAATACATATGAACATAAATATTTGGGTTTTCATGCTACAAAGTGTCAACACCAAAATTCCATGATAGTGTTTTCCCGGGTGACGCCGGGTTTTAATAATTTTTTTTTTAAATCTTGAGACTAATTTTCGTTTTAATCTAAATGATTAATTGACATAATTATGAAGTAAACGAAAAACAAAGACAATATTTGTTTATGTAGTGAAATTTCTAAAATTTTGTTTAAAAACACGTTTTTTTATAATCAATCTTTAAAATAGAGCACAAAATTGTTAGATTTTTTCTTGTTGTGAGATAAGAAATCACCTTGACTTTTAATTAAAAAGAAAAAATACGATTATTTTGTAATGCTTATTCAGTAGCAATATTAAGTGGTGGTGAATTTTTTTTAAATTCGGTCAGTTACTAGAAATCAGAGGCAATTAAGACATTGTTATTAAACCAAAGCTTTCAACAAGTATTTTAAGCTTAAAGGCTACGCCAACTAGACTACTTTTCGCCTGTTGTTTACCCAATTAAGTAATAATAGGCAACACAAAGTCAGTAGCATTTAATATTTGCTCCATTTTCAATTTAATATTTTTTTAGCAGCTTTTTTTTGGAACACATTTCAACATGTTTGTAACAGCTTTGTAAAATATTCAAATCTTATTTTCTTTCAAGCCAATTTTTTTTAACACTTTTTAATTCAATTCCATTTCACCAGTTTTTTTATTCGCCATAAATTTATTGCAACAACATGATTGTTGCAATTATGTTTTCATTTGTTTTATGTTAATTATTTTGCAAAACACTTTTTGTTAACAAACGTTACATAAAACAATAACTATCCAGCTGTTCCTAGTTTAAAAGTTGGCATTTTCTGATATTGAATCACTTGCGCCAATATTTGAGCTAACAAAATTTATGGAAATTTATTAAGAAAGAAAAAAGGAAAAAGATTTGTATATTGTTACGCTCGATTGACTATGATTTATAGTAAGAGAAACCCACTAACTTAAATATTTGAAGAAATGTTTAAAAGAAATGTAAAAAAAAAACAGAAAATACATATTTACAAACAAAAAAAGATAAAAGACTAAAAAAAATTATATGTAGGTACCAAGGCGAATTCATTTTCGAGTCATCTGTTTATTGTTTATTTCCTTGTGTGTATACTAAATGTCAAGCGTTATTTACATTTTGTGAAAAAATTTGTTAAAATTTAAAATCTAAATCAAGAAAAAAAATTTATTTAAATGTAATAAAACAAAAAAAAGTCAGCAAAAATATTAAAAACAGGATTTTAAAAGGCGTAAGGAATACGTGGAGACACAATAAATATGCAATACAGGAAAAAGATTTACCTTTTAAAGCAATTTGGTATAAGTATTTCATAAACAAACAAATTCCTTTTATATTTTCAACCAATAGTTTTGACATTCACTCTAATTTTTTCCAAAAACAAATTACATAGTATTTTTTAAAAGAAAGGGATAGCTAGGGTAATGCTATCTCATGATGCGGTCACCTTTATGAATTCGCCTTGGTAGGTACATACATATATGAAATCAAAACAAAATTTAATGAAACAACGTTTTCCCAAGCAATTTTTTTAAGTTAAAAAGTGAAATTTTAAAAAAGTGGCCTTTTGGTAAATAAAGTGACTTTTTGGTAAAAAATTTACAACTCCTAAATTACACTTTGTGCTCGAAATCTCTGTCGTATAGCTTATCGTTTAAAAATAATATGATTTTTGTTTATGCACTTGTGAATAGACAAAATTGTTGTATAGAGACTTTGTCGTATTGCTAAATGTCAACAAAAAGAAAATATTAATTCAATGTACATTGTCCATTCTACTTTAGTAAACTATTTAAGAATATAAACAGCTTTCTTTTTACAAAATAATAAATAAACAAGTTAGAGTGCTATATTCGGCTGTGCCGAATCTTTGATACCCTCCAACGACAGTTCGATTGATTTAGGAGTAATATCTATATCATGTCTATTTATTATTATAATAATCAAAAAGTAATTTAAATTTTTGGGAATACAAAATTTTAATTTCAAAAGATTTTGTTATTCGTGCTTAATTCCCAGTTTTTATTCTTGATAAAAACACTTGAAATTTATTGTTGATGGGATAAGCTATTCCTATGCGCATTTCACTGGTTGCTTAGGCCAGATCATCAGGAAACTTCATCCATAAAGATTTTAGAAAAACTAAAGATATTAAACCAAATAAAACTGTAAAACGTATAAGACTTATAGCAACAGTTCTACTTGTAATAATATCAAAGTTTAAACAAAACACATAAACAATAAAAAAGTGGGATTATCTCATCTTACATTCCCCACTACAATTAGTTAAAATTCTCTCAACATAAATTGTAGTTGTAAGTAGGTTAAGAAAAACAAAATAAAAAATAACAACAACTTACAAAAGATGTTGTCAATTAAGTGTTTTTTAGGCCGTACACTTGCCTGTTTATAATCAAAAAGTAATTTCAATTTTTGGGAATACAAAATTTTAATTTCAAAAGATTTTGTTATTCGTGCTTAATGTGTTTTGTTTAAACTTTGATATTATTACAAGTAGAACTGTTGCTATAAGTCTTATACGTTTTACAGTTTTATTTGGTTTAATATCTTTAGTTTTTCTAAAATCTTTATGGATGAAGTTTCCTGATGATCTGGCCTAAGCAACCAGTGAAATGCGCATAGGAATAGCTTATCCCATCAACAATAAATTTCAAGTGTTTTTATCAAGAATAAAAACTGGGAATTAAGCACGAATAACAAAATCTTTTGAAATTATTATAATATTTATAAAAACAGACCCCTGCATTAAAATTGGATGCGGTGTAGACATACATATATTAAATTATTGACCGACAATCAGAAAGTTGTATAAGTTTTTTTTTTTGCAATTTTTACTACACTGAAAGAATTTTCTTCGCAATACCAATGAATTTTGACATTAATCCCATGAAAAATTGCATTATGCAGCGCTTCGTTGGATCAATGAAACCTGTTTCATTAAAAGGATTTAATGAAACATTACATTAGATCAGCGAAGGGCAGATAGAGAACATTGAATAAAAGAGAGTAAATTAGTTGATTTACACTTAGAGAAATTTTTGAAAAGTTTTTCAAACTGTATGTAAATTTGCAAAACCAAAAAAAAAAAGTTTAGTAAAAATATTATTTTTATATAATTCATCAAGTTTTCCTTAACGGTAAAATATATATGTATATGCAAAGTGTCACCTGAAATCGAAAAGACCGTGAGCAAAAACTTCAAAATGTGTACTATTTATATGTAAATACGCAAAAAAAAAGGAATTCAATAAAAAAAACTTGATTATTATATAATTCATCATACTACATGATTGCTGAAAAGTATTTAAAACAAGCTGAAAAAAGCATACATAAGCACAGCTTGATCACAACACAATAAATACATTGTCAGTGTACTACTACGAAATGCAAAATTTGCCAAAATAACAACATGCGCAACAGTCCTGCTTTGTTGAAATTTATTAAGCAACTGAATACAATTTTTTTTTCCTTCTGTTGTATTTGTTTTTCGGGTTGCCTTTGTTACTGTTTATGCATGAAACAATGAATTCAGGATTTTCAGTTTGTGGGCAGTAGTAAATGAGCGAAAACAACATCACACAAACACGTGTATGTGTTATACGGTAAATTTTTTCACATTCTGATTTCAATGTAAATATTGTTGTTTCTTCTTGTTTTGACTGCTAAAAAATAGTTTTTTATTTATTTTCTCTATTTTAAACCTACTTTTCTTAAGTTAAACCAAGTATAATAAAACAAGTGTATGGTATGTTTTGGGGATTTTAAGGAATACCTTAGTAGGACTATTTTTGGATTTTCAGCAGCTCTGGTAAAAAAAACACGAAGAGTAAATGCAAAAACCCGAAAAACCAGCGCCCACCGCTGCATTAGATCTATGAATATTATTCATTGGACGAATACTTTTAATAAAGTAAATATTTTTTTTTTAATTATTTTTTTTTAATTACATATTTTTATTTTTTTATTTTTTTAAATTTTTTTTTTATATTTTTTTATTTTATTTTATTTTATTTTATTTTTTTCTGTCTCTGGCGGGATTCGATCGCGCAACCTCGGTGCTGATAGACTAGCTCACTACAAGCTAGTCTACCGGGGCATTGCAGTTTTTGGATAAAAAAACTATGTTTTTTACTCAATTAAGAGCGTAAATATGAGATTAAATTGTCCATAATAACAATAACAACGTTGATTGAAAGTGGATTGAAAGTTTTTGTTTCATTACTATAATGACATTTTTATTGTCATAATGAAAATTTAAATTTATGAAGGCAATTATTGACATATGTTGCTTTTATAAAAAATTTTTTTGATTTCATAAAGTTAATGGCATACATGTAACATTAGATGTATGAAATTATTAAATCTTAAACTTTTTTATTAACAATTAAAAATTTTTTTAAGGATACTATAATTTTGTATTAATTTATGAATATAGTTATGTTTGTATATTGTTTTTTTATGTTCCCAATTGAAATTTTTTGTTTAACTTGGACAAACTTAAGTTTTCATATATCCAATGAAAATTTTTAACGCAATTACGAAATCCAATGAAGCGATTTAAACGAAAATACTGCATTATAACTATGAAATTCCATTTAAACAATGAAAATTTTCATTTACCCAAGGAAAATTTTTTTATGAAAATTATTCATTTTTCTTTCAGTGTAGTTTGAGTAAAATATCACGATTCGTAACAGTTTAAGCCGAACTTAAATAATTTTCAGGAGGGGAATTTACATATATTGGAGCCATGGTAAGCTATCAATCAATCATCCCATATTCTGCAGAGTGATTTCTGGTATTAAAAAACATAAATTTCAATACAGCGGTGCAATTAGTTTAAGCGTTTGCAGAGAATTTCAGAAGGCTGCTAAGAAGCTAAGCTGGAAGAAAGTTTACCGCAATATCTATATCTGCTACGGTTTTAGGCGTATTTAAATATTTTACCAGATGGGGCCTCTGGTAAATTATAAAACTGTGATGTACCGAATTTTGTTATGATAACATTATTTTTTACGGTTTCGGGCGCACTAAACTATTTTCCGGTAGTAGGGTTTTATATGGGGCCTAGGGTAAATTATGAACCGATCTTCACGAAACTTTATAGTCTTATAAAATTGTGATGTACCAAATTTTGTTATGATAGCATTATTTTTTACGGTCTTAGGCGTGCTAAACTGTTTTCCGGGAGTAGGGTTTATATGGGGCCTATGGTAAATTATAGACTGATCTTCACAAAAATTTACAGCCTTATTTCTAGTCCTATAAGACTATGATGTACCAAATTATGATAGCAGTTATGATAGCATTATTTTTTACGGTTTTAGGCGTACTAAACTGTTTTGTGGGAGTTGGGCTTATATGGGGCCTAGGGTAAATTATGGACTAATCTTTGCGAAATTTTGCAGCATGATTTCCAGTCGAATAAAACGAATTTTTTGCAAAATCTTATATCATTCCGTGGATTGTTCCACTATTTATGCTAGTTTTTTAGGTGGTGGTTCTAGAATTTGATTCATAGCTCTGATCCTACTGAACCGATTTTGCTGGATTTCAATCCCAAACTGCTAAGGATAACTTCAAGCAATTTGACACCAAGTTTGTTTGAGTTTTTCGAAAGTGAGCGTGTTTTCAACAGACGGACAGACGGACATGGCTAAATCGACTTATGGCTAATGAGTCACTGATGGTTTAAACACTGGTTTAGTTGAACTAAACTTGAATTTATATGTAGTTTAAACTCAACAGCTATAAATCAGTGCCCCATGGATTATATGTTGTTAAAAAATAACATGTGTCAGCACGATAAATCTTATCAAATTCATTTTATGCGTTTAAAGATTATATGTATGTTTAGTGATTTATAGATTTATTGGTTTAAACACATTTTCAACCAAAATCAGAGTTTAACTTGCTCTGATTTTATAGCCCTTAAAATTACGAAAGAACCCAGAATATACATACATACATATGTACATACTTAAATACTTTAAGGGGTCTGAGATGAATAATAAAAAAGTTTCACACGCAATGACAAACTTAGTATACCCTCTTCACAACTAATTGTGGTGGAGGGTATGAAAATATGAAAAATAAAACTTAAAAAAGCAAATCATTTAATTTAAGTTATAATTTTTTACTTCATTTTTTTTTTTTTTTTTTTGATTTTGCTTAGAAACTAAAACTCGCGACTAATGGTGTTTTCCTTTCTACAAAAAAATTTGACATTTTATTTAAGAAAAATGCAATTTGGTGTCTGTTTCTTAAAAATGTTGCTCCCGAAAAGTGTGGCTTGTTTTATTCTAAAAAACTCACCCTTTTCGGGAGCAAAACTTTGAGAAACAGACTCCAAATTGCATTTTTTTTAAATAAAATGTAACATTTTTTGTAGAAAAGAAAACACCATAAAAAAGTACATTTTTTTTGCAAAAAAAAAACAAGAAATAAATAAAAAAAAATACAAAAACCTCCGGTAGGTTTTTGCCTCTTTTTAACTTTTACAATAATGAAAAAACTACACAAACAAATAAAGTGAAAACAAAATATGAACGCTTGCTTAAAGATTTACAGAAACAAATTTGTTTAAGAGCTTGACTTTTTGTTTAGTTGTAAAAACAAAAAAAAATATTGTTTGTTAAAAATGACACACCAAGTAACAAGTAACTGTCAAGTGAAATTTAAACAAAACCGTTAAGGAAAAATTAGAAATTCATTTGAGTTGTTAATTTGTCCACTAACTCACCACTACCACCAAGTTGAATTAAAAATCCTTAAAAGGAGAACTATTAAAATTTCACTTTTATTTTTTGCTCATTAATTTAGAAATTTTTTTTTTAATAATTCTTAAAAGGAAGTTCTGTTATTTCGATAAGTTAAAAAAAGAAATTGTTGAGGAAGGTTTATGTGAAATACAAGTCTTTCACTTTCATTACAAAATACCCGCTTCAATTAACATACGTTTTTTTACGTTTTCAAAATTTTGGTTTCTTGATGCGGTGAAAAAAAAAATTGTTAAACTTATCACGTATTAAAAAGAGGATTTGAGAAACTTTATAACATTTTCTTGGCTTTTTTTAAATTAAAAAAAAAAAAACTAAATTCCAGCACACGTAATAAAATTTTAATATTTATTTGAATGAAATTGTCTTAGTGGGTGAAGAAAAAAGTGCAAGTTCGTTGAATTTCACTTGAATAATTTAAAATATTTAAATCAAAAGTGTTTTATGACAACAACAACGATTTTATTATCCAATTCCCACTGTTATATATATTTTAAAGAAGTTGCATAATACTTAATAAAAACTGTGTTATCGCCGGATTTGAATAGAATATTAAATAAATAGAATAATAAATAAGAACAATTTCAAGTAGGAAAATACTTCCAAATAGCGCGCTACAAGTTTATTAATAGGCAAATAACAGATCACAAAAAATCAAAATAAAGTACAAACAGAAAAAAAATCAATGCAAAATTGTCGAAAACAAGGTTGATTTTATAATTTTCGGTAGCGATATTGCTTCATATATACTTTATGTTAATTCAACAATACAATAACTTGAGAACAACATTTTTTCTTTTAAAATAACTATAATTCATGTTAATTTAACAATTCGGTAAAGTGAGAGCAAAATGACATTGAAATAACACTGCGTATCACGTTGAATGATTACACTATGCTAGTTGAAAAAATAGACAAACCGAGCGCATGGCGTTTAAACATAAATCAAATTGATTCTACATGAAATTCACGTTGTTTCAATGTGAAATAATAACACTGTGCTCGAAATTGACACTTTTTTTAGACAAGCTGGGCACTTGTCGTTTTAACCTAATTCTGGTACGCTGAATCTAATGGTGCTAACCGTTTTTTTTTTTTAGGTTAGCTCTTGTTTTCGAGATATACCGTAATTTCGAAAATGGAGGAGGTTTCACAACATATGTTCGCGTAACTCAAAAACGGTTTAGTTTATTAAAATTACTAAAAAAAAAAAAAAACGGAATTCCGCAATAAAATCTCCTTTAAGAAAGGTATTTTTTTTCTAATATGCGCAGTCGATTAAGAAACATTAAAATCTGTTAGCAACTTTTGATTTTTTTTTCACAAAAGTCGAAAAATTTTAATTAATTTAAGAACTTCATAAAACGAAATATTTGTATGATAGCCCCCCTTTAGAAGTGGTGATAAGGGGCAAGTATGTCTCGAGAAATTGTTAAGGACAAAAAATCACACTAGGGGTGACTCCTGGGCATTTATGGGACTTTTTCTTCAATATATTCCTAGTCAGCATTGAACATTTTGTATGTAGGCCCCCTTAAGGAATGGAGATAGCGGGTGGGTATGTTAGAAATAAATGATTGGGATGAAAAACAAAGTGGGGTTGTTCATACATTTTATTCATCTAGGGGCATCCTAGGCGCTGCAGGGGTATAATTTAAGAATTTCATCAAACGGCCATATTTGTATGGGAGCCCCCTAAGGGGTGGAGATATAGTCAAATCCCGATAATTCGTACCCCGATAACTCGTAATTCCCGATAATTCGTAATAAACTGTCGGTCCCTTGAAAAAATCTCGTTAATTCGTAAATTTTCCATACATTTTGGTCCCCTCGATAATTCGTAATTTTTTTTTCAAATAAAATCTTTTTTACCTCTTATAAATTGTAATTGTTTGCTTACTACCACTTATAATTCGTAATAAAAACAACAAAAACATGGAAAGAATGATTTTTTGTTTACCACTATTTTATTTTTGCGTGGGTTTTTGCTTGTGTGTGGATTTATTTTCTTAAGATCAGTTTGTTACATACATAATTTTTATATAGAATTTTAATATATTTTATTTTTAACAACTGTTTTTTATGTTTTTTTTTTATCGTTTTAGTAAATAAATTGAAAAACCCCGTTTATTCGTATTTATTTTATTTAAACCCCGTTAAATCGAAAACCCCTATAATTCGTAAGAAATGGCCGGTCCCTTGCGATTACGAATTATCGGGATTCTACTGTATATGGCAAGTTTGTTTTAAGAAAATGTAAAGAACAAAAAACTAGGTCATACATTTTATCCCCCTAGGGGCGATTCCTTGGCAGTTATGGGACTTTTTCATCAATATATTCCTAGTCAGCATTGAACATTTTGTATGTAGGCCCCCTTAAGGAATGGAGATAGCGGGTGGGTATGTTAGAAATAAATGATTGGGATGAAAAACAAAGTGGGGTTGTTCATACATTTTATTCATCTAGGGGCCTCCTAGGCGCTGCAGGGGTAAACATTTAAGAATTTTATCAAACGGCCATATTTGTATGGGAGCCCCCTAAGGGGTGGAGATATTTGGCAAGTTTGTTTTAAGAAAATGTAAAGAACAAAAAACTAGGTCATACATTTTATCCCCCTAGGGGCGATTCCTTGGCAGTTATGGGACTTTTTCTTCAATATATTTCTAGTCAGCATTGAACATTTTGTATGTAGGCCCCCTTAAGGAATGGAGATAGCGGGTGGGTATGTTAGAAATAAATGATTGGGATGAAAAACAAAGTGGGGTTGGTCATACATTTTATCCATGCCGTTATGCCGTTTTTGAGTTACGCGAGCATATGTTGTGCAACCTCCTCCATTTTCGAAATTACGGTATATCTTGAAAACAAGAGCTAACCTAAAAACGGCTAGCACCACTGGATTCAGCGTACCCGAATTAGGTGAAAACGACAAGTGCCCAGCTTGTCAAAAAAAAAAGTATAAATTTCGAGCGCAGTGTTATTATTTCAAATTGAAACAACGTGAATTTCATGTAGAATCAATTTGATTTGAGTGTGAAATAACAGTGAGAAGAAATAATTTGATAAGCTTTGGACCGATTTTTTAATAGATTTTTGGTTAATTAGAAATAATTTTGTTAAAGCCCTTATGACACTACATTTTTTATTCATTAATTGATATAGAATTGATAGAAAGAAACAGTAAATGCTAGAAAAAGCAAACCATAAAAAATGTAAGCAAAGTTTTTTAGTTTTTTTTTCTCTTGTTATTGTTATGTTTCAGGGATGGCGTTGAGAATTTTTAAAATTGTACCAACAACCTTTAAACATTGTAATTTTTTACCTCAATGGTACTAAAAGATTTTTTTTAGTTGAAATTAATTTTATTTATGTTCTTAAAAAACACCACAAAAATGTATTATAAATCTTAGTTTAAAAAGTATCAACAAAAAAGTACAACTGAAACAACTTAGCCATCCCTTTTCTGTTAATTTTATTAAAACCTAAAAACAAAAAGCGGTAAATCGCTGAATTTGCCCATAAACCGCTGATTCAGCAACATTTTTAATATTTCAAGCTTGAAATGTCAATTTTAAGTTGAAAAATTTTGACATAACTTCATTTTTTATCGATAACTTTTGTAAAATTTTTGACAGTTTGCCATTTATCTTAATACAGATGAACCCTTCGCACTTGGTAAATTTTTCTATTACTTTGCACACTGTTCTCCAAAACTTGAACAATGCATTAAAAATGTAGTGTCATAAGGGCTTTAGTCATTTAGATCCAAGAATTTAATTGACCGACAGATGTACGCCTTTGTTGAAAGGTATTTAAAAAAAATCCTTTTTTAAAAAGCATGTAATTTTTAAAAATGTATGTATTTGAAAAAAGTACCTTTTTAAAAGGTATTTAAAAAATACCATTTTGAAAGGTATTTAAAAAATACCTTTTTGAAAGGTATTTAAAAAAGTGCCTTTTGAAAGGTACTATTTAAAAAGGTAGATTTTAAAAAATTTTTAAAAAAAGGGAATCTTTTTAAAAGGTTGAAAAAAACCTTTTTTAAAAGGTATTTTAGAAAAAGTACATTTTACAAACCTACCTTTTAAAAAAGTGACTTTTATCAAAAAAGAATCTTTAAAAAACGTTTATTTTATAAAAGTACCTTTAAAAAAGGACATTTTAAGATATGTAAAAAAGGAACTTTTTATTAAAGTTAAAGTACATTTAAAAAAGTAAGTGATACAAATCAAAGGAACTACTTTTTTAAAAAATGCCCCTTTAAATATTTTGAAAAGCAAATACCCTATGCAAACTATCCAATTCAAATAAAAGTGCTTTATTTGATAAAAAAAAAAAAACTAAATGCTTTTAAATAATATATTTTTACAAAATTCCCCACCGGAAATTCTTTTTCGAATTTTCCACTTCTTTCCATAACCCTTTAACTTATTTATAATTTTCATTTCAAAGCCAAATAAATCTTTAACTGCCTTCATTAAACTGTTACTACCACGTTTTTTTCCAAAGATATTAAAAAAAAGTACTTTTTATTGTGTGACTCATTATAAATTTCAAAATTTTACAACCATTTTTGTATAATTTTTTTTTTTAACAATTAATGCAGTCAAGTGCAACAGTTTTGTTAGTGGTGGGTCGTCGTTTTTTTTTTTTTAAATTTTGACTGTCTGTCTGCCACAGTGCCAGAGCTGCAATATTATAAAAAAAAAACAAACAAGACACTTGTTGCATGCCCACTAACTATAATACCCATTCATATTAAAAATTCTTTATAATCTGGCTTTTTATTTCGGTTGTTGTTGCTTTTTGTTCAATTAACAACACCAACAAATAATATATATTTATAAAAAAAAAGAAATTTATTATAAAACTATTAATAGAGTTTAATAAAACAAAAACAAACCTGCACAGAAGTTTTAATACGAGTATACAGGAAATTTAACCAATTATGCCAAAAAAAAAGCTGGGTAAAATGTTACCACTTATAGTCATAGATTTATATGTTTATGTGTATAGCTCATATGTGTATATTCACAGACATATAATATGTTTATATATGTATGAATGTATATATTTTTATAAATTACTACAAACATAAATATAAAATTAACTGAAGCATTACAAAGTTATACAAACAATCAGGTACTTTTAAAAGAACGCTGGACTTTTTAATGGGACCAACTGTGAAAATTATTTTTTAAACATCGGCTTTAATACGGGAATCTTATCATTAACCAATCGTGGATCTTTTAAAATTAAAATCTCAAAAACTAGTCATTAAAGTGGGTCTTTTAGATGTTAGAATCATGCAACAATCATAAACTGTTAAGTATCAGTTTTTAGCCTCAATCTAGGGTTTTTAAAATGTCAGTATTGTTATCAAAGAAGTTTTAGATCTCATACCCCAGGCGCAATCGTGCTTCTATTAAGTGTCATTCCTAAACCTCTCTTTTTATATACTTATGTCTATACTGCCGGGCTTGGTAAAAAGGCAGTAAGGTGTAAAATGAAATTCAGAGAAAGCAGAAATTTAAATTTTTTATTTTTATATTTTGTTATGTATTTTTCAATATTTGACAAACCTTAAAGCATAGTAGCTATTAAGTAATGATTAGTAATCATAATAATTACTAACTAGTCGGAACACCATAAATATGCAATTGCAGCAGAGGTTTTTATGAATTTTGGCATCGATTTGTTAATGCATATTTTTGCATATTTTACAGTTTTCAGCATTTTTTTTTTGCATAATTTAGTTAAAAGAGCCTTCGTAGCATTTTCTACGTTTTTAGCGCATATTTTGCCTTTTTGAGGAATATTTTGGTACATGTTAAATTTTTTGAAAAGACTACAAGAGCTTTCGCAGTAAATAAAAAAATTTATTTTTGCAAAATTTTGGCTTTTCTTTTTTTAATATAGGTATTGTGTGATTTTTTAAGAGCTATAGAAAAGTTTAAAAAAAAATACATAAAATTCAGAAAAATGCATGAAATCTTTATTTGAATCGATAGTACGGTCCATATAATTTAATGTTTGAAGATTATTTCATGCAAATGTTGACCGTGACTGCGCCTCAAATGGTCCATCCGCTTAGTCCAATTTTGGCATACTCTTTCCAACATTTCGGCCGGTATCTCAAGAACAAATGCTTCAATGTTGTCTTCCAATGCGTCAATTGAAGCGGGTAAGTATGTATAGACATGAGCTTTAACATAGCCCCACAAAAGGCGTTAAATCGCACGATCTAGGCGTCCAATTGACCGGTCCCGAACGTGAAATAAAATGTTCACCGAACTCGCCTCCCAATAAGTCCATTGTTAAGCGTGCTGTGTGGCATGTGGCACCGTCTTGTTGAAACCACATGTCATGCAATTCAAGCTCTTGCATTTTGGGCAACAAAAGTTGGAGATCATCTCACGGTAGCGCTTACCATTCACAGTTACGTTACGATTCGCATCATCTTTGAAGAAGTACGGTCCAATGGTGCCACCAGCCCATAAACCGCTCCAAACTGTGACTTTTTCTGGATGCATTGGTAGCTCTTGCAATGCTTCTGGCTGATCTGCACTCCAAAATCGACCATTCTGCTTATTAACGTACCCATTGATCCAAAATTGAGCTTCGTCGCTGAATACAAGAAGCGCGCGATGAACTTTCTTAACAGAGCACGCATTTTGATAATAAAATTCAATAATTTGCAAGCGTTGTTCGCTTGTAAGACGATTCATGGTTAAATTATAAACCAAACTGAAGATGTTTGACAGTGAAACAAAACACGAAACGTGCATCAGCTGTTTAAACCAGTGTTGCCAAAAAGATAATAACTAAAAAATCACCCGATACTAGTTAAGGACGAATTCTATGTAAATGGTGAGAATCGCTCTATAATTTCACATATTCCCCATAAAAACTTCTTTCCAAATTAAACTCTTTGTGCCCGTAGACCATCTAGTTATGTTTATATTAAGATTAAATTCGCCCAAAAAATATTTTACTGCAAATTAAATTCTTTTCAAATTTAAATTAGTTCACATATGCCAAAAGCTTCCGTCTATAAATACCTTTAACTGCCTTTTAAATGAAGAGCCGCAGAACAAAACGTACTTTTTTGCATTTTTTGACAAATTGGTTTTTTGATATTTTTATAATATTTAGGTTGAAATCTTTAAGAAAAAATCTAGTTAGCCTATTTTTATTTTTTTACCAAGTAAATAGGTTCTAAAAAAAATTGGTTCATAACAAAACGTACTTTTTCATTTTTATTTTTCAAAACGTGCTTTTTCATTGTTTTTGCCATTTCTCCGTGTAATTGTTTCAATAATATAACATGTCTTAAGAGTATTAAGTATTGAAAAAAGACCTAAAAACATGCTATTAAAACGACAGCAGAAGTATTCTCAGATTTATTCAAATCATGATTAAGTTTTAATGTTGGGAAAAGATTGGAGTATTCTGAATATAAAAGAAATTGACTCAATTTATAAAAAGATTGAAAATATTCAATCATTTAAACGAATAACTTTAAATAAAAATGTTTTAAAAAATGGGTCCATAAAGTGTTTAATAAAAACTTACGAGTCCTTTATATTTTAATCAGCAGAGGAACGGAACACCAATTTAAATTTATGTACTAAAACGAGGGAAAACACCTTTTTTAATTTCTGGGCTGAAAGAAATAAAAACAGGCCGTTGGATTAACGCCGATAAAAGAAAATACATGGAAAATCTTTAAATACAACAGTTTGGTGACGACTGGATTCAAAACCAGGCATAAATCTGGTACAAGGATATTTTGTATAACCAAAATCAAAATATGAATGATTTTATAGAAGAAGATTTTGAGTGGACTTGCCTAGAAGAAGACGTTTGGAAAAAAGTTTAACTAGATAATTAGTATTGTGGTTATTTTGTTGAACTATTTATGGTTTTTAATCCAAATTTTTAATATTTTTAATTAGGCTTAAGTTCATGAAATTTAATTTTTATTAAATTATTTTTATGAAGAAAGGAATTTTACAACATGAAAATCAATTTAAATTGTTATTGATAATCTTTCATTCTTGACGTGGCTCGGGCTCGAACCCTGGCCGGCAGGTTACCATGACATGTTTCGATCGCAACCACTCGATCTCCTCAGATGGATTTGCCGTCTTACACTCGCAGCCATCGACGACTGCTGACGTCACCAGTCAAACATCAATCCTTAAACCAAATTGTATTTTAACATTTGGTAGATCGAAATTTGCTTTCCTGAATGATTATCCATTTTAATTGATTTTACATATTTTTTCCTTTACTTCTGTTTTTTCGTACTTTCGTCAAGAATTTTTCTTGAAGTCCAAGTACATTTTTTTGTTTTTTCACTTTGTCTTTCTCTTTTCTGTTGACCTTTTTCAGCACAACTTGAAGGACAAATGTACACATAGAGCTCGTGCCTTAGCTTTAACAATAATTAGTATTGTGGTTATTTTGTTGAACTATTTATGGTTTTTAATCCAAATTTTTAATATTTTTAATTAGGCTTAAGTTCATGAAATTTAATTTTTATTAAATTATTTTTATGAAGAAAGGAATTTTACAACATGAAAATCAATTTAAATTGTTATTGATAATCATGAAAAAGGTCAACAGAAAAGAGAAAGACAAAGTGAAAAAACAAAAAAATGTACTTGGACTTCAAGAAAAATTCTTGACGAAAGTACGAAAAAACAGAAGTAAAGGAAAAAACATGTAAAATCAATTAAAATGGATAATCATTCAGGAAAGCAAATTTCGATCTACCAAATGTTAAAATACAATTTGGTTTAAGGATTGATGTTTGACTGGTGACGTCAGCAGTCGTCGATGGCTGCGAGTGTAAGACGGCAAATCCATCTGAGGAGATCGAGTGGTTGCGATCGAAACATGTCATGGTAACCTGCCGGCCAGGGTTCGAGCCCGAGCCACGTCAAGAATGAAAGATTATCAATAACAATTTAAATTGATTTTCATGTTGTAAAATTCCTTTCTTCATAAAAATAATTTAATAAAAATTAAATTTCATGAACTTAAGCCTAGTTTAACTAGATATTTTAAAAGTATTATACCTCATAACTTTTAAATCTGTTAAATTATAAAAAAGAAGTGTTTAGTTTTCTATTTACACAGAAAGAAAAACACTCGGGATAAATCAAGTTTTTTTGGATTACTTTAAGTACGAGTCGTACTCAAAAATTCAAGTACGAATAACACTTAAACGTACTCAAAACAATCCTAAATGGGATTACTTTAATCAAGTACAAAGATTAAACTTTTCGTTGATAGTGCCACTCTGAGAGTAAAATTACAAAATGAGGGTTTGAATCTCATAAAACTTATAAGTCTCATCTCCCAGCAATGCATTCTTTTATGCCTGTGTACGTGTGTGTTTTTCAAAATTTGTTGTACAATTACAACAACACAACACAAGTTCGGATAAAACAACAGAACAAGAAGAAAAACATATCAGTGTTGCCAGTGGAATTTCGAGAAAGATACATTTTAGTTTCCAAAAAGATACACTTTTTCCCAAAAAGATACATTTAAAAAAAAATTTAAGTCCAATTTCAACGTTTAACATTTATTAACATTAAATTTTTATTTTATACTCCAGGGTGGCCAGATTTGACGATTTATCGTCAATTGCTGATTTTTTTCTAAAAAGTGACGATTTTTTTCGTCTCCAAAGTCTGAATAAAACATTACATTTTCTGACAATCTCGTTTTTTAATCTTGGAATATTTAACAGCCATACCTTAACAAGAGCGGAAGGCGGGACGTTTTCTTCCGCTTAGCTTTTACGCTGATATGCCATACCAAAGCAAGATCTTCAACGTTGTGTCACAAACAGTAGTGATAGCTTTTTTGTTTAATAAAACCCACAAATTATAAACAAAAATAGCGATAAAAACGTTAGATTGATCAAAAAATAGCTAAATTGCCATTATTAATTAGCAATAGCGGCAAACTTTGCTATTAAATGAGTTGTCAAAATCGGGTTTTACAATTTCAAAGCGTTCCGCTTTTGTTTATGTACGGCTGTAATATGCCAGTTTTAAGAAAATCTTTGATTATTTTCAGAGTACAAATACAACAGTGTTAAACTTTGTTTATCTTTCGTCAAACCATCTTCGAATAAACCTTTTACGACTCTCTGTATAAATCATATTTTCAACAATTATACGGCGAACATTTCACGATTTGTAAGAGAATATCTACATGAGTCTCAGACGATTATTGACATGAAAGTCTCGTTAGATTATCTTTACGCACGTCTTAAACGATTCCCACAACGATTTAAGAAGCGTCTGTCGCTGTGTCATTTAAAAAATTGTTTAATTGTTTAAAAAAAACTAAATTTTAAGTTGTCCTATTTTTTCGAAACGATAAAGACGATTTTTTAATTTTTTTCTCAGGAAACTGAAGATTTCCTCACAAATTTATCTGGCAGCCCTGATGATATCATATTAATTCATATTTAAATTTATTTAAGTCATAAATATTAGGAATGTTATTAAAAAAAAAAAATAAGCAAACATTAAAATTAATTATATCTAACTATCTTTGGATATTATAGAAACAAACTTATTTTTGTAAAAATGAATATACGAGTTAAGTCGTTAATACTAAGATTATAGCAAAAAGTTCATAGTATAAATTTCCTGAAAATAAAAGATGTTCATATTTCCTCCGAACAACTTCGTACTACTTGTATTCCTCGATTTAGGTAATTCGAATGTTGAAACATCCTTAATGTTTTCTTTCACTATTATGAAAGATGCTATTGTATAAGTATTGATTCGGTTACGATAATCAGTCTTAGTAAGTTTTAGTACATTTTGCATACAGATTCAAAAGATACGAAAAATTTCAGGATTATACATGGTACGTGAAGCCATCAAAAGATACGAAAAATGTATCTTTCGTATCCTAATGGCAACACTGAAATATATACATATATATTTATGTATTATTTGCATGTTTAACCATACGGCTTACGCATGTTTTGATTATCTATACACATTAAACAAAGGTCTGTCCAGACTCATGTGTACCACGAAGGGCTAAAAAGTAAATTTGAACTCTTGCTTCTCATTTAGTTTATATTTTTAGTTAAATATCTACATAAGATTTTTAAAGTAAAAACCATATCGGACATGATTTTGGTGTTTTTTCATTCTTTAAGGAGTAAAACGGGAAAGTAAATCCATCATAACAATTTTTTCTTTTTAATTTCTTTTTTGGTTTTTTTCAAGCACGAATTGGGGATAAAATCAACTTTATAAAACTTGAATCAAGCGCGTTTTGAGATTGATTCGATCTTAGCTTTACTTGAATCAATTTCATTTTCGGATTATTTGAAGTACGAAATCGGGATTCAATATGGATAATTTAAGTATTTTGGGATTGAAAATGCGTACTTGAATCAATCTTTCTGTACTTGATTCAAGAAAATCCGTACTCACCGTACTATTAATACCGCTTCGGATTGATTTGAATACGATGGATTGATTTTTCTTTTGAGCGTAGTTTTAAAATAAAATTATAAAGTTTTCATTTTACTTATTTTTTACTATAATGGTTCAGGTTTAAAAACATTCTGTCAAAATATCGTCGTCTAAAAAACGCACACCAAAACTTTATTTTTTCTATTTTTTTAAACAAAACGTACTTTTTTTTCTTTTTTTTAACAAAACGTACTTTTTTCGATATAAACTTGGTTTAATATTAAACATGTTCGACATTTAATGTGTTGACTAACGGCAGTTTCATTCATCTTTTGGTAAGCAAAAAACTTGTTTCCATTTCCAGGAAACATGAATTTTTTTAAGGGGTCGAAATAAATAAACCTCAATTTCCTAAAAATTTTAAATGTGTGAAAAAGTTCGTTTTGTTCTGCGGCTCCTCAAATGTTAACATTAAGGGTAATCACGATGGTCATTGTGCAAATTTGCAATGTGTAAATTTGCAGTGCATATTATGATTGATCGTGAGCATACCACTTTTATTTTTGTGCAAATATGCTATTTTTCTAAAAATGTATTCTGGCAACACTAAAAACTTCTGGCAGCACTGTAAAAAATCTGCATTTGTTTACAATTATACACAATCAAATTAAAATAAATGTTTTCTTTTTAATTAATTTAAATTTAATTCTCTATTTTATTTTACAATCTACGAAAATGTTCAATTTATAAGATTACTTAAAATCAATATGGCACTTTATATGTCAAATGTTATTGTTTACATTTGTTTGCAACTGAGCAAATATGCACTACTAACTTTGCTCATGGTTTTTTTAGTGCAAACGAAGTAAAAAAGAGCAAATTGCAAATACGTACATTTTGTTGTTGTGTTGTGCAAATGTGTGTATTTTTGCACGCATTTGCATCGTTTGCACACTTTGCACTACCCATCGTGATTTCCCTTATTAACAAGCAATTTAGCAACAATTCCTAAAATCCCTTTAAGACAAAAAGTCTCATATGGATGTTTATATCTAGATAATAGTCGGCACAAATAACTCTTATATGAATTTTAACCTGTAAGCATAGCTTTGGTTTTGTGAGACGATGACTGCCCATTAGTGTGGCCGTTATTTTTTTCGAATTTTCATTTGGCAAACCCCTTGGATTGATTCCAAATTAGAAGAAAAAAAATATAAAAAAATTTTTAGATCGTTTGCATAGTTATTGGTCGTGCCTTGAGCCCACAAAGTTTCAAAATGCTATTTTTCTCACTATGGGTCGCTTTAATTGTTGATAACTTCCGTAATATTTATTTTAGAGAAAACCCTTATTCGCAAATATTCTAGGTCTATATACCAAATGATTCTGACAGCTACTCTTTATGTAAAACTTTCCCCTGAATCCGAATATAAAGTCAGAATTGTCAAAAGTATAACAGTTTTTGAGATATTCTAAAATACCCGTTATTTGTGTTTTTAAAAAAGATGATGTGACTGAAATGCAAATATCTTCAATAATTTTGAACGGACTATGTATTTCTTTCTTTTCATTGAGAGGTTATAAAATTTCTTAAATAACCATGGGTCGTTTGAAGAGATGAGTCATTTAATGGCAGAGTTATAGTGGACAAAACTTCAAACTTCATTATAAAGTTTATGATTTTGTTCAATTTTGATCTGAATGTTTTTAGAGCATATTTCTGGTTTCTCTGCTTTTTAGATTCTTTAGAACATTAAAATATAATGTTTGCCTACAGTATCACTATAACTGTTCTGTTTTTTAACGAAGAACAGAACACTTTATAAGTTCGTAACTTTCTTGCAAAGAGCTACGAACGGTATTAAAGGTTGTGTTCGTCTACAAAAACACTAAACAAAATATATATCGTTTCTGAGTGTGTGAGCTGAACGCTAAATAATGTTCTGTTTATTTGCGAACACTGCTTTAAACACAAGTTGGTCACACTTTTCTTAGCAATAGCATAAAAATCGAGTTGCCAACTCTGGCTTTAAAAAAAACTCTTTTTCTCTGAATATTTTTAAAATTCACGTGTTGACTTTTTTCACAACTAGCCTGAGAGATTACAAACAATACAAATTGTAACGCATGAGAGGTTAAACAAAGTAAAAATATTGCCAACTAAAATTTTACAAAAAGAACGTCATTCAAGCCCTTCTAGTAAATACGAGTGTTAAGACTTAAGTGTTTATGATATCATCTTAAATTTTTCATTAACTAAATTATTTTTTTTTTTTTTTTTTTTTTTGCAAAAAAAAATATCAAACAAGTTTTTGTTATTTTTATTACTTATTCAAATCGTAATTCAAAGTACAAAACTGTATGAAACTGCAGGGAATACAATACAAATATAATCTCATGACATTGCACATATTTTCAGAATTGTTAAGAAAAATTAATTACAAAAAAAAAAAAAAAAACGGTTATAAAAATTAAAAACCTTTAAAAAATAACAAAAGCAAAACAGAGCGAGTGCATCATCTTTAAATTTTTAAATAAAGACTCTTAATAAACGTCAAACAACTTTCACTGATGACATACTCATATCATCCAACCTTCTCTTCTTCTCTTGTTTACATTAAACGAACCAAAGATTTTTTAATAAAAAGATTTTCTATAAAAAAAATACATCCACTGTGTAGTCATTTAGTTTGTCATTTAGTCTGTCATTTAAATTTTTGTTCATAAAGAAATAATGATTATACAAATTTCCCAAACGAACTGTAAAATATGTTTAAATGTGTTTGTTATCCATTCAAACAATCTTTTTGTTAAAAGGTATTAAAATTTTTTTGAATTATTGGACGCTTTCAAAGGCAAATTTTGTTTTTTTTTATATTTACACGAACACGTGTTATAAAGTATCTATTTACAAACAAGCTAGCGATTACTCATAACTTTTTATAACGAAACTTTTTGTATATTTCCAATTTTAGCTTAAAAATAAATTCTCGTAGATCTAAAGTTGAAGCGTACACTTATAAAATTGTTACACTAACTGATTGTGGGTTATTTAATTCGTTTTCCGTACTGTTAAATTTGAATAAAAATATAGTTATTTTACGAATGATTTTATTTTTTAACATTTATGTTTGTTATTCAAAAAACAAACTACCAAAAAATAATGTTTTTTCGTTTTTATTTTTTTATGTAGTTTGATTTTTGTCAGTAAAAATGTATTTTTTAAAAGTAAAAACTATTCAATTTTAAGGAATATGCTGTTAAATAAATAAAAAATTTAAAAATGACTGTAAAAATCATTTGTTTTAAATGAAATGTAAATGATCCGTTTTTTAAATGAATTTTAATTTGTTTAAAATGAATTTTCGTTTGAATTTAACTACATAATATTTTGAGTGTAATAATTATATTTACTAAAACACGGCTCTACTCTCTCTCTCTAAGGATGAGTTCTCAAATCCGCAATATTACAAGTCTCGCGGTTCCAGCCTAAGATGGTCTTCTTACGCCCGTAATTTCTACAAAAAGAAAGCAGATCGTGTTCGTACCTAATAGTTATCTTTACCTATTTCAACGTTTATTATGCCTACGTGTTTTTACCTTCAGTTCTCCTCTAAAATATAGCAGCTTTTACAACATAGATTTCTTTTTCTAAAAATTACGGGCATTAATCAAAGCCGAAGTTTTATCGTAGTTTAATTTAAGTTTAAAACCGATATTTGAAAGGCCAATCATACCAGCGCAGGGCTGACATTTTAAAGTCCCACAATTGCTGCTTATGACTGACATAGAAACGGCGCATAAGTACAGAATATGACCGGTATGAAACCGGTATCCAAAAAAAAAACTGTGAGTGCAGTTCAGGTCTGACATATAAAGTACACATAATTACAGATTAAGCCTTACATATAAAAGACTTATAAGTCAAACTAAGCAGCTTCAGAATAACATGTTACAGATTGTAGCTTAAGAATGGCTACTGAAAAAGCAACAATGGCAGCTTTAGAATGATTGCAATGTTTACTGACATCCAAATGATCCTTGATTCAAGATTTAAGCTAACATATCAAAAATTCACGATTCAAACACTCAATTTACATGATGAATTTTATGACGTCCAATTTTAGACGTCATTTTTTGTTTGGTAGCAAGCGGTGTAGAGAAGAAAGAGGAAGAGAAAACAGAAATCATGTATATTTTTCTACCCCTCTTTCTTCTCTACACCGCATGCTACCAAACAAAAAAATGACGTCTAAAATTGGACGTCATAAAATTCATCATGTAAATTAAGTGAAACTTAAAAATTTCATTTTTACAATTCATTTAAACCTAGGACAGACATCTGAAAGACATACGAGAACTGTTGAATATAAAGGACGTAATTGACACACGATTACTTAAAACGACAGATCGAGACTAAACCTAAATTAAAGCCTAAAATTGACATCAAAGGAACCACTATTCAGATTGACATTTAAAAGGCAAATGCCCCAACATTTAAGTTTCCAATTGCTGATTAATACTGGCACCATAAAGACCTTCGTTTGCAGCTTATGACTGGCGAACAATCCTTTGGAAGTCCACACCACGCGTTTTCGCCTCCACGCATTGCAAGATTTGTATGCCTTACTTGCGTTCTACGTTTTAAGTAGCGTGCAACGCTTTATTTTGTCAAAATTAGCTGATTTGTTCGAACGCTGTTTGTGACGCTTATGGCCAATTTCACCAATTTATTTATATATCAATTTATGTTTAAAATTCAAGTACGATTAGCACTAAAACGTACTACATAATCCTTTCGAACTTTCGAAAATCCATTCCGGAATTTCCTTAAATAAGTAAAAAATTCTTTAGACAAGTTGTGCAACTCTGAGAGTAAAATAACAAAGTGAGCGTTTTAAGCTCATTAATATTATCAAAGTTTGTTGCAGACACTACAACAACACCAGACAAGTATTTAAAAAACGATTTGCTTGTTGTGTGTAGAAACAACAACATTTTTATGTTTAAAAAGTAAAATTGAGAAGTCTTGCTTCTCATTTAGTTTATATTTTTAGTTTAAGTTAAGTTTTTATAGTAAAAACCATATCGGGAATGATGCTGGTGTTTTAAAATTGAAATTCTATAAGGTGTTAAAGGGGTAAGTAAATCAATCATAATAAAATTTACCTTCTAATTTCACTTTTGGTTCAAGTACGAATTCGGGATTGAATCCACTTTAAAATACATACTTGAATCAATCAATTTTCAGATTTGTCCAATCTTAGTTTTACTTGAATCAACCTCATTTTCGGATTTTTTCAAGTACGAATTCGGAATTAAATCAACTTTATAATTCTTAAATCAAGCGCATTTTGAGATTGATTCAGTCTTTGTTTTACTTAAATCAATCTCATTTTTGGATTATTTTAAGTACGAGTTCGAGATTGAATATGGAGAAGTTAAGTATCTCACAATTGAAAATCCGTACTTGAATCAATCTTTCTTAACTTGATTCAAGAAAATCCCTACTCAACTTACTGTTAATAATGCTTCGGATTGGTTTGAGTACGGATTGATTTTTCTATAAAGTGTAGAAAGTAAATCTACTTTTCACATTCAACGCCTCAAAGCATCCTTAGCTTTTGTGCATATAAATTGTTACGTAAAACTACACAGATTCTACTTTTTTGACAGCAGCATTGACAGCGAAAAGGCGTGTCATGTATAGTGTGAACATCCAGCTTTAGGGCGTTATGTTGAAATCTAAAAGTGCTATGACCCCAGCTTTATACTAACATTTGAAAACCTCAGCCTAACTAACTACTTAAGAGCGCACGCAGAGAAAAATATGGTTGGACATTGTTACGGCAACAACACTATGTTTAATGTAACAATATATTGTTGTCGTACACAAATGTAAAGAGCGTTTAAAATTAGGCAATATGGCATCAACATCTCAAAATCGGCAAAATGGACATACGTGGTTGCCAATGAAAACCACAGATTTTGCATTTGCTCTTTTGCAAGCCTTAAATTGAACTCCGCTATTTGATTTACATTAAGAAAAAAGGCCACACAATAAAAAATCGATGCAAAAAAAATTTTAATTTATTTTGTATTTTTATGGCAGCTATGAAAGGGGCTTTATCATAATATGATTGCTTCTAAATTTATTATGATTAACATTAGCTTATTATGATTAACATGACAATAATATGATTAATTCTTATTTTATTATGATTAGCATGACAATAATTTTATTACATCTTAACTTAGTATGCTTAACAGAATAATAATAATATGATTAAGGGAAAAATATTATGTTTTAATATTACGAGTATATTAAGTCATACTATGATTCAATAATAATCTTAATATGGTGACTACAATCATGAATCTTATCATAATATGTTGCTCTTAGAATATGTTTACCACAACCATGTTTTTTCTTTGCGTGCAGGCGTTTTTGCCTCTAGCTGTAATGCCTCATTGATATATGTATGTACCTTCACAAGAGCGCCAACGCTATGTCGATAACAACCCTTTTTGAATGTTTATGTTTTGTATTTTTTTAGTTTACTGCATCCAACGTCACTTCTTAAATACATAACACGCGTTAATTCGTCGACGTTTGTCGTGCTTTTAAAAACTTTAGCGCATGAAAAATTGCAAGTTACACAACACGCGTTAAACACCCATTCCTGTCAGCTGTTTTGTATTTGTTTATTTATTTGTGCATTGAAAACGGATTCGAAAGTATATCGAGATTTTATTATTTTATTGAACTTATTATTTTTATATCAATATTGTATGCTTTTTTCGCTGTTCAATTAGTTTTTCTTTCATAATTCACAAATTTGTTAAATTGTTTTTTTTATTGTCAGCTGATTACTCGCCAAAATTACACAACGCGTTAAAAAGTTCAAAGTTAACCAACTTTCTGGCGCAAACGCGTCAAAATATTTTGCATGTAGCTTGTTCTATGAAAGTACAATTGTTTAACTTTTTTTGACAGCAGTCTACAGGGCGCGTGCGCACTAACGCGTGTTGTTGTGTACTTCTGCCTTTAGAAGGTCTGCGCGAAAAATTAAAAAAACAACACGCATTTTATTTAAAAATGGTAGAAACGTAAAAAACTAAAAAATCAGCAGGCGTGTCGAGCAGACCTACTAATTGGACCATAGTAATAGACATGCACATTTTTGACAAATTTTAAATGCTTGCCTCCAAATTCAGCTTAAGAAAGATATCCAAAGAACCCACCATTAAGAAATTTTTAAAACTATTTTTCTAACACGAGTTACAAGCACATACATACATACATAAATATTAATATTTGAAACATTTTTTTTTTTATTTTCTTTTACTTTATTTCATTCTTTTTTACGTTTCTTTTCTTCATTTAAGGTTTTATGTCTACACATCAGTTGTTTTTTCTTTTTTTTTTTTTTTTTTTTTTTTTGAAGTCAAAAGGTGAATTTTATATGAGAAACGTGCTTGAAAGTGAAATTGTTTGAATAATTTTACAAACGTTCATGTAAAAATTAGTAAAACGCAATTGTACATTTTTTTGTAGCAAAATTGATTAGAAGAATGTTATAATTAGTTATTAAATATTTCCGTGAATTGAATATAACAAAATTTAAAATTCCTTAATTTATTGAGGTTAGGGTTAGGGTTAAGGTTGCAACCAAGTAGAAACACTTTGAGAAAAGTTTATCTATCTATATATGAGCCGTTTATTTTGAAAGTGGCATTAGTCACTTTTTCAAACAAAATCGAGTTAATAATAAATATAATAATAAATAATAATAATAAATACTGAGAAAAATATCATTATCATGATGTATCAAATACAAGTGAATCTTCTCGAAAGTTAGCATCCATATTTTTAAACATGTTAAAACGCAAACCCTTAAATATCTCGACTTAAAAACCGAAATGACTTATGCCACTTTCAAAATAAACGGCTCATATATAAAATACAAAAAATGTATTTATGTCCGTTATAGATACTGCCACTGAAATTTTAAAGATATAGACCCCTACTTATATGTACACATTAGCTATACATTTTTTAAGAAATAGGATCACGTGGGGAGGTAGGGTGCAGTTTCTGCCTCTCCGGAACTATTCAACAGATTTTAATGAAGTTTTAAAGACAGGTAGATCCCTTCTCATAGGTTTACATAAGCTATACATTTTTAAAAAACTAGGACCACGAGGGAAGTAGGGGGCAGTTTCTGTCTCTCCGAAGCTATCCAACATATTTAAATAAAATTCTAAACATAGCTAGATTCCTACTTATGTGGACACATAAGATATAGAATTTTAAAAAATAGGATCACGAGGGGAGGTAGGGGGAATATATGCCTCTACAAAACTATGTAACCGTTTCGAATGAAATTTAAAACATAGAAAGATCTTTATTTAGATAGCTATGCGTGTTTTCAAAACTGGGACTACAAGAAGGGGGAACGTAGAAGGTATCTGCTAGTATTTTTATAAAATTTAAAAGTTTTATAAGTTTTTTCTTGCCACAAATTAAACTGTGTGTAAACTATCCTGATCAAGTTTCGATTTCTATTTTACGTTTTAAAAGAGTAATTCGAAATTCTAATCTTTTTCTTAATTTTCACTATTTGTTTAATTTCAAGAATGTACATAAATTTATAACTGCTAAAAATAACCAAAAAAAAAAAAGCATTAAATACATACATATACATAAAGAAAACAACAATAATTAATCATTAAAAAACAATTAAAACTTGATAAAACTCTTGACAATTAAAGGGACAAATAGCACCTACTATTCGTGTACTCTTACAGTAAAATGCAGTTAACAGTGATGCCAACTTTTTGAGAGCAAAAGGCACTTTAAAATTTAAAAAAAGCACTAAAAAGCACTATTTTGAACAAAAAAAAAGCGTAAAAAAGCACTAAGCCATTTTTTAAATTTAATTTAACACAAAACTCGTTGCCGAATATTATATACCTCCAAAATTAAAAAAAAGGCGATGGCGTTGATGGGGACCATTTTCTTTTAAGATTAAATAAAAAATATATTTACATTTGTATATAAACATTTTTAAATTTATTATTACTAGTGTTCGCCTTATGGTCAAAATTCGACCATAACTTTTTTTTGTAAATATGAAGAAAGCATAATTCATCTAAGTATATCGTCACCCAAAAGACGAAATAACCTATCTGCAGTTTTCAAAAGCTTACAGGAGAGGGAAAAAACGTAATAAAATTGGAACTATGAACGATATTGAAACGAAAATTACACATTTTGATTAAAATGAAACCAGTAATATATATCGGTTGGGAAAATTTTTTTTTACGTGTTCAAAATTTTGCACACATATGCGTTATGATGTAGGGAATATAAATCCATAAAAAACTCAATTTTGAAATTTTTGCAGATAGGTTATTAGGGCTTTAAGATGACGATATATGAATTTATTTGTTTCGAGCATTTATTTTTTCCTTCAAAGTGGATCGATTTGGCGAGGGACCAACCTCCGGTTCATATATTATCTTCTACGTGAGTTAATTTAATTTTGTAAGTCCCGTATAAAAAATACCAATTGAAAAACAAAAAAGTATCAAAAAGTCTCGATTATATATATTGTCATCCACTCAGGACGTTGCATGTTTAATTTTATGTTTCTTTGTCTAATATTAACGAAAATTAATCAAAGTACCAGATGTACAACGAAAAGTACCAAAAAGCTCCCCTAACATGTTCTTATTCACCCAGTTTAATTTATAATTTTATCTTTATAGGTCGAATGTTAACGAATTTTCAAAAAGTTCCAGATGAAAAACAAAAAATACCAGCATTTTTTATCTTATATGTTATCACTCACTCAGGATTTACACCTATAATATTATGTTTCTTAGTTCTATATTACAGAAAATTTAACAATTATCAAATGAAGCACAGAAAAGTAAAAAAAAAAGAAATTTAGTTTCCCATATTTCCCCTTTTTTCTCCCCATAGAGGTTTGGTTGACAAACAAAGAAAGAAAGCGTTCTTAACTGTTTTGCCTATTTGATTTTTATAGTCGAAATATTCGAAAACCGGTTTCTGAAAAATGTCGAATAATCGATCACCCTAATTTTTTATTATTTGATAATTGAAAATAAATTTTTATTTATTTATTTTGCATTTTTGTAAGTTACAATTTTGAACGCTTATAACTCTGAAATTATTGAACAGATTTTAATAAAATATACATTGTGCACTTCTACCTCTTAAATGGTGTATATTTTGTTCAAAACGGTTGACATACGGAGGAGAAAGTGTTCTTAACTGTTTTGCCTTAGCCGATTTATATATAGTACATAGATTACCTTCAATAAAAATTATATCAACCAAATCATTTGGATCATCATCAGCTGGGTTTGAATTGGTCGTAAAACAGTAATAAAGTGCGAGCTAGATTTTCGTAGTTAGAAAAAATCTGTCCTGTTGCAATTACCGAAAATTTGCAGTGACCGACCATTCCTTATAAAACTTAATGACATCCCAAATTTTAATAAACAAAATATGTTGTCAACGCAAAAAAGTAAACGCTTTGTAAAATTTCCAAATTGTTAGGAAGCCTAGCTCTAACCTTGTAAATAAAGTTGTTGGTAAAACGAATGCAACTTTCTTTTATCAGTTTTTTTTATCATTTGAAACCTTAAAATCTTTACAGGCCTTCCCAAAATTGTACCCCAAATAGCAAATCTCATCTTAATCATCCTCAATATTATCGAAGTTTTAAAAAATGGTACAAAAAAAAATAAATATTGTAAAAGGCACTAAAAAGCACTGTGAGAAATTGTTAAAAGCACTATAAATACCCGCTTTTCAAAAACGGGTGTTTAACAAAATTTCGGGTATTGCATGAGCAAAAAAGCACCAAAAAATACACGAAAGGCACCAAAATGGCAACGCTGGCAGTTAATGAGTAAATTGAAAAATTACTCTCAAAAAAGCTCAAAAAAAAGCTGTTGCTCAAAAAAGTACGCGAACGGATAATTTGTAAAAATTCGTAAAAATTAGGGAACAGCTGATGGCAAATAAATATAGTGTGGAAAATTGTTTACACTTTTGACTACTTAACTCGATTTCCTACCGGTACTTGAACAACTTCTTTTATAATATGCACATTTCACAAAAATTCAAACAAATCGATTTATAATTAGGCTTAAGTTCATGAAATTTAATTTTTCATTAAATTATTTTTATGAAGAAAGGAATTTTACAACATGAAAATTAATTAAAATTGTTATTGATAATCTTTCATTCTTGACGTGGCTGGGGCTCGAACCCCGGCCGGCAGGTTACCATGAAATGTTTCGATTGCAACCACTCAATCTCCTCAGATGGATTTGCCGTCATACACTCGCAGCCATCGACGACTGCTGATGTCAATAGTCAAACATCAATCCTTAAACCAAATTGTATTCTAACATTTGGCAGATCGAAATTTGCTTTCCTGAATGATTATCCATTTTAATTGATTTAACATGTTTTTTTTTCCTTACTTCTGTTTTTTCGTACTTTTGTCATAAATAGTTCAACAAAATAACCACAATACTAATTATTAAAATCTATTTATGTAATTTTTTATATTTGTTTACTTATTTTAATTTTCAATTTTGCTTATTTGTGTCTGGTTAAACTTTTTTGAATATTTTTTGTGCTATTAATTACTTTAAACCCAATGGATTACTAAGTACCAAAATACTTTACACTTTAACAGCTCCAAAGAAGATATAAAAGTTGGTATGGAGAGCAACAGTTGAAGGAATGTACAACATACCTACGAAAGTTGCTGGAAAGGCAAAGAGTATCAAAATTAAATAATTTTCTTGAAAATGTAGATCCATCAAAGAAAACTAACTAATCTTTATGGCGAGCTACAAAAATTCTTAAAAGACCGATAGTATGCAAATCTCCTTTTAGAAAAAAAAGATGGAGATTGGGTAAGAAACGACGAAGAAAAAGGAAATCTGTTTGTAGAACATTTGAAGAAAGTTTTAATAGCTACAAATCCTACGATTCAGTTACCTTCCGTTGTATTTCAGCACAGAGCAGGGCTTCTTCGTTTAGAGATTCGAAAGGCTACTATGATTAAAACCCCAAGAAAGCATCGGAGATCGATAGGATCAGTAAGAAAATGCTGTCGTTGTTACCCCGAAAAGCAACAAGAATGATACTCTTTATTTTTAATAATATAAAACGCATTCAATATTATCCCCCAGAATGGAAGGTTTCGCTCGTTACTATGATACTTAAGTCAGTATTAGACCACACAAAGTTAGACTCATACACCCCAATAGGCTTATTGTCGAATCTGTCATAATTGTTCAAGAAAACCTTTGCCAATAAAATAACTACAGTTGTAGATCAGTTTAACATAATCCCTGCGCATCAATTTGCATTTCGAAGAAAAGTACTGCTGGGCACTCTTTATTGACGCTTCGCAAGCTTTCCTCTAGGTATGGCACCAAGGACTCATTAATAAGATCAAGCATTGGTTGCCTCCGAGCACTCATAAACTTTTGCAAAGCTACAATCTTAATCTTTAATGGTCTTCAAGTGGAGATGTGCCCTTGGGCGCATAACCCTTCTTAACCTAACCTACATACTACTCACCACAGGTTATACAAGCCGGTGTAACGCAAGGTAGTATATTGGGTCCTCTTCTGTACATCTTCTTCGCATCTGACATACCTTTAAATGAAAACACGTTTACATCGACATATTCGGATAATACGGCAGTTTAAGTGTGCACAAATCCCCCGCAACGGCACAGAGATTCAAATTGGTATCTGTTTACACGGAACATTGTCTTATAGGTAGGCATGCACAACGTCTAGGAGCCAGACACTATGAAAATGGGGAGGAGAACGTGAAACAGACTCTGGTCTCCCGCAGACAAGAAATAAAAAATAAAAAAAAATATATCTATGGCGTTAAACTCGAATTAATTTTTTACTTCGTTAGAAGTTCTGTTTGGTTCTTTGATGGATGTTTTTTAGTGGAATTTCATAGTATTACAATAGTTGATTAGGTATTTATTGGGGTTTAGACGGTAATACAATCCGGTAGGCTAGCTGGAAGTGAGCTAGTCTATTAGCGCCGCGGTTGCGGGTTCGATTCCCGCCAAAGACTCTGGTTTCTTTCCTGCAGACAAGCGTAGAGCTTCGCGGGATTAGGATAGGGAATTTAAAAAAAATCCGTACGTATTTTGAAGAAAATGCTGCCCTGGTCTAATTAGTATTTTTTGAAAATTTAACAAAAATAACAATAACAGGGTCGTATTTTCCAAAATATACGTACCACTATTGTGATCGTGCAAATTAACCTTTAGTTTTTTAGATAAGTACTGACCTAACCTTACCTAACTAATTTAGTAAAGTAGTTTAGTACATTTTTTCTCCCAAAAAATACTCTTTCAATAGGGATTCAGTAACATTTCAAAATCCAAATTTTCCATCCCTGTTACGAACTTAACAAGCCGGTTTTCAAGCTAAAATTAAGTCAATGATAATAATAATGACGATTAAGCTGTTAATAATGATGATGATCATAATAGTTAAAACAAAAGTGATGATCATAAATGATCCCAGAGAAAGAGAGTATAAAGTAATAAATAAAGAAAACTTTCAGTAATTAAAAAAAAGTTTAGCTTAAACTAAATTAAACAACATTTTTTTTAATTTTTTTCTCTTTTCTTAAATAAAATGTTAAAAAAAATTAATTAAATTCATTGAGAATTTAAAGAAAAACGTGTTAAAAAACAAATAGAGAATAATTAAGATTAAAAAAAAAAATTTTTTTTAAATGGTTAATAAAATCAAAGAAGGTTTTTGTTTTTTAAAGAAAAAAAATTTTCACTTTTTTCTTTCTTTTTTGCTTAAAAATAAAGAATTCATTGTTATGTTAAATAAAGTATAAATATAAATTCATTATCATATGTTGTTTTTGGAAATAAAAAAAGTGGAGTTTACGTCATTTTTTTATTTACATGATCGCAATGCTAATCAGAAATTTACAGTTAAAGTAACGTGCTCCAAATTTTGTTTTCGAATTTCCGCTAAACTTACATAAATTTTAATTAAATTGAAATGCTCCTAATAATCTTTACCCAAGAGCGAATTAAGCTTTTTAAAGGGATTGTCTGTAGAAAATAATATTAAACTGGATTTTTATGATGGTCCCTTTCTGCTTTGGGTTTAAGTCATGACTTTGAATTTTGTAGGTGAAGGGCTTATAAAGTTCCATCAAACCTTTCGCCAACAAAGTTGAAAAATATTATGTATAAAACCTAATGTAGCTTATTGTTTACTCCCATGGAAATAACTCTCCTTTCTGAGAAAAGTTTCCACCGAGTTCCAGGAAACATTTTTTTTTTTTAATATCATAAAGTTTATTAACGTGAGATTTAAGAAAATAATTTTCCGTTCATTATTACATTTAGTCTAAAGCCTTAATACAACAAAAAGATATTCGGCCATGTTCTGGAAATCGAAAAACGAAAAATTAAAATCGTTGAAGAATATCAATTGTGAAATGAACGGAGTTTTTCCTGATTTCAAAAGTAGATTAGGGAAAGAAAAGTAGTCATCAAAGTATGAGGTATATTAACGCAAATATTTTTATGAACTTTGAACACAAGAGAGTGTTCAATTTCAATTTAACGTTTGTAAAATAAATTCAATATTATTCTCGATATTAGATCGGAAGTCAGATAAGTTTTCAAGTCATTTGAGATACATACATTTTATTATGCAGCCTATGCAGTCTGATGGTTCAGACTTTACGGTAGAATTTTCCGTTTAATGAAAAATAATCTTCCCTTAGTTGTAATAAATGCAAGACGGCCATAAGATCCCTGGAGAATGTGTTCAGCATATCAATAATTGTCCGAGATTGCCGGATGTCTCTTAAGGAGATAGCGAGACTTTAAGTGGTTACCCTTAAATGGGCCCCCGGACACAGGGATATACATGGAAACTACATGGCGAACTCGTAGGCTTATGCAGTCGCCGCCTTAAGACGAGACGGTTTAACATATAATAAAGGTTTTCCACTCCCAAGGAGTAAGCAAATTATTGCGCACAAGTTTCATCTTATTGCCAGCCAGAAATGGTTAGATAAAACTACCTGTGGGGAACCCAGGAAAATCTGGCCCATCATAGATGAAAAAAGGAACGGTGGATATTACAGCTGTTTTGACATCAACTCAGAAACCTAATTGTACACTCCCAAAAGCTAGGGCTACCTTACAATGACGTATGCAGAAGTTGCGGCAACGAGGAGGAGAAATAGTCAACGGAACTTCTTCTCTGTCATTGTCCGGCATTCGGAGATTTAAGGCTTAAACTGTTTGGTCGAAGAAACCTTAGGGACAAAACCTATCTCTCTGGGACATAGGACACTTGATAGAAGGTGAGACGTGGTAACACAACGGATACTAATTAATGGACCCACGTTAGCTGGGCTTGATTACGGCTGCCAATGGAGCCTTACCTTAACTACATATGGTAACAATTGTTCTTTGAGAGAAAAAAAAGAACTAAAATAAGTTTTACAATATGCTGCATCTTCAAGATTACCCAATTAGTTTGTTTATCAGAAGCCTAACTCAATTTATAGAAGAATAAAGCAGGGTTTTTGTTGTGCCTGTTCTGAAGTGTCTTGACATGCAAGAGGTCGTAATCCCAGAACTTTTATATTTGAACTTCCGGGTCTATCATTGATCTACAATGTATGATACTCCAATAAAAGAGATGAAATCGTAAGTAATCTAATGATTATTTCGTTCTAATCCGGATTTTTACAAATCTAACTTTAATCTCGTTGAACCAAAGATAAAAGTCTGTAAAGTATATATTTTTAATATGAAATACGATTTCCAATTCATAAAACTCTTATTGCTGTCTGTTACTTAAAGGGGTCTGTACAAGTCAAGCATATCTCATCAAGCGCTATGGTAGTATTAGTGGAACATCAAAAAATTTAGATACGACGGCGAATATTATGTCCAACGCACGTACATGAGCGAATTCGCCTGCTGGCCAAGCATGCTAGACGTGTACAGACCCCTAAATGTCAACATAAATGTATTTGACCAATAAACTTACCGTTAACGATTATGGGTTTCTCAATATACCGACAAATAAAAGGAAACTAAATAATTGGCAGATGAGTGCTAGTTAGCTCTGCGACAGAATTGAAGCAAATGAGACGTCGAGAAAACCAAATTTGGGAAAAAAATAATCGCGTAATGAGAAAACGGCCATTAGCAGAAATTCGAAGTTAAGATTTGAATTATTAATATTTGTATACCCTCCACCACTAGTGGTGAGAACGAGGGTGTACTAAGTTTGTTATTCCGTGCGAAACTATTTTAATATTCGTCTAAGGCCCCATAAAGTATATATATAATTCTTAGCCGATTTTGTCATGTCCGGTGAAAACGCGCTCACTTTCGAACAACTCAAACGAAAAGAACACAATATTGGTGTCAAATTGTTTCTAGTTATTCTAAGCAGTTTAGGATTTAAATCGCCCGCAATCGGTTCGGTAGAAATAGTGTTATGTACTCAGATGTGGAACAACCGCCCAATAAAAAATGGAGCTTCCAACGAAGCAGGTTTGTAAGGGAGAAACATAAACGTTTCGCTTACCATTGCGCTTACGGAAGGCATGAATTTTATATGGCGAGTTCCCACTTTGAAGCAATACATTTTTTACACATAAAGCGCATTATTCAGCGCATATAAAAATTGTTAGATGTAACAATCATCTTTACACACTGAATGTTTTGATACAGTTATTTTTTAGTATTCTCCCTTACAAACCTGCTTCGCTGTAAGGGAATGCCGTAACACTTGAAATGTTATTTTTTTTATAAAAGTTGTTGAGAGTTCTTTCACTTACTTTACTGCATTTCTGTATGTCTTATTGCGTAGCGCATAATTGTGCGCTTACTTTTTTAAATGTACCATTAGTGCTTCGCAAAATGATAAAATTTTTTATTGGGCGCCCTAAGAAATTCATATTTTTTAGATACAAAACCTAACATAAATTGGTTCATAAAAATATTTTTCACAAATTCGTTATTTATGACTAGAAATCACACAACTAAGATCGATCTATAATTTACTATAGGCCCTATCTCGGAAAACACTTTAGTACGCCTACAAACGTAACAAACAATGCAAAGAGGTTCATTCATTCCATTACTCTTCAAAGCTATCTCATAAGCCACTGATTGTGATTTATACTTTTACTGGGAAAAGTGATTGGATTGTTCTTTAAAAACTACGCATCGCGTTAAAATGAAAAAAATTACAGTGATTTTATGTGTCAAAATTTGCGTTTTACAATAACCTATCAAAAAAAAAATACATACTTATAATAAATTTGTGTATTTTTTGTATTATTAATTTACTTTTATAATTTATATTTATTAAAATTTTAATTAATTTTTGCCGCCACAAACAATTTTGTTAATAAAAAACAACTGATCTCAGATGCTTTGTCACTTGTAAATATAACTCGTTCTAAATCAAAACTTGCATATGTGCTGTACACAGAGAAATAACACATGATATTGTTTGAAGGGGATTCAGTCGATATGTACAAATTTAACATGTAAAAAGTGACATAATGTGAACAAAGCTTAAATTAATAAAGTAGGAAGATCGCTGTTATATAACTTAAAATAGGAATAACTTTAAAGAAAACAAAACGGTTAGGTATCAATGGGTTCGTTCATAAGCCGTAACTGTTGAGCTCAACTGCATGGAAACTGTTGAGCCAAACATTTGAGTCTTAGACACGAAATGATGAATACTTTTAATGCACAATAGCAGCTGATAAATGTAAACAATAAAATTGTTGAGGTTAAGCACAATATGTTGACTTTAGGTAGCTGGAAAATTTTATAATGGAAAACTGTTGAGTTGAGCGAAATGGCTCCACTATGACTTTCTAAGTGCCCATTTAGACAGGGAAACATTTGGAAGGGTAACATTTTGTTTGGAAGCAAATTACGCTTTATTCTCATTTACTTTGTTGACATTTACTTTGCTTTTTGAGAAACAGTTTTTTCCTTCCAAATGTTCGCTCGTCTATACTCGGAATAAGTCAAGCACTTAACGCTTTCGCTATTAAGAAGAGATTAAGAGCAAAATAAACTGCAGCTAACTTCATAATGTTATTTCAAAACACTTTTTTCAAACAATTGATTAAGCGGAATTTGAATTTAAAGACATAAAGCGAAAAGTTTAGTCCAGCTTTCAATAGTTAAAATAATTTGATTTCAGAATAATAACGAATAAAATCGAAATCATTAAAATAATTACGTAGGTACTTACCTTTTATCAAAGCGCTTCAAAATATTTTGTTAAAATCACGTTTCAATTCCTTCAATTTTGTTTTTAAAATTTTATTTTTGATGATGAACACTACAACGGAAATAAATTTATTTAAGGAATTAGAAATATTTAGATTTAGTGTCGTAAAAAATATTTTAAAATTATTTGTTGAAACTTGAAATTTCGTATTGGAACTTTTTTTAATATTTTATAAATTTTTAGATTTTATTTGATTTCAAAGGCTTTTAATTTTTTATTAAACCTTTAAAAATATTTTTTACAAAACTTTATTTGTTTTCAAACAAGTTTTTTTGCTTTTTGATTTTATCTTTTGTTCAGTTTTAATTCAACCGGTATTGAAAATTTTATTATTATTAATTGTATATTTCATATTATATATAATTTTGTTTTTGTTTTTTTTTTTTCTTATTTTTTTAATAGGTACCATATGTGGCATGCAACGTTTCCACGCACTTAATTCTTGGCTTTTAAATTTTTATTTTGTTGCCTCTTTTTTTTTGTATTGCCTTAAATCCAGTGCTTTAGTGTAGTTGTTTTGGTTTTTATTTTTATTCTTCCAGTTTGTTACAACAAGTTATTGCACCTGGCGTTTTGTGCGAATTTGTTGCATTTACAAGTGGTTTTATTTTCTATACATATTATTTAAAGATTTTACTTAAACAAAAACTAAGTTTCAACGTTTTCAGTGTCTGTAAGTTTGACTTGGACTGTCGGTTAATGCGAAAATGTTGAAATGTTGCAACAGATGAGTGTGTCAGTTTCTTCAAAGTTTTGCTCTTTGAAATGTGAGAAGCTAGCTGTTTAAAGTATTGGGGGTATTTAGAAATTTTGGCAGTTTATGAAGAGGTAATGATACTTAAGGGAAAAATAGTTGCAAACATTTTTGGACATATTTTGACACACTTTCAATGTTTAAGGAATTATGACCATAAGATTTTATGTGGAAAACTTAAAATTGATTTACTTCAATTAGGGCCAACAAAATTAATTATTTATAGCTTTTCTTTAAGAAGTTTATAAGTCTCCTCTTTTTATTCAATTCTTCAATTGTTTCTAATTTCTTTTAAGTTTCTAATATTATTTTTTACCCTTTTTTACAAATTATCAATTACCCCTAATATATAAATGCAGGCACATTTTATTATTGCCACAACTGTCTTGCTTTACAAACTTTATTATTATCACCATTATCTCTTTCTACCTACTACTATTACTTATTTTAACTCTTTTTCCTCATCTCTCTTTAGAAATTTCTGTCCTTTTTCTTGAGAAATTTTTTTTTTTATAAAAGTTTACAAAACTTCCACTAACACAGTTTCGTTGAGGCCTTGTTATATTTTCATTTATTTGAAGCATTTTAACTTATACATCCATCTAACAACCCGTCAGACTGTCTATCTGTCTGACCATCTAATTACGAGGACCAAATGGAAAGTAATTTAGGGAAATTGAAAACAAATAATTCTTGGAATTAGAATTTTAAATACTTAGAAATATTGTTACGATTAAATTTATCTAAGAATTATTATTTATAGTTAGTTTTTGTATTTAATTATGTTTAATTTGCCCAAAAGTGGACTTTTAATTAGCCCAGAAAGTTTCAAGAAACTTCTACAAATACAGCCTGGCACATGTTGGTCGAGTTGGACGTGAATCGACTTACAGAATTGGATAAAATTTCTGAACTAAACAATTTATTACAAGATTGTTACCGTAAAAAGTTTGTGTTCATATTTATTATACAACCAGCATTAATTCTGCTACTTCGTGAGCGTCTCCCTTTCTTTCGTGGACATATCGCTCATTTGCTGCAAGACTGGCATAACTCAAAATATGAAATTTTGGAGTTAGAGATGCAGAATTGTTCGCTTTGTTTTTCTTTATATTGTGTATTAAATTCATCTTTATAGGTATCTTTTATACTTTCCAAGTTTGAAGAGAATGTGTATTCTTTTTTATGTTTATGCCAAAGTTCATGTTTCTAGATTAAAAGACGACCAGTTGTAAAACAAAAAAGTCCCAAACAGTTCTGTGGCTTGGTTTTAAAAGGGCCAATGTCAAAATATTTACTTTTGAGAAAATTTTAATTAAATTGTTTTTAGAGAAGAGTTGTTACTGAAATTTGCTAGCAAAACACTTATGAAACTGTTCTGGGCTAAAAACATTGGCTGTTTCACCAAACAAAAAAAAAAGATGTTAAGAGAAAACACCTAATGCAACGATTAACTCAATGCAACGATTAACAGAAAAATATTGACATTGGCCCTTTTAGCACCAGGCCACAGAGTTACTCCCATCCACTCAGGACATTGCATGCTTAATTTTATATTTATATGTGCAATTTTAACGAAAATTGAAAAAAGTACCAGTTTAAGAGCGAAAAAGTACCAAAAAGTTTCCTTTTACAGATTCTCATTCACTCAGGACCTTGCATGTGCAATTTTATGTCTTACCAGTTAAAGAACAAAAAGTACAAAAAAGATCACTCTTACAGATATTCATTCGTTAAGGACCTTGCATGTTTAATTTTATGTTTATTGGTCCAATACTGACGGAAATTCAAAAAGTACCAGTTAAAGAACAAAAAAGTACCAAAAGAACTCTTAGAGATTCTCATTCACTAAGGACCTTGTTCGTTTAACTTTATGTTTCAAGGTCCTATACCAAAGGAAATTCAAAAAATACCAGTTAAAACACAAAAAAAGTACCAAAAAATTCACTCACAGGTTCTAATCCACTCAGGACATTGCATGTTCTACTTTATGTTTATAGGTAAAATATTAAATTAAATATTAAAGCTTTTTTTTTTGGGTACTTTTTTTCTACCCATTAAAGTATCAAGAATTTCAATATTGTAGTGGGAGCCCATAAATTAATACGTTATGTCAATGAATGGAGAAAAATGTTTTGTAAAAAAAAACAAAACATAGTTAAGACTTTCGGCCCTTTAACGTTCGAATTTCGAAAAAGTACAGAATTCGTTTTTGTACTTTTTAGATTAGTTTTAAATGTGGTAAATGCTTTATTTTAATGTTTATTGGTTTAAAAGAAATGTGAGGGACAAAATGTTTCGAAATACAGGTTTACTCCCTAAAAGGGCCGAATTTCAAAAAAGTACCACACACAGTTCATTTATTTTGTTTATATCCCTTTTTGTTCTGGAGATATAAGGTTGCCAAATTTACCCGTTTTTACTCTTTTTACCCCCTAAACATTGGAATTTTAAAAAATACCCTTTTAGTGGATCCATTTGGGGAGAGACCAACCTCCTGAATCAGCCAGTAACGTTACAATTATATATAAGTTTGTTATTAAGGTACTAAACCAAAACGCGTTACACTAAAAACGAGCCAGTATATAAACCTTTCAATTTCTTTTCGATAGTAACTGATATTCTTAGGAAAATAATTGCTATTTTTCAGACGCAACAAAATTTAGGACATATTGTAAAGGATCAAAGCAAATTGGAACACGCCTACTTTCCCATTAAGAGTGAACATTTGCCCAATTAATCTGACTTCTTAATAGGTATCTCCCTTCTTGTTATTTTCGGTTTAAAGCACAGGCACCAGGTGGTTTCCAAAAAAACATCACCAGTTACCAGTCCAGGACCTTTCAGAGCGGCTACTGCTTTCCGTGGTAACAGTAAGCATTTTTGGTCAGCCCTGATCTCAGAAAAATTTCCCAATTTTAAATACTGCCGTGTTTAAAATATTAGTTGCACCTTTTTTACCGCGCTAAGCACATCAACGAAGGGGTGTGGCTGGGGAAAATGATGATGAAGACACTTTACGCGATAACTTTTTGAACAACTTTCGTATATTTCGTCTAATATTGTACTGTATTCATTAGATTCTTTCTAATTCTTGTCTCTGGCAGTCTGGTTTTAAGGTGAATGCACTGCTGTATTTGCTCTATTGTTCTATGTTTTGTGCTCAATTTCTAAATGTCTCTATCGTACCGATTTAATACTCTCTTTGCTGATTTTCTCTTTATAAAAGAGATAAAATCTGTTAGAAGTTATAAGGAAAAAGTTTTAAATTTTTTAATATTTTATTTTTAGCAAAAAGTTAGCACCTTCTGTTTTAATTACAAACAATTTAATTAAAACAAATTTATAAAACTTTCCATAGGTATGAATATTTCTTTCCTCTTAAATTGTAGAGAATCCAAATAGAGAAAAACGGTTAATTGCAGTTTTTCTTCTTCTTGGCTTTTTTTTACAAAAATATTTATGGTTAAGATTTTAAAACAGGTTACATAAATGGGTCAATTCACATATTCTTCAACAGGTTACTTTGCCCGAATGTACTTCCTGGTTTCATTTTATATTTTACTACAACTCTGCGATCACAAACACAATTTTTTCAAAAACTTGGTTACTTTAGATTTGTTTTTTTTTTACAGATTAATTTTTTGTAATTTTTTTGTTTTTGCAAATAACCAAAAAGCACTTGCTATTTAGTGTGTATGTGTAAACAATGGGTATGTGTGTATATATGTTCATATGTATATAATATGCCTGTGTTTATTAATTTATATTTTTTTTTTTTTCCTTAAAATATTTTCACTTCAGTTATTTGTTTTTTTTTTTTTTTTTGCTGCGTACACTCTCGTCTCGTTGCTATTTTTATAAAAAAAAAATATTGTATTTCATATGCAACAACAATAACATTAAATAAATTTTTAAACCCGCTTTTGCTTTGAGTATCTACACCTTTGTTACTCGTTGTTGTTGTTTTTTTTTTTTTTTTGTTATTTTAAATTTTATAATTCTTGTTATTTTTTTCTTTTATTTCTCACCACCTTTTTCTTAATAAACCGTTTACTGGATTTGTATTTCTTTTTCGTTTTCTATTTATTTTCCACTGTTTGCGTTCAAAAAATTTCCCAGTTCTATTCTTTTCCGTTAAATACAACTTAACATGACGACAGGTAAACTCGTACTAAAGTGTAACGTATTTTGTTTGCCTTGGCTTTGTGTCTTTTGTTGTTTATTTTAATTATCTGCTTTTTGTAGCTCTTATTTCGTTGTTGTTGCTCAACTAAACTCACTCTCACAACACTACCAACGAAAACAATGTTAGATCATTTGTTGGTATAAGGAGGGAAATTGAGTTAAAATGAATTGACTGTTTTTAGCCGGCTTGAAATTAATGATGCAACAAGTGTCTTACGGGAAATAATAATCGGTTATTTGTAAAAGTAGTCGCTTTTAAAATAAGCTCTAACTGCCGTATTTAAAATAAGCTCTAACTGCCGTATTAAAATATGTTTTAATTCCAAAATTTTAATAACAAATTTTTCTTTAAATTCAATTTAAATCTATTTTAAATTTTTATTAATACGGCAGTAAATGATGATTTATTTATTCAAATAAGGTTAAATGTTTAATTCTAAACGAACTTTTTAAAGGCCAAAATACACTTGTCAAATGCTTGTCCAGCCGGCGAATTCATCGTGTACGTGTGCTTGACGTAATATTCGCCGTCATATCTAAATTTTTTGATTTTCCATCCAGCATCGTCGGTGTGACACATACAAACACATTTCCACTAATACTACCACAATGCTTGATGAGTATTTTGATCAATGTATTTGGGCCTTAATAGGTATGAAGCAAACATTAATTACATTGCCGTTATTTCCGTTCAACATCGAAGCTTAAATGTAGCCCTAAGGTATGCTGCAGACTGGTATTTGTGTTGAGTGTTAAAACCAGCGTTGCCAAATGTTCAAATCTATCTGTTTTTTTGCAATTTTTTTGGAGTACAGAACAGTGTTGCATATTTTTAATTAAAAAATCCGTTTTTTAATCACTGCAGTTTTTTTCAGTTTTATTCGAATAATATAAAGAATCGTTTAATTATTTATATGATTAACAAACATTTATTCAAGTGCAACAATGTTTTAACTTGTTCTTTATTTTAAAAGAAAAAAAGTACATTATATTAACTTAGTATAAAATGTTGCAATAATTCAAACCATTTTCGAATTAAAAAAAAAGTTCTTTGGAAAAGTCAAATTTAAAAAGTTGAAAATAGTGTTGTTAATCATACGAAATTCAAATTAAAAATCATTTTGGTTTACGTTTTTACCCCCGTATTCATAAACGATTATTAAATTTAACAAGCGTTTATTAAGGAAAATTTTATAAGTAAATTTGTTTTGTAAAACTTTATTAAATTTCAAATTTTTTTCTGAATACAGGTATTAAAATTTTATACATATTATAAATGCAATTTTTCTTTAATTTTAGTTTATTTTATTATTTTGTTATCTTATCTCGATTTAAGATGTTCTGTCAAAATGCCACAGAATTAAATTTTTCTTAAATTTAATTTAACTGCAGAGTTTCAGTTTTTTAGTTTATTCAATAAACTATAACATTTTTTTTATTACGCGAATATATGTTGTGCAGCCTTCTTCATTTTTGAAATAACGGTTTATCTCGAAAACAATAGCTATCCTAAAAAAACTGTTAGCGCCCTTGATTCAGCGTACACGAAAAAGCACCGTGTAATGCAATACAATCCTAATTTAAAGCAACATAATATAAATTCTTAACCCCGGGTCTCCACGTAGCAATATTTATTGCGGCAAGCGTCAAATTCGATTGCTCAATTAAATTTGGGACGTATAGACCGCATATTGCCATGAGTTTGAACGACATTTATATTTTGTTGGTTCGGTTTCACCAATCTAGGTCTTGTTGGGCGCAAAATGTTCGTATTGAAATAAACTAATGCCCCATGCAATAAAACGTTATAGTTTTTTATTGTTTGGTACAAAACAAAACGCAATAATTACACCATAACATTTTTTTGGATAAACGACAAAATGTAATTTAAGTAAGTAGCACATAATGTTTTTAAAAAAGAATTATTGAGGTATTATTGTCTACAAAATAATGGGTGATTTTTTAAGAGCTATATATATATATATATATATATTAGTTCCTTTAAACTCCTACAAGGAGCATAGGGCCAAAAGAGCTATGGGAAAGTTTAAAAAAACAAAACATATAAAATTCAGAAAAATTCATCAAATCTTTATTTGAGTCGATAGTACGGTCCATATAATTTCAAGTTTGAAGATTATTTCATACAAATGTTGACCGTGACTGCGCCTCAAATGGTCCACCTGCTTAATCCAATTTTGGCATACTCTTTCCAACATTTCGGCCGGTATCTCATGAATAAATGCTTCAATGTTGTCTTCCAATGCGTCAATTGAAGCGGTCATGTGCGTATAGACATGAGCTTTAACATAGCCCCACAAAAATAGTCTAAAAGCGTTAAATCGCACGATCTAGGCGGCCAATTGACCGGTCCCGAACGTGAAATAAAATGTTCACCGAACTCGCCTCTCAATAAGTCCATTGTTAAGCGTGTTGTGTGGCATGTGGCACCGTCTTGTTGAAACCACATGTCATGCAAGTTCAGCTCTTGCATTTTGAAGTTGGATATCATCTCACGGTAGCGCTCACCATTCACAGTTACGTTACGATTCGCATCATCTTTGAAGAAGTACGGTCCAATGATGCCACCAGCCCATAAACCGCACCAAACTGTGACTTTTTCTGGAAGCATTGGTAGCTCTTGCAATGCTTCTGGCTCATCTTCACTCCAAAATCGACAATTCTGCTTATTGACGTACCCATTGAGCCAAAAATGAGCTTCGTCGCTGAACACAAGAAGCGCGCGATGAACTTTCTTATTTTGATAATAAAATATAATAATTTGCAAGCGTTGTTCGTTTGTAAGACGATTCATGGTTAAATTATAGAAACGTGCGTCAGCTGTTTAAGCCAGTGTTGCCAAAAAGATAATAGCTAACAAATCACCCGATATAATATTACTCACAATTTAATTATTTTACCTGACAGTTTGTTTTAAAGGTATTTCGATAACAAATTTGGAATTATTGCGTTTTGGTCCGAATCATAGTATTTATTTTATTTTGCTTTGAACTGTATGAAAATATTGCGTTTTGATCTGAACTAGGGCTGGAATTTCTGCTTTTTGCTTTGAATAGATTTGTATTATATTATTTTGATTTAAATTGCAACCACTTGTAGAAAATTTAATTTATTTATAAAGTTGACTTTTTTAAAATTTCTTGTAGCGATGTATTGCAAAGATGTGTAATTATTGCATTTTGCTCTGAACCATTATATTTGATATTGAATTGCAGTGTAGTTATTGAGTTTTGGAATGCTTTATAATAAAGGTAATGCAGATTTGAATGTGTAGAATAGGATACAATTAAAAAATCAAAAAACTTGAAAAATGTAATTATTGCGTTTTGTTATAAACCTCTTCATATATATTCTGGCTCCTTGAGTAATTCTAAGTCGATTTAGCCATGTCTGTCTGTCTGTCCGTCTGTTGAAAACACGCTCACTTTCGAAAAACTCAAAAGAAATGAACAAACTTGGTGTCAAATTGCTTTTAGTTATCCTAAGCAATTTGGGATTGAAATCCAGAAAATCGGTTCAGTAGAATCAGAGCTATGAATCAAAATGTGGAACCACCACCTTAAAATTGATCATTATGTTAGAAAAACTAACAAATGGTGAAATAGTGCACGGAATGATATAAGATTTTGCACCAATTCGTTTTATTCGACTGGAAATCACACTGTTAAATTTCGCGATAATCCGGCCACAATTTACCCTACTAACGCCTAACGCCCACTCTGGTAAATTATTAAAATCGCCTAAAACCGTAGCAGATTAAGATATTGCGGTAAAAATTTTTTATGATCCCGCTCCTGAAATATTCGAACTATCGGTGGAGGGTATCAATATTCGGCACAGCCGAATATAGCACTCTAACTTGTTTTTTATAAACTTTTAAAACAGGATCGTTTTGAAAATTTGTTTTATTTCGATTTAACTCGTATGTAATTGATTTACAGAGCATGGCTGCTAACTCATTAGAAATCTTAAAAAAAAAACAGTTTTATATTAAAAAAAAAAAGAAGAATGTTCTAGGCAATTAGTTTAAATCGTGTAATTAGTTGCGTTCGAGAACACAAAAGTTTTTAACTATTTTTTACTAAACTTTACTGCATTTTACAAAATTGCGTTCGAGTACACAAAATGCAGTAAATGAGAACATAAATTGAGAGCGAAAAGTGACAGTTCTTGTCTGAGTATTTACAAATTTTTACTGCAGAAATTTTTGCAGTAAAATTTAGAAAATAAAAAAACATATTATTAAGATTTTTGTATGACGTGCTAAATTCCCAATTTTTTATATTTGATAAATACACTGAAATTTATTGTTGAGGGAAAGCTAGCTTCTATGCGCATTTCACTGATTGCTTAGGCCAGATCTTTAGGAAACCTTTTCCAAAGATTTTAGAAAAGCTAAAAATATTATACAAATAAAACCCTAAAGCGAATAAGAATTTTAAACACTCAAAGTCTTACTTGTAACAATATCAAAGCTTAAACAAAACACCAACAATAAACAGTGAGTTTATCTTTTCTTACATCCCCCTACAATTGGTTGGGTTCTTTCCGATTCGAATTGTAGTTGTAAGTGGGTAAAAAGAAAAAACAAAATTAAAAAACAAATTGTTTCATTCTATTGTCTTCGCAAGAAAACAACAAAAAAAAAACAATTTGGCAATTCAGTTTTCTGCACGGGCACATGCATTCTTCTTTAATATTTTTACAAACTGTTAAAAGTAAGGAAAATCATTTTATCGAATCCGGGCAATGCTGTGTTTTAAAAGATGTTTTTAGTTTTTAAATTGATACGATTGAATGAATATTTCCCATTTTTATTATTTTGTTACTCCGTTGTAACACTTATAAAGTAACTGGAGTTTCTACGCGGGAAAGAATTTCCGGGCCATTTTTTTAAATTAATTCCGGGAATTTTCGGGAATTGTGACACCTATTCCTAAGATCAAAAATCCACGCAATTTGTCAGATTATCGTCCAATCAGTGTGATGAGTTGCTTGTCGAAAGTATTAGAGATGATTTTAATGAGGCAAATGCAACAACATTTAACCATTGGGAATTGGGTTTCGAAGACAATATTGATAGGGACCTGGCAAGTATATTTGAATGGTCTCAGAGGAATTGCTTAAACCTTAATCCTTCAAAAATAAAGGTAATATTTATTTCACACACCTCTTACAGAAAACCGGAAATTATTTTGGATGGGACATAAGCTCATTACGTGGATCACTGTTTATCATAAGGCTTCTTTTTGGATTCTAGACTAGATTGTAATATGCACATTAATTATTTATTTTCCAGGGTGGTCGGCACATTAAGAAAATTGTATTCATTAGGATGCATTAGGAAAGTTGCTTTATCTCTCTGTATGACTTTATTTTCGGGTGGCATTGAATTTTACTCAGGAACATCGCAAAACAATCTTAATAAGCTGAGGCTTTGCTTCCATAGAGTTGTAAGGTTTATTTTTGGACTAAGGCTTCGTGCTCGGTGGGGTGCCATAAAGCCATAGGACATAAAGCCATAATGGCTTTGTCTCAATTCAAACGGACATAAAGCCATAATTTTGATATGGCCTTAAGTCTCATATCGATTTTAGTGGAATGGGACATAAAGCCATTATGGTTTTATGTCCCATTTGATGTTTTGCATTACAAATCCTTATATGGTATAACAAAGACCGGCTTCGCTAACTAAAGCTTCTCTGTATAGCAGGCCATCGGCCGGGCGCAAGTATTTTCTCCTCCATGGTATAACAAACACCGGCTTTGCTTACTAAAGCTTCTCTGTATAACCGGCCTTTGGGCGGGCGCAAGAATTTTCTCCTTCATGGTATAACAAGTATCGATTTCGCTAAGTAAAGCTTCTAAAATCTGTCTTGTTTCCGAACGAAGTCAGTTTACGCAGAGAAGCTTTAGTTAGCGAAGCCGGTGTTTGTTATACCATAGAGGAGAAAATCCTTGCGGCAGGCCGAAGGCCGGCTATGCAGAGAAGCTTTAGTTAGCGAAGCCCGTCTTTGTTATACCATAGAGGGAAGAGAAGCTTTAGTTATCGAAGCTTTTTCGGGTTTTTTCCATAAATGAACGACGTCCCCAAATTTAGGGACTTAGTTCATACCGTCATTTTTGACATAAAACAGGGCGACATGAAACAACAATGGATTTGTTACATGACATAGGGTGAAATACAATAGTTATCAAAATATGGCTTTATGTCTCATTTTTTGAAAAAAATTTATGGCGTTAAGTCCCATTATATTGAGACTTAATGGCATATGCCCTTATGTCTCAATGGAATGGGACTTGACGCCATATGGCTTTATGTCCTATGACTTTATGACACCCCACCTTCGTGGTCATGTATCCTCATATACTAAAAAGTGATTAGGTTGTAATTTCAATGATTTTGTATCGAAAAGGATTATGTTAATGTTTTATAAAATCATTAAAAGTGGTAGTCCTGAATATCTATCGGAAAGATTTATTTTTAGCAACTCATCTAGAATAAATTCTTTAATTATGCCTGTTCATTCATCCCTTATAAAGAATAGATCATTTGTAATACGCGTTACACGATTATGAAAGCATATCATACCATATATCGGAAAAAAAACGATTTTCAAACTCAGTGGCAAAATTTAAAAAAACTTTATTACAGAACATTTAAGTAATTACGCTTATTTACATTACACTACCAACCATAAGCTTTAACATTTTACACCATGTATAAATTGTTATTATAACTGTACATTTTTATTCTTTGTATCTTTGTGGGGAGGGTTAGTTTAAGTTTATAAGTATGTACAGTACCCGCTCGGAAATTCGAACCACTTTGTTTTTAGGGCGATTCGAATTTACGAATTAGTATTCGAATTTCTGGACGGGTTTTTTATACAAAAATTTAGGTAAATTGACCAAAAAGATATAAACAACTCTGCTCTTTTTAATTTTAGTTTATTTAACATAAAAACTATAAAAAACTTAACGAAAAATAACAATTCAGTTCATTTGACTTTATTTAGTATGTGTAATACAAACACCAAAAAACAGACTTTTTAACACTAACAACATCAAAAAGATCTGTAAATCATCTTTTATAATGGGATTCCCTTTTTACTTTGTATTGCCAAATGTAATGAAATTACTGATTCGAATTTCTGGAAGTTCGAATTTCTGAGAGTTCGAATGTTTGAGCGTCTACTGTACGTAAAACTTAACAATAAATATATTTTGAATTTTATATATACATACATAATTGTATTGGCAAAATATTTTTGTGACAGAAATTGGCCCAAGGCCCATCTATCAGGTCTGCTTACTTGTACAAAAACAAAAATCTTTTTCTTTTAAGCTGTCAAAAACTTACTACATACCAAAAGGAAAAAAACGTGTATGTAAACCAGTGATAACCAAGCCCCGAACTAAAAAAAACCCCGAACGCACGCACACAAAGATATTATGTGCTTGTGTGCGGTCGCAGAGACTGATGATAGCAGTGTTCGAAAATAAACACTAAATATCGTTCTTTAATGTTCGGTTCGGTAGATTTGTTGAAAACACAAACGCTAATAGTGTTTGTGTAGAAATTCATTAAAAAAAATAACGTTTCCCTGTTTGTCATCTTTCGAACACAAAAATAATGCTGTTTTCATCATACTCAACAAATGATGAGAACATTAAATTCCGTTCGGTTTTTTTTGAAAATCCACGAACTTCAATGTGTTCGGTTCGGCTCGTTAATGTTCGTCGCTTTTTGCTGATAAATAAAAAACCAAACATTTTTTACAAAAACAAAATACACACACGAAAAAAACATTATAGAACATTAAAATATAATGTTTTTCTACAGTATCACTACAATTGTTCTGTTTTTTAACGAAGAACCAAACATTATATAATGTTCGGTTCTTTCTTGAAAATAGTTACGAACGGTATTAAGGTTTGTGTATGTTTACACAAACACTAAACAAATAGATATCGTTCTTCGGTGTGTGAGCCGAACGCTAAATAATGTACTGTTTATTTTCGAACACTGGATGATAGTCTGTTGTTTTGAAACGAACAAAGTTGTAATATACTATATATGAATTGCCGACCGTGTCTGTGTGAAAAATACGATTATTGACTGGCTCGCGAGTCTATGGAGTGGTTATCACTGATGTAAACAACTTTTGAAAGCTCAAAAGAACGAAAACAATGATCATCAGGCTTCTTGCGCAGACCTTTTGAATGGGCCTTGAATTGGCCCTAAGGGCTTGTTGTCACTTCAAAAAAAAAAATAAATTAATTAATTAATTTTACCATGTTGCTATAATTAATAACTACTAAATATTAATAAGTTTATATAATTTGTGATCTCCCAAAAAAATAAATACATACGTACATATGGGCAGTTCCAGCGAAAAGTCTACTTTTCGTAACGTAAGGCCAATAGTAATTTAAATTGTTTCTCAAAAAAGTTTATGTGTACAGTTTACTTTTTTATATTTTGGTGTAGAGCGCAACTAGCTCTACATTATGTAATAAAAGGGATAACGGTTGAACAACATGGTCCTAAAATACAACCTTATTTGCGTTCTAGCGTTACATTAAAAAAGGAGACTTTTCGCTTTAAACTTAAAACTTTTACCTTAAAACGAAAAATAAATCTAATCTGAGTCCAAAGCTTACTAAAAAAGGTTTTATACAAAACGTCTTGCTAAATTAGCAGTCTTTTTCAGTTTTGTAATACAAGTCAAAATCCACTTCCATTTTTTAACGTCATGCCAGCGCATATTTTTGCTTATACCTGCAAAACCTTAGCGTCTATTGCTGTATTTTTTTTTTTTTTTAATATAGTCTGAATATGGTGCTGCTTTATTACTTTGTATATGTATATAAAAATCCTTTTTTATAAATTTGACTTCATTTAATTTTTTACATTTTGTGGTACAAATATCACGACACGTCAAAATGGAAATGCCCATATATAATATGCATGTACAATTTAACAATTTAACAATTTATTTGGTTTTCTGTGGAATTAATAAATCTACTTTTTTGGACTCTTGTATATGTGTATACCTATTCTTTTAAAAAAGTAGAAACTTTTGTGTTGAACTCATTTAATAAAATTATTGTTTTATTCAGAGTCCCGGGATTCCCATGAAAAAGAATTTTTTGTTTCGTTTCCCGGGAATAGAAAAAGTTCGGGAAAAATATGAAAAAACTGGGAATTAAGCACGTCATACGGAAATCGTATTAATAATAAACTTTGTATTCCCGAAAATAACTTTGATAATATAATTGCATGTGCCCGTGCATAAAACTGTATTGGCAAATTGGTTTTTTTCGCTGTTTTCTTACGAAGACAATGGAATGAAGCGGTTTGGTTTTTAATTTTGTTTTTTCTTTTTACCCACTTACAACTACAATTCGAGTCGGAAAGAACCCAACCAATTGTAGGGGGGTGTAAGAAAAGATAAACTCACTGTTTATTGTTTGTAAAAATATTAAAGAAGAATGCATGTGCCCGTGCAGAAAACTGAATTGCCAAATTGGTTTTTTTTTTTTGTTGTTTTCTTGCGAAGACAATAGAATGAAACAATTTGTTTTTTAATTTTGTTTTTTTCTTTTTACCCACTTACAACTACAATTCGAGTCGGAAAGAACCCAACCAATTGTAAGACTTAAGAGTGTTTATAACTCTTATTCGCTTTAGGGTTTTATTTGTTTAATATTTTTGGCTTTTCTAAGATCTTTGGAAAAGGTTTCCTGATGAGCTGGTCTAAGCAACCGGCGAAATGCGCATAGAAGCTAGCTTTCCCTCAACAATAAATTTCAGTGTATTTATCAAATATGAAACAACTGGGAATTAAGCACGTCATACGGATATCGTATTAATAGAAACCCTAGTATTAACTAAAAATTTCAAATTTTCATTAGAAACAAGATAAATTTTAATTCAACATTAATTCAACTTTGATTAAAGGCGTTTTATTACAAAAAAGTATAAAAAATAGCACGATATTTTTACAACAGGTAGATATTTAATATGTATTCATGTCGATTTTTTTTCCAAAAGGTTAAAAAAAATTTTCAGTTAATTCTTTCTTTATGATCATCTGCGATATGTATGAAGGTATACCTCTGAATCAATGAAATACTTTAAAAAAAAATTATAAAATTTGGCATTTTAAAGGATATACAGGATAAAGCGGCTGTAAAGGATCAGCTAGAGCAACACTATTTTTTTTAAGTTAACTAAAGCTATGTATTAAAAAAGTTTTGTTTTTTCTACAGTGACTTAAGGCTCAGTTTAGACTTTACTTTCTGTTCTGTTACGAATCAGCTGATTTGTTTTTGTTATTAAAAAACCTGTGAAATTGATTAGTTTTTCTGTTCTGTTGCGGTTGAGTTTGTTAAAATCAAAAACTTGTTAAGTAATTGTAAGTGACAGCAAAATAAATATTAAAAAATACATATTTATATTGAAATAAACTATTTTTTGCTTTTAAGAATTCATAAAATTTTATTTCTTCAAATTTATTTGCATAAAAGTGATTGAAATAAAACAATAGAAGGTGCAAAACTCATAACTTTGTCATAAATGGCTGATAAGTTGCCACAAAAAAGTAACTATCACAATTTCGTAACAGAACGGCACAGAACAGAACAGAAACAGAAAGTAAAGACTAATTCTGCCTTTATTTTTGATTAATACTTACTTTATAGTCTGCTGTTCAATGTTATTTTCTAGAAATTTCAAATCTCTTTTCAGTTATAAAAACATTTCATTTAATTACATAATAATTTGTTTTATGTATTTTTAGTATCATTTATTTACTTTAACGTACTATGTCCAATTAACAAGAGTGTTTTGTCTTAAAACAAATAACTCTTTTTCTAAATACTGGGTATTTTACAAAACAAACCCAGTATTTTAACTTTAAGGGCATATCGATAGCGATATGAGGGTGTACTACCTATAACGACTAAAATTTTACAATCAAAATGTATTTCTTTTCCTTTTTCAACAGAATTTTACAAATATTAAAAAAAAATATTAATTATAAGAAAAAGGGAATATAGGGAATAGGTAGAGTAAATAATTCTTAAAAAAAGAAAATCATTTTAAAAGATTAAGAAACTGATTAAAAAAATAAAAAGTTAAAAATTAATAATAATATTTAAAGAAAATGTTATCAATATTAAAAGATAGTGGTTATGTTGAAATTGTGGGTGTTGTTGGTAGAGAAGGTGTTGGTGCCGCCTAAAGCTAAGATCAATATTTCAGCAGAACTTCCAACGATTACCGCATTCATTACACATGACAAAAGTGGTCATAGGTTCATCAGCTGATCGTGTCTGCAGTTGATTATAGGTACAATTACGTTTCTTACATTTGCCACATTTCAGCAGATCCGTCTTAGTGCCTTGTACCGTAGCCAATTGAGCGTCATGAATGGCTTCTTTAACAAATTTCTCCCTTAACTTTTTCATTTCATCGCTTGCCATTTCTTCGGGTGTCATTTTAGCCAATTGCTGGGCCGTTATAGCACCACACATGTAGTTACCACGCAATGTAGGATTTTTGGCATCTTTCAAATTGGCCACTCTAGAGCGTATACGATTTTTGTACTTCATATCGGTATTTTTGAATTCCGCATAAATGGCTTCCTCTAACTCAACGGCCATTTCTTCTGGTTCCGGGCAACCTTCCATGATATCACCAACTTTAAGAGCATTGCAAAGCATTTCACGGCATTTTATACGTACTGCATCAGTCATACCCGAAGAGGCGGGGTAAGAGGTTTGTGTGGGTCTACGTTCTTCTTTGGTGATCGATGATGAGGTTTTTTTCTCTTCTTTCTTGTCTTTATCTTTAGAGGAGGTTGAAGAGGATTTCTCTTTATCTTTGCTAGTTGCAGAGCTAGACTTGCTGACCGATGAAGACTTGCTGTCACCACCTGATTTGCTAGAATCCTTGCCCGAAGCAGCACCCGGGGCAGCTAAGAAGCGTTTCCAGTTTTTGATTAGGGTTTTAGCCAAGGCAATTACCTCTTCGTCCTTGCTGCTTTTGCGCAATTCGTTCACTGTCATGCCAATACGGGTTTTTGTCAAAATTTCCAAGTTAATGTTAAGAGACTGTAAGGCTTTAAGCAAATCCAACCCTTGTTCTTGACCCTAAAAGAAAACCAATATAAAAGATATAGAGTCTAGTTTCAAATATTGAGCTATAGTTTAAAAACCACTGCTCGTCAACCTTAAAAAATACAAAACACCGGCTCGCTAGCTGTACCCAAACTTGGTATAAAATAAAAGGCGCGCATTAGAACTTGCATATTTAGCAACTTCTAATTGGATTTTTTAAGCAACACATTGATCCACTAAACCATGTTTAACTCCAAAATATACCTTATAATTGTTCTTAACTTAATTTTGTCCGCAAAATAGAACTTACCGTGCCATCATTTGTTGTGATTTTGCTCATTTTCTTTTGTATTTTAAAAACTTCCTCTTCAACGCTCATTTTCACAGAGGTTTCTTTCCTAAAAATTAACTCAATAAAAATCTCAAATTTTTATACACCCCCTTATCAAATCGTTTAAATTGTATAAATTTACCTCTTCTTTAAAAAAATATGTTAAATAATTAGATAAAAATTAATGTTTTTTGTTAAGCAAAAATTGGTGTGCTCTCGTTGCAAAAAAATACAGCCTTTTTCTTATTTTCTTTTAGTACTAAAATTCGCTTTTTTTCTGTATTGACAACTAGAAATATCAAGAGATGCCAGCCTGTTACGGTTACAAATAAAACACACGTTTGTATTAAAAGTTAGTAGGAATGGTTATTTCTGCAATGTTTCCATGTGTAAATTAATTTAAAGAAGAAAATATTTCTTTTTTTTGAGTAAATTTTTTTTGATAATTAGGTTTAATATAAATCTTCAAATTTCACTTATCTTTTAATCAAACTTTTTATTAATTTCACTTAATAAGGGGTTTTAATATAAATTAATACATACATAACTACATTTTATTTAAAATAGTTTTTTCAGGTTTAGAGTAACCTAATTTTTTTAGAACATTAGATGTTTTTTTAATCCGATTCGATTTACATACATATTTATATAATAATACTAAGTTTTTCATAGTTTTTCACAACTTACTCTTGAAGAATGTGAAATATATACGAAATTTAAATTCAGAGATAGCGTGTAGGTTAATAATATAAAAGTGTTGCAATCTTTTTTTAGCAAGTAATGTTCCTAGAGAAAAATCGATTTACATTGTTTTTACGTTTTATTTTGTACAAAAGTATATATGTATATAACATCACAGACTCTAAGAAATGAATCATGCTAAGCATAACTTCAAAATTTGAAGTATTATATTCAATACTCAGGATATTATAGTGTCTTGATAGACGACAAGGTAAATGAAGGTTAATTTTTCACAGAAGAAATTGGTAGCTTACACTTCCGCTCCTTAGCTTAAGCAAAAAAAGGCAATAAACATTTTCCGGCGACTTCTTAATGTTGGTAGCTTAATAAGTGCGAGGCGGTTTACTAAGGATGGCAACATTATTCCGGAGGTTCCACGAAGAATAATAAATCTGGATTTGAAATGACTCGATTTTGTTTAAGTATACTAAGTACTCATCCATATTATAAAACATATGCTGCAAAAACTTTCCTCGATTTTCTTTTGAAACTGCATTCGAGTCCATAGAATAAAAATTTTATTTTACAGCATTGAGTAATTTTTTATGTCTTCTTACTTTCTTTCAATAACAAACTTACAAAAACTACATGTACATGAATCAAATTAGACTTTTCCAATCGTCTTTCTTCTCTCATAGAAATAAAAAAATCATAAAACAGAATTTTGTTTGTATTTAACAAATAAAAAATTTTTATTTTATAATGTTTAAATTTTTAATTTTAATTAATTTCATGTTGTAAAATTCCTTTCTTCATAAAAATAATTTAATGAAAATAAAATATGATGAACTTAAGCCTAATTAAAAATATTGAAAATTTGGATCAAAAACCATAAATAGTTCAACAAAATAACCACGATACTAATTATTGTGTAAAATATAAACAACATTTTGAAGAAAATATTTTTAAATGAAAATAATAATTCATTTATGGGATTTTGTTTATGAATTTTAAATAAATTTATTTTAAATAATTCATATATTTCTATTTAATTTGGTAAAATAAGTAAATATTTTGTAAGGATTTAACATTTTTTTATTTTTATACACTTTTTAGATTCTACCACATTTTTCCTTATTTTAAAATTTTTGTGATACTTTCGTGAAAATTATAGTTGTTTTCATATTGGCAAGTGTTTAAATTTTTTTTTTAATATTTATACATATTTGGTTTAAATATTCTAAATAATTATGAAAACTACAGAATTTTTTAATTGTTATTGCGATTTTTTGACAAATCATTGATATCTTTTTGAAGAAATATCAATGATTTGATTTATATTAGTTATAAAATTACTGTTGTGTTTAAACAAAAAAAGCACCAACATATTGAGACTTTTTATGATGTGTTTTTAGTTTTGTCATAACTGCACAGTAGAAATCTTAATCATGAGGGGTTGCTCACAGCAGTAAAATTTTTTTTAACACTAACTTCAAGTTAAAGTCAAGTATGGACCGCTCTAGTAAAAGTTGTAACATGGTTGTTAAAACATTTATTTTAAAAGCTCTTTTATAATATAAATTGACGTTTATGTTTGACAACCTGCTTTTTGTAGTAGATTTTTGCCATATTTATTTTAATTGTCAACAGGGTTGTAAACTGCACATACAGTATCCCTTGTTTTACACGCTACATCATTTACGCGATTTAGATATAACACGGATCAATAATAGTAACCTTTATTTTTGAAATACGCGTTTTAATAAACACGCTCATAAAATTATGGCAATTTTTTCAGCTACCAGTAAATTTTTACTGTTTACTGAAAAAATTACAGTATTCAGCAAACTAAGCAGTACTAAGTTAATTTCCCTTTTCTGAAACATATGCAAACAAATATATTTTACCTGAAAAAATCTAAAAATTAATTGACAATGCTTACAATATAAGTGCTGGTTCACACAGGTCAAGTTTACTTGAACAGTTTTATTTAAATTTTCTTTTGAACTTGCGTTCACGTTCATGCACAAAATTAATTTTTGTTTTCTTTTCCTTTAACTTTGTAGCTTTTTATTATATTACGGATGAAAAAAGAAAAGAAAAATACAAAACTGACTGGTACGGTCAAGTATGTACCCCTTTCCATTCTCTTTACCCCTCTCTCCTAAAAGCTCAAGACTTGAAGAGTCAAACCAGACCTGTGTGAACCAGCACTAACTTTTTTTTATTAAAACTCTTTTAAAAAGTAAATATTGATTTTTTTTAGTAATCAGTAAAAATTTACTGAATATTGCCATTATTTCAGTAACCAGTAAAATTTTACTGGTTTTTATTCAATTTGTCTTGGTTTAGTTTGTTTTTGACTATTTTACAATTTTCATAATTTTCTTATATTTTCGATTTTAAATATTCAACTACATATGTATGTTTGTTTCAATTATTTTTTTATTCTTTTTTAATTCAATTATTTTATAAAGATATAACAACAAAGCTTTATACATATCGTTATAAAGAAATATCCTTTAATTTTTTAAAAGTAAAATATATACAGTTCTATGCCTTGATTTTACACGGTTTTAGGGCCCCAAAATGAAATTTTGTATGTATCTCATGTTTTGATTTACGCGATATGTTAAATTTCTGGTCCCATAAACGGAATTTGTACCAGTCCTGAACCTGTAATATGCTTTGCTTTTCTTGAAAAATATAATCGTGAAAGCTTTAATATAAAAAAAAATTAGGCAATTAAATACAAAAAAAGCTTTAAACGGCAACGAACTGAAAAAAATTAAAAGTTATAACTCTACCATCACAACGTGTACCCCACCATAAGCAAAAAGGCAATAAAACAGCAATTATTAAAAAAACGCTGACAAAAATTTTCGAGTTTTTTTATATAGACTTTGACGTTTGGTATGACAAAAAAATTGTCAGGTGAAGACGGTATGTAATAAAGACAAACATGTAATCAGCTGTTAAATTGAAAGAAAAAATTGCCAAACAAATGGAAAGAGAGATTGAAAGCCATCTCGTGGTCAATTTAAAAAGTGTGTGTTAGTAAAGCGGTCCATACACTTGCAATTTTATTGTAAATGATATTCGCCATATTATTTCCATTTTGTCCTATATTATGCAATAAGTCACACAATGGTTTCATTCATTCAATAAAAAGGTGAACATAACCTTTAGAAATTACATAAACAATTTTGCACAATGTTTCCAACACATTTCACTTTATTTTCGTTGTGCAATAAGAATCAATAGTCTTTTGATTGTTTCCAATATATAGTGCCACCTTCGAATATCACATACACATATACGATATAATAGTACAATACGTAAAATTGAACCATTTTATTGCAAGTGTATGAGCCGCTTAAAAAAGTAAGAGTGTATTACAAATTGAAAAGAATTGAAAGGCAAAACTTGATCGTGTGGCTGTCAAGTTAACACTTAACTTTTTTTAAAGTTGGCATTACTCATGGTGAAATAATATTTATTTTACTATGGCATCGTTATATTTAACAACCCTGTACTAAACTTCACAGCTGTTTTTCTCTTCACGTCTTGTGTCTTTGATATTTTGTTTTAAAAAATATTAATTTTTTTTGGATAAAAGTATAAAATTATAACAAAAAAGTTCAAAATTAAAATGAATAATTTGTATAAATTAATACCACCAACTTGGCGTCAAATAACACAACCAAAACAAATTATAATCAAACGTTTATATGGTAAGAAACCCAAAAGCCGGTTAGTGTTGTTTGCTCAGACATAGTGTTATTCAACTTTTTCACTTATAAATTTCCAGCTGCTCCACCGAAGCGTTTCTATAAGAAAACCTCAGTACTTTTCAACGATGGCAAATATGAGATTACTTTGGATCATCGTAAACTGAAAACACCCAAGGGAGCTCCATTCACCGTTACAAGTGAACCTTTAGCTATAGCTGTGGCCACAGAATTTGAGAATCAAAAAGAACACATCGAGCGTTCCAAAATGCATTTATCAGCTTTGTGCTTTACCGCAATAGACAATCCTAATAATCATTCAAAAATCGATATGGTTAACTATTTGCTAAATTATATATCCACGGATACCGTTTTATTTCAATATGATAATGAAAAGGATTTACATGAATTGCAGCGCAACGAATGGGATCCCATTATACAATGGTTTAATGAGCGTTATGGCACTAATTTAAAAAAGACTATGGATATAACTCCCCCAAATATATCGGCAGAAGATAAAATGAAAATTTCCAAATATTTGTCATCACATTCAGATGATATTTTAAATGGTAAGAACAACTTTTGTCAATAAAACTGGCTTATTGAAGTTTTTTTTTTACTTTCCCAGGATTCGTTTTTGCTGTCGATACTTTAAAATCCATAATTTTGGCTTTCGCAGCCATTGACCAGCGCATTTCGGTTGAAAAAGCTGTTAGCTTAGCCCGCTTGGAGGAGGAATATCAATTGAAATTTTGGGGTCGTGTTGAATGGGCCCATGATTTGGCACAGCAAGAATTACAAGCACGTTTAGCTGCTTCCGTTTTATTTGTACATCTCAATCGTTCGGAACATTTTATTAAAGAGAAAATGTTGGTTTAATTTTTTGAATTTCCTTAATTTTTAAAGGAAAAACTTGACTAATTGCGGTTAAGTGTTGTAAATAGTGTTTTAAAAATGTGTTACAAATGCCTTTCAAAATGCAAAATTAAAAATTGTTTCAGCAAGTGGTAAGCAGAGTTTGAAATTATTTGTTTTAAATATACATATCGTCACCTAATATGCAAAAGGACGTTAAAACACTTATTTTTTTAAAATTTTATAGGGTCATGTTATTAAGTCTAGTGCATCATAATCAATCAGAAACTCGATTTTGAATTCTTTTGTTCTTACGCCCTTTTGCATTATATGTGACGATATGAACATACATATTTTTAAGGTTTAAAATAAAGATAGTTTCGAAGAAAAATAGCTAAATTTTTTTTTCCTCAAAATAAAAACTAATTAAAGTTTTTCAAACCAATTCATTCTAACCTTAAAAATTACAAGGTATTACCAACATTGAATTAAAAAAAGGTCCAGTTGGTATTTAAAAACGTTTAAATTAAGGGTATTCATTTCAGTTTTTTTATTTGTTGGAAAAATGGAAAAGTGGAAAAATGTAATTTTTGTTACAACAACCACAAGAAAAAAAATTCCACCAAAAGTTACATTTTTATCAGACTATAACCAAGTGTAAACAAGTCAGGATAAAAAGATGTAATTTTCCGCTTTAAACGTCAAACGAAATGATGTTGCCATTCATAAAAAATTGCTAATTTTTTATACAAAGTACGAAAAATTGCATCTCTTTTTATAAACTCTTGAATTGTACAACTCTGATTTTAAAAATTATTTTTTATAGTTACAACATTTCTTTTTCATTTAATCTTTCAAAAAGAAAAACTTCATATTAAATATGTGTTCAATGAAAAAAGTTATTAAAAAAGAATTAAAAAAAAGAAATGGGGTCAAAAAAAATTGACAGAAGCTGAAGTTAATAAAATACTTGACTTTTTGGCAGACAATCGCCATTTTGAGTTACTTTTTGTAGTCGAATATTATGATGAAAATAACACCAATCACTTCGCTTTAAATTTAATAATCAATTTATTCACTTTTAACACTTTTGTTCGGCATCTTGAAAAATACCAATTACTTCCACGAATTATTTGACAGATTTTTTTGACAGTTTGTAAAAAAAAAAAAAAAAAAACCCCCCGTTCACGTCAATAAGAGTGTAATTTTTCTTTTTTCCACTTTTCGAACCAAAAAAAAATTGAAATGAATACCCTTATTGTTAATAAGCAGAATTTCGGTGAAAAATAGAACTAGTATTTGATTTCTGCTTCTAAAAACTGTATTTGACGATTAATGTGATTCAAACTTCCAACTTTCTAATCTTCAAAACCAGGGGGGTTACCACGTATTTCGATTCGAAAGAAATCATTTACGGATTCGAACAATTTGTACTGTGTATTCCGATTTTCGTAATATTTGTTTCGAATAAACGGACGTTTTTCACACTTTATTGAAAACAAAAAATCACTTTTTTAAAAGCCACTCTCTTTTACGAACAACAATTGTTCATCAAATTTCCCATTTTTTAAAAAATACAACCTCTGTCATCGTTTCGAACGATAACGAAAATCGTAATACACAGTACAAATTGTTCGAAACCGTAAATGATTTCTTTCGAATCGAAACACGCGGTAACCCCCTAGGTGAATAATATTTGAATTTTTTGGTAAATTTGAATTGTTAAATGTTCAACAGTTTTGTTATTAGTTTAAATTTACTACGTTTGTTAACTTATAATTCTGTCCCATTTAAGAATAATATTAATTTTATGATTTTTTTAATACGGTTTTAATAATTACATAAAATGTTTTCAATTTCTTAGAAATAATTATATGTACCACAAACTATCAATCAAACCTCCATTTAACTTTATCGGATATTAAACCATCGGATATTAAACCATTTAATATACACTAACTATAACTCAACGAAGTATTTTAAAAATGTGAAGGCAAGTTTTAATTTTTTATGTAAGTAAGTATTAGATATTATTTTAAAGAATTACACTGTGCTAGTTAAAAAAAAAAACTAAACCGTTTTGGAGTTAAACCAATATATATTTTGTGCTACCTTCTCCATTTTTGAAAAAAAAAAAACGGTATAGCTCGAAAACAAGAGCTAACTTTAAAATCAGCACCACTGGATTCAGCGTACTTAAATTCGGTTTACACGCCGGGTGCCCCGCTTGTCAGAAAGAGCACAGAGTTATTAATGATATCTTGTAATTTCATATCAAAACAGTTCCTATCAATTTTGTTTAAAAACCTTGACTGATCGAGCTATTTGCCGCGATTTTAGCAGACTTGTTTTTCTATATTTAAGTTCAGTTTTATAAAAGGTTTACACAACGATTTTTCTTTAAAAATTTGTTTAATTATTATTAATTAATTAATATATATATATATATATATATATATATATATATATATATATATATAAAGTTGCATTGTGTTAGTAATTGATGTAATTTTTATGTATCAAATGTGTATTGGTTCATGAGTTATAGCCACAGTGAACACTGCATTCATTCCGAAACATGTATTTATATCCCCATACAAATATCAACAAAATGCCCTTTCGAAACGGCTTGACCGATTTTTATGAAATTTTGTATGTGTATTTGTTAGGTATGAGAATAGGCCGTAGAGTATATTTTATATCGCTAGAGGGCGCAAAATATTGCAATAGGGGTAAAAGCTACCACTCCACAATCTTCTTAACTTATCAACCGGTTTTCTTAAAATTTCGCATGCAGACAATGTAACATCTGAAAAAGAGTGAACAAGAGTAGTGAATAGGGTAAGAGGGGATTTTTTTTGAAATTTCGCAGGCAAATAGTTTTACAGTTGGAAAGAACTATAGCCTATAGCTTTTATTATTTAGGGCGTGAAATAGAGCAAGTGGGGTAAAAGCTCCCCCTCCCTCTATCTTCTTTACTAATCAACCGGTTTTCTTTAAATTTGGCATAACATCGGAAAAAGGACAGGGCATTAAATAGGGCAAAAGTGGTAAAAGCTCCGCCTCCCTATATTTGCTTAACTTATCAATTAATTTTCATGAAATTTGGCAGGCAAATAGTGTAACATCTGAAAAGAACTATGGCCTATAATTTTTTCTAACTGAAAGAAATAAGTTATGTGGCAAAACAACGTTTGCAGGGTCAGCTAGTTTTTTATAAAAGTGAAATATTTTTTATGAATAAAGGCAAGGTTATCTTGAATTTACCTGAAACTTAAACTTCACCCTACTAGCATTTGGAAGATTGTTTTATCAAAAATCACCTAACTAAGTCTTCCTCGAGTACTTTTGATGATGAAAAACTGATTAATCACTTGCGTGTTTGAAAAAAGTCTCAAAACTGATTCGTTCTTATGCTTAATAAGTAATTTATTGAAAATGCAATAACAAAACATACAGCAATCGAAAATGGATCATACAGGTGTTTGAAATATGACTCTTTTGAAGTTATTTATGAATAATATTTTGCTTATCTAGATGTTGAAAAACTGATTTTAATTCTGTTAGCTAGCTTTGAAGGAAGCGTTAACTTGAAGTATTAAATTATAATTATTAAAAGTTTAAATTAATATTATACATAATCAACATTTTTCATTTTTCGAATTTATTCTATGAGCTAAATATTAGTTATGTATTTTATAAAGCTTTTTTGTAATAGTTCTATTCCTACAATTTTTCAGAAATGACTTTATACACTACCAGACTATTATATTGTATTTTCTTTTTACATTTTACCTTAGCCTTCCGTTGGAAAGCAATGAGGTATATTGAATGTACAGAAAAATTTACAATTATTAGACACCAGCAGAATGTAATGCATTTTCTGGCCCGCTACGGCCGTCGTCAGCATTCTTTGTGTCTCACTGGATAGTGTTACTTTATAAATTGAATGTATTTAACTCAACTATTTTAACAAATAGAAACTGGGAATTATTTCCTTCCGAAGGTAACTTTATATTATATTCAACATTTTTCATTTTTCGAATTTATTCTATGAGCTAAATTTCAGTTATGTATTTTATAAAGCTTTTAAAAAGAATAAAGGTAAGATAAATTTATATTCACTATCAATGAATATAATTTAAATAATCACCCTTATTGTGTTTGGCGTATTTAAAATACGCCTACGACTGTTTGGTAATAGATTAAAGAGAACGTGAACTTTTTTCCTTTAATCTATTACCAAACTGTCGTTGGCGTATTTTAAATACGCCAAACACAATAAGGGTGAATAATTACTTTGATAATTAAATAATTTTTTTTTTAAGATTATAACGCAATTGAGGACGATGTTAGTACATAAATTAAATAGCCAATTCTTATGCAAGGATTGCAAACTTTTTGGCAAAAAATTTCAGATTTATAACGTGAACGTGGCAGCATTTGGTAAAATTTTTGGTCCTTCCACATTCTTCCGCAAATGTGGAAATGATTTTTTAATGTAACAGAGTTTTGATGTTCACTGGAAAATTTATCTTTGCAAGTTATTCGTTTTTTAAAGTTTAAATTATTATTTAAAAATTAATAATTTAAACTGTTTTGATATTAATATTAAAACAGATTTAAAAAAATGTCACACTCAAATGTTTGTATATGGAATATACTTTATTATAAGAAAGTTAAAAAAAACTTTATATTTAACTACAATTTCTTTGTAAAACGTTTATTTTGATTGATTCTTTTGAATTTCATAAGTTATAGACATTAGATAATTCTGAATTGTTCTTATTTGTAAGTAAGAATAGGTTTTATTGTATTTAAAATAGGTATTTTAAATTTGCCGATTTTTTGCCGATTTTTTTATATTAAAGTGCCGATGATGCCGATTTTTTTTTTAATATATGCCGATTTTTTATCAAAATTATCTGGCACCCCTGCCTGTGTTTGAGTTTGAAATAAAAGTTCAATTCTATTACATTAATTATATGTATATCCAACGTAATATTTATTTATATACTGTATTTAAACCCTGTAGGAAGTCAAACACATTTTTAAGTAACTTCAAACTGGTTTTTTTATAACCACATTTAGTTGATTAAGTGACTATTTTCCTTGTCGACGACTCACTATTTTAACATAGGCATGTCATAGGCTATAGTCAATTGGTTATCTCTGCATGACTTTTAAATTGACTACTAACTACTTATTTTTCAACCAATTTGTAGTCAATTAATAGTATAGTCGGTTTATAATAAATTATTTAAATTTAAAAAATTTTTTGTCAAAAAAATATATGTATGTACATATAAACATATGTACCTACATATGAATGTATATTTTTATATATATGTATGTATGTATATATTTATATAGAAATAATTATTTAAGCAAATTTTGCATCAAATTGCTTTAAATGATGATGTAAAATACATGCTGAAATAAAAACGCTACATAATTGCTTGTATATAAACAGATTTTTATTGATTAAATCTTCAATTATTTTTAATTATTTAAATATGTTTCTAATATTTTTTTTCCATTTGACTTCATGGCATGCTTGTTTTACTTATTTTGCTTTTATTTGTGTTTTACGTGTGCCTCTATGCAATATGTTTGGTTGATATCTGCATGAGATTTAAACCAATTTGTAGTCATTCGAAAAATAGTTAATTTTTAGTTAGTGTTTTTTGCAACTGACTATTTAATTTACTACAGGAAAGTTACAAATTAAAATTTAAGGTTATTTTCAGTATGCCAATATTTTTTTTTAAAGTCTTACCGTAGTTTTTCTTTAATAAATTATTTGAATAAAACTTCAATTTATTTTTTTTCATTTGCATTTAAATTTCTTAAAAATTTTATTTATTGCGTACTCAATTTTTTTGTTTTTTCTTTTAATTTTTAACTTTTTTTGTTTTTTTTTTTGCTTAAAACCAGTAATCAGCATTTCAAATATGTAATCTTTGTTTTTTATTAAAAAAAAAAAGAAAAAAAAATTAATTAAATACATACAGATTTTCATTTTGCTAAAATATACTTTGTTGTTGTTATGAAATTGGTTCTTTAAAAATGAAAATAATGCGCTAGTAAAATTACTCAAATTTGTTATTACTTCTTCAAGTTTTAAAATTCATCCCTTTCGAGTGTTTAAAGTTAAAATTAATGAAAATAAATAATCATAAGCATTTATTTGTTTATTTAATTTACTAATTTAAAAATATATTAAAGTAATTCACGTCACAACTTGCACCCTTGCGAAAAAGCAAAAGTGCAACTTGTGACGTGAACCACCTTATTGTTTTAGTTCTCTTCAGAAAATAGGCGAGGTTTATATATTTCTTTATAAAGTTTTTATACGAAAAAAATTCTTAAAACAGACAAGACCTGAATAAAATATTTTTTGTATAATAAATAGGTATCAAAAAAGCTTTTAATATTTAGATTTTGGCCAAAAATATTCGGGGAGTTCTTTAAAAATGAGTAAATAGAGAAAGAGAGAGGACAGATCATTAAGCAATAATAGCGAGTAACTGTTTAACTTATACAAAATTTTTTTTTTAATTTAAAATAATTAATATAAAATACAAAAGCTTTGTAAATGTGTGTATAATGATCATTCACTCTTATCGTGAATAAAGTTTCCCTCGAAATTTATTCTCATTTTCCTTTCAAAAATATGTATATAGATGGGGAAAATCAAAATTTCAAAAGGAAAAACTGTTCACTTTTTGGTTGCGATATGCGTGATTTAAAAAAAAAAATTCAATGGAAATGAAGCAAAAAACAAGTGAAAGTGCAATGTCAAAACCCTATAGGAAATGTTACTAGGGAATATGTACTGATTCACTTTTGACACATTCACCAGTACTAGTTAAGGCTAGATTACACTATTATACTTTGCATTAATACATGTCAAAATCTCAAGTAATATGAAAAAGTGTGAAAGTGTGAATGCAATGTGTCACGAAAATGACAAGTATTATGAAAAAAGTTTGACATCCCATACGACTTTATCGTTTTTTGAAAAATTTCTAAACAATAATACTTTTCATTGGATCAGGGTTGCATTTTTTTCATGTGTGAGTGTTTATACTTTGTGTGATGGTGTGAACAAAAACTGTCATGTTACATTAGATTTTTTGACAGTCGCAACAAAACTCATTAGATTTCTTTCTCACAAAGTATTATGGAATACGTAAGACTTGTGAGATAGTGTAATCTAGGCTTTAGTGGCTTATTAAACCACAGACAATGTTATTTACTATAGACATTTAACAAGTGCGTGTCATTGGAAATCTTCTACTGTCGTTGGTACTGTTAATTCCGTAGTACTTTAGGGACCATATGTACCCATTGGAGCCAGATAATGAATCACTAAAACATTTTAGTAAATATATTCTAATTTTTTAAAGTAGATGTCTTATTGAAAATTGCTTATTTTTTCATTTAGTTAATTTTTTTAAAAAAATATAAATACAAATTCATAACTAAAATTTTTTTTTGGCATTAAAGGCAAAGAAATACAAATTTTAGTGGAAAATCGTATTTATTTGTCCTTAATTAATGCTAAAAATCACTTTATCTATTGGTTTAAGGAACAAAACTATCAATATCAAAATTAATAAGAATAAAATTTCCTATAAAACAAGACTCGACTTAGGTTCCTAGAATAAAGGCAAGGAAATACGAATTTTAGTGAAAAATCACTGATTTTCCTTAATTTATTCTCAATGAGGCACATGTTAGCGTTATCCGATTGAGCTGAAACTTTATCAATCGCATTTTCTATGCTATTGGCACATATTAGAGAGTCGCGCCGATAGGAAATCTAACATTGATTTCTTGTAACCACCCTAATGTACATATATATGTACATATATACAGAATTAATGAGCTCATTGCTATAAAACTAGATTGTTTTCCATGGACCCTATCGTACTTAAATCCTTAACACGGGAAGATATTTGTTTAGGGAACAGGTAAAATAATGGACCTGATTTTAAATGTTTAATTCTTCTTACATACAAGAAATATCTGAGCCGAATTTGGTCCTTTTAGCTCAATCGGCTTCGCCGCTATAGATCCAACACCATTATTTTGTGAAGAAAAAAGGAGTTACTTGTCTATAACTCCGTCATTTATTAGTCGATTTTTAGTATATTTTAAAGTGTACTTAAGGTAAAAGTACAAAACAGTAAAGTTGATAAATTATTAGAGAAATTCAAAAAGTAAAAAAAAAAAATTGAGACAGTAGTGGCTTATTGCCATTTACCGACCGATCTGGCTAAATTTCAATAGACATCTATTCCGGACTATAACGTATTCGGAATAAAATATGGACTGACACATAAGCAGTAATGAGCAACTTTATTCAGGTATTGAAAAATCAAAATAAACATAAATATCGCTACCTAAAACGCAAAAGGCCCTAACTAACAAAAAATTCAAATTCGACTTTTTCATTAAATCGAATGTATTCACAAACAATTTTGGAATCTTTCGACCACCATTAGCGATTTTATTGACAAAAAACAAACAGCCCTATCTACAAAAGATTATTTGATAAACGCTAAAAGACCTAACTAAAAGTTTGTATAATATGCAACATTCTTAATTGTCAAAACAACTGGTAGGATGTACAAGAGAAATTAATTATAAACAGTTAAATGCAATTTATAAATTTATCCTATTAAATAGTTTTTTTTCTCCTGTAACATTTTCAAAATGTTAGATTCGACCTTTTGCGCTTTAGGTGACGATATGCTAAAATATACAACTTAAGCTTCGTACAGACGATGCCTAAACATGTCTTGCAACTGTCTGAACATTATAAGCTCATTTTCATTTGTCATTAAAATTGCCTAAACATGTCTTGCAACTGTCTGAACATTGTAAGCTCATTTTAATTTGGCAGATGTGTAAAATTAATGCATCTGACAATGGCACGATTGTCAAAAAAATGACAATATTGTAATACCATCGTCTGTACGAAGCTTTAAACTTATTTTACAAACAGATATTACGCCACATCGATGGGGTCTTTTGAGGCACCCTACGCATAGCCTCTTAAATACCCATTGTGTTTATTTTCTATATCATCCATTTAATTTGAATGATAAAACAGTCTAGGTTTCTTGGCTCCTATCCCTTTTTATAGATATTTCTTTTCGAATTCGCCTAAAAAGTTTTACTTGGTGTCCATTCATAACCTTCCATTGTAAAGTTGTTCTCATAAACCATGATACAACTTATGGAAAACCTACAGCAAAAACTGTTTTTCTGAGACAGCTCGAACAGGTTTCTTTGCACATTTGACTAATATGCTACGACGTATTTATGTACCGCTTTATCTTTAAAAATGCATTTGATTGCCAAAGCATGGCAAGATTTTGCCGTACATCTGGCATTTTCTGCCTTCAACATAGCTCGATTTTAGTTGCATTGTATCGAATATTTTTACGGCATCGTCGTTTTCTATTAAACGGTTTATTACTTTCTAAAGCTTTTATTATCTTTCAAATGAAAGATTTTTTGATTTGGATTTCAGAAAAGTGACGAAAAATTTCATATTTTTCTTTATGAGGATTATTTTCACAACATTTGCAAATCAACTTGCGAAGTTCTAATTCGTTGAGTGATATTTTCTACTTATTACACTGTGTCACAAATTTTCAACAAAATCGTGACCAACTGAATATGACCCCTAATCTAAATATAAAATTGTCCGCTGAATCTGATTGTGAAGTCAGAATGGTCAAGAGTAGAACAGTTTTCGAGATATTCCAAAATAACCGTTATTGGCGATTTATAAAAAGATGATGTCCATTTAATAAAAGTATCAAGAAATTTCTAAGTTACATTGGACCAAAGTTTAAATTTCTCAAAAATTTTAATGATTTTTTGCAACATTGCTCTTTTTAATTTATTAAGGGTAATCAGGATGGTCATTGTGCAAATTTTCAGTGCATATTATGATTGATCGTGAGCATACCACTTTTATTTTTAGTGCAAATGTGATATTTTTCTAAAATTTAATTCTGGCAACACTAAAAACTTCTGGCAGCACTGTAAAAAATCTGCATTTGTTTACAATTATACACAAGACAATTAAAATAATGGATGATTCACCCTTATCGTGTTTGGCGTATTTAAAATACGCCTACGACTGTTTGGTAATAGATTAAAGAGAACGTGAACTTATTTCCTTTAATCTATTACCAAACAGTCGTAACGTATTTTAAATACGCCAAACACGGTAAGGGTGAATATTTTTCTCCTTAATTAATTGAAATTTAATTCTCTATTTTATATTAAAACCTACGAAAATGTTCAATTTATAAAAGTTTCCTTAAAAACAATATGGCGCTTAATATGTCAAATGTTATTGTTTACATTTGTTTGCAACGGAGCAAATATGCACTACTAATTTTGCTCATGGTTTTTTTTAGTGCAAACGAAGTAAAATAGAGCAAATTGGAAATACGTAAATTTTGTTGTATTGTGCAAATCTGTGTATTTAATTAACTAAATCTTCTGTAGCTTTATCATTTATCTAGGTCTTGTTGGGCGCCAAATGTTCGTATTGAAATAAACTAATACCCCATGCATTAAAATGTTAAAATTTTTAACTATTTGGAATAAAAAAATAACTTGAAAAGAGAAAAATTGCAAAAATTAAAAAATTTTCAATGAAGTTTAAACTTTTGTCCCCTGTAACTCTGTCATTTCTTGACCAATCTTTTGTTATTTTAGTAATTTTATTATCTTTCATTCAAAAAAAAAAAAAAAAAAGAAATACATAATCCTTAACGGATATTTTTGAAGATATTTGCATTTAAGTGACATCATCTTTTTTAAAAACACAAATAACGGGTTTTTTGAAATATCTCGAAAACTGTTCTACTTTTGAGCATTTTGACTTCATATTCGGATTCAGCGTGCAATTTTACATTAGCTGTCAAATACATTTGGTAAAAAAACGGTCACATAGTGTTATCAATTTATTAAACTGATCTCTAGCCAAATAATTAAAGGTATAGTAACGTAACTTTTTTCATATTTTGTTTCTGTATTATATGATATTTTGTTTGATTTTTGCACTAATGCTTGAAAATCCGTCCATATTTCATTCCGCATACGTTATGTGAAATACACATAACAACCTTGTTCCCATCAAATCTATTAAAGAAACTTTGTTTCTTATAAGGAATTTATGATTTGGATTCAGGAAAGGGGTATTGAAAATATATATTTCCCGCAACTTATTAAATTTTTTTTATATGGTCGGTAGGTCAAACCAATACTAAGCTGAAGAAATGGCTATAAAATAGATTATATTAAGAATTATCATATCAGAAATCATAAATTGGACTATTCGATCTTTTTAAATGAATATTTAACCTATTTTTCGCCGACCGGTGATTAAAATTACCAGCACTCACTCATTATAACTGACAAATAAATCTTAGGGGAGTTTGTGGTGAGACTGTACTAGGAACCGAGTCACTGCAACTTGGTGCGGCGAAAAATGGGTTAATAATGTTTTAGACTAGATAACTAAAATTAAAAAAAACAAGTAAGAAAGTATAGTCGGTCAAGCCCGACCATATGATTTGAAACCATTCGGTTTGAAAGTGAGAGGCAGAAATTATCCCCTACCTCCCCTTGTGGTCCTATTTTTTAAAAACTGTATAGCTTATGTGTCCATATAGATATGGATCTAGCTATGATTTAAATTTTATTAAAACCGGTTTGAGAGGCAGAAATTGGCCCTATCTCCCCTCATGGTCCCATTTTTTAAAAAGTGCATACCTTTTGCGTCCATATAGATATGGATCATCTATGTTCTTAATTTCATTAAAATCGGTTTGATAGTTTCTGAGAGGAAGAAATTTCCCCCTACGATTCCGCCCATTTTCAATAGGCTTTGTCCTTGTGGCGATAATAACCTATGTACCAATTTTTATCGAATCATCTCAAAAATTGCGACCTGTACTTTGCGCACAAGGTTAAATGGACAGCGAGCCAGCCAGCTGGACGGACATCGTTAGTTCGACTAAGAAAGTGATTCTGAGTCGATCGGTATACTTTAAGGTGGGTCTAGGACCAATATTTTAAGGCGTTACACACATCAGCACAAATGCATAATAACCCTCTCCACTTTTGTGGTGTGGGTATAAAAACAAAAATATAACGATTGTTTGTGGCAACTTATTTGTATTTTCAATTCAAACTAGGGTCCGTAAGGGTTCTCGGGTTTTCGTTTAAGCTTTGATATTGTTATAAGTAAAACTGTTGCTCATATTCGCTTAACAGTTTTATTTGTATAATATCTTTGGTTTTTCTGAAATCTTTGGATAAAGTTCCTGATGCTCTGGCCTAAGCAACCAGTGAAATGCGCATAGTAATAGCTTATCCCATCAACAAAAAAAGTTCAGTTTATCAATAGTATGAAATGGGAATTTAGCACATTTAAACGAAACGATGTTAATTAATTTTTTGACTTCAAAGCAATAATTCGATAAGGGTTTAAAGTTTTTTTTTTTAAAAATTAGTTTTTAATCAATATTTCTTGCACTTTCTTTTTCGCTCATAAATAAAACTAATAAATAAAGAAAATAAAAATTATTTTTGAGTTTTATTTTTTGTTTAAAAAATAAAAATTATTTTTTGAATTTTATTTTTTGCTAAGTCTGAGTTCATACGGCTCATGTCTTATTGACAAGATTCTTCCTTTTTCTTCTTTGAACAGGAATTTGCGTTCAAATGATTCAAGTCATGTTGACGACATGTGCTTTTTCCATATTGAAAACAATAACAAAATTAAACAACGAATGAAAAAGAAACAAGTTAGAGTGCTATATTCGGCTGTGCCGAATCTTTGGTACCCTCCACCGACAGTTCGAATGTTTAAAGGAGCATATAGACGACATGTTTTTGTCATCCGACATGTCAAATTTTCCACTGCAAAACACATACATGTCGTGTGTTACCTTTTTAACTTTGCTTCTGTAAAAGTCAGACGCAAAGTCATCTGACAAAATTTCAATTAGAGCGTGCTCTATTTTCTTCTGACAAACCATCTGACATCAGAAATCTATGCCGGGAAGAAACTGGCAGCGGCGTCAACTATTGAAGGAATCATTAGCAGGCTGAAGTTAATATTTTACAATACCAAGATATGTATGTATGCTCATCTCACCATTGAATAGAATTTATGTAAATATATGGGTGTTTCTCTGGTTATGCACGCGACATTTGTACGCGTTTTATTGTGTTTGAATATTAAAAAAATAGAAGTGGATTGGAATTTTAGAATGAATTCTAGAATCGTTACATTGTTTGTGATGAGTTCTTTCTAAAAAGTATATATAATGGTAAATTGAGCACTGGGTACCCAAATGCCATGCAATCAAAGTTGACTTACTCACGTGACAAAAATAGAAGTGTTTTTTAGGACCGTAAGAAAAAGTGCGAAAGTAAGTGAATTGTAGGAGGTTTTTATTTCGGAAAAAATTTTTTATAAAGGTTAGTAATGGGCCTTTTTAATCATGTTTTGTTCAAAAGCAACTATGCATGGGTTGGCGAAGAAAAAAATAAATTGTAAATTACGCACGTGACATTACGCACGTGACACTTTTTCCATATGTTTTTTTATTATTATCTCCACGCATTTTCCCATAAATGTCTTAAAATTAGCTTAACAAAAAAACTTAATACTCGTTTTACAATTGATTGTAATCGAGAGATAATGAAGAAAGAGTGTAAACATAACATATTTCTTGCATGTAAAATAAGTATATAAAAATGTCTTTAAAAGTAGAAAATACAGAAAATTATAAAATTTTCCAGTTTCCAGCCCAATTTCCTCAAGTAAAACAGCTCAGATATGCTAGGGAACCATTCTTTAATAAGAACATAGACTTTTTTTTAATAATAAACAACAAAAGACGATGATAATCAACATTTTTTTTTTTCATCCTGGTAGACCATTCTGGAGAAATGCCCATATACATACATAAAAACCGTTTAAGTATAAAATTCTAAATTATTATCTTTAAAATAAAAGAAATAATTTTAAGATGGCTAAATTATTTTACGGCGCAAATAAATATTTTCGTGGCGGCAGCAAGCTATTGTGAAACCGAGAGCTACTTTGGTTTCTGCAATAACAATGCGAAAAAAACAGAGACAATGTCAGAAGCAAATTACATGTACGTTTGTGACCGAATATTATAAACCTTATGTAAAACAGCAATTTTGACAGACATGAACAATTACATGTGACTTGAAAATTTGACATGTCGGATTACAAATACATGTCGTGTACGGGCGCCTTAAGGAGTAATATCTGTATGATGTTATTATTATCTTAAACTGTGACGATTTGTTATTAATTATGGTTTTAGGCGACTAAACTGTTTTCCGGTAGTAGAGTTTATATGAGGCCTAGGGTAAGTTATGGACCGATCATCACGAAATTTCACAGCGTCATTTCTAGTCCTTTAAAACTGTGACGTACCAATTTCTGTTATGATAGCATTATTAATTATGGTTTTAGGTTTACTAAACTGTTTTGGGGCCTAGGGTAAATTATGTACCGATCTTCACGAAATTTCACAGTATCATTTATAGTCCTATAAAACTGTGACGAGCCAAAATTTGTTATGATTGCATTATTTTTTACGGTTCTAGGCGTACTAAACTGTTTTCCGGTAGTAGGGTTTATATGGGGCCTAAGGTAAATTATGGACCGATCATCACGAAATTTCACAGTATTATTTCTGTTCCTAAAAAACTGTGACGTACCAAATTTTGTTACGCTAGCGTTATTTTTTACGGTTTTAGGCGTACTAAACTGTTTTCCGGGAGTAGTGTTTATATGGGGCTTATGGTAAATTATGGACGGATCTTCACTAAATTTAACAGCGTGATTTCCAGTCAAATAAAACAAATTTTTGCAAAATCTTATCTCATTCCGTGCTTTGTTCCAGCATTTATGTTATTTTTTTAACAAAATTATAAATTTTTTTAGGTGGTGGTTCCACATTTTGATTCATTGCTCTGGTCCTACTGAACCCATTTTGCTGGATTTCAATCCCAAACTGCTTAGGATAGCTACAAGCAATTTGGCACCAAGTTTGTTCATTTATTTTGAGTTGTTCGAAAGTGAGCGTGTTTTCAACAGACGGACATCGCAAAATCGACTTAGAATTACTCAAGGACCCAGAATATATATGCTTTATGGGGTCTGAGATGAATAATAAAAAAGTTTCACACGGAATGACAAACTTAATATACCATCTTCACAACTAATTGTGGTGGAGGGTATAAAAACGTAAAGACAGTACATGCATCTGTGTACTCGTTTCTTTTCCCCTCATCCCTCTCGCCTATGAAGTAGCAATCTTGTCAATAAGACATGAGTCGTATGAACACAGACTAAGAAAATACTGCTAATATTACTTTTTATACCCTCCACCACAATTAGTTGTGAAGAGGGTATATTAACTTTGTCATTCCGTGTGAAACTTTTTTATTATTCATCTCAGACCCCATAAAGTATATATATTCTAGGTCCTTGAGTAATTCTAAGTCGATTTAGCCATGTCCGCCTGTCCGTCTGTTGAAAACACGCTCACTTTCGAACAACTCAAAAGAAATGAAATTAACAAACTTGGTGCCAAATTGCTTGTAGTTATCTTAAGCAGTTTGGGATTGAAATCCAGCAAAATCGGTTCGGTAGGACCAGAGCTATGAATCAAAATGTGGAATCACCACCTAAAAAAATTGATAATTTTGTTACAAAAAATAACATAAATGCTGGAACAAGGCTCGGAATGAGATAAGATTTTGAAAAAATTTGTTTTATTTGACTGGAAATCACGCTGTTAAATTTCGTGAAGATCCGTCCATAATTTACCCTAAGCCCCATAGAAACCCTACTACCGGAAAACAGTTTAGTCGCCTAAAACCATAATTAATAACATAATTAATAATTAATAATAACAGTTTAAGATAACAATAACATCATACAGATATTACTCCTTAAACATTCGAACTGTCGGTGGAGGGTATCAAAGATTCGGCACAGCCGAATATAGCACTCTAACTTGTTAAATTTTATTTTCTTGCTTACCAAAAAAAGTAATTTTCTGCGTTTAAGTTTATATTAACCGATTTAAGGGCGAATTTATCCCCAGAGTCCGTGCAAAAACTCTTACTTATTTAGTAAATTAAATTAATTTTTTTATACTTTATTCAATTTAAAAATGACTTTTTTCTAAGCAAAAAATTGGAAAAAAACTATTTTTAATTAAAATTAAAGGCCTGTTCGTCGATAGCGAATGAAGACTTCGTTCGCTTAAATTATATTTAAAACAAAAACAAATTTTAAAATATTGTTTTTGTTTTGCATGTAAGTTAAGCGAACGAAGTCTTCATTTGCTATCGACGAACAGGCCAGGCCATAAATGTATTGTGGTAGTTTTTATAACTTCAAGATCTATCGGGCATAAAATAATGGTATATGTGATAAATCTGTTTTAAGCAATTCTCAGATTAATGTCATTTCCTAAACTTCTAATTAATTAAAAAGTGCTCATTCATGATCGTGGAAAGAAAATGTTTAAAAAAGGAATAAAAAAGAAATGCGTAAAATGAGTAAAAAACGATTAATTGTTATAGTTTTCATTTATTCGATTAATATAAATTTTTATTACACAATAGCAAAAAAAAAAAAAAAATTGTTATTAATTAAAATAAGAACAACAGTGGTTTTTATTTATTTATTACTTTTTTTTTTGTTGGTTTTAATTTCAATTCAAAAATAATGCAGTTAAGCACAATGTTACACTTTAGGGTTAAAGTATTTTGGAGAGAAATAACGTTAAGAAATTATTTTTGTTTTTATTTTAGAGAAGCTATCAAATAAGGGACAAATCAAATTTATTTACAATCGCAACAATCTGGCGATTATTGAAAAACTTTTTTTAGGTACCATGTTAATTTATACAAAGCACCTTACAAAATGTTGTTGACAAACCCTGTTTCATTAATATTGACATCTCATAATTCACAGACACTGTTGCCAGAAGTGCAGATTTCTCTGCAAATCCAAATATTTTAGTTAATGGTGAGTTAAACTCAATATTTGAAATTTTAAAATTTTGTGTATTATCTTTGTTTCTATTTTACAAAAACAAATTGCTTGTGGTTTTTCTACGAGTTGTATTAGTTGTAGTACCGAGATTACCTGGAATGAATTCGCCTTGTACACAATGCATCAACACGGTGTCAATACTTTATTGATACATTGTGAACACACGTTTAGGAAAACAGCCTATTTAATAAATGTAATTATTCTGTAACACAATTACAGGAGACAAAAACTTCTTATGCTGCGTACACACAGTGCAATCCACATGCAATCTGTGTCAATGCAACCTCAAAATATCAAAGCGTTTTGATGTTGATGCAATCTGGAATGAATGGAAATGAATTAAATTCACTAGATTGCGTAAATGTGTTGCATAGTGTGTACCCAGCATTACATTTTAAATTTGCAGCTTGAGAGGAAAATCAAAAATATAGTTGGTTTTACACACGAAGAAAAACTACATACATGCTGATCGACGAGGCGTATCTTTCTCTACCACACTGCATCAAAATCTAAATTCACTTAAAAAGTAGATTTAGCAGGTTTGTATATTAAGCCGACGACATATTGTTTACCTATATATATGTAGATATGTATGTTTTCTCTTTTGTACATACATATCGAGCCCTTATAGCAAAAATGATGAAACCAACAAAAATAAAATTTTAGAAGGTTTTTTTTTTTTTAATATTTTTGCTTCAAGTCTAGGGTTTCGTTTGAAATTGCTTTTGCTCTTGTTTCGTAACGGTACTTCCCAGAGACATGAGATTTTTAGAGATGATGCAAATGATCAAAAATTATCGATTTTCATCAAAAAAACAAAAATCTTAAATTTTGTTGGTTACATCATTTTTGCTATTAGGGCTCGATATCTATAAAATTTTATTTTTATTGTACCAAGCAAATGTCAAATATCGGCTTTAGTTTTTTGTATGAATCCAAAAATGAAAACATTTTTTTAGAAAAAATTTCTGGCAACAGTGTTCACAGAGTTCATAATGCTGGGTACACACTATGCAACGCGTTTACGCAATCTAGTGAATTAAATTAATTTTCATTCATTCTAGATTGCATCAACATCAAAACGCTTTGATATTTTGAGGTTGCATTGAAACAGATTGCATGTAGGTTGCATTGTGTGTACACAGCATAAGACTAAAATAAATGTAAAAGAGAGAAAAGTACACCCGAACTGTTCTTTGAGAACGCACTAGAATCCTTTATGAAATGTTTACTTGCATTTCTCTGGTAAGTTCCCATAAAATTTTTATCGCTCTTGGGCCTTATCTTTTTCGACTAATTAGTTGTTATGGCAAACACAACGAGGGTAACCCAAACGTTTAGGATAACTATAAGAAGGATTGATGCAAGTATTTATTCTGCCTAAGTTCCTCTGGAAACATATAAATTTGATTCCATAATCTCATCGTTGGCACAGAAAGCGAAAACTTCAGTTAACTTCAGCTTATTTTACATAATTAGTTGAGATCAATGATCTGGGGGTATCCTCTATTAGATTAATGTGATAAGTGGGCAAAATCGCCCACTGAAATGAAATGAAAGATGACAGTAATGAAATGTTAAGCAAGTAAGAAAGTATAGTCGGTAAAGCCCGACCATTTGATACACTAAACATGTTCATTGAGAATAGATGTGTGACTGGTGTCAATTGACCCCTTCCAATAACAACCCCATGTAAATGATAGGTCTTATTCATGTAAAGTGTTAGAACTAGAACCGGTCTCTACCACCGAAGACGTATTACGGGACTACGTTGGTGTCAGTTCGTTTCCCTCTAGGGATCTATTAGATAGCTTTGGAGAGACAGAAATTGCTTCCTATCTCTCCTCGTGTTCCTATTTTTTTTTAAAAGGCACAGCTTATATGTCCATATAAATATAGATCGACTTTGTTTGAAATTTCATTAATATTGGTTTAATAGAAGAAACGAAGACCCTATCCCGGAAAGCAGTTTGTGTGGGGGCTCTATGAAGACCAATTCGACCCATTATCAATAGGCTTGGTCCTTGCGCCAATTATAACTAATGTACCAAATTATCTTTCCAATTGCGACCTGTACAAGGTTTACATGGACAGGCAGCCTGCCAGCCAGCCGGACGGACATCGTAAGATCGACCCAGAAAGTGATTCTGAGTCGATTGGTATACTTCAAGGGGTAGATAGGGCCAATATTTTAAGGTGTTAGACATATCAGCACAAATGCATTACACCATAAGTTTTCGAACTTTCACGGAAACGAATTTTCGTAGCGGACTGCATTGAATTGTCTTAATCACAGCCAGACTCTGCACAACAACTGATGATCGGTGACGGAAGTTTGGCTATATCGATAATTTAAGATCTTTCAAGATGAAAAAGTATAAATCCGTTTTTAAGCAGTCATTAATATTAAATTTTATTTTCGTTTTCTACGAGTAAGTAGATCTAACAGGTTTGATCGCCGCCAGAGTCCGAACAAATACTTAAGATCGATGACGGTTAGTTGAGGTAGCAAATCTGTTTGCTAGCTTCTTTCATAGTGTGTACTTCTCCAGAAAAATTATGTAACCGATGCCGAAGCTCCAGCCTATTTTAATGACTTAATCTTGAAGGCGTCGAAGAGCTATCACAAGGTCAATTTCTTTAGATAAGATTTTGGCTTTATACTTCAATTAATAACGAATAACACTAGCCAACAAGGTTTTGGAAATCTTTTCTGGGGTAATTTGGTGGGCTGAATTTAAATCTGCAATTGGGTTTTCTCTATCACGTCAGGTTTTAGAGATACAAAAAAATGTTTTTTACATACAAAAATCACTAGTTTATTTAAAAATCATTGAATTTTCAAAAGTGAATGGCGTTATTTGAACGTCGTTTGTATTTTGGTGGTTCGGTTTCACGTATTAGAGTCCAACTAAAGTCTCCCAGCATGCTTTTGTCTCAAAATCCTTAATAAAATCTTTCAACTTTCATTAAATCTTGGTGAGCACGCTCCCCTTGTTCGCGCTCACTGCGAATGAAGAATATGCAAAACATTGTCGGTGTCCACGGTTTGTCCAAGTTTCTGACAGCAAAACCAAAATAATGTAAATATGCATACATATATTAATGATTCTGATATTGTATATCCTTTTTTTTCCAACCAAATATTCCCCACACACAAAGCAAAAATGGCTTGAATCAGTAACACGCGATCTCCCTGACATGCTTAAGCGCTTCTATTATGAAGATTTAGAATGAATGTGGGCTTCTGTAAAACAAATAATTGTGAAATTGTAGTGTCAGTATTGACTGTTTTACAGTATTGCGAGCATGCGATAGAAAATGAACAAGACGCGATAGCCAGATTTAAATTTAGCGCACCTAGATTTGTTAAAGAACGTGCTTCGTTTCTGCAGTCAATTTTTTTTCCAAATTTGTAGACCAGCGTAATCAGCCTTATTACGATTGTCGATGTCGTAAACGACTGTGTTATTTTTTGTAATAGATTAAAGTAACAAACAATATGTGCTCCGACAACGTCAACCATAATAAGGCTGAATATTTCTAAAATTAAAATAATCGATAGAATTTTCCCAAATTCTATACATTATTTAAGTTCCAAAACCGATTAAGCAACAGTATATCAAACGTTAAGATCAAGGCGAAGATTGGCTTGTGGATTTAAATGCATAAAGGGCATAATAAACCTCACAAATGGCTTGGCAAACATGTCAAAATTTTACGTTTGTACAAACTTTTTGTGTTGTTAATTGGGGTTTTTGATGTTTGGACAAACATTTTAAGCAATGTTACAGAAATATTAAAAATTTTTAATATTTGGCAGACATGTTGGATATTTGTCAAACTTTTTGTGGCGTCTAATGCTAAATGTATTCAATTCAATAAATTTTTAATATTAAATTAAATTTTTTTAGTAGTATTGCATGCCACAAAACAGCTTGTTGTTTAAATCACTTTTTACTTTAAATTTTTTGCCACAGGCCGTCTTTGTTAAGGCTCAGTTATCCGGGAGTAACAGTAATTTAGCCTTACCGTAAAAAAGTAAGACAAATCTATTTCTTACAGATTGAGACGTAACATCTTACTGCCAACTATAATCGTTCTTATTGCTTAACATGAAGCAGCTGATTTGCAACATTACTGTTACTCCCGGCTAACTGAGCCTTTAGTCTGCTTATCGTGCGTTTAACGTTTCATCACGCATTGGCTAATAGCTTGGCATCGAGTTATAGTTTTTTAACATTAACCATATCGACCTCTTTGCGCGAAATAATCATATGTTACAAAAACCAAATTTTACAGGACAGTTATTTTTCTACTTTTCTCTGCTTTCGCTTGCAATATCAAAATGAAAATATACATTCAATTTTTGAAGCAACGAAGTGGAATTCGCCTACAATATTTTGTCAGGTGACGTCTCTTTGAATGTAGAACAAGATTGCATCAAAAACTCAATTTAAAAAAATTGGCATAAACGATAATTTCGCGCAAAGGGGTCGGTCGATATGCAATCGTTTTTAAACTCAAATTTTTAACGTATTTGGTGGAGAACCATAATATTTCAACGTGTCTTGGTGGAGAACCATATTAAACTCAGACTTTTACTGATAATATCAAATTACTCTAAAGCGGGTTCTGGAAGCTCTCGGCTTCCTATACGAAGCCTTAGGTATACTGATGGCTTGTGGATGAGGCTGTTAAACATTCTATGATACCCTGGCGATATAACTTTAAAAATCTCAGCCAAATCTTTTAGTTTTTAGGTTTAAATAAAAAAAAAAAATTTTAACAAATTCACTTTACAATTGCAACACTACACAGAAAATATTATTGCCGAATTATTTTTAAACAAACGCTTGTTTGAAAATTTTTTTGATTTCTACAAATTTTTTTACTGATTCAATTAATATTTTTGTTTGATTTTTATTTAATCAACAAAAATGTTGATAACTATTCAAAAATATATGCGTTATTGGTTTCAAGTTTTCATAATTTTGTATAAAATATTTAACGCTCCTTAATGTTGTCGTTTTTTTGCATATTTTTATTTGATCGTAAGCAACACTTCTTTATGTGAAATATAAGAACTACAACAAAAAACACATGCAGTCTATTTTTGGACGCTTTAAAAAAGTACAGCAATTAGAAAAATGATAAAATAGCGTGACGAGGTTTGTAGTAAAAAAAAAACAACAAAAACAATAACAGGTAAAAAAACGTTTCACTCTTTTTAAACGACAGAAACACAACATTATAAGAAACAAAATAAATTTTTTGTTGGTTTCAAAGTTGTTAAAAAGGACAAAATCCCGTATTCAATTTTTTAAGCCGTTTAATTATATAGGTACATGCATCAAATACAAAAATAGAATGATGGCGGAAAACATATCGAGTCGGTCTGCCGCCGTTTTTGGTTACATTTCTTCTTCATTAGCATGCAGCAACGGTGAGTGATGAAGAAAAACATTGTGTGTATAAATAAGACTTCGTTCAAAAGTTATTCCAACAAAAAAATGTGTCTCAAAGCCAGCCGGCCGCTCTGCTTCATCTTCTCCAACAGTGCTTGCTGGTGTGCGCGTCATTGCTGGTGCAAAATTTTTTTTGTTTGATTCAGCAAAATTATTTGTTTGAAATTTATGTATATGAATTTCATTAAACTTTTTGTTTGATTCAGTTAAATTATTTGTTTGAAAAAATCGGTGTTTTTTTTCAATAAACATAATGTAAATAAATTGTTTGAATATGCGAATTTGTTTATAGGACCGATTTCAGACAAAAAATTGTTTGATTCTACAAATTTTTTGTTTGAATTGAAAAAATAATTTTTTCTGTGTACAGAGTTTGGCATCAAAATTTTGTTTTTCGGATATCTGTAGATAGTCTTTATTTCATTTAAGTCCTCTATAGCAACAAAGTGAAAGAATTTATTCGAAAGCTAAAAAGTAAAATTGATTTATATTCCAAAAAATTGCGATTTTCATTTACATTTTCTTATGGTAGCACCTGTCTCTTATCTCTCCCCAAAATCTTAACCCTGGGTGCATCACTTTAGGTGTTTTTTCTTGTCTAATTTTTAAAAATGAGTTTTTTATGTTTAAATTTGAATGACTTAATTATTACACAGCTTTTGTTTTAAACTTAATATTGTTTGTAATTTAATTTTATTTGACCTACTTAATAGTAAATTTGGAAAATAAATTACAATTTGTTGTTGACTTTTTTTCCCTTATTTTGATTAAATTAAATAAAATATTTTTCTAAGCCTTAAATTTTTTGAGATTTTTCTTTTTGTTTTTGTTTTATAATTAAATTTTCTTAAACTTTAAATGGGCTTGATTTTGAATTTAATTTGTTTTGTTTTTAGCATTTTTTTTTTCATTAAGTACAACTTTATTATCAATAATTTGCTTCAATATTTTTTTCTAGCTCTTGATGGCAAAATTAGTAATTAGTCTAAAGGGGTTAGAGGGAGATGATTTTATTGTTGTTGTATGGGTCTAAAATTTTTTTAAGGCTGGGCCTTTTATATTTTCGATTTACGAACATTATTTGTTTTGGGTGTTTTACGATTTCAGTTGAGTTTTTTTTTTTTTATAGATGTTTCTTATATTTTTTATTCCTTTATAGGTATTATTTTATCTTTTTTAACAAAGTAATGTTGACTTATGCTGATATGCTACAATTTAAAAAGCTTAAAAAACTAAAGCTTCTTAGAAGCTGAACATAATAATAAGCCTCTTCTCTTTTTTGTTGTTATTTTTCTTTTTAACTTGTTATATGTTAGTGTATATTGTTAATACAATAAATTGTTTGGTTTTTTAATTTTGTGAAATTTTTAACAAAAATTAATTTTAATTTATTAGACATAAATGAAAAAAGTATCGAACTAAAATTAAAATTGTCTCAATTGCTGGATTGCTTATTTTTGTTTTTAATTTAAGGAGCGAGCAGGTCGTTTTGTTTTTCATATAAAAATTTTGAACAAGTAATCGGTTTTTTTGTTACATACGATTTACATACGGCAAGTTTTCTAGCTTGAAATTTTGAGTTTAAAGAAGAAAGAAAGATAAAAAAAGTTTTGTTTAACATCCAGTTCATCGATTTCGAATGTTAACGTTCGCATAGAAAATTATATGTAAAACAAAAACAATATTCGAAAATTAGTTTTTTTTTTAAATGTAGTTTTCTATGCGAACGTTGACGTTCGACATCGTTAAACAGGCAGTCAATTTAAAACTCACCCAAGATAGAAGAAATGATTTTATAAAGTCCTTTTTACAGCTGGGCATTTTCTCTCTCTGGCTCTCTCTCTCTCTTCTATGATCAGAATGATAATTTTTTTCATTTGTTATCTGTCTTCTAATTTTATATTTTCAAGGCGATGGCCCAATTATTAGGTCTATGCAGAACTACAACAATAAAGCAATAGAAAAAACAGCACGCATTTTGCAGTATAAAACATGATAAAGATATTAAAAACAACCGCATTTGTTAGTGTAAAACGTGATAAATATGTCAAAAACAATTGCAAAAAAAAAAAAAAAAACAACTCTGCAAAAAATCAGCATGCGTTTGCATAGACCTAATGATTGGACCATGGTATCGAACAACTAAAGCAACAATAGTAATACAACAATTCTTTTTTATTGTTGTACTTGTATTACTGCCGTCACCGGATATATGAATTCTTGTATATTTTTTCACTTTCTCTTCTATGACATCAATATTTTCCCAGGAAAGAGATTAATGCATTCCTCTTATTCTACTAAGTCGCTTACTTTCCCTTTTATGATCTTAAAACTTCCGCAAGAGCGATAAAAATGGTAACCCTTTTCTTTCTCTCTTCTATGTTTTAAATTTTAGAAAATTATTTTTTTCTATTTGAACCAAATACAAGAAGATATTACATGGCAAACGAAGAAGAAGAAACAACATTGCGAGAACTGCAAAGTACATAGTCTTCTGTCTAACAAAGTCGGGTGTGAAAAAAACGTGCAAAAAATTGTATCACTTAAAACAATACCTAATTCTAAAGAATATCGTAGATCGTAAATTACATTTAAGTTAACAAAAAAAAAAAAAAAAAAAAAAATCCCGAAAATTACCGGGTATGAAAGCGAAATCTTAGATGGAGCCGAAAATAAAAAAGTGCGAGAATCAGGAACACTCGTTGAAACCTGCACGAAGCAAAGTATGGTACTCTTTTTTAAAATCACACACTGACAGAAATCTCCTCTAAATGTTAATATCGAGAACAATCAACAACCTACAACCTGAAGCTGCCTATTTTTGTGTGAAGTAAAAAAAGGATAAACAATATTAACAAAAAATAGTTAAAAAAATTTATACACTGATAGAAAAATGCATCTTTATATTGATGGTGCTCTAACATCAGAATTTTGACATCAATGTTACTACAAATGGCATCAATGATGCAAAAAGTAACATCAATCCAATGTATAACGTCTACGTACAATTTTGTCATTTTTTACGCGTCATCTATTTTATGACTATAGTGATATCAATTCAATGCCACATTTTGTATTATTAACATTATTTTAATGATTACAATGTATTATAAGAAGCAAAAATTCCTTTATTCTATTTTTTCAAATTATTTAGTTAAATACATCAAATTTTTTAAAGTAGAATGATTACGAAAACCATATGGGACATGGTGCTGTTGTCTTATTATTAAGAGTTCTGCTGTAAACAAAGGTCGTAATTCAACAAACGTGAAACAAAAATATTAAAAGGGTAAGTAAATAATAATATTCTCTCGCTTTGACTTAAGTCAATTCCAATGACTTTGACTTAATGACAAATTGTCATTAAATTGATGCTAATGTGTCCTTTCTCCGATGTTACTGCGTCATCGCACTGAGGACAGGTTCGTAATTTCTGTGATGCCGATGTGTCATCCCATTGATGACAAAATTTCATTTTGACCCTGAGGACACTTTGGCCAAGTGATGTTAAGGTTGACATCACCATGACGAAAAGTGTCATGGGGTCAAAAACGAAGACTCTTATCATAGTACTGATGTCAAAATACATCAGCGTTATGACACCTTTTCTATCAGTGTATTTAGTTCAAAAAAAAAATTAATCACCCCTATTCTGCGTTTCGATTCGGATCGAAATTTTCTCCGTTTTTGGCCACTTTGGTATTTTGCCCATGTTCTGTAATTCCCGCGTTGAAAAACTTTTCGATTGAAATGTGAGGAAAAAAACAAAAATACCATAAATTGAAACAAACATGTTTTTCTCACTTTACTGTTACTGTAACATTTTTGGCGAGTAATTTCCTTAAGTTACAGCTATTACACACCAAAAATGTTACAGTTAATTTTTCTTCTACCAACTCGACAACTGTCAAACTAATCATTTGACCAAGCCATACACGCTTTGATTTGGACAACAGCCGACTCAGTTGGCAATTGAATTGAAACGTGTATGGGCTGTTTTACAATACACAATTATAAAGCTAAAAAAGTTATCAGCAGGGCTTTTAAGACCAACTGCAATGAATTCGCCTTGAACAAAACCAAATAATTTCCCTAACCATCTTTCCTTATTGTTTTAAAAGCACTTATTCTTTCTAAGCTGGCACTATCTGTCTCTTTTACTCTCACACTCAAATTTAACCAACACATTTTTTTTAAATTCCCTTTTCTTAATTTCCTTTTCCTATTTTTCTTAGTTTCTAGAAATTTACAAAGGGCGTGAACGTCTCAAAATAATACTCCGTTCAATCAATTAAAAAGAGAGTAAAAAGTGGTAGAACATTTGTTATTTTTATAAAGAAATAAAATTAAAACGAAATTATATTATAAGTTTCAAAAATCTAAGTAAAAAGTTGAATGCAACTTAGTAAAAAAGGTGATTGAAAATTTTTTCATTAAAAGCAGAGCTAACGACAGCGCAGTCTCTGTTGGTTTTAATTTGTTGAAATCGCCGCGGTTGTGGGCAGTATTGAGTGAGTTGCGTCGTGTTTTTTTTGTATGTGTGAGTTTGTTTGTGCAGTATTTTAGGAAATATGTAATAGCAAAAATTCAATAATAAGAAAAAAGTGTCTTAGCTAAAAGCAAAGTAAATAAAAGAAAAAAGGGTATGTTTGGTTTGTTGGTAAATTAAAAAAAGTGAGTAATTAAAGATGGTGTATTTCCACAAAATATGGCCTGTTATTATGAAAAATGTGCAAAATTAAATAAAATGAAAAGAAAGTTAAAATAGCATACAATAAATATAGAATACCTACGTAAGATTTAATAAAAATTTAAAGAATTTTTAAGCTGCTTAAATAAAGGTAATTGATTTTAAGAAGATAAGTTTTTTAATATCTACAAAAATTTAAAAGACTTACAATGCAGAAGAAACATTTTGTAAAACAGTTTTTTTTTTATTATTAAAAACAAATATCTACTGAACAAAATTTTGAAGAAGTGTATCCATGTGACTTTTATGCCCAATTTTCAGGATAGTATTTATATCAATATTAAGTTAAATTTCATAACAAACTTAAATCGTATTTAAAACAGATTGGTTTTTTTAATTTTATTTGAAAAGTCTCATTTAATTAAGATAAGAGTATGGTAGCACTACTAAATACAAAAAAAAAATAATATAAAAAAGTGTATTTATTTACAAGGTGGTCTGAAAAAAAAACAGCTGACTGCTAATTCTTTGCCTGTTGTTGTTGTATTGTTGTGATATTATGGCCACCTTGCTAAAATATAACAATGGAAACTTAAGTTGAAATTAAGTGTACCACATCGGTGAATTAATGGTGTTTTCATTTCTGACAATAATGTTCCATATATGCTACCATTCGTGCGAGTTTTTGTTCCATTCTCAAAATATATGCAAAAATGTGAGAAGTTATCGTTTTCCTTTCTAAACATGTTGCAACAATAACTGGCAAATTTGTTCCATTTCTTACCCGCAGTTTTAACTGAGTGTGAGATAATACCCTTTTTTGCATCGGCGTAAAGTACTTTTTTATGCAAGCAAGTATTTTTTTTCTTGTGTTTGCGGACAATTTGCGTTATATTGTGATTTTTAGTTATATTGTGATGGATATAAAAACTTTTTGTTTTTCGTTTGTTTTACTTTAATTAAATAATTATATTTTTTTTGTCGCAAAATTTTTAACAACAGCTGACTTTAATTATTGAAAATCAGTGCTGTTAACGCTTATTGGAATTGTAAGAAAATGTAATGTTTAAAATTGCTACAAGCGTGGTGAATATCGCTTTTAGTACAAACTTCGCATTCAATATTTAACACGCTAAATACACATTAGTGTTGAGTGTAAAACGTAGCTATTATTTTGTTCTATTGTAATTTAGAAAAATGTATCACTTTCTAAGGCTTCGTGTAACCTAATAAATATATTACACAACTATAATGCATCATTATTTTTTAGAAAAGAAAACACCATAAGTTTCACTTAAGTTTTTAGTGAAGAAGAGAATTTTGTATATAAAACGATTTTAAAAATAAATGTGTTTTAATATCAATCCTGAAAATTGGCCATTAGTCTTATATAACTTATATGGGCTGCTTTACGAAAAACAATTTGACATTCCATACGACTTCATTGTTTTTTGAAGTTTTTCAATAATACCTACAAACACACTTTTCATTTGATCAGGCTTGCATTTTAACAAAAGCATGTTCATGTGGGATAGTGTGAACCGAAACTGTAATGTTTTTGACAGTTGCAACAAAACTTATTAGATTTCTATCCCACAATAAACATCTGCATGAAACTTAATAATGATGTTCATGAAACCTTCATTAAAATTTTGTGTTCGCTTCATTCGTATTCAGTAAGATGAAATACTATGAAATGAAAGCAGTGAACACTTGATATTTAAGAGACGAATAAGATGAAATTAGTTTATTTGCTTATACAAGAGAATATGAACATCAACAACCATGAAACAGAACAACCATTGAACAAATCTCGAATAAGTTCATGGAAAAACAGTATGATTTAAATGTCAGTGTTGCCAGTTGTAGAAAAATAAAAACAAAAGAAAGTTAAAAAAAAACAAGTAAGAGTGCTATATTCGGCTATGCCGAATCTTATATACCCTTCACCATGGTTTGGAAAGAACAGAAGTTTATATATATATTTAAATACATGTATATATACATGTGTATTTATAAAATATATATCGTTTAGTTTTATTTAATTATTTGCACATGATTGCGTGCTATTAAATATATTAAAAGTTTAATTAATATATAGCACGTTAAGTTTTGATCGAATTTCAGTATTTGGTCATGCCGACATCTTAAAGTATAAAATTACCATTTACTTTGGTGATAAAACTTGTAGTCGGGAAGTTCTATGGTTCACGAAAATAGGTATTAAAAAAAAACTATATTTTTGACATTACTTTTTTTTTTACCGATATTCCGAGTTTTTCTAAAGATTTCCGATATTTTGATATCTAAAACGTATGAATAGGTCATAATACAGCTCTAAAATTTTAGTTTTTATAAAAATGTTAATGTTTTTAGTCCTTTTTTGGAGTATTTTGCACATAACTTAACCATTTTTAACCGATTTGGCAGATTTATATACCAATGTGCTTAAAAATAATATTTCCATTAAATTGGCTTATAGGCATATATATATATACCTACATATTTGTACATATATTTAAGCAAACTTAATTATAAAAAAAACAAACTTAATTATAAAATAAAAAACAAACTTAATTATAAATAACTTTTGGGATTTCAGTATTTTGATTATAACTCAGCCATTTTTTAACCAATTTGACAGATTTATATACCGACGTGTTGAGCAAGAAATTTACCATTTATTTGTGTTATAAAACTTGGACTCGGGAAGATCCATGGTTACCGAAAATGGGTATTTAAAAAAAAAAAAAATAATTTTGGTCATAACTTTTTTGTATCTGAACCGATTTTCCCGAGTTCTTCATAAAATATGTTCTACTAAAAATTTCAGATATTTTGGTATATAAATCATATCCATAGGACATTTGGCAGCCTTAAAATTTAGGTTTTTATACAATTTTTAATTTTTTTTTGTACGGGAAGTACCACGCCCACTTCTCCAATCCCGCCCACATTTTGTAGGATGGTGTGTATTGGCAACCTAAATGTGTGTACATAATTTGGAAACTTTGGCTTTTGCCGTTCCCCAGTTATACAGCAAAAAGTAATAAAAATACAACAACCACAAGGGATTTTTGGGAAAAATTAGAGGTAGTCGTGGTTTTTTGCTCATATCTCAGCCATTTGTGGACCGATCTGGCTGAATTTCAATAGCAAAATTATAATAAGAATATCTGACAGAAAGATACCCCAACCAAGCCCCCATCCCTGGTTTTCCCGGAAAACACATATCAAGCGTAAGACGGACAGACGGACAGACGGACGGACGGACAGACGGACAGACGGACATTGTTAAATCAGCTTCTCTTCTCATATGGACCCAGAATATATATACTTTATGGGGTCTAAAATCAATATTGTGGAAATTACAAACGTAATGACAAACTTATATATACCCTTTTACACCTCTGGTGAAGGGTATAAAAAGAGTAACTTTTGGGATTTCAGTATTTTGATTATAACTCAGCCATTTTTTAACCGATTTGACAGATTTATATACCGACGTGTTGAGCAAGAAATTTACCATCTATTTGTGTTATAAAACTTGGACTCGGGAAGATCCATGGTTACCGAAAAATGGTATTTAAAAAAAAAAAAAATAATTTTGGTCATAACTTTTTTGTATCTGAACCGATTTTCCCGAGTTCTTTATAAAATATGTTCTACTAAAAATTTCCGATATTTTGGTATATAAGTCATATCCATAGGACATATGACAGCCCTAAAATTAAGGTTTTTATACAATTTTTACTTTTTTTTGTACGGGAGGTACCACGCCCACTTCTCCCATCCCGCCCACATTTTGTAGGGTGGTGTGTATTGACAACCAAAATGTGTGTACCCAATTTGGAAACTTTGGCTCTTACCGTTCTCCAGATATACAGAAAAAAGCAATAAAAATACAACAACAACAAGGGATTTTTGGAAAAAATTAGAGGCAGTCGTGGTTTTTTGATCATATCTCAGCCATTTGTGGACCGATCTTGCTGAATTTCAATAGCAAGAAATGGTGGACTATATGTGACATAAATGTAAAACAACCTAGCCGCTATCATGTCTGGATTATCCGGAAAACACATATCAAACGTAAGACGGACAGACGGACAGACGGACAGGCGGACATCGTTAAATCAACTTCTCTTCTCATATGGACCCAGAATATATATACTTTATGGGGTCTAAAATCAATATTGTGGAAATTACAAACGTTATGACAAACTTATATATACCCTTTTACACCTGTGGTGAAGGGTATAAAAATATAAATAACCGTGAGGGGTAAATGCAACAAGTTAAAGAGATACATTAATATTGAAATAAAAACTCAAATTTATTTTTGTTTTCAATATAAATTTTTCAAAAACATTTACTAACATTAAAAAATTTTCGGCAATATATTTGTCTTAAACAGAAAAAAGTAGATAGCTAATAAATTAAAAATGCTTAACAATCTACAGATATTATTATAATGAGAACTAAAAAAATGAGATAATTCATGGTTAAAATAAAAGAGATAAATTCTAGGCAAAAAAGTGTCATATACATCATCCAGCACGATCAACATCCATCGTTTTCATATTATGATGTAAAACATAATTTGTTCGACTAACGCTGTATTCCACCCAATGACGCAACGTTTTTCGCAAAGTAAATTTCTTGCTTTTTTTTATAAAATGTTACATATTATCTACAAAAAAAAACACGTATGGTTAAAAAGCTGTTATGCTACATACAAACGTGACATCGAGACAAACGTGAACCGTTATTAATTATATTAACTTACATTAATTTTCAAGTTTTTAATATCTTTCGAAAAAAAAACTACCACGTGGTCAGACTCCTAAGACACTTACAAAACTAACAATTAAATTTCTCATAAACTCATTCCTCCTTTTGTTTTTCATCTTTCACCTAAAAATGTGTTTGATTTTTATGAGTTCGTTTCATTTCAGGGCCGTGTACAGTACATTACAAGACAATAAAATCTTGCTATGTTTCAAAGATTTGTATTATTCAAAAATGCAAATGACAAACAAAAAAAAAACATATTTTGCATTTTATTTATTGTTTATATTCCAAATTAAATTACACATGGGCAACGCATGCAAATAATTACATGAATTTACTGAAGTGGCAACATTGCTATTGAGTATTAATAAAAATAAATGAGAGAGAATGAAAACTATGAAACAAAGACCGTTTCATTGAACAACCTCTGTGTGTTTGCGATATGAAACGAAATGTGTTCATAGCAGCATGAATAAAACAACAGTTTGTTCGGTAATCTCAATTTTATTCGAACACGACTTTCAGTGAATAAGCATTTCAGTATGTTTATGAAAGAAGTTGTTCATGCAGCCCTTTATCTTACAAAGTACTATGGAATACTTAAGACTTGTGTGATAGAGCAAACTAGCCTTTAGAAATTGACTACCCCAATGGCTAATAAATCACTGATGGTTTAAAAGCTGGTTTAGTTGAACTAAACTTGAATTTATATATAGTTTAAACTCAACAACTGTAAATCAGTGTCCCATGTATTATATGTGGTTAAAAAAATAACATGTGGCAGCACTACGATAAATCTTATCAAATTCTTATGGTCTGTATTGGTAGTTTAAACGCCCAATTTTATGCGTTTAAAGATGGTTTATATGTTTAGTGATTTATAGATTTGTTGGTTTAAACACATTTTAAACCAAAAAGAGAGTTTAACTTGCTCTGATTTTTTTAGCCCTAAGAGCACTATGGAAGTAATTTTTAGCGAAATTGTGGAAAAGAAAATATTTATTAATCAAAGCGAATTCACCTACAGATAGTGTCGAAACGCCATCTGATTTTGACAGTTCGAACTAATTTGTTTAGATTTGTTAGTGTTTTGTTAGGAATGGTTGACATTTCGACTCGTTATGCAAAAAACCCTATGTTGCTTCTGTTGTTTTTGGATTGTTGTATGTAGTTCCGACGCCACCTATGATGTAAAACGCCTTGATTGTAATACTTTTGTGCTTCAATTCTATTATAAACTTAAGGCGCAGTTAGCCGGGAGTAACAGTAACTTAACCTTACCGTAAAAAAGTAAGATCAATCTATTTCTTACAGATTGAGACGTTACATCTTACTGCTAACTATTATCGTTCTAATTGCTTTACATACAACAAAATGAAGCAGCTGATTTGCAACGTTACTGTTACTCCCGGCTAACTGAGTCTTTAGTCCCAATTCATACGATGCAAGTTGAAGTACACACATATGTGTACGTTTTTTACATTACGAATGAGAAAACAAAACGTTTAAGACGAGTACATCAAGCTGAGTACTCGTTTCTGTTCCCCTCGTCTCTCTCGCCTATAAAGTAGCAAGCTGATCAATAAGACTTGCATTATATAAACTGGGAATTACCAAAATTCGAAAAGAGAGGACAAGCAAAAAGAATCCCAGTTCCTTTTCCATTGAAATTAATACTTGCCTAGGAAGGTAGAAAAATAAAAAAAATTTTTTCTTTGCTTTGTTCTCGCTCACTTCTATAAACCTTATATGTACTTGTTTAAGAAAACTTGCTGTTTGTAAACAGATAATTTTTAAACTTATGCGAGTAGTTTTTTGTATTTTAAGGGATTTTTTTTTATTTAAACAATGCAAATATATTTACATAAATTGCCTCAAAAAATTATTTTATTATTGTGTTTTGAAATTTATGAAAATTTTTATTTATTATAATATATTTTATTTTAATAAATTTGTTTGAAGTTATTAACAATTTTTAACTAAAGTAACTGGTATTTACTATTATTTATAATTTTTTTTTTTAATTTAAATTTGAGGTTATAAAGTTACTTTAGTTTAAAAAAAAAAACCTTTTCTTTTACTATTATTTAATCAATAATAATAATAATTGTTTATATAAAACTATTTTCTAACAATTAATTAAATTTAGCTGGTTTTATTTACTTTTAACTCTAGGCCCTTCTGTTTTGTAATTTACGTATAAGCAAAAGTAATCGGTTTTTTTTTTTTGTTTTGAGGTCAGAAATAATAATTTTTCATTCAACTTTGAAGCCTTCGGTCTTTTTAAATTGAACAATTTAGCTTTTATTTAACTGTTTGTATTTTATTTAAACCTGGTTTTTTTGTTAAAATATCAAAGTGGTTACTTTTTTGTTGAAAAGGGAGTTTTTTTAGGAATTCATTTTAAACTATGAATTAAATTTGTGTGGTTTTCTTTGTAAATTGTAATTTTGATCTTTTTCGAGTATAGAGTTAGATTATCTTTAGTTAGCCTTTTTAATTACTTTTTTTAAGTAACCGGTTATTTCTCTTTTAATTTCTTCAACATATTCCTATAATATAATTATTATCATCACTACTATGCGATTATTATTAAATTTTTATTATTAAATTAATTTTATTATTGGACAACACGTGCCTTCATTGCTCAACCCTTTTATTATGATTTCTTGGGAGTGTAATTTTTTTTAATGATTTTATTTGGAAAGACTCTTTAAGTACCCGGTAGTTGCTTTGGAAGTAGTATATGTATTAGAGGCCTGAACAATTTCAGTTGAACACAAATTCAAATCATTGTAAATATTTCAAACTCTAAACGGTAGTGCCGCTGTCACAAACAAATATTGAAATACTAAAGGGTAGATTAACGTAAGTGAGTGAACGTGTAGAAGCAAAAGACAAATGCTCCACTATAGTAAAGTGCGGGTATGAAAATGTTATAAAAAATTAACAAGGGAATGAAATATGATATGTGCACGAAATATTTTGTATGTTAATTTCTTTGATATTATTGGAGCAACAATTCTTTGCAGAAACAATTCTTTGTATGTCATCGTCCAGACTTGCAATTTTTTTTTTGCTGTAATTTTTAAAATTCTGGTCTTGCAATTTTTGTATTTTCTTCTTATCTTTCATATTCTACATTTTATATATAAAAACATATACACGTACAGCCAACTTCAAGTTGAAAGGGGTGAGAATTACAAAACAAAACACATTTGCAAAGTACATGAAACTGATTACCCCTCCCCAATCTTCTCACGTCTCTCGCCAATAAGTTCAAGAAGTGCTGCAGCAAAAATTGCAAGTATGGACGAAAACCATGCGTACGCCACAAATGCATCCGCTAAAGAAGTAAACATCACGAAATATCACAGACTACACGAGGCAATTTTTAAATATGTATTAGGAGAAAGAAACAAGTACTGTCTGGAGTTCTTATCTGGAATTCTTGTACCCTAACGACACTTTTTAAATTATGCCAGGAACATTGTCTTCGCCAAAAATTGGCCAAATTAATGCCGAACACTGATTATTGGCTGATTAGCAATTTTTGGCCGATAACGAAGCCGATTAATCGGTCGGGCACTACTGATTTGTTAGCCATTAAAAACCTACCACAGAACGTTGTAATACATATTTCAAGCATTAATATTTTTTTAACTAAAATATATTTCGATCTACTTCCAAAGTAACTGAAGAATGCCTTTTAAAATAAGTCAGAGAGAGTTTAATGTAGATTTGAGGCTATCAGCGCAGAATTGGTGTAACCCACAATTTAATTTGATTAAGGTTCTGGTTTAAGATATGTGCTTTGCACTGTTCTTTACAGTGCAATAGTCGAGTAAGCCAACTGTTTGTATCCAAAACAGATGGCGCTAGAAACATAGTTTTTGCACGGGCCGTTACAACCAAGTACTATAGTGCAAGAGTAGTGTTAACTCCTCATTATCTCATAATAAGTAGTAAGGGTTACACCACTTCTGTGCTGATAGCCTCATTTAATTGATTCATTTATTCATGAAGAGCGAAAAACACAACTTAGGCAGCACGTCTTTTAAGAGCGATTGTGAAATTTTTAAAGCCTTTTTTTTATTAGTAAAATTTTAAATATGATTATTTAAAACTTCTTCCTTGGTTTTTTATTAAATGTTATGTAAACAAGAACAGTATAAATATTAAGGCAAAATGCTTGATAAATTAACAACTGTTAGGAGTTTATTAATGAAATTGTTGAATGTTTTCTGAAATTTAATAAAAATAATATTAAGATTTAATTAAAATATGTATAACTATTTAATTAAACTAAAAACTTTTATGCCCGGCATTTAGATTTCTGAGAATCAAATCATATTCTGCTTTTAATCAGTCTGTCATAAAATAAGACCACAATTAATTCAATAATGCAAAATGTGTTTTGGCAACACTTACTCGTTTTTAACTTAAAAGAATTTTGATGCCATGCGTTTTGCCTACGTGATTCTCCGAACAATTTCGTGAGCTTGGTAGCATGAGTTGCCAACACTGCTTGAAATCATGATTCATAAATGAATTAAACAAGATTTAAAGCCCAAATACACTTATCAAAATACTCATCAAGTATTGTAGCATTGATGGAAAATCAAACAATTTAGGTATTATGGGTAATATTACGTCCAACACAGGTACACGAGTGAATTCGCCTGCCTGACAAGCATTTGGAAAGTGTATTTGGCCCTTTATACAGTTTGGTCTTTTGTGACGTTGTTTTAACGTCATTCGCGGTTGAAAATTATTTAAAAAAAGGAATGCGCCACTTGTCTTTCTTGCTTCAAATCAAAGTTGTTCTTATTCGACCTTTCGAATTTTATATAAATTCAAATTAGTCATGCTCAAGGCCAGTGTTGCACTCAGCTCAAGTCTAGATGGCGATGTGTAAACAACATAGTTTTAAGTTTTTGTCTTTATAAAAATTCACTGAGAAGAAATCCCTGATGATAATCTTCAAAGAAGATTGAAATATTGGAAGCAAAAAAAAAAAAAGGAATTTTTATTTACAAAAAACCACTGGCCACAAGGTTAACTAATTTTTATTTATGTTTTTATATCTTTAATCGCTCGACCGTAGTAAATGCGTTTAAGCAAAAATTTTTACTTTAGAACTAAACATGCCGGGTAGGCCTGTTCTCATGGTGGTCTTAGCCACTAGGTGCAACACAATGCGATTATCAACTGCTCGCCCTTGTGTGTAAGAGCAACCAATAAAAACAGGTAGGAATTAAAGTGTATAACTCGGCGGAACTACACATTCTTCCCTTGTAAGGGAGCTGAAACTATCTAACCTCCTCTTTTTTTTCACATGTAAGCAACATCTATTGAATAGCACTAGCACCTATTGCTCCACCAGTAGGCCGAACTTCACTACAAGATGAAAATCCGACCTAAGATCTGACATTTGAAGGTTTGGGGCTAGGAAGTTTTTTAGGTTTAAGGCTCAACCGCCATGCAATCCCCGAGTATGCCTCACCAATAGTCAGCCCGGTGCCTTGTCTACGAACGCTAAAGACTCACGTGATACCAGGTAGTATCTGGTCGGTATTAAGAGATCTGCCAATTTTAAACTCTGCCGAATTCTAGGTATTGACTCCACCTGCTTTCCCCAAAGGATGTAACACCAAAAACGTTCAAACGGCTTAAAAGAGACAGCGAAATCGATTCAAAAAAGTGTTAGTATATCATATTCTTTCTAAAAGAAAAGGGGGCTTGCATACTCTTATGCATCTTAAAAGACATTGGCGATCTGTTAACGTAAATGTCAACTTCGTAATCGCTGTGTTGCTCTAATTGTATTTATGCCTTACTATTATTCTCTTTATGACCATTATTTTAAAAACTTTACGAGCTTTTTTCATTACAGAATAGATTGACAAATTTTTTTTTTAGGAAATTTTTATCAATTGAAATAATTTTTTTTTTTTGATAAATTGAAAGTGAGATTCTTAGTTTTTGCTTTCCATTTAAATTGTTTCATTTTGTTATACTCTATAGAATTCCCTAAAAAACTGTGTTTTTTTTTTAATTTTGCCTCCTACAATTTGTTTAATTATAAATTTTTTTATTAAGTTTTTAATACAGTTCGTCTTATTATTTCATATTTGTTTTCTTGATCCTTAATAAATTTTTTTGTTTAACTAGGGAGGGAGTTTTCTTATTTTTTTTTTTTCAATTACATACATACATAAGTTATTGTGTGTAAGAATTTTTACCTTTACACTTCCGTATCGAGTATATTGCCATACGTTTCTTCAACGAATTTTGGTGCTATATAGTCTTCATAGTAGTTAATAAATATCTCCTTGTACTCATCCGGTATGTATTCGAGAGCATGTAACATTTGCATTAATTCCTTATCGCCACATCTATAATTACTCAATGCCATGACATCCCAAAAATATGACATATGTTGAACATATTCAATGCTAAAGGTACGATATTGGGCCGATACTATATGCAAAGCACTTCTCATAATCGAGCCGAGTTTATTAAGCTCCCATTCATCAAGTTGTTTTGAACCCTCTTTTGTTTTGTTGTTAGTTTTTAAAAGAGATTTTCAGTTAATAAGCGAGACAGAAAGAGTTGTGGTAACGGATAACGGTTTGTAATTAAAAGAGATAGAAAAAAAGAGAGAAAAATGAATCGGCTGGATAATTTTGTTTTGTTTTTTAACTTAAACGTCTTTTAAATGTTTATAGTTAATATTGCTTTTAATTTTTATTAAAAAAAAAGTGTGATTTAATAGTTTTCCTTTCTATTACACTGGCTAACTTTAAAAATTTTGATTATTTGTTGGTAGTATAAATAAGTTATCGCAGTTTGAAAACTGAAAGCTACATATATCTTGAAAATTTGTAATGCTGCCTTTTTCGTCAAAATGTCTTAAAACAATGTTTAGTTTACGGAGATTTAAACAACGATATACATAGTTTTTTTTGTTGACCGAAACTGGAAAACTGAGATCTAAAATCAGGTTTTCAGCGGAAAGTTTTGCTTTGCTAAAAATAGGTTTGTATAAAATCTTCATATTCTGGTAGAAGTTTAATACCCTTTGTACACTTGCATTAATTTCGGAGGAACACATGGAAGATGTTGAAAATGTAAAACATGCATTTGCACTTGCACTTGAAACATCTAACATCTATTACCAATCAAAAATGTCACCACCTGTTTTTAATACTGTGTTTCTTCAAAAGTGCCAACATTTTAAAAGAAAACACCAAAAAATATTTGGAATTCATTTGGCTTAATAGTATAAATAAAATGATACTAAAAAAGACTTGCAAAAAAGGAAACATGGTAACGCTGCTTTTTGCTGCAATTGAAATTTTGCAAGTGATGCCATAATAATAATACAATTTATTGCCACTTTTCTAATGATGACACTAAAATCATCGGGAGCTGTAGAATGGAAAACAATGAGATAGGAACATCTTGTAAAGATTTGGATTTTAGCTCTATATATTTCTTATGGGAAGATTTTAACATCTTCGCCAATTGATAGTAGATGTTGGCAAGAGTGAAAAGGATATAAGGTGAACATTTTCTCCAAGATAACTTTTGTAGGAATTGGTTTTGATTGTAAAGACAGAGAACATTGACAGGTAAATAAATAATGTGCCACCTTAAATAAAACCGAAGAGCCTCAGCGTTACAAAATAATAAATAGGAATAATAAATAGATCCTAATAATTTGAAACGCATTTGTTAAGCAAGCGGATCTAACGGACAAAACACACTCGAAAGTGAAATATTTATTGCCCCGTAATATCGATCGAGATACCTGCTGCTAAAAACTTGTCAGATTAATACATTTTAGCTTTGTGGAAAAAAACAATCAATGAAGAATATAAAGTACATAATAATTTTTCATTTAAACTCTTTTTAAACAGTTTAACTTTTCTGCTTTATAGATCAAACTATTCCCTATCTAACTATCACTAGTTTCGAACGTTTCAGAGCAACCTGTCTTAAAATTGACAGCAGATATGAAATATATAGCGAATGACCAGAGTCCAATTTTCTTCCACGGTTACCAGTTGACCTTAACACTATAGGTACTGGACGGGATGTAAGCGATGTGGGCCAAGTAGATCGAAGTTTTACCTGTTTAATGCCCAGTAAAAACGTTTTGATTTTTAGTAACAGGTGGTAGCTTTTTCATACGCTACCTGGTAAGTAGTTGTCATCACAATTCTCGTTATCTTGAAAACTTCAATAAGTAATTACTAGTAATGACCTCAGTAACTATTGATTACTTCCATTAATTTCCTACTGAATATTTGCTTACTAATAATCAGCTCAATAATTACTTATTAGTCGTGTTGTTTTCAGTGCTGAATATTTACTTACTGGTAACGTATTCAATAACTACTTATTAGGTCTATCAACTAGTGAATTTTTGACTTCTAGTAAGTATATTGTAAGTACTTACAATTTAATTTACTCGTAGTTCAAAAACAACTAGATCTTTTTTGACATGTAGTAAGTGTACTGCAAGTACTAAATTCTGTGGACACCTCGAACAAAACTAAAAAGTTATTCAGTCGAAAAATAAGTAGGGTTTATTTATCTCCAACATTACTTGCTTACTTACCAGGTAAGTAAAGTTTTGTTGGGTGGCTTAAAACTTTCTCTGTCGGACTTCCATTTGTTTTTATCGAATCAAAACATTAACGGCAAATTTCGCCAAGTTCAATTATAATTAACATTCAGTTATAACTGTCAAAGCTATGTTTTTAACTGGAAGAAGCTGGCCGTAAGGCAGAAATAAGACTTCCTGGTCGAAGGTTGGGGGGTTTTTAAATTGTGGCCATAAAACTGCAGAATATCTTATAGATCACCTCTAACCAGAGTCTGGGGTGCTGGTGAGGTCGATTCAGAAGTCACAAGGTGGCTGTGGTTAACATTCAAATTCCAAAGAGGAATTGATCTTAAAGTTACCGCTATAGGGACTGATCTTTTACCTTAACCTATGAAATAGTGATTTCTAGATAGTATAAGCGCACATTATCTATTGTAATGTTCTAAATTTGTTTTGATTCTCCACCCAAAATCTAATCGATCTAGAGGATTGCACTGCCTTATGCCCCAAATTGCATTTTTTTCAACATTACAAAATCATTTGACATTTCAGACGCTATGTAAACATACAAAAATTTTGATAAAAGGGCCTCTAATTAGCAGTACAATGAAGCACAGGTGAGCTATAAATACCAACTGCAAATCTTCTTGTTTGTAGACATTACTATTATTTATCAAGTTAACTTGCGGCGAAAAACTGATTATAGCTGCTGTAACATTTTTTAATAGCTGTATTTTAAATAATAATGTCGATTTCGATATATTTCCTATCAATATTTTCGATATTTTAAGACTACCGAGCACACTCTATAATTTCCCAGCACTATCTCACACACGCATTATGCTATGTTCATACGACGATATAAAGGTATAAATACATAACACGCGTTAGTGCGCGCGCGCTCTGTCGACTTCTGACAAAAAAAAGTTAAACAAGTGTATTTTCATAGAACAAGCTACATGCAAAATATTTTGACGCGTTTGCGCCAGAAAGTTGGTTAACTTTGAACTTTTTAACGCGTTGTGTATTTTTGACAAGTAATCAGCTGACAATAAAAAGAATAATTTAACAATTTATGAATTATGAAAGAAAAACTTATTGAAGAGCTTAAAAAACATACAATATTAATATAAAAATAATAAATTCAATGAAATAATTAAATCTCGATATACAAACAAATAAAAAACAGCTGACAGGAATGGCTTTTGTAACGCGCGTTGTGTAACTTTAAACGCACGACAAACGTCGACGAATTAATGCGTGTTATGTACTTCTACCTTAAACCACTAGTTTCGCTATCTGAAACTAGATCGAGCCCTAACCGCGAAAATAACGTTTCGTTTTTTTAATAAATGACTTTATTGGCAACTCTTGCATCATCTCCTAAATTGTCATGGTCACATAAGGCACCGTACGGATTTTATATCAAGAACAATTTTATCGTACGCGACAAATTTCATACAAAATTCATATGAAATAAAATAAAAAACTCTATCCTGCAAAATTTGATTTTTGGCGCTTACGTTTTTTTTGCGGTTAGGGCTCGATCATACGATCTATTCTTGCTTCATTTTGACATTTTTTTTGTGTGATTTTATCTAAAACACACTAAAATGTTTGTAAAAATTAAAAATATATTAAATATATAAAACTTTTATTAATATTATTTTTTATAATTATCACTTTACTTTATTTAAGATCAATTTTATATTTTTTTTTTTTAATATTTTTTAATTTATTTTGAGAGCTAGTTCAGATAAACTAACGATAATTGTCATCAAAATTGGAGATGATAGTACATTTTTTCTGTTTCGCAGCATGTTTCAATATTAAACGACCTGTTTCGCTCTCAAAATTTTGTTTGGCAAAAGATGTTGTTTCGATCATGTTTGGGGCGCGAAACAGGAATGGAAGAGCGAAACACGAATATTGCTGTCTGTGTGAACATGGTATTACTTTAACCCGGTTTTAAAACTGACGAATGATCAGGCAACTTCATTTTAATCCTGAACGCGTTCACACAGTCAATTATTTTAGAATTGATGCGATTCGTTTTTATACTTGAAAGATAGAGGGATATTATTTTTACTACCAAAAACTTTTTTTTTTAATTTTTACTGAAATTCTCAAGATATTTAACATTTTTTTTTTGTTAACCAGTGTAAAATTCTAAAGAGTGTGCGAAAAGAATTGTATTTTAAAATAGTTTTTAGGTTAAATAACCTTAAAAAATACTTTTAAAATATTAATCAGATTTTTAACTAGCAAGAAGATTTGTAAATACTATTTCTTTTTTAAATTTTAAATAAAAATATACATAATTACAAAAGTTTTCTTTAACGATTACAAAGAATTTTAAAATATATGTATATGTATATACAAGTAGCGAGTATTTCTTTTGTTTTTTATCGTTTAAAACTGTGAATAGTTATTAAAAGGGGAAAAATTATTTATATTAAAAAAAATCACACAAAATATGGATAAATACTTAAAAACAAATCATATAAAATTCTAAATGAAATTCTTAAATTCTAAACTAGCGAGTTATTTTTTAATTAAAAAATACTGGTGATACCTACGCTATGGCTACTGGTAATCAAAAATTTAACTAGCAAAATCTACTTAAATATTTAAATACTTTATGTAATAGTCGAAAGTTTACTGTATAAAAGATATTCTTTTAAATATAATTATAATAAAACAAGTTGTGTCAAAGTATTAGATCCTTTTAAATTTACAAAAAAAATTAAATAAAACAAAAAAAAAAAAAAAAAAAAGGAAAGGAAAGGAAAGGAAAGGAAAATTAAAGAAAAATATTTATAACCCAACATACCTCTGTGTATTAACAAACATTGTTCGACTAATTGACGTGCCAGTGCCACTTTCAATTCGTGGGTATCGACAAGTTGTTTTTCGGCTCGCTCAATTGCCGCATATAATTTACAACGTTCCTCAATTGTATCACAGTCCATCAGGGCAGCGGTGAATGTCCAAAACCATTCCAGTTTTTGTGTTTGTTCACATTCGGTGCACACTAGCAATTCGGAGCCATTATTTTCGGGTCTTCGATAGTAATCGGATTTCCACCATTGTAGATTACGGGTGCGTTTAAGATTTGATGGTGTAAATATTTGTTTGCAATTCGGATTATCACAGCGGTAACGATGAAATTTATGCTGAAATGTTTGTGTCAAGTGGTATTTGTTGCAATATCGTTTTTTCTTGTTTACTTTTTTTTGGTATTTTATTTATATTTAGTTTAAACATAGATAAAAAAAATATGTGTTTTGTCTCTTTTTTTATTGTATATAATTTATAACATTTAAATGTTTTAAACACAAAATATTTTTAACTGAATAACATAAATGATTAAAATAGTAATGCAAAGCTGGTTGTTGGTTGGAAGCAGTAAAAAAAGAGTTTTTAATTAAATTTATTTTCTCTATAAGAACTTAAACAAGTAAAGGGCGCTTTTCTTTTTGAATGTATCAAACTTCCGATAGGGAAAATTGTCCTTGAATTTTTTTCCAGTATACTTTACCAATCACCAAGCAAAAACTTACACTAGAACAACGTTTACAAAAAGTGAATATTTATATCCAAAATTTGCGCTCTCTATGTCAAAATTGTAGAGCACTTTGTCAAGTTAACGGGTCGCCTAATCGCCCATCTTAGAAGCTAATACCCAATACAATGGGTCGATTCATGGCCATATTCAATCTTTTGGATAATATTTATACAAATCGAACTCTTACCGCGAGTACAGAAGAAGCCATCGCCGCTGTAGACGTGAGTGTGACAGAAGAGTCAAATATATCGATTCGGCGCCATTCTCAGCAACTCGGTCTCTGTCCGTCCACTACTTGGAAAATTTCAAGGAAAGATTTTGGCCTGTGTCCACATAAAACCCATCTGGTGCAAGAATTAAAGCCAGCGAACCATCAATAGCGTCGGGTGTTCAGTAATTTGGCTGAGAACCAACTGAAAGTTGAACCAGATTTATATCGTCAAATCATCTTCCGCGTTCAGACTCATTTCTGGCTTAACGTGTATGTTAACAAGCAGAATTGTCGTTTTTGGAAAGAAAGTACAATCCTTATAAGACTCTTAAGACCCCCTTACACGTAGAAAAAATCACTGTTTGCTGCGTTTATTTTTTTTTTTGCCTTTTATAAATAAAGTTTAGTAAATCCTAAACAATTTTAAAAAATAAAGCCAAAGTTTGATCAAATTACTGGTCATGCCGTTTTCGATTTTAAGAGTAATAAGAGATTCATCATGTTTCGGGCAGACTTTGAGAAATGCTTTTAAATATATCATCAAAAGGATGTTATAAATTGGTAAACCGGCTAAAATTTAATGCTGTTAAAGCCCCTTTCACACTGTTCTACAACGCTTAAGATTTTTGGTCTCACAAAATCCAATGACTTTTGGTCTGATGGACAAATTTTCATTTTGCGTCGACACTACCACACTACAACACTTCAAATAAAAAAAATAAACTCTTCAAATTATTTAACAACTGTTTTTGCTATTTTTATCAAGGGTGGGAAAGTTGATACTAATGCACTTTTTCCATACTTTTTTTTTTGGCTGTGCACCGTATTGAGAAAAGAAAGCACTCAAAATTTTATATTTATTTTTATCATTCTATTAGAAAAATAAATAAAAATTTGTAAAACAAAAAACTATTTTCCATCCCTGATTTTTTTCTTGTACTTCTATAAAAATACAACTCTGATACAATGAAAATATTATTGTTTAGAAAAATTTCAAAAAATCGTGTGAGCCATACGACTGTTTAATATCTAAACGTATTTTTTGACAATTTAAAACGAATTGTTTTCACACTATCAAACATATTGAATCTAACTGAATTTTTTTGACATGCCGTAAGACTCAGTATTATAGTGTAAACGGGCCTTTAATAAAATCTGTTGTCCAATTTCTACAACATCATACATTTAAGAGAAACTCCTAAAAGAAGGCACTTTTAAAGTGTGTATGTGAAAGATAGAGAGAGAGAGGTAGAGTAAAAGATAAAAAACTAATTTTAAAATTTTTCCTTTAAGTCGGTGACGCCCAGTTCTTAGGCCTAGAACACTGATGGGATTTGTTGTACAATTCTACCAAATTTGGTACAATCGAAACTTTATTTGTACACTTGTACAATTCATCCTTTTTTGGTACAATTTAAAAAAAAGACTCACGAAGTTTCATAATTTCTTTAAGGTTGATTAACTTACGTTTCTCTTCAAAAATACAATTTATGACCAGAAGAACTAAAAATGTATGTTCATGATTTCATCCAAATTTTTAAAATCCAAATTTCATGCTAACATATTCCAAATCGCCACTTTTGTCGATTGTTTTGGTGACACTATCAACCAAGCATCTACATTTTTGTCTGCCCTTGATAAAAAATAAATAAATAAATAAATAATAAAATAAATTAACTTTAGCTCCTTCTTAGTTTTTTTATACCCACACCACAATAGTGGAGAGTGTAATATGCGTTTGTGCTGATATGTGAACACTAAAAAATATAAATAGTATACTGATCGACTCAGAATCACTTTATAAGTCGATTTAACTATGTTCGTCCATCCAGCTGGTTGTCTGTCCATGTAACATTGTGCTCAAAGTACAGTACGCAATATTTTAGGTAAATCGGTGATATTTTGTACTTAGGTTCCAATTCATAAGGACAAATTCTTCTGAAAACAGTGAGAATCGGTTCACAATTTCACATGGCCCCCATTCAAACTTCTTTTCGGAACAGTGTTTGATCCTATATTATCTTATTGCGTTATTATTTAGATCAAATTTCTACCAGACTAACTTTCTTATAAATGTTGGTATTGATATGAAAATTGGCGACGATAACTTTTGTTATAGCTACTATGTCATATTAAAATGTTATGCTGGTGGACCCAAAATTTACTATAGATCCCATATAAGCCTTCATTCTAAAATCACGTAAGGGCAAACAAATCTCATATAGATGTAGATATCAAAATGTTATTTGGCACAATGAACTATCACATGAATCTTAATGCCCTAACATAATTTTGTTATGGGGGTTCATGATTGCCCATGGGTTCCAAATACGGAACACTTTCGAAAATTTGTCTTTATATACTTTGGTGTAGGGTATTAAATGCTCGGGCTTGGCCGACTTTACTTTCTTACTTGTTTGGTTTTTGTTATTATTGAATAAAAAAAGTGTTATTTTATAGCGAAATTTTGGTACAATTTATGTCAATTTGGTACAATTTTGCCATTGAAACAGTACAATTTAAGAATTTCCAGATCCCAACAGTGGCCTAGAACAGAATAAAGTTGTTGTAGAAGTAGCTGAAGCTGACGAATGCTCTGTAGCCAAACTAAGTTGAAAATTTAGAATTTTGCGCTTCAATTTCAACAGCAACTACGTATTCTGTTTGCACTACTTTAAAACTGCTATGCGTTCGCATCCAGGCATTGCATGATTTTTGTACCTCACTTGCGTTCTACGTTTGTGGCATTACCACAAGTAAATATAAAATTTCATTTATTAAAATCAGCTGATTTGTTCGTACGCTGCTTGTGACGCTTACAAAAGTGGAATATAAACCTTATGTAGCTTGCTACATATAACTACACAGATTTCACAGCGAAAAGCCGTGTAACGCGTGGTGTGGACCTTCAGCTTTATAAAATTATACGGCAGCGATGTCGAAACACGTATACACTAGTATTCTTCGTATGAATGTCGATGACAACCATTCAGCTGTTGCTTTGTTGACATTTTAACAAAAAAGAAATCAACTTAGTTGCCATTCAAATAGCGTTGAAGTGAGATCTCAACTTTTTTAAATTACTCAAAATTTTAACGTCGTGTTTTGCTGCTTCTACCACATGCACAAAATTATGATTGTGTGTTTTTGGGCACCACCGCTTTAGGTGGTTTCCAGTATATTCAAAATTTTGAATATACATACGGGTACACAGATAATAGTACGTACTCCCTCTTAAACTAGAGTTTAGGAATAACCCTGGATTTCTGATCGATATTTTTGCTTGCATCTGCAAGGCATCGACACACTGTCAAAATAAAACTACAAAAAATTCGGGTCACTTTCCGCTTTTTATACATTTGAAAACTAATCTGCCAGCACAGATAATTATACGTACGATGCCAAATAGAAAGCTAATGGCGTTTTATTTTCTGAGTAAAATTCTGCATTTATTCTGCCTTTTACATTTTTTATGATCTTTTCTGAAAAACATGTGTTATTTTCAAAGTTTAAAGCGTTCTTTTCTGATGATGTTCCCTTTAAAATTAAAAAAAAAATGCTACACGTTCAACACTCATTTTAAATAAAGGGGCATGAGGCAACACTACATCAAGGCGAATTCAGAACAAGGTGGTGGCAAGTTGTTTCTGTTGGCCTTGGATTGTTGTAGTCTTGCCACCACCTGTAATTTAATTTACCTTGCGCTAATTGTACTTTATTGTTTAATGCCGAAATTTGTGTTCTTTTGTAAACGAAAAATATGAAGCACTTCTTAAAAATTAGGGGTGCATTAAAAAATGTAGCCCAATCACATGTAACACTTATGCAACACTTTTTTTAGAAAAGAAAACGCCATAAATTTGCAAGCATATTCATAAAGACTGCAGTAATTTTAGAAAAAAAATATTCTCTTTTGTTAAAATAGGTAAGAAAACAAAAGGATATTTGTACCGAAATGCGTGAACATATTTAAAATAAAGGAAAGAATGGAATTTCTTGAGTTTAATTTTTTAAATTGTTGGACGTGCCAAGTCTACAGTGCAGACTGTAATAAAACATTTGTTTGAGTCTCAATCCCTAGCAAGCAAGCCAAAAACTGGACGTCCACCCAAAATTTCCCCACGAGTTGAACGATTTCTAAAAAGTATTGTTACTTAAAATCCTAAAACAGCAACCGTGGAAATTCGAAACTCTTTGGAAAATTACCACAACATTAATGTTCATTCAGAAACAGTGCGAAGTGTTCTGCGAGAAAGCGGATTCCATAGTCGCGTACCAAGAAAAAACATTAATTAGGGATATAAACAGAAAAAAGCGACTCGATTTCGCACTTAAGTATGCGGGGAAATAAATAGTCTTAAATATAAATAATTAAATTAATATTTGTTTCATTTAAAATTTTTGGTTTATTTACTTTTTTTAAATATAACCAATTTTTGGAAAATTAAAAAACTTTTAAGGGGTACGTACTATTATCTGGGTGACTGTACATAATTTCAATAATTTTTTTTTGAACGAATAAGAAAAACAATGAAAATGCTTAAAGATGAGTTAAAACCATAATGAACAAAAAATAAAAAAAAGCTGCATTAAGTAAATTAAACTAATAATAGGGAAATAAAACAATACATTCATTCTGCTACATTTAATTGCAAATGGCATTCACATTCAAGTAAAACAAGAATCATTCATAAAATTCCAAAATAAAAATTTGTTTAAGAAACAAGAACATTCAGTCCGTTTCCTTTAATCATGTAAAAAAATAATATTTATATAGACATTTTAGTAACAAGTCAAGCAAGCATTCTGGCAATTTGTCAGAGATGGTGTTTTAACAGCCTGTGCCCCGGTGTCGACCGCTATCGTTAGCTTGCATTTTCAACGAGAAACCACTGATTTGCGGCCCACTAAGAATTTTCAGCACGAAAAGTCGATCGAATATGCAAGCGACCGATAACGTAACAGTTTTCATACAAATTTGCGGCCCACTAAGAAATATTATGCGACCACAACTGTCATAATCAGTCACTTGTGTTGTAGTTGTCGACAGAGGCATATTTTTTTTAATATTATCTGCCGTATTCATAAAAAATTAAAATGAATTTGAATTGTATTTTAAGAAAAATTTTTATGAAAATTTTGCCTTAAAACACATTTCAAACTTATTTTATTTTTATGAATACGGCAGTATATGTATAAACAAAAGAAAAGGAGGCAACATGTTAATAAATTGAAAAATGATAATTACAGCAAATTTCGAACTACCAGTACCACTGGTTAAAGATTGATGTTTGACTGTTGGCTGGCAGGCACCGCAGTGGTGCAGAGGTTAGAACTCAAAGAATTCTGATGAAAGAATGTGGTGATTCTTGAAATATATAAATTCAACCCGGTTTCGAGCCCTAGCTCAGTCAAGAAAATTATCAATAAAAATTCTATTCTACATTTTTTGTTTTCTCCTTTGTATTCTATTCTGCTTTGTGTGTAGCCAGAGTTCTATTTTTATGGCTTAATTTGTACATATGTTTTGTCGATTTTTATTTCCAAAATAGCGTTTTATTTGTGTAATTGCTGAATGAATTACGTTAGAAACGCAAAACCAGTCGACCGACAAGTCAATATTAAGAGGGCCGCTTAAGAGAACGATAATGAGTGACTTGTTGTCTTTAAGGTGTTGATCGGCATCGGGGGCCGGGCTGTAAGTGTCTATTTGCTTGAAGAGAGTAAGTGAGTTTTTGTATTTGAATGTTTGATTGCCAAATAGTTTGTATACATGTTAAGTCCCGTTTGCACAAATTACCAATAGCTTAAGGTAGGCTTTTATCGGTCGTATAAAACGTGTTTCATTATTACACTTTTACTTTAACCTAAAGTGAGTGATAAGTTAAAGTTTCACTCTCCTTGGTAGGTTAAAGTCAAGTTGCAATAATGCAACACTTTTTATACGGCCGATAAAATCCAACCTTTAGCTATTGCGGGCCTTGGCCTTTTTTAGTTAATTTTTCATAGAATATACGACAAGAGCAAAAAAAAAAAAATAATTATACACACACTTTCGAATTTTAATTGCATTACAGTTTCACAATAAGAAAAAAGTAAAACGGCTGCGGATATTTCTTTAAGTTAAATATTTGTTGTTGTATTAAACAATTGGAATATACACATCAATCAAATCACAACACCAAAAAAAAAAAACATTGAACGATTAAATTTAATTAACATTTAAATTCATATGTAATAAAAATAATAAAATGAAAATATAATAAATATAAAAAAAAAATTATTTAATTAGCTAAAGAGGCAGGGAGTTGAGCTGGGATACAGTGTAGAAATTGTATAAGAAATACTTACAAAATCCTCATCAGGATATGGACGAAAACATTTTTCGCATTTGCAATCAATGCCTCGTGTTGCTAGTTGCAAATTACGTTGACTATACAGCGATTGTCGATAGTTCCCACTAACGAAACAATTGCAAATGCAAGCATCTGCTGGAATTTCTCTTGTGGCAAAGGCGGTCAACTTGCAACCATTGATCTTGCGATAAATCATATCGACACAGGAGTGACGACAATGGCTGAGGGTTTGTGGAAATACAGCATACGCTACAGTCGTTACATCGCCGGCTATAAGATGTAAATAGCCTCGACGTACATGGCGCACGGTCTCCCAGAGGGTAAACTCATCGTTGGGCGAGAGTACATGAGGATCGGAAGGCAGCACAAATGATGGGCAGTGAACGAGGTTTTTGTGCCGCAACTGGCAAATGTGGCGCAACAGCAAAGCGGACGCGAGCAATTCCCATTCCTGACGCGCTAGCTTTGCTGCTGCGGGCATTGTCAGTTCGAGTAGTTCAAAAAAATCGGTGTACTCGCCCAAGTAGATGGCAAGTATGTGTGCGACAATGGCAAAAGAAACCATACTTGGCTTTTCCTCCTTATCCAAGTGGGATTCTAAACGCAATAAAGCTGAATACGATGTTGATGAGGCAGCTAGCGAGGCGGACGAAGAGTTGCAATTGCGTTCGGTCAGTATGCTGTTGAAGGCATTCCACATTTTGCTGACCGTGGGTTTTTTACGACAATGAGGCACCACCTGAGGTAGGCCGTTGATGAGCATGCGAAAGGCGAGCTGCAATAGGCGTGGCTTTGAAAACTCTACACCGAATTCTTCAAAGAGTTCGATTTGATGGGCATAACATTCGAGCGCATGTATGGAAGCGTGTGCCGCACGGCATTTGCGTGAACAATAGACGGCTGTACGATTAGAGCAAAAAATGCATGGAAACGGTACAAATTGTGTGATGCCGCAGTGATCGCAAACGCGTGCTGCGCCACTAGGCACAAAAACGGCGGCTTCCTCTTGAAATATAGGTGTATTATTGGGTATGTCTACGATGGATCGTAAATAGGCGCTTTTTGTGGTAGTTATGACATTGGTATTGTCTAACCAAGCCCTGCAACATGGAATAAAAATAAATTTAAAGTTAGCTGAATTGGCATTTATAAAAAGATTTACGTACACTTCATAGATTTTAGTACCATTACTTATTAAATCGTTGTCTGTCTGTACACCCATTTCAATCTTTTCCGCCTTCAGTACTTCACATTCATGCCACAGCTCATGGGTGCGTGCTTCAAAGGTTTCGGAGAGTTCCATGTGTAAAAGCTCATGCAAATGTTGTTCGCATAAAGAAAAATTACGCATTTTTAAGGCACAAGAGGCTTGACGCAGTTTTATCAATGGATGATACTCTTCCGGATAGCCCAAATCCAAGGCGCATAAACAATCGTCATAAGATTGCTGAAAATAGAAATCCAAGTTAATTTAAATTTTTAAAAGTAAGAGGAAACCCTTCCATTTCGTTTTTCTAATCAATTCAGTTTTTTATTTGTTTTAAAATTATTTTCAAAAGGAAAATATTTACTCACTCTTCTCCATTATAATTAATATCAAGTTATAATAGAGAATTTATAATTATATGCATGTTACTTATTTACACGTACCACTGCACTCTACACACAAACACTCACACACTTGACTTCACTCCAGCGCACTTCACTTGCTTTCAACAAACAACAAACTGCTGTCATCAGCAACCACTGCCACCTAATATTCATCCAAACACTAACTGCACAGTGTTACAAATTGCAGTGATTGAATCGGTGCATGGGTGAGAAAAAAAATTGTGCATGTGTGTGTATTTAGAGTACATATTTGCATTTTGTTTATATTGCATTGCCTTACCTCAAACATGCCGCAGTCATGCAATACTGTGGACCTATTTGCATGCGCCATTGCGGCTGCTATACTATCTTGTGATGGCGCCAAAAATATTGCTTCCGTATAGAGGTCACATGCTTTAAGAGCATGTCTTTCTTTACGATAGGAATCATTGCCGGCTTCTCGCATTCTTCTCGATTCTTCGTCTGATTTGAAATCTTCAGTTCTGGCGCGAAGTTGTTGAAACCATTCAATTACCAGAGACCTGATGTGGAGTAAAAGAAATTAGAAATTAAAAAAGATATCGAAAATAACTTTACACATCTTTTTAACTATGAATTATGATTTAAATTGTAATATTAATAATAATTTAATTGCCGGTGACAATAATATGGTAACATTAGCCATAATATGCTTAATAAAAAGTTTTATAGGTGGGGACCGTATTGAAATTTTTTTCTTCGCGTGTAGACTGAACATAATGAACCAGCTGTAAAATCCACAACCTTTTAAATTTACAAAGCACTGAATTTTCAATTGGATGGTACTCCACAAGAATGATAGAAATAATGATTACGTCTATTGGCAAATAATTTTAAGCTGGCAAACTCAAGATAGTTTTTGTTTAAATTCGGGGCTGCCAGCTCTTATGTTGTGCATACATATCTTAGTTCCAATTTACAATGTGGACATTTGTGGACAGACGAAGTTTGTTGATAAGGATGCGACGCTGTATGCTTGACACACTTTACTTTTACCTACAAACTGCGTCTGTCCGGCAAGAAATGTCCACATTGTATATTGGGACTTATAAGATATTCGAAAATCTAAGGGGGTTAAACCTTTCAATTCTTGCCGTTCACAGAATACGCCACCTTACGAGAACTCATGCACATGTCGTCATCATTGTCTTTGTTCATAATAACTTTTCGGTATTACAGGATAAGACTGATAACTCCATAAACGACCAAATAATCTATTCAGGTAGCCGCATAGACGCTTGTCTCTCAGATAAAGGCTAGATTACACTATTATACTTTGTATTAATACATGTCAAAATCTCAAGTAATATGATAAAGTGTGATAGTGTGAATGCAATGTGTCACGAAAATGACAAGTATTATGAAACAAGTTTGACATCCAATACGACTTCATCGTTTTTTGAAAAATTTCTAAACAACAATACTTTGCATTGGATCAGGGTTGCATTTTTTTCATGTGTGAGTGTTTATACTTTGTGTGATGGTGTGAACACAAACTGTCATGCTACATTAGATTTTTTGACACTCGCAACAAAACTCATTAGATTTCTATCTCACAAAGTATTATGGAATACGTAAGACTTGTGAGATAGTGTAATCTAGGCTTAAGGGAATATACTTATTTGGCTCTCACCTTTAAAAAAAAGGTGTTAATTAAAATAAGGTGACGTTCAAAGAATGTCTCTTATAAATTTTCTTTAGTAGCAATAAAGCGAAAAGGATAATGAGATTTTGCCCCTTCGAGGAATTAAACGATGTGTCTGACATTGTATTCAAGTTGATTTTTATGTTTAAGCTTCCTTGAACTCAATGATTATAGAGTGAGACAAGACTGGCTATATCCGAACTAGCAGCTGAACTTGAAATTACATAAGAACTAGAATTAAATATAACCCGAACTAGAACGTGAAAAAGAACCTGAAATGGAACCTGAACTAGACATGAAATAGAGCAAAGTAGAACTTAACTTAATTATTATATGAACTAGACACTAATCTTTTACATGACCTAAGCCAAACCTGAAGTAGAACCAAACTAGAGAATGATTTGTAAGATGAACTAGAACTTAACTTTAAACTTAAACTATAACCTAAAAAGAAACCTGCAACATGGAATAAAAATAAAACTTAACTGAAACAGGAGGTAGAACCTTAACATTAACATGAACTACAACCTGAACTTATAGCTGAACTAAAACAAATTCTGGAACCTTACAAAATCTTAAAGCTGGAGACAATAACCTTAATCCCTGTCTGAATAAACTAAAGGCTGAACTATAATATGAACTAGAACCTGAATTTAAACATGAATTACAGCCCGAACTTAAAGCTAAACTAAAACCAATTCTAGAATCTAAGCATATCTTGAACCTGAACAATAACCTTAATCCTTGTCTGAATTAACATAAGGCTGAGCTATAAGATGAACTAGAATCTGAATATTAACATGAACTAGAACCTGAAATGAAACCTGAACTGGAATATAAATCGAATAGAAATCGAATGTAGAGCCTTAACTATTAAATGATCTAGAAGCCAAACTAAAATCTATTCCAGAACTTGAACAAGAACTCGAATCAAAGCTATTAAATTTTGTATTTTGAAGCAAATATAAACTTTTTTTTTTAGTTTTTCGCATAAACGATTTATTTTATCCTTTATGTCTTTCTGGTAGCTAACCGCACGGACATTTTATAGTATCTAACGAATCCAATTTGCTAAAAAAAACTTTAAGTTCTTTATAAATGTATATGAGTATGTATAATTATTTATATTTTACTTAGATAATAACTAAGCATTAATGTTGATTTCTTAAACAATCTTATATTGATTTGTAAAAAAAAAACACTTTAAATAATTAGAACGTGCACACATTCCTCAGTGCAATGTGCTATTAAGGACAATTACATGAATTAAGAAACATTACAAAATCTCAAAGTGAAACTATGACAATTACATTTGCCACCAAAGCAAATGGCTAGTAAGCAGCGGAATTAATTGCTTTCGTGAAATTAAGAACAGGAACACTGTCATGGAAACAACGTATATTGAAAATTGCATATAAAAGGATTATTGATAGTGGAAAATTTATATTTTTATTAAAAAACACACCTCACCAGGAGATGAAGTGACAAACAAAGAATAGAGGAAATCTTATTAAAACTCTTTAACAGCAAATCAAGTGGAAGGAAGCAAATAGATAAAAAAATATATAAAAACAATCTGGATAAAAATAACAATGAAACACTGTTCTAACCATTCATGAGGACTAAAAGAAAACAGCGAAATGACACTCAAATACTTGTTTCTTTGGCAGACTAATCCACTACATTACAACGACAACAATAATCCTCGAGTAAGGAAACAGAAAGAATGGGGGAAAAGCGATAAGGATGCAGATTGCATTTTAAGGAAAATTTTAATAGTTTATAAGGACACACCTACTCAGATATACATACGCAGACACATAAACATATTTTATTGGTTTTTTAACGCTGCTTCCGGAAAAGGAAATGAAACTTAGAAAACTGAATCGTTTTTAGGGGCAAACAGAGAGGAACAAAGAAAGCTGAAATCAATGTGCAGGGGTTTTTTTCTCCTCAAAAAAAAGGCAAAAAATGATAAGATTTTAAAAACAACAAACAAACAGTGTAAACGAAATAATTATTTATAGTGAACTATAGAAATATTTTCGATATATTGAGCCAAATCTTTAAATAGACTTTTGCAGTATATGTATGTCATATTTACAAATTGAAAGTGATTCATTTTTCACTACTAACAAAAATTTTTTAATTGTAAATACGTACGTAAGTATGAACAACCAATTAAAAAATTTGTTCAACACGAAACCAACAACCGCCAACATTAGAAAACAACAACAACAAAAACAAATATACATATGTACTTATAACTGTGATAAAGACAAAACCATTAATTAAGTATTGAAATGTCAGCTTGCCAAAATATTTTACAAACATAAATCTATTTATTACTTTATAAAAAAAAAAAAATCTTCCAAAAATGGAAAAACAAAGATTTTCAAAACTAAAATAAAAAAAAAAAGTTATAAAAGCGCCATTTAGAAAAGTATCAAAGAGTGAATAACTAGGAATTATAAGAAAATAAAGTTAAAGGAATAACTTCAAATTAATTTTAATTAAAAACAAAAAATATATACATATGTATGTGCATTCATACATACATACATATGTATGAATATATTTACAAACATTAATGAAAAATTCAAAACACGCCAATGTATTGCATGTAAAATTTACAAACTTTTTTTTGGATTTTTTTTCGTACACGATACACGTGACCTTATTTTAAAGGAATAACAGTAAAATTAAGAGTAAGAGAGAAAGTGCTTTGTATATAAGTAATAGAGAGAGAGAGAGAGAGAGAGAGAAACGAATTGTAATGAAAGAAAGAAAAAGAGAAACAAATCCTGTGGAAAAAGTGTAAACAGTGTTGCCATTAGGATACGAAAGATACATTTCTCGTATCTTTTGATGACTTCAAGTACCATGTATAATAAAATATTAAAAGACTGTTCAGCGTTGCCGACTTAATACTAATGCAATAGCAGATTTAATAATGAAGAAAGAAAGCATTAAGGATGTTTTAACATACGATCCACCTAAATCGATGATTACTAGTACATAGTGCGAAGTTGTTCTGAAGAAATATGAACATCTTTTTTATTTTCAGGAAATTTATATGAACTTTATGATATAATCGCCTTAGTAAAAAAATACCTAATATTTATGACTTAAATAATTATAAAAATTAATTTATATGGTATCCGGGTATTTTCGTTACCTAAATCGAAAAAGGCCCTAATTACCCCAAAATTTAAAATCGACTTTTTCAGTGATTTTGATGTAATTTTAGCTAATTTTTTTTAACACTTTTTATGTTATTTTCCGACAATTTGTTTTTTTAATCGATTAAGCGATCTTAAACTAGTTTTTGAGTTTGTTTTAAATTTTGCAATGTTTCGCGAACTTTAGCCCTGTTCGCGATAAACGCGATTTGTTCCTGTAAGTTATCTAATTCTTTACAGCTTAAACGATTAATAATGAAAAGTATACTTTGCTAATTTCTGCTTATTTAGTAATTTTTATCGAACTTTTGCCATTCCTTATTGTTTTAGGGACTTAAAATGAATTTTATGGCGAAATATTAAAATTTTTTTTGGAATATTTTTTTGTTACTGTCCGACATTGTGTCTTTTTTAACCCATTTAGCGATTTCAAATTAATTTTAGTATTTGTTTAAAATTTTGCAATTTTTCGCGAATTTTAGCCATATTCGCGAAAGAAGCGTTTTTTCCTGTGATTCCTAACAGCTTTCACGATTTTTTAATAAATATAAGACGTTGCTATCGTGCTGCGGTAAGCAAATCAGCGATCTTTAGTTCAACTAAAGTTTTTTCGAACAAAAACTTCGAATACACAAAAACAATTTATGAATTATGCGGATTCAAAAAATTTTTCATTTTCAACTCGAGTCGAAACCTAAAACATATACATTTTCTTTACAATATTCATTAAATATGAAATAAAAGAGTATGTTAATAAATGTTAAACGTTATAAATAGATTTTCAAATATTTTTCAATATGTATCTTTTTGGGGAAAAGTGTATCTTTTTGGCAATTAAAATGTATCTTTCTCGAAATTTCACTGGCAACACTGGGTGTAAAAGGCAAGCAGGGTTACCGTTAAAAATTTTTTGCAAAGTTCAAAGTGGCACAAAAGGTCGTTTTATAAAAATAAAGTCGCACAAAAAAGCAATTTAAAAAAATAAAAGTTGCAAGCTTTTTTAATGGGGTTTTTTTAAACGGACCAACAAAGCAAAAACCATGTAGCGTTCTTAACATTTTCTGACTGTATTAAAAGATAATCATTTCATAGCGGCACAGCTCGGGGTGAGCTTAAGCTTAATCTGTTATGTTTCTCCTTTCTTCTCTATTTTCGGCTTTCTGTTGCCAATTTTGAATACCAATTATGCTTAAGTCGTCTTCTTCGCAGTATCTCCATCTTGTTAGCGGCCGTCATCTTCGTCCAGTACTTCGGATGTCGTAAATTAACATTGATTTTTGCGGTCTGCTGTAGTTCATTCGTGCCACGTTGGCAGGACATTTTCTATATTGCTCAAATATTCTTAGGCGCTGCTGTTCGTTAGCCGTCATGGACCACGTTCTGTATCCAAACATAGCAGTTGGTCTTATTATGGTTTTGTTAATATTAAGTTGGCACGTTTTTTAAAATAAATTGGACGTAAATATTTTCCTGTGGGCAAAGTACGCTCTATTTGCGGTCACTTTTTCCGTCATGCATACTGTTGTCGTTTGTTAGGAGATCGCCTAAGTATTAAAAGCTTCCTACACCTTCGAAGATAAATTGCTTAAATTTTCATGCTTTTAAATCACCAAATGCAAGAAATATTAAAATTGTATTAGCTGACAAGGTAAACGTTGTATTGCCATAAAACTATTTTTTTTTCAGATGTTACAGTGTCTTCATGCCAAATTTTAAGAAAACCGGTTGATTAGCTAAGAAGATATAGGAAGGGGGAGATTTTATTCCTCTTGCCCTATTGAACGCCCTAAATGATAATAATTTTAAGCTATAGTTCCTTCCAGATGTTACACTATTTGCCTGCAACATTTAAAAAAAATCGGTTGATTAGTTAAAAAGAAATAAGGAGGGGAGCTTTTACCCCTCTTGACCTATTCCCTGTTTCCTTTTAGATATTACAGTTTCTGCATGCCAAATTTTAAGAAAACTGGTTGACTAGTGAGGAAGATATAGGGAGCGGGTGCTTTTATCCATCTTGCCCTCTTTCACGCCTTATTCCCTATTTTCAGATGCGAAAAGGTCTGCATGCAAAATTTTAAGAAAATCGGTTGATAAGTTAAGAATATATAAGGAGCAGGAGCTTTTACCCCTTTGCCCCTTTATACCTATTTTCATACCTAAAAAATACACATACAAAATTTCATAAAAATCGGAGAAGTTCATTTACACAAACACTGTGACATAAGAATTTTAAAGGGTATCTTTTATAGAGTGACACAAGTTTAAATCATAATAAAAAAGGATATATATTTTTAATATCAATGAAATGGGCTCTATTGGAAAGAAAATTTTATAAAATAAATGTTTACATATGATATCTGCCATGTGGCCGCCACGGCTGGCGCGTGGAAGGCGTAATCTGGAACACCAATTTTCAACAACTTTTCTCATTCTGACCATCATCGTTTTTGAAGACATATGGGCTCCGCCAGCACATAAAGCGCTGCACACAGTAATTTTCTGTGGATTTAATGGTGTTTCAACAAAAGCTTATGGATTCTCCTCATTCCAAATGCGACAATTCAACTTTTTTACGTACCCATTCGACCAGAAATGGGCTACATCGGAAAATAAAATTTTAAATGGAAATTCAGCCTATTTCAACAATTGCACGCGTTGCTCTGGTTTAAGTCGATTAATACTGAAATTTCAAAGCAAACTAAATAAAAAGCAACTATCAGCTGTTAAATGGATGCTCAAATAAAGCAGTGATGCCAACACAAAGTTGTGACGCTCTAAAAAAAACGCCCTTTATATATAGATTAAATTTGTTAGCAATTTTTTTAAAAGCTATGTGTCGGTCACTTGTGACAGTCAATTCTGTTATTCTCACATGAACGAAAACTTTCGAAGACAAATACATATTATTATTTATTCCTTTTGTTCTTGAGAGGAACATAAGGTCACATATTTAGTTATATATTAATATATGTGTTTCCCTTGTTCCTATCAGGAACATAGGGTCTCCGTTGTGGTTTCTGTAATCATTACTGTTAAAGGTGAGCAGATGATTGGTCTAATGCACCCGTTTCTGTTGCTAGGGCTGCTAGTTGAGCCAACAGGATTGCTTTTCCTACAAAAGCCGCCCAATACGAAGGCCGGAGGTAGTCAGTTTTGTAATGACTACATTTACTTAAGCCTAGATTACACGGAATGTTAAAATCCACATGCGCATATGGTTCTGACGTTATTTCGACGTTTTCACACAAAACGCAATTACCATTGTGGCTTTGTCAAAACTCGTTTCTGTATTCACAAAAAATTCAGCTTAACTACATGTGGTACTTTAAGTGTGTTTTCGGAAAAAACCTGTCGGCTAGCCCCCTTGCTAAGAAACTAAAGCTATCTATCCTTCACTGATAAATAGATGCTACTGTTCTGTTGATTAGCAAGACCACCTAAGAGAATCCGCTAGTAGGCCAAAATTCCCTACAAAGGGTCGAAAAACAGACCTAAGAAGATAACTTTAAAGATCATTCTGCCCACGATATAAAGTTCAAACCACAGCCACCACGTAATTCCCGAAGGAAGCTCATATATAACTTGTCAAAGACTTAAGTTCCAGTGGCTACTGGTTTCCATGGTACCAGAAAGAAACTCTGTTTAGCCATCATTCAATTTCAAACCCTGCATATTTTTGAGTATTGTTTCCCCTAGTTTTCTCCCGAAAGTTCCACGTCACGAGGTTGTGCCTTCCTTAAGACCCTTAGGAAATTCCTGATGAGGAGGGAGGCGAGTACAAATGGCACATTTTTCGACGGTAATATTTATTACGAAGCCTAAAAGTGAATACAAATATGTATGTATGTATGCATATAAAAAAAAACATGTCCGCTGCGACTTTTTGGCAATGTCCTTGTCTCTTTTAATTTAATAGTCGAACGAAATATTTTGCAGACTGTCCAAAACTATCGGTTGGAGGCTGATTGTCTAACGATTAAATTAAAACGTGCGGTTTAATTTTCAAACAAATTTTTTTAGTCAGAATTACCTAGAGGGGCTTATGGCACGAATATTGCCCTCAAAATTAGTTCGTGACAATCGAAAAATTAAGTCTGATTTACATCAGAGTTCTTAAAATGTGTATTTTTCTATTAAACGTTAAATAGATAAGCTAAGAGAATCATTAGAACAATGCTATACAGGGTGGCGCATAAGTAACGTTATGATTTAATAAGTAAATAAAACTTTTGCTTCCGTTTTTTTTAGAATTAACTTTGAAAATCTTGGGAAATTTTTAATGGAAAGACTCAACACAAAACCAAAGAGTCAAAAGTTGTTCAATTTTATTTTGTAAGTCAGCATAAGATTATCCAGACAAAAAGACCATATCGAGACATTACCGCAAAAAAGGCTTATGCGACATCATTTAAAATTTTTGTTTTTTTTTAATAACTGACTTTTTTGGCGCTTAAGCTTTTTTTGCGGTTATGACTCGATATCGAATAATGAGCGTTAAGACCCATTTTTACCTTAATGGTCACGTCAAAAAACAAAATTACAGACACCCAAAATCCAAGAGTAATTGTTGACCACCAAATGTACCCACTTAGATGCAGATATTTTTTTTACGACAAATGTAAATGACATTCAATACCGGGCTGTTTGTTTTCAAGGCTTGAGGTAGAGAACAAACCAAAACTGTGTTTTCAACAAGATAGAATCAGAGCTTATAGCTCATATAACTATGGCTCTCCTGCGCGAAATGTTTGGCGATATTTTTCTGATTTTAAATGGAAACCGCGTTCGCCAGATTTAACGGCTTTAGGTTTTTTCCTTGGGGTTACCTAAGGAATAAGGAGTATTCCCATAAGAAAAGAACTATCCAACAGCTTAAGGCGAATATCCGAGATGAATTGAGTACAAAGAATAATCTTAGGCACCCGATGTCGATCGACAATTTAAGCGGACGACAACAAGTCCCTCATTATCTTTTTCTTAAGCGGCCCGCTAATTAACGACTTCTCAGTAGACAGGTTTTACTTTTTTTTACACTATGAACGATTCTTGCCGGACAGAAAAAGTTAAAGCATATTAAAAGAAATTCATGGAGTTTGGTTTTTAATCCAAATTTTTAATTAGGCTAAAGTTCATCAAATTTTATTTTCATTATATTATATATATTCTTGTTTAGGAATTTTGCACCATGAAATGAATTAAAATTTATTGATAGTTTTTCATTCTTGACTGCTGCGGCCCACCAACCCAGTCTTTTAGGGACAGGTTATCCTCACATGTTTCAATTGTAACCACTCAATTGGTTTTAAAGATTTGCTTGCAGCTTTTACTTTTACCTCAGCAAAATTTCAAACCTAAGACTTAAAACTGTCTACGGAATCTTCTTTTACACTTCTTTTTGAAAATTTTAGAAATGAAGTTTTATAGGTTTTATATCTTAGTATTATCGATCCAACCAACATAAATACTCTTGGCACCTGACACTTTTTAAAGTTTTTTTTTAACGATTAGAAGAAGAGCTAATCCCCTAACAAAATTATCTTATAACAGGTGACACTTAAGGGCGTTGACATATTTACAATTTGTCAGCAATGTAAAATTTTTGGTTTGTTAGCTGTTTTAAATGTTGTATAACATTCTTAACTCCACAAAACAATAACATTTTCTGAGAATATGGTTGGAGAAGAATCCAAGTGAAATACATATGCATATTAAATGTACGCATAGTTTACAACTTTTTAACGCATTTATGAACATTTATGTGTCTGCCAAGCGATTATATTGTCATTACAACTGTGTTAATTTATGATTTGTTTGTCCAGAATAGTATAAAATGCTGTATTAAATGCTGTTGAACTATGGATCCAACGAAACGTTTCCTGTTCTGAGAATAAATAATAACTTTTGGCACAGTGCCCGGCAAAACATAAGTAGTGAAAATATCTTGGTGTGCTGCTAAATATGAAAGTACTGAGAGAAATTATTGAAAAAAACATAATTGATTTATTTATTCTATGATACAACATTATTAAGACTAGGGATTGCTGTTTGCTTTCAACCGAAATCGAAACCGCGGTTTTAAAGGCCTAAAAACCCACACCGAAAACCGAACAAAAAACCTCGGTTTTAGCTTTTACTTTACTTTTATGCTTAAAGAAATTGCAAATTATACATAATACTCGAACTTCATATGCAAAAACTTTATACATAACAGCCTGCAACAATGGCAAGGAATTTCAAAATTCTTAAGATTCAAAAAAAGTACTAAGAAGAACAAATGTTACCTTTTTAAGTCTTAAGTAGACACCTACACTGAAAAAATTTTCTTCGCAATACCAATGAATTTTGACATTAATCCCATGAAAAATTGCATTAAAAAGGAACCTATGCAGCGCTTCGTTGGATCAATGAAACCTGTTTCATAAAATGTATTTAATGAAACATTACATTAGATCTATGAATATTATTCATTGGATGAATACTTTCAATAAATTAAAAAAATGTTTTTTTTTCTTTTTATTTTTTTTTATTTTTTTTCTGTCTCTGGCGGGAATCGATCGCGCAACCTCAGTGCTGATAGATTAGCTCACTACAAGCCATTCTACCGGGGCAGTGTAGTTTTTGGATAAAAAAAACTATGTTTTTTACTCAATTAAGAGCGTAAATATACATAACAACAATAACAACGTTGATTGAAAGTTTTTTGTTCATTACTATAATGACATTTTTCATTCTCATAATGAAAATTTAAATTTATGAAAGCATTATTGAAATACATATGTTGCTTTTATAAAAAAATTTTTGATTTCATGGCATATTACATTAGATATATAAAATAATAAATCTTAATCTTAAATCCTAATAATAAAATCTTACATTTTTTGATTAACAATTAAACTTTTTTTTAAGGAAACTATAATTTTGTATTAATTTATGAATATATGTAGTTATGTTTGTATATTGTTTTTTTACGTTCCCAATTAAATTTTTTTGTTTAACTTGGACAAACTAAGGTTTTCATATATCCAATGAAAATTTTTAATGTAATTACGAAACCCAATGAAGCGATTTTAACGAAAATACTTCATTATAACTATGAAATTCCATTAAGGGCCATTATTACAACTTGAAGTTAGCTAAAGTTAAGATTAAATTGACAGATAATAATGTGTTATCTGTCAAAAAGCGTCTGTTAACTGTCGGATAACAGCTAACGCCAAGTTATAATAATGGCCCTAAGACAATGAAAATTTTCATTATACCAAGGAAAATTTTATTATGAAAATGATTCATTAAATATATGAAGCATTTTTCTTTTAGTGTAGTTTGTGTGGCACAAACTACCACCTGGGCCTAGCTGGGACCACCAGTATGTTGTATGGAGTTTTTGTTGCTATAGAAAAAACTCACACTAACGAACCCCTGTGCAAGGCTGGGACTACAGGAACATTTTGTCGGGAAAAGAATAGTTCTTCGAAAAAACAATAAGGAAAGAATTCTTATGTGTTGCGTATGCTTTTTGATACGTTTCATTTTGATTTTATTTACTGCAGTACATACATATATAATAGGGCAGGGCCTAGCTAGGCCTAGATGGATACAATATGCACAAAATCTTCGTTTGGCCAATTTCGAAGCCCACGGTGTTTACACTTTTTTCTCATTTACTTGTAAAAAACACTTTGATTGAGGAATACATAAAGTTTCGTTCTAATATACTTAATAATTATATAAAAAAAACTGGAAAAAGTCAAAAAATGCCTGGCCAGGCCCAGGTATACACTTAAGGGTTAATAAAAGTACCTGTATTGAAACAAATAAAAAAAATGTATTACATACAAAAAAATATAGTGTATTTTATGTTTGAAGTTTTCCCATGGTGAAATTACTAAAAGGTGGCCTCGGTAATACAACAAACATAATAATACAACATTTACAGGCAATTTGTTTTTGTTTCATGTGTATAATCAACGTCAAAAAAGCTGATACAAAGTAAACAAATAAATATTAAAAAACAAATTATAAAAATTTTCAAATTGTAAAAAAAATTAAAATTTTTGTAAAACCATTAAAAAAAAGCAAATATTACATTATTATCTTTGCCCGTATTTCATGATTTGTGTCGCTGTAGTTTGAATAGATGACTGTCAAGAAAAGATTTTTTAAATATCAAATTTTCAATAAAAAAATGCAGTTACATGCTTAAAATGCATAGCCTAAACCCAAGAAGCTCTACATATACTACGTGGATTTATTTTATTATTTATGCCCAACGTTTGCTGAAAATAGAGAATATTTCAAGTAAAAAGTTCCAGCTGTATATTAAACGGAAAACAAAATCGTGGCCCTGATTTATTTCTTATTTCATAAAATAAAATGCATAGTCCGGGCATAAGAAGCTTAATGTAAACATCGTGGATTTCACGCATTTTTGTTTTTTATATTGTATAAAATCTTGAAAACAATATTTTTTTATTTTAAAACACAAATATTTTTAAATAAAATTGAAAAAACAGAAAAATTCATAACGAAAATTTCAATACACTTTGACAAATAAATAAAACTATGGCACGTTAATGACAAAACCACAACACACTTGACAAGATCGATACATAAACAAATACAAGCAAACAACGAACAGCTGGCTTACCGAGGCCACCTTTTAGTAATTTCACCATGAGTTTTCCTTTAATATTTTCAAATCCGAAACCGGTTTTAATAATTTTAAAACCGAAACCGCGGATTCACATTTTAACGGGTTTTAGCAAACTCTAATTAAGAATCATTCATTCCTCAAATTAACAAGTGTTTGACGAAAAAATCCAAAAACAGCGTGACCATTAAATTGATTAAATTTAAGCTTTATTTTTAACCATTTCTATTGATTCACTATGGGTCAGAAGGTCGTAGCCTACGCGGATGATGTGGTGATATTGGTGTCGGGCAAGTTTCTGCCGACAATTAGCGACATCATGCAAGGGGCGCTGGGCGAACTGGCGGCATGGGCAAGTGACAAGGGACTGGGAGTAAACCCGGAGAAGACGGAGTTGGTTCTTTTCACTAGGAGGTACAAGGTGGAGGAGTTAAGACTGCCGGTACTGGGAGGAGTGGAGCTTGGACTATCTGATAGTGCTAAGTATCTGGGGGTTTTTCTGGACAGCAAGCTGTCATGGGGTAGGAATACTCAAGAGAGACTCAAAAGGGGTCTCAATGCTTACTATGCTTGCAGATCATCGATAGGTAGGAGCTGGGGACTCCGGCCGTCAGTGGTGGGATGGCTGTACACTTCGGTGGTTAGACCCATTCTTACGTATGGATGCTGTGTTTGGTGGGAATCATTGAGACTGGCAAGTCGTAGGAAACTTCTTTCTAAGGCTCAGAGGTGTGCTTCAATTGGCATGACAGGTGCCATGAGAAGTACTCCTCAGGCTGCCCTGGATGTCATTCTACATCTTCTGCCTATTGAGCAGTATGTGATGGGAATGGCGGCCAGGAGCATCCTTAGACTGAGGGAGTTAGGACTTACGAGGAATGACACTCAGGGTCACTCACGGATCCTGGGTGAGATTGAGGCTGGTGGCTATTGCCTGGGACCGCCGGGATCCACTGATTATGTTGGCACCAGTTTGGATTTTGGTCGGTTGCCAGAGGTAATAATGCCCTCTAGGGAGAGCTGGTCGGGCAGGAGCAGATTATTTGGTGGATTTGCTATTTTCACTGATGGCTCAAAGATGAGGGGCACGGGTGCAGGGGTCTACATTGAGGATCTGAACATAAGAAGGTCATATAGGCTTCCTGGCGACTGCAGTGTTTTTCAGGCGGAGGTTCTGGGGGTCTGGAGGGCCGTGGAACTGATGAGGGACAACATTGATAGGGGCTCGGAGGTCACTATATACGTGGACAGCCAGGCGGCTCTTATGGCCGTAAGGGGCTGTTATGTGAACTCCAAGCTGGTTGATGAGTGTAGGAGGGCTCTGAGGGGAGCCTTAGGGGAGTATCTGCTAAGGTTATGCTGGGTGCCGGGTCATTGCGATATAGGCGGCAACGAGATTGCTGATGAGTTGGCAAGACAGGGCTCAGAGTTGGAGGATCCTGACTGTGTGGAGGCGGTTAGGCCTCCATTGGGCTTCTATTTTAGTAGAATTAGGGAATGGATAATGAGCGTGACCAATCGGGCCTGGGGGAGCCGAACGGACTGTCGGGTATCGCGGACACTGTGGCCGGTGCTTAGGAAGTCCGATTCGGTGTCGCTGTTGGGCAGGAGCAGGGTCTGCGTTAGGACCATGATAGGAATTATCACGGGCCACTGTATGATAGGCAGGATGGCGGTGAGGATGGGATCCGACTTGTCGGATATATGCAGGTTGTGCGAGGACCCTGAGGAGTTGGAGTCAGTTGAGCACCTTCTGTGCCACTGTCCCAGGCTGCAGGGTAGCAGGTTGAGGTGGCTGGGCAGTAGATTCCTGGGCGAATTAGGGGATGTCTCGGGTTGCGGACTCGAGAATCTGATAGGATTCGTAATGGGGATGGCCTGGCTGCGCGAGGGGAGACTGGGTGCTAACCGCTCGTAGGGCGGATTTGGTTTAAGGGATTTCTCTCGGGGTTGGTCCTATACCTTCTTTTCCTTCCTTTCTTTTCTACCCATCTTTCGGATCTGTCTTATGCTTCTGCTGCTTATTTCACCTACTTATGCCTTCTTGGCTATCTCTAATTAAGGCGTCACAATGGACCATATTGGTCTCTGGGTGAAGGTGTGAAGGAAACTTCACACCGGCCTTTCTACCTACCTACCTACCTATTGATTCACTAAGCTTAATTTTTAATAAGATTATTATATAATAATTAATATTGTGGTTGTTTTTGTTGAACTGTTTATGGTTTTTAATGCAAATTTTGATATTCTTAATTAGGCTAAAGTTCATCAGATTTAATTTTCATTAAATTATTTTTATAAAGAAATTAATTAAAATTCATTGATAATTTTTCATTCTTGACTGCCGCGGGGCTCGAACCCAGGCTTTCACGGCCAGGTTACCCTTACATGTTTCAATTGTGACCACTCAATCTCTTCAGACGGTTTTGCCGTTTAACACAGTCATCGACGACTGCTATATGTAATTTAGAAACTGTTATTTGATGTTTGATCTAGCAAACGTTTTTCAAAAGTAAATTTTTTTCTAAATAAAACTAGTGGTTACGTGTAGTACGCCAAATATTTAATAGGTGTGAACATTATATTTAATTCCCAGTAAAAACTTCGCCTACAAAATAATGTGTTAAGTTATCAGCAGAAAGTAAAAATACTACTTCCAATTCTACTGAAAGAACCAATGAATTTTACAAGGGATGTCCCAAAATGAGCGCATTTAAATGTAAGTCATTATTTTTTACCTACATACATCTGAAAAATAAGTGCATGTAGAAGTAGTTATAGTAGTTATATATAAAAAAGCTACTAAATAATGAGTGAAAGAAGCGTTATGACTACGCGAATTAATATGTTTAATCTTTGGAATAGCTTGTTCTTTCTTTGAAATATATGATTTTTTTCGCTATGTACGCTAGTCCCAGTGTTTCAACTTTTTATTTTTTCAGTGTTGTAAAGCATTTATTTGAGTTTTCACAACACAGAAAAAGTAATTTCGATTTGTTCAGTATTGCCAGAAAGAATTAGAAATAATAAAATTGCTTTCGAATGGAAAAAAATGATTCGATTGCGACCGCCAGAATTAGCCCCTGTTCTTATCTAAGTATTCAAATTTTAATTTCTAAAACATTTTATAAAATATATTTTAAAAGACGTTTTCAACGAAGGCTTGTCAAGCATCTGGGTAAAAAATTTTTAGTATGTGTGACACGGACGGAAATTCAAATACATTTAGATGTGATGGCGAGTATAACGACCAGCATATGTACATGAGTAAATTCGCCTGCATGACAAGCATTTGACAAGTGTATAAGGCTCTTTATAATAATGTCAAACATGAGTTTGACATCAAGCATTTTGATCATGTTTATACTCTTTAGAGGCTTGCGAAGTGAAAGCGCTTGCAATTAGTCCCACCGGTTGTATTTTAGGGGGGGGGGGGGGGTGCTTTAAAACCATGTGAGATATGGCCATGATGGCTTTATTGCTCACTTTGATGGGAGATAAAGCCATAATGGCATTATTGCCCAATCATTGAGAGGTAAAGTCATATTTAAAATTTTGCGAAATGAGAGATATAGCCATATTTTTTTTTCGCAAATGAGAGATAAAGCCATATTTGTCCAGAATATTGTTATGCATGGTGTGAACATTCTGTAAAAGGGAAAATCCTTAGTTATCATTGAAAAACATTTTTTTATTCTTGTGACGCACACAGGAAAACTTTATTCAGCGAAGCCACCTGCCGCGTCCTACTGGAGGAAAAAACCTCTAAGCACGCAGAAAAACTTGAGTATGCGAAGCCAGATTCAATACTTAACTTTAGTGTCTCCGGAACTGAAATGAGAGATAAAGCCATTTTTAATATTGCTAATGTGAGCTAAGACCATAATGGCTTTATTATTTTTTATTTGTATTAATACATGTCAAAAACTCAAGTAATTCGACAAAGTGGGATAGTGTGAATGCAATGTGCCACAAAAATGACAAGTATTATGAAAAAAGTTTGACATCCCATACGACTTCATCGTTTTTTGAAAAATTTCTAAACAATTATACTTTTCATTGGATCAGGGTTGCATTTTATTTCATGTGTGAGTGTTTATACATTGTGTGATGGTGTGAACACAAACTGTCATGTTAAATTAGATTTTTTGACAGTCGCAACAAAACTCATTAGATTTCTATCTCACCAAAGTATTATGGAATACGTAGGACTTGTGAGATAGTGTAAACTTGCTTTTAGTGATGCAACTATGGTTTTATCCATATAGTACTAAAAAATACTTCCGTGCACAAGAAAAAAATTACATATTAAAGGCCGAAGTACATAACACGCGTTAGTTCGTCTACGAGTATCGTGCGTTTAAAAACTTTAGCGCGTAAAAAATTGCAAGTTACAAAAGCCATTCCTGTCAGCCGTTTTTTATTTGTTTACTTATTTGTGCATTAAAAACAGTTTCGAAAGTTTATCAAGATTTTGTTATTTTATTGAATTTATTCTTTTTGTATAAATATTGTATGTTTTTTAAGCTCTTCAATAAGTTTTTCTTGTATGATTCACAAATTTGTTAAATTGTTCTTTTTATTTTCAGCTGATTACTTGTCATAAATACACAACGCGTTAAAAATTTCAAAGTTAACCAACTTTCTGGCGCAAACGCGTCAAAATATTTTGCATCTAGGTTGTTCTATGAAAATACACTAGTTTAACTTTTTTTAACAGAAGACGACAGGGCGCGCGCGCACTAACGCGTGTTATGTACTTCTACCTTAAGGGTGTGTGTGAAACTGTAGCAAAGTACTCATGGAAGTAAAATTTTGACACTGTTGAGGTGAAAAAAATTTCACTAGCCCTGGGTGCAAGTATACATTTTGACATTAGCGTAGAAATTATAATTCACCATAGAACTTTGCTACCGTTTCACACACACCCTAATAAAAAAAAACCAACGCAAAAACAATAATGGCGGCTTGTTGAAACTGTTAAACAAATTTCTAAATTTTTAGAAAAAAGTAAAAAATTGGGGAAAACAAACAATATTGGTAAAATTAATGAAGTTGACTACAAATAAAAGGGAATGAACATTTTTAAATGCCTACTTGTTTAGATGCATGTTTATAAGTGTTACACAAAAACCTTTCAGTCAGTTGATTTTGTAATCAATACAAAATCGCGCTATTGTCAAAAAAGTGCAATGTAAACGCACTAGATTTTAAAGAAGATTTCAATGTTAACGGCCAATAACACAATCATTACATTAGCGGTATTCAATGTTTGGTGCGTTTTAGGTTGCAACGGTTTGGTAGTGCAATAATTTTATCATTGACTGTGAGCGGTATTTTAAGCAACTTTGCAATGCTAGATGCAAATTAAATAACAACTGTTTTACGAAATTATTGGTCGTGAAAATTTACAAAAAGGTGTTTGATTATTTTGTGAAATTGTTTTAAAATGCCACGAAGAAGTGCAAAAGAAAATATTATCGTGTTTTCTGACTCCTCCAATTAATCCAAAACAGTTTTTATTTCATCTGTCGTCCACTTTTTGTTGGGGTTTTCTCTGTTTAATTTTTTATTTAGAGTGGTCGACTCCATATCTTAAATTTTGTTTCACGTTTCTAAATTATTGTTTACAAATGTCAGCTGTTCGAGTATCAGTTATGTAAACGCAATAGATGTAGCAAAAAAAAAAGCTAAACAGTTTGAGTGTTGCGCAAAAGTAATGATATGACAATTGCAATTCTGTAAATTTTGTTGTTAGATTGCAAACAAAGCTACAATATTTTGCATTTGCACTTTCGCAAGACCATTCGCATCAAACACTGAACTCCGCTATTATTTTTTTTTTGACAGCTAAGTTAGGTGATTTTTGCTCCAGTTCTATTCTAGTCGTCTTCTCTGGCACGCAGTTTAATTAAAAAAAAAAAAAAATAAAACATAATAAAGAAATGAAAAGAGAAATATACTCTCTTTTAATTTTAACTACAAATACCCGTAGAAAACAAAAAAAAAAAGAGCACTACTTAAAAGACAGAGCAGTAGTTGTGGAAAAACCAAAACGAAATGTCAATTTTACTAAAACTAAAAAAAGGGGGTTAAAATAAGTGACACCAACCTAAAAAAGAAGGTAAAGATGGGGCCTGAACATGTTCATTGTGTACGTGTAAAAATGCTGAGTTCTTAATAAAAATATACAATAAAAACGTTTTGCTTTTTAGTTACGAATTTACGTGAAGGAAAAAGTGTACTAAAAGTATGCATTTCATTAAAAATGAATTAACAAAATTTCTTTGAAATATTATGCAAATTTAATGAACGAAAATAAAGAATGCAAGAACAAAAAAAAAAATATATGTATGTAAAATATTAATTAATAAACCATGAGTAAAAAAAGGCAAAATGTGTAATAAAAATTATTACATATAAAACAAGTAAGAGTGCTATATTCGGCTGTGCCGAATCTTATATACCCTTCACCATTGTGCGAGCAGAATACAGAGCAACTAGACAAAAACTAAATAAAACTGGTAAATATTTTTTTAAATCGTTTTTAGAACATACAAATTAAAAAAAAAAAATTCTCTTTGAAAAACCAAGATTTTAACCAGAGGACTAACAGTTTCTAAACTCAACCCCCTAGACGACTGAACCATAAACGAACGTTGTTTGAATATTTTTAAAATGAAATATGACCCGAATAAGAGACAATCGGTTTTGAACTTCGCTTTTCATAAGGACCCAGAATATATATACTTTATAGGGTGTAGGATCAATATTGTAGAAATTACAAAAGGAATGACAAAGTTATATATACCCTTTTTACCTTCGGTGAAGGGTATAAGAAGAGTAATTTTTGGGAATTCAGTATTTCGGTTATAACTCAGGCTTTTTTTTTAACCGATTTGACAGATTTATATACCGACGTTTTTAAGAAGAAATTTGCCATTTACTTGAACTATAAAGATTGGACTCGGGGAGATCTATGGTTCCCGAAAGTGGGTATTTAAAATTAATTTTGGTCATAACTTTTTTGTATCTGAACCGATTTTTCCGAGTTTCGTATAAAATATGTTCTACTAAAAATTTGCGATATTTTGGTATCTAAATTATATCCATAGGACGTATGGCAGCCCTATTTTTAGCCCATTTTTGGAGTATTTTGCTCATAAATTACCCATTGTCTAACCAATTTGATACTTTGATATACCGACGTGTTTAAGAAGAAATTTACAATTTACTTTGGTGATAAAACGTGGACTCAGAAAGACCCGTAAATGGATATTTTTTTAAAAAAATTTATATTTTGGTCATAACTTTTTTGTATCTTAACCGATTTTTCCGAAATTTTCAGAAAATATTTTCTACTGAAGATTTCCGATCTTTTGATGTATAAGGCGTAATCATAGGTCATATGGCAAACTTAAAATTTAGGTTTTTCTACAATTTTTAATTTTTTTTGTACGGGAGGTACCACGCCCACTTCTCCAATCCCGTCCACATTTTGTAGGATGGTGCGTATTGGCAACCTAAATGTGTGTACCTAATTTGGAAATGTAGGCTTTTGCCGTTCCCCAGATATACAGCAAAAAGTAATAAAAATACAACAACCACAAGGGATTTTTGGGAAAAATTATAGGTAGTTGTGGTTTTTTGCTTATATCTCAGCCATTTGTGGACCGAACTTGCTGAATTTCAATAGCAAACAATTCCGGACCATATGTGACATAAATGTATAATAACCTGGCCCCCATCATATATGGGGTCTTCGGAAAACTCATTTCAACGGACAGACGGACAGATGGACATGGTTAAATCAACTTCGCTCCTCATAAGGACCCAGAATATATATACTTTATAGGGCCTTAGATCAATATTGTAGAAATTACAAACGGAATGACAAACTTATATATACCCTTTCTACCTTCGGTGAAGGGTATAAAAATTACACACAAAAAAGATATTTTTCATAATTTTTTTGAAATATGGGTAATTCCATGTCAAAACGACCAAGAGTGGGACACGACCCTTTCCGATTTTAATGAAATTTGGTGAGAAGGTTCCTTTTATCTTATTAGGAACATATATGAACGAAAAAAAATTTTTTTAATTTGTTTTTCGAAAGTTATGTCATATCCAAAATGTCATAATTTCGCAGAATTAGCCGATTGTGTTGAGCTTATTTCTTCAATATCTCGAACTCTACTTGACATATGAAGATGATTTTGATGCCATTTTAAAGAGAATACTTGGCGCTACAAACCATAAATTGAAAAAAAAATTTTTTTTGAAAAATGTAATATCTGCAAAATGTTAAATTTTAAAACGGACTAAGTCAAAAACTTATCTTTTTATTTGGCTGATTTTTTTTTGTATAATACCTCAAACTGTTCTTTAAAAATCCTGAAACTTTGAAGGAGGTGTTTTTTTTCTTTTTTAAGATATGATTTTTTTCCTTTCGCAACCCTTAAAAAAATAATATTAAAATAGAATTTTAATATTGTTATTTTGAGCAATAAGTACACTGTGCAAGTTGCAAAAAACAGACGAGCCGCGCACCTGCCATTTTACCCTAATTTGGGACGCTGAATCCAGTGGTGCTAACCGTTTTTTTAGGTTAGCTCGCGTTTTCAAGATATACCGTTATTTCGAAAATGTAATAGGCTGCACAGCATATATTCGCGTAACTCAAAAACGGTTTAGTTTACTGAAACAACTAAAAAAAACCGAAATTCGGCAATAAATAATAAAGTGGGGCTGGTCATACATTTGACCCATCTAGGAGCATCCTACGCGCTGCAGGGGCCAAATTAAAGAATTTAATTAAGCCGCAATATTTGTATGGTACAGCGCGTAGGATGCTCCTAGATGGGTCAAATGTATGACCAGCCCCACTTTATTATTTATTGCCGAATTTCGGTTTTTTTTTAGTTATTTCAATAAACTAAACCGTTTTTGAGTTACGCGAATATATGCTGTGCAGCCTATTACATTTTCTCTTTAAAATGACATCAAAATCATCTTCATATGTCAAGTAGTTTTCGAGATATTGAAGAAATAAGCTCAACACAATCGGCTAATTCTGCGAAATTATGACATTTTGAATATGACATAACTTTCGAAAAACAAATTTTAAAAATTTTTTTCGTTCATATATGTTCCTAATAAGATAAAAGGAACCTTCTCACCAAATTTCATTAAAATCGGGAGGGGTCGTGTCCCACTCTTGGTCGTTTTGACATGGAATTACCCATATAATATTTAATTGAGAAATTTTACTTAAAAAAGAAAAACGCCTAAGAATGAAAAATGTATGTGATGGGACAAGAAACCCATTTCAAAACAATGCTCGAAAGACTAGATTATTTGTTAATCAAAATTGCTATCGAACTTATACGTATAAGAATTCTATGAAGGCAACATTAAAATATCTAAAAACTGAAATTTAGTGGGATCTTGAATATAGGTTAGGTTACACTGTGTGTAATTGTTTAATTCATGTAAAAATAACCATATACGGACACCACTGCGTGATAAAAAAAAAAAGAAAAAAAACCGTGTCTCCCAGTTTTGCCCAAAGTCATGCACTTTTTTTATTTTAATTAACTCTCTGAGACAAAGTTGTAGTTCTTGCCATAAAGAACAAAAATTGTGAAATCAAAAAAAAAAAAGCTTCATCTTCAAGATCGAAATCGTCTCAGAGGGTAAATTAAAATTCTGAACGGTTTGCAAAATATGAGCCTGAGAAAATTATCACTTTTTTGCAAAAGTGACACCGAGGCACCAAATCTTTGGGGGCCCATAAAAAAAGTGCATGACTTTGGGCAAAACTGGGACATACGGGTCCATTTTTTGGTCTTTTATTACGTAGTGGCGTCCGTATATGGTTATTTATTTCGTGTTGCACTGTGTAGGTCAATTAATTAGTTCCTCTTGTGTTACCATGTTACACCGTCCCCCTGCTAATGTTCTAACTAGGCCACACGTAGACTTTGCTAACTTGATTCTCCTACTTTGATAAACTCGGAATGATCTTTTCGATTAACAATTGTTAAACTACTGCATGTAAAATTAGCTGAGAACATTTGAGCTGATGTGTTCAGAAGAATCCTAAGCCAAAGCAAGCAATTTCTTATAAATGGGGATGCAAATGCATGTTTTTTGTGGATATTGTTGCATATTTTGGTGAGAATGCATATTGCTTGTATATTAAGGTTTTAAATGCATATTTTTGCATATTTTGTAATTTTTGAGTGATTTTTGTTTTAATTTCCATATTAAATAAAAAAAGTTCGTAAACAATTTTTTAAATACCAAAAAAAACCTTTCAAAAAATTATAAAAATTAATAAATAAATTCTTTTGGAGCTTTGCTTTAAATACAAGATTTCGACAAAAGATCCTTCTACTTTAAACCGATGCAGCACCTTACATGGTTATGGCTTTCAACGGGCTTAAATCCAAAACTGTTACAAGTTACTTGCTTGGCACATGGATACTGCGTTGCCGAGGAAATTAGAAGCCAATTCGATAACATTGCAATTTTCAATGAAATGTATCCCTTGAGCAGTAACAAGATTGGGGCCTGGCTAGATGCTTCAGAATTCCTTTCAAAAAACTTTGAGTAATTTTAGAATGTTAAAAGAGCTTGTTGATGCCGATGATTATGCAATTAAAAAAGTAAAAGAAATATTAAATTCAAATAACATCAGAGGCCAATTATCATTTGTATTTTCCAATTACGGATATATTGTTGAAACAAGGACAAATTAAGAGGGATTTAATTCACTTAATGCTTAAGTTAAATTAATTTATATTGCAGAAAGTAAAATTAACAATGTGGAAGGAAGGAACAGACCGACAATTTGAAAAAAAAATCCAAAACGTTTTGTAAAAAAATAAAGGATTTCAAAAAATAAAATAAATCTCCAATACTTTTGATCTGATCTGGAATCAAAGTGGGATCTGAAAATAATTTTTTCAAAATACATTGGCTTTCTTTTAGTCCCAGACAAAGTTTTTCTTTAAAGAAAACAGTACTTGTTTATTAAAACAAACAAACATTTAAATATAATAATAATAAAAATAGACTGAATTTTTTATATTTTTGATTTTAGTAAAATTAAAAAACGATTTTTAGTGAATGTTTTTTATTTTTTTAATGCATATTTTGGAATTTTTAGTGCATACTTAATATCGATATTTTTATTATTTAAAATACAGATATGAAGACATCTAACAGCAGCTATACACACACATTTTTTTTGCCGCAAATTTTTACTTGCTATTATTAATTAGCGCTGAATGACAGCAATGAATACAAACAACAAGAATGGCAAGTGGTATGGATTGCTTAGCAGTGCTTTTTACTGCTAATTAAAGACCTTTTAGTCGAAATTTGTACATGTTTCTATAGGGACTGAAATGTCAAATATTTTGTAATGTTGTAAAAAAATGCAAATCCAAATGCAATTGCAAGCATAGGACAAAACAATGAACGACCATTAGAGGATAAGTCCGCTAGATTGATTACCTTTTTGGGTTTAGAATTTAGAAAATTTTTTAAAGTTGCAATGGAATATCTTATAGTCCCTGTTACTTCGGTTTCTTCAGAAAGGTACTTATCAATTTTTAAAACACTGTCATCTAAAATAACGTGCGTATATACATACGACTCATACATTCAATAAAGTGATGAAGACAACGGACTGTAGCCTTATAAAAAAATAATTAAAGTTTTCCTGCACAAGTGCAAACATTCAGTCGATAGTACTATCGATATATCGATAGTGAAATCTGAACTATCGATAAATATCGATAGTAGAAAATATCTATAGTATCCCAGCACTAGTACAGGGTCGTTTAAAAGATTTACTCGATTTCAAATCTACTTCATATTTCAATTTCTGGAACATGCCCGAAAATGCCTAACATCAACACGTGTTTTGACTTTGCCAGATCTCCAGGCTTTGAAAAAAAATGTTAGCTAAACTCGAGAGTTAAAATTATTTTTAATTAAAAAAAATTTAAATGCTTCATTCATATATTAATTATACCCACACCACAATAGTGGAGAGGGTATTATGCATTTGTGCTGATGTGTGTAACGCCTTAAAATATTTGTCCTAGACCTTAAAGTATACCGATCGACTCAGAATCACTTTCTGAGTCGAACTAACGATGTCCGTCCGGATGGCTGGCTGGATGGCTGTCCATGTAACCTTGTGCGCAAAGTACAGGTCGCAATTTTGGAGATAGTTTGATAAAATTTGGAACATAGATTTTTATTGGCACAAGGACCAAGCCTATTGAAAATGGCCCAAATCGTCGGACCACGAGGAAAGATAGGGGGAAATTTCTTCCTCTCAGAAACTACACTCAAAATATTATGTAGTTAAATTCAAACGAAAATTCATTTTAAACAAATTAAAATTCATTCAAAAAACGGATCATTTACATTTCATTTAAAGCAAATGATTTTTACAGTCATTTTTAAATTTTTTATTTATTGAACATCATATTCCTTAAAATTGAATAGTTTTTACTTTTAAAAAATACATTTTAACCGACAAAATATACGAAAAAACATTATTTTTTGGTAGTTTGTTTTTTGAATAAAGCTACGTTCACAATCAAAAAAAAAATTTTCATTTGGTGTTCATAATAGAGCAACAATTTCTTTTGTAACTACACACATTTTGCATCAAGAAACCGTTTGCAAATTTTAGCCACAACAATATTATGCATTTATTTTTATTTTTGTAAACATTTTGTTAAAATTTTCATTCAAAACTAAATAAAATTATTTTAAACTTCAAAAGATTTTGTTATTCGTGCTTAATTCCCAGTTTTTATTCTTGACAAAAACACTTGAAATTTATTGTTGATAGGATAAGCTATTCCTATGCATTTCACTGGTTGCTTAGGCCAGATCATCAGGAAACTTCATCCATAAAGATTTTAGATATTTAACCAAATAAAACTGTTAAACGTATAAGAATTATAGCAACAGTTCTACTTGTAACAATATCAAAGCTTAAACAAAATCCTTTCATTCCCCACTAAAATTTTGTATTCCCAAAAATTGAAATTACTTTTTGACTATTTTAAACGTCAGAAACAATTTCATACAAATTGTTACTGAAGTTCTAGTTGACTCAATTTTAGTTACATTTTTAAAAAAAATTTAGTTACATTTTTAAAAAAATTGAGTCAACTAGACTTTCAGCAACAATTTGTATGAAATTGTTTCTGACGTTTAAAATAATTTTATTTAGTTTTGAATGAAAATTTTAACAAAATATTGAAAAAAATAATAATAAGTGTATATATAATATTGTTGTGGCTTACATTTGCAAACGGTTTCTTAATGCAAAATGTACGTGGTTCCAAAAGAAATTGTTGCTCTATTATGAACACCAAGTGAAAATGTTTTTTTGATTGTGAACGAAGCTTTACAAACATAACCCTGCGGAAAATTTGTGTCAATTGGTCCAACGGACTGGTCCTGGGAATTGTGAAAATAGAACTGGTACAAAAAGAAAGAACTCATGACCAGTGAAAGGAGAACCAATCATGTAACTGGTTTATGAAGAACAAAAATGTAGAAAAAGTAATGAATTACAGTACAGTCTTCACCGGTGGTGTGATAAATTTTTTTGGGACTTTCTAAAATGTGGCTCTTGAATTTAATTCTAGGACTTGTTTTATTGTAATAATACTACATCGTAATGAAATAATACTACATTTTAGTAACTGTCCCTAAACACGTCCATTAGGAATAGATTTGTGACTGGTTAAATGGTGTCAATTGACCCCCTCCAATGACAACCCCATGTAAAAGTGATAGGTCTTATTCATATGAAGTGTTAGAACTCGAACCGGTCCCTACCACCACAGACCTATCACGGGACTACTTTGGTGTCAGTTCGCTTCCCTCTAGGGAAATGTTAAAAAGTGTATTAAATAGATTTTAATAAAATTTAAACATTTCTATCTATGTTTAAATCGAAAGGGATGCATTTTTTAAAAAATGGGACCACGAGGGGAGGTAGGGTCAATTTCTGCCTCTCAAACCGATTTTAATGAAATTTAAAACATAGAAAAATCCATATTTATATGGACATATAAGCATGTTGTGTTTTTTAATACTGTGGTGTAAAGTATCATATGAACGGGCTTGACCGACTATCATATATATTATTTCTAAATCACTTTTTTTTGTCGGTTGAAAATATCTCCCATACCACCGCATCAAATTTAATGAATGATATCTCATTTTAAAGCTTATTTCTAACACTAATGACGAAAAATAATTAGAAATTGAAAAATTAATATTTTCATTGATAAAAATTATGGTGCGAAATATTCGCACGGGTCATCTAGTACTTTCTTACTTGTTTTTGTTTACAATTGTTAGTAGAAATTTGTAACCGGTTATGGCCTTAAAAGGCTGGGTTATTGGTAATGTAAAAATAAATAAAAAAAAAATGTTGGCCGAGATATGCACTTGCCCAGCAAAAACTTGACTCACGATTTAAAGTTGTAGGGATCTCTTTTTGTTCGAACACTTTATACGAGGGACTTGTCACTTAAACAAGGTGATGTTCTTAGAGGGCGTTAATTGGCACCTTTTTGCGACTTTGTAATAGGTCGCTTAAATAACCTAAATTTACACATTCAATTTCGGTTAAAATAATGGCTGTCGCAGATACTGTCCCGTGTGAACTACATATTTTAATAGAATATATCCCCCTCCATATGTAAAAATAGAACCAGATAGAATCCGCAGTCACATGACTATTTTTTTGTCAATTACCTTTCCTCTAAGGTAACTACAATTAAATATATTATCACCAGTTAAGTGATAAGTCACGTTTTCACCAATCACAATTCAGTCCTTTCTATTATAACATTGGGTTTGCTGGTCATGGGATAAGTGCTTTAAGAATAATTAAACATACATTAAACTTATCACTAATTACTCGCAGCTACTCGTAATTCACACAGTAATTCGCATCAATCAATGAGAAATATATGATCCAAGTTCAAGTCTCAACTTGGGCACAATGTTTATTTAAACATATAAAGTTGTTCTTGTAATTAAAAATCACTTGTTAGCTGTGAGTTAAATACTACTTTTGTGGAGTGCTGGGTAAGATTTAAGACTTAAAATTAAACACGTTATTCATGGCAGGTTGAGTTCTAATATCGGTTCGGCCAAATTGTTATTCTTTATGTAAATGTTTCTACTGACAAAATAGGGGACGTCCATTGTAAAAATAATGAGTTATTTCTCATTATAATATAACGGGTTATCCATTTCGTGGTCAAAATCGACGGTAGGCACGGCTTTAAACTGTTAAATCGTTTGCTCATTATTGGTTTGACCTAGCGACCATTAAAAAAAAAATAATTAGAAATGAAGAGTATATTCTTAATAAATACCCCCTTTCTAAATCCAAAACCTGTTTCGCGAAATATTTCATGGTTTCTGAGATATTAAGCAATCATTTGGCTCCATACCAACTATTTTAAAGTTTTTTAAGTATTGTTTTGCTCTACACGCCACTATTTGGCGATTGCACCAAATTCTTCATATAAAAACGTACAAAATAAATTTTACTCTTGCTTTGCTAGTAGTTTAAGCAAAAGCTGACTGCTGTTTTTGTAGCAATTGTTTTTGATACAAACATCATGTTTTATACACAAACAAAGTTCGTGTTGTTTTTTTAATTATTCTATTTCTTTATAAACCTAATTATTTTAGCACGAGCAAAAGCAAAATAAAATGACAACAAATAATAATAATAAATAAATAGTAAAAAATTCTAAAATTTATTAAAAATATTAAAGTGGAACTGTTTTTGTAAAATAAACCCAAATAAAGGAAAAAAATCATCAATGTTCATCTTTATTAGATTTTTCAATAGAAACTTTTATTTCAGCAAGTTACTCAATGCATAGCAATAAACGTATGCAGCACAAAAAGCTACTTTTTAAAAATATTTTTAGTGGCGTATGCGGCACAAAGAATTATTTTTTTACTTTCACCATAATACTAACTTCATTAATGAAAGTTGACAAAAATTTACACTTTTCTTCAATACATATGCCGGAAGCAGCGGAGAAAATATAAAAATATTCTATCGCATAAATTTTGAGAAATCTTCATGTAAACCTTCTTTGTAATTTTTCTCCACCCCGACTTTTTGGCATATGCGCCAAACTTATAGTGAGCTGACGAAATATCTGTCATCTAAAATGTTATTTATTAAGTGAAAGGTTTGTTATTTACGAATGTGGATCGTTTAAAAACCGAAGAACGCGTAAAAATAGTTAAACCTTAATATAAGTGCTGTTTCGAATGTGACCACTTTTCCAGCATTACGAGATTGTGTCGTCATAGACGACCAGCTGTGCATGAAATCTGCAAGATTATAAAGACATTTGAAGAGACTGACAGCTGTGGTTCGGCCTGTGTATCATCGCAATGTGCGCACTGCGCATTGGGCTGTAATTTTTCGAAAATGACACTGAAAGAACCGTTACCGTCAATTCGGAGCACTATGGCCGCATGATAACCAGTTTATTTGTGGCCTCCTATTAAAGATAACGAAAAGGCCGATATGTGGTTTCAACAAGACGTCACCACAAGCCGAACGCGTTATTTTACGTTAAGGCGACGTCAATTAGCCAACACGATTTTTTATAGTTTTTTTTTTTTTTAAATTCCCTATGCTAATCCCCGCGAAGATTGACGCTTGTCTGCAGGAAAGAAACCAGAGTCTCTAGCGGGAATCGAACCCGCCATTAGCCTTTTTTGGGGCCTACGTCAAAAACGTGTCAACGCGGGTAGTCACCTAGCCTTGGACCATTTGAAAAGCAACACTCGCCGAGATACCTGAAGAAATGGGTCAAAATGATCGACTGCTGCAACCAATCTAGAGGCGGCAATTTTAATGACATTTTATTTCGTTTTTTACTTTACTTTTGTAACCGTAAAATGGATAACCGGTTACTTGCAAAGACAAGTTTTTTCTGAAAACCAAAAATCTAAAAAAGTCAACAAAACCTTACAACAATAATTCCTCAGGTTTAAGCCCCTCTCAAATAGAATGTACTTTTCGAACAATTTAAGCTTCATTTAATCAGCCAGATTACGGGTGGCGTTGGCGAATACGCCTGAGTCGTAATTTGTAGTAGATTAAAGAGCATAGGTTTTGTGTATCTTTAATCTATTACACAAAACGACTCAGGCGTATACGCCAACGCCAACCGTAATCAGGCTGAATAGCTGAGACACATGGTCTACAATTAACTCCCTTATAAATTTATTTTAATGTATTTACCAAATTTGACGGAAATAAGAACTTGATTAGTTTTAGCATTTTATTTTAAGAAATTTGATTTTCAGTTCTTACCTAAATTCCTTTTGATGATCAACATTGAAGGCCTCCTCCTCACTATCACTTAAACTCGGCAAACTATGATTGCCTCGTAAAACGCCTCCATTACCGCCTTCACCACCACCACCATAAGCTCCAGCACCTAAATCCTCCATTGCGATCTCTATACTGCCATTGGTAATATTTTGAACACTACCACCCACTATGGTCACATTCCCCTTACCCCTACGTCTACTACTACTGCGGGCAATGGCACCCGTACTACTACTGCTATTGTTATTATTATTATTATGTTGGTCACTTTCCTGCAGGTTTGCTGCACCACCCATGCACGACGGTAAATCGCTACATGAGGCAGCCTCCGGAACCTGTAAGGCCTGATGCTGCTGATTTGCCAGAGGCTTTGTTAGGGTCTGTTTGAGTCGTCTCTGCGTGCACTGCAACACATCCAAATCGAGTAGCTGACGTTGTAGCTGTAATTCATCTTTGTAATTTAAATTCTCAAATTTTAAACGTTCCAGTTGAAATTCTATTAAATCATCTAAATCCAATAACGAAGAAGCCATTGTTTAGGGGGAAAAGGAAATTTAGGGGTTGGGAGCAAAAATTAAAAGGTATGTGTGGCTTTTTAGAGTTGGATTTCTGGGTTTTAGTGTTTAGATGATAATGATTTTGTTAAAAGTTTTAGTTGGGACTATAAGTTTTTTTTAAGGTTAAAATGGTTGTTGCTGTCTGATTGTGTTTTATAAAAATTTGAACATTTTTTGTGTTTATTTTGATTTTTGTTAGATGTTTAAAGTTTCTTCTTGTTTTTTTTTTTTTTTTTTTTTTTTAGAAATGAAAGCGATAATATTTTATGGAATTTTTTTGAGATTTTTTTATATTTCTTTTAAATTTTTTATATTTTAGAATATTTTGCCTTTAAGTATACACACATATACACAGCCTTATAATTATTTGACTTTTTTCCACACATTTTCTTAAATTCAACCCATACACACACTCTTCATTTCATTTCCTTTCCTTTCCTTTCCTTTTTTTTTTTTTTTTTTGTGAAACACTTCTACAAATTTCAGCTTTTTGTTTTTATAAAAATTTGCTCTGCACCGTTTTTATCTCTTTTGATATCAATTTGCTCCTGATGCTGTTCTTGTGTCTGTTGTCTTTGTTGTTTCTGTTTTAACTGCTGCTGCTGTTGTTGTTTTTGATGATGATAATAATGCTGCCACCTAGCTTTCCTCTTCATTTATATATTATTTATGGTTGCCTATTTTTTTTTTATTAATTTTTTTTATTGTTGTTGTTTCATTGTATTTTACTTGCAATATTTTATATAAATATATGCATATTTTTAGGTTATTTATTTGAAAAAATTGATTTTCTGAAAATTAGTTTTTGTTATTGCTGCTGCTGGTTTTGTTGTAGTTGTTGTTATTGTTGCTGTTGCTATTTTTGTGGCCATTTTATTGATTTTTAACACTCTGGCATTATCATTATTATAATTATTTTTTTTTCTTTTACAGCCTTCTGGCTGCCTTTTTTTTGGCTTAATGCTCTACTGGCTTAATGGAAAATGGCAAATTTTTTTTACGTTTTTTTCAACATTTCTTTACTAAAAATAAATTTTGTAGCTGTTTAAGCAGTAAAGGAAACTAAAAAATAAAATTGGAAAAATCGTTTTTTATTTTATTCGGCTTTAATAATCTTGCCAGTGTTGTTGTAGTATTTACTAACGTTTGTGAAAAAAACGAACCTTTTTAAACGAAAACTACTTTTTTTCTCGCTTTAATATTTTATTACGGCATAATAAAATTAAAAAAAAACCTAAAATTTTTCTTTTAAGAAAAAAATTTTTTTTTTTTTTTTTTTAATTTCAATACAATTTTTTTCTTTAAAAGAAAACTTTTTCAAACATTATGTCTTCTTAATTTAACTTCAGGAGAGAAAATAAAAAATATCTATTACAAAAAATCACTGCTTATATACTTTTTACGTAAAATTATTACACATTAGAAAATAGATTAGTAAATAAATTTATAAAAAATTTGTAAGAGTTTAAAGTTGTATTATTTTTTGAAAAATGTTATCTATTTTCTTTTTTGTTTTTGGTAAAACTTTTTTTCTTGTGTTTAAGTAACGTCTCGTTGTGTTAATATATATTTACTAGTATTATATAGTATTCCCGTTACTAATCTATACAACAATCGCTACAACCGTTCAACGTTTTGTCGTTGTATAAATTTAAGTAGAAAATGTTAAAGTGTATAAGATTTTCAGTATGTTGTTTTTTCTTCCTTCTTCCTCTTACAACCCTTATTAAACATTTTATTTGACTCTTATTCTTTCATTATAATTTATATACTTTAACTGTTAACAAAATGTTATTCTCTTCTCTCTTCACTGTAAAATTGCTAGATAAAACAAAAACACAATTAAAGCAACAGAAGACTAAACTGAAAAATTAACTTATATTAAACTAGAGCATTGATAAAAAATTTAACTGGAATTTTAACTAAAACTGTTGTAGAACTAATATGGAACTAAACTAGAACTGAATTAAAACTGAGTTAAACTGAACTTAAACTGAACTAGAACTGAACTGAAATTAGCTAAAACTAAATTACAACTGGCCTCAAACTGTACTGGAACCGAACTAGAATCTAATACAGAATTGCACTAGCCCTGAAATAGAGCCTAAACAAGAAACTAAAATAGAACCTCAACTAAAAAACTATAACCTAAAGTATATATATGTATATATATAACCTTAACAGGAACATAAACTTTAACTATCGGGTGATTTTTTAGCTATTATCTTTTTGGCAACACTGGTTTAAACAGCTGACGCACGTTTCGTGTTTAGTTTCACTGTCAAACATCTACAGTTTGGTCTTTAATTTAACCACGAATCGTCTTACAAACGAACAACGCTTGCAAATTATTGAATTTTATTATCAAAATGCGTGTTCTGTTAAGAAAGTTCATCGCGCGCTTCTTCCATTTTATTGTCAGTTTAATCGACCCACTGAAGCGGCTATTCGGGCTATTGTGACTAAATTTCGCATCAAATTTACATTGTTGGACATATAACCACCAACACGCTTACGTAGAGTGCGAAGTGGAGAAAATATCGGCCAGTGTTAATGATGACCATCAACTATCGATTCGTCGCCGTTCGCAGCAATTGGGCCTCTGTTATTCAACAACGTGAGATGATATCCAACTTTTTTTTGCCCAAAATGCAAGAGCTTGACTTGCATGACATGTGGTTTCAACAAGACGGTGCCACATGCCACACAGCACGAATAACAATGGACTTATTGAGAGGAGAGTTCGCTGGACATTTTATTTCTCGTTCGGGACCGGTCAATTGGCCGCCTAGATCGTGCGATTTAACGCCTGTAGACTATTTTTTGTGGGGCTATATTAAAGCTCATGTCTATACACACACACATGCCCGCTTCAATTGACGCATTGTAAGACAACATTGAAGCATTTATTCATGAGATACCGGCCGAAATGTTGGAAAGAATATGCCAAAATTGGACTAAGCGGATGGGCCATTTGAGGCGCAGTCACGGTCAACATTTGCATGAAATAATCTTCAAACATTAAATTATATGGACCGTACTATCGATTCAAATAAAGATTTCATGAATTTTTCTGAATTTTATGTGTTTTTTTTTTAAACTTTCGTATAGCTCTTAAAAAATCACCCATTAGAACTTAGACAAGAACAAAATCCTTAACAACAACCTAAACGGGAATAAGAACTTTAACTAGAATTTGTAGTGAAACTATAACTATAAGAATTGGTCTTTTTTTTTAGCCAATCTACATAGTTTAAATAATTTGTTTGCTTTAAATAGTTTTGGTATAAATCTCAATTTTAGCAAGTTTTCGGATGAAGCAATTTGGGTGGCCCGGATAGCCAAGTTGATGGTGAGCCAGTCTTGCAGTCTATGAGTTACTTATGCTCGGTTTATTAAGTTAGAATTTGGAATTGTATTGGAATCTTTTAAAAAAAGCAATATAAAATAATTGTGCACTCATCGAATATTGTTGAAATAAATGTGCGGTTTCCACAATGCGTGTAGATAAACTCAAAAAACTGAATGCTGAGATGAATTTATTACGTTCTGAAGCTTTTTTTTCTCTAAAATTTTGTATAGTGTTATAATACAGGTATTATAAATGTGAAAGTTTGTAAAATGTTTGGATATTTGAATGTTAAGATGCTCGTTACTCTGTTAGACGGTAGATATTAGATGGTAGACGGGTAGTAGATGGCCCAGGTTCAAATATAGGGCACTTATCGGGGAAAAAGTTGGTACTTTGGTCCTTTTTTTCTTTTTGGTAAATTTGGTGTGCAGATTGCATTTGCTTAGAACCAAAAAATAAGGTACTTTTTATGGTATAAAACTGGTACTTTTTAAGGGGTAAAAACGGTATAAAATTGTTACTTTTGCTCTTTTCGATAAATTTGATATAGATTATAGCCTACATTAGCATACAGTGTACTTTCTAGGGTCCTAAAATGAGGAAAAGCTGGTACTCTTAGTTAGTACTCTTTTTCTTTTTGTACTTTTTCTCTTTTCAAATAATTTGTTTTAAAGATGGCCCAGATTAAAATATAGGTTATTTTTTTTTAGCGAAAAATTGATGATCTTGGTACATTTTCTCTTTTTGGTAAATTCGGTATACAGATTACATATGGTCTAATATACATATTAACACACCCGTTGCGTTTTATATGGAGAGTTGACTGTCGGTTGCTCGAGATCAGTGTTGCCAAAAAATTTAAAAAAATTTATATGAAACAGATCTTCATTAAGGTAAGGGCCAATACATTTTTTATAATATGCTACATATTGTCCTTCAGGTTCAACGACGATCTGTCAAGTTTAATAAAGGTTTGTCATATACTCGACAGGTGCAATCGAACTATGCTCAGCACATAAATTGAATGTCGCCTCTGCTGAAGATTGTAACAAATTCTTTAGAAAGTGATTGGATTGTTTTAAGTTATGCCACTAACACTTTTGAGCTTTCTTATTTCTCCGTGTTGCTCCAAGCTACTTATTTTAGACAATATCGCATTTGCAGTAATTGCAAAAGGTTTTTTTCTAAGTCATCTGTTTCTTTCACCCCTTCTTTTTTACTTTAGATTCTTGCCCCAACCTTTGCGAAACTTTTGTGAATAGGTTTTTACAAATTTTTAAAAATTTTCTCCTTTTTGATTTTTATTTAAGTGAAACATTTTTTTATATTTCTTTTAAACATTATACGAATGAAAAATATTAAAAATATCACAAGATCTACATGCAAAATCAGTTGTTTTTTTTAATGCCAAATGACTTAAAAACATGCTAGATCTAACATGAAAAATGCTAAATTGGCAACACTGCTCGAGAGTATCGAGCGCTCACAACTTATATGTATGTGTTGCCGAAAACTATAGTATTATAATAATAATTATAATGTTGCTTATTGAAATATTTTAACAAGAGACCAATAATAATTTTTTTTTAATTTTTTGAGATTAAAAAAGTTCTATGGCCAATCAATGAATCAGTTTTACGCTTTTAAAATCCTGAAGAAAATTTTTATTTCGTTGATCACAACTTTAATTTTCGATAAGTTGCCTAATAAGAGTTATTCCTAAAAATATTGTTTAGATGGTTTTTTTAGTACAGTAAAATCCCGATAATTCGTCATAGAAGGGACCGGCTGATTTATATGAATTAGGGGAATTTTCGAAATAAAAAGATTTTGATTTAACGAGATTTAAATTAAATAAAAATCATTTATAGAGGTTGGAATTAAATTCAATTTGAAAACAAATGATTTTAAAAAGTTACAATTTATTTAAACCAAACAATTAAAATGCAATATAAATACAACAAACACAAAAATAATTCTTCTAAAAACTTGTTACTTGTTTTTTTACCTTCCTCCGGCATGCTAGAAATTTTAAGTGTTTTAATCTTTTATGCATATAAACAAGTGTGCAAAATTTTGTTGTTGTGGAATAACTGCATATATTTATGGCTACTCGTATATGGTAGGACGACACTGAGCGTTGTTAAGGCCCAAATACACGTATCAAACTATTCAGCAAGCATTGTGGAAGTATTAGTGAAAATACGTTTGTATGTGTGACACCAACCATGCTGGATGAAAAATCAAAAAATTTAGATATTACGACGAATATTACGTCCAGCACACGTACACGAGTGACAAGCATTTGACAAGTGTATTTATCCCTTTAGTAAATAGCAAGCATGTTTCATTCTTAACAATTTACAAACTAATAACAAAAACTTCACGGGTATTATGCATTTGTGCTGATGTGTGTAACGCCCTAAAATATTGATCCTAGACCCATCTTAAAGTATACCGATCGACTCAGAGTCAATTTCTGAGTCGAACTAACGATGTCCGTCCGGCTGGCTGGCAGGCTGTCTATGTAAATTTGTGCGCAAAGTACCCAATTTTGGAGATAATTTGATAAAATTTGGTTCATAGATTTTTATTGGCCTATTGAAAATGGGCCAAATCGTAGGACCACGAGGGAAGATAGGGGGAAATTTCTTCCTCTCAGAAACTACCAAACCGGTTTTAATGAAATTTAGATAGAATATAGAGAACCATATCTTTGTGGACACAAAAGAGATGCATTTAAAAAAAGGACCACGAGGGGAGATAGGGGCAATTTCTGCCTCTCAAACCGATTTTGATGAAATTTAAAATATAGATAGATCCATATCTATATGGACACATAAGCTATACAGTTTTTCAAAAAAAGGACCACAAGGTGAGGTAGGGGGCAATTTCTGCCTCTCACAAGCTTTCAAACCAATTTTATTGAAGTTTATAAACATAGATACATCCATATTTATATGGACATATAAGCATGATGTGTTTTTAATACTGTGGTGTAGGATATCATATGGTCGGGCTTGACCGACTATACTTTCTTACTTGTTTTTTGATAAGTTTCGAATGTGGTATTAACTTTGTTTCTAGATTTATTGGTTCAAAATAGATGGGGTGACAAAAAAAATAATTCCAAAATTAAGGTTTTATCCGTTTCTCCCTAAAATACCCGAATTTCAAAAAAGTACAAGACACCTGTCCGCTTATTTTTCTAAAGAACAACGATAAGTATTATAGTTATTTTTTGGAGTTTTGGAGATAAAAGGTTATCGAATGGACCAGTTTTTACCCTTTTTTACCCCCTAACCATTTGAATTTCCAAAAATCCCGTCTTAGTGGACCGATTTGGGGAGAGACCCACCTGCGGTCCAAATTCCAAGTTTTTATCTTTAGGCGTTTAGGCTGTGCGATGATGAATCAGTGATGTATGTATATAGATGACAAATATTTAATTTTTACAATGCCGATCTTTAGTAGGCTTGCCAGATCGAAATTGGCAAACAGGCTTTACATTTACAAAAAAACCTGGTTTTTTATGGCAATTAAAAATTCGGTTAAGTTAACAAAAAAATTTATATTATTTACACCCTTCACCACAGGTGCACAGAAAATTTTAATTAAAAAAGTTTTTGATATAAATAAAAAATTAATTAAATTTGCACCATTAAACAAATTAATTGTATCAATTAAACGTTTAACTCACTAGATTATACGTAATTCACTTGATTTAACGTTTAATTAACTTGATTTTAATGTTAATAATTCGTTTATTAATTATATTTTTAATTAAAACTGATTTTATTTATGAAAATTTTTTACAAAAACAAGTAATAAAATTACACATCCGGACTAGTTTGCTACTAAAATTTCTATACATATTTTGGTCCACAAAATCGACATGAGAAAAAAACCACGGCTGTCTCTAATTTTAAGCCATACATTTTTACTTATAAACTTTTGTTTTTTTAAGTCGTGGCCAAATGAATCTGTTACCCAATCTTTATGTTAAATTGTCCGCTGAATCCGAATATGAAGTCAGTCAAAAAGTATCATGTAGTGTAATTTATGAACTTTATTTTTTCTTATTCATTAAAATTAGTACTGCACTAGAAGTGAAAAATAACAAAATCGCTTTATAGATTACTCAGTCACTTGTGTTGTTAAAACAGCACATAAGATTTAGAAATAATGGCCCACACGATTTGAGCTTAGAAGGACCGAATTGGGCTCAGATATTTTTTTTAAGAAGAGTATAAAAATATTGAAAATTAGCCAAATCGGTCCATAATTTCACTTTGTCCTCATGCATGTGTTATTCCGAACTTAAAGTTTTGGTAGGACTTTGAATACTAATATGGGTTCGGCTATGCCACTTTTACTTGTTTTTTTTAGAAATTACAATATTGTTATTGAGCTTTTTACCACCTCAATGTTGTTCCATTTCTCTTAATTTTCCAAAATTCCCTTTTTTTAATAAATTCTTTAAAAAAGTCGTTTCTTAGTCGCCAGGCCGTCGACCACTTTCTTAACACGATTTGTCTGTTGTCGCCACTTTTTTCAAAATTTCTGGCTTGAGAGTTTGATTTCTCTACAAAATCTGACTTTATAAAATACACTTGACAAAAATATTGTTTTATGAAACAAAATTGCTCTCTTCACTCTCATGCCCTTAATGAAATGAATTTGTTTTTTTTTAATATGTTTTATTTTCTAACCACTTCCTTTTAACACAAATTCAATTCATTCACATGCACAAAACGCACACAAACACAATATTGTTTTTCTAATAGTACATGGTTGTATTTTGTTGTTGTCTGATTGTGTATTTTCAATGTAGCCATGTAACAAAACAAATCAGGAAAATATAATCATGCAAAAACCACTTAAAAGTATCTAAGCCACACTCGATTACAACACAGCGCCTAATAATAGGCAAAAGTAAATGTCAAAATCATGAAAGAGAGACATAGACAATTAAACGAATGAGAGGCATCTATGCACACACTCACACTCAACTCAGGCGCACTTTTTAACGAAAAAGGCAGACAGAAAATTAAAAAAAAAAAAATTGATAATAAAACTTATAAAACAGCAACAACAACAAAAAAAACCAAGCACATGTTTTGTTTAAGCTTTTTTAAGTCGTGCTCTTTTGGAAAAGTGTGATTGATAGTGTATTTTTTATTGTTTCTTCTTCTTGTTTTCAGAACAAAACAAAAAAAATTTACTATTACACAAACATATAAAACTGAAATAACAATACATGTGTAGAAGAATTGTTATAACGGATTATAATAAATGTAGAAATACCGTTAGTTTTGGTGAGTTAGTTTGATAAAAGTGTGTTGTGTGATTGTTGTCAGAGTGTTTGTTTGTAGGCTTATTTTATTTATGCATATGTAGTACGTGCTTTTGTGCTGTACCCCCAACAAATTTATGTCATTTGGACGAACTTACTCTATAGTTTATTGTGTTTTTAATATTGACGTTGTATCGTGAATGATGTGAAAAGAAAAAATGTTGGAAATTTAAGAAGCGAGAGAGAGTAGATGTCATATATACTGAAAACATTATGCTCACAACGTCATTGATGATAATTAATGTGATTATTATTATAACAGGGATGGAAAAACGAAATATTTATTTCTAAATGAAAAGAAAACAAGGTCATAAAAATAATTTAACTAATAATTATAATGAATTAGAACTTGAACTGAATGACAACAGAATTCAAACATAAACTTGGACTTTAACTAGTATTTAAACAGAAACTAAACATGAAGAACCTTAATTGTTTAGAACTTGAAACCTAAGGATATACCTGTTCAACTCAAACTTAGGTAGATCCTGATCCAAACTTCAAACTTATCTTTAAACAGTAAAAGTAAAAAACAAGTAAGAGTGCTATATTCCGCTGTGCCGAATCTTATATACCCTTCACCATTGTGCGAGTAGAATAGAGAGCAACTAAATAATTTTTACATATACATATACCTACATACATATTTACAATACTTACAACTTCATTATAAATGGAATTTAAAAAGCGATAACTGGTAAATATTTTTTTTAAATCGTTTTTAGTTTCTATTTGTTAAAATTATTTCGTTAAATATATGAAATAATAAAGAAGGGTGATAACGAAAATCATATTGGGCATTATGCTAGTATATGTAAACAAATACGAAGGGGTGGTGAGGGGATAGGAAGAAGAGACGACAACCGGATTTGAACTTCGCTTTGCATAAGGACCCAGAATATATATACTTTATAGGGTGTAGGACCTTCGGTGAAGGGTATAAAAAACAATCTTCATTATAAAAAAGAGTAATTTTTGGGATTTCAGTATTTTGGTCATAACTCTGCTATTTCCGAACCGATTTGACAGATTTATATACCGACGTGTTAAAGAAGAAATTTGCCAGTTATTTTGGCTATAAAACGTGGACTCGGGAAGATCTATGGTTCCTGAAAATGGGTATTTTTCAAAAAAAAATATTATTTTGGTCATAACTTTTTCGTATCATAACCAATTTTTCCGAGTTTTTCAGAAAATATTTTCTAATAAAAATTTCCGATCTTCTGATATATAAGGCGTAACCATAGGTCATATTACAGTCAAAAAATTCAGGTTTTTATAAAATTTTTAATACTTTTTGTATGAGAGGTACCACGCCTACTTCTCCAATCCCGCCCACATTTTGTAGGATGGTGTATATTTATAACCTAAATGTTTGTACCTAATTTTAAAGCTTTGGCTCTTGCCGTTCTCCAGATATACAGAAAAAAGTAATAAAAATACAACAACCACAAGGGATGTTTTGGAAAAATTAGAGGCAGTCGTGGTTTTTTGGTCATATCTAAGCCATTTGTGGACCGATCTTGCTGAATTTCAATAGCAAGAAATGGTGGACTGTATGTAACATAAATGTAAAACAACCTAGCCGCTATCATGTCTGGATTATCCGGAAAACACATATCAAACGTAAGACGGACAGACGGACATCGTTAAATCAACTTCTCTTCTCATATGGACCCAGAATATATATACTTTATGGGGTCTAAAATCAATATTGTGGAAATTACAAACGTTATGACAAACTTATATATACCCTTTTACACCTGTGGTGAAGGGTATAATGAAGTAGAAATATGAACTAAGAACTAGAACAGATCTAAAACTCATAAAAAACTAAATTTTTTCCTTTTTTTATTTTGCAAAAACTCTATATTTGGTTAAAATAACAAGCTATTTAAAATTTAAACTCATATTTATAATAAAGATTGCGACCAGCGTTGCCGTTAGAAATTTTCAAAAAGGTCATTTACAATAAACGGTGTCACAAAAGAGGCATTTTTAAGTAAAAAAGGGTCAAGTTTTTTAAAAACAGTATTAACTAATAATTGTTTGGAATTCATCCAATATTAGTTGTAGTTTTAAGTAGGTTAAAAAAAATGAAAACAAAAACAACTTGCTTTTATATATATTATGGAAAAGCAATTTTTGTTTAGCATATTGTTTTTAAAAAATAAAATTTTTTATGAAATAGGTACATATGTACATATGTATTAAATTATTTAGCGAATTTTCACTACATTTTTTTTTTATAAAAATTCAGCAGATTTTAAGGATTTTTTTTTTTTGTAAAAATTTAGCAAATTTAAAATATTAAAAATATCATGTTTTAATCTGAACAGTTTTTTAGCATTTTTACTTTATTTTACCATTTGGCAAATTTTAACAGATATTTTTTTTAAGTTTTGGCATAATATCATCCAACAGTTATGGCAACACTTTCCAAAATTTCGAAATATTAAAACCGATAGTTATACCATGAGAAAAAATTTATATTTTTTCCTATTGCTTTAGCCTTTCCAATGAGTCTTGGAATGAACATCAAATACGATTATATACGCTTAATGCCTTTATTTCCAAATTATGGTAACAATCTACGACTGTGTTTATTGCTGATAAACTTTAAGCTACGTGAGATTCAATGATATATCGTTTTACCCGACCAATTTTCTTAGAGAACTTTATTTCAATGTATTTGCTTAAATTTGAATTATTTTTCTTTGAAAAATTTTAATTTCAGTTTGAAGTTTTCAAATGTAGATAAAAAAAAAAAATTTTTTTTTTCTGCAAAAACTTTTTTTAATTTTTTTTTTCAAAAACTTTTTAAATATACTCTCTTTTTTATACCCTTCACCACAGGTGGAAAAGGGTATATATAAGTTTGTCATTACGTTTGTAATTTCTACAATATTGATCTTAGACCCTATAAAGTATATATATTCTGGGTCCTTATGAGGAGAGAAGTTGATTTAATGATATCCGTCCGTCCGTCCGTCTGTCCGTCTTACGTTTGATATGTGTTTTCCGGAGACTCCAGACATGCTAGCGGCTACGTTGTTTTACATTTCTGTCACATATAGTCCACCATTTCTTGCTATTGAAATTCAGCCAGATCGGTCCAACAATGGCTGAGATATGACCAAAAAACCACGACTGCCTCTAATTTTTCAAAAAAATCCCTTGTGGTTGTTGTATTTTTATTACTTTTTTCTGTATATCTGGAGAACGGCAAGAGTCAAAGCTTTAAAATTAGCTACAAACATTTAGGTTATAAATACACACCATCCTACAAAAGGTGGGCGGGATTGGAGAAGTAGTAGGCGTGGTACCTCTCATACAAAAAGTATTAAAAATTGTATAAAAACCTGAATTTTTTGACTGTAATATGACCTATGATTACGCCTTATATATCAGAAGATCGGAATTTTTAAATAGAAAATATTTTCTGAAAAACTCGGGAAAATCGGTTCAGATACGAAAAAGTTATGACCAAAATATTAATTTTTTTTTGAAAAATACCCATTTTCAGGAACCATAGATCTTCCCGAGTCCAAGTTTTATAGCCAAAATAACTGGCAAATTTTTTCTTTAAAATTAGGTACAAACATTTAGTCGGTATATAAATCTGGCAAATCGGTTAAGAAATAGCAGAGTTATGACCAAAATACTGAAATCCCAAAAAATACTCTTTTTTATAATTAAGTTTGTCTTTTATACCCTTCACCGAAGGTCCTACACCCTATAAAGTATAAATATTCTGGGTCCTTATGCAAAGCGAAGTTCAAGTCCGGCTGTCGTCTCTTCTTCCAATCCCCACACCCCCCTTCGTATTTGTTTACATATACTAGCATAATGCCCAATATGATTTTCGTTATCACCCTTCTTTATTATTTCATATATTTAACGAAATAATTTTAACAAATAGAAACTAAAAACGATTTAAAAAAAATATTTACCAGTTTTCGCTTTTTAAATTTCATTTATAATGAAGTTTTAAGTATTGTTAATATGTATGTATATGTAAATGTAAAAATTATTTAGTTGCTCTCTATTCTACTCGCACAATGGTGAAGGGTATATAAGATTCGGCATAGCGGAATATAGCACTCTTACTTGTTTCGTTTCGGTTTGAAATATTTTTTAATTTTCAATGATAAATCTTCAACTCAGAATTGGTTTTAAAAAAATTAACAGCCAGTCCCACGATGTCACACGTTAAAAATAACATTTAAAACAGAAACAAAATTTAGAAATTGTTTTTGTTTTAAATGTAATTTTCTATGCGAACGTTAACGTGTGACATCGTGGGATTGGCTGTAAAATTAAAAATTTGTTTGGAAAAAAACCAAAAAAATCCCTGAAGAAGCTATCCATTGAGATAGCGAAATATTGGATAACTTTTAAATAAATATTTTTTATTTTCAAAAGATTTTGTTATTCGTGCTTAATTCCCAGTTTTTATTATTGATAAAAACACTTGAAATTTATTGTTGATGGGATAAGCTATTCCTATTCCCAAAAATTTAAATTACTTCTTGATAATAAACAGGCAAGTGCACGGCCTAAAAAAACACTTAATTGACAACATCTTTTATAAGTTGTTGTTGTTTTTATTTTGTTTTTCTTAACCTACTTACAACTACAATTAAAGTTGAGAGAATTTCAACTAATTGTAGTGGGGAATGTAAGATGAGATAAACCCACTGTTTATTGTTGATGTGTTTTGTTTAAACTTTGATATTATTACAAGTAGAACTGTTGCTATAAGTCTTATACGTTTAACAGTTTTATTTGGTTTAATATCTTTAGTTTTTCTAAAATCTTTATGGATGAAGTTTCCTGATGATCTGGCCTAAGCAACCAGTGAAATGCGCATAGGAATAGCTTATCCCATCAACAATAAATTTCAAGTGTTTTTATCAATAATAAAAACTGGGAATTAAGCACGAATAACAAAATCTTTTGAAATTAAAATTTTGTATTCCCAAAAATTTAAATTACTTTTTGATAATAAATATTTTTTATATAAAACGGTCCTTGAGCTTGAGAAATTATTGAAAGGAAATAGTAATTTAACCATGTTATGATATGTATTTATGCATGCGTTCTGAACAATATTTTTGTCCGTAGAATATTTTTTTTACTGAGCGTGTTCTGCAGAACGATTCACCCATTTCGAGAAATTTGTCCGGAAAACCAAAGGTACCATATGGTTAACAGATGTAAACAATTAAACAAAATGGCAGCACAACTTTTTTTTTTTTTTTTTTTTTTTTTTTTTTTGAAAGGAAATAGTAATTTAACTACATATTTTCTAAAAGTGTTTTTAAAGAAAATGGACGAAAAAAGGAATGTGATTTTATTATTTTTTTATTTAATTATTCAGCAAAAGAAAAAAAACAATCATTTGTACTTTTATGGGCAAATTAAAGAAAAGTGGCAACTCAGTAATTTTGTTCTAAAAAAAATAACAATGTAACCATTTCAAGATATAACTTGCTGAACAAAATTATTTCTCTTTCTCTCAGAAGTAAGACGTCAAACTCAATATAAACAAGTTAGAGTGCTGTGCCGAATCTTTGATACCCTCCACCGACAGTTCGATTGATTTAGAAGTAATAAATTTATATATGATGGCTATTTATTATTAATTTATTTAGTAAAAATAGACATCTGCATTAAAATTGGTTGCGGTTTAGACCTACTTATATTAAATTATTGACCGACAATCAGAAAGTTTAATCCTTTTTTTTTTTTAGCAATTTTAAATAGCTTGAGTAAAATATCATGATTCGTAACAGTTTAAGCTGAACTCACATGATTTTCAGGAGGGCAATTTATATTGAAGCCATGGTAAACTATCAATCAATCATCCTAAAATTCTGCAGAGTGATTTCTGGTATTAAAAAACCATAAATTTCAATACAGCGGTGAAATTAGTTATAGCGTTTGCATTGAATTTCAGAAGGCTGCTTAAAATGCTATGGCTTTAGGTGTATTTAATTATTTTAACAGAGAGGCCTATAGTAAATTCTGGACCGATCATCACGAAATTTATTAGTGTGATTTCTAGTCATATAAAACTGTGAAGTATTAAATTTTATTCTGATATCATTATTTTGTACGGTTTTATGCATACTTAACTGCTTCCCGGGAAAAGGGTTTATATGGGGCCTAAGGTAAATTATGGACCGATCTTCACGAAATTTGATAGCGTAATTTCTAGTCCTATAAAATTGTGACGTTCCAATTTCCATTATGATAACATTATTTATTACGGTTTTAGGCGTACTAAACTGTTTTCCGGGAGCAGGGTTTATATGCGGCCTAGGGTTAATTATGGACCGATCTTCACGAAATTTCACAGTGTCATTTTTAGTCCAATGAAACTGTGACGAACCAAAATTTTTTATGACAGCATTATTAATTATGGTTTTAGGCGTACTTAACTGTTTTCCGGGAGTAGGGTTTTTATATGGCCTAGGGTAAATTATGAACTGATCTTCACCAAATTTTACAGCGTTATTTCCAGTCGAATAGAACGAATTTTCGCAAAATCTTATATCATTCCGTGCATTGTTCCACCATTTCTATTTATATAAAAAGAAGTGTACACTTTGATGTCACCACTAACTGCGGAAACGGTTCAACCGATTTTAACCAAAATTTCAGGGTACGTTGGGAATAGTCTGCAGATGTTTTAAGTTTTTTTAGATTCAATGATATATCGTTTTACCCGACCAATTTTCTTAGAGAACTTTATTTCAATGTATTTGCTTAAATTTGAATTATTTTTCTTTGAAAAATTTTAATTTCAGTTTGAAGTTTTCAAATGTAGATAAAAAAAAAAAATTTTTTTTTTCTGCAAAAACTTTTTTTAATTTTTTTTTTTCAAAAACTTTTTAAATATACTCTCTTTTTTATACCCTTCACCACAGGTGGAAAAGGGTATATATAAGTTTGTCATTACGTTTGTAATTTCTACAATATTGATCTTAGACCCTATAAAGTATATATATTCTGGGTCCTTATGAGGAGAGAAGTTGATTTAATGATATCCGTCCGTCCGTCCGTCTGTCCGTCTTACGTTTGATATGTGTTTTCCGGAGACTCCAGACATGCTAGCGGCTACGTTGTTTTACATTTCTGTCACATATAGTCCACCATTTCTTGCTATTGAAATTCAGCCAGATCGGTCCAACAATGGCTGAGATATGACCAAAAAACCACGACTGCCTCTAATTTTTCAAAAAAATCCCTTGTGGTTGTTGTATTTTTATTACTTTTTTCTGTATATCTGGAGAACGGCAAGAGTCAAAGCTTTAAAATTAGCTACAAACATTTAGGTTATAAATACACACCATCCTACAAAAGGTGGGCGGGATTGGAGAAGTAGTAGGCGTGGTACCTCTCATACAAAAAGTATTAAAAATTGTATAAAAACCTGAATTTTTTGACTGTAATATGACCTATGATTACGCCTTATATATCAGAAGATCGGAATTTTTAAATAGAAAATATTTTCTGAAAAACTCGGGAAAATCGGTTCAGATACGAAAAAGTTATGACCAAAATATTAATTTTTTTTTGAAAAATACCCATTTTCAGGAACCATAGATCTTCCCGAGTCCAAGTTTTATAGCCAAAATAACTGGCAAATTTTTTCTTTAAAATTAGGTACAAACATTTAGTCGGTATATAAATCTGGCAAATCGGTTAAGAAATAGCAGAGTTATGACCAAAATACTGAAATCCCAAAAAATACTCTTTTTTATAATTAAGTTTGTCTTTTATACCCTTCACCGAAGGTCCTACACCCTATAAAGTATAATTATTCTGGGTCCTTATGCAAAGCGAAGTTCAAGTCCGGCTGTCGTCTCTTCTTCCAATCCCCACACCCCCCTTCGTATTTGTTTACATATACTAGCATAATGCCCAATATGATTTTCGTTATCACCCTTCTTTATTATTTCATATATTTAACGAAATAATTTTAACAAATAGAAACTAAAAACGATTTAAAAAAAATATTTACCAGTTTTCGCTTTTTAAATTTCATTTATAATGAAGTTTTAAGTATTGTTAATATGTATGTATATGTAAATGTAAAAATTATTTAGTTGCTCTCTATTCTACTCGCACAATGGTGAAGGGTATATAAGATTCGGCATAGCGGAATATAGCACTCTTACTTGTTTCGTTTCGGTTTGAAATATTTTTTAATTTTCAATGATAAATCTTCAACTCAGAATTGGTTTTAAAAAAATTAACAGCCAGTCCCACGATGTCACACGTTAAAAATAACATTTAAAACAGAAACAAAATTTAGAAATTGTTTTTGTTTTAAATGTAATTTTCTATGCGAACGTTAACGTGTGACATCGTGGGATTGGCTGTAAAATTAAAAATTTGTTTGGAAAAAAACCAAAAAAATCCCTGAAGAAGCTATCCATTGAGATAGCGAAATATTGGATAACTTTTAAATAAATATTTTTTATTTTCAAAAGATTTTGTTATTCGTGCTTAATTCCCAGTTTTTATTATTGATAAAAACACTTGAAATTTATTGTTGATGGGATAAGCTATTCCTATTCCCAAAAATTTAAATTACTTCTTGATAATAAACAGGCAAGTGCACGGCCTAAAAAAACACTTAATTGCAACATCTTTTATAAGTTGTTGTTGTTTTTATTTTGTTTTTCTTAACCTACTTACAACTACAATTAAAGTTGAGAGAATTTCAACTAATTGTAGTGGGGGATGTAAGATGAGATAAACCCACTGTTTATTGTTGATGTGTTTTGTTTAAACTTTGATATTATTACAAGTAGAACTGTTGCTATAAGTCTTATACGTTTAACAGTTTTATTTGGTTTAATATCTTTAGTTTTTCTAAAATCTTTATGGATGAAGTTTCCTGATGATCTGGCCTAAGCAACCAGTGAAATGCGCATAGGAATAGCTTATCCCATCAACAATAAATTTCAAGTGTTTTTATCAATAATAAAAACTGGGAATTAAGCACGAATAACAAAATCTTTTGAAATTAAAATTTTGTATTCCCAAAAATTTAAATTACTTTTTGATAATAAATATTTTTTATATAAAACGGTCCTTGAGCTTGAGAAATTATTGAAAGGAAATAGTAATTTAACCATGTTATGATATGTATTTATGCATGCGTTCTGAACAATATTTTTGTCCGTAGAATATTTTTTTACTGAGCGTGTTCTGCAGAACGATTCACCCATTTCGAGAAATTTGTCCGGAAAACCAAAGGTACCATATGGTTAACAGATGTAAACAATTAAACAAAATGGCAGCACAACTTTTTTTTTTTTTTTTTTTTTTTTTTTTTTTTGAAAGGAAATAGTAATTTAACTACATATTTTCTAAAAGTGTTTTTAAAGAAAATGGACGAAAAAAGGAATGTGATTTTATTATTTTTTTATTTAATTATTCAGCAAAAGAAAAAAAACAATCATTTGTACTTTTATGGGCAAATTAAAGAAAAGTGGCAACTCAGTAATTTTGTTCTAAAAAAAATAACAATGTAACCATTTCAAGATATAACTTGCTGAACAAAATTATTTCTCTTTCTCTCAGAAGTAAGACGTCAAACTCAATATAAACAAGTTAGAGTGCTGTGCCGAATCTTTGATACCCTCCACCGACAGTTCGATTGATTTAGAAGTAATAAATTTATATATGATGGCTATTTATTATTAATTTATTTAGTAAAAATAGACATCTGCATTAAAATTGGTTGCGGTTTAGACCTACTTATATTAAATTATTGACCGACAATCAGAAAGTTTAATCCTTTTTTTTTTTAGCAATTTTAAATAGCTTGAGTAAAATATCATGATTCGTAACAGTTTAAGCTGAACTCACATGATTTTCAGGAGGGCAATTTATATTGAAGCCATGGTAAACTATCAATCAATCATCCTAAAATTCTGCAGAGTGATTTCTGGTATTAAAAAACCATAAATTTCAATACAGCGGTGAAATTAGTTATAGCGTTTGCATTGAATTTCAGAAGGCTGCTTAAAATGCTATGGCTTTAGGTGTATTTAATTATTTTAACAGAGAGGCCTATAGTAAATTCTGGACCGATCATCACGAAATTTATTAGTGTGATTTCTAGTCATATAAAACTGTGAAGTATTAAATTTTATTCTGATATCATTATTTTGTACGGTTTTATGCATACTTAACTGCTTCCCGGGAAAAGGGTTTATATGGGGCCTAAGGTAAATTATGGACCGATCTTCACGAAATTTGATAGCGTAATTTCTAGTCCTATAAAATTGTGACGTTCCAATTTCCATTATGATAACATTATTTATTACGGTTTTAGGCGTACTAAACTGTTTTCCGGGAGCAGGGTTTATATGCGGCCTAGGGTTAATTATGGACCGATCTTCACGAAATTTCACAGTGTCATTTTTAGTCCAATGAAACTGTGACGAACCAAAATTTTTTATGACAGCATTATTAATTATGGTTTTAGGCGTACTTAACTGTTTTACGGGAGTAGGGTTTTTATATGGCCTAGGGTAAATTATGAACTGATCTTCACCAAATTTTACAGCGTTATTTCCAGTCGAATAGAACGAATTTTCGCAAAATCTTATATCATTCCGTGCATTGTTCCACCATTTCTATTTATATAAAAAGAAGTGTACACTTTGATGTCACCACTAACTGCGGAAACGGTTCAACCGATTTTAACCAAAATTTCAGGGTACGTTGGGAATAGTCTGCAGATGTTTTAAGTTAAGTTTGCACGAAATCGGCTTAGGGGTTCCGCAGATATGGCATTTAGATTTTCCTATCTATTCCCATACAAATATCAACTAAATGCCCTCCATTTTGAAATCCTCCGAAACGGCTCGACTGATTTTTGTGAAATTTTTTATATGTATTTTTTAGGTATGATAATAGGTCGTAGAGTACATTTTATATCGCTAGAGGGCGCAAAATACGGCATTAGCTCCCCCTCCCCACACCTTCTTAGCTAATAAACCTGTTTTCTTAAAATTTGGCATTTAGGCGCTGTAACATCTGAAAGAAAATAGGGCGTGAAATAGGGCAAGAGGGGTGAAAGCTGCCCCTCTCTATATCTGCTTAACAAATCGACCGATTTTCATGGAATTTTGCAGGAAAATAGTTTAACATCTGGAAAGAACTATAGCCTAACCTTTTTATTATTAAGGGCGTGATATAGGGCAATAGGGGTAAAAGCTTGCCCTCCCCAATCTTTTAAGTTAATCAACCGGGTTTCTTCAAATTTGGCATGCATACATTGTAACATCTTAAAGGTAATTGGGAATAGGGCGAGAGATAATGCAATAGCAGTAAAGGCTCCCCTTCCCTTTATCTTTTAAACTAATGAACAGATTTTCTTAAAATTTGGCATGCAGACACAGTAACATCTGAAATGAAGTAGGGAATAGGATGTGAAAAAGGGTAAGAAGGGAAAAAGCTCCCCCTCCCAATATCTTCTTAACTAATTGACCGAGTTTCTTGAAATTTCTCAGGCAAACAGTGTTAAATCTGGAAGGTACTATAGTCTTTAGTTTTTATTATTTAGGGCGTGAAGCAAGAGGGGTTAAAGCTCCCCCTCCCTATATCTTCTTAACGAATCAGCTGGTTTTCTTAAAATTTGGCATGCAGACATTGTAACATCTGAAAGAGAACAGAGCATGACATAGGGCAAGAGGGGTAAAAGCTCCTCCTCCCTATATCTTCTTAACTAATCAACTGATTTTTTTGAAATTTGGCGGGCAAATAGTGTAACATCTGGAAAGAACTATAGCCTATAATTTTTATTAACTTCTTAACTAATCAACCGGATTTCCTGAAATTTGGCATGCAGACACTGTAACATCTGAAAGAAATAAGTTATATAGCAAAACAACGTTTGCCGGGTCAGCTAGTTTATTTATATTTATGTGAACATTTTTGTTAAATCTATTTTTTTTTTCGGACCTCAAACTGAAACTTTTCCGCTTTTGGCTTCATACTTTTTGTCATTAATCTTACTTTCTTAAAACTTAGATTTGTTGACAAAAGCCTCTGCTTTAAAAATATGTCTTCAATTCGGAAACAATTTTAAGATAATTTATATCTTGTTGGGATTTTATATACATAAATGAGTTCCAAAAATCTTAAAAACATTTAATTTCGTAATCTTTTTCATTTATTCTTAATACAATTTTGTGACGTAATTTTAAAAGCTTCTTTCCGGAATTGGGCCTTTCTGCCCATAAACTATCTTGTTATGTTGGTATTTAGATATAATTTGGTCAAATTTTATTGCAATCAAAATCATCTTACCACAGTTTATTGGAATTGCTCAATATTTTACCATAGCTCCACACGCAGAGAAAAAACATGATTAATGGGTGGTCACTACGACCATTTTTGATCATATTTGCCTAATATGTTTACCCCAATAAATTTATTATAGTCCAAATATAATTAGAAAAAATAATTTTTGTCCTTAACATTTTTTTAATCGCTAAAATAATATTATATGGTGTTTTACACCTAAAAAGTTATTCTTATCTAGCTAAACATATTAAATTATGTGAAATGTTTGCTACTATAATAAATTTATTGTTATGTTATTGTTTATGTAATTTTTCGTCCGCGAGCGTCAGTTTATCGGGTCGCATAAATGAGAACAAAATAATTAAACTGTTTTTCGGGGGAATAAGTTAATAAGTTATTATACGTTCTAAAGTATTATAAAAAGTATTATAAAAATATTACAAAAAGTGTTATTGCATGTCGAAGTAAGGCAACAAAGAATTTTTAAAAAGAAGTAATCAAGGCAAGCATGTATAAAATTTTTAAACACACACTCATGTAGATATATATGTAAATATATAAGTATATATTTAATTTTATGTAATTTTAGATATAATACAAGGAATATGTACATAAATTTATTAATAAATAATACTTTTTTTGAAATAGAATTGTATTTGGTTTTTTTGCGAAAACCATATAACATGTTAAAATAGACATGTTACATGGTGTTAGGAAATATAGAAACATTGTTTTAAAGATCGTATGCATTTTTCTTCTAAACATAATAATATATTTGAGACAATAACAAGCTATTTATATTATGTATATCTGAACATATATTGTTACTTAAGACGTGTTTGACACAATCATAACCACAAACATTAATGATAGTTTGCGATTGTGGTTGCATCAACCATGTTTTTTCTTTGCGTGCAATACAAATACTACTCGCGAAAATAGCTTTTAATGCCAAAACTTCTAAAATTAACCATAGATCCCATATAAACCCCCCTCCTTAAATCACATTGCATAATTTTGTTTTACACTCCTAAAAATTTGTTCTTATATACTGTGGTGTAGGTTATAATATGGGCGGGCTTGTTAAATGTTAACCACTAACCTTTACTTTTTAAAGTTCATATTTTTATAATTGCACCCACCCTTAAAAAACTTCGAAGAACAATAGAGGTGAAAATTACCAAAATCGATGTATAAATAACTGAGTAATAGTGCATTTACACTTGTAATTTTCAAACTAGTTTATGATCGTAAGCTTCTTTCATAAACTATACCGTTTACATCAGCATTTTAGACAGTTAAGTTGTTTATCTTTGACAAGTCAAAAAATTTTTAGCCCCAATAAATATGGACAAATAAACATACCTTTTTCCCGTTGTCCTTATTAAAATAAAATTTTTTTAAAACAAAAATAATCTATATATATAAAATTGTAACGTTACTGACTGACTCACTGACTCACTGACTGACTGACTGACTGACTGATTCATCATCGCACAGCCTAAACGCCTGAAGCTAGACACTTGAAATTCGGACCAGAGATTGGTCACTCCCCAAATCGATCCACTAAGACGGGATTTTTGGAAATTCGAATGTTTAGGGGGTAAAAAAAAGGGTAAAAACGGGAAAATTCGGTAACCTTATATCTCCAAAACTAAAAGAGATACAAAAAAAATTTAATACCTATCGTAGTTCTTTAGAAAAATAAGCGGACAGGTGTCTGGTACTTTTTTGAAATTCGGCCCTATTTGGGAGTAAACGTGTAAAATCTGAATTTTAGTACTTTTTTGACACCCCATCTATCTTTTGAACCAATAAACATAGAAACAAAGTTAATACCGCATTCGAAACTTATCAAAAAAATACGAATATAAATTTGGTACTTTTTCGAAATTCGAACATTTAAGGGGTAAAAATCGTAATTATTTTTGGTACTTTTTTTAAAAAACATTTTTCTCCATTCATTGAAATATTCGTACTAAATTATGGGCTGCCACTATAATACTGAAATTTTTTATACTTTAATGGGGTGAAAAATAGTACCAAAAAGGGGGAATACAGGAAATTTGATATTTCACTTAACCTTTTTGGTTTTTTTTAAATTATCGTTATGTTGGACCTAAAAACATAAGATTCAACATGCAATGTCGTGAGTGGATAAGAATCTATGACGGAACTTTTTGGTACTTTTTTGTTCTTTAACTGGTACTTTTTGAATTTTCTTTAGTTTTGGACCTAGAAACATAAAATTCAATATGCAATGTCCTGGATGGATGAGAATCTATAAGAATGAACTTTTTGGTACTTTTTAATTCTTTGATTGGTACTTTTTGAATTTCAGTTGGTATTGGACCTAGAAAGATAAAATTAAAAATGCAAGGTCCTGAGTGGATAAGAATTCATAAGAGGGAAGTTGTTGGTACTTTTTTATTCATTTACTGGTACTTTTTGAATTTCCGTCAGTATTGGACCTAGAAACATAAAATTAAACATGCACGATCCTGTGTTAATGATAATCTTTTAGTGGGATCTTATTGGTACTTTTTTATTCGTTAGCTGGTACTTTTTGAATTTCCGTTAGTATTGGGCCTAGAAACAGAAAATTAAACATGGAACCTCTTGAGTGAATGACAATCTGTAAGAGAGATGTTTTTGGTACTTTTTCGTTTTTTAAATGGTACTTTTTTTAAATTTTCGCTAATGTTGGTCTAATGAACATAAAATTAAACTTGCATGGTCCTGAGTGAATGAGAATCTCTAAAATCGCTTATTGGTACTTCTTAGTTAATAAACTGGTACTTTTTGAATATCCGTTATTATTGGACTGAGAAACATAAAATTGAATATACAATGCCCTAAGTGGATAAGATTCTATAAGAGGGTAGTTTTTGGTACTTCTTTGTTCTTTAACTGGTACTTTTTGAATTTCCGTTAGTATTGGACCTAGAAACATAAAATTAAACGTGCAAGGTCCTGATTGAATGAGAATCTGTAAGAGGGCTTTTTGGTACTTTTTTGTTCTTTAACTGGTACTTTTTGAATTTCCGTTAATATTGAACCTAGAATAATAAAATTCAACATGCAATTTCCTGAGTGGATAAGAATCTATAAGAGGGAATTTTATGGTATTTTTTTATTCATTAACAAGTACTTTTTGATTTTCCATTTTTAATGGGCCCAGAAAGATAAAATTAAACATGCAAGGTCCTGAGTGAATTAGAATCTTTAAGAGGGGTTTTGGTACTATTTTGTTCTTTAACTGGTATTTATTTATAAACTGGTACTTTTTTTAATTTAATACTTATTTTTGTGTAATAAATAAAAAAAAGTAAGTAATTGTCTGGTACTTTTACGAAATTCGGCCGTTTTAATAAAATTTAAATAAAAATTATACAACTTGGCCTGATTACAAAGTAGCGGGTTAGATGCTATAAATTAAAATAATTTAAACCTAGAAAAATAAGCTTTGGCATACAAATATGTTCACGAAGGAAAAGGAGACGCTAACGAAGTAGCGGGTTAAATGCTAGTTTCTTATAAATTTTTAATCCAAATTTTTAATATTTTTAATTAGGCTTAAGTTCATCAAATTTAATTTTCAATAAATTATTTTTATAAAGAAAGGAATTTTACAACATGAAAATTAATTAAAATTGTTATTGATAATCTTTCATTCTTGACCGTGGCCGGGGCTCGAACCCTGGCCGGCAGGTTACCATGACATGTTTCGATCGCAACCACTCGATCTCCTCAGATGGATTTGCCGTCTTACACTCGCAGCCATCGACGACTGCTGACGTCAATAGTCAAACATCAATCCTTAAACCAACTTGTATTTTAACCTAACTAAGTTGTGCTGAAAAAGGTCAACAGAAAAAAGAAAGACAAAAATTAAAAAAAAAAAATGTACTTTGGACTTCAAGAAGAATTCTTGACAAAAAGTACGAGAAAACAGAAGTAAGGAAAGAACATGTTAAATCAATTAAAATGGATAATCATTCAGAAAAGCAAATTTCGATCTACCAAAGGTTAAAATTAACAAAAACTGGTTGTTTGTAACTAGTTTATCTCAAAAGCTAGTTACAAACGCGTTTATAATTTGTATGGATAAACAAGTTTCTCAAACTAGTTTATCATCATAAACAACTTATAACCTGTAAATGCACTATAAGAGACCAATAAATATTTAATTCCTGTTCGAAGAAGTAAAAAAATCCATCCAACACAAAAGACTTTACAGACTTGAGTCTGTTATCGACAGATGTGTAAACTTTTCTCGTGACCTAAATATTATGACAAACCCTATACTTGTTAAACCATTACTGGATCCACCCTGGTCAGTTAAAGAATCTTCATTCATCCTATCTATGATCCAACTTCCTAAATCAACTACTCCACCCTTAGTGTATAAGCAAACATTTAGTAGTATTGTGGAACCATATGTCAACGACAACTGGAATTTGTTATTCACTGATGGCTCCAAGTCTAACGACTCCACAACTTTCGCTATAGTGCAAGCTGATAATCAACTTATAAAAACTGGATATATTTCTAACCACTGTTCAAATTTTACTGCTGAGGCATTTGCCATATTTCTTGCGGTGGAGTTCGCTGCACTTAGCCTGGAAAAGTATATTATCTTTACAGATAGTCTATCATCCATAAACGCCATACAAAGCTCGAAATATGATTCCCCATTAATAAACGACATCCGACATATTCTTGGTAAATCCTTAAATAGAACAAAACTTATGTGGGTTCCCTCGCATGTTGGCATTGCCGGCAACGAGTACGCAGATACTGCGGCTTCTACAGCCAAAATTAGACCACTACTTGAATTCCAAACATGGGAAAGTCGTGACATATCCAACGCTATTATATCCCATTTTAACTCCTTACATCATAAAAAATGGTCAGACTACAACCACAACTACAAAATTTTTAATCCAGATGGCAAAAAACCTAACTATCCAAAAACCTGCCCCAGAAGTATAACGTCAACCATCGTCCGGCTCAGAATTGGCCACTGCAATTTCTCCCACAAACATCTACTGGAAAAATTATCAACCCCAATGTGTACACTCTGCAACACACAACTAAACGTTTTACATGTACTAGATGAGTGTCCAAAATACAGCTCATCCAGACAATACATATTTGGACTAAATCGGCCTACTGATTTCTTAAAAAAAACCTGTGATATAAATATAAAATTAATTTGGGAATTTGTTTTAAAAAACAATTTATTTGTATAAGAAATATTAAATATTGAAAATACACAACATCGGCCAGTTATTACTCTTGAACTCTATACAAGTCTACTCCCGAATTTAAGGTTTTGGTACGATGTTTAATGCTATGGTGAAGGGTAGAAAAGATTCGACACAGCCAAATATATCACTTTTACTTATTTTTTTATTGAATAATTTTTGCGCTTTTTTTGGCTTTTTCTTAAACATATTTATCCAATCTTTCAACCTTAACAGTTATAGTATTGCCAAATTAAAGAAATTCTTAAAGCAAAAAAGCTTAATAATAATTACTAGAGTCCGACCGAATGTTCGGTTTTAGTGTCGGAGTTCGACAAAAGCCAGTTCGACTAATGTCACTGTAAAATAAATAAACACCGAACGTTGTGGGTTTTTCTTTATATAATTATACCCACACCACAATAGTGGAGAGGGTATATTATGCATTTATGCTGATGTGTGTAACATCTTAAAATATTGGTCCTAGGCCCACCTTAAAGTATACCGATCGACTCAGAATCACTTTCTGAGTCGAACTAACGATTTGCCATATTTCTTGCGGTGGAGTTCGCTGCACTTAGCCTGGAAAAGTATATTATCTGTACAGATAGTCTATCATCCATAAACGCCATACAAAGCTCGAAATATGATTCCCCATTAATAAACGACATCCGACATATTCTTGGTAAATCCTTAAATAGAACAAAACTTATGTGGGTTCCCTCGCATGTTGGCATTGCCGGCAACGAGTACGCAGATACTGCGGCTTCTACAGCCAAAATTAGACCACTACTTGAATTCCAAACATGGGAAAGTCGTGACATATCCAACGCTATTATATCCCATTTTAACTCCTTACATCATAAAAAATGGTCAGACTACAACCACAACTACAAAATTTTTAATCCAGATGGCAAAAAACCTAACTATCCAAAAACCTGCCCCAGAAGTATAACGTCAACCATCGTCCGGCTCAGAATTGGCCACTGCAATTTCTCCCACAAACATCTACTGGAAAAATTATCAACCCCAATGTGTACACTCTGCAACACACAACTAAACGTTTTACATGTACTAGATGAGTGTCCAAAATACAGCTCATCCAGACAATACATATTTGGACTAAATCGGCCTACTGATTTCTTAAAAAAAACCTGTGATATAAATATAAAATTAATTTGGGAATTTGTTTTAAAAAACAATTTATTTGTATAAGAAATATTAAATATTGAAAATACACAACATCGGCCAGTTATTACTCTTGAACTCTATACAAGTCTACTCCCGAATTTAAGGTTTTGGTACGATGTTTAATGCTATGGTGAAGGGTAGAAAAGATTCGACACAGCCAAATATATCACTTTTACTTATTTTTTTATTGAATAATTTTTGCGCTTTTTTTGGCTTTTTCTTAAACATATTTATCCAATCTTTCAACCTTAACAGTTATAGTATTGCCAAATTAAAGAAATTCTTAAAGCAAAAAAGCTTAATAATAATTACTAGAGTCCGACCGAATGTTCGGTTTTAGTGTCGGAGTTCGACAAAAGCCAGTTCGACTAATGTCACTGTAAAATAAATAAACACCGAACGTTGTGGGTTTTTCTTTATATAATTATACCCACACCACAATAGTGGAGAGGGTATATTATGCATTTATGCTGATGTGTGTAACATCTTAAAATATTGGTCCTAGGCCCACCTTAAAGTATACCGATCGACTCAGAATCACTTTCTGAGTCGAACTAACGATGTCCGTTCGGCTGGCTGGCTGTCCATGTTACCTTGTGCGCAAGGTATAGGTCGCAATTTTGGAGATAATTTGATAAAATTTGGGCCGAATCGTAGGACCACGAGGGAAGATATGGGAAATTTCTTCCTCTCAGAAACTATCAAACCGATTTTAATGAAATTTAAAACATAGATAGGACCATATCTATATGGACACATAAGCTATACAGTTTTTCAAAAATAGGACCACAAGGCGAGATAGGGGACAATTTCTACCTCTCACAAACTTTCAAACAAATTGTAATAAAGTTTATAAACATAGATAAATCTATATTTATATGGACACATAAGCATGATGTGTTTTTAAATACTGTGGTTGACTGACTACACTTTCTTACTTGTTTTTCTATCGTTTAGTAAACCGATCGATTCCGAAACACTTTTTAAAGTGACTTTTCGTGTCTGTCCGTCCATCTAGCTGGTTGTCTGCAGACATGTCCATGTACACCTTGTGAGGAAAGTAAAAGTAGCAGTTTTTAGATAATTTGCTAAATACGTTTTAATTGTCTCAAGAACGAAAGCTATGTAAATTTTGAGAATGCAAACTTCTTTCTTTATGCCCATAAACCATTTAATCATGTTTGTGTTCAGATTAAATTTGGCCCAAAATATTTTACTGCAAATTAAATATGGTTGAATCGGTTCAGATTTAAACGTACAGCTTCCATTCAAATACCAATCCATAAAAAATTCAAGCTTTTTATCCTTTTAAATGGTCATACAATTAAGCGACCTTTGCTTTAATCGATTTAAGAAAAAATATCTCATATATTTTGTGTATCTAGATTAGCGTGGCCCATAGTTGTTTCGCGAATTTTTTGATTTCTTTTATTCTCACCACCCAAATCGGTTCAGTTTCATTTAATAAAATATGCAAAAAATTTCATAGCGATAAGTTGTGTTTTAGGTGGAGGGCTTCCGCCCCTATGAGTTTGCCTTCAAGCCCATTTATTCAAATGTGATTTGTTTGCGTATGACTTTCTCTTTAAAAAAAATTTTACAAGAATATAATATATGGGAAGTACATTAGCCTCAAAGAAAGTTTTTTGCTAAAATTTATATTTAAGAAAATAATGAAGAAAACAGTCAACAAATTTTTTGTGATTTCCTTTATTTTTTACAGTGTGGATGTTCCTTCCCAACAGCACATTTTCAGATTTTTTTGGCTAATGGTTACAGAGATATCGAGTATTAAAAAATCGCGTTATAACAAAACCATATTCAAATAAATACTCATAATTTTTTCGATATTAGTCCAAATAGAATAATTTTTGTTTTGTATTTATTCTTTTTTTGCCTACTATCCAATAAAAAGTAAAAAAATTTGCACAGTGGGCTTGGATGCGATTTTCCGGATTCAATATATCGGTATTAACTAATAACGAAATAGTACCTATAGTGCAATCAATATAGTGGAATCGATGTCCTTAAAAATATATTTGACCAAAAATGGCTAAATTTACGGAACAAAATTGCTAAAAAAAAATGGCTAAAAATGGTCTAAAAAACGGCTAAAAGCTTTTTTAAATAAAAACACATTAAAATTCAATAACAAAACATAAATAATTCATTTAAAGTGGTTTACGATGAAACTGTAAGTTAAGGTCAATTTGTTAAATAAGAATAAACGTAAATTAATATTAAAATAAATTAATATTAAAAAATTAAATCATCGAAAAATTCGATGTCATTATTGTTCATCTCATAGGAATCACTGATTAGTTTAAAATAATCATAAGTTTTGAATAGTTTGAATTTATCACAAACACGACAACCCAACCCAACCTTTTGAGTCCAGATCCACACTAAAAAAAAAAAAATAAAAAAGTATAGTCGGTTAAACCCGACTTTATGATACCCAACACCACATTAGAACCTTTGTAACAAATTTTTTCAAATAATCTCTAAATTGCGACCTGTACTTTGCGCACAAGGTTTACATGGACAGCAAGCCAGCCGGACAAACATCGTTAATTCGACTCAGAACGTGATTCTGAGTTAATCGGTATACGTAAAGTTGGGCTAAGGACCAATATTTTAAGGTGTTACAGACATCAGCACAAACGCATAGTACCCTCTCCACTATTGTGGTGGTGGTATAAATATTGTATTGTTATGGTTAAAATATTTACCTAATTGATAAAATCGAATTAACGGTTGCTTAATGTAACCTATTTCTCAAATTACTTTTAACGATGTTTAGTTGGCTGAACCTCTCTACTTCAGCATTAGACCATGGAAGTGAGAGCAACTTTATAGTCAATTCTGAAATTTCTTAAACAATTTTTTTACCGCCTGCATCCCTTTATTGAAATACTTGCAACCAGAAAGAAACAACGATGCTTGTGTTGATCCATTTTATAAATTTAATAGTTGAATACTGTTCCTTTATTTTGAAAGATGTTTCAGCGTCAAAGTTTATACGGATTTTCAACATTTGTAAAAGTTGTGATTTAAATTAAAGGCGTTTTAATTGTTCAAAATTTTTATTTCACCTTTATAAATTTTTATAATAAAATAAAAATTATTCTTTTAAAAGAAAAACGGCAAAAAAAATTGTGTGGCTAAACAAGTTGAAAAAAGGCTAAACTCATTTTTTAATGGCTTAACAGGGCGAAAAATGTCTAAATCTAGCCACTAAATGGCTAAATTGGCAACACTGTTGACAACAATGCTATACGCATAAGTTTTGAATATCTAACCCTAGGAGGCTGCAATCCAAACACTTGTGAAAAACTCTTCGGAGTTCGTTGATATATTCTGCAATCATCTTGCCAGTCTTTTAGCACATGATTTTGTAGCAAAGAAATAATCTGCTTTTTGAAACAAATCAAAGAATCCTTAAAAGAAGATGAATTGTTGTGATTTGTGATTTTCCGGAAAATTTCCCATTTGTTATACACAACGCACCACCCGGTTTTCATTGGAATAATAATCAGGCAAGCATATTCCCGATATTTATTACAAGCATAATGAAGAGCTCACTCATAGAAGTCTGGTCATTATTTCTGATGGCAATTATCATGATGCAATTGCTGCATACGTATAACGTATATCTTAGGATTATTACTGATTTTGTAAAAAAATTATCAAATGCGTCTAAAATATTTAACTTTTCTGATGGCGCTCCGCAGCAATTCAAAAATTTTGTTAACCTATATTTTCACAAGTAAGACTTCAAGATTGCTGCAGAACGGCATCTTTTTGCAACAGCACATTGTAAGGGACCATGTGACGGTATTGAAAAGAATTTCCAGAAGAGTACGTCTTCAGAGACAAATTAATAAACAAATAACTACAGCTCTGGAATTGTATGAAGGGGCATCCGAGCCGAGAATTTACCAAACATTGAAGTAAAATTTTCTCCAAAACAGCATTATTTTGACGCAAAACAAACTTTGCAATTGCGATATGAAACGGCTAACGCAAACATTTTATTCAATAGTTCCTTCTAATGCTGGTGCAATAATTGCTAAAAAGTTTTCTTCATCAAAAAATTCAAATGTTTGTTAAAATTTAAAAATTCTTAATAAAATAAAGAAAGTAATAATCATCGTTTTTTTTAATAAACAAAAAAATGTTCCACAGTGGTTTATATCGAAAAAAATTTTTTTTTAACAAATTTCAAAAAATCAAAAAAAATAGTATTTATTTGAATCCCACATCCAAATGGGTCTTAAAATTTGTGAAAAAATCATAGTTTAACACAAAAAAAATTCAAGAAAATCAAAGAGTACAAACAGCGAAAAAAAATTATTTAAAATATTAACAGCCTGTTCATGGATTTCGAACGTCATCGTTCGCATAGAAAATTACATTAAAAACAAAAACAAACATCGAACAAACAACAAAAATCCAACGAAGATAATCAGTCTAGCGCTGAAACTAAAATTAATAAAAATGATGAAAACAATGTCTATAATGTTAACCTAAGTGACAGCAGTTCTGATGATGAGTTGAACTGGCAGTATGTGCCCGTAAAAAACCGCAAGAGGACAAACTCTCAATCGCCACAAATATTCAAGCCAAAGCGTCAGCAACTAGAAACAGATCCATCCACTTCTAACCGATTTGCTGTTCTTGCGAATAAAAACAATGAAAATGATATCGATGATGCATCATCTGAACAACCTGAACATCCTAAACCTCCACCAATTCTAATTCCAAATGACGGTGATATTGCCAAAATGGTCAGCACGTTAAACAAAGTAGTTTCAAGTAATGAATTTTATTATAAGTCATACAGTGATGGCCAGGTTCGCTTAAACATCAAGTCAGTTGATTCGTATCGAAAAATAGTTAAACATTTTGACGATAACAAAATAGTCTATCATACGTACCAACTAAAGCAAGAACGAGCTTTCACTGTTGTTATAAAAGGTGTTCATCACACAACGCCAATTGTTGATATAAAAGCCAATTTGCTATTATTAGGACACCAAGTTAGAAGTGTCAGAAATATAATTAGTCGTGAAACAAAGAACCCACTGCCAATGTTTTTCGTTGACTTAGAACCTAATGCTAACAACTGTGAAATTTATAATGTTAGGACATTTGGTCACGCTATTGTTGTTGTAGAAGCTCCCAAAAAATTTAATGATATGGTTCAATGTCATAGATGTCAACAATTCGGTCACACTAAGTCTTACTGCAAAAGACCATATTCATGCGTTAAATGTGGCCTAGAGCATCCAACCAATGAATGCTCTAAGTCGCCAAATACGCCACCACAATGCGTCCATTGCTTAGGAAATCACACTGCGAACTATAAGGGTTGTGTAGTTTATCAGAAACTGATTAATAAACGCATACATGTCAATCCAAGAAATGTAAATGAAAATAGCAGTTTCAATGTAAACACTAACTTCTCAGCTGCTGCTCAAAATAGTGGCCTGACAACCTATGCCCAGGCTGTTAGAGGCACAAATGATGGAGTAAATAATGTTCTTCAAAAAATTGAGGCGATGCTTGCAAAACAAATTGAATTAACTAATACGCTAATGAATATGATGTCAATGTTAATGACAAAACTATGCAAGTAAACCTAGTAATTGCAGAATGGAATGCTAATGGCATTTTGAATCATATAAATGAAATAGAAATTTTCCTGAAAAATAATTTTATTGATATTTTACTAATTTCCGAAACACACCTTACCAGTAAATCCCTTTTTCGAATAAGAGGATTTGATATAATAACAGCTAATCAACCTTATGATAGAGCACATGCCGGTGCGGCTATCGTCATCAAATCTACTATTAAGTATGAAATATTAGAACGAATAAGTGAATTATACATGCAAGCTGCCGGAGTTAAAATAGTGTGCAATAATTGTAGCGTATTGATTTACTCTGTGTATTCCCCTCCTAGATATAGTATCAAATGTGATCAATATGAACACTTTTTCAATAAACTTGGCAATAGATTCTTAGTTGGTGGCGACTTCAATGCTAAACATACCTGGTGGGGATCACGTTTAACAAACCCAAAAGGCAGAGAACTTTTTAAATGCATCTCTAAAAACAATTACAGTTCGTTATCGACAGGAGCGCCCACTTACTGGCCAGCTGATATTTGCAAAATACCAGATCTTTTAGACTTTTTTGTTGTTAAAGGAATTCCTGCTAACTGTCTTGATATAAAATCTAGTGATGACTTAAGTTCTGACCACAGTCCAATTATTGTAAACTATACCACCATTTGTAAAGAACGACACAAAACTCCAAATTTAATTGCAACAAACACTGACCTCGATTATTTCCAACAAATCATTGAAGCAGAACTTGATTTCAATTTTTCGCTGAAAACTGGATACGAGATTGACTTGGCTATTGAAAATTTTTCAAAACTAATACATAAAGCTGCATTTATATCAACTCCACAAGTAAATAATCGCACCTCTAGTTTTCAGTTGTCCTTTGAAATAAGGCAACTAATCGCATTGAAAAGGAGGCTTCGACAAATTTGGAAAAGAACCCGGTTACCCCTAGATAAAACGAACTTCAATCATGCAGCTAATAATTTAAAGAGAAGATTAAAAGATCTTAAGAATGAGTCTATAAGCAGATATTTGGGTAAACTACGCCCGTGTAATAGAAATGAGCATAATCTTTGGAAAGCTACGAAGTATCTAAAACATGCTCAAAAGCGAAATGTTCCAATCAAGGACTTAAATGGCGATTGGCGTAGATCTGACGTAAGTAAAGCTGCTGCTTTTAAGTCACACCTTGAAAACATCTTTACTCCTTTTTCTTTTTGCACATCACAAGAAGACGCAGAAGTAAATAATTTTTTAGATGTTGCGTGCCGGTCTTGCAGCAAATGAGCGATATGTAATTTTAAATTTGGTTTAAAAATTGCAATTATTTTTTAAACTTTTAATTGAATGTTTAAACCATTTCCGTAAAATTTTGTTCTGGCAATTCTTTTTTCCATTCAAGCTTTTGAAAGCTGAATGTAACATTTTACTATTTAACTGTTATTTTAACATAGATCAGATTAACATTAGGGTAGGTATGTCAAGATTTTCTTAACATTTATTAACATATCTGTTTTTTCTTTAACACGGTACATAGACGTTTACAGTCTTCTTTCTTATTTATACTTATCTCTTTATCTTATAAAACAACAAAAAATATTTTTTAAACAAATAAACAATTAAACAAACATTAACGTCGCATCACATCATTTTTATCAACACATTGGTGCCGGCTAAACAATACCACATGGTTGAAATACTCTAGAATAAAAAAGTTTTTTTTTTTAAACAAATTTCAAAAATGATAAAGATAAAATTTTGACGATAAATAACTTTTAGAAAAGGCATTGTTTTATTTATTATGGTTAGGAATGAATAAAAGAATTACTTATTTACTCTTTATAATAAAAACAAGAAATGTTTTTTGTGATTTTCTTTTTTTAAGGGTTTTATCTGAACACTGGTAAAAAAAATAATATTTTCGGTGCTGTCATTTGTTTTAAAATAAGTCACACGATGTAAACAAATCTTAGAGAAGAAATGTAATTGAGATTAGAGAGTTGTAAATAAGATAAATAAAAACAACATCACTAAAGCCCCTTTTACACTATTTTAAAGGTTTTTGCTCTTATAAAATTCAATGATTTTCAGTTTAACTTTTTTACATAATCGTGTTTATGCACGAAATATCAGCTTTATTTCAATAGCGAACTGTAATTGCACAAGTTTGGTTGCATAAAAGCGTAAAATGCTAACCGATGTGCAAATAAGCGATAAATACTTTATTTATAATTTTAAACTATTTTTATTATTTTATTATCTACCCAAAAATGGTTTTTAATGCAGATAGTACTTTTTTACTAACAAAATAACTTGTGTGTTACACTAGATTCATACCATGTTTTTTTTCATGATTTTTTTTTTGGTGTTTATAGGCGAACAGTGTAGGGAAGCAAACGGGGTAGAGAAAAAAAAAATCAAATTTTCTAATCTCTGTGTCTTTTTTTATATTTTCCTTTGCATACATTCGTATTTTTGGTATGTTGCTTCTTTTGAATTTTCTATTTCAATGTTGCAACATCTCTTTACAATACAACACTCCGTGTTTTGCATTTAAATACAGTAGACTCGCGGTAACGTGAACTATTAAAACCTAAGCGTGTTTACGAAGGTGTAATTTGTTACATCTTAAAAAAAATAGACTTATATTTAACTCAAATGCATATATTTTTTTTATTAATTCATATTCGTATTTGCTTTGTTAAGAAAAACAATTTACATTAAAATTATTTAAAAAAATGGGTTATCTTTTTTTGGATTTTCTTTTTTTGCAAAAAGCTGAACACCGCCTTTTCTCGGAGACGTTTAAGTACGCTGATATCTGCTGGACTTATATTTTCATCTTCTGCCCATTCTAAAGCTTTATTGAAAATGTTGATTGCTTCACTAGGTTCTACTTTGGTCCGTGCTGTTTCCAAAATACTATCATCGCTTTCACTTTCATCACTGCTCAGGATTTCGTTCGTTTCAGTTACGTTTTGAAGATCTTCAGTCCATTCATTGATATCAGAAAATGAAAAACTTACCTATAAAGACACAATTTAAGTCAAGCGAATTACTAGACATGTTAAAATGTTCAAACCTCTGGATTAATTGCATTAAGAAGTTCTATTGCGCGTTATTGTTTGGTGTTAATTGGTGCACAAATTCTTTCTCTCAAAATAGCCAATGGGATATCCTCTTCAACGTCTTCTTCATCTCCTATAGAGGCTAAAATGTTCGTCCAGTAATTCCGTATTGTTTCCTTTTCAAGACGTTGCCAAGCTGAATCTAAATATCCAACAGCGTCGCTTAACGTTAATTTTTTTAGAGCTTCAATAACATCATTTTCTGTAGCTACAATTGATGCCAAGAAACAGTTTCTATAGAAAAGCTTTGTAAGTCTTATGGCATTTTGATCCATGGCTGTATGAGTGGCGTGACGTTGGGTGGTATGAATATTACATTTATGAACCCGTCGTCTGATACCAATTATTTTCTGGAGGATGAGATGGAGCGTTATCTATTAAGAGCAAAGCTTTATTGTGTAAACCTTGCTCTTTTTAAAATTTCCTAACCTTGAAAAATAGGAAATACAATTGTGAAACTTTAAAATAAAACAAAAAGGTTTTTTTTACCTGTGGTACAAACGAGTGGTTGAACCAATTTTTAAAAATGGATGCTGTCATCCATGCCGAATTGGAGTAGTTGTAGTCAACAGGTGATTCAAAATTTCTGAAAGAGCGAGGGTTTTTTGCCTTTCCAATCACAAGAAGTTTAACTTTATGTGCCCCCTTTGCGTTTGTACAAGCAAGAAAAGTGACACGCTGTTTTTCAGTTTTTCTTCCAGGAGCATTTTTTTCTTGAGATGATACGTATGTTCGGTCAGGTACAGCTTCCAAAAAAATCCCGATTCATCTGCATTATAAATTTGATCGCGAGACAGAAATAGGTCTTTAATTTTGGCTTGCAGCTTGTTCTTGAAAGGGTCCACAAGTTCAGATCTAGAAGACAACTTTTCTCCAGTTATTTTAATAAAACGCACACCATACCGCTTCTTGAATCGTTGCAACCATCCGTCACTCGCATTGAAATCACTTTGATTTTCTTCAATTTTTGAATGACAAATTTAGCTTTTTTTTTTAATTATTAATTAGTCCATTGACAGGATAATTTTTTTGTCTCTGTTTTAAGAACCAACGGTAAAGGGCTTTTTCCATTTTAGGAACCTCAGAGCACTTCAAAGTCTTTCGCATTCCGGGACCAGAGTAAGTATTGTTAACACATTTAAAAATTTTATCTTGTTTTTTGTTTATAGCGCAAATTGTTGACTTTGCAACATTGTACTGCTTTGCTAAGCTAGTCACGGTTGATTCTCTTTTTATTTTTTCTATTACATGCACTTTTTCTTTTAAAGTTAAAAAATTTGGTAGTTTTTGCGACATTTTTCACGACACACTTTATATTAAACTAAAAACAAAATAAGCAAACCAACAGCTCGCGTTACACAAAATGCCAGAATATAAGCAATCATTTACGGGGATTCCCAGTTTTTAAAAAAGTAGTGATTGCTTAAAAATGTTCAAAAGAGAACAATGTTTTCTATGTTCCATGAAGTTTACATTTGTTCACGTTATAGGGCTTTTTTACTGTGTTCACGCTACAGAGTAGTCAGTGTAAAAAAATATGTTCATGCTTGCCGGTGTTAACGTAAGGCGCTGTTTTTTTTTATCGCGGGTCTACTGTAGTTTGTATTTACAAATAAGCAAGTAAAGAAGAATAACCGATAACGGGAAAAAATCAACTCTAAAATCATTTTTTGAAGCAACATTTAAAAGGAATTAAAAAACAGACATGATTTTTTAATCACGATCTGAATCTGGTGTTAGATAGCACAACAAAAAATATATGTACAGTGCGAAGCATAAATCAAGGTACCTCTTTTGAAATAACACAATATCTTAAATTTTTTAAAAAACATGTCAAAAAGTTTGTGTTATTTCATCCTTTTTTGTAAAATTATTCATATAGGTACTACAGTCCAGCAAAATAATGCATTCTTATTCTAAGAAACAACCATAAAATATCCTTAAGTAATTGGCAACTCCAAAATAACGGTAAATTAAGAATGTATGCAAAGTTATTTCTTGTTGATATCAGTAGCATAAATTGGTTTTTTATTGTAAAAAGTGTTAAATAAAATCACTCGCAAGGAGCTATCGATTGAGAAGCGCAATATTATTATTAATAATCAAATATTGGGAAAATCATAATCTGAAATTGCTCAAATAACTAATAGAAGTAAGTTAACAATATGAAAGGTAATAAATCGCTTTCAAAAAGAAAAACCAGTTGAAAATAAGACCAGGTCTGGGCGTCATTGCAAGCTAAGTATCCGAGAAGAAAGAAAAATAGTGTCTTTAATTAGGAATGACCCCTTTAAAAGTGCACCAAAGATTGCTGCCAAGTTAAAAAAGTCCATGGACCTAAGTGTTTCCGCGGATACAGTATGAAGATCAATCAAAAGAGCTGGGCACAACACTCGTACAGCACCCAAAAAGCCCTATATAAGCGAAGTCAACAGAAAAAAGCTTCCCTGATCTAATTATTGTTTAAACATTTTCTAAAAACAAAACAACTTATCATGACAGGGTTGCCTTTTCGTAAAATACTCAAGACTTTGTAGGATAATGTATAACGGCCTTAAGTACGTACAAAATTTTGACATTCACATGGATCTCACTATTTATACCCACACCACAATAGTGGAGAGGGTATAATGCATTTGTGCTGATGTGTTTAACGCCTTAAAATATTAAAGTATACCGATTGTCTTAGAATCACTTTCTGAGTCGAACTAACGATGTCCGTCCGGCTGGCTGGCTGGCTGGCTGTCCATGTAATCTTGTGCGCAAAGTACAGGTCGCAATTTTGGAGATAATTTGATGAAATTTGGGTCATAGGTTCTTATTGGCACAAGGACCAAGCCTATTGAATGGGCCGAATCGTAGGACCACGAGGGAAGATAGAAACTATCAAACCGATTTAATGAATTTTAAAACATAGATAGAACCATATCTTTATGGACACAAAATGTATGCATTTTTAAAAAAATAGGACCACGAGGGGAGGTAGGGGGCAATTTCTGCCTCTCACACACATTCAAACCGATTTTCATGAAGTTTATAAACATAGATAAATCTATATTTATATGGACACATAAGCATGATGTGTTTTTAAATACTGTGGTGTAGAATATCATATGGTCGGGCTTGACCGACTATACTTTCTTATTTGTTTTTTTTTTTAATTTTCTAAACGGTAAAGGTAAAAGAAGTAAATTCACTGACGTATTTTTTTGACAAGTCTATCCGACTTGGAAATGTTAATGAAAACTTTCATAAAATTATAGTATTTATGATATCAGAGTTGCATTTTCTTGTTAAGTAGCGTGGCATTGACAACAGATTTTGTAGACATTTTTTTATGTTGGGTAGAATCATGTCAGATTTTCGTATAAATGAAAGTTATTTCCGGCCTTAAATTGTATGGGCACGGTATGCAGTTTCAAAAGAGACTTTAAAAAATTTTACAGCAACTCTATCCAACCATAATGTGCATGAGCTGGCTTAATCAATTAATAAGTTTTATTAAACTATCATCTGCATTAGCAAAGTACGAAACCGATGGCACATTCCGTAAGAAACCAAATGTTTTTTGGTTTTGTTTTAATTTTTCTTTTTAATGCATTCGACGCTCTTTTCGCTATATTATGTCAGTGGTCTAAGCAAGGTACATTTACACAATGTAGACATATTTGGGAGTGTAGACATGTTGCTCTATAAAAATACCCGATTTGTCAAAATTGTCACCATAGGCGGCGCATCACACATTAGACTAATTTTTAAGCGAACAATTTTTGTTCCATCAATCACACACTGTAGTAAAATTATCTGGCATAAAATGTGTACGTGTACAAAACTTTGTATGTATTAGTGTTTTTTGCATTCCCTGTAGTTTTTTCGTAACAATTTACCCCAAAAGGGGCATTACTATACACTGTAGACTGGTTATAAAACTATCCACATTGATACTATACTCTGAAGACTGTTTATAAAAATATCCACATTGATCCTATACTCGGAAGACTGGTTCTAAAACTGTCGACAATTTTACTGTCACTTTGTGCTGGCACTTAGCTGTCTTTTTGTGTCGCAGATGGTGAATAGTAAAAAATGTATGTCATTGAGCATTTTGTTCATTTTATGAGGGAGAGAGAGAGAAACAGAACGTATGACAACACAATCAGAAAAGCAGATTTATGGTTGGTATAAGGAGACAGCTAAGGATAATCCAAGAAGAACCGGCCTATTAACTGTCTTTTTGTGGTATCTTAGTGACAATTTACCCCCTCGTAGGACATCCCCTTGTTAAAGTAGCCAGTCATATGGCTAGCATTCGGACTGGTTGTTTCATAAATGGGCTATTATTATAACCAGCTCGGAGACAGCCACATGAACTACAGGGTTCATTTGTTTTTGAAAATGTGCATGGTTTATTAGTTTTATGCTGCTTGTGCGGGGTTGAAGCCGGTTGAATCTTTACGCCAACGAAAAATCATTTCCTTCACCTCGCTTGCCAAAAAACTGCCGTTTGACGCCAGCATTATTAGTCTAGTGTGTGATGGGCCATATAAAACAAAAACAATTTAACGCACACATGTACGTACAAATTTTGGCTCATACATACGAATTTGACAATGGGAGTTAATGTCTACCTTGTGTTAATGTACCTTGAGTATGTATGTACATTTGTATGTATGTATGTAAGTAAGTAAGTAAATTTTGTGATAGCATCCTCTTCATTTCATTATTGCTTTTGATATTTTGCATGTTTTCCCTGATAAGAAAAGAGAGAAAGTCATGTCAATTACGCGGTTTAAATAATACGCTCATTTAGAAATTTGTGAATTAGCGACTTTTTTTCTTAAGGCTCAGTTAGCCGGGAGTAACAGTAACAGTAACCTTACCGTAAAAAAGTAAGACCAATCTATTTCTTACAGATTGAGACGTAACATCTTACTGCTAACTGTAATCGTTATAATTGCTTTACATACAACAAAATGAAACAGCTGATTTGCAACGTTACTGTTACTCCCGGCTAACTGAGCCTTTAGTCTGAGTTCATACGGCTCATGTCTTATTGACAAGATTCTTCCTTTTTCTTCTTTGATCATGAATTGGCGTTCAAATGATTTATGTCATGTTGACGACATGTTTTGTATAGTCGTGCGAATGCATGTGTGCTTTTTTGATATTGAAAACAATAACAAAATTAAACAACGAATGAAAAAGCAAAACGTAAAGACAGTACATGCATCTGTGTTCATACAGCTCATGTCTTTTTGACATGATTGCTACTTTATAGGCGAGAGGGACGAGTGGAAAAGAAATGAGTACACAGATGCATGTACTGTCTTAACGTTTTGCTTTTTCATTCGTTGTTTAATTTTGTTATTGTTTTCAAAATCAAAAACGCACATGTCGCCAACATGACATGAATCATTTGAAGGCCAATTCATGTTCAAAGTCTGAGTTCATACGGCTCTTGTCAAGGCGAATTAACTACAGGTGGTGTCCAAACGGCATCTGATTTTGACACTTCGGGCTTATTTGTTTTGATTTGTTAGCTAATAATGGTTGACATTTCGAGCTAATGACACTAACAATGCAATGCAAAAAACCGTATGTTGTTTCTGTTGTTTTTGGATTGTTGTAGTTCCGACACCACCTGTAGTTGAATTCGCCTTGGCTCTTGTCTTATTGACAAGATTTTTCCTTTTTCTTCTTTGAACATGAATTGGCATTCAAATGAATCATTTCATGTTGACGACATGTTTTTTATTTTGTTTTTTTGATATTGAAAACAAAAACAAAATTAAACAACGAATAAGAAAGCAAAACGTAAAGACAGTACATGCATCTGTGTACTCGTTTCTATTCCCCGCGTCCCTCTCGCCTATAAAGTAGCAATCTTGTCAATAAGACATGATCAGTATGAACACAGACAACGAAGAAAAAGGGAGAATCTTGTCAATAAGACATCAGCCGTATTAACCCAGACTTACCCTGTCGGACATTCAGTTAACTTTAAATTAACTGAAAGCTAACCATTTCTCAAGGAATGTTGGTTGACACTTGCATTACTTTTATATGGAATTAACTAACTATTTTAACATTGCGATGTCCTAGGAAGTAGTCAATTGTCCGACTCTGCATTACTTTCAGTTAAATTTAAAGTTAGTTACCTAGCCGTTAACTTGAAGTTGACTTTTTGTAGCTAGCTATAAACTTACTAAGTACTTTAAGTTGGTTTTTTTAAATTAACTATTTTATTAAAATTGTATTTAGTTGTTTTATTTAATTTTGTAATCATACTATAACCTGGCCATTACCGATTACCAATTTATACTCCGTATATTGTTATAATGGCCCTAAATAATTAAATCTTTTGTGGGTCTTGGAGCCGTTTGTTTGCCAATCGACTTGGCTCTCTCTACTTAAAATGCACAGTGTTTGTATACACTTTGGTTAATGTAAATTTTGTATTGCTTAGTAGTTGGCTTTAAGTTAGTCTATACAAGCTAACTTAAAGTTGGATTTTTTTGTAGTTAGCTACTCATTTGACTTGTTTATGTAAATGTAGCTCTTTGTCTTGAATAAATGTTTCCTTAACGAAAAAAGCAGAAAAAAATATGATTAAAATAAGAAAGAAAAAGCTCTAAAATCGTACAAATGTTTTCATATCTTTAAAGTTTATCACTAATATAAAAAAAACGACAAATATAGAAAAAATTGCAAATATTGTAAATAATTCTGTTGCTAAAAGGAAAAGTGCTTAAGTTGAATTAAGCTAAATTAAAGGTCATGGCACCTTTGAGATCTTTATGTCCAAAAGCAGGGTTGTCAGATTTTTTTGAGCTCCATCGCCAAACCGAAGGTCAGAAATCGCCAAAAATCGCCAAACGTCAATTTTGTTCAGTTTTTGTAAATTTTTTTTTTAAATTAAATTTTGCATACAAAAAACGCTAGTAAATATTTCAGCCAAAAACTGAGAAAAATACAAAATAGTTGGCGAAAGTAAATGTTGTGTTGTTTCTGTAATTTTTTTCTAAATAACATAAAATGGAGATCATATATGTATTCAGTTAAAAAACTTTAATTAAGTACACAAGTCTATAAGATCGTGCACTTCAGCCCCACCGATTTCATTACAGGAGTTTTGACCTGCATACATACTACATATTTGAATTAAAAAAGTTGCAAGTTTTTTATGTTAGTAATGATAACAAAAAATGACAAGCTGTTAAACAAAATCGCCGAAATAATATAAATGGTAAAAATAGCCAAGTTAATCGCCAGCTATATCAGAAATCGCCAGTCGCCAAATGGAAAATCCCATCGCAACCCTACAAGAAATGGATGACCTAAACTAAAAAAAAAAAAAAATTTACTAACACACTTGCAACAATTTTACATTAGTTGTACCACTCTAACATATATGTTAGAGTAGAACAACTGAAAACACCACAAAAATGCCAATTTTTTTTTAATTTTTGTTATACATACTGGCTAATATTTGTGAAAATTTGTGAATTGTTTAAATTAAATACTGCAAAATATTTTAATAATTATTAAATTATTAAAATAAATAAATAAAATCCAAAGGATTTGGGTAAGTATGTTAAAAAAATGCGAAATTAAAAAAACGCGAAGCTGAAGATGCGGAAAAGCCTAAACAAAATTTGGATGAAGCCAAAAATACTCATATCCGAAGATCCCAGTTGGCCAGCTGCATATTTGAATGTGTCGAAAATTAACAGAAATGTTAAAATCTATGGATGGACACATCGTTTAAGACGTCAAGGCAAAGGTTTAATTTTTTATTTACATTACGGATTTTTACAATGTTTGGTACACTAAAACCTGTGCCAGAAGGCAAATCGGTAAGTTTTGTTTCGTGAACAATATTGTAGAAACTCATTTATTTGTTTTATGCACCAGGTGGACACGAATTGCATGTAGATTACTGGGTATTAATTGGTTTGGCTCCTGCTGGCGGTGCTGAAAGTATTCTCAATGAAGAGGCTCATCCCGATGTTCAGTTGGATAATCGTCATATTATGATTAGAGGCGAAAACATTTTTCCGTGTTAATTCTTCCACCTGCAGGGAATGGTGTAAACGCATACGTACAGCAGTCAACTTGATTTGGTTGCATTATAAGGAGCCAGAGTTGGTTATACGATATTCAGAGGTATGTTATCATGAAAATTTGTTTTTAAACAAAATTAAGTCGTCATTTTTTTTTTTTGTATTTTACAGTATTTTGCAAATTGTAGCTAAAAACACAAATCTAGCACTTCTTGATCGCACAGTAACCTCTTTAGTGTGTGCTCTTTACAATTGTGAGGAATCAGACACTCTTTATGGTTTAACAAATTGTCTAAGAAGTTTTTAGTAAAAACTAAACACGGCAAACGTTTCGAATGGATACAATATGTAGCAGAATTGTACAATGATATTTAAAAACAGTTAAATGGTGTTTGATCTAGCCAAACGTTTTGCAAAAACCAATAACTTTTTAATAAAACTATTGGTTAAGAGCAACGTCTAATATTTAATAAAAAAAACTGTTATCATCTGACGTTTATGAAAGGAGGAATAACTGTATCGGTCCCTGTTTTATTGAGCCTTTTTGCAATATTCCCATTCTTTTAATATTTCACTTGGTTTTTGCTAAAGCCAACCTTTGGTTAACATTGATGCTATAGATGTAAACATATACTTAGTGCCAATTCACACGTTGCAAGTCTTATTGATCAGCTTGCTACCTTATAGGCGAGAGAGAGAGTGAGAGAGAAACGTTTCTTTTCCTCTCGTCACTCTTGTTATAAAGTAGCAAGCTGATCAATAAGACTTGCAACGTGTGAATTGGGACTTAGGAATGATTCTAATGAAACTATGAGATATTCTGGTAGTGTATAGGATCATTTCTTTGTATATGTACTTATCTATAGCATCAATGCTAATCAAAGGTTGACTTAAGCAAAACCCAAGTGAAATATTGAAGTTGGGACCATTGCAAAAAAGCTTTATAAAATTTAAATTACCACATAGGACAAAAAATAATTATTTATTTATTTAATTTATTTTGTAAAACGAACAAATATTGAATTTTATTTAAAATAAAAAACAAAAATATGTGTGAGAATTTAATAAAATTAATCGTGTTTTATTTAAGCTAAAAATACGTCAATAGTGACGAATATATGCATCAGTACTGACTAGTCAGCTGGGACCGGTATATGCATCAGTACTGACTAGTCAGCTGTGTCCGGTTTATACATCAGTACTGATATGTAAAGAGTATAAGAGTAAACAGATCAGATATATGTTTTATCTACCACAAAATTCATAGGTAAAAGAAGGATGCAAAATCACACGTACACAAAAGTTCAGGTCATTTTTTTCACGTTGGCCTTAAGAAAATGATAGAAACTTTGTTCTACGCGATGACCGACATCTGTATCAGCAATGTCGGTCATATGATAGGTCAAATGACCGTCACTATTCTTGTAGGGAAAACACGTTTCAAAATTGCCACGTTTGGCGAGAAATCGCCATGTCTGACAGCCCTGTCCAAAAGTATCAATGGGGAAAGTTTTACTTATTTTTTGAGATTTTCAGAAAGTTTTACTTATGTATGTTGTTACAATGTACAATAACATTTGGAAAAAAAGTTATGTTTAGTTTTGATCTGTGAAATTAGGAATATTAAGGAATAAAAACTTAGGCCCTAATTACATATGTAAAACGCAACGTAACGCCAAAGAATAACATTGAAAGCAAAAACAAGGTTATCTATAAATATTTTGTAATTTTGTTGTTGCTTTCTACAGAAATTCACATTACCTTTTAAAATTTTCAAACGCCTTTTAACTTGTGGCGTTGAGCATTTTAAAACGGTATATAAATTTCTGTAGAAAGCAACAACAAAATTACAAAATATTTATGACTCCGTTTTTGCTTTCAATGTACATAATTCTTTGGCATTGCGTTGCGTTTCATATAACAAGGGCCTTACAAAAAACTATAAGCGTAAAGAAATGATGAAAAAATTAAAATGGAAATACATTTTCAAAAATAGCATTTACGGCCAAAATCACCAAGTTCAGTCAAAACTAACTATTAATTCAACTTCCAGTTACCAATATGTTTTGTCAGCTATGAGTGCTAGTGATTATAACTGAACTTGGTGAAATTGGCCGTTAAAGCTTAAAATTTCTCTGCTACAAACCAAAAAATTTCACATTGCACTTATGTTTTATTGCCAGATTTACTAAAGTAACTCCAAAAATTAAAAACTAAATTATCAAAATGAAAAAAAACTCTAAGGCTTGAAAAAAATTAGACAAAATCGTAGAAAAATCTTAAAAGGAAGGAATAAGTTTTGCATAACAAGAACAAAATGACAAAACTAAAACAAAAAATAGGAAACAGGACTTAAATTATGAAAAATCGCTTAAATGGGTGAATTTTAAAAACCCTTTTAAAAGTCAAACTTTAAAAAATCCCAAAAATGAGAAAAGCCTTTAAATATTTTAAAAAAATTACTCAAAATAGATGAATAAAGAAAAAAGTGGCAATAGTTAAGAAAATGTCAAAAATCACTAAAATTTAAAAAGAGTAAATATTAAAAAAAATCGCTAAAATGGGCAAACTTGGCGAGGAAAAGATTAATGCCAACATTTATAAGGAAGTTATGGCAATAAAAGCTATATACGGGATTAGTATTTCTTTGTATGGGAGCGAGCTATGGTCAAATATGGACCAATTCCAATTAAATTTGTAAAGATGATTTTGTTTGCAATAAAAAAAGTTTGGAGCACATTTTATCGAATTACCAACATAATAAGAGGGTTTATGGACACAAAGACCCTATTCCGGGAAAAAGCTTGTATGAGAGATTTGTAAAGTTATTTTCAATAGGCTTGTGGCAATTAGAACCTATGTATGTTCTAAATTTCATCAAAATGCGACCTGTACTTTGCGCACAAGGTTTACACGGACAGCCAGCCAGCCAGCCGGACGGACATCGTTAATTCGACTTAGAAAGTGATTCTAAGCCGATCGGTATACTTAAAGGTGGATATCGATAGGACCCTCTCCTATATTGTGGTTTGGGTATAAAAATGTTAAAGCTAGTACAAAAATATCAAAATCGTAGAGGTCTGTAAAGATTGTAAGAAATGGCGTCAAAATCTTAATCTCCAAAAATGTCAATAAAATAAAAAAAAAAAAAATTTTAAAAGGCGTAGTAAAAAAATTCCTCCAAAAAACTAAAAAAAAAAAAAAACAACAATAGACTGTAACCGAGTCCCAGAAGTTACTAACTCCCGTGGTAGCAGAAATGATCTCTAGACTCTCGCGATTTAAAGAAATCTATAAATTTTTAATTAACTGTGCCGAATTCCAGATATTGAAAAAAAGAAAACTGACACCGTACAAAGTAGAATAATCGATTTTAAATTAAAAAAAAAAACAAAAACAATAGACACCCTGTGACCGAAGTCCCAGAGGCAACTGACTCCCGTGTTAGCAGAAATGATCTCTAGTCTCCCGCGATTTAAAGAAATCTGTCAAGTTTTAACTCTGACACCAAAGAGCTTTGTCTGTCTGCTTTTAAATTTTTATAATGTAAAGGGAACTAACATATCGCCACCTAAAGTCTAAAAGGCCGAAAGCCATAACAAAAATTACAAATCGACTTTTAAATAAATTTTAATTAATTACATCATAATTATAATCAATAAAAAAGTCGATTTTTAATTTTTGGCGATTACGACCATTTGGATTGTAGGTGACGATACATTTTTCATCCATACGAAGATTTTTTCAAAATTTATTTTTTACATAAAAGAAATTAAAATCGTCTGAAATCGGATAAAATTTCGAAAAAATATGTTTTAACTGTTTTATCATTCGAGAATCGATATGTTTTATCCAACATCAATTTTTTCCCCCAAAAACATTTTTTGTCAGCAACAAACTAAAACTGGTCTTATTACTAGGGATGCGATTCCCATGCAAATGCATGTTTTGTGTCAATGTCGGCCAATTATCTTTCCGAATCATTAAATTTGCGTTAAAATGGCATCGATTTGTTTTGGCATATTGTTGCATGTTTTGTTGAAAATGCATATTTTTGCATATTTAGGTTTTAAATGCATATTTTTGACATTTTGACATTTGACATCGTTGAGTGATATTTTTTTTTAATTTCCATATTATATAAAAAAAGTTCTTCAAAAAATTTCCAAATATGGGCAGTTCCAGCGAAAAGTCTACTTTTCGTAACGTAACGCCAGAAGTAATTTAAATTGTTTCGCAAAAAATTTTATATGTACAGTTAACTTTTTTATTTTTTGGTGTAAAGCGCAACTAGCTCTGCATTAAGTGACAAAAGGGATAGCGGTTGAACAACTTGGTTCTAAGCTACAACCTTATTCTGGCGTTACATTTAAAAAAGTAGACTTTTTGCTGTAAATGCCCATATGTACCTTCAAACGAGCATAGATTTTTAAATTTGATAGAATGAAAAATAAATCTAATCTAAGTCCAAAGCTTACTAAAAAAGGTTTTTGTCAAAACGTCATGCTCAATACGCAGTCTTATTCAGTTTTGTAATGCAAGTCAAAATCCATTTTCGTTTTTTTAACGCCACGCCAGCGCATATTTTTGCTTATATCTACAAATCCTTAGCGTCGATTGTTGTAATTTTTTTTTTGTAATATAGTGCTGCTTTATTACTTTGCATATAAAAAAACTCTTTTTACAAATTTGACTTCTTCATTTAATTTGTTTACATTTTTTGGTACAAATATCACGACACGTCAAAATGGGCATTTGCATTTTTAAAATGTCAAAATGGGCATTTGAATTTTTAAAAATCAATAGATACCTTCTTTTGGAGCTCTGCTTAAAATACAAGATTTCCTATATTTCGATAAAAAATCCTTCTATATTTAACCGAAGAGCTAAAAATATTTTATCCAAAACCGATTCATGTTGCTTGCTTGGCATATGGGTTACACTACACCATGTTGCTGAGGAAATAAGAAGCCAATTCGATAATATTGCAATCTTTCAGGAAATGTATCCCTTTATTTCCCTAACACCGCAGCCAGTAGTAGCAAGATGGGGGCCTGGATAGATGCTTCAGTATTATATTCAAAAAAATTTGAGTAATAAAAAAAATCCAAAACGTTTTGCAAAAAAAAAATTAAGGATTTTAAAAAATAAAATAAATTTCAAATATTTTTGTGCTAAACTGGAATTAAAGTGGGTTTTGAAAATGATTTTTTTCAAAAGACAAGACAAAGTTTTACTTTTAATAAAACAGTATTTATTTATTTAAGCAAACATAAATTTAAATTAGTTATTTAAGTTTTTTAAAGATATTTGGAAAACAATAGACTGAATTTTTTATATTTTTGTTTTTAGTAAAATTAAAAAACGATTTTTTATGCATTTTTTTTAAGTTTTTAGTGCATATTTTAAGCGCATATTTTTAATATTTTAGTGCATGAAAATCGCATCCCTACTTATTACACTATCCAGTGAAACACAAAGAATGCTGACGAACGCCGTAGCGGGCCAGAAAATGCATTACATTCTGCTGGTGTCTAAAGCTAAGATCCCACTATCGGCGCAATGTACCAATTTTTGGCGTATTTCATGTACCGATAGTGTGAACGTTCAAAATGTTTTAATTTGCGACAATCTGTGCCGAAATTGTGCTGACTGTGGACAATCAAAATTAACCTAGATGCGCCGATAATGTGGAGCAATCAAATTGTTTAATATGTACCGATTTTTATCGGCCACTTGTGTGCCGATCACAGTCGCCAATCAGCGCCGATACAAGGGATGGCAAAACGAAATTTTTAAATTGCACAAACTGGTTACTAAAATTTTACTTTTTTGAGCTTAATTGTACCAAAATTACATTTGTTTTATCTATTATTTATGTATTGAAACGTTAAATAGTACATTTGTACTACTTAATGAAAAAAAAACAACTCGCTTTAACCAAAACATTGCAGTTTTATCGATGTTGCCATCCCTGGTTTGTAAACATTTGTTTACAAAACAACAATTACAAAAAAAAAAAAGAACAAGTGCAGTAAGTTTGAATGAAATTGAATATATTTTTTATTATGCATATATTAACATATTATTTAAAATTGTTAGGAAACATAATTTAATATTCGGACGGAGAATTTTGCGAATTTCTAAAGTAAAATTATGTCTGCCAACAAGTAAATAAACAAAAACATTTGATTTAATTTGCCCAAATAGCACGATAGTGTGACCGCATTGTACCGATTATTGTCGCAATTGAGTTTTGGCTGATATGAACCGAAAAAAATTGTCACAATGTGCGACGAGAATGGGACCACCTAAGAAAAAATTGTGCAATGTTTTTAAATGTGTGCCGATATAGCACGATAAAAATCGTCACAGATTGTGCTATTTGAGCCGATAGTGCGATCTTAGCTTAATAATTGTAAATTTTTCTGTACATTCAATATACCTCATTGCTTTCCAAAGGAAGGCTAAGGTAAAATGTAAAAAAGAAAATACAATATAATAGTCTGGTAGTGTATAAAGCCATTTCTGAAAAATTGAAGGAATAGAACTATTACAAAAAAGCTTTATAAAATACATAACTGAAAGTTTTTTTTTTACCCAAAATCGATATTTTAATACAAAAACTAAATTAAAACTAAAGCTTTTATAAAGCTTATTTTGTCTAATTAATAAATGTTATTAAACTATTTTAACATAATATTCTTTTTTTTTCACAAACATCCTTCATTGGCCTCACTGTTAATGATCTTCAATTACTCTGATTCGTCTCAATGTTTTTTTCCTGTTTTTAAATTATTTATTATTTAAACTTTGCACATTTCACCACTGCATTATTATTATTATTGGTGTCATATCTTATTAATTTATGACATTTTCCTTTATTTTAGTTACTTATTTACTTACCAAGAGCCAGCTTAATCGTTATACACACATTCGAACCCACAAACAAATTTACACTCCGTACCACAGTGAAGATCAGGGATGGAAAATGGTTTTTTAAATTTTGTACTAAAACAAAAAATCTGGGGCCAAATTGCCGCATTCAATATCGATCAAAATTACAATACAATTTAAATGGGAATTTCGATTGATATCGAATGCCGTAATATGGCCCTTGTACTATAACATTTTGGGATTGTATGCGTCAGTGCTGCCAGTTAATTATTTTCTTTCCCCCAAAAAAATTTCAAAACCCCTTAAATGTAACGTATTTTGAAAAAAATCCACCTAAATGTAAAAATTAATTTAACCTGATTTAGTTTTAATTTAATTGCTAATACAATTACCCCCATAAATAAAGCAAAAATCGCAAAATTTTTTAAATTTTTTTTTTAAAAGCTCCCAAAATTTTTTTTTATTTAAAAGTTTTTTGAAATATTTTTAATAAAATATCTTAACTCCAAATTATAAACAGTTTAAAAGAAGACTGAAGCTTATGGATGTGTCCGAAGCTAAAAGGCCTAACTCCACAAAATTAAAAGTAGAGTAAATTAGTGATGCTTGAAAAAGGAATTAGTCGAAAACGTGAAGCGTATTAATTCATATTACATTTATATATTAAGGCCTAATTTTGCTATGTATATTTTCCTCTTATTTAGCTGGTAGCTTCTGAAAATAATAAACAAATAAGATTCAAACCCTAAAACGGGTTTAAAATTTTTTTAATAGACAATATTTTAATAATAGAAAAATAAAAAAATTTTGAAAGAGTTCACAACTAAAGCCTAGTACTCTGTTCAAATTTGTGAAAAATGTTGAGCAACATTAATTATTTCACACGAAATTTTGACATGTATCAATGTTATCTATCATGCGAGTTTGTACAATTCGACGTTTTTATTCCTGCAATGTATGCGACATTGTTTTGCGTATGTAAACAAACCCCACATTTATTTTACTAAAAACTATTTTTTTATAAAAAATTTAATAAAAAAGAAAGAAAGAAAAAACTGTTACCGGTTGTGTTCTTTTAATATTTTATTTCTTATTTACTAATCAGTTCATACTTTTTTTTGCTTTTGGTTAAAATTCCACGTGAAATAAGTGCAGCTTACATTATTTCGCAGTTGTAAAAAAATGTTGCCAGAAACATTTCGGAACTTTTTCACAAAATGAACAGAGTACAACTCTATCAACATTATTTCGTAGATATTCCGCACAAGTTTTTTTCATATGCGTTTTGACAGCATTTCACGTGAAATGTTGAACAGAGTACCAGGCTTAACTGAAAATTTCAAAATGTGAAGTTTGACCTTTTAGCTTCAGACACATCTATTAGTATATTTATAAATAATGTATCAAATTTAGATATTTCCCCGTGTTAGCGATTTTCAGACGCGTATAGTGAGCATTAGGTATGGATTTGTGCACGACTTTTTGATTTCGATACGCTAGAACCCCCAATTTTGTGAAGTTTGTAAAAAAAACGCATGAGCCAAAAAATTAGGGGGTTGGGATGGGGATAAATGGCTCCTCATCGGGTCAAAGTTAGGGGAAAACGATACAAAAGCCAAAAAAAAAAAGCTTCACAACCGTCCCTGAGTCGCTCCTAGAGGGGTAAAATGTAAGACTGACTCCCACTAATATTTCCTGCCCTACATTTTTTATTAACATACTAACCCCCTATCTGTGCTCCTTAAGGGGGCTCCTATACTAAATATTGTTTTTTTATAAAATTACCCGCCACCGCCCTTACTAGCCCCAGAGTTGCCCTAGAGGAGTCAAATATATGATGGATCTCCAATATTTTTGCTACCCGAGCATTTTTTCAGAACATACCTAGTTTCCATCTTTAATCATTAGGGTGGTCTCCATACAAAAATTTCAAAAATGGCGGAGTGGCTCAGCATATGTTCGCAAAACTCAAAAACGCCCTAAATAAAAATGTATGCCCCCTTAGTTTTCCCCCTAAGGATTTGTACGCCCAAAATGCAATAAGACCCCCTCACCTGGTAACTCTGGTATGCATTCCGCATATGGGCAAATCCTGCGTGACGAACGCTACATTCGCACGCGTTTTCTGATTGAAATATACAAATTTTTTGGTCTTTCAAAAAAGATAGCTTCAACTTATATATAGTATTTAGTGACATTAATATGTACAATCGAATGGCATAAATCATAATTTCTTAGCAAGTATTTCTTGCGAAATAATTAATCACAAAGTTTTGTGACGCACGCTGCAAAAAGTGGAAGTAACTTCAAAGGTTGAAGTGCGTTTTCCTAATTTTTAGCCAATTTTGCATCATAAGGTATCCAAAATCTGATTCCTAAAAGAAAGATGGCTATAAGAGAATTCTAAACGCACTTATTCGCAGCCAAAAAATGTTGTAATTTTTTGACAAAAGCCGTGAACCCTTTGTGACGCACGCTACGTAACGCACGCTACGTAACGCACGCTACAGTTTTTCCAGTAGTATTTGATTATTATATTTTATTAATTTTAACAAAACAAATTATATTTTTATGCATTGCATTTCTTAAACTAATTTCTTAACTAATTAATGTCAACTTTTTTTTAACGAAATTTATATTTTGATAAGTTTGCTGAAAGTACTATTTTAAGAACAAAAATCACCTAAAATAATGCTAAATTCACGTATTTTATTAAGAAATCAGCAGTGGGGTAGGATTTGGTAAAAATTATTGCATTAATGATCATTGAAATACATATTATTTAATATAAAAATGAAATTAAACATCTAGCCTTATATTCCGTTAAAAAAAAATAATTTGAAAAATTTTTGGTTGGTGGACTGTTTCTGGGATTTGCCCATATGGACATTTCCGTCAAAAGGTCCACCGTGACCGAAAATTTAAAAGTTATTAAAAGCTGACATCGTAAAGTATTGTTATAGAGAAATATTTAGATTTTACTAATTTTTTAAATTTAGTCATAAATTTGTTCACTTAGATGATCAATCAGACTGCAAAGTTGTGCAAACGTAAGTTCTTATATGTTAGAATGTTTTATTGTATGTTTTAAATATTTATCTGTCTTAAAAGAGGTGATATTTGATAAAAATTATTCCAAAAAAATTTTCTTGCATGGCTATTCGTTATTCGGATTAACGGTAAATTTTTATTTAATTTTGTTCATTATTCAGTTAAATTATTACGGAAAAATTTTACGTTTGAAATTTCACGTATCGACCCAGATTTTGGCTTAAAAAAAAAGAAAATGCAGAAGATTTTGAATCAAACCAAGACATTTTAATGTTACATTGCTACGTAAAATTCTGAAAGTAGTTTGACTAAAAAATTTTGCCAGGTTTCGCTGAATTACGCCTTTTTATAAATGGCCACAAAAACTACTTTTGCTTTTTTTCACGTTCGAACCGCTACTTCTTTTGCCATTATCTTTGACCTAGAATCGCGCCCTCCATAAACTTTAGCATATATAATAGTGCTTTCTTAGTGCTATAATTTAATGGTTAAGAAAACGTAAAAATGTTTTTTGTTTAAAATGTTATTGCATTTTTGATGCGTACGACTGGCACGTTCAACACTTTGGAATAACCGATATGTTGTTGTTTAATTATCTTCAATGAGTGTAAACCAGAATTTAAGAAAAGAGAAAACGAAACGCCTGTCGCTGTTGAAAAGAAATCGGGGTTACAATATATGAAAGAAAGAATTATACAGTCTATGTATTAAAATACTCTGTTCGTGCTAAAAATTAAATGCTGTGTTTCAAAAGCTGGACAAAATATGGAATAAAAGATTTCATAGGAACTAGCAAATTCCAAGGAATAAAGGGAACGTTCGTAAATGCATCACTGCGCTGCATCAGAAAAGCATACTTTTTTAATGCCGATAAAAAAATTATTATAATTTTTTTATGGTTTGACTTTTATTCTTGTGAAGTATTTGACAATTTTTTGGTCCACATTTATATCTATATATATGTATATATGTATATGCATCAGTGATGTTAACCGTACGGTAATTACCATTTTTAAGGGTAATTTTGGGCCGTAAAAGGTAGCAAGGTAATTTTATTTAAAATACGGTAATTTAAAGATATTTGGATTTTTTTTATAAATATACTTACATTTGTAGGTTTCTCAATTTTAACATTAAAGAGCTGATTTTCAATTTAAATAGATTGATGCTACATGTAACAAAAAATTATGAACATTATGTTTCTGCAAATGGTTTCGTAACACCGAAAAGTGCAAAATAAGAAATATGAAATTAGTCTTGTATTTTATTAATTTTAAATTAAACTTTTTGTTTGTTTAAAGTCAACAATTTTTAAACATATAAAATAGCCGTAATGTTATAAATTCAATTTAAAAAGTTTAGGTCACTTTAGCAAAAGTGTTCCTTCGTAGCATTTTTATATGTAAAAAAAACAGTACTACATCTGAAACTTAACCGAAGTTATAGCTGTATACATATATTTCCATTCTAAATTTTCCTTAAACACATTTAGGCCCGTTTTCACAACGTTTCCACAAAAAGTAGACTTTAACCGGCCTTATAAAAAGTGTTCCATAATTAAAACTTTACTTTAACCTAACGTGAGCGATAAAGTAAATTAAGGTTTATCCTGCCTGGTAGGTAAAGTTGTAAAAAATGGAACACTTTTTATACGGCCGATAAAATCCTACCTTTAGCTATCGGTAAGTTGTAAAAGCGGGCTTTAAATATTAAATAAATTGCTTATAAATAATGCTCTAATATGCTGTTCTTTTCATACTATAAATTAAAGTTTTGATTAAAAATTATTTTTAGAGGGCCGTACCGTAATGAAAAAATTAAAGTTAACATCACTGGATGCAGCGCAGTGATACATTAACGAACGTACCCAAACTTTATAGAAGATGGAATATTAGAACGAATGGATTAAAAACCACTTTCACTCTTAAACTGTATCAAATAAGTCGCACCCACAAAGTCTAAAATGTACTATGATTTCCATCCCTGGTAGATATCGTCTGTCTAAACTTCTTCTTTCTCTCCATGTCACTCGCTCTCTCTTTCGCTAGCGCAGTGATACATTAACGAACGTACCCAAACTTTATAGAAGATGGAATATTAGAACGAATGGATTAAAAACCACTTTCACTCTTAAACTGTATCAAATAAGTCGCACCCACAAAGTCTAAAATGTACTATGATTTCCATCGCTGGTAGATATCGTCTGTCTAAACTTCTTCTTTCTCTCCATGTCACTCGCTCTCTCTTTCGCTCAGTCTTATCATTTTTTCTCTGGTTTTACTATGATAGAGGACAGAAAAGCAGAAAAAAACATCCATAATGCATTTCTTTTTCTTTTTTTTTTAACTTAAATATTTTTTTTTTTTATTTTATCTTATTTCTATTTTGAAAGCAGATTTATTCATAATTCATTATTTCATTTAAAACTTTATCGCGAGGAGTTGACTTAAGGGACAAACTAAACAAATTTACTTTAAGAAAAAATTTAATGAATTAAAAAATAATTAAAGAAAATTCTTAAAAATCAATAACTAAATGTATAATCATCGTTCATTAAACGTTTAAGATTATTATCAGGGGTGTGCTGGAAATCGAAAACGTACAGCGAAAGAAATTTAAAAGTCGTTTTTTAATAGGTTTTTTGTAATAAATGATTTTTATAATAAATACTTTACAAATACGTATATATTTTTTTATTAAACAGAATTTTATAAAAAAAAATTATAAAAATTGGATTAAAAGTGTTTAAAAAACCACTTCCAAATTCTTGCTTTTTACCTTTACGTTTTCGATTTCCATTATTATTTTTTTATTAATTCGTCTAGATTTCGTTTTCGGTAAAAAAAAACTTTAATTCCAAAAAATCATTCATTGCTCTGTAAATAAAAAGTTTTGTGTCAAAAAATATTTCATTTATTTAAATAAGTGTAAAAGTTTGCATTTCAATAACATTAACAAAAAAATTACTAAAAATTTGGAATTCTATTGTTTGGAATTGGTCACAATAAACCAGAATGGCCAACAAAGAGGATACACCATTTGTAATGTAAGTTTCAACTAACAAACAAAAAAAGTTTAAAATAAGCGTCCAATCCAAGAATCGAATCATATTTTTTCCCCAAAATCGGCGTTTTCCTTAAAAAACTATATTTTATAAGAAAAAATCGGTCCTCTTCCTTAAAAAAACTTGCAATTGCAAGACGAGCGAAAATCTGCAATCACTACGATTTTCTTGCACAATCGATATTTTTCAGAAAAAAAGAATGATTTTCAATAAAAATAAAACAAAAACTCGATTAAGTTCCTGAAACAAGAGTCCATTTAGAAAAATAATGAAACATGTGATCATTTATATATATTTTTCATTGAACATCGATGCTTTTCATAAATTAAGTCCATATTTTGTGTAAAAAAGTCAAAGCCGGCTCCAAATCCTGCAACTAAAGTCAACAAATAACGTCACTCCATGATAACTTTCATTACAACCTTTAGCACAGCTGGAAAAGGTATGAGTAAAAAATATTTACATGCATACCTGTTGCGTAAGCCTTACTCCATAGTGGTCTTAAACAATGGTTGATAAGCAACGCGCTTACTTACATCCCCTCTTTTACTCGTCAGAATTATACACTCGCCCCTTATTTAGAAGCAATCTTACCTGCTCCTAGCAACTAAGGGGATGCGCCAGCAGGCTGAAATTTCCCAAAAGTGGTCCAAAGTTAGACGTTAAAACTGTCTTGTAAGATCTCATTTCCTGCGACTTTGGATATAAACCAGAAGAAAAATGTGATCCGCGTCGAGACCTCAAAAAATGGTCAGCTGGTACCGAAGAACAAGGAGCTGCTGATTTCCGAGGTACCAGATAGAATCAGCGGCGATCTCAAGATTTCTTTCTGTCAGTTATGAGCAGTGTACGGAAATAAACAATAAACATCGCTTCTTAGTGTTCGGTTCGGTAGATTTGACGAAAACACAAACTCTAATAGTGTTTATGTAGAAAATCATTAAAAAATAACATTTCCCTGTTTGTCATCTTTCGAACACAAAAATAATACTGTTTTTATCAAACTCAACAAAAGATGAGAAGGTTTAATTCCGTTCGGTTTTTTTTTTAAATCCACAAACTTCATTGTGTTCGGTTCAGCTCATTAATGTTCGTCACTTTTGGCTTGTAAAAAAAACCAAACACTTTTTACAAAAACAAAAAACACATACGAAAAAAATAAAAAGCCAGCAAAATAATTTTACAAAACACAAACGCTAATAGTGTTTGTGTAGCAAAACATAAAAAAATAACATTTCGCTGTTTGTCATCTGTCGAACACAAAAATAATACTGTTTTTATCCAACTCAACAAAAAAATGAGAACATTTAATTCCGTTCGGTTGTTTTTAAACCACAAACTTCATTGTGTTGTGCGTAGCGTACTTTTGGCTGGTAAAAAAACCAAAAATTTTTTACAAAAGCAAAATACATATTCTTAAAAAAAAACCAAAAAGCCACAAAGAAATTGTGCTCAAACAAAACGCAATACACACACAAGCTGTTCGGTCTAAAATTTTCATTAAAATATAAAGTTTGTCTACAGTCTCACTACAATTGTTCTGTTTTTTAACGAAGAACAGAACCAGAAATAATGTTCGGCTCTTTTTTGAAAATAGTTACGAACGGTATTAAGGGTTGTGTTCATCTACACAAACACTAAGAAAATAGATATCGTAATGTTTTTTTTTCGAACACTGGGTATGAGTGATGAGAGGGTATACTTAGTTTCGACTCTAAGGCCAGGAACAGAATTAAGAAGTTGTAGTAGCAGTTGAAGCTGAAAAATGCTCTGTAGCGCAACAAAGTTAAGAATTTAAAATTTTCCGCTTTAACTTCAACTACAACGACTACTACAACTACGTATTCTGTTGACACCATTTTGAAACTGCCGTTTTTAACTTTTGACAGCTTGCAGCGCTATTCGTAACGTTGTACTACAGCGACTATTTTGTTCTCCACTTAATTCCTTTAAGAAGCGTTTAATAAAAAAAAAAACAGCAAGAAATCGATGTTATGTAAAAAAACTAGAATCAGTTCTAATTCCTTAAATTAGCCTCCAATTGAAGGATCGGTACAAATCTGTGATTACCATTTTTTAATCGAAAATAAATTTTTATTAAAAATAGATTTTTTAAATGAAAAATATAAAATTGGCTTTTATTCCTTAATTAAGTTCCGAGTCGAAAAAACAGAAAAATCTGTGATCACCTTTTTTTCATCTAAAATTTTTATTTCATCATAAATCGATTTTTGATATGAAAAAAACTTAAATCGGCTTTAATTCCTTAAAGAATTCTCTAATAACGAAAATCAGCAAATATCTGTGATCATCTGTTTTGCTTATCCAAAATTTATATTTTCTTTAAAAATTCGATTTTTTATATGAAAAACCCCAAATTGGTTTAATTCTTTAAATAAGCCGCCTCTAATCGAACAAAAAACACCGATTTTTATATGAATACTAGCTTAACCCGGTAAGCTTTGCTACACTGCTTTAACCACTTTAACGGTTGAGAGATATTTTATATATGCATCCTATGGAAGGTATTTCCCCCCTGCGCCTACCCGCTTTATTTTTATTTCCAAAAGTGAAGTATACCATAAGAGTGACATCTACAAAGTTTGAACTTTCTCACTATAACAGTTCTTAAGATATCCGATATTAAACATTGGCGTCCTATGGGGGGTAACACTTCCCCCGCTGCTATTTTTGGGGCTCAGAAGATCCTACTACCAAAAGTTCAACAAATTGCTTGCAGCGGCTCTTATTAATATGTCTATCTATGAGGGGTACTGCTCCTCTTCTGGCTACCCCGCCCATTTCTATATTGAAATTTATAGTTTACCATAATAGTAGCTGTAACCACGTTTGAAGACTATCCCTTTAATAGTTCTTCAGTTGAGCGATATCTAATATATGGATCCTATGGGAGGTATTTCGCCTCCTATGCCTACCCTATTTATTTTTTTTTTTCAAAAGTGTAGTATACCATAAGAGTGACTTCTACAACGTTTGAACATTCTCACTATAACAGTTCTTAAGATATGCGCTATTAAACATTAGCGTCCTATGGGGGAAACTAAAAAAAAAAAAAAAACAAAAATCTGTGATCATCTTTGTTGCTCATCCAAAATTTATATTTTCTTTAAAAATTCGACTTTTTAAATAAAAAAACTAAAATTGGCTCTAATTCTTTAAAAAAAGCTTCCAATCGAAAACAACAGTGAAAATCTGAGATCACCATTTCTTCATCGAAATTAGGTTTTCATTAAAAATAGATTTTTTTTATTGAAAATTAAATTCGGCTCTTATTCCTTAAGTAAGTAGATTCGAAAAAACAGTAAAAATCTGTGAGCATCTTTTCGGTCCATCCAAAATTGATATTTTCATCGAAAATCGATTTTATGTGAAAAAACTTTAATCGGCTCTAATTCCTTAAATTAGCCTGTAATTGAAAGATCGGTAAAAATCGATTTTTTTCATCGAAAATAGGTTTTCATTAAAAATTGATTTTCATTAAAAATAGATTTTTTATATGAAAAATATAAAATCGGTAAGTCCCGAGTCTTAAAAACAGTAAAAATCTGTGTTCATCTTTTTTTCTTAAATCGACTCTAATTCCTTAAAAAAGCGTCTAATAAAAAAAAAAACAAAAATCCGTGATCATCTTTTTTTATTCATCTAAAATTGATTTTGTTTTTTTTTTTTTATCAAAAATCGATGTTTTTAAATAAAAAAAACTAAAATCGGTTCTTATTCTTTTAATTAGTTTCCAATCGAAAGAAAAACAATGAAAATCTGTTATCACCATTTTTTCATCGAAAATCAATTTTCATTAAAAATAGATTTTTTAGATGAAAACTATTTTTCTATTCTTCTATGTCATGTCCTATGATATGAAAAAACTAAAATCAACATTAATTCCCTAAAAAGGTGTAATTTAAAAAGGTTAGATGTTAACTTTGCTACGAATAGTTATTTATTTGCCTTTGAATTCGTTTCCCTTTTACTTATCTCATTTAATAATTTCTATTAGTTTTTCTCCCTTTAATTTCTTTTTATCATTGAAAAGCATTTTCATCGTCATTATCGCCACAAATCATTATCATCCGCAAAAGAAACTATGCACATAAAACGATTTTATCATAAACTAGCTTAACCCGGTGCGCTTCGCAACACTGCTTTAACCACTTTATCGATTGAGAGATATTTAATATATGCATCCTATGGAAGGTTTTTCTCCCCTGCGCCTACCCGCTTTATTTTTATATTTAAAAGTGTAGTATACCATAAGAGTGACTTCTACAAAGTTTGAACATTATCACTTTAACAGTTTTTAGGATATCCGATATTAAACATTGGCGTCCTATGGAGTGTAACACGTCCCCCGCTGCTATTTAAATTTTGGGACTCAGAGGATCCTACTACCAAAAGTTCAACAAAATGCTTGCAGCGGCTCTTATTAATATTTCTATCTATGAGGGGAACTGCTCCTCCTCTGTCTACCCCGCCCATTACTATATTGAAATTTAAAGTTTGCCATAATAGTAGTTTTAACTACGTTTGAAGACTCGCCCTTTAATAGTTCTTCAGTTGAGCGATATTTAATATATACATCCTATGAGAGGTATTCCCCCCTGCGCCTACCCGCTTTATTTTTATTTTCAATAGTGTAGTATACCATATTAGTGACTTTTACAAAGTTTGAACATTCTCCCTATAACAGTTCTTAAGATATGCGATATTAAACATTGGCGTCCTATGGGGAAAACCACTTCCCCCACTGCTACTTTATTTCAATTTTGGGACTCAGAAGATCCTACTACCAAAATTTCAACAAAATGCGTGCAGTGGCTCGCTCTTATTAATATTTCTATCTATGAGGGGTACTGCTCCTCCCCTGTCTCTCCCGCCCATTTTTATATTGAAATTTATAGTTTACTATAATAGTAGCTTTAACCACGTTTGAAGACTCTCCCTTTAAAAGTTCTTCAGTTGATCGATATTTAATGTATGCATCCTATGGGAGGGATTTCCCCCCCTGCGCCTACCCGCTTTATTTTTATTTTCAAAAGTGTAGTATACCATAAGAGTGACTTCTAGAAAGTTTGAACATTCTCGCTATTACAGTTCTTAAGATATGCGATGTTAAACATTGGCGTCCTATGGGGGATTCCAATACCCCCGCTGCTATTTTATTTCAATTTCGGGGCTCAGAAGATCCTACTACAAAAAGTTCAGCAAAATGCGTCCAGCGGCTCTTAAGATATGCGATAATTAATATTGGCATTCTATGGGGGCTACCAATTCCCCTGCCCCTATCGAAAAAATAAGTAGCCTATTTTATTTTTAGGGCTGACGTGAAGTTACTGTAAAAATTTCAGGAAAATCGGTTCAGTAGTTTCGGAGTCTATAAGCCAACAAACAAACAAACACACAAACAAACATACAAACATTTTTCATTTTTATATATATAGATAATGGCTAAACCGATTTTGGATTTCAAAATCAACTAACCATCATCACTCCTCCCTGTACCTTCCCTAAAAATTTTATGGCAATCGGTCGAGCCGTTCTCGAGTTATGGAGTGACAATCAAAATGTACACTTCTTTTTATATATATAGATTGAAGCTACAATAACCTCTCTCTCTTCTCCTAGAAGTATATTTACTATAAAATTCCGGCTGCATTAGTAGAACTTTGTGTGAGGGTTTGTTGTCTGTGCAATGATGTGTTTATGTTCGTTCATCTATCGAATCGGTGACATTTTGTCATCATAATTATGCGCTTTAATAAATTTGGTGAACATTTTTGTTGATGTTGAGATGGCCGATGTGATGGTGGTGGGGTGGAAGTTGTGGCAATGATGATGATAATGATGGCGGCAGTGCTGTCACTATAAAAGAACCATTGAGAGCCACAACATTTTAACCCGGCCATCAATTGTGTCAATTGGCTTGTGTGAGAGTTTTTGACTTGTTGGTCTTTGATTGTTTACATTTTGATGAAATGAGAAAAGTTTTTTACTCTTGTTACTTCTCCTTCATTTATGTCTGATGTGGTGGAACAGCAGCAGCAGCTCCATTGAATTGTGGGCAATGGTTATGCATAATATTTTTTGGCTGCACAATTGACTTTACAAATATTTTAATAGTTTTTATTTTGTTTGATTTAAGCAAAAGTTTATTGATTAACATTTTGCAGACATCATTAAAAATTTTGTTATTGCTGGTTTTGCTAAAGCTTTACTATGATTTATTTTCTCTTTTACACTCTTTTTAGTTGTTTCTGCTATAAGTCTTTTGCTAGCTGGATTATGTCAATCAAAGTCGCTTAAGCCTTAATATTGTGACGACTAAATTCTCTCGACGTGTAGTAGACCGCCCGCGAACGACTGCAAGACAAGAGAACAGCGGTGTAGACTAAATTCTCTTGACTTGCCGTCTGCTTCTCCCTTGGCTACGTGGGCCTCTCTGTCACAGACGGCGTGTCTGTCACATCGCTAACCTCGTGTGCGTTGTCGGTTCCGTCATTAGTTATATTTAATTTATCGACTATTGTACTAACTTATGAAACTAAGAGAAGTAAATAAACTAAGCGTACGGTTTATAACGTTTTGTGAAAAGAGCGAGTCTGGTGTTTCATGTCTCTGGTCATTAAATAAATTTTTGTAACGAACCCTGGGAGCCGCGAGCTCTACCCCAGCATAAGGTGAAAACACGTCGTTACAATATTGCTTTAGTTCTCAATTTGTTGCACCCTGTGTTGTTGTCAAACATTTGTAGCACGTGATTTTTCTTCACACCCAATGATGGCTGTATTTTTTGCAAGCAAATCATGCCATTCGTCTTATCTTTAAACTTAAATGCTCCACACCTCTCTTTGCTTTTTAATTTCACTGTGTACTTTAGAGAAAGAGTGTGTGTGTATCAAGTCAAAGTGCATGAACTGCTACTGTTGGCTGTATCGCACGCGTTTCTATCAGATCTTCCGGCTTGTTCTTTTTTTCACATTTAAGTTTATATATTTCTATTTGCAGCTTAAGCCTTTCAAGAATATCACGCGCTTGGCGTCAACATAAGCCTTTCAACATTAAGAAAAATAAAAAAGTTTGCTTGTCTTTTGCTTTCGTTTACTTAACTTTCTTTTAATTTTGCAAATGTTTTATTCGTTTAATTTTCTTAGGTTGGTGTAGAACAAGCCTCAGTTGTTTGTTTTTTTCATTAGCTTATACATTTAATTATAAAAGTCAGCAAGATTGGATGGAATGTTTGGTAAATAAAGATAGTTAAAATCTTGGTAAGCTATTCTTAAAATGGTAAAAAATAGGACTATAGAAGCAGATATATATCAGCTTATAAAAATTTGGACTAAACTAAAACTGTGGAATAGGCTCAAATGTATTGAATTGAATAAAGACTATAATGTAGACTAGACTACATTTCAAATCACAAGCGTTACCGTGAACTACAGTACACTATATGCTAATCTATACAGTACAATTAATACTAATTAGTACAGTTAACTGTGAACTAAGTGTAACACTTAATAATACACTAAGCTATTGACTTACCTATATTTGTTTTTATTAATTGAGAATTGCAAATACAATTACAAATTATAATATAACCTTATTATCCGAGCAAAAGTAACTTAGACCTTCAGCCCGTTGTAGCCAAACAAACCTGCAACTCCCGAACATATAGACTAGCTCACTACCAGCCTACTGGCCACACTCTTAACTATCAGTATGCACTAAGCTCTGCACTAAACTGTACACCAAACTAGACTCAAAAGTTTTCACAAAGTGAACATTAAAGCTTACATTAAAGCATACACTAAAGTGTACACTAAAGTATAACTAAAGTTTACACTAAAATACACACTCAAGTATAAACTTAAGGTAACAGTTAAGTATAAATTAAAGTATTTACTTAAGAATACAATAAAGTATACACTACAGTATAAACTTAAGAATAAACTAAAGTATACCCCAAAGAATACACTAAAGTATACATTAAAGTATACATTAAAGAACTTACTTAAGAATACAATAAAGTATACACTTCAGTATAAACTTAAGTATAAACTAAAGTATACCCTAAAGTATACACTAAAGTAAACATTAAAGTATACATTAAAGTATATACTAAAGAATACAATAAAGTATACACTACAGTATAAATTAAAGTATACCCCAATGTATACCCTAAAGTATACACTAAAGTATACATAAAAGTATACATTAAAGTACTCACTTAAAAATACAATAAAGTATACACTTCAGGATAAACCATTTTGAACTCCTTCGAAACGGCTTGACTGATTTTTTTTGAAATTTTGTATGTGTTTTTGTAAGGTATGAGAATAGGCCGTAGAGTATATTTTATATCGCTTGAGGGCGCAAAATAGGGCATAAGCTCCCCCTCCCTATATCTTCTTAGCTAATTAACCTGTTTTCTTAAAATTTGACATCTGAAAAAAATAGGGAATAGGGCGTGAAATAGGGCAAGAGGGGTAAAAGCTCCCCCTACCTATATCTATTTAACAAATCCACAGATTTTCTTGAAATTTTGCAGGAAAATAGTGTTATATCTGGAAAGAACTATAGCCTAAAATGTTTATTATTTAGGGCGTGAAATAGGGCAATAATAACAATTTTAATTAATTTTCATGTTGTAAAATTCCTTTCTTCATAAAAATAATTTAATTAAAAATTAAATTTCATGAACTTAAGCCTAATTAAAAATATTAAAAAAAATTTGGATTGAAAACCATAAATAGTTCAACAAAATAACCACAACTCTAATTACAATACCGAGGTATGTATGATCATCTCACCATTGACTAGAATTTATGTAAATATATATTTAAAAACAGTTTCATTATAATATCCTAAATTGGTATCTTTGAATTAAAAGAAAAAAAAAAAAAAAATGTTAAGATGGCTAAACCATGGCGGAATAAACAGGTGGCAGCACTACGCCAGATAACGATTTTTTGCTCTTGCATTGTTTGTCTAAGTTTTTGTCAAAGTTTTGTTTATGTTTACAAAAAGTCCACGTTTTGTGCTGGGATTATTGTGTTTTACTAAAGTTTTTGATAATTTTAAATTAAAATAAATAAGACATGAACCATAATTAAATAAATATTGGCTAAAAATGTATTTATTTCATCACGTTTTGCGGCACGCTTTGATTTTTGTTTAAACAATTTTTTGACGTAAACGGTGATATAATTTCCATTTTTGTTGTAATGTTGTATTTGTTGCCGTAACGATGCCACCTGCTTATTCCACCATGGGCTAAACTATTTTACGGCGCAAAGCTTTTTTGTAACCAAGAACTACTTTGGTTTCTGAAAAAAAAAAAAAAACAGAGACAATCGGGCATGTTCTATAAATCGAAAAGAAGTGGATTTAAATCCGAACAAATTTTGAAAACGAGCCTGTAAAGAAAGTTCATAAAAATATTCCATTTTATGTATTTCATACTTTAAGTACCAATTGTTTTTACAAGAACAACTCTTTAAAACAGAAAAAATTACAGCCATTTTGCTAATAATGGAATTCAAAATCTCGTTCGATTTCAATTCCACATCATTTTAATTTCTAGAACATGCCCGAATGTCAGAAGCAAAATACATGTACGTTTGTGACCTTTTGTGAAACAGCAATTTTGACAGACATGCACAATTACATGTGACTTGAAAAGTTGACAAGTCATATGTAAGAAACATGTCGTCTACATTCACCTTATAAGCTTTTTACACCGATCAACGATGTTGAAAATGTGAAACACTCGTCTACATTGCACACATCTAACATCTACCATCAATCAAAAATGTCACCTACTTGTATGTTTTTAATATAAAAAATGTTTTTTTTCTACAAAAGTGCCAAAATTTAAAAAGAAAACACAAAAATAAATTTGAATTTCAATTGGGGGGGGGGGGGGGGGGGGGGGGTGCTTTTTAACCATGGGAGGTAAGGCCATGATGGCTTTATTGCTCAATTGAATGGGAGATAAATCCGTTATGGTCTTATTGCCAACCATTTAGAGGTAAGGTCATATGTAACATTTTGCGAAGTGAGAGATATAGCCATATTTTTTTTCCCAAATGAGAGGCAAAGGCATATTTTTCCAGAATATTGTTACGCATGGTGTAAACATTCTGTAAAAGGGAAAATCCTTAGTTATCATTGAAAACCATTTTTTTATTCTTGTGACGCACGCAAGAAAACTTTATTCAGCGAAGCCACCTGCCGCGTCCTACTGGAGGAAAAACCCCCTAAGCGCCGTCGCAGGCCGCGCTTAGGGTGGCGTAGCCAAATTTCAATACTAAAAGTAAAATAGTAAAAGGGAACATCATTACCTCTTAATTATAAAAATAAGAAAACTATTAGACAATGTAAAATAGAAAAGTTCTTCAAAACTGAAATGAGAGATGAAGCCATTTCCTAATATTACTAATGTGTCCTAAGGCCATGATGGGTTTGCCTCCCATTCGAATGAAAAAAAAAATAAAAGGCTTTATCTCTCTTTTGAATGGGAGATAATACCATCATGGTCTTACCTCCCATGGTATAAAAGCACCCCCCCAATTTCAATTGGTTTAAAAATATAAAAAAAAAAAAAAATCAACAAAAAACATTGCAATAAAATAGAAAACTTGACAAATGGTAACGCTGCTTTCAAAACAAACTTCTTTTTGTCAGTGATGCCACAATAATAATAGAACTTATTGCTACTTTTCCAGTGATGACACTAACGCTGGGACTCCACGTAGCAATTTTTATTGCTAAGTACAAGCAATAACGTCGGCAGAACAATGGAGCAATAATTGCTGATTATATTGCTGGAGAACACTTGTTATTGCTTTGCCATAAATTTGCAATTTTCACCGCGAGTAGTTGTATAAAGTTTTGTGCCTTTATTTATAACAAATGTTTCATGTTGTGTTTTGAAGTGATTGTTAAATTTTCTTTTTAAATCAATAAATTAAATTAATAAAATAAAATAATTAATTGTAATTGTCGCAGCTGTGTTTTGTATTACTTTTTTGTTTACTTGCGTATGAAAAAAAGCCTAAAACTTGTATTGTTCTATTGAAAAAATAAAAATATACAAAAAAAAAAACAAATGTGTCGTTTGTTTTTGTTAATATTGACGTTTATTTAAAAATATAATATATAAACACTTTTTCTGTATTTTGTTGAAGTATTTTTTCACTTGGCGGCTTTTTCTTAATTGCTTTTTTAATAAATAAACACACTAACAAATAAACAACCGTACAGAGAAATGAAATGTCAGATAAATTACAACTGATTTGACAGCAGATTGCTAAGCAATAATTGCTCAAGCAATAAGAAGAGCAATCATTGCGTAATGGATTGCCACTCATAGCAATATGCGGTCTATACGTCGCAAATTTTATGGAGCAATCAAATTTGACGTTTGCCGCAATAAATATTGCTACGTGGAGACCCGGGGTAAAGTAATTGAAAGATGTATAATGAAATAAAATGAGATAGGAACATCTTATAAAGATGTTGGTTTTTAGCCATATGTATGTATTTATTATGGAAAGATGTTAACATCTTCGCAAATTGATGGTAGATGTAAGATGTTGATCAGTGCAAAAAGGCTATTAAGCTATTATATACTTGAAGACATGTTTAAAGCTAAAACATACCAAGTTTTACTAAAAACTTAATGTCTTCTTTAATTCCTAAAAAATCTCCAATTATAGGGAATTTCATGTCTTCCAGACTGGTTTTCCTTTCCGTCCCTTAAAAGAAAAAAAAGAAAAAACAAATTGTTTAACGTTAATTTAAATTAGCATATATTAAGCAGCTTGTATTCTTGTTATTTTCTTATAAAAATAAACACAAGCAAACTGATATTTCTATTACACCAGTACAGTTTGTTGTCTTGACTTTCATTAACTCCAGTCTTAACGAACGCTACTCATACTTTTTCCATCTCCGCTCTAGATCAGTTAAGTTAATGTTGTATGTTCCTTCTACGAAATATTTTACTGTGTATATTTTTTTTGTCATTTAAGTTTTTGTGCTTCTTATAAATTCTTAATTCATTTTTTTTTTGGAAATATTATTTTTCATACATATTGAACAGCCACACGAAATATTGTAAAGAAAATAGCAGAAAAACTAATTTAAAGTTTGCATTAATCACAACAACACACAGTGGGTTGCGGCAACATAAAATATATGCAGGCAGTTTGACATAGAACGCGAGGAGAAAGGTAAACATTGTACAATGAATTAAATTAAAATCTATTCCGTGGCATAACCTGTGACAAGACCTACTTGTACCAAGAACTATATTTAGGTAAAATAAATCTTTAAAATGTAGTGACCTTTTCAAAGTTGTAGGGATTTTTGTGGGGACAATTTTTTGAGCCCGTGGGACAAATATGTATTTTTTCGGGCTGCGTAGGGATTTTCCAAACAAATTACAAGATCACTGATCTGGGGCATCCTTTTCTCTGCTCCTACCGAGGCACTATGAAACCTAATAATGTACATAAATTCATAGTCTGTTGATTCATCAAAAGTTTAAAAGCTCTAACTCATACAGTATAGCAAATAGACAAAAATAAGTGTTAGCTTTGTTTGGGAGATCATTAGTAAAATACTATTAAAGTTTTATAAAAATCGATCCAGAGGTTAAAGTTTCTATATACATACTTATATATAATTTTTTTTAACTGAAGTGAAAATAAAATATTGTTATGAATACATATTTATGTTGGTTACTTCTTATTGCATTTGGTTACTTTATTTTTAAATTTTAAAAATTTTTCTTGGTCGTGGCAACAATGTTCGCCATGTCAGTAGTTGTTATATGATTCATACAGAGAGTCTTAAAAGGTTAATTTGATGATGGTTTGACGAAAGATAAACCAATTGTTGTTTTTGCACTCTTGAAATGATCCTAAAAAGCAGGACTGCCATGTACTTTTTTCCTTGTCCCCAAAAATTAAAAAAATACCCAAAATCCCCAAATTAAAAAACCAAACCTTAAAAAGTTAATATTTTATTTTTTTAACCAAATTTAAAATTTAAAAAAAAATAAGAAAAATTTTCATAAAAAAATCCCCGAAAATCCCCAAATAAAAATTTTTAGTAAAAATAGTTATTTTATTTTGTTTTTGGCTTCGGCATGTTTTTTAAATTATTTGATGCGATTCCAGGAGGAATTACAAGCAGAACAATATACTGTTTTTGTACACGAATGAGCCAATTTATAAAAATTTGGAGCTTGTTCAATCGGTTTTAACCATCCACAACAAAAATACATATACCAGTCATTTATTTAATAGTCCAGCATTCTTTTTCCCAAACTTTATATACATACTGTCTTTTATATTTACTTATTTTTGGGGAAGACATATTCGCTTGAAAATTGTCGTTGAAAAATCAAAAATTGTAAGTGTTGTCAAAGGTTTAAGATTCTTTTTTTAAATTCTACGTTTTTAAAACACTCACTCAAGAATAAAAACATAAGTTTATTAAGTACCTTTTCCACGCTTAACAAAAATGGTAATCTTAATTAGGACCCATTATTAGTAGTTGATAAGAGTAAGATAAAAGTTTTGCTAGTTTTTTCATATTTTATATACGAAACATAAAAATAAGCAAAAATAATAAAAAAAGGGAAAATATATAAAAAATGTGTAAGATCCCCGAAAAAATCCCCGAATTTTTTTTTATTATATCCCCAATCTCCAAATGATTTTCTTTGTCGTTTTTGCTCGCGTGAAATCCCCAAGTCTGGCAGCCCTGCTTAAAAGATTGTTTTAGGAAATTCATGGTAAACATTGCAAAATTAACGGTTCAATTAGATGTGACATAAACATAATGCTGAAGTCGTAACGATGACCTAAGAAAACAAAATTCAATTGGTTGGTATGGTTTTGGTTATGTCGTTATGGTAAGTCATCTATAATCAAATACAATGTTGCCCATAAGGTTGGTAGAACCAGCTGTTTTGTATGGTTATAGTTATGTCACGTCTAGTTTGAGCTTAAGAGACGAGCGTGTCAGAAAATGTTTTAAACAAATACTGTAGATGTTTTTGTTATTGTTACTCGTCCGATCATGATCAGAATATTCTTCAAAGATGACTTGTGTGTTAACTCATGCAAATCATGTGCCGTGCTGTAGGCAACCGGACGGGTCACAGGTTGCGGATAGTTAACGTTAAGTTAAGTGTTTTTTTTTCAAATAAGCAGTCCCGGACAGCCAGCGGATGTATGCCATGTTGGCAACATCGACAAGGTGAGTGAGTACTGCCTTTAAATTTGTACTCCCCAAACATTGCAGCCTCTGGCCACCTAATTGGTGCGGCTGCAAGCGGACGTCTGTTCTCATATTTAGCGGTTCGCTATACAAACGTGAAATAAGTACAGTAGGGATATAAAGTTTTTACAATTTTTTAAAATATCAAAATTGGCATAGCACAGTCCTATAGAGAATAAACAACTATAAGGGAACGTATATTTATTTTTTCGCTAAGGTCAAAAAAGGTCACGCACCAACCGCGATAAAGTTTTGAACATTTTGAACTTTCTTTTTGGTTAAGAAAAATTAATAATATGTTTATTTAAAACAAAAAATAGCTCAAGTATGAAATTTCATTAATATTTAGAGATGGTAAGAGATTTTTCCGCAACCTAAAACGTATCTTTTACCTTTTTTAACAAAAAAAAAAAAAAATTAAAAAAGAATAAAAAACACCGTATAAAATTATGAATATTCAATATTGCATTGCTTTAGAAAAACCAATTGGTGCGTGAACTTTTTTGAGAAAAATTACAAAAGATTATGATTGTCGTGGTTACTAGGACATGGTTGACCTCATGGTACTATGCCAAAAAATTGGTTATACCCCTAATGTACAGCCAGTCTGATAGCTAAGATGGCAGCCCCATCATCAGAATAGGATGCAGTAGACTAACCATTTGCTCATCCGTGATATTATGATTAACGAAAACTCATTGAGGCCCTATGTTCCTTATAGGATCGATGGGAACATATATATAATATATATATTTAACACAATTATCTTACAAACATGTTGCTATGTTAGCTGGGTGGTACTACAAACTATGACTTTAAACTATCACTACAAAGAATCACTACAACAGCTGACTACAAACTATGATTACAAGCCAGAATTGCAAATATGAATACCAATATTACTAGAAAAATAATCATACATTTGACAGCTTTTTTGTTAACAAATTGCACTACAAATATCTATAAGACTATAAAACAATATTTCTATGAAAAAATCCCACTGTGTTTTAGTCTTTGGCTTTACCAAAAGTCTTAAGAGCTTTAATGGCTTATTTTCCAGCTTTCATCTTGTGCAGTGAATAAGTGCACATGACATTATTTCGACGTTAGAGTTGGGGTTTGATGGCGGTTTGAGTTTTAGGTTTTTAAGGCCTTTCCAATTATTTGTATAATTTTTGTTGTTGGTTTAAGTGAAAACTTTGCTGCTTGTGGTAGCTACATTTAACTACTTATATTGATGTGTTGCATAAAATTTAAAGTTGTTTTATCATTTCCACAATTTTCTGCCATTTTGGGGGTGTTAGATCCTTAATGCATAAAAAAGTTTGCTTTAAATGCAATTTTGCTCCAACTCTTGTTTGGCTGCTGTTTTGTATTTTAAATGAACACTTTTTGTCAACTTTTTTCTTCTTGTTGTTTTAAAAATAGTTTGAATTTTAATTTTTTCTCTCAGCTAACCATGTTTTTTTTTTCCAAATAGTAGTGGCTTTAATTAAAAATCAGCTTAAGACTTTTCTTTGTTAATGCAAATTTCTTAATAGTTTTTATTTCGTGCTATTTTTGTGAAACAAGAACAAAAATTTACAATTATAAAAAAAAAAACTGTAGATGATTAAAAGCCAAATCGAAACGAAGGAAGGAAGGAAGGAAAGAATTTTTTTTTTTTTTTTATTGAAGAAGATTAAAATTATGGCTGGGACAGGGACAATTTACAAATTTATTTGCTTTCTTGTTAGCAGCAACTCCAGCCGAACTTTCCTGAATATAAAACAATTTTTTTGTAAATGGAAAACAGAAGTTTTATGCAAATTCTTGCCTAAGTAAACAAAAATAGATAAATCTCTTTATTAGGGGACAAAGTAGCTCTACGACTAGAAATATAGCCAGCTAAAAGCAGACAAAATGACATATGTCACTACTACCTTTCTATGCATTTTATTATAGATATCTGCATATCAAGACAGCCAGTAGTGCTATTGTCACGACAATTGCAAATATTCTCGTATCATGGCCATACCACCCTGCGCCACCACCACTACACCACCATGAATGGCTATGAAAGATTTAGTTGCATTACCTGGAAAAAAATGCAATGCTACAATGTAACATTCAAGGCCAACAAATCTGCATATATAACAATAAAATTTGAAATCCATGAACATTTTTTTAGTTTTTTTTTACGACATCTGGGTTTTTCTCTTTTCATTCACATCAGTTGCATATTTTCGTATGCTCCTTGGAGAAAAGTAATGTTAAGCGAAAAATCGCTGCATTCATATTCTTTCCACTTTCCTTTCAAGGTTTCTGTAATAACTTATTTTGCTAGGCAATCTTTTGTTTATAGCCTGGCAGAGAAGGTGATGGTAAAATGGGCCATAAAATAGTTTGAGTGTTGGTATTATTTGAATATAAATTAGTTGAGTTCACTAAGGAGTTTTCATAAAACATTAAAAACAAACAAAATCTGACTACAAAGATATCAAAACAAAAATCAGCAATTATAAATGTTTCTAAAATTAAATATGAGCATTAATGTGTCTATGAGTCGATTTTGTTATACTATCAGATCTGTTCTGAAAGCTTTTTATGTCAACAATCTATAATGAAAGGTTTATATGAACGAATTTAGCACAAAGCTTATTTATAACAAACTTACCAAGTTATTACGATTTGCTTAACTCTTGTTAAAGAGCTGACAAACGTTTGCCAACTTGTGAAAAACAGCTGTTTAATGTTTACAATAGAATTTTCATAAAAAGTTATATTGAGGGTTTTCATAAAACTACTTAAAATTGTGATTTGAGCAAATGGAACAAATTTACGAGACTTATTTCATGAAGCCCTATTTTAACTTTTGTGCAATTTTATACAAATAATGCCAGTTTGTAACGCTAAGATCAGACATCGTCATACATTCCTACAAATTGCAAAATTGGGTTTTGAGTGCTCACATCATCGCACATCGTGACGATTGTTTTCCTCGCATATCAGTGTTACCACCAGCAAAATTCAAAATTACACTTGAGATAAAGCAAAATTACCCGATTTAAATGAAATTACATCTGCTGCAAAAATTTAGTTTTATTAAAATAATTAATAAAAACACATTTACAAAGAACCAAAAACACAACATACTTATTGGAAGAAGAAGTCAAACTGTTAAGATTTTTATTGTAATTTAAAATAAATTAGCAAAAATAATTAATAAAGCTTAAAATAAAACTCCCAAAATAATGAGTTTAACTTCCACATTTGATTGCAAATAAGTATCTAGGAAGAGTTAAAAATGCTCATTGCCATTCCTTAATAATGGCTGTTTTTTAAGTCCAATAGCGCTTAAGAAAGGTTAGCTGTCAATCGAACTGTCATACTGCTCTCACTTTTTGCTCAGGCACATCATCATGAATAAATTCATGCTTGAACAACGCCACCAAATTATCCAAAAATTAGCCATCGATTTTCGCAAGTTATAGGCGACTTCATGATTTAAATGACGCAAATTATTTTTTTACAAATAAAGTGATTTGTAGATTTAGAGAAAATAAACTGTCAATTAAGGTAGAAGTACATGACACGCGTTAGTGCGCGCGCGCTCTATGTAGACATCTGTCAAAAAAAGTTAAACTAGTGTGTTTTTATAGAACAAGCTACATGCAAAATATTTTGACGCGTCTGCGCCAGAAAGTTGGTTAACTTTGAACTTTTTAACGCGTTGTGTATTTTTGACAAGTAATCAGCTGACAATAAAAAGAATAATTTAACAAATTTGTGAATCATGAAAGAAAAACTTATTGAAGAGCTTAAAAAACATACAATATTTATATAAAAAGAATAAATTCAATAAAATAATAAAATTTTGATATACTTTCGAACCCGTTTTCAATGCAAAAATAAGTAAACAAATAAAAAACAGCTGACAGGAATGGCTTTTGTAACGCGTGTTGTGTAACTTGCACTTTTTCACGCGCTAAAGTTTTTAAACGCACGATACTCGTCGACGAACTGACGCGTGTTATGTACTTCCACCTTTAGACTTCAAGGCCTAATGATTTGACACCTCTTGAATGTTTACCGTAGGTCTGCGAAGTCACTTGCTTATGCTGGTAAACCAGCAACAAAGAGGGGGAGTAGTGGTAGGGGTATGAAAATACTTTGTTATATTAAACAAAAATTTAAGTTTTAATTTTTATTTAATAAGTTTTTCTAATCATTTGAGTTTTCAATAATTTTCTTTAAGATTTTTATTATTATAAATAAATGTTTAACTATTGAGTTTAATATTAATTTAACATAAATTATTTACCATTGAATTTGGATTAATTGAAATGTCAAAAATATCTTTATGCAATACGTTTCGTCAAGGACAGAGGCGGTGCGGAGCCTATTTGTTTTGAATCGGCTTCAAATGGTTATCCCGTTATGATTAATTTTTTTTGTGTTGTCTACCATTTTAAGTTTCATGGTTTTTTAAACCTTGTTTATTAAACAAAATGCCTGCAGGTTATTATATACGTGTCCCTTTCGTAATGCAATTCTACAACAGTTAATGGAGCTAACTATTCTTCAAACTAAAGCATTTGAAAGTTGACAGATAAAAGTTGACAGATAAACCTTGTTTATTAAACAAAATGCCTGCAGGTTATTATATACCTGTCCCTTTCGTAATGCAGTTCTACAACAGTTAATGGAGCTAACTATTCTTCAAACTAAAGCATTTGAAAGTTGACAGATAAAAATAAAATAAATTACGTGTTGGTATTTTGGAAACATTTCTTCCTCCAGGCTAATTTTTAGTTTGAATAAGTTTTTTCAATCAACTTGAGGTTCTAAGTCACTATGATAGTCATCGTTTCATTCATTACCAAACTTTTGAAAATATACATTTAATGAATAAAGAAACCGAGACTTTGGTTCTCGGCAGACTGTGCAATTTTAAGAAACAATAAATGTCATCAGTGAAATCGAATCTTGATTTTATTTGGGTATTTGAGGTAAGAATTTCAAATAACACCTGAATTACACCAATGAGAAATTACCCACAATCTACTCACGACAGTAAAAATTATACCAAATTCGGGAATTACCCACAAAGTGGCAACACTGTCGCATATTCGTTAAACCGAAAACAGGACCATAATCGGTACAATATGGTCACATTATTTTGGTTTATTTGTTGTAAGCAGACGTAACTTGAATATTTTAAAAATGGATTACGTTCGAAAAAAAAATTTCCAGAAATTTTATCAAAATTTCTTATAAAAAGTAAATTTAAACAAAATTTCCTATTTGAGTAAGTAAATTTAGCAAAATTTCAATTTTAAATTAAATTAACGTTTTAAAGGAAATTTTTTTAAAATTTATTTTTTATAGGAAATACTGCTAAAATTTATAAATTTAAACCTACACCGTAAATTTTAGCAAAATTTCCTATAAAATTTAAATTTTATCATAATTTATATAAAATGTAAATTTTAGCAAAATTTCCTATAAAAAGTAAATTTTAGCAAAATTTCCTATAAAAAGTAAATTTTAGAAAAATTTCCTATAAGACGTAAATTTTTGAAAAATTTGCTATAAAAAGTGAATTTTAGAAAAATTTCCTATTAAAAGTGAATTTTAGAAAAATATGCCATAAAAAGTTAATTTTAGTGAAAGTTCATATAAAAACTAAGTTTTTGCAAAAGTTCATATAAAAAGTAAACTTTAGCAAAATTTCATATAAAAAGTAAATTTTAGTAAAATTTCCTATAAAAAGAAAATTTTAATAAAATTTCCTATAAAAAGTATATTTTAGTAAAATACCTATAAAAAGTAAATTTTAATAAAATTTCCTATAAAAAGTAAATTTTAACAATAAATCAAATAAAAGTTAACTCTAATAAAATTTTTTATAAAAAGTAAATTTTACCAAAATTTCCTATAAAAAAATTTTTGTATCAATATTTCCAATAAAAAAATTACATATGGGTGGGCATTTCCTGGGGTCACGAACGTACGTTCGTACGCTTTTGATGTACAAATAATATAGAAAACAAAACTTTTCCTAGCATTTTTTTGCGATTCGATAACATTTAGGTAGCTCTATATTGAGTACAAAAGATGGATTTCATCGAGTTTAAGTTTTCATAATAAGAGTTACAAACGTGTGGTCACGAACGTACGCAAAATAGATGTCAACTTCGGCTGACAGTAGTGAAATGTAAAAATCTGCGTAATGAAACGGAATTTTCAAAAGTGATTAATTTATTTAAAAAGTGTATTAATGTAGGTCTCCATCCAGTATTTACAAAATAAAATATCTCTCTTGGTTTTTATTTAATTGGCTTATGTACCGGTCGCGAACGTACGGATCGCAAACGTACGATTTTTCCATATGTTTTTTTATTATTATCACCATGCATTTTACCATAAATGTCTTCAAATTTCCTTAACAAAAAAACTTAATACTCCTTTTGCAATTGATTGTAATGGAGAGATTATGAAGAAAGAGTGTAAACATAACATATATTTTGCATGTAAAATAAGTATATAAAAATGTCATTAAAAGTATAAAATACAGGAAATTATAAAATTTTCCAGTTTCCAGCCCAATTTCCTCAAGTAGAACAGCTCAAATATGCTAGAAACCATTCTTTAAAAAGAACATAGACTTTTTTTCTAATAATAAACAATAAAAGACGATGATAATCAACATTTTTTTTCAACCTGGTAGACCATTCTGTGGAAATGCCCATATTAAAAGTAAATTTTACCAAAATTATTTATAAAAAGTAAATTTTACCAAAAAATTTCCTATAAAAAGTAATTTTTTACAATATTTCCTATAAAAAAGTAAATATTAGCAAAATTACTTAAAAAAAGTCATTTTTGCCAAAATTTCCTATAAACTGTAAATGTTTCTAAAATTTCCTAATAAGTGTTAATTTAAGCAAAATTTCCTATAAAAAGTGAATTTAAGAATCATTTCCTATAAAAAGTGAATTTTAGAAAAATTTCCTATAAAAAGTAAATCTTATCAACATTTCAAATAAAAAGTAAATTGTATCAAAATTTTATATTAAATGTAAATTTTAGAATAATTTCCTATAAAAAGTGAATTTTAGAATAATTTCCTATAAAAGCGAATTTTAGAACAATATGCTATAAAAGGTAAATTTTATCAAAATTTCATATAAAAAGTAAATTTTACCAAAATTTCATATAAAAAGTAAATTTTAGCAAAATTTCCTATAATAAGCAAATTGTAGCAAAATTTACTATAAAAGTAAATTTTACCAAAATTAATTATAAAAAGTAGAGTTTGGCAAAATTAAATGTATAAAGTAAAGTTTGGAAAATTTTCTTATAACTAGTAAATTTGAACAAAAGTTCCTATAAAAAGTATTTTCTGGCAAAATTTTCCATAAAAACATACACCCGTATTCAAAACGAAAATTTGTGTACTCCGACTATACTCCGCTCATCGAGTCAGCAACTAAAATGTTAATTAAGCTTAATCACCATTTAGTCATGAGTTTATTCAAAACACTTTTAAATCGCCCGATTAAGAAAAAATTTTACATCTCTGTTTTAGTTAAATTCAACTATGATTTTTGTTAAAATGACAATTGATTTTGACATATGAATTTTAATTTGAGCGTTTTAATTTTAAAAATTTGGGAAAAAATGGAAAAAATTGAGAAAAATAAACAAAAAAGATCATCAAACTGGGAACAGGATGAAAAGGTAAGAAGTATATGTGTTATTTTTATATCAGATGATTTAAGATTAACAAAATGTATTTTTTTACAGGATATTTTATCACAAATAGTTTTGGATAAGTTGGACATTATTGAAAACGCAAAAATAGATACCAATTCCAACAAAATGAAAAAGGAAACTTGGAATTTAATCCACACACTTTTCAATTCAGCTTCAAAAGTAGAAAGAACATTGGAGCAACTACAAACCCAGTGGCGAAAAATAAAATCCGTGGCCAAAACCAAAAATTCATTATTTTTAAGACAAGTGAGACAGACTGGAGGTGGTCCACCCCCTGAACCCCTTAATAGGGTGGAAGAGGAATTAATAAATCGCCTGCCAAAACATTTTGAGCAAGATCATAACGTGTATGACAGTAATTCAATGGATCAACTGGAAGCCAGCGAACAAAAAAAGAAAGAGAGAAGCGATGATCTGTCTCACTATATACACGAATTGTTAACAAGCGATGATGAATTGAATGAATTTGGCAAAAGCTCTAGCAACATTTTGGCAAACTCTGCTCATAGTAGGTTGACTGAACCCATGCATTTCGCCACAATCATCTTGCACCTGATTTCTTCCCCAACATCTTAAGGCAGCTAAAACTTGTATATGAGGAGGAATTTTCCCTCCATTTCTTTTACCTTTAAGATCTGCCTTTACTAACGAAACTAGCTTCAATGCGTTTTCTTTCGTGAATCTATATCGCTTTCGAAACGCTTCGTCCTCGTAGACAGCAAATGGATTTTTTCTTTTTTTGTAAGTTCTAGTCCGACGTTTCCTCATATTTAACAAATTTAAAGTTTCCAGCGTGTCGAGTGTATTAAACGTTTCCATTATGAAGATTTGAAAAAATTTTACTCACAAATTATGTTTTTTATTTATATATTATTAATTTTACAACTGTTATTGACATAAATATCAAATTGACAGCAGTTAATTAGGAGTTAAAAAGTCTTTGATCATTCGATAATCATAGTTTATTTAAAAGTGTTTTGAATAAGAAATCCTTAATCAGTAGATATGCAGTAACTAAGTTTTTGTTTTGAATACGGGTAATAGATAGTGTTCACATTATCGGTACTTCCGAGATGCTTTTAACTGACTTAAATTAGCACGATTTCGGCGCAGATAGTCGTATATTAAAAAATTATGTGTGTTCACATTATCGGCACTTGAAATGCAACAAAAATTGGCACATTGCACCGATAGTGTGCTTTTAGCTTAAGAAGCGTCAATAGAAATCAAATTAAATAAAAATAAAAAAATGAAACTTAAAAGTTGTTTCTAAGTAGTGATTTTTTTTTTAAATTCCTTAAGAAAGCCAAAAAGACAAATTTGCCAAGATTATTGCAAGAATTTGTTGTTTGTGATGTGTTAACATTTGAATTTTTCGTTAAAAACGACCTTAATCACAATTAAACAGCTTAGGTTGACGAGTGTGTGCAAATGAATTCTCAAAAAATTGTTGACAGTTCATTTGCGAGGGCGTTAAAATACGCAGTTTGCACAGATTGCGAGACTTTAGAACGATATCAAAAAAACCCTTACTGTCTTTTTAATTACCTTTAAATTTTAAAAATTTTATAAAATAATTAGTATTGTGGTTATTTTGTTGAACTATTTATGGTTTTTAATCCAAATTTTTAATATTTTTAAATAGGCTTAAGTTCATGAAAATAACAGAAGTAAGGAAAAAACATGTAAACTCAATTAAAATGGATAATCATTCAGGAAAGCAAATTTCGATCTACCAAATGTTAGAATACAATTTGGTTTAAGGATTGATGTTTGACTATTGACGTCAGCAGTCGTCGATGGCTGCAAGTGTAAGACGAAACATGTCATTGTAACCTGCCGGCCGGGGTTCGAGCCCCAGCCACGTCAAGAATGAAAGATTATCAATAACAATTTTAATTAATTTTCATGTTGTAAAATTCCTTTCTTCATAAAAAAAATAATTTAATGAAAAATTAAAATTCATGAACTTAAGCCTAATTAAAAATATTAAAAATTTGGATTAAAAACCATAAATAGTTCAACAAAATAACCACAATACTAATTATTGTTAAAGCTAAGGCACGAGCTCTATGTGTACATTTGTCCTTCAAGTTGTGCTGAAAAAGGTCAACAGAAAAGAAAAAGACAAAATGAAAAAACAAAAAATTGGACTTCAAGAAAAATTCTTGACAAAAGTACGAAAAAACAGAAGTAAGGAAAAAACATGTAAAATCAATTAAAATGGATAATCATTCAGGAAAGCAAATTTCGATCTACCAAATGTTAGAATACAATTTGGTTTTAGGATTGATGTTTGACTATTGACGTCAGCAGTCGTCGATGGCTGCGAGTGTAAGACGGCAAATCCATCTGAGGAGATTGAGTGGTTGCAATCGAAACATGTCATGGTAACCTGCCGGCCGGGGTTCGAGCCCCAGCCACGTCAAGAATGAAAGATTATCAATAACAATTTTAATTAATTTTCATGTTGTAAAATTCCTTTCTTCATAAAAAAAAAATAATAATTTAATGAAAAATTACATTTCATGAACTTAAGCTTAATTAAAAATTTTATAAAATATTTAATTTTTTTTAAAGCTTTCTTATTTTGTTTATTGCATCTTTTCTTTGAGAAAAATGACAATAAGTATTGAAATCTCAAACTAAATATATATTGTGGCCCTGATGCCAGCGCATACGTGACCAATGAATGTTAACAGGTTTTGCGTTTCTTTACTGGTGAGCTATAGCCAATGTATCTACTCTATTTAAACGACTATGTCCTCTAAATAGGAGTAGATTCTGAGCTAAGGGATTTGGGTGTGTTGACAATTTACGTACGTATTTGGAACAATATTTCTGTATTTCTTCACGGATGTATGGGATGCTAAGATCTTTGTGTATGTTTTTGTCGCGGATAAACCACGGGCTGCCAATTATAAGGCGTAATATTTTGGATTGCCTTCTTTGCAATTTTTCAACATTGGATACTGATGCAGTTCCCCATAGTTGTATTTCATAAGTCCAGATTGGCTTGAGGATGGCTTTGTATAATAGGACCTCAAATTCAAGATTGAGGGTGGAGTGAGAGTTTAGGAGCCAGAGCAACTGAGAAGTTTAAAGTTTTAGTTGTGTACATTTTGAGTCAATATGTTGAGACCAAGTGAGACGTCGGTCGAGGTGAATTCCCAGATATTTTATATGCGACTTCTCAGGGACATTGACATTGTTTATTGTTATATTAGGGCAGTTTTCCCATCTTAAGGTTAATGTAACCTGGGCACTTTTTGAAGGATTTACCATTATTTTCCATTTAGTAAGCCATTTTTCAACTTCATAATTGTGAGTTTGCAAGTTGTAAGAAGCAATATTATGATTTTTATCCATGCAAAGAAATGCGGTGTCGTCTGCGAAGGTTGAAGTATGTGTAAGAGCACTTGTGGGCATATCTGCAGTGTATAGAATATACATAACGGGACCAATAATACTGCCTTGGGGAACACCAGCCGAAATTTGTCTGGGGCTTGAGATAATGTCTTTGACCTTGACCACGAATGTTCTGTCAGTTAAGTAACTTTTTAGAAGCTTGTGTGTATTTTCGGGTAACAGCGAAACTATTTTATATCGGGCGATTTTTTAAGAGCTATAGGAAAGTTAAAAAAAAAACACATAAAATTCAGAAAAATGCATGAAATCTTTATTTGAATCGATAGTACGGTCCATGTGATTTAATTTTTGAAGATAATTTCATGCAAATGTTGACCGTGACTGCGCCTCAAATGGTCCATCGGCTTAGTCCAATTTTGACATACTCTTTCCAACATTTCGGCCGGTATCTCATGAATAAATGTTTCAGTATTGTCTTCCAATGCGTCAATTGAAGGGGGCATGTGTGTTTAGACATGAGCTTTAACAAAGCCCCACGAAAAATAGTCTAAAGGCGTTAAATCGCACGATCTAGGCGGCTAATTGACCGGTCCCGAACGTAAAATAAAACGTTCACCGAACTCGCCTCTCAATAAGTCCATTGTTAAGCGTGCTGTGTGGCATCGTCTTGTTGAAACCACATGTCATGCAAGTCAAGCTCTTGCATTTTGGGCAAAAAAAAGTTGAATATCATCTCACGTTGTTGAGTAACAGAGGCCCAATTGCTGCGAACGGCGACGAATCGATAATTGATGGTCATCATTAACACTGGCCGCTACAGCTACGATATTTTCTTCACTTCGCACTCTACGTAAGCGTGTTGGTGGTTTAATGTCCAATGTAAATTAAGTCACAATAGCCCGAATAGCCGCTTCAGTGGGTCGATTAAACTGACCATAAAATATAAGAAGCGCGCGATGAACTTTCTTAACAGAGCACGCATTTTGATAATAAAATTCAAACCCAAATTGGTGAGCGGGGAGGATTTGGTGATCGTTAAGGAATGGAGTTAGTGCATTTAGAAATAATTTTTCAAAAAGCTTTGATAAAATAGAGAGAAGACTTATTGGCCTGTATGCAGGGACCGTAACAGTTATACATTTTTTCATAAAAGTCAGATGAAAACAGCTATTTTTTAATTTTTATTTTTTTGAACAAAAATAACTGTTATTTTTTGATTTTTATTTTTTCGATCAAAAATAACAGTTAATTTTTGATTTTTATTTTTTTGAACAAAAATAACTGTTATTTTTTGATTTTTATTTTTTCGATCAAAAGTAACAGTTATTTTTTGATTTTTATTTTTTCGAGCAAAAATAAAAGTTATTCTCGAATGAAATGTATGTGATTTAATAATTTAGTTGAATTAAAATTTTTATTTTAGTGTGTAATTATCATTGGAATTTCTTATGCACATTAAAATAATTATTAAAAGTCATACATTTCTTTAGAGAATAACTTTTATTTTTGCTCGAAAAAATAAAAATCAAAAAATAATTGTTACTTTTGATCGAAAAAATAAAAATCAAAAAATAACAGTTATTTTTGTTCAAAAAAATAAAAATCAAAAAATAACTGTTATTTGTGTTCAAAAAAATAAAAATCAAAAAATAACTGTTATTTTTGATCGAAAAAATAAAAATAAAAGTTTTAAAAATCAATATATTTTATCAAGGACAAGTGCATAAGGAACAATATGGTATACTTGAATCAGTTTTTCGACGTTTACTTTTATGTGCTTTTTTTGTTTTAAAATTCCAATATAACTGTTATTTTCGGTCCCTGCCTGTATGAGCTTACTTGACTGGGATCTTTTCCTGGCTTTGGAATCATTATAATCTCGGATATTTTCCAAGAGGAAGGGCAAAAGCCTATACGCAGGATTGCGTTAAATATATAAAGGATAACACATAACATTTTTGCTGTAATTTTGTCTTCACCAGGAGATTTCTTTGTGTTGAGATTTCGAACAGCTGTTATTATGTTATAAAATCGAAGTTTCATGGGGGAAACTACTTTCTCATTTATCTGTGGGACAATTATGTCGGAGTTAGTGTTATTGGGTTTGAACACTTGTTCTAGGTGGTCCGCAAAATATTTAATGTGGTGAAAAAAAATATCAAGAAATGTAATTTTTATACTATAAAACAATAATTAAGTATGAAAACATGTTGAGGGGAACTGTCAAATTTAGTTTTGCTTTTATTAGCAACTAGCTGGCCGCCGGGGCGCTTGGTAGCTGATTACTAATGATCAATGGAGCCGTTTTCTGATTTTAGGTAAATCGAAAAAAGTGGGCGGGGCAATATTTGCTTTCCGTAAAAGCCTAAGTTGGACCATGGCGATCGTTTTAAAGAAAAAATCGTCCAAATCGGTGAAATAAACAGAAAAAGTGGGCGTAAATGCAGGCGTGGTAAATTTTTTTTTCGATGAAAACTTAAAACAGATTAATATGAACATTTGAAAAAAAATTTGTGAAATCGATGGATCGGTTTTCTGATTTTAGGTTAATCGAAAAAAGTGGGCGTAAAAGTAGGCGGGGCAAAATTTTCTTTCCGTAAGAACCTAAGTTGTACCATGGTGATTATTTAAAAAAAAAAATCGTCCAAATCGGTCAAGCCGTTCTCAAGTTATGTGATCAGCAACAGACAACATTTCATTTTTATTATATAGAGATTATACTGTTAATAAAGCAACTAGTTTTATACTATTATAAAAATGAACAAGTTGGGCTCGTTTGATAACCCAATGTTAAATACAATAGTTTGATATATGAAAAAAAATATTTCTAGCTAAATACTAGTTAATTTGTTTGCAGGGTGCCCTAAATATCATAAATAAACCAGTATATTTTTTATAAAAAAGCGTTTGTTTTATAGAATTTCTTAAATTTGCCTTAATTTTGTTTACTGATAACAATTTCTGTAGCAACATGCTGCTATAGTTTTTCTTTAACTTGCTAAAGTTTCTTTTCATAATTTTTACCTTGCCATATTTTTTTTATAAAAAAAATTTTCTTTTAAGTTTTCAAAATCAATAATAAAATTTAGACAATTACTTTCTTTTTAAGGCAAACAAATTGCTGAGGGAGTTTTAGTTTTTTTTATTTCTTCTTAAATTTTTCTTAAACGAGAAAAATAGGAAAAGTTTTCTGTTTGTTTCAGAAACAATTTTTTCTTCGAGTAGCATTTGCAAGAAAATTTCTTTTTGCAACAGCAATTTTTACTTTTCCAGTTATTTGTTTTTTAAAATAGAATACGTTTATTTTTTTCTGTCGTAAAGGGGGTTGATGCAGCAAATTCCTGCACTTATGTGCCAAACAACCATCTTGCTGTGATATTTAGATGTATGAGTATGAAAATTGTTGGCTTAAACTGTTTTTCAAATTGGTAGTAGTGCTATTTGCCAGTTTGTTTAAGAATCGAAGGAATTTCCAAGTAGAACTTGTTTACCATTGTGATGTGCTAATTTTGCAATCAACATGAAAATTGCTTTATTTTTTTCTTTTCTCTTCTGACAAATAAAAGATTTAACGACGAAAATTCAAATTTTTTTAAAACGAAAAGCTTGAAAACTTTCTGTTTTTCCACTGCTTTTAGAATTTTGTTAACAGAAAAAAATATATTTGAAGCGAAAGCAATTTAAGTGCAAAATTTTTTTAAAAAATAGAAAAGTTAATAAAAACATAATGTTTTTTTTTTTTAAACTGACAATGACATAAACTTAACCCAAAAACATGTTTAAATCCAACAAATCTTTAAAATAGGCCACATTTTTTGTACCGAATTTTTGTTATTTAAAATACTTTTTGTGTCCTAAAAGTATACTTTACATTTTATCTTTAATTTTCTAAAACATAAATAATTTAAATCCTTTCTCCTGTTTTTCCCCTCAGCGACTTTAAACAACGCAAAACTGGCAGTTATGGCTCAGCTACAACCGCAACTGGCAATACGCCCCAACAGTCCAGTTCTAGCAATGGCAACAACAACAACACCAACAATAACAACAACAATAACCCGGAACCTACAAGGCAAGGGCCCTCGGTATTTTGTTTACATGGCCAACGTCACATTGAGGGTAAGTTGCTTTAAATAAAACTAAAATATACAAAATGTATTAAAAAAAATAAAAAAAAAAAAAAAAAATAGCAAAACTAAAGCGAAAACTATTCCAATCAAGTGACCGAAATTATGTAAAGCAGATTAAAGGCAATGTGTAAAATACACTGATAGAAATTCAGAAAAAGAAAATTTTAAACCCACACTTTCGTCAGTCAGCTAGAAATATGATTAAATCTATCTATCTTCTATATATATAAAACAGGATGTGTGTATCAGAGATCAGCAATGAATCGTTTTTTCGCTACTCATACTGACTCATGCAATTGTAAGTATAAGTGCGTAGAAATCATTTCAACTTAACTACTCTGATTCACTCATACTTACAAGAGAAATATTTATGAGTGCGACGTCGACATTATACGCATACTCATAAATGACGTCAGCATGATTTATAATTTCAAGAAAATACTTACAATACTCACAATGATTCAAATCATTTAGCTCATCTATTTACCGTTTTAACACAACAGATAAAACACACAAGTTAATAAACAGCGCTGCCAGATAAATTTGCCGAAAACTCGTCCACTTCATACATGTAACTTTAGTAAACTGTAATTGCCAAATCGTCACTTTGCTATTTCGAGGACACATCTGGCAGCCTCGCATTTTGCTTCGCCTATACACATTGACTTGAGTAGATTCTAAATCAAACACAACAAATTTTGCTAAGTATGAGTACGATGAATAAAATGAAACTTTTGAGTGAATATGAGTTTGAATAACATTGGAATAAGTATGAGTGCGTATAAGTACAAGAATTTATGAGTCATGATTTAGCTCTACTCACTTTTTCACTACTCATTGCTGATCTCTGGTGTGTATGTATGTAACGTATGGACTCCAAAACGGCTGGGCCGATTTTGATGAAACTTTTAGGGAGTCTTCAGAATATTTAGGTGACACTGTGAAGTCTGATTTTTGATTTTCGCTTTGCGGGCGGAGGGGCGTGGCAAAATCCAATTTTCATTATGCACCTCCAATGATATCTATATAATTTGGACGAATTTCTTTAAAATGATCGCCATGGTCCAACTTAGATTCATACGAAAATAAAATTTGGCCCCGCCCACTTTTTTCGAATTATCTAAAATCAGAAAACGGCTCCATCGATTTGACAAATTTTTCTTTCAAATGTTCGTATTAATCCATTTTAAGTTTTCATCGAAAGAAAAATTTACCACGCCTACTTTTACGCCCACTTTTTCTATTAAGCGCATTATTTGAGAACGGCTTGACCGATTTGGACGATTTTTTCTTTAAAATGATTGCCATGGTCCAACTTAGGTTTTTACGGAAAGAAAATTTTGCCCCGCCTACTTTTTCGATTTACCTTAAATCAAAAAACGGCTCCATCGATTTGACTAATTTTTATTTTAAATGTTCGTATAAATCCATTTTAAGTTTTCAACGAAAGAAAAATGTACCACGCCTACTTTTACGCCCACTTTTTTTATTAAGCGCATAACGTGAGAACGGCTTGGACGATTTTTTCTTTAAAATCATCGCCATTGTCCAACTTAGTTTTTTACGGAAAAAAAATTTTGCCTCGCCCACTTTACCGCCCACTTTTTTCGATTTACCTAAAATCAGAAAACGGCTTCATCGATTTGACTAACTTTTCTTTCAAATGTTCGTATCTTTTTAACGGATTTTAAAAATAGCACGCAAACATTTTTCCTAATTTGGACAGGACAACGTCTGTCGGGTCAGCTAGTATGTACATAAAAATCGGACTTCGAATGCTAGTTTAGACTATAGAGTTGAAATCAGACTAAACCATAGACGAGACTGTTGACGAGACTATAAACGAGACTATAAACGAGACTATAGGCGAGATTACAGACGAGACTGTGGACGAGAATTCAGACGAGACTATAGGCGAGAGTACAGATCAGACTATAGACGATACTTTAGCCAAGATTAAATACGAACATATAGACAAGACTATAGATGAGACTATAGACGAGACAGCAAACGTGACTACAAACGCCACAGCGGACGAATGGATGAGACTTTAGACAAGGTTTTAGATATGATAAGACGACACTATATTCGAGATAATACTAAAGACGATAGTTAAGACGAGACTATAGACGATACTTTGCCAACATTATATACGATACTATAGCCGAGCCCTTGAACGAGGCTATAGACGGGACTATAGATGGGACTATAAACGCGACTATAGAAAATAGACAAGATTAAATACGAGCCTAAAGACACGACTATATAAAGACGAGACTATGGGCGAGGCTTAAGACGATAATGTTAAAGAGACTATAGACGAGACTTTAGGCAAGATCAAAAACGAGACTATTGACGACACTATAAACAAGATTAAACGCGAGACTATATACCAGATTATAAACGCGACTATAGGCGAGACCATAAACGAAACATATACGAGACAATAGACAAGATTTAGTATGAGCACAAAGACACGAAAGGTGAGACTGTTGGCGAGACAATAGACGAGACTGTATATGAGTTTATAGACGACACTATATACAAGATTATACAAAAGACTATATACGAGACTACAGACGAGACTATAAACGATACTATAGCCAAGATTAAATAAAAACGTGACCTTAGACGACACAGAGGACGTGGCAATAGACGAGTGTATAGGCGAGACTAAAGATGAGACTATAGACGAGGCTATAGATGAGACTATACAAAAGTCTATAGACGAGACTATAGAAGAGACTTTCGACAGCATTATATACGAGACTATAGATGAGACTATAAACGAAAATATAGAAGATTCTATAAGCGGGACTGTAGACAAGATAAAAACGAAACTATAGAAGACACTATAGACAAGGTTTAACACGATACTGTATAACAGGATGATCTTGGAGGTCTATCTCCCATGAAAAATGGTTTTCGCAAGCGATAATTCGTTGATGCGATAATTGAAAATAAAGGAATGCAAGGGATGACTACAGGAGAATACTGTGCAATAACAACACTGGATGTGAAAAATGCTTTTAACACAGCGAAATGGAACGTGGTATTAGATGCACTCAGGTAGAAGGGAATTGAAAATTACCTTACAACATAGTTGCACGTATCTGGATGGGAGATTTTTATTATACGAGACCGAAAGTGGTATAAAAAAATACCAAATAACAGCCGGTCAGTTCTTGGACCTTTCCTCTGGAATGTGATGTATGATGGCTTAGTGAACTTTAAGCTACCTGAAGGAGCGACACTAATAGGTTACGCAGATGATATAGCTCATGTAATAAACCAGCGCACTACAGGACTGATCGAGATAGTGGCAAATGATTGCTTATGCCGTTGCAGCAGATGGTTGTGGAAAAATGGACTGCAGCTAGCTGTACCTAAAACAGAGGCAATTCTGTCGACTAATCGAAGAGTCTATAAAACACCGAAAATTCGACTTCAATCAAGTGATGTTCTACTTAAGCAAAATTAATGCTATCTGGGCTTACAATTGGATGACAATCTCGGTATCAGCCAACATGTGTTGAACATACGTGATAAAGCCATGCGAACGGCAACTTCATTGGCGAAGATAATGCCAAACTGTGGCGGCCCAAAACCGCATATAAGAAAACTGATAAACAGCGTAGTACACTCCCAACTTCTGTATGCCGCTCCAGCTTTCTCGAGTGCTTTAAAACGGAAATATAACATACGTAAGCTACAGAGACCACAGAGAACCAGCGCCGTACGTATCACATCTGCGTATCGCACGGTGAATACCAGCGCGGCCTTGGTACTAGCAGGGCTTCTTACCATAGACCTATTAATACTGGAAAGAGAGCAAATATATATACAAACTAAATGTATAAAACAGGCAAATCATAGTCCATTGGAGCGAGCCAAAAAAATCTCAGAAATAAAGAAAGGTGCCAGGGATAATTCAATGGAAAATGGCAAGAACCATGGAATCAAGGAGAGAATGGAAGATGGACACATAAACTAATACCACATATTAAAACGTGGGTTGAGAGGCAACATGGAGACATAGGTTATTTTTTAACACAGGTGATGACGAATCGGGGTTGTTTCAAAAAATACCTGCATAGATTTAAGTTAAGGGAGATAAGCAGCTGTGAGGCATGCGGATCAGCGGACCAAGATGCAGGGCATATAAGTTTTGAATGTGAAAGGTGGATGGAACAAAGAAGAACTTTCAATGGAAAGTTAGGCTAAATATTGACACCTGAGAACGTGGTGGGCATAACGCTGCATTCCGCAAGCTTATAGAAATTGTGTGAAGATTTAGTTAATAGGACAATGAAGGAAAGGTGTTCAGCTGTTCCGAACCTTCCCTAGAGAGGGAAAGTTGGAAGGATGTAGGAATAAGGCTATTTTTAACCGCCCGCCCTGATGTAATGCTGTAGTCCCGGGGTGGTGTTGGTGGAGTTATCGTGGGGCCACTAGATGATAGCGCGCTATCACTACGTCCAACAAAATAAAAAAAACAAAAAACAATATAACAGACTATAGACAAGTCTATAAACGAGAATTTAGACGAGACTTTAGACAAGTCTAAAGACGAAACTAAAAACGAGACTATTGACAATCTAAAGACAAGTCTATAGATGATATTAAAGACCAGACTTTATACGAGGCTATAAACGAAAATAAATGACACTATAGACGTGATAATACTAAAGACGAGATTATGGACGAGACTATAGACTAGGCCATAGACGAGCCAGCAGACGTAACTATAGACCAGTTTTTAGACGAGACTTAAGATGAGACATAGACGAGATAAGACAAAACTATAGAACAGATAATACTATTTGGGAGACTGTAGATGATACTTGACGAGACTATAGACATGTTTAAAAACGTGGGCTTTAGACAAGATAAGACAACTATATAAGAGGCTATAGAGAAAACTATAGCGTACAATCAATCTTTAACGGTGACTTTATAGTAATTTTTTATTTTTCTCCGTGTTTAGCTTAATGTTTTATTAAAATGTTGTTACAATTGTACATGCAATATGTAGATTTTTGTATTTTCTGTATTACTTTTATCCTCAGATTTACCAAAATAATTTTTTTATTCAGTTTAAGTAAGTTTTTTCGTAACTTTTTTCTTGTTTTTTTTTCTAGCCATTTTTACTACCGCAAATTCGTTAAAATATGATGATAAAATGGAATACATTTGACATAATAAAGTTTCATTGTGCACACACAATTTTATCTTGTTTTTATCCAAAAAAAAAAGGTATTTTGAATCTGGTGTGATTTCAAAGGTTTCCCTAACATTGTAGAATACAATTTCGAAACAAAAAATTTGTGTGCGCAACAAAAAAAAAAGTGGAATTTAAATTTTAATTAAAAATACTAGAGAGATTAGGATTTATAAAGACACATGTGTACAGAGAGATAAATAAAGTTAAACTAAATAAAATTTTGCGACTATTTTAAATAAGAGACAAAATGCAATTAAAACTATTCGTAGTATTTCGATGCATTTTGAAGAGCTTTTAAAGTTTTTTTTTTTTTTTCTTTCCGGGCGTATGGAAAAAATTAATGTGTTTAGCAACTAATTTGTAAATTTGTTTCGATTTAATCTTTTTTTTTTTTTGCTTAATTTCAATTGTTAGTTTTCTTTTTTTTGGTTTATTGATGCCAATTTTTGTTTGCCTTTGTTAGACACGCAACATTTTTATTAGTTTTTGTTTATGAGCTGCTGCCTTAAATGTTGCTGGGCCATTGTTTCTTTTATTATCGCTCATTATAAAAATTGTTCACAATTTTGTTTATCAAACCAGAAATTGCTTAAACAAATAACAAATTTGAACTTATTTACATTTTAAGTGTTTTTTTTTTCTTTTGTGAGCTTTCTGGCTGCCAAGTTTGCGAAATATTTATAAAAAAAAATATTGGTTGAATGGCTTTCGCTGTAAATAAGCAACATTTAGTTGGCAGTTAGAAGAGACGTTAATGTGAAAACAAATTATAAATAATTCGCAAAAAGCATGAGCACAAATAATTTGCAACAGCGAGCAAAAAAAAAGTACCAAAACTTAGAAGAAAACTGTTGGCTTAAGAAATAAAAAAGTTATGGGAATGTAAGAAGGCTCTTGGCAACATGTTGCAAACCAAAATATAATAGAACTATTAAAAGGTTATACACAATATAAGACATATTATTTAAAAGTTATTTATTTTGTGCTTTACCCTTAAAGAATATTTAGCAAAATGTTGCTGTAGATTTAAGCGTAACATTTGCCACAGTTGTAATTGGAAAAATGTATTCCATATTAATTTACAGAAAAATATTTTCTAAAGCCTAGAACTCGAGTATGAACTTGCGAAAAATGTTGAGCAACATTGAAATTTTTTAATGTATCAATATTATCAATATCGCGGTTTTGCAAAACTTAACATTTTTTTAGTTACAAGTAACGCTTGTAACGCTTGTTATAAACACTACTATACAAGAACAAAATAAAAATTACACTGCAAGAATTTGACAAGCTGGGCACCTGGCGTTTAAACATAATTCGAGTACGCTGAATCCAGTAGTGCCCGCGGTCTTTTAAGATTGGCTCAGGTTTTCGAGATATACCGTTGTTTCGAAAATGGAGGAGGTTGCACAACATATATTCGGGTAACTCAAAACGGTTTAGTTAATTGAAATTACTAAAAAAAAAAATTCCTTTAAGAAAAGTAAAATTTTTTTTCTAATATTTTTTAAAAAATAATTTTTTTTTTGCCAAAATTTCGAAATTTTTGTATTTTACAAATTCATAAAAAAGTAAAAAATGCAGCTAGCCATCTAATTTTGTGCAGACATATAGAAAGCGAAGCAAAACAAACCATAAGTGATTCAAATCTGTTACCAACTTTTGATTTTATTCACACAAGTCGAAATATATTAATTAATTTTAGAATTTCATAAAACGCAATATTTGTATGGGAGACCCCCCCTATGGAGATATAGGGCAAGTATGTCTCGAGAAAATGTTAAGGACAAAAAACTAATTGAGGTCGGTCATACATATTATCTTACTAGGGGCGACTCCTGGGCATTTATGGGACTTTTTCAAATATATTTTTAGTCTGCATTGAACATTTTGTATGGGAGCCCCCTTAAACAATGGCGATAGAGGGTAGGTATGTTAGAAATAAATGACTGAGATGAAAAATAAGGTGGGGTTGGTCATACATTTGACCCATCTAGGGGCATCCTAGGCGCTAAAGGGGCCAAATTTAAGAATTTTATTAAATAATTATGTTTCAAAAACTACTGCTCATATTAGAAAAAAAAATTACTTTTCTTAAAGGAAATTTTATTGCGGAATTTCGGTTTTTGTTTTAGTAGTTTCAATTAACTAAACCGTTTTTGAGTTACGCGAATATATGTTGTGCAACCTCCTCCATTTTCGAAATAACGGTGTATCTCGAAAACCAGAGCCAATTTAAAAAAACCGAGAGCATCACTGGATTCAGCGTGCCCGAATTATGTTAAACCGACATGTGCCCGGCTTGCCGGTTTTTTTTAACTTGCATAGTGTTATTATCTGTTGATTTTAATTTAATAAAAGTTCCGCGTGTTTCGCATGGAAAACAAAAATGTTGATAGAAACATTTCTAATGATTTACGCAATATAACCAATGTAGAACTCTATCAACATTTTTTTGTATGTATTTCACAGAAAAAGGTATATTTTAACAAGTAAGAAAGTATAGTCGGTCAAGCCCGACCATATGATACCCTACACCACAGTATTTAAAAACACATCATGCTTATGTGTCCATATAAATATAGATTTATCTATGTTTATAAACTTCATGAAAATCGGTTTGAAAGTTTGTGAGAGGCAGAAATTGCCCTCTACCTCCCCTTTTGGTCCTATTGTTTAAAAACTGTATAGCTAATGTGTCCATATAAGTAGATATGGATCTATCTATGGTTTCAATTTCATTAAAATCGGTTTGAGAGGCAGAAATTGCCCCTATCTCCCCTCGTGGTCCTATTTTTTAAAAAATTCATACATTTTGTGTCCATATAGATATGGTTCTATCTATGTTTTAAATTTCATTGAAATCGGTTTGATAGTTTCTGAGAGGAAGAAATTTCCTCCTATCTTCCCTCGTGATCCTATGATTCAGCCCATATTCAATAGGGTTGGTCCTATGACCCTATGACCCAAATTTCATCAAATTATCTCCAAAATTGCGACTTGTACTTTGCGCACAAGGTTACATGGACAGCCAGCCAGCCTGCCAGCCAGCCGGACGGATATCGTTAGTTCGACTCAGAAAGTGATTCTAAGACGATCGGTGTACTTTAAGGTGGGTCTATGACCAATATTTTAAGGCGTTACACACATCAGCACAAATGCAAAATACCCTCTCCACTATTGTGGTGTGGGTATAATGAGTTTGGCACGAAATACTGAACAGAGTACCAGGCTTCACACATTTTTTAAACAAAATATTTTCTTAGCATTTTGTTGCTAAACATTGAAAATATTTAGTATAATGGATTTTTAAACACCTAATGATATAGTTTGATTTTTTTTTGTCTACATATTATTTCTTATAGGCTTTGCCTTCAAAAAACTTTAGCAACATGTTGCTGATCAAAATATGTCTTAATTGATAATAAAGGTAACAAAAAAATTATCTCGCAACATCTAACTAAATTTAAACACATTTTTTAAATTTAAGATAAGTTTTATTTTTAATTTTTTGTGAAACCAAATTGAGTTTTGCTAAGTTATTTTTTGCCACAGAGTCTTCGCAACATGATGCTGAACAAAATTTAGTACTTGCAGTAGTAATTTTTGGGAAATTTAAAGTATAGTAACATTCTCAAAATTACTTTTTCTTGTCAAAAGATATTAACAACATATTGCTAAACGATGTATGAATTTTTATAAGTATTTTTGGAAGATAAGGTGTGATCAAAATGAATTAAGTTATTATTTTGCTTTCCCGTTCTAAAATAATTGCATTAGCAACATGTTGACAACTTCTCAAAAATAGAAATAATACTTTTTTTTCCCAAAAACTTGTTGTTTTAAAAGGTAAGAGTTTCAAAATCAGGTAACATTGGTTTTAAATTGTTTAGCTACATTTGTATATGTTGCATAAAAAAGCACTTTTTAAAATATTGTTAACACATTTATTCTAATTTTTTTGACTCAAAAGTTTTGTAAAAAATAACAATAAAATCAATACTTTGCAACATGTTTAAAGGTACGAAATTTTTTGTTAGCAACAATTTTGTTAAGTTTTTTTCTTGTATAAATATTAAAAATTAAGGGCTTTGCGGGAGGTTTAGATTCTTTTGCAGTATATTTTATACCAAAGTTTAAGCCAAGTACTCGGCTCAGTATTTAGTGCGAAATGTTGTCAAACTCAATATAAAAAACTTTCTGTGAAATACAGACGAAAAAGTGTTGGTAGAGATGAACTCTACTTATATTGCGAAAAACATGCGAAAAGTTTCTAGCAACATTTTTCTAGCAACATTTTCCGTGCAAAACAAGTACATCTTATATTGTTTCGTACAGCTAATCATTTTTTGCAGCTTTTTTTTTTGTATCTGTGTAGATGTTGTCATAGCAAACGTAACAAAAAAAAATTATGACTTTAAATTATGTTTTGCAAAACCGCGAGAAAGATATGGATTCATGTAAAAATTTTCGTGTGAAAAAGTCTATGTAGCTAAACATTTTTCGCAAGTCCCAACAGTGTCCTAGGCTTTAAAAGTTGTTAATATGTTGTTTTAATTTGCTAAACAACATGTTGCAGAAGCCAAAAACTACTTCATAAACATGTTTAAGTACATGAAAACTTTCTTTAGAAACAGTTTATAAGGATTTTTAGAAAAATTTTGCTTAGCCTAAGTTATTTTCTTAAATAACATTTGAAAATAATTGTAAAACAAACTTAAAATTTACATTATTTTAGCTTAAACTCCACAGCAACATGTTGTTTAACATAATTGTTTTCAGCAGCATTTTTAAATTAATGTCGTGTGTCAATTTAAGCATTGACTTCAAGCTTCTGATTGCAAATATTTACTAGAAACAATTTTCAGTAGCCGAAAAAGACAATTGCAACATATTAAAAGACATAATTTGTTTTCCAGCAACAACTTGTTAAGCTTCTAAAATTTCTTAGTATAATGTTGCAAAATATAAAACGGTTTAAAAGTAAGATTTAGAAGTTATTATGGTTAATATTTTTCAGCAGAATGTCAAATTAAACGTCAGTTGAAAGTTTGGGAGCTTTTAAGTTTCTTGGAAACATGTTTCAATAGCCAAATGGGATTTATTTCTATTTACGAAAAACAAAGAAATTAAACAAATTTTTAAATTAAGTAACAATTTCATAGAAAACTTCTACGATAAACATAGATTTTTAAAAATTGTTGAACAGACTTTAAGTAACATGTTGAAAAATAACAGCAACATTTTGTTTACATCTAACTTGGCAATCTGATTCAAAAAACAATGTATTTGAAAATATTTGCTGCTGAGCAACATGCTGCTAAATAAATCAAGTTTGAAATTTATACAAAAATGTTGTAAATATTTTTAGTTCAAATTATTGGATAATAAAAATGAGAGCAGAAAAAAAATAACAATTGAGCTAAAAATGTTGCTAGACATTTTTGCAATTTGCTAGAAATCTTAACTCAATAAACTGAGATACATGAATCTTACCTATAGCTGCTTTACACTATCACACAAGTCTGACGTATGTATTTCGAAAAAAACTACAAACATGTCATGAAAGGGTTGTTATGGTTGTTTGAAAATTTTTAAAAAATAATGAATAGATCAGGGAATTATTTTCGAAAAATACTTTAGTCTTTGTGGGATAGTGTATAACGGCCTTTAAGGGTTCTAGCATATATGCCTTACATATTTTGAGGAATAGTCAAGTCATGATAAGTTGTTATTGTTTTTTGAAAATTTTCAAACAATAATTAGATCAGAGAAGCATTTTCGCCAAAATATTTAAGACTTTTGGGATGTTTAAAACATTTAAAGCTCTATCAGCATTTTTTTAGGCTTAGCAACATTTTTTTAAGAGAAAATTTAAGCCATATTCTTAACTTTTTAATTCTTTTGTTTAAGCTAAAAAATTTAAAAATAAAAATATTGCTATAAATCCCAGTTAAAACTCTAGTTTTCAACATTTTAAAATCATAAGAACTATCATTTTATGTTGGGCAACATTTTGCAAAATGCAAATAAATAAGTTTTTTTTTAGATTTTAAATAGTTTATTGCACTTTTTACGAAATGTCATTTTAAAATTGCATGTTTTTTTTTTTGGCAAATCTTTTATAACATTTTTATAACTTTGCCATTTGATTAGCAATATTTTAGCTGTGGTTGTTTGTTATCCATTTACCAAACAATTTACTTGACCATTATTATCCTCTTCATCTCATTTTGTTGGTCATAAATATAAATTTTCATTTCGTTTTCAACATTCTCTCATATGTCATCAGTTGGTAATTTTGTCTTCTTTTTTTGACTTCATATTTCAGTAGTTCTTTTCTCGTTTGCCTTTTTGATGAACAAAAATATTTTTGTAAAGCATTTTGCAGACATACTAAAGGAAAAGTACATACATATGTGTATGTATATAGAATACCATATATGTACAGACAACTGTTTGCTCATTTTTCGTAGTATGTCCAAGTAATGACCATAGATATTCTATTTATGGTTTGTAGTATGTAATAAATGTTGCATTTACTATCACAGACAGCTAATCTAAATTTATGTTTTTTGAATGATGAAAAAATATAGTTCACGAAAGTAGCTAGAGAGCTACAGAGTGTGGTATATAGGGTTTTGTGTAGGATAATAATGGTTTTCTAGTAGTCATTTAGCTGTAGAAAAAAAACCTAAAATATACTTCACATTTTAAAGTAGCCACAAACTATGTTTGGTATATATCAAATCATTGTGGTTATATATTTCTGTATATGTTTCTAGCTGTGACTCTATGTAATTTGAGTGATTTTATTTTGGAAAATGCATACGAGCTGCATCACATGAAGTTTGAAGTGGTAAAAAACGAGGGTCGTATGAGAAACTTTTTAAGAAAATACTGCACGTGTTAAAATTCTTACAAAAAAAAAAAAAAAACAGATAGAATTGTTAAATTATTGTTACTATAAATGCTTAGCAACATTTTTAAAAGCTTATAAACATTAAAAATTAAATTTCATGAACTTAAGCCTGATTAAAAATATTAAAAATTTGGATTAAAAACCATAAATAGTTCAACAAAATAACCACAATACTAATTAACATTGCATTTTTAAAAAACTTTTTAACTATTTTCTAGTAAAAAAGTAAATTTATAAAAACATAGCTTAACAAAATATATAAATGTTGTTAAACATTGCAAAAAACCATAAAGGAAAAGCTCATAACACCTGCTAATCAAATCTTATAGTATTCATGTATTTATTATCTTAGCAACATTTGCAAATTTTCATTCAAATTTTTAAAAAAAACATGGCAAAGTTTTTTTTTAACTTAACAATATTTTATTTATCTTAGCGAAAACGTTAAGAAAACTTTCAACATGTTTATAATAAAAAAGAAGAGTCCTTTATAAATTTAAAATAATTTTAGTTATAAAGTTAGTAACATTCAAAATTGTTTATAAACATTTTCGGAAAATATTTAACAAAACGTTTAGCAACCTTCAGGACAAATGGCACAGATTTTCTTTTAAAATTCAATTTTACTGTTATAAGTAATAGAAACACTATGTGGCAAATTTGTGTTTATTTTATGTTGCAATGTTGCTCGACACAAATTTGCGATAAAAAGATGTCAAATCTAAGTACTTTCACTTAATCGGGAATAAAAAACGAATTTATCCATGAATTTTTATGAAATAAAATTTATTTAATTTCTAAAAGATGCAACTTTACGATTAAGTACCAAAACTGGAAAGTATTTGTTGATTTCCATTTTTTATGAATTTTTTGAGTTCAAAAATTTTTTAATTGAACAAAAAAAAAAAAATTTAATTTTTTTCCACTTGTGCCTCAATAACTACAAAACTAGTGGCTAAATCAAAAAATGATTTTAGAAAGACTTAAATCTGGCGTAGAAATAAGGTGAAGGACGAACACGCGAGAGGGTGTTCGAATCTCGACTTAGTGGTATGGGACAGGGGTTTACACCCCCCCCTATGTTACTACTATGGTGTGATTTGTGAGAAATTCCATGGTGACGTTAACCGATCCTGGGGGGACTGAACGGATTGCAGGGTGTCTAGGGCACTATGGCCCAGATTGGATGCGGGGCAACCAGGGTTCTAACGGGATTGGATAGGGGTGGTCTTAGAACATTAATAGGGTTCTTGACGGGTCATTGTCCTGTTAGGGCTTTTACGGGCAAATGGGACAGTACCATACCGGACTTCTGCAGGTTGTGTGATGATTCTGAGGAGCTGGAGACGATCGAGCATGTACTGTGCTACTGTCCTAGGATGCAGAGTATCCGACAGAAATGGCTAGGAGATAGATTTCACGACGAACTGGGGTGCATCGCTGGATGTAATCCGGCCGATCTACTGGGGTTTGACAGGGAAATACTGGGGTTCTTTCTGTTGAGGGGACTGTAAAGAGGGTAATAGATATACGTGGTACCTACTAACTTTCTTAATTCTATCCACCTCTTATTTTTTTCTTTACTGTTTTCTTTTTCTACCTTTTTCATTGAGGGTATTCACAATGGACCTCATTGGTCTCCGAGTGGAGGTGTGTCCTTGGGCACATAACCCTTAAAACTTTTTAACGTGTTGCATAACAAAATCGAGTAGGTCGTTTCAGTTCATAGAATAAATTCGAAAAATAAAAAATGTTGAATATAACGTTTTTAAACATTATAGAGAAATATGTAGCATCGCTTGTTCATAAACATTATAGAGAAATATTACGCATCGCTTCTTTCCCAAAAAACTTTTTTATAATATCGAAAATGTATCTATACAACATATAATATTTGTCAACAATGTTTAGAAACCTTGAAAAAGTGTTTATAAATGTCATTATGAGACCAAAGAAACAAAAGCAATGAAGCTGTTCTTTGAGAAATAATAAAATTAGGCCATAACCAATGTTATGTTTTTCAGGAATGTTGCGCAACACTTAAAGTTTTAGGCCCCTATTACGGTTCACAACTCAACTAAGTTGAGTTGTTATTAAGACAACTGGTTGTGTTCAGTTGTAATTTGTGTTATGTTTTTGTTCGCCGCAATATAGCAAAGTTGTAAACCATAATACAAAAATTAAGAAATTACAACTCAACTTAGTTGAGTTGTGAACCGTAATAGGGGCCTTAAAATACCCAGAAATATAGTTTTTTTTTTTAAAATGAAATATGTATTTTTCATCATTTTAGTCTTTTTTTAACTTTTTAAGTTAGTTTTCTGTATTTAGTCTTCTAACGCTCTTTCCTTTTTGGGTTAATATTTATGGTTTATTTGGCTTAACGGTCTTTAGTAAAGTTTTTCAATTTTAAGCTCCATTTGATTTTTGTTATTTTAAAAATTTTTGCAGTTGATATAATGTGTGTTATAAATCGTAATGAAAAGGTCGTAATTTATAATTTATCATCTTCTTATATATTTATACAAATGTATATACAACATTGCCGGTATGAGTTCAAATTGAAATTTTTTGTTGCTAAGTAGAAGTAAAGAATGAAGAAGGGTTTCAGTTAATGTTGAAAAAGACAAACAGTACATGAAAATTGCATTTGTATATGAACAAACAATTTCTTGTATCTTTTTTTTTAAAGCAATTAAGATTTTGAATCTATTTTTGAGGGGAAAAGGAAGGAAAATGTTGCCAACATGTTGCTAATTAGTTGTTAATAACAGATATTAAATTTGAAAGGAATAATAATTAGAATTCTTTATTTTTAAAAATTAATTATTTTTCTTTAGCAACATTTAATTAAGTGTTTTTATAATTGTATCCATTATTGTATATTAATGTTTATCACCTTATTGACAGTATCATCGAATTAGCATACAAATTTTGTACAACAACAAAAAAAAAAAAAAAATAATTCCTACAATTTATCAAACCTTATTTAGAATAATTTGCACACGTAACGTTACACTTTCAGTGGCAACAATAACAACAACAACAACAAGATAATCAATGTAAAAAACTACTAAATTGTCACCTGTGTGACAAATTTCTAAAGAAACCCCTCTTTATATTTTCCATCACATATCCATTACCTAACTACTTACTAAGTAGCACACATTCAATTGAACTTCTTCTTTCTTTAAATATATTTTATTTACATCATCATTTTTATTATAATTGAGGCAAATTATACAAATAAATAATGATAATGTTTATTTATATATTTTTTTTTTAACAAGTTTTTTGAACTAATAAAAATATTTTACAAAAGAACATGTTTTTCATTTTAAATAATTTATAAATAATGAACAAAACAGATAAAGAGAGTGAGAAATCGCGTGCTAAATTTGCATAAAACGATAAAGAGAATTTTAATTCATACTAAATTCAATTCAATACTTGTCTTTCATCATTCAATTTCAGTTCAGTTTTATAGTTCACTTAACAATTTTAATTTTAATTTATACAATTATAACTATTTTCAAACCAACACACAAAATTACACATGGAAACGCCTTTTACACACAGCTATTGTGTTATGTTTATTTTAATTAATTCAGCTAAATCGAATTTGAATGCAAAGACTTTTTTTCGGGGTGCTTTAGTTTAATTCAAAATAACAATTACAATTAACATGAAGATTAAGAAAACATTTGTACAAAGAAGAAATCATTGAAATGGATTTGGCAACATTTTAACAATATTATTTTAAACATATGTTTTAAAGATAAAAGCAGTTCTTCACAAAATTTACTTATTTTAACCGGTTTGCTTTGAATTTTATCAAATTAAAGAAAAAAAAAAAAAATGATGCCTTACGCAGAGCAAGCAACATTTTCCAAATTTTGGCAACATTTTCATAAACATTTTTCCAAAGAACAACGATAAGTATTACAGTTTTTTTTTGTAAACTTTTTCGTTTTGGTGATGAAGGTTTATCGAATTTACCCTTTTAACGTTCGAATTTCCAAATCGATTTGGGAAGAGAGAGACCTACGCCGGTCCAAAATTTCAAGTTTTTAGCTTCAGGCATTTAGGCTGTGCGATGATGAATTAGTCAGTAAGTCAGTATATATAGATTTCTTTGAAAACTTGCTCAGAACATAAGAAAGTAGTTTTCGCAACACTTTGAATTTCTTAGCAACATTTTCGAAAACATGGTTGTTTTTAAGTTTTAGTAAAATTGTTTTAAATTAAAATTCTGTATAGTTGGATTTTTGTAGAAATTTTAAAAAAACATTATAAAACTTCACCTCAGCAGCATTTAACGACTTAAGCAAAATTTTAAGTATAATTTAAGAAAAACATATCTTTTTCAAGACTTATGATTATTTATATTGAAACAAGGTTTTTATATTTTTAAGAAAATAAAGTATATAGTTGAATAAATTTTAAGCAACTTTCTAAATGTCTAGCAACATTTGAATGTACGACAATGCTAAGCCTATAAAGATAATTAGAAAATTGATGTATAAGTTCAAATGAAACTTTAAAGTTTTGGATAAAAAGAAAAATTTTTTTCTAGCAACATGTTGCTTACCAAAAATTAAATACATAGTTTACATTTTTTTTAATAATATTATGTTTTAAATGTAGTTAAAAAAAAACAAAGGGTTAAAAATCAAATTTCGATTAGAATGTGCAACAAAATTGCTTGCAACATGTTGCTGGTTAATATAAACCATTTACGGCCAAGTTCAGCAAGTTTCGTTATAATTTACTACCAGTTATAAATTTCAAAACGTACTGCTAACTGTTAGTTAAAGTTATATTTAGTTTAAACTGAACTTGGGGAAATTGGACGTTAGTATCATTATTATTAATTTTATGGTTAATTAGATAAACCAAATCCCTAATAACTTCGTTTTTCTGGATATTAAATCTGAGCAACATGTTGCGAATACAGTTTTATAAGTTTATTTATTTCTTAAGAACTTTTAAATTACTTTGATTAAACCGCTTTCTCATACGCAACGTATTGAGTGTTTAGGAGAGAGAGAGAGAGAGAGAGAGAGAGAAAGAAAGAGAGAGAGAGAAAGAGCAATGGCATACTCTTTCCATTCTCTCCATTAAACTCAAAACTTTGCGTATGAAAAAATGGTCTTAGCTGTAGCCTGGAACTTTGTTCAACTTTCACGCGAAATCCTGTCAAAACTCATATCAAAAAAAAATTGTGCGGAATATTTATGTAATAATGTTGAAAGAGTTGTACTTTGTTCGTTTTGAGAAAAGGTAACGAAATGTTTCTGCCAATATTTTCTTTACAAGGGCGAAATAATATAAGTTGCACACAAGTAATCAACCAGTTTTGTGAAGTTAAAATTTGTTTTTTAAAAAATTTTATAAAATGATAAAATTACATATTTTAAATGAGAAATAAAATTTATTTAACACAACCGATAACAGTTTGTTATTCATATTTTATATTGTTTTTATTATTCTTTGCAAAAATATATTTTTTCTAAACGACAATATAAAACACAAACATATGGGCTTGTTTAACATATGCAACAACATCGCACAGTGGCGCAGAATCGCTTTTCATCGGTCAAAAGTCAGTAACTTTTGAATCGATAGTTATCATTAGTTATAGTCAATGTTGATCTTTCATCAATTAATCTTTAAAATTGCGATCGATTAAGCTTTAAATGCAATAATATTTTAATAAAAAAAGAGTTAAAAATGTTACTGGCCACATGTTGCAAAATAAGTTTAAAAAAATTTTTTAAATCAACATGTTGCTAAAAGATATGTATATTAAAAATATTATTTATTTTTTTAGATTTTTTGGGGGAAAAACCTTAAATGCAAAAAATGTATATGACAACATGTTGTAAAACAACTTCTAATGCGCATTATTTGAAAAAAATACATATAGGCAAATAAGTTTTAGATGCGTGAATATTTTTTTATGAAAAGTGAAGAGAGGACTTGTAATTATTATTTTAAGCTTTGTTTTTTTTTTACAACATACAGTAGCAGAGTTCAGGTTTAGGCTAGATAAAAAGTTAATATAATGCAACCAATGAGTATTATTTGAAGAATTTAAATTTTGTTGCAAGAAACATATTGGTAAACTATATTATTTTATAGTCTAAAAAACTTTTATTTCTTTATTTATATTTTTTTAAATTTAAATCAACTAAACACTTTAAGCGTTATTTAACGAAATATTTCCTACTTTCTGAAGCATTATACAATTATATTTTCTAATAGATACAATTTTGATTTTTTAGAAAAATTCCAAGAAATTTTGATCCAAATTCCAATCAAAATTGGGTTTTAAACCGTTTTTTTCACTTTAATATATTAAAAACATAATCTTATTTAAAATAATTAATATAAAGTAATTAATTTTTGGAAGCAGCATGTTGCTAGAAAACAATTTTTCTTTTTATTCTAAACTCTAAAGTTAAATTTATTTTTATTTTTTTAGCTTTAATATATTTAAAACATAATACATATTATTAATAGAAATTAATATTAAGTATTTAATTTTTCATAGCAACATGCTGCTAGAAAAAATTTTCTTTTTATTCAAAACTCTAAAGTTTCATTTTTATAAATTTTTTTTAATATTTAACTTTTATATACATAAAACATAATCTTTTTAAAAAAAATTAATATTAAGTATTTAATTTTTTGAAGCAACATGTTGCTAGAAAAAAAATTTTCTTTTTATTCAAAACTCGTAAGATTTCATTTTTATTTATTTTTTATTTTTTTAACTTTTATATATTTAAAACATGATATTATTAAAAAAATTAATAATAAGTATTTAATTTTTGGAACCAACATGTTGCTAGAAAAAAGTTTTCTTTTTATTCAAAACTCGTAAAGTTTCATTTTTATTTATTTTTTAACTTTTATATATTTAAAACATTACATAATAAAAAAAATTAATATTAAGTATTTAATTTTTGGAAGCAACATGTTGCTAGAAAAAATTTCTCTTTTTATTCAAAACTCTAAAGTTTAATTTTTTTTTTTTTAATATTTTAACTTTTATATACATAAAACATAATCTTTTTAAAAAAAATTAATACTAAGTATTTAATTTTTTGAAGCTAACAAAACTCTAAGATTTCATTTTTATTTATTTTTTATTTTTTTAACTTTTATATATTTAAAACATGATATTATTAAAAAAATTAATAATACGTATTTAATTTTTGGAAGCAACATGTTGCTAGAAAAAAGTTTTCTTTTTATTCAAAACTCTAAAGTTTAATTTTTATTTATTTTTTAACTGTTATATATTTAAAACATAACATAATAAAAGAAATTAATATTAAGTTTTTGATTTTTCAAAGCAACATGTTGTTAAAACTCTTGTTTTATTTATTTTTTTATTTTTTTAACTTTGATATATTTAAAACATTTTTTTATTAAAAGAAATTAATATTAAGTACTTAATTTTTCAAAGCAACATGTTGTTAAAAAAAATTTTTCTTTATATTCAAAACTCTAGTTTCATTTTTATTTATTTTTTTTTATTTTTTTAACGTTTATGTATTTAAAACATAATATTATTAAAAGAAATTAATATTAAGTATCGAATTTTTCATAGCAACATGTTGCTAGAAAAAATTTTTCTTTTTATTCAAAACTCTAAAGTTAAATTTTTTTTTTATTTTTTATTTTTTTAGCTTTAATATTTTTAAAACATTATATTATTAAAAAAAATTAATTTTAAGTATTTATTTTTTAACAGCAACATGTTGCTAGAAAAAATTTTCTTTTTATTAAAAACTCTAAAGTTTCATTTTTATTAATTTTTTTTAATATTTTAACTTTTATATATATAAAACAAAATATTTTTAAAAAAAATTAAGAAGCAGCATGTTGCTAGAAAAAATTTTTGCTTTATATTCAAAACTGTAAAGTTTCATTTTTATTTCTTTTTTTTATTTTTTTAACTTTTATATATTTAAAACATAAATTAAAAAAAAAAAATAATATTAAGTATTTAATTTTTCTAAGGAACATGTTGCTAGAAAAAAATGTTTCTTTTTATTCAAAACTCTAAAGTTTAATTTTTATTAATTTTTAAACTTTTATATATTTAAAACATAATATTATTAAAAAAAATTAATATTAAGCACTTAATTTTTGGAAGCAACATGTTGCTAGAAAAAAAATTTTCTTTTTATTCAAAACTCTAAAGTTTCATTTTTATTTATTTTTTGTTTTTTTTTTAACTTTTATATATTTAAAACATAATATTATTAAAAAAAATTAATATTAAGTATTTAATTTTTGGAAGCAACATGTTGCTAGAAAAAATGTCTCTTTTTATTCAAAACTCTAAAGTTTCATTTTTATTTATTTTTTGTTTTTTTTTAGCTTTTATTATATTTAAAACATAATATTATTTAAAAAAATTAATATTAAGTATTGAATTTTTGAAAGCAACATGTTAAAAAAATTTTAAATATCTTAAGTTTCTAGTCCAAATTTTCAATATTTTTAATCAGGCTTAAGTTCATCAAATTTAATTTTCATTAAGTTTCATTAAAACTAGTTATCTAATTATCTTTATGCGTAGCATTTACAAAGTTATTGGCGTACATTCAAATGTTACTAGACATTTAGAAATTGCTTAAAATTTATTCAAATATTTACTATATTTTCTTAATAACATAATAACTTTGTTTAAATATAAAAAAATTCTTAAATAATATTACTTAAAATGTTGCTTAGCTCGTAAAATGTTGCAGAGGTTAATTTTTACAGTGTTTTTTTTAATGACTACAAAAATCCAACTCAATATGCAAACATTTACTAAAACTTTAACAACAAAACGTATGTTTTCAAAAATGTTGCTGAGAAATACAAAATGTTGCGAAACTTTTTTATGTGTTGTATATATTTTCAAATAAATTATTCTTTAATTAAGTTAGTTTTATTACAAAATATACATAAGTTTAAAAAACACATATTTTGGGAAATGTTGCAAAATGTTGCAGTAGCTAACAATAGGATTTTCCCGTAGTTTTCTTGATAAGCTTTAATAAATTTTTGTTTCAATATGTCAAAACCTTAATAAAATATTGCTAAATATGCAAAAACCTAAGTTTTAAAAAATATTGCTAAAGTTTTAAAGCTCTTGCTAACTAAAGGAATTTTAATACAATTTTTAAAACATATTTCTAAACTATATTATTTTATTTTTTTGTTTTAAATTTAAGTCTTCTAATCACTTAAAGCGTTATTTAACGAAATATTTCCTAATATCTAGAGCAATATAAAATTATGTTTTCTAATTGATACAATTTCGATTTTCTAGAAAAATTTTAAGAAACTTTGTAACTTCCTAAATTTAGTTTACATGTTGGGAAAACTCTTAACTTTTTGGCTTCATTTTGACATTTATTCTATTGTTTTGTCATACATTTTCAAGAATTCATTACAATCGTAACCAATTTTATTTATTAAATTTCGAACAAAATAAAAGTTTACAACAGTTTATGGCTTTTCCAAAAAAAAAAGAAGCAAGAAATAAAGTTGACAGTTTTATAGTGAAACTATTACATAAATCAATGTTTTATTTATTCATATTGTGTGGAAAAATAGAGTGTCATTTACACTGAACCCTCATCAATAAAAAAAAATAGAAAATATATAGATGAATAGATGGGAACAGGAAACTGCAAAATCCATTTTAGAGACAATAAACATATGAGTGAATTTGTGAATAAAAACTAAACCTTACAACTATTTAGCCAGACATCAGTCACTCCATCCATATACATATTTACAAAAACATGACTACACTGGCCATCAACACTTTCCTTCCGTTCTATATGACTCAGTATGATTTTCATTTCCTTTTGTACTCTACAATTTTTGTCAAACTCTGGACTATAATTGTAAATTGTTATTCTAAACATACTTGTGCCCACTTCTCTTCTTGATCTATTTCAAATTTCTATTGAAGTTTGTTCTTAACAATTTTCCAAACAATTAAATTTTTGCAAAGGAAAAAGAATTTGTGGTTTTTTTTTGTGCTTTTCAGTTGAAAAAGAATTCATGTCATTTTTGTTGTATTTGTTGGTCTTTGTAGACACTTCTCTTTCGACAAGTGACCACAAAAGAATGGCAAAAATATATAAATTGCTGATAATGGCATAAAACCTGCATACTCATTTGGCAAATGACATTTTTTTAATAGAGTTTACTCATCAGTTTTGAGCAAACATTTGCGCAAATGTCCCCTCCCTACTCCTTATAATTAAAAAAACTTAAGTTAGTTTTGGTTAACCGATAAAAGATAAAAGGGACACTCATGACCTTTTTATGCGCAACTCATCGTATTTTATTAAATAATTTTATAGATCTAATTTAATTTTGACTACTTTTTAATACAGAGTTTTGTAAAGGTTCTAGTTTAAAGATTAGTTTCCGCTTACACCACAAACGGCGCCGAAAACGAAATTCAATAAACGAAAAAGAAACCGTGACAAACAGAAATTGATGAGGTTCTAGTTGACGTTTAAGGTTGAATTCTAGTTCAGATTCTAGTTGCATTGAAGTCCAGATTCCAGTTTAGGTTTAAACTTAGGTTCTGATACAAGTTTGAGTTTAGGTTTTAACTCTGGTTTTCTTCAAAATTTTAGTTCAAACCCGGCTTTTAGTTTATACTTAATTCTCGCTTTAGTTAAATTTTAATTTAAGTTCAGGTTAAGGCTTTAAGTTTAAGTTCAACCTGTACTAGGTTTAAGTCCTGATTTAAGTAGATCTTTATGTACAGTTTTAAGTTTTTGTTGTAGTAAAGTTGGTTATTCACTATCCTATTCAGTCGTACGATTTGTTAAAAAATCGATATATGCTCAAAAAATGTGATAGTGTAACTTTAAAATTAACTGCTTGTTTAACGTGAACGTTCGCTATCGATGAACAGGCTGTAAATTAAGTGGCAGATTTTTTTGACTTGCAAATGTTTATAAAAATGTACATAGAATGTTCTTTTCGATCAGAGTTGCATTTCCTTGTAAATGAGATGAGTCACATCGTCGCAGGAATTCAAGAACGCCGTAACTGACAAAACATAAAATGTTCACCAGAGCCAAAAACCCTGTATGAAAGAAATTAGAAAAAAAGTTCATATCACAAAAACTATACAACTTAGGAACATGTTTTTAAAAACGTATTTTTATTTTTTCTCGCTTTATATATTGGCTCTAAACATTTCCTCTCAAGTCTATTATTCCCGGTGATTCTGCGGCTTACAGCAAACGATTTTTTTTTGCGTAAGTGAATTTTTTTTTTCATCATACAAATATGGCACCGGTACCAATCGACGCAGTATTTTTTTCTGATACAAATGATTCAAAAAATCTATTTTCAATTCTTTGTCAGTTACATTGTTCTTTAATTCTTGCGACGATATGATTTTGTAACTTTTTTTTTTGTGTAATAGTGTGACATTTACAACAGATTTTGCAGAATTTTTTTTATGTTGGATAGAATTCTGTATGATTTTCGTCTGGATGAATTGTACGATAGTGTAGGATAGTAAATCCTAGCCTTAAGAGCTATAGTTTAAGTTCTAGTTCAGTTTCTTATACCATTCGAGTTAAGTTCTTGTTAAGCTTCTAGTTTACGTTTCAGTTTTTTTTTAGCTCTTGTAAAGTTCTTGTTATCCTCTTTTTCTAGAACAGAACTTTAGTTATACTCTAGTTCTAATTCAGTTCTGTGCTAGTATTGGTTTAGCCTAGTTCTGTGTTAGTTCTGCTTTTGTTCTGTTCTTTTCTAGTTCTGTTCTTGTTCTGTTCTAGCTCTGCTCTAGTTCTGTTCTAGTTAATTTTTAGTTCTGTTCTAGCTCCGTTTTAGTTCTGTTCTTTTCTGCTCTGTTTTGTTCGAGTTCTCTTCTAGTTCTGTTCTGTTCTAGTTCTGTTATGTTTTGTTCTAGTTCTGTTCTGTTCTGTTCTGTTCTGTTCTGTTTTGTTCTAGTTCTGTTCTAGTTCTAGTTCTGTTCTAGTTCTATTTCTGTTCAAGTTCTGTTCTAGCTATGTTCTAGTTCTTTTCAAGTTCTGTTTTAGTTCTGTTCTAGTTCTGTTCTTGTTCTGTTCTAGTTCTGTTCTAGTTCTGTTCTAGTTCTGTTCTAGTTCTGTTCTAGTTCTGTTCTAGTTCTGTTCTAGTTCTGTTCTAGTTCTGTTCTAGTTCTGTTCTAGTTCTGTTCTAGTTCTGTTCTAGTTCTGTTCTAGTTCTGTTCTAGTTCTGTTCTAGTTCTGTTCTAGTTCTGTTCTAGTTCTGTTCTAGTTCTGTTCTAGTTCTGTTCTAGTTCTGTTCTAGTTCTGTTCTAGTTCTGTTCTAGTTCTGTTCTAGTTCTGTTCTAGTTCTGTTCTAGTTCTGTTCTAGTTCTGTTCTAGTTCTATTTGTGTTCTAGCTATGTTCTAGTTCTGTTCAAGTTCTGTTTTAGTTTGTTCTAGTTCTGTTCTAGTTCTATTCTAGTTCTCTTCTAGTTCTGTTCTTGTTCTGTTCTAGTCCTGTTCTAGTTCTGTTCTAGTTCTGTTTTAGTTCTGTTATATTTTATTCTAGTTCTGTTCTGTTTTGTTCTAGTTTCTAGCTCTATTTCTGTTCTAGTTCTGTTCTAGTTCTGTTCTAGCTATGTTCTAGTTCTGTTCTAGTTCTGTTTTAGTTCTGTTCTAGTTCTGTTCTAGTTCTGTTCTAGTTCTGTTCTAGTTCTGTTCAAGTTCTGTTCTAGTTTTTATCTAGTTCTGTTCCAGTTCTATTCTAGTTCTGTTCTGTTGTTAATTATGTTCTATTTATACCCAGACCAAATAGTGGAGAGGGTATTATGCATTTGTGCTGATGTGTGTAACACCTTAAAATATTGGTCCTAGACCCACCTTAAAGTACACTGATCGACTCAGAATCACTTTCTGAGTCGAACTAACGATGTCCGTCCTGCTGGCTGTCCATGTAACCTTGTGCGCAAAGTGCAGGTCGCAATTTTGGAGATAATTTGATAAAATTTGGGCCATAGATTATTATAGGTAGAAGGACCAAGCCTATTGAAAATGGGCCGAAGCGTAGGACCACGAGGAAGGATAGGGGGAAATTTTTTCCTCTCAGAAACTATCAAACTGATTTTAATGAAATTTAAAACATACATAGAACCATATCTCTATGAACACAAAAGGGATGCATTTTTTTAAAAAATAGCACCACGATGGGAGGTAGGGCCAGTTTCTGCCTCTCAAACCGATTTTAATGAAATTCAAAACATAGATAGATCCATATCTATATGGACACATAAGCTATACAGTTTTTCAAAAATAGGACCACAAGGGAGGAAGGGGGCAATTTCTGCCTCTCACAAACTTTTAAACCGATTTTAATGACTTTTATAAACATAGATAAATCCGTATTTATATGGACATATAACCATGATGTGTTTGTAAATACTGTGGTGTAGGCTATCATTTGGTTGAGCTTGACCGACTATACTTTCTTACTTGTTTTTTACTAGTTCGGTTTTTTTTTCAATTCTACTAAAGCCATTAAAAGCGAAGCTCTTTGCTCAGACTCTGATTTAAATTCTAGTTCAAACTCCACCTCGTTTAGATTCTATGATTTTCATTTTAGCTTTAAGTACTGAACGTTGCCTAGATTCCGTTTCAGTTAAAAACGAGCTATAAATTTGTGAGTTTTGTTAACAAATTAAGCATGAATAATTTTATCTTTAAAGAAATATTTATATGTGTTTGAAAAAGTGTTAGTTTGTCTCAAAATTTTTTTGAAAAATTTGTAATACGTCTGTCTGTCTGTCTGTCCGTTCACATATTCGTTTTCTTATCTGCTTCCTTTATTTATTTATGTAATCGAGATACGTGATAACGATATTATGGCGATAAGTCCCCATAAGAAAGTGAAATGAGTAAAAACATCTCCAGCTGATTTTTAAAATAAATTCATATTACAATAATTCCTTTTGCATGGTTCCTGTTTCCGTTGTTACAAAAATTAACTAATCGAAATGAATACATTTTTTTTATAAAAACAATTTTAATTGAAATTTTATCAGCTTGTATTTCAATTTAGATCATTTACATAATTTATATTCACACACACACCCACTCAAACTTCGTAAAACGAAAAAGTAAAAATAAATTCCAGCACGAGTTTTTGCACAGATAAAAATCAATATATGTATTTTATGAAAATGGAATAGATAAAAAGAAGGTTTTTCTTTATTATTGCGCCATCACAATTACTTTTTTCAAATTATACCTCTTTCCATTTTTTTACTTTTATTCATTGTATCTTATAGGCAGATACTTCTGCAATATGAGAGACACTTTTTAATGACAGTTTGTTTATTTACATATTAAATTTCTTCATTTAAAGTCTAGACATGTATAAAGCGAGTTATTTATTGTTTAAAATTAAATAATGTGAGATATTTTTTGGTGGAAAAATTAAAAATTGAGGAAAAAGAAGAAAGAAAGTTATTTTTAGCTTAATGGTGTGTAAAGAAATTGATTAATCTAAAAGGAGCGAAAACAGCAGAGACTAAAAGTAATAACGGGTCCGCCAAATAACTTTTTTTTTTGAAATGCTATAAAAAAAATTCTGAATATTTTCTTAAATTTCTTTTTTTATTTAAAGTAAAATCCTTCCGGTTAATAATGGAAAATAGTTTGATTTAAATGGCTGCCTCGGCTGGCAATGCAGTAGCCTACACGAACGGTTCAATTTTTCAGCACATTATCGATTGTGTGCACCAATGGCTTCACGAATATTGTTCTTTAAAGCGTCAATTGTCTCTGGTTTGTCGGCGTCACAATTATCTTTGACGGCATATCACAAATAATAGTCCAACGGTGTCAAATCGCAGCTCCGAGGTGGCCAAACGACATCAGCTCTGCGGCTGATAATGCGATCTTGATGATGATTTTTTTTGGCAAAATCGGCATCTTCTGTAAGTCCATCGCAGGCCCACTTAGCGTAGCGAAAACGCATTAGATGGTCAGTTGGCTTCAACTCCTGATCCAATTGGACTTTGTATGGCGTCATACCATGGTGTTTATGCAAAATTCGTCTTAATGATGTCTCCGAAATGTTCAATTGTTGAGAACGACGGTGAATTGATGTTGATGGCGCTTTACGCACACTTTCTGCCACAGCAGCAATATTCTCGGGTGTACGCACTGTTTTTGGCTTTTCACGCTTTGGTTTATCGATGAGGATGCCAGTTTCTTTCACTTTCTTCACAAGATAACGAATATACGAAGCTGACGGTGCTTCTCTTCTTCCAAAATCCGTACGCAATTCTCGCATACATTCTGCAACATGACCATGATTTTCAAAGTAAAGTCGCAATATTTCCCAGCGTTGTTCAAACGTATACACAACCATATTCGTTCAGCGGAAGGATAAAACTAATTATCTGTCAAATCAGACATGAGCTAAGTGTTACACTCAAAATATTATGTAGTTAAATTCAAACGAAAATTCATTTGAAACAAATTAAAATTCATTTAAAAAACGGATCATTTACATTTCATTTAAAACAAATGATTTTTTCAGTAATTTCTAAGTTTTTTATTTATTGAACATCATATTCGTTAAAATTGAATAGTTTTTACTTTTAAAAAATATATTTTAACCGATAAAAATCAAACAAATTAACAAAAAAAAATACGGAAAACATTATTTTTTGGTAGTTTGTTTTTTTAATAACAAACATAAATGTTGAAAAATAAATTTATTCGTAAAATAACTATATTTTTATTCAATTTTAACAGTACCGAAAACGAATTTAATAACCTACAATCAGTTACTGTAATAATTTTATGAGTGTACCATTCACGAAATAAGCACTAGTTGAAAAAAAAAACGTTAGATGGCGGACCCTTTGGTTAGTTTTTAATTTGCAAAGCAAAAAAGCACATGCAAGCAAATATCCGAGAATTAAGTCCTGAATATCCATTTGATCGTTATTAAAAAGTTTTTTTTTTTTTGTAAATATTTAAATTTTCGATCTTTATTTTAATACCCTTTATAAGAGGGTATGTATACTAAGTTTGTCTTTTCGTGTGAAATATTTTTCTAAGATCCCATATATATCTGTGGCATTTTGACAAGACATCTTAAGTCGAGATAAGAACGCAAAAAAATTAAAAAAAAATTTCGTTTATAAAACAAAATTTTAAAGTCGTAAACAAAAAGGTTTTTTGAAGGAAAATTCGAATAATTAACAGAATTTTTTTTAACTTTTTATTTTGACTTAAGATGTTTTGTCAAAAGGCCACAGATTTATGTCAACGCAAGTATACAAATTGTGCGATCATGGCTCTGCTCTGTGGGATAAACCTTGGCTGAAAGATCATAAGGCGGGGAAGCGTTTCAAATAAGCAGCCGTCAAGTAAAAAAAACGCCAAAGCTTAACATTGGATCATTTTGCTTAGCAGTGTTGCCGAAACTTGGTGACCAAAAATGGCTAAATTTACGGAAAAAATGGCAAAAAAATGGCTAAAAATGGGCTAAAAAAAATGGCTAAAAGCTTTTTTAAATAAAAACACATTAAAATTCGATAACAAAATAGAAATAATTCATTGAAAGTTGTTTAGTCTGAGTTCAAACGGCTCTTGTCTTATTGGCAAGATTGCTTCTTCATAGGCGAGAGGGACGAGGGGAAAAGAAACGAGTACACAGATGCATTTACTGTCTTTACGTTTTGCTTTTTCATTCGTTGTTTAATTTTGTTATTGTTTTCAATATCAAAAAAGCACATGTCGTCAACATGATATGAATCATTTGAACGCCAATTCATGTTCAAAGAAGAAAAAGGAAGAATCTTGTCAATAAGACATGAGCCGTATGAACTCAGACTTACGATGAAATTGTGAGTTAAGATCAATTTGTTAAATAAGAATAAACGTAAATTAATATTAAAAAATTAAATCATCGAAAAATTCGATGTCGTTATTGTTTATCTAATAGGAATCACTCATTAGTTTAAAATAATCAAAAGTTTTAAATAATTTGAAGGTAAATCATAATCACGACAACATTTACCCAACCTTTTGAGTCCAGATCCACACTAAAAAAAAATAAAAAAGTATAGTCGGTTAAACCCGACTTTATGATTCCCTACACCACATTAGAACCTTTGTACCAAATTTTTTCAAATAATCTCTAAATTGCGACCTGTACTTTGCGCACAAGGTTTACATGGACAGCAAGCCAGCCGGACAAACATCGTTAATTCGACTCAGAAAGTGATTCTGAGTTAATCGGTATACCTAAAGGTGGGATAAGGACTAATATTTTAAGGTGTTACAGACATCAGCACAAAAGCATAGTACCCTCTCCACTATTGTGGTGGTGGTATAAATATTGTATTGTTATGGTAAAAAATTTTTACCTAATTAACGATGTTTACTTGGCTAAACACCCTCTCTACTTTATCATTAGACCATGGAAGTGAGAGCAACTTTATAGTCACTTCTGTAATTTCTAAAACAATTTTGTTACCGTCTGCATCCCTTTTTTGAAATACTTGCAACCAGAAAGAAACAGCGATGTTTGTGTTCATCCATTTTATAAATTTAATAGTGGAATACTGTTTCTTTATTTTGAAAGATGTTTCAGCGTCAAAGTTTATAGCGATTTTCAACATTTGTAAAAGTTGTGATTTAATTGTTCGAAATGTTTATTTTACTTTTATAAATTTTTGTAATAAAATAAAAATTATTCTTTTAAAAGAAAAACGCCTAAAAAAATTTATGGCTAAACAAGTTGAAAAATGGCTATAAAAATGGCTAATGGCTAAATTGATTTTTTAATGGCTAAACAGGGTGAAAAATGGCTAAATCTAGCTACTAAATGGCTAAATTGGCAACACTGTTGCTTAGAGACAGAGCCTTATCTTAAATATCTTGATATTATGATTGACTGCCGTCTTTCGTTTAAGAATCACATACAGGCCAGTTCTGAAAATCACGTGATTTCAAATCACATGTGCCTTCTTAAACACACGTGTGATATTTTAGCGTCCCGTTTTTGTGTGTTTTGGTGTGATGTTTAATTGCAGAAAGCACACCGAGAAACACAACAACGGTATGACTTTCAAAACACCACAAAATCACACGTGTGATTTCAAAAGCACGTGATTTGAAATCACGTGATAATAATAATGCCAAATTCAAGATGACCAAAGTATCTTCAAAGAAAACTTTTATCGGAGGTTTTCCTATATCGTCGTTGCGGCTTCCATCGTGTGCAAAACTTTTTACTTACTTCCGTTTATATGTTTTCTACACACAGAGAAAAAACATGTTTAAATATGGTCACCTCCAACAAAACTATTTTTAAAGAAAATTTTAAACATATTGTAAATAAAACCATATTATTGTACTAAAAAATACCTAAAACCATATCGAGCCCTAATAGCAAAAATGATGTAACCAACAAAAAAAAAAAAAAAAAAAAATTTACAGGAGAAGGTTTTTTTTAAATATTTTTGCTTCAAGTCTAGGGTTTCGTTTGAAATTGCTTTTGCTATTATTTCGTAACCGTACTTCCCAGAGATATGAGATTTTTAGAGATGATGCAAATGATCATAAATTATCGATTTTCATCAAAAAACAAACATCTTTAATGTTGTTGGTTACATCATTTTTGCTATTAGGGCTCGATATAATGGTTGAATTAGTCATCCATCAAGAAGCCACAACTATATTATGGTTGTGTCTAAACATGTTATGGTTAAATATTACAATAATTTGTTTTAAAATTAACAATAGTATTTGCCTCTTTTCCAAGAGCGACGTGCTATGGTTGAAAACCAACCATGCTATTATAAGTGTTAAACATGTTTTAGTTATTTTTGATCGAAGGCAACCATTATATGGTTGTGGCTTCTTGATAGAGGTCTAATTCAACCATAATATGGTTATCGGTGACATTAATATTGTTAAATGAATCATAACATGTTTAAAATTTTCTTTAAAAATAGTTTTGTTGGAGGTGACCATATTTAAACATGTTTTTTCTCTGGGTGTACCAAGCAGTGCCGGATGATGCAGCTTTTTTTTATTGCTGAACTAGTTTCACTTGACATACAGGCTCGCAAACGGAGACGAACCACATATCGTCAATATTGGCGAAACTGAAATTTGCACAATTTTTCTCTTACAGCTCCTTAGATATAAATAAATCTAATTTGTGCCACGCCCATTTATCCAATTTTTCTCTCACAGCTCCTTAGATATAAATAAATCTAATTTGTGCCACGCCCATTTATCCAAACTAGATGTTCTGTATTGATAACCCAGATGCATATAACAAATTTGAAAGCCTTTGGTCTTTCCGTTCTCCAGTTATACAGAAATTTATATTGTCTTTGTAATGTAGATGCCACTCCCACTTAAAATTTAAAAAAAAAAATAAAATATATAGCCTATAGATCCTTCCAGTCCATCAGTAATATACTGTAAAAGTTTCATTAAAGTCGGATCAGCGGTTTAGGCGGCTAGAAGGTACAAACAAATAAACATACATACATTCAACGTAACGTGACATTGCTTAAGGTAAACTCATGTAACTTATTGTTACGTCACGTAAAACTATAGAATCGGGATTCGTACCAATGTGCGACTTCGCGACTTCGTAAATGTACAAAGTAACTTGCATTGATTTTTTGTTTAATTTTTTTTTTTATTTTCCTATTTAAAACATTGATTTAATTTAAATGCAATTATTGTTTTTAAATGTATAAAGTTTTTCCTACACGCTTAGTGTTGTTAAATATCTAAATCTGCTAATAATGGGTGATATTTTAAGAGCTATAGAAAAGTTAAAAAAAAACACATAAAATTCAAGAAAATGCATGAAATCTTTATTTGAATCGATAGTACGCTCCATATAATTTAATGTTTGAAGATTATTTCATGCAAATGTTGACCGTGACTGCGCCTCAAATGGTCCGTCCGCTTAGTTCAATTTTGGCATACTCTTTCCAATGATGTCTTCCAATGCGACAATTGAAGCTGGCATGTGTGTATAGACATGAGCTTTAACAAAGCCCCGCAAAAAATAGTCTAAAGGCGTTAAATTGCACGATCTAGGCGGCCAATTGACCGGTCCCGAACGTGAAATAAACTGTTCACCGAACTCGCCTCTCAATAAATCCATTGTTAAGCGTGCTGTGTGGAATGTGGCACCGTCTTGTTGAAACCACATGTCATGCAAGTCAAGCTCTTGCATTTTGGGCAAACAAAGGTTGGATATCATCTCACGGTAGCGCTCACCATTCACAGTTACGTTACTATTCGCATCATCTTTGAAGAAGTACGGTCCAATGATGCCACCAGCCCATAAACCGCACCAAACTGTGACTTTTTCCGGATGCATTGGTAGCTCTTGCAATGCGTCTGGCTGATCTTCACTTCAAAATCGACAATTCTGCTTATTAACGTACCCATTGAGCCAAAAATAAGCTTCGTCGCTGAACACAGGAAGCGCGCGATAAACTTTCTTAACAGAGCACGCATTTTGATAATAAAATTCAATAATTTGCAAGCGTTGTTGGTTTGTAAGACGATTCATGGTTAAATTATAGACCAAACTGAAGATGTTTGACAGTGAAACAAAACACGAAACGTGCGTCAGCTGTTTAAACTAGTGTTGCCAAAAAGATAATAGCTAAAAAGTCACCCGATATTTTTTTTTAAAATAAATTCACTACTATTATCTTATTGATATTAAACCATCCAATTATTCTAATTACTTTGTGTTTAAAATCGCAATTGTAAATTAAATGCTACTACCACCTCCATAAAAATGCTTCCAGACTCAAGTCAGGTAAAAAAAAGAAAAATACAAAGTAAAATAATTAAATTTTACTATTACTTTCCGTAAGTTTTACGCTTGTTTTCAATTTTTTGTTTATACTTTTTTTTTTTTTGCTTTTCTCGTCATTACTATTAATTTTATTGAGTTTTCCTCTCAAACTCGACCTTTCTGTGTGAATTTCCGCTCTCCCATGTTTGATTGTAGGGGAAAAAAATGGCCATAAAAGTTGGTTTGTTTAGTGGAGGAAAAAGTGTTGAAAAATGAGATGTTATTCATGGAAATAGGAATAGTTTTTAAAAGTTAGCTGGAACAATTAAATATTTTTTTTGTCTCTCCCTAAACCGGGATTCTTGAGAGCGCAGGCTTTTTCTTACATTAAGTCTTATCTTGTATAGTGAAGTTTCTATTTAATGAAATTTCTATACAATAAAATGTTTTTCTGGTCCCAGCCAAATTCATTATAGCACCCAGAGAAAAAACGTGTTTAAATATGGTCACCTCCAACAAAGCAATTTTTAAAGAAAATTGTAAACAATAATGTTTAATTTAAACATATTATAGTCATCGACAACCATATTATGGTTGAATTAGTCCTCCATCAAGAAGCCACAACCATATAATGGTTGCCTCCGAACATGTTATGGTCAAAAATAACTAAAACATGTTTAACACTTGGTTGGCTTTCTACCATAGCATGTTGCTCTTGGAAAAGAGTAAAATACTATTGTTAATTTTGAAACAAATTATTGTCATATTTAACCATAACATGTTTAGAGGCAACCATAATATGGTTGGGGCTTTTTTTTATGGAGGAATAATTCAACCATTATATGGTTGTAGGTAACAATAAAATGGTTACATTTACCATAGTATGTTTAAAGTTTTCTTTAAAAATAGTTATGTTGGAGGTGACCATATTTAAGCATGTTTTTTCTCTGCGTGAGGAAAGTGTAAAACAAAAAAAAAAAAAAAAAAATTAGTTAATTAGAACAATAATTAGAATTGTAGTTGTTTTATTAATTTTTTGGTTTTTAATCCAAATTTTAATATTTTTTAATCAGGCTAGAGCTGATCAAATTTAATGTTCATTAAGGAATTTTTTCAACATAAAATTAATTAAAATTCATTGATAATTTTTCAATTTTGACTGAACTGGGAATCGAACCCAGGTTTTCACGGACAGGTAGCCCTAACATGTTTCGATTGTAAGCACACAATCTCTTACAATCATAAAAATAATTTAATGAAAATTAAGTTTGATAAACTTTAGCCTGATTAAAAACTATAAAAAATTTGGATTAATTAGAACAATTTTATAAAAAATTTTAAATTCAATATTTCATTGCGAATTTAAAAAATATGATTTTATTAATGTTAATAGCTACCAGCAAAATCGCCTAAAGGAGCATATAGACGACATGTTTTTGTCATCTGACATGTCAAATTTCTCACTGCAAAACACATACATGTCGTGTGTTACCTTTTTAACTTTGCTTCTGTAAAAGTCAGACGCAAAGTCATCTGACAAAATTTCAATAAGAGCGTGCTCTATTTTCTTCTGACAAACCATCTGACATCAGAAATCTATGCCGGGAAGAAACTGGCAGCGGCGTCAACTATTGAAGGAATCATTAGCCGGCTGAAGTTAATATTTTACAATGCCAAGATATGTATGCTCATCTCACCATTGAATAGAATTTATGTAAATATATACATAAAAACCGTTTAATTATAAAATTCTAAATTATTATCTTTAAAATAAAAGAAAAAATTTTAAGATGGCTAAATTATTTTACGGCGCAAATAAATATTTTCGTGGCGGCAGCAAGCTATTTTGAAACCGAGAACTACTTTGGTTTCTGCAATAACAATGCGAAAAAAAGAGAGACAATGTCAGAAGCAAATTACATGTACGTTTGTGACCGAATATTATAAACCTTTTGTAAAACAGCAATTTTGACAGACATGAACAATTACATGTGACTTGAAAATTTGACATGTCAGATGACAAATACATGTCGTGTACGAGCGCCTTAACAATTTTTTTTTTATACAAATTTCTTTTGGGAAATTTTTCGTTTTCTTATTTTGACCAAATTCAAAAATCCCGAATCGTAAAGTAAAGCTTATATACAGAACCTACCTTCGGCCAGGTGCAAGGAGTTTCTCTTTTTTGGTTTAAAAAAACACCGGCTTCGCTAACTAAAGCTTTTAAATTCGGCCTTGCGCCCGTCCTAATGTTGACTATTTAGATAAGCTTTAGTAAGCGAAGCAGCCGTGGTGTTCTTATACCATGAAGGAGAAAATCCTTGCCCCGGCCGAAGACGGCTATGCAGAAAAATTTTAGTAAGCTAGCCGGGACTTGGAAGTTTTAGATTTTGGGTTTGGTATTTTAAGTTTTGTGCAGATGAGCCTTACCCAAACAAGTATGTGGGTTTAAAGCCCATCTGTACTCCAATCAATCCGATAGCGGTATTACTAGTATGGTGAGTACAGATTTTCTTGAATCAAATATAGAGAGATACTTAACTTATCCATATGCAATTCCGAATTCGTACTTGAAATAATCCGAAAATGAGATTGTTTTAAGTAAAACTTAGATTGAATCAACCTCAAAATGCGCTTGATTCAAGTATTACAAAGTTGATTCAATCCCGAATTCGTACTTGAAATAAACCAAAAGTGCAATTAGAGGGATAATTTTATTCTAATTGCTTTACTTACCCGTTTTACTCCTTACAGAATTTCATTTGTAAAACACCAGCATCATTTCCTATATGATTGTTAATTTTAAACCTTAATGCACATATATAACTGAAAATATAAACTAAATGAGAAGCAAGAGTTCTCAATTTTACTTTTGCAACACCTTCTAGTCAATTCGCCTTGATCTACAACAAACTTTTATAAGTCAAATGTGATTGAAAAGCTCACTTTGTAATTTTTCTCTCAGAGTGGCACTATCAACGAAAAGTTTAATCTTTTCTTTTTACTTGGTTTAAGAATTTCGTTCTAATTTTAAGAAATTCCGGCTTTCATTTTTGAAAGTTATCCAATTAAGGATTGTTTTAAGTAGATTTCAGTGTTATTCGTACTTGAATTTTTGAGTGCGGCTTTTATTAACATTTTTGGATATAATTACCATTATTAGTATTGTGGTTATTTTGTTGAACTATTTATGGTTTTTAATCCAAATTTTTTAATATTTTTAATTAGGCTTAAGTTCATGAAATTTAATTTTTCATTAAATTATTTTCTTGAAGAAAGGAATTTTACAACATGAAAATTAATTAAAATTGTTATTGATAATCTTTCATTCTTGACGTGGCTGGGGCTCGAACCCCGGCCGGCAGGTTACCATGACATGTTTCGATTGCAACCACTCAATCTCCTCAGATGGATTTGCCGTCTTACACCCGCAGTCATCGACGACTGCTGACGTCAATAGTCAAACATCAATCCTTAAACCAAATTGTATTCTAACATTTGGTAGATCGAAATTTGCTTTCCTGAATGATTATCCATTTTAATTGATTTTGTATGTTTTTTTTCCTTACTTCTGTTTTTTCGTACTTTCGTCAAGAATTTTTCTTGAAGTCCAAGTACATTTTTTGTTTTTTCATTTTGTCTTTTTCCTTTCTGTTGACCTTTTTCAGCACAACTTGAAGGACAAATGTACACATAGAGCTCGTGCCCCAGCTTTTAACAATAATTAGTATTGTGGTTATTTTGTTGAACTATTTATGGTTTTTAATCCAAATTTTTAATATTTTTAATTAGGCTTAATTCATGAAATTTAATTTTTCATTAAATTATTTTCTTGAAGAAAGGGATTTTACAACATGAAAATTAATTAAAATTGTTATTGATAATCTTTCATTCTTGACGTGGCTGGGGCTCGAACCCCGGCCGGCAGGTTACCATGACATGTTTCGATTGCAAGCACTCAATCTCCTCAGTCGTCGATGACTGCGGGTGTAAGACGGCAAATCCATCTGAGGAGATTGAGTGGTTGCAATCGAAACATGTCATGGTAACCTGCCGGCCGGGGTTCGAGCCCCAGCCACGTCAAGAATGAAAGATTATCAATAACAATTTTAATTAATTTTCATGTTGTAAAATTCCTTTCATCAAGAAAATAATTTAATGAACAATTAAATTTCATGAACTTAAGCCTAATTAAAAATATTAAAAATTTGGATATAATTACCATTTGAGTTTTTTTGGGCCATTTTTCTTTTGGCGATTTTTTGTATATTTATTACTTTGGGCGATTTCGCTGCCATTCATTTTTAATAAGTAAGCGGGTAATTTGCTGATCAGTGTATATTTTTTTTCCATTGAGAGAGGAGAGCGCGACCAAGTCAGGTATCTTCTTCTTTTATTACCAATCCATTACTGGATATGAGTGATCACATGCATGTTTACATATAATTTAATTTAACTTATTATATAAGATTTTAAATAATATCATTGACTATGCTACTAAACTCTTCTCGGCTTCTTGCCGTATATATTAAATCGCCAATGGCTCTCAGCCCCGTGCAATCTCTAATATTCCGTAGCCATGGCATCTGTTTTCGGGCCATGCCATACGGCTTTCCAGTATTAATTGTAAGAGTTCATATTTTTCATCGCGTACAATATGTCCAAAATATGCAGTTTTGCGTCTTTTGATGCATTTTAACAGCTCACGTTCAGTTCTTATTCTTCTTAGGAATCGGTCAATCCACGAAATTCTAAGGAGCCTACGAAAACACCACATCTCAAAAGATTTAAGTCTATTCATTGTGGTTGTTTTTAGTGTCCAAGTTTCCAATCCATACAAGAGCACCGACCAAACATAGCAATTCATGAAACGAAGACGAAGGGACAAGTAAATTTCTCGACTTGCTAGAATTTTATGAAATTTCGTGTATGTGGATCTAGCTATTTCTATTCGTCTTTTTATTTCTGCATCGCTGTCCCAGTCTTCGTGTAACATTGAGCCAAGGTATAAAAATCTGTTAACTCTTTCAATTTGATGATTGTTAATCGATATAGTGGCGTTTGTAGTATATGGTATTTTCGATCGGCTTACTATCATGAATTTGGTTTTCTGGATGTTTAGGTTTAATCCAAAGTTATTACTTTAATGATTTACAGCTTGTACCATTCTCTGAAGATCTGCATATCTTATGTTATTGATAAATTGTCCATTGACTTTGATATCTGCTTCCATCGTACCAAGAGCTTCTTGAAAGATTACATCAGAATAGATGTTAAAAAGAAGAGGAGACAGAATACAACCTTGCCGAACTCCTCTGTTTGTAGGGATATAACTTGTTCTTAAGTCAGTACTACGAACTTGTGCTGGTTGTCTCCAATACAGGTTCTTGATACAGCGCATGTTTTTCTCCTCAATATTTTTTAAGTATACATATCTATAAATTTATCGTACTGCACTCTGTCAAAAGCTTTTTCGTAATCCATAAAGCAAAGAAAAACATCTTTTTGTACGTCTTTGCAATTCTGTACCAGGACCTGGATGCAAAATAGAGCTTCCCTGTGCCCATGTTCTGTAACTCTTGCGTCGATAAAGTTTTCGATTGAAATGTGTGAAATGAAACAAAAATGCCATATATTGAAACAAACAGCTGTTTTTCTCGCTAAACTGTGTTTGCGAATAATAGCTGTCACGTAAGGAAATTACTCGCCAATTTACAGAAAAAGTGTGTCTGTAACATTTTTGTGAAAATAGTTCCCGGCTTGAACTGTCAAACGAACTCATGAATAAAAACGAGGTGAGAAAAAATTTTAACACTAAAAAACAATTAAAAATGCAATTTGCAAAGAATAATAATAATAATATTTTATTCTTGGCACATTTTTTCATTGTTTAATTTTTAACAGTTTTATAAAATATACGAATTTTTTCAAAGCTCGTTTGCAAATAACAAACATTAAAGTAGCACTTTACATTATTTGGTATAGGCGATGGTGAATTTTCGCCGCCGACGTTAAAATTTTTTTTAATTTTGGTAAAGTTTGGTAGCCGTCAAAGATATGTGTGACTGGCGTTCTCAACGCCTGCAATGTCACATCGGCTTCGAGTACAATGTTATGACATTTATAACGTAACGACGTAATCTCTCTTAATAGTTTTCGACATGATGTTACAGACACATTTTTTTCTCACTTTTCGAGAAACGATGGAATATTTTGTTCCACATCTTTTCGAAGCGAGAAGTTCTCACTAAAGTTACAGAACATGGGTACTGGTGCCCATTGTGATGATTCACATTTACCGTATAGTCTTTGCTGAATTATTCTCAGAAATATTTTTAAAAAGTGGTTCATTAACGATATCATTCTATAATCATGACATCTCCTGGCATTGTTTTTCTTCGGAATTGTAATAAATGTGGATTTTAACCAGTCGTCAGGGTAAATTCCGGTGTCATAAATTTCATTAAAAAGTTTGTGTAGGATATCCAGATTATCTTCATTTAACAGTTTTATGAGTTCTATCGGTATTTTATCATTTCCAACCGCCTTATTATCAGGTATATGTACCCAAATGTATATAAAACTTCTGATGCTTAGGACTTTAAATTTGTTGGCTTTATTTTTTTTCCTGGTGTTGTTCGTCTGCTTACGTATGCAAGTTATAGGCGTTGTTGTTTGCAGTTATGATGTTGTTTACCAGAGTGACTTTTACGCTTTTATTTTACGTGTTTACGTTTACGTTAACGTTAACATGTATGTTTATGTAAATGTTTAGGTATGTTTTTCTTAACATTTATGCTGTTGTTAACATGTTCGTCTGCTTACGTATGCAAGTTATAGGCGTTGTTGTTTGCAGTTATGATGTTGTTTACCAGAGTGACTTTTACGCTTTTATTTTACGTGTTTACGTTTACGTTTACGTTAACATGTATGTTTTTCTAAATGTTTAGGTATGTTTTTCTTAACATTTATGTTGTTGTTAACATGTGGGTGGTGTAGGTTAACGTGCGTGTTGTTGTAACCAGTCGGATTGTTAGCATGTATGTTATATCGTTATAAATGTGGTTGTTCGGGACGATCATTTTGTTGGTTACGAGTGTGTTGCTATTAGCATGTGTGTGTTGTTATTAACTTATGGATTTTTGTTTACATTATTATTGTTGTTAACGTGTGTATTGTTGTTTAAATGTACAGAGAAAAGAAAATCGTCAAAAATGTTTCACCAATTCAATCATTAATCAAAAATAAAATAAGTTTTAATTAAAAATTTTATCAAGTGAACTGAACGTTTAATCGAGTGCATTAAACGTGTAATCAAGTGAATAAAACTTTTAATTGATGCTATTAATTTGTATATTAATGCAAATTTATTTAAATTTTTAATTAATATCACAAATTTTATAATTGAGATCAATTTTTATTCTTTTCTGTGTAGGTTATTGTTATCTTTTTGTATTTTGTTGACACGTGTGTTGTTGTAGACGTGTGTGCTGTTGTTGACCGTGGATACGGCTAACGATTCTATTGTTGTTGTTAACGGTTTGGTTGTTGTTTACTTTAGTGTTCTGTATGAAGTTATTGTGAACGTGAGTGTTGCGGCTCTTTACGTTTTGGATGCTGCTAAAGTTTTTGTTTGTTGTAGATTGTTGTTATTGCAAATATTGCTTACAATTTTATTGTTGTTGTCAACTTGTGGGCTGTTAACATTTTGGTTGATGCTTAAGTGAGTGTTGTTGTTGACGTCTGTTTTTTACATGTGAGTTATTGTAAACGTCGTTCTTTAACGTTTAGTTTGTTGTTAAAGTGGCTGTTATTGTTATATTGGATAGCGTGTGGTTGTTTACTTCAATGTTGTTGACGAGTGTGTTGTTGTTTATATGTGTGTTATTGTTAGCGTGAGTGTTGTTTATTTTTGATTTTCCTCAATGCGCTTCTATGAAATAATTTTTTAAGCAAGTTCTTTTTTGTATGAGGATAATATTTAGCAAATATATTGGTAGGTTGTTGAGTATATTTGGAAGTGAAGTACATCCTTCCACCTACCTACCATCTACGCTCTGCCTAGTGCTATAAACATGATCAATGGGCTGGAAGAATCGGTGATCGTTGTAGAATTCGTTTGCATGTGTACTGTGAAAAAGTCTTTTAATATAAGGGATATGCTAATTGCTGTCAAAATTGTTGTTGGAGTTGATCTTGAAATGCGGTAAACAGAATACAATAAAGTCAGAAAGTATAGTTGGTCAAGGCCGTTCATATGATCCCCTCCCTACAACACAGCACTTAAAACCCAATTTTTGAGAGTGTACCCTTTTTAGGGTTACCAATGAATTTAATTACCAGAAGTAAATGTACGATGGGTACAACTAACATTTATATTTCTACCTTAAAACTCAAAAAACACCACTTTTTAAGCCCTCCTATTGGTATTAGAAAATTGTAATGTGTTGTAAGTGTAATAGCGCGGTAAAAGCAAATGGCAATTTTAATAACAACAACAGCAAACTTAGAACGCGCCTCCATTCAGTCAATATTGCCAGTCAATTCAGTCAGTTTCATTTAACAAACAAAAATAGTCATAGATGAGTAGAAACACTGGGAGTATAACAGACTTAAGGCTTTTAGATGATGTTATTTTTTTCACTCAGAACTATTATTGCTGTTGTCATCATCATTACCATCATAATCATCAATGTAGTCGCTACAAGTTTCTCGATTTCTCTTTTCTAAATATCGTTTATAATCACCGCACAAGTAGAACGAAGTATTATGAGGCAAAACGTTAAATTGACCCTAAATGTTGGCAATTTAGAAGGTGGTAATAGTAACAATATTAAACTCAATTGGCTAAGGTTAGTTAAGTGCAAATATATCAAACAACAACGTCAAAAAGGAATAAAAACCAAAAGGAAATAATACAAAACTTCTCGAGTAAATAATAATAACGACAAGTGTTTATGGACAGAAGGAAAGAAACAACAACAACAAGAAAAAACTCATATAAAATACTAGAATTTGCCATTAATGTTTAATGATTTTATGTCTCTATGGAACTGAGACAGTGAAAAGTAAGTGAGTTAAAGTGTCAAAACTAAATTAAGGCATAAACAAATTGTGTTATTAAATGAAGAGATTGGTGACAGTTTGTATGGTTTATTAAGCATGTCGTGTAAGGACATTTTTTTTAATAAATAATATTAAAAATATTAAAAATTTCTTAGTGACTTAGCGATGTTTCTATACAACTGGAAATCCTAAATAATTACTTAAATTTTTTTTACAAATGTTTTAATTAAAATGCTTCTAAACATTTGATTGTCTGTGTTAAAAAAAAACATCTTCTTGAATATTTTTAAACGTTGTGGATTATAGTGGGATAAAATGAAATGATTTGAAATATTAACTAAAATATTTCTAAACGATAGTTACTGCAGGACTCATCCGACTAGAAGAGCGGTTAACACCTCCATATGAACAGAAACTGGGATAAGGAAAATTTTCGCTCGGAATTGGAGGGGTATCAAACAAACAACACCGAGAAAATTATTTTTCCAATTCAAACAGAATCAAACAATTTTTTGTCTGAAATCGGTCCTATAAACAAATTCGCAAACAATTTATTTGCATTTTGTTTATTGAAAAGAAAACACTGATTTTTTAAACAAATAATTTAACTGAATCAAACAAAAAGTTTACTAAAATTCATATACTAAATTTCAAAATAAAAAAAAAGTTTTTGCACAAGCAATGACGCGCACACTAGTAAGCACTGTATGAGAAGATGAAAGCAGTGCAGAGCCGCCGGCTGGCTTTGAGACACATTTTTTTCGTTGGAATAATTATTGAACGAAGTCTTATTTATACACAACACAATGTTTTTCTTTATTACTCTCTGTTGCTGTATCCTTTCCTTTGCTAAAGAAGAAGAAGAAATGTAACCAAAAACGGCAGCAGACCGACTCGATATGTTTTTCGTCATCATTCTATTTTTATACCCACACCACAATAGTGGAGAGGGTATTATGCATTTGTGTTGATGTGTGTAACGCCTTAAAATATTGGTCCTAGACCCACCTTAAAGTATACCGATCGACTCAGAAAGAGTGATTCTGAGTCGAACTAACGATGTCCGTCCGGCTGGCTGGCTGGATGTCCATGTAACCTTGTACGCAAAGTACAGGTCGCAATTTTGGATATAATTTGATAAAATTTGGGACATAGGTTCTTATTGACACAAGGACCAAGCCTATTGAAAATGGGCCAAATCGTAGGACCACGAGGGAAGATAGGGGGAAATTTCTTCCTCTCAGAAACTATCAAACCGATTTTAATGAAATTTAAAACTTACATAGAACCATATCTTCATGGACACAAAAGGGATGTATTTTTTAAAAAATAGGACCACGAGGGGAGATAGGGCCAATTTCTGCCTCTCAAACCGATTTTAATGAAATTTAAAACATAGATAGATCCATGTCTATATGGAGACATAAGCTATACAGTTTTTCAAAAATAGGACCACAAGGGGAGGTAGGGGGCAATTTCTGCCCCTCACAAACTTTTAACCCGATTTTAATGAATTTTATAAACATAGATAAATCCATATTTATATGGACATATAAGCATGATGTGTTTTTTAATACTGTGGTGTAGGGTATCATATGATCGGGCTTGACCGACTACACTTTCTTACTTGTTGTATTTGATGTATTTAACCAAACAGTCTTAAAAAATTTGAATACGGGATTTTGTTTCTTGTAATGCTGTTTTTGCTATTGTATTTCTTATAGTTGCACTTTTTAAAGCGTCCATAAATAGACTGTGTGTGTTTTTTGTTGTTGTTCTTATATATCACATAAAGAAGTGTTGCTACGATCAAATAAAAAAATGCAAAAAGACGACACCAATAACGCGTTTATTTTATTTTTGAAGAGTTGTCCACATTTTTGTTGGTTAAATAAAAATCAAACAAAAATATTGATTAAATCAGTAAACAAATTTATAGAAATTAAAAAAAATTTTCAAACAAGCGTTTGTTTGTGTACTGAAATAATCTTGTGCAATATTGCTTATTTCACACGACGATTTTGTCAAGTATCAATATTATCTATCTTTCGGTTTTGCAAAACTTAATGGTTTTATTAGTGACAAGTACACAACATTGTTTTGCGAAGGTTTTTTTTTAGCCAAAAAGATTCCTTTCTTAGTTTTTCTTTTTGTGACGCTTGTTATATAAATCACTATACAAATACAAAAACATTATCAGCTGTTTTTATGAGCTGCACTTGTTTCGGATGGAAAACAAAAATATTGCCAGAAACATTTCGTATTTTTTTATCAATATAAACAGAGTACAACCCCATCAATATTTTATCGTATGTATTTCTCAGAAATTTATATTGAATTTGATCACACTTCGAACGAATTACTGAACAGAGTACCAGGCTTAACGCGTTAACTTATATTTTGTATAGTTTCTGTAATGTCTTAAAACATGCTTAATGTTTATAAACATTTATATTAATGATTATTGACAAGTACTTCATAAAAATTTATAAAATTTCAACGCGTTAACATATACCTACACATTAAGTAAACATTTACTTAAGTGCTTCTTACGGCCAATTTCACCAAGTTCAGTTATAACGGTCAAAACGTACTGGAAGTTAAAGTAATAGTTAGTTTTAACTGAACTTGGTGAAATTGGCCGTTAGCATTTAATTAAATGATAATAATTAGTATTGTGGTTATTTTGTTGAACTATTTATGGTTTTTAATCCAAATTTTTAATATTTTTAATTAGGCTCAAGTTCATGAAATTTAATTTTTATTAAATTATTTTTGTGAAGAAAGGAATTTTACAACATGAAAATATTAAATAATATTAAAAATTTGGATTAAAAACCATAAATAGTTCAACAAAATAACCACAATACTAATTATTGTTAAAGCTAAGGCACGAGCTCTATGTGTACATGTGTCCTTCAAGTTGTGCTGAAAAAGGTCAACAGAAAAGAGAAAGACAAAGTGAAAAAAAACAAAATGTACTTGGACTTCAAGAAAAATTCTTGACGAATGTACGAAAAAACAGAAGTAAAGGAAAAAACATGTAAAATCAATTAAAATGGATAATCATTCAGGAAAGCAAATTTCGATCTACCAAATGTTAAAATACAATTTGGTTTAAGGATTGATGTTTGACTAGTGACGTCAGCAGTCGTCGATGGCTGCGAGTGTAAGACGGCAAATCCATCTGAGGAGATCGAGTGGTTGCGATCGAAACATGTCATGGTAACCTGCCGGCCAGGGTTCGAGCCCGAGCCACGTCAAGAATGAAAGATTATCAATAACAAATTTAATTAAATGTTTAAATAAAACTTTAATTGTTTTTGAACACTTAATTAAAGGTTTCTTAACATTTATGGTATAAACACAACAAGGACGAACGACGAACTTCGCATAGTACGACGAATTCGTCGGCAATGATTCGTTGCGTAAATTCGTCAAATGAAACACAATAAGTGCGTGAACCTAAAATTTTTTTTAATTTATAAAAAACTATTAATAGGGTGTTTTTTTTACAGAATTTTAGCCATTTCTTATAGTTTTAGGGAGTTTTTATCAATTTTATGGCTTGTTTGAAATATTTAAAATTTTCGCGATTTTTCGCCATTTTTGCAACTTTTTTTTTGCCATTTTCCGACATTTTGTTTTTTTCATTAATTTAGCGATTTCAAATAAAATTTTAGTGTTTATTTAAAAGTTTGCAATTTTTCGCGAATTTTAGCGAATTGTTCCTGTGATTCTTTACAGCTTTCGCGATTTATAATAAATAGTAGACTTTGCTATCATGCCGCTGTTAGCAAATTTTTGCGTATTTCCGCTAATTTTGCAATTTTTTCCGAATTTTAGCCATTCCTTATAGATTTAGGGACTTTTTATTAATTTTATGGCTTTTTTGAAAAAATAACATTTTTTTTGCGAATTTTTGCAAATTTTTTTTGTTATTTTCCGCCATTTTGTTTTTTTTCACTCATTTAGTGATTTCTAATAAATTTAAGTGTTTTTTTAAAGTTTGCCAATTTTTCGAATAGAAGCAAATTGTCCCTGTAATTCTTTACAGATTTCACGATTTTAAATAAATATTGAACTTTGCTATCATACTGCGTTGTCCCTTTCCCAATTTATTCGTCGTTCGTCTGCGTAAGAAATAGAAATAAACCTATCGCAGAGTTCATTTCGCACGACGAATTTCGGTCTACGCAATGATTGTGTGTACTTTCATATACACCAATGTGTTCCCGTTGTGTTTCTAGCATTACTTAGATTTTTTCAATCATTCACTTAAATGTTTACCAACATTTAATAAAACGTTTCTAAACATATATATAAATGTTTCTAAGCATATACTAAAATGTGTCTAAGCATTTAATTTCATGTTTCTAAACATTAACGGAAAAGTTTCTAAACATTAACGTAAATGTTTCGAAACATTTACACAAATGTTGCTAAACAGTTTCTTAACATTTACCTTAATGTTTCTAAGCAATAACTTAAATGTGTGTTAATATTTTCTTATATGTTTCTAAATATTAACTTAACTGTTTTAATCGACTTCAACAATTCAGTTTAGTGTTTTTAATCATAAATTTAAATGCTTCTAAACATTTACTATAATGTTTCTATATATTTTCTTCAACGTTTCTAAATATTTACTTAAATGTTTTTAAACAATTTCTTTAATGTTTCTAACCATTTATTTAAATTTTTTAAACATTTTCTTTAATGTTTCTAAATATTTTCTTTTGTGTGTGTAAACATTTTCGGCAATGTTTCTTAACATTTGCTTAAATGTTTTAAAATATTTCCTTAAATGTTTCTAAGCATTTACTTAAATGTTTCTAAAAATTTAATAAAATGTTTTTAAGCATTAACTTAATCGATTTTAACAATTAACTTAAATGTTTTTAAATATTTATTTAAATGTTTCTAAGCATTTACTGTAATATTTCTAAACATTTACTGTAATGTTTCTTAACATTTACTGTAATGTTTCTAAACATTTACTGTAATTTTTCTAAACATTTACTGTAATGTTTCTTAACATTAACTGTAATGTTTCTAAACATTTACTGCAATGTTTCTGAACATTCATTTAAATGTACTTAAACATTTTCATTAATGTTTCTAATAAATTTCTTCAATTCTTGTAAACTTTTACTTAAATGTTTCTAAACAGTTACTTAAATGTTTCCTAACATTTACTTAAACGAATCTATTTCCCAAATGCGAATGCCGCCGGTTTAGAAAGAACTTTGCAAGGCCGATCCCACTCTTATTGCAGAAACTCTATTTGCTCTGATATTTGACACCTCTTTCCTCTCTTTCACAAAACTAAAAGTTACAAATCTACAAGTAAAATACATAAAAAAGCAACAATTTAACAATTTGTGTTTTTGTTTCAAATGTATTTTACTTGTAGACTTGTAACTTGTAATTTACTTAAACGAATCTATTTCCCAAATGCGAATGCCGCCGGTCTAGAAAGAACTTTGCAAGGCCGATCCCACTCTTATTGCAGAAACTCTATTTGCTCTGATATTTGACACCTCTTTCCTCTCTTTCACAAAACTAAAAGTTACAAATCTACAAGTAAAATACATAAAAAAGCAACAATTTAACAAATTGTGTTTTTGTTTCAAATGTATTTTACTTGTAGACTTGTAACTTGTAATTTTAAGAAACAAGGCCCTGGTAGCGAAAGCTTTTCCAAATGAATGGAAGGACGGTATAGTAGTTAAGATTGCCAAAAAGGGTGATTTTTAAAACTGTGTTAACTGGCAGGGCATTTGCTTATTCCTAACTATATAACAGTAAAATTCAAAGATTATTTATAATCGGGTAAAGAACAGCCGCCTTGCAAATTCCACCAATTCTGCTCAAGACGGCTTTCGTACAAAAAAAAAAAAAAAAAAAATTAAAATTAATTTCATTAAAAAAGTTAATAAAATTTGCATTAGTATAATAAATAATAGTATCAATTAAATATTTTTTGATATTAACAACATTTTCTGCAGAAACGTTAAATTCACTTGATTAAATTTTTAATTAAAACTGATTTTTTTTGATAAACGGTTTTATTGAAAATAAATTGGCGAGCATTTTTTCTGTGTAGTGTTTTCTCTTATGCTGATCCTGTTGATCATTGAACAGAGTGTCGAATACAAATCAAGTCTTCATCTGCTATTTATTGATATTGAAAAGGCTTCGACAGATTTAAAAAGTACCACTTAGGAACCAAAAAGTACCAAAAATTTTCCTTTTACAGATTCTTGTCCACTCAGAACTTTGCATGTTGAGTTTTATGTTTCTATGTCCAATATTAACGATAATTACGAAAAAGTACCAAAAAACAAAAAATCCTTTTACATATTCAGGCTTGCCAGCTTAGCACTTTTAGTGCTAGATTTAGCACATTTTGTTCTGTATTGGCACTAAGAATTTCGAAAAAAGTTCTAAGTGCTAGTTTAGCACATTTTAATAATTATTTAGCACTTTTTTTTAGATCCAAAAACTGCTTAAAAACTCACATAATCAATTCGAGTAAAGTATCAATTCTTTAAGTGTATCAAGAAAAATACATTCAGATTAGGCATATAACTTTTTACAATTTTTGCAAATAGGACAAAATCTCATAGCACAGTCGAATAGATCATATTTTTTTTTTAAACCACATAAAAGTTTTCGCATCAAACGCAGTTACTTTTTTTTATAAGATGCTTAAAAAACTGATATAAGTGTGACATGCAATACTTATATGAATTGGTTAAAGCTTTTAAATACCTTAAAAATTATTATTTTTTCTATAATAAAATTAGAGCAATGTCAGCACTCAGTAATGATCGTTGGAATTCCGGCACTTTTGTCTTTTCTACTTATTCAGGAATATCAATTGCAAGTATTTGCTATTTGTATGTGATAATTAGAAGTCAGGTTTTCTGATCATTAACACACTACAAAAATCATTGTCCGGCTTTAGGGAAGCAAACAAATGTTTTCTCAGACATTGGGACAAAAAACCATCAGCTATTTAAAAAGTTCACCCAGGCAACCTCCTATTGGAACAAAGACCTATTCGATAGACCTTGCTGCGACCTAGAATGAAAACAGAACTATTATGTCCAGTTATACTCCAAAAAAAGAAGAAGGTGCAAAATTAGACAGCGTTTGTTGCCACACTTTAAGCATATCGGCCGATATTGAAAAAAATCGATTCATCTGAAAATGACCGAAATGAGTTGGTATATGAGGAAGATGAAAATGATATTATTGAAATTTTCAACGATGGTAACAACTTTATATATATATATATTATAATGTAACACATAATAAGTGTTTGTATTAAACAAAATTATATTCATAAAAATCAATGTTACAAAACTAGCACTTTTGTTTTTCACTGTAGAACAATTAAGCACTTTTTTTTTTGTCAATTTAACACTTTTAATTTGAATTCTTCTGGCAAGCCTGTACATATTCTCATTTTCATTAATTCAGGATTCAATATAAACGAATATTAAAAAAATATCGGTTAAATAAAAAGTAACAAAAAGATCCCTTTTACAGATTCTAATTCACTCAGACCCTTGCATGTTAAATTTTATGTTTCTAAGTCTAATACTAACGAACACAAAGAACCAGTTTAAGAGCAAAAAAGTACCAAAAAGTTCCGTCAATACATTGAATGTTAAATTTTATGTTTCGAGATTTAATATAAACGAATATTAAAAAATATCTGCAGAAGAACGAAAAAGTACCAAAAAGATCCCTAACAGATTCTAATTCACTTAGGCCGAGGCCACGTAATGAGCGGCTAAGCATCAAGCGGCTGAGCGATGAGCGTCAAAGCGTCAAGTGGCTTATTACTGAGCGTCACTTCTGAGCGGTTAGTTGTTAAAATTGGAAAGAGTGGCTTGTTTAATGATATCTCCACTATTGTGGTGTGGGTATAAATATATATATATATATATTCATATATCGAAATCGACGAACAGGCCTTGGTGTTCATCCTATAAATCAAGCAAGGGGAATTTAACCATTAATATACAAATCTACCCAATACAATACTGCCGTAGGTCTGTGAAATCCTTTGATTTGCTGTTGCAAAAAATTAACATCAAATTGACAAAACAAAAAAATAATTTCTCGGTCATATTTTTATTTTTAGAATTTGGTAATCTGTCTTGTCATAATTCGGTCGGCTTTGTACGGATAAAATTATAAGCTCCATATTCACTTTTGCCATGTTTATTTTTTGACGCTCAGAAAACAACGAAAAATTAGAACAAGTTTTATTCCTGAGCGAAGCCGCTTAGCCGCTCAAAAATTTCGCTCACATACCGCTCATTGCGTGGCCACTTCAGTAGTATTTCATATGCTTTAATTTTTTGTTGCTCACCGCTCAGCCGCTTGACGCTTAGCAGTTAAAGTACAAAATGCTAAAGAAAGAAATTTAATTTTCACCTTTTTGGTACTTTTTTTCTCCCCGTTGAAGAATCAAAAGTTTCAAAATTGTAATGGGAGCTTATAATTCACTACGTATATGTAATGAATGGAGAAAAATGTTTTGTAAAAAAGTACCAAAAATAGTTAATAATTTCGAAAAAGTACCAAATTTGTATTTTTTAGGTAAGTGTCGAATGTAATCTTTATTTCTATGTTTTTTTTGTTTGTATAAAAGAAAGATGGGATGCCAAAAAAATAAAAATTGTATCGGTTTTCTCCTTAAAGGGCTAAATTTCAAAAAAGTACCTGTCTGCTTATTCTAAAGAACAACGATAAGAATTAATTTTTTTTTTGTACCCCTTTTAGTTGTGGAGATAAAGGGTTACGGAATTTACGCGTTTTTAGCATTTTTTTAAATCCCGTCTTAGTGGATCGATTTAGCGAGCGACCAACCTTTGGTCCAAATTAAAATTTTTAGCTTCAGGCGTTTAGGCTGTGAATCAGTTGGGCAGTCAATCAAGTACATTTCAATTTTATAAATATGGATTATTGTATATAAAAAACAATCTCAAATTAAAAAAGAATCCAAACTAGATTCTAAATTTAATCACAACATAAAAATATGCTTTAAAATCTAAGCTAGAATCTGAAAAGAGCCAAAAATAAAAACCTGAACTTAAGCCAGCCCTAGAAACTCAATGAGCATCATCCCAGCATTAATCAAAATTAGAACCGTAATAAGCATCTGGGGGCTAATTCTAGCTGTCGTGACCGAATACGATTTTCAGTATCTACTGAAAGAATTAGAAATAAAATTGCTTTCGAATCGAAGAGTAGCTGATCACGACTGCTAGAATTAGCCCTCTTATTGAAATCTTATTGAAATCTAGCCTTGACACTCAATTGGAATGTGTACTAGAATCTAAACTAGAACTTAAACAAGAACCTAGAAACCATATCGGAATTTACACTTTTGTAATGCTTGTAAATGTTTTTTTTTTTTTTAAATATTTGTAATTAATTTTTTTTATTTATTGTTTCAATTGTTTGTAATCCTACATTCTTATTTAATTCAAAACGTGTCAATCTCAGCCCTCAAAAAAAATTTATACTAATGAATAGATTTTTTGCATTTATTAAAAAACTTTTTTACTATTTAAATTTTTTATTATAATTTCTTGTGTTCTGTTTATTCTATTTTCCATAGGACAAAGCAACAATTATGATTATGAATAATAAAATAATCGAGATTAAAAAAAAATTCAAGCTCATTTCATAAACAATTTATTAATTTTAAGTACTTATACTTTTTTGTGAGTTTAAATGCGAAGGTGGTTAAGGAAAAGTCTCTGTATAAAAAATAAGGTTTAAACAAGTAAAAAAGCAGAAGTCTTGCAAAATATTAAAAAAAAAGAAAATGGAAACACTTGTCTTAAGTAACTGAGTTTTTTATCAAAATTTACTTCTCATTTAAGTTCAATTCTAAAGAGAACAAAGGAAAGTTTACTGAGAGAAAGCAATTTTTTGAACTTCCTAGTCTACCCTCGTGCTATGCAACATCATTAGCATTAAAATAGCAGTGTTGAGTTGGGTTTCCATGTTGCAAAAATTTTTTTCCTTATTCGCTTAAAATAAAAGCACTCGTTGAAAACCAATTAAATGTTATTAATAGACTTTGGCAAAAAAAAAAAAAAAAAAAAAAAAAAAAATAATAATAAAATAAATAAAAAAAAAAACAAAAACGACACGAGAGATAAAACACACAAGAAAATAGCAAAAAAAAAGAAAAACCAATTGTATGAGAAAAAAGTACTTTTTTTACAGAAAAAAATTAACTCTGTTGACTTGGCTACATAAATTTTATAACAACAGTTGTTGCCAATTGTTGCAACATTTAAATAATTTTTTTCTTATACTTCAGCTTAACAGCACACAGGCACATGCACGTGAGGATTGGGCAATGCCGTTAAAATAAAAGAGCCGATAGAGGACAGTTTCAGTGAATTGGTAATTTCTAGAAGTGTTCGAAAATAAACAGAACATTATTTAGCGTTCGACTCATTATTTAGTGTTTGTGTAGACGAACACAACCCTTAATACCCTTCGTAACTGTTTTCAAGAAAGTTGCAAAGAAAGTGAACATTTTATAGTGTTCTGTTCTTCGTTAAAAATCAGGGGCCTAATTCTGGCAGTCGTGATCGAGTACTTTCTCGATTCGAAATCAATTTTATTTCTAACTCTTTTAGTCAATACTGAACAAATCAAAATTAATTTTTCAGTATAGTGAAACTCAAATTAATGCTTTAGAACACTGAAAAAATAATTCCGATTCGTTCAGTATCGACTGAAATAATTAGATATTAAATTGCTTTCGAATCGAGAAAGTACTCGATCACGACTGCCAGACTCAGGCCTCAGAATAATTGTAGGGATACTGTAGACAAACATTATATTTTAATGTTCTATAATGTTTCTTTTTTTTCAAATTTATAAAACAAAAAATTTTAACAACGACCGCAGAACGAGCAGCTTTGGTGTATTGTATAATTGTTTTGTTTGTGTTAAATTATTTCGATGGCTTTTTGTTTTTTTTCGTATGTGTATTTTGTTGTTGTAAAAAATGTTTGGTTTTTTTTCAACAGCCAAAAGGAACGAACATTAATGAGCTGAACCGAACACAATGAACTTTTTGGTTTTTTTAAGAACACCGAACGGAATTCAATGTTCTCATCTTTTGTTGAGTTGGATACAAACAGTATTATTTTTGTGTTCGAAAGATGACAAACAGCGAAACTTTATTTTGATAATGATTTTCTACACAAACACTATTAGCGTTTGTGTTTTCCACAAATCTACCGAGCCGAACACTAAGGAGCGATATAAAGTTTTTACTTTTGAACACTGATTTCTAGTAGTGATTCTTGTTTTGAGTCTAATTTTGGTTTTTAGTTTTAAGGCTCTAGTTTGAATTTAAGTTCGGATAAAGGCTCAAGGCACAAATTTAAATCAAGGATTCTTTAAATTTAGATTCTTATTCAGTTTAAGATTCAAGTTAAGATTCTTGTTGAGGTTCCAATAAAATTCTAGTTCGGGCTTTAGTTTCTATTTTAGTCACGTCTTCCGCTCAGATTATAGTTCAGTTTCTATTTTTTGGAATATAATTCTACACCTATTTCACGTTCTAAAGAGGATTCTAGTTCTGGTTCTGGCTGCGATGCCAGTTTAGACTCTAATTTGAATACGAATACGAAAAGAAGTACTCGTACCTTAATTCCAACCCTGTTTGCTAAAAATAGCCTGTGTTCTTTATTATTGCAAAAATGTTTATCATAATGTTTATGTGTTGTTTTTTCTTGTTTAATTTTATATTCAATTTAAACAAAAACTACAACGGCAACATCAAGTAAAAACAAATGCAAATGTGCAACAACATTGGCTGCATGTTGTACTGTGGCAGTAGAAACAATTGCAAAATGTTGTAAAGGCTTAACAATACAAATACGGCAATATTTATTTGTTGTTCTTTTGGTTGTTTCAGTTCTTTTGCTACTCCTTTTTTGTTTTTGGAAAAAAACTTTACAAGACCCAGGACAAAAAATTTATATGGTTTTGCATACTGTAGAAATTCAGACTTACACACACACACACACATACAGCCAAATGGGCACAAACAAAAGCAAATCCTGGCAAACTTTAAATAAAATAGGCAAGGCAGCGTTACGGCGACAAACTGATATGGGACAAAAAATAAAAAAAAAAAAACAAAACAACACAAAAATTTTAAATAAAATCGGGTTGAAAAACCAATTGCGGACGCGGTTGTAGGCCATTAAAAGTGCTTGTTGTTGAGCCTTTGCCACATGGGGTTTTATAGAATTTCATAAACACACTTGGAATACACTCACACACACACACACACACACACAGTGAAACACCAATACAAACTTAAACACACACACACACTTATACACTTAACAATAATACTACGCACCGGAAGTGACCACGACGACAGTCATTTGTAAATAGTAGAAGTTGTTGTAGTCGTTGTTTGTAAAATGAAACGACGATCGGATAGATGAACGGACGGACGGATGGTTGTATGGACGGACAGATGGTTAGTCAAAGGAAGGATGGGTAGACAAATATAACAACTGTATGTAAATTGGTGCAACCAATATCACACAAACACACACACGCACGCAAACACAGCCACAGAAAACGGACATGATAACACTGCCTTTAACAATAAAGCTCTAAAGAATATAATGCAATTCAACAAAACAGTGGGACATTATTTTTTTTAAACATTTAAAGAATTGGCTCAAAATTTGGTTAATCAATCACAGAAAAAACAAAAAAAAAAATTAATTTTTTTGGAAAAAGTTTTTTAATTTTAATACAGCCTTAACCATAAAATGCAAAATTGAAATCTATTTGGCATAAACTTAAACAAAAAAAAATGGTTTTCTAAATTGTTCAAAACATTTGACACAAACAAAGAGATTAAGCCACAGTAGGACAATATTCTTCGTTTTATTCAAATACAGATTTAAATTCAGATTATGGATCTAATTCTAGTTTAGATTTTTATTTAGAGCCTTTTTTAAATTCCAGCTCAGGTTCTTTTTCAGATTTAAGTCAACAATCTGCTTCAGTTTGTAATTCAGACTTGTTTCTAAATGTCAGCTCAGATTTCTTCCCAGCTTTAAGTCCAGATTCTACTTCTGATTTTAATTCAGATCTTTTTTTTAGATTCCAGCTCAGATTTAAGTCCAGATTCCGCTTCAGTTTGTAATTCAGACTTGTTTCTAAATGTCAACTCAGATTTAAGTCAAGATTCTACTTTCGATTTTAATTCAGATTCGTTTTTAGTGTCCAGCTCAGATTCTTTCTCAAATTTAAGTCAACATTCTGCTTCAGTTTGTAATTCAGACTTGTTTCTAAATGTCAGCTCAGTAGGTCGTTTCTGTATTTCTCGCATCGCAAAATTTCTTACATGAAGTGTGAAACAAAAAATTCCATCGTTTCTCGATTTATGAGTGTTTCTGTATTTGAATGCAAAAACAGACACAACAAATTCTGTTCATACTGGAATATTTCCAGTAATTAAGTGTCAAATAAAAGCGAAACGTCAACAAAAGAAATAAATATAATAAAAACAGGGCTGCCAGATTCGACGATTTATCGTAATTTTGACGATTTTCTTGTTCCGAAATTAACAAAGTGACGTTTTTATGATTTTTTCTAAAAAAGTGACGAAAGCAAAAACAAAATCAAAAATATTTTATAATTTTGTTGTTACTTTTTATAGAAATTCATCTTTAATTTTTAAATTTCAAACGTTGAAAATTGAAAAAAAAAAACGATATGAATGTCTGTAGAAAGCAACAACAAATTTATAAAATATTTTTGATTTTGTTTTTGCTTTTAATGAAATTGTTGGCGTTGCGTTGCGTTTTACACTATAAGCCCCTTAGTCTTCGAAATAAGATAATTGTAAATATTTTTATGTTTGTTTATTAGAAAAAAAGATATCTTTAGAAACAAGGGTTACATTTTTATATTTATCCCTATTGTGACAATTGTCCTCGAAATTGTTTGTCTCTTCGCTGAAAAATGTATCGGCAAGGGAAAGTAATGGACCGACTTGGATTATTTTGAACATTTAATACTTCTTATATACATATACAAAATATGACTGAAACTAACGGGTTTAATCGTTAATCGAAAAAAGCCAATTTGAAATTAACCGATCAGTTAATCGGGTAGTAATTAAACCATTTTTTGTTTCATTTCCCACTATTTTTGTTGCAATTCACACGTTTCATGCAAAAAGTTTTACGATGTGAGAAATACAGAAACGGGCTACAGATTTCTTCTCAGCCTTAAGTCCAGATTCTACTTTTAATTTAAATTCCGATCTTTTTTTAGATTCCAGCTAAGATTATTTCTCAGATTTAAGTCTAAATTATACTTCAAATTGTAACGTATAACTTTTTTTTTTACATTCCAACTAAAATTATATCTTTGATCTACGTCGAGACTGTGCCTCAGTTTGTATGCGTATGCGTGACAAACTTTGTTTTTTTCCTCCTTCGCCTACAATCTTCTTCTGTTTGCCTTTCAATTTAAAGGGGTCTTAGCTTTATTATTGTGTTGTGACCAAGGCGCATTAAACTCGGTGTTTTAACGGCAAATTTAATTCGCATTTTAGTTTCGATAACAGTCAATAATTTAAACGGCAAATTAAATTCGCATTTTAGTTTCGATAACAGTCATTAATTTTAAAGCCGATTCGTATGTTGCATGTAGTTGGGATCTTATGGGTCGATTACGGGTGGCAACTAAACTGAAGTTGAGTTGCAAGGAGTGAAATCTGGCAACGCCGCTCATGTTAATATTGTTACGTTTTTCCCTTAATAAACGCGTTCGGTTTACTCCCTTTATAATAAACCGTTGAGTTCTTTTAATTGCAAATAAAAAATAAATACACACACTTATTCAACTTAACAAACTTTATTTTGTTCACAATTGTTAGTAACGAACAGAACCGTTTTTCAAAACAAACTAAACTAATTTCAATTTTTGGGAATAAAAAATTTTAATTTCAAAAGATTTTGTTATTTGTGCTTAATTCCCAGTTTTTATTCTTGATAAAAACACTTGAAATTTATTGTTGATGGGATAAGCTATTCCTATGCATTTCACTGGTTGCTTAGGCCAGATCATCAGGAAACTTCATCCATAAAGATTTTAGACAAACTAAAGATATTAAACCAAATAAAACTGTTAAACGTATAAGACTTATAGCAACAGTTTTACTTGTAACAATATCAAAGCTTGAACAAAATACATCAACAATAAAAAAGTGGGTTTATCTCGTCTTACACTCCCCACTACAATTAGTTGAAATTCTCTCAACATTAATTGTAGTTGTAAGTAGGTTAAGAAAAACAAAATAAAAAACAAACAACAACTTACAAAAGATGTTGTCAATTAAGTGTTTTTTTAGGCCGTGCACTTGCCTGTTTATTATCAAAAAGTAATTTCAATTTTTGGGAATAAAAAATTTTAATTTCAAAAGATTTTGTTATTTGTGCTTAATTCCCAGTTTTTATTCTTGATAAAAACACTTGAAATTTATTGTTGATGGGATAAGCTATTCCTATGCATTTCACTGGTTGCTTAGGCCAGATCATCAGGAAACTTCATCCATAAAGATTTTAGACAAACTAAAGATATTAAACCAAATAAAACTGTTAAACGTATAAGACTTATAGCAACAGTTTTACTTGTAACAATATCAAAGCTTGAACAAAATACATCAACAATAAAAAAGTGGGTTTATCTCGTCTTACACTCCCCACTACAATTAGTTGAAATTCTCTCAACATTAATTGTAGTTGTAAGTAGGTTAAGAAAAACAAAATAAAAAACAAACAACAACTTACAAAAGATGTTGTCAATTAAGTGTTTTTTTAGGCCGTGCACTTGCCTGTTTATTATCAAAAAGTAATTTCAATTTTTGGGAATAAAAAATTTTAATTTCAAAAGATTTTGTTATTTGTGCTTAATTCCCAGTTTTTATTCTTGATAAAAACACTTGAAATTTATTGTTGATGGGATAAGCTATTCCTATGCATTTCACTGGTTGCTTAGGCCAGATCATCAGGAAACTTCATCCATAAAGATTTTAGACAAACTAAAGATATTAAACCAAATAAAACTGTTAAACGTATAAGACTTATAGCAACAGTTTTACTTGTAACAATATCAAAGCTTGAACAAAATACATCAACAATAAAAAAGTGGGTTTATCTCGTCTTACACTCCCCACTACAATTAGTTGAAATTCTCTCAACATTAATTGTAGTTGTAAGTAGGTTAAGAAAAACAAAATAAAAAAACAAACAACAACTTACAAAAGATGTTGTCAATTAAGTGTTTTTTTAGGCCGTGCACTTGCCTGTTTATTATCAAAAAGTAATTTCAATTTTTGGGAATAAAAAATTTTAATTTCAAAAGATTTTGTTATTTGTGCTTAATTCCCAGTTTTTATTCTTGATAAAAACACTTGAAATTTATTGTTGATGGGATAAGCTATTCCTATGCATTTCACTGGTTGCTTAGGCCAGATCATCAGGAAACTTCATCCATAAAGATTTTAGACAAACTAAAGATATTAAACCAAATAAAACTGTTAAACGTATAAGACTTATAGCAACAGTTTTACTTGTAACAATATCAAAGCTTGAACAAAATACATCAACAATAAAAAAGTGGGTTTATCTCGTCTTACACTCCCCACTACAATTAGTTGAAATTCTCTCAACATTAATTGTAGTTGTAAGTAGGTTAAGAAAAACAAAATAAAAAACAAACAACAACTTACAAAAGATGTTGTCAATTAAGTGTTTTTTTAGGCCGTGCACTTGCCTGTTTATTATCAAAAAGTAATTTCAATTTTTGGGAATAAAAAATTTTAATTTCAAAAGATTTTGTTATTTGTGCTTAATTCCCAGTTTTTATTCTTGATAAAAACACTTGAAATTTATTGTTGATGGGATAAGCTATTCCTATGCATTTCACTGGTTGCTTAGGCCAGATCATCAGGAAACTTCATCCATAAAGATTTTAGACAAACTAAAGATATTAAACCAAATAAAACTGTTAAACGTATAAGACTTATAGCAACAGTTTTACTTGTAACAATATCAAAGCTTGAACAAAATACATCAACAATAAAAAAGTGGGTTTATCTCGTCTTACACTCCCCACTACAATTAGTTGAAATTCTCTCAACATTAATTGTAGTTGTAAGTAGGTTAAGAAAAACAAAATAAAAAACAAACAACAACTTACAAAAGATGTTGTCAATTAAACAACAATAAATTTCAAGTGTTTTTATCAAGAATAAAAACTGGGAATTAAGCACAAATAACAAAATCTTTTGAAATTAAAATTTTTTATTCCCAAAAATTGAAATTACTTTTTGATAATAAACAGGCAAGTGCACGGCCTAAAAAAACACTTAATTGACAACATCTTTTGTAAGTTGTTGTTTGTTTTTTATTTTGTTTTTCTTAACCTACTTACAACTACAATTAATGTTGAGAGAATTTCAACTAATTGTAGTGGGGAGTGTAAGACGAGATAAACCCACTTTTTTATTGTTGATGTATTTTGTTCAAGCTTTGATATTGTTACAAGTAAAACTGTTGCTATAAGTCTTATACGTTTAACAGTTTTATTTGGTTTAATATCTTTAGTTTGTCTAAAATCTTTATGGATGAAGTTTCCTGATGATCTGGCCTAAGCAACCAGTGAAATGCATAGGAATAGCTTATCCCATCAACAATAAATTTCAAGTGTTTTTATCAAGAATAAAAACTGGGAATTAAGCACAAATAACAAAATCTTTTGAAATTAAAATTTTTTATTCCCAAAAATTGAAATTACTTTTTGATAATAAACAGGCAAGTGCACGGCCTAAAAAAACACTTAATTGACAACATCTTTTGTAAGTTGTTGTTTGTTTTTTATTTTGTTTTTCTTAACCTACTTACAACTACAATTAATGTTGAGAGAATTTCAACTAATTGTAGTGGGGAGTGTAAGACGAGATAAACCCACTTTTTTATTGTTGATGTATTTTGTTCAAGCTTTGATATTGTTACAAGTAAAACTGTTGCTATAAGTCTTATACGTTTAACAGTTTTATTTGGTTTAATATCTTTAGTTTGTCTAAAATCTTTATGGATGAAGTTTCCTGATGATCTGGCCTAAGCAACCAGTGAAATGCATAGGAATAGCTTATCCCATCAACAATAAATTTCAAGTGTTTTTATCAAGAATAAAAACTGGGAATTAAGCACAAATAACAAAATCTTTTGAAATTTTTTTCAAACTAAACTAATATTACATGAGTCACCCCTTTTTATATTTCATAATTATTTCTAGATTTTTCCTGAACCTTCCCGTAAAAACTATTTATTATGTTCTATCACCATTTCTAGAAATTACTGGGAAATTTATATAGGAACTATTTTTAAAATAACAGTTGTGTTGAAAATTATACATGACAATTTAAAGTAACATAAAACTATAACTTACAAGATAACTTATAACTATAACTATAAATAATTCTTAGATAATTTAACTTTCGTAACAATATATAAAATAATTTATTTTAGTACATATATTTAAATACAAGCGGCGTTGCCGGATTTCGCTGCTGGCAACTCAACTTCAGTTGTTTAGTTATTCACAATTTGAACATTAAAAATTTTCCTCCACCCCACTGTAAAGCCATTTGGTTTTTTTTTCGAAATAATTTTTTCTTTGAACTGTTATTGTAAAGAAAGTAGAAAAAAAATCAGCAACAAAACTTTTAACTAAAGCCATTTTTAGGTTAAACCTGGCCACGAGTATGACTTTCATTGTCCCGACTTTTCTCTGCCTATAAAATCTGCAAATTTAAATAACAAATGCTTTTTTTATTCCAACATTATTCCGTTTCCCTGTCCAATGCCCCACTCGAATACAATTGAATAAAATTGAGTTCTTTTTTTTCGGCGAACATTTAAACAAAAAAAAATGCTTTTACTACAGTTTAATACACTCAAAACATGTTTGGGGTTATTAAAATTACACAGAAAAACTACAGCAACAATAAAAATAAGGAAATAACGTAGAGATAAATGAATATAAACAATTTTTGGTAACAAATAAAAAAAAAAAAAAAATACAAAATAATATTTTTATGTATACCAAACAGAAAATGTTGGCAACAAATTGAAAACGGAAAAACAACGAAAAAAAAACAATTAAAGAAAACCATTAAACAAATTGAATTAAAAGACATGTACAAATGATTTCTAAATATTATTAACAAAGAAAATAAGTTCAAGTTTCGATTCTAGTTCAGTTCTTGTTCAGTTCTAGTTCACTTCAAGTTCGGTTCAAGTTCAGTTCTTAAATGTAAATTATTTCAAAATGTCAATAAATAAATGAGTTAAAAAAAAAAAAGAAAAAAGTTCAGTTCTAGTTCAGTTCTAGATCAGTTCCAGTTCAGTTCTAGTTCAGTTCTAGTTCAGTACTTATTCAGTTCTAGCTCAGCTTTAGTTCAATTCTAGTTCAGTTCTAGTTCTAATTCAGTTCTAGTTCAGTTCTAGTTCAGTACTAATTCAGTTCTAGTTCAGTTTTAGTTCAGTTCTAGTTCAGTTCTAGCTCACTACTAATTCAGTTCTAGTTCAGTTCTAGTTCTGTTCTAGTTCTGTACTAGTTCTGTTCTAGTTCTGTTCTAGTTCAGTTCTAGTTCAGTTCTAGTTCAGTTCTAGTTCAGTTCTAGTTCAGTTCTAGTTCAGCTCAAGATCAGCTCTAGTTCAGTTCTAATTCAGTTCTAGCTCAGTTCTAGTTCAGTACTAATTCAGTTCTAGTTTAGTTCTAGTTCAGTTCTAGTTCAGTTCTAGTTCATTTCTAGTTCAGTTCTAGTTCAAACTTTTATTATTAGACCGAAAGTATTGAAGTCTAAGGGGAATATTATTTCTGGAAGTGCGAATAAGAACTGAAAACTCAACATAACGAAGTAGGCATTCTAAAGCAATTTCACTGTTTATCAAATTCTGCATGAAAAAGATGTTCACATATCGTTGAAGGTATTTAGTCAGAAACTACAGATTTTCGTTATTTAAAATTATTTAATTGTCTTATTTAATTGACTTATTTTCTTAAGAGCAGATGGTTACGATTGACAGCTGCTGTGCTAGACTTAAGTTATTAAATTTATTTATATATCAGAGAACTGCAAAAACCACTATTTTTGTTGGTTTACTCATACGCCATAATTAACATTAACTCTATGCCTGCAAAACAAAGTTCAACGTTGGTAATTTTGACATCGTTTTGTATACATTTGATTTGTGCATGTGTGAGTTTTTTATTGAAAGTGCTTTGTTTGTATTTATTGTTGCGCACGCAATAAAACAATTTCTTAAAGTCAAACGGCATTTATTCCTTTGCTTTTGCATTTAAGTAGTCATTGTCCACTCGATGACACAACGACGAATGTAAATTGGTATGAGTACGAGTCGCTTTGTTGGTATGATTATTGTAGGCATAAGTTCAAATAAACTAGTTGTATTGTCCAATTTGTTTTTGTGTTTACCCTGCAAATAATATTGGGCCAAATGGACTACTCTTTGGATTAGTCTGATGTAATGCAAGCATGGACTATGCCATTGTTAAAAAGTGTTTGTAGTGAGACGACAGGTCTTCGTTTTTTCACGAAATGTGTTCGTTTTTAAACGACTTCAAAACTTATCCTCTTGAGATACCATGAAGTAGTTTTAATACTACTCCTTTGTAATCCAAAGGTTATATGGCCCTGCCCTAGGGTATCGTTATCTTAAATATACCATGTTTTTTCGAGACGTTTGGGTTACTTTTGGACTAGTCCTAGTCCCTTGTGGGCTACATTTTACACGCGTGTTTGGACTAGTCCTTTTATTTGCAGGGTATTTTTTTAAAAGCGTAAAAAGCAACATTAACAACAAAAACAACAAAACATTGTACATACAGAACTACTGTGCTTTTTAAGAAATGATAAAAAATAAAAACGTCTTCTGTTTCTATGGAAATGGTTTCAGCTTCTGAATAGTCATCAGAGCAATGATTTTTGTGTATTTTTCTTTGTATATGTTTTTTACCAAAGCAATAATTGACGAACGAAGCTAAACATGGTATGAATGGCAAAGCCAAAACGCTGTACATGACTTGAATGAATTTTAAAACAACACCGATGTGTGTGGCTGAGAAAGTTTGATTGCATGGACACAAATGAGTGTATTTGATGTTGTTGATTTAATGAAAATTTTTTGCAATCGCACAAAGCCGTTCTCTGATATATATATATATATATATATATATATATATATATATATATATATATATATATATATATATATATATTGAACTCTTATATCTAGCAAAATAGGTTTAGAAGATTAATAAGTTTGAAATGGGTTTTTTACGGAAGTAAGTTCATATTTGGATACCAATGCAGTGTTCGAAAACAGAATAAGGATTTTAGTTTTTTAGAATGTGCCTCATGCTGGGTGTCCCAGATGAATTAAGCGTATTCTAGAATAGGTTTCACTCATGAAATATATATAATTGTCTAATGACACAAGGCTCATTAAACTCCTTTCCCCAACGTTTGATAAACCCTAGAACATATTAAGTCTTGTTGACAGTCAGCGATATATGTGCAATAAAGTTAAATACCATAATCAAGGAAAGTATCTACTCTTTTGAGTTGATGCTTATTAAGTGTATAGCTACAGGGTACTGGAATTCTTCTGTAGACTAACATATGCTTACATTTTTCCAATAAACCTGGCCGTATGTCGTCAATGGTGGCTTCAATATTGGCTTCGAATGCTCCAATATTTGCTGGTTTTTCGGCATGAAGCAATTACTTAACTTAGCCCCTTAAAAAGTAATCCAGAGGACTTAAATCGCACGAACGAAGAGGTCAGTGTTCAGCCCAGTGCTAGAAATAAATGTGGCACCAAACTGATTTTGCAATAAATCGATTGTTAAGCGCGCTGTATGGTCAGTTGCTCCATCTCGTTGGAACCAAATGTCATTGGTATTTAGCTGTTTAATAAAGCAAAGAAAAAAAAAATCAGTCACTCGCCATTCACTGTAACGGCAGCTCCTTGCTCCTTTCGAAAGAGCGTGTTAAACGCACTAAACAGATAATTTTATTAGATGCAATGGTAATTTGTCAATGGATTGAGTATTATCTTCGCTCAAGATACGGAAATTTTGCTTATTAAAGTAGTTATTTAACCAAAAATATCTTTTTTAAGTGGACGAACTCTGTGAACAAATTTTTTTTCAAAGTGAATTTTCACAATTTGGAAGTGTTGTTCTATCGTTAAACGACTCATGATCACTTGCCAAACCTCACTGAATGGAAATTGCAACACAGTGCGACATTCCCAGCTGTTAAACCAAAGTTATCGATATCGAAAGTGCTCATGCAGCTAAACAAACACTCTATATTATGGTTAAGACATTTGTAGCTTTGGAATATGATTTCTGTGTATTGAGTATTGGTGTGAGACCGTTTAGTTTAGCATAATTTTAGTTTTGGATGTATTTATACACAGCTCATTATCATGGCACCATCTTGTAATATTTTTTAGTTCACTTTGCAGATTATCGTACGCGATATCAATGTTTTTTTTTTAATATTTTTAATTAATTTGAGTTCATAGACTTCTAAATATTTCCTAAGTGCCGGTTCACACACGCCAAGTCTTGAGTTATTTGAAGAGACGAGTTTGACGAGTTTGACTCGTCAAGTCTTGAGTTTTTAGGAGAGAGGGGAAAAGAAAGTGGCATTCTCTTTTTCCATTCTCTCCTAAAAACTCAAGACTAGACGTGTCAAACTTGACGTGTGTGAACCGGCACTAAACGAATGTTTTTTAACTGCATTTCTTGTATCTTTTCTTTAAATTTTTTTTTTCATAAATGTTCTTATTAGCCTCAAATAAGCCCATAAATCTTCAGAGCTTTTATATTTGATTTAAGATCTGTGAAAAAAAGCTGGTTGCTGTATATAAAATTCTTTTTAGGCGATTAAAATATATTTTCGTTTTATTATCCTTTCTTTGTCGTTTTTATTTTCAATATATTTTATTAAAAGTTTTTTCTTTCAAAGTTTTCGAGCAGAGTCTATTAAATGCTTTTATTGCAACATGTCGCCGCCATATTTTATTATATGTATGTATTTTTTTGCAACTATTTTCGTTTGCAACGGTATTTTTTTATTTTATGTGTTGCAAGAATTGTTATTTTTGTTTTATACGTAGAAGTAAATTTTTCCAGCTGCAACAAATGCTGGCGAAAATTTGCCATATTTGCATAAAAATGGTTTACAAAAGAAGGATTTTTCCTATATTTTTCCTTCTTTTTTTTTAATCCAAATTAAATTCTTACTGTATTCCGGGCAACAGCAACAATAAGAATTGTAATAAAATGAAGGCACTCATACTAAAATTAGTTGTTTGCTTCGGAACTCATACATTTTGTATGAGCCTTAACTTTGTTTTTGCTTTGTGCCTCAGTTTGCTCAATGTTGCACAAGGTTTCTGCTTCTACTCTGTTATAAAGTGAGACTTTTTTAAACGTATTTTATATTTTTCTTTATATTTTCACAGAAATTTGTTGTAGCTTTTGTATTTTTTGTCACCAGTTTTTCCATTTTATTTGTTTTATATTCATTGGCGCATAAAATTCATTCATGAAAATCCTCCTGCGGCAGCTTTAAAGTGTGCAATTAAATTGATTTTTTTTGACTGAATTTTTTTTGTACCTCATCGCTCTTGGAAAAGGTAGACAACCAATCTTCTGTATGTATATGAGACATACACATCATGGCAAAGCACATGGCAAGTATTTTGCCTTTGAAGTTCATGGCAAAGAGTAAGAAATAATAGCGAAATTCCAATTGAATTTTAAAATTGTCTCTTTTGCAACAGAATGTGCCATTTGCTATTTAAAATACAAATTTTTTAAGCTTCTTAATATAAGTGTATGAGTTTCCGCTTTCTTTTAATTTCAAATATTTTAATAATTTCATAGTTAAGGAAATGTTGCATTGCCTGCCTTTTTTCCCCCTACAAACTTTTTTATTTTTTGGCACTTCTTTCTCAAATGTTCCCTCCCTTTTATTTGTGCTTATTTCATATTGTTTTTAGCTCTTTTTTTTTCTTTGTAAAGCTTAATGTATGCATTGTTAACATGCAAACTGTTATGTGTCAAAAGTACAACATTAAACATTTAATTAATGCCAAATTTTTTTCAACTCCAACTTAAATGTATAATTTGCGTGCGGTTACACCTCATTTGTATGTTTGTTGCTGCTACACAACGTTGGTTTCAGATAATAAAAAGCACTAGCAACATGTTGAAAAAGTTGAGATGTTTGATGCAAATGCAAATTACTTAAGAAATTGAAAATAGCAAGCACTAAAAAAAAAATATCAATCCATATACACAAAAATGTTGCTAAGCATGTTGCGCCAAAGTTTTAACATAATTATACCCTTCACCACAGGTGGAAAAGGGTATATATAAGTTTGTCACTCCGTTTGTAATTTCTACAATATTGATCTTAGACCCTTTAAAGTATATATATTCTGGGTCCTTATGAGGAGAGAAGTTGATTTAACGATATCCGTCCGTCTGTCCATCTTACGTTTGATATGTGTTTTCCGGAGACTCCAGACATGATAGCGGCTAGGTTGTTTGACATTTATGTCACATATAGTCCACCATTTCTTGCTTTTGAAATACAGCCAGATCGGTCCAACAATGGCTGAGATGAAACCAAAAAACCACAACTGCCTCTAATTTTTCCAAAAAATCGCTTGTGGTTGTTGTATTTTTATTACTTTTTTCTGTATATCTGGAGAACAGCAAGAGCCAAAATTTTCAAATTGGATACAAACATTTAGGCTATAAACACACACCATCCCACAAAATGTGGGCGGGATTGGAGAAGTGGGCGTGGAATCTCCCATACAAAAAGTATTACAAATTTTATAAATACCTGATTTTTTTTACTGTAATATGACCTATGGTTACGCCTTATATATCAATTTTTAATAGAAAATATTTTCTGAAAAACTCGGGAAAATCGGTTCAGATACGAAAAAGTTATGACCAAAATATTAATTTTTTTTTTTGAAAAATACCGATTTTCGGGAACCATAGATCTTCCCGAGTCCAAGTTTTATAACCAAAATACCAAAATAACTGGCAAATTTCTTCTTTAACACGTTGGTACATAAATCTGTCAAATCGGTTAAGAAATAGCAGAGTTAGGACCAAAATACTGAAATCCCAAAAATTACTCTTTTTTATAATTAAGTTTGTTTTGATACCCTTCACCGAAGGTCCAAACACCCTATAAAGTATATATATTCTGGGTCCTTATGAAAAGCGAAGTTTAAATCTGGTTGTCGTCTCTTCTTCCCCCCCCCCCCCTACCGCCCTTCGCATTTGTTTACATATACTAGGATAATGCCCAATATGATTTTCGTTATCACCCTTCTTTATTATTTCATATATTTAACGAAATAATTTTAACAAATAGAAACTAGGAATTTTTGTGTTTTTTTTGCTTATTCAAAACTCGCCAAAAGAGATAAATCTACGGTAGGACAACATTGCCTTTACAAAAAGAAAACAAACAAAAAACTGTGTTGAGTTGTAAACAGTAAACGGTCCATATTTTATTTTAATGATATTTAAACAGCGTTCCTTCATGGTTCAGTTGTCTAGGGGGTGTGTTAAGTTAGAAACTGTGAGTTCCCTGGTTCGAATCTTGGTTTTTTAAAAAGAATTTTTTTTTTAATATTATTATGTTCTAAAAACGATTTAAAAAAAATATTAACCAGTTTTCGCTTTTGAAATTTCGTTTATAATGAAGTTTTAATATTTGTAAATATGTATGTATGTATATGTAAACATTATTTAGTTGCTCTGTATTCTGCTCGCACAATGGTGAAGGGTATATAAGATTCGGCGCAGCCTTACTTGTTTTATTTAAATTTGTTGAATTCAATAGACAAAAAAAGCAAACAGATTTTTTTAAAACATTGTTTAAGTAACATTTATATTACGAAAAATGCTTAACTTCAAAGGCAACATGTTGCCGAAAGCTGAGATAAAAGACAATAAAAGAATGTTTATTTTGTTAAAAAAATAGTTTCAACAAACAAGAGTTTCATTATAATTTTGTACTTTTTAAATATTACTCAAAATTTTGCGCAACATATTGCTTTATCGCTCCAGCAACATGTTACCACAAGGTGTAATAATAGTCTAGTCACATTTAGAAAAGAATTCCAATAAACAAATTATTACAAAATTTCAGTAACTTAAGCAAAAATTAAAGAGCAAATGGTTACTAAGCATCCTAAGCGAAATTAAAGCAAATTTTTCTAGAAACGAAAATGTTGCTAAGAAGCTAAATATTGCTAGAGCTTTGTAGTCCAAACATTTTAATTTATAATAGTTGCCACACCTTAATCATATTGCAAAGCGAAAAAATTAAAAAAAAAATTCAGGAAAGAAACAAAAATGTTGCTGGGAAGTTACATACATGTTGCTTTGAAGTTACATGTAGCTATAGCTTTAATGGCAAAATTTTTGGAGTCACAACAGCCCTATACAGTCGTGTTGCAAAGTTAATAAATATAGGAAATTTTAACAAATGTTGATACAAATGTTGCTGAAACTTTGCTTTTACAACATTTTGAAACAGTTATTTTAGGTAAAACATTTAAAATTACAAAAAAAATTCCTTAGCATAACTTTTATAACGATTTAATCTCCACTTTATCTCTATTTCAATCTGCTTCGACAACATAACTCTGCGAATAATGTCATATTGCATTTTCACATATTTATTTTTCACCACTTCCACCATTTTCCTTTTTTATCATTTTTAATTTACTTTTAATGTTTATTTTATTTATTATCACTTAAAAAAAGAGTTTGCCGCAAAAAAAGTTTTTTATTCATTCCTGTTTTTTCCCTCAACCACTGAATTATTTAAAATCAAATGTTTTTTTTTTTTTGTATACCATTTTTTTTAGTGCGTGATCATTGCCATCGTCAACGTAGCGAAGGTGTAGATGTAAAAGCCCGCCGTAAACTGATTATAGCCAGTGGTTTGTGTTTATTTTTCATGATATGCGAAATTGTGGGTAAGTTTTAACGAATTCGTTTCCCCATTGTGTGTACACACAACAAACAAAGAATATTAAATAGATGAAAATGAAAAAATGAGTAAAAAAACAAAAATTTAACTGCGAATTGGTAAGAAAAAAGCCACATAGAATATAAACGCAAAAGGAAACTATGGGAAAACGTTAATGGCATTTAATGAGAAGAAAATTAACCCAAACTAACACAATTTTTTTTAAAGCCTAAAGTTGTGATGTGTGTATGTTTGGTAATAAAATTGGAAGTTATATGTACAAATTTAAAATTTGTTTAGGGTTTCGAGATAACTAGACTTTGACTAGACAACGGAATAGACTATGACTAAATAACGACTACCTTATGATGAACTGAAAACAACAACGACTAGACTATGACTAGACTATGATAAGACTATGACTAGACTATGACTAGACTATGACTAGACCATGACTAGACTATGACTAGACTATGACTAGACTATGACTAGACTATGACTAGACTATGACTAGACTATGACTAGGCTATGACTAGACTATGACTAGACTATGACTAGACTATGACCGACTATGACTAGACTATGACTAGACTATGACTAGACTATGACTAGACTATGACTTGACTATGACTAGACTATGACTTGACTATGACTAGACTATGACTAGACTATGACCAGACGATGACTAGACTATGACTACACTATGACTAGACTATGACTAGACTATGACTAGACTATGACTAGACTATGACTAGACTATGACTAGACTATGACTAGACTATGACTAGACTATGACTAGACTATGACTAGACTATGACTAGACTATGACTAGACTATGACTAGACTATGACTAGACTATGACTAGACTATGACTAGACTATGACTAGACTATGACTAGACTATGACTAGACTATGACTAGACTATGACTAGACTATGACTAGACTATGACTAGACTATGACTAGACTATGACTAGACTATGACTAGACTATGACTAGACTATGACTAGACTATGACTAGACTATGACTAGACTATGACTAGACTATGACTAGACTATGACTAGACTATGACTAGACTATGACTAGACTATGACTAGACTATGACTAGACTATGACTAGACTATGACTAGACTATGACTAGACTATGACTAGACTATGACTAGACTATGACTAGACTATGACTAGACTATGACTAGACTATGACTAGACTATGACTAGACTATGACTAGACTATGACTAGACTATGACTAGACTATGACTAGACTATGACTAGACTATGACTAGACTATGACTAGACTATGACTAGACTATGACTAGACTATGACTAGACTATGACTAGACTATGACTAGACTATGACTAGACTATGACTAGACTATGACTAGACTATGACTAGACTATGACTAGACTATGACTAGACTATGACTAGACTATGACTAGACTATGACTAGACTATGACTAGACTATGACTAGACTATGACTAGACTATGACTAGACTATGACTATGACTATGACTAGACTATGACTAGACTATGACTTGTAAATGAATAATGCTGCTCAGGAAAGTTGTGTGAAGATTTCATTAATAGGATAATGAAGGAAAGGTGTTCAGCTGTTCCGAACCTTCCCTAGAGACGGAAAGTTGAAAGAATGTAGGAATAAGGCTGTTTTTAACGGAGTTATCGTGCGGGTACTAGATGATACCGCGCTATCACTACGTCCAACAAAGAAAAAAAAAAAAAAAAAAAAAATTGTATATGACTAAACAATGACTAGAATGTTACTAAAACTATGACTACTCTTTGCTGTTAACTACAGTTCATATTTCTTTTGGAAATTAAATTTCTTCTTTATATTTAAAATTTTATTTAAAAGTCAAAAATGTCTTACTTCAACTTCACCTTTCAATCTGTGACCAAACCTCCACCCACCTGCCAGTCATTCAATATTGTTTTAACAAAATAAAAAAAAAGGTTACAATTTGATTGTTACTTCCTTTTGTAGCATATTGTTTAAACTTAACAAAGTGATAAAACTAACAACTCCGCCTTTTTAGTGTTTTTGTAACGAGTAAAACCAATTGATTCTGACATTTGTAACGAAAACTTAAAAAAAAGTTGAATTGAAATGAAAATCTGTTACTCCTATTGCCAACAATTTAAAACATTCGACATTTTGTTTTATTTTCCCGAAAACAATTTGAGAAGTATCGTTTTTCATATGTTAAAATAAACATAAAAATAATGTGTAATTTTTATGTCCTTACAGGTGGTATTTTATCCAATAGCTTGGCAATCGCAACAGATGCTGCTCATTTGTTAACGGATTTCGCCAGTTTTATGATTTCACTGTTTGCTATTTGGATTGCCGGACGACCTTCAACTCAGCGGTAAGTGTGATGTTTTTTTTTCTTCTTAATATTTATGAACAGCTTCTTTGTGCTATAGAAAAATCGAAAGCGACGTCGAGAGTAGGTATATGGCCTTTATATTTATATTAAAGGACTCTTTTACTTCTTCTTTTCCTTTGGTAGTTTTTTCTTCTTAATGTTTGATCATTTAATTTAATGTCGAATTTGTACAAAATAATGTTTTTTCTTTGATTTTTTGTTAACGTTTGCCAGACATGAAATTTTCTACAAGGACATTTAAAGTCCAATCGTTTGTGTGTCGTTCGACCAAGAGGCAAAAAAAGGACATAGAAAGAAACTGAAGCAGAAAATTATAGTTTTTTTATGATTTACAATTTGTGTTAATAATTGGTATTAGAAAATAGCATGCAATTATTAAATATTTCAAAGATATTTAGGATAAATTTGCTGAGGGGGGGGGGGGGGGGGGGGAAATGAAAGTTAAAAAGATTGATGCAGTGTAATTTGTACACACTTAATAGTAAAATTTTAAAATGTCGGTAATAAATAAATTCTAGTGTTAGCTATTGGAAAAAGTTATATAGACTAACGGGCCGATTACGGATGGCAACACAACTGAAGTTGAGTTGCCAGCAGCGAAATCGGGCAACGCCGATCATGTTAAAATATACAAAATTATTTTATTTTATATTTTAACGCCAGCGGCATTGGCTGATCTCGCTGCTGGCAACTCAACTTCAGTTCAGTTGGAATCTAACTTAACTAAGACTAAGACTAAGACTAAGACTAAGACTAAGACTAAGACTAAGACTAAGACTAAGACTAAGACTAAGACTAAGACTAAGACTAAGACTAAGACTAAGACTAAGACTAAGACTAAGACTAAGACTAAGACTAAGACTAAGACTAAGACTAAGACTAAGACTAAGACTAAGACTAAGACTAAGACTAAGACTAAGACTAAGACTAAGACTAAGACTAAGACTAAGACTAAGACTAAGACTAAGACTAAGACTAAGACTAAGACTAAGACTAAGACTAAGACTAAGACTAAGACTAAGACTAAGACTAAGACTAAGACTAGTAGGTAGGTAGAAAGTCTGGTGTGGTGTCCCCTTCACACCTTCACCCAGTGACCAATATTGTCCATTTTGACGCCTTATTTAGAGACAGATATGTAAAGATGAAAAGTATGTGAAATAAAGAGCGAAAGCATAAGACACATTAAAAAGATAGATAGGAAAGAAAGTTTCGCACCAAATCCGATCCTACTCAACCAAGTTCGCCCTACGTGTGGCCCGCACCCAGTCTCCAGGCCAACCCCATTAGGAATCCTATCAGACCCTCGAGTCCACAACCCGAGACTGCCCCTAATTCGCCCAGAAATCTACTGTCCAGCCACCTCAGCCTGCTGCCCTGTAGCCTGGGACAGTGGCACAGAATGTGCTCAACTCTCTTCAACTCCTCCAGGCCCCCAAACATCCTCACACATCCTCACCGCCATCCTGCCTATCATACAGTGGCCTCCGAATCGGATTTCCTAAGCACCGGCCACAGCGTCCGTGATACCCGACAGTCCGTTCGGTTCCCCCAGGTCCGATTTGTCGCGCCCAGAAGCCATTCCCTGATGCTTCAAAAATATAAGCCTATTGTAGGCCTAACCTCCTCCATACAGTTAGGATCCTCCATCTGCAAGACTAAGACTAAAATACAAGACTGCAATTTGAAATCTTAAAAAAACTATACAAAATATTGGTTTGTAAAAAAACAACTATTCAAACAGCAATCATGAAACAAAAAACTATAATGCTCTTCTTTCGCAAGCTGTTGGCACAGAGGGAATTCTTGAGAAAAAAAATGGCAGCACAACTCCATAATCAAGAAACGAACAGTTAATGCAAAAGCTTTTACAATATAAATTTTTTACCAACCAACATCAATGCTGTGTAAGTTCATCTTTTTTGCATTTATTTTTCGTAGTAAGCTTTTAGGCTGATTTTTTTCTTATGCATGTTTAAGAGAGTACGAGTATCAAATGCTGTTTTAATGTATGTGTATCTATAGTTTTTTAGCATATTTAGTTTTTTAACAATTTTTTTTCTTTCTTTTGGCTTGAGCTGGTGTTTTGGTAAAATTTTTTATTATTATTTTTTTTTTTTGGATTTTGTTTTGTAAAAGAACGTATTACTTTATATATATTTTCGGGTTTTTTTTTTATTTTGCAAATATCTAAAAGAAAAAAACTTTACGAGTATAAGTGAGTAGCTTTGAATATTTTATGAAAATGAGATTGGTTTTTTCCACAACTAACAGACAGGGTTCGTATGCTGCGATGTTTGTTTGTTTGTTGTAGGCTTTACCCAGGCAGTCAGTCTTGTGGTTGTTTGTGGCCAAATGGGGTTTAACAGTAAAAGACTGACTATATGGGTTTTTTTATGCCTGAGTTTTTTTTTTGTACCAACAGAGTTCACATAGAGAAAATAAAGTCAAAACATTATTTTGGTTTTTTATTGTTGACGTTATTTCTCTAAAGATTTGTTTATAAGTTTAAATGTAGATACAATATTCTAAACTGTAAGAAAACAAAATTGCTAAAATTGCTTAAAAAAAAAGAAATACGAGTTGTAATTCTTGGTAACTGCCTAAAATTAGGCTTCAAAGAAAATATATTACATTTTTATTTAAATTATTTATTTGATAAAAAACGACATACACAAATAAGAACGAAGAACAATATTTGTGTTTATTTGATAGAGTATATTTTGTTTAAATAACTTAGAGGTGACATCGTTTTGACGCAGTTTCTCTAATAAATGCTACAAAATTGTGGCAGTTAAATAGTTTGGAAGAAAGTTGAAAAAAACTAAAAGATTTGTATTAAAATCGATATTCACTGCCTGTTTGAAGAAAATTAAAACAAGTGAGTGAGTGAGAAATTATGTATTTTGAAAACAAAAACAAATGTTCGGTTTTATTGTTGTTTTCAATATAATTTCTCATTCACTGACTTGTTTTATTATTCTAAAAACTGGCAGTTAATTTATATTGTAAAAAGTCAATTTGTATAACAATCCAAATATAGTTCTATTGATACATGAATCATGTATGTCTGCGATAAAATGTCAAGGTTATATTTCCAGCGATAATTTAAAGTTTAGTTCTGTTCTGTTCTGTTATTGTGATGGTAATCCGGGAGTTATTCAATAAATCCGTGAGCTTTTGAATTCTCAGCCTCTTTAACCGGAAGGGCACCAACAGACTTTCTCGTGATTTGAGGAAAAAATGAAAAAAGTAAATTTTGTTGGCTCATTAAGCATTTCATAGCAAAAATCCATGAATTAGGCTACGAATTGCTCCCTCCTCTGCCCTATTTACCGGACTTAGACCTGATTGACTATTTCTTGTTTCCAAACCTTAAGAAATGAATTGGCGAGCTTTTTTTTAAAGCTAATCCAGCGAAGCTATACGCTTGTCTGCAGAAAAGAGAAAAGAGAAGAGAAAAGAGCCTCTGGCGGGAATGGAACCTGCAACGCCGGTGCTGATTGACTAGCTCACTACCAGCTAACCTACCGGCGCACGTTTAAATCATCCCACAAACTTATGCCTATTTTAATGACCTGGCCAATCTTAGTTTTTTCTTGGAAGGGATTACAATTTTAGGGAAACGTTGGACAAAGTGTATAGAGCTCAAAGGAGACTTCATTGAAAGCAACAAAAAAACAGTAAAACAAGGCCCCTATTACGGTTTACAACTCAACTCAGTTGAGTTGTAATAAATACAACTGGTTGAGATCAGTTGTAATTTTTGTTATAGCAAAGTTGTAGTCCATAATACAAAAATTAATTTCATAATAGGGGCCCAAATGTTGCACTGGTAAATTCCGAATTTTATTAATTTAAAGTTTAATTAATACATTTGTAAATATTTTCTATTGTTATTAAATTATGCTTCTGTTGACAAAAATAAAATATTATCTCTTATACCAAAGAGGTTTTTTGTAGAAAAAATTAAAAAACAGGCCACCAACTGTTTTGGGCTGTTTTCTGTTTCTTTTTTCAGTGAAAATGTTTTCAGCTAAAGCGAAAACTCGCTCTGATGCTGCGCTGCTGGCAGGAATTGATAAAATTCTTGATGCTGATTTAGATAACAGTGGATACCTTGTGGAGTTGTTTTCCCACCATAGCATGACGTCGAAGTCCTCTGTTAGGCTGAAATTTTCGTTTTTTATTAGACTTTTTAAAATATTTGACAATTTTCTTACAAGAATCTAAAACGACTTTTAATTCAGCTCAAATGCGTCATCCAGGACATTCGAGATTAACTGAACCGAACAGTTAAAACGCTTAAATTATTTTAGATCCTCTATCCGCTATGAAAACCACGTTAGACATATCTGCGACGCCAAGTTCTCCAAATAAGCAGTTTAGTTTTTCTAAAATATTTGCAGCTGTATTTGCCGTAAAATCCATTTACTTCATGATAGTAACCGATGCCTTTCCAATTTTTTATGATATTTTGAATGTAAGGGCTTGCTCTCTTTTTTTCTTCTTCGGCCATTAATTTAGTCCGTAGGGATGAAATTACCAATATCGACGATACTTCCATATGGGCACTTCCCAGATTGTAAACGGGACATTCGCACACGTTTATATTGACAAAACTGTAAAAAACAACCTGATTTAAATTTTTTAAATTAATGATTCTTTTAACTCTCAATTAGCTCTTTAATTTCCGCAAATGAAATTTTTCGCTTACTGTCGTGGTTTCCGAGATAATTGCAAAAAACCAGTGATTGTAAACGGGACAAAAAACGGAAGTGGGTTTTAAGGGGTAACCGTTTAAACAGTGATTTCTGCGAAACCTGACACAATATTTTATTGGGATTAATTTTAAAATGTTGCGTACTAATGTGCCCTAAAAATGGTTTCGATTTCAAAATAAAATATGAATTACATTTTTTTAAATAAATTGTTAAAGAAATTGTAAACGGGACATTGCACACTGGGTTGGATCGCCAAATTTTTGGCATAAAGTCGAAATTTTCATGGAAATATTTGTTAATTTTAACTATATTTTCTTAAAGTGCATACCCTAGGTACAACATTTCAGTAAATAAAAGTTATTTGATGGAAGCCCTGAACTTTTACAAGGGTTACAAAGTCCGATCTATATGTCATGTGTTTGTTTTCCTAAAAAAGCAGAAAAAGTTAGCTCAGCTTTATAATAACCGAAAGCGACTGCCGGTAAACAAAAAAAAAATTTGATAAATATGGAAAATAATGATAAATGTATGTTTATTATTAAAAACTAATAGCAATTGATGTTTATTTGTTAAATGTTTTTGTGAATTGTTTTTTGTGAAGTCCTAAGAAAGAGAAAAAAATTAACCAAAACACAAGTTTATAGTGGAGTAAAAACTAACTTTCGCCCAATTTTGGCCAAAATTTAATTATGCTAACGTATACTTGAAAGTGTACATTATAACGTGTTATTAACAATTTTTGCCCAAATTTTCCCGTTTTCCATAAATTTGTGGATTTTTAGGTACATTTGAGTTCAGTCATGCTTCCCTCGTCAATATGTGGCTAGACAACTATCGAAATGAAGATGCAATTTAAACTGGATTTTTGAACAGCTTAACTCTAAAACTCTAAAAAAAAAGTTGTCGTATAATATGATTTTCATATGACTCTAATAGATTGCAAAGTCTTAAACATTTTAACTGGCACAAAAGCTTGTCAGTTATGTCCTATCTGTGGGGCCATTCGCAATTCCATGTGAATTTCCAATCAATGCTATTAAATTTAAGCCTGTGGTATCCGATATCGCCTACTTTACATAAAATCTTGATACATGGATCTCAAATAATAGCATCATCAGTAATGCCAATAGGTTGCCTTGGCAAAAACCCATCAGAAGCACGCAACAAATTTTATAAACAAGACAGGAGATCGCATGCTCGTCAGAATTCGCGGATTAATAATTTGTTCGATGTGTTTCACAGATCAGTTGACTCTTCAGATCCTATTCTTTCGAGCATTTCGCTCAAGAAAAGGTCAGCTCAACTTAAAAAAAAGGTGTTTCCCAAAGATGTTATTGAACTTTTAGAAGCACCAAATTTTGAAATTGAAAAAATTAACCTGAAACTGATTCCGAATGCGAAAATGTAATTAATTATTCATTAGAATTAGACGTAGAGGTGACTAATTTTTTTTTTATTTTAACGCATATATTGTAGTTAGCTATATATATTTAAGGATTCAGGGCTTTTTAAGTCCATAACCATGATAACTATATTATATATCACTTTAATAAAACTTTTGCAATTTAATAATATTACTTTCTCAAATAAAAAGACATTGGTATTCGAAATTTTTCGTAATTTAGGAATTAAAGGTCCAAAATGGCCCGATTTTGACCAGCTTGGGCCTGATGTGAAATAGGTATGTACTCCTGATCTCAAGAAGCCCTTAAATTTTGTACAAAACAATATTTTAAGCAAAATTTGGGTATATTAAGTAGTTGTAACGCACGTTTTGGCACCATATGGGAGGAAGGCGTGGTCGGATTGGACCAAAATTTTGCACAGATGCTACGCATACTATAATTATCAAATGTACCAAGTTTCAATTCTGTAACTCTTTGTTTAGACTTTATGCCAAAAATTTGGCGATCCAGCCCAGTGTGCATTGTAAACGGGACAATTTTTCCACCATGATTTAAAATTTTTTTATGTTGCTATTTATAATCCTTTATATAAGAAACTTAATAAAAAATGTTTTTCAGATCATAAATATGCCTTAGATTAGAGTATTGTTGTTCCAAATGCATATTTTCTAATATACACAAGTATGTGCTAAAAGTTGTAGTACTTCAATTTCAAAAGATTTTGTTATTCGTGCTTAATTCCCAGGTTTTATTCTTGACAAACACACTTGAAATTTATTGTTGATGGGATAAGCTATTCCAATATGCATTTCGCTGGTTGCTTAGGCCAGATCATCAGGAAACTTCATCCATAAAGATTTTAGAAAAACTAAAGATATTAAACCAAATAAAACTGTTAAACGTATAAGAATTATAGCAACAGTTCTACTTGTAACAATATCAAAGCTTAAACAAAACACATCAACAATAAACAACAGTGGGTTTATCTCATCTTACATTTCCCACTACAATTAGTTGAAATTCTCTCAACGTTAATTGTAGTTGTAAGTAGGTTAAGAAAAACAAAATAAAAACAACACAACAACTTACAAAAGATGTTGCCAATTAAGTGTTTTTTAGGCCGTGCACTTGCCTGTTTATCAAAAAGTAATTTCAATTTTTGGGAATACAAAATTTTAATTTCAAAAGATTTTGCTATTCGTGCTTAATTCCCAGTTTTTATTCTTGACAAAAACACTGTTTTGTTCAAGCTTTGATATTGTTACAAGTAGAACTGTTGCTATAATTCTTATACGTTTAACAGTTTTATTTGGTTTAATACCTTTAGTTTTTCTAAAATCTTTATGGATGAAGTTTCCTGATGATCTGGCCTAAGCAACCAGTGAAATGCATAGGAATAGCTTATCCCATCAACAATAAATTTCAAGTGTTTTTGTCAAGAATAAAAACTGGGAATTAAGCACGAATAACAAAATCTTTTGAAATTAAAATTTTGTATTCCCAAAAATTGAAATTACTTTTTGGTTGTTGTACTTCGTTTACCATTTATCTTTTTTTCGAATCAATTAATTTATGCGCATATATTAAAAAAACATAAGCAATTCTCTAAATAAATCTTGAAAAGAAAAATTTTTTTTTCCATTTTTTGTGGTTGACGTTTTTTTGGAAATAGCCATATATATTTTGCACCAATATCGATACATTTCTTAATCATTTTCTTAAACCCATGTCCCTCAACAATGCTAAATGGACGGAAGTCCTCAGCTACGAAATTTAAAACAGCTTCAGGGCAAGCATTTTTCTCTACCCCATTAGCTACAATTGGAGGTTAATCCAATGGCGGCGAGTGAACGCATTTATGTTTCCTAAGCTTTTGAGATGACGTGAGAGTTTGACATTAAAAATAGCCCATGTTGGTTACATTTTTTATAAAACAAAAGCTTCCATAAAAATTTCACTCTGAATATTAATTTTTAAAGTAAGTCCCTTTAAAGTATACTTTAGTTTTCTTAACTATACAAATTATGATTTTGTTTTTTTAGACAATAATTAGCTTTTAATTTTCTTAAGACTTCAATGTTACTTTAATCAAACGTTTAAAAATTGGGAATTTAGCACGAATAACAAAATCTTTAAAATTGAAGTTTTAATAATAATAATTATTTTTACCTTAAACAAGTAAGAGTGCTATATTCGGCTGTGCCGAATCTTATATACCCTTCACCAATGTGCCAGAAGACCACAGAGCAACTAGACAAAAACTAAATAAAACTGGTAAATATTTTTTTAAATCGTTTTTAGAACATACAAATTAAAAAAAAAAAATTCTCTTTGAAAAACCAAGATTTTAACCAGAGGACTAACAGTTTCTAAACTCAACACCCTAGACGACTGAACCATAAACGAACGTTGTTTGAATATCATTAAAATGAAATATGGCCCGAATAAGAGACAACCGGGTTTGAACTTCGCTTTTCATAAGGACCCAGAATATATATATACTTTATAGGGTGTAGGATCAATATTGCAGAAATTACAAACGGAATGACAAAGTTATATATACCCTTTTTACCTTCGGTGAAGGGTATAAGAAGAGTAATTTTTGGGAATTCAGTATTTCGGTTATAGCTCAGGCTTTTTTTTAACCGATTTGACAGATTTATATACCGACGTTTTTAAGAAGAAATTTGCCATTTACTTGAACTATAAAGTTTGGACTCGGGGAGATCTATGGTTCCCGAAAGTGGGTATTTAAAAAAAAATTAATTTTGGTATATAACTTTTTTGTATCTGAACCGATTTTTCCGAGTTTCGTATAAAATATGTTCTACTAATTAAATAAAAATTTCCGATATTTTGGTATCTAAATCATATCCATAGGACGTATGGCAGCCCTAAAATTTAGGTTTTTATAAAAATTTTGATGTTTTTTAGCCCATTTTTGGAGTATTTTGCTCATAAATTACCCATTGTCTAACCAATTTGATACTTTTATATACCGACGTGTTTAGGAAGAATTTTACCATTTACTTAAGTTATATTTATATATTACCATTTATATATACTTGTATACATATATTTTAACAAAGTTAATTGTAAAAAAAGAGTAATTTTTGGGGATTCAGTATTTCGGGTATAACTCAGCCATTTTTTAACCGATTTGACAGATTTATGTACCGACGTGTTTAAGAAGAAATTTACCATTTACTATGGTGATAAAACGTGGACTCAGAAAGACCTATGGCTCCCGTAAATGGGTATTTTTTAAAAAAAATTTATATTTTGGTCATAACTTTTTTTTATCTGAACCGATTTTTCCGAAATTTTCAGAAAATATTTTCTACTAAAGATTTTCGATCTTTTGATGTAAAAGGCGTAATCATAGGTCATATTACAGCCCAAAAATTCAGGTTTTTCTACAATTTTTAATATTTTTTGTACGGGAGGTACCACGCCCACTTCTCCAATCCCGCCCACATTTTGTGGGATGCTGTATACGGATAATCTTAATGTTTGTACCTAATTTGGAAACTTTGGCTTTTGCCGTTCTCAAGATATACAGAAATAAAAAAATACAACAACAACAAGGGATTTTTGGAAAAATTTAGAGGTAGTCGTGGTTTTTTGCTCATATCTCCGTCATTTTTGGACCGATCTGGCTGAATTTCAATAGCAAACTTAAACGGAGTATATGTGACATAAATATATATCAACCTAGTCCACATCATTTCTGGGGTTTTCGGAAAACCCATTTCAACATACACACGGACAGACGGACAGCCGGATTCGAAATTCGCTTTTCATAAGGACCCAGAATATATATACTTTATAGGGTGTAGGATCAATATTGGGGAACATACAAACGGAATGACAAAGTTATATACATATATCCTCTTACCTTCGGTGAAGGGTATAAAAAAAAATTAAGCAAATTACCACAAAATGTTTACCACCATTTTTGCATTTAAACATTAAATAACATTTAACTTTGCTTTCTTTAACTTTTTTTCGTTTCAAAAGGACCTAAAAAACTACAAACAAATATTTGTTTTTGCAAAGGTTTTATTGTTTTTAGTTTTTATTTTAGACATCCTTGAAGTATGCAACAATCTAATAAAATAATTGCATAAATAAATTATATGTTGTGTGTGGGTGTGTGTGTGTGTCTGTTGTATGCGTTGTTGTTTGGCTGTTTGGTATGGTTGGTCTTTTATATAAAATGTAATACAATAGTGTTTGTTTAACAATAATTTATTAAATTTTTAGATGATTCAGTAACAACAATAGCAAAAACATGCAATTTCTTTTTAACATACCCCGGTATTCTGCAATAATCCCCAAAAGTATACTTTAAAAAATAAATGTTATATTACATGAACTATAAAATGTTTGTGTGTGTGTGTGTGTGTGGGTGTGTGTGTTTCAGCAAAACTCTTAGTATCTTTGCAAATGGGGTTTTTGTGGCAGAGAACAGGAATTTTATACATCTAACAAAAGCTACAAACACCATGATGCATGTTAAGCTTTGAAAGCGGCAACACTCCCAGTATGACCACAATTGCATTGAAAATGAAATTTTCTTTACACAAGCATTGTGCAAATATAAATGTCTGTCTATTGTTTCTAGTGTATTTGTGATAAATTAGGCTTGTCAACTTTTAAGGGCATTATTTTTTCTTTGTATCTTCCCAAAACTGCACCCTTTCTTATTTCTTTATAACCTTAAAGTATGTTTTGGTAAAGAAACAAAACAAAAATATGTTTATAACCTGCATTTTTTTTGTATTTATTTGGTTTTGTCTTTTGCATTTTAAAACAATTGATTATGCCCTACAATATTATTCAGGAAATAAGCAAAAATTTTCACCAAATTAGTTGGCATATATTTGGGTGCATTTTAGCTCTGGCTCCTATGCCACAACAAAAACTTCTGCAAAACTTTCACAAAATTAAAAAAAAAAAATAATAAAAATCCTTAAAAAAATACAATCCGGACATAAATGCAAAACTTCCTTTTTATTTTCTATTTTGTTTAACAAACTAAGTGCAAAATGTTAGTAGAGCTAAAGTATAGCCTACATTAGGGCGTTCCTTTTAAGTTTGTTTAGGTAATTTTCTGTATATAAAATTTGTGTTTTTATTAGTTTCTCTTAGAGTAGTTTTTTCTTATTTCATTTTTTTTTTAGTTTTGCGAGTGAATTGAAAATTACATTTTCATTTTGTTAAGCAAACATTGTGCAGAAGTAATATTATAGAAAATAAATTTTTTATTTTCATAAGTTTCATGCAATTTGCATACATTTAGGCTGTGTATGTGCGGTAATAGAAAAAGTTTGTGGGTTTGTTTTGTTTACTTAAAAGTTTTATAAAAAGTTTTACAATTTTTTGTATATTCTAATGTTTTATAACAATTAATTTGTGTAATTTGTAAATTTGTAGTAGAATAAATAGGCTTTTTTTCATTAAAATCAAAAGCAAATCAAATTTCTATAAATAATATTGGTAGAAAAAATTTTTTGTAGAAATTTCTTTACAAAATATTTTTTTTTATTGAATTTTTTTTTTTTTTTTTTTTTTTGTGTAAAAAAAAACACTATTCTCTACAAAAGATTTAAGTAAAAGATGATTTTCTATAGAAAATTTCTAGTGAATGACAATGTTCTATATAAAATTTCATGTATAAGAGAATTTTTTGGCGAATATTTTTTTGTAAAAGACAATTTTTTTATTGAATATTTTTAGTTAAAGACGATTTCCTACAAAAAATTTTCGTATAAGTAAATTTTCTTTAGAAATTTTTTGTACAATACAATTTTCTTGTTTGTGTTAAAAAAGTTTGATGTATAAAACTTCTTGTAAAAGACACTTTTATAGAAATATTGTAAAATAGATCATTTTTTGTATAAGACAATTTTATACAGAAAATTTCTTGTATAACACAATTTTCTGTAGAAAATTTCTGTACAAAATAGCTTCATATAGAAAATGTTACTCATAATGGTATGTGATGTGTATTATCATAAGGTTCTTTAGTAAATAAGTTATTCCTAAGTATTCATGTATATTTATGTCATATGTATAATTATGGGAATAAGGAATAAATAAGTTAGTTTTGAACTAGCAGTCAATCAAATTGTTTATTTAAACATATCATTGGCGACGAGGAAAATAAAATATAGAAAAAAATTGAGGAAAGTCAAGCAGAAATGGAGAAATTTATTGGTTCTGCAGATCCTTTTTTGCTAGGAGAAGACTTTGATCTTTATGCTCGCAGATTGGATCATCTTTTTAAATTGAATTCTGTAAAAGACCCTGAAAAGATTGGATTTTTGTGTAGTTTTGGTGGTGCAGAATTATACCGGGTAATTGTTTCTTTAACGGTTCCGAAAACAGAAAATGACTATACGTATGCAGAGTTGGTGACTAAGCTTAAAAGTCATTTAAAACCAAAAAGAAATGTAATTGCAGAATGTTATAAATTTTTTAAAACTAGTAGAACTGTTGGGCAGAAATTATCGGATTTTGTGATTGAGCTAAAGCAGCAAGCACAATATTGTGATTTTGGGGACTTTCTGGATAAAGCATTATTAATTCAATTTGTATGCGGTGTTGGAGACGGGAAAATACAGCAACGATTATTGAGTGAAGTAGACTTAAACAAATTCCAAAAAGCAATCGAATTAGCAAATGCAGTAGAAATAACAACAACGAATGTAGCACTGATCAAAGAGGAGGATGAGAATATTAATGCGTTGAAGAAAAAAGGGTATGGAACGTAAAGAAGATGGGAATCATCAGATCATCATCAAAGCAGCGCAGTCAATAATTACACAAATGGTTGCAACAGCAAACAAGCAGGTAGCGGAAAGCAAACTTTTTACAAAAATGTGGTTTGTTTTAACTGTGGGAAGCAAGGCCACATGCAAAAATTTTGTAAGAAGAAGAAAGGACAACCGAAAATTAAGAGTTTGGAAGAAGAAAATGAGGAAGAGGAGCATTTGTGTAATTATATAAATAACATAACATCTCTTAAAATTAAACCTTTAAAAATTAAATTAGGTATTGGGAACATTGATATAGAGTTTGAAGTAGATACAGGGGCGTGTGTAACCGTGATTCATAAGAGGGATTTTTACAAGTATTTTTCTAAATATAAACTGTTCGGAGATGAATTTTCTATAAAATTAATTTCTGGGGATCGAGTTAAAACGCTTGGGGAATTTTCGGTTAAGGTTAATTTTAAACGTTTTAATTCTGATCTTAAATTAATTGTTTTAGATACGGGAATGTATTTTTATCCATTGCTGGGTAGAAATTGGATGGATGTAATTTTTAGTGGTTGGAAGAATTTTTTTTACTGAATATGAGTATTGTAGCGTTAATTTGGCAATAACTGATTTTGAATTGGATTTAAATAAAATGAAGTTTTTGGAGAAGTATAATGCGATTTTTACTAAATCGAATGATTCTGTTATAAGGAATTTTAAGGCGGAAATTGTACTTAAGAATGATTCATATCCCATTTTTTGTAAAGCAAACACCGTTCCTTATGGTTTGAAGGCTAAGGTTGAAAACGAACTTAACAGATTATGCGATGACGGTGTAATAGTACCAGTAACGAGAAGCAATTGGGCAAGCCCATTGGTAATTGTTAATAAAGGGAATGTGTTAATTCGACTTTGCGTAGATTGTAAGAGAACCGTGAACAAATTTGTAGAGATGGAGCACGGGGCAATACCGCGTATAGATGATATATTGGCATCTATGGTAGGATGGAAAGTGTTTACCAAGCTAGATTTAACGGGGGCTTATTTACAGGTCGCTGTTTCGGAGCGTTCTAGGGAATTGCTTACCATCAACACCCATATTGGGTTATTTCAGTTCACTAGATTAGTTTTTGGTCTCAAGACAGCACCACAGATATTTTGTTCTATGATCGATCGGATTTTGCGGAATATTGAAAATGTTCAAGTTTATTTTGATGATATAATAATTGGTGGTAAATCTGAGGAGGATTGCAAAATCAATTTGTTACGGGTCTTAGATAGGTTGTTAGAACACAATGTAAAGGTGAATTTAGAAAAGTGCGAATTTTTTAAATCGGAGATTGATTATTTGGGTTATAGAATAAATGAAATGGGCATAACACCTAGCCCTAAGAAGGTGGAGGCCGTTGTTAATGCTCCAGAACCAAGCAACAAAACTCAATTGAAGTCATACCTGGGGATGATCAATTATTATAATAAGTGTATTCCTAATTTGTCTGCCGAACTTCATTGCTTGTATGAGTTGACGAAGGAAAGGGTGAAATGGTCTTGGGGAAAAGAGCATAGTGAAAGTTTTCAACGCAGTAAGCGATTGGTTAATAATTTAAATGTATTAACACACTATGACCCTACAAAGAAGATAGTTGTGTCTGCGGATGCAAGTCCATATGGAGTGGGTGGAGTATTGTCTCAGGTTATTGATGGTGTGGAACGTCCAGTGATGTTTGCATCAAGCACATTGAGTGCTGCGGAGCAGAACTATTCTCAGCTTCATAGAGAGGCACTAGACATTATATTTGCGGTAAAAAAATTCCACAAATATATTTTTGGGTTTCATTTTACTATACACAGTGATCATCAGCCCTTACGGGCAATTTTTGGTGAGAGGAAAGATATTTCTGGTGTGGCAGCTAATCGTCTACAGAGGTGGGCAATTTTCTTATCAATGTATTCATATGACATTAAATATAAAAAGGCAAGGGAAATGGCTAATGCGGATGCATTATCGAGACTGCCAATGGGGTATAATACAGGTATTGAGTATAATAATATAAATAGTTTAAATAATTCAACTTTTCCATTGAGTGCGAGAGATGTGGAACAGGCGATGAAGAATGAATCGTGCATGACACAAGTTTATAATTCTATTGTAACGGGCGTTTGGCCAGCGGAAAGGGTAGGGGAGCTACAGAAATATTATTTGAAAAGGGAATCTCTAGCAACGGAAAATGGTGTTTTATTTTATGGCGATAGAATGGCAATACCGAATACTTTACGTGATAAGGTCTTGGGATTAATTCATGATCAACATATAGGAATAGTTAGAAGTAAGGCGTTGGCGAGGACAGTTATTTGGTGGCCGGGCATAGATCAAGATATTGAAAAATTTAATAATAAATGTGATATATGTCAGTCTACACAAAACTCAAAGTCGGCTAATCTATCAAATTGGATAGAGGCAACATATCCATTTGAGAGAGTTCATATCGACTTCTGTTCTTTAAATGGACAATCGATTTTGATTTTGTATGATGCGTATTCCAAATGGATGGAGGCTATTCCTTTTAAAACAACTACTGCAGCGGTGGTAAGCGAAAAACTTCGGTCAATATTTTCGACGTTTGGGTTGCCATTTAGTATTGTAAGTGATAATGGGCCACCATTTAGCTCCAGAGAATTTGTTGAATTTTGTAAATCTAATGGTATAGTTCCTCTTAAGTCTCCTCCGTATCACCCCCAATCTAATGGCAGTGCAGAAAGGGCGGTGCAAACTTTCAAAAATGGATTGCGGAAATCACTGTTGGATCAAAGACAGATCGGCAAATCTTTACAGCTAAGAATAGACCGATTCTTATTAAAGTATAGAACAACTCCGACCTCGTCAACTGGGTTAACACCGGGAGAAATGATTTTTCAGTACAAACCCCGAACATTGCTCAATGTGTTGAATTCTAATAAATCGAATGTGACACCGGAAACCAATTTAAAATCAGTTGAGCCAAAGGTGGAAATAGGACTCGTTTCTGAATGTTATCAAAATAAAGTAGTACATTTTGATGTTGGGGAGGAAGTATGGTACAGGAATGTTTTTTCCAATTTTGTAAAATGGGTGAAGGGAAAGGTTATAAGTAAACTTAGTAGTTGTAGGTACTTAGTTTTGGTCAATGGAATACAGAGACAGGCGCATACGGATCAAATGAGGAGGAATACAAATTTGGACTTAGGTTTAGTTGGGACTCGAGGGGGTTTAAATGAAACGTCTGCGGAAGGTCATAGTAGTATTAATAAGGAGGATGGGAAACGTATGGTAACTAGAAGTATGGCTAGAAGGGCTAAGTTATAGAAGGGAAGTGATTTTGTTTAAGTTGGGAGGAATGATGTGTATTATCATAAGGTTCTTTAGTAAATAAGTTATTCCTAAGTATTCATGTATATTTATGCCATATGTATAATTATGGGAATAAGGAATAAATAAGTTAGTTTTGAACTAGCAGTCAATCAAATTGTTTATTTAAACATATCAGTATGGTATATATATAACTTCTTGTATAAATGAATTTAAATAGAAAATTTCATATATAAAACAATTTTAGATAAAAAATTTCTTGTATAACACAATTATAGATAATATAGATAATTTCTTGTATAAAACAATTTTATACAGAAAATTCCTTGTATAATACAATGTAAAATAGATAATTTCTTGTATAAGACAATTTTATACAGAACATTTCTTGTATAACACAATTATGTTGAAAATTTCTTGTACAAAACAGTTTTATATAGAAAATGTTTCTCATAATGAAATTTTATATAGTTAACTTCTTGTATAAGACAATTGAAATAGAAAATTTCAATTTCAAAATTTCTTGTATAACACAATTTAATATAGATAATTTCTTGAATAAGACAATTTTATACAGTAAATTTCTTGTATAATACAATGTAAAATAGATAATTTCTTGTATAAGACAATTTTATACAGAACATTTCTTGTATAACACAATTATGTTGAAAATTTCTTGTACAAAACAGTTTTATATAGAAAATGTTTCTCATAATGCAATTTTATATAGTTAACTTCTTGTATAAGACAATTGAAATAGAAAATTTCATGTATAACACAATTTTAGATCGATAATTTCTTGTATAAGACAATTTTATACTGAAATTTCCCTGTATAATACGATATAAAATAGATAATTTCTTGTATAAGGCAATTTTATACAGAAAATTTCTTGTATAACCCAATTCTGTTGAAAATTTCTTGTACAAAACAGTTTTATATAGAAAATGTTTCTAATAATGCAACGTTATATATATAACTTCTTGTATAAAACAATATAAAATAGATAATTTCTTGTATAAGACAATTTTATACAGAAAATTCCTTGTATAATACAATTTAATATAGATAATTTTTTGTATAAGACAAAATTTCTTGTATAACACAATTTGCTGTAGAAAATTTCTTGTATAACACAATTCTGTTTAACTCACTTACAACTACAATTCGAGTCGGAAAGAACCCAACCAATTGTAGGGGGATGTAAGAAAAGATAAACTCACTGTTTATTGTTGGTGTTTTGTTTAAGCTTTGATATTGTTACAAGTAAGACTTAGAGTGTTTATTACTACGTTTATACGCACCACTCGCAAATAAATATATTGCAAGTAGAGAATATTGCCGCATAAACAGTGAATAAAATTTGTATTTGCGAATAGCTAACTCATGAAAACAATTTCTGATTAACGACACTATATGCAAATAAGATTTTAAGCATTGCCACACTTTTAACCGTTTTACGATGTGGCACATTCATATGACAACAAAAGTAAAATTAAATCAAAAATGTGCAAATAAATTTTAAAATACACAATAATTTTTGATCTTTTTCATAAAAAATAAAATGTTGATATACATACAGTGCTACTAAATGAATCAATTTTCTATCTGGCATCGCTCAGAAATAAGAATTTTCATTAGAAAATAGACATATAAACAGTAAGTTAGTTAATCGCAAATAATTTTTATTCGCGAATAGGGTACGTATAAACGTAGTATATAACTCTTATTCGCTTAAGGTTTTATTTGTTTAATATTTTTGGCTTTTCTAAAATCTTTGGAAAAGGTTTCCTGATGCCGGCGAAATGCGCATAGAGGCTTGCTTTCCCTCAACAATAAATTTCAGTGTATTTATCAAATATGAAAAACTGGGAATTTAGCACGTCATACGAAGATCGTATTAATAATAATCTGTACAAAATAGTTTTGTATAGAAAATGTTTCTCATAATGGTATGTTATATATATAACTTCTTGTATAAGACAATTTAAATATAACATTTCATGTATAAAACAATTTTAGATAGAAAATTTCTTGTATAACACAATTTAATAAAGATAATTTCTTGTGTAAGACAATTTTATACAGAAAATTCCCTGTATAATACAATATAAAATAGATAATTTCTTGTATAACACAATTTTATACAGAAAATTCCTTGTATAATACAATGTAAAATAGATAATTTCTTGTATAAGACAACTTTATAAAGAACATTTCTTGTATAACACAATTATGTTGAAAATTTGTTGTACACAACAGTTTTATATAGAAAATGTTTCTCATAATGCAATTTTATATAGTTAACTTCTTGTATAAGACAATTGAAATAGAAAATTTCATGTATAAAACAATTTTAGATCGAAAATTTCTTGTATAAAACAGTTTTATATAGATAATTTCTAGTATAAGACAATTTTATACTGAAATTTCCTTGTATAATACGATATAAAATAGATAATTTCTTGTATAAAGCAATTTTATACAGAAAATTTCTTGTATAACCCAATTCTGTTGAAAATTTCTTGTACCAAACAGTTTTACAGTATTTATCGGATATAAGAACATCTCATATAAGAACAAAACGCTTTTAAGAAACATTTTCAAAAACACCATGTCTTTTTAGTGATTTTTCTAACAAAAAAGGTTTCATATAAGAAAAACGCTTATAAGAAAAATACTGATTAAAGAACATTTTTCTTAAACACCAAAACCACAAAATGTATAGAAAAAGAATTTATATAAGAAACTTCCAACGGCAACACAGAATTTATGTAGTTTGCATGGACAACGCAGTTTTCTGACAGTTTTACAACAAGAACAAAGTTTTTTTTTTACTTTTACAAAATAGTTTTGTATAGAAAATGTTTCTCATAATGGTATGTTATGTATATAACTTCTTGTATAAGACAATTTAAATATAACATTTCATGTATAAAACAATTTTAGATAGAAAATTTCTTGTATAACACAATTTAATAAAGATAGTTTCTTGTATAAGACAATTTTATACAGAAAATTCCGTGTATAATACAATATAAAATAGATAATTTCTTGTATAAGACAATTTTATACAGAAAATTTCTTGTATAACACAATTCTGTGTAATTTCTTGTACAAAACAGTTTTATATAGAAACTGTTTCTCAAAATGCAATTTTATATAGTTAACTTCTTGTATAAGACAATTTAAATAGAAAATTTCATGTAGAAGACAATTTTAGATAAAAAATTCCTTGTTTAACACAATTTTATATAGAAAATTTCTTGTATGAGACACATTTATATAAAAAATTTCTTGTATAAGACAATTTTATGCAGAAAATTTCTTGTATAACATAATTTTCTATAGAAAATATCTTTTATAATTATTTAATATAGAAAATTTCAAGTATAAGTCAATTTTCTGTTGAAATTATCTTGTAAAAAACCATTTTATATAGAACATTTCTCGAATAGTGTGCAATCTATATAAAGATAGTTTCTTGTTTTAGACAATAAAATATATAAAATTTCTTGTATAAAACACTTTTATAAAGAATTTGACGTATTAAACAAGTTAATATAGAAAATTTGTTGTATAAATAATAGATTTCTTATGTATTCAGATGCAATTTAAGATAGAAAATTCCTTGAATAACACAGTTATATGAAGTTTATTTTTTGTATAAGACAATTTTATACAAAAAATTTCTTGCATAAAACAATATTCTATAGAAAATTTTTAAAAGTAAGATTTCTTTTATAGAAGAATTAAATATAAAAATGTTTAGTATAAGACAATTATCTCTAGGAAATTTCTTTTAAAGATAATTTTCTATATAAAATATAGTGTATGAGACAATTTTCTTCAAAAACTTTCTTGTAGAAGACAATTTTCTAAAGAAATTTTTTTTAAATAAGACACTTTTCCACTGAAAGGGTATTTATTATTCATTATTCTTTAGTAATTTTCTTGTATCAGATAATTTTCATTAGAAAATGTCTTTTGACAGACAGTAAACTTAAAAAAAATCTATTGAATAAGACAATTTACTTTCAAATAGTGCGTGTATAAGACAACTTTCTATTAAAAAAATATAAGACTAGTTTTTAGCATTTTTTTTGTATGAATAAGACCAATTTAGTTTCTCTTGCTTACATTGTTAATTTGTTTTTTTTTTTTTTTTCGTTAATGTTTAATTCCTTTTTCGTTATTCTCTTTTCAGCATGTCTTTTGGCTGGTATCGTGCTGAGGTAATTGGCGCTTTAGCTTCAGTCGTTATGATTTGGTTTATTACCGCCATTTTGGTATGGCTGGCTATACAGCGTGTAATAAATCAGGATTTCGAATTGAATGCGAACATAATGTTAGTAACGTCAGGATTGGCCATTGTAGTGAATTTAATGTAAGTAAACTCTTAACGAAAAGTAATTTTTAAGAAATTGATTAGTGTTTTTTATATTAAAAATTGGATTTTATAATAAAAAAATTTTCGCAGAAATTTTTGAATTTAAGAAACAAAAAAAAAAAAAAAAAACAAGTTTTAAACACAAGCTTCTCTTTATAAAATGATTTATTAAAATTTATTATTAATTTTTTTTTACCTTTAAGGAAGTTTTTTATAATTTAATGTTTTTTTTTTAATTACTTTGTTATGGACGTATGATTAATATTAATTATGCAGTTATTTTGCTAAATTATCCATGATAATGGTTTCAGTTTGGTTTGGTTTTTTCAAAAATTGTTAGAAAATTTTTTCAACAAAGTTATAGGTTGTACAACAACATTGTAAGCTCCCTTAACGGACACATCCTTTCGCCAGACACTGTTGCGTGGTTCGAGCAGCGCTTCAATAAGAAAGCTTTGAGTTCCCTTAAGAGGACATCTCCCTCGTACGGACGAATTGCAATGGTCACTTCGGTGTTCGGTTGTGGTAATTTCAATATCATTAAAATGAATAAACAAATACTTCGACTGGCCTTAGTTTTTATTATTTAAAATATTAAAACTACATTTTCAGCTTAATTTATTTTTAGTTTTATGTAAAAAATTTCAATTTTAATTTTTTGCTTAAGTTGGCGTGTTGTTGATATTAATTTTAAGGTTTCCTTAACAAATTTGCTTATAAATCTTGTTTTAGTGCAGGGATTTAAAAAATTGTACTAATAGAGGAAGCCTTAACTCTAGACTTTAAAGTCAGTTGGAAGATTTTATAAGTTTCCTTAAAAAAGTTGTTACCAAAAGCAACATAAATTGATTTGATTTAGAAATATGATTGAATAAAAAAAGTTTTTTTGTCTATAAATTTTCATTGCTGGTTTTCTTCAGTTAATTTCTTTTATATTTTCTTGGTAATTTAATTTGGCCATATTTTCCACAAAATCGAATTTTTGTTAATTTTTCTATGGGTAGCGTATGATTGATATTAATTCTGATGTTTCTAAAAAAAATTGCCTATAAATTGACTGATTTAGAGTCACTGCTGTGGATTCAAAGTTGTAGAGTCAGAGTTGAGGTTTTTATACCGGAGCCGAAGAACCCACAAAAACTCCGACTCCGACTAAATAACTAAAGGTTGATGCAACAACGATGTAAATTGTGAGTCATACCTTAACGTCATGTTTTTTTTTGCCTAACTTAATTTGACATTTCTTTGTTTCAGTGTTGGATAAATTTAACCATGGGGAGGTACACAATTGAGCAGCGCGTTAAGATGATTTTCTTTAAATGCATTTTGATTTGTATGCCCATTTTCGTAAAAGGCTTCAACAACCTTAATGCGCTGCTGAATTGTGTAACTCTCCATGGCTGAATTTATCAATTATTGAAACAAATAAATGTCAAATTAAGTTAAGCAAAAGAACTTGATGTAAAGGTGTTACCCACAATTAATATTGAGCATTATGGGTTGGTCCACCCCTTTATAAGATAGATTTCTGTCGAAAAAATACCATTTTCTGTAAAAAAAATTATTGTATAATATAATTTTCTATAGAAAATTTCTTGTTTAAGATGATTTTCTACAGAAAATTTCTTGTATTAGACAATTTTCTTGTATACGACAATTTTCTATATAAATATTTTTGTATAAGACAATTTTCTATGGAAATATTCTTATATAAGACAATTTTCTATAGAAATATTCTTGTATAAGACAATTTTATTGAACAAATTTCTTGTTTAATATGACTCTACAGAAAATTTCTTGTATAAGACAATTTTCTTGTATACGACAATTTTCTTGTATACGACAATTTTCTATAGAAATATTTTTGTATAAGACAATTTTCTATGGAAATATTCTTGTATTAGACCATTTTCTATAGAAATATTCTTGTATAAGACAATTTTATTTAGAAAATTTCTTGTATAAAATGATTTTACATAGAAATCTTTTATTCGAAGACAATTTTTTTTAGAAAATTTTTTGTATAAAATAATTTTATATATAAAGTATACTTTATAAGATAATTTTTTGTATAAAATTTACTGTAATAAACACTTATATATTAAATATTTCTTGTATAAAACAATTTTATATAGATCATTTCTTGTATGAGACAATTTTATATAGATAATTTCTTGTATAACACAATTTCTATTAAACATTTTTTGAAACAGTAAATTTTATGTATTAATATAAGAGAATTTAATATAAAAAATTTAATTGTGTATGTCAATTACCTGTTGATAATGTCGTATATAAGATAATTTTCTACACAAAATTTCGTGTATGAGAAAATATTTTATAAAAATTTCTTGTATAATACAATTTTCTTGTATAAGACAATTTTCTATAGAAATATTCTTATATAACACAATTTTCTATAGAAATATTCTTGTATAAGACAATTTTATTTAGAAAATTTCTTGTATACGATGATTTAACATGGAAATCATCTTTTCAAATACAATTTTTTTTAGAAAATTTCTTGTATAAAATAATTTTATATATAAAATATACATTATAAGATAATTTTTTGTATAAAATTTACTGTAATTGACATTTATTTATAAAAAATTTCTTGTATAAAACAATTTTATATAGATTATTTCTTGTATAAGACAATTTTATACAGATAATTTCTTGTATAACACAGTTTTCTATTGAAATGCCTAGGACTCAGTTTTTGAAAATATTACAATTTTGTCTAACCGACAACAATTATTTTATGTATGGGGATACTTATTTCAATCAAACTTTTGGAATGCCCATGGGTAATCCATTATCACCAACAATAGCTGATATCGTTTTAGATACACTATTGGAACAAGTCACCGCAGATCTTAGAAAGGACGGCGTAAACATAAAACTTATATATCAAAATATGTGGACGATTTGTTTGCTATTATAAAAACAAAGGACGAGGAACACATTCTAAGAAAATTCAATAACTACCACAGTAAACTTAAATTTACAATAGAAAAAGAAGAAAATTATTCTATCCCATATCTTGACATGAAAATAATTCGAGAAAATTAAACCATAATTACGGATTGGTACTCGAAAAGAATTGCATCTGGACGGCTAATTAATTATCACTTTACACAACCAACAAGTCAAAAAACAAATACTGCTATAAATTTAATAACAACGGCGTTAAAATTAAGTGACAACAGATTTAAATCAGAAAATATTGAAAAATTAAAAAACATCTTGACTAATAACAGCTATCCAACATATTTAATTAATAATTTAATAAATAAAGCGCAAACAGAAAAAGTAACCGGGGAAAACATAAACACTACATCTGGCAACACTAAATATTACAGCCTCTCTTACATTCCAAAACTCACAGAAAACAAACAAATTCAAGAAATCATAAATGACAAAGAAATAAAACTGGCGTACAGAGCAAACAAAACAATTAATACTCTATTTACAAAAACAAAGACAAAGATAGAAAAAACTGACCAAAGTAATCTTGTATATGAAATAACATGCCTTGGAAAAACAAATGAACTGTGCGGTAAAGTGTATGTGGGTACAACAAAAAGAAGCCTCGGTACAAGAGTATCAGAACACGAAGCAGACATAAGGGAAAACAAAACTACAACAGCTCTGTCCACACACTGTGTTGAAGAGGAACATGTACCCGATCTGACAAACATCAAAATATTAGACAAGGAAAAGAGAACAAATAAACGATACACTCTTGAAAGTTTGCGAATACAGGAAAAAGCTACTAGGGCACTGAATACAAAAGAGGACAAAAATAACACCAATGCAATATATACAATTGCAATATTTTAGTTTAATAATTTACCATCTGTGATATATTTTGACAAAAATTTTATAATTTAACATTAATTTTTTAATAGTAATAGTTTGTTTTCATTTGTGTTGTTAATAAAAAGTTTATGTTTTATGTTGTGTGTATAAAACTGAATTTGTAAATTAACGTAAAATTAAAACAATTGACGAAAAGATTATAGGTACATATGTAAGTTATATTATTCCTGTGAAACTGTATTGTTGTGGTTTTTATTAAATTATTGTTTTTCTATTGTTTATGGTTACCAGATCAATAAAAATATCTCCCTGAAGATGTTGGGAATCTCCAACGAAACGTCGGAAGAAAAAAATTATGTTATAATCTTTTTATTTTCATAAAACACAAGACCTTAATAAGCTCGTTTAGAGTTTTCTAAAAAACATAACAAGTAAATTTTATTAATTTAGATAAAAGAGTTTAATATAAAAAAATGAATTGAATAAGACAATTAATAACCTGTAGAAAATGTCTTATATAGGATAATTTTCTCCTCAAAATTTCGTGTATGAAAAAATGTTTTGTAAAAAAATTTCTTGTAAAAGACAATTTTCTAAGGATTTTTTTTTTTATATAAGACAATTTTCTATAAAAAGAATTTTAACTATCTAATTTTCTTTAGAAAATTTCTCGTATCAGAAAATGTTTATTAGAAAATGTTTTGTTTCAAACGATTTACTTAAGAAAATACAAGATAATTTTCTTGTATAAGATAATTTTCTATAGAAAATTTCTTGTATAAGCTAATTTTTTTTTTGAAAATTTTGTTATATAAGATAATTTTCCATAGAACATTTCTTGTATAAGATAATTTTCCATAGAACATATCTTGTATAAGATACTTTTCTATAGAAAGTTTCTTGTAAAAAACAATTTCTTTAAGAATTTAAAATATTTTTTTTTTAACTTTTTACTGAACTGATAATGTGTTAATGTTGATTAAATTAAAATCTTTAATAATTCTTTATTAATTGTTTTAAAATCTGTTACATTGTCCTATTATCTACTTTTTTTTTTGTAAAAAAAATCAATTTTTATTGGTTTTGTTGCAGGTGTCGTATGATTAATATTAATTAAAAATTATTTTCTATAAATTTGGTTATAACTCTGGTTTAAATAAAAGGATTCTAAAAGTAATTTTTGATTTCCAAAGCTTGACTTCCAGGATTTTAACATAAGTTATCAATTCGTCAGCACAGAATTGGTTTGACCTACCGACTAGTTTTAAACATATTGAGTTTTATATATATTTTGAACACGCTCTTTTTGAATCCAACATCTGTTTCACGAAATTTTTTGTGGTTTCTGAGATATAAAGCATTCATTCAGGACTTTGAGTGTTGAATTTTATGTTTTGAGGTCAAATATTAACGATAATTAAAAAAAAATACCAGTTGTAGAACCAAAAAGCTCAAGAAAGATTAAATTTCCCGTATTTCCCATTTTGGTACTTTTTTTTCCCCCGATTATAGTATCAAAAATTGCAAAATGCAAAATGTTTTGTTAAAAAGTACCAAAAATAGTTACGATTTTCACCCCTTAAACGTTCGAATTTCGAAAAAGTACCAAAGTTGTATTCGTATTTTTTTGATAAGTTTCGAATGTGGTATAAACTTTATTTCTAGGTTTATTGGATCAAAAGATAGATGGGCTGACAAAAACGTACCAAAATTCAGGTTTTGCCCGTTTGCACCCTAAAAGAGCCGAATTTCAAAAAAGTACCATACACCTGTCCACTTATTTTTTCAAAAGAACAACGATATGTATTAAATCTTCTGTCGTTTTTCTCCACTCCGACTTTTAGGCATATGCGCCAAACCAATTCTGAGCTAACGAATTTATTAATAATTTTTAAAATTCTAGACATCCAAGCCTAAAGATTCGTTCACAATGGTAGCAATAATTTCGTTTATTCTTCTATCTAATTTCTTTCCAAAGTACTTCATATATTTTCCTTTTATTTTTCGAATAATTATAGAAGAAGTTGAGTGTACTTCTACTTCAGCAACAATTTGTATGAAATTATAAATGACGTTTATAATAATTGTTTTTTTAGGTTTGCATGAAAATTTTAACAAAATGTTTTAAAAAGTAATTGCAAAAAAAGGTAATTTGCAAACGTTTTCTTAATTGAAAATGTGTGTGGTTGCGTAAAAAATTGCTGCTTTATTGTGAACATTAAGGAAAAATGCTGCTGCCATTGTGAGCTGAAGCTGAAGAGTTCCAAATGTTTGTTTCTATTTTTTAATATTTGAATTATTTTCTCTGTTTATGGTTTTTTTAAATACCAAAATAAACTATTTTGTTTAAAGATTTTATTCTAAATATAATTTATTTGTGTATTTTTCTAGTTATTTACTTAAAATTTTTTCTTTGTGCTAAAATTATTATTTCCATTTTTTTTTTAGAGTTAGAGTTGTTATCTGGTTTTAACAGTTTTTTTTTCTTTGTTTTATATTTTTGGCCACTGAATTATGTCAACAGCTTAAGCATGTTTTCTTTATTATTTGTTGTATTTCAGTTTGCTCTGTTTACACTTTAGTTTATAATTTTTGCAGCATAGTTTTTGGCTTAAGTTTCTTGTCGTTTGTTTTGCTGGCTCAGGTTTTGTTTCTTTTCTGTCTGCTTTTTTTTCCAAAAGAGTTTTTTTCTTTAATTCTAAAGTTGGCTTTCATTTTTATGTATTTAGCGCGAACGTTGGCAGTTTTTACTGAAAAAAAGACATTTTTAATCTTGTTAACAAAATCTTGGAATTTCAACTGTATTTGCCACTTCAAATTGTTTGATAAACGTGTTTGGCTTTTTTAAGTTGGCTAAATTAAACAATTGGAATCTAAAACAAGTGAGTTATTCTAAAGCAAAGAGTGTATTAGGTTTTTAGGAAAAAGAAAAACTCAATGATTAAAATTTCTAACGTGTTTTAAGAAGAATTAGAAGAGTAAATAAAAATCGTCAGCATAAAAATAAAGAGACAACTAAAAAAAACCTCAGCCAAAAATGAAAAACAGTTTTAAAAAGTTTTTCATGAGGTCCGAGTAAAAGTTCATTGAAAAGAAGAAAAGTGTAAGCAACTACGAAAAAGGGACCGAAAAAGTGAAAAAGTTTATGAAAGGCCTACAAATTTTAGGCAGACTTTAAGAACATTCAAGAAGAGAGACGCTTAAAGCTGGCTGTTAACAGATACGAGAGACTCCCAAAAACAAGAAGAAAATATTAAAAGACAGATTTAGAGTAAAGCAAACTTTTAGAGATGTTACTTTAAAAGAAAAAAGAAATTTAAAAAATTTTGCCACAGCAAAAGGTTGAAAAATACAGATTTAAAGGGCCTTCATTGGTCTTGACATTTTATAAGAAAAACAAAATAAAAGATTTTTACTATTTATTGTTCTTTTTCATACTGATTTATGTTAAAGTTTTAGCCACTTTAAAAAGCTTTTAGGAAATTGAAGAAATGGACAAACTTAACCAACAAGTTCTAAAAAAGGGGCAGCAGTTTAAAGTACGCATTTAGGGGAGCAAAAGGGCAATAAAATGTAAAAGGCTTGAAAAAGAAGAAGAATAACAAAAGGAAAGAGGTAAAATTAATAAAAAAGTAGCAATGTGAGTTAAGGAATACTGTTTTAAGGTTTTGAGAAATGGTACAAAAAGGGAAAACTATGAAGGATAATTTTAGGAGCTAGAAAATCAGAGAATTGTTAATGCATACATTTAGGTGGTATAAAAAAAATGATAAAAGAAATAAAAATAGCTTTGTTAAAAGGATAAAATCTTAAAGTAAACTTTAAAAGGGGTACATAAAAAAAAGGGTAAAAATTATCTTTCAGGAGGTAAAAAAGGGAAATTTTTAAAAAAAGGTTTAAACTTTGATATTGTTACAAGTAGAACTGTTGCTATAATTCTTATACGTTTAACAGTTTTATTTGGTTTAATATCTTTAGTTTGTCTAAAACCTTTATGGATGAAGTTTCCTGATGATCTGGCCTAAGCAACCAGTGAAATGCATAGGAATAGCTTATCCCATCAACAATAAATTTCAAGTGTTTTTATCAATAATAAAAACTGGGAATTAAGCACGAATAACAAAATCTTTTGAAATTAAAATTTTGTATTCCCAAAAATTGAAATTACTTTTTGATAATAAACAGGCGGTGCACGGCCTAAAAAACACTTGATTGACAACATCTTTTGTAAGTTGTTGTTTTTTTTTTTTTTTCATTTTGTTTTTCTTAACCTACTTACAACTACAATTAATGTTGAGAGAATTTCAACTGATCGTAGTGGGGAAATGTAAGATGAGATGAACCCACTGTTGTTTATTGTTGATGTGTTTTGTTTAAACTTTGATATTGTTACAAGTAGAACTGTTGCTATAATTCTTATACGTTTAACAGTTATATTTGGTTTAATATCTTTAGTTTGTCTAAAACCTTTATGGATGAAGTTTCCTGATGATCTGGCCTAAGCAACCAGTGAAATGCATAGGAATAGCTTATCCCATCAACAATAAATTTCAAGTGTTTTTATCAATAATAAAAACTGGGAATTAAGCACGAATAACAAAATCTTTTGAAATTAAAATTTTGTATTCCCAAAAATTGAAATTACTTTTTGATAATAAACAGGCGGTGCACGGCCTAAAAAACACTTGATTGACAACATCTTTTGTAAGTTGTTGTTTTTTTTTTTTTTTTTTTTTTTTTTTTTTTCATTTTGTTTTTCTTAACCTACTTACAACTACAATTAATGTTGAGAGAATTTCAACTGATCGTAGTGGGGAAATGTAAGATGAGATGAACCCACTGTTGTTTATTGTTGATGTGTTTTGTTTAAACTTTGATATTGTTACAAGTAGAACTGTTGCTATAATTCTTATACGTTTAACAGTTTTATTTGGTTTAATATCTTTAGTTTGTCTAAAACCTTTATGGATGAAGTTTCCTGATGATCTGGCCTAAGCAACCAGTGAAATGCATAGGAATAGCTTATCCCATCAACAATAAATTTCAAGTGTTTTTATCAATAATAAAAACTGGGAATTAAGCACGAATAACAAAATCTTTTGAAATTAAAAGGCAAAACACTTTGAAGTATACTCGTATGCAGTGTTCGAAAATAAACACTAAATATCACTCCTTAGTGTTCAGCTTTTAGTGTTTGTGTAGAAAATCATTAAAAACTAACGTTTCCTTGTTTGTCATCTTTCGAACACAAAAGTAATACTGTTTTTATCCAACTCAACAAAAGATGAAATCAACAAACTTAATTGTGTTCGGTTCGGCGGCTCATTAATGTTCTTCCCTTTTGGCTTGTAAAAAAAACCAAAAATACACATACGAAAAAAACCAAAAGCCAGCAAAATAATTTTACACAAACAAAAAATATACACAATACACACACAAGCTGCACGTACTGCGGCCGTTAGTTAAATTTTTTGTTTATTCATTTCTTTATCAATATAAAAAAAAAAAACATTAAAGAACATTAAAATATAATGTTTGTCTACAGAACAGTACACTACACTACAATTGTTCTATTTGAAAACGAGCAAAAAAAAAAAAATTGTTCTTGGGTGTGTGAGCCGAATGCTAAATAGTTTACTGTTAATTTGCGAAAAAAAAGCGCATTTTTAGAATGCTTAAGTTAATTCGAAGGTAGATAAGAGATAAAGAAAAAGCGCATTTTTAGAATGCTAAAGTTAATTCCAAGGTAGTTAAGAGTATTTATTTAATGGATTCCATTCAATGAATTTTATTGCAATTATATACATCAGGGTTGATAAAGTTGGTACAATTGTACTTTTGTTGGTACAATTCAAAACTAAAAAGTACGCTGGTACTTATATGGTACTATTTCCAAATTATTCAAACCAGTGTTCGAAAATAAACAGTACATTATTTAACGTTCGGCTCACAAACCCAAGAACTATATCTATTTTTTTAGTGATTGTGTAGACATACACAACCCTTAATATCGTTCGTAACTATTTTCAAGAAAGAACCGAACATTATATAATGTTCGGTTCTTCGTTAGAAAACAGAACAAACGTAGTGATACTGTAGACAAACATTATATTTTAATGTTCTATAATGTTTTTTTCGTGTGTGTATTTTGTTTTTGTAAAAAATGTTTGGTTTGCTTTTTACCAGCCAAAAGGCACGAACATTAACGAGCCGAACCGAACACATTGAAGTTTGTGGATTTTCAAAAAAACCCGAACGGAATTAAATGTTTACATCTTTGGTTGAGTTTGATAAAAACAGTAATATTTTTGTGTTCGAAAGATGACTAACAGGGAAACGTTTTTTTTTTATGATTTTCTACACAAACACTATTAGCGTTTGTGTTTTCCACAAATCTACCGAACCGAACATTAAGAAACGATATTTAGTGTTTATTTTCGAACACTGGTTCAAACCTACATATTTTTGGTATAAAATTGCAACTCGTTTTTACTGTCTAATCAATATAAGCGGAGTTAAGTGTTTGGTGCAAATAATCTTGCAGCATGTACGCGTGCATTTTCTGATGATATTGACAAGTTTTTTTTAAAGGTATTGAAAACATAGTAGAAGAGACGACTTCCTCTCAACTCAAAACTATTTGGGAATGAACTCACAATGTTTTCAAATATTCGTCAACAAGATGGTTGTCACGTCAAGAAGTAATCAACAGAACTTTGGAACAGTGGTAGCCCAATCCATTATTATTTTACTCCGAATAAGTTTGAAGGAGATTTTACAAGCGCTAATTAAATTGGATTATATTCGTACTTTCTACTCCTTCCCTGTTTTTGCAGTACATATTGAAAATTGTAAACACAATAAATTTAGAAATGTAATCCGAAGATGTTTCTGATTTTCGTTTAAAACTCGAGATTGCATTTTGAGAAATATTCGTCAATTTTCTACAAAAAAGACGATAAGTTCTTAAAAGGTTATGAAAACGCTCTCTGGCGGCAATCAAAAATAAATGGATTTCTCGACCCTACACGGAGAAAACTGTTGTGCATTATTTATGCACAAGCTGTTCATAACTATAAAATGTTTAGGTACAATTTTGAATATGCAACTTTGCGCATAAATAATGCATAATAATCATAAATTCTGCGCAAGCTATTAAAATTGTTCATAAGTTATACACAAAAAATGTGCACAGTTTGTGAACATTGTTCATAGCTTTATTATTTGACAATTAAACAGAATTGATCATAATATATAAACATTGTGCATGAACGAGTATTAACACTTATTGTTCATGAGTTATGCCAACTTGTGCATAGATTTTGCCCAACATTTTGATATGTGTGTATCTTGTTCATAAGTTGTGCCCATTTATGAATAGATTATGAACAATGCGTACACATATGGATGAGAGTATGCAGTAATTGCAAGTTAGTTTCACTATTGTTCTTCGTGTCAAGAGTGCCGGTTGTGTTTAGAAGCGACAGTAGTTGAAGTGTGTTATATATCATTTAATTTTATTTAGAAATATATAATTATTAAGCACTTGTACTTTGAAATAAGACTTTGAAAATAAAATGAAATTTTGTTTCTTTAATATTAACAGGAGGTGTAAAATTTGTTCCTATTTGTTCACAATCTATGAAAATGTTGTTCATAACCCATGCACAGTTGTTCATAGTCTTTTCCCAGTTGTTGAGAATCTATGAAAATGTTGTTCATAATCTATGCCCAGTTGTTCATAAAACATGTTCATACTGCTGAACTTAAGTTATGAACCTGAGTGCATATATTATGAACAACTTTTCTTAGTCATTTTTCGTGAACAATTTGTGCATAAGTTGTGCCCATACCGCATAATTTCTGCACACAATTCTCTCCGTGTAAATACCAAATGATACAGGTCTGGCTAGACCAAATACAATTTGTTTGCCTCTATTCTTGAATATTTTGGAAAACTAAATATTTTGAAAAATCCGAGTTCGAAATTCATTTTTGACCCATGGTTTCTTTGGCAAAGTTTCTTGGAATGACTTATAGAACCGAAGGTAAAAGGGTATATGCTATCGGTAAGTTGTGAAAACGGGCCTTAGTCTTTTAAAGACTACATTTATGCTCGCTCATATTTTATGACAAATATAATACAAATATTTCGGTATTTAACAGAATTTTATAACCAAAAAAAAAAGCAACTTCAAAATTCTTGCGTTTTGCGTTTTCGATTTCCAGACCACCCCTGATAATTATATTTCCCACAACCCCCATGTATACAGACATGTCACACATTCTGATCTTAATCGCTCTGATTCTGTATATGCAATTCCAATCGATTTTCTATGAGGTTCTTCAGATTCAGAATTAACCAAATTGTTCGGTTCATTTCCAAACATTATGAAATCTCTGTTATCAAATAAAAAATAACGTGAAAAAAAGACATGCTTTTGCTCATTGTTCCCGTTGCCACCGCCTTAATTTGTGAAACATGCAAAAGTTTTGGATAAAAATAATCCTCTACACAGAAAAAAATAAAAATTTGTGATATTAATTAAAAAATTTGTGATATTAATTAAAAAATTTATTAATTTTGCACCAGTAAACAAATTAACAGTATGAATTAAACGTTGCATTCACTTGACTAAACCACTGTTCGAAAATAAACAGTACATTATTTAACGTTCGGCTCACACACCCAGGAACGATATCTATTTTTTAGTGATTGTGTTGACATACACAATCCTTAATACCGTTCTTAACTATTTTCAAGAAAGAACCGAACATTATATAATGTTAAAAAACAGAACAATTGTAGTGATACTGTTGACAAACATTATATTGTGTTCTATAATCTTTTTTTCGTGTGTGTATTTTGTTTTTGTAAAAAATGTTTGGTTTTTTTTACCAGACAAAAGGGACGAACATTAATGAGCCGAACCGAACACATTGAAGTTTGTTGAGTTTGATAAAAACAGTAATATTTTTGTGTTCGAAAGATGACTAACAGGGAAACGTTATTTTTTTTTAATGATTTTCTACACAAACACTGTTAGCGTTTGTTTTTTCCGCAAATCTACCGAACCGAACATTAAGAGACGATATTTAGTGTTAATTTTCGAACACTGGATCTAATGAATTTTAATTATTGTTAATTTAATTGAAAGATTGATTGCAAATATTCCATATTCTGTTCTGTGTTATTTCTGTTCTTTAGTAGTTTTTTGACTTCTTCATCTCAATCCCAAAGTTCCACTTTCCATTGATTTCGAATACAGGAGATGAACGGATCTGTCGTGGCCAAAAATATATTAAATAGATCTTCATTAGTGGAATTTCGTGAAATTTTTCTAGTGTTGTGCTCTATATAAAATCTGTAATCCTTATTCCTTTTTTCCTATTTTTTCGCTGAGTTTTTTTTTTGAACTTTTTTGCTATCCTGTCTTGACTTAAGATGTTCAGAAATTTAATACAGAAAAAAGAGAAACTGCATTAGAAGAAATAAATTTAGAGCATACTATTAGGAGCTATAAAAACGGCACGAAATTTAAGGTTTTGAAAATGCGAAACATTTTAAAGTAGACTTTTAGGAGGTTGTAAGAAAAATCATATTTAAAGAATAGAATTCAAGACATATTTTTAAAATCCAGGAGAATACGAGAATAAAATAGCATAAAAAGAAAAAAGGAATTTGAATATGAATACCCTACTCAGGGCCATGGAAAGGACGTGCTGCAGAACGGTTGCATATGCGGATGACTTTGCAGTTGCGGCTCTGGGTAAAGATCCCAGACTATTGTCTGAACTAATGGAGACCGCATTGGACGTCCTAACAAAATGGTACCAGGGATGTGGACTGGATGTAAATCCCGCCAAAACGGAACTGGTACTTTTCACAAGGAGATACAAAATTCCCGAATTTGATACCCCGAGAATAAAGGGGATCTCACTGGAACTGTCTGACAGCGCCAAGTATCTTGGGCTAAAATTGGACAGCAAACTGAACTGGAGGATGAACACCATTTCCAGGACTAATAAGGCGGCAACTGCATTATATTGCTGCAAAAGGGCCATTGGCCTAAACTGGGGAATTAACCCGAGAAATGTATACTGGCTATTCGAATGTGTCATTTAACCCATTCTATTCTACGGGGCAGCTGTTTGGTGGTCGGCGCTCGAGGTGAAGAGTCATCAAACTAGGTTTGAACGTACAATGAGAATGGTGGCGATAGCGGTAACAGGTGCCATTAGAACAACCCCCTCTAAGGCACTGTTTACGATTTTAAACTGGTTACCACCAGACATTTTGGTGAAAAGGCTAGCTGCGAACGCGGCGGTAAGACTAAGGGCCACCGGAGCATGGAGGGATTACAATATCGGACATGCTAATATTCTGAACACAATTAATTGGCACATGGATGTTGATTATGTTACACCCGAGCCAATCGTTGATCCTGGCTTCACGGTAAGCATTTTGGATAACGTGGTCCACTATGATGACCTCCAAATTCCCGCGAACGCGATTCAAATTTTCACGAACGGGTCTAAAACACTGTATGGTGTCGACTCTGGCATATACTCGGAGCAGCTAAACTGGGGCGTTCCTATAAGGCTGCCGGACCACTGCAGTGTCATCCAGGCCGAGATAATGGCCATACACACAGCCGCGAGACGCATCCGGTACGGTGATATATCTGGAAGGGATATTCACATTATTACCGATAGCAAGGCGGCTTTAAGATCCCTGGAGAATGTGTTCATCACATCGAGAATTGTCCGAGAATGCCGGATGTCTCTGGAGGAGATAGCGAGACATTCACTGGTCACCCTTAATTGGGTCCCCGGACACAGGGACATACTGGGGAACTGCATGGCGGATTCGTTTTCGTATGCAGGCACCACCTTAAATCGAGACGGTTTAACATATAATGTAGGTGTTTCACTCCCAGGGAGTAAGCAACTCATGGCGCACAAGTTTCATATTATCGCCAGTCAGAGGTGGCACGATGAAACTACCTGTGGGGAAACCAGGAAAATCTGGCCCATCATAGATGAAAAAAGGACACGGTGGGCATTACAGCTGTCCAGACATCATCTTAGGAACCTGATTGCGGTTATAACTGGCCACTGGCCCATTGGGAGGCACGCCCAGAGGCTGGGGCTCCCTACAATGACTTATGTGGAAGTTACGGCGAGGAGGAGGAAGAAGAGTCAACGGAACATCTTCTCTGTAATTGCCCGGCATTCGGAGATCTAAGACTCAAAATGTTTGGTCGAAGAGCCCTTGGGGACAAAACTTGTTAACCGTTCTTTTAATATTTTTAGTTGCTCGCCCTAATGAATAGTGAGATTGTAAAGCTGCATCAGGTTCTTAAAGATACTATTCCAAGGATATTGTTTTTGACCTTAGAGTAACTTTCGAAGCTTTGCCGTGCATTATTTTCGTATATTTTTAAGCTGAGGGGATCTGTGTAGTTGCAAATTCTATACGAGCTCTTCTTTTTACAGCCAAAAGTCGTTCGACATCTGCTAAATATATTTTATTACATGTGGTTTGTTTGGCAGCTTTGGAAAAATGTTGGACAGCTAGTTTGATATTTTTTTCAATATCAGCAAAAGAGTGGCTATATCTTCTGGTGTGCGAAGCGATATATTCTCCGTGCAGTAGTTACTGATATTTTTTTCTTGTACATTATCCGATTTATCCTTGAGCCAGCGGGGTTGTCCAACCATAATGCTAGATGTTAATTGTAAGTCACACCTTAACGTCAAGTTTTTTGCCCAACTTAATTTGACATTTCATTGTTTCAGTATTTGACAAACTCAGCCATGGACGGGTACACAATTCACCAGCACGTTAAGACTGTTGAAGCCTTTTACGTGATCTTCTTGATTTTTTTAATCAGCATAATCGACCAAATGTGGCCACAATCGGGAGAATTGTGCACAAATTTCAGCAAACCGGGTCAGTAGGAAAAGTGAAAACACCTGGTTGGTGCGTTTAATGGGCTGGCGGCGTCATCGGGCCGTACTTCTTCGAAAATGAGGTCGGCCAAGCAGTTACCGTAAATGGTGTTCGCTGTCGCGAGATGATAACAGACTTCTCCAGATATTGAGTATATGAACCTGGACGATATGTGGTTCGAACAGAATGGTTCTACTTGAAACACAGCCAACGAAACAATGGCTCTGTTATCTTACGTCGCACTGTGGCTGAAAATTGAATTTCATCGGCCAAAAGTCCAATTTTTTGTCATCGCCGATTTTAATGCCATTCGATAGCAAACATATTAGAACTAAGGTATCCAAAAAACTAGCATGCTGCTGAAAACAAATATTTTATGTTGTTTAAGAAAAAATTAATTTTTGTAAATTTGATCAGAAATAAATATTGATTTCTCGCAAACCGTTATCAATAATTGGTCGAATTTTTTTTGTTATATTAGTGGGATAGTAGTCTTTAAGAAGTGGTTCATTACATCACTCTATCATTTATACCTGATGTGTTATTAAATGTTTCCCCAGGTTCTATATTTTAGTTAAATCCGAATTTTAGAGGAGTAGAACTTGTTAGGGTCAAAATGGGTTAAAGAGATTTTAGTTTCATCAGAAATCTGAAAGTGTACTCTTTAACCCCATCTACACTTGTGCAACTGTTTGGAACTGTCTGTTGAACACTTTTTTTATTTTAATGAAATTACTCGCAACATTTTTGTTTGCTCTTTTTATTTAAGCTGCTCATATGACTGAAATATAACACAATGGTTTACGAACGTTTTGTTTTGAAAAATTATTTTGCTTCTTATGAACGGCTGAACATATTTGAATGAAATTTTAAACTGTCATGGCCGGGTAGCTTTTGAGTTGAATTGAAAGAACACGGGTCCATGGAGGGTCGGGAGTGTGACTTGTGGACCTCTAAAATTGGTAACCTCGGAAATTCAAACTTTAAAAAAATTCACCAAAAATATTTTTATGGATTGCAAAAAAAAAATTAGGCTTAAGCTGAATTACAAAAAATATGCTTAAATGTTAAGGTTATCTCCTTTGCCTCTGGAGATATTCGGATAAAACGGATTTTTTGGCTTGATTTTATAACGTTTTTTCTAGTTTTTAAATCGGGTGGATTATGATTTATGTCAAACTGTTATCAATAGTGGGTTCAACACTTTTTATATTGGTAGTAAAGCAGTCTTAAAACAATGTTATGTTGTATTACTGTACCGATTATACCTGCTGTGTTATTAAATATTTTTTCAGGTTCTATATTTTAGTCAAATTGAAGTTCAGAAGAATATAATTTATGAGGGTCAAAAGGGGTTTAAAGAGATTTTACTAGCTGTAGGAACGTAAGAGTATCCACTTTAAACCCAAATGCACTTTTGTACCTGTTTGGCCCAGCCTATAGAACACCTTTTTAGTTTGTGTAAAATTATTCGCAACATTTCTTTTGCTCTTTTTATTTTACCTATTCATATGACTGAAATATAAATGTACCAAGCCAAGTTGTGCTAGGAATTTTATATTATATAATTACCAATACCTGTGGGATTTTAAGTGTATCCTACTTTAGCCCATTTTAGTTTTTTATTTTAGCTTATTATGCTACCTAGGAACACAGTATAACGCAAGCTATGTATAAAAGCCAGTGGTATTCGGATAAAATCTTAGTTGTTAAAATACATCTAAGCAATAACAATCTAATTTGTAAATATCTTTAAAAATGGTGAGCTTCAGCTATAAAGAATTATCCGAAGAGTATTCTAAAAATAAAAAGGAGGAAGATGTTTTAAGTTACATTGAAGGAAAACTCAATTTATGTTCCTGCAGCACTGAAATATGATCGGAACTGCAAAATTAAGCAAATTAAACCAAGTCCCGGAAAAATCATTAGCTAATACTAATGCATATGAATTTGGATTATCGCCGCTACATACAAGAATAAGAATTATGGAACACATACTAAAAATCAGTTACGATTTGGGTTTTGTACCTACAGGATCAATAACAAACAATGACACCAACAAGGATTTAAGAAGCATAAAAAGAAGCATGTTCAGGATGAATTTTTTAAATGTGGGTTGATTATAGACCAACCAAAACAAGGATCAGGCAATACGAATGATGGCAATACAGCAAGAAGGCTCTTTTCTGATCCCAAAAAAGCATCTGAAATAATAGGTGTTTATATAAGTCTTATATAAGATTTAAAACAATCATTGATGTACTTGCATGCAATGAACAAATTGATTATAGAAAATTTGGGGATTATGCCAAAGAAAAAGCACGAATATACCAATTATTCATGAAGAAATAGGTCTGCAACAATTCATAAAATCCTTTATCATGGAGAGGATGTCATTAGGGATCATTAAGTACCACTAGGAGATCTGTCAGAGGAAGCCCAGGAAAAAAGGAATAAAGATTACAGATTTTATAGGGAGCACAATACCAGAAAAATGTCACGAGATTTTACAAATGAAGATCTGTTTAATATACTGTTGGCAACGACAGATCCGCTCATCTCTAGCATTCGAAGTCAATGGAATGAAGAACATCGGGACTTAGATGAAGAAACAAAAGGGGTGCTACAGGACAGAGGTAATACAAAACCAAGTATGGAATATTTGGAGGCAATTCAAATGAATAGTAGATATAATTAACTTTTATTGTTATTTAAGCAAAAAATATGTTTTTTGTCGTTATTGTTATTTAAGTAAAAACGAAAATAAACATTTAAAAATTTACACCAATTTATTTTTTTAATTTAAAAGTATTCTAGTGGAACTGGTTCCAGTTGAACCTGTTGTAGAGTTGATAATGTAGAAACCTATTCACAAAATGATCATAGGTATTATTACATGCCTATGCATTTTTTTAAAGGTATAGTGGTATATACGAGGCGAATGTATATGCATATAAAGGTAATACGAATACTCATTTGTTCTTACCCTGATAAAAAAATATTTTCTCCAGAAATATATAAAAATGTTTATATTTTTTCGAAAGAAAACATTATGAGTATGCTTGTAGAAGCAATTTTTAGTCAGTTTGACATTTTTACTCCCATATGCCCTATTCAAAACCAAATTTTTCAAAAAAAAAAAAAATTAATTTGAGTAAAAAATTCTAATAATTCCACACACCGATTTTTATACAATTAGAACAGTAATGATTTCTAATATGTCCATTATTTTCTAGAAAATTCTGATCAATATCGAGTGGTAAATTGTATTGCCTGTTTTGAACAAAATAAAAAAAAAAAAAGAATTTTAAGCCATTTTCCGGGATTGGGAATTTGGGTATTTTTTAATAAAAAATGCGGTTGTTTTTCAGTCCACTGTTTTAAGAACTTTTTGATCTACATAACTGCCAAAATTCATTATGATACCTTTATTTATGTTAGATTTATAGAATGTCAAACCAGTGTTTAAAATTCAGTCGCCAGTTTTTTTTTTTTAACAGGCAACTATGCTGAAAATAGTTCGACACATCAATTTTCATCCACACTCATACTTAAATCAGTTGAACTGTGTGCGCACAGTTACTGAAAAAACAGTAACACAATTTACTTTTTTTTCAGCAGTCAAAAGAATCAGCAGCCGACTCACTCCATTTTTAACACACAGACTGCTGAACTGGCGACTGAAACACAGAAGCTGATGTGTTTACAGTTGACGTAAACATTTTTTTTTAGTTTACTAAACGACGTAGCTAGAAACTGGCAGTTCGACTGTATAGTCGCGTAACACAAACTGGCTGGTGACTATATTGAGTTCTGTTCACTTAAAAATTCATTTGTTTTGTTGTTGAAAAAGAAAAGAGAAATACAATTACATACGTACATATGTATGTATGTATTAATAGAATGAAGAAACTTATTTGGAATGTCAATTATAATACTTTTTATTTAAAAATATTTATTTGTGCTTTATATACATATAGGAATATACATAGGAATTTAATAAAAAATTGTTTTTAAGATAAAATGAAAATAAGATTTTCTATAGAAAAAATAACAAACATACAAATTTTTTCTGTTAGTTTAAAATATTATAAGTTTCCACTAAAATTATTTATTAACTATTTTATTTTTAAATCAAGCTCTAGGTCTTTTTAATACCTATTAAATTATTTATTTTCGATAATAATAAAAAGACCTAGAGCTTGATTTAAAAATAAAACAGTTATTAAATTAAAAAAGGTCAAGTAAAAGCTAAATATAAAATTATTTATAATAATCTAAGTTTTTTTTGTTTTGTTTATACATAGGTATTTTAATTATTATATACCTTTTTATATTTATTTATTTATTTACATATGTCTATAGAACATTGTCCCTTGCAGACTATTTAAAGAACTTAAATTAGTTAATTCAAAATAATATATACAATTTTTTAAGTATTATTTACAAGATTTAAATACTATTTACAAAATATTATTATAAAAATTATATTTAAATGTGATTATTTCTCATATTATAAAAAAGAAAAGAATTATAGTTATGTTTTGATGAGCTAAATTCCATTATAAAATGATGCGACAATTTATTAACCCAGCAAAAACTTTACTTACAATCCTACTTTTAATGACTTCAAGAATTCATTACTTTGTAGCTTTATTCTCCACTTTTTGGATTATTAGTTATATATTAAATAATAACTTTATTATTATTATATCTTAAATATACAGAAAAATTAAAATTTTCATTATGACAATAAAAAGCTGGATAAAACTTAAAAAACTGAAGGTCTTAAAACAATTAAACAAACTGCTGGCTTGTTTTTTTCAAATTTTTACGAAAATAGCTTAAAAACTTCCGTTTTATTTTCTTTTGAAAAACAGGCAGTGAACTTTAGTTTTGAAAATAATTTAAAAAAAAAATATGTTAATTCAATTTATATGCAGGTTCAAATATTTAAACTTGTTAACATGATTGTTTTATTTTCGGTTTTTCTTTATATTTTTGTGTTTTTCTTCATTTTAACTTTTACTTTTGAAGTTATTTTGCCTTACTTACGTTTATAAGACTGAATTTTTATGTAATTTCTATTTATGTTTTTTCCACTAATAAATATTAAAAAAAAAATTCAAGTGCATATTTTTTAAATATTTAGCCCAAATATTTATATTTTTAGGTAATTTTTTTGCTTATAAAACGCGATGCATATGCGTTTATAAAACATAATATTTACATTGGCTAAAATTGCTTTTAACCCTTCTGCATCCCTTGGATATGTGCCCTTCCTATGATCCTTTGGGTCAATATGACCCAACAATAAAATGTTAACAGCATTTCATATTTAAGTGTAGTAAAAACAAAAGCGATTCTATTGATTATTTGACCGAAAAAATTATTGATCGATGATTCTGAATGAAGATGAACTCAATGCAATAGAAAACAAATTTTAAAGTGGAATTAAACTTGCAATATCGCATGTTGGGTCATATTGACCCAAAGGATATTAAATGTGTGTAAATCGTGTTTTTTGGAGGGGGAAGGAAAAACTAAAATTTTATTATTTTCATTTAAATTTATTATGTTTGTCCCTGTAATGGATAAATTGAAGTTTCACGTCCATATCTTATATTTAAAGGGACAAATTATGCGTTTGAAAACCAAAATTGGGTCAAATTGACCCAAGGAGTGCAGAAGGGTTAACGTTCCCTGAAGGAATCTTCGTGTCCATAATAAATTTTTTATTCAACTGCAACGTTCTAATTTTGTACTTAATAGTCCATTTATTAGAGCTTGAACTCTATTTCCCGGCAAAAACTTTGCTTACAAAATAAGCAGAAAAATAATGAGAATTTGACGAGCAAACTACTTACTTTTCTACTAGAAAAAGTACTTATTTTTGTTCGAGATGTCCCAAAAGTAATCCTTTATAATTTAGCCTATTATAATACAAAAAATAATAGGTTTTTTTATACTTAAAATTTTTATAAAAATATATAGTTACACAAAGTCAATAAAGTAAAATTTTTTTTATTTTTTTTAATTTTTTTTTTAATTATTTTTTTTATTTTTATTTTTTTTAATTATTTTTTTTTTATTTTTTCTTATTTTATTTTATTTTACTTTATTTTATTTTATTTTTCTTTCTGTCTCTGGCGGGATTCGATCGCGCAACCTCGGTGCTGATAGACTAGCTCTCTACCAGCTAGTCTACCGGGGCAGTGTAGTTTTTGTATTAAAAAGTCATTAAAAGTAGGATTGTAAGTAAAGTTTTTGCTGGGTTAATAAATTGTCGCATCATTCTATAATGGAATTTAGCTCATCAAAACATAACTATAATTCTTTTCTTTTTTATAATATGAGAAATAATCACATTTAAATATAATTTTTATAATAATATTTTGTAAATAGTATTTAAATCTTGTAAATAATACTTAAAAAATTGTATATATTATTTTGAATTAACTAATTTAAGTTCTTTAAATAGTCTGCAAGGGACAATGTTCTATAGACATATGTAAATAAATAAATAAATATAAAAAGGTATATAATAATTAAAATACCTATGTATAAACAAAACAAAAAAAACTTAGATTATTATAAATAATTTTATATTTAGCTTTTACTTGACCTTTTTTAATTTAATAACTGTTTTATTTTTAAATCAAGCTCTAGGTCTTTTTATTATTATCGAAAATAAATAATTTAATAGGTATTAAAAAGACCTAGAGCTTGATTTAAAAATAAAATAGTTAATAAATAATTTTAGTGGAAACTTATAATATTTTAAACTAACAGAAAAAATTTGTATGTTTGTTATTTTTTCTATAGAAAATCTTATTTTCATTTTATCTTAAAAACAATTTTTTATTAAATTCCTATGTATATTCCTATATGTATATAAAGCACAAATAAATATTTTTAAATAAAAAGTATTATAATTGACATTCCAAATAAGTTTCTTCATTCTATTAATACATACATACATATGTACGTATGTAATTGTATTTCTCTTTTCTTTTTCAACAACAAAACAAATGAATTTTTAAGTGAACAGAACTCAATATAGTCACCAGCCAGTTTGTGTTACGCGACTATACAGTCGAACTGCCAGTTTCTAGCTACGTCGTTTAGTAAACTAAAAAAAAATGTTTACGTCAACTGTAAACACATCAGCTTCTGTGTTTCAGTCGCCAGTTCAGCAGTCTGTGTGTTAAAAATGGAGTGAGTCGGCTGCTGATTCTTTTGACTGCTGAAAAAAAAGTAAATTGTGTTACTGTTTTTTCAGTAACTGTGCGCACACAGTTCAACTGATTTAAGTATGAGTGTGATGAAAATAGAACACAGTTCATTTTTTTCCAGCATGTTGCTGAAAATAAATGAAATTTTAAGCAAATTTTGACTGCTTTTAGCAGTTGTTCGAAACCCTGTGTCAAACATTAAAATTATTATTTATAAAGTGAAAATGAATAAAAGGGCTTTCAATATGAGTAAAAAATAATAATTTTAAGGTTTGACATTCTATAAATCTGACATGAACAAAGATATATTAATGAAATTTGGCAGTTATGTAGATTAAAAAGTTCTTAAAACAGTGGGCTGAAAAACATCCCAATTTTTGAATAAAAAATACCATAATTTCAATCTCAATCATTAGCATTTTCATACTAAATGCTAAAAAAACATCAAAAGTTCAACTTTGACCTTAAATTTCTCAACAACTACTGATCGGATTTTAACAAAATTAAAACTGTAAAAAAGTTCAAGAAGTCTTCTCTCCTGCAAAAAAAAAAAATTCAAAATTATCTCTATCGGTTCAAAAGTTACAGATTTTTGGCCGATGAAAAACGATTTTCAGCCACTGTGCGTCGTAGCGATGTTAATTGGCCATCACGATCATGTAATTAGACACCGTCGGACTTCTTTCTTTAGGGATATTTAAGAGAAAACGTGTACAGCTAAAGGGGAAGATAATGCGGCATATTAACAACATTGAACCTCAATTATGTCTCAAAGTCATTGAAAATGTGGACCATCGGACAGAGGTATGATACCGAAGCTGTGGCAAGCATTTGGTCGATATTTTTTTCACACATAATTGGCATAGATCCTTCTATAACAATAAAAATTATTAAAGGTGTTATGATACTTGCTATTTTTTTTATTTTTTCTATATTGGAGAACAGTGCAAATATATTTGCATAGGAAAACTGTCTAAGTGTAATGAGTATGATTATATCATAATAAATCTTGAAATGTCAAACAAATATACATGTGTTATCGATAAATAATCTAAGACTGTCAAAAAAAATATAAAAATTTTTAACTTAAAATTGACATTTCCAGATTAAATGTTAGCACTGTTGCCAATTTTTTTAGTTTTTGATCAAAAGTAGCGGTTTTAACTTTTTTTTGTTGCGATTTTTAGCTTTTTTGACGGGGTTTTGTGGGAAAAAACGTGGGCAATATTGTTTGTTTTGTTTACATTTAATTTTGGAATCACAAACAATTTTTTTTTAAATACAATAAAATTTAATGCAAATAATGAAAAATATTACGAATTACATCGTGGTATATTGTTTAATTGAAAATTTATGATTTGAAATCCCATATGTAGGGCACGTGCTCCATTTCGTTTATCAAAAACAAAATAGTTCCATCTGCCCAAGCTTTTACCATTTTTTTTTGTTTTAGTCAAAGAAAAAATTTTACATGAGAAATGTCAATCAGAAAAAAGGGTTTGTTTACATATTGTATTTCTTTTTCTTTCTCGCATTTGTTGTTTCATTCAGTCAATCCTAAAAAAATCCAATACAAAAAATAGCAAGTATCATAACACCTTAAGATAATTCTTTGAAAACTTTTTTGTTTTATTTACAATTAACATTGGTTGGACCATTCTTTACTAACTTTAAAGGGTGTTTAATCAGAAAAAAATCCAAGGGAAGCTTTCTACATTAATTGTTCATCGCGATGTTTTGATTCACACCAAAGCCAGCAGGCCAGTAGGTGGCTTTATTGCTGAAATTAATGCTTTTTCTTAAGTTTTTTTCCGAAAACATTAGTTATTCATATCAACAGAGATGTTGTATGTGCCTTTTGATTGCATTTAACACAGGTATTTCCTACCTTAAAGGCATTCAACATTTGACCAAGTTTGTTGTTTGTAAAAAAACTTTATTAAAAGAAATTAAATAAAGAGACCAACTGAAATGAAGTTTTCAAGGAATTCTTAAAACAATTCTCTTAATATCAGTTTCGAAAATGAAGCCAAAATCAGCAGAATTTTCGGGGTTTCGCTACTGTCTTAACATTTTCTAATGTCCTTTTTTGGTCATTTTTATTGCACATCTCCACGTTAAGAATTGTAAATGGTATTTTTATAAAAAGTCGCGTCATTTGCAATTTTTTTTTTCTCTAGAAAAAAAAAAATATATTATAAAAACAACTTGAAAAAAACATTTTTCAACACTCTAATTGCTTTTGTCGTTTGTACTGTACTCGCCATTCATACACACACACATATTCATACAAATGTGTAAGTCTGCATGTGTGTCAATAAGTGTGCAACTGTGTTTGCAAGTTTATTTGCGTACAAGTGTTTGAGTGTTGCACACAGTGTGTATACAAAAAGTTTTGCTCATGTTCATGTTTGGGTTCTGCTGCTTTTTCCTTCCACATTTTGTATGTTGAAGCTATAAGTATTTGAAATGTGTGAGTTTGTATTTGAATGTGTGTGTAATAAAAATGTTTTGATGTTGTTTTTGATGTATGTTTGTAGTGTTTTGGTTTTTTTCATAATTTATTTATATTTTTATATATATTTATTTCAGTTGTTGTTTTTATTTTAAACTTATACTTTGTTAGTACTTAATGCTTCATAGACTTTTTAGCAAAAAAAAAAAAACAAAAAAAAAAAAGCGTTACAAAAATAAACGTTTTATTTTTTAACGTTTAAGAGTAAGAAAATTAAACGAAGCATAAATTCAGGCATATGTTTTATTTTGTTTAAGTTCTCTTTTACGCTTTTGCTACACATGTACAAACGAACACATACGCTGCTTTTTTCTAAAAGCATGTACTACATGAGTTGGTTTTAATGTTTGAGGTTTATTTTTTCAAGAACTATTGTGCAAATTTATATGTGTGAAAGTTAAGTTACCTAGAAAAATACATATAACACAGTACAACTGTTGTTTTTTTTATATGTATGTATATAAAGGCTTTAACTAAAAATATTGAAAAAAAAACAAGAAATAACACATACATCTTAAACATTAAATGGGTTCAATAAATGTATGTAGGTTCACAAGTTTTAATGTACAGGGCAAAACTCAATAATCTTATGGCGATTTCTTTTCTGAGAAATATGTTGCATAGATGTTACATGCTCTATCTCTTTTGTGTAGAGCATGTAACATATTTCTCAGAAAAGAAATCGCCATTAGTAAAAAATTTTACGTATAAGAGAATTTTCTGTACACAGTACATATTTTGTTATAAAGAATTTTCAATTAATAGTTTTTTGTCAAAGAAACTTTTCTTAAGTTACTTTTTTATACAAAATTTTTCAGTATAAGAGAATTTTCTATACAAATTTTCTGGTATAAGAGTTTTTTTTTATAAATTTTTTTATATAAAAGAATAAAAAAAATTCGCAATTAAAGTTTATTTCTTGTGTAAACCAATTAATAACATTCTTGGTATCAGATAATTTTTTAAAAACTTATTTCTATAAGAGAAATTTCTTGTATAAAATAATTTTTTAAAGAAAATTTTTTTTGTACAAGACAAATTTTTTTGGGAAAATTTCTTGTTTATAGCAAGCATTTTCTATGTAAAATTTTTTTTTTTTTTTTAGAAAATTTTTTGGTATTAAACATTTTTCTAGTATAAGAGAACTTTTTTGGTAAAATTTCTATTATAAGACAGTTATTAAGGAAAACTTTTCTCGTATAAAACTTTTTTCCTTAGAAAATTTTTTATATAAAACATTATTCCATAAAAAATTGCCTTGTGTTAAATAACTATCTTTGGTGAGTTTTTTGTATGAAACAATTGTCTGTGAATAGTTTCTTGAGTAAGACAATTTCTTCAGAAAAAAAATTCTGGTATCGCACAACTTTTAAGGAAAAAATACTTTTTGTAATAGAGGATTTTTTAAGGAAAATTTCTAGTAAATTGTTAATTTTTTCTAAGAAAAAATTCTTAAATAGATAATTTTCTACGTAAGAATTTCCAATAAAAGAAAACCTTCATTAGAATTTTTTTTTTAAACCATTTTTTTTTAAACTGTTTATACCAGAAATTAAAAAAATTTTCTTATACAAGAAATTTTTTAAAAAATTAAACGAAAATACGTGGTATATGATTATAAAGTGGAATTAGTTGACAGCTTCCAAGATCTTGGTATATTATTTGATCCTAAATTGAGTTTTACTCTGCATATAACAGCTATAATAAATAGAGCAAGGGGTTCACTGGGTTATATAAAACGTTGGGCTAAAGAGTTTAATGATCCGTATATTGGTAAAACATTATTCATGGCACTAGTTCGACCTATTCTTGAATATGGATCGATAATATGGGACCCTATTTACGAAATCCATTCCAATGCCTTTGAGTCGGTTCAAAAACAATTCCTGTTGTTTTGTCTTCGTTGATTACGTCTTAACACCTTAAACTTGCCTTCATATGCTGCTCGACTTGCTCTTATTAAACTTCCTAAATTAAAAAGTCGTAGAACTATGCTTAATGTGCCATTTTTATTCAATGTTATTAATGGTGACATCTGCTGCGGATTTTTGATTAATGATATTTCTCTCAACATTCCTCAACGTCCATCCCGGAATTACATACCATTGTCAGTTGCATTTGTTAGAGCTAATTATGCTAATGCTGACCCTCTCAGGAGAATGAGCAATACATTTAACAACTTATATAGATTTATCGACTTTTCATCAAATCCTAATGCTATAAAAAGGGCAATAATCACATTTCTCAACACTTAGTAATTTTTCTTGTTAATTATGTATAATATTTTTATGTGTATCATTTTGTAATCAATTATTTTTTAAATTGTCTGTAAGGAATAAAATTCCATAGACATATATTAATAAATAAATAAATAATATAATTTTGAAAGGACCATTTTGGGTATAGGATAATTTTCTATTAAAAATTTCTAGTATAAGAGAATTTTCTATAGAAATTTTTTTATAGAAGTAAGTTTTTTAGAAGTTTTTCGTTTTAATATACATACTTATTCGTATACATATGTATATATTTTAGATATTTGTATATTTGTGTTTAAGAAAAATTTTTTCTTACAGACAATTTTCTGTATAAGACAATTTTTTGCAATGAATTTCTTATAAAATATTATTTTATTATAAAAAATTTTGTTTTATTTTTAAAGAAAACTTATTACAGATGACAATTAATTCTCTTGTATAAGAAAATTTTGGGTATAAGAGCATTTTTTGTAGAAAACTTTAAATTGTCAAATACCATTTTTTGTTTTTTTTTTTTTTTTTATAGAAAACTTCTTGGATTACAGTTACTTTTCTTGTGTAACGAATTTGGATGTATAAGAGAACTTTCTATATAATTTTTTTTTGTAAAAGACAGTATGATAATTCCCAGTCCTTAGTTTTGAGCACAATTTATATGGAGCATGAAGTACAAAGCGAGTTAAAATATTGTACATTTAGAAACCACACATAGAAAAAATAAAACAACAATGCAATTATTTATGGCTGTTAAGAAAAAAAGGATTTTTATTCTATAAAAGCGTTGAACAAAAGTATAAAGAAAGGCAAACATTTAAACTATTATTTATTTCATTAAAAGCACAAAAACGAAACGATTTGTTGAATAAGTGAAATGTATAGTCCCTTTTTAATACATGTCAAAATCCTAACATTTTTTTTAAATTTAACCTTGTAAATGACATTTATTTTTTTTCATTGCTTTAAAGAAGTATTTTTGTTAACAAATTTTCAAAATAAAACTTTGAACAAGAAGGCAACGATATCTAAGTTTTCTCTTATAAAATGTCACATTGAATTTTAGGGTTTAATATTAAACAGAATCATTAGTATTGTGGTTATTTTGTTGAACTATTTATGGTTTTTAATCCAAATTTTTAATATTTTTAATTAAGTTCATCAAATTTAATTTTCATTAAATTATTTTTATGAAGAAAGGAATTTTACAACATGAAAATTAATTAACATTTACTGATAATTTTTCATTCTTGACTCAATCTGGGCTCGAACCCAGCCGTTTTTACGGACAGGTTACCCTGACATGTTTCGATTGCAACCAATCAATCTCCTCAGAGGGCTTGTTGTTTAACACTCGCAGCCATCGACGACTGCTGACGTCATTAGTCAAACATCAATCCTTTAACTAAATTGTATTTAACCTTTCCTTTCTTCATAAAAATAATTTAATGAAAATTAAATTTGATGAACTTAAGCCTAATTAAAATATTAAAAATTTGGATTAAACAGAATCTATTTAAAATAGTTCAAAACAATAAAAGAAGTCTTAATCAAATATAAAATTTTAAATTTTTCTTTTTTGGTAATAATCTGCTTAACAACTGTACATCATTATACATATTATGAAAAAAAAATAATTGCTTAACCTCCACATTTATGTTTTTAATTTTATAAGTAAAACTTATTGAAAAACTCTTGAAATAATTTTGAATCTCTAAAGGAAACTGTCCTACAGACAACAATCTAAAAGCAAAATTATCAAGGATTTCTTGAGAAAATTTTCTTCAATGACATATGATCTTTTAATCTTTATAATAATTGACTTTTCACGTATGTACATATTGACATAATAATACATACACAAACAGTAAAACACACTCTTAGATTTAACTAATACATACTTATAAATTACTTAAGCTCTCTGTACAATGGCTCTCACAAAAATCATTCATGCAAACAACATGTTTGAAGGACAGCCATGAGAGTGATGACACATGGGTGTATTTTTAGGACTGAAAAAAGTACCAATTAAGTTTAATGTTTATTAACTTTTTTTTTGCAAACAAAACACTTTTTTTTAGCGATTTTTGTTCTATTCAAATTTATTTTACAAGACAAGTGACAGTTTCTTGTATGAGGTAATTTTTTCTTTCTATATGACAACTTAACATCAAATTATAAATTGTCTTTTGAAGAAGATTTTTAGTAAAACAGAATTTTTATATATAGAATTTTAAACCAGAAAATTTGTACTACAAAAATTTTTGCATAAAATAATAATTTTCTATAAAAAAAACCGTCCTAGGCAAATTTTGTGTCTAACAAAAGAATTATCTATAGAACATTTTTTGTATAAATGTGTTTAGTGTATAAGACAGTTTTCTTTCAAAAATGTCGGTATAAGACAATTTTTTCATAAAGTTTTCTTTCGTCCTGCAAAAGATAATTTTCCATAGAAATTTCATTGTACTGGCAGTTTTCTTTAAAAAAAATTCCATTTCCTAAGAAAAATCTTGTATAAGACAACTTTCTTTAGAAAATTTCTTGTATTAGACAACTTTTCACAGAAAATTTCTTGTATTAGGCAAATTTTTTTTTCAAAGTTTCGGTATAACTAAGACAATTTTTATTAGAAAATGTTCTTTCTTTAAATAAAAGTCCTACAAAAGATAATTTTCGAAAAAGTTTTCTTGTATTCGACTATTTTGTAATGAACATTTTTTGTGTTAGACAATTTTCTTTACAACATGTTTATATAAGACAATTTTCTTAAGGACATTTTCTTTCCTAAAAAAATATCTTGCATTAAACAGCCTTTTTTTAGAAAATTTATTGCAAAAAACTATTTTTTAAAGAAGATTTCTTGTATTAAGCAAATTTCTTTCGAAAATTCCGGTATAAGACTAGACTCGACTAGTTGTCATATAAACTTTCTTTAGGAAATATCTTGTATAACACAATCTTGTACACAAGATTGCATGTGTACAAGATTGCATGTGTACAATCGGCTAAGACCGATTTCGTTAAAAAAAAGTCCTGCAAATGATAATTTTCCATAGAAATTTTAATGCTTACGACATTTTTGTATAGAGAATATCTTGTATAAGGTAATTTTTACAAGAGATTTCTTGTATTAGGCAAATTATTTTCATAAATGTCTGTATAAGACAATTTTCTTCTAAAAATGTTCATTTTTTATATAAAAGTCCTTAACAGTTTTATGATATTCGACTATTTTGTGTAGAAAAGTGATTGTGTAAGAATGTTTTCTTTAAAAAATTTTGTATAAGACAATTTTCTCTAAAAAAAATTTCCTCCTGAAAAAATTGCTTGTATATGATAACTTTCTTTAGAAAATTTCTAGTATAAGACAATCCTTTACACAAAGTTTCTTGTAATTAACAAAGCCCGTTTACAAATTTCGGTATAAGACTATACTGCTAAACACTTTTTCGTAAAAAATAGTCCTACAAAAGATAATTTTCAATAGCAATTTTATTGTATACGAATATTTTGCATAGAAAATTTCTCGTATCAGATAATTGTTTACAAGAGATTTCTTGTATTGGGCAAAGTTCTCTAAAAAATTTCGATATAAGACAGTTTTCTTCAGACAATTTTCTTTCTTTAAATAAAAGTCCTGCAGAGGATAATTTTCCTTAAAATTTTTATTGTATACGACTATTTTGTGTAGAAATATGTTTGTATAAGAGAGTTTTCTTTAAATAATTTTTATATAATTAGTAAAAAATATCTTGTATAAGACATCTTTTATAGAAAATCTCTTGTATAAGACAATTTTTTACAGAAAAAAATCTTCCATTAGGAAATTTTTTTTCAAAAATTTCGGTATTTCCCTAAAAAAATTATAAAAAGAAAATTTTCTTTAACAAATTTATATTATAAGACAATTTTCTATAAAAATTTTTTTGTATAAGACACTTTTTTTTGAACAATTTATGTATTCGAGAAAATTTCGGCAAAAAATTTTATTTTTTAAAAATATTATCTTCTAAGAGACAATTTCCTATTGGAAATTTTTCGCATAGGACAATTTTCTCAAGGAAGTTTTTTAAAGAATATGAAACATTTTGCTGAAAATAATTTTCTACCAAAAATATCCTTTTTTCTAAAAAAATCTTGTAATAAACAATTTTCTCCAGAACATTTAATTCTATTTCTATAGAAAATTTTTTGTATAGGACAATTTTGTACAGAAAACTTGTATATGAAAATTTTTTATATAACACAAATTTCTTTAGAAAATATTTTGTATAAGTCATTTTCAAATTTCTTTTTTAAGGCCATTTTCTATAGAAAATTTCTTGTTTAAGTTTGAGAAATTTTTTTTTTTTAATTCTTTATAAAGAACAAATTATTTTTGAAAAAATTTTTTTGTATAAGAAAATTCTTCTAAAGAAGACTTCAGTATAAATAATAAAAATTTTAAATAAAGAATTTATTATAGGAAATTTTTTATAACAAGGAAAATGTTAAATTTTTGATAAAAAAATTTTTATTTCAATCAGGATTCTCCCAGATATTTGAACAAATTGAACGGTAAAGAACAAAAGAAACCAACCAGCTCAGAAAATCACATAATTTACAACTACAATAATAGCAATGACGTTAATATGTATTCAAAAACATATGTACATATGTATATGTGTTTAACTTGTGATATTATGTACCAACATCTGTAAACCTACACATGACTTGTGCTACTTATACAGCTATTTTTGTCAGACATTTGTAGTTGTGGCATATTTAACATTTTTTATTACTTATATTTATAATGCTGTCAATTAAATCTCGTTAAGTTCTTTATGAAACATACAAATTTTGCTGCTGCCGTATGTGTGTGTGTGTGTACAATATTGCTGATATTGTAGTTGTTGTCGCTGTTATTGTCACACACTAACGAGCTTGTAAGTTATAATTCAACATGTCTCTTGGCAAAAGTAATGTTGATGCCAAAATGCCACCAACTATAACAATTAGATTGGCTTTAAGACGGACAATAAATAATTGCTGGCAATCGAATAAATACAAATTTGTTTTTGAAAAATAAAATAACAATAAGCACAAGAAATAAAACGAAATTAAATTAAATTTCTTTGATATTTTCCGTAAAAAATTTCTACAGAAATTTGTTAAAGAAAAAAAAGGTTTTTTTTTAAATTTTCTGTAACTCATTTTTCTTATCAGACAATTTTATATAGATAATTTTGCGTATAAACTTATTTAAAATCTTTAGTTTTATGTATAAGACTTTTTTTGTATAAATAAATTTTTTGTAAAACATTTTTTTCTATAATTAAATTTTATACGATAATTTTTCGTATAAGAAATTTTTGAAAACAAAAATTTTTGTAAGAAAATATATTCTATTAAACATTTTTCGTAATAGACAATTGTACATAGATAATTTATTATGTATAAGAGAATTTTATGTGCAAAGGTTTAAGTAAAAGTATTTTCTTGCATAAATTTTGTTTTTATAAAATATTTGTTTTTGCATAATTAAATTTTCTATCCGACAATTTTTCGTATAAGACATTTTTACATTGTAAATTTTATGTATAAGACTTTTTTGGCAACAATAAAATTTTTATACAAGATTTTTCTTGCATAATTAAAAGTTTTATATAATAACTTTTCGTATAAAACGATTCAAAATAAAAAAAATTTTTGTAAGAAAATAAATTCTATTAAACACTTTTCGTATCAGACAATTTTACATAAATAAATTCTTATGTATAAGCCAATTTTATAGGTAAATTTTTTTGTAAAAGACTTTTTTTGTATAAATAAAGTTTTGATTAACTATTTTTTTTTTGCAGAATTAAATTTTCTATCCGGCAATTTTTCGTATAAGACAATTTTACATTGAAAATTTTAAGTATAAGACTTTTTCATAAAAAAAAATTAAATAAAATTTGTATAAAAATTTTGTTGCGTAATTCTATTTTCTGTTTTTTTTTACTAAAAATCATCTTGTACAATTTAAAAATTTTAAGTATAAGACTTTTACTATATAATTTAATTTTTAATAAAAATTTTTTTTTGCATAAACTACTATTACCTTTTTAATAAAAAAAAATTTATTACAATGCCTTAGGACCTTTTTTCGTATAAGTCACATACAAACTTTGCGTATAATATGACTTAAAAAAAAATGTTTTTTAGTAATAAAGTCTTCGATAAAAATTTTTTTGTATAAGACAATTTTCTATTAAATCTTTTAAAAATTTCTGTATTTTGTCCTAGACGGTTACATTTTTTTCTATTTTGTCTTTCACGCCTGATCAAACACTTCGCATTTACTACTTCTTGACTCAGCAGTACCCCATGTTCGCTTATATAACAAATTACACACGAAGATACGTGACTTACAACAACAAAAATCGAGAAAAAATATATAAAAAAATGCATATATAAATAGCTTGTTAGGATTCATATGTACGTGTGTCATGTGGAGCAAAGTAAGAAAAAAAAAAAACCAAAGCATATTTTCTAGATGTTTCCGGTTCTTGTTTTTCATGTGTGCTACCACTAAACAATATGATCTTTTACAATCGATAGCAACAATAAAAAAAAAATCTTGGCAATTCAATGCTTTTTAAACAACGGCACAAGAAAAGAATGTTAAAACTCTTTAGATCTCATTTCCGGTGTGTTCTCTTGTCGGTCATTGTGTGTGTAAAGCTTTATATTAGACTTTTATAAATGTTGTTTATTTGACACGGATACACAAATACAAGCTCACAAATGAAATATATAAAAAAAGTAAAAAAGAACCAGCGTTGAAGAACCATTAAAAAATTACAACCACAAATAACACCCAATAAGTTGTATGAAGCAGCACTTCTTTTGCACTTATTACTCACTCGAATATATTAAATCTTTAAACTTATACCCATGTTTTCTTGTGTGGAAGACCAGTGGTAGGGTGTAAGAGTATGTGTTTTTGTTTCCTGTGCTCAAATCTTGATGTATGACTTGTTTGGTCATTATTTGTTCAACTACAACAAGAAAAATTATAAAGTTTTCTTTTTTCTTCTGGATTGTATGTGTAAAATTGTGTGTAATATTTTTTTTCCTGGAATAACTGGTAATTGAAGTCTCAGCATTTATGTATGAGTAACAATGTAAAGAAGTCCATGTGCTTTTTTTACGAAGGCAGTTACAATATTCAGTTTTTTCATTAAAAATATCTATAGAAAATTGTCTTCTATGAACAAATTTCTATAGAAAAGGTCTTACACAAAAATTTTTATATTAAAAGTTGTCTTATACAACACATTTTTGTAATAAAAAATTGTGTAATGCAAAAATTTTTATAGGAAATTGTAAATTTGCAAAAATCTTTCAATGCAAAACACACTTATATAAGAAATCTTCATACATACAGTTTATGAGTTTCTCGGTGGGCTTTTGGCAATTGAAAATCCCACCGACAGCGAAACACCAACAAGTCACACGTGTGATTTTAAAACAGTGATAACCAAGCCCCGAACTAACCAAGCCCCGAAGGCACGCAAACAAAAATATTATGTACTTGGGTGCGGTCGCAGAGACTGATGATAGCCTGGTGTTTTGAAACGAACAAAGTTGTTGTAGACATGTGAATTGCCGACCGTGTCTGGGTGAAAAATACGATTATTAACTTACTCGCGAGCCTATGGAGTGGTTATCACTGTTTTAAAAGGCACATTTGATTTGAAATTACGGTTTTTGAGTTAAAGTGATTTCCAGCATAAGCCTGATACAAAAAGTTTTCAATAAAAATTGTCTTATAGAAGAAATTTTCGTATATAAATTGTTTTCTATAGAAAATGATCTTATACAAAAAATTTTTTATAAAAAATTTTCTTATACAATAAAGTTTTATGATAAAAAGTTCTGTATTGCAAAGACTTTTAAAGCAAATTGTTAAAATTCAAAACAGTTTTTTGTAAAACCCACTTATACAAGAAATCTTTCTTTAAAAAATTTTCTTATAAAGAAATTTTTTTTTTGTTTTCCATATGAACTAACAATAATTAATCAAATCTTAACCTAATGCTTTATATTTTGTCCTGCCAGTGCCAGACAAAAATTTTCTTCATCACGGGTTCTGTTCACATATGTAGGTGTTTATCGCTCATCTTAATGGGTAAGTGCTGCAGTGTCTCTTCTTCTTAAGCGAGAGTGGCCGCTATCATTTAAAATATTTCGTGCTAGTGGATTTGGGTGCAACTCTAGCCTTTTTAAATATTTTACAGCATACTTCGTTATAAAAGTCCTAACCAGTGGCACATTGAGATCCTTGTGGATATTTGAGTTTTTAACATACCAAGGGGCAGCTGTAATTATTCGAAGAAGTTTATTTTGGCGCCTTTGAATTTTTTCGATATTTGAGGCCGAGGCAGTGCCCCATAGTTGAATACCGTAGCACCATATTGGCTTTAAAATAGCGTTGTAAAGTAGTAGTTTTCAATTGAGACTAAGAACAGAATTTCTTCCAATAAGCCAGTTAATTTGAATTGCTTTTAGTTTCATTTGGGTTAATTTTGCTTCTATATGGCATTTCCATGTCAAACGCCGATCTAGATGAATACCGAGATATTTGACATGCGATTGTTGAGGCACTAGTTGATTATTGATTTTAATAGGGGGGCATGTTTCCCGACGCAAGGTGAATGTTATATGTACGCATTTTTGCTCATTATTCTCCATTTTTTTTAACCACAGTTCTAGTTGAAATATATGATCCTGCAGGTATCGAGATGCTTCACGACTGTTCTCGTGTACGCTTAGAAAAGCTGTATCATCAGCAAAAGTTGAGGTTAGGGTGAATTTGTTTGTTGGCATGTCCGAGGTATATATAAGGTAAAAAAGAGGGCCCAAGATGCTTCCCTGAGGGACTCCAGCTTCAATTGGTTGAGGAGAACTTAAAAAATCACCTTCTTTAATAATAAATTGTCGACCGACTAGGTAGCTTTCTAACAGCTTGTGTGTATTAACCGGTAGGTTTAGCTTCAATTCATGTAACAAGCGTACATGCCAGACTTTTTCAAAAGCTTGAGAAACATCAATGAAAAGAGCGGAGCAATATTTTCTTTCTTCAAAGGCTTTTCTTGTGGCGTTTACTATCCGATGGGTTTGTTCAATTGTGCTATGCTCTCTTCTGAAGCCGAATTGATGATTAGGTATACACCCATTGTCATTTAAAATTGGGGTTAATTTTGATGCTAAGAGCTTCTCGAACATCTTTGATATATAAGATAATAAGCTAATAGGCCTATATGACTCAACTTTTGTGTGATCTTTTCCTGGCTTTGGTATCGTCGTTATTAAGGAGACCTTCCATTCTTGAGGGTAGTATTCAAAGCGTAAAATAGCATTAAAAATATAAAGAATCATTTTCTTTGCTATGCGAGGTAGCTCCAAAAGCATTTTGTTACTGATCTTATCAAAACCAGGTGCCTTCTTGGTGTTTAATTCACAAATAGCCCTTTCTTTTCCCCTTATCTCAAATCTTAGGGGGATAGCTGCTCTAACATAAACAGACGGCAACTCGTCGGCTATATCGTCAGGTATTTGGGGTAAATACGTTTTTCAAATGATTTACAAACAGGTTTCCTTTTTCATTATCATTTCTTGCCAAACTTCCATTCGGGTTTCTTAATGGTGGTTTCGAGATAACTGGTCTTTTGAGTTTTCTAGCTGCACGCCATAATGAGTAGCCTGATTGTGGAGTTGCATCCAAGTCCTTAAGATATTTTTCTACGGAAGCCGGTTTCTGAGTCTGCAGTAATTTTCTTAGCCTTTTTGTAACTCTTTTAATTCATTTTTAAGTTGAGGGGATCTGTGCAATTGCCATTCTCTTCGCACTCTCCTTTTTTCCTTCAAGAGGCGCTCGACATCTGTAAAATATATTTTATTATAATTGGTTTTTTTGAGGGGTTTGCTGGAATAATGAACAGCTAGTTTAAGATAACTGTCAAAATTGACAATAGAGAGATCCACATTTTCCGGTGAGCTAAGCGGTATATTTTCTGTGCAATGGGTACTGAGATATTTTTTATATTTTAACCAATTTATTTGTGAAGCTGACGCCGCTATGTAGCCAGAGGGAGATACAATTCTATTGGTGTTTGTTATAGTAACTATTGTAGGAGTGTGTTCAGAGGATAATGCTGACGAAACTTCAACGTGAATAGTTTCTGTGGGGATGTTTTAACCACGCCGAAATCGATGACATCTGGAATTTTTATAAAGAAATTGTCTATAGAAAATATTTTATACAAGATTATTTCTGTAAAAATTATAGAAAATTGCCTTATAGAAGACATTTTTTGAGGAAAGTTATTTTATACATGAAGTTTTTTTTAGAAAATGATCTTATACAATAATTTTTTATTTTAAAATTTTCTAATACAAGAAATTTTTATAATTAAAACTTTTATAGGAAATTGTTAATACATATCCAAAAATTTTTCTATGTATAACTCTCTTATACAAGAAATTTTATGTGAAAAGTGTATACTTTATATCAGTGTTCGAAAATAAACAGTACATTATTTAGCGTTCGGCTCACACACCGAAGAACGATATCTATTTTTTTAGTGTTTGTGTAAACATACACAAACCTTAATACCGTTCGTAACTATTTTCGTTAAAAAACAGAACAATTGTAGTGATACTGTAGAAAAACATTATATTTTAATGTTCTATAATGTTTTTTCGTGTGTGTATTTTGTTTTTGTAAAAAATGTTTGGTTTATTTTTATCAGCAAAAAGAGAAGAACATTAACGAGCCGAACCGAACACATTGAAGTTCGTGGATTTTCAAAAAAAAAAAAACCGAACGGAATTTAATGTTCTCATCATTTGTTGAGTATGATGAAAACAGCATTATTTTTGTGTTCGAAAGATGACAAACAGGGAAACGTTATTTTTTTTAATGAATTTCTACACAAACACTATTAGCGTTTGTGTTTTCCACAAATCTACCGAACCGAACATTAAAGAACGATATTTAGTGTTTATTTTCGAACACTGCTGTATATAATACAAGAAATTTTCTAAAGAAAATATCTTATACAAACAGATTTCTACAAACAATTGTTTCATACACAAAGACTTCTATTGTCTTATACTAGAATTTTTTTAAAGAAAGTTAGATAAAGTTTTCTTTGGAAAATTGTCTTATACAAGAAATTTTCTATTGAAAATTGTCTTGTTCAAGAAAGTTTCGACTAAAAATTGTCTTATATCAGGTGATTTTTTAGCTATTATCTTTTTGGCAACACTGGCTTAAACACCTGACGCACGTTTCGTGTTTTGTTTCACTGTCAAACACCTTCAGTTTGGTCTATAACTTAACCATGAAACGTCTTAAAAACCAACAGCGCTTCTTATGCTCAGCGACGAAGCTCATTTTTGGCTCAATGGGTACGTTAATAAGCAGAATTGTCGATTTTGAAGTGAAGATCAGCCAGAAGCATTGCAAGAGCTACCAATGCATCCAGAAAAAGTCAAAGTTTGGTGCGGTTTATATGCTGGTGGCATCATTGGACCGTACTTCTTCAAAGATGATGCGAATCGTAATGTAACTGTGAATTGTGTGCGCTACCGTTAGAAGATACCCAACTTTTTTCTGCCCAAAATGCAAGAGCTTGACTTGCGTGACTTGTGGTTTCAACAAGACGGTGCCACATGCCACACAGCACGCGTAATAATAGACTTATTGAAAAGCGAGTTCGGTGAACATTTTATTTCAAGTTCGGGACCGGTCAATTGGCCTGCTAGATCGTGCGATTTAACGCCTTTAGACTATTTTTTGCGAGGCTATCAGGCATGTTCTGAAAATCACTTTTTGTGAAAGTGATTTGAAATCACAAAAAAGGTGTTCTGTACAAAAAGCTTTTTTCATAATTGTGATTTTAAACCAGTCAGCTAAGTGGCCGCCGATTTAAAATAACTTGCTTATTTGTTTCCACCATTTTTATCTAAGTTAAAGCTTTTGTGGTTTTCAAAAAACCCATTAATCACAATTGTGATTTCAAAATCACAAGTGATTTGAAATATTGTGATTTACAGAACATGCCTGTATGTTAAAGCTCATGTCTATACACACATGCCCGCCTCAATTTGCATGAAATAATCTTCAAACATTAAATTATATGGACCGTACTATCGATTCAAATAAAGATTTCATGAATTTTTCTGAATTTTATGTGTTTTTTTTAAACTTTCCTATATCTCTTAAAAAATCACCCATTACAAAAATTTTTTATTAAAAATTTGTAGGAGAAAATTGTCTTGCACAAAATTTTCTATAGAAAATTTCGTTTTAATTTCTATAGACCATTCTCTTCTACAGAAACTTTCTATAGAACATTGTACTATACAGGAAATTTTGTACAAAAAATTGCTTTATCTAAGAAAATTTCAATAAAAAACTGTCAATTAAAAGAAAGTTTCTAAAGAAAATTTCCTTATGCAAAAAGTTCTTTCTTAGTGTTGATTCACACGCTTCAGTTTTAAGCCGCCAAATTGTGTGTTTTTAGGAGAGAAGGAAAAAGAGAATGCCATAAAATATTCTCTCTCTTCCAAAAACTCAAGACCTAGCCCCGGTGGGGTAGCTGGTAGTGAGCTAGTCTATTAGCGCAGGGGTTGCGATTTGCGGTTCGATTCCCGCTAGAGCCTCTGGTTTCTTTCCTGCAGACAAGCGTTGAGCTTCGCGGGATTAGCTTAGAGAATTAAAAAAAATAAACAAAAAAACCTAAAGTGCGTGAAACAGCCCTTAATAGTTTTTTATTGAAAATTCTATTAAAACAAAAATTTTATATAAAAAATTCTCTTGTACAAGAAATTTCTTTAATATGCAAGAAAGTTTTTGTAACAAAAGTTTTTTTTAGAAAATTCTGTTGAACAATATATACTTTAAATAAAATTGCCGGGTAACTTTTACGTTTTCCCTCGTTTTAAATGTACCAGTTAAACCATAACCTGGCTGCTTGCCTGCATATGTTTTTTTTAAATTTATTTTTGTGTGTAAGTTTCATTGTGTATGTGTTGTTTGCTTTTTTAAAGAAATCGTTACGAACGTTTATATTTTGTGACAGTATAACGACTCACGTAACGTGACAAATGTGACAAGCGTGAAACGTATAACAAGCCAAACGTTAATGACAAATTGGCAACAATGTTTTCTATGTGATTCCATATGAAATTCAGAGTTTTTTTCCATTTGTTCCTGCATGTTGTGGACAATAAGAGTAACTACAGGAAAAATCAAAAATTCAAAGAATTGAAAAAAAATTTATCATTTAAAGAAATTTCTTAAAGTGTTGTTAGTAAGAAAGGAGTGCAATTTACGTTTTTTTTTTTGCAAATTAAATAAATTGAAGGAATTATGTATGTATTTGACGGAATAATAAGTTGTTGAAAATGTATTTAAGGAATTTGTGATTTTATAATTCGTTGTAGAAAAAATAGCTAATGTAATTTTGGTGTTTGTGTTACAAAAATTTTCAGGTTTAAATTCAGTTTCTATTTTGATCTTTTACAGTTATTTTCTAGTTCCAGATCAGTTCTAGTTCTATTTAAGTTCTAGTTTTGTTCCAGTTAAGTTTTTGTTAATTTCTAGTTCAGTTCTAGATCAGTTCTAGTTTAGTTCTAGTTCAGTTCTAGTTTAGTTCTAGTTCAGTTCTAGTTCAGTTCTAGTTCAGTTCTAGTCCAGTTCTAGTTCAGTTCTAGTTCAGTTCTAGTTCAGTTCAAGTTCAGTTCTAGTTCAGTTCTAGTTCAGTTCTAGCTCAATTCTAGTTCAGTTCTAGTTTAGTTCTAGTTAAGTTATTGTTCATTTCTAGTTCAGTTCTAGATCAGTGCTAGTTTAGTTCTAGTTCAGTTCCAGTTCAGTTCTAGTTCAGTTTTAGTTCAGTTCTAGTTCAGTTCTAGTTCCGTTCTAGTTCAGTTCTAGCTCAATTCTAGTTCAGTTCTAGTTTAGTTCTAGTTAAGTTATTGTTCATTTCTAGTTCAGTTCTAGATCAGTGCTAGTTTAGTTCTAGTTCAGTTCCAGTTCAGTTCTAGTTCAGTTTTAGTTCAGTTCTAGTTCAGTTCTAGTTCTAGTTCTAGTTCTAGTTCAGTTCTAGTTCAGTTCTAGTTCACTTCTAGTTCAGTTATTGCTCAGTTCTAGTTTAGTTCTAGTTCAGTTCTAGTTCAGTTTTTGTTCAACTCTAGTTCAATTCTAGTTTAGTTCTAGTTTAGTTCTAGTTTAGTTCAAGTTAAGTTTTTGTTCATTTCTAGTTCAGTTCTAGATCAGTTCTAGTTCAGTTCTAGTTCAGTTCCAGTTCAGTTCTAGTTCAGTTTTAGTTCAGTTCTAGTTCAGTTCTAGTTCAGTTCTAGTTCAGTTCTAGTTCAGTTCTAGTTCAGTTCTAGTTCAATTCAAGTTCAGTTCTAGTTCAGTTCAAGTTCAGTTCTAGCTCAGTTCTAGTTCAGTTCTAGTTCAGTTCTAGTTCAGTTCTTGTTCAACTCTAGTTCAGTTCTAGTTCAGTTCTAGTTCGGTTCTAGTTCAGTTCTAGTTCAGTTCTAGCTTAGTTCTATTTCAGTTCTTATGCAGTTCTTGTTCAGAATCTAGTAAAAAATAAGTGTTCAGATTGTTATTTTGCCTCTCTTTTTAAAGATTCGTAATTGTAATTTTAAATACTATTTTGCTGTAAAACCATCTACAATAAAACAAAATTCCTGACAAATAACTTAATTTATTAAAAATTAATTTATATCCTAACAACAAAATCTATCAAAAACTTTCTCCTTTAAACAAAACTTTCAAGAATAGTAAAAAAAATAAAACTATTTTTGTTATTGTTCTTTAGGCCATTTAAGGAAAAATTTTTCGTATAAAAAAATTAAATGAAAAACTATATAATCTGCCATCATTCACTTAAACTGGTTTTCTTCCTCCTAAAAATAAAATATTTTGTAGAAATTGTAACAAAAAGAGACAAACAACTACTTCAGCTTAAGAAACTGCAAAACATAAAGTTTTCATAAAACAAAATAATTCGTAGCAAAAACAAAAACAGCAACAAAGAAAAGGAAAATACAAAATGAAAATAGAAATTTTCGCTTGAAATAATTTTTCAGCAGCCTTGTAAATGCTTTTTTTTCAAACAACACAAAAAATAAAAATTGTCCGGAACAAACTTTTAAATGTCAGTTCTTAGAAAAAAATAAAATCTTCAAAAAGAGATCGATTTCCAAAAAAAAAAAAAAAAAAAATAGGAACATAAACACATGAAAGGAAAATAAAATTCATGTGTGTAATAGAAGGAAAAACTGTAAACCTTGGCCTTGTTTCAGGGAAATAGAATTTAAAAAAATTACTTTCTAAAAACTACTTTCTTAAACAATGAGACAACAAAACGAAAAATATTTTTTTTTTTCTAAATAGATTAAATAAATTAAGGCTCCTTTCAAATTTGTTTTAAAATTTTCTATGTATCTTGGTTTTAAAAATCTAGGAATTTCAAACGATTTTGTTTAATCAAATTGAGGCAACATAAGTTTGTTTCCAAATCAAAGTTTTTCTTGGGATTCAAAACTAATAATTAAGGTTTCGTTATAATGTGCTAAATTCCCATTTCATACTATTGACATACTGAAGTTTATTGTCGATGGGATAAGCTATTCCTATGCGCATTTCACTGGTTGCTTAGGCCAGATCGTCAGGAAACTTCATCCAAAGATTTAAGAAAAACTAAAGATATTATAAAAATAAAACTGTTAAGCGAATAAAAATCATAAGCCCCAGTTTCGCTAAAGTAATTTGGACAGATGAATGGAGAGGCGTACTTTTTTTTTGTAATTTTTGTTGAGATTTTCTTTGCAGAACAGCTGCGTGAAGGCTTTTTGTGTAACACATAGGCTGAGTTCCTAAACATCATAATACTTTGCAGTCAAAGTCAAAAAAGTATCATAGAGTTTAACTATATCTAGTTTGATTATTGTGTACGCATCGATATTGTTTTTAGTGAACTTTGGTACAGATAACATTGTAAAATTTTTCACGGTTGCTTGGTAGAAAGCACTTAAAAAAGCGAGTTGCTTTGCAACTGATGTTTTGGAACTCACCCGTACTTACATAAAGGGCGGTCCAACCAGAACCCACGATGTTTATTGTAAACAAAACAAACCGTTTCCGGAGAATTTTCTTAATATTTTTTATTTTTATAGAAGGATCTATGACAATTATATGTGAAACAAAATATCGGTTAAATGCTTATCAAGGATTCGGTGGCATACCTCTATCCGATGGTCCATATGTTTAATATTTAACATAATTGAGGTTCAATGTTCTTGGCTTATTGACGCCAATTAACATCGCCACGACGTGAGATAACACGGCCATTGAGTTTCTCGCTCAAAAGAGCCATATGTCGTTCGCTGTGCGGTTAGTGGCACCATCCAACTACATATAGTCCAGGTCCATAACCTCAATTTCTTGCTGCAAGAAGTCCGTAACGAAAATTTTGTTAACTTCCATTCGAGTCACCGCAAAATTTCCGATCGACTTCAACAGAGCTAATTCTACTCGACTTCAACTGAAGAACATATCAAGCAAGCAACTGTCAGTAGTAATCGAGACGGTTGCCAATAACGACTAAGAAATTAGGTTTATTGTGTTTTATATCAGTATTCGAAAATAAATAGAACATTACACAGTGCAACAAAATTCGGGTCATCGCCGCCAGCCACAATGTATGTAAAACAAAATTTCGAAAAATTCAAAAATTTCAAGGACCGGATTTTCGAAAATCCGTTTTAAATACATTGCACGAACTTTTGGTCTTTGAAGACCCCTAGTGAAATTAGATGCATAAAATAATCGTAGAGCATTTTAACCCTCTAAAATGCCGTTTAAGTATACTTTTGTGTGAAAGTTAAAAAAAGGACAAAAATAACCGCTTAAAATGAGTGTTAAAGGGTTAATATATTCTTAGCAAAGATTTGGCATACAATTCTACTGAAGACATCTGAAATAGTATTTTAACTCAGAAGTACATTTAGTAAATATTTTTTGATTTATACCAAACGCCTTTTCAAAAAATTCAAAAATTTCAAGGACCGGAATTTCGAAAATCCGTTTTAAATACATTTCACGAACTTTTGGTCTTTGAAGACCCCTAGTGAAATTAGATGCATTAAATATTCGTAGAACATTTTGATCTTCTAAAGTGCGGTTTTAGTATACTTTTGTGTGAAAGTTAAAAAAAGGACAACAATGACCCCTTAAAACGAGTGTTAGAGGGTTATATATTCTAAGAAAATAATCACCATACAATTCTACTGAAGACATCTGAAATAGTATTTTAACTCAGAAGTACATTAAGTATATATTTTTTGACTTATACCAAACGCCTTTTCAAAAAATTCAAAAGCTTCAGGGGCCAATATTTCGGGAACCCGAGCTAAATTTTCAAAACCCTTTGGCAGATTTGCTCTACCAATAGTCTAGTTTCATTTCGCGTTGCAAGTATTTAGGCAGTTTTTTGCACATTTTTATTTAGCGTTCGGCTCACACACCCAGGAACGGTATGTATTTTTTTTTGTGTTTGTGTAGAAGAATACGACCCTTAATACCGTTCGTAACTATTTTCAAGAAAGAGCCGATTATTATATAGGGTTCTGTTCTTCGTTAAAAAACAGAACGATTGTAGTGATACTGTAGATACAAATATTATATTTTAATGTTCTTTAATGTTTCTTTTTTACATTGATAAAGAAATGAACAAACAAAAATTTTTAGCAAAGACCGCAACACGAACAGCTTGTGTGTGTATTGTGTATATGTTTTGTTTGTGTAAAGTTATTTTGCTGGCTTTTTGTTTTTTTTTTCGGATGTGTATTTTGTTTTTGTAAAAAAATTTTATTTTTTTCTACACAACAGAAACGAACGAACATTAATGAGCTGAACCGAACACAATAAACGACAGAATTAAATGTGCTCATCTTTTTATTGAGTTGAATAGGAACAGTATTATTTTTGTGTTCAAAAGATGACAAACAGGGAAACGTTAGCGTTTGTGTTTTCCATAAATCTACCTGAAATAAATAACCATTAAAACCATTCAACTAATAAAAGATTGTTATGATAATAACGAAATTTTGTAATTAATTTAATGAATTGTGGTCATTGAGCAAGTTAAAAATAGCATTGAAATATTTTTTCATTAAAATTTCAAAACAATTGTTTAATTGTTTTGAAAGCTGTGTAACATGTTGTCGAGTTCTGCAATTACTTTTTAGTGATATCATCATTTAAAGGACGTGTGGTCGTTGTGGATAGTCCCAAATGTTAAGAACTTTAAGAAATTAATAAACTCGTTTCTTCATCGCCATTGCGGCTCATAGCCTGCGATGGTTTCACTTATATGACCCGCTCGAATTATCTAGCGAACCAGCCAGTCGACTTAAAATTTAATTTTTTTGTTTGGATTCATAGTAACAATTGACGAAACATCTGCTACTGATATATAACCTTTATGGCAAAAGCTGAAAAATTATACTTACGTCAACAGTAAGCATACCCGGGTATACACATATATTTGACATGAGATTTTTTTTGTTATATGCTGTTTTGCGTTGGCGATTTTTAGTTTAAATATTAAAAAAAGGTGGTTATTAGTTTGGTTTTTACTTTTGTGGTTTTGTGAGTTAAAATATTTGGAAAATGGGGTTTTTTAACAAACACAAGTTTTGTCGTGGTTTTTAAACTTAATTTTTGGTAAAAATGTTATAACACCAGGTAATTCAGAGCAAGATAAAAATGATAGATGATGAAAGACTCACTCCGAGGCAAATAAGTGCACTTGATTATGAGAAACAACAAGAACATATTTGTCAAAGATTTATTAGTGTCCGAAGGAGTTATGGACGGAACCGACGCTGGTGTATCTCCAAATTACTCCGATGTGGAAAAAATCCAGTTACCATAATACAATATAGATGATGAAACTGAAGACAGTGACGAATTTTCTTATATACGGTGTCAAAGTTGACACAGCTTTAAAGATGGAATAATTTTGTTTGTTGCACCACCACAAAATGTCAGGTTCCGTTTCCACAACATACTTAAGTCTGCAAACTATGAACCAGTAAGAAGTACACAAGGGGTTTTTTGTCAAAGATTTATTAGTGTCCGAAGGAGTTATGGACGGAACCGACGCTGGTGTATCTCCAAATTACTCCGATGTGGAAAAAATCCAGTTACCAAAATACAATATAGATGATGAAACTGAAGACAGTGACGAATTTTCTGATATACGGTGTCAAAGTTGACACAGCTTTAAAGATGGAATAATTTTGTTTGCTGCACCACCACAAAATGTCAGGTTCCGTTCCCACAACATACTTAAGTCTGCAAACTATGAACCAGTAAGAAGTACACAAGGTGTTTTTTTATGGAAACATTCAGGTTTATAATGTCCGATGAAATTTGCGACTTAATTATTCTTGAGACAGGAAAATAATGCTATGAGCGTGAGGATATAAAAAATCCTACACGACAACATTGTATATGGAAAGCTCTTACAAAAAGCGAGTTTGATTCGTATTTTGGTTTTCTCTTACTGAGTGGCGTAACACGTTTTGGCAACGTTCACACTTAAGACTTGTGGGAAACAATCGCACATCCGCTATATCGCGGTGCGATAAGTGTACGGCGCTTCTAGGCAATAGGACGCTTCATACGTTTTGATAGCGGGAATACACGCGAGTAACGTAAGCAAACCGAAAAAGCGGCAGCAATAACGGTTATGTTTTTGATGCGGAATAAAAACCTCGTCCAACAAATAAGGTCTGTACATTATGCAAAAGATCCGTATTTACAGTTCATTCTACTGATTTGTCGTAGTTAAAAATGTTTAATTATTTACAACTGGTTAATTTTCATCTTTAATTATAATATTAGTTTTGTGCATTTTTAACTTGAAAATTAATATTACTTCCTAACTTTATGCAATAAGCATGTAAAATAAATTTTATTTGTATACGTTTGTCGATACATACCCAGGTATGTAGTTGTTGAAGTAAGGGGTACAAATTGAAAATTGTCCTTCCCTTTCCCCAACTTGACCAATTTCACCCAGGTGTAGGAATATGGTATAGAACACTTTTATTAAGGATATCACGAAATTTCACGTCGATCCGATGATTACTTTTGATGATATAGCGGTTTTAAAACGCAAAACATACCCGGGCATGTAGCTGTTGACATAAAAGATAAACAAGTAAAATTACAAACCTCTCATGTTTTTTCCGATATGACCCTGCTGAAAATAAACTTTGGATAACGGTCATGTTCTGGTTCTCGTTAAAGTTCCGTTCTAGTTTCATTCAACTCCTGTTGAAGTTGAAATTGAGAAAATACAAATTTATATTGAGAAAAACGAATTGGAATTGAGGAGAACCAAACTGATAATACTGCGCAACAAAAAAACCAGCCACAACACTTGTAACGCGAAATGAAAGTAGACTATTAGTACAGCAAGTTGGGACAAAGGGCAAAAATTACACCTTAAAATGCGAGTTAGAGGGTTAAAAAATTCCAAGAAAGGAATCGCCATACGATTCTACTGAAGACGTCTAAAATTATTTTTTTAGCTCAGAAGTACACTAAGCATATGTTTTTTTGATTTATACCAAACGCCTTTTTAAAAAAATTAAAAAACTTAAGAGGACCATATTTCGGGAGCCCGAGCTAACTTTTAAAAACCCTTTGGCAGATTTGCTCTACTAGTAGTCTACTTTCACATCGCGTTGCAAGTGTTAAGGCTGGTGGCGATGACCCTATTTTTGTTGCACAGTGTTAATATAAATTTAAATTGATGTTCAATTGAAACAATTGTCCCTAAATTATCGCTGCACTCAAAGAAAATCCGACCCATTTAAACTAAAACAACACACTTTCGCCTCAAGTGTAAAATTCATTAATTAATTATAAATAAACCTCAATAAATTTTTAATTTCTCTTAAAAAAAAAAAGAAAAAAATAAACAATATGCTTTTTTTTGCATTGTATGCTTCCGAATATCCACTTAAATCTCGCTTTTTTTCTTCAGTTTCTGTAGCCCAAGTTGTTGTTCTTTGCCTTTAACAAATACAATATTTTATGGCTTTCAAAAAATATCAGCTTGTATAATAAATAAATGAATACAAAAAGCATCTTGTAGTTGCAGATGTAGTTGCTGCAACTGCAATTTATTTATTGTAAATAAAAAATTTGTTCGGTTTCTGTGCGTGCAGTCGAGCGAAATTGTTTTCATTTTGCCTGCGTTTAAAACAAAGAACTATAAACCATTTAAAAGAAGTATTATTTAATAATAAAATAAAAAAATAAAATATATAAATAAAATAAAATTTTATAAAAGGAGAAGAAAAACGGAAGTGAGCTACATGTATACTCCAGATGTAACGAATTTCGATAGCGATTTTTTCTTTTATACAAAATTTAAATATGGGCATTTCCTGGGGTTACGAACGTACGATCGTACGCTTTTAATGTACAAATAATATTGAAAACAAAACTTTTCCTAGCATTTTTTTTGCGATTCGATAGCATTTGGGTAGCTCTATGTTTAGTACAAAAGATGGATTTCATCGAGTTTAAGTTTTCATAATAATAGCTATAAACATGTGGTCACGAACGTACGCAAAATACAAAAAAATTCTAAAGTGATTAATATATTTTAAAAGTGTTTTAGTGTAGGTCTCCATCCAGTATTTACAAAATAAAATATCTCTCTTGGTTTTTGTTTAATTGGCTTATCCACCGGTCGCGAACGTACGGGTTGCGAACGTACGATTTTTCCATATGTTTTTTTTATTATTATAACCATGCACTTTACCATAAATGTCTTCAAATTTCCTTAACAAAAAAACTTAATACTCCTTTTACAATGGATTGTAATGGAGAGATTATGAAGAAAGAGTGTAAACATAGCATATTTTTTGCATGTAAAATAAGTATATAAAAATGTACTTAGAAGTATAAAATACAAAAAATTATAAAATTTTCCAGTTTCCAGCCCAATTTCCTCAAGTAAAACAGCTCAGATATGCTAGGAAACAATTCTTTAAAAAGAACATAGATTTTTTTTTCTAATAATAAACAATAAAAGACGATTATAATCAACATTTTTTTTTCAACCTGGTAGACCATTCTGGGGAAATGCCCATATCTGTTGTATTTGTGCTTAATTTTTTTAAATTAAATTAAATCTTAGTATTCTACCCCTTGTTTTCTTACCTTTTACGTCTTTAAATTCACTGTCTGTTTTTCAAATAAAATAAAAAAAAATTCGTTGGGGAATTTACATTAAAACAACAATAAAGAAAAGACAAATTGTTTTTTGTTTTCAATATAAATTTCCATTCGAAAATTTGTATTTCTTAATTTCAGGGTAGTTAATTTTAACTTTGTTCAAAATATTTAAGGCGAATTGTCTATAAGAAGGCGGCGAAAGGAAAACCGGTTTTTTTGATCAGGACAGAAATGTCTGAGGTTTTTTTTTTATATTTTCTTTTTGAAATTGTTTTTTTTACACCCACCCACAATAGTCGAGAGACTTTTATACATTTGTGCCGATGATTGTTACACATTAAAATATTTGTACTTGACTCACCTTTAAGTATACCGATCGACTCAGAAACTTTTTGAGGCGATCTAAAGATGTCCTTCCGGTTGGCTGTCTATTTAAGCCTTGTGCGCAAAGTTTTTGCAGATAATTTCATGAAATTTGGCACAAAGTTTATAATTGGCACAAGGACCTAGCCTTTTGAAAATAAGGCAAATCGGTCCATTATTTAACATTGCTCACACACAGGATTCTTACCGAAATAGGGTATTTGTGTCCATAAACCATGTTGTATTATCTTATGTTGGTTTTAAGATTTAATTTGGTCCAAACTAAATATTTTTATTGCAATCGAAATTATTTTACCAAATATTTTTGGAATCGGTCCATGTTTGGCCATAGCCGCCATACAAATACTATTCCCTAAAATAGCTTTTATTACACATAACTTCCTAATAAATGTTGGTATTGACGTACAAATTGGCGACAATAACTTTTACGATACAGTGATAGAAAAGGCGTCATAACGCTGATGTTTTTTGGCATCAGTACTATGACAAGTGTCTTCGTTTTTGACCCCATAACACTTTTCACTTGTCCAAATTGTCATCAGGGTCAAAATGAAATTATGTCATAAATGGGATGACACATCGGCATCACAGAAATGACGAACTTGTCCTCAGTGCGATGACGCAGTAACTTCGGAGAAAGGACACATTAGCATTAATTTAATGACAGTTTGTCATTGATGCAACGTCATTGGAATTGACTTGAGTCAAAGTAACAGAATATTATTATTTACTTACCCGTTACATATGTTTGTTTCACGTTTGTTGATTTACGACCTTTTTTAAAAGCAGAATTCTCAATAATATGACACCAGCACCATGCCCCATATGGTTTTCGTAATCATTCTACTTTAAAATTTTGATGTATTTAACTTAATAATTTAAAAAAATTTGTATCTTGAAAATAATGTTAATAATATACAAAATGTGGCATCGATTTGATGTCACTATAGTCATAAAATAGATGACACGTAAAAAATGACAAAATTGTACGCAGACGTTAGTCATTGGATTGATGTTACTTTTTGCATCATTGATGCCATTTGTAGTAACATGGATGTCACAATTCTGATGTTAGGGCATCATCAATATGAAGATGCATTTTTCTATCAGTGTAGCTACTGTGATGAAGATATCTAAATAATTTTCGGCACAAAGAACTTTAATATGAATCTTAAACTCAATTACATAATTTTTTTCTTATAAACTGTGGTGTGGAATCCCGGGATTCGCAAGATTTTTAAAAGTTTTCGGGATTTTTTAAACTGTATGACAAACAACTTTATTTTTGCGTAAAAATGCATATTTCATAAGTAGTATATGTATGATTTATAGGGCCCATACACAATACCATCATGATTGTACAATCAAGTGATTGTGCCAGCTGATGGACCGTGTATGAGCTTGTGGTGTGATTGTACCAGCTGATGGTGCTTTATCAAAAATAGTTTGATATTTTTTTGATTGTACCAGCATGATTGTATCGTGTGCTGTAAAGTTAGCTCATAAATGTTAAATCGTCAAGGCATAAACATCAAAAAATTCAAAATTGAAAACAAAATTTAAATTAAAACACGTTTTTTCTAATCTTTATTCGTTTTTGTTTTAGGATAATAGCAATAATAACAGCAGCACAAATTTGATTGTTATTCATTACAACCTTTTCCACACAATTTTTGGTAAAAAATGAATTTTGTACCAGCATGCTGGTGTGTTGTGTGCTTCAAGTTGAATTGCACAATCACATGATTGTACAATCATGATGGTATTGTGTATGGGCCCTATTACTTGAAAAAAATATAATAAAAAAAAAACTTGAATTATATATTGATCACAGTTCAAAAAGATCATTAATAACAGAAACTAAACCATTTCCAATTCTTTTTATAGTTTTCCAAATGTATTTTACAATTGTCCAAATATATTCTTAGGTTTGAAAATATTCAACTTTAAATTGGCCAAATATATTCTTAGGTTTGAAAATTGTCCTACTGTATTTAATAATTTTTTAATTTATATTTTAAGACTGCCACAAGTCATGATATTTTATACAACTTTGTTTTAATAAAGTTTTTCTGACTGGTAATAAAGCATGGTGGGCCAATAATTTAACATATGGGTATTTCCACAGGAAAGTTTACTTTTTATCAAGTTACGCCACCAGGCTTTAATATTGTTTCTCAAAGAATTATTTATATATAATTTAATTTTTTTGTATATTTGTGTAAAGCGCAGTTAAGGGAAAAGCGGAAAAATTTTAACGACATGGGTCTAAAAGACAAGATAAATTGCTTGTTAAAGTAACGTAAGACTTCTGTAGAAGTGCCCATATGAAAGTCTTAGATGCAACCTTAAGATTGGTTCGCAATTTTTAGATTTCTTATAGAGCCCACTCCTGAAATATTCTAAATGTAGGTGGAGGGTATCAAAGATTCGGCGCAGCCTGGTTTTTTTTTATAAATTTTGATAAGAGTGGCAGAAATAGCAGTATTTTAGTCTTTGAAAGGATTCCAAAAAAGAAGTGCCAAGAGAAAATGTGTATTTAACTTTGGTACCGCTATTTTATCGAAAAACTAAAATTAAATATGGGTTTTTAATTAAAATTTCTTGAAATTTAATTCCGAGTGTTTAAGATATTATCCTTTTTTAAGGAATATATTTTTTATAATTATCTAAACGATTTTAGGACAATGGCTCTATCCTAGCTCTGCTAATTGTTGTTTTACGGTGGTCCTTTAGAGTGATGGGTGTTTTATGGGATGTTTTTTTTAGAGGCGAATAACTTGAATTTGGCAGGCCTGTCTTCCGTGAAAGCTTATTTGAAAGAATGTGCACGCAGAGAAAAAACATGTTTAAATATGGTCACCTGCAACAAAACTATTTTTAAAGAAAACTTTAAACATATGCATATTACCATATTATTGTCACCTACAACCATATTATGGTTGAATTAGTCTTCCATCAAGAAGACACAACTATATATATGCATATATATATATATTTGTTCCTTTTACTCCTCTGGGGAGCATAGGGACGCTTTTTTTCATTAGTTTTCTTTCTTGTATTGGTCTCGGTAATAAGAGTTTTTTTAAGACATACAGCTTATTAGGCAATAGCGTCCGATCCTGGTGTTGGGGCTGCCAACATCGCCATCAGGCATGCAAAGTAAGTACCGGGATTAGCCGTGCAAGTATTAAGGTTATACCGCCCATGGTCGGTCTTCAGAGCCTCGTTAGCGTGACAGGGGACACCAAGCCCGTAAAGGACAGTAGGTGAGGTTGACTTTTGGAAAGGATTGGCTGTGTAAAAAAGTACGTGACTCGTGAACGCGTCACTTTCCCGTTGGTCCCCCATAGACATATGCTTACTAGTTTTTTCGTTAAAAAACCTAAGTTAGCTGGCAATTATCTTTCTGACATGTATATCCAACGGAATTGAGCCACATGAAACACAGCGCACGCTACAATTAATATTCTCAAGAAAACTTTTGATTTACAAATAATTTCAGGTAATGGTCTCGTTAATTGGCCACCAAAATCGTGTGAATTAACAAACCCTATTGGAATATTTTCTTTGCGGTTATCTAAAGTCACTCTTTTACGCAAATAAATTACAGACAATTGTATACGTAAAAATTACCATTCGTCGAGTCATTGGCAAAATACAGCTGTAAAAGCTGCGAAAAGTGTGCGAAAAATTAGCACACAAAAAAAAAATTATTTTCAATTAAAAAATTTGTGATATTTATCAGAAAATTATTCAAATTTGGACCAGTAAGCAAATAAATAGTACCAGTTAAATATTTTTTGATATTTACAACATTTTCTGCGGTAATAAATAAACTTTTAATTCACTTGGTTAAATTGTTAATTAAAACTGATATTATTTTTGATTATAGGTTTAATTGCAGAAAAAAAAAATTGGCGAATATTTTTTCTGTGCATTTAATTATCTATCTACAACAGCCAGTTTAATTGCAATTTCTTTGCTTTATCTTAACTTAAAGTTCTGGTCACCTTTTCATTAAGAGCGTCCATTTTCGTTTCAAGGAATCGATAGATTTTGCTATTTTGTATTGTATAACTTTTGTAGCACATACTTTTAGTACTTCCTAAGGTACACAGAAAAAATTTTCACCACCAATTACATCACTAATCAAAAATAAATCAGTGTTAATTAAAAAATTTAATCATGGGCATTAAACGTTTAATTGATACTATTGATTTGCATGAGTAAAGAAATTCACACATTCACTTGATTTAACGTTAAATTCATTTGATTAAACGTTTAATTCACTTGATTAAACGTTTTATTAATTTCATTACATTTTTGAGTAAAACTTATTTGATTTTTGATTAATGCTTTAATTGGTGAAACATTTTTTTCATCAATTACACTAGATGCAGAAAATATATCAAAAAATCAACACAATATATATCGCTTATTCGCACAGCTTTTATAAGCATTTTACGCTTTTATGCATCCGAACTTGTTTAATTACACTGTGTGTAATTTTGTCATACTCATGGAAAAATAACCATATCGGATACCACTACATGATAAAAGACAAAAAAAAAAAAAAAAGACCCGTGGCTCCCAGTTTTTTTTTGAGAATGTCGGTATTCTCGAAACATAAATTCAACCCGAGTTCGAGCCTCAGATCAGCCAAAAATAAAAATTTATTTCATTTCATGTTTTAAAATTCATTCCTTCAGTTAAAGTAATTTAATGAAAATAAAATTTGATGAACTCAAGCCTAACTAAATATCAAATATTTAAAGTGTTGATAAAACTTTGAATTTATTCATGCACTTTCGATGAAAGTAAAATAACTTTTTTGATGAAATTAAGCGAGTTTTTTTTTATTAGCACGGTATATGCATATGAGCGAGTTTTGATAAATACATTTCTTGATTAAAATCACCAAAAAATGGCCAAATGTAAGGTTGGTTTTTGCAGAAATGTGCTTGGTATAATTTAGTTAACATTTTTACCATGAAAAAAATATTAATAAAAACCAGGCGTAAGGAAAAGTAATATTTTTATAAACCAAAATTCGGATTTTAGATAAACTTTGTAAAGAAGACAGCGAAACAACAGTTTCTAAGCTTATTTTCATTCACGAACCGACAATTTGATCTATAAAGAAAACTAAAAACATAATTAGGAAAAGTGTAGCAGCCGAAACAAACCGAGCATAAGTACAACTTCATACATTATCAGACCTGTTATGAAAATTACTTTTATTCAAATCACGCGATTTAAAATCAAACATGCGATATTTTTCTGTGTATCGGTATGATATTTAATTGCCGAAAACCTACCAAGAAACACAAAAACGAAATGATTTTCAGAACACCACGAGAATATGTTCCTCACCAATACATTAAGCCCATACCCAACAGACCAAAACAGAGCAAAATGTAAATTAATTGCAGAATAAATCATAAGAGATTTCCTACAACATGATAACCAATATGATTGCAAATGACTTATTCTCGCTATAGTGTTGTAAGTGTTTTTGATAATGATATCCCGTTATTTGACGCGCGCCAAACTTTTGTATTTTTAGTTTAAAGTTTTCAGTTTTTGCGTTTTATTCGAACAGTGAAGTTTTTTTTTTTAACAGTGCACAATTCAGAAAAAGTTATTAAATGTTATATACATAAGTAGAAAACTTTTTATTAATATGCCATATAAATTTAAGCAGAGTGTTTGTTAAGAATGTTATATTGTTATAGATTAGAATAGTTTTTTTCCGTAAGCTTTTTCTAGACAAGAAATATTATCGCAATGGATCAGTTTTCATTATTAAACAATTTTAATTAAGACTTTTATAATAGTAATCGCTACAATTTTCTAAGCTAAAGGCTTATGCTAGAAAGCTTGGTACAAGTTCTTTCTAAATCATTTTAGTATGTTGGGTAAACTTTTGCTTGGCTTTTATGTATTGGTTAGCTAATGCGAATTTTTTACTTTTTTTGCATAAGGGGGTAAGAAATTAGGAAAAGTAGCTATTCAGCTAGGTTAGGTTAGGTTACATTGGCAGCCGTGATCAAGCACAGCTCGCGTGGGTCCATTAATTTGTTTCCGTTGTGTTACCATATCACACCGTCTCCCATGGGTCCTATGTTATCTGGCTGCTAGTATTCCCATGCAGCACGATTCAATAAAGGGCTCTTCGACAAAACATTTCGAGTCTTAAATCTCCGAATGCCGTGCAATTACAGAGAAGATGTTCCGTTGACTCTTTCTACTCCTCATCGCCGCAACTTCCACACAAGTCATTATAAGGGAGCCTCAGCCTCTGGGCGTGCCTCCCAATGGGCCAGTGGCCAGTTATAACCGCAATTAGGTTTCTTAGATGATGTCTGGACAGCTGTAATGCCCGCCGTGTCCTTTTTTCATAATGGGCCAGATTTTCCTGGTTTCCCCACAGGTAGTTTCATCGTGCCACCTCTGACTTGCAATAAGATGAAACCTGTGCGCTATAAGTTGCTTACACCTTGGGAGTGAAACACCTACATTATATGTGGAACCGTCCCGATTGTGGTATCTGAATACGCCAACGAATCCGGCATGCAGTTCCCATGTATGTCCCCGTATCCGTGGACCCAATTAAGGGTGACCAGTCAATGTCTCGCCATCTCCTGCAGAGACATCCGGCATTCTCGGACAATTCTCGATGTGATAAACAAAATACATCGACAGATATAGAGTCCCTTATCAGAGAAAAAAGGAAGTTAAGAAGACAATGGCAAAACAGTCGTTCCCCAACCACTAAGGGCCAACTACAATTATGCCTGACAACTCTTCGCAACAAATTGAGACAGAACAAGGAGTCTGCAATAGAAGGCTATCTAAACAGCCTAGATGCCACAAAAAACTCCAATTATAGCTTATGGAAGGTTGTACGGCATATGAAATGCCCTATAACCCAAGAATCTCCATTTAGACTGGAAATACGCACTTGGGCCAAAAACACACATGAAAAATTAAACGCTTTCGCGGGCCACCTTGAGAAAGTTTTCACGCCACATGATGCACATACTTGTTCCTGTCGTCCAATCATTCTTGATAAGGCAAACCATCCAATAAAATTTAACATAACTCAAGTAAAATCTGCAATAGAAAAATTAAATATTAGAAAATCTCCCGCCCCTGACCGCATCACGGGTCAATGATAAGAAACTTACCATCGTCTGCTTCTAGAATCTTGCTGTTCATTTTTAACGCGATATTAAGAGTCGGATACTTCCCATCCTCATGGAAGAGGTCTTTAATTGTTATGATTCCCAAGCCAGGAAAATATGCTAGCCAGGTTGCGTCGTACAGACCGATAAGCTTATTATCAATCCTATCGAAGCTTTTCGAAAAAATATTCGTTTTAAGTATAACTCCTCATCTAAATGAACACGACATCATCCCGGATCACCAGTTCGGATTCAGAGCGAAACATGGTACAACAGAACAAGTGCATGGAATTTTCACCCTTATTAGATCGGCGTTTGAGAAAAAGCAATACTGCTCAGCCCTGTTTATAGACATTTCCCAAGCATTTGACAAAGTTTGGCATGATGGGCTACTCATCAAAATAACACGAATGCTTCCTCAAAACACTCACAAGCTTCTGGAGAGCTATCTAACAGGCAGAACATTCATAGTAAGGTCGCAAGATAAATACTCCCCCCTCAAGAAAATTACTATATTATAGAAGCGGTCCTAATATGCTGCCCTGGGGGACACCAGCAGTAATTTTCTTGAGGGGGGAGTATTTATCTTGCGACCTTACTATGAATGTTCTGCCTGTTAGATAGCTCTCTCTTTTGGGTCATGGTTAACGCTAATAAATGCTGGGTCGTCTGCAAATGTAGAGGTATGCGTGCTCAGGTTTGTTGGCATATCCGCTGTGTATATTATATAATATATATTAGATAGCTCATGACCCAAAAGTCGCATCGCAAAATCTGCAGTCCCACATCAATGAACTAGAGGCCTGGCTAGAAAAATGGAGAATAATGGTTAACCCGGCTAAATGTGCTCACTTAACTTTCACGCTCAGAAGACAAACGTGACCGGCTGTAAAAATAAATAACATCACTGTTCCAGTAGAAAACCATGTTAAGTACTTGGGAATTCATATAGATAGACGCTTGACCTGGTCTCGTCATATTGAAGCGAAAATAACGGCTATGAAACTTAAAGCAGCTCAACTACATTGGCTTCTCGGTCGAAACTCAAACTTGTCTTTAGACAACAAAATTCTTTTAAACAAATCCATCATAAAACCAATATGGACATATGGCATCCAATTATGGGGTACTGCATGCGCATCTAACATTCAAAAGCTTCAAAGAAGACAGTCTAGAATATTACGACAAATTGTCTGCGCCCCATGGTATATACGTAATGATATTATCCACAGAGATCTCAACGTCCCCACTATCCAGGAGGAAATTAAAAAATATTCAATTAGCTACATCGATAAACTAATGGCCCACCCTAACTACCTCGCTCGGGGTCTGCTTCAGTTCGAAGGTTACCATAGGCTAAAAAGAACCGATACTTTGAGCCTAACTAGAAGACATTTTTTAAATTTGAATACAGCAGTTAGTGGTTACATTGGTAACAACTAATAAACAACAAGTAGAATTAAGATTTGAATACATATTGTAAATTTCGATAAGAAAGATTCAATAATAAAAATAAATTAATTAAAAAAAAAAAAAATATAAAAATAAACACATCCTCCAGGGATCTTATGGCCGCCTTGCTATCAGTAATTATGTGAATATCCCTTCCAGATATTTAACCATTTCGGATGCGTCTCGCGGTTGTGTGGATGGCCGTTATCACGGCCTAGATGACACTGCAGTGGTCCGGCAGCCTTATAGGAATGCTCCAGTTTAGCTGCCCGGAGTATATGCCAAAACCGAGACCATACAGTGTTTTAGACCCGTCCGTGAAAATTCGAATCGCGGGAATTTGCAGGTCATCATAGTGGACCACGTTATCCAAAATGCTTACCGTGAAGCCAGGATCAAAGATTGGCTCGGGTGTGACATAATCAACATCCATGTGCCAATTAATTTCGTACAGAATGTTAGCATGTCCGATATTGTAATCCCTCCATGCTCAGGTGGCCCTTGCTCTTATCGCCGCGTTTGCAGCTAGCCTTTTCGCCAAAATGTCTGGTGGTAACCAGTTTAAAATCGTAAACAATGCCTTAGAGGGGTAGTTGTCATTGCACCTGTTACCGCTATCGCCACCATTCTCATTGTACGTTCAAACCTAGTTTAATGACTCTTCACCTCGAGCGCCGACCACCAAACAGCTGCCCCGTAGTAAAGAATAGGTTTAATGACACATTCGTACAGCCAGTATACACTTCTCGGGTTAATTCCCCAGTTTAGGCCATTGGCCCTTTTGCAGCAATAAAATGCAGTAGCCTTATTAGTCCTGGAAATATTAGCCCAACATACTTGGCGCTGTCAGACAGTTCTAGTGAGACCCCCTTTATCCTCGGGGTATCAAATTTGGTAATTTTGTATCTCCTTGTGAAAAGTACGAGTTCTGCTTTGACAGGATTTACATCCAGTCCACATACCTGGCACCATTTTGTTAGAACGTCCAATGCGGGCTCCATTAGTTCAGACAATAGTCTGGGATCTTTACCCATAGCAACAACTGCAACGCCATCCGCATATGCAACCGTTCTGCAGCAGGTCCTTTCCATGGCCCTGAGTAGGGTATTTTTATCCAGATTCCAAAGTTAAGGTGACAGTACACCATCTTGCGGGGTGCCCCTGGTCGAAACCTTCGAAATGTTCGAGGCGCCCAAGTTGGATTCGATACGCCTGAAGTGCAAGATACTGCTGACAAATTGTATGATCGCTGGGTCGATTTCCAAATGTCTCATAGCGTTAATAACCGATTCAGGTCTAACGTTGCTTAAAGCGCCCTCAATATCCAGGAATGCAACTAAAGCAAATTCCTTGTAATGCAGGGATCTCTCTATGTGGCCCACCAATGAGTTAAGCGCAGTTTCAGTGGACCTTCCCTTCGTGTAGGCGTCCTGAGCCAGTGACAGGGAATTGTGTCCTAACGATGATCTAATATGAATATCCAAAATGCTCTCCAGTGTTTTCAGTAGAAGGAGGATAGACTAATTGGTCTAAAGTCTTTAGCCATAGAGTGCGATGTCTTCCCACTCTTGGGGATGAAGACGATCTTATATGTTGTCCAAGTTGATGGGACATGTGAGAAACTCAGGCAAGCCCTAAATATTGCAAAGAGCCATGGCATCTATATTCCCAGGTTCGTTTGTAGGTCCGCTGGGATAATGCCATGATGGCGAGTTATCGGAATATTAGAGCTATCTCGAGCGCCACTTAATGTTTCCTCCCTAGGCACATCATCAGTGCAACCTGGGAAGTGTTTATTCATCAGGACCTCAAGGGTGTCCCGACGGTTTTTGGTCCAGGATCCATCCATCTTTCGTATATATGATGGAATAGCTGCTTTAGAGGATAAAATCTTACGTACCCGACTTGTGTCCGAGGAGTTTTCCACGTCACTGCAGAATTTTCTCCATGACTGCCTCTTGGCCTTCCTGATATGATTTTTGAATCCATTTACGGTGGACTTGTAATTGTTCCAAACACCATTACGTTTTGCTTCCTTAAAGAGTTTCCTGCTTTCCTTGCGTTTTTCAGCAATTTCCGCATTCCACCATATGGGCTTAGCTTTGCCCCTCCTGTCGATTCTTTTACAGCATTCGTTTGTTGCCTCGAACATGGACATACTGTCTATGAGAACCGGACACATAGGCAGCTTGTCCCCGCATAGATAGACCAGTTGGTCCTTCTTCTATTCGTGTAGGGTTTAACTGAGTCAACTCTAAAGGAAAAATTGAAATCAACATACATGTGATCAGAGAAGAAACAGTCCTTTGACACGTTCCAATCGCTACTCATATCCGCGAACTTATAACTAATAAGCGTAATATCATGAACCTCCCTTCTGTTAGTAACAATTAAGGTCGGCTCACTACCCCTATTAACTACTGTTAGTTCGTTTTCTACTATGAAATCCAAAAGCGACTCACCTCGTGGATTGACATCCGAGCTGCCCCAGACGGTATGATGTGCATTAGCATCAGCACATATTATTAGGGGGATAATGCGCCTGTTAGCATACGACATCGCCTTCCTGGTTGTAGAGTTTGGAGGATTAGCACCCTGGTCATGTGCCATGTAGCAGCTCATAAACCAAACTGTACTGTTTTTGCATTCTACTGCGACAGTGCAGGTGCAGGCTTTAAAGATGTTTTTGACCATACAACAAGCCCTGGTCTTACCTTGATTGGCTGCGTAGAGAGTACTATAGCCGTCTAAACTGAGTACGACAACCCTATCTCTATACAACAATGGTTCTTGGATACATATAAGCTCGTCCGTTCCTGAAACCAATCGGAGGAGAAGGGCAGCTGACGCCACTTTAGAGTGATGAAGGTTAATTTGTGTAACCTTCATCATATCTCATCGCTATGGACGACTGTGATGTTGGCATCCTCTGGCTCGTCGGCCGATTCCAGAAGGATGCCCTCATCGTCCGCCACTTCCATCTTACCAAAGAAGTCACCCACAAGTCCACTGACCGATTGAGTGTCTTCATTGGCCGATGACGTAGCAGAATCGTCTTCCATATGCTCCGTTGATGCTGTTGTTGTGGTGGTAGTCACCGGAGCTTGAGGCTTCCCTTTTTCATCCCTTTGTCAGCTATAGCTGTATAAGTAGAAAAACACTTAATTCGTACAATTCGAAAGTTATCATTTTAACATAAAATTCTTTTCCTTGCATGTTTTAGTATTTAGTATAACGTTATAATTGTGGCTTCTATAAATTTAACACATTTGTTATTTGTTTCTATTCTCTTGGGATAAATTTTTCATATACAAAATATTTTTTTTTTTTTTACTTCATTTTCCTATTTCTTAACGTTTCTGCATGTATCTTTTTATTTAACTGTTTATCATGCGAGATGTTCACTTATTTTTTTTTTTTTTTTGTAAGAAAAACAGGAAGGTTTTATTTTCTTGTCATTTGTTTCTTAACATGTCACAGCATGTCTAACAAAACACAAGCCTGTTGTCTGTCATGCAGTTAAGGTTAAATGCTTAAAAGTCTGTTTTTGGTGTCGAACAAACGGAAAATAGTAACAAAGTATCATAAAGAAAGGGGAAAGAAAGTATTAAACTGACAATTGTATCTGTCAGTTTGATTGTTTATTTGTATGTATGTATGTATGTATGTATATATAAATGCGATCCAGGAGTTTGTATATGTAGTTGTCACGGCGAAGTTTTGTGAACTCATGCATTTTGTGTTCTCGCTCAGCATATCAGTGAGATATTCCTTTATTTCTTCAAACATATGTACAGAATTGTTTGTTCTTGATTTTTATCGTCCTTACTTTTGTTTAGCTTTATTGCTATTTCTTCCCTTCCCTCAAATAATAAAACTTTTGTTTTGAAATTTAAAGCTTTTCACAAACTCCCTCTCATTTCCTTCATTTACGAGCAACTCTTATTTTCAAAAGCTGTTTAAGGATTTGCTTTTATATGTGTTGTTTTATTTGTTTGCGGTTGTTTGTTTTTTTTTTTAATTTTTTTTCTCACACACTCTATTTTATGCTTGTGAGGTAGTGTTTGTATGGATGTGTTTTTTGTACCACATCTTTAATGACAATCGAACTTGTTGACTTTTCTTTATATAGTTTGTTGTTATGTTTTCTTCAGCTTTTTTTATAGTTTTTAATATAAATATTCCGAGTATTTTTATAAATGCATGAGCCCTTTGTTTATGTATGAGGGAATTTGTAGAAAAGTGTGTGCTTGTGTGTGTTATTTGAAGTCATAAGTCGACATGGTAAACCGGAAATAAGGATATTATTGCTTGTATTTGGTAACCTACATATGTCTGTTAATGTCTTTATGAGAAACAGAACGAGGAGTAGTTAAAAAAGGCTATCAAAATAGTAACAAATAATTTATAAGAAAAGCCAAATAATTACAATTTCTATTTTTTCAACAAGCATAGTTTTATTTTATCCTTTGATTTCCTCTAAATGGTTCAGTTCTGGTTCAGGTTCTAGCAGGGCTGTGGAGTCGCAGTTATGGCGCCAGTGTCGCGATGTTTTTACCGGAGTCAGAGTTGGATTAAGAGTCGGAGTACCTACAAAAACTCGCGACTTCGAATCTAAAATTCTCGGTATTACGCGTGCAAAATTCAATGAATTTTTTATATACTTTCCAACATAAAAATTCTTCAAAATCGGCGACGTTATATTTTACAGATCACTTTTAATTAGTAAATTTTAAATTATTTTATGGGAGTAAGTTTAATTGAGTACTTGAATGAAATTATTTAATAGTGTATAATAATAACAATTATTTTGTTTTTTTTTTATTTATTAGTGCAGACAAGAGTCTTGATCGTAATAAGAGAACTTATAATCGGTTTTTGATCAAGTTAATTTAACACGCTCGACTGAATTGCGGGAATTCCAGCCATTCACTTGTGCTTAAATAAGTTAATGATAGGAAATCTTGCTTAATTTAAAACCAAATATGTTTGATATTGTACAGAATTACCGCCTGTTTTAAAAAATAAAATACAGTCAAATCCCGATAATTCGTACCCCGATAAATCGTAATTCCCGATAATTCGTAATAAACTGTCGGTCCCTTGAAAAAATCTCGTTAATTCGTAAAATTTCCATACATTTTGGTCCCCTCGCTAATTCGTAATATTTTTTTCAAATAAAATCTTCTTTACCTCTTATAAATCGTAATTGTTTGCTAACTACCACTTATAATTCGTAATAAAAACAACAAAAACATTCTTTCCATGTTTTTGTTGTTGTTGTTGCCACTATTTTATTTTTGCGTGGGTTTTGCTTGTGTGTGGATTTATTTTCTTAAGATCAGTTTGTTACATAAATAATTTTTATATATTTTATTTTTAACAATTGTTTTTTATGTTTTTTTGTATCGTTTTTGTAAATAAATTGAAAAACCCGGTTATTCGTATTTATTTTATTTAAACCCCGTTAAATCGAAACCCCGCAAAATCGAAAACCCCTATAATTCGCAAGAAATGACCGGTCCCTTGCGATTACGAATTATCGGGATTCTACTGTATAATTGTTTGCTTTAGAATGTATATTGAAACAACAATTAAAAAAACCCAAATTTGTTTTTGTTTTCAATATAAATTTTTAAACGAAAATTTTTATTTTAGTTTGAAAAGCAGGCAGTTAGGGTTCCTGTAGTGCTAAAATACTTGCACAAACAATCAAATCTGTATCAAAAAGCTCCAATTAGAGAAATTGGAAATGTAAAATCAGTGATGTCAACTCGTGTCTCAAGCGCGTAAGACATTTGAAGGAACGGGCTTAAAAAAATACTTAAATGAAAAAATGGTGTCGAATTCGGACAAAAAAAAAATCCGTGATTCGGGTAGGTGCCGGAGTTTTGGTTTAAGTTCTGGTTACGATTTTAGTTCAGGTTCTAGTTTATAATTTTTAAGAAGTTGTACATTATTATTCCGTCCTTTGGATTCCTCTAAATGGAATTGTTTCGTTTATGATTAATCCAAGATTTTGAGTTCTAGTTCGGCTTCTTGGTCAGGTTTTAGTTACATTTCTAGTTTAGATTCGTGTTAAAGTTCTACTTCGGCTTCTAGTTTAGGTTTGATTTCAAGTTCTGTTTGAAGTTCAGGTTTCGGTTTATATTTAAGTTCCAGCTCATTTATATCTTTATCCTTAATTTAATTTGTAGTTTATGTTAAATTTATGTTAAGTTGTTAGTTCTAGTTCTTGTTCAAGTTCAGTTCAAGCTGCAGCTTCTTTTTCAGGTCAGCTAATGAGTTTTAATTCAGGTTTTTGCTGAGGTGTTAGTTTAAGTACTAGTTCTGCTTTTAGTTAAGCAGCTAGTTAATGTTTAAGGCTAGGTTGCAGTACAATTAAAAATCTTGTTTAGCTTCTGTTTTGAGCTTTAGTACATGTTTTCTTGTATTATAGTGCGGATTCAGGTTCTACGCTAGTTTAGGAATTTGTTTTAATTATGGAAAATGGTCTTTCTTAGGCTCTTATTCAGACTCAGTTTCTAGTTAAGAGTCAAGTTGAGATTCAGTTTCTGATTTTTAATCTTGTTTAGTAAAAGCTTCAGTCTACTATCCATTTAAAGCCCTTCTTATCCACCTTTCGTATATATTTTCTACAAATATCTATAAATATTACATACATTTTTAATGATCCTTTTTATAAGAAAAGTTTATTTTGCAACTGTTCTATTTGCATTTGTATGTGTATATTTTATTTTTTTCCCAAAGAAGTTTTTCTTTTATTTATTTAGTTGAAATTTTTGATGGGAAAAAGTTTATTTTATTTGTTTAATATTTCTGACATGATTAGACCAAAAGGGAAATGTTTGAGCAAACATTTTCTGATGAATTGCAGACAAAATTTGCTGAGAGATTTAATAAATAAATAATTAGGAATATATTTTGTGGAATGCAAAAAAAAAAGAGAGAAAAAAAAACAAATAAATTTCAAGGGAAATAAAGTTAATAATAAACTCACTAAGATTCTAACGAACTTTAACAATGTAGTTTGAAAATTTCAAAGATGGATTTGTAGATGTTTTCATTTTTCTAAGAAATATGGTAGAGTTTTTTATTCAGAGGGATTATTGTGCTTTTGAAATTCTCATATTTGGGATTTTTAAATTACGTTGACTGTCTCAGTTTTAAGAGTAAAACTAATCGACTTGTTTTACTCTACAATATTAAAATTTTTAAGACTGGTTTAGTTTTAAGACTATTTGATAAAACAAGAAAAGGTTTATTCAAAAAATTTACAAATTTTAATGATTGGCATTTAAAATAGAATTACATCTAAGTCAACCTATGACGTATGGCTTTAACGCTTGAGTAAGCTATTGTGTTTCCTTGTACAAAATCAAGGCTAATTCACACAGATGGTTGCAGAGAGAGAGAGAGAGAGAGACACCTATATAGACAGAGAGTTTTGCTGGCCTTAATTTTTTTTTTTTTTTGTATAGAGTTTGATATTTAGAATACATATCCCTACATGCAAAACTCTCTCTCTCTCTCTCTCTCTCTCTCTCTAAATCCAGCTTTATCTTACAAAGGCGTTTGTTCAAGGATACGATTAAGTATAATTTTGTTGTAGATTTTACAAACCGCTAGTATTAAAGCGATGCCTCTTCAGTTGCTACACTGTTTGAGTTCACCTTTCATGGGAATTTTTATTATCTTGATTTCTTTCCATTCTTTTTAGATAATCTTTGTATTCCAGATTACCCTGAAGAGTGGATCAAGTACTGCAGCGATGTGGACCGGGTCGTATTTGCAAATAGTCCATGCCTGCAGCTTTGCCATTTTTAATTTTTTTAATCGAAGAAATATCCGTACTTATAATTACCATAGGCTTTGCATCGGGAGGCATTTTGCTTTCGTTGTTTTGTTGTGCAATATCTATCCGCATATGGGGTTTAGGATACCCTCGAAGTGCTCCTTCCTTTCGGCTCAGTTGATCGTCGAGATCACTGAATGTGTTGCAGTTTGTGTTCTTTATTGGCGTATTCGGATTGTGCTGGTATAGACTGATATGATTTATTTAATCATGTGACGACTGTTTTGATTTTAGTTTTTTAAACTGGCGAAGACTGATTTAATAATGGAATTTTTTGCGATATTTTGATTATAACAATTAGTTTTGCACCTTTGATGTACTTTCTAGCTAGATCTGTAAAGAACTGCGATTAATCTGGCTTAAGAATCTTTAAATAACCACTCTTATTGTTTAAATTGCAACGATTAATTTGACGTTAGGTTAGGTTAAATGGGTAGCCGTCACGACGACGGCTCACTTGGGTCCTTATAGCGGTCCCTTTGTGATACCCCTAGCCAATGACAAGAGTCAGCCAGTATCCACCAGACTATTCCCCAGAGGTCACTGCAGTCTCGAACCAACCCGATTCCCTGCAGAACAAGGAGACCGACTTCAGTCACGCATTGGACAAATTGTCCATTTGACGTTGGAATATTTAAACTTTAACGATGTATTGAAATCCGGGATCCTTAAAAATACAACGATTTATTTTATTCAGGGTTTTAATAGTTAAACTCACTGTTTATTGTTGTTGTTTCCGTTAAAGCTTTCATATTGTTGCAAGGAAAACTAGAGTGCTTATAATTCTTATTCGCTTAAAAGTTTTACTTTGCTTTAGTTTTTCTAAAATCTTTGGAAAAAGTTTCCTGATGATCTGGCGTAAGCAACCAGTGAAATGCGCATAGGAATAGCTTATCCCACCAACAATAAATTTCATTTTATCAATAATAATAATTGGCAAAATGTGCTAATTTAAAATACGTTGTTACTGAATTTTTGATCTCCAAGAAAAACTTTGATGAGGTTTTAATTATCACGATGAGTTTTAATTGTCACGATTTAGGGCTCCTCCAATTGCTTTGACTTTTTTGATTTTGGAATACCTTAATTCTCATATTTCACCTGTTTCTCGGTTTACTTCATTGCCACGAATGATCTGATTTTACTAGCTTTCAGTTTAGGATCTCAAAATTCCTATTTATTATCTAATCCTCGGATCTCTTTATTGGCACGATAGTTTTTTTTTAAATCATTAAAATGACACTACTGATCTGTTTCTGTGATTTTTTAAATTGATTTTATTATAGAATGTTTAGATAAGATGGCTTTGATTTTGCGATCTTTCAACTGCAACGATTTATTAATTTTTTTTTTAATTTCTATAACCGATTTAATGTTGGGATCCTTTAAGTGCCACAATCGTCTGATTCTATGACCTCTATATTGCCACAATTAGTTGGATTGCCACTACTGACCTAATGATGAGATCTTTCAGTTCCTAAAATTCTTTTTGTTTCTCGATCTTTAGATCACATATCCAATGAAATTTACATTAAAATTCAACCTATGTAACTTTTCATTGGATTAATGAAATGTTTCATAAAATCAATGAAAATGTTGCATTAGTTTAATGAGGATTCATAAAATCAATGAAAATTTTGTCATTGATTTTATTAATCCTTCATTAATCCAATGAAAGGTAACATAGGTTGAATTTTAATGTAAATTTCATTGGATCTGTGAAGAAAATTTTTTCAGTGTAAACTACCATTATTGATCTGAAATCTTTAAATTGCTTCTATTGGTTTGGTTTTGGTATCTTTCAATTACCTCCTTGGCTTAGATTGATCAGATTTCGGAATCTTTATATTGGCCCTATTGATTTGATTTTAGAACCCCCCCAAAAAAAAAACCGCAATCTATCTAGTTTTGGTGATATCAATCAGGTTCTGCAATCTTTGTATTGGCCCAATTGATTTGATTTTAGTATCCTCAAAATGATACTACTCATTCATGTAGAAAATTTTAATCATGGCAATGGAGTTGTTGATTTAAGGATCCCTTAATGGCTGGATACACAATATGGAACGGGTGAAGAATGATCTCTAGGATCTTCAAATTTAATTTTGGAGCTTTTCTCAAACTTCTTGGTTATTTATTTTATTTATTGTCTATGGATTAATCCTTACAGACATTTTAGACATTTAAAATTACACTTAAATAAAATAGACTATAACTAACATTTGATTACATTACACAAATTTTATCATCAATTAAGAAAAGCAATTACTAATCTACTTATTGACTTTGGATCCAACGAATAATCAATAAATCTATATAATGGATTGAAAGTGTTACACATTCTTCTAAGAGGGTCAGCATCACCATAATTAGCTCTAAAGAATTTAATGGATAATGGTATGAAATTTCGAGATGGTCGTTGAGGAATATTAAATCTCATTAATTAAAAATCCAGCGCATATATCACCATTAACAATGTTCAGAATAAACGATACATTCAGGATTGTTCTACGACTTTCTAAAGTAGGGAGCTTTATCAGAGCCAGTCGAGATGTGTATGAGAGCAAGATTAGTGGGTTAAAGTGTAATCCGCAAAGACAGAAGAGCAGAAATTGTTTCTGTACAGATTCAATTAAATTTGAATAAGTTTGGTAAATGGGGTCTCATATAATCGATCCATATTCAAGAATCGGCCTTACAAGTGCCATATATAAGGTTTTTGTAATATACGGATCATCGAACTCTCTTGCCCAGCGTTTTATGTATCCAAGTGTTCCGCTAGCTTTATTTATCATAAACGTAATATGCGAATTAAAGCTAAGTTTAGGGTCAAGTAGTATTCCAAGATCAAGGAAATTTTCAACTGCATCAACTTGATTAACACCTAGGAAGTAATATACTATAGCAGGATTATTTCTTGAAAAACGCATTAGTTAACCCTTCTTTAAATTGAGCTCCATTAAGTTTGCTTTACACCATTCATAAAAACAACTTAGATCATCTTGTAGTCGTTGGTTGTAAGTTAAAAATATCTTAACATCGTCAGCATACATCAGAACATTTGAAAACTTTATCCCCCATATTCATAAATGATTATAAAATTTAATAAACGTTTATTAAGGAAAATTTTCATAGAAAATTTGGTTTTCAAGCCTTTATTCAATTTAAAATATTTTTATGAATACAGGCATATAACTCCAGGTAAATCGTTTATAAAAAGCAAGAATAATATAGGTCCAAGGTGGCTGCCTTGGGGTACTCCTGATGGCACATTTATTTTTCTAGAAAACGTTTTATTTAAAAGGAATAACCAAAAGAGCATGATTGACTTTGTCAAAAGCTTTGCTGAAATCGGTGTAGATAACATCTGTTTGATTCCTTGCGAAAAAACCACGATTGATAGCAATTGTGAGCTGAAGAAGATTTGTAGTGGTAGAGCAACCTTTTTTAAATTTAGTTCTTAGATCTGTAAATTGCTATGAGCCGTGAAAGATTTTAACAATAAATAGAAAACACCTTATCTTTTTATGTATTTCAGCATGGGTGTCCAACTTCAACATGGCCACAGTCACGGTGGCGGCTTGGGGCATGGCCACAGTCATGGTGGTAAAAGCAAAAAATCAAAAAAGTCCGACAAACATTCCAAAAATTCCGATTTAACAACGGCTGTCTCCCATAAAAATTCCTCCATCAATCCAACATTTACCAGCGATTTCAACTCTCATGTTATATGTCCCACTCCACCTACCGAACGTTTGGAACAAGGAGTATCACCCGATGCCGAACCACCCTCTGCTGGACTACAAACATTTTCCTATCAAAACTCACGTTCAATTGGTGAAGTACAAACTGATATCTCTGCTGTTATGGCTGAAACCGCTGCTGGAGGGCATCATCATGGTGGTCTGGCAGGAAAGGAAGCACAAAACATGAATGTCAGAGCTGCCTATATACACGTTTTGGGTGACATGGTGCAAAGTGTGGGAGTTTTTATAGCTGCCTTGGTAATCTATTTCAAACCAGAATGGTCCTTAGCCGATCCCATCTGTACCTTTGTTTTCTCTATAATTGTGCTAATCACCACTTTTGCCATTATTAAAGACGCCTTATTGGTAAGTCAGATAAATGTCATGTCTATGAAATATTAACTTAAGGAAATTTGGTGGTAGTAAGGAGTTTTTATGATTGTTGTAAAAATTTTTGATTAATCATTAATAATTTAAAATATAAACTAATTTAACGTATTTTCACTTGTATTTCACTTTTTTTTTTTAAATATTCCTTTTTTGTGTTTTTCATCAACCATAATTTTTTGGCATAATTTTTTTTTTCAGTCTTATATTGTTGTGTTCTGTTCCATTTGTAACCAAAAACTCATTTATCATTTTTTTTTGCATAATGTTAATTCATACAATAATATTTTAACAAACTCTGGTTGTTTTTGTACTCTCCTCCATTGTTGTTTATTTATTTATTTGTTTGTTTTTTCTATTTTATTTTAATTTTATCTTTTTATTCGGCTTGTTGAGTTTTTTGTTTGTTGTTCCCTTTCCTGTGCATTAAATAAATAAATGAATAAGAAAAAAGAAAAAAAAAAGATAAAACAAAAATGAATTCAAATCGCACCACCACAGATTTTTAAATTGTACTAAAAGCTTATTTTGTAATTTGATGTTGTTCAGCAGAATCGTTACACAAAAATTTGCAAAAAAAAAATATTTGTTCTATTGTTTAGTTTTAGTAGCTGACAGTGGTTTGAATTATAAAAAAAAAATATTTATACTTAAAAATATTAAGGCCCTAAATTTGTAAAACGCAACGCAATCACAAAAATAATATTGAAAGCAAAAACAATGTCAAACATTTTTCAAAATTTTGTTGTTGCTTTCTACAGAATATAGTAAATACTGTAGCATACTTTTGGGAGCATTTGCAAAATGGTATAGTATATTTTTACTCTACACCAACAAAATATACAGCAATGCACTTGCTACTCTTTTGCAAATATGCAACGCCTAAAACCAATAGTTTATATTTACTTGACTTTTGCAACACTTGATTGTAAATCGACAGCTAACACTCTGTGAACCAAGCCAATCAAAAGTATACTACAGTATTTACTATACCATTTTGCAAATGCTACGATGCAAGACCATTTGCACAAGATTGTGAATTGGGCTATTGCGTTTTAAAACTATCAACGCCACAAGATATGCAGCGTTTAAAATTTAAAAATTCAATATACATTTCTATAGAAAACAACAACAAAATTATGAAATATTTTCGATTTTGTTTTTGCTTTCAATATAATTTTTGGCGTTGCGTTTGCGTTTTACAAATTTAGGGCCTAAATGTTTTACAATTTATACTTAAAAATATTGATCTTAATTTGTATTCAGCTAGCTGAATTAGTGAAAAAATTTAAAACAACATAACATTTCTTATTTAAGTAAAAAATTGGCAACTAAACTTTGTATTCAGCTAGCTGAAAATATAATTTTTTTTAACTTAATTTACTAAAATTATAGAAATGTTTTATTAAGCTACAAAAATTACTATTCAGCTAGCTGAATAAGCTATAAATATATAGTTTTATTAAAGGTACCAAATAATCTAAACATTAAGAAAAAAAAAAAAAAAAAACTATTCAGCTGGCTGAATGAGAAAATAGCTTATATTACAGCAACATTTCTATTTAACTTTTACAAATTACTATCTATTAAGCCAGCATTATTTTTGCTTAGCTTTATTTATGTTTTATATTTTTAACTAAACTAAACACTGTTTCGAAATTTTTGTTTTGTTTTGTTTTTATGATTATTCTGTTAACAATTGTGATTTTGTTGTTTATTTTATACACTTTTTTTATTACTTTCCTTTCATATAAAAAAATATTTTGTTGTTGCTGCTGCTACTGTTGCTGAATTATTACCTCTCTGGATTTCTAACAAACTTCGAAAAAAAAAAAAAAATATAACAACCAACACACGTCTCGGTAATGCCTGTCATCGCCTGCGGTTAATAATGATAAATATACATTTATGGGTGTATTAATATGTATACATGTTGCTTTAACGCTACTCCCTGTATTCCGGCTCCTGCTTCTACTACTCTGGCTGTCGCTGCCTTTTAAAAACAACCACAAACAACGATAAACAAATATCAAAACCTATTGTTACAATTGCTCGCTATTAAAATTCATATGGATGCTGATGTTTACGCGAATGTATATGTGTGTGTGTGTGCCTGGCTTATTTGTATTTGTTCTAATAGGTCCTTATGGAGGGTACACCCAGCTATTTGCATTATACGGAAGTTCTTAATATTTTCCAACAAATCGAGGGCGTACAACGTGTTCATAATTTGCGTATTTGGGCTTTAAGCATTAATAAAATTGCGTTATCTGTGCACTTGGCAATTGGTAAGTACCGAAAACAACAATCACATCAACAACATTATTATCTTCATTACCCTGTAGTTCATGTGGCTGTCTCCAAGCTGGTTATAATACTAGCCCCTTTATGACACAACCATTCCGAATGCTAGCCATATGACTGGCCACTTTTACAAGGGGATGTCCTACGAGGGGTAAATTGTCACTAAAAGGCTACAAGAAGACAGTTCATAAGCCGGTTCTTCTTGGCTTACCCTTAGCTGTGTCCTTATACCAACCATAAATCTGCTTTTCTGATTGTGTTGTCATACGCTCTGTTTCTCTCTCTCTCTCTCTCTCTCTCTCTCTCTCTTATAAAATATACAAAATGCTCAATAACATACATTTTTTACTATCCACCATCTGCGACACAAAAAGACAGCTAATTGCCAGCACAAACGGACAGTAAAATTTTTCACAGTTTTAGAACCAGTCTTCCGAGTATAGTATCAATGTGGATAGTTTTATAACCAGTCACAGTTTATAGTACTGCCACTTTTGGGGTTAATTGTCACGAAAAAACTACAGGGTATGTACTCCACTAATACATGCAACAACATTAATAGTATGTAGACCTAAGCACAGTGTTATTCATACATACACATGAGTATCAAAAATCATTCTACATCCTGATTTTATTAGTGGAAAATATGAGAGAAAAAAACCGAAATTTCACAGTTCATATTTGTTACAAGTCTCTTTGGATTTTCAATGATCTGTTTTATTGTGTACAAGTGCTTTGTGATTTTCTTGCCACAATATGTAGCAGCAACATAATAATGATACTAAACAGCAACAACAACAACAGCAGCAAGCGTTTAATGTTGAATAAGTGTTTTGTTTAATTATCCTGCCAATTTGTTTCTGCATTGTTGTTGTGTAACAGACTCGTACCAATGTTAATATTCCCCTCTTTCTCTCTCTCCCTATCTTTCACTCTTTGGTTATTTTGTTATCTGTCCGTCAGTTTTGCTAATTTTTCATAATTGTTATTTTAAATGATTTTATTTTTGCTGCCAAATATGTGCTTTTGTTATGACAATCATTTATTATGCATAACAAAAACGTATATTATCATTCATACCACAACCGTGTAAGCATTTTGAATTATTATATTTTGTTTTAAATTCATTAAGGCTATTGATTGCCATCAGCTATAGAATTTGAAATTTGAGTGGAGAGGAAGTAAAATTAAAATTAGCTGAATTAAGATAATAATAATACGTTTGACACAATGTTTATTAGAGAAATGGGAAATAGAACAAAAGATAAAAGAAAAAAAAAAAGGAAAAACTATTTATTAAGCTTTAAGGCCCCCTTTGGTTTAAGAGCAATTTTTTCTTTTCTTTTCTTTCTTTTCTTTTCTCATTGTATTCCATTCTATATCGTACGACTATTTTAGTGTCATCACTAGAAAAGTGGTAATACATTCTATTACTATTGTGGCATCACTGGCAAAATGGCTTTTGTGTTAAAGGCAGCGTTGCCATTTGTCAAGTTTTTGCTTTTGTGCAATTATTACTTTGTTTATTTTTTTTTTTTTTATGTATTTTTTATATTATTTAACAATATGAATTCCAAAAAATTTTTCGGGGTTTCTTAAACAATTTTGGCACTTTTGTAGAAAAAAAGTATTTTAAAATAAAAATTTGTTTTTTCAGAAATGGTGAAATTTTTGATCGACAGTATTTGTAAGATGTTTCAAGTGTAAATGTATGTTTCACATTTTAAACATCTTCCATGCGTTTCTTTAAAATCTATGCAAGTGTATAAAGGGTATTACTGTATTTTTTTGAAAAAAAAAAAAAATTATATACATATGGGCATTTCCGTCAAAAGGTCCACCGTGACCGAAAATGTAAAAGTAATTAAAAGCTGATTATTTTACGATATTGTTATAGAGAAATATTTAGATTTTACTTATTTTATAAATTTACTCATAAGTTTGTTCACTTAGATGAACAATCAGACGGCAAAGTTGTGAAAACGTAATTTCTTATTTTTGAGAATGTTTTATTGTATAGTTTCTTTAATATTATCTTCCTAAAAAGATGTGATATTTGATAAAAATTATTCCAAAAAAATTTTCTTACATGGTCAGTAATCTAAGGAAGAGTTCAAAGAGCAACATGTTATTGGGATTAACGGTAAATTTTTATTTCATTTTAATCATTATTCAGTTCAATTGTTACGGAAAAAATTTCATTTTTGCTTAAAAAAAAGAAAATACAAAAGATTTTGGAATCAAACTAAGACATTTTACATTGCTACGTAAAATTCTGAAAGTAGTTTGACAAAAAAATTGTGCCAGGTTTCGCTGAATAACGCCTTTTTATACATGGCCACAAAAACTACTTCTATTTTTTTCACGTTCGAACCGCTACTTCTTTTGCCATTATCTTTGACCTGGAATCGCGTTCTCCATAAGCTTTAGCATAGATAACAGTGCTTTCTTAGCGCTATTATTTAAGGGTCAAGAAAACGTAAAAATATTTTTTGCTTAAAATGTTATTGCATTTTTGATGCGTACGACTGTCACGTTCAACACTTTGGAATTACCTATATGTATATAGAAACTTACATCCCAGCTAGCATTTTCAATCGTGTAAGAGTCTTACGAAGAGCGATTTTGATCATCGACGAGCGTAGAAGATTCCACGCACGGGAGAAACTGTTAAACGAGCTGATTCCTCTGTGAGGTACTTCCAAAATACGACTCAAGACGCTTTTATTAATCGTATAGGGAATCGAGATATGTGTAAAGATTACCTAACGAGTTTTTAAAAAAGCATTTCAAAAATCCTATGCGACTCATGAATGGATAATCTAAAAACACGTGAAATGTTCAGCCGTTTAATTAAATGATTAAGTTAAATGATTCATATGGAGAGACGCAGAAGGCTCATTCGATGATGATTTGAAGAAAGGTAAACAGCCCAGTTAGAATTTTCAGTCGTGCAAGAGTCTTCTAGGAATCTCATAAAGAACGTTTTTGATCGTCGACGAATGCATTTTTTAATTGTAGAAGATTCCTCGCACGGGAGGGAGAAACTGTTAAAACAACACGGCGAAAAACACTTTTATTAATAGTAGAGGAAACCACTTGAGATGTGAGTAAATATCTAAAGGGTCTTTCACAGGGCATGTCAAGAATTTTATGGGACTCAACTCTCGCTATTGCTAAGCAGCTCGTTAAATGCTCTGCAAAATAATTAGTTTATGATTTATATGGAGAAATGCAAAAGTCTCTTTCGATGATGGTTTGATAAATGAAATACAAAGTGTAACACTGTTGTTTTGTGTACTCTTGAATTAATCATTAAAAGATTTTTTTAGGAATTGCATGTTAAACATTCCAAGACTAATGGCCATTTTATCAATGTTTCGACAAACTGTCTGTTACTTAATGCCAACATAAATTTATTGGACCGATAAACTGTCCGTTAACGATTTTGGGTTTCTCAATATACCGACAAAAAACAAAGTTTTCAGCTGGCAACGCCACTCAAAATACACGTAAAAGATGGGAGTCAGCTGATTGAATTTATCTGTACGACAAATAAAAGGAAAATAAATAATTGGTAGATGAGTGCCGGTTAGCTTTGCGATTAAAACGAAGCAAATGAGACATTGAGAAAACCAAATTTCTTTAATGTGCAGTTTTTCTTTGGGAAAAAAGATAATCACCTAATGAGAAAATGGCCATAAAAGATGAGAGTATTACAAAATTTATAAACAAGAATTAAGTAAAAAAGGAGAGGTTTTTGTTTTTGTAAGTAGTCAGATCATCCTCGGAAGATTGCTTATTAAATATATACCCATTCCACGACCCAAAGGGGTATAAAGGCCATAATTGTATTACATCTTCGGAGGAAATAGGTGCAGCCAACACATGAAATCCATTAGAATTCAAAATTGGCAGACTTCTTGAGATCGCGAGTAGCACGGCACTGGCATGACTATTGGCTGAGGCTCCTTCGGTGATTACGCAGTGTTTTTGGCTTGCACCCAAAGTCGGAGGATAGGATATCCGAAAAAGCCTGCTAGAGGACTAAGTTTTAACCTCTTATTGGATATTTCGGCTTGATGAAAGATACTTCTAAGGTGCTATTGCTATTTAACAGATGCTGCCGCCTATTCCATTGCAGAAAGCCCTAGCCCCTAAACCAGGGGCGTGCGTATAATTCGGCTGTATTGTACACTGAAATTGCTACCTGTTTGTATGCAGATGGCGCCCGCACACAAGAGCGGATGGTAAACGCTTTGATCACCTTGAGATTGGGCCAACACAGCAGGTGCTCAAGTAAATCTTTGCTACTCAAACCGCTTTCACCTGTGCTGCAGACCATTAACAAATACAGATTCCATTTGTAGAATTTGGTATAGTTTTTTATGGGATTTTTCTATACACACAAATTTAGAGCCTTTAATGTTTTCCTCAATTTTTAAAAAAATAAAACAATTAATTCTCAAAACAAGTAAATTATTATCTTCTAACATAAAGATCCTTGCCAGTTTATGTTGTAAAAAACCGAAAAAAAATCTGATTCAACCTTTAGATTTTTTCCTAACAAACTATCCTTTAATACAGCTAAGATTTATCTCCAAAAAAAAAAAAAAAAATAACTATTAATCTCTTAGAATATTTTTTTTTCTTATAAATTCCCTAACATCTTCTTCCTTTGAATATAAGAAAAATTGCATAAAAGGCAAACAAAAATTTATATAATTTATTAACGATATAAACCACAAAAACACCTTTAAGTCTCAGACAGAAAATGATAGACAACTTACTTTGAACTTTGATAACCTTCTACCTGATTACCAGCGAAGCAACCAGCCAACTACTACTTTTCATCTAACCATTCATTCAACCAAGAAGAACTATTCAGTAAACCAACCAACGAACCAACCAACCATCTTTCCAGTCAGTCAGGTGACCAGCCAGCATCCCCCATCAGCTTGAAGCATTCAACGAAACGTAACGTAATGCACAACTCTTGTGTAACTGCAGGCCATTTATTAAACGCATGCTTCGCTGGGTGCACAAAAATTCCGTTGCATAAATGTTTAACGCAGAGAATATCAGCAACAAAACAACCAAAAAAGTACTAATAAGAAAAAAAACCTCCCAAAAGCTGCATTCAAGCAACTTCGAATGAATGCAAGAAAGCAACCAAGGTTACTGGCAAAAAGGTAAGGTTAGAAAAAAAGCACAAAAAATGCCATTCTACTAAAACTTAGAAAAAACTAAACTGTACGAAAAACGAAAAAGGTGTACAAATCTAAACTACAAATATTTTACAAAAACCAAAATGTAAAAGCAAGTGAAACTCAAGTATTCGCTTTGAATTGAATTGCAGCAACGTTTTTGAGGTACATACATACATACTTTTTTAATTCAGATATATGTGAAGCAGATCTCCTGGGTAGAAATTAAATAAAATCATTAATAAGAAGCTTTTAAAAAAAGAAACTACATACATATAATACAAGAACAAACATTGTTTAATAAGTTTTTCTTTAAAATACTAAACATTTTTAAAAACTTCAAAGGAATTTGAAATTCTTAAAAAAAAATCTTGCAAAAACGCTTTTACAAAACGTTTCTGTAGAAGAACTTTTTAAAATATTTACATTAATCTTTTCAATAAAAGCTTAAAAAGACAAAGGCGTAACATCAAAAAAGACTTTTTAGAATCTTTGGTAACTCTTGGACAGGAGCTGGGGCCTGGGCCCCAGGGGCGTCGAATGGACCTTTGAGGCGGTGGTAAAACCGATCCTCTTCTATGGGGTCATAGTGTCGTGGCCTGCCATGGATAGGGGACGGTACTGCAGGATGCTTGAGAAAGTATATAGGGTGGCTGCGCTGATGATCACGGGATCACTCCGCTCGACACCGACGAAGGCACTGTTTACTATGATGAACTGGTTGCCGATTGACATCATGGCCGAACAACAGGCCCTGACTTCTGCTATGAGACTGGGGGCGGTAGGCCTATGGTCTACGCGGAACTATGGTCATACCAGGGTCACGCTTCACGCGTCATACGACCTGGCGGAGCTGGTCTATTGCACTCCGGAACCCTTTTTCGGTGCTTTGTTCACGGTTCATCATGGTAATTATGATGAGCTGCTCGATAATAAGCAATCTCTGGAACCGACCCTACGGGTCTACACTGATGGTTCCAGGATGGGCGATAGAGTGGGTGGAGGTTTCTTCATCGAGGAATTGGACATCAGAGTCTCATTTAGTCTGCCAGATGGCAGTAGTGTGCTGTAGGCGGAAATCTCTGCCATAAAGCGGGCGGCAAACTGTCTGAAGTACTATCGTATATCGATGTATATTTACGGACTGCAACGCTGCCATTGCAGCTCTGGCTGGTGTCTTTACGACATCTATGTTAACAGTGGAATGCCGGATGTCTCTAAATGAGATCGCGAAACGTTCCAGTGTAAGGCTGACATGGGTACCAGGGCACAGTGGGTTCCTGGGCAACCATACTGCGGACAGTCTGGCCAAACGGGGCAGTCTCATGTTCGTCGACGGCCTGATTGGCACTTCAATGGCCCGCTGCAAGACTCTCATCAGACGGGAGTCGTACAGAAGGGCTCAGGGGAGACGGCAGGGCGGAGCATACCTGCTTGATAGCCAGGACTCTATGGCTTGGCTATGACGCGGCGAGAACGCGCGTACTACTCCTTCTCGGCAGGGACCGGATAAGGACAGTGATATTGGTCAATACGGGTCACTGGGTGATAGGGACTCCTGCTAGGAGGATGGGTCTTGCGTATAATGACTACTCTAGGAGTTGTCATGATGAGGAGGAGGAGGAGAAACGGTGTTTCACTTTCTCTGCCAATGCCCCGGTCTGGGGGGCATTAGGTTTAGGCATTTTGGGAGACCGGAATTGCCATGTCTGGACGATTTGTCCAATGCGGGACTGAAATCGATCTCCTTGTTCTGCAGGGAATCGGTGTGGTTCGAGACTGCAGTGACCTCTGGGGAATAGTCTGGTGGGTACTGGCTGACTCTTGTCACTGGCTAGGGGTATTACAAAGGGACCCTTATAAGGACCCAAGTGAGTCATCGTCGTGACAGCTACCCATTTAACCTAACCTAACCTAACCTTAGTTTAAAAAGCTTTAATATTTTGTGCAAGCTTTTGTTTTAAATAAGTATAAAAGTATAAAATAAATTGTTGTTTGTATAAGATTTCTTAAAACCTCTGACAGAAAGCTTTTTTTACTTTTAGATTAGCTTTTAAAGCTTTTTTGCGCTTAACCGATGGTAAGTTTGTCATTCCGTTTCTAATTATTACCACGTTGATCTGAGACATTATAAATTATATCTATTTTGGGTCCTTATGAGTAGTGAAGTTAGTTTAAAAATGTGCTTCTGCTCGTCTGACCCTCTATCTTTTGAAATGGGATTTCAGAAGACAGCCAGATATGATGGGGTTGGTATAAATTAATGTCACATATGCTGCATTAAATAATTTTTTTTTTTAAATTCAGCCTAATCGGCCACAATTGTCTGCGATATGAGAAAAAACCACGATTTCCATTAATTTTATCCAAAAATTCCTTCTTGTTGTTTTTTTTTAATTTATGTCTGGATAACGGCAAAAGTCAAAGTTTCCAAATTCATACAAGCAATTTGGTGGGCGTTGTTAGGGAAATCGGCGTGGAAATTCGCAAACAAAGACATTATAGATTTCTGTATACCTGGAGAACGCCAAGAGCCAAAGTTTATAAATAAGGTACAAACTTATTGGTTATGAATAGACAATATCCGAAAAAATGTGGGCGTGACTTAAGGAGTGGGCATGACACAAAATATATTTATTAAATCTGGGGAAGGGTATAGAAGATGCGGTATAGCCGAATATAGTTAGCACTGTTCCTTGTTTTTAATAATCAGCCTTATTTTCTAAGGCGTTGTCGTTAACGCCTTAGTCGTTTCTTGTATTAGATTAAAGAGGTAAGATTGCGTGTTACTTTAATCTAGTACAAAAAACCGACTAAGGCTTTAACGACAAAGCCTTACACAATAAGGCCGAATATTTTCATTAAACTTTTAAAAGCCTTTTGGAAAGTTTCAGTATAAAGTAGAACTTTAATAGTTTATGTTATCTTTTTATTAAAATAACTTTAAAATTTTCTAATGAATTTTAAATTTTTTCCTTTAAAAAACTGTCTATATAAAACTTTCATAAAAAGCTGTAGTACAAAAAAAGCTTAGAAATTTTATGCGAGATTTTGATTAAAAAAGCTTTGAAAATTTTTATAGAAAATAAAACAGAAATTTTAAGCTTTTTTTATTATTAAAGTAAAATTTATTCGCTACAAAAGCTTTTCAAAAATTTTTGCATGAAATTTTTTGAAAGTATTTAAAAAAGCTTTAATATTTTTTGTTTTATTTAAGGGAACTACAAAGTCTTAAGTAAAACGTTCAAATTATTTTTTACTGTAAAAGATTTCATAAAAGTTTAAGCAGAAAGCTTTTGTAAAAATCTCACAAAAATTCTAATGAGCTTTTAAAGCTTTTTTAAAAAAATTTATATTTATACAAGTAATTTTCAAGAGAAATTTACATAAAATTGTTATGCAAAATTTTTCTTTAAAAAAAAAACTTTTCAAAAATGTAAGTCGTCGTCTGCTCTTTTTGTTAAAAGCAATTTTTTTTAGTATTTAAAGAACTAAAATTTACGTTGTTTGCTTAAATAGGCGTAAATATTAAAAGTTTTATAGGTTATAAGAAACATTTCTTAAACCCTCATTAACTTTTATGTTTATTTTTTAAAACGTCTCACTCAAAATGCCAACGTTTTAAGCCTCGTTTTGCTCAATTTTGCAGGAGGTAGCGTTATCATTTAAAGAACGGCTAGTTGCCTTGATTTGTATTCCTCGCACTATTTTCGTTTTAACAATACATGTTTTTATTTTGACAACATCGTTGTTATTTTGACCATTTATTGATCTTATTTTGACAACGCACTGTTCACATTCTAAGAAGAGATAATTTCACACCCAGCGAATGGCATTCAGACATCAACATATTGTTTTTGATTTGACAATAGGACGTGCTTGATTTAACAATGTATTGTGCTAGATATATTTTTTTAGCCGATTTGACAACATTTCGTTCTGGTTTCTACAGTGTTTTGAAATTGTTTATATATATTTTTTGGATTTGAAAAGGATGTTTTTGAAGTTTGACAATGTTTCCTTGTACATTTATTACTAATGCTATAGCTCCTATTTGGGATCCACAATAACAAATAAAATTCTTATGTAAATTGATCTAGAATTTCATTTACAAAAGTCGTGTAGAGTATCACATAGGCGAGGTTTGCGAACTGTTATTTCTAACTAGTTCTCTTTTATGCATTTAGAACAATTTTTTAAGTTCTTATTCTAAACGTAAAATAAGAATAATTTCTTTTAGATTTTTTTTTAATTTTTTTGCTTTTCATGCTTAAATAATTTATTGTTTAAGGAAGTTTTAGGTTTTTTTTCTTTAGATATTTTTTTTTTGTGTTATTGTTTTTTAGTGTTTCCCTTCCACTAAGGTCTTAACCTTGCCTAGCGCGCCTGTGAGCAAGCAGGGAAACGTAACACCAGGAAGTATGGAAATAAAGTATAAACGAATGAATGAGCAAAAAATTAGGAAAATAGGAAAAAAAGAAGAAATAACTTTTGAGACAAGACAAGTTTTGTTGCGTTTAGAGTTTGAAAGCGAAATGATTAATGTAAAGCAGAGCAAGAAAAAGAATGAATAAACTAAACTAAAAAGGACAATTCAAGTCATGTGGAAAGGAAAAGTTGTGGGATATATTTAAAACTCACAGCACCTACAACAAAAAGAAAAGTGAACACCAAAAAATTTATGGCTTTTAAATGGAAATAAGGAGCACAAGAAACAAATATGAAATCAAAAATGACTTAATAAAGTTTAACGTAAAATGTTTTTCTTTCCATGTTTTCTTTTCGTATTAAATTTAAACTTGGAAGTTGATTTTATTTAAACGAAACGACAAAAGTTAACAAAATTTTGCATAAAAAAAAAATTTCCTAATATTATTCAGACAAAATTTTCTTAACGTTTATCGTTTCGTTTTATAAAATGAACTGCTTAATTTCTATTGCGTACACACTATTTGAACTTTCAAGCTGTTTATTTTTTTAATTAAGCTCTCAAGCTTAAAAACCATAAGGAGACTAGTTTTAAAAAGTTTCTGCTCACAAAATTTGTTGTGTTTTTATTTGGCTTATGAAAATAACAATAAAAAAATGATAGCGATCAACAACAACTTCATTATCTAAATTAGTATTGTTTTGGGATGACCCAGGTCTAAGCTGCAGAGGCTGGTGCAAGGCAAGCCAGCGAAGTTTTAAAAAAGCACTTTAACTTTTTTCTTTTAACTCTTCAAACTCAAACACTCGTTTATAAAAACGAGGGTATAACTTTTGTTTAGTTGTTCTTTTTTTTTTTTTTGTTTTTACTTAAAATGACTTCACCCACAACAATAGAAAACCCAAAGTTGTTGTTTTCTGAAAATTACCACAACATCATCATCATTTTGAACTTTATATTCATATTCATTCTTATGGTCCTCATAGCCATCATAATCATCCGGGCTAAAATCGTCAGCTGATGATACCAGTAACGTCAATATTACCATAACTAACCATATAATGACGGTTAGAAGTTTTGGTAGGTCTGGTTGTTGGTGTGGACTTTAGTTTTATTTAATGAAAACAATATTTTTTTTTTGTATTTTTCTCATGGGGCTTATGGTTTTTTTTCCATATTAATTGCAACCGAAGCATGTTCCTAATTTAAGTTTGTACACAAAATATTCAGCACCTGCTAATTATTAAGCTCAAAAAAAAAATCGTTGTATTTCAAGAAAAGTCAAACTTTGTGCATAAACAAAAAGTCAAATTTTTTTATAAAAAGTCAATATTTTTTTTTTACAAAAAGTCACCACTCTTTCCTACAAAAAAAATTGATACTTAAATTTATAGAAAAACGCGTCTTTCTTACAAAAAGTCACCCTTTCATAAAAAGAGTCACGTTCTTTTTACAAAAAGTTTTAAAAAACAATTAAAATTTTTTCCAAAAATTTAAATTTTTCTTTTCCAAATTTTTAACTAAAGTCATGCAGTCACATAAACACATGCGGTTAAACTTAAGTATAAAAAGAGTCACACTTTTGAACCAAAAGAAAAACTTTTATGCAATAAGAAAATTAAAAAAAAAATTTTTTAAAAAACGCTTTTCTTAAAAATGAACATTTAAAAAAAATTTTGCCCCCCCCCCTAGATTTTATCCTGGCTACGCCCATGTATTCGTGTATTGTAATCGGGAATATGTATGCCTTTAAAGTTTGCATTGAGTAAAAGGCGGTCAAAAAGCATTTTACCAAAAAAAATTTTTGTCCCCCCCCCTTGATTTTATCCTGGCTACGCCCATGTATTCGTGTATTGTCATCGGGAATATGTATGCCTACAAAGTTTCATCCATTTGCATTGGGTATAAGGCGGTTAAATTAACGTTACAAGATTTGATTTTCCGAAGTGAAGCTAAAGAAAAGGTTTTAAACAATTTTTGCCCCACCCCCTAGATTTTATCCTGGCTACGCCCATGTATTCGTGTATTGTCAGCGGGAATATGCATGCCTGCAAAGTTTCATCCATTTGCATTGAGTAAAATGCGGTCAAAAAAGCATTTTACCAAAAAAACAATTTTTTTTTTATCCCCCCTCCCCCCTAGATTTTATCCCGGCTACGCCCATGAGTTCGTGTATTGTGATTTTCCGAAGTGAAGCTAAAAAAAGGTTTTACAAAATTTTACCCGCCCCCCCCTAGATTTTATCCTGGCTACGCCCATGTATGTAGCTAAAGAAAAGGTTTAAAAAAAACACTTTTTTACAAAAAAGTTAATTTTTTACACCAAAAAAGTTTTAAAAAAGTCACTCTTTGCTACAAAAAAAAAAGGAACAGCGAACACGAACACACCCTTTCATAAAAAAGTCGCACCCATTTTAAAGAAATTTTATTTTTTTTTACAAATAACTAACATTTTTTCACAAAAATTTAGATTTTTTACAAATTTTTCACTAAAGTCACAATTAAATTGAATGATAACCACACTTTTTTTACAAACAGTCACATTTTTTTCACAAAAAGCCAAAATGTGTTTTTTTTTTTTTTTTTGGCAAAAAGCCACTCTTTATTATTAAAACTCACCCTTTCATAACAAAAGTCTCGCTCAAGATTACGTTATAATGTGCTAAATTTCCATTTCATACTATGGACAAACTGAAGTTTATTGTTGATGGGATAAGCTATTCCTAAGCGCACTTCACTGGCTGCTTAGGCCAGATCGGCAGGAAACTTCATCCAAAGATTTTAGATATTATACAAATAAAACTGTTAAGCGAATAAGAATTATAAGCCCCAGTTTTACTTGTAACAATATCAAATCTTAAACAAAAACAACAACAATAAACAGTGAGTTTATCTTTTCTTACAATCCCGACCACAAATGGTTGATTTCTTGTCAACTCTAAATGTAGCTGTAAGTTGGTAAAGAAAAAACAAAAATAAAACAAATTTCTGTATTTTATTTTATTTTGCCAGTTCAGTTCTATTTACACTGCCACATGTATATTAGTTATCAAAGTTTTTCAAAAATTAATTAACAAACTGAAGTTTATTGTTGATGGGATTAGCTATTCCTATGCGCATTTCACTGCTTGCTCGTTTTACAAAAAGTCGCATTTTTTACAAACAACTACAATTTCTTCACAAAATTTAACATCTTTACAAAATTTTCAATTAAGTCACAATTAAAGACAAACGGTCCAATGGGTGGTCCAACCAGAAAGCACGATGTTAATTGTAAATAAAACAAAAAGTTTTCAGGGAATTATCTTAACATTTTTAATTATGATAGAAGGATCTATGACAAGGTTAGGTTAGGTTCCACTGGCAGCCGCAATTAAGTGCAGCTCACGTGGGTCCGGTAAGAAGTTCCCGTTGTATTACCACTTTACACCGTCTTACAATGTTCCCACGTTGCTTGGCTGTTGATATTCTCCGCCAGCCATCCGGTTGTTTTAATTAAGGAATGGACCCCGTTCAAATCAATGTCAGATAGACAGATTTTGTCCCAGATTATTCTTTGACCAAACAGCTCGATCTCAGCTCTCCGAATGCCGATCAGTGACAGAGAAGATGCTCCGTTGACTTCTCGTTGCCGCAACTCCTACACAGGTGATTGTAAGGAAGCCCCAACCTTAGGCGTGTTTCCCAATAGGCTAGTGACCAGTTATAACCGCAATTTGGTTTCTTAGGTGATGTCTGGACAGCCTTAATGCACGCCGTGTCCTCTTTTCATCTATGATGGGCTAGATTTTTCTAGTTTCCTACATGTGTGGAAAATCATCAAACCACCTCTGATTGCCAATGAGATGAAATTTGTTTGCGATAAGTTGCTTACTCCTACGCCTCAAGGTAGTTCCTGCATGTACCAGCGAATCAGCCATACAGTTTCCATGTATGGCCCTGTGTCCAGAGATCCACTTAAGAGTAGCCACTGAGTGTCTTGCTTTCTCCTCTAGAGACTTTAGGCATTCTCGGACAATTTTCGATGTAATGAACACTTTCTCCAGGGTTCTTATAGCCGCTTTACTATCAGTAATAATGTGAATTTCCTTGCCAGATATTTAACCATACCGAATGTGTCTCACGGCTGTGGTAGGTGGCCATTATCTTGGCCTGAAGGACACTACAGTAATCTGTCAGCCTAAGAGGAATGCTCCAGTTTAACTGCTCGGAGTAAATGCCAGAACCGCCACCATGAAGTGTTTTGGCCCCGTCGGTGAATATTCGTATCGCATCCGTTTGAGTTTGTATGTCATCATAATGACCCATACTATCCGAGATGCTTACGGTGAAGACCGGATCAAAGATTTGCTCAGGTGTGACATAATCAACGTCCATTTGTTAATCTATATTCTGCAGGATTCTTGCATGTCCGATGTTAGGATCTATGACAATTATGTGTGAAAAAAATCGGCCAAATGCTCACCATGGCTTCGCTGGCATACCTCTAGCCGATCGTTAATATCATCAATGACTCTGATACATAATTGAGGTTCAATGTTGTTAATGTGCCGAATTGTCTTATTATTTAGATCTTGAATTATTCTTGGAATATTGGCGTACACTTTTTCCTCAAAATATTTCCAAAGAAATAAGTCCAAGGACGTCAAATTACATGATCGTGACCGCCAATTAACATCTCCACGACGTAAGATAACACGGGCATTGAACTTTTCGCGTAAATGAGCCATTGTTTTGTTGGCTGTGTGGAAAGTGGCATCGTCCTGTTGAAGTCACATATCGTTCAGGTTCATATCCTCAATTTCTGGCCACAAGAAGTCCGTTATCATCTCGCAATAGGGAACGCCATTCACGGTTACTGCTTGACCGATCTCATTTTTGAAGGAGTACTGCCCGATGACGCCGCCAGCCCATATACTGCCTTACACAAACACTTTTTGTGGTTGCATTAGCTTTTCAACAATCAGTCGTGGATACTCCTTTGCCCAAATGCGGCAATTTTGCTTGCTAACGAATCCACTGAGGTTAAAGTGTACCAGGTCGCTGAAGAGGATTTTCTTTGAATGCATTTTGATTTGAACGCCCAGTTTCGTAAAAGGATTCAACAATCTTAACGCGCTGCTCAATTGTGTACCTCTGCATGGTTGAATTTGTCAATGGCTGAAATGTCAAATTAAGTTGGGCCAAAAAACTTGACGTTAAGGCGTGACTCCCAATTAACATCGTGCATTATGATTGTACCATCTTCTAGAATGATGACGAATCATATCGGGTCATTGGGTCGCTGTCTTTTAATTGTGAGTGATTCGGTAAACATTGGGGAACACAACAAAAGCTAAAAAATGTAACAGGAAAATAAATAATATTCTTTCTCTCTCTCAATCTGGTTCCTTCCGGTGGTAAGTGCTTATACTTATTCTAAAATCACTGTTATTTCACACTCAAATTAAATTGATGCTACTTGAATTTGACGTTGTTTCAAACTTGAAATAACTTTAATTCGACGTTATTCGTAGTGTTGTTTCAATATCAATGTCATGTTGCTCTGAATTTTCTTGAATGTTCAGTAAACCTGAAGTTGCTATGAAGCAAAATCCCTACCGAAAAATGTAAAATCAACCTTGTTTTCGACGAGTTTACATTTCTTTTCAAAAAAGTCATCATTTTTAGCCAAAACTAATAGTTATACATAAAAAATTAAAAAAAAAACTTGCAAAAAGTCACACTTTTTCACAAAATTTTTCTTTTGTTATATTTTTTATTAACTTAAATTTTCCTCGAGCTTATAATTCTTCTTTTCATAATTAAAGAATGCAAAACAAAGTTTTTCGTTGCAAAAACCAAAAAAACTTTGAAAATTTTAAACGGAAATTAGCCCAAATTATGTTTATGTCGATGATGTCGTCGTTGTCATTATTTGGTAGGGATGATGATGGTGTTGTTAGTGTTGTCGATTTGGTTCTTGTTCTGCCACAATTGTCATTTTATTATTCACGTTTATTTCATTTGTATTTTTAATTTAATATTATTTTCCTCAGACTTGTTATGATTTATTTGTTTTTCAACAGTTAATGAATGAGTTTTTTTTTGGTATTCAAATTCTCTTGTTAGGGTGAAAACTTTTGGTCCGTTTTAATTTTTTTTATTAGGATGATATAAATATTTAAAAAAGTAAAAGTTTTTTGAGGAAAAAAGGAAATTTATATATAAAAAAAAAAATTATGTTGCTTGTAATAATTAATAAACTTTAGCTGAGAGTTTGTTTTAATTGTTTAAAGCATGAATATTTGTTAGGGAATTTTTTAAATAAAGTGAGGAGTTTTTTTAAGAAATTTGGGGTAAATTAAGAAAATAATATACATAATTTGGAGGTTTAGGTTTAGAATAACAGTGTTATTCAAATTGCTACAAATTTAAAGAATAAATTTTTAAATTAAAATTAATAGTCCAGGTTTTGTTCCAATAAAGTTTTTTGCGCGACATTTAAGCTTGTAGTCTATGCTTTCGTTTAAGCTATCGCTCTTAATTCTAGCTTATATTTTCGGTAAGATGTACATAATTTTCCTTAACTACTTCCTAATTTATATTAATCATACGCCATCCCTTAAAAAAATCAGAACTTAAATTTTCATTCTTTAAAACTCAAAAATTTAATTTTTTTTGTTGTTTTACTATAATTTTATAAATTCTATTTGTTTAATTTGTATCTCTTCATAATTCTTTTGACATCGTCACTTTTATTTTGGATGTTTTTGTACAATTGCATCTATTTTGTAAGACACATTTTTATTGCCAAACTTTTTTGTTATTTATACACATGAGCATGAGAATGTCTTCATCTAATTCGAGTTTTTTCTTTGTTTTTAATGCACGTGCAAAGAAAATGCAATTTACATTAAACAAATTTGTAGTCAAATGCGAAAAGGGAGTAGGAAAAAATGGTCCTGTTGTCGTCTGGCTGTGTGTCTTTTGTGTTTTCTTTTTCACTGGAATTGAATTTAAAAACCCAAAAGTGAAAAGTTACAAAATCGTGACAAGATAGAAAATAGAAAAAAAAGAAATTTATTTGGGAACAATGGCACTTTTAAATAAACTTTCTTTGAAGAATTTGTAAAAGGCATCATTTCTTTAAACAGGGTTATTTTTTGTGGAAATGTGGTTTTCTTTAATGGAAACAGTGACTGTTTGTGCAAGAAGTGACTGTTTGTACAAGAAGAAAAATTTACTTTATGTAGAAAAATTGACTTTTTGTGGAAAAATTTACTTTTTGTAGAAACAGTGACTTTTTGAAGAAAAATCTACTTTTTGTAGAAAGTGAAGTTTAGTAGCAAAAGTGACTCTTTGTAGAAAAAGTGACTCTTTGTAGATAAAGTGACTCTTTGTAGAAAAATTGACTCTTTGTAAAAAAGTGACTTTTGGAAGAAAAATCTACTTTTTGTAGAAAGTGAAGTTTAGTAGCAAAAGTGACTCGTTGTAGAAAAAGTGACTTTTTGTAGAAAAATTTACTTTTTGTAGAAAAAGTGACTTTTTGAAGAAAAATCTCCTTTTTGTAGAAAGTTAAGTTTAGTAGCAAAAGTGACTCTTTGTAGAAAAAGTGACTCTTTGTAAAAAAGTGATTTTTTGAAGAAAAATCTGCTTTTTGTAGAAACATTAACTTTTTGTAGAAAAATTGACTTTTTGTAGAAAAAATTAATATTTGTAAAAAAACTGAATTTTTTTGAAAAGTGACTTTTTTGAAAAAGTGACTTTTTTTGATGAAATGACTTTGTGTAGAAAAAGTGAGTTTTTGAAGAAAAATTCACTTTTTGTAGAAAAATTGACTTTTTGTAGAAAAATTTATTTATGTAGAAAAATTTACTTTTTGTGAAAAAATTCACTTTTTGTAGAAAAATTATTTACTTTTTGTAGAAAAATTTACTTTTGTAGAAAAAGTCAAGTTTTGTAGAAAAAGTGACTTTTTGTAGAAAAAATTAATATTTGTAGAAAAACTGAATTTTTTTGAAAAAATTACTTTGTGAAGAAAAAGTGACTTTTTGAAGAAAAATTTACTTTTTGTAGAAAAATTTACTTTTTGTAGAAATATTTATTTTTGTAGAAAAATTTACTTTTTGTAGAAAAACTTACTTTTTGTGAAAAAAATTCACTTTTTGTAGAAAAATTTACTTTTTGTAGAAAAATTTACTTTTGTAGAAAAAGTGACTTTTTGTAGAAAAAATTAATATTTGTAGAAAAACTGAATTTTTTTGAAAAAATTACTTTGTGTAGAAAAAGTGAATTTTTGAAGAAAAATTTACTTTTTGTAGAAAAATTTACTTTTTGTAGAAAAATTTACTTTTTGTAGAAACATTTATTTTTGTAGAAAAATTTACTTTTTGTAGAAAAACTTACTTTTTGTAGAAAAATTGACTTTTTGTAGAAAAATTTACTTTTTGTGGAAAAATTTACTTCTTGTAGAAAAAGTGACTTTTTGAAGAAAAATCTACTTTTTGTAGAAAGTTAAGTTTAGTAGCAAAAGTGACTCTTTGTAGAAAAATTTACTTTTTGTACAAAAATTTACTTTTTGTAGAAAAATCTACTTTTTGTAGAAAGTGAAGTTTAGTAGCAAAAGTGACTCTTTGTAGAAAAAGTGACTCTTTGTAAAAAAGTGATTTTTTGAAGAAAAATCTGCTTTTTGTAGAAACATTAACTTTTTGTAGAAAAATTGACTTTTTGTAGAAAAAATTAATATTTGTAAAAAAACTGAATTTTTTTGAAAAGTGACTTTTTTGAAAAAGTGACTTTTTTTGATGAAATGACTTTGTGTAGAAAAAGTGAGTTTTTGAAGAAAAATTCACTTTTTGTAGAAAAATTTACTTTTTGTAGAAAAATTTATTTATGTAGAAAAATTTACTTTTTGTGAAAAAAATTCACTTTTTGTAGAAAAATTTACTTTTTGTAGAAAAATTTACTTTTGTAGAAAAAGTCAAGTTTTGTAGAAAAAGTTACTTTTTGTACAAAAAAATTAATATTTGTAGAAAAACTGAATTTTTTTGAAAAAATTACTTTGTGTAGAAAAAGTGAGTTTTTGAAGAAAAATTCACTTTTTGTAGAAAAATTTACTTTTTGTAGAAAAATTTATTTATGTAGAAAAATTTACTTTTTGTGAAAAAAATTCACTTTTTGTAGAAAAATTATTTACTTTTTGAAGAAAAATTTACTTTTGTAGAAAAAGTCAAGTTTTGTAGAAAAAGTGACTTTTTGTAGAAAAAATTAATATTTGTAGAAAAACTGAATTTTTTTGAAAAAAATTACTTTGTGTAGAAAAAGTGACTTTTTGAAGAAAAATTTACTTTTTGTAGAAAAATTTACTTTTAACAATAATTAGTATTGTGGTTATTTTGTTGAACTATTTATGGTTTTTAATCCAAATTTTTAATATTTTTAATTAGGCTTAAGTTCATGAAATTTAATTTTTATTAAATTATTTTTGTGAAGAAAGGAATTTTACAACATGAAAATTAATTAAAATTGTTATTGATAATCTTTCATTCAGAAGTAAAGGAAAAAACATGTAAAATCAATTAAAATGGATAATCATTCAGGAAAAGCAAATTTCGATCTACCAAATGTTAAAATACAATTTGGTTTAAGGATTGATGTTTGACTAGTGACGTCAGCAGTCGTCGATGGCTGCGAGTGTAAGACGGCAAATCCATCTGAGGAGATCGAGTGGTTGCGATCGAAACATGTCATGGTAACCTGCCGGCCAGGGTTCGAGCCCGAGCCACGTCAAGAATGAAAGATTATCAATAACAATTTTAATTAATTTTCATGTTGTAAAATTCCTTTCTTCACAAAAATAATTTAATAAAAATTAAATTTCATGAACTTAAGCCTAATTAAAAATATTAAAAATTTACTTTTTGTAGAAAAATTTACTTTTTGTAGAAAAATTTATTTTTTTGTAGAAAAATTTACTTTTTGTAGAAAAACTTACTTTTTGTAGAAAAATTTACTTTTTGTAGAAAAATTACTTCTTGTGGAAAAATTTTCTTTTTGTAGAAAAATTTACTTTTTGTAGAAAAAGTGAAGTTTGGTAGAAAAAGCGACTCTTTGTAGAAAAATTGACATTTTGTAGAAAAAATTTATATTTGTAGAACACTGAATTTTCGTAGAAAAGTGACTTTTTGTAGAAAAAGTAAAGTTTTGCAGAAAAAGTGACTTTTTGCAGAAAAAGTGAATTTTTGCAGAAAAACTTAATTTTTGCAGAAGAGGGCGTAGCAAAAATGAAATTTATTTATATCTGGAAAACGTTAATGGAAAACCCGCCCAAATTTGAGATATATACAGTGGGCAAAAAAAAAATTGTACACTTGTTCAATTAAAATAAAAACACAGAGATTAAAGTAAACCATAAGGAAGGGGAAGCACTTAATCCACGAAATATTTTTCATACTGTTAAGTACGGTGGCGGCAATATTATGGTTTGGGGGTGTATGAGAGCAAATGGAGTAGGTTAGCTTGTGTGTATCGAGAGAATAGATTATTTAAATATCCTGAAAAATAATTTGCCATAATCCGCCCAAAAAATGGGTGTAGGGAATGATTTTGTTTTCATGCAAGATAATGATCCAAAGCATTCGGCCGTTATCGTAAGGAAATGGTTGCTTTATAACACAAAAAAAGTTTTGACACATCCTTCCCAGATCCCGGATTTAAATCCGATTGAGCATTTGTGGGCTCATATAACGTTAAGTTTTTTGTCCTGTACAACTTTTTTTTTTGCTTATGAGTTTTAGCATATTTATGTTTTTGATGTTTTTTTTTTAACGTTAAAATATACAAAATGAAAAAGAAGTTTTATTTAAATTGAAATATAGATCTTAAAATTTAATTAATGTGAAATAAAAGTCATAATATGGTTTTACTTTAATCTCTGTGGTTTCTTTTATTTTAATCTAACAAGTGTACAAGTTTTTTTTTGGCTCACTGTAGATGCTGCGTCAATAAAAAAAAAAACCCGTCCAAAAGTAGATGTTGTTGTCGAAGTAGACATTGGCATCTCCCATAACAGTAAAACAGGAAAAACCTACACAAGTCTTCCGGAAAAAAGTAAGCGGGCTAGGCGAAATGTGCGCGGCACGAAAAATAAATGTTTGTATGTCTGGAGTAGTGGTGGGTTTACAAAGCGCACCTGGTTAAACTAGTACATATGTATTTTACTATATCGTCACCTTAAATGCAAACGGACGTAACAACATTTTATTTTTTTTTTACTGGAGAAGCAAAAAACATTACAAAATCAATTACAATAACAATAAAGTACTCTTGGAGCTTGAATTTCTTTAATAATGTCGTAATTTTTTATCGCAGGGATCTTCAAATTTGCGTCAGCATGTAGTTGGATAAAACGAACCACAATGAACATAAAACTCTATTTTTAATTTTTGTGCAGCTACGTTCGTTTGCATTTAAGGTGAATATATGTCTGTATGCATTTATTTTTATACCCAATAAAAAATTTTATCATATTGCGAAGCACTAATGGTACATTTAAAAAAATAAGCGCAGATTTATGCGCTACGCCATAAGACATACAGAAATGCAGTAAAGTAAGTGAAAAAACTCTCAACAACTTTTATAAAAAAAAAATAACATTTCAAGCGCTACGGCATTCCCTTTCTACGAAGCAGGTTTGTTTCAGTGTGTAAAGCTGATCGTTACATCCAACAATTTTTTATGCGCTGAATAATGCGCTTCATGTGTCAAAAATGTATTGCTTCAAAGTGGGAACTCGCCATATAAAATGCATGTCTTCCGTATGCGCAATGGTAAGCGCAACTCTTATGTTTCTCCCTTACGAACCTGCTTCGTTGGAAGCTCCATTTTGTACTGGGTAACTTTCTTATCTTATCGCACCATTGTGGCTCTCTTACTGTTTCTTTTTTACTAAATTTATTCATTTATTTATTCCTGTTTTTATACCCTCCACCACAATTAGTTGTGAAGAGGGTATATTCAGTTTGTCATTCCGTGTGAAACTTTTTTACTATTCATCTCAGACCCTATAAAGTATATATATTCTGGGTCCTTGAGTAATTTTAAGTCGATTTAGCCATGTCTGTCTGTCCGTCTGTCCGTCTGTTCGTCTGTTGAAAACACGCTCACTTTCGAAAAACTCAAAAGAAATCAACAAACTTGGTGTCAAATTGCTTGTAGTTATCCTAAGCAGTTTGGGATTGAAATTCAGCAAAATCGGTTCAATAGGATCTGAGCTATGAATCAAAATGTGGAACCACCACCTAAAAAAAATTGATAATTTTGTTACAAAAACTAACATAAATGATGGAAAAATGCACAGAATGATATAAGATTTCGCAACAATTTATTTCAAGTGGAAATCACGCTGTGAAATTTCGTGAAGATCCGTCAATAATTTACCCTAGGCCCCATATAAGCCCTACTCCCGGAAAACAGTATATTAAGCCTAAAACCCTAACTAACAATGCTATCATTACAAATTTTGGCAAGTCACAGTTACATAGGACTAGAAATTAAACTGTTAAGTTTCGTGAAGATCGGTCCATAATTTACCATAGGCCCCATATAAAACCTACTTCCGGAAAAAAACTTAGTACGCCTAAAAACGTAAAAAATAATGCTATCATAACAAAATTTGGTACATCAAAGTTTTATAGAACTAAAAATAAATCTTTGAATTTTCGTGAAGATCGGTTCATAATTTACCATAGGCCCCATATAAACTTTACTCCCGGAAAACAACTTAGTACGCCTAAAAACGTAAAAAATAATGCTATCATAACAAAATTTGGTACATCAAAGTTTTATTGGACAAGAAATAAAATTGTGTTATTTCGTGAAGATCGGTCCATAACTTACCCTGGGCCCCATATAAACCTTACTCCCGGAAAACAGTTTAGTACGCCTAAATCCGTAAAAAATAATGCTATCATAACAAAATTTGGTACATCAAAGTTTTATAGGACAAGAAATAAAACTGTGTAATTTCGTGAAGATCGGTCCAAAATTTACCCTGGGCCCCATATAAACCCTACTCCCGGAAAACAGTTTAGTACGCCTAAATCCGTAAAAAATAATGCTATCACAACAAAATTTGGTACATCAAAGTTTTATAGAACTGGGAAAAAGACTGTGAAATTTCGTGAAGATCGGTCCATAATTTACCCTAGGCCCCATTAAAAAAACCCTACTACCGGAAAACAGTTTAGTCGCCTAAATCCATAATTAATAACAAATCGTCACAGTTTAAGATAATAATAACATCATACAGATATTACTCCTTAAACATTCGAACTGTCGGTGGAGGGTATCAAAGATTCGGCACAGCCGAATATAGCACTCTAACTTGTTTTTATTGTTTTTCTATCTTTCCAGTTGACGGAGCAGATCCCAAGAAAATTCTACAAGAAGCCACTACAGCTGTTCACATGCGTTACAATTTCTTTGAGACAACCATACAAATTGAAGATTTTACACCTGAAATGGAAAATTGCACACAGTGCACAGTGCCGGATATCTAAATGTCTGTGTGTGCGTCAACTTTAACACACATGCAGATGTGAAAATGTATTGTTTTTCTTTCGTTCAGCTAATATTAATGTCCGCCATAAAACAAAATTTTATTTTGCCTAAAAAATAAATATTAAAACTAAATATCAAACACATACTTTTAGGGATACACTTCAATGTGCTATTTTTCACTACAGCAAGTAAGTCTTCCTTCTTGGGTTTTTAATTTGTTCTTTTGCAGTTATTTCCTTGCAGAAATGGCATCGTATTGTTTTCTATGTATTTTTTGTTCTTAATTTTCTCCTGTCTGCATGTTTAATTACGAGAAAATTGTAGTTCTTTTTCGTATAAGATTAAGTTTTTTTTTTTCTAAATTTTTTCTCTATGACAAAAATTCTATTAATCTTTTTTTGTTCACAGTTTTCACACAAAGCTTTTTTGTATATTGTATAAAAGTATTGCATTTGTTAAAAAAAAATACAAATATTAATAACTTTTAATTATTGTAAATTAACATAAAACTTGGGAGTTTTTTTTTATATTTTAAGTTCACAAATTGTTAGGTTAGAAACTTGTAATAAAATTAAATAAAAAATTAGACAATAAAAATATCAAACCAATTTTTTTTATTTTGACAAAACACTGTACCGGTTCTTAAGCTCGATTCACTCATGTGTTCCGAACAATTTTGTTGTCTGGACAAATTTTTTTGGATATTGGGTTGGACGTCTAACTTTTAGAAAAAGGCGGTAAATAACAGTTCTGCTCTTATATATGCGAAGTTAACAAATATACATCTATAAGAAATAGAGCGAATATACATCTCAAGATAATTTTCCCTCGAACATCAATATGAGCAAGAAGGCCCATTGAATAAGCAGAACTATCACTTCTGGGCCACCGAAAATCCGCGTAAATAAAAAGCCACTACAAAGTTACTGCATGGTGTGGTGGTTACGCCGGAGGCGTAAAGCCTTGGGTCTAATTACCGCATTCGATATCGAGTAAGCTGTCGTATGGAGTACACTATCGTATTTTTTTTTTTCATACGATAGACTCTGACGTATCGAATGAAAACTAGAGAGATGTAAAGTCTTTGGTTACTCGATATCGAATGCTATAAACTCAAATTACGATACATTTCATTCGATATCGAGAAAAAACATGTTAAATCAATTAAAATGGATAATCATTCAGGAAAGCAAATTTCGATCTACCAAATGTTAAAATACAATTTGGTTTAAGGATTGATGTTTGACTAGTGACGTCAGCAGTCGTCGATGGCTGCGAGTGTAAGACGGCAAATCCATCTGAGGAGATCGAGTGGTTGCGATCGAAACATGTCATGGTAACCTGCCGGCCAGGGTTCGAGCCCGAGCCACGTCAAGAATGAAAGATTATCAATAACAATTTTAATTGATTTTCATGTTGTAAAATTCCTTTCTTCATAAAAATAATTTAATAAAAATTAAATTTCATGAACTTAAGCCTAATTAAAAATATTAAAAATTTGGATTAAAAACCATAAATAGTTCAACAAAATAACCACAATACTAATAATTGTCATAATACCAAAATAAAAAATTTCGATCAATTTTGCTCGATATCGAATGCGGTAATTAGGCCCCTGTGTATTCTATTGTGAGTATATCGCTCTACATATGCTTCAAATTTCATCAAAATCTAAATTATCCATCTATACCTTCATATTCCTAGCTAAAAACGTCAATACGTTCCTCAGTGGATATGGACTGTAATAAGGGGTAGATCTGGCTGGATTGCAGTGACACCAAATATTTTTATTTTAGTTTCTCTGGGTATAGGGGTAGATTACCAAACCGAGTAGAGAACACCGTAGGCAGCTTTAGCCTTATTAAGACGTGCTTTTATGTCTTCACTAGAATCACCACTGCAAGAAATAATGCTCCCGAGGTAAGTAAAGGAGGATACTGATTCTATTTCTGTACCGTACAAAGTAAAAGGCCTGTTCGTTGTCGTATTGATGCACATCGTTTTTGTTTTGTAGACATTAATCTTTAGCCCGCATTCGGTCGTGACATTGCACAGTTCCTCTAATTAAGATGACATATGGGTACTGCTGTGAGCGAAAAGACAAACGACATCAGCATAATCTAAGTCATCTAATGTTCCGTGAAGACCCCATTTTATTCCAGTGTTACTTGGAGTCGCATTACTTAGTATGTTGTCTAATACGATGTTAAATGGCAGGGGTGAGAGTACACATCCTTGTCTAACACCCATAATTACCGAAATCCCACCACTTAAGTTTTGGTTGTATTTGATGCGACAACTTGCACTACGATACACCGCCTTGATTAAGTTTATGCTTTTGGACGTCACTCTCTTACATTCTAACGCATTCCATATGGCCTAATGTTGTTATTTATCAAATGCCTTTTCGAAGTCAATAAAGGTGAAATAGAGAGGTGAACGCCCACTGTATTATGCGGCCCAAAATTAAGTTGGGTTGGTTTCGGGTTTTTCTGTGCCATTTCGAAGGTTAAAATTTTACTTACAGTGTTATTAATGTTTTTATCAGTGTTTGAAAATAAACACTTAATATCGCTACTTAGTGTTCGGATCGGAAGATTTGTGGTAAACACAAACGCTAATAGTGCTTGTGTGGAAAATCATTAAAAAATAACGTTTCCCTGTTTGTCATCTTTCGAACACAAAAATAATACTGATTTTATCCAACTCAACAAAAAGATGAGAACATTTAATTCCGTTCGGTTTTTTTTTCAACTCATTAGTGTTCGTTCGTTTCTGTTGTTTAAAAAAAAAAAAAAAACAAAATACCTAGACTGAACACTACATTATTAATGGTATTAGGGGTTGAGTTCGTCTACACAAACAATAAAAAATAGATATCGTTCCTGGATGTGTGAGCCGAACGCTAAATATGTTCTATTTATTTTCGAACACTGATGTTTATATTCGTAATAATTATTAATTATACGCCCCAATCGCTTGAAACAATAGTACACAAGGTGCGTATGAGTGATGATTCATTTAAATATTATTCAGACGCAAGTTATGTATTACCAAAAAATTTTGCTTAGTAAAAATGTGCCGCCACTTATTTTTAAAAAACTCCAAAATAACTGAAGATATAAAATAAAATAAAAAATGGATGAGTCAAAGAAAATTTAATTCCTAATAATTTGTAAATGTTTTGATCGAAATAGGATAAATCTATCTTAAGCTATGATAAAATTATTATTTTCAAAAGATTTTGCTATTCGTGCTTAATTCCCAGTTTTTATTCTTGACAAAAGCACTTGATATTTATTGTTGATGGGATAAGCTATTCCTATGCGCATTTCACTGGTTGCTTAGGTCAGCTCATCAGGAAACTTCATCCATAAAGATTTTAGAAAAACTAAAGATATTAAATCAAATAAAACTGTTAAACGTATAAGAATTATAGCAACAGTTCTACTTGTAACAATATCAAAGCTTGAACAAAACACATCAACAATAAACAACAGTGGGTTTATCTCATCTTACATTCCCCACTACAATTAGTTAAAATTCTCTCAACATTAATTGTAGTTGTAAGCAGGTTAAGAAAAACAAAATAAAAACAACAACAACTTACAAAAGATGTTGTCAATTAAGTGTTTTTTAGGCCGTGCACTTGCAAAAATTTAAATTACTTTTTGATAATAAACAGGCAAGTGCACGGCCTAAAAAACACTTAATTGACAACATTTGATCCTAAGAACTACTGGTACGATTCCCAGTGTGAAAATGTCCGTAAACATATGCTCAAAAGACTAAACGCCTATCGTAAATCTAGTTCTGAGATCGACAGAAAATTATATGTGAGTAGTAGGTCCAAGTATGCTAGGTTATGTGAAGAGAAGAAGCTTAAATATAAAATTGAAAATATTGCAAAATTGAATAGTGTTAAAAATAGCAGTGACTGGTGGAAATTATCGAATTCATTAAAAAAGCGACAACTTAAACTAGGAAGCGCTTTAACCAGTGCTAATTTCTACGAATACTTTAAATCCCTGTTGTCGAATGTACCATATAATGGTAATTTTTTATTAACAGCTACTGAAATTATTGACCCATGTCTTGATTCGCCCTTTGAATATAGAGAGCTGGTACTAGTATTAGATGCAGCTAAACTAAATAAAGCCCCAGGTCAGGATAGAATTCCTTATGAGTTTTACAAAAATGCTCCCCAGCGATTTTTAAACGAAATACTAACCTTGCTCAACAATATTTTCCTACGAGAAGACATTCCAGACTCCTTTCGTCGTTCCATCATCATCCCTCTATTTAAAAAGGGTGACGTTAATATTGTTTCAAATTATAGGGGATTATCCCTCCTCGACTCTATTTACAAATTATTCACAGGCCTAATTCTCAACCGCATTAACACATGGGTGAATTATTATTATATAATAAATGAATATCAAGCGGGATTTCGCAAGAACTACTCCACCATAGATAATTTGTTTAATCTAACCAGTATAGTCAATCTTAACTTCAGTCAGAAAAGGAAAACTTATGCTTTTTTCGTGGACTTTTCTGCAGCGTTTGATATAATACCTAGAAACTTATTGTTTCATAAGCTAAGTAATTTAGGACTTTCCCACAAAGTCGTTAGTATATTGGCGAAACTTTACGACAATATAACCAGCCAGGTTTGGGATGGCACTTCATTATCAGATCCTTTCATTGTCACACAGGGCGTTAAGCAAGGCTGCTTGCTTAGCCCCGTTTTGTTCTCTTTATACATGAATGACCTCCATGATCATCTCCCAGGTGGCATTACTGTTGCTGAGAAAGTAATAAAAGTTCTACTATATGCAGACGACATCGTTATATTGGCGGACTGTCCAATAATACTTCAAAATATGATTGATGCTTTGTACTGTTATTGCACTAAATGGTGCCTGAAAATAAACTTGAACAAGTCCAAGATAATGATATTTAGAACCGGTACAAGAATAAGCCTGAGCACGACTTTCAAATATGGTAATAACCAGATAGATATTGTAAACGAATACAAATATCTGGGTATCATACTGACATACAATTTATCTTTTAGAAAACATATCTCAGCTAAACTTTCTTCGTCTAAATTCGCCATAAACTCTTCCTGGTCGAAATATATTCACCACCCGAGAATAAATCTTTCGAATAAAATGAAAATTTTCCAATCAGCTGCAAAGTCCATAATGTTTTATGGTGCACAGGTATGGGGCTTTATTAGTTTTGATGAGGTAGAAAAACTCTTGAGATATTTTTTAAAGAAATTGCTTTTTCTTCCACGCAACACACCAAATTATATGCTGTATTTAGAAACTGGTATATCTCCACTTTACCTCGAAACTCTACAACTGCATTTTAGTTATATTAGAAAGATATTTGAACTTCCGGCAAATAGACTTCCGCGCATTCTAGCGGGGAAAACGGTTGAGCTCGATACTTTCTGGGTATCACACTGGAGAACTTTGTATAGTAAAGTAGGTATTGCATTTGAAATTGTGACTAGGAGTAGCATTTTACTATCTCAACACAAGATCATCCTTGATTCATTGAGATCTACCGAATATGATAACTTTGTTGCCAGTGCTAGAAACTCGCGATTTCATGATCTATATCCATGTTTACAATATGGCAAACAAACTTATTTCCGTGACGATTATTCAGTTTACCTTGTAAGTCTTGTTATGAAAGCTAGAGGTGGGCTGTTATATTTGAACGCTCGCTCATTTTATAGCAACACTACAAATATATGCACATTGTGTAATTCTAATGAAAATGAGAATACGTACCATTTTATTGCCAGATGCCTAATTTTTTCGGATGTTCGTTTAAGTATTTTTGGAAAAGAACATCTATTACTTGAAGAGGTCCTCGAAATATTGAACGGGGAAGATTATATGCGTTTATATACATTTTTAAAAATTTGCTTGAAATATAGAAAACTTATTGTAACCGAATACCGATAACGTAGTTAAATGAATTTGTACATTAATTGCAGTTAAAATTCCAGCACACAATTATAGTTATACATAATTTTTTATGTAAATTAGCCAATCAGACACACAACAATTTCGTTATGTCTTTTTATGATTTTTTTTTTTTTTTTTTTTTTTCTAATGTAAGTTGTATTTATTAATTGTAAAACATTTTTTGAAATAAATCATATTATTATTATTATTATTATTAATATCATTATTTCGGGCAGAAGAGATTTTCACTGGTCTCAATATTCCCCATAGTTAACAGCTTCTGACAGTTTCCTTTTGGGGGCATTTGAAATTTTATTTTAATGTTTTCCAAAGTTAAAAAAATTCTCTTCGGCATTAGAAAATAATTTCATATTAACCTAATTCATACCCAAATCGTTAAGAATTATATTTTTTAGTATTTTTATTTTATATTATCTAATAAATAACAATTCTAACCTTGTTTTTTTTTTTTTTTTTTTTGTTACATAACTGATGTAATAAAAAAAATTTCCAGTTTGATAAATAATTTCTTAAACACTCGCAATACTTTCAGTAAATTCGACAAGCATTTCATGATAATTTGTGTTTAAAAGTATTTTCAAACGTTGCTAAAGCAAAAATGTTTTCAACTATAAATATAAATAAAATGTCGCTCAAAATAAACAAACCATCATACACACAAATATTCATCTACCAAAGAAAGACCATAATGTATCATTACACGAAACGATTAAAGGCATTGCGCAATAATAACTTAAAAATACCAAAGAACATAACAAATGTCCATAAAATATATCACACATTTACCAAACCATAACGGTGACAGTTATAGGCAGCTAACGGCCAGAAAATTCAACAAAATAGTGTAACACTGTGTTGAACGAAAATATTAGGCCTTATTCCTGTTGTCGTTGTCGTAATCGGTTAAGTCGTTTTTGTGTAAGAGGTTAAAGTACACAGAAAAATTTATTGCCGAATTAATTTCAAACAAACGCTTGTTTGAAAATTTTTTTGATTTCTACTAATTTTTTTACTGATTCAATTAATATTTTTGTTTGATTTTTATTTAACCAACAAAAATGTTGATAACTATTCAAAAATATAATAAACGCGTTATTGGTGTCAAGTTTTCATTATTTTGTATGAAATATTTAGCGCTCCTTAATGTTGTCGTTTTTTGCATTTTTTTAATTGATCGTAAGCAACACTTCTTTATGTGAAATATAAGAACTACAACAAAAAACACATGCAGTCTATTTTTGGACGCTTAAAAAAAGTACAGCAATAAGAAAAATGATAAAATAGCGTGACAAGGTTTGTAGTAAAAAAACAACAAAAACAATAGCAGGTAAAAGAAACGTTTCACTCTTTTTAAACAACAGAAACAACAACAAAATTATAAGAAACAAAATAAATTTTTGGTTGGTTTCAAAGTTGGTAAAAAACAAAATCCCGTATTCAATTTGTTTAAACTGTTTACATAAATACATCAAATACAAAAATAGAATGATGACGAAAAACATAACGAGTCGGTCTGCCGCCGTTTTTGGTTATATTTCTTTTTCATTAGCAAAGGAAAGGATTCAGCAACAGTGAGAGGTGAAGAAACACATTGTGTGTGTAAAACCAGCCAGCCGCTCTGCTTTGCATCATCTTCTCCAACAGTGATTGCTTGTGTGTGCGTCAGTCATTGCTTGTGCAAAAACTTTTTTGTTTGATTCAGGTAATTATTTGTTTGAAATTTATATGAATTTCAGTAAACTTTTTGTTTGATTTAGTTAAATTATTTGTTTGAAAAAATCGGTGTTTTTTTCAATAAACAAAATGCAAATAAATTGTTTGAATATGCGAATTTGTTTATAGGACCGATTTCAGATAAAAAATTGTTTGATTCTAGAAATTTTTTGTTTGAATTGGAAAATAATTTTTTCTGCACACAGAAAACAAATTGGTTGGAAAACGGTTGCAGTTATGAAATATTGATCAGGAAATATAATTTATTATTACAACTATTAAAAATGTGTAACTCTAACCGATTTTTAATACTAATGATTATTAAAGCGTAATTCTAACTGAAATATGAGTCCTTCAATTCTTTTATTAGTTATGATAACTAATTTTATTTAATACTAAAAATTAGTACGAATAGTGTCAATCACAACCAAATTTATTGAAGTGCAATACTGAATATTGGTTATTACAATTAATAATTTGCTTTTGTCAATAAATTTTATAATATAATTGCTTATTCATTTATTGTAGCTAATTATTGATTGTTAGTATGGTTTCAATTCGTGTACAACAAATGAAAATATAATTATTTGGTATTCACAACCAAAAAAAAGCTATATGTCCCAATTGTTTATTGTGAGTACTTAACTAATTATAAGCTGAAATTTCTGTCAAAAGTAAAAAATAAATTATTTAATAAAATAAGTTTGAATATCATATTTAAAAAATATTTGGTCCGATCAACATCGTACATATGGGCTAACTCTTCAGCACGCTCTATAGACTCCAATAGATCACTAGGCCCGTCAAAGTCTATATTCCACCTTCCGAGATTATCCATCAAATCCATTTTGGACTCGGCGGCTATAGATGCTATCGAGGGGTGAGTCATCTTATTACTCTTCTACCGGTGATTTTACCAATATATTAAGCTCCGGGGTCACTAGGAATTTGGGCGAGGATAGGCCACATATTGCTTCCTGTTTCATTTGGATCTCTTAAACGCGCTGTGTTTCAAGCTCGTCATGTTCACCACTTATGAATTTAGCCCAATGCTTTCTCAGTTCCTCATCACTGCCCGTTTGGTCTAATTGGAACTCTTTTAGGTGCGATAAGAATTCTTTCCGTTTAAGGGAGTAGGTCCACGATGTTCTCAACATTGTCTGTGTTGGTCGGATAAATAATGTATGTACGTATTTTATACACTAAATAATCACCCTTTTCGTGGTTGGCGAGTTTAAAATACGCTTGCGACTGTTTGGTAATATATTTAAAGAAGCAAGTTCACGTTCTCTTTAATCTATTACCAAAAGTTCGCCAAACACGATAGGGGGGAAATAAGTAAACGGTACATAAATAATAAATAAACACACAAAAAATGGAGGTTAATGGAATTATTTTCATTTTTTTTATTTATAAATCGGGAAAATGGTTAATGCAACCGAAGGGAAAAATATATTAGTTAAGTCAATTAAATCTTTTGGTATGAACACCAATTATTCGGGTATAAGCTTATTTTTGTTTTCTAAAAACAATACTAACAACCAGCAATATCAGTGGTTATAACTGATAGTGTACTAAAATTCAAATGTTGCTATCAAAAATATTATGCTAAGAATCGAAATTTTCAGTAATTGTAACCGAATTGTGTGATAGTACATGCAACCGAAGAAATTCGATTGGCGCCAAATTCGGTTGTGATCACGAATCTGTTTTCTCTGTGTGTGTAACACACGAACAGTGTTCTTTAATCTCTTCCAAACCGACAACCGAAATAAGGCTGATTATAAAAGCGTTTAAACGAAACATCAGTTTAATTTTGTAATATTTAATTTTATTATGATAATGACGCTGGCGGTTCTTATTGTGTATTAGAAGCTGAAAAGTGTTTTGCCTCTCCAAAAAAATTTTAATTAAACAAAAGCAACAAAAAAAAAAAAAAAAAACCACTTTAAGGCGGCATTGATATATAAATCTTATTAAGAGGACTGTGGGTTTAGGGCACTACATTGTTTGGAAGGTACATTTTCACCCAGTAGTTTTTTCGAAGCAAAAGGTAAATTTTTATCAGAAATAAGTGTTTTTCCAAGAAATTCTTTTTTTTTTAGGAAAAAGTTAAATTTATCACAATTTTTATTTAGGTTTTGTTGAAAAACCTCAGTGGGGCTAGTATCTATTGCGCTGCTTAAGAAAATGGTACCGAATCTAGTGATTGGTACTCTTTATTGCGTTTGCGCATTTGTCTTTCGCATCTTTTCATTTTTCTCTTCGCAAATCATTACTATTTATTTTATTAAAGAGTCTCAAATCGACGTATACGGACCACTGTTTGGATCTGGAAATAGTACCGTCCCAATGGCAAAATTGTACCAAATTGACATAAATTGTACCAAAATTTCGCTATCAAATAAAAGAGCATACATAGTAAGAATTCATAACACTTTTTTATTAAATAATACCAAAAACAAAGCAAGTAAGAAAGTAAAGTCGGTCAAGCCCGAGCATATAATACCCTACGCTACTGTGTAACTATAAAGAAAAATCTTCGATACGGTACACTATTTGGGACCCTTGGGCAATCAAATCAAAATCAAAATGGGCCAGATCAAAATTATGTTAGGGGTTTAGGTGGAGGGAAATATTTAAATCGACTCAGAAAGTGATTCTGAGTCGATCGGTATACTATTTATTGTTTTAACTGTTCACACATCTCCACTATTGTGTTGTGGGTACAAAAAATTAAGAAGAAGTACAAATTTATCTACTTCTACTTTTTATCAAAGGCAGACAAAAATGTAGATGCTTGGTTGATAGTGTCACCAAAACAATCGACAAAAGTGGCGCTCTGGCGACACTTGATCTCCGTCTTTCTACAGGGATACAAGTACACATACTTATGTTTTTATGTACTTAATACATAAATTTACAAAAATTAAATTTATTGTAGTTCTGTTCAGGGCTGGAGATATGTTATTAGAAATTGTATTATTGAAGAGAAAAGTAAGTTAATCTTCCTCCAAAAACTGATGAAACTTCGTAGATCCTTTTTTTCAATTGTACCAAAAAGGGATGAATTGTACCAGTGAGCCCATAAAGTTTCAATTGTACCAAATTTGGTACAATTGTACCACAAATCCCATCAGTGATACGGTGTAACGCAGTTTACTTTCCCAGCTGAGGTATGACTCAGTCTGTCCAGGGTCAATTCGAAGGTCTGCTTCCTTTAAAATGAAACACGGAATGTTGTCGTGTATGTTCGCTTACAATAATTTTAACAAAGCTTTATTTACGAAATCTTAATCTACGCTAAATACTTAGAACTAAGACGGCCTTCGGCTGATTCGGTGTAGCTGTAGACGGGAACGGGTGCTGAGGCAGCGTGATTCTATGCACGTACGGCGTATGACGTTAGGAAACGGCTAGATGTTGCTGATAGTAGGCACGTACGGTGGCGTTCCGTAAGGTGAACTAAGACGTCCTTCGGCTGATTCGGCGTGGCTGTAGACGGGAACGGGTGCTGAGACAGCGTGATTCCGTGCACGTACGGCTGATGATGTTAGGAAAAGGCTAGATGTTGCTGATAGTAGGCACGTACGGTGGCGTTCCATGGGGCAGCGTTAAGTTACTGAGGATTCGATATGGCAGAGAAGATAATAAATGGCTTTCGGTTTTAGGTTGTTAGTATCTACATCTACGACCGAAACTATGCCGTGTACGGAGCATTCGGTGCGCCCCGTAGTTGGCTATATACACGACTAACTACTTCAACTAGTTGGGCCGAGCGCTTCGAACACAGGAGGATCTCGCAACCTCGGGAGTTCGGCTAACTACGGCCTCGGATAAGTCAGTGGCTGACGGTTGTCTGGCCATGGTGTGACTAACTAGGTCTTGAATACTAGAAATGACTTGAAAATACTTCGGACACTACGAGAATTCGGAAGCCGTGGCGTTCTGCTAAATACGGTTTGGTTAAATACAAGTTACTTAATCAGGTTCGGTTAAATACGGGTTACTTAATCAGGTTCGGTTAAATACGGTTTGGTTAAATACTGGATAGTGTACTTCGGGCACCTTACTAAATACGGTTCTGTTTAATCAGGTTCGGTTAAATACGGTTTGTATTCAGTAGGTTACCGAATGAAATTCGGAGGCACCGGCAGTCGGCTGAACACGACTAACTAATGGTTGAGTGCTGGTTCGTATTCACAACTGGTAAGAATACGTGGACTACTGGCTTGTATTTAGTCGGCTACCGAATGAAATTCTGAAGCACGGGCAGCCGGCTGAACACGACTAATAAAACGTTAAATACGGGTTTGTATTTAGTCCGCTACCGAATGAAATTCGGAGGTACCGGCAGTCGGCTAAAAATGGTTCGGGTTAATCAGGTTCGGTTAAATACAGTTTAGGTAAATACGTGTAAAATACTTCGGACACCAAGAGAATTCGGAAGCCTTGGCGTTCGGCTAACCACTTCGGACACCACGAGAATTCGGAGGCCGTGGCGTTCGACTAACTACTTCGTAAATATTTCGTACACCAAGAGAATTCGGAAGCCTTGGCGTTTGGCTAACTACTTAGGACACCACGAGAATTCTGAGGTCGTGGCGCTCAGCTAACTACTTCGTAAATATCTCGTACACCAAGAGAATTCGGAAGCCTTGGCGTTTGGCAAACTACTTCGTAAATGTTCCGTACACCAAGCGAATTCAGAAGCCTTGGCATTCGACTAACTACTTCGGACACCACGAGAATTCGGAAGCCGTGATGTTCGACTAACTACGATCTACTTACTCACTACCGAGAGTAAATACTGAGGTTGAGGGCAATATCTACTCTCTCTGTTTCGAACAAACTTTGGTCTACTTATTCAAAAATAAAATAAACTACATGAAACTTATAAAGTGAAAAAGTTATGTTAGCAAATAGTAAGGGTATTCATAGTGGTAAGTAAAATAGTAAGGGTATTCACGGTGTTAGGTTACTTATACTTTATAATGTTAGGATTAATTTTTAATGTAGGGTAAGTTTGTAACGACACGTTACAACGGACATGTTCTGGCAATTGTAAAACGCTTAGCATTTGCGTTTCTGACTTTAAATCGCATAATAGTTATTTTGTTAATCGCAATCGCAAGGCTCAAATTGCATGAGTATTAGTTGTTTTTTTAAGGTTTAAGAAACACTTACGCATAAATACAAAAACCTTCGTCTTAACTTATTAAAATAAAAGAATTGTCAGATTAATTTTTTTTTAACTTTAATAACTCGGTCAATTTTTAACGAGTACGAAAAACCGGGTTTTTACACGTAACTCGAGATTTTGGTGGTTTGCTCGACAAGTCGTACTAGAAAAAGAATATCGCAACCCAGGTGTTTTTTCATGTCGCACTGTGTTACATAAAATTTTTCTTTTAACTTTTTTATCTAATTGTTAGCTTTTCTTTAACTGTTGGATAAAATTATCAGATGTATTGTTATGTAAAGGATGGTCCAACCAAAAACGCATGATGTCAATTGTTATAAATAAACAAGCAGTTTCCAGAGAATTATCTTAATATATTTTATTATGATAGCTGGATCTTTGACAATTATGTGTGAAAGAAAATATCGTCCAAATGCTCGCCACGGCTTCGGTGGCATAGCTCTATCCGATGATCCATATTTTCAATGACTCTGAGACATGGAGGTTGAGATTAAGTACATGTCAACAAGCCATGAAGAATTCAATAGCTAAAGGATGAGATAACGTTAATGTGCCGCATTATCTCATCCTTTAGCTCTTGAACTATTCTTGGCTTATTAGGGTACACTTTTTTCTTTTAAATATTCCCAAAGAAACAGCTCCAACGGTGTCAAATCACATGATGGTGGCGTTAGAAAACATGGCCATGGAATTTCTCGTGCAAATTTCGTTGGCTGTGTGGCAAGTGGCACCATTCTATTGGAACCACATATCGTCCAGGCCCATATCCGGTTTCTGGCCACAAGAAATCCTTTATCATCTCGCGATAGCGAACACCATTCAGGGTAACTGCTTGGCTCAACTCACTATCGAACAAGTACGAACCGATAATGTTGCCAAGCACTCTTTGTGTTCACTCTTGGATTCCCATTTGCCCAAATGCGGCAATTTTGCTTGCTAACGAATCCACTGAGGGGAAAGTGTGCCTTGTCGCTGAAGAGGATTTTCTTTGAATGCATTTTGATTTCAACGCCCATTTTCGTAAAAGGCTTCAACAATCTTAACGCTCATTTTAATTGTGTACCTCTCCGTGACTGAATTTGTCAAACACTGAAACAAAGAAATGTCAAATAACCATGGCCCAAAAAACTTGACGTTAAGGTGTGACTCACAATTAACATCGTGCATTATGGTTGGACCACACTTTAGTATTGAATTTCTAAAGATAGTTGTTTCTTCAAAAGAGAAAAACCTTAAATTTTCCACTGAAGTTTGTACAACAAATACAACTCTGATGGCCATTTTCTCAAAGTATCAACAAACTGTCTGTTACTTAATGTCAACATAAATTTATTGGACCGATAAACTGTCCGTAAACGATTTTGGGTTTCTCAATATACCGGCAAAAAACATTGTTTTCAGTTGGCAACACCAATCAAAATACATGCAAAAGTTGGGAGTCAGCTGATTAAATTTATCTGTACGGCAAACAAAAGGAAAATAAATAATTGGCGGATGAGTGCCGATTAGCTTTGCGATAAAATCGAAGCAAATGAGACATTGAGAAAACCAAACTTTTTTAATGTGCAGTTTTTCGTTGGGAAAAAAGATAATCGCCTAATGAGAAAATGGCCATGAAAGTATTAAGTAACAACTTTTGAGCCTTAAGTACTAAAAAAATAGTTTAAATACTCAATGCCCCACTACTTTATACTTTGCCCGCGTTAAGAAAAATAGCCAAATTTTTGCAATAATTGCGACTGAAGCTTTACTTTACAAATAATTATTGTTTTTGCGAGCAAAAATTTACTTTTTTTTCAATAAAAATTCAGGTTTTTTGAAAAGTGATGTGTCCCACTGTTATTCATTTTGCAAATCTCTTATGTGTGAGTTTGTTTATGGGGGTTTCATTTTTTTTGGTTATTTCACGCACTAATACCAATTTGTGTATTGGTTTATGTTAACCGTTGTGTTGGGGGCTCTTTAGCCTTGAGTAAAGTCACTTGCTGCAACTACAACTATCACAAGGCTAAAACAGCAATAACAAAATTACACACACATAAAATCACACGCAGGCATATATTCACTATAAAATAACAAGCAAAAAAAAAAAAAAAAAAACAATAAATGTTTATACAAATTGTTGTTCTATATTTCAAAATTTTGCGTCATATTAAATTTTGAAAGCCAAACAGGTCTCCTTCCTGCCTTCATTATGACATACAGCGGCATGTCATATCCACATAAATTTTAGGCGCAATGAGACTGTGCGATTATTTTACTGTATCTGTGAGCTGACAAGGGCTCCATGTATTAAATTATGTCTATGCATGATGGTGTTTTGCTCTGCCCCTATTTATAAATATTTAGCTTAAAAAAAACTACGCATAATTTTAGGCTTAACTAGAAAATTTTTAAAATAAAATAATAAAAACTATGCACCACACCAATGACACAAACACCCACAAAATAAAATTTATAGTAGAAATGAGGAGAAAGAACACGTCGCGTGTGATGACAGTTAATAGCTATTTGTAAACAAAAGCTATAAAATATGGTAAGTCAGTTAAATAAAAGAGGAAATATGGGACGTTTGGCGTCTAAATGGAATCAAAAAGCAAATTTTGGAAAATTTTCAGCTTGAATTGTTAAAGTGCTGCTTTAGGCCCAAGCAAAATCCACCAGAAATACAAGATTCCAAACTAAATATTTGCTTTAATGGACCCGTCTATAATCATCAAGCCCTAGTTAAGTTCAGGTCATCGCAAACTAAAATATCAGCAAAACGAAAGGTTTTTTTACCTCCTTATTCATAAAAAATATATCAGTTTTATAAAAGGTTTACTAAGGTTTATTAAACAAATGAAATCTGTTTTATTAAACAAATTTTAATGTTTTATTAAACAAATTTTCGTAGAAAATTCGTTTCATAAACCGTTTTTAAGCCTTTTATATTTTTTTTACGAATAAGGCCTTTTTAATATTTCTTTGAAAACATTTGTAGCGCCTTTAACTAACCTTCCTGTCCCTGGTCCTTTAGTTGCCTTTAGTTTTATGTGTTTTTTTCTATTCATATATCCTCATTTATTCCCACCCAACTACATAAAAGTTTTCGAGAGTGGAGAGTGCGTTGTTAAAACTAATGCTAACTAGAGCCTAAAATTATGCATGAAATTTATTTACATTTTAACACACAAATAAAATAAAAAACACACTGCAACAAACATGTTTTTTAAGACACGCATTTAAAAACATTTAAAAAGCAATGTGCGGCTCTCACACCTACCGGAAAACAAAAACGAAATTGTAAGAAAAGTTAAGCTCACTGTCTGTTGTTGGTGTTTTTTTTAAGCTTTCATAGTATTACGGGTAATACTTTTGAGTGTTTATAATTCCTATTCGCTTAACAGTTTTATTTGCATAATACATATCTTTAGCTTTTCTAAAATCTTTGGATGAAGTTTCCTGATGATCTGGCCTAAACAACCAGTCAAATGCGCATAGGAATAGCTTATCCCACCAACAATAAATTTCACTTTATCAATAGTAAGAATTGGGAATTGAGCACATTTAAACAAAATCTTATTAAAGAAAATGATTAGGGTCACCAACAATACCCTAAGCAGAGATGGAAATGTTTCGAAATACCCATGTTGTATTTCACATAATCATTCTCCGTCTCTTAATTGTCGATCACTGAATAAAATTTTAACAATTTTAATTTTCATTAAATTATTTTTATGATGAAAGGAATTTTACAACATGAAAATTAATTAAAATTTACTGATAATTTTTCATTCTTGACTCAATCTGGGTTCGAACCCAGGCGTTTTTACGGACAGGTTACCCTGACATGTTTCGATAGCAACCACTCAATCTCCTCAGAGGGCTTGCCGTTTAACACTCGCAGCCATCGACGACTGCTGACGTCATTAGTCAAACATCATTCCTTAAACCAAATTGTACAGATTGACAGATTGATAAAGTTGTACCAGGCGAAGTGCGTGGTTGTTTGTTGTTGTTGTAGCTGTTGGGCCACCTGGTATTCAATTCGCCTTGATAGTTAGTAGAGTTGTCAATTATTCGCCTTTCAACTTTGTTCGAACAATTCAAATAATTGTTTTTGTTCGTTCGATCAAACGATTAAATGTAAAAAACTATTCGATTAATCGATGAGAATAACGATTAAAAAAATTTTTTTTTTTTAATTATTATGGAAAATTTTCCATTCCATCCGCTATGACTTCTTCTTTATTTGATGCATACAATTTTTCATCTTAACTCCATATCGTTGTTTTACTTAAAGGCACCGTAAAACCCTTAATTCCTTATTCCTTAATAATTCGATATTACTCTGGATTTTCGAAGAGGTTGGCAGACCTACCATCTTCAGCCAAACTTCTGTCTACAATTTCTTCTATAGAACAGCCGCTGTATCTCTTAATGTATTTTTCCATTTGACCAACTTCGGCATTTCTTGATGTCGTTGGATTATCTTCCACTACATCGTTTTTAATGGCAATTTTGTGACACTTACGCAAATGGTAAAGATATACATGTATAATTTTAAAAAATATATTGAACAATAACAACATTTTCTACTTTCAAGATATGCTTTACATACCGTCGGTTGATTATTTAATTGTCGTATGTGGATACAAATTACATACGACATACGACAATTAAATAATCAACCGACGATATATAAATCAATTCTTTAATTTTAAGCTTTGTGTTTATTTCTAAATTTTTCACCCGAAATTGAAAAATCCCCTTTCTTGAAACGTTTGATTTAGAAATAAAACAGCTGATACAATTGAGAAGGTGAGTTGCAAAACTCGTTTGTTGCAAAATTAAAAATACGAGATGGCAGGACCAGTAAGACTTCTTTTGGTGCTTTTTCAGACGAAATATTCTGATTGCATCAATGTATATCCGTGCTAAAATCATGGAAGAGGACATGCATTGATATATTTCTTCTCATAAAGCGCCAAAAGAACTGTCATCTCGTATTTTTAATTTTGTAACGAACTAGTTTTGCAACTCACCTACTTAATTGTTTGTTAAGATCTGTTTAATAAGAACATAAAATACATTTTAGAAATACAATGACTACTCAACACGGTTTTTGCTTACAAAACATTGAGATTAATAACAACCAGGGCTATGGCAACAATATATTTTAACTTTCCTACATTTTGTATAAAATCACTAAAAACATATGAGAATAAATCGTATTCTAAGATTTAATTTAATTTATTTTTTTAATAAAACAAAATTGTTCGATTAATCGACATTAATTAATCGATTTATTTGTTATTCGAAAATCTATGTTATGAAATTGTTCGAACTCGTCTTTGGTTTTGTTTGATCGATTAATCGAATTATTCTTACGGTTGACAACTCTAATAGTTAGCTATACACAAACTTTAGAAATTAAATTGAGCAGTAATTCTGGCAAAAGGCAGAGTTGTCTGATCTTATTTGTTATGTCCTTTGTGTTTTAGCTAGATTTTTTTCTTGACAGATTGATAAAGTTGTACCAGGCGAAGTGCGTGGTTGTTTGTTGTTGTTGTTGTAGCTGTTGGGCCACCTGGTATTCAATTCGCCTTGATAGTTCGCTATACACAAACTTTAGAAACTAGAGTGAGCAGTAATCCTGGCAAAAGGCAGAGTTGTCTTATCTTATCTGTACTGTTTATGCCGTTTCTATTTAATAGAAATAGTACATCTGTTAGCAAGACGATTTCCTAGATCATATAGATCTAAAACGGAAATCAGGTTATTAGTAAGAATCTTCTTCTTTAAAAAGGCCTAATACTTTAATAAACCGTTCATGACCTATGAAGAGCTTATTTGTGCTAAGAAACGGGATTGTATTATAGTCAGTAGCGATCTTTAAGTGATCTCCCAACTGTCAGCCTTAAAAAAACTGGAGGTATTTATTGCCTGCACTTGAAAGAGAATTAACTGCCTTTTCATCTTTTTCCGAATGAAGACTGCTTTCGCCTAACTTCCATTTAAAACAAAAACAAATTGTAAAATATTGTTTTTGTTTTACATGTAAGTTAAGCAAACGATGTCTTCGTTCGAAGTCGATTTCGACAATTGAATTTTTTTTCCAAAATACGTTTCAATAAAGCATTCAAAAAAAAAGAAACTAAAAGTAAACGACTAAAACAGAAAGAGACGGAAAAACTCAAATGTTAAAACAAAAATATAAATATTTGAATGTGTCAAAGAAAATATTCTAATTTCATTGTAGAAATTAATTTCAGACCCAGTGTTCCCCAAATTGGGTTTTTTTTTTGTAATTGCCCTAGAGGGAAGCGAACTGACACCAAAGTAGTCCTATGATAGGTCTCTGGTGGTAGAGACCGGTTCTAGTTTTTAAAACTTTCCATGAATAGGATCTATCACTTTTGCATGGGGTTGTCATTGGAGGGGGTCAATTGTCACCATTTTACCAGTCACAAATCTTTTCTCAATGGACGTGTTTAGTGACAGTTACTACAATGTAGTATTATTTTAATAAAACAAGTCCTTGTATTAAATTCAAGAACCAAATTTTAGAAAGTTTCAAAAAATGTGTCACGCCCGCGGTGAAGACTGTACTGTAATTCATTACTTTTTCTATCTTTTTGTTCTTTATAAACCAGTTACATGCTTGGTTCTCCTTTCACTGGTCATGAGTTCTTTCTTTTTGTACCTGTTCTATTTTCACAACTCCCAGGACCAGTCTGTGGGACCAATTGACACAAATTTCCCGCAGGGTGGGGATAAACATTTCGTGAAAATGCCCAGGGGATTTTTTTTGGGGAAAAGCACTTTTTTCGCTGGAGATTTTTGGGGATAATATGATAACATATTATTATAAATTCTTTTTTTGCAATGGCCAGACCGATTTGGTCAAGATGTGGGTACAAATTTTAGTATTTTTTACGGCTTAAAACTTTTTCAATAACTTGTTGAAATAGTTTTAAATATGCTTTTTGTACCAACAGCGTTACTTCTGTTGAACTAGTCCATTTTTTGTAATGAATAAAACCATGAATGCAATTGAATACAATTTGCAACAGAATGCAACATAAGTTATTAGAATTAATAAGAATAAATACACACTTTAAAATAATGCAACTTGCTGTGACAAATTTATTCAATCATCTCTAATGCACTTTTTAAGGAAACAACATGTAAAACAAAATTGCATTGGCTGATGATTCAGAAAATTTTGATTCCCAAGTTTTTGAAATGATAAATATTGACGCATAATTATTTATCTTTTGCGTTTTTACGTTACCCTTGTTACATAATAAACATGTGTAGATCAGAGATCAGCAATGAGTAGTGAAAAAGTGAGTAGAGCTAAATCATGACTCATAAATTCTTGTACTTATACGCAGTCATACTTATTCCAATGTTATTCAAACTCATATTCACTCAAAAGTTTCATTTTATTCATCGTACTCATACTTAGCAACATTTGTTGTGTTTGATTTAGAATCTACTCAAGTCAATGTGTATAGGCGAAGCAAAATGTGAGGCTGCCAGATTTGTCCCCGAAATAGCAAAGTGACGATTTGGCAATTACAGTTTACTAAAGTTACATGTATGAAGTGGACGATTTTTCGACAAATTTATCTGGCAGCGCTGATTATTAAGTTGTGTGTTTTCTCTGTTGTATTAAAACGGTAAATGGATGAGCTAAATGATTTGAATCATTGTGAGTATTGTAAGTATTTTCTTGAAATTATAAATCAAGCTGAGGTCATTTATATATATATATTTATTCCCGTCGTTCCAAATTGGAGCATATGATGTCATGGCGAGCAATTGGCGCCATCAAAAACCCAATCTTACAACGTTTGTTGTGAAACCAAAAGCATGTCTGGAGGCTCCAATCGGCAATCCCGATACCAGACTCGGATGCTAACGGCTAATAACCGGTACATCCTAAAATGATAATGATTAATGAAACCACACAAAATGAGGTCATTTATGAGTATGCGTATAATGTCGACGTCGCACTCATAAATATTTCTCTTGTGAGTATGAGTGAATCAGAGTAGTTACGTTGAAATGATTTCCACGCACTTATACTTACAATTGCATGAGTCAATATGAGTAGCGAAAAAACGATTCATTGCTGATCTCTGGTGTAGATACGTAGAACTAAAAGAACAAACGAATTTATTTAAATAAATCCATGTATGCATATATTTCCATATTTTATTTTTAAGAAAATGTGGGGATTTTTGGGGATTAGAAAATAGCTTTTTTGGGGATATTTGGGGATGAAATATCGCAAATTGGGGGCTTAGGAAAAAACTGGGAACCCTGTTCAGACCAACTGATTTAACAAAAACAAAACAAAAAAAAAAAAATTCTTTTATTTATCTTTTCGTTCTTGTCGTCTTCTAGTCTTCAAACACTATGATGCTTTCCCTATTTTTCTTCCTTTGTTTAAAGCACTGATGCAAGATTTCAGTTGTAAAACGAATTATAGAGAGCAAAGCTGCCAGATGAAATAAGTCTAAAATCGTAAAAAATTTGGGAATAAAATACCCAAAATCGCCAAAATGGCTTACCTAATCGTCACAAAAATTGTCATTATATTTTCATATATCGTTCTCGCTTTTATTTACTATGTAAGTCCAAAATAAAAAAATATTTGAAATAGAAAAAGCGTAATCAAGCTGATGTATTTTTTACATCAGTACTATGGCAAGCGGCTTTGTTTTTGACCCCATGGCACTTTCCATCATTATGATGTCAGCTTTAAAACATCACTTGGCCAAATTGTTACCAGGATCGAAAATTTATATAATGAAATTACAGAAATGACGAATCGGATTGAGTTTAATAAAACATGTCATCAGTGCGATGACTCAGTAACATCGGAGAGAAAACTCATTAGGCTCAATTTAATGACAAATGAAATTGAGTCATTGGGATTGATTTTAGTCGAAGTGAGAGAAGATTATCATTAATTTACCCGTTACACATGTTTGTTTCACTTTTTTTGGTATTCCTCCCTCTGTTTACAGCAGAACTCTCAATTATAAGACACCAGCAGTATGCCCTATCCCAACAAACACGAAGGTTTGATTTCAAATTGAAAATGATTTGAAATCAAACGTTTTCTCAAACGACAAACGTTTGATAATGATTTGAAAATCATTTGAAAATCATAGCGTTCTCAACAAAAAGGGGAAATTATTTTCAAATTGAAAAATGCCTTTATTTTCAACTTACTTTCAAACGTAATTCTCAAATGTTTTTCAAATGTGGATTATAATACAATGTGGAATATAAATAAAAATATTTTATTTTTTTAATATAAATTTATTATTTATTTAAATAAACTGTGAGATAAACATTCGGCACCATAGCTTAAAGATTAAATAATGTCCTCTAATTCTTGAAAAGACAAACTACTTGGCTCCCTTTTATTTTGAGGATTGTGGCACCGCGATCGTTCAACAAACTTTCTTCACTTTCCCGTTTTATTTTCCTTTTTTTCGTATTTTTAATCATTGAAATAACTCACAAATAATTTTTATTTTTCACAAGAAATAAGCTGTTCACTTTATATTAAAATTTATTTTTAATAGTAAAACACATGTAACCACAAAGTAAAAAATGTAACTTTAATCGCCATTTTTAATTATTTCATTTATTTTTCGCTTAAGTATTGCCAAGTTTATTTTTGATTTGATTTAACATTTGACAAATATTTGGCATCAAATTGATAAAACATTTGATATCAAATGTTTATTTTCAAATCATTATCAATTTGAATTTTTAATGTTAAATCAAACAATTGAAAAACGTTTGAGAATTGTGTTTGATGTCAAATGACAAAGTCATTTCATATCAAAGGTTTGACTTGGTGTTTGTTGGGATATGATTTTTGAAATCGTTCTACTTTGAAAATTTGAAGTATTTAACTAAATAATTAAAACAAATATAATATGGGAACTTTTGCTTCATATTTGGCTTTTTAAACATGAAAATAATGTTAATAATACACAAAATGTGGCATCGAATTGTTGTCACTGTAGTCATAGCACAGATGAAGCAAAAATTATGACAACATTTTGTGAAAACGTTGGTCATTTGACCAATTTCCTAGACAATTTTACTTAGTAAGCATTTGTGTAATCGTTTATGAATACGAAGGTAAATCTCCTTGTGCCGCTCACTAATCTAAAAAAAACATTGAAAAATCCTCCATGTCTTTTCTAGCACTCTCACTCACGCACAATACTAAATTATTTATGTCATTGAAGTGAAACTTTAATAATACGCTTAAAAAAAGAAAAAAAAAAACTGATAATAAATTTTCCGCCTAAATGTTTGCAAAACATTTTGTAGATTTCCAGTTTGGATTTTAATAATTGTAGTGGTTTTTATATAATTTTTTCCCCTTTTGCCACAAATCTTTTTAACAAATGACAAATTAAGACATACAATTTCAAAGTATGTAAAAAAAAAAACTGAAATACGTATAAAATGTATGCTACAATTGATACATAGTAACCCCAAAATGTATGCAACATAAATTATATATATTTTTTTTGATGTTCAAATTATAAGGGGTACGCTAAATGAAAAAGCACAGAATCAGTAGCAAAAATGAAATAATCAGATGACAGTACAATATGTTTAAGTAATAAACTCATTTATAATGCTGGCTGTGAGGTTGAGGTTTTTGTTCGTGTTGGTAAAAAGTGAAATGGGTACAACATAAAAAATTTATCAACATCAGCATTTAATATGATGATGTATACATTAATGAGATAAAAAAATATGAGTTCTGATGTACGTAGAAAATGCTACAAAATACAGAGTACAGTGTAATCTTTCTTAATGGACATATTTATTTAGCGGACACCTCCTTTGGGTGAACACTGTTGCATGGTCCCGGCAGTGTTCTATTAGGTAGAATTGAGTTCTTTAATGAGGACTTTGCCCATGGGCCCTTCGGTGGCCTTTCATGAGAGATTCCATTGTATGTAAATGCGTTGTATTGTAAAGACTGGAAGTAGGAACAACCGCAATTTTACCGTTTGCATAAATACAATTGAGGAAAAGTAAATACCGTGAATTATTTTTTTTCGTATTAAGCTTTTTAACATTTGTTTTTAATTTTAATTTTTTCCAGATATTTTTTTTCTTAAATTTTTGCATTTTTTGTTAAAACTTTTCGATCTTTTATTTTTATAATTTAAATAAGAACATTTAAAAAAAATTTTTTTAAGAAACGCTTTTCTTAAAAAAGAGCATTTAAAAAAGACTTTGGCCCGCCCCCCCTAGATTTTAACTTGGCTACGCCCATATATTCGTGTACTGTTATCGGGAATATGTATGCCTGCAAAGTTTTATCCATTTGCATTCAGTAAAAGGCAGTCAAAAAAGCATTTTACCAAAAAAAAATGTTTGCCCCCCCTGCCCCCTAGATTTGATCCTGGCTTCGCCCATGTATTCGTGTATTGTCATCGGGAATATGTATGCCTGCAAAGTTTCATCCATTTGCATTGAGTATAAGGCGGTTAAATTAACGTTACAAGATTTGATTTTCCGAAGTGAAGCTAAACAAAAGGTTTTAAAAAATTTTGCCCGCCCCCCTAGATTTTATCCTGGCTACGCCCATATATTCGTGTACTGTCATCGGGAATATGTATGCCTGCAAAGTTTCATCCATTTGCATTCAGTAAAAGGCGGTCAAAAAAGAATTTTACCAAAAAAAAAAATGTTTGCCCCCCCTGCCCCCTAGATTTTATCCTGGCTTCGCCCATGTATTCGTGTATTGTCATCGGGAATATGTATGCCTGCAAAGTTTTATCCATTTGCATTGAGTATAAGGCGGTTAAATTAACGTTGCAAGATTTGATTTTCCGAAGTGAAGCTAAAGAAAAGGTTTTAAAAATATATAACGATTTGTATGAATTCTTTTATTTCAGCGATTTTTCATTTGTCGACTGTTTAAGTGATTTAAAAGTATTTTATTTTGTGAGCTTTTTAGTTTTTATTTTGGTGTGGCTAAAAATCGCGGAATTTATAACATGGCTTGTGTCTTTGATAACTTTTATGGCATGTTGGTGATTTAAAGGTATTTTATTTTGTCAGCTTTTTAGTTTTTATTTGGGTGTGGCTTAAAATCGCGGAATTTATCACACGGTTTGTGTCTTTGATAACTTTGACTGAAATAACTAGATACTAAATTGCTTTTGAATCGAGAAAGTACTCGATCACGACTGTCAGCATTAGCCCCCTGATATTTGTTCTCAGTTAGTTACTGAACGAAAAAGTGTAAACAAACAAGTTCAAAAATGTCGAATTGTTTGCTGAAAGTTTTGATTAACCTCTTCCATTTGAAGAAAGTGCAACGATTACAACGTGCGAAAGATGTTTTGTTTCGTTTAGAAGTGAATATTTTGACAAGAAAGACAAATAGCGGCCAGATCAGAAATTGAGAAATGCTAGAGGCATAAGAGGCATTAACTCCTGAAGATTTTTGTCAAACTCTAAATAACTTAAATAACCACGGGGAGCCAAGAGCAAAAACATTTTTGTGTTCAATACGATTTTAAGCCGAGAGACATGTGAATAACGATTTTAAATGTCCGAAATGCTGCTTGGGAGCCATAGCGGAAAGTAATTTTTGTATCAAGTATTTATTCGCAAAAAAAAAATTAACGATTACCACAAACCAAAGTGCAAGAACACGCCAATAAAGCCTAGAGTACACGGAATGTGAAGAGCCTAGTGCGAATGTGGTTTTGACGTCATTACAAAGCCACAATGGCCAATGTGTGTTGTGTGAAGTCGTCTGAATTGCGTGAAGTGGTTTTGCACATTACGTATACTCTAGGCTTAAAGCTAAGCTAACCAACCGAATTGCGCTGAAAAAGATGAATATCCATGTTTCTATGGTAATGTTTTGCGTTTGGTGGGGCCATAAGGGTTTCATCTATAATAAAATACTGCAATCAGGCCTGATAATCACAGAGTGCCTGCTCTGAAAAAAATAAACATAGATTTTAATTAAAAAATTTGTGATATTAATTAAAAAATTAATTAAATTTGCACCAGTAAACCAATAAATAGTATCAATTAAACGTTTAATCATATTGATTAAACGTTTAATTCTTTCGATTACGCGTTTAATTCTTTCGATAAAACTTTTAATTGACTTGATTAAATTTTTAATTAAAACTGATTTAATTTTTGATTAATGCTTTAATTAGTGAAAAATTTCGGAGAATTTTTTCTGTGTGCATTGGATACAATTGACATGCTTAAGGCTAGGGTGGACCAAAAAAGGCCTGGATATGCAATCAGCCATGAAGCTGTAATATTCCATTATCGCTGGTGCACATGTTGTAGGACCAGTTAAACGCTGTTTACAAAATAGTGCTTTGGAAGTTTTGCTTTGCAAATCCTATATTAAGGCCTTGCCACTGGAATACGCTTCATTTTAGAACAGGCTATCTTAAATTGACTTGATTTGTTCTAGACATTAAAACTAAGTAGTACGGAATCTGTATGTGGCCAAAAAGTTAAGAAGAGCTCATATCCTACTATGGCTATGACATTAATCTATATATCTAAAAAAATGCTTGTGCCGTTAACCGATTGACACCAAATTTGGAACATTTAATTTGTTAGTCGGGAGCTAGGTTTCTCTTAAGTTTAATCCCGATATTTAATTTTTTTTTATTTATGGTATGATTTGGCTGAAATTCACAAAAAGTATATTTATTAAACAAAAATATGTTTTCTGATAAAATTTAAAAGTTATTAACAAATTTTTTAATAATTTATTTATATTTAGACAATTCCGAGCAGCGCCGGGACCAAACAGCTAGGAAATTTATATATCCTGTTAATTGTACAACTTTTTTGTATATTTAAAATTAAATTTTTCTTTAATAAAGATTTATTTAATTTTGAAAACAGATCAAACTAGCTCATCATTTAGCAATGTCTATGTTTTAAAGAAGTGCCAAACGAATATTTGAGACTCAAAAAAATTAAAAAAATACCTTCACATTTGCTTATTAAAAATATTTTAACTACTGCACTTTTGCATATCAACAATTATTACATATTTCAAGCATACACAAACATAATTTTTTAAAAGTTTTCTTTGAATTTTTTTTTATTTTATTATTTGCAGTAACATTTTACATGCATTTTTGCAGGTTACATGTTCAACAAACATTTGCCATACGATAATTTGTTGCCCCAAAACACACACATACACACACTTAGTAGCAATAGACACACACACAAACAGAAAATATGCTGCCACCACAGGGAAAAGGCAGGCAAAATGCACAGTTCCCAACAAAACAGAAAAAAAACTTAAAACACAATGTATGCCTGTGTGTATAAACAAAAGAATTGGCAAACACATATGCAGAAATGGTAGGATCGAGAGGAGAGCGCTTTCTCACACTTCCTTTAATTTACCTTTATGTGTATATGTGAATTTATGATGTGTATGTTTCATTTATAGACTTGCATATGTTTATGAGTTTGTGTTTTCATAGTGTTGGGATTTTTAAGTACTTATGTATGTATTAGTGTCTGCTTTTATGTATCTGTTAGACATACATATGTATATGTATTTGTTTTTGTTTTTATCAGAATGTACCATTGTTTGTAGTTTTACCTAACAAACAAATCCTTACCTGATATATGCATATGCACAATCATACATATACATATGTACATTAGGGCTATAACCAAATATTTGGCATAGAGCACGGAGTGGCCAAGCATGTTTTAGTAATGAAAACACCTGTCTGCCATCGTTTTGCAAAAAAAAAAAGCCTCACGCAGGGAAGCAAATTTCGAAAACCTTGCAAGAAATTTTTAACCGGAAAATTTTTAAATCTAAAGCAGTGGATAAATTCCAAAATAACTTTTAGTGATACGTAGGTTTATATACAAATATCAGGTGTGTTAAAATTTCCGAAAGATAAAAATGGTTTTTAACAATTCGAAAAAATTGTCAAATTTTTTATTAATAACTTTTAACAAACAGTAATTTCAATTTTTAGGAATACAAAATTTTAATTTCAAAAGATTTTGTTATTCGTGCTTAATTCCCATGTTCTACACGACTATACTATGCCGTTTCTGATATTCGCAAAAAGGTTGCAAGGGCTGGGTCACTGATATATGAGAAAAAATAAAAGTTCTCGAATCTTTGTTTTTATAGCCATTTTGTTTCTTTTCTTACGTTAAAACAAATCTGTGGTATTTTGACAAAACATCTTAAGTCGAGATAAGATAGCAAAAAAAGTTTTTAAAAAAACTCGTCGAAAAAATCATTTTTATCAAATAATTAAATAAACCGATATTAAATTAAAATTTCGTTTATAATACAAAATTTTAAAATCGTATACAAAAAGGTTTTCTGAAGGAAAATTGGTGTAATTTACAGCATTTTTTTCAACTTTTTAAATTTTACTTAAGATGTCAAAAAAATTGCAAAAAAAAAGCATTAAAAAGTCCCAGCTAGAGCCCGCGCCGCACATTGGTAGAAGTTCATAGAACGAGCGGCAAAAAATAGAAGAAGTTGTCGAAGGATAATTGAACTTGGCACACAGGCATTTTTTGTTTGAATCAAGAAAAAATGGAAAAATCAAAATGATCCGCCCAATTTTAAACACTCGTAATTATTTGTGTGAAATTTGAAAAAATATCCTCCTACTTTACGCCCACTTCCCATACAACTTGTATTGAAAAAGTAGCATAACTGCCTTTATTTTTAATGCATCACCTCAATTTTAACAAAAAATAAATCTTATAATTGTAGAATAGGCTCCTGATAGAATTTACCGCCCACGTTTACGCCCACCTCCCATTCAAAGTAAAAATTAAATTTTGACCTACGGCATTGTTTTTTGGCACGTAGGATTTTTAAAAACTCGTAATCATTTGTGTGAAATTTGAAAAATATCCGCCTACTTTACGCCCACTTCCCATACAACTTGTATTGAAAAAGTAGCATAACTGCCTTTATTTTTAATGCATCACCTCAATTTTAACGAAAAATAAATCTTATAATTGTAGAATAGGCTCCTGATAGAATTTACCGCCCACTTTTACGCCCACCTCCCATTCAAAGTAAAAATTTAATTTTGACCTACGGCATTGTTTTTTGGCACGTAGGATTTTTAAAAACTCGTAATCATTTGTGTGAAATTTGAAAAATATCCTCCTACTTTACGCCCACTTCCCATACAACTTGTATTGAAAAAGTAGCATAACTGCCTTTATTTTTAATGCATCACCTCAATTTTAACGAAAAATAAATCTTATAATTGTAGAATAGGCTCCTGATAGAATTTACCGCCCACTTTTACGCCCACCTCCCATTCAAAGTAAAAATTAAATTTTGACCTACGGCATTGTTTTTTGGCACATAGCATTTTTAAACACTCGTAATAATTTGTGTGAAATTTGAAAAAAATATCCGCCTACTTTTACGCCCACTTCCCATACAACTTCTATTGAAAAAGGAGCATAACTGCATTTACTTTTAATGCATCAACTCAATTTTCACAAAAAATAAATATTATAATTGTAGAATGGGCTCCTGATAATATATACCTGATCCGCCTACTTTTACGCCCACCTCCCATAGAAAAAACATAGAAACGTTATTTAAGCATAGGCTTTTCATAATTTTTTAGCATCATTATCGTACTCCAATTTTTCGATTTGCAGCTTTGAGCGAAATCTATTTATAAATGGGTCTGAAGACAATAAAAGATTATGCATTACGTCTTTATTAGTGGCTACACGTCCAATTCTTCGCATAACGTGTAGTTGTTATTGCATGCAACAACCTAATAAATGAATGATAACACATCACCTTATAGCAGGCGCGGATTCAGGGGGGGGATTTCCTTATTCCCCCCCCCCCCCCCCTGAATCCTAAATTATAAACATATGTTTTATTTATTTCGATAATACAAGAATTCCCAAAAATAATATTTTTTTTAAATGAACAAAATTTTTGGAAATCCCAGCAAGGGTTTTTTGTTTGTTTTTATATCCACACCACAATAGCGAAGAGAGTATTATGCATTTGTGCTGATGTGTGTAACGCCTTAAAATATTGGTCCTATACCCACCTTAAAGTATACCGATCGACTCAGAATCACTTTCTGAGTCGAACTAACGATGTCCGTCCGGCTGGCTGGCTGGCTGGCTGTCCATGTAACCTTGTGCGCAAAGTACAGGTCGCAATTTAGGAGATAATTTGATAAAATTTGGGCCATAGGTTTTTATTGGTACAAGGACCAAGCCTATTGAAAATGGGCCAAATCGTAGGAGCACGAGGGAAGATAGGGGGAAATTTCTTCCTCTCAGAAACTATCAAACCGATTTTAATGGAATTTAAAACATAGATAGATCCATATCTATATGGACATGTAAGCATGATGTGTTTTCTAATACTGTGGTGTAGGGTATCATATGGTCGGGCTTGACCGACTATACTTTCTTACTTGTTTTTTTTATGGAAGTTCTAACGAAATTTTCAATACGTATTTTTTTGTTTTTTTTTTATTGAATCTCTAACGAAATTTTCAATAAGTATCCAAATCTTTATCCTTAGGGCACTGCTACACGTTCAATAAATATCGTGATATTTGGATCGCGATCCATTTTAAAAAATTGATGGATCACGGGCGTATGCTACATGTTCAATATTTATCGCGTCAGTATTAATGTTATTTTTGTTCTGTGCGGGTCGTTGATCAATGTCGCGAGAAACCCAAAAGGAAGCCTATTTAGCTAGTTTGCTTGCTTTTTCATTGAAGAAAAAAGTGGAAAGAAAAATGTGGAGCAAAAAATACACAAATTTTGTCAATTGTGTTTTACTTTTCATTTGTTTAATTTTTTTCACTGCGTATTTTCTTTTATTTGCCAGTTTGGACTGACGTATCATGATTTATTATCATTAAAATGTTACACGTTCAATATTAATCACGCGATCCACGATCCGCGATCTGGATTTCATATTTTAGGCCATTCTGCGATATGGAATGCGATCCATCAATATTACATGCTACACGTTCAATAAATATCGTGATACTAGAAATATCACGATGTTTATTGAACGTGTAGCAGTGCCCTAATAGTTATTTAATAGATATTTCCAATGAAACATCTAGTTTACCGTATTCAAATACTTATTATTCTATATTCAATCCTAGCAGGTGTAATCTATATCCAAAGACTAAACGTTTGACTTGATAATGCGTGCGGTTGAATAAGTAATAAGCCTTAGTATATGCAAATTTTTGTATGCATGTGTTACGTTATTTCCGCTTAGTTGAGTTTCTAAAAATGCACGACTTTTGACGCAATTAAACGGGAACTCAATTAAACAGTACTCGGTTAATTGAATAGCCGACGCAATTAAAACGATAATCGCAAGATGTGCAAAAAACGAAAATATCAAGATGTGCAATAAACGAAAATCGCAAGATGTGCAAAAAACGAAAATATCAAAATGTGCAATAAACGAAAATCGCAAGATGTAGATCGAAAACAAAACTCGTTTCTTTTATTAAGTTAAAAAATCGTTCAGGTTTTTTAAAACAAAATACAAATCAGGTACGTTCATCGTACAATCTTGTTTGACGCAAAATAATTTTTTTACGTTTATGGAGGCAAAAACACACGTCTACAGAAACAATTAACCGAAACCTTTGCTCTTGTTTTTCGCAATGCGGTCTTATTTTGCGAAATAATTAAGCGGGTGATGCAATTAAATGGAACTCAATTAAACTGGTATTTTTACATAGACAGTTGTACTGAACGATTTCGTTCCATGATTTTTAGTGCAATAAAACGGGATACTCAAATAAGCGGTGCTTAATTAACTGAAAACAACTGTATATGAATCAAAATTCTATTCGGTAATTTTTGAAGAAAGCACGATTTGACGGGGAAAAGCCAGATTTCCTTATCTTTAAAATATTTCAACATACAAAAAAAAGTTGTTAGGGAAGAATTTATTGGCTTTGTTGTAAGCGCATTTGAAGAGGCTTCAAAGAATATTGATGACGTTGATGTGTTAATTGATGCGAAGGCACTATCATCAATAGCTCTTAAAGCTTTGACAAATTTTGGTCTTGACCTAAAAAATTGTGTAGGAGATGGAACAGATGGGTGTCCTCTGATGTCAGCAGAAAATTGAGCTGTTAAAAAATTCTGGAAACCGCGACAAATGCGAAACTCAATTTCTAAAAGCAAAAAAGTGCCATTAATACAAAAAGTTATATCATTTGTTAAAGAAATGACAAAATTTTGTAAATATAGTCATCCCAATCGAAACGCATTTGAAGCAAAGTATTTGGGAGCCAAGCTCTCTACATTATGCGAGACAAGATGGGTGGACCGTCACGACTCAATTTTACACTTTGCAACAAGTGTACATACTGGAAAGATATCCTTTATATTAAGGAACTCACTTCATACTTCTGAATTTATTTGCGGAATATACATTTTAAGTGTGATACTTATTGTAACACAGCCGCTTAGTATCATTTTACGAAAGCACGATATACTGTGAGCGTCAAAATTAAGTGTATAGCTTGTTTTCCAATATAAAAAGAAAAAACAAAATTTTTTGTCACTTTGATGTAATAATATAAAAAATGTAAGTTTTTTATAATAAATGTTATGTTTTTATTAAATAGACGTATCTCCAGAAGAAGTCGACAAAAAATCGACGAAACGTCGAGAAAAAAATTTATTAAAAATTGTGTTTTAATTACATTAAAGATTTTAGGCCGTATTAGCTTGATAAGGAAATACAAATGAAATTAAAAATTGGCCAAATAGAAAACAACAAAAAGAGTTATGTAAGTTATAAAAAGTTAATTTCTACTTTGCCAAATTTGATCAGACTTTAAGCTTGCTGTCATCTGTGAAAAATACGTTGCTCCAAAAAGTGACAAAAGCAAGTTGGACGAAAAAAAAACGTGATAAAAGGTAGAAATAAGAAATTCAACGGAAAAAATATAGTCTTTAAAGTGAAGCGTGATGGGGTAAGTTTTTGTAAAACGTCCTAAAACAGATGGATCAGCCCAATAGTAACTCGATATTAACTCAAGTAAACATCTGCACAGAAAAATTATTGCCGAATTATTTTCAAACAAACGCTTGTTTGAAAATTTTTTTAATTTCTACAAATTTTTTTACTGATTCAATTAAAATTTTTGTTTGATTTTTATTTTACCAACAAAAATGTTGACAACCATTCAAAAATATAATACACGCGTTATTGGTTCCAAGTTTTCATAATTTTGTATGAAATATTTAACGCTTTTTAATGTTGTCGTCTTTTTGCATTTTTTTATTTGATCGTTAGCAACACTTCCTAATGTGAAATATAAGAACTACAACAAAAAACACATACAGTCTATTTTTGGACACAAGTACAACAGTAAGAAAGATGATGAGGTTTGAAGTAAAAAAAAAAAACAAAAAAATAGCAGGTAAAAAAACGTTTCACTCTTTTTAAACAACAGAAACAACCACAACATTATAAGAAACAAAGTAAATTTTTGGTTGGTTTCAAAGTTGGTTAAAAAAAAACCAACATCCCCGTATTCAATTTGTTCAAACTGTTTGCTTAAATACATCAAATACAAAAATATAGTGATGACGAAAAACATATCGAGTCGGTCTGTCGCCGTTTTTGGGCTACATTTCTTCTTCATTAGCAAAGGAAAGGATACAGCAACAGTGAGTGATGACGAAAAACATTGTGTGTATAAAAAAAGAACTTCGTTCAAAAATTATTCCAACAAAAAAATGTGTCTCAAAGCCAGCCGGCCGCTCTGCTCTCTCTGCCCTCATCTTCTAATACAGTGCCTGCTTGTGTGCGCATCATTGCTTGTGCAAAAACCTGTTTTTTTTTTGATTTTGAAATTTAGTATATGAATTTCAGTAAACTTTTTGTTTGATTCAGTTAAATTATTTGTTTGAAAAAATCAGTGTTTTTTTTCAATAAACAAAATGCAAATAAATGGTTTGAATATGCGAATTTGTTTATAGGACCGATTTCAGACAAAAAATTGTTTGATTCTACAAATTTTTTGTTTGAATTGGAAAAATAATTTTTTGTGTGTGGAAACATTTGGACAGACAAATTAAAAAAAAAAACATTAGCAGCAAGCACCCTCTGAATAAAATTCTGCAGGAAGAGTAGCCAAAATTGTCTACTGAGCTAACTTTAAAATGATGCCAAAGAGACTAGAAGCCGTTCTAAAAGCAAAAATAAATCAATCGATGTATTAACCACTACTTCACTTTTCTTGGTATTTAAAAACTTTACACTTTTTTTGACGCGCTTAAAACGGAGTTGTTTTTGTTTGTTGTTTTTAAAGTATGTCAAATTTTTAATTTTAAATCGTACAGTACTTTTCGCTTATAGTCCATTCCGCTTAAAGGCCAAAAACGGCTATAAGCCAAAACTTTTCTATTCACACGCAGATTTTTTCGAATTTCATACAAATTATTTGTTCTAAGGTCCATTTCGCTTGCAGTCCATTTTCGTTTAAAAGCCACATTTTCTTAGCATGCGTATATAATTATTCATGCAAAAATGTTCGCTTATAGGCTACTCTGTTTTCTAAAATTTTTATAATCAACTGGCAACAGTCAAACTTCATAGAAAAAAACGCTAATAAAAATATTAGAGTTTTTTCATATAGACTTTGACGTTTGGTATAACAAAAAATTGTCCGGTAAAAATCCTATGAATTTGATATTTATGTTGTGTTTGATTTCGTCATCCAAAGAATTAAAATGAATCTCAAACTCACTTGTTTATATTGAAATCTTTTAAAGCATTTGAATTATTAATAAAAAAGATGTTTGTTTTGACTATTTATTTAAAATAACTCAATATTTGATTATGTTTTAAATATACTTTTCTTTTGTTTAAAAAGAGTGGTTTTATTGAAGAAAGTCATTTTTATATAGTCCAAAATGTGGATTATACAAGGTTTCACTTATTATCTATAAAATGGCTTATAAAAATCGGTTATAGTCCAAATTCGCTTATAGTCCACAAAAGTTGTGCAACTTTAGTAGTGGACTATATACGAAAAGTACTGTAATAACATTGTCCAAAGTTTTGTAAGTGATAATAAACTTCTAGAAATTTGCTAAAATAACACTTTTTATAATGGAAAACCAGTTGTACACTTTATTTTGACGCTGACAATTGATCTTCAAAAAGGACCAGGCCTTATCAAAACTTTAATCATGTGCCTTGAAGAGAAAAGAAATAAAGCCGAAGAACAATTTAAAGAAATTTTTGAAAAGTTAAAGTTATTTGCGTTCAAATCTTTCAAATAATCACATCCCAAATATTGACGATTACTACCGAGTTGTAGGTTTCATTCCTCTTATTGAATTTATTTTAGAAGATCTCAAAACACTTTTCCCAATAGATATGCTAAATGTATTGAACATACCTAAACTTCTACCTCAAAGTGTAATCAAACATATACAGATACAAAACTTTTAAAACCACAACTAGCGGATGAGCTGTTTATATTTGATAAAAGAGATAAACACCTAGTTACATCTAAACTTGAGCCTGAAATGTTGCATTGGCAACAAACATGGAAAATACCTGAAAATCTATCAGATAACGTTGTAGATGCTTTAATAAACTGTGATGAAGATATCTACCCAAATCTAAGAAAAATATTTCAAATTTTCGTTTCAATGCTCGTAAGTAAAGCTACGAGCCGGAGGTCATTTCCTACCCTTTGCCGAGCAAAAACATGGCTCAGATCAACAATGACAGAAGATAGACTGTACTATCTAAATCTGGCTCACAAGGAAACCCTAAATTGCTTATTTAAAAAAGTAATTTATTTTAATTTATATTAAAATGATCTTATATTTTATTTAACCTTATTGTTGAGATTTTTTAATATAATAAACACTTATGGTGTTTTCTTTTCTACAAAAAATGTGATATTTTATTTTAAAAAGCAAAAGTTTTAAGAAACAGACAGACAGACAGACACCAAGTTTCTTAAAAATTTTGCTCCCGAAAAGGGCGGCTTGTTTTATTCTAAAAAAACTCACGCTTTGCGGGTGCAAAACAGAAACAGACACCAAATTGCATTTTTTTAAATAAAATGTCACATTTTTTTGTAGAAAAGAAAACACCATAAGTGTATATTATATTAAAAAATCTCAACAATAAGGTTAAATAAAATATAAGATCATTTCAATATAAATTAAAATAAATTACTTTTTTAAATAAGCAATTTAGGGTTTCCTTGTGAGGCAGATTTAGATAGAACAGTCTATCTTCTGTCATTGTTGATCTGAGCCATGTTTTTAATCGACGAAGGGTAGGAAATGACCTCTCGTTCGTAGCATTACTGACGAGCATTGAAACGAAAATTTGAAATATTTTTCTTAGATTTGGGTAGATATCTTCATGCGCCTGACTAATAGTCTATCGCATATCGAGTCATAACCGCAAAAAAAGCTTAAGTAACACCATTTTCCATTTTCGTTTTTTTTAATAAACGACTTTATTGGCAACACTTGCATCATCTCCTAAAATGTCATGGTCACATTAGGAACCGTTACGATTTTAAAGCAAAAACAATTTTATCTCAAGCGACAATATTCATACAAAATTTTTATGAAATAAAATAAAAAAAACCTTCTCCTGTAAAGTTTTGTTTTTGTCACTTAAGCTTTTTTTGCGGTTATGACTCGATATAATCGTGCTCGATATTCTATTGTTGTTTTCAAACAGTATCAGTAAACAACAATTCAAATTCAATTGAAGCTTATGCTTTTGTCAACAATGAAATACATAACAATTAACACTATTGACTAGTATGTTTAATACATTATGTAATAATTTTAAACAGTAACAGTCTAATTCATAAACACTTCATTGCAGCTTTATAAGTCATTAATAAGCAAAAGTCGAAAAAATAGTATTTATAAATGTTTAATAGCCTATTAAACGTTTAATAAACGTTTCATATATTTGAAATATTTATTGTAGCCTTTACCCTACTTTAAGCGTTTAATAAACTGATATTTCAATGTTTGTTAAAATAAAATTTTAATAATTTCATGAAAAATTAAACATTTTTGTCTTCTATTTATTTTAATAAAAAAGTTTAATACTAATATTTGAATTAATTTTATATAAAATAAGCAGCTTGATGGATTTTTTTGTAAAAAATAACGTGGGGAGATACTTATGTATGTTCTCTGTTAAAACTCAAAGTCGTTATAAGTTTTTGCATAAAAAGCTATTAAGATTTATTTCAAATAATGTAAACCTCTTTTTTACCATTCATTACACTTATATTTCAAAATGTCTTTCAAATAGCACAAAAAGTGACAAATGAAGCAAAACAATGAGAACTGTAAAATTAAGGATATCAGGAAATGCTAGAGCTAGATATCTCTAAATATATTCGAGACATCAAAAAAGGTATTAAATGTTAAAAAAAGGGTGTCACTATTATATAGAATTGATTTAAAACTAAATTTTTGTAAAAATGTGCCTGACAGAAATTTAAAAACTAATTTTAGCAATTACCAAAAAAGCGATAATAACAAATTAAATTGAAGTTAAAAAACAATTCGAAGATTTAAGATGATCTTCATGGGTTCTATCAAGCAACAGTGTGCCTTAGCTCGCTGGGGCAATAGAAAAATTAAAATGCCTTCATCTCTTATAGAGGAAGCAATCCTAATGAGAGAATTTAAGACATTTAAAAATTTCCCAAACATTATTGTTACGTACATACATATCAAAAAAAAAAAAACCGGCGCAAATTTTGCCCAATATTATATAAACAGAAAGGGTTACTATACCCTGAATGTTCAGGTAAATGAAAACATTTGAACTTAAAATATTTTGGCAGTTATATGTGTTTAAACCTAGGAGGTTTTATTTTCAAAACATCTGGTTAAAATTGGTAAAATTATTCATTAAACATAAAGCTGTATAATCTCTTTTGGAACATACAGAGTTAAAGCAGTAAAAATTTGATATTGAAAAATGATTTACCAATATCGCTTCTATTTCAATAGTATGTATTTTATTAACAAAAAAAAAACATAAAATTAATTCAAATATAACGTTTTAAAAAACAGAAATTCATTTTAAATTGAAAACAAAACAGAAATTCACTTAAAATTCGTTCGTTGTATCGTTTTATCCCTAGTTGTATGCATCACTATTACAAAAATTACAATTAATATATCATGATGTTGCCAACATAATAATACAAAAGTAATATAAACGTTTAATTGTTAATCCACTCCTATTAAGCGTTTATAAATTAGATTTTTTATTAATGGTTTATAAAACAAAAAGTGTTTGATAACTATTGTATTCATTAAAGCTGAAACAAGAAATTTTTATGAATTAGACCGTAAAGAATTATGGCAACAACAACAAGCATGAACGAAAATTCATGTTTTGTTAAGCTGTTATGATACTTGCTATTTTTTGTATTTTTTCTATTTTGGAAAACAGTGCAAATATATTTGCATAGGAAAACTGACTAAGTGTAAAGAGTATGAGTATATCATAAAAAATCTTGAAAAGTCAAACAAAAAAAAAAGTGTTATCGATAAATAATCTAAGACTGTCAAAAAAAAAAATATAAAATTTTTTAACTTAAAATTGACATTTCCAGATTAATTGTTAGCACTGTTGCCAATTTTTTTAGTTTTTGATCGAAAGAAACGGGTTTTAACTTTTTTTTTGCGATTTTTAGTTTTTATGACGGTTTTTTGTGGGGAAAAAACGTGGGCAGTATTGTTTGTTTTGTTTACATTTTATCAAATTGTATTTCTTGTTCTTTCTCGCATTTGTTGTTTCATTCAGTCAAACCTAAAAAAATCCAATACAAAAAATAGCAAGTATCATAAGCAGTCGTCGATGGCTGCGAGTGTTAAACGGCAAGCCCTCTGAGGAGATTGAGTGGTTGCAATCGAAACATGTCAGGGTAACCTGTCCGTAAACACCTGGGTTCGAGCCCAGATTGAGTCAAGAATGAAAAATTATCAATAAATTTTAATTAATTTTCATGTTGTAAAATTCCTTTCTTCATAAAAATAATTTAATGAAAATTAAATTTAATGAACTTAAGCCTAATTAAAAATATTAAAAATTTGGATTAAAAAGATAATATTTTAAGTTTTTTTAAATTTTCTTATTAATTTGTTGAATATTGTGTCTTCAAATGAGCAATTTTAAATTTTTAGGGCATATTTTTTTTACATTTTTCAGGGCATATTTTCCAGTTTTTACTGCATATTTAGTGCGCATAAAACGCGTTTTTTTAGAGCATATTTCTGGTTTCCCTGTTGATGAACATTGAAATTTTGTTCTACGAAATTTTTTTTATGGCACTTTTTCCATTTTTTTTTAATGCAAATCTCATCCATGACAATTGTTATTTACGAAAATATATATATGGGCAAATCCCAGAAACAGTCCACCAACCAAAAATTTTTCAAATTAATTTTTTTTTTAATGGAATATAAGACTAGATGTATAATTTAATTTTTATATTAAAAAATATGTATTTCAATGATCATTAATGCAATAATTTTTACCAAATCCTACCCCACTGCTGATTTCTTAATGTTATACGTGAATTAAGCATTATTTTAGGTGATTTTTGTGCTTAAAATAGCACTTACAGCAGACTTATCAAAATATAAATTTCGTAAAAAAAAGTTGACATTCATTAGTTAAGAAATTAGTTTAAGAAATGCAATTCATAAAAAAATAATTTGTTTTGTTAAAATAAATAAAATATAATAATAAAATACTACTGGAAAAACTGTAGCGTGCGCCACAAAGGGTTCACGGCTTTTGTCAAAAAATCACAACATTTTATGGCTGCAAATAAGTGCGTTAAGAATTCTCTTACAGTCATCTTTCTTTTAGGAATTAGATTTTGTATACCTTATCATGCCAAATTCGCTAAAAATTAGGAAAACGCACTTCAACCTTTGAAGTTACTTCCACTTTTTGTAGCGTGCGTCAATTATTCGCAACAAATACTTGCTAAGAAATTATGATTTATGCCATTCGTAAGTACATATTAATGTGACTAAATACTATCTATAAGTTGAAGCTATCTTTTTTGAAAGACCAAAAAATTTTTATATTTCAATCCGAAAACGCGTGCGAATTTAACATTCGTCACGCAGGATTTGCCCATATGTACATAAAAGTCAGATGATAAGTTTACTGTGATTGTACCAAAAGATTGAATATGCAGTAAATTTGCATGTTATTTTAAACAAGCGAAAATATATGAACTTTGAGCGTGTCTGTCCAAACAAATAATAAATATATCAGGCTTTTATTACGGAAACATAATATTCAGATATCTGACAAAAAAATACCAAAAAATTATCCAAATCGGCGAACATGAAAAAAATGAATTTATGCCGCTTTTGAACCAAAATTAAGTATTTTTGAAAAAAGCTATTTTTTTAATTTTTATATTTTTAACTATCAATTATTTTAAATTTAAACTGAAAACATTTTTAATTTACCTTAATAAAAAAAAACTTCTTATACAACATCAAACAATATAAAAATCATATTTTGGTCACAAAATCTAGTTTGCTGTCATATCTGGACATCTCTAGTCTTGATTCAAGTTTCGTCTGTATTAAACCTTCTCTTAATAATAACACAGTACAACAGCCAATCTGGGGGGTGAGAAATTCCAAGTCAGGGTGATGGTACTAGGTCAGTATAGTAAAACCCTCAGAGGGTTTGGCGTTCGTATGTGTCAGTTTTTTTTATGACATTTTAAATTTTTTCCTTATCTTGATGTTTTTTTGTTTAACATAACTCGAGAACCACTTGTCCGATTTTGCTAAAACAAACTCAAAAAAATTTAGAGTTACAATTTCTTTAATCCGTTCATATAACGTTTTTCTTTATAATCAAAAGTTTTGCCGGTAAAAATAAATTTGTGGAGAATTATAATTGATAAGTGCAAAAAAATGTTCAAGCCTGGATGTATGCAGCAGATTTTATCACAAACCTGCACTGCAATTTTTGTGACTTTTTTTAAGCGATCGGTGAAAATCGTAGGACTTTTGTTTGTTATTTGAAAGAATACACCCACATTCAGTGATGCCCCCCCTAGAACAGTAGGGGCTTTCCCCTTTTCTAGGGATATTTTTTTTGGAAAATTCCAACCGTAGGGAAAAGAGGACACAATTTTTTATTTTAGGGCATATTTTTTTATTTATTTATTTAATCAATGGATATTATCCTTACTGACTAATAACAATATTGACTTAAAATTAATGAATAACAATATGCATTTTAAAATATACTACAAATTTACAGAATATATGTAGTACATAAAAATTTACGAATAAAGAAAAACAATAAGAAAAATCAACAAATTGTGACATAGAATTAAATTGTCTACATAACCTCGAAGAAGGATCAGCAATAGCGTAATTTTCTCTAAAAAAATTTAACAAAAAGCAGATTATAATGACGCGTATTGCGACAAGGTATATTAAATTTAGCAGACTCTACAGAAAATCACAACAAACATTACCATTAATAAGATAAACCACAAAAGAAACATATAACATTGTACGACGACTTTTGAGCGATGGTAATTTTATTAATGCCAGTCTTCTAGCATAGGAAGGAAAGTTTGTCGAGTAACTTCAATGAAGATCACGTAAACAGAATAATAAAAATTGTTTTTGGACCGATTCAATACGAGAATTGTGAATGTTGTAAAATGGATCCCAAATGATTGACCCATATTCTAAGATTGGTCTAACGAGTGATACGTAAAGTTGCTTCGTTATGTATGGATCGGTGAATTTTTAACCCAGCGCTTAATAAAGCCAAGAACGCCTCGAGCTTTATTAACAGTTAATGTAATATGAGAAACAAAGTTTAATTTAGGATCCAGTAAGACTCCAATATCAAGAAACGAATCAACCAACTCCAGTTGATGACCACCAAAAGCATAATTAACAGCAATACAGTTATTTCTATAAAAACGCATGCTTTTGCATTTCACAAGATTCAGCTCCATCATATTATGATTACACCATAAAAAGAAGTTATTAAGAACCGATTGAAGATAAAAATGATCCGAAAAAATCCCTAGAAAAGGGGAAATCCCCTACTGTTGGCATCACTGAATGTGGGTGTATTCTTTCAAATAACAAACAAAAGTCAGACGATTTTCACCGATCGCTTAAAAAAGTCACAAAAATTGCAGTGCAGGTTTGTGATAAAATCTGCTGCATACATCCAGGCTTGAACATTTTTTTGCACTTATCAATTATAATTCTCCACAAATTTATTTTTACCGGCAAAACTGTTGATTATAAAGAAAAACGTTATATGAACGGATTAAAGAAATTGTAATTCTAAATTGAGTTTGTTTTAGCAAAATCGGACAAGTGGTTCTTGAGTTATGTTAAACAAAAAAACATCAAGATAAGGAAAAAATTTAAAATGTCATAAAAAAAAACTGACACATACGAACGCCAAACCCTTTGAGGGTTTTACTATACTGACCTAGTACCATCACCCTGACTTGGAATTTCTCACCCCCCAGACAATAATCCCAAAAATGTTCCATAGTGTAATTAGTATTGTGGTTATTTTGTTGAACTATCTATGGTTGTTAATCCAAATTTTTAATATTTTTGATTAGGCTTAAGTTCATGAAATTTTATTTTCCATTAAATTATTTTTATGAAGAAAGGAATTTTACAGCATGAAAATTAATTAAAATTGTTATTGATAATCTTTCATTCTTGACGTGGCTGGGGCTCGAACCCCGGCCGGCCCATGTTGTAAAATCCCTTTCTTCATAAAAATAATTTAATGAAAAATTAAATTTCATGAACTTAACTCTTCTCTTAATATTTTTTTTATCGAATAGAGTTTTAGATGCTTCTGACAGTATTTTTACGCACTTTAAAGTCGTAAAAATACAGTAGTATGCTTAAATGCAATACATTGCTATTGTTGTTATATTCAAAATTTAACAAAATTGGAGGTCAAAGTGCCGGCTCTTACACTAAACATAAATTAATAATATTTCACACGGGTCCAATGCAGCCATGAATACAACATATTTTCGTTATTAAAAGCCGATACCTCCCTAATATATACATACTTTTAGGCTGACACAATGCATACTCTTTAAAAAGCTCCTGCATCTATACTATAGTAAATTTTAATACACAAACTAGTTATATATACACTGAAAGAATTTTCTTCACAAATCCAATGGATTTAAAGATTAATCCAATGAAAAGTTACATTAAAAGTCAACCTATGTAACCCTTCATTGGATTAATGAAGAATGTTGCAGTAGCCCCCCGCTAATGAAATTTTTCAGAAAATCAATGAAAATTTTGCCTTATTTAAATGTCAGAAATAAGTATTTATTAAGACTGTGACTGACTGTTTGTCATCACATTAATGAAACATTTCATTAACATAATGATAAAGAGTCAAACGTTTAAAGAAATTTTTTCATTATTTTTATATATGAATGAAATTTTTAATTTGTTCAATGACATAAACTCTTTAAATTAATGATTAAATTTAGTAATGTTTATGACAGTCTTTTATAAGTTTAATGACTGTTATGGTTATATGCTTATGTTTATTTATTTCTGCCATTTTTCAATCTACATTTTTAATTTTGTTATGAATTTAATTTTTTTTATTCCTCTTTTAAATCATCAAGTTATATTAATGTTATTTCAATAATTAGTATTGTGATTATTTTGTCGAACTGTTTATGGGGTTTTAAATCCAAATTTTTTTAATATTTTAATTGGGCTTAAGTTCATCAAATTTAATTTTCATTAAATTATTCTTTTTTTTTATGAAGAAAGGAATTTTACAAAATGAAAATTAATTAAAATTGTTATTGATAATTTTTCATTCTTGACTGTAGCCGGGCTCAAAGCCTGGCCGGCAGGCTACCCTGACATGTTTCGATCGTAACCACTCGATCTCCTCAGAGGGATTATAATGTTATTTCGTTTTTATATTTCTGTTACATCATGTTATGTGCTACTTTCATAAGCTTACTTCGACTTCCTGCATCTGCGCTCTTTCCATTTAACTGGCTTGTACTACTCCGTAAATTTTGTGTATTAAATTAACAATTAAAAAAAAAAAGAATGTGAGAATTTTTTAATCTTGTTTTTCCTTTCTCGTTGTTTGTTTTTGAACCTATTACTAAGATTTAGCTTAAATTTTTATTTCGTTATCGTAATCAAGTTTTTTCATTGATGTTATTAAACATTAAAATTTTTTCATATATTTTCATGTCTGTCGCTAAAAATGTAATTAAAAAAAAAAAAAAAAACGTTTTAACAACATTTATAGGAAGAAAATATCTTCAAATTAAAAATATTTTGAAGTGAGATAACTTTATCTTGTTTTCATGGATTAAGTGACATTTTTCATGGATAATATGAAGTTACAAATGGCACATTCTGATGAAAGAATGTGGTGATTCTTGAAACATGTAAATTCAACTTAGGTTCGAGCCCTAGCTCAGACATGAAAATTATCAAAAAATTTTAATAAAATTTCATGTTGTAAATATGCCTTTAGTTCAAATAATTTAATGAAAATTGAATTTAATGAACTTAAGCTTAACTAACAATATCGAAAATTAATAGTTCAACTAAAAATCACAATTGTTCTTAAAACGCTATGGCACAGGCTCTAATGTTTACAGTTGTACTTCAAGTTGTACAAGTAAGATGACGACGAAAGTGGACAAAAACATAATAACCAAATGTATTCAGGTTTTCAAGACAAAGTCTTGAGAGAAAAGAATACGAAAAAACAGAAGAAATGGAGGCAACATGTAAATAAATTGAAACATGATAATTACAGCAAATTTCGAACCACCAGTACCACTGGTTAAAGATTGTTGTTTGACTGTTGGCTGGCAGGCACCGCAGTGGTTCCGAGGTAAGCACTCAAAGAATTCTGATGAAAGAATGTGGTGATTCTTGAAACATGTAAATTCAACCCAGGTTCAAGCCCCAGCTCAGCCAAGAACATTATCAATAAATTTTAATAAAAATTTCTTCCTTTAGTAAAAATAATTTAATGAAAATTAAATTTGATGAATTCAATCCAGCCTAACAAAAACAATATCAAAAATTAAAAATGTTATTTAAAATTCATTTGAATGGGAGATAAAGCCATCATGGCCTTAGCTCACATTAGCAATATTAGAAAATGGCTTTATCTCTCATTTCAGTTCCGGAGACACTAAAGTTAAGTATTGAAATTTGGCATCGCATACTAAAGTTTTTCTGCGTGATGGCCTGCGGCCGTGCTTAGGGGTTTTTTTTCTCCAGTAGGACGCGGCAGGTGGGTTCGCTAATTTAAATTTTCCTGCGTGCATCACAATAATAAAAAAATGTTTTTCAATGATAACTAAGGATTTTCCCTTTTACAGAGTGTTTACACCATGCATAACAATATTTTAAATATGACCTTACCTCTCAATGATAGGGCAATAAGGCCATTATGGCTTTATCTCTCATTCTATTGAGCAATAATGCCATCATGGGCCTTAACTACCATGGTTTTAAAGCACTCCCTCTCCCTCTCCCCCTCCCCCCCCCCCCCCCGTTTTCATTGATCTAGTGACATTTTTCATGGAAAATATGAAGTTACAAAAGTTATATCGCCAATGTATATGTGATATTCGCGGGTGGCACAATATTTTGGCAGCAATCAAAAGACTTATGATATTTATTGCACAATGAAAAAAAAATTAAAATTAAAATTAAAAAATTAAGTATGTTGGCAACATTGTACAATCCTGCTTATTGAATGAATGAAATTATTGTGCGACTTATTGCATAATATAGGACAAAATGGTTATAGTATGGCGAATATCATATAAAATAATATTGCAAGTGTATGGGCCGCTTAACAAATAGCTGAGTTTTTCTTTTGCAAGAGATATTAAGTTGCCATTAATTTAATGAAAAATTTTAACGAAATTCCTAAACTGAATTCCGTAAAGTTAATGAAAGTGCTTCATTTAATTTGTAAAATTTCATACCCGTAGTGCAATTTTTCATTAGATTAAAGAAAAAAAATTTAATGAAATTGATTTATTAGATGTATGAAGCATAATTCGTTCAGTGTACATACATGCACTTAAACTAGCATATTTTCCTACCAGTGCTGCCATTTAAGTAATGAAGAAAAGCGTCAAGGGTTTTGTTAAAACGAATAAAAAGGATAATAAACAGGGCAACCACAAATATGCAATTGCATGTTTTTCCTTGTGCGACCAATGAATTCAGAAATAATATATCTATCCGTTTTCGAGTTTTTTATGAATTTTGACATCGATTTGTTAGTGCATATTTTGGCATATTTTACCGTTTGAAGCATATTTTTCCATAATTTAGTTAAAAGGGCCTTTTTGCAGCACTTTTTACGTTTTTAGCGTATATTTTGCCTTTTTAAGGCATATTTTGATACATATACAATTTTTTAGATGCCTATTGTAAGCTTTCGCTGCAAATAAAAATTTATTTTTTTTTTTGAAATTCTGGTTAACCGATGGCTTTTCTGTTTTAAAAATCTATCTGTATTCCCAACGTGTTGCTTTAATTTCGCCATCCACATTTTGTTTTTACTCTAAAATGAAGACAAAGCAGAATGTCATTAAAGATAATGTTATTTAAAACTTTTTAAAGTGATTAAACGATGCCCATCCGTCCATCTGGCTGGTTGTTTGTCTATGTTAACCTTGTGGGCAAAGTACAATTTGCAATTTTGTACATAATTTGATCAAATTTGGTAAAGACATTTTAATTGTACCAAGGACGAAGTCTGCACAGTAAAAAATAATAAAAATTCAATTCAATTAAAAAATTTGTGATATTAATTAAAAAATTAATTAAATTTGCACCAGTAAACAAATTAATAGGATCAATTAAACGTTTAATTCATTTGATTAAACGTTTAATTCATTTGGGTAAACGTGTAATTTACTTGATTAAATCTTTAATTTAAACTGAGTTTATTTTTGATTAATGCTTTAATTGGTGAAAAATGTTAGAGAATTTTTACTGTGTATGTAAATGGTGACAATCGGTCTTTAATTAAATATATCCCCCAATAAAAACTTCTTTTCAAATAAGACTATTTGTGTTCGTAAGCCATCTAATTATGTTGGCATATAGATTAAATGCGCACAAAAAATATGTTAAGCAGATTAAATTCTTTTCGAATTGGTTTGTAAATACTATGGTGCTTAGGCTTTACCGATTATAGTTTTGGTATTGCTTTTTTTATACCCTCCACCACAATTAGTTGTGAAGAGGGTATATTAAGTTTGTCATTCCGTGTGAAACTTTTTTGTTATTCATCTCAGACCCTATAAAGTATATATATTCTGGGTCCTTGAGTAATTTTAAGTCGATTTAGCCATGTCCGTCTGTCCGTCTGTTGAAAACACGCCCACTTTCTAAAAACTCAAAAGAAATAAACAAACTTGGTGTCAAATTCCTTGTAGTCATCCTAAGCAGTTTGGGATTGAAATCCAGCAAAATCGGTTCAATAGGATCTGAGCTATGAATCGAAATGAGGAAACACCACCTAAAAAAAATTGATAATTTTGTTACAAAAACTAACATAAATGGTGGAAAAATGCACAGAATGATATAAGATTTCGCAACAGTTCGTTTTTTTTAACTTGAAATCACGCTGTAAAATATCTTGAAGAGCCGTCCATGATTTACTCTAGGCCCCATATAAGGCCTACTCCCGGAAAACAGTATAGTAAGCCTAAAACCCTAACTAACAATGCTATCATAACAAATTTTGGCACGTCACAGTTAAATAGGACTAGAAATGAAACTGTTAAGTTTCGTGAAGATCGGTCTATAATTTACCATAGGCCCCATATAAAACCTACTTCCAGAAAAGAGTTTAGTACACCTAAATCCGTAAAAAATAATGCTATCATAACAAAATTTGGTACATCACAGTTTTATTGAACGAGAAATAAGACTTTAACATTTTGTGAAGAACGGTCCATCTTTTACCATAGGCCCCATATAAACCTTACTCCCGGAAAACAGCTTAGTACGCCTAAAAACGTAAAAAATAACGCTATCATAACAAAATTTGATACATCACAGTTTTATAGAACTAGAAATGACACTGTGAAATTTGGTGAAGATCGGTGCATAGCTTACCATAGGCCTCATATAAAGCCCACTCTGGTAAAATAATTTAATACGCGGTAAACTTTCTTCCAGTTTAGCTTCATATGGCCAGAAAAAATGTTATGCAATTTTGTGATATACGGTTTATAATTTTCCTTAGATTCCATTTTAGCAGCCTTTTGAAATTTACTGCAAACGCTTAAACTAATTGCACCGCTGTATTGAAATTTATGTTTTTTAATACCAGAAATCGTTCTGCAGAATTTGGGATGATTGGTTCATAGCTTACCATCGCTCCAATATAAATTCCCCTCCTGCAAATCATTTAAGTTCTGCTTAAACTGTTACGAATCATGATATTTTACTCAATCTAGAAAAAATTACTAAAAAAAAAGTCATAAAACTTTCTGATTGTCAGTCAATTATTTAATATATGTCAAAACCGCAAAAAATTTTAATACAGATGTCTGTTTTTAAAAAGATAAATTAATAATACATAAATAGACATCAAATAGATATTACTCTTAAAACATTCGAACTGTCGGTGGAGGGTATCAAAGATTCGGCACAGCCGAATATAGCACTCTAACTTGTTTTTAAATGCAAATGTTGAATATTTTTTAAATGAGCAATTTTTTGGGGCATATTTTCGAATTTTTGCTGCATATTAAATGCGCATGAAACGCATTTTTAGAGCATATTTCTGGTTTCCTTGGTAATAAATTATTATTGAAAAAAAAAAAAAAAATATAAACTGCCTGACCCACGATGTTGACTAGAACATTTCTTTCGTATATTTATATTGAAAACAAAAACCAATTTTAGTTTTTTGTTATTGTTTTCAATATTAATACGCGAAAGAAATGTTCTGGTCGACATTGTGGGACTGGCAGAAAATGTTTTGTTTTGCTTTGCATTTAGAAATAGAAATAAAGATATTAAAATTTAAAGATAATTGATTTATTTTATGATCAATTCATTTAATTAAGGTGCAAACAAAAACTTAAAATAAAATAATAATTTATTAAAAAAACAAAAAAAGATAACGTGTTTTTGATTTTAATGTGTGCTCAAGCATAATTATAAAGCTTATACGGTAGAGAATTTTTGGGGTTTTTTTAAGATTTTTTCGGAAAAGGTTTTAAGGTCGCACAATTCGAATTTTTGTAAAATAGTCGAGTTTGAAGGCCCTTTTTGGAGTTTTCTTTATAACTTTGTCAACAACAAAGAATGTTTTTCGCTTTTGAGGAATCAATTTAAAAGAGAAATGTCTATGCTTAAACTTTTTGTATGCAAAAACTATAAGTTGTGGCAATAAATTTGCTCATTTTGGTACCCCGTTTTTTACAAGTTTTCCATAAATTTAGGAAGTCTAGGTTCACACTATGAAAGTTTTCTTTCATAGAAAGTCTGATTTTATTGGTGACAGGGGAAGAGAACATGCTTTTCTTCTCTCCTCTCTCACCCATAAACTCAGACTTTCTGTAATAAAACTTTCATAATGTGAACCAAGACTAAATAACGCTTTATAAGTTTTAAAATTTCTATGAAAATGAAAAAAAAACTAAAACTCAGTTTTGCCCGTTTTTAGCTTTGTACCCAATTTATGATATTATTTTAAGCCTTTGTTTGCCAGCTTAACACTCACACTCAACAAACAAATAAAAGTGAAACCTTTTATTTTTCTTTGTTTAAAAATAATTTTTTGCTGCTCTTACGATGTAGCTCTGTGCTCTGCGATAAGTTCTGAAAATACGTCGCAGATTGATGTAAGTGCTAGCCTAAAGGCTCAGTTAGGCGAACGTTGCTGTACCGTATCTGTACTGTATCAATCAGCTGTTCGCTTTTTGTTATATGAAAACCAATACAAAGGCTTACCGAAATGCAATGTACCGTAGTTGCAACGTACCAATCTGTATAAAATAGAATTTCATGCCGTTGTTACGTGACATTTGTAAGACAGTGATGGGCGGCTTGTATGTTACATTGAATGCGGGTAATTTTGCTCTTTTTTTTTTTGGTACTTTTTTTAGTATATCCATGGAATTGCGACAAAACAACTTACAATACAACATATTTCCAAATATACAAATATACATATGTTTAGATGTTTAAAATAAACAAATGCATATACACATACAATGGAAATGTGAAACATATACAAGACTTTAAATGGTATCCAAACCTTGTTTGGTGTATGCACATTTACAATATCTGTATGCTAAAAATTTAAACATGCTAAAATACAAATTTATTTATTGTAAATCTATAATAAAAATATTAAATTATTAAAATTTTTTACATACCCAAAATACTGTGTTAATACCATTTAAATCACGTGGTACCTTTTCTGCACAACGGTCACCATTTGAGCATTTTTGATTCCCATCACTGTGTGTTTTGTTTTATGTATACTATTGCTTTTTGTTTATGTATGGGAAAACATATGACACGTTTTTAAACGTTCTATAAGTGCACCAACGTGCTTACAGTACGGTGCGGTACATTACGGGTACAGCAACGTTCGCCTAACTGAGCCTTAAGTCATACCTTGTTCTGCCACATCATTTACCACTTGTATATTTTGAATGTTATTTTTTTGCATCTTGGATCTTTGTTTGAAAAGATCCTTACATTTCTTTTTTTTTAAGGTTGCCTTTTGTTGAAATTTAATTTACTACTTAGTTTTTCTTCTAAGTGTATGGAGGCTGCTCTGAAGGTACTTAGCACATGGAGCGCATCATGCGGGCTGGGTGTTAATCCGTCCAAGACGGAACTGGTACTCTTTACGAGGAAGTACAGGACTGGGGACTTTAGGCTTCCGAGGTTAAATGGAACCGAGCTTCAGATCTCACGCAGTGCCAAGTATCTGGGCGTGGTTCTGCATAGTAGGCTGTCATGGGGACAAAATGTCCAGATGAGAGTGGAAAAGGCAATAGTTGCCATATATGCGTGTAGGGGTGCAATCGGCAGAAACTGGGGCATGAGCCCGTGGTGTGTCAATTGGATCTTTGAGGCTGTAGTAAAGCCGACTCTGTATTACGGGGTCGTGGTCTGCGTTGGTCTGCGTTGGCCTGCGTTGGATAAGAGCAGGTATAGGGCAATGCTTGAGAAGGTATATAGACTTGTTACGTTGATGATAACGGGATCAATGCGATCTACTCCCACGAGGGAGCTGTTGACGATACTGAACTGGCTCCCGGTGGACATCATGGCCAGACAGATGGCTCTTTGCTCGGCGACACGGCTAAACGCGGCGCTTTGTTGGTCGGCCCGTGACTATGGGCATGCCGTGATAACCAGAGGTTCTACCGTCCCTGATAGTGTGGACTATTGCACTCCGGTGCCTTTCACTGGCGCGGGGTTTCTGACAATGATGGCGCATGCCAATGCGCTGTCAAGTACTCACCACGAACTGAGCCTAGGGGTTTATACTGATGGTTCGAGGAAGGGTGTAAGAGCTGGCGGAGGTTTCTAGATAGAGAAACTGGATGTGAGAGTTTCCTTTCGTCTGCCGGATGGATGTAGTGTCCTGCAGGCGGAGATCTCGGCTATAAGGCGGGCGGTAAATTGGCTGAGGTATCATCGCATATCGGGAGATATACGTATATTTACTGACAGCAAGGCTGCCCTTGCTTCCCTAGCGGGTGTCTATACGACATCTAGGTTAACTGCAGAATGTCGGATGTCTTTGAATGAGATTGCGAAACATTCAAGGGTAACGCTAATATGGATTCTTGGTCACTCAGAGTGCCCGGGTAATCTAGTGGCAGATGGGCTGGCCAAACAAGGTGGTCGCATGGATGATATATTCATCGATCAGTTTGTTGGTCTTCCAATGGCTCACTGTAAATTTATTATCAGGCGCGAGTCTTATAGAGTCGCGCAGATGCGGTGGACTAGTGAGTCCACCTGCTTGATATCCAGGCTATTATGGCCTGGTCATGATGAACGGAGGACAAGCTCTCTACTTAGGTTCAGAAGGGACCAGATTAGGACAGTTGTATCGGTTATTACTGGGCACTGGCCGGTGGGGACTCATGCTGAAAGAATGGGTCTGGAATTCAATGACTACTGTAGAAGTTGTCAGGATGAGGAGGAGGAGGAGACTGTGCTTCACTTTCTCTGTCAATGCCCTGGGTTGCGGGGTATTAGGGAGGAATGTCTGGGGAAACCGGCATTTGCCTGCCTAGAGGATCTATCCAAGATAGAACTGAGATCGCTGATTCTCTTCATTAGGAGGACGAAGTGGCTGGATTCTGCAGTGACGCCATCTGAGTAACTGCTCTACAGGATGGGCATTGGCGCTGGGTATCACAAAGGGACCAATAAAGGACCCAAGTGAGCTGTCTGTTGATAGCTGCCCATGGAACCTAACCTAACCTAGTTTTTCTTCTAAGCTTATGTAGATTTTTTACCATTAAACGTGAAGTTTTAGTGCCGATACGTTCATCAAAAAACGATTAGGTAGCAAATTTTAACGTAAAGTATCACTGATGACCTATAAAAGTTTTTCACGTGGCATGTGCAACCAACCGCTCTTAATAGACTAAGATCGTTGAGAGGAGCGTATTAAGGGTATTGGCAAAGTAATTTTTTTATAGGTGTCTCTTGGTTGGATGCCTTCAAGCTGGCCTTTTATAAAACTGCTCAAATCTGTCTTATTGTTCAATGGAATGCCAATTTGTTGAAATTTTTGTTTGTGGTGATTTGGCCATGGGTAAGACCAGATTGCATTTTTTTATATAATGCAATAATGAATTGGGCTTTAATAAAGTCAATTTGTAATCGTTGGCCTAACAAAAAATTATTTAGACGAATGGTCTTTGACTAAGGAAACAAAGAAAGACGAATAATAAAGTTAGCTAGTTCTTGAAAAGGACTTTGAAGATTGTGGACTTCAATGCAAAAATTCATCAGATCTATTCTTATTTGTTTTTTCATTTTTGCAATGTTACATTGTTTAGGGAAATTTCTGTTTTATTTATTAGAGACGAATCATCAATGAAATTTTGTATAAAAGCAATAATATCTGCTATCCATAAAACGTCAAAGTGGCAACACTGATACATACTTATATGTTTAGGTGTGCAGAAAACAATCATAATTTATTATTTATGAGTTTTTGTGTTACTTTACCCAATAAAAAATGGAGCTTCCAACGAAGCAGGTTTGTAAGGGAGAAACATAAGGGTTTCGCTTACCATTGCGCTTACGGAAGACATGAATTTTATATGGCGAGTTCCCACTTTGAAGCAATACATTTTTAACACATAAAGCGCATTATTCAGCGCACATAAATATTGTTGGATGTAACGATCATCTTTACACACTGAATGTTTTGATACAGTTATTTTTTAGTATTCTCCCTTACAAACCTGCTTCGTAGTAAGGGAATGCCGTAGCACTTGAAATTTTATTTTTTTTTTTTTATAAAAGTTGTTGAGAGTTCTTTCACTTACTTTACTGCATTTCTGTATGTCTTATTGCGTAGCGCATAATTGTGCGCTTATTTTTTTAAATGTACCTTTAGTGCTTCGCAAAATGGTAAAAATTTTTATTGGGTAGGCTCAATTTTTATTAAGAGCATAAAAATCTTGATGATGATGCGGTCGAAGAAGATGAAGCCGTTTCAGCTGATGTTTGTGCTAAAAACCAAGTGCAACTTAAAATACTTAATACAAGGAGTAATGACAGATTTGGAGCTTATTAAAAAATAAGTGGTCATTTTTATTTCACACAAAAAGCGAAAAATGCTCAATAAAATTTATTCAAAAGAATTTCTTCATATAAAAATAATAATATTAAATTTTTTTTAGCAAAAAATTTTTTTTTAATTTTTTCAGGGAAAATTTCACACGAATACCAGTACTTTATAAAAAAAAACTTTAAAAAACAATAAAATAAAAATCAATTCATAAAACCATACAAATGATGTCAACACGCAAAACTAATTAAACACCTAAATAAAATACGCAGTGTAAATACTAAAAGGACATTATAAAATCTATGTATGTAAGTGTACACGTCCCTGCAACTAATATTGGACCACCTGATCCATTTTGAAAATGGACTACTCCATGGACTGGTCCGATGTAATGCAAGCATGGACCATGTCATTGTTAAAAAGTGTTTGTAGTGAGACGTCGTGTCGTCGTTTTTTACCGACGTGCTTTCGTTTTAACACGATTTCAAAACTAATCCTCTTGAGTATAACATGGAGTAGTTTAAAAACTTCTCCGTTTTAGTCCAAAGCTGGGTTATATGGTCCTGCCTTAGAACATTGTAATGTTAAATAGACCATGTTTTTTCATACGTTTGGGTTGCATTTGAACTAGTCCTAGTCCCTTGTGGACTGCATTTTAGACGCGTGTTTAGACTGGTCCTTTTATTTGCAGGGGTATATAAATAAAATTGGACCACCTGATCCATTTTGAAAATTGACTACTCCATGGACTGGTCCGATGTAACGCAAGCATGGACCATGTCATTGTTAAGAAGTGTTTGTAGTGAGACGACATGTCTTCGTTTTTTAACGACGTGCTTTCGTTTTTAAACGACTTCAAAACTAATCCTCTTGTGTATACCATGGAGTAATTTTAAAACTACTCCTTAGTAGTCCAAATATGGGTTATATGGTCCTCCCCTAGGACATCGTAATGTTAAATATACCATGTTTTTTCCATAAGTTTGGGTTACTTTTGGAGTTGTCCTGGTCCCTTGTGGGCTACTCTTTACACGCGTGTTTGGCCTGGTCCTATTATTTGCAAGGGTATTATTCACCAACACACACTGAAACACACACACACACACACATTTTACAATAGAACATCATCCGAAACAAACTCTTACAAACAAATAATTTATGAAAGAAACGTAAAAAATTAAGCAAACTGTACAAACTAAAAACTAGGGAGGCTTAATTTTATGACCATTTGGAATCTAGTACAATGTGCAAAAAAAGGTTCAGCAAAACTTTAAAAGTAAAGAATTAAATGTTTAAATAAAACATAATTTAGATCGCAAATAAGCTAGCAAAAAAAGAGAATTTAACTTAGATAATTTTATGAAGCGCAAATTTATCACAGTGGTAAAAATTCTTTAGAAAATTCATCACAGTGATAAAATTTCGTAAGAAAATTTTACACAGTGCTATTATTTCGTTAGAAAACGTTTCACAGAGATCTTTAGAAAATTTATCATAGTGCTATAATTTCCTTAGAAAATTCATCTTTGTCATACAATTGTTTTAGAAAACTTATCACTGTAAGAAAATTTCTTTGAAAATTCGTAGCTGTTGTAAAATTTAAAAAAAAATAATTAGTATTGTGGTTATTTTGTTGAACTATTTATGGTTTTTAATCCAAATTTTTAATATTTTTAATTAGGCTTAAGTTCATGAAATTTAATTTTCATTAAATTATTCTTATGAAGAAAGGAATTTTACAACATGAAAATTAATTAAAATTGTTATTGATAATCTTTCATTCTTGACGTGGCTCGGGCTCGAACCCTGGCCGGCAGGTTACCATGACATGTTTCGATCGCAACCACTCGATCTCCTCAGATGGATTTGCCATCTTACACTCGCAGCCATCGACGACTGCTGACGTCAATAGTCAAACATCAATCCTTAAACCAAATTGTATTTTAACATTTGGTAGATCGAAATTTGCTTTCCTGAATGATTATCGATTTTAACTGATTTTACATGTTTTTTCCTTACTTCTGTTTTTTCGTACTTTTGTCAAGAATTTTTCTTGAAGTCCAAGTACATTTTTTGTTTTTTCATTTTTGTCTTTCTCTTTTCTGTTGACCTTTTTCAGCACAACTTGAAGGACAAATGATACATAGAGCTCGTGCCGAGCCACGTCAAGAATGAAAGATTATCAATAACAATTTTAATTAATTTTCATGTTGTAAAATTCCTTTCTTCATAAGAATAATTTAATGAAAATTAAATTTCATGAACTTAAGCCTAATTAAAAATATTAAAAATTTGGATTAAAAACCATAAATAGTTCAACAAAATAACCACAATACTAATTATTGTTAAAGCTAAGGCACGAGCTCTATGTATCATTTGTCCTTCAAGTTGTGCTGAAAAAGGTCAACAGAAAAGAGAAAGACAAAAATGAAAAAACAAAAAATGTACTTGGACTTCAAGAAAAATTCTTGACAAAAGTACGAAAAAACAGAAGTAAGGAAAAAACATGTAAAATCAGTTAAAATCGATAATCATTCAGGAAAGCAAATTTCGATCTACCAAATGTTAAAATACAATTTGGTTTAAGGATTGATGTTTGACTATTGACGTCAGCAGTCGTCGATGGCTGCGAGTGTAAGACGGCAAATCCATCTGAGGAGATCGAGTGGTTGCGATCGAAACATGTCATGGTAACCTGCCGGCCAGGGTTCGAGCCCGAGCAACGTCAAGAATGAAAGATTATCAATAACAATTTTAATTAATTTTCATGTTGTAAAATTCCTTTCTTCATAAGAATAATTTAATGAAAATTAAATTTCATGAACTTAAACCTAATTAAAAATATTAAAAATTTGGATTAAAAAAATTTAAAAAAAAAATTATAATTGTGATAAAATTTCTTAAAAAAAATTTATCGCAGTGATAAAATATTTTTAGAAAATTCATTACTGTTATGGAATTTTTTAGAAAATTTATCACTGTTATAAAAATTCTTTAGAATTATTATTACTGAAAATAAAAAACAAATACTTTTTTTCTTCAAAATAAATTTTGATAAAATTTCTTAAAAAAATTTTTCTTTGTTATAAATTTTCTTGAACAAATTTATCAGAGAACATAAGGTTGGAAAATTCATCACTGTGATAAAATAACCTTAGAAGTTTTTTCTGAATTTTTTTTTTTCGAAAATTCATCACCGTGATATAATTACCTTAGAAAGTTTATCACCGTAAAAAATACCCTTAGAAAGCTTATCACAGTAAAAATCTCATAAGAAAGTTTATCACTGTAAAAAAATTTCTTTGAAAATTCATCGCTGTGATATATGTTTTTAGAAAAGATATTATTGTGATAAAATTTCTTTAAAGAATTTATCAGAGTGATAAAATTTCTATGAAAAATTATCACAGTGTTAAAATTTCTATGAAAAATTATCACAGTGATAAAATTTCTTTAAAAAATTCATCACAGTGATCAAATTTTTTTAAGAAAATTCATTAGAGGGATAACATTTCTTAAGAAAATTCATTACTGTGATAAAATTACCTTAGAAAGTTTATCACTTTAAAAATTTTTCCTTAGAAACTTATCAAAGTAAAAAAAATTCCCTTAGAAAGTTTGTCACTGTGCTACATTTAAAATGATACAATTTCTTTAAATAATTTATTACTGTGATAAAATTTCTTTAGAACATTTGTAACCGCGATAAACTTTCTTTAACAAAATTTATAACAAGTTATAGCTTTATCAGAGTGATCAAAATAATTTAGAAAATTTCTGTCTGTGAAAATTCTTTAAAAAATTTCTATAGAAAATGTATCATTGTTAATAAATTTCTTAAAAAAATTATCAGGGAAAATAACATTAGAAAATTCATCACTGTGATAAAAATTGCATTAGAAAGTTTAACACTGTAAACAAATTTCTTTAAAAAACTCATCACTGTGATACATTATTTTTAGACAATGTGTCACTGTGATAAAAGTGCTATGTGAAATTATCATAGTGATTAAATTTCTTGAACAAAAGTTATAAGAGCGATAAAGTTTTTTTTAAGAAAATGCATCAGAGGGAACACATGTCTTTAGAAAATTCTTCACTGTGATAAAATTACCTTACAAGTTTATACTGTAAAATTTGGTTTTTGAAAATTCATCACTATGATAAAATTACCTTTGAAAGTTTATCAATGTAAAAACATATCCCTAGAAAGTTTACCACAATAAAAAATATCCTTACAAAGTTTATCACTGTGAAAAAATTTCTTTAGAAAATTCATCACTGTGATATATTTTTTTTAGAAAATTTATTATTGTGATAAAATTTCTTTAAAGAATTTATCAATGTGATAAAATTTCTAAGGAAAATTATCAGAGTGATAAAATTTCTTTAAGACATTTTTAACTGCGATTAAATTTGTTTAACAAATTTATTGCAAGTTATCACTTTATCAGAGTGATAAAAATAATTTCGAAAATTTCTGTCTGTAAAAAAATTTCTTAAAAAAATGTATCAATGTGATAAAGAAAAATTTTCAAAATTTATCAAAGTGATAAAATTTTTTTTCAATATTTATCAAATATTTATAAAATGTATCACTGTTATAAAATTTATTTTGAAAATGATTACTGTGATAAAATTTCCACAGAAAATTAATGAAATTGATGAAAGAAAAATTTTCAAAATTTATCAAAGTGATAAAATTTTTTTTCAATATTTATCAAATATTTATAAAATGTATCACTGTTATAAAATTTATTTTGAAAATGATTACTGTGATAAAATTTCCACAGAAAATTAATGAAATTGATGAAATGTTAGAAAATTTAGCATAGTGATAAAAGATTCTGAGAAGATTTTTCATATTGATAAAATTGGTTTTATTAAACTTAACCACAGTTAAAGTTTCTTCAGAAAATCCATGACTAGATTTGGTATTCCTAAAAAAAGTCCAGCAGATTTTCTTAGAAAAAAAATGTTATCCCTGTAATAGGTTATGCCAAAAAAATTTTAATAATTTTTCGCTCTTTAAAGTTCAAGCCAATGTAGCGAGTATTTCAAATATAAAGATTTTCATTTGCATATTGCCACGGGTAGATTTCAACGCCTAGAAATTAATATGCATAACACGCATTTTTATTAATTCCTTATTTTTGCAATCCACAAAAAGTTACGTTTTTATTAAAATATGACTGTAATAAAATAAATATTTTGTTTTTTTGCAAATTAAATAACAAAGGTTTATAAATATTTTTACTTGACTTAACAGCAATTACACATGCAACGCAAGTCTTAAAAAAAAAAAAAAATACCTTAAAAAGGACACAAACAAAATATAAAAATATATGTTTACACCTTTAACTAAACTATATCGCACTTGATCATAAAGAGGGTTTTAACTCAAAACATACAAATATTCAGTAAAAGCAAAACCATTTTTAATTTAATATTAAAAGCATATGAAAAAGATTTTTTAAACCAACATTGTTTCATTACCAAAAAGTATACAAAATGGCACGATATTACGAAATTGCGTGTCGATTTTTTCCAAGAAGTAAATAAATAAAAATTTTGAGTTAATATCATCTTTATCATCAAGTGCCATATAGTCAAAGATTTGATTAAGCCTTGAACTCTGCGTTACAATTTGTGGCCTTAAAATGTGTATAACAAATGACTTAATATTCAATGACTCTCATAAACAGCGGAAACTGAAGGAATTACATACTTTCTTTTCGGTAAACACACAAAAAACTTTTACTAAATTTTTCCATTGAATTTGTAGCGATAATTGAAAATGTCACTGAAGCACGTTACAACAATATTGCACAAACTTTCTTGAAAATTCCTTATAAAACAAAACCCCTTTTAAATCTTGTCAGTGTTCAAAAGTGAAGCCAGGAAGAGAAGTATGAGCACAAGTAAATAATGTTTTCTTAATTGCGCTGCCATTGGTCACGCAGCGTAACGAGAGATCTTTAAATTTTCCAATTGTGGGCGAAGCGAGAAACACGAAACCACGAGTTTGGCTAAAGTTATAAAGTTTTGTTGTTTAAATATTAAGTAAAGAGAGAAAAAAATCCTTTTGTTTAAAACAAGTGCTTTAGGAATGAAACTACAAGTTGTTTTCGATGTATAAAAAGAAGTTTAAATGTAATCTTTAGGTACCCTACAATTAAATTTAGTGTGTTAAATTTATCACAAACAAAAACAATTTTTAAAATATAATAAAATTTCTTTAGAAAATTGATCACAGCGAAATTTTTTTAAGTGCTCCATTTTATAAAGATTTAAAATTAAATCTCTGTGATAAATTTGTTTAAGAATATTTCTTGCATTTTATTTTTCTACAATAATTTTATCACTGTGGTACATACAAATTTAATCATTTTACTTGAACCTTTTTGGACAGCTTTTAGAAGGAATACAATTTAATCACTGTAATAAAATTTCTTTAGAAAATTATGAACGTTATCCCTTTCCTACCGGCTATGACTTACAGTAAAAAAATATAAATTTTTCGTTTTTATTATGTATAAACATTATAAATGAAACCAATTATTGATTTTAAAAATTTTTTATTTTGACTCTAAGTATTACTTTAAGGACCTAGACTTATAAGTACCGTCAGTTTATTAATGTCAGAGATGAAAAAAATAATTTTAAGGCATTAACACTAATTATTTGTCTCATGATATTCATCAAAACAGTTTTTCTTTTCGTTCAGGCATAAAAACACATCACAGTGAGAGCACTTGGAATAAGGCTTAGATTGTACGTTCTTCATGCTACATTCCTCACATCTCCCTCGTCTTTCCACAAACACTGGCCAATGAATACCTCTGTTGCCAAGCCTTACATCCTTCAATGTGGAGAAGTCTATTTTGCGCCTTTTATTTGAACAAGGACTTGAAACATTGTCTTTTGGTGTTCGTTTTTTCCTACCCACATCTTTCATAGTCATCAAACCTTGGGCTACTGACCTTCTTAAATCTTTGACTGTAGATTTTTCAATTATAAGTCCATGTACAATATATGCGTTTACAAAAGCGATATCTAGCATACCCCAGAATATCCTATGCCACCATTTAGGCGATTTACGGTCAACGCAAAAGAGTGCTCTCAATCGATCAGCGGTGTTAACACCTCCCATATATGCGTTATAATCCTTTACGGACCTGGGACAAGTAGCCGTAGACTCAGTTCCATTCTTCTGCTTTCGTAAAACGGAAGTTTCTTCATTGCCATGAAAATTTGAAACAAAATTAACTATTTTATTATCTTTCCACTTCCAGTAACCAATATTTAAATCTGAAAATCTGTGGTCATACTCTCCTCTTTTTAGTTTGGAGTCGATTACCATATTTTTAGGAATGCCCTTGCGGTTTGACCTTATTGTGCCGCATCCAAATGTTTCTTCACTTTTTAACTTTTCGAGTAAAGAAACAGAAGAGAAGAAATTGTCATTGTCAGAAATTCTTGTTCAGTCAATTCCAATACTACTCTTTCCCCTAAAGTATATTCAGAAAACTTTGCTCTGATTTTATCGTCTTTTCCTTGGTATACAATAAATTTTTTTAATAAACCTCTCTGATCAGCTAATCACCATAACTTGTATCCTCTTTTTATGGGTTTCATGGGCAGATATTGTTTGAGTACAGACCTACTCTTAAATTTTAACATAGATTAATCTACACTCAATTCTCTGGTTCCGCGATAACACTCAGCAAATTTTTGGTTTAGCTTGTCCACTATAGGTCTTATCTTATATAACTTTTCCTTACAATTGGGAGGTATTTGGGAATTGTCATTACAGTGTAAATTTGACAATATAGCGGCAAATCTATCTCTTGGCATTGTCGTACTTATAAGTGGGTTGTGTAGATCCGGAGCAGAAGAGTAGTGATCAGTTCAAGCAGGACGAGTATTGTAACCCATAAAGAAGTTTATGCCAATAAAAGCCAAAAGCTCTTCCTTCTTAAGATTGAGAGTCTTGTTATTTTGGGTGGCATACACATTGCTTTGATAAACAACGTCATCAAGAATTGTTTAAATAAGTGCCAGAAATACATCCGTAGACGTAGAGCATTTACTAAAGCATTCCTCCACGACAGAAGTGTTTTCAGAGTATTCTGGTAAAAAAGTCTCAACATTTCGTTTTTTCCATTTCCTTTTCTTTGACTGCGATGACTTACCAATGGTAGCTTCGGCAGACTGTGAAGGTGTAGAAGAAGTTGCAGCTTCAGAAGGTTCATCATCTGCTGCATCTTCAGCATCCAATGTGTAAAGAGACTCTTGTACTGCTTCATCAAGAAGATCATCAATGCTTATTGGGGGCTGATGGATGACATTTTCATCATCAGATAATTCTACATCTGAGGCGAAATCACATTCTGGGATATCCTCGATCAATAATGCTTCTATTAGATCAATATTTTTAGAAATAATAAGTAATCATCGCAAAAATATACATAAAAATAACAGAACTAAAAAAATTCCTAAAGTCACTGTCGGTACTTATAAGTCCCTTACGGTTTTTTGCAGATTTTATGCACAAAAAACGTATAAAATACCTTTGTAATAATGAAAACACTTTACAACAGGTTTTAAACCTACTATATACCAAAAATAATATTAGTTGCCTTGTAAATTTTATAAATATATTGCAAAGAAAAATACGAATTTTTTTCTTACCAATGCACCTTCAACTTCGAAGTTCAATGTGATACTAATCGGGGGGTTTTTACTTTTCTTCAACAGAAATTTTTTTGTTTGACAGCTCAATTGTTTTAGAATATATATTGAGGCAGAGCGTAAGCTGCTGTGATCTTATGTTTTGTAAATTTTTTTGGTAGGCAATTTTTGTAGAAAATGTGTCACCGGTTTTCAAGTATAAAAATCTTTGTTTATGAATCAGAACATCTTTGTCAGATGTCAGAATTTTTCTTAAGAATTAATACCCTGAAGGGGTTTATTTATTATCATGCTCTAACTTTATACACTGTAATAAAATTTCTTTCATTAGAAAATATACCACTGTTATAAGATTTCTTTAGAAAATGTATCACTGTGATAAGATTTCATTAGAAAATATAAGATAAGATTTCTGTAGAAAATATATCACTGTGATAAAATTTCTTTAGAAAATTTATCACTTCGATATAATTTCTTTAGAAAATGTGAATTTTTTTTTAGAAAATTCATCGCCGTGATGAAATTTCTTTAGAATATTAATCACTGTGATAAAATTTCTTTAGAAAATTTTATTGATCACTGTGATACAATTATTTAAGAAAATTTATAATTTTTATACAATTTCTTTAGAATATAAATCATTGTGATATGATTTCTTAAAAATATTAATTACTGTGAGACAATTTATTTAGAAAATTTATCACATCGATATAATTTCTTTAGAAAATATATTCCTTTAGAATATTAATCACTGTGATGAAATTACTTTAGAAAACTTATCACTGTTATACAATTATTTAAGAAAATGTATCATTTTTATACAATTTCTTTAGAAAATGTATCACTGTGATAAAATTTTTTAAGAAAATGTATCACCATTATAAAATTTCTGTAGAATATTAATTATTGTGATAAGATTTCTTAAAAATATGTATTACTGTGAGACGATTTCTGTAGAAAATGTATCCCTGTCATAAGAATTTTTTAGAAAATATGTCACTGTGATAAAATTTCTTAAGAAAATTCATCGCCGTGATTTAATTCCTTTAGAATATTAATCACTGTGATAAAATTTTTTTAGAAAATTTATCACTGTGATACAATTATATAAGAAAATTATTATTTTTATACAATTTCTTTAGAAAATATATCACTGTGATAAAATTTCTTAAGAAAATTTATCACCGTAATAAAATTTCTGTAGAATATTAATCATTGTGATAAGATTTCCTAAAAATATTATTTACTGTGAGACGATTTCTGTAGAAAATTTATACCTGTCATAAGATTTCAATTCTTCACTGTGATAAGATTTCTGCTGAAAATTTATTCCTGTCATAAGATTTAATTAGAATATTTATCACTGTGATAAAATTGATTAAGAAAATGTAGCACTGTGATACAATTTTTTAAGAAAATTTATCATTTTTATACAATTTCTTTAGAAAATTTATCACTGTGTTAAAACCTCTTAAGAAAATTTATCACGGTGATGAAATTTTCCTTAGAAAAGTCATCACGGTGATGAAATTTTCCTCAGAAGATGTTTTACTGTGGTGAAATTTCTTTAGAAATTATATCAGTGTCATAAAATTTTTTAGAAAATATATCACTGTTATGAAATTTCTTTAGAAATAAAATTTTATACGAAAATTTTTCCCTAAAACAATTTTTATTAGAAACTTGATTATTGTGATAAAATTAAAATTTTCTTTGAAAGATATCACTGCATTTAGTTTTTTTTTAGAAAATATAACGCTGTTTTGGTGTTTTTTTTATGTTAAAAGTCCATTCAGCAATATGTGGGGTATTCTTGTGCTTAACTAATGCAGCCCGAATTTAATTCGTTTCTGCTGAACTCAAATTTTTTTAAGTTTAATAAAAGAATAATGAAAACTTCTTGTGTTTACCTCGTTGAATTTTAAATAAAAAAAAAAGTTTTAATGAACTTAAGTTTTCAATCTTAACCAAAAAGTTACAAAATTAAAAATAAATTGACCGTCTAAAGAGCAAAATGATGAGAGCTAATGAGAGTTGAAAATTAAAGAAATAAATTGATTCAGTGTATGAAACCATTAAAATCCAAGTAGTTTAAGTTTTGCGTGTACCACTTTTAACTGATTTAAGAGGACCGACACAGCGGTGTTAAGCCTGGCCTAGTTCAGTAAATTTTATTCAAAAAACATAATCTCGTTTTTTTGGCATTTTACTTTTACATTTTTGACTTCATATATACAACATTACTTTATTACCCTTTTCAGGCTTTAGTTTATCTCTTTATTTTATTGACCTAATAATTTTAAATTTTTCTTTTTTTGAAAACAAAATTACTAAAAAAAAACTTCTACTACCAATTAACCCAAATTTTAGTGTGTATTAAATGGTAAACTTTTTTTCAGAGCAAAACATTGAAATTTATTACAAATAAAGTTTCAAATGGAGCCATTAGTGCTAAAAACATTTTGCAATATTTTTTATAAATGTTGCTGTCATTTTGCGTAGTTATTTGTTTGTTTGTTTTTATAGGTTTTGTACAAAATTTATTAACAATTTTATGACAAAAAACCATAATAATTTATATCAAAGACAAAAAAGAAAAGCATGAAATTATTTGTAACAGACCAAGTGGAGTCAAGGGAGTTTCGTAATATTTGGGAAGTTTGAATTATTAGATTAGGACAGAACTAAATTAGTTTGTATTTGTTAGAAATCTAAGAAATTTTTAACGATATTTTAATAATATTGAAAAAAGAAAATTTTAAAAACTACACCAACAAAAGAAATCTGTGCAAAATGAAATTAAAACCAAGACTTTACAAACTTTATCTTATTATCTTCTTCCAAAAATTTTTTTTTTCATTTTGCCAAAATTTGCTTTTCATAGGAAATTTTGCCAAAATTTACTTTTCATAGGATATTTTGCGATAATTTGCTTTTCATAGGAAATTTTGCCAAAATTTGCTTTTCATTGGAAATTTTCCCAAAATTTACTTTTCATAGGATATTTTGCGATAATTTGCTTTTCATAGGAAATTTTGCCAAAATTTGCTTTTCATAGGAAATTTTGCCAAAATTTGCTTTTCATAGGAAATTTTGCCAAAATTTGCTTTTCATAGGAAATTGTCCTAAAATGAGCTTTTTATAGGAAATTTTGCCAAAATTTGCTTTTCATAGGAAATTTTGCCAAAATTTGCTTATCATAGGATATTTTGCGATAATTTGCTTTTCATAGGAAATTTTGCCAAAATGAGCTTTTCATAGGAAATTTTGCCAAAATTTGCTTTTCATAGGAAATTTTCCCAAAATTTACTTTTCATAGGATATTTTGCGATAATTTGCTTTTCATAGGAAATTTTGCCAAAATGAGCTTTTTATAGGAAATTTTGCCAAAATGAGCTTTTTATAGGAAATTTGGTCAAAATTTGCTTTTCATAGGAAATTTTGCCAAAATTTGCTTTTCATTGGAAATTTTCCCAAAATTTACTTTTCATAGGATATTTTGCGATAATTTGCTTTTCATAGGAAATTTTGCCAAAATTTGCTTTTCATAGGAAATTTTGCCAAAATTTGCTTTTCATAGGAAATTTTGCCAAAATTTGCTTTTCATAGGAAATTGTCCTAAAATGAACTTTTTATAGGAAATTTTGCCAAAATTTGCTTTTCATAGGAAATTTTGCCAAAATTTGCTTATCATAGGATATTTTGCGATAATTTGCTTTTCATAGGAAATTTTGCCAAAATGAGCTTTTCATAGGAAATTTTGCCAAAATTTGCTTTTCATAGGAAATTTTGCCAAAATTTGCTTTTCATAGGAAATTTTGCCAAAATTTGCTTTTCATAGGAAATTTTGCCAAAATTTGCTTTTCATAGGAAATTTTGCCAAAATTTGCTTTTCATAGGAAATTTTGCCAAAATGAGCTTTTTATAGGAAATTTTGCCAAAATAAGCTTTTTATAGGAACTTTTGCCAAAATTTGCTTTTCATAGGAAATTTTGGCAAAATTTGGTTTTTGTAGGAAATTTTGGCAAAATTTGGTTTTTGTAGGAAATTTTGGCAAAATTTGCTTTTATCGGGTGATTTTTTAGCTATTATCTTTTTGGCAACACTGGTTTAAACAGCTGATGTTTGTTTCGTGTTTTGTTTCACTGTCAAACATCTTCAGTTTGGTCTATAATTTAACCATGAATCGTCTTACAAACGAACAACGCTTGCAAATTATTGAATTTTATTATCAAAATGCGTGCTCTGTTAAGAAAGTTCATCGCGCGCTTCCTGTGTTCAGCGACGAAGCTTATTTTTGGCTCAATGGGTACGTTAATAAGCAGAATTGCCGATTTTGGAGTGAAGATCACCCAGAAGCATTGCAAGAGCTACCAATGCAAGCATCATTGGACCATACTTCTTCAAAGATGATGCGAATCGTAACGTAACTGTGAATGGTGAGCGCAACCGTGAGATGATATCCAATTTTTTTTTGCCCAAAATGCAAGAGCTTGACTTGCATGACATGTGGTTTCAACAAGACGGTAACATATGTCACACAGCACGCTTAACAAAGGACTTATTGAGAGGCGAGCTCGGTGAACATTTTATTTCACGTTCGGGACCGGTCAATTGGCCGCCTAGATCGTGCGATTGACCGCCTTTAGACTATTTTTTGTGGGACTATGTTAAAGCTCATGTCTATACACACATGCCCGCTTCAATTGACGCATTGGAAGACAACATTGAAGCATTTATTCATGAGATACCGGCCGAAATGTTGGAAATAGCATGCCAAAATTGGACTTAGCGGATGGACCATTTGAGGCGCAGTCACGGTCAACATTTGAATGAAATAATCTTCAAACATTAAATTATATGGACTGTACTATCGATTCAAATAAAGATTTAATGCATTTTTCTGAATTGTATGTGTTTTTTTTTTAACTTTCCTATAGCTCTTAAAAAATCACCCATTATTATGAAATTTTAACAAAATTTGCTTTATTATTTTATTACTTGCTTTTTAGAGGAAATTGTGTTAAAATTTGCTTTTTATTTATATGATGAAGTTTTGCCAAAATTTGATTTTATAAGAAATTTTGCAAAAATTTGGTTTCAGAGAAATTTTGCCAGGATTTGGTGTGATAAGAAATTTTGCCAGGATTTGCTTTTATAAGAAATTTTGCCAGATTGACTTTTTATAAGAAATTTTGCTGAAATTATATTTTCATAAGAAATTTGGCCAAAATTAACTTTTTATAGAAAACTTGTCAAAATTAAGTTTGTATAAAAAATAAACTTTCTGTAGGAAATGTTGCCACAACAACTTTTTATAGGAAATTTTTAATTTTAACTTTTTTTTAGGAATTTTTTCCATAATTAACTTTTTTCAGGAAATTTTGCCAAAATTAAATTTTTATGAGAAATTTGGGCAAAATTATATTTTTAAAGGAAATTTGCCAAAATTATTATTAATAGCCAATTTTGCCAATATGTAGTTGCTATTTAAAGGAAAATTTGCCTAAATTTGCTTTTTAAAGGAAATTTTGCCAAAGTACGCTATTTATGGAGAATTTTGCCAAAGTTTGCTATTGATAGAGAATTTTGCCTTAATTTTCTATTAAAAGAATATTTTGCCAAAATTTGGAAGTTTTTAAGAAATAAAATTTTTATAGAACTACTGATATTAATTTCTATTGTTTCATTTAAACTACTCTAGATTTTTACATTTCTATTCACAAAATTAAATATTAAACTTATTTTTCTTTTAACACAAACAGACTCACATAAATACACATGACCATTAGCTGGCTGTGAAAAAAACCAGTGTTACTTGAAAACATGTCCTTTGCACTGACAATGTTGGTTAGAAAATTTGGTTGTTGTTGTTACGTATTCCATAGTCGCTTCTGCTTTTGTTACTTTTGATGTTTTTTTTTTAATTTTTTTTGTCCCTGTGATTTTTGGTAGAGTAAACAACGTTAAAAAACTAGACACATAAACCAAAGTAATACTGCTAACCGACAGGCCCCTTGAAAAACAAACAATAAAAAATTTTTTTGCTAAAAAACTGCATATTACACACACGTACGTATCTTTATGTGTGTAACATGCAGTTTTTTTTAGTACTATACAGTTGTTTGTTATGCAAAAGTCCAACCATTAACATGGTGTGTGTTTGGGCTTAGTATATTTAAGGATGGCTTTGTTTGTAAAGATGTGTGTAAGCGTTTTATTAGTGTTATAAAGTATGGGAAAAGGAAATTGGTACTAGGAATAACAAATATTAATTAAGTGAAATATTAAGAAAGCAATATTTTAAAACTAAGCTCTGACATAAAATAGAAATAAAGCAAGGCTTTGTACTAAAAACTGGAATAGAGTATGATAATCTTAAACAGAACATGTTTCGGAACCAAACAAGAGTATACCATAGAACCCTTACCATAGTTTGAATTTAAAACTAAGTCTAATCTAGAATTAAAAAAAATTCTAACCAACACCTGCACCAGAACTTGATCTTGACTAAAACTGATCTGACTTTGAAGGGAAACTTTACTTAAAACTGAAATCTATTCTATAATCTGTACTAGAACCTCAACTTAGAAATTAAGTACAATCTGGAGTTAAACATAAAATGAAAGCCAGCCAGGAACTTAAACAAAGCAGAACCACAACTTTAGCTAAAACATTTTCTAGAACCTAATCTTAAGTCTAAACTTAAACCTGAATCGAGATTTAAACTACAATCAAAACTAGATCCTACAATACAAATCAAGTCTAGAACGTAAACTGATACTTTACATTATAAACCTACATTGAAATATAAACTCGATTTAAAACAGAACACCAAATAAGAACCTTATCTCAAGCTTTAGTAATAACCTTAACTAGAATCTAAATTTGAACTTGGCAAAGAAGCTGCACTAGAAGTTCCTGAGCTAAAGCCAAAATGGAACCAAAACTAGGACCTGTTAAAGAACCTTAGCAAGCAATTAAAGTAGAACTGGAACTTAAACCTCAATTAGAACCAGATGTTTAAACAAAATGGTAGCATGAACAATAATCTTAAAAAAACCCAAAACTATAATCCAACCTAGAGCTTGAACCTTAATCTAGAACCTAAAGTTAAACCTTAATTAAAAATTTAAATAGATTCTCGACTGGAACTGGGACAAAGCAAGCACCTAAAATTTAGCCCAAACAAGAACCAGAACCTGTAACTTAACAAATATACAACAGAAGGCTGAGCTCAAACTGAACTAAAACCCAGACTAACACCTGAGCTAAACCTGAACTAAGAACTAACTTAGAAATTGGATTAGAACCTTAACTGAAACCTTAACTTGATTGAAAGCTTGAACTAAAACAGTTATCCAAACGGCAATCTAAATAAGAACCTAAAGTGGAGTTTTAACCTAAACTGGAATCTCAAGTAGAACCTAATCAGCAAGGTTCAGTAAAACCTGAGCTTAAGCTTGAACAGCAGACTAGTGCCTAAGCTAACTAGAAATTGAAAATTTTTTTAAAATAAAACCTAAGGTTAGGTTAGGTTAGGTTCCATGGGCAGCCATCAAAAGACAGCTCACTTGGGTCCTACGATGGTCCCTTTGTGATACCCGGCGCCAATGCCCATCCCTTAGAGCAGTTACTCAGATGGCGTCACTGCAAGTTCCAACCACTTCGTCTTCCTGGCGAAGAGAAGGAGCGATTTTAGTTCCTTCCTGGATAGATCCCCCAAGCAGGAAAACACCGGTTCCCCAAGGTATTCTTCCCTAATGCCCCGCAATCCAGGGCAATGACAAAGGAAGTGAAGCACAGTCTCCTCTTCCTCCTCGTTCTGACAACTCCTACAGTAGTCGTTAAATTCCAGACCCATTCTTGCAGCCTGAGTCCCCACCGGCCAGTGTCCAGTCAAAACCGATATCACCGTCCTAATCTGATTCCTGTTGAAACCAAGTAGAGAGCTAGTTCTCCGTTCGTCATATCCAGGCCAAAGGATCATGGATATCAAGCAGGTGGACTCACAAGTCCACCGCATCTGCGCAACTCTATACGACTCGCGCCTGATAAGTAGTTTACGGTGAGCCATTGGAAGACCAACAAATTGGTCGATGAATACGTCATCCATGCGACCACCTTGTCTGGCCAGCCCATCTGCCACTAGATTGCCCGGGCACTCCGAGTGACCCGGTATCCATATAAGCGTTACCATTGAATGTTTCGCAATCTCATCCAAAGACATCCGACACTCTACAGTTAACCTAGATGTCGTATAGACACCCGCTAGGGAAGCAAGGGCAGCCTTGCTGTCAGTAAATATACGTATATCTCCCGATATGCGTTGATACCTCTGCCAATTTACCGCCCGCCTTATAGCCGAGATCTCCGCCTGCAGGACACTACATCCATGCGGCAGACGAAAGGAAACCTTCACATCCAGTTCCTCTATGAAGAAACCTCCGCCAACCCTCTCACCTTTCCTCGAACCATCAGTATAAACCCCTAGGGTTGGTTCTCGGAAAGTATCCAACAGCACGTTTTCGTGCGCCACTTGTGTCACGAACCCCGCACCAAAGAACGGCACCGGGGTGCAGAAAATAAAACCTAAACTAGATCCTTAAATTAAACATGAATTGGAACATTAACCAGGGTCTAAATTAAAACTTAATCCAAAAAGTTTAGTAAGACCTGAATTAAGTACAAAACTTCAAGCTTATTAAGAACCAAAACTAAAACATAAACTAGAACTTAAAATTGAATCTTAGGAAGAACCTGAAAGAGAATGTGAAGGAGAGCCTGAAGTAGAGCCTTATCCACAAGCCGAGATAAGGCTAAACTAGAGCTTAAACGAGAACTTAAAAAAGATCCTAAACTAAAACTTGTATATGCATTTGAGTCTTAACGACAAGTTAAACCTAAATATAACCTTTACTTAAATCTTAACTGTAGTCGAAGTGAAAGATGCTTGGAATTAAACTTAAAGTGGAAGCTTAACAAGAACTTAAGCTAGAATTGGAACTAGAATACAATTTTACCTAAATTAGAGCTAAAGCTAGAAAGAAGTAGTATTTATTCCCTCATCTGTCCTAATTCATGAAGCAGAAACTGTATTTTAAAATTTGTATCTGTATATGTGTATTAGCCAATACATTCCCAGCGGTAAATATTGAATGGGTTGCAAGCGGCAGGCCTTTTTGAGGCGTCTATACTCTTTTCTAAAAAATTCGCTTTGTATGATATCCTGCCTTCAGAAGTAGAAAGCATAAATTTTGTTTGAAGGACCTTTCAAATATATTCAGTACACATTCTTTAAGAAGGGAGAAAGGGAGTTGTTCAGTTTTTTTTAAAGATCTCCATTACTTCTTTCTTTGGCAAAGGAACGAAGTTGTTACTAAAGGGAGTGTGGCAGGAATTGCTCCCAATGACAACCTGTGTATAAAATAAATAAGTTTGGAAATCGGTGAGGAGGGCTTGTGTCTACTAAATAAGGCTTTCTATTAGGCCTCTTTACTCATTCTTGTTACCGCTGGCTTTGTATTTGTTTTTAGGTTTCTTTTCCATGTTGATTTTATGCATACGACTGTTATGTGTTGAACAAGCGATTCATTTATTTGTTCAGTTTGTTGTTTAGTTTAGCAAGAGCAGAGCGAAAAAGAAACTCGAAAACAAGAAAATGAGACCGATATTCGCCGCGGCTTTTAAAGAAAATTTTAAATATCCGTTTTTTAAAAGAATTATTTTTAATAGAAAAAGCGCAATGGTTTTTATTATTCAATAGTACAAGGTGGCGTCAAAGTCTCTACGCAATCGGAAGATGCTATAATTTTTGCAAATGCCGGTAAATGTCTGTTCTGCTTTGAAATTTGAGATGAGAATAGCTAATGCATATACGTTCATAAGAAATACAGCGCTCCTCAGGGGTGAGAAATAATTGTTTTGAGTTCTTGCGTAATATTTCACCGGTGACATTGGCGCGTGAATAAGCAGAATTATCGCTTTTGGCGAGCCACTACACTCGCTTCAAGCAGGCGCTACAGATACATGCTTAACGACTTTATCCCATCTCAACTCAAAGAATTAAGCCTGTAAAATATGTGGTTCCAATTGTATATAGCAACGGCGTATACCGCCCAAAAACAACAGCAATTCTGAGGGCATCTCCGGGTTGCCTGATCTCTCGTTCTAATGATTTGCACTGTTTGGTCTTATTTATGTGGTGTTTCTTAGAGTCCTGAAAGAGAACATCCGTCAGGAACGCGGAAATCTATCGGCGGAAGTTCTGAAAAGAGTGATGGGCTCTTATAATCTTTTTTTACTTAAGACCAAAGTTTTCCTTTGCAGTCAAAAGATATCGGGTATTCACTTTTGCACCACCTTGAATATACAAGTTTTTCAGAACTGAATAAAAGCACTACTACTTACTTTCAGTTTTTTAGCGAGTTAGAGTTAGAGTTATGCTTGGCCACCTCTCTTGTAAAAACTGTTTTGGTACTTTTGAAAGGTAACGATGTCCAAAATGTCACTCTCTTTCTAAGAATTGCTTGAGTGGGTGCCCACTGTTGAATTAAGAGTTTACGAGTCTGACCTAAACAACCATGCTTTAAATCCTCTCCTAAAAGAAGAACTTCTCTTACTCGGTCCCATTAACCTTTTCTCAGTATGTGTGTACATTTGGCTTTAGTTAAGTTGGCCGGTTTTTTTTTAGCTTTTTTCTGTTTGGTCGCTTCTAGTTTTGTTTGTAGTCAGCAACAACTGCCAAGTTGTTTAACTAAAATGGTGTTCGTTTTTTGCTTTTTCGTTCTATTTTTTGTTGTTTAGAATTTTACCACGTTTTTTTTTGTTTTATTTAGAGAATAAAAAAATAATAAAAAAAAACTTTGTACAAAAATATTCGCAAAGGAAAAAAAGTTCATTAACATGTCAACACAAAATGTTGGTTTCAGAAAAAAACAAACAAAAAAATATCAACAAAACCCATGAAAAAAATTGTTGTGTGATTTTTAGAAGCAATTTTTCGTTTGTTTTTTTCAGTGGTTTATTTCGGTTTAAGTTTATTCAAAAGGCTTCCTAACTTTTTCAAGCAATTTGTTTATGTTTTTGTCATTGTGATGGCTTAAAATAAAGTAATATTTTTCTAATAAACTTTCAATGAAATGATGGGTGTTGTTTGGGTCTTATTGAAATTTTTGTTTTAAAAAATATTTTGCTTATAAAAAAAGGTGATAATGAACAATTAGCAAAGAAAAGGAAGAAAAAACTTGGAAGTTCTTTTTGTTACCAACAAGTGAAGAAGCAAAAACTGAAATACAGACGAGCATAAGAAATGAGTTTGAACATGAAGAAACTAAACCTTAACCTTAAAAAAAAAACTTACAAATCGAATTTGCTCAATATGCCACACAATAAAATTTTAACTGGGTGCTTGAACTAAAACGAAATGTTACTGTCAAACTGGAATCTGAATTGCCGCTTAAAGTAAAATTTAAACAAAGACCCTAAAAAGAACATAAACAAGAACATGGTCTGGGAACTAGGCAAGAGTCTGAAGTGACTTTGAATCAAAATCTATGCAAAATTCCAACCTTGAAACTATAAAATAAAGTCATCTTCCAGACTTGCAATTTTTGTTGATGATATTTTCAAAAATTCTGCACCAGTGTCTCTTCTCGTTTTCTTTTTTATAATTTATGAATAAATACAAATAAACCTACAGCCAACTTTAAGTTAACAAGTGCAGTACATTAAACTGAGTACCCCTGCCCAATCGCCTCACCCTTCTCTCAAATAAACTCAAGAATTGCTGCAAAAAAAAAAACTGCAAGTCTGGCCGATGACTAAGTGAACCTGAAAGCCTGAAAGCAAATACTTTATGAACTAAAAGTCGAAATAAAACTAGTCCAGAACCTAAAACAACTGGCACTTTTGCTACAAACTGAGTTTAAATTAAAGTAAAATTAGTCTTCGGTCTGAGCTTCAAACTAATGGCCTGTTCAGCGATTTCGAATGAAGACTTCGTTTGCTTAACTTACATGTAGAACAAAAACCATTTTTTCTAATTTTAAATTTAAATTAAGCGAACAAAGTCTTCGTTCGGAAATATATAGATGAACAGGCGCTCCTTATTATTGGTATCCGAACTAGACGTTATAACGGTTCATCCATTTTTCGGTTCCAAAAGTAAAGTTAAACAAAACTTACACAAAGCTATGATTTCGATAAAACATTTTTTACAATGCCATTTAGATCGCATTTAGATTGGTTGCAGCAGTCGATCCTTCGATGTAGGTTTTGACCACTCTTTCGCACTTGAAACTTAAGCAGCTCAACTACGTTGGCTAATCGGTCGAAACTCAAACTTATCCTTAGACAACAAAGTTCTCTTTTACAAGACTCATCATAAAACCAATATGGACATCAAACATCCAGAAGCTACAAAGAAGACAGTCTAGGATATTACGGCATCCAGGAAGAAATTAAAAAGTATTCAGTCAAATACATAGATAAACTAATGGTCCATCCCAACTACCTTGCTCGGGATCTGATAAAGTTCGAAGGTCACCGGAGGCTGAAAAGATCCGACACTTTGAGCCTAGCAGGCTTTTTTGACACTTGAATGAAATTAATTAGCGGTTACATTGGTAACGGCTAACAAATACCAATAAGAATAAGGATTAAGCTTTGAATACATATTCTAATTTTCGACAAGAAAGATTCAATAAAAAAATAAAAAAAATAAAAAAAAAAATAAAACTCTTTCGCACGTTTTGGGCAGTACCTCGGCGATAACTTTATGAATGTTAGTTTGCAAATCCTCCTACAAAACAAAATTTTTTATTGTTTACGTTTAAAGGCCCAACCTTAATATGCATAGCCTTGCTTAATCTACTGTCAAAAATTAACAAAAAGTCTCTCAAATGTATTTAAAAAAACAAAAACATTTGATTCCGTACGGAATGTGCGATCAGTTTCGCACTTTGCTTAAGCAAATGACAGTGTCATAAATCTTAACAAATATTTTCTTTAAGTTCAATATGGCTTGCCTCATATTGTTTACAAGTATTCGCCCATTTGCTTAAGCCCACTTAAGCACATTATGGTTGCGCCTTTAGTCATACTTTTTGTGAACAACTATTTTGCCAAATTGGCATTCTTACACTAATAAAATCCCTGTTATTTTTGTTAGAGTTGTTAGTTTTGTAGCTACGAGTTAAGCTTGTTGAATTCGCCTTGGTTTTAAACAATATAGACGTAGAAGTGTTTAAAATCGCCTAATTTTGCGAAAAAATCGTCGGTGTAAAATGGCATTTTTTAGTTGATTTTAGCTAGGATGCGTTTAGAGGCCGGCCTTTTTGCTTATTATGGCTTTATGGCTTAAGAGCTGCAGTTTTGAAAAGAAAATGAATAAAAAAAATCACAGCTAATGAGCCGGTTAAGATTCATTCTGTTTTATGGATTCTGTAATTCTTCCTTATATACTCACTTTTCAAGTGTGCTACAAAAACTATGAAATTTGACATACTGATTGTCTACCAATCAGATTGCTGCTTTTAGTTCTCCGCTTTTGATATTTTTTTTTCACTCATATGAAGTTTTGTGTTAGTAGGGTGTCCCAAAAATTTTTTTCTTTCTGATTTTCTTAGGCGCTCAGTTAAAATTTAAAAGCTTATAGGGTAAAGTATTTTAGGTTTTTTTTTTAAGAATTTTCGGAATAGGTTTAGAGGTCGCGCAAATGGAGTTTTCATAAAAAAAGGAGTTTTCGGCCTTTTTTTAACTTTACTCATAACTTGGTTAATACCACGAGTTTCTTCACTCCTGAGGAAACAGTTTTAAAGAAAAGTATCCAAACTTTATTCCTGTGTGAAAAAACTATAAGTTTTGGTGATGAGTTTACTCATTTAGATACCCTTAATTACAATTTTTCGTAATTTTTTCACAAAATTTTGTAATAACGCTTTACAACTTTTTAAGATTGAATAGAAACGAAAAAAACGAATGATGCAGTTTGAAAGACAAATTGATTCTTATTAATATTAATAAACAATTTTTAAATTTGTTCTTACCGTTCCTGAGTTATACCCGTTTTTATCTTTATACCCAGTATATGTTAATTTAAGCCAGTTCACCAATCTTACCCAATCAACAAAAAAAAAACTTTTCTTTTGCTCTGTAAAAAATCATTTATTGAGGTTCTTGTGATGAAGTTTTATACCTTGCAATAAATTCTGGTAATCAGTTTCAGAAGTTGTGACATTAATATAAGTATTAGCCAAAGCCACACCTCGTTCTGCCACATCATTTACCACTTGTAGTTGTTGAACTTTTTTCTTTGCCTCTTGAAATGACTTGTTGGCTTTCCAATTCTCTGGATCTATTTTTAAAAAATCGATTGAAATACTGCAAGCTTCAAAAAAAGTATGACTGGCTTTTGAAATGAATTGTTGAATTTCTTTATTTCTAAAGTTTACTTCTGTTAAAGTTACATTTGCTACTTCATAATCGCTGCATGGAGTATCTGCAAGTTTTTTTTTGTTATTAAGTGCAAAATTTTGGTGTCGATACGTTCATCAAAAAACGCTGAGGCAGCCAATTTCGGAGTTAAGTACCACTGATGACCTAGAAAAGTTTTAAGCGAGGCTTTTGCAACTGCTTTGTTAATTTATAATTTTAAAACTATCCAATTCCGTTAATAGGCTCAGATCATTGAGAGAAGCGCATCGAGGGCACTGGCAGAGGTACCAATATTTGATATATATTCATAAAATAAATGAACTAAATTCAAGCAAGGCATCAACTGTTGATTTGTCTATATAAGATTGCAACTGATTTCGGAAAATGCATATTTTCAAAGAATGGATAATTTTCATCATCCAGCGAGCCCGATTGATGGCTCCTGGAGCACACATAAAATAGAAAGTGAAAATGCTAGCGTGCAACGATTAAAACCTAACTATAAAAATTTATGGAAATATACAATAATTAAAACGAAAAAAGTATCACCATTTTCCATTTTTGTTTTTCTTAATTGTTTAGAACTTATCGCTATTCAAAATCGCGTCACAAGTTTTTATATCTTTCATATAAATTTGAAAAGTAATAAACCGTTTTTTACAGAAGTTGTTAAAAAATTACAAAAGAACTTAATATGTGGAATCGTAATGCACAAAAATATTACCGGAACTTAAAGTTTTTGTATATGGAAATAAAGTTTGGGAAATTTTCTTTAGAAATATTCCGTCAAAAAATTGGTTATTGACAAAGTTATGAGTCAAGTTTCAAAAAAGGACGAAAACCTAGATTTTTAACAAAGACTTGATTTGCGCGACCTCTAAACCTCTTCCTAAAAATCTAAAAAAAAATTCAAAAATACTGGTCCCTATAAGCTTTCAAATTATGCTTGAGCCTCTGACAAAAAAAATTTTGGGACACCCTACTCTATAGGTGTCATATGTTGTGGCGAATTTTGTAAAAGTGATACACAGTGGTATGTATGAACATGCATTTGCTAGTAATACACAGTGTCATGTGCATAAATTACAGCACTTACTTTTGTAGTTAAATTAAGGAATTTTATATGTATTTTATGAATTAAACTATCCCAATTTAATTCAGACCTACACAAAGTATGCAAACTAACTATTTTAAGGAGATGTCCAAACTAAATTTTTTCAAGAAGTTTTTAAGAAGAGTAGCTGTATCTATTTCTTCTCCCACAAAATCACTAAAAATAAAACCGTTTTTCTCACTCCTATTATCTATGTATATTAGGGTGGCAGCTAAATGTATGGAGCAATTTTTTTGTATTAATATTGATGTCTCCCGGGCGGAATATTGTACCACATGGTCTAAAAATGATGTGGAAAAAATTTCAGCCAAATCGGATAACTTTTACCCCTGCCCCTTTGAGGTCAAAGTTCAAATGATAAATAAAAAAAAATTTCCATACAAGCAAAAAATTTTTTTTTCGATTTTTTGACCTCAAAGGGGCAGGGGTAAAAGTTATCCGATTTGGCTGAAATTTTTTCCACATCAGTTTTAGATCATGTGGTACAATATTCCTCCCGGGAGATGTTGAAAATCCAAAGTTGAAATTTAGCTGCCACCCTAGTAATCATGCTCTTAAATAGGGTCAAAAACTGCATTTTTCCAGTTTTTTACCCCAATTTAGAACAAAAATGCGATGTCGAAAAAAAATTTAAAAAACCTGGTATTAAGAGCAACAAAAAATCTTTAATGTGTGCTTATCAAAACTAAAAAAAAAGTTTTTTTTGAAAATTTTTTAGAGTAAGCCCCTAACAAGCCTCAAATTTTTTTTTCAGAGTCACTTTTGAAACTGAAAATCTTGTCCGATCGAAATGAAATTTTTTGTTGTTAATAAGCTTATAAAAAGCTTACTAATATTAAAAAAAAAAAAAAAAAATCAAAAAAAAATTTTTTTGCTTGTATGGAAATTTTTTTTTTTATCATTTGAACTTTGACCTCAAAGGGGCAGGGGTAAAAGTTATCCGATTTGGCTGAAATTTTTTCCCCATCAGTCTTAGACCATGTGGCACAATATTCCGCCCGGGAGATGTTGAAAATCCAAAGTTGAAATTTAGCTGCCACCCTAATGTATATACATATGCAAGTTTTAATTTAATTTACAGGCCAACCGTAATAACAGAGACAAACGTTTTTTAAATATGAAAAATTGCGTTTTTAAAAATCCAAAATAGAAAAATATTTAAAATATTAGATGACTTTGCTTGTTGTAAATTATTCAAGATATCGCTCATCCGCAAAGGCAACAGAAGTTTGAGAATCTGGAAATAGAAATGTGAATTGATAAAAATCTTTAATCATTGGAGTAGCACAATCACAATTAACAAGAAGAACCAAAATTGGATACGAAATGAACTGAGAGATTTAGAAACACAATTTTATCAGAAATCGTAAATAAAATTAGTTAAAAAAATGAATATATTACCAGAAAACAAAGCGTAAACTTTTGTAATTAAATTGGGGCCAACAAGTCAAATACACGCTAAAGCCAATCAAATGTATTTTTTTTTTTTTTTTGTATAAACTGCTGAAGTCTAAACCAGTGTTCGAAAACAAACACTAAATATCGTTTCTTAATGTTCTGTTCGGTAGATTTGTGGACAACATAAACGCTAATAGTGTTTGTGTAGAAAATCATTAAAAAATATAACGTTTCCCTGTTAGTCATCTTTCAAACACAAAAATATTACTGTTTTTATCAAACTCAACAAAAGATGTTCGGTTTTTTTTGAAAATCCACAAACTTCAATGTGTTTGGTTCGGCTCGTTAATGTTCGTCCCTTTTGGCTGGTAAAAAAAAACCAAACATTTTTTACAAAAACAAAATACACACACGAAAAAAACATTATAGAACATTAAAATATAATGTTTGTCTACAGTATTTATTTTTTATTTATTTATTTATTTGATTAAATCTATGGATATGAATCCTTACAGACTACTATATATTACAAAGTTTTATATAAAGGTATTATTAACGAAAAAACTTTGTTAAGACATATTAAGTATTTAAAAACACGATAATATTGCGTTTAATTACATTTATATTAATTGAAAAATCGATTAAGCTATACAATTCATTGGAATTTTTGCATATTCTCCTCAAAGGATCAGCATAATTTGTTTGAACAACAGGAAGGTGCAGAGGTATTAGGTGTCGGTTAAAACGTCGTGGAATATTAAAATTTATGTTACGAAGAAGGAAGTCGGAGAGGACATCGGCATTAATCAAATTAATTAGAAATGCCACATTTAGCATAGTCCTTCGACTTTTTAAAGTAGGTAGTTTAATTATTGATAGCCTCGCAGTATACGAAGGAAGATTCCCAGCATAACGACCAATTGAGCTCCTCAGGCAGAATAAGAGAAACTGCTTTTGAACAGATTCAATAAGGTCTATGTGCATGTTAACTTCAGGATCCCAGACAATAGACCCATACTCCAAAATTGGCCTTACAAGCGATGTGTATAGTTGTTACGTTACATTAGGATCTGTAAACTCTTTAGACCATCGTTTTATATAAGCAAGCACACCACGAGCTTTATTAATCGTCAGTGTAATATGTTTGCAGAAATCTAGCTTAGGATCAAGTAGAATACCAAGATCCAGAAATTCTCCAACTAACTCTAGTTGATACCCGTCCAGGAAATAGTGTAGCATTGATGTGCAATTTCTAGAAAATCGCATGTGCTTGCATTTTTTTAAATTTAGCTCCATTTGGTTATATTTACACCATGCTTAAAAGCTATTTAAATTCTGCTGCAAATACGCCCCATCTGAAGATAATTTGTAGCTGAGAAACATCTTAACATCATCAGCGTACATTAAAACATTACAATGCTTCATTACAAGTGGCAAATCGTTTATGAAAATCGAAAACAGCAAAGGACCTAGGTGACTTCGTTGGGGGGCACTGGAGCTAACAGAAATTTCTTTGGATGTGGTATTATCAAAAAGAACACACTGTTTCCTGCAGGTTAGATACGACCGTAACCAGCACAAAGCGTTGCTAGTAAACCCTAATAAATTCAGCTTAGTGAGAAGTAGGCTATGGTTGATTTTATCAAAAGCTTTGCTGAAGTCAGTGTTAATAACGTCCATAAGTTGGCCATCCTTAAAAGCTCGATTTGTAAGAGTTGTTTGTTGTAAAATATTTGTTACTGCACAGCAACCTTTCCTGAAACCATGCTGGTATGGTGAGATGATTGAGGATACACTGTGGCAGAGAGAGTCTGTTAAGCCTTTTTCAAAAAGTTTGGGAATTGCACTCAATTTTGCAATGCCTCTATAATTCGTTATGTCCGACTTGATTCCTGATTTAAATATCGTTATGATAAAGGATTTCCTCCAAAATTGGGGGAAGTATCCGCATTTTAATGACACATTAAACATAATAGCCAAAGGAGTAGCCAAAGCATGAGCACAATTTTTTAAAACGCAAGCAGGAATGCCATCAGGTCCACTACACAATGACGATTTTATTGTTTTCAAACATAAAACAACCTGAGAAGTATCAATAGATGAAAATGATATTGCTTGATGTTCCATCAGACAAAACGGGTATTCAGTTGATGTATCGTACTGTTGCTTAGAATATGTTGTTGCAAAAAAATCGGCAAACATATTGCTTTTAATCAAATTAATATTAGACTCATTAATTAAATACTTCATAACTCTTGGATAGCCAGTAGATTTTCTTTTCGAATTTACAAAATTATAAAATGATTTTGGGTCACGTTTAAAGTTCCTTTTCATTTTCTCAAGGTAATTTATATATAGTCTCCTGTTGAGAAGATTATATTCTGCTCGAGATACACAGTATTTGCTATAATCATAAGCTGTTCGGTATTGCTTATATTTTTTATAGCATTTGTTTTTAACATTTTTTAATCTTGATAGATGAGGAGAATGTTTAATCACTAGAAGTTTCGGCACACACTCCTCAAAAAAATTATTCATAGTAGTATAAAATGTATTAATCATAGAGTCAATTGAAGCTGGGGTACCATTAGGAATGGATAACAGTTCAAGCCAATTAGTGTTGGTCAAAAAATAGTTCAGGTCATCGTAATTTGTTTTCTTAAAACATAATTTCTTATCGTTTGTATCATCCTGATTACAAAAGGCATCAGACAAAATATTGTGACTAACTTCAAGAGTAGGGTGGTAGCGATCCTCTGGTCTAGTAACTGGTAATGTTCGTGTAATGGTGCAGTTGGTGGGTTCGTTCACAAAAACCAAATCTAGAGTGTTTCCATAATCATTACAAATACAATTTTTTTGGAAAAGACATAAATCAGATCACTACAATTGTTCTGTTTCTAGAAAATAGTTACGAACGGTATTAAGGGTTGTGTATGTCTACACAATCACTAAAAAAATAGATATCATTCCTGGGTGAGTTAGCCGAACGTTAAATAATGTACTGTTTACTTTCGAACACTGGTCTAAACACAATATTTGCGGTGTGGTGCGATTTCTCGTTGCGGGAGAAAAAAATAGACATAATAAAACAGATGACTGCGACGGCATGCCGCGGCAGTAGTTGTCATTGTTTGCTAACATTTTTATTAATTTAATTGTGCATACATTTTTATCATGTTTTTTGTTTACATTAACGTTGTGAATATCGCCAATTATTCAAAAACTATGGCAACATCAAAAAGAGAACGAGTATCAAAAATTGAGAGAGAAAGAAAGTCCGCAATGAAAAAAAATATATTTTAATTTTATGCCGTTCCGCACTGCGGTTTTTTACTTCAAACTCGTTTAAAAAACCGTACCGCAATAAATGATCGTTACGTTGTGTTCAGACTCTTACACTGGAAAATTACTACCAATAAAATAAGCGAAAGTTTCTAAGAAGTTATTTAAAGATATGAAATAATACTAAAGACTATTTTAATAAATAAGTACAAAATTTGTTGTATTATAAGTCGCCAAATTAAGAGCATAAATCGCCAAATTTTTTAAAAGCCATTTTGAACCCTTAAAAAAGCCAAATCGACAGTAAATCAATCGTCAAATCTGACCAACGTGAATAAGAACCATATTGTTCTTATTCTATTATGCCAATCGAAGGTACTTCTGGAATCTTTAAAATATCGTTTGTCAAAAGACACTTTGAGTTAAAAGAAATATACATCAAATATCTGTTAAAAGCCTGCAATTGGACCTCAATAGAGTTAGCACTCAGTAGATGTTGTAAGTCCATCAAATTAGAAATAATTATTTCTGTTTCATTTAACTTAAAGTTTGAGTGGAACAAAATATACATAAAATTTCTCTTAAAAGCCTTCAATTGTACCTCAGTAGAGTGTAGCAGTGAGTAGATGTTGTAAAACAATCGTTTTGAAATTATTATTTCTGTTTCATTTAACTTAAAGTTTGATCAAGTTGCTGTTTAGTTTTCTAAAGGAAGGGAGAGGGGTTGGGTAATTTGTTTAGATTGTAATAGGAATCAGGTAGGAACTTGTTTATTTTATTTCTTCCGTCCGGTTTTTCAAAATGGTCGTCAAAATGTAACTGTTATTGTTGCTTGGCTTGAGTGGTGGGTTGACTTTGTCATTAGGTTGATGGACATACGAGGATGGGAAAGAGAATTTTGTTAGAAATTTTTAAAAGGTTTGGCAATTCTTTCTTCTCAAGCTTTCGCTTAAGTTGCCATAAAATATGTAAGTCCTAAGCGATATTCAATGAGTTTTAGTTTGTGTTTAAATAACATTAAAGATAATATTATTTGTAGGTCTATATTCTTGTTAACTTTTGGTTACTGTTTATATCCTTAAGGTATTCATTCCACTTAAATAATAAGTGTCAATGAATGTTTGTTCTATAAAAGCAAAACGACTCCGATATAAATCATAAACATGTACATATATTATATATGTACATGTCTCTAAAATACTCGTATGCCTTTGTAATATCTTGTCTTTATATAAATGCAATTTACACACACTCAAATACACTAACATACAAATGTCAATGTAATATATTTAAAATTAATTGGCATTTTACTTAGACGCACACAAATGCATTTTCATATGCATACATACATACATTCATACAAGCATATTTAGTATGTGAGAAAGAGAGTTTAATACAAATGTGTCTTTTACAAGTGACATTAACATTAATTGCATTATGACATCATTTATAGGTTTCATATTTCATTTCATTTCTACAAACTCTATTGCAACAAAGGACACTACAATGACAATAACTACAATAAAACAAATAACAATTTAAAATTTAAATGAATTCATTAAACTTGAATTAAAGTTAGTAATTTAAATTGTTTTAATGTATTTTAATTGCTAAAGAAAATAAAATGATTAGAACAAAATTAAAAGAAAAGAATTCAGGAATGCGAATATGACAGGGAAGGGCTGTTAATAGATCTAAGTATATGGCTTAAAGTATATTCTTTAAGGTAATAGTGCTAAAGCTGTTATGATACTTGCTATTTTTTGTATTTTTTCTATATTGGAGAACAGTGCAAATATATTTGCATAGGAAAACTGACTAAGTGTAAAGAGTATGATTATATCATAAAAAATCTTGAAATGTCAAACAAAAATACATGTGTTATCGATAAATAATCTAAGACTGTCAAAAAAAAAAATATAAAATTTTTTAACTTAAAATTGACATTTCCAGATTAATTGTTAGCACTGTTGCCAATTTTTTTAGTTTTTGATCGAAAGAAACGGGTTTTAACTTTTTTTTTTGCGATTTTTAGTTTTTATGACGGTTTTTTGTGGGGAAAAAACGTCGGCAGTATTGTTTGTTTTGTTTACATTTTATCAAATTGTATTTCTTGTTCTTTCTCGCATTTGTTGTTTCATTCAGTCAATCCTAAAAAAATCCAATACAAAAAATAGCAAGTATCATAACACCTTAAGAAAAAAAATTCACATTGGGCTGAGTATTAAGTATTAAAAGTAAAAATAATGATATATTGCTGATTTGTTGCAACGTCGCACACTGGGGCCAAAAGCCATTTTTCCCGGATTGATTCATATTTCCTCAGCTACAATAGCAGCACACACTAAGTTTGATGTAGGTTACTTTAAGATCAAACTTTATATTCCATATAAGAGGGGAGATACGGGTACACCCATACAAAACAATATTTTTTCTTATATCTGAAGAACTGTGAAGCATACTAAATTAAGCTCTTGGATCAAACATCATGTTTCAACAAAATCTTGGCGGTATAAGAGGGGTATACGGGTACCCCCATACAAAAAAATTTATTTTATTTTGCATATCTGAAGAATTACAATAGTGAAGCATACTAAATTTGATGAGCGCATTTCTTAAAACAAACTTCATGTTTCATCAAAACTTTGGTTGTATAAGAGGGCAGGAGACGGGTATATAAATTAAGTTTTGTATGATTACTTTAAGTACGAGTCGTACTCAAAAATTCAAGTACGAATAACACTAAAACGTACTCAAAACAATCCTAAATGTGATTATTATTATTATGTCTTCTGGTTCCTATAAGGAACAAAGAGCCATACCAAAAACTGATTCCTTTCCGTTCTATGCGATGCTTTATGCTTAATTTCTCTTCAACTAAGACCACTTTGAGTAATCTAGCATTCCAGTTGGCGCCTCCATGTGTGCAACTTCTTCTTGTACTACCCTGGGGTGTCCAGTCGATGGCGGCTTTTGCTATGTCTCCTGTCGGCCTGCGCAACGTATGGCCAATCGAACGCCATTTGCGATTAAGGATTTCAATCTGGCCTAAATGGGATAACTTTCACAAATCAGCAACAAAAGCAATTGAACGAGAAGAAAAACATATATTATTTTCATGTTTAACCCTCCGGCTTACGCATGTTTTGATTTTCTGTACACATTGAAAAAAGGTCTGACTAGACTCATGTGTACCACGAAGGGTTAAGAAAAAATTTGAACTCTTGCTTCCCATTTAATTTATATTTTTAGTTAAATAAGAACAGAAGATTTTTAAAGTAAAAATCATATCGGGTATGATGTTGGTGTTTTATCATTCTGTTAGGTGTAAAACGGGTAAGTAAATCAATCATAATAATATCCTCTTTCTAAAATCAACTTTATAATACTTGAATCAAGCGCATTTTCAGATTGATTCAATCTTAGTTTTACCTAAATCAATCTCATTTTCGGATTATGTATTTCAAGTACGAAATCAGGATTGAATATGGATAATTTAAGTATTTTGCGATTGAAAATCAGTAGTTGAATCAATCTTTCTGTACTTGATTCAAGAAATTTCGTACTCACCGTACTATTAATACCGCTTCGGATTGATTTGGATGGATTGATTCTTATTTTGAGTGTACAAAAAAATTATTAATAAAATAATAAACATGATTTACTAAAACTTGTTACTCTGTAGTGTCTCTTAAAATTCTTGTTGTTTTCAATTTACTTGAGACGCTAGAATCACTAAAAAAAATTTCTTTTCGAACACGCTTAGCCGTCTTAACACGGAAATCCAATTGATGATTGCAGACAATTCTTATTTGTTTCACTGAAAAATCGGTCTTCGTTTCTATGCTCTTTATTCCATTTAGTCTTAAACTCAAAAACTGTTAAAGGTATTATTGAAAACTTGAGAGTTGTCCTCCGAATAACCAGTGCATTTCTTTAGTTCTTCTTTTAAATAGGTAATTTTTTCAATTGCAATTTTTCAAAATATCGTACAACATTTGGCGACTGAAAAACAACGCTTGAGCTTGTTCCTGCAAAATTTATATATACTCCATTGAAATATACAAAACAACATTTAAAATATATAATATATAATATATAAATTTAAACACGGCCACGCGTGACTCATGTCCGACTCACGCGTAAGAAATCATACATTTCAACATCTCTAAGAAAACCACACAAAACAATGACAACAAAAACAACAATACAAATTATAGCAGAAGTCGTGAAGCGCTTTTTGTTGGTAAACCTAACGCATCTTGCTACTAACTCGTACATAACTTCTAAAGCGAACCGATGCGCACCATAAAACCACGCTGATTCTTTCAACCTTTAATATAAACTTAAAATCTCTGCTTAATTAAGCCTAATTAATAACTTTCCTTTTTATACCCTTCACCGAAGGTAAGAGGGTATATATAACTTTGTCATTCCGTTTGTATGTTCCACAATATTAATCCTACACCCTATAAAGTATATATATTCTGGGTCCTTATGAAAAGCGAAGTTCAAATCCGGTTGTCCGTCTGTCCGTGTGTATGTTGCAATGGGTTTTCCGAAAACCCCAGAAATTATGTGGACTAGGTTGATGTATATTTATGTCACATATACTCCGTTTAAGTTTGCTATTGAAATTCAGCCAGATCGGTCCAAAAATGACGGAGATATGACCAAAAAACCACGACTACCTCTAAATTTTTACAAAAATCCCTTGTTGTTGTTGTATTTTTTTTTATTTCTGTATATCTTGAGAACGGCAAGAGCCAAAGTTTCCAAATTAGGTACACATATTTAGGTTGCCAATACACACCATCCTACAAAATGTGGGCGGGATTGGGGAAGTGGGCGTGGTACCTCTCGTACAAAAAAAATTAAAAATTTTATAAAAACCTCAATTTAAGGGCTGCCATATGTCCTATGGATATGACTTATATATCAAAATATCGGATATTTTTAGTAGAACATATTTTATAAAAAACTCGGGAAAATCGGTTCAGATACAAAAAGTTATGACCAAAATTTTTTTTTTAAATACCCACTTTCGGGAACCATAGATCTCCCCGAGTCCAAGCTTTATAACTTAAGTAAATGGTAAATTTCTTCTTCAACACGTCGGTATATAAATCTGCCAAATCGGTTAAAAAATGGCAGAGCTATAACCGAAATACTGAATCCCCAAAAATTACTCTTTTTATAATTAACTTTGTTATATATAAATATAACTTAAGTAAATGGTAAAATTCTTCCTTACAACGTCGGTATATAAAACTTTCAAATCGGTTAGACAATGGGTAATTTATGAGCAAAATGCTCCAAAAATGGGCTAAAAAACATCAAAATTTTTATAAAAACCTAAATTTTAGGGCTGCTATACGTCCTATGGACATGACTTATATATCAAAATGTCGGAAATTTGTATGAGTTATAACAGAAATACTGGAGTCTAATCACCGCATACGATATCGAGCAAAATTCATCGAAATTATTTATTTTGGTATCTTGAAACTCGATATCGAATGAAATGTATTGAATTTGAAATAATAGCATTCGACATCGAGTAACTCGACATTACATTTATCGAGTTTTCATTCGATACGCCAGTGTCTATCGTATGCAAGAAAATTCAATAGTTTATTCGATACGATAGTATCGAATCCAGTGAATGCAGTGAATTCCCGAAAATTACTCTTTTATACCCTTCACCGAAGGTAAAAAGGTATATACAATATTGATCCTACACCCTATAAAGTATGTATATTCTGGGCATTTATGAAAAGCGAAGTTCAAAACCGGTTGTCTCTTATTTAAAAAAAAAAAAATATTTACCAGTTTTATTTAGTTTTTGTCTAGTTGCTCTATATTCTGTTCGCACAATGGTGAAGGGTATATAAGAATCGGCACAGCCGAATATAGCACTCTTACTTGTTTATTTTTATTTTCAAAGGTATAATTAACTATAAGGTTGACTCCTTCCAAGTAATAACATTATCAATAGATTAGTTTTTAAGATATGCAATATTAAATATTGGTGTCCCATGGGGATACCACTCCCCTGCTGATATATAATTAACATTTTGGGGTTTAGAAGATCATACTGCAAAGAGTTAAAGAAATTGGGTGCAGTGGCTCTTAAGATATCTTAAGACTCTGAAGATCTTAAGCGATACTAAATATTGGCATTCTATGGAGGGAACCATTTCCCCCTGCTCCTATCCTACCCTAATTTTTTCTAAAACTACGCTGATTCTTTTAACCTTTGAAATAACCTTAAAATCTCTGTTTAATTAAGCCTAATTAATAGCTTTATGTCCACTTTAATTGAGAAAATAATTTTTTTTTGCATATCCCGTGTAAACTTAAAAAATAAAGGCACTTCCACAAATAATTTTTTTACCCAAATTTAAGCTACACATTTACCTGAGCTTGATGATTGCATGGTTACATTTATCACTTTTTAAATTCACTTGCGGTAAATCGGATTTATTTACGAATTTTTTTTTTTTAATTAATTTCAACGCGTCACTACAAATTATTATTTTTTTGCCGACTGAAGCAGAACTTTGTGCACAAGCGGGTACTTTCAGTTTTCACAGTACTTGAACTTTGATTTTTGGATTAATCCGTGAAATCACTGCCTTTTGCCCCTGTGTGCGTCGTCATCACTGAAAAAATACATTTTGAAATAAACGTGTTTAAAGTAGTGATCGAAAATAAGCACTTAATGTCACTCCTTAGTGTTCGGTTCGGTAGATTTGTGGAAAACTCAAAAGCTTATAGTGTTTGTATAGAATATCCTCAAAAAAAAATAACGTTTCCTTGTTTGTCATCTGTCGAACACAAAAATAAAACTGTTCTTATCAAACTTACAAAAAGATAAAAACATTTAATACCGTTCGGTTTATTTTTAAACCACAAACTTTATTGTGTTCGGTTCAGCACATTAATGTTCGTTCGTTCCTATGGGGGTGCTTTAAAACCATGGTAGATAAGGACATGACGGCATTAACGCTCAATTGAATGGGAGATAAAGCCATAATGGCCTTATTGCCCAATCATTGAGAGGTAAGGTCATATTTAAAATTTTGCGAAATGAGAGATATAGCCATATTTTTTTTCGCAAATGAGAGATAAAGCCATATTTTTCCAGAATATTGCCATGCATGGTGTAAACATTCTGTAAAAGGGGAAATCCTTAGTTATTATTGAAAAACATTTTTTTATTCTTGTGACGCACGCAGGAAAGCTTTATTCAGCGAAGCCACCTGCCACGTCCTACTGGAGGAAAAAACCCCTAAGCACGCAGAAAAATTTTAGTATGCGAAGCCAGATTTCAATACTTAAGTTTAGTGTCTCCGGAACTGAAATGAGAGATAAAGCCATTTTCTAATATTGCTAATGTGAGCTAAGGCCATGATGGCTTTATCTCCCATTCAAATGAAAAAAAAAAAAACAAAAAGCGCTCTATCCCCCTATTGAATGAGAGATAAAGCCATCATGGCCTTATCTACCATGATATTAAAGCACCCCCCCCCCAAAAAAAAATACACATACGAAAAAAAAAACAAAAAACTTTAAAAAAATAATTTTACACAAACAAAACATGTGCACAATACACACACAAGCTGTTCGTGGTGCGGTCTACAGTACCACTACAATTGTTCTGTTTTTTTTTTTTTAGCGAAGAACAGAACTCTATATAGTGTTCGGCTCTTTCTTGAAAATAGTTACGAATGGTATTAAAAGCTGTGTTCACCTACACAAACACCAGCAAAATAGATTTCGTTCCTGGGTGTATAAGTCGAACGCTATGAATTATGATTTTTCTTGTTTAATATCTTTAGCTTTTCTAAAATCTTTGGATGAATTTTCCTGACGATCTGGCCTAAGCATCCAGTGCGCATAGGAATAGCTTATCCCATCAACAATAAATATCAGAGTTTTTATCAATAATAAAAATTGGGAAGGGAATTAAGCACGAATAACAAAATCTTGTAAATTGTGTATTCCCAAAAATTACTTTGATAAAAAAGATTTAATTTTAAATTTATACTTAAGAAAATTTCAGATCGATGTTCTAAAAGTCTATAGCAATAATAATAATAATCTACTTTGTATCTAATCCTTTGTATCTAGTTTAACCACTTGTAAATATTTTTGCTTTAAAATCACTGTAAATAATACAATACACAAACATATTAAAAAGAAAATTTTTTAGTTTAAGAATTGCTTTGAATTTGTACATACAATTTTTAAATATTAAACCAAAAAAAAAAAAAAAAAACAAAAAAGAACAATTGAAATAATTTGCCTTGCAACGCCTGGTAATTAAATCGGTTAACGCCTCTGCAATTTGAATTTAACCCACAGAATTTACAAGGAAGCCGTGAAGTATGCAATGAGTTTCTTACAGAAAAACAAAACAAGCAAAAGAAAACATATTTATACATATTAAGCTTATAAAATAAAATTTAAAAAAACATGTCTTAAAATTAAAAAAAAACAAGCCAAATGTCAAATTATTTTCTTTGTAAAATAGTTAGTTTTTTTTAGTAGAGTAGCAACCAAAAACACCTGCACATGCATGTTATTTCAGGAAAAACTTAAAATATCTTAGTGCAACTTGAATTTTGATATGTTATTTTTTCCATTTCCAAGAATTTTATCTTCTTCTAAAAGTTAATATGCAGCATTTTCAGTTGCTGTTGTGAGTTGTTAAAGGAGGAAAATTGTCTTTCAGTTTATACTTTTTGTATATTTGCGGTTTTCGAAAGAAATATTTCTCTGTAAAAAATTTGTTAAGTGTAATGTGTTAAAAATGAAAGTGAATAATAACTTTGTTGTAAAGAAATTTTTTCGCCGGTTTAAAAACAACCAAGAAACAACAATGTCTTGTTAAAAGAACACATTTCATACAACCAAAGCCAATCTGACACAAATAAATGATTAATTGTGCAAATATTAAAAGAAACGCACGCATATTTTTAATAAATTTATTTTTTTGTTTTTGAACAATATGTATTTTCAATAAGAATGCAGCGATCTAGAAAAAGAATGTTCTTTTTGCATTAAACACTACTTTTAAGAACACTACACTCAAAAGAAAAATCAATCTTCAGGTACCTTAATCAAGCCAAAAGCGGTGTCAATAGTATGTTAGGTATGGGTTTTCTCAAATCAAGTACAGATTTCTTGATTCATGAAGTGATTTTTCAAGTGCCAAATACTTAACTTTAGCCATATTTAATCCCTTATCCGGAAACGGAATTAACTTAAAAATAATGTTTTTTTTTTTCGTTAATTTTGCTTTGTTAGCCAAGGCTGAGCAGCAGTTAAAAGAAAGCTTCAGACATCAATTTGTTTTATAATTTATATTAGAAAAATTTTAAGCAATAACCCCCGTGAACGAGAGAGAATATTATATTTAGTTTCCTGTTTTATTGTATTCCCCTTTGTTTACAGAATTTCACCGAAGGAAGGTTACTCTTCACGTTAGTACATTTAGGTTACTCTTCGTCAAATCGGAACGATTTTTAAAGTAAAAAATTAACATTTTTTAAAAAAAAAATAAGATAAATTTTCTTCTCTCTCAAAATTTAATAAGAATTTGATTTTTTTTTGTGTTTTCAAATAAATTTTTTTTAAAAACTTTCTTCGTCAGCTAACATTGTTGAGTAAAAGAGCGTAATTTGAAAACACATAAAAAAGTTATGTGTATGATTTATAATAAATGAGCTTCGGCGATTCAATGAAGAGTAACCATCCAGGGTTAAATATCATTAGAATGGCCCAATATGGCTTTCGTCGTCTTTCTATTGAAAATTTGATGCATTCAACTTAAATTTAACAAATAGAATTCGGGAAATTTTTCTTTCTTTTTATAAATTATTTTGTTTTTACATCAAAATATAAACGTGTATGTTTTTCTGCTTGTTCTTGTTTCTACAACGAACTTTTACATACATAAGCTTAATTTCCCATACACTTAAAATATTCCTACGGTTAATATATAAGAATATTTATGCTAAATGTGAAGCCGCTACCCAGTAAAAAATGGTGCTTACTGGTAAGCAGGTTTGTAAGGGAGAGAAGCACAATTCCCCCTTACAAACCTGCTTACAAGAGGCATGATTTTTATATGGCGAATTCCCACTTGGAAGCACTGCTTTTTTTTTAAATCACTGCGTTTTTCATGGCTTACGTGAAGGAAGAGCTTCCAAAAACCGCAGCTTTCATACCTTTGATTAATTGCTTCTATACTGTATACAACAGTATAGAAGCAAAAACTTATGCAAAAGAACAAAAAGCAAAACAAACACAGTTAATATTTAATTTTTAAAATAGAACGAAACTGTACGCAAATTAAAAAGAAAACAACAACAAATCTTGTAATTGACCACACAAAAATTTGCTTGCGTCCTCTCTGCTCAAAAACAATTTGCCGACTGATTGCGTAATAAAAAAGAAGTAATTTTAAGCATCTGTTGTTTTCGATTATATGTCGGGAATAATCGTAAACACATTTTGAAATCATTGCAATACAACGTGCTTCCATGTAAGGGATTAACGGAAGCACTTTGAACTTTGGTCGTAAATTTTTTCTTTTAAATAATCATTTCAACTACTCTCTTACAACCTGCTTACTTATAAGGGATTATGCGAAGCTATTAAATAATTTTCATTTACTTATATTAAAAATTTACTTCAATGGTTTTCGCTTCCCTGTTGCTTCTAAGTAGTATGTAATAGCCAGCGCATATATCAGCGCTCTTGTACTTTTCTTGCTTTCGAAAACCTTAAAATTTTTTACTCGGTATGTGTGAGTCTCAATTTGGTTTCAAAGAGGGAATTGGCACATCAGGGGCCGCACACTGGTTCAAGAGCGGCATTAATTAATTTTTTTCATGTCTGCTGATCTATCTTTTTTTTCCACAGTTTGTAATAAACACTCTAATTATCATGTATCCAAAATATTAGGCTTAAAGCTTTATTACTTTTTTGTCCAGAGACATTCAAAGTTGAGCTAAGTGAATGCGTTTGAAATGGCCGTATAATATATGCTACTTTCTATCGCTTCATGCTTTTAAAATACTCTTGTAACAACACTACAATATTTTTTTTTACAATTGGATGTTATAAATTATATATATGCAAATAAAAAAAATTTTGAAAATTAAAAAAAAATAATCTTTTACTACTATAAATTGTCCAAAAATATTTATTTTCTCCAACTTCTATGGCTTGCATATATTGATCTCCAACGACCTCTAGCCTGAGACTTATATCAAATTAAAGCTTGAAGTCTCAGCTAACGATACTCAAAAGTTCAGCTGCCCATTTTTGCCCCTAAGCAATTCCGGTGTAAAAAACTAAAAAAATTAGGAAAAATTTCATTCAATTCATAAATATCGCCGATATTTAAAAAAGAACAAAGTGAATACCATAAAAAATTCAATGATCCAAATTTAAGTGACAAAAATATTTTTTAACAAGTATTGTTCCTCTCAATTTGAAATGTATCGATGGCACAAATGATTACTGGCGAAAAACAAGGCCATCTTCAACAACTTTTTGTAGGCCAATAAAATTTGAATTTGCAAAAAAAACGGCAAATGTTATTTCTAAAGAAGTTGAAAGAATGCAAAATGAAATTAAAGATTTGAAAAAAACTGTTGTTAACATTTATGACAAAAGTTTTGAAATTTTACATACTCCTGTTTTAACCTTGATTGATGGAAAAGTTTCGAAAACCATCATACAAACATCAGGAATGGCTGTATGTTTTATATGTCAAGCTAAGCCAAGCGAAATGAACAATTTGGATTTATTAAGGACAAACCCAGTTTCGGAAGAAGAGCTTCAGTTTGGAGTTTCCCTTTACATGCGAGAATAAAATTTATGGAGTGCATATCGCATATAGCATACAACAAAAGTTTTTCAAAGTGGAGAGTAACAAAAGATACAAAACATGAAAGAGAAGTATCAAAAGCGGAAATCCAAAGGAATTTGAAATTGGTTCTAGGCATAAATGTGGACATGGTTAAACAAGGAATGGGTTCAACGAACGAAGGCAATACCTCTAGACGATTGAAGATGTCATGCATATGTTACTTGCTAGAAGGATATATTGGAATTTCCTGATGAAGTAAAAAATTTGTTATGTTAGTAAAGGTACACCAATTACTTTGTTTTTAAAATCTTGTTTTAATATTTTCTTTTATTTATTTACAGATATTTTCATTGAATATGGGCGTGACTGATGCTGCATTTTATTTATATTTTAATCAAATAAAAAACACGAAAATTTAAACCTGTGTAGCTGTTTTAATCGATTTAGCTTTGCTAATAAGGAAAATATTGGATTTTTTGTGGTCATTTTGTGTGAGAGGTAGGCGTGGTTGTTAGCAGATTTTTGATAAAATTGCAATGAGCAAAAAATTGTGACTCTACAATGATTTTTAACTTTTGTGTTATATGGGAAGCAGGCGTGGTTGTGCTCGGATTTTCTTCATATTTACAGTATTATTTTATTACAACCAAATATTAGTCCATGCCGAAATTCAAGGCTCTGAACAAAAAATTGTGACTACAATGATTTTTAACTTTTGTGTTATATGGGAAGTAGGCGTGGTTGTGCTCGGATTTTCTTCATATTTGCAGTATTCTCTTATCACAACCAAATATTAGTCCATGCCGAAATGCAAGGCTCTGAACGAAAAATTGTGACTCTATAATGATTTTTAACTTTTGTGTTATATGGGAAGTAGGCGTGGTTGTGCTCGGATTTTCTTCCTTTTTGCAGCATTTTTTTCTCACAAGAAAATATTTGTCCGTACCGAAATTCAAGGCTCTACCATGTTTCCTTATATTTAATGCCGCCAATCGTATGCAGCTGAACCACTGTGGGCGTACCTTTGCCCAATTTTTAGGATTGATATTAAAACACATTTTTGTTTAAACTACAAAATTATTTTCTTCACTAAACACTTAAATTTAGCTTAATTCCCCGATGTGGCACATTTAAATATTTACATTTTAAGTTTCTATTGGAAAAACTAAGCAAGGTGGTCTCAGTATTAAACCAATACAACAACAACAATAGGCAAAGAAATAGCAGACAACTGTTTTTTTTCTGGCCACCTTGTAAAAAAATACACTTTTTTATGATTTTTTTTTTTGTATTTAGTAGTGCTACCAAACTTTTATTTTAATTAAATAAGACTTTTTAAGCAAAACTCAAATAATCAATCTATATTTCAATACGATTTAAGTTAATATGAAAATTAACTTACTATAGATTTAAATATTACCCTGAAAATTGGACATAAGTGTTTTTAAAAAATCAATTGAAAAAATGAGCAATAAGTTAACAAAGAAAGCGTAATTAGGAAATTACATACGATACGCCGACAATACCACAGTACTTGCAAACATTAAATCTGGTCTACAACGGCTAATAGACAAAATTACTACAGTAAGTATAGTATATGGTCCGAACATTTTATTTATTTTATTTATTGATGATCTAGCATAACAAGATAAATCTTATAAATGATAGTGCTAGTAAGTACAGTACTTTTGACTTAACTGGCTTTTGTTTACGTGCACTTTTGACTTAACGGCACAATATTGATAATTTTTGGAATTATTCTTTTTAATTCCATACAAATTCCTTTTTTAAGTGCACTTTCTATACCTGTGTAGTGTACCTCATAAGTTGCCACCGCATACCCTTAGACCACTCTGATAATTACATATGCCAACTACACAGAAAAAATTATTTTTCCAATTCAAACAAAAAATTTGTAGAATCAAACAATTTTTTGTCTGAAATCGGTCCTATAAACAAATTCGCATATTCAAACAATTTATTTGCATTTGGTTTATTGAAAAAAAACACTGATTTTTTCAAACAAATAACTTAACTGAATCAAATAAAAAGTTTACTGAAATTCATATATTAAATTTCAAAATAAAAAAAAAACAGGTTTTTGCACAAGCAATGATGCGCACACAAGCAGGCACTGTATTAGAAGATGAGGGCAGAGAGAGCAGAGCGGCCGGCTGGCTTTGAGACACATTTTTTTGTTGGAATAATTTTTGAACGAAGTTCTTTTTTTATACACACAATGTTTTTCGTCATCACTCACTGTTGCTGTATCCTTTCCTTTGCTAATGAAGAAGAAATGTAACCCAAAAACGGCGACAGACCGACTCGATATGTTTTTCGTCATCATTATATTTTTGTATTTGATGTATTTAAGCAAACAGTTTGAAAAAATTGAATACGGGATTTTGGTTTTTTTTTTTAACCAACTTTGAAACCAACCAAAAATTTATTTTGTTTCTTATAATGTTGTTGTTGTTTCTGTTGTAAAAAAAGAGTGAAACGTTTTTTTAACCTGTTATTTTTTGTTTTTTTTTTTTTACTTCAAACCTCTTCATCTTTTTTACTGTTGTACTTTTTTAAAGTGTCCAAAAATAGACTGTATGTGTTTTTTGTTGTAGTTCTTATATTTCACATTAGGAAGTGTTGCTTACGATCAAATAAAAAAATGCAAAAAGACGACAACATTAAAAAGCGTTAAATATTTCATACAAAATTATGAAAACTTGAAACCAATAACGCGTGTATTATATTTTTGAATGGATGTCAACATTTTTGTTGGTTAAATAAAAATCAAACAAAAATTTTAATTGAATCAGTAAAAAAATTTTTAGAAATTAAAAAAATTATCAAACAAGCGTTTGTTTGAAAATAATTCGGCAATAATTTTTTCTGTGTAAAACAGAGTAGGGTATTTTACTAGATCAAATAACGGCAAACTGACTGACAACAAATATAAAAAAAAACTGATCAATCTAAATTGAGTGAAGAATGTAATTGAGTGCATTCTAAACTCAAAACATTCTGATTGGGCAAGAACAATTGCAGGGAGTAAATCAATAATATTTAAATGATTAATATTGACATTTTCATAATACCGACAGAGAAAAACATAGCTCTGTCGATAATTAGGATAAGTTAGAACGGCTAAGCCAAAATCTCAAACATAGTATATGTATAAGCACTTGTAAATTTAAATAAAATCAGACTTGAAAATTAACAACTAAAAAATTGGCAATTACTTGCCTTGTGTTTTAATTTGAGAGGCTCAATCATTCCGGCAGTTCTTTTGAACGCCTATTCACTGGCTGAAACCCTGACAGCTGTTTAATAACCAAGGGTTATAGAGAAAACAAATATTAATCCTCCACACGGCGATTCTGCCTTTGCTAACATTAATCCTGCCAGATTAAAACCTCCACATGGCGATCCTGCGAACCACGAACCGCTCCCGACAAATCCTTGCGGACCAATAAACTTTGTAGATTTGAATTAATTTTCCTGCTAGATTAGGACCACCCATTCAAAAAAAAAAAAATATATACAAAGTAAATGTCCTAAATGTCCTCAGAAATCGACGAAATTATTGCACGTTGGTCGGCATATCTTGTAGCCAGAAAGGAAGAGGAATACGAACCCGAGCCGGCAAACTATTCAGCACCACGCTATGAGCCACTTCCAGTAAAAGCGGGTCCAAAGGCGATCACATTGGAAGAGTATAAGCAGCGACAAATAAAGAAAACATCAGTACAGACAATTAAGACCCAGAAGAAAAAGAGAGCTGGTAAGCAGTACCAGATAAGAAAGAAGCTAGCGATATTATACATTTAAGATAAATGCACAACATTTTTGGCATATTAAAATTATTTTCATACAAAAAATCAAAGTTAGCTGCACTTTGACTTAACTGCCCAAAATACATATTTTCTGGAATTATTCTTTAAAATTCTTGTTTAGGTGCATTTTGAATACCTGCACATTTTTCATATTTTTGGGCACCTTTAAAATATTTTCATACAAAACATCAAAGTTAGCTGCACACATAAAAATATATGGTGACCACTTTTTCACATAAATATCCAATTTAAGCTGTTTATAAAAATATAAATCGCAATTATTTTGTTTTTTTTTTTGATTAATTTTTATGTTCTTTGTTAATTCTCATTGTTTTCGTTAATATTTCTTTTATAATAAATAATCATACATATGTATGTACATTAGGGTATAACCAATTTTTTGGCATAGTACCATGAGGTCAACCATGTCCTAGTAACCATGGAAATCATAATCTTTTGTAATTTTTGTCAAAAAATTTCACGCACCAATTGGTTTTTTTAATTCAATGCAATATTGAATATTCATAATTTTATACGGTGTTTTTTATTCTTTTTTAATTTTTTTTTTGTTAAAAAAGATACGTTTTAGTTTGCGGAAAAATCTCTTATCATCTCCATATATAAATGAAATTTCATACTTGAGCTATTTTTTGTTTTAAATAAACATATTATTAATTTTTCTTTACCAAAAAGAAAATTAAAAATTTTCAAAACTTCATCGCGGTTGGTGCGTGAACTTTTTTGACCTTAGCTAAAAAATAAATATACGTTTTGGCGCCGCCCTTTGCTCCAGTGGGAGTTAAAGGAACATATATATTAGGGTGGCCCATATTTTCAAGAAAAAAATTAAAAATTACTTTGGACATCTGGGCACCCCCTTATTTTTTTACTAGCAATAAAATTGGTATGTATGCAAAGTTTGAAGATAAAATTCCAATTGAAAGACAGTGCTCAAACCCATGTAACATTTATAATAAATTAAAATATTTTTTTATTTTAAATAAGGCACAATTAACTAAATAGTAGAAAAATAATTTAATTGGCGCTGCGAAATATGGCCCCAGGAAATATGGCCCCAAAAAATAAATGAAAATTGACCCCAAATTTGGGGTTTTTTTTCATAATGCAATATGGCCCCATTTTTTTAATGAAAATTTACCCCAAAAAAATTAAAAATAACCCTAAAAATAAAATGAAATATGACCCTAAATTTGGGGTTATTCTTCATTATGAAAAATCACCTCAAAATTTATAATGAATTTGAACCCCAAAAAAGAACACAAAGAAAGTTACATTAAACAATTTCGGTGGAGTTCATATGCCCGAAACTAAAAATCCCAAATTTAGAATCCCGATTTCAAAATCCGGATAATTATACAGTTTTCGTTTTAAAAATCGTACAATTGATAGCATGGTTGGGCTTTCGGCCATGCGCAAGGATTTTTTTCTCTATGGTATAACGAACACTGGCTTTGCTTACTAAAGCTTCACGTTATAGACGGCCTTTGGCCGGGCGCAAGGATTTTCTTCTCTATGGTATAACGAATACTGGCTTCGCTAACTAAAGTTTCTCTGTATAGCCGACTTTCGGCCGGGTGAAAGGATTTTCTTCTCTTTGGTATAACGAACACTGGCTTCGCTCACTAAAGCTTCACTACATAGCCGTCCTTCGGCCGGGCGCAAGGATTTTCTTTTCTATGGTATAACGAACTCTGGCTTCGCTCAGTAAAGCTTGTCCTAATAGGCGACCGTCGGCCGGGCTCAAGGATATTTTCCTCTATGGTATAACAAACACCGGCTTCACTAACTAAAGCATCTCTGCATAACCGCCAAGGATTTTCTCTACTTTGGTATAAGAATTCGGGTTTTGTATACTTTGCCTAGAAACTTTTACATAGAATTTTACAAAATTTGTGTAAAAATGTTTGGGGTGATTTTTCATTTCTTAAAATTTGCATTTTTTATTAGTAGACGAAAAATAGCCCCAAAGTAAAAATTGTGATTTTATTTGGGGCCTTTTATCATTCCATGATATTGGGGTCATTTTTCATTCCACCTTAAATGCAATAACACCCTAACGAAAAAATGAAAAATAACCCCAAAAAAAAAACAAAAAAATTGCGCCAAAATTGCGTGTTGTTGTGTCTCATGTAAAATTTTGGGGCCGTCTTTCATTTTCCTTTTGGGGCCATATTTCCTGGGGTCATTTTGCGCACCGCCAATTTAATTAACAGTTAAAAATGGATAAATAATATAAAAACTTTGTTAAAAAGAGGTAAGTTAAGTAAACAACAGGTTTAGTTTTTCGAAGATGACGGCTTCAAACTTTCAATTACGGCTTGCTGTACGTTGGCAAAGAACAAAAGCAAGGGCTTGCCTATCAGAAATCTTATTGCGATCTAATGCGCTAGTAGCGTGTTTAAAGAAAAATTATTTTTTTGTAGTTGTATCAGTTTGCAGGTCTGTGTTAAATCTTCTTTTTTTTGGGAAGCTGACGGTTTTATAGCTCGGTTGATTTAATTTCAGCAGCATCAGAGTACTCAGGTGATTAATCTTCTGTATCTGAACTTGAATAAGTCATATCTAAAGATATTATGGAAGCGAAGTGTAGCTTATTTCCTTTTTTAAGTCACTCTTCTTCTTTTTTTTGCTTTGAACAATTCTGTTTTCAATTAAAAACTCTGTATTTGCCTACTTTGCACATAGTAAGTGCATCATTATGAGCAATGTCAAAAAGTATATCCAACTGATCTTGAAATTTTTAATTACGATTCTTTTGGGTATCAGATATTCTTCCTTTATTTTTTTTTTTAAAGAAGCTATTAATAATGCCTCGCTAGTCTAATAGTAATAGTGGATTTTTGCCACACTAAATTAATTCCTCGACAGTACTGTGACTTGCATTTCGAACTGATTTTTTTTATTGCAGGAAGAAGTGAGTTCTAAGAAGAACTTGTCTTAGAGTTGGTGGTTGACATTGGCTCTAAATATTTTACACCTATCAAAAATACAGTTGCTTGACGTGTTAAACTTGATTAAAAGGCATATTTGCAATTTTTTTCGGGTGTTTTTTATTTGCTTGTTAAAAACAATTTCTAAACAAAATATTCACACTTTTAAACTAGAACCATTCTTTATTATCTTTCTTATACTAATGAACCATCACAAACTTTTTTAAAGTTAGTTTTTATATAGAGGAATATTGCGGAGAATACCCCAAACTAAAAAACCAAATTTTAAAATAACTGCTCAGCGTATACACAAAACGAAGTACTCATATATGTACATATATCTGACAGTGTGAGAAAGACTAAACAATATAAGCGTTGAGCATTGCCTTCTGTACCACGTAGGGCATTGAAATTTTTACACTATACAACTATTAACTACAGTAAAAAATTCAGTGGGTGCCCGGGGGTATCAAGTAAATTTGAAAATTTTGGGCCACCCTAATATATATATATATATATTATAGTTGTTTATGCTCTATCGGGCTGTGCTATGCCAATTTTGATATTTTAAAAAATTGTTAAAAAGTTATTTCCCTAATGTACATGTACAAAATGATCTGTTATTTCCCAACTAGCATAGGCTGTTTGTTAGACGATTATGTTTAATATACAACTCCTAAAAGAATCTCTGATCATTATCTGACGAGTAACAAACACAAAAACATCTAAATCTTTTTTTAATTTATTATATTTTTATTTATTTTTTGACACGCTCTCTCTCGTCTTTAAATCTTGAAATGAACCTTTTGGGACTCTCTGTAAGAGTCGTATAACAATTACTGAGCTACCTAAATAATACCGTTTTTTAGGTGTGAAAATGCCGTTGCCAATACAATTTTAATAAAATAAACCGGCCTAAGGATATGTGAAAAGGATTTTCCGACAGGATGTTGTTGATTTCGCGACTATAAGGTTTGTTTTATAGAAATTGTATGAAAATTAGAAGTTTTGGCATGAAAAATACGCCTGATGCCCTTATTTAGGCAGCTCAGTCATACGGCTGAGCCTTTCACGAGTTGTAAAATAATACCTACGTGAGTCTCAGACGACTCTTGGTATGCATTTTGAAAAACTCGTTAGATAATCTCTACATAAGTACATCATAAACGATTCCCTTTGCGATTAATATAAGCGTTTTTCGCTGCGTTATGGAAGAATCTCTCATAGGAATGAGCACGTGTAACAGTTTCTCCTGTGCGAGGAGTTGCCTACAATTAAAAAATGAGCTCGTCAACGATCAAAAGCACTCTTTGTGAGATTCCCGGTAGACTCCTAGACGATTGAAAATGCTAGCTGTGTGGAAATAAAATAACAATTTTTTTATTCTACTTTTAAATCCAACACTTTACTTTAGCTGCACTTTTGTGCAGGTAACCACAATTGTGTACCTGCACATTAAGGCAGGTAAATGCATTTAAGATAACTGCATTTTTAATTTACCTGCACAAGAAATCGTGCAAAGGAGATTGTGCAGCTAAGTCAAAACTACGTATAACAAACTAAAATAGGTATGATTAAAAATTATCAAACTAAAAAAGCATTATTATTTAGTGAATTAAAATCAAACAAAAATTAAAGCTAAGTAGTATAATATACAATTACAAAAAATTAACACATTCAAATTTAAAACAAAACAATTTTAATTAGCATATTTAGTTAACATATTAAAGTTTAACAGAAGTGATTTAATAGCTCCTTTTTAAACAAGTTTGCGTTGCCTATTAGCTGCATATTATCTGGAATTTTATTCCAAAGACGAGTGGAATAAATAAAAAAGTGACGTTCTGACAAAGGACTTCGAAATCGTTGCTGAATTATTTTCTTACCACGACGCGATCTTGCAAATTGAATTCTTCTGAATAGATATATTGGTTGTTTTTGAGTTATTACTTTATGTAGCAGTAGAAGGCATATAAATTTAAGAAGATTCGGTATGAAAACAATGATATGTGTTCGCGGCGTCCTTTAGCGTAGATGTATCTTGCAATATTATTGTAGGCAACATTTAGTTTTTTAAGGTCAGCGCTATTACTATTAGCAAAAATTTCGCATCCGTATAAAAGCACTGGAATAAGGTAGGTTTTTGCTAACATCATGCGAATATTTAAAGGTGTTGAAGATTTCACTGCCCACAGATTACGTAGCATACCATAAACTCTCCCTACAACCGTGTTGATATGGGTTGACCAAGTAAGTTCATTATTAAATATAACTCCCAGATTTTTTGAAGAATTTACGAAATGAATTATGTTGTTGTTTATTTTAATTTGAAATTGATCATCTAATGTTATTTTACTTTTTGAAAGAAAAATAGATTTGGATTTTGAAGGATTAATAAGTAAACCATTATCATTAGCCCAGTTGTTGATGTTATTTAAATCAATGTTAATGCTATTTACACGTGATTGAATGTCAGCGACATTGGTGCTAGTATAAAGTTGTACATCATCTGCATACATGTGTACTTTGGTGTTAATCGTAACTTCAGGTAAATTGTTTATGTAAATATAAACAAAATAGGAGGGGCCCAATAATTGATCCTTGTGGAACGCCTCTGTTGACATCAAGCGTGTCTTACCCGTTTTCCGTTTAAGTGTACGACTTGGGATCTGTTAGTAAGGTATGAAGATAGTAAGCTACATGCGGAGCTTGAAAAATAGAACAGTTTTTCGAGTTTCTTCATTAAGATTGGATGGACAACTGTGTCAAATGCTTTGCTATGATCTAGAAGAATAAGAAAGGATATCATATTTTGATCGAGACTTGACCTGAGATCCTCAACAACGTCTGCAAGTGCTGTGATACAACTTCTTGCTTTTACAAAGCCGGATTGTCGATCACATAGTAGGAAGAATTGCTATCGGTCGGTAATCATTGTTATGCTTAGGATAGGAATTGGTATAATTTTAGATTTCTTCCGTCCATCTGGAAATACTGATTTTGTTAAAATAGTGTTGAACAGATGGGTTAAGTAAGGCAATATCTTTGGAATTATCGCTTTAAGGAAACTAGGATTCATACCGTCCATGCTAACTGCATTTGATTTGATGGATAGAAAACTTTCAAGTACATCACACTGATCAACACATCGAAAGCTGAAACAATCTTCAATAGATACACCGCAGATGTCAAACTTGGTGTTAAGCGCATTTACATCAACGATCTGATTACTATTGAAAGTGGGTTTCTGCACTATACCAATGTTCCGAATTTCCTTCCATTTAGTTTTGCTTTCAATAGCTGATGAGAACTTTCTTTGATAAAACGAAGATTTTGCCTGCTGAATATGTTTTACGACATCTCTTCTAGCAGACTTAAAAACGGTATGTAGCTCATCAGTTTTAAACCTTTTCCACCTGCCATAAGCAGCATCTCTCTTTTTTATTAGTTGTTTGATTTGCGAGTTAAACCAAGGCTGCTGATTAGCTTTCATTAGTTTAGTTTTTATGGGAACACAGAACTCAAATACGTTGTTGACATTGTTCTCAATAAAAGTCAATTGATCATTCACATTGTCCAATGAAAAAATATAACTCCAGTGTATATTTTCAATCAGTTGATTTAGCAAAGGGTAATCAATATTACGGAAATCACGATAGTTAATAAGAGTGTCCTGGCTATTCATACAAAAATCATATGTTAAAAATATAATGTCGTGTTTCGAAAAAACAGGTGCTGACAGCTGATCATATATATAAAAAAAAAAAAAAATAAAATACATAATCGCAAGTAGAAGAAATACATACCACTGAAATATAGAAATATCGACGTTGATAGGGACGGTAATTTTAGGTACGTTGGAGTGCTAATAAATGATATGTATTGTACTTGCTATTATATGCAGTTAGAGTGTGAATGATAAACGTGGTGGACGTGAAGAAATTGGAGGCTTTTGAAATGTGAGCATACCGGCGTAATCTGCAAATAACATGGACAGAATGCGTGTAATATAAGGAAGTTCTAAGAAAAATTAATGTCTAACGGCAGCTGATTATTACTATATATATAAAAAAAACGGAAAATCATCTATTTGTTACACATAATGCAAGACTTCAAATATTGAAGGACAAAAAAAATATTAAAGGAAGAAAATAACTTTGCAGGAATGGCCTTAACGCCGCTAAACACAAAGATCTTATCATTACTGAGTGATAAACTATGGTGTGTTATCCTTTTTATACCCTCCACCACAATTAGTTGTGAAGAGGGTATATTAAGTTTGTCATTCCGTGTGAAACTTTTTTATTATTCATCTCAGACACTATGAAGTATATATATTCTGGGTCCGTCTGTCTGTCCGTCTGTCCGTCTGTCGAAAACACGCTCACTTTCGAAAAACTCAAAAGAAATAAACAAACTTGGTGTCAAATTGCTTGTAGTTATCCTAAGCAGTTTGGGATTGAAATCCAGCAAAATCGGTTCAACAGGATCTGAGCTATGAATCAAAATGTGGAACCACCACCTAAAAAAAATTAATAATTTTGTTACAAAAACTAACATAAATGGTGGAAAAATGCACAGAATGATATAAGATTTCGCAAAAGTTCGTTTTATTTCACTGGAAATCACGCTGTAAAATTTCTTGAATATCCGTCCATGATTTACCCTAGGCCCCATATAAGCCCTACTCCCGGAAAACAGTATAGTAAGCCTAAAACCCTAACTAACAATGCTATCATAACAACATTTTGGCACGTCACAGTTAAATAGGACTAGAAATGAAACTATTAAGTTTCGTGAAGATCGGTCCATAATTTACCATAGGCCCCATATAAAACCTACTTCCAGAAAACAGTTTAGTACGCCTAAATCCGTAAAAAATAATGCTATCATAACAAAATTTGGTACATCAAAATTTTTTAGAACTTAAAATAAGACTGTGAAATTTCGTGAAGATCGGTCCATAATTTACCATAGGCCCCATATAAACCTTACTCCCGGAAAACAGCTTAGTACGCCTAAAAACGTAAAAAAGAATGCTATCATAACAAAATTTGGTACATCACAGTTTTATTGAACGAGAAATAAGACTTTAAAATTATGTGAAGAACGGTCCATCATTTACCATAGGCCCCATATAAACCTTACTCCCGGAAAACAGCTTAGTAAACCTAAATACGTAAAAAATAATGCTATCATAACAAAATTTGGAACATATAAGTTTTACAGGTCTAGAAATAAGACTGTGAAATTTCGTGAAGATCAGTTCATAATTTACCCTAGGCCCCATAGAAACCTTAGTCCCGGAAAACAGCTTAGTACGCCTAAAAACGTAAAAAATAACGCTATCATAACAAAATTTGATACATCACAGTTTTATTAAACTAGAAATGACACTGTGAAATTTGGTGAAGATCGGTGCATAACTTACCATAGGCCTCATATAAAGCCCACTCTGGTAAAATAATTAAATACGCGGTAAACTTTCTTCCAGTTTAGCTTCATTTGGCCAGAAAAAATGTTATGCAATTTTTTGATATGCGGTCCATAATGTTCCTTAGATTCCATTTTAGCAGCCTTCTGAAATTTACTGCAAACGCTTAAACTAATTGCACCGCTGTATTGAAATTTATGTTTTTTAATCGTTCTGCAGAATTTGGGATGATTGGTTCATAGCTTACCATGGCTTTTATATAATTTGTTCTCTTGAAAATCATTTAAGTTCATCTTAAACTGATATTCTACTCAAACTTTTTAAAATTGATTCTGATTGTCGATCAATAATTTTATATAGGTCTAAACCGCAACAAATTTTAATGCAGATGTCGGTTTTTACAAAGATTATAATAATAAATAGACATCATACAGATATGACTCCTAAAACATTCGAAGTGTCGGTGGAGGGTATCAAAGATTCGGCACAGCCGAATATAGCACTCTAACTTGTTTTATTTCAAATTTTAATATTTTTAATCAGGCTAAAGTTCATCAAATTTAATTTTCATTAATTAAGAAAGAAATTATTTTCAACATAAAATTAATTCAAATTTTTGATAATTTTTCATTTTTGACTCAACTGGGAATCGAGCCCAGGTTTTCACGGACAGGCTGCCATGACATGTTTCAATTGTAACCACACAATCTCTTCAGAAGGGTTTGTCGTTTAACATTCAGCGCCATTGACTCTTGTTTTTTTTTTTTATTTATTGTATGATCGATTACATTTGAAAAACGGAAACGAAAATAAAAAAGAAGAGAAAAATACGCTAACTTTGTAATTTTACGCTCAGAGTGTGAGGGCAAATTAAGTAAATTTTTACTTGGTTGGTGGAATAACAACACGACAGTGGTGCTTACTGTAGATTAACTTACAAAGTCAATTCAAATTTTAATCAATTTCATGCAATTGAGTTGGAAATGAATTGCTAATTCTTTTCATTTGAATGAATTCAAAATCAATTCAATTCAATTGAATCAGTAAAATGAATTGCAATTCACTTTAACAAATTTGAATTTGAATTGGAAACGAATTGCAATTCATTTTACAGATTCATTTGAATTTTTCAAAATGAATCGCAATTAATTTTTCAGATTCATTTGAATTAAAAACGAATTGAAATTCATTTCTGCCTAATTCGTTTAATTGATTCAAATTGAATTCAATTCTTTTTTTGCTGTGAAATGAATTAATTCAAAATTTAGCTAATTCGTCAGGAATTAAAATCAAAAATGGATGATTCATTTACAGCTCTGTTAATTAACTTAAGAATTTTTAACTTCTTTTAGGAAATTCCCGGAATGCTTTTCAAAAGTAATACCATTTTGGATTGTTTGAAGTAGGTTTTAGTGTTATTCGTGCTTGAATTTTTAAGAGCGACTCGTTTTGAAAGTAAGTGAGCAAAAGTTAGATTTAGTACGAGCTTTTTCTTTCTGTATCAATTTGAATATGAAAGCGATTAACAGCTTTTATAAATTAGTAATTTTCCAATTCTATTAAAGATTCAAACACAGTTTTTAGATCAGGTTCTTAGTTCAGATTTAGTTTGCATTCATATTTAGTTTATTTCTAGTTCAGTGTTAAATCTTTCTAGTTCCGTTCTATTTAAGTCCTAGTTCTGTTCTAGTATAATTTTAAGTTTTAATTCTTAATCAGGTCTTAATTTATATTCGAATTAAAATTTTAGATCAGGTTATACTTTAGGCTTACGGTAGATTCTTCTTTAGTTTCTATTTAAGATTCTAGTACCGTTTGCGGTTCAGTGCTATTAAAATTCTAGTCCTTTTTTTTATCCATATTCAAGTAGAATATATTTTTTGATTTATTCTAAAACTTTAATGGTTTTTTTGTTACGAAATTGTCTTCCAGTTCGTTTTTTTAAATGGGGTGTTTTTTTAGCTGCATGAGAATTAAAAATGATTATACAAGACAGAAGTATTGTTGGAATTCATTGTTTTTTTTATCATATTCTGGTAAATAATTTTATGGCATTTATTTTTTTAATATGTCCGCCACAGCCACGAGTTACATGGTTCATTCGATCAGTGCAAATTTCGCCTATATTATCTTAAAAATCTGATCATATGGCGTCACTGGTGGCTTGAATATTGGCTTCAAATGCTTCGGGAGTTGGTGGTTTGTCAGCGAAACCCAATGGCTTAACATAGCTCCATAAAAGGTGGCCATGTTTTGTAACTTCCACAGATGTCGAGCGTCTCTTGTCGGAAAAAATGAAGGCTCGAAGAGAGTGGCAGTTGTACGAAAAAGCTTAGAAAGTTACTGCAGACTCAGAAAACGGCTTCTCTGGAAAAATATCTTAAGGAACTTAATGCAACCCCACAATCAGATTACCCATCATGGCGTGCAGCCAGAAATCTCAAAATGCCAGTTGTCTCTAAACAACCATTAAGAAATTTGAGTGGAAGTTGGGCAAGAAATGATGTTGAAAAAGGAAATCTGTTTGTTAATTGAAGCACAGCCGCGAATAACGTTTTAAGTTACAAAATAATAATTTTTCAGGAGAGCAAAAAAACGTTTTTTGACAAGCAGCATTATTTGTTTTAAAAATTTTTTTTTTCTATTATTTAAAATAGTGATAATAAAAACTTTAATGCAAAAGGCTTTTAAAACATTATTCCGCACTGCAAAACCATTTCGGTTTCATCATTATGTTAGTAACTTGCAATGTTCTTCCACTGGCTGACACTTTGTACGCCATTTTGAAGGCGTTAAGGTGCATAGTTTTGGTTGATTTGATGTTTAAACTGTGTAAGAGAGTAAAGTCAACGTTTATCTGCAAAAAAACAGTTTTTGCAAAATGTGGCGTTTACAACGTTTTTCGCGGCTGTGCTTCAATTATTTAAATAACGTATTTATTTTATTTATTTTTATTTATTTATTAACTGATCTAGCGCAACAAGAAAAAATCTTATAAATTACAGCGCTAGTGATATTATCAATATAATTTCAAAAAATAAAAATGTAAAATATTAAAGTACATAAAGGGTGGTTAAATTGTAAGGGCCGATGTTGAATGTGAACCACACCTAAACGCCAAGTTTTTTTCCGAATTTTATTTGACATTTCTCTATTTCAGACTTACTCAATTTGAACCATGGAGAGATACACAATCCAACAGCGTGTTAAAGTTATCCAGACTTATTATGAAAATGGGCGTTCAAATCAAAATGCATATCGTGCACTTCGTGATTTTTTTGGTCAATTTGATCGTCCAAATGAGCGTACAATCGCAAAAATCGTGGAAAAATTCGAGCAAACCGGGTCTGTAGAAGATGTGAGAACACTAGTCCATGCTCGTACAGCTCGTACTGCAGAAAATATTGCTGCTGTTCGCGATAGTGTGGCTGAAGAGCCGTCCACCTCATTTCGTCGTCGTGCCCAACAATTGCACCTCTCACGCTCGTCGTTGATGAACATTATGCATAAAGACTTGCATTTACACGCTTACAAGGTGCAATTGGCTCAAGAACTAAAGCCTCTTGACCATTCCAAACGTCGTGAATGGGCAGAATGGTGGCAAGAAATGGCAACAGTGGATGATCAATTTTCGAAGAAAATCATCTTCAGCGATGAGGCACATTTTCACCTCAGTGGATTCGTCAATAAACAGAATTGCCACATTTGGGCGAATGAGAATCCAAGACTGATTGTCGAAAAACCAATGCACCCACAAAGAGTGACTGTTTGGTGCGGCTTATGGGCTGGCGGCATCATCGGGCCGTATTTTTTCCAAAATGAGGCCGGTCAGGCAGTTACTGTGAATGGTGTTCGCTATCGTGAGATGATAACGAACTTTTTATGGCCCGAATTGGAAGATATGGATGTGGACGATATGTGGTTTCAGCAGGACTGTGCCACTTGCCACACAGCTAACGAAACAATGGCTCTTTTGCGCAACAAATTCAATGGCCGTGTTATCTCACGTAATGGCGATGTCAATTGGCCGCCAAGATCATGTGATTTGACACCGTTGGACTTTTTTCTTTGGGGTTATTTGAAAGAAAAGGTGTACGTCGATAAGCCAGCAACAATTCAAGAGCTAAAGGATAAGATAGTTCGGCACATTAACGGCATAGAACCTCCATTATGCCTCAGGGTCATCGAAAATTTGGACTATCGGATGGAGGTGTGCCGCCGTGGTCGCGGCGCCCATTTGGCCGATATTTTGTTCCATACATAATTAAGTAATACCAATTTATCATAATAAAATAAAATTACAATAATTTCCTAAATAGTTTGTGTTTTATTCAAAATCAACATCGGCCCTTGAAATTTAAAACATTTATAGCCAATACAAAAAAGTAAAAAGAAAAGATTATTACAAAAATTAAGGTATTAGGTATTAACCAAGTATTTCTAATAGCTTCTTTTTAAACGTGTTTGCGTTGCTTAAGAGTTGAAAGTGGGTTGGAAGGGCGTTCCAAAGACGGATTGTAAAAACAAAAAACTGTCGTTCCGACATAAGGCTGACAAACTTGTGCTGATTTAATTTGTTTCCACGATTTGATCTGGCAAATTGCAGTTTATTATAAAGATAGCTTGGTTCTTTGGATGTAATAATTTTATGTAAAAATAAAAGGCATCTAAATTGCAAAAGATTTTTAAAATTCATTCCATAAATTTGATATGAAAACATTGATATGCTTTCACGGCTATTTTTGTTGAATACATATCTTGCAATATTATTGTAGGTAACATTTAATTTTTGAAAGTCGACACTGTCACAATTTGCAAAAATTTCACATCCGTATAGCAGAACTGGAATCAAATACGTTTTGGCTAACAGCATTCTTATTTTAAAAGGTGTTGAACTTTTTACAACCCATAAATTTCTGAGCATTCCGTACACTTTTCCAGCGACCGAGTTTATATGATTTGACCAAGTTAGTTGACTGTTAAAGGTAACGCCGAGATTTTTTGATGTGCTAACTAGGGCTATAGCATTGTTATTAATTTTTATTTCAATATTATCGTGAAGAACTCTAGAATTTTTTGAAGATTTAGACAGAAAAATACATTTCGACTTAACTAGGGGGTTAAGGACTAATCCATTTTCCATGGCCCAATTATAAATTCTATTAAAATCATCATTTTTATTGCAAACACACGATTGCACATCAGCTAAACTAGCACTACTATAAAGCTGAACATCATCAGCATACATATGTATCTCGCTACTTTTAAGAACGTCTGGTAGATCATTAATGTACAAACAAAACAGAAGAGGTCCAAGGATTGTGTGGAACACCTCTGACGACTGTGAGAGGATTTGAAAATTCACCATTAAAGTGTACAATTTGGGATCTGTTATCGAGATATGATGATATAAGCTTGCAAGCAGAACTAGAAAAGTTGAATAGTTTTTCAAGTTTTTTCGCAAGAATACCGTGATCGACAGTGTCAAAAGCCTTACTGTGATCCAATAAGATTAAAAATGATACATTATTACTATCAAGTTTCATCCGCAGAGATTCAACTACATCTGCCATTTTTCCTTTCCTAAAGCCAGATTGTTTTTCCGATAAAAGGTTGTTGATGTCCAAGTAATCATTTATTTGCTTAGACATAAGTATTTCCATTACCTTTGATAGAAAAGTATTAACCTCAAACATATCTCTCGAGTTACCACCTGTTTCTGTTAGAGCAGCTGTTCCCCTAAGATTTGAGATAAGAGAAATCGAAAAAGCTTCTTGTGATTAAATCCCCAAGATGGCTCCTGGTTTTGATAAGATCAGCAACAAAATGCTTCTGGAGCTACCCAGCATAGCAAAGAAAATGATTCTTTTAGTTTTTAATGCTATCTTACGCCTTGAATACTACCCTCAAGAATGGGAGGTGTCCTTAGTTTAGATGATACCAAAGCCAGGAAAAGATCACACAAAGGTTGAGTCAAATAGGCCTATCAGCTTATTATCAAATATATAAAAGGTGTTTGAGAAGCTCTTAGCGTCAAAATTAACCCCAATTTTAAATGACAATGGGTGTAGACCTAACAGAGAACAGCAAAATCACAATTTTTCTTGATTTATTCATACGCTTAAATTTAAATTCACTCTTTGCTTGCAAAACAAAGTTCAACGTTGGTAATTTTTACATCGTTTCGTATACATTTGATTTTTGCATGTATTCGTTTTTTATTGAAAGTGCTTTGTTTGCATTTTTGTTGCGCACGCAATATAACACAACTGTGTAAATTCAAAAGGCACACATTCTTATACTTTTGCATTCAAGTAGTCATTGTCCACTCGATGAGACGCTTTGTTAAAATTAACAACAATAAAAACAACAATAACAAGAATACATTGTAGGTACATACAGAACTACTGTACTTTTTAAGATGATAAAAAAGCCTTCCGTTAATATGGAAATTGTTTGTACCTACATATGTGCGTTTAGTTTCATTTCAATTTTTTTTTCTTGTACTACTTAGCAACTGCTGAGTGAATGCATCAGTAATGATTGCTTGATTTCTGGCTTTTTTGTTTGTATTTTTTTTTTTTTTTACCAAAACAATCATTGTCGCACCGAACACACAAACATCTTTATTAAAAAAACGAAGCTAACGATGGTATAAATAACAAAGTACGATGTGCATTATTTGAATGACTGCAAACTAGCAGCGAATGTTTGCGGTTGCGCAAGTTTGATTGTATGACGGCAAGCGAGTGTATTTGTTGCTGTTCATTTAATGCGATTTTTTTGCAATTGCAAAAAGCCGTTCTCCGAGACCTAACCATCAATTCGGTTTCAGAAGAGAATATAACACAATTGAACAAACCCATCGGATAGTAAACGCCATAAGAAAAGCCATTGAAGAAAGAAAATATTGCTCCGCTCTCTTCATCGATGTTTCTCAAGCTTTTGATAAAGTCTAACATGTAGGCTTGTTACATAAATTGAAGCTTAGCCTACCGGTTAACACACACATTCTTTTAGAAAGCTACTGGGTTGGTCGAACATTTATTATTAAAGAAGGTGATTTTTTAAATTTACCTCAGCCAATTGAAGCTGGAGTCCCTCAGGGAAGCATCCTGGGCCAACTTTTTTACCTCATATATACCTCGGACATGCCAACAAACAATCACACCCTAACCTCAACTTTTGCTGATGATACAGCTTTTCTAAGCGTACACGACAATAGTCGTGAAGCATCTCGATACCTGCAGGATCATATATTTCAACTAGAACTGTGGTTAAAAAAAATGGAGAATAAAGGTCAATGAGCAAAAATGCGTACATATAACATTCACCTTGCGTTGGGAAACATGCCCCTATTAAAATCAATAATCAACTAGTGCCTTAACAATCGCATGTCAAATTTCTCAGTATTCATCTAGATCGGCGTTTAACATGGAAATGCCATATAGAAGCAAAATTAACCCAAATGAAACTAAAAGCAATTCAAATTAACTGGCTTATTGGAAGAAATTCTGTTCTTAGTCTCGATTAAAAACTACTACTACTACAAATCTATTTTAAAGCCAATATGGTGCTACGGTATTCAACTATAGGGCACTGCCTCGGAATCAAACATCGAAAAAATTCAAAGGCGCCAAAATAAACTTCTTCGAATAATCACAGCTGCCCCTTGGTATGTTAAAAACTCAAATATCCACAAGGATCTCAATGTGCCACTGGTTAGGACTATTATAACGAAGTATGAAGTAAAATATTTAAAAAGGCTAGAGTTGGGCCAAAATCCACTAGCTCGAAATATTTTAAATGATAGCGGCCACACTCGCTTAAGAAGAAGATACACTGCAGCACTTACCCATTAAGATGAGCGATACACAAATCTATAAATGTGAACAGAACCTGTGATGAAGAACATTTTTGTCTGGCAAAATAAAGAATTAGGATAAGATTTGATAAATTATTGTTAGTTCATACTAAATATATGAAGATTCAATAAATGAAGCACAGCCGCGAATAACGTTTTAAGTTACAAAATAATTATTTTTCAGGAGAGCAAAAAAACGTTTTTAACTGGCAGGATTATTAATTTTTTAATTTTTGTTTTTTAGATTAACAAAAATAACGATAATAAAATCTTTAATGCTAAAGGCTTTTAAAACGTTTTTCCACTTTGCAAAAGCATTTCGATTGTAACATTTTGTTAGTAACTAACAATGTTCTTCCACTGGCTGACACTTTGTATGCCATTTTGAAGTGGTTAAGCAGCACAATTTCGGGTGTTTTGATATTGAAACAGTGTAAGAGATTAATCTAAAAGGTTATCTGCAAAAAAAACAGTTTTTGCAAAAAGTGGCTTTTACAACGTTATTCGCGGCTGCACTTCAAATAACTAATCAAAAAAAAAAAAAAAAAACCCAATTAATGTTTCTATAAATCGATTGTTAAGCGCGGTATATGGCAAGTTATGCATTCTTGTTGGAATCAAATGTCATTGAATTTTACCGGGTTAGTTTCTGTAAAGAAAAATTCAGTCAGTATAGCTCGACAGTGTCCGCTATTCACCGTTACGGCAGTTTCTTGCTTATTTCGAAAGAGCGTGTAAACCGCACCAAACACTCAATTTTACAGTATTTAACTGCTTGAGCTTTGGTGGCCTGAAATAACCCCCCAAAATAAAATCCCCCAAAAAAATAATGAAATAACCCCCCAAAAGTTTGTACAGAGTACAACAAAAACGATTTTTGGGGGTGTTTCATTTTGTATGGGGTGTTATTTAATTTTTTTAATTGGGGTATTATTTCATATGAAATTATCCCCCAAAAAATCATTATGAAATAAAGCCCCAATATATTTTTTGAGGGATTATTTAATTTTCAAATTTATAATGAAAACGTTTTTGGGCGCAAGGATTTATCCACTTTGGTATACAGAACACCAGCTTCGATAAATAAAGCTACCTTGCATAACAGGCCTTCGGCCGGGCGCAATGACTTTTTCCTCTATGGTATACCAAAGACCGGATGGTATGCCAAAGACCGGATGGTATACCAAAGACCCGATGGTATACCAAAGACCGGCTTCCTGGCGCTATGCAGAGAGAGCTTTAGTTAGCGAAGCCGGTGTTTGGTATACCATAGAGGAAAAAGTCATTGCGCACGGCCGAAGGCCGGCTATGCAGAAAAGCCTTAGTTGGCGAAGCTTGTGTTTGGTATATCATATCACGCTATCTACCGCGTGATTCTTTAAAGCAAAACTGTAAAATTGTATTACATATAATGGGCTCTTATTTCATTTCAGAAATTAGGGTTTTATTTCATTTGAAATAAGCCCACACAAATTAGGGAATTATTTCATTTATGTGTGGGGCGTTATTTCATTTCGTTGGGGGCTAATTTCATTTTCAAAATTGGGGCTTTATTGCATATGAAATAAGGCCCCACGCTTTGGGGGGTTATTTTATTATTTCATGCCGCTTTGAGCTTTTGCTTCGCTCCAAATACGGCAATTTTCTGTATTGACGTAGCCATTTAACCAGAAATCAGCTTCGTAAAGTAAACGAAGTGCTCTATAGGCTTTGTTTCAAAGTAAATTTCCGATTTCTAATGACTTGCCAAGCCTGACTGCACAGAAATGTCAACACAGTGTGACATTCTTAGTTGTCAAACCATCGTTTTCGATATCAAAAATTCTTATGCTGATAAAAAAACACCCGATATTTCTCACGAATAACTCAAAAATCCCATGTAAAATCTATAAAATATCTTCTATTTCGCTTTGTGCCACTTTACTTAGTTTCTTACCCAAACTATAATTCTAATGCTTTTGCTCAAACATTTTTACACAATTTAACCTAACATCCGTTAGAACATCCGTTAATGTTTCCTTTTTTTTTTTTTTGTTGCGCTGTTGGCAGAGTAGAAAAAAACTTTTGCCTTAACGTATAAAATATGCTGCCTACATTTAGGTGGTTAAGCAGTGAATGTTTGTGCCTAGACAAAGTCTCTATTGAGTTATGAACAATTTTTAGATTATAGTAAATATTTTAGAAAATTTTATTTTATGTGATTTAGAAAAAAAAAGAATATGCATACATACATATATTCTCTTTTTGGGAAATGAAATAAGAAGAAAAAAGAACAAGGATTTGTTTTGAAGTAATATAATAGAAATAATGAAGTTGAGAAATTTTGTTATGGTACTTTTAGGAGGCATATAAATTAGGGCATTTAGAAAAATATTAAAAATAAGAAAGTTATTCGCTTCTTTAAAAAAAAAAAAAAAATAGACTTTACTATGGCGAATTTTTACAAAAGACTTTTAAAAGTGATTAGAATAATTCTTATTTTATTTATTTAATTTTAATGAAATTTTTTTAAATGTGGCTTAGAAAAAACACGTTTTTTAGCTCCTGTAAATTCTTAAAATTTTGTTGGTTTTAAGAATTTAATTTTGTTTTATGTAGTTAAATAGGTTTTACACTTTTACCGCACTTGTATGCTGTACTTTTCGTTATCTAAAGTTTTTATTTAGTTTCCTCCTGGATATATGCAATTTAAGCTTTTTCATTATAACCTTAAACCCATAAGTGCTGTTAAGTGTTCTTGATATTAAAAATAAAAATTACAAAGTTTTTATAAATCTCATTACACTTTTTCATTAAGCTTGAAAAAAAGAGTTTTTAAACAATACGAGGGCAGTTACTGGAATCGGTTTTGGGGTAAAAAATTTAATGCTTCTATTTATGCAAACAAAAAAAAAAAAAAAATTCATAAAAAAATCATTTGAATCGAAATTTTACATATAAATTCTAGTTTTGATTCTATTTTAATATCTCGTTTAAATTATCGTTCAGGTGAAATAAATATAATTATTTAAGTTGCAGTTCATATTCTATTTTAGATTGTTGTTTGGCTTCCATCCCATCCCATCACATCACATCAAATGGGTTCCTTCAATTCACGTCCTCGTCCAGATTTTGTTTAGTTTTCTATTTAAGATTTTTGCTTAGATCAGAGCCATTAATTGCAATATTTAAGTAGTAATTGTAAAATTGGAATCCTAGCCAGCAGAATAATACGACACTTTTCAGATATCTAAGAGAAACGCCGACAAAAAGACGAAATCGTATACGAATTCTATCCCAATTTCTGAACGAAAAATTTATGAATTGGTTGAGACGCATTCTGGCAGACATATCGTAGGATATATCTTGAACCTAACAGTGTTGAACGTAACAGTCGAACGCATCAAAAATGCAATAACATTTTAAGCAACAAATATTTTTACGTTCTTTAACCCTTAAATTATAGTAATTAGAAAGCGCTGTTATATATGTTAAAATTGATGGAGGACGCGATTCTAGGTCAAAGATAATGGCACAAAAAAGTAGCGGTTCGAACGTGAAAAAAATAGAATTAGTTTTTGTGGCCATGTATAAAAAGGCGCAATTCAGCGTAACCTGGCACATTTTTTAGTCAAACTTCTCTCAGAATTTTAGGTACACAGAAAAAATTTTCACCAAAATTTCAATAATGCTGTTTCAAACACTTTTTTTAATTGTTCAAATTAAATTCCCTTAATTGAAAATAAAAATTATAATGTTCGTGTATATAATTGCAAATATGAAAACATACACATAATCTTTAAAATATTTAAAATTTCAAACAATTTTTTCATTGTTTCAATTAACTGTGTTGATTGAACAAATATTTTAATTTGTGTTTACGTTTTACTTAGCCTCTTTTTTTTGTTTGCTGGCGGAAAATCAGTACAGAATTTACAAGTTTCTAACAAATACGTTAATTGAAGTTGGGTTTTCATTTTTTCTGTGTAACAATGTAACATTCAAATGCCTTCGGTTTGATTCCAAAATCTTCTTCTTTTTTTTAAGTGAACGAATTTATGGGGAAATTTATAAAAATTAGTAAAATCTAAATATTTCTCTATAACAAAATCATAGAAGAATATGCTGTAAATAACTTTAGAATTTTCGGCCACCGTGGACATCTAAAGAGATGGAAATGCCCATTTCTGACAGAAATCAAGTAAGCCAACATTCTTTTTGCTTTCTGACCAAATGCTGAAAAAATATCGAATAAAATTCTAGTATAGAACCGCAACAGATTTCTGTCAGAAGTCTTTTTTATACCCTCCACCACAATTAGTTGTGAAGAGGGTTCCGTGTGGAACTTTTTTATTATTCATCTCAGACCCCATAAAGTATATATATATTCTGGGTTCTTGAGTAATTCCCCAGTAAAAAAAATTTAGGTGTTTTGAAGCACTACAGAGAAAAGCGCATACTCGAGCGCTTCAATTAGAGATCTCTTATAAAGCAGTAAATGATAACGAATAAAACATACAAAAAAGCTGCTATTTTAGTGCTGACAGCAAAGAGGGTTTGTAAGCGAAAAAAAAAATATATTATGGTTTACGAAAATGATTGAAAAAAGGCATTTAAGCAAGTAAAAGCAAAACATTAATGAATATGTTTATATAGTTAGCCCTTAAAAAAGCACTCTAGGAGTGCTTTGTTTGCATGTTAAAAGAAGCGCAGAAAATAGTCCTCGAAACCGGGAACACCCCATACAAAAATCAGGCATCCTATCAGCAGGTTTGAAGCGATTTGAGGTATGAATTCATACAAAAATCCTGCTCCTTTTGGAGCACGTTTTTTACTGGGTCTAAGTCGATTTAGCCATGTCCGTCTGTCCGTCTGTTGAAAACACGCCCACTTTCTAAAAACTCAAAAGAAATAAACAAACTTGGTGTCAAATTCCTTGTAGTCATCCTAAGCAGTTTGGGATTGAAATCCAGCAAAATCGGTTTAGTAGGATCAGAGCTATGAATCAAAATGTGGAACCACCACCTTAGAAAAATGGATAATTTTGTTACAAAAACTAACATAAACGGTGGAATAGTGCACAGAATGATATTAAATTCGTTTTATTCGACTGGAAATCACGCTGTAAAATTTCGTGAAGATCCGTCCATAATTAACCCTAGGCCCTACTCCCGGAAAACAGTATAGTACGCCTAAAGCCCTAATTAACAATGCTATCATACCAAATTTTGGCACGACACAGTTAAATAGAACTAGAAATGACACTGTAAAGTTTCGTGAAGATCGGTACATGATTTACCTAGGCCCCATATACACAGTTTAGTATGCCTAAAACATCAAAGTTTTATAGGACTAGAAAAAGGACTGTGAAATTTCGTGAAGATCGGTTCATAATTTACCCTAGGCCCCATATAAACCCCACTTCCGGAAAACAGTTTAGTACGCCTAAAACCGTAAAAAATAATGCTATCAAACCAAAATTTGGCACGTCACAGTTTTGTAGCACTATAAATGACACTGTGAAATTTCGTGAATATCAATTAATAATTTACCCTAGGCCCCATATAAACCCCACTTCCGGAAAACAGTTTAGTACGCCTAAAACCGTAAAAAATAATGCTATGATACCAAAATTTGGCACATCACAGTTTTATAGAACTAGAAATTACACTGTGAAATTTCGTGAAGATCCGTCCATAATTTACCCTAGGCCCCATATAAAGCCAACTCCGGTGAAATAATTAGATACGCCTAAAACCGTGGCAGATATAGATATTACGGTAAACTTTCTTCCAGCTTAGCTTTATATGACCAGAAAAAATGTTATGCAATTTTGTGATGTACGGTCCATAATTTACCTTAGATCCTATTTTAGCAGCCTTCTGAAATTCACTGCAAACGCTTAAACTTATTGCACCGCTGTATTGAAATTTATGGTTTTTAATACCAGAAATCACTCTGCAGAATTTTGGGATGATTGGTTCATAGCTTACTATGGCTCCAATATAAATTGCCCTCCTGAAAATCATTTAAGTTCGGCTTAAACTGTTACAAATCATGATATTTTACTCAAGCTATTTAAAACTGCTAAAAAAAGCATACAGCTTTCTGATTGTCGGTAAATTTTAATGTAAAGCATAGTTAACCAAAACTCTCATTAAATGAAATGCGTCTGTATTGAATAACATTACATTGCCCAGCAAACACAAAACTAAGCATTGCAAATGTAATGAATTTTATGAATATTATTTTTAGATGAAAGTACAGATATTAATGATCTTTGTCAACTGGTTGTCTGTGTAAGATGCATTGATGAACATTTTAATGTTTTTGAATCAATGTTGACATTGGAAACCTTTCATGGGCATGTAACGGGAAAGCTTTTGATGGAAGTTGTAAGTGATAAACTTTTTGCTATTGTTGATGTAAACAAAATTGTCGGTGTCTGCACAGACGGGGCAAGTGTAATGGTAGGAAAAAACACAGGTTTGATAGGTCATATAAAAAAAGTGAAATGGCAATGCAAAACTTTCACTGCATTATCCATCAAGCGGCGCTTGCATCTAAATTTATTACTCAAGACTCTACTATGAAGACTGCAAAGCGCATTATAAATAAAATAAGAGGAGGACACAATGCCCTCACTCATCGAAAACTTGTAAAATTTTTAACATCTAAAAACGCAGCTTTCAAAGATCGTAAAATGTTCACTGAGGTACGTTGGCTCAGTCGTGGCGACTGTCATAACCGGCTATATAATTTAAAAGAGGAAGTCTTAGAGTTTTTAGAAAAAGAAAATATCGATGAGTCGGCAAAAAGTTTTTTAAAAGATACACAATTCATATCAGATCTAGCTTTTCTAGCTGATACAAGTTGTTTGCTTAATAATTTCAAATTATAAATTAAGTTTTCCAAATTGAAGATTTTGTAACAATTTCTTATTAGCATAATATGTTTTAAATTTGAAGAACTTAATTTATTTCTCTGCTTGGAACAAATAAATTTTAAGTTTTTTGTAAAATATTTTTTACTAGCATTCCATCAATAAACGGTCTGCCTTGCTGAGCGATTTCCAAGCTTATTTGGCTCGAAATCTCTATTTTTAATTTTTTATTTTGCAAAATTTCCTCACTTTGCTCTTCTTGCAGAACCCATTCTTTAATTTTTTGCATATAAAGGTTTTTTTGCTCAAGAAAAAACATTTTCTTTTTTTCCTCGTTTAATTTATTTATTTCTATGTGAAAGAGGTCAAAATGCCTTTTAATTGAAAATGTTTTCTTTGTTTTAAATGTTTGGTAACATAAAATGCATTGCATGTTACCAAAAGCATTTTTAATGACAAAACAAAAATTTTTGTCTTCCATCATACTATTTTGTTTGCTGGTTAATATTGAAATAAAATCAAAGCTGAAAAAAAACCGTAAGCATCCGCACATGTGTACTCATCAACGCTCAATTAACAAGTGAAATAAAACTGAAATAAAAGAGAACAAGCATCGGTGTGAGTAGTTTTTATTGTTTTTGTAGCACTATTGTGCACAGAAAATGAAGATTTGGATAACACTGGTTTAAAGAAATACATATCATACAGATATTACTCCTAAGACATTCGAACTGTCGGTAGAGGGTATCAAACATTTGTACATACATACTAACCATTTTTAAGCTTTTTTAAACAAAAAAATATATCAAAAATATTTTCAGCTTAATGGGAATTGCCATTAAACATTTACAAAAAAAAAAAAAAAAAAAAAAAAAAAAAACGCAACAATTTAGACACGTCTATATGAATTCAATCAGAAATCTTTTAGACTTATCGTTACATAAATTCACCCCGATATATCCATGCTAAGCAGATCTGAAAGCGGCCAGATAAAACGTTTATTCAATGTCTGGCAGAAATGTAGCTCTAAGAATGAAGTCAGCTATTTGCAAGAAATGTCTGAATTAAAAAACGTCGGCGTATTTTGCTGGCTGGGATTGTAATAAACAAGTGTGTTGGAAAAAGGAATGGCAGGATCGCCATGTAGTGAGCAAATGTGGTGTTGCCAATGACAAATATTTATGGCTAAAGAACCGCAGTTTTTGAGAAAGAATAAAAAAAGCTTACAGCTAAATAGCCGTTTTGCAGTGAAGATGAATTCTGTTTTATTATGTATAAAATTCTTTCTTATATACAAATTGGACACAACAACTATCCTGCAAATGATATTGGACCACCTGATCCATTTTGATGAAATGGACTACTCCATGGACTGGTCCGATGTAATGCAAGCATGGATCATGTCATTGTTAAAAAGTTTTTGTTGTGAGACGACATGTCTTCGTTTTTTAACGACATGTTTTTGTTTTTAAACGACTTCAAACTAATCCTCTTGAGTATACCATTGAGTAGTCTTAAGACTAATCCAAAGCTGGATTATATGGTCCTGCCCTAGGACATCATAATGTTAAATATACCATGTTTTTTCCATACGTTTGGGTTGCCTTTGGACTAGGCTTATGGCGATTTCTTTTCTGAGAAATATGTTGCATAAATGTTAGATGCTCTATCTCTTTTGTGTAGAGCATGTAACATTTATGCAACATATTTCTCAGAAAAGAAATCGCCATTAGGCCCTAGTGGATTACATTTTACACGCGTGTTTGGACTAGTCCTACTATTTGCAGGGTCGTTTATTTGAACTTATGCCTACAACAATCATACCAACAAAGCGACTCGTACTTATACCAATTTACATTCGTCGGTGTTTCATCGACTTCTTGAATGCAGAAGTATAAGAATGTCTGCCTTGTAATTTTGAGCAATTGTGTTACTGCGTACGCAACAATAAATGCAAACAAAGCACTTTCAATAAAAACTCAAACATGCACAAATCAAATGTGTACAAAACGATGTCAAAATTATCAACGTTGAACTTTGTTTTGCAGTCATAGGGTTAATGTTAATTTAAGCGTATGAGTAAATCAAGAAAAATAGTAATTTTTGCAGTTCTCTGATATGCATATACATTACAAGATGTAATGTAAGAAGTGTAGTTGTGAGATTAAAAGAAAATAAGAAAAAAAAACCCGGTGTAGTATTTTGCTGAGCTCTGACTTATATTGTTATTTAGTTAAGATTTTATTTTTTAGATTATAATTTTACCACCATCTTCTTAAAAACAAAATTCATAGAAAATTCGTTTTATAAACCTTTTAAAGGCCTGAAATGTTGTTTTTATGAATATGGGGGTTAGAATTTAGTTAATCATTTTCTTTTTGCTAGTTTTGCAAGTCTTTTTTTATTTAGTTTTTTTAACCTTTTAGTTAATGTGCTCTAAGGCGCACAGTGGCTGAAAATTTTATTTCATTAGCCAAAAGTCCAATTTTTGTTTGTCACCGATTTCAAAAATTTTAATTTTAATTAAATAGTAAACATATAAAAACTAAGGTAGCCAAAAAATTAGGTCAAAATATCGGTAATGGTAGTTGTGCCATGTTGTTAAACACAACTTTTTTTTTTAATTCAGAAAAAAGTGTTTTTTTTTTTAATATTTAATCCGAAAAAAATTATCATTGCACAAAAACTATCAGCGATATGCTCGCTTTTTTGCTAGGTTGGTAGTCTTGTTATCTTTAAAAAGGTAATATTTGCGACTATTGTGTTCTTTATATTTGAGATGTTAGGACATATTTTCTAAACTACTATATTTTTGTCAAATTTCAAATTTAGTAGAATAGAACTTTTGCGGATCAAAAGGGATTAAAAAGGCGAAACCACTGATAGAAAGGTGAAAGTATTTTCTTTAACCCTGTATATACTCTTGTACCCGTTTGGACCCGTCTGTTCAACACTTTTTTAATTTTAATGAAATTACTCCAAAAAAAATTTCTAAACTACTATATTTTTGTCAAATTTCAACTTTAGTAGAATAGAACTTTTGCGGATCAAAAGGGATTAAGAAGGTGAAACCACTGATAGAAAGGTGAAAGTATTTTCTTTAATCCTGTATATACTCTTGTATCCGTTTGGACCCGTCTGTTTAACACTTTTTTAATTTTTATGAAATTATTCAAAAAAAAATTTCGAAACTACTATATTTTTGTCAAATTTCAACTTTAGTAGAATAGAACTTTTGCGGACCAAAAGGGACCAAGAAGGTGAAACCACTGAAAGAAAGGTAAAAGTGTTTTCTTTACCCCTGTATCACTCTTGTACCCGTTTGGACCCGTCTGTTAAGCACTTTTTTAATTTTAATGAAATTACTCAAAAAAAAATTCTAAACTACTATATTTTTGTCAAATTTCAACTTTAGTAGAATAGAACTGTTGCGGATCAAAAGGGATTAAGAAGGTAAAACCACTGATAGAAAGGTAGTTTTAATGAAATTACTCAGAAAAAAAAATTTTTTTTTAATTGTTTTTTACCATTTTTTATTCCGCAAAAATGTTTGCAGAAGTAACAGAAATCATTTTGTCTTCCAAAAAAATTTTATGATATAGGGAAAATTGATCGTGATCGAAAATAATATAGGTAGTACATATAAAAAAGCCATTACAGTTAGATTTGAATGGGCAGCAAATTGAAGTTAGCTGCCAATTAGTGCTAACAATGATAGATGGAAAAGTAGGACAGGCTTTGACTAACACGAAGACTGCATCCAGCTGCATCATATGCCATGCAAAATCAAGCCAATTAAACCAAGTCCCGACAAAATCATTAGATAATACTGATGCATATGCATTTGGATTATCACCACTACATTCAAGAATACGACTTATGGAACACATACTTAAAATCAGTTATGATTTGGATCTTCAGGATCAATTAGAAACAACGAAACCAACAAGGAGTTAAGAAGTTCAAAAAGCAAACATGTTCAAGATGAATATCGCAAATTTGGGTTGATTACACTATGGAACATTTTTGGGATTATTGTCTGGGGGGTGAGAAATTCCAAGTCAGGGTGATGGTACTAGGTCAGTATAGTAAAACCTTCAAAGGGTTTGGCGTTCGTATGTGTCAGTTTTTTTTTATGACATTTTAAATTTTTTCCTTATCTTGATGTTTTTTTGTTTAACATAACTCGAGAACCACTTGTCCGATTTTGCTAAAACATATTTTACAATTACAATTTCTTTAATCCGTTCATATAACGTTTTTGTGTATAATCAACAGTTTTGCCGGTAAAAATAAATTTGTGGAGAAATATAATTGATAAGTGCAAAAAAATGTTCAAGCCTGGATTTTGTTTGTTATTTGAAAGAATACACCCACATTCAGTGATGCCAACAGTAGGGGATTTCCCCTTTTCTAGGGATTTTTTTTTTCTGAAAATTTCAACCGTAGGGAAAAGAGGACACAATTTTTTATTTTAGGGCATATTTATTTATTTATTTATTTAATCAATGGATATTATCCTTACTGACTAATAACAATATTGACTTAAAATTAATGAATAACAATATGCATTTTAAAATATACTACAAATTTACAGAATATATGTAGTACATAAAAATTTACGAATAAAGAAAAACAATAAGAAAAATCAACAAATTGTGACATAGAATTAAATTGTCTACATAACCTCGAAAAAGGATCAGCAATAGCGTAATTTTCTCTAAAAAAATTTAACAAAAAGCAGATTATAATGACGCGTATTGCGACAAGGTATATTAAATTTAGCAGACTCTACAGAAAATCACAACAAACATTACCATTAATAAGATTAACCATAAAAGAAACATTTAACATTGTACGACGACTTTTGAGCGATGGTAATTTTATTAATGCCAGTCTTCTAGCATAGGAACGAAAGTTTGTCGAGTAACTCCAATGAAGATCACGTAAACAGAATAATAAAAATTGTTTTTGGACCGATTCAATACGAGAATTGTGAATGTTGTAAAATGGATCCCAAATGATTGACCCATATTCTAAGATTGTTCTAACGAGTGATACGTAAAGTTGCTTCGTTATGTATGGATCGGTGAATTTTTATTAAGATCTGATTGAAGATAAAAATGATCCGAAAAAAAATGCCTAGAAAAGGGGAAATCCCCTACTGTTGGCATCACTGAATGTGGGTGTATTCTTTCAAATAACAAACAAAAGTCCGACGATTTTCACCGATCGCTTAAAAAAAGTCACAAAAATTGCAGTGCAGGTTTGTGATAAAATTTGCTGCATACATCCAGGCTTGAACATTTTTTTGCACTTATCAATTATAATTCTCCACAAATTTATTTTTACCGGCAAAACTGTTGATTATAAAGAAAAACGTTATATGAACGGATTAAAGAAATTGTAATTCTAAATTTTTTTGAGTTTGTTTTAGCAAAATCGGACAAGTGGTTCTCGAGTTATGTTAAACAAAAAAACATCAAGATAAGGAAAAAATTTAAAATGTCATAAAAAAAAAAACTGACACATACGAACGCCAAACCCTTTGAGGGTTTTACTATACTGACCTAGTACCATCACCCTGACTTGGAATTTCTCACCCCCCAGATTGGCTGTTGTACTGTGTTATAGATCAGCCGAAACAAGGGTCAGGCAATACAAATGATGGCAATATCGCAAGAAGATTATTTTCAGATCCAGAAACAGCATCTGAAATAACAGGTGTTGATTTTAACCTCATTTTTGTATATAAAATAATCCTTGAACTACTTGCGTGCAATGAAGAAACTGACTCTAGAAAATTTGGAGATTTTGCTAAGGAAACTGCAAAAATATATACAACCAAGTACCCATGGAGAAATATGTCTGCTACAGTTCACAAAATCCTTTATCATGGAGAAGATGTCATTAAATATCAGTTGGTGTCACTTGGAGAGTTATCAGAGGAAGCTCAGGAAAGAAGTAATAAGGATTACAGATTTTATAGAGAGCAGAATACTAGAACAATTTCACGAAATTCCACTAATGAAGATCTATTTAATATATTATTGGCAACGTCAGATCCGTTCATCTCCAGTATTCGTAATCAATGGAAAGTGAAACTTTGGGATTTAGATGAAGAAGTCAAAAAACTACTAAAGAATAGAAATAACACAGAACAGAATATGGAATATTTGCAATCAATCTTTCAATTAAATGAACAATAATTATAATTCATTAGATCTAAGACAGACTTTGTATTAGTAAAAAATAATTATAAACAGAAACTCACATTGTTACAAAAGCTATTCAAATCTATTGCTGCTATTATTTTCAAAAGGTTTTTTTTATCCACATATGTATGAAATGTTTTAATAAATAAATAAGAATAAATTAAGTGTAGACAAATTTGAAAGCAAAAAATTGTTTAATTTTCAGCAATAATAGCAAAATTTCCAGTGGATTTTACTATTTTTTTTTAATGTTAAAATTTTTTTTATTTTAATTTTTTTAGTGTCCCATTATTACAAAAAATGTTAATGATTATTATTTAAATCTAATAATTACATTTTTAAATAATAAAAAGAAATAAAAAAACCATATTGCACGCTAAAGTAAAAAAAATCTAAAGTTCCACTTTGCCCTTAAATTGCGCAATTACTACTCCACCGATTTTAATGAAATTTAAAGTGGAGAAAGCTTAAGAATCTATCTGTCGATTAAAAAAAATTTCATTAAAATATCTCCTTCAGTTCAAAAGTTACAGATTTTTGGCCAATGAAAAACGATTTTCAGCCACTGTGAGGCGTCACTTTTTACTTGATTAATAACACTGTGATAGTTTTTGACCCGAAAAAAATGAACTTCGATGAATCCTTTTCGAACTATTAAGGGGGAGTCCCCTGAATGCGAAAGTACATTTGGAAGTGTCAGATTGGCTCCAGTTTTGAGATATACCGTTATTTAAAAAATGGAGAAGGTTGCACAACATATATTCGCGTAACTCAAAAACGGTTTAGTTTATTGAAATTACTAAAATAAGCGAAATTCCCCAATAAATATTCCTTTAAGAGAGTATACTATTTTTTTCTAATATGAGCCGTCGTTTTTGAAACATAATTTATTTTTAAAAAAAAAAATTAATTTTTTGACAAAATTTCGAAATTTTTGTTGTATAAAAATTCATAAAAATTTAAAAAATGCCGCTAGGCTTCTAACTTTTTGCAGACAAACAATCCATAAATGATCAAAATCTGTTGCCAACTTTTGATTTTATTCACAAAAGTCGAATTTCAATAAACGCAATATTTGTATGGGAGCCCCCCTAAGGGGTGGAGATATATGGCAAGTATGTTTTAAGAAAATGTTAAAAACAAAAAACTAATGGAGGTCGGTCATACATTTTATCGCCCTAGGTGCGATTCCTTGGCAGTTAAGGGACTTTTTCTCCAATATATTTCTAATCCGTATTGACTATTTTGTATGGGAGCCCCCTTAAAGAATGGAGATAGCGGGTAGGTGTGTTAAAAATAAATGATTAAGATGAAAAATAAAGTAGTTTTGGTCATACATTTGACCCATCTAGGAGCATCCTAGGCGCTGCAGGGGCCCAATTTAAGAATTTTATTAAACCGCCATATATGTATGGTTGAAATTCTTAAATTTGGCTGCTGCAGTGCCTAGGATGCTCCTAGATGGGTCAAATGTATGAAGAACCCCACATTATTTTTTATCTTTTTCATTTTTATGAATTTTTATAAAACAAAAATTTCGAAATTTTGGCAAAAAAAGGAAATTTTATTGGGGAATTTCGGTTTTTTTTAGTAATTTCAATAAACTAAACCGTTTTTGAGTTACGCGAATATATGTTGTGCAACCTCCTCCATTTTTGAAATATCGGTATATCTCAAAAACTGGAGCCAATCTGACGCTTCCAAATGTACTTTCGCACTAAGGGGACTCCCCCCTTATAGTTCGAAAAGGATTCATCGAAGCTCATTTTTTCGACTATCACAGTGTAATTATACATACTTTTATGCAAAACCTTTCGATGTGACCTCGTATATCGATAACTTCTTATTTCTGGAAGATGTAAAAAATAATTTTTTTCCAAACTTATTTGTTTTGTTGATTTTTGGATTACCCCACCCTAGTTGTTATTAATTGAATTACTTGTATAAAAAAATATATATTTATATACAATATTGTGCCAAAATGTGCGCAACATTTATTAATGTATACGTCATAATAAAAAAAAGGATTATTGTCTTTTTCGAATTTAATAAACTTTTTCGTATGCATACAAAATTTAACATACTAATTAATAGTCTAATATTTGGTGAAATTGGTCTCACGAAAAAGCAAATACAAATTATGGTGAATGTTTTGTTAAATCATACAACAAAATACACAAGAGTTTTTGATGGATTTCATAAAAGAGCTACGAAATTTTGCATTTGGTCTCTCGTCGTACCATTTGCCCAACACAAACAACTATGCTAGGCTAAAACTATTTCTAATTTTTCAAGTGGGCGTGGCATTTTTCATACCAAGCCAGCAAAAGAAATGACACCAACAAGTGGTGCACGCAACCATCCAGAACTTAGCAGAACGATATAGAGGAGGCAAACTATAACACGCCACTACTCATGTGTAGATGGCAGCACAAAAACAGCAAACAATACCACCATGTAGATGGCGAACAGTAAAAGTTTACAAATTTGGAACAAATAGAACAAAAGATATGACAAATAGCCAGCTAAACTGGAAAATTGAGCGTGAAACCTCCAATACAATGACAATGCAAATGTCGTAATATCTGGAGAAGGATACAAGTTAAAGGATTAAAATTTTGTCCAAATTGCTTCATTATCCATACAGGAGATCTGTTTTAAAGAAATTTTACTTATTTTATTTTAATGGGAGTATATTTATAAATATATAAATATCCCTTCCTGGAACGCTTTGGATAAGATATTTAAATTAAATAAAAAAGAATTCATAAGCATCGGGTGATTTTTTAGCTATTATCTTTTTGGCAACACTGGTTTAAACAGCTGACGCAAGTTTCGTATTTTGTTTCACTGTCAAACATCTTCAGTTTGGTCTATAATTTAACCATGAATCGTCTTACAAACGAACAACGCTTGCAAATTATTGAATTTTATTATCAAAATGCGTGCTCTGTTAAGAACGTTCATCGCGCGCTTCTTGTGTTCAGCGACGAAGCTCATTTTTGGCTCAATGGGTACGTTAATAAGCAGAATTGGCGATTTTGGAGTGAAGATCAGCCAGAAGCATTGCAATAGCTACCAATGCATCCAGCAAAAGTCACAGTTTGGTGCGGTTTATGGGCTGGTGGCATCATTGGACCGTACTTCTTCAAAGATGAAGTGAATCGTAACGTAACTGTGAATCGTGAGCGCTACCGTGAGATTGCATCCAATTTTTTTTTGCCCAAAATGCAAGAGCTTGACTTGCATGACATGTGGTTTCAACAAGACGGTGCCACATGCCACATAGCACGCTTAACAACGGACTTATTGAGAGGCGAGTTCGGTGAACATTTTATTTCACGTTCGGGAACGGTCAATTGGCCGCCTAGATCGTGCGATTTAACGCCTTTAGACTATTTTTTGTGGGGCTATGTTAAAGCTCATGTCTATACACACATGCCCGCTTCAATTGACGCATTGGAAGACAACATTGAAGCATTTATTCATGAGATACCGACCGAAATGTTGGGAAGTGTATGCCAAAATTGGACTAAGCAGATGGACCTTTTGAGGCACAGTCACAGTCAACATTTGCATGAAATAATCTTCAAACAATAAATTATATGGACCGTACTATCGATTCAAATAAAGATTTCATGCAGTTTTCTGAATTTTATGTGTTTTTTTTAAACTTTCCTATAGCTCTTAAAAAATCACCCATTAGTTAAAAACTTAATATAATTTATTGATTTACTAAGAGTTACAAAAACAATTACAAATTATATTCTAACTTAATAAAACGATCAATTATAGCTATGACCATCAGCCTGTTGTAGTGACACAGACCAGAGTCTAAGGTAGGAATCGAACCCAAACTCCCGCACTGATAGACTAGCTCACTTTCAACTTGGCAATCGGGGCACCCATGTAGTTAACAAGTATTTAGTTTGTATATGAAAAAACTTTCCTTGTAAAACAAAACTTTATTAAGTTTTGCTATTTACAGATACAATTTATAAATATTTTCTAACTATTTGCTTACAAACTATTTCAACTTTATTATTAGCAAAAAAAAAAAAAAAAAATTAAACAAAAACTTTTGTTAATGAAATAAATTTGTGAAATTTTGTTTAGTAAGTAAATGTAATAAACATATTTGTTTTTCTGTATTGTATTTATTTTTTAGAATTATTGAGAAAGAAAATATAAATAATAAATTAACTTGAAACCGAGTAGATATGCTATGGTTTTTTTTACAAATTCCTTTGCCGCAATGATATGCTAAAGTTTTTGTATGGCTTAATGGGGTGGAATTGTAATTGAAAATAACTAAGATACTTTTATTATATTGAAGGAAACTTTGTTTTGTAATAAATACACGATTAAGCAGATTAACTAATTATGAAGTTAAATAACAAAACTAATTTTATATAAGAAAAGTTAGTATAAATCTATTTATTTTGAATAATTTTTTGGATTCAAGCTAATAAAACGGCAATTTAAATTATAGATTAAGGCGTATCATTTTCCATCTCTCCATATGAGTTTTACACCAAAAGTACTAGGTATTTTTCTTAAAGGTCAATGAGATATAAAGCAAATTTTAGATAAGTGTTTTGCACCGTCCAAGCAAATAGTAGTCGGACGGAACAAAGTCTGGAAAATGAGGTGGGGAGGAAAAAACTTTCCCACCAATATCTTGAACTTCATTGCTCGTCTAGCAAAATTTAGACAACACGTCAGCTCATTATTGGTTTGGCACATATGCCTAAACGTCGTAGTGGAAAAAACGACAGAGAATGTTTACATGAAGTTTTCTAAAAATATATCCGATGGAATATTTTTTCAGCGCTGCTTATTTTGAAGAAAAATCGATATTCAGTCTCCTCAGTAAATTCTGAATAAAATCAAACCAATTACAATGATATAAACCTCATTTCATTCGAAATTATTTTAAGCTTAATGTTTTTAATGTCGCATTTTTTTTTATAAATTTTTAAAGAACAAAAAATTAGTTTTTTTTAAATGCTCCTTTTTTTCTCCAAAAACTCAACCATATCCCTGAAAATACAGCGCAAATTTAAAAACAATTCAAGCACGGCTTAAAGGTAATACTGTGGATAATACTGTGTGGTTTCGAATTTTTTTGTTAACTGAATATGTTGAACCGTTTTCAAGTTATTGCAATATATGTAGCGAAATTCCCTTAATTTTGGACATAACGGTATACCGTACTTTTCGTTTATAGTTACTACTAATAGACACATTAGCGATATAGTCCATCTTATCTGTTTATTTTGCCGCTATAAGTTAATTTAATATAAAGTATTAACGTTATAATCCATTTAGCGATATAAGCACATTTGCCATATATGCCATCAATCAACAGTCAATAATGGGAACAGTTAAGCAAATTTATGACGTTAAAGTCACATTAGCAATATTTACTAAGTTCTTTTTAGTTTCCGAAATCTCAATCAATCCAAAGAAAAAAAGAATTGAATCATTTAATTTTTGTCATAAGCCCTCTACTCGCAAAAAATTTGTTTTTGCCTTTGGCATCAGTTATGAAATAATTTGTTGTTATTTAAGCTAAAACTATAAGCCTGATGTCGGCGTAATTTATATGAATTTTTGTATTTCCTATATTCACATAACTTGATTATATTCGAATTCGGTTATATGCCTCATAGTGGCGTATATGTGAATTAGCCTAATAATCACATTAGCGATAAAGTCCCCTTTTGTTTGCATCTTAAGGATGTGACTTTAAGCGAAAAGTACGGTATCTCGAAAAGAAGAGCTGATAGGGGAAAAAACTCAAATTAGTAAAAATTTGCAATCAAATTCTAGACCGCAAAATGTCTGTTCCGCAGTGTAATTATTCAAAACAAATTTCGATCTACCAAAGTTAAAATAACATTTGGTTTAAAGATTAATATTTGACTATTGACCGCCAGCCGTCGGCAATGTCGCGTTGTTTAGTTGTTTTAAAATAAATTTTGAATTAAGAAAAAGCTAAGGCACGAGCTCTCTGTTTACAGTTGTCCTTCAAGTTGTTCTGTAAAAGGTCAAGAAAAAAAAGAAAAAAACAGAAAAATGTACGTTGGACTTCAAGAAGAATTCTTGACAAAAAGTACAAAGATAACCGAATTAAGGAAGAACATGTAAATCAATTAAAATAGATAACACTATGGAACATTTTTGGGATTATTGTCTGGGGGGGTGAGAAATTCCAAGTCAGGGTGATGGTACTAGGTCAGTATAGTAAAACCCTCAAAGGGTTTGGCGTTCGTATGTGTCAGTTTTTTTTTTATGACATTTTAAATTTTTTCCTTATCTTGATGTTTTTTTGTTTAACATAACTCGAGAACCACTTGTCCGATTTTGCTAAAACAAACTCAAAAAAATTTGGAATTACAATTTCTTTAATCCGTTCATATAACGTTTTTCTTTATAATCAACAGTTTTGCCGGTAAAAATAAATTTGTGGAGAATTATAATTGATAAGTGCAAAAAAATGTTCAAGCCTGGATGTATGCAGCAGATTTTATCACAAACCTGCACTGCAATTTTTGTGACTTTTTTAAAGCGATCAGTGAAAATCGTCGGACTTTTGTTTGTTATTTGAAAGAATACACCCACATTCGATGCCAACAGCAGGGGATTTCCCCTTTTCTAGGGATTTTTTTTCGGAAAATTTCAACCGTAGGGAAAAGAGGACACAATTTTTTATTTTAGGGCATATTTATTTATTTATTTATTTAATCAATGGATATTATCCTTACTGACTAATAACAATATTGACTTAAAATTAATGAATAACAATATGCATTTTAAAATATACTACAAATTTACAGAATATATGTAGTACATAAAAATTTACGAATAAAGAAAAACAATAAGAAAAATCAACAAATTGTGACATAGAATTAAATTGTCAACATAACCTCGAAAAAGGATCAGCAATAGCGTAATTTTCTCTAAAAAAATTTTACAAAAAGCAGATTATAATGACGCGTATTGCGACAAGGTATTAAATTTAGCAGACTCTACAGAAAATCACAACAAACATTACCATTAATACGATTAACCATAAAAGAAACATTTAACATTGTACGACGACTTTTGAGCGATGGTAATTTTATTAATGCCAGTCTTCTAGCAAAGGAAGGAAAGTTTGTCGCGTAACTCCAATGAAGATCACGTAAACAGAATAATAAAAATTGTTTTTGGACCGATTCAATACGAGAATTGGGAATGTTGTAAAATGGATCCCAAATGATTGACCCATATTCTAAGATTGGTCTAACGAATGATACGTAAAGTTGCTTCGTTATGTATGGATCGGTGAATTTTTAACCCAGCGCTTAATAAAGACAAGAACGCCTCGAGCTTTATTAACAGTTAATGTAATATGAGAAACAAAGTTTAATTTAGGATCCAGTAAGACTCCAATATCAAGAGACGAATCAACCAACTCCAGTTGATGACCACCAAAAGCATAATTAACAGCAATACAGTTATTTCTATAAAAACGCATGCTTTTGCATTTCACAAGATTCAGCTCCATCGTATTATGATTACACCATAAAAAGAAGTTATTAAGATCCGATTGAAGATATAAATGATCCGAAAAAAAATCCCTAGAAAAGGGGAAATCCCCTACTGTTGGCATCACTGAATGTGGGTGTATTCTTTCAAATAACAAACAAAAGTCCGACGATTTTCACCGATCGCTTTAAAAAAGTCACAAAAATTGCAGTGCAGGTTTGTGATAAAATCTGCTGCATACATCCAGGCTTGAACATTTTTTTGCACTTATCAATTATAATTCTCCACAAATTTATTTTTACCGGCAAAACTGTTGATTATAAAGAAAAACGTTATATGAACGGATTAAAGAAATTGTAATTCTAAATTTTTTTTGAGTTTGTTTTAGTAAAATCGGACAAGTGGTTCTCGAGTTATGTTAAACAAAATAACATCAAGATAAGGAAAACATTTAAAATGTCATAAAAAAAAACTGACACATACGAACGCCAAACCCTTGGAGGGTTTTACTATACTGACCTAGTACCATCACCCTGACTTGGAATTTCTCACCCCCCAGATTGGCTGTTGTACTGTGTAATCATTCAAAGCTAATTTCGATCTTCCAAAGGTTAAATACAATTTATTTAAAAGATTGATGTGTGACTATTGACTGCCAGCAGTCGTCAATGGCGGTGAATGTTAAACGGCAAACCGCTCTGAAAACATAGTATCACTACTGTGGAAACATTTCAGGGCAAGCTGTTCGTGAAAACCTAGGTTCGATTCCCAGTTCACTCAAGGATGAAAAATTATCAAACAATTTGAATTAGTTTCATGTTGTAAAATTTCTTTATTTATAAAAATAATTAAATTTAAAATTAAATTTGACGAACTTTGGCCTCATTAAAATATAAAAATTTGGATTAAAAATATAAACAGTTCAATATATTAACCAAAATACAAATAAGTAAAAATTATTTGTTTGTGCCGCATACGCCACTTTTCTAAATTGATTTCTAAAAAGTAGCTTTTTGTGCTGCATACGTATGCTTACTGCTGTGTTTTGAGTTGTTGGCATTTTTTTGTTGCTTTTGCTTAAACTACTTGTTTTTCTTAGGGCAATGAAGCAAAGCTAGAGTAAAATTTATTTTCTTGTTGTAATTTTTTCTGCTTTTGCTTTAACTACTTGTTTTTCTTGCGGCGGCAAAGCAAAGCAAGAGCGAAATTTAGTTTAGACGTTTTTGTATGAGGAATTTGCAGCATTCGCCATACAGTATCATTTAGAGTAGGGTATTCATTCAGTTAACCGTTAATCGGTTAACCGATTAATTACTACCCGATGAACGGATCGGTTAATTTAAAATTGGCTTTTTTCGATTAACGGTTAAACCGCTTAATTTCAGTCGTTTAACCGATTAACCGTTGTATCAAAAATTATTATTTTTTGTAGTAATAAACCATATTTTTTTGTGTTTTTAATTATACAATAAAAAATGTACAATTTTACAACGTTATCCGTACTAAAATTCACCAAAAAAGTTACCAAAGTGCACTAAAAACGGTATGTTAAGAATCATGTTCGGTGCTCAGCTTTGCCAGGACGATTTAGATGATGACCGGACAACAGAAGAAACTTACGATAGTAACGTAACAACAGAATCAACCCAAACAATTAGAAGTGTTAAAATTTTTTAAAAATTAAACAGGATTTAAATGGCATAATGGACAATTTTATATGTTGAGAGAAATCCAGGAAAAATACTGAATTTAGATATTCTGTATTATGGGTTGCTTTCGATTTCTCCAACATCTACGATAAGGGAAAGATTTTTTTCCAAGTCAAAATTTATCGAAACTAAAGAAAAGAGTCGCTTAAATCCTAAAAATTTTAATCAACTTATTTATCTAAAAGATTATTTCATAAGATCTTCTTAAACTATTTAAATTACTAATAAATTGATCTTACAGTTTTTTTTTTTATAAACACATAATCGGCCTTGATCTGGAAATCGAAATAACGTAAAATTGAAAACGAATAAATTTTTAATTCTTCCTGTGTTTAAAGTTGATAAAAATATTTCGTTTTTGTTACCTCATACTGTCAGCGTCAAAATAAAGTGTACAACTGGTTTTCCAATATAAAAAGTGTTATTTTAGCAAAAAAGAATTCAAATTTTTAGAAGTTTATTATCACTTACAAAACTTTGGACAATGTTATTACAATTTAAAATTAAAAATTTGAAATACTTCAAAAACCAGAGTATGAAAACAAACAAAACATTTCGCAAACGTTTGCAAAATGTTCAAAACCATTCAAAATTTTTAAATTGTATTGTACATGAGCAAAACCAAAACAAAAACTTTTCAAATGTCAAAGAGAGAAAACGAAACAATTGGCTTTCCACTCATCTGGATTTTTTAGTTTACCGTTACAATCGTACATCTGAGTACAAAACAGATAGAGAAACGTTTTGTTTTGAGTAATTGATTTAGTTCTTGTTGGTTTTTGTACTGGCATAACAAGAGTAAAATTTTTTATTCTTTTTTCTTTGAATTACTTTTTATTTAATTAAATTTGTTTTTTTTAATTACTATGGTAGTCAAAATAAGCAGTAATAAAAACAAAAAATGCCTAAAAATCTCTCTTTTTATTTCACTTAGAAACAATAGTAGTGAGTAAATCAATTACCAAACGTTTGTCAAACGTTTTTTCTCTGAATGTTTCAATATTGTTCTTACTCTTTTCTTTTCCAGCTGTGTACGTTTATATTAATATACAATTTGCGCTCAAGATCAAAAATAATTCAAAACAAAATGGCACAATCATTCTCATTGTTTTGGGTTTGTTATTGTTTTACTCACTGCAAAGAACAAAACAAAACGAAAGCAAACGTTTCGTTTTGTTTGTTTTCGTACTCTGTCAAAAACCACAAAAACAGTACAATAAAAAAACGAATTTACTCCGTTTTAAACGCGTCAAAAAAAAAGTGTACAGTTTTAAAATACTAAGAAAAGTGGAATGGCTTATACTTTGATTGATTTCTTTTTGCTTTAAGGACGGCTTCTAGTCTCTTTCGCATCAATTCCACCCATTTTAAAGTTAGCTCAGTAGACAATTTTGGCTACTCTTCCTGCAGAATTTTATTCAGAGAGTGCTTGCTGCTAATTTTTTCTTTTAACTTGTCTGTCCAAATGTTTCCAGATGTTTACTTGAGTTGATATCGAGTTACTATTAAGCTGATCAATCCGTTTTACAAAAGCTTACCCTATCACGCTTCACTTTAGAGACTAATTTTTTCCGTTGAATTTCTTATTTCTACCTTTTATCACGTTTTTTTTTTGTCCAACTTGCTTTTGTCACTTTTTGGAGCAACGAATTTTTCACAGATGACAACAAGCTTGAAGTCTGATCAAATTTGGCAAGTAGACATTTTACTTTTTATAACTAACATAACTCTTTTTATATTGGAAAACAAGCTGTACACTTTATTTTGACGCTCACAGTATTTACCAAAACTACTTTTAAAATCAGGAAAAGCTACGGTCATTTAAAAAAAATTTAACTTAAAATCTCCATCCAATTTAATTTCACGTGATTTCGATTCACAGAACGTGGTCGAATATGTATTAATTAAAAAACATATATTACATAGTTAGGAATTATATATTTTTGCTCGTTTTAGTTCAAGAATTGTTATGTTTTTTTTTTACTATTAAACTCCAAATAATAAATAATTTTTCTTTTTTATTTATTGAAATTACCTAATTTATAACAAAAACTTTATTAATTATTAATTAATAACCGATTAAACCAAAACCTCGATTAATTAATCGAGCGATTAACCGATTAAAGTAACAGCCCGATTAAATGAATACCCTAGTATAGAGCAAAACAATACTTTACAAACTTCAAAATAGTTGATAGTATTGAGCAAAATGAAGGCTTAATATCTCAGAAATCATAAAATATTTCGCGAAACAGATTTTGGATTTAGAAAGGGGGTATTCAAAATATATATACCACCAGGGCTGCCAGGTACTTTATCCTTGTCCCCAAAAAATAAATCTCCAAATTAAAAAACAAAACCTTAAAAAGTTGATATTTTTTTGTGTTTTTTTCTGACCAAATTTAAATTTTTTTTGGTAAAAATAATAAGAAAAATTATAATAAGGAATCCCCAAAAATCCCCAAATAAAAATGTTTAGTAAAAAAAATCATTTTATTTAGTTTTCAGTGACTGTTTTCAGCATGTTATTTTAAATTCTTTTTATGCGTTTTGAGTGAGGAATTACAAGCAGAACAATATGCTGTTTATGAAGACGAATGAGCCAATTTATAAGAATTTGTAGCCATCCTTAAAATCAACAATAAAAATACATATATCCGTCATTTATTTAATACTTCGATACTTTCTTTTTCCCAAACTTTATTAAATTGTCTTTCATATTTACTGATATGTTTTTGGGGGAAGACATATTTGCAAATCAAAAATTGTATGTGTAGCCAACGGTTTTATACTCTTCTTTTTTAAAACTCTCACTCAAGAATAATAACTTTAGTCTATTAAGTACCTTTTACACACTGAACACAAATCGCAAGCATTAATTAGGACAATTTACACCGTATCCAATGTTGATAGGAGTAAGATAAAAGTTTCGCTCCTATTTTTGATATTTTATATACGCAACAAAGAAAAATAAGCGTAAATAATTAAAAAAAGGTAAAATATTATAAAAATGTGTAAAATCCCGAAAAAAATCCGAATGTTTTTTTAATCCCCAAATGATTTTCTTTGTCCTTTTTGCTAGCATGAAATCCCCTACATTGGGGATAAATCCCTAAGTCTGGCTGCACTGTATACCACATACCTAACTAATTTAAATTTAAATAAATGGTCGGTAGGTCAAACCAATAATAAGCTGACGATGTGTTGTTACCATGAAATATAACAGCTTCATGTTTGGTCTCATATTCTCACCTTTAAACATTTATGGCCTGATAATAGCAGCTAATACAATATGGGGCCTTTCTGATTCCACTGAAATTAGAGTATTGACTTGGCATCGTAGAAATTAGTCGTTGGCGGTTATTCGGCTGGTTGGCAAGGCTTGCCTTTTAGGTTGTCCCAAGGGAACCATTTCGTATCGCCAGTTATGATGTGGAGTAAAAATTACCTCTATTTAATGGCATTCAAACATAATCTTAGTGCTGCGAATTCGTCTTTTAGCTGTAACTCGTGTGGGACGCAATCTTCTTGCTTTTGCATGAATCTTTTGCTTTTACTCTTTAGAAATTAATACTTCTAGGGCTTCTTATGGTTTTGAGAATTTTTTTTGAGCTCGAAAACAAACAAAAATCAAGGGATGCCTTAAATTCATTATAATTTTTTGACTGATCTAAAAGGCTTTTGTCTTTCAAATCATTAACACTTCTAAGGGCAGCTCACACAAAAAAGTATACCTGGACTTCCAGATAGAAATACTCTGAAGACTAAATTCTACATTATAGTTTTCTAACAAGTTTTTAGTCTTATGGTTTTTATGGACCAGCCATAAAATATGTTTACAATATGTTTCTTTTTGTGGGTCTTTAATTTTATCAGAATCGTAAATCTTTCCCAAATAGTTGCTCTTATGTAAATGCAACTAAAAACTTTAAAATAAAACAAGTTCTCTATATTTAACACACATCAGAATCTAGAAAAACTGCAAATTATTGTTGTACAGATGATAGAGTTATAGAAATAATACAAAATAAACTGTATTCGTATAAAACTTTTAGTTTACACAATTTAAAGTTACTAGCAGAAAATAATAAAAAGGAACAATTTTTAACTGCATGCACAAACACAAATACATTTAAAACAAAGCAAAACATGCACACATTTTTTATATAAACCCAGCCGGAAAAAGAAGGAGTACGGATGCCTTCTAGAAGGCCTTTGTACTCCTTCTTTTGGATATACAAGGCCTGCACGCTCCATTCCCTACTCATATCATTTTTAGGCCTTCCGCTTTGGCTTCTTTCTAAGAACGGTAACTGTATAAAAAGAATAATTCCCTTCTTCCCTCTCTTCCCTTCACAGAGAAGCGATTATGGAATGTGTACATATATTTGAGAAATTTTTTAGCAGTTTGATAAGAATGGTAATTAAATCAAAAAGATGTTTAAGCAGGCCTTTAATAAGGCCTGAAATAAAAAGGTCTTTTAAGAAGGTCCCGCTGGAAACCCTTACACTTACACTTACACACAGATACACTTTTCAGTTAAATCCATGCAATTCAGTTACAGAAATGTACGACTGCAACAACAACTAAAAGCTGAACTGAAACAAAACTAAACTAAACAATAATAAAAAGCAACAAAGTTTGCCAAATTGCAGTCATTAACGTTTGCCTGCCATTTGTTATTTGCCATCAACTACTGATGCTTCAGAAAAAGCTGCCAATCCTTCTTCCAATTTTCATTATTAAAACTCAACACTGCATTTCGAATAAACAAACTACAACAAGAACAAGAACAAAAAAAAAAAAAATTATGTAAAATAAACAAAAAAAAAAAAAAAAAAAAAAAACAATATTTTTTGTGACGTAGTAAAAATGTCGTTTTCTTGTTAGTTGTAACTCCTGCTGTTCCACAAAGCAGATAAATTGCAGCCAATCCAGATGCCACGGCTTCACTGCTTGGAACATGTTGTGTCAAAGTGTCATTATTAAAAGAAGACAAAAAAAGAAAAAAAGTTAAAAATCAAGATTTTAAACTAGTAACGAGCAGCGGCAACTTCATTAGCTCGCTGCCACCGAATTAGATGGTGAAATGGTTCCACTCACTTTCTGCCTGTTCAGAGACTAAGATGAATAAACGGTTGATGAATATTTTTTGATGAGAGTTAACAAACAACGAATTTAGTGAGAATAAATTTTCATTTTAAGTTTTCTATAACGTTTTTATTTACAGCGCTAAAAGTGCTTAAATGAAAATGGTCACGAGCTTAACAAATGCAAGATTAAAGAAGCGTTAAAGAAGAAAAAGGGAAAATAACTGTTTACTAGACAACATTATGAAGCAGCACAGAAATTTGTTTAATAAAGGAAATAGCTTTTGTTTGTTCTTTATTAGAAGTAATAATTTTAATAACAGCGTTAACTTTTTATATAATTCTTATTTAAATAGCCTTAAGGTAGACTATAATAATTTATTACAAACATAGAACCGGTAAGGTGGTATATCTGGAAGGGATATTCACATTATAACCGATAGCAATGCGGCCATAAGATCCCTGGAGAATGTGTTCATCACATCGAGAATTGTCCGAGAATGCCGGATGTCTCTGGAGGAGATAGCGAGACATTCACTGGTCACCCTAATTGGGTCCCCGGACACAGGGACATACCGGGGAACTGCATGGCGGATTCGTTGGCGTATGCAGGCACCACCTTGAATCGAGACGGTTCAACATATAATGTAGGTGTTTCACTCCCAAGGAGTAAGCAATTCATGGCGCACAAGTTTCATATTATCGCCAGTCAGAGGTGGCACGTTGAAACTACCTGTGGGGAAACCAGGAAAATCTGGCCCATCATAGATGAAAAAAGGACACCGCGGGCATTACAGCTGTCCAGACATCATCTTAGGAACCTGATTGCGGTTATAACTGGCGACTGGCCCATTGGGAGGCACGCCCAGAGGCTGGGGCTCCCTTACAATGACTTATGTAGAAGTTGCGGCGAGGAGGAGGAGGAAGAGTCAACGGAACATCTTCTCTGTAATTGCCCGGCATTCGGAGATCTAAGACTCAAAATGTTTGGTCGAAGAGCCCTTGGGGACAAAACTTGTCTCTCTGATGTTGATGTAAACAGGATCCACTCCTTTTCTGAATCGACCGGATGGCTGCGTGGGAACACTAGCAGCCAGATAACATAGGACCCATGGGAAACGGTGTGACATGGTAACAAAACGGGAACTTATTAATGGACCCACGTCAGCTGTGCTTGATCACGGCTGCCAATGGAACCTAACCTAACCTAACCTAACATAGAATAAAGAAAATTTAGAGTTTTATATACGGCTTTGATACCCTCCACCGACAGTTAAAACTAGTGTTCGAAAATAGGCACTAAATAACGCTGCTTAAAGCTGGTCTTACGTATTCCATAATACTTTGTGAGATAGAAATCTAATGAGTTTTGTTGCGACTGTCAATAAATCTAATTTAACATGACCGTTTGTATTCACACCATCACACAAAGTATAAATACTCACACATGAAATAAAATACAACCCTGATCCAATGAAAAGTTTTATTGTTTAGAAATTTTTCAAAAAACGATGAAGTCGTATGGAATGTCAAACTTTTTTCATAATGCTTGTCATTTTTGTGGCAGATTGCATTCACACTATCACACTTTGTCATATTACTTGAGTTTTTGACATGTATTAATGCAAAGTATAATAGTGTAATCTAGCCTTTAGCGTTTGGTTCGGTAGATTTGTGGAAAACACAAACGCTAATAGTGTTTGTGTAGTAAATCAATAAAAAAAAATCAGTTCCCCTTTTTGTCATCTTTCGACAGATATGAACATTTAATTCCGTTCGTTTTTTTTTTCTTAAAAACCCCAAACTTCATTGTGTTCGGCTCTGCTCATTAGTGTTCGTTCGTTTCTGTTGTGCTTAGCGCCTTTTTGGCTGGAAAAAAGCCAAACATTTTTTACAAAAACAAAATACACATACGAAAGAAAAACAATAAGCCAGCAATATAATTTTACACAAACAAAACATATACACAATACACACGCAAGCTGTTCGTGCTGCGGTCGTTGCTAAAATTTTTTGTTTGTTCAATTCTTTATTAATGTAAAAAAAGAAACATTAAAATATAATTGTTGTTTTTTTTTTAACTGAGACTATGTTGAAGATTACTACCGAGTTGTAGGTTACATTCCTCTTATTGAATTTATTTTAGAAGATCTCAAAACACCTTTCCCAATAGATATCCTAAATGTAATGAACATTAGGGTAATAACTTTTTTTTGAGTGCAAAATACCACTCCAGCATTTTGTTCTGATAATAAAAAAACTGTTTTTTAAGCTGATTCGGTGAAAAAAGTTTCCGCACCGTAAGCGATTCCTAAAACTCCATATTATGTGCGAATTTTATTTTTGGAAATTGAAACCCATTTGATTTTGCATTAGACTTATGAAAAATGGTTTAATGTTGAAGATTATATATGAATTTAAACAAAAACAAACTTATTTAAGACAAAAGTAACTGATTTAATGATGAAAATAAAAAAATAAAAACAAAACTTCAACGCTTTCGGTGCGGAAACTTTTTTCACGAAAGAGGAAAAGTGACACCATATTTTTTTATATTTTTTTATGCCCCACACGGCTATGCGGTGGTATTTTTGATATCTGCAAAAATTGCAAATAGTTATATCCCTATTGAACATACCCTTCTACCTCAAAGTGTAATCAAGTCATATACAGATACAAAACTGTTAAAACCACAACTAGATGATGAGCTGATTATGTTTGATAAAAGAGATAAACACCTACTAACAACTTAACTTGAGCCTGATCAATCAGATAACGTTGTAGCTGCTTTACTAAACTGTGATGAAGATATCTACCCAAATCGTAATGCTACGAGCGGGAGCTCATTTCCTACCCTTCGTAGAATAAAAACATGGCTCAGATCAACAATGCCAGAAGATTGACTGTACTGTCTAAACTTGCCTAACAAGAAAATCATAAATTGCTTATTTAAAAAGATTAATGTATATTGAACTGATCTTATATTTTATTTAACCTTTTTGTTGAGTTTTTTAGTATAATATACACACGCAAAGAAAAAACATGGTTGTGGTAAACATATTCTAAGAGCAACATATTATGATAAGATTCATGATTGCAGTCACCATATTAAGATTATTATTGAATCATATTATGACTAAATATAGTCGTTATATGTCATCATAATATTTTTCCCTTAATCATATTATTATTCTGTTAATCATACTAAGTTAAGAAGTAATCAAATTATTGTCATGTTAATCATAATAAGCTAAGAAATTAATCATATTATTGTCATGTTAATCATAATAAGCTAAGAAGTAATCATATTATCATCATGTTAATCATAATAAATTTAGAAGCAATCATATTATGAAACAGCACCTTTCATAGCTGTCATAAAAATATAAAATAAATTAAAAGATTTTTGCATCGATTTTTTATTTTGTGGCTTTTTACAATTTTTCTTAATGTTAATCAAATAGCGGAGTTCAATATAAGGCTTGCAAAAGAGCAAATGAAAAATCTGTGGTTTTCATGGGCAACCGCGTGTGTCCATTTTTTCGATTTTAAGATGTTGATGCCATATTGCCTAATTTGGAACGCTCTATACATTTTTTTGAAAAAAGATGGATCAATTCCGATTTTTTAACGTAATGACAAAGTTTAAAAAGTGCAATACCTAGTTCATAGTTTGATCTAGAATGGTATTTCGGCTTTCCTGAAAAATTTGTTTTAAGACATACGCGGTTGGCCATGAAAACCACAGAAATATCGTAGCACTTTAATAAAATATAACGAAATCTCTGTGTGTTTTGTTGTTGGATTTTACAAAAAAACTATGATATTTTGCATTTGCATTATTACATCACTAATACTTGAATGAACTCCGCTAATATTTTATTTTTTTAATTTCTTAAGACTTATTTTTTATGGAATTTTATCTTTTAATTGTTTAACCGCTCACAAATAAAAAAACGACAAAACTGCTTCAAAATTATTTTACAAATGGCTCTAACATAATATGATTAGAGTAAAAATAGTTTGATTACATCTTCAACATAATATGATAAATGTAAAGAAAGTTATCATGTTTTGGCTATTAAATATCATGATATGGTTGTGAGAAATAAAATATGTTTCAAAAGTAATCATAATTAAGTTGTTAGAAAAATAATTATTTTTCGGTCAACAATACTCAAATTCATAATAGCGATAAACATTGATATGTTTACAGTAACTATAATATAGTTGATATTAAATAAAAATAACAATTATTTGTGTACGACAACAATAAATTGTTACACTAAACATAATGTTGTTACCGTAACCATGCCCAACCATATTTTTTCTCTGCGTGTGCTTTTCGAAATCGGGTATTTGTGCCCACTATCAAACCAATTTTCACGCAATTTAAAACATGACAGATCCATATTTATTTGGACACATAAGCTGTGAATTTTTTAAGAAATAGGACCATTCGGGGAAAAAGGCGGTAATTGCTGTCTTTCAGAAACCGTCAAACCGATTTTAATGAAATTTTAAACGTACAAAAATAGATCCCTGTTCATATAGCCATACACTCACGAAAATTTGTTTTTAACTACCGTGGCTTGATTGACTGTACTTTCTTACTTGTTTGATTTATTACAGAAGCTACCAGCCAGATACTAGGAAAATATACATAACAAAATTAGGCCATAATTTATTGCTGTAATATGAATTACTATGCTTTGCGTTTATGGCAACATTTGTTTATGGAGCATCTAAAATTTTGGAAATCAATTTTTCAAACATCTCACTAATTTACCCTACTTTTTATACCCTTCACCGAAGGTAAAAGGGTATATATAACTTTGTCATTCCGTTTGTAATTTCTACAATATTGATCTTACACCCTATAAAGTATATATATTCTGGGTCCTTATAAAAAGCGAAGTTCAAAACCGGTTGTCCGTCTGTCTGTTGAAATGGAATTTCCGAAGGCCCCAGATACGATGGGGACTTGGTTGGTGTATCTTTATGTCAGGTATTCTTAATATAATTTTGCTATTGAAATTTAGCCAGATGGGTCCAAAAATTGCTGAGATATGAGCAAAAAACCACGACTACCTCGATTTTTTCCCAAAAATCCCTAGTTGTTGTTGTATTTTTATTACTTTTTCCTGTTTATCCGGAGAACGGCAAGAGCCAAAGTTTCCAAATTAGGTGCAAACATTGAGGTTATAAATACACACCATTGGAGAAGTGGGCGTGGTACCTCCCATACAAAAATTATCAAAAATTGTATAAAAACCTGAATTTGTTGACTGTAATGTGACCTATGGTTACGCCTTATATATCAAAAGATCGGAAATTTTTAGTAGAAAAATACCCATTTTCGCCACTATTACGGTTTACAACTCAAATAAGTTGATTTGTAATTTGGTTTACAACTTTGCTGAGTTGAGTTGACACAACTGAGTTGGGCTGTGAGCCGTAAAATGAGCCATATTTCATTTTAATGATATTCAAATAACGTTCGTTCATGGTTGAGCTTAGAAACTGTGAGTCCTCTGGTTCCAATCTTGGTTTTTCAAATTTTTTTTTAATTTTTATTTTCTAAAAACGATTTTAAAAAAATATTAACCAGTTTTCGCTTTTAAAATTTAATTTATAATGAAGCTTTTAGTATATGTATGTATATGTAAAAATTATTTAGTTTTTGTCTTGTTGCTCTGTATTCTGCTCGCACAATGGTAAAGGGTATATAAGATTCGGCACAGCCGAATATATCACTCTTACTTGTTATTATGTGGATTTAGGCCTTTCAGCTTCTGACACATTCAATTAACTATAAGTTTTAACTGTCAAAAACATATTGTTAACTGGAAGTTTAAGTAATAGTAAGTTGTAGCTGAACTTGATAAAATTAGCCGTAATTGTTGTACTTTTGTAATAATAAAGTTCAAAAACCAACAACTCCAAAATTTTAAGTTGTTATCTATCAAAAATTAAAATTACCCAAAATATGGAACAAGAAAATAAAACAAAAATACTATGACATAAAAAATTTAAAAAAAAGTTTCTTAGCGATATAGTTAAATACCTGAAGTTGATCGTTTGAGGGGGGTGGGGGGCGGGGGGGAATATATCTAATTTTAATTGTGCTTAATTTAAATTTTTATCACTTTATCCATAAGTTCGAAGAATTGATTCACTTTGACAGTACACAGTATGTTACTTAGAATAATGATTTTAACTACATACTAGTGAAGTACTACTTTCACTTTAACCCGGTTCCAAATTTAATAAAATTAAAAAATTATAAATTCTTAAAAAGCAATTAAGCGCCACTTTAACATGATTCAACCCAACGTGCGCCGTTTCTTGCCTAAAAAGAAAAACTCTAGCATATTTTTTGGCAGCTTAAGATTAAACTTTTTGCTGATAAAACACAAAAACATACAAACATATCTAATAAAATACGTGTTAAAAAATTTATTTGAAAACCTGGTGACAATTTCACTTTAATTCTTTTGGTTTTCTTGTCATTGTGTTTTAATTTCTATGTCCCACTACCAATTGAACATTAAAACCGTAATAAATTTTATAGTGAAAGTAAAAACTTTTTGTTAGATTTGAAAGTATTTTCTTTTTTATTTATTTTTTTTTTTTTGCTTGTCATTACAAAAATGTTTGTTTTGTTTTTACTCAACTGATAATAAACAATAAAATTCAACAACTCAAGCAAAAGTTTTAGGTTTTTGTAACGATTTTTTTTGTCACTTGTGGCAATTTTGCAAGCAAACAGTTACGGCCCAGGCCTCTAATATAAAATAAATAAAATCGTAAGGAGCAAAAGTATAAAAGAATAGTTATCTTAAGTGTTAAATCACCTGATGCCGTCAGCATGATTTATAGCATGAAGTGGAGACCAGCGTCCAACTCTCACCCTTTTTGTAGTTTAAGTATCATGTATAGGAGATACTGCAAGATGAAGGTATTATGGCTAAAAAGGTGGTCAACAAAAAATGTTAAAAAAAAGCACAAACGCAGTTAACTGATAAGCTATCAATATACTATAAAACAAATGGCCATAGAAGATATTCTAAAACAGCAAGAAAAAAGGACCAAGAAGTGCTGACCCTTTTTTTACACAGACCTTTACCATTTTTTTATTTTATTTTTTGTATACATGTGCTTGGGTTTTACAGACAATGGCACCCATAAAAATTATTCTCAAGTGTTTTAGTTTCCACTTACACTACAACAGCAAAAAAAATCTCAAACACACACATTTCTATTTACCCCAACAAACACGGAGCTTTGATTTCAAATTGAAAATGATTTGAAATCAAACGTTTGTCGATTGAGAAAATCATTTGAGAATCATAGCATTCTCAACAAAAAGGGGAACTTGAAAAATGCCTTTATTTTCAACTTGCTTTCAAACGTAATTCTCAAATGAAGACTAGAGTGGACCATCAATGAAGGGAAAATTTAAAAAGTCATCCTTTTCATAAAGGTAACCAGTTTTGTGTTAGGTTAGGGTAAAAAAAAATCTGGTTAAAATATCAGACATATAATGAGACGGACATGAAGTCCAAGATTAAAAAAAAAACGGAATTTAATTGGATAACATCCTAATTGGTTCCGTTTTTTAATCTTGGACTTCATGTCCGTCTGGCTGTCCGTCCGTCTGTTATAGAGTCGGTTTTCGAGAAAATAAAATTTTTCGTATGGAGACCATATGAAGGGTTGGAGATGGAGGATAAGTTTGTTCTAGAGAAATATTGGGAATGCAAAAATAATGGTGGTTGCTTATACATTTTACATCTTTAGGTTTGAGTCCTCAGTAGTTACGGGCGGTTTTCTCTCCATTCTCACAGATTTGTTACAGCAGCTATACACACACAGTTTCTGCCGCAAGTTTATACTTGCTATTATTAATTCGCGCAGAATTACAGCAATGAATACAAACAAAAAGAATGGCAGTTGGTATGGATTGCTTAGATGTGCTTTTTTACTGCTAACTGAAGTCCTCTATGCTGACATTTTTATATGTTTACATAGGGACTAAAATATCAAATAGTTTTATGATGTTGTAAAAAAAAAATCAAATAATAATGCAATTGCAATTGCGAGCATAGGATAAAACAATGAACGACCATTAGAGGAAAAGTCATTTAGACTGATTACCTTGTGGGTTGAGAATCAAATTCAATTTAGAACATTATCTAAAGTTACAATAAAATATCTTATAGTCCCTATTAATTTGGTTCCTTCAGAAAGGTGCTTATCAGCATCACAATTTTTTAAAACAGTAATCTGAAATAAAGTGGATACATACATACGTCTCATACGTTCAATAAAGTGATAAAAACAACGAAATTTAGCCTGATAAAAAACTAGTTAAAGTTTTCCTACTTAAGGACAAACATTCCGTCAATAGTAATATCGATATATCGATAGTGAAATTTGAACTATCGATAAATATCGATGGTATCCCAGCACTAGTCCCAGCCAAGCTCAGGGGTTCGTAAGTGTGAGTTTTTCTAAAGCCACAAAAAGCTCCATATAAAATACAATGAGTCCCAGCCAGGCCCTGGGGTTCGTTTGCGTAAAATAATTTTGCTGTTTGCTTAAGGGTTAAAAATAAATTTTAATATAAAGTGAACAGCTTATTTCTTGTGAAAAATAAAAATTATTTGTGAGTAGTTAGAATGATTAAAAATACGAAAAAAAGGAAAATAAACAAGGAAAGTGAAGAAAGTTTGTTGAACGATCGCGGTGCTACAATCCTCAAAATAAAAGGGAGTCAAGTAGTTTGTCATTCCAAGAATTAGAGGACGGAAATAAATTTAAATGAAAAAAATAAAATATTTTTATTTATACTAGTGTTCGCCTTATGGTCAAAATTCGACCATGATTTTTTTTTTGTAAATATGAAGAAAACATAATTAATCTAAGTATATATGAATTTATTTGTTGCGAGCATTTATTTTTTCCTTCAAAGTGGATCGATTTGGCGGGGGACCAACCTCCGGTTCATATTTAATCTTCTACGTGAGTAATTTAATTTTGTAAGTTCAGTATAAAAAATACCAATTGAAAAACAAAAAAGTATCAAAAAGTCTCCTTTATATATTGTCATCCACTCAGGACGTTGCACGTTTAATTTTATGTTTCTATGTTCTATATTATAGAAAATTTAAAAATTATCACATGAAGCACAGAAAAGTAAAAAAAAAGAAATTTAGTTTCCCATATTTCTCCTCTTTTTCTCCCCACAGAGCTTCGGTTGACAAACAAAGGAAGAAAGCGTTCTTAACAGTTTTGCCTGGTCTGATTTATATAGTCGAAATATTCGAAAACCGGTTTCTGAAAAATGTCGAATAATCGATCACCCTAACTTTTTATTATTTGATAATTGAAAATAAATTTGTATTTATTTATATTGCATTTGTGTTAGTAACAATTTTGAACGCTTATAACTCTGAAATTATTGAACAGATTTTAATAAAATATACATTGTGCACTTCTTTGAGTAAATACCTCTTAAATGGTGTATATTTTGTTCAAATCGGTTGACATACAAAGGAGGAAAGTGTTCTTAACTGTTTTGCCTTAGCCGATTTATATATAGATTCCACATTGTATTATAATCCACACTTGAAAAACATTAGAGAATTACGTTTATTTTCAATTTGAAAATAATTTCCCCTTTTTGTTGAGAACGCTATGATTTTCAAATCATTTTCAAACGTTGGTCGTTGGAGAAAATGTTTGATTTCAAATCATTTTCAGGTGGAAATCAAACCTCCGTGTTTGTTGGGTAGAGAAATGTGACCCCTAGAAACGCAATCAGTGGCAATACAAGTTGAGAAGCTTTATTGGTAGTTTTTTTAATGTTAATTTATTTGTTGTTATTTTTTATTGCTGGAATAAAAAAAAGATTTCCCAGCAAACGCAAATTTTGGATTTGAAATCAAGAATGATGTAAACATTAAGAAGGTTGTTTTGTAAATCACTTCGCCTTGCGTTGAGAAATTTTTCACATAAAATTCATTGAACTTTCAAAAACCACTTTTTAAGTGAGGTGAAATGTTTTACAAAATATGAGGGCAACCCTTTTATATTATCAAACATTTGACAGAGATCTGCTAACAAACGATCTCTCAATGGAGAATTTTTTTTTTTTTTTAATTTGTGAAAATTGCTTATATTTGAGAATATTTTCAAACGATTTTTTCAAACATCTGACTGTTTTCTCAAGTCCAAAATAATTTGAATTTTCAACCTTTTGTCAATTGATGTTTCCACATTAAGTCAAGTAACTGAAAAAGATTCGAAATTGGCTGAAGAATTATAGATCTACTAACAAAAAATATATATTCATTGGGCAACTACGACAATTGCAACTTGTTTACACTCTACTTTGGCTCAACACACACAGACGCATTTGAATTGTTTTTTTTATGATGTCAGTTATGTTGAAACCAAGATATCTTGGGTATGTGGTGTTGTGAGTGCAAAAAGTTTTTTAATGTTTGTTTTTTATATTTGCTGTTGTTTGAATAACCGGCTTCAAACAAATTTCAGTTATTATAAAGATATGTTTATTTTAGGTTTTGGGAATAAACCAAATACAAAAATATCAAACAAAAAAAAAAAAAAAAAAACAAAAAACAGGTTTATGAAATGTATTTTAAATGGAAATTTGTTTAATAAACCCTTTATAAAATTGTTTTATGATTTTATAAATAAGGGGTAACAAAACAAGATACATACTTTTATTATTAAAAAAGGTACTTCGAAATTTATGTTTTCTTAAAAAAGCCACCTTTTCACATAATAGTCACGTTTTTCCCAATCAAAGCCACTTTTACATACAAAAAGTATTTTTTAACTAAACCAATTTTTTTTTTTTTTTTGTTGAAAAAATCACTTTTACTAAATCACTTTTAAACCAAAATTTCATATGTGGGCATTTCCCCTGAAAGGTCCATCCTAACCAAAAAATAAAAATGTACCCACAGCTTCTTTTTTATATTATTATAAAAGAAAAGTATTCAGAATTAATAAAACTAAAGAGTTCAAGGCTTTTCTTATTTGCGATGCCAGTCTTGTGTTATTTATAATGGCATCTTTTCTGTACAATTTACTTTTCTGATAGTAACTGTGCAGTTGCACTCTTACCGAAAAACTTTTGCTACAGCAACAACAAACCGTTTAATATATGTAAATGATCAAACAAATAACAATAAGCGGTAACATTTTGATTTGATTTTAATGATATTTTAAGATAACGTCACGTCCAGATAAACATGCATTTATTCTTACTAGTGTTTGCTTAGTGGACCATTATTATTTATGCAAATATGAAGACAACATCCATATGCAAAAGTATAAATGAATTTTCATTCTTCGAGCACTTTTTTCCATCTTAGTAAATCGATTTGGGACCAATCTCCGGTCCATATGTTATCTTCCGCTCAAGTCCGTTAATACTTAATGCCATTTTGTAAGCTCAATAAAAATAAAAAAAATCAGCAAGTACCAATTGAAAAAAGTACCAAAAAGTCTTCTATTATAGTTTCTAAGTCACTCTGAACTCTGCATGTTGAATTTTATGTTTCTAGGTCCAATATAGCGAAAATTTTAAAAGTGCCAGTTAATGAACAAAAAAAGTAACAAAATGTTTCTTCTTTTAGGTTCTCATTCCCACTTAGGACCCGGTACAATTATAAAAAATTACAAAATAACCACACACAGAAGAGTCACTTCTTCACTTAAAAGTAAATTTTTCACTAAAAAGTCACTTTTTCACTTAAAAGTCACTTTTTCACTAAATAGTCACTTTTTCACTAAATAGTCACTTTTTCACAATATAGTCACTTTTTCACTAAAATTCAGTATTTTACTTAAAGTCACTTTTCACTAAAAAGTCACTTTTTCACTTAAAAGTCACTCTTTCACTTGAAAGTCACTTTTTCACTTAAAAGTTAGTTTTTCAATTTAAAATCACTATTTCTATTTCACTTAAAACTCACTTCTTTATTAAAAAGACACTTGTTCACTTAAAAGTCACTTTTTCACTTAAAAGTCACTTTTTCACTTAAAAGTCACTCTTTCACTTAAAAGTCACTTTTTCACTTAAAAGTCACTCTTTCACTTAAAAGTCACTTTTTCACTTAAAAGTTAGTTTTTCAAGTTAAAATCACTATTTCTATTTCACTTAAAAGTCACTTCTTCATTAAAAAGTCACTTGTTCACTTAATAGTCACTTTTTCACTAACAAGTCACTTTTTCACAATATAGTGACTTTTTCATTAAAGCCACTTTTTCATTAAAATTCAATATTTTACTTCAAGTCACTTTTCACTAAAAAGTCACTTTTTCACTTAAAAGTCACTTTTTCACTTAAAAGTTAGTTATTCAATTTAAAATCACTATTTCTATTTCACTTAAAAGTCACTTCTTCACTAAAAAGACACTGGTTCATTAAAAAGGCACTTATTCACTAAATAATCACTTTTTCACTAAAAATAATTTTTTCACTAAATAGTCACTTTTTCACAATATAGTGAATTTTTCATTAAATTCACTTTTTCACTAAAAAGTCAGTATTTTACTTAAAAGTCGCTTTTCACTAAAAAGTCACTTTTTCACTTAAAAGTCACTCTTTCACTTAAAAGTCACTTTTTCACTTAAAAGTTAGTTTTTCAATTTAAAATCACTATTTCTATTTCACTTAAAACTCACTTCTTTATTAAAAAGACACTTGTTCACTTAAAAGTCACTTTTTCACTTAAAAGTCACTTTTTCACTTAAAAGTCACTCTTTCACTTAAAAGTCACTTTTTCACTTAAAAGTCACTCTTTCACTTAAAAGTCACTTTTTCACTTAAAAGTTAGTTTTTCAAGTTAAAATCACTATTTCTATTTCACTTAAAAGTCACTTCTTCATTAAAAAGACACTTGTTCACTTAATAGTCACTTTTTCACTAACAAGTCACTTTTTCACAATATAGTGACTTTTTCATTAAAGCCACTTTTTCATTAAAATTCAATATTTTACTTCAAGTCACTTTTCACTAAAAAGTCACTTTTTCACTTAAAAGTCACTTTTTCACTTAAAAGTTAGTTATTCAATTTAAAATCACTATTTCACTAAAAAGACACTGGTTCATTAAAAAGGCACTTATTCACTAAATAATCACTTTTTCACTAAAAATAATTTTTTCACTAAATAGTCACTTTTTCACAATATAGTGAATTTTTCATTAAATTCACTTTTTCACTAAAAAGTCAGTATTTTACTTAAAAGTCGCTTTTCACTAAAAAGTCACTTTTTCACTTAAAAGTCACTCTTTCACTTAAAAGTCACTTTTTCACTTAAAAGTTAGTTTTTCAATTTAAAATCACTATTTCTATTTCACTTAAAAGTCACTTTTTCACTTAAAAGTCACTCTTTCACTTAAAAGTCACTTTTTCACTTAAAAGTCACTCTTTCACTTAAAAGTCACTTTTTCACTTAAAAGTTAGTTTTTCAAGTTAAAATCACTATTTCTATTTCACTTAAAAGTCACTTCTTCATTAAAAAGACACTTGTTCACTTAATAGTCACTTTTTCACTAACAAGTCACTTTTTCACAATATAGTGACTTTTTCATTAAAGTCACTTTTTCATTAAAGTCACTTTTTCACTAAAAAGTCAATCAGGTATGTGATGGAAATCGATTTTAAAAACGATACGATTTGAAACGGAAAATATTGTTTTCAGTATCTTTAAAAATGGATTTTAAATGCATATTCCTTTTACACCTTTTAAAAAACATTCGTTTTGAAATCGATCGATTTTTATCACATACTTGAATATTTTACTAAAAAGTCCCTTTTTCACTTAACAGTCACTTCTTCACGTAAAAGTAAATTTTTCACTAAAAAGTCGCAATATCACTTAAAAGTCACTTTTTCACTAAATATTCACTCTTTCACTTTAAAATCACTTTTTCACTAAATGGTCGCTTATTCCCTAAAAAGTCACTTTTTCGCTTAAAAGTTACTTTTTCACTTAAAAGTCAATATCCCTGCAAATAATAGGACCAGTTAAAACACGCGTGTAAAGAGTAGTCCACAAGGGACCAGGACTAGTGTAAAAGTAACCCAAAATGGAAAAAACCTAGTCTATTTGTCATTACAATGTCCTAGGAGAGGACCATATAACCCACCTTTGGATCACGAAGGAGTAGTTTTAAAACTATTCCATGGTATACTCAAGAGGATTAGTTTTGAAGTCATTCAAAAACGAAAGCATGTCGTTAAAAAACGAAGACATGTCGTCTCACTACAAACACTTCTTAACAATGACATGGTCCATGCTTGCATTACAGCGGACCAGTCCATGGAGTAGTCCATTTTATCAAAATGGTTCAGGTGGTCCAATTTTATTTGCAGGGATATTACATAGAAGTTACTTTTTCAGTGAAAAGTCACTCCTTCCATTTAAAATCACTTTTCACTAAAAAGTCAATATTTTACTTAAAAATTACTTTTTCTCATAAAAATCTCTTTTTCACTTTAAACTGCGTTTTTCGGCGGCAAGAAATAACCCCCCAAAATATAACCCCCCAAAAAATAATGAAATAACTCCCCAAAGCGTGGGGCCTTATTTCATATGCAATAAAACCCAAATTTTGAAAATAAAATTAGCCCCCAACGAAATGAAATAACGCCCCAAACATAAATGAAATTATTCCCTAATTTTTGGGGGCTTATTTCATATGAAATAAAACCCCAATTTCTGAAATGAAATAAGAGCCCAGTATATGTAATACAATCAATTATACACTTTTGCTTTCGGCCGGGCGCAATGACTTTTTCCTCTATGGTATAACAAACACCGGCTTCGCTAACTAAAGCTTCTCTGCAAAGCGCCAGGATTTTCTCCTCTATATTATAAAAATACCGAAATACCGTTAGATAGCGAAGCCGGTGTTTGGTATACCATATAGAAGAAAACCATTGCGCCCGGCCAAAGGCCGGCTATGCAGGACAGCTTTATTTATCGAAGCAGGTGTTCTGTATACCAAAGTGGAGAAAATCCTTGCGTCCAAAAACGTTTTCATTATAAATTTGAAAATGAAATAATCCCCCAAAAAATATATTGGGGCTTTATTTCATAATGATTTTTTGGAGGGTAATTTCATATGAAATAATCCCCCAATTCAAAAAATGAAATAACCCCCCAAAAATCGTTTTTGTTGTTCTCTGTACAAACGTTTGGGGGATTATTTCATTATTTTTTTGGGGGTTAGATTTTGGGGGGTTATTTCATACCGCCGCGTTTTTCCTTATCAATAATTCCACTTTTTCATAAAAATGTGACTAGTTTACAAAAAAGTTATTTTGTTTTATGTAAAAAATCAATCTTGCTCTTAAATATTACTTTTCTCTTACCCAATATCTCTATGTAAACTTTATATTTATCTCCAAACTATTTTGTTGTTTTTGTGTAAAGAAATAAATATGTACTATGTTGCAAAGACAAGTACTGATATGTGTCTGTTTATGTATTTCTCTGTATAAGAGTGCATTGTTATCAGTATGTGTGTATGTTGGTGTTAGAAAAACGTTATTCCTTCACTTTAATGTTTCGTATATTTGTTCCGTTAGAGCGGAAGCTGTAAACATTTTTCTGCTTTCTTTAGTTTAATATTTTTATAACGAGCATTTTTACGTTTGTTATTGTCTTCAAATGATTTTTATTATATTTGGAACTTTTGTTGCTGTTATTTTGGTATTCTTTCGTTTTTTTTTTCTTTTAATAATTCTTTTGTTTGTTTTTGTCAGTGCTGGTTTAACAGCATTTCGTTAGTATTTGAAGATGTGTTTGTTTTTGTTATTGTTTGATTGTTACATTTATATTCTTTTTCTCCATTTCTTTTCTTGACTTGTTGTAGTCATAAATTTTCCAAATATATTTTATAACTGTTTTTTTTTTTTTTTTGTTAGAAAGTGCGCTATCAATTTTTGTTTCTTAAAAAATAAAAATATGTGTGCGCTATTGAGTGTTTGTTTTCCTGTTTGATTTGAGATAAATCGCTTTGTAAACAATTTTTTATGATGTTGCATTAATAAACAAAAAAAAAAAAAAAAAAACAAAAATAACAACTGCAAAAAAGCTAAATGTTTGTTTCCTTTTCCTTGTTGATGTCTTCCCTTTCGAAGTTCCTTACTGCCAGTGTTGGTTGTTTAAATATGTGCCTTTGATGGGAAAATAGCAAGAAACAATAATCGAAGGATATTCTAGCAAAAAAAAAAAAAAAAGATTAAGTCATCAATAAATTATTCCATATTTAATTTCTTGTTGCGTTGCGAAAAAATGCCTTTTACTTTTTGCTTAATCAGGGCCAATTTAAAAGGTAAACGATATCAAATTGCAGTTGTTTGTTTAAGGATTCAACTTAAACGTATACTTGACTAGTTTCATAAGATGTCCTTGAAGGTAATAGAGGCTACATCACATAGAATGTTGCTATGCACATAAAGTTAAGAAATTTCAATTACGACGGGCTCCATACGATTCCGAAATTCTCTTTATTCCACTTATTGCAAGGCAAGAATCAAAAAGGTTAAGCCCCTTTTGCAAGACCCAATACCTTCGAACTAATTGTGTAATAAGGGATACCGAGACCCACACTGGGTGGAGAAAATATTCCCGAAAACTGAAAAAAAGTATTGGGATGCCTTTTGTAATTAAACCCTGGATGGTTACTGTTCATCGAATCGACATAGCTTATTTACATTTTCTCATATAACTTTTTTATGTGGTTTTAAATTTCGTTTTCCTTCGTTTAAAACTAAATTCGTATCAAATTTTGAAATAGAAGATTTTTTATTTTTTATGTTTTGTTTTATTTTTTAATAAAATGATTAACTAAAAATTTTTTTGTTGATTTTTTACTTTAAAAATCGTACCGCTGGAATTTTTTTTTTTTTTTTAAGTGAAACCTTAATGTACTAAAACGAAGAGTAACCTTTCAAGGTTAAAGAAGTTTTAGTTGGCTTGAATTTAGCATTAAATAACACTATGGAACATTTTTGAGATTATTGTCTGGGGGGTGAGAAGTTCCAAGTCAGGGTGATGGTACTAGGTCAGTATAGTAAAACCCTCAAAGGGTTTGGCGTTCGTATGTGTCAGTTTTTTTTTATGACATTTTAAATTTTTTCATTATCTTGATGTTTTTTTGTTTAACATAACTCGAGTACCACTTGTCCGATTTTGCTAAAACAAACTCAAAAAAATTTAGAATTACAATTTCTTTAATCCGTTCATATAACGTTTTTCTTTATAATCAACAGTTTTGCCGGTAAAAATAAATTTGTGGAGAATTATAATTGATAAGTGCAAAAAAATGTTCAAGCCTGGATGTATGCAGCAGATTTTATCACAAACCTGCACTGCAATTTTTGTGACTTTTTTTAAGCGATCGGTGAAAATCGTCGGACTTTTGTTTGTTATTTGAAAGAATACACCCACATTCAGTGATGCCAACAGTAGGGAATTTCCCCTTTTATAGGGATTTTTTTTCGGATCATTTTTATCTTCAATCGGATCATAATAACTTCTTTTTATGGTGTAATCATAATATGATGGAGCTGAATCTTGTGAAATGCAAAAGCATGAGTTTTTATAGAAATAACTGTATTGCTGTTAATTATGCTTTTGGTGGTCATCAACTGGAGTTGGTTGATTCGATTCTTGATATTGGAGTCTTACTGGATCCTAAATTAAACTTTGTTTCTCATATTACATTAACTGTTAATAAAGCTCGAGGCGTTCTTGGCTTTATTAAGCGCTGGGTTAAAAATTCACCGATCCATACATAACGAAGCAACTTTACGTATCACTCGTTAGACCAATCTTAGAATATGGGTCAATCATTTGGGATCCATTTTACAACATTCACAATTCTCGTATTGAATCGGTCCAAAAACAATTTTTATTATTCTGTTTACGTGATCTTCATTGAAGTTACTCGACAAACTTTCCTTCCTATGCTAGAAGACTGGCATTAATAAAATTACCATCGCTCAAAAGTCGTCGTACAATGTTAAATGTTTCTTTTATGGTTAATCTTATTAATGGTAATGTTTGTTGTGATTTTCTGTAGAGTCTGCTAAATTTAATATACCTTGTCGCAATACGCGTCATTATAATCTGCTTTTTATTAAATTTTTTTAGAGAAAATTACGCTATTGCTGATCCTTTTTCGAGGCTATGTAGACAATTTAATTCTATGTCACAATTTGTTGATTTTTCTTATTGTTTTTCTTTATTCGTAAATTGTTATGTACTACATATATTCTGTAAATTTGTAGTATATTTTAAAATGCATATTGTTATTCATTAATTTTAAGTCAATATTGTTATTAGTCAGTAAGGATAATATCCATTGATTAAATAAATAAATAAAAAAATATGCCCTAAAATAAAAAATTGTGTCCTCTTTTCCCTACGGTTGAAATTTTCCAAAAAAAATATCCCTAGAAAAGGGGAAAGCCCCTACTGTTCTAGGGGGGGCATCACTGAATGTGGGTGTATTCTTTCAAATAACAAACAAAAGTCCTACGATTTTCACCGATCGCTTAAAAAAAGTCACAAAAATTGCAGTGCAGGTTTGTGATAAAATCTGCTGCATACATCCAGGCTTGAACATTTTTTTGCACTTATCAATTATAATTCTCCACAAATTTATTTTTACCGGCAAAACTTTTGATTATAAAGAAAAACGTTATATGAACGGATTAAAGAAATTGTAATTCTAAATTTTTTTGAGTTTGTTTTAGCAAAATCGGACAAGTGGTTCTCGAGTTATGTTAAACAAAAAAACATCAAGATAAGGAAAAAATTTAAAATGTCATAAAAAAAACTGACACATACGAACGCCAAACCCTCTGAGGGTTTTACTATACTGACCTAGTACCATCACCCTGACTTGGAAAGTTTTTCTGTATAAATAACAACTTTTAAAATTGACAAAAACACAAAAAACACATTTTCCAGTTTTTTTTTGAAAATGTCTTTATTTTTTGAAAGGAATACACAATTCCCTATGCTGTGACATATAATAGATCTATATCTTAATGAATGAAATAAGCAAACAGAACAATAAAGCCAATTGGCGTATTTTTATTGACTCTTGAGTTTGGCTTTTTTATTTTGCTATTTAGGTTAAGTTTTGTGCTTTGATGTGTTCTGACATATACAGTAAAATGTCATGGCCAACATTTTTGTAGAACATTTCATACCTGCCCTCAACCCTTTTTAGGGGTGTTTTTACGATTAGTTAGAATATAACCAAAAATGACTATTACAAAGAGCAGTTAGAGTGTTAATATATTCCAAAAAAATATACCTTGCATTTCCGGTATAAAATACACATTGTTTTATATACCGATATGCTGCACGAACATACCAAATGTTTCCCGAAGCAAAGTGAACGTTATGTGTACCCATCTTTGGTCACTGACCATTGTTTTAACCTAACTTCCAATTAAAATATATGATCTTGTAAGTAACGAGATGCTTTATTGTTGTATTGTCCGAAAATGTTGAAGTTTGGGTGCAGTTATTTGTTGGCATGTCCGAAGGGTTTATGAAGTATAAAAGAAGGCCCAAGAAGCTGCCTTGAGGGATTTCTGCGTCAATTTGCTGAGGAACATTTTAAAAATCACTTTCTTTAGTATTAAATTTACGACCGACAGTTTGTGTGTGTTTGCTGGTTAATTTAGATTCAATTTATGCAATAAGCCAACATGCCAGACTTTATCAGAAGCTTGAGAAACATCGTTGAAGAGTGCACAGCAGTATTTTCTTTCTACTGAGGTAACTCTTATGATGTTTACTATTCTATGGGTTTGCTCAATTGTGCTGTGTTTTCATCTGAAACCGAATTAATGTTCTTGAATATATTTATTTTCCGTTATGATCGCGTTCATTTTTAAACAAATAGTCTCTTAAATAGCTTACATATATTCGATAACTCTAGCCAACAAATATCTTTTCTGGGTTAATTCGGTGGGCTGAACTCGAATCTATAATGGGTTTAAAAGGTCTTTTAAATGTTCCACAAACAGGTTTCCGTTTTCATTTTTCCATTTTTGCCCAACATCCATTTGAGTTTCTCAAGTGGGGTTTAGCAGTTACCGGTCTTTTAAGATTTCTAGTTGCACACTCTAAGAAGTTTTCTGATTGTGGAGTTGCATGAAGTTCCTAAAGAAACATTTCCAAGGATGCTGTTCTGAGACTGCAGTAACTTTCTTAGCCTTTTAGTGCTCTCTTTATAACAACTCCTAAGTTGAGAGGATCTGCGCAATTGCCGTGTCGTGTAAAACTCGGCATTTAGCAGCATTTTTCAGGGACTGAATTCAAAGAATAATTGCCTTTGCAGGCAAGTTCGTTCCATATTGCCTGGTGGTTCAAATTAAGGCAAGATTTAATTTTCAACTTAAGCTCTAATACAGTTTAGATTCCATATGAGGTTTCTAATTTGTTTCTTGACCTTGTAAAGCTTCAGGTGAATATTTAAGTTTTTTTAATAGTATTAAGACATTATTTTTGAATAATAAATTTATAAAATCTTTACCTAATACAACTTACAAATATGAATTAAATTACAATTTCTTTTAAATCCTATAAGTATGCTACACTAAAATAAACCTGATTATAATACTCTTGCTCCTTTACTATACGCAAGGACATTCAAACGTAAATGTTTTTATGTATTTAGTTCAGTTCTAGTATATAATAATTTTTATATTACATCTAGCATTGAACTATATAAATATAAGTTTACTTTAATTTGTTTGAAGAAAATTTCCACTCATCTAAATTCCATTAAAACTACATAAAACTGTTATACATAAATGTATAAAATAAGGGAAGTAAAAAGTTTTAATAAAAAAAAAAAATAAATATATAGTATGTTTTATAATAAAAAAAAAACAACTATTTCTTTGTATAAAAATGGCAACAAAATTTATCAGTTATAAAAAAATAGCAACTAGTACGTACGCTCAACGAACTAATTGATAAACATACTATGCAGTAGTTTTGTTAACACATCCAAACGCACCACTAACAAAATTGCAGACATGGTTATGCTTACCAACACGATTGCTATTCATGTGTGTTAGTATGTATTTTACAAATGCATTAAAAAATTCTAGAGGAAAAAGAGAAGGGATTGGTTTGGAAAAGTTTGTTAGAAACAAACTAAAAGAAAGAAAGTTGCAAGGAATATTGTGTGGCGAAAGGTTTGTCTATTTTGCTTGAAACAAACTTGAATTTTTTTCGTATTATGTAAAGTGTGGTCCGATCATAATGCACGATGTTAATAGTGAGTCGCAGTTTAACGTCAAGTTTTTTGCCCAACTTAATTTCACATTTCTTTGTTTCAGTGTTTGACAAATTCAACCATGGAGAAGTAAAAATTGAGCAGCGCGTTAAGATTGTTGAAGGCTTTTACGAAAATGGTCGTTCAAATCAAAATGCATTTCATACACTTCGTTAGGCACACTTTCACCTCAGTGGATTCGTTAACAAGCAGAATTGCCGCATTTGGACAAATAAGAATCCACGATTAATTGTTGAAAAGCCTGTGCATCTGCAAAGAGTGACTGTTTGGCGCGGCTTATGTGCTGGCCAAGGCGAATTCAACTACAGTTGGTGTCGGAACTACAACAATCCAAAAACAACAGAAACAACATTGTTCTTTTTGCATTGCGTTGTTAGAGCTTAAAGCTCGAAATGTCAACCGTTCTTAGCAAAACACTAACAAATCAGAACAAATAAGCTCGAACTATTAAAATCAGATGCTGTTTCGACACCGCCTTTAGTTAATTCGCCTTGGGGCTACAACAATCCAAAAACAACAGAAACCACATTGTTCTTTTTGCATTGCGTTGTTAGAGCTTAAAGCTCGAAATGTCAACCGTTCTTAGCAAAACACTAACAAATCAAAACAAATAAGCTCGAACTATCAAAATCAGATGCCGTTTCGACACCGCCTTTAGTTAATTCGCCTTGGGGCTAAAACAATCCAAAAACAACAGAAACAAACTTGTTCTTTTTGCATAGCATTGTTATAGCTTAAAGCTCGAAATGTCAACCGTTCTTAGCAAAACACTAACAAATCAAAACAAATAAGCTCGAACTATCAAAATCAGATGCCGTTTCGACACCGCCTTTAGTAAATTCGCCTTGGGGCTGACGGAATCAACGGGTCGTACTTCTTTGAAAATGAGATCGGCCAAGCAGTTACCGTTAATGGTGTCCGCTATCGCTAGATGATAACGGATTTCTTGTTGCCAAAAAGCGGTTATGGATGTGGACGATATGTGGTTCCAACAGAATGGTGCCATTTGCCACACAGCCACGAAACAATCGCTTTTTTGCACGAGAAATTTAATGGCCGTGTTATCTTACGTCGTGGCGATGCTAATTGACCGTCCCGATCACGTGATTTGAAACCGTTGGACTTCTATCTTTGGGGATATTTAAAAGAAAAAGTGTACGTCAATAAGCCAAGAACAATTCAAGAGCTAAAGGATGCTATAATTCAGCACATTAATGAAATTCTTCGTCTTCTTATTTCCTTTAGCTCCCTGTGGAGCATAGGGCCACACTAACGAAATTGAGCTTCAATTATTTCTCAGATATGGACCATCGGATGCCATGGCAAGCATTTGGATTATATTTTGTTTCACACATAATTGCCACAGATCCTTCTATCATAATAAAAAATATGAAGATACAATTCTCTGAAAAGTTTTTGTTTTATTTACAATTAACATCATGCGTTTTGCTTGGGCCACCCTTATTTATTTAATATTATTTCAATGTGTTGTAAATGTTTGAATTTGTATTTGTTACGGTAGATATATGAGTGTAAGTGTTCTTTAATGCCATACATCATCTCTGGCAGCCAACAAGTAACATAGACTACTGCATCAAAAAGAACAGATGAAACCAAAGACACTTGAAGGAGAAGTATTTTGAAAAAAAGTAGATAACTTTGAAACACATTGCGGTACTACGCTAAAACGAAGATGAAAAAACTCTTAACTTTTCAAATGGCAGATGATTCAACAAACATTTTTAACTATACAAAAATAGAGGTAAAATAGTTTTCCGGGCTATTTTTTTTGTTTATTACCAGTACGCGCACGATTGATGGTTGGAAGAGGGTTTTGTTAAAATTTTATAAAAGACAAGGGTGGGCTAAAAATGGTACTTTTGTAATCTTAAACCTAATTTAAAACTCTATTTAATTATCCAATTACCAATTTTTTCATACTCATTTAACTTAACTTTAATGTTTTTAGTCTATGCATATAATCAACTTTAATACATTTTCCTGTTCATCATACGCCCTGGTAACTTTGACAAATTTATTTCGCAGGTAAACAAATTATCTTATTGTGATTCAAGGTTAATAAATGCCATAAAGTCAATATGAACAAGTTTGCAAATTTATGAAGAGTAGAGCGGTGTAGCATGGGGAAAAATAAAAAATGCCACGCAATTTTTGTCAAAAGTAACATTTTAAAATATTTCTTAAGTAAATATATAGCAAATTTATGTGATTTATATAAAAATAGCCGTGACCGCGGCGCTGCCCGACAAGAGTTAGTTTTTGTCTTACTATAAAAGTAAAATTAAAAATCAGTACTGATATTTTTCGGAAGGATCTTGCCCATCTGTCCCTTCAATTGATTACAAATAAATATGCTGACAGTAACAATTGCTGTCATATATGCATATGTATACATATATATAAATATATTATATTATTATAAAGTGTATTATACCCTGCAGGAAATGTCACTAGTGAATCTGTACTGACTCACTACTGACGCAGTCACCAGTACTAGTGACTTATTATACCCCAGGCAATGTTGTTTACAATAGACATTTAACATGTGCGTGTCATTGGAAATCTACTACTGACGTTGGTACTACTGACTAGGTACTGACTAGGTAGTTATTTTGGGAACATATGTAGACATTGTAACCAGAGAATCGCTAGTACATTTTAATAAAAGTAGTCTACACTTTTTGTTAGAATACGAAATCATAACAATCTTTTTTTATTATTTCTTAAACTTTTATAGGAATTGTACTTCTCAGTTGTTATTGATAAAATATTTTTAGTATTAAAGCCAAATATAGGGCCATGTCACAGAGTACAATTCCGTTCGGAATGATTCCGTTCGGAATTGAAGAAAACATATTTGTTTGTTGATGGAAAGTGTATTTTGATAGTTTTTTGGCCTTTCAGATACAGACAACTCCCATACCGTTCATGAAAACAAAAAAGGTTTCATTCCGAAACATTTTTTCGTCATTTTCTGAAGCACCAAAATACGGAATGAATTCCGTTTCCGAACGGAATTGTACTCTGTGACATGGCTGATAGTGGCAAATTTAATGTAGTGTAGACACTTCGTTGACAATGTCACCAATATAGTCGACAAAACTGATGACTTGGAGGCACTTGCATCCAGGTTTCCTTCAGGGATAATTAAATAGTTTTTATATTGATGTACAAATTTATAATCAGTTATACCCATTTTTCCCTACCACGAATATGCATTTTTGGTAAAATATAATGTATTATATTTGGTTTAGATCTGAAATTTCAATGATAAAAGCTAATAGGTGTCTGCAAAGGACGAAATTAAACTCTTTAATTGGGTATTTGAAAGCGAAAGATTTCTGCTGTCATAAGGAATTATTGAATTCCAAAATTAATGAATGCGTTCTTGAGGAATATGCAAAAATAAATCTAGCAACAAGGTATTGGCGAGAAGTATATTTCAATGTTTTGTAAAAGTGATAAATTAACCTAGTGTTAATCAAATTCTTAAAATTACAACCAAAAAAGTCATAAACATATTCAGAAACATGTTCATGGATTTCCAAGCGTTACCATATCGTATTATTCTATTAAAACATTTTTCTTTCCTAGAAACATTTCCCAACGAAGTCCCCGAATAGACTTCTAAGCCATAAGTTATAAGAGGCATCAGAATGGTATAACCTTTTCGTTTTCTTATTCTTAGAGGCAGACGCCATGGAACGCTGTATACTTTTCTTAACGATATTTAAGTTCGAGAAACAACTGCATTTATATGATGACTAAACGACAGTTTATCGTCCATATAAAAACCAAGACATTTAATGTAGGACACAAACTCAAAAGGTATATCACCAAAGTTTAAGTTATTTAAAGTACTATTAAATAATATTTCCTTCGACTTAGGAATGTTAAACATAACGTAACTTTATTAACACCATGTATTTATATTATGCAAATCCTTATTTATCTTATTATTAAAATCTTCCTTTGATTCCGCTACTCAAATAAGTTGTAAGTCTTCCGCATACATACATATATCCCCTTAAATAGTTCAGACAGAAAAATATATCATTGACATATAAAAAAAAAATAGCAATGTACCTAATATTTTACCCTGAGGTACCCCAACGAAAGTAGATTTCATGGTGGAGTTTTTGCTAGGCGTCTAAACAAGTTGCATCCTTTGGGTAATAAATGTTTCAATTAGTTTGCAAGCACTTCTAGAAAAGCCAAACTTGACATAAAGCTTATTCAGTAATATTTTAATATGGAATGGATTCAAAGGCTCTACTGAAGCCAAGACTTAATAGCGAAGTAAACTTATGTTGGTCTAAACTATATTGTACATCCTGCAAAATATCTATCATATGACTTGTAGTGCTGTGGTATTGTCTAAAACCCGACTGACACACTCATAGCAGTTTTTTGCTATTAACGTTTTTGCTTCTTTTTTTCTGTTAGGACCAGCACTTAGGGGATGACCCCTACCAATGCATTGCATTGTGTTGGAACTAGGAAAATAGGTTGTGGGAAGGAGGATAGAGGAAGTAGTGTTTGTGAACATTCGATTTGAATTTAATCATGTTGTAAGTGAGAGGGAAGACTTCTGCAGGAAGGTTATTCCACATACGAAGTGTCCGGGAAAAAAACGAATTCTCTCTGTAATGCGTTGTACGTTTCACCTGCCAATCGACCACATAAGGATGGGCTCTTGAGGAAAAACGTGTATTACGAACAAACGTACGGGTTTCGGGAACCAGATCCCTAATTTCGTCAGAACACATCCCGTTGTAGTAACGATAAAACAGGCAAATACAACCCACATTGCGACGGTGCTTAAGGGAGTCAATAGAATTGGATACCCTACTGTCACCAATGAGAACCTTCGCCCTCTCCTGCACGCGTTCGAGAAGCTCCAAAATAGACTTTGAAGCACCGGCCCACAGTTGTATTCCATACGTGGTCGGATATAGGTGGTATAAATAGTAAAGAGATCAGATGGAGTGAAGTATATCCTACACCGTCTTAGAAAACCGAGGCGCTTGAATGCTTCTTTCGACACCTTGAATATATGTTCTGTCTGTCGGATATCACATTGTATCCTCATGCCCAGAACATCAAGAGATTCTGATTCCTCAATAATTATACCACCCATATATACAGATTAGGCACCTTGATTTGTCGCGCATTTATGTGTCAGCACGCAACATTGGGTTTTTCGGGATTATGTCAAGGTCTCGGCCAAGCGTATCATTCATGTTCTGCGTCATAGCAACGACATCGGATACGCTTGGTCTGCATTCGAATGAGTACGAGTGGCAAAGGTTGCTGTCATCTGCAAAATAGTAGATAGGGTTGGAAGTTTGACAAAGGAGGTCATTTGGAAAGATAAGAAATAGAGTAGGAGAAAGAGCGGAGCCTTGCGGTACCCCTGAATGAATCTTGAACTCGTTTGACGAAACCCCATCTGTAACAACTCGTATAGTGCGATCTCTGAGAAAACTCGATATAAATCGAGAGATATTATCACCGACACCAAATGCAGCAAGTTTTGACAAGAGTGCACCATGCCAGACTCTGCCAAACACCTTGGAAATATCTAAAGCAATTACCTTACTTTCGCCAAAATGGTGAATGGAACGGCACCATTTTCCCGATAACAGAGCTAGTAAGTCTCCAGTAGACCGACCTCAATGAAAGCCATACTGGCAGTCGCTTAGTAGGTAGTTTGACTCTAAATATTTGACAAGATGGTAATTTACCATACTCTCCATGACTTTGGATAGTGCCGAACAAATTGCAATTGGGCGGTAATTTTCAGGATTATTAGCCCTTCCTTTTTTAGGAATTGGCATTACGTTAGCAACTTTCCAGCAGACTGGAAATTCCGCAGCACGGTATAAAGTGCTGGAAAGATTTGCTAAGGGACGAGCTGGTGTCGAAGAGCACTCTAGCTTTGCAAAAAATATAAATCCTGTTAGTTTTAATTACATTGATCTATCTATGATTCAAATTTCATCAAAATTGATTAGATATTTTCAGAGAGGCAGTAATTCTCCTTATGTCCCCCACTTGGGTCTAGTTAAAAAAAAAATAATAAGCCAATATTTCTAATTTCATCAAATTTGGTTCAGCTATTAGGCCGATAAAGCGTAGCAAACGCAAAAGTCAGTTTTGCATTTGGTCAAGAGACGGCCGGGTGGACAGATAAACTGAAGGCGTAATGAAGGGTGAACAGTGTACTGACGTAAAAATGGCTTTATGTTTACTATGAGTACGGAAACTAATGCTTTAACAGATCTCTTCTAAAACGATAATTAATGTTTTCTGAGTAGGCTTAGCTCCCCTTATAAAGCCTTTGTTCGTTATGAGGTTTCATTCTTCATTTTTTTGAAAATTTTTAAAATCGGACTGACAGTTCCGAAGATCACCTCTTACAAACACAGAAACATACACAGTTTTCAACTTTATCTTATGAGTAACTCCCCTGCAGGCAATTCAGTTAACTTTCAATTAATTTAAAGCTAACTATTTCTCAAGTAGTGGTGGTTGACAATTGGATTACTTTTATATGTAATTAACTAACTTTTTTAACATTGCGATGTCCTAGGAAGTAGTCAATTGTCCGACTCTGCATTACTTTCAGTTAACTTAAAAGTTAACTTTTTGTAGCTACCCAGCAAAAACTTTATAAAAATATATAGTTACACAAAGTCAATAAAGTAAATTTTTTTTTATTTTTTTTAATATTTTTTTTTAATTATTTTTTTTTTTTTTTTATTTTTTCTTATTTTATTTTACGATATTTTATTTTTTATTTTTTTTTCTGTCTCTGGTGGGATTCGATCCCGCAACCTCGGTGCTGATAGACTAGCTCGCTACCAGCTAGTCTACCGGGGCAGTGTAGTTTTTGTACTAAAAAACTATGTTTTTTGACTATAATGACTATAATGACATTTTGTTTGCCAATCGACATGGCTCTCTCTACTTAAAATATACAGTGTTTGTATACACTTTGGTTAGTGTAAATTTTCCATTGCTTAGTTGTTGGCTTTAAGTTAGTCTATACAAGCTAACTTAAAGTTGGCTTTTTTTGTAGTTAGCTACTCATTTGCCGGCAGGGTCTCTGTATATAAAATTCTTGTGTCACGGTGTTTGTAATTAACCTCCAACCGAAACAGCTTGGACGATTTTTATGAAATTTTGTATGTGTGTGTTTGTTAGGTATGAGAAAAGGTTGTAAAGGGAGTAAAATAGGGCAAAAAGGGTGAAAACTCCCCCTCCTTATGTCTTCTTAACAAATCAACAGATTTTCTTGAAATTTGGCAGGCAAATTGTAAGGGGTAAAAGGTTCCCCTCGCAACATCTGCTTAACTAATCAACAGGTTTTCTTAAAATTTGGCTTGCAAACACTGTAAGTCTGCAAGAAACTTAAAGATATACTTTTTTTGGAAATTCCAATATTTAAGACGTAAAATAGGCCAAAACGGACAAAAGCTCCCCCTACCCATGTCTTCTTAATTAATTTGAACCCACCACGGCTATGCAGTGGTACCCGATTGGTCATTAATAAATTGATGAGAAACGTTAACGAAGGCACCATTGTGAATGGTAAATTCAGAGAATTCCTACAGACGTCCCAATTGTATTCAAATGCGTTCAATTTTCGATTAGATTGGAAATTGCAATTATAATCCATAAGTAGCAAGACCAAACGAGTTCTGTTTGCTCCTTAGATTTGGCCACATCATGATTTTCAAAAATAGAAAAAAAAATTTTTTAAAATGAAAAAAGATCTAAGTGAATCACCTATAATTTCAGGTACTTGTGAAGGCTCTAGTTGGAGTTTTATTCAGGTTCTAGTCCAAATATATATTTTTTAGGTTCTAGTTAACATTTTAGCTAAGATATCTGCTTAATTTCAAGTTACAGTTCGTTTAGGTTGGCTAGTAGTGAGCTAGTATATCAGTGAAGGGTTGCTGGTTCGATTCCCGCCGGAAACTCTGGTCTCCTGCAGACAAGTGTAGAGCTTCGCCGGACTTTAGCTTAGGGGGGCAATATATTCAACTGCAAGTTTCAGTTCAGGTTGTAGTTAATGCTCAAAATCGTTTTCATGTAAATTTCTAATTCAGCAGCCGTACTCTCTAATTTGCTTAGCTAAATTTCGATCGCTTAAATGTCTTAGAGAATACAAGACAGAATTAAATTTTTATGGCATTGCCAAATTAAGCAATGCACGTTACAGAATTGAGTTCGTAGCTAAAATTCCATAGAGATTTAGCTTTAAAAAGCCGCAGGACCTAGTTTATGTTTTCATTCAGGTTCTAGTTTAAGTTTCTGTCTAGGATCTCGCTAAAGTTCTAGTTGGTTAAGGGCTTATTATAGGTTTTAATTTAGTTTCTAGTTAAGATTTTGGTTAAGATTCCAGTTAAGTTTCTAGCTACGGGCGAGTTCTAGTTCAAGTTAAAGACCAGAGTCTCATAAAAATTTCAGCTTGCTTTCAGTTCTTTCACTCTGTTTCCTTTAAAGTAAAATATTGTTTTCACCTACTAAATCAAGTACAATTTTACTAGGTGCCACATCTTGAAGGTTGTTTATGTCTGTTTTAAGCTTATGTATTAACAATATGTTGTATTTAACGCTAATGTTTACTGGGATAAATATAATAAAATCTACTTTGAAACTGTAGTTTTTTGATTATGTGGAAATCTTTTTTTTAAGGGAAACTTTAAACACACACACACACACTAGCATACATTACACCCTAGACTAGTAAGCCAATTAGCTAAAATAGCAAAACACAAAAGAAAGCTGGGAGTTGTTAGAAACATTATATAATAAAATTTAGAGCAGGTTTTGCGTTATTTTCAATTAGAGGTAAATGAGAAGAATACTTTTAGGCAGTAACAATGACTAACTATGTTCAAAACTGCAGATAAGTAGGTTTTAAACAGAGATAATTTTGATAATTTTAAAGGTTTTGTTTTTAATTTGCGTTTAAACGAAAATGAGAAGTAGAATTATAAAATTATGTTTGAGCTTATTTTTGCCAAATTTTATATGTTAGATACGTTAATAAATATCTCTGCAAATGTTTTTCTTTTAGTTAGCTTCAAATTATATTTAAAACAAGTAAAAATCCTATAATAATTACGAACGTTGCAGTTTTAGGCGTGTACAAGTCTATTTCAAAAGTACGTTTAATATTGGATCTTGGTAAATAAATCCTTACGAAATTTCGCAGCGTAATTTCTTATCTTGTAAAAGCATGACAAACAAACGTTTACTACTATAGCATTAGTCGTTAGAGATAAAGTCTGAGTTCATACGGCTCATGCCTTATTAACAAGATTCTTCCTTTTTCTTCTTTGAACATGAATTGGCGTTCAAATGAATCATGTCATGTTGACGACATGTTTTTTTTTTGTTTTATTTAATATTGAAAACAAAACAAAATTAAACAACGAATAAGAAAGCAAAACGTAAAGACCTGTGTACTCGTTTCTTTTCCTTTCGTCCCTCTCGCCTATAAAGTAGCAATCTTGTCAATAAGACAAGAGCCTTATGAACACAGGCTTAGGCGTTCTAAAGGGTTTTCCGAGACTGGGATTTATATGGGGCCAATGGTAAATTAAAGACCGATCATCACGAAATTTGGCTGTATGATTTCCAGTCCTTTAAAACTATAACAGAACAAATTTTATTAAAAAAGCGTTATTTGTTATGGTTGTTGGCTTACAAAAATGTTTTCGGAGAGTCTGCTTTTTATGGAGCCTAAGGTAAATTATGGACCGATCTTCACAAAGCTAATGATTTCTTGTCATATAAAGTGAAATCTTTTAATGATAAATTTTGTATTCTCAAAAACAATCCTGCAATTGGCGAATTGAATTTAAAGCAACATAACTTTTGTAATCGCACTAAATTGCAACTGCAATTGGGAACGATTAGAATGCAAATTCTATTTGGCTTAAAGTTAAAATCCTTTGTCATTACTGCCATTTTTTTTCCATATACTTAAAGATAACCATATTAAATCAAAATCTAAACTTTCAATCCATAACATCTGCAAAAGAAATACTTTATTCTGATCATTATCCCAATTAAACAAACAAAGAATACTTTTATTTTATTTTTAAAAATAACTACTTCCTTTTTGCAAGCTGCAAGAAACTATTGAAAATGTGTATGTATAGTAAACTTTTATACACAACTAACGACAAAATATTACAAATCTAGTTGCCATCATTTAAATCATCTTTTTTTGCTTCTCTACCTTTTGCCATAATAAAGTAATAACTAGAATAATAAAACAAATACGAGTATTTATGTATAATAATCCTTTCATAAGAATATTGTAAACGTTTCTTTTTCCCAACTTTTGTTTTTTCCTGTTCAGCTCAATAAATAAACAAACATAAATTTTCTTTTTCTCAGGAATATTTACTCATGTATATGTAAGAGCTTTTGTGTATGTGTAAGAACGTTAAAGTTTTCTAACGCAAACAAGTACAAAAAACAAAATAGTTTTCCTGCAATATCAGCTGGCAAAGAAGTAAGAAATTCTCCACTTAAAAATAACTGATTTACGCTTGAGTAAATGATTTTAATGCTGCTCGTTTTTTTCTTTCAACCTTTAACCCTTTTTTGTGATTTTATTTTCAGATGGAAAAGGGAAAATATGTGTAAATTTAAAAAAAAAAAATTTAAATAAATTCTAGTTTAGCATCTAATTAATTCTTATTATAGTTAAGTTTTAAACTAAGGTTCACGTTTTGGTCCTAGTATATATTTGAGTTCGTGCTCTAGTTTAGTTCTAGATCACATTCTAGGTTAGTTCAATTCCAATTCTACTTCAGTTTAGTAGTTTCAGTTCAGTTTTTTTTGGCTGTTTTGTTAAAAAGCTTTGAAAAATCAAGATTATGTGAAAGATTTTAAAACTCAATAAGACATAAAAAACGCATACATTTTTTAATTACAAAGCATTTTTCGTATACTTATCTTCTTTTCAAATTTTTATTTATTTTCTTATTCTCTACAGATCTAACAAATATCACGCTTGAGTGCTTGCAGCAATTGGCCTTTACTGGTTAAAAAGCAAATAAGAGACTTTTTCTTTATGAGTGAACACACAGACATACACACACGCCTAAGCTCATAAAATTACTCATACATGCCAATAATTTAACATTTATGTCATTTTGGCAAAAGTACAAACCAATTCTCAATTGACCTTTGCTTAAGGCTATCATGATAGTTTACTCAGATAGTTTACAACTTCAGATAGTTTAAGAAGTTTTCTTCTTTGATTGTGTGCTTGTGTATGTTATCACAAATATTTGTTTAGATAAGAGTTGTAAGAAAGTGTAGAACAGAATTGTAAGGAAAAAAAATATAAATTCTAGTATTTGATAAAAAAAAAAAAAAAAATTGCAGGGAACATAAATATTATTTCTAATATTTAATATTCTTTGAAGGGCTAATAACATTGTGCTTGTTGAAAAAATATACAAGCCGGGCACATGGCGTTTAAACATAATTTAGGTACGCTGAATCCAATGGTGCTAACCGTTATTTCAGGTTTGCTCTTGTTTTTGAGATATACCGTTATTTCAGGTTTGCTCTTGTCTTAGAGATATACCGTTATATATACTCTAACTCTACTCTAACTCTACTCTAACTCTACTCTAACTCTACTCTAACTCTACTCTAACTCTACTCTACTCTAACTCTACTCTAACGCTACTCTAACTCTACTCTAACTCTACTCTAACTGTGCTCTAACTCTACTCTAACTCTACTCTAACTCTACTCTAACTCTACTCTAACTCTACTCTACTCTAACTCTACTCTAACGCTACTCTAACTCTACTCTAACTCTACTCTAACTGTGCTCTAACTCTACTCTAACTCTACTCTAACGCTACTCTAACTCTACTCTAACTCTACTCTAACTGTGCTCTAACTCTACTCTAACTCTACTCTAACTCTACTCTGCTCTAACTCTACTCTAACTCTACTCTAACTCTACTCTACTCTAACTCTACTCTAACTCTACTCTAACTCTACTCTAACTCTACTCTAACTCTACTCTAACTCTACTCTAACTCTACTCTAACTCTACTCTAACTCTACTCTAACTCTACTCTAACTCTACTCTAACTCTACTCTAACCCTACTCTAACTCTACTCTAACTCTACTCTAACTCTACTCTAACTCTACTCTAACTCTACTCTAACTCTACTCTAACTCTACTCTAACTCTACTCTAACTCTACTCTAACTCTACTCTAACTCTACTCTAACTCTACTCTAACTCTACTCTAACTCTACTCTAACTCTACTCTAACTCTACTCTAACTCTACTCTAACTCTACTCTAACTCTACTCTAACTCTACTCTAACTCTACTCTAACTCTACTCTAACTCTACTCTAACTCTACTCTAACTCTACTCTTACTCTACTCTAACTCTACTCTAACTCTACTCTAACTCTACTCTAACTCTACTCTAACTATACTCTAACTCTACTCTAACTCTACTCTAACTCTACTCTAACTCTACTCTAACTCTACTCTAACTCTACTCTAACTCTACTTTAACTCTACTCTAACTCTACTCTAACTCTACTCTAACTCTACTCTAACTCTACTCTAACTCTACTCTAACTCTACTCTAACTCTACTCTAACTCTACTCTAACTCTAACTCTACTCTAACTCTACTCTAACTCTACTCTAACTGTACTCTAACTCTACTCTAACTCTACTCTAACTCTACTCTAACTCTACTCTAACTCTATTCTAACTCTACTCTGCTCTAACTCTACTCTAACTCTACTCTAACTCTACTCTAACTCTACTCTAACTCTACTCTAACTCTACTCTAACTTACTCTTACTCAATAAAGTTCAAAAAACGAATATGTTAACAGCTTTAGTCAAAAAATACACTCCGCTGTATTATTCACATTCTATTTTGTAAATTGCTGGTGGAAAATAACTTGCCTATAAACTTTTATCATATAAATTATGGATCAGACTTAAGGACTACTTTATAAATATTTGAAATTCTGTTTTGAAAAGAGTATGTTGACACGTAAAGTGTGATTTCTATCTATAAACTGTTTTTAATTTTATATTAGCAGCATAAAATTTATGATTTTTATTGCTTATTTTAATGGCATTTGCTTAAAATTTTGGCCACATTTTTATGAGACCTCTTTATACTTCGCTGTTATTTGTTAAAAATGCTACAGCAAAAATAATGCTTTTCATGCTCGAAAAAAACTTAATTTCAAGGAAGACCGTGCAGTCTCACATACACTCATCCGACCATCCACAAAATAGACTTATTTATTTGTTCACTTCCGTACACACACACACTCACACAGGCTGCTGTAAAACAACACACGCTCACTGAACTTTAGAACAAAAGCTCCTCTTCCACCATTTAAAGCACAAAGCGAGTAAAAAAGTTATCAAAACCTTTGCCCTCAGGTTCATCTTGTTATTAAGATTTGGCCTTTTATTATTGTCTATATTTGGCATGAAATTATTGTTGGTAAATACTTTGAAAAGTTTAAACGCTTTCCGCTATTTTGTTTGTTATTTAATCGAATTTCTGAAATAACTTTTAAAATAAGATTAATTTAATGACTGCCGGAATGGCGTTATTGTATCTGGTTTACTTACAGTAGAATACAACCACATAATTTTAAAATAAAAGTTTCCTAGAAACATCCTGTTTACAGCAAAGGTTGAAATTTTTAATGATACTTGAAAAATCATCATATAAAATATTAAAACGTTTTGATTTTATGCGTAGCAATAAAAAACGCAGATACTTTTCTTAGGCCAGAATAAAGAAAAGGATTATTTCTTATAGCTGAAACAAAAGAAATTGGTTTAACTCTGACAACAACCCAGCAAAAAACCAAACATTGCTAAAAGAAGTGCTAGCCGTATAATGACTTACGTACCTTTGGTTGCCACATGCTAATGCCAGCGTTGAAAGAGTATTTTCAATAATGAAATACACTAAACTCACCTTTGAAATAGAATGCCATGCGAACTTCATGACGTTTTATAACGTGGTTTAAATTATATGAATGTTAGTAGCAATTTTAACAATGTACATAATCCAAAAGAGCAGACAATTTGGAATGTCTTGACGACGAAGGTGTATAGCCCATACAGCATTTCCACAGAAAAGTATACTTTTTGTAACGTAGCGCCAGCAAGCAATTTAAATTGTTTCCCAAAAATGTTTTATATGTATTAGTTGCTTTTTTGTATTTTGATGTAAAGCACAAGTAGCTTTTCATTGAGTAAAAAAAGTGGAAAACATTTGACAACGTGGACCTAAAATACAGGCTAATTTGCTGTGTTAATGCCTTCCCAGTAAAAAATGTGCTCCAAAAGGAGCAGGTTTTTTGTATGAATTCATACCTCAAATCGCTTCAAACCTGCTGATAGGATGCCTGATTTTTGTATGGGGTGTTCCCGGTTTGGAGGACTATTTTCTGCTGACAATAAGCGCTTCTTTAACATGCAAACAAAGCGCTCCTAAAGTGCTTTTTTAAGGACTAACTATCTTAACATATTAATTAATGGTTTGCTTTTACTTTATTAAATGCCTTTTTTCAATAATTTTCGTTAGCCATAATATATTTTTATTTTTTTCGCTTTAGAACCTTCTTCGTTGTCAGCACTAAAATAGCAGTTTTTTTATGTTTTATTCTTCATCATTTAATGCTTTATAAGAGCTCTCTAATTGAAACAGTTGTGATTGTAAACCCATGTGTCTCAGTTAATGAACGAAATGAAAAATGGAGTTATTAAAATTATTAAAAAAAGAGTGTGTGATTATGCGCTTTTTCTCTATAGTGCTTAAAAAAACCCAAAAATTAAAAAATAACCACAAAAATTTTTCCCTATAAGTGGGTAGCTAATTGTGTTCACTTATCCTTTTTTGAATTTTAGTGGCTTTGAACCAATTTATTTTTTAAACTTTATATAAAATATATAAAATGTATAAAGTCATTTCTGAAAAATTAAAGGAATAGAACTATTACAAAAAAAAAAAAAAAAAAAAAAAAAAAAGCTTTATAAAATACAGACCTGAAATTTAACTCATAAGAATAAATTCGAAAAATGAAAAAATGTTTAATTTATATAAAATATATTTATAACTTTTGAAAAATATTTATTTTATTAACAAAAGACTAATAAAAATGCTTTGGCGATTTGGTCAATTTTCGACACTGAATTTGACGAAAAAGGTCAAAATAAATCTGACAATTAAAGGAAACATAAACGAATTTCTCTACTACGTTCGTTATTTTTTCACACAAAAAATTCTCTATAAACTTCTTTTAAAAATTAAAACATTTAAGAAAGTAATCAATTCTTAGGAACTAATTTTTTAAATCACATGTCTTGTAAAAAAATTATGTAATATAAAAGTCTAGTTTAAAAGTCATTCCGCTTAAAATGCTTTATTCTAAGATCGAATGCCTTTTTCAAAATTTTTTGCTGGGACACTCTAAAAAAATTGCTTAAGCTCAATACCGTAGCCCTTAAACTTTCTAAAAAAGATGTCATTAATTAGATTGATACTTGTGAAACAAAATGTAATAAAATCATTCATTGTGGCCGGGTTTTATCAAGTACAAAAATCATATAAACCATTCTTTTTATGACAGCTCATAAAAATTATTCAAGCTGATTAATGAAGAAACATCAGTCATTTATAAAACTTGTATTCATTAAATGGTTTTGAACTAAAAAAAAAAAAAAATATATTACAGAAAATGTATCAGTTACTTTTCTATAGGTAACTTGATTATTCCAGGGCTGTGGAGTCGTCAAGAAATAGTTATAACTCCGACTCCTTTTGCTGTAATTTCTTAAGTACGACTCCAACTCCGACTCCAACTCCGATTCCGACTCCTTCTCTAACCTAGCATTATTTATGGGACTATTTCTAATTTGTCTTTAAACTCTTTTAATTTGTTTTTTAATTCAGTACCTTTTAAATGGTTGAATATAGCAAGAAAATTATTCTGTAAAAATTTCAAATCGATATTTTAATTCTAACGTGCCGCATTGAGCTTTGACATATGAGGAGGAAAGCTGGAAAATATGCAAAACATATAGCGCCCGATTAAATAGACCAACTGAGTTCAACCTTTTTGATTCTAAAGTGATATGTCATTCTTGACTAATAACTCAACAGTTGACAATTTTAAACCAACTGAAATATAGAAAAAAATGGATTTAATTTTGGAACGATCGAGTTTTGTTACGAACTTTCGAAAGATTCAAACCGTATGGGATCATTAAACTTTAGTATATTTTAAAAGTTATATTTATTTATTAAATTTTTGCAAACTGTGCTTTAAAATGTAACAATAGTTGTGTAGGGGAGAGATAAACTACACCAATTCCCATCTGCTGGAATTTATAGAGTGTGAATTTCCATAAGTTCTATCTAATGTAGCTTTCGAGATAGAAAAGTTGAAAACAACACCAAGTCCAATTTTCTAAGACGTTAAGGGCATCAAGTGTACTAAGTATTGTTTACCACAGAATTTGTAAAGACAAAGAACATCATAAGTTCTTTTTTGTAAACCGTGAAGTGAGGTCTTTTGTTTTTAATATACATAAATTCAAACACTGCCGTTTTGGTCGTGTTTTATTTATTAAGTCAAATATTTAGACCAACTTTGTTAATCATTCTCAGGAAAATTCAATATATTTTTATTAAAAAATGCAGATGCGCCTTCAGTGGTTACTTCTACAATTTTTATAACACCTTTTGAAGAGAAACGTATCGTAAATGTTCTATTATTTCTGCAGAATAGCACACCTTTTGTTGTTGGACTTGGTGCTGTTTGTCTAAAGGTAACGAATCTTTTATGATGTAATTTTTTAAGGATATCATCGACATAAAAAAACATGTAAGGATCATATAAAATAATCGGACAAAGGCAAATTTTTTATACAGAAATGGCATCATTTGCGATTTTTAACATGTTTTAAAATGTGGCTTGCAGAGTTAAAAAAATATGAATTTTTAAACAACTGAAGCACAGCCGCGAATAACGTTTTAAGTTACAAGATAATAATTTTTCAGGAGAGCAAAAAATCGTTTTTTGACAGGCAGCATTATTTGTGTTAAAAATTTTTTTTTTTCTATTATTAAAAATAATGATAATAAAAACTTTAATGCAAAAGGCTTTTAAAACATTATTCCACACTGCAAAACCATTTCGGTTTCATCATTTTGTAAGTAACTTGCAATGTTCTTCCACTGGCTGACACTTTGTACGCCATTTTGAAGGGGTTAAGGTGCATAGTTTTGGTTGATTTGATGTTTAAACTGTGTAAGAGAGTAAGGTTAACGGTTATCTGCAAAAAAAAAGTTTTTGCAAAATGTGGCGTTTACAACGTTATTCGCGGCTGTGCTTCAGTTACTGAATTTAAATCTTTTTCTTCAGTGTACTCGCCATTGCTTTTTTCCGTTCCAAGTTCCATATTATTATTGTCAAAGACCGAAATTTGAAATTGCAAGTCTTTATTATCTCTCCAATTTTTCCTAAAGTGAGTAGATAAAAGAATTCTCAAGTCATTTTTCGCGTTTACCCCCAGATTGATGGGAATTATATTTAGAAAAATGTCATGTATTTTCCCGAGTTCCTTAACTTTTTTTTCTATTATAATTCACCTTGAAGGTTAGAACTTAAAATTTAGTTATCTTAATGCTTTCACCACAGGAGCTACAGCAGATTTCAAGTCATATATAGGAACATGGCTACAAAAATATTTTTTAATATACGATAAATAAAAAACAACAAATTTTTAAATTCCTTAATTCGGCTCTATGTCATTAGGAATATCTTAGCGAAATTCAAACAGTGAACCAGCGAGTTTTGTTACAGAAATTTAAGGTCACATAAAAACATAGAAAAGGACATGCTTCGATACAACCATTTCTCATAAATGAGTCGCTAGTTTTTCTGCGTACCTCGACTCCGACTCCGACTCCGGTACAAAAACCTCAACTCCGACTCTTCAACTCCGACTCCGACTTCGACTCCACAGCCCTGGATTATTATATTATTATTATATATATTTTTCTATAAATAAGTTATCGGTAACTTTTCTGTGGAAAATTTATCGGTAACTTGACTATTCTATGGTAATGTTATAGGTAACTTGACTTTTCTATGGAAAAGTAATCGGTAGCTTAACTTTTCTATTTAAAAGTTATCGGTTACTTGACTTTTCTATCCTCTTAAGACCCGAACATTAACCCATTGAATTTTTGCATTTCTTATATATTTTTTGGGGAGCAAATAAGACAACTGTATGTTTTTTTTTTTTTAAATTTTGTTTGAATTTTTAGAAATTAAGGGGGCACATATGTGTACCTCAGGTCTTAAAATATGAAAAATTTTAACGTAAGTTCCTAATTTCTTAAGATCTGAACTGAGCCGATTAAGTAAAGGATTTATACTATTTGTTTTTTCTTATGAGGTGTGATTTAAATTTCGGTTTTTATTATTTTTAAAAATTTTTTATTTAAATTGTTAGAAAAAGAGGAGCACATATGTGTACTACAGGTCTTAGCGATTAGGTATTAAGGAAAAATGTCCCAAGAGTATGGTTTTTTCAAACTGTTAAATTCAAATGTAAAAATAATGGCTAAAATTTCTAAGCCCTGCCATCTTTTGATATTGTTTTGAAACGCAGTAGCTTAAAGCAAGCAAAAAACTGTTTCTCTTGGTCACACCATGTCGCTAGTCTTTAACACTTGTTATAAGTTAAGGTACACATATGTGTACCCATGGTCTGAAGAGGCTATAGAAAAGTTATCAAAGTTATTTACGGGAATACAAAATTTATTATTAAGATTTTTGTATGACGCGCTAAATTCCCAATTTTTCATATTTGAAAATACACTGAAATTTATTGTTGAGGGAAAGCTATCCATAAATTTATTTTTTGTATGGAAAAGTTATCGGCAACTTAGACTTTTCTTTAAAAAAGTTATCGGCAACTTGACTTTTCTATAAAAAAAGTTATCGGCACCTTGACTTTCCTATAGAAATGTTATCGGTAACTTGACTTTTCTATAGAAAAGTTATCGGTAACTTGACATTGCTACAGACAAGTTATCGCTAACTTGACTTTTCTATAGCAAAGTTATCGTCAGAAAAGTTATCGGCAACTTGAACTTTTCCTTAGAGAAGTTAACTGCAACTTGGACTTTTCCTTAGAAAAGTTATCGAAAACTTGGACTTTTCTATAGAAAACTTATCGAAAACTTGGACCTTTCTATAGAAAAGTTATTGGGAACTTGGATTTTTCTATAGAAAAGTTATCGGTAACTTGACTTTTCTATAGAAAAGTAATCGGCAACTTGGGTTTTCCTTAAAAAAGTTATCGGCAAATTGTTCTTTTCTATAGAAAAGCTATCGAAAACTTGGACTTTTCTATAGAAAAATTATCGGCAACTTGGGCTTTTCTTTAGAAAAGTTTTTGGCAACTTGAATTTTTCTATAATAAAGTTATCGGTTACTTGACTTTTCTATTGAAAAGTTAGCGGTAACTTAACTTTTCTATAGAAAAGTTATCGGTAACTGGACCTTTCTACAGAGAAGTTATCGGTAGCTTGGACTTTTCTTAAGAAATGTTATCAGCAACTTGGACTTTTCTATAGAAAAGTTATATGTAACTTGGACATTTCTATAGTAAAGTTATCGGCAACTTGGGCATTTCTATAGAAAAGTTATCGGCAACTTGGACTTTTCTATAGAAAACTTATCGGTAACTTGACTTTTTTATAGAAAACTTATCGGTTACTAGACTTTTCTATTGAAAAGTTATCGGTAACTTGACTTTTCTACAGAAAAGTTACTTTTTCACAGAAAAGTTATCGATAATTTAATTTTTCTACAAACAAGTTATAAATTACTTAATTTTTCTACAAAAAAATTATAAATAACTTAATTTTTCTACCAAAAAGTTATCTATAACTTAATTTTACGATAAAAAAGTTATCTATGACTTAATTTTTTTATAGAAAAGTTTTTGATATCTTTATTTTTTAATAGAAAAGTTATCAATAACTTTACTTTTCTTTAGCAAATTTATTTAATTATAAGCCGTTTAGTAAATAACTAAAATAAATTTTATAAAATGTATGTAGACATAAAGTTTTTTGTTAACACGAATACTTTGTTATATAAGATGACGAAACCTCTAATTAAGTCATTTAAAGTGTCACTTTACATTATTAACCCATTTAGTGCATGCTGGCATTAACAAGTAATTAATAATGCAATTTTTCTTATTACTTATATCCATTTAAACCAAGCCTTGACATTTTTGATGTCACATCCATTTTTCTCGTATTCGATTTTTTTCTGTGATGCTGTTCATGTTCAAAATTTTTTTAATTGACTGAATTTGCTGGACGGATTTAAATAAAACAACCAGTTTCCACTCTCGGCCAATTAATATTTTATAATAAAACATACCACAAAAAACGGTGTTGTGTTGGGTAGAATGTCCTTAACCTGAATAAAGCTGGGATGGATGTTGCTGCTCATGTAAGGAAATGTATCTGTGTTATGATTCTGTATCTCTTTCTCTCTCTTTATTGTGTATGTTATATTTTTCGGTTTTTTTTCTCAACCAAGTATATAACAACTTAACGTTACTTTGACCATAAAATTTTAACAAAATATTCTAAAATTGTTTACATGTTGGAATACAAAATAAAAAATATGTTGAATATAAAATGTAAATGGAATTTTGCTTTTTGTGTCTTGCTTCTTTTTATTTTTGTTTGAATTTTTATGTAGAGTTTTGTACAAAGAAAAACATGAATTTGAATATGGATGTGAGTCCTTCAAAATTAAATGACATGGAAATTGTTTGCATTTTGCATAATTCACAAATGGCAGTAAAACATGTTAAAGTTCAATTTTTTATTAACAATTTAATATTCATTTGAGACAAAATAAAAAAAAAAACTATGCATAGCATTTCTATAAATTTAGCATAGTTTTAAATAAATCTTTTAAAAAATAAGTATTGAAAAATTTTCAATACAACAGCAAAATAAAAACTCTAATATAATACAAAATACTAGTGTTCGCCTAATGGTCAAAATTCAACCATACATTTTCATGTTCATAAGAAGAAAACATAGTACATCTGTACATATATGAATTTACATGTTTCGTTAATTGTTTCCTCCGGACCAACCTCCGTTTCATATTTTAACTTCCACGAGAGTTAATTTTATTTTATAAGTTCAATATCATCAGAATTGATAAAACAAAAAAGTATCAAAAAAATCTCCTTAATAGATTGTCAATCAGGACATTGCAAGTTTAATTTTATTTTTAAATGGCTAATATTAACGAAAATGAATCAATGTACCAGATGTTGAACGAAAAAGTACCAAAAAGCTCCTCTTACATGTTCTTATTCCCCCAGGATCATGCATTTTTAATTTTATCTTTATAGGTCGAATATTAACAAAAATTCAAAACATACCAAAGAAAAAATAAAAAAATCACCAACATTTTTAATCTCATAGCGTTTCATTCACACAGGACCATGCACCTAACCCATAACGTTTCTAAGTTTAATAATTTAGAAAATTTAAACATTATCACATTCCATTTTCCGACTTTATATAGTCAAAATATTCGAAAACCGGTTTCTAAAAAATATCGAATAATCGACAAGCCTATTTTTTTATTATTTGATAATTGAAAAAAACTAATTTTTTGTATTTGTGTTAGTAGCAAATTTGAATGCCTATAGCTCTGAAATTATTGGACAAATTTTTAAAAAATATATTTTGCACTTCTGTAAGTAAATATCTTTCAAATGGTGTATATTTTGTTCAAATCGGTTGACATACAGAGGAGGAAAGTGTTCTTAACTGTTTTGCCTTAGCCGATTTATATATAGAAGATTCTAAGTTATCGTCGACTATATAATAGTAAAGTTACCGATTTGAACGATTTTTTCTTTTAAATGATCGCCATGTTCCAACTTAGATTTATACGAAAAGAAAATTTTGCCACGCCCATTTTTTTCGAATTACCTAAAATCAGAAAACGGCTCCATCGATTTGACAAATTTTTCTTTAAAATGTTCGTATTTATCCATTTTAAGTCTTCATCGAAAGAAAAATTTACCACGCCTACTTTTCCGCCCACTTTTTCTATTAAGCGCATAACTTAAGAACGGCTTGACCGATTTGGACGATTTTTTCTTTAAAATGATAGCTATGGTCCATCTGGTTTTTACGGAAAGAAAATTTTGCCCCGCCCACTTTTTCGATTTTCCTAAAATCAAAAAAACGGCTTCATCGATTTCACTAACTTTTCTTTTAAATGTTCGTATTAATCCATTTTACGTTTTCTTCGAAAGAAAAATGTACCACGCCTACTTTTACGCCCACTTTTTCTATTAAGCGCATAACTTGAGAACGGCTTGACCGATTTGGACGATTTTTTCTTTAGAATCATCGCCACGGTCCAACTTAGGCTTTAACGGAAAGAAAAATTTGCCCCGCCCACTTAAACGCCAACTTTTTTCGATTTACCTAAAATCAGATAACGGCTCCATCGATTTGACTAATTTTTCTTTCCAATGTTCGTATCTTTTCACCGATTTTAAAATTCGAACGCAAACATTTTTCCTAATTTGGACAGGACAACGTCGGTCGGGTCAGCTAGTTTTCTATAGAACCGTAAAGTTTTTGATGTTTTTCCGAAAGTAAAACAATCGTTTAATTTTTTGTAAGGAAAGATAAGCAATGTAGGAGCATTCTCTGGTTTTGTGCAGTTATCGATTAGTTTTGCATATCATAGTTACTTATTTTAAAGAACACTTAGCCTATCGGTGGTTTTGTCTATTATAATAAACATTTTTATAAACAATTTCAATTTTTGGGAATACAAAATTTTAATTTCAAAAGATTTTGTTATTCGTGCTTAATTCCCAGTTTTTATTATTGATAAAAACACTTGAAATTTATTGTTGATGGGATAAGCTATTCCTATGCATTTCACTGGTTGCTTAGGCCAGATCATCAGGAAACTTCATCCATAAAGGTTTTAGACAAACTAAAGATATTAAACCAAATAAAACTGTTAAACGTATAAGAATTATAGCAACAGTTCTACTTGTAACAATATCAAAGTTTAAACAAAACACATCAACAATAAACAACAGTGGGATCATCTCATCTTACATTTCCCCACTACAATTAGTTGAAATTCTCTCAACATTAATTGTAGTTGTAAGTAGGTTTAAGAAAAACAAAATGAAAAAAAACAACAACTTACAAAAGATGTTGTCAATTAAGTGTTTTTTAGGCCGTGCACTGCCTGTTTATTATCAAAAAGTAATTTCAATTTTTGGGAATACAAAATTTTAATTTCAAAAGATTTTGTTATTCGTGCTTAATTCCCAGTTTTTATTATTGATAAAAACACTTGAAATTTATTGTTGATGGGATAAGCTATTCCTATGCATTTCACTGGTTGCTTAGGCCAGATCATCAGGAAACTTCATCCATAAAGGTTTTAGACAAACTAAAGATATTAAACCAAATAAAACTGTTAAACGTATAAGAATTATAGCAACAGTTCTACTTGTAACAATATCAAAGTTTAAACAAAACACATCAACAATAAACAACAGTGGGATCATCTCATCTTACATTTCCCCACTACAATTAGTTGAAATTCTCTCAACATTAATTGTAGTTGTAAGTTTAAGAAAAACAAAATGAAAAAAACAACAACTTATAAAAGATGTTGTCAATTAAGTGTTTTTTAGGCCGTGCACTGCCTGTTTATTATCAAAAAGTAATTTCAATTTTTGGGAATACAAAATTTTAATTTCAAAAGATTTTGTTATTCGTGCTTAATTCCCAGTTTTTATTATTGATAAAAACACTTGAAATTTATTGTTGATGGGATAAGCTATTCCTATGCATTTCACTGGTTGCTTAGGCCAGATCATCAGGAAACTTCATCCATAAAGGTTTTAGACAAACTAAAGATATTAAACCAAATAAAACTGTTAAACGTATAAGAATTATAGCAACAGTTCTACTTGTAACAATATCAAAGTTTAAACAAAACACATCAACAATAAACAACAGTGGGATCATCTCATCTTACATTTCCCCACTACAATTAGTTGAAATTCTCTCAACATTAATTGTAGTTGTAAGTAGGTTTAAGAAAAACAAAATGAAAAAAAACAACAACTTACAAAAGATGTTGTCAATTAAGTGTTTTTTAGGCCGTGCACTGCCTGTTTATTATCAAAAAGTAATTTCAATTTTTGGGAATACAAAATTTTAATTTCAAAAGATTTTGTTATTCGTGCTTAATTCCCAGTTTTTATTATTGATAAAAACACTTGAAATTTATTGTTGATGGGATAAGCTATTCCTATGCATTTCACTGGTTGCTTAGGCCAGATCATCAGGAAACTTCATCCATAAAGGTTTTAGACAAACTAAAGATATTAAACCAAATAAAACTGTTAAACGTATAAGAATTATAGCAACAGTTCTACTTGTAACAATATCAAAGTTTAAACAAAACACATCAACAATAAACAACAGTGGGATCATCTCATCTTACATTTCCCCACTACAATTAGTTGAAATTCTCTCAACATTAATTGTAGTTGTAAGTAGGTTTAAGAAAAACAAAATGAAAAAAACAACAACTTATAAAAGATGTTGTCAATTAAGTGTTTTTTAGGCCGTGCACTGCCTGTTTATTATCAAAAAGTAATTTCAATTTTTGGGAATACAAAATTTTAATTTCAAAAGATTTTGTTATTCGTGCTTAATTCCCAGTTTTTATTATTGATAAAAACACTTGAAATTTATTGTTGATGGGATAAGCTATTCCTATGCATTTCACTGGTTGCTTAGGCCAGATCATCAGGAAACTTCATCCATAAAGGTTTTAGACAAACTAAAGATATTAAACCAAATAAAACTGTTAAACGTATAAGAATTATAGCAACAGTTCTACTTGTAACAATATCAAAGTTTAAACAAAACACATCAACAATAAACAACAGTGGGATCATCTCATCTTACATTTCCCCACTACAATTAGTTGAAATTCTCTCAACATTAATTGTAGTTGTAAGTAGGTTTAAGAAAAACAAAATGAAAAAAACAACAACTTACAAAAGATGTTGTCAATTAAGTGTTTTTTAGGCCGTGCACTGCCTGTTTATTATCAAAAAGTAATTTCAATTTTTGGGAATACAAAATTTTAATTTCAAAAGATTTTGTTATTCGTGCTTAATTCCCAGTTTTTATTATTGATAAAAACACTTGAAATTTATTGTTGATGGGATAAGCTATTCCTATGCATTTCACTGGTTGCTTAGGCCAGATCATCAGGAAACTTCATCCATAAAGGTTTTAGACAAACTAAAGATATTAAACCAAATAAAACTGTTAAACGTATAAGAATTATAGCAACAGTTCTACTTGTAACAATATCAAAGTTTAAACAAAACACATCAACAATAAACAACAGTGGGATCATCTCATCTTACATTTCCCCACTACAATTAGTTGAAATTCTCTCAACATTAATTGTAGTTGTAAGTAGGTTTAAGAAAAACAAAATGAAAAAAACAACAACTTACAAAAGATGTTGTCAATTAAGTGTTTTTTAGGCCGTGCACTGCCTGTTTATTATCAAAAAGTAATTTCAATTTTTGGGAATACAAAATTTTAATTTCAAAAGATTTTGTTATTCGTGCTTAATTCCCAGTTTTTATTATTGATAAAAACACTTGAAATTTATTGTTGATGGGATAAGCTATTCCTATGCATTTCACTGGTTGCTTAGGCCAGATCATCAGGAAACTTCATCCATAAAGGTTTTAGACAAACTAAAGATATTAAACCAAATAAAACTGTTAAACGTATAAGAATTATAGCAACAGTTCTACTTGTAACAATATCAAAGTTTAAACAAAACACATCAACAATAAACAACAGTGGGATCATCTCATCTTACATTTCCCCACTACAATTAGTTGAAATTCTCTCAACATTAATTGTAGTTGTAAGTAGGTTTAAGAAAAACAAAATGAAAAAAACAACAACTTACAAAAGATGTTGTCAATTAAGTATTTTTTAGGCCGTGCACTGCCTGTTTATTATCAAAAAGTAATTTCAATTTTTGGGAATACAAAATTTTAATTTCAAAAGATTTTGTTATTCGTGCTTAATTCCCAGTTTTTATTATTGATAAAAACACTTGAAATTTATTGTTGATGGGATAAGCTATTCCTATCAACAATAAATTTCAAGTGTTTTTATCAATAATAAAAACTGGGAATTAAGCACGAATAACAAAATCTTTTGAAATTAAAATTTTGTATTCCCAAAAATTGAAATTACTTTTTGATAATAAACAGGCAGTGCACGGCCTAAAAAACACTTAATTGACAACATCGTTTGTAAGTTGTTGTTTTTTTCATTTTGTTTTTCTTAAACCTACTTACAACTACAATTAATGTTGAGAGAATTTCAACTAACTGTAGTGGGGAAATGTAAGATGAGATGATCCCACTGTTGTTTATTGTTGATGTGTTTTGTTTTGTTGTAACTTTGATATTGTTACAAGTAGAACTGTTGCTATAATTCTTATACGTTTAACAGTTTTATTTGGTTTAATATCTTTAGTTTGTCTAAAACCTTTATGGATGAAGTTTCCTGATGATCTGGCCTAAGCAACCAGTGAAATGCATAGGAATAGCTTATCCCATCAACAATAAATTTCAAGTGTTTTTATCAATAATAAAAACTGGGAATTAAGCACGAATAACAAAATCTTTTGAAATTAAAATTTTGTATTCCCAAAAATTTAAATTACTTTTTGATAATAAACAGGCAGTGCACGGCCTAAAAAACACTTAATTGACAACATCTTTTGTAAGTTGTTGTTTTTTTCATTTTGTTTTTCTTAAACCTACTTACAACTACAATTAATGTTGAGAGAATTTCAACTAATTGTAGTGGGGAAATGTAAGATGAGATGATCCCACTGTTGTTTATTGTTGATGTGTTTTGTTTAAACTTTGATATTGTTACAAGTAGAACTGTTGCTATAATTCTTATACGTTTAACTGTTTTATTTGGTTTAATATCTTTAGTTTGTCTAAAACCTTTATGGATGAAGTTTCCTGATGATCTGGCCTAAGCAACCAGTGAAATGCATAGGAATAGCTTATCCCATCAACAATAAATTTCAAGTGTTTTTATCAATAATAAAAACTGGGAATTAAGCACGAATAACAAAATCTTTTGAAATTAAAATTTTGTATTCCCAAAAATTGAAATTACTTTTTGATAATAAACAGGCAGTGCACGGCCTAAAAAACACTTAATTGACAACATCTTTTGTAAGTTGTTGTTTTTTTCATTTTGTTTTTCTTAAACCTACTTACAACTACAATTAATGTTGAGAGAATTTCAACTAATTGTAGTGGGGAAATGTAAGATGAGATGATCCCACTGTTGTTTATTGTTGATGTGTTTTGTTTAAACTTTGATATTGTTACAAGTAGAACTGTTGCTATAATTCTTATACGTTTAACAGTTTTATTTGGTTTAATATCTTTAGTTTGTCTAAAACCTTTATGGATGAAGTTTCCTGATGATCTGGCCTAAGCAACCAGTGAAATGCATAGGAATAGCTTATCCCATCAACAATAAATTTCAAGTGTTTTTATCAATAATAAAAACTGGGAATTAAGCACGAATAACAAAATCTTTTGAAATTAAAATTTTGTATTCCCAAAAATTGAAATTACTTTTTGATAATAAAGAGGCAGTGCACGGCCTAAAAAACACTTAATTGATAACATCTTTTGTAAGTTGTTGTTTTTTTCATTTTGTTTTTCTTAAACCTACTTACAACTACAATTAATGTTGAGAGAATTTCAACTAATTGTAGTGGGGAAATGTAAGATGAGATGATCCCACTGTTGTTTATTGTTGATGTGTTTTGTTTAAACTTTGATATTGTTACAAGTAGAACTGTTGCTATAATTCTTATACGTTTAACAGTTTTATTTGGTTTAATATCTTTAGTTTGTCTAAAACCTTTATGGATGAAGTTTCCTGATGATCTGGCCTAAGCAACCAGTGAAATGCATAGGAATAGCTTATCCCATCAACAATAAATTTCAAGTGTTTTTATCAATAATAAAAACTGGGAATTAAGCACGAATAACAAAATCTTTTGAAATTAAAAAATTTTGTATTCCCAAAAATTGAAATTACTTTTTGATAATAAACAGGCAGTGCACGGCCTAAAAAACACTTAATTGACAACATCTTTTGTAAGTTGTTGTTTTTTTCATTTTGTTTTTCTTAAACCTACTTACAACTACAATTAATGTTGAGAGAATTTCAACTAATTGTAGTGGGGAAATGTAAGATGAGATGATCCCACTGTTGTTTATTGTTGATGTGTTTTGTTTAAACTTTGATATTGTTACAAGTAGAACTGTTGCTATAATTCTTATACGTTTAACAGTTTTATTTGGTTTAATATCTTTAGTTTGTCTAAAACCTTTATGGATGAAGTTTCCTGATGATCTGGCCTAAGCAACCAGTGAAATGCATAGGAATAGCTTATCCCATCAACAATAAATTTCAAGTGTTTTTATCAATAATAAAAACTGGGAATTAAGCACGAATAACAAAATCTTTTGAAATTAACATTTTTATAAAAAAATGAATGCCATTAGTGAACTTACTTTAAAATTGTAAGATCTATGATAACTTTGCTTTATAATAATTAAGTTCTCGATAGTTTTATTGATAAATTATTATTGTTTGATAATTTTTCTCTAAAATTGTAAATTTATCGAACACTGTTTTCCATAATTTAAGTTATCTTTTAATTTTTACTTTCGAATATGAAAGATATCTATTACTTATTTTTATAATAAGTTAAAAAACGGTTGATAGTGTTAATAGTTATTCCCCTAACATCCCACTACATATAACTAACATTGGCTAAAATCAAATAATACTCAAACGTCTCTCCGTATTACATCAAACTTACTTGATTACAAATTAAATACAATTAGAATAATTAATAACTTTCACACATGTCACTAAATATTAAATTGACTATTATTTTTTTCCTACACAATTTGATTTATATTTTATATTACAAAAAAAAAAAAAAGGAAAAAATGCATATCAAATAAACATGATTTTGCTATTTGTTAAAATGCAGTAGTTTCCTTTTTTTTAAATAAAATTTGGTTCAAGGTTGCCTGTTATTTAGTTTTATTGAATTTTTAATCTCTTTGACCATTTAGCTAAAACATTTCAGTGATTTAATCAAAAATGTTTTTATAATTTTTTAAGCATTTTTTGCACAGTTCAATGTGTAAACAATATTTTGAAAGTCACATTTCAGTTAAATTGTCAATTTGTCATGATAACTTCATTGAAATTGAACAAAAAAGTTTTAACTAACAACATCAATGGCTGAAAGTAAAATAAGAAATAAAAGAATATATATTTTTTTTTCAATAAAGAAATAACAAGGTTTTAAATGTTAGTTTAAAATTTAATTGGTTATTCTGATAAACATTTTCATGTTAAAACTAACATTATTGGTTTGATACAACCGTCCAAAAAGGAAGATAACTTAAGGCGAAGACAGTATTACATAAATATACAAGGCTTCCAATCGGGAAATCCCGATTCGAATCCCGTATCTCGAGATTTCTGATTTCTAATCCCGGGATTTTCGGGATCTCGATTTTTTTATATAACACTACGTGACAAAATTTCAACAAAGTCGTGACCAAATGAATCTGCCAGCTAATCATTATGTAAAATTTGCCGCTGAATCCGAATATGAAGTCAGAATTGTCAAAAGTAGAACAGTTTTTGAGATATTCCAAAATAACCGTTATTTGTGTTTTTAAAAAAGATGCTGTGACTATTAATTAATTAAAACACTTTTAAATTTTTATAATGTACCGACCGTTACTTTTAAAAACAATTTTTTTTGTAACTTATTTCTTTGGTTTGAAAATAAATCCATTCCTTAACCAAAACGTTTCAAAGAAATTAATTAGATATTTTACTTGGCATATCCTGTGCAAAGTTTTATAATACATGATGTTTGTTTCCGACATTTGAAAACAGTACATTTATAAAGTAAAGACCGTTACCTTTTTAACGGTCAAAAAATTACAAAAAATTACATTTTTTATGAATTCTTTCGGCTGCTACCGTGAACTTTCGTAAGTCAAAAATGGAGCAATGGGTAGGTTGGAATTTTATTTAAAAAATCACCGAAATCGGTAACGACCGTTACTTTGGGAACACCCATATAGAAAATTAAAGTAAAGTTACCGATAACTTTGCCATAAAAAGTTAAGTTGTCGATAACTTTGCCATAAAAAGTAAAGTTGTCGATAACTTTTCTATAAAAATTAAAGTTATCGATAACTTTTCTATATAAAAGTAAAGATAACGCAAACTTTTCTATAGACAAGTAAAGATATCAAGAACTCTCTATAGACAAGTGAAGATATCGAAAGGTTTTCTGTCGAAAAGTAAAGGTATCGATAAAAAAGTAAAGTATCGATAATTTTTCTATAAAAAATAAAGTTATCGATAACTTTTCTCTTAAATAGTAAAGCTTTCGATAACTTAAAATAATAAAGCGTTCGATTACTTTTCTCTTAAATAGTAGAGCTACCGATAACTTTTCTATAAAATAGTAAAGCTATCGATAACTTTTTTGTAGAAAAGTAAAGTAATCGATAACTTTTTATAGAAAAGTTCAGTTACAGATTTCTTTTCTATAGAAAAGTAAAGTTATCGATTACTTCTCTGCAGAAAAGTAAGGCAATCGACCTCTTTTGTATAGAACTGGCAAGTAACCTTTAACTTTTTAGATAACACTTCTTTAGAAAGGTAAAATTATTGATAACCTTTCTTTAGAAAGGTAAAGTAATTGATAGCTTTTCTATAGAAAAGTAAAGTTATCGATAACTTTTGTTTAGAAAAGTGAGTTTATCGATAAATTTTCTATGGAAAAGTAGCATTTAAGATAACATCAGTTAAATTTCTGTTCAGAATAAATCCACTCTATGTTTATTAAACTGAAACCTTAAATTAAGTTTTAATTATACCCACATCACAATAGTGGAGAGGGTATTATACATTTGTGCGGATGTGTGGAACACCTTAAAGTATACCGATCGACTTAGAATCACTTTCTGAGGAGAACTAACGATGTCCGTCCATCCGGCTGGCTGGCAGGCTGGCTGGCTGTTTATGTAACCTTGTGTGCAAAGTGCAGGTCGCAATTTTGGAGATAACTTGATCAAGTTTAGGACAAAGTTTATTTTTGGCACAAGGACCACGAGGGAAGATAGGGGAAATTTCTTCCTTTCAGGAACTCTCAAACCGATTTTAATGAAATTTAAAACATTGATAGAACCATATCTATATCACGTTGACTGCCATGTGACCCACCGGTGGGTCACATTTTTTTTTACTATGAGGCCATGTGTACCACCGGTGGTGCACACGTATACTTTACTTGTTCATCAAATAATTTTCGGTCTAGTGATAATAGATAAAAGTTTTATGCAGTGGCACCCTGGTAAAACTATATCCTTTTCACTGTATAAATTTTTTTTAGGGCTCTGCTCACACAAGTCGAATTTTTAACACCGATTTTTTTTTTTTTTTTTTCCTTTTATTTAACTATTTATTATTTTTAATTCATTTTTGGACATTTTAATTAATTTTTAACTTCAAATTAAATGCATAAGAAAGAAAAAATATAAAAAAAATGTAGAAAAGTCACAATATATATGATTTTTATTGAAGAACTCCAGGCATAAGGCAGGGTCACCATTGCCTTGACCACAATATGTTGTTACTTTTTTAGCCTTTTTTACTGCGGCGCTTCTTCCAACAATAATAAAACTAAAAGCCTCAATAAATTTGTGACCACCGGTGGTACACATGGCATTACTTTAAAACACTTATGAGTTAAGTGCCATGTGAACCACCGGTGGTCACAGGCTAAAAACACTCATGAATCGTCAAAAATTACTAAAGACAAGGTAGGAACACGTAATATCTCAGTAACAATCACCGTGAAACTGTTATTAAAAAAAAAAAATATTGGAATGACTTTTTTTTTATATGGTGGCAGCCAACGTGATATGGACACATAAGCTATACAGTTTTTCGAAAATAGGACCACAAGGGGAGATATGGGGCAATTACTGCCTCTCACAAACTTTCAAACCGATTTTAATGAAGTTTATAAACATAGATAAATCTTTATTTATATGGACACATAAGCATGATACTGTGGTGTATGGTATTATATGGTCGGGCTTGACCGACTATACTTTCTTACTTGTTTAATATTGTATTTAAATTTATACTTTTTTATACTTAAATCTACATATGCATTGTATAATTAAAAACCTTTATTTAACAGTATGTCAAGTTCGTCGAAATCTTGAAAATAATATTCTCTTATAAAAACTTACAAGACAAAAAAAAAAAAAAAAAAACACGCTCAGCGAAATCAACTTTAAAACATAAAGAGGAAAACGAAATCAGAAATCCACACCAACAAGTATGCTCTATTAAAAGTATAATACAAAAATAATGTATATAGTATGTATTTAAGTATTAAGTTACCAACTTACCGTGCCTCATTAAAATTAATTACTTGAACCCAAACCATCAGCTGCATTAGCAACTCAATTTAACTCTAAAAACATTCTAGAGACCAATCGACCCAACTAACCAACCCACAACAACAATAACAACCACATGCCATTTAAGTTGGTGGACCAATTAATGCTGCTTGCTAGCCATGGCCAAGTAACCAAAGAAACTATAATGTAATAAATGGAAAACGAAAGAAAATTAAAATAAAACAATCTGGAGAACTTTTTCACTTTTGTATGTACTTAATGCACATGTACAAGAAAAGCAAAAGGAGAAAAGTAAAAGTAAATGTAAATAAAAATGAAAGAAAAGTAGAAAACATTCAAAGCAAAAAGGAAAAAAAATCACTTCTTTAAAATACTTTTTCTAGCTAGTTTAACAAAAGTTACCCGTTTTGAGTATTTTTTTTTCACTTAGCTTAAAAGAAGTAATAAAAGAGCGCAATATTGGCAAAAGAATAGCAATTTAAATTTAATGTTAATTGTTTCTTAGCTGCTTATATTCAAGTGTTAAACTTAAACTTTAAAACTAAAAGAAATTGGTAAAGAAAAGTAATGTTGAAATAAACATAACCTTATAGCACTAAGCATAATTTGAACAACATACTTAAAAGAAACACGTAATGCATACATTTACATTTTTAAAAGGAATTAAATTTTATCAACTCTTATGTACTCTAATGCAACTTAAACTATATACCAACTCTATTCTAGCTATTCTATTTTTCTGCCACTGTACTCTTACCCCCTAACTCTACTGTAACTCTACTGTAACTCTACTGTAACTCTACTCTAACTCCAACTCAATTTCAGCTCATGTCTTACTTTACTCTAGCTAAAGCCCTAATCTAACTCTACTCTAACACTACTTTACCGTAGCTATACTTTTACTCTACTCTAGCTCATACCTAACTCGACTTAAACTCTACCCTAACCCTACGAATATATTTGTACATTTTATTTAATTTTTTTTTTGGAAAACCTTAAAGTTTATCTAAAAGGATTTTGATGGTGTTCATAGCGTAGTTACCTAGCATTTACACGTGAAAGTAAATTTCTTGAAAGTCGCAATACACTCACACTTTTTCACTAACACACACATGATTTTGGTACTTTCAGCTGTTCGGCTTATGTTTCTTCGATTTTTCGCTGATAATACGTATACTCTATTTGCAAGAAAGTACTTTCACGTGTAAAGCCCTGGTTAGTTTCAAGTGTATATGAATATGTCCATTCCTAAAAATTGTTGCTGGCTATTATAATCTTCTTGCGTGAGCAGATCTTGTAATTTCTTATTTTTTGCCATAAATAGTTCTATTAAATATTATTTTCCTTAACTGAAATTGCCCTTTTTACCTATATTTGTAATTTTATCGAAGAGTAAACAAATTTTATGAACACACACAATTTCTTATTTCGTTGCCTAGTTTTTGTCTAAGAATTCTTAATTTTTTCCTTTAATAGCAGTTTTGTTTCCAATTTTGTTTTTTTGTTATTTCAACGTTTTTATCATTGAATATTTTTTTATTTGCAGTTAATTTAACGAAAGCAAATTTTGTTTGGCCGTAATGTTATTTTTGTTTTTATCAACTCGTAATAGTGTTAATTTTCTTATCACGTGCTAAGACTCTATAAAATATGCTATAGTTTTTTTTATAGACATAAACATAAATTAATTTTTTTTTCGCTTTGTTGCAGAGTGTGAAAGTGGAGACAAGAAAAAAAAGAAACAGAACAACATCAAGACCTAACAGCTCAATTTACGCTGTAATCTAAAGGTAATCTAAATTTCCTTTTTGCTGTAGTAAATAAATATTTTATTTAAGGTTTCTTTATATTTTTTTTTTTTTGTAACAATCCAATAAAACCTTCTATGACAATGACCAATTTGCAAACACACAAACACCAACAAGTATTCAGTTATGCGCACATTCTCTGAAGTGCTTTGATATGTTTGTTTTATGTGGGACATGAATAAGAAAAGTGCTAGCATATTTCTAGGAGCATATAAAAACGAGAAAAATCACTATTAAAATGTCCCCATAAAATATGATAGGAACATTTATATGTGCTCTATTGTTGTTGTTTTTGTCGTAATGTCCTTTTATGGTCACTATCGCGTTAAGCTCTTGGAAAAATATGTTGAACTTATATGTGTCGTTTGGATATTTATTCAATTGGTTGGAATTTCAAAGTGACTATTTGTCGGGCATGTGGTAAAAAGGACGGCGATGAACAATTAGATAAACCAAAATTTACTTGATTTTATAACCGACTGTACATATCGTTACTTTAATATAGAAAAGCCCTAACTAACATTTTTCTTACTTTACAGGAGAAGGAAAGACTTAATAAAAATTGTAGTATTGTTGTTGAGATTTTTTTTAAACGCAGTTTTGTATTAAATTGTTTAGAGAATTTAATAAAAAACTGCGTTTAAAAAAAATCGCGACTACAAGACTATATTTTTTATTAAGTTTTTTCCTTCTCCTGTAAAGTAAGAAAATCGTTAGTTACGGCTTTTCTATATTAAAGTGACGATATATAGAATCGATTGACCAAGTAGTGGCAAAAGGTCAACTGGCTAGTGTTAGCGCAGAGCTAGACAATAGGTTGAGTTGAGTAAGAATGTAGTTTTGGTAGAGAAAGAGAAGAGATAAAGTAGATCTAGAGTAGACTTAGAGTATAGTTGGAGTAGAGTTGGAGTTTAAATAGAGTACAGTAAGAGTAGAGTTAGAGTTAGAGTTAGAGTAGAGTTAGAGTAGAGTTAAAGTAGATTTAGAGTAGAGCTAGAGTAGAGTTAGAGTAGAGTTAAAGTAGAGTTAGAGTAGATTTAGAGTAGGGTTAGTGTCGAGTTACAGTAAAGTTGAAGTAGAGTTAGAGTAGAGCTAGAGTAGAGCTAGAGTAGAGCTAGAGCTAGAGTAGAGTTAGAGTAGAGTTAGAGTAGAGTTAGAGTAGAGTTAGAGTGGAGTTCGAGTAGAGTTAGAGTAGAGTAGAGTTAGAGTATAGTTAGAGTAGGGTTAGAGTAGAGTTAGAGTAGAGTTAGTGTAGAGTTAGAGTAGAGTTAGAGTAGAGTTAGAGTAGAGTTAGAGTAGAGTTAGAGTAGAGTTAGAGTAGAGTTAGAGTAGAGTTAGAGTAGAGTTAGAGTAGAGTTAGAGTAGAGTTAGAGTAGAGTAAGAGTAGAGTTAGAGTAGAGTTAGCGAGAGTTAGAGTAGAGCTAGAGTAGAGTTAGAGTAGAGTTAGAGTAGAGTTAGAGTAGAGTTAGAGTTGAGTTAGAGTAGAGTTAGAGTAGAGCTAGAGTAGAGTTAGAGTAAAGTTAAAGTAGAGTGAGATTGGAGTTAGAGGACAGTTACAGATAGAGTTATAGTAGAGTTAGAGTTAGAGTAGAGTAGAGTAAGAGTAGAGCTAGAGCAGAGTTAGAGTAGAGTTAGAGTAGAGTTAGAGTAGAGTTAGAGTAGAGTTAGAGTAGAGTTAGAGTAGAGTTAGAGTAGAGTTAGAGTAGAGTAGAGTTAGAGTAGAGTTAGAGTAGAGTTAGAGTAGAGTTAGAGTAGAGTTAGAGTAGAGTTAGAGTAGAGTTAGAGTAGAGTTAGAGTAGATTTAGAGTAGAGTTAGAGTAGAGTTAGAGTAGAGTTAAAGTAGAGTTAGAGTAGATTTAGAGTAGAGTTAAAGTAGAGTTAGAGTAGATTTAGAGTAGAGTTCGAGTTGAGTAAGAATAGAGGCAGAGATAGATCAGAGCCAGAGTAGCGTTTAAGTGGAGTTAGCGTTGAGCAGAAGTAAAGTAGGGTTATAATAGAGTTATCCATAGAGCGGAGTCTTTTACCATTATAATTTTTTTTCTTTCACTTTTAAATTTTTTTTGAAATACAGGGTGGGTCATTAGTCACTAAACATTCGTTAATTACTCGGTAAATTTTTCACAAAATCTTAAACGGGTTACATAATCTTGCTTTAAAATTCCATGTTCTGTTTGTATCTTGTACTGCAACAGCAATACAGCAATGCAGTTCTGGACATTTGAATCTCAGTGGCATATTTACAAGTCGATTTTTCATGGTTCTTATTAACGTTCGAAGTCTTCTTCTTTGAGATAATACACTTACAGATCCCGATGATTGAAAACGAGTGACTAGATTTCGTGTTGGTGCATTTCTTATACTACAAAAATTTCGAAGTTTGCTATGCGCCTCAATTCCTCGTTATGGGCTCGTTCCTCAATCGTAAACATGGCTACCGAGACACTAAAATGCTGTTTCTAATACTGAAAAATAAAATAAAAAACAAACAAAATTATATTGAAAATACCATATTCAGTGAGTTATGACCCACCCTGTATTTTAGAAAAATAACGGATATTTAGATAGCGAACAATGTGTGGGTGGTTTTGTGTGTGTTAGTAAGTGTAAATACATTTTCCGTTCCAGTGACTCAATCTATGTTCATAAGTGTGTCAGGACAACCATAAGCAAAATGTTTAAGCTTTAAAATATTTAACGTTTCAAAGTATGTGTAGAAGAAAGTCTATAAATGTATGAGTGTATGAAATATGATGTGAATTCCCATAAATGTTGTTTTTGGTATTGTTGCTCATGTTTATATGTCATTGTTGTAAAATGTTTTTAGTGTGCTTTAAGCAACATGTTTACAAGCTGCTTTACAAAATGTTTTTTTGCTGCTGTTATTATTTTGTAGCTGATGCTTTCACTTGCTGGCTTCACATAAGTTTTAAGTGGGTGGTTTTGTAAACTTTTTTCTATTTCAAGTGTCCTTAAGGTTTGGTGGGTTGTTATAACTTAATGACATTGTTAGATGTTTGCTAAATTGTCGATATTAACAACAATGTTTGACAAGCTTTATATATGGGTGAGTGTATGTTTAATTTGCTTGTATGAGTATACATGTTTGCTTTCTGACTAAGAACACGTCATTAGTTATTGTAAAGCATCTTGCTATTGAAGAATTTTTTACTTAATTTGTTAAGAAATCTACTTAGTTTACTGCTTATCATGTTAAGAAGGTAATCATTTGTCACGAAAATTCGGGAAATTTAATAGACCCATTATTAAGTTAAGCCATGAATTAGCCAATATTTGCAACATAAATTTGAAAAATTTTGGGAATTGTTGGGATATTATAACGTAATACAACTGTGGACAACTTTAAGCATACTTTTTGTATCTAAGTACCCCATAATGTTTTCTTCCCTCTACAACAAGTTGAGGAGAGGTTCTTTGATTTCTAATGAATTCTAAATCGATTAAGTCATGTCTCTCCGTCTGTTGAAATCACGGTCGCTTTCGATCTCAAAAGAAAATAGAAGTATTGGTGTCTCCGTCTTTCTAGTTATTCAAAGCAGTTTGGGATTAAAGTGCAACTCAATCAGCTTAGTAGGTAAAGAGTTAAGAGTACAATGTTGAACGGCCTTTCTATAAAATTAATAAGTATGTTAAAAAAAATTAAAATAAATAGTGGCAGAATGTACTGATTGAAAAAAGATGTAGCACAAATTCGGTTTATATGACTAGAAATAATATAACCTTGTTTCCTCCATAAATTACAATTAGACCTTATGACAAGCCCTTTCTCGGAAAGCACTTTTGTACGCCTTAAACTAAAGCAATGGAATATCGTCTATCAAAGTTTCATAATTCTATATAATTGACCAAATGTCCCATACAAAGAGGGTACCAAAGACTTGTTACTGCCTAATATAGCACTTTTATTTATTTTATATACAACATACAAATTCCCAAAAATCTTATTGAAAATTCAAATGTTATTGGCAATCCTCTACTCTTAGGCACTTTTCAAAATAGAACATATTTTTTTTCCAATTGTATCTCACTCCCATTAACACAATGGCCTTCTTTTTAATTTTGCCCTTGAGTATATTATATTTAATCGCAATTTTTTGCATATCTTAGCTAATAACAATGACAGTGTATAAAAGTGAAAATATTGAATGGCCTACATTTAGGCTGTTTAACATTAAATGGTTTCACCAGTGATCGTTTATGCGTGTTTATGTTGCATAATAAGGAAATATTAAATGTAAAAATAAAAAGGAAATTTTAGCTTCAAACGAGCACAATCTAATGCGTGAGTAAGCAACATTTTTTTTGCAAAACGTTTAGAGAGTGAATTAACACAAAACAAACAAAAAAAAGAAAGGAAGTAAGTTCACATGATAATACGAATTTAGTGTAATTTTATAGGCTTCTTGGTACGCACTCTACAGCTAAATTGTAGGATTCTTTTTTTTAAATTTCACGTTTTGAAATTTATCATTTGAAAGAAATTTGAAGTACTTTTTTTGCAAAAAGTCTCAGTTTTACTAGAAATAAAGAAAAACAGAAAACAAACAGCTTCTAAAGCAAAAAGATAACATTTTACTAAAAAAAGTCACAACTTCTCAAAAAATCACTTTTTTCAACAAAATTAAATTGATTTTTTGCCAAAATGTTTTTTTTGCTCTTTAAAAAAATATTTATTCTTCAAAAAATTCTGCTTTTGTTCGAATTTTACTGCCTATTTCACCAAATGATAAAGAACTCTTTCTTTCAAACAACTACTTACGTTTAAAACAAATGTTTTAAATTTGGCTGTTTGTGTAGTAAAGTGTTGGCAACCCTAAAAAATTGCATTTTTTAATTATTTTCTTCACAGCTGAAGAAGTTAAAACACTATTCCGAACTGTTGCCGCCAAGTTTTCATAATTTTTGAAATAGTGTTGCATATGTCATGAAGACACGTTGTTCTAGCATGTAACGCTCCATTTTTACTAACTCTAAACTGTCAGCTGACTATTTTTTTAGGGTTGCCAACACTTTACTGCACAAATGGCGCAAATTTAAATTTTGCATTAATTTTGGGACACCCTTTGTTTTAATCGCTATCATATCCTTCAATGGTGTATTGGGAAACTTCACTTTACAGCCTTTAATTTTAAATTGAATTTCCATTGGATTTCGTTTGACAAATTCGAAATTTATATCTCTTTGAGTTACAAAATCTCACATGGCAAACTTACAGTTCATTAACTGCCTTTAAATGGTCTTTACATTTTTTATTCACTCACACACTCTGTCGCTGGCAATCTCTCTAAATCTACTTCTCTTTATGTCGTGTTTAGTCACTAATCTTTTGATTTAATTTCATATTATGTACATTCAAACAACAACAAACGCGAATTACTTGCCAACACCAAAAGACAATATAATCCCCTATAAAAGCAACAACAACAACAATATGGGCAACAACTAAAATAATATTGATATTGCACAGAAATGCCGTATTAAATGGTCAATATGGACTTTAGTATTTATTCAATAGTATTTCTTTATTGCTGAGATTCAGTAGTGATTAGATGTTCATGTATGTATTTCAAAAACTAGACTACTTCAAGCGAATGAAACCTCTAAAAACAACGGCATTTACTTACATATAATACGTATGAACAAAAACAAATACAACTATAAATACATATATTTGTAGCTTGAGATTAACTTAATTGGAAAATTTTGACAAGAGACAGAATAGAAAGCAAAATAAAGACATGTTTTTCTTAGGGGCTGAGTGGGAGAAGAGCAAAGGGATATTGTCATTAGTCTAACACATGCACTTATTAAATGACAGTTAAAGATTCTTTCAAGCAAAAGTACAACAACAATTTATGAAATGACACAATTTAAGGCTCAAAGAAATACAATGGTATTTGTATGACATTAACAATAGAGATGAAAATGTTATTAATATGTCGAGTCAAACGAGGGCCAGTCCACAATTTTAACATAATAAATAAAACTTTTTAAAAGGTCAATTGTTAAGGAAAAAGTCACTTTTAACTGAAAAATATTTCCTTAAATCATTTTTTGAATAAAAATGTAAATTTTTGTCGAAAAAAAAAAAAAAAAAAAAAAAACATATTTAACACAAAGACACTTTTTCACATAAAGGAAACGTTTACACAAAAGAATATCCCTTTCACAGGTTTTTAAAAAGTCTATTTTATTTTTTTTTTATAAAAAAGTAATTTGTTTTTTTTGCACCAAAAAAACTTTTTTACTAAAAAGTCTTTTAAGTAACGTTTTAAATTAAAATTCTATTTATGACTAAAAAGAAAATTTTTCACTAAGAATTCACTTTTTTACAATAAGTTACTTTTTTTTTTACTAAAAGTCACGTTTTTCCCTAAAAAATCACTTTTTTACTACAAAGTCACGTTTTTCACAAAAAAAAGTCACTTTATAACTTAAAAGTAAATTTTTCACTAAAAAGTCACTTTTTTTCTTTACTTAAAAGTCACGTTTTTTAATTAAAAGCCACGTTTTTCACTAAAAAGTAATTTTATAACTACAAAGTCACGTTTTTCACTAAAAAGTAATTTTTTTACTACCAAGTCACGTTTTTCACCTTTTCACTAAAAAGTCACTTTTTTCACTAAAAAAATCACTTTTTACTAAAGAGACACGTTTTTCACTAAAAAGTCACTTTTTCACTAAAAAGTCACTTTTTCACTAAAAAGTCACTTTTTTCACTAAAAAGTCACGTTTTTCACTAAAAATTTACGTTTTTCACTAAAAAGTCACGTTGTCACAAAATGTCACGTTTGTCTCTTTTTTCACTAAAAAAGTTCGTTTTTCACTAAAAAGCCACGTGTTTCACAAAAAGTCACTGTTTTTTTTTAAAGTCACGTTTTTCACAAAAAGTCACTTTGTTAGTAAAAAGTCACGTTTTTCACTTAAAATTCACTTTTTTTAATAAAAAGTCAAGTTTTTCACTAAAAAGTAGTTTTTTAACTACAAAGTCACGTTTTTCACTAAAAGGTCACTTCGTTACTAAAAACTCACTTTTTCACTAAAAAGTCACTTTTTTCACTAAAAAGTCACTTTCTTCACTAAAAAGTCACCTTTTCACTAAAAAGCCACGTTTTCACTTAAAAAAATCACAGGTGTGATTTCAAATCACGTTTTTCACTAAAAGGTCACTTTGTTACTAAAAAGTCACGTTTTCACTTAAAAGTCACTTTTTCACTAGAAGTCACTTTTTTTTCCAAAAAGTCACGATTTTCACAAAAAGGCCCTTTGTCACGTTTTTCACTTAAAAGTCACATTTTTTAATTAAAAGTCAAGTTTTCCACTAAAAAGTAGTTTTTTAACTCAAAGTCACGTTTTTCACTAAAAGGTCACTTTGTTACTAAAAACTCACTTTTTCACTAAAAAGTCACTTTTTTCACTAAAAAGTCACTTTCTTCACTAAAAAGCCACGTTTTTCACTAAACAGTCACGTTTTTACAAAATGTCACGTTTGTCACTAATAAAGTCACTTTTTTCACTAAAAAGTTAAGTTTTTCACTAAAAAGCCACTCTTTCACTAAAAAAAAATCACTTTTTTATTAAAAAGTCACTCTTTCACCAAAAAAAAAATCACGTTTCACTAAAAAGTCACGTTTTCACAATAAATCACGTTTGTCACTAAAAATTCACTTGTTTCACTAAAAAGTTACGTTTTTCACTAAAAAGCCACTCTTTCACTAAAAAAAATCACTTTTTCATTAAAAAGTCACTCTTTCACTAAAAAAAAATCACGTTTCACTAAAAAGTCACGTTTTCACAATAAATCACGTTTGTCACTAAAAATTCACTTTTTTCACTAAAAAGTTACGTTTTTCACTAAAAAGCCACTCTTTCACTAAAAAAAATCACTTTTTCATTAAAAAGTCAAGTCACTCTTTCACTAAAAAAATCACTTTTTCACTAAAAACTCACCTTTTCACTCAAAAATCAATTTTTCACCAAAAAGTATTGTTCTGTTTTCTTAACAATTAACATTTTGCTCGGAATGGCAATATACACTGAAATAATAATCGCCTTTTTTCAATTTATACATAATTCAAAAAAAAAAAAATGAAATTTTAATTAAAAATTTAATCAAGTAAATTAAACGTTTACTTATATCAAAAACATTGTTGCAGAAAATTTTGCTAATCACGTGATTTAAAATCAATTCAAATTTGAGTGTCCCCTTTTCGTATGTTTTGGTGTGATCTTCAATTGTCAAAAGCAAAAACGGTATGACTTTCAGAACACCACAAAACCACAGGTGTGATTTCAAAAGCACGTGATTTTCAAAACAGGTATATCAAAAAATATTTAATTGATACTAATAGTTCGCTTACTGGTTTAAATAATATTTATTTTTGAAATAAAATTTTTTTTCTGTGTATTGAACGAAGTGCAGCTTCGTCAGTTCTTTAATTATTTTTACCACATTTCAAGTTCATTTTGCGTGTTCCATAATCTTAATCTCTTTACATATGTTTGTCAATCTGTCACTCCTGGTCTTAGGCCAATTGCAGTTTCTTTGCGTTCGTGTGTTAAAGGGCAAGTTTTAATTTTTTTTTTAACTAAAAGTAAGCTTTACAATTTGCTTTAATTGTAATTATCTGTTGTTATTTTCTGTTTTGTGTGTGTGTTTTTTTAAGTCCTCAATAACGCTGTCACTTAATGGCTGGCTTTATAGTCTAATGGACATACAAAATCAATGTCTGACAAGCATTTTTAGAAACTGTTGTTGTTGTTGGTTGTAAACCAAAAGTATAATCGTCTCCTATACATTTGAAGCATTTTACAATGCCTGTAATTTCCGGGTGATTTTCCACGTACACTTAGACTTTTTTTTTTTTGGATTGTGTGTGGTTCACCTTCGGTGTATTTGTTATGGTCACGCAATAAAAATTGTGCAGCATTGGCTTGTGGTAATCAAGGGGGTTGGTTCATTTTGAAATCAAAAACGTTTTGAATGGAAATAGAGATCAATTTAACCACCACATGACAGTATGTTTGATTTTACAATCATAAATTTAGTGACAGATTTTTGTTTTGGATTTGTGAAATTGTCAGATTGATTTTGTTTTTGTGGTTTAGTAGGGTTGAGTGATTAATGAATTTAGAAAAGTTAGTTATGGAATCCAGCAAAAGTTTAAGTTAACTAAATATATATTCTCTTATCCAATATTTAGCACTTAATTTTATTTAGAAACTTTTGTCCACTTTTTGAAATCTTTAAAAGAATCTTCGTAAACTTTTTTGCACTTAAATAGTTTTCCAGATAATAGTTCAGCTGTTGTTTATTTGAGATTTTTCCTTTTAAAGTTTAAAAATGAACAGCTGTACCACTTAATTGTAAAAGTTCTTGCATTATTTAGTTAAAAAAAAAAAGATTTTTTTTTAAGATTTTCCTTGTTTAAGTTTGTTATTCCCTAAAATAAATAATTTGGACTTTAATTAAAGCAAAAATTTACTTTTTCTGCCTAAACTTAATTACGAAACACAAATTTAATTACATTTTTTTTTCGAAAACTCCTAAATTTATGTTGTGCTTACCTAAAACGTGTTATAAAATCAAGCATGCTTAAAAAAAACCATAAAAGTCAATAAATATAAATTGTTTAACAACATTATTTATTGCTACAAGCTTTTATAAGGCCAACAAAAACATGGCAACAACAAAATCACAAATCATCGTTAATTTAGTTATAAAAGTTTGATGAAAAAAATACTAAATGTAAAAATAATAAAATACAAATATCATCATACTCAAAAACGTATACCCCAACAGTTATGCAATACATTTTTATATAAGCAACACATATGATATGCGTATGTTTTAGTTTATGTGTATAAACGATTTTATGGCAAACACATTAGTGGGTATTAACGCCTTTTTGCCACCTTTGTTTTATAACAACAAACTGTATATGAAACAATATCTAAAATGTATTGCTATGAGTTAAAAGAAAAGCAACAAAAAAGTGATAAAATCGTATTGCCCATATTAAAACCACAAATGCTAAAGGTAAACGTGTTGGTAGGGATATTGATATGTACAATTTTTTGAAAAGTCTACCATGCTTTTAAAATCCTCTCCTAAGCAATTTTCAAAAAAGAATCTAAAAAGTCTGCGTTTATTTTAAATCCATATACATACCAGAGCACAGATAACAGGGGCTTTTACAAAGAATAAATTACTATTAATACTTGCCATGGCTTCGATGATATACCTCTATCCGATAGTCCATATTTTTAATGAGACACAATTGAAATTCAATGTCATTAACCCTGTGCAAAAAAAAAAAAAAAAACAGCCTCAATACTTGCAACGCGAAATGAAACAAGGCTATTGGTAGGTCAAATCTGCCAGAGGGTTTTGAAAAGTAAGCTCGGGTTCCCGAAATATCGGCCCCTAAAATTTTTGAATTTTCTTAAAAGGCATTTGCTATGATTTAAAAAAAAATATACCACTTGTACTTCTGAGCTAAAAGACTATTTCAGATGACTTCAGTAGAATTGTATGGCGATTCTTTTTTTAGGATATGTTAACCCTCTAACACTAAGTTTAAGGGCTATTTTTGTCCTTTTTTTATCTTCCCCACAAAAGTATATTAAAACTGCACTTTAGAGGGTTAAAATGTTCAACGAATATTTTTTGCATAGAATTTCACTAGGGGTTTTCTAAGACCAAAAAATTGTGCAATGTATGTAGAATGGGGTTTCGAAAAGTTTAAAAATTTCAAGGCCCGAAATTTCGAAAATCCGTTTTACATACATTGCACGAACTTTTGGTCTTCAAAGACGTAAATTTGATGCAGAAAATATTCGTGGAACATTTTTAGTTATGGGGAAGTTAAAAAAAGACAAAAATTACCCTTTAAAATGAGTGTAGGAGGGTTAATATATTCTAGAAAAAGAATCCCCATACAATTCTACTGAAGACATCTGAAGACATGACTAACAGCAAGCGCCTTTTCAAAAAATTCAATAACTTTAGGGGATGAATTTTAGGGAACCCGAGCTCACTTTTTAAAACCATTTGGCAGATTTGCTCTACCAATAGTCTAGTTTCATTTCGCGTAGCAAGTATTGAGACTGGCGGTGATGACCCGAATTTGGTTGCCCTGTGTAATGTGCCGAGTTATCTCATCCTTTAGATCTTGAAATGTGCTTGGCTTATTGGTGTATACTTTTTTTTTTAAGTATCCCCAAAGAAAGAAGTCCAACGGTGTTAAATTACATGATCGTGGTGGCCAATTAACATCGCCACGACGTGAGGTAACACGGCCATTGAATTTCTCGCACTAAAGAGCCATTGTTTCGCTGGCTGTATGTGACAAATAGGAACATTGTGTTGGAACCACATATCGTCTAGGTCCACATCCTTAATTTCTTTCCACAAGAAGTCCGTTTTCATCTCGCGCTAGCGAACACCATCCATGGTAACTGCTTGGCCGACGACCTCATTTCCAAGAAGAAGTACTGCCAGTCACTCTTTGGGGATGCATCGGCATAATACTTGGTACTCAATTCTTTTCGATACCTTTAACGGATTTTAGTAACAACAAACTTAAAAAATGTTTTTTTATAAATCGATCAAATAAAAAAAGCATTCGTAAAGCTACGGTCACACTTGTCAAATATTTGACGGAAAAAACGGGACCAACAAGCAAACTTAAATCATTTCTTACAGTTACAGTTTTTTGCTATGTCAAATAGTATAATTAGTTTATTTTGTTATATTAAGACTATGTTAAATCTCACTAACTGTTAACTAATGAAGTGGTTACGCTTATTTGGTCAAGTATTTAATAAATGTGACCGTAGCTTTAGATTTTTAAATATTTGTGGTGTTGGGTGAAACTTTGAATTTATCGTTATCAACATAAATAAAATGAGTTGTAGCTCCATTCAAATTGACTGAGTTTTTAAAGCTTAAAAAGTTGGTGTCGTTTTGATCTCAAGTGCATTTAAGGGTAAATATCCATTTTGCACTGTTTTGTCTTCGTTGGACTTTAGGGTATATTTTGCTCCAGTTTTACAAAAATCAAGCACAAAAATACAAAATATTTCGCTATTTTTCCTTCAGAAATGACATATATGACAAAATTTTACTTATGACCATCATGATTTTTGGGTTAATGTTTTCGAAGTTAAGTAGAACCTTCAGAGTATATTCATAACTATCAGGACTATAATATTCTGAATAAGTTTCACTTCAAATTCATAACAATAAGGGAATTTGGCCCTTTCGCCAAAATATGGCCAAAAAATAAGTTTTTCCCGAAAATCGTAAAATCAGCAGGTACGGAAAAACTATGAGAGGTATTGACATTTTTTTTTAAATTTGTATTCCTCAGTATATTATCAATAAACTGCAATGTGATGATCAAAAAATTCTGAAATTTGCTTAGCGAAATGGTTAAAAATTTGAAAATGGAGTTTTGAAACAGCCGTTAAAAATTGTTTTTCTTTTGGTCATACCTGTGAATAGATTAACGGTATCAGAGATCAGCAATGAATCGTTTTTTCGCTACTCATGTCAGTACTCATGCAATTGTAAGTATAAGTGTGTAGAAATCATTTAAAATAAACTACTCTGATTCACTCAAACTCAAAAGAGAAATTAATATGAGTGTGACGTCGACATTATACGCATACTCATAAATTACTGCAGTTTGATTTATAATTTCAGGAAAATACTTACGATACTCACATTCAACTCATTTAGCTCATCCATTTACCGTTTTAACACAACAGATGAAACACACAACTTCATAATCAATGCTGCCAGATAAATTAGCCGAAAAATCGTCCACTTCATACATGTAACTTTAGTAAACTGTAATTGCCAAATCGTCACCTTGCTATTTCGGGGACACATTTGGCAGCCTCGCATTTTGCTTCGCCTATGCACATTGAGTTGAGTTTATTCTAAATCAACCAGTACAAATGTTGCTAAAGCCTAGATTACACTATCTCACAAGTCTTACGTATTTCATAAACTTTGTGAGATAGAAATCTAATGAGTTTTGTTGCGACTGTCAAAAAAATCTAATGTAAAATGACAGTTTGTGTTCACACCATCACACAAAGTATTAACACATGAAATAAAATGCAACCCTGATCCAATGAAAGTTTAATTGTTAAGAAATTTTTAAAAAACCGATGAAGTCGTATGGGATGTCAAACTTTTTTCTTAATACTTGTCATTTTCGTGACACATTGCATTCACACTATCACACTTCGACATATTACTTGAGTTTTTGACTTGTATTAATACAAAGTATAATAGTGTAGTCTCGCCTTAAGTATGAGTACGATGAATATTATGAAACTTGTGAGTATGAATATGAGTTTGAATAACAAGAATTTATGAGTCATGATTTAGCTCTACTCACTGTTTTACTACTCATTGATGATCTCTGGACGGTATCCTACGAAGATATAAACTCATATTGAAGTAAATACGTGTATATTTTAAGTCAAAATTAGCTTTTTGTCAAATATTTCTCAAAATATGTTAATTTTATTTCTACATTTCTTGTTCTACTGGCCTGAGTGACGTTAATAACCTGGGAAAATTTTGAGAACGTTTATATTTTATAACCAAATTTTGTCTTTTATAAATCACTAGCTCACCCGGCAAACGTTGTTTTGCCTAGAAAAGTATTGTTTTTTCGTATATTTAAAATACAGATACAGAATCAGGTACAGGTAATATTCGGTGCAGATAATTTATCTTTATTTCCAAAAAAAAAAAAAAAAAAGAATATGAAAATGTGAATTATAAGCAAACTATTGAATAGGTTAAGAGAATATCATTGAAGCACTTTGTGATAAACAATATTTTTCGTTTTGTTGTCAGGTGCAAAAATGAACAAAGAGGATGGCTTTCCGACACGGGAACATGCGACATAGAGTTGACCGTGTGAAAAACAGTCGTTCTCCAAATTTAGGCCACAAACACTCAATGATTGCGCTTGGGATTTGTTGATTGTCATGGCGAATGCGAGACGAATTGGAAATTGGATTCGTTTAAACTCGAATGGCATGTCAGTTAGGATCATTCTAATTCTCGGAATGAGAACTTCCTCTCCTTTAAACTTTACTTTTACCACTACATACAAAATGTATGAGAAAATGAACTTTCTTTATAATTTCTTTTTTCTGCAATATTTTAAACATTTTTTTGCTAACAGATCAAAGCATGATCAATTGCATAGCTTACGATTTGATTCATTTTCAATGGCACTTCTTGTCGGAATTTGTTCATACCAACATAGAAACCTTTGCCGGCTCATGGGCAACAACTTTTCTAAATACCATAGCATGATCAAATGATATAATTTATTTTGAGTAATGGTGTTAATGGTGCCGCCTATCGGATATTGGTCATACTACCCTAGAAACCTCTGTATGGTAATGCTCAACAGCTGTGCTAAAGATCATTTCATGATCAAATGCACAGTTTATGATTTAACTCATTTCGAGTAATTTTCAGTGGCGCTACCTGTCTGAAATTGGTCATATCAACTTATAAACCTTCGCCGGCTCATGCTCAACAACTTTGCTAAAGATCATACCATCGTCAAATGCAGAGTTTACGATTTAATTCATACTGATTAATTTTCAATGGCGCCACCTATTTTAGATTTTTTTCTTAAATGGTCAGAGACCATTCCGAATCATCGAAATCGGTCCAGCCGTTCTTTAGTTATAAACCTAGTAACTAACGCCACTTTCTTTTATATATATAGAAGATTAGAACGATTATTTCGTACACATTTCGATTTTACAATTAAATTAAATTAAATTAAATTTAAAAACAACTATTGAATGTCAAAATTTGTACAGAAAGTGTAAAAATGTGTTTTTCCCCTTATAAATGCACCATTAAACTTCTGCTTCGTTGCGGCGCCAGTTAAAGTTATCCTATTTTCCTAATATTTTATACAACGTATATCTACACAGAAAAAATTATTGCCGAATTATTTTCAAACAAACGCTTGTTTGAAATATTTTTAAATTTCTACAAATTTTTTTACTGATTCAATTAATATTTTTGTTTGATTTTTATTTAACCAAAAATGTGGACAACTATTCAAAAATATAATACACGCGTTTTTGGTTTCAAGTTTTCATAATTTTGTATGAACTATTTAACGCTTTTTAATGTTGTCGTCTTTTTGCATATTTTTATTTGATCGTAAGCAACACTTCTTTATGTGAAATATAAGAAATACAACAAAAAACACATACAGTCTGTTTTTGGACACTTTAAAAAAGAAAAGCAATAAAAAAAATGATAAAATGGCATGACGAGATTTGTAGTAAGAAAAACAAAAAAATATCAGGTAAAAAAACGTTTCACTCTTTTAAAACAACAGAAACAACAACAACATTATAAGAAACAAAATACATTTTTGGTTGGTTTCAAAGTTGGTAAAAAAAAACAAAATCCCGTATTCAATTTTTTCAAACTGTTTAGTTAAATACATCAAATATAAAAATATACAGCTACAGTGACTGATGAAGAAAAACACTGTGTGTATAAATAAGACTTCGGTCAAAAATTATTTAAACAAAAACAATGTGTCTCAAAGCAGCCAGTGCTTGCTTGTGTGCGCGTCATTGCTTGTGCAAAAACTTTTCTGTTTAATTCAACAAAATTATTTGTTTGAAATTTATATGAATTTCAGTAAACTTTTTGTATGATTCAGTTAAATTATTTGTTTGAAAAAATCGGTGTTTTTTTCAATAAACAAAATGCAAATAAATTGTTAGAATATGCGAATTTGTTTATAGGACCGATTTCAGACAAAAATTGTTTGATTCTAAAAATTTTATGTTTGAATGGGAAAAATATTTTTTTCTGTGTACAATACATAGAACAATTACAGAGGAACGGGGCGGCCTGTGCCTTAACCTTTTTTCATCCATATAATCTTTGTGCACTGATATATAAGTATATATCTATGTATATACACTGAAAGAAAAACACACGGGTTAAATTAAGTTTTTTGTGCTTACTTTAAGTACGAGTCCTACTCGAAAATTTAAGTATGAATAACACATAAGGTTCCTTCACAATCAGAAAAACATTTTCACTTGGTGTTCATAAAAGAGCAACAATTTCTTTTTCTTCCACACACCATTTGCATTAAGAAGCCGTTTGCAAATTTTAGCCACAACAATATTATGCATTTATTATTATTTTTTACAAAATAATGTAACAATTTTTATTCATAGAATAAATTCGAAAAATGAAAAATGTTGAACAAAATAAAATTATTTTAAACTTTTTTTTCATTAAATTATTTTCATTGAGGGAAGGAATTTTATAACTTGGAATTTTTATTAAAATGTATTGATAATTTTTCTTGGCTGAGCTGGGATTTTAACCCGGGTTGATCTTTACATGTTTCAAGAATCACCACATTCTATCGTCGGAAGATCGTTGAGTTCTACCCACTGCACCACTGCGGTGCCCGTTAGCCAACAGTCAAACATCAATCTTTAGCCAGTAGTACTGATGGTTCGAAATTTGCTGTTATTATCACTTAAATTTCAAATTACATGTTGCCTCTTTTCCTCTGTTTTTTTTTTCGTATTCTTTCTGTCAAGACTTTGTCTTGAAAACCTGAACACATTTGCTTATTATGTTTTTTTGTCTACTTTATTTGTACAAATTAAAGTACAGATGTAAACATTAGAGCTTGTGCCATAGCTATTTCAAGAACAATTTTGATTTTTATTGAACTGAAATTATCAATAAATTTTAATAAAAATTCAAAGTTGCAAAATTCCTTCCCTCAGTGAAAATAATTTAACCCTAGAAAGATAAGGTACGTCTGCGAGACGTAGGCCTTTTCAATTTTGTGCTCTTACTTTCACATTTGTTAACATAAAACTTTCTCACGTTCAATAATCTCAGTTGTTAGCAGCACCTAGTTGGTGGTGGCAGTTTTTATGTTGTAAGTTATGTATTTTTTGAGAAATAAACACAAATAAACACAACATATGTCTGAGAGACGTATCGTTATCTTTTGTGTTACTTTTGTAGCGAAGATAACTTTGTGCTTTGGTTGAATTTTAAGGTATTGTTTTAAAAATGTGTTGTAAGCGCGGCTTGGACGACGCAGAAATTGGCGCTATTTTGCAAAGCGTGTTGGAGAAATCGGTTTCAGTGGAAAGTGTGAGCGAATCGGAAGATGAATTATTGGAGGATAGTCTTCAAAGTGATGTAGAAGATGAGCTTTTGACATCTTTGAGCCTGACGAGAATATACCACCGATTCAGGAAAATCCTCAAGAACCTGAACATTTTACTACTTCTTCCGATAGCTGCATTATTACGATATCTCGATCCAATTTAAGAAGTAAAAATAAGTGTGCTACATCGAAGGGTGAAAGTAATGGCCGAGTTTCTTGAATGAATATACATAGTTCGTACTGCAAGAGGACCAAATCGGGAATGCAAATTACTGTACGATCCAATTTCATGCATCGATATTTCTTACAACCGAAATAATTTCGGAAATTGTTCAATGGACCAGTGCCGAAATTTCCATAAATTGTTCAATTTTAAGGCTAGAAATTCCTATTTTATCGAAAACTGTGGCCGACAACATTGAACAAATTTTACCAGATGCAAAAACCTATGCTTAAGTTGCAGTGTGAATTAAAAAAAGCAGGAACCGTTACGGTTATAAGTGATATCGAATAAGTTTTTTAATAACTGTTATTTTGTGGCTAAAATGAAAAAATCCATCTTAAAAAGTTATTTTTCGACGTAAAAATAAAAGGTCGGATGAAACTCTTAAAAAAGGGTTTTATTTAGCCGTCAGAAAATAAAACTCATTTGAGGAGTTTTATTTTTTCCGTCAGAAAATAAAACTCATTTGAGGAGTTTTATTTTTACAGTCAAAAAATAACACTCATTTTATGTACAAGGGTACAATTAGTTTGTCATTCCGTTTGAAATTTTTTACAATGTCCGTCCAAGACGCCTTAAAGTATTTATCGTTACTTGAAATGCAAAACAACGTAACTAACAATTAGAATTTTTTTCCAATGCCATAAACAAGCATATCAAAATAACAAATATTCGCGAATTGAGTCCCAATATATTAACTGGTATTAAAAATTATACCTTTACATAGATATTTTTGTACTAAGAATTTATTGCTTTGATTTGTTAAAATTTTATGTTAGTAACGCTTTTTTGTATTTCAACTGAAGATATGTATCTTTACGAATAGCGGAGTTTATTTAATATTAATTGAAGCACAGCCGCGAATAACGTTGTAAACGCCACATTTTGAAAAAACTGTTTTTTTGCAGATAACTGTTGACCTTACTCTCTTACACAGTTTAAACATCAAATCAACCAAAACTATGCACCTTAACCCCTTCAAAATGGCGTACAAAGTGTCAGCCAGTGGAAGAGCATTGCAAGTTACTAAAAAAATTATGAAACCGAAATGGGTTTGCAGTGCGGAATAATGTTTTAAAAGCCTTTTGCATTAAAGTTTTTATTATTATTATTATTATTTTTAATAAAAGAAAAAAAATGTTTTAAACAAATAATGCTGCATGTCAAAAAACGTTTTTTTGCTCTCCTGAAAAATTATTATCTTGTAACTTAAAACGTTATTCGCGGCTGTGCTTCAATTGTTATCGTTCTTTGCATAAAGAATATTTTTTAAATCAGTTTTTAAAATCAGTTTCTTAATTCTGGTGTATATTGGCGTATGGGTGTTGAAGGTTTGTCAATGCCAAATATAGCACTCTAATAAAGGTTCAAACGTAGCCAAATAGCTCCAAATGTTTAGAAAAGCTAGAACGGCGGGAGAAAGTTTTACTTAAAAATCCAACATTTCTTGCAGCTATATATCTCGATTCGCGGCTTAACTGCATTGTATCGAAGGAGCCTTTAAAGTTAATGTGTGCTCGAACCCACCTTAAAGAAGTAATCAATCCCATGATCAACCTTCAACAAGTAATGAAGCGCTGCAATCTTCGCCAAATGTTTGCGATACATCACAATCCAACACATCGCTTTTGGGACAGTATTTGAACTCCCTAAACGTAGATAGGAAACTGGAAAGCAATGAAAATGATGATGATGATGAAAACCGAAAAGCTTTTTATGAAATAAATAATTTTTCACCTAGGCCCTTATCGATTGATAAACCTCTTTTCGAGTTCTGGGAGGCAAAAAAATACATTATCCATATTTGTATAAATGATCAAAAATTGTTCACTGTGTTCCAGCAAACCCAGGTGAGCGTGAAAAGAGCAGAGAATCTCTTAAATTGGTTCTGAGCGACCTACGTTACAATATTTCCGCAGAAAATTTGGAAAAAATTATTTTCGTTAAACTAAACATATAATAAACTAATTTCTAGACGTTTTACATGAAAATAAAAAAATAATATAAAAAAAAAAAAAAAAAAATAAAAATATCAGTTTTATTTTCTGACGGAAAAAGTAAAACTCCTCAAGTGAGTTTTATTTTCTGACGGAAAAAATAAAAATCCTCAAATGAGTTTTATTTTTGACGGAAAAATAAAACTCTCTTTTTAAGAGTTTCATTCCAACTTTAATTTTTTCGTTGAAAAATAAGTCTTAACTATGGAGATCGTTTTCTCAAGATCACCAAAGTTTCTTAATGAGCTCGTCAATACGAATCTGTTGGTATATGACACTATAGGTGTTCCTTGACTCTAACATGTAGAGTTTTTGGGGTCACATTTTCAGAAATAACTGTCATTTACGGTCCCTGAAAAAAAGATAATACGGTGGCTTCTGTCCATCAGAAATTAAACTTATATCCAAAATGGTATGTGTCAAATGCGGTATACCTGTACGGGGCGACCACAAAACTTAAATTTGGAAATCTTGCACATAATGTTATTCAAATTATTATTTTTTGTTTAAGTTTTTAGAACCGAACTGAAGTCCTTTATAAAAACTCTTTAATTTCTGATAATGCTAATTGAATTTTATTTTTAATTTTATTTTTATTATAATTTTCTTTTTAAAAATGATATTTTTTTAAAAGAAATAGAATAAATAAATGTTTTCAACAATAAAATTGATCAATATTATTTTCGGTGATATTCTTTAAAGGATAGAAGCAAGCATACGTCTTTCAGACGTGTCGTTATCTTTTCAGTACAAAAAAATAACGTTATCTTCTCTAGGGTTAATGAAAATCAAATTTGATGAACTCAAGCCTAATTAAAGAATATCAAAAATTAAAAATTAACAGTTCAACTAAAAGCAAAATTGGTCTTATTATTTTAAACGTCAGAAACAATTTCATACAAACTGTTGCTGAAGTTAAAGTAGACTCAACTTTAGTTACATTTTTAAAAAAATTTTAGTAACATTTTTGTTCTAAAATTAAAAGGCAAATAAATATATGAAATACTTTGGAATGAAAAGAGATAGAAGAAAAAACGAAATTGTTGCTCTGATTGTGAACTTTGCTTTAAACGTACTCAAAACAATCCTAAATGGGATTACTTTCGAAAATCAATCCTTAAATTTCTTAAAAAAAAGATTAACTGCCGTTAACGTTCGAAAACGTTGAACAGGCTGTAAATCTTTCATTGGTAGTACCACTCTGAGAGTAAAATTACAAAGTGAGCGTTTTAATCTCATTTAGCTTATCAAAGTTTGTTGCAGACATTGCAACAACGCCACACAAGTAGTTAAAAAAATAGTTGCTTTTTGTGTGTAGAAATAACAAAAACAAAAGAACAAGACGAAAACGCATTATTTTCATCTTTCAAAAGTTAAATTGCGACCTTTTGCTTCTCATTTAGTTTATATTTTCAATTATATACTTATGCACATTAAGTTTTGTAAGTAAAAAACAAATTGGGAATGATACTGGTGTTTTATAATTAAAATTCTGTACGCTGTGAAGCGGGTAAGTAAATCAATCATAATAAAATTCTCCTTCTAATTTTATTTGCTTTTGGTTTATTTCAAGTACGAATTCGCGATTGAATAAGGATAAGTTAAGTATATCGCGATTGAAAATCCGTACTTGAATCAATCTTTCTGTACTTGATTAAAATTTGTACTCATCGCACTATGAATACCGCTTCGGATTGATTTAAGTACGGCTGGATTGATATGGATAATTTTTATAACCAGCCCAGTCTCATATAAAAAAAAAAAATGTAAGCTTAACTTTATTAACCTAGCTTTTTTGTATGAAGCCTATAGTACCTAAACCCTTAATGCGATAGGACGATTAAAAAACTGTAAATACTGGTAAAATACTGGATGCATTTAGTTCATTTTCCAAATCCAATAATCTTGAGTTTGCTTAAGTTGAAGTTGGAAAAAGTACATAAGTTATTAAAATTTTTCAAAAAGTTAAGGTTTAAAAGTTAGTGATATATTAACCGATTATTTACCGATCTGGCTTTAGTTAAAATTTTCTCATTATCGTAATTATATATAATATATGTTTATATTTTAACCCATTAGATCCCAAGATTCTTTTAAATAAGAAATTTACACGTTTTTCTATTAAACCGAGCTTATAAGAGTTCAGTTAAGGAAAAAAATTAAAAAAAATTAAAAAAAAAATTTTTTGAAGAGTGTTTTTTTTACCTGTACTCGTACGAGTACAATGGGACAATGGGGTGTATAATAAATTAGATCTAAAAGAACACAACATTTTTGACAGCGGTCTAATTTTCACTATTCTATCACTCAAATCCAATCGAGAGTTATCAGCAAGATGTAAGTAGCATTTAATTTCCTGGAAACGTGTTATTGGAAATAAATGGTAATTGCGTATCCTCGTCTAACTGCCAATACATGCGCTCTCTTGGTAAGGAGTGATAACCGCTGTAGGGAAGAATGCCAATAAATACCTTTACTCTTCCAGAGTAATGTTAAACTTATGCATGTTGTGTTGTGAGGCGTATTTCATAGTTTGGTCAATGATTAGATGCACAACATCATTATCAACAACTGTTTCAAATACTTCTACAGGAGATTTGCATTCAAGTGCAGTATTCATATTCCTCCTAAACGTTTCAGAAGAGCTCGGTATATCTATTTAAATGGGTCTCTTCCTCTATTTTATTGCCGATGGCCCTAACATCGATTTCCTTAACTCTGAGAGTGGAACATCATTATCATCACTGTCGCTATCTCCAAGCAATTCTAACTCCCCTGGGATCTGTTTCGTGATGGGCATTTGGAGGGATTATGGTAAAGCCAAAATTCGTGTGACTATTACTTTCAGCTAAATCAAATGCAGCAGCAATATTTTCAAATTTTTAAACATAAAATATGTTAACGTCCATCGCAAAATAACTACAATTATTATATGAAAAATAACATGGGATAACCCATTGTACTCATACGAGTACAGCAATGATAATGCTTACCAAAAAACACTTTTAACCACTTTTTCAACAAATTTTAATAATTATACTTAAATTTAGTTAGATTAGCTTTAAATTTCAAGCGATCTTCTCCGCGTCAAGCTCAACACTAGCAAAATATAAAAAAAAAATAGCCATGACAAGTGCAAAACACTGAAAAACGGGGAATCACCTTTTTCAGAATATTGGAATATTAGTTCACTCTTACACATGTTTAGTTTCTTTTGATACAGATTTACTCTCTACACTCTAAAGTAACATTTTAAGCGAACAGCTCTTCAAAAAAAATAATAACGATATTGTTACGAGGGCATAAAATTCGGTTATTTTCTGTACTCAAGCGAGTACAGTGGGATCTAATGGGTTAACATCAAATTTTATTAAATTACCGCCTAGAAACATGCACGTGTTTAGCATTTTGTAAACCTCCGTGATGTTAATTCCTTGACACTCTTCCTTTTCTGTTTTATCATCTAACCAGTGTAACAATGTTGTTGTTTTTTTTTTTGCTATATTTTTTTTTTGTTTTTCTAAAATGTTAACACCTTCATAATAATAAAATTTAGAAACTCATTTAACGGCTCAACACGCTGATGGCTCATAATTGCTATTGGTTTTTGTGTTAAAGGAATCATGTGTGGGTGCTTATAAAAATTAAGTGTTGAAATTTATTAAAATTGAAACGTTTCGATAGATTTTGTTTTGATGGTTTAACGTTATAATTAATTTTGATATTAAAATTTTATAATATAATTTTCTTATGAAAATGGATTTATGTTGTTAAGTAATTTTAATACTTTAGCTTTTTTTAATGTCTTAAACTACGTTTTTTGTCTTGCTAATAATTTATGTTGATGGGTACAGGGTTAAAAAACTGCAGTCGAAACCAAAAACTGTCAAAAAGAAAACGAGAATGTGTGTACAACTTTTCGCTTTTTTTTAAGTGGGGAACAGAATAGTCGCTGTAGTATAACGTTTCGAATAGCACTAAAATCTGTCAAAAGTAAAAACGACTATTTCAAAGTAGTGTCAACAGAATACGTAGTTGTAGTGGTCGTTGCAGTTGAAGTTGAAGCTCAAAATTCGAAATTTTGAACTCGCTTTAGAGCATTTTTTAGCTTCAGCTATTTCACAGCTACTTTATTCTGTTCCAGGCCTTAGTTGGATTGACAGCGACTGTTTACATTTTCAGCCAGGCCCACGATGTCACACGTTAACGTTCGCATAGAAAATTACATTTAAAACAAAAACAATTTTTAAAATTTGTTTTTGTTTTAAATGTAATTTTCTATTCTATTTCTAAAATTTGTTTTTGTTTTAAATGTAATTTTCTACGCGAACGTTAACGTTTCAAATCGTGGGCTTGGCTGTTAATGAAACAGAAGTAAAATCAATAGTTTTTTCGGCCAATCTCAAATGAAGCAGTAGAAGAAATGGCAATTTTTCTACTTTGACTGAAGTTTTTGAAACGCTGGATGGGTATGTTTATTAATTTTTTTTAAATGTTAATAAAACAATTCATTCAACTTTTATAATGTATTTTATATACAACTAGCATTTAATCCGCTTCTTCGCCAGCGTCTCGTTTCCCTTCGTGGGCGTATTTTTATGCCAAAGTATATATTTCTAGGTTTTAACTTGTTTAAATTCTAGCATTTAACCCGCTACTTTATAATCGAGGCTTTTCTTCTTTTATTTATGAACATATTTATGAGCCAAAGTATATGTAATTAGGCTTTAGCAAATGTAACCTATAATTTTGTGTTTCCAAGTTCAATAGTATAGAAAATTAAAAAAGTATCACTCGTAGAACACAAAAGCAAATGAAAAAAAAGTAAATTGGCCGTATTATTCCAATATATGAACAGGTTGTACGCGTGTACTTTCTCAGGACATTGCATCTTGAATTTTATATTTCTAGGTCCAATACTTACGAAAATTCAAAAAGTACCAGTTAAAGAACAAAAAGTACCAAAAAGTTCCCTAATAGATTCGTATCCACTCAGGACATTGTATGTTGAATTTTATGTTTTAAGGTCCAATGTTAACGATAATAAAAAAAAACAAGTAAGAAAGTATAGTCGGCCAAGCCCGACCATATGATACCCTACCCCACAGTATTTAAAAACACATCATGCTTATGTGTCCATATAAATATGGATTTATCTATGTTTATAAACTTCATGAAAACCGGTTTGAAAGTTTGTGAGAGACAGAAATTGTCCCCTATCTCCCCTTGTGGTCCTATTTTTGAAAAACTGTATAGCTAATGTGTCCATATAGATATGGATCTATCTATGTTTTAAATTTCATTAAAATCGGTTTGAGAGCCAGAAAATGCCCCTATCTCCCCTCGTGGTCCTATTTTTTTAAAAATGCATACATTGTATGTCCATATAGATATGGTTCTATCTATGTTTTAAATTTCATTGAAATCGGTTTGATAGTTTTTGAGAGGAAGAAATTTCCCCCTATTTTAACTCGTGGTCCTACGACCGTTTTCAATAGGCTAGGTCCTTGTACCAATAAGAACCAATGACCCAAATTTTATCAAATTATTTCCAAAATTGCGACCTGTTCTTTGCGCACGAGGTTACGTGGACAGCCAGCCAGCCTGCTAGCCTGCCAGCCAGCCGGACGGACATCGTAAGTTCGACTCAGAAAGTGATTCTGAGTAGATCGGTATACTTTAAGGTGGGTCTAGGACCACTATTTTCACGTGTTACACACATCAGCACAAATGCATAATACCCTCTCCACTATTGTGGTGTGGGTATAAATACCAGTTGTAGAACCAAAAAGCTGCAGAAAGATATTAAATTTCCCTTATTTCCCATTTTGGTACAATTTTTTCCCCCATTAAAGTATCAAAAATTGCAGTATTTTAGTGGGTGTCCATAATTCAGTACGATTATGTCAATGAATAAAGCAAAATGTTTTGTAAAAAAGTACCAATAATAGAAACGATTTTCACCCCTTAAACGTTCGAATTTTGAAAAATTACCAAACTGGTATTCGTATTTTTTTTTGATAAGTTTTGAATGCGATTTAAACTTTATTTCTAGGTTTATTGGTTCAAAAGATAGGTGAGCTGACAAAAACGTACCAAATTTCAGGTTTAACCCGATTTCACCCTAAAAGAGCCGAATTTCAAAAAAAAGTACCAGACACCTGTCCACTTATTTTTCAAAAGAACAACGATAAGTATTGCCGGTTTTTGTATCTCTTTTAGTTTTGGAGATAAAAGGTTTCCGAATTTACCCTTTTTACCCCCCAAACATTCGAATTTCCAAAAATCCCGTCTTAATGGACAGATTTTGGGAGAGACCAACCTCGGGTCAAAATTGCAAGTCTTAAGCTTCAGGCTAATGAATCAGTGAGTCAGCAACGTTACAATTTTATATATATAGATTAAGATTTTTTTAATACATGTAATATTAATATGTATGTAATATTTAAATGTTCGTAAATCTTATAATATGAAAAAAGTAAATTAAATATTGTTTTTATGCTCTATGCTCCACATTAAACTGTATTGCATACCTTTGGGAGCTGTTGAGAAAGAATCATACGTATGAGTAATTTTTGTTAAATATAAATATTAAGTATACGCCATGTGTTCTTTTGCAGTTATACTAAAACTTTAAATATCGCACAATAATAGAGTAAAGGCGCACCGTACTCTAAACACGTTGGTGCACTTATAATGGGTGATTTTTTAAGAGCATGAAATCTTTATTTGAATCGATAGTACGGTCTATATAATTTAATGTTTGACGATTATTTCATGCAAATGTTGACCGTGACTGCGCCTCAAAAGGTCCATCCGCTTAGTCCAATTTTGGCATACTCTATCCAACATTTCGGCTGGTATCTCATAAATAAATGCTTCAATGTTGTCTTCCAATTCGTCAATTGAAGCGGGCAAGTGTGTATAGACATGAGCTTTAACATAGCCCCACAAAAAAATAGGCTAAAGGCGTTTAATCGCACAATCTAGGCGGCCAGTTGACCGCTCCCGAACGTGAAATAAAATGTTCACAGATCTCGCCTCTCAATAAGTCCATTGTTAAGTGCTGTGTGGCACCGTCTTGTTGAAACCACATGTCATGCAAGTCAAGCTCTCGCATTTTGAGAAAAAAAAGTTGGATATCATCTCACGTTGTTGAGTAACAGAAGCCCAATTGCTGCGAACGGCGACGAATCGATAATTGATGGTCATCATTAACACTGGCCGATACAGCTGCGATATTTTCTTCACTTCGCACTCTACGTAAGCGTGTTGGTGGTTTAATGTCCAACAATGTAAATTTGGTGAGAAATTTAGTCACAATAGCCCGAATAGCCGCTTCAGTTGGTCGATTAAACTGACCATAAAATGGAATTAGCGCGCGATGAACGTTCTTAACAAAGCACGCATTTTGTTAATAAAATTCAATAATTTGCAAGCGTTGTTCGTTTGTAAGACGATTCATGGTTAAATTATAGACAAAACTGAAGATGTTTGACAGTGAAACAAAACACGAAACGTGCGTCAGCTGTTTAAACCAGTGTTGCGAGAAAAATAATGGCTAAAAAAATAACCCGATATTTTGTTTCCGTTAAACAAATTTAACTAAAATTTAATGATTTTTTTTGCAGCCTTTTATTATTAAGAAATTTTCTCGAATTTTTATGTTAAAAAATTTCTTATTAAGTTGTAATTATTTTTTTAGGCCTCCTCGATTTTGTTTGAATTGAAGTAAATCTTTTAGAATACTTTCATAACACCCTGATATGCCAAAAAAAACTTGGTTTTGTTATGCTTTAAATAAAATCTCTATATGAAAAATGATACAATTAATCTTAACATTATCCCTAAGTATTTATTCATTAAATAACAATAATTAAAATTATATTTATATTTATCTTACAAATAGATTTCTGTAACAAAATCTTAAACAAACACTTATTAATACCTGTCAAATATTTGACATTAATAGCAAAAATACTTTAATTTAGAAGCATTTTCTGCCTTTTGTAAGACAATTTTTTTTCTTAAACAAATTGCAAGTACATTTTCTTGTTATTTAACTTTGAAAACTTTTAGAGTCTGTATTTAAATAATAATAATAATAAAAATAATTTTTTGTTTTAACATAAATGCACTTGTGTCCTATTTAAGCAATTAATATTGACATAAAAATGTTTGCTCTCCTGTTGTTGTTGTGCTTGTTGTGATCAGGCATGCAATGCATGCAGTTGTATAAGTTTCTGTTCTATGGAAAGTTTAAGCCCTTGTGAATGTGTGTGCGCCTGTGTGCTTGTGCGAATGTTTAAGTGTATATGTATGTATTCATTTAAATTTGTTTATTTTAAATTCAAAAACAGTAAAATATGCAAACTTAATTTGTGAAACAAATACATAAAACGTAACGTTGTCATTTGCACGCATGTATAAACATAACTATGCAGGCATATGTGTTAGTGTCTGGCAGTCTACAATCCAGCAGGGAAACAAGGAGTACGGAGGCCTCTAAGGAGGCCTCTGTACTTCTTTTTTTGGATGCCCAAGGCCTGATGGCTCCATTCCATACAAATGTCTTTTTTACACACGTTGTCATTGGGTGGTAGGCCTTTTGTTTTAGCTTCTTCAATAAATCTTACTCCTTCTACCTTATCATTGAAGGGAAGAGCCGATACCATCTAAAAGGCATTTTTTAGCAGTTAGATAAGAATGGTAATTGAATCCAAAACATTTTTTAACAGGCCTTTAATAAGGCCTGAAGGAAAAAGTTCTTCTGAGTTTTCCCGCTGGGAAGTTTATATATGTATGTGTGTGTAGGTGCCCTGCAAATAATAGAACCAGCCCAAACACGCGTGTAAAGAGTAGTCCACAAGGAACCAGGACTAGTCCAAAAGTAGCCCAAACGTATGGAAAAATCCTGGTCTATTTAACATTACGATGTCCGTGGTATACTCAAGAGGATTTGTTTTGAAGTCGTTTAAAACCGAAAGCATGTCGTTAAAAAACGAAGACATGTCGCGTCACTACAAATACTTTTAACAATGACATGGTCCATGCATGCATTACATCGGACCAGTCCATGGAGTAGTCCATTTAATCGAAATGGATCAGGTGGTCCAATTTTATTTGCAGGGTGAAAGTATGAACATGCATTTGTAGCTACTTGTATGTAGGCAAGTTTATAAATTTGTTTATATTTGCGCAAGTTTGTGTATTTGTGTATAAATGAAGTTTTTTTTTGCAACACGAATCAGTGTGAACTAAAGGGTGTTTAAAAAGAATCGAAAAACTTCTGTTATTCTAAACATTTAAAGAGTAATAAGTCAAAGTTGATAGAAACAAGTAAGACTGCTCTGGTCGGCTGTGTTAAAGCTTCGATAGTCTCCAATTCTTCTGTAAATCTAACGTTAAAGTTTTTAAATTTAATGGCAGTATTAAAATTCGTTTATTTTAGCGTATTAAAGTGTATTAAGAGAAATCTCGAACCCGTTTTGAAAAAAAAAAAAATAAAGGAGATAAGATTTTCCCTATTATCAAAGTAATTTTTGGGAATACAAAATTTTAATTTAAAACAATACAAATTATTGTTAAAGCTAAGGCACGAGCTCTATGTGTACATTTGTCCTTCAAGTTGTGCTGAAAAAGGTCAACAGAAAAAGAGAAAGACAAAGAAAAAAAACAAAAAAATGTACTTGGACTTCAAGAAAAATTCTTGACGAAAGTACGAAAAAACAGAAGTGAAGGAAAAAACATGTAAAATCAATTAAAATGGATAATCGTTCAGGAAAGCAAATTTCGACCTACCAAATGTTAAAATACAATTTGGTTTAAGGATTGATGTTTGACTAGTGACGTCAGCAGTCGTCGATGGCTGCGAGTGTAAGACGGCAAATCCATCTGAGGAGATCGAGTGGTTGCGATCGAAACATGTCATGGTAACCTGCCGGCCAGGGTTCGAGCCCGAGCCACGTCAAGAATGAAAGATTATCAATAACAATTTTAATTAATTTTCATGTTGTAAAATTCCTTTCTTCATAAAAATAATTTAATAAAAATTAAATTTCATGAACTTAAGCCTAATTAAAAATATTAAAAATTTAAAAGACTTTGTTATTCGTGCTTAGTTCCCAGTTTTTATTCTTGATAAAAACACTGAAATTTATTGTTGATGGGATAAGCTATTCCTATGCGCATTTCACTGGTTACTTAGGCCAGATCTTCAGGAAACTTCATCCAAAGATTTTAGAAAAACTAAAGATATTAAACCAAATAAAACTGTTAAGCGTTTAAGAATTAAATGCAACAGTTCTACTTGTAATAATATCAAAGTTTAAACAAAAACATCAACAAAAAACAGTAAGTTTATCTTTTCTTACATTCCCCACTACAATTGATTGAAATTCTTCCAACATTAATTGTAGTTGTAAGTAGGTTAAGAAAAAACAAAATAAAAATAAAAACATGCTGCTTTAAATAATAAAGTGTTGCCAGTTTTAGTTTTTTAAGCCGTGCACTTGCCCGTTTATTATCAAAGTAATTATATAAGTAATTATAAAAAATTAATTATCAGTTTAGGTTATCATACTTAATTAATTCCAAAAACGTTTGTAGTGTTTGTTGATGGGATTCTACCGGGTATTTACCTGATGTCTAAGTAATTTTCGGGTAAATACCAGGTATATTAATTTTTGGGAATTAATTTGGTTATTTATAGAACACAAGTTCATATGGAAATCGTTAACTGTCAATCAAACTAATTTAATTTTAAATTACTTTTCGTTTTTTAAAAACGTCATTTCAAAATAAAAAGCTGATTAATTGCACTAAAACAACAATAAATCGGAGTATATTGCTGAAAATTGTGCAGACGGTATGTGTTTTTAATTGAAGCTCATATTGATTAATTTAAACAAAAAATTCCTATGAGCATTTCACTGCTTGCTTAAGAATTATAAACACCAGTTTAACTTGTAACAATATCAACGCTTTAACGAAAACAACAACAATAAACAGTGAGTTTATCTTTTCTTACAGTCATTGTTCAGCACCCAAATAATAAATTCGTTCTCAGCCTGTCACCGAAAATGGGAAAAAGTTGATGCTCAATTAATTTCTAATAATGCTTAAAATAAATTTTCCATAAATATAAACCCTGTTTTTCTATTATTTGAAGCCCAGTCATTTAAACAAACATAAGTGGTTATGAATTTGCATGCTTGACTAATTGCACTTTAAAATGCATACTAGCAACTTATTGCTATCGTCCTTAGTAATAATAATAATAATAATATTAACAACAAAACATGTAAAACAACAATAATAATAACAATAAGTACAACAACAATTTTTTTAATTTAATGTTACTTTGATTATTTCACTATGAAACATACAGGCAGGAACAACTGGAATTGGGTGGTACATTTGGAGAATTCAAAATGAATTCAAAAAGAATTCAAAACATTTGGAGAATTCAAAATGAATTCAAAAAGAATTCAAAAGGTTTTTATATAAACCTTTTATAAATGATGATATGGTATAAGCTAGAACTGAGCTTAAACAGAACGGAAACTGAACTTGAGCTAGAACTGAGATAGACTTGAAATAAAAACGATATATAACTTTTTTTTTAAATCCCTAAGCTAAACCCCCTAAAGTTCTGCGCTTGTCTGCAGAAACCAACCCCGGCGCTGATAGACTAGCTTACTACCAGCTAGCCCAGGGGCACTCAACTAGAACTGAGCAAGAACTAGAAATGAGCAAGGACTAGAACTGAGCAAGAACTGAACTGAGCTGGAACTAACCAAAACTGAACTAGACCTGAACTAGAACTGAACTAAAACTGAACTAGATCTGAACTGGAACTGAACAAGAACTGAACTAGAACTGAACTAGAACTGAACTAGAACTGAACTAGAACTGAACTAGAACTGAACTAGAACTAGAACTGAACTAGAACTGAACTAGAACTGAACTAGAACTGAACTAGAACTGAACTAGAACTGAACTAGAACTGAACTAGAGCTGAACTAGAACTGAACTAGAACTGAACTAGAACTGAACTAGTACTGAACTAGAACTGAACTAGAACTGAACTAGAAGTGAACTAGAACTGAGCTAGAACGGAACTAGAACTTTTTTTTTTTTTTTTTTTTTTTTTTTTTCCATTCAAAATTCATTTATTGATAATTATATATATTTTTACAACGTTTTTAATTCTAACCCCGCTAAGCCAGTGGCTTGTCAGCAGGAAAAAAATAAAACTAGTTGAATAAACTATATATTAAAATAAATATTAAATATAAGTATGTAGTTGTCAAAGGATTAACAAATTATTCTATGTGTTCATTGCGAACTTATAAAGAAGTTTTTGATGAGTTTTTTTCGTATGTGTTTGTTTTTAGTATTTAATATATTTGTTGGTAGTTTATTGAGTATTGAAGGAAGAGTAACTCTGAGGGTATTCCTTCCATACTCATTATGGAATCTCTCAATCTTATATCGTTTTTGCGCCCGACGTCTTGTGTTGTATGCATGATCTATTTCATGCAAATAATCTTTGTTGTTGAAGAATTCATTTGCCAGAGTAGAATAAAATAAACTTTTCACATTTAGAACTTTCAGATCTTTTGCAATGTTGCCGGTGTTCCAATGACGAGTACTTGTGGTATTTGTGTTGCTTAGCTGGTTGGTGCTGATGTTAGTTGTGTTGTTCATATATTGGGTTGTTGTGTTGTTTGTGTTTACTTGTAGATTTGTTGTGTTGTTGTTGGTATTAACGTTGTTTGAGTGACTTATTCACTATTTAAAAACTATCCGTTTTTTCACTATTTTTCAACTTTGACGGAAAATAACAAAAATCTATATTTTTCTATATTTGCCATATTTGCAAAATCTGTTCTTTGATTATTTCTTTACATAATTCAAAAATTTTATCTGCCCGTACGTGCCCGTTTGGCTTCTAGAGGTAAAAAAGGTTAAAAAGACATGGTTGCAGAAATTGTATGACAGTAGTTTGATCTAAAATCTAAAAAAACTACTCATTGAAATTAGCAGGTACGTACCTCACTTAAACAATACTTTGGCGTACAAATGGTCAAGAACAATATTGACTACAGGTAGGCACAAATCTTATTTGGACACGTGCATAATATCAAAATTGCATTATTCAGCCTAATTCCATTTGTATGCAGGGAACAGGTAAATTTTTCGGCATGGTAGCATAAGCCTATATATTGCAAATGGTCAAGAACAATATTGACTACAGGTAGGCACAAATCTTATTTGGACACGTGCATAATATAAAAATGCATTATTCAGCCTAAATCCATATGTATGTAGGGAACAGGTACATTTTTCGGCATGGTAGCATAAGCCTATATATTGCAAAATAAGCATAATGCCTGGATTAGTCTACGACTGAAAGTTGGCGCAACAATTACTGAAACCATTAAACAATTTAAGTACTGAAAACATGGCGTTGAACAATTTTAAATTATTTGAACTGTTTAGAAAGTCAACCACACCAAATTTTTTCACGGAAGCTGCTTTAGAAGAACTTGATAGCTTATACGGAAATATTGAGAGAAGCGAAATTATAAAAAATAATTTTTATCTGATATATGCAAATATTAAGGCAAAATGGGTGAAATCTAATCGAACCATTCAGAACTTCAACTCCAAATACGAGGACTGGCTTAATGAAGATACCATCCTGGATATATTGGCAGTAGATAAACCCACCACATCAACCAGAGGAGCAAAAGGAAGGCCAAAAAAAAGTATTGAGGAGTGTTCAATTTTCACAAGAAAGAGGAAACTTGCCGATGCCACCAATGACTTGACCACGAAGCAATTATCGGAAGCGCTGTCTATTAAATTTACAAAGGATAGTGAAAGAGTTAGGTCGCACATAACCAAATCTGTTGCTGATGCAAGCCCACTGCGACTAAAAAGGATTAAGGAAAGCATTCCCACGCCCACAAACGCACACATTAAAAAGTATGGTTCCGAAGAAGCCTTGGCCTTGTTTATGGACTTAGAACTTTCCAAAGAGAAATATGAGAAACTACGGGCATCTTTAACGCGACACGGCGCTGACGTTTTACCCGGATACAAGCATATTACGCAAGCCAAAATAAATTCACGACCACTGCATACGGAATTTACGGAAGTCTCTGCGAAAGCCAATCTGCAGGATCTCATGGGCCATACAGCAAAACGGTTGTTGGAGAGTCTTCCTGAAAATGAGGTGAAAATTCTTCCTGAGAAGTTGACATTGATCAGCAAATGGGGCTGCGATGGATCATCCGGACAAAGCGTTTATAAGCAAAGGATATCTTCCGATGACGCTACAATATCGGACGGAAATATGTTTATGGCATCTGTTGTTCCTTTGCGGCTTAAATCGGATGTTTCCCTTCACTGGAAAAATCCACGTCCGTCATCAGTGCATTATTGCCGACCAATAATGTTTCAGTTTGCAAGGGAATCGGCAGAACTCATAAGGACCACGGTGAAGGACATTGAAGAACAAATAAGCAAGATTAAGCCTACAAAGCTGCAAATTGGAGAAGGAAAATATATTGAATGCAATTACGAGTTCCATCTGACCATGGTTGACGGAAAAGTCGTAAACGAACTGACAGGAACAACCTCAACAATGTCATGCCCGATTTGCAAAAAGAGTCAGAAGAACTTTGGTAATTTAAACGATTCTACAAATGAGGAGAATTACGAATATGGAATGTCACCATTGCACGCAAGGATAAGGTGTATGGAATTCTTGCTAAAACTGGCGTATACCCTACCACAAGAGGAGGAAAACTTCGATGAAAATACATCAATAAAGGATAAGGAAAAGATCAGAAAGAAGCAAATACAGGATGCTTTTTTTAAACAAGTTGGACTAAAAGTAGACTGTCCCAAGCACGGATACGGTAACTCAAACGATGGAAACACTTCTAGGAGATTTTTTGAAAATGATGAGGCAGTAACTAGAATCACTGGAATTGACAATCAAATCGTGAAAAGATTGGGAACGATCTTGGATGTTTTAAACTGCAAAGAAAATGTCAATTCTACAAAATATGGAGAATATGCGTCGAAAACTGCATCTCTTTTAGCAGAAATGTATCCACAGAAGAAGTTGACCCCGACCGTCCATAAAATATTGGCGCATGGCAAAGATATAATTGAGTACCAGTCTTTGCCAATTGGAGAGCTTTCTGAAGAAGCACAGGAGTCTCTTAACAAATTTTATAAAAAATATAGATTGCAGAACACATTCAAAGCATCAAGGGTAAGGCAAAATGAGGACCTCTTCAACATGTTGGCAGCATCTTCCGATCCACTTATATCTTCCCTGCGGCATGTGAAGTCACGAATAGAGTTAGAAAATAATTATAGTTTAGAAATGGTTAGTCTTTTAGATATACCTTCTCTTACGAACTGTGATGAATATTTTACAGAAAATTGAAAAAATAAATTTAAAAAAAAATAATTTTTTTTTTAATTTGTTGGGTAATAATTTAAAACATAAAAACCTAAAGAAAAAAAATAAAAACAATCTAAAAATGTAAAAATAATTTTTTTTAGTTACCATAAAATTGATTTTTCTACTAATTTTAACTTTGATAACCCATAATTAGGCCCCTACAGAGCGTAGCACCCTTTCCAAACGCTCATTTCATAGGCTGAACAGTTATCTATCATATGCTGTTTAAACTGTTCAATTATCTTATTCGGTTCAAAAGATATGATTTTTGCAACGAAAAAACTCAAATGGCGCCACTGTGCGGTGTTGATATTTTTATTAGCTACAATGATTGCTGTGTCGTCTGCATAAGCGAATGTTGTGCTTTCCCTTAGCGTACTTAGCATCTCGTTGGCATATATAATATAAAGTATTGGGCCCAGTTTTGATCCTTGTGGGACTCCATATTGGGATGTCATTTTATCGCTCATTCTATCCTTGATTTTGACATGAAAAGTTCTCAGTTCAAGGTAACTTTTGAACCATTTTAGTGTGGTGTCTCTGATGCCATTTCTTTCTAAAATTTTTATAAGGTTTTTATGGGAAAGTGTGTCAAAAGCTTTGCTAAAATCAATATATAGCACTAGGCAATGTAGGTTCTTGCTCAAACATTCATTTATATGGTTTGCAAAATTTCCAAGCAGTTTGTTAATGCTTTTTTCTTTTTGAAAACCAAACTGGTTTTTATTTATAATTTTATATTTAATTAAGAAATTACTTAGCCTCCTTGCAACTATTTCTTCCAATATTTTTTCAACAGACGAAAGCAAGGCTATTGGTCTATAATTGTTGTAGTCATTTGTAGTACCACTTTTGTACACTGGTCTAATAATAGACGTTTTGAGGATATCTGGAACAATTGCACTTTCTAGACTGCTGTTTACAAGTTTTGTTATAATTGGTGTTATTATTTTGGCGTTATATTTTAAATCCATCGGTCTTATGTTGTCAATACCAGGACCTTTTTTAGCATTTAAGGCTCTTAGTATATTATATATTTCTTCTTCAGAAGTTTGAGACAAATATATTGAGTTTTGTTGCGAGGTTTGTGTAATGTTGAGTGTTTTAATATCACAGTTATGTATTAATTTATTTACATTATTACTTAGGTTTTGTGCAAAAAAATTTGTGATTTTACTCATATTTTCATTTTTAAAATTTTTTATTAACGTTTGATCTATATTTTTAGATTTTTTCCCAACTAATTCGTTGATTATTTGCCATGTAACGCGCATATCATTTCTATTTTCAATAAATTTTTGCCGATAATAATTGTTTTTCGCGGTAATAATTGTTTTATTTAATAGATTTCTAAATCTTTTATATTCAAATTCAATAATTTTATTGTTTTTATTGTTTCGCCATTTTTTATGAAGTTTATCCCGTAGATTACACAATTTTATCAATTCTTCACTTATCCATGGATTAGCTGATCTTTTCTTACATATTGTTTTATTTTTGTTAGATATTTTATAAATTTCGCAAAAACTTTTGTTTATTTCATTATATAAATCATTGGTATTTTGATTTGGTTTTATTAAATTGTTCCAATTTACTCGTTTTATATTTTTGTTCACTAAAAAATTATTTAATTGCGGCCCCTGCATAATGCAGTTTTCCCTTCCCTTATTATTTTCTTGTTTATTTAGACAGCAGAAGAGGCAATAGTGATCAGATATTTTTGTTGTGATAATATTAGCATGGGTTTGTGTGTTTGTTTGGTTGCTTTTAATAAACAAGTGGTCAATGCATGTACTTGTGTTTTTGTTTGGATCTTCACGTGTGCTCTCTGTTATCATACACTGCATGCCATTTGACAATAACATATCTAAGTATGTTGTTGTTGTTTTATTTAATTTCTTTATGTCTATATTCATGTCTCCAACAATTATGATTTCTTGCTTGTTGTTTGATTTGGTTATTACATCTTCAATTTCTTTTATGAATTCTGTTACTTTTAGGTCAGGGGGGCGATAGACAGAGATGATTGAAATGTTTTTGTTATTTATACTTGCATTAATTTGTAATGCTTCGAATGATTTTGTGTTCAAAGAGAGTTGTGTATAATTGAGATTTGTATTGATAAATATAGCAATACCTCCACCTTTTCCTGCTCTATTGAGAAAGATAGAGTTGAAGCCTTGTATATTGTAGAAATTGTTTTCATTGTCTGTGATATTAGTTGCAACAAGAACTATAAATTTTATTTTGTTTATTATGTTATTTATACTAACGAGAAACGAAGTAAAATTCAGGCGTAAAGATCGAATATTCATGTATATTAAGGACACGGGATAACTTAGAAATTCTTTATTAATATCTTCAAATAAGGAGATTGTTTGTTTATGATTTGTAGTGTTCATGTTTTTATTTAAATTTACTGAAAAGAAGTCTATGTGAAATAGCTTTTAAACTGATTTTTCTAATTTTAAACTGTTATTTTTGTTTTTTTTAATTAATTTATTGGTTCATAAAACTTTATTTAAATTGTTTCAGTTATGGATTCGATATCAGCTGCATTATTAATAACGATAGATGGACTGTTTTCATTTTTACGGGCGAATATACAGCCATTTCGAACCCAGACGAATTTCCACTTTTCTTCACGAGCTTTTGTTTTTGCTATCCATAACAAGTGCCTATTGTTGTAAGTCAGTTCATCATTAATATAAACGTACTTGTTGCTGCTATTGTTATCATCATCACTGCCATTTATGATATTTGCATCTACTCTGTGCCTTTTTATTTTACTCATGAGTTCCATCTTCTTGTTAAGAGAAGAAAACTCAACGATTATTTTGCTATCTTGTCTCTTAACCCGATATGCTTTATTTATATCGGGTTCGTTGACCTCGACATTTAGCGAAGCAGCAATTTTTTTTACAGCATCGAGAGCCGATATTTGTTTGTTTTCAATGTTTTTTATTTCAATATTTCTTACTATCATCTGTTGCTCCAATTTGTTTATACGTACATCCATGGCATTAATTTGTTTTTCTCTTAATTTGTCCTTTTCATGGAGTTCGCTTACTTGACCTACTAGAGTAGTTAATGTGGTTGAGATTGTTGTTAGTGCGGTTTGTATTTCTTCTTTTATTTGTAGATGTGATGCATTGACATTTATTGCTAAATTTTCTATTTGTGTTTTGATTTGTTTCATGTCGGATTTGAGTTCAGAGACATCAGTTTGAAATGAGCACAGTTTAGTATTGACAGAGGACAGTGACCTTTCGGTCTCTTCAATACTTTGATATTCACGCACTTCTGTTTGTTGGTTATTTTCGTTGAATACCACAGCCTGATACATGTTATTAGGAGATCTGCTTCTCGGCTTACACACATGGCACCTCCAGTTCACCTTTTTCTCTGTAGCCATAGTAGAGTATGTGAACTCAGAGAGGGGAGAGCACGTCGAAAAATGGTAATTGCAGTTGCAGCCGAAGCATTTTACATGTGTTGTTGTGGATATTACTTTTTTACATTGGCTGCATATGGTACTCATTTTTATTGATTTGTTGTTTTTTGTTTGTTATAGATTTTAATTTTACTTATTGATTTTAAGTTTTGACTTATACGTTTGGGTTTTAATTTTTGTTTCGTTAGATTAACTATCACCAATTATTATTTTTTATTATTTTTTATAAGCAACACTTATGTTTTCTTTTTTGCTATATATGTAATTCTTTTCTGAACAAGAACTCAACTAGAACTGCACTAGAACTGAACTAGAACTGAACTAGAACTAAACTTCAACTCAGCAAGTGAGATCGAACTTAATCAGATTAAGCCTCTAGATTGACTTAAAAATAGCTAAGTTGGCATTACTATTTAACAGTTGAGGTCAAGTAAGTTACTTCGCGATCTTAGGACAACAAGGTTCTATCTAACATGTAGTTTACGTGCAATTAGAATCTTGTTGTCCTAAGGTCGCGACTTAAAGGCGCTACTAGATTTCGATTTTCAAAATGCAAAGCTTTGACACCGCGCTCTTGGGTCGTGCCTCATACGCAATCTATCAGCATGATAATTTTGGACAGATAGCAAACGCTTGATGTGTTGATCTAGGTTGGTCCGTTAAGCTTGCGCAAAATCGTAACCAATGGCAATATTATCATTAAAGTGTATAAATCAAGAATATAGATTGGGAATTTAGCACAACAACAAAAATTATGTATTCCCGAAAATAACTTTGATAATAAACTTGCAAGTGCCGTGCATAAAAAACTTACAATTATCGGGTTATTTTTAAGCTATTATCTTTTTGGCAACACTGGTTTAAACAGCTGAAGCACGTTTCGTGTTTTGTTTCACTGTGAAACTGGTCTATAATTTAACCATGAATCGTCTTACAAACGCACAACTCTTGCAAATTATTGAATTTTATTATTAAAATGCAGGCTCTGCTAAGAAAGTTCATCGCGCGCTTCTTGTGTTCAGCGACGAAGCTCATTTTTGGCTCAATGGGTACGTTAATAAGCAGAATTGTCGATTTTGGAGTGAAGATCAGCCAGAAGCATTGCAAGAGCTACCAATGCATCCAAAAAAGGCATCATTGGAAAGTAACTGTGAATGGTGAGCGCTACCGTGAGATGATATCCAAATTTTTTTTGCCCAAAATGCAATAGCTTGACTTGCATGTCATGTGGTTTCAATAAGACGGTGCCACATGCCACACAGCACGCTTAACAAAGGGCTTATTGAGAGGCGAGTTCGGTCAGCTGGCTGCCTAGATCGTGCGATTTAGGCGGCCAATTGACGCATTGGAAGACAACATTGAAGCATTTCTTCATGAGATACTGGCCGAAATGTTGGAAAAAGTATGCCAAAATTGGACTAAGCGGATGGACCATTTGAGGCGCAGTCACGGTCAACATTTGAATGAAATAATCTTCAAACAATAAATTATATGGACCGTACTATCGATTCAAATAAAGATTTCAGGCATTTTTCTGAAAAGCTCTTAAAAAATCACCCATTACAATTGATGTTGGGAATATCCAACCAATTTTAGTGGGGAATGTAAGAAAATATTAATTCAGTTGTTATTGTTGGTATTTTGTTTTGGCTTTGACATCGTTGCAAATAAGACTTGATTGAGTATTTCTAATTCGCATTCACTCTGTGCTATTATTTGCATTAATTTTCTTAAGGTTCTGGGAATAGGTTTCCTGATGATCTGGCCTAAGCAGTCAGTGAAATGCGCCCAGGAACAAGCTTACTCTCAACAATAAATTTCAGTGTATTTATCTAGAGTGGATATTGGGAATTTAGCACAACAAGCAAAGTGTTATTAATTAAAAATTAGGTTCACACAAAATGTAAAATCTAATAAATTATAGTGAATATATTTTTATGTTTTAATTGGACATTTTTCGCATATCCTATAAAAAAACTTCAACTGGAATAATCTTCAAAATTTTTCTACAAAAAGTAAAAGTTTTGAGGCGACATGTTAATAGTTTGTATGCAGGTTTTGGCTTTTACCCTTAGATTAATCACTGTACACGAGTTAAGCTTTATATCAAAAAGTAACTCATAACAAATCCCCCGTCATTAACTTTTGCACTTTCAAAAATGTGTATAAATATTTTTAAATATTTACTTTTTACTTAAGTGCAAACTGTTGTTGCACGTAGTTTTATATAATTACTGTATTTAACAAAGGAAAAAAATGAAAGCCATGGAAAGGATTCGTTATCTCATTTATCATCTACTATCGCTTTTTATTTAAACAACATTTTTTATAAGTTTTCCCCTTTTTAAATTCCATTTCTTTTAGTTTTCTCTTGTTATTGCGGTTTTTAATTAATACATTCTTTTAACTAAGTACTAAGCAATTATTATTGCTTTATTTAAAAAAAAAAGAGAAGTTACGTTATCAAGAGCTACAGGGAAGAAATTCATTGAAAAATAAAAATATCTCAATGTTTCGACAAACAGCCTGTTGCTTATGGTGTTTTCTTTTCTAAAAAAAATAATGCATTATAATTGTGTAATATATTTATCAGGTTACACGTACCCTTAGATAGTGATTCATTTGTCTAAATTACAATGGAACAAAATAATAGCTACGTTTAACACTCAACACTAACGTGTATTTAGCGTGTTAAATATTGAATGCAAAGGCTGACTTCCAAAACGTACTAATACAAAGTTTGTATACAGTTTTACTACTGTATTTTAACGATGCACATGTACAACGTACCGAAACAATGCAACCATGTGTTCTGTTAATTTAAACGTTTTGAAATGTAAGTGATGCAATGCATAATATTAAAATAAATCTGTATTGCTTGCAAATTAAATGTCAAATATCACAAAGCATCAACTTAAAAACCGATGCTCTGATTGCTTTTTTGCTGCGTTACTAATACTTACCATTGATGTTTTGGAAGGGTTTGCATTGCATATACATATATTGTACTGCGGCGTAATGAAACATTATACTTTGCTCTTATACAAAGCATTTGACGTTTTGGAAGTCAGCCAAAATGTGTACTAAAAGCGATTTGTAGCAATTTTAAACATTTAATTTTCTTTGAATTCCAATAAGCGTTAACAACACTGATTTTCAATAATTAAAGTCAGCTGCTGTAAAAAATTTTGCGTAAAAAACAATATAAAATAAAAGTAAAACAAAAAGTTTTTATATTTATCACAATATAATCCAAAATAACAATATGTACAACACAAATTGCACGCAAACATAAGAAAAAAGTTAATCACCCCTATCGTGAATAACAAGTGGAATTTTTGTTGCCATGAAATTTTCATTCCCCTCGAAGGGAAAAAGCAAACGTGAATCTCATGTGAAAAATCAGTTCCAGTGAATGTTAAAAAAAAAGAAGAAAGATTAAAAAAAAATAAAAATAATATTCAAAAATCAATGAAATTTTTGTTCAAAAATATACACGTATGTATATATTTTAGTGTAAAGTTAAAATAATTAAGCACAATATTTAGTATTGAAGGGATAGTTTGACTAAAGTTTGTTTTTTGAACTTTTTAAATTTTATGTAGGAAAATATTTTCCAAAATTCAGTCACCACGTCTTTCGAAAGCTTCACAAATCCACAGGAAATCGACCTGTCGTTTTGCATTTTGTTGATCATTATATGGGTTTGTGCCTTATTAAGGGCTAGATCCCCTTAATATTCAATTTATAGGAGGAATTACTTACATACATGTTCTGTTCGCTATCAAAAATAAAGTGAAAAAATCTAAGGGAAATGTGAACAAATTACGAGGAAAAAAATTTTTCACGATAAGGGAAATTTTTTCCCGTGAACATTTTTTCACGTTATTATTTTCCTTTGAAGTACATTTTTTCATGGGAGTTATTCATGATCGCAAATATGTGAAAAGGGGAAAAATTACGAGGAAAAAATTTTCACGATAGGGGTGAATAAGAAAAATACTTGCTCGCATAAAAAAGAACTAAACCCATATGCAAAAAAGGGTATTATCTCACACTCATTTATAACTGCGGATAAAAAATGGAACAAATTTGGCATTTTTTTATTGCAGCATATTTAGAAAGGAAAACGACAACGTTTCACATTTTTGCATTTATTTTTAGAATAGCACAAAAAACCCGCGCGAATGGTAACATGCATGGATCATTTTTGTCAGAAAAAAAAACACCATTAATGTCGACATAAATTTATAAATCCGATAAACTGTCCGTTAACGATTTGAGTTTTCTTAATATACCGACCGAAAACATTGTTTTTAGTTGGCAGCACCTCTCAACATACATGTAAAAGTTGGGAGTCAGCTGACTGTAAAAAGTCAAACAAAATAACAAGCGCTCATAAAAAACGAAATAACACTTAGGGCCATTATTACAACTTGAAGTTAGCTAAAGTTAAGATTAAATTGACAGATAATAATGTGTTATCTGTCAAAAAGCGTCTGTTAACTGTCGGATAACAGCTAACGCCAAGTTATAATAATGGCCCTTACAGGTGGAAAGTGTTGAAGGGTATCATAAAAAAAAACTAGTTACCTACAAAAAATTGGCTTATTATATAAAAAAATCAAAAGAATTTTGCGACAGGTTTCCGAATCACAAATCTGAGAAAGATAGCTAGCTATCTTAAGGTCATTTACAATGATATACATATATCTTTAACATTGGACAATAAATGGCGGCATAATGGGAACTTCAGCATAAGAGGCTTTTTTTTAGTAGGCGTGGCAAAAATTTTATAACATTCCCCCGCGTACTATTCTTGGATGAATTTACTTTCGCAACAATAAAAAAAACTGTTTGTTTTAAGCAGCTATTTGGTGAAACTGGAAAATTTTAAAAACAAAACAATTAAAAACCTAAAATTTAATTTTCAGTATCTTTAAAAATTTATTTCTGCTTGATTTTATCATTTGTTTATGTTTAATTAAATGCATTTTGGAACTAGAACTAAGACTTAAATTTAGAAACGACATTTGAAATTCATCACACCTTTAAACCCAATCATTTTTAAATCGATGGATTTTCACCACATACCTTAATAATACTGCCACATACATATACATACGTATAGTATTTATCACAAAAATTGTCAAAAAAAAAAAAAAAAAAAATTTCGGTCATTTACTTAAACAGTGTCATAATTCAAAAGAACGTTTTTTCAGCTTTTAAAAAATTGTTGTTCAGAAATATAAAAATATACTTAAATCCAATATACCCATCTTCACCTTTATGTGCTCGGGATTGTAAACTAACGTTGGCGGTCGGAAGTCTACATTTGTAGCAAATATGTGTTTGTATGGAAAACTATGTCCACACATCAAAAAACCATTAGTAGGAGAGTGTTATACTTTAATGCATATTTGTAAAATATAAAAAGGTTAAACAAGGAAGCGCACTAGGCTTGCCAGATCAAAATCGGTAAAAAGCTTGGGATTGAAAAGAACAAACTTGATTTTATTTACAGTTAATATTTCGGTTAAATTGACGAAAAACAAATAAGAGTGCTATATTCGGCTGTGCCGAATCTTTGATACCCTCCACCGACAGTTCGACTGTTTAAGGAGTAATATCTGTATGATGTTATTATTATCTTAAGCTGTGACGATTTGTTATTAATTATGGTTTAAGGCAACTAAACTGTTTTCCGGTAGTAGGGTTTATATGGGGCCTAGGGTAAATTATGGACCGATCATCACGAAATTTTACAGCGTCATTTCTAGTCCTTAAAAACTGTGACGTACCAATTTCTTTTATGATAGCATTATTAATTATGGTTTTAGGTGTACTAAACTGTTTTCCGGCAGTAGGGTTTCTATGGGGCCTAGGGTAAATTATGTACCGATCTTCACGAAATTTCACAGTATCATTTATAGTCCTATAAAACTGTGACGAGCCTAAATTTGTTATGATTGCATTATTTTTTACGGTTTTAGGCGTACTAAACTGTTTTCCGGTAGTAGGGTTTATATGGGGCCTAAGGTAAATTATGGACCGATCGTCACGAAATTTCACAGTATCATTTATAGTCCTAAAGAACTGTGACGTACTAAATTTTGTTACGCTAGCGTTATTTTTTGCGGTTTTAGGCGTACTAAACTGTTTTCCGGGAGTAGTGTTTATATTGGGCTTAGGGTAAATTATGGACGGATCTTCACGAAATTTAACAGCGTGATTTCCAGCCAAATAAAACAAATTTTTGCAAAATCTTATCTCATTCCGTGCGTTGTTCCAGCATTTATGTTATTGTTTGTAACAAAATTATCAATTTTTTTAGGTGGTGGTTCCACATTTTGATTCATAGCTCTGGTCCTACTGAACCAATTTTGCTGGATTTCAATCCCAAACTGCTTAGGGTAACTACAAGCAATTTGGCATCAAGTTTGTTCATTTCTTTTGAGTTGTTCGAAAATGAGCGTGTTTTCAACAGACGAACAGACAGACGGACATGGCTAAATCGACTTAGAATCACTCAAGGACCCAGAATATATATACTTTACGGGGTCTGAGATGAATAATAAAAAAGTTTCACACGGAATGACAAACTTAATATACCCTCTTCACAACTAATTGTGGTGGAGGGTATAAAAATGTTATATTATTTATACCCTTTAACACAGGTGGACATACATCTAGAAATCATGGTTTTGATACAGGAACGCCCACACAATATGAAATAGAAGGACTTTATTTTACACCGATATTTCGAATAATATCTGTTAATCCAAAATTGCTTTCTAAAGACAATATTGATGCTTCAAATTAATGGATTATGGTATAAATAAAAAACAAAATAGAGTCTGATAGTCCTGCTATACATTTTTCTTCTAAAAATTTAAAATTCCTTGGGGTACAAATTCCCACAGCTCGTTCCGACAAAATACGTTATAACTGTAGCCCAAAAATACCAAATAGATCAATAATTTTTATTGTAACTTGATTTTCTTAACAATTTAATGGAAAAATTTTTAAAATTCCGGCTTATCTTGCCAAATGATATTTTTTCTTGATTCTTGACACTCATTGAAAAAGCTTACCAATCAAGCCCGCCTGGCAAAACCTAAAGCACATGCATGCTTACACAAATGTGCACAACAAAATAAAGTGAAAAAAAAAATACTAAATTACATGTTCGACATGCACCATTCAAAAAAATTCGAGCTAAGTAAAAGAACGATGTGAATTTCCATACATTTTATATGGTGTATACGTTTGTAGACTTCCGGCCAGGAGATTGTCATTTTGAAAAGTAGGGTCTGGGGGGTGTTGTAAATTATTTTTTTAACGGTTCAGTAGCCAAAACTGCTTAGAATTGATTTTTAGGAAGCTACTTAAAATGTCTGAACTTGTTGTTGTGGAAATTTATTTTTATTCAAATTTTTCTGCAAAATGCCACAAATGTAGACTACCAAGCACATAAAGGTTAAATAAAATAAACATTATATACAGTAACTACGTATTCTGTACAATAGAATTATGGAAAACAGAAACGCTTTTAGTGTTTGTGTAGAAAACACCTTAAAAAACGTTTCTCTTTTTGTGAACTTCGTACACAATAAGAATACTGTGTAAGCCAACTCAACATAGAGATGATTGTTCTACTTCATTTCCCTTTTGCCCTTATGTTCGTATTTGCTCCATTATTTTTAAATATTTGTAGCGTTTGTTTATTTTTTCATAATAATAGTACTAACAAAAAGCGCTAAAATGCAATAATAAAAACGTTGCAACACTGCCCGTATGCTCCTCACTTTTGTATGTAAAAAATTGCTAGCCGATGCAGCGTAATCAAAATAGATAATCTTCAAACATTTGTCTATTGTATATACATATAACAACCAAAAATCCTAAATTAATATTCAAGTTGACGCTTAAAATAACCATTTGGTTGGTATTTTGGTTTCACGGTTTTTAAATTCCTATTTTCTCCATAAGAAAAGAAATTAAAAAAAAGCACAAAATGCCAATAAAATAAAATTTTGGCAACACTTACAACATGCTCCCAACTTTTGTATGGCAAATGTGGGGGGCGGAACCCCACAAACTCAATACTAGTGACTATTTGGTGCGGTTTATGTGCTAGTGGTGTCATCAGGCCATACTTCTTAGAAAATGAGGTTGGCCAAGCAGTTACCGAGAATGGTTTTCACAATCGCGATATGATAATGGACTTCTTGTGGCAAGAAATTGAGGAAATGTGGATATGTGTTTCCAACAGGATGGTGCCAATTGCCTCACAGCCAACGAAACAATGTTTTTTTGCGCGAGAAATTCAATGTCCGTGTTATCTTACGTCGTGGCGATGTTAATTGACCGCCACAATCATGTAATTTGACACAGTTGGACTTCTTTCTTTGGAGATATTGAAAAGAAAAAGTGTACGTCAAAAAAGCAGGGAACATTTCAAGCGCTTAAGGATGAGATATTTCGGTATATTAACCACATTTAAATCCAATTATGTGTTAAGAGTCATTGAATATATGGACCATCGGACATGAGAGGTATGCCAGCATCTGGCCGATATATTGTTTAACACATAATTGCCATAGATCATTCTATAATGATAAAAAATAAAAAGACAATTCTCTGAAAATCACTCTTTATATCTACAGAACCACTACAATTTTACAGTTTTAAAACGAAAAACAGAACACTACATAATTTTTGTTACTTTCGAAATTATCGTTAGAAACGGTATTAAGGGTTGTGTACTTATACACATACACACACACACACAAAATAGATATCGTTTTTGGGTGTCCGTACCGTACGCTAAAAAATTTTCTATTTGTTTTGGAACAATGATCTTGACCTTATGACATCCTTTGTAAAACTGAGATGTGTCATTGTTATAGTTAAGAACACGTAAAAAAGTATAGTCAATCACGCCCAGCCATATGCTACCCTACACCACAGTATTAAGAGACACATTTTCCAAAGTTGAACCTATTTGGGACCCATGGGTAATCATGGGCCCAAAAGAACAAAATTATCTTATGAACTTAAGTTTCAAATAAGCGTTCTTTTGGTTGAATATTATCCAGATTTATACATCTCAATGAGGTTTAAGTTTGTCTTTAAGTAACTTTAGAATGGGGATTTATCTATATGGGATATATAGCCAACTTTGGACCTACCAGTACAACATTTTGCCATCCAAATTGAATACACTGCTTTACAAAGTTTTAATTTGGAAAAATACCAAGGGCGCCACATGCCTAGATAAGTTAATTTGGACCTCCTGAACACGAAAAACGCTTTAATTTTTTTTCCTAAGTACCCACTCAAACCCTTGTGGAAATGGTTGAGTTTGGCACATCATCTATATAAAATTCCATTTTTTTTTAAATACGTTAAAACTGATGGGCGCCAAATATAGTGGTGGTTTTGAGGTGCCATAACTCAGCCATTTCTTATCAGATAGAAATTTCCAGCATATCGACGGAAAAGGCATTCAATTAACTTTCCAACGATATGCCATTTATTTCGATTTATTTTGGTTGGGCTCCACAAGGGTTTGAGTGGGACCATACACGGAAAAACACAAAAGTACCGTTATCAAAAAAACGGTACTTAGGAAAAAAATTACAGCGTTTTTCGTGTTCAGGAGGTCCCAATTAACTTATCTAGGCGTGTCGCGTTCTTGGTATTTTTGGCTGTAAACCAGTGATATGAATACAAATATGTATACGGAAGTTTTGGCACGTAAAGGTTTTTTCGGTAGTGGTATTTTTGTGGAAACTATGGTAAAATATGGACCGATTTAAATAATTTTTTTATGACGATTTATCTTGCAATAAAATATTTTAAGCCAAATTAAATCTTAATACCAACATAATAAGATAGCTTATGGGCACAAAGCCTATTCCGCAAAAGAGATTGTATGTAGGCTATGTGAAATTATGGATCGCTTCTAATCATTTTCAATAGGTTTCGTCTTTATGAGAATTGAAAAGCATAAACCAAATTTTATTAAATTATTTCGAAAATTGTGACCTGTACTTTGCCCAAAAGGTAACTTGGATAGACAACCAGACAGCCAGCTAGCCTGACGGATGAGACACTGTTAGTAGTAAATGTCGGGTCTAGCGCCAATTTTTTTTAGTGTAACACACATCAGTACAAACGCATAATATCCTCTCCTCATTAGCGGTAAAATGTCAACGATACAGAAAGAAAGTTGTTACACACTAACTATTATTCATAATATTGCTTAAATTTCTTCATACTAAGCTAAAAAATCCTGCTTTTTGAGTTATAACAATATTGATGTAAATGAGCGACATATTTAATTTGATGCCAAAACTAGATATATACATAAACAACACCTTAACATATGCCAATAAATATCCTGTATGCAAATATTAAATATATACATTAAAAAAGAAAGAAAAAAAAAGAATCAAAATGATAAATAAATTTACAAATTATTTTTAAAATTGTCTACACCTCCAATAGTATTGACAGATAAATATTTCCAGAAAAAAAATATGTATAAATTTGTAATGCATATTAAATACAAATGTGTGTGCAAATATTGAATGTATACATATTTTTGTTGTATCAAATGAGACACTTGCAGGTACATATTTACTATATAAAAACGTACCGATACACCAACATATAAAGCATACTTATAGGGGCATTTGTAAAAATATTGATGTAAGCAAATACATTGATGAATACATTAGTATATGTATGTATGTATCTGCTTTTCTGTTATGTAAATATTTTCTATTATACATGTTTATGGGTACGTGTGGCTTCAACCAAAGAAATTGATTTTCATTTCATTTATTTATTGATTGATTTGGAAATTTATTGAATTGAAATTTTTGCTTTCTTTATTTCCCATGTACTCACCATATTTTGTGTAAATGGAAACACCTGCATATTAAAAAAAAAAAAATAAAAATAAATAAAAAAGTTCATAATGAACATTTTATATTTAAATAAATCAGTATGTATGTGTACGTCTCAATTTATTGCTTTTGTTAGTGTATGTGAAGAGAGAAATTTGTTTTCAAAGGGTGTGTTGTTAAGGAGGTTTTAAACAAGGAATCTAAAAACCTCAACTTTAACAAAAAACATGAATTAGGCTATTAAAAAAACATGAATTAAACTTAATCTTTAACCAAAATAATAACCTTTACCTAAATTTTAGATAGAATTAAAACATTGAAAGAAACTTTTAGCGAAGAGCAAAAGATGCAAATAGAATATGAACTAGAGCGTACAACAGAATCTATGCTTAAAGAAAAACTAGTCTTTAAATCACTACCCTTCACCTCGTTTTATAATCGGTTTTAGTTCTTTTTTTCTAAACTTCTCTACACACTTGAACAACGATTAGTTTATATCATCTAAGTATACACTAATATGCATTTTTAATTGAAAATGATTTTAAAACCACATTATTTTGCAGAAATAGTTTGGGCTTAACTTTTTTTTTTTTTAGTAAAACACAAATAATTTGAACAATTTTTATGATGATAATACAATTGAAATAAATATTGGTGAAAAATATAAAACAATCACAAAATTTTAAATGAATTTGAAACCTAAGACCGCTGGACCGTTTGACACCAAACTTGGAGTCGGGAGCCAGGTTTCTCATAAGTTGAATCCCGATAGCTGGCGCTGTTGTTTTGATATTTACTTCTTTTTTATTTATGTTACGATTTGGCTGGGGTCAAGGTTTTAACAAAATTCTCCATTATTTAATTTTTTATTTTTATTTAGAAAATCGCTAGCAGCGCAAGCAGATAATATAATAAAAAAAATTTTATTTATTTATTTATTTATAAAATTAACTTATAATTAGAAAATAAAAGCTAATTGTAAGAATAAAGAGCCATAGCTACTAAGGCTTTCAGCAATTTTATCTTTTTTATTTGTTAAGCTTAGAGTAAACAAAATGTTAGGTTGACAACATATGTACGCTATAAATACCCTAGGGGAAAGGAACATAATACCAAACTTGTCACTCGACAGTTCTTAAGTGGCAGAGACCGGTTCTAGTTCTAACACGTTATATAAAGGGGACTTGTCCCTTTAACATGGCGATGTTCTGGAAGGGGGGGGGGGGGGGTTTATTGGTACCTTTTTGATAATATGTAACAGGTCGTTGAATTAACTGAAATGGAAACATTTAATTTCAGTTAAAATAATGCCTGCCGCAGATATTGTCCCGAGTGATCCTTGTTAATATTTAAGATCTCTTTCATATAAAGTAATAGAATAAAATAGAATTAGCCACTTCACGCACAAAACTCGGTCTAATATATGATTTTCTGTCAATTACTTTCCACTAATGGTGGAAGATATATATCGATGTTTTAAAGACACTCGATCTAAGGTATCGATACATCTTAACAATCCGAGGTTTTTTATTTACTTATCAACATCGAATGAACATCGATGTTTTTAATCGATGCATCGAAGCAACAAATTTAATACGAGAACTTGGCAGCATATCGTCAGCTCAGAATTGGTTTGGCGCTTATGCCAAAAAGTCGAAGTGGAACAAAACGACAAAGAAGATTTACATGAAGATTTCTCAAAAAGTATCCGATTGATTTTTTTTTTTTTATTTTTACCACTGCTTCCGGTTTATGTTTTGAAGAAAAATGTTAATTTTTTTCGCACTTTCATGAATAAATTTAGAATTTATTTGTATTTTTTTGAAAATGAAAAATATTGATTTGTGCTGCATACGCCACTTTTCTAAAAAAAAAAATTAAAAAAGTGGCTTTTTGTGCTGCATACGTATACTTATTGCGTGAGTGACTGACCCATTCATTTTCGTACAGCCTAAATGCCTGAAGACTTGAAATTTGGACCGAAGGTGGATCTCTCCCAAATCGATCCACTAAGACGGGATTTTTAAAAAAATCTAATGGTTAGGGGATAAAAAAGGGTAAATTCGGAAACCTTTTATCTCCAAAACTTAAAGAGATACAAAAAAACTGTAATACATATCGTTGTTCTTTTGAAAAATAAGTGGACAGGTGTGTGGTACTTTTTTGAAATTCGGCTCTTTTAGGGTGAAAATGGGTAAAACCTGAATTTTGGTTCGTTTTTGTCAGCCCATCTATCTTTTGAACCAATAAACCTAGAAATAAAGTTTATACCACATTCAAAACTTATCAAAAAAATATGAACAAAGTTTGGTTCTTTTTCGAAATTCTAAACGTTCGTTACTATTTTTGGTACTTTTTTACAAAACATTTTGCTTCATTCATTGACATATTCGTACTAAATTATGGGCACCCATTAAAATACTGCAATTTTTGATACTTTAATGTGGGGAAAAAATAGTACCAAAATGGGAAATACGGGAAATTTAATATCTTTTTCAGCTATTTGGTTCTACAACTGGTATTTTTTAATTATCGTTAAAATTTGACATCAAAACATAAAATTCAAAATGCAATGTCCTGAATGAATGCTTTATATATCTGAATTTATATATATAGATTCAAAAAGGGGGTATAAAAAATATTTATACCCCATACCTAACTTATTTTTTTTAAAAATGGTCGGTAGGTCAAACCAATTCCGAGCTGACGATATAACTATTTTTATTCCTTGTGCTTCCCCACACAAAATGTTGAGACCGAAGCAAAGAAGAAATGGTTCTTTTCAAATTTAAAAAAAAAAATTATGCCAACAGTTTATTTTGTCGATTCTTTTATTAATATTAGTTTATAATTTTAACTCCACGAAGGCGCTTTTAAAAACTCACACACATGTCAGGACTAAAATTAAGAATTGGTGAAGCTTTATTTAATTGATACCGATTTCAGGCAGGGTTATGTCAACAGGTCGTTATCGTTTTGACAACAATGGTATTTTTTACATTTTTTGTTTAAATTTGACAACGTTTTGTTAAAATATTTACAACACTTTAATCCTAGAAGGCTAACGTTATTTTATTATACAACGTATTTTTAGTCGTTAAAGTTCTTTTAGAGCGAGAATTGACGTACACAACTTTTATTCTTAAAACGTACACTACATAATTTTTACGTATAGGCTTTTAATGTTGTCACTCTAAAACATAGTTAACCAAAACTGTCAATAAATGAAATGCATCTGTATTGGACAAGATAATATTGCGAAGCAAACACAAAATTAAGCATTGCAAATGTAATGAATTTTACTTTTAAAAGCAAAATGGAAATGAAGTTTAAAAAAGTTAATAAAATTAAATACAAAATATGCCTCAGTTTTAACAGAATTAGGCAATTTTTTTCATACATATTTGATTGGTCGAGTTTAATTTACACTTAAAACTTAAAAAATAAAGTGTTTTTAGGCATTATAAATTAAGTTTTCCAAATTTAAGATTTTGTAACAATTTCTTATTAACAAAATATGTTTTAGATTTGAAGAGCTTCAGAAAAATTTCTGTCTTTCATCATACTTTTTTGTTTGCTGGTTTATTTTGAAATTAAATCAAAGCTGAAAAAACAAACATGTGCACTCGTTAACACTCAGTTAACAATTGACATCAAACTGAAATAGAAGAGAACAAGCGTCGGTGTACACAGTTGTGCACAGAAAATGAAGATTTGGATAACACTGCTCTAAAACAGTGATGTCCAAAATTGTGGTTGTATTGCTTTTTATTAGTATTAGTGAATAAAGAGACAAATCCCAGTGGTATAAAAAGAAGCAATCGCCACTAATGACAGGCGAAATAGTTAGCACTTTTGTTCAATTTGTACTAGGGACTACTGATGTAGTCATACCTACATCTTTCTCTAGACACCAATATCTTGTGTCAACATGTTAAAATAGGTAGCCACGTTTCGCTTGCTAATTCTATAGCTCCAAGTAATGCAGAAAACAATTTTTTTTCAACGACAACACAAAAAAATGTGTATCCGAAATAGATCCCGTTACTAAAACAACAACATCGCTTGCTTTTTGCCATCACACTTTGTGGATATAAGTAGCTAACCCTTATGGTAGGTAAAGGTTCTGCAGAGAGGGGTCAATCGCAACCTGGTAGGACATGCTCGTGTTAAATTCGCCACTTAAAAGCATGTGACTACCTCACATTGTGTGGGACTGGCTGTAGTTTTAAATGAGCTAGCGAATATACACGTACAGAGCTAGTCCCAGTGGTATAGCAAAGAACCATCGACTATAATAACTAGCGAAATGGTTGATATTTTTTATTCATTCGATTCTGTAACCGTCACTTAGGGCAGCAATGGTTTAGCTGAATAGATCCCGTTATTAAAACAACAAAAACTTAATGTTCTTTGTGTTTTTTTAATACTTTTTAATACTTCAGTCTTATTTTAGATTTGAGAGTGCGAAGCTTTACAACTCTACAAGAAATTAATTAGCGAATCATGATATTTTTCACGTTAGCGTTAAGAAAATTATGGGAGAAATTACAGAAAATCAAGTTTTCTATTATTTTCTTAACGCTAACGTGAAAAATATCATGATTCGCTCATTCATTTCTTGTAGGGAACTTTAATAATAGTTCTCTACAAAGTACATATGCAGCAAATATGAATTATAAGTTTATGTTTTCAAATATTTTGTCAAATGAATTACTTAATTAAAATAAAAATAATGTACATATACGTTTGTAAACAAAAAATTATTTATTTATACACAAATAGTGAAGAGACATGCTTTCGGGTCCTAGAGAAATGACTGCCGAATAAGACGTACCGACTATGCTAGCGGTTTAGGTACAGTTCTAGTGCTACCTCTTAGATGTTAGCGCCGCTGCAGCACTTTAGGAGCAGTGAACAGTGTAGTTTTACTGCGCTAACCCCATAGGTAGGTAAAGGTAATGCAGAGAGGGGTCAATTGTCACCTCCAATGACATCAACATGTTAAATTCGCCACTCAAAAGCATGTGAGGTAGATTATGGGGGGACTATCGGCAGTTCTTAAAGGGTTAGCGAATATAAACATACAGAGCTAGCACGCTGTACCACTGGGATATTCTTGATAAAAATACAAAAAATATGTAAGCATCCGCCGCATTTTCACTCGTCGCTTGATAAACGGCGACTAACTTGTGTACTCTCGCGGACTTAATGAAAGAGCGTAAGAATGCGAGTGAAGAATGTGTGGGAATTAATTTCCACAATTGTGGTATGGGCTGGACACCAATGCTCTAAAACAACGATCATCACGCTATGCCCCCGGTGGCCGAGCACTTTTCGTGAATTTCACACACACACAACACGAAGGTTAACGAAACAATTGTAAAAAGCCATAATTTTAAAAAACAAGAACAAAACACATAGCTTATGTCTCAAGCGAGTAAATTTATTTTCCTCTCTTTGCACTCACCACTACAAACACATTTTCAACTGTCTCTCTTTGTGATGACCGCTGCTCTAAAACATTGATGTCAATTGTGGTTGTACTGATTTATATTAGTATTAGTGAATAAAGAGACAAGTACTCTTAATAAAAATAAAAATATACGTAAGCATCCGCCGCATGTGTACTCTCATGCACTAAATGAAAGAGCGAAAGAATGCGTGTGAAGAATGTGTGTGAATTAATTTCCGCAATTGTGTATGACTCTGATATCTCTGCTCTAAAACATTGGTGCTCAAAAATGTTTTGCATATTGGTATTTCCACAGACATGTCTACTTTTTGTCACGTAACATCACCAACCATTTTTAATTGTTTCTCAAAGAATAATGAAAATATTATTTACTTTTTTGCATTTGGGTGTAGAGCGCAACTAGGTTTTCATTTAGTGAAAGAGAGGACAAATTTGAACAACGTGGTTTTAAAATACAAGAATAATTGCTAGGTGACGTGACGTGACAAAAAGAGAGCTTTTCTGTGGAAGTGCCCATATGTATTGAGAGAGAATTTTAGAATACAGAGATACGCAAAACTATGCGCACCAGTTTTTTTTTAATTTAATAGAAGGAAATTGTTTTGGTTGAAAAACATTTATAATAAAACAGTCAAAAGTAAATTTTCCATTTTTTTTTGGCTTTTAAAGTTGTAACTTTTTTAAAATTTCAAAAAACCGCAAGAATTGGAAGTTTTCCAATTTTACTATAAAAAAAATTCAGTGCGAACTGCGAGCATGTTTGTATATTAAAAGTAAGAATTATATCTAAAAAACTAAACTAAAATCTTGTACATTTATGCTTTTATGACAGTTTCGTAAAAATTTTTTTAAATTTTATTACTTATCCTAGACACTATATTTGAAATAAGATCAACTCGTCTTCCGTACATGTGCAACTAAATTAATGAGCGTGAAAAACAAAGGGGTGGGGCTTCTAAACAATTGTTTGCTTGAATCAGCATCACTGCTCTAAAAGTACTTTCAAGACTAGAAATTCATTAGCGGTATTCAATGTTTGGTGCGTATAAGGTTGCAACGGTTCGGTAGTGCAATAATTTTATCATTGACAGTGAGCGGTATTTTAAGTAACTTTGCACTGCTAGATGCAAATTAGATAACAGCTGTTTTAAGGAATTATTGGTCGTGAAAATTTACAAAAAGGTGTTTGATTAATTTGTGAAATTGTTCTAAAAAGCCACGAAGCAGTGCAAAAGAAAATATTATCGCAGCATTAGTAGAACTACGCCAATCGTTGGCCCTTTTATAAGATGCCTGAAGGTATCGTACCTTCCACATTATAATATCCCAGGTTGCATCGATACCGCTTTTTTCAATAAATTTTTTATAAAACATTTGAGCTGTTGGTGTCTAAATAATAAAATAAAATTACGGACTTCTCTTACATACTAACCTCTATGTTTTCTGACTTCTCCAAATAATCCAAAACAGTTTTTATTTCATCTGCCGTCCACTTTTTGTTGGGTTTTTCTCTTTTTAATTTTTTATTTAGAGCTGTCGGCTCCATATCTAAAATTTAGTTTCACGATTCTAAATTATTGTTAACAAATGTCAGCTGTTCGAGTATCAGTTATGTAAACGCAATACATGTAGCAAAAAAAAGCTAAACAGTTTCAGTGTTGCGCAAAAGTAATGATGTGAGAATTGCAATTCTGTATATTTTGTTGTTGGATTGCAAACAAAAGCTACAATATTTTGCATTTGCACTTTCGCAAGACCATTCGTATCAAACACTGAACTCCGCTATTTTTCATCTCTTTGCGTTTGTTCAAAAACTATTAAAAAAAGCACTTGTTGAATTTGGTACCGTTAGATAACTTGATGAATGTGTAGCAACAATAATTAAAAAAAAACTACACGTAAAATTTACGTGGGTTAGCCTTCTAGGGTTAATATCATTTTGGGTGACAATTTTTTTAACTGGTTTTCACTGTTTGACCAGTTTACTTTACCTATATTTTAGTTCCATTTTATTTCTAGTTAAGTTATGGTATGGGTTCAATCTTAAAGTCTTACTTTTGATTCTAGGTAACCTCATGTTGTTCTCTTTATTGTCCATGTCTTGTTTTTAGTTTATGGTCTGGCTCAGGTTCTAGTTTTACTCAATCTTTTATTTTAATTTTTGTAAAGTTCTTATTAATGCTCTTTTTGAAGTTCTGCTTAAATTGCTTATTTCTTATTAATTCTCGTTAATTTTCTTGTTCAGGTTCTCTTCTCTGTTCATATTTGTGTATCATCTATTACATCTGAAATATGCCAAATCAGTGTTTGCTTATCTTTGTGAAATATGATTGTTTAACTTACAAAAAATAATAGATCTATCAAAGTTTTTGATAAGACTTGACATTTCAGAATTATATTTTAGCAAGTGGCTTGTAAGCTAAAATGGCTACGAAGCCTGAGTGTCTGGAACAAACAATTTTGTTTTTTTTTATATCAATTTAAACCTTTTTTTAATTTTCTTAAATTATTTTTTTCTAAACTATTTGTTAAGGCCGTAAAACATTAATCATTTCCTTTTTAGGCCCTTTGCCAATAAAACCCTTTTTCACAAAATCCTTTAAATAATTTATAGAAATGTTTAATCTTTAAAAATATGAAGAGCAATATTCGTCTAATAAAATTCACGCCACATTATTTTCAATTTAAATCTAATAAACACATTCATAAACTTGTAAAACTCATGAAGGTTTTTCATTCTTTAATTCATATGATTTTTAGACGTCCTAAAAATAGGCAATAAAAAAATTTGATTTGAATCTATTTAGTTAAAGAGCCAAAGATTTTGCTAAAGAGAAAACGAAAGGAGAAAAACAACGATGACCTTTATATGAGCAAAAAAAAAAAAAAAAAATATTGTAAATTCTGATAAATTACTAGCAATTTTGGGCTATTTTCGTCTTATTATTTGAAGCCTAAATGTATGCTATATATAAAACTGTTTAAAAATGCAATCCCTTTAGACAGAACGTTTTCATTTAACGACAAAATAAAGAGCATTTTTTTCTTCTTGGCCTCTTATTTACATTTCAGTTTCAATACCTAAAGTTTTAAGGGTTAGAAAAACTACTTTATTCCAACCCTTCCTCCTTCCAGGGCCACCGGCTACTCTTTCTATGAATTCAAACTAAAATTGACCTTTTTTTATGGATTTATTTTTTGTCTCTAGCACAACAAACTTTTATTTAGAAATATTTCAATTAATATTGGATAAAAACTTATGTTTATCTTCTTCCTAGCTTGTGGTGGGCTGTCCATTCAACATTTTAGGAACAAAAAATACTCTCCTTAATAAATGCAAGTAAAAGGGCAGAAAAATTGCTAAAATATAGAACAATTTATTATAAAATTTACATGTGTTTTTTTTTCTTTGCCTATAGATTCCCATTTCCTTTTTAACAGGGTTTGGGTTTGAAATTTGAAATGAATTCATCGGCCTAAGTGGCAATTTTTCATTTCAAGACTTGTTTTGGTAGTTGTGGGGAGGCTTTTTGTTTTTCTGTGGTTTAAGGTTTGTTAAAAAGGATTTTATTTCTAAGTGAGAATGGCTGTATGTTTTCCTACTTTGTTCAAAGTCTGTTATTAAGGAAATTGTGGTTTCTGTGGCTGCCATAAATGAAAAAAAAATAAATTAAAAATCTAACAAAAAAAAAATGTTCCTTTTTAAATTCAAGCACTTTCATTAAAACATGGAAGTCAATTGAGAAACTATTTTTCAATTTTGAAGTGAAAATTATTATAAATTAACCCTGGAAGGTTACTCTTTATTTTGTTACATAAATGTTACTCTTCGGTGAATCGATGAAACGATTTTTTAAAGTTAAAAATTAACAAATTTTTATTTTTAGTTAAGCATTTTATTAAAAAATCAAATTAAATGATATATAATATGTAAAATTTCCTTTTTTTTTTCTCTCTTAAAATTCGATACGAATTTAAGCTCTTTTATGAGCTTTCAAATTAAATAACTTTTTAAAGTTGCGTCAGCAGCTAATGATGTTGAAAAAAGGAATGTATTCGAGGAACCCCTTACTACGTTGCACCGCTTAAGAATGTTCAAACAACTTTAATTAACAAAAAAGGAACTTTATTCAGCAAGGTTTGAAAAACAACTAAAAATGAAGTTCAAGTATAATAAAATGTATGAGAGTATACATACATAGAATAGAAATAAGTGTTAATGTATAAGTATATGTTAGCTTGACAGTATTGCATTGTCTGCAAAGAGTTAACACTCCTCCTCAATGTACACTTTCAAACTAAGAAAATTAAAAATATAAAACTACTTTAGTCCAAGCATTTGAACAAATTTCTCATGGCTGGGTTTGGGAAAATTTTTCGTTAAAACATCTGCTACATTCTGGGAGCTGCAGCAATATTGTAGTTCTGTCACCTTTTCGGAACACATCTCTTATATAATGATATTTAATATCAATATGCTTGCTTCTCTGGTGATAGACTTGATTCTTTACCAGATTTATGGCACTTATGTTGTCACCTTTAATAACAATTGATTTTGGGCACGGAACGTGCATTTCATTAAGCAGTTTTTTCAAAAACGTAGCTTCCTTGGAGGTAGATGATAGTGCCATATACTCGGCCTCTGTACTGCTGAGCGCTACTGTCGATTGCTTCGTTGATTCGTAAGGAAAAACGGCTCCAGCAAATAAAAAAGCATATCCAGTATATGACATACGATCAGTGGTATCACCACCCCAGTCAGCATCAGTGAAGCATTCTATCGGCTTTCCTGTTTTTTGGTATTTCAGCTGTTTATCTTGTGTTGCAGATAAACATCTCAATATTCTCTTTGCAGCTGACATATGTTCCTCATGTGGGTCCTTATTCCTTTGTGATAGTTTACTTACCGAGTGCAATATATCAGGCCGGGTATTAATGGCAATATACATAAGTGACACAATTAATGACTGATATTCTGTTTGATCCACTTTTTGCCATTTTTCGTTATGACATCTTACTTGGTGCTTTGGATTTAAAGGTATTGCTATGGTTCTGCAAGTTGACAAGTTATGTGCATGTAAAAGCTTTCGAATTTGTAATTTTTGGCTAATTGATATTTCCCACTTTTCGCCAACGCGATCTACTTCGAGACTCAAAAAATATTTTACTGGACCTTTATCCACAACCTTGACTTCAGCAGCAATCAGACTTTTGATATTATTTAACTCATCTTTCTTTGAGCAAGCAATCAGCAGATCATCAACATAGACTGCGATTATATTAATTGAATCTTTATTCGGCTTAACATAAATACAGGGTTCGCTATCACATGATCGGAAACCAATTCCCTTTAAAATTTTATCTAACTTCGCCAGATTGTTTCAAGCCATAAAGGGCCTTTTTCAGTTTTAGCACCATATGGGGGTAGCTTGGGTTTACAAATTTTTCAGGTTGAGTCATATAGATTTCCTCATCAAGCTCACTGTTTAAATACGCAAATGAAACATCCATCTGATGGAGAAAAAGTTCATATTCGGCCGCAATAGCAAAAATCATTCTGATAGTATCATAGCGCACCACAGGCGAGAAGGTTTCAGTATAATTCACGCCATACCTCTGTGACAGCCTTTTACAACAAGCCTAGCCTTAAAGCGTTCGACTTCATCTTTTTCATTTCTCTTTACTGCAAAAACCCACCTATTGGGAACGGCCTTTTGTCCCGCAGGAAGATCGGTTAACTCCCAAGTATCATAATCAATAAGAGCATTATAGTCCTTTTTCATCGCCTTCAACCACTCATTACTATTAACGCCATTTAGTGCATCCTCAACAGTTTCAGGAGTTTTTACGCTATCATCAAAACACATTAGACCCAACAAATTATATTGCTTCTTAGGCCTACCTTCCCCACCAGATCGTGTAATTCGCGGTCTACCTGGACCTCTTAAAGGCTTCTCATCATCCACGTGTTCTTCCCCAGTTGAATCAAACCCTTCCAAACCACTATCAGTAACAGACTTAATTGAATTAACACCAGCATAACTTTTTACATCCGCTGGAAGAGGAGAATCCGTACCGACAACCTTGTCCTCAACATTTTCTGGCACGTCCAATGGAATTTGAAATTCCGTCGTATCAACTTGTTTTCCAGATTCTTCGATAAAGTAAACGTCACGACCCACGATGAGCTGTTTTGTCTCCTGATCATACAATCGGTAAGCCCACCATAACGCATTCTTTTCCCCTAGGTTTAAATTTGCCTTTTTGACGTTTGTCCAATACAATAGCCGTAGAACCAAAACTCCTTAAATGGGATACAAATGGTTTACTACCATTAAACATTTCGTACGGCGTTGAACCATCTAGAGCTCGAGTTGGTGCTCTATTTCTCAAGTATTTTGCTGTGTTTACCGCCTCTGCCCACAAGTGTTCGCCAAGATTTGCTTCGGCCAGCATACACCTTGCCATCTCAATTTAAGTGCGTTTAAATCTTTCCGCAATGCCGTTCTGCTGTGGTGTATACGGCACAGTCAATTGGCGTAATATTCCTATTTCCTTTAAATAACAGTCAAAGGCATTGTTCACAAACTCGGTCCCATTGTCGCTTCTAATTATTTTTATCTTTTTTTCTTTTTGCCTCTCTATCATAGTATGGAATTCCCGAACTTTTGAAAAAACTTCATCCTTGCTCTTCAAGAAGTAAACGTGGACATAACGTGTCCTGTCATCAATAAATGTCAGCATTTACTTCACGCCTCCAATTGATGTTTTATTCATGAGACCGCAAACATCCGTATGGATTATTTCCAAAGTTTCAGCAGCCCGACTTTCAGAGTTGTTGAATGGCTTTTGAGTACATTTACTTTTCAGGCAAATAGAACACTGGACACTTGACGGTTTTGAAAACCTCATACCACGTACTAGTTGTTTATTGACCAATTCTCTTAGACTGCCAAAATTAAGGTGACCATATCGAGAATGCCATTTGGAAAAATTTACCATAAAAAATTCCTTTTGAAAAGCTTAGGATATTTCAAGTCATCGACTGAAAAATTTACGATATCAAAAGTTTTCTATAAAAAATATTTTAAAAAAATCTTCCATTGAAAAATTTACGATATCATAAATTTTTTATCAAACATTTTACGATAATAAACATTTTCTAATGAAAAATTTACCATATCACATTTTTTCTATAGAAAAAGTTTCAACATTTAACATTTTCATTTGAAAAATTTACCTTATCAAAAATCTTCTTATCAAAAAACTTACTATGTCACAAATTTGAATAGGAAAACTTACGATATTACCATTTTTTTTAAATTTACGATATTAAAATTTTTCTATACAATATTACAAATTTTCTTTCCAAACCCTTTATAAAAAAAAACTTATCTTATCCACAATTTTTTATTGAAAAATTTACGATAACACAAATTTTTTATCAAAAATTTTACGATAGTAAAAATTTTCTACTGAAAAATTTACGAGATCACATTTTTTCTATAGAAAAAGTTTCAACATTTAACATTTTCATTTGAAAAATTTACCTTATCAAAAATCTTCTATTGAAAAACTTACTATATCACAAATTTGAATAGGAAAACTAACGTTATTACAATTCTTTTCTAAACTTACGATATTAAAATTTTCCTTTACAATATTAAAAATTTTGTTTTTAAACCCTTTAAAAAAAAATTTTTTTTTATCCCCAATTTTTTATGGAAAAATTTACGATATTACTTATTGTCTTTAGTAAAAGAAATTTTCCAGTGAAAATTTAAGATATTGAAAAGTTTATTATATGGAGAATTTTTATTGAAAAACTTACGATATCACATATTTTCTATGACAAATTTTCCGATAATACAAATTTTCTATTGAAAAGTTTACGATATTACAATGTTTCTATAGAAAAAGTAACAATATTTAACATTTTTTTTTGAAAAATTTACCATATCAAAAATTTTCTAATGGAAAACTTACTATATCGCAAATTTCAAAAGAAAAAATAATGATATTAATTTTTTTTTTAAATTTACGATATTTTAATTTCTTTATAGAAGAGCTGCTTTCAATTGACCCAATAACTAGTGCTCAGCTACAGGCTCCCATTATAACAAACTTCTGGCTGACTGAAACTCTTCCAGAGGAGCTCGCGGAAGGCGTGATTATTAATCTTCCTAAAAAAGGGGATCTAACCGCCCGCAAAAATTGGAGAGGCATAACACTTCTGAATATGGCCAATAAAGTTATTGCAAACATAATAAGCAATAGACTATCTACAACTGTTCACCCTGAGCTCAGAAAAGAACAAGCCGGCTTTCGTGCGCACAAATCATGCATAGACCATGTAAATAGCTTAAGGATTATTGTGGAACAGTCAGTAGAATGGAGGTCACCACTATACCTAACATTTATAGATTTTGAAAAGGCATTCGACACCATAAATCACACTTCTATATGGAAAACACTAGCGTGTAAAGGAGTTCCCAATAAACTAATAGATCTCATCAAGGGCCTATACGCCAATGCCACCTGTCGCATACTACATGAGAGACTACTAAGTAAAAAAATTTCTGTAGAAAATGGAGTTCGCCAAGGCTTCGTTTTATCACCACTGCTTTTTAATTGTGTCCTCGATGTAGTAATGAAAAAGGCCACAAGTCATAGACGAGGCATAACGTGGGGTCTGCAAGGACGCTTAGAGGATCTGGATTACGCAGATGACATCTGTTTGCTGACACATTCATTTTCTGATATGCAGTCAAAGCTAACAACTATCTATGAAACCGCACTATCCGTAGGCCTAAAGATAAACATGGGCAAAACAAAAACAATGCGCATGAATGTTAACAACGAGCAAAGGTTTACTATACAATCCCATCAACTTGATGATGTGGAATCTTTCTGCTACCTTGGTAGCATATTCGACAGGAGTGGTGGCTCTGGCGCAGATATCTCCAGCCGAATAAATAAAGCTCGTCAATCATTTGGGCAACTAAATCCTGTGTGGAACTCGTCATACATGTCACGTCGTACAAAGCTAAGCCTGTTTAATTCAAATGTAAAATCCACCTTGTTATATGGATGCGAGACGTGGAATGCAGCAACTAGAGACATACAAGCCATACAAGTTTTCATAAATAAATGTCTACGCAAGATTCTGCGGGTATACTGGCCCTCAACAATTTTCAACACTCGACTGTGGTCAGAAACCAACCAACAACCGATTCAAAATGAAATCCGCAAGCGAAAATGGTCCTGGATAGGTCACACTTTGCGAAAACCACCAGAAGATATAGCAAAACAAGCTTTAGAGTGGAACCCACAAGGCAGTCGCCGTTCAGGACGTCCATCGCATACCTGGAAACGCCAGATAACAATTGAGATGTCCAAACTAAACCTAAATTGGAATGAACTTAAACATCGAGCATCGGATCGAGAATATTGGAAGCAACTTGTTTTGGCCCTATGCTCCTTGTAGGAGTTTAAAGGAACTAATATATATATAGAAGAATTTAAAATCTTCTATTGAGAAACTTATTTAGTCATAAATTTTCTATGAAAAAATTTACGATATTACTAATTTTCTTTGGAAAAACTTGCCAAAATGAAAAATTTTCTACTTAAAATATTACAAATTTTTTATGGAAATATTACAAATTTTCTATGGAAATATTTATGAGATTACAAATTTTCTGTTGAAAAATTAGTTGAACAATCAGACTACAAAGTTGTGCAAACGTAATTTCTAATTTGTGAGAATTATTTATTGTATGTTTTCTTAAATGTTATCTTCCTGAAAAGAGGTGATATTTGATAAAAATTATTCCAAAAAAAATTTTCTTACATGGTCCGTAATCTAAGGAAGAGTTCAAAGAGCAATATGTTATTCGAATTAACGGTAAATTTTGATTTTGTTTTAATCATTATTCAGTTCAATTATTATAGTTTGACTAAAAAATCCAAAAAACTACTTCTGTTTTTTTCACGTTCGAACCGATACTTCTTTTGCCATTATGTTTGGCCTAGAATGGCGCCCTCCATAAACTTTAGCATAGATAACAGTGCTTTCTCAGTGCTATAATTTAAGGGTTAAGAGAACGTAAAAATATTTGTTGTTTAAAATGTTATGGCAATTTTGATGCGTACGACTGTCACGTTCAACACTTTGGATTTGCCCATATCATACATTTTCTAAAGAAAAATTAAAAATTTTATTTCTTTTCTTTAGAAAAGTTAACACAATTTCATTAATTTTTTAAACTTACTGTAGGAATTGTACCGTTTGTACGTAGTAGCCGACGATGTTGATACGATGTAAAATTATAACGTATTATATTTTATACAAAGGTACATAAAAGCTGGCGCAAAAGTCGAACGTCGACCTCAATCTAATTCTATTTCATTCGTATTGGCATAAAAAAACAATATGAAAAAACAATGCGCTTATGACCGAATCGTGGGTAAATAAAGCGAGTTTTAAGAAATTGACGGCGTTACCTCATGCGTCCTTTAGACATACGAGCCTAATGTGACAAAACACCGCAAGAAATTTAGGTGTAATTTTCAACAAAACTTTAACTTGGTTTGACCATATTAATCAGGTATGTGGTAAAATATACCGTATGTTACGTAATTTGTGGGCCACCCAACATTTCACCCCAATAAATATAAGAACTTTGTTAGCAAAAACTTATCTTCTGGCTACTCTATTATACGGCTCTGAAATCTTTGCTGGATGTTCCTCTGTAGATAAGAGGAAGCTCGACACCACTTATAATAACATTATTCGGTATGTTTTCGGTTTAAAAAGATTTGACAGAGTTTCGGAATTCTCTAGTAGATTTATGGATTTATCTTTCAATAACCAAATAAAAATGAAATGTCTCATTTTTCTACACAAAATCATAATTACAAAAGAACCAGAATACCTTTTTAATCGAATACGATTTGCCAGATCTCGTAGAGGAAGATATATTATTCAATTTCGGCATCGAAGCCATGCATCTGAATGCCAATTTTTGGTTTTTAGCATACGTCTCTGGAATCAACTCCCAAGTCATATCCAAAACACAAACAACGCAATAAATTTTAAGAAAATGCTAATTGATTTCCTAAAGTAATTTTAAATCAATCTTTTTATTTCGATTAGTTAAATATATTTGTGTTAATTGTTACTACACACATATACTTTTATTTTTATTATTATTTTTTTTTTTTCTTTTCAACATAAATTGATCTTAGTTTTTTTTGTATTTTTTCGGTTTTCTAAAAATTAATGTATTTTTTTCCCCCAATAATAATTTTGTAAAACTTTTGACATTTTATATTATTATTTAACATCTCTGATTCCAATACTGTAATTTATAAGATATACTTATCTTGTTGTATTAGAAAATCGATATTAAATAAATAAATAAATAAATAAAAAAACATCAAGAGCAAAGAGTTACCTTGCTTAGGCTTTCTACAAAAATATTTAAGAAATGTTAAATAACATTTTTTTTAACGTTTAGATTAAATTTAAAAACTTTTGTAAAAGCCATTTAAGCCTGAATAATTTTAATATTTCAAATGGTATTTACTAAGCAACCAAAATAAAATTAAAATATAAAATTAATTATTTAATCATTTTTAAACATAAACCGCTTAAAATATTCCACCTTCTCCACAAATGTTTCAAAATGTTGCAGCAAATGCGGGTTGTAAAATTAAATTTATATTTATAATCTTTTTTTTTTTTGAATTATATTTTTTTTTTGCTATTTAGTTTCTAAAATTAGAAAATTATTTAAATATTTATAAGTACTTGAGTTGATTCTAAAATATTTTTAAAATTTATTTTTTGCCTATTTGTTTATAATGCATTGTTATACTCTTTACCGAAGTTAAAAGGGTCTATATGTTAGTTTGTCATTCCGTTTGCAATTTCTGCAATATTGATCTTAGACCATATAACGTATAAACATGTATACTAGGCTCTTATGAGAAGTGAAGTTGATTTAACGATGTCCATCTGACTGTATGGGTAGTTGTCTGATGAAAATTGTTTTACGAAGACCCCAGAAGTGATGGGGACCTGGTTGTTTAATATTTCTGTCACATCTGCTCCACATAATTTTGCTAACGAAAATCAGCCAGTAAATGTCTGAGATCTGAGCCAAAAACGACGAATGGGTCTAATTTTTTATATAAATGTTGCTGTTTTTTATATACCTATCACCAGGGATGGGCAACAAGTATCGATATTTCAAAAAATTTATTTAAAAAAAAAAACAATTATCTATATATATCGCTGATATTTAAAGTTCTCATATATCAATATTTATTTACGACTTTCAAATTATGAAAAAAATTAGAGTGCTATATTTGGCTGTGCCGAATATATGTATATAACCTCCACCCACAGTTCGAATATTTCAGAAGTGGGCTTGTTATGGGACCTTAAGTGAATTATGGACCAATCATCATGAAATTAAATAGTGTGATTCCTAGTCCTATCAAACTCTGAGGTATTACATTTTATTCTGATAGCATTGTTTATTACGGTTTAAGGCGTACTAAAAGGTTTTCCGAGAGTAAAGTTTATATGGGGCCTAGTGTAAATTATAGACCGATCTTCACGAAATTTGACAGTATGACTTCTAAAACGAATTTGCTCAAAATCTAATGTCACTCCATGCATTCTTTCGCCATTTTTGTTAGTTTTTGTAACAAAATTATGAATTTTTTAAGGTTGTGGTTTCACCACCCGATTTTGCTGGATTTCAATCCCAAATTGCTTGGGATGACTACAAGTAATTTGACAACTTGTACGGTCTAGTTAGTTCATTGTTTTGAGTTTTCAAAAGTGAGCGTTTTTACAACAGACGGACAGATGATCGGAAAAGCGGACAGACAGATGGACATGGCTTAATCGACTTAGAATTACTCAAGGAGCCAGAATATTTATACTTTATAGGGTCTTAGAGGTATAATAAACAAGTTTCATACTGAATGAAAAACTAAGTATACCCTCATTCTAGACATACCTACAAAACTTTTAGAAATATAATCAAATCTTGTCGAGTTTCGGGAATTACCGAAATTTCAAATAATGGACTTTTGACATTGTTATCAGATAAACCTAAGCCGTTTTAAATTGTTCATTTGATGTCTTTCTTTAGTGAAAGAAGAACAATTGATGACAAAACAGGAAGGCCAGATAAAATTTTATATTATAAACATACAAAAGGTGGATTCGATGCATTTGACCCAATGTCTTCTGTGATGTCATATCCATGGAAAAACTGCAGATGGCCAATGACAATGTTGGATTGAATAATGAACATGATGTTTATAATTAATCTTACAGCACAATTTCTGCTAGTCAAAAGTCTTTAAGTCGCTGAGAATATATAAAGAAACTTGTATCGTTCTTAAAAACACCAAAGCAAATGTGACTTGAAACTCCCACAAAATTATTACTTTTTAACATTCAAAATTAAGTTTCTGATATCATCATTCTGGCAACGATGTTTAAGTTGGTTATTTTTATAAAAATTTTTAAATGTCTAGACTTTTTTAAATAGCAAATCCATAGGTACATGTATAGCGAAGTTGATTCAACGATATCCGTCTCTTTTTCTACATATCTGGAGTACGGCTAGAGCCAAAGGTTAAAGCACACAACATCCGACAAAATGTGGGCTTTATTGGAGAAGTGGGCGTGTGCGACTTATTTCTATATTCAGAAAGGTATTAATATAAATTTCTGTTCTTATTGTACTATTGTGAAGGGTATATAAGACTCGGCACTGCCAAATATAGCTTGTTTTTTTTTTTTTTTTTGTTATAAATTTGTTGTCATTTTCATTGTGTCATGTGTACGAAAACATTGAAATGAATTGCATTATTAAATATAAATTAATACTAGAAATTGATTATAAAGCACAAACTTTGCTATATGCGTGTATAGGGGTGTATGTAGTTGTAGGGTTTAGGGAATGTTAATATTTAATAGTGGCTGTATGTTGTTATTTGTAGTTTCCCAAAATTAAGGGTGTGTTTTTGAGATCTCAGTAAAACTAGGCTTAGTTAATCTGAAAAGAGGTTTGTGCCGCCATTAGCAAGTTCGAAGCAAAATATTGACGGAACTGCTGAGTTATGCTTAAAATGCTGGTTTTTAATAAAATAATAAAAGAAACACATTTCGCTTGAAAAATCCGCGTTTTTGGCACTGTTAAGCTAATCAAAAATTTTATTCACATCTCAACAACCCGGCCTAAAAGTTTTTTACCAGTTTAGATAATTTCAGTGTTTAGTGCCTTTTTAAAATTGTATTACCATTCTTTTCGTGTTTGAATAAAGTATCAACATTAATGGCAATACAATTAAATTTATTTAATTAACTGCACATACATATCAAATGGGGAAACTGAAAAACTCTGGGTACACCTCTGTTGTTTACGCACAATATACAAACAATATAAACAAACACTTCATACATACAAAAGTGCGAATTTTATTGAAAAAAGAGTCAAATAAGCGATGCCATAATTTTTTAAAAACAGTATTTCCATAGAAATATTTATGTCCTTGTTTATATTTTGTCCCTTTTTCTATAGAAAAAAATTTTGCTTGGTCGCTTTTGTCATCAGTTCAATATTTGTAAAAAAAGTAATGTCGCTTGGTCTTTATTCCTGCAAGAGTATTGTCCCTCGTTTCATATTTTTAAATAATTTTTGTCGCTTGCTCAATATTTCCATAGAAATATTTTTTTCGGGTCGATATTTGTATAAAAATATTGTCACCAGATCAACGTAAGTATTTATAAAAAATATTGCCGCCTGGGCCATATTTTCATAAAATTATTGACGCTCAGTCCAAATTTTCACAGAAGAATTTTCGCTTGGTTGATATTTTAAAAGAATTATTGTCGCATGGCCAATAAGTCTAAAGAAATATTTTTGTCCGATGAATATTTGTATATAAACAATGTCGCCTGATCAATATTTTTATAAAAATACTAGCTGACCCGGTCTACGTTGCTGGCCCTAAGTAAACATTAGTTTTGTATTACCACACGATTTAAATTGTGCATTTAACGAAATTTACGGCCTTTAAAATAAAAATCCATGGAATACCTATCATAAATTTTTTTTAAAAAATAACTTACATATGGTGTGGATATGGGCTCAATCAAAAAAGAATAAGTTGGACCATGGCGATAATTTTAAAGAAAAAATCGTCAAAATCGGTCAAGCCGTTCTCAAATCATGCTCTTAATAGAAAAAGTGGGCGTAAAAGTAGGCGTGGTAATTTTTTCTTTCGATGAAAACGTAAAATAAGTTAATACGAACAGTTAAAAGAAAAATTAGTCAAATCGATGGAGCAGTTTTTTGATTTTAGGTAAATCGAAAAAAGTGGGCGGGACAAAATTTTCTTTCCGTAAAAACCTAAGTTAAACCATGGCGATCATTTTGAAGAAAAAATCGTCCAAATCGGTCAAGTCGTTCTCCAGTTATGCGCTTAATAGAAAAAGTGGGCGTAAAAGTAGGCGTGGTAAATTTTTCTATCGATGAAAACTTAAAATGGATTAATACGAACATTTGAAAGATAAATTAGTCAAATCAAAATCGTCCAAATCGGTCAAGTCGGTCTCCAGTTATGCGCTTAATAGAAAAAGTGGGCGTAAAAGTAGGCGTGGTAAATTTTTCTATCGATGAAAACTTAAAATGAATTAATACGAACATTTGAAAGATAAATTAGTCAAATCGATGGAGCAGTTTTTTGATTTTAGGTAAATCGAAAAAAGTGGGCGTAAAAGTGGGCGGGGCAAAATTTTCTTTCCGTAAAACCCTAAGGTGGACCATGGCGATCATTTTAAAGAATAAATCGTCCAAATCGGTCAAGCCGTTCTCAATTTATGCGCTTAATAGAAAAAGTGGGCGTAAAAGTAGGCGTGGTAAATTTTTCTATCGATGAAAACTTAAAATGGATTAATACGAAGATTTGAAAGAAAAATTAGTCAACTCGATGGAGCCGTTTTCTGATTTTAGGTAAATCGAAAAATGTGGGCGTAAAAGTGGGCGGGGCAAAAGTATCCTATGTCCGTCTCCTGGTTCTAAGCTACCTCCCTAATAATTTTCAGCCAAATCTGTTCTGCCGTTCTCGAGTTATAAGTGGTGTAACTAACACGACTTTCTTTTATATATATAGATTTTCGCCTGGGCTACATTTTTATAAAAGTACTAACTGTCTGGTCCCGGCGCTGCTCGGGATTTTTTAAATAAAAATAAAAAATTAAATATTGGAGAATTCTGTTAATAACTTGACCCCAGCGCTATCTGGAGGTTCAAAATTTTATCAGAAAACTTATTTTTGTTTAATAAATATATTTCAGTAAAATCGTACCATAAATAAAACTGTCGTAATGCAGAGTCCGACCTAGATAGGTGGTTAAACTCCCAATATATAATAATTTATTGTCCAAAGTTTGGTGTCAATCGGTCCAGCGGTTCTTGAGTTTAAGGAGCACATACACGGCACAACCGTTTTTATATATATATAGCTAAAGGCTTGGTCAATACCAATACAGATGTATTGTCACTTAGTTGATAATTCGAAAGCATTATTGTCGCCTGTTATTTTGTTCTGTTGTTTCCTTTAGAAATAAGGTGCTTTAATCAATGGCAAATATTGTTGCCAGGTCAATATTTCTATCAAAAAAGGTGTATGTCAGGTCAATATTATCCAAGATGACAATTTAAAAAAAAAAAAATATTGTCTTCTGATCAATATTTCTTAGCAAATATTTTCTCCTACAAATATAACTATTAAAATTATATATAGCTTGGGCAATATTCCTGCAGAAATGTTGGCGCTTCGAATATTTTTGAAGAATGTATCAAAATTTACAGCAACGTTTGTCAAGAAAGAAAAATAAAAGCAAAGGGTACATAAGTTTGTATTTACGTTTTTAATTCCTACAAAATTGGTTATAAATCCTATAAAGCAAAAATTAATTACTATATTCTGGGTCCTTATGAGAGGATTAAACCAGCGGTCACCCCAAAGAGAGACCGTTAAAAATGTGCATGTAGTGGTCAGTGCATATTGTGTGCAATGAAACACCAATTCTAGAAAAGAGAGGGAAATAAATTTACTCGCTTGAGACATTAACTATGTGTTTTGTTTTGGTTTTTTAATAACAAAAGCGACGACGACCTGCTTGTTTGAAAGCTAGCATACAACTGAATGAAATTTTGGCTTTTTACAATTGTTTCGTTAACCTTCTTGTTGTGTGTGTGAAATTCACGAAAAGTGCTCGGCCCCTGGGGGCATAGCGTGATGATCGTTGGATTAAACGATATCCTTCTCTCTATTTGTCTGTTGAAATGATGAGTTTTACGAAGACCCCAGAAATGACGAGAACTAGGTTGTTGAGAACTTATATCATATGTGCTCCGCTATTTAATTTCCATAGAAGGCTGAGATATAAGCAAAAAACCACGACTGCATCTTATTTTACACATAAGCCTCTTTTGTTTTTTTTTCTGCATATTTGGAGAACGGCAAGAGCCAAGGATTCCAAATAAGCTACAAACATCTTTGTTATCAATAGACAACATCCGACAAAATATGAGCGAAAGTGGAGGAGCGGGCGTGGCACAAAATAAAAGACAAATGTTGTAAGTTCGGTACGGATAGCTGGGCTATCAATTCATAACCTCTCTTTAATTATGGGCGGGATTGCAGAAGTGGGCGTGCAAGCATCTTGGTTATCAATAGACAACATATGACAAAATGTGGGCAGGATCGGAAGAAACTCATACATATACATAGATATGTCGCTTAAAAAGAAGTGTTTTAAACAAAATATGTATTGACGAATTTTATTTTAACACTGGTTGACAATGTGCGTTAGTGGTTGAGTGGTCTAGTGCGCTGCACCATGATGGAAGGTTAACAAGATTCGGCATAGCCGAATAAAGCACTTTAACTTGTTTTTATTTTAAAAGAAACAACTTTTACTTCCTATTTTTTAAGAGAATTTTCTTTTATTAGTAAAATTATTTGGCATCGAGTGTTTGATGGAACAATAACAAATAATGCAAATTTTTTTTGTTGCTTAATACTTTTATTTTATCCTGCCAAGTAACATTATTTGTATATAAATATACTCGTTTAAATTATAAATAACATTAAAGATAAATAGTTAACAATATTGTAAAACATTTTACATTTAGTTTTGTGACCGTGTGTATGTATGATGCATGCGTATGTGTGTGTGTGTGTTAGTTTGTGATATAACAAAACAAATGCTTAAATGGTGTCACAAATTAAATATTAATGAAACACAAAAAGGTGCTTTAAAACACATGCATAAATACACATACATAACACTGACACACACACACACACACATAACTTTTGGATAGACTCACTCACATGATTTTAGTGACATGTAAAATAAAACACTCACATGTTTTTTCGATAAATTTTGCATTTAAAATTTAAATAAAAGGATATCAAATATAAATGGAACATTTAACGTTAGTTTAATGTAAACTAAAACACAATTTCATAAACAAATGTAAATGTGTGCGTGTTTGTATGATTACATGCGAGTATTTAAAAACATTTTTAATGAAAATATGTAGGAACAAATACATAAAACTAATAAAATTATCAATTACTAATGTAAATGGTAAAAGGGAAATTCGAACAAGCCTTATTGGTTAAAGGCTTATTTTAATTTTTTTTTTTTTTTTTAATAATTTATTTTTAATTACACATAAAATGCTTCATAAAAATAAAAAAAAGGATTAAAATAGGGGAGAATTTTTTAATTTCGTTACAAAAATTTAATTACAGTTTTAATGGAGAGTTGATGGAATGAATGCCAAAGAATTTTTTCCGTTGAAAAATTATCGATAACACAAAAGTTATTGACTGTATGACGTATACAAGAATCAATAAGAACTTAATTTTATTGTAGGAACATTTTTTAATAGCACATTTTTATACAAAATAATTATTGATAACTTAATACTTTAATAAGTCAAGTATCGATGACTTAATTTTTTTAAGGAACAATTATAGACAGCCGAATAATTTTATAGAGAAGTTATGAATAACTTAACTTTTCTACTGGAAAATTATAAATTTCTTAATTGTACTAGAGAAAAATCATAAATAATATAATATTTCTAAAGAAAAATTACACAGGCCAACACTCAATTTGCTTCTTTGAATTTTTTTGGCAATAACTATAACAGAAAATAAAAAATTTTTTGAAAAAAAATTTGGGTAATTGGTAATTGGAGGTAGTGCTGGAATACTATCGATATTTTCTACTATCGATAGTTTAGATTTCACTATCGATATTACTATCGACGGAACGTTTGTACTTGTGCAGGAAAACTTTAATTATATTTTTATAAGGCTGCAGTTCGTTGTTTTTATCACTTTATTGAATGAATGAGACGTATGTATGAATATACGCACGTTATTTTAAATGACAGTTTTTTAAAAATTTATAAGTACCTTTCTGAAAGAACCGAAGTAACAGGGACTATAAGATATTCCATTGCAACTTTAAAAAATTGTCTAAATTCTAAACCCAAAAAGGTAATCAATCTAATGGTCGTTCATTGTTTTGTCTAATACGTGCAATTGCATTTGGATTTGCATATTTTTACAACATTACAAAAATATTTGACATTTCAATCGCTATATAAACATGTTAAATTTCGACTTAAAGGCCTTTAATTAGCAGTAAAAAGTACTGCTAGGTCCCAATTTACATTATACCATTTTTGTCGTTGCGATTATTGTCGTTTCTTCTTTGAAGTCGGTCTGATATTTACATTGTACGATTTTTGTCGTTAAAACTTTTTCTGTGCAACCGAACTTCAATATATTTTTCGTCAAATGAGAGCACAATGAGAGAAGGAATGGGCGAACAAAATGAATCGAAGAGTACACTCGCTTGTGTACCCCTTTAAATTCCTCTCTCCACTCTCGCCTATAAGGTAAGAATCGCAACGACAAAAATCATTTAATGTAAAAGCAGACTAAGCAATCCATACCACTTGCCATTCTTGTTGTTTGCATTCATTGCTGTAATTCAGCGCGAATTAATAATAGCAAGTAAAAATTTGCGGCAAAAAACTGTGTGTGTACAGTTGCTGTTAGATGTCTTCATAGCTGTATTTCAAATAATAAAAATATCGATATTTATATTTTTCCTATCGATATTTTAAGAATATCGATAATATCGATAGTCTATCGATAATTTCCCAGCACTAATTGGAGGTCATAAGTGGAGGGTATAAAAAAGAAGCAAACATTTTTTTTTAATTTTTTCGGGCTGTGTTATCGGCAACTTAACTTTTTTATAGAAAAAAAAAAAAAAAATTTTACAAAAACTAAACTTGTATAGAAAAATTTACGATAACTTTATTTTTCTATAGGAAAGAACCGACTTAACTTAATTTTTCCATAAAAAAAATTTCGATAACTCAATTTTTTACTAAAAAAATATGGAGAACACAATTTTTTAATAAAAAAATTATTGCGATCATAATTTTTCAATAAAAAAATTATTGAGATCATAATTTTTTGAAAAAGAAAAAAAAAATTATTGAGATCATAAAACAAAAGAAACCGGTTACTAAAAAAATTTGTAAAGAAAAATTACCAAGAGCAGAAGTTTTTTATAGAAAAAGTTATATATGTATAATAATTGAAAATTAAGCTATCGATTCTTTGTTAGGAAAATAATTGATTTATCGATAACATCTGCGTAAAAATATATCGATAACTTCATTAAAAAAATAAATGAACGAGAACAAAAAAATTATCGGCATCATAATTTCCTTTTAGAAAGTCTAGGAAGAAAAGTTATCGAGATCATAATTTTTTTAAAAAAATTATCGAGATCATAAATTTGCAATAGAAAAATTATGGAGATCTATAGAAAAACTATCGCGATCAAAATTTTTGTATAGAAAAATTATTGAGATCATTATTTTGCAATAGAAAAATTTGTACTGAAAAATTATCGGAGTCAAATCTTTTTCACAAGCTACCGAGATAAAAATTTTTTAATAATTAGTATGGTGGTAATTTTGTATTTTTGTTCTTTAATCCAAATTTTCAATATATTTAATCACGCTTCAGTTCATCAAATTTAATTTTCATTAAATTATTTTTATGAAGAAAGGAATTTTACAACATGAAAATTAATTAAAATTGTTATTGATAATCATTCATTCTTGACTGACCTGAGATTCGAACCCAGGAGGCTGGTTACCCTGACATGTTTCGATCGCTACCACTCGATCTACTCAAAGGGATTTGCCGTCTTACACTCGCAGCTATCGACGACTGCTGACGTCAATAGTCCAAAAAATTTTTTTATAGAAATTTTATCAAGATAATAATTCTTCTATAGAAAAATTTTCTTAAACTTAATTCTTCTAAAGAAAAATTTAAGATATGTACCTTAAATTTTGTATTAAAAATTTGTTTGATATGTTGGTTTTACATACATATTAAATATTTCTTTTTCTTCTTTTTAGATAGTATTTTTGTTATCCAAAATGGAATATGTTATAGGATAATCTTTAATTTATGTTAGATATGCCGCTTGTTATAGTTTTCTTGTTTGTTGGCCCTTAAGGTTTTAAGCCCTCAAGTAAATAAATAAAATAAATAAATTTTTCTTTAGAAAAGTTTCCGATAACTTAGTTTTTCTAAAGAAATGTTATCGATAACTTAAATTTCCAAAGGATAAATTATCGATATGAATTTTTTTATAAAAGAATGCTCGATAGCAAAATTTTTCGATAGAAAACATTTCTATAACTTATTTTTTTATAGACAATTTATCGATAACTTAATTTTCATATAAATATTAACGATAACTTGATTTTTTTTTTTTCTAGAAAATTAATATTAGAAGAATCAAAATCTGCAAAAATTTACATAAATAAATGAAACAGTATTAATTTAAGAACAATAAACCAAATTTTTTTTTGTTTGTTTGTTTGTTTATATTCAAACAAAGTTTACTCTTCACACTTAACATATCTTTTTATAAAATTTGACCCTGTAGTACTGATGTTTGTTTCGAACACGTGATTTTCTTACCTTCAAAGGGCCACTTCTTAAAAAAAAGAAAATTAAGAGACCAAATTATATTTTTATAACCCGTTTAAACCAAAACTTACGAACTTACGATATTTCAAGCAAAATCAGTTGTTTTTAAATGATTTCGCATACAAAAAAAAAAAATCTACTTGGTGACAAGATTTTTAAGAAATCTACGCAAAATCCAATTGTATTTAGAGATGCAACTATGGCGTTTTTCATACAGTGCAAAATAAAATTCATCGCTGTTCGATATTCATCTAGATCGCCGTTTAACGTGGAAAAGCCATATAGAGGCAAAATTAACTCAAATGAAACTAAAAGCCATCCAAATTCATTGGCTTATTGGAAGAAACTCTGTCCTTAGTCTCGACTGCAAACTTCTTCTTTACAACTCCATCTTAAAGCCAATCTGGTGCTATGGTATTCAGTTATGGGGCACTGCCTCGGCCTCTAATATCGAAAAAATTCAAAGGCGCCAAAATAAACTACTTCGAATAATCACAGCTGCCCCTTGGTATGTTAAAAACTCAAATATTCACAAGGATCTCAATGTTCCATTAGTTAAAACTATGATTACGAAATATGCAGTAAAATACTTAAAAAGGCTCGAAATGCACCCGAACCCACTAGCACGAAATATTTTAAATGATAGCGGCCACACTCGCTTAAGAAGAAGAGACACTGCGGCACTTGTCCAATTAGATGAGCGATAAACACCTATAAAAGTGAACAGAACCCGCGATGAACAAAATTTTTGTCTGGCACTGGCAGGACAAAAAATAATATTAGGTTAAGATTTGATTAATTATTGTTAGTTCATATTTAATATATGAAGATTCAATAAATAAATAATGAAAAAAAAAAAAAAAAAAATCGCTGTTCGAGAAAAAAATAACACTTTAATAAAACAAACTTGTTAAAATTCTTTAGAGATTTAATTGGCCCATTTTTTGCTGAAAGAATTTTCCCTTTCAGAACTTTGGGGCAATATTTCCAAGTTTATACTTATGTTTATTCCCTGTCAAATGTATTTATTTAAATAAATTTCATTTTCTTTCCCTAAACCCCTCTCTTTTTCCGAGGGGAAAAAGCAACGTAAAATATCGTGCTTATCTCAATTACCACAACTAATGTAAAATTCATATTTGCCTGATTTACTGCTGTCTTACGTGTCAAAAGTGATTTTCTACGTTATTCAAAACATTCCATCCCTCAACCGCATACAAGTACTCTGTTTGTTGTACTTTTTGTATGCTTCTTTTCTGCTCTTGAGCCAAATCGTGGTAGCTTGAAGGTGTGAGGGAGTGTAAGAGAGCGTGTGTGTTTCTTAAAATTCGAATACACACTTAGATAAATATATGTATGTGTATTAAACACACAAACGTAATCATTAACCAGAGTTTGCAGATATGGCAACTCGGCACCGTTTTAACTGAGCTGCAGGACCGATATTTTGCATTTGCACTTTTGCAAGCCTAATAATGATCTCCGCTAAGGTACTTTTTTTTGAAAAGAATATTATAAAATAAATAATTTACTATAATGTAATTTTGCTTTAATAGCACTATTTGTTTATCTTCATAATTTTTCCAATCAAATATTTAAAATTAAGAAACTTTTATTTGTGGAATTTTATAAACAACAAGTATTTCTTTAGAAAGGCACATTACAGTTCGGCCAATCTGACAATGGGATTGACCCCAATCAAATTTATTATACATAATAAAAACAAGTTATAAACTATAGTCGGTTAAGCTCGACCATAAATTACCCTACACTACAGTATTTAACAACAAATTTTCGCGAGTCTAACCTATTTGGGACCCACAGGCAATCATGGTCTCGCCAAAGCCAAATTATGTTAGACAAGCAACCTCTTCTTAGAGAATAAATAAAACAGATTGAAGAACACAATTTTTCTACGGGTCCTTACCCAGCGGTTACTAGAATGAGTAAAGAGGACTAATAGAAGGCCTTATAAAGCAGTCACAAGCAGTCAGAAGCCCTTCTCGCCGCATTCCATACTTATTTATTTTTTACACAGGTTGTCATTGGGCGCAAGTCCTTCCACACTTCCTTTAAAAACAACTTCGATCCCTTCCCAAAGAAGGGAGTAAGGAAGGTCACTTAAAATAAAAAGTAAATTAAACTGAACACCTTCCTTTCTCCCTTCTCAAAGAAGGGAGTAGCGAATGTGTACTGAATATTTCAGAAGGTATTTTAAAAAGGAGTTTACGCCTTCTAGAAGGCATACTTCTGAAGGCAGGATATCATGCGAAGCGAATCTTTTAGAAAGGAGTATAGAGGCCTTAAAAAAGGCCTGCCACTTGCGGTCCTTTCAATATTTACCGCTGGGTTATTAGCACAAACTGGTAAATATTTGTATAAATACCTTATTTTAATAGATATTCGAATCCATGCATTTGAAATGATAGCAGACAATCCTGAAACTCGGACAGAACTAACATCAGATAGAAATTTATTGAAAGTTGTAACGGAATTTATCGCGGAAGTATTCGAACCGGTGGTTGAATTCACACTTTCAGAAGTACTACTATAATTTCATTTAATAATTCATAGAAACCTCTTAGCTGACTTGATGATGACTGATGTTTCTAATGTATCTTTAATCTTTTGCGGCTTGGACGTAAATGCATTTAATTTTTTTTTTAAGTTTTTTATACCCCACATCTGATTTGTAATATTGCTTTCTTTAAACTGAATATTTTAACTTAAGTGCTTCTTTTCACAAAACACGCGTTTTTTCGGTTAAGGTTCGGCGGCAACGCTGAGTAATCATTTAAATTTATAAACAATGTTCACACATAGAATACCAAACAACAACAAAAACGAGAACAACATTGTCTTGGTTTTGAGGAATCATGACATCAGCAAGTAAATGTTGATTAATACAAAATAAAAAGCATACAACATCAAGAGTTAGTAACAGTGGTGTCATATTAGGGGATTATTACCCAAATTTGGGATATTTTGTTGCAAACGGGGATACAAACTTTTATTTGGGGATATTTTTTCATTCTATTTTTTTACTAATGGCCGATTTCACCAGTTTATTTAAATATCAGCTAATGTTTCAGATTCGTTCTTCATGTCAAATAAAAATAAAACTATATGAAAAACTATATTCAAATATGTTTGTATTGATATTTAAATAGAATTATGGCTTGTGGAAAAACAATTTTTACTATAAAAATTTATGACCTGCAAGCAGTGTGACTATATTTGCTTTTTTCGAGCTAAATTTAGCTTTATTTTTTCCTTTTTAGCTTAAGGTATTTCATTAAGCTTTAAGCTTTTTTCAGCTTTTTTCAACGATGCATTTAGCTTTTCCTAGCCTTTTTTTAATTTCAATTTCGTGTTAATTTATATTTAAAAAAAAAAAAAAAAAAAACAGTTTATCCGAATAAACTTATGTGTGGTTTAGTTAAAAGGGTAATAGTCTGGCAGCGCAGAAGAAATCGCTGTTGCAGATTTGATTTACATAGATAACAGTGCTGCGAGGGGAAGAGTAAACAAGTTACGATATTTCCCAAAAAAATTAAGAATTTTTGTGAAAAGTTACACTTCGAAATTTTCTTGAATAAACAGTAAATTTGTGTGATTTATAAAAACAATTCCATATTTCAGTGATAATAGCAAGACCACAAATAAATTATTGAACAAAAGCAAAGCTTATAGTAAGTTTCATGCCTATGCCTATTACATGAGAATTTAAAAATAAGGTTAAGCATACAGTACTTTTCGTTTATAGTCACTACAGTTTTTAGCCACTTTAGCGATATATTACAATTTATAAGTAAATTTAATATAAAGGATTTACGTGATAGTCCATTTAGCGATGAAAGCATATTTGCCAAATACTTATTTCATATATAAGCAGGCATCAAGAGCAAAAGTAAATCGAATTATGAACGTTATAGTTAAATTAGCAAAACAATCTACGTTCTTTTTAATTTTCGAATACTCAAACCATTAAAAGAACTAAGAATTAAATCATTTATTTTTTTCATCATAAAAAAATTAGTTTTGGCTTAGGTATCAGGGAAAAATATCTTGTTTGGCCTTCTTATGAGTGTTGTTGTCGTGGTCGAAATATAGTCTTTTTTAAAGTTGGTATTATGATTGACGCAAATCTCATATATACGGCGAACTTTTTACTTATGTGTTTTACATTTTCGTGGACGTGATTTCGAATTTCAAACGGCTACGACTTTTATCACGACAACGACTTCCATCAGCTATTTTTTTTAATTTCTGCTAGTAAAAATTTAACTAGTTAAAGGTGCTATCAGACGGGATGTATTTTACATATGTACTGTCACTTTTCTTACCCATGTGCAATTCCGTATGTATGTCAAAGTTTCCATTTTACATACGATTCATAATTTTTGCTATCACACCTGCTTATGTTTTTCCTTAAGACATAACCTATAAATGTAAACAAAAGCTGACTTTTGTTTACGTTTTAAAACAAACCAGCTGTTTTGTTTATGTTTGCCACAGGAAAATAGAGCGTGTTCTAATCGAAAAAGTTACATATGTATTTCCACATGTATTTTACACATGCAAAGTTTCATATGTATCACACGATGTGTACAACTTTTACAGATGGAAAATTTGACAGTACATATGTAAAATACATTCCGTCTGATAGCACCTTAAGTTATGTTCATACCTATTAAATATTTGACGTCCCTTGTTTTAATAAAAAAAATTATTATCTTTTGCAAAACGTTTAGCTAGATCGAACATCATTATACAGTTTCTTAATTACATTATACAATTATCTTCTTACAAATAAAGTTAAGCAAATCCATAGAAATTGTTAAAAATAAAGCTTAAGTTTGATCAATTTACTGGTCAAGCTTTTTTTGGACTTTTTTTTCGTTTAGTTATATAATTATTCTCAGCTATAATGACATAAGCAATACTTAATCTATAAAAAATATCGAAACAATTAAAAGTTACTACAAGAAGCTATAAAAAAAAAATTTGCTATATTTTTTGGCTTTAAATTTCCTTCTTAAGCTTTTTTTTAAGCTCTATTTCAAACATGATTTAGCTTTATATTTTTAAAAAATCTAATCACACTGCTGGCAAATCTTTCACTAAGTAATGACTTTTTTTCATGTTGTTTGTATATACGGCAAAGCTCGATATAACAAATACTCACTTTAGCAAAAATCCGATATAACGAATAAGCAAATTTTTTCATTAGCTACGAACGATCAATATTTGTTTGTCCCGGTTTAACGAATGGTAAAATGTTTAATGTGGTTTTTTTTTTGTTACAAAGTAATACAACACGTAGATTAGTTTTGAGCGTAATAAAAGAGTTTTTTTTTGAAGCACAGATCACAGTTTGAAGTGTTGTGGCAATGAAAAAATAAAAATTTTAAAAGAATATAAAAAGATGTAAGTCTTTCTCTAATATCGCAAAAGTATGGAATACAAGTCTTCGATTTGCACTTTAAAAAAGATGATTAATACAATTGATTACACAAAATTTTAGTGATGAGAGTATTGCAAGAAAAAGCCGTTGAAGAAAGTTTGTAAGCTTCATACCAACAATCATTTATTACAGATTTTTTAGACAAATAATTTTCCCCAATATGTAAACACGTACTTACGTATGTAAGTTCAATAAACTTGAATATAATATAATATAATATAAGCTCGATTTAATGATAAATGTAGCTTATTTCTTATTTTAAAAAAAGTTCGGTACTACGATTAGTATTGTGGTTATTTTGTTGAACTATTTATGGTTTTTAATCCAAATTTTTAATATTTTTAATCAGGCTTAAGTTCATGAAATTAAATTTTTCATTAAATTATTTTTATGAAGAAAGGAATTTTACAACATGAAAATTAATTAAAATTGTTATTGATAATCTTTCATTCTTGACGTGGCTGGGGCTCGAACCCCGGCCGGAAGGTTACCATGACATGTTTCGATTGCAACCACTCAATCTCCTCAGATGGATTTGCCGTCTTACACTCGCAGCCATCGACGACTGCTGACGTCAATAGTCAAACATCAATCCTTAAACCAAATTGTATTTAAACATTTGGTAGATCGAAATTTGCTTTCCTGAATGATTATCCATTTTAATTGATTTTACATGTTTTTTCCTTACTTCTGTTTTTTCGTACTTTTGTCAAGAATTTTTCTTCAAGTCCAAGTACATTTTTTGTTTTTTTCATTTTGTCTTTTTCTTTTCTGTTGACCTTTTTCAGCACAACTTGAAGGACAAATGTACACATAGAGCTCGTACCCTAGCTTTAACAATAATTAGTATTGTCGTTATTTTGTTGAACTATTTATGGTTTTTAATCCAAATTTTTAATATTTTTAATCAGGCTTAAGTTCATGAAATTAAATTTTTCATTAAATTATTTTTATGAAGAAAGGAATTTTACAACATGAAAATTAATTAAAATTGTTATTGATAATCTTTCATTCTTGACGTGGCTGGGGCTCGAACCCCGGCCGGAAGGTTACCATGACATGTTTCGATTGCAACCACTCAATCTCCTCAGATGGATTTGCCGTCTTACACTCGCAGCCATCGACGACTGCTGACGTCAATAGTCAAACATCAATCCTTAAACCAAATTGTATTTAAACATTTGGTAGATCGAAATTTGCTTTCCTGAATGATTATCCATTTTAATTGATTTTACATGTTTTTTCCTTACTTCTGTTTTTTCGTACTTTTGTCAAGAATTTTTCTTCAAGTCCAAGTACATTTTTTGTTTTTTTCATTTTGTCTTTTTCTTTTCTGTTGACCTTTTTCAGCACAACTTGAAGGACAAATGTACACATAGAGCTCGTACCCTAGCTTTAACAATAATTAGTATTGTCGTTATTTTGTTGAACTATTTATGGTTTTTAATCCAAATTTTTAATATTTTTAATCAGGCTTAAGTTCATGAAATTTAATTTTTCATTAAATTATTTTTATGAAGAAAGGAATTTTACAACATGAAAATTAATTAAAATTGTTATTGATAATCTTTCATTCTTGACGTGGCTGGGGCTCGAACCCCGGCCGGCAGGTTACCATGACATGTTTCGATTGCAACCACTCAATCTCCTCAGATGGATTTGCCGTCTTACACCCGCAGCCATCGACGACTGCTGACGTCAATAGTCAAACATCAATCCTTAAACTTAATTGTATTCTAACATTTGGTAGATCGAAATTTGCTTTCCTGAATGATTATCCATTTTAATTGATTTTACATGTTTTTTCCTTACTTCTGTTTTTTCGTACTTTTGTCAAGAATTTTTCTTGAAGTCCAAGTACATTTTTTGTTTTTTCATTTGTCTTTTTCTTTTCTGTTGACCTTTTTCAGCACAACTTGAAGGACAAATGTACACATAGAGCTTGTGCCCTAGCTTTAACAATAATTAGTATTGTCGTTATTTTGTTGAACTATTTATGGTTTTTAATCCAAATTTTTAATATTTTTAATCTGGCTTAAGTTCATGAAATTTAATTTTTCATTAAATTATTTTTATGAAGAAAGAAATTTTACAACATGAAAATTAATTAAAATTGTTATTGATAATCTTTCATTCTTGACGTGGCTGGGGCTCGAACCCCGGCCGGCAGGTTACCATGACATGTTTCGATTGCAACAACTCAATCTCCTCAGATGGAGACGAAAATCTCAGTTTTAAGAAATAGGCTGACATTATATCATTCGTTATACGGGGCTTTGCCTGTATTTAGATAAAACCTAACTAAAATAATTGTTGCGATAGAAACAGATTAATCCTACTAAGCGTTAGATTCCGTGGATTTGGGCTACGATTTTTAAGATTTGTCTTTAAAAGTAAAGAAGTTATGTTTTTTAACACAAAGAAGTTTATTGCAGCAAATGTTAAAGCGTTTTTTGACCAAATCTAATTTTTTTAAGATATACAAACATTTTTCCCCAACTATTTGCTGAAACCCATTAGGACAGCCCAATCATAGCTGAATTATAAAAAAAATTCAACCAGTTTTGAATATCTATGTTTCAACAGACATTTAGGAATTACAATGGAGAAAAGTGACGTTTATTAAATGTAAAGATTTATTTGAAGGTTAAGTCAAATAAGTATTGACACAACTTTGCGCACTAACAATAATGCAATACAAATTGCTTGAATTATTATTAAGAATAAAAACATATTTTAAAAGTGGCTCAACTTGTTGCGAGACGTTGGAACTAGGGTTTGCTGTTCGGTTTTAACCGAAATCGAAACCGCGGTTTTAAATGCTTAAAATCCGAAAACCGACAAAAAAACCTCGGTTATAGCTTTTACTTTAACAATATATTTATGCTTGAAGAAATTGAAAATTATACCTTAAACTCGTACTTCATACACAAAAATTTTATACATAACAGCCTGCAACAATGACAAAGTATTTCAAAAATCTTAAAATTCAAAATAAGTACTAAGAAGAACAAATGTTACCTTTTTAACTCTTAAGTAGACACCTAATTTGAGTGGCACAAGCTACCACCTGGGTCTGGCTGGGACCAATACTATTTTGTATGGAGTTTTTTTGAATATAGAAAAAACTCATACTAACGAACGACTGGGCAAGGCTGGGACTACTTTTATATGTATGGAGTTTTATGGCTGTAGTAGGAACAGTTCGTCGGGAAATAGAATAATTCTTCGAAAAGTAAAGAAAGAATTCTTATGTCTTGTGTATGTGTTGTAATTATTGTCTCTTTTTGTATTTCAAAAAAAAAAAAGATAAAACGATATAAACGATGGTTACAACTCACCTTAGAAATCACGTGTGTACTTTTCTCTATATCAAAACTAGAATGTTCTACAAAATTATGACAGCAGATCTTTTACAATAAATTAGTGATGTCAACTCTACAGATTGATACAACAGTTTGCTTTTTGATACCTTTCGTTTTGATTTTATTTACTGCACAGGATATATATAGTAGGGAAGGACCTGGCCAGACCCAGGTGTACACTAAATGCACAAAATTTTCATTTGGCCAATTGCAACGCCCACGTTGTTTTAATTTACACTTTTTTCTCATTTTCTTGCAAAAAACACTTTGAATGTGGAATACATAAAGTCTCGTTCTCATAAAAAAACCGGAAAAAAGTGTTACTAAAAGTACCTGAATTAAAACAAATAAAAAATTGTATTACATACAAAAAAATATATATGTTTATGTATAAAGTTTAACTTTGTTATTTTCAAAACCGAAAACCGAACCGAAGCCGACCGGTTTGAATCATTTTAAAACCGAAACCGCGGTTTCACATTTTTACGGTTTTTAGCAAACTCTAGTTTGAACCATCCCGAGAAATGATAACTTTAGAAATACATAACAATAAATAGGGCAGGGGTCTCATCAGCGCATTCGATATCAAGTGAACTATCGAATTTTTTCTGCATACGATTAGGGATGAAACGAAACGAGTAAATACAAGTACATATTCGATACTTTTATATAAATACCAAGTATTTTTGTAATCGATACTTAACAACCGAGTACCAAGTAGTATCGGTAAAAAAATACTCGGTATCGGTCAAAAGTAATCGTTTCACTTTGGTATTGAAATTAATTTTAAATTTTTGATTATTTACCAAAGCTGGAGCAGTAGTAACGGTATCAAGAAATACATTGACCAGCAATCACTAGGGATGCCGATCCCGAATACCGAAATCCCGGGATTATTCTAAAAATTTAAGTCCCGAATCCCGAGATTTTGGGATTAGTAAAAATTCAAAAATTTAATATTAAATCATACTGGTCTGCACCTAATTTTTAACTGGTTCCAAAAAGTCACAAGTGAATAAATGTTACATGCAATGCATTTTGACCCACGAAAACAAAATCAGAAGGTGTGGTCTTTTTTCTAAGTTAATGATAATAGAACTGCGGACGCAAAATGCAAGTTGTCCAAAAAAGTGTTAAAAACTTTAGGAGGTTCTACCAAAGTGGTTTGGACACATATTTGTTTAAGTTTATTTTATTAAATTAATACTTGCATATATATTTGAAATAAAATAAATTAAATATTATCATATAGCATACATTCAGCTATTTATTTACGAATGCGAACATTGGTCTAGTTGGCAGCACATGTTTGCAGTTAAATAAAGTATCAATTACACTAAGCAAGAAATGTACACTTATTTTGAGACAAGCTGGGCACCTGGCGTTTTAACCTAATTGTTGGCGGTTTAATTAAATTCTTAAACTTGGCTCCTGCATCGCATAGAATGCCCCTAGATGGGTCAAATGTATGACCGACTCCACTTTATTTTTCATCCCAATCTTTTATTTTTAACGTACCTACCCGCTATCTCTATTTCTTAAGGGGCTCCCATACAAAATGTTCAATACAGACTAGAAATATATTAAAAAGTCCATTAATGCCCAGGAGCCTCCCCTACAGGGATATGATGTACTACCGACTTCAGTTAGAAAGAAGTAATTTTATAATTTTATTGCGGAGTTTCGTTTTTTTTAGTTTTTTCAATAAGCTAAAGCGTTTTTGAGTTACACGAACATATGTTGTGTAACCTCCTCCATTTTCAAAATAACGGTATATCTCGAAAACCACTGGATTCAGCTAACCCTAATTATGTTAAAACGCCATGTGCCCGGCTTGTCTGTTTTTTCAACTTGCATAGTGTTACCCGACGTCATTAATTTGTTCGAGAAGCTTTTTACAATATAAGTTTTAATATATAATACTTCCATATTACTTTAAAAAAATACATTAAACTGTTTTATTTTGTAATGAGTTTAATTTTCTTCATGCATTAATTTGTTTTAATACTTATACATAAACAATCAATTATAATTATATGAATTTTACAAATTGGCTTTTATATATGAAATCCCGAAAAATCCCGATTCGTCCCGGGATCCCGTTTTTTTAATTAAAAATCCCGAATCTCGGGTTTCAAAAAACCTGGTCCCGTTTGGCACCTATAACCCACATATCGTCTAGGTCCATTTCCTCAATTTTTGACTATAGAAAGTCCGTTATCATCTCGCGATAGCGAACACCATTCGCAGTAATTGCTTGGCCGACCTCATTTTCGAAGAAGTATGGCCCGATAACGCCGCCAGCCGCAGAACTAACTGGGCAGCATGTGCATATGTTTTTCCATTTCTACAGACCCGGTTTGCTGAAATTTGGTAATTTGGTCGATTATGCTGACCAAAAAAATCACGACGAAATGCATTTTGATTGAACGCAAATTTTCGTAAAAAGCTTTAACAATCATAACGCGATGTGTACCTCTTAATGGTAGAAGTAGTCAAATACTGAAACAAAGAAAGATCAATTTAAGTTGCGCTAAAAACTTGACGTTAAGCAGTGACTCACAATAAACATCGTGGATTATTGGTTTACTACCCTTTATTATATATGGGTAAATCCAAAGTGTTAAACGTGACGGTCGTACGCATCAAAAATGCAATAACATCTTAAACAACAAATATTTTTACGTTCTTTTAACCCTTTAATTTAAGCACTGTTATCTATGCTAAAGTTTATGGAGGGCGCGATTCTAGGTCAAAGATAATGGCAAAAGAAGTAGCGGTTAGAACGTGAAAAAAATAGAAGTAGTTCTTATGACCATGTATAAAAAGGCGTAATTCAGCGAAACCTGGCACAATTTTTTAGTCCAACTACTTTCAGAACTTTACGTAGCAATGTAACATTAAAATGTCTTTGGTTTGATTCCAAAATCTTCTGTATATTTTTTTATTTAAGCCAAAATCTGGGTCGATACGTGACATTCCGAACGTGAAATTTTTTCCATAATAATTAAACTGAATAAAGATTAACACAAAATAAAAATTTACCGTTAATCCGAATAGCATATTTCTCTTTGAACTGTTCCTTAGATTACAGACTATGAAAGACATTTATTTTGGAATAATTTTCATCAAATATCACCTCTTTTAAGGAAGATAATATTAAAAAAAACATACAATAAAACATTCTCACAAATAAGAAATTACGTTTGCACAACTTTGCAGTCTGATTGTTCATCTAAGTGAACAAATATATGGGTAAATGTTTAAAATTGGTAAAATCTAAATATTTCTCTATAAGAATATCGTAAAATAATCTGCTTTTAATAACTTTTAAATTTTCGGTCACGGTGGACCTTTTGACGGAAATGCCCATATTTATCATTTTAAAAATAAAATACATATTAACATTTAAAATAAATACATAGTGACATTGTTGATTTCTGGAATAAAAGGTGAATGAAGGTTGTTACACTGAACTTTCTATAAAATTTTGTTTCCTAAGATAAAAAAGATTTTTCGAAAGGAAATTGGTACAAGGTGGTAACTAAAAGTGGTCTCAATCTTTACACTTTTCATTTTGCACAACAATTATAATAGGTCGTTGTTTTTATTATATTGTATAGTACTAAAACACTATTAAGAAAGTTTTGAAATGCTGCTTTCTATTCTTTTATCATACAAACAATACAAGTACCGATACAAGTAAGTATCGATACTTTTTTGCCGATACTAAGAACGTATCGATACTTTACAAGCGATACCACATCGAGTAAAAGTATCGTTACCTTAGAGGTATCGTTTCATCCCTACATACGATTTGGTTACTCGTTATCGTATGCTATCATTTCAAATTACTACACACTTCATTTGATATCGAGTGTCATGATACTAATATAAAAAATTTCGATAAATTTTGATCGATATCTTAGGCGGTGACTAGACCCCTGTATGATAATTTGGATTGTGAACATTTTGTCTTGTTTAATCAAATTAACATTTTTTGAGTTAATGTTTAATTTAAATGCTAAAAAAATATGCAAAATAAATAAAATATTTTATGGCACAGTTTCAGGGTATTTACAGTGGATTTTTGATGATGAAAGAACATATTTTTAGGGGTTTTGGGGATAATTTGGGGAAACAATTTGAAAATCATCTGGCAACTCAGGTTAGTAAAAAGAGCCGGAAAATGAAAAACAAACATGAGGAAACAGCTTAAAATGTTAAATAAACGCTTAAAAACATAATCCTGTGTTCCAGAAAAAAATTAACGGAAAGTTTTAAATGTATGGGGGTATATAAAATAACATTTCGATGCACATTCAGAACAAAAACCCATTTTAAAAATAAATTATTTGGAAAGTTTTTTGTTTTATTATTTATTTAAAAATATATTTGGAAAACAAATGCAGACGATGCTTTTAAAAACGACTTTAAGAACAACACAGTACAACATTTTTCAGTTAATTGATTGCCAACTCAATTCTGTGAACTGTATGTCAAATTAGACCCAAAAAGAAGAATTTCTGCATCATTCGTTTTGTCTTCTTACCTGCGATTTGAAGTTAGTATCGATTTGAAGTTAGTACTATCGTATAGGGGAATTTATCACGTTTTAGGCCCTGTTGTTTGACATAGCTCGACAACCACTAGCCCAATTTAGTTTAAATAAATTTTAATTACAATTCCCTTAATCTGTTCATATATTGTTTTCCTATACAAGTAACACTTTCGAAGTTAAAAATGAATGTATGAAGGGAAAAAATTATTTTTTGCCTAAAAATTTAAATTTTTTTTTTTAAAAATACATAAAAAATTCAAAATGGAAAAAAGTTTCAAGTCTAGTTATTTTTTCGCAAAGTCACATAACCTATGAGCAAAATGAGACAAAGATCATAAAAATCGATGCACGCGTTTCGCTTTTATTCGCAATTGAGTAAAGGTATGAATTTCAAAAATCAGTTATAGCCACCACCCTTAAAATAAAAATATAAATTAAAAAATTATCATGCAAAAAAAAACTTTATTTATAAAAACTTAATGAAAATAAAATAATATGCAATTAATACGCAATTATAATATGCATAAAAACATAATTTAGAACATTTTTTCAATTATTGGCAATATGTATCCATCCTTGTAGAAGTTGACGCTTGTGGTTCTGATGATCTTGTTTTCTTCGTAGGTTGTTCATATTCATGGTCTGAGTCTGTATCGTCATCCGAGATACACATACTATTCAAGGACGTGTTTCTTTCACTGTGTCCACCAATTTCAATGTCTTCATCTTCGGTGCTTTCTTCAAACTGCATAATTGTGGAACTCCACCAACAAACCTCCGCAAGCAATGCATCCAATTTTTTGCTTTTGAACCGCTTTTCAAATGGCATGGTCACCTGGTGGAACCTCTCTCCTTGTTCGTCTGATTCCTGAGGTGATTGTGCCAAAAAAGTATCGAGGTGGTGGTGCAAGAAATGCAATTTCAGCGTCATGGATGCACCGATTTTTTCGAAATAAAACAGAAACCTGTCCACTCGTTGCTGTATCTCTTCTCGCTGGACACGGTTCTTTCCTAGAACGCCTTCTATTACTTCTTTCAATGCGTTCCATGCATGTTGGTGGTCGTGATGCTCTGAAAGCAAATGTGTGAAAGAATCACTTTTGATCAATTTCCGAATATCAGATCCATTGAGAATACCTGTTTTAAATACATAAGAAAAATGAAAAAATTATTGGTAATGCGAATGTATAGAAATTAACAAATTTAGATATGACAATATTGAAATACAGATTACGATACGTACCGTTTTTAATTTTCTCATCACTGAGTTTCGGAAAGATGGATTTCAAACAGTCAAAGGCGCCGTTAACTTTTTTGACCACCACTTCAACGAATTTCCCAGCTATTCCCAGTTTCATGTGGAGCGGTGGCAACAAAATATCATCCAGGTCCTTTATCATAGATTCATTGCGTAATTTTAATTGTTTGTTGAGCTCGGTAGTTCTTCCTTTCCAATCTTTACATTGATATTGATTTCCTTTGTATCGTGAATCCCAATTACAAAGGAAGCAGAAGTATTTTGGATATCCGCCCTTTTCTATAATCCCTTGTAGTATGTTGACCACCTTCAGATCGCAACAAATGTTCCATTTGTGTTCATCGTATTTGATTTTCTTCAAAATTTCGCCCAATGCTTCATACGTTTCCTTCATAGTTGTGCTGAATCCCAATGGAATGCATGGTTTTTTATTTTTTTTGTGCAGCAGCACAGCCTTCAAACTAGTAACTGAACCATCGATGAATAAACGCCAGTCGCCAGCGATATAATCCATTCCCAATTTTTTCACTAAACCTGGGATATCATGGCAGTACGTGAACGTATTTGCTTCGTCAACGGAATAAAATTTCTGAAAATCAGCTTGGCGTTGTCGGTATGATGTTGCGCTGACATTTTGCTGTGTGAGTTTTCTTCTCTTCAAAAATGATGTCAGCCATTCGGAGTCGTGTTGTGATAGTCCCAGCTTGGCCACAATGTAATCCATTTCGATTTGTGGTAGCGGTTGTGGTGCACTATTTTCAATATCGGGTATCCAATCAGCATCATCCAAATCGGTCGGATTGGTGAAAACGGTTTCGGCTAGCAGGGACACAGTATCCGCACTCGGAGGTTTAGGTGCATCGGTATCAGCAGGGCGTTGCACTGGAAGTGTGGCAGTAAATGCAGCAGTGTATACTTTTGTTTTCAATTGTTGTCTGTTTAATCCAGGACGAAAATTTATGCATGCATAGCACCTGGATTCATCATGTCCAGTTGTGTCTTCCACCCAAATTACTGGCTTCATAAAAGATAACTTTCTACTTTTTCCGTGAATCCATTTTAGAAGGGTAGTATAACAACTGTTGCACACTGTGTTCGGCGTAAAATTTGCACCACTTAAATCTGCTTCATCGAAATAATTACAATACGCGGTTTTGAATTGCTCAGTAAACAAATTTTTTCGATCTTTTTTCTGTATTTTTCGGACGATATGACCACAAACGTAACAATATTCATCCAAATATGGGCACTTGTTGTTTTCCATATTGATATATTTTATGTTTTGTTGTTATTCACTTTTAAAAAACTGGAGAAAAATCACTTTTACTGTTCGCGTTCGTCGGCACTGGCTGAATGCCAAAAATCGATCAATGCACGCCTATAAATACTACGTATTTTTGAATATTTTACTGCCAGGTACTTATAAATGGGCGCATATTTTAAAGGCGGCTGGCTATATACCTGATTCAGCACTTGTACGTTTCAAACTGTGCAAAACTTTCCAAATAATGACCACCCTTAAATGTGGGTGCAATTTCTGTAAAAAAATCATATAGGTAGCCACCGGAAAAACCCAAATAATAAAAAGGTCCACTTTCCGTTTAATTGTCCACGTACATTTATTACCGCAATCATAAAAATCAAATAACCTTTTGTTTATTCCTTTTTTTTTTAATTCTCAGAATCATGAAAAAGGTGTCAATGTTTTCTCCAAATATTGTTGTGCATATCTCGAGCAAATTTTTGAAATTCATACATTTACTTAATTGTGAATAAATGACAAACGCGTGCATCGATTTTTATGATCTTTGTCTCATTTTGCTCATAGGTTATGTGACTTTGCGAAAAAATAACTAAACTTGAAACTTTTTTCCATTTTGGATTTTTTATGTATTTTTAAAAAAAAAAAATTTAAATTTTTAGGCAAAAAATAATTTTTTCCCTTCATACATTCATTTTTAACTTCGAAAGTGTTACTTGTATAGGAAAACAATATATGAACAGATTAAGGGAATTGTAATTAAAATTTATTTAAACTAAATTGGGCTAGTGGTTGTCGAGCTATGTCAAACAACAGGGCCTAAAACGTGATAAATTCCCCTATACGATAGTACTAACTTCAAATCGATACTAACTTCAAATCGCAGGTAAGAAGACAAAACGAATGATGCAGAAATTCTTCTTTTTGGGTCTAATTTCACATACACTTCACAGAATTGAGTTGGCAAATCATGTGTTGTACTGTGCAATAAAAGCAATAAAAAACAAAAATTATATGAAATTTCTGTATTCAAGAAAACGGAATTAAAACAAACAAGTAAGAGTGATATATTCGGCTATGCCGAATCCTAAATACCCTTCACCATGATGAGATAAGAACAAAAGGTTATATACATAAATAACGTTCTTTAGATAGGTATAAATAAATATTAATTGAGCCACGCCAACTTTTCATTTCGTCATGCCGAAGAATATAAAAAAAAAAACAAAAAGTGTATATATGTATGTACCTAAGCCCGTTTCCTCTTTTGCCAAAGTTGATGTTTGAAATTCGTTTTATAACATTAAAATCGTTTTTTAGAACATACAAAAATTAAATTAAAAAAATGAAAAAACATTTTTCTTGGGATTCGAACTGGCAATATCATCAGTCTCAGGAGAGAACTTAACAACTCGGCTACGAATGCTTAAAATTAAAATATATTGAGTCTATGAGTTTGTTTCTTTATTTGAGCGGGATATCATATACATGCATTAATGTGTATGTGTATGCGTAAAATTAAACACATTACAAATAAAATCCGCCACTTGTAGTGAAGGGTATAAAAAAACAACAAAAAAACCACATTAGCAACACAGTATTACCATAGCCACTGTATGACCGTAGAAACCAAAATTGAATTGGTTTGTATGGTAGGCTTATGTCGTTTTGGTAATACAGTATTGGTATGGTAATGTCACGTCTAATTGGAACTTTAAAGGAAAAAATTTGAGGCAGTCGTGGTTTTTACTCATATCTCAGCCATTTGTGGACCGATCATGATGAATTTCAAAAGCAATCAATTCCGGACCATATGGGCATTTCCGTCAATTGGTCCACCGTGACCGAAAATTTTAAAGCTGATTATTTTACGATATTGTTATAGACAAATATTTAGATTTTACTAATTTTATAAATTTACTCATAAATTTGTTCACTTAGATGAACAATCAGACTGCAAAGTTGTGCAAACGTAATTTCTTATTTTTGAGAATGTTTTATTGTATGATTTCTTTAATATTTTCTTCCTGAAAATGGGTGATATTTGATAAAAATTATTCCAAAAAAATTTTCTTACATGGTCTGTAATCTAAGGAAGAGTTCAAAGAGCAATATGTTATTCGAATTAACGGTAAATTTTTATTTTGTTTTAATTATTATTCAGTTCAATTATTATGGAAAAAATTTCACGTTCGAAATGTCACGTATCGACCCAGATTTTGGCTTAAAAAAAAAGAAAATACAGAAGATTCTGGAATCAAACCAAGACATTTTAATGTTACATTGCTACGTAAAATTCTGAAAGTAGTTTGACTAAAAAATTGTGCCAGGTTTCGCTGAATTACATGGCTAAAAAAACTACTTCTGTTTTTTTCACGTTCGAACCGCTACTTCTTTTGCCATTATCTTTGACCTAGAATCGAGCCCTCCATAAACTTTAGCATAGATAACAGGGCTTTCGTAGTGCTATAATTTAAGGGTTAAGAAAACAGTAAAATATTTTTTGCTTAAAATGTTATCGCATTTTTAATGCGTACGACTGTCACGTTCAACACTTTGGAATTACGCATATAAGACATAAGGACAGACGGACATCATTAAATCAACTTCGCTCCTCATAAGGACCCAGAATATATATACTTTATAGGGTCTAACATCAATATTATAGAAATTACAAACGAAATGACAAGCTTATGGTACCACGTTCTTATTATCCTACATGAGGGTATTCCTCGAGATCCAGAGCCTGTATAATATGTAATTTCAAAAAGTGACTTCAAGCATGATGTTCATATGTAGAACAATTCCTGTTGCGCAAAACATGTTTATAATAACTGTGAAGTTTCAGCTGAAATGGGCTTAACGTCAACGGATAACGATATCGCGTATTTTACAAAATTTGCTTTCTGTATATTTTCTATTATACAAGGAGGTCCAAATAAGACCAATTTATTTCGTTGTTGGCGTCTTCAGGCAGCAGTAGTTGCCTTTACTGCGAATAATTTGATGAGCGCCTCTTTCAGGAAGGTCGACCACTCAACCTCGTTCCTCGAAACGACCGTCTAATTCCTTATTATGAAGTCTGAGGAAGCTTATCTGGAATTAAAATATTGACGATATTTTGCTACGTCATAACCAGGGAAACCGGAAATATGCATTAAAAAAGGGTCTTATGCGCCAAAGCCTTCGCTTTACCAATACCCACCCGGGTGACTTTTTCGGTTTTATTTCTTTAATAACTTTCCTAAATATGTTTCAGTTAAAAGAAAATTTTAGCTCACTAAACAAATTGGTAAGTTCTTAAAAATAACATAATTTTTTTTTTTTTTTTTGTATGAGGAAAATTTGTTCATCGCATATAAACATATCATTCCATGGGATAATTGTGATTTTGTGCGCGTAATTTTTTTTGGATAAGTGAAGTGCTTAAGAGTTACTTTAAGAAGCCAAATTGAAAGAGACCGTAACAAAAAGGTGGGGCTAGGAGAGTTTAAGTGATAATTATATCTAGTACTTTTAAGTATCAAAAGTACTATACATTTCAGCTGCCACCACCTGCCACCCCAGTTACCAGATGATTTTCAGTGACTTCATATATTTTATAAGATTAGGGTGGCTGACTGGGTGATCATCACCCAGCCCATACAACTTAAGCCAGACACTTGAAATTTTATATGTAGACTTTCCTCCCAATGTGTAAATAAAAAATGTAGATAATTTTGGAAATTCAATTCAGAAGGGGTTAGAAATGGGTAGAAACGGGTAAAATCAGTAACGTTATATCTCGTGATCCAACAGAGGTAGACGTAAAATTCAAACAAATACCACTATTGAATCGAAAATTGAATTGTCATGTGTTTGGTACTTTTTAAAGTTTCCACATTTTGGGTATACAAAAGGGCAAAAAACATAATTTTTGTACTTTTTTGGTAAACAAATTATCTTCTTAAGTAATAAAGATAAAAATAAAAAATAAATTGTGTTATCTTCTCTTTAAAAGCTCTCATGCAAATTTTGGTACCTTTTGGAAATTCGAATATCTAAATATCGTTGGTACTTTTTTCTATTTTTTATTTTTATACTAAATCTATGCCCAATATTTGAATATAAAATGTAAGACAGATATTTGTTATATATACCCTAGAGGGAAGCGAACTGACACCAAAATAGTCCCGTGATAGGTCTTTGGTGGCAGAGACCGGTTCTAGTTGTAACACTTTCTATGAATAAGACCCATAACTTTTACATGGGGTTGTCATTGGAGGGGGTCAATTGACACCATTTGACCAGTCACACATCTATTCTCAATGGACGTGTTTGGTGACAGTTACTACAATGTAGTATTATTTCAATACATTGTAGTATTATTTCAATAAAACAAGTCATAGAATAAAATTCAAGAGCCAAATTTTAGAAAGTCCCAAAAAATGTGTCCCACTACCGGTGAAGACTGTACTGTAGTTCATTACTTTTTTTACCTTTTTGTTCTTCATAAACTAGTTATACGATTGGTTCTCCTTTTACTGGTCATGAGTTCTTTCTTTTTGTACCTGATATATTGTCACAACTCCCAGGACAAGTCTGTTCGACCAATTGACACAAATTTCCCGCAGGGTAGCTATGCAGTCGCTAGTACAGGGAAAGAAAAATGAATTGGTCCTTATCCCAACCAACTTCAACCCCCACCCACCTTAAACGGAAAAGTATATACCATTTTTATGGTCTTTCCAAAAGAAATTTTGCAAAATGATATGTTTCAGTTGAAGGTTCCTTAAAAATACATTCGGGTTACCTTTGTACTAGTCCTACTTCCTTATGGGCTATATTATGCATGCGTGTATGGACTAGTCGTATTATTTGCAGGGTTGGTTCAAAATTAACCACAAGGTATAGTTTACCAAATAAACACATGCTTATCATTTTACCACAAAAACTACTATTTTACTCCCGTTTTGCTACTTTTGTTAATGTTATGCTTTAAATAAAACTACTTCAATGTGTCTCTTTGATAAAAATCTTAACGTTTTGACATGCTCGCATAACTGTGAAATAAAAAGCCAATTTTAAATCTTCATATGACAATATAAATAATACAGTAAATAAAATAGTGAATATAAAAAAAATAAAAAAACACACTTGACAAAATACCAATAAACTGTACAAACATGTGGGAGTATTTGCAAATGTGTCAATTAAAATAAGGACGTGTTAAAATATACACTCACACAAACATACACATAACAAATAATAACTATTAAGTACACAAAAGAATTTTAATAAATATTTTTACAAATTGCGGTCAACACAATAAATGAATTTAAAACCCAGGAATTTTAATCAAACAATGTTTTTTTATATGTATTTTTTCTTAACTTCTTTTGTTAATTGTGGGTTTTACACGTGGTGTGATGAGTTTGAGGTAGATGTAGCCATATGGTCGAAATGCTTAACACTGGTTGTTAATGTTATAGATATTTTTCAGCATATGTAGATAAACAAACATACAATAATTCATACAAACATACATACATGCGAAGGAAAGTTAGTTAGTGTTTGCGTCCCTGTATATGTGTACTTAACACTTAGAGCCCCACGTGTCCACCGGTGGTCATTTTTTTCTGCACCGGTGGACCGCGTGCTGACTAGTGGTTATTCATTAGTTGACAAGCTGAGACCAAAATATTTTAACTTAGTTTTATTGATTTTTTTCAATTGGTGTGACTTTGTGATATTTATTATTAATAAACAAAATGTTTTTTTGTTGTTTTTTGCCTTTTTTTTTGGTACCACCGGTGGTCACGTTGTCCCAGAGTGTAAAAATACATCTTGGGCCCAAGTGGCCACCAGTGGGCATTCTCTTATTTTATATTTTTATGTTTTTATCTCTTTGATTTTTATATATTTTTTTTAAAAGAGATGTTTTACATTCTATAAAACAATGTCAAAGAAACACAACGCGGCGTATGCGTGCAAAAATACCAAAAAGGTGAACACTATTTGTAAGCAGTGTGATGAAGCAATGTGTATAGTGTGTTTTCAAAACCACATTTTCACATCCTTAAATGAATTTTTGGAATAAATGTATTCAATTGGAATGGTTTTAGTTAAGAAAATCTATCTATAAATCTATCTATCTATGAAGTTTTCTTACCTAAATTTAACTCACTATTTTTAAGGCGTTGGCAGACCAAATTACAAAGTCCATTCCAAATAGGTTTACATCATGGGACCGAACAAATTTTATTTCAATGGTAAATGTATGTTGAACGTTTCCACTGGTGATCACAATGCCGGGAAGTGACACACAACGTGTGACCACGGGTGGACACGATGTCACATAAAGTAAATCCACCAATGACCACGGGTGGTCACTTTGTCCCAAATCGTCAAAATACAAATGTCCACCGGTGGTGCACGTGGGGCTCGAAGTGTTAAGAGTTACAAGTCTGTCTATCAGTTGTCAATTGCGTGATAAGCCATCTTCTGTAACTAAAATAACAAATTGCATGTACTTAATGTCATTTAGTATGTTGTTTAGTTTATTACAACAGTTGAATATCACCCCCTAAATGAATTGGTTGGATAAATGGGGTGTTAATTTATAAGAGGGCTAAGTGTGAAGTTCACAAATCCTTTTGCAAAGATTACAAATTACAGTAGATACACAAGGAATGGCGCAATTACAAACGGAATTTTTCTTATTAAAAAGCTTTAGATATATAAAAAATTTGAATTTTTAGAGATCGATATAAGGTGTTTTTTTTTTATCAAAAAAACTTCACATACTTTTCTAAAATGAATAGCTTCTTTCACTTATAATTAAGTAGCTTTCTTCTGTATAACTGCTTATTTTTCAAAAGTGTTTGGGTAAAAATAATGACTTAAATTTAAATTTGTTTATTTTGAGACATCCCTTGTAAAATAAATTGGTTCTTTCAGTAGAATTGGAAGATTTTTTTTTACTTTTTCCTAATTACTTAACACATTTTATTGTAGGCGAAGTTTCTACAGGGAAGTTATATATTTTCTATGAAAAACTATTAGTTTTTAAGTACTTGTATCAAAAAATTAGATTTTACTCTACAGAAAATACTTCTTTTTTTAAAAAGTACTTTTTATCGAAAAGGAACTTTTTGTTGTCAAAATGAACTTTTTATCAAAAATGAAAAATTAAAAAATACTTTTTTAAAAAAAAATTTTTTTATCCAAAACCTATATCTTTATCAAAAAAAAAAAACTTTTTACCAAAAATGGACTTTTAATCCAAAACAAAAACTTTTTACCGAAATAGTACTTTTTACCAAAAAGGTACTTAAAAGATACTCAGATGTTAACACTTGAATATTTCAAAAAAGGTGGCATATTATAACGTCCAGTGTCATAGTGTCCATGGACACTGTGACACTTTTGAAAATGTCAAAATGTCCGTGGACATTAAGACACTTTTCAAATGGACACTATGTCATTTTTTAAATGTCATAAACTCCATAATTACTAAAGACGTTAAATACAAAAAAAGATCTACATACAGGCAGAAAAAAACATGCTTTTTTATGGTCACAACCAACAAAACTATTTTTAAAGAATCTTATTTAACCATAATATGGTTGTCGGTGACAATGATTTGGTTAAATTAAACATAATATGGTTAAACAAATTTTAAAAATGGTTTTGTTGTTTTTTCTCTGGGTGCATATTTTAAATATAAAGCAGAAACTCTTTTGGGCGCAAGGATTTTCTCCCTTATGGTGTAACAAATACATGCATATCCGGCCTTCGGCTGCACGCAAAGAAAAAACATGGTTGTGGGTTCAATATAAGGCTTGCAAAAGAGCATATGAAAAATCTGTGGTTTTCATGGGCAACCGCGTGTGTCCATTTTTTCGATTTTAAGATGTTGATGCCATATTGCCTAATTTTGAACGCTCTATACATTTTTTTGAAAAAGATGGATCAATTCCGATTTTTTAACGTAATGACAAAGTTTAAAAAGTGCAATACCTAGTTCATAGTTTGATCTAGAATGGTATTTCGGCTTTCCTGAAAAATATGTTTTAAGACATACGCGGTTGCCCATGAAAACCACAGAAATATCGTAGCACTTTAATAAAATGTAACGAAATCTCTGTGTGTTTTGTTGTTGGATTTTACAAAAAAACTATGCTATTTTACATTTGCACTATTACATCACTAATACTTGAATGAACTCCGCTAATATTTTAATTTTTTAATTTCTTTAAACATATTTTTTTTATGGAAATTTATCTTTTAATTGTTTAACCGCTCACAAAAAAAAAAACGACACAACTGCTTCAAAATTATTTTACAAATGGCGCTAACATAATATGATTAGAGTAAAAATAGTTTGATTGCATCTTTAATATAATATGATAAATGTATAGAAAGTTATCATGTTATGGCTATTAAATATCATGATATGGTTGTGAGAAATATAATATGTTTAGAAAGTTATCATAATTAAGTTGTTAGAATAATAATTATTTTTCGGTCAACAACACTCAAATTCATAATTGCGATAAACATTGATATGTTTACAGTAACTATAATATTGTTGATATTGAATAAAAATAACAATTATTTGTGTACGACAACAATATATTGTTACATTAAACATAGTGTTGTTGCCGAAACCATGCCCAACCACATTTTTTCTCTGCGTGTGGGCGCAATGATTTTCTACTCTATGGTATAACAAGGACCGGCTTTGCTAACTAAAGCTTCTCCGTACAGCCGGCCTTCGGCCGGGCGCAAGGATTTTCTACTCTATGGTATAACAAAGACCGGCTTCGCTAACTAAAGCTTTTCTGCACAGACGGCCTTTGGGTGGGTGCAAGTATTTTTTCCTTTATGGTATAACAAGTACCGGTTTCTCTAAGGAAATCTGCCTTGTTTCCGAACGAATGCCATAGAGGAGAAAATCCTTGCGAAGCTTTAGTTAGCGAAGCCGGTACTTGTTTTATCAAAGAGGAGAAAATCCTTGAGCCCGGCCGAAGGCCGTCAATGCTTTCGAGTTTGTGAGCATCCACGGACTTTATGACACTGCTCTCATGGACATTATGACACTTTTAAAAGTGTCACTGGACGTAATGACATAACACCTCGAAAAAACGACGATAATCATTAAAATAGGCTGAGTTCCAGAACCAACAACAACAAGTTTAACGTTACGGAGTTTGCTTATAGTGTACGCATCGAGACCTTTTTTTACCCAGTGCCATTGTAAAATGCATTTTAAACGCGGGCTGTTTTGCAACTGACGTTTTGGGGTTCAGAGGTATGTGTTTTAATAAATGTACAATTGAACAGCGAAAGTTTACGAGACGAAATTATTTTCATACATCATAAGAGGGTTTGGCTATACCAATAAAAGTAACGCTTACAATAATTTTTTAAAAACCATTTTAGTTATTAGTTTAATTTTTTTAATATGCATAAGTAGTTAATTTAATTTAGTTAATACAATTTACAAAAACAATATGTAGTGGACCAAACGCATAATCTAGCGCGATATCACTTATGGCCAATTTTACCAATTCTATTTAAATATCAGTTCATATTTAAATATAATCAATATATAAGTATATAAAAGAGTTGCGTGAGTGACTGACTCATTCATCATCGCCCAGCCCAAACCGCTGACCCTAGAAACTTGAAATTTGGACTAGCGATTGGCCATTCCCCGGATCGATCCACTAGGACGGGACTTTTTGAAATTCGAATGTTTAGGGGGTAAAAACGGGAAAATTCGCTAACCTTATATATCCAAAACTAAAAGAGATGCAAAATAAATGTAATACTTATCGTTGTTCTTAAGAACAATAAGCGGACAGGTGTCTGGTACTTTTTTGAAATATGGACCTTTTAGGGACTAAACGGGTAAAAGCTGAATTTTAGTACTTTTTTGTCACCCCATTTATTTTTTGAACCAATAAACATAGAAACAAAGTTAATACCACATTCGAAACTTATCAATTAATTTGCTACAACTGTCTGTGAGGTCTTAAATTATTGAATAAGTAAAATCGTACTAAGCTAAACAGTTAGAAAAGTACGGAAAAAAAATTAAAAAAATTATTAAAATTAGATTTAAATGACCCTATTCAATCGAAAGGTTCTTCATTAAGAGCGACGCATTTTGTTTAACACAAAGTAAAGGGTCTTTGATTTAACACCACCTTTCTTTGAATTCAATTGAAACGAAGATTTGTGTGAGACATCCTCGACATTTGTTTAATCGTTTGAAAGGGTATAACGATGAATTGATGGGCACGATTGCCATTTGCCATTAAGCCTAATCTAATACTACATTTACACCTACGCCAAATCTAGTACTTACGAGATTTCGAGCCAAATCTAGTTGTTTTTGACTTACAAAAACAAGATCTACTTCGTGACTAGATTTCGACGAAATCTACTCAAAATCTAGTAGTACTTAATGATGCAACTATGGTTTTTTCAATAAAACACAAAAAATACTTCCCTGCACAAGAAAAAATGACATTTAAAAAATAGACAAAACAAAACTTGTTAAAAAAATTAAAAAGTTTGATAAAAACTGAAAAAGATATAAAAAAGACGAATAATATTGATAAAATAAATATCGTTGATTATTAATAAAAAGTAATGCAACTTTGTAAATGTATATTTCTTTTTGTGTTTTTCGAAATTCGAACATTTAAGTGGTGAAAATCGCAGCTTCTTTTGGTATTTTTTTTTTTACAAAACATTTTCCTCTATTCATTGACATATTCGTACTAAATTATGGGCTTCCACTACAATACTGAAATTTTTTAAACTTTAATGGGGGGAAAATATAGTACCCAAAAAAGGAAATACGGGAAATTTGACATTTTTCTTTAGCTTTTTGGTTCTACTAAAGTAGCGGGTTAAATGCTAAAATTTAAACAAGTTTAAGCCTAGAAAAATAAACTTTGGCATACAAATATGTCCACGAAGAAAAGAGAGAGGGTATGCAAGTTTTTCATATAATTTTGTTTTTATTTGAAATGAAAAACGAATTTTAAACATAAATGTTATCTTAAAAAAAAAAAAAACACTTGAAACTAGCAACGCATAGTTGCACAGACCCATTTGTACTTGATTAACGAAATTAGTTTAACCTTCGCCTTTCACCAAAGACTTGCATGTTCATTGATTTCCAATACTTACCCGGCAGCAATGATGTATTCGATGAAAAAGTGTACGTCAAACAAATTTGTTTTTGTTTTTTTGTTTTCAGTTTTGTTTAACCCTTAAGTAGACACCTAATTTGTATGGCTTAAAAAACTCAACAGCTTGTTCAGTGATTAAACTTTCCTTTTACCTGAAGCAAATTTAAGTAAGTTTTTTAGAGGCAAAGGTTAAAATTCATTTTTTTCAAAATAGTGATTTCACATTTTCAGAGTGTTTAGCACACTTAAACTTAGCCAAGCACAGCAATTTTTTAAAATAAGATTTACACACATTTAAATTTTTTAACCAAATTTTTTTTTTTTTTTTTTTTTAATTTAAAAATCGATTTGGTTCAGTTCCATATGATTATCGGAGGGTTAAGAATTGAATAGGTTTTAAAAAAAGTATTGACGTCAGTGATTGATTATATCATTTAAACTTAATAGATGTATGAAAACCACAGTATGTGTAATCCTCTATATTTTTCTTTTAATTGCCTTAAACCATTTTACTTTAAAAATTCATTGTAACGAATTATTTTAAATCTAATATATAAAAAAAAATTTTTTTTAAATCTAAAATTCCTATTATATATTTTTAATTAGGCTTAAGTTCATGAAATTAAATTTTTATTAAATTATTTTTGTGAAGAAAGGAATTTTACAACATGAAAATTAATTAAAATTGTTATTGATAATCTTTCATTCTTGACGTGGCTCGGGCTCGAACCCTGGCCGGCAGGTTACCATGACATGTTTCGATCGCAACCACTCGATCTCCTCAGATGGATTTGCCGTCTTACACTCGCAGCCATCGACGACTGCTGACGTCACTAGTCAAACATCAATCCTTAAACCAAATTGTATTTTAACATTTGGTAGATCGAAATTTGCTTTCCTGAATGATTATCCATTTTAATTGATTTTAAATGTTTTTTCCTTTACTTCTGTTTTTCGTACTTTCGTCAAGAATTTTTCTTGAAGTCCAAGCACATTTTTTGTTTTTTCACTTTGTCTTTCTCTTTTCTATTGACCTTTTTCAGCACAACTTGAAGGACAAATGTACACATAGAGCTCGTGCCTTAGCTTTAACAATAATTAGTATTGTGGTTATTTTGTTGAACTATTTATGGTTTTTAATCCAAATTTTTAATATTTTTAATTAGGCTTAAGTTCATGAAATTTAATTTTTATTAAATTATTTTTGTGAAGAAAGGAATTTTACAACATGAAAATTAATTAAAATTGTTATTGATAATCTTTCATTCTTGACGTGGCTCGGGCTCGAACCCTGGCCGGCAGGTTACCATGACATGTTTCGATCGCAACCACTCGATCTCCTCAGATGGATTTGCCGTCTTACACTCGCAGCCATCGACGACTGCTGACGTCACTAGTCAAACATCAATCCTTAAACCAAATTGTATTTTAACATTTGGTAGATCGAAATTTGCTTTCCTGAATGATTATCCATTTTAATTGATTTTAAATGTTTTTTCCTTTACTTCTGTTTTTCGTACTTTCGTCAAGAATTTTTCTTGAAGTCCAAGCACATTTTTTGTTTTTTCACTTTGTCTTTCTCTTTTCTATTGACCTTTTTCAGCACAACTTGAAGGACAAATGTACACATAGAGCTCGTGCCTTAGCTTTAACAATAATTAGTATTGTGGTTATTTTGTTGAACTATTTATGGTTTTTAATCCAAATTTTTAATATTTTTAATTAGGCTTAAGTTCATGAAATTTAATTTTTATTAAATTATTTTTGTGAAGAAAGGAATTTTACAACATGAAAATTAATTAAAATTGTTATTGATAATCTTTCATTCTTGACGTGGCTCGGGCTCGAACCCTGGCCGGCAGGTTACCATGACATGTTTCGATCGCAACCACTCGATCTCCTCAGATGGATTTGCCGTCTTACACTCGCAGCCATCGACGACTGCTGACGTCACTAGTCAAACATCAATCCTTAAACCAAATTGTATTTTAACATTTGGTAGATCGAAATTTGCTTTCCTGAATGATTATCCATTTTAATTGATTTTACATGTTTTTTCCTTTACTTCTGTTTTTCGTACTTTCGTCAAGAATTTTTCTTGAAGTCCAAGCACATTTTGTGCTGAAAAAGGTCAATAGAAAAGAGAAAGACAAAGTGAAAAAACAAAAAATGTGCTTGGACTTCAAGAAAAATTCTTGACGAAAGTACGAAAAACAGAAGTAAAGGAAAAAACATGTAAAATCAATTAAAATGGATAATCATTCAGGAAAGCAAATTTCGATCTACCAAATGTTAAAATACAATTTGGTTTAAGGATTGATGTTTGACTAGTGACTTCAGCAGTCGTCGATGGCTGCGAGTGTAAGACGGCAAATCCATCTGAGGAGATCGAGTGGTTGCGATCGAAACATGTCATGGTAACCTGCCGGCCAGGGTTCGAGCCCGAGCCACGTCAAGAATGAAAGATTATCAATAACAATTTTAATTAATTTTCATGTTGTAAAATTCCTTTCTTCACAAAAATAATTTAATAAAAATTAAATTTCATGAACTTAAGCCTAATTAAAAATATTAAAAATTTGGATTAAAAACCATAAATAGTTCAACAAAATAACCACAATACTAATTATTCCTATTATATTTTATTTACAACTCCTTTTCTTAAATATTAAATTTAATGTCATATAAATTGTAATAAACAAAAATAGTAAGTAAATAAATGAATGCATGCTTATTAGAATTTATATTAAAGTGCTGGGCGTATAATTATTATTAATTGGTTATGACGGAATTACTTCAGCGTATGAGTGATTTGTAATTAGGACATCACACCTACATATGCGTTAATTTAAGTTTAAGTAAATTGATTTTGATTGTAATTATGTGAGAAACGATAGATTAGAAAGAATAACGCTAATTAAATGAATTTCGATGTGTCAAGCAACAAAAATAACTAAATTATTATAACAACATGACATTCCTGCACTTTTAGTCTAATGATTTTTTTCTTGCTAATGGAGAGTAACTTTATACATACATAGTCTTTTTATGCATTACAGTTCTATTTTGGTTCTAGTTCAGCTCTATTTCATTTCTAGCTTAGTTCTAGTTTAGTTCTAGTTCAGTTCAAGTTAAGTTCTAGTTCAGTTCTAGTTAAGTTCTAGTTCAGTTCAATTTCAGTTCTAGTTCAGTTCTAGTTCAGTTCTAGTTCAGTTCTGGTTCAGTTCTAGTTCAGTTCTAGTTCATTTCTAGTTCAGTTCTAGTTCAGCTCTAGTTCAGTTCTAGTTCAGTTCTAGTTCAGTTCTAGTTCAGTTCTAGTTCAGTTCTAGTTCAGTTCTAGTTCAGTTCTAGTTCAGTTCTAGTTCAGTTCTAGTTCAGTTCTAGTGCACAATACTGAGTGCTTGCATGATCAAGTCTTAAAACCTAATAGTAGTCACAACGAAAAATGTAACGCAAATATCGAACTTGTGCCATCGTATAAATACTTAGGAGTTTATGTCGATAGTAACTTTAAATGGAAGTCACAAGTTGAAAATGTAAAGAAAAAGCTTAGGAAATCGGCATACTTTCTGTACCATTTAAGCAACTGTGCAACATACAGTGAACTTCGACAAGTTTATTTTTCTCTTGCTGAGTCTTATATAAGGCATGGAATTGCTGCATGGGGAAATGCTACACATTGTAAAGCCCTACAAAAAACACAAAATCGAATTTTAAAACTGCTCTGGAACAAACATAAACACAACAACTAATAACTCACCTAACAGTATCCAAACATATACACCTATCAACAACATACTCATCGAAACAGGCAATTACTCTTATCATAGCAGCAACAACACAATAAGCAACAACAATATGAACAACGCAAACAGCGTTTCTAACAACAACACCAATATCAACACAAACATCAGCATAAACAACCAACATTTAAACACAAACAGCACAAGTATACAAAACCTTAACAGCGGAAACACCCGCAACATAACAAACATCTACGTTAACAACAACCAACAAGTAAACACATACTTCACAAGAATAAGTCACTCAAACAACGTTAATACCAACAACAACACAACAAATCTACAAGTAAACACAAACAACACAACAACCCAAAATATGAACAACACAACTAACATCAGCACCAACCAGCTAAGCAACACAAATACCACAAGTACTCGTCATTGGAACACCGGCAACATTGCAAAAGATCTGAAAGTTCTAAATGTTAAAAGTTTATTTTATTCTACTCTGGCAAATGAATTCTTCAACAACAAAGATTATTTGCATGAAATAGATCATGCATACAACACAAGACGTCGGGCGCAAAAACGATATAAGATTGAGAGATTCCATAATGAGTATGGAAGGAATACCCTCAGAGTTACTCTACCTTCAATACTCAATAAACTACCAACAAATATATTAAATACTAAAAACAAACACATAAGAAAAAAACTCATCAAAAACTTCTTTATAAGTTCGCAATGAACACATAGAATAATTTGTTAATCCTTTAACAACTACATACTTATATTTAATATTTATTTTAATATATAGTTTATTCAACTAGTTTTATTTTTTTCCTGCTGACAAGCCACTGGCTTAGCGGGGTTAGAATTAAAAACGTTGTAAAAATATATATAATTATCAATAAATGAATTTTGAATTGAAAAAAAAAAAGTTCTAGTTCAGTTCTAGTTCAGTTCTAGTTCAGTTCTAGCTCAGCTCTAGTTCAGTTTTAGTTCCGTTCTAGTTCATTTCTAGTTCAGTTCTAGTTCTGTTCTAGTTCAGTTCTAGTTCAGTTCTAGTTCAGTTCTAGTTCAGTTCTAGTTCAGTTCTAGTTCAGTTCTAGTTCAGTTCTAGTTCAGTTCTAGTTCAGTTCTAGTTCAGTTCTAGTTCAGTTCTAGTTCAGTTCTAGTTCAGTTCTAGTTCAGTTCTAGTTCAGTTCTAGTTCAGTTCTAGTTCAGTTCTAGTTCAGTTCTAGTTCAGTTCTAGTTCAGTTCTAGTTCAGTTCTAGTTCAGTTCTAGTTCAGTTCTAGTTCAGTTCTAGTTCAGTTCTAGTTCAGTTCTAGTTCAGTTCTAGTTCAGTTCTAGTTCAGTTCTAGTTCAGTTCTAGTTCAGTTCTAGTTCAGTTCTAGTTCAGTTCTAGTTCAGTTCTAGTTCAGTTCTAGTTCAGTTCTAGTTCAGTTCTAGTTCAGTTCTAGTTCAGTTCTAGTTCAGTTCTAGTTCAGCTCTAGTTCAGTTCTAGTTTAGTACTAGTTTAGTTCTAGTTCAGTTCGAAATAATTTCTAGTTCAGTTCGAAATCATTTCTAATTCAACTTAAGCTCTGTTCTAGGTATAGTTCAGTTCAGTGCAAGTTCTTGTTAATAATTTTTTTTTATTATCAAAAAGTAATTTCTTTGGGAATACAAAATTTTAATTTTAAAAGATTTTGTTATTCGTGCTTAATTCCCAGTTTTTATTCTTGATAAAAACACGCAGAATTTCAACTAATTGTAGCGGGGAATGTTAGATGAGATAAACTCACTGTTTATTGTTGATGTGTTTTGTTTAAACTTCGGTATTGTTACAAGTAGAACTGTTGCTTATAAGTCTTATGCGTTTAACAGTTTTATTTTGTTTAATATCTTTAGTTTTTCTAAAATCTTTATGGATGAAGTTTCCTGATGATCTGGCCTAAGCAACCAGTGAAATGCGCATAGGAATAGCTTATCCCATCAACAATAAATTTCAAGTGTTCTTATCAAGAATAAAAACTGGGAATTAAGCACGAATAACAAAATCTTTTGATTTTTTTTATTATTTTAGAAGTTCTACTTTGACTTAGAATTATTTATTTTTCCTCGAATTTAAAGTGTTCCAATATATTCTATAAACTGTTTGGAGTTACTTGTTATTGACTTTTCTTATTTCTTTATTGAAAACTAAATTAATCGTGAAAGCTTGAACAAATTTTATGAGTTTCCATTTAAAATGAATAGCTAGTTGCGTTTTTATGTTTTCTACAATAATCTCATCGATTCGCTAGTTTATGAAGAAAACTCAATCCCCTTAAGCGAGATTTAAAGGACAAAACCGAAGAAATTTTAAACCAATTTCCAGTGTGTAAAAGTACAAATGATTAAGTGTATGTTGCTGGTTTTAATGATTTTTCAATATGCGTAAAGGAATTAATGGAAATTCTTCAATTTTCTCAGTTCATCTTCAGGGATAATGGCATAATAGTGTTTGTTTGTGTGTGTTAGCTTAAATTGTTTGTGCTTTGTTTGTATTTGTAGATTTGAGTGGTTGCTTGTATTGTTTCATTTTCCCCCTTGTGCCAATTTAATTTTTTTTCTGCTATCGCTACGTGTTGAGATTTTGTGCGTACCCAATGACTACACGTTTTGTAGTTTTGCTTCTCTTCTAGAAAAAGTACGAAATAAAAGATGACTTACACTTTATGTAGCAGCAGTTAATTAAAAAACGTGCTATAAATGAACAATTTGAAAATTTTACAATACGGGATATTATTGAAATCATACAATCAACTCAAAGGATATTCTTGAAAGTGGTTGGAGAAATGATGAGGCCCAATTCTGTTTTTAAATCCAAAAGCTTTAAAAAAAAAAATAATAATTATAGTTTAAGCTTAAATTTTACTTAATGAAACCAATTTTGCAAAAAATTTCCTTAAGTCTTTATCCATTTTTTTAACGATATACTTTTCCTTTCAATTTTCTTAAAACAAATCTTAAGCTTCTCATTATTGTCCCCTTGAGTGTTTATTGTCTTTTAGCCCTTCCTTCAGTCTCCATTATCATTTAAGAACATCATAATCGCCTACAACAGAAGCAGCAGACACAAATAAAAATAGACAAAAATGCTGAGAAGCATAAAAGCAAAATAAAGACATAATCGAAACAAAATCCTGGTTAAGGATTAGTTGTTAATTAGTTCGTACTTTCTATTTAAAGAACAAGTGACACAAATTAACGGTCCCCTCAAAAAAATTGAAAGCCAAAAAACCATAAACTAAAGGAAAAAAGCGAACGAATCTGTTTTAAGAAATTGATCATGAAGCAGTTGAGATTTCTGCAGACCACTTAAAAATTCCAATCATAAATTTGATTTAAATAGATACTCCTCCTACTAATTTAAGTGGAGATAAAAAAAGTAATTAGCTTTTATGTAATTGGTTTAAGATTATTGTGAAAAAAGTAATTATTTAAATGGAAAATAATTGCACGACTACAGAATTATTAACCCGTATGTGCGCCAACAAAAAAATATTTAAACAAGAACCCGTGTTTTGGCACGGGTTTCACAAGGGGTTTACGTTTTCTTAAAGATAGCTTAACTTTTATAATGTTAGCTTAGTCTATGAAAATACTTTCCTACGTGTTATTTCAAGGCTGATATTATTTTTTTTAAATATTTGTATAGCGGATTCAAGGTAGGTTAATTCTTCTACTACCTCAAAATTACAATTGCCTGCTTGCTTTTTCTGCTTGTTTTTTCTGCAGTTGCAATCAATATTTTTGTTTTGTCGTCATTTATCGCTTGACTAATTTCAGCAGAATCCTTCTCAACATTCTCATAGACAGCAGTTGCAACTTGCATGTGTATTTCAATAATGTAAATATCATCTGTATAATCGAGGAGCATATGACTGATGTCTTCAGCGTTGCTCGTTTTTTACAAAATTTGTTTTTGTTTTCAATAATGCCGTTTTCCAGATATAAAGAAATGTATATTGTGCCACGCCCACATCTCCAATCCTGCTTATTTCGGAGAGGTTGTGGGTGATTAGCCAACTTTGAATGTGTTCCAAAATTTGGACAACAAGGACAAGATGGACATCGTCAAACCAACTTCGCTACTCATAAGCACTCAAAATATATACATCGATGGCTTAATATAAAAAATGCGTAACTCGATTTTTGTTTTTTAAATAGCTTTTTTTGTTCATTCTGGTAGACAAATACCACATGAATCTTGTTTGAAAATTTTTGAGGGGCTGTAGTAGGTTAAATTAATTTTTATTTAATTTTTGAATACGAAAGGTGAAAATGCTGGTAGATTATGGGATAGTTTAACTTCTTATTTTAGTTTTTTTTTTTGTGATTGGGCTGAGTTATATTTTGTCACCATGGTGGGTGGGCATAGGTCTAGTGTGGCAAATTTCATCATAAGCTACCTTTCACTCATCATCATTGTATTTTTCACACAGACACGGTCGGCAATTCACATGTATACAACAACTTTGTTCGGGCCACTCAATAGTCTCACGAGGCAGTCAATAATCGTATTTTTTACACGGATACGGCAATTCATATGTATACAACAACTTTATTTGTTGCTTGGTTATCACTGGTTTATAGCTGCCTAAAGTAATATCTCTTAAGATGCTTAATAAATATTTTTTTTTTATTTTTTGTCATTATTTTTTTTATTGAATCTTCATATATTAAATATGAACTAACAACAATTAATCAAATCTTAGCCTAATACGTTATTTTATGTCCTGCCAGTGCCAGACAAAATTTTCTTCATCACGGGTTCTGTTCACTTATATATTTCGCTCATAAATAAACTTATGTTTATCGCTCATCTAATTGGGTAAGTGCAGCAGTATCTCTTCTTCTTAAGCGAGTGTGGCTGCCATGAATTAAAATATTTCGAGCTAGTGGATTTGGGTGTTGTTCAAGCCTTTTTAAATATTTTATTGCATATTTTGTAATCATAGTTTTAACTAATGGCACATTGAGATCCGTATGAATGTTTGAGTTTTTAACATACCAGGGAGCTGCTATGATTATTCGAAGAAGTTTATTTTGGCGCCTTTGAATTTTGTCGATATTAGAGGCCGAGGCAGTGCCCCATAGTTGAATACCGTAGCACCAGATAGGCTTTAAGATAGAGTTGTAAAGTAGAAGCTTGCAATCGAGACTAAGGACAGAATTTCTTCCAATAAGGCAATGAATTTGAATGGCTCTTAGTTTCATTTGAGTTAATTTTGCCTCTATATGGCATTTCCACGTTAATCGCCGATCAGGATGTATACCGAGATATTTTACATCCGAATGTTGAGGAATTATTTGATTATTGATTGTAATAGGGGGGGCAAGATTCCCGGCGCAAAGTGAATGTTATATGTACGCATTTTTGCTCATTGACCATTATATTGTCGTAACCATATTTCAAGTTGAAATATATGATGCTGTAAGTAACGCGATGCTTCATAACGATTTTCGTGGACGCTTAGAAAAGCTGTATCGTCTGCAAATGTTGAAGTTTGTGTATAGTTGCTTGTTGGCATGTCCGAAGTATAAATTAAGTATAATAGGGGGCCCAGGATGCTGCCTTGTGGGACTCCAGCGGCAATTTGCTGAGGTGAACTTAAGAAATTTCCTTCTTTAATAATAAATTGACGACCGACTAAGTAGCTTTCTTCAATTTATGTAATAAGCCTTTATGCCAGACTTTATAAATATAACTAATAACTATTTTTAAAAGAGAACACTCACACACCCCCCCTCCCGCAACGACAAGCACAGCCGAATTATTAGGTAGCCCGTTCGATTAATCGAATAATTTTGGGCAATAAACTGTTAGAATAATTTAAAATTGCTTATTTTCGATCAGCGAATAAAGCGAATATTTTATGTCGATTAATAGAAAATTTGTTTTTTTTACGGTATGTAATGGGTGATTTTTTAAGAGCTATAGGAAAGTTAAAAAAAAAACACATAAGAAAAATAAAAATTAAAAATTGCATTAAATCTTTATTTGAATCGATAGTACGGTCCATATAATTTAATGTTGGAAGATTATTTCATGCAAATGTTGACCGTGACTGCGCCTAAAGTGGTCCATCCGCTTAGTCCAATTTTGGCATACTCTTTCCAACATTTCGGCCGGTATCTCATGAATAAATGCTTCAATGTTGTTTTCCATTGCGTCAATTGAAGTGGGCATATGTTAGACATGAGCCTTTACATAGCCCCACAAAAAATAGTCTAAAGGAGTTAAATCGCACGATTTAGGCGGCTAATTGACCGATCCCAAACGGGAAATTAAATGTTCACCAAACTCGCCTCTCAATAAGCCCATTGTTAAGCGTGCTGTGTGGCTGTGGCACCGTCTTGTTGAAACCAGATGTCATGCAAGTCAAGCTCTTGCATTTTGGGCAAAAAAAAATTGGATGCAATATCACGGTAGCGCTCACGATTCACAGTTACGTTACGATTCACTTCATCTTTGAATAAGTACGGTCCAATGATGCCACCAGCCCATAAACCGCACCAAACTGTGACTTTTTCTGGATGCATTGGTATCTTTTGCAATGCTTCTGGCTGATCTTCACTCCAAAATCGACAATTCTGTTTATTAACATACCCATTGAGCCAAAAATAAGCTTCGTCTAAAATGGAAGAAGCGCGCGATGAACTTTCTTAACAGAGCAGGCATTTTTGATAATAAAATTCAATAATTTGCAAGCGTTGTTCGTTTGTAAGACGATTCATGGTTAAAAATCACCCGATATTAGGTTTTTTATTTTATGTAAAACATAACATGGATGAAGTTTCCTGATTATCTGGCCTAAGCAACCTGTGTATTGCGCATTAGAATACCTTATCTCATCAACAATAAATTTGAGTGTTTTTATCAAGAATAACACGTAAGAAACTATAGTCGGTCAAGCCCGGACATATGATACCCTACACCACTGTATTAAAAAAACACATCATGCTTATATGTCCATATAAATATGGATTTATCTATGTTTATAAACTTCATTGAAATCGGTTCACAGAAAAAATTAAAAATTTTCTCTAATCACCAATTTTATACCAAATTCATAGAATCAAGCAACCCATTTGTTGATTTTGCACCTATTACCAAAATGATTATATTGATTACTAAAAATTGTAAAAATTTTATATTTTGAAGATTTTTTTTTTTTTTTTTCAATAAATGATATTTTTAATTTTAGTTAAAAAAATGATCAAAAAACTTTGCCGTTCAAACAATGTGTTGATTGAATTTGACAATTTCCAACAACAATTACACAAGTTAAAATTATTTTATTTTAAATGAAATTTTTTTTTGTTATTTGATTATTATTTTAATTCAAAATTAATTTCAAAACAACTTAAATTTTAATTAAATCAAAATTATATTTTTAATATTCGTTTAACAAAAAAAAAATAATTGATTCAATTATTACATTAATTAAGTTTAAATACTTTTTAAATAATTTTTTTAATTGATAAAAAATTACTAATAATTTTTTCTGTGTTTGAAAGTTTGTGAGAGGCGGGAATTGCCCCCTACCTACCCTTGTGACTCTATTTTTGAAAAACTGTATAGCTTATGTGTCCATATAGATATGCATCTATCTATGGTTTAAATTTCATTAATATCGGTTTGAGAGGCTTAAACTGCCCCTATCTCCCCTCGTGGTCCTATTTTTTAAAAAATGCATCCCTTTTGTGTCCATAAAGATATGGTTCTATTTATGATTTAAATTTCATTAAAATCGGTTTGATATTTTCTGAGAGGAAGAAATTTCCCGCTATCTTTCCTCGTGGTCATACGATTTGGCCAATTTTCAATAGGCATGGTTCTTCTGCCAATAAGAACCTATGTTCTAAATTTAATCAAATTATCTCCAAAATTGCGACCTGTACTTTGCGCATAAGGTTACATGGACAGCCAGCAAGCCGGACGGACATCGTTAGTTCGACTCAGAATCACTTTCGATCGGTATACTATAAGATGGTTCTGGAACCAATATTTTTAAGGCGTTACACACATCAGCACAAATGCATAATACCCTCTCCACTATTGTGGTGTGGGTATAAAAATTGGGAATTAAGCACGACAAACAAAATCTTGTTAATTAAAAATTTTGTACACCCAAAAATAATTTGATTATTTAAATTGTTAAAAAATCAAGAAGAGATGCAATTGTTATAATGGAAGTCTTTTTTAGAAAAGACAAGAAAATGAACAGAGAAATTGGGTAGGCTTTAGAACGCTTTTCTTTTAATCTCTCCAACGTCAAACAATAATATTCGACTAATCGAATAATATTTAATTTTTCAATTATTATTCAATTAAATTTGTACCTCGAATGATTATTCGCGCCATTAATCGATTAATACAAAACAAGGATTAATTGAAAACCCTAGGCTGTGGTATAAGCCTTGTTGCATAATTTTTATTAAAAATTGCCTTAAAAGTTTTTTTTATCTAAAGTTTTACGGATTTTATTAGGCTTTTTTATCTTCCCCTGTAAACGAAAAAAATCGAGTTATTCCTTTTTTATATTAAGCCAATTTCCATGAATGAACAATTTGAGACACAAAGCTCGAAAATTGCAAAGACAATAGATTGGAAAACGTCTTATAGAGCTACTCAACATGACTCTGCATTCCGAAAGTGTTGAAGACACGGTCCCCCCACACCTAGTAAAAGTTTTGATAAGTCTACAAGAACTGAACTAACTAAATAACTAAAATAATAACCAAAACTTAATTTTTTTTTAAGACATTTACCAATAACACTAAATGTCTATAAATTAGCTCGGTTCTTTCTCCAACACTTCAAACAACACTTCAACCATCAAATTAAATAACATCAAAATCCTTACAATTTCCTTATTAGTTATGTCTTATATTTTAGAACTAAAATGCATTTTAAACAAACATTAACAAAATCTAGCATTGCCAGCCTCAAAATATGCTAACAAATAATTTAGCGCTAAAATGAAAAACAGTACTAAATAACATGCGCCTTAGGGAGAGAGCAAAACAGAAAAGAGAAACTAAATCACGTGTTTATTAGGAACAAACAAGCCGGTAAATACAATTGATGTAAAAAGAGAGAAAGCAAGAGAGTTTGTGCTAAATCTCTGAGAGCAATAACGTTATTTCAACCGTTATTTGTTGGGTACTTTTTTAAAGTTGGATGGAGAATGAGAGCGCCTTTTGAGTTTTAAGAGATAATGCCTCTTTACTTGATAAGACCGCGAGTAAACTAACAGCGAGTACAAATCATTTTATTTTTTTACATTATATTTGACTGGGACTAGGACAATATTTTTACTATTGAATGAAAAATACTAAACGATACTACGACTTGTATACGAGACGAGAGTAAGGAAAACACGAAATGAAAAAAAAAAAAAAATTATAAAAATATCTGAGAATGTGGCTTTTGCTTTTAATATATATATTTTTTTTGCCTTTCCTTATAAATGCTAAAAGAGTAGGTACTAAAAAAGTCTCGACTCTCGTCTGAGTAACTGTTTAAGACGAAAAACAAAAAGAAAAAAAATCAAACATGCAGGTCCGAAGTTGTTGGAAGTATAAATGAAGCCAAGTACTATAGAAAAGCAACAACAACATGAAGAGTTCTATAGTTTAATATCATACATTTTATATGTGTCGTATACAAAACTGCGACAATTGTCGTAACACAAATTCAGTACACCGACGTTATTTGCAAACGAAGCACTGACAATGCTACGGAGCGGTATAATTATTTCTGTAATTATTTACGGTTTGTGTGTGTTTTGTTAAAAAAGAAAAAAATTTTTTTTTTTTTAAATTCTGAAAAATAAAATTCATATAGAAAAAAAAAACATTTTTCTAAAATAGAAAAAAAAAAATAAAATTTTAAATATTAAAAAATAAATCGAAAATAAAACAAATTTTTTTGAAATTAAAAAGAAAATGTTTTTCCCGTTAAATTTTTAGCAAAAAGTGAAAGAAAAGGTTGCAAAAATGTAAAAAAGCAAACATTTTTAAAAGCTCCTAAAAGTAGGCTTTGAAATGCTACCGTTCAGTCTTAAAATAGGCTTTTGAAAAAGGTTGGCATTCATTTTTTTTTTTTTTTTTAATCTTAAAGTGAATGTTATGAATAATGTTTAAAAGTGTCGGTTTTTTGTCAAATAAAAAAAAAGTTTAGTAAATAAATGTGTTACCATTTAACTATTTAAAAGGCCAATGAAAAAAATTTAGTTAAAGATATCTCTTAAAAAGAGATTTAACGAAATACTAAAAGTTGTTTGAAAAAAAATATTTTGAAATAATAATATTCTAACGTAAAGGAATATATGAGTCGTATACAAAATATATAAAAAATAATGCTGCAGCTGCTGGACGACTAAATAAGAAGAAAAAAAGAAAACAAAATTATTCTTATGTCAAGCAGAGGAAACTAGCAGAAAAATAGCAAAAGTAGGTTAGCAATTTTTTTCTATAATATGCAGCAACATTAATGCAACACACATTCTTTGAATCTTCAAGAGAAGTAGTAAGAAACTTAAGATGAAATATTTTTAGTTTAAAATTTCTTACATACAAATTGTAGGAAATTAAAAATAATAAAAAAAGTAATAAAAATATCTCTCCTAAAAATAGGCTGTAAAAATATTTCAATACAAATTAAAATATACATATAAGAATAACAGAACATTGTTTGGCAGAGCTGTTCTTTAAACATTCCAATAACTTGAAAATTAAAGTTAATGTTCCATTGAGCCGAAAAGTATGCTTTATGTTTTGTGATTTCATTGCACAAAAATGCATTCTTACATGGGTCGATTACGTATGGCAACTGAAATGATATTGTGCTACCAGCAGTGATCAAGCAACGCCGCTGATGTTAAAATATACAAATTTTTTATTTAGTATTTTAAGAAACGCGTAATCATGTTAACAGAACTCGAAATTAAGTTACAATTTTACACTAACGTTTATTGAAAAGCAATAAATAATTGAACTTTATCCGCATATTTTAAATTATTATAAAAATAATGATATTCTTGCGAAACAGCAGACTTCAATGCTTTGGAAATGCACCCGTTTGCTTAGTTGAAGAGGACGTGGGCCAGATTGTAAGGGGTTCGTTCTATTTATACGACCGCTGCACAGTGCGGGAAATTTGGAAAAAAATGGAAATAGTTCTACATTTTATAAACGGTTGGTTGGTTGGAGTTTAAGTCTTCGATTTGAGGTCTATAGACTAAGCAGTAGAGGTGCTATAGGTTCCCATAGTAGGACATCTCGGGTAGAACAAAAACTAAAAACTATCCTTTATTCTTAATTTGAGCTGGATGCTAAAAATAATTTTTTAGTGAAAAGCGCTTGCCGAGTTCTTCATAATTTATAATTGGTCTAGTATTTTGGGAATATAAGACTCAAATTTATCATAATTTGTTTGAAGTATTTTTTTGTGAATTATCAACAAGATTTTTTATTTGATAAAAACACTGAAATTTTTTCCTATGCGCATTTCACTGGTTGCTTAGGCCATATCGTCAGGAAACTTCATCCAAACATTTTAGAAAAACTAAAGATATTATCAGCCATGTCACAGAGAACAATTTCGTTCGGAAACGGAATTCATTCCGTAATTTGATGCTTCAGATAATAACGAAAACATTTTTCGGAATGAAACCATTTTTGGTTTCATGAACAGAATGGGAGTTTTCTGTTTTCTGAAAGACTAAAAAACTATAAAAATACATTTGATAATCATAAACAAATATGTTTTCTTCAATTCAGAACGAAATCATTCCGAACGGAATTGTACTCTGTGACATGGCCCTATATTCGCTTAACATTTTTATTTGTGATATAATATCATGTTAATGTTGACCTTGACTTCGTCTGAGCTGGTCCATTCGGACGGTCCAATTTTGGGCGACTCGTTCGAGTTTTTATGACCCGATATGATTATAATAATTGTGCAATTTGAATACTAAGATCCGTGCTTGGTAGCCATAATATTTCTAAAAAACACTAATTTTTGGGAACTTTTGGCCGTTTTATGAGAATTGTGGAATTCGTTTTGTAAGTTTAATAAAATTTTGAGCTGGTTTGTATTAAGCATTAAAAAATGTATTTATTTGTAAAATTTCATTAAATAATATTAGCTAACAAAGATTTTATTGCATAAATTAAAATTTATATTGTTTACTACAACTCATAAAACAATTTTTTGCAGTTTTTTTGCAAAATTTCTACAACGAATTTTAAAATTATATTAGTTTATGAAATCAAGACACAATTCCCAACCCTTTCATGTATAATATTTCTACTTTGTAATAACAATTTTTATCATTTTATTATATGAAGTAATATTTTTTATGTAGATATCACTATTTTACAAGAAAAAATAAACGTGTGTTGTTAGAAAGCACAATAAAATATTTATGAAAAACACGTTTTGGAAAAAATTTTTTCTTTCAAATTTAAATTACAGATGACCCTTCAGTAAGTGAACTCGTTTCTATAAAAAACACATTTTTGAAAAATTGCAGATAGCACTATTTGAAAAATAACCCTGGATATGCATTTTAATTGATTGATTGTTGTATGTCAAATTGAAATACAAAAAAGCAAAGCTTTTAAAACAGTTTGATATTTCTAATTTAAAAAAAGATATATTCATTTGATTTATAGATATCCCACCAAAAAAATGTTTTAGACATGGAAGCAATAAGTTTTTATACTGCATCCCAGCTGGTTTCTTTTTTGCTTCTAAGAATAACTGCCTTACTTCACATCTGTAAGATAAGGCATACAATGCTGCAATTTTTAAATGCGGTGCTTAATACTAGAAGAGTATCGGTGTTTATTCGTTTTTTTAAGATTACTGCTTCCAAGGAAACAAAATTTTTTGCACGGATAATCTAATTTCTTGCTAGCTGCTATGTGTCCTTAAAAATCTTAAGCATTAAATGTTAAGGCAAGATACTAGAGTTTTATCTCTCGTATTTTGTTTTTAATTCCCTATGCTTATCCCCGCGAAGCTCTACGCTTTTTTGCAGAAAATAAACCAGAGTCTCTGGTGGGAATCGAACCCATAACCCCGGGGCTGAAAGGCTAGCTCACTACTAGCTAGCCTGCCGGGGCATCTAAACACACAAATTTGTTTTGCAATACTGTCACCTAATTTAAGTTTCCAGCGGCAATTTTGTGTCAATTGTTTTTAAAGCACTTTCCTATGTCCTGTGAACACAATATTATTATAAAAATAAACGAATTTTGATAGGTGAAAACAAGGCATAAAACTTATAGCCTTTTTACACTGATCAACATCTAACATCTACCATCAATTTGCACCTTTTGCGAAGATGTTAACATCTTTCCATAAGAAATACATAGGGCTAAAAACCAACATCTTTCAACATCTTTAAAAGATGTTCCTATCTCATTTTATTCCTTTTTGCATCTTTCGATTATTTGAGTGTCATCACTAGAAAAGTGGCAATAATTTCTATTATTATTGGGGCATCACTGACAAAAAGAAGTTTCTTTTGAAAGCAGCGTTACCATTTGTCAAGTTTTATCTTTTATTGCAATGTTTTTTTGTTATACTTTTAAACAAATTGAACTTCAAATATATTTTTAGGTTTTCTTTTTAAATTTTGGCACTTTTGTGAGAAAAAAACATTTATAATTTAAAAAAAAATTTTTTTTAAAAAATGGTGACATTTTTGTTTGATGGTAGATGTTAGAGGAGAGCAATTTAAACGAGTGTTTCACATTTTCTACATCTTTGATGGTAGATGTTAGATGTTGATCAGTGTAAAAAGCCTATTAACTGGTGATAATTTGTTTAAGGTGTCATTTCTCCAGAGGAAACGTAATTAACACAAAAGTACCTAGTCACGTCTCTGGATTTTGTGCGGGTAGTGGCTGATCTCTCTGGTTCTATTACTTTATAAAAAGGGGATCTTACATATTAATATGGTTCGTTCGGGACAACTTGTTGTGTTAGAAAAGCAAATAATAAATACAACATCTGCGACAGTCATTAATTAATTTATTTAAAACAAGCTATTTCAGTGACCTGTTACAAATTGTCAAAAAGGTGCCCATTGTAACACCCTCCTAGAACATCGCCATATTAAAGTGACAAGACCGCTTTATATAAAAATTTTTAGAACTAGAGCCGGTTCCCACTACTTAAGAACTGTCACGTAACAAGTCTGGTGGAAGTTTTCTTTTCCTTAGTGTTATTTTTGCCTTAAGGTATTTGTAAGCAGCAAAATAATTTAAGTTATTACCTTATGATAAAACATAAGGCATATCTTGAGAGCCCAAGAAATATATTAAGCAGGAATTTCACTTAGATGTAAGTGCAAAACTTTAACCTGAGTTTAAGAAATACAATTGGTTTGTTTTTGCTGGAGATAAATTTAGTATAACATTTTGGTTGGATTTATCGAAAATATGTTGACCTTTTTTAACAGAGAAAAAGTTTGCTTTTAAGGTTTAGATATTAGCTAATACTTTAAAGTATGCTTTAAATTTTTTTTATTAATTAAACTAAAAGTTATTCTGTTTAGTATTTTTTTGGGACCTATAAGTATGCTTTACGTTTCGTAATTTCAATAAATGTAGGCAAATTTGTGCCGGTTCACACACGTCAAGTTTAACTCGTCAAGTCTTGGGTTTTTAGGAGAGAGAGGAAAAGATATGGCATCCTCTTTTCCCTTCTCTCCTAAAAGCTCAAGACTTGACGAGTCAAACTTGACGTGAGTGAACCGGCACTTACTTGAATAAAATTATTAAGCTCATACTCAAGAATTTCTTACAGGCAAAATACAATTTTTTTTTATATAAAAATTAAATACGAAGAATTTAATAAAGTCAGAACATACTTTTACGAGCACAACAAATTTCTTACTGCAAACCTTAAATGAAATATTTAATGTATACTTTAAATAATTTTTTTGTGGCTACAAGTATGCTTTAAGTTTTGTGATTATAATAAATGTATGCAAATGACTTCAATGAAATTTTTTCAGGCACAATGATTTTTTTTTTAAATTAAATTAAAAGAAGTTTAATTTAATAAAATCAGGATACATATAATTTCGAAACAAAACAAAAAAAAAAAATTAATGCAAGACTTAAATCAAATACATGATGTTATGTTTTCTTCATCGACATAAGAAGAAATTAAAATTTTTTTTTTAATGTTTCACTAAAATTCTTAAAGTCGTAAAATCTTATTTAACTTAGTTTTAATTATATAACATCGGCTTTTGCCTGAATAAAGCTTTAAAGTTCATATGCCACAAAATTTAAATAAAATTTTAAAACTTTTAGCATACTTTTAGGGAAAATTGAGTACTTCAATACAGAAATTTAATTTAAGTGAAACTTTGTTACTTACAATATGGAGATCTGTTTCAGACTTCCTGGGGATCTGCGAAAGGGATTAAAGTACTTTTTCTTTAAAACATTTTCAGCTTTTGAAATTAAGTTTGTGAAAAGTTTAAACTAAAGTTAAATTTTATAATACAAAATATTCCTAAAGTGTATTTAAAACAATAACACATCGCTGAAATTAGTATTTATTGGCGTTTTTTTTGCCCATTTTATTTGTTAGCAAATTAAAGTTGGGAATCTGCGGGAAAAAAGTGTTTTTTTTTTTATAAAATTTTAATAAAAGCACATGCAGTATTAGAAAGGTTGGCAGATCCCAAGTGTCAAATAACTGGAAAATAGAAAAAATTCACTTGGACTTAGAAAAATTAACTTTTTTTTCGTTATTTATTTATTGAATCTTCATATATTAAATGCAAGCGAACCCCTGCACAATTCGTAGTGCAAAAAAGAAACAAAGAAATCAATTCGAATTCATTTAAATCAGTGATAAATAGTTTTTATTGTAATGCTCTGTGGTACACAACTTTTCTTGTTTTTCCATTTTCGGTGTAAATATACAAAACCGATTGTTTGCCAACGCGCGAATAGGCTACATTCAACTGGCCATGTGAGAAAACTGGATACTCTAAATTCACTCTACAAATTCCTTATGATTGGCCTTATCAATAGTAACCGCAAACCCAAGCCGAACAGGAAACTGAAGTCGTTTGAATTTAAATGGCATATCAGACGGAATCATTGGGGTGAGTGGAATGAAAACATCTTCGAATGAATTTTCCAATTAAAATAGTAGTTTCAATTACATAAGCCATCCACCTTTTAATAGCAAGTCTTGTGCCATTACACAAACGGGGTTGATTGATATTGCGAAGCAAGATAATAATGACTCCAACTTTCAATTGGAGATTATGCGGAGGCAATGCTGGTAAATCCAACGAATGCAAAAATTCTGTTGGATAATTCACAACATCTTCTTCATTGTTAACCGTATCCACAGACTTGTACGAAACCAATTCGCCAGGAATCTTTGATTGTATAGCCATATTTAATTCACTAACATCTTTGTTCTTTTTCGCTAAGATTGCTCTGTCACTCAACGAGGTACGGCATGTATATTTTTTGCTATGTTAGGGAAGACACGTTCAATCAATTCCCCCTTTGACTGTACGAAAATCATTTGGCAATGTTATCAATCAAGTGTCATTAACAGGCACCATTCCCAATTTTCAGCAATTGCTTAGATAACTTATCAGCAGATGGATCATTTTGCAACGGAACACGAACGTTAGGAGTAAGTTTCAATGTTTTTACAAATCTCCATAAGCATGAAGACTTGAAGCAATCGTAAATTTTATCGGCAGCTGTCGATCTAGGAATGGAGGGCAATGTTTGCCTAAAATCGCCTGACAATAAAAACAAGGCACCACCAAACAACTTTGAATTACCTCGAAGGTCCTTCATTGTTCTTTCGAAAGCTTCAAAGATTTCTTATTCGCCGTAGTGCATTCCTCCCGAATAATGATACCGCAACGTTTTAATAATTTTGCCGTTCCAGATGTTTTTGCAAAGTTACGTGTGGGAGTTTCATTTACTTGGAAATTCATTGTCAATTTCAAAGCAGAATGTGCTGTGCGACCAGCATCTAACAAAGTGCCTGCAATGCCAGAAGACGCCTTTCAGTTTCTCAAAATATTAACTTAAATTTGCAAAATTTTTATGCACGAAAAAATACATGTTTCGAAATTAATGCAGTGTTCCCTTAGATGGCTATAACTCATGAACCAATACTTATTTGAAGACCATAGATACATAAAAACCTTGGTATTGACGTCAACTTCCACGTGAACTTTGCAGAAACAAAATCGGTTCACGCATTTCCGAGAACATCAATTTCTAACACAATGCAACTTATTTTTATATATACAGATTTATTTATTTATGGTATCAAATCCTTTTTTCAGGAGTAGTATTTGTATGGCAGCTTTAGTTAAATATGGACAGATACCAATACAATTTGTAAAGATTTACAATTAAATGAAATAAGTTTAGAACAAACAAAATCGGTATGCCAACATAAAAAGATGGTTTGTGGAAAGAAAGACTCTCTTACGGAGAGAAGCTTGTATGGGCGCTATGTTAAATTATAGACCGATTCTCACAATTTTCAGTAGATTTGGTCGTTTCGGCAATGAAAACCTATGCAGCAAATTTTTTTTTTAAATTATCTCCAAACTTGTGATCTGTACTTTGTGCCAGCCTGCCAGCCGGACGGACGGACGGACGGACGGACATCGTTAGAATGATTCAAAAAGTTATTCACGGCGCAATATTTTAAGGTGTTACAAACATTAGCACAAACGTATAATACCCTCTCGACTATTGTGGTGTGGGTATAAAAATAAGAATTTGCCAAGTTTTACAAAACCTTAAATTATGCTTTAGATTTTGCAAATTTTTTTAAGAAGTTTCTCTCCTTTAAGTGTTTGTTCCTAAAAGTATGCTATAAGCTTTTAAATAGTATCTTAGCCATTGTAATTGAAATTAAATTATAAACCTTAAAGCATAATTTTAAGAACATAGAAATTTTTGTATACAAAATAGAAAGAGAAGATTTATTTGATGTATCGATATTAATCCAGTATTTAAATTCTTCTAATGCTGGAGCAAATATAAAGTTTTTATTTTTTAATTTAAAATTTGGTGCTTGTGCTTAAAAATTTTTTATTTTTTTTTTTTTTGAATATGCTTTAACATTTGTTATTTTGTTTTGTCCCACACAATTCTTAGAAATGAATTTACAAAACTTAAAGCATACTTTAAGACATAAAGAAACTTTCGATATAAATTTCTCTAATCCAAAGTTGAAACAATTTGTTTAGTAAATTATTTGAAAATAAAGGGTCAAGTTTTTTTTTTGAAATAAAATTCCATTAACCTTTTGAAAAGAACACATTTATATCTACATTCTTAAAATGTTTATATTATTTAAGATGTTGGATGTAAAATTTTAGGAGTCCCTACTTTTTATTATTTTGTAATTACCAATCAACCTTAAAGGGTCAAACATGATACTTATTAAAAAAAAAAAAACAAATAAAAGCTCAATATTTGTTAACATACACCGAGAGTTAGAATGTTTAAGGTTTGGGCTTTCTATGGGCCCTATGGTGAATCATAGACTGATATTCACTAAATTGAATTGTGTATTTTCTAGTTCTAGTGTTCAGCTCCAAACTGCTCCGTTTTTTCTCCTACTCTATTTCTTATCTTTCTAAACGACCTCCTTTGTCAAACTTCCAACCCTATCTATTCTATTGCAGATGACAGCAACCTTTGCCACTCGTTCTCATTCGAATGCAGACCAAGCGTATCCGATGTCGCTGCTATGGGGCAGTATATGAATGATACGCTTGGCCGAGACCTTGACATAATCTCGGAATGGGGTCGTGCGAATATGGTCGATTTTAATGCCCGAAAAACCCAATGTTGCGTGCTGACGCATAAACGCGCCACAAATAAAGGTGCCTCATCTGTATATATGGGTGGTATAATTATTTAGGAATCAAAATCTCTTGATGTTCTGGGCATGAGGATACAATGTGATGTCCGATGGACAGAACATATATTCAAGGTGTCGAAAGAAGCATTCAAGTGGCTCGGTTTTCTAAGACGGTGTAAGATATACTTCACTCCATCTGATCTTCTTGCTATTTATACCACCTTTATCCGACCGCGTGTGGAATACAACTCTCATGTGTGGGCCGGTGCTTCAAAGTCTATTTTGGAGCTTCTCGACCGCGTGCAGGAGAGGGCGAAGGTTCTCATTGGTGACAGAAGGGTATCCAATTCTATTGACTCCCTTGAGCACCGTCGCAATGTGGGTTGTATTTGTCTGTTTTATCGTTACTACAATGGGATGTGTTCTGACGAAATTAGGGATCTGGTTTCCGAAACCCGTACGTTTGTTTGTAATACACGTTTTTCCTCAAGAGCCCATCCTTATGTTGTCGATTGGCAGGTGAATCGTACAACGCATTACAGAGAGAATTCGTTTTTTCCCCGCACAGTTCGTATGTGGAATAACCTTCCTGCAGAAGTCTTCCCTCTCATTTACAACATGATTAAGTTCAAATCGAATGTTCACAAACACTACTCCCTCTATCCCCCTTCCCACAACCTATTTTCCTAGTTCCAACACAATGCAATGCATTAGTAGGGGTCATCCCCTGAGTGCTGGTCCTAACAGTAAAAAAAAAAAAAAAGAGTCTGTCACCAATTCTTCATTTTATTCCATTTAAATTTTTTTTTGAGTCGTTCGAAAGTGAGCGTGATTTCAATAAACGGACAAACAAATCGACATGATTAAATCGATTTAGAGTTACTCATGGCCCCAGAATATACATATATGTATACTTCATGGGGTGTTACGTGAATATTAAAAAAAATATCACACGGAATACCAAACTAAGTAGACATACATTTACCTCTAGTGCTGTAGGGTATACAAATCAATCAAACTTTAATATTTAATATTTCTTGTAAAATTTCTTGTTTCTATATTAGAAAGGTAATTTTTTTGCTAAATGCTGGTTTTGATTATGACTAACATTTTCCTTAATAGTTATACACTTGTCTATGTGAATAAATTAAGGCAATCGGACATGTTCTACAAATCAAAATGAACCGAATGAAATTTTAATTTCAATTATTTACAAAATTACTGTTGTTTTGCCTGTTTTTATAAGCTGTTCTTGTAAATATAATTAGTACTTTATTAGTTCTTTAGTATGTAAAAAGGAATATTTTTATGAACTTTGTTTACATGCTCGTTTAACAAATTTTTTCGGTTGTAAATCCACTGCATTTCGATTTACAGAACATACCCGAATATGATTTGCAAAATCTAATACAAGAACCTAAATGTAATTTCAAGTTTTGAAGCATGCTGTTAGGCTAATACAAACTGATTATGCCAGTTTTTGTTAAATTGCAATAAATTTGCATTATTAAAACTTTTGTGATATAAATTGAGAAATATTTTGTGATATACTCAGGAATAAGAGAATTTTAGAAATATTTCATTAAAAAAATTTTGTTTTAGGAAAATAAAAGAAACATTTGAGATTTAAGGCTCAGTTAGTCTTTACTTTCTGTTTCTGTTCTGTTCCGTGCCGTTCTGTAATGAAATTGTAATAGTTACTTTTTCCGTAGTAACTTATCAGCCATTTATGATAAATTTATTAGTTATGCACCGTCCATTGCTTTATTTTAATAACTTTTATGCACATAAATATGAAAATATTAAATTTTATGAATTCTTAAAATCAAAAAATTGTTTATTTCAATGTAAATATGTATTTTTTATTATTTATTTTGCTGTCACTTACAAATACTTAACATGTTTTTGATTTTAACAAACTGAACCGCAACAGAACAGAAAAACTAATCAATTTCATAGGTTTTTTAATAACAAAAACAAGTCAGCTGATTCGTAACAGAACAGAAAGTAAAGACTAATTCTGCCTTTAGAATAATATAAACGTATTGTGGAAGTCTTTAAAAATTTTAGTTTGAAAAAAATGAAATTTTTCAAATCCTTTTTAGAATTTTTTCATATTAATTTCCTAAATGTGCATATTAAAAATATGCATTTCATTCATTAAAATTTTAAACATTTACTATCTAAGCACTTTTTAATTACTTTTTCATTAGTTTGCATTTGGTCAAACTTTTTAATCGCTCCTTAAGTTCTATCAAGCATTTTATTTTAAATTTTTAACCATAAAATTTTAAAAATTTTGCATGAATTATAATCTGAAATTTTTCTTCAAATGTTTACATTTTTGGCACAAAACGTTGCTTAGATGTATCGATCTTTTTTTTATCAAATATTCCAATTTTATTGAACTTATTTTGGCTTTAAAACGTTGCCTACTTTCTGGAGCCAATTTAGTAGAACGGGTGCATTATATATTGTAAAGCTAATTAATTACACATAATTAGGAAATATTTGGTTTAATTGACTTCCTATAATGATCATCTTGCTGGGTTTTTTTTCTCTGTTTAAAAGTTCAAATGTCAACTGTTTATGGTAGTAATAAATTAAATATTGCCTAGTTTTTGTTTGGGGTAAAAAAAAAAATGTTTTAATGTATGATACTTTTCTAATGAAGTCAAATTAATGAGTCTTTGGTCGAAGAACTTTGGCATTTCTTAATGGATTTAAGAACTTGCTAAGAACTTTTGTTCATCAATTTTGATGTTTTTCTAAACACACTGCCTACAAACGGTCGAACAAACCAAGTATAATATATTTAAGAACTGATTAACATTAATATTATAATAACCTGAAGATAAGCCATATGGCTTCGCGGGAAAGAATGTAAATCATATAGAAATTAATAAATCAATTGAAATTAAATTAAAAAAAAATAATTGGTTTGGAAATAATTAAATTATAAAAAAAAAAAAACAATTATGGACACTTTAAGATTCATGAAAAATTAGCTTAAACTGCAAATACATTAAAATTGGTGGGTGAAACTTTAACATTTCTAACTTTAACCGCTTGTTTAACAATCCCGAACGTCAACGTTCGCATAGAAAATTACATTTAAAACAAAATTTAAAAATTACATTTAAAACAAAATTTAAAAATTTGTTTTTGTTTTAAATGTAATTTTCTATGCGAACGTTAACGTTCGAAATAAAAAAAAAAAAAAAATTCTATATTGCATGAAAATGTCTTTTTGTATTGAAATTTACTTGAATATTAATTTTTTTCATTCAAAGTTGTCATCGGGTGGCGAATGTAATTTTCTGCCATTAAAACCAAAAAAGAAAAAATGTCTTTAAAAAATTAGATATATTTTTGGTTTCTTTTTTTTGTTTTGAAATATATAAAAAAGATGTTACAATCTGTTAATGATCAGTGTGTTTTATTCTTTTTTTTTATAAAAAAATGATTTTTAGGCAATAAAATATTTTATTATAATTATTTAAATCATAATTATGCATTTAGGATAAGTTTGGAACAGTTAGTACAATGGTACTTACTACCTTGTTGTTACAAATGAATGGGCTAGAAACTGAAACTTAAAATTGTTCCCAATAAATCTTAACTTTCTTCTGACTTATCATTTATCTGACGGACACCTTACGCCTTGACTTATATTGGCCTTACATATATCGTTACTGTGTTTAGTTTTATGTTTCGCAGAATCGACTTGTTAATGAAGCTCTATGTACTATACATATCTGTCAATACAAGGGGCATAGCACTTCAACTACTTTGGCTATTTTAGGATATATAATGCATCGGCAAATCTGTATCCGTCTCGTCTATATCTAATATAATATCTCATTTATTATCGTATATAATATTTTCTATAGTCTTACCTGTTGTCTAGTCGATAGTCGCGTCAATTGTTGCGTGTATTTTCGCATCTATAGTCGCACTTATATTTGCATCTATCCTCTCGTCTTTAGTCGCATCTACAGTCTCGTCTATAGTGTCGTTTATAGTCTTCTCTATAGTCTCGTTTATAGTCTCGTTTATAGTCTCGTTTATAGTCTCGTTTATAGTCTCGTCTATAGTCTCATCTATAGCCTAGTATATAATCTTAACAATAGTCGCTTCTATAGTATCGTCTAAAGTCTTATCTATAGTCTCATCTCTAGTATTCTTTATGGTCGTCTATAGTGTTGTCTATTCTCTACTACAGTATCGTCAACAGTCTCGTATTATGTTTCGTCTATGGACACGTATATAGCACGTATAGTCTCGTCTATAATCTCCTCCATAGTCTCGTCTTTTTTTCCATTAGGCCGGTATAAAATCTTACATAAGATTCCCGTGTCCTTCATGACCCCGGGATATGTCGGATTCCTGCCGACTAAAAAACACCTCCTGCGTCATTCAGCACTCTGCGGAACTGTCCCTAAAGATACTGCATCGCAGGGTCCGAAAGCTATATTTAGGCTGCGTCCATTGTTTGAGCTTTCCTTAGTCTCTTCTCTATTACTAATTTTTGATGAATGCTTTTAATCATTGAGCATACTATATCCCAGTGTTCCCTTCTGCTGAGAATTATACTTATAATGTTTTCAACGTGCAGCTGTGTCCCAATCTCTTCCTCTGCTTTCTGCCGTTTCGTACGATCGTAGCATGGGCAATGGAACATGACGTGTTCTGGATCTTCTTCTTGATTCGAACATGTAGGACAGTATGGACTGCTGTCCAGGCCAAATCTGTACAGGTAGCTTCGGTTACCTCCATGACCAGAAAGGAATTGCGTCAAGTAGTAGTTTACCTCTCCATGTCTTCTGTTTAACCAATTATTTATTTCCGGAATAAGTTTGAAAGTCCATATCCTCTTGCGGCTGACTTCCCACCTACTCTGCCATTGTCTTATAGATTTTTCTCTCTCAAGTTAACGTACACTATTGCCTGGTTGTGTTGAGGTTCTCCTTATATCGTCTAATATTTTAGCTTCATCTGCTAAGATATCTATGGGAATCATTCCCGATATGACTTGGGCCGCTTCATCAGAATTGGTTCGATATGAGCAGCATACTCGTAGGGCAGATAGTCTGTATACCGACTTCAGTTTCTTCGCTATGCTTTTTACTTTCAGAGCTCACCACTGTGGATGTAATTCTCCTTTAACATTGCCTAGGTCCGCCCACATTTGGCATCATTCTTTCCAGTGCTGCTCTGACGTTTGCCGCCTTGATAGCAATGTACTCAACATGTGTTCTGAAGTCTCGTCTAAAGTCTTGTCTAAAGTTGTGTCCTTTATCTCGTCTGTAGTAATATCTCATTTATTATAGTCTAAAGCCTCGCTCATAATATTTATAGTCTCATCTGTAGTCTAGTCTATAGTCGCGGCTATAGCCTCGTCTATAGTAACGTCTATATTCTCATTTTTAGTCTCGTCTATAGTATCTTCTACAGTCTCCTGTAAATTATTTTCTTGTCTATAGTGTCGTCTTACACTGAACCAAAAATCCAATGAAAATGTAAGCAAACCAATTACGTTTATCAAAATATTTTCGTTGGCTTAACGAATTATTCGTTAATATAATAAACATTTTATTTTTATTAGGTATTATTTTCATTATATTAACGAATAATTCGTAGAGCCAACGAAAATATTTTAATAAACGTAATTAATTCATTATATTAACGAATAATTCGTAGAGCCAACGAAAATATTTTAATAAACGTAATTAATTTTTATTTGGTATTATTTTCATTATATTAACGAATAATTCGTTGAGCCAACGAAAATATTTTAATAAACGTAATTCGTTTGCTTAAAGAACATTTTCATCGGATTTTTAGTTCAGTGTTTTTTGTATAAAAGCTTCGTCAATAGTCTTGTCTATAGTCTGGTATAAAAAATAGACTACAGTTACGTCTGCAGCATCGTCGATACCCAATAAAATTTGAGCTTCGAGCGAAGCAGGTTTGTAAGGGAGAAATGTAAGAGTTTCGCTTACCATTGCGCTTACGGAAGACATGAATTTTATATGGCGAGTTCCCACTTTGAAGCAATACATTTTTGACACATAAAGCGCATTATTCAGCGCATAAAAAAATTGTTGGATGTAACAGTTATTTTTAAGTGTTCTCCCTTACAAACCTGCTTCGTAGTAAGGGAATGTCGTAGCACTTGAAATTTTATTTATTTTTTATAAAAATTGTTAAGAGTTATTTCACTTACTTTACTGCATTTCTGTATGTCTTATTGCGTAGCGCATAATTATGCGCTTATTTTTTTAAATGTACCATTAGTGCTTCGCAAAATGATAAAATTTTTTATTGGGTAGTCACATCTGCTGTCTCGTCAATGGTCTTGTCTATAGTCTCGTCGTTAATTTCGTCTTTAGTATTGTCTGGTCTATGGTGTCATTAATTTTCGTTTATAGCCTCGTTTATAGTCTGGACTTTAGTATCATCTATTGATCAATCTATAAACTTGTCTATAGTCTTGTCAATAGTCTCGTCTATAGTCTCGTATGTCATAACGTCTATAGTCCCGTATATAGTCGTGTCTATAGTCTCGTATTTAATCTTGTCTATAGTCTGCCTTAAATGTCCTCTGTAGTCTCGCCTATGGTCTCGTCTGTAGTCTCGCCTAAAGTCCGGTCTATAGCCTTCTCTTTAGTATAGTCTCATCTTTTGTCGCCTCGTCTAAAGTGTTTTCTATAATCTCGTCTCGTTGATTATCTCGTCAATAATCGCATCTTTAGTCTCATCTATTGTTTAGTTGAATTTCAACTCTGAAGTCTAAACTAGCATTGTAAGGCCTATTTTCACGTACATATTCAATTATATTTATAATCCCAAATTAGTCATCTAGCTTACTGAAAAAAGTGTGTGTTTAAAATTTTTCTTTTCTCAATTTCTATCAGTGTGTTTCAGTCACTTTATTGGTACAGTTTTCTGTATCTGTTTGCCATATTTGAAGTATCAAAAGGAAAGTTCTGTACGTTTATTATGAACATTTTCCGCGATCACTAGAGTTGTGAATGTTTAAAAATGGCGGTATGCATTTACAACTCAAATCGTATGACAAAATTGAATAAAAAAAAAAATTTAGATTTATTGAAATTTTGAAAACAAGTTTGAACCATTTCAAACAAAATATTTTCATTTCTGAAACAAGCACTTATTTTTGCTTGTCTACTATTATAAGAGACAATTGAAATTAAGATTTAGGAATAAAAAAAAAAAAATTAAATACACCACTTACACATTTACTTAAAAAACTTAACACTTGTCTTGTAGAAGCACAAAGCAATTTTATAAACACATTTGAAAAATTTTTCGAAGCGGCTTATTTAAATTCAAAATCTTAAAAGTTATGACTTTTTTTTGCCTAATACCATAAATATCTCCGTTTATTTGTTAATCCTCCTTTTTTTTTGTAATATTTGTTAGCTGCTAAAATCCTTTTGTATTTCAGAAAATCTATAATTTATTGGTTGAGATGTTTAAAAAGGTGTTACCTTTTCTATTAGTTTCTTTCTTATTCCCCGTTTCGCCCCACCTAATTATAAGAGTGTCAGTTAATTTTATTTAAACTTTTCAAAGCTTGCTTAGACCCAAGAGCAAAAAAAAAGAAGAGAATTTAAATGAAAAATTTCCAAATATTCTATTAATCGAAAAAAGGCAGAAAAACTGAAACAAAAGGATTCTGTTTAAGCAACTTATTTTGGGCGTAAAAAACTATAAAGGATTTTCATCAAATTTAATTTTTTTCATTACATTATTTTTATGAAGAAAGGAATTCTACAACATGAAAATTAATTAAAATTGTTATTGATAATTTTTCATCCTCGACTGACCTAAGATTCGAACCCAGGCGGCTGACCTGAGATTCGAGCCCAGGCGGCTGGTTACCCCGACATGTTTCGATCATAACCACTTGATCTCTTCAGAGGGATTTGCCGTCTTACACTCGCAGCCATCGAAGACTGCTGACGTTAATAGTCAAACATCAATCCTTAAACCAAATTGTATTTTAACCTTTGGTAGATCGAAATTTGCCTTTTTGAAAGATTATCCATTTTAATTGATTTTACATGTTCTTCCTTACTTCTGTTTTTTCGTAAATGTAAAATCAATTAAAATGGAATGGATCATCGACGGCAAATCCCTCTGAAGAGATGAAGTGGTTATGATCGAAACATGTCGGGGTTACCAGCCGCCTGGGTTCGAATCTCAGGTCAGTCGAGGAGGAAAAATTATCAATAACAATTTTAATTCATTTTCATGTTGTAAAATTCCTTTCTTCATAAAAACAATTTAATGAAAAAAATTAAATTTGATGAACTTAAGCCTGATTGAAAATATTAGAATTTGGAAAAACCATAAAAAAGTTCGACTTAATAACCACAATACTAATTACAAAGGATTTTTATATAGTCACACTATGAAAGCCTTCTTTTAGAAAGTCCAAGTTTATGGCAGAAAGGAGAGAAGAAAAGTATGTTCTCTCTCACCAACAAACCAAGGCCAAGAAAGAATTTAGTGTTTATCAAAAGATTTTGGAAATTTTATCAGAACCTTAATGTTGTATAAGGTAAATTTTCCTAAAGGCTAGATTACACTACCACACAAGTCTTACGTATTCCATACTACTTTGTGAGATAGAAATCTAATGAGTTTTGTTGCAACTGTCAACAAATCTAATTTAACATTACAGTTCCTGTTCACACTATCACACATGAACATGCTTTTTGTTAAAATGCAGCCCTGATCAAATGAAGAGTATTATTGTTTTGAAATATTTCAAAAAAATGAAGAAGTCGTATGGTCTGTCAAATTGTTTGTCGTAATACTTGTCATCTTCATGAAACATTGCATTCATACAATCACACTTTAACATAATACTTGAGTTTTTGACATGTTTTAATACAAAGTATAATAGTGTAAACTAGCCTTTTTATATTTTCTACTATAATTTCAATTATATTTCCTTTTTCCTCCTTTGTAACATTTAGTAATTGTTTTTCCTTTACAAAATACTTTCCATGAAATTAATTTCAAGCGTTAAATGTCAAAAATTACTTTGTTATTACAACGTTTGTCAAAACTTCCCTATTTTTTTTTTTTTTTTTTTTTGAGAAAAAACAAAATTGTACTATTAATTAATAATGAAATAGAACAGGAAATCAAAAACAAAATAGTTTGATTATTTTACTCACACGCTACATTTTTGCTGCCGGTTTTATTTCGAAAATTAACAACTAAAATCATAGAAAATTGACTAGAATGAAGAAGGAGAGAAAAAAAATTTATTCTTTGATTGTATTAGTAAGAAATTTGTTAATTTTTTTTTTTGTTGGATTTTGAGAGAAAATTTTTATGTTGTTTTGAGAGAATTTCCGTTCTATTCTGTCTTCTATGGCTAAAACCTTTTACATAAACGACACGAAAGATTAAACAACTTCTAGCCGAGAATAAAGAAACCTATCCTATTACCCAATAGCTTTAAAACTTTAATGAAAAAAACATTATCTTTGTTTGCTTTTCACTGCTTGAGAGAAATTCACATTAAGGCAATAAAACTTATAAATAAGAGAGACAGAGAGTATTTAATTTAAGCTCAAACATAAGTTTATATTAAAAAAACCTTTTTCTTTGTAAGTCCCTGAAAAAATAACAGAAGCCGAATACCATGGATGGGGGCAGTGCTCTCATTTTGCTGTTTCAACTCACACTAAGGCCCGTTTGTATGACTTACCTTTAAAGATCTAAATAGTTAATGGTACCTTTAGCACTAGTGATCACTAGTGCTAAATTACTCGAGTAATAAAGTTACCTAAAACTATTTTTCCATTTTTTACAACTTCTGTATAAAATAAACTTAACATTTTTAAAAATGTGGCAATACTAAACTAATACCGGTTATTTTTTCCAAAATAAAAATACGAACTGGCAACTACGTTCTTTCTTTTATTTTTCTCATTTTAAATTTTTGTGTGCACAAATATTTTTTTAATAATGCCAAATACACACTCGTAAAACTGCTCTGAGTGGAGAAGCAGCTCGCGCTCGTTGTCATTTTTTTTAAAGGACAATCAGGTCGCTCTTGTTTGTCTGCTTTTCGTGCGTTTTGCGGTGTCACCCCGCATTGGTTAATGGCTTGGCGTCGCATAACTGTACCGAGTTACGGTTTTTGCGGCTGTCACCATTAATTTTGTGCAATCGTTTTTAACCTCAATTTGAGGTTTTGTCTGGTGGAGAACCATTAATAACTCAAAGTGACTGGTGGAGAACCAAATATAACTCAGACGTTTTACTGGTGGAGTACCAAGGAAATAACTCAGAAGATTACTGGTGGAGACCAATATACTCTGGAGCGGATTCTGGAAGCTCTCGCCTTCCTATACGAAGGCTTATGTCGAACGAGAACTTTGCGGTTGAGGCTCCTAAAATTTGTGTGATACCCTGGCAATATAACTATAAATAGTTCGCCAAAAAATTTTAGTGTTAAGAAAGCCAAAAAATAAAAAATAATAATAATAAACATAAAAAAAATATTGGCAAATATTAATGAAATACCGCGTACACGCGAATTTAACATATGGGCTAATCCTGCGTTACGGACGTTACATTCGCACGCAAATTTGCTTGTTAAGATTGACAAAGCTGACGTTAGCATTGGAATATTTTCATGAAATTTTTTGCAAAATGCAATTCTTTGGGAGTACTTAAAAACTTGTTTTAAACTTAAAGGTTAACTGTTTTTGAAAAAAAGTTATGCTAGCTTAAAGTTCCGTTACGGACGTTACAAAAAATGGAAGTCGACTTTGAGGCTTATGTACATTTGCACATTTTTTAGCTAGTTTTGCATAATAAACAAAAAAAAGTCCAAATACAAAAAATTAAGTGGAATATATGACCATATCAATCCATCCTAGAAAAGAAGGCTAAGTTACGGACGTTACGTTACGGACGTTACGTTACGGACGTAACACTTTTTCCATTAAACCAAATTGTGTATATAAAAAACATTCATGTATTTAAAAATATTTTTAAACTTTTAATTATAAATTTATTAGTTACAAAAAAATTATAGAATATTTCATTACTCTTATATTACTTATATTCATTTATTAATTTGTTTATTTAGCCGTTTAACATTGTATCTTATGCTTAATAGACCCAGCTGTTCGAGCTACTCTTATAGTATTGTCATTGGAAAAGCCCGAAAAAATAATGATATGATTTAAGAGCTGGAATATTTTTTACAGTTATCCATGTTTTTGATATTTCGTCAGATGTAGTTTTGACAAAATTTTTACCAACGTAAATTAGGAAAACACCATTTATATACATATATATTTTTTTTGCTAATTTGTGAAAATCTCGAAAGTTTTTTAAGATGAGATTTTGGGTTTTTACTAGTTGCCAAACTTTTAGCTTAACAACAGCGCCAACACCGTCCACCGCTCCTTTTCCATGCGAAGTAGCAAAATTTTGAGATCAAACCAAGAATTGCTTAAAGATTTCTAACGGAAAATCCAGTACGTAAACATTGCAAGCATGGGCGTACCACCAAATATTTGAAGGGGTGCATGGAGGTTGCGGTTTACAACATGGTTATTAATTACTAATTATTGATATTCAGGAATTATTTTAGGTTTCCGAAGAATTAGAAATTCATCTCAATTTAAGTTGGAGATTGGGGGATCGCATGTTATTAAAACACACTTTTTGTTACTTTGAGGTGAAGTTTTTCGGATTCTCTGCAACCTAGAGCAATTTTAAGTCCAGAATTAGATTCAGCAGGTGAAAATCCATTATAAACACTTACTTCCACCTCATAATATTAAAATAAAACTTTTGGGTATTTTCATGCCGTTACGGACGTTACACACTTTGTCATTTATATTAAGAAAAAGAAGCGCAATAAAGGTATTTATTTTTTTCATCAGATTAAAGTGCATAAAAAACTCTCTTTATAAAGCTAGTTTGGAAAACAAAATTATTAAAATTCAATCTGTTAAATTTAAAAAACCCCATTTTCCGTTACGGACGTTACACAGAGTGTACCGATTTTTAGTTCAAATTTTTAATATATATTAGATAACTTACATATATGATTTTTATCTTAAATAAAAGAAAATTAAGCAAATTAAAGTTTTGCTAAACGCTAAATACTGAAACGATTGTTTTGCCCACTTTTTTGACTATGGAAAATACCCTTTTTTTTACAAGAGTAAATGAAAGCAAGAGGTAGCCTCTGCCAAAAACAAAAAAACACCGTAAAACCTTATTGCTTATATATGTATGTTGAAGCTTGAATATGTATCCTATTATTCCACTAACAAACATTTGGATTTTGGTCAACTTTAAATTTCTGCCTTTGGTTTAAAAATTTTCGGATTAGCCCATATTGTAAATTTTATTTGTCAAAATACGAGTTTGTTATTAATTTACAAAATATACGTATACTTGGAGTTGCCATATATAAAAAATATGTGAATATAATATGGCAATCTCAAATCTAAGCCTTATGACAAAAGTTAAAGGTAGAACGTTCCTTTCTTAACCTTATCCTTCACTTTTAAATTAAAGGGAACTTGTGATAATTAAAAACTCATTATCTGTTCAATAACTTCCTACATTTAGTTATCGATAAGTCGTGAAAACGGGCCTTAGTGATAGTGCAAAATTATTGCAATCATATTTTTGATGTTGAGTGATGAGTTGAAAATTTGCAGTCTCACTAAGCATGAGTAAAAGTGATGTCAAAAAATTTTCTTTGTTCTTCACTCATTTGAGTGCAACTGAAAATTTTGCATTCAGATTTTATTTTTGTGCACTAATTTAAAACTTAAGACTAAGCTTCATAAAAAAACACAAAAAAATTAACAGATATTCAAAAACAATAGAGGACAATATAAAAATAGATATTAAAAATTGTTTGCTATAAGCAAAACAAGCATTTAAAAATTTGTATCACTTAATTTATTTCTTCGAGAAGCGCCTACCATTCCGCTTAAAGAAAATAAGCGCTATACTGGAACAGAGGACGGCAAAGGTGTATTAGATTTTTTTAAAACATTTGCTTAACTTTTTTCAAGTCCTCGTCCATATTATGAAACATATGCTGCAAAACATTTGAGTTTGATGGTAAAGGGGAAAGACGAAAGGAAAGTTTTTGTTTCTTCTGCAAACATTTTTTTGAGTTTGTTATTGAAAGGAAGAAAAAGAAACAAAAACAAGGTATACACTAAAGCCCTGCACGAATGCATTTGAATGCCGTTTCAAGACGTTCGTTTGTTTTTAAAATGCTGATTGTCGATTGCTCTTTGCTAACGAATCAAATACTATGTTGTGAAAAACACATAAAGACAAAAAAAAAAAAAAAAAATGTTAACACACAAATGGAAATGAATTTTAATTAGTGTGTTATAAACGACCAAATACGAAGTGTAAAGAGCACGGAATATACTCCGCACAACAACGAAACAAACAAATCACACTAACTATACCAAATGACACCAATCGCACCAAACAACAGTTACTGCTTACTGCTACAACAATACAACAAGACAGGCTACAGGCATTTTGGTTGTGTTCGTCGCCGTTGTCAATATTTTACTACTCCATAGGCGAAACAAAAGGAAAAATGTGTTTTGCGTGCATGTATGTGTGGCATATCACACAGCGTGTATTGAAAAGTTAACCGTATATAACTTTGTTATAGACTTACAATTGTTGTGTTTTGTGTTTTCGTATACACCAAATTATACATTGAGTTGATTTCCTTAAATCAAACAACTGCTTCACACCGAGTTGCTTGAAACCAACTACTGTTTTAACATCGATTTGGTTTTTCGAACTGATTAAAAAAAAACACAGTATTTGACACAACAATAACTTGGTATGTAGAACTGTGAAAAAGAAACAAATGCAATCGTGCAGGGCTTTAGTATACACAATACTTAAATCCATTGAAACAATGTTTCATTGCATGGGCACAAATGCAGTCTCAAAAAGAATTAAGTAAAGTTTCTGCAAAAAATATTTTATTGTATGGACGATAAAATTTTTTTCATCTTTTTTTTTTGATATCAACCTTAGATTACAAGAATTTGTTGTTGTTAAATTTTTTTCATCCGAATAAAATAGTTATATATACATATATATGATTGTGTAAACGAACACAACCCTTAATACAGTTCGTTTTATTGTACTTGTACAATTTTTTTATTTTTAATTGTACTGATACTGCAGACAAACATTATATTTTAATGTTCTATAATGTTTCTTTTTTACATTGATAAAGAAATGAACAAACAAAAAATTTTAGCAACGAACGCGCCACGAACAGCATGTGTGTGTATTTTGTAGAATTATTTTGCTGGCTTTTTGTTTTTTTTTTTCGTTTGTGTATTTTGTTTTTTTTTTTAAATTTTTGGTTTTTTTACTAGCCAAAAGGGCGCTACTTACAATGGAAACAAACGAACATAAATGAGCTGAACTGAACACAATGAAGTTTGTTGGTTTTTTAAATAAAACCGAACAGACTAAAATGTTGAGTTGGCTAAGAACAGTATTATTTGTGTGTTCGAAAGATGACAAACAGGGAAACGTTATTTTTTTTAATGATTTTTTTACACAAACACTATTAGCGTTTGTGTTTTCCACAAATCTACCGAACCAAACACTCAGGAGCGCTATTTAGTGTTTATTTTCAAAGCGCGTTACAATATTTCCAATATAATAATTATTTCTCTTGTTAACCCTTTTCTGCTTAATAGAGATACACATTCAGCTTACTTTCAATTTAGTCGGTAATCGATGCTGCATAAGACTGCTATTGGCAACACATACAATACATATTATATTTTCCAAAATGAGTGCATTGTGCTGCAGAAAACCCAATGACAACATGGTGAAACTTCCTTAAGATTGTACAAGTTAGAATAATTTAAGCTCTAGAATTAATTGAAAAACTCGCCCATATAATAACATCTAAATCATTCCCTCCTTTTGTCTTACAAAGTTTTAAGTTTTCGTTAAGGAAACCGAAACTTTTAAAAAACCTTCAATAAATTCCAACTTAAGGCATAACCATAATATGCATAGCCTTGCTTAACCTACTGCCAAAAATTAACAAAAAAATCTCTCAAATTTATTTAAGAAAACTAAATAAAAAAACATCTGATTCCGTACGGAATGTGCGATTAGATTCGCACCTTGCTTAAGCAAATGACAGTTTCATTAAACTTAGCAAAAAGTTTCCTTCAGTTCAATATGGTTTGCCTCATATAATTTACATGTATTCGCTCATTCGCTTAAGCCAACTTAAGCACATTGTGGTTGGGCCTTTATACTTTTCTCTCTTTATTGCCTTTCCCTGCCCCATTTTGCTCAGATCTTCATTTACTCATTAAAGCAGTTATTCGACTTTCTCACATAAAATTTGAACGGCATTAAAGGTCATTTTGATTTTTATTGCTGTAAATAAAATCAAAATTAATGACTTTTTTTTTTTTTTTTTTTTGTAGACTCCATATTCCAGGCATTTTCGCAGTTTATAAGTTAATTTAAGGTAATTTTGTTTGTATAGGTGTATATTTTTTACACACAGAGTAATTAAATCAATATTTGTTAAACATTTATTTGGAACATAAAGAAAACTCATTTATGATTGTGAGTCTTTATTCAAAAGTCAAACGATTAGAGTTTTTTATTTAGTAAATTTGTTTTTCATTAAACACCTTGGGGGATTTATTTTGTTATGACTTCTTCACGCCGCCTTGTGCGAAGCCATTTTACAAACGCAACACAGAACTCTAACGAAGAAATTAAAAAAAAAAAAAAAAAAAAAAATTGTAACAATTTTTATCAAAGTTATTTTCGGGCATACAAAGTTTATTATTAATACGATATTCGTATGACGTGCTAAACTCCCAATTTTTCATATTTGATAAATACACTGACATTTATTGTTGAGGGAAAGCTAGCTTCTATGCGCATTTCGCCGGTTGCTTAGACCAGCTCATCAGGAAACCTTTTCCAAAGATTTTAGAAAAGCCAAAAATATTAAACAAATAAAACCCTTAAGCGAATAAGAATTATAAACACTCTTAAGTCTTACTTGTAACAATATCAAAGCTTAAACAAAACACCAACAATAAACAGTGAGTTTATCTTTTCTTACATCCCCCTACAATTGGTTGGGTTCTTTTTTATACCCTCCACCACAATTAGTTGTGAAGAGGGTATATAAAGTTTGTCATAAAGGGTGGTTAAATTGTAAGGGCCGATGTTGAATGTGAACCACACCTAAACGCCAAGTTTTTTTCCGAATTTTTTTTGACATTTCTCTATTTCAGACTTACTCAATTTGAACCATGGAGAGATACACAATCCAACAACGTGTTAAAGTTATCCAGACTTATTATGAAAATGGGCGTTCAAATCAAAATGCATATCGTGCACTTCGTGATTTTTTTGGTCAATTTGATCGTCCAAATGTGCGTACAATCGCAAAAATCGTGGAAAAATTCGAGCAAACCGGGTCTGTAGAAGATGTGAGAACACCAGTGCATGCTCGTACAGCTCGTACTGCAGAAAATATTGCTGCTGTTCGCGATAGTGTGGCTGAAGAGCCGTCCACCTCAACTCGTCGTCGTGCCCAACAATTGCACCTCTCACGCTCGTCGTTGATGAACATTATGCATAAAGACTTGCATTTACACGCTTACAAGGTGCAATTGGCTCAAGAACTAAAGCCTCTTGACCATTCCAAACGTCGTGAATGTGCAGAATGGTGGCAAGAAATGGCAACAGTGGATGATCAATTTTCGAAGAAAATCATCTTCAGTGATGAGGCAAATTTTCACCTCAGTGGATTCGTCAATAAACAGAATTGCCGCATTTGGGCGAATGAGAATCCAAGAGTGATTGTCGAAAAACCAATGCACCCGCATTGGCATCATCGGGCCGTATTTTTTCCAAAATGAGGCCGGTCAGGCAGTTACTGTGAATGGTGTTCGCTATCGTGAGATGATAACGAACTTTTTATGGCCCGAATTGGAAGATATGGATGTGGACGATATGTGGTTTCAGCAGGACGGTGCCACTTGCCACACAGCTAACGAAACAATGGCTCTTTTGCGCAACAAATTCAATGGCCGTGTTATCTCACGTAATGGCGATGTCAATTGGCCGCCAAGATCATGTGATTTGACACCGTTGGACTTTTTTCTTTGGGGTTATTTGAAAGAAAAGGTGTACGTCGATAAGCCAGCAACAATTCAAGAGCTAAAGGATGAGATAATTCGGCACATTAACGGCATAGAACCTCCATTATGCCTCAGGGTCATCGAAAATTTGGACCATCGGATGGAGGTGTGCCGCCGTGGTCGCGGCGCCCATTTGGCCGATATTTTGTTCCATACATAATTGAGTAATACCAATATATCATAATAAAATAAAATTACAATAATTTCCTAAATAGTTTGTGTTTTATTCAAAATCAACATCGGCCCTTGAAATTTAATATATGGTATATATATATTCTGGGTCCTTCTAAGCCGATTTAGTCATGTCCGTCTGTCTGTCCGTCTGTCCGTTCGTCTGTCCGTCTGTTGAAAACACGCTCACTTTCGAAATCCTGCTCCTAAGCAGTTTAGGATTGAAATCCAGCAAAATCGGCTTAGTAGGACCAGAGCTATGAATCAAAATGTGGAACCACCACCTAAAAAAATTGATAATTTTGTTACAAAAAACAACATAATTGCTGGAACAAGGCACGGAATGAAACGCTAGCGTTACAAATTTAGCTCGTCACAGTTTTATAGGACTATAAATGATACTGTGAAATTTCGTGAAGATCGGTACATAATTTACCCCAGGCCCCATAGAAACCCTACTACCGGAAAACAGTTTAGTACACCTAAAAAAATAATTAATAATGCTATCATAACAGAAATTGGCACGTCACAGTTTTAGAGGACTAGAAATGACGCTGTGAAATTTCGTGATGATCGGTCCAAAATTTACCCTTGGCCCCATATAAACCCTACTACCGGAAAACAGTTTAGTCGCCTAAAACCATAATTAATAACAAATCGTCAAGATAATCGTTTAAGATAATAATAACATCATACAGATATTACTCCTTAAACATTCGAACTGTCGGTGGAGGGTATCAAAGATTCGGCACAGCCGAATATAGCACTCTAACTTGTTTTATAAGAATTTATATATAGTTATTCCCAGAGAAACCAGAAATATGCTTTAAAAAACACGTTTTATGCGCTTTAAATAGGCAATAAAATCTTGAAAATATGCCCTGAAAATTGCTTAAAATATGCCCCAAAAAATTCAAAAATTGCTACATCGAAAACAAAATATTCAGCAGTTGAATATAAAGCCAAAACTCCGTAGTATTTGAAGAATAACTTTCGATATTTTGTACTATGAGGATACGATGGGCGGCAGTCTTCTGCGCACAAAAACAAAGTTATGTAGGAGGTTAAAATTCATATAAAAGTTATTTGTGCAGGATATGATTTAGATATTAACATCCATATGAGATTTTTATCTTTAAGGGCCATTATTATAACTTGGCGTTAGCTGTTATCCGACAGTTAACAGACGCTTTTTGACAGATAACACATTATTATCTGTCAATTTAATCTTAACTTTAGCAAACTTCAAGTTGTAATAATGGCCCTAAGTGATTTTAGTGGCCGTCGCTAAATTGTTAATTTATGTTAACGTTTAAAAGGATTTTAAAGCTTTGGGCAAATGTTAACTGATTCGAAAAGAATTTAATTTGCTGTAAAATATTTTTGAGGCGAATTTAATCAAAATACTCATATAATTAGTTGGTTAACGGACACAAAGAGTCTATTTTGGAGAGAATTCTCACCGATTCTCACTGTTTACATAGGCTTTTTCCATAGTACAATTAAAATATATTTACCAAATATGATCAAATTATCTACAAGATCGTAGCTTGTACTTTGCGCACAAGGGTAACATGGGCAGGCAACTAGCTAGACGGACGGATTGTTATCGTAAGATCACTTCTAAATCTAGATCTAAATCGATCGGTATACAAATAAAATTTTTAAGTTTAAAATAGCATTTATATTTAATGACAACCTACTTTGTCTTACAATTTTCGAGTAAAAACAAGTAAGAAAGTATAGTCGGCCAAGCCCGACCATATGATACCCTACACCACAGTTTTTAAAAACACATCATGCTTATGTGTCCATGTCAATATGGATTTATCTATGTTTATAAACTTCATGAAAATCGATTTGAAAGTTTGTGAGAGGCAGAAATTGCCCCCTGCCTCCCCTTGTGGTCCAGTTTTTTAAAATTTATACATTTTGTGTTAATATAGATATGGGTCTATCTATGTTTTAAATTTCATTGAAATCGGTTTGATAGTTTCTGAGAGGAAGAAATTTCCTCCTATCTTCCCTCGTGGCCCTACGATTCGGCCCATTTTCAATAGGCTTGATCCTTGTATCAATAAGAACCTATGACCCAAATTTTATCAAATTATCTCCAAAATTGCCTGTACTTTGCGCACAAGGTTCCATGGACAGCCAGCCTGCCTGCCAGCCAGCCAGCCGGACGGACATCGTTAGTGAGTAGATCGGTATAATTTAAGGTGGGTCTAGGACCACTATTTTAAGGCGTTACACACATCAGCACAAATGCATAATACCCTCTCCACTATTGTTACTACATTGTAGTAACTGACAATAAACACGTTCATTGAGAATAGATGTGTGACTGGTTAAATGATGTCAATTGACCCCCTCCAATGACAACCCTACACTCACAATATTCTGTACGTAAAATTAACTGAAATTGTAATATAAAATAAATGAAAATTCAATTAAAAACCGGTCTACTTATTTTTCATTTATTTTTAACAAAAAGTTCATTTAATTTTTACTGTCAAAAATTCAACACCATATTCCGTAAAATCAAATAAATATTCAGTTATTTTGTAAAATTTTACTGTCAAAAATTCTACACCATATTCAGTAAAAACAATTAAATATTCAGTTATTTTTTAAAATTTTATTGTCAAAAAATTGACCCCATATTCAGTAAAAACAATTAAATATTCAGTTATTTTATTAAATTCAGTAATTTTCGTTTACTCCACAAAAGAGCCGAATTTCTAAAAAATACCAGACAGACACCTGTCCGCTTGTTTTTCTTATAAGCGAGATAGGGAGAATATTATTATTTACTTACCCTGTTACACACGTTTATTTTACTTTTGTTGTACTGAACACGTTGTTTACAGAAGAACTCTCAATTATAAGACACCAGCAGCATGACCGATATGGCTTCGCAATTATTTTACTTTTAAAATTTGATGTTTTTAACTAAATTATATTAACAAATAGAAAATGGGAATTAGTTACACAAAACAAGAAATTAATTTTTTAACAAAATATCACAAAAAAAATTTGTTTTATTTGTTGCGAAGCTCTTGTAGGCATCTAAAATTTTAACATGTAACAAAATATGCCTCAAAATGGCACAATATGCGCTAACTACTTAAAAAAATGCTGCAAAAAGGGTCTTTTAACTATATTATGCAAAAACGTATAAATTATTTTTTGTCTCTCTCTCGTTTGATGAAATTTTCTGTTTAAAAATGCCTTTACAATTTAATTATTCATTTTATATTAACGATCATTTTAGTCTAGTTACATGTTACCCCAGTTTATTTTATATTTATTGCGAATTAAAGCTTCTTCTACTACTAAAATAGTTCCTAGCAATTAAAAATATAAATTGTAAAATATAAAAAAGCAGAAGAAAAACCATAAAAAGTTTGTTTGCTACAAAAAAGTGTCATTAACCTGTTAAATATTTTTGTAAAACTAGTTTGAACAAAAAAATTTATATGAAAAAAGTTGTTTTAACTAATTTTTGCTTAATTTTTCCAAACTTGTTTTATTTATGTAGGAAAATGCCTAGAAACTAGTTTTTTTTTAAATTCATTCAGTTATTTATTCTTTCATTCATTCATTAAGTTGTACTTTCATTAAGTCATACGAGTATGTATGCATGTGTATCATGTACTTATCGCAGGTTAAATAGTCGTTGTAGGTTCCCCTTACCCGAGTGCATCCGAGTCACGGTATTGATTCACAGTGGCTGAAAATTAATAAAAGTTAACTTTATTTTAAATTTAGACACACACTCTTCTATACAAAAACTGACACTTTTTATAAATTTTTTTTTTAAAGTAAAAATTTTTTCACAAACCGTTCTTTTATTTTTTTTTAAAAAAGTCACTCCTTTTATACAAATTTCGATCTTTTTAAAGAAAAAATCAACATATTATAAAAATCAAAGTTTTTATACAACAATTACACTTTTTAAACAAAAAGTCATACTTTTTACACAAAAAGTCATACTTTTTACACAAAAAGTCATTTTTTTTACACAAAAAGTGACACTTTTTACACAAAAAGTTACACTTTTTACACAAAAAGTGATACTTTTTACACAAAAAGTGATACTTTTTACACAAAAAGTGATACTTTTTACCCAAAAAGTCACACTTTTTAAACAGAAAATCAAACTTTAATACAAAAATGAACACTTTTTTTACAAAAAGTCGCAAAGTAACACTTTTTTTATACAAAAAGACAAACTTTTAATACAAAAATTCAAACTTTTAATACAAAAAGTCACACTTTTTATGCAAAAATTCAAACTTTTTATGCAAAAATTCAAACTTTTTATACAAAAAGTCACACTATTTATACAAAAAGTCACACTTTTTATACAAAAAGTCACACTTTTTATACAAAAAGTCACACTTTTTATACAAAAAGTCAAAATTTTTATACAACAAGTCACAGTTTTATACAAAAAGTCACACTTTCTATACAAAAAGTCACACTTTTTATACAAAAGGTTACACTTTTAATACAAAAGAGTAACACTTTTTATACAAACACACTTTTATACCAAAATACACACTTTTTAAACATAAAGTCAAACTTTTAATACAAAAAGTCACACTTTTTATACAGAAAGTCACACTTTTTTTACAGAAAGTCACACATTTTATATAAACAGTCACACTTTTATACAAAAAATCACGCTTTTTAAACAAAAAGTCACACTTTTTTCCACAAAAAGTAATTTTTTACAACTTTTGCTTAGTCAAACTTTTTTTTAAAATAAAGTCACTCTTTCTATACAAAAAGTCAAACTTTTAATACAAAAGAGTAACATTTTTTATACAAACACACTTTTATACCAAAATGCACACTTTTTAAACATAAAGTCAAACTTTTAATACAAAAAGTCACACTTTTTATACAGAAAGTCACACTTTTTTTTACAGAAAGTCACACATTTTATACAAACAGTCACACTTTTATACAAAAAATCACGCTTTTTAAACAAAAAGTCACACTTTTTTCCACAAAAAGTAATTTTTTACAACTTTTGCTTATTTAAAAAAATTACATATATTTTCAAGAAGGCGCAATTCTTTATACATAAAGTTAAACTTTTAATACAAAAAGTCACACTTTTTATACAATAAGTCACACTTTTTATATAAAAAGTCCCACTTTTTATACAAAAAGTTCACACTTTTTTCCACAAAAAGTCATTGTTTCACAAACGGTTCTATTTTCTTAACAAAAACTCACGACTTTTCGCTTATTTAAAAAAATCACATAGTTTTTCAAGAAGAAGCAATTTTTTTTACCACGCTTTTTTACCATCTGACTGATGATCTGACTTTTTTTACAGAGTTAAATTTATTTTTTTTACAAAAAATCACACATTTTTTTTATTAAAAAGTCACACACAGAAATAGTTTCACTGCTTAAACAAACCTTCATTCATTTTTTTTTTTTTTTTTTTTTTTTGCAAAAAGTGAACGTCTCTTAAAATAAGTCACGCTTTTTTCACAAAATGTCACTAAATTCTGTTTTGAGTGTATTGTATTAGTTAATTTTTAAACAGTTTTGTTCACATCAATGAAATAACCTTCTTAGATAGTTTGTATGATTTTTCGTTTTCGTTATTCAATAGTTTTTATGCTTTTTCGTTTTCGTGTTGAAACCAACTTGATTTTGAGAAATGGTAGGCAGGGGTATGCAGAGCATATACTCCTCTCTATCAACTTGCCCCAACAAGTTCTTAGTCATGCAGCTGGCAATGTTTTTAAATGTGGCATCTTAAAAGTGCAGTGCCTTAATAGCCCTTATGCCTTTTTACGCTCTTCGGCCAAAAAGTCATGACTATTACTGATCACCTAAGTGACTAATAGTTTCTTACGAAAATCCAGTTAAAATAGTTTAAAATTTTTTAAATTTTCTAGTTATTTTTTTTTTATGTTTGCCACTGTGTTTGTGAGTCACTGTGGCTCAATGATGATGATAATTTCAAACAAATTTACGTGCCAATAAAAAAGCGGAAAACTAAATGAAAATCTGCCAGTCTGCATATCTGTCTGTTTGCTGTGTGTCTCTATATGAAGAAAAATTTAAGAGAGTATTTAAATTCATTGGTATAAATTTTTTATGTCTATGCATATGTATGTTATTTCTATGTATATGTTAGTATATGTACGAGTGTGTAAAAAAACGCTTAAAAACAAGCAGGTATTTAAAGACAGTATTTTTAGCTTCATCGTTTTTTTTTTATTTTAACTCAGTAGACATTTCTTTTTCTACCAAGAAGAAAGTCTGTCTAAAAAATCTACAAACTCTTGTAAAGAAAAAAAAGTAAATAGAAAAGAAGTAAAAACAAAAGTAGAAAATACTTAAGAATTTGCAGTCACTTGTAAAAGTGTGATTAAGCAAACAATGACAAACTGGGTTACAACCTGGTATATTGTTTGCTTTTATTCGACTTCTTCTCGTTGCAACGAAATATATTTATGCAGCCTGACTAAAAACTACATGCAATCACATATTTTTAGGCTGTTATACAAATAAAAATTCTAACATACACACATAGAATCACGGACAGAGTTACGAAAAACATTAAACTTATACAAAGAACGTAAAAAATTCGTTTTTGTTTGAATAGTTGCATAAAATTGTTAAGGGACTGGTTGGAAAAGTTGTTAGGAAATTTAGAGTTTGTGTTAGTGCAAAGTTTACTAAAATATAAAGTTGCCATTAGTTTGTTATAATTAGATCTGTTTGGATGTTAATCGTTTTTTTTTTTTCAACAAATGATAATTAAGATAACTTTTCACCTTTTTGTACCAAAATTTATATTTTTTTTAAGAGAAAAGAAAAAGTTCAACAAAACTAAAGCATAATTTGTGGGATAATATTATAATAATACAAATTTGTTGGAGGATAGCAATTAATATAATATCTCTAGTGATATAAATTTCAGCAACACTATAGCTTGTTTGAAACTCGACACCTTAAGCTTCACTTTGTTGGAAGACGTTATTAATAGCTTTATTTGGTGAAAAGTTATCTACCGTTTAAACATAAAGGAAAATTCGAAACATCGCCGTCATATTTAGCTTTTCTATTGTAGGGAAGGTAAGAATTAGTCGCAAGCTTCTGAAAAAATTTGTGAAGCTTATGGGGACGATGATGTAACTACAAAAGCAGCAGCGAAATGGTTTGCTGAAGACCGGCTCATAAAAAGCGTGGACGTTGCTACAAACCAAGACATTCTACATCAATTAGGTTAGGTTAGGGTCCATTGGCAGCCGTGATCAAGCACAGCTCACGTGGGTCCATTAATTAGTTCCCCTTGTGTTACCATATCACACCGTCTCCTATGGGTCCTATAAAATTTGACTGCTAGTATTCCTATGCGGCCATCCGGTCGATTCAATAAGGAGTGGATCCGGTTTACGTCCTGTTTTGTCCCTAAGGGCTCTTCGACCAAACATTTCGATTCTTAAGTCTCCGTATGACGGGCAGTTACAGAGAAGATGTGCTGTTGACTCTTTCTCCTCCTCATCGCCGCAACTTCTACAGAAGTCATTATAAGGGAGCCCCAGCCTCTGGGCTGGGCTGGGCTGGGCTGGGCTGGGCTGGGCTCCCAATGGGCCAGTGACCAGTTATAATCGCAATTAGGTTTCTTAGATGATGTCTGGATAGCTGTAATGCCTGCCGTGCCCTTTTTTCATCTATGATGGGCCAGATTTTCCTGATTTCCCCACAGGTGGTTTCATCGTGCCACCTCTGACTGGCGATAAGATGAAACTTGTGCGCTATAAGTTGCTTACACCTTGAGAGTGAAGCACCTACATAATATGTGGAACAGTCGCGATTCAAGGTGGTACCTGCATACGCCAACGAATCCGCCATGCAGTTCCCATGTATGTCCCTGTGTCCGGGGACCCAATTAAGGGTGACCAGTGAATGACTCGCTATCTCATCCAGAGACATCCGGCATTCTCGGACAATTCTCGATTTGCTAAACACATTCTCCAGGGATCTTATGGCCGCCTTGCTCTCGGTAATAATGTGAAAATCCCTTCCGGATATTTCACCGTACCGGATGCGTCTCGCGGCTGTATGGATGGCCATTATCTCGGCCTGAATGACTCTGCAAAGGTCCGGCATCCTTATAGGAATGCTCTAGTTTAGCTGCTCGGAGTATATGCCAGTACCGACACCATACAGTGTTTTAGACCCGTCCGTGAAAATTCGAATCGCATTCGCGGGAATTTGCAGGTCATCATAGTGGACCACGTTATCCAAAATGCTTACCTTGAAGCCAGGATCACAGATTGGCTTCTACATCAATTAACCATTCGAAAAAGCGGAATACATAAAGAACCTCGATGATTGGGTGTCACATGAATTAACAGCGAAAAATTTAATAGACCAAATCTCCATATGCGATTGGCTGGGAAGTTTTGTTGCATCTACAATATAGCCGAGCTTTACATCTTTTGATCATAATTTGCTACGATCTCTGCAAAGCTCTCTTTATAATGTAAATTTAAATTTCGCAAAAGACTACAGATTGCAATTGGATCTGTTTTTCGCTCAGAAAATCTAGAAGTTCAGCACTGATGATGTAAAGGCTTAAGAACCAAAAATGACAAAAGGTTATAGATCAAAACGGCACGTATTCGGCTGAAAAACGCTCGTTTTATATATCAAAAAATGTGTTTAGTTTTTTGTCAATCTTATAACCGATCTTATAATCGAAAACCATTACAAATATTTGCACATTGAAGTAGGAGATTACGCGTCTCACTAAGTTAATTAAACCAGAGCAATAAAATATAAGATATTAGTATCAATGAATAGACCAAAATATCGGTAATCTTAAATCATAGAAAACTTTTATTATACATAAAAAAGGCATGATACGGAATTTCAATAAACAGATAGAAGATATAGACTTTGTAAACGAAAAATGTCTAATTTAACACAATTTAAAGCAAAGTTCATTTCCTTGTAGATCTTGAAAATCGCGAAAGTAAGGAAATCAATACATCAAACACAAGCGGAAGGCATATTTATAATTATTCTGAAAACCATATAAAAATACAAAATTAAAGAATTGAATATGTAAAATCTTTTTGCTATCTGGGATACATGATATCGACTTATGGTTGTAACGAGGAAAATTCATCGAACAGGCTTAAATATAAGAACATTTTTAAATGCTTGCGTGAAGTCTACACTCCTGTACGGAAGCGAAACCTCGCTGAAGTCAAACAACATTGCTCACACACAGAAAAAAATCAAGTTAAAAACGTAGAAAACAAGGATGATTTAAAATTTTTCGGTGGTGTTTTTGCTTCATACGTTTTTCATGTTAATTCAACCTGATTTAACAATAACTTGTAAACAACATTTTATTCTTTTAAAATAACTATGGTTCATGTAAATTTAACATTGCAGTAAAGTTACAGCAAAATGTCATTTATATTGAAATAACAATCCGAATCACGTTGAATGAAAGTTATTTCAAGTTGAAACTACGTGAATTTCATGTAGAATCAAATTGGTTTGAGTGTGATATAACAGTGTGAAGAAGCTTCAGAGACAACATAATCATTTAATTAAGAATAATCAAAACACTTACCCCTGTAACACATGTTTCACTTATTTTGTATTTTCCTTTGTTAAGAGACGCATCAGCAGAATCCCTAAATATCGTGTTCGTCATCATTCTACTTTGAAAACTTGATGTACTATTTAACTAAATAATTTTAATTAAAAGAATACGGGAATTGTCTACTTTTTATAACATATTTTAAACATGAAAATACAAAAATATACATACTTAAATATGTATGCATGTTAAGTTAACAAGATAAACTTTTCATTGTAATATAAAACAGGTTGTTATGGATTAAATATTGAACAATGTTATTTTAACAGTGAATAATATTAAATTAACGTGATCTAAGGTTAATTTAATATTAAATTTAAATAATTCTCAATTAACATTTCGCCATGTTAATTTGACATTGGTATATTTTTCTGTGTGCAGAGACTGCATTTGACGAAAAAAAATCTAATGCTATGATAATTTTAAATATAATTGACAAGTGGAATAAATAAAAAAAAAAAATTAAATAAACAGTTCTATATACATATCGTCGGTTGATAATTTAATTGTCGTATGTGGATTCCGATAGTTTCGAGTAAATTGAGTTTGAAGTTTAAAAATTGCTTCAGCACAAACCACATACGACAAACTCAACACTTCATATTTCGAAAACCTTATCGAAAAAAATGATAACGCCAAATGAAAGATCAGGTCGGAAAACCTAAATAATCGATCTTAACTCAAAACCGCAAAAAATCCACATACGACAACTAAGTTATCAACCGACGATATGTAAATTTAAAATTTTTTTACAAATAGTTATCTGCCTGTTCAACGATTGCGAAAGTAAAAGTTCGTAAAAAATTTTATATAGAAAATATTTAAAAAGCTCTATGCGAACGTTTACGTTCGAAATCATTGAACAGGCAGTAAACAGGCAGTAGTTTAGAAAAAAACAAGCAAAAAATCTATGTTATATTTATTATTTTTCTAACGATTTTGCTAAGTCATACAAAGAATTATTTATTGCCATCTATGATCAATTATGTTAAATAATGAGTGAGTTTTTAAGAGCTATAGGAAAGTTAAAAAAAACACATAAAATTCAGAAAAATTCATTAAATCTTTATTTGAATCGATAGTACGTTCCATATAATTTAATGTTTGAAGATTATTTCATGCAAATGTTGACAGTGACTGCGCCTCAAATGGTTCATCCGCTTAGTCCAATTTTGGCATACTCCTTCCAACATTTCGGCCGGTATCTCATGAATAAATGCTTCAATGTTGTCTTCCAATGCGTCAATTAAAGCGGGCATATGTGTAGAGACATGAGCTTTAACATAGCCCCACAAAAAATAGTCTAAAGGCGTTAAATCACACGATCTAGGCGGCCAATTGACCGGTCCCGAAAGTGAAATAAAATGTTCACCGAACTCGCCTCTCAATAAGTCCATTGTTAAGCGTGCTGTGTGGTATGCGGCACCGTCTTGTTGTAACCACATGCCATGCAAGTATAGCTCTTGCATTTTGGGCAAAAAAAAGTTGGATATCATCTCACGGTAGCGCTCACCATTCACAGTTGCGTTACGATTCGCATCATATTTGAAGAAGCACGGTCCAATGATGCCACCAGCCCATAAACCGCACCAAACTGTGACTTTTTCTGGATGCATTGGTAGCTCTTGCAATGCTTCTGGCTGATCTTCACTACAAAATCGACAATTCTGCTTATTAACGTACCCATTGAACCAAAAATGAGCTGACCATAAAAACGGAAGAAGCGCGTGATGAACTTTCTTAACAGAGCACGCATTTTGATAATAAAATTCAATAATTTGCAAGCGTTGTTCGTTTGTAAGACGATTCATGGTTAAATTATATACCAAACTGAAGATGTTTGACAGTGAAGCAAAACACGAAACGTGCGTCAGCTGTTTAAACCAGTGTTGCCAAAAAGATAATAGCTAAAAAATCACACGATAGTATGCAATAGCTTTTGTTAAATTTTCAGCCTTATTTTGGATGTCGTTGTCGTAAACGACAGTCGTAATAAGGCTGATTGTGTTTGTAAAACAGTGATATTAGCTATTAATCATACGCACTGAATACTCTTTTTGCATAATGCTAGAAAGTACTATTGCATACTTTTTAGCATTATGCAAAAAGAGTATTCAGTGCGTATGATTAACAGCTAATTTCACTTTATGTCTAAATTTTAAATTAAATTTTTTTCCAACCATTTATTTAAATGTAAAGCAAAACAACTGTGTTGTCAACCAAGCATTTTCTATTTTTACTAAGCGATTAAAAATTCTTTTTGATAAAAATTAAAAATAGTGGCAATCGCAACTTCTTAATTGTCTTATATTCCATTATTTAGGGAGATCGAACGGTTATTATTCGACCGGTTTTAACCGGTTATTTTAAAATGTCCATTTCTCGAATATCGAATAAACCGGTTTTTTTTTGTATAATAAACCGGCTTTTTAATAAAATGTATAATTTATATACGTTTTCCATACTTTTGTTATAAAAGTACCCGTATCTTAAGTATTTTTCTAATTCTTTTATTGGGCAAACTTAAACTTCTTATGAAGAATGTCAAAACAAAATGTTACAAAAGTCAAAAAACATTATGCAGGATGATAATACAAATTGCTTATAAAAGCGCGTGTTCTTGTTAAAAGAAAAAACAAACAAAAAGTCAAAATACTACAAAAAAATTGTTCAGTTAACAAAGGTAAATAGCAATTTGTGTGATAGAATTCTAAATATATTTGTATACAGTTGCTATCTCTGGTGATATTTCGAACGGGATTTAAAACACGGTTAAAAATTACTAAATAATTTTCATTTTATTTGCGTTATTTGCTGTGACTGCGAATATGATTTGCAAAAAAAATTAAATGAAACAGATACACACAAAATGATTGGTTAGTAACGACAACGACTTCGGCGAACACACAAGTCGTTTGCAACAGCAATATTCATGCGAACGAAATGAAATGAAAATGAATATGCGCCAGTCGTTTGATTTTGCTGTTTAGTTGTTTGCGGTGTGCGAAACAAGTGTGTTTGTTGATAATAAACTCTATAGATCACTTACCGGTGCTTGAAGATATTGAAGATAAATAAATAATTTTTTATTATCAAAAATATTAACAATATACCTACATATATAAATGTATTTGATTTTTTTTTTTTTTTTTATTTTGTTCTACTTTTTTTAAATTACTAATTATAAAAAATTAACAAAAAATTGTTTTCTTCGAATAAATGAAAGCAATATCAAAAATTTTACTTAGTAGTCAAATTACACACAAGTCAAATGAGTAACACCGCAAACAACTAAATAGCAAAATTAAACGACTGACGCATATTCATTTCATTTTGCAATCAGAAAATTGTCGTTGCTAACCAATCATTTTTTGTGTATCTATTTCATTTCATTTTTTTTCCCAAATTATACAAATAGATGAAGCGACAGTAGTCGTTTGACAAAAATTGTTTATCCGTTCGTTATGCATTAGTCAATTTTTGTCTGCTGTTGCTATTTTTTTGTAAGCTATTTAAACACTGATTTAAAAGACAAATGTCCTTGAAGTGCCCTGAAATGATAAGTTGGAAAGGTTCTTCTACGTTTCAACTTATTAATCACCTTTTATTAGTTCACAAGCTTGATATAAATGTGCGCAAAAAAAACTTGTCTCCTTTCACAGTCGCTCTTAAGAGATAATACAATAAGTACCCTAGAGGAAAGGGAACAAACACTTAACTTGTCACGTGACAGTTCTATAGTGATAGGGACCGGTTCGAGTTCTAACACTTTATATGAAGGGGACTTGTCACTTTAACATGGCGATGTCCTACGAGGGGGATAATTGGCACCTTTTTGACGATTTGTAACAGGTCACAGAAACAACCTAAATGGACACATTCAATTTCAGTTTAAATAATGTCTGTCGCAAATATTGTCCCAAATGAACCATGTTATTAGGGCGGACCCCCTTCATTTAAAGTAATAGAACTAGGTAGAATAAATCAGTCATTTCTCACACAAAATCCAGTTACATGACAAGTTGTTTGTCAACTACCTTCTGGAGTTACTACTCTTTTAGCACATTATCACCAGTTAAGTGAAATGTTCTGTTTTAATCTATCACAATTCGTTCCTTTTTATTATAAAACTGCTTTCACTTGTCACGGGATAAGTGCCTTAAAACCAATTGACACAAATTTCCCGCAGGGTAATTTCTAAAATACGCTGCCAAGAATTAAAGCGCCATTATTTTTTTTGTCGGACTTATAACGTGTTATTTATTATTTCAACTTAATTTTTACCTACCCGGTAGGATGAACTTAACTTTAACATTAAAACCGGGTTTTTTAAAATGGCAACTATTCGGAATATTCGAAAACCGGTTTTAAAAAAAGTCGAATAATCGATCTCCCTTCTATTATTGAACATATCTAAAGCATGTTTTTTTTTAATATCACAACTTTGAGTTGACATCACTGGCTTATTTGAGCACACATTTAACAGCTGATACATGCTTTTTGTTTAGTTTGCTTTGAAATTTCATTATGAATCGACTTACACCAAAACAACGCGAGCAAATTGTTTAAATTTTTCGTCAAAATAGTTGTTCTATTCGTCAAAGTCATCATGCACTTCTTTGATTTTTTTCTTCGATGAAGCCCATTTATGGCTGAATGGGGACGTAAATAAGCAGCATTGTCGCATTTGGAGTGATGAGAATACACGAGCTTTTGTCAAAACTTCATTACATCCACTGAAAATAACCGTTGCGCTTTATAGTCTGGCGGAGTCATTGCCCTATATATCTTCAAAAACGATGATGGTCAGAATGTTACTGTCAATGGTGAACGGTATAGGAACATGATTCGAAATTTTTTCGTACCTCAATTACGTGGCATTAATCTTGCTGATACGTGGTTCCAACAGGTCGAAGCCACATGCCACACAGCGGGCGCTACAAATGTTTTACTCAAAGACACTTTTGATGAAAAAAAATTTCACGTAATGGCTTAACTAATTGGCCACCAAGATCGTGTTATTTAACCCCATTGGATTATTTCCTTTGGGGCTATGTTAAGTCAATTGTCTACGTCGATAAACCTTAAAATATTATATCTACGCGCCAGCCGTGGCGGCCACCTGGCCGAATTCATATTTAAACATAAATTGCTTTCCAATAAAAAGAACTTTTGGCCTCACGGTGCAGCGTTAAATATTTGAAGAAACAACTTCTTGACATGAAACGAAAAATTTTATGGAAATGAGTAAACCTGTACCCATGTTCTGTAACTTTAGTGAGAACTTCTTGATCGAAAAGATGAAAAACAAAATATTCCATCGTTTCTCGAAAAGTAAGAAAAAACTGTGTCTGTAACTCATGCCGAAAACTATCAATTGGAATTACGTCGTTACGTTATAAATGTCACAACATTTCCCTCGAAGCCGATGTGACATTGCAGACGTTCAGAGCGCCAGTAACACATATCGTTGACGGCGACCAAAATTTACTAAAATTGAACATTTTTCAACGACGGCGGCGAAAATAGAACCGTCGGCTATACCAAATTGTGTAAATAGCGACTTTAATGTTAGTTGTTTGCAAACGAGCTTTGAAGACATCCGTATATTTAATTTCGGAAATTAACCCTCCGATGAGTGACAGTTCTAAACTTCACGGCAATGTGAAAAGGTCCCTACGGACCTTTTTTGTAAATCATGTTTTTTTCATATAAAAAATTTTTTTTTGATTTTTTTTTTTTGTTTTTATTGTTTATAACCATGGTGAAATAAACAGGTGGCAGCACTACGCCAGATGACGATTTTTTGCTCTTGCATTGTTTGTCTTGGTTTATGTCAAAGTTTTGTTTATGTTTGCAAAAAGTCCACGTTTTGTGCTGTGATTATTGTATTTAATTGAAGTTTTTGATAATTTTAAATTTAAATCTTATTTATTTTTTTGACCATAATTAAATAAAAATTGGATAACAATTTATTTATTTCATCCCGTTCAGCGGCACGCTTTGATTTTTGTTAAAATTATTTTTTGACGTAAACGATGATATGATTTCCATTTTAATCCAAATTTTTAATATTTTTAATTAGGCTTAAGTTCATGAAATTTAATTTTTATTAAATTATTTTTTATGAAGAAAGGAATTTTACAACATGAAAATTAATTAAAATTGTTATTGATAATCTTTCATTCTTGACGTGGCTCGGGCTCGAACCCTGGCCGGCAGGTTACCATGACATGTTTCGATCTTTGTTGTATTTGTTGCCGTAACGATGCCACCTGCTTATTCCACCATGGTTTATAACTAAATTCTACTTACAAAAATAATTTTTTCAATTTTTTTATTTTTTTTTTTTTTTTTTTGCTTGAATTTTCTTAAGGCTATTATAAAATTTTTTGTTCTTAGTATTTTTTGTTCTTTGTATTTATGTTCTTAGAATTTTTTCTTAGAATATTTTGTTTTTATCATCATCCCTAATGTCTTTGAGTTTAGGTCTTTGTGTTCAGAACAAGTAAATTATGTGTTGAAACACTAAAAAAATTATAATGGTACCCAAAAGTGAAATTCAGTACAAGGTCCATACGAACCTATTCACACGTCCGCGTACTATTCTCACTAAAACCTCAATAACCCCTAAAGTAATGATCCGATCGGCTTGATTTTTTTTCCAAACTATGCAGAGTAACTTTGGGGGGGGGGGGGGGTTGTAGTGGCCGAAGTAGTTTGAAAAGGCAAAAAGGTCCCTAGGAACCTTCTTACTCATCGGATGGTTAAGGAGGTTGCACAACATACATTCGCGTAACTCAAAAACGCTTTAGTTTATTGAAAAAACTAAAAAAACCGAAATTCCGCAATCAAATTTACTTTAAGAAAATTAAAACGTTTTTCTTATATGCGCAGTCGTTTTAGAAACATCATTTCGGATTTTTTGTTTTTAAAATTCATAAAAAATTGGAAAATGCAGCTATGCTTCTAATTTTGTGCAGACATATAAAAAACAACATTGCAAACAAAACAAGCGTTAAATGATTAAAAAAATCTGAAAACAACTTTTGATTTTATGTATTCACAAAAGACGAAATATTTTAATTAATTTAAGAATTTTATTTTTTTTTTTGTTTTTCAATAAGCTTAAGCGTTTTTGAGTTACGCGAACATGTGTTGTGTAACATCCTAAATTTTCTAAATAACGGTATATCTCGAAAACCAAAGCTAACATAAAAAAATGGCTAGCACCACTGGATTAAGCGACCCCGAATTAGGTTAAAAATCTTTCGTTCGTATCATACTAAAATATTAAACAGCAAATACTTTAATCTATCTATACAATATATAATTTCTTAGTATGTCAGGATGTTTGCATGTATGTCCTATTCTTTCCGCAACTTTCTGAAGCCATCTGATGACATAAGAAGCTGAAATTTGGCACACTTGAAGTACTTTCTCTGCGGAAGATCGCAACGAAGCCATATTTTTGATTTTCGGCTTTTTAACTAGTATAACTATAAAGATCTATTCGAAAAGATTTTTTTTTATAATATGGGGAACTTTGGGCTCCACTCGGCACGATTTCTTACACCAAACCTCAGATTTTAAGTAGCGCAAACAATTAAATTTAAAAAAAAAATCCCATACAAGATGCGACCAGTCTAATACACATACACATTTATGCATGTATATGAAGAAAATAAAGAAACAAACTCATAGACTCAATATATTTTAATTTAACGCTTCTTTAGTAAAAGCATTCGTAGCCAAGTTGTTAAGTTCTCTCCTGAGACTGATGATATTGCCAGTTCGAATCCCAAAAAGAATTTTTTTAATTTAATTTTTTTTTTTTGTTCTAAGATTATAAGACGAATTTCAAACATCAACTTTGGCAAAAGAGGAAACGGGCTTAAGTACATATTTTTTGTTTTTTTATATTCTTCGGTTTGAAGATATGAAGAGTGGGCGTGGCTCAATTAATATTTATTTATACCTATCTAAAGAACGTTATTTATGTATATAACTTTTTGTTCTTATCTCATCATGGTGAAGGGTATATAAGATTCGGCAAAGCCGAATATAGCACTCTTACTTGTTTTATTTATTTTCATTCGTCAGTTTATTTGACTGTTCAAAGCGGGAACTTCTCTCACCAAAATGTTACAGACACTCTTTTTCTGTAAATTGGCGAGTGATATACTTACGTGACAGCTAGTACTCGCCAAAAAAAAGTTACAGACACAGTTTGGTGAGAAAAATAGCTGTTTGTTTCAATATTTGGCATTTTTGTTTCATTTCATACATTTCAATCGAAAAGTTTTTCGACGCAAGAGTTACAGAGCATGGGCACTGTATTATATTGTTTGTGTATATTTTTAAATACAAAACGGCTTACGGTTGCTTTTCAAATTAAAATAAAAATGTTCGCTTGGGAATTTACATATATTGAAGCAACAAGAAAGAAAACTTAAATTTGTTTTTGTTTTCAATACAAATTTCTACACGATAGTTGCACCCACACCACAATAGTGGAGAGGGTATTATGCATTTGTGCTGATGTGTGTAACGCCTTAAAATATTGGTCCTAGACCCACCTTAAAGTATACCGATCGACTCAGAATCACTTTCTGAGTCGAATTAACGATGTCCGTCCGGCTGGCTGGCTGGATGTCCATGTAACCTTGTGCGCAAAGTACAGGTCTCAATTTTGAAGATAATTTGATAAAATTTGGGACATGGGTTCTTATTGGCACAAGGACTAACCTTTTGAAAATGGACCAAATCGTGGGGCAATTACTGCCTCTCAAACCGATTTTAATGAAATTTAAAACAAAGACAGATCCATATCTATATGGACACATTAGCTATACAGTTTTTCAAATATAGGACCACAAGGGAGGTAGGGGGCAAGTTCTGCCTCTCGCAAACTTTCAAAACGATTTTCATGAAGTTTATAAACATAGATCAATCCATATTTATATGGACACATAAGCATGATGTGTTTTTAAATACTGTGGTGTAGGGTATCATATGGTCGGGCTTGATCGACTATACTTTCTTACTTGTTTCTATTTGAGTTTGAAAAACAGGCAGTAAATTAGCTTTTCATATAAATTTTTACTACACTATTCACTTGCCTGTCATTTAGAAACAGCCAGCACATTTATGTTTTTTCTTTCGAATCATAAATCAAATAGCTAAATTTTTTTTTTTATTTTTTAATTTTTTTTTATCATTGAATCTTTCTTATCGAAATTTACAATATGTATTCAAATCTTAATTCTACTTGTTGTTTATTAGTTGTTACCAATGTAACCACTTACTGCTGTATTCAAATTTTAAAAATGTCTTCTAGTTAGGCTCAAAGTATCGGTTCCTTTTAGCCTCTGGTGACCTTCGAACTGAAGCAGACCCCGAGCGAGGTAGTTAGGGTGGGCCATTAGTTGTCTATGTAGCATATTTAAATTTTTGTTAATTTCCTCCTGGATAGTGGGGACGTTTGAGATCTCTGTGGATAATATCATTACGTATATACCATGGGGCGCAAACAATTTGTTGTAATATTCTAGACTGTCTTCTTTGAAGCTTTTGGATGTAAGATGAGCATGCAGTATCCCATAATTGGATGCCATATGTCCATTTTGGTTTTATGATGGACTTGTATAAGAGAATTTTGTTGTCTAAAGACAAGTTTGAGTTTCGACCGAGAAGCCAATGAAATTGAGCTGCTTTAAGTTTCATAGCCGTTATTTTCGCTTCAATATGACGAGACCAGGTCAAGCGTCTATCTATATGAATTCCCAAGTACTTAACATGGCTTTCTACCGGAACAGTGATGTTATTTATTTTTACAGCTGGGCTCGTTTGCCTTCTGAGCGTGAAAGTTAAGTGAGCACATTTAGCCGGGTTAACCTTTATTCCCATTTTTCTAGCCAGGCCTCTAGTTCATTGATGTGGGACTGCAGATTTTGCGATGTGACTTTTGGGAAATAGCTAAATTTAGCAAAATAGCTAAATTTAGCATTTAAATTTAGGCAGCACTTAAACTATTTCTAACATTTTCTATTGGGCAGACTTTAAGAACATACGGCCAACAAACGGAAAACATGAAAAGAAATAGAAAAACACATAAAAAGAAAATCATTCACAAACTTAAAAAAAACTCAAAAATCTACTAAAAAAAAACGTTAAGAAAGAGAACAAAACTACTCAAAGAAAACTACACGTTTTGTTAAATACTTTGTATAACAGGCCCTACGTCTTCCAGTTTAGGCATGGAATTTCTTTTATAAGTCCCATACAAGAAAAACAAACACAACCAAATTTACACAATAACAAACAAAAGAAAACATACACTTAGCCACATGGACTAAAAACAGCAACAAAAAAAATATGTAAAGAAAAGCTGTAAAAAACCGAAAAAAACCCAAATACTTCCGGCTGTTTTTTTTTTTCTTTCTTCATTTCATTCATTCTGTTATTTCTTACAACGTTTTGTTACAATTATTACAGGAATAATAATGAAAACCAGAAACCAAGACATTAAAAAAGGAAATTTCTAATATTTATGTGTTTAGTTGCAAACAATTTTTGTTTAAAAAATGGGCTGGTGAGAGAAGGGGAGGGGAATCACTCATTCGGTTAAATTGAACAACATTCAAACACATTTAAGACTAAATCTCATACACAGAAAAGTAAATAGTAAAAAAAACGTATGTAATTGTGTGAGTGTGATAATTTTTTTTTTTTAATTTTTGACTTGTGTGCAATTCATTTAATATTAATATTTCTTTTACTTATGTTGTAAAAACATGACAAGTTTATTTAATTTTATTTCTCTTGCTCCCTTTCATTTCCGCCGGCAATGGCAAATGACAGCTGGCTATTTTCCTACTTTCCACAAAAAAAAAAAAGAAAAATAACGCTTCTTCCCTCTCTCTTTTGCCTAGAAGAAAAGCACTATAAGTTTTTCACTTACCTAAAGATTTAACTGTTAGATTATTTTCTTATTTAATATAATTTGTGTTTTTTTAGTACAGGCTGAATAAAGTATTATTGAGTTTTGTTCCTAAATATGAAAACAAAAAAATAATATTTATTATTAATAATGACGGCTTAATAAACAATTGTCTGAATAGGGACACAGAAAAGCAAAACAAAATTTTTTTCTTCGTACAACCAGAAGAATCTAAAATGGGTGACATCAATTTTATTAATTGTCCGCTTTAGTTTTCAATCAATTAGAAATCAAATTTATACCTTGAAATTTAATTTTAGGCTTTGAAATTTATAATGTTAAAAACCAACCACAATTGGTAACATATTAAAGTCAATTGATTAAGTAACCGGAAACAAATTATTAAAATTATTTTCAAGTTTAATTCGAATTAACACCGATAGAAGAAAACACAAAACAATTAAACAAATTCGTAGAATAGTAAAGATTATAAGAAAATCATTTGAAAATAGAAAATATTGCTCATCGATGTTGCGCAAGCTTTCGACAAAGTCTGGTATGAAGGCTTATTACATAAATTCAAGATTAAGTTATAAGCAAACACACACACACTAGTGCTGGGAAACTATCGATAGACTATCGATATTATCGATGAATACAAACAACAAGAATGGCAAGTGGTATGGATTGCTTAGCAGTGCTTTTTACTGCTAATTAAAGGCCTTTGAGTCGAAATTTTTACATGTTTATATAGGGACTGAAATGTCAAATATTTTTATAATGTTGTAAAAAAATTAAAATCCAAAATTGCAAGCATAAGACAAAACAATCAACGACCATTAGAGGATAAGTCCGCTAAGTTGATTACCTTTTTGGGTTTAGAATTTAGAAAATTTTTTAAAGTTGCAATGGAATATCTTATAGTCTCTGTTACCTCGGTTCCTTTAAAAAGGTACTTATCAATTTTTAAAAAACTACCATCTAAAATAACGTGCGTACACACATGCGTCTCATACATTCAATAAAGTGATAAAAACAACGAAATGTAGCCTTATAAAAAATAATTAAAGTTTTCCTGCACAAGTACAAACATTCAGTCGATAGTAATATCGGTAGTGAAATCTGTACTATCGATAAATATCGATAGTAGAAAATATCGATAGTATCCCAGCACTAACACACACACACAAGCTGCTACTAAGTCGGTCATAAATTTCTTATTGAACAAGGCGATTTTTTAAGTTCTCCTCAGCCAATTGTCGCTGGAGTCCCACAAGGCACCATCCGGGGCACTCTATTTTACTTAATTTAAACTTCGGACATGCCAACAAACGACTACACCCAAACTTCAACATTTTTAGACGATACAGCTTCTGAAGCACCTCGTTACTTACAGGATCATATATTTCAACTAGAAATATGTTTAAAACAGTGGAGGATAATGGTCAATACGCAGAAATGCGTACATATAACATTTATCTTGCACCGGGAGTCATGCCCCCTTCCACCTCCCTTTTAAATCAATAATGAAATAATACGTAAACATTCGCATGTAAAATATCTCGATACACATCTAGATTAACGTGGAAATGACTTATCGTCGGTTGATAATTTAATTGTCGTATGTGGATTTTTTGCGGTTTTGAGTTAAGATCGATTATTTAGGTTTTACGACCTGATCTTTCATTAGGCGTAATCAGTTTTTCGATACCTCATACGGGTTTCGAGATATGGAGTGTTGAGTTTGTCCTATGCGGTATTTGCTGAAGCAAATTTCAAACTTCAAACTCAATTTACTCGAAACTATTGGAATCCACATACGACAATTATATTACCAACCGACGATATAGAGGCAAAATTAACTCTCTGTAATTCCATGTCAAATCGACCAAGAGTGGAACCCGACCCTTTTCGATTTAAATAAAATTTAGTGAGAAGGTTCCTTTTAACCTTTAAGGAACACACATATATGAACGAAAAAAAAAAACCGAAAAATACCTCCTTAAAAGTTTCAGGATTTTTAAAGAACAGTTTGAGGTGTTATATAAAAAACAAATCAGCCAAATAGAAACTTAAGTCTTGACTTAGTCCGTTTTTTAAATTTAATATCAACAATAAATTTTTTGTTTTTATCAAGAATAAAAATTGGGAATTAAGCACGAATAATAAAATCTTTTAAGTTAACAAAAAAAAATTTTGTATTCCCAAAAATTTCTTTGATTTAATATTTTGCAGATATTAAATTTTTCAATTAAAATGACATTAAAATCATCTTCGTATGTAAAGTAGTTTTCGAGATATTGAAGAAATAATCTTAACACATTCGGCTAATTCGGCGAAACTATAATATTTTGATTATGACATAACTTTCGAAAAAAAAAAAATTTTATAAGATAAAAAGAACCTTCTCACCAAATTTCATTAAAAACTTTGGTCGATTTGACATGGCAGTACCCCTCTATGTTAAAGCCTTTCTGGTGCTACGGTTTTCAACTTTGGGGCACTGCTTTGCCCTCTCATATCGAAAAATATTCAATGGCGCCAAAATAAACTTCTTCGAATAATCACAGCCGCTTCCTAACTAACCATAACAAGATTGAAAGGAACCAAAATATGGCTGTGGCTTCTTGATGTAGGGCTAATTTAACAATAATAAGGTTGTCGGTGACAATAATATAGTTATTTTAAACTTTAAAAATAGTTTTGTTGGAGGTGACCATATTCAAACATGGTTTTTTCTCTGGGTGTAGAACATAATAATTTACGAACGACGATTTATATTCGCTTACTGAAACGATAGTGTGATTCTTTAATTTTTTTTTAACGACAGAAAACAGCTGTATTTTCGTAACATCTCTGTCTATAGAATGTTAAAAAAACGAAAAGGACAAAAGAGAATAAGATAAAAACAAATGAAACTGTTATTAACCCCAGGTCTACACTAAAGATAAATATCACAGCAAGTTGGCAATAACTCGGCAGAACAACAGAGCAGTATTTTTTATTGCTCAGCTTATGTTAAAGGCATGGGAAAACGTATTTATGTTAACTCATAATTGAAAAAAAAAAATGAAGTAAGAAGGTGCAGTAAAAACTAGCCATTTTTTTTATTTTTTTTTTTTTTTTTTTTGTTAAAGTAAATTTATTATTTTTATACAAAAAAGAACTCAAAATTAAACAAATTAGTATAAATTGAAATAATAAAGATCGAATAAGAAAACAATTATATTGAAAATATTTGAAATATTATTTTAGTGTTTATTAAATTCTTTAATTTTATTCTTTAACTACAATTATAATTTGCTACCATTTCACAAATTTAATTTCTTTCCCACAAAATTTGCTTCTATTTTTTTTCTTTTTTGGTTCTTTTTTCAATTGACAAACAAATTTGACGTTTTATGTTAGCAATAATTGTCAATGAAAATGGACAAACAATTATTGCAATATAAATTGCCGGCAATGAATATTTACAACAAATTGTTGTTAACATTAAAGATAACATAGTTTTGACATTTACTGCAATGTACATTGAACTCGCGAAAACGTGAACACTCAAAAGGGTGAACGTCTCAGAAACGTGAACAAATTTATTTTCACACGGACTATTCTAAAACGTGAACAAAATCTGGAAGCTCTAAAACGTGAACACATTTTTTTTTGTTTACTTTTTAAATAGTTTATTTTTTTAATTGGGAAATCCCCGAATTAAGTTCACTTATTGGTTTATGTCAGAGCGTTCTTTTTTTTTATTTGTATCCATGTATGTATTCGCTGATATGTTAGCTGTTTTTAACATCGCTACGTTATTCGTGTTATTTGTGAAAGTGTAAAATGTCATTAAAAAAACCGAAAATGTTATGTTTGAAAGATAAAGTAAATATTCTTGAATTATTGCAAAAAGGTTATAGTGGCAGTGGCTTGGCTAGAAAATATGGTGTTGCTAACAGTTTGCTTGATTAAGAAGAAAAAATAGGAAATAACAAATCGTGTAAAGAAAAACATTACGTTCTTCTGTGCTGCCGAAGATGGAAAAAGCTCTTTACAAATGGTTTCTTATGGTGTTTTCTTTTCTACAAAAAAATGTGACATTTTATTTAAAGAAAATGCAATTTTGTGTATGTTTCTTTAAAATTTTGCTCCGAAAAGGGTGAGTTTTTTTAGAATAAAACTATTCTTAAGAAACAAAATTGAATTTTTTTAAATAAAATATCACATATTTTTGTAGAAAAGAAAACACCATTAGCATGCGAAATAAAAAAATTACCGGTAAGCGGACTGATGCTAAAAGCAAATGCTTTAGAAATTCACCAACACTTAAGCTACAACTTGTTGACCCGTTTAAAGAAAAGTTTAGATGAAAAAATGGAGGAACTCTCTTTATGTAAACATACTTTTCAGCATTGAAGAAAAGTGCTTAAAGAAAAAGCTTTGTTAAAGATGATTAAACAAAAAAACTTTAAAAAAAAGATGACCGATTTTTTCTGTGAAATTTTTTATCCCTTAAAAACATTCCTTAAACAAAATAAGTTTTTTTTTTATGTAATTGCATATATGCAAAGTCAACTGAATTATTGCACATACATATATTTTTTGTTATTAAAAATTAATAAAATAGGTTTTTTAAAATACTTGTTAATCTATTTATTTTAAAATAGGGGCGTTATTTTTTTTTATATTTTGGCATTCGATAACGTGAACAAACTCGAAAACGTGAATCGCTATAGTAAAAATTAGTTCACGTTATCGCGGGTTCCTTGTTTGTCGCAATAATTATCTCTGGTATAGACGGGCAGTAACACTGCGTGTTATACATGGGCCGAAAGTAACAGCTGAGTTCTAACACACAGCGAATATCGTTATAAATTTTACTTGATAGCATATTCGATAAATATTCGTTATACGATTATCTTTATAAAAGTTAGTGAATCGCACTACTGGTGTGTTAAAACCTCAATCATCGACAAGGATCTCAATGCGCCATTAGTAAAAACTATGATTACGAAATATGCAGTAAAATATTTAAAATGTAGGCCAATCTCGCCTTAGAAGAAAAGAGACTGCAGCACTCACCCAATCAGAAAAGCGCTTAGCACCTACATCCAAATGTATGCGAAAGGATACCATGAGGACGATATTTTTTGGCTGGCGCTGGCAGATTTCATATAGCCCTCATACATATAGCACTCATACAAGCTTTTTTCTGGAATAGAGTTTTTTTGCCCATAGACCGTCTGATTTTGTTTGTACTTAGTATTAAATTTGGTCCAAACTTGTTTCATTGCAATCATAATCATCTTACAAAAATTCATTGCAATCGTGCCGTATTTGACCATTAGGACCCATACAAATACTATTCCCGAAAATAGCTTTAACTTGATTTGATTAATTATTTTTATTTCATATTTAGTATCCCAGTAAAAACTTCGCCTGCTTTTTCAAAATGAATAGCTTCTTTAACTCATTATTTTGTAGCTTTCTTCTATAACTACTTCTATAACAACTTCCATAACTACTTTTTTCTGGATGTATGCAGGTAAAAAATATAATGACTTACTTTTTAATGCGTTCATTTTGGGACATCCCTTGTAAAATTCATTGGTTCTTTCAGTAGAATTGTAAGTAGTGCTCTTATGTATTTCTGATTACTCAACACATTATTTTGTAGGCGAAGTTTTTACTGGGATATGAATTGTTCAATAAAAAAATATTGAGAAAAAAATTTTAATATAAATTTTGTCAAGGATTTTATTTTGTTAAGATCATTCTAGTTTAAATTGTGTTTCCAGTTAAGATTGTAATAGAGTTTTATGCTCTGACTCAATTTAACGTTCAGTTTGAAGTTCAGGTTCTAGCTTGCACTTTTCTAGTTAACGTTCCAGTTCAGGTTTTACTTCAAGTTTAAATTTAGGTTGCATTTCAGGCTCTTTTTAAGGTTCTGGTTTTAGTTCTACTTTACGTTCATCTTACGTATATTTTTTTTTTTTTTCGTTGAGACTCTAATTCTATTTACTGTCATACCACAATAATAGAAAGGGTATTATGCGTTTGTGCTGATTTTTGCAATTCCTTAAAATATTAGTCCTAAAGACCTGCCATTAATTATACCTTTCGGCTTAGAATCAATTTTTTAATCCGTCCGTCCTGCTGGCTGATTGCCCATGTAACCTTTGGGCGCAAGGTACAAGCTACAAATCTACAAGTAAAATACAGTAAAAAAGCAATAATTTTACAATTTTTGTTTTAAATGAATTTTACTTGTATTTTTGTAACTTGTAGTTTTAAGAAACGGGTCCCTGTACTTTGCGCCCAAAGGTCAGCTGAACGGACGGACGGACCGTGTTAAATCGAACGTTGGAACGTAAGCTTCATTTGTCACAAGAACGAAGCCTAGAGAAGAGTGAGAGTCGGTCCATGATTTCATGTAGCCCACATACAAGCTTTTTTCTGGAATGGAGTTTTTGTGCCCATAGACCGTCTTTGTATGTATTTAGATTAAATTTAGTTCAAACTATTTTCATTGCAATCATAATCATCTAACACAATTTCATTGCATCAAGCCGTATTTGACCATTGGGACCCATACAAATACTACTCCCGAAAATAGCTTTAACTTGCACAACTTCCTTAAAAATATTGGTATTGACATAAAATAAGAGGCAATAACTTTTACGATACCAACTTTATCATGACAGAATGTTGTGCTGGTAGGTTTAAAATTAAGGCTAGATCTAATATAAACCTCCTTCCGAAAATCACTTAAAAGCAAACAAATCTCATATAAAGGGTGGTGCAACCAAGACCCACGTTGTTAATTGAATATAAAGCAAAAAGTTTTCAGAGCATTATCTTAATATTTTTTATTGTGATAGAAGGATCTCTGACAATTATGTGTAGAACAAAAAATCGGCAAAATGCTCGCCATATCTTCGGTGGCACACCTCTATCCAGTGGTCCAAGTTTTCAATGACTCCGAGACGTAATCGTTAATGTGCCCAATTATCTCATTCCTAAGCTCTTGAATTGTTGCTGGCTTATTTTATAGTTTCTATAGTATAAAAGAATCTAAATGAAAAACATTATTAATTATTCTTCTTTCATTGTTATTGTCATTGTTATTGTTAAACAAGATATTTTTTGTTCATGTTAAAGAGATGAATTTTAAAATAATTATCATTTCTCATAAAATATAAATTAATTTAATACTAGAGGTGAGAGCTATAAAACCAGCTCTCCCTGCCACTTGTTTTCTCACAAGTATGAAATAATTTTAATAAAGAAATTTTCTGCTGCCATGCAGTGCGTATGATGAATATTAATTTATTACTGTTAAGTACCTGGGTTATTGTAACTTTACTGGCACTAATAAAAAGCACCTGTTGTTAACATTTAAATTACCTTTTAAAAACAAAAACAGAGGTAGCAACAAATTGCGACAGCAGCAGTGATGGAAATAGCAGCCACCGAAATAAAACAAGAACTAACAAACAAAAAAACACACATAAATTATGCAAAAGCAACAAACAATAAATTTATAGCATGAATAACGAACTACAACAACAAATGGCAGCAACAACAACGATTTTTTTTTTATGAATTGCTATTTTAACCCTTCTTCGTTAAATTATGATTAAAATGTTTTCAATGCGAAATACAATTGAAAATTTTAGAGTTTTTTTTTTTAAATTTTGCAGAACCGCACATATCGACATATATTTTTCTATATTCTTTTTTCCTAAAGTATTTCATATATTTTCTTTTAATTTTTTAAACAAAATTGTAACTAAAGTTTTTAAAAAAAATTGAGTCTACTCCTACTTCAGCAACAATTTACACGAAATTGGCAATGACGTTTATAATAATTTTATTTAGTTTTGAATAAAAATTTTAACAAAATGTTTTAAAAACAATAAAGAATGCGTAAGATTGTTCTGGGCGAAATTTGCAAACGGATTCTATATTCAAAATTTGTGTGGTTGCGAAAAAACTGTTGCTATATTATGAACCCCAGAGAAAATGTTGCCGTCTATTGTGATAGAAGATTTAAGGTTAAAGTTTTTGTATTAAAAAAATTGAAAAATGTTAAAGCATCTTTTACATTACTTAATTTTTAAAGAAAACATATAGAAAAATGTGTTTTATACGCCTTTTATAAATTCTGAGCCAACAAAGTTAACTTATTATTACCAGTGTTCGAAAATAAACAGAACATTATTATTATTTTTCAAAATTTTCCTATTTTTTCTTTAAAAATTTAACGATATCTCTGAAACTACACGCAAAGAAAAAACATGGTTGTGGTAAACATATTCTAAATGCTAAGATTCATGATTGTAGTCACCATATTAAGATTATTATTGAATCATATTATGACTAAATATACTCGTAATATGTCTACATAATATTTTTCCCTTAATCATATTATTATTCTGTTAATAATACTAAGTTAATAAGTAATCAAATTATTGTCATGTTAATCATATTAAGCTAAGAAATTAATCATATTATTGTCATGTTAATCATAATAAGCTAAGAAGTAATCATATTATTATCATGTTAATCATAATAAATTTAAAAGCAATCATATTATGATACAGCACCTTTCCTAGCTGTCATAAAAATACAAAATAAATTAAAATATTTTTGAATCGATTTTTTATTTTGTGGCTTTTCACAATTTTTCTTAATGTTAATTAAATATCGGAGTTCAATATAAGGCTTGCAAAAGAGCAAATGAAAAATCTGTGGTTTTCATGGGCAACCGCGTGTGTCCATTTTTTCGATTTTAAGATGTTGATGCCATATATCCTAATTTTGAACGCTCTCTACACTTTTTTAAAAAAAAGATGGATCAATTCCGATTTTTTGACGTAATGACAAAGTTTAAAATGTGCAATACCTAGTTCATAGTTTGATCTAGAATGGTTTTTCGGCTTTCCTGAACAATTTTTTTTTAAGACATACAGAAATATAGTAGCACTTTTATAAAATATAACGAAATCTCTGTGTGTTTTGTTGTTGGATTTTACAAAAAAAAAACTATAATATTTTGCATTTGCACTATTACATCACTAATACTTGAATGAACTCCGCTAATATTTTAATTTTTTAATTTCTTTAAACTTATTTTCTTTATGGAATTTTATCTTTTAATTGTTTAACCGCTCACAAAAAAAAAACGACACAACTGCTTCAAAATTATTTTACAAATGGCGCTAACATAATATGATTAGAGTAAAAATAGTTTGATTGCATCTTTATCATAATATGATAAATGTATAGAAAGTTATCATGTTATGGTTATTAAATATCATGATATGGTTGTGAGAAATATAATATGTTTAGAAAGTTATCATAATTAAGTTGTTAGAAAAATAATTATTTTTCGGTCAACAACACCCAAATTCATAATTGCGATAAACATTGATATGTTTACAGTAACTATAATATTGTTGATATTAAATAAAAACAACAGATATTTGTGTACGACAACAATATATTGTTACATTATACATAGTGTTGTTGCCGTAACCATGCCCAACCATATATTTTCTCTGCGTGTACAGGGCATATTTAAAAATAATGTAAGCACGGCTTGAAGATAATATTGTTGCCGAGTTTCGAATTTTTTTTTAACTGAATATACTACACCGTTTTCAAGTTATTCCAATATATGTAGTGAAAGTGCCTTAATTTTGGACATAATGGTATATCTCGCAAAGAGCTGATAGAGAAAAATGGAGATTAGATTTGGTATCAGCGATCTCAAATTATTAAAAATTTGCAATAAAATTTCAGAGCACGAACTTACTGTTCCGCAGTGTTATTTTCTTCTATGTGACAATTTTGGGGTATTGCTAAACTATTGCCTTATCCTGCCTTTACACATGCAAGTAATTACTTGCAAGTAGTGTATACGTCTTATCAACGAAAAATCGAGAAAGCAGCCGATTGACTGAAAGTACAAAAATTGTGTGAATGTTAGTGAAAAAGTGTGTGTGTATTCCGTTTTTCGAACTTGCACTTGCATGTGTAAAGGCCAGGTAAGGTGATATCTTCGATTTGTTTGCAGGGTTATAACTATGAAAATATTGAACAGATTTTAAAAATATATATGCATATTGTGCACTTCTGTCAGTATTTCGGCAAATAGCGGAGGAAAGTGTTCTTAACTTAACTGATTTATATGTAGAACATATTAATAAGCAAAGGCAAAACAATTAAGATTTCTTTCCTCTATAGAAAGATCTATGGCAGTTATGCGTGAAACAAAATATCGGCCAAATGCTCGCCACGGCTTCGGTGCCATACCTCTAGCCCATGGTCCATATTTCCACTGACTCTCTGAGACATAATTTCAATGTTGTTAATGTGCCGAACGATCTCATTTCTTAGCTCTTTAAGTGGCTTATTGACGTGCTCTTTTTCTTTTGAATAACCCCAAAGAAAGAAGTCCAACGGTGTCAAATCACATAATCGTGACGGTGAATTAACATCGCTACGACGCACAGTGGCGCCCGTAGAGCAAACGAGGTTGCAAAAATCAAAATTTTCATGAGTGCCGACGAAGTTATAGGAAACTTTTCAACGATTTCAAATATGCCACTCTTAATAATATCACATTTTTAGTTTCAAATATATATAACCGTTCAAAGTTGACCGACGTTCGGCTTTCAAAAAAACACCAACATTTTTAGTCAATTTGTTGCGATTTCAGGTGTAATATCACGAAAAATAGGTAACGAATCGCCCTATTTTTTGTTTGTAATGATTGGTGTTTTTATTAAATGTATAATGATAAAAAAAAATTAACTGTTTGCTTTGTGTTTCTCCTGGTAAATCACTATTTAAAAACTATCCGGTTTTTCACTATTTTTCAACTTTGACGGAAAATAAAAAAAAATCTATATTTTTCTATATTTGCCATATTTGCAAAACCTGTGCTTTGATTATTTCTTTACATAATTCAAAAGGTTTTATCTGCCCGTACGTGCCCGTTTGGCTTCTAGAGGTAAAAAAGGTTAAAAAGACATGGTTGCAGAAATTATATGGCGTCCATCCCTTATATGTTTTGACTGACAGTAGTTTGATCTAATAGTTTGAAAAAAAAACTACTCATTGAATTTAGCAGGTACGTACCTCACATAAACAATACTTTGGCGTACAAATGGTCAAGAACAATATTGACTTATGGTCCCTACAAGTAGGCACAAATAGAAATGGTTAGTCTTTAAGATATACCTTCTCTTAGTGCCAATTCACACGTTGCAAGTCTAATTGATCAGCTTACTACCTTATAGGCGAGGGAGAGTGAGAGAGAAACGTTTCTTTTCCTCTCGTCACTCTCGTTATAAAGTAGCAAGCTGATCAATAAGACTTGCAACGTGTGAATTGGGACTTACGAATTGTGATGAATATTTTACAGAAAATTTAAAAAATAAGTTTTAAAAAAAAAATTATTTTTTTTTAATTTGTTGGGTAATAATTTAAAACATAAAACCCTAACGAAAAAAAAATAAAAACAATCTAAAAATGTAAAAATAATTTTTTTTAGTTACCATAAAATTGATTTTTCTACTAATTTTAACTTTGATAACCCATAAGTAGGCCCCTACCAAGCGTAGCACCCCTTTCCAAACGCTCTATCATATGCTGTTTATACTGTTCAATTATCTTATTCGGTTCAAAAGATATGATTTTTGCAACGAAAATACTCAAATGGCGCCACTGTGCGACGTGAGAAAACACGGCCATTAAATTTCGCGCGCCAAATAGCCATTGGCTGTGTGGCAAGTGATACCATCTTGTTGGAAACACATATCGTCTAGGTTCATGTCCTCTATTTGTGGCCACAAGAAGTCAACAATCTTCTCGCTATAGCGAACAGTATTCACGGTGACGGCTTGGCCAACCTCATTTTCGAAAATGTACGGCCCGATGACGCCGCCATACCATAAGCCGCACCAAACACATTTTTAACATTTCGTAGGGACCCGGTTTGCTGAAATGTGCGCACGTTTCTCCCGATTCAAACACATTTGGTCGATCACGAAGTGCAAGAAATTAATTTTGATTTGAACGCATATTTTCGTAAAAGGCTTCAACAATCTTAACGCACTGCTCAATGGCGTACCTCTCCATAATTTAATTTGTAAAACACTTAAACAAAGAAATGTCAAATTAAGTTGGGACAAAACAACTTGACGTTAAGGTGTGATCAGCATTATGGTTGGACCACCCCTTCTCTTAACAAATTGCTTAGCCTTTAATACACGAGATCTGTTAAAAAAAATCTTTTAATATAATTTCAATGAGGGAAGCGAAGCGCCTCCGGCTTGCTAGTATTAATGTATATAATTTTAAAATTTATTCTAATACACAGAAAAAATTATTGCCGAATTATTTTCAAACAAACGCTTGTTTGAAAATTTTTTTGATTTCTACAAATTTTTTTACTGATTCAATCAATATTTTTGTTTGATTTTTATTTAACCAACAAAAATGTGGACAACTCTTAAAAAATTTAATAAGCGCGCTATTGGTTTGAAGTTTTCATAATTTTGTATGAAATATTTAACGCTCTTTAATGTTGTCGTCTTTTTGCATTTTTTTATTGATTGTAAGCAACACTTCTTTATGTGAAATATAAGAACTACAACAAAAAACACATGCAGTCTACTTTTGGACGCTTTAAAAAAGTGCAGCAATAAGAAAAATGATAAAATAGCGTGACGAGGTTTGTAGTAAAAAAACAACAAAAACAATAACAGGTAAAAAAAACGTTTCATTTTTTTAAACAACAGAAAAAACACATTATAAGAAACAAAATAAATTTTTGGTTGGTTTTAAAGTTGGTAAAAAAAAACAAAATCCCGTATTCAATTTTTTCAAATAGTTTGTTTAAATACATCAAATACAAAAATAGAATGATGGCGGAAAACATATCGAGTCGGTCTGCCGCCGTTTTTGGTTACATTTCTTCTTCATTAGCAAAGGAAAGGATAAAGCAACAGTGAATGATGAAGAAAAACACTGTGGGTATAAATATGACTTCGTTCAAAAATTATTCCAACAAAAAAATGTGTCTCAAAGCCAGCCGGCCGCTCTGCTCTGCTTCATCTTCGCCAACAGTGCTTGCTTGTGTGCGCGTCATTGCTTGTGCCAAAACTTTTTTGTTTGATTCAGCAAAATTATTTGTTTGAAATTTATATGAATTTCAGTAAACTTTTTGTTTGATTCTGTAAAATTATTTGTTTGAAAAAATCGGCGTTTTTTTTTCAATAAACAAAATGCAAATAAATTGTTTGAATATGCGAATTTGTTTGTAGGACCCATTTTAGACAAAAAATTGTTTGATTCTACAAATTTTTTGTTTGAATTGGAAAAATAATTTTTTCTGTGTAACATTTTAATGGAACGCACCAGGATTTTTTTAAAGTGTGTTTTACTTTTGTCTTATCCACCATTTAACAGCTAATCGCTGCTAGAACATCGCTTTTAGGGGTAAAATGTTGAATTTTCGTACCGACCTTGTTGACAGTTTTGCTTTTAATGCTTTAATAACTTAGTTAAAATGGCATTTTTTCTCAGTGAACAAATTGTTAAGTTCTTTAGAAAGACTAAACAATAAGCTGAAGTGCCATATTCGGCTGAGCCGAATCTTTAATACCCTTCACCGACAATTGGAATATTTCAGGAGTGAGATTTATACGGGGTCTATGGTAAAGTATGAACTGATCTTAATGAAATTCGACAGTGTGATTTCTAGTCATACAAAACTGTGACATTATAAAAGCGTTATTCGTTACGGTCTTAGTCGTAATAAAGGATGTTTCGTGAGTGGGGTAATAATAGGCCGATCTTTACGCAATATTGCGTTAAGATTTATAATTATATATTTGAATATGGTCTATATTTGACAAAAAAAAAAAAAAAAAAAATTTCCATAATATCTGTGGCATGACGAAACTTCTTATGTCGAGATAATATACCAAAAAAGTTAAAAAAAAACTCGGTGAAAAAAATCATTTTTATTAAATAGTAAAATAAACCAATACTAAAGAAAAATTTCGTTTATAAAACAAAATTTTTAAAACGTAAACAAAAATGTTTTTTGAATGAAAATTCGTATGATTAACAACATTTTTTTTTAACTTTTTAAATTTGGCTTAAGATGTTTTGACAAAATGCCACAGTTATAATCTTTAATCTTATAAATATAACACACTATGGGGTCTATTTAATAAATACAAGTATAACAAGAACAAATACTCACACAATTTCATATTTTCACACATCCACACACACACACTCCCATACACAAAAGCAAAAGTTTACTAAAATATATGCTAAACAATTCAAATTCCCCTGGCTGACTTTTGAGAAATGTATAATCAAAATGTTATGATTAAAGTATTTTGAAAATGCTGTCTCTTACACAATAAAGTTTTCTCTCTGCTTTTTTGGTAATAATTTTATTGTTAAATATGTGTTGAATGTGAGTGTCACAGCCCTGCAGAGAAAGTAACTAGTATTTAGAAAGAAATATACTAGTTGCTATTTAATTTAGACTCTTTGTACACTTGCTGTTTTTTCATACATCAAACTATCGATTTTAACGTTGAGTTGTTTAAGAAGCCTAACTAGTTCATTTGTAGACAGTTATATACTAGTTAAAAACATATTATGTCATAATTTAATAATTTCAAATACTGAACCACAAACGCGCCAACCCCCCCACCCTTACCAAAGAAACTGTCATTAATCTTCCTGTTTTTCTTGAGGAAACTGCAATAATTTATTTTTTGCTTGATTTAATCATGAGCTTAAATTTAAGTCGATTCAAAGCCATTTTTCACATTTATAATCAGGGTTTAAAAAACTGCAATCGAAACCAAAATTTGAAAAACAAAAACGAAAATGTTTGTAAAATGTTCGCTTTTTGAGTTGAGAAGTAGATGACATGGCAAATTTTCTACGTTGACTGCAGTTTTTTAAACACTGACTATAATTACCAGCACTCACTTTTAATAACTGATAAAAAAGAACTTAAGGGAGTTTGTGGTGAGGCTGAGCTGTGTACCGAGTCACTACAACTTGGAAATGGATGCGGCGAAATATGGACAACATCGTTTAGTAAACGTTTTATTTGTTCACATGTAAGTTGGATAATTAAACGCGCTTTTCTCACATGTTAGAATATATCAGTTTGGATGTTGAATTAAATCAGGTTCTTGTATGATATCGCTAAAGGCCGTTTAACACTATCCTACAAGTCTTAAGTATTTAGACGAAAATGCTTTTCTGCTCTAATTATTGTTTGAAAATTTTCCAAATACCGTAACAACTTATCATGACAGGGTTGTATTTTCCTCAAATGTCGTCAGACTGGTGTGATAGTGTAAAGTACCCTTAAGTTGTTATGAGTGTGAGTCGTATGAACGTGTGTTAAGCATAGGTTCGAATAAATCTGTTTTTGTGTTGAATTCGTTAAAGGAACAAAGTTTTTTTAATAGAACAGCCTTCTTATTCAATGGAAATCTTTTGTTTGCATGTGGGTTTAAGTTACATTTAATTTTTTTCTTTAAAGTCGAACGTATAAAAAAAATTTAGAATTATTCAATGCAATAATTTCTTGCGTTTTTTTTTTATTATTCACCAAAGTAATTATTGTCGGAATGCAGAAACATTATAGTTGACGCACCAAGCTTAACGATGATAAAGATCCCACATCTTGGGCATTACTTTTCTGATTAAAAACCAACAGCGAATATGTGTGGCTTAACAGGTTTGATTGTAAAGGATTGCTTAAAAATTGTTTTGATTCAATTACTATTCCTATCTAACTCTTTCGTATAAAAGATAAAATACACATTCCACAATCGCTTCTATGAGAAGGGAGTAGAGAACACGCAAAAGAAAATTCAATCCATCCGTATTCAAATCAATCCGAAGCGGTATTAATTGTACGAACGGAGTACCATATCCATATTCAATCCCGATTTCGTACTGGAAATAATCCGAAAATCAGTAAAACTAAAATTGAATCAATCTCAAAGTGTGCTTGACTCAAGAATTATATATTGTTTTTATCCGAATTCACACGTAAAGTAAACCGAAAATGAGATTGATTAAAGTACAACTACGATTGAATCAATCTCAATTTGCGCTTGATTCAAGTATTTTAAAGTGGATTCAATCCCGAATTCGTACACTGAAAGAATTTTCTTCGCAATACTAACGAATTTTGACATTAATCCCATGAAAAATTGCATTATAAAGGAACCTATGCAGCGCTTCGTTGGATCAATGAAACCTATTTCATTAAAAGGACTTAATGAAACATTACATTAGATCCATGAATATTATTCATTGGATGAATACTTTCAATAAAGTAAAATTTTTTTTTTTTTTTTTTATTTTTTTTTTTTTTTTCTTATTTTATTTTACTTTATTTTTTATTTTTTTTCTGTCTCTGGTGGGATTCGAACATGTAACCTCGGTGCTGATAGACTAGCTCACTACCAGCTAGTCAACCGGGGCAGTGTAGTTTTTGTATAAAAAAACTATGTTTTTTTCTCAATTAAGACCGTAAATATGAGATTAAATTGTCCATAATAACAATAACAACGTTGATTGAAAGTGGATTGAAAGTTTTTGTTTCATTACTATAATGACATTTTTATTGTCATAATGAAAATTTAAATTTATGAAGGCAATTATTGAAATATGTTGCTTTTATAAAAAAAATTTTTGATTTCATAAATTTAATGGCATACATGTAACATTAGATGTATGAAGTTATTAAATCTTACATTTCTTAAATAACAATTAAACATTTTTTTAAGGAAACTATAATTTTGTATTAATTTATGAATATAGTTATGTTTGTATATTGTTTTTTTAAGCTCCCAATTAAAATTTTTTGTTTAACTTGGACAAACTTAAGTTTTCATATATCCAATGAAAATTTTTAACGTTATTACGAAATCTAATGAAGCGATTTTAACGAAAATACTTCATCAAACCTATGAAATTCCATTTAGACAATGAAAATTTTCATTTACCCAAGGAAAACTTTTTTATGAAAATGATTCATTAAATATATGAAGCATTTTTCTTTCAGTGTACTTGAAATAAGCCAAAACCTATGATATAATTTTATGATGATTGATTTACTTACCCGTTTTACACCTTGCAGAATTTCAATTATAAAACACCAGCATCATTCCCGATATGATTTTTATTTTAAAAACTTAATGAACATATGTACACATGTAACTGAAAATATAAACTAAATGAGAAGCAAAAGTTCTAAATTTTTAAACATGAAAATAAAAGTGTTTTCATCTTGTTTTTTTTTTTTTGTTTCTGCACACAACAAGAAAATCGTTGTTTAACTACTTGTGTGGTGTTGTAGTAGTGTCTGCAACAAACTTTGATAAGTTAAATGAGATTAAAATGCTCACTTTATAATTTCACTCTCAGAGTGTCACTACCAACGAAAAGTTCAATCTTTTTTTTTTTTACTTGGTTTAAGAACTTAAAACTTATTTTAAGAAATTTCGGGATTGATTTTCGAAAATAATCCCCTTAAGGATTGTTTTAAGTATGTGTTAATGTTATTCTTACTTGAATTTTTGAGTACGACTCGCACTTAAAGTATGTATAAAAAACTTAATTTATCCAGAGTGTTTTTCTTTCCGTGAAGGAGTAACAATTTTTGTGCTGTTTTTTTTTTTTTTTTTGCTCAAGCAAAAGCCAAATAATAATTTTTTTTTTATTCCGAGTACAAAGGCCTTCTAGAAGGCATCCGTATTCTTTCTTTTCCTGCCGGGAATTAATTTTCTGGTTTTGATTAAGTGTGAATTTTTGCAATCACACAAAGTTGTTCTCTTTTGCACATGTGTCACTTATACTGTATTCCATTAATTACAGAACAACTTCCAATTATGAGACACCAGCAGGATGGCCTCATATGGATTTCGTCATCATTCTTCTCTAAAAATGTAGCCATAATAAACCAATTTTCACAATTTGTTTAAAATTTGGGGTCGAATTTGCCAACTCTGAATGAACCAGCTAAGAATGCGTTATTTCTTGAAGTGATGTGTTCTTTCTACAACAAACGTCGTCACATATAAAGCTGTGCTGTCGATGTTTCATCAGCTTTCTTATTGTTGTTCTTTTTTTACGAGCCCAAAAATTATACATTTGCAACTAGTATTGTAACCAGTGTTCGAAAAGAAACACTAAATATCGCTCCTTATTGTTCGATTTGGTAGATTTGTGGAAAACACTAATGCTAATAGTGCTTGTGTATTAAATCATTAAAAAAAGTAACGTGTCCCTGTTTGTGATCTTTGAACACAAAAATAATATTTTAGCCAACTCAACAAAAGATGAGTACATTTCATTCCGTTCGGTTTTTTTTAAAAAACCACAAACTTCATTGTGTTCGGTTCGGTTTGGCTCATTAATCTTCGTCGCTTTTGGCTGGTAAAAAACCTAAACATCTTTTACAAAAAACAAAATGCAATTCGAAATTTTTTGTTTGTTAATTTTTTTGACAACGTAAAAAAAGAAACATTATAGAGAATTAAAATATAATGTTTGATTACAGTGTTACAGTGTCACTACAATCGTTCTGTTTTTTAACGAAGAACATAACCCTAAATAATGTTCGGCTCTTTTTTGCAAATAGTTACGAACGGTATTGAGGGTTGTGTTCGTCTACACAAGCACTTAAAAAAATAGATATTGTTCCTGGGTGTGTAAGCTGAACGCTAAGTAATGTTCTGTTAGTATTCGAACACTGATTGTTACAACTAGTACTAGACTATCCCAAAACCCTACAAGTTACGAATTTGGCTACAGGGAATTCGTAAGTCAGTGTGTTAGTGGATGCTTGTATGTTTGTGTTTTTGTGTGATGTTATAAAAGTTTGAGTGTTTAATGCTGTAAATCTCAACTAACATAATGACTTTTGTCCCTGCTTAAAATCTAAGTCGTTTCTCATAGTCAATGTGATATTTTTTTTTAATAAACTCTCTCTCTCTTCTTTTGAGTCTGTACTCCAGTCTCGGTCTAGGTCTTTCTTGATTGTTGCTGTTGCTGTCGCTGTCATAATCATCATCTATCTAAATCTTATGGCTGGTTGTCATAATGTTTATCAGTTGTCTTTAGTAACAATTTTCACCCAGTGCGTCCAAAAACGATTTATTGTTTCTTTCGTTTTTTTTTTGTGTCACAAAAAAGAAGAAGTAATTTTGTTGATTTTCTAAATGCTTCGATGGTTGGGGCTTGTGGTGCTTTGCTATTTTCCGTAATTTTTTGCTTCCAACTACTTGGGATTATTATTTTGTTGACATTGTCGTTGGCTTTTGTTTAAGTCAAAAATACTTGTTTTTGCCATCACAGTAAACGCTGTTGTCCTTAACGAAAAGCCATTTAAAAAGCCACTCATCATCATTTATTTTTTGTCTGCTTATCCATTTTACAAGTCAGGGCTGTTTATTTAAGCGGATTTTTATTGTTTTTTTATTTTTTTTTATTTTTTGTGTGCTAACTTTGCCCCGGTTTTTATGCTATAATTCTTTGAATTTGAGTGTTTGTTTTCTTTAATCAAGTTGGATTTTTTCCGTTTATCGGATAAATTTAATTTAAATTTGTTTACACATTTAATATTATTTGTGGCCAAAAATATAACGATGGTGTTTTTTTCTATTAAAAAATATTAAAAAATTGTTTTCTTAAGAGGGATAAATGGAAAAAGGAAAAAAATCTAAGGCCATTTAAAGTGTGAAAACCCGTTAGATGTTAAAAAAAAAAAAACAAAAAGGAAACAGCTTGAGAAAAATATTAGAGCATTACTTATTTTTTAAGTAAATAATTTAAAAACTTGTTGCCTACTTTAGGGCAACCAAAGAATACAAAAGACTAAAAAGAATTGAAACTCGATAGGGGAAAAGATCAAAAATTTTAGATAACTGAAGCTTCGTACAGACGATTGTCAGATCTTACAATGTTGTCATTTTTCTGACAATGGTGCCATTGTCAGATGTATTACTTTTACACATCTTCCAAATGAAAATAAGCTAACAATGATCACACAGTTGCAAGACATTTTTAGGCAATTTTAATGACAACATTGTAAGATCTGACCATCGTCTGTACGAAGCTTAAAAAAGATTAAAAAAAAAAACAGTAAATTTTCACAATCTTTTTTAACAAAAAAATTTTGGCAGAGATTAAAAACGAAATTTAAAAAAAAACAAGTAAGAGTGCTATATTCGGCTGTGCCTAATCTTATATACCCTTCACCATTATACAAGCAGAATACAGAGCAACTAGACAAAAACTAAATTATTTTTACATATACATACATATTAAAAATACTTAAAACTTCATTATAAATTAAATTTAAATAAAAAGCGAAAACTGGTAAATATTTTTTTAAATCGTTTTTAGAACATAAAATCAAAATATTAAAAAACCGATTTGACAGATTTATATAACGACGTGTTGAAAAAGAAATTTACCATTCACTTTAGTTATAAAGCTTGGACTCGGGGAGATCTATGGTTCCCGAAAGAGGGCATTAAAAAAAAAAAAAATTAAATTTTGGTCATAACTTTTTTGTATCTGAACCGATTTTCCCGAGTTTTTTTTTAAATATGTTCTACTAAAAATTTGGTATATAAGTCATATTCATAGCACATATGGCAGCCGTAAAATTTATGTTTTTATACAATTTTTAATTTTTTTTGTATGGGAGGTACCACGCCCACTTCTCCAATTCCGCCCAGATTTTGTAGGATGGTGTGTATTGGCAACCTAAATGTGTGTAACTAATTTGCAAACTTTGGCTTTTGCCGTTCCCCAGATATACAGCAAAAAGTAATAAAAATACAACAAACACAAGGGATTTTTGGAAAAAATAGAGGTAGTCGTGGTTTTTTTGCTCATATCTCAGCCTTTTGTGGACCGATCTGGCTGAATTTCAATAGCAAAATTATAATAAGAATACCTGACATAAAGATACCCCAACCATCATATCTGGGGGCTTCGGAAATCCCATTTCAACAGACAGACGGACATACGGATAGACGGACAGATGGACATACGGACAGACGGACAACCGGTTTTGAACTTCGCTTTTCATAAGGACCCAGAATATATATACTTTATAGGGTGTAGGATCAATATTGTTGAAATTACAAACGGAATGACAAAGTTATATATACCCTTTCTAGCTTCGGTGAAGGGTATAAAAATTTATGTTAGAAATTTTTGTTTCTAAATTGTAGCATAATATAATTAAACCCTTGAAACGGATGGTTCAAATGTGTAAAGTTTAATTATCTCTAAAAGTTTTTGAATGTTGATCGTTTTTAATGCATCTCTCAGCTTTCGATGACTAAACGGGATGCATAACTTTTCTGTTGTCGCGGGACACTGTCTAATAGGTCAGCATGAACAGGATCTGCCGTAGCTATGATGACGAAGATGAGGAGGAGGCTATATGAGGCGATCAGCACAAAAGTGGTGTAAGCCTCAATTTTCCATACCCTGACTTATCTACGCCAAATTGATTAAAACTGCGAAAAAAAAAATAAGACACTAGTTTTTCTCTTGTTTTACCAATCACTAACAAAAAGCGTTGCAAAAGTTTGTGTTGCATTTATTTATTTGTTCTCTACTTATAATATAAAAGTAGCCATAAGCCACACAAATATGACATAAATGTAATGTGGCTTACACCACTTTTGAAATGACGGCCTCATATAGCACCTTCTCTGTCACTGTGCTGCACTGGCAAGAAGGCGACGTGCCGAAATGCGTTCCGCCATCTCTGATGGATTATGTGATATCTCTGGCGTCGATTTTGAACTTTGTCAGGAGTTCGCGTTGCTTATAAAGCAGGGGTTCTGTTATGTATAACTCCCTGGTATCACAGTGGATCATCTGCCATTTCAACCTGACCTAACCTTAGGCTTCCGTAATGTTCCGAAAGGTTTTTTTATTTTTGGTTTTACGACACAACAGCTAAACTGCAAAGATTATGCAAGATATTATATGTACCACTCTTCCATTGCCATTCATTGTTTATTAAAGAACTTCATTTCCTTTTCTTTTTAATAAAATATAACAAAAACTGTAGTCCACTATTTGCTATATTTTTAATCGGTATAGTTTATTTTGCTTTTGGTACTTATATGTACCAGAAAGCCGAATTGAAAGGGTTAATTTGCCTTAAATTTTTAAAAGGTTTTCCTAAGCCAGTTTATGACAAGTTTCGTTATAAATCGCATTATAAGGCAAAATTTTCTAGTAAAAAAAGATTTTCTAAAATTCATGTTAATTTGTTTAAAAATTTCTTACAAATAGCAAATTTTAAAATAATATTCTAAAAATAATAAACATTTTTAAAGTATTTTTACAAAAAAATGTTGTTTTTAAATAAATTACCTATAAATAGCTAATTTTTCCAAAGTATAAAAAAAACAGCATACAATTTGTTAAATATTCTGCAAAAAATCAAGTTTCTTAATAAAGAATGATTTTTTAGCTATTATCTTTTTGGCAACACTGGTTTAAACAGCTGACGCACGTTTCGTGTTTTGTTTCAATGTCAAACATCTTCGGTTTGGTCTATAATTTAACCATGAATCGTCTTACAAACGAACAACGCTTGCAAATTATTGAATTTTATTATCAAAATGCGTGCTCTGTTAAGAAAGTTCATCGCGCGCTGCATGTGTTCAGCGACGAAGCTCATTTTTGGCTCAATGGGTACGTTAATAAGCAGAATTGTCGGTTTTGGAGTGAAGATCAGCCAGAAGCATTGCAAGAGCTACCAATGCATCCAAAAAAGTCACAGTTTGGTGCGGTTTATGGGCTGGTGGCATCATTGGACGGTGCTTCTTCAAAGATGATGCGAATCGTAACGTAAATGTGAATGGTTAGCGCTACCGTGAGATGATATCCAACTTTTGTTTGCCCGAAATGCAAGAGCTTGACTTGCATGACATGTGGTTTCAACAAGACGGTGCCACATGCCACACAGCACGCTTAACAATGGACTAATTGAGAGGCGAGTTCGGTGAACATTTTATTTCACGTTAGGGACCGGTCAATTGGCCGCCTAGATCGTGCGATTTAACGCCTTTAGACTATTTTTTTGTGGGGCTATGTTAAAGCTCATGTCTATACACACTTGCCCGCTTCAATTGACGAATTGGAAGACAACATTGAAGCATTTATTTATGAGATACCAGCCGAAATGTTGGATAGAGTATGCCAAAATTGGACTAAGCGGATGGACCATTTGAGGCGCAGTCACGGTCAACATTTGCATGAAATAATCTTCAAACATTAAATTATATGGACCGTACTATCGATTCAAATTAAGATTTAATGCATTTTTCTGAATTTTATGTGTTTTTTTTTAAACTTTCCTATAACTGTGATTATTTATTTGTTTCGGCTAAAGGTCTTGGATCATAAAATTAAAATAAAAACAACTTTTTTATTTTATTTTTTTACAATTTATTATCTCCGATATTTCGGTTAACTTCGTCAACCATTTTCAAGGAAAATAATTCGTTATTCTATTTTACCGCGTCTTTTTCCACAAACCTATAACATTAAACAATACTAATCGACTTACAAAATCACCCAATATATTTGCCTTAAAGTATACACCACTTTATTAACACTTTATTTTCTTTTTTTCTCGCTCTTCTCTTTTTAGCTAAATGGTTTTCTCATTTACCAACTAAACCATGGGGCCCTTTAAACTACAAAATTATTAAAAAAATATTAGAAAAACTCATTGTGTGTAAAAGAAATATAAATCCAGTAAAAAATTTCTGGTGCGTTTTAAATTTTATGAAAAAGAAAAATCTCAAAAAAAATCTGTGGAGTTAAAAAAATGTGTGTTATTAAAAAATTAAATTCGTCGAAAAAAAGAAATTTACAAACCATAATTATATTAAAGGAAAAATTTTATACGTAGACGTCAAAGCAAACTTATCGAAAAAAAGAACAAAATTAAAGAACAAACAACAAGAAAAGCACAACAATTAATTGTGCAGACACATGAAAATATTTAATACGATGGAAGTGTTTCTGTTAGCTAATCACATGATGTAAGTAATAATTATTTAGTTTTTCTGTATAGTTTTAAAGTTTTATGGATGTTAATATGGAAACAGTTAAAAAATGAAATTAATATTTGCAAAAACACACATACATGAGAAATTCACGAGAAGAAAAAAAAAAGTTTTTTAATTTGAATAAAAAAAAAAATGTGTTTAATAATAAAAAAAAAACAAGTAAGAAAGTATAGTCGGTCAAGCCCGACCGTACGATACCCTACACCACTGTATTTAAAAGCAAATTTTCATGACTGTATGGCTGTAGGAATAGGGATCTATCTATGTTTTAAATTTCATTACAATCGGTTTGATAGTTTCTGGGAGGCAGAAATTCCCCCTATCTCCGATGGTGGTCCTATTTTTTAAAAAATGCATAGCTTATGTGTCCATATAAATATGGATCCATCTATGTTTTATATTCCATAAAATCGGTTTTTTAGTTTCTGAGAGGAAAATATTGCCCCCATCTCCCCTCGTGGTCCTGTTTTTATAAAAAAGCGTAGCTTATGTGTTCGTACAAATATGGATCCATCTATGTTTTAAATTTCATTAACATCGGCTTGAGAGGCAGAAATTGCCCCCTATCACCCCTCGTGGTGCTACGATTCGGCCTTAGGCTTGGCCCTTGTACCAATATGAACCTATGTGCCAAGTTTTATTAAATTATCTCCAAAATTGCGAACTGTGCTTTGCGCACAAGGTTACATGGACAGCCAGCCAGCCGGACGGAAATCGTTAGATCAACTCAGAAAGTGATTCTGAGTCGGTCGGTATACTTTAAGGTGGATTTAGGACCAATATTTTAAGGTGTTACGCACATCAGCACAAATACATAATCCCCCCTCCACTATTGTGGTGTGGGTATAAAAAATAACACATAGTGCGATGAAAAATATTCGTTAAATAAAACCTAATGAAGTCGTTTCTGTAGTTAGAATGAACACTTGAACAAAAACTAACAGCAAGGCCGGCCCACAATGTCGAAACGAAAATTTCTTTCGTATATTAACATTGAAAACAACAACCAATTTATGTTTTTATTCGAAAGAAAGGTTCTTGTCAACATCGTGCGACAGGCAGTTAATTTCTTAAAACAAATGTAATGTCTGACCTATAGTGCCGCACGAAATTCATTCGAACTTAGACTTATTTAATACACAAATTTGAAAGCGGTCAACATAATTTGAACCACCAGCTCAACTAAGTGTTTTAATATTTTTAATAATTATAAGCATAAACTATTGCAAATATTTTAGCATAACTTTTAAATAACATTGGAAGACACATAAAAAACAACTAAGTTAACCCTTAAAAGGCAATCTTAAGCTTGTCTGCTTTTTTCTTTTTACTTAACAAAATTATGGTCAGATCCATAGCGAAAGTAATATTTTTTTTTTTAACCAACATCAGTTTAATTTGATTTCAGTATATTTAAAAAAAATTTTCAATTTTATATTACTTTTACCCATTGTGCAAAAGACAAAATAATTTTAAATTAGCTTAATTAATTCGTTTTTCTTTTAAAAATGTTAAGGAACATTCTATTGTTAATTTTTTTGTAGAAGTTTAAATATTTGAAAATAAATTTTAGCTTAGGGCCCACAGTGCATTTAGCAATGTAATGTAATTTAGCTTTGTTAGATTTTTTTTTTATTAAAAAAATTTAATTTTGAATTGATATAAATATAAAATTTATTTTTATTGCTGCTTAGACCCATAGTGCAAAAATAATATTTTTTAAAAATTTCGAAAAGTTATTTTTTATATAACATCGATTTTTAAATACTCATTTTAAAATGTTGCTTCTATATAAAAACTTTTAAATTTATTAAGAAATTCGGCCCATTGTGCATTAAGCAGTGTCGTGCAAGCAAGCTCTTTTGTAACTTTATTCGTTCATACTTAACTAAATTTTGATTTGTTATAAAGATTTTTTGTTAACAATTTGATACTTAGATCATAGTGCAATAAGAAAATTTCTAAAATGGGATTTATAGAGATAAATTAAAAAAAAAACTGTTTTGCATTTCTTAAAGTTTTAAAATTTAGTATTTCAGAGACTATTTTCTAACTTTGTTTTTTTTTTTTTGAGCTGTCAACACAATTTTTCCTTTTTTTTTTTTTTTGTTAGCCTTCTTTTTACTCGCATTTTCCTTTAATAGCTTATTTTTAATTATTGTTTATTTTAACAGAAATTAAAATAAAAAAAACTCATCAGATAAAGTTGCCTTTCGGTAATCGTTTTCAGAGTGTTTGAGACACAATTCAGTTTTCTCAGAACTATAATTTCGTTATATTGTGTTGCTACTAATTGGAGTGCATGACATGAAATTTTTCTGAATGTGCTAGAAAAATAAGGGAGAGAAGAAAAAAACAACAGGAAAACTTTAATTAAAATCTGAAAAATTATATGAAGAAACTAGGATAAAGGATATAAAAGGCAGTGACGAATTTTATGAACGCTTAAGCATAAATGTTTTAAGATTTATTCAGATTTTAGCAGACGTTTCTTTTTTAAAAATTATGTTCAATTTTTATTTTAATGCTTATTTTACCTATTAAGAAATAAAAAAAAGGGAAATTTATTTTCTATTTTAGTAGGTGCTTGTTTTTTGTTAGTGACTAGCTGGCCCGGCAAACGTTGTTTTGCCTTATAACTTATTTCTTTCAGATGTTACATTGTCTGCATGCCAAATTTTAAGAAAACCGGTTGATTTGTTAAGAAGATAATACAAATTATATGCATTAGTTCTTTGCAGATGTTACACTATTTGCCCGCCAAATTTCAAAAAAAACCGGTTTATTAGTTTAGAAGATATAGGGAAGGGAGCTTTTAACCCTCCTGCTTCACGCCCTAAATAATAAAAACTATAGGCTATAGATCTTTCCAGCTGTAACACTATTTGGCTGCGAAATTTCAAGAAGATATTGGGAGGGGGAGCTTTTACCCTTCTTGCCCTATTTCACATCCTATTCCCTATTTCCTTTCAGATGTAACAGTGTCTGCTTGCCAAATTTTAAGAAAACCCGCTCATTAGCTTAAAAGATATAGGGAAGGAGAGCTTTTACCGCTATTGCCCTATATCACGCCCTATTCCCTAGTTCCTTTCAGATGTTACAGTGTCTGCATGCCAAATTTTAAGAAACCCGGTTGATTTGTTTAAAAGATTGGGGAGAGGGAGCTTTAACCTTTATTATCGGTCGATTCGTTAAGCGATATATACTCCTCTTGCCCTATTCCCTATTTTCTGTCAGATGTTACAGTGCCTGCATGCCAAATTTTAAGAAAACAGGTTGTTTAGCTAAGAAGATATAGCGAGGGGGAGCTTATGCCCTATTTTGCGTCCTCAAGCGATATAAAACATACTCTACGACCTATTCTCATACCTAACAAAAACACATACATTTTGTTGATATTTGTATGGGAATATATAGGAAAATCTAAATGCCACATCTCCGGAACCACTGGGCCGATTTCATGCAAACTTTACACAAACCATCTACAGACTATCCCCAACGTACCCCAATGGTCTACCCGTTTTCGCAGTTAGTGGTGACATCAAAGTGTACACTTTTTTTTATATATATAGATTATATGAAATTAAAAATTTTGTGGTTTTTTTTTGTGCCAATTTAATAAGTTTTGAATAATAAAAGGGCCAAGTGTCTTTTTAATTTTGCCGATAATTTTTCGGAAATATTAATAAACTGGTGATTTTTTTTTTCATTTGACCTTAAAATATCCACGTCCAAAACTTTACTTAGGCACTAATTGTGTAATACGCAACGCCAAAAATTACATGGCAAGCAAAAACAAAGTCAAAAATATTTTGCTGTTGCTTTCTACAAAAACTTGTATTAATTTTTATACCCACACCAACGCCTTAAAATATTGGTCCTAGACCCACCTTAAAGTATACCGAATCACTTTTTGAGTCGAACTAACGATGTCCGTCCGGCTGGCAGGCTGGCTGGGTGGCTGGCTGGCTGTCCATGAAACCTTGTGCGCAAAGTACAGATCGCAATTTTGGAGATAATTTGATGAAATTTGGGTCATAGGTTTTATTGGCACAAGGACCAAGCCTATTGAAAATGGGCCGAATCGAAGGACCACGAGGGAAGATAGGGGGAAATTTCTTCCTCTCAGAAACTATCAAACCGATTTCAATGAAATTTAAAACATAGATAGAACCATATCTATATGGACACAAAATGTCTGCATTTTTTAAAAAATAGGACCACGAGGGGATATAGGGGCAATTTCTGCCACTCAAACCGATTTTAATGAAATTTAAAACATAGATAGATCCATATCTATAGGGACACATTAGCTATACAGTTTTTCAAAAATAGGACCACAACGGGAGGTAGGGGGCAATTTCTGCCTCTCACAAACTTTCAAGTTTATAAACTTAGATAGATCCATATTTATATGGACATATAAGCATGATGTGTTTTTCAAATACTGTGGTGTAGGGTATCATATGGTCGGGCTAGGCCGACTATACTTTCTTACTTGTTTAAATTTAAAACGCTGCATATCTTGTGACGTTAGAAATTTTAAAACGTAATATGAATTTCTGTAGAAAGCAACAGCAAACTTATGAAATATTTTTGACATTGTTTGTGCTTTCAATTGTAATTTTTGGCGCTGCGTTGCGTTTTACACAATTAGGGCCTTAGATTTAGATTCAAGTGATACGAAGTAAGTAAAAATTCAAGTGATACGAAGTAAGTAAAAAGTCTCTAAATTGAAACTGTTAAATTATCTGCCACTGAAGCAAAATCGGTTGAAGTATTCCGATTTAAGCTGTATTAATTCCGTTACAAGCTCTACGAAGCGATTCTAAGCTCAGGTTGCTGAAATGAACTGAAAACTAAACCAATTAAAACTTCCATTGATGCTACAAAAGATCTTCGGTTAAGTCATGATTGCGATAGACTTTAGCCCAGATCTTTAAATTGTTGGCAACTTAAGTCCAAAAAAAAAAACAATGTAGCGTTCAACGTAGCAGGTTTGAAAGGGATAAATGTAAAAGTTTCATTTACCATCTCGCTTTAGGAAAGTGTTTGGGGATTGATCTTTGCTGGTTCTGTTAAGGCTAAGCCCACACTAAAATAAGCGCTTTATTCAGCGTCTTTAAAAACTGGTTACAACCCTGCTTCGTACTAAGGTGATTTTGTGAATTTGACACCACAATAGTGGAGAGGGTATTAGGCGTTTTTGATGATATGTGTAACAAAGATGTAAATGAATCATCCTTTTTTGATTTTAATTCATTACGAATTAGCTAAATTTTGAATTAATTCTTTTCACACAAAAAAATGAATTGAATGAAATTTGAGTCAATTCATTTGAACTGGGAAAAATGAATTGCAATTCATTTTTAATTCAAAAAAATTGGTAAAATGAATTGCAATTAATTTCCAATTCATTTGAATTGAATTGACTTTTAATTAATTCCAATGAGTTAGAAAAAATGAATTGCAATTCATTTGAATTGATTTTGAAAAAAAGACTACTGTAAGTAAATGTGAAGAAGCATTACTCCCGTTTTGTTATCCAACTCATTTTATTATATCAGACAGCATTACACTCATTTCGGATGTCACCTAGTACGAGATAATCGTCGAAAGGCATAGAAAATAATCAGAATAGAAATTCCAATTATGAACTGTAATTAGCAGGTAACGGCAGAATATGACGTGAATGAGTAGGGAACTGCGAAAATCAGCATGAGCATAAACTCATTAATTCAAAGTCAAGTCGATTCAAATGAATTGGAAATGAATTGCAATTCATTTTACCAATTCTTTTGAATTAAAAGTGAATTGCAATTCATTTTTCCCAATTCAAATGAATTGACTCAAATTTCATTCAATTCATTTTTTTGCGTGAAAAGAATTAATTGAAATTTGCCAATTCAGTGCATGAATGATTCACGAATTGATTCAAAAATGAATGATTCATTTACATCTCTGATGTCTTACAGCTTTAAAAATTAGAAGGCCGGCTGACTGGCTATCCATGTATACCTGTACTTCGCGCACAAGTTAACATGGACAGACAACCAGCCTGCCGGACAAACGGAAGTAATCAGATCGACTCAGAAAATTATTAAAATTCGATCTGTATACTAAAGGGTGAGTTCAAAACCAATATATAATAACCTCTCCACGGTGTCTTGTAGACATGAAAAAGAAAAAACACAACTTCTTCCTAAAAAGATTAATTTAATCCCGATGTTACTTATTATTCGAAAGATTCATATATGACTTAACTTTTGCTATAAACTGCACAAAATCTTAACTGCTAAGAGTTCAAATAATATTAAACAAGCAAACCTTAAAAAAAAAGTTAAATACAGTCCAGTGCAGCTCTACATATATTTCCAGACTCGTTAAGTAGTTTGACATGCAATCTGGTTAGAATGAAGCTCAAAGCAGCAGCAGCAGCAGCATGAGCAGGGACAAAACAATACTCATTTGTAAATACTCTTGCAGTAAAAGAAAATGCTAAAAATATCAAAATAAAAAATAAAAAAATAAACTAATATAATATGCAACATTACTTCGGCACAAGTCTTTAAAACGAAACAAAAAAAGGCAAAACATTAAAAACATACCTTTAACAAACTTGCAAGAGCAAAAGCGACAAAACAACTGCAGCAAAAGAATGTCACTTGAAAAAAACTGCGGTAGGGAAAACATCTCCTAAAAGTATACACATTTTTCCACTACAATAACTGTGTATTTACCTATGCACAACATTTGTTACTCTAAAAAGTTCTTCAACTGAAAATACAGCAGCAAAAATAAAAAGAAAAGAAGAAACAAGAATGACCTCAATTTTAATATAAAGTTTAAGTTGAGCTGGAACAAAAAAAAAAAAAAAAAACGAAATAAAAATATTATTTTCTTGGTTTTTGTAAGACTTAAGCCGAAAGGTATGTTAAAGATTTTCTTTTAACTTAAACTGAAAATGTATAGCATAGTTTTTGGCTATGAAATGTAATTAATTTATAAGAAAATGTAAAATGAAAAATATATGCTATAATAAAGGTGTTAAAAGCAAATAAGATTGATGAAAGAGAAAAGGTGTTGGAAAATCATTTGAAATTTTTAATGGCATACTTTTAAGTTTGAGTTAAAATTATTTTTTCAAATGGAAGAAAAAATGTTACAGAAGAGCACATGGTGCCACGTGACCCACCGGTGGTCACAGTAATATTTTCGAGGTACTTATATATTTTGATCTAATCATTCACATTTCAGGAATAAATAATAGAAAATCATAATGGCAAACAACAATTCTGGAATAAATACAACCATTTTTTATGGAAACCGAGATAGGGACGAAGGCTCCGACACTGATGAAGTCGATTTTGAGGGATCGGACTCAGAAGATTACGTTCCATCCGAAGTTGAATCAAGTGGATCTGACTTTTCAAGAGACTCAGACCCTCCGGCAGTTGAAGAAGATATTCCAGATGCACCTGATATGCCCCTTAGTTCAGCAAACCTGTGGACCCCTGTAAGTGGAACATCTTTGAATACATTTGTTTTTGACGAAGCTCCAACATTTGGTATCGAAAGAGGACAATCAACGTTCCGTTTAGGTTAATGGTCACTGAAGAAATATTTGATCTCATTGTGAATCAAACAAATTTAAATGCCAATAACTTTTTACAAAACAATACGATCACACGAAAGTCTCGTACAAAGGAATGGGTAGGTACAACAGTAGCCGAAATAAAAAAGTTTTTGGGATTAGTGCTATATATGGGAATCGTAAAATATCCATCTATTTCCCACTACTGGAGGACTGACCAATTCTACAAAAATTCATTCGTTCCGCAAGTGATGTCGAGAAATAGATTTCAGTTGATTTTGAAATTTATCCAATTCTTTGGTTGGAAGTGATCGCTTAGGAAAAGTGAGTGGATTGTTGGCAATGCTGGAACACAATTTCGTCAATTCAATGATTCCTTGGCGAGGAAGACTGCAATTTAGGCAGTATAATCCTGGGAAATCCCACAAATATGGAGTCAAAGTGTACAAACTTTGCGATACGAGCGGCTACACGTACACAAGTTCCGTTTACGCAGGAAAAAATGAAAGTCTTCACCAAAGGGGTAAGCCTACAACGACAACATCCCACAGTACACAAATTGTTCTCGATCTAGCAGAAAAATACCTAGACCGCAGAAGAACTTTAGCAACTGACAACTGCTACACTTCGGTTTCTTTAGCTAAATGCTCCTTGCTCGAAAAACTCACACAGAGAAAACAGATTCGTGATCACAACCGAATTTGGTGCCAATCGAATTTGTCGCTTGCATGTACTATCACACAATTCGGTTCCAATTACTGAAAATTTCGTTGCTAAGCATAATAGTCATAACAACAGATATTGTTAGTTGTTAGTATGATTATTAGAAATAAAAATGTGCTTATACCCGAATAAATGATAGGTGCAACTGAATTAACACATAATTGGTGTTCATAAGAAGAAATTTGATTGTCGTTATCAATATATATTTTTTTAACCGGTCAAATGTAGCCCATAAGGGGCAAGGACTTGTCCAAAGGTAATCTCAATAAACGGAAAAATGGGTTATTTTACAGTACAATGTCCTAGGGCAGGACCATATAACCCAGCTTGCATTACAAAGGGGAAGTCTTAAAACTACTCCAAGGTATACTCCAGAGGATTAGCTTTGAAATCGTTTCAAAACGAAAACATGTCGTTAAAAAACGAAGACATGTCGTTTCACTGCAAACTCTTTTTAATAATGACATGGTCCATACTTTCACTACATTGGACCAGTCCAGGATCAAAATGGATCAAGAAGTCCAATCTAATTTGCAGGGTATAACAAATAATACATACATTCATACATACATATGTATGTACGTGTATACCCAGTTGGCCATGTCTTCAAGACAACGTCGAGGACGCGTACAAGACCCATAGTAAATCCCTGACGACATGTTGGCGACAGCCCATGCAAATCGTCGACGACTTTTTCGAACAAAGGGCACTTAAGTCGTAAACGACAATGTGAGCGACATTATTATGCATATTGTCGTTAATGATCATATGGGTAACAATGTGGTTAAAATTGTCACTGGCGACTATATAAACGACTTTTTTCTCATAAAGTCGTTAATGCCCGATTAGCGACATTACCTTAATAGTGTCGTTGATGACAATATTGTTGACACTATCTACGATTTAGTCACCGATAGGTAAGTGACAATTAGGGATTTAATGAACACCGATACTGATATATTGGCGATACTTCAGGTTTGCCGATATATCCAGAATAAGGGGAACGGGTAAATGGGTATACCTCGAAGATATATTTACTAAAATCCCTTAGGGTCTTGATGGGCTGTGAATTCCGACTAGTGAATTCCATGGCCTTGATCGGCTGTGAATTCCAACTACTGAATTCGAAACTAATGATATGACCGATGAGTTTGAGAGACTGGGCTCGAAAATAGTCGATACTGGATGTGTGGAGACAGTCAGACCTCCAATAGGCTTTTGATTAATAAGGGAATGGGTTCTGAACTTAACATATCGTCGACATAATATGCACACCTGCTAACTTCCAATAACTTTTAATGGAAACAACAAACTTTTTATATTTCATATGCGCAGCTTGAGAGAAAACCTAAAAATAAAGTTGGTTTAACATACTTTAAGACTCAATTTGAAGAAAAACTACATGCTGGTCGACGAGGTGTAAATTTCTCTTCCACACGGCATTAAAATCTCAATTAACTTAAAAAGTGGACTAGCAGGTTTGCATATTGAGCCTACGATATGACAATGTAGTGAGCAGGAACATTTATTTTTTGTGTTTCTTGTCCTATCAATTCAAGTATTCCAATTGCAGAATTGAAACACAGCCGCGAATAACCTTACAAAATAATTATATTTAACAGGCAGGATTATTTATTTTTTAATTTTTTTTATTATCAAAAATATTGATAATAAAAGCAAAACATCAAGAAATATTAATTTTAAATTACATACAAATTTAAAGTTTTGAATTTTTTTTTAGTAGAGGACAACGTAAGCGACCATTGCATGCATTTTGTCTTCAAAGTGGTTCGAAACACGACAAAATGCATGCAATGGTCGCCTAAGTTGTCCTCAATAAAGTCTAATTGGAGACAAGATGAGCGACAATTGCATGCATTTTGTAGTCAGTGTGGTTTGAAACACGACAAAATGCATGCAATGGTTACTTACGTTGTCCTCAATAAATTATTATTCAAGACAAATTTAAAAAAAATGTCTCCAAAAAAGTCGTAAATACGATTTTTAACAAGACAATATACACGTTTTCTTACTTAAGTTGTCGCCATCAATGTTATATAGACGACAAATTCAAAAATGTTCGGATGACAACGTTGACGACATTTGCGTATATGACCATTTGGCCAACTGGGTATATTCATACCTATAAGAATACGTAAATTACTTACCCCTATTTATTAAGTTTTTCACATTTTCCATTTTTGACTGCAAATATATTTTTTAAATATAATATTAAAAATTAATTTAATCTATCAAATGTTTTGACAGAAAATTTAGTAAGCAATTGCGGCTTTTAACTATTTTTTGGTTGTGAATTCCGAATAATTATATTTTCATTTGTTGTACTCGAATTGAATCTATTCCAACAATCAATAATTAGCTGCAATAAATGAATAATCATTTATATTACAAAATTTATTGACGAAAGCAAATTATTGATTGCAATGACCAATATTCAGTATTGCCCTATATTAAATTCGGTTGTGATTCTAACCATTTGTACTAATTTTTAAAACTAAATTAAATTAGTTATCACAACTAATAAAAGAATTGAAGGAATCATATTTCAGTTGGACCATCATTTTTGTAATCAAGAGAATTAAAAATCAGTTAGAACTATACATAGAACTTGATCAATATTTTATTACTGCAACCGTTTCCCAACCAATTTGTCTTCTGTGTGCACCTTATTGGAACTCTTCGAAAAAAACGAATAGGAAATCCCAAAGAAGTTACCATGGCTAAGCTAAAAAGATCTGAAATCATTGGGCGTGAAAATTCTTCTATTGTTATATTGAAATGGAAGGACAAGCGTGAAGTACTGATGCTTAGCACAAAGCATGGTCTAGAGCAAGCTCCAACAGGGAAAAAAACAAGACAAGGGGAGGAAATAACGAAGCTGAAGGTAATTATAGATTACTATCATGCAAAACAAGGTATCGACATATCCGACCAAATGGCTTATTATTTCACCCCATTGAGGAAAACCATTAGATGGTACCACAAAATTGCGTTCGAATATCTGCTTTCAACAGCAGTTGTGAACGCCTTAGTAATTTATAAAGTTACTTAAAATATGACGATCCTCGAGTTCAGGCAATCCATTTGTGAAGCTCTTTGCGATATAAAACTTGACCAGCAGCCGTCAACTTCAAATCCAATAAAACACAAATTGAAAGAATTCGACACAAGAGACAGTACAAACAGAAAAACAAGAAAGCGATGTTTGAGTTGTTATGAGAACTTAGCCAAAATTGAAGGAAGGAGCGTTGCTGCGAAAAAGGCAAAGAAAGTATCAACCTTTTGCAGTGATTGTGAAGGCAGTCCTGCATTTTCTTGGAATGTTTTACAAAACATCAGTAAAATAATATTGTTTTATTTTTCCATGAAAATAAAGTGTTTTTTTAAGTTTTAAAGCCATTGAATAATTTTTATTATACTTTTGTTTTGAATAAAATAAAATTGAAATAACTTCTAAAATAGGGTCTCAAATCAATATTTTTTTTTTGTATAACAAAGATAAAGCTTTCAGGTAGGTGCCAATGAAGAGAAAAAAGTGTTTGCTTCACAGGCCGCACTGAAAACTGTTTAATAATATTAGGTAGCGTGTGACCCATCGGTGGTGCACATGGCCTTACGGAAAAAATTCTTGTGAACCACCGGTGGGTCACATGGCAGCGAACGTATTAAAAAGCTGAAGTGAAATATTTTAAAGCATATTTTTCCCTTGATTAATTAAGTTTATAAAAGGTGGGCAAAAATTACATACTTTAAGGCGTTTCAATTAAAAACAATTCTTTTGTATGTTATTGGGGCTCTAGAGAAACTAGTTTCAAAGAAAATTCTTTTAATTACAAAAAAGGTCATATAATCATATTATTCATGCAGGCAATTATATCATGGCTTCATCATACATCTCACTAAATTATTGTTGCCTGCGATATGATATGGTTTGTTATAACATTAATATGTTTATTACAAATAATAACATGGTTGTTTATAAGCCGTAATATGTTGCTCTTAAAACAGAGGAAATCTTATCGTTTATAAACAACCAAACTAATATTTTTGGTAAACATAGTAATTTTTATATTAACAATAACATGGTCGGACACAACCACAATATGGTTGTCGCTTTTTTATAAAATAGTTATTTAAGCCAATGTTCGAAAACAAACAGTACATTATTAAGCGTTCGGCTGACACACCCAAGAACGTCGATAAAAATAGATGTCGATATTCAATTGTTGAACATGATGACGACGTTAAATGGAATAAAGATACATAATTATAAATTCCAACTTTTCACAAACTATAAGAAATAAAGTGATTAAAATATCTTTTTCTATAATCTTTTAATCCAGAGCAAATTATAGAAACAAATCGTTTGCGCTTTGCTTACTTCAGAGGTCTTGCGGAGCGGGTCACCTTAATTTTTTCAAAAATATTACCAATAATTTTAAATTTGTTTAAAATGTGTAACGAAAATGGATAAGTTTTAAATCAGTATTCGAAAATAAACAGTACATTATTTAGCGTTCGGCTCACACATCGAAGAACGATTCCTATATTTTTAGTGATTGTGTAGACGAACACAGCCCTTAATAACGTTCCTTACTATTTTCAGGAAATAGCCGAACATTATATAATGATCTGTTCTTCGTTAAAAAACTGAACAATGGTAGTGATACTGTAGACGAACGTTATATTTTAATGTTCTATAATGTTTCTTTTTTTACATTGATAAAGAAATAAACAAACCACAAATTTTAGCAACGACCGCAGCACCAACAGCTTGTGTGTTCATTGTATATATGTTTTGTTTGTGTTAAATTATTTTGCTGGTTTTTACCAGCCAAACACGACGAACATTATAAGCTGAACCGAACACAATGAAATTTGTGTTAAAAAGAACACCGGACGGAATTAAATGTTCTCCTCTTTTGTTAGGTTGGATAAAAAAAAGTTTTAATTTTATGTTCGAAAGATGACAAAAAGGGAAACGTTATTTTTTTTTATTGATTTTCTACACAAACACTATTAGCGTTTGTGTTTTATACAAATCTAACGAACCGAAAACATAGGAGCGATATTTAGTGTTTATTTTCGAACACTGATTTAAGCATTATATCTTTGACCTTGACAATAATGTGATTGAAGTAACCATAATAGGTTAAAACGTTTTTCATAAAACTAGTTTTGTTTTCTTTTCGCGTATGGATTAAAGCAATTAAATGAAATTTTCTGAAACATTTTCCCTAAAAAATGTATGTTAAGGCTGAAGAAGCCACACCAACAAAATGTTTTTGTCTTTAAAGTCAAAGACACTTGTTTGATGCTAATCCACTCAAAAAAAAAAGGATTATCAAGTTTTTATCTTTAAAGACAACCGATATTCAGACTACAATGCGACAATGTTTTTTGTCTTTTCCGTTTTTGTTTTAATTGGTGTGGGATAGATCATAAGAAATTGTTTGTTTGTTTGTTTATTAGAAAATGTCACCAGTGCAATAAGATATAATATCTTTTAAATTTAGCGCTGGACATCAATATTGGCACGTATACAATTTGAATAACTTATAAAGTATTACAATAAATTTTAAATTAAAAAAAAAAAACAAAATTGAAATTAAATGTATTTATAGATGTGTAAAAATATTATAGGTTGATAAATTTTTAGTAATATACCATAGTAAGAACTAATTTTCATTTTTATTAGTCAAAAATATTAAAAATTGCTGTTTTGAAATGTACTGCGTTGCTTATGCTTTGAATATTACTTGGAAGTAGATTCCAGAGCCGTACGGCGTATATAAAAAATTGCCGCTCCGACATTAGGTAATTATATCGGATATGCAATATAACCCTGCCTCTAGCTGATCTTGCAAATGTTAATTTTCTAAATAGATAGTCAGGTTCCTTGGTTTATATTATTTTGTGTAGGAAAATTAAACTGCGACATTTTAAAAGATTATCAAAAGAAACATTAAACAATTTATTTGCAAACCGGGAGACGCTGTCTGTCCTTCTCAGATTAAAAACGTATCTGGCGATATTATTAAACGAAGTTTTTAATTTTCGCATATCAGATGCACTACAACCAGAAAACAATTCACATCCATATAAAAGTGTTGGACACAAATATGATTTTGCCAATAACATTCGAATCTTAAATGGCGTAAAATAATGATTAGTCCATAGTGATCTCAGCATACCATACGTTTTCCCTGCTGCATTATTTATATGATCTGTCCACGAAAGTTTTAAATTAAAAATTATTCCCAAGTTTTTTGCAGAGTTCACGATCTCAATTTGTGTATCTCCCAAAACAATTTTAAGCTGATACAGGTTGTCCATTTGTATTCTGCAAATTGGAACGCATTTTGATTTTTTAGGGTTTAAACTTAGCCCATTTATAGCTGCCCATTCACTGACTCTTAATAGATCTGAATTTATTTTTGAGACGCAGTTTGATAATGTTGAAATGTTACAGCCAATGAGCAATTGGACATCATCAGCATACATTTGGATTTTCATAAATTTTAGTTGAGTCGGGAGATCATTTGAATACATAATATACATAAGCGGACCGAGAATGGATCCCTGCGGAACACCTCTAGAAACTGGCAGCCATGATGAATATCTTGAGTTACTATATACAGCCTGGTATCTATTGCTTAAGTATGTTGATATTAGCTTTGTAGATGTCGTTGAAAAATTAAATTGTTGCTGCAGTTTTCTACAAAAAGTTCCATGGTGTACGGTGTCGAACGCCTTCGAGTGGTCGAGAAGGACTAAAAAGCCAATATTACCCTGATCAATAATACATCGGATCTCTTCGACAACTTCCGAAAGTACTGTTATGCAACCACGGTTTGGCCTGAATCCTGACTGGTTGGTAGTTAAAAGATTTCTGTTAGTAACATATTCCAGAATTTGTTTATGCAGGAGTTTTTCAAAAACTTTTGAGAGATATGGCAATATTGCTATAGGACGATATTCCTTGGGAGATTTAGGAATTGGCACAATTTTTGAGTATTTCCAGTTAAGAGGAAAAGAACTTGTGGTGATAATTGTATTAAAGAGGTGTGTTATGAAAGGAATTAAAAAAGGTAGCAGGATTTTTACAAATTTCGGGTTAATATCGTCATAGCCTACAGAGTTTGACTTTACTGATAAGAAGCCTTGGAGGACATCTAACTGATTAAATATTTGAAAGCTAAACTTGTTAATTTGGTTTTCATAATCAGAATTTGTTTCATGACTATCAGTGTTTGTATTTACGGCTGGCATTTTTATGTTTATAAAGTCTTTATTAAGCTCCTCAATATTTACATTCGATCCTTCGCAGCGCTCTTTATTAACCAAACCAACTTTCCTAATTTCTTTCCATGTTTTATTTGAGCTTAGGGCTGAGCTAAATTTACTTTCGTAATACAAATGTTTATCTTTTCTTATTCTTGATACAACTGCTCTTCTCTTTCTGCAAAATACTGTATAATGTTCAGGTGTTCTATACCTTTTCCATCTTGCATATGCGGCATCACGATCCCGTATTAGCTGAGCAGCTTCAATTGTGAACCAAGGATTTTCTCTGTTTTGAATTGTTTTGCTCCTAATTAAAACATGTTTATTATATAAACTAAGAATATTGCCCTGAAGGAATTGCAGCTGATCATCAATATTAGGTGTGCTATAGATTTGTTCCCATCGTACTATTTGTGCATCTCTTTGTAGTGCATGTATATTAATGTTGTTAAAATCACGAAAAGTAAACGTTTGCTTTGACATAACCGGCTGAATGTTATAGTTGAGGAAGATCAAATCATGCTTGGAAAACATAGGTGCTGATAATTGCTCATAGTGCAGCATTTTTTGCCTATTACTGACAAAGATAACATCTAGCTTGTAAAAAAACTGGGCGTAACAGAATTTGCAGGTGTCAAGCCAATCGCTTTCATAGGATCCGTGAGCTTTCTTTCAACAAGAACATTACTGTTAAAATCTCCGGCAATAATTATGTCAGAGTATTTTATGCTTTGCAATTCAAGTTCATGTATTAAGGTTTTGGTGTCAATTCGTTTATTTGGCCTATAGACACATCCAAGAAGTATTTTATTCACTTTATCCGATATATTTAAAAACAAGTACTCCATATCTTGATCAACTTTTGATTTCCATGCAATATTTCCAATTATACCATTCTTTAAAAATATGGCAACTCCCCCTCCACCTGTTCTATGTGTTGTGGTATTTCTGTCAGATCTATATAAATTGTATCCATTTATATTTTCGGGTGAAACCATGTTTCTGAAATGCATATGGCACCAACACCAGAGTTTTCAAAAATTACCCGAAACTCATCCATTTTGTTATTGAGGCTTTGTGCATTTAAATGACAAATTCTAAAACCGTTATATTGCTTTACTAAAATTTTTAGCATTGTGCTCATACCGTCTCTGGAACTCCACTGACCGTTATCGAGATAGTTTATTACCATACCTTATAGCAGCGCAGCACATGATAAAACGTATTAAGTTATTATAACAAAAATTTGAAAATATATGTATTGTAGTTACAGGATAAAGAGTTACATTAAACATATAGAAATTTTTTTTTATTAAAATAAGAAGAAAAAAGCAAATATAGTTAGCAAATATAATAAGTACTAAAGCATTTGATGAATCTTCATCGTTGACTACAACAAAATTATTGGGCAGCTTGTGGCACGAGAAATAACTGATTCAGCTCCTCAGGGTTTTCAATACGTACTGCTTCATCATTACCATAAAGTTTTATATATACAATACCTCGTAGAGTGTAGGTGTTTTTAATTCGGTTGTCCTTCTTTAGTTTCAGAGCATTTTTAAAAATATTGTAGTTAAACGGCGTAAGGTCTTCATTTACAAAAAATAAGTGATCGTTACCGAGACCAATATGACCTAAGTTGAATTGTGTTTTATTTGACCGTTTAAACTGCGCACATTTTTTAAGGATTAAGTTTCTTTCGTAAGAGTTGTAAAGACGTACTACGATTGGGGGATCAGGGACGTTGCGGAAATTTTTAAAATGTTTTACGCAAAGAGAAAAACATGGTTGTGGCAAACATATTCTAAGAGCAACATATTATGATAAGATTAATGACTGTAGTCATCATTATAAAACGATTATTATTGAATCATAGTATGACTAAATATATTTGTAATATACATCATTATATTTCCCTTAATCATTTATTATCCTGTTAATTATAAAACGTTAAGAAGTAATCATATCACTGTCATGGTAATCATAATAAATTAAGAAGCAATCATATAATTGTCATGGTAATCATAACAAATTAATCATAATAAGCTAAGAAGTAATCAAATTATCGATTTAATGTAAATGCAATTTCTTTATTTTATGCAACATGTTTTATTTTTTCGAATTTATTCTGAAAAATTTAAGGAATAGAACTATTACAAAAAAGCTTTATAAAATACATAACTGAAATTTAGCTCATAGAATAAATTCGAAAAAATGAAAAATGTTGAATATAATATAAAATGACCTTCGGAAGAAAATAATTCCCAGTTTCTATTTCTTTATTTTTTCAATTTCTGGTTTTTTTTTGTTTAAATTTTGTACTTTTTTTAAATTGTTGGGTGCGGGTTCAATGTAAGTGTTAAGAATAAAGCCAAAGTCATCCTTTTTTCTTATTTTAAGCTGCATATAAATGTTTTTCCAAAATGTGTATTATTTTATTAATGGCGGAAATTAGTCGTGCATTTATCTTATCAGTTCTTTTGAGTTATGCAGCCTCCACTAGTTATGCAGCAAACGCCAACAAAAATAACCAGCAGTATATCAACTTCGTCCATAGGACTAAGGCAATAACCAACAAATGCCACATGATTCCCTAAGTGGGACACATACGGACATTCGCCAGTCAACCGAATTTTCCATTGGGCCAGTATCACGAATAATAATTAAACCTTACTTTACATAATCTACCTCTCTGTAGTTTGGCTTAAACTACAAGCTTTTCATGATCACCGAAACGAATCTTTCCCTGCCACAAACTAGTAAAGGGCTTATTTTACTCTTTAAAGGCTTCAAGTTCCCCTGACACCAGTTAGAGCTTAGCCGTCATTTAACCCCCCGTTTCCACATGCAAGTGCAAGTTCAAAAAACTCAATTCACTTACACTTTTTCACTAACATTTACACAATTTTTGTACTTTTAGCCAATCGGCTGTTTCCTCGATTTTTCGTTGATAATACGTATACACTAGTTGCAAGTAATTATTTGCATGTGGAAACGTAGGATAAGAGCAGATCTGCTAATTTTAAGCCCAAAGTATGCTGGATCTAGTAGCAGCCTCTATTTTTGAGGAATATTTAAAAGAAACTTAGAAGGCAAAGACATTTATAAAACTAAATCTTTACGTCATCTGTAAATACAATTTTACATATGTGCTATACTATCTGTACTAAACTACAGCCTTCGTTTAAAAAGATTCTACATTTCATAGCTTACTTTTGGGCGTCAGCCAAACTATTGCATACCAAATAGTGTTGAAATTAAGTGAAGCTGTCTATAATGTGTTCGTAATGGAAATTAAAGAAAATTTATTATGTCATACAAGTGTTTAAAGAAGGCTGTAGGAAAAATCGCCCAAAGAAAAATGGCCCAAAAAAATAAATGAAAAATCGCCCAAAAAAATTCCATGTAAAATTGGGCCTGAATTCATATGAAAAGTGACCCAAAATTGTTGGGCTATTTTTCGTTACTATTGGGTGATTTTTCCTTTTTTTCGGGCATACTATTTGTCTAAATCATTCATTATTACTATACGACGAATTCCTAAATGTTATTTATAAAAATAACGGGACATATTGCAAAAAGGTGGCATGTCACAACGTCCAGTGTCATAGTGTCCGTGGACAAACTCGAAAGCATAGCTTACAAACTTAAAAGCATAGCCGGCCTACGGCCGGGCGCAAGGTTTTTCTCCTCTTTAATAAAAACAAGTACCGGCTTCGCTAACTAAAGCTTCTCTGCACAGCCGGCCTTCGGCCGGAGGCAAGGATTTTCTCCTCTATGGTATAACAAAAACCGGCTTCGCTAACTAAAGCTTCGCTGCCCAGCCGCAGAAGGCCGGCTATGCCGAGACGCTTTACTAAGCGCTGCCGGTATTTGTTACAACATAGGGGAGAAAATCCTTGCGCCCAAAAGTGTTTTCGTTATATGTTTAATATATGCACCCAGAGAAAAAACAACAAAACCATTTTTAAAAAAATGTTGACCATATTATGTTTAATTTAACCAAATCATTGTCATCGACAACCACATTATGGTAAAATAAGTTTCTTTAAAAATAGTTTTGTTGGTTGTGACCATAATTAAACATGTTTTTCTCTTACATTTGTAAGTTACTAAATTTATATGAATGAACACTGTTTTGCAAATTGGGTAATTTTTAATTTTTGGGAAAAAAGTCGTTTTTTCTTTTTAGGTCATTTTTCATTTTTATTTTGGGCCCTTTTTCGTTTCTTTTGGGCAAAATTTCATATATAACTTTTTGGGTCATTTTTCATGTTCTTTTGGGCGATTCTTCATTTGGGCGATTTTTCATTTTTTTTTTTTTTTGGCCATTTTTCTTTGGGCGATATTTCCTACAGCCTTTAAAGTACATTAAATTTTATATAAAATTTAGTAGGATTTTGCAATAGAATTAAATGTTTGAAATTAATAAAGAAGTTGAAAGTAGGCCAAAATAATAAGAAATCTTTGTTTTAAAATAAAGTAAATTTATAAAAATTAGATAGAAATTGTAAAAGTAAACTACGTTTATTTTGTTATATTCAGTGGCCTTTAATCTTAATATTCAATTCCCGGTATTGCGTATTTCAAAAGAAACTATTTTCATTAAGAAAACCTTTTTTTGTAATTTTTAAGAATACAAAAATGAAAAAAGTCCGTAAGAAAGTTATCACTGTTACAACCTAATGATATGCGGACTCTTAAGTCGACTTCATTACACATTCACATAAACATACACATGTTTTCTGTTTATCCACATAAAATATAAAAAATTAGTATTGTGGTTAGTTTATTAAGTCGAACCTGGGTTCGATTTCCAGCTCAGTCAAGAATGAATAAATATCAATAAATTTTTATTAAGTTAATGTTGTAGAATTCATTTTTTCATAAAAATATCTTAATGAGAATTAAATCCAATGAACTATTGCCTGATTAAAATGTCCAAATTTGGATAAAATATAAGTTTCTTTACTAAGATAAAATGTTAACGAGGAACACAGGATGCTGTAACGGTTCTGTAATCAATAAATAAAGGAAGATTAAAGAATTGATCAACAGTTTCCTAGTATTGGGATTGCCAAAAAACCTTTAGATCGGTGAACATTTCTATAGTGGTGTTTCAGTGACGGATTGTCGCCGGTTGTCATTTAATTCCCTGAGGCGCATAGCATGCCAGCAGAATACTCAGTACTGAATAGCCTTCTCACTTTAGCTGCCACATAGACGGGTGTCTGTTCGACATTTCCTAGGAGCTTCTTGGGAAGTTCAATTAGAGGAATCGCTTCTTGTTAACCCCAAGTAGATAGCAGACACAGAGCTTTCAACCTAAGCGAAAACCCCGCCTCCCAATTGACAACTTTAGATTTGAAAAATATATATTTTGAGGTCGTATAAATAATAACTAGCGATGAGATTTTCATGCACAAAAAAGTCCAAAAAACATGCGCATAAAATATGCACTAAAAACTCCAAAATATGCCTTACAAAACAAAAAATATGCACTAAAATCTTGAACATTTTCATTAACAAGGCGTTTTTTATTTTTTTTTAAAACAAACAAAATAAAATAAAAAGTTCAGTCTTAAGCTTCGTTCACAATCAAAAAAACATTTTCATTTGGTGTTCATAATAGAGCAACAATTCCTTTTGCAACCACGCACATTTTGGATTAAGAAACCGATTGCAAATTTTAGCCACAACAATATAATGCATTTATTTTTATTTTTTATGATTATTCAAAACTAAATAAAATTATTTTAAACGTCAGAAACAATTTCATACAAATTGTGGCTGAAGTTAAAGTTGACTCAACTTTAGTTACATTTTTAAAAAAAATTTAGATACATTTTTGTTCTAAAAATGAAAGGAAAATATATGAAATACATTGGGAAGAAAAAAGATAGAAGAAAAAACGAAATTGTTGCTCTGATTGTGAACAAAGCTTAATATTTTTTAAAACTTAGTTTAAATAACTTAATTTTTGCTTGCGTAAACAAATAAATACTTTTTATACCCACACCACAATAGTGGAGAGCAAAGTACAGGTCACAATTTTGGAGATAATTTGATTAAATTGGGGTCATAGGTTCTTATTGGCACAAGGACCCAGCCTATAGAAAATGGGCCGAATCGTAGGACTACGAGGGAAGATAGGGGGAAATTTCTTCCTCTCAGAAACTATCAAACCTATTTTAATGAAATTTAAAACATAGATAGAACCATATCTCTATGAACACATAAGCTATACAGTTTTAAAAAATAGGACCACAAGGGAAGGTAGATGGCAATTTCTGCCTCTCAAAAACTTTCAAACCGATTTTCATGAAGTTTATTAACATAGATAAACCCATATTTATATAGACACATAAGCATGATGTGTTTTTAAATACTGTGGTGTAGGGTATCATATGGTCGGGCTTGACCGGCTATACTTTCTTACTTGTTTATATTATCAAAAGTAAGCCTTTGTCTGTTCGGCCGCAAAAACTTTTGTACATTGAAAATGATCTCCCAACGTCAACCGAAGTTATAGGAGCACAGTTGAAGGATGCCAATTCATTTGGAGAATATTAATTTTCTAAATCAAATCCCACATTTGGTTTCCAGATCAAAAATAGTTGAAATTTGTGTTATTTTTTGAAATCCTTAATTTTTTTGCAAAACATTTGGATTTTTTTTTAATTGGTCGGGCTATTCTTCCTTCCACATGCTGCATATCAGTAAATTTGACTTGACTTCTTAAGTGAACAATATTGCTCAAATTAAGATGTCCTTACAACAATAAATCCGTAGTTGGAAAATACAAATGCTAATTGACTTATAATAATTTTTAAATTTAACATTTTTTTCACTCTTTTAATTGCATAAGCCCCGGTAGCAATAAGTTCTTTAATAAAATTTTAAAACTGCTGAAAATTTTTTGAATAGTATTCTACAGCATCTAACCAGGTAAATTGCAACTCGTAAAGGAGCCTTTAAAAATATATTTTTCACGTATGAAACTAATAAATCAATACTATCGAATTGGCTTCTAGTTTCCTCTACACCTCAGTACCACCCATATGTCAAGCCAGTAACATGTAAACCGTTTTGGATAAAATATTTTAAGCTCATTGGCAGCCTTAAACATTTAAGGTGCTGCATCGGTTAAAAATAGAAGGATCCTCAATCTAAATTTTGAAAATCTTTTTCCAAAAAAAAAAAAAAAAAAAAAAATGTATTTATTGATCTTAAAAACTTATTTCGAAGAAAATTCCCAAATAAACAAAGAAATATCTGGAAATTTTTTTGTAGAAATTTATTTTTATTAATTTTATAATATGGAAATTTAAAAAATATATCACTCAAAAAAGTTAAAATATGCCAAAATATGCATTTTAAACCAAAATATGGATTTTCACAATAATATGCAAAAACAAATCGATGTCATTTTAACGCAAATTTAATGATTCGGAAAGATAATTGGTCGACATCGATCTTACACTGTCGAAAAAAAACATGCATTTGCATAGAAATCGCATCTCAAATAATAACTATGAAACCTTTTAATAAGATCCCTTATTGAAAAATAATTTCTAAAAACATAATTGAGCAGAATCTAGACCTTCGAAATATTTATGTTACAATCATCCCGTTCTCACTCGAAATATGCTGCGGCACTTTATAATTAACTTTAGAATGTAACTTTTAAAATCTGTTAAAAAAAAAAACATTTTCTTGTATTTTAAACATAATAGAACACAAAATAAATCATTTGGTAATTATTTTCTTAATACCTTAAACTTGCACACCCACTTTATCTTCGCTTTAATTTCTTTATATACTGTACTAGCTTAACCCGGTGCGCTTCGCTACACTGCTTTAACCACTTCTTCAGTTGAGAGATATATAATATATGGATCCTGGGAGGTATTTCCCCTACTGCGCCTACCCGATTTATTTCTATTTTCAAAAGTGTAGTATACCATAAGAGTGACTTCTACAAAGTTTGAACATTCTTACTATAACAGTTCTTAATATATGCGATATTAAACATTGGCGTCCTATGAGGGGTAACACTTCCCCCGATGCTATTTTATTTCAGTTTTGGGGCTCAGAAGATCCTACTACCAAAACTTCAACAAAATGCGTGCGGCGGCTCTTATTAATATGTCTATCTATAAGGGGTACTGCTCCTCCTCTGTCTACCCCGCCCATTTTATATTAAATTTTATAGTTTACCATAATAGTAGCTTTAACCACGTTTGAAGACTCTCCCTTTATTAGTTCTTCAGCTGAGCGATATTTAATATATGCATCCTATGGGAGGTATTTCCCCCTGCGCCTACCCGCTTTATTTTTATTTTCAATATTGTAGCATACCATAAGAGTGACTTCTACAAAGTTTGAACATACTCACTATAACAGTTCTTAAGAAATGCGATATTAAAAATTGGCATCCTATGAGGAAACCACTTGCCCCGCTGCTATTTTATTTCAATTTTGGGGCTCAGAAGATCCTTCTACCAAAAGTTCAACAAAATGCGTGCAGCGGCTCTTAAAATATGCGATATTTAATATTGGCATCCAATGGGGGATACCAATTCCCCTGCCCCTATCGAAAAAATAAGTAGCCTATTTTATTTTTAGGACTCACATGATGTTACTGTCAAAACTTCAGGAAAATCGGTTCAGTAGTTTAGGAGTCTATAAGTCGACAAACAAACAAACATACAAACATTTTTCATTTTTATATACATATGTATATGTATATGTATACGTATATGTATATAGATAGATAGATATAGATTAAATGTCTCCTTTTGAAATTAAGTACGCGAAGGTTCTTTTGCAACACGCGTAGAGGAAAAAGTTTTAAACTCAATTTAATTGTTAAGGAATAACGACACCAAAATGAGTACACAGAAAAAAATTTTGCACCAGTAAAAGCATTAATGCAAAATTTAATCAGTTTTAGTTAAAAATTTATTCAAGTGAATTAAACTTTTAATCAATTGTATTAAACGTTTAATTGACAATATTAATTTGCACCAGTAAATTATTAATAATATCAATTAAACGTTTAATTCACTTCATTAAAAGTTTTATTCACTTGAATAAAGGTTTAATTCAATTGATTAAATTTTTAATAAAAATTGATTTTATTTTTGATTAATGCTTTTACTGGTGCAAAATTTGTTTCTGTGTTCAAATTTAAATTGGATTTTGAACATATTTTGCTTAAATAGGTGGGAAAAAAGAACTCAATTATTTAGAAATTTATTACAAATTTGCTTAAATAATGATTTCAAAAGTTTTGGTTTAAAATTTGCATAATTGTTGTTTCATAAATAAAGTAAATTTATAATTATTTAAAACCCTAAATAAGTTTAAAAAAGTGGTCATCAAAGCGCCTGATTAATATTTAGGCAGGTAATTAGGAAAAACAGTTATCAATCATACGCCTAGGTAAATGTATTAGTTAATAAATTAAAGAAATACAAAAAGAAAGAGAGAGAGAGAGAGAGAGAAAGAGATTTCTAAGGAAAGTTTCTTTTAAAGAAAACTAAAAAAAAGGTTTTTTCTTTACAAATTTATCTAAACATTTTAAAAGCCATACATTTTTTATTACCTTTAAAATGACTATAAAATCAAAAAGGACAAAAATTAAGCTGATTACAAAACAGAACCCACAAAATGATTTAAAAAAGACACAAGAAATAATCATTAAAGTATTTGCAGCAGAATCTTGTTAATTAGAAAACAAATTATTTTAAGGACTGTGTGAACCCAAAAAAATAACTTTCAAAATTTAATAACGAATATACAAAAGGCTTTTGCATAAAAAAAAGAAAACCACACATCAAAATAAAAGAAATAAAAAAAAATTTTTACAAAAAAATAAAACTTTTGATCATTTGAGTCTTTTATATTTTTCTTATAAACTCAGCTGTTTAATTTGACTTAATTTTTGTACTCATCTTATTGTTGTCATAACAAATGGCAATAACAGTAATAATAATATAACGCTCACCCATCCTCTCCTGAAAAACCAAAATGGCTTTCGTTACCATGGAAAGAATACTTAAGACATATTTTTTAAATTGCATTGCAAATGCCTGGACACAAGAAATTTAATTCAATTTAAAATAACGAACAGCAAGAAGTACAAATTTTCTTAAAGTTTTTTTTTTTTTTTTTTTTTATTAAAAAGCAAAAATCTCCACCAAACTCTTAGACCAACTACGGCCTTGCTGTGTTGACAGCCCACCCCACTTTTTATAATAGATAGAAAATAGAAAGAAAGCTTTCAACAAAAAATGGTTGCCAAATTTTTTGTTCTACTCCTGGGATTTTGTGTACAGTACAAAATGGCAAAAAAATGAACGAAAATAACACACAACTAGTCCCACAAGCCAACAAATACGAATAAAACTTTGCGCATAATGTTAAAAAGTTAGTCTTAGATAAGAAATTTTTTTGCTTGGATACAAAAACAAATAACAAAATTTAAACTGGCTGTATAAATTTTTGATAAATTTCAGTGCTTTTTAGAATTCAGACTGTTTAAAGTTACATGAAAGTTTTAAAATGACAAATAACAAAAAATAAATATTTTCAATTGTTAAAATTAATTTCAGAAAATGAAACATTTATGACAGGATTAATAACAAGGAAATAAGAAGTAAAACTATGACTAGGTGGCCGTGCCAAATCTAAGTTACCAATCACATATAGAAGTTCAAATAACTACACTGGGTGACAAATTTTTAACTTTTTGGCAAATCCTCAAAAATTTGATGTTTCCTTAGAAAAATCGGGGCAGGTGAACACGAATATGGCAATAATTTATTTGTCTCAAGAAGCGTTTGCGAGATATAACCATTTTTTTCTGCAGTGCAGAAGGCAGTTTTTCAAAAATCTTGAAAAAGGATAAAATACGCAAATCATGACTGTTACAAAGAAATCATTTTCCTCTTTCAGCCGATATCTTTACTGTGTCTATCGGACAAAAATTTCTTTTGTTTACGTTCTTTTAAAAATTCAAAATTTTCGGTCCTTCCGTTAAGGCAAAAAAATTTTTTTTCAATAAATCTTTACACGATCGGATATGGGCTAAACAACTGCAGAAAAACACGATTTTCGCGTATTTCTCAAAAAAGCTTAAATGAATGCCATAACTATTCGTGTTCAGCAGCTTCAATTTAGCTTAGAAAATATCTCATTTTTAAGGTTAATTGTTTTGTGGCATTAGTGTTATCTATTAGAAATTTTAATTTTGTAAACTGGTACTTATTGAGTTTAGCTGTTCGTATGAGTAATATAAATACAACCATTTCAATATGAAGCGTTCACTTCTATAAAATTATTTACGGATTTGGATTTTTTTTCAAAACCAAAGAAAAAGTACGTATACAAATTTTTGTTTTTTCATCTCATTCCGCGGAGCAGGTATTGATTGCCTGGAGAATGATAAACTCAGGGGACATATATTTGAGGACTTGGTGAAATGATGGTCCAATTTAAGACATTTTCAATACCAAAATATTCCATCGTTTCTCGAAAAGTGATAAAAAGTGTGTCTGTAACTCATGTCGAAAACTATCAAAAGAGATTTTCTATGTGGTAACGTTATAAATGTCAAAATATTCTTCTCGAAGTCGATGTGACATTGCAGACTTTGAGAACGCCAGCCACACATATTGTTAACGACGCCCAAAACTTACAAAAAAGGAAAATTTTTCAACGACGGCGGCGAAAATACAACCGTCGGCTTTACCAAATAATGTAAAGTGCGACTTTAATGTTTCTTATTTGCAAAAGAGATTTTGTGAGATCAAAAATTTTTATTTATTTATTTTTTTATCGAACTATTCAGCAAGCTTGTTAAGATGTGTTTGTATATGTAACACCGACGTTGGTGGATGGATAATCAAAAAATTTTGATGTGACAGCGAATATTACGTCCAGCACAGCTACACCAGTGAATTCACCTGCATGACAAGCATTTGACTAGTATGTTTGGCTCTTAAGGCTTGCAGAATAGTGTGAAAGCGGCTTAACTGGAATCTAAACAAAGACTTAACTGAAACTCTACTGAGATTTTAATACGAAGTCACACTTAATAACCAAAATTCAAGCGTTGGCTAATACTGACAGTACAGCTAGTAGAAAATTGTAGCACTTAGAAAATCATTCATTAGTATGAATAATTATATATTTATTGAAACAAAAGTAAATTAAATATTAATTTTCCATGAGAGTTATGCGCCAATAAAAAAAATTCAAGGATAGATATGTCAATAAATATTAAATTATGTATGTTTGTGTTACGTTTATGTACCGACCCAGCGGTAACTAGAAGGAGTAAAGAGGCCTAATAGAAGGCCTTATTTAGCAATCACAAGCAGTCAGAAGCCCTTCTCGCCGCATTCCATACTTATTTATTTTTTACACAGTTTGTCATTGGGCGCAAGGCCTTCCACACTTCCTTTAAAAACAACTTCGAGCCCTTCCCAAAGAAGGGAGTAAGGAAGGTCACTAAAAATAAAAAGTAAATAAAACTGAACACCTTCCTTACTCCCTTCTCAAAGAAGGGAGTAGCGAATGTGTACTGAATATTTCAGAAGGTCTTTTAAAAAGAAGCTTATACCTTCTGAAGGCAGGATATCATGCGAAGCGAATCTTTTAGAAAGGAGTATAGAGGCCTTCAAAAAGGCCTGCCACTTGCGGTCTTTTCAATATTTACCGCTGGAGAGGTATAAATTACCCACATAAATACATAATGGCCTCAAATAAGACAATAAAGTATAACACATACATGTACACATACATACATATACATTCATGCATTTGTGTTCATGTGTGAATACACAAACATAATTTAGCATTTCGTTGAACGTAAATTTATGGGACATTTCTCACTAGAAAAAAACAAGAAAAACAAAAAGGAAAAACAAACACCCGTACAAGGAGAACAAGATAATACATCAGTGTTGCCACTTCGTGGGTACAACATTTGTAATTTCTTTAAGGGGTAGATCAGTTGTAATTTTAATTTTTTCATTGTAAAACACTTAAATTAATACTATTTCATATTTTATTCAAAAAGTGCACAATCTTCTTAACGAAAATCAAAACTTTAACCCATTTTGTACCAAGCTACATAAATGGTTGAATATTCTAATGAAATTTTCATGGCTAGCTAGAAATCGGCCAAAAATAACTTTTATAACTTTTTTTTTTTGGCGGGGACTACGTGTGAAAACTGCTGATCGAGATCTCGACCACTAGGATAATTAAAGCAACCAATTTTCTGTGTGACATCATATATTGTGATACGAAATAAAATTAAATGATCACGCAATGAAAGGGGATTACCTAAAATAGGCAGGTAGGTCAGTTTTTTTATGAGTGTAAGCCTAAAGATAAATAAAAAGATTTAACAATTTATTAAATATTTTAATTTATTTAAAAAACAAGTTATTTTAAATTTTTGTGGTAAGTCTCTAAGCGATAGCAGCGCTTGACACATACAGACATGTGCATACTATTTACTTTGGGCAGTGATACTAGGCGGCTTATGAACTCTTCATCACTTTCGATTTCTGCATTGGACGAAGATATTTCGTTGTTTGTTGATTCGGTGGATAGCAACAGCGTTTTTTTTATTGAGTTTTTCAAATCAATGACCATGCATTTACTCAGGCCGTGTAAGTAACACACAGTGGCTACCAGCACTTCTTGCCTCTTATTTACATCCATTTATTAACTATAATATTATCATGTAAGTCAACGCCTCCCAAATACTTATTATAGTTGGCACAGGGACCCGTTTTGTTAGTTTTCTGTCGAATCGCATTAAATTTTTTATCGAATCGATATGATCATAATTTTTAGCCAAAGTGCACGAAAACCTTTTTTATTTACCCCGGGTCTCCACGTAGCAATATTTATTGCGGCAAACGTCAAATTTGATTGCTCCATAAAATTTGCGACGTATAGACCGCATATTGCCATGAGTGGCAATCTATTGCGCAATGATTGCTCTTCTTATTGCTTGAGCAATTATTGCTTAGCAATCTGCTGTCAAATCAGTTGTAATTTATCTGACATTTCATTTCCCTTAAAGGCTCAGTTAGTCTTTACTTTCTGTTTCTGTTCTGTTCCGTGCCGTTCTGTTACGAAATTGTAATAGTTACTTTTTCTGTAGTAACTTATCAGCCATTTATGACACATTTATTAGTTTTGCACCGTCCAATGTATTATTTCAATCACTTTAATGCAAATAAATTTGAAGAAATTAAATTTTGTGAATTCTTAAAATCAAAAAATAGTTTATTTCAACATAAATATGTATTTTTTATTATTTATTTTGCTGTCACTTACAATTACTTAGCAAGTTTTTGATTTTAACAAACTGAACCGCAACAGAACAGAAAAACTAATCAATTTCATAGGTTTATTAATAACAAAAACAAATCAGCTGATTCGTAACAGAACAGAAAGTAAAGACTAATTCTGCTTTAACGGTTGGTTATTTATTAGTGTGTTTATTTATTAAAAAAGCAATCAAGAAAAAGCCGCCAAGTGAAAAAATACTTCAACAAAATACAGAAAAAGTTTTTATATATTATATTTTTAAATAAACGTCAATATCAACAAAAGCAAACGACGAATTTGTATTTTTTCAATAGAACAATACAAGTTTTAGGTTTTTTTTTTCATTTGCAAATAAACAAAAAAAGCAATACAAAACACAGCTACGACAATAACAATTAATTATTTTATTCATTTAATTTATTAATTTAAAAAAGAAAATTTAACAATCACTTCAAAACACAACATAAAACATTTGTTATAAATACAGCCACAAAACTTTATACAACTACCCGAGGTGAAAATTGCAAATTTATGGCAAAGCAATAACAAGTGTTCTCCAGCAATATATTCAGCAATTATTGCTACACTGTGCTGTCATTGTTCTGCCGACGTTATTGCTTGTACTTAGCAATAAAAATTGCTACGTGGAGACGCAGCGTTAAGAAGGCAAAGCAAATGGTATGCGGTAAAAAATAGTCGAAATGAACGCTATGTTGTCTTGGATTCTCACAAATCGACATCAGATTATTAGCAACGCTAGCAGCAATGGCCAGTTGTTTATCATAGGTATCCGATGCTCCAGCATATGGTTAAAATTGGAAAAGATATCATTTGAAAGAACAGATTTGGTTCAAAAACACCAAACTGCATGAACCGAGTATTCGAAAGATCGAACAGCAGCTTTTGCATGGACTTGTTCGACCCAACATTAATGTGAACAGTATTGATGTTTGATATCCGCATTAAAAAAAGTACAACAGTTGATATTAGCACATTTTTTTCAACTAGTAATCAAAAAAATAATAAATAAGAATAAAAAAATTTTGTGCACTTATTATCCCAGTGGTCGACATCTCGACCAGCTATGTTCAAGGCTGTCTGGCTGCCAGCAAGCTTAACAAGTCAATATCAATGTTAACATTAACATTTATTTGAATTGTTGGCTATTTAAAGCAATAATTTTTTTTTTACAATTGGCTTAACAACGGCCTATTTTAAGTCTATTTTTGTGCTCCCCAGAAGGGTTCTTAAAGGGGGGAGGGGCTTGGTAAAAAAAGTCCCGATCAGAAAGCCAACAAGCCAAACTAAATTAATTATAATAAAAATTAGTTTAATTACACTACCTAATATTTTAAATTATTTAATGGCAAAAGTTTGTGGTCGACATCTCGACCGCTGGTACAAAATGGGCTAAGGAAAAGATGATTATTAATTAATATATATATGCAAAAGCTTGGTAATGAATGATTCCAGCATGGTTCCTTACATTTCGGTAAATACAAGCTTAACTCAAGCCAAAAAGTTACCCCAGAAACAGTACTAAATTTATTTTTTTTTTTATCATTTTCAGCTGAGTGAACATTTATTACCCCTACCATTTCTAAAATATTTTGTATATTGTAAAAGTTCTTTTTATAAAATGAAACGTTAAATTGATATCAGGTGTAATTGAATTTAAATCGGGTAATGCTTTGCCTAATATATTATTTTGGTAGTGGTAACACTGAAATACCCAGTTGGCCACGTCTTTAAGACAACATCGAGGACGCTTACAAGACCCATAGTAAATCCCTGACGACATGTTGGCGATAGCCCATGCAAATCATCGACGACTTTTTCGCACAAAGGGCACTTAAGTCGTAAGCGACAATATGAGCGTCATTATTATGCATATTGTCGTTAATGATCATATGGGTAACAATGTCGTTAAAGTTGTCACTTGCGACTATATAAACGACTTTTTTCTCATAAAGTCGTTAATGCCCGATTAGCGACATTACCTTAATAGTGTCGTTGATGACAATATTGTTGACACTATCTACGATTTAGTAGTCGCCCAATAAAAATTTTTATCATTTTGCGAAGCACTAATGGTACATTTCAAAAAATAAACGCACAATTATGCGCTACGCAATAAGACATACAGAAATGCAGTAAAGTAAGTGAAACAACTCTCACAAATTTTTATAAAAAAAAAATAAAAGTGCTACGGCATTCCCTTACTACGAAGCAGGTTTGTAAGGGAGAGTACTAAAAAATAACTATAAAAAAACATTCAGTGTGTAAAGCTGATCGTTACATCCAACAATTTTTTTATGCGCTGAATAATGCGCTTTATGTGTCAAAAATGTATTGCTTCAAAGTGGGAACTCGCCATATAAAATTCATGTCTTCCGTAAGCGCAATGGTAAGCGAAACTCTTACATATCTCCCTTACAAACCTGCTTCGCTCGAAGCACAATTTTTTATTGGGCGATAGGTAAGGGACAATTAGGGATTAAACGAACACCGATACTGATATATTGGCGATAATTCAGATTTGCCGATATATCCAGAATAAGGGACACGGGTGAATGGGTATACCTCGAGGATATATTTACTAAAATCTCTTAGGGTCGTGATGGGCTGTGAATTCCAAACTAATGAAATGGCCGATGAGTTTGAGAGAATGGGCTTGAAAATAGTGGATACTGGATGTCAGACCTCCAATAGGCTTTTGATTAATAAGGGAATGGGTTCTGAACTTAACATATCGTCGACATAATATGCATACCTGCTAACTTCCAATAACTTTTAATGGAAACAACAAACTTTTTATATTTCATATGCGCAGCTTGAGAGAAAACCTAAAAATAAAGTTGGTTTAACACACTTTAAGACTCAATTTGAAGAAAAACTACATGCTGGTCGACGAGGTATATCTTTTTCTTCCACACGGCATTAAAATCTCAATTTACTTAAAAATTGGATTTAGCAGGTTTGCATATTGAGCCTACGATATGGCAATGTAGTCAGCAGGAACATTTATTTATTGTGTTTCTTGTCCTATCAATTCACGTATTCCAATTGCACAATTGAAACACAGCCGCGAATAACGTTATAAGTTACAAAATAATTTTATTTAACAAGCAGGATTATTTATTTTTTAATTTTTTTTATTATCAATATATTAAGCAAAAAAAATATATCAAGCAAAACATCAAGAAATATTAATTTTAAATTACATACAAATTTAAAGTTTTAAATTTTTTTTAGAAGAGGACAAAGTTTATTTATTACAAGTACATGCAAGTGATCAGCTGTTCAGTTGTGTTATTTTCGAAAATGTCAAAATTTGCTTACATTTTAGTGCGCCATGATTTTTTTGTTTGTTTTCTTTATGTTTGGCTGTTTGACAGTATCAAATGTTGTTTTTTTTATTGTTGATTTGTTGTAGACTTGCATGTAGGCGACCACTGTATGCATTTTGTCGTGTTTCGAACCACTTTGACGATGGTCGCCTAAGTTGTCCTCAATTAAGTCTAATTGAAGACAAGATGAGAGACAAGTGCATGCATTTTGTCGTCAGTGTGGTTTGAAACACGACAAAATGCATGCAATGGTTACTTACGTTGTCCTCAATAAATTATTATTCAACACAAATTAAAAAAAAATGTCTCCAAAAAAGTCGTAAATGCGATTTTTAACACAACAATATACACGTTTTCTTACTTAACTTGTCACCATCAATGTTATATAGGCGACAAATTCAAAAGTGTTCGGAAGACATCGTTGACGACATTTGCGTCTATGACCATTTGGCCAACTGGGCACACATAACAAAACTAAACTTTGACAATACATCTAAGACACAAACCTAAAAATACACATTCACGCACACACACACACACACAAGTACACATGAAATTTTGTCCAACCGTACTCATAAAATTACTCTTAATTCCGTATGTATAAAAATATAACGACTGCCAGTATACCATTGAATTAATTTCTTTTGCATGTACTTTTATGTTTCTATAAAGAAAGCTCTAAGCTATATGGTCCTCGTTATGTACATTTCATTTTATATACTTGGCAAGGACATTGTGATGAAGCTACAAAATAACGCTAAAATGTACAAAACATATGATAAAAATAATTTTACGCATACTTTCGCAATAATAGTTGAAGTTAATTTTAAAGGGTGTCCAAAAATTTAGGTATCATTTTAGTTTTTATAAAAAAATTAGTTTTTTTTTTTTGAGATATTAAAAATATTTTCATTTCAGTTTACTACAAAAAGGTTCCGATTAAAAACGAAAAATGATGTCGGTCAAGTGACCCCCTCCCCCCACCCCCCTCCTTCTTTACGAGAAATAGTGCCATTTTCCAACTTTTCCTTCAAAAGATCCATTGTTTCTCTTGCTGTGTGGCAAGTGGCACCACTCTGTTGAAACAAGATATTCCCTAAGTCTAAATCATTAATTTTTCGCCACCAAAAGGTTCGGATCATATTACTGTAGCGTTTTCCATTTACTGATAGTACCTCAATTTTGGACACCCCTTAGAAGCAAAGGTGTGTTACCATGATTAGCATATTAGAGTGATACACATTAAGTACGTATCTAATAAAATTTATGGTTTAGAATGGTAGAAATAATGTGTAGCTAAAACTAAAAAAATAGAAATCTAAGTTATTTCTTCAAATAACTTTCGTCGAGCGCAAAGTGTACAATTGAACCTTTTTCATTTTTGAAATGCAACCGCTCCAAAAGGGCTAAATATTTAAGTTATGTTCTAGTTTTTGACAAGAATAAAACGGTGCAATAAATAAAAGGCAACCTCCTCGTGTGGAATTACTTGAAGTACTTATGGAAACGAACAAGTTTAGCTGCAAGTTCAGCTGATTAAAATTCAAAATAGCAGACTGATATATGAGGGGATGTTCACAACAGCCGTTTTTTTTTCATGTTATTATTTTAAGACATATGACACCTTGTGAATCCCCCAAATGTGTCTATTGATTTAATTAAATATAGCTCAGGTTTTGACAATTCTCAAAAACAATTCCCCAAGTTTAAATTATTTAATTTTTAATAAAGAAATCAATTAAGATTATTTGTTATAGAACTAATGTTTTAATTAAAAATTTATTTTTAAATAACTAAAATGTTAATTAAATCAAAATTATATTTTAAATTTTCTTTAAACAAAAAAAAAAAAAAATTTTATTTTTCGAATTTATTCTATGAGCTAAATTTCAGTTATGTATTTTATAAAGCTTTTTTGTAATAGTCCTATTCCTTCGGAAGGAAATAATTACCAGTTTCTATTTAAAAAAAAAAAAAAATTATTCAAATTTCACATAAATTAAATCTAAATACTTTTGGACAATTTTTTTAATTGATTAAAAACTATTGATAATGTTTTCTCTGTAGTATACGAAAATAACGGTATTTTTTAATGATTTTAAATATTATTGATTTACGGATTCAAACCATATTAAAGGGCCTTTTACACAATACAACTGAGTATTAGGAGATGTCAAAAACTCAAATAAATTCAAACCAATGCGAATGTATTACAGGTGGTCTTAAAAGCCCTGCTGATAATTTTCTTTTTAGCTAAAATCACTGTTGGATGTCAACATTTTGTTTATACTCTTTTATTATCTTTGTTTCTGTTTTGTTTTATTTCTGTTTTTGGCATTGTACAATGATTTTACAAAAACAAATTGCTTGTGGTTTTGTACGAGTTGTACTTGTTGTAGTACCGAGATTACCTGGGATGAATTCGCCTTGATTCAAACTGTATAATAGTGTGAAAATAATACGTAGGAAATTTTAAAGTTTTCTAAAAAAAAAATAAGATTTCTTAGAACGAAAAGAAACTAACGGATAGAAAATTGAAATTTTGCTCACTAATTTTTTGTTATAAAAAATTCAAAATTATAAAAAAACGTATAAAATTTAATTTGCTGTAAAAAAATAAGTTAGCACAGGACACACACCATAAAATTATGAAAAACCTACGATCGTGTGTGTCAACCTTTGAAAAATTTTCCGCCAGCATTAGAATAAAAAGAAAATAAAATACAAAAAAAAAAAAAATACATTTTATGTTGTTAGTCTCTAAAAATTTTTTATTTTTATACCCTTCACCACAGCACACTGTGGTAAATCACAAATCTAGCTGGAAAAAATAAAAAAAAAAAGTCTGGCAACAATCCTTCTGATCGTTTAATGAGTTTCTCCATACAATTGGTAACTGTAATTCATGTTTTGTTTTTGTTGGTTTTTTGTTCAGATTAGGATAAATAAGCGTTATGCTGGGTACACACAATGCAACCTACATGCAATCTGTTTCAATGCAACCTCAAAATATCAAAGCGTTTTGATGTTGATGCAATCTAGAATGAATGAAAATGAATTTAATTCACTAGATAGCGTAAACGCGTTGCATAGTGTGTACCCAGCATTAAGGTCAGTTGTTATCAGTGTTGCCAATTTAGCCATTTAGTGGCTAGATTTAGCCATTTTTCACCCTGTTTAGCCATTAAAAAATGAATTTAGCCATAAGCCATTTTTTTTTAGCCATTTTTCAACTTGTTTAGCCATAAAATTTTTCTGCCGTTTTTCTTTTAAAACAATAATTTTTATTTTATTATACAAATTTATAAAAGAAAAATAAATATTTTGAACAATTAAAACGCCTTTAATTTAAATCACAACTTTTACAAATGTCAAAAATCGATATAAACTATGACGCTGAAACATCTTTCAAAATAAAGGAACAGTATTCCACTATTTAATTTCTGAAATGGATCAACACAAACGTCGCTGTTTCTTTCTGGTTGCAAGTATTTCAATAAAGGTGATGCAGGCAGTAACAAAATTATTTTAGAAATTTCACAATTGACTATAAAGTTGGTCTCACTTCCATGGTCTAATGCTGTAGTAGTGAGTGTGTTTAGCCAAGTAAACATCGTTAAAAGTAATTTGAGAAATAAGTTACATTAAGCAACCGTTAATTTGATTTTATCAATTAGGTAAATATGTTTAGCATAACAATACAATATTTATAGAACCACCACAATAGTGGAGAGGGTACTATGCGTTTGTGCTGATGTCTGTAACACCTTAAAATATTGGTCCTTAGCCCACCTTTACGTATACCGATTAACTCAGAATCACTTTCTGAGTCGAATTAACGATGTTTGTCCGGCTGACTTGCTGTCCATGTAAACCTTGTGCGCAAAGTACAGGTCGCAGTTTAGAGATTATTTGATAAAATTTGGTACAAAGGTTCTAGTGTGGTGTAGAGTATCATAAAGTTGGGTTTAACCGACTATACTTTCTTACTTGTTTTTTATTGTCGATTTGTACTCAAAAGGTTGGGGGAGGTTGTCGTGATTATGATTTACCTTCAAATTATTTAAAACTTATGATTATTTAAAACTAATGAGTGATTCCTATGAGACGAACAATAACGACATCGAATTTTTCGATGATTTAATTTTTTAATATTAATTTACATTTATTCTTATTTAACAAATTGATCTTAACTCACAATTTCATCGTAAACAACTTTAAATGAATTATTTCTGTTTTGTTATTGAATTTTAATGCGTTTTTATTTAAAAAAAAGCTTTTAGCCATTTTTTAGCCATTTTTTAGCAATTTTTTGCCGTAAATTTAGCCATTTTTGGTCACCAAGTTTTGGCAACACTGGTTGTTGTCAACATGTGCCCAGCAAAAACTTGGTAATGACTTGCCATTACTAAACAACTTACTTTTCAATGACTACTTCATACCATCTGCATTACATAGAAGTAGTTTGGTAATAGCTTGTGAGGGCAATATTTTGATCAAAATGTTTGCTAGTCTTAAAATACTTTATAAAGTTTTCGTATTAATTAATATTCATACATAGAAAATTTTGTATATCAAAAATTTTCATTTCAAACAAATTTACTTCAATAACAATTTCAATTCGGAAACATTTGTAAGAACGGAGAATTTTAGAAGAAAATTAGTTTTAAAATTTTCACATATAAGGGAAAAGGAAGCATCTTAAGATTATAATATAAATTAAAAGGATTGGGAATATAAAGGTAAGCTGTGGGTTTTATTTAACAAGCTTAAATTATTATTCTTGGTTTAGATTTCAGAAACCTGGTTAACATTAAAACAACCTGGTCAGCAATTCGTTTAGTTTTATCTTATTTCAAGCAGTTAGAAAACCTATAATTTGACCAAACTCAAGAGAACTTCTCCATCCTGAACGATCTATTGTCAGGATTTTCAATTATCTGCCTAATTCCCGAACATAAAATAACGAATCTCAATTTTATTTGAAAACTTTATTATTTTAATCCGCCTAATTCTCGAACAAAAAAAAAATAACGAATCTCAATTTTATTTGAAACTTAGCTGACACTTAAACTTATACTTACAACTTATTATCTTTTACTTAAATTTTGTTTTTTTTTATTCCTTAACTTGAACTTAATCTGAAATTAGTTTTTTTTTATCCTTTTACTTGAATCTAATTTTATTTTATCTTAATTTAACTTTATATCTTTTCTTAAACCTAACTTGTTTTTTTTTTTTTTTTTTTTTTCTTAAAATAATTTTATCGTAATTTTACATATATTAATTTTAAATTTAAACGAACTTGGCTTAAAATCTCATTTGAAGATCATAATTTTTCTTTAATAACCGTAATTTTTATTTAATTTAACGTAAATTTTCTAAATAAAAATATGTAATTACATTTTTTTTATTACACATTCATACATATACATACTTGTTTACACACTGACATTCACTTACATACAATTAACATACATACGAATATATTTATCAAAATTTTGAATATACTTATAAATTAAATTGTTAGTAAGATAATTTGAAATGATTCAAAATCTACGATATTAAATGAATTCAACATCACATCAGGCCTGCTGTCATCGTTGGATAAAATTTGGTGAGTTCCAAAATATTGTTATTATTTTTATTATATTTTTCTTTAGATTATCTTTAAATATTTTTCGGTTTTAATTTTAATAATTTGGAATTTACATGTTATTAGCATAAAATGTTAATAACATTCGGGAAACAACCCTTAAATTAATTTCTATTTCGAGTATTCAAAATTTAACACTACACTACATAACAAAAATCAAAATACACATTTTCATTATTAATTTTTTATTATTAAAATTTTTTTTTATATATGTTTCAATATAGTTTAAATAAATGTTTCCTTTTTGTGCGTTAATTATAATGACTTTTAACTAAATTCTTGTTTTCCATTTAATTCCATGAAAAGTTAATCGACAGTTAGTTAAGGTAGTGTTAGGGCTATCTAAGGATTGAGCGGTACGATAGCATGGTTGGGAGGGTTATGACCATAGGGAAGTTTTACCATCTTCTTCCTCGTACTAATTTCAGAAAGGGTTACTTTTCTTTTCTATCTTTTAATTTTTATTTTCCCATAGTTAACATTGGTTACTTTTAGCTACCTTTTAAATTTAGTTTTTAGCGGTTTTTAACCAGTCTTAAGGGAGACAAGAACACCACCCCATTGCCCTGAGCACGGTCGGAAGAATAGGTAGCGATGGTTTCCCAAGAGATAGGGCCGAGTGCAGTATGGACCGTTACAAGCTGACATATAATCTGACACCTAAGTACTTGTGTATGAGTTGATTAACGAAATTTATAATTCATTCGTAATAAAATGCATCTACGGTTGAAGTTTTTTCAAATCTAATACAAATTGATTTAAAATATTTGTTCTTACAATTGTTTTTTTTTTTTTATTATAAATAAAAAAAAACAATTTGTAATAAATTTGAATATGAAAAATTATGCTGTACTGAAATTTTATAGTCATGACATGTTAGTTGTAATTTTGGTGACATCGGAGTAATAAGTTATTTAAGTCCCTATTTGTAAGCGAATATGGTAATGACTTATTTAACTCCCTATTTGTAAGCGAGGGTGGTAAGTAGTTGCCTCCAATAATTTAATCTCATATTTACGCTCTTAATTGAGTAAAAAACATCGTTTTTTTATACAAAAACTACACTGCCCCGGTAGACTAGCTGGTAGTGAGCTAGTCTATCAGCACCGAGGTTGCGCGATCGAATCCCGCCAGAGACAGAAAAAAAATAAAAAATAAAACAAAGTAAAATAAAATAAGAAAAAATAGAAAAAAAACATAAAGTAAAGTAAAATAAAATAAGAAAAAATAGAAAAATATAAATAATTTAAAAAAAATAATAAAAAAAAATTTCTTAAAGTCATGACATGTTAGTTGTAATTTTGGTGACATCGGAGTAATAACTTATTTAAGTCCCTATTTGTAAGCGAATGCGGTAATGACTTATTTAACTCCCTATTTGTAAGCGAGGGTGGTAAGTACTTGCCTCCAATGACATCACCGTGTTAAAATAATGAGTTAAAATGCCAATGTATAAGTAGTGAAGAGTCGTTATATTAGCTTTTTAACTCATTACTTTGCAATGTAAGTTTTTGCTGGGTGCATTCAGATTTCAAAGGGAAGCGTATTTTTGTTTGACTTTGGTTTATGATTCAAAAGGCCACAGTGTTTTTATTGTCGTAATTTTTTTTTTTCAAAGAAATATATTACAATTTTTATTCAGTTATTTTCATTGTAAGTCCGAGTTCATACGGCTCATGTCTTATTGACAAAATTCTTTCTTTTTCTTCTTTGAACATGAATTAGCGTTCAAATAATTCATGTCATGTTGACGACATGTTTTTTATTTTGTGCACTCATGCGTATGCATGTCTGCTTGTTTGATATTGAAAACAATAACAAAATTAAACAACGAATGAAAAAGCAAAACGTAAAGACAGTACATTAGAGCGACTCAAATTGTATGGAAGCAAAATTCGTGCTCGATGTACCCTCCTAAAAATGAACCTTGGACTTTTTTAAGATGACATTTTAAATTTTTCGGCTCCAGCTTTGACCTCTCGTGAGCTGGACCAGTTTGAAAAGGGTATATTTTTGCATGTTTTGTTAATTTAAGAATCTGTTTCCTTTCCAACAAATACATATTGTGTATCGTATGAAAGGGGTTTTTAAGGCGCGTCCAACTGTATATACAATTTGTCCAAGTACGATCATCCATAACCTTTTTTTTTTAAGGATTTTCTGTAAAAAAAAACGGTTTTTGAATTTTTTGTTCGGGGTTGTTTGTAATAAAAGTGCCAAATTAACATATTTTAATCTTTAGTCGATTTAATTAAATACGTGTCTCAGCTTTTTTTGAAATTCGTGCTAGTTCGCGTTTTGGCAAAAATGCAATGGGGTGGTAGCCCTTCGTTTTAAATAGGGAAATATGGGTATCAAATTTTATCTTTTGGCAAGTATATCATCTTTGTATGTAAATAATTTAGATTTTTGCAAATTAGATGCATTTTACACGGTGCTCTGGAATATATATAAATCCAATTTTGAAGTAACTCTAATATGATAGCGGATTTAGTTTCTAGATCATGTATGGATGAAAATAGGACTAAAGAAAGAAATGATCCACGACTTTTTGGCTGCATATTTTTTCCGCAAATTAAAAAAAAATTCAGGTCGTGGATCATTTCTTTTTTCTTTCTTTAGTCCTATTTTCATCCATACATGATCTAGAAACTAAATCCGCTATCATATTAGAGTTACTTCAAAATTGGATTTATATATATTCCAGAGCACCGTGTAAAATGCATCTAATTTGCAAAAATCTAAATTATTTACATACAAAGATGATGTACTTGGCAGAAGAAAAAATTTGATACCCATATTGCCCTATTAAAACGAGGGTTACCATCCCATTGCATTTGTGTCAAAACGCAAACTACCACGAATTTCAAAAAAAGCTGAGACACGTATTTAATTAAATCAACTAAAGATTAAAATATGTTAATTTGGCACTTTTATTACAAACAACCCGAACAATAAATTCAAAACCCGTTTTTTTTACAGAAAATCCTTAAAAAAAGGATATGGATGATCGTCCTTGGAAAAATTGTATAAACAGTTGGACACGCATTAAAAACCCGTTTCTTACGATACCCAATTTGTATATGTTGGAAAGGAAACAGATTCTTAAATTAACAAAACATGCAAAAATAGACCATTTTCAAACTGGTCCAGCTCACGAGAGGTCAATGCTGGAGCCGAAAAATTTAAAATGTCATGTTAAAAAAGTCCAAGGTTCATTTTTAGGAGGGTACATCTAGCACTTTTTTGGTGAGTCGCTCCACAGTACATTCATCTGTGTACTCGTTTCTTTTCCCTTCGTCCCTCTCGCCTATAAAGTAGCAATCTTGTCAATAAGACATGAGCCGTATGAACTCAGACTAAGTATAAAATTTTTTTTGTGCGATGTTCAGAAAGTGCAAAAAATAAAATATTTTTTTTCAAGTAGAGTTAAAGTTGTTTATTCCGCATAATTCCGGCGTAAAACTATGTTTGAATTAATCTTTTAAGTGTTCACTTTAAGATAAATCAAAAACATCTTGGGCGTTTTTGCGACCGCCATACATTTTTTTTCACTTTTCCAGTATGGCTTGGAGGCCAACTCTTACTACAAATGGCGAACAAGGTTTTTTTTTTTTTGAACGGTTTCATACTATTTTGGAAACTTAAGGTAGTGGTTAAGCTATTTATGAAGATGCGTTTCAAAGTTTTATTGTTGTCACACGAAATTTATACTTTAACGAATATTTATGGTATATTATGCCAGTTAGCGTCCATAAAATAATTTTTCATGGAAAAGACATAATAAAGTCTTGCATTCTTAATAAAAATACTAAATAAGGACACGAGGAGTTTTTTACGAGAAAAGCATCAAGAATAGACACAAATACAGGGCCCTAATTTCCGCATACGTGATCGAATAAAATTCTTCGTAATTTGACTCTTTGGGATTACTGAATTCGTTGTCGAACAAGCACAATCAAAATTTGAGATGATATCATACGATAACGAGGTTGTTATCGAGTATCTGCTGTTTAAATTTTATTCGTCATCTCAGTACTGATCGAAATCATAAAATGTTTAACTGTGTGTGCAAAAAACATAAAAAGATGTAAGTTTATTATTATTTTTAAAGTTTAAAAACAAGATAATAAAGTGATTATTGTTTATAGGACCAATACTAACAAAATAAATGGAAAACAAAAAGATGTTATGGCGCAGTACATGGTCGATCATCCTAATTTGGCCATTTGCCTCATTTCTTTTCGGATACGTACTGTGTTATAATCAACTTAAGAATCGGAAGATGATAAGCACAATGATAGGAATGTAGCCATTCCTTCAATAATTTAATTTTTGTTTTTAAAAATATTTAAATTCACTGAATATATTGAAATAAGTCGCGAAAATTTGGTTTTGTTTTAAATTTTTTATTAAACATGTACTTATTCTTCTTATTAGTGTCATTCAGCTAAGAATAATATCCACTAAACATACAGTGAGTCTCATAAATATTTTGCATATTTTTTTACTCCATTAAGATTAAATATATTCCTCAAAATGAAGAACAAGTTGTTTAGTTTTAAAGAAAATGGTCAATTTATTACGTAGGTGGTGTGTGTTACAACGTAAATATGATACCTAAATTACAAAAACTTGTAATTTCAAGGCCTTTTTCTGACACTAAAACTATTTTGACCCTAAATTAATACTCACAAAAGTATTTTGCTTTTTAAAAAAAGTCATCTTTATCCTTATAAATATTGTTATAACCCTGCGGGAAATTCGTGTCAATTGGTCCCACAGACTGGTCCTGGGAGTTGTGAAAATAGAACAGGAACAAAAAGAAAGAACTCATGACCAGTGAAAGGAGAACCAATTATGTAACTGGTTAATGGAGAACAAAAAGCTAGAAAAAGTAATGAATTACAGTACAGTCTTCACCGGTGGTGTGATACATTTTTTTGGGACTTTCTAAAATTTGGCTCTTGAATTTAATTCTAGGGCTTGTTTTATTGAAACAATACTACATCGTATTGAAATAATACTACATTTAAGTAACTGTCACTAAACACGTTCATTGAGAATAGATTTTTGACTGGTCAAATGGTGTCAATTGACCCCCTCCAATGACAACCCCATGTAAAAGTGATAGGTCTTATTCATAGAAAGTTTTAAAACTAGAACCTGTTTCTTCCTCCAAAGACCTATCACAGGACTACTTTGGTGTCAGTTCGCTTCCCTCTAGGGAAATTATCAAAGTAATTTTATAAATTTTTACATTTTGTATGGGCTTGCTTCGTTTATACGTTTCAATCATATTTTCGTACAAAAAAGATAATATTTTCAAGGTATTTTGCTGTTATTTATCTAATTAAAATGCCGAAAGGAAAGAAACTATGTTTTGCCGAGAGGAAAACAATCTTGCACCTTCATAATTAAGGTTATCGCAAATATTTAAGATGTGTCGTGAAACAATCGAAAATATAATTAAGAGTGCAAAAGAACAAGGAAATATTGAAAATTTGGCACAACATGGCCATCCAAAATTGTTATCAGCCAAAAATGAAAGGAACATACTTAAAGAAATTCGTTAAAACCCGCATTTATCTGCTCCAAAACTGAATGATAAGCTGAGAGGAACTCTATGCAACAATGTTACCAACGAAACACTACGTAGAGTTATACGATCAAACAACTTTAATGCTCGATTAGCAAGAAAGAAAGCCGCTAATTTCTGAAACAAGTAGAAATAAACGATCAACATACAACCAAAGGTTTTAATTTTTGGAGATCCGTAATATTTAGCGATGAAAGCAAATATAATATTTTTGGGTCTGATGGACGAAGCATGGTTTGGAGAAAGCCGAATGAGTCCCTTAATTTAAAAAATATCAAGCCGACAGTAAAACATGGATGAGGTTTTGTTATGGTTTGGGGCTGAATGTCAGCCTCTGGAGTTGGAAATCCAATCTTTATAGATGGAATTATGGACAGACATGTGTATCTGTCAATTCTTCTTCTTAAAGAAAACCTTAACGCGAGTGTTGATAAAATCGGACTTCTAGCAAGTGGTTTTTATTTCCAACAGGACAACGATCCCAAACAAACAGCCTTAGATTTTAAACTGTGGATTCTTTGTAACTTCAAACATTTGCCAACGCCTCCTCAAAGCCCGAGCTTGAACCCAATAGAAAACTTATGTGCGTATTTGGCGGAAAAGGTTCTTCAACGCCTCATATCTTCAAAAACTACGATGAAACAAGTTTTGCTACGAGAATGTGGAAAAATACCTCAAGAAAAGTGCCAAAATTTGGTGGAATCTTTACCACGACGATTAGCTGCAGTTTCTTAAAACAACGGATATGCCACAAAGTATTAACTGTGACATATCCATTGTTATACGGTAAAATTACATGATATTTTTTAAAAGCAAAATAATTTTGTGACCTAAAAAATGCACTATATTCTTCTAAAATTTCGTATAAAGAGTATAATAATTAAGATGTTCTTAAACTTAAGTAAATGGATGCCAATCAAGATTCTTCTAAAATGATTATTTTTCTTATATGCAAAATAATCATGAGACTCACTGTATGTTTTTATTCTATTGCAACGTAACACAAGACTAGTACATTTAGCAAAAATTTCGTTACGTCAGCTATCGAATGCTACGATCCATCCATTCAAAACGTGACGAAATTTTATTCGATATTAAACTTTCTCTTTCATGTATGCGGTAATTCGGCCCCTGATCTTTTCAATCGACTCTTAATATCTTCAGATCCTTTTATCGATATTTTGCGTCACACTCCCTTTCGAGTTTGAGGTTTGATAACAAATAAGTTCTTTCGTTATTTTTTGTTGAGGAGGACGAACTTTTTAACGATGCATATGGAAGTAAAAAAATTAAAATCTATATCGAGGGCTTATATTCAAAATCCTCTATCTTAAAAAACCCAACTTTTCAGGAGAGCAAAAAGCTGTTTTTTTTTCGCGTACTACTTGAGTTATTAAAATTCGGTATTCTACAATACTTTTGAAATCTACTACTGAATCTCGCAGGTAATTGGTTCATAAAATTTTGCATTATTGGGGACTTTATGCGAGATAGAGGGTTTTGCTTCTCAAAAATATTCAATATGTATGTACGAAAATGAAAAGATGGAGGGTTTTGCATTGTAATAAAAATTAATTATTTTGAATTTATTTACGTCATCTGTCAGTGTTTAACGTGGCTTATTTAAGATAATGGCTAATAATACAACATTAGAGAGAAAAAACTTAACAATTAACAATATTAAACAAAAATGTTAGAGCAACAGTTTTTTTGTTTTTGCTTTTTTAAGTATGTTTCGAGTTTGATGATCGTAAAAATAATGGTATTGCGGTGGTATAACGCTCTTCAAATCTCGCAAATTCTTTCACTTATTTGGTTGAATTGAAAGTGGAGCAGAATATAGAGGTTTTGGTTCAATATTTTCTGTATAAGGATTAATACGAACCGGAAGATCAATGTGATCTGTATCAAAATTTATTTTATATTTTACGCTACCATCTGGAAGATATAAAAGAGATCTTAAATAAGGAACGGAATCGATTGGCAAGTGTTTAGATTGATTTTTCAACTTATTCTCTATCTTAGCATGGGCATTTGCGTATGGCCTTTCTCTAAGAACTTCTGTTCAATAACTTTATTATTTTTAGCAATACAATTGGATAGAGCATTAGATTAATAGTGTTTACGGTTTTGGTAGCCACATCCATCCGAGAAAATTGTTATTGGCAATAAATCTGATAAGCAATACGTTTTTAAATGATGAATAATAAAGGAAACAAATACCGATGCGGACAAATCGCCATTGATTACGCACCACCAATAGTTTGTTCACCGATGAGTACCTAAATTATAAAAAGTAAAACTGTGTACCTGAAGGCGTTGCTTAAAGTAAATTGCTGATGCATTAATATTTTGACAAAGTTTTACTGGTTAAGCGTCCATTGTAAAAACGTGACGTACACCATTCTCAGCTGCAATTTTATCAATACTTTTTTCATACTGTGCGCGATGTTTTTTTTATTAAACGTGTTGATTATATTCATCACTATTATGTAAGTTTATCACACGATAATAATGTTTTAATCACATACGATATTAAACGTCCTATAAATTACTTATTTTTTGACAATTATAGCATAGATGACACTTTAAAAGAAGACACTTTTTGAGCAAATTCCAACTTTTACCATTTATTTTTATGCCACGGACATAATTTTTTCCAAAAACAAGCATGCAAAATATTTTAATTATAATTCAGTTTAGAATCGGCTTTCGCGCTTTTAATAAACAATTAAAAATGTCAAATTTATGTTCAGCTTGCAAAAATAGTAAAACACATGCATTGCAGGATCAAGTTATTCAAAAAAAAATTATTTGAAAATTTATTATTAGAAAAGATAGAGGATTTTGCATTCAGAAAAATTAATTGTATAAGATAGAGAAAATACAAAAATGCAAATAAAACAGCAAAAAAGAATATGTTTGTTATGAAAATCACACCATAGAAAAGGGTTGCTTTACTGAACATTTTACCATTAAAAAGTAATTTACGTGAAAATCAAAGATAGAGGGTTTTGAATATAGGCCCTCGATATGTGTGTTTATGTGTTATTATCGGTTTCATTAATGTAATAAAGCAAAAATACGAAAAGAAAACTATTATTATAAAATATTTATTAAAAATATTAAAATTATTTTATTATTAAAAATTAATATCTCCGACTTCTTACGTAAAAGCTCACTTAATAATTTATTTAGCCCTAAGTCTAAGTTATATTCAACCTAAGTATCTTTAACTAAAAATAATCACAGAAGATGTATTTAAGCAGCCAACTTTTTATCTTCCAAATTGACTTTTTTCTTGGCAGTGCGAACTGTTTATTTTTTGCTTCATTTTATTAAAAATAGCTATGGCACAAGCTCTAATGTTTACATTTGCACTTTCATTTGTACAAATAGAATGTCGAAGAAAGTGGACAAAAAAAGCATAATAAACAAATGTGTTCAGGTTTTCAAGACAAAGTCTTGACAGAAAGAATACGAAAAAACAGAGGAAAAAGGAGGCAACATGTAATTTAAAATTTAAGTGATAATAACAGCAAATTTCGAACCACCAGTACTATTGGTTAAAGATTGATGTTTGACTGTTGGCTAACGGGCACCGCAGTGGTGCAGTGGGTAGAACTCAAGATCTTCCGACGATAGAAAGTGGTGTTTCTTGAAACATGTAAAGATCAACCCGTGTTCAAGTCCCAGCTCAGCCAAGAAAAATTATCAATAAATTTTAATGAAAATTCCAAGTTGTAAAATTCCTTCCCTCAGTGAAAATTTGATGAACTCAAGCCTAATTAAAGAATATCAAAAAAAAAAAAAAAAAAATCTTCTTTCTAAAAAAGTTGATTTTTATACCCACACCACAATAGTGGAGAGGGTATTATGCATTTGTGCTGATGTGTGTAACGCCTTAAAATATTGGTCCTAGACCTACCTTAAAGTATACCGATCGTCTTAGAATCACTTTCTGAGTCAAACTAACGATGTCCGTCCGGCTGGCTGGCAGGCTGGCTGGCTGTCCTTGAAACCTTGTGCGCAAAGTACAGGTCGCAATTTTGGAGATAATTTGATGAAATTTGGGTCAAGGGTTCTTATCGGCACAAGGACCCAGCATATGCCGAATCGTAGGACCGCGAGGAAAGATAGGGGGAAATTTCTTCCTCTCAGAAACTATCAACCCGATTTCAATGAAATTTAAAACATAGATAGAACCATATCTATATGGACACAAAATGTCTGCATTTTTTAAAAAATAGGACCACGAGGGGAGATAGGGGCAATTTCTGCCTCTCAAACCGATTTTAATGAAATTTAAAACATAGATAGATCCATATCTATAGGGACACATTAGCTATACAGTATTTCAAAAATAGGACCACAAGGGGCGGTATGGGAAAATTTCTGCCTCTCACATACTTTCAAACCAATTTTCATGAAGTTTATAAGCATAGATAAATCTTTATTTATATGGACACATAAGCATGATGTGTTTTTAAATACTGTGGGGTAGGGTATCATATGGTCGGGCTTGACCGACTATACTTTCTTACTTGTTTATATTCGTTTATATATTTAAACTAATTTTTTTTTTAATTCAGAAGTGAGAAGTGAACCCAACGGGATTTAATCATTTTGTCCAGTTAGATTTGCGATCTACCACACTGTGCATAGGTGGAAAAGAGTATATGGGCATATCCATTTTGACGTGTCGTGATATTCGTAACACAAAATGTAAAAAAATTAAATGAAGAAGTCAAATTTGTAAAAAGGGTTCTTATATATATAAAGTTATAAATTAGCACTATATTCAGAAAAAAAAATAAATGCAGCAATCGACGGTAAGAATTTGCAGAAAAAATTATTTTTCCAATTCAAACAAAAAATTTGTAGAATCAAACAATTTTTTGTCTGAAATCGGTCGTATAAACAAATTCGCATATTCAAACAATTTATTTGCATTTTGTTTATTGAAAAAAAACACCGATTTTTTCAAACAAATAATTTAACTGATTCAAACAAAAAGTTTACTGAAATTCATATAAATTTCAAACAAATAATTTTGCTGAATCAAACAAAAAAGTTTTTCAGAAGCAATGACGCGCACGCAAGCAATCACTGTTGGAGAAGATGAAGCAGAGCAGAGCAGATCGGCCGGCCGGCTGGCTTTGAGGCACATTTTTTTGTTGGAATAATTTTTGAATGATATTATATACACACACAAAGTTTTTTTTTCATCACTCACTGTTGCTGTATCCTTTCCTTTGCTAAAGAAGAAGAGATATAACCAAAAACGGCGGCAAACTGACTCGATATGTTTTTTGTCATGATTCTATTTTTGTATTTGATGTATTTAACCAAACACTTTGAAAAAATTAAATACGGGATTTCGTTTTTTTTTTACCAACTTTGAAACCAACCAAAAATATTATTTTGTTTCTTATAATGTTGTTGTTGTTTCTGTTGCTTAAAAAATGTGAAACGTTTTTTTTACCTGCTGTTGTTTATGTTGTTTATTTAGTACACACTTCGTCAGGCTTTTTTTATCATCTTTCTTATTGTTGTATTTTTCTAAAGTGTCCAAAAATAGACTGTATGTGTTTTTTGTTGTAGCTCTTATATTTTACAAAAAGAAGTGTTAAAAAAGTGCAAAAGAAAAACGACAACATTAAGGAGCATTAAATATTTCATACAAAATTATAAAAACTTGGAACTAATAACGCGTCTATTAAATAAAAATCAAACAAAAATATTAATTGAATCAGTAAAAAAATTTGTAGAAATGAAAAAAATTTTCAAACAAGCGTTTGTCTGAAAATAATTCGGCAATCATTTTTTCTGTGTAAGCAAAAATATGCGCTTGCGGGACGTTAAAAAAACGAAAGTGGATTTTGACTTGCATTACAAAACTTAATAAGACTGCGAATTGAGCCAGACGTTTTGAATAAAACCTTTTTAATAAGCTTTGGACTTATATAGATTTATTTTTCAAGCTATTAGAATTAAAAATATTTGCTCGTTTAAAGGCACATATGGGCTTTTGAGCGAAAAGTCTACTTTTTTTTTAATGTAACGCCAGAATGCAAATAAGGTTGTTTTTTAGGAGCATGTTGTTTAACCGTTATCCCTTTTGTTACTAAATGTAGAGCTTGTTGCGCTTTACACCACAATATAAAAAAGTTAACTATACATAGAACGCATTAAGACTATGCAATTATCGCCGAGTTTTTTTTCTATTTTCTTTTAAAGTAGTTGCTAGAAAACTCTTTTCACATTTACTTTTTTTTCACGCATTTTTTCAACTTTTTCAACCCCGTTTTCTTCCCTACACCTCTTGCTAACAAACAAAAAGTTGCCAGCGAAAGTTGCGGCGTTAATTGCATAATGTAAATATGGTCATATACAATTTTTTGAGAAATAATTTAAATTATTTCTGGCGTTACGTTACAAAAAGTATACTTTTCGCTGGAATTGCGCATATATAAGTTTGTCATTCCGTTTGTAATTTCTACAATATTGATTTTATGAGGAGAGAAGGTGATTTAACGATGTCCGTCTGTCCGTCTGTCCGTCTGTCCGTCTTACGTTTGATATGTGTTTTCCGAAGACTCCAGCGGCTAGGTTGCTTTACATTTATGTCACATATAGTCATCATTGCTATTGGAATTAAGCAAGATCGGTCTACAAATGGCTGCGGTATTACGAAAAAACCACGACTGCCTCTAATTTTTCCAAAAAAAAAAAAATCCTTGTGGTTGTTGTTTTTTTTTATTTTTTTGTGTTTAATTTTACGTATATGACGCTCAAATAAAGAAACAAACTCGTAGACTCAATATATTTTAATTTAACGCTTCTCCAGTAAAAGCGTTCGTTGCCGAGCTGTCTTAGTTCCCGCCTGACACTCTTAAGGTAGCCAGATCAAATCTGGATTGTCTAAGTTTCTCAAAAATAAATTTTTTTATTTAATTTTTTTATGTCCTTAAAACCGATTTGAAAATTATAAATCTAATGATTTTCAGACTGGTTGTCAAAAAAAAAAATCAACAAGAATTTTTTTTTTCATTTACATTTGGCATCACACTTTCACACTTTAAATGAAAACAAAAATCTGTGTAGCTGAAAATATTTTCGCACTTGACAGTTATCGATTTAAGAAAATTAGCAAAAATATTGAATCCGTCTTCAGCTTTTACAGCCTCTGCCAATTATAATTAACAAACAAAAAAAAAAAAAAGGCAGCAGCCTCTTCAAATTTATTTTGCAAATTCGCCTAGAATATTTCATTTATCAGTTCATAAATTTATTACTTTGACCCCCAAAAGAAGAATAGGCAACTAATTTTTTTTTTTTTGGTATTGAAACAAAGAAACAAAAAGCTTTATTTAAATGCAAATAAAAGCCAGACTAATTAAAGGCAATAATACTAAAAGTTATGACCTCTTACAATTACTTTTATTTGTTGGACGTCAATGACTCGCTCGGTTTTTTATTTTTAGTAAAATTTTTTATCTATTTTTTTCAGACTACAATTGCAGTCTGTTTGTTGGCTTGGTGGATTTTTTTTTTGGTTGTTGGTATCATAAAGTTTATAAATTTTATTATACTCATTTGATTTCCAGTCCAATCTAGGCCAAAATAATTTAGCCTTTAGTTTCTTAATTTGCCATAAATATAATCAACTTAATATCATTTGCTATGAAATGTTGTTAAATTTTTTTCTTTTATTCTCTACACACGAAATTTGTTCAGTGCAAAATGAATTGAAAAACAGGTTAGAATGTTTTAATCGGCTGTGCCGACTTTTTGGTACCCTTTACGAATAACTAGAAATTTTAGAATCTTTCAGGAGTAGATTTTCAAAAATAATTGTTATTCATTGCAAAATTAAAAAATTACTTCAAAATGCAAATGCGTACGTAATAAGGTATTTATCAGGAGTGGTTTTAAATTTGGAACCTGTGGGGATTTAAAGACCCTTTATTACAAAATTTGGCAGCATGATTTTTCCTCAGTTACAGGCAGAGAAAAAACATGTTTAAATATGGTCACCTCCAACAAAACTACTTTTAAAGAAAATTGTAAACATATTATGGTTAATATAACCATATAATTGTCACATACAACCATATTATGGTTGAATTAGTCCTCCATCAAGAAGCCACAACCATATTTTGGTAGCCTCTAAACCTGTTATGGTTAAATATGACAATAATTTGTTTTAACAATAGAATTTTCCTCTTTTTTCAAGAGCAACATGCTATTGTTGAAAACCAACCATGCTATTATAAGTGTTAAAGATGTTTTAGTCATTTTTGATCATAACATGTTCGGAGGTAACCATAATATGGTTGTGGCCTCTTGATGTATGACTAATTCAAACATAATATGGTTGTTGGTGACAATAATATGGTTATACTAACCATAATATGTTTAAAATTTGCTTTAAAAATAGTTTTGTTGGAAGTGACCATATTTAAACATGTTTTTTCTCTGGGTGTAGAAATTAAAATATTGCATTATTAATATTTTATAGCATTTCAGGCGGGATGAAGCGTTTTTCGGGGGCCCCTATAGTAACTTATGGACCGATAGAATGGTTACATAATTTCTAGCCATGAAAAACGAAGTTATTTCAAATATAAAAATCATCATCAATATCATCGTTTGGTGTAACAACCCGTTATGGGTCTTATTAAACACGTGCACTTTCTTCCTTCATTCGGATTCGTCTTAAGCTACCTGTCTCTGACATTAAACGTTCTGGGCTGACCTTTGCACCTAGTGTTTTACGGGGCTGTGTTTAATTTTCTTTTTTGGACTTTGAAATTCTTGCCACATGACCAGTCCGTCTTAGTATTGATCGCTTGAAAAATGAGACTACATCTCATAGCAATAACAATGCTCTCCAACAGATTTTATGTTAAGTTTTACCTACTATTTGTCACATAAGATTAAGGTATCTGTAGTATAGCGCCGGTTTTTACTGAAATAACAATTAGGCTATTCACGAGGTATGCTATTAAATCATATCGTCACAATGTCCTAAATAATATTTTACAATTGTTTCAACAAAATAATGTTGTGTTTGAAACAAAATAAAAATGTCAATGCTGTGTTCATTATTTCGTCGTAACTGTACATTAGAAATCTAAATTATAAGCTCTTGCCTACAGCAGTCATATATATTTCTTGTAATTATTCTAAGACATATGACTTTACAACTTTATGACTACCTTGTGAATAGCCCAAATATGTTATTATTAGTAATAAGTAAATAATATGTAAACAGGGAGGAAGGTCCACATTTGGAACTAACCGCAGAAAAAAAATGTAATCGGACGTAACCATATTGTTAGAGCAACATACTATGGTTGGATTTTAACCATGTTTATGTATGCAGGTTACCATATTATGGTTAAATATGACCGTAATATTGTTAAAATTAACAAAAAATAATCCGAGATTAACCATAATATAATAAAAGATAACCATAATTTGTTCAAAATTAAACATATTTGTTTTCTGTTAGGAGCAGCACTCAGGGGATGATCCCTACTAATGCATTGCATTGTGTTGTGTTGGAACTAGGAAAATAGGTTGTGGGAAGGAGGATAGAGGGAGTAGTGCTTTTGAACATTCGATTTTAACTTTATTATGTTTTAAGTGAGAGGGAAGACTTCTGCAGGAAGGTTATTCCACACACGAACTGTCCGGGAAAAAAACAAATTCTCTCTGTAATGCGTTGTACGATAAACCTGCCAATCGACCACATAAGGATGGGCTCTTGAGGAAAAACGTGTACTACGAACAAACGTACGGGTTTCGGGAACCAGATCCCTAATTTCGTCAGAACACATCCCGTTGTAGTAACGATAAAACAGGCAAATACAACTCACATTGCGACGGTGCTCAAGGGATTCAATAGAATTGGATACCCTACTGTCACCAATGAGAGCCTTCTCCCTCTTCTGCACGCGCTCGAGAAGCTCCAAAATAGACTTTGAAGCACCGTCCCACACATGAGAGTTGTATTCCACACGCGGTCGGATATAGGTGGTATAAATAGCAAGAAGATCAGATGGAGTGAAGTATATCCTTCACCGTCAAAGAAAACCGAGGCACTTGAATGATTCTTTCGACCCCTTGAATATATGTTCTGTCCATCGGACATCACATTGTATCATCATGCCCAGAACATCAAGAGATTCTGATTCCTCAATAAATTTACCACCCATATAAACAGATGAGGCACCTAGATTTGTTGCGCGTTTATGCGTCAGCGCGCAACATTGGAGTTTTCGGGCATTAAAATCTACCCTATTCGCACGACCCCATTCCAAGATTACGTCAAGGTCTTGGCCGAGCGTATCATTCATATTCTGCCTCATAGCACCGAAATCGGATACGCTTGGTCGGCATTCGAATGAGTATGAGTGGCAAAGGTTGCTGTCATCTGCAAAAGAGTAGATAGGGTTGGAAGTTTGACAAAGGAGGTCATTTAGAAAGGTAAGAAATAAAGTAGGAGAAAGAAACATATTTTGGTCAATATTAACCATAATATAGTCACGATTTTCCAGAATTTAGGCTTAAGCAACCATATTAGTTTTAATGTTTTCAATGTTAACCATATAATTGTTATTTATTTCGTCCTTTTTTAAATTTGTTTTATAACTGTCAAGTTATAATATAATTTCGTTTTTAATTCCCGTTACGTGCAACGTTTCGTTAAAATCATTTTCCAGCCGACCTTCATAAGCAATCTTTGTATTTATACAACTAGTACGTAAATTTATGTATTTTAATCAACAATTAAAAAAAAAAAAATTAATGACAATATAAGTATATAATTGAAAAGTATCCAACTATTGTAGAGAACAAACGACCATAATTTTGGCTCTGGTAAACACGTTATTTTAAAAATATTATTTATGATTAAACATACAATGTTTTTAAATATAATAATTTCAAGCATATTATCGTTATTATTGACCATAACACGTTTGGTGACAACCATAACATGGTAATGGCTTTCGGATGGAGGAATTTAATTATAATATCGTTGCTATTGACAATAATATAAAGAAAGTAACCATAATATGTTTAAGTGTATGGCTGTAGCTGTGTTTTATTAAAACTTTATTTTTTTTTATTCAACCATATTTGAGGGAGGTAAACACATTATTGTTAAATAGAAACAAAAAATTATCAATCGTGAAAAAAGTTATGTTAAAAACAACAATAGTTTATTTGTTGCCTTTGCGGGGACCATAATATGTTAAATATGTAACCATGCTTCAACCATGTTTTTTCTCTGCGTGTATAATTTGTTTTCCGACAAAAAGGATTTTTCAGAATTTCAGTCAGGAGGAGAACTTAAAACAATATGACAAAACTATTTTTATCTTATAGGTTTCTAGGCAGATGGCTAAATTAACTCAGAATTACTGAAGAAACGAAACGCTGAAATTAACCCTGGGATGAAGCAGCTACATAGACGGTTCTATGGCAGGCAGTTATATAAATTAATTTTTTTTATCGAGGTCCCTTTTACACCTCTGGTTGGCAGCAGGGACTTTCAGGTGAAAAATTTCTGCTATAAAGGTGGTGGCTAGTTGGCATAGCAAAGCTGCCATTGCAGCTTTAACGGTTGTCTTTATGACCAGGGATCTAATCACCGCATACGATATCGAGCAAAATTGATCGAAATTATTTATTTTGGTATTATGAAACTCGATATCAAATGAAATGTATTGAATTTGAAATAATAGCATTCGATATCGAGTAACTCGACATTTCATTCGATACGTCTGTGTCTATCGTCTGCAAAAAAATTCGATAGTTTATTCGATAGGATAGTATCGAATGCGGTGATTAGACCCCAAGTTTAAAAAACTGCAGTTGAAACCAAAAACTGTCAAAAATTTGTGTACAACTTTTCGCTTTTTGAGTTGGTTTGACATCGACTGTTTAAATTTAATGAATCCGAAGTAAAAGCAACAGTTTTTTTTTTGCCAATGACCAATTAAAAGTTGAAGAAATGGCAGTTTTTGTACTTTCACTGCAGTTTTGTAAACGCTTTTTATGACATTAATGTTTACTGCAGAATGCCGGATATCTCTGAACGAGATTGCAAAACACTCTAAGGTAATGCCAACATGGATGCCAGGTAACAATGGCTGTATGGGAAACCACTCTGCAGGCAAACTAACCAAACAGGGCTGTCTTTTGGCTAAACTGCTCCTAGTCAATCAAGTTGACATTCCATTAGCTTACTGCAGGACTCTAATTCACGGTTGTAGAGGAAAGTCCAACCGAGAAGGCTAACTGAGAACGCCTGAACCTTGGCCAGGATTCCATGGAGTAACTATGTGCTACTGAAGTGTGGGAGGAGGGAACAAATTAAAACAGTGATATATATCATAGAGGTTTATAGACAGCCATGAAATACAATTTCTATTGGAGTTTCTAGAATGAAGAGAGAGAGAGGAGACGATGCCTTATTTTCTATGCCAATGCCATGGTCTTAGGAATATTAGAATAAGGCATTTTTGGAGACCAGGATTTCCCTGTCTAGATACTCTAACCATCTGACCGGGATTATACAATCAATCTTTAATTTCAGCAGGGAATAGTAAAAGTTGGAGACTTCAGTTTTGCCTCTATAGAAATCTTGCTGAAAACTGGTCACTGGCCCAGGGTATCGCAAGGATTTAAGTGAGCCGCCCTGCTATTGTACCCTACCGTCTTGAAACGAGAATATTTATACAATTTCAAATCTCAAATAAGTTCTGCTCGGTGTTTCACACAGAGTGGCAAACTTTATATATTCTCATTCTTTGCTCGTAGTAGTAGAGGGCTAAGAAAAAATTAACTAAAAGTAGCAGCTGAAAAACGTAAATTTTTTTGTTGCTTCACAAACTGAAAAACAACACTAAAAACTGAAATGGTTCTAAAGCAGAAAAAAAAGGAAAAAAATTTTGTATTTATGGCCATAATGAGACCTAAAAACAAAATTGTAAAACGATAACGTTAGAAGAATGCTAATGTGGTGTTTTTTTCTTTTTTTTTTTTGAACAGCCATTCAAACCTTTTGGCCAATTATAGTCAGACAATAGCAAAAAAAAAAAAAAAACATATGTATATGGAGAAAAAATTTTACAAAATATTTACAAACAATAGGAAAATGTGCAAAAAAAAGTCAGAAATGAATAAAGTAAATTCGAATACAAAACCAAATTGTATTATTTAACCAGCAGAGTAAAAAAAAACCCCTTAAGCTCTGGGCTTAAACCCGACTCTTTAACGTATGCAATAAGGCTAAAAGGCAAAATGATACAGTAATAAACGTAAATTTTACAAAAACACATACACATATCAAACACACACTCACACTCGGTTACGCTCCAGCACAAACACATAAGTTTGTTTGTTAGTGGCAACAATTTTGTTAAAACTATAATTCAAATTGACCTCAACAGGTTTTTTTTTTGTTTGTTTTTTTTCAAGTTTTAATGAAAAAAGTAGATTTGTTAGAGACCAAATTAAACGAGTTTGGAATATTAATGGGATTTGTTTATATTTTACCTTAACTAAATACAAGATATTTAAGAAATTCTGTTAAAAAAATCAAGTAAATTAAAGAAAAGATTCTCACTAAAATTATATTTTCAAATAAGAGATACATTCATATTAAAGGTATTGAACGTAGTTTTTTGAAATTTTATAAATTTTCAAGTGGTTTTTGATTATTTTTTTCAAGTTAAGTTGATTTCAATTTCTTTTTTTGTCTTTGAAAGTCTTTTACATATCGAGCCCTTATAGCAAAAATGATGTAACCAACAAATTAAAATTTTACAGGAGAAGGTTTTTTTAAAATATATTTGCTTCAAGCAGTGTTGCCACTTTGTGGGTAATTACCCGAATTTGGTATAATTTTTACGGTCGTGGGTAGAGCGTGGGTAATTTCTCTTAGGTGTTATTCAGGTGTAATTTGAAATTTTTACTTCAGATGCCCAAATAAAATCAAGATTCGATTTCAGTGATGACATTTATTTCTTTTTAAATATTGTTGCTAAGAAATGCATAGCCTTCTTAACCAAAGTCTCGGTTTCTTTTTAAGAAAAGTCTTCAATCATTAAACATACATATATTTTCAAATGTTTGGTAATGAATGTCGCAAGATGGACCCTTGGATAAAGATGCCTATCATAGTGATTTAGAACCTGAAGTTTATTGAAAAAAGTTATTCAAACTAAAAACTTGCCTGGGGAAGATATGTTTCCAATATTGCAACACATAATAATTTTATTTCTATCTTGCTACTTTTTAATGCTTTAGTTTAAAGAATATTTAACTCCCTTTACAGTTGTTAAACTGAATTACGAAAGGGACAGTTGTATAAAACTCTGCAGGCATTTTGTTTACTTAATAAGGTATAAAGGGTATTTTTTAAGACCATGAAACTTATAATGGTAGACAACACAAAAAAAAATTAATTTTAGTCGCAGATTGATACACGGCATTTCGATTTGAAACTGATTTAAAACAAATAGACACCGCACCGCGCCTGTCCTTGACGAAACGCATTGCAGACGTCTAATTTTGTTTCTCTTTTTCGAATAAAATGATCAATGTTGGCCTCCAAGACACAGATTGTTGCTGGTTTATCAGCATTAACCACTGACTTCACAGACCTACGGAAAACAATCAATAACTGTCACATCGCACGGCCTTGAAGTCTTATTGACAGTTTATTTTCTCTAAATCAACACATCGCCTTCATTTGTGAAAAAAAGTTGCGTCATTAAAATCATGAAGTCACTTTTAAGTTGCGAAAATCAATGGCTGATTTTCAAAGTATACCTCTATGGATAATTTGGTGGCGTTGTTCAAGCATGAATCCATTCATGATGATGTGCCTGATCAAAAAGTGAAAATATTATGACAGTTCCTTTGACAGCTAACATTTCGTAAGCTCTATGGGGCTAAAAAGCATCCATTATACGGCAATGGCATGGAACATTTTAAGCCTTGCCAAAATATATTAGCGAAACGTGGAAGTTAAACTCATTATTTTAGCAGTTTTATTTAATGTTTTATTAATTTTTTTTTTAAGTCTTTAATGTTATTTTTGTTAATTAAAATTAACAGTTTGACTAATATTGATCTTGTTTTAATGAGTTTGTTGTGTTTTTGCTTCTTTGTAAATGTCTTTTTATTAAATAAAACTTAAATTCTATATCAGGTGCAATTTCATTTAAATCGGGTAATTTTGCTTCATCTCAAGTGTAATTTTGAATCTTGCTGGTGGTAACACTGGCTTCAAGTCTAGGATTTCGTTTGAAATTGCTCTTATTTCGTAACGGTACTTCCCAGAGATATGAGATTTTTAGAGATGATCAAAAATGATAGATTTTCATCAAAAAGCAAAAATCTAAAATGTTGTTGGTTATAGTACGTTTCCACTTACATGTTTTGGGCCACAAAACCAGTTTTGCAGCAAAACATGTCGAAAATCGTAAATACAACTCTGGGTTATCCATTATTGGTGATTGATAATTTGGGAAAAAGTGACATAATTACCAAAATATCAAGACTTATTAAATATGTTTATGCAATTCTTCAGCTTATTTATTTGTTTACAGCGTAAAAATAATAAAATAATATAGTAAAAATGTAGTAAATTATGTGCTTTTACATATATGTATATCTGTGTATTAAAAAGCAAACAAGAAAATCTCATGTTAAAGAAAAATATTTTTTTTTCAACACATATTTTTTTTTGGCTTTCATATTTGTTTTCAACAAAAATGTCAAATTGATTTCGAAAATTCGAAAACCAAAACCAGTTTTACTTAATGGAAACACTTTGACACGTTTTGCTCAAAACAAGTAGTTTTGCTCATAGTGGAAACATAGTATTACATAATTTTTGCTATTAGGGCTCGATATGTATATTGTTTGTCATAATTTACATAAATTGAAAGCTGAAACGTAGGCTGCACGCAATTTTTAAGCAATTTACTTTCAGCATGTCATCAAAAAAACAATTTATAAAAAAAGAAAAATTTTCTCAATAAGATTTAGTTTTAATGTGCTAAATATCCAATTCTTACTATTGCTAAGTTGAAATTTATTGTTGGTGGGCGAATAGGAATTATAAATACTCAAAAGTCTTACCCGCCATAATATCACAGCTTAAACAAAACACCAACAACAAACAAATGATATAAAGTAATTTGTTTTTATTTTTGTTTTTTCTTTTTGTTTTCTCCTTACAACTACGATTGGAGTTGACAAAAAATCAACCAATTGTAGTTGGGATTGTAAGAAAAGATAAACTAACAGTTTGTTGTTTGTGTTTTGTTTAAGCTTTGATATTATAACGGGTTAGACTTTTGAGTGTTTATAATTCCTATTCGCTTAACAGTTTTATTTGAACAATATATTTAGCTTTACTTAAATCTTTGGATGAAGTTTCCTGATGATCTGGCCTAAGCAACCAGTGAAATGCGCAAAAGAATAGCTTCAACAATAAATTTCCGTTTATAAATATAAAGAATTGAGAACTTAGCACATTCAAACTAAATCTTATTAATGCAATTTTTTCGGACTCCCAAGAAAACCTGTGAAAAAATTTCTCTTTAAAGTTTAAACATGTAAACAGCTGTTACATTGAACGTAAAATTGCCAAACAAATGGAAAGATAAAATTGAGAGGAACCTCTTGGTCAAATTAAAACGTGTGAGTGTGTTAGTTAAAAAGTGTGAGTGTTTCTTATTTTAAAACCTTGAAAAAAATTAAATTTAATTTAGTTTAAACCGATTTTACGTTTGAGCAACTTATTAATTTTTTTTTTTTTTTAAATTTTTAATTTCGTTTTTGATCATAACAAAAAAATTTGTAAAATTTTCCATTTTATTAATTTTTTTTTAACGCCATTCACGTTGTCTTCTATTGTGTCATATTGGTTGCAAAGGGTGGTCCAACTAAAACGCACGATTTTAATTGTAAATAAAAGAAAAAGTTTTTAGAGAATTATCTTAATATTTTTTTTTTTATGATAGAAGGATCTATGACAATTATGTGGAAAACAAAATATCAGCCAGGTGACGCGTGATATCTCACACGGTCATTAAATTTCTCTCGCAAAAGAGACATTGATTCGTTGGCTGTGTGGCAAGTGGCATCATCATGTTGAAGCCACACATCGTCCAGGTCCATGCCCTCTATTTCTGGGCACAAAAAGCCCGTTATCATTATCGGTAACTGCTTGGCCGACCTCATTTTCGAAAAAGTACGGCCGATGACGCCGTCAGCCCATAAGCCGCACCAACGACATTTTTGACATTTCGTACAGAACAGGCTTACTAAAATTTGCGCACAATTCTGCCGATTGTGAAAGCATTTGGTCGATTATGCTGACCAAAGAAATCATGAAGTGAACGAAATGCATTTTTTGGTTGAACGCCGTTTTTGTAAAAGGCTTCAATAATCTTAAAGCGCTGCTCAAATGTGTACCTTTTAACTTGTCAAACACTGAAACATAGAAATGTAAAATCAAGTTGGGCAAAAAACTTGACGTTAAGGTCTGCCTCACAATGAACATCATGTTTTATGGTTGGACCACCCATTATTTTAGAGATTTGCAATAGAACAGCGATTTTTTTTATCGGAGAATTGGTTTTCAACAAATAAAATAAAATTTTTTGTTCTTAATGCTTTCCCGAAATTGACAATATTTTCTAATTTACAAATTTTGGTTGTTATTTGTATACGAAAAAAATTGATCAAAGTTTTTAACAAATCAAATCTCCAACTACTACGAATATTTCGTTTACTGTCTTCTTACTGAACAACCTAAACAAAAGCGGCAAGCGTTTTTTTAAAGATGAAAATTTTATTTAAATACAATTTCAATAAAACAAACCGACATAGCGATCTGTCAAATAAGATTTATCAGCCGGGTGGTTTCTAATTCGCATTCTAATGGTTTGTTTCGTATAAATTGTATGCAAATGAGAAGTTTTGACATACAAAAAACGCTTCCGCTCTTATTTAGGTAGCTCAGTTAGCTGGAAAAATACCGTTACTGTGGAACTCAATTTGATGGTTGCATATTTTAAAAACAGTTTTTCGCCTCTCCTAAGCATTTGCGAATTTTAAGCTGTGACTCTTTATGATTAAGGGTTCGATATGTTTTATCATCTTATGTTTTTTTGAATTTTAAACTCGATTTGTAAATTAAAGAGTCTTAGAAATATCATCGTTCTCAATTTAATTTTGACGTTTTTTTTTTGCTCTTAATCCGATTTTTAATGCTTAAAGTATAGAACATCCATATAAATAAAAACAAAATAAAAAGTACGTCTACACCTTTTCCAATTGTAATTCAGAAAGCGTCAATTGTAATTAAGATTAGTCAATTGTAATTCAAAAAGCGTCAATTGTAATTCAGAATTTTATATCCAAAAAGATATTGCAAGCAGCCGATTTTATGTATTTATGGTTCGAAACCCTTTTTTAGCATCAGCCATTTAGTTAGTGATCTTTAAAAAAAAAACTAAATCCTATAATCGAAAAAAAACTTTCACAATTTGTTATCGATTCTGTATTTAACTATTCAAATAAATATGTTTTTTAAAAGTACATAATACCAATTTTTATACTAATCCCTTTTCTTTTGTTTCTCTTTACCCAAAAAAAGGGTTTATTAAATTTTTTGTATTTATCGGGTGATTTTTTACGAGCTATAGGAAAGTAAAAAAAAAAGATAAAATTCAGAAAAATGCATGAAATCTTTATTTGAATCAATAGTACGGTCCATATAATTTAATGTTTGAAGATTATTTCATGCAAATATTGACCGTGACTGCGCCTCAAATGGTCCATGCGCTTAGACCAATTTTGGCATACTCTTTCCAACATTTCGGCCGGTATCTCATGAATAAATGCTTCAATGTATTCTTCCAATGCGTCAATTGAAGCGGGCATGTGTGTATAGACATGAGCCTTAAAATAGCCGCACAAAAAATAGTCTAAAGGCGTAAAATAGCACGATCTAGACGTCCAATTGACCGGCCCCGAACGTGAAATAAAATGTTCACCGAACTCGCCTCTCAATAAGTCCATTGTTAAGCGTGCTGTGTGGCATGTCTTGTTGAAACCACATATTATGCAAGTCAAGCTCTTGCATTTTGGGCAAACAAAAGTTGGATATCATCTCACGGTAGCGCTCACCATTCACACTTACGTAAGGATTCGCATCATCTTTAAAGAAGTACGGTCCAATGATGCCACTAGCCCATAAACCGCACCAAACTGTGGCTTTTTCTGGATGCATTGGTAGCTCTTGCAATGCTTCTGGCTGATCTTGACTCCAAAATTTAGTCACAATAACCCGAATAGCCGCTTCAGTGGGTCGATTAAACTGACCATAAAATGGAAGAAGCGCGCGTAGAACCATCTTAACAGAGCACGCATTTTGATAATAAAGTTAAATAATTTGCAAGCGTTGTTCGTTTGTAAGACGATTCATGGTTTAATTATAGACCAAACTGAAGATGTTTGACAGTGAAACAAAACACGAAACGTGCGTCAGCTGTTTAACCAGTGTTGCCAAAAAGATAATAGCTAAAAAATCACCCGATAGAAGAAAAACAACAAGACTCTTTCATATTTTGCCGTTTATATGCAAATAATGTTAAAATATTTTCTCGTAAACATTTAATTTTTTTAAACTTTTATTCTGCACAAATAATATTGTTCGAAAAACATTGACGAGAAAAAAGGAAACATCTTAAGATGAAAATCTGTTTTCCTAAATTTATTTAAGCAAATTTTTTTTATCTCTTTTCCAGCTTTTTCCGTTTTTTTTTTGGATCCCATTTTTGTGAATATTTGAAGAAAAATTTGTATATTGTTTAAAGGAGTCTTATTTAAAATTATTATTGATATTTACACGAAAATTGGTTTTTCGTAACAAACTTTTACATAATTTGATATTTGATGTTGTGTAAAATAATATGTTTCACTTTTATTGGGCATATGTACATATGTACATAACTTAAAAACGACATATTAAAGGTCCAAAAAATGTTTACTATTAATAAAAAAAAAAAAAAAACAAACAAGTAAGTTATTATATCCAGCCAAGTGTGACCTTCTGATACCCTACACCACAATATTGAAAACAAATTTTGAGAGTATACCCTATTCGGGACCTATGGGCAATCATAGACCCGCCGGAACAAAATTATATTGTGAGTTTAAGATTCAGGTAAACGTTCTTTGTGCCGAATATTATTCAGATATATTCATCTATATGAGATTTGTTTGCCTTTAAGTGTTGTTAGGAAGGAATCTTATATGAAACCTGTGGATAATTTTAAACCTACCAGCACAATATTTTGTCATGACATAGAAGCTATTACAAAGATATTTTCGCACTCAAAAGAAAAATCAATTCATCCGTACTCTAATCAAGCCGAAACGGTATTAAAAGTACGGTGAGTACGGATTTTCTTGAATCAGAATGATTGATTCAAGTACCGATTTTCAATGGCGAAATACTTAGCTTAGCCATATTCAATCCCGAATTCGTTCTTGAAGTAAACCAAAAGCGAAATTAGAAGGAGAATTTTATAATGATTTATTTACTTACCCGTTTTACTCTTTACAGAATTTCAATTATAGAACACCAGCATCATTCTCGATATGGTTGTTAGTTAAAAAAAATTAATGTACATACTGTGAGCATCAAAATAAAGTGTACAGCTTGTTTTCCAATATAAAAAGAGTTATGTTAGTTATAAAAAGTTTAATTTCTACTTTGCCAAATTTGATCAGACTTCAAGCTTGCTGTCATCTGTGAAAAATACGTTGCTCCAAAAAGTGACAAAAGCAAGTAGGACAATACAAAAAACATGATAAAAGGTAGAAATAAGAAATTCAACGGAAAAAATATAGTATCTAAATTGAAGCGTGATAGGGTTAGCTTTTGTAAAACGTCCTTAAACAGACGGATGAGCCTAATACTAACTCGATATCAATTCAAGTAAACATCTGGAAACATTTGGACAGACAAATTAAAAATAAACAAGTAAGAGGGCTATATTCGGCTATGCCGAATCTTATAAACCCTTCACCATGGTTTGGAAAGAACAGAAGTTTATATATATGGATATCTAAATATATGTATATATACATGTATATTATATAATATGTATTGTTTAGTTTTATTTAATTATTTGCACATGCTTGCGTGCTATTAAATATATTAAGAGTTTAAGTATAGTTAGTTTAGTTTTGATCAAATTTTAGAATTTGGTCATAACTCGGCCATTTTGTAACAGATTTGACAGATTTTTATACCGACATCTTAAAGTATAAAATTACCATTTACTTTGGTAATAAAACTTGGAGTCGGGAAGATCTATGGTTCCCGAAAATAGGTATTTAAAAAAAGCTTTATATTTGCCATATCATTTTTTTCCCCGATTTTCCGATATTTTGATATCTAAAACGTATGAATAGGTCATATTACAGCTCTAAAATTTTAGTTTTTATAATAAAAATTTTAATGTTTTTTAGTGCTTTTTTTGAGTATTTTGCCCATAACTTAACCATTTTTAACCGATTTAGCAGATTTATATACCAACGTGCTTAAGAATAATATTACCATTAAATTGGGTTATAGGTATATATACATATATATACTTACATATATGTATACATATTTAAACAAACTTAATTATAAAAAAAGTAATTTTTGGGATTGCAGTATTTTGGTCATAACTCTGCTATTTCTTAACCGATTTGACAGATTTATATATCGACGTGTTAAAGAAGAAATTTGCCAGTTATTTTGATTATAAAACTTGGACTCGGGAAGATCTATGGTTCCCGAAAAAAAAAAATTATATTTTGGTCATAACTTTTTCGTATCTGAACCGATTTTCCCGAGTGTTTCAGGTTTTTCTACAATTTTTAATAATTTTTGTACGGGAGGTACCACGCCCACTTCTCCAATCCCGCCCGCATTTTGTGGGATACTGTATCTGCATAATCTAAATGTTTGTACCAAATTTAGAAACTTTGGCTCTTGTCGTTCTCAAGATATACAGAAATAAACAAATACAACAACAACAAGGGATTTTTGGGCAAAATCAGAGGCAGTCGTGGTTTTTTGCTCATATCTCCGTCATTTTTGGACCGATCTGGCTGAAATTCAATAGCAAACTTAAACGGAGTATATGTGATATAAACATACATCAACCTAGTCCACATCATTTCTGGGGTTTTTGGAAAACCCATTTCAACATACACACGGACAGACGGACAGACGGACAGACGGACAGACGGACAGACGGACAGATGGACAGACGGACAACCGGATTTGAACTTCGCTTTTCATAAGGACCCAGAATATATATACATTATAGTGTGTAGGATCAATATTGTGGAACATACAAACGGAATGACAAAGTTAAATATACCCTCTTACCTTCGGTGAAGGGTATAAAAACGTTAGCAGCAAGCACTCTCTGAATAAAATTCTGCAGGAGGAGTAGCCAAAATTGTCTACTGAGCTAACTTTAAAATGGGTGGAATTGATGCCAAAGAGACTAGAAGCCCTCCTGAAAGCAAAAACAAATCAATCAAAGTATTAGCCATTTCACTTTTCTCAGTATTTTAAAACTGTACACTTTTAAAACGGAGTATATAAGTTTTTTTATTGTACTGTTTTTGTTGTTTTTGAAGTATTTCAAATTTTTAAATTCAAATTCTCCAAAGTTTTGTAAGTGATAACTAACTTCTAAAAATTTTAATTATTTTTTGCTAAAATAACACTTTTTATATTGGAAATATATATTTATATTTTGACGCTGACAGTACACATATAACTAAAAGTATAAACTAAATGAGAATCAAGAGTTCTTAATTATACTTATTAAACATGAAAATAATGTGTTTTCATCTTGTTCTGTTGTTTCTGTTGTTTCTACACACAACAAACAATTCGTTTTTTAACTACTTGTGCGGTGTTGTTGTAGTGTCTGTAACAGTCTTGTATAAGTTAAATGGGATTAACACGCTCACTTTGTAATTTTACTCTCAGAGTGGCACTAACAAGGAAAAGTTTTATATTTTTTCTTTTACTTGGTTTAAGAATATTATACTTATTTTAAGAAATACCGGGATTGAATTTCGAAAGCTACCCGATTTACGATTGTTTTGAGTACGCTTTAGTGTTGTTCGTACTTAAATTTTTGAGTACGACTCGTGCTTAAAGTAAGTATAAAAAACTTAATTTATCCCGGATGTTTTTCTTTCTGTGTATGCCAAATCGACTAGAGTCAGTTACAAAAACAAAAGATTAGCAACTTAATTAAAATATTCAGAAATAACTAATATTTGATAGTTTTGAATAAAGTGTGCTTATAATTTTGTTCAGCAAAACGGGATATACGGGAAATGCGCATAGGAATAGCTTGTCCTCTCAACAATAAACTGCAGTTTGTCAATAGTATGAAGTGGGAATTTAGCACGTTATAACGAAACCGGTATATTTTTTGGTTTTTTTTTTTACAGGTCATATGGAGGGTTCAAAGCTGAACCGAACCAAGTCATAAAATAAAATGCATATATGTATTTCAAAACTGGTGTGAAATTCTTCGCAAAGTTTAACTCTATCGAGTTCTGTAACGGACTAAATCAAAAAGTTTTTCGTTCCAAAGGAACGGTAATAAACCCATGTCAATGGCTTCAGAAATTAATGGAAATTCACTTACTCAAACTGAAAATATTATCCAATTTTCATTTTTGACTTGGTTCACTTCAGCTCTGAGCCCTCCATATAATCAAAATTTTGAAAAGAAACAACATATATTTTTCGGGAAACTATTTGTTTATTAAAAGCACTTTACCAAGGCTCTTAAATAAATCGTTGAGTTGAAGCTGCGTCCTCTACCAATAATTTTTTCCATCAGTGTATAAAGTCTAGTCTAGAGTTTAGTTTAAAGTCAGTATGAATTTTTGCCCGTATTCATAAAAAAAAATTAAAAATGTAATAAAGGTTTAAAGAACAAATTTACTAAGAAATTTGTCCTTAATAAACGTTTGTTAAATTTAATATTCGTTTATGAATACGGGGATTTGTCTTTAGTCTGGTTTATAGTCTAGTTAATAACACTGTGTGTAATTTTTTAAGTTATGGAAAAATAGCCATATACGGACACCACTATGTGAAAAAAAGAACAGTGTCTCCTAGTTTTGGCCAAAGTCATGTACTTTTTTTATGGGCTCCTAAAGATTTGGGGCCTCGATGTCATTTTTGCAAAAAATTATCATTTTCTCAGGCTCATATATTGCAAATCGTTCGGAATTTGAGTTGAACATATCAAATCAAAAAAACTTCATCTTTAAGATCAAAATCGCAAAAAACTTTAAAAAATTGGATTTTTTTTACTTTTTTTCCTTGTTCAGGTCTGTAATTAGCAAACCGTTCAAAATTCAAGGAAACAATCAACTATAAAAATGTACCTAAGATCTCAATAAACAACTTTCTGGAGCATATGAGCTACATTTTTGTCTCAGAGGGTAAATCAAAATTCCGAACGGTTTGCAAGATATGAGCCTGAGAAAATGTTCACAATTTTTGTTCTTTATGGTAAGAGCTATAATTTTGTCTCAGAGAGTAAATCAAAATTCCGAACGGTGTGCAAGATATGAGCCTGAGAAAATTATCACTTTTTTGCAAAAATGACGCCGAGGGCCCATAAAAAGAGTGTATGACTTTGGACAAAACTGGGAGGCACGGGTCTTTTTTTTTTTTTTGTCTTTTATAACTTAGTGGTATCCGTTTGTGGTTATTTTTTTCGTGTTGCACTGCGTAATCTAGTCTAATCTGTAACCTAATCTAAAATTAAGTCTACTTATTCTAAAATCTTTCTTTTGTGATTAATTGTCATTATCCTTACGAGTTATTTTATAACATACGAGTAGAATTAATTTGAAATAAAATTCCTTTTAGTTTCTAAATTACTTCATTTCCTGCTACATTGTTTTAATCAAAATTTTAATTACAAAGAAAAAAGACAATGCCTTTAAATGGCTTAATTGCGGTTTTAAGAAAAACAAGGATAATAAAAACAGTTAAAAAACAAACTCGATAAACGTGCCATTTACCCCACATTAAATGTAAACAAAAGAGAGCGAGAGCGAAGAAAAATAAGCGAAGCAACAACGCAAAACTTAACAATATGGTATAATAACCGACAATAATATTTAGAGGAAACAACAGCAACAACTACTACAAAAGCAGCAATAATAAAGATAACAAGGGGAAAAAACTGAAAATAACAGCAAAAAAAAAAAAATTAGACAAAGCATATTAAAACAAAAGCTCATTACTTGTAGTTGTATTGTTTATGTGGAAAAGGATGGAAAACAAAAACAAGCAAAATGAAAATTGCAACCAAAACTTAATTAGCAAAAAAAAATATCCACACAGTATGTGTGAGTGTACACTAGTGATGTTACGAATCATAATTTTTAATATTCGCAAATAGAATATCTATAGGGATAGTTCCGCAGGGTTGCCAAATGACGTAGGAGGTGGGCAAACAATGATATTTAATATGACGTCATATCAGCATATTATACACATGTTTGTTTGCGCGTGTTTCTATACTTTAGCTGTACTTGTACGCTGATGTAACTTAGCTGCGCAGAAACATTTAATTTTTTAAAGCTGAATGCGTCTCTTGGTTTCTTTGTATCTTGCCCCGTCGGTAGGTCATGGGAATCTTATGCAAGATTTTACACCTGACTAATAAAAAAAATATATTCGCGACTACTATCTGCGCCAATTTGATTAAATAAAATCTCCCATTTGCGTCGACAACAATAGGTTGGTGAAAAAAACTGTCACGCTACAAAATGTATTTAACATTTTTTATGACATTCCGATAATTCTCAACTTTGCAATTTCACTTCTGAACATTTTTAAATTTGATTGCATACAAGGCCATAGGCACCGCCACCCAAAGGATCTTTTGTGCATCCCAGGTGATCGCTGAAGTAAAGCCAATTCAATTATTTTACACCGTGAGAGATTGTATACTTCCTTTGAAGTTACCTACTTAACTCCAAAGAACTTCATTCTGCTTGCATACTTATCAGTGTTACCAGATCTTAAAATATTTTACAGCTAAATCTTGCATTAAGAAATGCTAAAAAAAACTTTTCAAAATTTTTGGTAAAAATTTATTAACAGTATGAAATTGTATAAAAAAACAATGTTCAAAAATAAACACTAAATATCGCTCCTTAGTGTTCGGTTCGGTAGATTTGTTGAAAACAAAAAAAGTGACAAAACTCTCTAAAAGATTCTCATTTTCTCAGGACCTTGAATGTTAAATTTCATGTTTCTAGGTTCAATATTAGCGGAAAATCAAAAAAGTACAAGTTGTGGAACAAAAAAGCTAAGGAAAGAAATTTAATTTCCCGTATTTTCCTTTTTTGGTACTTTTTTTTATTCCCACTGAAGTATCAAAAATTTCAATATTGTAGTGGGAGCCCATAATTTAATTTATATATACGAATGAATATAGAAAAATATTTTGTAAAAAAAGTACCAAAAATAGTTACGATTTTTACCCCTTAAACGTTCCAATTTCGAAAAAGTACCAAACTTATATTTGTTTTTTGTAGATAATGTGATATAGCCTTTATAGGGTGACAAAAAAGTACCGAAATACAGTTGTATACATTTACTCCCTAAAAGGGCCGAATTTCAAAAAAGTACCAGACACCTATCCGCTTATGTTTCTAAACAAAATGAATAAGTATTAATTTTATATTGTATTTCTTTTAGTTTTTGAGATATAAGGTTACGGAATTTACTCGTTTTTATCCTTTTTTACCCCCCAAACCTGTCATCGGCAACCTATAATAATACATTTTGCGATTATATGCGTTGTATGAATGTTACATATGTTATTGTTAATGTTGTTAAATTCTCTGCAATGTGTGTGCACATGTACGTAATAAAAGAGCATACCAGAGAATAAAAGAGAAAACCCGGCGCCCTGATTTTGCCGATCGCAGCCCTAAACATTCGAATTTCCAAAAATCCCTTCTTAGTTCATTGATTTTGGGAGAGACCAACCTTCGGTCCAAATTTCAAGTTTTTAGCTTCAGGCGTTTAGGCTGTACGATGATGAGTGAGTCAGTCAGTAACGTTACAATTTTATATATAAATATTAAAATATAATGTTTGTCTACAGTATCACTACAACTGTTCTGTTTTTTTTAACGAAGAACCGAACACTATATAATGTTCGGCTCTTTCCTGAAAATAGTTACGAACGGTATTAAGGGTTGTGTTCGTCTACACAATCACTAAAAATATAGGAATCGTCCTTCGGTGTGTGAGCCGAACGCTAAATAATTTACTGTTTATTTTCGAACACTAATTTAAAACTTATTCATTTTCGTTACACACTTTAAACAAAATTATCAGCCTGTTCAACGATTTCGAACGTTAACGTTCGCATAGAATACTACATTTAAAACAAAAACAAATTTTCGAATTTTGTTTTTGTTTTAAATATAATTTTCTATGCGTACGATGACGATCGACATCGTTAAACCGGCAGTGAAATTATTGGTAATATTTTTGAAAAAAATTAAGGTGGCCCGTTCCGCAAGACCTCTGATGTAAGCAATAAGCAAATGATTTTTTCTATAATTTGCTCTGGATTAAAAGATTATAGACAAAGATATTTTAATCAGTTTATTTCTTATAGTTTGTGAAAAGTTGGAATTTATAATTATGCACCTTTATTCCATTTAACGTCGTCGTCATGTTCATTAATTGAATACACTGCTTTACAAATTTTTAATTTGGAAAATTACCAAGAACGCCACGTGCCTAGATAAGTTAATTTTGACCTCCTGAACACGAAAAACGCTGTAATTTTTTTTTTCAAAAGTACAGTTTTTTAGATAACGGAACTTTTGTGTTTTTCGGTGTATGGTCCCACTCAAACCCTTGTGGAGCCCAAGTCCGATCGAGATATATGGCATATCGTTGGAAAGGTAATTGAATGCCTTTTCCGTCGATATGCTAAAAATTTTTATCTGATAAGAATTGGCTGAGTTATGGCACCTCAAAGTTCGAAATTTGCCTATTTTTTACGTTTTTTTCAAAATTTTTCATTTTTGTTTCGTTTTTTTCTACGTTATAGTAAATATCTGGAATGTTTTATTTTTTAACCAAATAGAATATTTAATTACCAACATTTTAAGCGTAATTTGAAAAAAATCGGATGAAAGTTTGAAGTTTTTTTTGTTTTCAGTTTTGATTAAAAAAAAATGCAGTTTTTTTGTTTCTTTGGAATTTTTTGCGCTCAAAAAGGGTTGCTTGATTGAAGTTGTTTTCTTTTTTGACAATAATGTTCCATATATGCTACCATTCGTGCTGGTTTTTGTTCCATTTCTAAACATGTTGCAACAATAAATGGCAAATTTGTTCCATTTCTTACCCGCAGTTATAACTGAGTGCGAGATAATACCATTTTTTGCATCTGCGTAAAGTACTTTTTTATGCAAGCAAGTATTTTTATTCTTGTGTTTGCGGACAATTTGCGTTATAGACTCAGGTCTCGTTTTATGCGGATTATTTTTATGCAGATTCAAATTTATGCGATTTTTTAATTAACGATTTTTGTTTAAATTTTTACGGTTTTTTAAATTTTAGATGTTTTTTTTAAGCTTCACTGATATAATCGTTATAGTTTGTTTTATTTTGTGTGTTTTATATGCATAGCCGACATGTATATATGAGTGTTTTAAAACTAATGAAGAGTACATAATATTAGTTTTACAACGAAGGCTAATTTCGCTAAAAATAGAATTAAAAATTAGGTGGAAGTTAGAAAACTTTCAATTTATACTTGTTCTTTCCTGACTTTTACGGTACAACATTGTTATACGAGTGTAAAGAAATTTGCATACCTTTTAAACTAATAGAGCTCCCATAGTAAAACTTTTACAATTTATGCCAATTTAGATTAAAAAAAAAAAAAAAAAATTTAAACTGAGTTAGAAAAATTTTGATTTAAATTGGTAATTTCCGGTTTTGCAGATGAAATTTTTTTTATTTAAAGATCAATCCGATTTCAATAAGAGTCACATAAAATAAAACATTTTATTGAAAACGGCAACATTTTACCACTCCGTAATTCGACAAATAAACATCATAGAAAAAAATACTTCACACACTTATTCATATGTACTAAAAGATTTTTATTGGGTTGTCCGCTTCAGATATACATACATATTTGTTGGTTTTGTTATGCGATTTTGTTTTGATTTTTTAATTCAAATTTGAATTTATGCGGTTTTTTTGGAACGAATCATTAGTTTTTATATGAAGCTAGAGTATCGTTTTATGCGAATTCCATTTATGCGATTTTTTTTGGAACGCATCTATCGCATAAAACGAGACCTGAGTGTATTGTGATTTTAAGTTATATTGTGATGGATATAAAAACTTTTTGTTTTTCGTTTGTTTTACTTTTATTTAATAATTATATTTTTTTTGTCGCAAAATTTTAAACAACAGCTGACATTAATTATTGAAAATCAGTGCTGTTAACACTTATTGGAATTGTAAGAAAATTGTGTGTTGAAAATTGCTATAAGCGTGTTGGATATCGCTTTTAGTACAAACTTTTCATACAATATTAAACACGCTAAATACACATTAGTGTTGAGTGTAAAACGTAGCTATTATTTTGTTCCATTGTAATTTTGAAAAATGTATCACTTTTTAAGGGTTCGTGTAACCTAATAAGTATATTGCACAACTGTAATGCATTATTATTTTTTAGAAAAGAAAACACCATTAGTCTAAAAAAATTTACCTCCCTAATGCCATAAGGCATTACACTTTTCGCCCAAGTTAAAACGACAGTGTTAAAAGTGCCCTGTAAAGTACAGACTTCGGTTAATATATACGGCTATCTTTAGAGCAACAAAAAGATGCGCGAAAATTGCAAACGAATATTCAAAACATTCCTAAAAATCGATTTAAAAAAGTTTGTGTTTTGTTGCATTAAGACCAATTCCACTAAGTTCAGTTACAATTAACTATCAGATAAAATTGTCAAAACATATTGTTAACTGGAAGTTAAAGTAATAGTTTGATTTAACTGAACTTGGTGAAATTGGTCGTTCAAGTATGTGTTTAAACTCTTGTATTTGTTTTTGAAACGTATTCGCAAAATATTAGCTTGAATTTGGCTAATACGAATGCGAGTGTCGTTAAATAGGCAAATATTCGGTGCTGAGAATACGAATATTCATAACATCACTAGTCTGCACTGCTAAAAGGCAAAACGCCCACAACCCGTTTAAGACAAAATGATTATGGGCAACAATCACAAAAAGAGAAAAATGAAAAAATTCCTAGTTTAAAAAAAAGTTCATTTTCTTTCTCTTGTATAAGTGTACATATGGCTGTACGTAATCGTAATTGTCTGTTAACTGTTCACTTTTATTTTCTTTTGTCTGAAACTCTTTTTTCCTGCCTTTATTCTGGCCAAGGAATTATAGCGATTAGTTGCATTTGAAGTGAAAATCTAATTTTTGACCAAATAATGCAGCAAGTACTAAACAGAATTAAAACAAAATTTGGCTATTTTGGACTATTAAGTAACTATTGACTTAGGAATGTATATGTATAAGACGGGTTTTATGTAATAAAATCATATGCCACAAAAAAATTATTTCGACGTAATCGATTTGAAAGTTAAAAAAAAAGTATTAAATATCCGTCTTTCATGAAACTGTACTGTACATCATTTTAAAAAATCTACTTTAAAAAGACTACTATCACATACCCATCGTTGAACAACAGCAACATTTTTGAAAATTACACAATTGCATTAACAGAAAAAATATTTGGCATAAGTCTAGATCTAGTAGATATGTTTTTATGTGCCAAATTTTGCTGTATGATGTTTATTTGCCGAGTTATGGGGTGCTAAGGTATTGCCGTTTTTGAAAAATTGTATTTTTAATTAAAGACTTGAAAAAGAAAAAAAATTATGAATAAATAAAATTTTATCTGCAAAACCGGAAATGACCAATTTAAATTAAAATTTTTCTAACTTCGACCAAATTTATTATTTTTACCAAAATAAGGCTAGAGTGTTCTCATTATACAGTAAAAGCTTGAGAATGGGATCTCTATAAGCTTAAGGCCAAGGCGACGCAATGAGCGGTTAAGCGGTGAGCGAAAAAAAGTTAAAACGTATGAAATACTACTGAAGTGGCCACGCAATGAGCGAAATTTCTGAGCGGCTAAGCGGCCCTGCTCAGGAATAAAACTTGTTCTAATTTTAAGTTGTTTTCTGAGCAGCAAAGAATAAACATGGCAAAAATCAATGTGGAGCTTATAATTTCATCTGTATAAAGCCTACCGCTATTATTGCAAGACAGATTACCAAATTTTAAAAATAGCCGCGAAATAATTTTTTTGTTTTGTCGGTCTAGTGTAAACTTTTTGCAACAGAAAATTAAAGAATTTCACAGACATACGGCAGTATTGCCAAAATCTGTCTTGAAATTTGGGTAGATTTGTTAATAAATGGTTAAATTCGCCGGAATGTCGTCTTGCTTGATTTATAGCATGAACACCAAGGCCTGTTTGCCGATTTCGATAAAATTTTATAAATTGTTTTTGTTTTAAATGTAAGTTAAGCGAACGAAGTCTTCGCTCAAAATCAACGTATAGGCCGCAATTTTTTTTTTTTTCTTAATAAACGCTTTAAATTCCTATGAATACGATTATCACGTAATGTAATTAAAAAAGCCACTCCTTACAATGGCATTTGAGCAACAAACCGCTAGGAATGACGCTCAGTTGCCGCTCATTGCGGGACCTCGGCCTGTGAGTTATGCAAATTTTTTAAACGCGTAACGGTTTGAAACCGGATATTCGGCTGGGCCGAATCTTATATACCCTTCACCATTTTGCGAGCAGAATACAGAGCAACTAGACAAAAACTAAATCATTTTTACATATACACACATATTTTCCATCTGAGGTGAAGGGTATAAAGCAGTGACGGGCACATTTGCAAATCCTACGTAAAAAACTGTCCATTGTAATCGCACAGCGAAACCGGAAATGACCAATTTTAATTAAAATTTTTCCAACTTCTATCGGTTTTTTAGAAGTATGTAAATTTTTAAGCTCTATGTTTATTTCAAAGCAACTCTTCAAAAGTGTTGTTAAACCAAAATAATTAAAAACGCCCAAAATTATTAAACAAAAATCGCAAAATCACAATCATTATAAGAGAAAACTAGACACTGAGTTTAAACTAGTCACTTAACTGAAATAAAAACTAAGCTCTTAACAATTAACTTGCCTGAAGGCTAGAAAGGAAAGTTAACTTGAGGCTAAAGTTCTTAGGTTTTCATGGGCAACCATGGGTGCTAATTTTTTTTTTTTTTTTTTTCAATTAATTAAATGGGTACAAACATTTCTCAAAAAAGATGTGCCAATTCCGATTTTTTTATGTGATAACCAAGTTCAAAAAGTTCAATACCAAGCCCATAGTTTGATCTAGAATGATTTTTCATATTTCCTAAAAAATGTTTATATAAACTACAGCTTAACATGGAGATTAGCTGAGAGGGAAGCTGGAGATAAAACTCAATAAACAATTGAAACTTAACGAGACACAAAACAAAAAACTAAACTTGAAACTACACTTAAGAAGAAACTAGAGATTCAAGATCAGAACAAAGACTATTTTCAAAACAGGAACTAACCATAATTTAGCAGATATATTAAACTAGATTCTAGACTAAGGCATGCATATACACCAATGCCACGTTTTGCATTTTTTCGAAGTTGCGTCGCTGGTGAATTAGTACTTCACTGTGCGTCGCTAGATTTTCAAAGTTGCTTTGTTTTGAGTTTGAGTTTTTAATTTCTTTTTTTAAATTTTCTATTTTTTTCTAAAGCTTTTGTTTCTACATAATTGCGCCATGCTCTTAAAACTCTGGGATTTCCTTCCTAACTGAAAATCAATGCAATTTTAATACAGGAAATTTATTTTACTTTGAAAAAAAGCTGTTTAGCAAACATTGAACCAATTTTTTGTGGAAGTGTATAAAGTCATTTCTGAAAAATTGAAGGGATGGAACTATTACAAAAAGCTTTATAAAATACATAACTGAAATTTAGCTCATAGAATAAATTCGAAAAATGAAAAATGTTGAATATAATATAAAGTAACCTTCGGAAGGAAATAATTCCCAGTTTCTATTTTGTTTTATTCAATTTTCTTTTAAAAAAGTCGTATTTTCGTTACCCTGGAACCTATTTTCGATTTTTACATGGTTTACTAGGCCGGCAAATGACGGAGAAGATGTTCCGTTGACTTTTCCGCCTTCTCGTAGCCGCAACTTCTACAAAGGTCATTGTAAGGTAACCCTAGCCTTTCGAAGTGGTAACCAATGGGCTAGTGGCCAGTTTAAACTGCAACTAGTTTCCTGAGGTGAAGTCGGGACAGCCTTAATGCCCGCCATATCCTTTTTTCATCTTTGATGGGCCAGATTTTCCTAGTTTCCCAACATGTTGTTTTATCAAACCGCCTCTGACTGGCAATGAGATAAAATTTGTGTGGAATAAGTTGCTTACTCCTTGGCAGCGAAACACCTTTACCATATGTCGAACCTCTTCAATTTAAGGTGGATCCAGCATGCGCCAACGATTCAGCCATACACTTTCCATTTGTGCATCTCTGACCATTGACCCAATTAAGGATTCCCACTGAATGACTCGGTATATCCTCCAGAGCCATCCGGCATTCTTAAAAAATGTTTTATGTGATTCACACACTCTCATATCCATGCCACATATCTCATCAAACCGAATGTGCCCCGGCGCACAGAGGGGTGAAATCGCAAGAAATGGAGATTAATTAAACTACTTATCCAATTTTAAAAATTCTTTCACTACTAGAATGCTACGTTATCACTGAGTGACATAGGCTACACATCTTTTTGGAAAAGTGGGCGGTGCCACTCCCCCCTATTAAAAATCGCTCTAGCGGCCATAGTAATAGACCGATTGTCATGAAACTTTTCCAATGTTGTACTGTTGACCTGCTAATAGTTCTTGGATTAACTCGGTCATGATTGGATAAAGGGGCGTGGCACGCCCATATAACCTGAAACTTAGAACGGATATATCTCATGAGCTATCAGAGGTATGAAAATGAGATTTGGTATATATGTTGATCGTACAGTATGAATAAAATCCAAGGTGGAGTAGGGCGGTGTCACGCCCCCTTTTAAAAAGTAGCTCTAGCTCAGTTGGATTTTTTTCTTTTTTTTTGGAAAAAAAGTAATTAAATTTTTACATAGTCATCAATTTATCTTTAATATAATATGTAGACGAAAGGGGGATTATTGTATCATATATGTAACTAAATTCGGGACTCAAAGCAGATATTAAAATTGTTCGATAGTGTACGGATGTGTCTGGTGAGCGTTTTATTCAAAAATATAAATAGCTTGTATATTTATTATAAGACATGTGTTTCTGACCTGCTATTTTAAAAAATATGCCCGTCGTCATCTGTATTATGATTTGTTGCAACGTTCGTCAAAACTGAAGGCGAAACTAGTAGATCTTCTACAGATTTTGGAAGTTGGTAGATTTTTTTTTTGCAATTTTGTTTTACCTGATAGGATTGGATCTGAACTTAGTAGGAACCTTTTTAATATGTCTCGATTGCAATTCTCCCGACTACATTTGCGAGAAAAATGTTCTCTGTAGTTTTTAAAATCTTTGTTTCGGGCTTTCTGGGCTTCCTCAGACAGTTCACCGATCGGTAATAGCGCGTGCGAAATGATTTCTAGGCCATGTACCAAAAACTTATGCAAGGTTGGAGGCATGTTAAAACACTGATACTTCTTAACAAAAAGTCCAGCTGTATTCTGAGCAAATACTCTATATTGTTCTAACAAAATTTTTGTAACACATAGTTGCCAACTATATACAAAAACAACAATTATAACAACGAAAACGAAGACAAAGCAAACAAAAGACAAGAACTGGTGTTCTTTGCTTGAGTGACTATTTTCACAATTAATTTAATAAAAAAATTTCGCGCAAAAACGCGCAACATGTTATTACTGTATATGAAAGCCTAGGAACTGTAGTTTTTTAACAAATTAATATTCTAACGCCAACTAACACCATTCATATTTAAATATCCACAAATATTTTGAAAATAGCCAAAATTGAGACATATTTTAAGAAAATTTTTAAAAATACTTCTACACACTTTTTGTTAATACAATTATTTTTAGAACAACGCTAAAATACCTGAGGCTGAAGATTCCATAATAAAAGGATTACTTTTAAAATGCGAAAAACTATATATTAAGCGTCGAAATATACCGAATTTCAATTAACACTATTGTGCGCGAATAGCTCAAAAATTACTTAACTTTAATACAATGCAGCTTGACAAGTAAACAACATATGACATTGAAATTTTTAGTAGTGGTGTAGAATTTTATATACTGTAATCGGTTACTAAATATTTTTCAAAAAAATAAATTTTAATTTTTCAATTAATATCCATTTTTTGCGATTTCACCCCTCTGTGCGGCGCTGCGTAGATGGCCACAATCTCGGCCTAACTGACACTGCAGTGATCCTGCAGGAATCCTATACGGAAATAAATTTATTTTCGCTTCTTAAAAAAAGAAAATCCAAAAATAATTTCTTGATTTTGACAATAACTTTTTTCGTTTGAATTAAACGGGCATTGGAATCGGTTGCCAACCTTAGTATTTATTAAAATTTTCTTAAAAAAAAAAAAAAAAAAAAAAAAAACATATTGCTTAAACCAAGCCACACATATATTTAAAATAAGTGATTTTTGACTTTCTTGGTTCAAGCCATATTTAGTTAATAATTATTTCTGTATACAGCGGGGCTCAATTAACCGAAAACAACTGTAATGGGAATGCTCCAATTTAATCTAGTCTTAGTGTGTAGACTTTACCTTTAGCAGACCTTTCGACTTGGTTTGAAACTGCCCTTTGGACAGACAATATGAATTTAAGATAACAATAAATTGCACAAAATATTCTCTTATGAACTTTAGACTGGACTATTGAGAATACAACATTTAATAATGTTCTCTCTTTTATGCTTGTGTGTCTTAAACGTTTGCATATTTTCTACCTTTCTTTCTTGTCTTTAGCAAATGGTTTAATTGCCTTAAGTTTCGTCTAATTTAATCATCTTTAGGTTTTGAATTTGATTTGTTATTTCTTACATTTATAAATGCATTTTGACATTTAACAAATATTTGACGATAAACCTCTAATTTACTTTTAACAGTTTCAGCAGTTTGCATGGATTGAGAAAACTTTATTTCTTAAAAAGGAAGCTTATGAATAAACATTTAAATGCTTTTAGATGCAAAACCCAGTCCTGTAAAAAACAAGTAAGAGTGCTATATTCGGCTATGCCGAATCTTATATACCCTTCACAATGATGAGATAAGAACAAAAAGTTATATATGTACATAAACGTCACGTCAACTTTTCATATCGTGAAGCCGAAGAATATAAGAAAACAAAAAATATGTATCTGAGCCCGTTTCCTCTTTTGCCAAAGTTGATGTTTGAAATTCGTTTTATAATCTTAAAATCGTTTTTTAGAACATAAAAAAATTAAATAAAAAAATGAAAAAAAAAATTATTTTTGGGATAAGAACTGGCAATAAATTCAGTCTCAGGAGAGAACTTAACAACTCGGCTACAAATGCTTTTACTGAAGAAGCTTTAAATTAAAATATATTGAGTCTATGAGTTTGTTTCTTTATTTGAGCGGCATATCATTTACAAGCATAAATATGTATGTGTATGCGTAAAATTAAACACATTACAAATAAAATCCACCACTTAAGTGGTGAATTGTAGTGAAGGGTATAAAAAACAACGACAAAAAAACCACATTACCAACACTGCATTATCATAGCCACTGTACGACCGTAGAAACCAAAATTGAATTGGTTTGCATGGTATGTTTATGTCGTTTTGGTAATACAGTGTTGGTATGGTAATGTCACGTCTAATTGGACCTTTAAAGGAAAAAATTTGTGGCAGACGTGGTTTTTTACTCATATCTCAGCCATTTGTGGACCGATCTTGCTGAATATCAATAGCAATTATTTCCGGACCATATGTGACATAAGGGTATAATAACCTGGCCCTCATCATATATGAGGTCTTCGGAAAATCCGTTTCAACGGACAGACGGACATCGTTAATCAACTTCGCTCCTCATAAGGACCCAGAATAAATATACTTTATAGGGTCTAACATCAATATTATAGAAATTACAAACGGAATGACAAACTGATATACCCTTTTCACCACCTGTGGTGAAGGGTTTAAAAACAAATGATTGATAAAAATAGTTGAACGAGTCAAATATTTGTTGTATATTTTTTGGAGCTAAATTTTGTTTCTTGGCCTCTTTTAAAGTGCTCTAAAGCCAAAAAATTTTAGTAACGTTTGCTTTGAAGGCAATTTTGATTATTAAAAAAAAAAATATTTGTAATTAAGATTAGATCTGGTATGTCGAAAGAAGTAAAGATTAAGGATTAATGAGAAGTAAAATTTGAATTTAAAGTTAATATCGATTGGATATCGAAGAAGATTTAATTAAGATAAAAATTTTATTTAAAGTAAAATAACTTTGTTGGCTTTAAAGTTTGTATTAAATTAAAAGCCATTTTTCTTATATTTTGTCAATATTAACCTTTGCAACAAAAAAAAAAAAAAAAAAAAAAAAAACTAGGCTCAATACTAAAACGCGAAATAAATCTTGACTCTGGGTAGAGCATATTTGCCAAAGGGTTTTGAAAATTTAGCTCGGGTTCCCGAAATATCGGCCGCTACAGTTTTTAAATTTTTTGAAAAGGCGTTTGGTACAAGTCAAAAAAATATACAAAATGTACTTCTCAGCTTAAATACTATTTCAGATGTCTTAAGCAGAATTGTATGGCAATTGTTTTCCTAGAAAAAATTAACCCTCTAACACTCATTTAGAAATTCATAAATTTCAAGTACCGGTATTTCGAAAATCCGTTTTACATATATTGCATTTTTTGGTCTTTGAAGACTCCTATTAAAATTTGATGCAGAAAATTTTCGTCGAACAATTTAACCCTCTAAAGTGCCGTTTTAGTATAATTTTGTGTTGAAGTTAAAAAAAGGACAAAAAAGACCCCTTTAAATGAGTGCTAGATGGTTAATATATTCCAAGAAAGGAATCGCCATATGATTCCACTGAAGATCTGAAATAGTATTTTAGCTCAGAAGTACGTTTAGTATATTTTTTTTTGACTTATTCCAAATGCCTTTTCAAAAAATTCAAAACCCTGTTGCAGATTTGCTGTACCAGTTGACTAGTTTCATTTCGCGTTGCAGGTATTGAGGCTGGCAGCGATAACCCGAATTTTGTTGCACTGTGTTATAAACTGCTTGCCTCTAAGAAAAACTTTTTAGTTTGTTTTTTGTAGAGACTATTAAATGATTTTTTTTTTTTTTCACAACTTGACTTCTTTTCTGGGTTAAGGTCACATTTAAGTAGATAAGAAATTACTTTATTTTTGTTTAACCAAAATATATTTTAATATACAAATAAATAACGTTTTATAAATGTCAATTAAGCTAGACAAGTAGGCGAAACAAAAAAAAAAAAAAAAAAAAAAAAAAAATTAGAAAAAGACCTTCAATTTTATAAGCTTCTAGTTCTTGTTTAACAGAATTTGTTCAAGGCTTCTTTGACAAGAACTTAATAAAAATTCAATGGTCTGATTTGGTATTTGCTTTCTCTTTGGTCATATATTATATAGACAGTATTTCATTGTTAAACAAGAATCATCCTAGCTTGCCTTTAGTCTTCTTTTACATCTTAAAAAAAAACACACACACAAACAAAAACGTCTAGTTTTCCGTCCACTTTACATATAAAATTATTAAAGGCCCAACATAAACGAGACAACAAAAATGATTTTGTTTTACAATATTATGAGATTGTTCGAAACACTGTTAAGCTTGAATAAACTTAGTAAATCATATAAAAATTTAACCAGCCGTAAATAAAAAATAAAAAAAAAATAAAATTGTGGGAAACCCAAAAAAATGGTTAGAAATTGTTCTTAGCAAAAACTTAGAGCAAGAGTTGGTTGCGTGGTAAGAAAATTTGTTACTTTTGTTGGCCTTGCTCAAAATTATGATTTATTTAAAAATAAAAAAAAATAAAAATATAGTTGGGCAATCAAGACGTATGATTAATATTAATGTAGATATTAAGTAAAAAGTGACGTAAGAGTAATACATACCCTAGAGTGAAGCGAACTGACACCAAAGTAGTCCCGTGATAGGTCTTTGGTGGTAGAGACCGGTTCTAGTTTTAAAACTTTCTATGGGGTTGTCATTGGAGGGGGTCAATTGACACCATTTGACCAGTCACAAATCTATTCTCAATGGACGTGTTTAGTGACAGTTACTGAAATTTAGTATTATTTCAATGCGATGTAGTATTATTTCAATAAAACAAGTCCTAGAATTAAATTCAAGAGCCAAATTTTAGAAAGTCCCAAAAAAATGTATCACCGGTGAAGACTCTACTGTAATTCATTATTTTTTGTACCTTTTTGTTCTTCACAAACCAGTTACATAATTGGTTCTCCTTTCACTGGTCATGAGTTTTTTCTTTTTGTGCTTGTTCTAGTTTCACAACTCCCAGGACCAGTCTGTTGGACCAATTGACACAAATTTCCCGCAGGGTAGTAATAACAACATGAATAAGAATTTTTTCAAAATGTAAACAAACAAAAAATTGAGCCACAGGGCTCTATTCTTGGTCCATTGCTTTTCTGTATGTACATTAACGATTTGCCTGAGGCTCTGAATAACTGCAGTGTTTAAATGTATGCTGATGACGTTCAGCTGAACTTAAGCAGCACGATGGAAAATGTTCAAAATTGTATTGACTGTATTAACAGTGATTTGGATAAAATACATAAATGGGCATGTATTGACGGCTTGTGTTTAAACCCTGACAAATCAAAATGCATCTTCATATCAAGAAATAATAAAAAACCGACTGAGTGATAATATATTTCTACAATCGTCTTCGAATTTGGGAATCACATTTAATGCCGAACTTTCTTGAACTACTGTCAGCGTCAAAATAAAGTGTACAACTGGTTTTCCAATATAAAAAGTGTTATCTTAGCAAAAAATAATTAAAATTTTTAGAAGTTTATCATCATTTACAAAACTTTGGACAATGTTTTTACAATTTAAAATTAAAAATTTGAAATACTTCAAAAACAACAAAAACAATACAATGAAAAACTCATATACTCCGTTTTAAACGCGTCAAAAAAAAGTGTACAGTTTTAAAGTACTAAGAAAAGTGAAGTGGCTAATACTTTGATTGATATCTTTTTGCTTTTAGGACGGCTTCTTGTCTCTTTGGCATCAATTCCACCCATTTTAAAGTTAGCTCAGTAGACAATTTTGGCTACCCTTCCTGCAGAATTTTATTCAGAGAGTGCTTGGCTGCTAATGTTTTCTTTTTTAATTTGTCTGTCCAAATGTTTCCAGATGTTTACTTGAATTGATATCGAGTTACTATTAGGCTCATCCGTCTGTTTAAGGACGTTTTACAAAAGCTAACCCTATCACGCTTCAATTTAGATACTATATTTTTTCCGTTGAATTTCTTATTTCTACCTTTTATCATGTTTTTTGTATTGTCCTACTTGCTTTTGTCACTTTTTGGAGCAACGTATTTTTCACAGATGACAGCAAGCTTGAAGTCTGATCAAATTTGGCATTGTAGAAATTTAACTTTTTATAACTAACATAACCCTTTTTATATTGGAAAACAAGCTGTAAACTTTATTTTGACGCTCACAGTATATATCAGCTGGTAAAGTTCAATCATCAATCATCGACACCGTTTGAAATTAGAATGCTTTTGGCAAAAACCTATTTAATCCCAGTTTTACTTTACGGGTGTGAAATATTTGCCAATTGCAATGCTATTGGCTTTAATCGCCTCGAGGTCACATATAACAATATAGCCAGATACGTTTTCAACAGAAGTAGACGAGATAGTATATCATCATATTCATACCAGTTACATAATACAACTTTTAAAAATTTACTTAAATATAAAAGCCTTATAATGATGCATAAGATTATATACCTGAAGAACCCAAAAACAATAATTTTTCTTTTTAAAACATTGTTACTATCAGAAAAGTCAACTAGATGATATAGACTATTAAATTTAACGCAAATTAGACGAAAGGAGTCGTTGTTAGCATAAACAGAACGATAGTACCTTAAACTTAACAGCTGAAAGTTTCGTGTAGGTCTAGCTGGAACATTTAAGCTTATTTTACTTAACAAGAAACCGGAATCGACATCACCGCGTATAAGACGCATTAAAAAGGAAAAACTAAGAATTGGTCTTCAACTTTTTAACGACCAAGTCTGCTTTCATATGAAGGTAATACAAGCGAATTCCATCCAAGACCTCTTAAACAAAATAAAACGAACTGTTTCTGTACAGATTCTGTTGATATATGTATTAAAGTAAGGATCCCATACAATTGATCCATATTCCAGAATAGGGCAAACCAGAGACGTATATAGATGTTTAGTGATATATGGGTCAGAAAATTCTTCCGACCAACGTTTCATTAGCTTTATTAGCCATCAATGAAATGTGATCACAGAATTTTAGTTTATGATCTAATAGAATACCGGGATCAATAATATTCTGAACTTTATCCAGTAATGTTCCATTTAGATAATATCTAGTATCAAGTTTTAATAAGAGGAAAAATGACATGTGTTTACATTTTTTCAAGTTTATATCCAATAAGTTGTAATTACACCATTGAGAGAAAAGTTCAATGTCAGCCCTCAAAGAGGATTGCTCAATAATATCGTTAAACGAATTAAAAATTTTTACATCATCAGCATACATGAGTATGTTGGAGTGCTGAACAACAACTGGCAGATCATTTATAAATAATGTGAATAAAATGGGAACAAGATGACTTCTTTGTGACACACCAGAGAGAACATTGATACATGCTACCTCATTCTTAAATTTTACTTGTTGGGTTCTATCTAAAAGATAAGATTTAAGCCAGCGTATTGCGTTGTTGCTAAATCCCATACGTGATAACTTGTAAACTAAAATATTGTGGTTTACTTTATCAAAAGCTTTACTAAAATCCATGTAAATAACGTCGGTTTGTTTATTATAAATAAAACCTTCATTTACAATAGTTGTTAATTGTAAAATATTAGTAACGGTGGAACTTGATTTCCTGAAATCATGTTGACAAGGTGATAAAAGGCAAGAGATTTGATGATATAAACTATCAGTCAATATCTTTTCTAAAAGTTTGGGAATCGCATTCAGCTTTGCAATTCCTCTATAATTCGATATTTCCAGTTTACTTCCGCTTTTAAACAACGGAGTAATATATAATTTTTCCATGTTAGTTTATGTTAATTTTTATGATTAAATTTATTATATTCAAATGAAATCTACTTAATGTTAATATAACAAATGTTACTTACTATCACTGTAATTTATAAGATTTATTCTTGTTGTGATAGTAATTCAATAAAGAAGCAAATGAATGAATGAAATGAATACATAAATGGAATGTTAAGTGTTTTTAATTATATGAAGAGTACGCTCTTTAAAAGAGAGTAGTTAAAGTTTTATTTACTCTGCTTATACTATGTGGTAATTGCAGTGTATTTATTATTATGTATTCAAATGAGAAAAGCTAAAAGAACAAAAACAAAGTACCTATTGCCTTTATTTAATACTAAGTTTATGTCCTGCACCTCTCGCGTCGAGAAACTTTGCGATTTAAATGTGAGAAATGAAACAAAAATGCCACAAATTTAAACAAAAAACTGTTTTTTTTTCACTTAACTGCATCTGTAACATTTTTGGCGAGTATTAGCTGACAAGTTAGGAAATTATTCGCCAATTTACAGAAAAAAGTGTGTCCGTAAAAATTCTGTGAAGGAGTTCCCGCTTTGAATTATTAAAAAAACTCACGAATAAAACTGGGGCGAAAAACAATTTTAACCCTTCTTTGCATGATTTTTTCTTTTTTTGTGAAATTAATCACAGAGATGAAATTCAAGCTCTAGATTAAGGAAAAAATATTAAAAAAAATTTATTATAAATAAATAGTATAAGTAACAAGTTAGAGTGCTATATTCGGCAATGCCGAATCTTTGAAACCCTCCACCGAGAGTTCGAATCTTTTAGGAGCTGTATCTGTATGATGTCTATTTATTATTATTATTATTATTATTATTATTATTATTATTATCGTTATAAAAACAGATATCGGCATAAAAATTGGTTGCGTTTTAGACATATAATAAATTATTGACCGACAATTAAAAAGTTTGATGCTTTTTTTTAAGCAATTTTAAATAGCTTGAGTAAAATATCATGATTCGTAACAGTTTAAGCCGAACTTAAATGATTTTCAGGAAGACAATTTATATTGGAGCCATGAACCAATCATCCCAAAATTCAGCAGAGTGATTTCTGGTATTAAAAAACATTAATATCAATACAGCGGTGCAATTAGTTTCATGCTAGGGTTTTAGACGTATTTAATTATTTTACCAGAGTGGGCTTTATATGGGGTAAATTTTGGACCGATCTTCACAATATTTCAAAGTGTCATTTCCAGTCCTGTAAAATTTCTATTATGATAGCACTGTTAATTGCGGTTTTAGCCGTACTTAACTGTTTTTCGGGTGTAGGGTTTATATGGGACCTAGGGTAGATTATATACCGATCTTCACGAAATTTCGCAGTGTCGTTTCAAGTTCTATAAAACTGTAACGCACAAAATTTTACTATGATAGCATTATTTTTTACGGTTAAAGGCGTACTAAACTCTTTTCCGGAAGTAGGGTTCATATGGGCCCTAGGGAAAATTATGGACCGATTTTTACGAAGCTTCACAGTGTCTTTTCAAGTCCTATAAAATTTCTATTATGATAGCGTTGTTAATTAGGATCTTAAGCGTACTATACTGTTTTCCTGGAGTTGGACTTATATGGGGCCTAGGGTAAGTTGTGGACGGATCTTCACGACATTTTACAGCGTAATTTCCAGTCGTATAAAACAAATTTTTGCAAAATCTTATATCATTCCGTGCATTGTTCCACCATTTATGTTAGTTTTTGCAACAATATTATCAATTTTTTTTGGTGGTGGTTCCACATTTTGATTCATAGCTCTGGGCCTTTTGAACCGATTTTGCTGGATTTCAATCCCAAACTGCTTAGGATAATTACAAGCAATTTGGAACCAAGTTTGATTATTTCGTTTGAGTTTTTCGAAAGTGAGCGTGTTTCCAACAGACGAACAGACAGACGGACATGGCTAAATTGACTTAGAATTACTCAGAATATATATACTTTATGGGGTCTAAGATGAATAACATAAAAGTTTTACACGGAATGACAAACTCTTCACAACTAACTGTGGTGGAGGGTATAAAAAGAGAATTGTTTGCCTTACCTTATAGCAGTGAACTAAGGCATTCATCTTTAGAAACAAAAAGAGAAATGTTGGGATGAAGTATACGTATTTATTCTTTCAACATCTAAAACATCTTTGGCTGGGTATTTCTTATTTTGGTAATCTTATCGCCGATTTAATTTTACCGCTATGACCTACAGAGAAGTATAGAACTATCTGTTTTACAATTTTGTTAACCAAAACAAGAATACTTAAAAGAAAACCTAGAACAACTTAGATGTGAGATTTGCCATCGAATTAAAATTCTCAAAACTTGCGCTAATGGAAAATGTGCTTGTTGGCAACCGAAAAGAATTTTGGTATCGCTGTCAATACCGGTGTTTAAGCGGTATCGGTTTTCAACTTTGCTTTTCATTGAAAGTCACTTTTTGTACAAAAGTGAATATAGAATCCTTCAGTAGTCTTGCAACAAAGGGGTAGCGTTTGTTACATAGCAATTCTTATAAATTTTTCTGATTAAAAACTTCTAAAAAACAGCATCATTTGGTGTTCATATTCAATCGTTTCCAACGATTGATTTCGTAATTTTCTCTAGAGTATTTTATTTTTTTTGTTACGTGATGCTTAAGTGAGTTTTGTTGCTTCCAATGCTGGTTGGATATTGATGGTTATTCGTATATCTTCTACTTTTGTTGCTACAAAATACAATTGTTAAACTAATGCTACAACATCTATAAATACTACAGCAACAAATGCTGCTTCTGCTGATGTTGTTGCTGCAATTCATGTGTATCGTTACGCATTCAATTGTGTATGACACTCTCAATAAAAAAAACATATGAACAAAAAAACAAAAAAAAAAAAAAAAGAGAAGGAAAAACAAAACCATAACAAAAGAAAAAGGGAATTGTTATTTAAAATACATATGAGTGAAATATTTATAAAAAAAAAATTGTTAAGGGAAAACGTGCATCATCATATCAAGGTTTGTTCAAATGTTCCAACATTTTCATTCATTTGAAAGTTTGCATATTTGCTCGCATTCATTTGGAATAATCAGCCAGGTCACAGAGTATAATTCCGTTTGGAAGCGGAATTAATTCCGTATTTTGGTGGCTCAGAAATTGACGAAAAAATTTTTCGGAATTAAACTATTTTTGTTTTCATGAACGGAATGGGAGTTTTCTGTATCTGAAAGGCCAAAAAACTATCAAATTACACTTTCTACCAATAAACAAATATTTATTTTCTTCGATTCCGAACGGAATTGTAATCTGTGACATGGCTGAATATATAAAACTGAAAATTTCAATAAAAAGCAATGATATTTCTTTTTTATTCTATTCCATATTTGTATGTTTTTTAAGTGTTTTACTCACCCACTTACACATGCACATAAACATACCCTCACACCCTCACCTTATACATTTATTTCCTTTGTGTATTAAAAACAGTATAAAAGAATCCAGCATTGGAATCATTTGATTTGGAAAATCATAATGTAATCAAATTGTTGAGAAATCACAGAGAAAAATCTCTCATCAATGCAAAACATGTTCAATGAATTGTCAATAAAATAATAATAATTTTCAGCATCAAAGTGAAAAAGAAACAACGTGCTGAGTATTAAATTAATTTTAAGCATTTTATTAATTTGAGAATAAGACTGCGAGTTGCAATAACAGTTACAATTACCATTTTGTTTTAGACACAAATAATGAAGATTTGTAAGGTCAAAAATGTATTTCAGGTAATTGATGAAAAACGATTTTGAAAACAAAATGATTTGAGAACGATAACATCGTTTTTATCATACTCAGAGTCATGAAAAGGACGTGCTGAATAACGGTTACATATGCGGATGACGTTGCAGTTGTGGTTATGGGTAAAGATCCCAGACCATTGTCTGAACTAATGGAGTCCGTATTGAACGTCCTAACAAAATGGTGCCAGGGATGTGGACTGAATGTAAATCCTGCCAAAACAGAACTGGTACTTTTCACAAGGAGATACAAAATTCCCAAATTTGATACCCCGATGATAAAGGGGGTCTCACTGGAACTCTCTGACAGCGCCATGTATCTTGGGCTAATATTGGACAGCAAACTGAGCTGGAGGATGAACACCATTTCCAGGACTAATAAGGCAGCTACTGCATTATATTGCTGCAAAAGGGCCATTCGCCTAAAATGGGGAATTAACCCGAGGAATGTATTCTGGCTATACGAATGTGCCATTAAACCCATTATTTTCTACGGGGCAGCTGTTTGGTGGCCGGCGATCAAGGTGAAGAGTCATCACACCGGGTTTGAACGTACAATGAGACTGGTGGCGATAGCGGTAACAGGTGCCATTAGAACAACCCCCTCTAAGGCACTGTTTACGATTTTAAACTGGTTACCACGAGACATTTTGGCGAAAAGGCTAGCTGCGAACGCGGTGGTAAGACTAAGGGCCACCGGAGCATGGTGGGATTACAATATCGGACATGCTAATATTCTGAACGAAATTAATTGGCACATGGATGTTGATTATGTCACAACCGAGCCAATCTTTGATCCTGGCTTCACGGTAAGCATTTTGGATAACGTGGTCCACTATGATGACCTACAAATTCCCGCGAACGCGTTTTAAATTTTCACGGACGGGTCTAAAACACTGTATGGTGTCGGTTCTGGCATTTACTCCGAGCAGCTAAACTGGAATATTCCTATAAGGCTGCCGGACCACTGCAGTGTCATCTAGGCCGAGAAAATGGCCATCCACACAGCCGCGAGACGCATCCGGTACGGTGATATATCTGGAAGGGATATTCACATTATTACCGATAGCTAGGCGGCCATAAGATTCCTGAAGAATGTGTTCATCACATCGAGAATTGTCCGAGAATGCCGGATGTCGCTGGAGGAGATATAGAGACATTCACTGGTCACCCTTAATTGGGTCCACGGACACAGGGACATACTGGGGAACTGCATGGTGGGTTCGTTGGCGTATGCAGGCACCACCTTGAATCGAGACGGTTCAACATATAATGTAGGTGTTTCACTCCCAAGGAGTAAGCAACTTATGGCGCACAAGTTTCATATTATCGCCAGTCAGAGGTGGCACGTTGAAACTACCATAGAAACTATCATAGATGAAAAAAGGACACGGCGGGCATTACATCCAGACATCATCTAAAAAACCTAATTGCGGTTATAATTGGTCACTCGCCCATTGGGAGTCACGCCCAGACGCTGGGGATCCCTTATAATGACTTGTGTAGAAGTTGCGGCGATGTAATTGCCCGGCATTCGGAGACTTAAGACTCGAAATTTTTGGTCGAAGAGCTCTTGGGGACAGAACTTGTCTTTCTGATGTTGATGTAAACAGGATCCATTCCTTTATTGAATCGACCGGATGGCTGCATGGGAATACTAGCAGCCAGATTTCATAGGACCCATGGGAGACGGTGTGATATGGTAACACAACGGGAACTTATTAATGGACCCACGTGAGCCGTGCTTGATCACGGCTGCCAATGGAACCTAACCATGTATATGAAATGATCAAAAATTATCGATTTTCATCATAAAACCAAAATCTAAAATGTTGTTGGTTGCATAATTTTTGCTTTTAGGTTTCAATATGTATGTGCATAAATCCAGCAATCATTTGCTATCGCGGAACTATAAAAAAAATCATCGCCAGTCATAATATAATATGTTGTAGTTTGATAATTATTAAACTATTATAACTAGTATAATTCGTCTCGCATATTCGCCCCCGAGCTTTCAGACGATACTAAAGAGATTCGATTAAGTGTATTTTGAAAGAAACTTACTTTATTCGCTTAAGGTACATTAAAAAACCAAACAAATTTAATTTTTTTTTTTTTTTGTTTTAAATAAAAGATAACTAAATGTAACGAAAACTTCGTTCGAAATCGGCGAACGTGCAGTAAAAGTTTTTGACAATTTTCAACATCACGACTTTAAAAATTATAACAAGATTTTACTTACGATAACATGTTGTACTTAAACAATATGATTATGGCAAATTCTTTGTTTTTTTTTTCTTTCTTAATATTGATATAGAATTAAATTATGAAATTATCAGCTCTTAACCTAATTCAATTCTCAGCTTTTGACATGCTGATTAGGGTGGTTCACTGATGTATGAGAAAAAAATTAAAGTTCTCGAATCATATTCTAATAGCAATAATTATAGAAGTTGGGACGATACCAATCCACATCAGAGCCAAGAGCGTCCAATGCAGAACGAAAAAGTATGATTTTGTATAAATATCTTTATGCAATACGCAAATGTATAAGTTTATATTTTTGCTTTATTCGTTGTTAAAAAACGAAAAAATCAATAAATATTTCCAGCTGTTTGTTGTCAAGGGCGGATCCAGACTTCGGCTCAGCGAGCGTCAGATAATGCAAATTCAGTCGGAACAGGCTTTAAACACAATTAGTGATTTTAGATAACTAGTGCTCGATTTGACCAGGGGTTGTCTTGACCCCGTCCCCTCTTGAGGCAGCGCTTGTTTGTTGTCTGTGTTAAAGACAACGAGGATGGTATCAACAGTTTTTATTTTCTTCTTTTAAGCTTTAAAAATAGTTTAAATAAGTTTAGTTGTAAGTCCCAATCAAAATTATGAAACATTTGCTGCGAAACATTTGAGTTTGTTGATTAAAGGAAAGTTTTATTTGTTTCATGTACAAGCAGTTTTTGTAAGTTTGTTATTGAAAGAAAGAGAGAAGGCATAGAAAAACAAAATTTTTATTCTATGGACACGAATGCAGTTTCAAAAGAGAATTGAAGAAAGTTTTTGCAGCAAATGTTTCATAATATGGATGAGGACTTGGTACAAGAAGATTGGAATCGGTTTTGTTTGAATTTTGCTTGGCTTTTTTCTTTGTTTTGTAAAGGAAATTTTTGAACTTTCTTTTTATTATTAGTGTTTTTTTCTGACTATCAGGCCTGTTCTGAAAATCACATTTTATGAAGGTGATTTGAAATCACAAGAAAGGTGTTCTGGGCATATTATTTTGCGATTTCCAAACGTTCAGCTACGTAAACAACTTTTTGAAATCACTTTGTTATTTTTGCGACTATTTTAAGATGGCCGTCATAATAAATTACTTTAATAAAATATTCAATAGCTAAATTCACAATCTTGTGCAAATGGTCTTGCATCGTAGAATTTGCAAAATGGTATAGTAAATACTGTAGCATACTTTTGGGAGCATTTGCAAAATGGTATAGTATATTTTTACTCTACACCAACAAAATATACAGCAATGCACTTGCTACTCTTTTGCAAATATGCAACGCCTAAAACCAATAGTTTATATTTACTCGACTTTTGCAACACTTGATTGTAAATCAACAGCTAACACTCTGTGAACCAAGCCAATCAAAAGTATACTACAGTATTTACTATACCATTTTGCAAATGCTACGATGCAAGACCATTTGCACAGGATTGTGAATTGGGCTAATGTGTTGTTTATTAATTGTTTATGCAATAAACTAATTTATTCGCAACAAATCCTTTAAAAATAAGAAAATTCGACGACACTAAAAAAATAATATTTGCTTTTGAGACTTCTGTTGTGATTTCAGTTTGTTTTTTTTTTAGTTGAATTAAAGATCGCTAATTTGCTAACAGCGGCATGAAAGCAAATCGTAAGAGCTGTAAAGAATCATAGAAAAAAATCGCTTCTATCGCGAAAATGGCTAAATTCGCGAAAAATTGCAAGCTTGTAAACAAGCCCTAAATTTTATTTGAAATCGCTAAATGGGTAAAAAATAACAAAAAAAAAAAAAAAAAAAATTGAAAAAATTGCGAAAATTCGCGAAAAATTGTTATATTTCAAACGAGCCATAAAATTGATTGAAAGTCCCTAAAACTATAAGAAATGGCAAAAATTCGGTAAAAATGTCTAAATTAGCGGAAATTCGCAAAAATTTGCTATATAAATATATAAAAATTCTATTATTTATTATAAATCGTCAAAGCTATAAAGAATCGAAAACTTATAGAAACAAATTGCTTTTATCGATAACTTGGCTAATATTCGCAAAAAATTGCAAAATTTTAAACACTTCCTAAACTTAATTTGAGATCGCTAAAGCGATTAAAAAAACAAATTTTTGGAAAATAACATAAAAAGCGTTAATAATTAGCCATAGTTTTGTAAAACAAACTTTTTGTATTTTCTTGTGCTTTCGACAATTGAAAATCACACCGAAAAACACATGTGCTTTTAAAAGCACATGTGATTTGAAATCACGTGATTTTCAGAACAGACCTGTATATTAATTTTAATAATTGTAGTCAATATATAAATTTAATATTTGTTTCTTTGTTTAAGATATACTGTATATTTTTTCAAAAATATGTTTGTTAGACAAATGTTAATCAATTTTTAAAATAAATTCAAAACAAACAAACAAACTATAAAATAGAGAAGGAAGGGGATAATATATTAACAATTTTTTTTCTCTACATCTAAATGCTGTGTGAACACATATATATTTCTGTTTTATTTATTTATTGTTGCATTTAGTAGTTATTTCGAAATTTATAGGTCACCAAGGGCGTATGATTAATGGAATATTTCCCAGCAAAAAAAAACTCTATTTTTTTCCAATAAATAAGTCATGTGCACGAGTACAAATAAACACTTATACATGTGTTTTACTAACAATTACTGATTTTTTTTTTTATTATTTTTTAGGGTTTTTTCACAAAAAAAAAAATTTTTTATTAAAATTTTTTTTCTAGTGTTAATCCAATGGGAAGGAAGAAATTTTATAAACAAAATGAATAAAAATACTTGAAAATAAAAACATTTTTCAAAAACTGTATAAAAACAAATATGAAAAAAATTTAAACAAAAACAAGTAGGAAAATATTGTCAGTAAAGCCCGGCCATATGATATCTACACAACGGAATTTACAGAAAAATTTTCGGGGATGTACCCTATTTGGGAGCAATGGGCAATCACGGACCCGCCAGAACAAAATTATCTTATGACATTTGATATTTTTTATTTATCTTCATCTTTATGAGATCTTTTCCGTCATTATGTGATTTTAGGGATAGCGTTTATGCTTGTAGGACCGATGCTCCTTCTGGACATACCAACATAATATTTTGACACGACATAGTAACTTTCGTCAAAGTAACTGTCGCCAAATTGTATGTCAATGTCTACACAGAAAGAAAAACACTCGGGATAAATTAAGTTTTTCGTACTTACTTTAAGTAAGAATAATGCTCCAACTTACTTAAAACAAATCTAAATGGGACTACTTTCATAAATCCATCCCGGAATTTCTTAAAATAACTATAAATTTCTTAAATTTAGTAAAAATTAGATTAAACTTTTCGTTGGATTAAACTTTCGTTGGTAGCTGATAGTAAAATTACAAAATGAGCTTTTTAATCTCATGTTACTTATCAAAGTTTGTTGCAGATACTACAAAAACACCACACAAGTAGTTAAAAAACGATTTGCTTGTTGTATGTAGAAACAACAAAAACAATAGTACAAGACCAAAAAGTAATATTCTCATATTTAAAAAACAAAATTGAGAACTCTTTGTCACATTTAGTTTATAATTTCAGTTATAAACATACGTACATTAAGTTTTTTAAGTAAAAACCATATCAGGCGGGAATGATGCTGGTGTTTTTTAATTGAGATTCTGTAAGGTGTAAAACGGGTAAGTAAATCAATCATAATAAAATTCTCCTTCTTATTTCACTTTTGGTTTATTTCAATTCTTAAATCAAGCGCATTTTGAGATTGGTTCAATTGGTACTTAAATCAATCTCATTTTCGGTTTACTTCAAGTACGAATTCGGTATTGAATATGGATAATTTAATATTGTGCGATTGAAAATCCGTACTTGATTCAAGAAACTCTGTACTCACCGTACTATTTATAAGGCTTCGGATTGATTTGCGTACAAATGGATTGATTTTTTATGGCACTTGAAGCTTTTTTCGGCAGTGGTACTTGAATTCCAATTTTAGTCCAATTTGGTAAGATTATTTAGATTCCAATTCAACAATTTTGGAAAATAAATGCTTTACAAGACTTCGCCTAACACACACTAGGCTCACACACCAACACCCGATGTTAAAAGATCCACAACCTGTTTGCGTTTTTTGCAACAACGCAACATTAACAAAAATTCATCTTCTATTAGAATGTTAGGCTCTTTATAACACCCGGTTAAGAATCTGCAACTCCAACAATATTATAGATATACTCAAATGTTTTTCAGAGGATAATATAAATAAAACATTTGATTCCTTACAACATCTTCAGCTACAAAACAAAATTAAACGTTCGCATAAGTACTTTATACTTATCCTTTTTGTATGAAATTTATTTTTTATATACATATGGGCAAATCCAAGAAACAGTCCACCAACCAAAAATTTTTCAAATTAATTTTTTTTTAACGGAATATAAGACTAGATGTTAAATTTAATTTTTATATTAAATAATATGTATTTCAATGATCATTAATGCAATAATTTTTACCAAATCCTTCCCCACTGCTGATTTCTTAATAAAATAAGTGAATTTAGCATTATTTTAGGTGATTTTTGTGCTTAAAATAGCACTTTCAGCAAACTTATCAAAATATTAATTTCGTTAAAAAAAAGTTGACATTCATTAGTTAAGAAATTAGTTTAAGAAATGCAATTCATAAAAATATAATTTGTTTTGTTAAAATAAATAAAATATAATAATAAAATACTACTGGAAAAACTGTAGCGTGCGTTACGTAGCGTGCGTCACAAAGGGTTCACGGCTTTTGTCAAAAAATCACAACATTTTTTGGCTGCGAATAAGTGCGTTAAGAATTCTCTTATAGTCATCTTTCTTTTAGGACTAGATTTTGTATACCTTTGCATGCCAAATTCGCTAAAAATTTGGAAAACTTACTTCAACCTTTGAAGTTACTTCCACTTTTTGTAGCGTGCGTCACAAAATTTTGTGATCAATTATTTCGCAACAAATACTGGCTAATAAATTATGATATATGTCACTAAATACTATATATGTATAAGTTGAAGCTATCTTTTTTGAAAGACCAGAAAATGTGTATATTTCAATCAGAAAACGCGTGCGAATGTAGCGTTCGTCACGCAGGATTTGCCCATATAGCATAAGCCGATATCCTTAGTTGCTAGTGCTTTAGCTTTAAGATTTATTGTGATTTTAATTATAATAAATATCTAAATAAATAAATAATTTTGGACCAAATTCAATACCAACAAATGCCAACATAATTAGATGGTCTATGCACGCAGAGAAAAAACATATGGTCACCTCCAACAAAACCATTTTTAAAGAAAATTTTAAGCATATTATGGTTAATATAACCATATTACTATCACTACAACCATATTATGGTTGAATTAGTCCTGCATCAAGAAGCCATAACCATATCATGGTTGCCTCTAAACATGTTATGGTTAAAATATGCACAATAATTGTTTTAAAATGAACAATAGTGTTTTCCTCTTTTCTCAGAGCAACGTGCTATGGTGGAAAATCAATGCTATTATAAGTCTTTAACATATTTTAGTTATTAATAACAATAACACGTTTGGAGACAACCATAATATGGTTCCAGCTTCTTGATGGAGGGCTCATTCAAGCATAATATGGTTGTCGGTGACAATAATATTGTTAAATGAATCATAATACGTTTAAAAGTTTTTTTAAAAATACTTTTGTTGGAGGCGACCATATTTAAACATGTTTTTTCTCTGGATGTGGGAACAAAGACTCTATGCCGCACTCAGAGAAAAAAAATGTTTAAATATGGTCACCTCCAACAACACAAATTTTTAAGAAAATTTTAAAAATATTATGTTCATTTTAACCATAATGTTGTCACCTAAAACTTTATTATAGTTAAATTACTACGCCATCAAGAAGCCAAAACCATACTATGGTTGCCTCCGAACATTTTAAGGTTAATAATAACTAAAATATGTTTAATACTTATGCTTGGTTTTCAACCATAGCATGTTGCTCTTGGAAAAGCGGAAAATATATTTGCTAATCTAGAAACAAATTACTGTCATATGCAACCGTAATATGTTTAGATGCAACCATAATATGGTTGTGGCTTCGTGATGAAGGAAACAATGAAAAACAATAGTAAAAATTTAAAATTAAACAAAATATGTTCAACATTTTCTTTCAAAATAGTTTTTTTTTTTTTTGAGGTGACCTAAGTAGGTATACTAAGAGTAGGGACAAGGACCAATATTTTTAGGTTTTATAAATATCAGCACTAGCGCATTGTACCCTCGCCACTATTGTTGTGCGGTTATAATAATCACAAAATATTTTATGACAAAATATGTTATCACAAAAATTATTTGATAAATTAATTTAAAACAATTAGAATTCTATATCTTGCATTGCCGAATCTTTCACACCTTCTACCGGGAACAAGATGGATATTTATTTATAGTGTAGAAACTTGTCTTTCCAGTAATTTAGTGTCATTAGCCATTGAACAGAATACAAAGTGTAAATAAACATAAAGGTGTTTTTTTTTTTGCTTCAAGTATGTCCAGTTTTGTGCCCGCAAAGCAACAATTGCGAAAAGTTTTGCTTTTATTCTTCAAAATAAGAAACAAATTCATCAACTTCTACGGCTGCGCTTGATGATAAGTGCAGTTTAGAAATGATGATGGGTTTGACAAGAAAGAAAAAGACTACTAACGCCACCCAAAATTTACGAATATGATGACTACAAAAGTCATGCAAAGTCATTAAGAGGCGCCTAGGCAGCTAGGAAATTGGGTAAACCCAAATTTACATATATAAAATTAAGCTCTAACGAAGTACAATTTGCATCAAACCTTTACTTGCTATGACAAATATGTTGATCATTACGACAGCCCAAACAGCATGAAATTGTATATGAAAACTGGGTAATTGGCCATGTCAACGACAAAGCTGAACATCCATGGTTCCAATGCAATGCTGTATATTTGGTGAAATTGGAAGGGTTCAATTTATTATGAGTGGCTAAAATGGGGCTGGACAATCACCGGAGAGCCGTAGCGCATACAATTGATTCGATTGATCTGGTCATAAGTCGAAATACACTCGGAATAAAGAAGCAGACATGAAGCAGAAGCATTCTACTATGGCATAGCTTGGTCCCGAGTTGCTAAACTAGTTTAAAACTATTAAAAAAATGCTGCTACACTGAAAGAATTTTCTTCGCAATACCAATGAATAGGAAGTTTCAACTGAAACGCCGTTAAGTATAGAACTTATCTAGTCCGACTACTATTTATTTCGATTAACGCGGTTCGCTTAGGGAATTCTTAGTTGACTTGACAAGTGCTTATTGTACAAAAATGAGCAATCCTTTTGGCGCGGAAGCCAAATATTTGCAGTTGGAAAAGTTTTGTTACGTTTTTGATTAACAAATTTAAAATAAATATTTAAATAGCTTTAAATATATAATATGCCCTTTTAATGCTAATTTTAACAATTTATTTATAAACTTATTAACTTTTTTACACAAAAACAATTTAAAAAAAAAAATAAACATTTACCCGATTCCTGTTAATGATCTGTAGTATTCATTTAGTCAAAAAACCTTTAATAAATAATTTATAAACATTTCAAAAAAAAGTATATTAAAATATTATGTAAAAGTCGGAAAAAATTAAATAATAAAATTAAATTCATTTAAGCTGATTGTTTAAAAGTTAATCGCAGTCATAACACAAAAATTTATTCTAATCTACTTGAGGATGGCAATAATTAAAAAAAAATTATTTACAATTGTAGCCTACATTAAGGAATACAACAACTATAAAAAGCAAAATATACCAAAATTTCTTAAAAAGACCAAATTATTTTTAACAATTTTATTTGTGAATATAGATCTTATAATGGGTGAGTTTTTAAGAGCAATAGGAAAGTTAAAAAAAAAACACATAAAATTCAGAAAAATGCATGAAATCTTTATTTGAATCGAAGATTATTTCATGCAAATGTTGACCGTGACTGCGCCTCAAATGGTCCATCCGCTTATTCCAATTTTAGCATACTCTTTCCAACATTTCGGCCGGTATCTCATGAATAAATGCTTCAATGTTGTCTTCCAATGCGCCAATTGCAGCAGGCATGTGTGTTTAGACATGAGCTTTAACAAAGCTGCGAACGGCGACGAATCGATAATTGATGGTCATCATTAACAGTGGCCGATACAGCTGCGATATTTTCTTCACTTCGCACTCTACGTAAGAGTGTTGGTGGCTTAGTGTCCAACAGTGTAAATTTGGTGCGAAATTTAGTCACAATAGCCCGAAAGCCGCTTCAGTGGGTCGATTGAACTGACCATAAAATGGAAGAAGCGCGCGATAAACTTTCCTAACAGAGCACGCATTTCGATAATAACATTCAATAATTTGCAAGCGTTGTTCGTTTGTAAGACGATTCATGGTTAAATTATAGACCAAACTGAAGATGTTTGACAGTGAAACAAAACACGAAACGTGCGTCAGCTGTTTAAGCCAGTCTTGCCAACAAGATAATAGCTAAAAAAATCACACGATAAAAGGCAAATTTTGTTTTAAATTCTCATAAAAAGCTGATTATGCCAAGATATCCTAGCAATTTTTTCAGAATTCAGAATTTCAGAATTAAAGAGCAAATTTTGATAAGTACAAAAAGTAAATTTTGTCGAAATTTCCTAAAAAAAAGCTAAATTTTGTTAAAATTTCCTATAAAAAGTAAATGTTGTCAAAATTTTCTTTTAAAAAGTAAATTTTGTAAAAATTTCCTTAACCCATTAAGGTCGTGCGTTGCGTTTTCGCAACGTTCACTTAAACCTCCCCTCAGGCATTTTGTTGTTACGTGATATTGTTATAAAGCACAGAGAAATAAAATTTAACTCAATATCTAATCGACCTGTTTTTGGATTTGTATCATAAATAAGTTTTTTTTATGCAAATTTTTAATTTAAATTTTTAATTTTTCCTGTTTTTTGGGTACGTTTGGAAAAAGTTTAAAAAAATAAAGTAATATATAATATACCTAACTGAAACTTCTGAAGGAGATGGCTAACATACGAACATTATTATTTCTACTCAAAAATCCAATCATCGTAGACATTTGAGACTTTTTTTATGATTGGATATATCCGTGATGCGAAAACGCAACACTGGGCCTAAACCGTATACAAGTTACATAAAATTATCAAATAAAATATATATTTTTTTAAATTTAATTGTTTGCGCTGCTTAAAATATGAGGTTTGGTGTAAGAAATCATGATCTAATTTTTCAGGTCAATCCGACGGTGCCTAGCCGTGCCGGGTGGGGTCCAAAGTTCCCCATATTATAAAAAAAAACATCTTTTCTATCAGATCTTTATAGTTATACTAGTTGAAAAGCCGAAAATCAAAAATATGGCTTCTTTACGATCTTCCGCAGAGAAAGTACTTCAAGTGTGCCAAATTTCAGCTTCTTATGTCATCAGATGGCTTCAGAAAGTTGCGGAAAGAATAGGACATACATGCAAACATCCTGACATACTAAGAAATTATATATTGTATAGATAGATTAACATATTTTCGCACAACTCAAAAACGCTTTAGCTTATTGAAAAACTAAAAAAAAACCGAAATTCCGCAATAAAATTTACATCACTTGCTATTTAAAACAACATAATAAAACATGTATACATGTAAATTATAAGTTGTTGTTATTACTTAGTAGGTAAATTCTCTATGTCTAGTGTGTTATTTTCCTAAAGGGAAGCGAACTTACACCAAAGTAGTCCCGTGTTAGGTCTTTTGGGGGAAGAGACCGGTTCTAGTTCTAACAGTTTATATGAATAAGATCTATCACTTTTACATGGGTTTGTCATTGGTTAATTGACACCATTTGACCAGTCACACATCTATTCTCAATGAACGTGTTAAGTGTTAGTTAGAACAATGTAAGATTATTTCGATACAATGTAGTATGTACCGTAATTCATTACTTTTTTACCTTCTTGTTCTTTATGCACCAGTTAGATGATTAGTTCTCCTTTCACTGGTCATGAATTCTATCTTTTTGAACTTGTTCTATTTTCACAAATCCAGGAACAATTGACACAAATTTCCAGCAGGGTTACTTCAATATTTGATACCATCCACTGACAGCTAGGATATTTCAGGAGTGGGCATTATATTGAACCTGTGGTAAATTATGAACCGATCTTTACGAAAGTTTACAGTATGCTTTCTAGTCAGTTAAAACTGTGACAGAACAAAATTTATAACAATTGAATTATTTTTTATGGTTTTAGGCGTACCAAAGTGTTTTTCGAGAGTGGGTTTTATATGGGTCCTATGGTAAATTATGGACCGATCAATTTACAAATGTGAAAAAAGTGACGTAGCAGTGCACCCAAAGTGCCTTGGAGCATATCATATTTGAATTAAAAATAAAATGTAAATGAATATCTTTTTTAATTTTTTTTCCTAAAGACGTGAATAAAATATTTTCATTAAAAATTTTTGCAAATGCGCTTAATTTGTCTATCGTTAAGGCCCAACGTTGCGTTTTCCCAAAATTTGTTTTTTTTAGTTCATATTTAGGTATAAACAATTAAATTGTAAAAGTTTCATCATTATAGCTCAATGGGATCATGGTTCGGGCCTTAATGGGTTAAAAAAAGTAAAATTTTGTCAAAATTTCCTACCAAAAGTAAATTTTGTCAAAATTTTCTGTAAAAAGTAAATTCTAAAAAAATTTCCTATAAAAAGTAAATATTGTTAAAATTTCCTATAAAAAGAAAGTTTTCTTATAAAAAACAAATTTTGATCAAATTTCCCATAAAAACTAAATTTTATCAATAATTCCTATAAAAAGCATATTTGGCAAAATTTCCTATGAAAATAAATTATGTATTGACATAATCCTATGATATGAAAATATTGTCAAAATTTCCCATAAAATGTAAATTTTGTAAAATTTTCTTACGAAAATCAAATTTTGTAAAGATTTCCTTTAAAAAATAAAAGTTTGTAAAGATTTCCTCTAAAAGTAAATTTTGTAAAAATTTCCTTTAAAAATTAAATTTTGAAAAAAATATCCAAAAAAAAGCAAATTATGTTACAAAAATCCTATAAAAACCAAATTTAGTAAAAGTTTCCTTTAAAAAGCAAAGTTGGTCAGAAATTCCTATAAAAAATAAATTTTGTCAACAAATCCTATGAAAAGTAAATTTTGTTAAAATTTCCTTTAAAAAGTAAATTTTGTTAAAATTTCCTATAAAAAAAAATTTTTCTTATAAAAAACAAATTTTGATCAAATTTCCTATAAAAACTAAATTTTAACAAAAATTTCTATAAAAAGCATATCTGGCAAAAAAGTAAATTCTACAAAAATTTCCTATAAAAAGTAAATTTTTTTTTTTAAATTTCCTATAAAAATATTTTTTTTTTTTAAATTTCCTTTGAAAGAAAATGTTTTCAATTACATACCTATTAAAAATTAATTTTGTCAAAATTTTCAATAAAAAGTAAATTCTGTCAAAATTTCCTATAAAAAGTAAATTCTATCAACAAATCCTATGAAAAGTAAATTTTGTTAAAATTTCCTTTAAAAAGTAAATTTTGTTAAAATTTCCTATAAAAAAAAATTTTTCTTATAAAAAACAAATTTTGATCAAATTTCCTATAAAAACTAAATTTTAACAAAAATTTCTATAAAAAGCATATCTGGCAAAAAAGTAAATTCTACAAAAATTTCCTATAAAAAGCAAATTTTTTTTTTAAATTTCCTATAAAAATATTTTTTTTTTTTAAATTTCCTTTGAAAGAAAATGTTTTCAATTACATACCTATTAAAAATTAATTTTGTCAAAATTTTCTATAAAAATTAAATTTCGTCAAATTTGCTTTTCCTATAAAAAGTTAATGTGGTCAAATTTGCTTTTCCTATAAATAGTAAATTTTGTCAAATTTGCTTATCCTATTAAAAGTTAATTTTGTCAAATTTACTTTTCCTATTAAAAGTTAATTTTGTCAAATTTGCTTTTCCTATAAAAACTAAATTTTGTTAAAACTTCTTATAAAAGAAATTTTTTTTAGAATTTCTTATAAAAAGCTAATTTTAGCAAAATTTGAAACAGAAAGAATATGTGCAGGAATTGTTTATAGCAAAATTTGGAAAGATTTCATTGTAAGCTCCGCCGCTTCTAAACATTTCTAATTTGACATCTATACCCTCATCTGCATTTAAATTGTAAATTTCACGTTTATCATATCTGCTTCTGCAAACAAAAATCCTCATCGCATTCGACGGCATACATATTTTAATAGTAACACTTAAATTCGCATACAAATCTACTTTCATATTTATAATTTTGTTAATGCCTAAAGGCCATCGTTAAAACAAAACGAAGCTAAATTTTAGTTGTATATTTCTCAGACGTTTTTTCATTCGCTCGTTTTGTAACTGCCGCTTCTCTTAGATTGTTACTGCTTCATCATCTTGTGATGTGTTGCAATGTTGCCTCATTTTCATCTTATTTTTTGAGTTTATTTTAATATTGTTTTTGTATTTTTATGATACTTTGTATGGTAATGTACGATTTAAGATGTCTGCAGAAGACTTGTATGCGCAGTTTTTGTGACACATAAAATTTTGTTTTTTAATATATCAAACTTTGTTTGAGGCAAAAGACAGTGTGACATGAACGAACGAGCGCAAATAGGGGACACATTTTTCCAAACTTCTCCCAAGTAGCCAATTTTGTGCAAAATGGTCTATGTAGAGAAAAATAACCACATATTGCTAAAATATGCTTTAAGTACACAGAAAAAAATACAAATTTGTGATATAAATAAAAGAATAAACTAAATTTGCACCATAAAACAAAGTAATAGTTTCAATTAAACGTTTCACCGCTATTGTGGTGTGGGTATAAAAATTTTTTGCCTCTACTGAAAATTTATAAATTTTGAGTTCACTCTCTTTGAGGAACCAGTGCGATATGATTCTTCATCGTCAGTAGTGATGCGATGCGAAAGCGGCTTAACGCTATAAAACAAGTTCAAGCAATATTTAAGACATAACAAGTCCTTACAAATATCTCTCGGCTTTATCTAGTATGAATGCCAATTTACTCGCTTTTTGTATAAAACCTTCTGCTGCTTAAGTGACTTCGAACGATCATGCAAGTTCTTCATAAACTTGAAAAAAATCTTCGTTATGACACCTTTAGCTTACCTGGGCGATCTTTCTCTTTAGTGTCGAAATCGCCACATCGAAGGATACAAACCATCTCTTCCATCAATCATCATATAATCAACGCAAACTGACTCAGCAAGCAATCGCAAAACAAAAATACAAAATAAGAAAAAGCTTTTTGCAGAATATTCTAGTAGAAGCAGGTTTTAGCAAAATAGCTATATACTATATTTATACTTTTCATACTTGCTCCACTGTAACTTTTACTTGCTTGCAGCCTAATTTTAGTTTATGATCCAAGTGTTAGTGTGCCTTTTTATCCTTGTAAGTGTTATATGCTTTTTTTCTTTCATGCTAAATATGATGCGTTATTACAACGCAAAATGTTGGTTTATACCATGTTAAGTGTTGAATATATAATTTTTGTTACACTCATACACAGACTTAAATATTCAGGCACACAAACTCACACTCACATTTATCTTAAGTCTCATCTACACATAAACATTAATAGGATTTTTTGGTTTTTTAATACCAGTAAAAGATTAATGTTTTGCGCGCTTACAACAGTGCTGTATGAAAAAAAAAACGCAAAGGAATTACTTCAGATACAGCGGGATGCAATAATGTTTTAATGTTGTAAAAACATAAAAAAAACTAAATCTTTTTATAAATAATATAAGAATGTTACATATTTTATTTATAATTGTAACAAAAATACAAATGTTTTTTTTTGTTGTTAAGACATCGGTTTCGAAAGTTAACGTTCGCATAGAAAATTATATTTTTAAACGAAAACAAAATTCTAAAATTTGTTAACGTTCGAAATCGTTGAACAGGCTGATAAAGTTAGTGACTTTAATTGTAAAATTTTATTGTAACGAAGGCGTATGAGTGATAATTTGCAGTAAGTCAAAATAAAGAAACGTTGCCAGGTAATTTTTTTTTTAATTAAATTTAAATTTAACGTTTTTTGAAAAAGTCTCCCTGAATCTAAAAGTTAAGATAATAATTTCATTTGAATTAATTTTACTTGATTCAGTTTCAATTTACGTACTAATTTCATTACAAATTCCTAAAATTCCCATTGAAATATTTTTTATTTTAGTTTGTTAAATATATTGCCAAAATTTCCTATAAGACCATATTTACATTATGCAATTAACGCCGCAACTTGCCGCAACTTTCGCTTGCAACTTTCTGTTTGTTAGCAAGAGGTGTAGGGAGGAAATCGGGGTTGAAAAAGTTGAAAAAAATGTAAATGTAAATGTGAAAAGAGTTTCGGAGAAACTACTTTAAAAGAAAATAGAAAAAAAAACTCGGCGTTAATTGCATGGATTTAAATGCCGTCTAAAAATAAAATTTTGGCTCAACATCCCATAAAAATTGGGAAAATGTGCTATAAAACACAAATTTTGCTACAATTTTCTATGAAAGGCCAATTAGTTTACAACTTCCTATAAAAATTAAATTTTGGTACAATTTCCTCAAGAACCCTCATTTTGATAAAATTTTCCATAAAAAATAATATACAAAATATTCTATAAAACACAAATTTTGGTACCATTTCGTATAAAAAGCTCATTTTGCTGCAACTTACTGTAATAATCAAATTAAGGTACAATTTCCTATAAAAGCCATATTTTGATAAAATTTTCTGTAAAAAAAATTGGCGAAATTTTCTATAAAAAGCTAATTTAGTTACAATTGGCTATAATAAGTAAATTTTGCTACGATTTCCTATAAAAAGCTAATTTTGCTACAATTTTCGATAAAAATCAAATTTTGGTACAATTTCCTATAAAAACCAAATTCTGTACCAATTTACAATAAAAACCAAATTTAGGTAAAATTTCCTATAAAAAAAAATTTTGGTACAAAAAAAAAACACTGGAGAAATTTGCTATAAAATTTTTTTTTTTTTTTTTAATCATATTTTTTGGTAAAATTTCCTATAAAAATCAAACTTTGGCACAATTTCCTATAAAATCAAATTTTGGTTCAATATCTTTAAAAAAAACATTGGAGAAATTTCCTATAAAAAAAAATTTTTTTTTTAAAAAAGCAAATTTTGGCGAAATTTTCTATAAAAGTTAATTTAGGTACAATTGGCTACAAAAAGTAAATTTTGCTACGATTTCACATAAAAATCAAATTTTGGTACAGTTTTCTCCAAAAATCAAGTCTTGGTTTAATTTCCTATAAAACCAAATTTTGCCACAATTTACCATAAAAATTAAATTTTTGTACGATTTCCTATAAAAATCAAATTTTGGCACAGTTTCCTATAAAATCAAATTTTGGTACAAATTCTTATTAAAAAAAACATTGGCCAAATTTCCTACAAAAAAACGCTGGCAAAATTTGTTTTAAAAAAAGCAAATTTAAAAAAAACTTCTAAAAAAACCCAATTTTAACAAAATTTCCTATAGAATAAAGCATATTTTAGCAAAATTTTCCAAAAAAAAAAAAAACATAAAATTTTAGCAAAATTTCCTATAAAAAGCAAATATTGCAAAATAAATGTGTCCTTAGTTCAGCCGTATTAACAAAATTTTTTCGAAATAAGGCTTCTATCGTTTATCTGGCTTTTTTGGCCAGATTTGGCTTATCAACTTGGCTCTCATTCAACAATAGCGACTAAAAGATTTCAACATTTTAATTCTTTAACTCAGTTTATTAGCAAAAAGATTTTTCAATAAAAAGAAATTTCTTAATTTAATAACTTTTGTTTTTGAACCGCCCTATTACACAAAAATTTTAGTTCCCTTATTATGTACATTTGTACTCCTTGTAATAATAATTTCAAGTTTGTAATTCTACATTAGTTTAAAAGTTTGTTTGTATGTGTTTTAATGATGGAAAAGGAGGCAGAGAGTGCGTTTAAATTTTTGTTATATTACTTTGGCTTGTGGCTGTTATTGTTCATGAAGTTGTTTTTTTTTTTTTGGCAGACTTTTGTAAAAGTATGTGTATATGTTTTATATCTATATTTGTTTTGGTATAAATGATTATTGCAACATTTTGCTGCTGTGTGATGTTAATATATTTTTTTAATACTCAAGCGTCGGAATATCAAAAGTTACTTGTTTTTAAGTATTAAGTTTATCTTTAATATAATAATATTTTTATAGTAGAGTAATAATAAAACTGTTATGAGTGTATATGTTTACTTATTTACAGGGTTGGCCAAATAAGACCTACCAATGTTGTTGTAGTTGGTCCTGCCATAGCAGTGCTGGCACAATTTAAATTTAGTTTGAATGCATCTTAAGATCCAACTTTAAATTATCTGCAATGTTGTTATGAAAATGCCCAAATCGCGACGACGAATTCCTTGTCATGAAGGCTCTGGGGGTCTGATCATGAATTCAAATATAGACGATATGTAAATCGTTTATTTCAAAACCCAGTCAAGCAACACAAAATCCAAAATTGATGTATTGGGCGATTACTGCTTTTAAAGGTAAAAACATCTTTTTATATAAAAAAAAAGGAAATTACTGTCACCTAGAAATCTGCAAAATATCAGCTTTGTAAAAGTAATTTTAAGGTTGCTAAAAACTTTTCTTTGATTTACTCAAAAAAGAACCGACCCTTAACGGAGCGGTTATCGGATTCTCTAATGAGGTGAAATACCTGGGATCATTCTGGACAAATCCCTCAACTGGAACGCTCAGTTGGTCCATGTCACTAGGAGAGCGACAAGGGCAATATATGCCTGTCAAAAACTCTTCGGAAAGATGTGGGGGCTGAAACCCAGGATGATCCACTGGTCTTTTGTTGCTGTTATTAGACCAATATTGTCCTACGCCGCCCTGGACTAAGACCGAACAGGTCAAAGCTAGAGTGATACTTGATAAGGTCTACCGCCTGATCTGCGTATCGATCACGGGTGCCATGAGGGCCTGTCCACTCTGGCTTTGGGAGCTATCCTGCACATTCCTTCATTGCACATTTCTATAAGGGAGGAAGCCTGCAGGGGTGCTAGTAGAATACCGCGCATTGCTGTATATAGGGCAGGTGACTTGGTGGGTCACATGCGGATCCTGGAAATCATTAGGAATGATCCATCCATTATGGTGGGTGATCACATGCTGCCTAGTTTGGCATTATATAGGAATTTTAATGTCCTTATACCTGACAGGGACCAATGGGCGGACCAATCCTGGTGGCGTGCATGTGCGGCCCAGGTCTGGTTCACGGATGGTTCGAAACAGGTAAACGGTGATACTGGTGCGGGCATCATGGGTCCGGGTTTCCAAAGGGGCTTGCCAATGGGTAAACAGCCGTCCATATTTCAGGCGGAACTCTACGCCATCATTATATGCGCTGGGGAATGTCTGAGGAGGAGGGCAAGGGGCTTGAGACTTTACATAATGTCAGATAGCCAGGCCGCTCTTAGGGCACTTTCTTCTTTGGAGATAAAGTCAAGGCTGGTCATGGACTGTTTTGCGTCTCTGAATGAGTTAGGGAAATTTTTCGGGGGGCAAATAGTGGGCCCGACTGATATCTATGATCTTCCACCGGGCAGGGTAATGGGCTTTATACGCGGCCTGAACTTGACATGGTAAGACATATGGGCTGCACAAAAGATCCTCTGGGTCGGGGTGCACATGGCCTTCACGTGTATACTACTACTCAAAATCAAAAACTGTTTGCTTGACTGGTTTTTGAAATAAACGATTCAATTTTGCTGCTCCATAACAATAAAATAGTCCACTTGCAAATCGATTAAACACAGTTTATTGAAAGTTAACTGTCAAGCAGCAAAGAGAGTCTTAGAAACATATTTTATTGCAGTCTTAATCATGTAACCCAATTTGACCATAATTTCCATACAATACCATTCCCGAAAATAACTATTGATGCCATAATCTGCGTAAACATATCCAACAAAAATGGAATGCAATAAAGAATGTGATAACAGCAACTTGCGCCCAAAACCTCAAAAGAGTTTGTAACACGAATAAGAAATACTTTTGCGCCCGATCCTGGGCCTTAATAGATGACTTACGTGGCCAGTATAAGCAATTGGAAAAAGACGAAAGAAATACGCATCAACTCATCCAAAAATTAACCCCTTAAAGTGATGGATGTACAAATTAAAAGGGTTGCAAAGTACAAATATCTTGGTAGCATTATAAGCGAAGATGGTGGCATAGCGCTGCTAAAAAAGTAGATAGTGGAATTAAAAAGGCACTTGGGGCGCTCATTGCACTTATACAGCCTAAGAACGAAGATAAACATGTTTAAATTATGCGTCCCGTTATTGGTATTATATGGATGCGAAACATGTTGCATAACCAAGGAAATAAAAAATAGATTTATAATTCGCAGATTGCGAAGAATTTTGGGAATATGGTGGCCTAATAATGGGTGATTTTTTAAGAGTTATAGGAAACTTAAAAAAACACATAAAATTCAGAAAATTGCATGAAATCTTTATTTGAATCCATCTAATTTATTGTTTGAAGATTAGTTCATGCAAATGTTGACCGTGACTGCGCCTCAAATGGTCCATCCGCTTAGTCTAATTTTGGCATACTCTTTCCAACTTTTCGGCCGGTATCTCATGAATAAATGCTTAAATGCTTCAATGCATGTGTGTATAGACATGAGCTTTAACATAGGTTCACAAAAAATAGTCTAAAGGCGATAAATCTTACGATCTCAATAAGTCCATTGTTAAGCGTGCTGTGTGGCACGTGGCACCGTCTTGTTGAAACCACATGTCATGCAAGTCAAGCTCTTGCATTTTGGGCAAAAAAAGTTGGATATCATCTCACGTTAGCGCTCACCATTCACAGTTACGTTACGATTCGCATCATCTTTGAAGAAGTACGGTCCAATGATGCCACCAGCCCATAAACCGCACCAAACTGTGACTTTTTCTGGATGCATTGGTAGCTTTTGCAATGCTTCTGGCTGATCTTCACTCCAAAATCGACAATTCTGCTTATTAACATACCCATTGAGCCAAAAATAAGCTTCGTCTAAAATGGAAGAAGCGCACGATGACCTTTCTTACCAGAGCAGGCATTTTTGATAATAAAATTCAATCATTTGCAAGCGTTGATCGTTTGTAAGACGATTCATGGTTAAATTATAGACCAAACTGAAGATGTTTGACAGTGAATCAAAACACGAAACGTACATCAGCTGTTTAAACCAGTGTTGCCAGAAAGATAAAAGCAAAAAAATCACCCGATAGAATAACACACAAACAGTTTTTGAACCCGTACAAACACGAGGGATGATCGTTTACATCAAATACGGTGGAGAAAGTTTTGATGTATAGGAGTCCGGTGGAAGGGATATCAATACAAGCACTTGCAAATAATCACACAGAAAAAAGTATCAGTACTTTTGGGCGGGCACCTGGCCTTTTAACATAATTCGGGTACACTGAATCCAGTGGTGCTAGCCGTTTTTTTAGGTTAGCTCTGGTTTTCGAGATATGCCGTTATTTCGAAAATGGAGGAAGTTGCACAGCATATATTCGCGTTACTCAAATACGCTTTAGCTTACTGACAAAACTAGAAAAATATTTTTTTTTTTCGAAAAAAATTAGTTTTTTTTGTTTTATCAAAATTTCGAAATTTTTGTTTTTTTAAAAATTCATAAAAGCCGTTGCAGTGGCCAGGCCAAATTTAAGAATTTTATTCAACGGACATATTTGTATGGATGAAATTCTTAAATTTGGCCCCTTCAGCGCCTAGGATGTCCCTAGATTAGTCAAATGTATGACCAACCCCACTTTATTTTTATCTTCGTTATTTATTTCTAACATACCTACCCACTATCTCCATTCCTTAAGGGGGCTCCCGTCCAAAAAAGGCAATACAGGTTCGAAATACATAGAAGAAAAACTGCCATAAATGCCCAGGAGTCGTCCCTAGTGGGATATAACGTATGACCGACCTTAATTTATTTTTTGTCCTAAACATTTTCTCGAGACATACTTGCCCCTTATCGGCACTTCTTAGGGGGGCTCCCATACAAATATTGCGTTTTATGAAATTCTTAAATTAATTAAAAATTTTCGACTTTTGTGAATAAATTCAATTGCTAACAGATTTTAATCATTTATGGCTTGTTTTGTTTGTTGTTTGCCAAAAAAAAATTATGTTTCTAAAACGACTGCGTATCTTAGAAAATTGTATTGCTGAATTTAAGTGCTTTTTTTATTTTTTTCAGTTACGCGATGTTTTTGTTTAAACTTTGATGTTTTTGTTTAAACTTTGATATTGTTACAAGCAGAACTGTTGCTTATAATTCTTATACGTTTAACAGTTTTATTTGGTTTAATATCTTTAGTTTTTCTAAAATCTTTATGGATGAAGTTTCCTGACGATCTGGCTTAAGCAACCAGTGAAATGCGCATAGGAATAGCTTATCCCATCAACAATAAATTTCAGTGTTTTTATCAAGAATAAAAATTGGGAATTAAGCACGATATCCCGACTTAAAAGGTTGTGTCAATATGTCACAGATATAATCATTTTGGTAATAGGTGCGAAATCAACAAATCGTTTGCTTGATTCTATGAATTTAGAATGAATTTACTGATAAGAGACAATTTTAATTTTTTCTACAACCAAACAACATCTTTAACGGAATACATACAGAACTTGGATTATAACCACCTAAAAAAACATCTACCTCAGGACGTAGTAAACAAATTATAAACCACTTTATACTTTTTATTATACATATATTCTTTTGTAACCAATTGCTTATGTAAATACTTCAAAACTCAATTTATTAAAGGCGAAGGCCCTGGCAGCCAGTCCTTTTTTTTCTTTATACATTTTCTGTAAATTTAATTTGCATTAAATAAATATTAATAATAATAATAATAATAATTTTTTCTGTGTAGCAAGGAAGCAGAAGAATAGCCAGGCCAAAATTCACTGGGCGACAAGCCACTTTTAATAAAATAAGCTTACTAAAAGAAAACCAACGAAGACAATAAAGTACACAGTATTGGTGAACTAAGCGAAACAGCTTTGATAAGAGAGAGATGGAAATTACGTATAGACAGCCTATGCCCAGTATAGGGGCGGCTTTGATTCAACTTATTATTTTTATTATTAATCCAAATTTTTAATATTTTTAATTAGGCTTAAGTTCATGAAATTTAATTTTTATTAAATTATTTTTATGAAGAAAGGAATTTTACAACATGAAAATCAATCAAAATTGCTATTGATAATCTTTCATTCTTGACGTGGCTCGGGCTCGAACCCTGGCCGGCAGGTAACCATGACATGTTTCGATCGCAACCACTCGATCTCCTCAGATGGATTTGCCGTCTTACACTCGCAGCCATCGACGACTGCTGACGTCACTAGTCAAACATCAATCCTTAAACCAAACTGTATTTTAACATTTGGTAGATCGAGAAGAATGAAAGATTATCAATAGCAATTTTGATTGATTTTCATGTTGTAAAATTCCTTTCTTCATAAAAATAATTTAATAAAAATTAAATTTCATGAACTTAAGCCTAATTAAAAATATTAAAAATTTGGATTAAAAACCATAAATAGTTCAACAAAATAACCACAATACTAATTATTGTTAAAGCTAAGGCACGAGCTCTATGTGTACATTTGTCCTTCAAGTTGTGCTGAAAAAGGTCAACAGAAAAGAGAAAGACAAAGTGAAAAAACAAAAAAATGTACTTGGACTTCAAGAAAAATTCTTGACGAAAGTACGAAAAAACAGAAGTAAAGGAAAGAACATGTAGAATCGATTGAAATGGATAATCATTCAGGAAAGCAAATTTCGATCTACCAAATGTTAAAATACAGTTTGGTTTAAGGATTGATGTTTGACTAGTGACGTCAGCAGTCGTCGATGGCTGCGAGTGTAAGACGGCAAATCCATCTGAGGAGATCGAGTGGTTGCGATCGAAACATGTCATGGTAACCTGCCGGCCAGGGTTCGAGCCCGAGCCACGTCAAGAATGAAAGATTATCAATAGCAATTTTGATTGATTTTCATGTTGTAAAATTCCTTTCTTCATAAAAATAATTTAATAAAAATTAAATTTCATGAACTTAAGCCTAATTAAAAATATTAAAAATTTGGATTAAAAACCATAAATAGTTCAACAAAATAACCACAATACTAATTATTTTTATTATTATTATTATTATGTTGGTATTGTTTTAAAATTCGGCGACAATGCATTTTACGATAGATTCTTTTTCATGGCAAAATGTTGTGCTGGTTAGTTCCTAATGGAGCATGTGGTCGGGCATGACCGACTGACTATACACGTAGAGAAAAAACATGTTTAAATATGGTCTTCTCCAACAAAACTATTTTTAAAGAAAATTTTTAAAAAATTATGTTTAAAATAACTATATTACTGTCACCAACAACCATATTATTGTTAAATTAGTCCACCATCAAGAAGCAACAATCATATTATGGTTACCTCTAAACATGTTATGGTTAAATATGACAATAATTTGTTTTCAAATTAACAATAGTATTTTCCCCTTTTCTAAGAGCAACATGCTATGGTTGAAAATCAACCATGCTTTTATAAGTCTTAAATATATTTAAGTTATTATCAGGGAAACCATAAATATGCAATTGCATGTTTTTCCTTGTGCGGCCAATGAAGGCAGAAATAATATATTTATCCGTTTTAGAGCTTTTTATGAATTTTGGCATCGATTTGTTATTGCATATTTTACCGTTTGCAGCATTTGTTTGCATAATTTAGTTAAAAGAGCTTTTTTGCAGCATTTTTTAAGTGTATAGCGCATATTTTGCCTTTATAGACATATTTTTATACATATTCAATTTTTTTAGATGCCTACAAGAGCTTTCGCAGCAAATACAATTTTTTTTTTTCGAAAATCTGTTTCTTCAATTTTGTCATCTACATTTAATTTTTACTCTAAAATTGTAAGACAAAGCAGGTTGTCATTAAGGATAAATGTTATGCGATGTGTATCTAGACCAATGTTTTAGTATACCGATCGACTCAGATTCACTTTTTAAAATGGTCTTACGATGTCCATCCGTCGCTAATGTCTATCCCTGTTAGACTTGTGCGCAAAGTACAAGTTCCAAAATTATTGAACATTGTGTCCTCAATTGAGCAATTTTAAATTTTTAGGTCATATTTTTAACATTTTTCAGGGCATATTGTCCAGTTTTTACTGCATATTTAATGCGCATAAAACGTGTTTTTTAGATTATATTTTTGGTTTCCCTGGTTATTATTAACCATAACAAGATTGAAGGCAACCATTATACGGTTGTGGCTTCCTGATGGAGGTCTAATTTAACAATAATATGGTTATCGGTGACAATAATATAGTTATTTTAAACATAATATGCTTAAAATTATCTTTAAAAATAGTTTTGTTGGAGGTGACCATATTCAAACATGTTTTTTGTCTGGGTATAGGCAAACAGTTATGCTGGGTACTCACAGTGCAATCTACATGCAATCTGTTTCAATGCAACCTCAAAATATCAAAACGTTTTGATGTTGATGCAATCTGGAATGAACGAAAATGAATTAAATTCACTAGATTGCGTAAATGTGTTGCATAGTGTGTACCCAGCATTATATATCGGAAGCAATTAGCACCGCGACGCAGATACTTTCTTACTTCTTTTAGTATGTTGAATTGAATTAAATTCAGAAACAAACCAAAAAGTTTTAAAAGGAAACTTATATCGTTTAATCCAAATTTTTCATATTTTAATCAGGCTAAATTTTAATTCATTTCACGTTGTAAAATTCCTTTCTTCATTTAATTATTATATGAAAACTAAATTCAATGATTAAAATATCAAAAAATTAGATTAAAACCATAAACAGTTTTATAAATAAACCACAATACTAATTATTATTGTATTGTTAAGCTATGGAACTCCTCATATAAACCTGTATGTATGTGTAAATCTATCTCATACAGTTATTAATAATGGCTTATATGTACTTATACAGTCATATATGTACAACTGCTGCTAAATATGAGTATCTTTTTCATATTATCATGTTTTTTTTTGTTGTTGTTATATTTTTATAGTTTTTGTGTTTTTTATAACTACAAGGAGTGTGTTTTGCAAATTAAGTGCTATAAGAGTTATAAGAGCTAAATAGAAAACATTTTTTTTTAATGTGTATGTACTTTAAAACAAGTATATAACAGAAAAACCAAAAATAAGTCATGATATCATGTTTGTATATGGAAGCCTATACACATTCTTACATAAATGTAAAAGGTCTTCCAATAGGGACCTCCGAACTATGACAGTGCAAAACTCACTGAAGCTTTTTCCTGCTGGTTTTTTTTTTTAAGTTGCAGGTCTATGCGTATAAGCAAAGTCATCATAATCAATGCCATCCGCCAAAGTCATTTGCACATTTCTGAAGCGGCCCTTCCATAGAATTCGTTGAGATTATTTGTACGCAGCTATAAACATGATGCCATCGATAGGCCTTTCAAAAGAAAACAAAATTTCGATAGCATCCCACATACAATTATTTCTTTTTTTTAAGTTAAAAGATAGAAAGCACTTGATGAAAGACCCTGTACAAGCTTATATTTAAACGTATAAACTAGACTTTGTCGACAACAACCATGTCAGTGTTTAAGTGTTGGCATTTTGCAATGTAATTAAAAAATATGTATTTTATATAGAAAAAAAACCAACAATGATTATGTTAAATATTTATATTTAAAAAACAAATTAAACAAGCAGTGGTTTACGAGCAATAATTTTAATTTGAAAAACTTACAAAATTTTAAATGGGGATAAAAGGATTTTATCTAATGAAAGTTTATAATATATTTGACTATAAATAAGTGAATCTCCTACATATCAACTTCAACTTATCAAATATATAATGCAAACATCCAAACCTATTCACTTCACCGAAGAGTTAAAAAAAATTAGCGGGAGTTCCCGCTGGTTAGAAACCAAAATAATTTTATCAATTTCGAAAAGATTTGAAATTGTTTTGGTACAATAATTAGTATTGTGGTTATTTTGTTGAACTATTTATGGTTTTTAATCCAAATTTTTTTTTTTTTTTTTTTTAATATTTTTAATTAATTAAGTTCATGAAATTTAATTTTTCATTAAATTATTTTTATGAGGAAAGGAATTTTACTACATGAAAATTAATTAAAATTGTTATTGACAATCTTTCATTCTTGACGTGGCTGGGGCTCGAACCCCGGCCGGCAGGTTACCATGACATGTTTCGATTGCAACCACTCAATCTCCTCAGATGGATTTGCCGTCTTACACTCGCAGCCATCGACGACTGCTGACGTCAATAGTCAAACATCAATCCTTAAACCAAATTGTATTCTTACATTTGTTAGATTGAAATTTGCTTTCCTGAATGATTATCCATTTTAATTGATTTTACATGTTTTTTCCTTACTTCTGTTTTTTCGTACTTTTGTCAAGAATTTTTCTTGAAGTCCAAGTACATTTTTTTTTGTTTTTTCATTTTGTCTTTTTCTTTTGTGCTGGTTCACACACGTCAACTTTGAATCGTCAAGTCTTGAGCTTTTAGGAGAGAAGGGAAAAGAGAATGCCATTTCTTTTCCCCTCTCTCCCAAAAACTAAAGACTTGACGAGTCAAACTTGAAGTGTGTGAACCAGCACTTTCTGTTGACCTTTTTCAGCACAACTTGAAGGACAAATGTACACATAGAGCTCGTGCCTTAGCTTTAACAATAATTAGTATTGTGGTTATTTTATTGAACTATTAATGGTTTTTAATCCAAATTTTTTTTTTTTAATATTTTTAATTAGGCTTAAGTTCATGAAATTTAATTTTTCATTAAATTATTTTTATGAAGAAAGGAATTTTACTACATGAAAATTAATTAAAATTGTTATTGACAATCTTTCATTCTTGACGTGGCTGGGGCTCGAACCCCGGCCGGCAGGTTAACATGACATGTTTCGATTGCAACCACTCAAATGTTTTGGTACTTTAAAAAATGTTTGGTTACTTACAAGACTTTAAATTTTAATTGATCTAAAACGCACCCATATGTGGACAAAAAAATGAGAATGTCGTTAAAATAAAAAATGGATTGTTTGGAATAGCTAGAACAGAAGTTTTGAAAGATTTTTTTTAGTAATCATAAGCTAAAAAAAATTTTAAATTTAAATCTTTGACCATCCCAAATTTTATGTAAAACCAAGACTGGCACTTTTTCGTTCTCGTCTTCCAACAAAAATTTAATTTAAATTTGCAATAGTCTCTCTATACTCTGCCTAAAATTGGATAACTTTTTTCTTTATGTCCTAGTTTTAAAAGTAAACTCAATATGCAGATAATCTACCCGTAGGCTGACAAGCAGTGGTCATTTTTTAATAGAATTATGCAACTCAAAAAAAAAAAAAAATATCTATATTTGTTGCAAATTTTTTTCTTTTTCTTTTATTTGTCTCTTGCTAAGAAAACTTTTGTGGCAACAAATTATACCAGTTCTCAGTGTTCCTGTGTACTTTGTTGTAGACATTTTCCTACTTCACAAAAGAACAATATAAAAAAAAAACCGGAAAAGGAGAAAAGGAAGAAGCTTATACATATATAAGGCTTAAGTTTTTTGTTATGGTTAGGACTATATTGTCAATACCGGAAGCTTCTGGATTGCTATTGTCACAGAGTTTTACAGAAAATATACACACATATAAACATATATACCTGTTAACTAGTGTTTATTGTTGCTGGTCTAGCATTTTTTTTTAGATATTTGAATATTTTATCGAACTATAACAAGGATGTGTGACCAATATCTACTACAAAATATTGCATTGTAGGTTAAAATTTAGTGCTGCAGCATTAAAAAAGGCATATAAGAACAATGTTCAATATTTTTCGTCTACCGAAGTAAAAAAGCGCTGTCACTTGCAGCATAATTCATACAGATTAAAGAAAATTTGCATTTCCTCTTTAAAAATACATTGATAGAAGTTTTCTTAAATCTCTTTACCTTTTGTTGAGAAATTCTTTGTGTGTGTAATATTTTTTTTTTAATTTTCAAGGCAAACTGTACTATAACAGCACTACAGTTAGGACTGAAATAGAACAGAATACAACTAGAGCTCAACTGAGCAGAATTAGAACAAAACCACAACAGAGCTAGAGCTTAACTAGAACAAAACTAGAACAGCACTAAAAGGGAATTAGAACCGAACTGGAACTGAACTAGAACAAAACTAGAACAGAACTAGAACAGAACTAGAACAGAACTAGAACAGAACTAAAACAGAACTAGAACAGAACTAGAACAGAACTAGAACAGAACTAGAACAGAAATAGAATAGAACTAGAACAGAACTAGAACACAACTAGAACAGAACTAAACCAGAACTAGAACAGAACTAGAACAGAACTAGAACAGAACTTGAACAGAACTTGAACAGAACTAGAACAGAACTAGAACGAGAACTAGAACAGAACTAAACAGGAACTAGAACAGAACTAGAACAGAACTAGAACAGAACTAGAACAGAACTAGAACAGAACTAGAACAGAACTAGAACAGAACTTGAACAGAACTTGAACAGAACTAGAACAGCACTAGAACTAGAACAGAACTGAACTAAAACATGAACGAGAACTAGAACCGAACTAGAACAGAACTTGAACATAACTAGAACTATAACATAACTAGAACAGAACTAGAAAAGAACTAGAACAGAACAAGAACAGAACTAGGACAGAGCTAGAACAGAACTAGAACAGAACTAGAACAGAACTAGAACAGTACTAGAACAGAACTAGAACAGAACTAGAACAGAACTTGAACAGAACTAGAACAGCACTAGAACTAGAACAGAACTAGAACAGAACTGGAACTGAACTGAACTAAAACAAGAACGAGAACTAGAACCGAACTAGAACATAACTTGAACAGAGCTAGAACAGAACTAAAACAGAACTAGGACAGAGCTAGAACAGAATTTACACTGAACTGGAACAAAACTAGAACTGAACTAGAACAGAACTGAAAAACTAGCACTAGAACGAGAACTAGAACAGAAGAAGAACAGAACTAAAACAGAAGTAGAACAGAACTAGAACAGAACTAGAACAGAACAAGAACAGAACTAGAACAGAACTAAAACAAAACTAGAACAGAACTAGAACAGAAATAAAACAGAACTAGGACAGATCAAGAACAAAACTAGAACTGGAACAGAACAAGAACAGACCTGGAAATAACTACAACAAAACTAGGACAAACTGGACTGGACAAACATCTTGCCACTTAAAGTTTGCACTTGCTGTTTATCATCAAAGAATAACAAAATCTTTTAAATTAAAATTTTGATATTTTATTTCTTGCATAATTGTCATAGATCCTTTTATTATGGTAAAAAGTATTAAAATAATTCCCTGACAACTTCTTGTTTTATTTACAATTTATATCGAGCGTTTTATTCGGACCACCATTTCAATGAGGGGTTTAACTGAGTCAATACCAAAATCTGTACTGAGTTCCTGACTAGTATCCAGAACTTAGATCTTAAGAAAAAATATATAAAAAATGTTTTGTACTGTTATCTGGACTAGAATCTGAACTTAAATCTGAATTAAGATCGATACTTGAATCTAAGCAATAATATAATCTTAACAAAACTAAGCTAGACTTAAATATTATCTATGCTATAATCGAGCTAAAGGCCAGGCTTAAGACCGCCAAAGAAGCCTTTAATTTTTCTAAGATATTCAATAGCCTTTTATTGCTTATGTATACATTTTCTGCCTGTTTTTAGACGACGATGGTAAAATTCTTTCGCTTAGTTTTAAAATAAATAAAAATTATTTTATAGTTATTGATTTTTTTCGTTGGTTTTTTGCTGAAAGTATTTCTTTAATTCCATTTTTTTTTTTCATTTTTCCCCCATCGTATTCTAACAAACCATTTCAACAGTGTGGTAAAGTGCATGAAACCACAAAAATCAAATGACACCCATTCAAAAGAGATTTAAATATAATCAAAGAAAAATAGAATAAAATTTTATAATAATAAAGTATAAAATTAAAGCAATAACAAAAAACTATAAAAAAAAAAAAAAAGTATTTAAAAAATAAATAAAAGAAAATTTTGAGAAAAATATAAAAATCCCAAACTGACACTGATACCTTTTGAAGACTGCAAATAATGCAGGAAAATTGTTATTTTATTTTGCTTTTGAAGAAAATACAAATATTTTAACATTTGAAAAATCAAGTAGAGGTTTAAGAAATTCTTGATTTTTCGTAGCCATCTATTTTAATTTTTCTTCTAGTGAAATTCTGCTTTTCAGTTGTTAAATTCAACTGCAATTTTTCTTAATTTTTTTTTTTTTTTTTTTTGTAGTTCTTTAGCTCTTATTCAAATTTTTATTTTATTTGTGTTAAATGTTTATTGCTTATTTTGCTGGCAACCAATATGTGTCAAATGGAAAACCATTCAATAGTTTTTTAATGCTGCAGCAGCAAAGGGAGAGGAAAAGAGAAGACAGCACCAGAAATAACTGTAGTAGCAATAGCTGTAGCATGCCAATAGCATTAAAAATGGTAGACGTCACAGCAGCAACAATATAAAACTTTTAGTACAAACAGAGAAAGAAATTGAATTTTATTAGAGGAAAAATGGAAAAAATATAAAAAAAAAAAAAAAATAAGAAATTCCCTTGAATAGATAATGTGACAATACCACTGGTGAAAATACCCGCAGAGCATTAATGTATAGTTTATGGTTTCTGAACAGAAGCAAAGAGGGAGTTAGCTACTTGCTGAAAATGACATGAATATAATTTTTATTGCGAAAGGCTGGAGAAACAAAAATAAAACACAAACATTTTTTTTAACATTTAAGTAAATTTAATTTGTTTTTTTTTTTTTTTTAATTTAAGACTTTTTAAAACTATTGATATGTAACTTGTTAATGGGAAATTTTTAAAAGTTTCACTATTTTGGCCTGTTGTTGCAGCATATTGGTGTATGAAACTATTTGTTTTTTTACATCTGAGGTATCAGGTATGTTCAGCAACTTTATTCAAAATTTTACGGCAAATATTTTTCTGGAACATATTAAAGGTCTAACTCGCCTTCATAACGATAGTTTTGGAACTTATTCTTACAAATCGTAAAAAAACACCACTACCCAGGCTGGGAAGGGAAATGAAATGTTATACAGAAATGTTTGCCAAAAACTTATATAATTCTGGAATAAAACTCGAGATGGCAATCAAGAACTTGCATTCGAGTTTAAGTTTTGGATTTGGTGGTTACATATCGGGTGATTTTTTAGCTATTATCTTTTTGGCAACACTAGTTTAAACAGCTGACGCACGTTTCGTGTTTTGTTTCACTGTCAAACATCTTCAGTTTGGTCTATAACTTAACCATGAATCGTCTTACAAACGAACAACGCTTGCAAATTATTTAATTTTAAGTTAAGTTAAGAAAGTTCATCGCGCGCTTCTTCCATTTTATGGTCAGTTTAATCGAACCACTGAAGCGCCTATTCGGTACGTTAATAAGCAGAATTGTTGATTTGGAGTGAAGATCAGCCAGAAGCATTGCAAGAGCTACCAATGCATCCTAAAAAAGTCACAGTTTGGTGCGGTTTGTGGGCTGGTGGCATCATTGGACCGTTCTTCTTTAAAGATGAGCGTTACCGTGAGATGATATCCAATTTGTTTTGCCCAAAATGCAAGAGCTTGACTTGCATGACATGTGGTTTCAACAAGACGGTGCCACATGCCACACAGCACGCTTAACAATGGACTTATTGAAAGGCGAGTTCGGTGATCATTTTATTTCACGTTCGGGACCGGTCAATTGGCCGCCTAGATCGTGCGATTTAACGCCTTTAGACTATTTTTTGTGGGGCTATGATAAAGCTCATGTCTATACACACATGCCCGCTTGGAAGACAACATTGAAGCATTTATGCATGAGATACCGGCCGAAATGTTGAAAAGAGTATGCCAAAATTGGACTAAGCGGATGGACCATTTGAGGCGCAGTCACGGTCAACATTTGCATTAAATAATCTTCAAACATTAAATTATATGGACCGTACGTACTATCGATTCAAATAAAGATTTCATGCCTTTTTTCTGAATATTATGTGTGTTTTTTTAACTTTCCTATAGCTCTTAAAAAATCACCCATTTTATATCACAAAGGCCACCGAAGGTTTCAAAAATAGGACTCCTTTACCACAGGTCCCCATAGAAAGCAGTAGTTTCAAAAGCACTACTGTATCGAAATTTGTTCTGATTTTAGTTTTAAATACCAAAAATCGCTCTACAGAATTTTCGGTGATTCCTGTATAATTTACCGTAGGTAAAATATAAATTAACCATTCATTCATTGATTTAATAATTTAAATTTTTCATTTTTCGGTTATACTAATTTTTATTTTTGTGAATAAAAGAATATTTTTATTTAAATAAAAGTGATTAAATACCCACAAACACTCTGGAAAATTTTAGTTTGGGTTAAACTGTTACATTTTTGAATAATGATAACATTTAACTAATTCCGAAATATAATTGTAGTACGAATGAATATTCAATTGTTAAAAACAATTAATAGAGATTCAAAGAAAGTCGCCGAAAACAATCGGATTACTTTTGATTCTTTTTGATTGTTTTTTGGTAATTGCCAGTAATCCTGATTATTTTTTGATTATTTGTATTCTTGCAAAACTAAAAATATTCGTAATCATAATCATTACTTCACAATTTAAAACAAAAAATTAAATAATTACTAATTTAACGATTACTAATAATTACTTAACAGCAATCGTTTCAGCTCTTGCTGCTTCCAGTTTCCGTGCTCTTGGATGAAATCGGCTGCATAACTTTGTTTTGCTACTTAAGTGGCTCCAAATGATTTTGCGAATTTCTATTGAGTTTGACAACAATCTTAATGAAGTAATGGTTTTAATTCAACATCTTCCAATTTTATTTGTCTAATCTGGGCGGTCATTGTCGTCCCTGTCGAAATCATCATTTCCGAAGAGAAAAAACCATTTTTTCCACGCTGAAGTCGATGACAAAAATTCAAGAATAGTTTCGGTAGTCAATAATTTTTTTTACATTGAAAAAGTATAGCAAATTTTTTTGCAAATAATTCTTTTTTGGCCCAATATTCAGCATTTTTTTTAATGCCCTAAGCCAATGGTTTTCAATCGGTGGGTCGCGGCCACCTTTCTCGGGGGTCGCGAGCTGATCTAAATGAAATACATCGATTTTTTTTTAATATAATTTTAATTCAAAAACATAAAAAAAAAAAAATTAATTCAAAAACAAAAAAGTACTGATATTAACGCGAACGCTGGGCTTGCTTAGTTTTAAATTAAATGCGAAAACGTGGTTGCAATTGTGACACCTAAACAATCAAATCATTTGCTACATTTAATTTATTTCTTTTTTGTTTTGTTTTAATGTTCACCAGTTGTAAAAAAGTAATTTCGCACAGATAATATGTTGAAAATTTAGTTAATATTTTAAGTGCTTTTTAGCTAGCTCGGGGTATTTTGCCTTAAGCTTCGTACAGATGATGGTCAGATCTTACAATGTTGAAATTTTTCTGACAATGGTGCTATTGTCAGATGCATTAATTTTACACATCTGCCAAATGAAAATGAGCTTACAATGTTCAGACAGTTGCAAGAAATTTTTAGGCAATTTTAATGATAACATTGTAAGATCTGACCATCGTCTGTACGAAGCTAAACGCTTTAGGCACAATTAAGAACTATTTTGAGATAAATATTCCATGTTGAGCATACTGTCCGCTGCCAGCTCACATAAATTTTCTTTCAAATGATTGGCAAGATCGGCGAACTCAACGCAGTTAGTTATGAATAGATTTAATACCCAACAATCACCATTATCTTCCTGCAGCTCTTTTGGAAAATAGCGGCATAGGTAGTGTCAATGACTTTTGGTGTTAACCGGTGGATGACTAGGATGGCAACGCTTAGATCTTAAATCTTGCCAGGCTAGGCCGGTAGAGGCTTGAATTCGCCATCCCAATCATCCACAAGCCATTGTCCAAAACAATTTATGTATTGAAAAAAAAATTAATCAAAACAGAACTGAATCAGTACATTCAAATAAGAATGGAAAAAAACAAAAAAAAATGTAAATAGATTAATAAAAAAGTAAAAATAAAAAAAACCCAAGAGGAAATCAAAACCTAGTTTATTTAATGGAATTTTAATAAAAAAAAAACAAAGCCTCTTCTGATTTTCCAATTCCCTGCAATAGTTTGATTCCCGACCATCTCGACCCATCACTTCCTTGGCGGGCAGCTAATGATTTGCTGCCTGGCCTGCCCTCCCACTACCTTGGCAAATCCTTGGCCATTACGTGGATATGCCCCTTAACGCACTTTCTACCTCTACAAGTTTAAATTTAGCTCACTTACCTGTTATTTCTTCACTCCATGTTCAATTTTCTTTCCTCCTCAGGACATTTCCATACTCCAGAAACTCACCCCTCCGAAGATAGAGTCCATAAAAAAAAAAACTGTCCCTCTATCCGTTCAAACAAACCCCCAGGGTAAAAACTAAATTAAAGTCCACCCCCACCCAAAGCGCACAAACAGCCGCAAAAAAAACCTGTCCGAGCTCGGTCTGGTATCCTGAAATAATCTATGGGTGGGATCACCAATAATCCACTTTTTCTCCTTCGGTCCGGACTAAGTCTCGTCCGTATATAAGTCGGTGGTGTGACGAACGTTAGTGACTGGTGGTGAGGTTATGTGTAGAGATGAATGTTTAGGAGTGACTGATAGTGGTGTGGGTATGGATTTGAGTGTGTATGGATGAATCAACGCCCACTCGTATGAGGTTGACTGTATGACACCGATGTTTATGATGTATGTGTGTATGATGGATGTGTGTTCGATGAATGTGTGTTGGTATGATTTATGTACACAGAAAAAATTATTGCCGAATTATTTTCAAACAAACGCTTGTTTGAAAATTTTTTTAATTTCTATAAATTTTTTTACTGATTCAAACAATATTTTTGTTTGATTTTTATTTAGCCAACAAAAATGTGGACAACTCTTCAAAAATATAATAAACGCGTTATTGGTGTCAAGTTTTCATAATTTTGTATGAAATATTTAACGTTCTTTAATGTTGTAGTCTTTTTGCTTTTTTTTTATTTGATCGTAAGCAACACTTCTTTATGTGAAATATAAGAACAACAACAAAAAACACACACAGCCTATTTTTGGACGCTTTAAAAAAGTGCAACTATAAGAAAAACAATAGCAGAAACAACATTACAAGAAACAAAATCCCGTATTCAATTTTTTAAAACTATTTGTTGGTTAAATACATCAAATACAAAAATAGAATGATGACGAAAAACATATCGAGTCGGTCTGCTGCCGTTTTTGGTTACATTTCTTCTTTAGCAAAGGAAAGGATACAGAAACAGAGAGTGATAAAGAAAAAACATTGTGTTGTGTGTATAAATAAGACTTCGTTCAAAAATTATTCCAACAAAAAAAATGTGTCTCAAAGCCAGCCGGCGGCTCTGCTCTGCCGTCATCTTCTCATACAGTGCTTACTTGTGTGCGCGTCATTGCTTGTGCAAAAACTTTTTTTTTTATTTTGAAATTTAGTATATGAATTTCAGTAAACTTTTTGTTTGATTCAGTTAAATTATTTGTTTGAAAAAATCAGTGTTTTTTTTTTCAATAAACAAAATGCAAATAAATTGTTTGAATATGCGAATTTGTTTATAGGACCGATTTCAGACAAAAAATTGTTTGATTCTACAAATTTTTTGTTTGAATTGGAAAAATAATTTTTTCTGTGTAGGGATGGTGTAAACGTTTAGACACGCATAAATTATTTTTTATTCTTTTCTACTTTTTTCTTTCGTTTTTTTTTTTTATTCTTTTAATTTAATGACTTTTTCTACTCAATTTAATTTTCCTTTCCTCTCCTCAAAAAAAAACACAATTTTTCCACTTCAACTCAAAAATTTTATTCTGCACCAAAAAAACGATCCTTCTTTTCTCGACACTTCAAATTCAAAAAAAAAAAAACTTTTCCTCTTCTTCTTTCCTCTTATTTTTTCTCCGTTTTCCCGCCTTTTTACTTTACCTATCGCCATCTTTTTTTTCTCTCCGCACATCTCACACCCCTCTGAACAGCTGTGCAAACTGTCAAAAGGATTATTCTAGCAGTTTGCACGGTTGCATTTTAATGTTAAATCCTCTCCACTCCCATTTACATTAATGTACAACCACCTTCAGCCGTTACAGAGGCATGACAGTAGTTCCTTTTTTAAATTTTGCAACGCTTCTATCATGGTAGGAATAAAATCGCTCACCAATTCATCGGAGGAAGTTTCTGTTGCAACACTTTCAAAGCTGCTGAAAGAATCAAATTCAAGTTGTTGCAAAGATGTTGACCGCATTTAAATTTTTTAAATTAATATGTCAATATCAAAAGCCACTTAGGATTATTAAACAAATTTTCATATAAAGTGAGTCTCATAAATATTTTGCTTATTTTTTTTTACTCCATAAAGATTTAATATATTCCTCAAAATGGAGTTGTTAAATTTTTTGAGAAAATAGTCCATTTATTACGTAGGTGTTACAAAGTAAATATGATAGCAAAATTACAAAAACTTGTAATTTCGTGGCCTTTTTCTGACATTAAAACTATTTTGACCCTAAATTATACTCACAAAAGTATTTTGCTTAAAAAAAAAAAAAAAAAAAATCATTTTATCCTTGCAAATATTGTTATAAATTTGTACATTTTATATAGGCTTGCTTCGCTTATACAATTCAATCATATTTTCGTACGAATATGATAATATTCTCAAAGTTTTTTGATGTTATTTATCTAATTAAAATTATGGACAGACATGTGTATCGGTCAATTCCTTAAGAAAACCTTAACGCGAGTGTTGGTTAAATGGGACTTCCAGCAAGAGGTTTTTATTTTCAACAGGACAACGATACCAAACAAACAGTCTAAGATATTAAACTGTGGATTCTTTATAACACCAAACATTTGCCAACGCCTCCTCAAAGCCCAGGCTTGAACCCAATAGAAAATTAATGGGCGTATTTGGACGAAAAGGTTCGTGCCAAAATTTGGTGGAATCTATACCACGACTATTAGCTGCAGTTTCTAAAAACAACGGATATGCCACAAAGTATTAACTATGACATATCCATTATTATACGGTTAAAGTACGTGATATTTTTTCAAAGCAAAATACTTTTGTGACCTTAAAAATGCACTATGGGGGGTGTGCTGGAAATCGCAAAACGCAAAACGCAAGAATTTTGAGGCTGTTTATAATACACTTTTAATCAAATTTTTATAATTTTTGTTATAAAATTCTGTTTAATAGAAAAATGTTTATATAATATTTGTCATAAAATTCTTTTATTAAAGAAATCTTACTAAAAAACGACTTTTAAAATTCTTGCGTTTTGCGTTTGCGATTTCCAGCACACCCCTGTATATTCTTCTAAAATCTCGTATAAAGAGTATAATAATTAAGATGTTCTCAATTTTTTTTTATAATTTAATTCTTTGTCTTTCTCCTAACACGTTAAAAAAAGGAAATTCCTGTTTAATATAATAAATAAATGGATGGCAAACAAGATTCTTCTAAGAAGTTTATTTTTCTTATTATAGGTGACTTAAAATTAATCTCGTCTAAATTACCTTAATGAATAGGCAACAAGAAATGTCATGTTTTTGCTTTGTTTTCATTGAATTTTCTTTTTTTATAATAATATGTTTAACCTTAGAGCGCAAAAACGTTAAGGGGTATGTTTAACCTTTGAGCGCAAAAACGTTAAGGGGTCGCCAGATTTTATGAAAATCATTTTGGGGCTGCGGCTTCAAAACGGTTGAAAACCACTGCCCTAAGCTATTCGCCGCGAAGCTCTACGCTTGTCTGCAGGAAAGAAACCAGAGTCTCTGGCAAGAATCGAGCCCGCAACCCCGGGGCTGGTAGACTAGCTTACTACCAGCTAGCGTACCGGGGCACTCAATTTACTTATACTTCAAGATGACGCAAAATAATATTTTAATAAATGAAAACCTTAGTTTTAGCTTTCACTTTGCGATTATTAAATGTCAAAGAATTTGTTTTTAATAAAAAAAAAATTATATTCTCCCACTGACCCCTGCTAGAATTAATGATCATACGGGCCCGATTTATGGCTTTTTCTATCACTCTGGCCAGAACTTCCGGCAATCGGTTCGTGTCTTTCTGATGGACATTCTCTTTGAGAACTTTGGGAGTCTGAGGCTTGTTGACGTAAGCGCGTAACTTCAAGAAACCCCACCAAAAGAAGTCTTCAATGGTTAAGCTGTCCACAAACGACTGATTTGTACGTGTGGTTTGTTCGCGTACATTTTTTCCACACACGACGAACAAAACACAATAACCTTAAACGTGAAAGAGAAAACATGAATGGTGAAGCGTTTGATGCAATTGCACTTTTTTTTGATAATTTATTTGTATACACAACAAAAGGTGAAATAAACAAAAAGAAGCAAATAAACGAATGACTGACTTTTAAGATGAAATAGGCGTTCACATGTAATGTTATTACCAAATATTGAAATTACATGTCCGCAATAGATGCAATTTGATGTTTCGTTAAGCACTTAAATTAAAAAAAAAATTTAAAATGTATGCGCACCAGCCCACTAACACAGCGCAACAAATCACAAGAATTATTATTTGTGCGCGCATAGCTCTATTAACAAACCTAAAGGGAAGCGAACTGACACCAAAGTAGTCCCGTTTTAGATATTTGGTGGTAGAGACCGGTTCTAGTTTTAACAATTTCTATGAACTTTTACATGGGGTTGTCATCGTGTTTAGTGACAGTTACTACAATGTAGTATTATTTCAATAAAACAACTCCTAGAATTAAATTCAAGAACCAAATTTTAGAATGTTCCAAGCAATGTGTCACACCACCAATGAATTCACTACTTTTTCTACCTTTCAGTTCTTCATACACCAGTTACATGATTGGTTCTCCTTTCACTGGTCATGAGTTCTTTCTTTTTGTACCTGTTATATTTTCACAACTCCCAGGACCAGTCTGTTGGACCAATTGACACAAATTTCCCGCAGCGAAGTAACAAAACGTCAAACACGAACATATTACACGCACAAATCTTTCTTGTGTGGCCAGCTTTAAAACGGGCGATCTTGACGCCCCTGCAAATTGCCAAAACAAGAAACGCAGCTGCCAAAAATCCAAACAATTATTCCGTATTCTTGAGGTCTTTTTCTTATTGACTTATATTTTGTATCTGCTTTCTTTTCAAATATCAAAGCGAAACTGATATTTACCGCTATTTTCCAAAATTATAGCCCCTGTTTTCATTGACTTAGTGAGAATAACTGGCAGATGTTTTTCCTGATAAATTCAATAAAAGTTATCAAATACACAAACCAAACAAAAAGATTGACTATAAGCTATAAACCTATCGTCACCTAAAATGCAAAAGGGCGTAACAACACTTTTTATTTTTTTTACAGGAAAAGCAAAAAACTTTACAAAATCAGTAACAAAAAGGTGTTGGCGTTGGAGTTTCTTTAATAAAGTCTCCATTGTTGATTGCAGGGATCTAAAATTTTTTGTGAACATGTAGTTTAATTTTTTTGGAGGTTACTTTATTTTGCATTTAAGGTGACGATATTAAGAAAATGTTTTTTAATTAACTTAATTTTACCAAATAATACCCTTGAACAATTCAAATAAGGCCAAATCTGACACGCCTATTATCCTCTTATATCACTTATTTCTAATGCTATCCAAATATTTTATATCATTATTTCATATCACATACAACTTTTTTTATCCTTTTTAATATAATTTAACCAATAATTAAAAATATAGTTTTTACACAACTCATAATTATTGCCGGAATTATTCGTTCTTAGACATTTAGACTTCAACAGTCTACGTGCTAAGCATAACATTAATTTGTAAATTATACAAAACTCATATTTATTTGTTAGATAAATTGCTAGAAAATCATATTAATGTAATTGTCATGTGACAAAATGTCCTTGTACGATGTTAATAACGATCTACAAAATACAAACACATAAATATTAAGTTCAAGTCGTTACATTTAAAATGAATGCAAAACAATTCATGGGAAAGGCGAGGAGACTTATGGACTAAAAGAACTAAAAAAAACTTTATGTATCAAATCAAAACTAGAACCTGATCAAAAATCGACACAAAGCCAGGAGCAAAAGAAGTTGTTAAACCAAAAAAAAACCCTGAAATAAAACCACAATGACAAATAAATAAAGGCTTATTTTTATTAATTATAATTTATGAAAAGAAATTGTCCTTTAATTTAATTTACCGAGCAATAATAACACTGTGCTAGTTGCAAAATTAGACAAGCCGGGCACATGGCGAAATAAAAAAAAATAAATAAAAAAAACAACCATAATATGGTCAAAATTAACCATATTTTGGTCAAAATTAAACATAATAATGGTCAAAACTAACCATATTATGTTCGAAATGAACCATAAAATGGTCAGAATTAACAATAATATGGTCAATGTAAGCCAAATTATGGTTAAAATAAAAAAAATAAATCTCAAAAATCAACCATAATACGGTCAAAATTAACCATATTTTGGTCAGAATTAACAATAATATGGTCAATGTTAGCCATATCACGGTTATTTATTTCATCCATTTTTTCAATTTGATTGTTAAATGTCAAATTATAATTTTATTTAATTTTTTATTCCTGATAGGTGTTACGCTCCACTTTTATAAAAAATCCCCTTTGATTCATATTCCAGCCTGTGACGACCTTTATTACCATTTTTTCTGTTCTACTAGTTTATTCTTCGTAAATTTATGTATTTTAATCAATAATTAAAATAAAATGAATGAGAATTTTAAGCAAACCAAGCCACTTTTGTTAAATGAAAACGACCAGAACGTTGTTAGTATTTAGTTTCCGTGCTTCCAAAACACTAAACATTTTTTACTGTGTAGTGTCTTGCCACGTTATTCTTCTTCTTCCTCTGCTTCACGTACCACTTGGTCTTGCTTCTGACACTCGTTTCGGCAGGCGGTTCTCTGACATTCCAGCTACATGTCCGAACCACCTTGGCTTATTTCGTTCGATTTTTTTGTTCAGCGGTTCAGTATTTAAGCTGGCTCTTATAGTTGCCATTACGTACGAAATACAGTGTCAATAAAATGACAGCTTCAAGATTGGTGTCAGCATTCGATCCTTTTGAGTTGGTTTTCGATCACTTTTTCGCACATTTCGGACGGCATCTCGGCGATAACTTGTCGGATGTTGGTTTTCCAACGTTAACGAATTATCCGCGTAGACAAGGTCTTGGACGTAGCGCCTCAAAAAAAGTCTAACGGCATCCAATCAAATGATCTTGTTGGCCAATTGCCGTTGGCAATTAACATTTTGGAATTTATTGCAGAAAGTTTTCATGCAATAAAGCCAAGTCGGCGGTGTTGTGTGTTGTGGCTCGTGACACTGTCTTGTTTGAACCACATATCATCAAGTTTATAATATTTAATTACAGACCAAAAAAAAGTCGGTTATTATACGGCCATAACGCTCTGAGCCGTGGAATCGACAAATTCGGATTATCCGCTACAATCGCCCCATATTGCGAAATATTGCGAAAATGCACAGGCGTGACTACATCTGTAACGCTTGAAGTCTCTTTAAATTTCTTTAAAATCTTGCAAAGTTCTTGCTTGAAAAGTGGCCACGTTTGAGCAACCACTATTTAGTAGAAAGTTTTAAGTATTTTTCATGTCCTTTGGCTGTTAAACGATCCGAGTTTACTAGGTAAAGCTGGCCACACACTTGTAACTTGTGAGTGTAATTTGCGCGTGCTCGACGTTTTGTTACTTGTTACGTGCGGGAATATTTTAAAATTTTTTCATTTTAGTGTACAACAAAACGTCCAATTGTATCTATTGCGGAATTGTTTAACATACAAACATTTTTTGTATTCAATTTGGTTTTTTTTCCTTTTTTTTAATTATTTTTTGTGTAAACAAATAAATTACCAAAAATGCAATTGCATCGCCCGCTTCACAATTCATGTTTTCTTTAAAGTTGAAGGTAACTATGATTTGTTTATCGTGCGTGGAGAAATGGTACGCTAAAAAATCATACTTACAAATCACTAGTGTGTGGCCAGCTTAAATGATACTTCAGATGACAGATTTTCAGCGTTAAAAAAGCTGCAGTTAAAGTAAACAAACTGCCATTTCTTCCACTTCTTCTTTTGTCATTGGCAAAAAAAAAAAAAAAAACTGTTGCTTTTACTTCCGATTCATTAAATGTAAACAGTCGCTGTCAAACCAACTCAAAAATCGAGGTGTTGTACACAAATTTTTAGTTTAACAGTTTTTGGTTTCGACTGCAGTTTTGTAAACCCTGCAGATATTTAACAGCTGACAGCCTTGCCAGACCGGCGGCTTGAATCCAATAAATCGATAACCCTGTATAATCAGAACTTTAACAACTAGACCTCTATTAGAACTTAATTAAAACTTGAACAAGATAACTAATAAATACAACTAATTTTAAACTAAGCCCCGTATTCAAAAAAAAAAATTTATCAGTTTTGTAAAATAATTTTTTTTTTTTAGTTTTATAAAATTTTTTTTTAATAAATTTTCATAAAGAGTTTGTTTTATAAATATTTTATAAACCTGAAATATTTTTTATAAATATGGCAGTAAATTTTCTTTCGTAACAATATATTAGTTCCTCTCTCTCCTCACTCTCTAACAATGATCTTTTAATTAATATATTTGTAATTTTTCATTTCAGGTAAGTTCCTCTTAATGCTATTCGAATTAAAGTTTCTCTTGACTCAAATCGAATTCGTATACAAATAAACAGGTAATCATCAGTTTTTAATATTTATGTAAAATCCTTATGTATTTAATATTTCCCCAGCTTTTATTTTATTTAACAAAACATACTGATACTTAATATTCCCATATAAGTTTACTCATAACAAGCAAAGAACAAAAAAAAAAAAAAAAAAAAACCAAATAAATTAAGAGTCTAATAATTATAGGAAATACTGACTTCTAATTGTAAATTATCACCCTATAAATTATCATACACACTGTAACTGAGGGACTTTTTATTTGTCTCAATATTCTAAATGAGTTTGTCCTAAATTATGGCCATACGCTACTGCATGTTTGGAGTTGGTAGTGGACGTTGTACACTTTTCACTTTCTCCTTATTTATTGATGATGTTAAATGTTGGTATGTCAGGCGATTTATTGCCATTAAAATGCGATAAATTTAAAACTATAATTGTACAAGTGTGCTAAATTGCTTAGTACTTACGACACATGGCCGAAAATAACTATAAAGTATCTTGTAATTCAGTAAAAATGTGTAAGCTTGAAATAATATTAGAGTATTTAAGAGAAAATTGTAAAATCTGCTATTTTCTTCTTTAAATTTATTTAAACTTTTTCAATAAATTTTATTTCAAAGGTAGAGTTTCAGTTTCTTTTTACGACATGTGTGTATTTGTATGTATGTAAGTATGTTCAAACATTTAATAACAACTGTGACAAAAAGTAATTTTTTACAACTTGTTTCTATATGATTGCTTGTCAAATAATCGCACAAAACTTTTGACATTTTGTCACCTCATTGTTACATGTAATGGCTTAGAAACTTTTCTCAACGGGTCCATTATTTATATACCTACATTTTTTTTTTACTACTGCGCAGTTTATAGGCCAAAGTTTTGATAACGTAGATTTTTGTTAAGTTTTGTTTTGTTTTTAGTTGTTATAAATATTCTCTCTACATGACAACAAACACTCTATTTGTTGGGCTGATTGCTGTTTTCGTGTTTTTTTTTTTTTTTTGCCCTGTCACATATTACCAGGAATCAAGTCAAGTTGAGTTAAGTAGAATGTACTGAAGTGTGACGGAATTCAAAAACTCAGCAGGATTATTACACAAACATAACACAATATGTTGAAGTCAAAAACGAGCTGGAAAGTATACGTGTAGCAAAGTAACAACTCGAAAATGATGCTGTGTGTTTTAAAGTTACAAAAAAATCCTTAAGATTTCGCTTCGAAGAGCAAACAATTAATACAAGAAACAAACACTTAACACACAAGTGGATTACAACTTCCACTCAAACAATAGCAGCCACGTAAGCAACAAAATATACGTCAACAATAGCAGAAACGACGTAGACGACAATACACACGTAGGTAACATCTCACGAGTAAACAACATCACACACGTAAACAATAACACATACACACAAACAACAGCGTAGAAAACAATACTCACGTTACGGATAATTTCCACGTAAACAGTGCTCAAGGAAATGACTACGCACAAGTGAACAACAATACACACATATACGATAAAAAACACAGGGCACACGAGAACTGCAATGCGACACGCGCTTAGCAGCAATACAGACGTGAAGAATAAAATACACGTCAACAGCAACACACAAGTTAACAACAAACCACACGCAAGCAAAACACAAGCGTTAACATTAGCGCACACGTAAACAATAGTAGCCACGTAAGCAGCAACTCATAAGTGAACAACAGCACACACGTGAATAGAAATACACACGTAAACAATAACATACACGTTAATAACAAAAACACACGTAAGCCACATATACAACCAATAACAGCCATGTAACCAGCAACACAAGAGTGTACAGCAACACTCACGTTAATTACACCACACGCATAGACAATAACATACACGTGAATAACAACACACACACACATTATCAACACACGCGGACACAGCAACACAAATGCAAACAATAACCTACACGTAAACAACACAAATGCAAACAATAGCACGTAAACAACACAAATGTTAACAACAACATAAACAAAAACAACACACACGTAGACAACACAAAAGTAAACACCAGCATTCACGTTAACAACACAAACCCGGCGGGAAATTCAGAAGACCTTCTTACGTCGGACCTGCCTTAAACATTTTTTAATTCAACTACTATTCTTGTCTAACTGTTAAAGAAGGCCTCGGCTCTTTCGCATAAAACACCTAGAGAAAAAATATGTTTCAATATGGTTACCTCCAACAAAACTATGTCTAAGGAAAAATTTAAACATATTTTGTTTAATTTAACCCTCTAACCGGCAAGACCGTAAAAATGATTGGATGAAGCCCATATTTTTTTTGGAAGTATATATAGTCAAAACAAACGTAAGTTTTAATTTTCAGGTGTGAAAAACATGTTGGACAGACGCCAGGTGAAAAAAATTAAAGACCGTCTACAGACGGTATTGCCGGTTTGCATGTAAAAAAATAGCACAAAAAAATTTGGTTTATAGAAAAAGTTTTATTAAGACAAATGAGTAAGAAAGTTAAAATACATATTATTTTCGGTGGTGGTAGTCCCAAAAACAATTTTTATCAATCTGACCGCATAAGTGAAGATCGCATTTGGAACAAACGACTTGGGTGTCCGATTTCTTGCAATGTTTGCACCTTTTTTTGGCTTTTCTGCCCACCCAAATAGGAAAGTGATCGACACCATCGAACCGAACATCAGCAACTTGATAAATAGCTCTTTTCCCAACACCTGATGTCTCTGGATGTGGTGATAAAGGCTCATCGAGATTTTGAGCAGATGGTGTTTTGTCTTTGTGCTGCACATCTGTTCATCAACGCATAGTCTAGCTGTTTTTGGGATTGAGTCAAACCGGTTGTTTATTTTGTTGGCCAAAGTGCGGGTGCGGAACAGTGGATCATAGCCCGGTTCACCTTTCTTTTTTCGCTGCGATTCATCTTGAAATGATAAATATTTTTTGATGGCAAAAAATCATTTAGATGCCATACACTTCTGAATCGGCAAGAAGGCATTTTCCACCAATATCTTTCTAAATTAGGAAAGCGGTATACTGACATATACAACATTATGCCGATGTAATGTCTTATTTCAGTAGAATCTGTACTAAACGTTGTGTTTATATTTTCTTCCAGAGCACACCGATTTGTCTCTACAACGATTAATTCAATAATATCATCAGTGAAAAAGTAATTGAAGAACTCCATTGGTGTTTTGAGTTCTTTCACGGCCAACGGAAGTGATGAATCGCCTCGAAAGGCTACCTCGTTCACATGTAAGCACATCGAGCGTTACCGCCATACAAGTTTGGAGAGCTCTTTGGAGTTTTTAGATATTTCATTTAAACCTGTTTATACTGATAAGAAAAGCTTAATACCGCCATACCTCCAACAAAACCACCAGAATTCGGTTGAACAGATGGTCCAGTAGCTTCAGTTATTGGCAATGGAGATCGGGCTCTTTTGAATTTTGAGGATGTTTTTGTTGTGGTTGCAGCTGATGTCGACGGTTCTTGTGTCGCAATGGTTTCGAGCGTTGCTACATCTTCAACGACAGTTACATCAGCCATTGTGCTCAAATTTAGTGAAAAATTAATTGCCTCTACAAAAGCATCAGTGGTGTCGGATATTGCCAAATTTTGAACACATTCTTCTATGGCCTGTTCTGCATTCGCTGGTAGTGTTTCGGTCTCGATATTGTCCAAAACATAGGCAGCGTTAGCCCAGCTGTCTTCGCTATCAAATCTTGTATCTGTGCTGTCTACAGAAATTTCTACAGAATAGATGAACTCGCGCAATTGTTCATCAGACATTTGTTCCAAATTTATCTTTTTTTTATAAGCACGCTTAAGGTGCTATCAGACGGGATGTATTTTACATATGTACTGTCACTTTTCTTACCCATATGTAATTCCGTCTGTATGTCAAAATTTCCATTTTACATACGATTTATAATTTTTGCTATCACACCTGCTTATGTTTTTCCTTATGACATAACCTATAAATGTAAACAAAAGCTGACTTTTGTTTACGTTTCAAAACAAACCAGCTGTATTGTTTATGTTTGCCACAGGAAAATAGAGCGTGTTCTAATCGAAAAAGTTACATATGTATTTCCACATGTATTTTACACATGCAAAGTTTCATATGTATCACACGATGTGTACAACTTTTACAGATGGAAAATTTGACAGTACATATGTAAAATACATCCCGTCTGATAGCACCTTTAGTTAGATCCATCTTTAACACAGTAGTTTAATAAAAGCGTGCAAATAAAAAAACAATAAGCAAAGAATAGTGTTTTTTTAAACAAAAGATAAAAATAACAATGAAAAATAGCGGGATATTTTTGTACACATAAACCGGCAAGACCCTCTAAAGACGGTCTTCACTTTTTCGTTTTAAAAACACAATAATTTAATTTTTTCACATTAAATACATTATTAAACTAAAATAAAACATATTATCTACTTACCGCAAAATTATGAAATCGATCGCTTTACTCTAAATTGGTTTTTTTAATAGTTAAAAAAAATTTAATTTGCGAAATAATTTTCGATGCAAATTTGTTGACTTTTTGCGCTTGATTAATCACAGCTGACAAATGACTTGACAGAATGTGTTGGGAAGCTTACGTGATGTAAAAAAGTGTTGTCAAAGTACAATTTTCACTATTTTTAAGCTTAAAAATTTATAATACAAAAATGGTGCCCTAAAATCGAAGACCGTCTTGAGACGGTCTTGCCGGTTAGAGGGTTAACCATATTATTGTCACCGACAACCATATCATGGTTAAATTAGCCATCCATCAAGAAGCCATAACCATATTATGATTGCCTCCAAATATGTTATGGTTAATAATAGCTAAAATATGTTAAACACTTATAATAGCATGGTTAGTTTTCAACCATTTCATATTTAAGCATAAGATGATGGATGGAGGACTAATTAAACCATAATATGGTAGTCGGTGACAATAATATAGTTAAATTGAACAAAATATGTTTAAATTTTTGGAGGTGACCATATTTAAAAATATTTTTTCTCTACGTAAAGATAAGATACACATTACACATTTGCTTCTATGAAAAAGGTGTTAAAGTTTTTGTACAGTTAAAGTTTTTGTATTTTTTTTTTTTTTTTTTGTTTGCACAAGCAAAAGCAAAATAATTATTTTAACCGTTACCATTCTTATGGACCTACTAAAGAAGCGAGAGCGGTAGACCTACTCCGCAATAACAACGTGTGTTAAAAAGATATGAGTATGGAACGGAGCGAGCAGGCCTTGTAGCTACTTTTTCCAATACAAAAAAAAATGCAAACAACATCCACGTAAACAACAGAACAGTTAATAGCAATAGGAACATTTTAACAACAAAAACAAACAAAAAGACAATAGTTGATCAATTCTACCATGATTTTTAAAGCCAATTGAGCACATAGATAATAACACGGTGAAGAGCAGAAGGAAGGTAGAAAGTTGAGCTATTCAACAACAACTATGAGAAAAATTGCCTAGGTGTTGTTATACTAACTATCCTGAATACACTAAGTAAATAGTCAGGCTCGAGGTCTGTGCAATAATAAGGGTAATAACAATGGTCATTGTGAAAATTTGCAATTCAGTGCATATTATGACTGATGCACACGATCACACTTTTATTTTTTGTGCAAATATGCTTTTTTTCTAAAAATTTATTCTGGCAACACTAAAAACTTCTGGCAGCACTGTAAAAAATCTGCATTTGTTTACAATTCCGAACCGAAAAACACAAAAGTACCGTTATCTAAAAAACAGTACTTAGAAAAAAAATTACAGCGTTTTTGTGTTCAGGAGGTCCTAATTATCTTATCTAGGCATGTGGCTTTCTTGGTATTCTTTGTTATTAATAATTTCTATTGCTTAGTCTATCGAAATACTTGGGAATAAAGATAATACGTCAAAAGATATAAGTTTTTCGTCATCACGTAATGCACTCTGGTTTACCTTATCTCTAAATTGCACGTCACCCCTAACATTAAATTCGGAAATCTCCATTAGCCGGAGAGTAAATTTATGAACATAACGGTATAAGTGGTACCAGATCCTTATGTATTTTCGGCAGGCCATAAATTCTTGGAGCAAAAGCTGCATCTTTTCAATCACAGATATACTATTGCACTTTAGGAGTTCATTGACTAAATAATAATTTTTCTTTTGAACAATTAGAAAAGTGTTCATCATTGTCTCATGGTAATTTTTCTCCATTGCCACTGTGACGTTCCCTTTAGTCCTTATCCATATTATTAAATATTTGCTGCAAAAACTTTCTTCAATTCTCTTAAGAAACTGCATTTTCTATGACTCTTTTCTTTCTTTCAATAACAAACTTACAAAAACTGCATGTACATGAAACAAATTACACTTTTCCATTCGTCTTTCCGCTTTCATCAACAAATTGGCACTTATCGGCTATTAATATCAAAATATATTTTTATTTTTCTTCAAAAAACTTTTTGTTTGCTCCACTGTATTCATTACCAAACGATCTCTTTCATTTACTGCCAGGCCCACAAAGTCGATAAGAACATTTCCTTCGTATATTTTAATTTGTTATTTTGTTTTCAATATAAATATGCGAAAGAAATGTTCAAGTCGACATCGTGGGCCAGGCAGTCAATCTCTCTGGTTTTGTATTAAATTCATGTTTTATTTGGAATATTCGCAAGGTGTAATATCATGTTATATTGTCATAATGTTCTAACATTTTACAATGGTTTAAAAATATTGTTCTTGTACTGTAAACAAAAAGTGTCTTAAATAAATAGAACGTTGCTTGGTATGTTTATTGTGCTGTCGTCATTATCCGAAGAATCCGCATTAGTTTTTTTAAGTCATCGCCGATGATGGTAAAATTTTATCCGGCTAAAATTCGAATCTAACCTGCGGCTAGCAATTTTTGCATAACATCAATTGCGGCGTCAAATTTGATCGGCTAAGGACTCTGCTGTTTAATAAACAAACAAAGTAAAATGTATTTCTGATTTGTGTCAGAAAAATGGAAAGTAGTCAGTTAAGATCTAATTTTATTTGTTAACTCATGAATAAGAATTAAAAAAACATTTAAATTTTTGGTAAATGGTTAGTTTTTATATTTGTTTTAAATCAGCTTATTTAAATTCAAAATAGCACACTGAATTATGAGGGGTTGTTCACAACAGTCGTATTTTTTTTTTTTTTTTTTGTTATTATTTTAAGACTTATGACTTTATGATACCTTGTTAATCCCCCAATTATATTTAGGGCTTAAATTAAATTCTAGGTTATCTTTCAATTCATATAATGGGTGATTTTTTAAGAGCTATAGGAAAGTAAAAAATAACACATAAAATTCAAAAAATTCATGAAATCTTTATTTGAATCGATAGTACGGTCCATATAATTTAATGTTTGAAGATTATTTCATGCAAATGTTGACCGTGACTGCGCCTCAAATGATCTATCCGCTTAGTCCAATTTTGGCATCCTCTTGCAAACATTTCGGCCGGTATCTCATGAATAAATGCTTCAATGTTGTCTTCCAATGCGTCAATTGAAGCGTGCATGTTTATATATACATTAGCTTTAACATAGCCCCACAAAAAATAGTCAAAAGGCGTTAAATCGTACGTTCTAGGCGGCCAATTGACCGGTCCCGAACGTGAAATAAAATGTTCACCGAACTCGCCTCTCAATAAGTCCATTGTTAAGCGTGCTGTGTGGCATGTGGCCCCGTCTTGTTGAAACCACATGTCATGCAAGTCAAGCTCTTGCCTTTTGGGCAAACAAAAGTTGGATATCATCTCACGGTAGCGCTAACCATTCACAGTTACGTTACGATTCGCATCATCTTTGAAGAAGTACGGTCCAATGATGTCACCAGCCCATAAACCGTACCAAACTGTGACTTTTTCTAGATGCATTGGTAGCTCTGGCAATGCTTCTTGCTGATCTTCACTCCAAAATCGACAATTCTGCTTATTAACGTACCCATTGAGCCAAAAATGAGCTTAGTCGCTGAACACAATTTGTCGCGATGAACTTTCTTAACAGAGCACGCATTTTGATAATAAAATTCAATAATTTGCAAGCGTTGTTCGTTTGTAAGAGGATTCATGGTTTAATTATAGAACAAACTCAAGATGTTTGACAGTGAAACAAAACACGAAACGTGCGTCAACTGTTTAAACCAGTGTTGCCAAAAAGATAATAGCTTAACAATCACCCGATACATATATAGATATTTAGATTCAATTCTCTTAAGTTTGTATTAATTTGTTAATTCATTTGAATGCCTTTTAAATATGCCCTGTACATTTACAAAGCAACCATGAATTATTTTATACCTTCAAGTAAAACTATTCGATAATCGTTAGTTAAAACCTGGACAGAAATGAACAAATAAATTTGCAGTAATATCTTTTGCTACTTTGTAACCACACCTGTGTTGCAGGCCACATGAAAAACCTTTTTCGCTGGAATACTTTTATGGATCCATAAATTCATACACATGTATAAAAAACACTTTTTCAAACAAATAGATATGGGCATGTCCAGCAAAAAGTCTACTTTTTGCAAGTAGCTTAACTTGTTTCTTAAATATTTTTATGCTTAACTTTCTTTTCTATATATTTTGGTGTAAAGCGCAACTAGCTCTACATTAAATAACAAAAGGGATAACATTTGAACCACATGGGCCCAAAATACAAGTTTATTTGCTTGCTGGCGTTACGTTACAAACAGTAGACTTTTTGCTAGAAATGCCCATCTGCAGTTTTGTTTTTCTTTCGGTTAACAATTGTGTTTGAGTGTTCATTTTTATTGACTTGCCATAAACACATGCAAACGTTTGTGTTTTCTATTAAAAGTTTACGTTTCTGTAGCATTTTATTACTAGATATACTTTTCTATTTACCTTTATGTAAATTCATTTATTTTTTCTTTGCCTGTTTCCTACAATATTTATAGTTGACAACAATGTTGCTGCAGCAATTGTTTAAAAAAAGACGTTTATTTGCTGTGCGGCATTGTGAGAGTGTGTGAATGCATTCAGGGAAACAAGCAGGAATATGTCTAAAAGCTTGCAGAGGCAGTAGAAATAAGCGAAGCAAAACCACATTTTCAAAAATAGCGTTTTATTGTTTCAGTATGTTTTTTGTTTGCTTTGGTTCTTGTATTTATTTCTGTACATAAGTGGCATTTCCGTATCCTTTTGGATTCAAACTCAAGACATTTTTCAAAGAATTTTTAAGGGTTTAAATAAATTTTTCTAAACATTTTCAACATAGTTTAGAGTTTAAATTAGGGATTGCTGTTCGGTTTTAACCGAAATCGAAACCGCGGTTTTAAGTGCCTAAAAAGCGAAACCGAAAACCGTCAACAAAACTCGGTTATAGATTTTACTTTAACAACATATTTATGCTTGAAGAAATTGAAAATTATAAATTAAACTCGTGCTTCATATACAAAATTTTTATACATATCAGCCTGCAACAATGATAAGTTATTTCAAAATTCTTAAAATTCAAAATAAGTACATACTAAGAAAAACAAATGTTATCTTTTTTACTCTTAAGTGGACGCATAATTTGTCCAGCGGTAACTAGAATGAGTAAAGAGGCCTAATTGAAGGCCTTATTTAGCAGTCACTAGCAATCAGAAGCCCTTTTAGCCGCATTCAAAACTTATTTATTTTTTACACAGGTTGTCATTGGGCGCAAGGCCTTCCACACTTCCTTTAATTACAACTTCGATCCCTTCCCAAAGAAGGGAGTAAGGAAGGTCACTAAAAATAAAAAGTAAATAAAACTGAACACCTTCCGTTCTCCCTTCTCAAAGAAGGGAGTAGCGAATGTGTACAGAATATTCTAGAAGGTCTTTTAAAAAGAAGTTTATACCTTCTAGAAGGCATACTTCTGAAGGTAGGATATCATGCGAAGCGAATCTTTAAGAAAGGAGTATAGAGGCCTTCAAAAAGGCCTGCCACTTGCAGTCCTTTCAATATTCACCGCTGGGGTGTGGCACAAACTACCACCTAGAGTTTTTGTGACTATTGAAAAAACTCACACTAATGATCCCCTGGGCAAGTCTGGGACTACTTTTATATGTATGGAGTTTTATGGCTTTAGCAGGAACATTTTGTTGGGAAATAGAATAATTCTTCGAAAAACAATACATATTTATAATTATGTAAATCACTATTAACAGGGTTTAAAAACTGCAGACAAAGCCAAAAACTGTCGAACAAAAAACGAACATTTTTAAACAACTTTTTGAGTTGGTTTGATAAAGCAAAGTTATCAGCCATGTTATGGAAAAAGAATACATATGAGTGCAATTGGAATCAAAAGAATTTACAAAAAAAGGTCCTGGCTTAAAAGTGTATAAAAAAAAATCCTCTTATATAGTATACATTGAATTCTTATCTTTACCAGAACTTCTCTTAAAATCAGGAAAAACTGCGGTGATTTTTAAAAAAAATCTAACGGAGAACCTACATCAACGATCATCACGCTATGCCCACAGGGGCCGAGCACTTTTTGTGAATTTCACACACACAATACGAATGTTAACGAAACAGTTAAAAAACTAAACACATAGTGAATGTCTCAAACGAGTAAATTTATTTTCCTCTCTTTTCCAGAATTGGTGTTTCATTGCACACAATACCCTGCAAATAAAATTGGACCAACTGATCCATTTTGTTAAATTGACTACTCCATCGACTGGTCCGATGTAATGCAAGCATGGACCATGTCATTATTAAAAAGTGTTTGTAGTGAGACGATATTTCTTCGTATTTTAACGACGTGCTTTCGTTTTTAAACGACTTCAAAACTAATCCTCTTGAGTATACCATGGAGTAGTTTTAAAACTACTCCTTAGTGATCCAAAGGTGGGTTATATGGTCCTGCCCTAGGACATCGTAATGTCAAATATACCATGTTTTTCCATACGTTTGGGTAACTTTTGGACTAGTCCTGGTCCTTTGTGGGCTACTCTTTACAAGCGTGTTTGGGCTGGCCCTATTATTTGCAGGGTATGCACTCACCACTGCATACACATTTTTAACTGTCTCTTTTTGTGGTGACCGCTGATCTACATCGATTAAAATTTCACTCGATTTTAAGAAATAATAAATTGGTTTAAAGTGTTTTTTATAACTGGCTGGCACCTCTTACCTCTCTTTTTCGGTTTATTAATAAAATAAAAGTATGAGTTTAATTAGAGATGTTTGTTTTTTCCCATTGGATAAAATGATTTGAATTCTTCGAGTAATTCGAATAATTTCAACCCTTTATTCGATTAATCGAGCAATTTTGAAATTTAAAAATCGATTAATTTCTTACTCGAACAAAACCAAAGTCGAATAATTGGATACTCTAGTAAATAGCTATATAAAAGCTCAATGCGGCACGGCACGTGTTACGCGGAAAGATGTATTTACTAAATATGGCTTGAACCATGAATATTTTGCATGATTCTCGTCCAAGCCAAAAATTACTTATTCCAAAATATATGTGTGGCTTGGTTTAAGCAAAATGTTTCTTTATTTGAGAAACATTTTACTATATAAGAACAAAATAAGTTAAAATCAAAAAATTTTTGGCTTGGACGTGAATCATGCTAAATAAGTAAATATTTCTTTCCGTGTAGAATTAAGATATCGATTTTAAATTTTTACAGAATCATCTTCCTGCTATATTAAACCATTAAAAGGCATTGCTTAAAAAAAGGAGTTTAATATTTCATGGCAACTCCACAGTCCTGATATTAACATTCTAACTTAACTTTCCTAACTTTCATTTGAGACGTCACAAAACTTCCAGTCGACTAAAATGGAGTTAGCACCAGGTGACGTCGACTTTAAAGACCCGTAGAAAACACCAACTGACTGTAATCGATTATTGGCAATAAGGCCTAAGATAATCAAACTTATTATGAAAGTCGACGGTACCTGAACAGTGATGGTATTTTCTGAGTCGTTATTGACAATAATCGATTACTATTGACAGTCAATTGATATTTTCTAAGGCGCTTTTAAGTCGAGTAAAATTCTCCCTGTTTTGGTCGACAGGATATTTTGCGACGAATCAAAAGAAAGTTAAAGAATTTTAAATGAAATGTAAACATATTTATTGAATACGTTTAAAATAAAAAATGCAAATTTAAGAGAGGTTATGGGCACAAATTTTATTATTAGTTAATTTATAGCGAAAATTCGGGAACATTTTTAATATAAGAAAACTAAAACTATAAGTAATGGCAAAAATTCGGTAAAAATACCTAAATAAGCGGAAATTCGCAAAAATTTGCTAATAGCGGCATGATAGAAAAGTCTTATATTTATTAAAAAACGTTAAAGCTATAAAGAATCAGAAAAGTTACAGTTGTCTCTTAGCGGAAACATGGCAAAAATTCGCGAAACAATTTAAAATTGGAAACAAACTCTACACTTTATTTGATAAAGCTTAATCGGTTAAAAAAATATCGACCCCTTTGCGCGAAATTATCGTATGTGCCAACCAATTTTTTGAAATTGAGTTTTTAATGCAATCTGGTTCTACATTCAAAGAGACGTCACCTGACAAAATATTGTAGGCGAGCTCCGCTTAGTTGCTCCAGAAAGAACATGTATATTTTTATTTTGATATTGCAAGCGAAAGCAGAGAAAAGAAGAAAAATGGCTGTCCTGTAAAATTTGGTTTTTGTAGCATACGATAATTTCGCGCAAATGGGTCGATATGTCGGAAAATACCGTTAAAATGTTGAGATATAATGATGAAGAACAAAAACATAAAAAGAGATGTAATTTTTTTTCCAAATTCTCGATAAATAGTCGACGTCAACACAACATTCTTATAAAATACCAAATTAACCAAAAACAATTATTGTTCCGCTGTCGCCGAATCGCTCCAATATCGACTTTCATAAGGGGTGAATGTGTCTTACTTGACAAAGCTTTGGGGGTTTTTTTTTAGTTAATAATTTCATTAGGTGCGTACATTTACTTAACTTACACACTTGCAACGAAAGTGTAATTAAAAATATATCAAATAATTATTAGTATTGTGGTTATTTTATTGAACTATTTATGGTTTTTAATCCAAATTTTTAATATTTTTTAATTAGGCTTAAGTTCATTAAATTTAATTTTCATTAAATTATTTTTATGAAGAAAGGAATTTTACAACATGAAAATCAATTTAAATTTACTGATAATTTTTCATTCTTTGACTCAATCTGGGCTCGAACCCAGGTGTTTACGGACAGGTTACCCTGACATGTTTCGATTGCAACCACTCAATCTCCTCAGAGGGGAAGTAAAGGAATAACATGTTAAAATAAATTAAAATGGATAATCATTCAAAAGCAAATTTCGATCTACCAAAGGTTGAATACAATTTGGTTTAAGGATTGATGTTTGACTAATGACGTCAGCAGTCGTCGATGGCTGCGAGTGTTAAACGGCAAGCCCGTTTAAAACAAATAAAAAAAGCTTTACAAGCAACAGCCAGAAAGTTAGGCATATCTATCGACAGCGTTCAGCTGTAAGATACGAGATTATTTCTTCCTGAATTTAATTGTTTTTAAATTTTTGCACAAGGATATTTTTCTTAAATTTTGGGAAAAAACAATATTTCCTTTTTGAAACAGTTTGAATTTAACGGCCAATTTCAGCTAAAACTAACTATTACTTTAACTTCCAGTTAACAAAACGTTTTTGAATTTTTTTTAACAGTAGATAATTTTAACTGAACTTGTTGAAATTTGTCGTAAATGTTATAAAAAGGGCTGGTTAAAAAGTTCCTGCTAGTAAAAATTTAAAACAAATTTTTTTTGTTCTCAAATTTGTACGCTCTTTTTTTCACTCTCTCGTTGCAAGTTTTTCGAGTACAAGAACAAATACTAGTTACAAGAATTGGAAACAGGCAATTGTCATACGTCTTTTCAAAATTTAAATTTCAAAAGAAAAAAAGTTTTGTTTATTACGTTAAGGCAACGTACTAACGGGATTATGGGAGGCAAATAAACACACTCTCCTATCTTCGTAGTAAAAAGCCCGAGTGGAGAAGGAGGACATAAAAACCTTAAGGTAAACAAAATCAAATAACAATATTTGGTGACATATTTCTGTACAACATTGGAAATTACAAAAAAAAAAAAAATCGAAAAGCAAGCATATGTACAAACAAATAATATTTTTATTTGTAGCAGGTATTTCTTTATTTACCTTTTTTATGACATTTACAACGAAACTACAAAATCTATTTTATTTTTTTTCTAAATAACATATACAAGGAAAAACCATAAAAATGTTTGTTATAAATAAATTGTCTCCCGAGTACAGGCGAAAATATGTAAACGATACTTAAACAGATGTACAAACATCACAACCAATCCAAACACAGACCACGCATCTGTACCCAGCAAGAAAAATAAAGAGCACGGACGCCTTCTAAAAGGCCTCTTTTCACCATCTTTTGGTTTTACAAAGCCTGTTCGCTCCATTCGATCCTCAAATCTTTATAACAAATGTTTTAATAGCAGGATAGGCCTTCCGCGCTCGCTTCTTTCGCAGTTGCATAAGAATGGTAACTGGATCAAAAAAAAAAAATATATTCCTTTTTTTTTGGTTTCGCAAAAAAAACACAATATATGGGGGCATATCCGTCAGAAGGTCCACCGTGACCGAAAATTTAAAAGTTATTAAAAGCTGATTATTTTACGATATTGTTATAGAGAAATATTTAGATTTTACTAATTTTATATATTTACCCATAAATTTGTCCACTTAGAGGTTGTGCAAACGTAATTTCTTATTTGTGAGAATTTTTTATTGTATGTTTTCTTTAATATTATCTTCCTGAAAAGAGGTGATATTTGATGAAAATTATTCCAAAAAAATTTCTTACATGGTCTGTAATCTAAAGAAGAGTTCAAAGAGAATATGTTATTCAGATTAGCGGTCAATTTTCATTTTGTTTTAATCATTATTCAGTTCAATTATTATGGAAAAAATTTCACGTTCGAAATGTCACGTATCGACCCAGATTTTGGCTTAAAAAAATGAAAATACAGAAGATTTTGGAATCTAATCAAAGACATTTTAATGTTACATTGCTACGTAAAATTCTCAAAGTAGTTTGACTCAAAAATTGTGCCAGGTTTTGCTTAATTACGCCTTTTTATACATGGCCTCAAAAACTTCTTCTATTTTTTTCACGTTCGAACCGCTACTTCTTTTACCATTGTCTTTGGCCGAGAATCGCGCCCTCCATAAACTTTAGCATAGATAACAGTGCTTTCTTAGTGCTATTATTTAAGGGTTAAGAGAACGTAAAAATATTTGTTGCTTAAAATGTTATTGCATTTTTGATGCGTACGACTATCACGTTCAACACTTTGGATTTACCCATATGTAACTACTTCTCTTCTACCTTCTCATAGAAGGGAATGTGGAATGTGTATCTTATCTTTCCCAATAAAATGTTCATCATTTTGCGAAACACTAATAGTTCGTTTAAAAAAATAAGCGCAGAATTGTGCGCTACGCAATTAGACATGCAGAGATGCAGCAAAGTAAGTTAACGAATCTGAACAAATTTTACCAAAAAAAAAAAAAAAAAATAATGTTCAAGTGCTAAAGCAATTCCTTACTACGAAGCAGGTTTGTAAGGGAGAACACTTAAAAATAACTGCAACAAAAGATACAGTGTGTACAGCTGATAGCAACACTCGCCAGTTTTTATATGCGTTGAATAAAGCGCTTTTTATGTCAACAATGTATTACTTCATGGTAAGAACTTACCATATAAAATTCATGCCTTCCATTAGCAAAATGGTAAGCGCGAATTTTACATTTCCCCTTACAAACCTGCTTCGTTTGAAGCTCAATTTTTTATTGGGTTAATACGAAAGACCATAGGCCTTCTATGAGGCATTCTTTATTTTAATTGTTGTTTTTTTTAATTGTTGTTTTATTTAACTGTTTTCCAATGCAACAAGATTTATAATCGTATAATTAAAGGAAAGGATTTTTTATATAATTTAACCCATATCGTCCCAATTTTTCGAACAGTAAATTTTACGGGTTTTTGTAATTTTTTTACTCTTTTTAGGTAAGACAATGAACTAATTTTTTCAAAAAACAATTATATATTGTAAGTGGTTAGCTACAAATATAAAAATAAAATTTCTTACCCACTTCACTCCTCCCCTGTTTAACAAGGGGGAAGAAAAACATTAATTTTAGCATATTTTTAAAACTGAAAACTTTGTATAAAATATAAAAAAATAAAAAGAGTGAAAATGTTGTTCCATTGAAAAACGATTAAACTTTCAACAACAGCAAAAACATTAATGTGTTTTTCAATTGTGTTCTTGTTATTTGACTTTTAAAAGCCGTGTTCGATTTTTCGAACACTGGGCACTATTTAGCACTTTTGGTTTTTCTCTAAAAGGCTAACTGAATCATCGCATATAACCCTTTTCCTCCACGCATTTGAATAAACGGAAAAAAATGTATTCTGTTTTTTCTGAACAATAAAAAGCTTATGAATAATCAGCGTTCTGTGAGTAATGTATTTGGTGCGATTTGAGGAACTTACGGTGCATAAAATGTTAGCGATTCTAATGCTGACATCAGTGTTGATGATAATGTTACTGATGAAACATGGATCCCTTATAATGTAAATACAGACGCACAAGAAAGTTATGAAAGCTCATGTAATCCAAACACTTTCCCTAACAAGAATGACCAAACAAGTACACCAGTTAAGCAATCATACTCCTCGGACCACCCCGATACAGCGCAACTATCATCAGTTTTTAGATCCAAAATAGCAAACAGGCACGTTATATTGAAAAGTTTATCATTTCCGATAACTTCCATAACACCATTGCAATATTGTAAAAGCTTATTTCTAAAAAATACACCGAGGAAGTTGTGAAACAAACTGAAATATATGTATGTATGTGTTGAGTAAACTGATCATGGCGTTACGTACCAGCAGATATGAAAAGATTTGACTGGTGCGCGATCATGATGGGGTGTCTCAGTTTTATAACTCCATGTCCCGCGATAAGTTTTTACAGCTCCGTTCAAATGCACATTTTGAATATAACTCCACACCACACTTGACAAATAAGTTTTGGAGAGTTCAACCAAAAAATGGTGTTATGAATTGGCAACAGATATCTCGAATTACTTAATTGATGGGCAGATGATATTTTTTACGGGAAGATGTCTTGTACTTGAAGTAATTGAGCCAAACCACAATCCGTTGGGCTGAGAAATCTTGTCTGTGCTACTTTAAGAGTTGGCTTAGTGAACTTTTAAATATTTGTAGATTAAAGATTGGGGTCTTGATCATGGACCGTTTTTATCCATTAATATATATTTCGGACCGACTTTGTACACAAATACTACTGTTTGAAGCATTACACCAGATGGGTTGGTAGCAACAGGTACAATATGGCAAATACAGTATAAAATTCCCTTTGGACAAAGAAATGAGTCGGGGCGAATATCCTAATTTACTAATATCGAAATTGTAGCTGTTGTGAAATGGAAGGACACATAGGCAGTGATAGTCAGTAACATTTCTGGTAGTTAGATATGCAATCAGTGCGAGGTTGCGATTTAAATTCCCGCCGGAGACCGGTCTCCGGCAGACAAGCGTAGAGCTTCTCGGGATTAGCATAGGGGTAAAAAGTAAATGTGGAAAGGATCCTGTAAGAAAAATTAGTAGATAGAACAAAAACTTGAAACTCCTCTGATTATATTCTTTATTTCTTATAAAGTAGTAAAGTATCTGAATTTTTTAAGTTTAATAACCGCTAGAAAAGTTCCAAGCTATGTTTTATCACTTCGAAGATTCTTTGCAGATATTGACCTAGACCGCACAATTGTGCAATGTCCTGCTTGTCAAAAAGGACCCTGTAGGAATATTTTATGGGTCTATCTTATACAAAAAACAAAAATATTTTGTTTGATTTTTATGATTAAGGGTTATTTGAAAGCAATTTAAAGCTTGGGTCTGAAAGGGATAATCGGCCTACTACAGCTGTAGCTGAGAGTGTAATCATTGGTCTAAATTTTTTCAAAATTGAGGAAAATCAGAATGTTACCCACAACGGTAACCTCGCACCATAATTTTTTTTTGTTAGGACCAGCACTCAGGGGATAGGTTATGGAAAGGAGAGAAGAGGTAGTAGTGCCTGTGAACATTCGAGTTGAATTTATTAATGTTGACAGTGAGAGGGAAGACTTCAGCAGGAATGTTATTCCACATACGAGCAGTCCGGCCAAAAATCGAATTTTCCTTGTAATGCATTGTACAACTTACAGGCCAATCGACCACAAAAGGGTGGCCTCTTGTATCATTCATGTTCTGAAGCATTTAGAAAAATAAAAATAGAAATAGTAGGAGAGAGAACGGAACCTTGCGGCAACCCGGAATAAATTTTGATATCGTTTGACGAAACCCTATCTAAAACAAATCGTATAGTGCGATCTATGATAAAATTCTATATAAATCGAGAGAAATTCTCACCGAGACCCAATGCAATAAATTTTGAGAAAAGTGCACCATACCAGACTCTTTCAAACGCCTTGAAAATATCTTAAGCAATAACGTTACTTTCGTCAAAATATTAAATGGAACAGCACCAGAATAGCAACCTGAAAATCAAGCGAATGGTCGCGGTGTGATCTGGTTTCAACAAAACTGCGCTACGAACCATACATTTTGGTGAGCACATAATTTCATGTTTTGCTATGGTTAATTTTCCACATAGATCTTGCGATATCACACCTTAGACCATTTTCTCTGAGTATATGTAATGGCTGTCTTCAGGAATAAGTCAGCTACGATTGACGCTTTGGAAGCCAACATTTCTCGTGTTATTCGCTAGATACCAGTCGCTATGCTCGAATTAGTTGCCCGAAATTGGACCTTCCGAATCGACCACCTCAGACGTAGTCATGGCCAACATTTCCATGATATATTTTCATACAGTTAATGCCATAAATTATTCTTTTAACCGATAAAAAAAATTTCAAGTTTACTTTCAAATGTATGTGAATGTTATGAAATTTAGATGAATCACCCGATTTATCTATTAACCATGTTTTTATTATCAATGTTCATCGCGGTCCTGTGCGAGTCGGATAATCGAGGTTCAACTGTATATTTTTAATTTTAATAAATGCCTTGTTCTATTTTTCTTTAATAAAATAAAAGTATTTAGAGTCAGTTTATTAGAAATTTAGGTTTTCTATATTAACAATCTATAGGAGCAATAAAATAAATCTGGCACTATTTAGCCAAATGTTCGATTAATCGAAAACTTTTTTTCTCAAAAACAAAAAATCTTAAAAAAAATTGGACTTCAGATTCGTGTTTTCTAGTCTCAAATTATCTATTAACCACCAAGTTTTATAAAGTTACTCGAAAAAAAATCGCTGGGAGGAAATGGGTTAATAAGTTTACTAGAACATAAAAAAATAAATTAAAATATATTAAAATTTAAAAATTAATTATACAAAAATTAATACAAAAAATTAACCCATATCGTCCCAATGTTCGATTTTTCGAACAGTAAATTTTACGCGTTTTTGTAATTTTTTTACTCTTTTTAGGTAAGACAAAGAACTAATTTTTTTAAACAATTATATATTGTAAGTGGTTAGCTACAAATATAAAAATAAAAGTTCTTACCCACTTCACTCCTCCCTTGTATAACAAGGGGGAAGAAAAACCCTTAATTTTAGCATCATTTTAAAAACTGAAAACTTTGTATAAAATATAAAAAAATTAAAAAAGTGAAAATGTAGTTCCATTAAAAAACGATTAAACTTTCAACAACAGCAAAACAATTTCCGCGTTTTTCAATTGCGTTTTTGTTATTTGACTTGAAAAAGCAGTGTTCGATTTTTCGAACACTGGGTACTATTGAGCACTTTTGTTTTTTCTCTGAAATGCTAACTAAATCATCGCATATTACCATAATATAAATTTTTCACGCATTTGAATAAACGGAAATATATTTATTTTGTTTTTGCTGATCAATAAAAAGTTAATGCACAATCAGCGCTCTGTGAGAAATGTTTTTCGTGAGATTCGAGGAACTTACGGTGCGCATAATCGGCCTACTGAAACCACAATTGCAAACATCATTCGCAGTATTGAGTCTAAGTTTACATTGGTGGATGATATTCGACCGGTTAGACCACATCCAGTACGTAGTGAAGTCAATATAACAGCTGTAGCTGCGAGTGTAATTTTTCAAAATGGAGGAAAATCAGAGCACTTAGGGGATGACCCCTACTATTGCATTGCAGCGGGTTGGAACTAGGAAAATATGTTATGGGAAGGAGAAAAGAGGTAGTAGTACCTGTGAACAGTCCATTTGAATTTATTCATGTTGACAGTGAGAGGGAAGACTTCAGCAGGAAGGTTATTCCACATACGAACAGTCCTGCCATGAAATGAATCCCTGTAACGCGTTGTACAATTTACCGGTCAATCGACCACAAAAGTATGGGCTTTTGAGGAAAAACGTGTATTACGAACAAACGTACGGGTTTCGGTCTCGGCCAAGTGTATCATTCATGTTGTGACTCATACCACCAACATCGGACACGCTTGGTCTATAATCAAATGGTTACGAATGGCACGGGTTGCTGTCATTAGAAAAAGAGTAGATAGGGTTGGAAGTTTGACATAGGAGGTCCAATTTTGAACTCGTTTGACGAAACTCCATCTATAACAACTCGTATTGTGCGATCTCTGAGAAAACTCAATATTAATCGAGAGAAATTATCACCGACACCAAATGCAACAAGTTTTGACAAGAGTGCAACATGTCAGACTCTGTCAGACTTGGAAATATCTTTAGAAATTCCCTTACTTTCGCCAAAATGATAACAGGGACAGTAGGTATCCAGTAGAGCAATCTGAAAATCAAACGAATGATCTTGGTGAGATCTTGTTTCAACAGGACGGCACTTTGAGCCATACATTTTAATTTAATTTCATGATTTGCTTTGGTAAATTAGCCACCTAGATCGTGCGATATCACACCTTAGACTACTTTCTCTGTGAATATGTAATGTCTGGGGTCTTCCGGAATAAGTCAGCTACGATTGACGTTTTGGAAGCTAACATTACTCGTGTTATTCGCGAAATACTAGCCGCTATGCTCGAATGAATCGCCCAAAATTGGACGATCCGAATGGACCACCTCAGACAAAGTCATGTCCAACATTTCCATGATATCATTTACATACAGTTAATGCCATAAATTTTTATTTTAACTGATAATAAATATATCAAGTTCACGATGAATCACCCGATATATCTATAAACCAGTTTTTTTTTTTGTTATCAATGCTCAGCCCGGTCCTGTGCGAGTCGGATAATCGAGGTTCAACTGCATATTTTTAATTTAACTAAATTCTTTGTTCTAGTTTTCTTTGATTTAATAAAATTAATTAGTTTCAGTTTATAAAAAACTTTGTTTTCTTTTTTTACATTATATGGGAACAATAAAAAAAAAATGTTGAATAGTGCCCAATGTTCGATTAATCGAACACCATTTTTCTCAAAAACAAAAAATTTTGACTTCAGATTCGTGTTTTCTAGTCCCAAATTACCTATAAACCACCAAGTTTTATAAAATTGCTCAAAAAAAAAATCGCTGGGACGATATGGGTTAACAACATGAAAAATTAAAAAGCAAAGTAGAAAAGTGTTATTATGCGTAATAATTGAAGAGTTATTTTTTAAAGTGCAGAGCGTTGCTTATAAATTGAATGGACGAAAGTAGTGTGTTCCAAAGACGGACAGAATGAACATAAAATTGCCAACACAGATATTAAACTTTGATGTCTGATGTGTATAAAGTGATTTTATCTTCTAGAACCTGTAAATTGAATTTTCTCTAAAGGTATGGTGGTTCACGGGTACATAAGATTTTGTGTAATAGGATCAAGGTCCTTATTTTTAACAAATTTATTTAGCAGATACATAGGAAATATTGGTATTTAAATAAAAAAAAATTTAAGCAAGCCTTTAATAAGGCCTGAAGTAAGAAAGCCTTTGGAGTTTTCACAACACACACACACACACACACACACACACACACACACACACATCAATACATCCATTCATTGAAAATGTGTGTTGTCAAAATAAGAAATCCTTATAAAATACGCAATAAAAATAAAATAAAAACGTCAAAAGTAACAAACACAAATGAAAATGTGTGTAGGAAAAACTGAACTGAAAAGAAATGTATTTGCAGAGCCGTCAAGACAACATACGACAGAAAGACATACAAATATGATATTAAACAAAAAATCGTTGAAACTCACACTCATAAGAAATGACAAAGTGTGTAATTTTTTATATAAACGACATTTATTTTTATATAGAGTGAGAACGCACATCATAGAATATTGACTAGAACGGAAGCTATCTTTAAATAAAATTGAACAGTTTTCTCTTTTTTAAATGCCGTACATGAGAAGTTATAAAAAAAAAAAAATGAAACACAAATCCTACTTACACAATCAAAGAGTTAGATTTTTCTTTCGACAGCTGAAATAATTTTTTTTTTATCTCTCTTTCCCTTTTGATCAATATTTTTTGGCTCAATTAAATATTGCTATTAAATTGGAAGGGGAAAAAAGCAAAAATTTTCATCTATTAAAATATTTTTTTTTTTTTTAATATATGACTGTAAAATGATTGTTGCCGAAAGAAAAAAGAAAAATTTTTCACATAAAAAACTTATCACTTAATGATCTTTCATGGCAAATGTTTCTTTATTAAGGCCCTAATTGTGTAAAACGCAAACGCAACGCCAAAAATTGTTGGTGTTTTGTTTAAGCTTTAATATTGTTACAAGTAAGAATTTGGGTGTTTAAAATTCTTATTCGCTTTAGGGTTTTATTTGTATAATATTTTTAGCTTTTCTAAAATCTTTGGAAAAGGTTTCCTGATGATCTGGCCTAAGCAACCAGTGAAATCCGCATAGAGGCTAGCTTTCCCTCAACAATAAATTTTAGTGTATTTATCAAATATGAAAAATTGGGAGTTTAGCACGTCCTACAAAAATCTTAATTGTAAATTTTGTATTCCCGTAAATAACTTTGCCAAAAATTATATTGAAAGCAAAAACAAAATCGAAATTATTTCATAATTTTGATGGTGTTTTCTATGTCTGGGTTTACACTATGAAAGTTTTCTTTCAGAAAGTCTCAGTTTATTGGTGAGCGGGGAAGATAATATGCCACTTTCCTCTCACCTCTCACTAACAAACTAAGACTTTCTGAAAGAAAACTTTCATAGTGTGAACCCAGACTATATCAATTTATATTGAATTTTTAAACTTTAAACGCTTTATATCCTGTGGCGTTGTCCAGTGTTTGATGCGAATGGTCTTGCGAAAGTGCAAATGCAAAATATTGTAGCTTTTGTTTGCAATCCAACAACAAAATATACAGAATTGCAATTGTCACATCATTGCTTTTGCGCAACACTAAAACTGTTTTGCTTTTTTTTGCTACATGTATTGCGTTTACATCACTGATACTCGAACAGCTGACATTTGTAAACAATAATTTAGAAACGTGAAACAAAATTTAAGATATGGAGTCGACAACTCTAAACAAAAAATAAAAAAGATAAAAACCCAACAAAAAGTGGACGGCAGATGAAATAAAAACTGTTTTGGATTATTTGGAGGAGTCAAAAAACATAGGGGTTAGTATTTAAGAGAAGTCCGTCATTTTTCATAAGCAATTTCTTTATTATTATTATTTGGACACCAACAGCTCAAATGTTTTATAAAAAATTTATTGAAAAAGCGGTATCGTTGCCAACCTAGGATATTGTAAGGTAGAAGGAACGATACTTTAAGACATCTTATAATAAGGCCAACGGTTGGCGTAGTTCTACTAATGCTGCGATAATATTTTCTTTTGCACTGCTTCGTGGCATTTTAAAACAATTTCACAAAATAATCAAAAACCTTTTTGTAAATTTTCACGACCAATAATTTCGTTAAACAGCTGTTGTCTAGATTGCATCTAGCAATGCAAAGTTGCTTTAAATAGCGCTCAATGTCAATGATAAAATTATTGCACTACCAAACCGTTGCAACCTAAAACGCACCAAACATTGAGTACCGCTAATATGTATTTCTGTAGAAAGCCACAACAAAATTTTGACGTATGTTTTACATTGTTTTTGCTTTCAATGTTATTTTTGGCATTGCGTTGCGTTTTACACAATCAGCGCCTAAGTTTTTGATGAAACTTTTTCCATAAAAAAATTGCCAAGTAATTTTCTCCCATAGAAAAAAAAAAAATTTAATTTTCGGTAAAATTTTTCTTACGGACAAAAATGTAAAATTTAAAAAAAAAACCAAAAAAATAAAAAAAAAAAAATATTTTTATGTTGTAAATTTCTTTCTTCACTTAAAATAATTTAATGAAAATTAAATTGTATGAACTCAACCAAGGCGATTTCATTTTTCAGGTGGCGTTGAAAGCTCAGATGTGCTACTTTTTTTTAAATTAGAGAGAGAAATGTCAAAAGTTACTTGTGTTTTTGACATATCGGCCAACGAAAGCAGCAACAAAATACATTTTTGTGTTTTTGGTGTTGTTACTTGTTGTAGTATCGACACCACCGTTTACATGAATTCGCCTTGAAGTCAACCTTATTTAAATACCAAAAACTTCAATTGAAAAGTTACAACTCAATGAAAAATAATATAATGGGTGAGGGTGCGTTCGTAAATGCATCACTGCACTGCATCAGTGATTTCAAATCGTTATATATTTATCAGTGAAGTAAATGTGGACCAAAAAATTGTGAAATACTCCACAAAAATAATAGTCACACAATAAAAACCATTATAATTATTTTTTTATCTGCTTTAAAAAAAGTTTGCTTTTCTGATGCAGCGCAGTGATGCATTTACGAACGCACACTGATTTTTTAAGAGCTATAGGAAAGCTAAAAAAAAACACTTAAAATTAAGAAAAATTCATGAAATCTTTATTTGAATCGACAGAACGGTCCATATAATTTAATGTTTGAAGATTATTTCATGCAAATGTTGACCCTGACTGCGCCTCAAATGGTCCATCCGCTTAGTCCAATTTTGGCATACTCTTTCCAACATTTCGGCCGATATCTCATGAATAAATGCTTCAATGTTGTCTTCCAATGCGACAATTGAAGCGGGCATGTGTGTATAAACATGAGCTTTAACATAGCCCCACAACAAATAGTCTAAAGGCGTTAAATCGCACGATCTAGGCGGCCAATTGACCGGTCCCGAACGTGAAATAAAATATTCACCGAACTCGCCTCTCAATAAGTCCATTGTTAAGCGTGCTGTGTGGCATGTGGCACCGTCTTGTTGACACCACATGTCATGCAAGTCAAGCTCTTGCATTTTGGGCAAAAGAAGTTGTATAGCATCTGACTTTAGCGCTCACCATTGACAGTTTCGTTACGATTCGCATCATCTTTGAAGAAGCACGGTCCAATGATGCCACCAGCCCATAAACCGTACCAAACTGTGACTTTTTCTGGATGCATTCGTAGCTCTTGCAATGCTTCTGGCTGATCTTCACTCCAAAATCGACAATTCTGCTTACTAACGTACCCATTGAGCCAAAAATGAGCTGACCATAAAATGGAAGAAGCGCGCGATAAACTTTCTTAGCAGAGCTTGCATTTTGATAATAAAATTCAATAATTTGCAAGCGTTGTTCGTTTGTAAGACGATTCATGGTTAAATTATAGACCAAACTGAAGATGTTTGACAGTGAAACAAAACACGAAACGTGCATCAGCTGTTTCAACCAGTGTTGTCAAAAAGATAATAGCTAAAAAATCACCCGATATATGTTATACAAAAGCTATGACATAAGCCCTATATGTTTACATTTGACCTTAAAGTTGTACAAAGAAAGGTCAACAAGGAAAAGTCAAAAAGAAAAAAAAAAAAAAAACATTAAGAACAGATATACTTGCAAACGTTTTCAAGGGAAAGTCTTGACAAAAAGTACGAAAAACATAAGAAGGGAAGAAAGCATGTAAATAAAACTGAAAACGGATAATCAGTTACAGCCAACGGCATTGGTTAAATATTAATGTTTGACCATAGACTGGCAGGCGCCGCAGTCGCGCAAACAGGAGAACGGCAAATAATTCTGATGATGGGAAATTCGACCCGAGTTCAATCCCGTGTTCAGTCAAAAAAATTGTAAATTTTTAATTAATTTCATGTTGTAAATTTGTTTCTTTACTAAAAATAATTTAATGAAAACTACCACTTTACAAACTTACAACTACAATCAAAGCTATTGGAGAATTCCAACCAATTGTAGTGTGAAATGTAAGAAAAGATAAAGTCATTCTATCGTGAGGATTTTGTTTAAGCTTTGACATCGTTGTAGATAACACTTGAGTGCTTGTATTTCTCATTTACTCTGCAGTTTTATTTGCATAATAACTTTAGCTTTTTTGAAGTTTTTGGGAAAAAGTTCCCTAAAAATGCGAAATGCGCATAGGAATAGCTTATCGCATTAGCAATAAATTTCCGTGTTTTTATCAAGAATACAAATTGGGAATTAAACACGAAAGACAAAATCTTGTTATTTGAAAATTTTGTATTCCCAAAAATTACTTTGATAATAAACTAGCAAGTGCATGCCTTAAAAAAAACTAAACTTGCAACAAGTTGTTTTTGTTTTCGTTTTATGTTTTTCTTAACCTACTTACAACTAAAATTAATGTTGGAAGAATTCCAACCAATTGTAGTGAGGAATGTAAGAAAATTAAACGCACTGTTTATTGTTGCTGTTATTGTTTAAACTTTGATATTGATGCAAGTAAAACTGTTGCTTATAATTCTTATTCGCTTAACAGTTTTATTTGGTTTAATATCTTTAGTTTTTCTAAAATCTTTGGATGAAGTTTCCTGATGATGTGGCCTAAGCACACAGTTAAATACTTGTTATTTTTAAAGAAATTTTTTTCTAGGGAAAATTGTCGATAATTTTTTTTTTTTTTTTTTTGTTTTTATAAAATTTTCCAATAGAAAATAATTTATGTCGTAAATTTTTATAAACAATGAAAAACAATTTCCGTTAACAAAAAACAAACAACAATTTTCATAATTTTTTTTTCTTGGAAAATCTGGGGTGTAAGCCCGCATTCGAAACTATCGTATCGAATAAACTATCGATTTTTCTTTGCATATGATAGACACTGACGTATCGAATAAACTATCGATTTTTCTTTGCATATGATAGACACTGACGTATCGAATGAAAACTCGATAAATGCAATGTCGAGTTACTCGATATCGAATGCTATTATTTCAAATTAAATACATTTCGTTCGATATCGAGTTTCATAATACCAAAAAAAATACATAATTTCGATAAATTTTGCTCAATATCGTATGCGGTGATTAGACCACGATTTTTTATATACTAAAAGTTCATTAAATTTAATTTTCATTTAATTACTTTTATGATAATTTTTCATTCTTGACTGAACTGAGGATTGAACCAACGTTCACGCACAGGTTGACTTGGCATGTTTCTATAATAACCACACTGTCTTTTCGGAAATCTTTAGCCGTTTAACACTCCACATTCATTAACATCAACAAATTTCCATCCACTAATCTGTAAATGACGGCAAGTGTTAAACGGCAAACCCCTCTGAGAGATTGTATGGTTACAATCGAAACATGTCGGGTCAACCTATCTGTGAACGTGGGTTCAGTCAAGAATGATATTAAATTTGATGAACTTTAGCCTAATTAAGATATCAACATTTGGATTATGAATTTTGTTTCTTTAAAAGATTTTTAATTTGTTTTCAATATTCAATAATGCCTAACTCTATTTTCGGAGATGACGTGGTGAAATTTACTTGGTGGTAATTTTCTTCTTTTTTTTTTTGTATTTCCTTTACCTACTTTAGTGTAGATTTCGTTTTGAAATGTTTGATTTTTTTTACGTTTTTTCAAAGTATTTTTTCTTCTTCTAATTTCACTGGCGGGCATTCATTCACAATATCCAGGCAACATTTTAATAGGTTTTATCTCTCTCTCTCTCTTAATATTAGGAATTTAAGAATATTTTTCTGTAAAAGTTCAATGTGTGTCAATGACCCTCAGGGGAAATGTGTTAATGTGTGCGTGTTAGTAATAAAATTAATGAATGTTAGAGTTTTGCTTAAAAAAAAAAAATAAGACACCCACACACAAATACACATCATCCCACCTGCAAACACCCACTAACGCATTTACAATAACAGTTGTTTACAAATTAAACTGACTAAATTTACAACATAATGCGCAAAAAAGTTAGATTTTCTTTCAAGGCAACGAATGTCAAAAAGAAAAAGGAAGAGAGAAAAAGTACACAAGAGTTTTCTAGAGTGTTTAGGCGCAAAAAAAGACTTTATGAAATAAAGTAAATGAAATAAAGCACAACCAGACATGTCTGATACTACTTTTAAGTACTGTTTATTACAAAAAAAAAACAAATCAAAATTAAAAGTAAAGTAAAAGTTCAAGAAACTACTTAAAATATCTGCAAAAAAGAGTACCTGTTCAAGTTATTTTTGCCACGACCTTCGATATCTTTTTAATTCCTTTTGATATTTTTGTAGTTGCTCTTTTATTTTGAAGCAGCAGCAATTTGAAGGTAGTAACTTTAGTAAATACAGCCGCAAGTCTAATTTATTTGTATCATTTCCATTCCATTAAATAAGTATTTGTTTCAGAGGCGTGTTATAATTAATGAGTTGGGCGGTTTTTTAAATGCTATTCATGGCCATTGTGTACATAAACTTAATTATAGAAGAAGATGACTTCTCCAAAGAATTAAAATCTTAATACATACAAGTGATTATTTTAATAGTCTCTATGTTTATCTTTAACGCTCATCTTTTTTGAAAAGTAGCATTTTAAAAACAGATATTTATCAATAATCCTTACACCATGATACCCTAAAAACACATCATGCTTATGTGTCCATATAAATATAGATTTATCTATGCTTATAAACTTCATGAAAATCGGTTTGAACGTTTGTGATAGGCAGAAATTGCCCCCTACCTCCCGTTGTGGTCCTATTTTTGAAAAACTGTATAGCTAATGTGTCCTTATAGATATGGATCTATCTATGTTTTAAATTTCATTTCGTGGTCCTATTTTTTAAAAAATGCAGACATTTTGCGTCCATATAGATATGGTTCTATCTATGTTTTAAATTTCATTGAAATCGGTTTGCTAGTTTCTGAGAGGAAGAAATTTCCCCCGATCTTCCCTCGTGGTCCTACGATTCGGCCCATTTTCAATAGGCTTGGTCCTTGTGCCAATAAAAACCTATGACCCAAATTTCATCAAATTATCTCCAAAATTGCGACCTGTACTTTGCGCACAAGGTTACATGGACAGCCAGTCAGCCAGCCAGCCAGCCTGCCAGCCGGACGGACATCGTTAGTTCGACTCAGAAAGTGATTATAAGACGATCGGTATACTTTAAGGTGGGTCTAGAACCAATATTTTAAGGCGTTACACACATCAGCACAAATGCATAATACCCTCTACACTATTGTGGTGTGGGTATAAAAAGTTCTAGGTGCCTGAGCCACTCTAGCACAACATTCTGCTCTTACTTTTTATACCCACACTTCTGTTTGTGAAGAGGACATCATGTGTTTGTGCAAATGTGTGTAAAACATTTTAGTATAGGTTCGAGACCCACCGTTTAGTACACCGATTGACTCAGAATCAATTTCAAAATCCATCTAACGAGGTCCGTCCTTCTATTAGGCTGGATGGTTGTCTGTCCAAGATAACCTTGTGCACAAATTCCAGGTCGTAATTTTAAAAATAGTTTTATTAAATTTGGCACATATGTATGAGTTTATTGTCATAAGGTCGAAGCCTTTTTAAAAGCGTTTATTTATTTTTCATAGCCCTCATGCAAAGTTCTTCCGGAATAGAGTTTTGTGTCTTGTTTTATAGACATTTGGGTTAAGTTAGATCCAAAAATATTTTGTTGCAACCGACATTTCTTTTTCGTTAAAAAGTCATAGCATTTCAGTACAGCTAAAGTTCTGGTTCTGGCTCAGTTTCAAGACAATTTTATTTTAGGTTTAGTTTAGTTTACATAGAAAAAAATATTGCCGAATTATTTTCAAACAAACGCTTGTTTGAAAATTTTTTTGATTTCTACAAATTTTTTTACTGATTCAATTAATATTTTTGTTTGATTTTTATTTAACCAACAAAAATGTTGCAAACTATTCAAAAATCTAATATACGCGTTATTAGTTTCAAGTTTTTATAATTTTGTATGAAATATTTAACGCTCCTTAATGTTGTCTTTTTTTTGCATGTTTTTATTTGATCATAAGCAACACTTCTTCATGTAAAGTATAAGAACTACAAAAAAAAAAAAAACGTTTCACTCTTTTTAACCCTTATGTGAGTGACAGAAAAAACACCTTTAACAGAGTGACAGGGTACCCGGGTACCACATACTATAAACACGAACATTTTACATTATATTACAATATATATATAAGAAAATTCATTTAACAAAATGTAAAATATAAGTTTTTGCAATGTCTAACATAAACACGAATCGGGGGATTTCCTTTTGGCTTTGTGATTGATCGACAAGTTCATCTACTTGCTACTGCTTTCATACATTACTAAGTTCATACATGAATAAGTTCGGTGACCGCAAGAAGAAGGTAAAGTGTAATACATTGGCTTCTTGTTTTAAACAAGCACGCTTAGATTCCACCGATGCAAATGAGATATAAAACGAATGTGAACATATCCTGAAGATTTGCGATATAATATCAGAAGCATCCGATGCAGAACATATGAGATTAATAGAGGACAACGAGGATTCATATGATTCTGGCGAGAGTGAAGAAACAACTGAAGTCTATGGCAAGGATGGTTCGCATTGGCGTCTTGATCCCTATCCGGAATACCAATACATCAACAGAAATTACGACAAAGCAGAGGTCCTGCTCCTGGCTTATATATAGGAACACCTAAGGACATATTCGAAACTTTATTATCCAGTGAGTAATTTTGCGTGAAAGTAATAGTAATTTCAGAGTTGTCGGCAGTTGCTCTATGTGCAAAAAAAAAAAAAATAGAAAAACTGGGAGGGCGTGCGCAAGTTGTAACGAACATTCAATTTACTATCCCCTGTGTGAATCCTTCTTCCAAGGATCTCAGTACACTATTTTTTTTTTTTTTTTGTTTTTCTGATTTATAGTGAAGTGTATATAAATTCAATTTTTTTTGTGCTTTCTTCAGTCTTTTGTTTGAATAAACAATATAAACGAAATATACAAAATAACTAACACTGTCTTTTTATTTTTAAATTTTAAACTTTCATTCATGTGAAAAGTAAATAATATTCCAGTTTATTCAATTCAACATGCTTTTAAGCTGATTTTCATTACAATAAATTAAACAATACTAAAAAATAAATGCTATTTTAAATATTTTCGTTAAGGTACCCGGGTACCCTGTCACTCCGTTAAGGGTGCAAAATATAAATTGACCCACAGAACCCTCTCAAATTAAGAAACTAAGCTAATGTTTATTTAAATATATTTAAAACAAAATAATAAGAGTTCTCAAGAGGTTCCACTCCGTGAAGAAACTTTAAACAAACAAAAAATGCAATTAAAGTTTAAAAAGTTACCCGGGTATCCTGTCACTCACATAAGGGTTAAACAACAGAAACAACAACAGCACTAAAAGAAAGAAAATAAATTTTTGGTTGGTAAAAAAAAACGAAATCCCGTATTCAATTTTTTCAAACTGTTTACTTAAATACTTCAAATACAAAAATAGAATGATGACGAAATTCGTCTAAAACTGTATAAAATCTAAATATTCTAGTAATTTGTGGTCCAATTTAGCTTTGTATGGCCATAGATAATGTCATGGAATTTTGTGATAATTGCTCCATAATTTACCTTAGGTCCCATATAAAGCAGCCTTCTGAAAAGGACTTATAAAATGCCTAAACAAATTTCAGTACTTCATTGAAATTTAGTCGAATTTAGGGTTTTTACCACGATAGATCACTCTACACAATTTCCTGATGATTGATCCATAACACTGCTTTACAAATTTTTAATTTGGAAAAGTACCAAGAACGCCACATGCCTAGATAAGTTATATGGTACCTCCTGAACACGAAAACCGCTGTAATTTTTTTTCCTAAGTACCGTTTTTTAGATAACGGTAATACGTTAAAACTGATAGATTTAAAAACCACGGAATTTTATATGAGATGAAAATATTGTCGTTCCACAAAATCCTTAATAAAAACTTTATTTTTCATCCGATTTTTTTTTTCAAATTACGCTTAAAATGTTGGCAATTAAATATTCTATTTGGTTAAAAAATAAAACATTCCAGATATTTTATATAACGTAGTAAAAAAACGAAATAAAAATGAAAAAAAAACGCAAAAAATAGACATTTTTTGAACTTTGAACTTTCTTATCAGATAGAAATTTGTAGCATATCGATGGAAAAGGCATTTAATTAACTTTCCAATGATATGCCATTTATTTCGATCGGACTTTTTGGTTGGGCTCCTCAAGGGTTTGAGTGGGACCATACACCGAAAAACACAAAAGTACCGTTATCTAAAAAACGGTACTTAGGAAAAAAATTACAGCGGTTTTCGTGCTCAGGAGGTCCCAATTAACTTATCTAGGCATGTGGTGTTCTTGGTATTTTTTGGCTGTAAACCAGTGTAATTTGTCATGGGTCCTAAAAATCTTTTAAGTACGGCTTAAACTGCTACGAGTCATGATATTTTATTCAAATTTGTTTTAATAAAGTTTTTTCTGACTAGAAATAAAAGCATACAATTTTCTGATTTTAACACATGGGTTTTTCCACAAGGAAGTCTACTTTTTATCAAGTTACGCCACCAGGCTTTTCAAATTGTTTCTCAAAGAATAATTTAAATATTATTTAATTTTTTTGTATATTGGTGTATAGCGCCATTAAGGGAAAGAGATGAAAGATTTTAACGACATGGGTCTAATATACAAGATCAATTGCTTGGTGAAGTAACGTGAGACTTCTGTGGAAGTGCCCATATGTAGGTCTAAGTCGCAACCAGTTTTAATAATGACGCCTGTCTTTATAAAGATTGGTTAATAATTTATAGATTCCTTGAGCCCACTCCTGAAATATTCTAAATGTAGGTGGAGGGTATCAAAGATTCGGCACAGCCTTGTTTTTTTTTTATAAATTTTGATAAGGGTGGCAGAAATATCAGTAATTCAATATTTGAAAGGATTCCAAAGAGAAGTGCTAAGAGAAACCGTTTACTAAAGTTTGGTACCGCGATTTCATCGAAAAACTAAAATTAAAAATGGTTTTTTAATTAAAATTCCCTGAAATTTAATTTCCAGTGCTTATCCCTTTTTAAGAAATATATTTTTTATAATTATCTAAACTATTTAAGGAGGATGACTCTGTCCTAGCTCTGCTAACTGTTGTCTTATGGTGGTCCTTTTTTGGAGGCGAATATTTTTTAATTTGGCAGGCCTGACTTCTGTGAAAGCTAATTTAAAAGAATGTGGCTATATTGTTTTGGCAATTCATCATGAAGACACTCGCGCCAAGGCAACATTGGCAAATTGTTTAAATGCATGGTTAAATTTCAATTGAAAATATTGTGATAAATTGCAATTTTGGTTAAATAGCTATGCCACTAAACAGAGTTGCAGAATTTAAAGCGATGATATCTCTATTGGACTTATACATCCCTTTAAACTGAATGTTTGGAGCATTTAATGAGCCAGTGATAGACATATCCTTACTAGTTTTTTCGTTAAAAAACCTTAATTATCTGGCAATTATCTTGCTGACATGTATGTACATCCAACGGGATGGAGCCACATGACACACAGCGCACGCTGCAATTAATAATCTCAAGAAAACTTTTGATTTACAAATAATTTGAAGTAATGGTCTTGTCAATTGGCCACACAAATCGTGTGAATTAACCAACCCCATTGGAATATTTTCTTTGAGGTTATTGAAAGTCACTCCTCTACGCAAATAAATTAGAGACAATTGTATACCTGAAAATTATAAAAATTAATTTCAATTAAAAAATTTGTGATTTTAATTAGAAAATTAATAAAAATTTGCACCAGTAAGAAAATTAATAGTATCAATTAAATATTTTTTGATATATACAACATTTTCTGCAGTAATGTTGTTAATAGAAATAAACGTTTAATTTAATTGATTAAATTTTTTATTAATTTTGATTAATTTCTCTGTGCATTTAATTACAATGGTCTACAATTTTGGAAAACAAATTGACTGCAGAAAGAAGCATGCTTTTTTAACTAATCTTGGTGCGCTGAATTCGAATCTGGCATAAAAGTTGGGCTATTACATGCTGGCAATACTGTAAAACAGTCAATACTGACACTACAATTTCACAATTATTTATATGACAGAGGCCCACATTCATTCTTAATCTTCAAAAAGGTAGCATTTAAGCATGTCAGGGAGGTCGTGTGTTTCAACTCAAGCTATTTTTGCTTTGTGTGTGGGGAATATTTTGTTGAAAAAAAAGGATATGCAATATCAGAATCATTAAAATACGCATATTTACATTATTTTGGTTTGCAGTCATAAACTTGGACAAACCGTGGACACCGGCAATGTTTTGCATATTCTTCACTCGCATTTAAATTTTTTTCCAAAAAAAAAAAACTAAGGGGAGCGTGCTGACCAAGATTTAATGAAAATTTAAAGAATTTATCAAGGATTTTGAGACAAAAGCATGCTGGGAGACTATTGCTGGACTCTAATACGTGAAACCGAACCCACAAAATACAAACGACTTTCAAAAAACGCCATTCACTTTTGAAAATTTATTCCTTCCCTCAGTTAAAATAATTTAATGAAAATTAAATTTGATGAACTCGAGCCTGACTAAAAAATTATAAAAAAAAAATTCATTGATTTTTAAAAAAACTATTGATTTTTTATGTAAGAAGCGAATATAAACCTTTTTTTATCTCGAAAGCCTGACCTGATAGAGAAAAACCAATTACAGCTTCGAATTCAGCCCACTAAATTACCTTAGGAAAGATATTTAATTGTTCCAGTCCAAAACATTATGTTATCTATCTACTACAGCCAATTTAAATGTATTTTCTTTTAAATGGAGCTTCCAACGAAGCAGGTTTGTAAGAGAGAAACATAAGGGTTTCGCTTACCATTGCGCTTACGGAAGACATGAATTTTATATGGCGAGTTCCCACTTTGAAGCAATACATTTTTGACACATAAAGCGCATTATTCAGCGCACATAAATATTGTTTGATGTAACGATCATCTTTACACACTGAAGGTTTTAATACAGTTATTTTTTAGTATTCTCCCTTACAAAACTGCTTCGTAGTAAGGGAATGCCGTAGCACTTGAAATGTTATTTTTTTTTTTTTTATAAAAGTTGTTGAGAGTTCTTTCACTTACTTCTGTATGTCTTATTGCGTAGCGCGTAATTGTGCGCTTATTTTTTTTAAATGTACCTTTAGTGCTTCGCAAAATGGTAAAAATTTTTATTGGGTATCCTAACTTAAAGTTCTGGTCACCCTTCCATTTAGAGCGTGACCAATTACCAGTTTCCACTTTCGTTTCAAGGAATCGATAGATTTTGCTGTTTTGTATTATAACTTTTATAGCGCACACTATTAGTACTTCCTAAGGTACACAGAAAAAATTTTTTTCACAAAATTAAATCAGTTTTAATAAAAAAATGTAATCAAGTGAATTAAACTATTAATTTGCGCCAGTAAAGAAATTCACACATTCGCTTGATTAAACGTTTAATTTACTTGATTAAACGTTAAATTAATATCATTTCGTTTTTAATTAAAACTGATTTGATTTTTGATTAATTCTTTTATTAGTGAAAAAAAAATGTATTCTCTGTAGAACCTTTAAACCCGTATTTGCTTCGAATCTTGTGATGTGCTAAGTGGAATAGTGTAAAATGAATGTATGTAAATATTAAATTAAAAAAAAACGCTTGAAAATAATTTCTGAAATTCCTTGTTAGGCAGTATCTAAAATTTTTACGTCGAAGGCTTAATGCAATAATTTTTATCTTGAAATTTTCCAAACTACAATGGTGCTGATTATTCATGTCTAAAAAGGGGAGAAAGAATTAAAAACTTGATTTTCAGCAATTTTGTTGGACAAATTTTATTTATTTTATTTAAATGAATGCAGAACAATTTGTTGTATATCATTTATGAACACAATATTAATTGGTCTGTTTTAGATTTAAAAAAATATTTGTTTTTTTTCGGCAACAACTCCTCTGTTGAACGCGATCTTTGCAAATTAATCCAGTTTTAGCATCACAGCCGGAAGAAAACAATCCTCTATCTGACAAAACGAATACACATGTCGAATCATCTGCGAATTTGTTTGTTGTTCTCCAGAGGGAGGGTATAACTGCTTCATTCGTTGAAGTCCATGCAAAACTAAATCCATCCCCGACACTTCCAACCCAAAACATACTGAAGAAACTAAAAATAGTTTTTTTTTTATTAAATTGCTCTTAAATCGTAGATAATAAACTTACATTGAACGCAAATAGGTTTTAATTTCATCATATTCTTCTTTATTATCGAATGTGGCGAGTTCCATGTCCATTTTAGCACATTCAATTAACGCTTCGTTCCAAGTAAACTAAAATTTATGAAAACAAACTGTTAGATTTTTTATTTACAAAAAGAGTACCCTATTTTTTGCTTTATTTAATTCTGAGATTATATCACAATTCTTGAATCCAATTTTCTTACTTGTTGTGTATCATCTGCATAATAATAAATGTTATTTACTTTAATCAGTTTACTTTGTATCCCGATTATGGGAAACACTCCGATTATAATTGCGAATAATTTTACTGAATTCATATTGGTTGATGTGTATTGAGAGACTGTGCAAATCCGAAATCCAGTGCAGATTTATATACTGTAGAGTTGGAGACTAAAAATCACGGACTTACAAAAAGATAAGGCATTTATCAAAATGATTTATGCAAATATGTAAAATGTATATCATAAATGTTTGTTTAAAGTATAATGTTATCTTTAAAAAACATTATTTTAAATCATAAAGTTTTTATGGAGTCTGGATTAAATTTGGAAATGCAAATACTTCATTCCAGTGTACTTGAAAATGTTATCTCAAATTAAATTAAATTTATGAAGTTGTTTTGACTTAAATTAAAAAAAAAAAAAAACAAGTTTATCTTTAAATGCTTTATTATAGATCAAATTACAAATGTAGAAGAGGTCCATAACAAAACAGAATAATTAAAATGCTTAAGTTTTTTTTTTTTTTTATTGTTTTTTAACTACTTAACACTATTTATTCTACATACAAACTCGCTTACGGAAGTTAGTGTCAGTTCACACACTTCAAGTTTGGCTCGTTAAGTATTGAGTTTTTCCCTTCTCTCCTAAAAGCTCAAAACTTGATGAGTCAAACTTGGCGTGTGTGAATCGGCACTTATGAATATAATATGGCAAGTTTCCACTATTGACACAAAAAACGCTTTATTCAACGCATATAAAAAGTGGTTAGTGCAACGATCAACTCAATTTTTTGTTGTTACAGTTATTTTGTAATTGGCTGCTGTCCTAAATGTCTGTTCACAAAGTGTAAATACAGTACTGGCACCGTGTTGATGCTTTGTGTACTTTTATATTTTTACCTTCGTTGTATTGTGTGCGTTTATGATTTTGCAAATACATTTTTTTAACTGCTTTATTTGCCTTCCTCTGCGCAGTAACAACTATAAAATTGCATTTAAGAACAAAATGCATTTTCAAAATTTTTTTTATATACGACATGCTGGTTACATCTGACTTATCAAATTTACCACTGCAAAATACAAGATGAAAGTCAAATGAAAAGTCATCTGATAAAATTTTATTAAAGCGTGCTCTATTTTCTTATGACAAACCATCTGACATCAGAAAACAGAAATGTCAGAAATCTTTGCCGGGAGGAAGCAACAGCGATCCACTATTTACGGAATTATTAGCGCGGTGAAATTAACATTTTACAATATCTCGATGTTATATGTTGGATCCTCATTTAATAAAAATAATATATATACATATAAGTATATTAGGGCGGGTCAAATTGTACGGAACGATTTTTTTTTGATGAAGCGTATAGCAAAAACGTGGTCTATAGGTGATTCTGAGAAATGTTGCTTTAGAGACCATATCTCTTAGTCGAGTTTGGAGGCCCCCAAAATTTCAAAATAGATATTTTTCCATATTTAATAAATTCTGAATTTTCTTCGATTTTTTTCGAGATTTTTTTTTCAGATTATGAAAGTTCAGATAATTTCCAACAACTTTTTTTACGATAAATTTTTTTGTTTTCGAACTCCTTTTTGTAGAAAATCGATGGAAGAAAATTCAGAATTTATTAGTAAAGTTCATTTTAGGCTACAAAATTTTTGGTATCAATGCAGATTCTGAAAGGTGATAAAAATACCTTTCAAACAAGCCCAGATTGAGAAATCTACTATAATTCTATCCGATTTTATGACAAATTTAATTAAATTATTTTACACAGAAAAAATTATTGCCAAATTATTTTCAAACAAACGTTTTTTTGAAAATTTTTTTGATTTCTACAAATTTTTTTACTGATTCGATTAAAATTTTTGTTTGATTTTTATTTAACCAGCAAAAATGTTGACAACTATTCAAAAATATAATATACGCGTTATTGGTTTCAAGTTTTCATAATTTTGTATGAAATATTTAACGCTCCTTAATGTTGTCGTTTTTTTTTTTTCATTTTTTTATTTGATCGTAAGCAACACTTCTTTATATCAAATATAAGAACTTCAACTAAAAACACATGCATTCTATTTTTGGACGCTTTAAAAAAGTACAGCAATAAGAAAAATGATAAAATAGAGTGACGAAGTTTGTAGTAAAAAAAAAAAAAAACGACGAAAACAATAGTAGGTAAAAAAAGTTTCACTCTTTTTAAACAACAGAAACAACAACATTATAAGAAACAAAATAAATTTTTGGTTGGTTTCAAAGTTGGTAAAACAAACAAAATCCCGTATTCAATTTTTTCAAACTGTTTAGTTATATACATCAAATACAAAAATATAATGATGACGCAAAACATATCGAGTCGGTCTGCCGCCGTTTTTGGTTACATTTCTTCTTCATTAGCAAAGGAAAGGATGCAGCAACAGTGAGTGATGAAGAAAAACATTGTGTGTGTGAATAAGACAAGACTTTGTTCAAAAATTATTCAAAGAAAAACATGTGTCTCAAAGCCAGCCGGCCGCTCTGCTCTGCTTCATCTTCAACAACAGTGCTTGCTTGTGTGCGCGCCATTGCTTGTGCAAAAATTTTTTGTTTGAAATTTATATGAATTTCAGTTTGATTCAGTTAAATTATTTGTATATGCAAATAAATTGTTTGAATATGCGAATTTGTTTATCGGACCGATTTCAGACAAAAAATTGTTTGATGCTACAAATTTTTTGTTTGAATTGGAAAATTATTTTTTTCCGTGTAGTTCTAGCTTCAATCTAGTTTAGTTCTAGTTCAATTCAAATTGCATTTCAAGTTCCGTTCTAATTCAGTTCAAGTTTAAAATCAAGTTCAGTTCTAGTTCAGTTCAAATTTAAATTCAAGTTCAGTTCAGTTCAAATTAAGTTCAGTTATAGTTCAGTTCAAGTTCAGTTCAAGTTCAGTTCAAGTTCAATTCAAGTTCAGTTCAAGTTCAGTTCAAGTTCAGTTCAAGTTCAGTTCAAGTTCAGTTCAAGTTCAGTTCAAGTTCAGTTCAAGTTCAGTTCAAGTTCAGTTCAAGTTCAATTCTAGTTCAGTTCAAGTTCAATTTTAGTTCAGTTCTAATTCACTACTTTTTCAGTTCAAGTTCAGTTCCTATCAGTTCTAGTTCTGTCATAGTCCAGTTCTAGTTCAGGTATAGCTCAGTTCTAGTTCAATTCTAGCTCAGTTCCATTCGCAACTTGCTTATTTTACACGCTTCATAAATTTTTTTTATTTATTGAAAATTTCTCGATTACAAAAAATTCTCATGATAATCACGCGAAGCTTTAAGCTCGTCTGCAGCAGATTAATCATAATATATTATAATATCTCAATGGTAGTGTACCAAAACGTACGATGGTAATTGTAAACAAAACAAAATGTTTTCAGTGAATTATCTTAATATTTTTCATTAGATATTATAGAAGGATCTATTACAATTATGCCTTAAACAAAATATCGGCCTAACGCTCGCCACGTCTTTGGTTAAATACCTCTATCCGATGGTCGATATTTTCAATCACTCTGACACATAATTGAGGTTTAATGTCTTTAATATTGATGTGCACTTCTCCTTTTAAATATCCCCAAAGAAAGAAATCCAACGGTGCCAAATCACATGATCTTTGTAAAGTCACCATACCCTTCTGTCTATTCAATTAATCATTCGGCGCTTTGACGTAGCTTGAAATGGTCAGTAGGCTTCAGCTTTTAATCAAATGAACCTTTTAATCATGTAAATTCAAATCTTTATACGAAATTCGCATCAGTGATGTTTGTAACGAGTCGAGATTGTCCGCTTTTCTGCCACACTATCGCGAATAACAACAATGTTTTCCGCAGAACGAGCATATTTCCTACAGAACCCGCTTTGCTGAAATTTGCGCATAATTCTCCCGATTGTGGGCACGTTTGATTATGCTGACCCAAACAATTTCGAAGTGCACGCAGTGCATTTTTGATTTGAAGGCCTCTTTTCGTAAAAGGCTTCAAAAATCTTTACGCGCTGCTAAATTGTATATCTCTCCATGGCCAACTAGTCAAACACTGAAACAAATTTATTACATAGTATTTTATAACTTTATTTCTTTTAAGCTAATTTTCTATATTAATTAAATAAACGGCCAATTATCAAAGTAATTTTCGTGGAAATACAAAATTTATAATTTACAGTGAAAACTCCCATAAGCGGACAGCCACCGTCGACCAAAATTTGTCCGTTCTTGGGAGTTTGATAAAAAATAAATAATTTTTATTGTTTGTTTAGAGCATTAAATCAAAATTCAATACACATCTACTAATTAACAAAAAAGGTTTAACAAAAAAAAAAAAAAAAAAAATTAAAACAATAATGTGTTACTTATTAAAAAAATTCATGGTAAGAGTTACTTTAAAGGCACTAAAAGGAACATAAATTAGTACATACATATACGCATTTGTACTTATTTTGAAATAAAAAAGTCTTTTGTAGTTTTTTGTTTCATATTTGCTTGATTCTCTGTCGCTAAACGAGTTTGAAGGTGATTTTCTAAATTTTTTTGCAAATGTAAAAGCTGCATAATCAGTTTATACAAATTCCTTAATGTTGTAAAGATATTTCAAGGCATCGGTACAATTCATAACTTTATTTGGAACTGCAATCCAATTTTATTTATATAAAGGTTCTTCTGGCTCCACTTCGCTTTCACTATTCGCTAATTCAATGGCAATGTTATCATCTTCTGTCATAATATTTTCGTCAATGGTAACGTACTGTTCAGCATTGCCTAATCCACTGCCTTGTATCAATGATTGCAACTCTTTTAGTGGGATATCATCTTCGTCATCAAAATCCAGTGAACTGTATGCATTTTCATCGAATCCGGCCTTACGGAAGCAGTTTTGAATTGTTTCGGTGGTCACCTTATTCCACGCAGATGAGATGAAAATATAGTTTCAAGGATATTGATTTTTTTTGCAACATCTGTATTTTCATCAAAAGCTGTTATCATATCTTTACTATAAAACTTCGGTAGTAGAATTTGCAACTACGAATGATGCCTTGGTCCAGGGGCTGGCAAATTAATGTTGTGTTTGGAGATAACCAGATAACTTTAATGTTTTCTAGTTCAACATCTCGGGGATGAGAAGCTGCATTATCCAAAAAAAGAGCTATTTTTCGTTTTTCTTTCCCCATTTTATGGTCCAATTGAAGAAGCCATTTTTCTATTCATCCTATAACCAATTGGACTTCCTTTTCTTCCACCATATTCGCACACAAAAGCACAGTCAACCTTTCTTTAGAAAGCTTACCACCGGTACATTTCTGGTACTTAAAAGTGAGCGTTTTGTTTGGTAGAGCTCGAAAAAAAGACTGCTTTCATCCGCATTTTACACATTTTTTTGTTCGTAATCACGAAGGATCAGTTTCAATCTTTCGTTGAACTGGTAAGCGTCTTCTTCCGACACCGCTGCTGCTTCTTCGCAAATGAATTTAAAACTGATATTATGCCTCTGTCGCCACTTTTGAAGCCACTCATTCGATGCTACAAAGTTCGTTATGCCCAATTTTATTGCTCATTCTTTTGCCTTCTCTTGAATAAAAGGTCCAGATAGAGCGATATTTTGGGCACGAACTTTCAAAAACGTTTCAAGACACATTTTGTCAAGTTTCAGGTTGTTCGAATGGAGTCTTAACATTTGTTGGTTGGAATTTGTACTGCCAGACAGCCATTGGGAAAGCAAATTTTCTTTGTTTTTTAAAATGTTTGCTGCTTGTGTTTTACCGACGTCAAACCTAGAACAAAAATGTGATGAAATTGCAATTTCATTTTATTATATTTATTATGCACTTACTTTGATGCTATTGCTCGAATTGGTAATTTATGTTTTTTTGTGATATTTCTATAATTTCAATCTTTTCTTAAAGCTTCAAAAAAATTTTTTTTGATGGCATTGCAACAAAATTCATCCAAACAATAATTTTTTTTTTGACTTTGCTTCACAATATAATCAGCTGAGTAAGAATGTGGTTGCCACATGCATATTTTTAAGTGTGAAAAGTCTTGATTTACACGTAGGCTTTTTATAGCGTCTCGTGTTCTATTGTAAAAAGTTCAATTGTTAATATTTTGTCTTATGTTGAATTATTTTTGTCCTCTTTTCAGAGATTTTTTGATCAAATAATGCACAATTTTGCTGTCCGCGTCTGTCCAAGGGAGGGTCCGTTCTTGGGAGGGAAATTTGCTCTGAAAAACCAATTTGGTGCAACCTTATTCGAAAATTGTCCTCATATGGCAGGTGTCCGCTTAAGAGAGTCTCTGCTATTGGGAGTTTTCACTAGGTACAAGATTTTGCTTGTCGTGTTTTATTCCCAATTTTTATTCTTGATAAAAACACTGAAATTTATTGTTGAAGGGATAAGCTATTCCTATGCGCATTTCACTGGTTGCTTAGGCCAGATCGTCAGGAAACTTCATCCAAAGATTTTAGAAAAACTAAAGATATTAAACAAATAAAACTGTTAAGCGAATAAGAATTATAAGCAACAGATAAACTTGTAACATTATCAAAGTTTAAACAATAACAACAACAATAAACAGTGAGTTTATCTTTTCTAACATTCCCCACTACAATTGGTTGGAATTTTTCCAACATTAATTGTAGTTGGCCAATATTTAGTATTAACTGAACTTGTTGAAATTGGCTGTAATTGTTATTTTGTTAAATATTTTTGGTAATATCAGATTAAGGGTACTTCTTCTATATTCATTGGTAAATATGTCAACTTTTCAGCAAAGTATTTCACATAGTAAGGGCGCAATTTTGTCCATTATAATTTTCCCCTGATTGTTTACTTAGCAATTGTCATACTTTTGTTTGCTTCGTTAGATAAATTAATTTGTTTATTCAGTTGCTGAACAACCAGATATAAATAAATATTATTTTCTTTAGCAAATTTTATATGGTGTGGCTGGTATAATTAAGTATACATGGACTGACAATTTTCCAGATAATTCACTAAAATAATAATCATTTTTGCTATCAAATAAATGTAATAATGATGACCTCATCCCAGTTAATGACTAAGGAAAACGAAACGAAATTAAAAAGAAACTGTAATTGCTGGAGCTGAAATACTAAAAATGTCTTCATCAAAATGATAATGACGAATTATTTTGCTACTGAAATGTTTATCTTTTTGTAGAGACTGCTAAATGGCCGCTCGTCCATCATCAGCATCATCACTATTAACAGACATACATTCCAAATTGTTTTCTATGGCTCCTAACATGAAAGACCGAGTCAAATATTCAAATAAAATTATATGCTTGTATGTATTTCTCTTGAACCTCAAATAATTTTAAGCAGAGTTTTGGTCAAGCTGAAAAAGACTGGAGATTGTACAAGCAAAGCCAAACCATTGCTTTAATACTACATTTTAAAACACACACAAAAATATAAATTTACTTTCTCTTCCCTGCTTTAATTTACATATTTAAAATCTGGTTTCATTTTGTTAAATAATTAAAATGTTCTTCATACTTCCTAAACTAAGCATGAATAAATATTCTTTAATTTAAAACAATTTTTGGTCTGAATTCTATAAACTGGTCTGTCTGCATGTTTAGGGAAAAATATTTAAGGCATCATGACGTTTAATATTTCGTTTACATTATTTGACTGTTGAATTTGTACAAGTGAAGCATTTTCATTTATACACATACATACAAATATTTAAATTTTTATGTCTATCTGCCATTTCCGAAAAAGGGGAATTTTGATAAAATATGTATGTATGTGTAAATAAATATGCATTTTGGCAAATAACCAGTTTCCAAGTACCTAGCTGACATTTAAATCTACTCTTAATGCTTATGGCTCAGCAGATAATGATAATATCATTTTCAATTTAAGACACGACACATGGCAGCAATACCGGCAAGCAACAAATAGAGATGGCCAGACGAAAATCCAAACGGACAATTAGTTTAAGTTTGATAAGAAAACTGAAAGTCATCCTGCAAAATACAGGGGCAAAATTAAAGGCAATCAATCGCAAAAAGAATGGAAAACCCGCAATTTAAAATTATTAAAGAAAATACACAAAAAAAATAATCATAACACTATCATAAAAGCTTTGATAAATATTGGAAATCAATCTGCCTTATTTCGTAAAGATCGGTCAATACACAGAAAGAAAAACACTCGGGATAAATCAAGTTTTTTATGATTACTTTAAGTACGAGTTGTACTCAAAAATTCAAGCACGAATAATACTAAAATGTATCCAAAACAATACTAAATGGCATTACTTTCGTAAATCAATTACAGAATTTCTTGAAATAACTATCAAATTGTTAAATCAAATAAAAAAAAAAAAAAAGATTAAACTTTTCGTTGTTTTTAACGCTCCGGCTTACGCATGTTTTGATTTTCTATACACATTGAAAACAGCCTGGCCAGACTCACGTGTACCACGAAGGGTTAAAAAGTAAATTTGAACTCTTGCTACTCATTTAGTTTATATTTTTGGTTAAATATGTATATAAGATTCCTAAAGTAAAGACCATATCGGGCATGATGTTGGTGTTTTATCATTCTGTAAGGTGTAATACGGGTAAGTAAATCAATCATAATAACTTTTTCCTTCTAATTCGGGATAAAATCAACTTTATAATACTTGAATCAATCACATTTTGAGATTGATTCAATATTAGTTTTACTTAAATCAATCTCATTTTCGGAGTATTTCAAGTACGAAATCTGGATTGAATATGAATAATTTAAATATTTTCCGATTGAAAATCCGTACTTGAATCAATCTTTCTCTGCTTGATTCAAGAATATTCGTACTCACCGTACTATTAATACCGCTTCGGATTGATTTGAGTACGGATGGATTGAATTTTCTTTTGAGTTTAATATAGCATAGGCCCCATAAAAAGAGGCTGTCTTTAAAGCAATTTAGAAACATATATGAGGTAATTTTTGATTGGGTTGATATTAAATAAGAAATCCTAGGCTTAATATGCAAACCTGATAGCTCCCTTTCAGCACATTTTACAGGAGAGAAAACCAAAAATATAGTTAGTTTTACACACTTGAAGACTCAAAGTTAAGAAAAACTACATGCTGCTCGACGAGGCGTATCTTTCTCTACCACACGGCATCAAAATATCAATTTATTTCAAAAGTGGATTAAGCAAGTTCGCATACATACTAAGCCGAGGAAATCAAATTATTATGGCTAAGATACAATTGTGGTAGAAACAATACAACGAGAATTGAAAAAGATTTATGCATCATACTGATTTTAATTAATTTGTTTTTTATTTATTTTTTCAAAAAAAAAAAAATTTTATTATTGCGTTTTGTTATGGACATCCTCAAATGAAGGTTTATTAATTTAAACTTTTGTGCTTTTGCGTATCATTAATTTCGTTTATTTTCTAAAACGTCGATCATTTAATTAAAAACAAGTAAGAATGTTATTTTCTCTTGTGCCGAACAATAAGTTTTTATGGTGTCTGGATTAAATTTGGAAATGCAAACACTTGATATCAGTGTTCTTGAAAATATTATCTTAAACTTGAAAAACATCATAAAGTTGTTTTGATGTAAATAAAAAAATAAAAAATTTATCTTTTAATGCTCTATCTTAGATTAAAGTACAAAACAATTTTAATTAATATGAATATCTCTGCTTTTGCGTATTAAAACAAGTAAGAATGTTATTTTCTCTTGTGCCGAACAATAAGTTTTTATGGTGTCTGGGTTAAATTTGGAAATGCAAACACTTGATATCAGTGTTCTTGAAAATATTATCTTAAATTTGAAAAACATCATAAAGTTGTTTTGATGTAAATAAAAAAATAAAAAATTTATCTTTAAATGCTCTATCTTAGATTAAAGTACAAAACAATTTTAATTAATATGAATATCTGTGCTTTTGCGTATTAAAACAAGTAAGAATGTTATTGTCTCTTGTGCCGAACAATAAGTTTTTATGGTGTCTGGACTAAATTTGGAAATGCAAACACTTGATATCAGTGTACTTGAAAATATTATCTTAAATTTGAAAAACATCATAAAGTTGTTTTGATGTAAATAAAAAAATAAAAAATGTATCTTTTAATGCTCTATCTTAGCTCAAAGTACAAAACAATTTTAATTAATATGAATATCTGTGCTTTTGCGTATCATTAATTTCGTTTAATTTCTAAAACGACGATCATTTAATTAAAAACAAGTAAGAATGTTATTTTCTCTTGTGCCCAACAATAAGTTGTTATGGTGTCTGGATTAAATTTGGAAATGCAAACACTTGATATCAGTGTACTTTTATTATCTTAAATTTGAAAAACATCATAAAGTTGTTTTGATGTAAAATAAAAATTTATCTTTAAATGCTCTATCTAAGATCAAAATACAAATGTGTAGGCCCATAACAAAACGCCATAGTTACACTTTGAAAGTTTTATTTATCTTTATTACTGAATACTATTTTGCATAATAAAAGCTATATATTCATTCTTAAAAAACTTATCTAAAGTCAATAGATGTGTTGTTATTGAATAACAAATAAACATAGTTAAAGGTTCAGATCAAAATGAAATAATACCACATCTTTGCAATTGCTGACTTTCTTTAAAACTTATAACATTTAAAACAAGAAGGCAAAATTGCAATATTGTTGAAATCAGAAAAGTTATAATTCTTTACTTCGTCCAATTTGAAACGCAACATTTCCATAGGGTTTATATCAGAACGATTTAACGGCAACGAATCGGATCAAAATGCACTATTTTCATATTTGGTTTCTAAATAACTTAAAAACAAAGTGCCCGATAATTTATTAATGATTAGCAGGGAAACCAGAAATATGCTTTAAAAAACGCGCTTTATGCGCATTAAATATGCAGTAAAAACTTGAAAATATAAAATTTAAAAATGTATCATTTGAAAACAAAATATTCAACAATTTAATAACATTTCCATTTGATAAAAGCAATCTTAAAATTATAATCGGTAAATCCTAAACACAGAAAAAAGGTTAACAGAAAAAAGAAAGGCAAAAATGGAAAGACGAAGGAAAATGTACTTTATTCTTCAAGAAGAATTCTTGACAAAAGTACGAGAAAACAGAAGTAAGGAAAAAAACATGTAAAATCAATTAAAATGGATAATCATTCAGAAAAGCAAATTTCGATCTACCAAAGTTTAAAATACAATTTGGTTTAAGGATTGATGTTTGACTATTGACGTCAGCAGTCGTCGACGGCTGCGAGTGTAAGGCGGCAAATCCATCTGAGGAGATCGAGTGGTTGCGATCGAAACATGTCATGGTAACCTGCCGGCCAGGGTTCGAGCCCCAGCCACGTCAAGAATGAAAGATTATCAAGAACAATCTTAATTAATTTTCATGTTTGTAAAATTCCTTTCTTCATAAAAATAATTTAATGAAAATTAAATTTGATGAACTTAAGCCTTGTTAAAAATATTAAAGATTTGGATTAAAAACCATAAATAGTTCAACAAAATAACCACAATACTGATTATTGTTTTGTGATTGATCCTTTTTGAAGATCTATATCTTGCTTTTGTAAAATGATACTAAGCGGCTGCGTTACAATAAGTATCACACTTAAATGTATATTCCGCAAATAAGTTCAAAAATACTAAGTGAGTTCCTCAATATAAAGGTAGAGATACAAAGCTTCTACTATATGATGTACACTTGTTGCAAAGTGCAAAATTGAGTCGTGACGGTCCACCCATCTTGTCTCGCATAATGTAGAGTGATACAACTTTTTGTATAAATGGCACTTTATTGCTTTTAGAAATTGAGTTGTTTGATTTATGGGAATAGCAAGGCGTTTGTTTCGAATTTGTCGCGGTTTCCAGAATTTTTTAAGAGCTCCTTTATCTGCTGACTCCAACTCTTACACAATATTTTAAGGTCAATACCAAAAGTTGTCAAAGCTTTAAGAACTATTGATGATAGTGCCTTCGCATTAATTGACACATCAACGTCTTCAATATGCTTTGCTGCCTCTTCAAATGCGTTTACAATAAAGCCAATTAATTCTTACCTAACAACTTTTTGTTGTTTGTTAAAATATCTTAAAGATAAGGAAATCTGGCTTTTCCCCGAAAAAATCCGTGCTTTCGTCAAAAATTATCGAATAGAATTTTGATTCATATAACACATAAATATATACATAAATATTGCAAATACTAAGGCTTTTTAATGATTCAACCGCAAGCATTATCAAGTCAAACGTTTAGTCTTTGGATGGCACCTGCTGGGATTGAATGTAGAATAATAAGTATTTGAATACGGTAAGCTATATGTTTCGTTTGAAATATTTAATAAATAACTATAGGGATTAAGATTTTTTTTTACTGATTACTATTCTACACATTAAAATCAATATTAGCCATTTGTAAAATATTTAACAAAAGTTAATTATCCCAGTAAAAAAAATTTGGGTTTTTTGAAGTACTACAGAGAAAAAGCGCATAATGAAGCGCTTCAATTAGAGAGCTCTTATAAAGCACTAAATGATAAAGAATAAAACATACAATAAAGCTGCTATTTTAGTGCTGACAACGAAGAAGGTTTTAAAGCGAAAAAAATAAAAATATATTATGGTTTACGAAAATTATTGAAAAAGGCATTTTTTTTTTTTTTTTTTTTTTTTTACAATAAATTTTATTCATTTATTTAATTAACAATAAATTAAATTATAATTAATTAAGATAGGTATATTAATCGATAACCTTGCGAAGCTATTGAGGCTTGTCTGCAGGTATGGGTTAGAAATTAATTTCATTTCATAATTCATTGCTGATGAAAAGAAAATAAATTAAAGTTTAATAAATAATAAAAAGATAATAAATTAAAGTTTTTCTTTCCTTTCCTTTCCTTTCCTTTTTTTTTTTTTAACGTTAAATTTAAAGCATTCATTGCTGATTAATAAAAAAGTTCTTAAATATTTTGTTTCTGTTCTTATAATTGGCAGTATTAAGAATTTTAAGGGGCAGTTTGTTGAATATTGTTGGTAGCATTACGGAAAGAGTGTTTTTCCCATAGTTGTTTTTGTATCTTTTTACACAGTATCTACCCTCAGCATTCATACGAGTCTGATGATTGTGTTCTATTCTTTTTAGAAACCTGGAGTCATTATAAAATTCTGTTGCTATTGTAGTAAAAAAGATGCTTTTTACGTTTAATATGTTTAGATCCTTAGCAATGTTGATATTTGATGTGTTGTTTTTGGTATTATCAGAGCTGTTGGTAGATGTGGTGTTGCTGTTGGTAATACTAGGGATGGTATCAGAAAATGTTGTTCTGTTTGCGTTTGTTGTTTGATGATAGTCGTTGGAACTAGTTGTTGTATGGTTGATTGTGTTGCCATTTTGTGTGTCGTTGAAGTTGTTTGCTGGGTTGTTATTATTGTTGACAATGTCAAGAGCCATATTGCTGACAGTGGTGTTTTGGGTATGGTTTATATACCGATTTTTTTTTTAGAATTTTAAGCAGTTGGTTTTGAGTATGTCGTAGCTTATTACAAAAAGTTGAGTTTCCCCAGGCTGTTATTCCATGGCGAAGATGTGATTCCACTAATGAAAAATATGCTTGTCTTAGCACCATATTGTTGGAGCTGTTACTTAAATGATGTAGCATAAATAAAGCTTTTCTTAGTTTTTTTCGGAGTTCATCTACATGTACCATCCATTTAAAATTATGGTCTACGTAAACGCCTAGGTATTTGTATGTGTTGACAATTTCAATTGTAGTAGAACATAGGTCCTCACTGTAGTCAAAATCTGTCATTTTTCTTCTGTGCGGACATTCTGTTGAGTGGAACCTAATATAAATTTCCCTATAAAGTATATTTGTAGGCTTAATATGCATAAGCTTGGTTTTTGATGCATTGATTATCAAACCATGATCGTGACACCATCGTGCAGCAGTATCTAGCTGGTGTTGCATTATTATTGTTGCGGTATCTATGTTTTTATGAGCCACTACTATAGCAGTGTCGTCCGCATATGCGAACGTTTTGCATGTTTTTAGTTTATTAATAAGTTCGTTGGAATATATTAAGTAGAGTATGGGGCCTAATTTTGAGCCTTGTGGTACACCAAAATCCGAATTTGTTTTATTACTTAAAATGTTTTTTACTTTTAGGTAATATGTTCTTAGTGTTAGATAGTTTTTAAACCAATCTAAACATCTGTCGCGTATTCTAATTTTTTCTAACATTATTATAAGCTTACTATGTGAACGGGTATCGAATGCTTTGCTAAAATCGATAAATAGTGTAAGGCATTGATTTTTTTTACTTAGCTGTTCATTTATATAGTTTGCAAAGTTACCAAGAAGTTTGTTTATGTTTTTTCCTTTTTGGAACCCAAATTGGTTTGATGAAATTATTTGGTATTTTTTTATATAGTCTGTCAATCAGCTGCACACGACTTCTTCCATTATTTGTTCAATAACGGATAAGATAGCTATTGGCCGATAATTATTAACATCTGATTTTTTACCGCTTTTATAAATAGGACGAACAAAAGATACTTTAAGTACTTCCGGAATTGTTGCATTGTGAAGTATTGTATTTATTAGATTGGTAATTATTGGTGTCATTACAACGGCATTGTTTTTAAGATCAACTGGTCTGATTCCATCGTATCCCGCACTTTTTTTTGTGTTAAGAGAAACTAAAATATTAAAGATTTCCTCTTCATTTGTATAGGAAAGATATAATGAATTTTGTAGTGATTTCAACAAGTAAAAGCAAAACATTAATGAATATGTTAATATAGTTAGCCCTTAAAAAAGCACTCTAGGAGCGCTTTGTTTGCATGTTAAAAGAAGCGCTTATTGTCAGCACAAAATAGTCCCCCAAACCGGGAACACCCCATACAAAAATCAGAGGTATGAATTCATATAAAAAATCTGCTCCTTTTGGAGCACATTTTTTACTGGGATATAACATACATAATTATAATGTTTCAGATTAAAATAATTAAACAACTATTTAATAAACAACTTCGAGATGCATATTAGTGAAAAGTGAAGAAATTAAAAAGTCATCATTTTTAATTTAGCACAAGGAGTATTTCACCCAATTTGCACCGGTAGGCTAGCTGGTAGTGAGCTAGTCAATCAGAGCGGGGGTCGCGGGTTCGCTTCCCGCAAGAGACCCCGGTCTCCTTCAGACAAGCGTAGAGCTTAGCGGGATTAGCTTAGGGGGGAAAAATATGGCCAAAAAGTCAAAACTGAATTTAAACAAATCTTCAGAATTAATATCCAATTATAACTACGTAATAAAATATAACTTTTGTAACGTGACGTTACAAACTAACTCTATATATACATTTTATGCTAACATCATAAAGTATAATTAACCCAGCACCTTGAATACCCTTACTATTTTACCCTTACCCTTACTGTTTACCTTAATAACTTTTTCACGGTATAATTCCCACTTAGTTTATTTTATTTTTGAATAAATAGACAAGGTTTTGCTCAGAACAAACAGAGTAGATATTGACCTTAACCCCACACACTTGAAGACTCAAAGTTAAGAAAAACTACATGCTGCTCGACGAGGCGTATCTTTCTCTACCACACGGCATCAAAATATCAATTTATTTCAAAAGTGGATTAAGCAGGTTTGCATACATACTAAGCTGAGGAAACCAAATTATTATGGCTAAGATACAATTGTGGTTGAAACAATACAACGAGAGTTGAAAAAAAATTTATGCATCATACTGATTTTAATTAATTTGTTTTTTATTTATTTAAAAAAAAAAAAAAAAATTTATTATTGCGTTTTGTTATGGACATCCTCAAATGAAGGTTTATTAATTTAAATTTTTGTGCTTTTGCGTATTATTAATTTCGTTTATTTTCTGAAACGTCGCACTGTGGCTGAAAATTGAATTTCATCGGCCAAAAGTCCAATTTTTTGTCATCGCCGATTTAAAAAATTTTAATGCCATTCGATAGTAAACATATTAGAACTGAGGCAGCGATGCCAACTTAGTGCTTTTGACACTATTTATGGTGCTTTTTGATGCCTCAAAACGCCAAAATTTTATCCATAGTGCCAAACTAAGAAAAAGCACTAACTTGGTGCTTTTTCAATTTTTCGTTAGTGCCTTTAGTGCTTTTTACAATTTTTATAATTTCTGAAAACTTTGATTATAAAGAGGATGACTTAGATGAGATTTGCTATTTGGGGTACAATTTTAAGAAGGCCTGCAAAGATTTTAAGATTTCAAATGATAAAAAGTGATAAAAGATACGTTATTTACGAGGTTAGAGCTAGGCTTCCTAGCAATTTGGAAATTTTACAAAACTGTCACACTTTTTAGTGTTGACAACATTTTAAGCAATCGTAATAAAAATGACGTATTTGTTTTCAGTGAACATTTTTTTAAAGATGTAGACACTGTTTCAAAAAAAAAAAGGAGGCATAGACTTTAAAAACAAAAAAAGAGCCGTAACTTGATATAAGCAAAGTGTTTAATAAATTAAAAACAGCTGACAGAAAATGCTTTTATAACGAGCGTTGTGTGACTTGCCATTTTTCATGCGCTTTAGTTTTTAAACACACGACACTCGTCTCCGATTATCCGCGTGTTGTACACTTCTACCTCTAGTGCTATTGCAAAAAGGTTGACTAAGTATCAGAATACAAAAATACACGTTTTTCTATTTTCCACCTTATGTGTGTTCTTCATTCAGAAGCGTACATATGTTAAAATAATTGGACAATATCATACGCCAATTGTTTTATTAAATTTTGCACGATCAAAAAGTAATTTAAATTTTTGGGAATACAAAATTTTAATTTCAAAAGATTTTGTTATTCGTGCTTAATTCCCAGTTTTTATTCTTGATAAAAACACTTGAAATTTATTGTTGATGGGATAAGCTATTCCTATGCATTTCACTGGTTGCTTAGGCCAGATCATCAGGAAACTTCATCCATAAAGATTTTAGAAAAACTAAAGATATTAAACCAAATAAAACTGTTAAACGTATAAGACTTATAGCAACAGTTTTACTTGTAACAATATCAAAGCTTTAACAAAACACATCAACAATAAAAAAGTGGGTTTATCTCATCTTACATTCCCCACTACAATTAGTTGAAATTCTCTCAACATTAATTGTAGTTGTAAGTAGGTTAAGAAAAACAAAATAAAAAACAAACAACAACTTACAAAAGATGTTGTCAATTAAGTGTTTTAATTTTAATATAGAATGATTTAAACGATAAAATATAAGGGTTTTTATTAAAATAAAGAATGGTCGGTCATTGCAAATTTTCGGTAATTGCAACAGGTACGATTTTTTCGAGTTACGAAAATCGAGCTCGCACTGTATTACTTTAAAACTGTTTTATGACCAATTCAAACTCAGCTGATGGTGATACAATTGATTTGGATATTTTTATTGAAGATAATAATAATACATTTAAAAATGTTTATATACGAATTAAAATAAATTTTTTTATTAAATTTTAAATGAAAATCCCTCATCAAAGCCGTCGCCTTTTTTAAATTTTGGAGGCATGTCTCCAAAATTGTAAAAATGGCTTAGTGCTTTGTAACGCTTTTTTTTGTTCGAAATAGTGCTTTTTAGTGCTTTATTTTAAATTTTAAAGTGCTTTTTGCTCTCAAAAAGTTGGCATCACTGAACTGAGGTATCCAAAAAACTAGATTAAAATATTGATAATTGTGGTTGTGGCATGCTGCTGGAAACAAATATTTTATGTTGTTTTAGAATCTATGTATATATAAATCGGCTAAGGCAAAACAGTTAAGAACACTTTCCTCCTCTGTATGCCAACCGATTTGAACAAAATATACACCATTTGAAAGAAATTTACTCACAGAAGTGCACAATGTATATTTTATTAAAATCTGTTCAATAATTTCAGAGTTATAAGCGTTTAAAATTGCTACTAACACAAACACAAAATAAATAAATAAAAATTTGTTTTCAATTATCAAATAATAAAAAAAAATTAGGGTGATCGATTATTCAATTTTTTTTCAGAAACCGGTTTTCGAGTATTTCGACTATATCAATCTTATGTTTAAATCAGGCAAGGCAAACGCTTTCTTCCTTTGTTTGTCATCCGAACCTCTATGGGGAGAAAAAAGGGGAAATACGGGAAACTAAATTTCTTTCTTTTACTTTTCTGTGCTTCATGTGATAATTTTAAAATTTTCTATAATATTGAACTCAGAAACATAATAATATAGGTGTAGGGTCCTGAATGAGTGATAACCTATAAGATACAAAATTCTGGTATTTTTTGTTTTTCATCTGGAACTTTTTTGAATTTTCGTTAATATTCGACCTATAAAGATAAAATTATACATTAAACTGGGTGAACAAGAACATGTAAGTGGAGCTTTTTGGTAATTTTTCGTTCAACAGCTGGTACTTTGAATCATTTTCGTTGATATTAGACATAGAAACATAAAATTAAACGTGCAACGTCCTGAGTAGATGACAATATATAAAGGAGACTTTTTGATACTTTTTTGTTTTCTAATTGGTATTTTTTATATTGAACTTACAAAATTAAATTAACTCACGTAGAAGATAAAATATGAACCGGAGGTTGGTCCCTCGCCAAATCGATCCACTTTGAAGGAAAAAATAAATGCTCGAAACAAATATATTCATATATACTTAGATGAATTATGTTTTCTTCATATTTACAAAAAAAATTTATGGTCGAATTTTGACCATTAGGCGAACACTAGTAAAATTAATTTTTGTAAATTTGATCAGAACTAAATTATGATTTCTCGCAAACCGTTATCAATAATGGGTCGATTTTTTTTTTGTTATATTAGTGGGATAGTAGTCTTTACAAAGTGGGTAATTTCATCACTGTATCATTTATACCTGATGTGTAATTAAATGTTTTCCCAGGTTCTATATTTTAGTTAAATCCGAATTTTAGAGGAGTAGAACTTGTTAGGGTCAAAATGGGTTAAAGAGATTTTAGTACCATCAGAAAGCTGAAGGTGTCCTCTTTAACCCCATATATACTTGTTCAACTGTTTGGAACTGTCTGTTGAACACTTTTTAATTTTAATGAAATTACTCGCAACATTTTTTTTTTGCTATTTTTATTTAAGCTGCTCATATGACTGAAATATAACACAAGGGTTTACGAACGTTTTGTTTTGAAAAATTATTTTGCTTCTTATGAACGGCTAAACATATTTAAATGAAATTTTAAACTGTCATAGCCGGATAGCTTTTGAGTTGAATTGAAAGAATGGAGGATCGGGAGTGTAACTTGCGGATCTCTAAAATTGGTAACCTCGGAAATTCAAACTTTTCAAAAATTCACCAATAATATTTTATGGATTTCAAAAAAAATTAAATTTAAGGTGTGCTACAAAAAATATGCTTAAATTTTTAGGTTATCACCTTTGCCTTTGGAGATATTCGGATAAAATGGATTTTTTGGCTTGATTTTATAACGGTTTTTCTAGTTTTTTAATCGGATGGATTATGTTTTATGTCAAACTCTTATCAATAGTGGGTTCAACATTTTTTATATTGGTAGTAAAGCAGTCTTCAAACAATGTTATGTTGTATTACTGTACCGATTATACCTGCTGTGTTATTAAATATTTTTTCAGGTTCTATATTGAAGTCAAATTGAAATTCAGAAGTATAGAATTTATGACGGTCAAAAGGGGTTAGAGAGATTTTACTAGCTGAAGAAGGTGAAAGTATCCACTTTAAACCCAAATGCACTTTTGTACCTGTTTGGACCAGCCTATAGAACACTTTTTTAGTTTGTGTAAAATTATTCGCAACATTTATTTTGCTCTTTTTATTTTACCTATTCATATGACTGGAATATAAATGTACCAAGCCAAGTTGTGCTAGGTATTTTATATTATATAATTACCAATACCTGTGGGATTTTAAGCGTATCCTTCTTTAGCCCAATTTAGTTTTTTACTCTACCTTATTATGCTACCTTGGGACACAGTATAACGCAAGCTATGTATAAAAGCCAGTGGTATTCGAGTAAAATCTCAGTTGTTAAAATATATCTAAGCAATAACAATATAATTTTTAAATATCTATAAAAATGGAGAGCTTCAGCTATAAAGAATTATCCGAAGAGTATTTTAAAAATAAAACGGAGGAAGATGTTTTAAGTTACATTGAAGGAAAACTCAATTTATATTCCTGCAGCACTGAAATACGATCGGAACTGCAAAATAAAATAATCGATTTCGTCAAAAAAGTTGGATGGAGTAAACCTAGATTTAACAACAGTTTTACAAACTGGTTAGATGGCGAACTCAGTGTCCAGATATCTTCAGAAGGTACAAATGAGTAGAACCTTGGGAGGCCAAAGAAATCACTTGAGAACTGTAGCGAAAGATCTAAAAGGCGGAAGCTTAAGGATATCACCGAAGAAATCGGAGATACAAGTATTCAAAAAGCTTTGCTATATCAACTGCGATCACAAAAATAACTCACAAAAGTCGATATTATTGAAAAAGTTTTTATCGCTAGTCCCAAGAGAACAAAACGGATTCTTAAGAGTATTCCAACGCCAAGCGATGAAAAACAGTTTTCAAATGAAGAGGCATTAGCATTATTTTTAGATTTGAAGTTAACAAAAGAGCAATATATTCAGCTCAGAGTGCGTGCAATTGAAAAAGGTTCAAATCTGTATCCTGCTTATCATCACATAACTGCTGCTAAGAAGGAATGTTTGCCACCAAGGGACACTATTAAAACCACACCAAAATTTGGGGAGTATGCCAAAGAAACAGCTCGAATTTATACTATCAAATATCCATGGAGAAATATATCTGCAACGGTTCATAAAATCCTTTATCATGCAGAGGATGTCATTAGGCATCATTTAGTACCACTAGGAGATCTGTCAGAAGAAGCTTAGGAAAAAAGGAATAAAGATTACAGATTTTATAGGGAGCACAATACCAGAAAAATGTCACGAGATTTTACGAACGAAGATCTGTTTAATATATTGTTGGCAACGTCAGATCCGCTCATCTCTAGCATTCGAAGTCAATGGAAAGTAGAACATCGGGACTTAGATGAAGAAGCAAAAGGGCTGCTACAGGACAAAGATTTTACAAAACCAAATATGGAATATTTGTAGGCAATTTTCCAACCGAATCAATAGTAGATATAATAAATTTTATTGTTATTTAAGCAAAAAATATGTTGTTGTCCTTATTGTTATTTAAATAAAAAAAGAAAAAAAAATTTTTAAATTTACACTTATTTATTTTTTTAATCTAAAAAGTTTTCTAGTGGAACTGGTTCCAGTTGAACCTGTTGTAGAGTTGATAATGTAGAAACCTATTCGCAAAATGATCATAGGTATTATTACATGCCTATCTAAGCGAATGTATATGCATATAAAGGTAATACGAATACGAATTTCTCCAGAAATATATAAAAATGTTTATATTTTTCGAAAGAAAACATTAAGTGTATGCTTGTAGAAGCAATTTATAGTCAGTTTGACATTTTTACTCCCATATGCCTTATTCCAAATCAAACTTTTCAATCAAAAAAAAAAAAAATAATAGTTTGAGTAAAAAATTCTAATAATTCAACACACCCATTTTTATACAATTAGAACAGTAATGTTTTCTAATATGTCCATTATTTTCTAGAAAATTCTGATCAATATCGAGTGGTAAATTGTATTGCCTTTATTGAACAAAAGAAATTTTTAAAGCCGTTTTCCGGGATTGGGAATTTGGATATTTGCTAATAAAAAATGGGGATGTTTTTCAGTCCACTGTTTTAAGAACTTTTGAATCTACATAACTGCCAAATTTCATTAATATATCTTTGTTCATGTCAGATTTATAGAATGTCAAACATTAAAATTATTATTTATATAGTGTAAATGAATAAAAGGGCTTTCAATATGAGTAAAAAATAATATTTTTAAGGTTTGACATTCTATAAATCTGACATGAACAAAGATATATAAATGAAATTTGGCAGTTATGTAGATTGAAAAGTTCTTAAAACAGTGGGTTGAAAAACATCCCACTTTTTGAATAAAAAAATACCATAATTCTCAATCTCAATCATTAGCATTTTAATACATAATGCTAAAAAACATCAAAAGTTCAACTTTGACCTTAAATTTCTCAACAACTACTTCTCCTTCTCTCCTGCAAAAAAATTGCAAAATTATCTCTATCGGTTCAAAAGTTACAGATTTTTGGCCGATGAAAAACGATTTTCAGCCACTGTTTCAGCCTACTGTTTGTGAAGAGGACATCATGTGTTTGTGCAAATGTGTGTAAAACATTTTAGTATAGGTTCGAGACCCACCTTTTAGTACACCGATTGACTCAGAATCAATTTCAAAATCCATCTAACGAGGTCCGTCCTTCTATTAGGCTGGATGGTTGTCTGTCCAAGATAACCTTGTGCACAAATTCCAGGTCGTAATTTTAAAAATAGTTTTATCAAATTTGGCACGTATGTATGAGTTTATTGTCATAAGGTCGAAGCCTTTTTAAAAGCGGAGAAGCGTTTATTTATTTTTCATAGCCCTCATGCAAAGTTCTTCCGGAATAGAGTTTTGTGTCTTGTTTTATAGACATTTGGGTTAAGTTAGATCCAAAAATATTTTGTTGCAACCGACATTTCTTTTTCGTTAAAAAGTCATAGCATTTCAGTACAGCTAAACTTCTGGTTCTGGCTCAGTTTCAAGACAATTTTATTTTAGGTTTAGTTTAGTTTACATAGAAAAAAATATTGCCGAATTATTTTCAAACAAACGCTTGTTTGAAAATTTTTTTGATTTCTACAAATTTTTTTACTGATTCAATTAATATTTTTGTTTGATTTTTATTTAACCAACAAAAAGTTTCAAGTTTTTATAATTTTGTATGAAATATTTAACGCTCCTTAATGTTGTCGTTTTTTGCATTTTTTTATTTGATCATAAGCAACACTTCTTCATGTAAAGTATAAGAACTACAAAAAAAAAAAAAAAAACGTTTCACTCTTTTTAACCCTTATGTGAGTGACAGAAAAAACACCTTTAACAGAGTGACAGGGTACCCGGGTACCACATACTATAAACACGAAAATTTTTTACAATATATATAAGAAAATTCATTTAACAAAATGTAAAATATAAGTTTTTGCAATGTCTAACATAAACACGAATCGGGGGATTTCCTTTTGGCTTTGTGATTGATCGACAAGTTCATCTACTTGCTACTGCTTTCATACATTACTAAGTTCATACATGAATAAGTTCGGTGACCGCAAGAAGAAGGTAAAGTGTAATACATTGGCTTCTTGTTTTAAACAAGCACGCTTAGATTCCACCGATGCAAATGAGATATAAAACGAATGTGAACATATCCTGAAGATTTGCGATATAATATCAGAAGCATCCGATGCAGAACATTTGAGATAAATAGAGGACAACGAGGATTCATATGATTCTGGCGAGAGTGAAGAAACAACTGAAGTCTATCGCAAGGATGGTTCGCATTGGCGTCTTGATCCCTATCCGGAATACCAATACATCAACAAAAATTACGACAAAGCAGAGGTCCTGCTCCTGGCTTATATATAGGAACACCTAAGGACATATTCGAAACTTTATTATCCAGTGAGTAATTTTGCGTGAAAGTAATAGTAATTTCAGAGCTGTCGGCAGTTGCTCTATGTGCAAAAAAAAAACAGAAAAACTGGGAGGGCGTGCGCAAGTTGTGATGAACATTCAATTTACTATCCCCTGTGTGAATCCTTCTTCCAAGGATCTCAGTACACTATTCTTTTTTTTTTTTTTTTGTTTTTCTGATTTATAGTGAAGTGTATATAAATTCATTTTTTTTTGTGCTTTCTTCAGTCTTTTGTTTGAATAAACAATATAAACGAAATATACAAAATAACTAACACTGTCTTTTTATTTTTAAATTTTAAACTTTCATTCATGTGAAAAGTAAATAATATTCCAGTTTATTCAATTGAACATGCTTTTAAGCTGATTTTCATTACAATAAATTAAACAATACTAAAAAATAAATGCTATTTTAAATATTTTCGTTAAGGTACCCGGGTACCCTGTCACTCCGTTAAGGGTGCAAAATATAAATTGACCCACAGAACCCTCTCAAATTAAGAAACTAAGCTTTTAGTTATTTTATATTTTTGTTTATTTAAATATATTTAAAACACAATAATAAGAGTTCTCAAGAGGTTCCACTCCGTTAAGAAACTTTAAACAAACAAAAAATGCAATTAAAGTTTAAAAAGTTACCCGGATATCCTGTCACTCACATAAGGGTTAAACAACAGAAACAACAACAGCACTAAAAGAAACAAAATAAATTTTTGGTTGGTAAAAAAAAACGAAATCCCGTATTCAATTTTTTCAAACTGTTTACTTAAATACTTCAAATACAAAAATAGAATGATGACGAAATTCGGCTAAAACTGTATAAAATCTAAATATTCTAGTAATTTTTGGTCCAATTTAGCTTTGTATGGCCATAAATTACGTCATGGAATTTTGTGATAATTGCTCCATAATTTACCTTAGGTCCCATATAAAGCAGCCTTCTGAAAAGGACTTATAAAATGCCTAAACAAATTTCAGTACTTCATTGAAATTTAGTCGAATTTAGGGTTTTTACCACGATAGATCACTCTACACAATTTCCTGATGATTGATCCATAATTTGTCATGGGTCCTGAAAATCATTTAAGTACGGCTTAAACTGCTACGAGTCATGATATTTTATTCAAATTTGTTTTAATAAAGTTTTTTCTGACTAGAAATAAAAGCATACAATTTTCTGATTTTAACATATGGGTTTTTCCACAAGGAAGTCTACTTTTTATCAAGTTACGCCACCAGGCTTTTCAAATTGTTTCTCAAAGAATAATTTAAATATTATTTAATTTTTTTGTATATTGGTGTATAGCGCCATTAAGGGAAAGAGATGAAAGATTTTAACGACATGGGTCTAATATACAAGATCAATTGCTTGGTGAAGTAACGTGAGACTTCTGTGGAAGTGCCCATATGTAGGTCTAAGCCGCAACCAGTTTTAATAATGACGCCTGTCTTTATAAAGATTGGTTAATAATTTATAGATTCCTTGAGCCCACTCCTGAAATATTCTAAACGTAGGTGGAGGGTATCAAAGATTCGGCCCAGCCTTGTTTTTTTTTTATAAATTTTGATAAGGGTGGCAGAAATATCAGTAATTCAATATTTGAAAGGATTCCAAAGAGAAGTGCTAAGAGAAACCGTTTGCTAAAGTTTGGTACCGCGATTTCATCGAAAAACTAAAATTAAAAATGGTTTTTTAATTAAAATTCCCTGAAATTTAATTTCCAGTGCTTATCCCTTTTTAAGAAATATATTTTTTATAATTATCTAAACTATTTAAGGAGGATGACTCTGTCCTAGCTCTGCTAACTGTTGTCTTATGGTGGTCCTTTTTTGGAGGCGAATATTTTTTAATTTGGCAGGCCTGACTTCTGTGAAAGCTAATTTAAAAGAATGTGGTTATACTGTTTGGCAATTCATCACCAGGACACTCTCGCCAAGGCAACGTTTTTTTTTTTTTTTTTTATATAATTTATTTTTATCATTGAATCTTTATTTACAATATGTATTCAAATCTTAATTCTACTTGTTGCTTATTAGTTGTTACCAATGTAACCACTAACTGCTGTATTCAAATTTTAAAAATGTCTTCTAGTTAGGCTCAAAGTATCGGTTCTTTTTAGCCTCTGGTGACCTTCGAACTGAAGCAGACCCCGAGCGAGGTAGTTAGGGTGGGCCACTAGTTTATCGATGTAGCTAATTGAATATTTTTTAATTTCCTCCTGGATAGTGGGGACGTTGAGATCTCTGTGGATAATATCATAACGTATATACCATGGGGCGCAGACAATTTGTCGTAATATTCTAGACTGTCTTCTTTGAAGCTTTTGGATGTTAGATGCGCATGCAGTACCCCATAATTGGATGCCATATGTCCATATTGGTTTTATGATGGACTTGTATAAGAGAACTTTGTTGTCTAAAGACAAGTTTGAGTTTCGACCGAGAAGCCAGTGTAGTTGAGCTGTTTAAAATTTCATAGCCGTTATTTTCGCTTCCATATGACGAGACCAGGTCAAGCGTCTATCTGTATGAATTCCCAAGTACTTAACATGGTTTTCTACCGGAGCAGTGATGTTATTTATTTTTACAGCTGGGCACGTTTGCTTCTTAGCGTGAAAGTTAAGTGAACATATTTAGCCGGGTTAACCTTTATTCTCCATTTTTCTAGCCAGGCCACTAGCTCTGCTAACTGTTGTCTTATGGTGGTCCTTCAGAGTGATGGGTGTTTAATGGGATATTTTTTTTTGGAGGCGAATATTTTTAATTTGGCAGGCCTGACTTCTGTGAAAGCTAATTTAAAAGAATGTAGTTATATTGTTTTGGCAATTCATCACGAAGACACTCGCGCCAAGGCAACATTGACAAATTGTTTAAATGCATGGTTAAATTTCAATTGAAAATATTGTGATAAATTGCAATTTTGGTTAAATCGATATGTCACTAAACAGAGTTGCAGAATTTAAAGCGATGATATCTCTATTGGACTTATACATCCCTTTAAACTGAATGTTTGGAGAATTTAATGAGCCAGTGATAGACATATCCTTACTAGTTTTTTCGTTAAAAAACCTTAATTATCTGGCAATTATCTTGCTGACATGTACATCCAACGGTATGGAGCCACATGACACACAGCGCACGCTACAATTAATAATCTCAAGAAAACTTTTGATTTACAAATAATTTCAAGTAATGGTCTTGTCAATTGGCCACACAAATCGTGTGAATTAACCAACCCCATTGGAATATTTTCTTTGAGGTTATTGAAAGTCACTCGTCTACGCAAATAAATTAGAGACAATTGTATACCTGAAAATTATAAAAATTAATTTCAATTAAAAAATTTATGATTTTAATTAGAAAATTAATAAAAATTTGCACCAGTAAGAAAATTAATAGTATCAATTAAATATTTTTTGATATATACAACATTTTCTGCAGTAATGTTGTTAATAGAAATAAACGTTTAATTTAATTGATTAAATTTTTAATTAATTTTGATTAATTTCTCTGTGCATTTAATTACAATGGTCTACAATTTTGGAAAACAAATTGACTGCAGAAAGAAGCATGCTTTTTTAACTAATCTTGGCGCGCTGAATTCGAATCTGGCATAAAAGTTGTGCTATTACATGCTGGCAATACTGTAAAACAGTCAATACTGACACTACAATTTCACAATTATTTATATGACAGAGGCCCACATTCATTCTAAATCTTCAAAAAAGTAGCATTTAAGCATGTCAGGGACGTCGTGTGTTCCTAACTCAAGCTATTTTTGCTTTGTGTGTGGGGAATATTTTGTTGAAAAAAAAGGATATGCAATATCAGAATCATTAAAATACGCATATTTACATTATTTTGGTTTGCAGTCATAAACTTGGACAAACCGTGGACACCGGCAATGTTTTGCATATTCTTCACTCGCATTTAAATTTTTTTCCAAAAAAAAAAAAAAAAACTAAGGGGAGCGTGCTGACCAAGATTTAATGAAAATTTAAAGAATTTATCAAGGATTTTGAGACAAAAGCATGCTGGGAGACTATTGCTGGACTCTAATACGTGAAACCGAACCCACAAAATACAAACGACTTTCAAATAACGCCATTCAGTTTTGAAAATTTATTCCTTCCCTCAGTTAAAATAATTTAATGAAAATTAAATTTGATGAACTCGAGCCTGACAAAAAAATTATAAAAAAAAAATTCATTGATTTTTAAAAAAACTATTGATTTTTTATGTAAGAAGCGAATAAAAAACTTTTTTTTTATCTCGAAAGCCTGACCTGATAGAGAAAAACCAATTACAGCTTCGAATTCAGCCCACTAAATTACCTTAGGAAAGATATTTAATTGTTCCAGTTCAAAACATTGTGTTATCTATCTACTACAGCCAATTTAAATGTATTTTCTTTTAAATGGAGCTTCCAACGAAGCAGGTTTGTAAGGGAGAAACATAAGGGTTTCGCTTACCATTGCGCTTACGGAAGACATGAATTTTATATGGCGAGTTCCCACTTTGAAGCAATACAATTTTGACACATATAGATATATATATATATATATATATATATATATGTGTTCCTCTAACTCCCATTGGAGCATAGGGCGCCACATAACACATAAAGCGCATTATTCAGCGCACATAAATATTGTTTGATGTAACGATCATCTTTACACACTGAATGTTTTGATACAGTTATTTTTTAGTATTCTCCCTTACAAAACTGCTTCGTAGTAAGGGAATGCCGTAGCACTTGAAATGTTATTTTTTTTTTTTATAAACGTTGTTGAGAGTTCTTTCACTTACTTCTGTATGTCTTATTGCGTAGCGCATAATTGTGCGCTTATTTTTTTAAATGTACCTTTAGTGCTTCGCAAAATGGTAAAAATTTTTATTGGGTATCCTAACTTAAAGTTCTGGTCACCCTTCCATTTAGAGCGTGACCAATTACCAGTTTCCACTTTCGTTTCAAGGAATCGATAGATTTTGCTGTTTTGTATTATAACTTTTATAGCGCACACTATTAGTACTTCCTAAGGTACACAGAAAAATTTTTTTTCACAAAATTAAATCAGTTTTAATAAAAAAAATGTAATCAAGTGAATTAAACGTTTAATTGATACTATTAATTTGCGCCAGTAAAGAAATTCACACATTCGCTTAATTAAACGTTTAATTCACTTGATTAAACGTTAAATTAATATCATTTCCTTTTTAATTAAAACTGATTTGATTTTTGATTAATTCTTTTATTAGTGAAAAAAAAAAAAAAATGTATTCTCTGTAGAACCTTTAAACCCGTATTTGCTTCGAATCTTGTGATGTGCTAAGTGGAATAGTGTAAAATGAATGTATGTAAATATTAAATTAATAAAAACGCTTGAAAATAATTTCTGAAATTCCTTGTTAGGCAGTATCTAAAATTTTTACGTCGAAGGCTTAATGCAATAATTTTTATCTTGAAATTTTCCAAACAATTTACAATGGTGCTGATTATTCATGTCTAAAAAGGGGAGAAAGAATTAAAAACTTGATTTTCAGCAATTTTGTGGGACAAATTTTATTTATTTTATTTAAATGAATGCAGAACAATTTGTTGTATATCATTTATGAACACAATATTAATTGGTCTGTTTTAGATTTAAAAAAATATTTGTTTTTTTTCGGCAACAACTCCTCTGTTGAACGCGATCTTTGCAAATAAATCCATAGTTAGCATTACAGAAGTTAGAAATCAATTCACCAGTTGAGAAAACGTATACACATTTCCAAACATCTCGGAATTCGTCTGTTCCTTCCCAGAGGGAGGGTATAACTGCTTCATTGGTTAAAGTCCATGCGAAATTAAATCCATCGCCAACACATCCAATCCAATATGAACTAAAAATAGTTTTTTTTTTTATTAAATTGCTCTTAAATCGTAGATAATAAACTTACAGTGAATGCAAATAGGGATTAATTTCATCAAATTCTTCTTTATTATCGAATGTGGCGAGTTCCATGTCCATTTTAGCACATTCAATTAACGCTTCGTTCCAAGTAAACTAAAATTTATGAAAACAAACTGTTAGATTTTTTATTTACAAAAAGAGTACCCTATTTTTTGCTTTATTTAATTCTGAGATTATATCACAACTCTTGAATCGAATTTTCTTACATCTTCTGCTTTACCAAAATAATAATAAATGTTATTTATTTCAAACAGTTCACTTTGTATTTCGACTATGGGAAACACTCCGAGTATAATTGCGAATAATTTTACTGAATTCATATTGGTTGATGTGTATTGAGAGACTGTGCAAATCCGAAATCCAGTGCAGATTTATATACTGTAGAGTTGGAGACTAAAAATCAGGTACTTACAAACAGATAAGGAATGTATCAAAATGATTTATGTAAAATGTATATCATAAATGTATGTTTAAAGTATAATGTTATCTTTAAAAACAGTCTGGATTAAATTTGGAAATGCAAATACTTCATTCCAGTGTACTTGAAAATGTTATCTCAAATTAAATTAAATTTATGAAGTTGTTTTGACTTAAATTAAAAAAAAAAACAAGTTTATCTTTAAATGCTTTATTATAGATCAAATTACAAATGTAGAAGAGGTCCATAACAAAACAGAATAATTAAAATGCTTAAGTTTTTTTTTTTTTATTGTTTTTTAACTACTAAACACTATTTATTCTACATACCAACTCGTTTACGGAAGTTAGTGTCAGTTCACACACTTCAAGTTTGGCTCGTTAAGTATTGAGTTTTTCCCTTCTCTCCTAAAAGCTCAAGGCTTGATGAGTCAAACTTGGCGTGTGTGAATCGGCACTTATGAATATAATATGGCAAGTTTCCACTATTGACACAAAAAACGCTTTATTCAACGCATATGAAAAGTGGTTAGTGCAACGATCAACTCAATTTTTTGTTGTTACAGTTATTTTGTAATTGGCTGCTGTCCTAAATGTCTGTCCACAAAGTGTAAATACAGTACTGGCACCGTGTTGATGCTTTGTGTACTTTTATATTTTTACCTTCGTTGTATTGTGTGCGTTTATGATTTTGCAAATACATTTTTTTAACTGCTTTATTTGCCTTTCTCTGCGCAGTAACAACTATAAAATTGCATTTAAGAACAAAATGCATTTTCAAAATTTTTTTTATATACGACATGCTGGTTACATCTGACTTATCAAATTTACCACTGCAAAATACAAGATGAAAGTCAAATGAAAAGTCATCTGATAAAATTTTATTAGAGCGTGCTCTATTTTCTTATGACAAACCATCTGACATCAGAAAACAGAAATGTCAGAAATCTTTTCCGGGAGGAAGCAACAGCGATCCACTATTTACGGAATTATTAGCGCGGTGAAATTAACATTTTACAATATCTCGATATTATATGTTGGATCCTCATTTAATAAAAATTATATATATACATATATATTAGGGCGGGTCAAATTGTACGGAACGATTTTTTTTGATGAAGCGTATAGCAAAAACGTGGTCTATAGGTGATTCTGAGAAATGTTGCTTTAGAGACCATATCTCTTAGTCGGGTTTGGAGCCCCCCAAAAATTCAAAATAGATATTTTAATAGATTCTGAATATACTTCGAGTTTTTCTGAGATTTTTTTTTTTTGCAGACCAACAACTTTTTTTACGATAAATTTTTTTGTTTTCGAACTCCTTTTTGTAGAAAATCGATGGAAGAAAATTCAGAATTTATTAGTAAAGTTCATTTTAGGCTACAAAATTTTTGGTATCAATGAAAGATTCTGAAAGGTGATAAAAATACCTTTCAAACAAGCCCAGATTGAGAAATCTACTATAATTCTATCCGATTTTATGACAAATTTAATTAAATTATTTTACACAGAAAAAATTATTGCCAAATTATTTTCAAACAAACGTTTGTTTGTAAATTTTTTTGATTTCTACAAATTTTTTTACTGATTCGATTAAAATTTTTGTTTGATTTTTATTTAACCAGCAAAAATGTTGACAACTATTCAAAAATATAATATACGCGTTATTGGTTTCAAGTTTTCATAATTTTGTATGAAATATTTAACGCTCCTTAATGTTGTCGTTTTTTTTTTTCATTTTTTTATTTGATCGTAAGCAACACTTCTTTATGTCAAATATAAGAACTTCAACTAAAAACACATGCATTCTATTTTTGGACGCTTTAAAAAAGTACAGCAATAAGAAAAATGATAAAATAGAGTGACGAAGTTTGTAGTAAAAAAAAAAAACGACGAAAACAATAGTAGGTAAAAAAAGTTTCACTCTTTTTAAACAACAGAAACAACAACATTATAAGAAACAAAATAAATTTTTGGTTGGTTTCAAAGTTGGTAAAACAAACAAAATCCCGTATTCAATTTTTTCAAACTGTTTAGTTAAATACATCAAATACAAAAATATAATGATGACGCAAAACATATCTAGTCGGTCTGCCGCCGTTTTTGGTTACATTTCTTCTTCATTAGCAAAGGAAAGGATGCAGCAACAGTGAGTGATGAAGAAAAACATTGTGTGTGTGAATAAGACAAGACTTTGTTCAAAAATTATTCAAACAAAAACATGTGTCTCAAAGCCAGCCGGCCGCTCTGCTCTGCTTCATCTTCAACAACAGTGCTTGCTTGTGTGCGCGCCATTACTTGTGCAAAAATTTTTTGTTTGAAATTTATATGAATTTCAGTTTGATTCAGTTAAATTATTTGTATATGCAAATAAATTGTTTGAATATGCGAATTTGTTTATCGGACCGATTTCAGACAAAAAATTGTTTGATGCTACAAATTTTTTGTTTGAATTGGAAAATTATTTTTTTCCGTGTAGTTCTAGCTTCAATCTAGTTTAGTTCTAGTTCAATTCAAATTGCATTTCAAGTTCCGTTCTAATTCAGTTCAAGTTTAAAATCAAGTTCAGTTCTAGTTCAGTTCAAATTTAAATTCAAGTTCAGTTCAGTTCAAATTAAGTTCAGTTATAGTTCAGTTCAAGTTCAGTTCAAGTTCAGTTCAAGTTCAATTCAAGTTCAGTTCAAGTTCAGTTCAAGTTCAGTTCAAGTTCAGTTCAAGTTCAGTTCAAGTTCAATTCTAGTTCAGTTCAAGTTCAATTTTAGTTCAGTTCTAATTCACTACTTTTTCAGTTCAAGTTCAGTTCCTATCAGTTCTAGTTCTGTCATAGTCCAGTTCTAGTTCAGGTATAGCTCAGTTCTAGTTCAATTCTAGCTCAGTTCCATTCGCAACTTGCTTATTTTACACGCTTCATAAATTTTTTTTATTTATTGAAAATTTCTCGATTACAAAAAATTCTCATGATAATCACGCGAAGCTTTAAGCTCTTCTGCAGCAGATTAATCATAATATATTATAATATCTCAATGGTAGTGTACCAAAACGTACGATGGTAATTGTAAACATAACAAAATGTTTTCAGTGAATTATCTTAATATTTTTCATTAGATATTATAGAAGGATCTATTACAATTATGCCTTAAACAAAATATCGGCCTAACGCTCGCCACGTCTTTGGTTAAATACCTCTATCCGATGGTCGATATTTTCAATCACTCTGACACATAATTGACACAAAGAAATCCAACGGTGCCAAATCACATGATCTTTGTAAAGTCACCATACCCTTCTGTCTATTCAATTAATCATTCGGCGCTTTGACGTAGCTTGAAATGGTCAGTAGGCTTCAGCTTTTAATCAAATGAACCTTTTAATCATGTAAATTCAAATCTTTATACAAAATTCGCATCAGTGATGTTTGTGACGAGTCGAGATTGTCCGCTTTTCTGCCACACTATCGCGAATAACAACAATGTTTTCCGCAGAACGAGTATATTTGCTACAGAACCCGCTTTGCTGAAATTTGCGCATAATTCTTCCGATTGTGGGCACGTTTGATCGATTATTCTGACCCAAACAATTTCGAAGTGCACGCAATGCTTTTGATTTGAAGGCTTCTTTTCGTAAAAGGCTTCAAAAATCTTAACGCGCTGCTAAATTGTGTATCTCTCCATGGCCAACTAGTCAAACACTGAAACAAATTTATTACATAGTATTTTATAACTTTATTTCTTTTAAGCTAATTTTCTATATTAATTAAATAAACGGCCAATTATCAAAGTAATTTTCGTGGAAATACAAAATTTATAATTTACAGTGAAAACTCCCATAAGCGGACAGCCATTGCGACCAAAATTTGTCCGTTGTTGGGAGTTTGATAAAAGAAAAAGAATTTTTATTGTTTGTTTAGAGCAGTGATAACCAAGCCCCGAACTAACCAAGCCCCGAACGCACGCACACAAAGATATTATGTTCTTGGGTGCGGTCGCAGAGACTGATGATAGCCCGATGTTTTGAAACGAACAAAGTTGTTGTATACATGGGAATTGCCGACCGTGTCTATGTGAAAACTACGATTATTGACTTACTCGCGAGCCTATGGAGTGGTTATCAATGGTTTAGAGCATTAACTCAAAATTCAATACACATCTACTAATTAACAAAAAAGGTTTAACAAAAAAAAAAAAAAAATTCATAAATTAAAACAATAATGTGTTACTTATTAAAAAATTCATGGTAAGAGTTACTTTAAAGGCACTAAAAGGAACATAAATTAGTACATACATATACGCATTTGTACTTATTTTGAAATGAAAAAGTCTTTTGTAGTTTTTTGTTTCATATTTGCTTGATTTTCTGTCTCTAAACGAGTTTGAAGGTGATTTTCTAAATTGTTTTGCAAATGTAAAACCTGCATAATCAGTTTATACAAATTCCTTAATGTTGTAAAGATATTTCAAGGCATCGGTACAATTCATAACTTTATTTGGAACTGCAATCCAATTTTCTTCATATAAAGGTTCTTCTGGCTCCACTTCGCTTTCACTACTCGCTAATTCAATGGCAATGTTATCATCTTCTGTCATAATATTTTCGTCAATGGTAACGTACTGTTCAGCATTGCCTAATCCACTGCCTTGTATCAATGATTGCAACTCTATTAGTGGGATATCATCTTCGTCATCAATATCCCGTGAACTGTATGCATTTTCATCGAATCCGGCCTTACGGAAGCAGTTTTGAATTGTTTCGGTGGTCACCTTATTCCACGCAGATGAGATGAAAAATATAGTTTCAAGGATATTGATTTTTTTTGCAACATCTGTATTTTCATCAAAAGCTGTTATCATATCTTTACTATAAAACTTCGGTAGTAGAATTTGAAACTACGAATGATGATATGGTCCAGGGGCTGGCAAATTGATGTTGTGTTTGGAGATAACCAGATAACTTTAATGTTTTCTAGTTCAACATCTCGGGGATGAGAAGCTGCATTATCCAAAAAAGAGCTATTTTTATTTCCCCATTTTATGGTCCAATTGAAGAAGCCATTTTTCTATTCATCCTATAACCAATTGGACTTCCTTTTCTTCCACCATATTCGCACACAAAAGCACAGTCAACCTTTCTTTAGAAAGCTTACCACCGGTACATTTCTGGTACTTAAAAGTGAGCGTTTTGTTTGGTAGAGCTCGAAAAAAAGACTGCTTTCATCCGCATTTTACACATTTTTTTGTTCGTAATCACGAAGGATCAGTTTCAATCTTTCGTTGAACTGGTAAGCGTCTTCTTCCGACACCGCTGCTGCTTCTTCGCAAATGAATTTAAAACTGATATTATGCCTCTGTCGCCACTTTTGAAGCCACTCATTCGATGCTACAAAGTTCGTTATGCCCAATTTTATTGCTCATTCTTTTGCCTTCTCTTGAATAAAAGGTCCAGATAGAGGGATGTTTTGGGCACGAACTTTCAAAAACGTTTCAAGACACATTTTGTCAAGTTTCAGGTTGTTCGAATGGAGTCTTAACATTTTTTGAGTGGAATTTGTACTGCCAGACAGCCATTGGGAAAGCAAATTTTCTTTGTTTTTTAAAATGTTTGCTGCTTGTGTTTTACCGACGTCAAACCTAGAACAAAAATGTGATGAAATTGCAATTTCATTTTATTATAATTATTATGCACTTACTTTGATGCTATTGCTCGAATTGGTAATTTATGTTTTTTTGTGAGATTTCTATAATTTCAATCTTTTCTTTAAGCTTCAAAAAAATTTTTTTTTATGGCATTGCAACAAAATTCATCCAAACAATAATTTTTTTTTGACTTTGCTTCACAATATAATCAGCTGAGTAAGTATGTGGTTGCGACATGCATATTTTTAAGTGTGATAGCGTCTCGTGTTCTATTGTAAAAAGTTCAATTGTTAATATTTTGTTTTATGTTGAATTATTTTTGTCCTCTTTTCAGAGATTTTTTGATCAAATAATGCACAATTTTGCTGTCCGCGTCTGTCCAAGGGAGGGTCCGTTCTTGGTAGGGAAATTTGCTCTGAAAAATCAATTTGGTGCAACCTTATTCGAAAATTGTCCTCATATGGCAGATGTCCGCTTAAGAGAGTCTCTGCTATTGGGAGTTTTCACTAGGTACAAGATTTTGCTTGTCGTGTTTTATTCCCAATTTTTATTCTTGATAAAAACACTGAAATTTATTGTTGAAGGGATAAGCTATTCCTATGCGCATTTCACTGGTTGCTTAGGCCAGATCGTCAGGAAACTTCATCCAAAGATTTTAGAAAAACTAAAGATATTAAACAAATAAAACTGTTAAGCGAATAAGAATTATAAGCAACAGATATACTTGTAACATTATCAAAGTTTAAACAATAACAACAACAATAAACAGTGAGTTCATCTTTTCTAACATTCCCCACTACAATTGGTTGGAATTTTTCCAACATTAATTGTAGTTGGCCAATATTTAGTATTAACTGAACTTGTTGAAATTGGCTGTAATTGGTATTTTGTTAAATATTTTTGGTAATATCAGATTAAGGGTGCTTCTTCTATATTCATTGGTAAATATGTCAACTTTTCAGCAAAGTATTTCACATAGTAAGGGCGCAATTTTGTCCACTATAATTTTTCCCTGATTGTTTACTTAGCAATTGTCATACTTTTGTTTGCTTCGTTAGATAAATTAATTTGTTTATTCAGTTGCTGAACAACCAGATATAAATAAATATTATTTTCTTTAGCAAATTTTATATGGTGTGGCTGGTATAATTAAGTATACATGGACTGACAATTTTCCAGATAATTCACTAAAATAATAATCATTTTTGCTATCAAATAAATGTAATAATGATGACCTCATCCCAGTTAATGACTAAGGAAAACGAAACGAAATTAAAAAGAAACTGTAATTGCTGGAGCTGAAATACTAAAAATGCCTTCATCAAAATGATAATGACGAATTATTTTGCTACTGAAATGTTTATCTTTTTGTAGAGACTGCTAAAGGGCCGCTCGTCCATCATCAGCATCATCACTATTAACAGACATAAATTCCAAATTGTTTTCTATGGCTCCTAACATGAAAGACCGAGTCAAATATTCAAAGAAAATTATATGCTTGTATGTATTTCTCTTGAACCTCAAATAATTTTAAGCAGAGTTTTGGTCAAGCTGAAAAAGACTGGAGATTGTACAAGCAAAGCCAAACTATTGCTTTAATACTACATTTTAAAACACACACAAAAATATAAATTTACTTTCTCTTCCCTGCTTTAATTTACATATTTTAAATCTGGTTTCATTTTGTTAAATAATTAAAATGTTCTTCATACTTCCTAAACTAAGCATGAATAAATATTCTTTAATTTAAAACAATTTTTGGTCTGAATTCTATAAACTGGTCTGTCTGCATGTTTAGGGAAAAATATTTAAGGCATCATGACGTTTAATATTTCGTTTACATTATTTGACTGTTGAATTTGTACAAGTGAAGCATTTTCATTTATACACATACATACAAATATTTACATTTTTATGTCTATCTGCCATTTCCGAAAAAGGGGAATTTTGATAAAATATGTATGTATGTGTAAATAAATATGCATTTTGGCAAATAACCAGTTTCCAAGTACCTAGCTGACATTTAAATCTACTCTTAATGCTTATGGCTCAGCAGATAATGATAATATCATTTTCAATTTAAGACACGACACATGGCAGCAATACCGGCAAGCAACAAATAGAGATGGCCAGACGAAAATCCAAACGGACAATTAGTTTAAGTTTGATAAGAAAACTGAAAGTCATCCTGCAAAATACAGGGGCAAAATTAAAGGCAATCAATCGCAAAAAGAATAGAAAACCCGCAATTTAAAATTATTAAAGAAAATACACAAAAAAAATAATCATAACACTATCATAAAAGCTTTGATAAATATTGGAAATCAATCTGCCTTATTTCGTAAAGATCGGTCCATACACAGAAAGAAAAACACTCGGGATAAATCAAGCTTTTTATGATTACTTTAAGTACGAGTTGTACTCAAAAATTCAAGCACGAATAATACTAAAATGTATCCAAAACAATACTAAATGGCATTACTTTCGTAAATCAATTACAGAATTTCTTGAAATAACTATCAAATTGTTAAATCAAATAAAAAACAAAAGATGAAACTTTTCGTTGTTTTTAACCCTCCGGCTTACGCATGTTTTGATTTTCTATGCACATTGAAAACAGCCTGGCCAGACTCACGTGTACCACGAAGGGTTAAAAAGTAAATTTGAACTCTTGCTACTCATTTAGTTTATATTTCTGGTTAAATATGTACATAAGACTCCTAAAGTAAAGACCATATCGGGCATGATGTTGGTGTTTTATCATTCTGTAAGGTGTAATACGGGTAAGTAAATCAATCATAATAACTTTTTCCTTCTAATTCGGGATAAAATCAACTTTATAATACTTGAATCAATCACATTTTGAGATTGATTCAATATTAGTTTTACTTAAATCAATCTCATTTTCGGACTATTTCAAGTACGAAATCTGGATTGAATATGAATAATTTAAATATTTTCCGATTGAAAATCCGTACTTGAATCAATCTTTCTCTGCTTGATTCAAGAATATCCGTACTCACTGTACTATTAATATCGCTTCGGATTGATTTGAGTACGGATGGATTGAATTTTCTTTTGAGTTTAATTTAGCATAGGCCCCATAAAAAGAGGCTGTCTTTAAAGCAATTTAGAAACATATATGAGGTAATTTTTGATTGGGTTGATATTAAATAAGAAATCCTAGGCTTAATATGCAAACCTAATAGCTCCCTTTCAGCACATTTTACAGGAGAGAAAACCAAAAATATAGTTAGTTTTACACACTTGAAGACTCAAAGTTAAGAAAAACTACATGCTGCTCGACGAGGCGTATCTTTCTCTACCACACGGCATCAAAATCTCAATATATTTCAAAAGTGGATTAAGCAAGTTCGCATACATACTTAGCCGAGGAAATCAAATTATTATGGCTAAGATACAATTGTGGTAGAAACAATACAACGAGATTTGAAAAAGATTTATGCATCATACTGATTTTAATTAATTTGTTTTTTATTTATTTTTTCAAAAAAAATTTAATTATTGCGTTTTGTTATGGACAACCTCAAATGAAGGTTTACTAATTTAAATTTTTGTGCTTTTGCGTATCATTAATTTCGTTTATTTTCTAAAACGTCGATCATTTAATTAAAAACAAGTAAGAATGTTATTTTCTCTTGTGCCGAACAATAAGTTTTTATGGTGTCTGGATTAAATTGACACTTGATATCAGTGTTCTCGAAAATATTATCTTAAACTTGAAAAACATCATAAAGTTGTTTTGATGTAAATAAAAAAATAAAAAATTTATCTTTTAATGCTCTATCTTAGATTAAAGTACAAAACAATTTTAATTAATATGAATATCTGTGCTTTTGCGTATTAAAACAAGTACGAATGTTATTTTCTCTTGTGCCGAACAATAAGTTTTTATGGTGTCTGGATTAAATTTGGAACTGCAAACACTTGATATCAGTGTTCCTGAAAATATTATCTTAAATTTTAAAAACATCATAAAGTTGTTTTGATGTAAATAAAAAAATAAAAAATTTATCTTTTAATGCTCTATCTTAGATTAAAGTACAAAACAATTTTAATTAATATGAATATCTGTGCTTTTGCGTATTAAAACAAGTAAGAATGTTATTTTCTCTTGTGTCGAACAATAAGTTTTTATGGTATCTGGACTAAATTTGAAAATGCAAACACTTGATATCAGTGTACTTGAAAATATTATCTTAAATTTGAAAAACATCATAAAGTTGTTTTGATGTTTATAAGAAAATAAAAAATGTATCTTTTAATGCTCTTTTATCTTAGATCAAAGTACAAAACAATTTTAATTAACATGAATATCTGTGCTTTTGCGTATCATTAATTTCGTTTATTTTCTAAAACGTCGATCATTTAATTAAAAACAAGTAAGAATGTTATTTTCTCTTGTGCCGAACAATAAGTTTTTATGGTGTCTGGGTTAAATTTGGAAATGCAAACACTTGATATCAGTGTTCTTGAAAATATTATCATAAATTTGAAAAACATCATAAAGTTGTTTTGATGTAAATAAAAAAATAAAAAATGTATCTTTTAATGCTCTATCTTAGATTAAAGTACAAAACAATTTTAATTAATATGAATATCTGTGCTTTTGCGTATTAAAACAAGTAAGAATGTTATTTTCTCTTGTGCCGAACAATAAGTTTTTATGGTGTCTGGACTAAATTTTGAAATGCAAACACTTGATATCAGTGTTCTTGAAAATATTATATTAAATTTGAAAAACATCATAAAGTTGTTTTGATGTAAATAAAAAAATAAAAAATGTATCTTTTAATGCTCTTTTATCTTAGATCAAAGTACAAAACAATTTTAATTAATATGAATATCTGTGCTTTTGCGTATCATGAATTTCGTTTATTTTCTAAAACGTCGATCATTTAATTAAAAACAAGTAAGAATGTTATTTTCTCTTGTGTCGAACAATAAGTTTTTATGGTGTCTGGATTAAATTTGGAAATGCAAACACTTGATATCAGTGTTCTTGAAAATATTATCTTAAATTTGAAAAACATCATAAAGTTGTTTTGATGTAAATAAAAAAATAAAAAATTTATCTTTAAATGCTCTATCTTAGATTAAAGTACAAAACAATTTTAATTAATATGAATATCTGTGCTTTTGCGTATTAAAACAAGTAAGAATGTTATTTTCTCTTGTGCCGAACAATAAGTTTTTATGGTGTCTGGACTAAATTTGGAAATGCAAACACTTGATATCAGTGTTCTTGAAAATATTATCTTAAATTTGAAAAACATCATAAAGTTGTTTTGATGTAAATAAAAAAATAAAAAATGTATCTTTTAATGCTCTTTTATCTTAGATCAAAGAACAACACAATTTTAATTAATATGAATATCTGTGCTTTTGCGTATCATTAATGTCGTTTATTTTCTAAAACGTCGATCATTTAATTAAAAACAAGTAAGAATGTTATTTTCTCTTGTGCCGAACAATAAGTTTTTATGGTGTCTGGATTAAATTTGGAAATGCAAACACTTGATATCAGTGTTCTTGAAAATATTATCTTAAATTTGAAAAACATCATAAAGTTGTTTTGATGTAAATAAAAAATTTATCTTTTAATGCTCTATCTTAGATTAAAGTACAAAACAATTTTAATTAATATGAATATCTCTGCTTTTGCGTATTAAAACTAGTAAGAATGTTATTGTCTCTTGTGCCGAACAATAAGTTTTTATGATGTCTGGACTAAATTTGGAAATGCAAACACTTGATATCAGTGTACTTGAAAATATTATATTAAATTTGAAAAACATCATAAAGTTGTTTTGATGTAAATAAAAAAATAAAAAATGTATCTTTTAATGCTCTTCTATCTAAGATCAAAGTACAAAACAATTTTAATTAATATGAATATCTGTGCTTTTGCGTATCATTAATTTCGTTTATTTTCTAAAACGTAGATCATTTAATTGAAAACAAGTAAGAATGTTATTTTCTCTTGTGCCCAACAATAAGTTTTTATGGTGTCTGGATTAAATTTGGAAATACAAACACTTGATATCAGTGTACTTGAAAATATTATCTTAAATTGGAAAAACATCATAAAGTTGTTTTGATGTAAATAAAAAAATAAAAAATGTATCTTTAAATGCTCTTCTATCTTAGATCAAAGTATAAAACAATTTTAATTAATATGAATATCTGTGCTTTTGCGTATCACTAATTTCGTTTAATTTCTAAAACGACGATCATTTAATTAAAAACAAGTAAGAATGTTATTTTCTCTTGTGCCCAACAATAAGTTTTTATGGTGTCTGGATTAAATTTGGAAATGCAAACACTTGATATCAGTGTACTTTTATTATATTAAATTTGAAAAACATTATAAAGTTGTTTTGATATAAATAAAAAAATAAACAATTTATCTTTAAATGCTCTAGCTTAGATCAAAATACAAATGTGTAGGTCCATAACAAAACGCCATAGTTACACTTTGAAAGTTTTATTTATCTTTATTACTGAATACTATTTTGCATAATAAATGCTAATTATTCTTTCTTAAAAAACTTATCTAAAGTCAATAGATGTGTTGTTATTGAATAACAAATAAACATAGTTAAAGGTTCAGATCAAAATGAAATAACCCCACATCTTTGCAATTGCTGACTTTCTTTAAAACTTATAACATTTAAAACAAGAAGGCAAAATTGCAATTTTGTTGAAATCAGAAAAGTTATAATTCTTTACTTCGTCCAATTTGAAACGCAACATTTCCATAGGGTTTATATCAGACCGATTTAACGGCAACGAATCGGATCAAAATGCACTATTTTCATATTTGGTTTCTAAATAACTTAAAAACAAAGTGCCCGATAATTTATTAATGATTAGCAGGGAAACCAGAAATATGCTTTAAAAAACGCGCTTTATACGCATTAAATATGCAGTAAAAACTTTAAAATATGCCCTGAAAATTATCTAAATAATGCCCCATAAAATTTAAAAATGTATCATTTGAAAACAAAATATTCAACAATTTAATAACATTTCCATTTGATAAAAGCAATCTTAAAATTATAATCGGCAAATCCTAAACACAGAAAAAAAGGTTAACAGAAAAAAGAAAGGCAAAAATGGAAAGACGAAGGAAAATGTACTTTGGACGAGAAAACAGAAGTAAGGAAAAAAACATGTAAAATCAATTAAAATGGATAATCATTCAGAAAAGCAAATTTCGATCTACCAAAGTTTAAAATACAATTTGGTTTAAGGATTGATGTTTGACTATTGACGTCAGCAGTCGTCGACGGCTGCGAGTGTAAGGCGGCAAATCCATCTGAGGAGATCGAGTGGTTGCGATCGAAACATGTCATGGTAACCTGCCGGCCAGGGTTCGAGCCCCAGCCACGTCAAGAATGAAACATTATCAAGAACAATCTTAATTAATTTTCATGTTTGTAAAATTCCTTTCTTCATAAAAATAATTTAATGAAAATTAAATTTTATGAATTTAAGCCTTGTTAAAAATATTAAAGATTTGGATTAAAAACCATAAATAGTTCAACAAAATAACCACAATACTGATTATTGTTTTGTTAAGGATTGATCCTTTTTGAAGATCTATATCTTGCTTTTGTAAAATGATACTAAGCGGCTGCGTTACAATAAGTATCACATTTAAATGTATATTCCGCAAATAAGTTAAAAAATACAAAGTGAGTTCCTCAATATAAAGGTAGAGATACAAAGCTTCTACTATATGATGTACACTTGTTGCAAAGTGCAAAATTGAGTCGTGACGGTCCACCCATCTTGTCTCGCATAATGTAGAGTGATAAAACTTTTTGTATAAATGGCACTTTATTGCTTTTAGAAATTGAGTTGTTTGATTTATGGGAATAGCAAGGCGTTTGTTTCGAATTTGTCGCGGTTTCCAGAATTTTTTAAGAGCTCCTTTATCTGCTGACTCCAACTCCTACACAATATTTTAAGGTCAATACCAAAAGTTGTCAAAGCTTTAAGAACTATTGATGATAGTGCCTTCGCATTAATTGACACATCAACGTCTTCAATATGCTTTGCTGCCTCTTCAAATGCGTTTACAATAAAGCCAATTAATTCTTACCTAACAACTTTTTGTTGTTTGTTAAAATATCTTAAAGATAAGGAAATCTGGCTTTTCCCCGAAAAAATCCGTGCTTTCGTCAAAAATTATCGAATAGAATTTTGATTCATATAACACATAAATATATACAAAAATATTGCAAATATTAAGGCTTTTTAATGATTCAACCGCACGCATTATCAAGTCAAACGTTCAGTCTTTGGATGGCACCTGCTGGGATTGAATGTAGAATAATAAGTATTTGAATACGGTAAGCTATATGTTTCGTTGGAAATATTTAATAAATGACTATAGGGATTAAGATTTTTTTTTACTGATTACTATTCTACACATTAAAATCAATATTAGCCATTTGTAAAATATTTAACAAAAGTTAATTATCCCAGTAAAAAAAAGCGCATAATGAAGCGCTTCAATTAGAGAGCTCTTATAAAGCAGTAAATGATAAAGAATAAAACATACAATAAAGCTGCTATTTTAGTGCTGACAACAAAGAAGGTTTTAAAGCGAAAAAAATAAAAATATATTATGGTTTACGAAAATGATTGAAAAAGGCATTTTTTTTTTTTTTTTTTTTTTTTTTTTTTACAATAAATTTTATTCATTTATTTAATTAACAATAAATTAAATTATAATTAATTAAGATAGGTATATTAATCGATAACCTTGCGAAGCTATTGAGGCTTGTCTGCAGGTATGGGTTAGAAATTAATTTCATTTCATAATTCATTGCTGATGAAAAGAAAATAAATTAAAGTTTAATAAATAATAAAATGATAATAAATTAAAGTTTTTCTTTCCTTTCCTTTTTTTTTTTTTTTAAAAAAAGCATTCATTGCTGATTAATAAAAAAGTTCTTAAATATTTTGTTTCTGTTCTTATAATTGGCAGTATTAAGAATTTTAAGGGGCAGTTTGTTGAATATTGTTGGTAGCATTACGGAAAGAGTGTTTTTCCCATAGTTGTTTTTGTATCTTTTTACACAGTATCTACCCTCAGCATTCATACGAGTCTGATGATTGTGTTCTATTCTTTTTAGAAACCTGGAGTCATTATACAATTCTGTTGCTATTGTAGTAAAAAAGATGCTTTTTACGTTTAATATGTTTAGATCCTTAGCAATGTTGATATTTGATGTGTTGTTTTTGGTATTATCAGAGCTGTTGGTAGATGTGGTGTTGCTGTTGGTAATACTAGGGATGGTATCAGAAAATGTTGTTCTGTTTGCGTTTGTTGTTTGATGATAGTCGTTGGAACTAGTTGTTGTATGGTTGATTGTGTTGCCATTTTGTGTGTCGTTGAAGTTGTTTGCTGGGTTGTTATTATTGTTGACAATGTCAAGAGCCATATTGCTGACAGTGGTGTTTTGGGTATGGTTTATATACCGATTTTTTTTTTAGAATTTTAAGCAGTTGGTTTTGAGTATGTCGTAGCTTATTACAAAAAGTTGAGTTTCCCCAGGCTGTTATTCCATGGCGAAGATGTGATTCCACTAATGAAAAATATGCTTGTCTTAGCACCATATTGTTGGAGCTGTTACTTAAATGATGTAGCATAAATGAAGCTTTTCTTAGTTTTTTTCGGAGTTCATCTACATGTACCATCCATTTAAAATTATGGTCTACGTAAACGCCTAGGTATTTGTATGTGTTGACAATTTCAATTGTAGTAGAACATAGGTCCTCACTGTAGTCAAAATCTGTCATTTTTCTTCTGTGCGGACATTCTGTTGAGTGGAACCTAATATAAATTTCCCTATAAAGTATATTTGTAGGCTTAATATGCATAAGCTTGGTTTTTGATGCATTGATTATCAAACCATGATCGTGACACCATCGTGCAGCAGTATCTAGCTGGTGTTGCATTATTATTGTTGCGGTATCTATGTTTTTATGAGCCACTACTATAGCAGTGTCGTCCGCATATGCGAACGTTTTGCATGTTTTTAGTTTATTAATAAGTTCGTTGGAATATATTAAGTAGAGTATGGGGCCTAATTTTGAGCCTTGTGGTACACCAAAATCCGAATTTGTTTTATTACTTAAAATGTTTTTTACTTTTAGGTAATATGTTCTTAGTGTTAGATAGTTTTTAAACCAATCTAAACATCTGTCGCGTATTCTAATTTTTTCTAACATTATTATAAGCTTACTATGTGAACGGGTATCGAATGCTTTGCTAAAATCGATAAATAGTGTAAGGCATTGATTTTTTTTACTTAGCTGTTCATTTATATAGTTTGCAAAGTTACCAAGAAGTTTGTTTATGTTTTTTCCTTTTTGGAACCCAAATTGGTTTGATGAAATTATTTGGTATTTTTTTTATATAGTCTGTCAATCAGCTGCACACGACTTCTTCCATTATTTGTTCAATAACGGATAAGATAGCTATTGGCCGATAATTATTAACATCTGATTTTTTACCGCTTTTATAAATAGGACGAACAAAAGATACTTTAAGTACTTCCGGAATTGTTGCATTGTGAAGTATTGTATTTATTAGATTGGTAATTATTGGTGTCATTACAACGGCATTGTTTTTAAGATCAACTGGTCTGATTCCATCGTATCCCGCACTTTTTTTTGTGTTAAGAGAAACTAAAATATTAAAGATTTCCTCTTCATTTGTATAGGAAAGATATAATGAATTTTGTAGTGATTTCAACAAGTAAAAGCAAAACATTAATGAATATGTTAATATAGTTAGCCCTTAAAAAAGCACTCTAGGAGCGCTTTGTTTGCATGTTAAAAGAAGCGCTTATTGTCAGCACAAAATAGTCCCCCAAACCGGGAACACCCCATACAAAAATCAGAGGTATGAATTCATATAAAAAATCTGCTCCTTTTGGAGCACATTTTTTCAGATTAAAATAATTAAACAACTATTTAATAAACAACTTCGAGATGCATATTAGTGAAAAGTGAAGAAATTAAAAAGTCATCATTTTTAATTTAGCACAAGGAGTATTTCACCCAATTTGCACCGGTAGGCTAGCTGGTAGTGAGCTAGTCAATCAGAGCGGGGGTCGCGGGTTCGCTTCCCGCAAGAGACCCCGGTCTCCTTCAGACAAGCGTAGAGCTTAGCGGGATTAGCTTAGGGGGGAAAAATATGGCCAAAAAGTCAAAACTGAATTTAAACAAATCTTCAGAATTAATATCCAATTATAACTACGTAATAAAATATAACTTTTGTAACGTGACGTTACAAACTAACTCTATATATACATTTTATGCTAACATCATAAAGTATAATTAACCCAGCACCTTGAATACCCTTACTATTTTACCCTTACCCTTACTGTTTACCTTAATAACTTTTTCACGGTATAATTCCCACTTAGTTTATTTTATTTTTGAATAAATAGACAAGGTTTTGCTCAGAACAAACAGAGTAGATATTGACCTTAACCCCACACACTTGAAGACTCAAAGTTAAGAAAAACTACATGCTGCTCGACGAGGCGTATCTTTCTCTACCACACGGCATCAAAATATCAATTTATTTCAAAAGTGGATTAAGCAGGTTTGCATACATACTAAGCTGAGGAAACCAAATTATTATGGCTAAGATACAATTGTGGTTGAAACAATACAACGAGAGTTGAAAAAAAATTTATGCATCATACTGATTTTAATTAATTTGTTTTTTATTTATTTAAAAAAAAAAAAAAAAATTTATTATTGCGTTTTGTTATGGACATCCTCAAATGAAGGTTTATTAATTTAAATTTTTGTGCTTTTGCGTATTATTAATTTCGTTTATTTTCTGAAACGTCGCACTGTGGCTGAAAATTGAATTTCATCGGCCAAAAGTCCAATTTTTTGTCATCGCCGATTTAAAAAATTTTAATGCCATTCGATAGTAAACATATTAGAACTGAGGTATCCAAAAAACTAGATTAAAATATTGATAATTGTGGTTGTGGCATGCTGCTGGAAACAAATATTTTATGTTGTTTTAGAATCTATGTATATATAAATCGGCTAAGGCAAAACAGTTAAGAACACTTTCCTCCTCTGTATGCCAACCGATTTGAACAAAATATACACCATTTGAAAGAAATTTACTCACAGAAGTGCACAATGTATATTTTATTAAAATCTGTTCAATAATTTCAGAGTTATAAGCGTTTAAAATTGCTACTAACACAAACACAAAATAAATAAATAAAAATTTGTTTTCAATTATCAAATAATAAAAAAAAATTAGGGTGATCGATTATTCAATTTTTTTTCAGAAACCGGTTTTCGAGTATTTCGACTATATCAATCTTATGTTTAAATCAGGCAAGGCAAACGCTTTCTTCCTTTGTTTGTCATCCGAACCTCTATGGGGAGAAAAAAGGGGAAATACGGGAAACTAAATTTCTTTCTTTTACTTTTCTGTGCTTCATGTGATAATTTTAAAATTTTCTATAATATTGAACTCAGAAACATAATAATATAGGTGTAGGGTCCTGAATGAGTGATAACCTATAAGATACAAAATTCTGGTATTTTTTGTTTTTCATCTGGAACTTTTTTGAATTTTCGTTAATATTCGACCTATAAAGATAAAATTATACATTAAACTGGGTGAACAAGAACATGTAAGTGGAGCTTTTTGGTAATTTTTCGTTCAACAGCTGGTACTTTGAATCATTTTCGTTGATATTAGACATAGAAACATAAAATTAAACGTGCAACGTCCTGAGTAGATGACAATATATAAAGGAGACTTTTTGATACTTTTTTGTTTTCTAATTTGTATTTTTTTTATTGAACTTACAAAATTAAATTAACTCACGTAGAAGATAAAATATGAACCGGAGGTTGGTCCCTCGCCAAATCGATCCACTTTGAAGGAAAAAATAAATGCTCGAAACAAATATATTCATATATACTTAGATGAATTATGTTTTCTTCATATTTACAAAAAAAATTTATGGTCGAATTTTGACCATTAGGCGAACACTAGTAAAATTAATTTTTGTAAATTTGATCAGAACTAAATTATGATTTCTCGCAAACCGTTATCAATAATGGGTCGAATTTTTTTTTGTTATATTAGTGGGATAGTAGTCTTTACAAAGTGGGTCATTTCATCACTGTATCATTTATACCTGATGTGTTATTAAATGTTTTCCCAGGTTCTATATTTTAGTTAAATCCGAATTTTAGAGGAGTAGAACTTGTTAGGGTCAAAATGGGTTAAAGAGATTTTAGTACCATCAGAAAGCTGAAAGTGTCCTCTTTAACCCCATATATACTTGTTCAACTGTTTGGAACTGTCTGTTGAACACTTTTTAATTTTAATGAAATTACTCGCAACATTTTTTTTTGCTATTTTTATTTAAGCTGCTCATATGACTGAAATATAACACAAGGGTTTACGAACGTTTTGTTTTGAAAAATTATTTTGCTTCTTATGAACGGCTAAACATATTTAAATGAAATTTTAAACTGTCATAGCCGGATAGCTTTTGAGTTGAATTGAAAGAATGGAGGATCGGGAGTGTAACTTGCGGATCTCTAAAATTGGTAACCTCGGAAATTCAAACTTTTCAAAAATTCACCAATAATATTTTATGGATTTCAAAAAAAATTTAATTTAAGGTGTGCTACAAAAAATATGCTTAAATTTTTAGGTTATCACCTTTGCCTTTGGAGATATTCGGATAAAATGGATTTTTTGGCTTGATTTTATAACGGTTTTTCTAGTTTTTTAATCGAGTGGGTTCAACATTTTTTATATTGGTAGTAAAGCAGTCTTCAAACAATGTTATGTTGTATTACTGTACCGATTATACCTGCTGTGTTATTAAATATTTTTTCAGGTTCTATATTGAAGTCAAATTGAAATTCAGAAGTATAGAATTTATGAGGGTCAAAAGGGGTTAGAGAGATTTTACTAGCTGAAGAAGGTGAAAGTATCCACTTTAAACCCAAATGCACTTTTGTACCTGTTTGGACCAGCCTATAGAACACTTTTTTAGTTTGTGTAAAATTATTCGCAACATTTATTTTGCTCTTTTTATTTTACCTATTCATATGACTGGAGTATAAATGTACCAAGCCAAGTTGTGCTAGGTATTTTATATTATATAATTACCAATACCTGTGGGATTTTAAGCGTATCCTTCTTTAGCCCAATTTAGTTTTTTATTCTACCTTATTATGCTACCTAGGAACACAGTATAACGCAAGCTATGTAAAAAAGCCAGTGGTATTCGAATAAAATCTCAGTTGTGAAAATATATCTAAGCAATAACAATCTAATTTTTAAATATCTATAAAAATGGAGAGCTTCAGCTATAAAGAATTATCCGAAGAGTATTTTAAAAATAAAAAGGAGGAAGATGTTTTAAGTTACATTGAAGGAAAACTCAATTTATATTCCTGCAGCACTGAAATACGATCGGAACTGCAAAATAAAATAATCGATTTCGTCAAAAAAGTTGGATGGAGTAAACCTCGATTTTACAACAGTTTTGCAACCTGGTTAGATGGCGAACTCAGTGTCCAGATATCTTCAGAAGGTACAAATGAAAAGAACCTTGGGAGGCCAAAGAAATCACTTGAGAACTGTAGCGAAAGATCTAAAAGGCGGAAGCTTAAGGATATCACCGAAGAAATCGGAGATACAAGTATTCAAAAAGCTTTGCTATATCAACTGCGATCACAAAAAGAACTCACAAAAGTCAATATTATTCAAAAAGTTTTTATCGCTAGTCCCAAGAGAACAAAACGGATTCTTAAGAGTATTCAACGCCAAGCGATGAAAAACAGTTTTCAAATGAAGAGGCATTAGCATTATTTTTAGATTTGAAATTAACAAAAGAGCAATATATTCAGCTCAGAGTGCGTGCAATTGAAAAAGGTTCAAATCTGTATCCTGCTTATCATCACATAACTGCTGCTAAGAAGGAATGTTTGCCCACAAGGGACACTATTCAAATCACACCAAAATTTGGGGATTATGCCAAAGAAACAGCTCGAATTTATACTATCAAATATCCATGGAGAAATATATCTGCAACGGTTCATAAAATCCTTTATCATGCAGAGGATGTCATTAGGCATCATTTAGTACCACTAGGAGATCTGTCAGAAGAAGCTTAGGAAAAAAGGAATAAAGATTACAGATTTTATAGCGAGCACAATACCAGAAAAATGTCACGAGATTTTACGAACGAAGATCTGTTTAATATATTGTTGGCAACGTCAGATCCGCTCATCTCTAGCATTCGAAGTCAATGGAACGTAGAACATCGGGACTTAGATGAAGAAGCAAAAGGGCTGCTACAGGACAAAGATTTTACAAAACCAAATATGGAATATTTGTAGGCAATTTTCCAACCGAATCAATAGTAGATATAATAAATTTTATTGTTATTTAAGCAAAAAATATGTTTTTGTCCTTATTGTTATTTAAATAAAAAAAGAAAAAAAAAAATTTTTAAATTTACACTTATTTATTTTTTTAATCTAAAAAGTTTTCTAGTGGAACTGGTTCCAGTTGAACCTGTTGTAGAGTTGATAATGTAGAAACCTATTCGCAAAATGATCATAGGTATTATTACATGCCTATCTAAGCGAATGTATATGCATATAAAGGTAATACGAATACGAATTTCTCCAGAAATATATAAAAATGTTTATATTTTTCGAAAGAAAACATTAATTGTATGCTTGTAGAAGCAATTTATAGTCAGTTTGACATTTTTACTCCCATATGCCCTATTCCAAATCAAATTTTTCAATCAAAAAAAAAAATAATAATTTGAGTAAAAAATTCTAATAATTCAACACACCGATTTTTATACAATTAGAACAGTAATGTTTTCTAATATGTCCATTATTTTCTAGAAAATTCTGATCAATATCGAGTGGTAAATTGTATTGCCTTTATTGAACAAAAGAAATTTTTAAAGCCGTTTTCCGGGATTGGGAATTTGGGTATTTGCTAATCAAAAATGGGGATGTTTTTCAGTCCACTGTTTTAAGAACTTTTGAATCTACATAACTGCCAAATTTCATTAATATTTCTTTGTTCATGTCAGATTTATAGAATGTCAAACATTAAAATTATTATTTATATAGTGTAAATGAATAAAAGGGCTTTCAATATGAGTAAAAAATAATATTTTTAAGGTTTGACATTCTATAAATCTGACATGAACAAAGATATATAAATGAAATTTGGCAGTTATGTAGATTAAAAAGTTCTTAAAACAGTGGGCTGAAAAACATCCCACTTTTTGAATAAAAAAATACCATAATTCTCAATCTCAATCATTAGCATTTTAATACTTAATGCTAAAAAACATCAAAAGTTCAACTTTGACCTTAAATTTCTCAACAACTACTAAACGGATTTTAGCAAAATTAAAACTGTAAAAAAGTTCAAGAAGTCTTCTCTCCTGCAAAAAAATTGCAAAATTATCTCTATCGGTTCAAAAGTTACAGATTTTTGGCCGATGAAAAACGATTTTCAGCCACTGTTTCAGCCTACTGTTTGTGAAGAGGACATCATGTGTTTGTGCAAATGTGTGTAAAACATTTTAGTATAGGTTCGAGACCCACCTTTTAGTACACCGATTGACTCAGAATCAATTTCAAAATCCATCTAACGAGGTCCGTCCTTCTATTAGGCTGGATGGTTGTCTGTCCAAGATAACCTTGTGCACAAATTCCAGGTCGTAATTTTAAAAATAGTTTTATCAAATTTGGCACGTATGTATGAGTTTATTGTCATAAGGTCGAAGCCTTTTTAAAAGCGTTTATTTATTTTTCATAACCCGCATGCAAAGTTCTTCCGGAATAGAGTTTTGTGTCTTGTTTTATAGACATTTGGGTTAAGTTAGATCCAAAAATATTTTGTTGCAACCGACATTTCTTTTTCGTTAAAAAGTCATAGCATTTCAGTACAGCTAAAGTTCTGGTTCTGGCTCAGTTTCAAGACAATTTTATTTTAGGTTTAGTTTAGTTTACATAGAAAAAAATATTGCCGAATTATTTTCAAACAAATGCTTGTTTGAAAATTTTTTTGATTTCTACAAATTTTTTTACTGATTCAATTAATATTTTTGTTTGATTTTTATTTAACCAACAAAAATGTTGCAAACTATTCAAAAATCTAATATACGCGTTATTAGTTTCAAGTTTTTATAATTTTGTATGAAATATTTAACGCTCCTTAATGTTGTCGTTTTTTTGCATGTTTTTATTTGATCATAAGCAACACTTCTTCATGTAAAGTATAAGAACTACAAAAAAAAAAAAAAACAAACGTTTCACTCTTTTTAACCCTTATGTGAGTGACAGAAAAAACACCTTTAACAGAGTGACAGGGTACCCGGGTACCACATACTATAAACACGAACATTTTACATTATATTACAATATATATATAAGAAAATTCATTTAACAAAATGTAAAATATAAGTTTTTGCAATGTCTAACATAAACACGAATCGGGGGATTTCCTTTTGGCTTTGTGATTGATCGACAAGTTCATCTACTTGCTACTGCTTTCATACATTACTAAGTTCATACATGAATAAGTTCGGTGACCGCAAGAAGAAGGTAAAGTGTAATACATTGGCTTCTTGTTTTAAACAAGCACGCTTAGATTCCACCGATGCAAATGAGATATAAAACGAATGTGAACATATCCTGAACATTTGCGATATAATATCAGAAGCATCCGATGCAGAACATATGAGATAAATAGAGGACAACGAGGATTCATATGATTCTGGCGAGAGTGAAGAAACAACTGAAGTCTATGGCAAGGATGGTTCGCATTGGCGTCTGGATCCCTATCCGGAATACCAATACATCAACAGAAATTACGACAAAGCAGAGGTCCTGCTCCTGGCTTATATATAGGAACACCTAAGGACATATTCGAAACTTTATTATCCAGTGAGTAATTTTGCGTGAAAGTAATAGTAATTTCAGAGTTGTCGGCAGTTGCTCTATGTGCAAAATACGAACATTCAATTTACTATCCCCTGTGTGAATCCTTCTTCCAAGGATCTCAGTACTCTATTTTTTTTTTTGTTTTTCTGATTTATAGTGAAGTGTATATAAATTCAATTTTTTTTGTGCTTTCTTCAGTCTTTTGTTTGAATAAACAATATAAACGAAATATACAAAATAACTAACACTGTCTTTTTATTTTTAAATTTTAAACTTTCATTCATGTGAAAAGTAAATAATATTCCAGTTTATTCAATTCAACATGCTTTTAAGCTGATTTTCATTACAATAAATTAAACAATACTAAAAAATAAATGCTATTTTAAATATTTTCGTTAAGGTACCCGGGTACCCTGTCACTCCGTTAAGGGTGCAAAATATAAATTGACCCACAGAACCCTCTCAAATTAAGAAACTAAGCTTTTAGTTATTTTATATTTTTGTTTATTTAAATATATTTAAAACACAATAATAAGAGTTCTCAAGAGGTTCCACTCCGTTAAGAAACTTTAAACAAACAAAAAATGCAATTAAAGTTTAAAAAGTTACCCGGATATCCTGTCACTCACATAAGGGTTAAACAACAGAAACAACAACAGCACTAAAAGAAACAAAATAAATTTTTGGTTGGTAAAAAAAAACGAAATCCCGTATTCAATTTTTTCAAACTGTTTACTTAAATACTTCAAATACAAAAATAGAATGATGACGAAATTCGGCTAAAACTGTATAAAATCTAAATATTCTAGTAATTTTTGGTCCAATTTAGCTTTGTATGGCCATAAATTACGTCATGGAATTTTGTGATAATTGCTCCATAATTTACCTTAGGTCCCATATAAAGCAGCCTTCTGAAAAGGACTTATAAAATGCCTAAACAAATTTCAGTACTTCATTGAAATTTAGTCGAATTTAGGGTTTTTACCACGATAGATCACTCTACACAATTTCCTGATGATTGATCCATAATTTGTCATGGGTCCTGAAAATCATTTAAGTACGGCTTAAACTGCTACGAGTCATGATATTTTATTCAAATTTGTTTTAATAAAGTTTTTTCTGACTAGAAATAAAAGCATACAATTTTCTGATTTTAACATATGGGTTTTTCCACAAGGAAGTCTACTTTTTATCAAGTTACGCCACCAGGCTTTTCAAATTGTTTCTCAAAGAATAATTTAAATATTATTTAATTTTTTTGTATATTGGTGTATAGCGCCATTAAGGGAAAGAGATGAAAGATTTTAACGACATGGGTCTAATATACAAGATCAATTGCTTGGTGAAGTAACGTGAGACTTCTGTGGAAGTGCCCATATGTAGGTCTAAGCCGCAACCAGTTTTAATAATGACGCCTGTCTTTATAAAGATTGGTTAATAATTTATAGATTCCTTGAGCCCACTCCTGAAATATTCTAAACGTAGGTGGAGGGTATCAAAGATTCGGCCCAGCCTTGTTTTTTTTTTATAAATTTTGATAAGGGTGGCAGAAATATCAGTAATTCAATATTTGAAAGGATTCCAAAGAGAAGTGCTAAGAGAAACCGTTTGCTAAAGTTTGGTACCGCGATTTCATCGAAAAACTAAAATTAAAAATGGTTTTTTAATTAAAATTCCCTGAAATTTAATTTCCAGTGCTTATCCCTTTTTAAGAAATATATTTTTTATAATTATCTAAACTATTTAAGGAGGATGACTCTGTCCTAGCTCTGCTAACTGTTGTCTTATGGTGGTCCTTTTTTGGAGGCGAATATTTTTTAATTTGGCAGGCCTGACTTCTGTGAAAGCTAATTTAAAAGAATGTGGTTATACTGTTTGGCAATTCATCACCAGGACACTCTCGCCAAGGCAACGTTTTTTTTTTTTTTTTTTATATAATTTATTTTTATCATTGAATCTTTATTTACAATATGTATTCAAATCTTAATTCTACTTGTTGCTTATTAGTTGTTACCAATGTAACCACTAACTGCTGTATTCAAATTTTAAAAATGTCTTCTAGTTAGGCTCAAAGTATCGGTTCTTTTTAGCCTCTGGTGACCTTCGAACTGAAGCAGACCCCGAGCGAGGTAGTTAGGGTGGGCCACTAGTTTATCGATGTAGCTAATTGAATATTTTTTAATTTCCTCCTGGATAGTGGGGACGTTGAGATCTCTGTGGATAATATCATAACGTATATACCATGGGGCGCAGACAATTTGTCGTAATATTCTAGACTGTCTTCTTTGAAGCTTTTGGATGTTAGATGCGCATGCAGTACCCCATAATTGGATGCCATATGTCCATATTGGTTTTATGATGGACTTGTATAAGAGAACTTTGTTGTCTAAAGACAAGTTTGAGTTTCGACCGAGAAGCCAGTGTAGTTGAGCTGTTTAAAATTTCATAGCCGTTATTTTCGCTTCCATATGACGAGACCAGGTCAAGCGTCTATCTGTATGAATTCCCAAGTACTTAACATGGTTTTCTACCGGAGCAGTGATGTTATTTATTTTTACAGCTGGGCACGTTTGCTTCTTAGCGTGAAAGTTAAGTGAACATATTTAGCCGGGTTAACCTTTATTCTCCATTTTTCTAGCCAGGCCACTAGCTCTGCTAACTGTTGTCTTATGGTGGTCCTTCAGAGTGATGGGTGTTTAATGGGATATTTTTTTTTGGAGGCGAATATTTTTAATTTGGCAGGCCTGACTTCTGTGAAAGCTAATTTAAAAGAATGTAGTTATATTGTTTTGGCAATTCATCACGAAGACACTCGCGCCAAGGCAACATTGACAAATTGTTTAAATGCATGGTTAAATTTCAATTGAAAATATTGTGATAAATTGCAATTTTGGTTAAATCGATATGTCACTAAACAGAGTTGCAGAATTTAAAGCGATGATATCTCTATTGGACTTATACATCCCTTTAAACTGAATGTTTGGAGAATTTAATGAGCCAGTGATAGACATATCCTTACTAGTTTTTTCGTTAAAAAACCTTAATTATCTGGCAATTATCTTGCTGACATGTACATCCAACGGTATGGAGCCACATGACACACAGCGCACGCTACAATTAATAATCTCAAGAAAACTTTTGATTTACAAATAATTTCAAGTAATGGTCTTGTCAATTGGCCACACAAATCGTGTGAATTAACCAACCCCATTGGAATATTTTCTTTGAGGTTATTGAAAGTCACTCGTCTACGCAAATAAATTAGAGACAATTGTATACCTGAAAATTATAAAAATTAATTTCAATTAAAAAATTTATGATTTTAATTAGAAAATTAATAAAAATTTGCACCAGTAAGAAAATTAATAGTATCAATTAAATATTTTTTGATATATACAACATTTTCTGCAGTAATGTTGTTAATAGAAATAAACGTTTAATTTAATTGATTAAATTTTTAATTAATTTTGATTAATTTCTCTGTGCATTTAATTACAATGGTCTACAATTTTGGAAAACAAATTGACTGCAGAAAGAAGCATGCTTTTTTAACTAATCTTGGCGCGCTGAATTCGAATCTGGCATAAAAGTTGTGCTATTACATGCTGGCAATACTGTAAAACAGTCAATACTGACACTACAATTTCACAATTATTTATATGACAGAGGCCCACATTCATTCTAAATCTTCAAAAAAGTAGCATTTAAGCATGTCAGGAACGTCGTGTGTTCCTAACTCAAGCTATTTTTGCTTTGTGTGTGGGGAATATTTTGTTGAAAAAAAAGGATATGCAATATCAGAATCATTAAAATACGCATATTTACATTATTTTGGTTTGCAGTCATAAACTTGGACAAACCGTGGACACCGGCAATGTTTTGCATATTCTTCACTCGCATTTAAATTTTTTTCCAAAAAAAAAAAAAAAAACTAAGGGGAGCGTGCTGACCAAGATTTAATGAAAATTTAAAGAATTTATCAAGGATTTTGAGACAAAAGCATGCTGGGAGACTATTGCTGGACTCTAATACGTGAAACCGAACCCACAAAATACAAACGACTTTCAAATAACGCCATTCAGTTTTGAAAATTTATTCCTTCCCTCAGTTAAAATAATTTAATGAAAATTAAATTTGATGAACTCGAGCCTGACAAAAAAATTATAAAAAAAAAATTCATTGATTTTTAAAAAAACTATTGATTTTTTATGTAAGAAGCGAATAAAAAACTTTTTTTTTATCTCGAAAGCCTGACCTGATAGAGAAAAACCAATTACAGCTTCGAATTCAGCCCACTAAATTACCTTAGGAAAGATATTTAATTGTTCCAGTTCAAAACATTGTGTTATCTATCTACTACAGCCAATTTAAATGTATTTTCTTTTAAATGGAGCTTCCAACGAAGCAGGTTTGTAAGGGAGAAACATAAGGGTTTCGCTTACCATTGCGCTTACGGAAGACATGAATTTTATATGGCGAGTTCCCACTTTGAAGCAATACAATTTTGACACATATAGATATATATATATATATATATATATATATGTGTTCCTCTAACTCCCATTGGAGCATAGGGCGCCACATAACACATAAAGCGCATTATTCAGCGCACATAAATATTGTTTGATGTAACGATCATCTTTACACACTGAATGTTTTGATACAGTTATTTTTTAGTATTCTCCCTTACAAAACTGCTTCGTAGTAAGGGAATGCCGTAGCACTTGAAATGTTATTTTTTTTTTTTATAAACGTTGTTGAGAGTTCTTTCACTTACTTCTGTATGTCTTATTGCGTAGCGCATAATTGTGCGCTTATTTTTTTAAATGTACCTTTAGTGCTTCGCAAAATGGTAAAAATTTTTATTGGGTATCCTAACTTAAAGTTCTGGTCACCCTTCCATTTAGAGCGTGACCAATTACCAGTTTCCACTTTCGTTTCAAGGAATCGATAGATTTTGCTGTTTTGTATTATAACTTTTATAGCGCACACTATTAGTACTTCCTAAGGTACACAGAAAAATTTTTTTTCACAAAATTAAATCAGTTTTAATAAAAAAAATGTAATCAAGTGAATTAAACGTTTAATTGATACTATTAATTTGCGCCAGTAAAGAAATTCACACATTCGCTTAATTAAACGTTTAATTCACTTGATTAAACGTTAAATTAATATTTATTTGATTTGATTTTTGATTAATTCTTTTATTAGTGAAAAAAAAAAAAAAATGTATTCTCTGTAGAACCTTTAAACCCGTATTTGCTTCGAATCTTGTGATGTGCTAAGTGGAATAGTGTAAAATGAATGTATGTAAATATTAAATTAATAAAAACGCTTGAAAATAATTTCTGAAATTCCTTGTTAGGCAGTATCTAAAATTTTTACGTCGAAGGCTTAATGCAATAATTTTTATCTTGAAATTTTCCAAACAATTTACAATGGTGCTGATTATTCATGTCTAAAAAGGGGAGAAAGAATTAAAAACTTGATTTTCAGCAATTTTGTGGGACAAATTTTATTTATTTTATTTAAATGAATGCAGAACAATTTGTTGTATATCATTTATGAACACAATATTAATTGGTCTGTTTTAGATTTAAAAAAATATTTGTTTTTTTTCGGCAACAACTCCTCTGTTGAACGCGATCTTTGCAAATAAATCCAAATATAGCATCACAGACGTCAGAAAACAATCCACCAGTTGAATAAACGCATACACATGTCCAATAATTCTTGAATGCATTTGTTTTTCCCCAGAGGGAGGGTATAACTGCTTCATTGGTTAAAGTCCATGCGAAATTAAATCCATCGCCAACACCTCCAATCCAATAGATACGGTATGAACTAAAAATAGTTTTTTTTTTTATTAAATTGCTCTTAAATCGTAGATAATAAACTTACAGTGAATGCAAATAGGTTTTAATTTCATCAAATTCTTCTTTATTATCGAATGTGGCGAGTTCCATGTCCATTTTAGCACATTCAATTAACGCTTCGTTCCAAGTTAACTAAAATTTATGAAAACAAACTGTTAGATTTTTTATTTACAAAAAGAGTACCCTATTTTTTGCTTTATTTAATTCTGAGATTATATCACAATTCTTGAATCGAATTTTCTTACACCTTCTGCTTCACTAAAATAATAATAAATGTTATTTATTTCAAACAGTTCACTTTGTATTTCGACTATGGGAAACACTCCGAGTATAATTGCGAATAATTTTACTGAATTCATATTGGTTGATGTGTATTGAGAGACTGTGCAAATCCGAAATCCAGTGCAGATTTATATACTGTAGAGTTGGAGACTAAAAATCAGGTACTTACAAACAGATAAGGAATGTATCAAAATGATTTATGTAAAATGTATATCATAAATGTATGTTTAAAGTATAATGTTATCTTTAAAAACAGTCTGGATTAAATTTGGAAATGCAAATACTTCATTCCAGTGTACTTGAAAATGTTATCTCAAATTAAATTAAATTTATGAAGTTGTTTTGACTTAAATTAAAAAAAAAAACAAGTTTATCTTTAAATGCTTTATTATAGATCAAATTACAAATGTAGAAGAGGTCCATAACAAAACAGAATAATTAAAATGCTTAAGTTTTTTTTTTTTATTGTTTTTTAACTACTAAACACTATTTATTCTACATACCAACTCGTTTACGGAAGTTAGTGTCAGTTCACACACTTCAAGTTTGGCTCGTTAAGTATTGAGTTTTTCCCTTCTCTCCTAAAAGCTCAAGGCTTGATGAGTCAAACTTGGCGTGTGTGAATCGGCACTTATGAATATAATATGGCAAGTTTCCACTATTGACACAAAAAACGCTTTATTCAACGCATATGAAAAGTGGTTAGTGCAACGATCAACTCAATTTTTTGTTGTTACAGTTATTTTGTAATTGGCTGCTGTCCTAAATGTCTGTCCACAAAGTGTAAATACAGTACTGGCACCGTGTTGATGCTTTGTGTACTTTTATATTTTTACCTTCGTTGTATTGTGTGCGTTTATGATTTTGCAAATACATTTTTTTAACTGCTTTATTTGCCTTTCTCTGCGCAGTAACAACTATAAAATTGCATTTAAGAACAAAATGCATTTTCAAAATTTTTTTTATATACGACATGCTGGTTACATCTGACTTATCAAATTTACCACTGCAAAATACAAGATGAAAGTCAAATGAAAAGTCATCTGATAAAATTTTATTAGAGCGTGCTCTATTTTCTTATGACAAACCATCTGACATCAGAAAACAGAAATGTCAGAAATCTTTTCCGGGAGGAAGCAACAGCGATCCACTATTTACGGAATTATTAGCGCGGTGAAATTAACATTTTACAATATCTCGATGTTATATGTTGGATCCTCATTTAATAAAAATAATATATATACATATAAGTATATTAGGGCGGGTCAAATTGTACGGAACGATTTTTTTTGATGAAGCGTATAGCAAAAACGTGGTCTATAGGTGATTCTGAGAAATGTTGCTTTAGAGACCATATCTCTTAGTCGAGTTTGGAGGCCCCCAAAATTTCAAAATAGATATTTTTCCATATTTAATAAATTCTGAATTTTCTTCGATTTTTTTCGAGATTTTTTTTTCAGATTATGAAAGTTCAGATAATTTCCAACAACTTTTTTTACGATAAATTTTTTTGTTTTCGAACTCCTTTTTGTAGAAAATCGATGGAAGAAAATTCAGAATTTATTAGTAAAGTTCATTTTAGGCTACAAAATTTTTGGTATCAATGCAGATTCTGAAAGGTGATAAAAATACCTTTCAAACAAGCCCAGATTGAGAAATCTACTATAATTCTATCCGATTTTATGACAAATTTAATTAAATTATTTTACACAGAAAAAATTATTGCCAAATTATTTTCAAACAAACGTTTTTTTGAAAATTTTTTTGATTTCTACAAATTTTTTTACTGATTCGATTAAAATTTTTGTTTGATTTTTATTTAACCAGCAAAAATGTTGACAACTATTCAAAAATATAATATACGCGTTATTGGTTTCAAGTTTTCATAATTTTGTATGAAATATTTAACGCTCCTTAATGTTGTCGTTTTTTTTTTCATTTTTTTATTTGATCGTAAGCAACACTTCTTTATATCAAATATAAGAACTTCAACTAAAAACACATGCATTCTATTTTTGGACGCTTTAAAAAAGTACAGCAATAAGAAAAATGATAAAATAGAGTGACGAAGTTTGTAGTAAAAAAAAAAAAAAACGACGAAAACAATAGTAGGTAAAAAAAGTTTCACTCTTTTTAAACAACAGAAACAACAACATTATAAGAAACAAAATAAATTTTTGGTTGGTTTCAAAGTTGGTAAAACAAACAAAATCCCGTATTCAATTTTTTCAAACTGTTTAGTTATATACATCAAATACAAAAATATAATGATGACGCAAAACATATCGAGTCGGTCTGCCGCCGTTTTTGGTTACATTTCTTCTTCATTAGCAAAGGAAAGGATGCAGCAACAGTGAGTGATGAAGAAAAACATTGTGTGTGTGAATAAGACAAGACTTTGTTCAAAAATTATTCAAAGAAAAACATGTGTCTCAAAGCCAGCCGGCCGCTCTGCTCTGCTTCATCTTCAACAACAGTGCTTGCTTGTGTGCGCGCCATTGCTTGTGCAAAAATTTTTTGTTTGAAATTTATATGAATTTCAGTTTGATTCAGTTAAATTATTTGTATATGCAAATAAATTGTTTGAATATGCGAATTTGTTTATCGGACCGATTTCAGACAAAAAATTGTTTGATGCTACAAATTTTTTGTTTGAATTGGAAAATTATTTTTTTCCGTGTAGTTCTAGCTTCAATCTAGTTTAGTTCTAGTTCAATTCAAATTGCATTTCAAGTTCCGTTCTAATTCAGTTCAAGTTTAAAATCAAGTTCAGTTCTAGTTCAGTTCAAATTTAAATTCAAGTTCAGTTCAGTTCAAATTAAGTTCAGTTATAGTTCAGTTCAAGTTCAGTTCAAGTTCAGTTCAAGTTCAATTCAAGTTCAGTTCAAGTTCAGTTCAAGTTCAGTTCAAGTTCAGTTCAAGTTCAGTTCAAGTTCAGTTCAAGTTCAGTTCAAGTTCAGTTCAAGTTCAATTCTAGTTCAGTTCAAGTTCAATTTTAGTTCAGTTCTAATTCACTACTTTTTCAGTTCAAGTTCAGTTCCTATCAGTTCTAGTTCTGTCATAGTCCAGTTCTAGTTCAGGTATAGCTCAGTTCTAGTTCAATTCTAGCTCAGTTCCATTCGCAACTTGCTTATTTTACACGCTTCATAAATTTTTTTTATTTATTGAAAATTTCTCGATTACAAAAAATTCTCATGATAATCACGCGAAGCTTTAAGCTCGTCTGCAGCAGATTAATCATAATATATTATAATATCTCAATGGTAGTGTACCAAAACGTACGATGGTAATTGTAAACAAAACAAAATGTTTTCAGTGAATTATCTTAATATTTTTCATTAGATATTATAGAAGGATCTATTACAATTATGCCTTAAACAAAATATCGGCCTAACGCTCGCCACGTCTTTGGTTAAATACCTCTATCCGATGGTCGATATTTTCAATCACTCTGACACATAATTGAGGTTTAATGTCTTTAATATTGATGTGCACTTCTCCTTTTAAATATCCCCAAAGAAAGAAATCCAACGGTGCCAAATCACATGATCTTTGTAAAGTCACCATACCCTTCTGTCTATTCAATTAATCATTCGGCGCTTTGACGTAGCTTGAAATGGTCAGTAGGCTTCAGCTTTTAATCAAATGAACCTTTTAATCATGTAAATTCAAATCTTTATACGAAATTCGCATCAGTGATGTTTGTGACGAGTCGAGATTGTCCGCTTTTCTGCCACACTATCGCGAATAACAACAATGTTTTCCGCAGAACGAGCATATTTCCTACAGAACCCGCTTTGCTGAAATTTGCGCATAATTCTCCCGATTGTGGGCACGTTTGATTATGCTGACCCAAACAATTTCGAAGTGCACGCAGTGCATTTTTGATTTGAAGGCCTCTTTTCGTAAAAGGCTTCAAAAATCTTTACGCGCTGCTAAATTGTATATCTCTCCATGGCCAACTAGTCAAACACTGAAACAAATTTATTACATAGTATTTTATAACTTTATTTCTTTTAAGCTAATTTTCTATATTAATTAAATAAACGGCCAATTATCAAAGTAATTTTCGTGGAAATACAAAATTTATAATTTACAGTGAAAACTCCCATAAGCGGACAGCCACCGTCGACCAAAATTTGTCCGTTCTTGGGAGTTTGATAAAAAATAAATAATTTTTATTGTATGTTTAGAGCATTAAATCAAAATTCAATACACATCTACTAATTAACAAAAAAGGTTTAACAAAAAAAAAAAAAAAAAAAATTAAAACAATAATGTGTTACTTATTAAAAAAATTCATGGTAAGAGTTACTTTAAAGGCACTAAAAGGAACATAAATTAGTACATACATATACGCATTTGTACTTATTTTGAAATAAAAAAGTCTTTTGTAGTTTTTTGTTTCATATTTGCTTGATTCTCTGTCGCTAAACGAGTTTGAAGGTGATTTTCTAAATTTTTTTGCAAATGTAAAAGCTGCATAATCAGTTTATACAAATTCCTTAATGTTGTAAAGATATTTCAAGGCATCGGTACAATTCATAACTTTATTTGGAACTGCAATCCAATTTTCTTCATATAAAGGTTCTTCTGGCTCCACTTCGCTTTCACTATTCGCTAATTCAATGGCAATGTTATCATCTTCTGTCATAATATTTTCGTCAATGGTAACGTACTGTTCAGCATTGCCTAATCCACTGCCTTGTATCAATGATTGCAACTCTTTTAGTGGGATATCATCTTCGTCATCAAAATCCAGTGAACTGTATGCATTTTCATCGAATCCGGCCTTACGGAAGCAGTTTTGAATTGTTTCGGTGGTCACCTTATTCCACGCAGATGAGATGAAAAATATAGTTTCAAGGATATTGATTTTTTTTGCAACATCTGTATTTTCATCAAAAGCTGTTATCATATCTTTACTATAAAACTTCAGTAGTAGAATTTGAAACTACGAATGATGATTTGGTCCAGGGGCTGGCAAATTGATGTTGTGTTTGGAGATAACCAGATAACTTTAATGTTTTCTAGTTCAACATCTCGGGGATGAGAAGCTGCATTATCCAAAAAAAGAGCTATTTTTCGTTTTTCTTTCCCCATTTTATGGTCCAATTGAAGAAGCCATTTTTCTATTCATCCTATAACCAATTGGACTTCCTTTTCTTCCACCATATTCGCACACAAAAGCACAGTCAACCTTTCTTTAGAAAGCTTACCACCGGTACATTTCTGGTACTTAAAAGTGAGCGTTTTGTTTGGTAGAGCTCGAAAAAAAGACTGCTTTCATCCGCATTTTACACATTTTTTTGTTCGTAATCACGAAGGATCAGTTTCAATCTTTCGTTGAACTGGTAAGCGTCTTCTTCCGACACCGCTGCTGCTTCTTCGCAAATGAATTTAAAACTGATATTATGCCTCTGTCGCCACTTTTGAAGCCACTCATTCGATGCTACAAAGTTCGTTATGCCCAATTTTATTGCTCATTCTTTTGCCTTCTCTTGAATAAAAGGTCCAGATAGAGGGATGTTTTGGGCACGAACTTTCAAAAACGTTTCAAGACACATTTTGTCAAGTTTCAGGTTGTTCGAATGGAGTCTTAACATTTTTTGAGTGGAATTTGTACTGCCAGACAGCCATTGGGAAAGCAAATTTTCTTTGTTTTTTTAAATGTTTGCTGCTTGTGTTTTACCGACGTCAAACCTAGAACAAAAATGTGATGAAATTGCAATTTCATTTTATTATAATTATTATGCACTTACTTTGATGCTATTGCTCGAATTGGTAATTTATGTTTTTTTGTGATATTTCTATAATTTCAATCTTTTCTTTAAGCTTTAAAAAAATTTTTTTTTATGGCATTGCAACAAAATTCATCCAAACAATAATTTTTTTTTTTGACTTTGCTTCACATTATAATCAGCTGAGTAAGTATGTGGTTGCCACATGCATATTTTAAAGTGTGAAAAGTCTTGATTTACACGTAGGCTTTTTATAGCGCCTCGTGTTCTATTGTAAAAAAGTGCAATTGTTAATATTTTGTTTTATATTGAATTATTTTTGTCCTCTTTTCAGAGATTTTTTGATCAAATAGTGCACAATTTTGCTGTCCGCGTCTGTCCAAGGGAGGGTCCGTTCTTGGGAGGGAAATTTGCTCTGAAAAATCAATATGGTGCAACCTTATTCGAAAATTGTCCTCATATGGCAGGTGTCCGCTTAAGAGAGTGTCTGCTATTGGGAGTTTTCACTAGGTACAAGATTTTGCTTGTCGTGTTTTATTCCCAATTTTTATTCTTGATAAAAACACTGAAATTTATTGTTGAAGGGATAAGCTATTCCTATGCGCATTTCACTGGTTGCTTTGGCCAGATCGTCAGGAAACTTCATCCAAAGATTTTAGAAAAACTAAAGATATTAAACAAATAAAACTGTTAAGCGAATAAGAATTGTAAGCAACAGATATACTTGTAACATTATCAAAGTTTAAACAATAACAACAATAATAAACAGTGAGTTTATCTTTTCTAACATTCCCCACTACAATTGGTTGGAATTTTTCCAACATTAATTGTAGTTGGCCAATAGTAAGTATTAACTTGACTTGTTGAAATTGGCTGTAATTGGTATTTTGTTAAATATTTTTGGTAATATCAGATTAAGGGTACTTCTTCTATATTCATTGGTAAATATGTCAACCTTTCAGCAAAGTATTTCATATAGTAAGGGCGCAATTTTGTCCACTTTAATTTTCCCCTGATTGTTTTCTTAGCAATTGTCATACTTTTGTTTGCTTCGTTAGATAAATTAATTTGTTTTATCAAAAAGTAATTTAAATTTTTGGGAATACAAAATTTTAATTTCAAAAGATTTTGTTATTCGTGCTTAATTCCCAGTTTTTATTATTGATAAAAACACTTGAAATTTATTGTTGATGGGATAAGCTATTCCTATGCATTTCACTGGTTGCTTAGGCCAGATCATTAGGACACTTCATCCATAAAGGTTTTAGACAAACTAAAGATATTAAACCAAATAAAACTGTTAAACGTATAAGAATTATAGCAACAGTTCTACTTGTAACAATATCAAAGTTTAAACAAAACACATCAACAATAAACAACAGTGGGTTCATCTCATCTTACATTTCCCCACTACAATTAGTTGAAATTCTCTCAACATTAATTGTAGTTGTAAGTAGGTTAAGAAAAACAAAATGAAAAAAACAACAACTTACAAAAGATGTTGTCAATTAAGTGTTTTTTAGGCCGTGCACTGCCTGTTTATTATCAAAAAGTAATTTCAATTTTTGGGAATACAAAATTTTAATTTCAAAAGATTTTGTTATTCGTGCTTAATTCCCAGTTTTTATTATTGATAAAAACACTTGAAATTTATAGTTGATGGGATAAGCTATTCCTATGCATTTCACTGGTTGCTTAGGCCAGATCATCAGGAAACTTCATCCATAAAGGTTTTAGACAAACTAAAGATATTAAACCAAATAAAACTGTTAAACGTATAAGACTTATAGCAACAGTTTTACTTGTAACAATATCAAAGCTTGAACAAAATACATCAACAATAAAAAAGTGGGTTTATCTCATCTTACACTCCCCACCACAATTAGTTGAAATTCTCTCAACATTAATTGTAGTTGTAAGTAGGTTAAGAAAAACAAAATAAAAAACAAACAACAACTTACAAAAGATATTGTCAATTAAGTGTTTTTTTAGGCCGTGCACTTGCCTGTTTATTATCAAAAAGTAATTTCAATTTTTGGGAATACAAAATTTTAATTTCAAAAGATTTTGTTATTCGTGCTTAATTCCCAGTTTTTATTCTTGATAAAAACACTTGAAATTTATCGTTGATGGGATAAGCTATTCCTATGCATTTCACTGGTTGCTTAGGCCAGATCATCAGGAAACTTCATCCATAAAGATTTTAGACAAACTAAAGATATTAAACCAAATAAAACTGTTAAACGTATAAGACTTATAGCAACAGTTTTACTTGTAACAATATCAAAGCTTGAACAAAATACATCAACAATAAAAAAGTGGGTTTATCTCATCTTACACTCCCCACCACAATTAGTTGAAATTCTCTCAATATTAATTGTAGTTGTAAGTAGGTTAAGAAAAATAAAATAAAAAACAAACAACAACTTACAAAAGATGTTGTCAATTAAGTGTTTTTTTAGGCCGTGCACTTGCCTGTTTATTACAAAAAGTAATTTCAATTTTTGGGAATACAAAATTTTAATTTCAAAAGATTTTGTTATTCGTGCTTAATTCCCAGTTTTTATTCTTGATAAAAACACTTGAAATTTATTGTTGATGGGATAAGCTATTCCTATGCATTTCACTGGTTGCTTAGGCCAGATCATCAGGAAACTTCATCCATAAAGATTTTAGACAAACTAAAGATATTTAACCAAATAAAACTGTTAAACGTATAAGAATTAACAAAATCTTTTGAAATTAAAATTTTGTATTCCCAAAAATTTAAATTACTTTTTGATAATAAACAGGCAGTGCACGGCCTAAAAACACTTAATTGACAACATCTTTTGTAAGTTGTTGTTTTTTTTCATTTTGTTTTTCTTAACCTACTTACAACTACAATTAATGTTGAGAGAATTTCAACTTATTGTAGTGGGGAGATGTAAGATGAGATGAACCCACTGTTGTTTATTGTTGATGTGTTTTGTTTTAAACTTTGATATTGTTACAAGTAGAACTGTTGCTATAATTCTTATACGTTTAACAGTTTTATTTGGTTTAATATCTTTAGTTTGTCTAAAACCTTTATGGATGAAGTTTCCTGATGATCTGGCCTAAGCAACCAGTGAAATGCATAGGAATAGCTTATCCCATCAACAATAAATTTCAAGTGTTTTTATCAAGAATAAAAACTGGGAATTAAGCACGAATAACAAAATCTTTTGAAATTAAAATTTTGTATTCCCAAAAATTGAAATTACTTTTTGATAATAAACAGGCAGTGCACGGCCTAAAAAACACTTAATTGACAACATCTTTTGTAAGTTGTTGTTTTTTTCATTTTGTTTTTCTTAACCTACTTACAACTACAATTAATGTTGAGAGAATTTCAACTAATTGTAGTGGGGAAATGTAAGATGAGATGAACCCACTGTTGTTTATTGTTGATGTGTTTTGTTTAAACTTTGATATTGTTACAAGTAGAACTGTTGCTATAATTCTTATACGTTTAACAGTTTTATTTGGTTTAATATCTTTAGTTTGTCTTAAACCTTTATGGATGAAGTTTCCTGATGATCTGGCCTAAGCAACCAGTGAAATGCATAGGAATAGCTTATCCCATCAACAATAAATTTCAAGTGTTTTTATCAATAATAAAAACTGGGAATTAAGCACGAATAACAAAATCTTTTGAAATTAAAATTTTGTATTCCCAAAAATTTAAATTACTTTTTGATAATAAACAGGTAGTGCACGGCCTAAAAAACACTTAATTGACAACATCTTTTGTAAGTTGTTGTTTTTTTCATTTTGTTTTTCTTAACCTACTTACAACTACAATTAATGTTGAGAGAATTTCAACTAATTGTAGTGGGGAAATGTAAGATGAGATGAACCCACTGTTGTTTATTGTTGATGTGTTTTGTTTAAACTTTGATATTGTTACAAGTAGAACTGTTGCTATAATTCTTATACGTTTAACAGTTTTATTTGGTTTAATATCTTTAGTTTGTCTAAAACCTTTATGGATGAAGTTTCCTGATGATCTGGCCTAAGCAACCAGTGAAATGCATAGGAATAGCTTATCCCATCAACAATAAATTTCAAGTGTTTTTATCAATAATAAAAACTGGGAATTAAGCACGAATAACAAAATCTTTTGAAATTAATTTGTATATTCACCCAGTAAAAACTTCGCCTACTTTTTCAAAATGAATAGCTTCTTTAACTCATTATTTTGTAGCTTTCTTCTATAACTACATCTATATAAACTTCCATAACTACTTTTTTCTGGATGTATGTAGGTAAAAAAAATAATGACTTACTTTTTAATGCGTTCATTTTGGGATATCCCTTGTAAAATTCATTGGTTCTTTCAGTAGAATTGTAAGTAGTGCTCTTATGTTTTCTGATTACTCAACACATTATTTTGTAGGCGAAGTTTCATAATATTGGAAATCAATCTGCCTTATTTCGTGAAGATCGGTCCATACACAGAAAGAAAAACACTCGGGATAAATCAAGTTTTTATGATTACTTTAAGTACGAGTTGTACTCAAAAATGCAAGTACGAATAATACTAAAACGTATCCAAAACAATACTAAATGGGATTACTTTCGAAAATCAATCCCGGAACTTCTTGAAATACATAAGTATAAAATTGTGAAATCAAGTAAAAAAAAGGATTAAACCTTTCGTTGTTTTTAACCCTCCGGCTTACGCATGTTTTGATTTTCTATACACATTGAAAACAGCCTGACCAGACTCACGTGTACCACGAAGGGTTAAAAAGTAAATTTGAACTCTTACTACTCATTTAGTTTATATTTTTGGTTAAATATGTACATAAGACTCCTAAAGTAAAGACCATATCGGGAATGATGTTGGTGTTTTATCATTCTGTAAGGTGTAATACGGGTAAGTAAATCAATCATAATAACTTTTTCCTTCTAATTCGGGATAAAATCCACTTTGTTATACTTGAATCAATCACATTCTGAGATTAATTCAATCTTAGTTTTAGTTAAATCAATCTCATTTTCGGATTATTTCAAGTACGAAATCGGGATTGAATATGGATAATTTAAGTATTTTGCGATTGAAAATCCGTACTTGAATCAATCTTTCTGTACTTGATTCAAGAATATCTGTACTCACCGTACTATTAATACCGCTTCGTATTGATTTGAGTACGGATGGATTGATTTTTCTTTCGAGTTTAATTTAGCATAGGCCCCATAAAAAGAGGCTGTCTCTAAAGCAATTTAGAAATATATATGAGGTAATTTTTGATTGGGTTGATATTAAATAAGAAATCCTAGGCTTAATATGCAAACCTGATAGCTCCCTTTCAGCACATTTTACAGGAGAGAAAACCAAAAATATACTTAGTTTTACACACTTGAAGACTCAAAGTTAAGAAAAACTACATGCTGTTCGACGAGGCGTATCTTTCTCTACCACACGGCATCAAAATATCAATTTATTTCAGGAAACCAAATTATTATGGCAAAGATACAATTGTGGTAGAAACAATATATCACAACGAGAGTTGAAAAAAAATGTATGCATCATACTGATTTTAACTAATTTGTTTTTTATTTATTTTTTCAAAAAAAATGTAATTATTGCGTTTTGTTATGGACATCCTCAAATAAAGGTTTATTAATTTAAATTTTTGCGCTTTTGCGTATTATTAATTTCGTTTATTTTCTGAAACGGGGATCATTTAATTAAAAACAAGTAAGAATGTTATTTTCTCTTGTGCCGAACAATAAGTTTTTATGGTGTCTGGACTAAATTTGGAAATGCAAACACTTGATATCAGTGTACTTGAAAATATTATCTTAAATTTGAAAAACATCATAAAGTTGTTTTGATGTAAATAAAAAAATAAAAACTGTATCTTTTAATGCTCTTCTATCTTAGATCAAAGTACAAAACAATGTTAATTAATATGAATATCTGTGCTTTTGCGTATCATTAATTTCGTTTATTTTCTTAAACGTAGATCATTTAATTAAAAACAAGTAAGAATGTTATTTTCTCTTGTGTCGAACAATAAGTTTTTATGGTGTCTGGACTAAATTTGGAAATGCAAACACTTGATATCAGTGTACTTGAAAATATTATCTTAAATTTGAAAAACATCATAAAGTTGTTTTGATGTAAATAAAAAAATAAAAAATTTATCTTTTAATGCTCTTCTATCTTAGATCAAAGTACAAAACAATTTTAATTAATATGAATATCTGTGCTTTTGCGTATCATTAATTTCGTTTATTTTCTAAAACGTAGATCATTTAATTAAAAACAAGTAAGAATGTTATTTTCTCTTGTGCCGAACAATAAGTTTTTATGGTGTCTGGATTAAATTTGGAAATACAAACACTTGATATCAGTGTTCTTGAAAATATTATCTTAAATTTTAAAAACATCATAAAGTTGTTTTGATGTAAATAAAAAAATAAAAAATTTATCTTTTAATGCTCTATCTTAGATTAAAGTACAAAACAATTTTAATTAATATGAATATCTGTGCTTTTGCGTATTAAAACAAGTACGAATGTTATTTTCTCTTGTGCCGAACAATAAGTTTTTATGGTGTCTGGACTAAATTTGGAAATGCAAACACTTGATATCAGTGTACTTGAAAATATTATCTTAAATTTGAAAAACATCATAAAGTTGTTTTGATGTAAATAAAAAAATAAAAAATGTATCTTTTAATGCTCTTCTATCTTAGATCAAAGTACAAAACAATTTTAATTAATATGAATATCTGTGCTTTTGCGTATCATTAATTTCGTTTATTTTCTAAAACGTAGATCATTTAATTAAAAACAAGTAATAATGTTATTTTCTCTTGTGCCGAACAATAAGTTTTTATGGTGTCTGGATTAAATTTGGAAATGCAAACACTTGATATCAGTGTTCTTGAAAATATTATCTTAAATTTGAAAAACATCATAAAGTTGTTTTGATGTAAATAAAAAAATAAAAAAATGTATCTTTTAATGCTCTTCTATCTTAGATCAAAGTACAAAACAATTTTAATTAATATGAATATCTGTGCTTTTGCGTATCATTAATTTCGTTTATTTTCTAAAACGTAGATCATTTAATTAAAAACAAGTAATAATGTTATTTTCTCTTGTGCCGAACAATAAGTTTTTATGGTGTCTGGATTAAATTTGGAAATGCAAACACTTGATATCAGTGTTCTTGAAAATATTATCTTAAATTTGAAAAACATCATAAAGTTGTTTTGATGTAAATAAAAAAATAAAAAATTTATCTTTTAATGCTCTTCAATCTTAGATCAAAGTACAAAACAATTTTAACTAATATGAATATCTGTGCTTTTGCGTATCATTAATTTCGTTTATTTTCTAAAACGTCGATCATTTAATTAAAAACAAGTAAGAATGTTATTTTCTCTTGTGCCGAACAATAAGTTTTTATGGTGTCTGGATTAAATTTGGAAATACAAACACTTGATATCAGTGTACTTGAAAATATTATCTTAAATTGGAAAAACATCATAAAGTTGTTTTGATGTAAATAAAAAAATAAAAAAATGTATCTTTTAATGCTCTTCTATCTTAGATCAAAGTACAAAACAATTTTAATTAATATGAATATCTGTGCTTTTGCGTATCATTAATTTCGTTTATTTTCTAAAACGTCGATCATTTAATTAAAAACAAGTAATAATGTTATTTTCTCTTGTGCCGAACAATAAGTTTTTATGGTGTCTGGATTAAATTTGGAAATGCAAACACTTGATATCAGTGTTCTTGAAAATATTATCTTAAATTTGAAAAACATCATAAAGTTGTTTTGATGTTAATAAAAAAATAAAAAATGTATCTTTTAATGCTCTTCTATCTTAGATCAAAGTACAAAACAATTTTAATTATGAATATCTGTGCTATTGCGTATCATTAATTTCGTTTATTTTCTAAAACGTAGATCATTTAATTAAAAACAAGTAATAATGTTATTTTCTATTGTGCCGAACAATAAGTTTTTATGGTGTCTGGATTAAATTTGGAAATGCAAACACTTACTATCAGTGTTCTTGAAAATATTATCTTAAATTTGAAAAACATCATAAAGTTGTTTTGATGTAAATAAAAAAATAAAAAATTTATCTTTTAATGCTCTTCTATCTTAGATCAAAGTACAAAACAATTTTAATTAATATGAATATCTGTGCTTTTGCGTATCATTAATTTCGTTTATTTTCTAAAACGTAGATCATTTAATTAAAAACAAGTAATAATGTTATTTTCTCTTGTGCCGAACAATAAGTTTTTATGGTGTCTGGATTAAATTTGGAAATGCAAACACTTGATATCAGTGTTCTTGAAAATATTATCTTAAATTTGAAAAACATCATAAAGTTGTTTTGATGTAAATAAAAAAATAAAAAATGTATCTTTTAATGCTCTTCTATCTTAGATCAAAGTACAAAACAATTTTAATTAATATGAATATCTGTGCTTTTGCGTATCATTAATTTCGTTTATTTTCTAAAACGTAGATCATTTAATTAAAAACAAGTAATAATGTTATTTTCTCTTGTGCCGAACAATAAGTTTTTATGGTGTCTGGATTAAATTTGGAAATGCAAACACTTGATATCAGTGTTCTTGAAAATATTATCTTAAATTTGAAAAACATCATAAAGTTGTTTTGATGTAAATAAAAAAATAAAAAATTTATCTTTTAATGCTCTTCTATCTTAGATCAAAGTACAAAACAATTTTAATTAATATGAATATCTGTGCTTTTGCGTATCATTAATTTCGTTTATTTTCTAAAACGTCGATCATTTAATTAAAAACAAGTAAGAATGTTATTTTCTCTTGTGCCGAACAATAAGTTTTTATGGTGTCTGGATTAAATTTGGAAATACAAACACTTGATATCAGTGTACTTGAAAATATTATCTTAAATTGGAAAAACATCATAAAGTTGTTTTGATGTAAATAAAAAAATAAAAAAATGTATCTTTTAATGCTCTTCTATCTTAGATCAAAGTACAAAACAATTTTAATTAATATGAATATCTGTGCTTTTGCGTATCATTAATTTCGTTTATTTTCTAAAACGTAGATCATTTAATTAAAAACAAGTAATAATGTTATTTTCTCTTGTGCCGAACAATAAGTTTTTATGGTGTCTGGATTAAATTTGGAAATGCAAACACTTGATATCAGTGTTCTTGAAAATATTATCTTAAATTTGAAAAACATCATAAAGTTGTTTTGATGTTAATAAAAAAATAAAAAATGTATCTTTTAATGCTCTTCTATCTTAGATCAAAGTACAAAACAATTTTAATTATGAATATCTGTGCTATTGCGTATCATTAATTTCGTTTATTTTCTAAAACGTAGATCATTTAATTAAAAACAAGTAATAATGTTATTTTCTATTGTGCCGAACAATACGTTTTTATGGTGTCTGGATTAAATTTGGAAATGCAAACACTTACTATCAGTGTTCTTGAAAATATTATCTTAAATTTGAAAAACATCATAAAGTTGTTTTGATGTAAATAAAAAAATAAAAAATGTATCTTTTAATGCTCTTCTATCTTAGATCAAAGTACAAAACAATTTTAATTAATATGAATATCTGTGCTTTTGCGTATCATTAATTTCGTTTTTTTTCTAAAACGTAGATCATTTAATTAAAAACAAGTAATAATGTTATTTTCTCTTGTGCCGAACAATAAGTTTTTATGGTGTCTGGATTAAATTTGGAAATGCAAACACTTGATATCAGTGTTCTTGAAAATATTATCTTAAATTTGAAAAACATCATAAAGTTGTTTTGATGTAAATAAAAAAATAAAAAATTTATCTTTTATTGCTCTATCTTAGATTAAAGTACAAAACAATTTTAATTAATATGAATATCTGTGCTTTTGCGTATTAAAACAAGTAAGAATGTTATTTTCTCTTGTGCCGAACAATAAGTTTTTATGGTGTCTGGACTAAATTTGGAAATGCAAACACTTGATATCAGTGTTCTTGAAAATATTATCTTAAATTTGAAAAACATCATAAAGTTGTTTTGATGTAAATAAAAAAATAAAAAATGTATCTTTTAATGCTCTATCTTAGATTAAAGTACAAAACAATTTTAATTAATATGAATATCTGTGCTTTTGCGTATTAAAACAAGTACGAATGTTATTTTCTCTTGTGCCGAACAATAAGTTTTTATGGTGTCTGGATTAAATTTGGAACTGCAAACACTTGATATCAGTGTTCTTGAAAATATTATCTTAAATTTTAAAAACATCATAAAGTTGTTTTGATGTAAATAAAAAAATAAAAAATTTATCTTTTAATGCTCTATCTTAGATTAAAGTACAAAACAATTTTAATTAATATGAATATCTGTGCTTTTGCGTATTAAAACAAGTAAGAATGTTATTTTCTCTTGTTTCGAACAATAAGTTTTTTATGGTGTCTGGACTAAATTTGAAAATTTGAAATTTGAAAAATGGAAACACTTGATATCAGTGTACTTGAAAATATTATCTTAAATTTGAAAAACATCATAAAGTTGTTTTGATGTAAATAAAAAAATAAAAAATTTATCTTTTAATGCTCTTCTATCTTAGATCAAAGTACAAAACAATTTTAATTAATATGAATATCTGTGCTTTTGCGTATCATTAATTTCGTTTAATTTCTAAAACGACGATCATTTAATTAAAAACAAGTAAGAATGTTATTTTCTCTTGTGCCCAACAATAAGTTTTTATGGTGTCTGGATTAAATTTGGAAATGCAAACACTTGATATCAGTGTACTTTTATTATCTTAAATTTGAAAAACATCATAAAGTTGTTTTGATGTAAAATAAAAATGTATCTTTAAATGCTCTATCTTAGATCAAAATACAAATGTGTAGGTCCATAACAAAACGCCATAGTTACACTTTGAAAGTTTTATTTATCTTTATTACTGAATACTATTTTGCATAATAAAAGCTATATATTCATTCTTAAAAAACTTATCTAAAGTCAATAGATGTGTAGTTATTGAATAACAAATAAACATAGTTATAAAGGTTCAGATCAAAATTAAATAATACCACATCTTTGCAATTGCTGACTTTCTTTAAAACTTATAAAATTTAAAACAAGAAGGCAAAACTGCAATATTGTTGAAATAAGAAAAGTTATAATTCTTTACTTCGTCCAATTTGAAACGCAACATTTCCATAGGGTTTATATCAGACCGATTTAACGGCAGTGAGTCGGATCAAAATGCAGTATTTTCATATTTGGTTTCTAAATAACTTAAAAACAAACTGTCCGACAACTTATTTATGATTAGCAGGGAAACCAGAAATATGCTTTAAAAAACGCGCTTTATGCGCATTAAATATGCAGTAAAAACTTGAAAATATGCCCTAAAAAATTATCTAAATGATGCTCCATTAAATTTAAAAAATTATCATTTGAAAACAAAACATTCAACAATTTAATAACATTTCCATTTGATAAAAGCAATCTTAAAATTATAATCGGCAAATCCTAAACACAGAAAAAAAGGTTAACAGAAAAAAGAAAGGCAAAAATGGAAAGACGAAGGAAAATGTACTTTGGTCGAGAAAACAGAAGTAAGGAAAAAAAACATGTAAAATCAATTAAAATGGATAATCATTCAGAAAAGCAAATTTCGATCTACCAAAGTTTAAAATAAAATTTGGTTTAAGGATTGATGTTTGACTATTGACGTCAGCAGTCGTCGACGGCTGCGAGTGTAAGGCGGCAAATCCATCTGAGGAGATCGAGTGGTTGCGATCGAAACATGTCATGGTAACCTGCCGGCCAGGGTTCGAGCCCCAGCCACGTCAAGAATGAAAGATTATCAAGAACAATCTTAATTAATTTTCATGTTTGTAAAATTCCTTTCTTCATAAAAATAATTTAATGAAAATTAAATTTGATGAACTTAAGCCTTGTTAAAAATATTAAAGATTTGGATTAAAAACCATAAATAGTTCAACAAAATAACCACAATACTGATTATTGTTTTGTTAAGGATTGATCCTTTTTGAAGATCTATATCTTGCTTTTGTAAAATGATACTAAGCGGCTGCGTTACAATAAGTATCACATTTAAATGTATATTCCGCAAATAAGTTAAAAAATACTAAGTGAGTTCCTCAATATAAAGGTAGAGATACAAAGCTTCTACTATATGATGTACACTTGTTGCAAAGTGCAAAATTGAGTCGTGACGGTCCACCCATCTTGTCTCGCATAATGTAGAGTGATAAAACTTTTTGTATAAATGGCACTTTATTGCTTTTAGAAATTGAGTTGTTTGATTTATGGGAATAGCAAGGCGTTTGTTTCGAATTTGTCGCGGTTTCCAGAATTTTTTAAGAGCTCCTTTATCTGCTGACTCCAACTCCTACACAATATTTTAAGGTCAATACCAAAAGTTGTCAAAGCTTTAAGAACTATTGATGATAGTGCCTTCGCATTAATTGACACATCAACGTCTTCAATATGCTTTGCTGCCTCTTCAAATGCGTTTACAATAAAGCCAATTAATTCTTACCTAACAACTTTTTGTTGTTTGTTAAAATATCTTAAAGATAAGGAAATCTGGCTTTTCCCCGAAAAAATCCGTGCTTTCGTCAAAAATTATCGAATAGAATTTTGATTCATATAACACATAAATATATACAAAAATATTGCAAATATTAAGGCTTTTTAATGATTCAACCGCACGCATTATCAAGTCAAACGTTCAGTCTTTGGATGGCACCTGCTGGGATTGAATGTAGAATAATAAGTATTTGAATACGGTAAGCTATATGTTTCGTTGGAAATATTTAATAAATGACTATAGGGATTAAGATTTTTTTTTACTGATTACTATTCTACACATTAAAATCAATATTAGCCATTTGTAAAATATTTAACAAAAGTTAATTATCCCAGTAAAAAAAATTTGGGTTTTTTGAAGCACTACAGAGAAAAAGCGCATAATGAAGCGCTTCAATTAGAGAGCTCTTATAAAGCAGTAAATGATAAAGAATAAAACATACAATAAAGCTGCTATTTTAGTGCTGACAACGAAGAAGGTTTTAAAGCGAAAAAAATAAAAATATATTATGGTTTACGAAAATTATTGAAAAAAGGTGTTTCAACAAGTAAAAGCAAAACATTAATGAATATGTTAATATAGTTAGCCCTTAAAAAAGCACTCTAGGAGCGCTTTGTTTGCATGTTAAAAGAAGCGCTTATTGTCAGCAGAAAATAGTCCTCCAAACCGGGAACACCCCATACAAAAATCAGAGGTATGAATTCATATAAAAAATCTGCTCCTTTTGGAGCACATTTTTTACTGGGATATAACATACATAATTATAATGTTTCAGATTAAAATAATTAAACAACTATGTAATAAACAACTTCGAGATGCATATCAGTGAAAAGTGAAGAAATTAAAAAGTCATAATTTTTCATTTAGCACAAGGAGTATTTAACCCAATTTGCACCGGTAGGCTAGCTGGTAGTGAGCTAGTCTATCAGTGCGGGGGTCGCGGGTTCGCTTCCCACAAGAGACCCCGGTCTCCTTCAGACAAGCATAGAGCTTAGCGGGATTAGCTTAGGGGGGAAAAATATGGCCAAAAAGTCAAAACTGAATTTGAACAAATCTTCAGAATTAATATCCAATTTATAACTACGTAATAAAATATAACTTTTGTAACGTGACGTTACAAACTAACTCTATATATACATTTTATGCTAACATCATAAAGTATAATTAACCCAGCACCTTGAATACCCTTACTATTTTACCCTTACCCTTACTGTTTACCTTAATAACTTTTTCACGGTATAATTCCCACTTAGTTTATTTTATTTTTGAATAAATAGACAAGGTTTTGCTCAGAACAAACAGAGTAGATATTGACCTTAACCCCACACACTTGAAGACTCAAAGTTAAGAAAAACTACATGCTGCTCGACGAGGCGTATCTTTCTCTACCACACGGCATCAAAATATCAATTTATTTCAAAAGTGGATTAAGTAGGTTTGCATACATACTAAGCTGAAGAAACCAAATTATTATGGCCAAGATACAATTGTTGTTGAAACAATACAACGAGAGTTGAAAAAAAATTTATGCATCATACTGATTTTAATTAATTTGTTTTTTATTTATTTAAAAAAAAAAAAATTTATTATTGCGTTTTGTTATGGACATCCTCAAATGAAGGTTTATTAATTAAAATTTTTGTGCTTTTGCGTATTATTAATTTTGTTTATTTTCTGAAACGTCGCACTGTGGCTGAAAATTGAATTTCATCGGCCAAAAGTCCAATTTTTTGTCATCGCCGATTTCAAAAATTTTAATGCCATTCGATAGTAAACATATTAGAACTGAGGTATCCAAAAAACTAGATTAAAATATTGATAATTGTGGTTGTGGCATGCTGCTGGAAACAAATATTTTATGTTGTTTTAGAATAAAATTAATTTTTGTAAATTTGATCAGAACTAAATTATGATTTCTCGCAAACCCTTATCAATAATGGGTCGAATTTTTTTTTATTATATTAGTGGGATAGTAGTCTTTAAAAAGTGGGTCATTACATCACTGTATCATTTATACCTGATGTGTTATTAAATGTTTTCCCAGGTTCTATATTTTAGTTAAATCCGAATTTTAGAGGAGTAGAACTTGTTAGGGTCAAAATGGGTTAAAGAGATTTTAGTACCATCAGAAAGCTGAAAGTGTCCTTTTTAACACCACATATACTTGTTCAACTGTTTGGAACTGTCTGTTGAACACTTTTTTAATTTTAATGAAATTACTCGCAACATTTTTTTTTTTTGCTATTTTTATTTAAGCTGCTCATATGACTGAAATATAACACAAGGGTTTACGAACGTTTTGTTTTGAAAAATTATTTTGCTTCTTATGAACGGCTGAACATATTTAAATGAAATTTTAAACTGTCATAGCCGGATAGCTTTTGAGTTGAATTGAAAGAATCGAGGGTCGGGAGTGTGACTTGCGGACCTCTAAAATTGGTAACCTCGGAAATTCAAACTTTTAAAAAATTCACCAAAAATATTTTATTGATTTCAAAAAAAATTAAATTTAAGGTGTGCTACAAAAAATATGCTTAAATTTTTAGGTTATCACCTTTGCCTTTGGAGATATTCGGATAAAACGGATTTTTTGGCTTGATTTTATAACGGTTTTTCTAGTTTTTTAATCGGATGGATTATGTTTTATGTCAAACTCTTATCAATAGTGGGTTCAACATTTTTAATATTGGTAGTAAAGCAGTCTTCAAACAATGTTATGTTGTATTACTGTACCGATTATACCTGCTGTGTTATTAAATATTTTTTCAGGTTCTATATTGAAGTCAAATTGAAATTCAGAAGTATAGAATTTATGAGGGTCAAAAGGGGTTAGAGCGATTTTACTAGCTGAAGAAGGTGAAAGTATCCACTTTAAACCCAAATGCACTTTTGTACCTGTTTGGACCAGCCTATAGAACACTTTTTTAGTTTGTGTAAAATTATTCGCAACATTTATTTTGCTCTTTTTATTTTACCTATTCATATGACTGGAATATAAATGTACCAAGCCAAGTTGTGCTAGGTATTTTATATTATATAATTACCAATACCTGTGGGATTTTAAGCGTATCCTTCTTTAGCCCAATTTAGTTTTTTATTCTACCTTATTATGCTACCTAGGAACACAGTATAACGCAAGCTATATAAAAAAGCCAGTGGTATTCGAGTAAAATCTCAGTTGTTAAAATATATCTAAGCAATAACAATATAATTTTTAAATATCTATAAAAATGGAGAGCTTCAGCTATAAAGAATTATCCGAAGAGTATTTTAAAAATAAAAAGGAGGAAGATGTTTTAAGTTACATTGAAGGAAAACTCAATTTATATTCCTGCAGCACTGAAATACGATCGGAACTGCAAAATAAAATAATCGATTTCGTCAAAAAAGTTGGATGGAGTAAACCTAGATTTTACAACAGTTTTGCAACCTGGTTAGATGGCGAACTCAGTGTCCAGATATCTTCAGAAGGTACAAATGAAAAGAACCTTGGGAGGCCAAAGAAATCACTTGAGAACTGTAGCGAAAGATCTAAAAGGCGGAAGCTTAAGGATATCACTGAAGAAATCGGAGATACAAGTATTCAAAAAGCTTTGCTATATCAACTGCGATCACAAAAAGAACTCACAAAAGTCGATATTATTGAAAAAGTTTTTTTCGCTAGTCCCAAGAGAACAAAACGGATTCTTAAGAGTATTCCAACGCCAAGCGATGAAAAACTGTTTTCAAATGAAGAGGCATTAGCATTATTTTTAGATTTGAAGTTAACAAAAGAGCAATATATTCAGCTCAGAGTGCGTGCAATTGAAAAAGGTTCAAATCTGTATCCTGCTTATCATCACATAACTGCTGCTAAGAAGGAATGTTTGCCACCAAGGGACACTATTAAAACCACACCAAAATTTGGGGATTATGCCAAAGAAACAGCTCGAATTTATACTATCAAATATCCATGGAGAAATATATCTGCAACGGTTCATAAAATCCTTTATCATGCAGAGGATGTCATTAGGCATCATTTAGTACCACTAGGAGATCTGTCAGAAGAAGCTTAGGAAAAAAGGAATAAAGATTACAGATTTTATAGGGAGCACAATACCAGAAAAATGTCACGAGATTTTACGAACGAAGATCTGTTTAATATTTTGTTGGCACCGTCAGATCCGCTCATCTCTAGCATTCGAAGTCAATGGAAAGTAGAACATCGGGACTTAGATGAAGAAGTAAAAGGGCTGCTACAGGACAAAGATTTTACAAAACCAAATATGGAATATTTGTAGGCAATTTTCCAACCGAATCAATAGTAGATATAATAAATTTTATTGTTATTTAAGCAAAAAATATGTTGTTGTCCTTATTGTTATTTAAATAAAAAAAGAAAAAAAAATTTTTAAATTTACACTTATTTATTTTTTTAATCTAAAAAGTTTTCTAGTGGAACTGGTTCCAGTTGAACCTGTTGTAGAGTTGATAATGTAGAAACCTATTCGCAAAATGATCATAGGTATTATTACATGCCTATCTAAGCGAATGTATATGCATATAAAGGTAATACGAATACGAATTTCTCCAGAAATATATAAAAATGTTTATATTTTTCGAAAGAAAACATTAAGTGTATGCTTGTAGAAGCAATTTATAGTCAGTTTGACATTTTTACTCCCATATGCCCTATTCCAAATCAAATTTTTCAATCAACAAAAAAAAAAAAATAATAATTTGAGTAAAAAATTCTAATAATTCAACACACCGATTTTTATACAATTAGAACAGTAATGTTTTCTAATATGTCCATTATTTTCTAGAAAATTCTGATCAATATCGAGTGGTATTGAACAAAAGAAATTTTTAAAGCCGTTTTCCGGGATTGGGAATTTGGGTATTTGCTAATCAAAAATGGGGATGTTTTTCAGTCCACTGTTTTAAGAACTTTTGAATCTACATAACTGCCAAATTTCATTAATATATCTTTGTTCATTTCAGATTTATAGAATGTCAAACAATAAAATTATTATTTATATAGTGTAAATGAATAAAAGGGCTTTCAATATGAGTAAAAAATAACAGCCTGTTCAACCTATCTAATCAGATTGTTAATCTACAAAAACAACTTCAAATACAGGCAGCTAGAATTGACTCAATTTTTACTATGTTAGAAAACTAATTATTAATAATGGCTGATACATTTGTAAAAAACCTTAGTATTATCGAAATAAATGTTAATTCTTTGATTAAGCTTAGTAGAAGACTTGACCTATCTAATTTTGTAAATAAATATAATCCGGATCTAGTTCTATTGAATGAGACAAAACTCAATTATAGACATTCAATTACATTTAAAGATTATGATTTAATTCGTAGGGATAGAACTAATGCCAAAAGAGGAGGAGGAACTGCAGTTTTAATAAAAAATGGTTTGAAATATAGTAGTTATTCTGATCAGATTATCAATTCATTTAAATATTTAGAAACCAATCTTATTAAAATCCCTTTGCCATCAAATAAAATCTTGTTTGTAATTTCAGTTTACTACCCATCGGGTAACAATAGTAACCATTTTAAAACAGAGTTTCTTCAACTATTTCAAAGCCTTAACTTAGAAAATGCAAATAATTTTTACTTGCTAGCTGGTGATCTTAATTGCAAACATACCGATTGGGGTAATATTTCAAATAACACCAAAGGAAACATGTTAAAAGAGTGGTTAACTTGTCATGAAATTAGATTTAGAACTAGCTTGTATGCTTCAATAACACCTTCTTATCCCCGCTGTAATTCGTATCTTGACTTATGTTTAGCTGATTCTCGTCTATCTATATATAAAAATAACGATACACTAAACTGTTTGGCAACGCTTGATTACGACAGCGATCATAACGCCTTACAAATCGAAGTTTTAGGTGGTGAAAATGAACATCCATTGGAGTTTTTTAAAGACAATCCTATTCCAGAGTATAATTATAAAAAAACTAATTGGAAACGGTTTAAAAACACCATAATTAACAAACTTAATGAAAATGAGGCAGACATTCCCAATTGTAGAAATCTTTCAAATTCTGAAATTGATTTCTACCTGCTCAAACTTAATGATATTATTTACAGTGCTATTGAAAATTCTGTGCCCAGGCACAAAAAAACCAACTCAACTGAAATATTTTGTAACAATATCATAAAAAAACTTCAACATGAAAAAAGTAAAATTTTAACTTCTATAAAAAAATCTAATAGACTCGAAATCAACATTACACCTACAGAACTTAATTTTTTAAAGACCAAACTAAAATTAATTAAAAAATTAATAAAAGAAAACTTTATTATAAACGTTAACCAGCATTTTCAAGTGAAACTCAAAAATTTAAGTCCAGTAAAATCCTCGGATATGTTTAGTGAGGTTAAAAAACAATTCAAAGTAACAAAAAAACTCAGTATCAATAATTTAAAAATTTCCAGAGATGATGAAATCCTAATTAGAAATGCGGAAGTTAACCCCGACTTGTTAGAAAAAGACAATAACAACTTTATGTTAAGAGACGAAAACCAAATACTTAATGTTATTGGTGCTTTCCTTGAAAGAGTTCATGCTTTCAAAGAAACTGATTACAATAATAGTGTGCAAAATGAAATAACAAATTGTTTCAATAATTTTCTAGAAGAGAAGGCTGATTTTGAAATAACAAGCCCTTCTTTAATAACATTTAATGTTCACAAAAAGGCAAACCAATTAAATGATTCACTTGCTGAAGATTATTTCATGACAAATGACACGCTATTATATATTTTTAGCAATTTAAGAAGTAAGCTATCATCGGGAATAGACAATATACCAAATATTATACTGAAAAATATACCAAAGCCTATGGTACTTCAATACTGCACTCTTTTTAACAATATGTTAAACAACTCTTACTTCCCGCACGCCTGGAAAACAGCTAAAGTAATAGTCCTACCCAAAAAAAATAAAGATAGTAGCGAACCAAAAAACCTACGTGCAAAAAGCTTACTGCCAAATATAAGCAAAATCTTCGAAGTTTGCATAAATATTAATATAACAAGATTATGTAAAAAATTTTCACTTATAAATGATAACCAATTCGGGTTTAAACACAAGCATTCAACTATCCATGCAATACATTTACTCACATCAAATATATACTGGAACTGGAATAAGTCTTTCTGCACAGGAGCCTGCCTGATAGATTTCGAAAAAGCTTTTGATAGTATCTGGATATCAGGTTTAATCTATAAACTTATTAAATACAAATTTCCTTTACATTTAATATTTCTTATTCATAACATGCTAAGCAACAAATCCTTTTTCGTCTCTAATAACAATAAAGTAAGTTCGAAAAATTTCATCATAGTGAATGGTTTACAACAAGGCATGGTTAACTCCCCAATTCTCTTTAATTTATATATACATGATCTCTTGAATAAAATAGATAATATCATTGGATTTGCTGACGATATAATCGTTTTTCATTCTGATGATAAAATTGAAAAAATAAACCAAGAACTTAAAAACAATTTTAACATTGTAGAGAATTATGCTACTGATTGGCACATGAAAATTAACAGTAGTAAATGTGAGACCATACTATTTCGACCCCCAGTCAATAAGTGTAACAATAATGTCAAAAAAAATTGGAAATCCTTCAAAATTAAATCTAAGGACAATGTGGTTATTCCCAATAAAGAAACGGTTAAATACTTAGGTATTCACTTAGATAAGTTTCTTTATTTTAACACACATGTAAACTTACAAATAATTAAAGCAAGAAATGCATTTTATATGTACAAAAAACTATTTTTCTCCAAATACATTCATTCAAATGTAAAAATTATTTAATATCAATCATTAATACGTTCTGTATTAACATATGGATGCCAAATATGGTTTAATGTATCGCCGTCGTATATGGAGAAACTAAGAGTATTTGAGAGAAAATGCTTACGAGCGTGTACTCTCCAATACAGATCTGCTCACAGTAACTATTTAAAATACGTTTCAAATAAAAAGCTTTATAATGTAGCAAAGATAGGCAGGATCGATAACTTCATTATACACCTAATAAGGAATCATATTGTAAAATGCACTGAATGTTTCGAAAATAATTTGATTATGGCTCCATACTATGCTTCCAATGAATTTATTCATAAAACACTCCAAAGTGGATTCGTACCACCTGAGGCTTTTGTATACCTCGATAGCAATGACTACATCCAAAACGAATTCGGCGTTCCTATACTTTATCATTTGTATAGACGAGCCAATATTAGAGCAATTCAAAGCAAACAACTAACAGATACTAATACAAGATATGACACTAGTGTTTATAATAAAGATAAAAATATGTTTCCAAACGTAAATATTAATAAATTTTGGTGGCTTACAAGGTAAGTTCCACTTCCTCTCGTTTTTACCTAAATAACTTTTATTTTTTTATTAACCCTTATTTATTTAAGTAAGGTTTTTTGCTTATTTTTTCTTTACATTCAATAAGTAATATGTATATACAAATGTAAATATTGTATAAAAAAATTAAAATTTATGTCAAAAATACAAATATTGTAATATTAAGTATACTAGAGAGCTCGATTATGGGACAGTGTATAAAGGAGAAAATTTAAGATATAATTACTGTTTGTTTATTTAAGTTTAAGAATACATAAATCTGTTAAAAAAACGCCAAAAAAAAAAAAAAAAAAAAAAAAAACAAAAACAAATTTTCGAATTTTGTTTTTGTTTTAAATATAATTTTCTATGCGAACGATGACGTTCGACATCGTTAAACCGGCAGTGTCTTTTTATTTTTAAATTTTAAACTTTCATTCATGTGAAAAGTAAATAATATTCCAGTTTATTCAATTCAACATGCTTTTAAGCTGATTTTCATTACAATAAATTAAACAATACTAAAAAATAAATGCTATTTTAAATATTTTCGTTAAGGTACCCGGGTACCCTGTCACTCCGTTAAGGGTGCAAAATATAAATTGACCCACAGAACCCTCTCAAATTAAGAAACTAAGCTAATGTTTATTTAAATATATTTAAAACACAATAATACGAGTTCTCAAGAGGTTCCACTCCGTTAAGAAACTTTAAACAAACAAAAAATGCAATTAAAGTTTAAAAAGTTACCCGGGTATCCTGTCACTCACATAAGGGTTAAACAACAGAAACAACAACAGCACTAAAAGAAACAAAATACATTTTTGGTAGGTAAAAAAAAAACGAAATCCCGTATTCAATTTTTTCAAACTGTTTACTTAAATACTTCAAATACAAAAATAGAATGATGACGAAATTCGTCTAAAACTGTATAAAATCTAAATATTCTAGTAATTTTTGGTCCAATTTAGCTTTGTATGGCCATAAATAATGTCATGGAATTTTGTGATAATTGCTCCATAATTTACCTTAGGTCCCATATAAAGCAGCCTTCTGAAAAGGACTTATAAAATGCCTAAACAAATTTCAGTACTTCATTGAAATTTAGTCGAATTTAGGGTTTTTACCACGATAGATCACTCTACACAATTTCCTGATGATTGATCCATAACACTGCTTTACAAATTTTTAATTTGGAAAAGTACCAAGAACGCCACATGCCTAGATAAGTTAATTGGTACCTCCTGAACACGAAAACGGCTGTAATTTTTTTGCCTAAGTACCGTTTTTTAGATAACGGAAATACGTTAAAACTGATAGATTTAAAAACCACGGAATTTTATATGAGATGAAAATATTGTCGTTCCACAAAATCCTTAATAAAAACTTTATTTTTCATCGGATTTTTTTTTCAAATTACGCCTAAAATGTTGGTAATTAAATATCCTATTTGGTTAAAAAATAAAACATTCCAGATATTTAATATAACGTAGTGAAAAAACGAAATAAAAATGAAAAATTTTGAAAAAAAACGTAAAAAATAGACATTTTTTGAACTTTGAACTTTCTTATCAGATAGAAATTTGTAGCATATCGATGGAAAAGGCATTTAATTAGCTTTCCAACGATATGCCATTTATTTCGATCGGACTTTTTGGTTGGGCTCCTCAAGGGTTTGAGTGGGACCATACACCGAAAAACACAAAAGTACCGTTATCTAAAAAACGGTACTTAGGAAAAAAATTACAGCGGTTTTCGTGCTCAGGAGGTCCCAATTAACTTATCTAGGCATGTGGTGTTCTTGGTATTTTTTGGCTGTAAACCAGTGTTATTTGTCATGGGTCCTGAAAATCTTTTAAGTACGGCTTAAACTGCTACGAGTCATGATATTTTATTCAAATTTGTTTTAATAAAGTTTTTTCTGACTAGAAATAAAAGCATACAATTTTCTGATGGTCAGCAAGTAATTTAACATATGGGTTTTTCCACAAGGAAGTCTACTTTTTATCAAGTTACGCCACCAGGCTTTTCAAATTGTTTCTCAAAGAATAATTTAAATATTATTTAATTTTTTTGTATATTGGTGTAAAGCGCCATTAAGGGAAAGAGATGAAAGATTTTAACGACATGGGTATAATATACAAGATCAATTGCTTGGTGAAGTAACGTGAGACTTCTGTGGAAGTGCCCATATGTAGGTCTAAGCCGCAACCAGTTTTAATAATGACGCCTGTCTTTATAAAGATTGGTTAATAATTTATAGATTCCTTGAGCCCACTCCTGAAATATTCTAAATGTAGGTGGAGGGTATCAAAGATTCGGCACAGCCTTGTTTTTTTTTATAAATTTTGATAAGGGTGGCAGAAATATCAGTAATTCAATATTTGAAAGGATTCCAAAGAGAAGTGCTAAGAGAAAACGTTTACTACAGTTTGGTACCGCGATTTCATCGAAAAACTAAAAATGGTTTTTTAATTAAAATTTCCTGAAATTTAATTTCCAGTGCTTATCCCTTTTTAAGAAATATATTTTTTATAATTATCTAAACTATTTAAGGAGGATGACTCTGTCCTAGCTCTGCTAACTGTTGTCTTATGGTGGTCCTTTTTTGGAGGCGAATATTTTTTAATTTGGCAGGCCTGACTTCTGTGAAAGCTAATTTAAAAGAATGTGGTTATACTGTTTGGCAATTCATCACCAGGACACTCTCGCCAAGGCAACGTTTTTTTTTTTTTTTTTTATATAATTTATTTTTATTATTGAATCTTTATTTACAATATGTATTCAAATCTTAATTCTACTTGTTGTTTATTAGTTGTTACCAATGTAACCACTAACTGCTGTATTCAAATTTTAAAAATGTCTTCTAGTTAGGCTCAAAGTATCGGTTCTTTTTAGCCTCTGGTGACCTTCGAACTGAAGCAGACCCCGAGCGAGGTAGTTAGGGTGGGCCACTAGTTTATCGATGTAGCTAATTGAATATTTTTTAATTTCCTCCTGGATAGTGGGGACGTTGAGATCTCTGTGGATAATATCATAACGTATATACCATGGGGCGCAGACAATTTGTCGTAATATTCTAGACTGTCTTCTTTGAAGCTTTTGGATGTTAGATGCGCATGCAGTACCCCATAATTGGATGCCATATGTCCATATTGGTTTTATGATGGACTTGTATAAGAGAACTTTGTTGTCTAAAGACAAGTTTGAGTTTCGACCGAGAAGCCAGTGTAGTTGAGCTGTTTAAAATTTCATAGCCGTTATTTTCGCTTCCATATGACGAGACCAGGTCAAGCGTCTATCTGTATGAATTCCCAAGTACTTAACATGGTTTTCTACCGGAGCAGTGATGTTATTTATTTTTACAGCTGGGCACGTTTGCTTCTTAGCGTGAAAGTTAAGTGAACATATTTAGCCGGGTTAACCTTTATTCTCCATTTTTCTAGCCAGGCCACTAGCTCTGCTAACTGTTGTCTTATGGTGGTCCTTCAGAGTGATGGGTGTTTAATGGGATATTTTTTTTTTGGAGGCGAATATTTTTAATTTGGCAGGCCTGACTTCTGTGAAAGCTAATTTAAAAGAATGTAGTTATATTGTTTTGGCAATTCATCACGAAGACACTCGCGCCAAGGCAACATTGACAAATTGTTTAAATGCATGGTTAAATTTCAATTGAAAATATTGTGATAAATTGCAATTTTGGTTAAATCGATATGTCACTAAACAGAGTTGCAGAATTTAAAGCGATGATATCTCTATTGGACTTATACATCCCTTCAAACTGAATGTTTGGAGAATTTTATGAGCCAGTGATAGACATATCCTTAAAGGCCCAAATACATTGATCAAAATACTCATCAAGCATTGTGGTAGTATTAGTGAAAATATTTTTCTCTGTGTCACACCTACGATTCTGGATGGGAAATCAAATAATTTAGATATGACGGCGAATATTACGTCAAGCACACGTACACGAAGAATTCGCTGGCTGGACAATCATTTGACAAGTGTATTTGTGCCTTAACAGTATAAATGTACTATTTAACGTTTTAATACATAAATAATAGAAAAAACGAATGTAATTTTGGTACAATTAAGCTCAAAAAAGTAAAATTTTAGTATCCAGTTGGTGCAATTTAAAAATTTCGTTTTGCCATCCCTTGTATCGGCGCTGATTGGCGACTGTGATCGGCACACAAATGGGCGATAAAAATCGGTATCCACATTGTGCAAAAGAGTGTTCACATTATCGACGCATCAATGTTAATTTTGATTGTCCACAGTCAGCACAATTTCGGCACAGATTGGCGCATGTTAAAAAGTTTCGACCGTTCACACTATCGGCACATGAAATAAGACAAAAATTGGTGGCGCCGATAGTGGGATCCTAGCTTTAGAAGCTGGGGTTATATGGATCAAAATGAACCAAACCTAGTACTGTTCTGTTCAGTAGGCCAGTCACCGCAATTATAAGAGAACACAGTTATAAATCGACAAATCTGTGTTAAAAAATATTAAAAAAATTAATTTAAGTGATTTAGACATTGTTCATTTAAACAAAGTCCTACCGTACAAATTGTATTAATTAAAATTTTTAAAAATAAAAAAAAGTCTTAAAAATTTTTTAATATGCCAAGAATTTTCTGAAGTTTTTTTACGACTTGTGCATTTCTTTTATTTCTTCTTATTTTCGTGTTTATGCAACCACTAAAAATTTCCATTTAAAAATGAATTATAACATTTATGGCCCATACACTTGGCAGAAATCACAGAAGTGTCTTGTGGTAATAGTATACATATGTACTCAATACGTATGGCAAATATCATTTAATATTAAAAAAAAAAAAAACAAATAAATTCTAAATCAAAAATATTAATTGGCATTTTGGCGTTTTTAATAGTTTCTAAATAACACAATATGGAAATTGTTGATTAATAAAATAAAACAATTCATAGAAAACAAAATAAATTTGTAAATAAACAAATATTTAATAAGAAAAAATTTGATTCAAAGATCTTTTTATAAATGTTTTGTGATGTTTAAACATTTTGGGCAAAATGTTTCTAATAAACAAGTCCATTTTTCCGAGAAACACTTTTACTCTCATAAGGATCTTTCACATAGATATATTAAGATTGAATTCCTAATTTTAGACAATTAAGCGTGTATAGTAGGGCAAGACCAGCCACTAGATACTCTACACGACCGACTTGTCCCTATTTGGTACATATGGGCAACTTAAGACCTACTACCTTAAAATTTTGTTGACCTGTGAGTAGGGGTTTTTCCCGGCATTTCCCGTCCCGGGTTATTTCCCGCTTTCCCGGGATTTTTCTTGCGGGATCCCGGGAAATAAAAAATTCCGCATAATTTTAAAAAAACAGCTATTTATATTTTGAAATTAAGTTTTATATTCTCTGAAAATTAGCATCTGTGGATGGGTTGTCGATAAGTCCAATTACAAGAAGTGAGTACATACGTAAACCGATGTCTCCTGATGCAATAAATCTACTAAAAGCTGAATGGGCAGTGCAACAGTTGATAATTAATAAATTTAGTGAAGTGAAACGTTAATAAAGAATATTAATTCAAAATAAGGTGCAGGCAGTAAAGTTTAATTGTCCATGGACAAGTCTTAAAAATAGCAGATACCTAAACATATCGTTCCTTTATTGCAGCATAGTCATATCTAAAAAAAACAAACGAACTTCGCAAAACGCAATCTAAGTTTTCAAAATGTACCAATTTAAAGATATAAATATTTTGCTATAACTTCGGTTCAGTTTGAGATAAAATACGAGAAGGTATGTAGGAACACTTTTTTGAGATATGACTATGTTGCAATAAAGGAGCGATATGCTTATTAGGTGATAAACTATTTGTGAACGAAATTTTTCGGAAACATGGTGATTAGTAAATAAAATAAGAAATATAGTTTTGACGACTTACTAAGCGCTTTGAGTGTGTCAGAAAAGTATTTCCTAAGCAGTTAAAAAATGTTAATATATTTTATCTATTTTATGAATTAACTTTTTGATCTCATATCTTGAGTACCTCAATTTTTGTTTGTTTTTTTTTTATTGTTTTATGAATTAAATTGTTATGTTTATGTTATCTTTTTATCTAGAGCAAATAATATAAAACCATAAGGTAATAATAATTCAAGTTCTTCTTTTAATCTTCAATTAATTTTTATAGTATTTAAACATTTCTTTTACTTACTTTGTAAACAAGTTGCCTTACGTTTTGTTTATAAAATTTTTTTCATTATATAAAAACAAATTTACGTTGTACTATTTATATGGAGCGGGAATCGAAAAACTCCGGGAAAAAAAACTCTAGCTGTGAGTTGTTTTTGACTTACGATCACGAACGCTCACCTAAAAAATATTTGTTATCACCTTTTTAATTACATAAAATATATGACCGCCATCGTTGTAATTAACATAATACACTGCTTTACAAATTTTTAATTTGGAAAAATACCAAAAATACCTTAATTATCTGGCAATTATCTTGCTGACATGTACATTAAACGGGATGGAGCCACATGACACACAGCGCACGCTACAATTAATAATCTCAAGAAAACTTTTGATTTACAAATAGTTTCAAGTAATGGTCTTGTCAATTGGCCACACAAATCGTGTGAATTAACCAACCCCATTGGAATATTTTCTTTTAGGTTATTGAAAGTCACTCGTCTACGCAAATAAATTAGAGACAATTGTATTCCTGAAAATTATAAAAATTAATTTAAATTAAAAAATTTATGATTTTAATTAGAAAATTAATAAAAATTTGCACCAGTAAGAAAATTAATAGTATCAATTAAATATTTTTTGATATATACAACATTTTCTGCAGTAATGTTGTTAATAGAAATAAACGTTTAATTTAATTGATTAAATTTTTAATTAATTTTGATTAATTTCTCTGTGCATTTAATTACAATGGTCTACAATTTTGGAAAACAAATTGACTGCAGAAAGAAGCATGCTTTTTTAACTAATCTTGGTGCGCTGAATTCGAATCTGGCATAAAAGTTGTGCTATTACATGCTGGCAATACTGTAAAACAGTCAATACTGACACTACAATTTCACAATTATTTATATGACAGAGGCCCACATTCATTCTAAATCTTCAAAAAAGTAGCATTTAAGCATGTCAGGGACGTCGTGTGTTCCTAACTCAAGCTATTTTTGCTTTGTGTGTGGGGAATATTTTGTTGAAAAAAAAGGATATGCAATATCAGAATCATTAAAATACGCATATTTACATTATTTTGGTTTGCAGTCATAAACTTGGACAAACCGTGGACACCGGCAATGTTTTGCATATTCTTCACTCGCATTTAAATTTTTTTCCAAAAAAAAAAAAAAAACTAAGGGGAGCGTGCTGACCAAGATTTAATGAAAATTTAAAGAATTTATCAAGGATTTTGAGACAAAAGCATGCTGGGAGACTATTGCTGGACTCTAATACGTGAAACCGAACCCACAAAATACAAACGACTTTCAAATAACGCCATTCAGTTTTGAAAATTTATTCCTTCCCTCAGTTAAAATAATTTAATGAAAATTAAATTTGATGAACTCGAGCCTGACAAAAAAAATTATAAAAAAAAAATTCATTGATTTTTAAAAAAACTGTTGATTTTTTATGTAAGAAGCGAATAGAAACATCTTTTTTTTTTATCTCGTATGCCTGACGTGATAGAGAAAAACCAATTACAGCTTCGAATTCAGCCCACTAAATTACCCTAGGGAAGATATTTAATTGTTCCAGTCCAAAACATTGTGTTATCTATCTACTACAGCCAATTTAAATGTATTTTCTTTTAAATGGAGCTTCCAACGAAGCAGGTTTGTAAGGGAGAAACATAAGGGTTTCGCTTAACATTGCGCTTACGGAAGACATGAATTTTATATGGCGAGTTCCCACTTTGAAGCAATATATTTTTGACACATAAAGCGCATTATTCAGCGCACATAAATATTGTTTGATGTAACGATCATCTTTACACACTGAAGGTTTTAATACAGTTATTTTTTAGTATTCTCCCTTACAAAACTGCTTCGTAGTAAGGGAATGCCGTAGCACTTGAAATGTTATTTTTTTTTTTTTATAAAAGTTGTTGAGAGTTCTTTCACTTACTTTACTGCATTTCTGTATGTCTTATTGCGTAGCGCATAATTGTGCGCTTATTTTTTTTAAATGTACCTTTAGTGCTTCGCAAAATGGTAAAAATTTTTATTGGGTATCCTAACTTAAAGTTCTGGTCACCCTTCCATTTAGAGCGTGACCAATTACCAGTTTCCACTTTCGTTTCAAGGAATCGATAGATTTTGCTGTTTTGTATTATAACTTTTATAGCGCACACTATTAGTACTTCCTAAGGTACACAGAAAAAATTTTTTTCACAAAATTAAATCAGTTTTAATAAAAAAATGTAATCAAGTGAATTAAACGTTTAATTGATACTATTAATTTGCGCCAGTAAAGAAATTCACACATTCGCTTGATTAAACGTTTAATTTACTTGATTAAACGTTAAATTAATTTCATTTCCTTTTTAATTAAAACTGATTTGATTTTTGATTAATTCTTTTATTAGTGAAAAAAAATGTATTCTCTGTAGAACCTTTAAACCCGTATTTGCTTCGAATCTTGTGATGTGCTAAGTGGAATAGTGTAAAATGAATGTATGTAAATATTAAATTAAAAAAAACGCTTGAAAATAATTTCTGAAATTCCTTGTTAGGCAGTATCTAAAATTTTTACGTCGAAGGCTTAATGCAATAATTTTTATCTTGAAATTTTCCAAACTACAATGGTGCTGATTATTCATGTCTAAAAAGGGGAGAAAGAATTAAAAACTTGATTTTCAGCAATTTTGTTGGACAAATTTTATTTATTTTATTTAAATGAATGCAGAACAATTTGTTGTATATCATTTATGAACACAATATTAATTGGTCTGTTTTAGATTTAAAAAAATATTTGTTTTTTTTCGGCAACAACTCCTCTGTTGAACGCGATCTTTGCAAATTAATCCACTTTTAGTATCACAGCCGGAAGAAAGCAATCCACCAGCTGGCAAAAAGTATACACATGTCGAATCATCTGCGAATTCGTTTATTGGTCCCCAGAGGGAGGGTATAACTGCTTCATTCGTTGAAGTCCATGCAAAACTAAATCCATCCCCGACACTTCCAACCCAAAACTTTCTGAATAAACTAAAAATAGTTTTTTTTTTTGTTAAATTGCTCTTAAATCGTAGATAATAAACTTACAGTAAATTCAAATAGGTATCAATTTCATCAAATTCTTCTTTATTATCGAATGTGGCGAGTTCCATGTCCATTTTAGCACATTCAATTAACGCTTCGTTCCAAGTAAACTAAAATTTATGAAAACAAACTGTTAGATTTTTTATTTACAAAAAGAGTACCCTATTTTTTGCTTTATTTAATTCTGAGATTATATCACAATTCTGGAATCAAATTTTCTTACTTCGTGTGTATCATCTGAATAATAATAAATGTTATTTATTTCAAACAGTTCACTTTGTATTTCGACTATGGGAAACACTCCGAGTATAATTGCGAATAATTTTACTGAATTCATATTGGTTGATGTGTACTGAGAAACTGTGCAAATCCGAAATCCAGTGCAGATTTATATACTGTAGAGTTGGAGACTAAAAATCACGGACTTACAAAAAGATAAGGCATTTATCAAAATGATTTATGCAAATATGGAAAATGTATATCATAAATGTTTGTTTAAAGTATAATGTTGTCTTTAAAAAACATTATTTTAAATCATAAAGTTTTTATGGAGTCTGGATTAAATTTGGAAATGCAAATACTTCATTCCAGTGTACTTGAAAATGTTATCTCAAATTAAATTAAATTTATGAAGTTGTTTTGACTTAAATTAAAAAAAAAAAAAACAAGTTTATCTTTAAATGCTTTATTATAGATCAAATTACAAATGTAGAAGACGTCCATAACATAACAAAACAGAATAATTAAAATGCTGAAGGTTTTTTGATTTGTTTTTTAACTACTGAACACTATTTAATCTACATATAAAAATCTATGTATATATTTATTGTTCTAAAACTTACCAAATGTCAATAATAATGGGTGCGTTCGTAAATGCATCACTGCGCTGCATCAGTGATTTCAAGTGGTAATATATTTATCAGTGAAGTACATGTGGACCGAAAAAATGTGAAATACTCCACAAAAATAATAGTCACACAATAATATAAGTTATTATTATTCTTTTATCGCCATTAAAAAAGTTTGCTTTTCTGATGCAGCGCAGTGATGCATTTACGAACGTACCCTATGTTCCCAATAAGAAATGGAACTTTAAACGTTACAGGCATTACAGGTTTGTAAGGAAGAAATGTAAAAGTTTCGCTTACCAACTCTCTTACGGAAGTTAGTGTCGGTTCACACACTTCAAGTTTGACTCGTTTAGTATTGAGTTTTTAGGAGGGAGGGGAAAATAAATCTTATTATTAGCGCGGTGAAATTAACATTCTACAATATCTCGATATTATATGTTGGATCCTCATTTAATAAAAATTATATATATACATATATATTAGGGCGGGTCAAATTGTACGGAACGATTTTTTTTGATGAAGCGTATAGCAAAAACGTGGTCTATAGGTGATTCTGAGAAATGTTGCTTTAGAGACCATAGCTCTTAGTCGATTTTGGAGCCCCCCAAAATTTCAAAATAGATATTTTTCCATACTTAATAAATTCTGAATTTTCTTCGATTTTTTTCGAGATTTTTTTTTCAGATTATGAAAGTTCAGATAATTTCCAACAACTTTTTTTACGATAAATTTTTTTGTTTTCGAACTCCTTTTTGTAGAAAATCGATGGAAGAAAATTCAGAATTTATTAGTAAAGTTCATTTTAGGCTACAAAATTTTTGGTATCAATGAAAGATTCTGAAAGGTGATAAAAATACCTTTCAAACAAGCCCAGATTGAGAAATCTACTATAATTCTATCCGATTTTATGACAAATTTAATTAAATTATTTTACACAGAAAAAATTATTGCCAAATTATTTTCAAACAAACGTTTGTTTGTAAATTTTTTTGATTTCTACAAATTTTTTTACTGATTCGATTAAAATTTTTGTTTGATTTTTATTTAACCAGCAAAAATGTTGACAACTATTCAAAAATATAATATACGCGTTATTGGTTTCAAGTTTTCATAATTTTGTATGAAATATTTAACGCTCCTTAATGTTGTCGTTTTTTTTTTTCATTTTTTTATTTGATCGTAAGCAACACTTCTTTATGTCAAATATAAGAACTTCAACTAAAAACACATGCATTCTATTTTTGGACGCTTTAAAAAAGTACAGCAATAAGAAAAATGATAAAATAGAGTGACGAAGTTTGTAGTAAAAAAAAAAAACGACGAAAACAATAGTAGGTAAAAAAAGTTTCACTCTTTTTAAACAACAGAAACAACAACATTATAAGAAACAAAATAAATTTTTGGTTGGTTTCAAAGTTGGTAAAACAAACAAAATCCCGTATTCAATTTTTTCAAACTGTTTAGTTAAATACATCAAATACAAAAATATAATGATGACGCAAAACATATCTAGTCGGTCTGCCGCCGTTTTTGGTTACATTTCTTCTTCATTAGCAAAGGAAAGGATGCAGCAACAGTGAGTGATGAAGAAAAACATTGTGTGTGTGAATAAGACAAGACTTTGTTCAAAAATTATTCAAACAAAAACATGTGTCTCAAAGCCAGCCGGCCGCTCTGCTCTGCTTCATCTTCAACAACAGTGCTTGCTTGTGTGCGCGCCATTACTTGTGCAAAAATTTTTTGTTTGAAATTTATATGAATTTCAGTTTGATTCAGTTAAATTATTTGTATATGCAAATAAATTGTTTGAATATGCGAATTTGTTTATCGGACCGATTTCAGACAAAAAATTGTTTGATGCTACAAATTTTTTGTTTGAATTGGAAAATTATTTTTTTCCGTGTAGTTCTAGCTTCAATCTAGTTTAGTTCTAGTTCAATTCAAATTGCATTTCAAGTTCCGTTCTAATTCAGTTCAAGTTTAAAATCAAGTTCAGTTCTAGTTCAGTTCAAATTTAAATTCAAGTTCAGTTCAGTTCAAATTAAGTTCAGTTATAGTTCAGTTCAAGTTCAGTTCAAGTTCAGTTCAAGTTCAATTCAAGTTCAGTTCAAGTTCAGTTCAAGTTCAGTTCAAGTTCAGTTCAAGTTCAGTTCAAGTTCAGTTCAAGTTCAATTCTAGTTCAGTTCAAGTTCAATTTTAGTTCAGTTCTAATTCACTACTTTTTCAGTTCAAGTTCAGTTCCTATCAGTTCTAGTTCTGTCATAGTCCAGTTCTAGTTCAGGTATAGCTCAGTTCTAGTTCAATTCTAGCTCAGTTCCATTCGCAACTTGCTTATTTTACACGCTTCATAAATTTTTTTTATTTATTGAAAATTTCTCGATTACAAAAAATTCTCATGATAATCACGCGAAGCTTTAAGCTCTTCTGCAGCAGATTAATCATAATATATTATAATATCTCAATGGTAGTGTACCAAAACGTACGATGGTAATTGTAAACATAACAAAATGTTTTCAGTGAATTATCTTAATATTTTTCATTAGATATTATAGAAGGATCTATTACAATTATGCCTTAAACAAAATATCGGCCTAACGCTCGCCACGTCTTTGGTTAAATACCTCTATCCGATGGTCGATATTTTCAATCACTCTGACACATAATTGACACAAAGAAATCCAACGGTGCCAAATCACATGATCTTTGTAAAGTCACCATACCCTTCTGTCTATTCAATTAATCATTCGGCGCTTTGACGTAGCTTGAAATGGTCAGTAGGCTTCAGCTTTTAATCAAATGAACCTTTTAATCATGTAAATTCAAATCTTTATACAAAATTCGCATCAGTGATGTTTGTGACGAGTCGAGATTGTCCGCTTTTCTGCCACACTATCGCGAATAACAACAATGTTTTCCGCAGAACGAGTATATTTGCTACAGAACCCGCTTTGCTGAAATTTGCGCATAATTCTTCCGATTGTGGGCACGTTTGATCGATTATTCTGACCCAAACAATTTCGAAGTGCACGCAATGCTTTTGATTTGAAGGCTTCTTTTCGTAAAAGGCTTCAAAAATCTTAACGCGCTGCTAAATTGTGTATCTCTCCATGGCCAACTAGTCAAACACTGAAACAAATTTATTACATAGTATTTTATAACTTAATTTCTTTTAAGCTAATTTTCTATATTAATTAAATAAACGGCCAATTATCAAAGTAATTTTCGTGGAAATACAAAATTTATAATTTACAGTGAAAACTCCCATAAGCGGACAGCCATTGCGACCAAAATTTGTCCGTTGTTGGGAGTTTGATAAAAGAAAAAGAATTTTTATTGTTTGTTTAGAGCAGTGATAACCAAGCCCCGAACTAACCAAGCCCCGAACGCACGCACACAAAGATATTATGTTCTTGGGTGCGGTCGCAGAGACTGATGATAGCCCGATGTTTTGAAACGAACAAAGTTGTTGTATACATGGGAATTGCCGACCGTGTCTATGTGAAAACTACGATTATTGACTTACTCGCGAGCCTATGGAGTGGTTATCAATGGTTTAGAGCATTAACTCAAAATTCAATACACATCTACTAATTAACAAAAAAGGTTTAACAAAAAAAAAAAAAAAATTCATAAATTAAAACAATAATGTGTTACTTATTAAAAAATTCATGGTAAGAGTTACTTTAAAGGCACTAAAAGGAACATAAATTAGTACATACATATACGCATTTGTACTTATTTTGAAATGAAAAAGTCTTTTGTAGTTTTTTGTTTCATATTTGCTTGATTTTCTGTCTCTAAACGAGTTTGAAGGTGATTTTCTAAATTGTTTTGCAAATGTAAAACCTGCATAATCAGTTTATACAAATTCCTTAATGTTGTAAAGATATTTCAAGGCATCGGTACAATTCATAACTTTATTTGGAACTGCAATCCAATTTTCTTCATATAAAGGTTCTTCTGGCTCCACTTCGCTTTCACTACTCGCTAATTCAATGGCAATGTTATCATCTTCTGTCATAATATTTTCGTCAATGGTAACGTACTGTTCAGCATTGCCTAATCCACTGCCTTGTATCAATGATTGCAACTCTATTAGTGGGATATCATCTTCGTCATCAATATCCCGTGAACTGTATGCATTTTCATCGAATCCGGCCTTACGGAAGCAGTTTTGAATTGTTTCGGTGGTCACCTTATTCCACGCAGATGAGATGAAAAATATAGTTTCAAGGATATTGATTTTTTTTGCAACATCTGTATTTTCATCAAAAGCTGTTATCATATCTTTACTATAAAACTTCGGTAGTAGAATTTGAAACTACGAATGATGATATGGTCCAGGGGCTGGCAAATTGATGTTGTGTTTGGAGATAACCAGATAACTTTAATGTTTTCTAGTTCAACATCTCGGGGATGAGAAGCTGCATTATCCAAAAAAGAGCTATTTTTATTTCCCCATTTTATGGTCCAATTGAAGAAGCCATTTTTCTATTCATCCTATAACCAATTGGACTTCCTTTTCTTCCACCATATTCGCACACAAAAGCACAGTCAACCTTTCTTTAGAAAGCTTACCACCGGTACATTTCTGGTACTTAAAAGTGAGCGTTTTGTTTGGTAGAGCTCGAAAAAAAGACTGCTTTCATCCGCATTTTACACATTTTTTTGTTCGTAATCACGAAGGATCAGTTTCAATCTTTCGTTGAACTGGTAAGCGTCTTCTTCCGACACCGCTGCTGCTTCTTCGCAAATGAATTTAAAACTGATATTATGCCTCTGTCGCCACTTTTGAAGCCACTCATTCGATGCTACAAAGTTCGTTATGCCCAATTTTATTGCTCATTCTTTTGCCTTCTCTTGAATAAAAGGTCCAGATAGAGGGATGTTTTGGGCACGAACTTTCAAAAACGTTTCAAGACACATTTTGTCAAGTTTCAGGTTGTTCGAATGGAGTCTTAACATTTTTTGAGTGGAATTTGTACTGCCAGACAGCCATTGGGAAAGCAAATTTTCTTTGTTTTTTAAAATGTTTGCTGCTTGTGTTTTACCGACGTCAAACCTAGAACAAAAATGTGATGAAATTGCAATTTCATTTTATTATAATTATTATGCACTTACTTTGATGCTATTGCTCGAATTGGTAATTTATGTTTTTTTGTGAGATTTCTATAATTTCAATCTTTTCTTTAAGCTTCAAAAAAATTTTTTTTTATGGCATTGCAACAAAATTCATCCAAACAATAATTTTTTTTTGACTTTGCTTCACAATATAATCAGCTGAGTAAGTATGTGGTTGCGACATGCATATTTTTAAGTGTGATAGCGTCTCGTGTTCTATTGTAAAAAGTTCAATTGTTAATATTTTGTTTTATGTTGAATTATTTTTGTCCTCTTTTCAGAGATTTTTTGATCAAATAATGCACAATTTTGCTGTCCGCGTCTGTCCAAGGGAGGGTCCGTTCTTGGTAGGGAAATTTGCTCTGAAAAATCAATTTGGTGCAACCTTATTCGAAAATTGTCCTCATATGGCAGATGTCCGCTTAAGAGAGTCTCTGCTATTGGGAGTTTTCACTAGGTACAAGATTTTGCTTGTCGTGTTTTATTCCCAATTTTTATTCTTGATAAAAACACTGAAATTTATTGTTGAAGGGATAAGCTATTCCTATGCGCATTTCACTGGTTGCTTAGGCCAGATCGTCAGGAAACTTCATCCAAAGATTTTAGAAAAACTAAAGATATTAAACAAATAAAACTGTTAAGCGAATAAGAATTATAAGCAACAGATATACTTGTAACATTATCAAAGTTTAAACAATAACAACAACAATAAACAGTGAGTTTATCTTTTCTAACATTCCCCACTACAATTGGTTGGAATTTTTCCAACATTAATTGTAGTTGGCCAATATTTAGTATTAACTGAACTTGTTGAAATTGGCTGTAATTGGTATTTTGTTAAATATTTTTGGTAATATCAGATTAAGGGTGCTTCTTCTATATTCATTGGTAAATATGTCAACTTTTCAGCAAAGTATTTCACATAGTAAGGGCGCAATTTTGTCCACTATAATTTTTCCCTGATTGTTTACTTAGCAATTGTCATACTTTTGTTTGCTTCGTTAGATAAATTAATTTGTTTATTCAGTTGCTGAACAACCAGATATAAATAAATATTATTTTCTTTAGCAAATTTTATATGGTGTGGCTGGTATAATTAAGTATACATGGACTGACAATTTTCCAGATAATTCACTAAAATAATAATCATTTTTGCTATCAAATAAATGTAATAATGATGACCTCATCCCAGTTAATGACTAAGGAAAACGAAACGAAATTAAAAAGAAACTGTAATTGCTGGAGCTGAAATACTAAAAATGCCTTCATCAAAATGATAATGACGAATTATTTTGCTACTGAAATGTTTATCTTTTTGTAGAGACTGCTAAAGGGCCGCTCGTCCATCATCAGCATCATCACTATTAACAGACATAAATTCCAAATTGTTTTCTATGGCTCCTAACATGAAAGACCGAGTCAAATATTCAAAGAAAATTATATGCTTGTATGTATTTCTCTTGAACCTCAAATAATTTTAAGCAGAGTTTTGGTCAAGCTGAAAAAGACTGGAGATTGTACAAGCAAAGCCAAACTATTGCTTTAATACTACATTTTAAAACACACACAAAAATATAAATTTACTTTCTCTTCCCTGCTTTAATTTACATATTTTAAATCTGGTTTCATTTTGTTAAATAATTAAAATGTTCTTCATACTTCCTAAACTAAGCATGAATAAATATTCTTTAATTTAAAACAATTTTTGGTCTGAATTCTATAAACTGGTCTGTCTGCATGTTTAGGGAAAAATATTTAAGGCATCATGACGTTTAATATTTCGTTTACATTATTTGACTGTTGAATTTGTACAAGTGAAGCATTTTCATTTATACACATACATACAAATATTTACATTTTTATGTCTATCTGCCATTTCCGAAAAAGGGGAATTTTGATAAAATATGTATGTATGTGTAAATAAATATGCATTTTGGCAAATAACCAGTTTCCAAGTACCTAGCTGACATTTAAATCTACTCTTAATGCTTATGGCTCAGCAGATAATGATAATATCATTTTCAATTTAAGACACGACACATGGCAGCAATACCGGCAAGCAACAAATAGAGATGGCCAGACGAAAATCCAAACGGACAATTAGTTTAAGTTTGATAAGAAAACTGAAAGTCATCCTGCAAAATACAGGGGCAAAATTAAAGGCAATCAATCGCAAAAAGAATAGAAAACCCGCAATTTAAAATTATTAAAGAAAATACACAAAAAAAATAATCATAACACTATCATAAAAGCTTTGATAAATATTGGAAATCAATCTGCCTTATTTCGTAAAGATCGGTCCATACACAGAAAGAAAAACACTCGGGATAAATCAAGCTTTTTATGATTACTTTAAGTACGAGTTGTACTCAAAAATTCAAGCACGAATAATACTAAAATGTATCCAAAACAATACTAAATGGCATTACTTTCGTAAATCAATTACAGAATTTCTTGAAATAACTATCAAATTGTTAAATCAAATAAAAAACAAAAGATGAAACTTTTCGTTGTTTTTAACCCTCCGGCTTACGCATGTTTTGATTTTCTATGCACATTGAAAACAGCCTGGCCAGACTCACGTGTACCACGAAGGGTTAAAAAGTAAATTTGAACTCTTGCTACTCATTTAGTTTATATTTCTGGTTAAATATGTACATAAGACTCCTAAAGTAAAGACCATATCGGGCATGATGTTGGTGTTTTATCATTCTGTAAGGTGTAATACGGGTAAGTAAATCAATCATAATAACTTTTTCCTTCTAATTCGGGATAAAATCAACTTTATAATACTTGAATCAATCACATTTTGAGATTGATTCAATATTAGTTTTACTTAAATCAATCTCATTTTCGGACTATTTCAAGTACGAAATCTGGATTGAATATGAATAATTTAAATATTTTCCGATTGAAAATCCGTACTTGAATCAATCTTTCTCTGCTTGATTCAAGAATATCCGTACTCACTGTACTATTAATATCGCTTCGGATTGATTTGAGTACGGATGGATTGAATTTTCTTTTGAGTTTAATTTAGCATAGGCCCCATAAAAAGAGGCTGTCTTTAAAGCAATTTAGAAACATATATGAGGTAATTTTTGATTGGGTTGATATTAAATAAGAAATCCTAGGCTTAATATGCAAACCTAATAGCTCCCTTTCAGCACATTTTACAGGAGAGAAAACCAAAAATATAGTTAGTTTTACACACTTGAAGACTCAAAGTTAAGAAAAACTACATGCTGCTCGACGAGGCGTATCTTTCTCTACCACACGGCATCAAAATCTCAATATATTTCAAAAGTGGATTAAGCAAGTTCGCATACATACTTAGCCGAGGAAATCAAATTATTATGGCTAAGATACAATTGTGGTAGAAACAATACAACGAGATTTGAAAAAGATTTATGCATCATACTGATTTTAATTAATTTGTTTTTTATTTATTTTTTCAAAAAAAATTTAATTATTGCGTTTTGTTATGGACAACCTCAAATGAAGGTTTACTAATTTAAATTTTTGTGCTTTTGCGTATCATTAATTTCGTTTATTTTCTAAAACGTCGATCATTTAATTAAAAACAAGTAAGAATGTTATTTTCTCTTGTGCCGAACAATAAGTTTTTATGGTGTCTGGATTAAATTGACACTTGATATCAGTGTTCTCGAAAATATTATCTTAAACTTGAAAAATATCATAAAGTTGTTTTGATGTAAATAAAAAAATAAAAAATTTATCTTTTAATGCTCTATCTTAGATTAAAGTACAAAACAATTTTAATTAATATGAATATCTGTGCTTTTGCGTATTAAAACAAGTACGAATGTTATTTTCTCTTGTGCCGAACAATAAGTTTTTATGGTGTCTGGATTAAATTTGGAACTGCAAACACTTGATATCAGTGTTCCTGAAAATATTATCTTAAATTTTAAAAACATCATAAAGTTGTTTTGATGTAAATAAAAAAATAAAAAATTTATCTTTTAATGCTCTATCTTAGATTAAAGTACAAAACAATTTTAATTAATATGAATATCTGTGCTTTTGCGTATTAAAACAAGTAAGAATGTTATTTTCTCTTGTGTCGAACAATAAGTTTTTATGGTATCTGGACTAAATTTGAAAATGCAAACACTTGATATCAGTGTACTTGAAAATATTATCTTAAATTTGAAAAACATCATAAAGTTGTTTTGATGTTTATAAGAAAATAAAAAATGTATCTTTTAATGCTCTTTTATCTTAGATCAAAGTACAAAACAATTTTAATTAACATGAATATCTGTGCTTTTGCGTATCATTAATTTCGTTTATTTTCTAAAACGTCGATCATTTAATTAAAAACAAGTAAGAATGTTATTTTCTCTTGTGCCGAACAATAAGTTTTTATGGTGTCTGGGTTAAATTTGGAAATGCAAACACTTGATATCAGTGTTCTTGAAAATATTATCATAAATTTGAAAAACATCATAAAGTTGTTTTGATGTAAATAAAAAAATAAAAAATTTATCTTTTAATGCTCTATCTTAGATTAAAGTACAAAACAATTTTAATTAATATGAATATCTGTGCTTTTGCGTATTAAAACAAGTAAGAATGTTATTTTCTCTTGTGCCGAACAATAAGTTTTTATGGTGTCTGGACTAAATTTTGAAATGCAAACACTTGATATCAGTGTTCTTGAAAATATTATATTAAATTTGAAAAACATCATAAAGTTGTTTTGATGTAAATAAAAAATGTATCTTTTAATGCTCTTTTATCTTAGATCAAAGTACAAAACAATTTTAATTAATATGAATATCTGTGCTTTTGCGTATCATGAATTTCGTTTATTTTCTAAAACGTCGATCATTTAATTAAAAACAAGTAAGAATGTTATTTTCTCTTGTGTCGAACAATAAGTTTTTATGGTGTCTGGATTAAATTTGGAAATGCAAACACTTGATATCAGTGTTCTTGAAAATATTATCTTAAATTTGAAAAACATCATAAAGTTGTTTTGATGTAAATAAAAAAATAAAAAATTTATCTTTTATTGCTCTATCTTAGATTAAAGTACAAAACAATTTTAATTAATATGAATATCTGTGCTTTTGCGTATTAAAACAAGTAAGAATGTTATTTTCTCTTGTGCCGAACAATAAGTTTTTATGGTGTCTGGACTAAATTTGGAAATGCAAACACTTGATATCAGTGTTCTTGAAAATATTATCTTAAATTTGAAAAACATCATAAAGTTGTTTTGATGTAAATAAAAAAATAAAAAATGTATCTTTTAATGCTCTTTTATCTTAGATCAAAGAACAACACAATTTTAATTAATATGAATATCTGTGCTTTTGCGTATCATTAATGTCGTTTATTTTCTAAAACGTCGATCATTTAATTAAAAACAAGTAAGAATGTTATTTTCTCTTGTGCCGAACAATAAGTTTTTATGGTGTCTGGATTAAATTTGGAAATGCAAACACTTGATATCAGTGTTCTTGAAAATATTATCTTAAATTTGAAAAACATCATAAAGTTGTTTTGATGTAAATAAAAAATTTATCTTTTAATGCTCTATCTTAGATTAAAGTACAAAACAATTTTAATTAATATGAATATCTCTGCTTTTGCGTATTAAAACTAGTAAGAATGTTATTGTCTCTTGTGCCGAACAATAAGTTTTTATGGTGTCTGGACTAAATTTGGAAATGCAAGCACTTGATATCAGTGTACTTGAAAATATTATATTAAATTTGAAAAACATCATAAAGTTGTTTTGATGTAAATAAAAAAATAAAAAATGTATCTTTTAATGCTCTTCTATCTAAGATCAAAGTACAAAACAATTTTAATTAATATGAATATCTGTGCTTTTGCGTATCATTAATTTCGTTTATTTTCTAAAACGTAGATCATTTAATTGAAAACAAGTAAGAATGTTATTTTCTCTTGTGCCCAACAATAAGTTTTTATGGTGTCTGGATTAAATTTGGAAATACAAACACTTGATATCAGTGTACTTGAAAATATTATCTTAAATTGGAAAAACATCATAAAGTTGTTTTGATGTAAATAAAAAAATAAAAAGTGTATCTTTAAATGCTCTTCTATCTTAGATCAAAGTATAAAACAATTTTAATTAATATGAATATCTGTGCTTTTGCGTATCACTAATTTCGTTTAATTTCTAAAACGACGATCATTTAATTAAAAACAAGTAAGAATGTTATTTTCTCTTGTGCCCAACAATAAGTTTTTATGGTGTCTGGATTAAATTTGGAAATGCAAACACTTGATATCAGTGTACTTTTATTATATTAAATTTGAAAAACATTATAAAGTTGTTTTGATATAAATAAAAAAATAAACAATTTATCTTTAAATGCTCTAGCTTAGATCAAAATACAAATGTGTAGGTCCATAACAAAACGCCATAGTTACACTTTGAAAGTTTTATTTATCTTTATTACTGAATACTATTTTGCATAATAAATGCTAATTATTCTTTCTTAAAAAACTTATCTAAAGTCAATAGATGTGTTGTTATTGAATAACAAATAAACATAGTTAAAGGTTCAGATCAAAATGAAATAACCCCACATCTTTGCAATTGCTGACTTTCTTTAAAACTTATAACATTTAAAACAAGAAGGCAAAATTGCAATTTTGTTGAAATCAGAAAAGTTATAATTCTTTACTTCGTCCAATTTGAAACGCAACATTTCCATAGGGTTTATATCAGACCGATTTAACGGCAACGAATCGGATCAAAATGCACTATTTTCATATTTGGTTTCTAAATAACTTAAAAACAAAGTGCCCGATAATTTATTAATGATTAGCAGGGAAACCAGAAATATGCTTTAAAAAACGCGCTTTATACGCATTAAATATGCAGTAAAAACTTTAAAATATGCCCTGAAAATTATCTAAATAATGCCCCATAAAATTTAAAAATGTATCATTTGAAAACAAAATATTCAACAATTTAATAACATTTCCATTTGATAAAAGCAATCTTAAAATTATAATCGGCAAATCCTAAACACAGAAAAAAAGGTTAACAGAAAAAAGAAAGGCAAAAATGGAAAGACGAAGGAAAATGTACTTTGGACGAGAAAACAGAAGTAAGGAAAAAAACATGTAAAATCAATTAAAATGGATAATCATTCAGAAAAGCAAATTTCGATCTACCAAAGTTTAAAATACAATTTGGTTTAAGGATTGATGTTTGACTATTGACGTCAGCAGTCGTCGACGGCTGCGAGTGTAAGGCGGCAAATCCATCTGAGGAGATCGAGTGGTTGCGATCGAAACATGTCATGGTAACCTGCCGGCCAGGGTTCGAGCCCCAGCCACGTCAAGAATGAAAGATTATCAAGAACAATCTTAATTAATTTTCATGTTTGTAAAATTCCTTTCTTCATAAAAATAATTTAATGAAAATTAAATTTGATGAACTTAAGCCTTGTTAAAAATATTAAAGATTTGGATTAAAAACCATAAATAGTTCAACAAAATAACCACAATACTGATTATTGTTTTGTTAAGGATTGATCCTTTTTGAAGATCTATATCTTGCTTTTGTAAAATGATACTAAGCGGCTGCGTTACAATAAGTATCACACTTAAATGTATATTCCGCAAATAAGTTCAAAAATACTAAGTGAGTTCCTCAATATAAAGGTAGAGATACAAAGCTTCTACTATATGATGTACACTTGTTGCAAAGTGCAAAATTGAGTCGTGACGGTCCACCCATCTTGTCTCGCATAATGTAGAGTGATACAACTTTTTGTATAAATGGCACTTTATTGCTTTTAGAAATTGAGTTGTTTGATTTATGGGAATAGCAAGGCGTTTGTTTCGAATTTGTCGCGGTTTCCAGAATTTTTTAAGAGCTCCATTATCTGCTGACTCCAACTCCTACACAATATTTTAAGGTCAATACCAAAAGTTGTCAAAGCTTTAAGAACTATTGATGATAGTGCCTTCGCATTAATTGACACATCAACGTCTTCAATATGCTTTGCTGCCTCTTCAAATGCGTTTACAATAAAGCCAATTAATTCTTACCTAACAACTTTTTGTTGTTTGTTAAAATATCTTAAAGATAAGGAAATCTGGCTTTTCCCCGAAAAAATCCGTGCTTTCGTCAAAAATTATCGAATAGAATTTTAATTCATATAACACATAAATATATACATAAATATTGCAAATACTAAAGGCCTAACCAGAATGTGAATAACGTGGCTTAAGCAACCGAGCGAATAAATGTAAATCATATGTGTAAAACCATGTTGAGCTTAAGGGAACTTTTTGTTAAATTTAATGAAACTGTAATTTGCTTAAGCAAAGTGCGAAACTAATCGCACATTCCGTACGGAATCAAAAGTTTTTTATTTTGTTTTTGTTTTTTTTAATGTATTTGAGAGGCTTTTTTGTTTATTTTTGACAGTAGCTTAAGTTTGTTTATGCACATTCTGGTTGGGCCTTAAGGCTTTTTAATGATTCAACCGCAAGCATTATCAAGTCAAACGTTTAGTCTTTGGATGGCACCTGCTGGGATTGAATGTAGAATAATAAGTATTTGAATACGGTAAGCTATATGTTTCGTTGGAAATATTTAATAAATAACTATAGGGATTAAGATTTTTTTTTTACTGATTACTATTCTACACATTAAAATCAATATTAGCCATTTGTAAAATATTTAACAAAAGTTAATTATCCCAGTAAAAAAAATTTGGGTTTTTTGAAGTACTACAGAGAAAAAGCGCATAATGAAGCGCTTCAATTAGAGAGCTCTTATAAAGCACTAAATGATAAAGAATAAAACATACAATAAAGCTGCTATTTTAGTGCTGACAACGAAGAAGGTTTTAAAGCGAAAAAAATAAAAATATATTATGGTTTACGAAAATTATTGAAAAAGGCATTTTTTTTTTTTTTTTTTTTTTTTTTACAATAAATTTTATTCATTTATTTAATTAACAATAAATTAAATTATAATTAATTAAGATAGGTATATTAATTGATAACCTTGCGAAGCTATTGAGGCTTGTCTGCAGGTATGGGTTAGAAATTAATTTCATTTCATAATTCATTGCTGATGAAAAGAAAATAAATTAAAGTTTAATAAATAATAAAAAGATAATAAATTAAAGTTTTTCTTTCCTTTCCTTTCCTTTTTTTTTTTTAACGTTAAATTTAAAGCATTCATTGCTGATTAATAAAAAAGTTCTTAAATATTTTGTTTCTGTTCTTATAATTGGCAGTATTAAGAATTTTAAGGGGCAGTTTGTTGAATATTGTTGGTAGCATTACGGAAAGAGTGTTTTTCCCATAGTTGTTTTTGTGTCTTTTTACACAGTATCTACCCTCAGCATTCATACGAGTCTGATGATTGTGTTCTATTCTTTTTAGAAACCTGGAGTCATTATAAAATTCTGTTGCTATTGTAGTAAAAAAGATGCTTTTTACGTTTAATATGTTTAGATCCTTAGCAATGTTGATATTTGATGTGTTGTTTTTGGTATTATCAGAGCTGTTGGTAGATGTGGTGTTGCTGTTGGTAATACTAGGGATGGTATCAGAAAATGTTGTTCTGTTTGCGTTTGTTGTTTGATGATAGTCGTTGGAACTAGTTGTTGTATGGTTGATTGTGTTGCCATTTTGTGTGTCGTTGAAGTTGTTTGCTGGGTTGTTATTATTGTTGAAAATGTCAAGAGCCATATTGCTGACAGTGGTGTTTTGGGTATGGTTTATATACCGATTTTTTTTTAGAATTTTAAGCAGTTGGTTTTGAGTATGTCGTAGCTTATTACAAAAAGTTGAGTTTCCCCAGGCTGTTATTCCATGGCGAAGATGTGATTCCACTAATGAAAAATATGCTTGTCTTAGCACCATATTGTTGGAGCTGTTACTTAAATGATGTAGCATAAATGAAGCTTTTCTTATTTTTTTCGGAGTTCATCTACATGTACCATCCATTTAAAATTATGGTCTACGTAAACGCCTAGGTATTTGTATGTGTTGACAATTTCAATTGTAGTAGAACATAGGTCCTCACTGTAGTCAAAATCTGTCATTTTTCTTCTGTGCGGACATTCTGTTGAGTGGAACCTAATATAAATTTCCCTATAAAGTATATTTGTAGGCTTAATATGCATAAGCTTGGTTTTTGATGCATTGATTATCAAACCATGATCGTGACACCATCGTGGAGCAGTATCTAGCTGGTGTTGCATTATTTTTGTTGCGGTATCTATGTTTTTATGAGCCACTACTATAGCAGTGTCGTCCGCATATGCGAACGTTTTGCATGTTTTTAGTTTATTAATAAGTTCGTTGGAATATATTAAGTAGAGTATGGGGCCTAATTTTGAGCCTTGTGGTACACCAAAATCCGAATATGTTTTATTACTTAAAATGTTTTTTACTTTTAGGTAATATGTTCTTAGTGTTAGATAGTTTTTAAACCAATCTAAACATCTGTCGCGTATTCTAATTTTTTCTAACATTATTATAAGCTTACTATGTGAAAGGGTATCGAATGCTTTGCTAAAATCGATAAATAGTGTAAGGCATTGATTTTTTTTACTTAGCTGTTCATTTATATAGTTTGCAAAGTTACCAAGAAGTTTGTTTATGTTTTTTCCTTTTTGGAACCCAAATTGGTTTGATGAAATTATTTGGTATTTTTTTATATAGTCTGTCAATCAGCTGCACACGACTTCTTCCATTATTTTTTCAATAACGGATAAGATAGCTATTGGCCGATAATTATTAACATCTGATTTTTTACCGCTTTTATAAATAGGACGAACAAAAGATACTTTAAGTACTTCCGGTATTGTTGCATTGTGAAGTATTGTATTTATTAGATTGGTAATTATTGGTGTCATTACAACGGCGTTGTTTTTAAGATCAACTGGTCTGATTCCATCGTATCCCGCACTTTTTTTTGTGTTAAGAGAAACTAAAATATTAAAGATTTCCTCTTCATTTGTATAGGAAAGATAATGAATATGTTAATATAGTTAGCCCTTAAAAAAGCACTCTAGGAGCGCTTTGTTTGCATGTTAAAAGAAGCGCTTATTGTCAGCACAAAATAGTCCCCCAAACCGGGAACACCCCATACAAAAATCAGAGGTATGAATTCATATAAAAAATCTGCTCCTTTTGGAGCACATTTTTTACTGGGATATAACATACATAATTATAATGTTTCAGATTAAAATAATTAAACAACTATGTAATAAACAACTTCGAGATGCATATTAGTGAAAAGTGAAGAAATTAAAAAGTCATAATTTTTAATTTAGCACAAGGAGTATTTCACCCAATTTGCACCGGTAGGCTAGCTGGTAGTGAGCTAGTCTATCAGAGCGGGGGTCGCGGGTTCGCTTCCCGCAAGAGACCCCGGTCTCCTTCAGACAAGCGTAGAGCTTAGCGGGATTAGCTAAGGGGGGAAAATTATGGCAAAAAGTCAAAACTGAATTTAAACAAATCTTCAGAATTAATATCCAATTTATAACTACGTAATAAAATATAACTTTTGTAACGTGACGTTACAAACTAACTCTATATATACATTTTATACTAACATCATAAAGTATAATTAACCCAGCACCTTGAATACCCTTACTAGTTTACCCTTACCCTTACTGTTTACCTAAATAACTTTTTCACGGTATAATTCCCACTTAGTTTATTTTATTTTTGAATAAATAGACAAGGTTTTGCTCAGAACAAACAGAGTAGATATTGCCCTTAACCCCCGTATTTACTCTTAGTAGTTAGTATTAATCGTATTTAGCCGACTGCCGATGCCTCCGAATTCCATTCGGTAGCCGACTAAATACAATCCCGTATATAACCAGTAATTAGTCGTAGTCAGCCGACTGAGTACACACCAGGAGCAGTGTGACCACAACTGAAACAAAATTGGATGCTAAATGGGGCAGTGTTGCCAAAACTTGGTGACCAAAAATGGCTAAATTTATGGCAAAAAATGGCTAAAAAATTGCTAAAAATGGGCTAAAAAATGGCTAAAAGCTTTTTTAAATAAAAACACATTAAAATTCAATAACAAAACAGAAATAATTAATTTAAAGTTGTTAACGATACAATTGTGAGTTCAGATCAATTTGTTAAATAAGAATAAACGTAAATTAATATAAAAATAAATTAATATTAAAGAATTAAATCATCGAAAAATTCGATGTCGTTATTGTTCATCTCATAGGAATCACTCACTCTTTAGTTTCAAATAATCATAAGTTTGAAATAATTTGAAGGTAAATCATAATCACGACAACATTTATCCAACCCTTTGTGTCCAGATCTACAATAAAAAACAAGTAAGAAAGAATAATCGGTTAAACCCGACTTTATGATGCCCTATACCACATTAGAACCTTTGTACCAAATTTCATCAAATAATCTCTAAATTGCGACCTGTACTTTGCGCACAAGGTTTACATGGACTCAGAAAGTGATTCCAAGTCAATCGGTATACGTAAAGGTGGGCTAATGACCAATATTTTAAGGTGTTACAGACATCAGCACAAACGCATAGTACCATCTCCACTACTGTGGCGGTGGTATAAATATTGTCTTGTTATTGGAAAAATATTTACCTAATTGATAAAATCGAATTAACGGTTGCTTAATGTAACCTATTTCTCAAATTACTTTCAACGATGTTTACTTGGCTAAGCCCCCTCTCCACTTCAGCATTAGACAATGGAAGTGAGAGCAACTTTATAGTCTATTCCTAAATTTCTAAAACAATTGTTACCGCCTGCATCCCTTTATTGAAATACTTGCAGCCAGAAAGAAACAGCGATGTTTGTGTTGATCCATTTTATAAATTTAATAGTGGAATACCGTTCCTTTATTTTGAAAGATGTTTCAGCGTCATAGTTTATAGCGATTTTTAACATTTGTAAAAGTTGTGATTTGAATTTAAGGCGTTTTAGTTGTGCAAAATGTTTATTTTACTTTTAAAAATGTTTATAATAAAATAAACATTATTCTTTTAAAAGAAAAACGGCAAAAAAATTTTATGGCTAAACAAGTTGAAAAATGGCTAAAAATATGGCTAATGGCTAAACTCATTTTTTAATGGCTAAACAGGGTGAAAAATGGCTAAATCTAGCCACTAAATGGCTAAATTGGCAACACTGAAATGGGGGTTAAAACAATGCTAAAAATAAAATTTGAAAATGCTAAAAAATTGCTAAACTTTCTTAAATAATTGTAATATTTAAATGAATGAATTATACATTAATTTATCTGAAAATATTAAGGGTCTTCATAATATTGCTTAAAATTACCATTTGTGCAAATGGGTAAACTTGCGAGACTCGTTTCATGAAGATCCTTTTTAATTTTTGTGTATTTTTAAACAATTAATGTCATTTCAATCAGAAACGTCAATAAAAAATATATTAAAAAAAAATAATTAAAAATATAATAAAAAACTTGAAATTTGTAAATTATAAATGAAATTTGTTTTTAAACATGCATAAAGAAAGCCAAAAGACTAATATGCTTATATTATTACAAGAATTTATTGTTTGTGATTTATTTACACTTGAAGTTTTCATTGAAAACGGCGGTAAGCATTAAAAAAATTTGTCTGTATAAATGCACAATTGAACAGCGCAAGTTTACGAGTCAAAATTGTTGGGCAAATTTAAGCAGTTTGTGTAAATGAATTCTCATACAATTTTTGACAGTTCATTTACGAGGGTGTAAGAATGCACAGTTTGCACAGTTTACGAGACTTATAAACGATATCATGAGGACCCTTATTATATTTCTTTAAAATAAAATGAAGTTTATATAAAACCAAATTATACATAGGTTTATTTAATAAAAACAATTCAGTAGTTTGACAAAAGTTAGTGATTTTTTAACCAAAAAAAAAAAAACAAAAGGTCCAATAATGTGCTTAAGTTGGCTTAAGCAAATGTGCTAACACATGTAAATCATATGCGGCAAACCATATTGAACTTGAAGAAAATATTTGTTAAGTTTTGTGAAACTGTGATTTTTGTTAATTTTTGACAGTAGGTTAAGCAAGGCTATGCATATTATGGTTGGGCCTTTAGGCTTTACAAGAAAAGTATAAGAAAAAGAAATTATAAACAGTTTAAGGCGATTAATAAATTTATGATTTTAAATAGTTTTTTTTTTGTAAAATTTTAAAAATGTTAGATGTTAATAATGGCTAATAGCCTTTTCACACTTGTCAACATTTAACATCAATTCGCGAAGATGTTGGAATTTTCCCATAAGAAATATGGCTAAAAATCAAAATTTTTCAACATCCTTACAGAATGTTACTATCTCATTTTGTTCCCTTTTACAATTCTCGATTCTTTAAGTGTCATCACTAGAAAAGTGGCAATAAATTCTGTTATTATTGTGGCAAAATGGAAGTTGCTTTGAAAGCAGCGCTACAATTTCTCAAGTTTTTCCTGATTTGCAAGCCTCACTTTGCTTAAATTATTAAACGAAATGAATTAGAAATACATTTTGGTGTTATCTTTTGAAATGTTGGCACTTTTGTAGAAAAAAAGTATTAAAAAAAAAAAAAAAAAGTTTTTTTTCAGAAATGGTGAAATTTTTTATTGATAGTAGATGTTAGATGTTTCAAGTGTGAACGCGTATTTCATATTTTCAACATCTTCCATGCGTTCCTCCGAAATGTATGCAAGTGTACAAAGGGTATAAAGTCGAAATTTCGTGTTTTGAGATATTAAGGGTTTTGTCTACACGCAAAGAAAAACATGGTTGTGGTAAACATATTCTAAGAGCAACATATTATGATAAGATTCATGATTGTAGTCACCATATTAAGGTTATTATTGAATCATATTATGACTAAATATACTCGTAATATGACATCATAATATTTTTCCCTTAATCATATTATTATTCTGTTAATCATACTAAGTTAAGAAGTAATAAAATTATTGTCATGGTAATCATAATAAGTTAAGAAGCAATCATGTTATTATCATGTTAAACATAATAAGCTAAAAAATTAATCATATTATTGTTATGTTAATCACAATAAGCTAAGAAGTAATCATATTCCCCTCTATTACTAAACTCGTTGTCGACAGCGTCGTTAATTTTTAGCTCACGTCGCATTTAGTCGACGTCGACGTCAACTCGACATTAAATCGGTATTAATTTGCATGTATATGTTGATGTCGACATGTTATCGATATTTAAAAAAAAACTATTGCTCATCCCTATGTATTTTGACAGTAAATTAATTTATTTTTTAAATTTTCGTGTAAATTGTTATTTTTGTTTGACTCTGAAAGTAGTGATGAAGAAAATAAAGAAATGCTAAAGCTTCAGAGGAAAGTTATAAGACAAAGATCATCCATTTTCAAATTGCCGGACAACACGTGAGTAATAAAACAATTTGGTTTGTATTTGTGAAAATTCATACGAACAATTTGTAAATTTGTTTTTTATATAGATTCATTGAGTATTTTCGATTAAGCATTTAAGTTTGTTTTGAAAAAAATTGAGCCGTCAATGAGGAGTATAACTCGCTCATCATCAATCTCCAACACAATCAAATTGGCAACCATTGGAAATGGTCGAAATTTAAAAATTTATAATTTTAAAAAATTTTCTAGCCAAACCTTTTGCCAACCCTCGCTGTCTCTAATTGGTGGTCCCATTGAATTTAATTTTGTTGTTATTTCCTCCCATTCTTTTTTGAAATTGTTAGGAGTTGAGCTGCGTTGAAATCCGTTTGCCAAACTGGGCTTATTATTTTCAAGTTCAGCAATAAGGGTTTGAAATTGTTACTTTAATTTTTTTTCCATTTAAATATTATTAATATATTTTTTTTTAAATATATTGTAAAAACTTTGTCACAATTTTACTAGACGACGGTAAAAACTTTGTCGACAAAATCAAAGCCAATTCGTGTCAACGTCGGCGTTAAATTGTCTTCATTAATACAAAATCTTTGTCAATAGTTATCGGTTATCGTAAATATTGACGGCGGTAATGCCATGACTGCGGTGTCGACGTCATTTATGTCGACATTGGCTTTAGCAATAAGGGGGATTATCATCAGGTTAATAATAATAAATTAAGAAGCAATCAAACTGTCAAAAAAATATAAAATAAAAAATAAATAAAAAATTTTTGACCGATTTTTTATTTTGTGGCTTTTAATAATTTTTCTTTATGTAAATTAAACAGCGGAGTTCAATATAAGGCTTGCAATAGAACAAATGCAAAATCTGTGGTTTTCATGGGCCACCGCGTATGTCCTTTACGATTTTGAGATATTGCATAATTTAAAACGCTCTTTACATGTTTCTAAAAATGTTTGAAAAAACATGGATCAATTCCGATTTTTTAACGTAATAACAAAGTTTAAAATGTGCATTACCTAGCTCATAGTTTGATCTAGAATGGTTTTTCGGCTCTCCTGAAAAATTTGTTTTAAGACATACGCGGTTGCCCATAAAAACCACAGAAATATCGTATCACTTTTATAAAATATAACGAAATCTCTGTGTGTTTTGTTGTTGGATTTTACAAATAACGACTTCATTTTGCATTTGCACTATTAAATCATTAATACTGAATGAACTCCGCTAATAGTTTTAGTTTCTTTAAACTTATTTTTTTATAGGAATTTATCTTTAAATTAATAAACCGCTCACATATAAAATAAACGACACAACTGATTCCAAATTATTTTAAAATGGCGCTAACATAATTTACTGAGTTTGAGAAAAAGCAATACTGCTCAGCCCTGTTTATAGACATTTCCCAAGCATTTGACAAAGTTTGGCATGATGGGCTACTCATCAAAATAACACGAATGCTTCCTCAAAACACTCACAAGCTTCTGGAGAGCTATCTAACAGGCAGAACATTCATAGTAAGGTCGCAAGATAAATACTCCCCCCTCAAGAAAATTACTGCTGGTGTTCCCCAAGGCAGCATATTAGGACCGCTTCTATATATAATATACACAGCGGATATGCCAACAAACCTGAGCACGCATACCTCTACATTTGCAGACGACACAGCATTTATTAGCGTTAACCATGACCCAAAAGTCGCATCGCAAAATCTGCAGTCCCACATCAATGAACTAGAGGCATGGCTAGAAAAATGGAGAATAAAGGTTAACCCGGCTAAATGTGCTCACTTAACTTTCACGCTCAGAAGACAAACGTGCCCAGCAGTAAAAATAAATAACATCACTGTTCCGGTAGAAAACCATGTAAAGTACTTGGGAGTTCATATAGATAGACGTTTGACCTGGTCTCGTCATATCGAAGCGAAAATAACGGCTATGAAACTTAAAGCAGCTCAACTACATTGGCTTCTCGGTAGAAACTCAAACTTGTCTTTAGACAACAAAGTTCTTCTATACAAGTCCATCATAAAACCAATATGGACATATGGCATCCAATTATGGGGTACTGCATGCGCATCTAACATCCAAAAGCTTCAAAGAAGACAGTCTAGAATATTACGACAAATTGTCTGCGCCCCATGGTATATACGTAATGATATTATCCACAGAGATCTCAACGTCCCCACTATCCAGGAGGAAATTAAAAAATATTCAATAAGCTACATCGATAAACTAATGGTTCACCCTAACTACCTCGCTCGGGGTTTGCTTCAGTTTGAAGGTCACCAGAGGCTAAAAAGAACCGATACTTTGAGCCTTACTAGAAGACAGTCTTAAAAATTTGAATACAGCAGTTAGTGGTTACACAGGTAACAACTAATAAACAACAAGTAGAATTAAGATTTGAATACATATTGTAAATTTCGATAAGAAAGATTCAATAATAAAAATAAATTATTAAAAAAAAAAAAAAAAGCTAACATAATATTATTAGAGTAAAAATAGTTTGATTGCATCTTAAACAGAATATGATAAATGTATAGAAAGTTATCATGTTATGGCTAATAGATATCATGATATGATTGTGAGTAATATAATAAGTTTTGAAAGTTATCATAATTAAGTTGTTAGAAAAATAATTATTTTTCGATCAACAATACTCAAATTTATAATTGCGATCAACATATATATGTTTACAGTAACTATAATATTGTTGATATTTAATAAAAAATATCAATTATTTGTGTACGACAACAATATATTGTTACGTTAAACATAGTGTTGTTGCCGTAACCATGCCCAACCATATTTTTTCTCTGCGTGTAAAATGAATTTTGTGCTGTATTGTGAAAAAATATAGATGCGTATAGTTTTATTAATAATGACATTTTACACTTGAAATTTAGCAGCGTGAAGAATATGTAATAAAATTAAAAATCAGTTAAGTCAACTTAAGCCATTATTATTTAGTGCCACAGATATATATTATTAAATACAAAATATAAGTAAAAACAAAAATTATCATTGAAAACATAAAAGGCTATTCAACAGCATTTTCAGTAAATTTAATTGCACATTAAACACACCATTACATGAATAGTTTTCCTTAATTTCCAAAGTGTTGGTCAAAATACCATTAGAATATGATCTGTTTTCATCATATTTTAAACACATATCCAGAATTTAACAGTTGAACTTTGGTTCATCAATTCGTATTCATTCAGCTTTTGCCATTGCTGTTCCAAAACCGTTATTTCTTCTGTAGTAAAACCTACCATTTCTTCTTTAATTTTTTTTTGCTATTATTATACATTTGTATAAACGTATAAATGACAAAATACAATTATAGAGATTGACAGAAGTTGTTAGTCATATTGCGAAAGAGCATTATATAAAATTTTTAAGATTAAGAAATGCTAAATAATGCTAAAAAAAATATTTCAAAAATGCTGAAAAAAATGCCAAATGCTATTTAAAAAATTCGGTGCTGAATAAAAATAAATAATGCTATATTTAGCAGTGAAAATGCTAAAAGGGTCACACTGACCAGGAGTCAATCCGTAGTTCGTCGTATTAAGCCGACTGCCGGTGCCTCCGAATTCCATTCGGTAGCCGACTGAATACAATCCCGTATATAACCAGTAATAAGTCGCATTCAGCCGACTGCCGGTGCCTCCGAATTCCATTCGGTAGCCGACTGAATACACACCAATATTTAACGTATTCTTACCCGTAGGTAGACGTGATTAGCCGACTGCCGGTGCTTCCGAATTCCATTCGGTAGCCGACTAAATACCCACTGGTAGTTAAGGTAGTCCTAGCAAACGCCAGAGCATACTAATTTCGTCAGTAGCCGACTTACTAACACCCGTAGTTTGGTTTACCCATAATAACTACACCTGTGTCTTCACCAGATAAGCTCCACTGCTGCAGCCGGAAACCCCGCACGTTTGCCGCATCCGCCGTAAATCCCAGTCACCATCACCCCAACCGATCGTTCCGTTCCCGTTCCCGCCGGCAGTTTCATCCCGTTGCCAGAGAACCGCCGTAGATTTAAGTATATTAAGTTCACTTAGGTTTCGTAAATAAAGCTTTGTTAAAATTATTGTAAGCGAACATACACGACAACATCCCGTGTTTCATTTCAAAGGAAGGAGAACTTCAAATTGACCCTGGACAGACTGAGTCATACTTCAGCTGGGAAAGTAAACTGCGTTACACTTCGCAAATAAATTCAAATTGAATTTAAATACAGTTTGGTTTTAAAAATATAAAAAAAAAAAATAAAAAATATAATAAAAAAATCTATTTATTAACAAGGTGGTCTCAAAAAACAGACTGACTGTTATGGCTTTGTCTGTTGTTGTTGTGTTGTTGTGATATTAAGGCCACCTTGCAAAGTTATACACAATGAAAACTTATTGCCTATTTATCGAATTTTTTTATAATTTATTTTTCTTTTTAATGTAAATTAAGCGAACGAAGTCTTCGTTGAGAAAACGATATGCAGCCAGTTACGTTGATTTTAAATCTAACCGATTGGCAAATTAAGTTTACAGTCCATACCCCACGAAACGTATCGGCGTTTCGGCCGGACCAGCAAAGGACATTATCGACGTTTATGGACCGATCTTCACGACACTATAAGAAGTATGATTTTTAATTTCAAATATTAAACGAAAAATATTTACATAAACAACCACCTACACGTTATTAACAATAAGACAAGCGAAACTATATTCGCGGTCACAACACACACGTCAACATTAACAGTCACGTCAACAATATCCAAAACGCTAATAGCAACAAACACTCACGTTAACAATAAATCACATGCAAACAACACACGTTGAGAACACACACCCACATGATAACAGCAGCAATACAATTGTAAGCAATATGCACGGCAACAACAACCCACATGTTAATAACATCCAAAACGTTAACAGTAAACAACACTCACGTTGACAATAACTTCATAAACAACAATCACATAAACAAAAACCAAACCGTTAACAGCCCACATGTTAACAACAACAATACAATCGTAAGCAATATCACCGGTAACAAAGACACACACGTCAAAAACAGCACACAGGTACACAACAAAACACACTTGAACAACAACAACACACGTCAACAAAATCCAAAATGATAGCAATATTCTGAAAACAACAATACATTGGTCAACAACGCTTAAGTAAAGACGAATTAACTAGTTTATATATAGCAAACATGCTAATAAGAACACAAACGTGATTAACAATACGAACAGCCACGTTTATAACAACCCACATGTTAACAAGATTCAATAAACAGCCCGACTTAAAACAACAACATCCAGCGGTAAATATTGAAAGGACCGCAAGTGGCACGCCTTTTGGAAGGGTATATACTTCTTTCTAAACAATTTGCTTCGTATGATAGCCTGCCTTCAGAAGTATGCCTTCAAGAAGGTATACATTTCTTTTTGAAAGACCCTCTTAAATATTCCGTACACATTCGCTGCTCCCTGCTTTAACAAGGGAGAAAGGAAATTGTACAAATTAATTTATTTTTTTTAGTGACCTTCCTTACCCACTTCTTTGGGAAGGGAACAAAGTTGTTATTAAATAGAGCGTGGAAGGGTTTGCTACCAATGACATCCTGTGTAAAAAGTTAATAAGTATGGAATGCGGCGAGGAGGGCTTGTGTCTGCTAAATAAGGCCTTCTATTAGGGCTTTTTACTCATTCTTGTTATTGCTGGGCACACACGTTAACAACAATCCACATGTTAAGAACAACATTTTAAGCTATTTACGGGAGTGGTTATTGTATGGGATTTATGGTCAAATATGGACCGATATAAAAAAAAATTGTTAAGACGATTTATGTTGCTGCAAAATAATTTTAAGCCAGATTTAATCTCAATACCAACATAATTAGATGCTTTATGGGCACAATGACTCTGCTCCGGAAAGAAGCTTGTGTGGGGCTATGTGAAATTATAGACCAATTCCTACCATTATTGATAGGCTTGGTCCTGACCAAAGAATCACCACCTGTACTATGCGCACAAGGTTAACATGGACAGTCAGCCGAACGGACGGAAATCATCAGATCGACTAGAAAAAAGATTTTATAGTCGAGCGGTATACTAAAAAGTGGGTATAGGATCAATATTTTTGAGTGTTAAACACATCAATGCATAATTCCCTCTTCGTTGTTATGGTGTGGGTATAAAAGCGAGAGCGTATGACGGAACTTGAACTGATATAGAAATAAAATAAAATTGAAGTAGAACTGAACCAGAGCTGAACAAGAACTAAGCTTTAACTGAATAAGAACTGAACCGAAACTCAAATTAAAACCTGGTCATAAATATAAGTAAGATTTTGTACCTGAAGTCTATATTATTTAGGTTTATTACAACTTGGTTTCCTTGAAATTACCTGCCTGTATTTTAAATAAAAAAAAATTTCATTCGGGAATTTTCATTGTAACAACAATAAAAAATACTCAAATAAGTTTTTGTTTTCAATATAAATTCCTAAACTGAAATTCTTATTCTACTTTTAAAATCGGGCAGTTAATAAACAATATTTACCCCTAAAAATTTCTTTAAAACAAAAACAAATTAATTCCAAATTTTTGCTTTCAAAGTGTATAATTTATTTTGCCCAAATATTTATCTAATCAGATAACGCACACATTTAAATAAACATATAAAATAATGTTTTCAAACATCAGTTAGTAGAATTTCTAATTGTGTTAACCCTGTTCTCTCTTTCTCCTTCACATCGTAATTATCTTTTTACTATAATTGTGTATAAAGTCTTTCTAACTCCTTAATTATAGAGCTGTGTGTGTTTTTTGCTCTTAAGCAAATTTCAAAATTATTTATATATTTGCTCCTCTGTTTACTTGGGTATTCATTTATTAAAACAATTACGAGTATGTCAGAATTTATTTACTTAAATATAAGAAACCAAAAACTATGTTTGCATAAATAATTCTAAAAGTTTTATTAATTTTGAACATTAAAGTATTTAAAAAAAATCCAAAAATTTGTTTCTATAAATATAAATATTTAACCCATTAAGGCCCGAACCATGATCCCATTGAGCTATAATGATTAAACTTTTATAATTTAATTGTTTAAACCTAAATATGAAAGAAAACAACTTTGGGCAAATCGGATACGTGGGAGCCCAGATAACTCCCGTTGCGAAAACGCAACGTTGGGCCTTAACGATATACAATTTAAGCGCATTTGTAAAAATTTTAAATTAAAATATTTTATTCACGTCTTTAGGAAAAAAAAATTAAAAAAGATATTCATTTACATTTTATTTTTAATTTAATTATGATATGCTCCAAGGCACTTTGGGTGCACTGCTACGTCACTTTTTTCACATTTGTAAATTGATCGGTCCATAATTTACCACTCTCGAAAAACACTTTGGTACGCCTAAAACCATAAAAAATAATTCTATTGTTATAAATTTTGTTCTGTCACAGTTTTAAATGACTTGAAATCACACTGTCAACTTTCGTAAAGATCGGTTCATAATTTACCACAGGTTCAATATAATGCCCACTCCTGAAATATCCTAGCTGTCAGTGGATGGTATCAAATATTGAAGTAACCCTGCAGGAAATTTGTGTCAATTGTTCCTGGATTTGTGAAAATAGAACAAGTTCAAAAAGATAGAACTCATGACCTGTGAAAGGAGAACTAATCATCTAAATGGTGCATAAAGAACAAGAAGGTAAAAAAAGTAATGAATTACGGTACATACTACATTAGTGGTATTCACACCGAACTTGTTAATTTGTTACTCGGTAGTTTGTTAATTTGTTAAAGTTACCAACTGTGAACGACCCCCTTTTTAAAACTTTGTTAGTCTGGTAACTTTCGTAGTAAAACAACTGATTTATTGTTCTGACACAATTTATTATTCTGGAAAAAATAAAACATGCCATGAGAAAGTGTAAAAAAACAATTGTCAACCATTTAATTACTCATGCTTTGACACAAATAACGTTTACTGACGGTAAGTAGTGAGTTACCAACTAACAACTATTTTATCAGGGGTGCCGTGTCGTTAATTTGTTAAATGTTAATACGGTAGCGCGTTAAATATACAAAAACAAAATGCGTGTAAAAAAGTAACGATTAACGACTAACACACTAACAAGCTCGGTGTGAATTCAGCTATTGTATCGAAATAATCTTACATTGTTCTAACTAACACTTAACACGTTCATTGAGAATAGATGTGTGACTGGTCAAATGGTGTCAATTAACCAATGACAAACCCATGTAAAAGTGATAGATCTTATTCATATAAACTGTTAGAACTGGAACCGGTCTCTTCCCCCAAAGACCTATCACGGGACTACTTTAGTGGAAGTTCGCTTCCCTTTAGGAAAATAGCACACTTGACATAGAGAATTTACCTACTGCGTAATAACAACAACTTATAATTTACATGTATACATCTTTTATTTAAATAGCAAGTGATTGTATAATATATTTTATTTGATAATTTTATGTAATTTGTATATGGTTTAGGCCTAGTGTTGCGTTTTCGCATCACGGATGTATCGAATCATAAAAAATGTCTCAAATGTCTACGATGATTGGATTTTTGAGTAGAAATAATAATGTTCGTATGTTAGCTTATATATATTACTTTATTTTTTTAAACTTTTTCCAAAAGTACCCAAAAAATCAGGAAAAATTAAAAATTTAAATTACAAATTTTTATAAAAAAACTTATGTATGATATAAATCCAAAAACAGGTCGATTAGATATTTAGTTAAATTTTATTTCTCTGTGCTTTATAACAATATCACGTAACAACAATATGCCTGAGGAGAGGTTTAAGTGAACGTTGCGAAAACGCAACGCAGGGCCTTAATGGGTTAATTAAATTGTTGTTTCGTTTTTAAAGGAGAATTTGAAAACAAATAAAATTTCATAAACCAAAAATTTTAACAAAATTAGTTCGATGAATAATACAACAAAACAAAAAAAAAAAAAACTTACGGCGATTTCTTTTCTGAGAAATATGTTGCATTAATGTTACATGTTCTACATTTTTGTGTTCGTTTGTACAAAAAATACAACTGTGACAAGAATTTTCAAGTTCTTTTGTGAATATATTGATGAAAAACATGCAAAACATGTTGCATATTTTATTCTTACTTTTACTTAAGGTGTTCATACTGCCGTGTTTTACAACTTTGGTACTTACAACTTTGTTTGTACAACCAATGTTTTTATTTTGATTATCATAATTCATACCGCTCATAATTTTGTAAAAAAATTGTTTCAAACAAAATATAAAAACATTTACGCATTAAAATAAAAAAAAAATGGCTATTTATATTATAATCGTTTTAATTTTTCTAAGCCATTAGTGATGCCAATATTTGTTTCCAAGCCATAATAGCGTGCAGAGACCGCTCAAAAAGCTTTAAGAATCGCTCATGAAGTACATTAATGATGAACGTGTAATAGTTGTAAATAAAAGCAGCTAATTGTGTTCTATTGAAATTGCACAACATGTTACACTTCCAGTGATTATAGGTAACATTACAAAATGTAACATGTATATACTGTAACATTTTTTCTCAGAAAAGAAATCGCCATTAATGTGCTAAATTTGATTTTATTTAAAAACAAATAAGCGGAGTTCAATATCAGGCTTGCAAAAGAGCAAATGCCAAAAAATAAAAAAACTTGTAAAATCTAAAAGTTTTGCTAAAATTGCTAAATTAAAAAAAAAAACAAATTTTGGAAATGCTAAATCTTCAATAACCCCACTGAGAAATCGATTTTAGAAAAATTTTAGGCTGGCGACCTTAAAACTAGTGTTGCCAATTTCGCCCCATTATGGACAAACTCTTTTGTTTTTCCATTGTTTAAATGAGCAATAAATCTTGTATAATTTATAAGTTTTGAGAAGTTTAAAAAAAAAAATAAAAGCTTACGGGTAAAAGTTTGAGATTTTTGGGTTAAAATTGAGGGCAGTCATGGTTTTTTGTTTAAATCTCAGCCATTTGGGGATCGATCTGGCTGAATTTCAAAAGCAGCCTATTTCCGAATATGTGTTATGTAAATATGCATTAGCATATAACCAATCATATTTGGGGTTGGACATTGTTAAACTAACTTCGCCACTTATAAGGATTCATAACATAAAGGGTGGTCCAACCAAAACGCACGATTTAATTTTAAATAAAACAATAAGTTTTGAGAGAATTATCTTATTCTTTATTATGTTAGAAGGATCTATGACAATTGTGTGAGAAATAAAATATCGGCCAAATGCTCGCTACGGCTTCGGTGGAATACCTCTAAACGATGGTCCATATTTTCAATGACTCTGAGACATAATTGAGGTTCAATTTCGTTAAAGTGCCAAACTATCTTATCCTTTACCTCTTGAATTGTTCTTGGCTTATTGACGTACACTTTTTCTTTAATTGTCCCAAAAAATAGAAGTCCAACAGTGTTAAATCATATGATCGTGGCGGCCATGACGTGAGATAACACGGACATTGAATTTCTCGCGCAGAAGTGCCATTGTTTCGATTGATGTTTGGCAAATGGCACCATCCTGTTGAAACCACATACCATGCATGTACATATCCTCAATTTGTGGGCACAAGAAGTACGTTATAGAGAACACCATTGAAGGTAACAGCTTGGCCGACGTAATTTTCGAAGAAGTAGAGCTCGATGACGCCGCCAGCCAATTAGCCGCACCAAACAGTAACTCTTTTTTTGGATTCTATTATCTACAGACCCGGCTTGCTGAAATGTGCGCACAATTCTTTCGATGCTGGAGACATTTGACCGATTATGCTAACAAAAAAAAAAAAAAAAAAAAAATCACGAAGTGCAAGAAATGCATTTTGTTTTGAACGCCCATTTTCGTAAACGGCTTCAACAATCTTAACGCGCTGCTCAATTGTGTTCCTGCCCATGGCTGAATGTGTCAAACACTGAAACAAACAAATTTCAAATTAAGTTGGGCGCGATTTGTTGGTAAACTTAACGCCTGCGGCTGTAACTAATTCGTGCGTAACTTCTAAGGCGCACCGAAGCGCAACATCTTTATTCAACCTTTGAAAAAAAATCTAAAAACTCTGCTTATTAGAGCCCAATTTTTAACTTTATGTCCACTTAAACTGGGAAAATCCATTATTTTTTCTCATTTTCCATATAAACTAAAAAACCAAAAGCACTTACAAATATTTTTTTTACACATTTGGGCAAAACATTTAAATAAATACTTTAACATGATGGCTGCATGATTTATTTCTTTTGCAAATTACTTGTGGTAAATAGGATTAAATAATTTTTTAACTTTTCTATCACAGTGTTGAATTTCAATGCGTCAATTAAAAAGCACCGTTACAAATTTGACATTTATCGTATTGCCTACTGATGAAGAATTTTGTGTACTTTAAGCGAGGACTTTTAGTTTTCACAGTACTTGAACTTTTTGTTTTATTAATCCGTGAAATGACCGTCTTTGGCCTCTATATGCATCGTTCGAAACAAAGCGTGTTTCTTTACAGACGGACAGACCGACGTTCCTGGATAAATCGACTTAAAATTACTCAAGGACCGTAAATTGTTATAAATTGATATTTTTGGCGTTAAACACGGAATAGCCAACCTTTGTGTTAGTCAGTCATGTGGGTGGAGGGAATAATTAAAGCTTTATTTCTATAATGTTTGCTCTTTTTATACCCTTCACCACAGGTGGAAAAGGGTATATACATATAAGTTTGTCATTCCGTTTGTAATTTCTACAATATTGATCTTAGACCCTATAAATTGTATATATTCTGGGTCCTTATTAGGAAAGAAGTTGATTAAACGATATCCGTCCGTCTGTCCGTCTGTCCGTCTTACGTTTGATATGTGTTTTCCGGAGACTCCAGATATGATAGCGGCTAGGTTGTTTCACATTTATGTCACATATAGTCCACCATTTCTTGCTATTGAAATTCAGCCAGATCAGTCCAACAATGGCTGGGATATGACCAAAAAACCACTATTGCCTCTAATTTTTCCATAAAATCCCTTGTGGTTATTGTATTTTTATTACTTTTTTCTGTATATCTGGAGAACGGCAAGAGCCAAAGCTTTAAAATTAGGTACAAACATTAAGGTTACAAATACACACCATCCCACAAAATGTGGACGGGATTGGAGAAGTGGGCGTGGTACCTCCCATACAAAAAGTATTAAAAATTGTATAAAAACCTGAATTTTTTGACTATAATATGACCTATGGTTACGCCTTATATATCGGAAATTTTTAGTAGAAAATATTTTCTGAAAAACTCGGGAAAATCGGTTAAAATACGAAAAAGTTATGACCAAAATATAAATTTTTTTTTTTTGAAAAATACCCATTTTCGGGAACCATATTTCTTCTCGAGTCCAAGTTTTATAACCAAAATAACTGGCAAATTACTTCTTTAACACGTCTGTATATCTGTCAAATCGGTTAAGAAATAGCAGAGTTATGACCAAAATACTGAAATCCCAAAAATGTCTCTTTTTTATAATTAAGTTTATTTTGTTATACCCTTCACCGAAGGTCCTACACCCTATAAAGAATATTTATTCTGGGTCCTTATGAAAAGCGAAGTTCAAATCCGGTTGTCGTGTCTTCTTCCCCCCCCCCACCATTCGCATTTGTTTACATATACTAGCCCAATATGATTTTCGTTATCACCCTTCTTTATTATTTCATATATTTAATGAAATAATTTTAACAAATAGAAACGAGGAATTTTTATGTTTTTTTGCTACTTAAAAACTCACCAAAAGAGATAAATCTATGGTATAACAACAGTGCTAAAAAACAAAACAAACAAAAAACTGTGTTGAGTTGTAAACAGTAAACGGTCCATATTTCATTTTAATGATATTTAAACAGCGTTCTTTCATGGTTCACTTGTGTAGGGGGTGTGTTAAGTAAGAAACTGTGAGTTCCCTGGTTCGAATCTTGGTTTTTTTTAAAAAAAATTTTTGTTTTTAATATTTTTATGTTCTAAAAACGATTTTAAAAAAATATTTACCAGTTTTCGCTTTTTAAATTTCATTTATAATGATGTTTTAAGTATTGTAAATATGTATGTTTATGTAAAAATTATTTAGTTGCTCTGTATTCTGTTCGTACAATGGTGAAGGGTATATCAGATTCGGCACAGCCGAATATGGCACTCTTACTTGTTTTTTATTAATTGTGTCCATAATAGAAAAAAAGGAAATACTTGTACAATCATACTCGTATTTAAGATTCAAGAAATTCAATTTGTTATGCATCCTTTAAAACAGGCTACTCAAAAAAAAGGGGGAAAAGAGCAACTGGAAAGGAACAAAAAGGTTGTCGTTAAAAAATGTTGGCCTGTTTCATAAAAAGCTGATGTTTTTCTCTATAAATGAATTTAAACTCACACAGTCACGTAGGTTCATAGATACAAACACAAATACATTAATATAAGGCTTCTAGACATAATTTGTCGCACATGCACAGGCATGCAAATGAGTGGCCTTGCATGCCTATTTTTTTTCTTCTTAAAATACCTGGTCTGTCATATACAAAAAAATGTTTTTACATTTTTTTTATTTGCAAAATATTGCGATTTAGACAAAAAAATTTTTTTTAATCTTATATGTATACACTAGAGGTCTGCTTTGAATAATTCACTTGTTTGCCTTTATTCAAAGTGCACAACATTTACTCAAATATTAAACATTCAAAAACGTAAGAAAAGAGTAAACCATTTACAAAAATAAGAGAGAATGAATTGAATAAAATACTTGTTTACTGTAAATGAATTTGAGAGTCATTCATAAATAACAAAACAGTGGAATGACCCAAAAATATTCGAATAATTTTTGAATTATTGAATGTCCATACATTTATTTGAATACATTGACATAATATGTGTGTAAGCTTGTGGCTTCTTTTATTTGTAAGAGTAAAGCTTACACATACATACGTAATGTGTAGGTACAGAAATTTTACATTCAAATTATATATGAATATTTCACTCATTTGACTTGAGTTGACTGAATTGAATGAGTTTTTATTCGTTTTGTCTTTGGTTATTCTTTCATTTGTTTCTTTATTATTGGGTGCTCGACACATTGTAGTTAAAAAACAAATGAGTGTGTTGAAATTGGTTTTTATTTATTCTTGCAGACCTCTAGTATACACACAGCAAAAATATCAATGTTAAATTAACATGTAAATTTCTGCAAAGGTATAGACTTTTTTTAAAATTATCATTGTTTCATATTAATTTTAAATGAAAAATTTTAAAATAACATTGTTCAATATTGAATCCATAAAATCCTGTTATAATTGTTTGTATATCAGTGTTGCCAATTTGGCCATTTTGTGGCTAGATTTAGCCATTTTTTTACTCTATTTAGCCATTAAAAAATTAGTTTCGCCATTAGCCATTTTTCAACTTGTTTAGCCATGTAGTTTTTGTGCCTTTTTTTATTTAAAAAAATAATGGTTATTTTATTATAAAAATGTATAAAAACAAAATAAACATTTTTAACAATTAAAACGCCTTTAAATTAAAACACAACTTTTACAAATGTCAAAATCGCTATAAACGATCATAAAGAAACATCTTTCAAAATAAAGGAACAGTATTCCAAAATTAAATTTATGAAATGGATCAACACAAGAACCGGTGTTTCTTTCTGGTTGCAAGTATTTCAATAAAGAGAGGCAGGCGGCAACAATTTTTTTTTTAAGAAATTCCAGAATTGACTTTAAAGTTGCTCTCACTTCTATGGTCGAATGCTGAAGTAGAGAGGGCATTAAGCCAAGTAAACATCGTTAAAAGTAATTTGAGAAAAAGGTTACACTAAGCAACCGTTAATTCGATTTTATCAATTAGGTAAATTTTTTTACCGTAACGATACAATATTTATACCACCAGCACAATAATGAAGAGGGTACTATGCGTTTGTGCTGACGTCTGTAACACCTTAAAATATGGGTGTCTTAGCCCACCTTTACGTATACCGATTAACTCAGAATCACTTTCTGAATCGAATTAACGATGTTTGTCCGGCTGGCTGTCCATGTAAACCTTGTGCGTAAAGTACAGGTCGCAAATTGGCAGAAAATTCAATAAAATTTGTTACATAGGTTCTAATAGGGTGTAGGGTTTCTTACTTGTTTTTACTGTAGGTCTGGCCTCAAACGGTGTTTGCGAAATGTTGTCGCAACTATGGTTTACCATCAAATTATTTAAAACTAAAAGGCTCGAGTGATTCCTATGAGATGAACAATAACGACATCTAATTTATCGATGATTCTATTTTTTTAATATCTATCAAAATATTAATTTACATTTATTCTTATTTAAGAAATTGATCTTAACTTACAATTTCATCGTTAACAACTTTAAATTAATTATTTCTGTTATGTTATTGAATTTTAATGTGTTTTTATTTAAAAAAGCTTTTAGCCATTATTTTCCGTAAATTTAGCCATTTTTGTTCACCAAGTTTTGGCAACACTGTTGTATAGAAACAATAACAACACTATAAAAATAACAACATGTTTAAAATTATTTATAAAAAGAAAACAAATTTCCGTATGCTTTTTGTTAATATTATTTAGTTAAATTGTATATCAAATTTTCAAATTAGAATGATGACGAAAATTATATCGGGCCATTTTGCTGGTGTCTTTTAATTGAGAGTTCTTCTGTGATCAAAGGGGAAAGCAAAAAGTGAAACATGTGTTACGGGTAAGTGTTTAGAATGTTTCTTAAATTAAAGCATATGTTGTCTCTGAAGCTTCTTCTCACTGTTATTTCAAACTCAAATCAAATCGATTCTACATGAAATTCACGTTGTTTCAACTTGAAATAACTTCCATTCAAGGTGATTCGGAGTGTTATTTAAATATGAATGTCATTTTGTTCTAACTTTAACATGGATGTTAGTTATTTTAAAAGAAAACAATGTTGTTCGCAAGTTATTGTAAAATCATGTTAAATTAACATAAAGCAACTATGAAGCAAAATCTCTACGGAAAAATGTAAAATCAATCTTGTTTTTGAGGATTTTACATTGATTTTTGGGTGGTTACAAGAAATCAATGCTAGATTTTCCATAAGAACAGTCTCTTAATATGTGCCAACAAAATATAAAATGCGATTGACAAAGTTTAAGCTCAATCAAATAACGTTAACACGTGCCTCATTGAGCATAAATTAAGGAAAAACAGCGATTTTTCACTAAAATTCGTGTTTTTTTGTCTTTATAATCAAAACCATTCATTCTAGGAACCTGAGTCGAGTGTTGTTTTATAGGAAATTTTATTTCTATTAATTTTGTGCTTGGTAGTTTTGTTCCTTATACCAATAGATAAAGAGATATTTAGCATTAATTAAGGACACATCGCTGTTTTCCCTCATTTATGCTCAATGCGACACGTGTTGACGTTAAACGATTGGGCTAAAACTTTGTCAATCGGATTTTCTAGGCTATTGGCACATTTTGGAGGAATGCCACAAAATATAGCCGCTAAAAAAAATTAACCATATACCTTGTAACAACCTTTCTGTACATAAATACATATATGTATATCTACCCAGCGGGAAAACTCAGAAGACATTCTTACTTCAGGCTTCTTTAAAGGCCTGGTTAAAAATATTTTTTATTCAATTACTATTCTTATCTAACGGGGGGAAAAAACCTCATAGAAGGCCTCGGCTCTTTCTTATGAAAGATAAAATACGCATGCCACATTCGCTTCTATAAGAAGGGAGTAGAGAAGGAGAATCATATTTTGTATTGTTTTTATGAACTTGCAGAAGCAAAATAATTATTTGTTTGCTCCTGTTGCTATTCTTATGTACCTGCTAAAGAAGCGAGAGCGGAAGGCCTTCTTCGCAATGACAACGGGTGTAAAAAATATATGAGAATTAAATGGATCGAGCAGGCCTTGTATATCTTCTAGGCGCATTAAAATACGTATGTTTGTGTGCTTGCTTATTTATCTGTTCTCCATAAACTACTGATGCGATTTTCCTTAAATGTTCAAGTTAATTTTCTGAATAATTTTTTTATTCTTTTTGTAAATTTTCAAGTGGGCTTCAATAAAAGTTTTCGAATTCGAAACGAATAAGTTGGTTATCATTGGGCGTGGATAACTTTATTTTCTTATATTCGTAGAATGGTAACTTTTAAATTTAGTACAAATTGCTTGTTATCAATACACGAGGTATGTTTTAACAATATTTTACTAACTTTCTTTTAAAGGGCGTAGCGAAGCGCACCGGGTTAAGCTTGTTGACAATAAAAGTTAAAAACAAACATAGAAAGCAAAAAAAAAACGTTTTGAGTTTTATGTCATTTCAAGTTTAATTGGATTTTTATGCAAAACAATTTTCTAAATGGTTTTCTTTTTCAATGTTGCATAAAAAACAAAAAAAAAACAAAGTATAATTACAAAATCGCTAAAAGTTGCCAGGGGGGAAAAACGAATGCGAAAATGTGAATAAATTTATTTTTTTGTTCTAATGAAATATGTTCATGTGATTTGAATTGAATGTTAACATACAAAATAAGGACTACAAAAGCATTAGCAATAATAAAAAACAACAATATAAAAAACAAGGCATAGTGCTATATTCGGCTATACCAAATCTTATATACCCTTCACCATGGTGCGATAAGAACAGAAACATAAATAAAAAACCGTTCTTTACACTGAAAAAATTATCTTCACAGATCCAATGAAATTTACATTAAAATTCAACCGATGTAACCCTTCATTGGATTAATGAAGGATTAATAAAATCAATGACAAAATGTTCATTGATTTTATGAATCCTCATTGAAAAAATGGATAAAATAAACGTTTGTCATAAAACTAATGCAAAATTTTCATTGATTTTATGAAACATTTCATTAATCCAATGAAGGGTTACATAGGTTGAATTTTAATGTAAATTTCATTGGATCTGTGAAGAAAATTTTTTCAGTGTAGATATAAATAAAACTATAATGTGCCACGCCCACTTCTCTAATCCCGCGCTAAGAAAGATGCTCGTTCTTTGTTGGAAAACTTTGCCTCTTGCTGTTCTTCATAGCTTGTATTGGATGCGCCACGCCCACTTCACCAATCCCGCTCACATTTCGTCGGATGTTGTGTATTGATAACGGAGATGGTACCTAATTTAGTAGCGTTGGCTGTTTCCGTTCTCTAGATGCACAGAAATCTATAATGTCGCCCACTTTTCCAATCTCGTCCATTATTTTTTAGCAGTTATATGTATATTGATAACCCACCCATGTATGTGTTACAAATTTGGACAATTTTTCTCTCACCGTTCTATAAATATAAATAAATCTTTTTTTTACCACATCCACTTATCTACTGCGGCTCACATTTCGTCGGATGTTGTCTTTTGATAAGAAAGTTGCTCGTACTTTGTTCGGAAACTTTGCTTCTTGATTATCTCCAGATGTACCGAAATCTATAATGAGCCGTGCCACGCCCACTTCACCAATCCTGCCCACATTCTGTCGGATGTTTTGTTTGGAAACTTTAGCTCCTTTCGTTTTCTAGACATACAGAAATTCATAAGGTCCTTGTATGGGAAGTGCCACGCCCACTTCCCAATCCCGCCCATATTAGAGATGTTATGTATTAATAACAAAGATACTTGTACATATTTTGGAAACTGTGGCTACGACTGTTCTGCAGATATATAGAAAAATGGAATAAAAAAACAACAACAAGGGATTTACGGTTGGAATTAAAGGAAGTCGTAGGTTTTTTTTTATTATATAACAGTTATTTATGGACCGTTCTGGCTAAGTTTCAATAGCAAACTTTAGCGGAGTATATGTGACAAAAATATAAGACAAGCTAGTCACCATCATTTTTAGGGTCTTTGGAAACCCTATTTCAAGGTACATATGGACAGACGGACATACGTATCAACTTCGCTACACATATCGCTCATTTGCTGCAAGACCGGCATAACTCAAAAAATTAAATTTTGGAGTTAGAGATGCAGAATTGTTCGCTTTGTTTTTCTTTATATTGTGTATTAAATTCATCTTTATATCTTTTATACTTTCCCAGTTTGAAGAGAATGTGTCATCTTTTTTTCTAAGTAGTTAGAGCAAATCAAAAACTTTTAATGCGTTTATTTCGAAATGGATTTTTTTGAGTTATGCCGGTCTTGCAGCAAATGAGCGATATATGTTTTATAGGGTCTAATATCAATATTGTTGAATTCAAAAACGTAATAACAATCTTATGTTTACCCTTTAACCTCCGGTGTAGGGAAGAAAAAAACAATCGAAAATATTTTGTAATTTAACTAAAATATTTTGCAGTGCAATTGATTTTTAACGAATTACAGACGCGTTAAATGAACTAGAAATTGAAATTATTGTCTAACTTGTAATCTTCTTTTTCTGTAATTTGTTCGCTAACGAAATGTCATTAAAAAATTCGAAAATTTCTTTTAAGAATATTCTATTTAATTACAATTAATTTGTTTTACTTTTGTCTGGCAGCTAAGTAAATGTATAAGTTTAAATTACAAAATATTTAAATTAAATTTGATTAGAATTCGTTAATTTAATAAAGAATAATATGTAAACATTTTAAGTTTTAAGTCAAAAACTGGGCTGGACTTTAAAATAAATTAGAATTTTATTAAGGCACTTTTACACAATATTTATTTAGCAGTGTACTTGTTAAATTTCCCACTGCAAAATTCATACATGTCGTGTAAAAGCAAAAATAAATTTGCTTTTGTACCACACCTAAACGACAAGTCTCTTCTGCACTTCATTTGACATTTCTCTATTTCCGACTATCTCAATTTGAACCATGGAAAGATACACAATCGAGCAACGCCTTAAAGTTATTCAGGCTTATTATGAAAATGGGCGTTCTAATCAAACTGCACTCGTGCACTTCGTGAGTTTTTCGGTCATTTTAACCGTCCAAAATATGGGTACAATTGGAAAAATCGTGTAAAAATTTGAGCACACCGGTTTTGTAGGAGATGTGAAAACACTCGCGTACTGCAGAAAATATTGCTGCTGTTCGCGATAGTGTGGCTGAAAAGCCGTCCACCTCAACTCGTCGTCGTACCCAACAATTGCACCTTTAACGCTCGTCGTTGATGAACATTATGCATAAAGACTTGCATTTACACGCTTACAAGTTGCAATTAACTCAAGAACTAAAGCCTCTTAACGATTCCAAACTTCGTCAATGATCAGAATGGTGGCAAAAAATGGAAACAGTGGATGATCCACATTTTCACCTCAGTGTTTTCGCCAATAAGCGAAAATGCACCCACAAAGAGTGACTGTTTGGTGCGGTTTGTACGCTGGCGGCATCTTTGGGCCGTAGTTTTCCCAAAATGAGGCCGGTCAGGCAGTTACTGTGAATGGTGTTCGCTATCGTGAGATGATAACGAACTTTTTATGACCCAAATTGAAATTTGCGCAACAAATTTAATGGCCGTGTTGTTTCACGTGGTGGCGATGTAAATTTTCCACAAAGAGCTTGTGATTTGACACCGTTGGACTTCTTTCTTTGGGGTAATAATTTTATTTGAAAGAAAAGCTGTACGGCATAGAACCTCAATTATGACTCAGCGTCATCGAAAATTTGGACCAACGGATGGAGGTGTGCCACTGAGGTCGCGGCGGCCATTTTGCCGATATTTTGTTCCATACATAATTGAACCATACCAATATTATAATAATAAAAAGAAATGACAATAACTTCATAAATAATTTGTATTTTATTCAAAATCATCATCGGCCCTTAAAATTTAACAACCCGATATCAGCTCGAATTAGTAGTCTAACATTTTTCAATTTGAACGTGTTCTATTTTAAACTGGCAAACCATCTGACAGCTTTAATGCAAGCAATTTGTGGTGGCATATATACATTATTTGTTTTCACGTATTCTTTTTTAACCCTAGAATACTAACGTACGTAAATTTTAGTTTTAGTCGCTTTTTTTCAAATTATTGCTACGCAAGCGTGTAGCTGCCTAACGTTACCACAATTTACGTGGCGTTAGTATTAACATGTTAAAAAATATCGTTATGATTTTAAGGTTAAAAAAAACCAGCTGAAATACAATTAAAAGTGAATGGAAATACAAATCAGTACATAATTTGCCGTTATGCACGATTTTTTATTATGCGAGATAAAACCAATATAAACCTTCTTTATTTATTAATTTTGACAGACATGTGCAATTACATTTGAATTTTACATCCGACAGAGTCTATGCAAAATACATATCGCGTAAAAGTGCATTAAGCTGGATTTACATTGTGACTTTTTTGGTTAGGAAAATAGGCATATGGGGTATATAAGTTGATATTGCTGGTACTCTAAGCGTTTATTGTGAAACATTGGTACAACGATGCAAATGATTTACATGAGTACCTCCGATAAACGGGTAATAAAAAATGCGTTTTCCAACCGGACCTGTATGTGAGAGCAACCACCACTCACAAGTAGCAGTTAGATTGTATAACTCGGTAGAATAAAACACTTTACCCTTCTTAAGGTGCTACCTAACCAGTGTTGCCAGTGCTACACATTTCTTTCAAAAAAGTAACATCTTTCGTCAAAAGTTACATATTCATATATTCGTTGAATGATATAATTTTGAATGGTATAATTTTGTAATTTATATCAAATATACATATATTTTTGATTTGTTTTTTATTTAAGCTAACAGAGCCTAAGGTTAATTAATGTAAATAAAAATCAATTTTTTATTACAGTTTTCCCGACGTTTCGTCGACTTTTTCAAGGGAGCGTCTATTTAAAATTTTTAAAAAATATGTAAATTAACATGAATACAAATAAATTACATTAAAAAAGTTAAACTTGCAATATGAGCTTTTCACATTAAATTTCTCCTTTTACATGTAACATTAAACATATAAAACATAAAATATTAATTTAAAGTTTAACACATATCAAAACAAGTATCACTGTAACGATTTAGTAATAGCAACCCTATAATTTGCGCTAATATTGTTAGTGTCTTCTTTGACATTCATCGTTTTCTTTATGTTTTCTTGTATCCTTAGACTTTCAATTGTAAATCTCTTCTTATCCCCCCTTACTTTATCTAGTATTCGCACCCCCTCAAAATCAATTTTATGGTGTGTATTTAAAATGTGTGTTGATAATGCTGTCGTTTCTTTTTTCCTTTGTATATCCATCATATGTTCTCCCATTCTAGTTTCAAGGGATCGTTTTGTTGCTCCAATGTATATGAGTTCGCAACTTTGTTCGTTTTTCCCTTTACATTGTAATTCGTACACAATGTTGTTTTGTTGTTGTTTGTCTATTGGAGCTTTTATTGCAGAGAATATGGTGCTAAGTGTTTTATTGGGTTTATAAGCAAAGCTTATATTATTTGTTTCTATTGACGTTCGTATCGTTTTATTATCAGTGAGGCCAGGGATGTATTTTACACTGTAAAAGTATTTTTGTTCTTTTTCTATATTAGTGGTGTTATTATCATTTTTGTTTTTTATTTGCGTAATTGTGTCTTCTATTAGTGTTGATATAAGTTTTTTTGGGAAACTATTGCTTTTAAGGATATTGAAAACTATATTTTTGTTTTTAGTGTGAAAAAGTTCATCGCTTATGTGTAAAATCCTGGAGATGAACTTTTTAGCAGTGTTAATTATTTGATTTTTCGGTTGAGTTGCGTGGAAATTCATTATCCTTCCTGATGAGGTCTCCTTAGCGAACCAGTAAAATTTATGGAATTTTTCCTTCGAATTAGTTTGGTGTCCAGATACGCTATTTCCTGATTTTTCTCCCTTTCAATTGTAAATTGTATCTTAGGATGATACTTGTTAAATGTGGACAAAATTTCTTCTTGGTAATCTGATTTGATGATCGCTAAGATATCATCTACATATTTAACTTTGTATTTGATAAAAATGTTCTTATTTTTCAATTCTTTTCTCGCACTGTTAAGCAGGTTGTCAAGTATTATGTCTGCGATTGTAAGGGATAGTGGGTTGCCCATGGGCATGCCAAAAATTTGGTTATATATTTTATCTTTGTATATAAAATAATTATTATCATTAAGACAAAATTGGAGAATTTTAAGAAATTGAGAGCTTGACATTTTTGTGTAATTTTTTATTACGTTCCATTTTCCCATTATTGTTCTTATTGCCGTTCTAACTGGAATGTTAGTAAATAATGAGATGACATCAAATGATACAATTGTTTCCGATCTATCAAGTTTTATGTTGGTTAGTTGTTTTTTAACTTCTATTGATTTTTTTATGTTATACGTTTCAGAGATTAAATGTTTTAAAATTATTCCAATGTATTTAGACATGTGGTAGCACGGTACCTGGACTGATGACACAATAGGTTGAAGGGGGGTATCAGGTTTGTGAATTTTTGGTAACCCGTAAATTCTGGATGCCGTAGCGGCGGAACAAAAAAGTTGGCGTTTTTGCCAAGAGTCTATATGGTTGTTTTTAAATAAATCTGAAACAATGTTGTTGTTTTGTTTCTGTAGTTCCAATGTAGGGTCTACTCTTATAGTTTTATATGTGTTTTTGTCTTCTAGTAGTACTTCCATCTTCTTTTCGTATTCGTTTATATTTTTATTCCATATTTCAGTGATTTTAACAAGAAAACAAATTCATTTATTGAACAAAAACATAACTTAGAATAACTGCCTGTTTTTAGAAAATGAAACTAAAATTTCGTGTGGGATTTAAGAGTAAAAACAAAACACATTTTCTTTTTTTCAATATAATTCTTCACACGAAAATTTGTTTTCATTTTCAAAATAAACAGGCAGTTAATATAAATAAACGTGAGCAAACGGTGTTCAGTCTATATAAGTTTCTTTCCCAAGACGAATTGGAAAATGGAAGTATAAAACTTAAACATATTGCTTTTTAAAACTTCTTAGCAATGGTTAATTCGCAGTGTTTTTAAGATTAAACATTTAAATCGAGACTCAGGGCCAATGTCTCCTGGTTTAGAAGCGCGTAATTATGCCATTATTTGCGCTTATCAATAAAATTGGTAATATAAGAAAATCTTTTTTATAAATCAGTTCAATCCTTTTGATTGAAAGATTAGGCTTCGATTGAATATGGGTAATTCCATGTCAAATCGACCAAGAGTGGAACACGACCCCTTTTTGTTTTAATGAAATTTGGTGAGAAGGTTCATTTTATCTTATAAGGAACATGTATGAACGAAATTTTTTTCGAAAGTTATGTCATATTCCAGATGTCATAATTTCGCCGAATTTGCCAAATGTGTTGAGCTTATTTCTTCAATATCGCCAAAACTACTTGACATACAAAGATTTTTTTTTTTTTTTTAATTTATTTTTATTATTGAATCTTTCTTATCGAAATTTACAATATGTATTCAAATCTTAATTCTACTTGTTGTTTATTAGTTGTTGCCAGTGTAACCACTAACTGCTGTATTCAAATTTTAAAAATGTCTTCTAGTTAGGCTCAAAGTATCGGTACTTTTTAGCCTCTGGTGACCTTCGAACTGAAGCAGACCCCAAGCGAGGTAGTTAGGGTGGGCCATTAGTTTATCGATGTAACTTATTGAATATTTTTTAATTTCCTCCTGGATAGTGGGGACGTTGAGATCTCTGTGGATAATATAAGTACGTATATACCATGGGGCGCAGACAATTTGTCGTAATATTCTAGACTGTCTTCTTTGAAGCTTTTGGATGTTAGATGCGCATGCAGTACCCCATAATTGGATGCCATATGTCCATATTGGTTTTATGATGGACTTGTATAAGAGAATTTTGTTGTCTAAGGACAAGTTTGAGTTTCGACCGAGAAGCCAATGTAGTTGAGCTGCTTTAAGTTTCATAGCCGTTATTTTCGCTTCAATATGACGCGACCAGGTCAAGCGCCTATCTATATGAATTCCCAAGTACTAAACATGGTTTTCTACCGGAACAGTGATGATATTTATTTCTACAGCTGGGCACGTTTGTCTTCTGAGCGTGAAAGTTAAGTGAGCACATTTAGCCGGGTTAACTTGTATTCATAATTTTTCTAGCCAGGCCTCTAGTTCAATGATGTGGGACTGCAGATTTTGCGATGCGACTTTTGGGTCATGGTTAACGCTAATAAATGCTGTGTCGTCTGCAAATGTAGAGGTATGCGTGCTCAGGTTTGTTGGCATATCCGCTGCGTATATTATATATAGAAGCGGTCCTAATATGCTGCCTTGGGGGACACCAGCAGTAATTTTCTTGAGGGGGGAGTATTTATTTTGCGACCTTGCACTTGTTCTATTGTACCATGTTTCGCTCTGAATCCGAACTGGTGATCCGGGGTGATGTCGTGTTCATTTAGATGAGGAGTTATACTTAAAACGAATATTTTTTAGAAAATCTTCGATAGGATTGACAATAAGCTTATTGGTCTGTACGACGCAACCTGGCTAGCATATTTTCCTGGCTTGGGAATCATAACAATTATAGACCTCTTCCATGAGGATGGGAAGTATCCGACTCTTAATATAGCGTTAAAAATGAGCAGCAAGATTCTGGAAGCAGACGATGGTAGGTTTCAGGTCAGGTCCGGGAGATTTTCTAATATTCACTTTTTCTATTGCAGATTTTACTTGAGTTATGTTAAATTTTAATGGATGGTTTACCTTATCAGGAATGATTGGACGACAGGAACAAGTATGTGCATCATGCGGCGTGAAAACTTTCTCAAGGTGGCCCGCGAAAGCGTTTAATTTTTCATCTGTGTTTTTGGCCCAAGTGCGGTTTTCCAGTCTTAATGGAGATTCTTGGGTTATAGGGCATTTCATATGACGTACAGCCTTCCATAAGCTATAATTGGAGTTTTTTGTGGCGTCTAGGCTGTTTAGATAGCCTTCTATTGCAGACTCGTGGTTCTGTCTCAATTTGTTGCGAAGAGTGGTCAGGCATTATTGTAGTTGGGCCTTAGTGGTTGGGGAACGACTGTTTTGCCATTGTCTTCTTAACTTCCTTTTTTCTCTGATAAGGGTCTCTATATCCGTCGATGTATTGTAAGGAATGCACTGTGATAGGTGAGAGCTCACATACATTTTATACTTTAACCAATTTGTGTTACATACAAAGATGATTTTAATGTCATTGGGATAAGGGTCTCTATATCCGTCGATGTATTGTAAGGAATGCACTGTGATAGGTGAGAGCTCACATACATTTTATACTTTAACCAATTTGTGTTACATACAAAGATGATTTTAATGTCATTGGGACTACAAACCATATGTTGAGAAAGGTTTGACGCGATTTGAGGTATGAATTCATGTTACGTCAGGCCTTTAAAAGTAGCGAAAAATGTAACAACTGTTATCGAACGGTATCACTGTATAAGCCCCCTGCTGCGGTCGTGAGGCAACAAGCATCTGTTGATTAGCAACAGAGCCAATTTCCTCAATACTGGCGGAAAATCAGCCCTTGAAGCTAACTTTCTAACCCGCGACTTTGGGTTTAAAAAAACAACTATCACGTAATCCCCACAAAGGGTCCTTACTAATAGTCTAGTTCGAACCCGAGTTCCAAGGACTCCTAACTCCCATGGTACCAGATAGAAACTCTGGTCAGCCGCGATTCCAAACTTGAGGTTTTGACTGCAGCAGTTTTCTCCAGCGAATGTAAAACTTAAAGTTTAAATATCCTTAGAATGTCTCCATACATAACCCCGTGGAGGGGGGAGAGGTTTAACATTATTACAACATAAATTAATTAAAAATACTGGCCAATAGTTGCTAATATCTTGTTCCATATTTCTGGGCCAAAGGGGATTACTTCATTTTTAAATACCAAGAACCAATCAAGTTAATTTCGAAAATCCTGTTGTTAAGTGAAGCGTATTCCGGTCATACTGTTCTTGATAATAAGGCAGACAAGGCAAATTATCCTAAATATTTTTGTCTAAATAGCATTAAACTGAACTTTCACCATGTGGTCATGAGTGTGTTCGCAAATTCAGGCCGTTTTTTTGGCCAAAGCTCACTTTAACCTTTTAGCGAACACCAAGTCCTGGCCAGGCATTTTTGACTTTTTTCCAGTTTTTTTTATTATAATTATTAAATATATTAGAACGAAACTCAAAGTGTTTTTTAAAAGAAACTGAGAAAAAAGTGTAAATTTAAACGCCGTGGGCATGGCTATTGGCCAAATAAAAATGTTGTGCATATTGTATCCACCAGGGCCTGGCCAGGCCCTGGCGTATTATGTATGAACTGCAGTAAATAAAATCAAAATGAAACGTTTCAAAAAGCATACGCAACACATAAGAATTCTTTCTTTACGTTTTTTCGAAGAATTATTCTATTTCCTAACAAAATGTTTTTGCTATAGCCATAAAACTCCATACATATAAAAGTAGTCCCAGGTAGTGCTGGGAAACTATCGATAGTCTTAAACTATGGAAAATATCGATAGGAAAAATATCAATATCGATATTAAATATTATTAATCAAAATACAGCTATGAAGACTAGAATGGACCATCAATGAATTGAAAATTTATTTCATAAAGGAAACCAGTTCATATGGTCCCCATACGAAAAATTTAGTTTTCTCGAAAACCTACTCTAGAACAGACGGACGGACAGCCAGACGGACAGCCAGACGGACATGAAGTCTAAGATTAAAAAAACGGAATTGGATTGGATTACATCCTAATTGGTTCAGTTTTTTAATCTTGGACTTCATGTCCGACTGGCTGTCCGTCCGTCTGTTATAGAGTCGGTTTTCGAGAAAATTTAATTTTTCGTATGGGGACCATATGAAGGGTTGGAGATAAAGGATAAGTTTTTTCTAGAGAAATATTGAGAATACAAAAATAATGGGGTTTGCTCATACATTTTGCATCTCTAGGGGTGACTCCTCAGTAGTTACGGGCATTTTTCTCTCCATTTAGCCCAAATTTCATTCTCACAGATTTCAATGTGCGTGCGGCACTTCAATTTTCAACCGATCGAGCTCATATTTTTACCAAATTGTTTTTTACCCTAACCTAACACAAAGCTGGTCTACTTTTTTGGAAAATCAAAAAAAAAAAAAAATATACCACTCTAATAACGACATGTTACAGCAAACGCAGTTTTTTGCCGAAAGTTTTTACCAGCTATTATTAATTCGCGCAGAATTACAGCAATGTATACAAACAAAAAGAATGGTATGTGGTATGGATTGATTAGCTGTGCTTTTTTACTACTAACTTAAGTCCTTTATGCCGGAATTTGTATATGTTTACATAGGGACTTAAATGTCACATAGTTTTATGATGTTGTAAAAATAATCCAATAAAAATGCAATTGCAATTGCAAGCATAGGATAAAACAATGAACGACCATTAGAAGAAAAGTCCGCTAGATTGATTACCTTTTGGGTTGAGAATCAAAAACAATTTAGAATATTATCTAAAGTTACAATGAAATATCTTATAGTCCCTATTACTTTGGTTTCTTCAGAAAGGTTCTTATCAGCATCACAATTTTTAAAAACAGTCATCTAAAATAAAGTGGATACATACATACATACGTCTCATACGTTCAATAATGTGATAAAAACAACGAACTGTAGCCTGATAAAAAACTAGTTAAAGTTTTTCTACTTAAGGACAAACATTCAGTCGATAGTTATATCGATATATCGATAGTGAAATCTGAACTATCGATAAATATATAATATTATTCCCAGCCAGGCCCTGGGGTTCGTTTGAGTAAAATCATTTTGATGTTTGCTTAAGGGTTAAACGATTTTTTTTTCGTTTATCCCGACTTCCAAGCAAATATAGATCATTCATTATCTTGCTGCCATGGACATTCGCTTTGGTAGCCTTTCAACTACTTTTAGCTTTAATCACGTGGTACCTTTTTTTCTGTCTTTTGATTCAAACTTGCTGCTCGCAAAATGGTTTCAAATAACTGCTTAATGCAGTTATGCTTGCAATTCTAGCTTAGCTGGACGGTTTTGTTCTCCTCGGCAAAATGACAACTTCTAAGCCGTACACCCATCCCTCAAATGCTCCTTTGTTGACGTAAAACTCAACATTTTCGAAGCCAACTAAAAATATTTTTGTTTAACGGTTAATTCATTCTATAAACAAGGGGATATAATATACAAAAAATGTTTCCATATTCGTTATAGACTCTGAAACCATCCAACCGATGTGCCCCAAAACGGTTTCATAAGAAATGCAATTTTCTGAAGATGGAATCTATTTAAACCTAGGGCCATGTCGGGGGTTAAGGGGCGATTTCTGCCGCTCCGAAACTAACCATCAGATGTTAATGCAATTTTAATCATAGAGAGATCCCTACTTTATGTTCACACTAGCTATAATTAAAAAAAAAAAAAAAAATAGGATCATGAGGGCAGGTAATGGGCGATTTCTGCCTCTCCGAAACTATCTACAAAATTCTATTGAAATTTTAAAGAGAGATAAATTCCTAATTATATGGACACACTATTTATTGTTTAAGAAATAGGACCACGAGCTTAGGTAGTGGACAATTTCTGCCTCTCCGAAACTATCCAACAGATTTTAATAAACTTTTTAAGATTGATATATTTAAAAAAAAATGAAATAGGATGACGAGGGGCGGTAGGGGGAAATATTCGAATGAAATTTAAAACATAGATAGATCCCTAATTAGACAGACACATAAGTTGTGAATGTTTTAAAAATGGCACTACAAGAAGGAAATCGTAGTAGCTAAGGCCGGGTATTTTCTAGTTGAGAATAAATTACTGATTTTTTTTCTATAATATTGAAGACACTTACCATGTGTCTAAGTAATTAAAGATTCAAAACATTAATTCAGCCTTTTTATTTTAAAGATTTTAGTAAAACTCTTGGATTTGTCAATGATCGGCCAGTGTAGCTCGTTCCTTTAGTTTAAATAATTATCGTATTAATTGTTAAAAGAGGATTGAGGTACTGCTGACTAAAATAATTTAACTTTTTATACCCACACCACAATAGTGGAGAGGGTATAATGTATTTATGCTGGTGTGTGTAACGCCTTAAAAAAGGTCCTAGGACCACCTTAAAGTATACCGATCTACTAAGAATCACTTTCTGTGTCGAACTGACGATGTCCGTCCGGATGGCTGGCTGGCTGTCCATGTAACCTTGTGCGCAAAGTACAGGTCGCAATTTTGGAGATAATTTGATAAATTTGGGTCATGGGTTCTTATTGGCACAAGGACCAAGCCTATTGAAAATGGGCCGAATCGTAGGATCACGAGGGAAGATAGGGGGAAATTGCTTCCTCTCAGAAACTATCAAACCGATTTAAATGAAATTTAAAACATTGATAGATCCATATCTATAGGGATACATTAGCTATACAGTTTTTAAAAAATAGGACCACAATGGGAGGCAATTCCTGCCTCTCACAAACTTTCAAACCGATTTTCATGAAGTTTATAAACATAGATAAATCCATATTTACATGGACGCATAAGCATGATGTGTTTTTAAATACTGTGGTGTAGGGTAACATATGGTCGGGCTTGACCGACTATACTTTCTTACTTGTTTTTAATTATTAAAGATTTTCCTTGACTTTACTGTTGTATTTTTCTAAATTTTAAAACATGTTATTGTTTTACCAAGTTTTTACAATTGAAGGACTTAGGAAAGTTTATGGTTTCGATTCTAATTGAAGTTCTACGTCATGTTATAAAGTGAGACTCCATTTGAGGTCCTACTTGCGATATTTCATTCTTTTAAATATTCAGAGATTTTTCTTTTAAGTAACGACTTCTAAGTAACAATTGATGAGTTTTAAAGCTTTTGCTTATCATATTTTCTTAAATTCAAACGATGCTTAAAACACACTAAATACTGAATATAATTTTGAACATATCAGTCTACCTTTTTATCCTCTCATACACATAATAGTGTTTTAAAACAAATTGAAAACTTTAAACAGCCTCAAGTGGTTTTCTAGTCGATTGCAAAATAAATTGAAATATTTTACAATTGTACAAATATTACCGAAAAAAAAAATTACATCCTAAAAACCCAAAAAAAAAAAAAAAAAAAAAATTGCCAACAATGAAAGTTTTTATTGTATTGTAGTTTATAAAATTTTTCGTAAATTCAATATCAAAACAGCTCATCAATTTTGCTAAAGAGTTCAATGCAGCAAAACAGCAAGTGTTGCAATTTTTCCAAAACAAAAAAAAAAAATATCTATAAAAAAAAAGAAAAAACCTTCAACAACAGACACTCTGCTGTACCGAAACAGACTAAATAGTAGTAAAAACTCTAAAGGATTGTAAAATTTGTTATAGGTTAAGTTTGATGCCAAATTGTGTATTTGTGGTGGCATTTAAACAAATTGCATATAAATTCTGTTGCCCCTTGTTTTCCTCTCCGCAGCAAATTGTACCATTCTGTGTATTGGGTTGGCTATTAAGCATGATCTAATTTTGAATACTTTTGATAGTAATTGCGAAAAAGGGTTTTAATTATAATCACAATTGAAAATGTGTTAATACTGTTTTAAACGGAAATTTAGTTGGCGAGTTATTTTGTTAAACAGAAAATAAAAATACAAATAAAACTTAATTGGATTTTTCATTTTAAAGGTGCCCTTAAGCATGATAAATTGCAATTTTATAATGGTGGTTTTTGTTTTCAAAGAATCTTCTCTATTGTAAAGAATTTATCTATTACTGAATTATTTAGCTTTTTGAAATTACTGCAAAGCAACAAACAAGGAATAATTTCATTGGCAGTAACATTTTAATAGCAAGAAAAAATATTTATGAAAAAAAACATCCGAAACTTAAAACAAGTAACCGAGCTAAAAACCTAAATAAAACGAAAAATAGTTCCTTATCCGGAATAAGAACGGGGGTAAATCTAAGAAACTGAAAGGGGGAAAAACAAGAAATTTAAAAAAAAATCTGAACCTTATAATTCAGCTTCTAGCTTAACCCTACGGTCAATAACCAACACAATATACGTTAGTCATGTAGATTTTTGCACTTTGACATTAGAAAATATTGTTTCTAATCCAATTGTATTACAAAATAGGCCAATAATAAATTTTCGTATATAAAAATATTCAAATTATGTAGATTTTTGTTTTAAATCACTTTGTCTACTATCGCAAAGCCATTTGTAGATATCAAAAGAAGTCGCTAAAGTAAACACATAGCAATTTTTTTGTTCTTCTTTGATTACGGAGATTTTTTAAAATTGTTGTATCTTTTAAATACTTTAAGCATTTGCTTGTTTTTCTTACATATGCATGTAGGTCGGTTTGTAGAAGTACCCTACCCTTGTAGGTATAATAAAGAAATAATTGAGAGAGTTTTAGCGGAACATTTTGTAGCGCTTGTGGAATTTAAATTTAAAATTAGGTAAGAATGTCGCGTAAAGTGAAGTTTCTATCATAAAGCCAATACAAATATTTATCAGATGAAAAATAGCTTAATATAACTGATATTTTTTTGACGATATCGTGGATGATGAACAGTTGTCTGAAAGAGTAGACGGTGAAACACTATATACTGGAAATATAATATGTCTAATGCTGATATTTACGATGAGTCTTCAGTTGAAAGTGATACCGAAGTAAATATTTTGCCGTGTGGCAAAAGCACAATTTGTTATCCCATCAAAACAAGAAGCCTTAATATTCTACGACAACGTTGTGGGCCTGCCCGATCAACGGAATTGCTTTCAAAAGCTTAAACTTGAGAGTAAATATGGTGGACATAATAGTGCGTCAGACAAACAAAAAAGCAGATGCCACATATGCGGTCCATATTGGAACTAACCCAAGAAAACCATGACTTAATTGGAAATATGTAACAGTAAATTAAATGTATGCATTTACTGACATTTTAATAATGACAGGTGCAAATCATTCATGTAATGATAACACAGTGTTACAAAATTGAATGAAATAGAAAAACCTGGGACCGGATATTATTTTTCTTGTAGGGCTTGTCGACCAAAACAAGATTCCAATAGTGAAATATACCGGACACCTCCAAAATCTGGATTTACGGGTAAAAAACCGGTTTTTGTACCTTTGTGCACTTATAAGCCTGTAATTTTGTTGATAATGATCCGATTTTTAATTTCTTACTAGATTTGGAAAGAAGAAACTGAGATCTTTCGAACAGTGTATAATTTATTTAAGAAAACTGGAGAAACTTGGGTGTTATTGTCGAGCAAACACAAATTTTGTAGATTTTTCAAAAAAATTTCAAATTTAGTGACGTTTTTATACATTATTTTCTTAAGAAACTATAATACTATTGAGTTTATTCAAAAAGTACGTTTATTAACGATTACAACGCATATTTGGGTTTAAACATAGATAAGTAGTTGACTGAGTTATTTAACTTTTCATGAAAAAAAAAAACTTTTAAACATTTTATAAAAATTTTATTAATCAATTAATCAATGTTATCCTAAACACAAAAAAAATTTGTAATGAGAGTTTAAGTCATTCAAAAATTTGGTTTTTTTTTCGTGTTCTTTTTACGCACTTTCTTTAAAATTACAAATCACTGTTAGCCTAAACACAACTTAGATTTACAACAAATATTTGTAATGAGAGCTTTACTCATGTAAAATTATTGTTTTTTTTTTAATATGACGTTTTGTTAATGTCTTCTTTTTCACTTTGAATCTGTGTATTAAAAAAAAACGTTTGCAATTTAATAAAAATCGTGTGCAATTTAAATTAAAATTATACACAAAATGTTTGACAATTGTACCAAATTTTTGGCTTATTTACTGATATCAGTCACCGGCGTGATTTTAAAAACAATACAGTTTTAAAACACGCAAAAACATTAAGTACGCAAATGTTGTAACTGCTACAAAACCGATACCTGTAAGTTATGATCTACCGACAACGAGCAAATCTGTCGATATAACAGAAAAAGATTTTGAACAAAGAAAGTTCCTTCCATCCAGGTCTACAACAACGGAGCGGCATATTTTGTCAAATGCTGATTTCTACGATCTTGTTCGCGAATTACACTTGTCAAAGCGGCAATCTGAAGTCCTTTGGTCGCGATTAAAACAATAGAATTTTCTGGAAAAGGGTTTCGTTATAACATCTGGTAGAACAAGTTACCGGACTTGGTTACTTGAAGAAAGATTAAAGACTATTTCCAATGACAGTGATCTTGTGTATTGCGTTGATGTACCGAAACTATTTTCGGCATTAAATCACAATTATAATGCAGATGAATGGCGACTTTTTATTGATGGTTCATTTAAAAGTAAATTTTCTTATAAAAATTTATGACTTTATTTTTATTAATTTAAGATTTGTAATGTAATATGACGTGCGCCGAATCGTTATGATCGCAAGCTATGGCCATCTCGCGAGTCACATAGAAAAGGCAGCAAAAACATTTTAAATTACCATTTAGTTAAAGTTAAGGACGTTATTCCGGCACCACTGCATCTTAAACTGGGATACATGAAACAATTTGTAAAAAATTAGATGTAAACGGCGATGCTTTTTGTCATCTTTGTCATAATTTTAATTTAAATTGCACACGATTTTTATTAAATTGCAAACGTTTCTTTAAATACACAGATTCAAAGTGAAAAAGAAGACATTAACAAAACGTCATATTAAAAAAAAAAAACAATAATTTTACATGAGTAAAGCTCTCATTACAAATATTTGTTGTAAATCTAAGCTGTGTTTAGGCTAACAGTGATTTGTAATTTTAAAGAAAGTGCGTAAAAAGAACACGAAAAAAAACAATATTTTTGAATGACTTAAACTCTCATTACAAATTTTTTTTGTGTTTAGGATAACATTGGTTAATTGATTAATAAAATTTTTATAAAATGTTTAAAAGTTTATTTTCATGAAAAGTTAAATAACTCAGTCAATTACTTATCTATTTTTAAACCCAAATATGCGTTGTAATTGTTAATAAACGTACTTTTTGAATAAACTCAATAGTATTATAGTTTCTTAAGAAAATAATGTATAAAAACGTCACCAAATTTGAAATTTTTTTGAAAAATCTACAAAATTTGTGTTTGCTCGACAATTACACCCAAATTTCTCCAGTCTTCTTAATCAAATTATATATCGTTCGAAAGATCTCAGTTTCTTCTTTCCAAATCTAGTATGCAATTGATGCAAAATTACAGGCTTATAAGTGCGCAAAGGTACAAAAACCGGTTTTTTACCCGTAAATCCAGATTTTGGAGGTGTCCGGCATATTTCACTATTGGAATCTTGTTTTACTCGACAAGCCCTACAAGAAAAATGATATCCGGTCCCAGGTTTTTTGGACTGTCTCACCGTGTAATACGAAAGATTTATGTGCCATCACATCTTATTCTCTATGTCGAGTAACAATGGTCATTAACAGATTCTGGTCACTGCGACGTTTTATAGGATTTGACGATGTAAACATCCAGTGAATACGAATGCGAATCTAGCCAAATTGGGGATTAAAGTTTTGTGGATTTGTGATGCAAAAAACCAATGGGTTCTGAGATACGACAAGGAAAATGAGTGATAAGGATCTAACAGCTCCAGTCCATGGTAGTTGGTGCACCATCACAATAGGTAATTTTTTTATTACTCTTGATTTAGCGGAACATTTCAATTAGTCGCCACTTTTCATCACGATCTGCTATTTAATGCTGTCAACGCAAGCCGTTAACCCCAAATATAACATTTGTGAAAAATTTAAGGAATAGCACTATTACAAAAAAGCTTTATGAAATACATAACTGAAATTTAGCTCATAGAATAAATTCGAAAAATGAAATGTTTTTTCAATCAAAGTCAAAATAACCGTGGTAATTTGTAAAGAAAAACCAATAAAACTTGTATGGGTACCGTGGTACCCGGTCATTGACTCGCGTAGGTGTCGAATGTTAAAGGCTTTTAAACAAATATATATATTTTTTTCTTTTATAATGTTTTTTAAGCCCTAAATAGCGACGATTTGGAGTTTCATGGCCACATCTTCATTGTGAAAGAATTGCGAGTATTTTTAAATTGAAAAAATTACCCGGGTACCCGGTTATTGACCGTAGGGTTAACTAGAACTTGAAAATAAAACTAAGCGGTGATTAAATTCAATGAAAAACTGATTTAAAGCCTGCCTAACAACAACAAATTCAACTAAGCCCTGAAAAGCAACCAGAGGTAGAACCAAGGCGAATTCATGTAAACGGTGGTGTCGATACTACAACAAGTAACAACACCAAAAACACAACAATGTATTTTGTTGCTGCTTTCGTTGGCCGATATGTCAAAAACACAAGTAACTTTTGACATTCCTCTCTCTAATTTAAAAAAAAAGTAGCACAGCTGTGCTTTCAACGCCACCTGAAAAATGAATTCGCCTTGGGTAGAACCTTGTCTTGAACATAGTTGGGGGTAGGGCACTAAATATTGATTTAAATCAGCAGTGCTCTATCACTATATAAAACTGCAAAAATATTAGTTTACACTCTTTTGTATCAGCTTTAGTGATGATTGCTATTTTTTAACTACCACTAAAAAAATTTAGTGATATTGCAAATTTTTTCACTATCACTAAACACGGGTTGAGTGCAAAACTTATGCACTCAATTTAAATAGTGCAAAATTTGAACTTGCAATCAAAATATAAACATACTCTCACTAAATTTACAAAAATTAGTGGTCATGAAATTCTTGAAGACAAATTCGCAAAATGAAAATTTTTAATAGTTAATTTAGTTATTTTCATTATTATTTTGAGGGAAAACTACAAACAACAAAAAAATCCTATATGATAATAATCAAAAATTTATATATAAAATTATTTTATTCGGATGAAAAATGTAAGAACAATTCTTCTAATCTGAGTATCGACCAAATAATTCAAGTATTTTTTGCAGAAACTTTACTCAATTCTCTTTGAAACTGCATTTGTGTCCATGCGATGAAACATTGCTTCGTGGCATTTAAGTATTGTCTTTACCTTGTGATTTTCTTTTTCTTCCTCTCAATAACAAACTCAAAAAACTGCTTGCAGAAGAAACAACAAACTTTCCTTTCATCTTTCCCCTCTCCCCTTTCAAAATCAAGCTCAAATGTTTTCCATCATATGTTTCATAATGAAAATGTTCTTTCAAGTAACGGAATATTTGTATACCCTTCACCAAAGCTGTAAATATGTAAGTTTGTCATTCCGTTTGTAATTTCGACAATATTGATTTTAGACCCCATAAAGTATATATATTCTGGGTCCTTATGAAGTTAATTTAACGATCTGATGTCCCTCTGACTTGTTGAGTATGCTTCAATATGCTTTCCAGTTATTGAAGACACCGTCGCGTTAAAAAGCACTGCAGAAGTTGGATTCTTAGATTTCGGTGAAATAGATAGTAAGTTAATAAAGAGATTGTTGGAATATTTTGCTTTTAATATGTTTTATATAACGACCTTCAACACTAGTAACAAGAGGTGGTCACACGGAAGAAATTGGAGACTTATACATATATTTGATGCTGATACTGGTTTTTGTTGTCTTAACAAATACCCAATAGCTAAGCAATTGTTTTTTAAGTATAATACGCCTTTGCCTTCGTCTGCTCCAGTAGAGCTCTTAGTCAATTTAAACTTGAAATTGAGTGCAAAATTTTTTACATCACAACATCAAAAAATGATTGCAATAACTTTGCACTAACACTTAGTGTGAGTTGAAACTGCAAAATGAGTGCACTACCCCCATCTATGGTCTAGAACTTTAAGCAAAATTAATTAAGATATAATATGTACTGAGATCTAGAACCTTAACCCTTAAGTGTCCACTTTATCTTTAAAGATACAACCATAAAAAAATTTCCCAAGAGCAAATTTTTTCTGAAATTAAAAAAGAAACTACTCAAGTGTGTTAATGAAATCACTAAAAAGTCATGATAGTTTAAATTTTTTTTTTTTTTAATTAAATCCAAAGTGTTATTAACAACGTAAAATCTCAGATCTGAGCGGAAATTGAGGTCCAGAAAAAATATAAAGTGTCTAGAATATATGTCCAGATGCTATTAGCAATATTAAGCAATGAAATTGGGTGCGTGAGCCCGCCATAAAGCTGTGTACAATGCTTGTTTCTTCAAATCTTGTTTACTTATGCACCGCTTTATTGCTTAGTTTTATTCATATGCTGCGCTTTAAGGAAGCTCATACGTGTTGTTATAAATGGGTTCTCGTGAGATGAGTTTTCTTTGTTCTTTCTCCTTCGCTTTTTCTCAGCGACCTCCTGGGTCTAACTTCCAATCATATCATTTTCTTCTCAAAAGACAGCAGCTGCTATCGTTCGTTTTCCTTAAATCAAAGACCAAGCCTTACTGAGGTAGAAGCTATGTGGCAGAACAGGAACGACACACTCAATCATGACCTTACGACGATCTCCAAACAGGGTCTTACGAATAGGGTCGATTTAAATTCACGTAAGACAAAATATTGTATGTGGACCCACAGACGGTTTAAAGAGTCAGCGTCATCTGTATCCATGGGTTGTATTGACGAATCATACACTCTTGATAAAAATTCAATGTGTTCGTTGAAACCGACATGCTTTTCAAGTGTAGAAAGATGAATTCAGGTGTCTTGTTTTCTTGAAACGGTGCAAGAGCTACTTCCCTCTGTCTGATCTCCTCACTTTAACTATTTAACCGACCAAAAATGGAATACAATTCCTTCAAGATCTATCTTGAAGCGTCTAGATTGGGTGCAAAGGAGTGCGTTGAAGGCCATCAATGACAGTAAGGTACACAGCCCTATTGACTCATTTTACCATCGTTGGAATACCATCAGTGTCATAGTGTCCATGGATACTATGACACAATGTCATAATGTGCGTGGGCATTAAGACACTTTGCAAATGGACATTATGTAATTTTTAAGAATGTCATAAGGTCCATAATTACTAAAGAGAAAGTCCTTGCGCACGGCCAAAGGCCGGCTATGCTTTTGCATTTGTAAGCATGTTGTGGACATTATGACACTCCATAAAGTGTCATTACGTCCACGGACTTTATGACACTGCTCTGATGGGCATAATGACACTTTTAAAAGTGTCATAAAGTCCATGGACACTGTGACACTTTTTGGAGTGTCGTTATAGACGTTATGACATGCCACCTATCGACATTACCATGATAAGTATTCAGCTGAGATGGGCGAACTCATCCCTGAGAAACGGGTGCCTGCTCACATCCATTCGTTTTCGACTGACTAGTGTGTTGCACAACGCATTACACAGAATATTCATTCTTCAGACGAACTAGCCGTATATCGGCTTAAATTTTAAAAAATTCAAACTTAACGTCTACCAACACTACTCCGTCTTTCCTCCTTTTCATAACCTATTTTCTTATACCAACACAATGCATTGCATTAATAGGGGCAACACCTAAGTGTTGGCTCACAGTAAAAAAAAAAAAACAATTGATTATTTTCATTATTTTATTTTTTTTTGTTTTTAACAATTTTATGTACTTGTATAATTATACCCAAACTACAATAGTGGAGAGTGTATTATGCATTTGTGCTGATGTGTGTAACACCTTAATTATTGGTACTAGACCCACCTTAAGGTATAGCGATCGAACTAATAGGCTGGCTATTTGGCGGGCTGGCTGGTTGCGGTGCGCAAAGTATAGGTCGCACAATTGGAGATACTTTGATAAAGTTTGGAACGTAGAATCCTATTGGCACAAGGACCAAGCCGATTGAAAATAGGCCGAATCGTAAGACCACAAGGGAAGATAGGGGGCGATTTCTGCCTCTCAGAAACTATCAAACCGATTTTGTTAAAATTTAAAACATAGATAAACCATATCTATATGGACACGAGGGGAGCTAGGGTGAATTTCTGCCCCTCAAACCGATTTTAATGAAACTTAAACCATTGACAGATCCATATCTATATGGACACATAATCTATAAAGTTTTCCAAAAACAGGGCCACAAGGGTAGGTAGCGGGCAATTTCTGCGTCTCACAAGCTTTCAAACAAATTTTAGTGAACTTTATAAACATAGATAAATCCATATTTATATGGACACATAAACATGATGTGTTTTAAATACTGTGGTGTAGGGTTACATAGGGTCGGGCTTGACCGAATATACTTTCTAACTTGTTTTTTATTCTTTTTGCCAATCAAAATTATTTTTTCAGTGTTGTGAAACCTCAAATCCATGCATTACAGCACTCAGAAAAAAAATTCGATTCGTTCAGAATCGCCTGAAAAAATTCCGAAATAAAATTGCTTTCGAATCGAAATGCCAGAATTAGCCCCCTGAACTAGATTTACTAGAACTGTTCATAAAGTAATCTAAAATTAAACTAGAACTCCATTCATTTAAATATGTTTACTGTAATTATACCCTTCACCTCAGGTGGAAAAGGGTATATATAAATTTGTCATTCCGTTTGTAATTTCTACAATATTGATCTAAGACCCTATAAAGTATATATATTCTGGGTCCTTATGAGGAGATAACTTGATTTAACCATGTCCGTCTGTCCGTTGAAATGGATTTTCCGTAGACCCCATATAAGATGGGGGCCAGGTTATTATACATTTATGTCACATATGGTCCGGAATTGTTTGCTATTGAAAGTCAGAAAGATTGGTCCACAAATGGATGAGATATGAGCAAAAACCCACGACTACCTTTTATTATTTCCAAAAATCCCTTGTTGTTGTGGTATTTTTATTACTTTTAGGTACACACATTTAGGTTATCAATACACAGCATCCCACAAAATGTGGGTGGGATCGGAGAAGTGAGCGTGGTATCTCCCGTACAAAAAATATCAAAAATTGTATAAAAACCTGATTTTTTGGACTGTTATATGACCTTTGGATATCCTTGAAATATTAAAAGATCGGAAATCTTCAGTTAAAAATATTTTCTGAAAAACTCGGAAAAATCGGTTCAGATACGAAAAAGTTATGGCCAAAATAATAATTTTTTTTTTTTGAAATACCCACTTTCGGGAACCATTGATCGTCCCGAGTCCAAGATTTATAAGCCAGCTAACTGGCAAATTTCTTCTTAAACACGTCGGTATATAAATCTCTCAAATCGGTTAAAAAATTGCTGAAAAATACTGAAATCCCAAAAATTACTCTTTTTATAGCCTTCACCTCAGGTGGAAAAGGGTAATATTCTGGGTCCTTATGAGGAGGGAACTTGATTTAACCATGTGATGTCCCTCTGCCCCCCCCCCCCCCCCTCCCTTTCAATTGATTAAATATACTAGCATAATGCCCAATATGATTTTCGTTATCACCCTTCTTTATTCTTTCATCTATTTAACGAAATAATTTTAACAAATAGAAACTAGGAATTTTTTTGTTTTTTGCTACTTAAAAACTCGCCAAAAAAGATAAAAGAAAACAAACACACATACATGGTACACACTATTTTGTTGAATATATTTCCCTATTTCGGTTCACAACTCAAATAAGTTGATTTTTAATTTTTTTTATTATGGTTTACAACTTTGCTATTGCGGTGAACAAAAACATCAAAAGTAATTACAACTCAACTGTGTTGAATTTTGTGAACATTTAACGTGTCATATTTCATTTTAATGATATTCAATTAACGTTCCTTCATGGTTCAGTTGTCTAGGGGGTATGCTAAGTTAGAAACTGAGAGTTCCATGGTTCGAATCTTGGTTTTTTAAAAAGAAATTTTTTTTTTTAAATATTTTTATTTTTTTTATGTTCTAAAAACGATTTAAAAAAAATATTTACCAGTTTTCGCTTTTTAAATGTAATTTATAATGAAGTTTAAAGTATTGTAAATATGTATGTGTAGGTATGTAAAAATTATTTAGTTTTTGTCTAGTTGCTCTGTTTTCTGCGCGCACAATGGTTAAGGGTATATAAGATTCGGCAGTGCCGAATATAGCATTGTTACTTGTTTTGTTTTCTAACAAATTCTAAAACTTTCGTTAAAAACCGCTGATTTTTTTTTCTTAAAGTATTGGTTTAATTGATTTAAATACATTTTTTATTTACCTGCTGACTTGTTTATTTAAACATTGTTAATTTTTCCTATTTTAATTGTGCAAATCAAATGATTTTGTGATTTTTATTTAATTTGCAATTTTTTCTTTTTTTATAATTAAATTTTAATGTTTAATTGTTTTTTATTTTCACATTTTTTTCATATTCCCCACTTTGCATAAACTTCAGTGTATGTATGTGTGTATGCAAATAATCAAGACATTAATTGGCAAGTGTTACAAACTCGTATACAAAATTGTGTGACACTCTGACGTATGCGTGATATTAATTAATTTATATTTGTGTGCAGGCAGAACGAACGAGTGAAGGCCCACTCGCTCATTTATATCTTTCAGTTATTTTGGTGTAAATAAAATATTATTTTTCCCTTCATCATATTGATGTTCATTTGTTCGTTTATAAATTCAATAAAAAAAAAAAAAATATTTTCATTAAAAGCTATTTGTTGCCTTTTTTTTTATTTTTTATTTTATATTTCAATTTGTCAGCAAGTTGTTTAATTTCAACCTTCGTACGATGTTTTTTTCAAGTGTGTTAATTTCATTTATTTTGTGTTGAGATTTTTTTTATATTATTAATTTTTGCAATGGGAACGCTCGGAGCGGAAGATGCGAAAAATCTGCTTAATATTGACTTTTTTTGTATAATTACTTTTTTATAACAAATTTGACCTTAATAAAATGCAACAAAAGTGTTTTTAATTTAAAAAATAAATAAATACTTGATTTTTATTCTACAATGAGTGTTCATGTTGACTTTTTTTTTATTAATTTTTCTTCCATTTTGTTTGTATTTGTCAGCACTTAATGAGATGTCAATAACAGACTGAGCAGTTCAATGGGAAAATAATTAAAGGAATTTTTATTATTATTTTGAAGAAAGGTACATGCGATTCAGTCACATTCAGAATGTGAAAATAAATTGTAGAAAAAACTTGAAATTTCTTGTGAAGGGACCTTCATGGGAAGGCGGTTAAAAATTTTATTTTAAATTCCCCGCCAGAATTCTTTCAATAATAGCAATAATTATATAATTATATAAAAGTGTAACACTTAATCTCACTTAACATTTCTTATTCAACATACAGAGTTAAATCTTTTTTGCCACATTTTCCTCTACTTCTAACCACAGCAACCAGCCATCACCTTAAAATTCCATTGCAGCATAAGCAAAGTTTTCTTCCTTTTTTAATGACTGAGAAAAAATCAATTATTCATGGCAATTCGTGACTCGTTAAAGTAATAAACAAATAATTTACTACAGGACGACAGCAAAAAATAACAACAACCAAGAAAAAAAAGAAACATTTTTGCACTTACGAGCACAAATCACGTTATAAATATTATATTAAAATAAAAACATTCATTCAAAAACACACACACACACATACAGATCCACCAGCAAAAGTAAAAGCCACTACCACATTTAACGTATAAATATGTCGCACTCTCCCATAAACTCACTTATAAGTATATATACTAGGGTATTCATTCGGTTAAACGTTAATTACTACCCGATTAACTGATCGGTTTATTTAAAATTGACTATTTTCGATTAACGATTAAACTGGTTAATTTCAGTTGATTAACCAATGTAACACAATTTCTAGTTTTTTGAAGTATTAAACCATATTTTTTTTGTCAAAGTTATTTTTGTGAATTTATTATTAATAATATTTCTTTATGTCGTGCTAAATTCCCAATTTTTCATTTGTGCTTTTAATTATGGTTGATTTTTTTTTAAATAGTCTGTGTTCATGCGGCTCATGATTTAATGACATGATAGCTACTTTATCAAAAAGTATACATGCATATGCACCAGAGATCAGCAATGAGTAGTGAAAAAGTGAGTAGAGCTAAATCATGACTCATAAATTCTTGTATTTATACGCACTCATACTTATTCCAATGTAATCCAAACTCATATTCACTCAAAAGTTTCTTGTTATTCATCGTACTCAAACTTAGCAACATTTGTAGTGTTTGATTTAGACTCTACTCAACTCAATGTGTATAGCAGAGAATAGCTTTTTGCAATTGAAAAAAAATCGCATTTAATTAACGACAACAAATACACACGCTTACGGTCATACAGTCAAACTCGCGCAACCGCAAATATTCGCTGCTGGTTTGCAGTCATTCAAATAACGCACATCGTGCTTTGTTATTTATACAATCGTTGCCTTCGTTTTTTTTATAAAGATTCTAAGTGTTCTGAGCGCAAATGATTGTTTGGTAAAGAAACAAAAAATACAAACGAAAGAGCCAGAAATGAAACAATCATTACTCATGTATTTATGCAGCATTAACTATGTAGTACAAGAAAAAAAAAATTTAAATGAAACTAAACACACATACTTATGTAGGTACACACAATTTCCATAGAAACAAAAAGTACAGTAGTAGTAGTAGTAGTGTAAGCCTAATGTTTGAAGATGAGAATGAAACAAGAGAGTCTGAACACGGTTGCCAAACGAGACGGTCGATAACCAGCGCGCGCATCAATACATTTAACAAATTACTTAAACTAATTTTCAACTTATATTTCTTTTTATTAACAATTAAAATCATATTAAAATTAACAATTAAACTACGTGTTTTATTTAAAAAAGGATAAGTGTTCATAGTGATTCTCACAGTTCAGAAGTAGGATAAAAAATTCACCCCACAACAAACGTATAAAAAAAAGGAAAAAATTTAAAACAAACAAACAAACAAACAAACAAACGTTTATATGAAAAAATTTTGTGTTAAAAAAAAACGATACTATGTGTATATTATTGTGTGTTTGATTATGCGCGACGCCAAACGTTAAAACAACAACAAAAGTGTATTGTGCTCTGAGTGTGATTTCATAGGTACGATATGAAAACGGACACAAGCGTACGAATATAAAAAATGACAATAACGACCATCCAGGACAATAATTAAGTTTGCTTGTGCGCGAATTTAAAATTCTCAGAGTTAGAAACAGAATAGGATTGAATCAAATTGTGTGTAAATGAAACGATTAAACGTTGAACGTAGATATGTATGTGTACTGTAAAATACAAGTGATCGCAATTGTGAGTGGAAAAAAACTTGGTGCATACATAATAAGTATGTAATGCAGACGAAAAATACTTAAGCAAGATTGAAAAAACATCCGTTAAAATCACAAACATACATTGTAGATAGTGGTGTTTATATATTGTGTACAACAGTTTGAAGTGGGTAACTAAGCAAAAGAAACAAATACAATTTGATTGCACATAAACAAGACAAGAAAATACATTGCAAGTAAATAAAAACCGAAAAACGAATAGTGTATTAATGTGCAACGGTATGTTTAAAACAAAAACGATTAACGAAACGTAAAGTGGTTATATGAATGTAAACTAACGATAAACGGGACGTGAAGTAACGATTGGTAATATACTTGCAACGAATGTGATTAAAATTAAGCAAGACCGATAAGTATAGGTAACGAAAACATGATTTAAACGGTTTGTTATAAACGAAACAATAACTGAAAGTTGACAAATAAAACATTTGTCGATTAATAAATGAACGTTTGAACGTAATGAATAAATTTCTTGTGAAAACGTAATTAGCGGGAATTTATAACGAAAACGAAAAATAACGAAATTTATATTTAAACAAAGAAAAAAAACGGTAAACTAAACAAAAGAACGAATTAAAAGTGAATTTATTAACAGTGCGTCAATAAATAAATTTAAAAAAACGACAATGCCGCGTATATCGGACTTAAAAACGGCGGATCTTAAGGATCTGTTACGTGAAAGAGAGTTAGTGACGACGGGTAATAAATCCGAACTTATTAAACGTTTAGCGGAATTCGAAGGGTCCGATGAAATCGAAATTGAAAATGTAAGTGCCAACGATAATGTGCGCGAACAAATAGACGAATTACGGGATATGCTCCAGAGTGTTATGAGCATCGTGCAAAACTCGGTTCGAAACTCGCAAACGCCAACCATAACGCGTAACGAACATCAACAACAAGTTGAATCACAACCACCAAACCCTGAACCGCGTCAACGTAGCGCGTTTAGTGTACGTGAAATTGCTGATACGTTGCCAGAATATGATCCAACGAAGGACTCAATTTTTAGTGTCACCCAGTTTATCGATAGGGTAAACAAATCGTTACAAGCTTACGACTGGAACGAAAGGTGCTTAATGTTAGCAATATATACAAAACTTAAAGGTCCAGCGAAGCTTTGGCTTGATGCATCTTCCGACTTATACGTATCTTGGGAAGAATTGTCATATGCATTAAGAGCAGAATTCGAGTCCGTAGCAGATGAAGCTGACATTCATTTTAAGATGTGCAAAGCAACACGAAAAGATGGTGAGTCGATAAATGAGTATTGTTTTAGAATGAATGCATTGGGAAGACGACATCACCTAAGTGAGCCGTCGATAATAAAATACACACGAGAGGGTATAAAACATCGCGAATTGCAGGCAGCAATCGCAACAATGCGCTTCGGTACAATGAAAGAAATGCGCGAAACTTTGGATGAATATTTCAGTAACATGGCTAGTTGTTCTTCTAACACACGACCGGTTGTAACAACAAAACGTAATGAGCCCTATCTTAATAAAAGCGGCAACAAAAACGAAAACGTAACAAAACCGGCAGTAGAACGTAAACCAATTATTTGCTTTAATTGCTCAGAAACGGGTCATATTTCAAGTGCATGTCCGAAACCACAAAGACGGCCAAGATGTAAAGATTGTCAACGAGTTCACCCAAGAGGTACCCCAGAAAACTGCGGAAAATCAAATGTGCGAAGCTCGAACAACGTCCGAAAGTTAACGACGGATAAAAAGTTAACGGTGAATGGAATAGAAATGTTTGCATTAATTGATACAGGTAGCGAGTGTAGCATGATAAAAAGATCTAAAGCAAACCAAATCATGGGAAATCGTCAACCATGCAATATTCGTATTAGTGGAGTTTGTGGAGGCACAACAGTACTGTCGGAAATGATTCACGTAAAGCTCATAAGCGACAGCGTGGAAATATCTGCTGACTTGTATATAGCAAATGATGACTTATTTTCGTCTGAGGTTATAATCGGAAACGACATATTTGCAGTTAATAAGGTACGTCTAATTTGTAATGATAGCGAACAACGATTTGAATATGTAACGGTGGCAAAGACTGAAATAAAATCTCAACCGCAATATGAAAAGAACGATGTAAAACACGGTGAAATGGACGAATCAACCCAAACAAACTTATTTGAGCTTATAAACGATTATTGTGACGTCTTTGGAGACGAATTAAATAGACTTGGTTTGACAAATGTGATTGAGATGAAAATAAAACTTTCAACGAATGAACCTATAGTCTCAAGGCCATATCGACTACCTGAGATGAAAAAAGAATCGGTAAGAGCAATGGTTAATGAACTTTTGTCAAAAGATATTATAAAGAAATCAACGTCGGAATATGCTAGTCCAATCGTACTCGTCAAAAAGAAAAATGGTAATGATCGTTTATGCGTTGACTATCGTCGGTTAAACCAGCACATGGTAAAGGAAATCTTCCCTACGCCCAATATCGAAGAACGTCTACAAGATGTGATGAAGTTTAAATTTTTTACGGTACTAGACCTTAATAGCGGATATTATCAGATACCGATTGAGGAAAGTAGTCAAAAATATACTGCTTTCGTGACAACCGACGGAATGTATGAGTTTAAGCGCATGCCGTTTGGACTCAAGAACGCTCCAGCAGTTTTTCAGCGTTTAATGGCGTTGATACGAGAAAAAACCCGTGATGGTGACGTAATCCATTATATGGATGATATTGTAGTAGGTAGCAATGAGATCAACGAAATGTTCGACAAGCTCAGACGTGTATTTAACGTCTTACGAGAACTGAATCTCACAGTAAACGTCAAAAAATGTGAATTTCTAAAACAAAACGTAGAGTTCTTGGGACATCATATTCATAATGGAGGTATGAGCCCAGGTACAGCAAAAACTAATGCGATTTCACAGTTTCCAACACCAACAAACGTACGCGAGGTAAGACAGTTTTTGGGTTTAAGTGGGTACTTTCGCAAGTTTGTACCTGGCTATGCGTTAATTTCCGAGCCCTTGCGACAGCTCCTGAAAAAGGATATATTGTTCCAGTGGAAAGATGATCACGCAAATGCTTTCCAAACGCTTAAAGAGAGTCTTACCACGAGTCCCGTAATCGTAGGCTATAAACCCTACTCAGAACATCAAATACACACAGACGCAAGTACAATCGGCTTAGCTGGTGTACTTTTACAAAGTGAAAACGAGGATTGGAAACCGGTAGCATTTTTCAGCAGGTCTACTACTAAGGACGAACACAATTACCACAGCTACGAGTTAGAAGCCCTAGCTGTAGTTGAAACTCTTGAACGTTTCCGGTATTACGTATATGGCAAAAATGTAACCGTTATTACTGATTGTAATGCTATTAAAACTACGATGCAGAAGAAAGAGTTAATACCACGTATTGCAAGATGGTGGTTACGAATTCAGGAGTTCGACATCAACATTGAACATCGGTCCGGTCAAAGAATGCAGCACGTCGACGCACTTAGTCGTGCACCGTATGAAGAAGCACGAGAATTAGATACTGCATCTCTGCGAATAGCAAAAACAACAATAAACGAGGATGATATGCTTTTGTCAATGCAACTTCAAGACGAAAGTATTCTTGAAATCATCAAAAAGTTGAAAGCTGGCGATAAAAACCTCTGCAAGGAATACGTACTTAAAGACGGTCGACTATTTCGCAAAGTGGAAGATAAAAGTCTATGGGTAGTTCCAAGGAGTATAAGATGCCGCGTAATACAAGGACAACACGACAACGCTGGTCACCTTGGAGTTGAAAAAACACTATCGAGTCTGCAAAGAAATTTTTGGTTCCCCCGAATGCGAAATGCCGTAAAATCGCACATTAAGGCGTGCATCGAATGTGCATACAATAAATCTCCAGGGGGAAAACAAGAAGGCGAATATCATTATGGCAAGGTTAATCCAATTCCGTTCCATACAGTCCACATGGATCATTTGGGTCCCTTCCCAAAGTCAACCAGACGTAACGAACATATCCTTGTTATCGTGGACGCTTTCACGAAGTTCACCGTCATCAGAGCTGTAAAAAGTACTGCAACCAAGCACGTTCTCCAAGTACTTAACGAAATAAGCGAGTACTTTGGTATGCCGTCACGAATAGTAACCGATCGTGGTTCCGCGTTTACGTCACGCGAATTTGAAAAACATTGCCAGGCCAACGACGTCCAACATATACTCAATGCAGTTCGAACACCTCGCGCAAACGGCCATGCCGAAAGGACAAACCGTACAATTTTAAGTATGCTTCTACCATCAACAGAAAACGATAAACGTTGGGACGATCAAATGCGGAAAATACAATGGTCACTGAACTCAATGAAAAATAAAACAACAAATGCAACGCCACAACAATTATTATTTGGATTTGAGCCACGAGATATTCTCCAAAATAAACTCGTCCTTGCGTTACATCACCCCGATATGTCAACTCAAGGAGAAAGGCAGACGCAACGTTGTGAAGCAGCCGTAAATATTGAACGACAGCGTGAGAAGGCTAAACGAAGGTATGACGAGAAACATTCACAACCGACAAAATATAAAGAAGGTGATTTAGTCCTCGTAGAGAACGAACCAACAGCAACGGGTACATCGCGAAAACTGGAGCCTCGTTATAAGGGCCCATTTATCGTAATAAAAATCCTCGACAGAGATCGTTATGTGATTGAAGACTTGCCGGGGTCAACTCGAACGCAAAGACACTATAAAGCTGTATATGCATCTGACAAGATGAAGCCTTGGTGCACCCTACCGAAACTCGAAGACGATGATCCAGATGACGACTATGTTTCCTCCCATACTGATGATGATGACGATGATGCCAATCGAGGCCGATTGAATTGAAGGATGGCCGACTGTAAGCCTAATGTTTGAAGATGAGAATGAAACAAGAGAGTCTGAACACGGTTGCCAAACGAGACGGTCGATAACCAGCGCGCGCATCAATACATTTAACAAATTACTTAAACTAATTTTCAACTTATATTTCTTTTTATTAACAATTAAAATCATATTAAAATTAACAATTAAACTACGTGTTTTATTTAAAAAAGGATAAGTGTTCATAGTGATTCTCACAGTAGGTACAATGTATTTTTGTTATTGTTGTTTTTATTGTTGTTAATTTTGAAAAAGCGTCTCATCGTTGTTTATTGTTGTTGTTGTTAATGTAAACAAAAGTATAGAGAATGTGCTATTTTGAATTTACTCAGTTGTGTTATATTGCGTGAGCAACAAAAATGCAAATAAAGCACTTTCAATAAAAAACGAATAAATGAAAATATCAAATGTGTACGAAAGGAAAAAAAAATTACCAACGTTGAACTTTGTTTTGCATGTATAGAGTTATTGTAAATTTTAGCGTATGAATAAATGCACAAAAATAGTGCGTTTTGAGGTTCTCTGGTGTATAGGCGAAGCAAAATACGAGGCTGCCAGATTTGTCCCCGAACTACCGAACTAGCAAAGTGACGATTTCGCCATTCCATTTTACTAAAGTTGCATTTAGCTGGCAGTGCTGATTATTAAGTTGTGTGTTTTATCTGTTGTGTTAAAACGGTAAATGGATGAGCTTAATGATTTGAATCATTAGCCCAATTCACAATCTTGTGCAAATGGTCTTGCATCGTAGCATTTGCAAAATGGTATAGTGAATACTGTAGTATACTTTTGGGATTATAGTAAATACTATACCATTTTTCAGATCGGCTTGGTTCACTGAGTATTAGCTGTCGTTTTGCAATCAACTCGAGTAAAAATAAACTATTGGTTTTTGGCGTTGCATATTTGCAAAAGAGTAGCAAGTGCATTGCTGTATATTTTGTTGGTGTAGAGTAAAAATATACTATACCATTTTGCAAATGCTACGATATAAAGTTATGGTTTTAACCATGATCCCAAAAGTATGCTATGGTATTTACTATTCCATTTTACAAATGCTACGATGCAAGACCATTTGCACAAGATTGTGAATTGGGCTATTGTGAGTATTGTAAGTATTTTCTTAAAATTATAAATCAAGCTGAGGTCATTTATGAGTATGCGTATAATATCGACGTCGCGCTCATAAATATTTCTCTTGTGAGTATGAGTGAATCAGAGTAGTTTAGTTTTAATGATTTCTACGCACTTATACTTACAATTGCATGAGTCAGTATGAGTAGCGAATAAATGATTCAATGCTGATCTCTGATACGCACGTCGTCAACATGACTGAATCATTTGAACGCCAATTCATGTTCAAAGAAGAAAAAGGAAGAATCATGTCAATAAGACATGAGCCGTATGAACTCAGACAAACGTTCTACAATGCAAAAATGTAGAATTTTATAATGTTAACTGTACCAAAGTGCACCAAAAATGTTGTGCTTAGAAATATTTTTTCATACATAACATTTCCTTCTAACAATACATTCTTAAAATGCAGTACAAAAACAGAAATTATGGAATTCGGAAATGAACTTCTTTGCAGAATGTTCGGTGCTGAACTTTGCCAGGATGATTCAAATGGTGATCTGACAATAGAAGAAACTCTCGATAGAAGTAATGAAAATTAAAACAGGACTCGAATGGCATAATGGCAGATTTTATATGGTTGGAGAAATCCAGCAAAAGGAAAGATTATTTTAAAGATCTCCCTTAACTATTGAAATTGCTATTTTAGTTCAAGAATTGTTATGTTGTTGTTATCATAAATAATTTTTAATTTTTATTTATTGAAATAACTAAATTGCAAAGAAATTTTATTAATCGGTTAACCGATCAAAAACAAAATTATCCGATTAAACCAAAACCTCGATTAATTAATCGAGCGATAAACCGATTAAAGCAAAAGACCGATTAAATCAATACCCTAATAAATACTTAAATAAAATATACGCTCTCACACAAATCCTTGTGTGATGTGGATGTGGACATGTTAATAAAAATAAACTTTGTTGCCAAAAAAAAAAAATATCGAAATGTACGACTCTAAGCGTGAATTTTTTAGAGTGTCACAACCTTGAATTGGTATCACTGCTTTATTTGAGCACCCATTTAACAGCTGGCAAATGCTATTTGCTGAGTTTGCTTTGAAATTTCATTATGAATCGAAACGAGCGCAACACGTTTAAATTGTTGAAGTTTTTAATCAAAAATATTTGTTCTATTCGTCAAACTTCGTGCACTTCTTCCATTTTATGGCGAGTACATAATCGTCTTCCAGAGCGGCTAATTCAAAGAACAATAGCTCGTTGTTAGACCACATTTACTGTTAGTGATAATGCTCATCCCGTGAGACGGCGAACAGTGCGCACTTAAAAAGCTGTAGCCGTTGTACAGGAAATCATTGAAGATAATCCTAGTCAGTCAATTCGTCGCTGTTCTCAGCAACTAAGTTTGTGCCCTTCCACTTCGTTGAAGATTTTATGAAAGGATCTTGACTTAAAAGCTTTCAATATTCAACTAGTGCAGGAATTAAAGCCAAACGACCATCGCATGGTCCGCCAATTTAGCAACTGTGCTGAAGCACAAAATTATATTGCTTTTGAATTTCCATTAAAAATTTTATTTTTTAATGAAGCCTATTTCTTGGCTTCTTAAATTCACAAGCTTTTGTCGAGACACCATTATATCCACAGAAAATTACAGTTTGGTACGCTTTATGGACTGGCGGAGTCATTGGCCCATATGTCTTCAAAAGCAATGATGGTCAGAATGTTTCTGTCGATGGCAAACAGTATAGGAGCATGATGCGAAATTTTTTTGTATCTCAGTTAAGTGGCATTATTTTTGCTGATATGTGGTTTCGCCAAGACGGAGACACATGTCACTCAGCAGGCGCTAAAGTTGATTTACTCAAAGAAACTTTTGATCAAAAAATAATTTCACGTAATGGCCCAATTAATTGGCCAACAAGATCGTGTGATTTATTGCCATTGGATTATTTTTTTTTTTTGTGGGGTTATGTTAAGTCACTTGTCTACTTCGATTAACCACACACCATGGAACACCTGGAAATCAATATTCGAAGAGTTATCGGCGGAATACGGCGGCATGCTGCGAAAAATTGTTGAAAATTGGTGTTCCAGATTGCGCTTTAAACGCAAAATAAAGCCCGTTTTATTGCTATAAAGAATATGTTTCCTTGTTTTATTATGATTTACACTTGTGCCACTCTACACTGAACCAAATATCATGGGTAATATTAATTAAAAAATTAAGATCAACTCAAATATAAACAAGAATTTATTCAACTACACAAATAGACAAGACAATAGTTTTCGTTAAATAATTTTGTAATTGAAATCTGTGTTTATGAATAAAATTTTGTTATAAGAATGGCTAAAATTGTGTTATGTACACAAATATTTTGTTAAAATAGAAGTAAACCAGTAGTAATACAATCTTTTCGGAACAACACATAAAAATATCTGACTTAAAAGGAAGTTAGTTTGAATTCTTAATCCGTTTATTTAACTAAATTTTGTTTATTTAATTCCTCAGGGGTGTTATTTTGAATACAAGTTCGTTAAAATTTCGTTGAAGTAAAAATGAAAAATAAAATTAAATGAAAATACAAATGATTCTTGTGATTAAAACATATATGTATGAATATTTTTTTTTTTTTTTTTTAAATTTATTTTTATTATTAAATCTTTCTTATCGAAATTTACAATATGTATTCAAATCTTAATTCTACATTGTTGTTTATTAGTTGTTACCAGTGTTACCACTAACTGCTGTATTCAAATTTTAAAAATGTGTTCTAGTTAGGCTCAAAGTATCGGTTCTTTTAAGCCTCTGGTGACCTTCGAACTGAAGCAAACCCCGAGCGAGGTAGTTAGGGTGGACCATTAGTTTATCGATGTAGCTTATTGAATATTTTTTAATTTCCTCCTGGATAGTGGGGACGTTGAGATCTCTGTGGATAATTTCATTACGTATATACCATGGGGCGCAGACAATTTGTCGTAATATTCTAGACTGTCTTCTTTGAAGCTTTTGGATGTTAGATGCGCATGCAGTACCCCATAATTGGATGCCATATGTCCATATTGGTTTTATGATGGACTTGTATAAGAGAATTTTGTTGTCTAAGGACAAGTTTGAGTTTCGACCGAGAAGCCAATGTAGTTGAGCTGCTTTAAGTTTCGTAGCCGTTATTTTCGCTTCAATATGACGCGACCAGGTCAAGTGTCTATCTATATGAATTCCCAAGTACTTAACATGGTTTTCTACCGGAACAGTGATGTTATTTATTTTTACAGCTGGGCACGTTTGTCTTCTGAGCGTGAAAGTTAAGTGAGCACATTTAGCCGGGTTAACCTTTATTCTCCATTTTTCTAGCCAGGCCTCTAGTTCATTGATGTGGGACTGCAGATTTTGCGATGCGACTTTTGGGTCATGGTTAACGCTAATAAATGCTGTGTCGTCTGCAAATGTAGAGGTATGCGTGCTCAGGTTTGTTGGCATATCCGCTGTGTATATTATATATAGAAGCGGTCCTAATATGCTGCCTTGGGGGACACCAGCAGAAATTTTCTTGAGGGGGGCGTATTTATCTTGCGACCTTACTATGAATGTTCTGCCTGTTAGATAGCTCTCCAGAAGCTTGTGAGTGTTTTGAGGAAGCATTCGTGTTATTTTGATGAGTAGCCCATCATGCCAAACTTTGTCAAATGCTTGGGAAATGTCTATGAACAGGGCTGAGCAGTATTGCTTTTTCTCAAACGCCGATCTAATAAGGGTGACAATTCTATGCACTTGTTCTATTGTACCATGTTTCGCTCTGAATCCGAACTGGTGGTTCGGGATGATGTCGTGTTCATTTAGATGAGGAGTTATACTAAAAACGAATATTTTTTCGAAAAGGTTCGATAGGATTGACAATAAGCTTATCGGCCTGTACGACGCAACCTGGCTAGCATCTTTTCCTGGCTTGGGAATCATAACAATTATAGACCTCTTCCATGAGGATGGGAAGTATCCGACTCTTAATATAGCGTTAAAAATGAGCAGCAAGATTCTGGAAGCAGACGATGGTAGGTTTCTTATCATTGACCCTGTGATGCGGTCAGGTCCGGGAGATTTTCTAATATTCAATTTTTCTATTGCAGATTTTACTTGAGTTATGTTAAATTTTAATGGATGGTTTACCAGGAATGATTGGACGACAGGAACAAGTATGTGCATCATGTGGCGTGAAAACTTTCTCAAGGTGGCCCGCGAAAGCGATTAATTTTTCATGTGTGTTTTTGGCCCAAGTGTGGTTTTCCAGTCTTAATGGAGATTCTTGGGTTATAGGGCATTTCATATGCCGTACAGCCTTCCATAAGCTATAATTGGAGTTTTTTGTGGCATCTAGGGATAGCCTTCTATTGCAGACTCGTGGTTCTGTCTCAATTTGTTGCGAAGAGTGGTCAGGCATAATTGTAGTTGGGCCTTAGTGGTTGGGGAACGACTGTTTTGCCATTGTCTTCTTAACTTCCATTTTTCTCTGATAAGGGTCTCTATATCCGTCGATGTATTGTAAGGAGCACGTTTAATTGTCCGCTTGATTGGGGTTGCATTTATTGCTGCAGAATCCAAAACTTCTGTAAATCAGTCGACAGCTATTTGGATGTCAGATGAATTTTTTAGGGGAATGCACTGTGATAGGTGAGAGCTCACATACATTTATAATTTAACCAATTTGTGTTTCTGTTTGGTTAGGAAATAAGGTTTGCAGCTGCGGCGTCAGAGTTACCTTTTAAAATGAGGAAATGATCAGACGAAAGATCATAGGAGGAACTAACTAGTACCTGATCGCGCTTGATGTTTTTAATTACAGCAAAGTCAATAAGGTCTGGTAGCTTATTGAAGTCGGTTGGCCAATAGGTAGGCTCACCACTCGATACGACATCAAAATTATTTGCAGTTACGGTATTGTATAGCTGATTACCTCTAGGACTAATAAGTCTGGAGCCCCAATATGTATGTTTAGCGTTGTAGTCGCCAGCAGCAATGAATTTCTGGCCCAATGTGGAGAAGAAGTTGAGAAATTTATCGTGTACAATTTTGTGCCTCGGGGGACAATAAACGGATGTTAACGTTAGATTGAAATCAGTAAGATTTATAGATGTGGCCTGGGTACAATCTTCTTCGAACTCTGGCAATGGTAAGTGTCTGATGTGTTTGTGCACAATTATGGCTGTGCAACCACAAGCTCGTCCGCTGGGATGTTTTGTGTCATACGTAAGGTATCCATTTACCCTAAAGCAGTTTTTATGAGTAAAGTGTGTTTCAGAGACAAGAAGTACGTCGATTTCATGCCTATGAAGAAAGTTTGCAACTTCGTGTTTATGTTGGGATAACCCGTTTGCATTCCAGAAACATATTTTTAACTGGTTAATTTTTTGTTGAGTAGAACTTGCAGGTGCATGTTCTGGTTTCGCATCATTTCCTGAAACATGTTCTGCATAGTGGCCATGAAGTTATTCATAGTTTGAATTAAATTTTCAATTGAGTTAGGCATATTTCCAGAAGGCATTTGTAGACCTTCCCTAGGAACATTAGCGTATGGAGGTTGCTTTGCGTTAGAAGTACTCGGGGGATTTTTCGCTTTAGGGTTTCCTTTTAAGACTTGGGCATATGATTGGCTTTGATTGTTTGTTTGTGAAGTACTAGCAATAGAGCCAGCGGCTTGGCTGGGCGCATGTGACGGACCATATTGGGAGTGAGTATATTTTTGAACTAAAGCAGGTTTTTTTTAATGCAAGAAGACTCTACAACCCCTATAGTTTGCCGTGTGATTTTCGCCACAGTTGCTGCATTTCTTAACATTCGGGTCAGCTTTAGAACGATTACATTCGGCGGTTTTATGAGCGTCGCCACAAACCACACATACGTGAGGCAATTAACAATATGATTTTGTATGCCCATATTCCTGACAGTTTGTGCATTGGGAGGGACCCTTTCGTTTTAATGGCTCCTCAACAGTTATTCTTCTGTTGAGTAGGTAGCGCAAGTTGTATATGCGATGAACTGAATTTTTAGTTTTGAGAACCGCTGAATCAAACGATATTTCAACGCGGTGCATTGGTTGAGGAACTTTATTCCTGTTAAAAATGTTATGAACAGATTTTACCTCATACCCCTCTAGCTCTATGGCAGATTTTATTTCCTCTGTAGGAACAGAACTATCTATGCCTTTTATGACAATAATCAATCCCTTAGCACTTTTTAATTGATATGTATAGTAACTTTTATTTTCTGCATCCAGGTGTCTTGATATAATACGAAAGTTCGTTTCTGTACTGGCTTGAATTTTGGTCTCTTGAATTTGCCCGCGTCGTATAGAAACGACGTAGAAATTATTCTTACCTACCAGTTGAATCAACATGTTGACTATGCTATTTGATGTTTGCTCCCGCAGATAGATAGGTGGCGGTTTAACTTCTTTAGTGGCTGTTCCATTAGCTGATTCTGCTTCTTCATCGTCAGGTATGGATAGTACAGAGAATCTGTTACCATTTGTTGGCAAAGAGACTACGTTAAAGCCTTTGTATTGTTTGGCCATGCGTTCCTGTTGGGTGGACCTAGGGCTAGCCTTTCTCTTAGTTATTGTAATATATCTGTATGTATATGTATGTATGAATATGTCCTTAATTTATCTAAAATGCAAAATAAAATGTTTATGGAGAACATGGGGCGTTAACGAATTCTCTGGATATATTTCTATCTCTGGAAATTAGTTTAATCTCGTTAAATGTAACACGAGCAGCTTCATGTGCTTTTCTGATGGACCGAATCCAGGAATTATGTGGTCGACCAGGCAGACGTTGACCTTGAGGATTCCAGTATATTGCAGCTCTTGCAATATCAGTTGATGTGCCTGATTCTAAAGAGCTTCATTGGATATCTAATGCGGTCAGTTAATCCGTAATATCTTATTCATATCTTCTAAACTTATTATTTAATTTGAAAAATGATTCGTCAATTTTAACTAAAACAGATATTCAAAATAACTACATTTATTAGTTAAAATGATTACAAATTTCTTAAAACTTAATAATATTGTACTACCATAATTAGCAAATTTAACTAATTTTGTTATTAATATAATTAAAAAGGTTTAAGTTAAAGCGAAGAAATTTTCCTCTTTTTAACTTTTTACGAGATTTTTCTATATTTACGAAAAACGCATGTAGACTTTAATAAAAAGTTTGCAAGTTGTAGAATAACCTATATTTCTTTTATATTTTGCTGTATTTAGGCAAATTTTTGGTTCAGTGTACAAATACAAAACGTTGTCATTTAGTTTGTAATTTCTACAATATTGATCTTAGACCCTATAAAGTAAATCTATTCTGGATCCATATGGGAAGGGAAGTTTAAATCCGGTTGTCCTTCTGTCCGCCAGTCTGTTGAAATGGGGTTTCCGAAGCCCCCAAATACGAAGGGGACTTGGTTGTTATACATTAATGTCAGGTAGGCTCATTATAATTTTCCTATTAAAATTCAGCCTGATGGGTACATAATTGACTGAGATATGAGCAAAAAACCACGACTACCTCAAATTTTTTCCATAAATCCCTTGTTGTTCTTTTATTTCTTTTTTCTGTATACCTAAAGAACGGAAAGAGCCAAAGCTGCTAAATTAAGTACAAACATTAAGGTAAGCAATCACACAAAATGTGGGCGGGTTTGAAAAAGTGGGCGTTGTAACTCTCATACACAAAACATCAAAAGTTTTGTTAAATTTGAATTTTAGGGCTGCCATATGACCTATTGATACGCCTTATATATCAAACATGTGCAAAAATTAAATGCAATTAAGCGATAAATACTATATAAATATATTTATTTATTTAGATAAAAGTATACGAGGGTTATTTTTCAAATAGTGCTATCTGCAATTTTTCAAAAATGTGTTTTTAATAGAAACGAGTTCAATAACTGAAGGGTAATCTGTCATTTAAATTTGGAAAAAAATTTCCCAAATCGTTTTTTTTTCATAAATATTGTATTGTGTGCTATCTTGCACACACGTTTTTTTTTTCTTTCTTAAAAGTGCTATCCACATAAAAAAATTTTCTTCATATAATAAAATGATAAAAATGGTTATTAGAAAGTAGACATATTATACATCAAAGGGTTGGGAATTGTGTCTAAATTTCATAAACTAATATAATTTTAAAATTCGTTGCAGAAATTTTGCAAAAATCTGCAAAAATTTGTTTATGAGTTTTTGTAAGCAATATAAATTTTAATTTTTGCAATAAAATCTTTGTTAGCTAATATTATTTGATGAAATTTTACAAGTAAATGCATTTTTTAATGCTTAATACGCAGCAGCTCAAAATTTTATTTAACTTACAAAACGAATCTCACAATTCCCAAAAAACAGCCGGAAATTCCTTAAAATTAGTGTTGCTAAGAAATATAATGGCTACCAAGCACGGGTCTTAGTTCCATGTCATAGTTCTTCAAGACATTTTTTTTTTTTAATTTCCTAAGCTTATCCCGCGAAGCTTTTCGCTTGTCTGCAGGAAAGAAACCAGAGTCTCTGGCGGGAATCGAACCCACAACCCCGGCGCTGATAGACTAGCTCACTACCAGCTAGCCTACCGTATCGCACAATTATTTTAAACATCGAACTTGAACGAGTCGCCCAAAATTGGACCGTCCAACATTTACGTGAAACATATTATACAAATAAAACTGTTAAGCGAATTTATTTGTATAATATCTTTAGATTTTCTAAAATCTTTGGATGAAGTTTCCTGATGATCTGGCCTAGGCAACCAGTGATAAGCGTAAAGGAATAGCTTATCCCATCAACAACAAATTTCAGTGTTTTTATCAAAAATTGGGAATAAAGTACGACAAACAAAATCTTGTTAATAATTCACAAAAAAATATTTCAAACAAATTATGATAAATTTGTGTCTTTTATTTCTAAAATACTAGACCAATTATAAGTTATGAAGAACTCGGCATGCGCATTTCACTGAAAAATTATTTTTAGCATCCAGCTAAACTTAAGAACTAAGGATATATTTAGTTTTTGTTATACCCGAGATGTCCTAATTTGGGAACCTATATCACCTCTCCTGCTAAGTCTGTAGAGCTCAAATCCAAGACTTAAACTCGACTACAATTTTTTAATTGTCACCTCAAACTGCATTCCAATGGGACCAACCGTTTATAAAATATAGACTTATTTCCATTTTTTTCCAAATTTCCCACACTGTGCAGCGATCATATAAATAGAAGCTAAACCCTTACAATCTGGCACACGTTCCTTTCCACTTTAGCAAACGAATGCATTTCCAAAACATTGAAGTCTGCTGTTTCGCAATAATATAATTATTTTTATGGTATTTTAAAAAATGCGGATAAAGTTTAATTATTTATTGCTTTTCAATAAACGTAAGTGTAAAATTTTAAATTAAGTTGGAGTTCTGTTAACATGATTACGCATTTCTTTAAATTTTACTAATTAGTTTAATAAACATTGGTGTAACTTAAACTAAAGTTTTAAATAGTTTTCATTATTGCTCATTTTTATTTTTGTTCAATTGGTGTATCTGCTTATTTCAATGTTCAAATCGATGAAATTTTAATTTGTAAATAGTGCTATCAGACATATAAGCGCGAATATCTGGAATGAGGAAAAAAATTAGCATATGTATGATTAAGACGTTGTTTTTTAATAACATTGTAAAATAAAGTTTAGTTTATACTCTTAGAGATATCGAAAAACTCAGTTTTTTCGCTCTCCTGTAAAATTGTGATTTTGCTGACAGCACTATTTGAAAAATAACGCTCGATATGTTAACTTTTGTTCTTTCCAAACCATGGTGAAGGGTATATAAGATAGCACTCTTACTTGTTTCATCTATAATGGGCCGAATTTTCTTGGTGTAGGTACTAAATCAGGTTTTAATTTATGTGCTAGTTAAGGTTCAGGTGCATATTGCACCTTTTGGTTTACGTTCTATCTCAGCTTCCAGTTCAGTTGCTAGCCATAGTTCAGATTTTAGAATAATTGCTAGTTTTAGTTCAAGTTCTACGCCAGATTGTAGTTAAAGTTTTGGTTTACATTAAACTTAAAGTTCGAGGTCAGGGTTTAACTTTAGTTCAAATTAAGGTTCTTGTTCGTGTCTTAGTTGAGCTTACATTTTTGATTATGGTTCAAGTTTAAGCTCATGTTTGACCTTAATGTTTCAGCAGTTAAAGTTCTAGTTTAGATATCAGGTTCTATATTAGGATTTAGTTGAGATTTAAGTTGAATTTGTAGTGTAGGTTCTACATAGTTTAGCTTGTAGTTCAGTTTGAAATTTAGGTTCTTGATAAATTTTCGGTTCAGGTTTTCTCTCATGTTTTTGTTTATGTATAAGTTTAGTTTTTAATTAAGGCTCTGGTTCAGTTTCTAGTTCGTCCCTTTTCTTATGGTCTTGTTCAGATTCTAAAGGGTGGCCCAAACATAATGACCGATGTTAATTGTGAGTCACTCCTTAACGTCAAATTTTTTGCTGAACTTCTTTGACATTTCTTTGTTTTAGTCTTTGGCAAATTCAACCGTGAAAAGATACACAAATTCATGGCTGGTTGAACAGAAGGGAATGGTGACTTAACAAAAAAAAAATAATAACAAAAAACATATTCAGCGACGATGCACACTTGCACCTCAGTGGATACGTTAACAAGCAAAAATGCCGCATTTGGGCAAATGAGAATCCACGAGTGATTGCTCACAAGTCGATACATTGGCAAAAAGTGAATGTTTAGTGCAGTTTATGGGCTAGCGGCGTCATCAGGCCGCACTTATTCGACAATTTTGTTGGCCAAGCAGTCACCGTGAATGGTGTTTGCTATTGCGAGATGATAACGGATTTTTTGTGGCCAGAAATTGAGGAAATGGACCTAGACGATTTGTGGTGCCAACAGGATGGTGCCACTATCCACACAGCCAACGAAACAATGGCTCTTTGGCGCAATGTTATCTCATGTCGTGACGCTATTAATTGGTCGCCACGATCTTATAATTTAAGACCGTTAGACTTCTTTCTTTGGGAATATCAGAAAAAAAGTTTACGTGAATAATACAAGAATAATTCAAGAGCTAATGCTAGGAACACAATTGAGTCGTACGACGTATGAACGTAGGACGCAACGCCGTAAATTTTTAGAATTTTGGATAAATTATTACAAAATTCCAAATTTATTCAAATTATTATTTTTTTTTGTCTCCTTTTGTTTTGTTATCAAATATTCAATTTGAAAACACAAAAATAAATTTAATTTAATTTCATATCTAAGATTTTTCTTTTTCTATGACAATACGGTCGTAACCGGCGTATGATATAGAATTAGATCTAAGTCGACGTAGATACGCTTTAACGTTTACGCCATCTTTTGTGTACCTTTGTATTAAATATTATTCCTTTTAATTTGACAAAGTATCTACGTCGTACGCTTCTTCCCTCATACGGTTCAATTGTGTTCCTACTAAACATCTGCATGAATGCAAGAAAAATCAGCTATGAGACACCCACAAAAAATTACGGCACATATTCATTTAATTCATTTGCAATGAGAAGCAATGAGTGAGTGCAAAAGATACTTGAGTTGTTTAAAGTATGAAAGCACTTGTAGCGTTCACACAACCCACGATTCACACTCGGCACAACTCGGTAAGCATTTAATATGGTTGCTTCGGTATGAATATTGTTATATGTTGGTTCAAATGAGAAAAGTACGTATACGACTCTGTTATATACAATGAGTTTGTAAGGCGCATTCGAATGATACAATATTATTCGCATTACCCGAGTTAACTGAAGAAAGATTTTAAAGAAAAAACACAATTTTTATTCTTATTAAAAATTTTTTTTTTAATTATTTCATAGTAATGAAAACAAAAATATGTTAGACAAATTAAGTTTTTAAAAATCTAAACAATCTACATGTTAGAATGTAAAAACATCATCTTTCCTACCGAAACAGGGTTGGACCCAAGAAGGCAACGTTTTCAGAAAGAAGGTGTCTAGCACATGAGAATGTTCTTTCTGATGAGGCGCTACTTGCAGGAGTTGCCAATATTTTGCAGCTTAACTTATAGAGTAGTGGATATTTTAATTTATTGAACTCCCACCACTGAAGAACATCAAAATTGTTGTGCATAACTTCATATACATTTTCGTACAACATTATTTCGTCAGTCAGTGGTATTTGATGAATTCAAAGCCTGGAGAAACCCTGAAAATTGTTAAGAATTCTGACTGGGAACTTTCATCTTGATTTGAGTTGGTTTCACTTATAAAACTTTCCATAATTTTTTGACAATGTTCCTTTATATCGCATCTTTCAACATTCGTAAACTGCGAAAGCTTGTTAGTTGGTGGAAACAAGAACAGTGCAATTTTGTGAAAAATTGTGATGTTATTCATGACCACATCGTTTAACAAGTTCCCAAGTTTTTGTTTCAAAGTTCTTATGCACTCTAAATCATCACTGTTTATGTCGCATATTCGTTTTAAAAAGTAAATATGAACTATTGTCATATGTAAAGTTGGATATATCTCGGCTTCGAGTTCTTTCGACGTTGCTTCAAAATGTTTTAAAACTTTTATAGTCGCACTCATAGTATTTAGGTTTATACCACTAATTCTATACAATTGCTCCTTTTCTTGCAAGATGTTGCCAACTTCAATCCAGTTGTTTTGTATTGATTGCAACAAATATTACATAGTATTCCATCTAGTTTTGGAAAAAATTTTGAGCGTTGTTGTTAATTGCGCATTGCCGCCGGATATTTTAAAATACTTCACAAGCTTTGAGGACTTAACGCATAGTTCTTAAATTTCAACGATTTCATTAATGGATTTCTCGACTATGTTGTGTAACAAATGATTAATGCAAAATATATGATCACTTGTTCCAAATGCAGCTTTCATATTGGAGCCTCTGCCTGTAACGATTATTGCCCTATTAAGACTAGAATTGAATTCACTTAACGTCGCAGTCACTTTACGGAGAATCCTTTCGTCTATTTTAAATTAATAAAAAGTGGAAAACAAGGATTTTGTTTCAAAGCTTTACTATTTGTTAGGACTATGCAAATACTTACTGGTGCATGGTTCCATATCCATTGATTTAAAAGCGAGCAGTTTAGCGTTTAATTTCCCATTTTTAATGAAATGAATTGTTAGGGATAAGTACGACATTTTAAGATAACTGTCGCTCCACAAATCCGAAGTTAGGCCATACCCACTGAGTTCATTAAGTTCACATTTTATGGAATCGTAACTGGTGTGGTAAAAGTTTATCTACATCCACATTTGGCCCGTACTTAGCTCCAAGTAATAACATCAGCTCTGTAAATTTTTTTTAACCTTCGTCTTCTATCATCTTGAAAGATCGACAATTTTTTATCATCCACTCAGTAGTTGTACTAACTACTTGTTTCATTGTATCGTGGTCAACTTCTACCTTGGGGTTATTTTCTAAAGTGTCCTTTAAATTCTTAAAGCACTTATGCTTAACAAGATTAGAAGTGCTGTTAACAAATTTAAGAACACTACTACAGTTTTTGCATGCCACTACGTTTTCTATAAAACTTCCGCCTTTATCAACTCTTCCAAAAATCTCCCAAACCTTGCTTTTTCCATTTTGCAGTATTATTTTATATTATCCTCTTATAATCTTATCTTTAATTTCTGATATCTTACTAGCTGTAGCCGCTGACGATTGTTGTGACATCATCGATTCATCTGATGTATCCTACATTGTATTATTTATAATTTCACAGAAAAAAATTACGACAAATCAATTGTCATATTGAATACCATATTCGTCAATACAATTATTTTTTTTAATTGAAAAGGCCCCAACAACCGAATTTGTATATATAAAAAATTATTTTGTTAATTATAATTGTTCACTTTCTACAAGTATTTTTAACGGCTCCGTGAAATAACCCCCAGGTGCAATAAGTCCCAGTGCAATAACTCCCAATGAATTAAATCCCAAAATAAATGAAATAAGTCCCAAACTGGAAAAAAGAAATAAATCCCAAAAAAATGAAATAATTTCCAAGTCTTAAATGAAACAAACCCCAACTTTTGGGAGTTATTTCATAATGAAATAACTCCTAAAGACATTAATGAAATAACTTCCAAAAACAGTCCATCGAAAAGAAATGAAATAAGACCCAAAAAAATGAAACAACTTCCAAAGAAATTTATTATATATGTATTCGTTTTACTTGAATATTTACGTATTAGGTTACCAAAAAACTAAAATTGAGTCCTCGACATTTTGACAACAAATCGGGCATTTTATTATATCCTGACCTCCTGCAATGACAACTGCCTGCAGTTTAAGCACGCAGGGTACAAGGAGTACCTCCTCTATGGTATAACAAACATCGGCATCGCTAACTAAAGCAAACACCGGCTTTGCTAACTAAAGCTTCTCTGCATAGCCGGCCTTCGGCCGGGCGCAAGGATTTTCTCCTCTATGGTATAACAAACACCGGCTTCGCTAACTAAAGCTTTTCTGCATGGCCGGCCTTCGGCCGGTCGCAAGGATTTTATATTCTATGGTATAACAAACACCGGCTTCGCTAACTAAAGCTTCTCTGCATAGCCGGCCTTCGGCCGGGCGCAAGGATTTTCTCCTCTATGGTATAACAAACACCGGCTTCGCTAACTAAAGCTTCATTGCATAGTCGGTAACCATAAGACACTGCAATTGCAATTAGCAAAATTTTCTTCTTTGATAAACTTAAGTCATTGTATTCAAATAGTTTGAAATATCCCGTTATAAATACCGTTTAAAATGTTAAACAATTTTAAGAAATTGCAAATAATTGAAAATGAAAAAACTCCCACAAAAATGAAATAACTCCCACAGCAAATGAAATAACACCGAAAACCAAAATAAAATGAAATAACTTCCACGTTAATTTTTTCGGGGACTTATTTCATTTGGATTTTATTTCATTATGAAATAACTCCCAAGCAAAAAATTAAATAAAACCGAGAGGGCTTGGAGCTATTTCATAATGAAATTACTCCCACATTTGTATGAAAAATTTTTGGGTCTAATTTCATTTTTTTCTTGGGACTTATTGCACCTGGGAGTTATTGCACGGAGCCATTTTTAACAATGAGTTTGTAACATTGAATAAAATATTAGTTAGCAATGAAATAAAAAAATTAAATACAAAATTTGTCATTTTAACAAAATGTTTTGTTGCTTATTAATTTTATAAAAATATATGGCAATTTTTACAGAAAGAAATGCTGATCTAATTAATTTTTTTTTTTCAAATATAATAAAGATCTCATCACAAATACATATCTTTAACATAAACGGACTTAGAAAAAATTAAACCGTGTTAAAATTTCGGTAAGAAGTTTCAAATAACAGCTTTACTTACCCTTTAGATATATGTACTTTGTTTTCAATAACAGTCCCAGCATTCATTTTTTGCGAAATTAAAACAAAAACAAATTCATTTTTGAAAAAAAAAATATTAACTTTTTAAGGTTTTGTTTTTTAATTTGGGGATATTTTTGTACTTTTTTGGGGACAAGGAAAAAAGTACCTGGCAGCCCTGATTTTGTAAAGAAAATTTTTGAAAAAAAATTTTTTATTTTTTTCAACTAAAACAAGGCGAATTCGCCTTGACTAAAACGAATTGTTAATATGACATTTTAATTCAGAAAATTTTAGAATAGTTTAAAAAAAATTTATTAATTACATCATACAGTATAACCCGGTTAATTACCACACGCTTAAATGCCTTTCACGCTTATTTACCTAGAGTTTTAAATCCCCGTTTTTTTTCTTCCATTTTTTAAACAAAAATCCACGTTTGATTGCCATACGCTTAATTACCCGATTCGGATAATTGCCTTGAAAATTTAACTCCCAAAACAAAATTATACCTAAATTTCATTCGTTTAATTGCCTCAGTACTATTTCACAAAAACACAGCAAGTAATGCTACCAAGTTTTACATGTTAATAATTTGAAAATATGCACTAAATTTTTTAAAAAAAAATATGCCTAAAAACAAAATATGGTTTGATTAAAACAAACTATTTAACAAATTAATATTTGCATTAAAAGTTATGTTATGAGGTCAAGATTCATATAAGAGTTATATATTATCTAGATACACCAAATTTATGAGATATTTCGTCTTAAAGAGATTAAAGTTTGAAGTTTGCATGGGGACTATGTGATATTATAGACCGATTCTTATAATTTACATAGGTTTCGTCCTTATGGCAATTAAACGTATATACCCAATTTTACCAAATTATCTAAAAACTGCTACCTTTACTTTTCGCACAAGGTTTACATGGACATACAACCAGTAAGATGGAGGGACGGACACGAAAAGATTACTTAAAAAAGTGTTTCTGATTCGATCGTTTACTAAACGATGCGTCTAGGTTTCGATGTTATAAGTTGCGAAAAACATTTATTTTCAACAAAAACTTGCTTTGGTTTCAAATTGTACAAATTTAATGTGGTTGGCGAAATTAAAGCAACAGAAAATTCATCTGTTAACTAGAATTTTAAGCAATTTTTTTATTTGATATGTTTTAATAACATAAAATATGTCTGCAATAAAAATGCAGCAATGGCTAAAACATGTACTAAATTATTTACAAACAAATCGATACCAAAATTCATTAAAAGCTCTAAACGCATGAATATATTGTTTCTGCGTTCATTGGTCGCACAAGAAAAACCATGCAATTGAATATTTACGGGTTCCATGAGTAGTAGTTGGGTATGACATTTCATCGCAAAAAGCACTACAGAAAAAATTTAAGACAACAAATCCCATTGTTTTTACTTGCTATATCTTAAGATTTAGCTGATGCATGTAAAAATTCCTGTCTTTAATTTTTTCATACATCAAAGTTAAGTTATCTTGTAAATAAATACGTCTAATTACCCCGCTGAGGTATTTAAACGAATTCGCTTAATTACCTCAACGAGGTAGTTAAGCGTATTCGTTTAAATGCTTACCCCGCATAATTACCCAAAAATATTGGCATTTTTGTCGAGGTAATTATCCGTGGAATACTGTACTTAATCTTGTTATTTTTTCTGTGTTATGCGCTAATCCACAAAAATTTATATAATGACATCTTACCTCCATACTGAAACAATGTAATAAACCAACAAAATAAAAATACAATTTATGTGACGAAAGCACGTGGTTACAACGTTGTTGGCTTGAAGAGAGAGAATGCACAATACAATGCATACTAATCACTCATTGGACTCATTGCTACTAGCACTTGTCGTTTTGTTGTCTCTTTTATTGAACGCTGTGAGTTCGAGTTTGATCGGTATATGGGACGAATTAATAAAAACTACGCCAGACGAAGCACAACGAAGTAGAATACAACTTCAACGAAGTACAACACAACATTTTTTCAATGGTCTTTTTGCACACAAGTAGCAAGAATCGGCGGCGTGAAATAACCCCCCAAAATATAACCCCCCAAAAAAATAATGAAATAACCCCCCAAAAATTGGTACAGAGAACAACAAAAACGATTTTTGGGGGGTTATTTCATTTTGTTTGGGGTGTTATTTAATTTTTTTAATTGGGGTATTATTTCATATGAAATTATACCCCAAAAAGTCATTATGAAATAAAGCCCCAATATATTTTTTGGGGGATTATTTCATTTTCAAAATTATAATGAAAACGTTTTTGGGAGCAAGGATTTATTCACTTAGGTATACAGAACACCGGTTTTGATAAAAAAAAGCTGCCCTGTATAGACGGCCTTCGGCCGGGCGCAATGGTTCTCTTCTATATGGTATACCAAACACCGGCTTCGCTAACTAAAGCTTCTTTGCGTAGCCGGGTCGAGTCGGTATTTGTATACTATAGAGGAGAAAATCCTGGCGCTATGCAGAGAAGCTTTAGTAGCGAAGCCGGTGTTTGTTATACCATAGAGGAAAAAGTCATTGCGGCCGGCCGAAGGCCGGCTATGCGGAAAAGCCTTAGTTGGCGAAGCTTGTGTTTGTTATATCAAACCATTATATATATCGCGTGATTCTTTAAAACAAAACTGTATAATTAATTGTATTACATATATTGGGCCTTTAATTCATTTCTGAAATTGGGGTTTTATTTCAAATGAAATAAGCCCCCAAAAATTAGGGAATTATTTCATTTATGTTTGGGACGTTATTTCATTTCGTTGGGGGCTAATTTCATTTTCAAAAATGGGGCTTTATTGCATATGAAATAAGGCCCCACGCTTTGGGGGGTTATTTTATTATTTTTTTGGGGGGTTATATATTGGGGGGTTATTTCATGCCGCCGCAAGAATCCATCATGAATGCGGTTGTGTATTCATTGGACGAATGCATTTATGCAGATGTTTAGTTCCTACGGTAAAGGACGATAGAATTCGGCACATTAACGACATTGAACATCAATTACCTCTCAGAGTCATTAAAAATATGGGCCATCGTTAAGAGATATGCCACCGAAGACTTGCTAAGCATTTGACTGTTATTATGTTTTACGCATAATTGCCATAGAGTTCTGCTATAATAAGAGAAAATATTAAGATAATTCTCTGAAAACTTTTGTTTTGTTTACAATTAACATCTTGCCTTTTGGTTGCACCATGATTCAGTTCAGCTTTAAGGCCCTCGTTTCCAATGTTCCCTACTTTTTTTTTTTTTTGCTAAATATTTATTTTGAATTCTATTTCACATACCGTCAACTACTACTTTTAAGCAATATACGTTCAATTTGTAATTAATTCTGAGGATTAATTATAATGCTTATGTATACCTACTTAATTAATATTAATTGCACTCAATGCGTATGAATAATATTTAATTTATTACATTGACTTAATCACAGTATGACCTAAAAGTTATTTTTATCACAAATAAGTTACAGAACAAAGCGAACTAGGGTCACATTTTAACTCAAAAAATAAATTAAAACATTTATAATTCAATAAACAGCCGTCAGAAGAAAAACACAGAAAACAAAATAAAAAAAAAAAACAAATTTTTTTTCACTAAAACGTGTCCTTGTATCTGTTGGAAACAAAAAAAAAAAAAAGAACCATAAAAACTATAAAACAAAAGAGAAATCAGACAAAAAACTATACTGAAATAAAAACAAACATACGTACATGCATACAAAAATATGTTTATGATGCAAAAAACTAAAAATTTACCAAACTATTTAAATAATTAATGAGCCTGTGACATAATGTCACTTCATAACATTCGAAACACAATAAAAAACCATCGGTTATTTTGTTTAATATTTTTATAGCCATAAGCAAAGCTGTTTTAAGCATACGAGTTGTGCGGTTGTTTCAATATTGTTTATTATTAAACAATCACTATTTATGATGATGACGTTATAATCAACTATTAACAAAAAATTGATTTCTCATATATTGTGCCTTTTTACGTCATCTGTTAGCTTAACATTTCAATGAATCAGTTATGGAGCAAGGTGCTTAACAAAAAAGTATGGGAAAATATTGGAATACAAAAGCATATGTGTTCCAGAAGAAAAGTATACAAATTAAGCGTATATTTAATAGTTCTTTTAACAAGGACTGAAAACATCTCCGAAATTAAACTTTATGTGCTCGGGATTGTAAACTAACGTTGGCGGTCGGAAGCCTACATATGTATTTATATTAAAAAACTATGACCACACATAAAAAAGACATTAGAAGAAGAGTGTCATACTTTAATGCATATTTATTAAACATAATAAGGTTAAACAAACAAGCAAGCGCACTAGGCTTGTCAGATCGAAATCGGCAAAAAGCTTGGCATTGAAAAGAACAAATTTGATTTTTCTTTACAATTAATATTTCGGTTTATATTATAACACTTTCATTTATAAGATAATTATCTTGTTTTGCTAGGATACAACTAAATTAAAATAAATAAATAAATAAATAAAAATAACACAGGTGGACATACATACGTAAGTTCGTTTTTAATACAAGTTTATAATTTTTACAATATTGATCAAATAAATGCGGAGTTGATTTAACGATCCCCGTAAATACCGGAATGGATTGCATTTGAAATTTGGCCAGATCGGTCCACAAATGTCTCAGATATCCGCAACAAATTACGACTACCTCTAATTTTTACCCATAAAACTTAATTTTTAAAAGTCTTGTTGTACATTATGAACTTTATTATTCAACTTTCGCATAAAATAAACTTAAAATAAACGGTCTATAAATGATCTAGTTATAAGCAAATAATTACCTCTTTCATCTAGAAATCATGTTTTTGATACAGGAACGCCCTCACAATATGAAAAAGAAGGACTTTATTTTACTCCGATATTTCGAATAATATCTGTTAATCCAAAATTGCTTTCTAAAGAAAATATTGATGCTTCAAATTAATGGATTATGGTAAAAATAAAAAACAAAATAGAGTCTGATAGTCCTGCTATACATTTTTCTTCTAACAATTCAAAATTCCTTGGGATACAAAATCCCACAGCTCTTTCTGACAAAATACATTATAACTGCAGCCCAAAAATACCAAATAGATCAATAATTGTCACTGTTTCTTGATTTTCTTAACCATTTAATGGAAAAATTTTTAAAATTCCGGCTTAGCTTGGCATATGATTTTTTGCTTGATTCTTGGAACTCATTGAAATAGCTTAACAATCAAGCCAAATCAAGACCGTCTGGCAACCCTAAAGCCCACGCATGCATACAAAAAAGTGCACAAGAAAACAAAATTAAAAAAAAATACTAAATTAGATGTTCGACATGCTCCATTCAAAAAAATTGGAGTAAAAGAACGATGTGAATTTCCATACATTTAATATGGTGTCTACGTTTGTAGACTACCGGCCCGGCGATGATCATTTTGAAAAGTAAAGTCTGGGGGGTACTGTAAATTATATTTTTAACGTGTCAGTAGCCAAAACTGCTTAGGAAGCTACTGAAAATTTCGGACCTTGTTGTTGTGGAAAATTAATTTTCATACAACTTTTTCTGCAAAAATGCTACAAATGTAGACTACCGAGCACATAAAGGTTAAGTTAACAGAAAGGATATTTTATATTAAAACTATTTCACACAGAAATTTTCTATAAGTGGCTATAGACTCTCTTTGATTTGGAAACTTTCTATGGCATTTTATTTAAATTTAAAATATTAAATTACATTTTAAATTATTATAATTAAAATCGTATCAGAATAACTAACAGACAAAAAGTAATTACTAACATAAAAAAATAATAAACGTAGAGCAGTATAAAATTGACTGTACTCGTTTGAGTACACTGACAACGTGCATAGGTAGAAAAGCTGTGAGTGGAGAACGTTTTACGGCCCAGAAGCGACACAAAAGCCTTCAAGAAGCATATCATGTGGTGAGGAGGTGTTAAGGAATGTCTAACGGTTTCAAGCCTATCAAAAGAAAAACCTGGTACTATGAAACTTTTCCGTAAATCTTAAAATCATTCCCAACGACGTCAGTGACGATAGTGATAGTGAGCCGTTGGCACCAAAGAAAATTCGCAAAGCAAATAAGTCCTATTTGGTGCAAATACTTTCCATCGCAGAACTCGACAACTCAGCAGAACTCTGAACTTTGTAATATATCAAAAAGTGTATGTGAAGAAATATTTGACAAATCTTTGATCACAATGTCTTTGACCTTGAAGTCGAATTGAACTTACTTTCTTCGAATAAAATGCTTAGCGGGATGGTGAACAAAATATTCCTTAAGACTAGTCAATCGTAAAACATTTTGGCTTTCATCCCGATAAGCAAGTCATTCGACGAAAGCCAGTTCGATTCGGCTTCAAAAACAGGCTTGCGGCTATTGCTGCCAGTAAATTTGGCGCTCCGGAAAATCGCATGTGGAAACTTCTGATACATTTGGTTCACGTTTTTTAAATTGTAAGGGCCGATGTTGAATGTGAACCACACCTAAACGCCAAGTTTTTTTCCGAATTTTATTTGACATTTCTCTATTTCAGACTTACTCAATTTGAACCATGGAGAGATACACAATCCAACAACGTGTTAAAGTTATCCAGACTTATTATGAAAATGGGCGTTCAAATCAAAATGCATATCGTGCACTTCGTGATTTTTTTGGTCAATTTGATCGTCCAAATGTGCGTACAATCGCAAAAATCGTGGAAAAATACGAGCAAACCGGGTCTGTAGAAGATGTGAGAACACTAGTCCATGCTCGTACAGCTCGTACTGCAGAAAATATTGCTGCTGTTCGCGATAGTGTGGCTGAAGAGCCGTCCACCTCAACTCGTCGTCGTGCCCAACAATTGCACCTCTCACGCTCGTCGTTGATGAATATTATGCATAAAGACTTGCATTTACACGCTTACAAGGTGCAATTGGCTCAAGAACTAAAGCCTCTTGACCATTCCAAACGTCGTGAATGGGCAGAATAGTGGCAAGAAATGGCAACAGTGGATGATAAATTTTCGAAGAAAATCATCTTCAGTGATGAGGCACATTTTCACCTCAGTGGATTCGTCAATAAACAGAATTGCCGCATTTGGGCGAATGAGAATCCAAGAGTGATTGTCGAAAAACCAATGCACACACAAAGAGTGACTGTTTGGTGCGGTTTATGGGCTGGCGGCATCATCGGGCCGTATTTTTTCCAAAATGAGGCCGGTCAGGCAGTTACTGTGAATGGTGTTCGCTATCGTGAGATGATAACGAACTTTTTATGGCCCGAATTGGAAGATATGGATGTGGACGAAATGTGGTTTCAGCAGGACGGTGCCACTTGCCACACAGCTAACGAAACAACGGCTCTTCTGCGCAACAAATTCAATGGCCGTGTTATCTCACGTAATGGCGATGTCAATTGGCCGCCAAGATCATGTGATTTGACACCGTTGGACTTTTTTCTTTGGGGTTATTTGAAAGAAAAGGTGTACGTCGATAAGCCAGCAACAATTCAAGAGCTAAAGGATGAGATAATTCGGCACATTAACGGCATAGAACCTCCATTATGCCTCAGGGTCATCGAAAATTTGGACCATCGGATGGAGGTGTGCCGCCGTGGTCGCGGCGCCCATTTGGCCGATATTTTGTTCCGTACATAATTGAGTAATACCAATATATCATAATAAAATAAAATTTCAATAATTTCCTAAATAGTTTGTGTTTTATTCAAAATCAACATCGGCCCTTGAAATTTAACCACCCTTTACAATTTTCTACTAAATCTTTTAGTTGATCTTAGAAGTTTAGAGAAACGTCTTGGTCAATGTTTGCAAATTAATCCTACTAGCCTTCTACACTACAAAACCATCTGCGGTGCAGTTTTTGTCATACAAAAGCTCTCTGGCAGTATAAGAAGTGCATAAAACACTTTGCATTGAAAAACAATGTTCTGAAATTTTTCATAGATAAGTGGTCAGTGTACTCAGGGAGTGCACCCCAAAAACTCAGTTAAAAAGAAATTTTTTTTTTAATTTGTTCCATTTTATATTTTTTTTTAAAACTTATTTTAATCAGTAAATAAATTTTAACTTGAAAAATTATGGCCAGTTTTTGTTTGACCTCTAATGGGTTAAAAACTCTTTTAAATGGGCTAAAAACTTTACTCTTTCATCAAAATCATCAAATTATCTGTAGCAGTCTATAAATAATTATTTATTTAGATGCTATAGAAACTCTTTTGCTAACAAAACTTTATATAAGATGCTATGGAAGCTTTGCTATTCCGAAACTTTTTTTAGCACGCTATTTAAATTTTTAAAGGCAAAACATTCTAATGAGTGCTAAAGCAAAGGTTTCCTTTGGAACTTTTAAAACACATACTATAATCGAGGTCTGCTACATCAATGCAGTCAAAAAGGTTCCTTAAAAATGGAACCTAAAATATGTGAACACACGCAAAGAAAAAACATATTCTAAGAGCAACATATTATGATTGTAGTCACCATATTAAGATTATTATTGAATTATATTATGACTAAATATACTCGTACTATTACATCATAATATTTTTCCCTTAATCATATTATTATTCTGTTAATCATACTAAGTTAAGAAGTAATCAAATTATTGTCATGTTAATCATAATAAGCTAAGCAATTAATCATATTATTGTCATGTTAATCATAATAAACAAAGAAGTAATCATATTATCATCATGTTAATCATAATAAATTAGAAGCAATCATATTATGATACAGCACCTTTCATAGCTGTCATAAAAATACAAAATAAATTAAAATATTTTTGCACCGATTTTTTATTTTGTGGCTTTTTACAATTTTTCTTAATGTTAATCAAATAGTGGAGTTCAATATGAGGCTTGCAAAAGAGCAAATGAAAAATCTGTGGGCAACCGCGTGTGTCCATTTTTTCGATTTTAAGATATTGGAGAAATATCGTAGCACTTTTATAAAATATAACTAAATCTCTGTGTGTTTTGTTGTTGTATTTTACAAAAAAACTATGATATTTTGCATTTGCACTATTACATCACTAATACTTGAATGAACTCCGCTAATATTTAAATTTTTTAATTTCTTTTAACTTATTTTTTTATGGAATTTTATCTTTTAATTGTTTAACCGCTCACAAAAAAAAAACGACACAACTGATTCAAAATTATTTTACAAATGGCGCTAACATAATATGATTAGAGTAAAAATAGTTTGATTGCATCTTTATCATAATATGATAAATGTATAGAAAGTTATCATGTTATGGCTATTAAATATCATGATACGTCTGCGAGTAATATAATATGTTTAGAAAGTTATCATAATTAAGTTGTTAGAAAAATAATTATTTTTCGGTCAACAATATTCAAATTTATAATTGCGATAAACATTGATATGTTTACAGTAACTATAATATTGTTGATATTGAATAAAAATAACAATTATTTGTGTACGACAACAATATATTGTTACATTAAACATAGTGTTGTTGCCGTAACCATGCCCAACCCTTTTTTTTTTTCTGCGTGCACTAGCTTTTATCCGTGAATTTGTTCACATGAAAATTAAAGCAAGAAAGGGGTTAATCCTATAAAAAATATATTCTGGGTCCTTAGCTATAAGTAGCGAAATTGATTTAATGATCTCTGTCTATCTGTCTGTTCGTCTGTCTGTCTATTGAAATTGTTTTCCGAAGACCGCAGATATGATGGGGCTAGGTTGTTATACACTTATGTTGCATAAAGTCTGGAACTATTCGTTATTAAAATTAAGCAAGATCGGCTGTCTCTAATTTTATCAAAAAATCCCTTGATTAAAGGTTTTTTTCTGTGTACCAATCAATTAAGCCCATTTGGCTGGCTGGCAGACACTACACACAGTCTTTATTTCTAGATTGCAGTCGATTGTGTCGAATGCTGGCCCATACTAGTTTAATATAAATATCGGGTGATTTTTTAAGAGCTATAGGAAAGTTATCAAAAAACACATAAAATTCAGAAAAATGCATGAAATCTTTATTTGAAGCGATAGTACGGTCCATATAATTTAATGTTTGAAGATGATTTAATGATTTAATTTAATGTTGACCGTGACTGCGCCTCAAATGGTTTATCCGCTTAGTCCAATTTTGGCATACTCTTTTCAACATTTCGGCCGTTATCTCATAATAAATGCTTCAATGTTGTCTTCCAATGCGTCGATTGAAGCGGGCATGTGTGTTTAGACATGAGCTTTAACATAGCCCCACAACAAATAGTCTAAAGGCGTTAAATCGCACGATCTAGGCGGCCAATTGACCGGTCCCGAACTTCAAATAAAATGTTCACCGAACCCGCCTCTCAATAAGTCCATTGTTAAGCGTGCTGTGTGGCATGTGGCACCGTCTTGTTGAAACCACATGTCATGCAAGTCAAGTTCTTGCATTTTTGCATCTTTGAAGAAGTACGGTCCAATGATGCCACCAGCTTATAAGCCGCACCGAACTGTGACTTTTTCTGGATGCATTGGTAGCTCTTGGAATGCTTCTGGATGATCTTCACTCCAAAATAGACAATTCTGCTTATTAACGTACCCGTTGAGCCAAAAAAAAAACTGACCATAAAATGGAAGAAGCGCGCGATAAACTTTCTTAGCAGAGGTTGCATTTGGCGCTGCGAAATATGGCCCCAGGAAATATCGCCCCAAAAAATAAATGAAAATTTACCCCAAATTTGGGGCTATTTTTCATAATGCAATATGGCCCCATTTTTTTTGTGAAAAATTACCCCAAAAAAATGAAAAATAACCCTAAAAATAAAATGAAATATGACCCTAAATTTGGGGTTATTCTTCATTATGAAAAATCACCTCAAAATTTATAATGAATTTTAACCCCAAAAAAGAACACAAAGAAAGTGACATTAAACATTTTCGGTGGAGTTCATATGCCCAAAACTAAAAGTCCCAAATTTAGAATCCCGATTTCAAAATCCGGATAATTATACAGTTTTGGTTTTAAAAATCGTACGATTGATAGCACGGTTGGGCTTTCGGCCATGCACAAGGATTTTTTTCTCTATGGTATAACGAACACTGGCTTTGCTTACTAAAGCTCTACGTTATAGCCGGCCGTCGGCCGGGCGCAAGGATTTTTTTCTCTATGGTATAACGAACACTGGCTTCGCTAACTAAAGCTTCTCTGTATAGCCGGCCTTCGGCCGGGTGAAATGATTTTCTTCTCTTTGGTATAACGAACACTGGCTTCGCTCACTAAAGCTTCACTACATAGCCGGGCGCAAGGATTTTCTTTTCTATGGTATAACGAACTCTTCTCGTAATAGCCGGCCTTCGGCCGGGCTCAAGGATTTTTTCCTCTATGGTATAACAAACACCGGCTTCGCTAACTAAAGCATCTCTGCATAACCGGCAAGGATTTTCTCTATAAAAATTCTGGTTTTTTAAGTTATCCCTAGAAACTTTTACATAGAATTTTATAAAATTTGTGTAAAAATGTTTGGGGTGATTTTTCATTTCTTTGAACTTGCATTTTTTATTAGTAGATGAAAAATAGCCCCAAAGTAAAAATTGTGATTTTATTTGGGGCCATTTTTCATTCCTTGATATTGGGGTCATTTTTCATTCCACTTAAAATGCAAAAACACCCTAACGAAAAAATGAAAAATAACTCCAAAAAAAAACAAAAAAATTGCGCCAAAATTGCGTGTTGTTGTGTCTCATGTAAAATTTTGGGGCCGTTTTTCATTTTCCTTTTGGGGCCATATTTCCTGGGGTCATTTTGCGCACCGCCGTTGCATTTTGATAATAAAATTCAATATTTTGCAAACGTTGTTCGGTTGTAAGACGATTCATGGTTAAATTATAGACCAAACTGAAAATGTTTGACAGTGAAACAAAACACGAAACGTGCTCCGGCTGCTTAAACCAGTGTTGCCAAAAAGATAATAGTTAAAAAATAACCCGATATATAACAAACTGGTTCCAATCATTTCTGGGGTCTTCGGAAAACCCATTTAAATATACACACGGGCAGACAAACTTACGTACGGACAAACAAACATTGTTAAGTTCAAAGTTTTTCTTCGGATTCAAAAAATTAATTAACAAGGTTCCGTTTAAGTTAAGCTAACTCCGCTACCAATAATATATGTATGTATATACTACATAAAACCTTTCGACCTGTGTTGAAGGATATGAATATATTGAAATTAAAACCAAAACAACACCAACATCAATTACCAGCAGCTGTATACAAATTTCCCTTTAATTACTACAACACTTATTTAACAAATGAAAAAATTAAGCTTAAAACCAAATACAAAATATATTAAATGAACAATATTTAACTTAATATCCGGCAATTAATTTAAAACACATTAAAAATTTTTGCTGAGCCAGAAACGCTTAAGGACAGATAAATAAAATAAATGATATTGATAAGAATAATGAAAAAACAAAAAACAACAAACAAATGAACAGATAAAGGCGATTAAAAATACATTTAAAAAAAATATGGTCACATAAAAAGAAGCAAAAATTATCTGAAAAGGGAAAATAAAACGAACGTAAATTTACTAATTTTATCATTATTTAAGTTTGTCCTTGCTTCCGCCTAAACGTATGCCGTATATATTTTATTTCCATATAAATTTAAATTTACTCATTTGATAAAACTTTTATATAATGAACTGAACGAATTTGTGATAATTTTTAATAATTTGTTTTGTTAATTATACGTTTTTAATTAGCCATTACGTCTCTGTTATTATGCAAACTACAATATAAACACATGTCTAGTAATAAATATTTATTTTTATCGTTAAACGATTAAAAATAAAATTATTTTAATTTCAAATAAAAATAAAAATATGCCACGAGCGCTATAATGTTTTAAATACATAAAATACAAAACAAAAAAATTTAATTAAAAAAAATTCAATAAAAAAATAATTTAACTACCCAGTAAAAACTTCGCTTACAAAATAATGTGTTTAGTAATCAGAAAAAAACTAAAAGCACTACTTAAAATTCTGCTGAAAGAACCGATGACTTTTACAAGGGATGTCCCAAAATTAACGCATTCAAATGTAAGTCATTCGTTTTTTTATCACATACATCCAAAAAGAAGTCGTTATAGAAGAAGCTTCTAAATAAATTACTTTTTCAAAATGAATAGCTTCCTTCACTTATTACACTGTGCAACAAAACTCGGGTCATCGCCGCCAGCCTCAACACTTGCAACGCGAAATGGAAGTAGACTCCCAGTGGAGCAAATCTGCCAAAGGGTTTTGAAAAGTTAGCTCGGGCTCCCGAAATAAGGGCCCATATTTCGGTTTTTTCTTGAATTTTTTGAAAAGGCGTTTGGTATAAGTAAAAAAAAATATACTAAATGTACTTCTGAACTAAAAAATAATTTCAGATGTCTTCCGTACAATCGTATGATGATTCTTTTCTTTAAATCTATTAACCCTCTAACTTTCATTTTAAGGGGTAATTGTTCTCCTTTTTCTAAACTCTTACACAAAAGTATACTAAAACGGCACTTTTAAGGGTTTAAATGTTCTACGAATATTTTTTGCATTAAATTACACTAGGGGTCTTCTAAGACAAAAAGTTCGTGCAATGTATCGAAAACGAATTCTCGAAATTTCGGGCATTGAAATTTTTAAATTTCTTGAAAAGGCGTTTAGTACAAGTCAAAGAAATGTACTGAATTTACTTCTGACCTAAAAAATATTTCAGATGTCTTCAGAAGAATTGTATGGCGATTCTTTTCATAGAATATATTAACCCGCTAACACTTATTTTAAGGGATAATTTTTGTCCCGTTTTACATACATTGCACGATGTTTTGGTCTTTGAAGACCCCTAGTGAAATTTGATGCAAAAAATATTCATAGAACATTCTAGATTAAAATCTATAGTTGTTATTGTAGCAGATAGACCACAAGAACAGGTGCTGCTTAGTTGACAATCCTTGGTCGTTGTTACGATGAATGACTTTTCGTTGCAACGTAGGACCTAAAGCAATTCTGGATGTTGTTCAGTGTTTAGGTGATTTTCTAGTTTAAATTCCTGTTCAGGTGTGAGTTCATGTTCTAGCTCAGGATCTAGTTCAAGCGCTAGTGCCACCTGTAACTCATATTAAAGTCCAGGTTTTCGTTGAAGTTCGAGTTTAGTGTATAGTTTGATATAAAGTTTAATTTTAGGATATATTTATAGATGCTCTTCAGTTTCTAGGGCTTGTTCAGCTTCTAGTTCATATTTGAATTCAGGTTATAATTAACGTTTTAGTGGGCGGCATGAAATAGTCCCCCACGAAATAAGTCCCCAACAAAATTATGAAATAATTCCCCAATTTTTGGGGTCTTATTTCATATGAAATAAACCCCCAATTTTAAAACGAAATGAAACCCCAACGAAGTGAAATAACTCCCCAAATCAAAATGAAATAAATTCCCAAAAATTGGGGAGTTATTTCATTGGAAATAAGTCCCCATTTCCTGAAATGAAATAAATCCCCAAAAAGTATTCAAAACATCCAATCAATTCAAGATAGGGGGGGGTGCTTTTTTACCATGGGAGGCAAGGCCATGATGGCTTTATTGCTCAATTTTGCGAAGTGAGATATATAGCCATATTTTTTTCCCAAATGAGAGGCAAAGCCATATTTTTCCAGAATATTGTTACGCATGGTGTTAACATTCTGTTAAAGGAAAAATCCTTAGTTATCATTGAAAAACATTTTTTTATTCTTGTGACGCACGCAGAAAAACTCATTCAGCAAAGCCACCTGCCGCGTCCTACTATAGGAAAAAACCCCTAAGCGCGGCCGCAGGCCGCCAAGCAGGAAAACTTTATTATGCGAAGCCAGATTTCAATACTTAACTTTAGTAAAAGGGAAAATCATTACCTCTTAATTATAAAAATAAGAAAACTATTAATTAATGTAAAATGGAAAAGTTCTTCAAAACTGAAATGAGAGATAAAGCCATTTCCTAATATTACTTATGTGTCCTAAGGCCATGATGGCTTTGTCTCCCATTCGAATGAAAAAAAAAAATAAAAGGCTTTATCTCTCTTTTGAATGGGAGACCTGGATTCATTGCATCCAGCAAACAAAAAATTAATTTATTTTATTCCTTACCGCAAAATTATTTCTTAAACTAACTACCTAGTAAGTAATTTTTTTATTGAATGAGTTGTCTTGACCATTCATTAAAACAAGTTTTGTTTACGTATTATAACGCGACATAATCTGCATTTTTGACGATTTTGGAATAAATTTGAAAATGAAAAAAGTCCCCAAAATATTTTTAGGGACTTATTTCATTTCAGATTTTTGGGGACTTATTTCATATGAAATAACTCCCCAATATAAAAATGAAATAAGTTCCCAAAAAAATGAAATAAATCCCCAAAAAACGTTGTTGTTGCCTCTCATATATTTTTTTGGGGAGTTATTTAATTTCCGTTTTGGGGACTTATTTCGTGGGGGACTTATTTCATGCCGCCGTTTTAGTGCTTGTGTTTTTTTAAGGTGACAATACGTACTATTTTTTAGAGGACAATCATCTATTTTAACATGTCGCTCATTTGCTGCAAGACTGGCATAACTCAAAAAATGAAATTTTGGAGTTAGAGTTGCAGAATTGTTCGCTTTGTTTTGCTTTATATTGTGTATTAAATTTATCTTTATATCTTGTATACTTTCCCAGTTTAAAGAAAATGCGTCTTCCTTTTTTCTAAGTAGTTAGAACAAATCAAAAACTTTAAATGCGTTTTTCTCGAAATGGATTTTGTTGAGTTATGCCGGTCTTGCAGCAAATGAGCGATGTGTCCTCTTTTATCATCTTTTTTCATAATCTGTCATCTTTGTCCTCTTTATTTTTGAAAGCTTGACCAATATTTGCTTTTATTTTTATAAATTAAAATAAATTTTATTTCACGGCGATCACCGGTTTTTTCAGTCAAATCGTATGAAAAATGTCGTGCCATCCTTGTTCTGTTCATACTCCTACTGAACTTTCATACACTTGCAGTATACAATTTTGAATAAGTTAGTGCAATGAAGTTTTAAGTTTCGTTATTTTTTTAAACTAATTTTACTTAAGTAAATGTAAATTTTTCAATATGCCAACCTGCTTACTTTTATAAATTTAACGGGAAAAACTATTTATTTTTCCTATTTGCTGCTTGAGAGGAAAACCAAAAATGTAGTTGATTTGACACATTTCAAGACTCCAGTTGAAGAAAAACTACATGCCGGTCGACGAGGCATATCTTTCTCTACCACACGGCATCAAAATCTCAATGCACTTAAAAATTGAATTTAGTAGGTTTGCATATTAAGCCGACCATATGTTATTTTTTTAATTTACTTTACGTATATAAATATGGGAATGTAAATTTGTCTGTATAATATGTAAACAATATTGAAGTCAAATAAATTTTTTACTTTTTTTCTTTAGGCCATCTATTTTTATGTTCAAAATCTGATCGCCTTAGTTTTTAGTTCAGCTTCTACCTCAGGTTTTTTTTTTTAAGTTCAGATCGTAGTGAAGAGTAAAGTATATGTTCTTCTATGTTATCAGATCTAAGTTCTAGTTTGGGATGTAATTTAGTTTCTACGTTTAAGTTTATGTTAAAATGTTGGTACATGTTCAAGATCTCGTTCTAAATTAGTTTATAGCTTGGGTTATAATAAAGGTTCAAGTTCAGGTTTAATTTCAATTTAGTTTCGGATTCTGTTTTAGGTTCTAGCGCTGACTCTAGTTCTTGTTTATAGGTCCTAGTTCAGATTATATTTCCAGGCCTAGTTCAGGGGTCTAATTCTGGCGGTTGTATACGATCGGCTTTTTAGTCGCTTGTTCGAATTTGTTACTTTTTGGATTTATCGAATAACATGAATCGAAATTTCTAGTGACAGAAGACGATAGCGAGCGACTGTTCGAATGCAACCTTTCAATTTAGTAATCGTAAACATAAAACCTTTCGAGTAACGCCTTTTTTGTAAACAAAAGAATAAAAAAAGTTAGAATGTTTTTAACTAAAGAAGAAAGTTTTAATTTAAGTATTTTTGGTCCAAATTTACAAAAATAAAAGAGATTATGAGAGCCGTAATGGCCGTAATGACCCGCCAGGTCTCATTATTGTTTTAATTTCTGGTTCTAGTTAAGATGTTAGTAAACATCTTTGTTTAATTTCTACTTCAGGTTAATTTCAAGTTCTAATTAAGATTCCAGTAAAAGTTCTAGTTCAGATTCTCAACCAAATTCGATTTAGGTTTTAAACTCAGCTTCTGGTTCGAGTCCCAGTCCTGCGTCTGCGCGTTCATACACGAGCATTTTCTTCTATCAATTTTCTGTTTCTTTATCTAAGACTTCTACTCGTGTAGAATATTGTGGATAAGGAAATAAAGAAAAAAAAAAGAAACTTGTCTAGTACGGGCAAGTGCGTCCATGTTTAATTCTATTTCCACTATTGACTTGACGACTAAAACCTGGTGTGTGTGCATCAGCACATACTTATGCTATGTTCACACTTGGGCTTTTGAAAACGTTTAAGTAAAATCCCAATAAAAACATTTATCATTTTGCGAAGCACTTATGGTATATTTAAAAAGATAAGCGCACAATTATGCGCTACGCAATAACACATACAGAAATGCAGTAAAGTAAGTGAAGGAACGGCATTCCCTTACTACGAAGCATAATTTGCCAGGTGTTCAGCTAAGTGCATAGGCAGAAAAGGTGCATAAAGATGTACCTGAATACGAGAGGGATGGCGATAGCGACGACAATATTGCTTCAGCTGACCTAGTCAAGCGCAAAAGGGCTGCAGGACAAAGGCCGAGTAAAACAACCTGTGTGAAAGAGTGGCGGAAAACGGATATGATTCCTAGCCTACCAATATGGGAGGTATTTTCCGAATGCCAGCAAAATCCAGATCCCATGGAAATATTTCTTAAACATTTTGATGAAGTAATATTTAACTTGCTTGTACAATATACAAATGTGTATGCAGTCAGCCATAACCGCTCGTGGTTTTTTTAAGTACGCAACCACTGTCGGCAACTCAGTCGTAGTTTGCAAGTGGGTAGACAATAGTATTGTTACAATAGCTTCATATAACAGCGAAGTTCTGCCATCATTACCAGTATCTCGCTATTCGCAAAAAGCCAAGAAACAAATTTCTATACAGCAACCAAAGCTTATCAAAATGTATAATGAAAACATGGGTGGAGTTGACAGAACCGACCAAAACATCGGGCTCTACCGAACAACTATTAGAGGAAAAAAGTGGTATTTTCCGCTTAATTGTCATTGTAACGACATGGCGGAGCAAAATAGCTGGTTATTATATCGTTCGTATGACGGAAATATGGATCATTTAGCTTTTAGAACAGTGATTGCAAACGGATTACTAGAATCTTTTAAAAGAACCTCAAAGAGTGGTTCAAGCAAGTCCAGCGCCAACCTTCATATGTACTCGCGATTTGATGGACAAGGGCACCTAGTACAACACAAGGAAAAAAAACATATTGCCATACGAAGGCCAACTTTTTTTGCAACAAGTGTAATGTCGCTTTACATTCAAAGGATTGCTTCTTGACGTATCACACTCCAACTTAAAACATAATCGATTTTCCTTCTATTATTAAGAAAAAATAGCAATTTCGTTATTTTCAAATAAAAACAAATTACAAATTAAAAATAATTTCAGTAGGGTATTTAGCTACCGTCCTTTTAAAAGGACGCCCAATATCGGCTACACTATAGCTTTTAAGAAAAATAGTTATTATTTCCTAAAAAATATTTAGAAAGCTACACAGAAAAAAATTAAAAATTGATTTAAATTAAAAAATTTGTGATATTAATTAAAAAATTAATTAAATTTGCACCAGTAAACCAATTAATAGTATCAATTAAACCAGTTAATAGTATTAATTAAACGTTTAATTTACTTGATTAAACGTTTGATTCACTTGATTAAATTTTTAATTAAAACTGATTTTATTTTTGATTAATGCTTTAATTGGTGAAAAATTTTAGAGAATTTTTTCTGTGTATGAAGATATAAAATTCGAAATAAAAGTTGAAGTTTTCAAAAAAAATTATTTCCGGCGATATCTGGGTTAAGAAGAAATCGTAGTCGGTTGTACACCTGAGACGTACATTTATTGTGGCCGATTCTACATCATACTCAGTTTTGGGTATGTTCAGAGGATTCTATGAGAAATGATTTATTTGTAATCACGTCAATTTGAAGTGATTAACAAATCACTTCCATGTATGGTAAATCATCTCGATTTTAATGTGATAAGAGCTTAGTCACGTTCCAGCGTGAACAAAGTATTAAGAAGATTTATGGTATGGTTAAGCTTCTAATTCAAGAAGCCTCTTAGTTTATGCTTGAGGTTCTAGTTCAAGGTCTTGTTGAGATTCTAGTTTAGGTTATTATTGTAAGCTTTAATTCAGGTTATAATTCAATTTCTTGTTTAGATTCCAGGTCGGGCCCTATTTTATATTCGAGTTAAGGCCTTAGTTCAGTCTCTAAATAATTTTACCTGAGAGGTACATTTATTGTGGCCGATTCTACATCATACTCAGTTTTGGGTATGTTCAGAGGATTCTATGAGAAATGATTTATTTGTAATCACGTCAATTTGAAGTGATTAACAAATCACTTCCATGTATGGTAAATCATCTCGATTTTAATGTGATAAGAGCTTAGTCACGTTCCAGTGTGAACAAAGTATTAAGAAGATTTATGGTATGGTTAAGCTTCTAATTCAAGAAGCCTCTTAGTTTATGCTTGAGGTTCTAGTTCAAGGTCTTGTTGAGATTCTAGTTTAGGTTATTATTGTAAGCTTTAATTCAGGTTATAATTCAATTTCTTGTTTAGATTCCAGGTCGGGCCCTATTTTATATTCGAGTTAAGGCCTTAGTTCAGTCTCTAAATAATTTTACCTGTGTTTCTATTCTTCTAACAAATTTTATCTATAGGGTATTTAACATTTAAATAAATAATTTTAAAGTTTTCCAACTAGCATGTGAGCAACTAATTGCACTGCTAAAGTTATTAATAATAAATAATAATTATAGTAATAACAAATAAAAAAGCGAGAAAAATTATTATTATAAGCATTTATATAAATGATTTACGATTCGTTAAGTTTTCCATATATTTTTTTAAATAAATATTTATAAATTTGTAAAATAACACTAGAGAATTTACAAGCTAAAAATGTTAATAAAAACAAAAATGCCTGAAGGTATGCACGCTTAATTGGCTTAATGTTTATAATAATAATTTAAGGGGTATAAGTGTAGGCATATATATAAGTGTTAATTTTTAAAATTACTTGCTGAAAACTTGCTATTAAGAAACGAAATAATTAAAAATTAATTATCAATATGCCTGTTTATAGCCAAAAATTTCTATTGCGAGAAAAGTTTCAAAAATAGTTATTTTTCTAATTTGCTATTTTGTGGTAGTAAATATTTTCTTTACAATACGACAGCAAAATTTGCAATTTATTTATGCTATTTTTATGAAATTGTAATTATAAATGTACAAATTACAAATTCTCTTTAGAAGTTCGTTGTGATTTCTCTGTCAACTATGTGGGAGTCAAATAAAAGTTGGTTAACAACAAACACTGAAGTTTTAATTTGATATGATAATGAAGTTATAAAATGCATTGATTTAACCTCAAAATCAAAAAGTCATTTCCGTTACATATGCGATCCAATACATGTAAATGTATGTTTAGAGTTGCTGTTGTAAATGCCTATAAAGTGGTTAAATTCAAATACTAAAGTTATTGGTTCAGGAAAAAATTATTTCGGGAAATTTAGTAGAAAAGACCGTAAGTTAAATTTTAATTTAAAAAGATTTTGTTATTCGTGCTTAATTCCCAGTTTTTATTATTGATGACACTTGAAATTTATTGTTGATGGGATAAGCTATTCCTATGCGCATTTCACTGGTTACCTAGGCCAGATCATCAGGAAACTTCATCCATAAAGATTTTAGACAAACTAAAGATATTAAACCAAATTAAACTGTTAAACGTATAAGACTTATAGCAACAGTTCTACTTGTAATAATATCAAAGTTAAAACAAAACACATTAACAATAAACAGTGGGTTTATCTCATCTTACATTCCGCACTACAATTAGTTGAAATTCTATGGCGGATAAAATGGAGAGGGGACCGGTACGACGTGTTTTAACATTATGCTAGAGTTGAGCTCCCGGCTCCCAGAGTTTGTTACAAGATATTAATTTTATTTATTTTTTCGAAAACTTTGAGCAGCGCGTTAATATTGTTGGAGCCTCTTATGAAAATGGGCATTCAAATCAAAATGCATTTCGTGCACTTTGTGATTTTTTTGGTCGACATAGTTTCTGTTGGACTATACGCTAACGAGGCTCTGACGACCGACCATGGGCGGAATAACCTTAAAACTTGCACGGCTAATCCCGGCACTTACTTTGCATGCCTGGTGGCGATGTTGGCAGCCCCAAGACCAGGATCGGACGCTAAAGCCTAATAAGCTGTACGTCTTAAATAACCTTATTACCGACACCAAGCAGCCCTATGCTCCCCAGGGAAGTAAAAGGAACAAATATATATATACACTCATAAAATTATTACAGTAACTGATTGTAGGTTATTAAATTCGTTTTCGGTACTGTTAAAATTGAATAAAAATATAGTTATTTTACGAATAAATTTATTTTTCAACATTTATGTTTGTTATTAAAAAAACAAACTACCAAAAAATAATGTTTTCCGTATTTTTTTTTTGTTAATTTGTTTGATTTTTATCGGTTAAAATATATTTTTTAAAAGTAAAAACTATTCAATTTTAACGAATATGATGTTCAATAAATAAAAAACTTAGAAATTACTGAAAAAATCATTTGTTTTAAATGAAATGTAAATGATCCGTTTTTTAAATGAATTTTAATTTGTTTGAAATGAATTTTCGTTTGAATTTAACTACATAATATTTTGAGTGTATATGTATATATATATTTTACAATACTTAACGGGCTACGGGAAGTTGGAGATCACGTAACCAACCATGAAGTCACGGGTTATGGGACGTCCCGGCCTACTGACACGAACAACCAAAGCGTGGAGTATTTTGGGAACTGGTAAGACCACAGAATCCCACCGATACTCACATTTACTAGCAGGCAGAGGTTAAAACCTTTCCCTGAATAAGAACACTTGTAGTTATGTGTGACCAAAAAGGCAAACCAAAAGAGTGAGTACAACCGCTGCTCTCTTGGGTAAGACCCCTAACCCAGCTTAACAAGATATTTTCCTCTTGCGGACTGCCATCTGACCATGACAATACCATGATATAGAAGCAGTTATAAAAGTTTTGCTAATCAAATTTGTTATAAATACCAAAATTTATAATATTTTTTAATATTTTATAGCAATATGTCCATATTTGACCAGAAAATACACCCAGAGGAGAAATATTTTTGAATTTGGTCACCTTTGGTACTTTGGACTTCAAGAAGAATTCTTGACAAAAAGTACGAAAAAACAAAAGTAAGTCTGAGTTCATACGGCTCATGTCTGATTGACAAGATTCTTCCTTTTTCTTCTTTGAACACGAATTGGCGTTCAAATGAATCATGTCATGTTGACGACATGTTTTTTATTTTGTTTTATTTGATATTGAAAACAAAAACAAAATTAAACAACGAATAATAAAGCAAAACGTATAGACAGTACATGCATTTGTGTACTCGTTTCTTTTCCCCTCGCCCCTCTCACCTATAAAGTAGCAATCTTGTCAAAAAGACATGAGCCGTATGAACACAGACTAAGAAAGAACATGTAAATCAATTAAAATAGATAATCACTCAAAATAAATTTCGATCTACCAAAGTTAAAATACCATTTGTTTTAAAGATTGATGTTTGACTATTGACTTTCAGCCGTCGTAAATGGCGGCGAGTGCTAAACGACAAAACCCTCTGAATAGATTGAGCGATTGCAATTGAAACATGTTATGGCAACCTGTTCGTGAAAACCTAGTTTCGATTCCCAGCTCTGTCAATAATGAAAAATGATCAATAAATTTTAATTCATTTCATGTTGTCAAATCCTTTCTTCATAAAAATAATTTAATGAATGTTAAATTAAATGAACCTTAGCCATGGTTAAAAATATTGAAATTTCTAATAAAAACGATAAAACCGTTCAATAAAATAACCGCAATACGAATTTTTGAAAAATTGTAAATATATTTTGGTTAATTAACCCATATTATTGTCACCGACAACTATATTATGGTTAAATTAGTCCTCCATAACGAAGCTATAACCATATTTTGGTTGCCTCAAACATGTTATGGTTAAAAATGACAATAATTTGTTAGAATATTAACAATAGTATTTTCCTCTTTTCTAAAATCGCCATGCAAATATAAGTGCCAAGCATATTTTTGTTATTATTAACCATAACATATTCGGCTCTAACCATAATATGTTTTTGTCTTCTTAATGGATTACTGCAACAATAATATTGTTGTCGTTGCCATACTATGTTTAACAGTTTTTCATTGAAAATAATTTTGTTGGTTGCGATCATATAAAAAGAAACAACTTCTCTCTGCGTGTTGTATTTTGCTAGAAGATTGCTAATGCCGGCCATAAATTACACAAGTTCAGTGCTCCAATCTGGCACTGTACATTGCGTTTCTGTAGACTATAGTAGTGTTTGGGCTATTTACCAGAGTTCGAAAAAATTCATATATGATCGCTCATACTTACGCATTCATGAATTTCCTCATAAATGAAAAATCAAACATTTTTAACTTTTTTTTTCACTGCCATTAATAAATTTGAAATTTTCGCACATTCACTCTTGAACGTGAGGAATTAAAAATTTGTTTCATTTTCTCACTCATGAGCTATTCAAGCTATTCACTAGCATTGTTGTTGTTGTTCGAAAATTTGCACTGCCACAGCGCGAAAAGCCTGTGTGTGTATTGTATACATGTTTTATTTGTTGGTTTTTCCTTGGGAATAATTTTTATATGAATAAATAAAATTTTTTATATCTAAAAAATTCACATATCGTAATTAATCATAAGAGGAAAAATTCGATTTAATACCCTCTTTATGACTAAGTGCGATATGATTTTAATTGTTTGCTAAATTTTCATAAGTTTTTATTGTTGATGTTTTTGTTTAAACTTTGATATTGTTACAAGTAGAACTGTTGCTTATAATTCTTATACGTTTAACAGTTTCCTGACGATCAGGCCTAAGCAACCAGTGAAATGAGCATAGGAATAGCTTCTCCCATCAACAATAATTTTTGTGTTTTTATCAAGAATAAAAATTGGTGATTAAGCACGAATAACAAAGTCTTTTAAATTAAAATTTTTTATTCCCAAAAATTTCTTTGATTATTACTCACCCTCATGAGGATAAAGAAGCAGCAACGTGTTTAAACGTTTACGATGGCTCATGACTGGATTATGAGTGAATGTTTCTGTATTCTGCTATTTAGTCAGTGAAATTACTAAAACTCACAACGATTTCTATAGTTGCTCAAATTTGTAAAACTGTACAAAGACATTGTGTATTGTTTATGGGGCTATCAGCGCAGAAGTGGTGTAACCCCAGACTACTTATTATGAGATAATGAGGAGTTAACACTACTCTTGCACTTTAGTACTTGGTTGAAACGGCCCGTGCAAAAACTATGTTGTTTTGGATACAAACAGTTGGCTTACTCGACTATTGTAATGTAAATAACAGCGCAAAGAACATATCTTACACCAGAACCGTAACCAAATTAAATTGTGGGTTCCACCACTTCTGCGCTGATAGCCTCATATTAAAAGCAGGGTTTAAAAAACTGCAGTCAAAACCAAAAACTGCGAACAAAAAACGATAATTTGTGTAAAACTTTGGCAGAATTTTAATTAGAGAACGCTCTAATTAAAATTTTGTCAGATGACTTTGCATCTGACTTTTACAGAAGCAAAGTTAAAAAGGTAACACACGACATGTATGTATTTTGCAGTGGGAAATTTGACATGTCAGATGGCAAAAACATGTCGTGTACGGTCGCCTTTATGGAGCATGGAAAGCGGCTATAGACTCATGAAGGTTAAATCCCACAAAACATGTGTAAAAAGTTAATAGAAAAATTAAAAAGGATATAAATTTTGTTCTCTTTTTATTGCTACATCAAGCAATAAAATGGGGGGTGCTTTAAAACCGTGGTAGATAAGGCCATGATGGCATTATTGTTCAATTGAATGAGAGATAAAGCCATAAAGGCCTTATTGCCCAATCATAGAGAGGCAAGGTCATATTTAAAATTTTGCGAAATGAGAGATATAGCCATATTTTTTTCGCAAATGAGAGATAAAGCTTTATTTTTTTAGAAAATTGTTATGCATGGTGTAAACATTCTGTAAAAGGGTTTTCCTTAGCTATCATTGAAAAAAAAATTTTATTCTTGTGACGCACGCAGGAAAACTTTATTCAGCGAAGCCACCTGCCGCGTCCTACTGGAGGAAAAAAACCCCTAAGCAGAAAAACTTTAGTATGCGAAGCCAGATTTCAATGCGTATCTTTAGTGTCTCCGGAACTGATATGAGAGACAAAGCCAATTTCTAATATTTCTAATGTGACCTAAGGCCATGATGGCTTTATCTCCCATTAAACTAAAAAAAAAAAAAATAAAAAAGTCTTTATATCCCTATTGAATGAGAAATAAAGCCATCATCGCCTTAAAGCATCCCCCCCCCCCCAATAAAACAAGCGTATTTGCATCATTTTCTTGTTTTCAAATTTGAATAAAAAATTCAACAGTTTTATTGTTTATTGCGAATCACAAGTGTCATTAACGCAGTGCCAGATTAGAGTATTGAACTCGTGCAATGATTGTCCAGCATAAGATATAATGAGTATAAGAGTTTTGGATCTGCCTTAGTTATTTGTTTTTGCCTGTTTGAATTCATCGTTACCGTTACTCTTACCCAATACAATAATACCATGTATATTTATTTTCGTTATAGACTAAAAAGTCCAGGCTCTTTTAATGTTTTCTCTGGTTAAAACTACATTTAGTTTTTTTCATTTTTAACTGTCTATATATGAACCAAAAAAAGGGGGGGGGGGGGGGTTGAATTTTTGTGGAAAATAAAAGCGAGCATTGGCAAACATTATATTATTTTAATGGGCTTTGGTGGTTACAAATGTGGTTGTTTGGTTAAAACATGGCACTAAATGAAATTGCATATAACAGACCTAAAACTCTCATATTCAAACAAACACATACTTACTTAAAAACAATTATATATACACAAACACACACTTAAGCAAACAACTCCAGCAGCATATTTACAATACAGAAGAATACACATGAAATACACTTGATAAACATACAGATTACATATGTAATGGGGTCAAAGAGTACGAGTGTAAGTACATCAAAATAATAACGTTGGAACAATTTGTTTCATGTGCTTAAACGAGAAATATAAAACACTGGAGCAGGTCAGCAAAAACTGGTATGCGAGTTTTAAAACAAACTCAAACGTACAATTTAATTATGTGCGAATGAAAATGACTGGAATAAACGAAATAAAAGTTTTTGGAGTATCTGATTTTCATTTTAATTTCAATGTTTTTTTTTTCCATTTCAGCTTCGTCTATTTGCAGTGAAACAAAGTAAAAGTACTAAGTGTCATTAACTAAAATGACATATTCGAAAAAGAAATCAGTTTACAGAAAACAGACCTTGGAAAAGGGAATTAAAAAAACTATTTCTAATTTTCACAATATTAAAAGCCAAGTAAAATTGCTATATTCGGGCGAGCCAAATATTTTATACCCTCCACCGACACTTTGACTAATTCAGGAGAAAACTTTACATGGGACCTATAAATAATAAGCCAATCTTTGCAAAACCTGACCTCACAGCTTTATAAAACGTTGCCTAATTTAACCCTCGGTCTTACACATGTTTTTATTTTCATATTCGTAACGCATGAGTCTAGCCAGACCCAACCCACTTTTGAATAAATAAAACCAAGTTTTTTTAACTAAATGTTATATTATACACATTTATAATTTAAATAAAATATGAAATAAATTATATGAAATAATATGCGAACATATTCATGTTACTTTTAATTAAAATATACAAATTAACATATTTTGACTTATCAAAATGTTTCTAAAAACTGAAAAATAAGATCGTTTTATTTCATAAAATGTATATAACATGTTTATAATATGCAATACTATTTTATTTGTAATAAAAATGAGAAATAAAATAAATGCATTAGCACTATGGATTGCCTTAGCAACTGAAACATATAATTTCAATTTTAGAATGTTGCTGGCAATCTGAACACTTTTTCGGAGTATATGAACATTCCATTTTCAATTTTAAATAGAACCAATTCGTTTGCAAATTTTCAAACATCGTTACCTTTCAAGCGAATACACGAATACAACTTGTTTTAGTTATGATTATATATGTAATATTTGGTGTGCAAAATCTCTTGAGCGCCTGAATTGGAGTAGAGAGAGTAGGGCCCAACTCCTAAACGCATATTATTTTGACGCAGTAAATACCAACATCAAGTTGCTGCTTATTCCATTTTGGTCAATCTTTCCCATAGAAATAATCATGGGCAGTGTATTGTTGACAAGTTTGTACATGTGGTTCTTCTTCATCGTCCTTAGAAGCAAACGATTCATTTGGTTTTATGACCACATTATTTTCAGTACCGGATGAATCGTTCTTATTTGAAAAGTAATCCACATCATCATTCTGTTCAGCATTGAATGGTTGAGTTTATTACCTTCCTCAGCAACTTTATTATGTTCTAAATCATTAGCCTCCTTTTCACATGTAAAAATCAGCTTCTGAACTTAATACATACTGGGCTTATTCGATTTTTTCAAATTAATAAAATTAAATAAATAATAGATAATTTAACAAAAACGTATTAAAAAAAAGCAAGAAAGAAAGTTAAAAATGCGGCATTTTCTATACACAATATATATGGGTCGGGCCAGACCACATGTGTTACGAATGCGATGTGTGCAGTAAAATATTTGAATAAGTTTTCAGCTTTTTATAGTAAACTACATTCTAGAAGGGTACCTGAAATTTCAAGTCTCTACTTGAGTTCTAAATATACTAAACTTACATTTAAAATCGAAAAAGGTCTGGCCGGACTCATGAGTAAGACGAAGGGTTAAGTCTGTAGATGCGAGGTAAAGTACACCAAGTCATATACTTTATACCCTTCATATAAGGTAAAAGGGTAAAGATAAACAAGTTTTTCATTCCGTTTGTTATTTCTACAATATTGATCTTGCACCCCACAAAGTATTTGGGTACTTATGATTAGCGAAGTTGACTTTACGATGTCCGTCTGTCCGTGCGTATGTTGAAATAGATCCGAATAAGATCCGAAGACCTAAGAAATTATGGGGACTAGGTAGTTTTACATTTTTACCAAATGTACTCCATTGAATTTTGGCAACGATGGCAGCACATGGACGAAACATGAACATGAACAGTCAACACGAGTAGAATTCATGTGCGACATGCAAAAAAGCACGACTGCCACTTATTTTATTTTTTTGTGTATATGCAGAACAGCAAGGGCCAAAGATTCCAAATTAGATACAAGCATCCCGATTACCAATACACAACCTTCCAAAAGAAATGGGTGGTATTTGAGAAGTGGGCGTGGCACTTTTCATATAAACACATTATAAATTTCCTTATATCTGGAGAACAAGAAGAGCCAACATTTCCAAATTAGGTGCAAACATCTCGGTTGATAATACATAACAAACCACAAAATGTGGGCTGGATTGAAGGAGTGGGCGTGGCACAAAATATTTTTTTTTTTATATCTGAAGAAATGTAGGAGAAATAATGTCCAAATTTGGTACAAATAGCTGGGCTGTTAATACCTAACATCTCTAAAAACAGGGGCGGGATTCGAAAAATGGGCGTGGCATTCCTCTTACAAAGATGTTATAGATTTTTATATATACTCCAGATCAGCAAGAGCCAACGTTTCCAAACAAGGTTCAAGAATTTTTGTTATCAACCTCCGACAAAATGTTGGCGAGAATAGAGAAGCGGTCGTGGCACTTTCGCCAAATTAAAACATGACTTTAAGTTTTTCTCTGAAGTGAAGTCATTTCTTAATTATTGAAATCAGGTGTTGCTGTTGTTATTTTGGCTTATTTTTACTTATTTACGACAAATATCACTAAGTTAAAACTAACTATTACTTTAACTTCCAGTTAACAGTATTTTTTGACCGTTATAACTGGTAGTTAATTAAAACTGAACTTGGTGAAATTGGCCTTAAGTCAAACATTTCGAAGAAATTTGTTAGTCATATTCAGGAAAGTTAAATATATTTTTATTTTAATGGGTAATTTTTTAAGACCTATAGGAAAGTTAAAAAAAAAACACATAAAATTCAGAAAAATTCATGAAATCTTTTTTTTGAATCGATAGTACGGTCCATTTAATTCAATGTTTGAAGATTTTGCATGCAAATGTTGACCGTGACTGCGCCTCAAATGGTCCATCCGCTTAGTCCAACTTTGGCATACTCCTTCCAACATTTCGGCCGTTATCTCATGAATAAATGCTTCAATGTTGTCTTCCAATGCGTCAATTGAAGCAGACATGTGTGTATAGACATGAGCTTTAACATACGGCTGTCTTTTTGCCGCCACCTGTAGTTATATATATATAAATTCCTGGGATTCCTAGTTGGAACAAAGGGCCAATACAAAAGCTTTCCTTTGAATTCTAACTTCGACTAGTCTTCCCAATAAAAAATTGTATCATTTTGCGAAGCACTAATGGTACATTTAAAAGAATAAGCGCACAATTATGCGCTACGCTATAAGACATACAGAAATGCAGTAAAGTAAGTGAAAGAACTCTTAACAACTTTTATAAAAAAAAAATAACATTTCAAGTGCTACGGCATTCCCTTACTACGAAGCAGGTTTGTAAGGGAGAATAATAAAAAATAACTATATCAAAACATTCAGTGTGCAAGGCTTATCGTTAGATCCAACAATTTTTATATGCGCTGAATAATGCGCTTTATGTGTCAAAAATGTATTGCTTCAAAGTGGGAACTCGCCATATAAAATTCATGCCTTCTGTATGCGCAATGGCAAGCGAAACGTTTATGTTTCTCCCTTACAAACCTGTTTCGTTGGAAGCTCCATTTTTTATTGGGTTTTTGCTTCTCTCCATGAAGTTCTGGATGAAAGCAGTTCACTTTCTATTTGGCGCCTCCATGTATTTGCGGGTCTTCCTCTCCGTCGGCTGCCCTGGGGATGGTAATCAAGAGCTTTTCTTGTGACGTCGTCATGGCTTTTTCCAAAGGTATGACCCAGCCAGTTAAACTTTTTCAAACGGATATCTAAGATGATTTGATTTGTTGGGTTTTTCGCCATAGATCATTATTTGAAATTGTTGTAGGCCAAAAAACACGTAAAATTCTTCGCAAACAACGGTTAACAAAAACCTGGAGTGCATTTGAGTCTTCACTTGTTATGTTCCATGTTTCACATTCATATAGTAAAACTGATTTTACATTTGAATTAAAAAGTTTTATTTTCGTGCGAAGAGTTATACGATTGGACTTCCACACTTTAATTAGTGAGCCAAATGATTGATTTGCTTTGACAATGCGGTAAGCTATATCTTCTTTGCTACCACCGGATGTAGTTATTATAAAGGGTGGTTAAATTTCAAGGGCCGATGTTGATTTTGAATAAAACACAAACTATTTAGGAAATTATTGTAATTTTATTTTATTATGATATATTGGTATTACTCAATTATGTATGGAACAAAATATCGGCCAAATGGGCGCCGCGACCACGGCGGCACACCTCCATCCGATGGTCCAAATTTTCGATGACCCTGAGTCTATGCCGTTAATGTGCCGAATTATCTCATCCTTTAGCTCTTGAATTGTTGCTGGCTTATCGACGTACACCTTTTCTTTCAAATAACCCCAAAGAAAAAAGTCCAACGGTGAGATAACACGGCCATTAAATTTGTTGCGCAAAAGAGCCATTGTTTCGTTAGCTGTGTGGCAAGTGGCACCGTCCTGCTGAAACCACATATCGTCCACATCCATATCTTCCAATTCGGGCCATAAAAAGTTCGTTATCATCTCACGACAGCGAACACCATTCACAGTAACTGCCTGACCGGCCTCATTTTGGAAAAAATACGACCCCATGATGCCGCCAGCCCATAAATTGCACCAAACAGTCACTCTTTGTGGGTGCATTGGTTTTTCGACAATCACTCTTGGATTCTCATTCGCCCAAATGCGGCAATTATGTTTATTGACGAATCCACTGAGGTGAAAATGTGCCTCATCACTGAAGATGATTTTCTTCGAAAATTGATCATCCACTGTTGCCATTTCTTGCCACCATTCTGCCCATTCACGACGTTTGGAATGGTCAAGAGGCTTTATTTCTTGAGCCAATTGCACCTTGTAAGCGTGTAAATGCAAGTCTTTATGCATAATGTTCATCAACGACGAGCGTGAGAGGTGCAATTTTTGGGCACGACGACGAGTTGAGGTGGACGGCTCTTCAGCCACACTATCGCGAACAGCAGCAATATTTTCTGCAGTACGAACTGTACGAGCATGCACTGGTGTTCTCACATCTACTACAGACCCGGTTTGCTCGAATTTTTCCACGATTTTTGCGATTGTACGCACATTTGGACGATCAAATTGACCAAAAAAATCACGAAGTGCACGATATGCATTTTGATTAGAACGCCCATTTTCATAATAATTCTGGATAACTTTAACACGTTGTTGGATTGTGTATCTCTCCATGGTTCAAATTGAGTAAGTCTGAAATAGAGAAATGTCAAATAAAATTCGGAAAAAAACTTGGCGTTTAGGTGTGGTTCACATTCAACATCGGCCCTTACAATTTAACCACCCTTTACTACCGAGATAGCAAAACTTGTCTACATCAAGTAGTGGGTGATCTAAAATTTTTAGAGGCTCGGTGTTGTTGGTGTTAATACGCAATGTTTTTGTCTTAGATATTTTTACCTGAAGACCAGCTCTGGATGCATTTTCAACAAGTATATTTAGTTTAGTTTGCATATTATTGAATTTATGTGACAGAAGACATATGTCGTCGCATAATTTAAATAATCCAGTTAACCCTGCAGCCCAAAATCTATACCACGATCACCATTACAACATCTAGCACGATGTCAAAAAGAAGTGGGGAGAGCACGCAACCTTGTCGTACTCCTCTTTCAACTGGAAATTTATTGCTTGCAAGTCCATCATGTAATACACGACAGGATGCGTTATCGTATAAACATTTGGTTAGTTGGATCAGGTGTTCTGGAGTCCCTTTACATCTTAAAGCATGCCATATGGGCACCTGTAGTTAATTCGCCTTAATTTGAATAATAACACTCGATACATTAAAACTAAATATTAAAAAATTCGTCCGTTAAATAATTATCTTTTAGTTTGCCTATGAGTAACTCAATTCACAAGCATTTTCCCTAAGTTCTACAACTACCAAAATTTTATTATATTATTAATTTTTATAAAGTCACTGCCCTAGCAAGGCATTGTTAATGATTGGTCTATTAAACGTTACATTGTACTTGATTTAGACTTTTATGATGTCATATTAACACCTGCAGTTCTCACGCTCATTTTTAAGCAAACATATTTTTGTCTGTATAAATCCTACAAAATATATTTACGAAGTATTCAAAAGCACTTTAATATATTTAGCTACCTTTTTTTAAACAATGACAAAATGAGCAAATTCAGATACACGCACACGCAGTCATCAAAATTAATTGGAAAACGCATATTCTAACAAGAAACATTCACAAACACATGCAGAGAGACAGGTACTAAAGCGTAAACATGTCGCTCCTTTGCTGCAACATAGTCATATCTCAAAAAAAAAAAAATAAAACTTGGCAAAATGTGATCAAAGTTTTCAAAATTACCTTTTTATACACATTTAGAAAAAAATATTTTGCTATAACTTCGGTTAAGTTTGAGATATAACTCTGATTTTTTTACTTATAGAGAAAATATGAAGGAGAACTTTTGCTTAAGTAACTCCAAATTTTTGGTTTTTTGAGATATGACTATGTTGCAACAAAGGAGCGATGTGTGTTTATGTTTTAACTAACAAAAGTAAAAGTGTTGTAATATAATCAATAAAAGTGATTATAAATATCAATGTTTGTATTAGTATGTGTGTAAATATTCCCTGCATGAACACATGTGTATACATGAGTCCTACAATGTCAATGTGTTGGCGTGTAACTGTTTGTGCATTGGTTTAAGGGATGCGTGTTAGAATTTGAATTGAAATTACATTTTATAAACGTGACAGAGGGTAGCTTCAGAAAAGCTTTAAAGTTTTTGCTCTTCTAAAAAATTTTAAAACTAACTTCGTAGCCAAACAAACATTTATCCTTCAGAACAACTCTCTTTTTAGCCATTCGCTTGCAATTTCTGTTAACTCACCCAATATTTGTATGGCTGTTTGTATGCGGTGGACTTTTTCATTGTGTTACAACAACTCCTTCTTTTTTCTCCCTATCGGTATGAATTTACAATTTGTAAACAATTCAATTAGATTAAAAAGTAGTTTATGCGCCAAATTGCTTTTGAATTATTAATTTCTATTTGTATGAACTCTTGCTGTGTATGGATGATGGCACTAAATTGCATACGCAAATGTTATTGTTAAAGGCATAAGTTTGTTTAGCGCGATTTGTAGTGAAAACAAATTGCTCGTTATTTGCTAAGTAACTGTCATTTAATTTATTTATAGAATAAAGTTATTAGGCAAAAATTCTACTAGTGTGAGTGTTGCGGGTTTGATTACCGTCTGAGACTCTGTTATGTTTCACTACAACGGGCGGAAGGTCTAGATTATTATTAATTAAATTAGAGTATATTTTGAACTTTTGTTTTTAACTAGGTTAGGTTAGGTGGTCGGTGTAGACCCTTCTGGCATGGAGGCCTTACCGGTCTTGACTGACGTCACTACCGCCAGCATGACGAAACGTTCTTGTACTTATGCCCTCGCATCGTGGCCAGATGACTTCCCATTCGCGAGGGTAGATCTGAACTAGAACTGAACTAGAACTGAACTAGAACTGAATTAGAACTAAACTCGAACTGAAATAGACCTGAACTAGAGCTAAACTAGAACTAAACTATAACTGTACTAGAACTAAGTTATAACAGAAATAGAACTAAACATAAGCTGAACTGTAGTGTAATTATCTAACTTTTAACGATTGACGTTAACGTTAATTTTACCGACACAGTTAATTGCTTACGGTAACAATACAGCAATTCAGTAACTCATTTTGACAACAAAGCTAAAAATTTCAATCAAGTGGCATCTTTGTTAAATAATTAGTATATTTAACGATCACTGTCATCGAGTGCAACTACTTCTCGTTTGGAACGACTTAAAGTACTTTCGAAACTAACAAAACCCCATTTACGGTTTGCTAGTCTAGCGAAAATTGCAAAAGTTCCGAAAATTTCCAAAATAGCCAATATTTTCCTTATTGTTTTAGGGACTTTTAAAATTGATTAAAAGTCCCTTAAACAATAAGGAATGGCAAAAATTGCTAAATTAGGGGAAATTCGCAAAAATTTGCTAACAGCGGCATGATTGGAAAGTCTACCACTTATTTGGTAGAAAACACTTTTACACAGAAAGAAAAATCAAGGGATAAATCAAGTTTTTTAGGATTACTTAAAAATACGAGTCGTATTCAAAAATTCAAGTACGAATAACACTTAACCCTTAAGCAAACCCCAAAATGATTTAACGCAAACGAACCCCAGGGCCTGGCTGGGACTCATTGTATTTTATATGGAGCTTTTTGTGGCTATAGAAAAACTCACACTAACGAACCCCTGGGCCTGGCTGGGACTACTTTTATATGAATGGAGTTTTATGGCTATAGCGGGAACATTTTGTCGGGAAATAGAATAATTCTTCGATAAAACAGTAAAGAAAGGATTCTTATGTGTTGCGTATGCTTTTTGAAACGTTTAATTTTGCTTTTATTTACTGCAGTACATTTTTAATATGTCAGGGCCTGGCCAGGCCCTGGTGGATACAATATGCACAAAATTTTTATTTGGCCAATTGCCACGCCCACGGTGTTTAAATTTACACTTTTTTCTCATTTTCTTGTAAAAAACACTTTGAATGAGGAAAACATAAAGTTTCGTTCTAATATATTTAATAATTATATTAAAAAAAAAAAACTGGAAGAAAGTCAAAAATGCCTGGCCAGGACCTGGTGTTCGCTTAAGGGTTAAACGTACTCAAAACAATCCTAATATAATAATAAATCAACTACAAAAAATATTAAACTTTTCGTTGATAGTGTCACTCTGAGAGTAAAATTACAAAATGAGCGTTTTAATCTCAAAAAACTTATTAGTCTCATCTCTCAGCATTGCATTCTTTTATGCGTTTTTATTGTACAATTACAACAACACAACACAAGTTCGAACAAAACAAAACGATTTGCATTTTGTTTGTAGAAACAACAAAAACAACAGAACAAGAAGAAAAACATATACATATATAAGGAGGTCCATAACAAAACGCAATAATACACCATAACATATTTTTGGATAAACGACAAAATGTAATTTAACCCTAGAACACACACCCGGGTACAAATGTATGCACTTGCAACTTTGCAGTGCTGTATCTCTGGAACGGCTTAACTTAAGGAATAGAGATTTCGGATCTAGGAAACATAAGAAATTTCTAATTGTTTAAAGATTATTTGATGCAATCCGGATCAGTGGTTAAGGAGCTACGAGCTTCCAAAGTCGACACCTACGTAAACACACACCCGGGATACGTTTGTGCCACACCAGTTTATATCAAAATAAAAGGCAACAAATCATTTTATAGTGTGTTTAAATTATATTATTTTATTTGAAAAATGAAAATTATGAATTATTGTTACATATTGTGCACTCAACACAACATCAAAAAGCAACTCTTAGAATACTACAAACACTTGTTTATAATAATAATAGTTGCCTGCATGCACTTCCCTAGAGGAAAGGGAACTAACACTTAACTTGTCACGTGACAGTTCTATAGTGATAGGGACCGGTTCGAGTTCTAACACTTTATATGAAGGGGACTTGTCACTTTAACATGGCGATGTCCTACAAGGGGGTTAATTGGCACCTTTTTGACGCTTTGTAACAGGGCACATGAACAACCTAAATGGACACATTAAATTTCAGTTAAAATAATGCCTGTCGCAAATATTGTCCCAAATGAACCATGCTATTTGAGCGGATCCCCTTCATTTAAAGTAATAGAACCAGGTAGAATAAATCAGTCATTTCCCACACAAAATCCAGTTACATGACAAGTTGATTGTCAATTATCTTCTGGAGTAACTATCACAGTTCGTTCCTTTTTATTATAAAACTGTTTTTAATTTGTCACGGGATAAGTGCCTTAAAACCAATTGACACAAATTTCCCGCAGGGTTATTTGCTTATATCTTTTGAATCATGTAGAATATTTGCATGAAACAAAACTTAAACATTTTTAAAATATTTATTTACGCTTTAAAAAAAAAATAAAAATTAAATTGGACCATTTAAACAAAAGAAATAGCCAAAATAAGCTAGTAGGTACAAACATAGCCCGGGTATGTGTTCTCGTAGAAAAAGTTGGGTATGCATCGTACGGTTAAGTAAGTAGCACATAATTTTTTTAAAAAACAATTATTGAGGTATTACTGTCTACAAAAAATAATAATTATCACAAATTAATTATTTTATCTGACAGTTTGTTTTAATGTTATTTAGATAACAAATTTGGAATTATTGCGGTTTGGTCTGAATCCATAGTATTAATATCATTTTGTTTTGAACTTGTTATTCACAATCAACTTTACAAAGGCAAAAGGTATTAACTAAACAAAAATTCCTTCCGTTTTACAGTTAAATTAGAGTTACCACACGTGCATAATTTATTTATAACGTTGACTTTTTTCAAATTTCTTGAAGCGATTTATTGCAAAGATGTGTAATTATTGCATTTTGCTCTGAACCATTATATTTGATATTGAATTGCAGTGTAGTTATTGAGTTTTGGAATGCTTTCTAATAAAAGTAATATAGATTTCAATGTGTAGAATAGGATTCAATAAAAAAACTTGAAAAATTTAATAATTGCGTTTTTTTATGGACCTCCTCATATATGAATATATTATTTTTATGTTTAAACCTCCGGCTTACGCATGTTTTGATTATCTATACACATTTAACAAAGGTTTGGCCACACTCATGTGTACCACGAAGGGTTAAAAAGTAAATTTGAAATTTTGCTTCTCATTTAGTTTATATTTTTGGTTTAATATGAACATAAGATTTCTAAAGTAAAAACCATATCGGCCATGATGTTGGTGTTTTATCTTTCTGTAAGGTGTAATAGTAAATCAATCATAATAACTATAATTCGGGATAAAAACAACTGCATAATACTTGAATCGAGCGCATTTTGAGATTGATTCAATCTTAGTTTTACTTAAATCAATCTCATTTTCGGATTATTTCAAGGACGAAATCGTGATTGAATATGGATAATTTAAGTATTTTGGGATTGAAAATCCGTACTTAAATCAATCTGTCTGTACTTGATTTAAGAACATCCGTACTCACCTTACTATTAATACCGCTTCGGATTGATTTGAGTACGGATGAATTGATTTTGAGTGAATTTTGATTTTGATTTGAAGTGCAACATTTTTTGACATCTAGCACGTTTCTTTTATTCAGAATTATCGGTTTTATGCCTTTTTGATGGACCACCTTCACTGTCATTTGATTCATCCGTACTTTGGGCTGAAAGCTTTTTGAAAATTGCCAGAGAAAGTTAATTCCTAGGACGTTTTTGACGTTTTTCCATAAAAGGCTTTGACAGTAATATTGCTAACTCGTAAAGAAAAGTTTTACGTTTTGTACTGGTTTTAGTTTGTTTCCAGTTGGCGTCAACTTCGTTGTATATAATGTAAGCATTCAAAGCAGAAATATTAATAATGTTGGAAAAAACAGCCATTGGCCAGCGATTATTTTTTCATTTGCAACTATAGGAACTCAATATTTTATCAACCGTATCAACACCTCCTTTCGTGGAGCTATAAAACGATATTATAACAGTCAACTTTTTGGGGAAATCCGCAACTTTAGGTTCATGACAATTGTACAATTGTCTTTGTCGCTTATATAACTAACCACAGCTGTATCAGGGGTAAAGCGAATGTTGACTCATACCGTGGAATTTTTTTACATACCAAAAGCTTTGGAGGAATTGATCTCTTGTTTTTTTGCATAGTTCCTACCATTGTTATATTGCATTTTAAAAGCTTTTGACCAGCGTTCGAAAATAAACAGTACATTATTTAACGTTCGGCTCACACACCCAGGAACGATATCTATTTTTTTAGTGATTGTGTAGACATACACAACCCTTAATACCGTTCGTAACTATTTTCAAGAAAGATTAACTGCCTGTTTAACGATATCGAACGTCATCGTTCGCATAGAAAATTACATTTAAAACAAAAACAAAAATCGAACATTGTTCGAAGTTTGTTTTTGTTTTTAATGTTATTTTCTATGCGAACGATGACGTTCGAAATCCATGAACAGGCTGTTATTTTTATAATGTTCGGTTCTTCGTTAAAAAACAGAACAATTGTAGTGATACTGTAGACAAACATTATATTTTAATGTTCTATAATGTTTTTTTTGTGTGTGTATTTTGTTTTTGTAAAAAATGTTTGGTTTTTTACCAGCCAAAAGGGACGAACATTAACGAGCCGAACCGAACACATTGAAGTTTGTGGATTTTCAAAAAATTAAATGTTCACATCTTTTGTTGAGTTTGATAAAAACAGTTATATTTTTGTGTTCGAAAGATGACTAACAGGGAAACGTTATTTTGTTAATGATTTTCTACACAATAACTATAAGCTTTTGTGTTTTCCACAAATCTACCGAACCGAACATTAAGAAAAGATATTTAGTGTTTATTTTCGAACACTGCTATTGACCAAGGCTATGCGAAGAAAAAAAATTATCCATGGTAACATTATGTCCTTTTAGACCATCTACTAAATCAAGAACCCGTTCTCCTTGGTTTCGCTCAGGAATCCCTGATATATCCTTTCCCACGTAACAAGTACGCAAGTCAACAAGCAGACAAAATTTCAGGACATACCTCTCTGGTTTGGATGGAATATATTGACGAAACTTACAACGGCCATGAAATCCTAGTAGTTGTTCGTCTACAGTAACACAATCATTCGGATTATATAATACTGAAAGTCTTCCAGACCATTTTTCCCAAAGGTTCTTAATTGGCGCCAGCTTGTCATCAACAAAGCGAATTATTTTGTGAATATATAAAATGTTCTCTCAGACATAATTGACCGAAATATTGGTCGTCCATAATATCCATCGAATAAATCGAAAAAAAGCGTAAAATATATATTTTTCCAAATTTGTATCTGAAGTGTTACTTACTTGTATACTCCAGCCAACAATTATACTGCCACTGTGACTGAAAGCATGTAAATCATTTCCATATTTGTTGGTGTTATCGATTACAATATTTTTTAGTTTTAGTAGAAATGAGTCCCGAATACTATTTACGCGGCTGGATGCAAATCTTGCAACGCCTTAGCAACAAAACATCCGATTCTGAGATATTTTGCAAACAATCACTACCCACCTGGATGGAAATTTATAAAATTTCCCCTTCCCAACCTACCAACGGGATAAGGTTCTCTGCTCCAATTAGTGCCATATTTGGCAGTATACGACGGGTCACCATGTGTGTTACTGTCAATACTATCATCTGAATCTGTGGTGCTATTCTCTTCAACCTCGGGATCAAAAACATCAGGACCAGCAATATCAGGATTAGGAACATCAAGATCAGAAATATCTTCATATTTTTCACTAGCATCCATTACTTCATTCACAAGTTCTTCCAAGGTCAAAAACCGCGGAAAATACATTATTTACAATTGCTGGTAGCTTTTACAGATAAAAATATTTTCTTACAAAATAAAATTATGTATCAAAAATTATACATAGCTAGAATTATGAATTTTTTGAATTTCTCATGCCCTGCTTGGAATTTTTTTTAAATTGTTATTTAAAATAACGGCTAGAACAATGTTAACAAAGTCTCAATAGATGTGGCTTCCCTAATTTTTCCGCATAAAATCATGTTGACGCAAAAACGAAATGTATCATTTTTGATACAAAGCTCGATTAACGGTTAATGTAGCTTATATTTGGCAAAATTTTAGTTATTTTTTTTTTTTTTTTTTTTTTTTTAAATAACTACGAATTTTAAAATAAACAATGAAAAATATTATGCCGTTAACTTCAATACCAGAAGTGGAATTCTGTAACTTTTAACAACTAACGTTAACGTTAATTTTACCGTCACAGTTTATTGCTTACGGTAACAATACAGCAATTCAGTAACTCAATTTAAACAACATAGCTAAAAATATCAATCAAGTGGCATCTTTGTAATTAATTAGTATATTTAACGAACACTGCAAACTACTTCTCGTGTGGAACGACTTAAAGTACTTTCGAAACTAACAAAACCCCATTTAGGATTTGATAGTCTAGCGAAAATTGCAAAAAATCGGAAAATTTGCAAAAATAGCGAAAATTTTTAACATTTCAAAAAAGCCATAAAATTGATTAAAAGTCGCTAAAACTATAAGGAACTAGCTGACCCGGTCCGCGTTGCTGGCCCCAAGCAAACATTAGTGTTGTATTACCAGACGATTTAAGTTGAGCTTTAAACGAAATTTACAGCCTTTAAAATTTTCCTTCCGTAAAAACCTAAATCGGTCAAGCCGTTCTCAAGTTATGCGCTTAATAGAAAAAGTGGGCGTAGAAGTAGGCGTGATACATTTTTCTTTCGATGAAAACGTAAAATGGAATAATACGAACATTTAAAAGAAAAATTAGTCAAATCGAAGAGCCGTTTTTTGATTTTAGGTAAATCGAAAAAAGTGGGCGGGGCAAAATTTTCTTTCCGTAAAAACCTAAGTTTGACCATGGCAATCATTTTAAAGAACAAATCGTTTGAATCGGTCAAGCCGTTCTCAACTTATGCGCTTAATAGAAAAAATGGGCGTAAAAGTAGGTGTGGTAAATTTTTCTTTCGATGAAAACTTAAAATGGATTAGTACAAACATTTGAAAGGAAAATTTGTTAAATTTAAAGAAAAAATCGTCCAAATCGGTCAAGCCGTTCTTCAGTTATGCGCTTAATAGAAAAAGTGGGCGTAAAAGTAGGCGTGGTAAATTTTTCTTTCGATGAAAACTTAAAGTTGATTAATACGAACATTTGAAAGAAAAATTAGTAAACTCGATGGAGCCGTTTTCTGATTTTAGGTAAATCGAAAAAAGTGGGCGTAAAAGTGGGCGCGGAAAATTGTTTTCCGTAAAAACCTAAGGTGGACCATGGCGATCATTTTAAAGAAAAAATCGTTCAAATCGGTCAAGCCGTTCTCAAGTTATGGTTTTTGCCACGCCCCTCCGCCCCTAGACCGAAAATCAGACTTCACAGTGTCACCCGCGTGAATATTCTGAAGATTCCCTGAAAATTTCATCAAAATCGGCCCAGCCGTTTTGGAGTCCATACGTTACATACATACACACATACACACACACATCCAATTTTATATATGTATATAGAAGAAGATAGATTGAAATTCGCAAAAATTTGCAAACAGCGGGTTTTTATTAAAAATCGTTAAAGCTCTAAAGAACCACAGGAAAAAATCGCTTATAACGCGAACATGGATAAAATTCACGAAAAATTGCAAACTTGGAAAAAAACCTTAAAATTTATTTGAAATCGCTTAAAAAACAAGTTGTCGGAATATATAAAATTTTTTTGCAAAAATAGCGAAAATTCGCGAAATTTTTTAATATTTCGAACAAACCAAAAAATTTATTTAAATTCACTTAAACTATAAGGAATGGCAAAAATCCGGTAAAAATTGCTAAATTAGGGGAAATTCGCAAATATTTGTTAACAGCGAAATGATGGCAAAGTCTACTATTTATTAAAAATCGTTCAAGCTGTATATAATCAGAAAACTTACAGGAATAAAAAGCTTCTACCGCGAACGTGGCTATAATTCGCGAATAATTGCAAACTTGGAGAGAAGCAAAAAAATTTATTTGAAATCATTAAATCGGTTAAAAAAACAAAATGTCGGAAAATAACAAAAAAAAAACAAGTAAGAGTGCTATATTCGGCTATGCCGAATCTTATATACCCTTCACCATGGTTTGGAAAGAACAGAAGTTTATATATATATTTAAATATATGTATATATATATGTATATTTATAAAATATATATAGTTTAGTTTTATTTAATTATTTGCACATGATTGCGTGCTATTAAATATATTAAAAGTTTAATAAATATATAGCACGTTAAGTTTTGATCGAATTTCAGTATTTGGTCATACATTTGGTCATATTTGGTCTTAAAGTATAAAATTACCATTTACTTTGGTGATAAAACTTGTAGTCGGGAAGTTCTATGGTTCACGAAAATAGGTATTAAAAAAAAACTATATTTTTGACATTACTTTTTTTCTAAGTTTCCGAGTTCTTCTAAAGATTTCCGATATTTTGATATCTAAAACGTATGAATAGGTCATAATACAGCTCTAAAATTTTAGCTTTTATAAAAATGTTAATGTTTTTAGTCCTTTTTTGGAGTATTTTGCACATAACTTAACCATTTTTAACCGATTTGGCAGATTTATATACCAACGTGCTTAAAAATAATATTTCCATTAAATTGGCTTTTAGGCATATATATATATATACCTACATATGTGTACATATATTTAAGCAAACTTAATTATAAAAAAAAACAAACGTAATTATAAAAAGAGTAACTTTTGGGATTTCAGTATTTTGATTATAACTCAGCCATTTTTTAACCGATTTGACAGATTTATATACCGACGTGTTAAGCAAGAAATTTATTTGTGTTATAAAACTTGGACTCGGGAAGATCCGTGGTTACCGAAAATGGGTATTTAAAAAAAAAAAAATTAATTTTGGTCATAACTTTTTTGTATCTGAACGGATTTCCCGAGTTCTTTATAAAATATATATATATATTTATAAAATATATATACTAAAAATTTCCGATATTTTGGTATATAAGTCATAGCCATAGGACATATGACAGCCCTAAAATTTAGATTTTTATACAATTTTTAATTTTTTTTGTACGGGAGGTACTACGCTCACTTCTCCAATCCCGCCCACATTTTGTAGGGTGGTGTGTATTGACAACCTAAATGTGTGGACCTAATTTGGAAACTTTGGCTCTTACCGTTCTCCAGATATACAGAAAAAAGCAATAAAAATACAACAACAACAAGGGATTTTTGGAAAAAATTAGAGGCAGTCGTGGTTTTTTGATCATATCTCAGCCATTTGTGGACCGATCTTGCTGAATTTCAATAGCACGAAATGGTGGACTATATGTGACATAAATGTAAAAGAACCTAGCCGCTATCATTTCTGGTTTTCCCGGAAAACACATATCAAGCGTAAGACGGACAGACGGACAGACGGACGGACGGACAGACGGACAGACGGACAGACGGACGGATATCGTTAAATCAACTTCTCTCCTCATAAGGACCCAGAATATATATACTTTATAGGGTCTAAGATCAATATTGTAGAAATTACAAACGGAATGACAAACTTATATATACCCTTTTCCACCTGTGGTGAAGGGTATAAAAAAAAAAATTGCAAAACAGCGAAAATTCGCGAAATTTTTTAATACTTCAACCAAACCATAAAATTGATTTGAAGTCACTTAAACTATAAGGAATAGCAAAAATTCGGTAAAAATTGCTAAATTAGTGGAAATTTGCAAAAATTAGCTAACATGATTGGAAAGTCTACCACTTATATTTTTTGTAGAAAAGAAAACACTTTTAGTGATTTCCATAAGCTGCATCTAAAATGTAATATTTTTAATGCTTTTTGGTAAATTCGCAAAAAAACCAAATTGTTTAATATTATTTTTGCAAAATTTATGTAAATAACGTGAATTTTAAAAATGTTAATGAGGCTTTTATTCGCCAAATTTTTTGTTTGTTTGTTTTTTTTTTTTTTAATAACTACGAATTTAAAAATAAACAATGAAAAATATTTTGCCGTTAAGATAACTTAAATACCTGACGTTAAGATAGAACTTAGCAGTAAACGTTATTGTTAAAAAAGTTACTGAATAAAATTTACGTTAACTTTGCTGTTAAATATTTTTAACAATTTAAATTATGTTAAAATTGAATAGAGAATCGCACTACTGGAAATGAATTAGAACTGAACTAGAAACTTACCGAATAGAGTCTGACCAGATATTAAATTAATATTTCATTTAGGACTTAGGTCAGATTGAAACTAAAATAAACAAGGAATATAAACAACAATGTTGACTAGAGTAGAGTCCAACTAAATGTCTTGAAGCAAAATCTGCGCTGGAGTAGAGTATCTAAAAATCAGAGTTGAAATTAAATCTAAAATTCGTTTTGTTTTTTATGTTAATTTACATGAAATATTTTTTTGTTCGTCTCAATTTTCATTTGGCCTCCTTAAATCATTTGCCTCACATTTCTAATTAACTTTTAATCAGGAAATCTCTTTTTTTATTTAACAATTAAATTTCCTACAGCTGCCTCCAACTCAAATCAAGCGTAATTTTACACATGTAGGTTTATTCCTTTTTTTATGTTTCATATCCATCACGATATTTCACACACAAGCACATAAATTCTTATTAACTCACTGCCTGTCTGTTTGTCGCGGACAGACAGACTCTTCACCCTAAAGGTCTGTTTATAATGGTGCGAATATCTTAAGGCATTTGCCGTTTGTTTATGCCTGCACGTAAATTTCCTATGTGTGGGAGTTGTAAACAATTTGTAGGCGTGTATTTGTGTGGGTGTTTAATATGTGTCCTTACCTGTACTAATCAGCTTAATACAAAATCCTTGTTAAATTTGTTTTTGTTTATTGTGCGATTTTATGGGTTTTTGTTGGTTTTATGTAAGTTTTTTGTGTATATTTTTTTGCAGGTTTTCCGGAAACGTGCTTGAGGTAAAATTATTGCTTTTTCTGCTTTTTATTTTTATTCATATTGTAATGTTATTGTAGATTGCATTGAGTTCTTTCTTTTGTAAACTAATTTTATCACTTTTGATTCGTTCCATTTGTTTCTGCCAACATATTTCATTATGTATTTTATTTATTAAATATTTTGTGTATGTAAGCCGCCTAATTCTTTTTAGAATGTGTGCTGTTTTTACCTTGGAATCTTTTTGCTTTGCTTAAATTATCATTATGAATATAGACAAAACAATAAAAGGAAAATGTATTAGTCAAATTATACTGTGTGTAGGTTTAATGAAATATGGAAGAAGTTAGAAATATATAACAAAAGAAGAAAGAAACGCTCATGTAGCACAAACGAATCTGATTATTGAACTTCGTTAGTTATTAAAGTACCTTATTGTAAAAAGAGACTTCTTGCATAAAAAGAGACTTTTTCCGTTTGCAGAGAGAGAGGGACTTTTTGCATAAAAAGTGATTTTTTGTGTAAAAAGTTGCTTTTTGTGTAAATTGTGTGGCCTTTTATGCAGGTAGTGCTGCTTTTTGTGCAAAAATTGTTTCTGTTTCTTTAAAACTTGTGACTTAGTGTACAGACGGAATGTTTTTAATGCAAAGTGTGTGTCTTTTATGAAAGTAGTTACAACTTTTGTGTAAACATTTAATTTTTGTTAATAATATAACTCTTTAAAAAAAAACATACTGGGCGCCCCGGTAGGCTAGTTGGTAGTGAGCTAGTCTATCAGTGCGACGGTTGCGGGTTCGATTCCCGCCAGAGACTCTGGTCTGATTCACTACAAAGTGCTGAAGGTCTACGTTACTATTGCTCGGTTAACTAATTTAGAATATATAATACTATAGCGTTTCATTCTACATCTGTTTTTTATACGTTTAGAAATTGACTGGGGTAATTGTGGTTCAATGCTGTCTATGAAAATCTAATAATTTTCAATTTATCTCAATTTCGAGCAGTGCAAGCAAAACACATAAAAATAAACAAGTTAAGCACAAACCATATTTCTTTTATTATAATGAATTCCTGAAGAAGAAAAGAAATTGTGTAAACAATGTTAGACTTTGGTTATATTAACAGAAATGTAAGTCAAGAATCAAGTAAGTATTCTTTTTATTTTGTTACTTACACATATATGTAATTGTATTGCAAAGCTAACTTCCCAGCAAGCATTTGGTATCATAATCTAATCTGTAAGGAATCAGCTTTACGAGCAAAATAACCTCATAATTTTTCGATCACAAATGATACTCTCGTTGTGAGAAAATGGGACCCTACCCATGAATCACCTCAAAGAATCATTTGTGAATCTTAAGCGCTAGTGATAAATAAGTTCTAAATTCAAAACATTTAGAAATCATTATTTGGAGGTATGAATGAATCATATATGAATCCTTTTTTAATGATTAAAAAAATCCGTTTTTAATCATTTAAAAACTGCTGTCGAAATCAAAAACTGTCCAACAAAAAAAAAATATTTTCTTACATCTTTTCGCTTTTTGAGTTTGTGTAACAGCGACTGTTTTTGTTTAATGAATCAGAAGTAAAAGCAACGGTTTTTTTTTTGCCAATGACAAATGAAGAAATGAAAGAAAAAACAGTTTTTCTACTTTTACTGTAGTTTTTTAAACGCTGACTTCAAGCTTTAGTTCAGAATTTAAATCAGTTAACAGCCTTATTTTCGAAATCAGTACCCATGTTCTGTAGGTTAGGTTAGGTTCCATTGGCAGCCGTGATCAGGCACAGCTCACGTGGGTCCATTAATTAGTTCCCGTTGTGTTACCATGTCCCCAAGGGCTCTTCGAGCAAACATTTTGAGTCGTATATCTCCGAATGCCGGGTAATTACAGAGAAGATGTTCCGTTGACTCTTCCTCCTCCTCCTCGCCGCAACTTCTACATAAGTCATTGTTAGGGTACCCCAGCCTCTGGGCGTGCCTCCCAATGGGCCAGTTATAACCGCAATCAGGTTTCTAAGATGATGTCTGGACAGCTGTAATGCCCGCCGTGTGTCATGAGTTGCTTACTCCTTGGGAGTGAAGCACCTACATTATATGTTGAACCGTCTCGATTCAAACATCTGTTCTGTAACTTTAGTGAAAACTTCTCGCATCAAAAAGATGTGAAACAGAATATTCCATCGTTTCTCAAAAAGTGAGAAAAAACTCTGTCTGTTACTCATGTCGAAAACTATCAAAAGAGATTAAGTCGTTGCGAGTGCAATGTTTAGACATTTTAACATTGCACTCGAAGCCGATGTGACATTGCAGACGTTGAGAACGCCAGTAACACACACCGTTGAAGGCGACCAAAATTTATTAAAAATTTAAAATTTTTCAACGCAGGCGGCGAAAATACAACCGTCGGCTTTACCAAATAATATAAAGTGCGACTTTAATGTTTGTTGTTTGCAGCCGAGCTTTGAAAATATTCGTATATTTTATAAAAATGTTAAAAGCAAAATAATTTAACAATAAAAAATGTGGCAAGAACCAAATATTATTGTTATTGCTCTCTGTATTTTGCATTTTTATTTGCTTTTATGTGCTAACATTTTTTCTAGCCCCATTTTTATTGGTGAGTTGATTTGGCAGCTCAAAGCGGGAACTTTTCTCACAAAAATGTTGCAGACACACTTTTTCTGTAAATTGGCGAGTAATTTCTTTACGTGACAGCTAGTACCCGCTAAAAAAAAGTTACAGACACGGTTAAGTGAGAAAAACAGTTGTTTGTTTTAATTTATGGCATTTTTGTTTTATTTCACACATTTCGAAAAGTTTCTCGCGAGAGTTGCAAAACATGGGGACAGGTCTAGTTCAGCTTAAGGTTTTTCTGGATTAAGTTTAGTTTATATCTAGTTCAGATCCAGTTTTAGTTCAGTTCTAGTGCAGTTCTAATTCAGTTCAAGTTAAGTTCTAGGTCAGTGGGCTCAGTTCTAGCTTAAATTCAAATCACATTCAGTTTTTGTTCAGCTCCAGTTCAGTTCTGGTTCACTTCTAGCTTAGTTCTAGTTAAGATTAATTTAGTTCCGTTTCCTGTTTATGTAAAAAACGGTATATTTTCTAGAATAACTTGTTTCTTTAATCATCTTTTTCTCTTTCTTTAAAAATATTAAAGACTTCTAACCATCATTAATCATTTCCCAAATGCTCTACAGTCTAATATAAGAGTTTACAAATAAAACAAGACGTGTTTACATATACAAACATTTATATGTATATTACACACATTTGTAGATGTATTTAAGGGTCAAATGTTTAAGTATTAGTAATTTATCTTTAGTTTTCTTATATAATTTCGTTGAGTGTGAGCTTATCAACGTAACATTTTGTTTTCTTTCGACACAATTATATTTTATGCAAGCAAAGTGTCTCTTTTCTCTCTTTATGATGTTTTAAATGATATTTTGATGAATAGTCCTTCATAATAGAAAGCCAACACATGTGTAGAAATCAAAGTGTGTAGTGTTGATAACAACTAAATTATTGAGGTACATGGTGGGTTATTTATTTTGGGTCTTTAGCCTTTAGAAATGTATTATAATTTATAAAGTTTTGAAAAGTTTCGCATTCTTTGGGATGTTAACATGTTGTAGAAAATGTAAGAAAATGGTTGGATGAAATTAATGGTTAATTTATGGGAGGATAGTGGGGGTTCGAGACTATAATAAAATAATAATTTAGTATTTGATTTATTATGAAAAAATAAATTAATGTTATTTAGGACAAGATTTTTAAGGCTTAAGTAAGCTACGTTCACAATCAAAAAAACAACATCGTTTTTTCTTCTATCTTTTTTCTTCGCAAAGTATTTCATATATTTTTCTTTTATTTATAAAACTAAAATGTAACTAAATTTTTTTTAAAAATTTAACTTAAGTTGAATCAACTAAAACTCCAGCAACAATTTGTATGAAATTGTTTCTGACGTTTAAAATAATTTTTTTGAATGAAAATTTTTAACAAAATGTTTACAAAAATAAATCCATTTTATTGTTGTGGCTAAAATTTGCGAATGGTTTCTTCATGCAAAATGTGTGTAGTTACAAAAGAAATGGTTGCTCTATTATGAACACCAAATGAAAATGTTTTTTTGATTGTGAACGTAGCTTATGTTCCTCTATTCATATTAAGTAGTAAATGTGGTACGTATGAGTAACATTTAATTTGATATTTTAATTATTCATACGCAGTGTGTCCCATTTAATTATTAAACTCATTTGTATGAAATAAGCTAAAGTTTGTAGCTTAGGTTGCATTATTTTAGATAACAATTAAAAAAAGGCTCTACTAGTAAATAGATGAAAAAATAAAAAGGTTTTTGCCAAAACACCGTTTTAATTAAACTTCTAAGGAAAATCGATAAATTTCTGAAAACTCTTACAATTCTTAACTTTATTTAGATACTGCTGTATATAAAGTGTCATTTAGTATCATAAGGAAAATACTTTGTAGAGAAAGTAAACAAAACTCTGTCAGAATGTTGCTATTTAGAAGGCTTTCTAGGAAGCAGCTCAATCCTTCAAAAAGGTGAGCTTTTTTTTAAGCATAATTTATCTCTAGCCAGTGCCCATGTTCTGTAACTCTCGCATCGAGAAAGTTTTCGATTGATATGTGTGAAATGAAACAAAAATGCCATAAATTGAAACAAACAGCTGTTTTTCTCACTTAACTGTGTCTGTAACTTTTTTTTTGGCGAGTACAAGCTGTCACGTTAGGAAATGACTAGCCAATTTACAGAAAAAGTGTGTCTGTAACATTTTGGTGAGAAAAGTTCCCGCTTTGAACTTTCAAAAAAAACTCACGAATAAAAATGTTGCGAGAAAAAATTTTAACACTAAAAAACCATTAAAAATGCAAAATGCAAAGAATATTTATAATAAAAGTATTTTATTCTTGGCACATTTTTCATTGTTTTATTATTTTGCTTTTAACATTTTTATAAAATATACGAATGTCTTCAAAGCTCGTTTGCAAACAACAAACATTAAAGTCGCTCTTCACGCAATTTGGTATAGCCGAAGGTTGTGTTTTCGCCGCCGTCGTTGAAAAATTTTCAATTTTAGTAAATTTTGGTCGCCGTCAACGATATGTGATACTGGCGTTGTCACATCGGCTTCGAGTGCAATATCATGACATTTATAACGTAACGACGTAATCTCTTTTGATAGTTTTCGATATGAGTTACAGACACACAGTTTTCTCACTTTTCGAGAAACGATGGAATATTTTATTTCACATCTTTTCGATGCAAGAAGTTCTCACTAAAGTTACAGAACATGGGTACAGTTTTGCTGTAAATGCGTGTAATCAAGTGGACTGAATATTAGACCGGGTCGACCTCCATACAAAAAAAAAAAAGTTGTGCCAGTCACCCCCCAGAATGAAAGATATCTAAATGAAGTTTCTAAAACAGGAAAAAAATGTTTTTTGCCACGCCCCAAAATACAGCACTTTTGGTTTTTTATATGTAGCGCCGCCATTTAAAGTCCGATCTCATCCCATCCCATATTGTTGTTCATGGCTTGATAGTGGCTTCATTTCTGTCTTTGGTGAATTTTCAATCCGACCTGAAATGCTGGGCGTCACTTATGTCATCTCGGATCCTTCCCCCAAATGTCCAATTTATTTGACGGTCCAAGAAAGTCCTTATAAAACTACGTTTTTATAGATTTTAATATGCTCACTTTTATGACACGCCTCAAAATTAAGCCCCTTTTTTCTTTTTCACATACGTACTACATTAAACCAAGTAGAAGCCAATACAAACCAAAAAAATTTTAGTTTGAAAAACTTTAAAAAAATTGTTTTTTTCCAAGCCCTAAATTACTGCCCTTTTTGTTTTATACATACAGCATCGTCATTTAAAGTCCAATCTCATCGTATCGTATATCATTGTTAATGGCTAGAATGTGCTTTTATTTTCGTATTTAATGCTTTTTTAAACTTACTTAAAATTCTAGATGGCAATTATGATATCTCGGATCCTTCCCCTCTGATGACTAATTTTTTCACGTGTTAAGAAAGTCCCTCTAAAACTTAGTATATCTAGCTTTTAATATACTCGCCATGCTCCAATTTGAGTCACCTTGAGTATAGCTAAGATTTATATACACCGACTGCCCAATTTATAATTTTTCGCATATATGTTTTGAGGCATTCATGTTTATGCATTTTAATTATTTTGTATTTTTTAATTTTTAGAATTCTGCAGTTTCTTTATATTTTTTTAGTTCTTGTTTTAACTCTGTATCATGGGGTGCGTTCGTTAATGCATCACTGCGCTGCATCAGAAAAGCAAACTTTTTTTAATGGCGATAGAAGAATAACTATAATTTCTTTTATTGTGTGACTATTATTTTTGTGGAGTATTTCACAATTTTTTGGTCCATATTTACTTCACTGATAAATATATAAGCATTTGAAATCACTGATGCAGCGCAGTGATGCATTTACGAACGCACCCATAGTCTCATATTTAACATTATGTTTGCTTTTACAAATGTCTTAAATAAGATTTTTAATTTGTAGTATTTAAATAAATAAAAAAATACGGAAAACAGTCTAGCAAAAAAAATGGCACGAAAAATTGCACAAAATATCAAAACTGGCAGAAAAAACGCTAATAGTTCAGATGGAGAAAGCTTGTCAATAAATTCATCCGTCTCACTTTCATTAAAATATGAGTAGTCCACTTGCAAACATCGCTAAGTTAAAGAAAACCAAAGGCTAAGAAACAGTTTTTAAAAATTGAAATGCCAAGCCATAGATAGTGGTTTTCAGGATTATTGAATAATTAACCAAAAATTGCGCGTAACTTGCAGAGTTTTGTACGAGATTCATAATGGCTTAGGGGGCCATTAAAAAAAATAAAATGGAGGCTCCCAGGCAGAAAAAGACAATCACCACGACGCTGTGCCGACGTTGCAGGGGGTACTATCAACATCAATACAGCGTACTGTTTACCAAATTTACAATGTTGTCACAATATTAAAATGATAACGCCAAAATGTGCGTCTTCCGACTCTTCTTTTTAGTGTTGTCACAGTACTGTTAATTTAAATTTACAATGTTGGATTCACGAATTTACAACGTAGTCACAACCGTCTTCCGACTCTTATTTTCAATATTGTTACAAGTATAAATAAACAAGCAGAAATTTGTATATTTTCTAACCTAAAATAGTTTTTGTGTTTTCATTTTAATACGACACTATTAAATTAATAAGACTAAATTTTTGCATATACAGCGTTGTAGCGGTATAGAATTATTATAAACACGGTATTAGAAAATTAAGGTTTAATTCTTGTATATACAGTGTTGTAGCGGTATAGTTTTATGGTAAATACGATTTTAAAAAACTAAAGTCGTATATTTGCATTTAGGGTGTTGTACCGGTGTTGAATCTTATTTAAAAACGGTATTAAAAATCTAAGGTTGTAATTTTGTATCTACAGTGTTGTGATGGTACCATATTTTTGGTAGAGTCACAATATTGTATTTACAGGGTTGTGGCGGTACATAATATTTAGAAGAGTCGTAATTTCTGCCTGGGCTTATACAGAATTTTTATTTTGCTATATGTCTAAAACAAAAAGGGCTCTAATTTAGGGCGTGGCAAAAATTTGTTTTTAAGTTCTAAAAACTTAATTAATTAATGAAAATTTTTTTGGTTTGTATTGGCTTCTACTTGGTTTAATGAAGTATGTATGTGAAAAAGAAAAAAGGGGCTTAATTTGGAGGCGTGTCATAAAAGTGAGCATATTAAAATCTATACATACGTAGTTTTATAAGGACTTTCTTGGACCGTCAAAAAAATTGGACATTTGGGGGAAAGGATCCGAGATGGCATAACTGGCGGCCAGAATTTCAGGTCGGATTGAAAAGTCACCAAAAACAAAAATGAAGCCACTATCATGCCATGAACAACGATATGCGATATGATGAGATCGCACTTTAAATGGCAGCGCTACATATAAAAAACCAAAAGTGCAGTATTTTGGGGCGTGGCAAAACAAAAATTTTTCCTGTTTTAGAAACTTTATTGACATATCTTTCATTGTAGGGGGTGACTGGCACTACTTTTTTTTTTGACCCACCCTACTGAATATGTCCAGTAACGCCTCCATGTTTGAGCAACTATAAGCAAAACAAAATGGGTGGAGGAAACTATATTCTAAGAGTAACATACGTATTTTGGATTTTAACAATCTTTATGTTTTCAGGTCAAATTTAAACATAATATGGCTAATTTGTTCGAAATTTTTAACAAATTTTAACAAAAAAAAAAAAAAAGAAAAAAATTCCAACATTTGTTCCGTATGCAAAATAAGTAGACCAGACAGTCAGTTTAATAAATAAAATTTCATCGTTATGACAAAAAGTACGAAAAAACAGAAGTAAGGAAGAACATGTTAATCAATTAAAATATATCTGTGGTATTTTAACAAAACATCTTAAGTCGAGCTGAGATAGCAAAAAAGTTTTATAAAACCGGTGAAGCACAATGATTTTTATTAAATAATAAAATAAACCAAAATTTAAGAAAAATTGCGTTTATAATGCCAAATTTTAAAAACGTTAACAAAAATGTATTTTGAATGAAAATTCGATTTTTTCACCTTTTTAAATTCGACTTAAGATGTTTTGTCAAAATGCCACGGATATAATCATTCAAAAGCAAATTTCGAAAGATTGATGTTTGACTATTGACTGCCAGCAGTCGTCCGTGTGAAGCCTGCCAGTGAAATTTCGAAAAAGATACATTTTAGTTTCCAAAGAGATACACTTTTTCCCAAAAAGAAACATTTTGAAAAAAACTTTAAAATCCATTTATTGACATAAAATTTTTATTTCATACTAGCTTAACCCGGTGCGCTTCGCTACACTGATTTAACCACTTCTTCAGTTGAGAGATATTTTATATATGCATCCTATGGGAGGTATTTTCTCCCTGCGCCTACCCGCTTTATTTTTATTTGCAATAGTGTAGTGTACTATAAGAGTGACTTCTGCAAAGTTTGAACATTCTCACTAAAACAGTTCTTAAGATATGCGATATTAAACATTGGCGTCCTATGGGGGGTACCACTTCCTCTGCTGCTAATTTATTTAAACTTTGGGGCTCAAAAGATCCTACTACGAAAAGTTCAACAAAATGCGTGCAGCGGCTCTTATTTATATTTCAATCTATGAGGGGAACTGCTCCTCCTCTGTTTACCCCGCCTATTTCTATATTAAAATTTATAGTTTACCATAAAAGTAGCTTTAACCAAGTTTGAAGACTCTCCCTTAAATAGTTCTTCAGTTGAGCGATATTTAATATATGCATCCTATGGGAGGTATTTCCCCCCCTGCGCTTACCCGCTTTATTTTTATTCTCGATAGTATAGCATACCATAAGAGTTACTTCTACAAAGTTTGAACATACTCACTATAACAGTTCTTAAGATATGGGATATTAAACATTGGCGTCCTATTTGGGAACCACTTCCGCCGCTGCTATTTTGTATAAATTTTATAGCTTAGAACATCCTACTACCAAAAGTTCAACAAAATGGGTGCAGCGACTCTTAAGATATGCGATATTTAATATTGGCATCCAATGGGGGTACCAATTCCCCTGCCCCTATCCAAATTTCGAAATTTTTTCTTACATAAGAACCTCCTCCTAATAATAACAAATACAACCAAAAAAGAATAAGTGAAATCGGTCCAGCCATTCACGCGTGATACCGTGACCAAGGGAAAAAGGGATTCATTTTTATATATATAGATTAAATGAATATTGTAAAAAAAATTTTATCATATGAATTAAATTTTATATATATTTAAATAATAAATATTAGGTTTTGCGTACAGATTCAAAACAAATGAAAAATTTCAGGATTATACATGGTACCTGAAGTCATCAAAAGATACGAAAAATGTATCTTTCGTATCCTAATGGCATCATTGACCACAGTACCTGCACGTCAGTTTAAGCATACTTTTAGTTATGCTTTCTCGTTAAGTTAAGTACCAATAACAAACCGTACAATTTCTTATGTTTTTTCTTTCATGTTTTTTATTGCAAAATGATTGATATTCTTCAAGCACCAATATCATTTGAAATGCGTTTTAACTACATGGCTTCGTTAACAGTTTTCGTTTATTACTTTTTTTATAAATTTTTTGACACGCTCGTCTTTTAATCTTGGAATGCACCTTTGCGACTCTCTGTAAGAGTCATATAACAATTAATAAATAAGAGCGTTTTTAAAATATGAAATGAAAATTCTTTTGCCAATACGATTTCAATAAAACAAACCGACCTGAGGATCTGTAAACAAATAATTTTCCGTAAATAAAGGATTTTCCGACAGGATAGTGTTGCTTTCGCAACCTTAAAGGTTTGTTTCATGTAAATTATATGAAAACTAGAAGTTTTAACACGAAAACGACGCGTGATGCCCCTTTTTAGGTAGCTCAGGTTTACGGCTGTGCATTGCACGAGTTGTAAAATAATCCCTACATGAGTCTCATATGACTCTTGGCATGCTTTTTAAAAGACTCGTTAGATAATCCCTACATACATCACAAACGATTCCCTTTACGATTAATATAAGCGTCTTTCGCTGCGTTATAGAAGAATCTCTCATACGAATCAGCACGTGTAACAGTTTCTCCCGTGCTAGAAATCGTCTACAATCTGTGTTGCCAGTGGCTTTTTCGAAAAAATGCCTACACATGCTAATAAAAATCCAATTTGTCCCTACACGTTGAAAAAATGTCCCCTACAAAAATCCCTACGCATTACATATTATCATTAAAATAGAAGAAAAACATTAGTTATACAAAATATTAAAGCTTTGACCTAAAATAAGTAAAAAACTAAAAAAAAAAAAATCATGTGTATGTGCTTTTAATTGGCAAGAGGCCATTTGAAAACACCAAATGCATGTCAGTCGGCAAATACTTTGTGGCAAACGTTAACTGAAGAACTAAGTATCAATGGACCACCTATTAGTGAAAATTTTTTTTTATAAAGCTAAAAAAAGAAATGTTCTGCAAAAGTAAACGTTTATTTTTCGAAAGCATCAAAATAAATTACCTTTTTCATTCAAGCTTTTAATATCGGATTTGAATCTAAACAATCTTGCTCATGCCCTTCTTCGTCGTCGAACCACGGTGCCACAGAATCCATTTTTATTATTTTTTTTTTTCTTACAGAATGTCCTAAATAAATTTTATAAACAATTTTTACAGCCAAACACAAACAATTTATTTATTTTTAATTTTATGTTTATGTTCACATTGACGTTTATTTGAGCAGCATTGCCACGATTTGAAATAAATTGCGAATGCGATTGCGAAAGTCTAACAGAATACCAATTTTCTTTCGCATCGCATTTCATCTGCGCATCGTATTGATTTTCGCTTCGCAATTCAGAATAAGCCTCTTGGTTTTTATTGTGCCCGTACTTTTGTACATTTTTGTCTATAAGGGAGAGAAATTTTTGTTTACTCTCATTTAACCGAACTTTACCCACCTATTGAATGATAACTAAGAAAAAACATATACATATTATAAGTGTCGCGAACTTTTTAAACCACAAACAACTCTGGAAATATGTTTTAAAGCTTTATTAGGAGAAACAATTTTTTTCAACCGTTTTAGACAATAAAATATCATTTAAAAACGTTTTTATTGACATTTATTTTATACATAATACGATATGATGAAAAATCCCTACATTTTGGAGGTTATGAAAAATCTGTCCGATTTTCCCTACGCTTCTATTTAAGTACCAAAAAAAACCTACATGTAGGGATTTTCCCCTACTTCTGGCAACACTGTCTACAATTAAAAAATGAGCTCGTTGACGATCAAAAACACTCTTTGTGAGATTCCCAATAGACTCCTAGACGATTGAAAATGCTAGCTGGGTGAATATACGTTCGCATTTACGTATGTATATTTTTTTATCAAAATTAAAAAAAGTATTAAATTAAAAAAAAAAAAAAATTTTTAATTTTTTAAAATAAACAAGAAACATTTTGCTAACACTTTTAGGTAATAAGTTACATGGATGAGGAAGAACACCTGTATGGCCAAAATGTCAAACTTTGACCCCCTCTAAAGCCTAGTACTCTGTTCGAACCTGCGAAAAATGTTGAGCAACATTGATTATTTCACACGAAAATTTTGTCATGTATCAATGTTATCTATCCTGCAAGTATGCAACATTATTGTTGAATGTAAGCAAAAACCATAGATGGGGGTAGTACAATAAAGGTTGACTTAAAACAACATTGCACTCTCACTAAATAAAACGGCAATAAATTATTTTTTACAAATTTGTACCTTGCAATCAAAAAGCTGTACGAAAACATAATATCACTAAAATTTAAAAAAATTTAATTTTGTACTTGCATTTTTGATTTTTCCGATGATATGCCTAATCATAGAAAATTAAACTAAATGAAATTCTGTCAATAACGGAATAATTCTTGGATTGAATCATGCAAACACAAGTTTTGTATTTTAAATTGTGTGCAAAATTTTTAGTCAAATAAGTGAAGAAAAAAAAAATTGCAATAAACTGATGATTGCTTGATTTAAAATCAAACTATTTTTTTATCACAAAATGTTTTAACATTATAGTCACTTATGTGTAGTAAGATTGAAAATTTTTAGTTCATCACTTAACAGTAACAAAATTATTACAATAATTTTAAACAAGTGCACTACCCCCATCTATGACAAAACCATGTGTTTTGAAAAATGTCATTAAAAAAAGTAAAACAATTTTATTTTAATTATTTTCTATAGTAAAAACCAAAAAAATTTCATTTGATTGTTAATTTTTGCACTTTTCTACATTTTTATTTCTGAAACGCTTGTTATAAACTCCACTTTACAAAAACAAAATAAAAAATTACAAGAAATGATTAGTTATTGCTTAAAATTCCGTGCGAAATAAAAGGAGCTGCACTTGTTTCGCACGAAAAATAAAAATGTTGCTAGAAACATTTCGCATGTTTTTCCTATATAAACAGAGTTCAACTCTATCAACATTTTTTCGTTTGTATTTCACAGAAATTTTTTTTATATTGAGTTTGAAAACATTTCGCATGAAATACTGAACAGAGTACCAGGCTTAACCCAGAAACTCTTTGACCAATCTTATTGAAAATTTGTGTCTAAACTATTATCCAATAGGACTTATCTTGGTGCAAATTATCCAAATGGAAAGACATCGATTTAAAAATTGCCATGAAATCCCCCGTATTTATTTTATTATTTTACACTCACGCACCACCGATCATAATGCAATTTAAGTAAAAACTGCCATAACTTAGGCAAATTGCTTTTGTACTTTGGTTTTCTCTTTTTTACTGCAAATCGTTGCGAAGAAGTCAATTATATATGGGCAGTGCTTATTTGTGCTATTGTTGTAATCGTATAAGGGCCATTATTACAACTTGGCGTTAGCTGTTATCCGACAGTTAACAAGCGCTTTTTTGACAGATAACACATTATTATCTGTCAATTTAATCTTAACTTAAGCTAACTTCAAGTTGTAATAATGGCCCTAAATGTTGCAATTATCTGAACAACTCTTTAAAGTGACGAAAAAGCATAACTTTAGAACTCATTATTCGTTTTTAACGTATTTTTTTGTTGTTTAATCCCGCAAAATCTTTTGTTTAACTACCAAATGACACGAAGTAGTTCAAATTTCATAGACAGTCGAAAATACTCTACCAATTGCTTGGAGGGTACTTCAATGTTATAATAGTACTACGGCAATGTTAATAAACTATTACCTCAAAATTTTCTAGTCATAAAAAATCTCCAAATGTAGTAGTAGTAGTTTGTTTTTATTGCTGCTACCCCATTTTCTGGGTTTTATATATTGCACGTAGCAGTAATTTTAAAAAAGGTTATGCTACAAAACTAGACAACTTCTATTTTGCCGTTACTTGTAATTGTTTAGAGTACCAGATTAAGTAATAGTAAAAAATTGTTTGGGTAATGTAGTTTTTTATACACTGATTAAGATAAGATCTCTTGTTATATTATCTGGCGAAATCAGGTGCAGCCAACACTAGAATTTCGGCAAAATTTAAAACTGTCTGAGCTCTTTGTGATTGCGTCTAACCAGAGGTCGTACACAGAAAAAATTATTTTTCCAATTCAAACAAAAAATTTGTAGAATCAAACAATTTTTTGTCTGAAATCGGTCCTATAAACAAATTCGCATATTCAAACAATTTATTTGCATTTTGTTTATTGAAAAAAAAACACTGATTTTTTCAAACAAATAATTTAACTGAATCAAACAAAAAGTTTACTGAAATTCATATACTAAATTTCAAAATCAAAAAAAAAAAGGTTTTTGCACAAGCAATGATGCGCACACAAGCAGGCACTGTATTAGAAGATGATGACAGAGAGAGCAGAGCGGCCGGCTGGCTTTGAGACTTATTTTTTTGTTGGAATAATTTTTGAACGAAGTCTTTTTTTATACACAAAATGTTTTTCGTCATTACGCACTGTTGCTGTATCCTTTCCTTTGCTAATGAAGAAGAAATGTAACCCAAAAACGGCGACAGACCGACTCGATATGTTTTTCGTCATCATTATATTTTTGTATTTGATGTATTTAAGCAAACAGTTTGAAAAAATTGAATACGGGATTTTGGTTTTTTTTTTAACCAACTTTGAAACCAACCAAAAATTTATTTTGTTTCTTATAATGTTGTTGTTGTTTCTGTTGTTTAAAAAGAGTGAAATTTTTTTACAAACAAAAATTTTAATTGAATCAGTAAAAAAATTTGTAGAAATTAAAAAAATTTTCAAACAAGCGTTTGTTTGAAAATAATTCGGCAATAATTTTTTCTGTGTACCTGCTAGCACGGGATGTCCAATTGTACCCTCAAAATTGCTAACTGTTTATGTTGGTGGCTGTCAAATACAGAGGAGGTTGGTAAACTCATTGTTTGTCACCCAGTGATCAAAAGGGGGGTGCTTTAAAACCATGAGAGCTAAGGCCATGATGGCTTTATATCTCATTCAATAGGGAGATAAAGCCTTTAATTTTTGTTCCATTTGAATGGGAGATAAAGCCATCATGGCCTTTGCTCACATTAGCAATATTAAAAAATGGCTTTATCTCTCATTTCAGTTCCGGAGACACTAAAGTTAAGTATTGAAATCTGGCTTCGCATACTTAACTTTTTCTGCGTGGCGGGCTGCTGCCGTGCTTACAGGTTTTCTCCTCCAGTAGGACGCTCATGTGGCTTCGCTGACTTAAGTTTTCCTGCGTGCGTCACAAGAATAAAAAAATGTTTTTCAATGATAACTAAGGATTTTCCCTTTTACGGAATGTTTACACCATGCATAACAATTTTCTAAAAAAAATATGGCTATATCTCTCATTTCGCAAAATTTTATAATGGACCTTACCTCTCAATAAATGGGCAACAAGGCCATTATGGCTTTGTCTCCCATTCAATTGAGCAATAAAGCCATCATGGCCTTATCTCACATGATTTTAATGCACCCCCCCCCCCCCAATTAAAACCACTATGACTAAGGAAAGTGTTCATGTAAATCTTTTCTGCTTCATTCCTTTCCACCTGCGGTGACAAAGCGAATAAAAAGGGAAACAAATATGTACTTAATTAAACATTCTATTTATAAATAAAAACTAAGCTGCATATCACGAAATATTTTTATTAAAAAAAAAAAAAACTTTTAAGCTTTACTTAAGCAACACTTAGCTTTTATTTATGTTATTACACTCATAAGTTTCCCTATCGTAGAAAGAGCGGTCTTATAAGCGTAACAAAAAGACAGACATTTTAATAATGTGTCTCAATTTTCTTCTTTTTAGCTTTTTATGGGCCATGTCACAGAGTACAATTCCGTTCGGAATGATTCCGTTCGGAATTGAAGAAAACATATTTTTTTGTTGATGGAAAGAGTATTTTGATAGTTTTATGGCCTTTCAGATACAGACAACTCCCATACCGTTCATGAAAACAAAAATGGTTTCATTCCGAATCATTTTTTCGTCATTTTCTGAAGCACCAAAATACGGAATGAATTCCGTTTCCGAACGGAATTGTACTCTGTGACATGGCTGTATATCTAAAACTAGAATACTTAAAACCATTTGCATAATCAGGCCAAAATATCCCAAAAAAAAAAATGTATATATTAAATAATTCTTGTACTTTATTAAAAAATCAACAATGTAAAACGGCAAAAAGTCATCACAGAGACACGCATACGTAATCCTCGAAGGCTCATACAAATGATAAACTTGAATGGGTATTAATACTTTTAGCATCAACCCTGCACCGCAGCAGAAGACACACTGACAAGTCATCATAAATTTTAACCCTAGAATGTTGTAAAGAACAATTCTTTTCATAGCAAGACCTAAAAGTAAATGTTAATAGATAGACATTATTAAAACTTTATAACAAAAAAAAAAAATAAAAGACACAAAAAATACAAATTTATAAGACTATGAAGGGGCTTGAATAAGTGAAGTATAAGTGCTTACCTCTACATGGATTCATACATGCATAATCTATTGTAATAAACCTACTTATCATTTTGACACATTCTTTATTAAAATTTATTAAAAAAAACAGTAGACAGACAAAGTTACACAAATCCAACCTCAACAATATTCCCTTTCGGTTTTTGTTTAAAATTTTTAAAAATGTTTGCCTGTAAATAAAGAAAAAGCTTGTTAAAAGGATTAATCATTTAGTTTTTGAGGGAAACAAAGACGTATGCATACATACATATAGAAATCTAAATTTGTAAATTTACCTTTTTAATATAAAGCAAAGCACGCACAATTCTTTCTTATTTATAATAACCCAGCCAGCATTTTGTATCATAACCCTGCAGACTAAGCAACTAGTATTTAGCTAGATATATACTGACTGGTTGGTTTTTACTTCAAACTTGTTGCCCACTTGATTTATTTTTTCTTTTATCAAACTATCGTATTTAACATTGGGTTGTGATAGGAGCCCAACTAGTTTATTTGTATGCAATTTTATAATAGAATATTTTTGAAAACCTGTAGCCCGTTTCTGTATTTCTCACATCGTAAAATTTTTCGCATGAAACGTGTGAATTGCAACAAAAATAGTGTGAACTGAAACAAAAAATGGTTTTTCCCACACAAGTGTTTCTGTATCTTTTCTTTGCGAGAATTATCTGTCATTTAAATAGTTTCCCAGCATTTATTGGAAGGATGTGAGAAGAAGTGTTTCTGTAACAATATTTTGCGAAAAGTTTCTTACAAGAACTGTTAAAAAAAGTCGCATTTGAAATCGGTGCGAGAAAAACAAAATGTACATATTTTAAATTTAAAATATGAGCCGTTTATTTTGAAAGTGGCATAAGTCATTTCGGTTTTTAAGTCGAGATTATTAAGGGTTTGCGTTTTAACACGTTTAAAAATATGGATGCTAACTTTCGAGAAGATTCACTTGTATTTGATACATCATGATAATGATATTTTTCTCAGTATTTATTATTATTATTTATTATTATATTTATTATTAACTCGATTTTTGTTGAAAAAGTGACTAATGCCACTTTCAAAATAAACGGGTCATATGTTTATATACTATTTTTTTTAAATTAATAAAAAAATAGAAGGAATTTAAATGATGAATGCATAATTTATATGATGAAAATAAACAAAACACAATTGTTATATTTTATTACTTTAAATTTTTTTTAGCCTTTCCTTGTTTTGGTTTTATTCAGTGCTGCCAGATAAATTTGTGTAAAAATCGTCGAATTCCTGAAAAAAATAAAAAGATCGTCTTTTTTGTTTAAAATAGTTAAAATTGTGGTTATGTATTGTATTGTGGTTATTTTATTGAACTATTTATGGTTTTTAATCCAAATTTTTAATATTTTTAATTAGGCTTAAGTTCATAACCACAATACTAATAATTGTTAAAGCTAAGGCACGAGCTCTATGTTTGCATTTGTCCTTCAAGTTGTGCTGAAAAGGTCAACAAGAAAAAGAAAGACAAAAAAATGAAAAAACAAAAAATATGTACTTTGAACTTCAAGAAGAATTCTTGACAAAAGTACGAAAAAACAGAAGTAAAGGAACAACATGTTAAAATAAATTAAAATAGATAATCATTCAAAGCAAATTTCGATCTACCAAAGGTTGAATACAATTTGGTTTAAGGATTGATGTTTGACTAATGACGTCAGCAGTCGTCGATGGCTGCGAGTGTTAAACGGCAAGCCCTCTGAGGAGATTGAGTGGTTGCAATCGAAACATGTCAGGGTAACCTGTCCGTAAACACCTGGATTCGAGCCCAGATTGAGTCAAGAATGAAAAATTATCAGTAAATTTTAATTGATTTTCATGTTGTAAAATTCCGTTCTTCATAAAAATAATTTAATAAAAATTAAATTTAATGAACTTAAGCCTAATTAAAAATAGTTAAAATTAGTTTTAAACAAATTTTGTTCGATTTTTTTTTAAACATAATCAAACAAAAGCATACTTAATGTTCATGCCCAGCTAGCATTTTGCATCATGATCATTTAAGAATCAGTTTCACGAGCAAAATTCCCATATATGAGCTCATTTTTCAATCCTAAATGATACTCTCGTTGTGAGCAAATGGTACTCTACAGATGAATCACCTGAAAGAATCATATGTGATACAATTTTTGATCATTTTAATGTAAGTTTTTAAAATCATTATTGAATCGTTTTCGTCTCGTTCTTTAATCGTAAATTATATAGTTTTTGATTATATTTCTTATTATTTTTTCATTACCATATTTTCTAATTTGCCTCCGATAAAATCTGCACTATTATGGATTTTGATTATTCAAACCAGCCTTATTTTGAACCAAAAAAAGAAGAAAAGAAACAATTTGCACTTACATTTGTGCTCAAAAATTGTCAATCATTTTTGGGCTTCTTTTTTATCCAAGCTTTTTTTATTTTTTTGATTTGGCAAAAACAAAAATTCAAAATATTTAAAAATCATTACTTAAACATATAAATTAGTCATATGTGACGCGGAAAATAGAAAGGGACCGAAGGGTTTTTTTCAGGAGAGCCATTTTATCTTTGTATCATTGGTGTACCATCACTAAGCGTGTTGGCATTGGTCTCATTTGAAAGCGACACATCTCAACCTTGTTGGTCAACCTTGAAAACGCGCGTGGGTCGTCCCTACCTCTTGTTTTGTGTAGTTGGTTTTTACTGTTCCCTTTCTCTATGCGCTGTCACATGATGAATGAATCCATTTTCTATCACTCAAGTGATAAATTCATTTTTAATCATCAAACTGGTCTGAAAAGATTCATTAAGGTGATTTTAACAAAAATTTTATACATAAATCTATAAACATCTATATATAAATCGGCTAAGGCAAAACAGTTAAGAACACTTTCCTCCTCTGTATGTCAACCGATTTGAACAAAATATACACCATTTGAAAGATATTTACTTACAGAAGTGCACAATATATATTTTATTAAAATATGTTCAATAATTTCAGAGTTATAGGCGTTCAAATTTGCTACTTACACAAAAACCAAAAATTGTTTTTTTTCAATTATTAAATAATATAAAAACATGGTTGTCGATTATTCGATATTTTTTAGAAACCGGGTTTCGAATATTTCGACTTTATAAAGTCGGAAAATGGAATGTGATCATTTTTAAATTTTCTATAATATTGATCTTAGAAACGTTATGTTACAAGTGCATGGTCCTGAGTGAATGAAACCCTATGATATTAAAAATGTTGGTACTTTTTATTTTTTTTTTTTTGGTATGTTTTGAATTTTTGTTAATATTCGACCTATAAAGATAAAATTAAAAATGCATGGTCCTGGGGGAATAAGAACATGTAAGAGTAAGTTTTTGGTACTTTTTCGTTCAACATCTGGTACATTGATTAACTTTCGTTAATATTAGACATTAAAAAATAAAATTAAACTTGCAATGTCCTGATTGACAATCTATTAAGGACATTTTTTGATACTTTTTTGTTTTATCAATTCTGATGATATTGAACTTATAAAATAAAATTAACTCTCGTGGAAGTTAAAATATGAAACGGAGGTAGGTCCCTCGCCAAATCGATCCATTAAGACGGAAAAAATGAAAGAAACATGTAAATTAATCTATGCATATGTACTATGTGCCAATTCACACGTTGCAAGTCTTATTGATCAGCTTGCTACATTATAGGCGAGAGAGGGAGAGAGAGATAGTGAGAGAGAAACGTTTCTTTTCCTCTCGTCACTCTCGTTATAAATTAGCAAGCTGATCAATAAGACTTGCAACCTGTGAATTGGGACTATGTTTTCTTCCTATGAACATGAAAATGTATGGTCGAATTTTGACAATTTGACAATATATATTTTATTAAAATCTGTTCAATAATTGCAGAGGTGTAAGCGTTTTAAATTGCTACTACCACAAATACAAAATACATAAATATAATTTTTTTTTTCAATTGTCAAAAAAAATAAAAAATTAGGGTGATCGATTAGTCGACATTTTTCAGAAACCGGTTTTCGAATATTTTCGATTATTTAAATCTTATGTACAAATCGGACCAGACAAAACAGTTAAGAACGCTTTCTTCCTTTGTTTGTCAACCGAACCTCTATGGAAAGAAAAAAAGGGGAAATACGGGAAACTAAATTTTACTTTTCTGTGCTTCATGTGATAATTTTCTATAATATTAGAAACATAATATTATAGGTGGAGGGTCCTGAGTGAATGATATCCTATAAGATAAAAAATGTTGGTACTTTCTGTTTTTTATCTGGAACTTTTTGAATTTTCGTTAATATTCGACCTATAAAGATACAATTATACATTAAACTGGGTGGAAAAGAACATGTAAGAGGAGCTTTTTGATACTTTTTCGTTCTACATCTGGTACTTTGATTAATTTTCATTAATATTAGACATAGAAACGTAAAATTAGGCATGCAATGTCCTAAGTGGATGACAATCTATAAAGGAGACTTTTTGATACTTTTTTGTTTTTCAATTGATATTTTCGGATATTTTTAATATTGAACTTACAATATTAAATTAACTCACGTAGAAGATAAAATATGAACCGGAGGTTGTTACCTCGCCAAATCGATCCATCAAGACGGAAGAAAAGAAATGCTCGAAACATGTTAATTCATATATACTTAGATGTGCTATGTTTTCTTCATATGTACATAAAACTTTATGGTCGAATTTTGACCATTAGGCGAACACTAGTACATATAAATTGTCTATTGTTCGACCTTAATTTTTTAAATTTATATTTATTTTATTTAGATTGAGGCCTATTTTTTATAAAATTATTTATTTTCTTTAATCCGATAACAATTTTAAGTTGTTATTTTTCCCTAAAGAAGTCACACAAAGGCGTGACAAAATATCATATTGAATAAAAAATAAAATAAATATTTTTATAAAAAAAGCCAAGTCGGTACATTACTTCACCTGTACCCATGTTCTGTAACTTTAGTGAGAACTTCTTACATCGATAAGATGTGAAACAAAATATTCCATCGTTTCTCGAAAAGTAAGAAAAATGTGTGTCTGTAACTCATGTCGAAAACTATCAAAAGAGATTACGTCGTTACGTTATAAATGTCATAAAATTGCACTCGAAGCCGATGTGACATTGCAGACGTTCAGAAAGCCAGTAACACATATCGTTGACGGCGGCGAAAACACAACCGTCGGCTATGCCAAATTGTGTAAAGAGCAACTTTAATGTTTGTTGTTTGCAAACGAGCTTTGAAGACATTCGTATATTTTATAAAAATGTTAAAAGCAAAAAAATAAAACAATGAAAAATATGCCAAGAATAAAATATTATTATTATTATTCTTTGCATTTTGCATTTTTTTTTTTTTTTTTTTACTGTTAAAATTTTTTCTCGCCCCATTTTTATTCGTGAGTTTATTTGACAGTTCAAAGCGGGAACTTTTCTCACCAAAATGTTACAGAAACACTTTTTCTGTAAATTGGCGAGTAATTTCCTTACGTGACAGCTTGTACTCGCCAAAAAAAGTTACAGACACAGTTAAGTGAGAAAAACAGCTGATTGTTTCAATTTATGACATTTTTGTTTCATTTCACACATTTCAATCGAAAACTTTCTCGACGCGAGAGTTACAGAACATGGGCACTGGTCCTCATGCAAGCAAGTATCCTCTCGAAATTAAGGTTTTGGTGCGATTTTTAATGCTATGGTGAAGGGCCCAATATAGAACTTTAAATTGTTTTATTTAAATCATCTTGACTCAAACTTTTTTCTATATTGAATGTTTTGAACACAAACAATTGTATTAAATAATCAGGGGAATAAAAAGTAAACACTTTTCCCTCGAAATTTTACTTTTCACAATAGGGGTAAATATGAAAATTAAGGCTGCCTTGTAACCAAACATATAAAAAGATTTAAAATTGTCTTATTTCAAAGACTAAATAATTTCGTCCCTTTTTTAGAAAACATCAGCAAACCGGCTCTTTGCTAATTTCGGAGCAAAATTACGATAAATCGTCAAATCTGGCAGCCCTGTTTTTATTATATTTATTTATTTGGTTGACGTTTCGCTTTTATTTGACACTTAATTACTGGAAAAATTCCAGTTAAAACAGTATCTGTGTTGTCTGTTTTCGCATTCAAATACAGAAACACTTTTTCTCACAAATCGAGAAACGATGAAATCTTTGGTTTTACACTTCTTGTGAGAAATTTTACAATGCGGGAAATACAGAAACGAGCTACTGACCACAGAAGCAGTGTTGTTGTAGAGTTGACCTCACCTTCTAGTAAATTCGCCTTGAGACAATTCAATTGTTTTTAATCTCTTTGCTAGAATTGTTGCTGTTCCTACAACGAAAAAGAAGTAAATTGTTTTTTTTTTTTAGCGAAATTTTGTAGTGTTGTGTCCAAATTTAACAATTCTACGTACTAGCTACGATTTAAGTTACAGGGAATCGAATCTTTTAGGAATCAGCTTCAAGATCAAAACAACTGCATATGAGCTCATTTTAATCATATTTGAATCCTTTTTTAATTTTAATGTTCTATAATGCTTCTTTTACATTACATTGATAAAAAGAAATTAACAAACAAACAATTTTAGCAACGACCGTAACACGTAACAGCTGGTGTGTGTATTGTGGGTGTATAAGCGTTTGAATTTTCCACAAATCTACCGAAACGAACACTTAGGAGGGATATTAAGTGTTTAGTTTCGAACACTGATTTTAAATGCGTTATTTTTTATAAAGTATTTTAAGTTATTTGGTGTGCCTGTGTTCGACTGTAGCCTAAAATGGTAGTTGTGGTTACTGAAAAGAGCGAGAATTTTTTTTAATGTTTTTGCTGTTTTCCTGTCATGTAACAAAAATATTTAACTTTAAATGTTTAAAACATTGACAGCATAATATTTTTTTTCTTCATTCTTTCCACAAATATACATATATTTTCGTAAACGTATTTTGTGCTATAGAATATATTGTTGCTTTATTTACTTGAAAGTTTTTTTTTATTATTTTCTTTTTCATGGCTTTTTTTAGTTCTCTGTTTTTTTTTCCTTTGGCTGAATTCGAATGCGTGTGTCGGTTTTTTTAAGTATTATTCCTTGTTTCTTCTTAAACAAAAGCTGAAAATAGAAAAGTTTTGTTTTCTTTAACATGCCTTTGTAAAAGAAATATTTTTATTGTTCCTATTGTATTTTATATTTATTTGTAGTTTAAAGTGTATTGTTTAGCTGACATCGGGATATCATGTTGACATTTGACAGTTGTATGTTTTGTTTGTGTTTGGATGAAAAAAAAAAAACAAAATAAAATAAAAAATATATTGTGAAAAGGGTTTGTCAATTTCAAAACAATATCCTTAATAACAAACAACAGCAACGCTTGACTTTAGGTAAAGAAGGTGTTAAATGTGTTCGATAAAGTGATAGTTAATATCAAAATGTGTAACATACTGATAAGTATTTTAATCTAGATTTATTGTAGCATATGTTAAGGGAGATTTTTTTTTTGTTTGTGTAACTAAAGAAACAAGCTCGTCTTTTTTTAACAATTTGGCGACAACACTCCACTAAATTTTCCTCAAGTATCTAGACGATAATGAAAAGCTTACCAGATATTCTAGCATTTTATGTTAAAAATTCACTTTTTACTTAAAAAACTTAACTAAAAGATCACTTTTAAAATTTACAGTAAATTTAAGTAAAATTCTTAACTTAAATTAAACCTTAAACACAAAACACAAAACAGCCTTTAATCCAGAAAAGTCGCAGCATTTCAACTTAATTTTTCTAAACTTTAATTCTAAATTATTTATTAACTAGCTGACCCGACAGACGTTGTCCTCTCCAAATTAGGAAAAAAGTTTGCGTTCGATTTTTAAAATCCCTTAAAAAGATACGAACATTTGAAAGAAAAATTTGTCAAATCGATGGAGTGAATCGAAAAAAGATGGCGTTAAAGTGGGCGGGGAAACATTTTCTTTCCGTAAAAACCTAATTTGGACCATGGCGATGATTTCGTCCAAATCGGTCAAGCCGTTCTCAAGTTATGCGCTTAATAGAAAAAGTGGGCGTAAAAGTAGGCGTGGCAAATTTTTCTTTCGATGAAAACTTAAAATAGATTAATACGAGCATTTAAAAGAAAAATTAGTCAAATCGATGGAGCCGTTTTTTGATTTTAGGTAAATCGAAAAACGTGGGCGTAAAAGTGGACGGGGCAAAATTTTCTTTTCGTATAAATTTTAGTTGGACCATGGTGATCATTTTGATGAAAAAAATCGTCCAAATTATATAGGTGTCATTGGTGGTGCAATATGAAAATTGGATTTTGCCACGCCCCTCCGCCAGCAGACCGAAAATCAAAATTCAGACTTCACAGTGTCATCTGCCCGAATATTCTGAAGTATCCCTGAAAATTTCATCAAAACATACATACATACATGCATACATACATACATACATACATACATACATAAATACATACATACATACATACATACATACATACATACATACATACATACATACATACATACATACATACATACATACATACATACATACATACATACATACATACATACATACATACATACATACATACATACATACATACATACATACATACATACATACATACATACATACATACATACATACATACATACATACATACATACATACATACATACATACATACATACATACATACATACATACATACATACATACATACATACATACATACATACATACATACATACATACATACATACATACATACATACATACATACATACATACATACATACATACATACATACATACATACATACATACATACATACATACATACATACATACATACATACATACATACATACATACATACATACATACATACATACATACATACATACATACATACATACATACATACATACATACATACATACATATATACATACATATATACATACATACATACACACATCCTATTTTATATATACCCAGCGGTAACTAAAATGCGTAAAGAGGCCTAATAGAAGGCCTTATTTAGCACTCACAAGCAGTCAGAAGCCCTTCTCGCCGCATTCCATACTTATTTATTTTTTACACAGGTTGTCATTGGGCGCAAGGCCTTCCACACTTCCTTTAAAAACAACTTCGATCCCTTCCCAAAGAAGGGAATATGGAAGGTCACTAAAAATAAAAGGTAAATAAAACTGAACACCTTTCTTTCTCCCTTCTCAAAGAAGGGAGGAGCGAATGTGTACTGAATATTTCAGAAGGTCTTTTTAAAAGAAGTTTATGCCTTCTAGAAGGCGTACTTCTGAAGGCAGGATATCATGCGAAGCGATTCTTTTAGAAAGGAGTATAGAGGCCTTCAAAAAGGCCTGCCACTTGCCACTTTCAATATTTACCGCTGGGTATATATAGATATTTCTTTCACTTTTGTACCGGGTGGATCATAAGTCACCGATAACCCGTTAATAATAATTCGATCCATATTTCACAAAATCATTAGCCGGTTGCATAGTCTTGCCGTAAAATCTCTTCTACCATTTTTATCTTGTACGGAAAAAACCATATTTTTTCATTATTCTCCGCAGAGAGTTTTGGACATTGGATGATGTGCTGTACGCTTATGAGGCGATATTTTAGGGTTCTCGTTAATGCTCTTCCAAACTCGTTCGTTATTTGATTGGCTTCGTGCTTCAAGCGCTTTTCAACTCTGAGATAAGTCACTTGAATTCGTGATGAGGCATTTCTAGTGTTGAAAAAGTTAAAAAATTTTCTTTGGGCTTGATTTTTTCTCGTTCCTTAATCGTATATATGGCTACTGAATGTTTCACACGCTGTTTACAGTAAAGCGAAGCCCAATCAAAACTCTCGATGTTAATTGTAAATTAAACAAGAAGTTTTCAGAGAATTATTTTATTATATTTTACTATGATAAAAGGATCTATGACAAACACGGCTTCGGTGGCACACCTCTATCAGATGGTCCATATTTTCAATGACTATGAACATTCAATGTCGTTAATGTGCCGAGCTACACACATTTTTTCTATTAAATATCCACAACGAAAGAAGCCAAATCCAACAGTGCCAAATCACATGATCGTGGCGGAAATTATCATCACCACGACGTGAGATAACATTGATTCGTTGGCTGTGTATCGAGTGGCAGCATCCTGTTCGAACCACACATCGTCTAGGTCCATATCCTTAATTTTTGGCCACAATAAGTTTGTTATCCTCTCGCGATAGCGAACTCCATTCACAAAAACTGCATTTTCGAAGAAGTAAGGCCCGATGACGCTGCCAGCTTATAAACCGCACCAAGAAGTCACTCTTTGTGGATGAATCGGCATCACATTTCCTACAAACCAAGTTTGCTGGAATTTGCACAAAGTTCTTCTGTTTGTGGACACATTTTGTCGTTTAAGCCGACCACAAAAATCACGAAGTGCATCAAATGCATTTTGGTTTGAACGCCCATTTTCGAGAAAGTCTTCAACAATCTAAACGTACTGCTCAGCTGTGTACCTTTCCATGGTTGAATTTGTTTAACACTGGAACAAAGAATTGTCAAATAATGTTGGACAAAAAACCTGACGTTAACGTGTGACTCACAATTAACATCGTGCATTATGGCTGGACCACCCTTTAATGAAAAATAAAAAAGAAATATAACTTTAGTAACTTATGACCCACCCTGTATTTACATTAAATTCAATACATCTTTTAAGGCATATCATTACTTTACTTTATTCATTACTTTTACAAAAAAAATGTGAATCCTTTCAATGTCCTTTTCATTTTTATCATTCATTCAATCATAATCTGAGTATTTGAAATCAAAGTTAATGCATTTTATCATTTACCTTAATAACATTCAATACGAACATAATCCACATTCCCATAAAAAATACTTTAACAAATTTTCTTTTTATAAAATGGAAAATCCTTGAACATTTCCATTTTTTTTTTTTTTTCTTTTCTACTCTCAAGCATAAAAATTTAATCAAATATCAATTTTTTCTCGTGTTGTGTAAAAGAAATAACAGAGAAAAGTAAGGACTACTTTTAGGCATTTCCATTCATATTGAAAACTAGATATTGTCTATTCAGCAGGAAATTTAAAATTCAAATAAATTACCCTTAGCAATCAAAACGATAATACTGTTGATGATGATAACATTTATTATCATTATCATAATAATAATAATAATCATCAGCATCATCATTATCGTTATCATCGGAAGCCGAACCATTAAAATCAATTGATTGACCTTAAGAAATATGGAAAACAACCGAAAGAAGAAAAAACTTTAATGAAATAAACTAGAAAAATATTTAAGCAAATATTTATAAAAAAAAAACGGTCTTGGAGAAAGGTTTGTAAGAAAGAAAAATAAAAATGTTTGCCCAGGGTAGAAAGAGCAAGCAAAAAAAATTTTATATTTTATCTACTCATTTATCAGCAATGGGTAAAAAATATAAATTGTTGAACTTTTGACTTGTTTTGATATTTTTGTGTGTCTTGTTTATGAAACTCATGAAAAAAACCTTTCACTTGACTTTTGCTTTCTAGCTGTACACTTGCAATGTCAGAAATACACAAGGCTGGCAGGTTGAGTGAGAAGAACATCGATCTGTTAAGTTGGTTGCTCCGGCATTCAAAAAGTTAAAATCGGAAAGCCTATTTGAAAGTGTAAATATTTTAATGTAAACAAATTTAGGATTCTTAATAATCACATTGATGCAAAATACAATTGAAGCACAGCTGCGAATAACGTTTTAAGTTACAAAATAATAATTTTTCAGGAGAGCAAAAAAACTTTTTTTGACAGGCAGGATTATTTGTTTTAAAAAACGTTTTTTTTTTTCTATTATTAAAAATAATGATAATAAAATCTTTTATGCAAAAGGCTTTTAAAACAATATTCCGCACTGCAAGACCATTTCGGTTACATCATTTTAATAGTAACTTACAATGTTCTTCCACTGGCTGACACTTTGTATGCCATTTTGAAGACGTTAAGGTGATTAATTTTGAGTGATTTGATGTTAAAACTGTGAAAGAGAGCAAGGTTAACGGCTATCTGCTAAAAAATAGTTTTTGCAAAATGTGGCGTTTACAACGTTATTCGCGGCTGTGCTTCAATTGTTTTTTATTTCTCAATAACATTTGTGTATGTGTACGACAGCTCTTAGCCTATCGAATAACATTTGGAGAGAAGGTATTCGGTCGAATACTCGTTACGATCTCCAATTTCAACAAAAGTAGTTCGGTATCGAGTATGCCAATCTAAGAAAGGTTAGATTTATAGCATAAACGCGACGGTATGGCGCCAGACTACAACTCCGATTTAAGTTCAGTTTTAAGGATAGACTTCAGATTCCACTTAACCCTGCTGTTAGGTTAGAAGAAACTTACGAATGTTAGGTTAATGGACCATTTGGTCCATATAAACAGCTAATGTAAACAAAAAGTATGGGATATATATCCCTTTGTTGTGTTTTTTTATCAACATAGATTAAATATGTTAAAGACAATTGTGGAATGCCCCGTTTTTGATTAACGTTGTCATGAAACACAAATATTTTCAGCTCAGTTTGTGTGTTGTTTTCAATAGCTCAAACGTGAACTGTGGGACCGTTGGCAATAACTTCTTCCAATGTCTTACAATTGTCACGAAAATGTCACCATTGATAAGCAACTTGTTGCATTCAACGTCAAAACCAGAAAAATATGATACCTTGGTAAGTCTAGGAGTGCACAGCCTGAAAAGGGCAACACGTTGTATTGGACTTGACAGAAGGCTTGTAAGGGCAAAATATAACAGGCGACATTTTTTCCACTTTTGAGTTGCTAAAAAACTTCAGGAAAGGAAACTTACATTTGTAGTGTTTTAAGGTGACGTAGGTACTGCTAATCAAATAGTTGGTGCCTGCAGCACAAAACGCAAAACAAATCGATGGCCAAACATTGTATTTGAAAACATACTTGATATGTCAGCTTTGAATTCATACATACTATTTTCTAAAATCGACGTTTCATAGGCTCCAGCTGATAGGAATCGCAGGAGACCAGAATTTTTGCGGAATCTAGCACTTTTCCTGTCTAAGGCGTATATGATGAAACGGACAAGATTAGCTCAACAAGAGTTCTCAGCACAGTAAATGACTGAAATACGATCACCATGCATATTTCAAGTGGCCTCTTCGAATAATAATACTTCTAACTCAGGGGCACGAAAGCGTGGAATTTGTAGTTGCTGTAAGTCTAAGTCTCAAATAAAATGCTGCATTTGCAGCAAGTTTATTTGAAAAACTAACCGAAAAACATTTTGCTCATCATGCGATGAAAATTTTTTAACTAATAAACACTTATTTTTTGCTTAAATAAATGTAAAAAAATCAAAGAAAACCAAAGAAAATATACTATGGACCAAATGGTCCCTTAACCTAAGATTCGTAAATTTATATTTTTCTCAGTCCTGTTTTAAGTCAGAGCCTTGAATTTTAATAAACCATTATTTTATAAAAAGGCCACGTGAGCTAAAAAAAACTAAGTCAGTATATATCCCCGTTCAAAAATTACAAAAATATTGTAAAAAAAAAATAAAATAAAAATGCAATTGCAATTGCGAGCATAGGATTAAACAATGAACGACCATTAGAGGAAAAGTCCGCTAGATTGATTGCCTTTTGGGTTGAGAATCAAATCCAATTTAGAACATTATCTAAAGTTGCAATAAAATATCCTATAGTCCCTTCAGACAGGTGCTTATCAGCATCACAATTTTTAAAAACTGTCATCCAAAATAACGTGCGTACATAGATACGTCTCATACGTTCAATAAAGTGATAAAACAAAAACGAGTTTTAGCCTGATAAAAAACTAGTTAAAGTTTTCCTTCTAGACTACAAACATTCAGTCGATAGTAATATCGATATATCGATAGTGAAATCTGAACTATCGATAAATATCGATAGTAGAAAATATCGATAGTATCCCAGCACTACACGAGACAGAAAATATTTTGTTGTTTTCTATCTTTTGCTTCGAAAGCTGCCCTTTTTGCATCTTCATTTCGATTTCTAGAACACGCCCGTATTTTTTTTACAAAATAGTTCATGCGTTTCTCTCTTTAGAATGAGTTTGGTTTTAAAATATTGTACGAAGGATAAATCTAATAATGCTAAATGTAACAGATGTCCAAAAATGTATTAACGTAAATGTCCTTCAACAACTTCACTAATTAACCACTTACACAGTGACTGTGACATAGTGCTTGAAAAAGATGATCCACCAACAAAATCAAAGAGGGTTACAAGAAGTCCAATGAGTAAATATTTTAAACGAGATACTTCAATCGATTCTCTAGAGAAAATTATTTGCAGAAGCAAAGCAGATTCAAAAAATTCAAAGTTATATTGACTCTTTTAAACACCAATTTGAAGCTACATTGACAAGTTTTATTTAAAAAAGAATGTTTATTTACTCAAGTTCAAATTTTTTCTTAAATTATCGAAAGGAAAATCCCGTAATTTGTAAAATTTCTGGATTTAGAATTATTCGATTAATCGATTAAGTTTTAAATTTTATTCGCTTAATAGAATAAGTTAAAAATGCCAAGTATCGATCAATCGTTTAATCGAAAAAAAATAAAACCCGATTAATTGAACACGCTAGTTATACCAAACCACATGTATTTTCTGCAGCCATTGTTTTGTCGCAGTAATTCAAAAAGACAGGTTTGCGCTTGTTGTTGTCTCATAAGAATTAATGTTCTGTTGTCGTATAAGTCTGTTTTGTCTTCTGGTAGTATGGGTTCGGCCTAAAAGTTGTGAATATAGATTCGTTTTGCAGCGGTAGTAATTTTCTAAAGTAATTTTTTTCATAGCATTCAAGCAGCGATTCAGCCACATAAAATCGTCCGTTATTTTCTAGATTGCGGTTGAATTCTCCTGCTTGCAAACATTTTTGAATTGCAGCTTAAGTTTTTCACCAGGATTTTACTTTTTTTTAAGGTACGACAACAATCTTAATGAATTTAATTTACTTCAACACATCATCTTAGAACTTTTTTGACTGACATTTCTTCCTTCCGTGCATCACTTCTGAAACTTCTTAATGTAGAGATCATATACAGGATAACTTTTGCTGAGCAATCGATGTGCAGATGTGAAATAAAAAAATCTAAATTCCCACATTCTTATTTTCTAGCATAGTTTCTGATTAAGATTCTAATGGCCATTTTCTCATTAGTCGATTATCTTTTTTCCCAACGAAAAACTGCACATTAAAGAAATTTGGTTTTCTCAATGTCTCATTTGCTTTGATTTTATCGCAAAGCTAACCGGCACTCATCTGCCAATTATTTATTTTTTTCTTTTATTTGCCGTACAGATAAATTCAATCAGCTGACTCTCAACTTTTACATGTATTTGGAGTGGCGTTGCCAGCTGAAAACAATGTTTTTTGTCGGTATATTGAGAAACCCAAAATCGTTAACGGACAGTTTATCGGTCCAAGAAATTTATGTTGACATTAAGTAACAGACAGTTTGTCGATACATTGAGAAAATGGCCACAAATCCTTTTTATATAGTTCAAAACCTGTGCAGTTTTTATTTTTTTCTTCTCTATGACATCTGATCATTATGTTTTGTATTTTTTTATTCTAATTGCTTATTGCTTATAAGACGTTGTCGTGTTTCAAAAGTTCTGTCTGTATTCTCGGTCAATATCTTTCCTTCATCTTTTAGATTTACCCTTTTTTCATTATACTTAAATAGTCTAGTGAGGCAGACAAACACCTTAAAGGCGATCATAATTTTTTTTTTATATTTAAATACTTTTTACCATCTTCCAGTTATTGCAGACACTCATAAACCTGAATATCTTCTAGCTGTTCGTTCGTTTGTTACTTTAGCTCTTCGTGATGGTTGTTTAATTTCTATTTGTTATTTTATATTTTCTTTATAAGTATTCGTAGTTGAAGAGGTGAAGATACTTTTCTTTCTTACTTCAAATGCTGCTTGAAAGTTTTTGAGTGACACAGTGACACAAAATGTCAGCCACAAAAGGGACGGTGGTGTGTTTACTAAGGGCCAATTTTTGTTTTTTTTCTCTTTTTTCTTTTTATATTATTTTTTTTTTATAAAAGATATTGTATTTTTATAACAAGTGGCGTATGTGTTTAGAGAGTTTCCTGAAATTTTTAAACTTTGTAAGTAAAACAGAAAATTTCTGAAAAAGGTTGAAAAATGTTTTTTCATTAAGAAACTTGTTTAAATTCAGCTTAAATTTCAACCAAGTCTTGAATTTAAACTAAGCTTGACTTTTGAAGAAGTAATGCCTATTTTAAGGCGTAAGCTTTATATTTTAATAATAAATAATTAAAATTGGCCTTAATACTACAAAACCCCGCCACCATAGAGATTCAAAGAGAATAAATTGGCCTTAGGTTAAACAATTGAAGCACAGCCGCGAATAACGTTTTAAGTTACAAAATAATAATTTTTTCAGGAGAGCAAAAAAACGTTTTATGGCAGGCAGCATTATAAGTTTTAAAAATAATTTTTTTCTAATATTAAAAATAATGATAATAAAAACTTTTGTGCAAAATGCTTTTAAAACATTATCCCGCACTGCAAAACCATTTCGGTTTCAACATTTTGTTAGTAACTTGCAATGTTCTGCCACTGGCTGACACTTTGTATGCCATTTTGAAGACGTTAAGGTGCATAGTTTTGGTTGATTTGATGTTTAAGCTGTGTAAGAGAGTTAGGCCAACGGTTATCTGCAAAAAACAGTTTTTGCAAAATGTGGCGTTTACAACGTTATTCGCGGCTGTGCTTCAATTGTTTAACCTACACACAGAAAAAAATCAATGTAAATTCGTTCAAAACAAGGTTGATTTTAAATTTGTCAGTAGTGATTTTGCTTCATTGTTGTTTCATGTTAATTTAACATGATTTTACAACAACTTGCAAACAACTTTTTTTCCTTTTAAAATAACTATAATTCCTGTTAATTTAACATTGCAGTAAAGTTATAACAAAATGTCATGTATATTGAAATAACTATCCGAATCACGTTGAATGAAAGTTATTTCAAGTTGAAACAACGTGAATTTCATGTAGAATCAAATTGGTTGGAGTGTGATATAACAGTGTGAAGACAACATATGCATTTATTAAAGAATAATTTAAAACACTTACCCCTGTAACACATGTTTTACTTATTTTGTATCTCCTTTGTTAACAGAAGCATCAGCAGAATGACCCGATATGGTTTTCGTCATCATTCTACTTTGAAAACTTGATGTACTATTTAACTAAATAATTTTAATTAAAAGAATACGGGAATTGTCTTCTTTTTATAACATACTTTAAACATGAAAATACAAAAATGTACATACTTAACTGTGTATGCATGTTAATTTAACAAGATAAGCCTTTGATTTTAATATAAAACAGGTTTTTATGGATTCAATATTGAACAATGTTATTTTAACAGTGAATAATATTAAATAAACGTGATTTAAGGTTATTTTATTATTTTTCATTTAAAATTAATATGAAATAATGATAAATTTATGGCCTGTTCGTCGATAACGAATGAAGACTTCGTTCGCTTAAATTACATTTAAAGCAAAAACAAATTTTAAAATATTGTTTTTGTTTTACATGTAAGTTAAGCGAACGAAGTCTTCATTCGCTATCGACGAACAGGCCATTAAATAAAGGGCATACTTTTGCAAAAATTTACCATGATTCTCAATCAACATTTCGCCATGTTGTTTTAACATTGGTATTTTTTTCTGTGTGTAAGGCCAATTTATTCTCTTTGAATCTCTATGGTGGCGGGGTTTTGTAGTATTAAAAGTGCCTGCCTACAAAACAAGCAAAGCACCCAGGGTTCATTCCCTGGCAGATAGCTTCAAACACCCCTCCTCCAAACAATGTCTCATGAAGATCCCTGACCACCCCTCCCCCTGAAAAAGAGGCTAAAATCAAAGCTAAAGACAGGCAGCCCTATCTGAAAAAGTAAGGACTCAACGATTAGCAATAGTACCCCACCACTGCACCAATAATACAGAGTGCTTAGTCGCTAGACAACGACAAATAACAGCCCCATTTTCCCAGGAACTGCTTCAGCCAATTAATCATCTACTTAGCTGGGACAACAACCGACGAACGAAACTGATACAAGGCAAAATAAAAATACTGAACAAGCGAAAATAAATGCATCAAATCGTGTAAGATGGAGATGCTTTGTGGTAGACATATGCCCCCTAAGCGTAAATTCGTGAAAATTTGTATACAAAACAGTGCAACAAAATTCGGGTCATCACCTCCAGCCTCAATACTTGCAACGCGAAATGAAAGTAGACTACCAGTAGAGCAAATCTGCCAAAGGGGTTTGAAAAGTTAGCTTGGGTTCCCGAAATATAGGCCCCTAAATTTTTTGAAAAGGCTTTTGGTATAAGTCAAAAATACTAAATGTACATCTGAGCTAAAAAGTAATTTCAGCTGTCTTCAGTAGAATCGTCCGGTGATTCTTTTCTTATTATTTATTAACCCTCTAACTCTCTTTTTAAGGGGTAATTTTTGTCCTTTTTTTAAACTCTTACACAAAAGTATACTAAAACGGCACTTCTAAGGCTTAAAATGTTCTACGAATATTTTCTGCATCAAATTTCATTGGGGTCCTCTAAGACCAAAAAAAATCGTGAAATGTGCGTAAAACGGGTTTTCGAAAAATTTGAACATTTCAAGGACCGGAATTTTAAAAATCCATTTTACATACATTGCAGGATTTTTTGGTCTCAGAAGACCCCTAGTGCAATTTGATGCATAAAATATTCGTAGAACATTTTAAGCCTTAAAAGTGCCATTTTAGTATATTTTTATGTAGAAGTTAAAAAATTACCCCTCACAATGAGTGTTAGAGGGTTAATACATTTTAAGAAAACTATCGCCATACAATTCTGCTGAAGACATCTGTAATAGTCTTTAAGCTCAGAAGTAAATTTAGTATATTTTTTGACTTGTACCAAACGCCTTTTTAAAAAATTAAAAATTTCAATGCCCGAAATTGTGAAAATCCGTTTTAAATACATCACACGAACTTTTGTTCTAGTGAACTTTGATGCAGAAAATATTCGTGGAATATTTTAACCCTTAGAAGTGCCGTTTTAGTATACTTTTGTGTAAGAGTTAAAAAAAAGGACAAAAATTACCCATTAAAAAGAGAGTTAGAGGGATAATAAATAATAAGAAAAGAATCACCAGATGATTCTACTGAAGACAGCTGAAATTATTTTTTGGCTCAGAAGTACATTTATTATTTTTGACTTATACCAAACGCCTTTTCAAAAAATTCAAAAAATTTAGTGGCCCATATTTCAGGAACGCGAGCTTACTTTTCAAACCTCTTTGGCAGATTTGCTCTACTAGTAGTAGAATTTCATTTCGCGTTGCAAGTGTTGAGGCTGTTTATTTTTTTTTTTTGTTGCACAGTGTAATGTAACTTAAAGCTTTCTAAATCAACCTCCATACATTGTAAATTTTTAACAGCTTTCTTTGCTTACTACTTCTAATATTAGAAATAAATAGAAAACTTAATTTTTTAGTTTATTATATATTCTGTGCGTTTTTTTCCATATTTAATATAAATTTTAATCGTGTAGAAATCATTTAAATCTTTTAATATTTCACGTGTGGTTGCCCTTTGACTTGTTACCAGTTTTCTAACCCCTTTCGTTATTTCAGTTGCGAGAAAAGTTAAATATTTAACTTTGTTCTAGCATTTAACTCCATGCTGAGCAAGCAGCCCGTTTACTCTAACCGGTTTTATACAATTTTTTTTTTATAGAATAATTTAGCGCACAGCAAAAAAAGTTTGCCAACTTTACAGGAGCATAAAAAAAAATTTAAGGAAAAACAAGATGAGTAAAAGTACGAAGATAGAAAAAAAACAAGCCGGAAATTAAATTTTTATTAGTACATATTGCGTTAATAAGAACATAGCAAAGAAAGCATGTGTTAGCAAGGTTATGCTAAGATAAGGCAGAGACTCTTAAATTGTGACGAAAAAGATGAACGAAAATCAGTATCAAAACAAATTCACACATACACATTTAAAATATAAAATATAACTTCGATAATTGAAAATTTTGTGTCAAACCTTCAAAATTAAAATTTTTGGACTAAACGTAACTAGACACGAGAATCTGCAACAATGGGAAAAGGGAAAAAACTCCCGGGGAATTTTTATTCATAATTGGGCTGAATATGCCCTAACTAGAATCTATGACCTGAATAAACTGCATATCTGAAATAGAAAACCAGCACTCAACTAACATTGAGCCAGAACTGAACTAGGACTGGTATAGAACTAAACTAGAACTTAACTAACACTAAGCTAGAACTAAACTAGAACTAAGCTAAAACTAAACAAAACTTAGCTTGAACTAAACTAGAACTTAACTAGAACTGCACTAGACAACCAAAGAAGAAAAGTAAGTTAAGTGATGTAAAATCTTATACAAATCACACACTGAATCATAAACAGCCACTACTCAAAATTTATCAAAATCGTTTTTTTTTTTCATAAGCCAGTGCCCATGTTCTGTAACTCCTGCGTCGAGAAACTTTTCGATTTTAATATGAGAAATGCCATAAATTGAAACATGTAACTGGTTTTCTCTCTTAACTGTTTATGTAAAATTTTTGGCGAGTGCCCAACAAACACGAAAGTTTGATTTCAAATTGAACATGTTTTGAAATCAAACGTTTTCTCAAACGACAAACGTTTGATAATGATTAACAAAAAGAGGAATTTATTATCAAACTAAAAAATGCCTTTATTTTCAACTTGCTTTCAAACGTAATTCTCAAATGTGGATTATAATACAATGTGGAACATAATTAAAACTATTCTAATTTTTTTTCTTACGTTGTGTTTTTATTCGACCTTTAAAATTCAATATTAAGTTAAAATGCTTAAGCTCGGGGTCAGTTGTATGTTAAATTTTTCTTCATTTGGTTCCGATATTTCGATATTCTTTGAATAACATCATCAGGGAATGTTTAATTCAAATTTACATTAACCACTGAAACAAATAAAGAAAAACTATACATACAACTGACCTCGAGCTTGAGCATGTTAACTTAATATTATATTTAATTTATTAAAATTCATTATTCATTTAAATAAACTGAGAGATAAACATTAAGCACCATATCTAAAAGATTAAATAATGTTCTATCCGGCCTCTTATTCTTGGAAAGACGAAATACTTGGCTCCCTTTTATGTTGAGGATTGTAGCACCGTGATCATACAATAAACTTATAATTTCTTCACTTTCCCGTTTTATTTTTTTTTAATTCGTATTCTAAATAAATCATTGTCATAATTCACAAATAATTTTTATTTTACACAAGAAATAAATCTTTCACTTGTATAACACATTTAACCACGAAGTAAAAATTTAACTTTAATCGCCAGTTTTATTGTTTACCAGTGTTGCCAATTTAGCCATTAAGTGGCTAGATTTAGCCATTTTTCATCCTGTTTAGCTATTCAAAAATGAGTTTAGCCATTAGCCATTTTTTTAGACATTTTTCAACTTGCCGTTTTTCTTTTAAAATAATAATTTTCAATTTCTTATAAAAATGTATTAAAGTAAAAAAAAAACAATTTTAACAATTCAAACTCATTTCATTTAAATCAAAACTTTTACAAATGTTGGATATCGCTATAAACTATGATGATGAAACATCTTTCAAAATAAAGCAAAAATAGTACAATATTAAATTTATAAAATGGATCAACACAAACATCGGTGTTTCTTTCTGGTTGCAAGTATTTCAATTAAGAGATGCAGCCAGCAAAAAAAAAAAATTTTAGAAATTTCAGAATGGACTTTATAGATATTTGCTCTCAGTTGCATGGTCTAATGATGAAGTAGAGAGGGTATTTACCCAAGTAAACATCGTTTAAAGTAATTTGAGAAGAAGGATACATTAAGCAACCGTTAATTCGATTTTATGAATAAAATATTTATACCCAGCACCACAATAGTGGAAACGGTACGATGCGTTTGTGCTGATGTTTGTAACACCTTAAAAAAATGGTCCTAAGCCCATCTTTACTGGCTGGCTGTTTTGGAGATTACTTGATAAAATTTTGTACATAGGTTCTAATAAGGTGTAGGGTACCATATAGTCCGTGTTGACCGACTATTCTTTCTTACTTGTTTTTTATTGTAGATCTGGATTGAAAAGGTTCGGTAAATGTTGTCGTGATTATGATTTACCTTAAAATTATTAAAAACTAATAGGCCCGAGTGATTTCTATGAGATGAACAATAACGACATCGAATAAATCGATGATTTAATTTTTTAAATATCTATCAAAATATTAATTTACGTTTATTCTTATTAAACAAATTGATCTAAACTTACAATTTCATCGTAAACCACTTTAAATGAATTATTTCTGTATTATTATTGAATTTTAATGTGTTTTTATTTGAAAAAGCTTTTAGCCATTTTTTTGCCCATTTTTAGCCATTTTTTTCCGTAAATTAAGCCATTTTTGGTCACCAAGTTTTGGCAACACTGTTGTTTACATTTATTTTTCGCTTTAGTATTGCCAAGTTTAGTTTTGATTTGAATTACTAAAAAATTGTATGTCAAACGCTTATTTTGCAACGAATGTTTATATGAAGTTTTCTGAAAATATACCCGATAGAATTTTTGTGTATCTTCAATACTGCTTCTGGCATATGTTTTAAAGAAAATGTAAATTTTTGTGAATATTCATGAAAGAACTTAGAAGTTTATCTTATTGAAAAAGAAAGTTATAGTTTTGTTCCGCAGACACCACTTTTCTAAATTTCTTTGTAAAAAGGAGCTTTTGTGGTGTATATCTTCATACACCTACGGCTGTGTATTGAGTTGTTGAAATTTTATTTTTATCTTGCTGTTTTTCTTACTATAATTTAGCGAAGCAAGAGTAAAATTTGTGTTCTGGTTTTGCTTTCTCTTTAATAATATGTTTTCCGTACTGCAATGAAGCAAAGCAAGAGTGAAATTTGTACGGTTTTATATGAGGAACTAGCAGCATTCGCCAAACAGTGGCGTGTAGAGCAAAACAATAATTAATAAACTTTGAAATAGTTGATCTGAAGAAAAATTAATGCTTAATATTTTAGAAACCATTAAAAATATAAAGTAGATATTAAAAGTCTGCATGACTACATTTAAAAGGCATATGAATACATTCATTTGTTTTTTAAGTAGGTAAAGTTAAATACAACAAACAATTTAAGTACGCAGTGCTTTACATTTTAGATTAAAAAAAACAAATGAATGAACACACAAGGCGAAAGAGAAAAGAAAACAACTGTATTTAAACAGAAAAAAATACTACCACATTCAAATAAAACCCAGCTAGCATAGGCTGTTTATTTGACGATTATGTTTAATATACAACTCCCAAAAGAATCTTCTGATGATTATCTGACGAGTAACAAAAACAAAAATATCTAATTTTTTTTTATTTATTACTTTTTTAAAAATTTTTTGACACGCTCGTCTTTTAATCTTGGAATGAACCTTTTGCGATTCTCTGTAAGAGTCATATAACAATTACTTAATAAGAGCGTTTTTGAAATATGAAAATTCTATTGTCAATACAATTTCAATAAAACAAACCGACCTAAAGATCTGTAAAAAAGGATTTTCCGACAGGATAGTGTTGATTTTGCAACCTTAAGGTTTGTTTTATATAAATTGTGTGAAAATTAGAAGTTTTAACATGAAAAATAAGCTTGATGCCCCTTTTTAGGTAGCTCAGTTATGCGGCTGAGCATTTTATGAGTTGTAAAATAATCCCTACATGAGTCTCATACGACTCTTGGCATGCTTTTTAAAAGACTCGTTAGATAATCCCTACATACATCACAAACGATTCCCTTTACGATTAATATAAGCGTCTTTCGCTGCGTTATAGAAGAATCTCTCATACGAATCAGCACGTGTAACAGTTTCTCCCGTGCTAGGAATCGTCTACGATTAAAAAATGAGCTCGCCGACGATCAAAAACACTCTTCATGAGATTCCCAGTAGACTCCTAGACGATTGAAAATGCTAGCTGGGTAAGTTTCGAATATAATATTATTTGAATGTTTTACTCATTACATGAATACATTAATATTATTACTAGTAACTTTTGTTATGGAAATCGAAAACGTAAAACGCAAGAATTTCAAAGTCCTTTTTAATATAATTTTAATCCAATTTTTATAATTTTTGTTCCAAATTCTGTTTAATAGAGATATATTTGTAATGAGAATAAACATAAGTACTAATTTTACTATCTAGTATTTCTTGCACACAGTCTTACTGTTACCATCAGTGTTGCCACTTTGTGGGTAATTACCCGAATTTGGTAAAATTTTTACGGTCGTGGGTAGAGCGTGGGTAATTTCTCTTAGGTGTAATTCAGGTGTAATTTGAAATTTTTACTTCAGATGCCCAAATAAAATCAAGATTCGATTTCAGCGATGACATTTATTTCTTTTTAAATATTGTTGCTAAGAAATGCACAGCCTTCTGAACCAAAGTCTCGGTTTCTTTTTAAGAAACGAATTCAATCATTAATCATACATGTACATATTTTCAAATGTTTGGTAATGAATGTCGCAAGATGGACCCTTAGATTTGGATAAAGATGCCTATCATAGTGATTTAGAACCTGAAGTTTATTGCAAAAAGCAATTCAAACTAAAAACTTGCCTGGGGGAAGATATGTTTCCAATATTTCAAAATATAATTAATTTTATTTCTATCTTGCTACTTTTTGTTGCTTTAGTTTAAAGAATATTTAACGCCTTTTGCAGTTGTAAAACTGAATTACGAAAGGGACAGTTGAATAAAACTCTGCAGGCATTTAGTTTACTAAGTAAGGTATAAAGGGTATTTTTTAAGACCATGAAACTTAAAACGGTAGACAACACAAAAAAAAATGAATTTTAATCGCAGATTGATACACGGTATTACGATATAAACTGATTTAAAACAAATAGACACCGCGCCTGTCCTTGACGAAACGCATTGCAGACGTCCAATTGTTTCTCTTTTTCGAATAAAATTAACAATGTTGACCTCCAAGACACCGATTGTTGCTGGTTGGTTTATCAGCATTTACCACTGACTTCGCAGCCCCACGGCATCGCACGGCCTTGAAGTCACAGTTTATTTTCTCTAAATCAACACATCCCCTTCATTTGGGAAAAAAGCTGCGTCATTTAAATCATGAAGTCACATTTAAGTTGCGAAAATCGATGGCTGATTTTCAAAGTATATTTTAATAATTTGGTGGCGTTGTTCAAGAATGAATCTATTCATGATGATGTGCCTGTTCAAAAAGTGAAAATAGTCTGACAGTTCGTTTGACAGCTAACCTTTCGTAAGCAACCGTTATAAAGCAAGGCAAGGAACATTTTAAACCTTCCCAAGATATATCAACCATATGTGGAAGTTAAACTCATTATTTTAGCAGTTTTATTTTATGTTATTTTTGTAAATTTAAATAAAATTAACAGTTTGACTAATATTGATCTTGTTTTAATGAGTTTGTTGTGTTTTTGCTTCTTTGTAAATGTATTTTTATTAAATAAAACTTAAATTTTATATCAGGTGTAATTTCATTTAAATCGGGTAATTTTGCTTCATCTCAAGTGTAATTTTGAATCTTGCTGGTGGTAACACTGGTTACCATATACTTGCGTGTGTTTGCATTTGCAAATTGAGTAAATAAATATTCAAAGAAAAAGAGTGAATAGAATGTGTGCCTTTGTTATGATAAAGTAAAACACAGACTACACTCTCTTTTATATTTTAACTCTTAAACTCTGTAAACCACTCTTTAACTATTTAAATATTTGAATGAATATTGGAATGCTTGTGTGCAAGGCGAATTGACTAGAAGGTGGGGTCAAGTCAACATGTGGTGTTTTTTTTTCTGTGGTCGACTTGTCAAAGTTTGTATACAAACTAGTTTTTTATGAAAACAAACCTGTTTTTTTTACAAGCAATCTTTTTGACAACCCGACCACAGCAGCATTGTAGTTGTAGAGTTGACCTCACCTTCTAGTCAATTCGCCTTGCTTGTGTGTAATAAACAAATGAATGTATTCTTGCAGCTCTTTAGTAGATATACATTAGGGTGGCCGTTATTTTCCTTTTTTGAATTCTTATATTCTCCCCCCCCCCCCCAAATCGGCATGTCACAGAGTACAATTCCGTTCGGAAACGGAATTCATTCCGTATTTTGGTGCTTTAGAAAATGACGATAAAATGTTTCGGAATGAAACCATTTTTGTTTTCATGAACGGTATGGGAGTGCTCTGTATCTGAAAGGCCATAAAACTATAAAAATACACTTTCCATCAACAAACAAATATGTTTTTTTTCAATTCCGAACGGAATTGTACTCTGTGACATGGCCCTATATATATAAAAGGGGGATTAATGTCAAGTGACCCAATTTTGAAATCGATGTCTTTCGATTTGGATGAAATATACACCAAGGTTAGTCCTATTAGATAGTAGCTTAGACACCCATATTGCATTTTTTTTAAATAAAAAGTCACATTTTTTTGTAGAAAAGAAAACACTATTAGTATACGATATGTACGTAATCTGATATTTTCATAATATTTGTGTCGAATTTACCCATAAAAATTAAAAATAGATGGGGACAGTTGGCATGGCTGCAGAACGGTTAAGCAATCTATCGTTAGATTTAATTTGAGCAAAAAAAGCTTAAGCGACATAAGTTTCAATGTTCGTTTTTTTTTTTAATAAATGACTTTACTGGCAACACTTGCATTATCTCCTAAAATATCATGGCACGTAAGGTACCGTAACGATTTTATAGAAGAAACAATTTTATCTCAAGCGACAACCTTCATAAACAATTTGTATGAAACCTTCTCCTGTAAAATTTTGTTTTTGTCGCTTAAGCTTTTTTTGCGGTTATGGCTCGATATATTCAAACGTACCAACAATCACGAATCTATAGAATGCTTTTATTGGCACAGTGTCGTATTTATTTAGGAATCTCTGATTAAATTAACAGCTACAGAATTAAAAGAAAAACAAACAAAAAAATTAAACCAACCGTACAGGCAGTGATGCCAACTTAAAGTTTTTCGGGTTGAATATAGCCTTTTTGTAAGAATCCAAAACGCAAACAGAAAAGTTTGGCCTTAAGCTGAAAAATGCGCGAGTCCGACACTTTTGGATATTTATTTTTAGCTTTTTGTTTACTTTTGGCTCGGTATGGTTATCATTTTTGTTTGTTGCTGGCAAAATCGAGTTGTGAAAGCTGCCTAAAAGTTTTTAAAGCTCGCGAGTCGAAAAACACATAAATAACGGTTACGTTTTAAATCGCGATTCATAACTGCAAAAACGCAGTTAGCAAAAATCTATTCATATATTCGTAATCAAACACTACATTTGAGAGAACTTCTTGCAAGGCGAATTCATACAAGGTGGTCTTATTTTAAAAACGTTTACAACACTGTAAAATATTTTAACGTTGTGCCAAAAATAATAGAACACTGTAGTAAGCAATTCAAACAAATTTTTCATTTTGTTTTTAATTTTAAATTGTTTGTTTTGAAATTTAATAATTAAAAAAAATTAAAATTTCATAATTTTCAGCGAAAATTATAGAATTTAGTCAAGATTCCCCAGAACCACCAGGATGGTGTACCATTTTGGCATATGGTTAGTTATCAGCTGTTGCTTACGTAGCAAGATAATTTCACCTGGTGTAATTTAAAGTAATTTAAACAAAAAAACTAGAAATTAAACGTCCTTGAATTCGTATTTAACAGCTGACAAGTTATACTTAAAACCTAATTCTAGCCATATACATAGTATTTTATGAAATGAAGACAAGGATAGCTAAAAACTAAAAATTTTATTTAACAACGACCAATTTTAAACAGAGTTTAAATGCTACTTAAAGCTACATTTGTACCTCAGCTTAATCGTATGTGAAACAAGTAAGAAAGTAAAGTCGGCCAAGCTCAATCATATGATACCCTACACCACAGTATGTTCAGACAACTTCTCGAAAGTATAGCCTTTTTAAAAATGATTTTATGAGGTTAAGATTTCTATAAGAATTCTTTGCACCAAATCTATATATATAAAATTGTAACGTTACTGACTGACTCACTGACTCACTGATTCATCATCGCACAGCCTAAACGCCTGAAGCTAGGCACTTGAAATTTGGACCAGAGATTGGTCACTCCCCAAATCGATCCACTAAGACGGGATTTTTGGAAATTCGAATGTTTAGGGGGTAAAAAAGGGTAAAAACGGGAAAATTCGGTAACCTTATATCTCCAAAACTAAAAGAGATACAAAAAAAATTTAGTACCTATCGTAGTTCTTTAGAAAAATCAGCGGACAGGTGTCTGGTACTTTTTTGAAATTCGGCCCTATTTGGGAGTAAACGTGTAAAATCTGAATTTTAGTACTTTTTTGACACCCCATCTATCTTTTGAACCAATAAACATAGAAACAAAGTTAATACCGCATTCAAAACTTATCAAAAAAATACGAATATAGATTTGGTACTTTTTCGAAATTCGAACATTTAAGGGGTAAAAATCGTAATTATTTTTGGTACTTTTTTTAAAAAACATTTTTCTCCATTTTTTGAAATATTCGTACTAAATTATGGGCTGCCACTATAATACGGAAATTTTTTATACTTTAATGGGGTGAAAAATAGTACCAAAAAGGGGGAATACAGGAAATTTGATATTTTACTTAACTTTTTGGTATTTTTTAAATTATCGTTATGTTGGACCTAAAAACATAAGATTCAACATGCAATGTCGTGAGTGGATAAGAATCTATGAAGGAACTTTTTGGTACTTTTTTGTTCTTTAACTGGTACTTTTTGAATTTCCTTTAGTATTAGACCTAGAAACATAAAATTCAATATGCAATGTCCTGGATGGATGAGAATCTATAAGAATGAAGTTTTTGGTACTTATTTATTCTTTGATTGGTACTTTTTGAATTTCAGTTGGTATTGGACCTAGGAAGACCTAGAAAGATAAACATGCAAGGCCCTGAGTGAATGAGAAAATAAGTTTTGGCATGCAGATATGTCCACGAAGAAAAAGGAGACGCCAACGAAGTAGCGGGTTAAATGCTAGTATTGTATAAATATTTACAACTTTGGGAGATTTTCCTTTAAATGTTATCTAGAACACACTTTACAAGTATTTTAACATAAATTAGTTTTTATCTATATTTAGACTTTATCTGTACGCAAAATTGGCATCGAATTGATGTCCCTGTAAACACAGCATTGATGACGCATAAAATATGGCCAAATTTTATGGTGACGTTCGTCATTGGACGGAGGGGTTAAAAAATTATTAAGCTTTAAGCTTTTCTTGTTTAAGGGCATAATAAACCACACAAAATGCTTGGCAAACACACCACACATTGTTTCCGTTTGGGGTTTGCCAATAAACAACACAAATATTCTCCGTAGAAACATATATTTGCATTTTTGTTTTGTTTTCAATGAATTTTAAAATTTAAAGTAAAAAGTGATTGAAACAACGAGCTGTTTTGTGGCAAGCAATACTACCAAAAAAATATAATTTAATATTAAAAATTAATTCAATTGAATACATTTAGCAATAGACGCCACAAAAAGTTTGACAAATATCCAACATGCCTGCCAAATATTAGAAATTTTTTAATATTTCTGCAAACATTGCTTCAAATGTTTATCCAAACAGCAAACACCTCAATTAACAACACAAAATGTTTGTACAAACGTAAAATTTTGACATGTTTTCCAAGCCATTTGTGAGGTTTATTACGCCCTTTACTTGAAAAAATAATATTTAGCCCTTTTTGCGTTTAAAAAAAAAGCTCAAAAATTTACCAAAAATTCAATTTTTTTTCTTTTTAGCCCTTTTATGCTCGTTTTTCATATGTCTTCACGCGTTTTTCATCCTAAGAGTTGGCATCACTGCCCACAGGCTTTAACAGCCACAGTAACGACATCTAAGCACTTTAATTACAATGTTTCTTAGCTACCAATAACTTTGCCATACACACTCTAAGGGATAATGTTATTTTCGGTGTTAAAAACTTCTTTGACATATAAAGAAATCTTAAATTTGCTTTTTTTAAAAACGAAAAAAAAAGTTTCTTTCTATTAATCATGAAGTTTTTAAAAGGGAATTGAAGTGAAATACAACGTAAAAATAATTTGTCGCTATTTTCGTTCTTTTATAAATCATTATGTTTAAATTCCTGTAAATGGTTGCCTTTTCCTACACACGGCATGAGACGTGACAATTTTTATACGTTAATAGACTTCTGCTTTGGTTTCGTATTACAACACCATTGTCAAGGTAATTGAGTAAAAATTGCCACTTTGGAAATGCGTACATGTTGCTTCAATTCGGAAAGTTTCTTTTGTAATTTCTTTTTTTAGAAAAAAATTATTTATAAAATGTTTTTAACACACAATGATTAGATGGTTGTTAAACAGTTAGAATTTCTTTGTTTTTTTTATTAGTTTTTTTTTAATGTCAAATAGGGTTTCGTAAATATAAATATTTAGGTATAGAACTTTTAAGTTAAATTAGAGACGTAATTTCAGTTCAATTAAAAATAAATCTCTTGATACAAATTAGAATGCAAAAAAAATTGAAGGGTGCTTTAGTTTTTAATATAAAGTACTGAATTTAATTAGCTTTTAGACATGACAAGAAAATAACTAAAATAAATATAAAAAAATGAATCAGTTATTTCTTATTAGTTCAACTGCAATGTTGGCTTTAGGTTTTAGTTTAAATTCCATTTAAATTTCTAGTGCAGATTCAAGTTTAAATTTAAGTTCCAGTTCAGGTTGAGTTTCCACCTTGGATTCCAGTATCAAGATTTAGTTTTGATTTTAGCTCAAGTTCTGGTTGAGGTTCCTGTCTAGATTAAAGCTCAACTTTTAGTTCTAGTTCTAGTCTTAATTCTATTTCAGGTTCCAGTTCAGGTTTTATTTCAGATTCAACTGCATGTTCTGCTTTAGGTTCCTTTCAGATTGAAGTTTTATTTATAATTCAGGTGCAAGCTTAGAAACTATAAAGTTCGAGCTCAGTTTCACTTTGCTGCGAGCATCTGACGGGATTCATAATGGGAATGACCTGACTGCGTGGCAGGAGGCTGGGGAATGGGCACATGTAGGGCAGTTTTCTGTTTAACAGAGTTGTTTTTGCTTGTGCTGTCCGATTTTTTTTTATCTTCCACTACTTTCTCTTTTCCTGTTCTTTCACTTTATATTTCTGCTATTCTTTCATACTAGAATTCTTTCACTTACTAAGGCTTTACAATGGACCATATTGGTCTCTGGGTGAGGGTGTGAAGTTCAATTCGCAACAGCCTTTCTAATCTAACTTACCTAACCCAGATAGGGAATTTTGCGTTTTATGTAACGCTTTTTTATCAAATTTTGTTTATGAAAGTTGTTTTTGTTAATGAATTTGTTGCTTATGAAATGACTAAATTTTCGTTAAAAATAAAATTTGTATGACAAAATTGTTTTTAACTATTCATTCCCTCTGCTTTAAAACATCGCAGGTTTGTTTAAATTTCGTAAACCTAATTTGATATTGATGAATATTTATCCAATTTAAATATCTCCCATTCTACAAACGAAATTAAACTCTAGGCTTAAAATATAAATAAATTGCCTTACAACCAGGGACCGTAGTAATTGTTAATTTGTTCATAAAATTCAAATGATAACAGCTATTTTTTTATTTAAAGAGTGGTTTCATCAAAAAGGCACGATGTTAATTGTAAATAAAACAAAAAAAAAAAAAAAAAATTAAGAGAATTATTTTTAACATTTTTATTATTATAGAAGGATCTATGACAATTATGTGTAAAACAAAAAATCGGCCAAATGCTCGCCGCGGCTTCGGCTGCATATCTCTACCCGTTGGGCCATATTTTCAATGACTCTGAGACATAATTGAGGTTTAATGTCATTAATGTGCCGAATTATCTCATCATTTAGCTCTTGAATTATTCTTCGCTTATTGACGTAAACTTTTTTTTAGATATCCCCAAAGAAAGATTCCAACATTGTCAAATCACATAATCGTGGCGACCAATTAGGTTAGGTTAGGTTAAGAAGGGCACACTTCCATTCGAAGACCAATACGGTTCATTGTGAATCCCTTCAATGAAAAAAGGTGGAGAAAGAGAAAAAAAGAAAAGAAGTATGTGGTGGATAGAATTAAGAAAGTAAGAAAGTTAGTAGGTACCACCTAGAACTATTACCCTCTCTACAGTCTCCTCAACAGAAACAACCGCACTATTTCCCTGACAAACCCCAGTAGATCAGCCGGATTACATCCAGCGATGCACCCTAGTTCGTCGTAAAATCTATCTCCTAGCCACTTCTGTCTGAGACCCTGCACCCTAGGACTGTAGCACAGTACATGATCGATCGTCTCCAGCTCTTCAGAATCATCGCATAGTCGAAGCCCGGTATAGTGTTGTCCCATTGGCCCGTAAAAGCTCTAACAGGACAATGACCCGCCAAGAACCCTTTAAGTGTTCTAAGACCACATCTATCCTTTTTGCTCCCACATTCAATCTGGGCCATAGTGCCCTAGACACACTGCAATCCGTTCTGTCACTTCAGGATCGGTTAACGTCATCACGGAATTTCCCCCCGTATCACCCTATAGTGGTAACATAGGGGAGGGGCTTTGTCCCCCTGTCCCTTACCACTTTGTTCAGATTCGAACCCCCTCCCGCGAGTTCGTCCGCTACCTCATTTCCATCAGCCATGCAGTGTCCAGGTACCCAACACAGCCCTACATTGAATGCCTCCATGAGTTCCCTAAGAGCATTTCTACACCGGGCTAAATTGTCACCACAGATCCACGCACGATGTGATCCAGTATCACTTCCGTCGGAAGACACTGCCTGGAAGACACTGCACTCATCAGGGAGTCTGAATTACCTTTTCACTTCGGTCTCCGCTATATATACACCGGCACTGGTCCATCTTGGATCCATCCGTTAATACTGCCCACCCCTCAAACAGTTCATTAGATCCACGCCAAATTTCTCTCTCCGGGAACTCCACTGGCGTTGTTACACCGAAGTCCAGGGTCATAGTCCTATGATCCAAAATTCCCTCGAGAATAATACCCCGATCAAGCAGACCCAGGTGGCCAATTTACTTCGGTACGACGTGAGATAATATGGCCATTGAATATCTCGCGTTAAAGAGCCATTGTATCGTTGGCTATGTGGTAAGTGGCACGATCCTGTTCGAACCACATATCGTCTAGGTCCATATCCTCAATTTCTGGTCACAAGAACTCCGTTATCATCTGGCCATAGCGAACATCAATCACGGGAACTGCCTGGCGGGCCTAATTTTTGAAGAAGTACGGCCCAGAGACGAACTTAAAAAAATATATTTAATTTGGCGCAATATATAATATAATCACGATGGTCATTTTGCCAATTTGCAATTTGAAAATTTGCAGTGCAAATTATAATTGATCGTGAGCATACCACTTTTTTTTGTGCAAATGTGCTTTTTCTCCAAAAAATGTATTCTGGCAACACCAGAAACTTATGGCAGCACTAGTAAAAGTTGTCAAAAATCTTCATTTGTTTGCAATTATACACAAGTATTTGAGCTTTTTATATTTTTTTTAATTCAAATTTTCTTTTTGAAAAAAAAAGTTGCTCAAGGTTTCTTTTATCGTAAACGAAGTAAAATTAAGCAAATGGCAAATACATACGTACACACATTTGCATCGTTTGCACACTTTGTTGTACCCATCTTGGTTACCCTTAATATGTAAAAAGCAATATATTTTTTCATACAATACTTCAAAAGGATCAATATCGTATACTTGAATCAGTTTTCCGACATTTATTTCTATATGTTTTCTTTTTTTTAATTTCAACATTTCATAATAACACTGTTATTATCGGTCCCTGCTTACCACAGCCAGCTCATTAAATATAAATTTCCTTTTAATAATTTTGTCAAACAAACAAATTAATTTCGCTGCATACCTTAAGAGGAAAAGATGTCCCACAAATTTACAAATCTTTTCTTATTAATTTTGCTTTAGTTTAAAAATGTCCCAAATAAAACCCATTTTCTTTGAAACTGCAAAATAATAAAGGTTGAATAAACCCCACATTATTTAAATTAAAATCCATCAAACAAAAAAACAAAAATAAAATGTCCCCAAAGAGCAGGTGGTCTTTCAGCTTTCTTACAAATAAGGTTTTTCGAAACAACAAGAAACAGCAGAGCTCAGGTATTTTTATATAAAAAAAATCCTTAAATTTATTTTATAACTTAAACAAAGAATACCGAAACCAAAAGTAAACAAAAAAAAAACTGTTGTCATAATGTCGTTATCATCAATGTCGTCGTCGTCATCATTGTCATGGTCTGCTTTAAACATCATCATTAATTTTGTGATTTTGTTTTTTTCTGGTTTGCTTTTGTTGCTTTAAAAACAAACACCAAACATTGGATGACCATATTGCCTTTGGCTCGAACACAAACGGACGCCCTCTACTATTACTACTTTTAGTTTGAAAAAATAACAAAAATTGTAGGTAATTGAAGTAGTTTGGTATCGGTGTGGGTAATTCCTTTTATTCATGTCAAAATACCTAAAAGTATACTTTAAAAATATGACAATGTATGAGACACACAACGGAAAAATACAAACTGTTGGAAATACAAGTATGTGGATATGTGTGTGTGGAGCGTGTGTATTTGTGGGGCTCCCTTAGTACTCAACCATAACAAAAGTAACTACAACAATAATACTAGTATTTTTTTGTTGGCACTTATTCCCTTTTGTTGCACTATTGTTATTATTGAATGGGGCTACGAATTATTATTTTTTTTGTCGTGTTTAGTTCGGTATTTTGTTAAGTTTTTCTGTTACATTATTGTGTTTTGTCATAATTCTCTGGTTGTTGTCTGTAATTAGTAAAGTTTGTACCCTACTTTAACAAAAAAAAAAAAAAGGCGCAAGTAGTCAAGCAATTTGACAATACAAAGATTTATTAAAAAAATGTTAAGAAAAGTTGACGCTTGCAAAGGAGAAAAAAATCTTAACATTAAAAATAGCGATTCCATAACTTTAAAAAGAAGCACTACTTTTTAAAAGAAAAAGACGAGAATTTACATAAAAAAGTCACAATAATTAACACAAAGAGTTGCAATTTATTACATAAAAAGCAACGAACTTTTACATAAATATTAAACAACTTTAAAAAAAAAATCACGTATTTTAAAATGAAAATCGACTTTTCTAATATAAAATCCCGACTTTTGAAATTTAAATGTCAAAACTTTTAACACTTAAAATCAAGTTTTTTTACGTAAGAAAGTCACAACATTTCACGATTTGAAACACAAAACTGTCTTAACTTTTAGCATTGAAACGTCGCAATCTTTTAAACGCTACGACTTATTATATTTTGTATTTCGTTACTTTAAAATAGAAAAGCCCTAAGTAAGACTTAAAAAAAATTGTAGTATCGTAGTTGCGATTTTTTTAAACGCAGTTTTTTATTAAATTGTTTAGATAGTTTAATAAAAAACTGCGTTTAAAAAAAATCGCGACTACAAGACTATAATTTTTATTTAGTTTTTTCCTTCTCCTGTAAAGTAAGGAAACTGTTAGTTCGGGCTTTTCTATATTAAAGTAACGATTTGTAAATAAGAAAGTCACGCATGTAAAAAAGTCACAACATTTTGCACTTAAAATACCGGCATTGTAACACAAATAGTCACGAACTAAAAATGTTACGACATGTTACGATATTTTAAATTAAGAAATTTAGAATTTTTTCATAAAAAAGTTACGACTTTTACATGAAAACTTCAAGACTTTTCACATTAAAAAGTCAAGAGTTTTTACATGAAAAAGTCAAGACTTAATATATTAAAAAGTCATGACTTATTATATTAAAAAGTTACAATTTTTAGCATTAAAAAGTCATGATATTTCGTATTAGATAATCAGGACTTTTTACTTTTATAGTCAACGGTTTCAGTATTAAAAAGTCACGAGTTTTTACAGAAAAAGTCATAACTTGTTACAGAAATAGTCATAGGTTTTTACAGAAAGTCATAACTTTTCACTGAGTCATAACTTTTCACAGAAAAAGTCATATCTTGTTAAAGAAAGTCACCATTTTTTTTTACAGAAAGTTATGATTTTTTCTATAAAAAGTTATAGAAAAAGTCATAACTTTTTATAGTAAGAGTCATAACTTTTTATAGTAAAAGTCATAACTTTTTATAGTAAAAGTCATAACTTTTTATAGTAAAAGTCGTAACTTTTTCTAGTAAAAATCATAACTTTTTATAGTAAAAGTCATAACTTTTTCTAGTAAAAGTCATAACTTTTTATAGTAAAAGTCATAACTTTTTATAGAAAAAGTGATAATTTTTTATACAAAAATTCACAACTTTTTATAGAAAAAGTCATAACTTTTTATAGAAAAGTTCACAACGTTTTATTTAGAAAGTTTTATAGAAAAGGTCATAACTTTTTATAGAAAAATTCACAAATTTTTATAGAAAAAGTCATAACTTTTTATAGAAAAATTTACAACTTTTTATAGAAAAAGTCATAACTTTTTATAGAAAAATTTACAACTTTTTATAGACAAAGTCACATTTTTTATATAGTTTGAGTTCCTTATAACTTTTTTCATTTTTATTTATTTTTTGTGTTTTTTCAGCATTTTCTAGACTAGTAGACTTGGCGATTTGATTATGAATAAAAATATAATTGAACAACGAACAAATATAATTGAATTTTATATTTCAAACCACCAATCCATTGTGTTAACACAACATGCATATCGTCGTCATTTTAATATGCGCATTCCAAACACAGCGTTAGCAATAAACCATTTGTGTGGAAATTGTTGACAACATAAGCCTGTAAGAACCCTCACTGGTGCCGGGAGAGTACTTTCTATGAGCACTGCTCAAAATATTGAACGTGTATGGAAGAGATTACAGTATAGTCCGTCAACATTAGCAAGGAGACGTTTGACATAACTTGGACTGCTACGATGGTCGTTGCATAGAATTCTGAGGACATTAGACTATTGAACAAACTTTAAATACAATAACAAATATATTACCGCGCCGGACAGATTTCTTTGGGCATATTTAAAAGAAAGGGTATACGTTAGGGGGTGCTTTAAACCCTTGTGAGATAATGCCATGATCGCTTTTTGCTCAATTTAATGGGAGATAAAGCCATCATGGCCTTATTGCTCAATCATTGAGAGGTATATAGCCATATTTTTTTTTTCGCAAATGAGAGATGAAGCCTTATTTTTCCAGAATATTGTTATTCATGGTGTAAACATTCTGTAAAAGGGAAAATACTTAGTTATCATTGAAAAACATTTTTTTATTCATGTGACGCACACAGGAAAACTTTATTCAGCGAAGCCACCTGCCGCGTCCTACTGGAGGAAAAAACCCCTAAGCACAGTCGCAGGCCGCCACGCAGAAATACTTTAGTATGCGAAGCCAGATTTCAATACTAAACTTTAGTGTCTCCGGAATTGAAATGAGAGATAAAGCCATTTTCTAATATTGCTAATGTCAGCTAAGGCCATGATGGCTTTATCTCCCATTCAAATGAAAAAAAAAAATAAAATTTTTTATCTCCCTATTAGGGTGTTCAATTAATCGGGTTTTAATTTTCTTCGATTAAACGATTAATCGATATTTGGCATTTTTTAATTATTCGATCAATTCTAAATCCAGAAATTTTATGAATTAAGAGATTTTTTCGATATTAAGTACTTTAGTAAAATTAGTACTTAAGTAAATAAACATTCTTTTTTAAATAAAACTTTTCAATTTAGCTCCAAATTGTTGCTTCACTTTCGGGCACTTAGATTGTAAAATAGTCAATATAACTTTAGATTTTTTGAAACTTTTCACTGACATTCCATTCTCTGCTATGCTTGTGCAAATAATTTCCTCTCGAGAATCGTTCGAAGTAGCTTGTTTAAACTATTAATTCATTAGACCACTTGTAGCCCCCTTTGATTTTGTTGGTGGAGCATCTTCTTCGAGTACTGTGTTATAGTCACTGTGTAAGTGGTAAATGTTTAAACTTTGATGTGTGGTAAATTAGTGAAGCTGTTGAAGAACATTTACGTTAATACATTTTGGACACCTGTTACATTTAGCATTATTTGATTTGTCCTTCGTACATTATTTTTAAACCAAACTCATTCAAAAAATGGAACAAGAATATAATCTAAATAACTCACTAAACCAGACTGCTTTTTTTTAAATTCCAACTCATACATACATTTGGTTTGTTTATTCGACTTAAAACTTTAAAAAAATATATAGATTTATTATTCGATTAATCGGTATAAATTCTTCGATTAATCATTTAATCGAAATTAGCAATTTCAAATTATTTGAACAATTAATCGTCTAAACTTTTTCGATTAATCGAACAAAAATTAATCAAGAACACCCTACTCCCTATTGAATGAGAGATAAAGCCATCATGGCCTTATCCCACATGGTATTAAAATGCCCCCTTAATGCATACACAAAGAATTTATAAACCATAAAGCTCATTCCTTGCCATCCTGAACAATTTCTTACACAAAAATATCACGACATTTTACATTAAAAAGTCACGACATTTTGCATTAAAAAGACCCGACTTTTCACAAAAAAAAAAAAAATTAATAATTTGTTAAACAAAATTCTACTTTTAACATATTCATTAATTTGTTTTTTTTTCCTTAGTATCTACAGAATTCGTTATCGCCGCCATTAATTCCACCAATTCCTTAAAATGTTATCAACTTCTAGTTCTTAGAATGTCATCATTCACTTTTTTTCTGTTATTCTTGTTCGTTTTTGTTGTTGCTCCGGCAGGAGGATGGACAGTTAGATGAATGAGGTTGTTATCTTGTATTTTGTTGATGGTTTACATTTTATTTATAACAATTTTTAGTTTATTATACCCTTGTGCTTTGTCCATTATAATTGCTTAGCGTTTAGCATTAATAATAACTTTTTGTTGTTGCTCTAAGTTTTTTAAGTTTTTAAACAGCTGTGTTTAAATTTGTTTGGTTTTGTCTAGTAAATTAGAAAGTAAATTATGGTGTTTTACATGTTTTCCCCCGGATAAATAAAAAATAAAACAAGTTAGAAGTAATTGTCTGTCAAGCCCGACCATATAATACCCTACACCACAGTATTTAAAATCATATTTTCGAAAGTAAACCCTTTTGGTTATCAAAGACCCTGCAGAATAGATTTATATTATGCGGTTAGTTAAAATTTATAAAAAAATTCTTTGTGCCGAATATTATTTAGATATCTTCATCTAAGTGACTCGTTTGTGATTTTAGTATGGGCGTTTATTTATAGGACTTTTGGTTACTTTTTGACCTACCAGCACAACATTTTGTTATGAAAGAGTAGCTATTGTAAAAGTTAATGTCGCCAAATTTTCATGTCAATGCCAACATCTATAATACCCTTTGTACACTTGCATACATTTCGGGGGAAAGCATGGAAGATGTTGGAAATCTAAAACATGCATTTACACTTGAAGCATCTAACAAAAACTATCAATCAAAAATGTCTGAAAAAAAAATTTTTTTTTTGTATTCTCTTTTTCTACAAAAGTGCCAACATTTTAAAAGTAAACCCAAGGTAATCAACAGCTGATAACTAACTATATGTCAAAATGATATGTATGACGTTTCTTTTTTTTTTGACATTTCTATTTAAATATTTATTTCAATTCAAATTAAGTTTTAAGTTTTTTTTATAAATTGTAAATTAAAAATGCAGCACACACTCGCATGCAAAAAAGATTTAATTCATAAGAAGGAACTTTGTTCCGAGTTCCTAAAAACAAAGAAAGAAAAAGGAAGTGGAATATTGCTAGCTGGCCGAACATCGTAACATCGACTCAGAAAGTTATTCTTTGTCGATCGGTATACTTAAAGATGGTCTAGGACTATATTTGGAGGTGTTATAAACATCAGCACAAACACATCCTAGCTAGCTTAGGCTGTTTGGCAGATAATTGTATTTAATATACATGCATTTTATTACAAAAACATTAAATATTTTTTTTTATTTGTTACTTTTTTATACTATTTTCTGACACGCTCGTCTTCTAATCTTGGAATATCCTAAAGCAATCATTAAATTATTATTTCAAGAGTAAAAAAACAACAATGTTACACTTTGTTTATCTTTATTTACCCTTAAATGTATTTCGAATTCATTTTGTTTATAAATAAAAAAAAAAAATAAACTTGCATAAAAGAAAAAACTTAGCAAATGGTAACGCTGCCGTTTTGTCAGTGATGCCACAATAATTTTAGAATTTATTGCCACTTTTTTAGTGATGACACTAAAAAAGTCGGAAGATGTAGAATGGAATGCAATGGGAAAGGAACATTTTGTTACGATGTGGATTTTAAGCTCTCTGTATTTCTGATGGGAAAATTTCAACATCTTTGCAAATTGATGGTGGATTTTAGATGTTGACAAGTGTAAAAATTCTATAAGGAAGTTGTTGCATTGAAATCTATTTTGGGGACTTGTATTTCTATGGGCACTTTGGTCAAGTATGGACGTTAAATTTAGAATGCAATCAAAAAAGTTTGGACCAAACTTAATCTAAATAGCAACATAATGTTTTGTGTGCATAAAGACTCTATTACGGAAAAAAGCTTGTTAAGGGGCTTTGGGAAATGATAGACCGATCCTCAAATATTTTAAATTGACTTGGTCCTTGTGACAATTGGCACCTTTGTACCAAATTTCTTCAAATAATATCCAAAATTACGACCTGTACTTTGCGCACAAGGTTTACATGGACCGCCAGCTAGCCGGACGGAAATCGTTGGATCGACTCAGAAAGTTACACTTCAAGAACCAATATTTTAAGGTGTTACAAGCATCAGCACAAACACAAAAAATACTCTTTCCACTTTTGTGATGTGGATATATAAAATGCTACTTTTTAAATTAGTTTTTGGTGAGGCTTGGGATTTTAGGCAATAATTTAAGCACTTAATTTAAATTTCTGACCGTTAAAAATTGTTTTTTTTTTTTTTTTTTTTTTTGTTTGTTTTGTAATCCCTCATTGTACCATTACAGAGTATACTTGAACTTATGTATTTCAATATATTAAAAGAATACGTAAAATTTCTGAGGTGTGTTTCATATAATTTTATTGTTGTTAAAGAGAACAAGGGCACGTTCATTATTATTCTTGCCCAAAGTGTGGACATGACATGTCTTATTTCTGTTTTGTTTTTTTTTTTTGTATTGTACATTTTTCTCTCAATAAATTTACGAGATCCTAGGGAATAAAATGCTTTATGTCTGTTTATATAAGTTTGTATTTATTTTATAATATTCTGTAAGACATAAAAATAAAATTAAACACAAAAATTATGCGTGTAATTTCAGTTGTCTTGACATAACAATCTACAACAACTTTTAATGACAGCTGCCATTAAAAAGGAAATTTTTATAAATTAAAAAAGAAACATTTCCTGAACATTAAATTATTGTAGAGTTTTATTTAACGAAACTAGTTCTGTGAGAATAAACAGAAATTAACTCGAGGCAAAATTAAATTACAGAAACATGCATAAACAAGCGTTAAAAGTATGCATTTTATTTAAAGCCTTTTTCACCCTTAAAGCCTATTTTACTTACTTTTGCACTAAAAGCCATTTTCATAACGAAATAAGGCTAAAGTTCATTAAATTACATTTTCATTAAATTATTAAATAAAATTCCTTTCTTTATAAAAAAAATTTTATTAAATAAACTTTAGCCTGAAAATTTGGATTAAAAACCATAAACATGTTAATAAAATAACCACAGTCTTAAGATAAGGCACAAGCTCTATGCTTACATTTGTCCTTCCAGATGTGCTGAAAAAGGTCAACGAGAAAAAGAAAGACAAAAACAGAAAAATGTATTTTGAACTTCAAGAAGAATTTTTGACAAAAAGTATGAAGAACAGAAGTAAGAAAGAACATATCGCTCATTTGCTGCAAGAGCGGCATAACTCAAAAAATTAAATTTTGGAGTTAGCAGAATTGTTCGCTTTATTTTTCTTTATATTGTGTATTAAATTCATCTTTATATCTTTTATACTTTCCCAGTTTAAAGAGAATGTGTCTTCTTTTTTTCTAAGTAGTAAGAACAAATCAAAAACTTTAAATGCGTTTATCCCGAAATGGATTTTTTTGAGCTATGCCGGTCCTGCAGCAAATGAGCGATATGTAAATCATAAAAAAGAGAAATAAATGCAATGGAGAGATGTCAAATGAAAAGCAGAAAAAAACTTGCCATTTAGGTGTGGTTCACATTCAACATCGGCCCTTAAAATTTAACCACCCTTTAGATATACATTCAAAGCGGATTTCGATCAGCCAAAGTACACTTAAAAGAAAAACAAATCCATCCGTACTCAAACAAATCCGAAGCGGTATTAATAGCACGGTGCGTATGAATTTTCTTGAATCAAGTACAGACAGATTGATTCAATCCCGAAATACTTAACTTATCCATATTCATCCCCGAATTCGAACTTGCAATAAACCAAAAGTAAAATAAGAAGGATAATCTTATTATGATTGATTTACGTAGCCGTTTTTCATCTTACGGAATATCAATTATAAAACACCAGCCAGCATCATTCCCGACATGGTTTAAAAACTGAACTTATAACTGAAAATATATACTAACTGAGAAGCAAAAGTTCTCAATTTTACTTTCTAAAGATGAAAAAAATTTGGTCTCGTGTTATTCTGTTGTTTCTACACACAGCCAGCAAATCATTTTTTAACTACTTGTGTGGTGTTGTTGTATTGTCTGAAAGGTTTAATGAGATTAACCCCTAACTTTGTAATTTTACTCTAAAGGGCTAAAAAATCAGAGCAAGTTAAACTCTCTTTTTGGTTTAAAATGTGTTTAAACCAACAAATCTATAAATCCCTAAAAATATAAACCATCTTTTAACGCATAAAACTCGGCGTTTAAACTGCCAATAGAAACCATATGAATTTGATAAGATTTATCGTAGTGCTACCATATGTTATTTTTTTAACAACATATAATACATGGGACACTGATTTATAGTTGCTAAGCTTAAACTACATTTAAATTCAAGTTTAGTCCAACTAAACCAGCGTTTAAACCATCTGTGATTTATAAGCCATTACAGTGGCACAACCAAAGAAAATTTAATCTTTTTTTACTTGGTTTAATAATCTTGTACTTATTTAAGAAATTCCGGGATTTATTTCTGAGATAAATCCCATTGTTTTAAGTACGATTAAGTGTTATTCGTACTCGAACTTTTGAGTACGACTCGTTCTTAAAGTAAGTATAAAAACTTATGGTGTTTTCTTTTCTGACAATAATGTTCCATATATGCTACCATTCGTGCGGGTTTTTGTTCCATTCTAAAAATATATGCAAAATTGTGAGAAGTTGTCGTTTTCCTTTCTAAACATGTTCCAACAGTAAATGGCAAATTTGTTCCATTTCTTACCCGCAGTTATAACTGAGTGTGAGATAATACCCTTTTTTCCATCTGCGTAAAGTACTTTTTTATGCAAGCAAATATTTTTTTTCTTGAGTTTGCGGACAATTTGCGTTATATTGTGATGGATATAAAAACTTTTTGTTTTTCGTTTGTTTTACTTTTATTATATTTTTTTTGTAGCAAAATTTTTAACAATAGCTGACATTACTTATTAAAAATCAGTGCTGTTAACGCTTATTGGAATTGTAAGAAAATTTAATGTTGAAGATTGCTACAAGCGTGGTGAATATCGCTTTTAGTACAAACTTTGCATTCAATATTTAACACGCTAAATACACATTAGTGTTGAGTGTTAAACGTAGCTATTATTTTGTTCCATTGTAATTTAGAAAAATGTATCAGTTTGTAAGGGTTCGTGTAACCTAATAAATATATTACACAACTATAATGCATCATTATTTTTTAGAAAAGAAAACACCATTAATTTTTCGTGAGAGTTTCTCTTTCTGTTGAATGCCCAATTTTCAGGATAGTATTTAAATCTATATTTAGTTAATTTTAATATAAACTTAAATCGTTTTTAAATACAGATTGTTTTTTTTTTTTTTTTGTTTTATTTGAAAAGTCTTATTTTATTAAGATAAAAGTATGGTAGCACTACTAAATACAAAAATATCATAAAAAATTTATTTATTTGCAAGGTGGTTTCATGTACCACATCGGCGAATTAAGTTTTATTTAAGTGTTTAGTGAAGAAGAGAATTTTGTATTTAAAACGATTTTAAACATAATGTGTTTTAATATCAAACAAGAAAATTGGCCACAAGAACACCATTTGGTTTAGAGATTGATGCTTGACTAGTGATAACTGCCAGCCATCATAAATGGCGTTCAGTGTTAAACGGCAGATATTTCTGAAGCAATAGCGTTGTTATTATCAAAACAAGTACTTTCCCGGTCAGTCCAGATTTAAAATTTATTAAAAAATTTAAATTCATTTCATGTTGTAAAATTCCTTTTTTCATAAACTTAATTTAATAAAAATTTAATTTAATTAAATTAAGACTGATTGAAATATCGGTATTTCCGTTCGTAGCGCCGGGTTTAATGGTAAGGATTTTGAAAAAAAAAATTTTTAAATTTTAAACTACTCATTCTATTTATAAAAACTTTAAATAGTGAAGAGTTAATGCCTTCAAATTATTCTCAGTTCAGCTATTAAGTTGAAACAGAGTGCACAGAAAAATTTCTCCAAAATTGATCACTAATTAAAGCATTAATCAAATATAAAATCAGTTTTAATTAAAGATTTAATCAAGTGAATTAAATGTTTAATAAAGTAAATTAAACATTTCATCGATACTATTAATTTGTATGTTGGTGGAAATTAAGCTAATTGTTTAATTAAATTACAAATTTTTTAATTAAAATAAATTTTATTAATTTAAAATTCATATTGTTGAACATTTTTTCACTGTCAAAAATAATTAAATAAAAAAAAAATATTGTAAAATTATAAAAGCCACATTATCATCTCTCAGAAGATATACATATGTATATTAGAGCGACTCACCAAAAAAAGTGCTCGATGTACCCTCCTAAAAATTTACACTGGACTTTTTCAAGATGACATTTAAAATATTTCGGCTCCAGCTTTGACCTCTCGTGAGCTGGACGATTTTGAAAAAGGGTCTATTTTTACATGTTTTGTTAATTTGAGAATCTGTTTCCTTACCAACATATGATACCCATATTGTATATGTTGGTAAGGGGGTACACTAGAGTGGTTCGAAAAAAAATTTGTTTGTCAGTCCCTCCCACCCCCTAGAATTAAAGATAATGTAAAAACAATTCCAAAAACAATTTTTATATTTTTTTGCCACGCCTAGAAATACCGCCCTTTTAGTTTTTTGTTTACTGTGGCGCCATTTTTAGTCCGATCATAACATTATGTATATCGGTGTACATGGCTCTGTAAGGGCTACATTTATATCTTTAATAGTTTTTTTATACAGAAGTTGTATCAAAATAACAAAGCTTCATTTAAGTTCAAAAATATTTAGCGTTTGGGAGGGTATAAACCGAGCTTTAGAAAGACATGACTTGTATTTGCTTGGTATACAAAAACTATTAAAGACAGAAATGTAGCCCTTGCAGAGTCAGTGTCACCGATATACATAATGTTATGAACGGACTAAAAATGGCGACACAGTGAACAAAAAAACTGAAAGGGCGGTATTTCTAGGCGTGGCAAAAAAATATAAAAATAATTTTTGGAATTGTTTTTACATTATCTTTAATCCTAGGGGGGGACTGAAAAAAAAATTTTTTTCGAACCACTCTAGGGTACACCTTGCGCGAATTTCGCTTCCATACAACTTGAGTCGCTCTAATGTATATACCATTATAGTTTGACATACCATTTTTTCAGAAATGATGTAAGTAATTTCTATTAAACAACACACTGTGCACCGGTTTTTCCCTATCCTATAAATTTTACTTTTATCATAAAGATTAACATATTTTGTGTTACCTTTCCCTTAAAAAAAAACAAACAAACTTCTGTATGTAAATTTATTAAATTCATTAGTTTCATTATGTTTATTTGACACGCTAAAGCAAAAATACCTTTTTAGGGGATAAATTGAATTGCATTAAAATGACACCTTGTTTCCATTATACGCAAATTTTATTAACTCAACAAAAACCTTTTTAAATATTTAGTTATACAAAAAGGAATTGAAAAGTTATATAGATGGGATAAAAGGAAAGTATATTGCACTTGTTTGAGTTCAAATTAGAGTTTTCTTTTCCCGGACTTTTTTATTTCCCGGGAAAGTGGAATTCTTCAATACCACGAGAAATCACCGGAATGCCCACTTAATGTAAAACGGTGCAAAATATTATTTAATAAAAAAAATAAAGAACAATGCATGAGATCTATTAGATAAGTAAATAAATGTATTCAATGCTTAATTTTTAAGGCAAAATAGTTTAATTATTAAAACATAATATTTCTTTGAAAATAGGATTTTATACATATTTTTCAATATGGTCACCTCCAACAAAACTATTTTTAAAAAAAATTGTTAAACATATACAGCCTGTTCATCAATTTCGAACGTTAACGTTCGCATAGAAAATTACATTAAAAACAAAAACAAATTTTCGAATTTTGTTTTTGTTTTAAATATAATTTTCGTTCGAAATCGTTAAACAGGCAGATAGTTAATTTAACCATATTATTGTCACAGACAAATCAGTCCTCCGACACGAAGCCACAACTAAATTATAGTTGCCTCTAAAATATGGCAATAATTTGCTTTTAAATAAACAACAGTAAAATTCCTCTTTTCTAAAAGCAGCATTCAATCGTTGAAATGCAGCCTTGCTATTAGAAGTGCTAAAAATATTTTAGCTATTATTAACCATAACATGTTCGGAGGCAGCCAAAATATGTTTGTGGCTTCTTTACCATAATATGTTAGCCGGTTACAATAATATGGTTAAATAATCTTACCGTTCAAATAATGGGTGATTTTTTAAGAGCTATAGGAAAGTTAAAAAAAACACATAAAATTCCGAAAAATGCATGAAATCTTTATTTATCGATAGTACGGTCCATATAATTTAATGTTTGAAGATTATTTCATGCAACTGTTGACTTTGACTGCGCCTCAAATGGTCCATCCGCTTAGTCTAATTTTGGCATACTCTTTCCAACATTTCGGCCGGTATCTCATGAATAAATGCTTCAATGTTGGCTTCCAATGCGTCAATTGAAGCGGGCATGTGTGTATAGACATGAGCTTTAACATAGCCCCACAAAAAATATTCTAAAGGCGTTAAATCGCAACACCTAGGCGGCCAATTGACCGGTCTCGAACTCGCCTCTCAACAAGTCCATTGTTAAGCGTGCTTTGTGGCATCTGGCACCGTCTTGTTGAAACCACTGTCATGCAAGTCAAGCTCTTGAATTTTGGGCAAACAAAAGTTGGATATCATCTCACGGTAGCGCTCACCATTCACAGTTACGTTACGATTCCCATCATCTTTGAAGAAGTACGGTCCAATGGTGCCACCAGCCCATAAACCTCACCAAACTGCGACTTTTTCTGGATGCATTGGTAGCTCTAGCAATGCTTCTGGCTGATCTTTACTCCAAAATCGACAATTCTGCTTATTAACGTACCCATTGAGCCAAAAATGAGCTTCGTCGCTGAACACAATTTTTCGATAAAAAAGTGGATGAACTTTCTTAACAGAGCACGCATTTTGATAATAAAATTCAATAATTTGCAAGCGTTGTTCGTTTGTAAGACGATTCATGGTTAAATTATAGACCAAACTGAAGATGTTTGACAGTGAAACAAAACACGAAACGTGCGTCAGCTGTTTAAACCAGTGTTGCCAAAAAGATAATAGCTAAAAAATCATCCTTTATAACTGCATCGAGACCACACTTTCCATACAATTTCCCATAAAAATTTGTCGTGAAATAAAATCTGTTTTATTTTGAGAACGTTTTTCTAATCCTCTCGCATTATTCACCCAACAATGCTACAAGAAAATGAGAGAGAATTTTGAGTTACTGCCGACTGGCTGGCTCTAGGATTTTTGCCTGAAGTTGAAGACTCTATTCTGATTGAACACTAACCGTCTTATGCAAAAAAAGTTACAGTCCACATTAGTTAATTAGCATAGCAAAAGTTTTTAGGCTTAATGTATTAGGGTAAGTCAATAAATGTTGTTTACAATTTTACTCTTCTTCTTTTACAAGTTTGAAATTTCAGAATATTAACCATTACCTTACTTGACGGATTTAAATTTACATCTGTTTCATAACACAACTTATTAACAATTATATTAAGGGCTTAAAAAACTGCAGTGGAAACCAAAACCGTCGAACAAAAAACGAAAATTTGTGTACAACATTTTGCTTTTTGAGTTGGATTAACAGCCATTGTTTACAGTTAATGAATTTAATGTAAAAGCAGCAGTTTCTTTTTGCCAATGACACATGAAGAAGTGGAAGAAATGGCAGTTTTAATACTTTGACTGCATTTTTTTAAATGCTCATTATATCAGCAGTAAATTACATGCTAGTTTTTTCCCCGAAAAATTGTCGTTATTTCGAGATTTTGGAGCCGTGAAATTCCCTATGAAAAACACTAATTCAAATGTAAAACACATTTTGTGTAACTTTTAAAACACCTGTTTCAGTTGAAAAGTGGGTATAAGTGAAAGTTCTTGCTTTATCCCTGCAATAACGACTAAAGGTATTTTATTCACAAGCTCTTTGAAAAATAAAATAAGAAAAATTCACCAGGACATCCACAGAATTGAACTAAACATCAAAGTAAGATCTCGCTATTCAAAAAACTATTGCTTATAAAAAATTAATAATAATAATTTCTATTGAAAATAAAATTTTAAATTTTTTAATTTTAAAACAGTCACAAAACAAATTAAACGTTTTTTCCTCATAGAATGACGTCTGCCGCCTTTATATACCATCCCATAAACATTTTTTTACACTTAATTTATTATACTGTCAATGTTTTAGTGTTTACCAGGGATTTTTTTGTGTGAATATGTTTTTTTGCATACAAACTAAACAAGGACTTACATAAATGACTATAAATAAACTAAATGTTGAGTGTAAGTTTAAAGGATTTCGTTCGTGTTTATTTATATAAGTACTTTTATTTTTGTGATATATTTAGAACAGGTGTTCCCAATGCTTTTTTTGTGTTAAGCTTTGAGCACTATTTGTATTTAAGGACAGGTTCTTGTACAAGTTACGTTATATTTCAGTTTTAGTTCTGGCTTAGTTCTAGTTCAGCTCTAATTTAGTTCTCACTCAGTTCCGTTTTAGTTCTAGTTCAGTTCTAATGCAAATCTAGTTCAGTTCGATTTCAATTTTTCTAGTTCAGTTGTAGTTCAGTTCTACTTCAGTTCTAGTTCAATTTTTGTTCAGTTCTAGTTCAGTTCTAGTTAAGTTATTGTTCAGTTCTAGTTGAGTTGTAGATCAGTTCAGTTCTAGTTAAGTTCTCGTTCAGCTCTAGTTCAGTTCTAGTTCCGTTCTAGTTCAGTTCTAGTTGAGTTCTAGTTGAGTTCTATTTCGGTTCTAATTCCGTTCTAGTTGAGTTCTAGTTCAATTCTTGTTCAGTTCTAGTTCAGTTCTAGTTGAGTTCTAGTTCAGTTCTAGTTCAGTTATTGTTCAGTTCTATTTCAGTTCTAGTTAAGTTCTAGTTCAATTCTAGTTCAGTTCTAGTTCCGTTCTAGTTCAGTTCTAGTGGAGTTCTAGTTGAGTTCTATTTCGGTTAAAATTCCGTTCTAGCTCAATTCTAGTTGAGTTCTAGTTAAATTCTGTTTAGTTCTAGTTCCGTTCTAGTTCAATTCTAGTTAACTTCTAGTTCCGTTCTAGTTCCGTTCTAGTTTAGTTCTAGTTCAGTTCTAGTTCAGTTCTAGTTCAGTTCTAGTTCAGTTCTAGTTCAGTTCTAGTTCAGTTCTAGTTCAGTTCTAGTTCAGTTCTAGTTCAGTTCTAGTTCAGTTCTAGTTCAGTTCTAGTTCAGTTCTAGTTCAGTTCTAGTTCAGTACTAGATCAGTTCTAGTTCTGTTCTAGTTCAATTCGAGTTCAGTTTTATAAGTCATCATATATCATTTTAAGTCCAAGTCCTTATTCCCTTCTATTTCCCAGAAGTTTCAAATTGTCTGATAACCACTATTTGAGAACTGTTGGATAAGATATATTAATGCTTTTGTAAATCTGTTAAGTATATATTTTTATAATGTGCTGTGTGATTAATTTAGTGTAAGTACAATTTTTTAATGCGTTGACTTTATTTGTAGGTTTTCTTTGAAAGGTAAACGCCACACGCACATAAAAGAATGTTACTAAAACACGCATTAACAAAAGCAAAGGAAGAGGCAGATGTTGTGTTGTTTTCTCTTTGCTATAGTGTTAACATGTGCCACATTTTCGCGCTCGCACTGCCGATTTTTTAAAAATAATTAAGTTTATTTGGGTTCGTTTGTTTGATGTTCTCTGCTTATTTGCATATTTTGACACGTTAAACGCACATATTAGCTGATGTTTGTTCGTGAGAACATTTCCTTATTTGGTTGGAGTAAATAAAATAATAAAATTTTAGCTCAGCAAAAAATATATGCAAATTTTATAGCACTCAAATTTGGCAACGTAAAAATTAAATATTTGAAAACATATTTTTTGCTTCATAAAAATAATTAGAAATTGTGGAAGTAAAAAACTTAAAATTTTATTAACAAATATCATTTTTTATTATTTCTTTCTAGCATGGACTATCAGCGCCCGCAATTACTTATTATCTCAATATCCCTGCTTTATTGGTTCCGTAATACAGCCGACTGTTGGAAATTTGATGGTGGTGGTCCTGGGGCTTTAGGTCCTGGTCCTTTAACACCCCTGCTTACAAGAGTACCTCGCAGTGCCAGCAATTTGCTGGCTGCTAGAGGTCCACCACCTGTCATACCCAATAGCAGTGGCGGTAGTGGCGGTTTTGCCGCTCTGCTTAATTCACAACAGCAGGACATGTTGTATGCCTGTCCGCTGAACAGTATGTGTCAGTGTGCGGGTTTGCCTAACGAAACGACAACGTTAATTGAGATTAATTGCAATGAAGTGGCTTTATATAAATTTCCAGGTAAGTGGCTAAAAGAAAATTGAAATAATAAATTTTAAAAATATATAAAATGAAATTGAATAATGAATGAAGAATCAAACGAAAAAGTCCTAATTATGATGATAAAGTTAAACCACTAAACAAAGGGAAAAGTGTAAAATACTACAAGATACACAGATTGAAAGAAGAATTTGGAATTAATAAAAAGAATCCTTCTTATATTAGAAATGCGAAAGTTTGTTTGATTGGGAATTTGTTAGTTGGTGGCGCAACTACGCGGAACCCGCTAATTGGATTTGGATGAAATTTGGTAGACAGATATCATATGGCCTAGACTAAAATATAGGGTACATTTTAAGAGGCAAAAAACGGGAAAAATTGGTTGTTTTGGTACTTTTTTGATAAATTTGGTAAACAGATTGCATATGGCCCAGATTAAAATATAGGTTGCTTTTTAAAGGGTAAAAACGGGATAAAATTGGTACTCTTTACATTTTTGATAAAGTCGGTATACATAGAGATTATAGCCTTCATTTACATATATTGTACTTTTGGTACTATTTTACCTTTGGTACTTTTGCTCTTTTATATAAATTTGGTATGGAGATAGCATAGGGCCCAAATATGAAACCTTTTCTCTCTTTGATATATTTGGTATACAGTGACCATGTTCTGTAACTCTCGCGTCGCGATACTTTTCGATTGAAATGTGTGAAATGAAAAAAACAGCTGTTTTACTCATTAAACTGTGTCTGTAACTGTTTTTGGCGAGTACAAGCTGTCACGTAAGAAAACTACTTGCCAATTCACAGAAAAAGTGTGTCTGTAACATTTTTGTTAGAAAAGTTCCCGGTTTGAACTGTCAAATCAACTCACTAATAAAAATGGAGCGAGAAAAAAATTTTAACACTTGCGAAATACAAAGAATAGTAATAATAATATTTTGTTCTTGGCACATTTTTTATTGTTTAATTATTTGGCTTTTTACATTTTTATAAAATATACGAATGTTTTCAAAGCTCAATGTAACGAATGCTTAAAAGCTATATGTATGTTTAGGCGGAATATTCAAAATTCATTTATTGATAATTATATATACTAGTATGGGCCAGCAGTCGACACAATCGACTGCAATATAGTTATTTCTAATATTAACCATTCAAACGTCTGGGTTAAAAGTGTTTTAAATATATGTATGTAGATATGTATTTATTTAATGTTAAAAACATATCGCACTTGATCATAAAGAGGGTATTAACTCAAAAATTTAAAATTCACAGTAGATCAGAACAATTTTGAATTTTATATTTAAGGCATACGAAATTTAGTGACGATTTTTTAAAGTGAAAAAATTTGTTTGAGTTAATCACCTTTTTATGATCAAGTAAATATAATATAAACATATTACAAAGTTGACATCAATTTAAATTTAATATTTATTTTTACGTATGTTTGTTTATATTTTAAAATATTTGATTAGGTTTTCTTAATGACAAAATAACATATGTGTATGTTATATTTATAACATAAGTTTCCTAAGCTCAATGTTTATAACAAAGCTTTTTATATATTTTCTATTCATATTTATTTTGTTAATGAATTATGTTGTTATGACCTCTCTAAAGACTATATTTTTTGTAAATACACGATTATCATTTAATAAATGACCCTGATCGGTAGTGTTTGTTATATAAAATCGCAGCCCATCAAAAGATCGCACTCGACTGGCAGCAACATATAATTGTCCGTGTGAAAATACAGGCTGCCTCAATAAAATGCCAACTTTTTTAAATGTTTGACCTTGGGACTTGTTAATGGTCATGGCAAAAGCGAGGATGACAGGAAACTGGGTACGTCCTTGCTTAGTATTAAAATTACGGATAAGCAATATAATTGAGTTCTCTTTAAGGACTAATTTATGCGGCGGTAAGCCACTAACATTTAAGGAATGTAAATATTCCACAGGATAATTATTTTGCTCACGTATGTCATCAGAAACTATCTTATCACAACTGAAATAGGTTTTTTCCTCTCCTGGAATTACCTTCAGTATTTCGTTATTAACTTGGGAACAGTCTTCATTTTTTGGTGCTAATATTACAAATTTTAAAATTTCTGAGTAATGAATGTTGGTGGAAATAACTCCAAATATTTCTTCTATTATATTAGCTGGATTTCCTATTAGACTTACTGGAATTTCAATCACATTTTCACCAAGTTGTTGGAAAGTTTTTGTATCGCCATTACCAAGAGACTTAAGAAATTTTATAAATTCAATTTCATGAGGTAGAGCTCTCATATTCTGTGTCAATGCTACTTTGTGAAACATAGTAAATGCAGACCATGAAGTAATGCAATTTTCAATTAAAGAAACTCTTGATCCATGAGGAACTACCGGTAAGATTTGCCTAAAATCGCCGCATAATAAAATTGTTTTGCCACCAAACAATTTGTTTCTGTTTTCATTCAAACTTAGATCCTTTAAAAGTCTATCAATTACTTTTAATGCATTTAGTGGACACATTGAAATTTCATCAACCATTATTAATGAAGCAGAATTAATAAAATAGCCTTGATCGCTATTAACAGTAATGCTTGAAACAGAATTTTCCAAAATTGGAATAGGCAACTTGAAAATATTATGTAAAGTTCTGCCTCCAATCAAAAGAGTGGATGCTATACCACTAAAGGCAGTTGGAATGCACCTAAGATTTAGCGAATTCATTTTGTGTATAATGGCTGTTTGGACATATGTTTTTCCACAGCCCGCGTCAGCTGTTAAACAAAAAACATTGCTACCTGTATTATGATGGAGTACTTCACGTAAAACAAAATCTATAACGTAACGTTGTTCTTCATTCGCCTTCTCATACATTTCATTGAAACAACTCTGCTCTTTGACTAAATCTAAAAAATTAGCATCTGATTGTTCAGTTAAAACTTCGGGGCTTGGAAGACCAATCTGTTGACATGAAAGGTTATGGGACATAAGAATTTCTTCTATTTCCTAAAGGCTTCTCTTATAAGAAATATTTTCAGAGTTATCTCGTAAAAAATCCTCACTCATGTCTATTTTAAATTCATTCCATAATTCTAATGCATTCGTTGAAAGATTTAAGCTACAAATGAATCCAAATAATTGTCGTAATTGCCGTGGAGATTGGGTGTCTTTTGCTTCATTAAGGCATTCCCGCCATTCGTTTTCATTTGACGCAATGCCACGTGCATGACATGCTTCTAGAAATGTAGGATAAAGAATATTATTATACGTTCTCAAATGTTCGAAAGATGTTGGGCCACATACATGAAACAAAAGCAACCGCAAATGAAACAGCTCGATATCTTTTGGGGAAACAACATACAGTCGTGCTATAACTTTTTCTCCTCCGCGTTTTCTTCTGGTCCATTCTTTTTCTCGATCTTTCCAGACATAGTGTTGTGGTATTTCAGAATATAAAAATTCATTTGCCGAGCTATCATTATTATTTAAGCGAAAAAGTGCAATTAGTTTGGTTCTTTTAGGATTTTCAGCGGCATTGCGTTCAAACCCTTCTCTAAAATATACTTGCTGCCTTTGGGGTAAATGACAATCTAGACGAACAATCACATGGGATTGGAAATGCATTGGGAACTCAAATATACGCCATACAGCTTCTGTTGAGCCAACAAAACGACAACTTAAAAAGTTTCGAATCTCATCTATTTTTATTTCACTATTTTCTTGATTATTTTCCATTTCAAGCGCTAATGTTGCACAATCATAGCCTTTGTAAACGTATTTGTAAATATACTTAACACTCTTAACAGTTGTACACACTTCGACATTTATATGACAATCAAATTTAGCTAAAAGGTACGGATTGTAGGGTACGACGAATCGATTATCAAGAAAAGTTCCACGCACATCAACTGAATATCCATTTTCCCGGCGTCTATAAACAGGATATCCATTCACATCATTGTGGGTACATTGACTAAATCCTTTTGGAAAATTTTTTGTGCACTTTCCATCTTTCATGCACACAGAACTCTGATTAAGCGCACCGCACGGTCCATGCATCATATGATTTTTTACTAATTCATGTAGCTTTGGATGAGTGTGGATATCTGGAATCTCTGCACAAACAGTTCTGTCAATGTCTGCTACTTCTTTAATTTTATCATCAGTATGTAACGTTATTAAAATATGTGCATGAGGAAGACCACGTTGTTGAAACTCAATAGTATAAATTATTGCTTCTACGGTACCGAAAATCTTTTTTTTATAAATAACTTCGATTAGTTCTTTAAGCTTACATTTAAATACCCGCACAATAATGTCTGGTCGAAAATTGGCAGGGCATCCGCCCAGATTTTCAGTGATTTCCGGCCAACGCGGATTGCACGTCATAGTGACAAATAATGAGGGCTTTCCGTAATGTTGGACAATAGACATTGCGTCTAAGTAATTTTGAAACATATTACGCGGTGCGCCGATGAAAGATGACGGCAATATTATTTTACGTCCAACTGAATAAACGCTATCGGTCCCATTTGGATGCTGATGCAGAAAATCTGTCAAGTTATTGTACACTTCAGCACGTAGCGTGCTTTGATTTTGTCGAATAAAATGTAATCTTGTCCCTTCGATTCGAACATACATATCGACTACCCACTGCAGGAATAACTTTTGCGAACAATGTAAAAGACTGAACCCATCGCGCACAGCAAGTCGGTACGAAACATATTGCAGCATCGTTATCTTATTCCGTGGTGCTGCAGACGAAGTAGAAGTCGTACTGTGTCTCATGTTTATGTGCCAACCAGTGTCTCCATTTGGAAATAATAAAGGATAAGCCAATGGATCAAGCGAACAATCTAAGATGGAAACTGTACGCAGCGTGTAAGTTTGTTTAGAAAACGTAATCATATTTCGCTCAAATGGCGGTTCACCATCATTTGTTCTAAAAATTGCGGCTACATCAGTAAAAACGGCATCGTTAAAACGGCGAAAATCTAAATTCTGAATAACCTTAATAACCATTAAAACATTTACAGCCATATTTTCAGGTCGTTTGCAATATTCCGCCGTTGATCTAAATGAGCGAACAAAAGCATTCACACGATCTAATTCATCGGCCAGCTCAAGCATTAGATTCTCATTACATCTACTGTTCATTGATACACCCATTCTATACTGATTTGCAGTTTCAACATCATAAAAGTAGAGTTGAGCGTACGTTGCTCTCCGACCATCATCCGTATTCAATGGGCCAGCTCGATGATAAAATGCATCATGTATTTTAAAATGATAGATACCATTTAAAACATTATCGGAGATTTTAGCTTCAGAGCTAACCATTGCAAATGATGAATTATAAGATCGAATGTTTTGGAAGTAATTTTTTGAACGTTCTTTTACAGACCTATCAGTTGAAGAAAATCCTTTCCAAATATTCTCAAAAAATGTATTTTGAGTATACGGAAGCAAAACAACTTTGCCCTTATGGCAACATAAGGTGAACGACTGAGTGTCACATAAAGTTACTTCTGATTTAAAATGCCTTGCATTACAGAAGGAGCATCGCATGTTTAACGGTCCACAGTAAAAAGTTTGAAAATTACGTGGGATTAAATTTAAATCACACTTAAAGGAATCATCTAAGATATCAGTATCATCATTCGGTGTATTAATGACTGCATTATTTAGTCTCCTGCGAAGCCTATCACGTCCAGTCGTCAAGTTACCAGGGCGCGGCATTTTTCAGATTTTTTTTTTGTAAATCACTATATGTAGGTATTAAAACATTATATTATTTCATATAATTATAAACAATATTTCATATAATTATAAATAAATAGTTATAAAAACTTACAAAATTAACTCTAGTTAACACAAAAAAATATAATATGTATGTATATTAAAAGTAACACCCAAAAATATTTAAGAAACACAAAAGCAACCAAATTATTTGAAAAAAATTCAATAAACACATTCTTTACAATGTAACCATATTAATCAACAGTAATATACAAAAACTAAATCTCTTCCAAAAAGAAAACAAAATTTTTACAATGTTATTTAATTCAAGGCATAGGAGAGAACTCTATACCTATGTTGTTGTTCTTCTTGTTTTTTGCTCACACGTACTTAAATTATTCCTATATGCAAACAATTGAAGCACAGCCGCGAATAACGTTTTAAGTTACAAAATAATAATTTTTCAGGAGAGCAAAAAAACGTTTTTTGACAGGCAGCATTATTTGTTTAAAAAAATTTTTTTTTCTATTATTAAAAATAATGACAATAGAAACTTTTATGCAAAATGCTTTTAAAACATTATCCCACACTGCAAAACCATTTCGATTTCATTATATTGTTAGTAACTTGCAATGTTCTTCCACTGGCTGACACTTTTTATGCCATTTTGAAGGCGTTAAGGTGCATAGTTTTGGTTGATTTGATGTTTAAACTGTATAAGAGATTAAGGCCAACGGTTATCTGCAAAAAAACCAGTTTTTGCAAAATATGGCGTTTACAACGTTATTCGCGGCTGTGCTTCAATTAAAGAAATCAACGGTAACATTTTAAAACAACAACTCTTTCAAAAAGAAAACAAATATTTAAAATTGTATGTCTCTTTTTTCTTATTTTCTACTGCTCTCCAATTTAAAGCATAGAGAAAAACGTATGTTGTTGTTCTTTTTACTATGTATAAACACAAAAAAAGAAGCATAACTGTGTTTCGGTTATTTGTTTACATTTTTTTTTTTGCTCACACGTATGAGTATTTTCTATGTATTAGTAACACTTTCTAACGCCTATAACTCCTAAAATACTGAACCGATTTTAATAAAATGTAAATTGGCACAGTCTACCAAAAAATATCTTTCGAATGATGTATAATTTGTATTTGTCCAATAAATAGTATAGCCGTAAAAGGGAGCAAAAGAAATCAACTTGCCTATTAATATATATATGATTTTTACAACGTTTTTAATTCTAACCCCGCTAAGCCAGTGGCTTGTCAGCAGGAAAAAAAAATAAAACTAGTTGAATAAACTATATATTAAAATAAATATTAAATATAAGTATGTAGTTGTTAAAGGATTAACAAATTATTCTATGTGTCCATTGCGAACTTATAAAGAAGTTTTTGATGAGTTTTTTTCTTATGTGTTTGTTTTTAGTATTTAATATATTTGTTGGTAGTTTATTGAGTATTGAAGGTAGAGTAACTCTGAGGGTATTCCTTCCATACTCATTATGGAATCTCTCAATCTTATATCGTTTTTGCGCCCGACGTCTTGTGTTGTATGCATGATCTATTTCATGCAAATAATCTTTGTTGTTGAAGAATTCATTTGCCAGAGTAGAATAAAATAAACTTTTCACATTTAGAACTTTCAGATCTTTTGCAATGTTGCCGGTGTTCCAATGACGAGTACTTGTGGTATTTGTGTTGCTTAGCTGGTTGGTGCTGATGTTAGTTGTGTTGTTCATATTTTGGGTTGTTGTGTTGTTTGTATTTACTTGTAGATTTGTTATGTTGTTGTTGGTATTAACGTTGTTTGAGTGACTTATTCTTGTGAAGTATGTGTTTACTTGTTGGTTGTTGTTTACGTAGATGTTTGTTATGTTGCGGGTGTTTCCGCTGTTAAGGTTTTGTATACTTGTGCTGTTTGTGTTTAAATGTTGGTTGTTTATGATGATGTTTGTGTTGATATTGGTGTTGTTGTTAGAAACGCTGTTTGCGTTGTTCATATTGTTGTTGCTTATTGTGTTGTTGCTGCTATGATAAGAGTAATTGCCTGTTTCGATGAGTATGTTGTTGATAGGTGTATATGTTTGGATACTGTTAGGTGAGTTATTAGTTGTTGTGTTTATGTTTGCGTAGGTTCGATGCTTGTTCCAGAGCAGTTTTAAAATTCGATTTTGTGTTTTTTGTAGGGCTTTACAATGTGTAGCATTTCCCCATGCAGCAATTCCATGCCTTATATAAGACTCAGCAAGAGAAAAATAAACTTGTCGAAGTACACTGTATGTTGCACAGTTGCTTAAATGGTACAGAAAGTATGCCGATTTCCTAAGCTTTTTCTTTACATTTTCAACTTGTGACTTCCATTTAAAGTTACTATCGACATAAACTCCTAAGTATTTATACGATGGCACAAGTTTGATATTTGCGTTACATTTTTCGTTGTGACTACTATTAGGTTTTAAGACTTGATCATGCAAGCACTCAGTATTGTGGAATTTTATAAAGATAGGCGTTTCTGTTAGGTGCCTTGGCTTTATATGCATAATCTTCGTCTTAGATGCGTTGATAATTAAGCCATTGTCGTGACACCATTTTGTTGCAATATCTAGTTGACATTGCATAACTTGAGTGGCGGTGTTGATATTTTTATTAGCTACAATGATTGCTGTGTCGTCTGCATAAGCGAATGTTGTGCTTTCCCTTAGCGTACTTAGCATCTCGTTGGCATATATGGCCCAGTTTTGATCCTTGTGGGACTCCATATTGGGAAGTCATTTTATCGCTCATTCTATCCTTGATTTTGACATTAAAAGTTCTCAGTTCAAGGTAACTTTTGAACCATTTTAGTGTGGTGTCTCTGATGCCATTTCTTTCTAAAATTTGTATAAGGTTTTTATGGGAAAGTGTAATATGTTAATCTTATAATGTTGTTTACAGAAATATTTAAGCATAAAATAAGTATATCGTTACCATTAACAGCAAAAGGCCTTACCTTTCATATTCAAAATTTTACAGGAGAAGCAAAAACATATTAAAAATGAAAATGAAAATACACGTTTTAATCATTTGTCGGACCATGCCATTGTTTTATTGGCAAGCTGTAGACTTTGTGATTTGCAATTTTCATTAAGTGGTGTTTTTTGCAGTTTTCGTCGGACTATGAATGGGCACGACTTTAAAATACGGTGCACTGTTCTCAGACTGGCACTGACTCCACTTTTTCACGTATTTTTGATACCGACTTAGCAAAATTTGATGCAACTCTAAGAATTTTTCGTCTTTCTTTTGGAGTTGTTGACATTTTCTTTCGCCATTTCATGTTTTTTCCATATCTTTCCACGTTTTTTAAATAATTGTACACAACTGTATTTCCTCTATTAATGTTTTTGGCTATTTGGACCGGATTCTGGCCCTGAGATTTCAAAATCAGCCCATTTTGAAGAAAAACTATTTTAAATCTATCAAGTTAAAAATTCTCTAGCCGTTTATATTGAAAGAAATTAAAATTACAGCCTTCCTGGTTAATATTAAAAGAATTCCTTATGCAACTGACACACGAAATAGTACCACCGAAATACATGTTTTTAAATAAATGCATAAATTTAGTGTATTAAAAATATTCGGGTGATTTTTAAAGAGCTATAGGAAAGTTTAAAAAAAAATACATAAAATTCAGCAAAATGCATGAAATCTTTATTTAAATCGATAGTACGGTCCATATAATTTAATGTTTGAAGATTATTTCATGCAAATGTTGACCGTGATTTCGCCTCAAATGGTCCATCCGCTTAGTCCAATTTTGGCATACTCTTTCCAACATTTCGGCCTGTAACTCATGAATAAATGCTTCAATGTTGTCTGCCAATGCGTCAATTGAAGCGGGCATGTGTGGTTAGACATGAGCTCTAACATAGCCCCACAAAAAACAGTCTAAAGGCGTTAAATCGCACGATCTAGGCGGCCAATTGACCGGTCCCGAACGTGAAAAAAAATGTTCACCGAACTCGCCTCTCAATAAGTCCATTGTTAAGCGTGCTGTGTGGCATGTGGCACCGTCTTGTTGAAACCACATGTCATGCAAGTCAAGCTCTGGCATTTTGGGCAAAAAAAAAGTTGGTTATCATCCCACGGTAGCGCTCACCATTCACAGTTACGTTACGATTCGCATCATCTTTGAAGAAGTACGGTCCAATGGTGCCACCAGCCCATAAATCGCACCAAACTGTGAGTTTTTCTGGATGCATTAGTAGCTCTTGCAATGCATCTGGCTGATCTTCACTCTAAAATCTAAAATTCTGCTTACTAACGTACCGAATAGCCGCTTCAGTGGGTCGATTAAACTGAACATAAAATAGAAGAAGCGCGCGATGAACTTTCTTAACAGAGCACGCATTTTGATAATAAAATTCAATAATTTGCAAGCGTTGTTCGTGTGTAAGACGATTCATGGTTAAATTATAGACCAAACTGAAGATGTTTGACAGTGAAACAAAACACGAAACGTGTGTCAGCTGTTTAAACCAGTGTTGCCAAAAAGATAATAGCTAAAAAATCACCCGATACTTTCCTCGTTTAAGAGAATGTGTCGTAATTTGTCCTTAGTGGTGCAAGCAAAGCAAAAACTTCAAACACTTTTAATTCGAAATGTATTTTTTTGAGTTAGTTCTAGCTCACCCAACAGACGTTGTTAGATCAATTTTTCAATAATTCTTTTTGTGATAATCTATACAAATGAACAGATGGCAACAAATTGAATTTTAAGATTCAAAGTAAAATTGCCGGTGAATTAATGGCGAGCAATTCAGTGGCGTCTAATTTAAACCAAGATGATAGCGTCAAACAAACAACCGAGTTTCTAAGCACCCTGGAATTGCACGGGTTGCTGCCTCACAATGAAATTTTGAGCAATGTTTGGAAATACCTTTTGGATAAGTTCTTAGCTTGATTCGGTGAACTAGAAAAAAATTCACAGGAAAGTTAATGCAGTCCGTCGAAATAACAGCAGAGTTTTTTTATACAAGTCGGCGCACATTTTCGTACTTAATTTATGTTTCTTGACGTGCTGACACAAAAATTAGGACTTCAAACACGCTTCATGATCATTGGCTGGCTTTGACTGTGGAATAACTGGCAGAGTTTGGTAAAAATCACCTGCCAACAGAATCATCGCACAACCAAAAAGGTTCTGATTGTTTCGTAGATCTTGCATCGTTTGGTGTAATGCTTTCAATGACTTCAAATGTGCCATCGTACATTCATCGAAAACGATCAATTTGTTTTTATACCCACGCCACAATAGTGGAGAGGGTATTATGCATTAGTGCTGATGTATGTAACGCCTTAAAATATTGGTCCTAGACCCACCTTAAAGTATACCGATCGACTCAGAATCAGAACTAACAATGTCCGTCCGGCTGGCAGGCTGGCTGGCTTGTGCGCAAAGTAGAGGTCGCAATTTTGGAGATAATTTGATCAAATTTGGGACACAGGTTTTTATTACAACAAGGACCTATTGAAAATGGGCCAAATCGTAGGACTACGAGGGAAGATAGGGGGAAATTTCTGCCTTTCAAACCGATTTTAATGAAATTTAAAACATTGATAGATCCATATATATATGGACACATAATACCGTGTTCAGATATACCTTTTTTATTGAGTCAATATTCGGTTAATTGACATAATTATCTTTCTGTTTACATATACACAATTTAGCTAACTCAATTTATATAACTACTACATACAACATTCAACGTATACAAAAATGTGCATGTATAAAAAAATGTAAACAACTTTTGATATCTTTAAGGAATTAACATCTGGTTTTTGCGCATACCAAATGAATGGGGCTTTTTTGTTGTAATTTCAATTGCCAAATGTCAAAACACTGTTTAGTAAGTTGTGTTTTGCTTAATTAACACACTTGTTACAGTATCGCATTTTGATTTTACTCAATATTTATAACAATTTTGTATTAATTGAGCAATAACTAAATTGCAATTTTGTATGGATAATTGAGCTCAATAAAGGCATTTATTGCGTAAAGATCAATTAAGATGCATATCTGAACACGGTATAAGCAATATAGTTTTCAAAAATAGGACCACAAGGGGAGGAAGGGGGCAATTTCTGCCTCTTACAAACTTTCAAACCGATTTAAGTGTAGTTCATAAACATAGATAAATCCATATTTATATGGACATATAAGCATGATGTGTTTTTTAGTACTGTGGTGAAGGGTATCATATGGTCGGGCTTGACCGACTATACTTTCTTACTTGTTCTGATTGGATAAGGACTGCAGTGTCTCCTTCCCTTAATGTTTAATATATTTCGTACTACTGGATTTGTGTACCTTTAAATATATTATATAAAAATATTTGTGATCATAGTTTTTGTTGCTGGCACACTGAGATCTTTGTGAATATTCGAGTTTGTTTACATACCATGGACGAGATGTGATGATTCGAAGAATTTTTTTTGCCGTTTCAAAACGTGTAATTAAGCTTTTTATCATGTTTACACAAGCAGCTGTATCTTTGTGTTTGTAACAAATTATCGTTTGGAAATATATGTTTTAAAATTTAATAATTTGTACACATACTTTTACATTGAATATGATGACACTAAAAAATTTCATTAAGTTAAGTTTCTACCTTAGATTTTAATTTATTCTAGAATCCATTTCTGACTCTGAAAGATTCGAATTATGTCCAGTTCATATTCACAATGTGCGAGCTTTAAAACAGCTTTTGTGCTTTCACACCGACGAGAGCACAACAGATTGCGGTGATAACAAAGCTTACTGCTTAAGGGTCAAATACACTTGTCAAATGCTTGTCCAGCGGGCGAGTTTATCGTGTACGTGTGCTGGACGTTATATTCGCCGTCATATCTAAATTTTTTGATTTTTCATCCAGCATCGTTGGTGTGACACATACAAAGACATTTTCACTTAAACTACCACAATGCTTGATGATTTTTTTTTTTTGATCAATGTATTTAGGCCTTTACTTTTCAACGAAAGAGGAACAAATTGTAAGAGCTTTCAAAGCTGTTTACCTTAAAAGCAAATATCAAAGTATTTCTAGTTTATATTGTGCTCTTGATTCAAATTTAGAATCAAGTTCAGTTTACAGCTCAGATTCTAGTTTAGAATCTAGTGCAGATTTTAGGGTAGATTAAGCCATTTCAATTATATGGGGCCTTAATATTTAAGGTGCCCCTTCGGCTTAAGTTTCCTAACATGCTGCTGTAATACAAATCAAAACAGTTGTTCATTGTCTATTCAAGTAAATGTCGGCACGAGCATATGCATGCATGTGTGTATGTATGTCCGCTTACAGTCATCAAGCCATCCGTATACGCGTGGCACGAAAACAAAAACAACAACAATGATAAAGGCTACAAGCATCAGCAGGCTACGAGTTGAAGCAAAGTGGTTTTTATGGTTGATTGCGCTGATTGCGGTGGCAACGTAATTTGCTCTTCAGTCTCTAGGTAACACAACAGTACAGCTTTTACACACGTACACATTCTCCGGAAAAGGCTTTTAAGGTTTTTAAATGTGTGTAGGTGTTTCTATTGCGAACATGTGCAAGTGTCTATGGGTGAGACTATGCGTAAATAAACCATGTTTGCATTTGGTTCATATAGACATTTGTTTGTCTATCGCTGCTGTTTCTATTTTACATACACTCATATTAGGCAAACATATTGACATGTGATGATGTTAGAAAGTTGCCAAAAGTGGATACTTGGCGAACATATCCATACAACTGCTCGATTATATTCAGTTTTATGTACAAACGTTAGTAAGTGTATTTTAGTGTGAGTGGTCATTTGAGTATGTCGATTTTTGGGTGCATGTGTAGAAGAGCAAATGTGCATTAAAAATGTTCATCTATTCAACTATTAAATGTACGATTTGCATATGTCTGAATAAGCCAAATCAGCAGTTTGTTGTTTGGAAAATGTAAAACCAAAAGCCGCATAAGCTGACGAACAATCTTTAATATAAAGAAAAGTTATTGACTCGACAATGTAATAAAAACAAATATTGGCTAAAGTTTATTTTGTTTTGCGAAATTTAAGAGTGATTACAAAAAAAAAATTAATAAAACTTAAAGAACGTTTCATCTTCAGTCCTCTGCCGCTCTTTGAAGTTTGGCTAATTTTAAGTTTTTACAAAAAGAATATAAAAATTAAGCTTTAAAGGTATTTTTTAAAGGTATTTTTAATTAATAAATTTAGTTTTTCTAAAATCTTTATGGATGAAGTTTCCTGATGATCTGGCCTAAGCAACCAGTGAAATGCGCATAGGAATAGCTTATCCCATCAACAATAAATTTCAAGTGTTTTTATCAAGAATAAAAACTGGGAATTAAGCACGAATAACAAAATCTTTTGAAATTAAAATTTTGTATTCCCAAAAATTGAAATTACTTTTTGGTATTTTTCTTATTGAAAATTAATAAAACTTTTCAACAGCCAGTCCTAAATTAGCCTCAAAATAGACACTTTTGATAAAAAAAAAACCAAGTAAATAAGAACATTAAAAAAATTTTTTTTAAGAAACGCTTTTCTTAAAAAAGAACATTTAAAAAAATTTTGCCCGCCCCCCTTAGATTTTATCATGGCTACGTCCATGTCTTCGTGTACTGTCATCGGGAATATGTATGCCTGCAAAGTTTCATCCATTTGCACTGAGCAAAAGGTGGTTAAAAAGCATTTTACCAAAAAAAAAATTTTTTGCCACCCCCCCCCCTAGATTTTATCCTGGCTACGCCCATGTATTCGTGTTTTGTCATAGGGAATATGTATGCCTGCAAAGTTTCATCCATTTGCATTGAGTATAAGGCGGTTAAATTAACGTTACAAGATTTGATTTTCCAAACTGTAGTTAAACAAAAGGTTTTAAAAAATTTTGCCCGCCCCCCTAGATTTTATCCTGGCTACGCCCATATATTCGTGTACTGTCATCGGGAATATATATGCCTGCAAAGTTTCATCCATTTGCATTCAGTAAAAGGCGGTCAAAAAGGATTTTACCATCGGAGTCGCTGATTTCGTATCTGGTATTAGCTTTTAAAAATCCAAAATGGAGGATTAGTTTTTTAAAAATTGATCAGATTTGTTTTTTTTTTTTAATCGTTACTCAAAGGTTTTTGGGGTCGTTGATTACACTGTGCTCGAAATTGACACTTTTTATTAGACACGCAGGGCACATGGCGTTTTAACATGTTTCGGGTACGCTGAATCCAATGGTGCCCACCGTTTTTTTAGTATAGCTTTTGTTTTCAAGATATACCGTTATTTTGAAATGGAGGAGGTTGCACAACATATAATCGCGTAACTCAAAAACGGTTAAGTTCATTGAAAATACTAAAAAGACCGAAACTCCGCAATAAAATTTCCTTAAAAACTTAGAAAAACTTTTTTTAATAAGAGCAATCGTTTTAGAAATATATTTGTTTTTTTTTTTTTTTTTGAAAAAAAAATTATTTTTTTATCAAAATGTCGAAATTTTTGTTCTTTAAAAATTCATAAAAAATTGGATACACAGAAAAAATTATTTTTCCAATTCAAACAAAAAATTTGTAGAATCAAACAATTTTTTGTCTGAAATCGGTCCTATAAACAAATTTGCATATTCAAACAATTTATTTGCATTTTGTTTATTGAAAAAAACACTGATTTTTTCAAACAAATAATTTAACTGAATCAAACAAAGAGTTTACTGAAATTCATATACTAAATTTCAAAATAAAAAAAAAAAAGTTTTTGCACAAGCAATGACGCGCACACAAGTAAGCACTGTATGAGAAGATGACGGCAGAGCAGAGCCGCCGGCTGGCTTTGAGACACATTTTTTTGTTGGAATAATTTTTGAACGAAGTCTTATTTATACACACAACACAATGTTTTTCTTTATCACTCTCTGTTTCTGTATCCTTTCCTTTGCTAAAGAAGAAATGTAACCAAAAACGGCAGCAGACCGACTCGATATGTTTTTCGTCTTCATTCTTTTTTTGTATTTGATGTATTTAACCAAACAGTTTTAAAAAATTGAATACGGGATTTTGTTTCTTGTAACGTTGTTTCTGCTATTGTTTTTCTTATAGTTGCACCTTTTTAAAGCGTCCAAAAATAGAATGTGTGTGTTTTTTGTTGTTGTTCTTTTATTTCACATAAAGAAGTGTTGCTTACGATCAAATAAAAAAATGCAAAAGGACGACAACATTAAAGAGCGTTAAATATTGCATACAAAATTATGAAAACTTGACACCAATAACGCGTTTATTATATTTTTGAAGAGTTGTCCACATTTTTGTTGGTTAAATAAAAATCAAACAAAAATATTGTTTGAATCAGTAAAAAAATTTATAGAAATTAAAAAAATTTTCAATTAAGCGTTTGTTTGAAAATAATTCGGCAATAATTTTTTCTGTGTAGGCTTCTAATTTTTTGCAGACATATAGAAAACGAAGGTACTAACAAAACAAGCCATTTATGATTAAAATCTGTTAGCAACTTTTAATTTTATTTACAAAAGTCGATTAATTTAATTAATTAATTTAAGAATTTCGTAAAACGCAATTTTTGTATGGAAGCCCCCCTAAAAAGTGAGGATAAGGGGCAAGTATGTAACGAGAAAATGTTAAGAACAAAAAACTTTTTGAGGTAATTCATATATTTTATCCCACAAGGGGCAACTCCTGGGCATTTATGGGACTTTTTCTTCAATATATCTCTAGTCTGCATTAAACATTTTGTATGGGAGCCCCTTAAGGAATGGAGACAGCGCATTGGTATGTTAGGAATAAAAAGTTGGGCTGGTCATACATTTTACCTATCTAGGGACATCGAAGGCGCTGCAGCAGCCAAATTTAAGAATTTTATTAAACCGCCATATATGTTTGGTTGAAATTCTTAAATTTGGCTGCTGCTTAACATTCCTTAACATTTTCTCGATACATACCTGCCACTTATCTCCACTTTTAGGGGGGCTCCCATACAAATATTGCGTTTTATATATAAGATAAATATACGAGGTTTTTTATGAAATCAACAGCAGATTTATAACTTCTCTCGTTATAAAAATCAACAAAAACACAATAACTTAAGAAAATTTAACTAAAACTAATTCTGCTTCCTACATATTATTTTCTTCGATTTCAGATTTGATTCTGAATTAGCAATTCTTGTTTTCATTGCAACATGTACCAATTTCTCATATTAACAGCAGAGTAGTTCCTAATAAAAATTTCGACACATTGAATTTTGAAAGTGTGATTTTAGATTCGCAATCTAATACCAGATTTGTAATCATCGACCCAAAAAACTCCAAGTAATGAGTTTCAAGCCATAAAAGCATTTAGGCTCATCAAAATACACTTGCTTACTTCAAAGTTGTTTTTCTCCAAAACTTATTTTCTGCCCATATGTCCCTTTTAACTTTCCGTGTCACATATGGTCGGTCCTACACGCAAAGAAAAAACATGGTTGTGGTAAACATATTCTAAGAGCAACACATATTATGACTAAATATATTCGAAATATTATTTATTTTTCCCTTAATCATATTCTTATCCTGTTAATCATACAAAGTGAAGAAGTAATCCTATTATGACACAGCAACACTTTAACAACAATGAAAAAAATTTAAATTTATTTGCATTGATTTTTTATTTTGTGGGACTTCACAACTTCTTTTTTTTTAATGTAAATACAATTTCTTTATACATTTATTAAAATTTCTTTCAACCTGTTTTTTTTTAAATTGTTTAACCACTTACTAACAAATAATTCGATATGAATATTTAAAACAAACGACACAACTGATGCAAAATTATTTTACAAATGGCGATAAAATAATTTTATTAGATTTAAGATATTTTGTTTGCATCTTAAACATATTATGATAAATGTATGGAAAGCTATCATGTTATATCATTAAATATCATGATATGGTTGTGAGTAATATAATATAAATATGATAAACATGATATGGTTGTGAGTAATATAATATTCAAAGCTATCATTATTTAATTGTTAGAAAAATAATAATTTTTCAGTCAACAATACTCAAATTTATAATTCGATAAACATTAAAATATTTACAGTACCTATAAAATGGTTGATATTGAATAAAAATAACAATTTTTTGCGTACGACAACAATAAATTGTTACAATGAACATAATGTTGTTGTTGTTACCATGTCCAACCATATTTTTTCTCTGCGTGTATTAGAGCACAAGTTGTCTCAATCAGTGTTCGAAAATAAACACTTAATATTCTTAGTGTTGGGTTCGGTAGATTTGTGGTAACCACAAACGCTTATAGTGTTTGTGTAGTAAATCATTAAAAAAATAACGTTTCCCTGTTTGTCATCTGTCATTTATTTCCCACTTAAAATTTTTTTAATAATTAACAGAAGTAAGGAAAAAACATGTAAAATCAATTAAAATGGATAATCATTCAGTAAAGCAAATTTCGATCTACCAAATGTTTAAATACAATTTGGTTTAACGATTGATGTTTGACTATTGACGTCAGCAGTCGTCGATGGCTGCGAGTGTATGTGGGCAAATCCATCTGAGAAGATCGAGTGGTTGCGATCGAAACATGTCATGGTAACCTGCCGGCCAGGGTTCGAGCCCCAGCCACGTCAAGAATGAAAGATTATCAATAACAATTTTAATTAATTTTCATGTTTTAAAATTCCTTTCTTCATAAAAATAATTTAAAAATATTAAAAATTTGGATTAAAAACAATAAATAGCTCAACAAAATAACCACAATACTAAGTACTGTTAAAGCTAAGGCACGAGCTCTATGTGAACATTTGTCCTTCAAGTTGTGCTGAAAAAGGTCAACAGAAAAAAGAAAGCAAAAAATTTATTTTGAACTTCAAAAAGAATTCTTGACAAAAGTACGAGAAAACAGAAGTAAGGAAAACACATGTAAAATCAATTAAAACGGATAATCATTCAGAAAAGCAAATTTCGATCTACCAGAGGTTAAAATACAATTTGGTTTAAGGAATGATGTTTGACTATTGACGTCAGCAGTCGTCGATGGCTGCGAGTGTATGTGGGCAAATCCATCTGAGAAGATCGAGTGGTTGCGATCGAAACATGTCATGGTAACCTGCCGGCCAGGGTTCGAGCCCCAGCCACGTCAAGAATGAAAGATTATCAATAACAATTTTAATTAATTTTCATGTTTTAAAATTCCTTTCTTCATAAAAATAATTTAATGAAAATTAAATTTGATGAACTTAAGCCTAATTAAAAATATTAAAAATTAGGATTAAAAACAATAAATAGTTCAACAAAATAACCACAATACTAAGTACTGTTAAAGCTAAGGCACGAGCTCTATGTGAACATTTGTCCTTCAAGTTGTGCTGAAAAAGGTCAACAGAAAAAAGAAAGCAAAAAATGTATTTTGAACTTCAAGAAGAATTCTTGACAAAAGTACGAGAAAACAGAAGTAAGGAAAAAACATGTAAAATCAATTAAAACGGATAATCATTCAGAAAAGCAAATTTCGATCTACCAGAGGTTAAAATACAATTTGGTTTAAGGAATGATGTTTGACTATTGACGTCAGCAGTCGTCGATGGCTGCGAGTGTATGTGGGCAAATCCATCTGAGAAGATCGAGTGGTTGCGATCGAAACATGTCATGGCAACCTGCCGGCCAGGGTTCGAGCCCCAGCCACGTCAAGAATGAAAGATTATCAATAACAATTTTAATTAATTTTCATGTTTTAAAATTCCTTTCTTCATAAAAATAATTTAATGAAAATTAAATTTGATGAACTTAAGCCTAATTAAAAATATTAAAAATTTGGATTAAAAACCATAAATAGTTCAACAAAATAACCACAATACTAAGTACTGTTAAAGCTAAGGCACGAGCTCTATGTGAACATTTGTCCTTCAAGTTGTGCTAAAAAGGTCAACAGAAAAAAGAAAGCAAAAAATGTATTTTGAACTTCAAGAAGAATTCTTGACAAAAGTACGAGAAAACAGAAGTAAGGAAAAAACATGTAAAATCAATTAAAACGGATAATCATTCAGAAAAGCAAATTTCGATCTACCAGAGGTTAAATGCAATTTGGTTTAAGGATTGATGTTTGACTATTGACGTCAGCAGTCGTCGGTGGCTGCGAGTGTAAGGCGGCAAATCCATATAATTAAAAATATTAAAAATTTGGATTAAAAACCATAAATAGTTCAACAAAATAACCACAATACTACTTTTTTTTAATAATGTTAATTATTTTACTAATTATATGCCAGAGTTCATTAAGCAAATCCAACCAAGCCCTATAAACTCTAGTTTTTCTCTTAAATTTTCAAAGAAATATTTCACAATTTTTTTTTTGTCCAAATACATTTTGCTTTCACTAAAAGTTCTTTCCTGTACTGTTTTTTACAAATAATTTTCCTTTTTGCATTTCCTTCTAGTTTTTCCGCTTGTTTTAACAGTGTTTCAACAAAAGTGTAGGAAAAAAAACACAAACAAAAAGAAACTGTTTTGCAGTTTGTTTTTTAAAAAAGAAGGCAAAAATTTTGTTTTTTGTTTTTAATATAATAGTTGGTAGTTAATTTATATAACAAAAAAAAAACTTGAACATAAAAAAGTAATTTTCAAGGTTATTTAAATATTTTTTACAGCTTGAATTCTTTTAAATGTTAATAAACACACTTTAGAAACTAAAAAAATAATACAATTCGTTTTTACAGCAACAGACCTTTTTATTTTTTTTTTGTGAAACATTTCACATAAAAAACAACTAAGAATGCCCTTGTCGGTTGTGTCGAATCTTTGATACCCTTTATTACGAATAAAAGTTGTGCCGAAAGTGGACTTTGTATGGGATGTGTGAAATTTCACTAAAGCACAGGGTAATCCAACATTAATTGTTAACTGTTAAATATCTCTCATCTAAAGTGCGGATTATTTAGTAAAATGTTTGCCATTCACGACTATAGATCGTTTAATAACCGAAGAACGGGGAAAAATGGTTAAACATCAATAAAAAGGTGGTGGTTCAAACGTGACCACTTTTCGAGCATTATGGGGTGATTATGGTCATCATAATCGACCTACTGTGCAAGATTAAAAATAAATTTGAAAATACTGGAAACGTAACAATTGTGGTCAGGCCTGTGAATCATCGGAATGTGCGCACTGCTGAAAATATCGCTTCTGCTAGTGAAAGTGCATGTGATAATAAGAATCGAATCGTTTTCAGCAATTGGGCCTATCTTACGGCTCATTATGTCGTATTATGGAATAAATGATGGAATCAACAAGACGGTGCCACGAGCCACACAACACAACCGATTGTGCTTTATTGCATGGGAATTTTCTAGAACGCGTAATTTCATGTTTTCACGACGTCAAAACCGCGACCGCAGCGCGAACAGCTTGTGCGTGTATTGTATATATGTTTTGTTTGTGTAAAATTATTTTGCTGGGTTTTTGTTTTTTTTTCGTATGTGTATTTTGTTTTTATAAAAAATTTTGGTTTTTTTACCAGCCAAAAGGTACCTTAGCACAACAACACCGAACGAACATTAATGAGCAAAATCGAACACAAGGAAGTTTATGGTTACTAAAATCTTTTGCTAAGCTGGATAAGAACAGTATTATTTTTGTGTTCGGCAGATGACAAACAGGGAAACGTTATTTTTTAATGTTAGACTACACCAGTGTTGCCAAAACTTGGTGACCAAAAATGGCTAAATTTACGGAAAAAAATGGCTAAAAATGGGATAAAAAAATGGCTAAATGCTTTTTTAAATAAATAAATAAATAATAAATAAAACAGAAATAATTTATTTAAAGTGGTTTACGATGAAATTGTGAGTTAAGATCAATTTGTTAAATAAGAATAAACGTAAATTAATATTAAAAGAAATTAATATTAAAAAATTAAATCATCGAAAAATTCGATGTCGTTATTGTTCATCTCATAGGAATCACTCACTCATTAGTTTCAAATAATCATAAGTTTTAAATAATTTGAAGGTAAATCATAATCACGACAACATTTACCCAGCCTTTTGAGTCCAGATCTACAATAAAAAACAAGTAAGAAAGAATAATCGGCTAAACCCGACTTTACGATACCCTACACCACATTAGAACCTTTGTACCAAATTTTATAAAATAATCTCTAAATTGCTACCTGTACTTTGCGCACAAGGTTTACATGGACAGCCAGCCAGTCGGACAAACATCGTTAATTCGACTCAGAAACTGATTCTGAGTCAATCGGCATACGTAAAGGTGGGCTAAGGACCAATATTTTAAGGTGTTACAGACATCAGCACAAACGCACAGTACCCTCTCCATTGTGGTGGTGGTATAAATATTGTATTGTTATGGTAAAAATATTTAACTAATTGATAAAATTGAATTAACGGTTGCTTAATGTAACCTATTTCTCAGATTACTTTTTTACGATGTTTACTTGGCTAAACACCCTCTCTACTTCAGCATTAGACCGTGCAAGTAAGAGCAACTTTATAGTCAATTCAGAAATGTCTAAAACAATTTTGTTACCGCCTGCATCCTTTTATTGAATTACTTGCAACCAGAAAGAAACAGCGATGTTTGTGTTGATCCATTTTATAAATTTAATAGTGGAATACTGTTCCTTTATTTTGAAAGATGTTTCAGCGTCATAGTTTATAGCGATTTTCAAGATTTGTAAAAGTTGTGATTTAAATTAAAGGCGTTTTAATTGTTCAAAATGTTTATTTTACTTTTATAAATTTTTATAAAAAAATAAAAATTATTCTTTTAAAAGAAAAACGGCAAAAAAATGTATGGCTAAACAAGTTGAAAAATGGCTAAAAATATGGCTAATTGCTAAACTCATTTTTTAATGGCTGAACAGGGTGAAAAATGACTAAATCTAGCCACTAAATGGCTAAATTGGCAACACTGGACTATACAAACACTATTAGCGTTTGTGATTTCCACAAATCTACCGAACCGAGCACTTAGGAGCGATATTTAGTGTGTGTTTTCGAACACTGGCGTAAAGTGTTGAGTGATCTCGCTATCTCTTATGCGAAACCAAATTTTGCAGGCAACGGCTACAAGCTCAGGCTACAAAAACTCCGTTGTTATCGTGCGGTAGCTCATACCATTAACCGTTATCTTCTTCACCCAAATTTGCAGAGAAGACACATTTCTACCCCCCGCCCCCCAAATAAGAAGTGGTGATAAGGAAACGTTAAGGACAAAAAACTAATTAAGGTCGGTCGAACATTTCATCCCACTAGGGGCGACTTCTGGGCATTTATGGGACTTTTTCACAATATATTTCTAGTCTGCTTTGAACATTTTGTATGGGAGCCCCCTTTAGGAATGGTGATAGCGGGTAGGTATGTTATGGGATTGGTCATACATTTGACCCGTCTAGGGGCGTCCTAGGCACTACACGCCCCAAATTTTAGAATTTTAATAAACCGCATTATTAATTTAATTAAAATTTTTCGCTTACCTAAAAAAACGGTTAACACCATTCAGCGTACCCGAATTAGGTTAAAACGCCTTGTGTCCGGCTTGTCTATGTTTTCAACTAGCACAATAATTGGTTTACCACTAAAAACTTTTTGGTTTTAAATAAACAATAATATTTTCCTCTTTTCCTAGAGCAACATGTTATGGTTGAAAAACAAACATACTATTATAAGCAGCTATACTATGATATTATTAGCCAGAACATGTTCAGGGGCAACCAAAATATGGTTGTGGCTTCTTAGTGGACGAGTTTTTAAACCATTATTTGATTGCCGGTGACAAAAATATGGTAAAAGTAACAATAATATATTAAAACTTTTGAAACTCTCTATTTTTTTCAACAATATTTAACGTTGTTGTTTTCAATATAATTTCTTACTCCCTCACTTGTTTACGTTTTCTAAAAACAGGCAGTCCATGTATAATTCAATACGAACGTTAACTTTCGAAATTGTTGAACATACAGTCAATTTAAAACTAACAGAAAATTTAAAATAATTTGTAAACAGAATTTGAGATAGAAACTAAACTAGAACTCGAATCTCTACCCATATTCTGTAACTTTGGTGAGAACTTCTCGCATCGAAAATTTGTGAAACAAAATATTCCATCGTTTCTCGAAAAGTGAGACATAAGTGTGTCGAAAACTATCAAAAGGTATTAGATCGTTAAGTTATAAATGTCATGAAAATCCACTCGAAGCCGAAGTGAAATTGGAGACGTTGAGAACGTTGAAGGCGACCAAAATTTACTAAAAATGAAAAACTTTCAACGGCGGCGAAGAAAATACAACTGTTGGCTTTTAAAACGTTCGTATATTTTTCAAATATGTAAAAAGCAAAATAAAGAAAAAATCAGCTAATAACAAAATACTCACCTCTTCCGTGCTTTAATTTTTTGCCTTTTGCATTTTTAATATATTTTTTAGAGTTACAATTTTTTCTCACCCCGTTTTTATTCGTGAGTTTTTTTGACAGTTCAAAGCAGGAACTTTCTCACAAAAAGTTTACAGACACAGTTTTTCTGTAAATTGGCGAGTAATTTCCTTACGTGACAGCTATTGCTCGCTAAAAAATATTACAGACGCAGTTAAGTGAGAAAAGCAGTTGTTTGTTTCATTTAAATCGAAAAGTTTCTCGACGCGGGAGTTACAGAACAGGGACACTAATCTAGAATTAAACTCGTAGGCTGGGCTTAAGAGATCTCAGCTAAACTAGGTTTTGTTAATCTGAAAACAGCTTAGTTTTGCTTAAAAACTTTAATGAAATAATAAAAAAATCACATTTCACTGGAAAAATCCGAGTTTCAGACTTCGTAACACTAAATTCAAATTTAGTCCCCATCACAAAAACCCGTCCTAACTGAACTAGAAATTAAATAGAACTTAACTAGAACATTGACGGAACTAAACTAGAACCTGAACATAAACTGAACAAAAAACTTATTAACTTAAACTAGAAACTGAAATAAAACATGAACTAGAAATTTATTCAATTCATATTTATGGCGTCAAGGTAATGCAAGGAACTTCGTGGGACCAGAAGGTTTCCACATATTTTGAAATCAGTTCAGGCGACCTGAACTTACCGATTACAATAGAATTATTTGAAGCATGTATTGTCCAAAAATTTTCCCACATGCAGGAACAGACAAACAATGATCGGCGACATCTTGCAATACCAGTTGAAATGTATTTAGAAATAATGGTGGAGCAAAAGTTTTACCTCACCCGTCTTATAACCCAGACTCTGATTCGTTCTTCTGCCAATTGGAGAAACAACTGTCTTTTTTATTTCTTTCGTTGTTAATGCGACTTTTTTAATTAAAGCACAGCAGAATCTAATCAAATAATTCAATGTTTGTGAAATTACAAAAAAGGGCAGTACATCTTCTGGAAAAAAAGTCGAGAAAAATTTCCTAACATTATTTTGAAAATTGTAAACTTAATACAAAGAATTTAAAACTACATCACCTACATACATTCATATTAAATATCCTTGAAGAGCACATGAACATGAATTAAATTAAGTCAACTAACAAAAACTAAACGACGAATAAGAAATCATCACTATTTATAACTGCACATTCATTCGTTACATAAGTTTCCAGAACACCAAGTAAAAATAGTAAAAACAATCAAAAGAACTTAAATGAATTATAAAATTCAGACAAAAAAAAAAAATACAAAGTCATTTAACACAACTAGTAGACATACCGACATTTCTGTAGGCAAATACACACATACTGAAGTAAAACTTTTAAACAACCGGAAGTTGACATGTTGAAAAGAAAAGTTTACTCTCATTTTTTATCCTGTAATTTACAGATTAATAATCCTCTACAAGCAACCCGGGGCACAGATGACTTTTATAAGAATAAAAATTATGACGAAAATAAAAATATCTTTTAAACTTTTTTTCTGAATTAATTGGCTGGTGCTAACTTTTTTAGAGGCGAAAACGGAAATAATGCAAACAAAAAGGATTATTCAAGTAGGAAAAATTGGTCAGCTCCAATAAAACAAGTTTTAATGAAAAATGTTTAATATTATGGTTACATGAATAAAATGATTGTCAGCGGCAACCATGAAAATGTTAAATGGTTAAATATGTGCTTCATCAAGAGGCTACAACCATGTTATGATTGCCTTCGAACATGATATTGTTGGTATTACATTTTCTTCGTTTTCAAGGTCAATATGTTGTGCTTTTTAAGCACCCATACAATTTTTTTAAAAACAAATGTTTGGTATGGAACACATCTACAGGGAAGGCCACCAGAACTCGAATAGAACATAACACTGGAACAAAACTAAAAAAGAACAGGGGTCTAATCACCGTATTCGATACTATCATATCAAATAAACTATCGAATTGTTTTTCATACGATAGACACCGTATCGAATAAACTATCGAATTGCTTTGCATACGATAGACACCGACGTATGTGAAAACTCGATAAATGTAATGTTGAGTTACTCGATATCGAATGCTATTATTTCAAATTCAATACATTTCATTCGATATCGAGTTTCATGATACCAAAATTAATAATATCAATCAATTTTTTGTTTGAATTGGAAAAATAATTTTTTCTGTGTATTGATAAACTGACTTTTTTCTTGGTGGGATAAGGTAATTTTATTTTTACACTGGCTGTTTAGGCAAGATCATCAGGAAAGATTTAAGAAGAACTTAAGATATTATAAAGGGTGGTTAAATTTCAAGGGCCGATGATTTTGAATAAAACACAAACTATTTAGGAAATTATTGTAATTTTATTTTATTATGATATATTGGTATTACTCAATTATGTATGGAAGAAAATATCGGCCAAATGGGCGCCGCGACCACGGCGGCACACCTCCATCCGATGGTCCAAATTTTCGATGACCCTGAGGCATAATGGAGGTTCTATGCCGTTAATGTGCCGAATTATCTCATCCTTTAGCTCTTGAATTGTTGCTGGCTTATCGACGTACACCTTTTCTTTCAAATAACCCCAAAGAAAAAAGTCCAACGGTGTCAAATCACATGATCTTGGCGGCCAATTGACATCGCCATTACGTGAGATAACACGGCCATTGAATTTGCTGCGCAAAAGAGCCATTGTTTCGTTAGCTGTGTGCAAGTGGCACCCTCCTGCTGAAACCACATATCGTCCACATCCATATCTTCCAATTCGGGCCATAAAAAGTTCGTTATCATCTCACGATAGCGAACACCATTCACAGTAACTGCCTGACCGGCCTTATTTTGGAAAAAATACGGCCCGATGATGCCGCCAGCCCATAAACCGCACCAAACAGTCACTCTTTGTGGGTGCATTGGTTTTTCGACAATCACTCTTGGATTCTCATTCGCTCAAATGCGGCAATTCTGTTTATTGACGAATCCACTGAGGTGAAAATGTGCCTCATCACTGAAGATGATTTTCTTCGAAAATTGATCATCCACTGTTGCCATTTCTTGCCACCATTCTGCCCATTCACGACGTTTGGAATGGTCAAGAGGCTTTAGTTCTTGAGCCAATTGCACCTTGTAAGCGTGTAAATGCAAGTCTTTATGCATAATGTTCATCAACGACGAGCGTGAGAGGTGCAATTGTTGGGCACGACGACGAGTTGAGGTGGACGGCTCTTCAGCCACACTATCGCGAACAGCAGCAATATTTTCTGCAGTACGAGCTGTACGAGCATGCACTGGTGTTCGCACATCTTCTACAGACCCGGTTTGCTCGAATTCTTCCACGATTTTTGTGATTGTACGCACATTTGGACGATCAAATTGACCAAAAAAATCACGAAGTGCACGATATGCATTTTGATTTGAACGCCCATTTTCATAATAAGTCTGGATAACTTTAACACGTTGTTGGATTGTTCAAATTGAGTAAGTCTGAAATAGAGAAATGTCAAATAAAATTCGGGAAAAAACTTGGCGTTTAGGTGTGGTTGACATTCAACATCGGCCCTTACAATTTAACCACCCTTTACAAATAAAACTGTAAAGCGAATCGGAATTATAAGCAATCAAAAGTCTTACCCGTAATAAAATATCAAAGCTTAAACAAAACACCAACAACAAACAGTGAGCTTATCTTTTCTTACAACCCCGATTACAATTGGTTGATTTTTTGTCAACTCTAATTGTCGTTGTAAGGGGAAAACAAAAAGAAAAAACAAACATAAAAACAAATTACTTTATTTCATTGTTGCTAGTTCAGTTTTTGCACTGCCACTTGCATATTGGTTATCAAAGTTTTCCTTGGGAGTCAAAAAATGTTCATTAATAACCTAAGCATGAACTCAAGCTCTAACACAAGAAAAGAGTTATAATTGAGCTTTAATAGAATTACCGTAAAACAAAAATTTTGTAAACAAAAACTAACTTTTTCTTTATGTTTATTGACGGTATTTCATTTTTACCATCCTTAGGCCTTTTAAAAAATTATGTTTCTTCCCGTCATTGTAATTTTTTGTTCCTTCTTAACACAGGCTACAACTTGAAAGTACTTTAACATTTAAAAACTGTCTTTGTTTGAAAGAAAAATACTAATAATTAACATTTTTTAATTCTATTTGTTCTTGTCTTTCCTTTTCGTTTCCTGTTTATTTTCCTTTTTTAATTTCTTCTTTACTTTTCGCCAACTTTCAGCATATGGCTGGCTAATGAAGACATTATTTTTTTGTCGGGCTCAAAAAAAATACAATATATTCACTATAATTCACTGTTTCGTGTTAAGTTTAACGCTTTTCCTCATTTTCCTTTTCGATTTTCATTGTGCCGTTTTTTTATGCTCGCTCAGTTAAAAAGAAAATTAAATGAATTTTTAATTTACAAATGAATTTAATTAATTTTTTCTATAGACTTAATGCTGATGGTTTGATTCTATTTAGCATTTTTATTTTAATTTCTTCTTTTTCTGATTTCCGCCTTTTTTATGAGTTTGAAAATTTGAATATGTTTCACTTCATATTGTACTAGCTTTACCCGATGCGCTTCGCTTATTCTTATGAAATAAAATTAGCAAAAAAAAATTTTTTTTTTAAACAGCTCTCGTATATTTATAAAAAAAAAGCACAAAAATAACCAAGTTTAGACACTTTTATTGTAAACATTTTTCAGTTACAAAGAAATTTATATTAGAGGAGTTCAGTATTATTCTTGCAAAAGTGCAAATGCAAAATATCGTAGATCTTTAGTTAAAGCCAATAACAAGATACAAAATTCACAGAGTTTCCGTGATATATTTTTTTAAAGTGCTACGATATTTTGCATTTGATCTTTTGCAAGCCTAAAACTCAACTCCGCTATTGTAGTTTAATTGAAGCTGCAATTATTGACAGATGTCTTGTTTAGATAACAAAACTTTTTGTTCCAAATTTTGAAACTTTTTCCCGTTCGCCAGATATAAGTAAATGTATGTTAACTTTGTGTAGGAGGTGCCACGCCTACTTTTCTAGTTAAGCCCACTCTTTGACAGATGTAAAGTATTAATATCCAAGCTTTTTGTATAAAATTTAAATTTAAATCGATTGAAATGTTTGAATTGAAACAAAAATGCCACATATTGAAACAAACAGCTGTTTTCCTCACTAAACTGTGTCAGTTACTTTCTTTTGGCGAGAACTAGCTGTCACGTAAGGAAATTACCCGCCAATTTACTGAAAAAGTGTGTCTGTAACATTTTTGGGAGAAAAGTTACCGCTTTGAACTTTTAAATAAACTCACGAATAAAAATGTGGCGAAAAAGAATTTTAAGTTCAAAAAACAATTGAAAATGCAAAATACAAAGAATAATAGAATATTTTGTTCTTGGCACATTTTTTTATTGTTTAATTATTTTGCTTTTAAAATTTTTATAAAATATAGGAATGTTTTGAAAGATCGTTGGCAAACAACAAGCATTAAAGTCGCAGTTTATATTATTTGTTCATTAAAATATTAAAATTTTAGTAAATTTTGGTCGCCGTTAACGAAATGTGTGACTGGCGTTTTCAACACCTGCAATGTCACATCGGGTTCGAGTACAATGTTGTGACATTTACAACGTAACGACGTAATCTCGTATGATAGTTTTCGACATGAATTACAGACACACTTTTCGAGAAACGATGGCATGTTTTGTTCCACATCTTTTCGATGCGAGAAGGAAGATCTCACTAAAGTTACAGAGCATTGATACAGGTATATAGAAATCTGTATTGTCTTTGTATGGAAGTGCCACGCTCACTTCTTCAATCGTGCTCACATTTGACAAAAGTTTTTTATTAAAACCAAACTATTTGGAAGCTTTAACTGTAACGTTCTCCAGATACATATACTGTAATATACTATCCATAATCTTTGTGTGTGAAGTGCCACGCCCACTTTTTAATCCAGCTCACTTATAAAAAATGTTTTTTACTGTTAACCAAGATTTTTGTAGCAAATTTGAATGTTTTAACTGTAACCGTTTTCTTTTTGACTTTGTATGGGAGGTACCATGCCCACTTCTTTAATCCAGCCCACATTTTGACAAATGTTGTTCATTGATATCCAAAGTATGAATTTGTTCCATTTTTAGAAACTTTAACTGATCCGAAATTAAATACTTTCATTGCTACCGTTTTCCAGATATATAGATTTCTGTAGTTGTTTGCAAGGTGCTACGCCCACTGCCTTAATCCTGCCCACTTTCTAACATACTCTTTTTTTATTGATAACCAAACAGTTTGTTCCGAATTCCGAAACTTTGAATGTAACCCTTCTCTAGATATACACTAACTTGTATTGTCTTTGCAAGATCATGCTACTCCCACTTAAATGTTATATAATGTTAAACTGTGAACATTGTAGTAAAATTGGTTCACTAGTAACACACATCCACACAAGCAGACAAACGCATTTTCATTTTTATATAGGAGATACATATATGTAGATTAATAATGTACAAGTTAAATGAGTAATGAAGGAGGATAATTAAGCAAAGAAACATCTGAAAAAGAAGTCGGGAAAAAATAATGATGATTAAAAATGTGTGAAAAAGGTTTAATTTATTTTAGGTCTTAGGCAACTTAACGAGGGAGGGGAGGAGAAGTAAAAAAATTTTAAGGCGATTTGATTTAGGAAGCACAATTATTTTAAAAACATGTTAAGCACCACCATTTAAACCTTCAATAATTTTCAAATGTAGTATTAATTTTTAACTTTGCTTGAATTTTAAATATTTGTTTTTTTTAATTAATCGCCCTTGCTGACTATAGATCCAAAAAAGTATTTGATTCCATCTCCTTTTTCTAATAATTAATAATGCTTCGCATGCTTTCATTTATTTTTTTCTAAAAAAAAAAACTGAGCAACCAATTTCAAATACTTTGGCCGTACTAATATTTTATGCAAATTTCAAATCTCTTGCATATTTTAAGGCTAAAAACAAAGGATTATAATTACCTTTAAACAAAGAGTGAAAAAAGAGGCTAAAGATTTTTGCTTTTTCAAAAGAATAACAACACTTTGTTGAACATTTAACACCTTTTTTTTAATAATTTAAAAGTATTCGCATGTATGTAATTAGGTCGAGTATTTAAAACCATAGCCTACATTTAAGCGCCTTAAAAGCTACACTAAATAACGCATACATTTCAGCTTTCAACAATTATGTAAATTTTTTGCGCTCATACACAGTTCCATTGAAATAACAAACAGAATTCGTTGTCAGAATAATAAAAACACGAAATGAAAATGAAAAGAAAAACATGTGTTAAGCTTCATCCGGTTTCTATGTATGTCATATTTAACACTTAAGCATGTTTTTACAAAAATGTATTGTTTTTCTTACAACAATATTGAAAAAAGTCGATTTTGTTCAAAGATGTGCTATCGTATGTATATAAAAGAAGGAAAAATAAATGGGCTACATGCCGTAAGTTGTTATTAGTTCTTAAAACTCTAAGGTCTAATAAATCTGTGCAAGTTAAACTCTCTTTTTGGCTTAAAATGTGTTTAAACCAGAAAATCTATCATTCATTTAAACCATCTCTAAACGCATAAAATTGGACGTTTAAACTACCAATACAGACCATTTATTGTAGTGCTGACACATTATTATTGTTTACACTACATGTAAATTTAAGTTTAGTTCAACTAAACCAACGTATAAACATTCATCGATTTATTAGCCATAAGAATGCTAATCCATCATAAAAGTGAACCAAATTTAAACTATGATTTGAGTTGGATCCATAAATTTTATGTAGTCTTTAAATAACGAACTTAACATAAAATAGAACAAAGGTCTTAGGAGAGTTTGGACTAGAAGTTAAGCTGTAAACAAATAACCGGAACAGAATCTTAATTAAAATCTTAATAAAGAATTAAACAGAAATTTAATTAAAAAAGAAACTATTCTACGCAAAAAATTACATACGATTTTTATCAAAACTTAATTTTAACTTTAAATTAAACTTCAAATGAACTATAATATAAACTGAACAAAAGTTGGAGCAAGAATCTACAAGAAAATCTGACATAAAACGGCAATTAAAGCCTGGACTAGAACCTTAAATAAAATTCAAACTGAAAAATCATCTGAAATAGTTTCTTACAGAACAAAAAACTCAATCTCCAAACCAAAACCAGATTCTTAACTGGAATTTTATTAGAATAATTAAAATATGAACAAAAGGCAGAACAAAAAAAAACTAAGTTAGTAGTGAAACAGACCAGGGTCTGGTAGGAATTGAACAGGCAACACGAGCTTAAACCTAAACAAACTAGTGCCCAAACCAGACTCTAAACTAAATAAGAATAATTAAAATATGAATAAAAGGCAAAACAATCTGCAAAATTCCGAAGTAGAAAGTGAACAACAAAACTAAGTTAGTAGTGTAGAGAAGAGTGAAATAAAATAGGATGTCTTGAAGGAATCAAACCCGAAACCCGATCTATAACCTGAATCTCAACACTATTAAATAACGGAAACAGATCAGAACCGAAATCTTAACAAAATCTTAAATACAATATGAACTACATCCTCAATTAAAATCTAACCGAGAACTTGATCTTAAACCTGTACCCATGTTCTGTAACTTTAGTGAGAACTTTTTGCATCGTAAAGATGTGAAACAAAATATTCCACCGTTTCTCGAAAAGTGAGAGAAATGTGTGTCTGTAACTCATGTCGAAAACTATCAAAAGAGATTACGTCGTTGCGTTATAAATGTCATAATATTGCACTCGAAGCCGATTTGACATTGCAGATGTTCAGAACGCCAGTAACACACACCGTTGACGGCAACCGTTGCCTATACCAAATTGTGTAAAGAGCAACTTTAATGTTTGTTGTTTGCAAACGAGCTTTGAAGACATTCGTATATATTATTAAAATGTTAAAAGCAAAATAATAGAACAATGAAAAATGTGCCAAGAACAAAATATTATTATTATTATTCTTTGCATTTTGCATTATTAATTGTTTTTTAGTGTTGAAATTTTTTCTCGCCCCATTTTTATTCGTGAGTTTATTTGACAGTTCAAAGCGGGAACTTTTCTCACCAAAATGTTACAGACACACTTTTTCTGTAAATTGGCGAGTAATTTTCTTACTTGACAGCTTGTACTCGCCAAAAATAGTTACAGACACAGTTAAATGAGAAAAACAGCTGTTTGTTTCAATTTATGGCATTTTTGTTTCATTTTACACATCTCAATCGAAAACTTTCTCGAACATGGGCACTGATTATGAAAATGCATGTAATATTTCGTAGGAAGTGTAAGCACTACACAGCGAATTCTCCCTCACATAACTGCTTGAAACTCAACCAGCACGGAACTAGATTAAGATGCCTCCGGGGGTGTGCTTTAACCATCAAGGCGTGTAGTGAAGCATCTTGAGAATTTTCTTCCTTTTAATTTTACATCCACAGAAAAAAATGTTTGCGCCGGTAAAAGAATTAATCAAAAGTAAAATCAGTTTTAATTGAATATATAATCAGGTTAATTAAACATTAAATCAAGTGAATTAAACGAAAAATTGAAATATTGTCAATTAAACATTTAAAACACTTGATTAAAAGTTTAATTCACCTGATTAAATATTTAATTAAAACTGATTTCATTTTTGATTAATTCTTTTACTGGGGCAAAAAATTTTTTCTGTGTCCACTGGGGAAAACAAAGTCCGAAAGGATTCAAAAATGACCGCATCTCTGCCAACAGGAACTTACATAGTGAAGCCGTCAAGCAAAATCGGAAGAATTTTGTTCTTTTCTACGCTAGTGTCGTACTACCATGAAAGTCTTTCTTAGGTATGTTTAATTGTTATATAAAAGAAGCATGACATTTATATTGTGCAGATATCTTTCCTCAGATTTTGAAAATCTATGGCAAACTCAGGTCAAGTCAGCCTGGTTTTCGGCAAAAAAGTCAAGATGTCCGGCCTCCTAATGTCTTCGTGATTTCTTGACACGCCACCGGTCTGACTATTGGTTGAGGCCTCCTGAAGCGGACTCTCTTTGTAAAGCAATAAATTTCGCCAAAAAAAGATTCCTTTTACGTTGTGAGAATTTTACTTGGAAGAAGTTGGTTTTGGCTTGGAGATTACTACTCTACACAGAAAAAATATATGAAGAAAAGTTTTAACAACATAGTTTGTTGAAAACAAAATTTTACGTCAACAAACTTTTTATTTGTGTCAATGAAAAAATTTATCAAAATTGCACTTTGCAAAATATAACTCAATAAAACATGTTTAATAATGAAATAATTAAATATTTCTTCATATTCAATAAAAAAAAAATATTTCAATCAAAGTAAAGACAGTATTTTGACAACTCATGTCCATATTTTTAATAGATTTATTAGTGTGTGAGTGTTTGGAATTGTCATTCGCTTTACAGTTTTATTTGCATAATAACTTAAATTTTTCCAAAGTCTTTGGAAAAAGGTTTGCAACCAGCGTAATGCGCATAGGAACTAGCTTATCCCCCCCCGCCCACAATAAATTTAAGTGTATTGATCAAAGAATAAAAACTGGGAATTCAGCACATCATAATTAATAAATAAATAATTTTGATATGTAGTCAACATTTCCGACAATTTTTTTTTGTTAAAAAAACTATATTGGGCAACAACTTTTTTTATTGACTCAATAAACTTGGTTGTTGAATAAAAGTTCAAACTTTCTTATTAACCCTACGGTCAATAACCAACAAAATATACGTTAGTCAATAACCGGGTACCCCGGTACCCCTTTGTAGATTTTTGCACTTTTACATTAAACAATATTGTTTTTCGTCCAATCACATATTGATAGTGTTGCAGAATAAGCCAATAATTATTTTCCGTATATAAAAATAATCAAATTATGTACATTTTTGTTTTAAATCGCTACGATTCACTTTGTCTACTGTCTCAAAGCTATTTGTAGCTACCAAAAGAAGTCGCTAAAGTAAACGCATAGTAATTTTTTTGTTCTTCTTTGCTTACAGAGCTTTGTTAAAATTTGTATAGCTTTTAAATACTTAAAGCATTTGCTTGTTGCTCATACATATGCATGTAGGTCGTTTTATAGAAGTATAGCTACTACACTTGTAAGTATAATAAAGAAATAATTGAGAGAGTTTCAGCAGAACATTGTGTAGTGTTTCTGGAGTTTTAATTTAAAATAAGGTAAGAATGTCGCGTAAAGTGAAGTTTCTATCATAAAGCCAAACATTTATCAGATGAAAAAAAGCTAAATATAACTGATCTATTTTTGACGATATCGCGGATGATAAACAGTTGTCTAAAGGAGTAGACGGTGAAACACCATATACTGGAAATATAATCTGTCTAATGCTGATATTTACGATGAGTCTTCAGTTGAAAGTTATGCCGAAGTAAATATTGTGCCTTGTGGTAAAAGCACAATTTGTTGTCCCATCAAAACTAGAAGTCTTAATATTCTACGGCAACGTTGTGGGCCTGCACGATCAACGGAATTGCTTTCAAAAGCTTAAACTTGAGAGTAATTATGGTGGACATAATAGTGCGTCAGACAAACAAAAAAGCAGATGCCACATATGCAGTATATATTGGAACTAACCCAACAAAACCACGACTTAATTGGAAATATGTAACAGTAAATGAAATTAATTTATGCCTTTACTGGCATTTTAATAATGAAAGGTGCAAATAATTAATTTAATGATAATACAAATGATTTATGTGCCATCACATCTTATTCTCTGTGTCGAGTAACAATGGCCATTACCAGATTCTTGTCACTGCGACGTTTTATACGGTTTGACGATGTAAACATCCAGTGAATGCGAATGCGAATCAGCCAAATTAGGAATTAAAGTATTGTGGATTTGTGATGCAGAAAACTCCTATCCGGTCAATGACCAACTATATACCGGGAAATCACCAATGGGTCGGGAGATACGACAAGAAAAAAGAGTGGTTAGGGATCCATCAGGTCCGTTCCATGAAAGTTGGTGCACCATCGCAATAGATAATTTTTTACCACTCTTGATTTAGCGGAACATTCCAATTAGTCGCCACTATTCATCACTATCTGCTATTAAATGTTGTCAACGCAAGCCGATGCCCACAAATATAACATTTGAACAATAAAAAAGTTGTTAAAAAACAAATTTATATGTTTTATCGGTCAAATTCAAAATAACCGTGGTCATTTGTAAGGAAAAACAAAACAAACTTGTAGGGGTACCGCGGTACCCGGTCATTGTCGAATGTTAAACGGCTTAAAACAAAGATCTGGCTATATATATACATATTTTTTTTCTTTTATAATGTTTTTTAAGTCCTAAATAGGTGACAAACAGGCTGAAAAAGGCAAGATCAGCCTTTGGCCGCTTGAATAGAACTTGGCGGTCACCCCAAATCTCGAAGAAGACAAAGATTCGAATATTTAACGCATGTGTGAAATCTACTCTTCTGTACGGTAGCGAAACCTGGCTGATGACAAGCGTCATAGCACAGAGACTACAGGTCTTTATAAATAAATGCCTGCGAATAATTTGTCGCATCTTTTGGCCGAACACAATAACCAATGCCGATCTTTGGAGATTGACGAACGAGGTACCTGTAAATTGCCAAATAACAAAAAGAAAGTGGAAATGGATAGGGCACACATTAAGAAAGCCAAACGGTAGCATCACGAGGACTGCTTTAGAATGGAATCCTCAAGGCAGCCGACGCCCCGGTCGTCCAAAGAACTCTTGGCGCAGAACACTTAACCAAGAACTTAAAATATTAAATAAAACTTTTGATGAAATTAAACTTATATGTAACGATAGATTAAGTTGGAATAATCTTGTAGAAGCCCTATGTTCCCAAGTGGAATGAATAAAGGAAAAAAAAAAAAATAGTGACGATTTGGAGTTTCATCGCCACATCTTCATTTTTAAGTTGAAAAAGTTACCCGGTTATTGACCGTAGGGTTAATACCGCAAAAATTGCCATCGGAAATAATTCAAAAAATTTTTTATCAAATATGCGATTTTCGTATTCAAATATAAAAATTATTATTTTCTGTGTAATAAACACAGAATAAAATAAAAATTGATTTCAATTAAAAAATTTGTGATATTAGTTAAAAAATTAATTAAATTTGCACCAGTAAACAAATTAATAGTATCAATTAAACCAGTTAATAGTATTAATCAAACGTTTAATTTACTTGATTAAACGTTTAATTCACTTGATTAAATTTTTAATTAAAACTGATTTTATTTTTGATTAATTCTTTAATTGGTGAAAAATTTTGGAGAATTTTTTCTGTGAATACTTTCTGTGTGGTGGTAAAAAGTGATGATGGTTTTGGTGAAGATTTAGTAGACTGTTTCAGTAGAAAGTAGGGCGAGACTGTCGATATATCCCAAGATAGTGTCGAATTGGTGTCGTACGAAGGTGAGTTTGGATGGTGGGTGAGACTTGGAGTTTGAAGAATTAGTAGTGTGTCTAAGCAGAGAGTAGGGTCGGGACTGTCTGTACTGCCTAAGACAGTATCGATGTGGAATCGAAAAGGGGATAAAAGGTTAAGGTGCATGTTGGATTGGATGAAGGGTAAGACTTGGATTTTGGAGTGATGAAAAGGCGAGAGCCTGGAAAATGATGTTTATTGAAAAAGAGTGCTTTTCTCAAGGAAATTTTCCATATGCGATCACGTGGTAGCTGTTGTAAAAGCCCAAAGATCGCGGGGAGTGCTGTTTCTGAATTATAATGAGAGTTTTCTACTTATGGAGGGTTCGTGTTCTTAGGGCGCTTCACCTCTATGTGATATTGCAATTCGAGAGATGCTGCTGCCTTTTCCTTAAGCAGCGGAAATAAGATAGCTCCAGCTCCTAAACAAGGGATCGGATAATAAACTTAATTGATACCTGTGTGTGTTAGCCGAGCATGCAAGGGGGCGGTTGGTAAATGCATCGTTTGTTACCCATTAGCTAAGACCCATCATGCGATAAGACCATATGTCAGGTAAATCAATGACTAGATAGAGAATTAAAGTATAGGAGAGCTCCAATCCAACTAGCACTGACCTAGATGCAAACAAAAACTAAACTAGATCGAGAATTGAAGTAGAACCTAACTAGAAACGAACTAAACTGAACCAGAACATAATTAAAACTAAACTACAATTGATTTAAAACTGACGTAAAGCTGAACTATAAGTTAATTAAAACTGAGCGAGAGCTTTACTAGATTTAACTGGAACGAAACCAGAACCGAAATAGTACTAAGCTAAAATTGATTTAAAACTGACGTCACACTAAACTAGAAAATAATTAAAACCGAACTACAGCTTTACGATATCCAAACTAGAATGGAATTAGAGCTGAACTAGAATATAATTACAAAGAATATATTTTTTATATTATTTTATCGCCATAAACAATACATCTTATGTTTTTCATGCAACTTTGTGTAAAAATATTTTTTTTTTTTGTAAAGTTTTACCATTAGTAATTTATTAAATGTAAGCGCCGTACCTGAACTGAATTAAAGTTAAACTTTTACATGAGTAGAAGCAACGTTCTATGTGTATTTTATATTTGCAATGATTCATTTTTAAGTGTAAAGTGTAGTGCGGTTAAATTATGCTTCATGTGTATGTGTATGAATGTGAGTAGTACGTACAAGTGTTTGCTTATGTAGGCCACATAAACATCATACGAAAATAAGTTTCAGGGACACACTAAAAACTCATAACCTAGTTTAAGCTTTTTGAAGAGACTTCTTCATTTCACCTACATACCGAAAGTCGTGTATGAACATCTGCACGGTACAATTTTCTCTCAGAAACAACAGCATTTTATATACCATCTACTGCAAAAGTAAAGAAAAAAAAAGACATTAACTGACACATGTTTTAATAATAACATTCATGTTGTGTTGGTGTTGGTGTTGGTGCATAGTTAAAAGATAGAAATTGTTTTATTGGCTAGGAGGGAAAGTGATTTCTGAAATATTACAAAATTGTTGAAAACATTTAGCTGTACCCATGTTCTGTAACTTTAGTGAGAACTACTCGTTTTGAAAAGATGTGTAACAAAATATTTCATCGTTTCTCGAAATGTGAGAAAAAAGTGTGTCTGTAACTCATGTCGAAAACTATCAAAAGAGATTACGTCGTTACGTTATAAATGTCATAGCATTTTACTCGAAGTAGATGTCACATTGCAGAGAACGCCATTCACACATTTCGTTGACGGCGATCAAAATTTAACAAAATTGAAACATTTTAAATGACGGCGGCGAAAATACAGCGTCCGCTAAACTAAATAATGTAAATGCGACTTAAATGTTTGTTGTTTGCAAATGAGCTTTGAAAAAAATTCGTTTTTATTATAAAAACGTTAAAAGTAAAATAATTAAACAATGAAAAAATGTGCACAGAAAAAATTAAAAATTGATTTCAATTAAAAAATTTGTGATATTAATTAAAAAATTAATTAAATTTGCACCAGTAAACAAATTAATAGTATCAATTAAACCAGTTAATAGTATTAATTAACGTTTAATTTACTTGATTAAACGTTTAATTCACTTGATTAAATTTTTATTTAAAACTGATTTTATTTTTGATTAATGCTTTAATTGGTGAAAAATGTTGGAGAATTTTTTCTGTGTGCCAAGAACAAAATATTATTATAATTATTCTTTGCATATTGCATTTTTAATTGTTTTTTAGTGTTAAAATTTTTTCTCACCCCGTTTTTATTCGTGAGTTTATTTGACAGTTCAAAGCAGGAACTTTTTCATAAAAACTTTACAGACACACTTTTTCTGTAAATTGGCGAGTAGTTTTCTTACGTGACAGCTAGTACTCGCCAAAAAAAAAAGTTACAGATACAGTTTAGTGAGAAAAACAGTTGTTGTTTCATTTCACACATTTCAATCGAAAACATTGTCGACGCGAGGGTTACAGAACATGGGCACTGACTTGTTTTAATAAAACAAAATATTGTTGATCGAATTCGCGCTTTACTAAGACAATGACTTTTATCTCAACCCAATAATACCTCCTGTATACATAACACTCCACATTTTATACACTCACTTATACACCAGCACATGGTTTAGAGAGTGTACGATGCCAGATGACTACAATACATGTATTGTTAAAATGTTTATATTGTTGTTGCAACATATAGTTGTATTTACTAAAGCCCTGCACGAATGCATTTGAAAGCCGTTTCGAATCATTCGTTTGTTTTTCAACTCGTGATTGTCGATTGCATTTTGCTAACGAATCAAACTCTGTATTGTGAAAAACACATAAAGCACGAAAAGAATATAAACACACAAATGCAAATGAATTTAAATTTGTGTGTTATAAACGACCAAATACGAAGTGTAAAGAGCACGAAATTTACTCCATGAAACAACGAATCAAACGAATAACACAAACTACACCAACTCAAACGAATCGCACGAATCAAACGAATCAAACGATTCAAACCAAACAACAGTTACAAAATAGATGATAAGAATTATCTTTTTTTTATTATTAGGTATGACTAGTAAATTTGTATTGAGCAAAAAAAAACAAATGAAGATGCAAGATATTTTTATACAATGTTTAAGTTTTTATTTTAAATTATTTTATTCAAAAGTTACAAAAATATATTTTGAAATATTTTATTAAAAGTAAAAAAGAAATGAAAAGCTAAATTCAATTAATTGCAAAATTAAGATAAAAATAATATAATGAGCAAAATGGTTTAAAATATATATTAATTTGTACAGTTTAAAAGTTCATTTTGTATTTCAGTTGCTTCTATATTTGAATGAAGAAACATTATGGCATTTATAGAATCACCGTTTGAAGCAATGCTGCATCTTTTTTCAGAAATCAAATTCCGAGCTACTGAAAAAACTCTCTCTGAAGCTGCACTACTAGCAGGTGTTGCTAATATTTTACAGCTCACTTTGTAGAGAAGTGGAAATTCATTTTGATGTAAGTTCCACCATTGCAAAATGTTGAAATCTTCATTAATACTAACATTTAAGCTTTCATACATTAGCAATTCATTGGATACTGCATCAAGTTGTGTAGTATTTTCAGTCGGTGGTAAAAAATCAGAATATAATTCTATGAGATGGCTAGATATTGCTGTTTCACTTTCAAATCGATTTTCTGATTCATGTTGCTCTTGAAAGTGTTTTCTCATAATGTGCATGCATTTGTCTTTAATCGTGAATTTTTCTTCTTCACTAAATTGAACTAATTTGTTTAATGGAGGGAAAAGAAAAACAGCAATTTTATGGTAAATAGTTAGATTCCGAATTACTATGGAATCTATCAAAATTGCTAATTTTTCTTTAAACTCTTTAGTAATTTCTAAGTCGTTGATATCAGCATTGCATTTTTTCTTTAAGCGATGGATATAAATATAAACAAGGTGTATTGTCGGATACTTTTCCCCTTCTAACTTTTTTAAAGTTTCTTCGAAAGGTTCCAAAACTTTAATCAAAGCTGTTATATGGTTCAAATGAATATTATTCATTCTATTGAGCTCGTTTTTTTGTTGCAAAAGTTTAACTATTTCGGACCAATTTTTTTCAACAGAAACAAATAAATAGTAAATTGAATTCCAGCGGGTGGGTGAAAAGCTTTTAAGGGTTGTTTGTAAATTTACATTAAGACCAGAAATTTTAAAATATTTTACGAGTTTAGTACATAAACTACATAATTCTGAAACAGCAGCTACTTCTTTCATAGCTTTTTGAATAGTATTGTGCAGTAAATGGTCAATGCAAAATATGTGGTTATTGTTCCGAAAGGCAGCGACCATGTTTGCTCCTCGATCTGTGACAATAATGGCTTTGTCATCCAGATCTAAATCGAACTCATTAAGTATTTTTATTACCTTTCGACTGATATTATCATCTAAACATATATATATATCAAAGTTTATAATAAACCTATTTATAAATATATATTATCAAATAAATAAATATTACTTGTACATTGTTCACCATCCATAGAATTAATGCCAAGAAGTCTACTAAACATATGTCCATCTTTTATGTAGTGAATGGTCACAGCTATATATGTTCTTCTAATAAAGTTATCGGTCCAAAGGTCTGATGTAAGACCAAAACCAACACTCTTCACAGAATTAATGTCAGTCTTTATTTTTTCAAAATGTTTATTGTAAACATTCATTATATTTCGGGAAATTGTTGTTGAATGTGGCAAAAGACTTCGAACATCTACATGTTCGCCGAAATTTGCGCCAACCGATAGAAGAAACTTTGCAACTTTGTGAAAGCCAGTATCTTCTACTAGTTGGAATGGTCTGCAGTTCTCCACAATCCATTCTGTAAATATCAGAGTTCCATTTTGTTTTGTCCCTGCATTTACTTCTACTTTTTTGATGTTCTTATTATTAGATGTCAAATAACATTTATGTCGAACTAAATTAGATGTAGTTGCTCCATTATATTTATAAACATTTAAACATTTTCTGCAAGCAACAACGTCCTTTATTTCTTCCTCTGACATATTTTCAACTTTTCCGAATACTTCCCACACCTTACTTCTTCCTCTTTTTGAGCTTATTTTTAACTCGCCTCTTACAATTGAATTTCTAATAACAGGCGTACTTAATGAAGTATTTGAGATACTTGGGGAAGGATTTGAATTAAATGAATCGTTTGCTGACATCTATTTTAAATATGTTTGTATACATATGTATGTATGTACATAAATATAAAGAAAAATAAACGAATTAATAAAACTAGGTAGATAAATGTAGACAAAAAATTTAAAAAAATTAAATTTAAATAAGCCAAATATTTTTAACACTAAAAAAGTATTACGTATGGAGGTATGGATGTATATTAAATTACCTTTTCCTAATTTCTTTTTCCACTTTTGTGCATAGAAATGCATTTCCCTGGTCTATTTATTCAAAAAAAAAATAATCTAAATGAGAATTATAACGTGAAAAAGTTATTTTAGTAAACAGTTAGGATATTCATAGTGATAAGTAAAATAGTAATGGTATTCACGGTGTTGGGTTACTTATACTTCAAACATCTATGCATACATTTTAATTATATCATAACATTTTACAAAATACCAAATGCGCACCTGAGTTTGCCTGCAAAAATGTATAAAGTCATTATAACAGGTCAAAGTTTCGTTAAATAGTTACCATAAATAGGTAAGGTTAACTCTTTGGGCTCGGTCATATAATTGTAGCATAAAAAGTATGCAGTAAAAATAGTGCGAAACAATAAAGTTTCATTAATACATCAATGAAACACATCTTTCTACCCAAACATGTTACCTACTGTCACATTTGCTATTATGTATATAGGTTATTTACACTTAAATTGTAGCAAAACAATCCTTTTTTTAACTTGTTTTTTTTTACTTACTTAAGAAAAGTGTTTTCTAAGAAAAAATAGCCGAACCGACGCGATTGGTACAGAAACCAAAATATTTTTACAAGCACAAAATACCAACAAATTCTTGTGGCTATTTTTTTCTTAATAATTTCTGTATTTAGGTACGTCTTTTTATCGTAGGAAAAAGGAACCCTTTTACAGGTATCAAAGAATTTTTTTTTTGTCATCATAAAGTTTTTTTCTGTCAAGATGAAGCAAAATAACATAGCATCCGCTAGACATGTAACTTGTCGAAGTCACATCGACGACTGAATTGATGATCATAAAAATATGTGTTAGTAGTGGTACGCACAACTGGGCAAAGAAATGGAATTCCCTGTTATAGAGTCTATAGACTCACAATTGTTGTGTGTTATGTTTTGTTTCACATCGAATCATACATTGAGTTGATTTGTTTTTTAAAATCAAACTACTGCTTAACAACGAGTTGTTTGAAACGAGCTACTGTTAAAAGTTGATTCGGTTTTTCATTGTGTATCATTCGAATTGATTTTAAAAAAAGAACTCAGTATTTGACACAACAATGAGTTGGTGTGGAGAAATGTGAAAAAGAAACGAATGCATTCGTGCAGGGCTTTAGTATTTACTGCAGTTGTTGTTTTTATTGCTACCAAAAACCCACAAGCACACATATACTAAAATTTTCAAAATTAAAATAAATAAAAGATTGTATTCGCCCCTAAAAAGCAGCCAAAAAAAGGTTTCAGTTTTCTTTTTTGCACAATGTCACTTTTCTTTTTTCTGTTTTCTTTATTTTTCATCATCATGTGTATGCAACAATGCGAAAAAATAACAAAACAAAAACTGTTGTATATTTTTTAGGTTGTTCTATACATTTTGTTTTGTTTTGCTTCGTTTGTTTTTCATTTTTTTTTTTATTTGTCTTATTTATAATATGTATTACAATAACATAAATATTCAGCAAATGTTGCGTGAAATACAAAAACGAAAATATGAGAGGGAAAATAGAATTTACTTTACGAGGGTTGTGACTGTAAAAATGTCGTTTTAATATTTCAAAATATTTTGAATACGATTGCAGCATGGAAAATATTAAATTGAATTTCAAGGAAATGAAGAATTTTATATTTTCAAATAAACGTTATTAAAACGAAACTGAACAAGGAATAATCTAGCACTAACTCAGCTTTAACCTAGATACAAATTTGGGATGCAATTTTAAATATATTGCCCAAGCCAAAATCCGAACTATGTATAACCTGAACAAGATTTATATCCATCAACCGGTAGCTAAACTTAATATAATTGGTACTAAATTTCTCACTTGAATTAAAAATAGATTCTGGAGAAGTATCAAAACCGAATTTAAAAGTAGAAATCTAAACCAAAGTCATGAATGGAATCTAGGGCAGGGTTTTTGGGAAGTGGATTAAGCTCAACCCTTCGTCTTACACATGAGTCTGGAAAGACATTTTTTAATTTGAAATGTCATTTTAATATAGTTAACATTCGGTTAGAGACTTGAAATTTCAGGTACCCTTCTAGAATTGGGTTGGCTATAAACATTTAATAAAGATATCCTTGAAAGGATATAGAAAAAACTTACTTTGAAGCAATACATTTTTGATGTAAAAAGCGCTTTATTCAACGTATATTAAAACTGGTGAGTAAAGCTATCAGCAATTTTTTTATGAGTTATTTTTTAGTATTCTCCCTTACAAACCGGCTTCGTAGAAGGGGAATGCCGTGGCAATGGAAAATTTAAAAAATTGTTAAGAGTTCCTTCACTTACTTTAATGCGTCTGTCTATGAGTTTTTGCGTAGCGCATAATTGTGCGCTTATTATACCCTTCACCTCAGGTGGCAAATAGGGTATATATAAGTTTCTCATTCCATTTGTAATTTCTATAATATTTATGTTAGACCCTGTAAAGTATATATATTCTGGGTCCTTATGAGGGGCGAAGTTGATTTTACGATGTCCGTCTGTCCGTTGATATCGGTTTTCCGAAGATCGCATATATGATGGGGGCCAGGTTATTATACATTTATGTCACATATGGTCCGAAATTGTTTGCTATTGAAATTCAGCAAGATTGGCTGAGATATGAGTAAAAAACCACGACTGCCTCAAATTTTTTCCTTTAAAGGTCCAATTAGACGTGGCATTACCATACCAACACTGTATTACCAAAACGCCATAAACATACGATACAAACCAATTCAATTTTGGTTTCTACGGTCATACAGTGGCTTTGGTAATACAGTGTTGGTAATGTGGTTTTTTTGTTGTTGTTTTTTTATACCCTTCACTACAAGTGGTGGATTTTATTTGTAATGTGTTTAATTTTACGTATACACATACACATTAATGCATGTATGTTATATGCCGCTCAAAGAAAGAAACAAACTCATAGACTCAATATATTTCAATGTAACGCTTCTTTAGTAAAAGTTCGTAGCCGAGACTGATGATATTGCCAGTTCGAATCCCAAAAAGAATTTTTTTTCATTTTTTTTTTTTTTTTTATTTATTTTTTTATGTTCTTAAAAACGACTTTAAAATTATAAAACGAATTTCAAAAGAGGAAACGGGCTTAGGTACATATATAAATTTTTTGTTTTTTTATATTCTTCGGCATGACAAAATTAAAAGTTGGCGTGGCTGAATTAATATTTATTTATTCCTATCTATAACTTTTTGTTCTTATCTCATCATGGTGAAGGGTACATAAGATTCGGCATAGCCGAATATAGCACTCTTACTTGTTTTTTTAAATGTATCATTAGTGCTTCGCAAAATGATAAAATTTTTCATTGGGTAGTAACTTAAGTAACTCGTGTTAATATTTTTTACATAGCGGACGCTAATGGCTGAGAATGTGAAAAATCTGCTGGGGAAAATTTTGAAATTCAACCGTTCGCAGCTGAACAGAAAAGTAATGTGTATTTCGTTCAAAATAAGAACTATTCATCTAATTGGATCATAAAAACCAATAAATATTGTGATTCGCAGGATGATTAAGTAGATTTGCGGCATAATAGTCAACAAAACTCTGCCGATGATCATTTCTATGGTTAAGATGGAACAAAATCGAATAAGCAGTACGCAGATGTTGGTAAATGCTGCGTCATAATAATATGCGGTATTTAAGTGATTTTGCACATCAAATATCGCATTTATAATCAATATGAAACCTGTGATGTCGATACAAAACCAAAAGTTAAGGAAGGCTTGATCTCGAGTAAATTAGATGCATTAATCGCAATTTTGGTGTTAGAAATTAAATAAAAACACACCTCCCACAATTCGCATAAATTTACATTCAAAACCACTTCCGTTTTATTTCACGTACGATATGCACCTATTTTGCTCGATATTTTTGAAAACAAGGTTCCGAATGTGTTTTTTTTTTTCAAATAAAACACCGTCTAAATGAAACATAATGATCAATCAAATTAACAGTTACTGAAGGCGTACAAGTGTCACGTACGAACACATGGAAATGTCCATCTAAGGATCAACTGGAAACCAAACTAGATTTTCACACTAGAGTCTGCAGTAAATTTTAACATAAAATATATTCTGAAACTTTTAGAAAATATTAAGCTTAAGTCTGAATAAGAATAAAAGCAAGGATCTAAACCTACAGCTGTACTAAAGTAATAAATTGAATCTGAGCAGTAATCTAAACGAAAATCGAAAATTTAAACTAAAATAGAATATGGAATAGGATCCGAATTGCAATCGAAGCTAGAGTTTTAACAAAAACTTAAGTGACCCGAACTATAAGGTGACGCAAAAGTAGTCATCCAATGTTCTTTTGTAGCAATTTTTCAATTAAAGAAAAACTTTTGTTTTAAATGTTTGACTGGAACCTGATCTAAATTACGAGCAAAAAACCGAGCTAAAACTTGAACTCAAAGCTAAAACAAAACCTGAATTATATGTATGAACTAAACCTGGAATTGCAGTACAGTGTAGTAAAAAACATTGCACTCTTTTAACTAACTTTCATTTTAAATTATCCACATTAGTTAACAAGAGGCAAACAGCCTCTTGCCAACACCAAGGCTAATGAAAGCAAAAGCAAGAAACAAAATAACCATTAACTACATACATACATAGGGGAGGCTAAAATGAAACCATAAAAAGCACCTTAAAATATGCACCTCAAAAAACATGCATAAATGTGCTAAAATATAATATCGAATCTAGAAACGAGATAATTAAAATCCAAGTAATTGTAGAATATACAATTAAGGGCTTAAAATAGTTTCCGTAAAAACGTTAATGTTTTTAATGTATATATATGAACATAAAGTTTGTTGCATATGGGCATTTCCATGAGAATGTCAACCACGACTCAAAAAATTATAACGCCTGAAACTTTTTTTCAAATATGGTAGAAAGGAAAAAAGCACCCAAACTTTACTATGCCGGGGTACTTATAGCATATTACAATTTTTAGAAAGCAAAAAATTAAAGTTAAAACGGACATTCTCTTAGATTCATTTTTGTAACTGCAATTAACAATTTTCAAATTTCAGCAATTAACAATTAACAATTTTAAAATTTCAGCATTAAATACAGATACTGGCAACCCTGAAATTATGCTTTAAAATTACTGTTACAACAGCAATTAGTATCTATGAGGAAAGACCAAATGTATAGTTCGATTGGCAGTATATTTTTGTGTTTGTTTTGGATGCTATTCTAATGTCACGTACGTGGTGCGAAAACATCTTTTGTCTTTGCCATTTGAAATGGATCAGACTTAAGTGTTTCAAAATATAAGTTCAAAGCAAGAAATTTGCTGCAAAAAAATATTGATCGGAATTTTTTTTTAAATTGGTATAATAAAAGTTTTTTAAGCTTTTAATGCTCGTCACGTACGACATTGTAAGTACTAAAATGCAACTAAATGCATCATCTTATTGTGTTGGTATTTAGTGTAAATTTGGCCAAACCTTATTTTATTGCAATCAAAATCATCTTACAAATTTTTTTTTTTTAATCTGTCCATATTTGACCATAGCTCCTATACAAGTAATACTCCCGAAAATAGCTTTTAATGCCATAACTTTCTTATAAATGTTGGTATTTACATAAAAATTGTAGACAATGACTTTTACCATAGGTACTATGTCATGACAAAAAGCTGTGCGTCCCATATAAACCATCTTCCTTAAATCGGCTAGGGGCATACAAATCTCATATAGATGGAAATAACTAAATAGTATTCGGTACAAATAACTTTAATACAAATCTTAAACTCAAAGCATAATTCTGTTCTGGCGATCTTGATTGGCCATGGTTCCCAAATAGGGTACACTCTCAAAATTTTTTTTTTAATATTAAAGTGAAGGGTATCATATGGTCGGGCTTGACCGACTATACTTTCTTACTTGTTTGTTTTAATGTTTTTATATACATATATTTACAAAAAATATATTTCATGCCTTGTATATACTATAAGAGAAAAATCTGTCACGTACGGTATCTCACGAACGATAGTACATTTTGTTCATTATAAACCATCCAAAAAAAAATTTTTTTTTCCAATTACGGATTATAACGGAAAAATATGTGGCTTAATGTAAAAAATTAAAAAAAAAGGAAAACCTCCCACAATTCGCAGATCTTCGTATTTTTTTACATTCACCCCAAAATCACTTTCGTTTTATGTCACGTACGATATGCACTTATTTTGCTTGATATTTTGGACAACATAGTTCCGAATTTAATAATTTTTTTTTTCATATATAGTACCCTCCAAATGAAACATAATAATAAAAAAAAATTTCCAGTTAAAACTATTTTTGCAAAATTTCTATCTCTCTGAAGGCGTATAAACGTCACGTACGATGACATGGAAATGCCCATATGTTAAGGATAAAATACTAATTTACTAGAATAGAGAAAACAAGTACATAGTTAGTATTCTGATTTGCTTAAAATTTTACAAAAATTAAAGTTGGGCAAAATTCACTATGAAAATGTAATAAAAGCACATTAAAGTGTCTAAATAGTAGGGTATTCATTTAATCGGCCTTTTGCTTTAATCGATTAATCGCTCGATTAATTAACCGAGGTTTTGGTTTAATCGATTAATAATCGGTTAATTTTGTTCTTGATCGGTTAACCGATTAATAATGTTTTTTTAGAAATTAAGTCATTTCAATATATAAAAACGCATTAATTGTTTATTATTTGGAGTTTATTAGTAAAAAAATACAATAACATACCAAACATAACAATTCTTGAACTAAAACGAGCAAACAAAAAAAAAAAACAATTCATAAATATTTAATATGCATTTTTCAATTAATACACAAGGTGTGCTATCAAGTCATATCGCCATAATGGCTGTAGGAAAAATCTCCCAAAGAAAAATGGCCCAATAAAATAAATTAAGTCGCCCAAAAAAATTCCATGTTAAATTGGGCCGGAATTCATATGAAAAGTGACCCAAAATTTTTGGGCTATTTTTCGTTATGATTGGGTGATTTTTCGTTTTTTTAAAATTTCATAATAAAAAATCACCCAAAAATATTGTATGAAAAATAGCCCATTTTTTCGGGCCATCTTTCATTTTTAAAATTTCGTCCAAATCTTACATACTATTTGGCTAAATCATGTTTAAAATAAATATTGTTGTGTTTCAAACAAAATAAAAATGTTAATGCTGTGTTCATTGACTCTTCATAACTGAACAGTAGAAATCTAAATTATAAGCGGTAGCCCACAACAGTCATATCGTCGGCTTAATATCCTGCTAAGTCACTTTCAGCACATATAACAGGAGAGACGAAAAACTTCTTAATTTTCCTATTTGCAGCTTGATAAAAAATTAAAAATAAAGTTAGTTTGACACTCTTAGGCTGGGTTTTTGAGATCTCAGTTAAACTAGGTTTAGTTAATCTGAAAACTGATTTGTGCCGCCAATACCAAGTTTGAAAACAAAATGTTACCGGAACAGCGCAGTCTTGCTTAAAATTTGGGTCTTTAATGAAATAATAGAACAAAAAAATCAAATTTTACCGGAACCCCGAGTTGCAGAGAACGTTAAACTAAGTTTAAACTTAATCCCCATCTCAAAAACCCGTCCTTAAAGACTTAAGTAGAATAAAAACCACATGCTGGTCGACTAGGCGTACCTTTCTCTACCAAACGGCATCAAAATCTCAATTTACATAAAAAGTGGATTTAGCCGGTTTGCATATTAAGCCAACGATATATATTTCTTGTAATTATTTAAAGACATAAGACTTTATGACTATCTTGTATATCCCCCAAATATGTATTTATAAAAAAATAAACTGACATAATTTCATTAGTTATAGTTTAGTTTTAGTTTTTTTTTTTTTTTTTGCCAAAACTTGACTTGGAAAAAATTCATCGTAGATGAATATCTAATTTCTCAGTCCTTTTCCAGGATTTCTCTCAACATATAAAATACTTCATTATGCCATTAGAGTTTTTTTTTTTAAATTTTTAACACTTCAAATTGTTTCTGTTAATTCTGTTAAAAGACTGATATGAGAAGATATAAGAAGAAACAATTAACTAAACACATAAAGCAGAAAAAAACGTGTTGGTAATCAAAAAGTTAACCCATTTTTCGCTACATTCCTGTTGATCGATGATGAAGATAAAAAAAACATTGTAATTTTAGTCACCAGTCGGCGGAAAATGGGTTAAAATAAAGATCAGTGAACACCTTTTTTGTTTGTATGAAAAAATATTTTCTAAACACATACATACATTTTGTATATAAGATGAAACAAATAATTAAAATCACAAAAATATATGTTATAATACTACAAAATATTGAAAATTTTATCACATCGGTTAATCGGTTAATCGACTGAAATTAATCGGTTTAATCGTTAATCGAAAAAAGCCAATTTGAAATTAACCGATCAGTTAATCGGGTAGTTATTAATCGGTTAACCGATTGACGATTAACCGAATGAATACCCTACTAAATAGTTAGTAAAGTGCTTTTGTGCTGTTAATTCGAGACCGATTATTACAGAAGTCTCCCGAAACTAAATTGGACCAAATTTCACCACAATATCATTATTCGTCACAGTGTTTTATTGTTTAGGCGTTTTCTATGAGTCGGCTTTTAGTGCAACCAATTGTAAAGTATGGACTGAACACCAAAAAGTTACATAGTATTATTTCTTGCCATAAGAAACTAAATTGGGTTGTTTACGAGAGGCTGGTTATCGGGTTACATGGCTGTTTAGTTATATTAACAACTACAAAATACATTAATTTATTTTCTTTTAAATACATTTCATTGCTGTTAATATAACTTCATAAAAATAGTTTTTTTTCTTATTAAACATTTTAATTCCTTCAATAAAAATTTTAATTAAATCTAAGAAATAATTTGATTACTAGTTTGCTCAATTTAATTACTTTATTAACTATTTTTATTTATTATTAATTACCGTATTTATGTAAAAAATGTAGATTTTTTGTTAAATATTTTTTTTTATTTAATCAATTAACACATTTGGGGGATTCACAAGGTAGTCGTAATGTTGAAAAGTCATATGTCTTAAAATAATTACAAGAAATAGATATGACTGCTGTGGGCAACCGCTTTTAATTTAAATTTTAACTGTACAGCTATGACTAATCAATGAACACAGCATTACAATTTTTTTTTTTGTTTGAAACACAACAGTATTTTTTGAACAGCTGTAAAATTATATTTAAGCCCTTATGACACTACATTTTTATTGCATTGTTCAAGTTTTGCTGAACAGTGCAAATATAAAGTTAATAGAAAAATTAAACTAATGAGAAGGGTTCAGCTGTATTAAGATAAATTGCAAACTTTCAAAAATTTTACTTAAGTTATCGATAAAAAATGAAGTTATGGCAAAAAAAAAAAAAAAATGTAAATTGTTTAACTTTAAAGTGGACATTTCAAGCTTGAAATATTAAAAGTGTGGCTCCGTGCAATAACTCCCAGGTGCAATAAGTCCCAAGAAAAAAATGAAATTAGACCCAAAAATTTTTCATACAAATGTGGGAGTAATTTCATTATGAAATAGCTCCCAGTCCTCTCGGTTTTATTCCATTTTTTTGGAAGTTATTTCATTTTTTGCCTGGGAGTTATTTCATAATGAAATAAAATCCAAATGAAATAAGTCCCCGAAAAAATTAACGTGGAAGTTATTTCATTTTATTTTGGTTTTCGGTATTATTTCATTTGCTGTGGGAGTTATTTAATTTTTTGTGGGAGTTTTTTCATTTTCAATTATTTGCAATTTCTTAAAATTGTTTAAAATTTTTAAAGGTATTTATAACGGGATATTTCAAACTATTTGCCCAATAAACCATAGAGCGATATGATAGCGAAAACGATATTATATTTTACGGCGTGTATAATAGTATATACTAATATTTAAAACGATATCGTTACGACATCATTTTATCAAAATATTTTTTTCCAATTTAAAAACAAACATTTGAAAAAAACCTCAAATATTTTTAAACATAATAAATTATTTTAACAAAGATTAATATAAAAATTAAAAACAAAATACAATGACTTAAGTTTATCAAAGAAGAAAATTTTGCTAATTGCAATTGCAGTGTCTTATGGTTACCGGCTATGCAGTGAAGCTTTAGTTAGCGAAGCCGGTGTTTGTTATACCATAGAGGAGAAAATGCTTGCGCCCGGCCGAAGGCCGGCTATGCAGAGAAGCTTTAGTTAGCGAAGCCGGTGTTTGTTATACCATAGAGTATAAAATCCTTGCGCCCGGCCAAAGGCCGCCTATGCAGAGAAGCTTTAGTTAGCGAAGCCGGTGTTTGCTTTAGTTAGCAAAGCCGATGTTTGTTATACCATAGAGGAGGTAATCCTTGTACCCGGCGTGCTTAAACTGCAGGCAGTTGCCATTGCAGGAGGTCAGGATATAATAAAATGCCCCATTTGTTGTCAAAATGTCGAGGACTCAATATTAGTTTTTTGGTAACCTAATATGTAAATATTCAAGTAAAACGAATACATATATAATACATTTCTTTGGAAGTTGTTTCATTTTTTTGGGTCTTATTTCATTTCTTTTCGATGGACTGCTTTTGGAAGTTATTTCATTAATGTCTTTAGGAGTTATTTCATTATGAAATAACTCCCAAAAGTTGGGGCTTGTTTCATTTAAGACTTGGAAATTATTTCATTTTTTTTGGGATTTATTTCTTTTTTCCAGTTTGGGACTTATTTAATTTATTTTGGGATTTAATTCATTGGGAGGTATTGCACTGGGACTTATTGCACCTGGGAGTTATTGCACGGAGCCAAAAGTGTTGCTGAATCAGCGGTTTATGGGCAAATTCAACGATTTATCGCTTTTTGTTTTCAGGTTTCTCATAAACAAAAAGTTGGCAACATTTAATAAAATTAACAGAACAGGGATGGCTAAGTTGTTTCAATTGTACTTTTTTGTTGATACTTTTTAAACTAAGATTTATAATACCTTTTTGTGGTATTTTTGAAGAACATAAATAAAATGTATTTGAACTAAAAAAATCTTTTAGTACAATTAGGTACAATTTTTAAAGATTGTTGGTACAATTTTAAAAATCCTCAACGCCATCCCTGAAACAAAACCATAACAAGTGAAAAAAAAACCTAAAAACTTTGTTTACATTTTTTATAGTTTGCCCTTTGTAGCATTTACTGTTTCTTTCTATCAATTCTATATCAATTAAAGAATAAAAAATGTAGTGTCATAAGGGCTTTAGGACATTATGACGATATGACTTAATGGCACACCTTGTGAATCCCCCAATTGTTTTCAATGGCAAAGTTTTTTTTTTTTTGTAATTTTTTAAAATCAAAATTAAAAATATCAATTTTTAAAAAAAAACTTTCAATCTTCAGTTTTTACAAGTTTTGCTAATCAATATAAATCATTTTGGCAACAGGTGCAAAATCAACAAATTGTCTGCTTGTTGCTACGGTGATCTTGGTTATCAAAAACTATTCTTAATTTTATCAAAGTTATTTTTGGTAATTCAAAATGTATTACTTATAAGATTTCTGTATGATGTGCTAAACTCCCAATTTTTCATATTTGATAAAAACACTGAAAGCAAGCTTCTATGCGCATTTCACTGGTTGCTCAGGCCAGATCATCAGGAAACCTTTTTCCAAAGATTTAAGAAAAGCAAAAAATATTATGCAAATAAAATCTTAAAGCGAATAAGAATTATAAACACTCAAAGTTTTACTTATAACAATATCAAAGCTTCAACAAAACACCAACTAAAAACAGTGGGTTTCTATATTTTTTTTACACTACCCTACAATTGGTTGGTTTTTTTCCGTGTAAACATATTTGTGGCAATTTGACGAAACATCTTAAGTGGAGATAAGATGGCAAAAACGTTAAATAAAAACTTGGTGAAAAAATAATTTTAATTAAATAAAAAAATTAATCAAAATTAAAGAAAAATTTCGTCTAAAATACAAAACTAAAAAAAAAATGTGTTTTTATTAAAGTTTTTCTTGGGATTCAAAAAATTAATTAGCAAGGTTTCGTTTAAATGTGCTAAATTCCCATTTCATACTATTGATAAATTAAAATTTATTGTTGATGGGGAAACTTCGGTGGTGCGCAAAATGACCCCAGGAAATATGGCCCCAAAAGTAAAATTAAAAACGGTACCAAAATTTTACATGAGACACAACAACACGCAATTTTGGCTTATATTTTTGTTTTTTTTTTTTGAGGTGATTTTTAATTTGTTCGTTGGGGAGTTTTTGCATTTTAAGCGGAATGAAAAATGACCCCAATATCAAGGAATGAAAAATGTCCCCAAATAAAATCACAATTTTTACTTTGGGGCTATTTTTCGTCTACTAATAAAAAATGATAATTTTAAGAAATGAAAAATCACCCCAAAAACTTTTACACATATTTTATAAAATTCTATGTAAAAGTTTCTAGGGATAGTATAAAAACCCCGAATTCTTATACCAAAGTAGAGAAAATCCTTGCCGGTTATGTAGAGATGCTTTAGTTAGCGAAGGCGGTGTTTGTTATACCATAGAGGAAAAAATCCGTGAGCCCGGCCGAAGGCCGGTTATTTAGAGAAGCTTTTCTGAGCGAAGCCAGAGTTCGTTATACCATGGAAAAGAAAATCCTTGCGCCCGGCCGAAGGCCAACTATGTAGTGAAGCTTTAGTGAGCGAAGCCAGTGTTTGTTATACCAAAGAGAAATAAAATCCTTTCACCCGGCAGAAGGGCGGCAATATAGAGAAGCTTTTGTTAGCGAAGCCAGTATTGGTTTTACCATAGAAGAGAAAATCCTTGCCGCAGGCTGTCTATAACGTGAAGCTTTAGTAAGCAAAGCCAGTTTTCGTTATACCATAGAGAAAAAAAATCCTTGCCCATGGCCGAAATCCCAACCATGCTATCAATCGTACGATTTTTAAAACCAAAACTGTATAGATATCCATATTTTGTAAATCGGGATTCTAAATTTGTGATTATTAGTTTCGGGCATATGAACTCCACAGAAAATGTTTAATGTATCTTTCTTTGTGTTCTTTTTTGGGGTTCAAATTCATTATAAATTTTGAGGTGATTTTTCATAATGAAGAATAACCCCAAATTTAGGGTCATATCTCATTTTATTTTTAGGGTTATTTCTCAATTTTTTTGGGTTAATTTTTCATTAAAAAATGGGGCCATATTGCAGTATGAAAAATAGCCCCAAATTTGGGGTCAATTTTCATTTATTTTTTTGGGGCCATATTTCGCAGATTTTAGAACACAAATAAAACTGTTAAGCGAATAAGAATTATAAGCCCCAGTTCTACCTGTAACAATATCAAAGCTTAAACAAAAACAACAACAATAAACATTGAGTTTATCTTTTCTTACAGTCCCGACTGCAATTGGTTGATTTTTTGTCAACTCTAAATGTAGTTGTAAATGGGTAAACAAAAAACAAAAATAAAAAAAAATTCTCTTTACTTTATTTTGCCAGTTCAGTTTTATTTACACTGCCACATGCATATTAGTTATCAAAGTTTTTCTTGGTATGCAAAAAAAAGGTTTCGTTTGAATATGCTTAATTCTCATTTCATACTATTGATAAACTGAAAATTTAAAATTCGTATGATTAACAAGATTTTTTTTAAATTTTTAAAATTGACTTGAGATGTTATGTCAAAATACAACATATGTGTATTATTATTATTCTTCAACACGTATAGATATATAAGCTTTAAACGCTCGATACCCTTGAGTAACCAAAATTCAACTTTCCATGTGAAAAACCAGGGGGTCTCTAAATATGTATGGATATTTCTGCAACTGGACGACGTAAAATTTGTACACCAAATTGATCCAAAAGGGAAAAAAGAAGCAATTGTCTTTCAAAATATTAGTAGAACATATTATACATATTTTTTGTAAAATTTAAAAATTTTTTTTTTTTTTTTTTTTTTTTGTAATAAGACAAATAAGGCCCAAGAAAGTAAAAATGTAGGGTTAATTTTTCTTAAAAAAATGCCATAAGATTTTTTTTTATAAATCCTTATATACCATTTAGCTCAGAAATATTTTAACACAGTTTTCACTTAATTACAACTACTTTCATGAGAAAAAAAATACTATATGGGTAATTCCAAAATGTAGAACGTGACAGTCGTACGCATCAAAAATGCAATAACATTTTAAACAAAAAATATTTTTACGTTTTCTTAACCCTTAAATTATAGCACTGTTGTCTATGCTAAAGTTTATAGAGGGCGCGATTCTAGGTCAAAGATAATGGCAAAAGAAGTAGTGGTTCGAACGTGAAAAAACAGAAGTAGTTTTTGTGGTCATGTATAAAGAGGCGTAATTCAGCGAAACCTGGCACAATTTTTTAGTCAAACTACCTTCAGAATTTTACGTATCAATGTAAAATCTTCTGTATTTTCTTTTTTTAAACCAAAATCTGGGTTGATACGTGACATTTCGAACGTGACATTTTTTCCCTAATAATTTCACTGAATAATGATTAAAATGAAACAAAACTTTACCGTTAATCCGAATAACATACTTCGCTTTGAACTCTTCCTTAGATCACCTCTTTTAAGAAAGATAAATATTAGAGAAAACATACAATTAAACATTCTCACATATAAGAAATTACGTTTGCACAACTTTGCAGTCTGATTGTTCATCTAAGTGAACAAATTTATGAGTAAATTTATAAAATTTGTAAAATCTAAATATTTATCTAGTACAATATCGTAAAATATTTAGCTTTTAATAACTTTTAAGTTTTCGGTCACAGTGGACCTTTTGACGGAAATGGCCATATGCTACTTTTCAACTTCCTTCATTATGCATTTTACACACATTGCACGAACTTTTGGTCTTATAAAGACCCTCAGGGAGCATACTTTTGTGTGGAAGTTTAAAAAAAGGACAAAAATTACCCATTAAAATGAGAGCAACAGGGTTATAATCATTTTAGAAAAGAATCGTCCATACAATTCTACTGAAGACATCTGAAATCATTTTTAGCTAAGAAGTACATTTAGGCCCGTTTTCACAACTTACCGCTAGATAAAAGTAGACTTTAACCGGCTTTTTAAAAAGTGCTCCACTATTAAAACTTTAATTTAACCTAAAGTGAGCGCTAGAGTAGATTAAGGTTTATCCTACAATGTAGGTTAAAGTAAAGTCGTAATAATGGAACACTTTTTTTACTGGCCATAAAATCCTACCTTTAGCTATCGGTAAGTTGTGAAAACGGCCCTTAGTATATTTTTTTTTTGTTTATTCCTAACGCCTTTTCAAAATATTTAAAAACTTCAAAGGCCGAAATTGCGAAAACCCTAGCTAACTTTTCAAAAACCGTTAGTCTAGTTTAATTTTCGCGTTGCAACTATTGAGGCAGGTTTTTTTTTTGTGTCACAGTGTAATCAGTGCACAAAAGTTTTTCCATTTTTTGCTCTTCATCAGTTTTATTTTGATTGAACTGTGTACTAATGAAAAGCGAAATCAAAGCAACAGTTCACTATCTTTGAAATTGGTATGCTGTGACTTCGTACTATAGACAAGTAAAATCAAAGCAAGATGCTTTAATATAATGACAAGGTTTTTTAGAAACAACAACACTAAGGCCCGTTTTCACAACTTACCGATAGCTTAAAGTAGACTTTAAATGGCCCGTTTAAAAGTGTTCCATTATTAAAACTTTACTTTAACCTTAAGTGAGCGATAGAGTAGATTAAGGTTAATCCTACCTGGTAGGTTAAAGTAAAGTTGTTATAATGGAACACTTTTTATACGGCCGATAAAATCTTACCTTTAGCTATCGGTAAGTTGTGAAAACGGGCCTAAAAAATAAAGTACCTTGCGATTCACTTGTTTGTTGTAGAAACAATAACAAAGTGGTAAAACTGATCGTAAGTATGAAAGAAAAGCAACTGCTTTTGTTCTTTTAGTTAACCTTTTACTATTGCTGTTAAAGACTTCGCAGCTACTTAAAGCAAAGCAAATAATTTTGCTTAAAAACTGTTTCTCCAATTATTTTAACAGCAGAAGCGAAAGCCAAAAGAACCGTTGCTTCAAAGCAGCAGCATAAACATTTAAACTTTTGCTTTTCTGCTGTAGGTCTTTTAAAACTATCAATAATAGGCAAAGTTATAATTTTTTCTCTTTTTTATATTGTTTTCCTTTTAACTTTTTTGAAATACTACCCTTTCTATTTAGTTGTATTGTTGCTATTTGCTTTAACGATTTAATTTTTTTTAAACTCTCATGAATGTTCCAGTCTTGCAATATATTTTTTTTATATACACAGAAAAAATTATTGGCAGTTTTTTTTCAATTAATAGTGATTTTTGAATTTTAAAATAAATTTGATTACGTTCTTAATTGATTGAATTAAAAAAAAATATTTTTTTTTCAATTAAAATTTTACTTGATTTTAAGCTTAATTTTAATTATAAGTTTAATTGAATCAATCAACTCGGTTGTTTGAATTGAACACTTTGTTGCTTTCTCCTTGTTGCTTTCCTCCCTCATCCTACACACATGTTTTTGTCATCAAAAAGAACAGTAAGCGTCGCATGCAAAAAAAAAACTATCAACAAGTAAAAAATGAACTGAAATTTGTTATAGACGAATTACAATTATGACCACCAACAATGTCAATAATGAGCCTACATACATATGTATATTACGCGTAAAATAAAAAATCGCCTTGTGGCGGACCACAGTGTTGACGGTGGTTATGGTCGCAATCGAAATTTGGTGTTTATTTTCTTTGTTTGTTAATTCTTGAATTATTTTTGGCGTCATTTCATGTTGTGTGTTTAAAGTGAATAGTTGAAAAAAAGTACAGCCAAATTACACAACAAAAACAGTTTTTAGTTTTCAATAATGAATACCCTGAAGAATCAAAGTTATTCTACAATTTTATACAAAGTTGTATATATGAAATTCCTTTGTCAAAAAAATATTTCAAAATTTGTACAATTAAGCAATTAAACAAATAAAACAAGTTATTTTTAAACCATATTTAAATAAAACATATATTTTAAATATTATTATTTTGCTTCATTTAACCATCAACTAATTGATTTAACAAACTTATTCAATTTACAATTTGTTTGATTGAATAATTTGCGTAATTGAATTTAGAGTGTATTTCAAATACACTGTTTAATTTATTCAATTAAAAATTTAATCGATTTAATGCAAAAATTCAATCATTGTTTTAATCAATACAATTATTAAAATAATCAATTTTCTGTATTGTAATCAATTACGTTAGTAATTCATTCAATTAAAATATTGATTTATTTTTAATTAATTTGTTAATTCATTCAATTAAAATATTGTTTAATATTAATAATTTTTTCAATTATTTTTGTAATTAAAATGTAAAAACTTTTTAATTGGAAAAAAAATCCTTGTTTTGCAATTTTTGCAAATTTGAGTAATTGGTATAATCATTTCGGTGATAGGTGCAAAATTAAACAATTTTTTGCTTGTTTCAATTATTTTGGTGATCAAACCCGTTTTTTACTTTTTTCTGTGTATAATTGCTTTTAATAGCTTTCTATTGTTTTATCTTAAAAGCATAACACTCATAATCATCATCTTCTTTGTTATTATCAACTTCAGCATCATCGTCATCATCATTATCATCCACCATTATCAGCATCATCAAATGCATTGTCGCCAAATGGCTTCAACTACAACTCGTACAATAGAGGGATAGAAAAAAAACGAAGCAAATCCATGTCACTTAAATACGATGTTTTGAAACATGTTAAACATTTATGCATTTAACTTGTTGCAAAAATAAAAAAGGAAACAAATGTTTAAAAGAACAGGGTGTTTTAAAAAATTCTCAGTCATTTTGCCGCTTTAGTTTGTTTTTAATTCTGATCTAACAGAAATCGTACTTATCTAAACTTTATCTAACCTAAAACTAACACACCCTTTAATTGAAAAAAATTGAACAAATCAACTGTAATGACGGCATTTAAAAAGAACACACAATTATACATAAATTTTTGTTGGTGTTTGTATGTATGTATGTATGTATATTTACAATAAAAGTTGCTTTTATGGCTTTTTAGTCTTATGGACTAGACATAAAGTAAACTGACATCAATATGAATGGTAAGAGAACAAACAATAACGCTTATAAATTGGAAACAAGTATTAAATGACGGTTCACTCTCTTGTTCTGGGGTTTCATTTCATTCTTTTTTTGTTCTCTACAAAACATCATTTAGCGTAATGTGGCTGTCAAGTTGTTGCTAAAGTAAACACAATAAACAATACATACAATCCAATCTAAATACAAAAACCCATACACTTTCTCAATCATTTATACAAAACATCCACAACACAATGAAGCACATCAGAGCGACACAAAATATTTGCCAGCAACAACTAGACATCTATCTCCCTTTTGATCCCCCTCTTTTAATGTTTGTATTGAAATCACTTTATATCTCTGCTCCTGTATGCACATCAAATATTGTCATGTTCTATATGCAGCATTATTCTTGCCACAGACAAGTTGATGACCCATTTTTCAAAATTGTTTTAAAATTTCCTTTATTTTTTTTTTTTTCTAATTTGCAACTTCCATGGCAACTATTATTGACCAAAATGTAGTTTTTATAATTTTTTGCTGACCATCAAATAAAAAAAAAAAAAAATTATTCCTGTATCAAAGCAATTATTTCATTTTCTAAAACAAAACAAAAAAAAATGTTTCCAACAATTTTCCGATGTAATAACTAGTGAGCAAAAAAAAAAGAAGAAGATAAATTTAATTGACGTTTTCTAACAAAATTTTCCAACATACAAAAAAATGGTTGGTGTCTAAAATAAAAAATTAAGACTTGGAGAATATAATATGAGAAAAGTTACAAATAAAGAAGAACTTTTTAGATATTTTGTTTAAATAAGGTTTGAGTTCGTCCAATTTAATTTTTATTTAATTATTTTTGTTAAGGAAGGAATATTACAACAAGAAATGAATTAAATTTGTTTTGTTAGAGAGTAGGGACTTGATCATAAGCTGTGTTTTAATGCGCATATATCTCATACCGTGTTCAGATCACAGAATACACAGAACTGTAAAAAGTGACGTCTGAAAAAGGCCCAAATCAGTTGCGAGGGCAGCTTTCGAAGAAAGAGACAGAAAGCTTTTTTTCGTAGTGAAGTGGCAAGGTGTAAAAACAGGCCGCAACAATCAACACAAATGGCGTGATCAAAACAAAAATAACAAAACACAAACCACGTTAAACAAATGCATTAGTTCAACAAACGTTGTTTTTTGTGCAAAAAAATGTCTTTAGTAATATTGTTTTGTGTTATAATGTTATTTACTTACTTAAATATTATTTACTCGTGTTGTGGTGAACTTAAAAGTTAATTTTTAACTAAATAAATTTGTGTTTATTGTATTGCGGCATAGAATATGATGAAAAGAGAAATGCAATAGGGCAGCTTTCTTTGAAAGAGACAAAAAAAAAACGCAAAATCTTCCGTCTCGTGACAGTTCTGTGTATTCTGAGGTTCAGATATGCACCTTAATTGAGTTTTACGCAATAAATGCCATTATTAAGCTCAATTATCCATACAAAATTGCAATTTTGTTATTGCTCAATTAATATGAAATTGTTATAAATATTGAGTAAAATTAAAATGCGACACTGTACCAAGTATGTTTATTAAGCAAAACACAACTTACTAAACAGTGTTTTGACATTTGGCAATTGAAATTACAACAAAAAAAAAGGCCCATCCATTTGGTCTGCGCAAAAACCAGATGTTTATTCCTTAAAGATATCAAAAGTTGTTTAGTATTTTTAGTATTTATTTATTTATTTGATGTTCCGTACACAAGACTTAAAGTCTCATATTGCAGTAGAGAACTGAGCTTTTGTAAAATTGCAGGTTTTGTTATTAAAAACTAATAAAATAAAAATATTGGGTAATTCCATTTCAAAACGACCAAGAGTGGGACACGACCCCTTCCGATTTTAATGAAATTTGGTGAGAAGGTTCCTTTTATCTTATTAGGAACATATATGAACGAAAAAAATTTTTAAAATTTGTTTTTCGAAAGTTATGTCATATTCAAAATGTCATAATTTCGCCGAATTAGCCGAATGTGTTGAGCTTATTTCTTCAATATCTCGAAAACTACTTGACATACGAAGATGATTTTGATGTCATTTTAAAGAGAATACTTGGCGCTACAAATCATAAGTTGAAAAATAACATTTTTTTTGAAAAATGTAATGTCTGCAAAATTTTAAAAACGGACTAAGTCAAAAACCAATTTTTTTTATTTGGCTGATTTTTTTTTTGTATAATACCTCAAACTGTTCTTTAAAAATCCTGAAACTTTGAAGGAGGTGTTTTTTTTTCTTTTTGAAGATATGATTTTTTTCCTTTCGCAACCCTTAAAAAAATAATACTAAAATAGAATTTTCATATTGTAATTTTGAGCAATAAGTACACTGTGCTAGTTGCAAACAACAGACCAGCAGCGCACCTGGCATTTTACCCTAATTGGGGACGCTGAATCCAGTGGTGCTAACCGTTTTTTTAAGTAAGCTCTTGTTTTCAAGATATATCGTTATTTCGAAAATGTAAGAGGTTGCAAAGCATATATTCGCGTAACTCAAAAACGGTTTAGTTTATTGAAATAACTTAAAAAACCGAAATTCGGCAATAAAAAATAAAGGGGGGCTGATCATACATTTGACCCATCTAGGAGCATCCTACGCGCTGCAGGGGCCAAATTAAAGAATTTTATTAAGTCGCAATATTTGTATGGTACAGCGCGTAGGATGCTCCGAGATGGGTCAAATGTATGACCAGCCCCACTTTATTATTTATTACACTAAACCGTTTTTGAGTTACGCGAATATATGCTGTGCAACCTCTTACATTTTCGAAATAACGATATATCTTGTAAACAAGAGCTTACCTAAAAAAACGGTTAGCACCACTGGATTCAGCGTCCCCAATTAGGGTAAAATGCCAGGTGCGCGGCTGGTCTGTTGTTTGCAACTAGCACAGTGTACTTATTGCTCAAAATTACAATATGAAAATTCTATTTTAATATTATTTTTTTAAGGGTTGCGAAAGGAAAAAAATCATATCTTCAAAAAGAAAAAAAAAACACCTCCTTCAAAGTTCCAGGATTTTTAAAGAACAGTTTGAGGTATTATACAAAAAAAAATCAGCCAAATAAAAAAATAGGTTTTTGACTTAGTCCGTTTTTAAAATTTAAAATTTTGCAGACATTACATTTTTCAAAAAAAAATTTTATTTTTCAATTTATGATTTGTAGCGCCAAGTATTCTCTTTAAAATGACATCAAAATCATCTTCGTATGTCAAGTAGTTTTCGAGATATTGAAGAAATAAGCTCAACACATTCGGCTAATTCTGCGAAATTATGACATTTTGAATATGACATAACTTTCGAAAAACAAATTTTAAAAATTTTTTTCGTTCATATATGTTCCTAATAAGATAAAAGGAACCTTCTCACCAAATTCCATTAAAATCGGAAGGGATCGTGTCCCACTCTTGGTCGTTTTGACATGGAATTACCCATTACATATTTATTATCAATTTAAAATATTTTCAAATTGGAAACAAAAAACATAAAAACATAAACAAAAAAAATTAAATTAAATTAAACTAAGAATAAAATCATATAATAATTAATTTAACATAACCAAGTAAAAAAACAAAAATACAGTTTCTTCATTTGAATAAGCAAATAATGTTATTTTTGAACTGAAGTGCATTACTTATAACTTGAGAGTCATATGGAAGTTTATTCCAGAGACGAGTAGCGTATAAAAAGAATTGCCATTCGGATATCAGACTATGATGTCTAAAGAGTATCAATCTTCTTCCCCTATTCGATCTTGAAAAATTCAATCGATCATATAAATGCTGTGGTTGTTTAGTGTAAATAATCTTATGTAGGAATAGTAATATTCTAGTTTTAAGAAGACTATCAAAACTTATGCCATACAACTTTTTCGAAAACGCTGAAACCCTATCAAATCGTTTCAAACCATAAACATATCGGGCGATATTATTAAAAACGACGTTAAGTTTTCTTTTACTTTGTGTGTCACAACTAGCAAAAATTTCACACCCATATATGAGAGTAGGTATTAAATAGGTTTTAGCAAGAAGTATTCTAATATTTATTGGCGTGCAGTGCTGTGTTTGCCAGAGTGTTCTCAACATGGAAAAAGTCCGACCACAAGCATAATTAATATGGTCAGACCACGTGAGAGTGTTGTTGAAATATACTCCAAGATTCTTCACGGAGTCTACTATTTCAATTTGTTGATCATTAAGAGTTATGACAGGTACAAGATTGATGACTGTTAATCGCTTCCAAATTACTAGGCATTTTGATTTCCTTGGGTTTATACTAAGACCATTTGCCGAGGCCCATGTAAAAATTCTGTGCAGTTCACGATTTAGATTTTTTACGCATAAATCAATTGAATTTACTTTACAACTAACATGAAGTTGGACATCATCCGCATACATTCTAGATTTACATAGCTCAAGTGTATCCGGGAGATCATTTTCTTATACATGTGAATTTTTGTTTACGTTGAATGATGTATGTAGTAGTAATATAAATTGAGTTAGCTCAATTGTGTATATGTGAAGAGAAAGATAATTATGTCAATTAACCGAATATTGAGTCACTAAAAAAGGTATATCTGAACACGGTATAAGACTGTCAACAAGGCCAAAGGTATCCTAGGGTTTATCAAACATTGGGGAAAGGACTTGAATGATTCCTATGCCATACGATTATTATCATATATTTCATAAGTGGGAGCCAGCCTTTCTTAAGTACGCCTCGGTCGTCTGAGACAGACATTCTAAAAAAACTACAATCTGTACAGCGGCAATTACTTTTATTTTGTTTCCGAACACTGCATTGGAATCCAAATATCAACTTAGCTTCGCATGAAAATCGCTTAAAACTTATTAATCTTTCAATACTTAACAATCGGGGGATAAACATACATGAAATTTTACTTTGTGGGTAACATGCGGATTAGGGATACAACTTTTTTAAAATTTTTGAAAATATCAAAATGTCCCTTTCCATACCATGTAGTGCATAAAAAACAATAAGAACTGCATCTTTAGATTTTCGATATCGTTAAAAAAGGTTCCGCGTCAAATGCAATTTAGTTTGGGATCAGTAATAATGCAATTACACCTACACCATAAACAGTTTATAAGTTTTTTATGGTAATAAACTAGTTTGTGAAACTTATTTATCCATACAAACCATAAACAGGTTTGTAACTAGCTTTTGAGATAAACTAGTTACAAACAACCGATTTTTGCTAATGCAACTTTGTTTTTTTTTTTAAATTGTATATGTGGCCCTTGGCACAACATTTGGTTTTCAGATCATTGTTGCAATAAAAATGACGTCGAAGCCTGAAATAAATCATTATCGGGCATTACTAATGCTCAGATATGCTTTCTAAGACATTGGGTGAAAGATGAATCAAGAATTCCAAAAACACAACCCGGCAACATTTGTGCGGAACGCGCCATCAAAGTCGTACAAAATATATTCCCCCAATGCAAATCAATACGAACTCTTAATATAAAGTTAATTTCACTAAACAAAGTTAGTTTTTAGATTGTAGTTTTGATTATAATCATATAATTACATTAAGAAATGTAAATACATAGTTACATAACTATAAAATAAAAAATTTGAAAAAAATACAAAATTAATTTTGATTTTAGTTGAATTTTTAATTTTTGATATTCTTTAATTAGGCTTGAGTTCATGAGGGAAGGAATTTTTACAACTTGGAATTTTTATTAAAATTTATTGATAATTTTTCTTGGCTGAGCTGGGATTCGGAAGATCTTTGAGTTCTACCCACTGCACCACTGCGGTGCCCGTTAAGCCAACATTCAAACATCAATATTTAACCAGTAGTACTGGTGGTTCGAAATTTGCTGTTGTTATCACTAAAATTTCAAATTACATGTTGCCTCCTTTCCTCTGTTTTTCGAACCACCCAACTGGTTAAAGCTTGATGTTTGACTATTGGCTTAACGGGCACCGCAGTGGTGCCCTGGTTGGTGATCATATGCTGCCTAGTCTGATATTGGATATACCTGATAGAGACCAATGGGCGGACCAATCTTGGTGGCGCGGCCGCATGGAACAGGTCTGGTTCCGCGGCGGTTCGAAACAGACGAATGGAGACACCAGGGCAGGCATGATGGGCCCGGGTTTCCACGGGGGCTTGCCAATGGGCAAACAGCCTACGATTTTTCAGGCGAAGATCTACGCTATCGTCATATGCGCTGGAGAATGACTGAAGCGGAAGGCAAATTGTTTGAGAATATTTATAATGTCGGATAACCAGGCCGCTCTTAGATCACTATCTTCTTTAGAGGTAAAGTTCAGGTAGGTCATGGACTGTTTTTTATCTCCGAACGATATAGGGAAACACAATGAGTTGAATTTGTGTTGGGTAGCTGGCCATGACGGCCAAGTGGGCAACAAAAAGCTGAATGCTTGGCAAACAGGTGCGCTCGCCACCTATTTATAGGACCTGAGCCTTTCGACGGCATCCCTGCTGGTCACATTAAAGGGAAGTATTCTCTTTAAAATGACATCAAAATCATCTTCGTATGTCAAGTAGTTTTCGAGATATTGAAGAAATAAGCTCAACACATTCGGCTAATTCTGCGAAATTATGACATTTTGAATATGACATAACTTTCGAAAAACAAATTTTAAAAATTTTTTTCGTTCATATATGTTCCTAATAAGATAAAAGGAACCTTCTCACCAAATTCCATTAAAATCGGAAGGGATCGTGTCCCACTCTTGGTCGTTTTGACATGGAATTACCCATTACATATTTATTATCAATTTAAAATATTTTCAAATTGGAAACAAAAAACATAAAAACATAAACAAAAAAAATTAAATTAAATTAAACTAAGAATAAAATCATATAATAATTAATTTAACATAACCAAGTAAAAAAACAAAAATACAGTTTCTTCATTTGAATAAGCAAATAATGTTATTTTTGAACTGAAGTGCATTACTTATAACTTGAGAGTCATATGGAAGTTTATTCCAGAGACGAGTAGCGTATAAAAAGAATTGCCATTCGGATATCAGACTATGATGTCTAAAGAGTATCAATCTTCTTCCCCTATTCGATCTTGAAAAATTCAATCGATCATATAAATGCTGTGGTTGTTTAGTGTAAATAATCTTATGTAGGAATAGTAATATTCTAGTTTTAAGAAGACTATCAAAACTTATGCCATACAACTTTTTCGAAAACGCTGAAACCCTATCAAATCGTTTCAAACCATAAACATATCGGGCGATATTATTAAAAACGACGTTAAGTTTTCTTTTACTTTGTGTGTCACAACTAGCAAAAATTTCACACCCATATATGAGAGTAGGTATTAAATAGGTTTTAGCAAGAAGTATTCTAATATTTATTGGCGTGCAGTGCTGTGTTTGCCAGAGTGTTCTCAACATGGAAAAAGTCCGACCACAAGCATAATTAATATGGTCAGACCACGTGAGAGTGTTGTTGAAATATACTCCAAGATTCTTCACGGAGTCTACTATTTCAATTTGTTGATCATTAAGAGTTATGACAGGTACAAGATTGATGACTGTTAATCGCTTCCAAATTACTAGGCATTTTGATTTCCTTGGGTTTATACTAAGACCATTTGCCGAGGCCCATATAAAAATTCTGTGCAGTTCACGATTTAGATTTTTTACGCATAAATCAATTGAATTTACTTTACAACTAACATGAAGTTGGACATCATCCGCATACATTCTAGATTTACATAGCTCAAGTGTATCCGGGAGATCATTTTCTTATACATGTGAATTTTTGTTTACGTTGAATGATGTATGTAGTAGTAATATAAATTGAGTTAGCTCAATTGTGTATATGTGAAGAGAAAGATAATTATGTCAATTAACCGAATATTGAGTCACTAAAAAAGGTATATCTGAACACGGTATAAGACTGTCAACAAGGCCAAAGGTATCCTAGGGTTTATCAAACATTGGGGAAAGGACTTGAATGATTCCTATGCCATACGATTATTATCATATATTTCATAAGTGGGAGCCAGCCTTTCTTAAGTACGCCTCGGTCGTCTGAGACAGACATTCTAAAAAAACTACAATCTGTACAGCGGCAATTACTTTTATTTTGTTTCCGAACACTGCATTGGAATCCAAATATCAACTTAGCTTCGCATGAAAATCGCTTAAAACTTATTAATCTTTCAATACTTAACAATCGGGGGATAAACATACATGAAATTTTACTTTGTGGGTAACATGCGGATTAGGGATACAACTTTTTTAAAATTTTTGAAAATATCAAAATGTCCCTTTCCATACCATGTAGTGCATAAAAAACCATAAGAACTGCATCTTTAGATTTTCGATATCGTTAAAAAAGGTTCCGCGTCAAATGCAATTTAGTTTGGGATCAGTAATAATGCAATTACACCTACACCATAAACAGTTTATAAGTTTTTTATGGTAATAAACTAGTTTGTGAAACTTATTTATCCATACAAACCATAAACAGGTTTGTAACTAGCTTTTGAGATAAACTAGTTACAAACAACCGATTTTTGCTAATGCAACTTTGTTTTTTTTTTTAAATTGTATATGTGGCCCTTGGCACAACATTTGGTTTTCAGATCATTGTTGCAATAAAAATGACGTCGAAGCCTGAAATAAATCATTATCGGGCATTACTAATGCTCAGATATGCTTTCTAAGACATTGGGTGAAAGATGAATCAAGAATTCCAAAAACACAACCCGGCAACATTTGTGCGGAACGCGCCATCAAAGTCGTACAAAATATATTCCCCCAATGCAAATCAATACGAACTCTTAATATAAAGTTAATTTCACTAAACAAAGTTAGTTTTTAGATTGTAGTTTTGATTATAATCATATAATTACATTAAGAAATGTAAATACATAGTTACATAACTATAAAATAAAAAATTTGAAAAAAATACAAAATTAATTTTGATTTTAGTTGAATTTTTAATTTTTGATATTCTTTAATTAGGCTTGAGTTCATGAGGGAAGGAATTTTTACAACTTGGAATTTTTATTAAAATTTATTGATAATTTTTCTTGGCTGAGCTGGGATTCGGAAGATCTTTGAGTTCTACCCACTGCACCACTGCGGTGCCCGTTAAGCCAACATTCAAACATCAATATTTAACCAGTAGTACTGGTGGTTCGAAATTTGCTGTTGTTATCACTAAAATTTCAAATTACATGTTGCCTCCTTTCCTCTGTTTTTCGAACCACCCAACTGGTTAAAGCTTGATGTTTGACTATTGGCTTAACGGGCACCGCAGTGGTGCCCTGGTTGGTGATCATATGCTGCCTAGTCTGATATTGGATATACCTGATAGAGACCAATGGGCGGACCAATCTTGGTGGCGCGGCCGCATGGAACAGGTCTGGTTCCGCGGCGGTTCGAAACAGACGAATGGAGACACCAGGGCAGGCATGATGGGCCCGGGTTTCCACGGGGGCTTGCCAATGGGCAAACAGCCTACGATTTTTCAGGCGAAGATCTACGCTATCGTCATATGCGCTGGAGAATGACTGAAGCGGAAGGCAAATTGTTTGAGAATATTTATAATGTCGGATAACCAGGCCGCTCTTAGATCACTATCTTCTTTAGAGGTAAAGTTCAGGTAGGTCATGGACTGTTTTTTATCTCCGAACGATATAGGGAAACACAATGAGTTGAATTTGTGTTGGGTAGCTGGCCATGACGGCCAAGTGGGCAACAAAAAGCTGAATGCTTGGCAAACAGGTGCGCTCGCCACCTATTTATAGGACCTGAGCCTTTCGACGGCATCCCTGCTGGTCACATTAAAGGGACGTTGCAAACCTGGTCCAAACGTGAATTCCTTCGCACATGGACGTCTGTTGCTGGATTAAGGCAGTCCAAGAGAATTGTGAATCTGTCACGTAGCAGGTTGAGACGGCACCTTGTGCTTGATAATGGGGGAACTTTGGCCTCTGGTTGGCCTATTTGCGGTGCAATGTGGTCTCAGATACCGTCAGTTTATAATGGGTAATGTTAGTATAAAGAAATGCAGATTCTGTGAGGTAGATGACGAAAGGTCGGAACATCTCCTCTGCTGCTGTCCCGTCTTGAGCACTTCCAGGCGGAGATGAGCCCAATTGAAATCTATAATATTTCTGCATATCTATCTACCTACATAAATGAATATCTGTCTCAGAACTCCTACTTCGTAATGTTAAGTTTTCAGTTTCTAATCGCCCTTCCAGAAATTATATTCCCCTTAGACTCCAATACTTTCGGTCTAATTATGCAAATTTTGATCCTCAAAAATAACCTCTGAAAGGTCTTATGCGGTCCCCAAAATTGAGTTGAATATTCCAGATGAATGAAAATCAAATTTTTTTTTTAAATTTTTTATGCAATTGAAGACCAACCACACCTTTAACGTAACAATTGGTTGTACGTACGAAATAATCAAATTGTAAAACAAGTCGTATTGTGTAGGGACCGTATTAGGAAAACTTGAATCCTAAAATTTGCCTTTTTTGTTAAAATTAACATGGCGCAATGTTGATTGAAAATCTTAGTTAATTTCTGCAAAAGCAAGGTGGCATGTCACAACGTCCAGTGTCACAGTGTCACAGACGTTATGACACTTTTAAATACCTTCTATGCAGAGAAGCTTTAATTAGCGAAGCCGGTTTTTGTTATACCATATAGGAGAAACTCCTCGCGGCCGGCCGAAGGCCGGCTATGCAGAGAAGCTTTAGTTAGCGAAGCCGGTAGTTGTTATACCCTACAGGAGAAAATCCTTGCGCGCCAAAGTGTTTTCGTCATATATTTAATATATACACCCAGAGAAAAAGCAACAAAACCATTTTTTAAATTTTTTTAACCATATTATGTTTAATTTAACCAAATCATTGTCACCGACAAGCATATTATGGTTAAATTTGTTTCTTTAAAAATAGTTTTATTGGTTGTAACCATAATAAAACATATTTTTCCCAGCGTGTATGTAGATCTTTTTTTTTATTTAACTTCTTTGGTAATTACGGACCTTATGACACTTTTGAAAATGTCATAATGTCCTTTGCAAAGTGTCATAATGCCCACGGACATTAAGACACTTTCAAAAGTGTCTTTTGCTAAAGTTTGTTTTTATTAAGTTAAATACAAAATCAAAATATACAGTCAAATTTTCAAAGTAGAATGCTGACCAGCGTTTAAAAATCTGCAGTTGAGATAGTAAAAGTCATAAGATTGTGCTGTAACTTCGACATCTTCATTTGTCATTAGACAAAATAAACTGTTGCCTTTACTTCTGATTCATTATGCTGAGTACACACTATGCAACGCTTTTACGCAATCTAGTGAATTAAATTCATTTTCATTCATTCCAGATTGCATCAACATCAAAACGCTTTGTCTAAATTTTCACGTTTCATCTTTTGATGCTCAAATTCTTTTCAATTCCCTTTTAAAGATGCCAACATAATCACACGCAGCAATCGGTTTCAACTTTTTTCGGTTCAAAACAACAACAATTTTATTAACAGCGAATCAAACAGAAAAAGAAAAGAAAAAAATTACATGCAGCCATCGCTGTGCTTATACCAACGAATAAAAACACAAAGCGTACTGACCGAGTACAGGCATCTCTGTACTAACCCCCTTTCTTCTTTCTTCTCTCACCTAAAAACATAAGAGTTGAGCATCAAAAGATGAAACGTGTGAAAGCAGACTTAGATATTTTGAGGTTGCATTGAAACAGATTGCATGTAGGTTGCACTGTGTGTACCCAGCATTAAATGAAAACAGTCGCAGTGAAGGCAAAAGCAAAAAACGAAATGTTGTACAAAACAAAGAACATCGGCAGTCAACATGTTTGGAAGTGTTTGGTTTGACCGACTGAAACTTTTAAAAAATCCCGTAGTTAACGAAGATGGGACGTTGCGTTTGTTTTTTTGTTTTCCATATTTTTTTTAAATAATACATGCGTACATAAATAAATAAATATGTACATACATATTTATTTATTTTTAAGCTTAACAAATCTTTTTAATTTTTGAAATTAAATAAAACTTTAAATAACATTATCGCTTTCATATACATACATACAATGAACACAACGTCCCATCTTCGTTAACTTCGGGATTTATTAAAAGTTTCAGTCTGTCAAACCAAACACTTTCGAACATGTCGGCTGCCGATGTTCTTTGTTGTGTGCAACTTTTCGTTTTTTACTTTTGCCTTCACTGCGACTGTTTTCATTTAATCAATCAGAAGTAAAAGCAACGGTTTATTTTTGTCTATTGAAAAATCAGAAAATGGAAGAAAAAGCAATTTTTTGATTTTGACTGCAGCTTTTTAAACCCTGATGCTGACGAAACTCATATTGGGTATCTTTGATTTGAGAGTGCTTCTGTGAATGAAGGGAAATACAACAAAAGTAAAACATTTTGTAACAGGAACATAAATAATAATAACTTCTCGTCTCTGGTGTCGGGGGTAAGTGTGAGAAGCTTCTCTCATACTTGAATTAAATTGATTCTACATTCAGTTGAACTAAATTAAACTTGAAATAACTTTCATTCAAGGTGATTCGTAGTTCAATTTCAATCTCAATAGGTATCATTTTATTCGAATGTTAAATTAACATAAATTCAAATTTGAGAAAAAATGTTCAGCCGTATTCATAATAAAAATTTGGCATGAAGTAAGCACAAAGTTTATTTATAATAAACTTACCAAACTCCGGCTAACGACTTGCTAAACTTTTGTTAAGGAGCTGCCAACTTGTGAAAAATAGCTGTTTAATGTTAAACAATTTGATTGGTTTTATTTAAATTATTACTGTTTTATTTTATATTATTTTATTTTTATATCTTTTTTTTATTTTAATTTAAAAACCTTTAAAATTGTTATATCTGGAGAAAAAACAAAAAAAAAAATGACAAACCAGCGATGTTTAATGCAAACGAGTTGCATTTTTGAGTAATACAATGTGGCATCATAGAAATTCAGAGTTGATTTATTAAAAGTTGGCAGATTGAGAAAAGTTCGTTATGAATTAACTCTGTGCCAACAAGCTGCTTAGCTTAATAGGCATTCTAGTTAGCAGCTCGTTGTTCGTAGTGTACAAACTGTGGCTAACTTTTTGTTATGAATACGGCTGGTTGTTTGCAAGTTATTGTTAAATTATTTTAAATGTATTTAATTATGATGCAAAATCACTACCGCAAAATGTAAAATCAATATTGTTTTCGACGATTTTACATTGATTTTTTTGTGTGTGTAGATACTTTAGAATTAATTTAGATTTAATTTATAAATAAGGGCGGATGAGCTTTCTAGACTTGGCACTACTTTACAGGTTCCACTTCGTTTTAAAGGTATTGTAATACCTCTGCTCTCCAGCCAACTCCAACTTCGGCGATAGTCTATCGATAATACGAACGACAGATGAACCGCGAACCCTGGAATCATAATTGCCATGCAATTGTTGTCCCACATTTACAGTAACTCATAGCTTATTTGATGCAGTTAATACTTTTTTAGAAAATCTAAAACGACTTGATGTCAATTGAATGCAATAATAATAATATCTGGAACTGCCCACATATAGTACAGACACCTGCACAGAGTCCAGATCTCAACGTTATTTGTTCTGATCTAAAACGAGCACTACAGTAGGAATGTGATGAAATTAGTCCCGATTGTAGGGGAAAACTGGTAGAATCTATGATTTCCCAATTAATTCTGTTCTGGATCAAAAGGGGTGCCCCACTAAGCATTAGCCATATTTACGAAATCGTAAAATTAAAGTGTTTATGTATTTAGAAAACTTATAATTAAGTGCATCTTTTAAGCTGTGACCCCAAAACTGTAACTGAATTATTTAGTTTGCTATATCTTTCTTATGAAAATTTTTTTTTTGTTAATGTTTGTTATTAAATGAAACATATCAGTGATGCAAAACGTGGCACAATTGGGTCATTTTTGGCACGTTGAACGTTTGATGGCCCTGTAGAAATCTATGTTGGCCCTTTCAGGTCAAAATTAAACCAGCTGGTAGCAAGTTTCATTAACACAAGCTGGACTCATTTGAAAGTGTAGACATACTGCTCTATAAAAATAACCGATAATAACCGACTTGTCAAAATTGTCTTCATATAAAACAAAAACAATTTAACGCACACATGTACAAATTTTGACTCATATATACGAAATTTGACAATTGGGTTTTAACTGGGGTAAGCAGCTGACAAACATATGGGCCAACGAGTCTACCTTGGCTGGTAGTGAGCTAGTCTATTAGTGCCGGAGTCGCTGGTTCGATTCCCGCCAGAGACTCTGGCCTCCCGCAGACAAGCGTAAAGCGTCGCGGGATAAGTTAAGGAAACAAATCGGTTAATAAATTTGTCAATGTTTTTTTCTTACTTTTTCGAACAATACTTTTATTTACGAAATTGTTTTGTTTGTACAGGACCAAATAAACCACACAAGCGGTTGTTTGTATGAAAATCAAAAATTTTAAATATTTATAAAAACATTCTGTTGTTTTTGTCAAACCAATTGTTTTGTATACTTGGCCCTTTAAAGTAAGAACTGTTACTTTCATGTGCAAATCAGTCTTGCTTTAAATTAAAATTATTTTAAGAAGGTATAAGGGCAAATCCCAGAAACAGTCCACCAAACAAAAATTTTTCAAATTAATTTTTTTTTTTTTAATGGAATATAAGACTAGATGTATAATTTCATTTTTATATTAAAAAAAATTTATTTCAATAATCATTAATGCAATAATTTTTACTAAATCCTACCCCACTGCTGGTTTCTTAATGTTATACGTGAATTTAGCATTATTTTAGGTGATTTTTGTGCTTAAAATAGCACTTACAGCAGACTTATCAAAATATAAATTTCGTTAAAAAATTGACATTCATTAGTTAAGAAATTAGTTTAAGATATGCAATTCATAAAAATATAATTTGTTTTGTTGAAATAAATAAAAAATAATAATAAAATACTACTGGAAAAACTGTAGCGTGCGTTATGAAGCGTGCGTCACAAAGGGTTCACGGCTTTTGTCAAAAAAATCACAACATTTTTTGGCTGCGAATAAGTGCGAGTGTTCAATATTAAAGTAAAACAAAAATGGATAAAAAACTATGTTTTACTATTGGTTTTATTTAAATACAAACATAATACATAATCACATATGTAAGTATGTATATTAAAAAAATTGTTTGGCCCTTTTAAATCGCCAAGTTGGTCCAAAACAAAAAAAAACTCAAAATGCATCCCTGAAACATATAGTTTAACAACCCAGCCAGCAAAATTATCCGACGTCGTTCAGATATCTGAGAGAAACGTCGGCAAAAAAGTCGGAATCGTATACGAATTCTGTCAGATACTGACCCAAAAATGTATGAAGTGGTTGAAACGAATTCTGACAAACATGTCGTGGGTAATTCTGTTTTTTTCTCGGCATTTCTAATAGATATCTAATACCGTGTTCAGATATGCATCTAAATTGAGTTTTACGCAATAAATGCCATTATTGAGCTCAATTATCCATACAAAATATCAATTTAGTTATTGCTCAATTAGTAGAAAATTGTTATGAATATTGAGTAAAATTAACATGCGACACTGTAACAAGTGTGTTTATTAAGAAAAACACAACTTACTAAACAGTGTTTTGACATTTAGCAATTGAAATTACAACAAAAAAAAAAGGCCTATCCATTTGGTCTGCTCAAAAACCAGATGTTTATTCCTTAAAGATGTCACAAGTTGTTTACATTTTCTTGTACATGTACATTTTTGTTTTCGTTGAATGTTGTATGTAGTAGTAATATAAATTGAGTTAGCTAAATTGTGTATATGTGAACAGAAAGATAATTATGTCAATTAACCGAATATTGACACAATAAAAAAAGGTATATCTGAACACGGTATAACAGAAATCTTATGAAAAAGACATGAGAAGTTCTGATGTGTTAGCCGAGATTCTTGCTGCTTTCCAACTGATAGCTGAAAGAAATAATTGTATTGCAAAATATGTAAAAGTACATACATAATTATAAATTTTACACGTACGTACCTTTTTTATGCTTTGTATCTTACACAAATAAAATAAAATTAAAATTATTAATATTTTTAATTAGGCTTAAGTTCATGAAATTTAATTTTTATTAAATTATTTTTATGAAGAAAGGAATTTTACAACATGAAAATCAATCAAAATTGTTATTGATAATCTTTCATTCTTGACGTGGCTCGGGCTCGAACCCTGGCCGGCAGGTTACCATGACATGTTTCGATCGCAACCACTCGATCTCCTCAGATGGATTTGCCGTCTTACACTCGCAGCCATCGACGACTGCTGACGTCACTAGTCAAACATCAATCCTTAAACCAAATTGTATTTTAACATTTGGTAGATCGAAATTTGCTTTCCTGAATGATTATCCATTTTAATTGATTTTACATGTTTTTTCCTTTACTTCTGTTTTTTCGTACTTTCGTCAAGAATTTTTCTTGAAGTCCAAGTACATTTTTTTGTTTTTTTCACTTTGTCTTTCTCTTTTCTGTTGACCTTTTTCAGCACAACTTGAAGGACAAATGAACACATAGAGCTCGTGCCTTAGCTTTAACAATAATTAGTATTGTGGTTATTTTGTTGAACTATTTATGGTTTTCAATCCAAATTGTTAATATTTTTAATTAGGCTTAAGTTCATGAAATTTAATTTTTATTAAATTACATATTTTTATGAAGAAAGGAATTTTACAACATGAAAATCAATCAAAATTGTTATTGATAATCTTTGATTCTTGACGTGGCTCGGGCTCGAACCCTGGCCGGCAGGTTACCATGACATGTTTCGATCGCAACCACTCGATCTCCTCAGATGGATTTGCCGTCTTACACTCGCAGCCATCGACGACTGCTGACGTCACTAGTCAAACATCAATCCTTAAACCAAATTGTATTTTAACATTTGGTAGATCGAAATTTGCTTTCCTGAGTGATTATCCATTTTAATTGATTTTACATGTTTTTTCCTTTACTTCTGTTTTTTCGTGTGAATGAAAGATTATCAATAACAATTTTGATTGATTTTCATGTTGTAAAATTCCTTTCTTCATAAAAATAATTTAATAAAAATTAAATTTCATGAACTTAAGCCTAATTAAAAATATTAAAAATTTGTATTGAAAACCATAAATCGTTCAACAAAATAACCACAATTCTAATTAAAATTAAAATTGTTTTCAATTGAATGACAATTGTCATTATTTTAAAAAAATTAGTCTCGTAAGACAAATCTGAAAGAATTCCGACAGAATTCTGTTGGACATATCTGTACAAAATTTCCCCTCGATATATCCAAGCGAAATCGATCAGAAATCGGCCAGACAGTAGGTATATTCAATGTCTGACAGAAATCTGAACGAAGTCTCTAAGAATGAAGTCAGACAATTGTACGAAATGTCTGATTCAGACAGTGTCGGAGTATTTTGTTGGCTGGGAAAATAAAAAATATAAGATTTTTTTCTGTAATGGAAATACCATAAAATATATTTGATATTTTAATATTTCATTTTGGCTGCATCAAATAAGGTGTGAGTCTCTTCTATCGATGACTAAAACCAAAGAATATAAATCATATAGAATGCGCATCATGTAGAAGCAAAATTTCTTATGGCGGGGTTTATCATTACGCCCCGCTCTCATATAATTTCGCTCACAAATTTTGCAAAGGCAATTTGTTGTTGGTTTGTGTTTTCACTTAGAGAACTGAAGAGAGCATCCAAAATGTGCAGCATTAACACATACACATGTTTGCTGTTTTTGCCAGCCAAAGTGTGTGTGTTTGTGTTTTTTTTTTTTCGTTGAAACGGGTTTTTGGTATTTTTTTAATTGATTTTGTTTTGTTTTAAAACAATTTATGTGGAAATAACCTACGTAAGAGCGAATGCGACCAATTGCGTAATTGTAGGGCAACAGTATGTGTTTTATTTTTGTAAAAACTAAACTATATCGATTTGCACCGAATTATAAAACCATTTTTTAGATTATTTAATTATGTACTTACCATGTGTGTATGTATATTAATGGAATTTATAAATAAAGGAGTGGCATAATTATAAATAGGTATTTCTCCTTGATTGTTTGTTAAATAAATTTCATATTGCTCAGTTTGTGAACATTTATTAAATTAGTACTCCTCCGAAAACATTGCTTTTGGTCTTTAGAAAAAGGAAGTTCCAAGAAAAGAAAAATACAAGTTTTATCAAACGAATGATTTAATTTATTAAAATATTAGGGTGGTTGATATCCTCATTAAATTCTTTTTAAATATGTATGTATTTGTATCGCTTTGGTTGATTGAAAATTTAATTGGAAATAATTTTATTTTTGTAAATATCATTTTTTTTACATTTGTGAATAGACATAAAGTTAGAAATAAATTAAATTTATTCCGAATATATGAGAACTAAATTTTTTAATTTCCAAGCAACATGATTAAATAAAAACCAAACAAAATTCCTTAAGAAGGAATAATAATATGTTTTATTTTAATCTATTTTTAAATATCTTTAATAAGAATATTAATACTGCACAGCTATGAAATAAATATATAACATGGTTTGACAAAAGACCCCAAAAGCATTGTGTGGCCATGCCGCTTTAATAAACATAAACTATTTTTTATGAACCAGGCAGTTTATGTTTTTAGATATTTTTATATTCCTATAAATCTTTAATTTTACAGAAAAACTGCATCTGAATTTCGGTGCGAACCGATATAGTTTTATCTGTACAACAATAAAACACATACTCTTACCCTACAATTACACAATCGGTCACATTTGCTTTTACGAAGGTTATTTGTACAAAAATTGCAAGAAACAAAAATTCTTTTGTTAGGTTTTTGTTTTATTTTTTACTTAATGTGTTTTTTTTTTTTTGACTTGGCAATGTACATACATACACACTCGTGCACGCACATACATATACGCTGATAAATGAGAATTAAAAGTTCTCATAAACAACGAGAGAACGATGCATTGGTACGCTCTTTGTTTTTGGTTCTTCCCTTTTGTCTTCCCGCCCGCATCATGCATTTTTTTTCAAAAATATTTTAGTTTTCCTTGAGATGCGCATTCTATATGATTTATATTCTTTGCTAAAACGTTTAACTTTTGGTGTTTTTTTATCACGGGACACTATCTTATAGGTAGGCATGCACAGTGGCTAGAATCCATACACTATTATTACTGCCGCAAAAGCGACGACGAAAATGAGGAGGAGGACGTAGAACACCTTCTCTGACACTGTCACCTTTGACCGATTGTGTTATATCTATGACGTTGAAATTGTGTGCATTTTAAACTTCGTTTAAATCTTGGGTTGGCTTTACGAAGTGCATTCTGTTTAGTGAAACTCTATGCTATCACACTGATATACTTAGTCTAATTGCGGCCATTTTGTCCTAACCTAACCTCGGATTTTGTTCAAATTTAAATCTAAGAATTGAGTAAAATGCGGTTTGGCTTTAGAAGTTCGTCTTTTCCACGTTATTATCATTTGAACTAATGCTTTTCCTGGTTTTTCTTTAAGTCATTTTGGTATCTTTGATTGGTTTTATTTATAACTTATAGGCCATTTACATTAGAACGAAATCTAGTAGATTTCATTGGAAATCGTCCACAAAATCTAGTGCATTTACATTATTCTTTTTTGACATTCGCGAGATTTTGTTTTTATAACAAAACAATTAACAAAAAGTCATAGACATTTAAAAAGTTGCGTTACCTTTTATTTATAATCAACACAATTTATTTTATTGGTATTATTTGTCTTTTTTCGTCGAAATCTAGTCAAAGAGTAGATTTTGTTTTGTATGGGAAATCTAGTCAAAAACAACTAAATTTGGCTCGAAATCTCGTAAGTATGTACTAGATTTCGTTGTAGTGTAAATTGGCTATTATGGTCATCTCTACGTCTATGGTTTCTATTGTAATGAAAGTACAAAAATTTGTTATATTTTATTTTAACTTTTTCCCCAATTAAGTTCTTTTGTATATATTTCTAATAAAAAATAAAAAAAAACTAATAAAAATTTACTTTACAAATAAATGTATCTAACAAAGCATGAAAAACACAAATAAAACTAACAATAGTACGAAAATGGGAATAAAATTCACTTATTGCCAATATTTATATACGATGGTTGTAACTTAAACTGACGTTTATGTTCCTTATTATTTCTGCTACAACCTCCAATCTACACCATTAAAGTTGGCAAGTCATATATTTAAACTGTAGATTGTGCGCCAGTGCTGGTCAATGGTGTTCAAGTTCGAGTGTTTTTTTTTTTTTTTTTTTTTATTTTTTTGTTAAGAGTATTTTGGCCATTTCTTAAGGAAAAGTGTTGTTTAACTGAGCGTAAAGTTATGGTCTTATTATGTGGTCGTTGCTGGTGGTCTTGGTTAGTTCTAATGGCGTACAAGTATTGTGGAGATTCTTTATTGTACAAATCGCTGTTTGTTAATAACTGAGGTGTTTACGATGGAGCGGTCAGAGCGCAAGTGTTAGTTCGGTAATAAAATTTTTTTTTTTTTTTTTTTTTTGGTTATAAAAAATATATGAGTTCAAAAACAAATTGATTTGTATTCTACTTCAAAGTTTAATTTTGTGTAAGAAATAAAGATAAATTTTTATGTCTTTTAAAAGGAGAGGTGTTGGGGATTAAAAAAAAAATTAAATGGAGGGTAATAAACCTTTAAAGTTTTCTTACTTATTATCTTTATTTGCATTACTTGCATTACTTATTATCTTTATTTGCAGGAAGTTTCGCAAAGCTTTTTCATACAAAACAAATAAGAAAGTATAGTCGGTCAAGCCTGTCTAAATAATACCCTACATCACAGTATATAAGAACAAATTTTCGTGAGTGTACCCTTTTTGGGACACATGAACAATCATGGACTCGCCAGAACAAAATTATGTTATTGAGGTTAAGATTTATGTAAACGTTATTTGTGCCAAATATTATTAAGATACTGTCATTTATGTATGTAAAATTAGAATTTGACTTTCTGGGTCGATCTTACAATGTCCGTTGTAACGATTTCTGAGATCCATGTTCTTCGGAATCTATGACAGTTATTTTTAAAACAAAATATCGGCCAAAGGCTCCCCCAGCTTCGTTGGCCTACCTCAATCCGATGTACTACATTTTCAATGGCTCTGAGACATAATTGAGGTTCAATGTCTAAAATATGCCAAATTATCTTATGCTTTAGCTTTTGAATTGTTCTTGGCTTTTTGACGTACACTTCCCCAAAGAAAGAAGTCCAACGTTGTCAACTCGCATAATCGTGACGGCCAATTAACAACGTCGTGACGTGAGATAACACCCTCATTGAATTTCTCCCGCAAAAGAGCTATTGTTTCGTCAGTTGTGTGGCAAGTGGCACCATCCTGTTGGAACCACATTTTTTTTTTATTTAATTAAGTCTATGGATACAATCCTTAACAATCCTTACAGACTACATATATATAAAATTTAAAAATTTTTCTTAATAAAGGGTGATTTTTTAGCTATTATCTTTTTGGCAACACTGGTCTAAGCAGCTGACGCACGCTTCGTGTTTTGTTTCACTGTCAAACATCTTCAGTTTGGTCTATAATTTAACCATGAATCGTCTTACAAACGAACAACGCTTGCAAATTATTGAATTTTATAATCAAAATGCGTGCTCTGTTAAGAAAGTTTATCGCGCGCTTCTTCCATTTTATGGTCTGTTTAATCGACCCACTGAAGCGGCTATTCCGGCTATTGTGACTAAATTTCGCACCAAATTTACATTGTTGGACATTAAACCACCAACATGCTTATGTAGACTGCGAAGTGAAGAAAATATCGCAGCTGTATCGGCTAGTGTTAATGATGACCATCAGTTATCGATTCGTCGCAATTGGGCCTCTGTTCCTCAACAACGTGGAAAATTTTGCGCAAGGATTTAGGTGTCAAGCCTTTCAAACTACAGCTGGTGCAAGCATTGAAGCCGAACGACCTACCGCAACGTAGCACTTTTGGTGAATGGGCTCTTGGAAAGTTGGCCGAAGATCCAATTTTTTATCGAAAAATTGTGTTCAGCGACGAAGGTCATTTTTGGCTCAATGGGTACGTTAATAAGCAGAATTGTCGATTTTGGAGTGAAAATCAGCCAGAAGCATTGCAAGAACTACCAATGCATCCAGAAAAAGTCACAGTTTGGTGCGGATTATGGGCTGGTGGCATCATTGGACCATACTTCTTTAAAGATACCGTGAGATGATATCCAACTCTTTTTTGCCCAAAATGCAAGAGCTTGACTTGCATGACATGTGGTTTCAACAAGATTGTGCCACATGCCACACAGCACGCTTAACAATGGACTTATTAAGAAGCGAGTTCGGTAAACATTTTATTTTACGTTCGGGACCGGTCAATTGGCCGCCTAGATCGTGCGATTTAACGACATTAGACTATTTTTTGTGGGGCTATGTTAAAGCTCATGTCAATACACACATGCCCGCTTCAATTGACGCATTGGAAGACAACATTGAAGCATTTATTCATGAAATACCGGCCGAAATGTTGGAAAGAGTATGCCAAAATTCGACTAAGCGGATGGACCATTTGAGGCGCAGTCACGGTCAACATTTGCATGAAATAATCTTCAAACATTAAATTATATGGACCGTACTATCGATTTAAATAAAGATTTAATGCATTTTTCTGAATTTTATGTGTTTTTTAAACTTTGTAGGAAATTATTTTATTTTAAAAATTTCAAAAAATTTTATATGAAAATTTTCTCAACGCAAGGTGAAGTGAACAACAAAATTACCCCCTTAATCTTTCATATTTTTTGGTTTTTTATTTTATTTGATTTTACTTATTTGTAGCGGGTTAATTTTTTTGCTATTGATTACTTAAGTACCCAAATACTGCACACTTTTACAACTCTAAAAAATTAACATAACAAAATAATTTTTAAAAGTTTGTATTTAGCCAAATTAATTCTTCACAAACAAGTTTAATTAATTAATATTTATTCACTTTTTGCTTTGGTTTAATTTTCATTTCAACTTTTCTTTTATTGAACAATTTTTTTCACAATTTGTATGCTTTTTATTTGTTACTTTTGTTTGTTTACCTTTTGAACCATTTGATTTTTTGATTTACTAAATTTTACTGCAAAAATTTCTGCAGTAAAAATTTGTCAATACTCAGACAAGAAGTTTCACTTTACGCTCTCAATTTGTGTTCTCGTTTACTGTATTTTGTGTACTCGAACGCAATTTCGTAAAATGCAGTAAAGTTCAGAAAAAAATTGTAAAAACTTTTGTGTTCTCGAACGCAGCTAATGTGATAATTAAACCAATTATTTATTTTTTTTTTTGTTGAAAGAATATTAAAATTATAATTTTGATTTTATTAACCCCGGGTCTCCACGTAGCAATATTTATTGCGGCAAACTGCCATGAGTGGCAATCCATTGCGCAATGATTGCTCTTCTGATTGCTTGAGCAATTATTGCTTAGCAATCTGCTGTCAAATTTATTGTCATTTATCTGACATTTCATTTTTCTGTACGGTTGCTTATTTATTTGTGTGTTTATTTATTGTAAAAGCAATCAAGAAAGAGCCGCCATGTGAAAAAATACTTCAACAAATTACAGAAAAAGGTTTTTATATAGAACATATCAAGGCGAATTCATACAAGGTGGTCTTATTTTGAAAATGGATACAACACTGTAAATTACTTTAACGTTGTGTCAAAATTATAGAAGTCGCAAAAGATTAATTCGATGATGTTTTAACGAAGGATGAACTAAGTGTAAAATTGTAGTTTTTGTACTGTTGAAATAATTATTAAATGATAGTGAGGACTTGCATGGTTACCATTCCAAGATTACTTGTCAAATAATCATCAGAAGATTATTTTAGGAGTTGTATATTAAATACCATCGCATACTAAACAGCCTATGCTATCTGGGATTCGTTTGTGCAGATGTTTATAGCACCTTCAAATATTGTTCCTAGACAATCCTTAAGTATACTCTCAGAATCACTTTCTGAGCCAAAATAATGATGTTCGTCAAGCTGGAAGTACTCCACTTCCTTCTTTTTAGGTTTTGCGTGCATGTGTGTGATTCATTTTGAATTTATCTATATATATAAAAAGAAGTGTACATTTTGATTGTCACTCCATAACTCGAGAACGGCTCGACCGATTGCCATAAAATTTTTAGGGAAGGTACAGGGAGGAGTGATGATGGTTAGTTGATTTTGAAATCCAAAATCGGGGCAGGGGAATTGGTACCCCCCATAGGATGCCAATATTTAATATCGCATATCTTAAGACCCGCTGCACGCATTTTGTTGAACTTTTGGTAGTAGGATCTTCTAAGCCCCAAAATTTAAATAAAACAGTAGCGGGGGAAGTGGTTCCCCCCATAGGACGCCAATGTTTAATATAGCATATCTTAAGAACTGTTACAGTGAGAATGTTCAAACTTTGTAGAAGTCACTCTTATGGTATACTACTCTATTGAGAATAAAAATAAAGCGGTAGGCGCAGGGGGGAAATACCTCCCATAGGATGCATATATTAAATATAGCTCAACTGAAGAACTATTTAAGGGACAGCCTTCAAACGTGGTTAAAGCTACTATTATGGTAAAATGAAAATTTCAATATAAAAATGGGCGGGGTTGACAGGGGAGGAGCAGTACCCCTCATAGATAGAAATATAATTAAGAGCCGCTGCATGCATTTTGTTGAACTTTTGATAGTAGGATCTTCAGAGCCCCAAAACTGAAATAAAATAGTAGCGGGGGAAGTGTTACCCCCAAAAGGACACCAATGTTTAATATCGCATATCTTAAGAACTGTTATAGTGAGAATGTTCAAACTTTGTAGAAGTCACTCTTATGGTATACTACACTATTGAAAATAAAAATAAAGCGGGTAGGCGCAGGGGGGAAATACCTCCCATAGGATGCATATATTAAATATCACTCAACTGAAGAACTATTAAAGGGAGAGTCTTCAAACGTGGTTAAAGCTACTGTTATGGTTAACTTTAAATTTCAATATAAAAATGGGCGGGGTTGACAGAGAAGGAGCAGTACCCCTCATAGATAGAAATATAATTAAGAGCCACTGCACGGATTTTGTTGAACTTTTGATAGTAGGATCTTCAGAGCCCCAAAACTGAAATAAAATAGCAGCGGGGGAAGTGTTACCCCCCATGGGACACCAATGTTTAATATCGCATATCTTAAGAACTGTTAAGTGAGAATGTTCAAACTTTGTAAAAGTCACTCTTATGGTATGCTACACTTTTGAAAATAAAAATAAAGCCGGTAGGCACAGGGGGAAATACCTCCCATAGGATGCATATATTAAGTATCTCTCAACTGAAGAAGTGGTTAAAGCAGTGTAGCGAAGCGCACGGGTTAAGCTAGTAATTTATAAAAAAAAAATCTTGAAATTTATTATGAATTTAAATAAATATTTAAATATAAATGTCAAAAAAAGTAACGGCATATCATTTTGACATATAGTTAGTTATCAGCTGTTGCTTACGTAGCAAGCCCAGGTCACCTTGTATGAATTCGCCTTGGAACATATTATATTTATAAATAAAGGCTCAGTTAGGCGAACGTTGCTGTACCGTATCTGTACTGTATCCATCAGCTGTTCGCTTTTTATTATATGAAAACCAATACAAAAGCTTACCGAAATGCAATGTACCGTAGTTGCAACGTACCAATCTGTATAAAAGAGCATTTCATGCCGTTGTTACGTGACATTTGTAAGACAGTGATGGGCGGCTCGTATGTTTCATTGAATGCGGGTAATTTTGCTCTTTTTTTTGTTGTACTTTTTTCAGTATATTCATGGAATTGCGAAAAAACAACTTACAATACATTATATTTCCAAATATACATATGTTTAGATGTTTAAAGTAAACAAATGCACATACAATGGAAATGTGAAACATATAAAAGAATTTAAATGGTATCAAAACCTTGTTTGGTGTATGCACATTTACAATATATGTATGCTAAAAATTTATATATTTTTAAATACAAATTTATTTATTGTAAATCAATAACATAAATATTAACATTTTTTACATACACAAAATACTGTTTTAATACCATTTATATCACGTGGTACCTTTTCTGCACAACGGTCACCATTTGAACATTTTTGATTCCCATCACTGTGTGTTTTGTTTTATGTATACTATTGCTTTTTGTTTATGTGTGCGAAAACATATGACACGTTTTTAAACGTTCTATAAGTGCACCAACGTGCTTACAGTACGGTGCGGTACATTACGGGTACAGCAACGTTCGCCTAACTGAGCCTTAAACGTCAATATCAACAAAAGCATACGACTTATTTTTTTTTTTTTTTTTTTTTTTTTGTATACATATTTTTATTTTTTCAATAGAACATTACAAGTTCAAGATAAACGCAAATAAACAAAAAAGTAATACAAAACACAGCTACGACAATTATAATTAATTATTTTATTAATTTAAAAAGAAAATTTAACAACCACTTGAAAACACAACATAAAACATTTTCCTATTTTTAAGCTTGTTAGGCCCGGACCTTCAATGTAAATAAAACATTAATTTTATTACAGTTTTTCCCAAAGTTTCGTAGAGTATTTTTCTACTTCTTAAGGGGGTGTACATTTATTTGATTATATAACATTTTTAAATATTTTATTTTAGTATGGAAATTTTTTTGTAAAAACAAAAAACAATTAACAATAATAATTTTCAACTACATCTTATTCTAGTATCACAGTGAAAACATTTGTTATAAATACAGCCACAAAACTTTATACATATAACTACTCGCGTTGAAAATTGCAAATTTATGTCAAAGCAATTTCAAGTGTTCTTCAGCAATATAATCAGCAATTATTGCTCTATTATCGGCAATAAAAATTGCTACGTGGAGACCCAGCGTTACATTTTAATTGTTTTGAAATAAATCTCTATATAATAAAAATTAAATGTTGTCTGTTTCTGATCGCATAACTTGAGAACGGCTTGACCGATTTGGTCGATTTTATCTTTAAAATTATCGCCATGGTCCAACTTAGGTTTTTACGGGAAGAAAATTTTGCCCCGCCCACTTTTTTCGATTTACCTAAAATCCGAAAACTGCTCCATCGATTTGACTAATTTTTTTTGAAATGTTCGAATTATTCCATTTTAAGTTTTCATAGAAAGAAAAATTTACCATGCCTACTTTTACGCCCACTTTTTCTATTTATTTGACCGATTTGGTTTTTACGTGAAGAAAATATTGCCCCGCCCACTTTTTTCGATTTACCTAAAATCAGAAAACGGCTCCATCGATCAGGGGCGACCAGCTAGTTTTTAAATAAAATATTTATTAAGAGATAAACTCACTGTTTATTGTTGATTTGTTTGTTTAAACTTTGTTATTGTTACAAGTAGAACTGTTGCTTATTATAATTCTTTTACGATTAACAGTTTTATTTGGTTTAATATCTTTAGTTTTTCTAAAAGCTTTTGGATGAAGTTTCCTGACGATCTGGCCTAAGCAACCAGTGGAATGCGCATAGGAATAGCTTATCCCATCAACAATTACTTTCAGTGTTTTTATCCATAATGAAAATCTTTTAAATTTAAAAAATTTTTTATTCCCAAAAATTATTTTGATAATATTTATTAAATAACAAAAATTTATTTCGTTTAAAATAAAATAATCAAAACTTGTGGAATTGTTGTTGGAAATTGTCAAAAACAATCAACACGTTGTTTGAAACGGCAAAGTTTTCTGATCATTTTTATACCCTCACCACAATAGTGGAGAGGGTATTATGCATTTGTGCTGATGTGTGTAACACCTTGAAATATTGGTCCTACCTTAAAGCTTACCGATCGCCTCAGAATCACTTTCTGAGTCGAACTAGCGATGTCCGTCCGGCTGGGTGGCAGGTAGTCTGGCTGTCAATGTAACCTTGTGCGCAAGCTACAGGTCGCAATTTTGCAGATAATTTGATAAAATTTGGGACATAGATTCTTATTGGCACAAGCCCAAGCCTATTGAAAATCGGCCGAATCGTGGGACCATGAGGGAAGATAAGGGGAAATTTGTTCCTCTCAGAAACTATCAAACCTATTTCAATGAAATTTAAAACATAGATAGAACCATATCTATATGGACTCAGAACGTATGCATTTTTTAAAAAATAGGACCACGAGTGGAAATAGGGGCAATTTTAGCCTCTCAAAACGATATTAATGAAATTTAAAACATAGATAGATCCATATCTACATGGACACATAAGCTATACAGTTTTTCAAAAATAGGACCACAAGGGGAGGTAGGGGGCAATTTCTGCTTCTCACAAACTTTCAAACCGATTTTAATGCAGTTTATAAACATAGATAAATCCATATTTATATGGACACTTAAGCATGATGTGTTTTTAAATACTGTGGTGTTGGTTATCATATGGTCGGGCTTGACCGACTATACTTTCTTACTTGTTTTGCTTAAAATTAAAAATATCATTTACTGAAAAAAAAAATGTTCAGAATTTCAAATTTTTACAATTTTTAGTAATCAATATAATCATTTTGGTAATAGGTGCACAATAGAGTTGTCAATTATTCGCCTTTCAACTTTGTTCAAATAGTTCAAATAATTGTTTTTGTTCGTTCGAATAAAAAAATTATTTTTACAAAAAAAATACTATGGAAAATGTTCCATTCCATCCGCTGCGACTTCTCCTTTTTTTCGCCGTTTCAAACAACGTGTTGATTGATTTTAACAATTTCCAACAACAATTTAACAAGTTTAAATTATTTTATTTTAAACGAAATAATTTTTTGTTATTTGATTATTATTTTAATTCAAAATTTATTTCAAAACAACTAAAATGTTAACTAAATCAAAATTATATTTTAAATTTTCGTTCAGCAAAAAAAAAAAAAAATAATTGATTCAATTATTACGTTAATCAAGTTTAAGTACTTTTTGAATAATTTTTTTTATTGATAAAAAACTACTAATAATTTTTTCTGTGTATAGAACAGCCGCTGTCTCTCTTAATGTATTTTTGACCAAGCTCGGCATTTCTTGATGTCGTTGGATTATCTTACAATACATCGTTTTCAATGGTAATATTGTGACACTTACGCTAATAGTAAAGATATATGTACATATATAATTAAAAAAAAATATAATACAATAACAACATTTTCCACTTTCAAGATATGATTTATGTTTATAAATCAACTCTTTGTTTTTAAGCTTTTTGTTTATTTCTAAATTTTTCACCCGAAATTCCCTTTCTTGAAAATTTTTTACCGTTTGATTTTAAAATAAAACAGCTGATACAATTAAGAAGGTGAGTTGCAAAACTGCAAAATTAAAAAAAGAGATGACAAATGATTCTTAAAGTTCTTTTGGCGCTTATTAGACAAAATATTCTGATTGTATCAATGCATGTCCGTGCTAAAATAATGGAGGAGGGCATTAATACAATTAGTAGGTATATATATATTTCTTTTCATAGACCGCCAAAAGATCTGTTAGTATCATTTGTCATCTCGTATTTTTAATTTTGTAACGAACGAGTTGAGCAACTCACCTACTCAATTGTTTGTTAAGATTTGTTTAATAAGAACATAAAATATATTTTTGAAATACAATGAGAACTCAACACGGTTTTTGCTTACTAAAAAATTGAGATTAATTACAATTTTTTTGGACTTTCCTACATTTTGTATAAAATCACTAAAAACGTATGAGAATAAATACAATTCTAAGCTCTCACTTATTATTAATTAATCGATTTATTCGTTATTCGAAAACCGTCCTTTTGAACAAGAGTTTGGTTTTGTTTGATCGATTAATCGAATTATTCCTTATCGGTTGACAACTCTAGTGCAAAATCAACAAATGGGCTGCTTGACTCTGTGTAGCCAATATTTTATGAATAAATTTTAATTAATTGGTAATGTTTCTTAATAAACGCTTAAAATTTGTTAAAAATAATGAACTTTTAGTTATTTTTTTTTTTTTTGTTTTAATTTAATTTATTTATCTTAGAGTGACTTGGAAGTCTTTATTGTTCTATAAATCTTTTATTTGTAGGATATTTTTTTGTATTTCTACTAACTTTTATTATTGAAATTTATATTCCTCCAATAAATATTTATATCTCCTCGTAAATTCTAACTAATATATTCCATGAAGCTCATTTGCTACAACATCGTCATAACGCGGAAATATTGGATTTACATAAAACGATTTGAAAGTTTTAGATTTACATACCTACAATGGAAAAGAAAAATGTTATTCTTCTCTTAAGATTTGAAAGAAATATTTTCAATATCTTCTTAAGATTGATTTAAGACAAAATTGGCGTTTTGCGACTTATAACGTTGTTGCATCAAATGAGCGATATGTATACAAATCTGTTTGTCTTATATAATTTTTCCAAAAAAATTTTTGTTTCTTTTAAAGATAACAAATAAAACAACAAAACTGTTTATCAGTTTTCTTAAGAATTTCATAACAAAAAATGTTATCCTTTCCAAATATCCAGCAGTAGAGCACATATTTGATGTTTTTTTTTTATGTTCAATTGTATTTTTTCTTTTATTTACTATCCAAAAAAAAAAATTGCTTGCTATTTATTTAGTGCTTGAAAGTGAAGAAGGTAAAGGAGAGAAAAAAAAATCAAGAAACTTGTATAAATAAGAGCAGAAAAAACAACAAATAATATTTTTCTTTTTTAAGCAAATAAAAGAAGAAAAAAATACTTCATATTCTTTCATACTTCTGAGGCCTTAGATAAAAAAAAAAAAAAAAACACTTAAATACCCAGTTGGCAAAATGGTCCTAGACGCAAATGTCGTCTACGATGTCCTCAGGACAATTTAGAATTTGTCGCTTATAAAACATTGATGACGACAACTTAAGTAACAAAACGTGTATATTGTCGTGTTTAAAATCGTATTTGCCTTGAAAAATACTTTAATGAGGACAACATAAGCGATCATTGCATGCATTTTGTCGCGTTTCAAACGACATTGACGACAAAATGCATGAAATTGTCGGTCATCTTGTCTTCAATAAGACTTGATTGAGGACAACATAAGCGATCACTGCATGCATGTTGTCGTGTTTAAAACCACATTGACGACAAAATGCATGCAATTGTCGGTCATCTTGTCTTCAATAAGACTTGATTGAGGACAACATAAGCGACCACTGCATGCATGTTGTCGTGTTTAAAACCACATTGACGACAAAATGCATGCAAATGTCGGTCATCTTGTCTTCAATAAGACTTGATTGAGGACAACATAAGCGACTACTTCATGGATTTTGTCGTGTTTCCAACCACATTGACGACAAAATGCATGAAATTGTCGGTCATATTGTCTTCAATAAGATTTGTTTAAGGACAACATAAGCGAAAAATAAAAGATGAAAGACAATACCTAAAATTTGCTTCAATTTTTTCTTAAAAATAACGGGGCAATAACGACAAAAGAAAGAAATCACAAACAAAAAAACATGTAAAATTATTTAGTTGAATTTTTAAAGTGCGTGGTAAAGGTTTAGTTTTGCTCTGTTATTTTTTAACAATTGTGATTTGCTGTTTTGTTTATTTTTGTTAATTACTTTGGTAAGTATAACTAAAATGTCACAATCACGATATTTGCGTTGAGAAATAGCACGCACAAAGTTAGCTTTTTCTAAAAGAATTAATAACAGTAAAGTAAGTGAAACACTTTCTGCTGAAAATTTAGTGAATGAAAGTGATGAAAACGTTGTTGAACCAAGTGTTGAAAATATGGAAAACAGCGCTCCGCATAAATCGAGTTTAGCAACACAGCTAAAAGATATATTTTTAAAACACCAAGGTAGGAAATTAGGGGACGACCTTCTGAAAGTTTTGCACGAGAATGGAATAGATGTTCCAAATACAACTAAAAAGCTTTTAAAACGAAAAACAACACCTCTTGTTGTTCGAACTGTGAATCCCGGAGGTTATCATCACTTCGCGTTAAAAAATCAATTAATGAAATTAAATGAATATATCCCTGACATCGACTCACTTGAGCTGGATATCGAAATAGACGGATTGCCACTTTTTGGTAGTAGCACTAAACAAGTATGGCCGCTTTTAGGTAAAATAATAAATTTAAACGAGAAGTGCATTTTTCCTATTGGAATTTATTATGGGGGAAAAAAAGCCAGTAAACATTAACTCTTACTTGCACGATTTTGCAAATGAGTTAAAAGAATTAACTTCTACTGGAATTTTTTTAATAAATAAGAGCGTGTCTGTAGTCATAAGAGCATTTATTTGTGATGCTCCGGCTCGAGCGTTTGTTACAGGGACCGTAGGCCATAATGCATTTCAAGGTTGCAGTAGATGTTTGCAAGTGGGAAGAAGAGTAGAAAAGGTTACTGTCTATTCCTCTATTCCAGGAGAACAACGAACAGATGCCATATTCAAAAATAGGACTTGCCCTAGACATCATTTGGCAATGTATCGAAATGATCCAACCATTTTAGAAATGTCTTACTTTTATTATTGAATCCACCAAAACAGAAGGAACAACCTTCCAAGAATTTCTTAAGCAACTCCGTTCAACATTGCATAGATTCAAAAACACCATAAATAGAGCAAAATATAGAAAGGCAAATAATATAAGTTTGGAAGATGAGGAAGAGAAAGAAAATGCACAAAATAATTAAAATTTTATTATTGATCTTTCTTAAAATATCAAATTGAATTTCATTAAATGAATTTTTTAATTTATAATTCTGTAAATTTCTTTAATTAAAAACAAAAAAATTAAATAATTAAAAACAAAAAGTTTTTATTTTTTTACTTTTTAGAAAAAATCGACACGTAATATGTATTCATGCCCATTTGGCCATGTCTTGAAGACATCGTTGACGACGCGTGTACGACCATATAAAATCCTTGACGACGCGTAGGCGACCGTTCAAGCAAATCGTCAACGACTTTTTCACACAAATGTCCGCAAAATCGTTCACGACTAATGAGCGACATTATCGCCCATATGGTCGTCGACGACATAATAAGCGATATTGTCGCTCATATATCGTCAACGACAGCGTCGCTCATATATCGTCAACGACAGCGTCGCCCATATGATCGTCAACGACATATGAGCGATAATGTCGCTCATTAGTCGTGAACGATTTTGCGGACATTTGTGTGAAAAAGTCGTTGACGATTTGCTTGAACGGTCGCCTACGCGTCGTCAAGGATTTTATATGGTCGTACACGCGTCGTCAACGATGTCTTCAAGACATGGCCAACTGGGTAATAAAAATAGAGCACAAAAAAAGTTTACATAGTTTCCATTTATTGGAGTTCACATAGGCACACACACACGCATACACCAATAAACATACATATATTTATTTACTCACACTAAAACAAACAAAAAGATAAGAAGACAACTACCCTGCCGGCAAATGAGTAGCTAACTACAAAAAAAGCCAACTTTAAGTTAGCTTGTATAGACTAACTTAAAGCCAACAACTAAGCAATGGAAAATTTACATTAACCAAAGTGTATACAAACACTGTATATTTTAAGTAGAGAGAGCCATGTCGATTGGCAAACAAAATGTCATTATAGTCAAAAAACATAGTTTTTTAATACAAAATCTACACTGCCCCGGTAGACTAGCTGGTAGCGAGCTAGTCTATCAGCACCGAGTTTGCGGGATCGAATCCCACCAGAGACTGAAAAAAAAATAAAAAATAAAATAAAGTAAAATAAAATAAGAAAAAATAAAAAAAAAAAATAATTAAAAAATTAAATTAAATTAAAAAAAATAAAAAAAAAAATTAAAAAAAATAAAAAAAAATTTACTTTATTGACTTTGTGTAACTATATATTTTTATAAAGTTTTTGCTGGGTAGCTACAAAAAGTTAACTTTTAAGTTAACTGAAAGTAATGCAGAGTCGGACAATTGACTACTTCCTAGGACATCGCAATGTTAAAAAAGTTAGTTAATTACATATAAAAGTAATCCAATTGTCAACCACCACTACTTGAGAAATAGTTAGCTTTAAATTAATTGAAAGTTAACTGAATTGCCTGCAGGGTACATAGTCAATAAAGATTTATTATTAGAAATTTTTATTTAACTTACTCACACCTTCAAATTACGTGCAAGCATTTGCTAATGCCGACATTTAGGAAGAAAGACGTCACTATAGGGCGTGGAATTTTGTGCAAATGCATGTTTCTTCTTTAAGTATTAAGCGTGTAAGTAGTTATTCCGAAGCACAAATTTTGCTGAAAAATTGCAGCGATTTTTTAGTGCATATTTTATCGTTAAAGCATTAAAGCTTAAAAATGCATATAAATTCGTATTTTATGTAAGTTTTTGCTGAAAATACTTTTTATTCAAATGATTGATTAAATTTAAGAAAGTCACAAGCGCCGAAATTCCAAAATTGAGATAATGGCAGATTTAGAACTGTAAATGTGTTTCTGATTTTTGTGTTAAGCTTAAAGGACATCTCAATTTCCAAATGTAAATGACTGAAAAACGTTAAGCAAAATGTTTACATCTACCCAGGGACCGTAACAGTTATGCCTTTTTTCATAAAGGTCAGATGAAAACAGTTATTTTTTGATTTTTTTTTTTGAGCAAAAATAACAGTTATTTTTTGATTTTTATTTTTTTGAACAAAAATAACAGTTATTTTTTGATTTTTATTTTTTCGATCAAAACTAACAGTTATTTTTTGATTTTTGTTTTTTTGAACAAATTTAACCGTTATTTTTAGATTTTTATTTTTTCGAGCAAAAATAAAAGTTATTCTTTTAATAAATTTACATGTTTTAATAATTTAGATGACTTTAATAATTATTTTAATGTGCATAAGGAATCATCATATATATTATTTCTAAAGCACTTTTTTCTGTCGGTTGCAAATATCTCCCATACCACCGCTTCAAATTTAATGAATGATATCTCATTTTAAAGCTTATTTCTAACACTAATGACGAAAAATAATTAGAAATTGAAAAATTAATATTTTCATTGATAAAAATTACGGTGCGAAATATTCGCACGGGTCATCTAGTATATATTATTTCTAAAGCACTTTTTTTGGTCGGTTGCAAATATCTCCCATACCACCGCATCAAATTTAATGAATGATATCTCAATTTAAAGCTTATTTCTAACACTAATGACGAAAAATAATAAGAAATTGAAAAATTAATATTTTCATTGATAAAGGATTTGTACGGGCAAAAAGTTAACGATGATCATGTCATTACCTATAACATTGTATTCAAAGCAGTATTATAAAGCATTTAAACATATGTATGTATGTATGTAAATCAGAGTACGAAAACAAACAAAACGAAACGTTTGCTTTCGTTTTGTTTTGTTCTTTGCAGTGAGTAAAACAAAAACAAAACCAAAACAATGAGAATGATTGTGCCATTTTGTTTTGTTTTGTTTTTGCTCCTGAGCGCAAATTGTACTTTAATATCAACGTACACAGCTGGAAAAGAAGAGTCAGAACAATATAGAAACATTCAGAGAAAAAACGTTTGACAAACGTTTGGTAATTGATTTACTCTATTGTTTCTAAGTGCTACTACTACTATTGTTTCTAAGTGCAATAAAAAGAGAGATTTTTAGGTTTTTTTGTTTTTATTAATGCTTATTTTGACTACCATAGTAATTAAAAAAAAAAACAAATTAAATTAAATAAAAAGTAAACGTTTCTCTATCTGTTTTGTACTCAGATGTACGATTGTAACGGTAAATTAAATAATGCAGATGAGTGGCCAATTGTTTCGTTTTCTCTCTTTGATACTTGAAAAGTTTTTGTTTTGTTTTTGCTCATGTACAATACAATTTAAGAATTTTGAATAGTTTTGTGCATTTTGCAAACGTTTGCGAAATGTTTTGTTTGTTTTCATACTCTGATGTAAATATGTATGATATACATTATGATTTCTTATATTTTTATACTTTTAATAAAATGTATTGAAGTTACTAAAATTTCTATTAATTATTTTAATTTTATGTTACAAAAATGACAACTAACGGTGCGAAATATTCGCACGGGTCATCTAGTTCCAATGATAATTAAACACTAAAATAAAAATTTCAAGTCAACTAAATTATTAAATCACGTATATTTATTTAGAGAATAACTTTTATTTTTGCTCGAAAAAATAAATATCAAAAAATAACTGTTATTTTTGCTCAAAAAAAAATAAAAATAAAAAAATAACTGTTATTTTTGCTCAAACTGTTTTTATCTGACTTTTATTGTTATTTTTTTATTTTTATATAAAAATCAAAATTATAAAAATCAATATATTTTATCATTGACAAGTGCATAAGGAACAATATGGTATACTTGATTAAGTTTTTCGACATTTACTTCTATGTGCTTTTTTTGTTTTAAAATTCCAATATAACTGTTATTTGCGGTCCCTGCATCTACCACTTCTAGCGCCTTTCCTAGACAAAAAAGTATTCTCTGCCATTTTTTCTTTAAGGCTAGTTTACCATATCGAAAAAGTCGACGTATTCCATAATACTTTATGAGATAGAAATGTAATGAGTTTCGTTGTGACTGTCAGAAAATCTAATGTTAAATTACAGTTTGTAGTCCACACTATCACACACGAACATGCTTTTTATACCCACACCACAATAGTGCAGAGGGTATTATGCATTTGTGCTGATGTGTGTAACGCTTTAAAATATTGGTCCTTAAAGTATAACGATCGACTCAGAATCACTTTCTGGGTCGAACTAACGAGCTGTAGGATAAATCGCCCAAAGAAAAAAGGCCCAAGAAAAAAAATGAAAAATCGCCCAAATGAAGAATCGCCTAAAAGAACACGAAAAATTACACAAAAAGTTATATATGAAATTTTAACCAAAAAAAAAAAAAAACGAAAAATGGCCAAAAAAAAAAATTAAAAATGACCCAAAAAGCAAAAACGAATTTTTTCCCAAAAAAAATTAAAAAATTTCCCAATTTGCAAAAAAGTGTTTATTATTCATATAAATGTAAGTTTTATGTAAAAAATTGCATTGTATCTTCAACAGCTGCTCGGCAGTATGGACAGTAATACTTATTTGAGACCACCGCCAAAATTTGTGCACTCTTCAATAGTTAAATACTAATTAATCATTGCAAAGTTATAATCAATTACTCAAAACAGAATATAGCTTTTTGCCAGGTGGCATGTCATAAAGTCCAGTGTCGTAGTGTCCATGGACGCTGTGACACTTTTGAAAATGTCATAATGTCCGTAGGCATTAAGACACTTTGAAAATGGACATTATGTCATTTTTAAAATGTCATATGGTCCATAATTACTAAAGATGTTAAATACAAAAAAAGAACTACACTCACGCAGAGAAAAACATGATTTATAATGGTCACAACCAACAAAACTATTTTTAAAGAAACTTATTTTACCATAATATGGTTGTCGGTGACAATGATTTGGTTAAATTAAACATAATATGGTTTTGTTGTTTTTTCTCTTGGTGCAAAAATTAAACTTATAACGAAAACACTTTTGGGCGCAAGGATTTTCTCCCCTATGGTGTAACAAATACCGGCAGCGCTTACTAAAGCGTCTCAGCATAGCAGGCCTTCCACCGGGCGTAAGGATTTTCTACTTTATGGTATAAGAAAAACCGGATTTGCCAACTAAAGCTTCTGTGCATAGCCGGCCTTTGTCTGGGCGCAAGGATTTTCTCCTCTATGGTATAGCAAAGGGCTTCGCTAACTAAAGCTTTTCTGCGCAGACGGCCTTTGGGCGGGCGCAAGGGTTTATAACAAGTACCGGTTTCGCTAAGTAAAGCTTCTAAAATCTGCCTTGTTTCCGAACGAAGGTCGGCTATGCAGAGAAGCTTTAATTAGTGAATCCGGTCTTTGTTATACCATAGAGGAGGAAATCCTTGCTCCCGCTCGAAGGCCGGCTGTGTAGAGAAGCTTTAGTTAGCAAAGCCGGTACTTGTTTTATCAAAGAGGAGAAAATCCTTGCGCCCGGCCGAATGCCGGCTATGCTTTCGAGTTTGTAAGCATGTTGTGGACTGCTCTGATGGACATTATGACACTTTTAAAGTTGCATAAATAAAAATCACCAATTGGGCGATTATTCATTTTTGTTTTGGGGGTAATTTTTCTTTGAAATTTAAAACATAAATAGATTCATATCTATATGGACACATAAGCTACACAGTTTTTCAAAAACAGGACCACAAGGGAAGGTAGGGGGCAATTTCTGCCTCTCATAAACTTTCAAACCGATTTTGATGAAGTTTATAAACATAGATAAATCCATTTGTATATGGACATATAAGCATGATGTGTATTTTAATATTGTGGTATAGGGTATCATATGGTCGGGCTTGACCGACGATACTTTCTTACTTGCTTTAAATGCAACCCTGATCAAATGAAAAGTATTATTGTTTAGAAAAATTTCAAAAAAACGATTTAGTCGAATGGCACATTGCATTCACACTTTCACACTTTGACGTCCCAACAAACACTTTATCATTTGACATCAAACGCAATTCTCAAACGTTTTTCAATTGTTTGATTTAACATTTAAATTAAAATTGATAATGATTTTAAAATAAACATTTGATATCAAATGTTTTATCAATTTGATGTCAAATTGTTATCAAATGTTAAATACAAATCAAATCTTAACTTGGCAACACTAAAGCGTAAAATAAATGTAAGCATTAAAAATGGCGATTAAAGTTACATATTTTGCTTTGTGGTTACATGTGTTTTACTAACTATTAAAAATAAATTTTAATATAAAGTGAACAGTTTATTTTTTGTAAAAAATAAAAATTATTTGTGAGTATGTAATTACAATTGGGCTATTCACAAGATGTGCTATCAAGTCATAACTTCATAATGTCCTAAATAATATTTTACAATTGTTAAAAAAAATATTGTTGTGTTTGAAACAAAATACAAATTTTAATGCTGTGATCATTATTTCGTCGTAACTGTACATTAGAAATCTAAATTATAAGCGCTTGCCCGCAGAAGTCATATATATTTCTTGTAATTATTTTAAGACATATGACTTTACAACTTTATGACTAGCTTGTGAATAGCCCAAATAATTAAGAATACGAACAAAAGGAAAATAAAACGGGAAAGTGTAGAAAGTTTGTTGAACGATCGCGGTGCTACAAGAATTAGAGGACAAAAACATTATTTCATCTTTTACTTTTATTTCCGAATGTTTATTTCACAGTTTTATTGAAATAAATAATTTTAATTTACAGTCCGTCCGCCGATGTCGACCGCTTTCATTTTCAACGACAAACAGCTGATTTACGACCCACTAAGAATTTTTAGCACGACACACATTGGGCGAAACTCTCAAACTATTTCTTATCCGATCGTCACCAAATAATATAAGAAAATAATTTGTTGTAATATATTTGGCAATCGGACAAATCGGATCACTTAAATCCAATATTTCGCTTTTCTCATACGATTTTAAAATAAAATAGATTAACTCATATTTGAATGCCTTTTAAGTTTTTATTTGTATTTTTATGTTAAAACTCTTTTATGTAAATTTAGTAATTAATAATAAAATGTTGTAAAAGAAATTATTCAGAATCTGAGCTATCCTTGCATGAACCTGCAGGATGCAGCGGAGCACAGGAAAGGAGATTTTTAATTTCTTTTGCTAAAATAATATTTTTTTAAAAGAGCTGGAAGTAGATTAGACAATGATAAGGGTGGTAAAATTGTAAGGGCCGATGTTGAATGTGAACCACACCTAAACGCCAAGTTTTTTTCCGAATTTTATTTGACATTTCTCTATTTCAGACTTACTCAATTTGAACCATGGAGAGATACACAATCCAACAAGGTGTTAAAGTTATCCAGACTTATTATGAAAATGGGCGTTCAAATCAAAATGCATATCGTGCACTTCGTGATTCAGTGTGAGGCACATTTTCCCCTCAGTGTATTCGTCAATAAGCAGAATTGCCGCATTTGGGCGAATGATAATCCAAGAGTGATTGTCGAAAAACCAATGCACCCACAAAGAGTGACTGTTTGGTGCGGTTTATGGGCTGGCGGCATCATCGGGCCGTATTTTTTCCAAAATGAGGCCGGTCAGGCAGTTACTGTGAATGGTGTTCGCTATCGTGAGATGATAACGAACTTTTTATGGCCCGAATTGGAAGATATGGATGTGGACGATATGTGGTTTCAGCAGGACGGTGCCACTTGCCACACAGCTAAACAATGGCTCGTTTGCGCAACAAATTCAATGGCAATTTAACGCAATTTCATAGTGTCATTTCTAGTCCTATAAAACTGTGACGTGCCAAATTTTGTTATTATAGCATTATTTATTATGGTTTTAGACGTACTAAACTGTTTTCCGGGAGATGGGTTTATGTAAAGCCTAGGGTAGATTATGGACCAATCTTCACGAAATTTTACAGTGTGATTTCCAGTCGAACAAAATGAACTTTTGCGAAATCTTATATCATTCCGTACATTGTTCAACCATTTATGTTAGTTTTTGTAACAAAATTATCAATTTTTTACCGTGATGGTTCCACCTTTTGATTCATAGATCTGAACCTACTGAACCGATTTTGCTGAATTTCAATCCCAAACTGCTTAGGATAACTACAAGCAAATTCAAACTTAGTTTGTTTATTTCTTTTGAGTTTGTCGAAAGTGAGCGTGATATCAACAGACGGGCAGACGGTCATACAGACAGACAGACGGACATGGCTAATTCGATTTCGAATTACTCAAGGAGCCAGAATATATACACTTTGTGCGTCCGAGATGAATAATAAAAAAGTTTCACACGGAATGACAAACTTGTATACCCTCTTCACAACTAATTATGGTGAAGGGTATAAAAAGAAACAAATTAATAAAATGGAATAATGAGCCATCATTCATCCTACCAAAAGAACAAACGCTAAATTGAACATGCCTTAATAATCTTGCTATACAATCGCTTTCATATCCTGGTCAAAACATATCACCAACATCGCCTTATATTGTACAATATATAATTATATGTAGCTGTAGAATTATTGTTAAATTATTTAAAGGGCTGATGTTGAATGTGAGCCACACCTAAACGTCAAGTTGTTTCTGCATTTCATTTGACATTTCTCAATTTCCGACTAGCTCCATTGAACCATGAAGGGATACACAATCGAGTAACACGTTGAAGGTTTTCAGGCTTGTAATGAAAATGGGCGTTCAAATTAAAATGCATATTGTGCACTTCGTGATTTTATCGATCAATTTAATCGTCCAAATGTGCGTACAACTGGAAAAGTCGAGCAAAAACTTGAGCAAATCGGCTCTTTAGGAGATGTGAAAACACCAGTGCATGCTTCAATAGCTCTTACTGCAGAAAATATCGCTGCTGTTCGCGATAGTGTGGCTGAAGAGCGGTCCACCTCAACTCGTCGTCGTGCCCAACAATTGCACCTCTCACGCTTGTCGTTGATGAACATTATGCATAAAGACTTGCATTGACACGCTTACAAGGTGCAATTGACTCAAGAACTAAAGCTTCTTGACCATTCCAAACTTCGTCAGTGGTCAGAGTGGTGGCAAGAAATGGCAACAGTGGATGAGTGAGAAAATCATCTTCAGTTATGAGCACTTTTTCAACTCAGTGGATTCGTCAATAAGCAGAATTGCCTCATTTTGGCGATTAATAATCCAACAGTGATTGTCGAAAAACTAATGCACCCACAAAGAGTGACATTTTGGTGCGGTTTATGGGCTGGCGCCATCATCAGGCCGTATTTTTTTCAAAATGATGCCGGTTAGGCAGTTACTATAAATGGTGTTCGCTATCGTGAACTTTTTATGGCCCAAATTGAAAGGTATGGATGAGGACGATATGTGGTTTCAACAGGACGGTGCCACTTGCCACACAGCTATTCAATGGACGTGTTATCTCACGTGGTGGCGATGTCAATTGGCCGCCAAGGTCATGTGATTTGACACCGTCGGACTTCTTTATTTGGGGTTATTTGAAAAAAAGGTGTACGTCGATAAGCCAGCAACAATCCAAGAGCTAAAGGATGAGATAATTCGGCATAGAACCTCAATTATGCCTCAGCGTTATCGAAAATTTGGACCATCGGATGGAGGTGTGGTGTGTGTTTTATTCAAAATCAACATCGGTCCTTAAAATTTAACAACCCTTTATAACATATTTCTAAGTCATTTTTAAGATATTTCAAATATACGTATCAAATTTTAAGGTGCGAAAGATAAAAAACGTAAACTGGTGATGTGACTTTTATTCTTAGGAGGGCAGTGCAGCTCTCACACAAAAATTTCAATAAATTATTTAAAATAAGTAAAAAGTTTAATTTGTTAAGCCCGACCAAATGATAATCTACTCCACGGTATAATAAAGTAATTTTTGCTAGAGTACCCTATTTGGGACCCATAGTCCCGTCAACAATACTCAAATTTATTATTGCGATAAACATTCAAATGTTTACCGTAACTAAAACATGGCGAAAAATAAAAGTTTTTTGTGTACGACAAAAATATATTGTTATAATAAATATAGTGTAGTTGCCATAAAAATAGCGAACCATATTTTCTCTCGGCGTGTAAGTTCTGATACTGGTTAAGTGCTGTTCTATTTCAAGTCTTGAGCACTTCCAGTTATTTTCTAGTTCTCTTTGTTTCCTTTTTTCTTATGTTCAATATCTGTTTTTGTTTGATCTAGTTATTTTCTAGTTATGTCTTAAGTCTGACCTAGTTCTTTTTATTTCTATTTCAAGTCTGGCTTAAATCAGTTATATGTTAGCACGTAGTTACAAAAAAAAAACTTTAAAAATTTAATAAGCTCTTCGCCAAAATAACATGACATTGTAAAAATATAACCCTTAATCTATAGATTATGTTTTAGCAAACAAACATTGAAATAAATTTTAGTAAAAAAAATTAAATAAAAGAACTGCAATATCTACAAAAGCATTGAACAAACTAAAATATGTATACGGAATTTAGTGCACAGGATTTTTGTATAAAATACAAGATGTAACGAATTTTGTAAACTAAAATAATAAAACGAAAAAGAGACAATGACAACAGACGGACAGACAGACAGACAACCTTTCTCTAATACTAACAATGCCACAACAATTCCACCATGAAACAAGCAACAACAGAATGACACCCATTTTTAGTAAAAGTTGCATACACATTACAATCGCACTTGTTTGAGGGTAAACGTGACTGCGGTTTAAATATTTTAGTTCAAATTTTACTTCAATCATTTAGCAGATTTAATTTTGTTGCTCTATAAAAAGATTTTAAAGAAATTTTTAAAGATTTATCTTAAAGTTAATTATCTATATATATATATAAAAATGAAAAATGTTTGTATGTTTGTTTGTTTGTTTATTTGTTTATTTGTTTATTTGTTTGTTTGTTTGTTTGTTTGTATGTTGGCTTATAGACTCCTAAATAGGGTTTTTTCCCGGGATTTCCCGTCCGGGGAATTCCAATAATTATATTTCCCGCTTTCCCGGGATTTTTCATGCGGGATCCCGGGAAATACAAAATTCCTCATAGTTTAAGAAAACAGCTATTTATACTTTGAAATTTAGTTTTCTATTCTCTAAAAATAAGCATCTGTGGATGGGTTGTCGATTAAATCAATAACACGAAGTGAGTACATACGTAAATCAATTTCTCCTGAAGCAATAAATCTACTTAAAGCAGAATAGGCAGTGCAGCAGTCGATAATTAATAAATTTAGTGAAGTGAAAAGTTAATAAAGAACATTAATTCAAAATAAGATGCAGGTAGTAAAGTCTAATTGTCCATGGACAATCTTAATAATAGCAGATACCTAAACATATAGCTCCATTACTGCAACATAGTCATATCTACAAAAACAAATGAACTTGGCAAAATGCGATTAATGTTTTCAAAATGTACCGATTTAAAGATATATTTTGCTATAACTTCGGTTCAGTTTGAGATAAAATACGAGAAGGCATGAAGGAACACTTTGTTTAAATAACTTACAATTTTTGATTTTTTGAGATATGACTATGTTGCAATGAAAGAGCGATATGTTTATTAGGTGACAAACACAAATTTTTTTCAATTTGTGTTGGTTTATATACCCTTGAAGTGCGGGGATCAAAAGCCTTCTAAAACGGTGCACTTTTAACTATCCAATGGTACCTGCCATTGGATGCCAATATTAATTACCGCATATCTTAAGAACCGCTGCATGCATTTTGTGGAACTTTTGGTAGTAGGATCTTCTGAGCCCCAAAATTGAAATAAAATAGCAGCGGGGGAAGTGGTTTCCCCCATAGGACGCCAATGTTTAATACCGCATATCTTAAGAACTGTTATAGTGAGAATGTTCAAACTTTGTAGAAGTCACTCTTATGGTATACTACACTATTGAAAATAGAAATAAAGCGGGTAGGCGTAGGAGGGGAAATACCTCCCATAGGATGCATATATTAAATATCGCTCAACTGAAGAACTATTAAAGGGATAGTCTTCAAACGTGGTTAAAGCTACTATTATGGTAAACAATAAATTTCAATATAAAAATGGGCGGGGTAGCCAGAGGCCGCTTCAAGCAAATTGTTGAACTTTTGGTAGTAGGATCTTCTTAGCCCCAAAATTGAAATAAAATAGCAGCGGGGGAAGTGTTGCCCCCCATAGGACGCCAATGTTTAATATCAGATATCTTAAAAACTGTTATAGTGAGAAAGTTCAAACTTTGTAGAAGTCACTCTTATAGTATACTGCACTTTTGAAAATAAAAATAAAGCGGGTAGGCGCAGGAGGGAAATACCTTCCATAGGATGCACATGTTAAATATCTCTCAACCGATAAAGTGGTTAAAGCAGTGTAGCGAAGCGCACCGGGTTAAGATAGTTATTTATAACCAGGGAAACCACAAATATGCAATTGCATGTTTTTCCTTGTGCGACCAATGAAGGCAGAAATAATATATCTATCCGTTTAAGAGCTTTTTATGAATTTTGGCATCGATTTGTTAGTGCATATTTTACCGTTTGGAGCATATTTTTGCACAATTTAGTTAAAAGAGCCTTTTTGCAGCATTTTTTAGGTTTTTAGCGCATATTTTGCCTTTTTAAGGCATATTTTGATACATATTAGATTTAAATGTAAATAATTCGTTAATTCGATTACAACAAAAGGTCTAACAACACACATATTGAATGCATATTAGATTTTTTTCATTGCTCTTATAAGCTTTCGCAGCATATAAAAAATTATATTTTTTTTCGAAATTCTGGTTAACATCTATCTGTCTGTATACCCAACGTGTTGCTTTAATTTCGCCATCCACATTTAATTTTTACTCTAAAAGGTTATCGTTTCAGATAATGTTATTTTAAACTTTCGTTAAAGCAAAAATTAAGGAAAAAGCAATTATTCACATAAGTTTTTGGTGATGTGTGCAATACATAGAATTCTGAACCAATCTTTTAGTACACCGATAGTGGTCCGTCTGGCTGGTTGTCTGTCCATGTTTACCTTGTGCGCAAGGTACAAGCTGCAATTTTGTACATAATTTGATCGAATTTGGTAAAGGCATTTCAATTGTACCAAGGACGAAGTCTATGCAAATGGGAAGATTCGGTCTTTAATTTAATATGTTCCCCATAAAAACTTCTTTCCAAATTAGAATATTTGTTACGTAAGCCATCTAATTATGTTGGCATTTAGATAATATTCCCCCAAAAAATATGATACAGCAGATTGAATTCTTTTCGAATGGGTCTGTAAATACTATGGGGTTAACGCTTTACCGATTATAATTTTATGCCTCTACGGCGCAAGCACGCCAATTTCGTTAGTTTTTGGTTAATAGGTGGTAAATTGGCTACTATTATTGGAAAAATTAATAAAAAAAAATTTGATTCATATTTAAGATCTTATTTATTGAAAAAAATTATTTGTTGCAGAAATGCAACATGCAGTAGCTCTCAAAATTTAAGTTGAAATTAACAATATGAAAAGTTTTAAAGCAGTTGTTTTGCTTATTGTAGCAAAACATTCTGAAAATTTGCATCTCATGCGTTTACTGACCCAATCTGGTCGGTGCCCGTATTGGTCCAACCTGACATCTTTCGGTGGAACGTGTTGAGCCGGCCCGTTTTACATCGTTATCAGAGAACCTCAAAATCTCTACTTTTCTTGATTTATTCATACGCTAAAATTTACATTCATTCTTTGCTTGCAAAACAAAGTTCAACGTTGGTAATTTTTACATCCTTTCGTACACATTTTATTTTTGCATTTATTCGTTTTTTATTGAAAGTGCTTTACTTGCATTTTTGTTGCTTACGCAATATAACAACTGAGTAAATTCAAAAGAACACATTCTCATATAGAATCATTTCTAGGTCCTTGGGAGCTATATTACGCAATTTACGGCTCATTTTGATACTAAAGAAAAGTCATTCACAATGTTAAAAAAATAGTAAAATAATACACCTCAATAGGGAATGTTTCATATATACACCAGAGAACTGCAAAATCACAATTTTTCTTGATTTATTCATACGCTAAAATTTACATTCAATCTTTGCTTGCAAAACAAAGTTCAACGTTGGTAATTTTTACATCGTTTCGTTCACATTTGATTTTTGCTTGTATTCGTTTTTTATTTAAAGTGCTTTATTTGCATTTTTGTTGCTCACGCAATATAACACAACTGTGTAAATTCAAAAGAACACATACTTATACTGTTGCAGTCAAGTAGTCATTGTCCACTCGATGAGACAATTGTCAGAAAGAATACACAAACATCTTTATTAAAAAACGAAGCTAACGATTGTATAAATAATAAAGCACGATGTGCAATATTTGAATGACTGCAAACCAGCCGCGAATATTTGCGGTTGCCCAAGTTTGATTGTATGACCGCAAGCGAGTGTATTTGTTGTTGTTGATGAAATGCGATTTTTTTTCAATCGCATAAAGCCGTTCTCTGATATACACCAAACCAAAGTCAGTATAAAACGTAAACGAAATTGGTTTTGCGAAAAAAATTAGTAATTGATTATTAAAATATATCCTCATACCCTTTCACTCAAACAAATTTCAATAGCTAAATTTTGCTTTTTCTTAAAAAAATATTTTTTTGAAAATTAATTCAAGGAGTGCAGACAGATTTCTACGCACGTGTCACTTAAATCAAATTAATACAAACTTGTTGCTGTTTAGAAAACTTAGTGCTGGTTCACACAGGTCAAGTTTACTTGAACAGTTTTATTTAAATTTTCTTTTGAACTTGCGTTTACGTTCATGCACAAAATTAATTTTTGTTTTCTTTTCCTTTAACTTTGTAGCTTTTTATTATATTACGGATAAAAAAGAAAAGAAAAATACAAAACTGACTGGTACGGTCAAGTATGTACCCCTTTCCATTCTCTTTACCCCTCTCTCCTAAAAGCTCAAGACTTGAAGAGTCAAACTTGACCTGTGTGAACCAGCACTTATAGTTTTTAAACCGCGAGAATGCTTTGTTGCCAAAGTGCAACATCGTCTTAAATTGCTATGCTACCATATATAATATTTTTACACTTACTTTAAGGGTATGTTGCAGAAATACAACATGGCGCCGTTAAGGGTTAGTAATGTTTTTTTTTTATATGCAAATGTTGAATATTTTGTTTTTAAATGAGCCAATTTTGATTTTTTTAGGGCATATTTTTAAAACTTTTGAGGGCATATTTTCGAATTTTTGCTGCATATTTAATGCGCATAAAACGCATTTTTTAGAGCATATTTCTGGGTTCCCTGTTTATAACGTTTTTAAAAGTGCTTAATACGACTTAAATCACTAATATCCCAATAAAAAATTGAGCTTCAGAAAAGTAAGAGTTTCGCTTACCATCTCGCTTAAACATAAGTTGTATGCTGAGTTCCCACTTTGAAGCAATAAATTTTTGACACAAAAAGCGCTTTATTCAAAGCATATACATAATAATTGGCGTGTTTAGCTATCAGATTTACACGCTAAGCGATTTTTTACAGTTATTTTTTACTATTACCCCTTACAAACCTGCTTCAGAGTAAGGGAATGCTGTGTCACTTGTAATATTATATTTTTTTTATATAAAATCTGTTAAGAGTTCGTTTGTATGTCTTTTTGTGTAGCGCATAATTGTGCGGTTATTTGTTTTAATGCACCATTAGCTCTTTGCAAAATTGTAAAACTTTTTATTTGGATCTCCTTAAAGTAAGCAAAATTGTCTTATTATTTAAATGGAAAACAGCAACCTTCACCCAAGGTATATGTACACAAGGTAAACTCGTTGGCCCATATGTTTGTCAGCTGATTACCCCTAGTTGGAACCCAAACGTCAAATTTCGTGTATATGAGCCAAAATTTGTACATGTGTGCGTTAAATTGTTTTTGTTTTATATGAAGACAATTTTGACAACTTGGTTCCTTTCATAGAGCAGCATGTCTACACTCCCAAATGAGTCTACCTTATGTAAATATACCTTGCCTTCACCTTTAACAATTTTTTTCTCTTATCTCTAAAAAGACTCACACATTCTTCTGTCAAACACACAGACATTTGACATTCATATTTTCTTATAAACTTAAATCCAAAATATATTATGGAAATAAATTAAGTTTGTACATTTCGTTTTATTTATACAAATAAATTTCGTTCACAAAATATTATTTATGATTTCGATTTTTTTCTATTTATACAATAATTTACTGTCATGTGCACACATTTTTTTATGAAAAATTTTTCATGAAAATATTTGCAACAGTTTTAGAAAGTCTTGCAAAAAGAAAACTAAATTTAATACAAATAATATTATATTGGATTTTGCATATGAATGCATGAAGAGGCAGAATACTAATAAAAATATTGCCTTTGGTCATCTACATATAAACATACATACATATATACATACATACTTTTGTAAAAGTAAATGTGAATCATAAATTTAAAAATTTATACAAAAGAGCGAAATTTTGTTTTAGTAATACCGAAACATAACTGAAGTAGAGACCAATCTAAATATGAGATTAAGAATCTAAGTTATAATCTGAAATTTAAACCAAGTGAAGATCTGGGGGCTAATTCTGAGAGTCTGAATACTTTTCGATTCGAATGCAATTTTATTTTTAATTCTTTCAGTCGATTCTAAATAATTTTTTCAGTGTTGCAAAACATTTATTTGAGTTAACAAATAAAGTGAAAAACTGTTTTGTATGTCGAAAACCAGAAATTGCCGAGTTAATTCTTGTACGGACCAGGATTAATTCGTCTTCTTAATGTAACTACAAATTCTTAGTCCACTTTTTACAATAAAACTACTAAAGGCTGTTTTACACTATCACACAAGTCTTACGTATTTAGATGAAAATGCATCTCTGATCTAATTATTGTTTGAAAATTAAAAAAAACAAGTTAGAGTGCTATATTCGGCTGTGCCGAATCTTTGATATCCTCCACCGACACTTCGAATGTTTTAGGACTAATATCTGTATGATGTCTATTTATTATTATAATCTTTGTAAAAACAGACATCTGCATTAAAATTTGTTGCGGTTTAGACCTATATAAAATTATTGATCGACAATCAGAATCAATTTTAAAAAGTTTGAGTAGAATATCAGTTTAAGATGAACTTAAATGATTTTCAAGAGAACAAATTATATAAAAGCCATGGTAAGCTATGAACCAATCATCCCAAATTCTGCAGAACGATTTCTGGTATAAAAAAACACAAATTTCAATACAGCGGTGCAATTAGTTTAAGCGTTTGCAGTAAATTTCAAAAGGCTGCTAAAATGGAAAATAAGGAAAATTATGGACCGTATATCACAAAATTGCATAAAATTTTTTCTGGCCATATGAAGCTAAACTGGAAGAAAGTTTACCGCGTATTTAATTATTTTACCAGAGTGGGCTTTATATGAGGCCTATGGTAATCTATGCACCGATCTTCACCAAATTTCACAGTGTCATTTCTAGTTCTATAAAACTGTGATGTATCAAATTTTGTTATGATAGCGTTATTTTTTACGTTTTTAGGCGTACTAAGCTGTTTTCCGGGAGTAAGGTTTATATGGGGCCTAGGGTAAATTATGAACTGATCTTCACGAAATTTCACAGTCTTATTTCTAGTCCTGTAAAACTTATATGTTCCAAATTTTGTTATGATAGCATTATTTTTTACGTATTTAGGTTTACTAAGCTCTTTTCGGGGAGTAAGGTTTATATGGGGCCTATGGTAAATGATGGACCGTTCTTTAAAAAATTTTAAAGTCTTATTTCCCGTTCAATAAAACTGTGATGTACCAAATTTTGTTATGATAGCATTCTTTTTTACGTTTTTAGGCGTACTAAGCTGTTTTCCGGGAGTAAGGTTTATATGGGGCCTATGGTAAATTATGGACCGATCTTCACGAAATTTCACAGTCTTATTTTAAGTTCCAAAAAATTTTGATGTACCAAATTTTGTTATGATAGCGTTATTTTTTACGGATTTAGGCGTACTAAACTGTTTTCTGGAAGTAGGTTTTATATGGGGCCTATGGTAAATTATGGACCGATCTTCACGAAACTTAACAGTTTCATTTCTAGTCCTATTTAACTGTGACGTGCCAAAATTTGTTATGATAGCATTGTTAGTTAGGGTTTTAGGCTTACTATACTGTTTTCCGGGAGTAGGGCTTATATGGGGCCTATGGTAAATCATGGACGGATCTTCAAGATATTTTACAGCGTGATTTCCAGTTAAATAAAACGAACTGTTGCGAAATCTTATATTATTCTGTTCATTTTTCCACCATTTATGTTAGTTTTTGTAACAAAATTATCAATTTTTTTTAGGTGGTGGTTCCACATTTTGATTCATAGCTCAGATCCTATTGAACCGATTTTGCTGGATTTCAATCCCAAACTGCTTAGGATAACTACAAGCAATTTGACACCAAGTTTGTTTATTTCTTTTGAGTTTTTCGAAAGTGAGCGTGTTTTCAACAGACGGACAGACGGACAGATGGACAGACAGACGGACAGACAGACGGACATGGCTAAATCGACTTAAAATTACTCAAGGACCCAGAATATATATACTTTATAGGGTCTGAGATGAATAATAAAAAAGTTTCACACGGAATGACAAACTTAATATACCCTCTTCACAACTAATTGTGGTGGAGGGTATAAAAAAATACCAACAACAACGTAACACTGATCAACATCTAACATCTTCCATCATTTTGCGAAGATGTTAACATCTTTCCAAAAAAAAATACTTTGACTTAAAACCAACCAGATGTTCCTTTCTTATTTTATTCCATTCTACATCTTTCGATTATTTTAGTGTCATCACTAGAAAAGTCGCAATAAGTTTCATTGTTATTGTGGCATCACTGACAAAAAGAAGTTTGTTTTGAAAGCAGCGTTACTATTTGTCAAGTTTTCTCTTTTATTGCAAGCAAATTATCAATAAATTTTAATAAAATGTCATGCTGTAATTAAATTTGATAAACTCAAGCCTAACTAAAAATATCAAAAATGTATCAACTTTGTTTCACGCCCACTTGTCCAATCCAGCCCACATTTTGTCGAATGTTGTGAATTGATAACCGAGATATATGTACCTAATTTGAAAACCTTGGCTCTTTCCATTCTCCACATATACAGAAACCTATAACGTCTTTGCACGGTAATTGCAACGACCACTAGTCCAATCCCGCCCACATTTTGTCCGAAGTTTTGTATTTATTACCGAGATGCTTGTTACTTATTTAGAGACTTTGGCTTTAAAAATAAATCTTTGATGTATTTGCATGGAAAGTGCCACACCCACTTGTCCAATCGTGCCTACATTTTGTCTGATTTTGTGTTTTGATAACCAACACTGAGGCAGAATTTCAACAGCAAAAAATTCCGGACTATATGTGATAAAAATATTTAACTAACAAGTCCCCATCACATCTGGGCTCTTGTGGTTAAGGGCCGATGTTGATTTTGAATAAAACACAAATTATTTTGGAAATTGCGGTCATTTCTTTTTATTATGATAATATTGGTATGGTTCAATTATGTATGGAACAAAGTATCTGCCAAATGGCCGCCGCGACCTCGACGACACACCTCCATCCGATGGTCCACATTTTCGATGAAGCTGAGGCATAATTGAGGTTCTATGCCGTTAATTGAGGTTCTATAGCGAACACCATTCACAGTAACTGCCTGACCGGCCTCATTTTGGAAAGAATGCGACCCGATGATGCCGCCAGCCCATAAACCGCACCAAACAGTCACTCCTTGTGAGTGCATTGGTTTTTCGACAGTCACTCTTGGACTATCATTCGCCCAAATGCGGCAATTCTGCTCATTGACGAATGCACTGAGGTGAAAATGCGCCTCATCACTGATTTTCTTCGAAAAATTGATTATCGACTATTGCCATTTCTTGCCACCATTCTTTCTGATTGTATGCACATTTGAACGATTAATTTGACCGAAAAAATCACGAAGTGCACGATATGCATTTTGATTTTAACGCCCATTTTCAGAATAAGTCTGAATAACAGTCTTATTTTAAGTTCCAAAAAATTTTGATGTACCAAATTTTGTTATGATAGCATTATTTTTTACGGATTTAGGCGTACTAAACTGTTTTCTGGAAGTAGGTTTTATATGGGGCCTATGGTAAATTATGGACCGATCTTCACGAAACTTAACAGTTTCATTTCTAGTCCTATTTAACTGTGACGTGCCAAAATTTGTTATGATAGCATTGTTAGTTAGGGTTTTAGGCTTACTATACTGTTTTCCGGGAGTAGGGCTTATATGGGGCCTATGGTAAATTATGGACGGATCTTCAAAATATTTTACAGCGTGATTTCCAGTTAAATAAAACGAACTGTTGCGAAATCTTATATTATTCTGTTCATTTTTCCACCATTTATGTTAGTTTTTGTAACAAAATTATCAATTTTTTTTAGGTGGTGGTTCCACATTTTGATTCATAGCTCAGATCCTATTGAACCGATTTTGCTGGATTTCAATCCCAAACTGCTTAGGATAACTACAAGCAATTTGACACCAAGTTTGTTTATTTCTTTTGAGTTTTTCGAAAGTGAGCGTGTTTTCAACAGACGGACAGACGGACAGATGGACAGACAGACGGACAGACAGACGGACATGGCTAAATCGACTTAAAATTACTCAAGGACCCAGAATATATATACTTTATAGGGTCTGAGATGAATAATAAAAAAGTTTCACACGGAATGACAAACTTAATATACCCTCTTCACAACTAATTGTGGTGGAGGGTATAAAAAAATACCAACAACAACGTAACACTGATCAACATCTAACATCTACCATCATTTTGCGAAGATGTTAACATCTTTCCAAAAAAAAATACTTTGACTTAAAACCAACAAGATGTTCCTTTCTTATTTTATTCCATTCTACATCTTTCGATTATTTTAGTGTCATCACTAGAAAAGTCGCAATAAGTTTCATTGTTATTGTGGCATCACTGACAAAAAGAAGTTTGTTTTGAAAGCAGCGTTACTATTTGTCAAGTTTTCTCTTTTATTGCAAGCAAATTATCAATAAATTTTAATAAAATGTCATGCTGTAATTAAATTTGATAAACTCAAGCCTAACTAAAAATATCAAAAATGTATCAACTTTGTTTCACGCCCACTTGTCCAATCCAGCCCACATTTTGTCGAATGTTGTGAATTGATAACCGAGATATATGTACCTAATTTGAAAACCTTGGCTCTTTCCATTCTCCACATATACAGAAACCTATAACGTCTTTGCACGGTAATTGCAACGACCACTAGTCCAATCCCGCCCACATTTTGTCCGAAGTTTTGTATTTATTACCGAGATGCTTGTTACTTATTTAGAGACTTTGGCTTTAAAAATAAATCTTTGATGTATTTGCATGGAAAGTGCCACACCCACTTGTCCAATCGTGCCTACATTTTGTCTGATTTTGTGTTTTGATAACCAACACTGAGGCAGAATTTCAACAGCAAAAAATTCCGGACTATATGTGATAAAAATATTTAACTAACAAGTCCCCATCACATCTGGGCTCTTGTGGTTAAGGGCCGATGTTGATTTTGAATAAAACACAAATTATTTTGGAAATTGCGGTCATTTCTTTTTATTATGATAATATTGGTATGGTTCAATTATGTATGGAACAAAATATCTGCCAAATGGCCGCCGCGACCTCGACGACACACCTCCATCCGATGGTCCACATTTTCGATGAAGCTGAGGCATAATTGAGGTTGTATGCCGTTAATTGAGGTTCTATAGCGAACACCATTCACAGTAACTGCCTGACCGGCCTCATTTTGGAAAGAATGCGACCCGATGATGCCGCCAGCCCATAAACCGCACCAAACAGTCACTCCTTGTGAGTGCATTGGTTTTTCGACAGTCACTCTTGGACTATCATTCGCCCAAATGCGGCAATTCTGCTCATTGACGAATGCGCTGAGGTGAAAATGCGCCTCATCACTGATTTTCTTCGAAAAATTGATTATCGACTATTGCCATTTCTTGCCACCATTCTTTCTGATTGTATGCACATTTGAACCGAAAAAATCACGAAGTGCACGATATGCATTTTGATTTTAACGCCCATTTTCAGAATAAGTCTGAATAACTTTAACGCGCTGTGTATCTTTCCATGGTACAAATTGAGTAAGTCTGAAATTGAGAAATGTCAAATGAAATGCAGAAAAAACTGGTTGTGGTTTACATTTAACATCGGCCCTTTATATTCCCTTTTACCTTCGGTGAAGGGTATAAAAAACCCATGTCCTATCTCAGCAGTGGGAAGAGGTACAATTTTTCTTTCACTTCAAACAATTTCTACAGACCCCCCGGACCATATTTCAAAATTAGGTGAAACCATATGGGCAGGCGTTAATGGGTTAATTCACTTTTCCTAACAAAAACTACCCAGTAAAAAATGGTGCTTACTGGTAAGCAGGTTTGTAAGGGAGAGAAGCACAATTCCCCCTTACAAACCTGCTAACAAGAGGTATGATTTTTATATGGCGAGTTCCCACTTGGAAGCACTACTTTTTTGTAAAATCACTGCGTTTTTCATGGCTTACGTGAAGGAAAAGCTTATGCAAAAGAACAAAAAGCAAAACAAACACAGTTTATCAACCATGTCACAGAGTACAATTCCGTTCGGAAACGGAATTCATTCCGTATTTTGGTGTTTCAGAAAATGACGAAAAAATGTTTCGAATTGAAACCATTTTTGTTTTCATGAACGGTATGCGAGTTGTCTGTATCTGAAAGGCCATACAACTAACAAAATACACTTTCCATCAACAAACAAATATGTTTTCTTCAATTCCGAACGGAATCATTCCGAACGGAATTGTACTCTGTGACATGGCCCAATATTTAATTTTTAAAATAGAACGAAACTGTACGCAAATTAAAAAGAAAACAACAACAAATCTTGTAATTGACCACACAAAAATTTGCTTGCGTCCTCTCTGCTCAAAAACAATTTGCCGACTGATTGCGTAATAAAAAAGAAGTAATTTTAAGCATCTGTTGTTTTCGATTATATGTCGGGAATAATCGTAAACACATTTTGAAATCATTGCAATACAACGTGCTTCCATGTAAGGGATTAACGGAAGCACTTTGAACTTTGGTCGTAAATTTTTTCTTTTAAATAATCATTTCAACTACTCCCTTACAACCTGCTTACTTATAAGGGATTATGCGAAGCTATTAAATAATTTTCATTTACTTATATTAAAAATTGACTTCAATGGTATTCGCTTCCCTGTTGCTTCTAAGTAGTATGTAATAGCCAGCGCATATATCAGCGCTCTTGTACTTTTCTTGCTTCCGAAAACCTTAAAATTTTTTACTGGGTATGTTCTTGTTTTGTCGAGAAACAATTTAAACATTTCTTTTCCATTTATTGAAAATGCCATCGTTAAAAGCTTAATAAATAGTAAATTAATTAACGAATGACAAGTAAGATTTTTTTTAAAATAACACACCTGTGACATACTTTAATGCACTTTAGAAAATGATAAAATTCTTGCATACTTTTTGGCTGTATTTTAATGGTAAACCTTTTTCGTTAGCTTTTAATAATTTGGCACGTCAGCTATTTATAAAAATTTTAGCCAGTATCTTCTTTTATTTATTTTGTGATTTGTTTTTTTTTTTAACTTGTCGTGGCTTAACCTAAATTTAGTATTCAACTAAAATTAAACAACAATTTTCTAAATATTTTTTTATTTTTATTTTTTATCCCAACCAATTTACTGAAAGCTGCTCAGTTTCTCTCTTTTTTTCATTCGAAAATATAGAAAACTGTTTGTGGTTTTGTTCTACAGAAAACATGAAAATCCACTTAAACGAGAGAATTTGGTAAAATTCTTTGTATTTCTTGGTATTTTGGCAGAGAAGTTTAGTTGCAATAATTAATGATAAGTACGAGAGTAATTTTAGAAAGATAAAAATGAATGTTTTTTTAAAGCATACCTTTTGTGCCTGCAAATCTCGCATTTGGATTTAATTAAAAAGGGATAATTTTTGTCTTAATTTGTCTTTAAAAAAAAACAAGTTTTATCATTTTCATAATTAACTTATTGAATCTTTATAAATTTAATATTAACTTTCAATAATTAAAAAAATCTTTTTCTCATTATTTACTTTACGTCCTGCCAAAAATACTCCTGATCACGGTTCCCGTTCACATAGGTATTAAGCGCTCTTCTGGTTGGGTGAGTGGTTTGTGTCTCTTCAAAAGCAAGTACTTCTGTTTTTTTTTTTAACTGTGCCGAAGCTTTAGTACGCTCACAGCTCCAATTAATAACCAAGACGCTTGGCAACTTAGGATATTGCCGTTCTCCAGATAAACAAAAATTAATAATGTCTTTGTATTAGAGGTGCCATGCCTACTTCTTAAATACCGCCAATTTATATTAGTCAGCTATTTGTACAAAGTTTGAAAACTTTGATCTTGACGTTCTCCATTTGTGGACCGACCGCTTTGGCTGAATTTCCATAGCAAACAACTCGGGATTAAATATTGTCCCCATCATACCTGGGGCCTTCGGAAACTCCATTTCAATGGACATACAGACAGACGGACATTGTTAAATCAACTTCTCTTAGTTACAAAATTAATGACAAACTTACATGTCCTTTCGACTTGCGGTGAAGGGTTTATAAATTAGATGTACAGGGTGGGCCAACTTTTGAACTGACTGATTTGAAATGCTTATAATTTTTTATTTTTTAATATTTTTTTTTTTGCAGATAATACAGATTTTTATAAAATTTTATAATGTCATCATACTCAGTGAAAGAACGTGTAAAAATTGTTGTATTTAATTATGTTTCCGGGCGATCAATTGTTACAACGCAATCAGCATTTTAATACTGCAGAGGCTCCCAGTGTAAACATGCTAAGAAGCTTAATGACCCGTTTTGAGAATTTGGGTTCAGTGGGTAATGATCTACAAATGTTGTTCGTCCTACACGCACTTTAAAAGCTGTACGAGAAAGTGTTCACATGGATCCAACTGTGTGTACTCGTCGACGAGCTACTCAATGGAACATCTCCAGTATTCTAAAAGTTGATCTGAAGATGTTTCCATATAAAATTTAATTGGCCAAGGAATTACTGCTGAGGGATGCACCAAAACGGCTACAATATGCCAATAAATTATAAGCATTTAAAATCAGTTGACATTATTTCGCAGTAATGGAACCAGCAACCTTTAAATGACGCATTAGGAAACACATCTTCTTAAGAGAAAAAAATATATGCACTTACATTTTTCATTTGGTTATATGTGTACATTATGACGCCTTCATATTTGACATAATGTCCATATTAAAAACGAGTTAATGTCCGCGGGCATTATGACATTTTCCAAAACGTCATAATGTCCATGGGCTTTATGTCGCATCGAAGAGCGTCATAATATCCGTGGACACTATGACATGCCACCGTCTGGCGCATAGACTATAAATTTTAATGTTTTTATCAATACTAAAAATTTGGAATTAAGCACGACAGAGAAAATCTTTTTAATTAATTATTGTTGTTATTTTTGCAGTTTTTGAGTTTAATCCAGTAACACTGACTTGTTTTTTTTCAATTTAATTTATGTTTTTTCACCGATTTGATTTGGATATTGATTTAAGCGATTTTATCTTTTTTAAATTCGTTTACTTCGATTAAAATAGAACTTAGGAAAAATCAATATCTCATTCATTCCAATAATTTCTCAAGTTCCATTAGCAAAATTGAGAATTTTGAAAAGCACTTAAATACCCCACATAAGCATTACCATGACATGTATAAGATTTAATTTTAATAACTATTCCATCTCAATTTCGTTTCACAATTAGAGGTTTTTAGGTGAATATACATGCATGCACCTTGACGCAAATGCAACGTGCAACAACTACAACAACACAATCTGTTTACATTCATATTCATATTGGAAATAGAGAGAAGAACATACAAACATCTAAACGTTTAATCAAACGTTTTTAAAATCATAATTTATTCAAGTGCAAATTTCAATCAATTTTACTATTTTAGCGCGAAATCGTTTCCGTTGCCAAAGAGAAACTCACACAGCCACAAACCCATATAACAGCCTTCTCTATACACGTGTATGTGAGTGTGTGTGTCTGTTTTGTTTTCCAACACTTGTATGGTAATAGACATTTTAAAGGTGGGCAGGTAAATATTCAATACAGTTGGTTTGTATTGAAGGATGTTGGCAGACACCCAACATACACTCACTCACACTTGTATGTGAATTTTTCTAATTTTTTGTCAGTGTATTTGCAATGTTGTATGAATTTCCATGGCTGGTTGAGTGCTGTTGCTGATGGTGGTTTATGCCAAACAAAAACCACCTTGCAATTTTTTTCAATTTACAATCTGATTTTTTATTAATATTTTTTTTATTTTTTTTTTTTTTTTTTTTTTTTTGTACATATTCTATTAGAGTTTAAATGGAATACATGTTTCATCATATTGAAATTTATAGCAAAATAAAAAACATTGAACTGGTTAAAAAAAAATGTATATAGAATCTAAGGAAAGAAACCAGCAAAACTAAAATTCAGATTAGATTTAGTTTCTATTTAGCTAAAATAACACAGTGCGACAAATGGTAGCGGTAAATTATCAGCGGAGGGGAGGTTCTGCTTACCGGGCTATACGAGTGCCGGGATGTCGCTGGTTCAGGTCTAAAGTTTAGATATAACGATTTGAAGTTAGTGAGTATTGTTTAATGGAAATTTTAGTTTTTTGACCTAAATGGCCGAATATCGTAAAAGGATGTTCAGCATGATGTTTGTTAACCGCAAAGCCGACTACAACATAGTCAATGAAGGAAAGCCGTATCATTTGTCTTGCTTGAGTGGAACCCTGGAAAATAAGCTTTTCATAATTTTTTTCACAAGTAATCTAACAAAACTCAGTTTAAATCATCACCAAAGTGATCTTTTTAAAATAGAAGAAAATCATATAAAGCCTAATGTCAGTGTGGGATTTTCACCTACTAAAAACTCCTATCGTCCACACGGTTTATCCTAATAGCATCACCTCTAAGTTTACAGTCAGTAGGCCGTCTTGAGTCTTCACCTCAAACTTCTTATTAAGTTCAGCGTGAAGCTCATACTTAACAAGTCACGTTTGTGTTTCGGTACCTAGTTAAAACTTCGCAGACTTTTTTAAAATGAATAGCTTCTTTCACTCATTACTAAGTAGCTTTCTTTTATATAACTACTATAATTACTTCTATAACTACTTATTTTTCAGGTGTTTGTAGGTAAAAAATAATGACTTACATTTAAATGCGTTCATTTGGCGACATCCCTTGTAAAATTCATCGGTTCTTTAAGTAGAATTGAATGTAATATTTTTACTTTTTCCTGATTACTTAACTCATTATTTTGTAGGCGAAGCTTTTACTGGGTATTTTGTAGTGCTGTTCTGTTTTGTGTCTAGCCTAAATGTAGTATTAAATGATTTTAAGTAAGTGGATGAAGTAAAAATTATGAAAACTGATTTTCCAGGGATCCACTCAAGAAAAACAAACATACCTCTTTCTTTTATTGACTATGCCATAGCCACCTTTGAAGTTAAAAACAATTTTGCTAATGATGTGATGTTTCCTTTGCGATATTCGGTCATTTAAATGGTCAAAATGCATGAAAAAGGCACACAAATTACACTCTTCCCTATACTATAATTCAAATCGGTATATCCCAATTCCTAGATCTGACTCAACAAAACTCCGGCACAAGTGTAACACTTTGGGCCTTTCCGAAATGCTTATGGAAAAGCTAGGTCCATGGTGAATCCCTTTACAGTGAACAGAAAGGAAGGAAAGAATTAAAAGAATTAAAAGCGGGAATTTCCTGTTAAAGGTAGAGAAATACTGAGGTCCTAACATTACACTTCCCTGGGAAAAAACCTTTTGGTTAGCCATTTTTTGCCCATAATGAAACTTACGATGTCTTGTAGTTTGCATAGCTAAATTATGGAACTAAGTCCTGTCAACTGAAATATATTTTTGGTTCCATTCTGCTTTATATAAAGATTCTAGCTTGAATACTAATTTGTTCGGTTCAGTTCAGTTATAGTTCAGTTCTAATTCAGTTCTTTTTTTTTTTTTTTTTTTTTTTTTAAATAATTAATTAAATCTTTATTGAATTTAACATTTGTGTTTTCTTACTTAGACCCGCAAAGCTTTAAAGCTTGTCTGCAGGTATTGGTACATAACAAAAAATTCATTGATAATAATAAGAATAATTAATAATTATTATAAAAATTTAACTTTAAAAATTAGTTCATTGCAAACTTATTAAAAAATGTTTTATAAGTTTATTTCTTTTATATTTATTTCTTAAATTAATGATATTAGTAGGCATTTTATTTAATATAGTTGGTAAAGATACTGAGAGTGTGTTTCTTCCATATTCATTTCTAAACCTTTGTACTTTATATCTTCCTTGTATACGTCTTCTGGTGTTTTGAGCGTGATCAATATGTTGTAAATATCTTGAGTCTTTATAAAATTCTCTTGATATTGTTGAGTAATATATATTCTTGATATTTAATACATTTAAGTCTTTGGCAAAGTTAGTTATCAGTCGAGGGTTGTTGTTTAACGATTGTGCAATATTGTAATGACCTTGTGTGTAATTATTACGTATAATACGTGTGTTAATTAAGGATGTGTTGTTGTTTTCAAAGTAATTGTTGTCAACGTTTAAAGATGTTTCCATAATACGAGTAAGAGCAGTGTTTGTTTGTTGAGTTAGGATTGTTGCAGTTATGTTATTATTATGACCATGTGTGTTGTTGTTGTGTGTCATACGTGTGTTACTTGAGGATGTGTTGTTGTTTTCCAAGAAATTGTTGTTAACGTTAATGAGTGTTTCAATAATAGATGTACTATTTGATTCGTTGTTGGAGTTGGTAGGGTTTGTTTGCTGACTTATGTTCGTTGCACCGATGCCATTATTTGGCTCAATAATCGAGTTTGCTTGATTGTGTTGCTGGGTAAAATTGTTTCTTGTTGTATATTGGTACTTTTTCCATAATATTTTTAATATTTGATCCTGTGTTTTTTGTAAAGTAGCACTATATTTAACATTTCCCCATGCTGTTATTCCATGTCGGATATATGTTTCAACCAATGAAAAGTATGCTTGGCGTAAAACGCTATATGTAGCACAGTTACTTAAATGATATAGCATATATGATGACTTACGTAATTTCTTTTGGAGATCTTCTATATGTTTCTTCCATTTGAAGCTGCTATCTACATATACACCTAAATATTTATAAAATTCAACTGTTTCAATGACGGTTGAGCAAGAGTCTTTTGAATCGTTTATATTTGAAGATTGATTGTGTAGGCATTTCATGTCGTGAAATTTTAAAAAAATCTGTGAGTTTGCAAGGTGAGGAGGTTTGATGTGCATCACTTTTGTTTTATTTGCATTTATTATGAGACCATTGTCGTGGCACCATTTTGTTGCATTGTCTAATTGTTGCTGCATTTTATCTACTGCACACTGTAAATTTTTGTTGGCAACTATTATCGCCGTATCGTCGGCATATGCAAAAGTTTCGCTATTACTTAGACAATTTAGCATATCATTCGCGTATATTATATACAAAATTGGACCAAGTTTTGACCCTTGGGGGACTCCACAGTCATACAAAATTTTGTTGCTTAATTTGTTATTGATTTTTACACAATACGATCTACATTCCAGGTAATTCTTAAACCAGTTCAAAATTGTTCCTCTTATTCCAATTCTCTCAAGTGTTTGTATCATTTTGGTGTGCGAGAGAGTGTCAAAAGCCTTGCTAAAGTCGATGAATAGTGCTAAGACGTGCATATGATTACTTAGGCATGTATTTATATATGACGAGAAGTTTCCTAAGAGTTGGTTAATATTTTTGTTCTTTTGAAACCCATATTGATTTGAGTTGATAATTTTGTATTTTTGAAGAAAATCAGTGAGTCTTTTAACTATAACTTCCTCTAAAATTTTATCTATTACACATAAGATAGCTATTGGTCTATAGTTGTTGATATCTGTCCTATTTCCACTCTTATATATCGGTCGCACTATCGACATTTTGAGCATTTCCGGCACAATTCCACTTTCTAAACTTGAATTGATAAGTTTTGTTATTACTGGCGTTAAAAAGCTCGCATTTATTTTAAGATCTTTTGCGCGTATACCATCTGCACCGGCTCCTTTTCTAACGTTTAAAGACTTTAATATGTTAAAGATTTCGTCTTCATTTGTTCTTTCGAAGTATATAGAGTTTCGGACTGAAGTATGGATATAGTTTAATGTTTTTATATTACATGTGTGTGTAATTTTATTTACGTTTGCATTAAAATTTGTAGCAAAATTATTTAAGATATTATTTAAATCTTCGTTTTTAAAGTTTCTTGTTATCACACTATCTATATTTGAGTTTTGTTTTCCAATTATCTCGTTAATTAACTGCCATGTTACACGAATATCATTTCTATTTTCGATAAATTTATTTCTAAAGTACTTGTTTTTTTCATAAATTATTTTTTTATTTACTGAATTTCTAAAAGTCTTAAATTCTTTTTCATAACATTTATTATTGCGATTGTGTCGCCATTTTTTGAAAAGTTTATCCCTAACATCACAGTATCTAATGATTTCTTCACTGATCCATGGATTTACTGATCTTTTTTTACTTGTTTTCTCTATTTTTGTTGAACTTTTGTATATTGTATTGAAAGTATTGTAAATTTTTTCATAAATCTTGTTTGTATTTAATGTTTCATTCTAGTTCAGTTCTAGTTCAGTTCTGGTTATAGTTCAGTTATAGATCAGTTCTAGTTAAGTTAAGCTCTATTTCAGTTGCTTAGTTCGAATTCAGTTCTAGTTCAGTTCTATTTCAGTTGTTTAGTTCTAGTTCAGTTCTATTTCAGTTCTACTTTAGATCTAATTCAGTTCGAGTTCAGTTTTCGTTCACTTCTACTTCAGTTCTAGCTCAGTTCTAGTTCTAATTCAGTTCTAGTTTAGCTCTAGTGCAGTTCTAGTCTAGCTCTAGTAATTCAGTTCTAGTTCAGTTCAAGTTCGGTTCAAGTTCGGTTCTAGTTCAGTTCTATTTCAGTTCTAGTTCAGTTCTATTTCAGTTCTAGTTCAGTTTTAGTTTAGTTCTAGTTCAGTTGTAGTTTAGTTCTAGTTCAGTTCTACTTTAGTTCTACTTCAGTTCGAGTTCAGTTCTAATTCAGTTCTAGTTCAGTTCTAGTTCAGTTCTGGTTATAGTTCAGTTATAGATCAGTTCTAGTTAAGTTAAGCTCTATTTCAGTTGCTTAGTTCGAATTCAGTTCTAGTTCAGTTCTATTTCAGTTGTTTAGTTCTAGTTCAGTTCTATTTCAGTTCTACTTTAGATCTAATTCAGTTCGAGTTCAGTTTTCGATCACTTCTACTTCAGTTCTAGCCCAGTTCTAGTTCTAATTCAGTTCTAGTTTAGCTCTAGTGCAGTTCTAGTCTAGCTCTAGTAATTCAGTTCTAGTTCAGTTAAAGTTCGGTTCAAGTTCGGTTCTAGTTCAGTTCTATTTCAGTTTTAGTTCAGTTCTATTTCAGTTCTAGTTCAGTTTTAGTTTAGTTCTAGTTCAGTTGTAGTTTAGTTCTAGTTCAGTTCTACTTTAGTTCTACTTCAGTTCGAGTTCAGTTCGAGTTCAGTTCTACTTCAGTGCTAGTTTATTCCTAGAACAATTCTAGTTCAGTTCTAATTCAGTTCGACTTCAGTTCTAGCTCAGTTCTAGTTCTAGTTCAGTTCTAGTTCTAGTTCAGTTCTAGTTCTAGTTCAGTTCTAGTTAAGCTCTAGTTCAGTTCTAGTCTAGTCTAGTTCAGTTCTAGTTCAGTTCCATTTTAGTACTAGTTCAGTTCAAGCTCGGTTCTAGTTCAGCCCTAATTCAGTTCCAGTTCAGTGCTAGTTTAGCTCTAGTTCAGATCTAGTTCAATTCTAGTGCAGTTCTAGTTAAGTTCTAGCTCAGTTCTAGTTTAGCTCTAGTTCAGTTCTAGTTCAGTTCCATTTCAGTTCTAGTTTAGTTCAAGTTCGGTCCTAGTTCAGCCCTAGTTCACTTCTCGTTCAGTTCTCGTTTAGTTTTAGCTCAGTTCTAGTTTAGTTTTAGTTCAGTTCTAGTTCAGTTCTAGCTATATTCTAGTTTATTTCTAGTTCAATTCTAGTTGGGTTCAGTTGTGGCTTATTTATATCCAATGTTATTTCTTTATTTCTTTTTATGTTTTTGCTATTTTTAACCCATTTTAAGGGCTACTTTTTGTTTTCGTCTCGCCACAAAATATTGAAACGCAGTTATTTTCCCTAGTGTAAAAGCCATATTGCCTACATTTGAACACAAGTAGAGGAGCGTTACAATTTCCTACCGTAACATGGTGTTTAACTATTACAAATTTTGTACTTCATAAATTTATTTCTCAATAAAAATCGTAATCACAATATTGCTAAAAACTTTTTTCTTCATTTTATTCTAAATAAAGTTTTCCGCAAACATCAGCATAAAAATAAAACTAATGAAATTGGTTGGTTGGTTGGTTGGTTAAAATTTTAGGGAAAATCTTATTTAAATCTAGCAGCAGCAAAATTTATGATGAAACATGTCCAAATAGCTGCAGAGAGAACTGGAATGGGAAAATTGATAAAGCGTTTTTAGTATTCTAAGAAATAGTTAATCAAATTTAAGTATGCCAAAATGTATGTCTGGTTGATTTTGGGCAACTTAAGTTCGAAATATTTTATTTTAATTAATTGGAAAAAGTTGTAGTAAACTTCTTGTTTAATTGTATTAAATGTTAAAAATAACTTTCTCATCCCAGTAAATATAATTTTATTATTTGTGTGTTTCTCTTTTACTAGTTTAAAATAAAGTCTTATAATGCCCATGTCCAACAAGTTCAGACATAAACGAATTTATGGACAATTCTTTAATTTTTTGCATTTGTTTTTGTTTTGTTTTGCTGCTGCTGGCACTTTAAGTTAATGGTAGAAGTTGTTGTTAAGTCTTTTTTAATGAAAAACTTTTTAATAACAGATTTAGTTTTGTTAGTGCAATTGTTTGGAATTGGAAAAAAATGCGAAAATAAAATAAAATTTTAATCTTACTACAAAAGTTTACTGCTACTTCTATTAACAGTAGCGGAGTTCAGTGTTTAGGGAAAATGCAAAGTTTCGTAGTTTTTTTTATGAAACATAGCGGAAAATATACAGTTTTTTGGTGCTAATGGATTTAAGAAAAGAGCATTGATATTTTTGCATTTGCAATTTCGCAAGATAATTTTTACCAACCACCGAACTCCGCTGGTATTTCAAAGCAGATTTGTACAAAAGATCATTAAGCCAGATTGACAATGAAAGCAACATCTTTAAAGGGTGTTCACACTAAAAGGCACTATTTGTTTTTTCAAGCGCACACATTTTTAGAAGGAACAATTAAGAGTGTTATATTCGGATGCGCCGAATCTTAAATACCCTTCACCATTGTGCGAGCAGAACACAGAGCAACTAGACAAAACCTAAATAATCTTTTAAATTAAATTTAAAAAGCAATTACTGATAAATATTTAAATTAAATTTAAAAAGCATAAACTGGTATATATTTTTTAAAAATCGTTTTTAGAACATAAAAATTAAAAAAAAAAAATATATGTATATATTTGAAAAACCAAGATTCGAACCAGGGGCCTTACAGATTCTATACTTAACAAACCCCCTAGACAACTGAATCATAAAGGAACGTCGTTTGAATATCATTAAAATGAAATATGGCCAGTTTTACGCTTCACAACTTAACTCAGTTGAGTTGTAATTAAATGTTTTTGTTTACCGCAATATAGCAAAGTTGTAAACCATAATATCGGGTGATTTTTTAGCTATTATCTTTTTGGCAACACTGGTTTAAAAAGCTGACGCACGTTTCGTGTTTTGTTTCACTGTCAAACATCTTCAGTTTGGTCTATAATTTAACCATGAATCGTCTTACAAACGAACAACGCTAAGAAATTGTTGAATTTTATTATCAAAATGCGTGCTCTGTTAAGAAAGTTCATCGCGCGCTTCTTGTGTTCAGCGACTGGTGGGCTGGTGGCATCATTGGACCGTACTTCTTCAGAGATGATGCGAATCGTAAGGTAACTGTAAATGGTGAGTGCTATCGTGAGATGATATCCAACTTTTTTTTGCCCAAAATGCAAGAGCTTGACTTTCATGACATGTGGTTTCAACAAGACGTGCCACATGCCACACAGCACGCTTAACAATGGACTTATTGAGAGGCGAGTTCGGTGAACATTTTATTTCACGTTCGGGACCGGCCAATGACCGCCTAGACTATTTTTTGTGGGGCTATGTAAAAGCTCATGTCTATACACACATGCCCGCTTCAATTGACGCATTGGATGACAACACTGAAGCATTTATTCATGAGATACCGGCCGAAATGTTGGAAAGAGTATGCCAAAGTTAGACTAAGCGGATGGACCATTTGAGGCGCAGTCACGGTCAACATTTGCATGGAGTAATCTTCAAACATTAAATTATATGGACTGTACTATCGTTTCAAATAAAGATTTTATGCATTTTTCTAAATTGTATGTGTTTTTTTTTAAACTTTCCTAAAGCTCTTAAAAAATCACCCATTACAAAAATTTCTAATCAACTTATTTGAGTTGTGAACCGTAAGAGAGGCCTATATTCACCACAACAAAAATTCCCAGTTTCTATTTGTTGAAATTATCAATAGCAAAATTATAATAAGAATACCTGACATTAATATACCCCGACCAAGCCCTATCATATTTGGGGGCTTTAGAAAACCCATTTCAACAGACAGACGGTCGGACAGATGGACCATCGGATTTGAACTTCCCTTCTCATAAGGATCCAGATTATATGTACTTTATAGGGTCTTACATCATAATTGAAGAAATTACAAACGGAATGACAAAGTTATGTATACCATTTTACCTTCGATGAAGGATATAAAAAAATTTGCAAACTTGTCTCCAAACTATAAATTCTTATATCTACAACATATTGAATAAATTTTTATTCAAAACTTTTGGGAAGTATAGACATACATATATACATACAAACATACATGTGTATCAGAAACGTCATTTATAATTTCATTAAAATTGTTGCTGAGTAACACAGAATTCAATTTAATTTTTAAAAAAAATTTATTTATTTTTTCGTTTGTATGAAAAAATATATTTAATACTTTTGGAAAAAATTTAACAGAGGATATGCTAAATTGCTTTCTTTGTGAATGCAGCTTAATGATGCATTTTAGTTGCAAAAAGTGCATTTTTTTAAAAACTTGTTTTTTTTGTTTCGATAAAGTTTTTTTTTTGTGAAAAAAAGTTTTTTTTTTGTGAAAAAAAGTTTTTTTTTTGTGAAAAAAAAGTTTTTTTTTTTTTTGTAAAAAAAATATGCATTTTTGCGAAAGAAGTGCATTCTTGGTAGAAATATGAATTTTCAATGAAAAATTTACATTTAAATGAAAAATGGATCTGACTTTTTATGTACTCTAGTATTTATATTTCATTTAAAGTGCGCTGTAAACATGATCTGATTTTCTTGTGACTTTTTTATAATACAACTAGCTGGCCCGGCAAACGTTGTTTTGCCACATAACTTATTTCTTGCAGATGTAACAGTGTCTGCTAGCCAAATTTTAAGAAAAAATTAAAGGCAATAGTTCTTTCCAGATGTTACACTATTTGCCTGCCCAATTTCATAAATTAATTGATTAGTTAAGAAGATATAGGGAGACGGAGTCTTTACCCTTCTTGCCCTATTTAATGCCCTATCCTCTTTCCGATGTTAAGTGTATGCGTGCCAAATTTTAAGAAAATCGGTTGATAAGTTACGAAGATAAAGGGAGGGGGAGCTTTTACCCCTCTTGCTCTATTTCACGCCCTAAATAATAAAAAATATAGGCTTTAGGTCTTTCCAACTGTAACACTATTTGCCTGCGAAATTTCAAAAAATCGGTTGATTAGTTACGAAGATATAGGGAGGGGGAGCTTTACGCCCTCTTACCCTATTTCACACCCTATTCCCTATTCTCTTTCAGATGTTACATTGTATGCATGCCAAATTTTAAGAAAACCGGTTGATTAGCTTAGAAGATTGGGGAATGGGAGCTTTTACCCCTATTGCAATATTTTGCGCCCCCTAGCGATAGAAAATATTCTCTACGACCTATTCTCATACCTAACAAATACACATACAAAATTTCATAAAAATCGGTCAAGCCGTTTCGGAGGAGTTCAAAATGGAGGGCATTTTGTTGATATTTGTATGTGAATATAAAATACATGTTTCGGAATGAATGCAGTGTTCACTAAAATGGCTATAACTCATGAACCAATACACATTTGAAGACCATTGATACATAAAAACCTTGGTATTGACGTCACCTTCTATGTGAACTTAAAAATCGGTTTACGCATTTCAGAGAACATCAATTACTAACACAATGCATCTTATTTGTATATATATTCATTAATAATAATAGTCATTATACCCTTCAAACGATATCCGGCTGTCCGTCCGTTTATTTTCCAGTTCGTGTGCATATTGAAATGGGGTTTTGCAAGACCCCAACTATTGTAGGTACTATGTTTGTATAAAATTATGTTTTTCCGGAATAGTTTGCTATTGGTATTCAGCCAGCTCGGTCTCTTAATGACTGAGATATGAGTAAAATACCACGACTCGGCCTAATTTTTACACACTCATCTCTAATTTTAAGTTATAAAGCTTTGCAATTTTTGGTCACCTTATAATCTATGAACTGTAATGTTGTACTTATCTCCATCTAGGGAGTAAACGGTCTCAATTAAAAATTTCTACCGAACTCTTTTTAGGGCTGTTTTTGTCGCCTTGTTCCAGTTGTAACAGGCTGCTTCTTATACTTTTACAACCGTGGAACGCCATGTATTTTTCGGTAGAACTCTGCGTCGGTTGCTTCGACTTAGTTATTGCATTTATCGATCTTGGTCTACCCATCCATATTTTCTTCAATTGATGTCTTTATGAACTGGGATTAGGTTTGTTTTTGGATGAAGGCCTGCGTTTGATACCGTCTTTGTCTAGAAACAACACAAGATTCGTCTTAACCATCTGTTCGTGAAAACGTGCTGGCAGATTGCTGATAGATTTGAGACACCATGTCTCACGTCAGTAAATTAGTCTAGGTTTAACACAAATATTAAAAGATTCTATTATCATGTTTTGCGATAGATTATATAATCTTCAGATTTCTTTGACCCTGTGCATTGCATTTCAGGTTTTGTTGATGCTATTTTTTATGTCCTAATCCGATCCATTAGCACGGGATATTTCTACATGTTATCCATTTTTCGGTTTCAGGAGTAAAGTTAAATAAAACACATATTAAGCTATGATTTAGATGATACTTCTTTTTCATTATAATGCCTGGACTTTCCCATTGCAATGATCGCATTTAAATTGGTTCTAGCAGTCGATCCTTTTGAGGTAGCTTTCGTCCACTTTTTCGCGGCTTTTAAACGGTGTCTCGGAGGTAGCTTGACGAATGTTATAATTTGATTGCTCCCGCGTTAGAGGATAATCTGCGGATAATCGCATAATCTTGGTGGTCAATTGACGTCGCCAAAACTTCACAAGCAATAAGGCCAACATCCAGCTCCGACTTCTTAAAACCACATATTGTCCAATTTAAAATACGCCATAATGAGGCTGTGAAATATGCCTTATCGCTAAGAATGCCGTGGAATAGAGAAATTTGAAATATCCGACGCACCATCACCACCACAGAAGTTTCTTCGAATAATCTTGCCAATTCCTTGCTCAGTTGGTCGATTATGGCGACTATAACCGCCTTGTAATGCGCGACAAGTGGACACATTTGAACCATCACCTATGTAGAAATTTTTAACTTTTTTTACGCGTTCTTTGGTAGTTTAAAGTTCTATGTTTGTAAATGGCAAACCTTTCACTAAACAAATGACACTTCAGATAACAGATACTGACAGACTTGCCAGACTTGAGTTTTCGAAATAACTAAATGCTTACTATGCTTGCAGATCATCGATAGGTAGGAGCTTGGGAGTCCGGCCATCAGTGGTGGGATGGCTATACACTTATGTAGGTGGTTAGACTTATTCTTAGGTATGGATGCTGTGTTTGGTGGAAGGCATTGAGACTGGCTAGTCGAAAGGAACTTCTGTCTAAGGCTCAGAGGTGTGCTTCGATCGGCATGACAGCGGCCTTGAGAAGGACGCCGCAAGTGGCCCTTGATGTTCTGCCTAGCAATATGTGTAGCAGTATGTGATGGGAATGGCAGCCAGGAGCATTCTTAGACTGAGGGAGTTAGCACTGGTACGAAATTTCACGAAGGTTTTTGGGTTAAATTTGCGATGGTGGTTATTACTTGGGTTCGACCGGCTCCACGGATTATGTGGGCACTAGGGTTGATTTTTGCCACTTGCCAGAGGTTGAATTGCCGTCTAGGGAAAGCTGGTCAGGTCGGGGCAGATTCTATGGGGGATTTGCTATTTTCACTGATGGCTCGAAGATGAAGAGCACGGATCTGGACATCAGAAGATCATAAAGACTGACAACTGCAATGTATTTCAGGCGGATGTTCTAGGGATTCTTAGGGGCGTTGTTATTGGTAGAGAGCAACATTTCCAGGGGCTCGGAGGTCACTTTATTTGCGGACAGCCAGGCGGCTCTTAGGACCTTAATGAGCTGTTATGTGAACTGGCAACAAGATAGCTGATGAGTTGGCGAGACTTGGCTCGGAAATGGAGGACCCTGATAGTTTGCAGGCGGGCAAGCCTCCAATGGGCTTCTACTTTTAATGAATATGGGAATGGGTTCTGAGCGAGACTAATGGGGGTTTGGCCGAGCCGAACGTATTATCGGGTATCGCGCACACTGTGGCCGGTGCTTAGTAGGTCAAATCCGGATGCGCTACTGGGCAAGAGTATGGCCTGCTTCAGGACCATGCTAGGTATTATCACGGGCCGCAGGATAGCGGTGAGAATATGATCTGGAATGGGATATATGTAGGTTGTGTCATGACCCAGAAGAGCGATGAGAATAGGATCTGGAATGGGATATATGTAGGTTGTGTCATGACCCAGAATAGTTGGAGACAGTAAAACACATTCTGTGCCACTGTCGCAGGCTACCGAACAGCAGACTAAGGTGGCTAGGAAGCGCGAATTGGGAGCCCGTTGCTCGAGAAACTGAAGGAGATCGTATTGGGAATGACCTTGTTGCGCGACAGGAGACTGCAGACTTGGCACGTGTAGGGCGTCTTCTGTTTGGTAGGGTTATTTTATCTTCCACTTCTTTCTCTTTTGCCTGTGCGTTTACCCTTTACTACTCCTATTTTTTCAAAACAGAATTATCTCACTATATAAGGCGTCATAATGGACCATATTAGTCTCTGGAGGAGGGTGTGAAGTTTACTTCGCACCATCCTTTCTTACCTAGCCTAACCTACCTCATACATTCCACGTGACGAAAACAGTTGACATCCTCAATTTCAGTGTAATCGATGGTAAGGTTGCATCTACTCTTGCTGTTGATTCTAATGACTTTCGTCCTCTTGAGGTTAATCTTTAGGCCAACATTGAGTTAATTTTTATGTTAGGCATTTAGCTTTTGCTCTATGTGCTCAAATTTATGGGAAAGGAGACGCACTGAACATTAAGTTTAGTGAATGGTGTCCATTGCATGCCATTCGGTCCTTTAATGTAGGTGACGGTCATTGCTTGTATATAAGAACTCTAAGATTTTGAAAATTAGCCCAATCGGTTCGTTATTTTACATGGCTCCCGTACAAGTGTACTCCCAAGCTTGAGGCTTTGATAAGATTTTGAATCCGATAGCAATGGGTACGTAAAATTCGTCACAGCTAAATGTAGCACTTTAACATGTTTTTTCTTTTATTAAAATCATATAATGAAAAAGTTTTCTCTTGAATATTTTGCTCTGGTTTTGTTTAAATATAAAACAAAGTATTTAAAATCTCCTTAAAACTTTAAACGACTCTTGTTAAGTACATCTTCTAAATTAGTATACTCAAATAAAATAAATAATTCTTGTATTTTAAGCTCTCTCTTGCAAATTTTTGTAGCACATAAAATTTGTTAAAACTAAACTAAAAAAATTTCCTTTTTTTAGCCAGGAAAAAAGTCAGTGCTTAGAAAATATTTAAAGCAGCTTTTGCTATATACACACATATAGTAAAATATTTGAGTAATAAAAACCAAAAAAATGTGGCATTTATGGTTTGTTTAAAAAAATTTTTGTTTTTCCATATTATTTTTAACAATATTTGCTTAAACTTCGAGCTACCAAGGCTGTTTTCTATGCCCTACACCACAATAGGTAAGGATGGTATTATGTGTTTGTGCTGAAGGTTGAAAAGAAAAGAAATTATAGATCTTACTTTAAATCAGCTACTTAGCTGTCTGTGCCTTTATGTACAGAAACCTTTTATATGAAGAAGAGGAAGTTATTTCTAAAACATTAGCAGTGTACAGAGAAAAAAAAAATAAAAATTGATTTCAATTAAAAAATTTGTTTATGGCCCTTTGCTCCAGTTTGGAACGACGGGAATAAATATAAAATACTAGCTGACCCGACAGACGTTGTCCTGTCCAAATTAGAAAAATGTTTGCCTTCGATTTTTAAAATCTGTTAAAAAGATATGAACATTTGAAAGAAAAATTAGTCAAATCGATGGAGCCGTCTTCTGATTTTAGGTAGATCGAAAAAAGTGGGCGTTAAAGTTGGCGGGACACAATTTTCTTTCCGTAAAAATCAAGTTGGACCATGGCCATCATTTTAAAGAAAAAATCGTCCAAATCGGTCAAGCCGTTCTCAAGTTATGCGCTTAATAGAAAAAGTGGGCGTAAAAGTAGACGTGGTAAATTTTTCTTTCGATGAAAACCTAAAATGGCTTAAAACAAACATTTTAAAGAAAAATTTGCCAAATCGATGGAGACTTTTTCTGATTTTAGGTAATTCGAAAAACGTGGGCGCAAAATTTTCTTTTCGTATAAATCTAAGTTGGACCACGGCGATAATTTTAAAGAAAAAATCGTCACAATTATATAGATGTAATTGGTGGTGCAATATTAAAATTTGATTTGGCCACGCCCCTCCGCCCGCAGACCGAAAATCAAAAATCAGACTTCACAGTGTCACCCGCCTGAATATTCTGATGATTCCCTGAAAATTTCATAAAAATCGGCCCAGCCGTTTTGGAGTCCATACGTTACATACATACATACATACATACATACATACATACATACATACATACATACATACATACATACATACAACAACAGGGGTCGCATCCTCCTGGAGACCTTTTCCGGTGACGACTTGACACTGGTCAATAGAGGAGGGGCGAATACATTTAGGGCAAGAGGCCTGGGATCAATCGTGGACCTTACGTTTGTAAGTGGTTCATTGGTCCGGAAAATGGACTGGATGGTCAGTGAGCATTAACCACATAGTGACCACCAGGCCATAATTTTCAGTATTAAAGAACCAAAGAGAGGGCAAAACCGGGCGAAGGACGCACACCCGACTTATAGGGGAAGGGCAGCTGAAAAAATGGACGTGGAAACCTTTAAGGATACAATTATTAATGTCCGATCTTTTGATGGCACAGCCTCGGAAATGGTCGAACATCTAATGTCGAAACTTAAACAGGCGTGTGACACTTCCATGCCGAGACGAAGGGATTCGGAAAACCGGCGACCAATATACTGGTGGAAACCAGAAATAAATAGCCTGCGCAAACAATGCCTCAGTGCTAGAAGAAGGAGCCAACGCCAAAGAAACCGACCCGACTTTATTGAACGACAGAACGAATATAAGCGACTAAGGAAAGAACTCCAACGCGTTATAACCGGGAGTAAAATTAATTGCTTTAGGCAGATATGCCTGGATGCGGATGCAGATCCATGGGGAAAGGCATATAAATTAGTTACTTCCCGCCTCAAGGTGGGAAGATCACCACAACCCACATGCCCCCTTTTAGTGAGACAAATTGTTGAAACTCTGTTTCCGAGACACACCGAAGCTCTGCGCACTAACAACACGACTATAAGTCCGGATACAGTAACGGCAGTAACGGAAGAGGAACTTGTCCAGATAGCGATGAAGCTATCAGGCAAAAACTCCAGGCCCTGATGGCATCCCTAACAAGGCATTAAAAAAGGCAATGCAAATCAATCCAAGCCTATTTGTTGAAGTATTCAACCGTTGCTTGGAGGAGGGAACATTTCCTGACTGCTGGAAGAAACAGATCTTGGTTCTCATTCCAAAACCGAACAAAACACTAGGAGACCCTTCATCGTACAGGCCAATATGTCTGCTTGATTCTATTGGGAAAGCTTTGGAGAGGGTAATATACAATAGATTGGTCCCAATTGTGGAGGCAAGGGGTGGGCTATCCGACCACCAGTACGGATTCAGAAAGTCGAGATCGACAATTGATGCCATTAAAATAGTAGTGGACACAGTGAAAAGAGCTATAGAAGGTCAGGGAGCAAGAAAGAAATACTGCGCATTGATAACTTTAGATGTAAAGAATGCCTTTAATACTGCAAACTGGGAACGTATCATTGACAATCTAGGCAGACTTGGAGTACCGGTGTACTTGACTAAAATTGTGGGGAGCTACTTTTCTGAGAGAGCGCTTCGATACAACACGGATTTGGGCACTCGTTCATACAACATAACTGCAGGCGTTCCACAGGGATCGGTTCTAGGACCGTTACTGTGGAATATTATGTACAATGGGGTACTGAACCTTAACATACCAGAGGGGGCAAAAACAGTATGCTTCGCAGACGACATCGTGCTCGTAGTAACTGCTAGGCATGTCGACGAAGTCGAACTACTGGCGAACGAAACGGTGTATGCCATCAGGTCATGGATGAAGTCGAGCGGCTTGGAACTAGCAGAACATAAAACAGAAGCACTACTTATAAGCAGCCGTCGAAAACGGGAAAAAAATAAATATTAAAATAGGAAAACACATCATAATGTCCCAGCAGCAACTTACGTACCTTGGAGTGGTAATAGATGACAAACAAAAGTTCAGATCACATATTGAAAAAATATGCACTAAGGCATCGAACATCGTGGTAGCTTTGTCTAGGATGATGCCAAACGTAGGGGGACCTAGGCATGGGAACAGGAAGCTAATCTCTTCAGTGGTAAAATCAACCATTTTATACACGGCCCCAATATGGGCGGAAGCTCTTAAAGTCAAGTCGGTTGCGGCCAAACTAAACTCCGTATACAGATTATGTGCCTTAAGAGTAAGCAGTGCATATAGAACTACATCGGACGACGCAGCTTACGTTATAGCGGGAATAATCCCAATTGACATAATGGCAGACGAGGCAAAACGCGTGTATGAGCGCAAAAGACTAAGTCCAAATGCAAATCAGACTCCAAAAGTGGAGAGACGGAAAACCATGCAGGCATGGCAGAAGAGATGGGAGGAAAGTGGAAAGGGGAGATGGACTTTTAGACTTATACCGAAAATAGAGTCTTGGCTAAAGCGAAAGCATGGCGAGGTGAACTACCACCTAACGCAATTTCTTACGGGACATGGAGGGTACAGAAAATATCTGCACAAGTTTGGACTCGACACGTCACCAAACTGTCCCTCTTGCGCAAACCAATTAGAGGATGCAGAACACGTTATGTTTTGGTGTCCAAGATTTGAAAACGAGCGTAGGCAAGCAGAGGATCTAATAGGACAGAGTATATATACTGAAAACATAATAGATTTGATGACAAGAAAGAAAGAGAGCTGGGATACGACTTGCTCTCTAGTCAAGGAAGTCCACAAAAAGCTGAGGGAAGAAGAGAAGCACAGAAAGATGCTATTTAAGGTAGAAGTAGAGACTAATTAGGTCTATCCGACCCTGCGAAGGAATATCATGACAGACAGTTCCGCAGGGCTGAAGGAAGAGGAAGGAGCTGTTTTTAGTCGGTAGGAATCCGACATAACCCAGGGGGTAAAAGACCAGGTTATCTGATGGAAGATTTTCACACACAAAAAAAAAAACATACATACATACATACATACATACATACATACATACATACATGCATACATACATACATACATACATACATACATACATACATACATACATACATACATACATACATACATACATACATACATACATACATACATACATACATACATACATACATACATACATACATACATACATACATACATACATACATACATACATACATACATACATACATACATACATACATACATACTTGATTAAACGTTTAATTCACTTGATTAAATGTTTTATATAACAAGATATTGATTTAATTATAATTTGAACTGACTAAATTTTTTGTGTTTCATAACATTCCGTATTTTTTTGTTATGGTGGGTATCAAAGTTTCGGCATGGCCGATATTGTGTGCTCACTCTCTTGTTGTATTTTGTTTCTATATTCTTTCAAACACACAATATTTAAGATTCATTTGTGTTAGTATAGAAAACTTAAAAAACCAAATCAAAATGTGCAAAAATGATATGAAATCAAACAAACATATAAAAAATAGAAAGAAATTTGTTCTTTCTTGTAGAAAGAAAAAAAAATTTTTTAAATAAATGTATGTATGTACATTAGGGCGGGTCGATTTGTATGGATGAAAAAAAAAATTAAAAATCGTATAGCAAAAACGTAATCTACATAAAATTCTAGGAAAATTCTCCGAAGAAACCATGGAAATAAAATCTTAATCGAGAGGCGCGGCTCGACTTGAAAGTTTTTATTCTTGGGTTAAAATTTTTTTTAATGTAAACAAAATTTTGAGTGTTAAAAAATATAAAGTGCAAAAGAACTACCTACCTAAACAATTTTATTCAAAAAATTCGATTCCTTTTTGGAAAAAGCTATTTTTTCAAAAAAAATTTTTTTTTTTTTTTGCAAAGGCGGGCATATTAATTTTCAAGTCGAGAGCCGCGGATTAGGATTTTATTTTAGACCCATGGTTTCTTCGGAGAATTTTCTTAGAATTCTATGTAGATTACGTTTTTGCTATATGATTTAAAAAAAAATCGTCCCGCCCTAATATACGTATAGAAACAACAAACTGTTTTAGTGAGTCACATGGTGCGTATGAGTGATTTTTTTTTTTTTTTTGACTTTTTGTCAGTGGGTGTATGTAATGATGTAAAACGAAGGAAAAACAATTATATGGAAATTCTTTGGTAAACAAAAAAAGACAACAAAGAGGTCTTAAATAAATTGTGAAACATTTTGAACAAAAAAAAAAATAAAAGAAAGAGAATTAAAAAAAAAAAAGTTTTTTTTTAACAAACATTCATGAATGTAATAAATGTTTATGGCAATGAAGAATAAAGAACCCTATAAGGAATTCAAAGGCCGTCAAAGTTAGAGAGTAAACTTGTACCAAATTTTACATTTTAAAGAAAATATTCCAATTTTGCACAAAATAGTTAAAAAGTCGCTATTAAGCCAAAAATTCAAGATTTTGCACAAAATGTAATTTTTAAAATAAAAATACTTTTTTACACGTAAAGTCACTTTCTTTATAAAAAAAACTCCCAAAAATTAATTTTTTACACAAAAATAAACTTTTTACAAAAAAAAAAGAAGTGATTTTTACAAAAAAAAAAAAAAAAAGTTAACTTTTTACACAAAAAAAAAATTTTTACAAGAAATGACACAAAAAAACAAACTTTTTCAACTAAAATTCACTTCATAGAAAAAAAAAATCAATATTAACACAGACACTGACTTTTAAAAAAACAGATCACTTTATGCACAAAAAAATACTTTTTACACAAAAATTTAAAAAAAAAACCATTTCTGCATTCAAATTGACTGCATTATAAGTCACTTTCCAGACAAGTCTTCTTTTTTTTTGAAAACTTAACACACAAAGACAAAACAAACAAAATAAAAAAATAAAAATGTTAACACAGAAAGTAACTTTCAATACAAAAACTGACTTTTTACAAAAAAAAAAAATCCCATTTTTTACAGAGAACGACTCCTTACACCAAAAGTAACTTGAAAGTCACATCTTACACAAAAAGTTAATTTTTAAGTAAAAAGTACTTTTCAGACTTAAAGTAAATTTTTACGTAAAAAGTACTTTTTACACTAAAAGTAAATTTTTACGTAAAAAGTACTTTATACACTTAAAGTAAACTTTTACGTAAAAAAGTACTTTTTAGACTTAGGCCCGTTTTCACAACTTACCGATAGCTTAAAGTAGACTTTAAACGGCCTTATAAAAACTGTTCCATTATTAAAACTTTACTTTAACCAAAAGTGAGCGATAAAGTAAATTAAGGTCCATTCTACCTGGTAGGTAAAAGTAAAGTTGCAATAATGGAACAGGTTTTATACGTCCGATAAAATCCTACCTTTAGCTATCGGTAAGTTGTGAAAACGGGCCTTAAAGTAAAATTGTAAATAAAAAGTAATTTTTACACTAAAAGCATATTTTTAAGTAAAAAGTACTTTTTACACTAAAAGTAAGTTTTTAAGTAAAAAGTACTTTCTACAATAAAAGTAACTTTTTACGCAAAATGGGATTTTTACCACTGTTCGAAAATAAAAACTAAATATCGCTCCTTAGTGTTCGGTTCGGTAGATTTGTGGAAAACAAAAACGCTAATAGTGTTTGTGTAGAAAAAAACACAAAATCGGATAATCAAAATATTATTGAAAAAGCACCAATACGATGAAAAAAAAACACAAACTTAAGTAATAATTTAAATAACTTTTTAAATACCCATAACACAACAATTTAACACAAGAAAACTAAGACTCTAACAACACAACAGACACAATTTATGGAAACGCAATTCAAATAACACAAACAAACAATGCAAACAACATAGATAACGCAAACATTCAAAATCGTCCCTGTTAAACTTCAACAAATCTTTTTTCAAAGATCAAAGAATTTTCCAATGACACCAGTTTTATACAATGCATTGATCATTGCCATTATAAAGGTTTTATATTAATAAAAATTACTTTCATATTCAAAATTTTAAAACAAACTAATATTTTATTTTAAAATAAAAATATTTGAAAACATATAAAAAGGTTTACTAGATCAAAATTATAAAATGTTTAACAAGTATACACTACACTACCCCCTTTCGAGTTTAATTAATATTAAACAATATAGATTTCTTGCTTTTCTTTGGTAAACATGCTTCGGTATTTAATAACTCGAAGAAAGCTGGCTTAAGACGATCTTTCGAAACAGTTTCCTCTCTCGACCCAATTTTAAGTTTAAAATATTTTTCATGTCGTTCCAAGACTTTATATGGTCCGCTATATTTCGGATCTAACGCTTTTCGAACTTCTTTTCTCAACCAAACATGAGTGCATGAACTAAGATCCTTGTGTACGAAGGGTACCTGTGTGGAATGATTATTAACTGATTTTGGTCGTAGTGAATCCATCGCCTGATTTAAACTTGATAGGAACTCAGATAAATTGTCCTCTTTTCTAGATTCCTTAAAGAAATCCCCTGGCAAACGGAGTGTTTTACCGTATACCAGTTCTGCCGGTGATGCGTTAATGTCTTCTTTTAAAACGGTTCGTAAGCCAAGAAGAACTATTGGTAATGTCTTTGTCCATTGTTGATTACCATGTGCGATAAGGGAGGCTTTTAACGTGCGATGAAACCTTTCAACCAATCCGTTTGATTGTGGATGGAAAGACGTAGTTTGTTTTAATTGCGCACCAACAAGTTTTACAACATCTTTAAACAGTTTGGAATAGAATTGCCTTCCTCTGTCAGTATGCACATTTTCCGGGCATCCAAACCGACATATCCAGTTTTCAAAAAATGCCCTAGTAACTTTTTCCGCAGTAATTTCTTCTAGTGGCACGACTTCTACCCACCTTGTGAAACGATCAATCATTGTTAGCAAATATCGAAAACCTTCCGATGGTGGCAGTGGACCTACTATATCTAGATGAATGCTTGAAAAACGTTGAGTCTCTTTTGGAAAACCACCAATTGGAGTTTTAGTGTGTCTTAAAATTTTTGCAACCTGACAGCTTTGGCATTCTTTTACCCATTTAATGCAGTCTTTTCTAATCGAAGGCCATACAAACCGGCTTGTTACTAATTGTTGTGTTGCTCTAGAACCAGGGTGAGATAATCCATGAATGTTTTCGAATATTGCTTTTCGATAATGAAGAGGTATAAATGGTCTTGCTCGATTTGTTGAAATATCGCAATACAGTTCTAGATTACTGTTAGGAATTTGCACGAGCTTAAGATTAAGGCCTGTTGACAAATTGTTCAACAAATTTCAAAGTTCATCGTCATTCCTCTGAATTTCAGCGATCTCTTCATAGCTTATTATTGAAATTTCTTCTACTCGGGAAAGTGTATCAGCAACAGTATTATGTTTACCCGATATATGACGTATATCGGTTGTAAACTGAGCGATAAAATCAAGATGTCAAAGTTGGCCGGGGGCTAGCTTTATCAGGCTTCTGACGGAAAGCAAAAATTAATGGCTTATGATCAGTAAACAATACAAACTTACGACATTCAAGCATATGTCTAAAGAATTTAATTGCGCTATATGCAGCCAATAATTCTCGATCATATGTACTGTAATTACGTTCTGTTGGAGATAATTTTTTAGAATAAAATCCCAAAGGTTGCCAAATTTTCTCCATTTCGTTGCTCAAGAACAGCACCCATTGCGACATCTGAAGCGTCTACTTTTAAACAAATATCTGCATCCGGATTTGGATGTGCTAATATTATTGCGTTAACTAATGATGATTTGCATACGTTGAAATCTTGCTCCAAATCCGGCGTCCATGGAATTATTCTTTTATCATTCTTTACTGTACCTTTGGTGAGGTCATTAAGTCTTGCTTGCATTTCAGCACCATTATGCAAAAATTTCCTGTAAAAATTTAACATTGCTAAGAATCTTCGTAACTCTACTACAGTGTTAGGCTTTTTGAAATTAAGTATTGCTTGAATTTTCGATTTCATTGGAGATATGCCATCTGCAGATATTTGAAATCCGATAAAATCTAATACTTCTGCACCAAATATACATTTAGCAGGATTAGTTAAAATTACTTTTATATTCAAAATTTTAAAACAAACTAATATTTTATTTTAAAATGAAAATATTTGAAAACATATAAAAAGGTTTACTAGATCAAAATTATAAAATGTTTAACAAGTATACACTACACCATAATACAAGTCAAGGTGCACGTGGACGACTTAAAGCAGCCCGTTTTAAAAATGAGTACGGGAGAAGTAACCTTACCGTAATGCTGCCAACAGATATTATTAATATGAAAAATGAGTTAAAAAAAAACTAAATTGATAAAGAATCATTTAATAAGTTTGCAATTAATTTTAATTTCTAACTCTTTATTTCTTAATTATTCGAAAAGCGTCAAAATAATAAAATGAAATGAATTTATATATATATATATATATATATATATATATATATATATATATATATATATATATATATATATATATATATATATATATATATATATATATATATATCACCTCCTGGGGACAAGCCTAAAGCTTTGCAGGTCTAGTATAACAAAAGTTTGTATACGAAAATTTTAAAGTTAAATAAATGAATTGAAAAGAAAAAAAGGGTTTCCCTGTTAGTTATCTTTCGAACACAAAAATAGTAATATTTTTATCCAATTCAACAAAAGATGAGAACATTTAATTCCATTCGGTGTTTTTTTTTAATCCATAAACTTTCATTGTGTTCGGCTCATTAATGTTCGTCCCTTTTGGCTGGTAAAAAAACCAAACATTTTTTACAAAAACAAAATACAAATAGGAAAAAAAACTAAAAGTCAGCAACACACAAGCTGTTCGTGGTGTGGTCGTTTCCAAAATTTTTTGTTTGTTCATTTTGTTATCAATGTAAAAAAAAAACATTATAGAACCATAAAATAAAATGTTTGTCTGCAGTATCACTACAATTGTTCGGGTTTTTAACGAAGAACAGAACTCGGTATAACGTTCGGCTCTTTCTTGAAAATAGTTACGAACATTATTAAGGGTTGTGTTTCGCCTACACAAACACTAAAAAATAGATATCTATCTTGGGTGTGTGAGCCGAACGCTTTTTACATAATAACTGACTTTTTACATAAATAATCCTATTTTTGACAAAGAAAGATTTTTTACACCTAAAGTTACTTGAAAGTCACATTTTAGACAAAGAGTCAAATTTAAAGTAAAAAAGTACTTTTTAATAATAAAAGTAAATTTTTACGTAAAAAAGTACTTTTTACAAGAAAGGTACTTTTTACAATAAAAGTGAATTTTTACATTTGAGGTACTTTTTTCAATAAAAGTGACTTTTTACACAAAATGTCCTTTATTATGCCCAAAGTGACTTTTATAAAAAAAGAACGGCACAATAAAGTCTTTAAAACCAAAAAAAAATAAAAAATCTGATGATTTTTCTTGCTCCTTCTAATTTTACCCTTTTCTTTTATTTATGGCATTTTTTGTTTATTCCCATTTTTATATTCTAAAGAAAACAAAATTCTTTACAGTCATCTATGTATATTCCCACTCAAATGTTGACTGTTTTTGTTGAATTGTCTTGTGATTGTAACGTAAATATTTGCATATTTTTAAGTTAAATTAAATTTGGGAAAAAGAAAATCTTTAGCGTGAAAGAAAAAACAAATTGAAAGAAAACGAAATAAAATTATTATGGTTTCTAGTTTGTTCTTTTATAAAAAAAGTTTCAATAATAAAAAAAAAAAAAATCTGAAGGCCATTTCAAGTGCCTAGAAAAGAAAAATCATGTGGGGGGCTGTTGGCGTTTTTAGGGAAATTTTTGCTTAAACAAATATAAAAAAAAAATATTTAACAAAATATAAATGTACTTGAAATTTAATTCGTTAAAAGTGATATTTTTCTTTTAAAATTAAAGATTTCTATGAAAAACAAAATTAACAAATTTTAATTATAAATATAAATAATGATATTACATTGTGTAAATTGTTTTTTTCTATTCAAATTTATTTGCTTGTTCTTGTTCTTGTCTTTTAGAATTCATTCACAGTTCAGTGCGCTACATTGAAATGTCCAATACTCATTTACAGAGTGTGGACGACGAAACATTTCAGGGTCTCAGGCTTAAAACACTGAAGCTAATTGACAACGAATTGCAGGATATTTCAGAAAGAAGTTTTAGGTAAGTACTTTCTGGTAATGTTAATTTTTAAATAAAATCTACGTCTTGCTTAGATTCTATATCAGACTTAACATACTTAGATCGGTTCTAGATAAGTTCCGGTTCAATTCAAGTTCAGTTCTAGTTCAATTCTGGTTCAGTTGTAGTTCATTCTAGTTCAGTTCTAGGTCAGTTCTAGTTCCTTTCTTTTTGAGTTCTAGTTCAGTTCCAGTTTAGTTCTATTTCAATTCTAGTTCATTTATTTTTGAGTAGTAGTTCTATTCCAGTTCAGTTCCAATTCAATTCTAGTTCAGTTCTAGTTCAGTTCTCGTTCAGTTCTAGTTGAATTCTAGTTCAGTTCAAGCTCAGTTCTAGTTCATTTCTTTTTGAGTTCTAGTTCATTTCCAGTTTAGTTCTAATTCAATTATAGTTCATTTCTCTTTGAGTTCTAGTTCTGTTCCAGTTCAGTCCTAATTCAGTTCTAGTTGAATTCTAGTTCAGTTCTAGCTCAGTTCTAGTTCAGTTCTAGTTGAATTCTAGTTCCGTTCTAGCTCAGTTCTAGTTGAGTTCCAGCTTAGTTCTATTTCAATTCTAGTTTTTTTTTTTTTTTTTTAGAATTTGACATTTTTTATTTAACAATTCATATAACAGTAGGTTCCGCAAAGCTTTAAAGCTTGTCTACAGAGATTACTAGTTGCTAATATTCTTTTAATCGAAAATAAGTGGTAAACAAATTTGTTGTAATAAAAAAAATGAGAAAAATATATAAAAAGATAAAAAAGAAAAATTATTTACAATTAATATATAAATAAAAAAAAAAATATAAAATAATAATAAGACTATATTAGTAAATGTTAATAAATATTAAATACTATTTACTAATTAAACTTCAAGATTAATAAATTCAATTTTTTCACAAATTTTATTTATTGCAAACTTATAAAGTGTTTCTTGATTAGGTGTGTTCTTTTCTTTTCATCTGATGTATTAATTATGTTGGTTGGTAGTAGATTGAGGATTTTGGGCAAAGTTACAGAAAGAGTACTTCTGCCAAATTCGTTAGAAAAACGGCTTATTTTAAATTTTCCCTGAGCACGTCGTCTGGTGTTGTAGGAATGGTCAATTGGCTGTAAAAATCTGTTATCCTGGAAAAACTCTTTGACTATAGTTGAGTAGTAGATATTTTTTACGTTGAGAACGTGCAGGGTTTTTGCAAGAGAGTTTGTGTGGTTGCCATTACTGTTGTGGTTGGTAGTATGGTTGTTATTTACGATGTTGTTGTTGTTTCCAAAGTTGACATTTCTACAGTTGTTGTTAGCGATATTATTGTTGTTGTTGCTGATGGTAACATTGTTGCCATTGATAATAACATTGTTGTCGTTGATATGGTTATTGTTATTTGCATTGTGATTGAAGTTGTTGTTAACGGCTATGTTGTTGCTGTAGATGTAGTTGACGATTCTGCTGTTGTTGTTGGTGTAAATATTGTTGTGTGCAGTATTGTAAACGCTGTTGTTGTTGCCGCTGTTACTGCGGGAGTTGTTGTTGTTGGGGTATCTGTTATTGTTGATGCTGATGTGCATGTTATTGTTGTTTATGCTGTTATTGTTTAGGTTGCTGTTATTAATGTTGCTTTCAATGTTATTAAAACGGTGTGTCGGCGCGTAATGTTCATTTCTCTTTGAGTTCTAGTTCTGTTCCAGTTCAGTTCTAGTTCAGTTCTAGTTGAATTCTAGTTCAGATCTAGCTCAGTTCTAGTTCATTTCTTTTTGAGTTCTAGTTCATTTTTAGTTTAGTTCTAATTCAATTATAGTTCATTTCTTTTTGAGTTCTAGTTCTGTTCCAGTTCAGTCCTAATTCAGTTCTAGTTGAATTCTAGTTCATATCTAGCTCAGTTCTAGTTCAGTTCTAGTTGAATTCTAGTTCCGTTCTAGCTCAGTTCTAGTTGAGTTCCAGCTTAGTTCTATTTCAATTCTAGTTCATTTCTTTTTGAGTTCTAGTTCTGTTCCAGTTCAGTTCTAGTTCAGTTCTAGTTGAATTCTAGTTCAGTTCTAGCTCAGTTCTAGTTCATTTCTTTTTGAGTTCTAGTTCATTTCCAGTTTAGTTCTAATTCAATTATAGTTCATTTCTTTTTGAGTTCTAGTTCTGTTCCAGTTCAGTCCTAATTCAGTTCTAGTTGAATTCTAGTTCAGTTCTAGCTCAGTTCTAGTTCAGTTCTAGTTGAATTCTAGTTCCGTTCTAGCTCAGTTCTAGTTGAGTTCCAGCTTAGTTCTATTTCAATTCTAGTTCATTTCTTTTTGAGTTCTAGTTCTGTTCCAGTTCAGTTCTAGTTCATTTCCAGTTTAGCTCTAATTCAATTATAGTTCATTTCTTTTTGAGTTCTAGTTCTGTTCCAGTTCAGTCCTAATTCAGTTCTAGTTGAATTCTAGTTCAGTTCTAGCTCAGTTCTAGTTCAGTTCTAGTTGAATTCTAGTTCCGTTCTAGCTCAGTTCTAGTTGAGTTCCAGCTTAGTTCTATTTCAATTCTAGTTCATTTCTTTTTGAGTTCTAGTTCTGTTCCAGTTCAGTTCTAGTTGAATTCTAGTTCAGTTCTAGCTCAGATTTAGTTCATTTCTTTTTGAGTTTTAGTTCAGTTCCAGGTCAGTTCTAGCTCAGTTCTAGTTCATTTCTTTTTGAGTTCAAGTTCTGTTCCAGTTCAGTTCTAATTCAGTTCTAGTTCAGTTCTATTTCAGTTCGGATTTAGTTCTAGTTCAGTTCTAGTTCAGTTCTAGTTCAGTTCTAGTTCAGTTCTAGTTCAGTTCTAGTTCAGTTCTAGTTCAGTTCTAGTTCAGTTCTAGTTCAGTTCTAGTTCAGTTCTAGTTCAGTTCTAGCTTAGTTCTAGTTCAGTTTTATTTCAGTTCTATTTCAGTTTTAGTTCAGTTCTAGTTCAGCTCTAGTTCAGCTCTAGTTCAGTTCTTGTTTAGGTCTAGTTCAGTTCTTGTTCCGTTCTAGTGCTTCAAATCTTGTTCATTTGTAATTCAGTGTAAGCTCAGTTCTGGTTATGATTTGGTTCAATTCTAGTTCAATTAAGGTTTTATTTAAGTTAATTTACTTAGAATTTTCTTTTCACTCATTAAATTTTAAGTTAATTAAAAAACATTTTAGACAACCCAATTTATTGCCGGTAAATAAATATTATAAAATTTATAGTTAATAAACTTAAATCAAACAAAAAAATCAACTACAGAGACACACAAAATTTGGCCACAAAATTGAGAAAAAAAAGAAAAAACTAAAAAATGAAGAAAAGAACTGCATACGGTGACCTAAAAATAATACATTGAATAAGAAAGAGTAGAAGAAAATGAGAAAAACAAAAAAATGAAGCCATAAAGCAGCTTATAAATATTAATGGGAATTTAACGAACAAACATTTTCTTGAAACTACAACTACAACTACAGACCACTGGCAAACCAAGCAGCAAACAAACCATTACACCAGTCAACATGACTAGAATTTAAAGTAAAAAAAAATATAATGCTTGCAATTTTCTATTAACTCTAAGGCAAACAAATATCAGTGTTCAATTTGGATGCAGGGAATTTTTTTACCCATACATACGTATGAAAAATATATTCGATACTTTTAAGAGAAACCAAAATATAATAGTAAACCATCATTGACTTGAAGTAGGGTGGAACATTAGTAGCGTTACTGGGAAGGAAAAGACTGCAAAAAACTAAACATAGATAAAACCAAATTGAAAAAGATGTGTTCAAAATAAATTGTTAAATCTTGTTATAAAAATCAATAAAAGCCATGTTCCACTTACAAGTATTTAAACGTACTTGTGTGTAAATAAAAAGCAGTGAAAAATAAATTCGAGCACATTTGTTGAGATAATTCTTTTTATAAAATTGTTTGATTTTTTTTTGTTTTTATCTGTAAAAAAAACAAGTAAAAATGCTTTAGTCGCCTGTGCCGTATCTTTGAGACCCTACCGAAAATTAAAATTTTTGGGAGTGAAAAATTATGAACCCATCTTAATAAAATCTGGCATCACGATTTCTAGTCCTCCAAAACGAAGAGCAAAATTGCATAAGTGCCAAATGGCATAAGAATACAGTTGCATATCTCATGAGCAGACACTGAAGGATCTATCAAAATTTGTCCGTACAAGGAACTCTCAAAAGAACTCAATGATTTCCTTTAGAGCGCTGTTGGGATCAGGGCACAGTGTCTTCGAAAGTGGATGTCCGTTACGGCTATTGGGCTAAGGGGCTATTGGGCGCATAAGAGTGTATTCATAAGTTACGCTTTTCATGGGACGTTTGGCAAATAATGAACCGAAAATTTCTCTCTAATATCATCCAATTTAGCGTTATATGCGTTTTGAAATGAGTTTTGTAAAGAAAAATATGGACTTATCTTCGTTAAAATCTAATTCCACTCATATAGAACGAATTTGTGGCAAATTTCATAATAATCGGTGCAAGCCGACATGGAAATATTTTTTTTTTGCTAGTTTTTGCAATTTTGTTCCGGTAATACACAAAATCAAGTGGGGTGTCCGTTAAGTTGGCTTACACTTTACTTTTATTAGTTACGCCTTTTGAGCGTATAGAAATGTATTTCGAAAGTACGCTTTTTATGGAATGTCTGGTAAATTATGGACCCATAATTACAAATCTCAATAAAACAATATTGGGAAAAATTTCTGATATTATAGAGGTTTTTTAAGCTTCTAGGAACTACCGAAAGCAGCAACTACGGTTTGACAGCTGAGAATAGCCACGGCCAGGGTTACCTGGTTACCATGCAGCGTTCTAAAGGGCAGCATTGCGTTGTATTGAGAGGACAATTCGCTTGTGTCTAAAATAAAATTGAACTTAGACTCTAAGCTGGATACTAACCCAGAATCTGAAGTAAAATCTAAAAAAGACGTTTGTAAAATTTTAAAATCTGAATTAAATCAACTGAAAAAAAAATAAATTAGAATCGCAACAAAATTAGAATCTGTACAAGGATCTTAATTAGAATTTTATCTAGAAACTGAACTGAAATCGAAGCTCGACTCTGAACAATATATATATATATTCCCCTCGATCCTATAAGGAGCATAGGGCATCAACAAACTTCTTCCATTCAGATCTGTTCATCGCAATAGTTTTTACTTCACTCCAGCTTTTGTGCATTTTTTTAGCCTCGCTATCAATTTGCCTACGCCATGTATATGCTGGTCGGCCTCTTCTGCGACTTCCCTGCGGGTTCCATTCGATAGCATTCCTGGCAAGATCGGACTGTGGCTTACGGAGTGTATGTCCAATCCAGTTCCACTTTCTCCTCTGAATTTCTACACACAACGGTATTTGACGTGTTTCAGCCCACAGATTGTTGTTTGAGATGGTTCTTGGCCAGAAGATTCGTAAAACTCTTCGGAGACATTTATTTACGAAAACTTGCAATGTGTTAATGTCTCGGGAGGCAGCGTTCCAAGTTTCGCATCCATATAAAAGAGTTGACTTAACATTAGTGTTGAAAATGTTGATTTTAACGCGGCGTGATAATGAGGACGATTTCCATACTTTACTGAGCTGGCCGAAGGATTGTGTGGCCTTTTTTATTCGGCCTACAATGTCTTCACTCGATCCACCAGTTCGATTAATTACAGCTCCGAGGTAACAGAATGTTTCCACTTCTTCTAATAATTCATTATTTATTAGAAAGGGATTCGAGTTTTCAGAATTTATTCTCATAACTTTGGTCTTTTTAATATTGATTCTCAATCCCGCTTTCTCCGATATGTAGGTAAGACGTCTTAGTTGTGCGTCCATGTCTGTATAGCTATGAGAGAGAAGGCACTCTGAACAATAAACCAAACTAAAAACTACACGAGAATCTGAAGAAAGATCCAAGCTAGAATCTAAGCTTGAATCTAAATTTTAACTAGAATTTGAACTGGAATCGAAAATAGACTCTTATATAGAACCTCAAACTGAATCAGAAGTAAAATCTAAAGTAGCATTACAAATATAATCTAAGCGAGAATTGAAACTAGAATTTCAGCATCAATATAAACGCGAATCAGAGCTGGTATCGAAACTAGACCCTGAGCTAAAAACTAAACTTGAATCAGCAGTAAGATCTAAGCTGGAAGCTAAAATAGGATCTTAACTAGAATTTTAACAAGAATCTGAGCTGGAATTGAAACTTGAGCAAAATTTAAGGAAAAGTATAAACTAGAATTTTTACTAGAATATAAAACAGAATCTGAGCTAGAATCGAAACTAGACTCTGAGCTTGAAACAAAGTTTTAATCAAAAGTAAAATCTAAAGTAGAATCTCAACTAGAATCAAAGTTAGAATCTAAACTAAAATTAAGCCTATAATCTAAGCTAAAATCTGAATCAGAAATTAAATTTAAACAACAATCGATTATATAATTTTAGCTTGAATATAAACTTATGTCTGAGCTGGAATCTAAGCTAAGCTCTGAACTAGAAACTGAACTTGAATTAGAAGTTAAATCTTAAGTAGAATCTCAATTAGAAATTTAACTTAAGTTGAGCCTACAATCTGAACTAAAATCTGAACTGGTTTCAAAACTAGACTCTGAGATAGAAACCAAACTGAAATGAGTAATAAAACTTAAAGTAGAATCTAAAATAGAACTAAACTTAAGTGTATACTGCAACAAAATCTAAAGAAAAAAAAACAAGTTAGACTGCTATATTCGGCTTTGCCGAATCTTTGGTACCCTCCACCGACAGCTCGAATATTTCAGTAGTGGGATCTAAATATATCTATATATTATTACCAGGGAAACCAGAAATATGCAATTGCATGTTTTTCCTTGTGTGACTAATGAAGGCAGAAACAATATATTTATCCGTTTTAGATCTTTTTATGAATTTTGGCATCGATTTGTTAGTGCATATTTTTGCATATTTTACCATTTGCAGCATATTTTAGTTAAAAGAGCCTTTTTGCAGCATTTTTTAGGTTTATAGCGCAGATTTTGCCTTTTTAATGCATAATTTGATACATATTCAATTTTTTTAGATGCCTACAATAGCTTTCGCAGCAAATAAAAAAAATTTTTTTTTCGAAAATTTTGTTACTTTAATTTCGACATCTACGTTTAGCTTTTACTCTTAAATTGTAAGACAAAGCAGGTTGTCATTAAGAATAAATGTTATGCGATTTGTATCTAGACCAATCTTTTAGTATTCCGATTGACTTAGAATCACTTTTTAAAGTGATCTAACGATGTCCATCCATACGATTGGCTGGTTGTCTGTCCATGTTAGCCTTGTGCGCAAAGTACAAATTCCAATTTTGTAGATAATTTGATCAAATATGGACGAAGTCTATGCAAATGGTGAGAATTGGTCTATAATTTCACATCCAAATTAGACTCTTTGTATCCGCAAGCCATCTAATTATGATGGTATTTAAATTAAATTCGTGCCAAAAATATTTAACTTCAAATTAAATTATTTTCGAATCGTTTCACATTTGCTCAAAGCTCCCGTCCTTAACTAGCTTTAAATTCCTTTAAAATGTTAACATTTGTTAACAATTTAGCGATCGTATCTAAAATCCCTTTAAGACACAAGCACAACAAGTGAACCAAAAACAAGTGAGCAATTTTGATTTTTAGGGCATATTTTTAAAATTTTTCAGGACATATTTTCCAGTTTTTACTGCATATTTAATGCGCATAAAACGTGTTTTTTAGAGCATATTTCTGGTTTCCCTGATTATTACTTTATCTTTATAAACGGACGTCAGCATTTAAATTGGTTGCGGTTTAGGCCTTTATTAAATTATTGACCGACAATCAGAAAGTTTTACGCTTATCTTTTTTGAAATTTGAACTGGCTTGAGAAAAAAATCATAATTCGTAACAGTTTAAGAGGAACTGAAATGAATTTCAGGTGGGGAATTTATATTGAAGCCATTGTAAATTATCGACCAATCATCCAAAAATTTTGCAGAGTGTTTTCTGGTATTGAAAAACATAAAATTGAATAGTTTTCAAAACAACAAAGAAATTAGTTTAAGTGTTTACAGTAAATTTCAGAATTCTGCTAAATATGGGAACTAAGGTAAATTATGGACCGTAAACTACAAAATTGCATGATATTTGTTGAGGCCATATCACTAAGTTGGAAGAAATTTTACCGCAATATCTATATCTGCTACGGTGTTAGGCGCATTTAATTGATTTACAAGAGTGGGCTTTATACGGAGCCTATGGTAAATTATGGACCGATCTGAACGAAATTTGACAGTGTGATTTCCAAAAAAAATCTTATTGAATGAACGAATTCCACCATTTATGTTAGTTTTTGTAACAAAAATATCAATTTTTACGGTGATGGTTTCAATTTTGATTCATAGCTCGGATTCTACTGAAGCGATTTTGCTCGATTACAATCCAAAACTGCTTAGCATAACTACAAGCAATACTGCAATAAGGTTGTTCATTTCTTTTGAGTTTTTCGAAATTGAGCGTGTTTTCAATAGATGGACAGACAGAAGGACATGGCTAAATCGACTAAGAATTACTAAAGGAGCCAGAATATATATACTTTATGGGGTCTTAGATGTAAACAAAAAAAGTTTCACACGGAATGACAAACTTAGTATACCCTCATTCTGCACTTGTGGTGGAGGAGGGTATAAAAACAATCTTAACTGCCACTCGAAATAGTATCTAAACTAGAATCGGAACTCGAATCGAAACTAGGCGCTAAACTTATATTAAAACTAGGTTTCAAACTAAAAGATGAATTTAAGCTTGAGGTAGAATCTGAACTAGACATCAGAACTAAAATAAGCACTTGTTTTGAATACGAACTTATACTTTTATCAGTACTTAAATCTGAACATCAAATTTAAATACATTGTGAACTAGAATTTAAATTTAAAATCGCAACTAGAATCAAAACTAAAATCTTATTGAGCTAAATCTATTGTTTACCTGATACTGTACTTAGCAAAATGTAAGTTTTTTGTTTTGTTTATTTAACCAACAGCAGTCGTTGGAATTTAAATTTTTTACTTAAGGCTAGTTAACACGGTAATAAATAGAACAGTACACGTTTGGAAATTCGAACCACTTTGTTTTAGGACGATTCGAATTTACGAATTATTCGAATTTCTGGACGGCTTTTTATGCAAAAATTTAGGTTAATTTGACCATAAAGATATAAAAAAATATCCTTTTTTTAATTTTAGTTTATTTAACATAAAAACTATAAAAAACTTAACGAAATATAACAAAAAATAACAATTCATTTCAGTGTTCGAAAATAAACACTAAATATCGTTTCTTAATGATCGGTTCGGTAGATTTGTGAAAAACACAAACGCTAATAGTGTTTGTGTAGAAAATCATTAAAAAAATAACGTTTCCCTGTTAGTCATCTTTCGAACACAAAAATATTACTGTTTTTATCAAACTCAACAAAAGATGTGAACATTTAATTCCGTTCGGTTTTTTTTTTTTTTTTTTGAAAATCCACAAACTTCAATGTGTTCGGTTCGGCTCATTAATGCTCATTTACAAAAACAAAATACACACACGAAAAAACATTATAGAACATTAAATATAATGTTTGTCTGCAGTATCACTACAATTGTTCTGTTTTTTAACGAAGAATCGAACATTATATAATGTTCGGTTCTTTTTTGAAAATAGTTACGAACGGTATTAAAGGTTGTGTATGTCTATACAATCACTAAAAAAATAGATATCGTTCCTGGGTGTGTGAACCGAACGTTGAATAATGTACTCTTTAGTTTCGAACACTGATTCAGTTCATTTGACTTTATTTAGTATGTGTAATACAAACACTAAAAAAAACAGACTTTTAAACTCTAACAACATCACACAAATCTGTAAATCATCTTTTACAATGGGATTCCCCTATTAACTTTGTATTTGGTTAAACTAAATTGTCAAAATTTTTGTGATTACAATAAAAAGAAAAAACCGGTCGGAAATTCGAATTTTGGATTCTAATTTTAGAGCGCCAAATGTAATGAAATTACTGATTTGATTTTTTGGAAATTCGGATTTCTGACAGTTCGGATTTCGGTAGATTTGTGGAAAACACAAACGCTTATAGTGTTTGTGTAGTAAATCATTAAAAAAAATAACGTTTCCCTGTTTGCCATATTTCCAACACAAAAATAATACTGTTCTTATCCAACTCAACAAAGAGATAAGAACATTTAATTCCGTTCGGTTGTTTTTTTTTTAACCACAAATCATTAATGTTCGTCCCTTATGGCTGGTAAAAAAACCAAAAATTTTTTACAAAAACAAAATACAAATACAAAAACAAAAAGCCAGCAAAATAATTTTACGCAAACAAAACAAATGCGCAATACACACACAAATTGTTCGTGGTGCGGTCGTTGCTAAAATTTTTTGTATGTTAATTTCTTTATCAATGTAAATAAAGAAACATTATAGAACATTTAAATATAATGTTTGTCTACATTACCGCTACAACTGTTCTGTTTTTTAACGAAGAACAGAACACTTTTAAATTTTCGACTCTTTCTTGAAAATAGTTACGAACAGTATTTAGGGTTGTGTTCGTCTACACAATCACTAAAAAGATAGAAATCGTTCTTGGGTGTGTGAGCCGAGCTCTAAATAATGTACTGTTTATTTTCGAACACTGACTACGACATTTCAAAAAAGATTTAGAATGCGAAAAATCTTATCATGTAAAAGCAAACACATCTATTCTGCATTTCGATTAAGTTGCCGAATTGAATTACGGATCAATCGAAAAAAGGTATTCCAACAAAAAACTGAATCCAAATAAAAAGAAGAAGACTAGATGTACAGGTTTGCTTTGAAACGTATGAAATCGGAACATTTGCACTTTAAATAAACGAAAAATTAATTTAATACCTTACAGAATTTCAATTATAAGACGCCAGCATCATTCCCGATATGGTTTTTACTTTATAAACTAAATGTACAAATATAACTGAAAATATAAACTAAATGAGAAGCAAGAGTTCTCAATTTTACTTTTAAAACATGAAAATAATGTGTTTTCGTCTTGTTCTGTTCTCTTTTGGCGTTTCTACACACAACAAGCAGATTTTCATGTTGTTTTTGAAAATATTGTTAAACTGGAACCATTTGCTTTTTTGTTATGAGCTCAACTGTTTATTATCTTTTATTATTATTATTATGTCCTGTGGTTCCTATAATAATCGTTGATGTTTTGGATGGGTGACTGATTGGGACTCCACATCCGATCCCAGTGTTGGGGCTGCCAACAGCCTCTGGGCAGGCTAGCCGCCATGCGGCTAATGGTGCAACGCTGAGTTTCAGTGACACCTACTTACCTGAGACGCAACGGTGTTAGCTGTCGGCAGGATTGGAAGCCTGTTCAACATTACCAGGGGATACTTGACTAATAGCCGGAAGTAGTGGGCTGCTTGGGGAATTCGGTAAAGGAATCACTTCTGGCTATTCCCAAGTGAATAGTAATCAGAGAGCTTTCCACCTTTGCGAAAGACCCCATCCCCCTTTATTTATTATCTTTACTTTGATTTATACCATCCGTGTAGACACGAAAAATACTTACAACAGATTTTTATTTTTTTTTGTTAACACGGAGAGAACTTCATAATATTTTGATTATACAAAGTCGTAATACATTGTATTACCGTGTTAAGTAGCCTTGACGAACGTACTTATTCCGGACCGCATCTACCCTTTAGTTTAGGTGTTTTTGCAAATATTTCGCCATTTTTGTTTGTCTTGTGCTGCTGATTTTGTCTAAGCCGTTTTCTTCGAAGATGTTATCGATTGCGCCTTGCCAAATTGTTCTTCTGCACAATCTTCCTCTTGACCCTTCTGGTCTAGTCTGACGCATCTTGGATCGCTTTAACTTAATTAGTAAGGATTCTGTACTTTGAAGGCCCTGGATCATATTGTTGCTAATTTTGTGTCTTCTGCCCTTGCGGCTAATCTTAATTTGAACTGCTTCGCCGTGAGTGCCTATGACTCACAGCCGTACATAATGTAGGTGTATATGTAGCGTTGCACACAGCTATTTTGATTTTGGTGGGCACCTCTAGCTTATTCAGGAAGTTTTTGGTTAGACCTGAGTATAATACTGCTGCCGCCGATATTCTGCACAGGAAAAATTCTTGCCAATTTTTTTAATTAAAAATTTAATCAAATGAATTAAACGTCTACTTATATCAACAACTGATACTATTAATTTGTTTACTGGTTTTAATTAAATAATTTTTATTTATTTAATATCATAAATTTGTATACCCTTCACCTCAGGTGGAAAGGGTCCTTATGAGGAGAGAACTTGATTTAACTATGTTATTGTAAATATGTATGTATAGGTATGTAAAAATTATTTAGTTTTTGTCTAGTTGCTCTGTATTCTGCTCGCACAATGGTAAAGGGTATATAAGATTCAGCACAGCCGAATATAGAACTCTTACTTGTTTTATTTGAAACCAGTTTTTTCTGTGTGACGTTTAGATATTTGTCCAATTTTGAATTCTCACTTAGCACTTATCTTAGATAGCGCAACTATTCCGCCAGTTTCAGCTGTTCCGTTGCAATTTTCATGCTGTTCTCGACATTTTCTCGTCATCTTACCACTGTTCCAGATTTGCTCATATTGAGAGTCTGAACACAATGTAACGATAATTTATTGCGTTGCGGTTTTTTATACGATTTTGAATAAAAACCCGTAGTGCGGAACGGCATAAAATTAAAATCTATTTTATTTTCATTTCGGACTTTCATACTCTCTCAATTTTTGATACTCGTTCTCTTTCTGATGTTGCCATAGTTTTTGAATAATTGGCGATGTTCACAACATTATTGTAAACAAACATCATGATAAAAATGTATGCACAAATATATTAATAAAAATGTAAATAAACAAAGACAACTATTTCCGTCGCCGTCTTCCGTTGTATTATGTTTATTTTTCTCTCCCGCAATAAGAAATCGCACCGCACCGCAAACATTGTGTTTAGACTCTTATACGGAACCTTCTGCTGATCATTTCGTCGACAAAGAGGTTGAGGTTGTTGTGTAGGTCATTTGCCGTATTTTCTACAAGAACCACATTGTCCACGTTAGCGAGCCTGTTTGTGTACACAGGTTGGAGTTTCCAGAATCCTGTAGTGCAAGTTTTCATTTAAATTTAAATTTCAATATTCATTATAACAATCATTATGAAGCTTATCGATGATGCTGATATTTTGCTTTTTGTTTTGTTATTTGGTTCACTAACTATGTAAATATGTTTAAAACTTAAACAAAAACTGTAATGGCCCACAATTGCATAGAGTAGTGTAATGTAACATCAAAGGGCAATCAATGATCCTAAATTATTGGTTTCAAATTATAATTGCAACAATGCATTTGAAAAACTAACACGTTTTAATGCAACTTCTAAATGTGCAGTTCATCTAGACTGGCATTAAGGAAAATTTAATTTTCATTATTAAAATACAATGAAAAGTTCAATTTTGATACAATTGAAATTAAACTCGTACAGAGCACACATGACTGAACTTGTTTAAGCTCCTTATCGCCAACAACAATAATAATAGAAAAAGCAACAACAGCAAAATAGAAGCAACAACCACAGCTGCATCAACATCTACATAACAAAACAACAAAATAAACAGAAGAACTGATTAAATTTAATACTTCCATTATTATCGTAAATTTAATGTATGTATGTATGTATGTAAGTATGTATGTATGTATGCCTTTGTATTGTTCTTCAAATCTACGAATAGTTTTCTATGAAGATATGAATATTGTTATCTTAAATGATCAAAATAACAACAACACTGCTCTTTGCCTTTAACGGAAACGGAAAATGGTAGTATTTTCTTTACTCCTTCAATACTCGTATGATGACTTGTATTGAATTTGCAACATGTGTTGCTTTGTTGCCTGCATCTGACTTTGGTTCGAAGGCAAAGCGATACTTTGGCAAAACGTCCTTAGAACATATTCCAAGGAAAAGGAATAATATGGTAATGAGGTGGTACAAGAATATTATTAGGACTTTTATATAATTGCTTAAGTACTTTGTATTATGAAAATTATATAATAAATTATGAACATTTCTATAGAATTTTATGCGAAAATTGTTTGAGAATATGCTACACTCAATACGAAAAATATGTTTTAGAACCAGTAGAAGTGTAAAACTTTAATACACAAGGTGGAGAAAAAGGGTGGCATGTCATAACGTCCAGTGTCTTAGTGTCCATGGACGTTATGACACTCCAAAAAGTGTCATAGTGTCCATGGACATTATGACACTTTCAAAATTGTCATAACGTCCATGAACACTATGATACTTTGCAAATGGACATTATGACACTTTCAAAAGTGTCATCAGGTCCATAATTACAAAAGAAGTTAAATAAACAAAATTAACTGCATACACGCAGAGAAAAACATGTTTCATTATGGTCCCAACCAACAAAACTATTTTTAAAGAAACTAATTTAACCATAATATGGTTGTCGGTGACAATGATTTGGTTAAATGAAACATAATATGGTAAAAAATTTTTTTTAACATTTTTAATCCAAATTTTTAATATGGCTGGGGCTCGAACCCGCAAGGATTTTCTCCTCTATTGTATAACAAACACCGGCTTCGCTAACTAAAGCTTCTCTGTACAGCCGGCCTTTGGCCGAGCACAAGGATTTTCTTCTCTATGGTATAACAAATACCGGCTTCGCTAACTAAAGTTTCTCTGCACAGCCAGCCTTTGGCCGGGCGCAAGAATTTTCTGGTATAACAAACACCTGCTTCGCTAACTAAAGCTTCTCTGCATAGTCGACTTTCGTTCGGAAACAAGGCAGATTTTAGAAGCTTTACTAAGCGAAGCCGGTGTTTGTTATACCGTAGAGGAGAAAATACTTGCGCCCGGCCGAAGACCGGCTGTGCAGAGAAGCTTTAGTTAGCGAAGCCCGTATTTGTTATACCATAGAGAAGAAAATCCTTGCGCCCGGCCGAAGGCCGGCTATGATCCCAAATTTGTTTACATTCTTGCTTGTAAGAATTTTTGGCATTGTACTTACTTATTTTGATATTTCAAAAAAAAATTTACACATTTTAATATTTTTCATTATAAGTTAAGTTGACACTTTTGAAAGTGTCATAATGTCCATGGACGCTATGACACTTTCAAAAGTGTCATAACGTTCATGGACACTATGACACTGGACGTTATGACATGCCACCAGAAAAAGTTGTCACCTAAAGTTTTTTGACTGTATTTTTTATTTTTCTTTAAATGAAAACTTTTTATGCTGCTTTGGGATTGTGTTCTCATTAAGTAGAAAAAATAATATTGTCCAAACGACACCCTTAGGGAATTGATGACCATACGGTCCCTTTTAGTGGGGCTTACCATCACTCTTGCTAAAGCTTACGGCAATAGTTTAACGCATTTCTGACAGAAATTCTCTTTGAGGACTTCCAGAGTCTAGGGCTTGTTAACATAGACTCGTGGCTTCAAGAAATCGCACACTTTTATGTCTTGATTTGCTAAATTGGGTCATCTTGCCGGCCAGTGAAAACCATTAAAACAAGCGACTTGGCGTTCTTCGTTCTATTGGTAAATTATGAAGCGATCTTAGCTAAAGCTTGTGATTTCTTATCTTATAACAAGGGCGTGGAGTCGTCAAAAAATAGTTCTAACTCCGACTCCGACTCAATCCGCTGAAATTTTTGAAGTACGACTCTGTCTCCGACTCCGACTCCAAGTCCGAGTGCTTGATGTTAAATGTATATGAAACTAGTCCTTATTTAACTTTAAACTTTTTAATGAATTACCTTTTAAACGGTTCAATGATTCCGTAAAAAATCTTTAAAGCAGACCCTCTTACAATTTTTTTATTTTAAAAACAAAAATAAGAAAATCGCTTGTTTTTGTGGGTAATTCGACTAGGACTCCGGTACAAAAACCTAAACTCCGACTCTTCAACTCCTTCTCCACAGCCCTGCTTCTAATACTCAATTGAACAAAATTTTACAACAACAACATAAGGAACAAAACTTAACTTTTTTTGTGCGGCCTGGAATTGTGATAAATTTTTTTTTACTAATTTGAGATGGCAGATTTCAAATCAAATCTCCATTTTCCAACGATACTTCTGAAACTACTGTAACGTGGTTTTCTCTACGGCTGGAGTAGCTTAATCGTGTCTAGCGTATACTTACGGATCCACGAATCTTAAGTGGTAAGGTTTTGCATTTTACCTTTTCTGGGGGCTAATAATAATACGACTATTTTTTATTGTATTTCTTAATATTAATACAAAGTTAATACGAAAGATAGATACGAAAACATGAATTCAACTCGTCGGGAGGTTAAATGTCCGTGTCGTTACTGGTTCGGGCTATGCGGAAATTCTCTAAATACGTACAATATTTCTTAAAACTAATTTCTACGATAATACAAAACCGGTTCTATTCTACTGGTACAGCTGACCGAGGTCACTGTAGAAACAGATGAACTTAATCACTGTGGAACAGATGAACTGAATCACTGTAGGAACAGATGAACTGAATCACTGTAGGAACAGATGAACTGAATCACTGTGGAACAGATGAACTGAATCCCTGTAGGAAAAGATGAACTGAATCACTGTGGAACAGATGAACTGAATCACTGTGGAACAGATGAACTGAGTCACTGTCGGAACAGGCGACAGAAGTCACTGTGAGTATGTATTCAATTACAAACCCAGGTGTTCGTTATTTGTAAAAATCAACCGAAATCACAATCGTGAAATCAGAGACTTGTGCGGCAGGTTCTTATCTAATGAGAACCGCCCCGACTGTAACCAAACCTTGATTATTCATATTCAATCAGAAATGAACTCAATGAGACTTGTAAACGAAAAATGTCTTAAACAAGTAAATGCAATGGTTTGAGCGTATGTAGTTATTACAATAGGTGTGTTCGGTGTTGCTTATAATAAAAATCAAGTGATGGTTACAGTTGGGCCGTTCAGTGTCACTTATAAATAATATTAGTGTTTATTTTCATATTGAATGGAATGAAATGGGCAACAAATGAATGTATATGAATGGGGAAATATAATCCTGGGTTATTTTAGTAAACACGGCATTTAGATAATATTATTACCGAGTTTTGGATATTTTTAACTGAATATGGTGAACCGCTTTCAAGTTATTTCAATATATGAAGTGAAAGTGCCTTAATTTTGGACATAACGGTATGTCTCGAAAAGTCGAGCGGAAAGAGAAAAATTGAGATTTGATTTGAAATCAGCGATCTCAAATTAGTAAAAATTTGCAATAAAGTTCCAGGCAGCAAAATGACTATCCCCAGTGTAATCAATAAGAATATACATATCGGTGCGGTTCTTCATAAACTCCGTTAGTGGCATTTTTCCGAAATGGAGTTTTTATATTATATTATATTTGCAATTATATAATGGTTTTTGCATTTAAATTTGCAAATGTTAACGTCTTACCGACCAATTTTTTGTTTTTGAGATAAAAAAAAGACAATGTGGAGAATTTTAGGACAATCGGAGCATATTTGCACTTTTCCTTGAGTATTTCAAATCCTAGGTATATATCCTAAATATAACAAATTATCCACGAGCTTTTTTTATTTTAATAATATTAAATTTTTTTCAGGTATGCCAAAGCTCTATCTTGAATCTAAACATGGCTCCTGTACAAAAAACCGTTCTGAGCCGAGATTCGCTAGCGCGTTATCCATAAGGGAATAATATCTAAGACCGACCCGAATTATTTTTACATAAGCAACATTGTAAAAATTCTTTGCTTCTCTTCTAAAATGTATTAAAAAAATAAAAAAGTTGGCGATCTGAAGTTATTTTTAAGATTTTTCCAAAACAAAAACTTTCACGGTCCTAATTATGTAAATCGCAATGCGACGACAAAAAAATTAGATTAATAGCAAAAACAAAGTCATAAATATTTTGTTGTTGCTTTCTAATGGTGTTTTCTTTTCTACAAAAAAATGTGACATGTTATTTAAAAAAATACAATATTTATTGCATTTTTTCACAAGAAAGACAGCGTTCATTACAAATTGGTTTTTGGCAGTTTATGCACAAGACTTTATTGTCTGACATTGTGATTGTTTCTAAGATCGATACATAATATATATAAGTTAATTTATATCAGCTTCTTGATCAGGTTTTACTCAAGTTCTTCGTCGGCGACAAAAGGTTTGTTCGCAATAATTTTGCTGGCATACAAAACAGTTTGGAAAAATCTTTCAGAAACTTTGTTTTTGGATCTTAAAGTTTGTTTTTTAGATGGTGCACTCTATGCATTACAAAGGACGCTTAACCAGTGATGTCAATCATATCATAAAAGAATGCAAGTAGCTCACGCAATGTTCGATTTTCAACTCAGATGCATAGTTGATAGTAAAATAGTTGTTGAACTATTATCACTTTCCTTTGTTGGCTACAAGCTACTAGATAACGTCTTTTTTTATCTTGCCGTTGCAACTACTGTCATGTTAAAGGAGTTTAAGGTCCTGCCTAATAGCAAGGAAGTAAAAGCTGCCAGGGATTGCATTTCTTTTAAAATCTTTACACACATGGACTAAGTCAAGAACAGTCTGTTGGCCAATATTTGTTTATATTTGATTATCTATTGACTTTCCTGTGTAAACATAAGCCCTGCAAAGGATACCAGTTTGATAAGTCACAAGCCCAAAAAAATTTTATACAGATACCTTGAATTTGTATTGAATATGTATAATAGGGATACAACTTTTTTACAATTTTTGTATTCCCAAAAATAACTTTGATAATAAACAGGCAAGTGCACGGCTTAAAAAAACTAAAACTGGCAACATGTTTTATTATTTAAAGCAGGTTGTTTTTTGTTTTTATTTTGTTTTTTCTTAACCTACTTCCAACCATTTGTAGTGGGGAATGTAAGAAAAGATAATATCACTGTTTATTGTTGATGTTTTTGTTTAAACTTTAATATTGTTACAAGTAGAACTGTTGCAGGGAATTCTTAAATGCTTAACAGTTTTATTTGGATTTATATCTTTAGTTTTTCTAAAATCTTTGGATGAAGTTTCCTGACGATCTGGCCAAAGCAACCAGTGAAATGCGCATAGGAATAGCTTATCCCTTCAACAATAAATTTCAGTGTTTTTATCAACAATAAAAATTGGGAATTAAGCACGAATCTTTTAAATTAAAATTTTGTATTCCCAAAAATTACTTTGATAATTTTTAAAAATATCAAAATGGCCCTATCCATACCATGTAGTGCATAGCAAAACAATAAGAACTGCATCTTTAGATTTTCGATATCGTTAAAAAAAGGTTCCGCGCCAATGCAATTAAGTTTGGGATCAGTAATAATGCAATTACACCTACACCATAAACAGTTTATAAGTTTTTTATGGTAATAAGCTAGTTTGTGAAACTTATTTATCCATACAAACCATAAACAGGTTTGTAACTAGCTTTTGAGATAAACTAGTTACAAACAACCGAATTTTGCTAATACAACTCTGTTATTTCAGAATTTTATATGTTGGTACAACATTTGGTTTTCAGATCATTGTTGCAATAAAAATGACGTCGAAGCCTGAAATAAATCATTATCGGGCTTTACTCATGCTCAGAAATGCTTTCTAAGACATTGGGTGAAATATGAATCAAGAATTCCAAAAACACTACGCAGCAACATTTGTACGGAACGCGCCATCAAAGTCGTACAAAATATATTCCCCCAATGCAAATCAACACGAACTCTTAATCTAAAGTTAATTTCACTTAACAAAGTTAGTTTTTAGATTGTAATTTTGATTATAATCATATAATTACATTAAGAAATGTAAATAGTTAAATAATTATAAAATAAAAAATTTTGAAAAAATACAAAATTTAAAAAAAAAAAAATTTTTAAAGGGCTTTCAGAAATCGGCTTCGACGCGGAACGTTTTTGTTCCGAAATGACCTAAGGAAACATTTTTCGATTTCAGCACAACATCGGCTACAGCGTGGTGATAGGGCTTTATTTTGGTTGTACCCCTAATGTATAACTTTAAAATTAAAGCTTAACCTAATTGTTTTTTTTTTTTTAGTTTATCAATTATTGTTTTTTATCCAAGTTTTAATATTTTTAATCAGGTTAAAGTTCATCAAATATAATTTTCATTAAATTATTTTTATGATGACTGGAATTTTGCAACATGAAATTAATTAAAATTTATTGATAATTTTTTATTCTTGACTGACCTGGGAATCGAACCCAGATTTCAAGGACAAGTTGCCCTGACATGTTTCAATAGTAACCACACTTTCTCTTCCGAGGGGTTTGCCGTTAAACACTCAACGACATTGACGACAGCTGGCAGTCAATAGTCAAACATTTATAAATAAAGATGAAATTTTATAATCATTTTGGCATACAAAACTTATTTATGTAGAAATAACTGCATGCACTGAAAAGAAAAATTAATCCACCCGTACTTAAGTCATCCGAAGCGGCATAAATAGTACCACAAAGTATACAGAGATGAAAAAAGTGACGTGTGAAAAATGCCTAAATCATTTGCGAGGGCAGCTTTCGAAGAAAGAGAAAGAAAACGTTTTTTGTTAGTGAAGTGACAATGCGTAAAAACAGGCCGCTACTATCTACACAAATTGCATAATCAAAACAAAAAACGCAAAAAGGGCAGCTTTCGAAAAAAAAGACAGAAAAAAACACAATATTTTCTGTCTCGTGACGCCTCTGTATACTTTGTGATAGTACGATAAGTACAGACTTTCTTGAATCAAGTACAGAAATATTGATTTAAGTATAGACTATTAAAGTGCGCAATACTTAACTTATTTATATTTAATCCAGAATTCGTACTTAAAGTAGTCAGAAAACGAGATTGACTGTAGTAAAACTAAAATTTAATCGATTTTAAAATACGCTTGATTCAAGTACTAATGGGTGATTTTTTAAGAGCAATAGGATAGTTTAAAAAAACACATAAAGTTCCGAAAAAAGCATGAAATCTTTATTGGAATCGATAGTACGGTCCATAAATTTTAATGTTTGAAGATTATTTAATTCAAATGTTGACCGTGACTGCGCCTCAAATGGTCCATCCGCTTAGTCCAATTTTGGCATACTCTTTCCAACATTTGGGCCGGTATCTCATGAATAAATGCTTCAATGTTGTTTTCAAATGCGTCAATTGAAGCGGGCATATGTGTATAGACATGAGCTTTTACATAGCTCTACAAAAAATAGCCTTAGGCGGCCTATTGACCGGTACCGAACGTGAAATAAAATGTTCACCCAACTCGCCTTTCAATAAGTCCATTGTTAAGCGTACTGTGTGGCATGTGACACCGTCTTATTATTATTATTATCAAGCTATTGCATTTTGGGGTGGATATCATCTCACGGTAGCGCTCACCATTCACAGCTACGTTACGATTCGCATCATCTTTGAAGAAGTACGGTCCACTGATGCAACCAGCCCATAAACCGCACCAAACTGTGACTTTTTCTGGATGCATTGGTAGCTCTTGCAAGGCTTCTGGCTGATCTGCACTCCAAAATCGACAATTCTGCTTATTAACGTACCCATTGAGCCAAAAATGAGCTTCGTCGCTGAACACAATTTTTCGATAAAAAAGTGGATGAACTTTCTGAACAGAGCACGCATTTTGATAATAAAATTCAATAATTTGCAAGCGTTGTTCGTTTGTAAGACGATTCATGGTTAAATTATAGACCAAACTGAAGATGTTTGACAGCGAAACAAAACACGAAACGTGCGTCAGCTATTGAAACCAGTGTTGCCAAAAAGATAATAGCTAAAAAATCACCCGAATAAAGTTGACTTGAAAAAATTCGATAGTAAAATAAGATTGATTCTAACCCAAAACCCTTAACAAAGAGACAGAAGGAAAAAATTACATATTCTGATTTACTTACCTGCTTTACACTTTACAGGATTTCAATCATAAAACACCAGCATCACGCATCATACATATAATAATATAAACTAAATAGGAACTTTTGCTGTAGATTTCACTTTTAAAACATTGAAATAATGTATGTTGTTCTTCTTGTTGAGTTGCTTAAGTTGTTTCTACGCGAAACCAGCATATCGTGTTTACCAACTTGTTTGATGTTGTTGTAAAGTCTACAACAAAGTCTACGACAAACAGAAGCGTATGCACGCATAAACGCTCAGTTAGCCGGGAGCAACAGTTACCGTACCGTAAAAAAGTAAGGCCAATCTATGTCTTACAGATTGAGACGTAACATCCTACTGCTAATTGTTATCGTTCTAATTGCTTTACTTACAACAAAATGCAGCAGCTGATTTGCAACGTTTCTGTTACTCCCGGCTAACTGAGCCTTTAAGAATGTAATGCTAAGAGATGAGACTTAAAAGTTATATGAGATTAAAATGCTCACTTTGTAATATAACTCTCAGAGTGGCACTACCAACGATAAGTTCAACCTTTTTTTTATTTGGCTTAAGAGTTTTAAAGTTATTTTAATAAATTCCGGGATAGATTTTCGAAAGAAATCCCATTTAGGATTGTTTTAACCCATTAAGGCCCTGCGTTGCGTTTTCGCAACGTTCACTTAAACCTCCCCTCAGGCATTTTGTTGTTACGTGATAGTGTTATAAAGCACAGTGAAATAAAATTTAACTAAACATCTAATCGACCTATTTTTGGATTTGTATCATACACAGAAAAAATTATTGCCGAATTATTTTCAAACAAACGTTTGTTTGAAATTTTTTTTAATTCCTATAAATTCTTTTACTGATTCAAACAATACTTTTGTGTGATTTTTATTTAACCAACAAAAATGTGGACAACTCTTCAAAAATATAATAAACGCGTTAATGGTGTTAAGTTTTCATAATTTTGTATGAAATATTTAACGCTCTTGAATGTTGTCGTCTTTTTGCATTTTTTTATTTGATCGTAAGCAACACTTCTTTATGTGAAATATAAGAACAACAACAAAAAACACACACAGTCTATTTTTGGACGCTTTAAAAAAGTGCAACTAAAGGGTGGTTAAATTTCAAGGGCCGATGTTGATTTTGAATAAAACACAAACTATTTAGGAAATTATTGTAATTTGATTTTATTATGATATATTGGTATTATTCAATTATGTGTGGAACAAAATATCGGCCAAATGGGCGCCGCGACCACGGCGGCACACCTCCATCCGATGGTCCAAATTTTCGATGACCCTGAGGCATAATCGAGGTTCTATGCCGTTAATTATTATTAGCTCTTGAATTGTTGCTGGCTTATCGACGTACACCTTTTCTTTCAAATAACCCCAAAGAAAAAAGTCCAACGGTGTCAAATCACATGATCTTGGCGGCCAATTGACATCGCCATTACGTGAGATAACACGGCCATTGAATTTGTTGCGCAAAAGAGCCATTGTTTCGTTAGCTGTGTGGCAAGTGGCACCGTCCTGCTGAAACCACATATCTACCACATCCATATCTTCCAATTCGGGCCATAAAAAGTTCGTTATCATCTCACGATAGCGAACACCATTCACAGTAACTGCCTGACCGGCCTCATTTTGGAAAAAATACGGCCCGATGATGCCGCCAGCCCATAAACCGCACCAAACAGTCACTCTTTGTGGGTGCATTGGTTTTTCGACAATCCCTCTTAGATTCTCATTCGCCCAAATGCGGCAATTCTGTTTATTGACGAATCCACTGAGGTGAAAATGTGCCTCATCACTGAAGATGATTTTGTTCGAAAATTGATCATCCACTGTTGCCATTTCTTGCCACCATTCTGCCCATTCACGACGTTTGGAATGGTCAAGAGGCTTTAGTTCTTGAGCCAATTGCATCTTTATGCATAATGTTCATCAACGACGAGCGTGAGAGGTGCAATTGTTGGGCACGACGACGAGTTGAGGTGGACGGCTCTTCAGCCACACTATCGCGAACAGCAGCAATATTTTCTGCAGTACGAGCTGTACGAGCATGCACTGGTGTTCTCACATCTTCTACAGACCCGGTTTGCTCGAATTTTTCCACGATTTTTGCGATTGTACGCACATTTGGACGATCAAATTGACCAAAAAAATTACGAAGTGCACGATATGCATTTTGATTTGAACGCCCATTTTCATAATAAGTCTGGATAACTTTAACACGTTGTTGGATTGTGCATCTCTCCATGGTTCAAATTGAGTAAGTCTGAAATAGAGAAATGTCAAATAAAATTCGGAAAAAGCTTGGCGTTTAGGTGTGGTTCACATTCAACATCGGCCCTTACAATTTAACCACTATAAGAAAAACAATAGCAGAAACAACGTTACAAGAAACAAAATCCCGTATTCAATTTTTTAAAACTGTTTGGTTAAATACATAAAATACAAAAATAGAATGATGACGAAAAACATATCGAGTCGGTCTGCTGCCGTTGTTGGTTACATTTCTTCTTTAGCAAAGGAAAGGATACAGCAACAGAGAGTGATAAAGAATAACAATGTGTTGTGTGTATATATAAGACTTCGCTCAAAAATTATTCCAACAAGAAAAAAATGTGTCTCAAAGCCAGCCGGCGGCTCTGCTCTGCCGTCATCTTCCCATACAGTGCTTACTTGTGTGCGCGTCATTGCTTGTGCAAAAACTTTTTTTTTTATTTTGAAATTTAGTATATGAATTTCAGTAAACTTTTTGTTTGATTCAGTTTAATTATTTGTTTGAAAAAATCGGTGTTTTTTTTCAATAAAAAAATGCAAATAAATTGTTTGAATATGCAAATTTGTTCATAGGACCGATTTCAGACAAAAAATTGTTTGATTCTACAAATTTTTTGTTTGAATTGGAAAAATAATTTTTTCTGTGTACATTAGTTTTTTTTTATAAAAATTTTTAATCTAAATTTTTAATTTTTCGTGTTTTTGGGGCACTTTTGAAAAAAGTTTAAAAAAATAAAGTAATATATCATATACCTATCTGAAACTTCTGAAGAAGGAAGCTAACATACGAACATTATTATTTCTACTGAAAAATCCAATCATCGTAGACATTTGAGACTTTTTTTATGATTGTATGTATCCGTGATGCGAAAGCGCAACACTGGGCCTAAACGATATACAAATTACATACAATTTTCAAATACATACATATTTATACAATCACTTGCTATTTAAAACAGCATAATAAAAACATGTATGTATGTTCATTATAAGTTGTTGTTATTTATGTGTTTTGAAATTTTCGATAATTTTTTTACCTTTTTAAAACTAATTTCCAATTTTTAAAACGCAGGATATTTCGCAGAAGGTAAATTCTCTATGACAATTCCTTTTTTCTTCTTATGTCCAAAGTGTGTTATTGTCCTAAAGGAAAGCGAACTTACACCAAAGTAGTCCCGTGATAGGTCTTTGGTGATAAGATAAGAAATATCACTTTAACATGGGGTTGTCATTGGTCAATTGACACTATTTGACCAGTCTAACATCTATTCTCAATGAACGTGTTTAGTGTTAGTTGTAACAATGTTAGATTATTTCGAAACAATGTAGTATTATGTCAATAAAACAAGTCCCCAGAACTAGATTTAAGAATCAAAATTGAGAAAGACCATCGGTGAAGAATGTACTGTAATTCATTAGTTTTTAACCTTTTTGTTCTTAATATACCAGTTAGATGATAAGTTCTCCTTGTTCTATTTTCACAAATCTCAGGACCAGGCTTTGTTGGAACAATTGACACAAATTTCCCCCAGGGTTCTTCAATAGGTACAATAAGAGAAAATCGAACAAGTAATGTGAAATTATCCTCTCCCAGGATATTAAAGAAAAACCAGTAAGAGTGCTATATTCGGCTATGCCAAATATTTGATACCATCCACTTACAGCTAGGATATTTCAGGAGTGGGCATTATATTGGACCTGTGGTAAATTATGAACCGATCTTTACGAAAGTTGACAGTGTGATTTATAAAATTTATTACAATAGAATTATTTGTTATGGTGTTATACTACTAAAGTGTTTTTCGAGAATGGGCTTTATATGGGGCCTATGGTAAATAATGGACCAATCAATTATCAACGTGAGAAATATGACGTAGCAGTGCACCCAAAGTGCTTTGGAACATATCATAATTGAATTAAAAATAAAATGTAAATGAATATCTTTTTTAATTTTTTTTTTTTTTCCTAAAGACGTGAATAAAAAATTTTAATTTAAAATGTTTGCAAATGCGCTTAATTTTTATATCGTTAAGGCACAACGTTGCGTTTTGGCAACGGGGGTTATCTGGGCTCCCACGTATCCGATTTGCCCAAAATTTGTTTTCTTTCTTATTTAGGTATAAACAATAAAATTTTAAAAGTTTCGTCATTATAAATCAACGGGATCATGGCTCGGACCTTAATGGGTTAAGTACGTTTAATAGTTATTCGTACTTAATTTTTAATTAAAAAATTAATTAAGTATACTCGAGGTGGGGAGTATTACAAACTATAGCGCCTTTTTCACTTTATGGGTTTCTTTAAAACAGTTGTCTTTGAAAGAAGAGTTTCTTAGAAAAATTTAAAAATTAATTAATTTTTTACTGCAAAATATTATAAGAGGTTTCATTTTGGAAATTTTGGAATTTGAAAGAATAAAACTGGCAGCATATTAAACTCTTGCCCATATTTTTTTTTTTTTAATTACAATGAAAATAGTAACAAAAGCATTATCCCCAGACTTTGATTCACGGCACGAAAATTGAGTTTTTAAATAAAATAAACTTTGATTTAAAAACGATTACAAATCGCAAAGCTTTTTCTTTCTAGTACCTAAGTAAAGTTTAAACAAGCGTAATCAAGCATTTCCCAGAAACTTGTGTCTACAACATCCTGCAGTTAAGTGTCTTAAAACCACTGCTGTTCTAAAAACTAAAAAATAAAATAAAATCGTTGCAACTGTGGAATAATAAAGCTGCCATAAAATGCATAGATATTCATTGCATTTGATAGAGCAGCTTTTAATAATATTGTTTCGAGGTAGTTGCTTCTATTTCTTTTTTTTTTGCAATTGCTGTTGCTTTATTTCGCTTGTTGTTGTTGAAATTTTATAGCAACACAACAATTGAAATGCCATTGCTTGGAATGCTCTTTTAGCAACAATTGTTAAATTGGCAATGTTTAGTGTTGAACGCTTCAATAGTTTTACTCACACACACACACTCAGAAATGTTTATTTAGATGGGAATAGTTGGCGGTGTATTCAACAGGAATCATATTCCGTGCATTCGGAGGTATAAAGGAAAAGACTTAGAGGTAAATATGTAGAGAACATTTGCTAGTTACGTGGATGGTTTAGTCATATACATACATGTGTCTTTACATGAGTTCATATATTTATTTCTAAATAATTTCGGTTACTGTTCCTGTTTAAATATTCCCTTAAATCTTTATAAATGCATACAGCTGTATGTGAAGGAAAAGTTTTATAGCTTCCAACTGCAAAAAAAAGTTTTTGAATATTTTGCAAAATTTTTAGAAAAATTCTTTATAAACATTTCATAACGTTTATTAAAATAGCAATTAAATTGATTTTTCCATGATCGACTCCATTCGAGTATTTGAGAGAGACTATCGACTCTTTTCTTCACAGACATCTCTAGTTATCGAAATATTATTGCCAAATTTTGTCTTATTACTAAAATAAAGAGGACAGTTTGAATTTTTTTTTTTTTTTTTTTTGTTAGCATCAACATTAAGGGGATGACCCCTACTAATGTATTGTATTGTTTTGGAACAAGGTGTTTGGAACTACGAAAATAGGTTTTGGGATTGAGGATAGAGGGATTAGTGCTTGTGGGCATTTGACTTGAACTTATTTATGTTTAAAGTGAGAGGGACAACTTCAACAGGAAGGTTATTCCACATACGAACAGTCCTGCCAAGGAACCAATTTTCCCTGTAATGCGTTGTACGATGCACCGGCTAAACGACCACAAATGAATGGGATCTTGAGGAAAAACGTGTATTACGAGAAAAATACGAGTTTCGGGAACTAGATACCAAATTTAATCAGAACACATCCCGTTGTAGTAACGCGTAAACATGCAAATACAATAAGGAAGTCAATGGAATGGGATACCCCTTCTGCCAACAACGCGAAACTTATTCCTCTTCTGCATGCGGCCGAGAAGCTCCAAAACAAATTTTGAAGCACCAGCCCACGAATGAGAGTTTTATTCCATTCTCGGTCGGATATAGGTGGTATAAATAGTAAGGAGATCAAACGGAGTGAAGTATCTCTTACACCGCTTTTAAAAACCGAGGGATATGAATGCATCTTTTGACACCTGGAATACATGTTTCGTCTATGGGTTATCAAATTGTGCCCAGAACATCAAGAGATGTCAATAAATTCATAGATGAGGCATCTTGATCCGTCGCGCATCTTTGCAAGCAGCGCTGGATATTTCGAGCATTAAAATCGCCCCTTTTCGCATACCGAGATTATACCAAAGTCTCGATTAAGGGTATCAGTCATGTTTTGCCTTATTGCGCCAACATCTGATATGCTTGGTCTATAATTAAATGAATAAGAACAGCAAAAGTGGCTGGCATCTGCAAGAGAATAGATAGCATTGGAAGTTTGACAGAGGAAGTCGTTTAGAAATATAAGAAATAGAGTAGGAGAAAGAAAAAGAAAACAGAGCCTTGCGGCACCCCTAAATAAATGCTACAATCGTTTCACGAAACCTACAAAAAAATAAATTAAAACAAGAAGCAGTGCTTTATTCAGCTGTGTGGGACCTTATGTACCATTCACCGTATTACTTAAAGGCCAAGTGTTGCCTAGCTCATATGGAATAGGCGCTATCGCTACCACTATCAAAATCATTATCTCGTGCCCCAGATAGAAATAATAAGTAGATTTTGCTGCTTTTTAAAACCAAACAAATATCATATAAGCAAAGATATTATTTTAGATTAATTTTATCAAACTCTCTTGTTTAATATGGACTCTGCGTACAAAAGCCTTAATTTCAAGACGACAACTGTATGGTAGCCTGGACTATTTCGGGAAGAAAAAGTGGTTTTTTGTCTATAACTAAAGAATTTGTGAACCAATTACTAGTAGTCTACCAAGCGTTTTTCAGATGAAATTAGAAAAAAACAGATTATAAAAACCTTCAAAAATAAAACTTTATGTAAAAAAATTCAAAATTATGGGTACAAATTAGCAGCACTTTAGGATTTTGCTCTTGTTTCAACCAACGCACACATCCGGCCAGAGGTGAGTACGGAAAAATTACAAGGTTATTCAACCTTCTGTTGTTACATTCTCTTGGGAAATCACCTAGAATTCGGCAGTATTTAAAAGTGAAAGATCTCTTGTGATCATGGCCAACTAGAGATTCTATTTGGTACCACGTTAGTAAGTAGCCCTTGGCGCCAACAGACTGACCATTGGCTGAGGCCGCTTCGGGAATCACATTGTGATTAAGGTTGGGACCCAAAGTTCCGCGTATGGGGTTTTAAAAAGCCCGTTGAATGTCTGATTTTTCACCACTTATGGGAAAGTTCGGCCTGCGGGCAGATCTTCCTAGGGGCTGTTTGTTAGCTACTAATCTAGGGGCGAATGTACAATTCTGCCTGATTTTGGACTCAAAATTTCTACCTGTGTGTGTGTGTGTGTTGTTTGTTCTCACAAACAGGGACGTTTGATTAATGTATTGCTTGTCTGTTAAAGCACCACGGAATTATACCAAACGAACAATGTCCAAAAAATTCAAAATTGTCTCTAATCCCCGAATTCATATCAAATTCATAGAATCAAGCAACTTATTTGTTGTTTTTGCACCTATTACCAAAATGATTGTATTGATTACTAAAAATTTTAAAATATTATATTTTGAATACAATTATGATGTTATCTTTTCTGACAATAATGTTCCATGTATGCTACCATTCGCGCGGGCTTTTGTTCTATTCTAAAAAAATATGCAAAAGTGTGAGAAGTTGTCGTTTTCCTTTCTAAATGTGTTGCAAAAATAAATGGCAAATATTTTTTCCATTTCTTACCCCCAGTTATAATTGAGTGCGCGATAATACCTTTTTTGCATCTGCGTTAAGTGCATTTTTATGCAAGCAAGTAGTTTTCTTTTTCACTTTTTTCTTGTTTTTGCGTACAATTTTTGTTGTATTGTGATTAATGGTTATATTGTGATGGATAAAAAAAATCTTTTTGTTTTTCGTTTGTTTTACTTTTATTTAATAATTAGTTATTTGCGCATAATTTTTAACAACAGCTGACTTTAATTATTGAAAATCAGTGCTGTTAACGCTTATTGAAATTCAAAGAAAATATCAATATCAATAATAAAAATTGGGAATAAAGCACGACCAACAAAATCTTGTTAATTTTGTATTCCCAAAAATTACTTTGATAATAAACTGGCAAGTGCACGGCTTAAAAAAAACTAAACTCTGGCAGTATGCTTTATTTTTGCGAAAGCAATAAAGCAAGATGTTTTTGTTTTAATTTTGTTTTTTTCTTAACCTGCTAACAACTGCAATTAATATTGGAAGAATTCCAACCAATTGTAGTGGGGAATGTAAGAAAAGATAAACTCACTCTTTATTGTTGTTGTTTTTGTTAAAGCTTGATATGGTTACAAGTAAGGCTTTTGCTTTAGCTAATTCTTATTCGCTAAACAGTTTAACTTGATATCTTTAGCTTTTCTAAAATCTTTAGATGAATTTTCCTGACGATTTGGTCTAAGCAATTAGTGAAATGCGCATAGGAATAGCTTATCCCTTCAACAATAAATTTCAGTGTTTTTATCAAAAATAAAAATTGGAAATTAAGCACGACTAACAAAATCTTGAAAATCGCTACAACTGTGGTACGATTTTGCATTGAATATTTAACACGCTAAATACACATTAGTGTTGAGTGTAGAACGTTGCTAATAGCCCCAGCACAGTCAAGAATGAAAAATTATCAATAACAATTTTAATTAATTCTCATGTTGTAAAATTCCTTTCTTCATAAAAAATAATTTAATGAAAATAAAATTTTATGAACTTAAGCCTAATATATTAATATTTTTATTCAAATTATTTTGCAAAACAACTAAAATGTTAATTAAATCAAAATTAAATTTTGAATTTTCTTTCAACAAAAAAAAAAAAAAAAAAAATAATTGATTCAATTATCACATTAATGAAATTTAAATACTGTGAAACAATTTTTTTAATTGATAAAAAAAAACTATGTACTAATAATTTTTTCTGTGTACCCTTCCCACCAGTAATGAACGGTTTATATACAATTAACAACAACAGGTTTTCATTGAGCTTTTTTTGAATGCATACATATTAATTTTTTGTGCATTTAAAAATTTGCCCTGCTTATTCGTAAGCAACTCTATTAGTATTTGCTTACTCCTTGTTTTAACAAGAAATCATGCGAGTAGAAAATCGTTTAGATCGTCTCTTTTTATTTGCTTGTGCTAAAAGTATGTAGGTACATATCTGTGAAGGAGGTGCATCCTAAAGTACATATGGAATATTAAGTTTAGTCAAGTGGAAAACAAACATTTCGCTTATTGAATTGTTACCGGATCAGTTGGTTGTAAGCTTCAGAAAACCGAGTACATCAGAGATTCCCAATGATTGTTTTTTTTTTACAAAAAAATAAATACACACTTATTTGGAGAATGGGGTTACTAGCCGTCTGTCTGCTATCCACTTGGGGTTAGCACAGAGTGCTCTTTATGAGCTATTAAGAGTGCCAAGACACGTTCAGATTGCATTGATATGTTCCAAAAGTTATTTAGCTTTTTGCATTTTAATTTAAAGTCTTACTAAAACAAGACAACCATGGTGCAGAACATCGTTTACTAACGCAACTTGCAATTTACTCCAAATATGTCCAAATAATTCTTAACACTGCTTTTGCCCTAAATTTAGGAACTGCTGATATAAGCTATGAAGAGTTTAATAAACACCCAAACATACGAATTCCATATGCCATAACCACTACAGGAGACTGCGAAATTTTATACTGGTAATGAATAAATGCATCCCAAACATACGAATTCCATATGCCATAACCACTACAGGAGACTGCGAAATTTTATACTGGTAACGACTAAATGCATCTTTTATTAGGTACATGAAGAATACATGGCAATTACTTAGTTAAAAAAAAAGGTTTTTACTCTTACGGATTCATTATGGAGGCAGACATTTACAAAATTCTTACCATTTTAATGATCGTCATTAGAGGACAACATTAATGTACTTTGGAATGCAGAAAACAGAATGAAAATGTTTTAAAAGTGTTTGATTTTGTAATCAGCAGGGAAACCAGAAATATGCTCTAAAAATAATTTGTATGCGCATTAAATATGCAGTTAAAACTTGAAAATATTTCCTGAAAATTTTTAAAAATTCAAAAATTGCGAATTTTAAAACAAAATATTCAACAATTGCAGAACTGCTTCAATAAAAACAGTCCTAAAATTGGCTCCGTGCAATAACTCCCAGGTGCAATAAGTCCCAAGAAAAAAATTTACGTGGAAGTTATTTCATTCTATTTTGGTTTTCGGTGTTATTTCATTTGCTGTGGGAGTTATTTAATTTTTTGTGGGAGTTTTTTCATTTTCAATTATTTGCAATTTCTTAAAATTGTTTAAAATTTTAAACGGTATTTATAACGGGATATTTTAAACTATTTGAATACAATGACTTAAGTTTATCAAAGAAGAAAAATTTGCTAATTGCAATTTCAGTATCTTATGGTTACCGGCTATGCAGTGAAGCTTTAGTTAGCGAAGCCGGTGTTTGTTATACCATAGAGGAGAAAATCCTTGCAGAGAAGCTTTAGTTAGCGAAGCCGATGTTTGTTGTACCATAGAGAAGGTAATCCCTTTACCCGGCGTGCTTAAACTGCAGGCAGTTGCCATTGCAGGAGGTCAGGATATAATAAAATGCCCTGTTTGTTGACAAAATGTCGAGGACTCAATGTTAGTTTTTTGGTAACCTAATATGTAAATATTCAAGTAAAACGAATACATATACATATAATAAATTTCTTTGGAAGTTGTTTCATTTGTTTTGGGTCTTATTTCATTTCTTTTCGATGGACTGTTTTTGGAAGTTATTTCATTAATGTCTTTATGAGTTATTTCATTATGAAATAACTCCCAAAAGTTGGGGTTTGTTTCATTTAAGACTTGGAAATTATTTCATTTTTTTTGGGATTTATTTCTTTTTTCCAGTTTGGGACTTATTTAATTTATTTTGGGATTTAATTCATTGGGAGTTTTTTTGGGATTTATTTCTTTTTTCCAGTTTGGGACTTATTTAATTTATTTTGGGATTTAATTCATTGGGAGTTATTGCACGGGACTTATTGCACCTGGGAGTTATTGCACGGAGCCCTAAAATTGGCTTGGTGCTATTATTTAACTCTCTTATATTTTTCTTTATCAGCCAATGTCTAAGTTAACCCAGAACAGTTATATGAGGTTTTTTAGACATTGGCTGATACAGAAAAATAAAAGAGGGTAAAATAATACACATAATGAAACGATTAACTCAAAACAGCAAAGTGTTGACATTGGCCCTTTTAGCACCAAGCCACAGAATTATAATCGCTAAAGCCCATACAACATAGTATTAACAGACGTATGTATTAGATGACAGAGATTTTACCTGATGGGCAGGCATCGGCTCACAAAAACAAAGTTGTGTTAAGAGTTTATAATTAATAAAAGAGTTGTTTGTGCCGAATATTATCGAAATATTAATATCAATATGGGCATTTCCATATCATCGTACGTGACATTTGTACGCCTTCAGAGAGATAGAAATTTTTCAAAAATGGTATTAACTGGAAAATTTTTTTTATCATTATTTTTCATTTAATGGGTATCATTATTTTTCATTTAATGGGTATCATTATTTTTCATTTAATGGGTAACTAGAATGAGTAAAGAGGCCTAATAGAAGGCCTTATTTAGCAGTCACAAGCAGTCAGAAGCCCTTCTCGCCGCATTCCATACTTATTTATTTTTTACACAGGTTGCCATTGTGCGCAAGGCCTTCCACACTTCCTTTAAAAACAACTTCGATCCCTTCCCAAAGAAGGGAATAAGGAAGGTCACTAAAAAGTAAATAGAACTGAACACCTTCCTTTCTCCCTTCTCAAAGAAGGGAGTGGCGAATGTGTACTGAATATTTCAGAAGGTCTTCTGAAGGCAGGATACCATGCGAAGCGAATCTTTTAGAAAGGAGTATAGTGGCCTTCAAAAAGGCCTGCCACTTGCGGTGCTTTCAATATTTACCGCTGGGTATATATGAAAAAAAAAATTATTTAATTCGGAACCTTGTTGTCCAAAATATCGAGCAAAATAAGTATATATCGTACGTGACATAAAACGGAACTGAGTTTGAGGTGAATTTAAAAAAAAACGAAAATCTGCGAATTGTGGGAGGTTTTTATTCTTTCTTTAATTTTTTACATTAAACCGAATATTTTTCCTTTATAATCCGTAATTGGAAAAAAAAAATTTTTTGGATGGTTTTATAATGAACAAAATGTAATATCGTTCGTGACAATACCGTACGTGACAGATTTTGCTCTTATAGTATTTACAAGGCATGAAATATATTTTTTGTAAATATATGTATATAAAAACTTAAAACAAACAAGTAAGAAAGTATAGTCAGTCAAGCCCGACCATATGATACCCTACACTATAATATAAAAAAAAAAAAAAATTTTGGAGCCCTTGGCCAATCAAGATCGCCAAAACAGAACTATGCTATGATGTTGAGAATTATATAAAGGTTATTATTGCCGAATGTTACTTAGTTATCTCCATCAATATGAGATTTGTTTGCCCCTAGCCGATTTAAGGAAGGGGGTTTATATGGGTCCTATGGTTAATTTTGGACCTACACGCACAACATTTTGTCATGACATAGAACCTATCGTAAAAGTCATTGCCGTAAATTTTTATGTTAATACCAACATTTACAACATTTTACAACTTAAAGCTATTTTCGGGAGTAGCACTTGTGTGGGAGCTATGGTCAACTATGGACCGATTCCAAAAAAATTTTGTAAGATAATTTTGATTGTAATAAAATAATGTTTGACCAAATTTTAACTAAATGCCAACATAATAATATGATGCATTTAGTTGCATTTTAGTACTTACAATGTCGTACGTGACGAGCATTAAAAGCTTATAACATTTTTATTATACCAATTTAAAAAAAATTCCGATCAATATTTTTTTGCAGCAAATATCTTGCTTTGAACTTTTATTTTGAAACGCTTATGGCTGATCCATTTCAAATGACAAAGACAAATGATGTTTTCGCACCACATACGTGACATTAGAATAGCGTCCAAAACAAACACAAAAATATACCGCTAAACGAAATATATATTTGTTTTTTCGTCATGGATCTTGTTCATTGTTGTTGTAACATTAATTTTAAAGCTTAATTCCAGGGTTGCCAGTATCTGTATTTAATCGGCAGAATATTAAAAATTGTCAATTGCAGTTACTAAAAATGAATCAATGAGAAAGTGAATTAAAACTATTATTTTTTGCTTTTTAAAAATTGTAATAAGCTATAAGTACCTCGGCATAGTAAAGTTTGGCTGTTGTTTCCTTTCTACCATTTTTGAAAAAAGTTTCAAGCGTTTTAGTTTTTTAAGTCGTGGTTGACATTCTCATGGAAATGCCCATATGAGAATTTTTGTCTTAAATGGATTTTAGGAACGGTCGCTAAATTGTTTATTAATGTTAACATTAAAAAAGAAGTTAATGTTATTTAAAGATGGAATCTTTGGGCAAATGTGAATTGATTCGAAAAGAATTAAATTTGCATTTAAATATTTTTTGGGCGAATTTAATCTAAATACCAACGATGGTTTACGGCATTGATATCAAATTCATTCAATTTCATAGCACAATTGTGCTAGCTCAAAATTCACACACATTCTTACTCTCTTTCATTTAGTCCACGAGAGTACACAATTCAGTCGTCGATTATCAAGCGACGAGTACACATGTGGCGGATGCTTACGTATTTTTGTTATTTTTATTAAGAAAACTTGTCTCTTTATTCACTAATACTAATATAAAGCACTACAACCACAATTTTCATTTTTGACATCACTGGTTTACGGACACGAAGAGTGTAATTTGGAAGCAACACGTAAGGTATACAGAAAGATACTTAAAGCCTGATACTCTGTTCAACATTTCACGTGCAATGCTGTCAAAACGCATATGAAAACAACTTGTGCGGAATATCTATGAAATAATGTTGATAGAGTTGTACTCAGTTCATTTTGTGAAAAAGTTTCGAAATGTTTCTGGCAACATTTTTGTAACAACTGCGAAATATACTAGCTGCATTTATTTCGCGTGGAATTTGTAGCAAGATAAAAAAAAGTATGTACTATTAAAATTGAAATATTAAAAAAAAGAAAAATTTAAATAACACAACCGGAAATCCATAATTAATTTTTCTTTTATTTAAAAAATAATTTTTAAGCAGCCCATACACTTGCAATATTATTGCATATGATATTCGCCATATTATTTCCATTTTGTCCTACATTATGTAATAAATCGCACAATGGTTTCATTCATTCAATAAAATGGAAAAAACTTAAACAGTACAATGTTGCCAACACATTTCACTTTCTTTTCGTTGTGCAATAAATATCAAAAGTCTTTTGATTGTTGACAATATAATGTGCCACCTTCGAATATTACATACACATTGGCGATATCGTCTCAGGAATTAAAGAACGCTGTAACTCACAAAACATAAAATGTTCACCAGAGCCAAAAAACCTATATCGCTCATTTGCTGTAAGACCGGCATAACTCAAAAAAATCCATTTCGAGATAAACGCATTTAAAGTTTTTGATTTGCTCTAACTACTTAGAAAAAAAGAAGACACATTCTCTTCAAACTGGGAAAGTATCAAAGTTATAAAGATGAATTTAATACACAATATAAAGAAAAACAAAGCGAACAATTCTGCATCCCTAACTCCAAAATTTAATTTTTTTGAGTTATGCCGGTCTTGCAGCAAATGAGCGATTGAAAGAAAGTAGAAAAAAAGTTCATATCACAAAAACTATACAACTAAAGAACATGATTTTAAAAACGGTTTTTTTATTTTTTCTCCCTTTTTATATTGGCTCTTAACATTTCCTCCCAAGTCTATTAATCTCGGCGGTTCTGTGGCTTACAGCAAACGATTTTTTTTTCTTTTTTTGCGTAGGTCAAAATCCACGCAGTATTTTTTTCTGATAAAAATTATGCAAAAAACGTATTTTCGGTTTTTTGTCAGTTACAGCGTTCTCTAATTCCTGCGACGATATAATTGTACGATACGTTATATTGAACAATTTTATTGCACGTGTATGAGCCGCTTTAGTAAAACACATGTGCGATTTGTTAATATACACAAAAAAAAAAAAAAAAAAATGTCGCATACCTTGAAGGCATAAAAACGTCAAATTGTGCAAACTCGCGAGATAGATAACATTGATACATGTCAAAGTTTTCTTGTGGAATAATCAAACATTTTTTTTTATTCCTGCGAAAGCTCTTGAAGGCATCTAAAAAATTTGATATGTATCAAAATATGCCTTACAAATGCAAAATATGCGCTAAAAATTTAAAAATGCCGCAAAAAGGCTTTTTAAACTAAATTATGCAAAAAATTCTGCAAACAGTAAAATATGCAAAAATATGCACTAAAAAATCGATGCCAAAATTCATAGGAAGCTCTAAAACGGATAAATATATTGTTTCTGCCGTCATTGGTCGAATAAGGAACAACATGCAATTGCATATTTATGGTTTCTCTGGTAATCAGTCTTTATTAAAGGCTTATGGAAGTTTTACGATTAACCCATTAAAGGCCAAGACCATTAAAAACAAAATAATTTGAAATTCATTTATTTGTTTATACTTAAATACAGTACAATAAATAAAGAAAATGGAAAAAATTAAAAAAAAATTCTGGAAGTGTGTTTTTAGGGCTGTACTCGTACGGGTACAGGGCATCATGAGTATGCAATTTTTTTTAGTATGAACATTTTTAAAGCATACTTTTTCAATACAAAGAGCAACATTGCATTGCTCAAATACCCTTCTTATTCTGTTATGACACTCACGACATCGTAACTGATTTTTTATCCATTTAGGAAAGAGGTTTTCACCGCCAGTTGCAACACCAGCAGCAAGCGACCGTTTGAAAACATTCACTTTCTGGGTATAGATTTGCAAATAAAATCGAGCAATATTGCGTTGGAACTCAAGCAAGTCCATTTGAGATCTGTTTGCAACATGATCTGAAGGGTTAGGACCGATGTCCAAAGAATCAAGCACGCCTCGGGTTCCAAGAGGGAGTTTTGATCTTTCTACACTTATACCTTTGGCCCTACAGTAGGTATCGAATTGGTATAAATAACCGGAGCTGCTCGTTAGCATCCTATTTTTGAAACCAAATCTCACTGGTTTAACTCTTATCAATTATTTTGAAGAGTGGCTACCAAAAAAAATTGGTATGATGCATTTGAATATCACAAGATCTCTTGTCCACTTGGGAGCTATTTTGCTTGATTTTGAAAACTTTATTGTTTGTCGCATTTGCTCAAGTGGGATATAATCTTCGCTTTCAATGCCGAAAAATACCTGGTACATCATTTGGCATGCGATCAAAAAGAATATCCTTCATCTGCGTTTTGGTCCGGATCTGGTGGAATTATAGCTATGTTTAAATTTGTGTGATCATCTTCATTTATCTGCTTAAATTTGTAAAAGCCTTAACACAAAAACTTGACGGTTTTATGGCTTGAAATTCCATTTTTGTCCAAGAAAAATTTTAAAAAATTTATATATATTAAGCCATTGTACTTGATTGGGTACAGCGATTTTGCTACTCACATAACGTTGCCGAAAAAAAAACCATTTTTCTTGTAACTTTTTTTTATATGTGCAACAAATACTCTTCTACAGGAATCTAAAAGAAATTTTTGTTTCAACAAAACAGTATTTGCTCTATGCAGCCCAATTGTTACTGGCCCAGCTAAAAATCACAAAAATGATAAAGTGTTACAAAAACAAAAGAAAATACACTATAATGGTACATTTTTTTTATGTGTGTCTTTAAAGCACAATGTGTTGAATGCAAAAGCACAACAAACGTTGTCTAATTTCTTTTAATAAAAAATTTATGCGTACTTAAATATTGCCTTTTTTCTGTACCCAAGCGAGTGGGAATGGATTAAGTTAAATATTTAATTTAATACAAAAATTTTATGAGCTTATCTTATTATTGGTATCAGCTACACATACATATTTTCGACTTTTTGCTGAATTTTCCGAATAAAAAGAAAAAAAAAAATTACCAAATTTCAAACACTTACTCGACTTTATCAGAATCAAAATAGCCACACTTGTCGAAACTCACAATTAAATTCGCCTTATTTCGAATATACTCTTGCGAAAAACGCCTTTAACTACAAAAAATCCACTACCCCCCTGCTCTTAATTTTAACGTAATAAATTCTTTTACATGATTCTATTTTCATTTTTTTTTTCTTTTTCAAGAAATCTCAAATTCTTATTGATAACGTTTATTGAATTTCATATTAATTCACTTTATTTTATAGTCGGATTTATTTTTATTAAATTTTACTTATTTTTGAATAAAGGACAATTTATGCAACACTTTTAAGGACTTAAAGGATTTCGTGCCCTAAAATATTAAAAATAATTTATAACAACATCATACAACATAAATATTTGAATTTATTTTATTTTTGACACAAAAAAAAAAAAAATCTATACAAACAAATCTTAATTGTTAGAATTTTGTGTAAATCCATACAAAAATTTTAATTTTTCATATTTTTTTTTTTTTTTTTTTTTTTGTTTAAAGAATCTGTATTTTCTAAATGAAAATATCATCCATTCATTTTGTGTTCAAAAAATATTTGGATATATAACATTTTATAAAAACATAACCCAGTAAACAGTTTGATCAATATAAAATTAGTCAGAAAGTATAGTCCATTTAGTCTGACCATATGATAGCCAGATCACAGATTTTACCCTATTAGGGACCTATGGGCAATCATGGACCCGCCTAAACAGAATAATGTTATGAGGTTAAGATTCTTGTAAAATGTCTTTGTGCCGAAAATTATTAAGATGGTGCCGTGCAATAAAGCCATAGGAAATAGCCATGTGGCCTTATTTCCATGTAAGGTGTGAAATAAAGCTATACATGGCCTTATTTCCCATTTAAATTGTTTTCTTTTAATTTTATTCTAATTTATTTAAAAATTGTTTTGTTATTTTTTCTCTGGGTGTATTTATTAAAAATATAACGAAAACACTTTTGAGCACAAGGCTTTTCTCCTCAAAGGTGTAACAAAAACTGGCTTACCTAACTAAAGCTTCTATGCATAGCCGGCCTTTGGCCGGACGCAAGAATTTTCTCCTTTATGGTATAACAAGTACCGGTTTCGCTAAGTAAAGCTTCTAAAATCTGCCTTGTTTCCAAACGAAGGCCGACTACGCAGGGAAGCTTTAGTTAGCGAAGCCGGTCTATTTCTCTATTCATTGAGAAATAAGGTCATATGGCTTTATTTCCTATGGCTTTATTGCACGGGCCCTGTTAAGATATCTTCATCCATATGAGATTTGTTTGCCTTTAAGTGATCTTAGGAAGGAGGTTCATATGTAACTACACAGAAAAAATTATTTTTTCAATTCAAACAAAAAATTTGTAGAATCAAACAATTTTTTGTCTGAAATCGGTCCTATAAACAAATTTGCATATTCAAACAATTTATTTGCATTTTGTTTATTGAAAAAACACTGATTTTTTCAAACAAATAATTTAACTGAATCAAACAAAAAGTTTACTGAAATTCATATACTTAATTTCAAAATAAAAAAAAAGTGTTTGCACAAGCAATGACGCGCACACAAGTAAGTACTGTATGAGAAGATGATGGCAGAGCAGAGCCGCCGGCTGGCTTTGAGACACATTGTTTTTTGTTGGAATAATTTTTGAACGAAGTCTTATTTATACACACAACACAATGTTTTTCTTTATCACTCTCTGTTGCTGTATCCTTTCCTTTGCTAAACAAGAAATGTAACCAAAAACGTCATCATTCTATTTTTGTATTTTATGTATTTAACCAAACAGTTTTAAAAAATTGAATACGGGATTTTGTTTCTTGTAATGTTGTTTCTGCTATTGTTTTTCTTATAGTTGCACTTTTTTAAAGCGTCCAAAAATAGACTGTGTGTGTTTTTTGTTGTTGTTCTTTTATTTCACATAAAGAAGTGTTGATTACGATCAAATAAAAAAAATGCAAAAAGACGACAACATTCAAGAGCGTTAAATATTTCATACAAAATTATGAAAACTTGACACCAATAACGCGTTTATTATATTTTTGAAGAGTTGTCCACATTTTTGTTGGTTAAATAAAAATCAAACAAAAATATTGTTTGAATCAGTAAAAAAATTTATAGAAATTAAAAAAATTTTCAAACAAGCGTTTGTTTGAAAATAATTCGGCAACAATTTGTTATTGCCGGCAAATTTTATGTCAATACCAGCATTTGAAAGGAAATCATGGCATTAAAAGTTATTTTTAGGAGTAGCATTTTTATGAGAGCTTTGCTCATATATGGAGCGATTACAATACCATTTTGCAAGATAATTTACAATGCCTTAAAATAAGTTTGAAGCAAACTGTATTCATTATAACAAGATGGTTTGTGATCACAAAGACTCAATTCCGAAAAAAGCTTATATGGGGGCTTTGTGAAATTATGGACTTATTATCACAATTTTAAACAGGCTTAGGTCCTTGGAAAAATTCGAGCCAATGAAACACATTTCGTCCAATTATTGCGTACTGTACTTTGCGCACAAGGTTTACATGGAAAGCACGGCAGCCAGCCAGACGGATGGACATGCTTAGATCGATTAACAAGTGATTCTGAGTCGATTGTTAAAATGAAAGTTGGGTCTATAAACAATATATTAAAGCGTAACTAACATCAGCACAAACGCAAATTACCCTCCCTCTTCACTATTGCTGAGTGCACTGTTGCCAGATAAATTTGATACATAATCGGAAAGACTGGACAAAAAATCGGTGAAACCGGCACAATATTTTTTATATTGTCAAAAAATTGGCAAGTTTAAAAAAAATTACATAAGTGTGTTTTAAATAAATAACTTTAAACAATTCATTTCATAATAGTAAAACAGAATTGTATCAAACACTAGCGGATATTAGGCGTGTGGAACTACATCCCCTCCCCTCGAAGTCCTATTTTTGAAAAGATATCTAAGTTATGTATCCATCTAAATAAGGATCTATCTATGTTTTAAATGTTATTGAAATCAAATATATTGTTTCAGAGGCAGAAATTGCCCCTACCTCCCCTATAGAAAAAGTTTAAAAAATACTGAAAATACAAGCATTGCTGCTGCATCTATACAAAAATCAGCTTCCCCTTTTTACTTATTTACTTTATGCAAAGCACTAGTTTTATTTCTTTTCAAACACACAGTTAAATAAAATTTATGCAAACAGTGAATTTCCCAGTAAAAACTTCGCCTACAAAATAATGTGTTTAGTAATCAGAAAAAACTAAAAGCACTACTTACAATTCTACTGAAGGAACCGATGAATTTTGCAAGGGATGTCCCAAAATGAACGCATTCAAATCTAAGTCATTATTTTTTTTTTTTTTGCCTACATACATCCGAAAAGAAGTAGCTATAGAAGTAGTTGAAAGAATCTATTAATTTTGAAAAAGTAAGCGAAGTTTCTACTGGGTTAAAAAAAATTGTATATTTGAAGACAAATATCGTCAAATCACTAGTGTAATTTTTTTTAATGTAAAATCGGCAAAATTATGATAAATCAACAAAACTGGCAACTGTGGTTGTGTGGGTATATTTAATGTACAAGAAAGCAAATTTTGTTATATTAGCGGTTTTGACCCTTGATAGTAAAGTCCCTTGTAAACCTTGTGAATCTTATTCATTTAGTTAAAGAACTAAGATTTACAACACTGCAACAACAAAATGTATTAAACTAAAATTTACTACGCTGTGGTTGAAAAATCCAACAAAAAGCTGTAGTAAACACGTTTGTTAAATAAGCCAGAATAAAACAGTTGAAGACTCTATATCTGTCTATCTCCCTCACTCAGCAATTTCATTAATTAACAATACATACTAACGTAAAAGACACTCACGCTTTGTAGTATTAAATCGTATTAAGTAAAGCAGAGTTGTGCACTTAATACAGAGGATGAAAACAGCTATTATATTTTTTTACAGGGACTGAAGGTTTTTTTCAAAAAACTGAGCATAGGTATACTCTAGAAAAGTCGAGTAGAGTAGTGTAAGTAGTGTAAAGTAAAGAAAAGTAGTGTGAATTAGAGTAAAAGAGAGTGCAGTAAAGTAGATTAGAACATAGAAGGGTAGAGTAGAGTAAGAGCAGAGTAGTGTAAAGAAAAGTCAGGTGAAAAATATTGTAGAATACAGTAGAGTGTAGTGGAATAGACCAGAGTTACACACAGAAAAAAATCAAGTTTAAAACGTCGAAAACAAGGTTGATTTAAAATTTTTCGGTGGTGATTTTGCTTCATACGTTTTTCATGTTAATTCAACCTGATTTTACAATATCTTGCAAACAACATTTTTTTCTTTAAAAATAACTATAATTCATGTTAATTTAACATTGCAGTAAAGTTAGAGCAAAATGTCATTTATATTGAAATAACAATCCGAATCACGTTGAATGAAAGTTATTTCAAGTTGAAACAAAGTGAATTTCATGTATAATCAAATTGGTTTGAGTGTGATATAACAGTGTGAAGAAGCTTCAGAGACAACACATGCATTTATTTAAGATCAATCAAAACACTTACCCCAGTAACACATGTTTCACTTATTTTGTATTCTCCTTTGCTAACAGAAGCATCAGCAGAATCGCCCGATATGGTTTTCGTCATCATTCTACTTTGAAAACTTGCTGTACTATTTAACTAAATAATTTAAATTAAAAGAATACGGGAATTGTCTTCTCTTTATAACATATTTTAAACATGAAAATAAAGAAAATGTACATACTTAAGTATCTGTGCATGTTAATTTAACAATATAAACTTTTGATTTTAATATACCTAAAACAGGTTTTTATGGATTCAATATTGAACAATGTTATTTTAACAATGAATAATATTAAATAAACGTGATTTAAGGTTATTTTAATATTTTCCATTTAAAATTAATATGAAATAATGACAAATTTAGGTAACTCTCAATCCACATTTTGCCATGTTAATTTTACATTGGTATTTTTTCTGTGTGTAGAGCAGAGAACGGCTTTGTGCAATTGCAAAAAAATCGCATTAAATTAACAGCAAGAAATACACTCACTTGCGGTCATACAATCGAACTTGCGCAACCGCAAATATTCGCTGCTGGTTTGCAGTCATTCAAATAATGCACATCGTGCTTTGTTATTTATACGATCGTAAGCTTCGTTTTTTAATAAAGATGTTTGTGTGTTCGGTGCGACAATGATTGTTTTGGTAAATAAAAAAAAAATACAAACAAAAAAGCCAGAAATCAAGCAATCATTACTCTTATATTCATTCAGCATTAACTATGTAGTACAAGAAAAAAAATTTAAATGAAACTAAACGCACATATGTAGGTACATACAAACAATTTCCATAGAAACATACTTTTTTCATTTTAAAAAGTACAGAAGTTCTGTATGTAGGTACAATGTATTCTTGTTATTGTTGTTTTTATTGTTGTTAATTTTAACAAAGCGTCTCATTGAGTGGTTTATTGTTTTTATTGTTGTTAATGTTAACAAAGCGTCTCATCGAGTGGACAATGACTACTTGAATGCAAAAGTATAAGAATGTGTTCCTTTGAATTTACACATTTGTGTTATATTGCGTGCGCAACAAAAATGCAAATAAAGCACTTTAAATAAAAAACGAATACAAGCTAAAATCAAATGTGAACGAAACGATGTAAAAATTACCAACGTTGAACTTTGTTTTGCAAGCAAAGATTGAATGTAAGTTTTAGCGTATGAATAAATCAAGAAAAATAGTGATTTTGCAGTTCCCTGGTGTAGAGTAGAGTTAAAGTTAGAGTAGAGTTACATTTCGGTTAAAGTAGTGTACAATTAGAGCATTCTAATATCTAGTTACTTCTCCTAAAATGTTGATTGGTGCATTATGAAAAAAGATACATACAATTTTTTATGTACAAAAGTTCATATTTGAAAATTTTGTCTAACTGAAAATAAAAGTTTTTTATGAATATAAAATTTTTCTCTATTTTTCTGAATTTAGCTTTTCTATTTTTTTTTATATCATTCTGTTACATAAATGTTTGATATGTAATAAAAATTAAAACGGATTTTATATTACAACATTTTGTTATAATATTGTCTAAACACATACACACAATATTCGTTCTCATACATATGTAAAAGTTTGTAGGTATATTACTTCAACAAGGTATATTTTAAAATTTCTACATACATACATATGTATTTTGTATACATACGTAAAGTATCCCTGTAGTTCATGTGGCTGTCTCCGAGCTGGTTATAATACTAGCCCCTTTATGACACAACCGGTCCGAATGCTAGCCATATGACTGGCCACTTTAACAAGAGGATGTCCTACGAGGGGGTAAATTGTCACTAAGAGACCACAAAAAGATAGTTCATAAGCCGGTTCTTCTTGGCTTACCCTTAACTGTCTCCTTATACCAACCATAAATCTGCTTTTCTGATTGTGTTGTTATACGTTCTGTTTCTCTCTCTCTCTTTCTCTCTCATAAAATGAACAAAATGCTCAATGACATACATTTTTCACTATCCACCATCTGCGACACAAAAAGACAGCTAAGTGCCAACACAAACTGACAGTAAAATTTTCTACAGTTTTAGAACCAGTCTTCCGAGTATAGGATCAATGTGGATAGTTTTATAACCAGTCTACTGCGTATAGTACTGCCACTTTTGGGGTAAATTGTCACGAAGAAACTACAGGGATATACAAATTTTAGATATATGTTTTTAATGTACTTGTATATTTTCACTTACATACACACTATTAGAATAAAAGACTTGTATGTGTATAAGAATATTTTTTTAAATTCTTGGTCACGGAAGTGAACTATAAAAGTGTTTGAGAAGGGTTCGAGCGGAGTTTGAGCTTAAAATAAGTAAAGCATAGTAAGTGTAGGGTTCAAGTTGAAAGGGAATAGAGTTATGGTAGAGGCAGATTTGAGTTAAATCAGAACTAGGGTAGAATTCTACTTTTTTTAATCTTAAACTACAGTTAATATAGAGTTATAGTTGAGTCAGTGTGAAGTTGTGGTAGGGTTTGCGCGACTTTAAAGTAAAGTAATGTAAGAAATGGAAACAAATCAAACTCTTTGCCAAAAATATAAGCGAATGGAGAGAATTTGTTAACGCCCTATGTTCTTCGTAAACTTTTTATTTAAATATAATTAATATTTAGATAAATAAAGGACATGTATATAAATGTGAGACAAGATAGTTTTATTTTATAGAGAAGGTAGAGTAGAGTTAGCGTAAGGGTTATAATTTACTTTTAATACTTATCACTACAGGTAGAAAGGGTCTAATTAAGTTTGTTATTCCGTTTGTAATTTCTACAATCTTGAGTAGCGAAGTTGATTTATCAATGTCCGTCTGTCCGTGTATATGTTGAAATGGGTTTTCCAAAGACCCCAGAAAGGTTGATATACATTTTTTTCACATATCCTCCGTTAAAATTTGTTATTAAAATTCAGCTAGATCGGTCCATAAATGACTGAGATAAGAGCAACAAACAACGAATGCCTCTTATTTCACCCATAAATTCCTTGCTGTTGTTGTTCTTTTATTTGTTTTTTTTTTAATCGATTCATTACCGTAAAAAAAAGCTTAAGCGACAAAAACAAAATTTTAGAGGAGAAGAGAATTTTGTATGAAGGTTGTTTTTGCTATAAAATCGTAACAGTACCTTATGTGACCATGATATTTAAGGAGATGATGCAAGTGTTGCCAAAAAGTCAATTATCAAAAAAAAAACGAAAATTGAAAATAATGTCGCTTAAGCTTTTTTTTGCAGTATGGGCTCTATTTATCTGATGAACGGCAAAAGCCACAGTTTACAAATTAGGTACAAGGATTTTGATTATCCATATAGAACATCCGTCAAATTGTGGGCGGGATTGGAGAAGTAGGCGCGACATTTCCCATACAAAGACATTATAGATTTATGTATATCAGAAGAACGGCAAGGGCCAAAGTTACCAAATTAGGTACAAACATAGTAATCAATACACAACATCCGACACAATCTGGGCGGGAGTGAAAAAGTGGGCATGGCACAACATAGTTTTATTTATACCTAAAGAATGGTAAGACAAAAATTTTCCTAATTTGGTACACATGGCTGTGTTATTAATACACAACCTCTCAAAAAATATGGGCGGTAATGTAGAAGTGGGCTTGATACCTCACGTTCAAAGACGTTATTGATTTCTGTGTATCTGGAGAACCGCAAGAGCTAAAGTTTCCAAATAAGGTACAAGCTGCTTGGTTATGAAAACAACATCCGGCTAAATGTACGCGGGATTTAAGAAGTGGGCGAGACATCTTTATATATAAAAATGAAAAATGTTTGTATGTTTGTTTGTTTGTTTGTTTGTTTGTTTGTATGTTGGCTTATAGACTCCTAAACTACTGAACCGATTTTCCTGAAATTTTTACAGTAACATCATGTGAGCTCTAAAAATAACATAGGCTACTTATTTTTTCGATAGGAGCAGGGGAATTGGTACCCCCATTGGATGCCAATATAAAATATCGCATATCTTAAGAGTTTTTCACGCATTTTGTTGAACTTTTGGTAGTAGGATCTTCTGAGCCCCAAAATTTAAATAAAGTAGCAGCGAAGGAAGTGGTTTCCCCCATAGGACGCCAAATTTTAACATCGCATATCTTAAGAACTGTTATAGTGAGAATGTTCAAATTTTGTAGAAGTCATTCTTATGGTATACTACACTATTGAAAATAAAAATAAAGCGGGTAGGCGCTGGGGGAGAAATACCTCTCATAGGATGCATATATTAAATATCGCTCAACTGAAGAACTATTAAAAGGAGAGTCATCAAACGTGGTTAAAGCTACTACTATGACAAACTTTAAATTTCAGTTTAGTAATGGGCGGGGTAGACAGAGGAGGAGCAGTTCCCCTCATAGATAGAAATATTAAAAGGAGCCGCTGCACGTATTTTGTTGAACTTTTAGTAGTAGAACCCTCTGAGCCCCAAAGTTGAAATAAAATAGCAGCGGGGGAAGTGTTACCCCCCATAGGACGCCAATGTTTAATATCGGATATCTTAAAAACTGTTTTAGTGAGAAAGTTCAAACTTTGTAGAAGTCACTCTTATGGTATACTTCACTTTTGAAAATAAAAATAAAGCGGGTAGGCGCTGGGGGGAAATACCTTCCATAGGATGCATATATTAAATATCTCTCAACCGATAAAGTGGTTAAAGCAGTGTAGCGAAGCGCACCGGGTTAAGCTAGTTTCTTATAAAAATACTTTATTTTTTTAATATCTGCAGAACGGCAAGAGCAAATTACTAATATACAACATCTGACAAAATATGGGTGGGATTGCAGAAAATGGGCTTGGCACAAAATTGTTTTATTTATATCTTAAGAATGGTATAAATATTAACTTTCTGTTCTTATCGCACCATGGTGAAGGGCTTATAAGATTCGTCAAAGCCGAATATAGCAGTCTTCTTGTTTAATATATTTTTTTTTTTTTAATTTAATTAACTTTAATATGTATTTGACATTTTAAGAAATATCACGTATATTTGCTCTTTGTTAATATGATGTTGTGAAAATGGGTTTAAATACAATTCTGTGGCATTTTGACAAAACCTCTTAAGTCGAGATAAGACAGCAAAAAAAAGATTTAAAATAAACTCGGCGAAAAAATCATTTTTATCAAATAATTAAAAAAACTGAAATTAAAGAAAAAAATTTTAAAATCGTAAACAAAAATGTTTTTTGAAGGAAAATTCGTATAATTAACAGCATTATTTTCAACTTTTTGAACTTGACTTAAGATGTTTTGTCAAAAGGCCAAAGAATTTCATAACCATGTAATTTTGTGCATGTTGATGTACTTATATTTTAACATGTGTATGTATTTGTATGTTTAACACAATAAAGGACTCCTTTTAACATATTAATTATAACATGTGTAACTGTTTTTAGTTCATTGTATCCGTACACTGTTATTAACCTTTTTTTATTACAGCGACTTTAGTTTTTAACCTAATTAATGTTTTTTTTTGTACAAAAGATGTAAATGTTAATTTGTGAACTAAGTGTTTGCATACACAAACTTTTGTTGTGTTCCTTTTTTTTTACAAATATTTAACTTTTTTTGAGTTAAGCCGCAAATATTCTATTTTGAGTTTTATTAAGGCCAGTTTAATGAGAGTTTTAAAATAACGCGGTTAAGTTAACTGGGGTGTGGGTTAGAAGAGACATAAACGGGCTTTTAAAAAGACTTCAAATGTGTTTTGATTTTTTAGGTTAGTACGGTTTTGATATTTGAAATTGCTTTTTTCCCCTCTTAGACAACAGGGCTTATTATCTGTGAAAAGATAAAAAGTTGAAACGTTAATACAGCGGTCCCGTTCCTTCAAACAAAGCAATTCAGAATTTCAAAAACTTTAATTCACTTTTGTACCCAACTGTTTAGCCTTTTGTTTAATGAGTTTAACCCCACATATCCTTCATAAGCACATTTATCATCTTTTATTATGATATTAAATTTAAATTAGCCATTTATATGGTGTTAATTAAGTTTAAATAGTTGCAGTTTATATTTCAATATTTATTTGGTTTCCTGTTTTAATTAAACATATCTCGTTTATTAATTTTTCCCTAGACCGCAACTTCATTTGGTTGAATTGTCTTTTAATTTCCTGGCCGAATGAGTTGTTGCAAAATCAAAAATTTTCTAGGAAATTTTGTAAAATTAAATCATGTTAATTGTGCAGCAGGCAATAAGTTTAAGTAATTGTATTCTTGGAAATTAACTTCCAAGAATATCGTTTTTGAATTTAATTCAATCCAATAATGGAAGTGTTATTTTAATAGATTTTTAATAAATTTATTAAGAAAATTTAATTTAATTAAATTTCAAGAACATATAAGAAAAGATGTATGTACTTATTTTTTTTAAAAGAAGTAACAAAAAGTTATATTAATTCTTCATTTAAATCAGATGTTTGGCTATTAAAAAATAATTTTAATTTGTGTATACATATATTTTTTAAGAAAAACATAAAAATAATTTTTTATTTATTCCCCTTTTTTTCTTTCAGCACGATGACCCACAGTTTAATGACTCTGGACATATCGGGCAATAAAATGCAACAAATACCTTACGAGGCGTTACAAAAACTACACTCATTGACAAGGCTGGTGGCCCAAAGGTAAGTTGAACTACAAATCGTTATAAAACAAGTTAAACTGATATATCCTGCTGTGCTTAATCTTATATATTCTTTACTTATGTATTGATAAACAAATTGCTTCGTAGCTTATTTGGTATGACCGCTATGTTGCCAAAATCCTTATATCGAGAGCATTGAGTGCCTCTGTAGGATAGCTGGTAGTGAGCTAGTCCATTAGAGCCGGGGTTGCGGGTTCGATTCCTGCCAGAGACTGTGGTTTCTTTCCTGCAGACAAGCGAAGAGCTTCGCGGGATTAGCTTAGGAAATTTATAAAAATATATTTGTATTTCGCTAATTTTCGTTGATAAAACACGACAAATCTCATACATATAGAATATTTGAGCTCAAAAATTAGTATGGACCCTATCGTTTCAAAACCCTCAATTCTGCAAGACATTTGCATGGGGGCCCGGTAAAATAATGGATCGATTTCGCTTATTTTCAATATTAAATACTCCTTATACTAAAGAAATAGTTAAGCCAAATTTGGTCCAGTTTTGTGCCGAAACCATTATTTTTTTGTCTATAACTCGACGATTTTCAAACTGCTTTTGATAATTTTTTCTACCAGTATTAAATTTACTGAAGGTGCAAGTAGATAATAAGAAGCCTTAAAAATTTTAAGTTTTGTGATTAAAACTTAGATATTTATGGTTAAAAAAATACGCGGCTTTTTCACATACATATCTGTCATTTGTCGACCAAACTGACTGAGTTTAAATAACAAACTATTCCGGACTATATGCGATATAAGCCTACCCAGCGGGAAAATGGAATTAATAGGAATCGAAACAGTAATACATATCTTGTATAATATTTGATTCCCGAATTCATCATTCTTAACACAGACCATGTCCTAGGATTGTAATGAATTATTTTAATGTAAACTGGGAATGACTCAAATAATTCAAAAAAAAAAATAATTGTCACGAACAGAAGAAAAAACAAGAAACATTTTTACGAACAGAAACAATACATTCCTTGTTCTGCAAATGTGAGAATATACGTGGTAATCAAATCGTAATTATTGTGTCAATAAAATTACCTTCTCGATTCCCATGAATGCATTATTATTCTTTCGTTAATAATACATTATTTTTTTAGTTATTTATGTAATCAATTCCGTATTTTCCCGCTGGGTATTTAATGATTGAAATCTGTTGATGAGGGAGGAAAGCAACAAGGAGAAAGCAACAAAGTGTTCAATTCAAACAACCGAGTTGATTATTTCAATTAAACTTATAATTAAAATTAAGCTTAAAATCAAGTTAAATTTTAATTGAAAAAAAATATTTTTTTTTAATTCAGTCAATTAAGAACGTAATCAAATTTATTTTAAAATTCAAAAATCACTATTAATTGAAATAAAACTGCCAATAATTTTTTCTGTGCATTTACGGTAACTGCTTTGCCGACCTCATTTTCGAAGACGGTTTTCAACAATTACTGGTGGATTCTCATTTGCCGAAATGCGGCAATTTTACGTGTTAACGAATACACTAACAGCCATACCTAAACAAGAGCGGAAAGCGTTTTCTAGCTGTCAAAAATTCTCATGCCCATACAATTTTTATGAAGCATCCCTAAATAGCGCGGCGTCAACGCTTTACAATTGGAAAATCCAATTTTGACAGCGCGTTTAATCGTGAAGTTGGCCGCTATTGTTAATAAATAATGGCAATTTAGATATTTTTTGTCAATCTAGCGGTTCTTTCTCTTCTTTTAATTTCTGTTATGTCGGTTTTATTAAACAAGAAAGTAAACACTACTGTTTGTGGCACAGCGTTGACGCTCTTGTTTAGGTATAGCATATCAACGTAAAAGCTAATCAGAAGAAAACGTTCCGCCTTCCACTCTTGTTAAGGTACGGCTGTAAGGTTATAGTGTGTGTCACGAAGTCCATTAATCTTATCGCGCTGCTTAAACACTGAAAAAAAGAAATGCCAAATTCAGTTGTTCAAAAAACATGACGTTAAGATGTGACCAGTGTTGCCACTTTGTGGGCAATTACCCGAATTTGGTATAATTTTGACTGTCGTTGGTAGAGCGTGGGTAATTTCTCTAAGGTGTAATTCAGGTGGTATTTCCCTCAACAATAAATTTCAGTGTATTTATCAAATTTGAAAAATTGGGAATTTAGCACGTCATACTTTAGATACCCAAATAAAATCAAGATTCGATTTCAGTGATGACATCTATTTCTTTTTAAATACTGTTGATAAAAATGCACAGTCTTCTAAACCAAAGTCTCGGTTACTTCTTAATACAAGATTTCAATCATTAAATATATATTTTCATAAGTTTGGTAATGAATGTCGCAAGATGGACCCTTAGAATTGGATAATGATGCCTATTATAGTGATTTAGAACCTGAAGTTTATTGAAAAAAGTTATTCAAACTACAAACTAGCCTGGGGGTAGAAATGTTTCCGAAATTCCAACACATAATTTATTTTGTTTTTGTCTGGAAACTTTCAAATGCTTTAGTTTGACGAATATTTAACGCCCTAAACAGTTGTAAAACTAAATTACGAAAGGGACAGTTGTATAGAACCCTGTAGGAGTTTTGTTAACTAAATATTGTATAAAGAGTATTTTTTAATTTGAAATTTGAAATGGTAGAAAACACAAATCAAATAAATTTTAATCGCTGATTAATACACGGCATTACCATTTGAAACTGATTTAAAACAAATAGGCCGCGCCTGTCCTTAACGAAACGGATTGCAGATGTCCAATTTTGATCCTCTTTTCGACCATTGCTGGCTGCATGTCACGAATAAAATGAACAATGTTGGCCTCCAAGACGTCAATTGTTGCTGGTTTATCAGCATAAACCAGTGACGTCATAGGCCTACGGAAAACAATCAAGTGATGTCACATCGCACGGCTTGGAAGTCTAATTGACAGTTTATTTTCTCTAAATCAACACATCGCCTTTATTTATGAAAAAAAAAGTTGCGTTATTTAAATCATTTTCAAAGTAAATTTGTTGTTGTTCAAGCATGAATCTACCTACCAATGATGATGTGCCTGAGTAAAAAGTGAGAGCAATATGACAGTTCGTTTGACAGCTAACCTTTCGGGCTTAAAAATCACCCATTATAAAGGAATGGCAATGAGCATTTTGAACCTTCCCTAGATATATGCAACCAAATGTTTAAGTTAAACTCGTTATTTTAGGAGTTTCATTTACTGGTTTTAAGTCTTTAATGTTATTTAATTTAATATTAATTTATTTTAAATAACAATTAGAATGTAAAAAGTTTGAGTAATACTTATCTTCTTTGTAAATGTCTTTTATTCAATGAAACTTCAATTTTATATCAGGTGTAATTTCTTTTAAATCGGGTAATTTTGCTTCATCTCAAGTGTAATTTTGAAAATTGCTGGTGGTAACAGTGGATGTGACTCACAAATAACATCTTGCATTATAATTTATTTAATTATGGTTGGAGCACCCTTTACAAAATGTAGGCAAGTTAAAAAATATTCTAGACATAGCCCTGATTGTAATTCATCTAAATGTTTAGCAAGCAAAAACCCTGTTAAGTACGCATAGTATTTCAAAAACATTTTATGTTCTTATTAAACAAATTTTTGACAAACAATTCTATCGTCTGTTTTCTTTTTAAATCAAATGTTAAATTTTTTTAAGAAAGGGTATTCTTCAATCTGAATTTTTCCCTCTCGGATGAAAAACTTAAAAATAAATGAAAAGGTATAAAATAAAGAATTGATTCATATAAGTCATATCTTGAAAGTAGAAAATGTTGTTATTGTATTATATTTTTTTAAATTGCATATGTATATATGTATGTATGTATATCTTTGCCATTTGCGTAGGTGTCACAATATTACCATTAATAACAATGCAGTGGAAGTTATCCAACGACATAAAAAAAAGCTGAACTTGGTCGAATGGAAAAATTCATAAAGAAAGACAGCGGTTGTTCTACAAAAAAATTGTATGCAGAAAACTAGCTGAGGATGGTAGGTCTGCAAACGCTTTTCGAAAATTCAAAGTAATATCGGATTATTTAAGAATTAAGGGTATTACGGTGTGATTAACCCTCAAGTGAACACCAGGTTTTCCAGTTTTTTCTAATATAATTATTAAATATATTAGAACGAAACTTTATGTTTTGCTCAATCAAAGTGTTTTTTACAAGAAACTGAGAAAAAAGTGTAAATTTAAACGCCGTGGGCGTGGCAATCGGCCTAATAAAAATTTTGTGCATATTGTATCCACCAGAGCCTGGCCTGGCCCTGGCATATTATGAACTGCAGTAAATAAAATCAAAATGAATCGTTTCAAAAAGCATACGCAACACATAAGAGTTCTTTCTTTACTTTTTTTCGAAGAAATATTCTATTTCCCAACAAAATGTTCCTGTAGTCCCAGCTAGTGATGGGAAACTATCGATAGTCTTAAACTATCGATAATACCGATAGGAAAAATATCAATATCGATATTATTATTATTTAAAATACAGCTATGAAGACTAGAGTCGACCATCAATGAAGGGAAAATTTAAAAAGTTATCTGTTTCATAAAGGAAACCAGTTCATATGGTCCCCATAAGAAAATTTTATTTTCTCGAAAACCAACTCTAGAACAGACGGACGGACAGCCAGACGAATATGAAGCACAGAGTATACAGAGGCGTCACGAGACAGAAAATATTGTATTTTTTTCTGTCTTTTTCTTCGAAAGCTGTCCTTTTTGCGTTTTTTGTTTTGATTATGCAATTTGTGTGGATAGTAGCGGCCTGTTTTTACGCATTGTCACTCCACTAACAAAAAACTTTTTCTTTCTCTTTCTTCGAAAGCTGCCCTCGCAAATGATTTAGGCATTTTTCATACGTCACTTTTTTCATCTCTGTATACTTTGTGATATGAAGTCTAACATTAAAAAAACGGAATTGGATTGGATTACATCCTAATTGGTTCCGCTTTTTAATCTTGGACTTCATGTCTGTCTGGCTGTCCGCCCGTCTGTTATAGAGTCGGTTTTCGAGAAAATTAAATTTTGCGTATGGGGACCAAATGCAGGGTTGGAGATAGAGGATAAGTTTGTTCAAGAGAAATATTGGGAATGCAAAAATAATAGGGGTTGCTCATACATTTTACATCTCTACGGGTTACTCCTCAGTAGTTACGGGCGTTTATCTCTCGATTAAGCCCGAATTTCATTCTCACAGATTTCAATGTGCGTGTGGCACGGCAATTTTCAACCGATCGAGCTCTTATTTTAACCAAATTTGGAAAATCGAAAAAAAAATAATTTTGGACCACTCTAATGAAGACATGTTACAGCTGCTATACACACACAGTTTTTTGCCGCAAGATTTTACTTGCTTTTATTAATTCGCGCAGAATTACAGCAATGAATACAAACAAAAAGAAAGGTATGTGGTAATGATTGCTTAGCTGTGCTTTTTTACTACTAACTTAAGTCCTTTTTGACGAAATTTGTATATGTTAAATGTCAAATAGTTTAATGATGTTGTAAAAAAAACAAATAAAAATGCAATTGCAATTGCGAGCATATGATAAAACAATGAACGACCATTAGAGGAACAGTCCGCTAGACTGATTACCTTTTGGGTTGAGAATCAAATCCAATTTAGAACATTATCTAAAGGTACAATGAAATATCGTATAGTCCCTGTTACTTTGGTTTCTTCAGAAAGGTGCTTATAAGCATCACCATTTTTAAAAACAGTCATCTAAAATAAAGTGGATACATACATACGTCTCATACGTTCAATAAAGTGATAAAAACAACGAACTGTAGCCTGATAAAAAACTAGTTAAAGTTTTCCTACTTAAGGACAAACATTCAGTCGATTGTAATACCGATAGTGAAATCTGAACTATCGATAAATATCGATGGTAGAAAATATCGATAGAATCCCAGCACTAGTCACAGCCAGGCCCAGGTGTTCGTTAGTGTGAGTTTTTCTATAGCCACAAAAAGCTCCATATAAAATACAATGAGTCCCAGCCAGGCCCTGGGGTTCGTTTGCGTAAAATCATTTTGGTGTTTGCTTAAGGGTTAAGTAATAAGTTTTACGAAGTCAATGCGGATTTGAGAAAAAACTAAAGAAGAAAATGGAAGATTTTCCACTAACGTTTCAATTAAAAATACGTATTTTTTTTATTCGTTCTTCTCATCGATTAACCGAATAATCGTTTGATCGAACGAACAAAAACAATTATCTGAATTATTCGAACAAAGTTTAAAGCCGAATACTTGACAACTCTAGTAAATTCGTACGTCAATGTCACACACGAACTATTCAGTTTTCAGTACTCTGCAGATAAAGTAACAAATATTAAGCTTGAATGATACTAGTTGCTATTTATTACTTCAGACTAGTTGCACATTTAATTTTTATTTTTTCATTCATGAACTATCGTTTTTAGCTTTGGGTTGTCATAGAAGTCCAACTAGTTTAAAACTAGTTGTTTTATTAAGGGTATATGTATGTAAGTATAGAAGTAATTTTAAATTTTACTTTCCCTCAATATTTGTTCATACTTTCTGCTTTACAAGCGAAAGCAGCAGCAGTAAAGAAAAACTTCATACATCAAAACCATCGTACACATTTAAAAATAAAAAACGTCTAAATAAAACAGATTTTTGTTTTGAGAATAGATTTAACTAAAAGCTTTAAATTAGCTTTATAATTGGTGGTTTTGTTCATTTTGATAAATTTTTTCGTTTTCAAAACAATTGCGTGTGGTATTTGCGGCCAACAAATCAAACGCCGATTTCAGCAAAACCTGATGCAATATTTGAATGCGTCTTATTTTAGAATGTTATGCACTCATGTCTCTTAAAATTGATTTTGATTTAACCCAAAAATGATTTAAAGGTTTTTTAATTCAGTTCTAATCACTGTCGCACGTGACGTAAAATATTTTCTGTTCCTTTTTTTTTTAATGAAAATTGAATTTGATGAACTTTAGCCTAATTGAAATATTAAAAATTTGGATTGAAAACTATATCGTCGCAGGAATTAAATAACGCTGTAACTGACAAATAATCGAAAATACGTTTTTTTGCATCATTTTTATCAGAAAAAAATACTGCGTCGATTGGTCCCGGTCCTATATTTGTATGATGAAAAAAATGCACTTACGCAAAAAAAAAATTAAAAAAATCTTTGCTGTAAGCCGCAGAATCACCGGGAACAATAAACTTGAAAGGAAATGTTTAGAGCCAATATAAAAAGCGAGAAAAAATAAAAATACGTTTTTAAAATCATGCATTTTTTTCTACTTTCTTTCATATAAGTTTTTTGGCTCTGGTGAACATTTTATGTTTTGTCAGTTACAGCGTTCTTTTATTCCTGCGACGATATATAGTTCAACCAAATAACCACAATACTAATAAAAATGTTTTTAAATTAACAGAAGAATACAATGTACTAATTTGCTTGGTCACCGAATTTAGACCAATTGACAATTTTTGTAAAAATAAATCTACGTATGGACATATGTGCATATGTATATGTGATTCTTCCTTCAAATTAGGGCTACAAAAATTTAAGGGAAAAAACTAATGGCCTTTCATAAACTTATACTTTTATTCGCTAATTTTGAAATTTTTATTTTGACAGTTACGATGTCGCACGTGACCAACTTTATATAAGTACAAAGATCACTAATTTTCTTATTTTTGAGTAAGGTTTTTTTATTTTAAATTAAAAAAAAAAAAACTCAGTTTGTTCTCAATATTTGATGAGCTTTCTGCATTTACCTTAGACGCACTGATAGTAAATGTTGTTTTTCAATGTCGCACATGACATCAAAATATGAGATAATACAAAGAAAAAAATTACAGTTATTTGCAATCGCATAGTTTGTTATGCATTCTTTTTTTGACTCTTTAGCTTCGTACAGACGATAGTCAGATCTTACAATATTGGTAAGCAGCGTTGCTTAAATTGCATTAAAATTGGCTAAAATGTCTTACAACTGTGTGAACATTATAAGCTCATTTGTATTTGCAGAAGCGCAAAATTAATGCATCTGACAATGAACCATTGTCAGAAAAATATTTCTGTTGGCAACGCCTGCTTACAATATTGTAAGATCTGACCATCGTCTGTACGAAGCTTTTGTTTCATCGGCATCGTCGGACCTTGTTTCTGTCAAAATAAGCAATGGCCTGCCGCGTCATGCCGCACATTGGTTGAAGTTCATATAACGAGCGGCTAAAAATAGAAGAAGTTGTCGAAGGACAATGAAACTTGGCACATAGGCATTTTTTGTTTGAATCAAGAAAAAATGGAAAAATCAAAATAATCCGCCAACTTTTACGCCCACCTCCCATACAACTTGTATTGAAAAAGTGGCACAACTCCCTTTAATTTGATTGTATCAACTCAATTTTCACTAAAATAAATAGTATAATTGTAGAATGGGCTCCTGAAAATATATACCTGATCCGCCCACTTTTACGCCCACCTCCCATACAACTTGTATTGAAAAAGTGGCATAACTCCCTTGATTTTGATTATATCAACTCAATTTTCACTAGAAATAAATACTTAAATTGTACAATGAGCTCCTGAAAATACATATCGGATCAGCCCACTTTTACGCCCACTTCCCATACAACTTGTATTGAAAAAGTGGCATAACTCCCTTGATTTTGATTGTATCAACTCAATTTTCACTAAAAATAAATACTATAATTGTACAATGAGCTCCTGAAAATACATATCTGATCCGCCTACTTTTACGGCCACCTCCCATACAACTTGTATTGAAAAAGTGGCATTACTCCCTTGATTTTGATTGTATCAATTAAATTTTTAATAAAAATAAATATTATAATTGTATAATGGGCTCCTTTTTGCCATCTATCTCTGAACTTTGTAAAAACGTATTTTTTCAAAAATCTAGTAAAGACTTCAACATCCTCAGCAGTAATTTCTTCATTGTTATTTGCAATGACTTCGACAGTAATATCAATATCCATTTTGGTATCAATCAATATTTCGCAAATATTTAAATAAGAAATTGTTAAATTTTCCATAATTAATAAAATTAAATTGTGATATCACTTAATAATAGTACAACACTTATCACTGCACTTGCCAATTTAATGTAAATTAGTAAACAAGAATTAAAATGCAATTGAAGCTTATGCTTTTTTCAAGAATGAAATGTATAATTAACACTATTGACTAGTATGTAAATTACATTTTTTAATATTTTTAAACAGTTAAGAATTATGGCAACAACAACAAGCATGAACGAAAATTCATGTTTTGTTACTTTATCACTTTATAGTTTTTACTGTTTTTTTTTGGAAAAGTGCAAATATGTGCAGCTGAATTTTTTTTTAACTTTTAGCTGAGACTTCAAGCTGTAATTTGACATCATTCGTTAAACAGCGCTGCACAGCGCTAAAAAGTACAGCCTATTGAAGTTGATGAACATTGAAATTTTGATGTTGTTTATATTTTGTTCTACGAAATTTTTTATATGGCACTTTTTCCAACTTTTTTTAATGCAAATCTCATCTCTGACAATTGTCATTTACGAAAATATACAACAAAGTCAAATGATAAGTTTACTGTGATTGTACCAAAAGATTGAATATACAGTACATTTGTATGCTATTTTAAACAAGCGAACATATATGAACTTCCAGCGTGTCTATCCAAACAAATAATAAATATATCAGCCTAATATTACGGAATCATAATATTCAGATATCCGCCAACAAAATACCAAAAAATTATCCAAATCGGCGAGCATGAAAAAAATGAATTTTGGCCACTCTTCAACCAATGTGTGCCGTTGTGGCGAATGACAAGCGCAATCGAGCAATGCTGACTAATTTCAACGACATTTGCTTCCAACAACACTTCCCCACAACCGATTTATTGCCAAATCAATTCGGTGACAATTTGATATTCAGAAGTGATCCTGTATATAACCTCTTTGTTCGTTAGACTTAGACCCTTTGGATTAATTTTTAAGGGGCTACACTAAGTCATTGGTTTATGCCGACAAACTAGAAACTATTGAAGCAATGGAAGGCAATATTCATGCCACCATAGACGCCATGCGGCCATATTAATTAGAAAAAAGTATTCAAAAATTTAACTGATCGAATGGACCATTAAATCGTAGCCGTGGCGGACATATGCCAGAACTCATGTTTAAAAAATAGATGACATTGAATTTCCTACCCGATTATAATAAGACCAATTTCATTTCAACAATATTTCTGTCTTGTATTGTCATTTTAATTTCTTATGCAGCTAAAAAAACAGCCTTTCCAAAGCAAATTTTAAACAGATTTTGAAACAAAATCATAGAAACCTGTTTTGTACGTGTTTTAAAGACAATTTATATTGTCTTATTGTTATACCTTATTTTTATTAATGTCTCATGTTTCATTACTTAAAATTAGAAAGGAAAGAAAGAAATATTAAAAGCCGCCTACAAACGGGGTTTTTCGTATTTGAGACCGAGAAATAAAACAACACATATCTTTAATATGTATGTAAAGTATTTACATTCAACAAAGATCGTCTTATTCAAATATTATCAATTTTCATCTGTAGCTGTTCTTTGCTTTTGGCGAAGGTTTTTTAATCAATGCAGATAAGAAATATATCATTAAAAAAACACAGTTTGGAATATGCAATATATTTCAATTTGACCTTACCAACATTGATTCTTTTCTATTTATTTCAGAAATCACATTACTTCCTTGGATGTCAATTGGGAGGCTCAATACGATACCCTACGTTCCTTACATTTAGCAGGCAATGATATAACAGAAGTCTCGCCCTCTTCCCTACACGAAACTGCCAATAGCCTAAATCATCCTTCATCGGCTGCCATACAAACTATAACCCGCGATGAGAACCTAAAAGGATCACACATTACCTCTAATACCATACCCGGCATGGGTCATTTGGGTAACAGTCACCAAACAGGCAAACCGTTTAATCGTTTGCAAAAACTTCTTTGGTTAGATTTATCCAATAATAGAATTTATCATATATCGCCCAATTTCCTGCCCCGAAGTCTTATAACTATAGATTTATCGGGTAATTTACTGGCCTCATTCCCGCATCAACTCTTCGAGCACTTATACGAATTGCGTATTATTTCGTTAAGGGACAATCTATTGCACAGTGTTCAGAACAAAGAGCTGAGGCAAGTTCGCATGCATTTGGAGAAATTGGATATGGGCCAAAATTTGATAGAATCCTTGGAAACGGATTGCTTTCAAACCAATTACTCGGATGTACACATAAGGGCCTTAAATTTGGAAAAGAATTATTTAAAAGAGTTGCCCCGTGCAGTGTTCAAGGACATAGGCATTGTCCACTTGGTATTGGCCTTTAATGTAGTAGAACGTATTCACTTGCAGGCATTTGAAGGGATAGAGGATTCTCTGGAGTATTTAGATTTGGAAAGAAACTATTTAAACTCTGTGCCGGGAGCTTTAAGGAAACTAAATAGACTCAAATACTTGTATCTAACTTCCAATAATATTTGCCAACTTCAAAATTTACCAGAATATACGGAACATTTAAGGGTCCTGTCATTGTCCGGCAATAATTTTACCATGATTCCAGTGGTGGGGTTGAAGAATTATACCAATCTTTCTTATTTAAATATGGGCTACAACTCAATAACGGATATACCCGATGGAATCTTTGCAGTTGATGGCTGGGGTTCAAATTTGCAGACAATCTTGTTAAGGAATAATAAAATTACACATTTACATCTCGGTTCTTTTGCTGGTTTGGATCAGATACAGGAAATATCCTTAAGTTTTAATGATATCAACATACATCATCCCATGGTGTTTGAAAATGTTTCGAGATCTTTGAAAATTCTTGAACTTTCGTTTGCTGTTTTTCCAGCCAGAAGTATGGAGTCTATAGATCCTTTGGATGCCCTGTTTCCCTTGTCCCAGCTCATGTGGTTGGGTTTGGATAACAACAACTTAAAGACTTTGAACAACGAGTCATTTTCAAATATGAGAGAGCTTTCCTATATTAATTTAGGTTTCAATCAATTGAAATCCTTGCCAAAAGGTTTATTTATACCCGAGGTCCATTCTCATTTAGTGGAAATTGATTTGGGTTATAACTCCTTGGAAAGAATAGTCGCCAGAACTTTTAATAATTTGGGTGACTTGCAGACCTTAAATTTGCAGTCGAACAAGATCAAGGCCATTGAGAAGAATGCCTTTTACAATTTGGAGTTCTTAAGATACATTGATCTTTCTTTCAACAGAATTTCGAACATATCTCATCAAGCATTTACCATTTTACCAAATTTGGCTTCAATAGATCTAATGTTTAATAATTTGTGTTCTTTTTCCCTCAAATCTTTTCATTTCGTTTCCAACACTACAACTCCTCTAAAGCTGAATTTAACGTACAATAGAATAGCCTACTTTGAGGATCTTCTAACTTCCTACATGTATATATACCACCTGGATATGAGCAATAATTTGTTAACTCGGACCGATAGCTTTTCAAACTTGGCCAATACCTTAAGATTTCTTAATTTGGCCAACAATGAAGTACAATCATTGGCCAATCATGCCTTTGGAGATTTGGAGTTTCTAGAGATTCTAAATCTGTCAAACAATAATATAACTTCCTTAAGAAGAAGAAGCTTCCAGGGCTTAAACTCATTACAGGAACTGGATTTAAGTTTAAATAAATTGGATCAGCTTCAAGTGGAACAATTTTCAAATTTGAGAAAACTTAGAATACTAAAGATCAATTCCAATAAACTCAAAGCTTTACCACGCGAAGTCTTCATGAATACCCGTTTGGAATATTTGGATATTTCCGACAATCAGCTTACGGTATGGCCAGTGCCAGCTTTCTCGGATGTGGGTTTTACTCTGCGCAGCATACAAATGTCCTCCAATATGCTGGAGTATCTGGACTCCAGCATGTTCATCAACTCCCAGTTTTTATACGACATTAACTTAAGCAACAACAAAATCACAGTGCTGCCCGATAATACCTTTAGTTTCCTTAACAATCTTACCAATTTAGATTTGTCTGCCAATCCCTTGGTAACCACCAACCTGAAGGAAATCTTTTTGCATACTCCCAGGCTTAGACGATTGAAAATCTACAACATGGGTCTCTACGTATTACCTCAACTAAATCTACCTTTACTATCTTACTTGGATGTAAGTGGCAATTATCTGCAAGAACTTTCCTCCTTGCATGAAATGCGCCAACTCAGATTTGTTAACATTTCACACAATAAGATCGTCAATGCTTCCTGTGCCGTCGATCACCTGCCCAATTCAGTAAGGGTTCTAGATATGGCCCACAATCCCCTAAGAAGGATCTCTATACACGATATGGCCACCTTGAGGCACTTATCAGACTTAAACCTTTTAGATGTAAAAATCATAAATCCGTTAGCCTTCAGCAAGCTTAAATCTCTAAGAAAACTGCAACTTACCGCCCACTCTAACTTAGGAGATATAGTTTCACGCATACCCGGCCTTCAAGAACTGAGGCTACACTATCTGGACACCAATATAGGTTCCCAACTTTTCCAGAGACTGTCCAACAATACCAAACTCCAACTAGTAGAAATGTATGGTGCTAATGTTCAAACCATATCTTCCGATGCTTTAGAGGGCTTGGCGCGAAACCAGAAACTCCAAGTGAAAATTACAAACACAAAAATTTCCGACCTGCCTCCAGGCATTTTTTACACTTTAAGATCAGTGCCTAATTTATCTATAGATATATCGCATAATAAAATTAACGCTTTGGCGGCGGATAGTTTTTATCCCAATAAAACATTTTGGGATACGGTGGGAACACGCAGCATTATGGGCGGCTTGGACACATCACACAATCCCTTAGAGTGTGAGTGTGGTTTGGTGTGGTTCGGTCATTGGCTGAGACGATGGCTTAGAGAAACAGCACAAATTAAGGTCATACAAAAGGATGACATGAAGAAAATGGTGCAGGTAAGTGAAAAATTAAGAAGTTTTGGCATTTACATAAGTTAACTTTAGCAGGAAATATTATTTTTAAAATTTTTTTAAAATTAATTTCATAAAAAGAAATCCTGCAAAAACGTTTTTTTTTTTTTTGAAAAATTCCAATTGAAATGTTTCTAAAGAGTTTCAGAAATTTTTTTCAGATTTATTAGTAACATTTTTCTTTTAAAGACAACAATTAGAAAAAAATCCAATAAATAAAAAAAAATGTTTAACAAAATATTATTAAAAGGTTTTTGTCCCTTAATCATTAAACCATTTCTTTAGTTCTGGTAAAAGTTCTAGTTTAGATTTAAATTCTGCATCAAGTTCCAGTTAAGGTTCAGATTTTTATTAGGTATTGGTTCAGAGTTAATTTCCAGTTTTTTCAGGTCCGGTTTTTGGTAGTAGTTCCAGTTTAGGTTCTTATTATGAAATATGTTAACTTTGGCTCAGGTTACTATAACCTGAACCAAAGGTTCTTGTTAAGGATAATTAAAAAATCGGGTTTGTGTTATGGTTTTATTTCAAGACTTGTTTAGGTTCTAGATAAGTTCTTGTCTCAGGTTCCATTTAAGGCGTTAATTTAGAATTTGGGGCATATTCTGGTTTAGGTTGTATTTCAGTGTTAGTTCTAGTGCAGGGTTTTCTTAAGGATCTAAATAAAGTAAAAGTTTTATACTAAGCTTTATACTTCAAGGCAGATTTGACCTAAGCTTAAAGTTCAGGTCCTACTTCTGCTTTTGGTAATATCTCTATTTTAGGCTTCAGTTCAGGTTCTAGTTAAAATTTTATTTACGGTGAATAGGTTCTAGTTCAAATTTTCAGGTCTAGGTTTTTCTTAGATCGTAGATCAATTTCAATTACAAATTCTTGTGTAGGATTTAATTTAGACACTGGCTAGAGCTCAAACTTTTCGCGTCTTATTTTAAATTCTGACTTAGGCTCTCTATTTTCGTTTAGTTTTTTATTTAAATTTTAATTATAAGTCAGGTTATTCTGATGGTTCAGGTTCTAATCCATATTTTTTAAGAGTTTCAGCTTAAGTTCTAACTAAGACTTATAGTTCCCATTCAGGCTGTACTTTTGATCGTTGTTCATGTTCCATTGCAGGTTTGTTTTATTGTTATAGTTTGTGTTCTAGTTAATGTCTTGGTTAAGTTTGTTGTTGATGTTTTAGTCCAAATACTTATCCTATCTCTAATTTAACTTGACGTTTATTTAAAAGGTTCTGGTTAAAGTTATTATTAAGGTTATAATCCAGTGCCCATGTTTTGTAACTCTCGCGTCGAGAAACTTTTCGATTGAAATGTATGAAATGAAACAAAAATGCCATTCATTGAAATAAACAGCTGTTTTTCTCACTAAACTGTGTCTGTAACTTTTTTTTGGCGAGTACTAGCTGTCACGTAAGTAAATTACTCGCCAATTTACAGAAAAAGTGTGTCTGTTACATTTTTGTGAGAAAAGTTCCCGCTTTAAACTATCAAATAAACTCACGAAAACAAATGGGGCGAGAAAAAATTTTCGCACTAAAAAACGATAAAAAAATACAAAGAATATTAATATTTTCTTCTTGACACAGTTTTTCATTGTTTAATAATTTTTCTTTCAAAATTTTTATAAAATATACGAATTTTTCAAAGCTCGTTTGCAAAGAACAAATATTAAGTCGCACTTTGCATTATTTTGTAAAGCTCAGGGCTGTATTTTCGGCGCCAACGTTAAAAAATTAAAATTGAATATTTTGTGTTCACTGTAAATTTTGGTCGCCGTCAACGATATGTGTGACTGGCGTTCTCAACACCTTCAACGTCAGATCGGCTTCGAGTACAATGTTATGACATTTATAACGTAACGACGTAATCTGTTTTGATAGTTTTCGACACAGAATACTAACAGAACTGTAAAAAGTGACGTAAGAAAAGGCCCAAATAAGATGCAAGGGCAGCTTTCGAAGAAAGAGACAGAAAGTTTTTTTGGTAGTGAAGTGGCAAGGTGTAAAAGCAGGCCGCAACAATCAACACAAATGGCGTGATCAAAACAAAAATAACAAAACACAAACCACGTTAAACAAATGCAATAGTTCAACAAACGTTGATTTTTGTGCAAAAAAAATTTATTTAGTAATATTGTTTTATTTTATAATGTTACTTACTTACCTAAATATTATTTACTCGTGTTGTGGTGAACTTAAAAGTTAATTTTTACAACAGTTTTGCATTACATCTTAACTAAAAAAATTTGTGTACATTGTATTGCGGCATAGAAGATGATGAAAAGAGAAATGCAAAAGGGCAGCTTTCTTAGAAAGAGACAAGAAAAAACGCAAAATCTTCCCTGTCGTGACAGTTTTGTTAGTATTCTGTGGTTTTCGACATGAGTTACAGGCACACTTTTTTCTCACTTTTCGAGAAACGATGGAATGTTATGTTTCACATCTTTTCGACGCGAGAAGTTCTCATTAAAGTTACAGAATATGGGTACATAAACTATATAAGGTTTAAATTTTATTTATATTTCGCGTCTACACTGAAAAGAAACATTTCTCCATCCGTACTTAAATCAAGCCAAAAACGTACCGTAAGTTCGTATTTTCTTAAATTAAGTGCAGAATGCTTTATTCACATACGGATTATTCAAGTCCCCCTACTCATAATATCCGAGATCATGGCTGACTTAAACTTATATCAAATAGTCCTTTTTTTAAATTTCGTTTAAAATATAAGTTCAAAGAACGAGTAGTGCGCTCAGGTTCTACAAACAGGCAGTAAGTTTGTTTAATCCCAAATTCGTACTTGAAATAATCCGAAAGTGAGAGAACCAGAAAGAGAGAGAGAAAGAATATTATGATTTACTTACCCGTTACACATGTTTTTTGACTTTTGCTGTATTACCCTTTATGTTTACGGAAAAACTCTGAATTATAAGACACCAGCAGCATGTCCAAAATGGCTTTCGTAACCATTCAACTTTGAAAATTTTATGTCTTTAACTAATCTTAAGAAATAGAAATCGGGAATTTTTACTGTATGTTTTCTTTTGTAGTGTTGTTGCTTATACCACAAGCTTTTAAAAACATACGCCTATAGTATACAATGCTAGGAGATAATACAATTTAGTTCTGTGAGAATAATGCGCTCATTTTGAAATTTTTCTCTCACAGTGGAATGACCAACGAAAAGTTCTAGCGTTTTTTAATTGATTAAAGAATTTTATACTTATTTTAAAAAATTTCGAGATTGCTTTTCAAAAGAAATCCCTTTTTGGATTGATTTAAGTACTTTTAAGTGTAATTCGTACTTTAATTTTGCGACTCTTACTAAAAGCAAGTGGAAAGAACTTAAATTAAGTAGGAGTTTTTTCTTTCTATATGGCTCAGATTCTCGTTTAAACTTAAGCTTATGTTTTGGCATTAGTTCCATTTCACATTTTTCATCAATCTCTAGTTTCTTTACTAGTTGGGATACTTGTTTATATAATAAAAGAGTTTTTGTATTCGTTTCTTATTCAGGACCTAATTCAAGTTTTAGTTCCTCCAACAATATGGTAAAATTTGTTGTTGCCTCTTGTGCATTTTTTTTTTTTAGATTGCAAATAAGCCAGGTTAATACCTTTTCAAATGAATTTAAATAAAAAATTTCTTAATATGTACGTTATTAACGCTGAGTTTTTGAGATTTGAGTTAAACCAGCCATCCGCCATCACCAAGTTTGTGTACAAAATTTTAACGGAACAGTTTAGTTTTGTTTATGGCCATTTTCTCTATGTATCGACAAACTGCCTGTTACTTAATGTCAACATAAATTTATTGGACCGATAAACTGTCCGTTAACGATTTTGGGTTTCTCAATATACCGACAAAAACATTGTTTTCAGCTGGCAACGCCACTCAAAATACATGTAAAAGGAGTCAGCTGATTGAATTTATCTGTATGGCAAATAAAAGGAAAATAAATAATTGGTAGCTGAGTGCCGGTTAGCTTTGCGATAAAATCGAAGCAAATGAGACATTGAGAAAACTAAATTTCTTTAATGTGCAGTTTTTCGTTGGGAAAAAAGATAATTGCCTAATGAGAAAATGGCCATTAGAATGTTAAACTTGAATAAAGTAATAAAAAAATCACATTTTGCCGCAAAAAATCCGAGTTTTAGACTACTTTAAACTAAGTTTAAACTTAAATCACATCTCAAATACCCGGCCTAAGTGTTGCAAATACATGTAATTGCAATTACAAATTATAATCTAACTTAATTAACCGAGCAGAAGTAACTATGTCTGGGTTCACACTATGAAAGTTTTCTTTCAGAAAGTCTGAGTTTATTGGTGAGAAGGGAAGAGAACATGCTGTTTCTTTTTCCCCTCTCACCCATAAACTCAGACTTTCTGAAAGAAAACTTTCATAGTGTGATCCCAGACTAAAGCTGGAGGTCCATAACACGCGTTTTCGCTTCCACGCAGCGCATGCTTTTATAACCTTACTTGCGTTCTACGTTTCAAGTTACATGCAACGCTTTTTATGCAGCAGCAGCACAAGTAAAAATAAAATTTAATTTGTCAAAATCAGCTGATTTGTTCGAACGCTGCTTGTGACGCTTACAAAAGTAGAAAGTAAACCTACTTTTCGCCTCAAGGCATATACGCTTTTGTGCATGTAACTTACTACGTATAACAACACAGATTCTACTTTTTTGACAGCTGCGTATGCTGCGAAAAAGCGAGTAACGCGTGGTGTGGACCTCAAGCTTAAGACCATCAAATGAAAATGTAATTTATGTACTGTGGCAACATTGCAGTAGATACCGAATACTTTGAGTCGTTTAAAATGAGTAGTGGAAACGTCTTACTTTTGTTTATTTCTTTAATTAGAAGCAAATGTAAAATTTTTGTTCTTAATTCTTGCTTAAATTTTAAATTGCTTTTTTTTTTTTTTTGAATAATTTAATTTGACATAAAACTTTCATTGAAGTTAACAAATCTTCTGCAGAAAATATGTCAAATATGTTAAGTTACCATGAGGATAAACTTGCTGTTAGCTTATCACTCACTTTTTAGATTAATGTTAACTTATAATAACCAAAAACAATTTATCTGTTAGAAAGCATCCTAAAAATAACAATTTGTAAGTTGTAATTGTATGGTCGGTCCTTAATACTTTAAACTTAAGATATAAAATTATTATACTTTCAAACCATAATAACTGTATTCATAAAAGTATTTAAATTTAATAAAAATTTACAAACAAAATTATGTATGAAAATTTTGTTTTATAAAACGTTTGTTAAATATTAAAATCGTTTATGAATGCGGGAGTAACAGTTTTTATTTCCCAAAAAAAAAAAAAAAAAAAAACATTTATTTAATTAATTTAATGTAATTTTTTATTTTCTTTTCTTTTATTGACTTTTGTTAAAGCTTCCCTTAAGTTCAACAGATTTACGCGTAAGCGTTTTATATATAACTAATTTTTTTTTAAACTTTTGTTCTCAAAGTTACTAAAAAATTTTCTTTTCTGTTTTCTCTCATTGTTTTTCAGCGAGCCCGTGCCAATACCTGCCATGATCCCACCTCTGGCAAACAATTACCGATATTGGAAATCTTTCCCGAAGATCTACTTTGTCAGGCCAGTGCTTTAAGTAGTTCCAGTGAGAAACTCTTTCTTATTTCATTTGTGGTCATTGTAGTGCCACTTTTCGGTATGACACTTTGATAATCTTAAAAATTTTGGAAAAAAGCACCACAAACAAAGCTTTAAATAAAATGCAAAGAAGAAAGCTTTTACTTTTGATACTTGTGACTAAATTGTACATTACAACAGATATTATGAAAAACTAAAAAAAAAATAAATAACTTAAGATTTTAAACCAAAATTTGCAAAACAAATTTTCTCCCAGTGTATTTATTGTATAAATTTCGAAATATGTAATATAGAAAACAAATGCTACAAGTGTACAGTAAAAAGGTTATAATTTAAAATTTAATATTTAAAATAAACAAATAATTGTTAAAGTTTTATACCCCCATGAAAAAAATAAGTATAGTTACACTCAAAGAAATATTCTACTAAGTAATGTTATGCCATTTAAGGAATTTATTTCATAAGTAAGTAAATAACTATAAATAATAAACAAATAAATAATTAATTAAATTAAACAAAAAAAAAGATAGTGAAATATAAAAACAACCAAGAAAAAGGGCCACTGATTCCTAAAATACTTATTGTATTGTAAAACAATATATATAACTAAAAATACTTAAAATATAATAATTATAGTAAATTTAACTAAATAAATGATATAATTTAGTTACCATATTAAAAAACAAACTAGCCAAGTATAAAATAATTAGCAACAAAATTAAATTTGCAAGAAAAATATTTAACAACAACTAAAATATAAATTATAATAGGAAATAATTTTTTTTTAACAAATTATTAAGGACAATGTACAGCAAAATGTTTGGACAAGATGTTTTTTTCTTAAAAATAATTTTAAAAAGAAACGTTTAATAATAACACTACGTGACAATTTTTTGACCAAATGCATTTGACACCTAGTCTTTGTGAAAAATTTTCCGCTGAATCCAAATATGAAATCAGAATTGTCAAAAGTAGAACAGCTTTTGAGATTTTCCTAAATTACCGTTGTTTGTGTTATTAAAAAAGATGATGTGACTGATATGCAAATATCCAAAAAATAAGATTTTAGCCTATTTCAATACGAACATTTTGTGCCCAATAGGATCCAGATCGGTGCAAAAATGACAAAGTTACAGAAGATTAATTGAATTAACCCACAACAAATAAATATTCAAAGCTAAATTTTTATACCCTCCACCACAATAAGTTGTGAATAGGGTATATTAAGTTTGTTATTCCGTGTGAAACTTTTTTATTATTCATCTCAGACCCCATAAAGTATATATATTCTGGCTCCTTGAGTAATTCTAAGTCAATTTAGCCATGTCCGTCTGTCTGTCCGTCTGTTGAAAACACGCTCACTTTCGAACAACTCAAAAGAAATGAACAAACTTGGTGCCAAATTGCTTTTAGCTATCCTAAGCAGTTTGGGATTGAAATCCAGCAAAATCGGTTCAGTAAGACCAGAGCTATGAATCAAAATGTGGAACCACCACCTAAATAAATTGATAATTTTGTTACAAAAAATAACATTAATGCTGGAACAAAGCACGGAATGATATAAGATTATGCAAAAATTTGTTTTATTTGACTGGAAATCACGCTGTTAAATTTCGTGAAGATCCGTCCATAATTTACCCTAAGCCTCATATAAACACTACTCTCGGAAAACAGTTTAGTACGCCTAAAACCGTAAAAAATAAGAGCTAGCGTAATCAAATTTGGTACACCACAGTTTTTTAGGACTAGAAATAACACTGTGAAATTTCGTGATGATCGGTCCATAATTTACCTTAGGCCCCATATAAACCCTACTACCGGAAAAGAGTTAAGTACGCCTAAAACCGTTAAAAATAATGCAATCATAACAAATTTTGGCTCGTCACAGTCTTATAGGACTATAAATGATACTGTGAAATTTCGTGAAGATCGGGTTAAGCTAAGGCCCCATAGAAACCCTACTCCCGGAAAACAGTTTAGTAAACCTAAAACCATAATTAATAACGCTATCATAACAGAAATTGGTACGTCATAGTTTTAAAGGACTAGAAATGACGCTGTGAAATTTCGTGATGATCGGTCCGTAATTTACCCTAGGCCCCATATAAACCCTACTACCGGAAAACGGTTTAGTCGCCTAAAACCATAATTAATAACAAATCGTCAGAGTTTAAGGTAATAATAACAACATACAGATATTTATCCTTAAACATTCGAACTGTCGGTGGAGGGTATCAAAGATTCGGCACAGCCGAATATAGCACTCTAACTTGTTATTAACAAAAATTGCATGAAATGATTGAATTTCTATGTGTGTTAATTTACTAAATCTTTTGTAGCTTTGTCATTTTTTTACCAATCTATGTCTTGTTGGGCTCAAAATGTTCATTAGGGTGGCAGCTTAATTTCAACTTTGGATTTTCAACATCTCCCAGGTGGAATATTGTGCCACATGGTCTAAAACTGATGTGGAAAAAATTTCAGCCAAATCGGATAACTTTTACCCCTTCCCTTTGAGGTCAAAGTTCAAATGATAAAAAAAAAATCGAAAAAAAAATTTTTTGCTTGTATGGAATTTTTATACCCTCCACCACAATTAGTTGTGAAGAGGGTATATTCAGTTTGTCATTCCGTGTGAAACTTTTTTACTATTCATCTCAGACCCTATAAAGTATATATATTCTGGGTCCTTGAGTAATTTTAAGTCGATTTAGCCATGTCCGTCTGTCTGTCCATCTGTCCGTCTGTCCGTCTGTCCGTCTGTTGAAAACACGCTCACTTTCGAAAAACTCAAAAGAAATCAACAAAATTGGTGTCAAATTGCTTGTAGTTATCCTAAGCAGTTTGGGATTGAAATTCAGCAAAATCGGTGCAATAGGATCTGAGCTATGAATCAAAATGTGGAACCACCACCTAAAAAAAATTGATAATTTTGTTACAAAAACTAACATAAATGGTGGAAAAATGCACACAATGATATAAGATTTCGCAACAATTCGTTTTATTCAACTGGAAATTACGCTGTGAAATTTCGTGAAGATCCGTCAATAATTTACCCTAGGCCCCATATAAGCCCTACTCCCGGAAAACAGTATATTAAGCCTAAAACCCTAACTAACAATGCTATCATTACAAATTTTGGCAAGTCACAGTTACATAGGACTAGAAATTAAACTGTTAAGTTTCGTGAAGATCGGTCCATAATTTACCATAGGCCCCATATAAAACCTACTTCCGGAAAACAACTTAGTACGCCTAAAAACGTAAAAAATAATGCTATCATAACAAAATTTGGTACATCAAAGTTTTATTGGACAAGAAATAAAATTGTGTTATTTCGTGAAGATCGGTCCATAACTTACCCTGGGCCCCATATAAACCTTACTCCCGGAAAACAGTTTAGTACGCCTAAATCCGTAAAAAATATTGCTATCATAACAAAATTTGGTACATCAAAGTTTTATAGGACAAGAAATAAAACTTTGTAATTTCGTGAAGATCGCTCCATAATTTACCCTGGGCCCCATATAAACCCTACTCCCGGAAAACAGTTTAGTACGCCTAAAACCGTTAAAAATAACGCTAGCGTAACAAAATTTGGTACGTCAAAGTTTTATAGGACAAGAAATAAAACTGTGTAATTTCGTGACGATCGGTCCATAATTTACCTTGGGCTCCATAAAAACCCTACCACCGGAAAACAGTTTAGTACGCCTAAAACCGTAAAAAATAATGCAATCATAACAAATTTTGGCCCGTCACAGTTTTATAGGACTATAAATGATACTGTGAAATTTCGTGAAGATCGGTACATAATTTACCTTAGGCCCCATAGAAACCCTACTCCCGGAAAACAGTTCAGTACACCTAAAACCATAATTAATAATGCTATCATAACAGAAATTGGTACGTCACAGTTTTAAAGGACTAGAAATGACGCTGTGAAATTTCGTAATGATCGGTCCATAATTTACCCTAGGCCCCATATAAACCCTTCTACCGGAAAACAGTTTGGTTGCCTTAAACCATAATAAATAACAAATTGTCACAGTTTAAGATAATAATAACATCATACAGATATTACTCCTTAAACATTGGAACTGTCGGTGGAGGGTATCAAAGATTCGGCACAGCCGAATATAGCACTCTAACTTGTTTTTTTATCATTTGAACTTTGACCTCAAAGGGGCAGGGGTAAAAGTTATCCGATTTGGCTGAAATTTTTTCCACACTAATGTTCATATTAAAATAATCTAATGTCGCATGCAATAAAACATTAGGATTTTTAAATCATTGGTTTAATTTTGTTTAATTCTGACTTCATATTCGGATTCGGCGGACAATTTTACATAAAGATTAGCAGTCAGATTCATTTGGTCACGACTTTGTTGAAATTTTGTCACGTAGTGTAATTTTTAATAAATTGGTATAAATACAAGTATTTTTTTTTTTTTTATAGAAAATAATTTCATTAGTTTTTAATTAATTTGATTAACTTTTGAATAGATTTTTATTTAAGAAACAATTTCTTTATCATATTCTTGTTTTGGTTCTAGATTTTGTGTTAGTTCTGGCTCTAGATCTGATTGTAAACATACATTTTGTTTGCCGATTCCTACCTAATTTTCTAGTGGGTATTAAAATCCACTAGAAAATTACGACAGTAAAAAAAGAGTTAATTGCTGCAATTGACATTCTTATTTAAAGGTAGACATTGATTTACTTGTATTAAATAAAATTAGTAGCATTTTTTACTTTAGTTATCATACAGGTAAAATTAAGGTTTTTTCTATGTCCCCAAATGATGGAAAAAGGTGTTCCCAAAAAGAAAGCACAACCTGAGAAAAACAACAAATCACCACCTGTTCTAAATTATTTTAGGCGTCTCCTTTGCAATGTAAAACAATTTAAAGCGATTAGTAAAGGTGGTTTTAGACGATATGTTTTAAGTAGGGTACTTGGCAAATTTCATACTTAAAAATACAAACATGTCGTGTAAATGCAAAAAAAAAATAGATGTCAGTTTGAATTAACGGCGTAACATTTTCAATTAAAGCGTGTTCTAAAGGGTGTTTCAACCATAATACACGATGTTAATTGTGTGTCACACCTGAACTTCAGGTTTTTTTTTTTTGCCCAACTTAATTTGACATTTCTTTGTTTCAGTGTTTGACAAATTCAACCATTGAGAGGTTCACGATAGAGCAGCGATTTAAACCTGTTAAAGACTTTTACGTAATTGGGCGTTTAAATTAACTCTTAAGTAGACACCTAATTTGTGTGGCACAAACTGCCACCTGGGCCTGGCTCGGACCACTTGTATTTTGTATGGAGTCTTTTGTGGCTATAAAAAAAACTCACACTAACGAACCGGGGCCTGGCTGGGACAAGTTTTATATGTTTGGATTTTTATGGCTAAAGCAGAAACATTTTGTTGTCAAATAAATATTATTTTTAATAATTATGTATATGAAAAAAACTGGGAAAAATCAAGAAATGCAGGCCATGGTATACACTTAAGGGTTAACATGCATTTCGTGCACTTCGTGATTTTTTTTCGACTCGCTGTCGTGCCCAACAATTGAACATCTCACGAACATGACTGATGCGATATTTGAATAAAAATTTAAATGTACATGCTTACAAGGTTCAATTGACGCCACCACGGCACCATTTCGTCAATACGCCGAATGGTTGGTTAAACAGACAGAATTGAATACTGACTTTACAAAGAAAATCATCTTTCACCTTAGTGGATTCGTTAACAAGCAAACGAGAATCCACGAGTGATTGTAGAAAATCCGATGCATATTCTTCGAAAATAAGGTCGGCCAAGCAGTTGCCGTGAATGGAGTTCGCTATCGCGAGATGATAACGGACTTCTTGTGTTCAGAAATTGAGGATATAGACCTAGAAGATATGTGGTTCCAAAAGGATGGTGCAACTTGAAATACGGCCAACGAAACAATGGCTTTTTTGATCGTGAAATTCGACAGTCGTGCTATCTCATGTCGTGGCGATGTTAGTTGGGCGTCACGACTATGTGTTTTGACACTGTTGGACTTCTTTCTTGTTGGATATTTAAAAGAAAAAGTGCATGTCAATAAGCCATGAAGAATTCAAGAACTTAACATGAGATAATTCGGCACATTAACGACATTGAACCTCAATTATGTCTCAGATTCATTGAAAGTATGGACCAGCGGATAGAGGTATGCCACCGAAGCCGCGGCGAGCAATTGGTCAATATTTTGTTTCACACATAATTGTCATAGATCCTTATATAATAGTAAAAAAGATTAAGATATTTCTCTGAAAACAAATAATATCATGCGATCTGGTTGGACCACCCCTTATTTTGAATTGACAAACCATCTGACATCAGCTGTTTTACAAGTCTTAAATTGTTTGTGGCTGCAAATATACATTGAATTCTATTTATTTAGACATATTTTTTAAATATAAAAACATATTAAATTAACTGAAATACATTTAAACGTGAAAAGAAATAGAAATCAGTATTTAATTTGTTCTTGTAAACCATTTTAGTTTATGTCAGATGTAACTAAAAACGAACATGAGAAAGGAACAAATTTAAGTCTTCTTCTGTATATGTCTGGGATCACACTATGAAAGTTTTCTTTCAGAAAATCTTAGTTTACGGGTGAGAGAGGAGAAAAGAAAAGCATGTTCTCTTCTCCTCTCACCAATAAACTAAGACTTTCTGAAAGTTAACTTTCATAGTGTGATCCAGACTTTGGTAATTTTGATAGACATGCGTAATAACATATGGATTTTAAATCTGGCAAAGCCACTGCAAAATACATGTCGTGTAAAAGTACCTTGAACACACTTGGCCTTCACAAGTTGTTTATTGAAAATGGTCATCTAAATAACCAACAGTCCATAATGATTTAACATTTTGCAAAAAATTTATTTTGGCGAAAATTAAATGCGAAAACAACTAAGAAAAAACAAATTTTTTTGAAATTTATTTCAAGAAAATTAACAGCCTGGCCCACGATGCCGAACGTTATCGTTCGCTTGCATGTTCAACGACAAGCAGCTGATTTGCGGCCCACTAACCATTTTCAGAACGACAAGTCGATCGACAAGGCAAGCTTCCGATAACATAACAGTTTTTTTACAAATTTGCGGCCCACTAGGAAATACGATGCTACCACAAATGTCAAAATCAATCACTTTTGTTATGGTTGTCGTCAGACAACAAATTATTGTCATATTTAAGCATAACTTGATTAGAGGCAACCATAACATGGTTGTGGCTTTTTTATGGAGGCCTAATTTCTCCATAATATGGCTGTCGAAGACAATAATATGGTTCAATTAAACATAATATATTCAAAATTTTGTTTAAACACAGTTTTGTTGGAGGCGACCAGAGATATGTTTTGCCGGTTTCTATTTTCAAGCTAGCGTTTTATTTGTGGAATTGTTGATGTGGCGATACAGTTATTTAATATGGGCTGCTTAAGAAAACGAGCATGGGCCAGTTGTCGCTCGCTTAAGTTGTCGATCGACATCGTGGGACGGGCTATAAAAGTTTTTGATATTTTAGAATCGTGTGGGTCAAAACCAGTGTGGTAGCGCTGGATGCAAATTCGCCTGGCACATCCAGCATTCGTATTACTACCAGACTGTGGACAATAACGAGTGTATAGTTTTCCTGTTACAATTTACTCTGCGACCTTTTGTGTCGCCACGACATTCACCATGATAGATCTTGGGAACATAAGGAGGCAATTATTTTGCTAGATGAGGGAACATATATTTCGGTTGAATCTCGCAGAGTTCGCATTAATGACATAAGTCAAGCTAAACGGATTGTATCTAAGACCAGAGTATGAAAACAAATAAAACATTTCGCAAACGTTTGAAAAAAGTACAAAACTAAATTTTAAATTGTATTGTACATGAGCAAAACCAAAACAACAACTTTTCAAGTGTCAAAGAGAGAAAACGAAACAATTGGCTTTTCATTCATCTGCAATATTTTATTTACCGTTACAATCGTACATCTGAGTACAAAACAGATAGAGAAACGTTTTGTTTTGAGTAATTGATTTAGTTCTTGTAGTGGCATAAATAGAGTAAAACCCACAATGCCTCGTCCAAAAAATGATTTGTTACGTTATTTAATTTGAATTACTTTTTTTTAATTTAATTTCTTTTTTTTTTTAAATTACTATGGTAGTCAAAACAAACATTAATAAAAACAAAAAAACCTAAAAACCTCTCTTTTTATTTCACTTAGAAACAATAGTAGTGAGTAAATCAATTACCAAACGTTTGTCAAATGTTTTTTGTCTGAATGTTTCAATATTGTTCTTACTCTTTTCTTTTCCAGCTGTGTACGTTTATATTAATGTACAATATGCGCTCACGAGCAAAAATAATACAAAACAAAATGGCAAAATCATTCTAATTGTTTTGGTTTTGTTTTTGTTTTACTCACTGCAAAGAACAAAACAAAACGAAAGCAAACGTTTCGTTTTGTTTGTTTTCATACTCTGTCTAAGACCACACTGCCCAGTAAATAGGCCAGTAAGTCCCTTTAGTTTACTTTTTTCAAGCAGAAGTTACTAACTAGATAACCAAGGAATAAAGCAATATTCGTCTAAAGCCGAGTACATTCGCATAAGAACCATTATTGTATTGTCTTCCAAAGGCAACTACAAATTCTAAGTCCACTTTTTATAATAAAACTGACACCGAATTTCTGTTTTAATAACGCAGTTCGAAACAATATTTGGGTAAAAATAGTTGTGATAATGGTGATCTTAGTTGTGATTTTAATACTTATTCTAGTTAAAAATTATCAAGGTTCTAGTTTATTTCTAGTTCATACATATTTCCAATTTGCTTGTTTGACATTTGTTAAGGCAATAATAAAAGTAAATGCCGTTTGAGAAGGGTTAGGTGTTTGTTAATATAAAACAAGGTAATTTTTGTTTGTTATTATTTACTAAACTTGAGTCTACAAATCTAGTTCAGTTGTCACCAAGCTTTAATTTAGTTCTCATTTAGTTTAAGTTCAGTTCTAGTTTAGCTGTAGTTAAATTTTAGTTCAGGGCAACCTAAGATTTTATGTTAGATTTTAATTAAAGTATTCGTTTGAACGTTCTCTTCAAGTTCTTGTTTAGTAGTAACACATCTTTCTCGGTGTGTATTTTCATTTTAATCTTTTTATTTTAAATAACTAAAAAATAAATTAGTTTAAAAAGACAATCGTGATACTAATTGTAGAGCAAAAACTAACTATTAACTAATTGAAAATAGTTGATATTAAAAAAACATACAAAATACATATAAAAAGTTATACTTAATACCATTTATGTTATAAAAATTAGCATTAAGCGAAACACACTTAACAAATAGTAGACGAAATTAAAAAAAAAGTAATTTTAAATAAGTATGCAATTAATAGCTATTTAAAAAAAAAAAAAATTGTATTATTTCTACTTTAAAGTTTTAAAATTAAAAAGAATTGGTTCGTTGTGTTTAATTCCCAATTTTCATTATTGATAAATACACTTAAATTTATTGTTAGAGGATAAGCTAGTTCCTATGCGCATTTCACTGGTTACTTAGGCCAGATCATCAGGAAACCTTGACCAAAAAACTTAAGAAAAGCTAAAGATATCTGTGGTCACAAGTCATAATAGCCTAAGTCTGATTTTCAATTTTTTCAGTACAGCAGCTTAAAGTTTGGAATCTTCACTGAAAATCAGGAGCCGGATTTTTTTGGAAAAGTTTGCTTCAGATTCCAAAGAAATAAATTTCTTTAATTAATTGTCAAAAAAATAGTGGTTTAATCTCGTAGTCAAAAGATATTACCAAAAAAGACACTTAGGCTCTTATGCATTGTTGAACGAAAGAAAGTCAAAAAGTCAAAGTTGAGTAAGGCTATTATTCCAGATAAAATAGAAAACTTTCATTGCGCCTAAATTGACATAAATTATTATTCTATGCCAAAATTTTTCAGATTCGGTCTCTCATGTTGAGTTAGTTTGTTATTCCTTTATAATAATTCCTAAAGTTTAAACAATAACGACTTAAGTTGATTTAGGCAATAATGAAAAAATAATGTTAATATCGGGTGATTTTTTAGCTACTATCTTTTTGGCAGCACTGCTTTAAACAGCTGACGCACGTTTCATGTTTTGTTTCACTGTCAAACATCTTCAGTTTGGTCTATAATTTAACCATGAATCGTCTTACAAACGAACAACGCTTGCAAATTATTGAATTTTATTATTAAAATGCGTGCTCTGTTAAGAAAGTTCATCGCGCGCTTCTTCCATTTTATGGTCAGTTTAATCGATCCACTGAAGCGGCTATTCGGTACGTTAATAAGCAAATTGTCGATTTCGGAGTGAAGATCAGACAGAAGCATTGCAAGAGCTACCAATGCATCCGAAAAAAACACAGTTTGGTGCGGTTTATGGGCTGGTGGCATCATTGGACCGTACTTCTTCAAAGATGATGCGAATCGTAACGTAACTGTGAATGGTGAGCGCTACCGTGAGATGATATCCAACTTTTTTTGCCCAAAATGCAAGAGCTTGACTTGCATGACATGTGGTTTCAACAAGATGGTGCCACATGTCAAACAGCACGCTTAGCAATGGACTTATTGAGAGGCGAGTTCGGTGAACATTTTATTTCACGTTCGAGACCGGTCAATTGGCCGCCTAGATCGTAAGATTTAAAGCCTTTAAACTATTTTTTGTGGGGATATGTTAAAGCTCATGTCTATACACACATGCCCACTTCAATTAACGCATTGGAAGACAACATTGAAGCATTTATTCATGAGACACCGGCCGAAATGTTGGAAAAAGTATGCCAAAATTGGACTAAGCGGATGGACCATTTGGGGCGCAGTCACGGTCAACAATTGATAAAATAATCTTCAAACATTAAATTATATGGACCGTACTATCGATTTAAATAAAGATTTCATGCATTTTTCTGAATTTTATGTGTTTTTTTTAACTTTCCTAAAGCTCTTAAAAAATCACCCGATATATATTGTAATCCTGAATTGACTTAGGCGGTTATGCCAAAACTGTCATTTAGAAAAATAACTTCAGCTTTTATGTTTTTTAGGGTTCCTGTAACAGACACAAAAATTAAAAAATTCTAGCAAATAGACTTAGACATGCTGAATACGATGGTACTAATAACTCAATTGTGTCCTAACTGGAGTTAGGCTGTTATAGGTTGTGAACACAGATATAAGATATGTATGAAAATAAAACTGTTAAGTAAATGAGAATTACAAACACTCAAAATTTTATTTGCAATGATATCACAACACCAACAAGTTTGCTAGCTTGTAAAAGACCCAACAACAAGCGTTTTCTATTGACAAGTGATTTTTTTTTAATGTTTGTCTATCTATAATTTTAAAATATTGTTATGCTTTATTTTTTGGCACATGCAAACAGTAAAGGACTAAATTCTACAGGCAAGTAATTTTTCCAAAGATTTTTGGGACTTGGTAGCCATTATCAAATACATATTTATACCACCAATTGAGGAACGATTAGATATTCATTGGAAAAACAAACAAAAACAATTTAAAAAACAACGTAACATGAAAATTAAAATTATAAGTTGACTTTAGTCTACATACAACGTGACTACTTCTTAACAAAACTTAACAGTTCATTATTGGTTAGCCCTACCCACCATTTAAAAAAAATCGAGATACGTATGAGTATGAAAAATCGTTAAGAGGCTAGGAAGCAAGTCTAGCCTACAGTATATATATTTATTTGATATACCCCCTTTCTGAATCCAAAAACCTGTATCAGGAAAATCTTTGTGGTTTCTGAGATATTAAGCGTTAATTTTGCTCCATATGAACTACAGGGTGTCTGTAAGAGCATTGAAAGATAGAATGGAAATGCGGATTTTATTATTTAAAGAGTATGTCATCCAGATGTCTTCCGTCGAGTTGAACACACTGTTCAAAACAGAGCCTTGTATTCTGCGCCACATGATGCATTAAACTTGGTTCAATAAGCTGATTTCCCGACGAATAGTTTCCTTTAAAGCCACAAGAGATTGGGGATTGTCATTTTAAACCATCTCTTTGAGGTAGCCGCATAAAAAAAATCCATGGGAGTTAGATCGGAAGACCTCGGTGGCCATGGGATGCGACTGATCAGTTTTTGGGGGAAATTATCCCGAAGCAAATTCAACGAAGCTCTGCATGTGTGTGCAGTCGCCCCATCCTTGCAGGTTTGGCAAAAAAAAAAACTCCGTAGTCATGCGTCGATAATTTTCACCGTTAACATTCATCGCCTGGCCTCGAGAATTTTCGAAAAACAAATAATGGTCCAATTATCTCATGCGTGAATAAGGCACCCCAAAGAATTACCCTGGGGCAATGCAATGGTTTTTGATGTTTCAATCGAGGGTTGCGGGTTCTTGGAGACCAGTACTTTTGCTTTTTAACGTGGCCGTTTAAGTGAAAATAAACTTGAACAAAATTATCGACGAGAAATGACGTAAGAATTATTACTCTTAAAAAATGTCTTCACAGCGAACACGCAATTATCACTCGACCACTTCGACATCGTGAAAGACCAATCCGCACAATCGATAATTCCAACGGCGCCACCCTCCCTTCGCACCGCTTTTTACTTTTTGAAATAATTGTATCTAAAAATATTAATTTGCCACCAGACACCCTGTATTATAACACCACAATAGTGAAGAGGGTATATTGCATTTGTGCTGATGTGTGTAACGCCTTAAATTTTTTAAAATATACCGATCGACTCAGAATCACTTTCTGAGTCTAGCTAACGATGTCCGTCCGGCTAGCTGGCGGGCTGGCTGGCTAGCTGTCCATGTAACCTTGTGCGCAAAGTACAGGTCGCAATTTTGGAGATAATTTGATAAAATTTGGCAAATATTTTCCTATTGGCACAGGAACCGAGCCTATTGAAACGGGCCGAATCGTAGGACCACGAGGGAAGATAGGGGGAAATTTCTTCCTCTCAGAAACTATCAAACTGATTTTAAAAACATTGATAGAACCATATCCATATGGACGCATAAGCTATACAGTTTTTCAAAAAAAGGCCGACAAGGGGAGGAAGGGGGCCATTCTGCCTCTCACAAACTTTCAAACCAATTTTAATGAAGTTTATAAACATAGATAAATCCATATTTATATGGACATATAAGCATGATGTATTTTTAAAAACTGTGGTGTAGGGTATCATATGGCTTGACCGACTATACTTTCTTATTTGTTTTTAATGCAAAACTCTTTAACTTACTCCTAAATGTATGCCAACAATTTTTTTTATTTAAAGTGTGTCATGTTTAAGTCCATTTCAAGACCTTGGCTCAAATCTTGGATTCTTTTTTTCTATTTATAAATTTTATAAAACCATGTTATATTTATAATAAATATTTACAATACGGTTTTTTCATACAATTTTCTAGCAAATAACTTTATTTACATTTCTTTAAATAAATTTAATTTTTTGTTTTAACTATTCAATTAAGTTATTAATTAAAGAAAAACACTTTGTATATATTAATGACACAATATAATTAAAATAAATTACACGAATTTTTAACCAAAAACAGAATTAAAAAAAAATTAAACGAAATAAAATAAAAAATTAGTATATATAATTAAAATAAAATAAAAGCATGTGAATAATAAATATAAATTAAAAAAATAATACATTTAAAAAAGTAAGAGAAAACAAAGTGAAATAAAAATACAAAAATATTAAAAAAAAAAAAAATCGGACTTTTTATTAAGGATGAAGGAAAGGTACAAGATTATGAAGGTAGTTACGAGAATAACGGTTTGTTTTGCGTGTATTTTAATGTGTTTGCCTATTAATCTTTTAAAGTGACAGTTTTAAAGAAAAATAACCTCCGCACAGACAGGTATTTGGCCCTAAAAGTCGTTCAAAAGTATTTTTTTTTTTTCATTTAAAATTTTATATTAGTATTTTATAGGGTATTTCAGTGTAGAAAAAGGCAAAAAAAATTATATTAAGGGCCATTATTATAACTTGGCGTTAGCTGTTATCCGACAGTTAACAGACGCTTTTTGACAGATAACACATTATTATCTGTCAATTTAATCTTAACTTTAGCTAACTTCAAGTTGTAATAATGGCCCTAAATCTTATTTATTCAAAATTTTTTATAGTATCGTATTAATTTTCAATATTAACGTTGCAAATGCCGTTTTCTTCTAGTAAATTTAAGACTTCAATCTTCTTTTTCAATTTGTTTTTCCACATTCCTGTCAGAACAGGGCCTGATGTCAAAAGCAACCTGTTTAGCACATCTTGGTTGCATTCTATTCTTAAAAATTTTCTAGAATAATCCAGCCAGTATGTGCGAACATATTTATTACGGATGAGTTGACCAATTGGCAGAATCGCCTCCCATTTTACGGCTGCTCCATGGCGCAACACCTTGTGAAATGTCGGTGACACAGGGTAAAATTGATAAAGGGAACCATACAATTCATTAGTACATATCCTTAATTTTAATACCAAAGCACATGGCATCAAGTATTATTTTTAACCGGTATATTAAATTTTTTTCAATCCCAGATATCTCTGCTGATCTTTCGTGTTCTTCAAAATAGCGGCGACCGGTATTCCCATCATTAGTGTTGCCTTAGGTATTAGTGCTGGGAAACTATCGATAGACTATCGATATTATCGATAGTCTTAAAATATCGAAAATATCGATAGGAAAAATAGAAGTATCGATATTTTTATTATTTAAAATACAGCTATGAAGACATATAACAGCAGCTATACACACACATTTTTTTGCCGCAAATTTTTACTTGCTGTTATTAATTCGCGCTGAATTACAGCAATGAATACAAACAACAAGAATGGCAAGTGGTATGGATTGCTTAGCAGTGCTTTTTACTGCTAATTTAAGGCCTTTAAGTCGAAATTCTTACATGTTTATATAGGGACTGATATGTCAAATATTTAAGTAATGTTGTAAAAAAAAATGCAAATCCAAATGCAATTGCAAGCATAAGACAAAACAATGAGCGACCATCAGAGGATAAGTCCGCTAGATAGATTACCTTTTTTGTCTAGAATTTAGAAAATTTTTTAAAGTTGCAATGGAATATCTTATAGTCCCTGTTACTTCGGTTCCTTCAGAAAGGTACTTATCTTTTTTTAAAAAACATATATAATATATATACTTTATAGGGTCTAAGATCAATATTGTAGAAATTACAAACGGAATGACAAACTTATATATACCCTTTTCCACCTGTGGTTAAGGGTATAATAATTAAAGTTTTCCTGCACAAGTACAAACATTCAGTCGATAGTAATATCGATATATCGATAGTGAAATCTGAACTATCGATAAATATCGATATTAGAAAATATCGATAGTATCCCAGCACTATTAGGTATGTCCAACAATAAGCCCAGTTGGTCTCGAAAAAAATGACATTTTATTGAAATTCTTGATTAACCTAGTTTTCAAATCCCATGTGAAGCAATACATTTTTGACACATAAAGCGCATTATTCAGCGCATAAAAAAAATGTTGGATGTAACGAACAGCTTCACACACTGAATGTTTTTTTACAGTTATTTTTTAGTATTCTCCCTTACAAACCTGCTTCGTAGTAAGGGAATGCCGTAGCACTTGAAATTTTATGTATTTTTTATACAAATTGTTAAGAGTTATTTCACTTACTTTACTCCATTTCTGTATGTCTTATTTCGTAGCGCATAATTGTGCGCTTATTTTTTTAAATGTACCATTAGTGCTTCGCAAAATGATAAAATTTTTTATTGGGTACCTTATCTGACAGATTTTAATGAAATTTAAAACATAGATAGATTCATATTTATATAGACACTTGAGCTATGTATTTATTTTAAAAATAGGATAACCAGGGGAGATAGGGAGCAATTTTTTCCTCTCCAAAACTATCCAACAGATCTTAATGAAATTTAAAACATAGAGAGATCCATATTTACATAGACACATAAGCTATGTATTTTTTAAAAAATATGACTACAAGGGTTATAGGGGGCAATTTCTGCCTCTCCGAAACCATTTAATAGATTTCAATAAAATTTAAAAAATATAAAGGTTTTTATTTATTTGGACACATTAGCTATGCATTTTTTCAAACTATGACCACGAGGGGCAAATAACATGTACGTTTTTGATCAATATTCAGCCTTATTGTGTTTGGCGTATTTAAAATACGCCTACGTCTATTTGGTTATAGATTAAAGAGAACGTGAATTTGTTTTCTTTAATCTATTACCAAACATTCGTAGGCGTATTTTAAATACGCCAAACACAATAACAATAATTAAAAAAAACTTTGTTAAACAGCAATTGTAACACACATGCACAGCAGCATGTGACATGAAAAGTTGACAAGTCAGATGTAAAAAACATGTCGTGTACATGTATCTTAAGCAAACGCTATAAATAAATATGTAGTGCACAACATACAAATCAATTCTTACATGCATACATAAAAAACCATATCTTCCATCTCGTTTCGTCTACCTATGCTATGTGCGTGTGACAGCAACAAGTGGCTCTACGATATTTTTATTTTTGCATGTAAAAACCCTTTACGCATCCGCACAATTTTTTTGCACTTATCGCTGTCACACACACAAAGCATAGGTAGACGACACAAGATGGAAGATATTGTTTTTTATGTATGCATGAAAGTATTGAATTGTATGTTGTGTTAATAAGAAAGAGTGTAACCGCCACTTAATACATTTAGCGCTTGCTTAGACGCCTTTCTGTAACGTTTTGAAATTCAAACATTTATTTTTAATAAGTTGTAAAGAAGAGTTTTTTTTTAAATTTCATCCAGTGTATGTATGTATGTAGCATATGAAAAATTATAAATTTAAAGTATGGAAAATAGTCAAGAAATTTTAGAGAAATTAAATGATTTTGGAGAGGCATAAGTCGCCCCCTATCTCCCCTCGTTATCCTAATATTTAAAAAATACATAGCTTATGTGTCTACACAGATGTGTATCTATCTATGTTTTAAATATCATTAAAATCTGTTAGATAGTTTTGGAGAGGCAGAAAATACCCTCGAGCTTCCCTCGGGGTCCTATTTTTAAAAAAATTTATAAAGCTTTTGTGTTCATATTAATATGGATATATCTATGTTTGAAATTTTATTAAGATCTTTTAGATAGTTTCGGAGAAGCAGAAATTGCCGCCAACCGCCCCTCGTTGTTCTAATAAAATAAGCTTACCGCCTTAGTCAAATGTTAAAAAGCTTTAAAATTATCTTGATATTTTTCTGAATAACAAAACAAAAAAATTTTGCCTAGTTTCAACATTTTTAAAATTGCATTTGCCATCTCTGCTCTCTCTCGCGCTCTGTATATTTACGTTATACCCTGCAAATAAAATTGGACCACCTGACCCATTTTGATAAAATGGACTACTCCATGGACTAGTCCGATGTAATGCAAGCATGGACCATGCCATTGTTAAAAAGTGTTTGTAGTGAGACGACATGTTTTCGTTTTTTAACGACATGCTTTCGTGTTTAAACGACTTCAAAACTAATCCACTTGAGTATACCATGGAGTAGTTTTAAAACTACTCCTTACTGGTCCAAAGGTGGGTTATATACCATGGAGTAGTTTTAAAACTACTCCTTAGCGGTCCAAAGGTGGGTTATATGGTCCTCTCCTAGCACATCGTAATGTTAAATAGACCAGGTTTTTTCCATACGTTTGGGTTACTTGTGGACTAGTCCTGGTCCCTTGTGGACTACTCTTTACACGCGTGTTTGGACTGGTCCTATTATTTGCAGGGTACTTACGGTAATACACATACTTATATGGGTATTGCAGACAGCTAACAGAAATTTTATTTATATCTACATGTACATTCAAAAAGAAGAATGAATATGCAATTAACATTGGCAGCGTATACCTATACATATTTAACTTTAGCTTAACCCAGTTGGCCAGATTGCCGTTGACGACATTGTCGTCAATGATGTATGTACGACTTGTCCCCTGCTGTTTAGGTTTTCTAGAAGACAATTTACAGGAAATCTTCTCGCACGACAGTTTGAGCGACGTTGTCTTGTAAGTTGTCTTCTATTTAGCTTTATATGGGACAGTATGAGCGACTTTGTCTTATAAGTTGTCCTCTATTAGACTCTATGTGGGACAGTATGAGCGACACTGTCTTATAAGTTGTCTTGTATAAAAGCTACTGACGACAAAGTTTTCTTGAATGCTATTCAATCACTTGCTTGGTGTTATTAAAAGTCCCACATTCTTTTTTTTTAATTGTTGATTTAAATACCTACAAAAAATTTACAAGTTAGTTTTAAACAGCGGGCTGGAAAATGGATTACATGAAGTTAGTACTTCACTGTCAACTTTAGGATTGCTTATAGGAGTGGAATCATCATCATATATATTATTTCTAAAGCACTTTTTTTGTCGGTTGCAAATATCTCCCATACCACCGCATCAAATTTAATGAATGATATCTCATTTTAAAGCTTATTTCTAACACTAATGACAAAAAATAATTAGAAATTAAAAAATTAATATTTTCATTGATAAAAACTACGGTGCGAAATATTCGCACGGGTCATCTAGTATAAAACATATAACAGAAATTAAAATTCCAGCTTTACTAAAAAACTTTCTGAATTAGGTAACGATTTAATAATTTTTGTCGTGGACGTCGAAATAGACGACATTGTCACGCAGGTAGTCGTTAATGATAAATTAGACGACATTGTCTTTCTTTGTGTCGTGCACGATTTTCGCGACACTTGTTCGAAAATGTCGTTGACGATTTGTTCCCGCTGTCCCTCACATGTCGTGCAGATATGAACATTGTCGTGCATCCGTCTTCGAGGATGTCTTAAAGACGTGGCCAACTCCCAGTTGGCTATGTCGTGCACGAATCATTGATGAATCGTGCACGACAATGTTACTTCCTGCACGACACGTAAGGGACAACTAATGTAAATCGTCGATGACATTTTCAAACAAGTGTCGCGTAAATCGTGCACGACGCAAAGAGAGACAATGTCGCTCAGCCTGTCGTCGATGACCACATGCACGACATTGTCGTCCACATAGTCGTTAATGACCACATGGACGAAATTATCGTTTATATTGTCTTTGATGACTATATAGACGACAATGGATTCTACTTTGTAATCAATGACTGCGTATAAGACAATGTCAATGAAGTTAAAGGAGTTACAGCTTACACGATAATGTCGCCTAAAAACCTAAATGAATAAATAAAAATATACAATTCACATACATGTTATTAAAATCATACTTTAGTCTTTGAGTTCTCAGACTTGACTGACTGATTTTCTTCACTTTGCTTTGGTTGTTTTTTATTATTATCGTTATTTTACAGTTATTTTTATTTTTTATTGGGAACAAATTATTTTTGTTTGTTAAGAAGACAGCTTACAAGACAATGTTGCTCATATTGTCGTGCTTTGAAGTTGATAAAGGACTCCTTACAAGACACTGTCGGTCATGTTGTCCTGCATACACTTTAATACGGGACAGCTTACAAGACACTGTCGCTCATACTGTCGTGTATAGTTGTTAATAGAGGATACCTTACAAGAAAATGTCTGTCATGTTGTCGTGGATAAGCTTTAACAAAAGACAACTTGAAAGACAATGTCGGTCATGTCGTTGTTTATTAACTTCTTAAAAAGACAGTGCACTAGACAATGTCCAGTATTTTGTCGTCCACGACATTTTCCTCAAAATTGTCTTCCAGAAATCCTAAGTGATAGAAGACATGTCGTGCATAAATCGTTGACGACAATGTCGTCGACGGCAGTTTGGCCAACAGGGCTGTGATGGGTATTGGTACGTATGTGTATGGTTTTGATCTTTACCCATACATGTCCGTACATGTTTTCTCACTAATATTAAAAGAGTACTTAAAATCCCAGTTGGCCCCGTCTTTAAGACATCCTCGAAGAATGATGCACGACAATGTTAATTTCTGCACGACATGTGAGGGACAGCGGGAACAAATCGTCAACGACATTTTCGAACAAGTGTCGCGAAAATCGTGCACGACACAAAGAAAGACAATGTCGCCTACTTTATCATTAACGACTACCTGCATGACAATGTCGTCTATTTTGACGTCCACGACAAAAATTATTATATGGTTATCTAATTCAGACAGTTTTTTAGAATAGTTTTAATTTTGATTTCTGTTATATGTTTTATATTCAACTCCTATACGCAACTCCATGTAATCGATTTTCCCGCCCGCGAATAATTTCATCATCATTTTTGGTTTTATTGTTTAGAACTAATTTGTAAATTTTTTGTAGGTATTTAAATCAACAATTAAAAAAAAAAGAATGTGAGAATTTGAAGAAAACCAAGCAAGTGATTGAATAGCATTCAAGAAAAATTTGTCGTCAGTAGCTTTTATACAAGACAACTTATAAGACAGTGTCGCTCATACTGTCCCACATAGAGTTTAATAGGCGACAACTTATAAGACAAAGTCGCCCATACTGTCCCACATAGAGTTTAATAGGCGACAACTTATAAGACAAAGTCGCTCATACTGTCCCACATAAAGCTAAATAGAAGACAACTTACAAGACAACGTCGCTCAAACTGTCGTGCACGACGATTTCCTGTAAATTGTCTTCTAGAAAACCTAAACAACGGGGGACAAGTCGTGCATACATCATTGGCGACGATGTCGTCAACGGCAATCTGGCCAACTGGGATGATACTTCTGTCATTCTCTGGTGTTAATATAAAAAAAAATGAATTTTTAGCGACTTTTGGGGCCGAATACCTGTCTGTGCTCCGCTTAACGTCGAATACCTTAAACGCTTATTAACATGATGTAAACATTCATACATAATCGAAAACAGAAAACATATATTATTGAGCTCCTAAAAATGTGTAATATGAGATAAATAGAAATATTATCAAGTGCATGAACCTTCGTTGTATTTGTAGAAAGCAGAAACTTAACTCTACTTAAGCAGGATGGGCTTTAAGACTTTCTTAAATAGCTTAGGGATAATTTATTCCATAACATTGAAAATTATACTTTCGTACAATGTGTTTTTGCATATTCCGATAAAAATCAGATTAGGGCATAACTTTAAAAAGTAGGCTTTTAAGCAACTTTAATGAGTTTCTTGTAAGACATTGCAATCAATAACTTTCATATTTTTATATCTTTCTGGCAAAACTTAAGATCCCCCCAAAAGTAATGCTCGTTTTTGAGGTAAAACACGAATCAAGCCAATTTCGGATGCACTGTTCCGAATTCAATCGTATTCAATCAAGTGAAATCGTTCTGCATCGATTAAAACAAAAAAAAAAAAAAAAAAAACCAGCCTTAATAATTGCAACGCGAAATGAAACTTAACTATTGGTTAGCTCGGGTTCCCGAAATATCGGCCCCTAAAGGTTTGAATGTTTTGAAAAGGCGTTTGCTATAAGTCAAAAAAATATACTAAATGTACTTCTGAGCTAAAATACTATTCCAGAATTCAGTAGAATTTTGTGGCGATACTTTTCCTAGAATATATTAACCCTCTAACACTCATTTAAAGGGGTAATTTTTGTCCTTATATTTAACTTTCACACAAGAGTATAGAGCAACTCCATATGAAAGCGATCACCTTTTGGACGACCCCTCTCCGATTTTAAAATAAATAGTCTCAATCGATTGCCCAGCAAAAAATAATGTACCTACATATTTTTTTTTTTTTTTTTTTATAGTGACTGGTTTAGTGGTGGTGTACACCACTGTCATGTGAAAAATTGAAGAATTCTTCATAAGGGACCTCATTGAAAGTTGTTTAAAAAACAACTAAAGCGATCGCAACGAGTGATAGCTCGTTGGAAAGGTATTGAATCAGGCTTTAATTGAGAAATAAAATTTTCCTAATTTTTCTTAGAAATTTACCTTTAAATTTTCCCATGAAAACTAAATTTTCCGATTTTCCACAGAAGCTCCTAAGTTTTCCGGCTAATTTTTTTTTTTTTTTGGATTCCTCATAATTTTTGCTTTAAGAATCAGCAATAAAAAAATGGGCCCCGACTCCTTGTTTGGACAGGAGAAGAGCATTTAAGAGACCACCTTGTTAAAAATACATTTTAAAAATTATTTTACAGTTAAAAATACATTTATGAAGAAAAAATCTTTCTTATTTTGCTGCTTATACTTAATTACAATATTTATTATTTGCTGGGCAATCGATTGAGACTATTTATTTTAAAATCGGAGAGGGGTCGTCCAAAAATTTGCCAATTTTGATCGTTTTCATATGGAATTGCTCTATACTAAAACGGCACTTTATAGGGCTAAAATGTTCTACGAATATTTTCTGCATCAAATTTTACTAGAGGTCTTCTAAGGCCAAAAAATCGTGCAATGTATGTAAAACGGATTTTCGAAATTTCGGGCATTGAAATTTTAAAATTTCTTGAAAAGGCGTTTTTTGGTACAAGTCAAAAAAAAAAAAACTTAATGTACTTCTGAAGTAAAAGACTATTTCAGATGACACAGAAAATATTCGTCGAACATTTTAACCCTCTAAAGTGCCGTTTTAGTATACTTTTGTTTGGAAGTTAAAAAAAGGACAAACATTACCCCTGAAATTTAGTGTTAGAAGGTTAGTATATTCTAAGAAAGGAATCGCCATACAGTTCTTCTTGGGAACCCGAGCTTACTTTTCAAACCCTTTGGCAGATTTGCTCTACCAGTAGTCTAGTTTCATTTCACGTTGCAAGTATGGAGGCTGGCGGCGATGACCCGCATTTGGTTGCACTGTGTAGTCAGATGGTACATTAAATGGGTTATAAGGCGATAACGCAAAACATCCAAGCTAACATTTTCTAAAGAGCTTTTTGCAACATTTAGCCGAGCTTTGGCATAATGGTATTTACGTCTTGTCACATAATTCGTGCGTTTTTCGGCCACTCCTTATTTGATATGTAAAAATTTGTTTCGGTGTTTGCTACAGGTCACGTATGATTGCCTAACCTGAGTGTAGCAGCTCATTCTAGTCCAAAAAAGAAAATTAAGAGCATTACCTTGGCACCATGGATATTCAGTCTTGGCGAAATAAATCAAAGAACAAAACGAATGACAAAATGCCAATTTCTTTTGTTTGTTTTTTATAAAATATGTAAATAAGAAAATACCATGGCCAGATTGCCGATTTATTGACACCAAGTTTTTAAGATGTTTTGATTTGACGTTTTTTTTTAAGAACAATTTAATAACACCGTATCCACTTAAATTTTATATTACTGACAACCTACCGTTAACAATGTAACGCTTTCTTATGTTTTTAACTATAAAATAGTAGAAAAAATAACTGTTTAAATTTAAAGTTTCTGCTGTCCTGATTAGAGGCGATTTTTCCCAACTTCGTCTGGTAGCTCTATATACAGGCAACTGTCAACTTTTTACAGTTCATTATCAACACTGTCGATTTATAGGGGACGTAAAGTGCAATGCCTTATGCAATTAGTAAAGGTTTTGTGATACTTGCTATTTTTTGTATTGGATTTTTTTAGGATTGACTGAATGAAACAACAAATACGAGAAAGAACAAGAAATATAATATGTGAACAAACCCCTTTTCTGATTGACATTTCTCATGATTATTTTTTTCTTTGACTAAAACAAAAAAAAAAAAAAAAAATGCCAAAAGCTTGGCCAGATGAAACTATTTTGTATTTGATAAACGAAATGAAGCAGGTGCCCTTCATATGGGATTTCAAATCATAAATTTTCAATGAAAGAAAATAACACGATATAATTCGTAATATTTTTCATTATTTGCATTAAATTTTATTGTATTAAAAAAAAAATTGTTTGTAATTCCAAAATAAAATGTAAGCAAAACAAACAATATTGCAAAACAAAAGTTAAAACCCGCTACTTTCGACCAAAAACTAAAAAAATTAGCAACAGTGCTAACATTTAATCTGGAAATATCAATTTTAAGTTAAAAATTTTTATATTTTTTTTGACAGTCTTAGATTATTTATCGATAACACAGTTATATTTGTTTGACTTTTCAAGATTTTTTATGATATAATCACACTCTTTACACTTAGTCAGTTTTCCTATGAAAATATATTTGCACTGTTCTCCAATATAGAAAAAATACAAAAAATAGCAAGAATCATAACACATTAAGGATGAGTTTTTTAGAATAAAACAAGCCACCTTTGTAGAGAGCAAAGCATTTTTAAGAAACGAACACCAAACTGCATTTTTGTAAATAAAATGTCAGATAATATTTTTTTATTTTTTTTTTTTTTTTTGAAGAAAAGAAAACAACATTAGCGTCAACGATTGTCACTAATGTGCATATTAGTGAAATATTCTCTTATTGTAAAATGTCCTTTTTTTTTTGCTTAGTTTCAATAATTTTTCATTAAAGACGAATTGAGAGATACCGAAGATCGTCTAGTATTTCTAGAGGCGCAGTTTTACTTGTTAACCGGCGCAATGACATGTAATAGCTAAAACCTAAAGAAAATGGCACAGAATGTTTTCAAATGATTTCTTTCGCCTCTGAGATACTATTTTCCACTGCAGATCTGGTGCAAAGAATTTGCAAAACCGTCTATCTTCGCAAAAGTTGAGAATACTTTATTTATTAAACAAAACCTTAGTATTATCAATTTTGGATATCAATAATCTCTTACATATCTTGAATCATGCATTTAATTGTTTATTTTACCATGAATTGAAATGAAGTTCGTTCTTTTTAATTTCAAAAGATTTTGTTATTCGTGCTTAATTCCCAGTTTTTTATTCTTGATAAAAACACTTGAAATTTATTGTTGATGGGATAAGCTATTCCTATGCGCATTCCACTGGTTGCTAAGGCCAGATCATCAGGAAACTTCATCCATAAAGATTTTAGAAAAACTTTTAGAAAAATACAAAATTTTAATTTCAAAAGATTTTGTTATGCGTGCTTAATTCCCAGTTCGTTCTTTTTATTAAAAACAATTTAGAATATTAATAGTTTCTTATTAGGCTGTTTAATTGTATAATAAAAAATATCTTACTCGAGTTTCTTTTATTGAACTCAAATTCGATGTACGTATCGGTAGCGGAATCGGTATCGCCGATATTTCTTTTTGAGTATCGTTACTTCCTTAATTAACCACTGCTTTTACCACTTCTTCAGTTGAGAGATGTTTAATATATTCATCCTATGGGAGGTATTTTCCCCATGCATCTACCCGCTTTATGGTGTTAACACTTCCCCCGCTGCTATTTTGTTTCAGTTTTGGGGCTCAGAAGATCCTACTACTTAAAGTTCAACAAAATGCGTGCGGCTCTTATTAATATTTCTATCTATGAGGGGTACTAATCCTCCTCTGTCTACCCATTTTTATATTGAAATTTATAGTTAACCATAATAGTAGCTTTAACCACGTTTAAAGACTCTCCCTTTAATAGTTCTTCAGTTGAGTGATATTTAATATATGCATCCTATGGAAGGTATTTCCCCCCTGCGCCTACCCGCTTTATTTTTATTTTCAAAAGTGTAGTATACCAAAAGAGTAATTTCTACAAAGTTTAAACATTCTTGCTATAACAACTCTTAAGATATGCGATATTAAACATTGGCGTCCTATGGTAGGTACCACTTCCCCCGCTGCTATTTTATTTCAATTTTGGGGCTCAGAAGATCCTACTACCAAAAGTTCAACAAAATGCGTGCAGTGGCTCTTATTAATATTTCTACCTATGAGGGGTACTGATCCTCTCCTGTCTACCCCCCCCCCCCCATGTTTATATTAAAATTTATAGTTTGCCATAATAGTAGCTTTAACCACGTTTGAAGACTTTCACTTTAATAGTTCTTCAGTTGAGCGATATTTAATATGTGCATACTATGGGAGGTGTTGCCCCCCTGCACCTACCCGCTTTATTTTTATTTTCAAAAGTGTAGTATACCATAAGAGAGACTTGCACAAAGTTTGAATATTCTCACTATAACAGTTCTTTAGATTTGCGATATTAAAAAGTGGCGTCCTATGGTGGGTACGACTTCCGCCGCTGCTATTTTATTTCAATTTTGGGGCTCAGAAGATCCTACTAGCAAAAGTTCAACAAAATGCGTGCAGTAGCTCTTACTAATATTTGTACCTATGAGGGGTACTGCTCCTCCCCTGTCTACCCCACATTTTTATATTGAAGTTTATAGTTAATCATAATATTAGCTTTAACCAAATTTGAAGACTTTCCCTTTAATAGTTCTTCAGTTGAGCAATATATAATATATGTATTCTATGGAAGGTGTTTCCCCCCTGCACCTACCCGCTTTATTTTTATTTTCAAAAGTGTAGTATACCATAAGAGTGACTTCCACAAAGTTTGAACATTCTCACTATAACAGTTCCTAAGATATGCGATATTAAACATTGGCGTCTTATGGGGGGTACCATATCCCCCGCTGCTATTTTATTTCAATTTTGGGGTTTCAGAAGATCTTACTACCAAAAGTTCAACAAGAACCGTGCAGCGGCTCTTACGATATGCGATATTTAATATTGGCATCCAATGGGGGATACCAATTCCCCTGCCCCTATCGAAAAAAGAAATAGCCTATTTTATTTTTAGGGCTCACGTGATATTACGGTGAAAATTTCAAAATTCGAAATTTTGAACTTTGCGCTCGTCAGCTTTAGGTACTTCTACAACTGCTTAGGCCTAAGACCACGCTACGCAGCTTTCTTAAATTACCCAAAATCTAAACCTCGTCTTTTGCTGCTCCTATTTCATGGACATAATTATGATTGTGTGCTTTCGGGCATCACTGTTTTAAATCATCCCCATTTTCTTAATATAATTATTTCTTTCAAATAAAAAAAGACAAACATTTTAAAGAATCACATTTCCTGTATTAATTTTCTTCTTTAAAAAAAATCCTTGAACTTGCCTTTAAACTAAACCCCATCAAACACCGACATGTCTCAAGCAAAATTCTCTGCCTACATTACGGCTTAACGAAAAAATAATAATAAATTACTTGTGTAAAAACAACCTCAAAATGAACTGCTAAAATAAGTGAAATATATACGAATCTTTTGAGCTAAGAGTTTACGGGAAAAAAAATTTCAAACAAAATTCTTAATAATCTTAAAAGAAAAAAAACCGCATACAACATTTTTCCTTTTTTCTTTTAACTATTTCAATTTTAAACTCTTATATTTTAACTCAGAATACTTTGGGGAGCCTTTACAAGCAAAAGCAAACAACAAAAAGGACTTTTCCAAAACATTTTTGTGGTTTCTTTATGCCTTAAATGTATGCAAGTATTTTTAGGTAAAAATATTTTTTTCCAAAAAAAGGAGTTAAATTTCATACATTTAAAGCCTTTATGACACTACTTAAAAGGTTATAAACAAATCCTTTTTTGGTTGGTGAACGAAATGAGTCGTTAGGCTGGTGCAGAATCACAAATAAATACAACTAAAAACAGTAGGCGGCTTTAAAAGAGCATAATATAAATAAAAATGTAATGGAGTTTTGAAAAGTCAAAAAGTTGTTTGACCACTTTTTTTTCATTATACTTGCTTTTTATACCCTATAAAATACGAATATAAAAGGGTAAATGGGTATTTCCACCGAAAAGTCTCCTTTTTTTTAACGCCAGCAAGCTATTACGCCTAGCATATTAAGTTCATGTTGTTGAAATGCTTCCTCTTTTTGTTCATTAATCAAGACCTAGTTGCCCTACGCTTAGTAACAAAAAGGGGAATCATTTGATTCAAATGGACCTAAAAAGCAAGATTAATTAAAAATTTTCGGTGGAAATGGCCATATATGTTGGCATGCGCCAACATAAAAATGACTTAGAATACTTTCTTAAAAACAAACAAATTGAAATCATTATTGTTTCTGAAACTCATTTGATCCCAAGAAATACGTTTAAAATCAATGGTTATATACTATATGATACCATGGACCCTCGAGGTAGAGCTTGTGGAGGTTCAGCCATTTTGATTAAAACCCGAGTCAAACACTACTTAATGTGTGATCAGCGTGAAGATTGTCTCCAAGCAACGAACATTTGTGTTGAGGAATTAAATAGAAACCTAGTTATTTCATCTTGATTTTCCATATCAGAAAGCCAATATTATAAATATTTTAAATCATTAGGACCCTGTTTCCTGGCCGCTGGCGGTTATAACGCTTAACATACCTTCTGGGGGTCACGACTTATAACACAAAAGGGTCGTGTTTTATTTAGCACAATTTCTAAAATGGATTTGATTGTGGTAGCGAGCGGACAACCAACATATTGGCCTACAAATCAGCAAAAAATTCCGGATGTCATCGATTTCGCCGTGGTTAAAAGCATCCCCATAGAAACGATTAATGTTGAAGCTTCCTTAGAATTATCTTCCGACCACCCACCTAACTATAATGTAACTATAATGAACCCTAATAGAATTGTATCTCCGACTGGTTACTTAGCGACGACAGCTTCTCAAATTAATTGGTTAAAATATAAAAAATATCTCAGTACCCATTGCACAGAAAATATTCCGCTCAGTACACCGGAGTATGTAGATCGCTCTATTGACAATTTTGACAGTTTACTGAAACTAGCTGTTCAACATTCCAGTACTGCCCCCAAAAAAACAGAAAAATATTTAAATATATTCCACAGATTTAATTTTCATTAAATTATTTTTATGAAGAAAGGAATTTTACAACATGAAAATTAATTAAAATTTATTGATAATTTTTCATTCTTGACTCAATCTGGGCTCGAACCCAGGTGTTTACGGACAGGTTACCCTGACATGTTTCGATTGCAACCACTCAATCTCCTCAGAGGGCTTGCCGTTTAACACTCGCAGCCATCGACGACTGCTGACGTCATTAGTCAAACATCAATCCTTAAACCACATTGTATTCAACCTTTGGTAGATCGAAATTTGCTTTGAATGATTATCTATTTTAATTTTATTTTAACATGTTATTCCTTTACTTCTGTTTTTTCGTACCTTTGTCAAGAATTCTTCTTGAAGTTCAAAGTACATATTTTTTTTTTTTTGTTTTTTCATTTTTTGTCTTTCTTATTCTTGTTGACCTTTTCAGCACAACTTGAAGGACAAATGCAAACATAGAGCTCGTGCCTTAGCTTTAACAATTATTAGAATTGTGGTTATTTTATTGAACTATTTATGGTTTTTAATCCAAATTTTTAATATTTTTAATTAGGCTTAAGTTCATTAAATTTAATTTTCATTAAATTATTTTTATGAAGAAACGAATTTTACAACATGAAAATTAATTAAAATTTATTGATAATTTTTCATTCTTGACTCAATCTGGGCTCAATAAATTTTAATTAATTTTCATGTTGTAAAATTCCTTTCTTCATAAAAATAATTTAATGAAAATTAAATTTAATGAACTTAAGCCTAATTAAAAATATTAAAAATTTGGATTAAAAACCATAAATAGTTCAATAAAATAACCACAATTCTAATAAAAATTCCACAGATGTCGAGCGTTCTTGTCTGAAAAAAGGAAGGCTCGAAGAGAGTGGCAATTGCACAGGTCCCCTCAACTCAAGAACTTACAAAAAGAGTGTACAAAAAGACTAAGAAAGTTATTGCAGACTCAGAAGACGGCTTCTCTGGAAAAAATATCTTTAGGAACTTGATGCAACTACACAATCAGACAACTCATTTTGGCATGCAGCTAGAAATCTCAAAAGTTCAGTTTTCTGTAAAGCACCATTAAGAAAGTTGAATTGAAAATGGGTAAGAAATTATATTGAAAAAGGAAATCTGTTTGTTAATCATTTAAAAAACGTATTTAACCCAAATATATCTCCCGATATTGCGGTCGAGTTACCACCTGTTGCTGCTAGAGCACCTGTTCCCCTAAGATTTGAGATAAGAGAAATCGAAAAGGCGATTTATGATTTACACCTCAAGAAGGCTCCTGGTTTTGATAAGATCAGCAACAAAATGCTTTTGGACCTAATCAGCATAGCAAAGAAAATAATACTTTTAATTTTAATGCTATTTTACGCCTTGAATACTATCCTCAAAAGTGGAAGGTTTCCTTAGTCACCATGATACCTAAACCAGGAAAGGATCACACAAAAGTTGAGTCATATAGGCCTATAAGCTCACTTTCTAATATATCAAAGCTGTTTGAGAAGCTGTTAGTGTCAATATTAACTCCAAAAACCACTAATTCGGCTTTAGAAGAGAACACAGCACAATTGAACGAACCCATCGAATAGGAAGCGCTATAAGAGAAGCCTTTGAAGAAAGAAAATACATATTGTTCCGCTCTCTTCATCGATGTTTCTCAAGCTTTTGATAAAGTCTGGCATGAAGGCTTATTACATAAATTGAAGCAAAATTTGCCAGCAAACACACACAATATGTTAGAAAGCTACGTAGTCGGTCGTCAATTTATTATTAAAGAAGGAAATTTCTTAAGTTCACCTCAGCCAATTGGCGCTGGGGTCCCACAAGGCAGCATCCTGGGCCCTCTATTATTTGTAATTTATACTTCGGACATGCCAACAAACAACTACACCCAAACTTCAACGTTTGCCGACGATTATAAAGCATCACGTTACTTACAGCATCATATATTTCAACTAGAAATATGGTTAAAACAATGGAGGATAAAGGTCAATGAGCAAAAATGCGTACATATAACATTCGTCTTGCGTCGGGAATCATGCCCCCCAAATTAAAATCTATAATTAAATACTACCTCAAAATTTGCATGTAAAATATCTCGGTACACATTTAGATCGCCGTTTAACGTGGAAAAGCCATCTAAAGGCAAAATTAACTCAAATGAAACTAAAAGCCATCCAAATTACTTGCCTTATTGGAAGAAACTCTGTTCTTAGTCTCGACTGCAAACTGCTACTTTACAACTCCATCTTAAAGCCAATCTGGTGCTATGGTATTCAGTTATGGGGCACTGCCTCGGCCGAAAAAAATCAAAGGCGCCAAAATAAACTTCTTCAAATAATCACAGCTGCCCCTTGGCATGTTAATAACTCAAATATTCATATGGATCTCAATGTTTCATTAGTTAAAACTATGATTAAGAAATATACAGTAAAATACTTAAAAAGGCTCGAATTGCATCCGAACCCACTAGTTGGAAATATTTTAAATGATAGCGGCCACACTCGCTTAAAGAGAAGAGATACTGCAGCACTTATCTATTTAGATATGAACAGAACCCGCGATGAAGAAAAAGTTTGTCTGGCACTGGCACTGGCATGACATAAAATTAAGTATTATGATAAGATTTGATTAATTATTGTTATACTATGTTCACACTTGGGTTCTTAAACGCGTTTAAGCGGCTCGAACGTGATTAAGCTCTAATCACTTCAAAATCGAGATGATTATCCATACATTGAAGTGATTTGGTAATCACTTCAAATTGACATGATTACAACTAAATCACTTCATAAACCCCTTAGAATCCACTGAACATACCTCAAACTGAGTGTAATGTAGAATCGCCAACATGATCGTGTACAACCGGCCACGATTTCTACTTTATGTGTTTATTTTTTTCCTTGAATAATTAATAAATTTTCACTACTTCATCATTAAAATGATTAAAATAATCTTCTGATAACTTTATAAAAGCATTTTCATCCATTTTAAATACTTTAAATAAATATAAATTAGTTTGTTGTGTTTTTTATCTTAATCATCTGTCATCTTAATCATCTCAAATGTAGTGTGAACGGCTTTGATTAACTTAATCAACATTTTGGTTAAACGCGTTTAAAAACCCAAATGTGAACATAGCATTAGTTCATATTTAATATATGAAGATTCAATAAATTAATAATGAGAAAAAAAGAATTATGTTTGCAATTTCTACAATATTGATCTGAGACCCTATTAAGTATTAAATATATATTGTGGGTCCTTATGGGTATCGAAATTGATTTAATCATGTCCGTCTGTTCATCTGTCCGTGTGTATGTTGAAATGGGGTTTTCGAAGACCCCAAAAGCGATTAGCACTAGGTTGTTCAACATTTATTTCACATATATTTAAATTTAGCCAGATTGGTCCATAAATTAATGAGACATGATTAAAAAACCACGACTACCTTTAATTTTTTTCATAAAATCCCATGTTGTTGTATTTCTTTTATATCAATCACCGAAAGTAACAAGGTATAATTAATATATACCTTGTATAATTTTCTTTAAAGACTTTTTTTGTGGTTTTTTTTTGCACATAGCAAATTTATTAATGTACCGCGAAGTTTATTTAATGATGTCCGTCTGTCCGCCTGTTTTTCTGTATATCTAGAGAACGAATAGAGCAAATTTGGTACGATCAATACACAATACACGTGTGGCACTTTCCATACAAAGACATGGTATACTTCTGTATACCAATTTTCCAAATTAGGTAAAAAAAACTTGATTACTAATACACAACATCCGACAAAAGTGGGCGTGGCACGAAATATATTTATAAATATATAAAAAATGGTATTGATATAACTTTCTGTTCTTATCGCACCATGGTGATTCGTCTTAACCGAATATAGCACTCTAACTTGTTTTTAAAAAGTTTATTTATAACTTAAAAGCATTTATTTTCTGTCCTTAAAACATGCTCACTGCTCATTTTTCAACATTTTATGATTTTCTGTTCATTAAATAACTGTGTGTTTAATTTCTGTATGAGCTTTAAATTAACAAACATATATTTTGTGTGTGTGTGTGTGTATTTCGCTTTTGCTTTTTTATTCTTTTTAAATGAGTTAGAGAATTTCTAAGGGCTGTGTTATTATGAAATCAGTTAGTCTACAAGTATTTTGTAACTCATATGTTTGACCTTTGGCTTTAAATGGTTTAACTTAAAAATATGTGAGAATTTTTTTTGGTTTCAAAAGGTTGCATTTGACGAAAAATAAGGCTTATTTTCCTATTAAAGAATAAAATGTATGAAATATATTAAGGCTTTAAATACTGTGCTAAAATAAGGCATACTTTTGGGCATTAAATAGTTAAAATGGAAATTACCGACAGCATCGTCAGATTAAGGGATTTGTACTAAAATTGTGGGATTTTATTTGCAAAACGGAGATAAAACATTAAGTTTGCAGAATGGATAAATTCCTGGGGTTATTTTCAATGTTTTTAGGATTTTTAATTTGTATTTATTTTCTAGATTAATTGCAGACAAATATAAGAAAATGTTGTGTATGGAGTAGATAAGTTTATTTCATATTTAAATCAAGTTTTACCAGTGCCCATGATCTATAACTCTCGCGTCGAGAAACTTCTCGATTGAAACGTGCGAAATGAAACAAAAATGCCATATATTAAAGCAAACAGCTGTTTTACTCAATAAACTGTGTCTGTAACTGTTTTTGGCGAGTACAAGCTGTCACGTAAGGAAATTACTCGCCAATTTACAGAAAAAGTGTGTCTATAACATTTTTGTGAGAAAAGTTCCAGATTTGAACTGCCAAATAAACTCATGAAAAAAAAATAGGGCGAGAAACAATTTCAACCCTTAACAATGATTTAAAATGCAAAATGACAAGACTAATACTAATAATATTTTCATTGTTTAATTATTTTGCTTTCAAGATTTTTATAAAATATACAAATTTTGTCAAAGATCATTTGCAAACAACAAATATTAAAGTCGCACATTAAATTTGAATAATTTTCAATTTTGGTATATTTTGGTGGCCGTCAACGACATGTCGTCAGTTCAGAATTAGTTTGGCGCATATGCCAAAAAGTCGGAGTGGAGAAAAACGACAAAGAAGATTTACATGAAGATTTCTCAAAATGTATCCGATAGATTTTTTTTATATTTTTACCACTGTAAAAAGGGTAAATTCGGAAAACTTTTATCTCCAAAACTAAAATAGATACAAAAAACTGTAATACATATCGTTGTTCTTTTGAAAAATAAGTGGACAGGTGTGTGGTACTTTTTTGAAATTCGGCTCTTTTAGGCTGAAAACGGGTAAAACCTGAATTTTGGTACGTTTTTGTCAGCCCATCTATCTTTTGATCCAATTAACCTAAAAAATAAAGTTAATACCACATTCGAAACTTATCAAAAAAATACGAATACAAGTTTGGTACTTTTTCGAAATTCGAACGTTTAAAGGGTGAAAATCGACACTATTTTTGGTACTTTTTTTACAAAATATTTTGCATTTTGCAATTTTTGATACTATAATGAGGGGAAAAAATAGTACCTAAAACATAAATTCAACATGCAATGTCCTGCATGAATGCTTTATATCTCAGAAACCACAAAAATTTCGCGAACAGATTTTGGATTCTAAAAGGGGGTATTCAAAATATATATACCCCATACCTAACTCAATTTTTTTAAAAATGGTCGGTAGGTCAAACCAATTCTGAGCTGACGATGTGTGACTGGCGTTCTCAACACCTGTAATGTCACATCGGCTTCGAGCACAATGTTATGAAATTTATAACGTAACGACTTAATCTTTTTTGATAGTTTTCGACACTTTTTTCTCACTTTTCGAGAAACGATGGAATATTTTGTTTTACATCTTTTCGATGCAAGAAGTTCTCACTAAAGTTACAGAACAAAGGTCCAGGAAAATTTTGAGGCCGCAAGTGGTATTAGTACTGCTTACTCGAGTTTTTAAGCAATGGACTTAATGCTCTCAACAACGATCTTCAAAATTTTTATATTTTATTTATTATAAATTTTTTTTACAGATACTCTGCACATGGTGGAACCCATCTGTAATGATATGTGTCTGATCGATTCAAATCGCTCCAGAAGATCACATCGACCTGTGCCGAACACATCCCCGGGGGTATGCAAACAGAGAAAAAATATGGTTGGACATGGTAACGGCAGCAACACTATGTTTAATGTAACAATATATTGTTGTCGTACATAAATAATTGATATTTATACCCTTCACCACAGGTGGAAAAGGGTATATATAAGTTTGTCATTCCGTTTGTAATTTCTACAATATTGATCTTAGACCCTATAAAGTATATATATTCTGGGTCCTTATGAGGAGAGAAGTTGATTTAACGATATCCGTCCGTCTGTCCGTCCGTCTGTCCGTCTGTCCGTCTTACGCTTGATATGTGTTTTCCGGGAAAACCAGACATGATAGCGGCTAGGTTGTTTTACATTTATGTCACATATAGTCCACCATTTCGTGCTATTGAAATTCAGCAAGATCGGTCCACAAATGGCTGAGATATGATCAAAAAACCACGACTGCCTCTAATTTTTTCCAAAAATCCATTGTTGTTGTATTTTTATTGCTTTTTTCTGTATATCTGGAGAACGGTAAGAGCCAAAGTTTCCAAATTAGGTACACACATTTAGGTTGTCAATACACACCACCCTACAAAATGTGGGCGGGATTGGAGAAGTGGGCGTGGTACCTCCCGTACAAAAAAAATTAAAAATTGTATAAAAATCTAAATTTTAGGGCTGTCATATGTCCTATGGATATGACTTATATACCAAAATATCGGAGATAGTAGAACATATTTTATAAAGAACTCGGGAAATCGGTTCAGATACAAAAAAGTTATGACCAAAATTATTTTTATTTTTTTAAATACCCATTTTGGGTAACCATGGATCTTCCCGAGTCCAAGTTTTATAACACAAATAAATGGTAAATTTCTTGCTAAACACGTCGGTATATAAATCTGTCAAATCGGTTAAAAAATGGCTGAGTTATAATCAAAATACTGAAATCCCAAAAGTTACTCTTTTTATAATTAAGTTTGTTTTTTTTTATAATTAAGTTTGCTTAAATATATGTACACATATGTAGGTATATATATATATATGCCTAAAAGCCAATTTAATGGAAATATTATTTTTAAGCACATTGGTATTTAAATCTGCCAAATCGGTTAAAAAACTTCTGTTCTTTCCAAACCATGGTGAAGGGTATATAAGATTCGGCATAGCCGAATATAGCACTCTTACTTGTTTTATTTAATATCAACAATATTATAGTTACTGTAAACATATCAATGTTGATCACAATTATGAATTTGAGTATTGTTAACCGAAAAATAATTATTTTTCTAACAACTAAATTGCGATAACTTTCAAAACATATAATATTACTTGCAATCATATCATGATATCTATTAGCCATAACATGATAATATTCTATATATTTATCATATTATGTTTAAGATGCAATCAAACTGTTTTTACTCTAATAATATTATGTTAGCGCCATTTGTAAAATAAATTTGAATCAGTTGTGTCGTTTATTTTATTTGTGAGCGGTTTATTAATTTAAAGAGAAATTCCCATAAAAAATAAGTTTAAAGAAATTAAAAAAAATATTAGTGGAGTTCATTCGGTATTAGTGATTTAATAGTTCAAATGCAAAATATAGTAGTTTTTTGTAAAATTCAACAAAAAACACACAGAGATTTCGTTATATTTTATAAAAGTGATACGATATTTCTGTGGTTTTCATGGGCAACCACGTATGTCTTAAAACAAATTTTTCAGGAGAGCCGAAAACCATTCTAGATCAAACTATGGGCTAGGTATTGCACTTTTTAAACTTTTTCACAACAAAAATCGGAATTGATCTTTTTTTTCAAAAGTTTTTAGAAACATTTAAAGAGCGTTAAAAATTAGGCAATATGGCATCAACATCTCTAAAACGGAAAGGACATACGCGGTGGCCCATGAAAATCACACATTTTGCATTTGCTCTTTTGCAAGCCTTGTATTGAACTCCGCTATTTGATTAACATACATAAAGAAAAATTATAAAAAGCCACAAAATAAAAAATCGATGAAAAAAAAATTTTAATTTATTTTATATTTTTATGACAGTTATGAAATGTATTATAATATAATTGCTTCTTAATTTACTATGATTAACCTGATGAGAACATGATTACTTCTTAGTTTATTATGATTAACCTGACAATAATTTGATTACTTCTTAACTTAGTATGATTAACAGAATAATAATATAATTAAGGGAAACATATTACGATGTCATATATCGAGTTTATTTAGTCATAATATGATTCAATAATCTATATATAAATCGGCTAAGGCAAAACAGTAAAGAACACTTTCTTCATCTGGTTGAAAGGTATTTACTCACCGAAGTGCACAATATATATTTTATTAAAATCTGTTCAATCATTTCAGAGTTATAAGCGTTTAAATTTGGTACTAACACATATGGGCTAATCCGAAAATTTTTAAACCAAAGGCAGAAATTTAAAGTTGCCCAAAATCCAAATGTTTGTTAATGGAATCATAGGATACATATTCAAGCTTCAACATATATAAGCAATAAGGTTTTTCGGTGTTTTTTTTTTGTTCTTGGCAGAGGCTAACCTAAACGTACCTCTTGCTTTCATTTATTCTTGTAAAAAATGGTATTTTCCATGGTCAAAAAAGTGGGCAAAGCAATCGTTTCAGTATTTAGCGTTTAGAAAAACTTTGATTTGCTTAATATTCTTTTATTTAAGATAAAAATCATATATGTAAGTTATCTAATATATATTAAAAATTTGAACTAAAAATGGGTACACTCTGTGTAACGTCCGTAACGGAAAATGGGGTTTTTTAAATTTAACAGAATGAATTTTAATTATTTTGTTTTCCAAACTAGCTTTATAAACAGAGTTTTTTATGCACTTTAATCTTAAGAAAAAAAGAAATACCTTTATTACGCTTTTTTTCTTAATATAAATGACAAAGTGTGTAACGTCCGTAATGGCATGAAAATACCCAAAATTTTATTTTAATATTATGAGGTGGAAGTAAGTGTTTATAATGGATTTTCACCGGCTGAATCTGGACTTAAAATTGCTCTAGGTTGCCGAGAATCCGAAAAACTTCACAAAAAGTGTGTTTTAATAACATGCGATCCCCCAATCTGCAACTTAAATTGAGATGAATTTCAAATTCTTCTGAAACCTAAAATAATTTCTGAATATCAATAATTAGTAATTAATAACCATGTAGTAAACCGCAACCTCAGTGCACCCCTTCAAATATTTGGTGGTGCGCCCATGCTTGCAATGTTTACGTACTGGATTTTCCCTTAGAAATTTTTAAGCAATTCTTGCTTTGATCTTAAAATTTTGCCCAAATTTTGCGCGTGGTGACAAATATATACGTATTAATTTAAATGTGTTCAAATGCAGACAGAGCAAAAAAATTTTGTGCAAATTTGAAAATAATACTGAAAAACTGTTGGTGTTTAAAACTAAAAAGGCAGAAAGAAAGCGAGCATATCTTGTGAAAATCAGTTAAACAGTTAAAAAATAGTGTGTCACAGGCAAAAAGAATAAAAAGAGATAATAGACAACGAGTGGCCAAATTTAGAGAGGCACATAAATACATTCTAAGAAACATTACACAATTCGTAAAAGAATGGAATGTGAGTTATTTCGAACGGAATTTTTTTGCTACTTCGCAATGAAAAGGAGCGGTGGACGGTGTCAAGCGAAAAGTTTGGCAACTAGTAAAAACCCAAAATCTCATCTTAAAAAGTTTCGAGATTTTCACAAATTAGCAAAAAAAAAAAAAAAAAAATATAAATGGCATTTTTCTAATTTACGTTGGTAAAAATTATGTCAAAACTGCATCTGACGAAATATCAAAAACATGGATAAATGTAAAAAATATTCCAGCTCTTAAATCATATCATTATTTTTTCGGGCTTTTCCAATGACAATACTATAAGAGTAGCTCGAACAGTTGGGTCTATTAAGCATAAGATACAATGTTAAACGGTTAAATAAACAAATTAATAAATGAATATAAGTAATATAAGAGTAATGAAATATTCTATAATTTTTTTGTAACTAATAAATTAATAATTACAAGGTTAAAAAGATTTTTAAATACATGAATGTTTTTTATATACACAATTTGGTTTAATGGAAAAAATGTAACGTCCGTAACGTAACAGTACCTTTAAGTTTAAAACAAGTTTTAAAATACTCCCAAAGAACTGCATTTTGCAAAAAATTTCATGAAAAAATTCCAATACTAACGCCAGCTGTGTCAATCTTAACAAGCAAATTTGCGTGCTAATGTAACGTCCGTAACGCAGGATTAGCCCATATGCAGATTAATTATCAAATCTTCTATCTTCTATTGTAAGGGCCGATGTTGAATGTGAACCACACCTAAACGCCAAGTTTTTTTCCGAATTTTATTTGACATTTCTCTATTTCAGACTTACTCAATTTGAACCATGGAGAGATACACAATCCAACAACGTGTTAAAGTTATCCAGACTTATTATGAAAATGGGCGTTCAAATCAAAATGCATATTGTGCACTTCGTGATTTTTTTGGTCAATTTGATCGTCCAAATGTGCGTACAATCGCAAAAATCGTGGAAAAATTCGAGCAAACCGGGTCTGTAGAAGATGTGAGAACACCAGTGCATGCTCGTACAGCTCGTACTGCAGAAAATATTGCTGATGTTCGCGATAGTGTAGCTGAAGAGCCGTCCACCTCAACTCGTCGTCGTGCCCAACAATTGCACCTCTCACGCTCGTCGTTGATGAACATTATGCATAAAGACTTGCATTTACACGCTTACAAGGTGCAATTGGCTCAAGAACTAAAGCCTCTTGACCATTCCAAACGTCGTGAATGGGCAGAATGGTGGCAAGAAATGGCAACAGTGGATGATCAATTTTCGAAGAAAATCATCTTCAGTGGTGAAGCACATTTTCACCTTAGTGGAATCATCAATAAGCAGAATTGCCGCATTTGGGGGAGTGATAATCCAAGAGTGATTGTCGAAAAACCAATGCACCCACAAAGAGTGACTGTTTGGTGCGGTTTATGGGCTGGCGGCATCATCGGGCCGTATTTTTTCCAAAATGAGGCCGGTCAGGCAGTTACTGTGAATGGTGTTCGCTAATGTGAGATGATAACGAACTTTTTATGGCCCGAATTGGAAGATATGGATGTGGACGATATGTGGTTTCAGCAGGACGGTGCCACTTGCCACACAGCTAACGAAACAATGGCTCTTTTGCGCAACAAATTCAATGGCCGTGTTATCTCACGTAATGGCGATGTCAATTGGCCGCCAAGATCATGTGATTTGACACCGTTGGACTTTTTTCTTTGGGGTTATTTGAAAGAAAAGGTGTACGTCGATAAGCCAGCAACAATTCAAGAGCTAAAGGATGAGATAATTCGGCACATTAACGGCATAGAACCTCCATTATGCCTCAGGGTCATCGAAAATTTGGACCATCGGATGGAGGTGTGCCGCCGTGGTCGCGGCGCCCATTTGGCCGATATTTTGTTCCATACATAATTGAATAATACCAATTTATCATAATAAAATAAAATTACAATAATTTCCTAAATAGTTTGTGTTTTATTCAAAATCAACATCGGCCCTTGAAATTTAACCACCCTTTATATAAAAGAGACGTGTTTGTTTGTAATCGCTAAACTCAAAAACTACTGCACCGACTTTGACCAAAATTTGTGTGCTTGATGTATGAGGCATGGGGAGTGTTTCTGTGTTGTTTCGCGTTTGTTAAATAAATTTTGCGATTATTAATAAAAATTATTATTGGTTTATTAGGTGTTTTTGCATATATTTGTTTTGAAAATCGATTCAACACGTTCATATTTTTTAAAATTTTAAATCTTTTCTAAGGGCCAGCAAAGCGGACCGGGTCCAGCTAGTAATAAATAAATAGGGTGTTCGATTATTCAACATTTTTTAGAAACCGGTTTTCGAAACAATAAAGAACGTTCTCCCTTGTTTGTCAACCGAACCTCTATGGGGAGAAAAAAGTATCAAAAAGGGGAAATACGGAAAATTAAGTTTCTTTCTTTTACATTTCCGTGCTGCACGTGATAATTTAAAATTTTCTATAAATTTGACTTTCTGTTTTTCATCTGAAAATTTTTGAATTTTCGTTAATATTCGACATATAAAGATAAAATTATACGTTAAACTAGGTGAATAAGAACATGTAAGGGGAGCTTTTTGGTACTTTTTCGTTCAACATCTGGTACTTTGATTAATATTCGCTAATATTAGACATAGAAACATAAAATTAAGCATGCAATGTTCTGAGTAGATGACAGTCTATAAAGGATCCTTTTTTGTTTTTCATTTGATATTTTTTATATTGAACTTATAAAATTACATTAACTCGCGAAAAAGATAAAATATGAACCGGAGGTTGCTCCCTCGACAAATCGATCCACAAAGACGGAAAAAATAAATGCTCGAAACATGTAAATTTATATAAACTTAGATGTGCTATATTTTCTTCATATGTACATAAAAATTTGTGGTCGAATTTTGACCATTACGCGAACACTAGTAATATTAATATGGTGACAACAATCATGAATCTTATCATAATATGTTGCTCTTAGAATATGTTTACCACAACCATGTTTTTTCTTTGCGTATGGAGCAGAGATCAGCAATGATTAGTGAAAAAGTGAGTAGAGCTGAATCATGACTCGTAATTTCTTGTACTTATACGGTTTCATACTTATTGCAACGTTATCGAAGCTCAAATTCACTCAGAAGTTTGATGTTACTCATCGTACTCATACTTAAGATTTTTTTACACTTTCCCACAAGTCTTACGTAATTTGACGAAAATGCATTTCTGATTCAATTATTCTTTAAAAATGTTAAAAAAACCATAAAAACTTATCAAGACAGGGTTGTATTTTCCCTCAAAATACGTAGGACTTGTTTGATAGTGTACACAGAAAAAATTATTGCCGGATTATTTTCAAACAAACGCTTGTTTGAAAATTTTTTTAATTTCTACAAATTTTTTTACTGATTTAATTAAAATTTTTGTTTGATTTTTATTTAACCAACAAAAATGTTGACAACCATTCAAAAATATAATACACGCGTTATTGGTTTCAAGTTTTCATAATTTTGTATGAAATATTTAACGCTTTTTAATGTTGTCGTCTTTTTGCATTTTTTTATTTGATCGTAAGCAACACTTCCTAATGTGAAATATAAGAACTACAACAAAAAACACATACAGTCTATTTTTGGACACTTTAAAAAAGTACAACAGTAAGAAAGATGAAGAGGTTTGAAGTAAAAAAAAATAGCAGGTAAAAAAACGTTTCACTCTTTTTAAACAACAGAAACAACAACAACATTATAAGAAACAAAATAAATTTTTGGTTGGTTTCAAAGTTGGTTAAAAAAAAACCAAAATCCCGTATTCAATTTTTTCAAACTGTTTGCTTAAATACATCAAATACAAAAATATAATGTTGACGAAAAACATATCGAGTCGGTCTGTCGCCGTTTTTGGGTTACATTTCTTCTTCATTAGCAAAGGAAAGGATACAGTAACAGTGAGTGATGACGAAAAGCATTGTGTGTATAAAAAAAGACTTCGTTCAAAAATGATTCCAACAAAAAAATGTGTTTCAAAGCCAGCCGGCCGCTCTGCTCTCTCTCTCTCTGCCATCATCTTCTAATACAGTGCCTGCTTGTGTGCGCATCCATTGCTTGTGCAAAAACCTTTTTTTTTTTTTTTTTTTGATTTTGAAATTTAGTATATGAAATTCAGTAAACTTTTTGTTTGATTCAGTTAAATTATTTGTTTGAAAAAATCAGTGTTTTTTTTTTCAATAAACAAAATGCAAATAAATTGTTTGAATATGCGAATTTGTTTATAGGACCGATTTCAGACAAAAAATTGTTTGATTCTACAAATCTTTTGTTTGAATTGGAAAAATAATTTTTTCTGTGTAAAACAGCCTTTAGCAACATTTATGTAGTTCTTGATTTAGATTCAACTTATCACAATGTGTATAGGCGAAGCAAAAAAACGTAAGTATGATTTGCATATGAACTTATTATTAGCAAGGCAATTTACTAAAGTTATATGTATGAAGTTGTCGATTTTTCGCAAATTTATCTGGCAGCGCTGATTATAAAGTTGTGTGTTTCATCTGTTGTGTTTAAACCGTAAATGGATGAGCTGAATGAGTTAAATCAATGTGAGTATCATAAGTTGTTTTTCTGAAATTAGAAATCAAACTGGGGTCATTTATGAGTATGAGATTGATATCGACGTCACACTCATATTTATGGCAACCTATACTTATACATCAACGGTCTCGTAAGTATGAGTGAATAAGAGTAGTTAAGTTAAAATGATGCCCTGCAAATAATGCGACTAGTCCATACACGCATGTAAAATGTAGCCCATAAGGGACTAGGAATAGTCCAAAGGTAACCCCAATGTATGGAAAAACATGGTCTATTTAACATTACGATGTCCTAGGGCAGGACCATATAATTTTGCATTACAAAGGAGTAGTCTTAAAACTACTGGATGGTATACTACAGAGGATGACCTTTGAAATCGTTTAAAACGAAAACGTGTCGTTAAAAAACGAATACATGTCGTTTCACTACAAAATCTTTTTAACAATACCATGGTCCATGCTTGCATTACATTAGACCAGTCCAGGGAGTAGTCCATTTGATCAAAATCCAATATTATCAAGTAGTCCAATATTATTTGCAGGGTGTCTACTTACAATTTTGTGAGTTAGTATGAGTAGCGAAAAAACGATTCATTGCTGATCTCTGGTATGTAGGGACATACCCTAAGGGTATTGCACGTTTTAATGTCAGATCCTCCGGGGAAAACAGGTGCAGTTAATACCTGGAAATCAAAATCGACAGATCTCTTAAGATCTCGGTAAAGACGTTGATTTGTGGTTGTAACTGAATATCACGAAAAGAATACTCATAAAAGCTCGACTTCACAGTCTGATGTACTATATTGAAGAAAAGTTCGGTTGTTGTCAGATTTTCCAAGGTACTGTTTCCATTTCATCAGATGCTGCTTGCTTGAAGACTACAGCGGAGGTTAGATATTTTGTTACCCAAATCAAGGGGCCAGTGTATAATTTACACGCTTAATTTACAAACCTGTGGGGTTTGATTGATCTCACACATGATAGCGGTTGATAAATGCATTGTTTGTCACGCAGCAGTAACACCACCAAAATGGTAGGTACTCTGTTTCTCTTTCACATCATTGCACCACACACAACTGATTCATTTGCAACGAGCATTAGCGACAAAATGCGTAGAAACATGTCATAATATTTTATAATGTAAATAATTGGCCACACGTTTGAACACCTGATTAAAAACTTTTAAATGAATATATAATATTTTGATATTTTTAGTTAGGCTTGCGTTCATGTAACTCGGGTTGAATTTACATGTTTCAAGAATCACCACGTTCTTTCATTGACTCTTGGCTGACAGGCATCGCAGTGGTGCAAAGGTTAGAACGTCAAAGAATTCTGATGAAAGAAAGTGGTGATTCTTGAAACATGTAAATTCAACCCGAGTTCGATACCCAGCTCAGCCAAAAATAAAAATTATTAATAAAAGTTTTCATAAATTTCATGTTGAAAATTCCTTCCTTCAGTAAAAATAATTTAATGAGATTTGATAAACTCAAGCTCAAGCTAAACTCAGAAAATGCCAATATTTGGCCCCTGTAAATTTTTTAGTCCCAATATTCACAGGGGCCAAAGGTTGGCGTTTTTGGGACGAGACGAGTTGTTATAAGGATAAAACTGAAAAGGAATTTTTTGAAAAATGCACAAATAGCATTCTTGGCTATCGATAACATTTTAGGTAATTCAACTTTTATTTTTGGTTTGAGATGTATGTGTATTTTATTTTTATATATTAATACAAATGTATACTTAAATCAAAAACAAATTATAATCTATAAACAATTTTAATTAAAAAATATTAGTAAAAATTTCTTCTAAATAGCTTTGGGTTTCATTTTCCAGAAGTTGTTTAGCTTCTTCCTCTAATTCGATTGAGGTTGATTTCCATTTTTGTCGAATACTGGACATATATGGGTCTGATGTGCACAACAAAATAGTAATAAGATCTTCATTAGTACAACATCTGGACATTTTTCTTGTGTTATGCTCGCGGAAGAATCTGTAGTCTTTGTTCCTTTTTTCTTGCGCTTCTTCAGAAAGATCTCCACTTGGTAGCATATTGTGTTGAACTATTTGTTCCCCATGGTGTAAAATTGTATGAACTATGGTTGGCATATGTCTCCAAGAGTATTTTTTGTTATAAAGAATTGCTGTTTCATTTGCATACTGGCCAAATTTGTTTGCATTTATCTTTCTGATACATGATATAACTTGTAAAATGATCTGGAATCGTCTTATTAATTCAAAATGTACTCCTGTGATAGATGCTGCAGTTTCTGGATCGGAAAAGAATCTCCTTGCAGTGTTACCATCATTTGAATTTCCTTCTCTTTGTTTTGGCTGATCAATTACAAGGCCTAGGTGAAGGTATTTTTCTTGAATTTGTTTTCTTGTTTGCTTCCTTTTTTCCACATTTTCTTTAATTTTTCTCACTGTTTCGCCTTACGGGCCAAATTCCAAATCATAGCCCAATTTAAGAATATGCTCCATAAAACGAATTCTGGTATGAAGAGGGGACATTCCAAATTCGTATGCTTCATTGATACTAGTGTCTTGTGATGGGGGTTGGCTTAATTGACTTGATGTCTTTTGGCATATGGTACAGCTTGACGAAGACTTTGTTTCGGTTAATGCTTGTGCAACTTTTCCATTGATCATTGTAAGGAACATTTGAAAATTAATTTCAATGAATTGGTCATCAAATTTAAATATTGCCGGTTGAAGTTATTTAATTTGATCTTTTATTTTTCGAACTTCTTCAGTTATGACATCTTTAGTTTCCTTTTTGTAAACAAACTTTATTGGTCTGCAATACTTTGTTGAAGATGGAATTTCATTTTTCCATACATCCATTTCTGTAACTCTGCTGATTGACGGCTCTAAGCCAATATAAGTTTTTTTTTAAACGTAATGGAACTAAAGATACCATAAATAAAGGCTCAGTTAGCCGGGAGTAACAGTAACGTTTAAAATCAGCTGATTCATTTTGTTGTATGTAAAGCAATTAGAACGATTACAGTTAGCAGTAAGATGTTACGTTTCAATCTGTAAGAAATAGATTGGTCTTACTTTTTTACGGTAAGGTTATTGTTACTGTTACTCCCGGCTAACTGAGCCTTAAGTTAGCATCAGATCAGTTTTCAGAATTACATTGCTTGTATTGTTTCTGACCAGAGCTTCCATCACATCCCCATTTAGAAAATAAAGTGATGCTGCAATTTTGAAGTTTTTTTTAAAAACAGTCAGCATCAAGTGTATTTAATAATCGTTCTACAGTGTGTGAGAAGAGCCTGCAATTTTACTTCTGCTGAACTTGAAGTTACACTAATAGCCGTTTGTGAAGGTAAGCACTCTTTTTTGACAGAAACTAAATCTGGATATGCTGGAAAGATTCCACAATTTTTTTAATTGGTTCGCTTTCGCAGTTCTGTATACTGATTTTTTGTCAGTTTTAAATCCAAAAATAGTGCAAATGATTCTTCTGGAGTAAATTTCTTTCTTGAGTTGGTGTAGGCATACTTTTTAAAATCCTCTTTGTGCATTAAGGGCTCGCTTCCACTATTTTTTCAATTATTGCAATTTTTGTTTTCTTATTTTGCGTTGGTTGAATTTGATGCAGAAATGAATCCCTTATCATACTATGAGAAATTTCTTCATTGATATTTGCAAGCTTGCGTCTTCGTGATCTTTCACTGCAATTGTCAAATTGTTTTGCGGGCCGACCCACTTTTCCAGTTTCCTTAGCGGTTATTGACAGCTTCTTAAAAATCAGATCATTTGTTAGCCATTTTTCGTTGCGTAGGTAAAACTTTTCCTTGTTTCTAGAACATTTAAGGTACCGTTTTCTTAATGGAAATGAAAAATTTTTAATTTTTATCTGATGTATTTTGATTTCTTGTTCGTTGCATAATTTAAAGAATGGAATATTCATTATGTGTAACACAAAATCTTTTTCATCTTTCTGTTGAAAATATATGTATGTCTGCGAGAACTTTATAACTGAACTTAGCCATTGTTTAAACAATAATGAAGGTAAAATTATGACTGCATGCATTTTTATACTCTTGGTAGAAGTTTTTTTAAATGATCTTTTGTTACCACTTCTTTGAAACATAAAAACCCTTTTTTAAATACAAATTTAATCTTTTATTAGCATTTCTTTGAAACATAAAAAACCCCTGTTTTCACACTTTTTAAAAGGATAACATACCGGCGATAAATTAACAGGTAACATATAGGTAATTTTCACGTAAAATATGACTGCGTGCTAGTTTTTTTACCATTTACCTGCTCTTCCATTTTTTTAAATTATGTTGAAATTTTCAGGTAATTAAACTATGTAGTTTATGTTGCGGCTATTTACTAATGTTTAACCTTTTAACTTACTCAGAAATCTAACGTGTCAGTCTATTTATGTCGCCTTTTCGTTTTGCAGCATCCGTTCACCCACAATAATTTCATAACAATGGCAATACCTTTTTCCAAATTAATTGATAACATGACGTGCTAGATAATTTATGTGGCCTGTACTGCTTTATTTGTCGAAAATTCTTTAAGATTCACCTTCTTTAATTTCAGTAATGTTTCCTTGCAGGACTTATTTTTTGAACCGAATATCTTACCTTGAGTCACAGAAGTTGTAGGTTAGATACTGGACTACAAGAGAGTATAGATTTTTTTTTTGACGCGTTTTGACGGGCAGGACTTATGCTCTATAAAGTAGGAAATTTCCAGGAAATTTTGACATTAAAAAAATTAAAAAGTTCTAGAGGTCGCAGAGTTTAATGCTTTAAACCATGTATAGCTCATAAAATAAACTAATACACAAAACTTATTCTGTCAAAAAATCTTAAAAATTGCTCAAAATTATGAGCATTTCAAATTCAAAAATTGACTCAGAAATTCAAAACTTTAACCAAATATTGAGAAAGTCCATTTTGGACCACCCTGTTATCAATGAAATTGTTGAAATAGGGTTGAAATTTTTTGGCTCCCGAGGTTCACTAGTATTTACTTTCACATGAATAAAAAAAAATTTTAAAATCGGAGAACATAAAAAAAAAATTATTTTGGCCGCCTTCTCAAAATATGAACCAGTGTGCCCCGTTCAAACATATCGTTGACGACGACCAAAATTTACTAAAATTAAAACATTTTTAACTACGGCCGCGAAAATATAACCGACGTCTATACCAAATAATGTAAACTGCGACTTTAATGTTTGCTATTTTTTACATAAACGATGTCCATTAAGCTTCCACTTTCATTTGAAGTTGTTTCTAGACATCAAGGATTAACCCGGGTCTTATTGTATTCTAACTGTCCTTAACTAGAAGGGCTGGAAAGGGATGTAATAAGGTCTTTGTTGTTAAACCCAGAACTTCTTTTAAAGTTTTTCTATTCAATTTTTTATTTTTTAGACTTTTAATACAAAAAACATAACCTAATAATAAATTTTAACTGGCCCCTAAGTCAAAGTTAAACTAATTTTCACACATAATTGGAAAGTTATTGCTCAGGGAATATAACATTTAAGAGAAAACAGGGGATCTGGTGAAACAAACAGAAACTACAAAAAATTGTTTTTGAAAATGTAAGACAGACAGACAGACAGACAACAACAATGTTGTAATGCCACAACATAGTAAAAGCAATAACAAAAAGGTAGTATGAAGAACATAAAAGCAAATAGGAAAATCAGTAGAAAGTGTTTGTTGGTATCCATCTTTGTTAAGTGACCCCTCATATGTGACTTTACTTCTAATAGCAAGTTGAGTGTTGTTAAACTTGGAAATCATGGAAAAAGAAATTGTTAAGAGGGCTACACACTAAAATGAAAATACTAACTGATGTACTTTAAGTTCGGAAGTTCGAAGTTGGGCAAAAGTTAAGTCTAAATAGAGGAAATGTGGAAAAACTCCATCTCATCTAACAAATAAATAAACAAACATTATAATCCAAAACTATTAATGCCTTCATAATAATTCTAACACCAGTTTCTTAAATACATTCAGAAAAACAATAGATCTAATAAAATCGTATAAATATGTGGGTGTAGATGAAGATGAAACCTTCAAATGGTTGATTTAGATGCTAAATCTTTCCAAAAAGCTTTGAAAAAGAGCGTTTAGCCTATACCACCTCAGTAATTGTTTAACGTATGATGTACAGAAACAGGCCTTCTTTTTCTTAGCTGAATCGTACATGGAATCACGGCTCACAGTGCGAAATTTCTTGAGTTTAGCGGAACTTAATTATTTAAACCAGTAAAACAGTTCTATTTGTGTTTTTTTTTTAAATTTTTAATAAAAATTAATGTGTGTTTTCTTTCAAGTCTTTGAGTTTATTTACGTTTTTAATTATAGAACAATTAAAAAAACATGCATATGTACATACATTTTCTAACAACATTTTGAACATCTATTCAGAACTAGTCTCATTGCAATCGTCTGAAGACTCGTAATCATTGCATGGGTCTGAAAATGTTTCTAACAATTCTAAAACTTCTGGTGTAACTTCACTACGCTTGGTTTTAGGTGCTTTACGAAGACTAGCGATGTACGGATCCGATGAAATAAGCAGTCGATTAAATAAATCCGTATTTGTGTCAATTCGGGAAGTTTTCCTAGTAAAAAGTTCGCGATATTTTCTGCAGTCTTTGTTTCTTGCCTCCTGAGCTTCTTCAGAAAATTGTCCAATCGGAAGAAAGCAAGAGGCTATAATATCCTTTCCATGACAAAGGACAAAGGACTTTATGCACACTAACAGGCATTGAGTACCAGAAATATTCTTTCAAATACAACTCTAAAATTTCTCTTGCATATTCGCCGATCTTTTAAGACCACAATTTAGGCACTCCAACAGCACATGAAAACGCTTGATCAAATCTAAATTAACGCTAGTAATTTCGGCTGACTTTTCGGCAGTTCTAAAGAATTTCCTTGCGGTATTACCATCGTTTGTGTTTCCGGTCTGCTGTTTTGGCACATCTATTAGCAAGCCAAGCTCCTCCTTAAATTTTTGTTGAATGTATTTTTTCTTCTCTGCAACTTTTTTTTATTTTCTGCTCCACGAGCTTGCCATGTCTTAATATCCAGTTTGTACGATACATGTGAAATACATTCTAAAAACCTTATCCATGCATGGAGGGGTGATAGTCCAAGGGATAAAAAGGATTCATTTATATTTGTTTGAGGTATATCGCAGATGTTGTTCATTTCACTGGGTTTAGCCCCACATAAGTAGCATGTTTGTGATCAAGCACAGGATGATACAGTATTGCAAGCTTTACCGTCTATCATACAAAATATCATATTTGGTGTTACCTGAAATTGCTTGGCATCTACAAGTATAGTGGTTGGAGTAAGTTGTGATATTTGTTCTTTCACTTTGTTTACTTCTGAGGTTATTACACTGACTGTTTCTTTGGCAAAAACGAACTTAATAGGGCGACAGTACCGTGTGGGAGAAGGAGCAGGGTTTTTTCAAATCACTGACTGATTATCACCATTATTATTAACGGCGTACATTTGGATTGGTACCAATGATAAACTAAACATACTATCATCAGAGCTATGTTTGTCCATATAATTTTGTCGATAATTAGCTTGTTCAGCCCCATCACAACCCCACTTCGCGATAATATTTAGTCTTTTAACATTTGATAAACTTGTAAGAACCACTTCTAGACCTATACAAAGTCTTTCTACGGTATGATTTATAAGCGACTGAACTGATACTTCAGCAGAAACTTCAGTTATTATTATGTCCTTTGGATAGCACAACCTCTTTGCCCCTTTTACAATATAATAAGGTGGATACAAAGTGCAACGGTGATTTTTTGCTTGATCTCGAACAATGTTGTACTGATTTGACGATAAGTTTGCATCAACAAGAAGCGCCAGAACCTTGTCTGGAGCTAATTTTGGTGGGCTGTTTGAGGACAATATGCGAGCCTTCTTGAATTTGCCACCCCTTTCTGGAGAAGCAGATGCCAGTTCCTTGACAATCGCTGCAGAGTTTCGTTTTCCAAAATGGTATAGCTTTGTTGCAGTTGCTTTGGCTAACTCGTCTTGGCTAGCGGACTGCAAAAGATGATGCACTTTTCTGTATTGCACTTTAGGATGACAATCCTTAAATTCTTTATAGGTCTGCCTGCATTGGTCCTCGATCCACAAAGCAATGCATCCCTTACAGTAGTTGAAAATTTTACATTATTTTCAAGCCAGCTTGCATTTTTATTTAGAAATGATGCTAAATTTCGACTGGATTCCCTCCACCTTTTTTGTATTTTACAAACTAGCGCACGAACAGTTGCCTTTAAACTGCAAAGAGCGTCAGATGTTAGCACTGGTAAGCCTATTTTTTCCAAAACAAAACCAATGATGGTTATATGAAATTTGCAAAGTCATTCTGGAAAAAGTTTAATTTTATTTAATTTTCCCAATAGAGGAAAAACATACCTTAAAAATGTTGTGCGTTTTAAGATGGTATTATGTGGTATCACCTTTTAGAGTCTCCAACGAAGTTAAAAAATTAAATTTACTTACTTCTTAAAAATCACTTTTTTCACGAACAAATCACACACGAGTACGAAACGATTTTGCATTTATTTAAATGCCAATAATTGACAATTTTCTCATGGCCTACTGCACTGCCGTTTGTATGTACCACTCTTTTAACTGAAACAAATCGAAAATCTTTCTGTATGCAAAAAGTATAATTGAATAAGAAATGCAACTTTCAGGTGTATTTTGCAGTTGTTTTGCAGGGTAAATCCACAAACTGAGTATGAGGTTTTTGAGGTGGGATATTAAGCAACCGAAATAATGAATAATCTTATGCATTTTATGTATTTAAAAAATTTAATAAAGTTCCGCTAAACTTCCTGAATTTCGCACTGTGCGGCGTGGCGAAACTCAACATACTGTAGATCCTTACAGCAATCGCAAAACCAAATACTAAAGATACTGTCGAAGAACAAACAACATAAAAAGAACATGTTCTAAATAGCTTTTGTATATGAAAGTACAAACAACACACGTGAATCCTTACTGGATAACGAAACACTTCCGAACAACATCAGAAATATTACTTGAACGAACAATAATCAAAACAACATACAGCAATACAGATAACATAAACATTAACATCACCAACAACTTTAACTACACTGTTATTAATTCAAACACCACCAACACAAACACTTCCAACATTAACAATACAGTTAACACAAACACTAACAACAATTCATACAACATTTGTAACAAGATAAACAACATACAACTACCTAGCTTCATTAAGCTTAAGTTCAGTTTTACTTAAGTTCTAGTTCAGTTTAAGTGTAGTTTTAGCTAAGTTCCAGTTGAGTTCTACTTCAGTTCGCATTCAGCTCTAGTTCAGTTTCAGATCAGTTCTTGTTCAGTTCAGTTCCGTATAAGTTTAGTTCAGTTCTAGTTTAGTTGTTTTTAATTTTTTCAAAAATTGAAATTCCCTTAAAAAAACATTTACGTTAAAACTAATTTTGAATAAAACATCCATTAAACTTATAGTCTAGTTTGCAATTATGTTTTCGCGTAAAATTCACGCCCCTTCATCACCTTTCACATACTTTAAACGTAAATTGTAGGAGAAACTATGTATTGGTAAACGCGTGTGTGTGTTTACTTTTGGGTTGTGTTGTTGTTCCCATTGATCTCATAAATTGTCGCTTTAAAATTTTTCCCCAGTGGTTGCTGTTATTTCTACGTATGTATATTTTGTTTATTGCTTTTTTTGTTATTGTTGTTTGTTTTCTTTGTTGTTGCATGCTGTGTATGTGTATTAACACATAAATTAAATGTAATTACATGCTTCATACAACATAAAACTGTGAAATAAGCCTAAAATCATGATCCATGTGAATTAAACACAAATACATTGGATAAACGAATACATACGCACACACAGAAGCACACAGTTACGTATACAATAACAAGAAGAGAAAAAAAAACACGATATCTGGCATCAACAAGAATAAAAAACAACAAATATGTATGTTTGTTAGGGCCCTCTAAAAACAATATCGTCTATGACATTTTGGGGCCATTTAGTATGATTTAAGAGCTTTTAGGGGCAGCGTTTAAATAAATTGGCTCAAACCAATTTAGCCAAAGGATAATTTTTCATTGGGAAGCATTTTCATTGTAAATGTGTTTGAATGTGTGTTTCTTAACAGCTGATAAATATTTTTTGATTTTTTTATATTCTATATTTAACAAAAATTTAATTGCATTTACTTAAATATACATTCATATTATTAAACCCATTGTTGTTTTATAACAATTGATAATCGTGATGATAATTTTAAATTGTATTTGGACAATAATAATCGCACAATAAAACAATTTAAATAAAAATGTATAATGATTTTACTATTTCAATGCATTTGAGCACATAACATTCAAATTTTCAACAACACAAACGCATTCGTAGAAAAAGCAAAAATCCCCCAAATTATGCTTTAAATTTTGCAAATATTTTGTTGTGTCTAAAAACAAAGCTGTTTAAAATATTTAGTGCAATTTTAAATGTTCATTTTGTTTTGAATATACATAATTAAAATAATGCTTTTGTAATCTTTGTTAAATGATTTAAATCCTTAATTAGTTAAATATGAAATTCGTTTTTTTAGCTCAAATAAAAATTAAATCAAGTGTTTTTTGAAGGAAAAATTTTAAAGTGCGTAAAATAATATTAATAACACATAAATAATGGCTTTTGAAATGAAGTTTCTTATGCTTTCCGTTATCGTTTTTTTCTTTATTTGGTTTATTGATAGTCTTAAGATAAAATATTAATTTTTTTATAACATATCTTCAAGGCTGCAGGAAAAATAAGCAATCCTTTGCATACTTTTCAATGATAATTAACTGAACTAGAACTGAAGTAGAACTGAACTAGAACTGAACTAGAACTGAACTAGAACTGAACTAGAACTGAACTAGAACTGAACTAGAACTGAACTAGAACTGAACTAGAACTGAACTAGAACTGAACTTTAACTGAAATAGAACTTAACTAAAACTGAACTAGAATTGAACTAGAACTGAACTAGAACTGAACTAGAACTGAACTAGAACTGAACTAGAACTGAACTAGAACTGAACTAGAACTGAACTAGAACTGAACTAGAACTGAACTAGAACTGAACTAGAACTGAACTAGAACTGAACTAGAACTGAACTAGAACTGAACTTAAACTAAAATAGAACTTAACTAAAACTGAACTAGAACTGAACTAGAACTGAACTAGCACTGAACTAGAACTCAACTAGAACTGAACTAGAGCTGTACTAGAAATGAACTATAACTGAACTTGAACTGCACTAGAACTGAACTAGAACTGAACTTAAACTGAAATAGAACTTAACTAAAACTGAACTAAAACTAAGCTAGAACTGAACTAGAACTAAGCTAGAACTGAACAAACACAAGAACTGAACTAGAACTGAACTAAACTAGAACTGAACGAGAACTAAATCAGAATTTAACTAGAAATAAAGTAGTACTGAACTAGACTTGGAATAAAACTAAACTGGAACTGAACTAGAATTAACCTAGAATTGAACTGCAACTCAAGTCTTTTTAATTTTTTTTTTTTCATAAAAATTGCCTTTTGCTTAAAAAAAAGTCTTGTTGCATCGAAAATTTTTTCTTTACTGAAAACATTTTCAGATATTTTTTCTCTTTTCTCTGTTCATTTGTTTCCTTTTTCATTTCATTTTGCCTCTAATTTACTTCAACTTCAAATAACATTTCAGTTAAACAATCTATTGGGGCATTTACCTGCCATTTAATAAAAGCAAATATTTCCTACAATTTCCGGTTGTCTGCAAACCAATTTACTTTTTGTTTCTGTATTTGTTTCCAGGTTATTTGTTTGTTGTTTTTGTTTTACATTCAAACACTTACTCTCACAACATGCTGTGTTGCACCACTTCGTTGTAAAATCGTTAACCTTCTGGTTGCTTACATTCAAATTCCTGGCAAACGGCTGAAGTTTTTTTGGTTTCTGTTCCACAACCAACTTATGGGCTGTCTGTTTTGGGAAAGTAGGAGTACTAGGAAAACATAAGTGGGATCATCTCCAAAATGCATAAGTTGTTGTTGTTGTTGTTTTTGTTAAAAGTAATGTACAAAAAAAGGTACAACAATCATTTCCGCTTATTGCTAAACCACATTTGCTTGTCGTAAACTTTACTTCTAAAAAGATGTAACGAACCACTCGAACATCGTGATTCATCTTCTTTTATTTTCAAAGGCTGCGAGGAATACTCGAGTGTAGAAAATGTAGATTTAGAAATTCCAGGAATTTTGTAGAATAAAAAAATCTTTCAGCTTTCGCAAAAAGAAGCTATGCAGTCTTGGCCTGAGGTTTTTTTTTTGCGTGAAAGTATTAAGAAATTTGAGCTTTTGTTAACTTGTTGTAGCTCACATACTCTTCCCTTTTTGTATAAATAAAAAATTGTTTTATTTTGTCACTTTCTAAGTAACAAATTTAGGGCTACATTTCTTTGACTGTTGAATATGTAAAGCGGAGACTTTATGAAATATTTTCATTTAATTATTGAAAATTTTTTTATAAGAAATACTCAAATTAGCTTTTCATAGAAAATTGAAGGCAAATTTGGTTTTAATAGAAAAGTTTGGTAACATTTTTTTTTTTTTTTTGGTTATTTGTAGGTCATTGTGCCAAAACTCGTTGTTTCAAGAGAAATCTTTGCAAGTAAGAAAATTGTCTCAAACAACCTGTAAAGTAAAGACTTAAAGGTTTTGTTTTTCTCAAAATTTTGTTTATTAATCAATGATCGAATATTGATTTATAGTTTATTAAAGGGCTTTTAAATGCATATATTTAACTACCCTGCAAACAATATTGGACTACCTTATCCATTTTGATCAAATGGACTACTCCTTGGACTGGTCTACTGTAATGCAAGCATGGACCATGTCATTGTTAAAAAGTTTTTGTAGTTAGACGACACGTTTTCGTTTTTTAACGACTTCAAAACTCTTGAGTATACCATGGAGTACTTTTAAGACTACTCCTTTGTAATCCAAAGCTGGGTTATAAGACATCGTAATGTTAAATAGCCCAAGTTTTTCCATACGTTTGGGTTACTTTTGGACTAGTTCGAGTCCCTTGTGAGCTACATTTTACACGTGTGTTTGGACTAGTCCTATTATTTGCAGGGTAAGGCTGAACCCACACCAACAAAAGACAAAACAGTTTTTTTTACTAACACGACAACTAAACATTAGCTCTTATGAGACAACCCATACCAAACGAAATAGCCACAGTAAGCATCAAACACTAGTAACTTTGACTTAAAAGACAAAAACGTTTCATCGTCTGTTGGTGTGGGTTCAGGCTAAAGAAAATATTTTCAAAGATATGTTAAAACCCAGCACAATAGTGGATAATATGTAATAGTCTGTGATGTGTGTAATACATCAAAATATTGGTTCCAGATTCACCTTTTAGAATACCGATTGACGCAGTTGGGCAGGCGTCCAGTCCCTCATGGGGGACTGGGCTCTGGGGGAACATAGGAGATACAAGGATACAAGGAAATTCATCTCTCCCGGGAATTTGATGATGACGAATGGTCTCGGTAGATGGGATCTGCGACTGTTGGTGGTTTATCTGACTGCTCATCACACGATTAAATACCACCTTTATCGGATGGGCCTGGCAGAGGATCAGGAAGCGGAGGGTCTTTTAGCCAACTAGGGGAGTGGGTACAGTTGACCTAACCTGGTCGCGGTACTCGTGACTGTGGGGGACACCTCCCCGCTTTAGCGTTAAAAAAATACCGATCGACGCAGAATCACTTTCTGAGTCGATATAACTACGCATGTTCATCGTTCTGGCTGGCTGGATGTCCATGTGCGCAAAGTAAGGGGGAAATTACAGCATTCGATATCGATCGAAATTATAATATAAGTTAAATGGAAATTTCGATCGAAATCGAATGCTGTTCTTTGAACCCAGGTCGCAATTTTAAATATAATTTGATGAAGTCTTGTACATATGTACGTACGTCTTACTTGTCACATTTCAAAATTCTTTCAGGAATAGTGTTTTGTGTCCATAAACTAACTGTTTTTAGATACAATTTTATCCAAACATATATTATTGCAACCTAAATCATTTTACTACCCCGCAAACACAGAAATACTCCATATGTATTGCAAAACGTATTGCCTGGATGAAAAATATTATTGCGGCAATAATCGATTTCGTATTGCGGAAGATACTTCCTTCGGGAGGAAACGTGTCTCGATAGCAATACTCATAAGCAATACGAAAGCGATTCTTCTAAATGATAAGCTAGCAATATTGCCAGATAACCACTTATAAGAAAATAGGAAGATATCGCCAAAATATCTTTGGGATGATAAAAAGAAGATTTACCATTTTTATTTACATAAAGGCACAATTTTTTTTTATGTTGTTTATTATAAACATGTAAATTACTGTTACGAATAATACAATTTATAATTAAAATAAAGTAAAATAGTATAACTACCAAAAATTCAGAAACAAGAAAGAATCAGAATGTATATTGTTACAGGAACAACAAAATACTTACTACTATGCATATTTTATATTTAATTAAATTAATAGTAATGAAAGTAAAGTAATATAAATAACGAAAATTCGGAAACAAGAGTAAATAAGAGTTAATAAGAAAGTAATACGTTGTAATAGTTTACTTTAATTGATCCTTTTTGTATTTTAAGCGTTTTTCGATCCGATCCTTGGCATGTAGGAAGTGCTTCTGCATTGTTGCATTGATATTTTTTTCAATGCAATATTTGAACAAGTTGTGCGATAAACCTATTTCAATTAATCTGTTTTAGTTATAATGCTATTTTGCACTGCAGGCTTCCCTTTCCCAGTCCACGTAAACTTGGTTGCCAAATCATCGGTAAGGATTCTTTTTAAAGCAGCTCTCACAAAGGAGGCCATGTCTTCGCCCCCGACTCTTTTTAAAAATATTTTCTAGGGTATAATTTTTTTATTGCCATTATATTAAGAATCCAAACATAAATATGTACTTACAAAATGACCTATCATTTCTGAATTTGATTAAAACTTTTTTAATATTTTATATTTTAATAATTAATTAAAATTGTTTCTGTCTCAAAAACTTTAAAAAGAAAGAAAATACAAAATTACTTTGATTATTTTCTTCTAGATGACAATTTGGGGATATTGCTAAACTATTGCTTTAGGGGATATCTTCTATTTGTTTGCAGGGTGTATTTAATTTATATGGGTCCATGTTTGCTCAAAGCTCCCTTACAATTAAAACTTCCAAAAATTGTCATAACTTCTTGATAAATGTCGATATTGGTATAAAATGTTTACTGTTTTAATAGATAAGTCATGGTAGATCCAGAATTGACCATATATCCCTTATGAATGCCTTCTCTAAACTTGCTTTAAGTCACAAACATCTTATATAGGTTTATTTATCTCGATAATATTTGGCCCAAAGAAGTCTTATAAAGATCATAATCCCATATTTGAATTTTGTTTTGTGCGTCCATAATTGCCAATAGGTCCCAAATAGGGAACACGCTCGCCACGAATTTGGCTGCACATTCTGTTGAGTGGGATTTTAAAGGGTTTGTGCTTAACTGACCATACTTCCATAATTGTTCACTAATGAGTAGGGAAACCATAAATATGCAATTAAATGTTTTTACTGGTGCGACCAAGGGAAGCAAAAGCAGTGTATATTTATCCGTTAAAGAGCTTTTTATGAATTTTGGCAACGATTTGTTTGTCCATATTTTTGCATACTTTTATCCTTTGTAGCATTTTTTGCGAAACTGAATGCTAAGCAAAATTTAAAACGCCTAAAACTGTCAATGCTTTGCCAATACATTGTGAAAAGATCCTTAAAATAAATAAGGCGTCGATGTCAACAATAAGGCATCAACAAATTATAGCACGATTGATTTCATATTACAATAAGTCATGTCATCGCAACATGCAAGTATGCTTCCTGAAACATATGTAAATGAGTTACTAAAGTACATCCTGCGAAGGAAAACTTTATAAAGGACCGACGAGATGAGCGTATCAAAATCTATTCGACGTAAAGTAGTTAGAAAACCCAAGTTCGATGAATTTGTGGATAAAAACATAACTACAAGAGCTTCTTAGTCTTGTGTAACTCGTTTTGTATTAATCTTAACAAGAAATCACGTTACGCCCATATGTATGCTATACAATTTCAACATTTTTGTTTATTCCAAGGAAATACATAAAATCCAATTAGATTATCATTACATTTATCATAGAAACTGTTGACAAGAGAGACATTAAAATCGGATCGAGATGATTTTTTTCTAAATGAAAGTACAAGAAATCTCAAAAGAAATATAAAACAGGAGGGAAATCAAAAGATGCGGCAAAAGTTGCAAAGCCTTGCTACAGTATGCGACAGGCTGGATCTCTGTCTACCGCATTGTATTGTTAATGCAATCATGCTTGATTTAAACGCTAAAGTTGTCGAAAACTCATCAAGCGTAATAGATTGAAGTCAAAACGTCTTGAAAGTAAACAAATTAAGCTGAAAATTGAACTTTACTAGCAATGGAAAATCATTGATGTGTATTTACTTTGGCGGTCGCAAAGACAAAGCAGAAGTCTATTACCGAAGAATATATCCCAATGATATCTAAGCCAGATTCTGAATACATATATTGGGCATTTCTCGGTAGATTCAGGAAAAGCAGCTAATATTGTGAAGAATATTGTTGCCTTAATGGCAGGAAAGTGTGAATGTGATTCGCTTTTGATGAAATTTCGATGTGATGAATCGGCTGTCGATACAGGGTTTTATAATGGAATTATTGTCTTATCAAAAAAAAAAACATTTGGAACGTCTTTAAAATGGGCCACAAAGAGGAACATTCGAAAATTTGTCTGTAAATTTTGTGGTGTATGATTAACCGACTATTCTTTTGTACTGGATTATTTTATGAAAATATTTTAAAATTGTTTTATAGTGTATATTTCACGGTTTAGCTTAAAACTAGTTTTTGCTTTTTATGTATTTAATTTGTTTTTTCTTTATCTTCAAAAACATATTTTGATATATGAAAGACAAATACGTTATTATATTGAAATTTATGTTGACAGTCCAGTAGCACTTATGCCACTCAAATCGTACATAAATATAAAACGCGCTTTCCACGTCAAGCAGTTAAGCGGACATCACTCTAATATGAGTTCTTACGTTCACTTATTTCTCGGTCATCGAACAGGAGGATAATTTAGTTAGAGCGGTATCTACCTGGGGGGCACCTCTCGAGAACACCAAAGAAAAATCATCTTTAGATATGTTTTTCTGTATGCTTAAAGAAAATGGCTGGTTTGCTAGGAAATTGTGGTCCGACTAGATTTTCTTCCCAGCACGAAATGTGGCTTTTACGAAAACCAATAACGGATTTAGAGTATTGAAACCGTTCTTTATAGAACTGCATCATTCAAGCTTTAAAAATTAGAAAACAAAAGTAGATTTGTTGCCACAAAAATCGCTCTGTGCGACCTATGGGAAGAATCAACACGACAGGTTAGATCTAGTAACTGTCTAGTCTTTAATTTTAGAATTCATATGCTATTAAGCGTTGTGGCTACCAAAGGGGTCTTAATACTCTATCTACTTGATTGTTTGTTTGTTTCTTAACAGGTTGCCAAGTTAACCAACAAAGAGATTAAAAAAAAAATAATCTGATTTCCACTTTTCGATTGTATAAAAAAAAAAAAACAGTACAACTGAAACTACTAAAACAACTGCCAGTAACTACTGCAAGTACTCTCACTGACTACTACTGGCACACTTGCTGCTTGTTTACATGATCAGACAACAACACATATGCGTTTTTTGATTTTAAAGCAACGTTTGCTTAATTTTTTTCCTTCTTGCTATTTTCCTTCCGTTTATAACACATACGTTTTTTTTTTTTTTGTATATTCTTTAGAATGAATATTGTATTTTTGACTTTTTTATTTTTTCTTTTAAATTCGTTACATTCATTCCTCAGGATTAAAATCGTTTTCTCATTGGATTTTATGTTTTTCCTTGGAATAAACAAAAATGTTAAAATTGTATAGCATACATATGGGCGTAACTAGATTTCTTGTTAAGATTAATACAAAACGAGTTACACAACCCCATTTACACTAAAACACACATACTCATGTTATAGAATAGAAAAACTAGACTAAACGATTGGAGAATTGCAGTTTCACTCACATGTAAGTTTTCCTTTAGATTTTCAAAAGAAACCAAAACTAAGGAAATTTTTGATTATCACGAAATTCTCAACTTGCGTATACTTCTTAATATAGAATTTAATTGAATTATGCTTGTTAAGGATGGGGATTTTATTAAAAATGGAAAATATTCAAACAAAATTACAAAATTGCGCAGATTATAAAAGTTTTTTTTTTATTAACGGGCTTGTTCTTAAAAACACGTGATTTCAAATCACGTGCTTTTGAAATCACACGTGTGATTTTGTGGTGTTCTGAAAGTCATACCGTTTTTATGTTTCTCGGTGTGCTTTCGGCTATAGAAGATCACACCAAAACACAGAAAAACGGGACACTAAAATATCACACGTGTGATTTTAGTAGGCACATGTGATTTGAAATCACGTGATTTGAGTAAAAGTGATTTGCAGAACAGACCTGTAAGTAACAAAGTTTGGCATTAGTTCTCTTTAATTTTAAATAAAAAGATTTTCTAGTGTGTACAAAATTTCCTTTAAATAGAAAATTTGCGCAAAATTTTTCTTAAATTAGAAATTCTTTTAAAAACTTCCATCAAATAGCAAATACTAGGAACAATTTTTAAAATGGTTAATTTAAACGAAAAAAAAAAACAAATTTATGCACAATTTTTAATATGCGAAAACATTTTATAGGAACTCAAGTTGCAAATTTATGCAAAATTTCGTAAAAATAGTAAATTTAAAAAAAAAACATATAAAAAATTTGCGCAAATTTTCTTATAGATTTCTCATTAATAGCAAATTCGCGAAAAAGCTTTATTGAAAATCAAAATTTATGCAAAATTTCGTAAAAATAGTGAATTTAAATAAATTATTAAACAAATTTGCGCAAAACTGCTAATAGACTTCTCATCGAATAGCAAAGTTGTGAAAAATTTTTATTGCATGTTAAAATTTGCCCAAAATGTTCCACGAAGACCAAATTTGAGCAAAACTTTCTAATTTTGGCTAAATTTGCGCCAAATGTTCTAGTTTTGTCTAAATTTGCACAAAATTTCACAAACTAATTTCTATAACTAGAAAAGTTGCAAAAACTTAATTGCAAACTAAAAGTTGCCTTCAATTTGCGCAAAATTTTTAATGCATATCCATATTTGCGCAAAATTTTCTATAACAAACAAGTTTGCCCAAAGTTTTCTAAGGCTAGAAAATTTGCCAAAAGTTAATTGTAAACAAAAAGTTGTTGCCAATTTGAGCAAAATTTCAATCCCCAGCCAAACTTGCGCAACATTTTCTTAAACGAGCAAATTTGCACAAAATTTTTGATTAAACCTATAACCAGCGAAATCGTAAAAATTGGACGATAAACAAAACGCCAAATAATTAATAAATATCAAATTATGGGCAACACTTTTTTTTATAACTGCAAATTTGCGCAAAATTTCACATTTAAAACATAAATTACCAAAAAAATTTTATAACTAGAAAATTTGCAAAAAATTTATTGTAAACAAAAATTTGCGCAAACTCTTTTAATGAACTTAAGATTTGGGCAAAATTTTGTCCGAATTTTATACATCTACCCTGTTTAAGTACAATTCTTTAAAAAGACATGTATATATTTTTAACAATTGTTCCTCTTAACGTGTAATGCTTTAAACGATAAACTCAATTGAATGGCATATACATTTTTTTTGCATATCATTGACATTCGTTAAATTTATTTGTTGATTTTCATTTTTATTTATTTTTTTTTTACAAGTAATAAAATGCAAACAATTTCGCTAAAAAAAATAATAACAAAAATAAAAAAACATACATATTGTTATAAAGCAAATTTATCTGACAGCTTAGTTTTACTAAGTAGAGGCTTCAATATAGTGAAACCCGTTCAATAACAATGTTATTGTTGCAAGCTTTTGTTTCTAGTGCTAAAATTAAATAAAGTGTTACAGGTTTCACTTTTCACAATTTAAGGGAGAAAAAAAATAAATAAAAAAGGAGAAAAGTGCTTCATTACAAAAACAAGCTAAAAAATAGAGCAGATGAAAAACAAATAACGAAATCAATTGTATTGTAAAGGAGTAGTGAATTCAGGTCATATGCTACAGTCGGGTATTTGAGCCAAATGTTTTAGATAGAGTTCCTATTAAAAGTATATTTTTAGCAAAAATTCTCTATCATCAACAAATTTTAAGGATAAAACTCTTATTAAAAGCTAATTGGGCCAATTCAAACTTGGGCAAAAGTTTCCTACAAATAGCAAAGTTGCGTAAAACTTCCTATAAGCTGCAAATTTTAACAAACATTCCATAAAAAGTAAATTTGCGCGAAATATTCTGGAAAATTATTTTAGCAATACTTCCTTTAAACCGACAAATCCTAAAAATACGTTTGGTAAATAGTGAACTTCTACATTATCGATGTCTTCAAATTGCTAAACTTTTATGTTGCAACCACAATTTTATGTCACCACGATCCCATGTGCAACAAAATCCCTCACAATAACTAAAATACTATAATAAAAATAAAAAATAACCGAAAATTTGTTTGTGAAAAATATAAAAACTATTTTCACCCTCCACTGATGAAATGTGACAGTATTTGAGGCATGTAAATATTTGTATTTTTGGCATTTCATGTTTTAGTTTTAGAGTTGTTAAAATGTTTTTTGTTTTTTTTTCGTTACAGATTTCAATATCATGTCCCTTGTTGTTCTATTCACGGTAGCTGTAATGTTGCAACATTGACATTTTGTTTCCAAAAAGCAATTTTTTTTTTAAATTAAAAAGCAAACTTTAATAAATTTTCATAAATTTCCTATCAAAACAATTTTTTTAAAAAAGGATAAAAAGATTCAATTTCCCATGAACAGCAAATTTTCGCTAAATTTCCTATAAACAGCTAAATTTCCTTTAAGCAGTAAATTTGGCAACATTTCCTATAACCAGCAAATTTTGGTGAAATTTGCTATAACCAGAAAATTTTTGGTGAAATTTGCCATAACCGGAAAATTATGTTGAAATTTGCTATAACCAGAAAATTTTGGTGAAATTTGCTATAACCAGAAAGTTTTTGGTGAAATTTGCTATAACCAGAAAATTCTTGGTGAAATTTGCTAAAATCAGAAAATTTTGGTGAAATTTGCTGTAACCAGTAAATTTTGGTCAAATTTGCTAAAACCATGAAATTATGGCAACATTTCCTATAACCATAAAATTTTGGTAAAATTTCCTATGACCAGAAAATTTTGGTGAATTTGCTATAACCAGAAAATTTTGTTGAAATTTGTTATAACCAGAAAATTTTTGGTGAAATTTGCTATAACCAGAAAATTTTGGTGAAATTTGCTCTGAGCAGAAAATTTTGGCAACATTTTCTATAACCAGAAAATTTTGGTAAAATTTCCCATAACCAGAAAATTTTGGTGAATTTGCTATAACCAGAAAATATTGTTGAAATTTGCCATGACCAGAAAATTTTGTTGAAATTTGATATGACCAGAAAATTTTGGCAATATTTCCTATAACCAGAAAATTTTGGTAGAATTAGCAATAACCAGAAAATTTTGGTGAAATTTGCTATGACCAAAAAATTTTGGTGAAATTTGCTATGACCAAAAAATTTTGGTGAAATTTGCCATAACTAGAAAATTTTGGCAAAAATTCCTAGAAACAGCAAATTTTTGCAAAATTTCCTATTAACAGCAATTTTTTTTGCAATGTTTACTATAAATAGCAAATTTTGCAAAATTTCCTATAAATGGCAATTTTTTGCAAAATTTCCTATGAACAGCAATTTTTTGCAAATTTTCCTATAAACAGCAAATTTTGGCTTAATTTCCTATAAACAGCAATTTTGGCAAAATTTCCTATAAACAGCAATTTTGGCAAAATATTCTATAAACAGCAAATTTTGGCAAAATTTCCTGTAATCAGCAATTTTGGCAAAATTTCCTATAATCAGCAATTTTGGCAAAATTTCCTATAAACAGCAAATTGGGAAAATTTCCAATAAACAGCAAATTTTGGCAAAATTTCCTATAAACAGAAAATTTTGGCAAAATTTCTTATAAACGGTAAAATTTTCTATAAAAATCTCTTTGCTTTATTTTGGGAACCCCCATGGAATTCTTTAAGGGACCCCTTTTTCAAATTCACTTTGCATTCTACATTCCCGTTTGTCTGACTTTTTTCCGGCTAGCGTTTAGTTTTTAACCAGGACCACAAGTACTTTGTAAAGTTTTTCAACAATTTGAGTGGATTTTTTTGTTGCTGTTTTAAGGATCGAATTGTTGTTTGTGTTCGAGTAGAATGTTGACATGTGAAAAACAGATTTTTGGTGGATTTTTTTTTTTAGTATTTTATTTCTCTTTTCTATTTTATTTTTTGATTGAACAAAAAATTAATAAAAATCACTAAATGTAAATTGTTTTTAGGATAATTGAAAGCATTGAAATGGAAATATTTAAATTATTGAAATAAAAAAATTTAATTAAATGGAGAGTAAAAGAATGAAAAGAAATTAAATTTTTAGTAAAATGGCTATTAAAAATTTAAATTTTCTAAAAATAGCAAATATTCGCATAAAAAGCAAAGTCTTGCAATGTTTCTTTTAAATAGGAAATTTTTTACAAGTAACAAACCTTAGAAATAATTCCTATAAGTAGAAATAGTTTTTCAAATGTAAAATATTTAACAAAGTTTCCTGCAAAAATACAAATTTCTATGAATTGAAAATTTCCTTTAAATAAAAAATGTTAGCCGATATTTCTTTATAATAAAAACATTTTTATGAATAGTAAATTTTAACAAAATTTCCTTTTAAAACTTCGTTTACAATCAAAAAAAAAACACATATTCACTTAGTATTCATAATAGAGCAACAATTTCTTTTGCAACCACACACATTTTGCATTAGGACACCGTTTGCAAATTTAAGCCACAACAATATTATGCATTTGTTATTTTTTTTTACACCATTATGTTAAAATTATCATTCAAAACTAAATAAAATTATTTTAAACGTCAGAAACAATTTCATACAAATTGTTGCTGAAGTTACAGTAGACGCAACTTCAGTTACATTTTTGTTCTAAAAATGAGAGAAAAATATATGAAATGGGAAGAAAAAGCGAAATTGTTGCTTAAAAGTTAATTTTTGTAGAAATTTTCTATAAAATAAATTTTTGCTAAAAAGAATGCATTTTGGCAAAATTTTCTATAAAAAGTAAATTTTTGCAAAATTTCCTATAAATCAAAAACCATAAATAAAAATATATAAATATAAATAAATAAATAATAAACAATAAATTATATAAATAAAAATATAAAAACAATAGTTTCTAAAACTGAAAATGGCAAATTTTTGCTATAAAAACTGCATTTTGGCGAAATATACTCTAAAAAGCAAATTTTAGTAAAATTTGTCATAAAATTTAAATTTTGGCAAAATTTACAATAAAAGGTACATTTTGGCAATATTTCCTATAAAAAGTGAATTATGGCAAAATTTCCTATAAAAAGTAAATTTCGGCAACATGTCCTATAAAATCATTTTTAACGCTATATTAAGAGTCGGATACTTCCCATCCTCATGGAAGAGGTCTATTATTGTTATGATTTCCAAGCCAGGAAAAGATGCTAGCCAGGTTGCGTCGTACAGACCGATAAGCTTATTGTCAATCCTATCGAAGCTTTTCGAAAAATATTCGTTTTAAGTATAACTCCTCATCTAAATGAACACGACATCATCCCGGATCACCAGTTCGGATGCAGAGCGAAACATGGTACAATAGAACAAGTGCATAGAATTGTCGCCCTAATTAGATCGGCGTTTGGGAAAAAGCAATACTGCTCAGCACTGTTTATAGACATTTCCCAAGCATTTGACAAAGTTTGGCATGATGGGCTACTCATCAAAATAACACGAATGCTTCCTCAAAACACTCACAAGCTTCTGGAGAGCTATCTAACAGGCAGAATATTCATATTAAGGTCGCAAGATAAATACTCCCCCTCAAGAAAATTACTGCTGGTGTCCCCTAAGGCAGCATATTAGGACCGCTTCTATATATAATATACACAGCGGATATGCCAACAAACCTGAGCACGCATACCTCTACATTTGCAGACGACACAGCATTTATTAGCGTTAACCATGACCCAAAAGTCGCATCGCAAAATCTGCAGTCCCACATCAATGAACTAGAGGCCTGGCTAGAAAAATGGAGAGTAAAGGTCAACCCAGCTAAATGTGCTCACTAAACTTTCACGCTCAGAAGACAAACGTGCCGAGCTGTAAAAATAAATAACATCACTGTCCCGATAGAAAACCATGTTAAGTACTTGGGAATTCATATAGATAGACGCTTGACCTGGTCTCGTCATATTGAAGCGAAAATAACGGCTATGAAACTTAAAGCAGCTCAACTACACTGGCTTCTCGGTGGAAACTCAAACTTGTCTTTAGACAACAAAATTCTTTTATACAAGTCCATCATAAAACCAATATGGACATATGGCATCCAATTATGGGGTACTGCATGTGCTTCAAAGAAGACAGTCTAGAATATTACGACAAATTGTCAGCGCCCCATGGTATATACGTAATGATATTATCCACAGAGATCTCAACGTCCCCACTATCCACATCGATAAACTAATGGCCCACCCTAACTACCTCGCTCGGGGACTGCGTCAGTTCGAAGGTCACCAGAGGCTAAAAAAACCAATACTTTGAGCCTAACTAGAAGAAATTTTTAAAATTTGAATACAGCAGTTAGTGGTTACACTGGCAACAACTAATAAATAACAAATAGAATTAAGATTTGAATACATATTGTAAATTTCGATAAGAAAGATTCAATAATAAAAATTAATTTAAAAAAAAAAAAAAAAAAATTTCCTATAAAAAGAATTTTTTAGCAAAATATCCTACAAAAAGTATATTTTATGTAAATAAATATAAAAATAAACAATAAATATATATTAATAAAAATATAAAAATAATAGTTTCTAAAACAGAAAATGGCAAATTTTTGCTATAATGAATACATTTTGGCGAAATATACTCTAAAAAGTAAATTTTGCTTTTATAGGAAAATTTGCTATAAAAAGTGAATTATGGCAAAATTTCCTATAAAAAGTAAATGTCCTATAAAAAGTATATTTTTTGCAAAATTTTCTATCAAAGGTAAATTTTGGCATTAGGTCCTATAAAAAATAATATGTTTAAGGAAAATTTCCTTTAGTAGTAAATTTAGGCAATATTTTCCTATGAACATTTAATTTGGGCAAGAATTCCTGACAAACGTAAGTTTTTGGCAAAATTTTCTATGACAGAACATGTAAACAAATTTTCTTGTAAACAGTACATTGGGCAACATTTCCTATAAAATGTAAATTTTTGCGAAATTTCTTAAAAATATTAAATTTGGGCAAGATTGTCTGTAAAAAGTAAATTTAAATTAAACTTTTAAGCAACATTTTCTATAAAAAACCATTTTGGGTAAATTTCCTATAAAAAGTAAATTTTGCGAAAATATCCTATATATAGTAAATTTTGGCAATATTTCCAATGAAAAGAAAATATTAATAAAATTTCTAATAAAAAGTATATTTTGGCAAAATTTCCTCTGAGAGCTTACGTTTGGCAAAATCTATTGGTGGATTCACAAGGTGTCATAAAGTCATAAGTCTTAAAATAATAACATGAAAAAATATGACTCTTGTGAACAACCCCTCATAATTTAGTGTGCTATTTTTAATTTAAATCAGCCGATTTAAAACAAATATAAAAAAAAATAAATATTTATGTAACATCATAATATTTTTTAATTCTAATCCATGAATAAATAAATTAAATTAGATCTTACCTGACTATTTTCCATTTTTTAGACGCAAATCACAAATTAATTTTATTTTGTTTGTTTACCAAACATCAGAGTCCTAGGCCGATATAATTTGACGCCGCAAGTGTTTTGTTGCAAAAACTGCTAGTCGCAGGTTAAATTCGGATAAAACTTTACCATCAACAGCGACGGCTACAAAAACTAAAGCGGTTCGGCTCAGCCGCTTAGCGCAGATCTCTTCTGATTAATTACGACAGCACAATAAACATAGCAAGCAAAGTTCTATTAATTTAAGACACTTTTTGTTTACAAAGCAAAAACAATTGGGCTATTCACAAGGTAGTCATAAAGTTGTAAAGTCATATGTCTTAATATAATTACAAGAAATATATATGACTGCTGTGGGCAAGCGCTTATAATTTAGATTTCTAATGTACAGTTACGACGAAATAATGAACACAGCATTAAAACTTTTATTTTGTTTCAAACACAACAATATTTTTTTTAAACAATTGGAAAATATTATTTAGGACATTATGACGATATGACTTGATAGCACACCTTGTGAATAGCCCAAATATTTTTAAACCATTGTAAAATGTTAGAACATTATGACAATATAACATGATAGCACACCTTGTGAATACCCCATATATATATATAAAAATGAAAAATGTTTGAATGTTTGTTTGCTTGTTTGTTTGTTTGTCGCCTTATAGACTCCGAAACTACTGAACCGATTTTCCTGAAATTTTTACAGTAACATCACGTGAGGCTAAAAAATAAAATAGGCTACGTATTTTTTCGATAGGGGCAGGGGAATTGGTACCCCCCATAGGATGCCAATATTAATTATCGCATATCTTAAGAGCCGCTGGACGCATGTTGCTGAACTTTTTTTAGTAGGATCTTCTGAGCCCCGAAATTGAAATAATATAGCAGCGGGGGTATTGGAATCCCCCATAGGACGCCAATGTTTAACATCGCATATCTTAAGAACTGTAATAGTGAGAATGTTCAAACTGTGTAGAAGTCACTCTTATGGTATACTACACTTTTGAAAATAAAAATAAAGCGGGTAGGCGCAGGGGGCGAAATACCTCCCATAGGATGCATATATTAAATATCGCTCAACTGAAGAACTATTAAAGGGAGAGTCTTCAAACGTGGTTAAAGCTGCTATTAGGGTAAACTATAAATTTCAATATAAAAATGGGCGGGGTAGACAGGGGAGGAGCAGTACCCCTCATAGATAGAAATATTAATAAGAGCCACAACACGCATTTTGTTGAACTTTTAGTAGTAGGATCTCCTGAGCCCCAAAGTTGAAATAAAAAAAAAGCGGGGGAAGTGGTACCCACCATAGGACACCAATGTTTAATATCGCATATCTTAAGAACTGTTGTAGTGAGAATGTTCAAACTTTGTGGAAGTCACTCTTAGGCGCATGGGGGAAACACCTCCCATAGTATGCATATATTAAATATCGCTCAACTGAAGAACTATTAAAGAGAAAGTCTTCAAACGTGGTAAGAGCTACTATTAGGGTAAACTATAAATTTCAATATAAAAATAGGCGGGGTAGACAGGGGAGGAGCAGTATCCCTCATAGATAGAAATATTAATAAGAGCCACTGCACGCATTTTGTTGGACCTTTGGTAGTATGATCTTCTGGGCCCCAAAATTTAAACAAAATAGCAGCGGGGGAAGTGGTAGCCACCATAGGACGCCAATGTTTAATATCGCATATCTTAAGAACTGTTGTAGTGAGAATGATCAAACTTTGTTCAAACTGAAGAACTATTAAAGGGAGAGTCTTCAAAGTTGGCTAAATCATTGTACCGAAGCGCAACGGGTTAAGCTTATATATATATATAAAAATGAAAAATGTTTGTATGTATGTTTGTTTGTTTGTTTGTTTGTTTGTTGGCTTTTAGACTCCTACACTACTGAACCGATTTTCCTGAAATTTTGACAGTAACATCATGTGAGCCCTAAAAATAAAATAGGCTACTTATTTTTTGGTTAGGGGCAGGGGAATTGGTACCCCCATTGGATGCCAATATTAAATATCGCAAGCATTTTGTTGAACTTTTGGTAGTAGGATCTTCTGAGCCCCAAAATTGAAATAAAATAGTAGCGAGGGAAGTTGTTCCCCCCATAGGACGCCAATGTTTAATATCGTATATATTAAGAACTGTTATAGTGAGAATGTTCAAACTTTGTAGAAGTCACTCTTATGGTATACTACAATATTGAAAATAAAAATAAAGCGAGTAGGCGCAGGGGGGGAAACCCCTCCCATAGGATGCATATATTAAATATCGCTCAGCTGAAGAACTTTTAAAGGGAGAGCCTTCAAACCAGTGTTCGAAAATAAATAGTACATTATTTAACGTTCGGCTCACACACCCAGGAACGATATCTATTTTTTTAGTGATTGTGTAGACATTCACAACCCTTAATAACGTTCGTAACTATTTTCAAGAAAGAACCGAACATTATATAATATATATCGTTAAAAAACAGAACAATTGTAGTGATACTGTAGAAAAACATTACATCATTATATTATAAACATCAGCAAAAAGCGACGAACATTAACGAGCCGAACCGAACACATTGAAGTTCGTGGATTTTCAAAAAAAACCGAACGGAATTAAATGTTCACATCTTTTGTTGAGTTTGATAAAAACAGTAATATTTTTGTGTTCGAAAGATGACTAACAGGGAAACGTTATTTTTTTAATAATTTTCCACACAAACACTATTAGCGCTTGTGTTTTCCACAAATCTACCGAACCGAACATTAAGAAACGATATTTAGTGTTTATTTTCGAACACTGCTTCAAACGTGGTTAAAGCTATTATTATGGTAAACTATAAATTCCAATATAAAAATGGGCGGGGTAGAAAGTGGAGGAGCAGTACCCCTCATAGATAGAAATATTAATAAGGGCCGCTGCACTCATTTTGTTGAACTTTTGGCAGTAGGATATTTTTGAGTATTTTAATTATTATTAAGTTCTTTAAATGTCATATTGTTAAAAAAATTTAAATAAAACAAAAATTTATAGCCTATTTTGCCAATAACACTAATTTTGTAAACAAAGTTGTCCCTAACTGTATATCCCAAACTTCATATTTATAGCAAACTAGCTTAACCCGGTGTGCTTCGCTACACTGTTTTAACCACTTTTTCAGTTGAGACATATTTATTATATGCATCCTGTGGGAGGTATTTCCCCCCTGCGTCTACCCGCTTTATTTGTATTTTCAAAAGTGTGGTATACCATAACAGTGACTTCTACAAAGTTTTAACATTCTTACTATAACAGTTCTTAAGATATGCTATATTAAATATCGGCGTCCTATGGGGGGTAACACTTCCCCCGCGCTATTTTATTTCAATTTTGGGGCTCAAAAGATTCTACTGCCAAAAGTTCAACAAAATGTGTGCAGCGGCTCTTATTAATATTTCTATCTATGAGGGGTACTGCTCCTCCACTGTCTACCCCGCCCATTTTTATATTGGAATTTATAGTTAACCATAATAATAGCTTTAACCACGTTTGAAGGCTCTCCCTTTAATAGTTCTTCAGCTGAGCGATATTTAATATATGCATCCTATGGGAGGGGTTTACCCCCTGCGCTTACTCGCTTTATTTTTATTTTCAATATTGTAGTATACCATAAGAGTGACTTCTACAAAGTTTGAACATTCTCACTATAACAGTTCTTAATATATACGACATTAAACATTGGCGTCCTATGGGGGGAACCACTTCCCCCGCTTCAAACAAACAAACAACCATTTTTCATTTTTATATATGAGTCGTTCAGTGGATAAAGGGAATGAGTCCAAAAATTTTAAATGGAGAAAAACGACAGAACAGTTGACGTTGACCTTAAAACTAGTTGTTGCAATAAAACTCAAAACTAAAATTGCAAAATTAATTATTAGGGCTTCTTTTACAATTTGTAAATATATAATGTTTGTATGTAAGTGTATGTGTTCAAAAAACCTGTTAATATGATACAAATACATTTTTATTGATAAGAGTTTCAGTGGAAAAAGGGAATAAGTCCGCCAAATTTTTGTGGTTAAAATCGAAAGCGTAAAAATTCAAATTAATTATGTTTTGACTTTGAGCATTCGTTCGGAAAAAAAATATCCATCTAAATATTGGCTTTCCTCGTGTAGTGTTCAAATTGAATTAGTAGATTTTGGAAAGAGTACATTTTTTATAATTTGGCAAAAAAGGCTGCAGCTAATTTTTTAGTTCAGTGCATTCGCTCAGTTTTATGTTAAATGAAGTTAAAAAATAACATAAAACATTTCTTCTTTTTAAAACAAAAATTAACTAAAAAAATTTCTTCTTTTTAAATTTAACAAATAATAAGCTTCCTGACTTTATACTGTTTTCAAGTTTTTATAGAAAGTATGGTACACGGGAGGGATATATTTTAATAAATCAATTATATCCTTTTCCTTTTCTATTTGGGCCAAATTTTTAATCTATTGTTAATTTTGGCAAAATTTCGTATAAAAAAAATAAGCTTTGGCAAAACTTGATAACTTTGTTTAAAATTTCTTTTATTCTTAAACGATTTAAATTTCCATTAACTTTTAATAACATTATAAATAATCTTATTTTAGGCTTGTTACCGAGGCAATAATTAAATTCTTAAAATATTGATCAAAAAAAATTTTTTTTTAATTTTCCTTATAAATTTATATTAATAAAACCCAAAAATGCCAAACCAAGAAATTCTTATTAAAAGTCAGGCCAAAATTCGTTAAAATTAATTAATCGAAAATAATAACTTGCCACAAAATGACTAGCGTGTCTTGCACATAAGTCTAAAGTTATGTGTGCTTGTTAACAATTTCAAGCGGCGCCTAAAAACAGGCAATTAATAATATAGACTCTAATAACCTCTACTCAGCTACTAACACTTTTACAGAAAAAATTAAGAAAAAAAACCTACAAAAAGTTTATTTGTACAGCAACAGAAGTAGAAGCCACACCGGAAAGCAAAAAATATGAAAAAAAAGAATCACATGCATCATGCAGCAGCTAAACAAACCACTGAAGTGGCAAAAAACAACAAAAATGAAAAATTCTCAAATACACAACACACAAGCAAACAATTTTACATACACTAGATGTATGTGTGAGAGTTATTCAGTAATACATTTTAGAAACTCAGTTTCTAGACTCGCTGTGTGTAGAAAAGTTAAGATCACTTGTGTTGCATAAGCAAAAGGGGACAGTCGAAGGAAAAGACGAAATTTTTAATTCTACATTTAGTTATATTTGGAACTTTTTTTTTGCTGTTGAACTTTGTGTATTGCAGTTTTTTTTTTTTTTGGTAGAAAATTGAAACCACAACGATGTTTGCCATTACTGTTTGCTAAAAGTGAAAAATTTATATTTCAATGCAATTATATAAACCAGCTGATGCATGTTAAAATGCTACATAATAAGCAGCATTAACAGCAGCAGAAGAAGGAAATGCAGTCAGTCTATATATTCACACGCAAACACTCATTCCCAAAGTTTAAATAATAAAGGACAGGCCCAATAGACAAGAAATTAAACCATGAAAGATGAGACTTTTCCTAAAGACATACACTACTTCGTGTGTCACAGGGCTACTTTAATAAAAAACATGTAATGCCCAATTTTCAGGATAGTATTTAAATCTAAGTATATATTTAGTTAATTTTCAAATAAACTTAAATTGTATTTAAATCACTGTACGAAAATAAACACTAAATATCGCTCCTTAGTGTTCCGATCAGCAGATTCGTGTAAAACACAAACGCTAATAGTGTTTGTGTAAAAACTCATTCAAAAAAACAACGTTTCCCTGTTAGTCATCTTTCGAACACAAAAATAATAGTGTTTTTACCACACTCAACAAAACATGATAACATTTAATTCAGTTCGGCTTTTTTTTTAATCCGCAAACTTCATTGTGTTCGGTTCGGCTCATTAATGTTCGTCCCTTTGTCTCGTAAAAAAACACCAACAATTTTTTACAAAAACAAAATACACATACGAAATAAAAACAAAAAGCCAACAAAATAATTTTACACAAACGAATCATATACACAATACACACACAAGCTGTTCTTGATGCGGTCGTTGTTAAAATTTTTTGTTTGTTCATTTCTTTATCAATGTACCCAAAGAAACATTATAGAACATTTAAATATAATGTTTGTCTACAGTATCACTACTTTCTGTTTTTTAACGAAGAACAGAACCATAAATAATGTTCGGCTCTTTCTTGAAAATAGTTGCGAACGGTATTATTAAGGTTTGTTGTCGCCTACACAATCTCTTAAAAAAAAGTAGATATCGTTCTTGGGTGTGTGAGTGCAATAATTTTATCATTGACAGTCAGCGGTATTTTAAGCAACTTTGCAATGCTAGATGCAAATTAGATAACAGCTGTTTTATGGAATTATAGGTCGTGAAAACCTTTAAAAAGGTGTTTAATTATTTTGTGAAATTGTTTTAAAATGCCACGAAGCAGTGCAAAAGAAAATATTATCCCAGCATTAGTAGAACTACTCCAATCGTTGGCCTTTTTATAAAATGCCTTAAGGTATCGTACCTACCACCTTATAATATCCCAGGTTGCATCGATAACATATTTTTCAATAAATTTTTTATAAAACATTTGAGCTGTTGGTGTCCAAATAATAATAATAATAATAATAATAAAGAAATTGCTTTTGAAAAATTACGGACTTCTCTTAAATACTAATCTTAATGTTTTCTGACTGCTCCAAATAATCCAAAACAGTTTTTATTTCATCTGCCGTCCACTTTTGTAGGGGTTTTCTCTTTTTAATTTTTTATTTAGAGTTGTCGGCTAAATATCTTAAATTTTGTTTCACGATTCTAAATTATTGTTTACAAATGTCAGCTGTTCGAGTATCAGTTATGTAAACGCAATACATGTAGCAAAAAAAAAAAGTTAAACAGTTTTAGTGTTGCGCAAAAGCAATGATGCGACAATTGCAATTCTGTATATTTTGTTGTTGGATTGCAAACAAAAGCTACAATATTTTGCATTTGCACTCTCGCAAGACCATTCGCATCAAACACTGAACTCCGCTTTTGATTTTTTAAGTTTTATTACCACTAAATAAAAAAAAAATATCATAAAAAAGTGTATACATTTACAAGGTGGTCTCAAAAAATAAGAAAATGTATTGATAACAATCTAAGGCCCGTTTTCACAACTTACCGATAGCTAAAAGTAGACTTTAAATTGCCTGATAAAAAGTGTTCTATTATTAAAACTTTACTTTAACCTAAAGTTAGCGATAAAGTTAACTAAGGTTAATCCTACCTGGTAGGTTAAAGCAAAGTTGCAATAGTGGAACAGTTTTTATACGGCCGATACAATCCTACCTTTAGCTATCGGTAAGTTGTGAAAACGGGCCTAAGTATATATACTTTTTAGGGTCTAAGTCTAAGACTCTTAGATCAATATTGTAGAATTTGAAAACGGAATCAGAAACTTATATGTACCCTTTTACCTTCCGTGAAGTGTTTAACAAAAGGCAAATTGCAAAAAAGCGCAATCTTTAATAGAGGAAGTCCAACGTTTTGTAGCAAACTTTAACACCTCTAACACCACATTTTCTCAAAAAAGTTTTGTGTTTTGTGAAAAAGTAATAATTTTTGTAGAAAAGTGTTACATTTCGGTGCAAATATTTTATGAGAAATTAAAAAAAATATTTAACCCTTGTGTTAATACCCAACTTTATCCACGTTGTTTAGCACCCGGGGTACCCACCCGGGTACCCGAATACTATAATGTATAAATAATCAATATTTTTATGAAAAAAAAAAATAAATTTTTAAACTTTTTAAAGGCTTATTAAATTATATTTATGTTAAAATATGATTTTTTAACTTTGTATTGCACAATGGCTTAAATTTTAAACTTTTTATACAGGACAGTATTTTTTAATATAACAGTTGAACATTTTTGGTCATACATGATATGTAAATGACACTTACCCGTATTATAATACTAACGCTTTGGAAACTAAACTTATGTAATTGTATGATACAGAATTTAGTTTCTTGAATTTTTGAGCAGTTTAAACGTGTTTGTGTTATCCCGTTAAGTGTATTGTAGTGTATTGGGTACCAGGGTACCCGGGTGCGCATGATGCGATGGTTAAAGTTTAAGCAAATTTTTTTGAGTATTAAAGGAGCAAAAAATAAATCTAGAATCTGAATTCGCTTTCTTTTAAGTTAAATAACGACGCTCCAGAAGCATGTTTAAAAATTTGAACTCTTAATACATTTTTTTCATGTAAATATACCTAGGTGGGTACCCTGGTACCCGGGTATTAACACAAGGGTTAAAAAAAAGTTTTTGATAAATTTTTACAATTTTGTTAAATAGTCTATTATTTGTGTATTTAAATTACTTTTTGTGTTGAAAAGGTGTTTTTGTTAAAAAAAAAAAAATAAAATCTTTCTTATTCTAAAAAAAACTTCGTTCTTAAAGGATTAAAATTCCCTGTTAAAACTTAATTCCCAAACCAACAGCAGAATCTCTTACTGACCTATTTCATATAAATACCAAAATTCATTATTGTTATATTAACAATATTCTGACAAACTTAAAAAATCTTACTTTACACAAAAATAACTCAAAGAAAAAAATGTTCTATGGAAAAATAATCAGCAGCATGCTGTTCCTGCAAAGCTGGAAGACAGTCAGAACTGCCTGCCTGAGTAATGAGTGTAAAAAGTGTAATGATGTATGTATGTATGTATGTATGTGTATATGAACGCAGCAACATATTAACAAGGAACAAGGATATATACAAATAAACTTACAGTCTGCTTTTTCCACAGATGCATCTAGTCAACAACATCAACAAAATATTTGAGTAAAAGTATTCACTTGCTCTTCTGATTTCTATGTGTGGCAGGAAGTATGCTTGTTACCAATTAAGCTAATCCGTCAGATAATTAGAAATGTTGCTTCTACTCGGTGTATTTGTATTAACTATATAAATATACTCAAGCAAATACAATAAACAGCAGCAGATTACATTCACACACATGTCACATGTGTGTGTGTGTGTGTGTGTGTGTTCATATGACAGTCTGGTAACTATACAATATTAAACAGCTTGAAATTTATCACTATTAAATGTACAAACATATAACTTTAATGCATTAGCATGAACGTATCCCAGAGAGGACAAATGTATGTGCAGAATTGTATACAAATCTTTGAACTGACAATTTACAATCAGACACTTGGGCTTTAAAATGATAAGTACTTCTACATAATTTGCGAAACACTTTGGAACTCATTTGAAAGCCTAAGTCTTTGTTCAAACGGCTCATGTCTTATTGACATGATTGCTACTTTATAGTCGAGAGGGACGAGGGGAAAAAAAACAAGTATACAGATGCATGTACTGTCTTTTTGTTTTGCTTTTTCATTCGTTGTTTAATTTTGTTATTGTTTTTAATATCAAAAAAGCACACAAGCAAACGCACGACTATTCAAAATAAAAACATGTCGTCAACATGACATGAATCATTTGAACGCCATGTTCATAGAAAAAAAGGAAGAATCTTTTCAATAAGACATGAGCCGTATGAACTCAGACTTACGGCCTTAAAAGTTAAGAAACGATATAAGTTTAAGGGAAAAAATAATTTTTTATTCGAAATTTTAACCAAGTCACTTCTTTACACATAAAGCTACTTTTTGTGTAAAAAAGTCTGTTTTTACACGATACACAAATTTTTACACGCAAAGTCCCTTCTTACTTTTTTTATAATTTAAACTGCACTTTTCAACAAACATCGTTTTGTATGGAAACTTAACTTTTAACAGAAACATCACTTATTATAAAAAAACAACACTTCTTCACAAAAACTGCACTATTTTACAAAACTTGAATTTCTTCACAGAATTTCTTCACAAAGACTTTTCTTTTATTTAAAGCTGTTCCTTCTTATAGATGTTCACTTTTTACAAAAAACTGAAAGTTTTTTTTAACAAACCTTCATCTCTCTATGAGAACTTCACTTTTTACAAAAACTGCACTTTTCTACACAACAACTTACACTTTACACCAAAAAAACATTTCCAGAAACATTTACATTTCGCACGAATATTCAAAATTTACACTAAAATTTACATTTTACTTGGATTCAAATGTAAAAATTTTTATACTCTACAGCAAAATATGCATTTTAAACTAAAATTTAGATTTTACACTTAAATACTATTTTACACCTCCGCCCTTGCAGATAGTATATTATACATTATCATTTTTTTGATGATGTATAAAATATTGTCTGCTTATGGGAAGCATAGCTGAGTGCTACCGGACGCGTCACAGGTTGCGGATAGTGGTACGTTCCGCAGATATGTGGAGTAGCTGCCATTGGCAGTCGCGGACAGTCAGCGGTTACAAGGGAAGAGTCTCGGAGGGTCTTTCGAGCTCCCACCAAATCCCGAGTTTGCCTGTGATCCTTGTAACGTCGTGGCGAGCAATTGGCGCCAACCAACAAAACCAATAACATAACCGACCATGGGCGGTATAACCCTAGCATGCCTGGATGTGATGTTGGCAGCCCCAACACCAGGATCGGATGCTTTGGCCCAATCAGTCATTCATCTTAAAAGAAAACCTGATTACCGAAACCGTAACAACAAGGAAAATGATAAATAAACCCGATTTAAAGACGACGACTTTTGGCATGAAAACAAGGACACGAATTGGAACATGGAATGTTAGGACGCTCTCGGAAACATCCCGTCTGGCACAGGTCTGCAAAGAATTTAACAACTACAAGCTCACAATGCTCGGACTTTGCGAAACACGATGGTATGATTCGGGTGAATTTACAACTGCCGATGGTCTTACCCTACTCTATGCCGGGAAGACAAGTGATGAACCTAGATCCAGTGGGGTGGGCATCTTACTGTCACAGCCATCGAAGAAAGCCCTTATCGAGTGGAAGCAACACTCAGATCGTATTATAACCGCTAGATTGCGTACTCGAGCCCGCAATCTTACATGCATTCAGTGCTACGCACCAACAGAAGCAGCCGAATTATCTTTAAAAGAATCATTTTACGACCTTCTTAGTAGAGTATTAACATCAGTACATAGAGGTGATATTGTGATAATGATGGGTGACTTTAACGCTCAAGTTGGAGCTGACAACACAAGTGTAGAGGGCACAATGGGTAAGCATGGATTGGGGCGGTTGACAGAGAATGGAGAGTTGCTAGTGGAGACTTGTTCAACAAACAATCTTGTTATTGGTGGTACGTTATTTCCTCATCCAAGGGTACACAAAGTGACTTGGGTTTCTCCCGACGGAATAACTGAGAATCAGATCGACCACATCACTATCAGTAAGAAATGGCGAGGTTCGCTTTTAGATGTGCGTAATAAAAGAGGAGCCGATGTCGCAAGTGATCATCATTTGGTAATCGCAACAATCCGCATAAAAATTGCCGCCATTAAGAAAAACACACAAATCTCCAAATTCCTTCACTTCTGCATTAAAAACATCGCTCCAGAATAATAACAGAAATCGTTGCTGGGAGGAAACTAGAAAGATATTTACTCAAGCTGCAGACAATCACTTGGGATACAAAAACAATTCCCGTAAAGAGTGGATCAGTGATGAAACCTGGAAGCTCGTGCAGGAGAGAAAGGAAGCCAAGGCTTCAATTAATATTGGCAGAACGCGTTCGTCCAAAGCATTATGTCAACAGTTGCACAATCGCCTCAACCGAGAAGTAAAGCGAAGTGCCCGGCGCGACAAACGAAACTGGGTTAACAATATCGCAAAAGAGGCACAGGCTGCTGCCGAAACGTATCGCATGGGAGATCTCTATCGTGCGGCAAAGAAATTAACTAATACCTCAAAACCCACGGTCAAACCATTAAAAAACGATGCTGGAGAAATCGTTACATCTAAACAACAACAACTGAAACTTTGGGAAGAATTTTATGAAACTATGTTATCGTCCTCTTCACCCATACAACAGACAATATGCAGTTGTGAGTCACACACTTCGAACTCAAATATATCCACCGACTCTCCCAATATTATTGAAATTTGCGAAGCAATAAAATCGCTTAAAAACAACAAATCGCCTGGCATAGACAATATTTCTCCAGAGCTGTTAAAAATTGATGTAACAACTAGTGCTAATTTGCTTTCACCTATTATTAATCAATTCTGGAGTACGGAACTTCTCCCAGAGGAAATTTCTGAGGGAGTTATCATAAACTTACCAAAGAAAGGGGACCTAACAGCCCGTAAAAATTGGAGAGGCATTACGCGTTTGAGTATGATTAACAAGGTGATCGCACACATAATAAATTAAAGACTTTCAACCTCTCTTATTCCTGAGCTTAGAACGGAACAAGCCGGTTTTCGCGCACACAAATCCTGTGACGATCACATTAATAGTTTAAGAGTGATAATAGAGCAATCTGTAGAATGGAGATCACCTTTGTACCTAACTTTTATAGATTTCGAAAAGGCTTTTGACACCCTAAACCACGCGGCCATATGGAGCGCTTTGGAATGTAAAGGGGTACCTGCCAAGCTAATAAAACTTATTAAAGGTCTATATGAAAACGCCACCTGTCGAATACTACACGAAAAACAACTGAGCAACAAGATAAGCGTTAACTCCGGTGTTCGTCAAGGTTGTGTTTTATCTCCCTTGCTATTTAACTGCGTACTCGACGTAGTAATGAATAAGGCAACATCCCATAGAAGAGGAATCACTTGGGGTCTCCAAGGCAGATTAGAGGACCTTGACTACGCGGATGACATTTGTCTACTTACGCACACCTTTCCAGATATGCAATCTAAGCTAGCACTGGTCCAAGAAACTGCATCGCATGTTGGCTTGAAAATAAATATAGGCAAAACAAAAACAATGCGAATAAACGTAAACAATGAGCGAGTATTAACCGTTCAGAATCAAGCGCTTGATGAAGTAGAATCATTCTGTTACCTGGGAGCCATACTGGACAAAAGTGGTGGTTCCAAAGCCGACATATCTAGCCGCATAAACAAAGCCCGGCAATCATTTGGCCAACTCAAGTCAGTGTGGAACTCATCATATATGTCAAAAAGGACGAAATTAAAGATTTTCAACTCGAATGTAAAGTCCACACTCTTGTATGGATGCGAGACGTGGAATGCAGCACCACGTGACATACACTCCATCCAAGTTTTCGTAAATAAATGCTTGAGAAAGATTCTGCATATATTCTGGCCTAGAACAATCACGAATTACCGTCTATGGTCAGAAACTAGTCAACAGCCTATCCAAATTGAAATCCGTAAACGAAAATGGAATTGGATTGGACATACATTGCGTAAACAACCCAATGATATTGCTAAACAAGCTATAGATTGGAATCCGCAAGGCAGTCGACGTATCGGAGGGCCATCACACACCTGGAAACGGCAAATTGAAACCGAAATATCCCATTTAAACCTGTGTTGGAATGAAGTCAAACACCATGCGTCAGATCGAGTGTATTGGAATAACCTTGTGGCGGCCCTATGCTCCTTGCAGGAGTAAAAGGAACGAATATATATATATATACTATTTTACACCAAAATTTACATTTTTACAATCAAGGTAGCTATTTATACCAAAATTTACTTTTCATGCCAAAATTTACATTTGATACGAAAACTTATATTTACACCTCAATTTACACTTTACACTAGAATTTATATTCTACACTAAAATTTACAGCTAACACTTAAATAACCATATTACATACACTGAAATTTTCATTCTATAGTGAAATCTGTAATTTACACCAACATGTAAATTTCACACTTAAAATTTTCATTCCACAGCAGAATCTACATTTTACACCAACTTATTAATTTTACACTTAAACTTACATTGTACACTCAAATTTTCTTTCCACCCCAAAATCTACATTTTACACCAACATGTAAATTTTACACTTAAATTGACATTTTACAATCAAAGTAGCTATTTGGACCAAAATTTACTTTTCAAACCACAATTTGCATTTGATACGAAACTTTATACTTAACTCAAATATTAACACTTTACACTTAAATTTACACTTTACACTAGAATTTATCTTCAACGCTAAAATTTACAGTTAACACTTAAATTACCATATTGCATACACTGAAATTTTCATTCTACAGTAAAATCTTCAATTTACACCCCCATGCAAATTTTGCACTTAAATTTAAATTTTACACTGAAATTTTCATTCTACAGTAAAATCTACATGTTACACCATCATGTAAATTTTACACCAACATGTAAATTTAACACTTAAATTCATGTTTTACAGTCAAATTTTCATTCTACAAGAAAATCTACATTTTACACCAACATGTAAATTTTACACTTAAATTTACATTCTACAGTAATGTATACAATTATCACTAACATGTAAATTGTATATATAAATTTACAATTTACACTGTAATTTTTACTTTTAACTAATATTTACATATTACACCAAAAATGTAAACTTTACACTAGAATTAAATATTCTACACTAAAATTTACATTTAAAGCTAAGTACATTTAATATTTAATTAATACACTAAAATTTTCATTCTACAGTAATGTATACAATTCTCACTAACATGTAAATTGTACATATAAATTTACAATTTACACTGTAATTTTTACTTTTTAATAATATTTACATATTACACTAAAAATTCAAACTTTACATTAGAACTAAATATTCTACACTAAAATATACATTTAAAGCTAAGTACATTTAACACCTATTTAATACACTGAAATGTTCATTCTACCGTAAAATCTACATTTCACACCAACTTGTAAACTTTACATTTTAATTTGGATTTTACACTCAAATTTTCATTGTACAATAAAATCTACATTTTACACCACATGTAAATTTTACATTTTAATTTGCATTTTACACTAAAATTTTCATTCTAGAGTAAAATCTACATTCATTCTACAGTAACATGTAAATTTTACACATAAATTTCTATTTTGCACTCTAATTTGAACTTTATACTTTTACAAATTAATATTTACATTAAAATTTACACTTAACACTAGAATTTATATTCTAGACTAAAAATTGCATTTTACACTCAGGTTTACATTTAACTCTAAAATTTACATCTTTCATACAATGAAATTTTGTTTCTACAGTAAAGTCTACATTTAACATTAACATTTAAATTTTACACTTAAATTTACATTCTATACTAAAATATACATTTAACAATAAAATTCTCATTCTAAAGTAAAATCTACAATTAACACTTATGTACATGTAGATTTTACACCAAAATTTAGAATTTACACTAAAATTCGGATATAACACCCGAATTTTTATTGTACTGTAAAACTGACATTTACACTAACATGTTAATTTAACACTTAGACCGGGTTTTTGAGATGTGGATTAAGCTTAAACATAGTTTAACGTAGTCTGAAACTTTCATTAAAGGCCAAGATTTTAAGCAAAACTAAGCTGTTCTTTCAAAATTTTGTATACAACCTTGGTAATGGCGCCACAAATCGGGTTTCATATTAACTAAACCTAGTTTAACTGAGATCTTAAAAACCCAACCTTAGGAGGTTATTTTGAAAAACACTTCATCTCATTTGAAAAAAAAATTTTTATAAAAAGTTTTCAAAATTCAAAAATTTTTCTGGGACAAATTTTAAACGCTGATATTTTGTACTCAAATTTTCATTCGCCAGCAATTTTAACATTTTAATGAAAACTTTATACACCACTGCCTTTTTTTTATTATCTCATAAGCTACTCCGCTACTTATAAGGATCCAGACTATCTTTTCTCTATGGAATCTAAGATCAAAACTGTAGAAATTACAAACGAAATGACAAACTTAAAAACACATACTCTTTGTTCATGTGCTGAAAGGTATTAAAATATATGAACCGAAGCTTGAAGGTTGAAATCATTTATCATGTGACATATGATTTTCTTAATAAATACAGGCAAGCAGCCAGTCACACACACATATACATGCATTCTCATGCACATATAAGCTTTCTTCCAATCAGTTCCATTATGCACTCCCACTGCTATTCCATAAACTGCAATTTTATGAACATTTTACCACACTTATACTTTAACACATACACATTAGCCCAATTCACAATCTTGTGCAAATAGTCTGGCATCGTATTTAATATACCATTTTAAATGCAAGACCATTGCACAAGATTGTGAATTGGGCTATTATCTTTTACAAATATTCTAGCAAAGATTTTGTTACTAAAATCTGACGCCGTTTTACTCGTCAACGTAAAGTTTACTATGGGTTTTCATTCTTTACAGCGCTGGCATTATAAGTTTTTTTTTGTAAGTTTTCCTTAATTATCTTATTTTGTAAAATTTCATGGTTTGCACCTTATTAGTATGGGTATACCAACTCACACATATAGCAGCTCTTACACACACACACCCTAGATCCTTACTCACATTTATATATGCAACGTTTGTTGCATTTACAACGAACCATTTTAGTTTTTGGAAACATACCAGCACTTACGTTTTCTGAATTTTCTTCATTATTTGACGTGAGTGTTGACAGCTTGTTAGCGGTAACAGTTTTTCATCTCTTTTTCTAGATGAAACCGCAATCTTCTTTTATTTATTTTTAATAAATTATAAAGAAAATTTTTTATGATTTGATGGAATAAGTCCACAAAAGTTTATTAGAGGTAGAAATCATTCAAATGGAAAATTTATTAAAATTGCAGTTTTTCCTATGAACATGTAAAATGTTATGTAAAAATAATTGTTGTCTAAAACTTAATTATTTGCGAAATTTGTATGGTAGGACAACCACATCGTTAGTGCTGAGAAAAGTTGTGGAAGAAAATGTTTAATTATTTTAAAATTATAGCGTGTATTTGGGAAGATACTTTAAGAACTTATAGAAATCTTATACAATTTTCATTAAATTTTTAGAAAAAATTCTTATAAACGGCAAAATTTTAGCAAATTATCTTAAAGAAGCAAATTTCTTTTATTCTTATTGAACTAGAACTGAACTTTTTTTTTTTTTTTGTTATTTAAATCATTTATTCACATTTTGAGGTTATAAACATGTAACTTACGAGCTAGTCCCGCGAAGCCATGTGGCTTATCTGCAGGATGGTAATATGCTAATTATAAATATAATATAAAATAACAATATAATAAAACAATTTTATTATACATTTTTGGTTTAATTTAAACTGGAACTGAACTAGAACTGAGCTAGAACTGAACGAGAACTGAACTAGAACTTAACTAGAACTTAACTAGAACTGAACTAAAACTGAACTAAAACTGAACTAGAACTGAACTAGAACTGAACTAGAACTGAACTAGAACTGAACTAGAACTGAACTAGAAATGAACTAGAACTAAACTAGAACTGAACCAGAACTGGACTAGAACTGAACTAGAACTAAGCTAGAACTGAACTAGAACTGAACTAGAACTGAACTAGAACTAAACTAGAACTGAACTAGAACTGAACTCGGACTGAACTAGAACTGAACTAGAACTGAACTAGAACTGAACTAGAACTGACCTAGAACTGAACTAGAACTGAACTAGAACTGAACTAGAACTGAACTAGAACTAAACTAGAACTGAACCAGAACTGGACTAGAACTGAACTAGAACTGAACTAGTACTGAACTAGAACTGAATTAGAACTGAACTAGAACTAAACTGGAACTGAAATAGAACTGAACGAGAACTGAACTAGAACTAAAATAGAACTGAACTACAACTGAACTAGAACTGAACTAGAACTGAACTAGAACTAAAAAAGAACTGAACGAGAATAAAAAATACCTGTTATAATTGAGCAAATCTTATTCTTATACCGTATTCAGATATGCACCTTAATTGAGTTTTATGCAATAAATAACATTATTGAGCTCAATTATCCATATAAAATTGCAATTTAGTTATTGCCCAATTCTTATGAAATAGTTATAAATATTGAGTAAAATTAAAATGCGACCCAGTCATAAGTGTGTTTAGTGAGCAAAACACAACTTACAAAACAAAGTGTTTTGACATTTGGCAACTGAAATTACAACAAAACAATCCCCCATCCATTAGGTCTGCGCAAAAGCCAAATGTTTATTATTATTATATGGGTTAAATATGTCAAAAGCTGTTTATATTTGATAATGTATGTACATTTTTGTGTATTTTGGATGTTGTATGTAGTAGTAATATAAACAATGTTTTTTTAACTGTCAAACGCTATGTGAACATAAAAATAATTATTTCAATAAACCGAATATTGTCACAATAAAAAAAAGGAATATCTGAACACGGTGTTATACTTTATGATATGTCCTGCCAGTGCCGGCCAAACATATTTTACTGTATATTTCCCGATCATAGTATATACTAATGGCACATTGAGATCATTGTGAATACTTAAGTTTTAACCGCCCCTAGTAGGCTGTAAATATTCGAAGGAGTTAATTTTGGCAGCTTTTATTTTATTTATTTTTTTGGATCTTTAAGACCAAGGCAGTGCGAGGGTTGCTGGTTCGATTCTCGACAGAGTCTTTGGTCTGTTTCATTACGACAGGCTAAGTATCTTAGTTAGTTTTGCTGAGTAAATAAAATTAAGGGCGAAATAAAGCACTCACAAATTTCTTGGCAAACATGTAAAAATTGTACGTTTTTACAAATATTTTGTGTTGTTAATTGGGGTGTTTGCACAAACATTAGAAGCCTGTTTCAGATACATTAAAAAATTTTAATATTTGGCAGACACAATGGATATTTGGGAAACTTGTGATAGTGTCTAGTGTTAAATCTTATCATTTAAGCATAAACTGTGCAGAGTAAAGACGTAGAAGAAGAAGTATTTATAACATTTTCAGCCGTAAATAAAAATTTTTTAAGTAGCCTTGCTTGGCCCAAAATAGGTAGTTGCTTAAACTTTACTTTACTCCAATTTGTTGTACTGTTTTTTATATTCATCCTCCGTTTAACTCATATAGAGAGCAAAATTACCGCAGCATTATCGGTTGAATGACCTATTTCCTAGTTCCAACCTACTGCAATGCAATAGTAGGGGTCAACCCCTGAGTGCTCTGATGTTCCTTCATTTTGAAAAATTACACTCTCAGCTACAGCTGCTATATTTACTTCACTACGTCCTGGATGTGGTCTAACCGGTCGAGTATCATTCACCAGTGTAAACAGGGGCTTAATATTGCGAATGATGTTTGCAATAGTGGTTTCAGTAGGCCGATTATGCGCACCGTAAGTTCATCGAATCTCACGAAAAACATTTCTCACAGAACGCTAATTGTGCATTAACTATTTATTGATCCAGGGATAAAACAAAAGTGCTAAATAGTGCCCAGTGTTTGAAAAATCGAGCACTGCTTTTTAACCCTGCAGTTAGGTTAAGAAAAACTTACATATCTTAGGTATAGACCATTTTGGTCCATATTGGTGCCTAAATTTTTTTTACTTTTTTTAATAGTCTGCAAACAAATAGAGTTGATTTTCATATCTTCTAGTCTTACTTCAGTTTATATTCAGACTGATTTCTTTGCTGAAATAATGGAAAATCGACGATTAAACTGCAATTATATTGTTAACATTCTAAAATTTAAAATTAAATTTATTTAGAATCTAAATAAAAGCTTCTCTGATATCAACTTCAACTATTCTTCTTGTAATAGCGTGGACGAGGATATTGAGTATAAAATCACCGGAAGAAATGATTCTTATTCCGAAAATGAAGAGAATGCTGCAGCTATCGGTGACGTAGAAGAACTGAATGTCGCATAAAATAGAATGCTACGAAATTGGCTCTATTGCACAGTGGTATAAGAACTTCAGCTTAAAATATCATATCCACACAATCGGGGCCAAAACGCTTTGCCGTTTTACGATGCCATGATATATTGCGTTTGTTTTTGTTATTTTTTCTACTGTGTGGGGAATAAAAACCAGTATTGCAAACTAAAATTCGACAAGAAATTGAAAGATTTAAAAACTTCTACTTTGCGTGCATACATTTCTGTAATAATTCTTGCAGGAGTTTACCGCGTTATTTATTTTCATATAGCAACAAATTTATATTCAATTTGAAACAGATGATAATTTGCTCATCCATCATATACTGAAAAAATATGATTTTTTTATATCAATAAATCTAATCAAGAACGGACAAAAATGGTCCTAAACCTAAGATTCGTAATTTTTCATTTTTCTTATTTCCTTTACATCATTCATAATTAAAAATGTTGCAGAAGTAATAAAATATAAAAACACCACATTAGCTTACGTTTTAGGTGGACATATTTAACCGTTCCGTAGCTAAAGCAAAAGAAAACCAAAAATTATCCAAATGGTCCAAACCTAACAGCAGGGTTAAAGTCAAATAACAAAAACACAATTGAAAACACGGAAAATGTGTTGCTGTTGTTGAAATTTTAATCGTTTTTTAATGGAACTACATTTTCACTTTTTTAATTTCATACAAAGTTTTCAGTTTTTAAAATGATGCTTAAATTAATGTTTCCCCCCCCCCCCCCCCTTGTTATACAAGGGAGGAGTGAAGTGGGTAAGAACTTTTATTTTTATATTTCAAAATTATCAAAAATTAATTTTTAAATTTTTTTAATAAAAGATCTTTTATCGGTCCGTTTTTCTCTTGAGCATTATCAATGATACACATCAGTGCATCAGCCATAAATAAAGTAAGAAAAATATTTTTAAAATAAAAGGTTTCCTCATGTCTTATAAATATGATTAAGTTTTATTTAAACACATGATTGAACTTCAATGAGTCTCAAGCATTTTGTTTGTTTGTTTGTTAAAATAAGTAAGAAAGCAGAAAGTCAAGCAAGCCTGATAATGTGATACCCTTTACCACTAAAATGTTTTTAAATGAACAAATTAAGAAGAACTATTTCCTTTTACATACATTATGGAATAAGATAAAAAATTAAATAAAATGTTGTAGTAAAACTTAAGCTAAAGAGAAATTTGAGGCTATCAGTGCAGAAGTGGTGTAACCCCAGACTACTAATTATGAGATAATGAGGAGTTAACACTACTCTTGCGCTATTGTACTTGGTTGTAAGGGCCCATACAAAAACTATGTTTCTAGCGCCATCTGTTTTGGCTACAAACAGTTGGCTTACTCGACTGGTGCAAATAACATATCTTACACCAGAACCGTAACCAAATTAAATTGTGGGTTACACCTCTTCTGCGCTGATAGCCTCATTTATAATTCTGAATGCCAACATCTTAAGAGTTTATAAAGCCCTGGAATTTGATTTGCATTGAATTCATTTCTGAACATTTTGATTGTAGTGTTACAATATATTTAAGAAAATTTGCATGATAATAGCTCCCGCATAGGGTGAATCTTTATGGCTGTTAGTTTAGGGATTCTAATGATTTTTTTCGTAGTAAAACTGATTGAGTGAGAAGGGCATCTTAAATGAAAGCCACTGTCCATTAAAGACTTTAACCCTTAACATTTAATAATGAAATGATGTTCGCTGCCATAAATCTTTGATTTGTAACAGTTTTGTTTATGGCTCCATGGGTCCCATGGTGCTCTATTGACCAAACACCATACATTTTTGTAAAATAGGCTGACTTGCAAAACGTCAAATGCTTTGTATAAGAACAAAGTATAATGTTTCATTACGCCGCAGTACAATATATATACAACGCAAAGCCTTCCAAAACATCAATGCTAAGTATTAGCAACGCAGCAAAAAAGCAATCAGAGCATCGGTTTTAAAGTTGATGCTTTGTGATATTTGACATTTAATTTGCAAGCAATACAGATTTATTTTAATATTATGCATTGCATCACTTACATTTCAAAACGTTTAAATAAACAGAACACATAGTTGCATTCTTTCGGCACTTTGTACATGTGCATGGTTAAAATACAGTAGTAAAACTGTATACAAACTTTGTATTAGTACGTTTTGGAAGTCATCCATATTATATACATCTTTAGATTATGATGAATACTTATAAGATTTGCGGTCAAAAGGGGTATATTTCGGACTCTGTGTGAATCACAGTTTCATATAGACTCAGAATCGACTCAGAATGTTGATTGGCATACTAAAAGCTTTTTCAAATATTATTTGAACCTGATGCAAGTTCCACTGGCAGCCGCAGTTTATCAAAGCTCATGTGCGTCCATTAGTTGCCGTTGTGTGGCCATGTTTTGTCGTCTCCCAATGTTTCTACGTTACCTGGCTGTTGAAGTGCTCAACCAGCCATCCGGTTAATTCAATAAAGGAATGCATCCTGTTTAAACCAATGTCAGAGAGACAGGGTTTGTGCCTAAGGTTTCCTTAACCAAACAGTGTGAGTTTTAGGTCTCCGAATGCCGGGCAGTGACATAGAAGATGCGCCGTTGACTCCTCCTCCTCGTCACAACTTTTACATAATTCATTGTAAGGGTGCCCCAGCCTTTGGGCGTGTTTTCCAAATGGCCAGTAGCTACACTGAAAGAATTTTCTTCGCAATACCAATGAATTTTGACATTAATCCCATGAAAAATTGCATTAAAAAGGAACCTATGTAGCGCTTCGTTGGATCGATGAAACCTGTTTCATTAAAAGGATTTAATGAAACATTACATTAGATCTATGAATATTATTCATTGGATGAATACTTTAAATAAAGTAAAAAAATTTTTTTTTATTTTTTTTTAATTATTTTTTTTTTATTTTTTTTTTAATTTTTTTAATTATTTTTTTTTTATCTTTTCTATTTTTTCTTTTACTTTATTTTATTTTTAATTTTTTTTCTGTCTCTGGCGGGATTCGATCAGTCAACCTCGGTGCTGTTAGACTACCTCGCTACCAGCTAGTCTACCGGGGCAGTGTAGTTTTTGTATTAAAAAACTATGTTTTTTACTCAATTAAGAGCGCAAATATGAGATTAAATTGTCCATAATAACAATAACAACGTTGATTGAAAGTGGATTGAAATTTTTTGTTTCATTACTATAATGACATTTTTATTGTCACAATGATGTTGCTTTTATAAAAAAATTTTTTGATTTCATAAATTTAATGGCATACATGTAACATTCGATGTATGAAATTATTAAATCTTACATTTTTTAATTAACAATTAAACATTTTTTTAAGGAAACTATAATTTTGTATTAATTTATGAATATAGTTATGGTTGTATATTGTTTTTTTATGTTCCCAATTAAAATTTTTTTTTTAACTTGGACAAACTTAAGTTTTCATATATCTAATGAAAATTTTTAACGTAATTACGAAATCCAATGAAGCGATTTTAACGAAAATACTTCATTATAACTATAAAATTCCATTTAGACAATGAACATTTTCATTTACCTAAGGAAAGTTTTTTTATGAAAATGATTCATTAAATAAATGAAGTATTTTTCTTTCAGTGTAGTTATAACCGCAATTAGGTTTCTGAGGTAAAGTCTGAACAGCTTTAATGCTTGCGGTGTCCTTTTTCTATCTATGATGGGCCAAATTTTCCTGGTTTTGCCACATGTTTGATGAAACTAAACCACCTTTGACTAACAATGATATGAAATTTGTGTGCAATACGTTGCTTACTCCTTGGCAACACCATTTATCATATCGTTGGCCTTATATGCAAACCTGCTAAGCCCACTCTTTAAGTTAATTCCGTTGTTTATGCCAGCGAAAGATACGCCTCGTCGACCAGACCTTGAAGTGTGTAAAACCAACTATATGTTTCGTTATCCTCTCAAGCTGCAAATCAGGGATGTTAGATGTGACGATTTTACGTAATTTTGACGATTTTTTTCCATGAATTTACCAAAATGATGATTGACGATTTTTAATGTAGAGTCACTTAGGTTTTGACGATTTAATCCCGTCAATAGATTTATTTTAAACTTAAATCTGACATCAATTGCATAACACTTCAATCTGGCAAATAAAGTTTTTTCTTATTTTTATATGTGTGTGGAGGCGAATATATATTTATACTAGCGAACCCGACGAACTTCGCCTCGTCCCAATTTTAAGCCTTCAGACAAACTTTAGAGTAATAATACAAATATTTTAATTTTCAATGTGATTTATTTGAATGGAATCAGTAGAGAGCGATTTGATGAACAATGTTTTTCGATTTGTTTTCCGGCGCAAAAACAAATATCGAAGACGGGTTCCCAACACGCGAACATGCAACGTACAGCTGACCGTGCGGAAAACACGGAAATTCGAGATTAATCCCACAGACTTCTAGTGATTGGCTTTGCGATTTATTGATTGTCATTGCAAATGCCAATCGAACGGGGAACTGAATCCGCTTGAATTGGAATGGAAGGTCAGTTGGAATAATGGGAATTCGTGGGATAAGGACTTCCTCACCTTTGAATTTGCCCTTGATGATTGTCGCCTGAATCACATTGTTCATTAGCTTTTTGACGGACAACCGCGTACCGTTGCACATTTTTGGAGGATTGAGATTCCGCAACATGATTATGATCGATACCACCTTCAGCTGTAAATTATGCGGCGGAGTTCCTGGTACATCAAGCGAGTTCAAAAATTCCAACGGGTAGCTGGTCGGTTTTTTTCGTCGGTCACGCAGTCAACAGATTTGTACGCTTGCAGTTGTCTTGCGATTTGACTTTGAATAATTAAATTTAAGGTATCGACGTCCTTATTCTTCGCTGCTAGTATTGCCCGTTCACGAATCCAATCGAGATTTTTGTAATTTTGTGCAATGCCAGGGAACACTTTGCTGATGAGGTCCTCCTTGGACGATGTGAATTCACAAAAATTTTCAGGGAACGATATCAATCCATTCGAAACATCAACAGGAATTTGGCCGTTGCCAAGCTCCAGCAGTTGTCCCGAAAATTTAACAGCCGATGGGTCGTTCTGCAACGCGACTCTCATGTTTGTGTCAATTGCAACTTCTGGACATGCCTCAACAAAGGCGACGATTACAGGCACGCGTTAAGTTCATCCGCAGCAGAAGATTTGGAGATGACAGGAAGTGCTTGACGAAAATCGCCGGAGAGAATATCAAAGCCCCACCAAGTCGTCTTAAGTATTAAAAATTCAATATTTTTTGGTTTTGTATAATTTTATACTTTATTATTTTTTTATGTTTTAATAGAGTAATTAATCCGTGTTGATAAAAATACGATTTTTTATATGACGAATTTTTGACGGGTTTTTTCAGAACTATTGACGATTATGACGATTATGACGATTTTTTTCAAATTTTGACGATAATTCGAAAAAAACATTTAACATCACTGATGCAAATATTGAACATTAAAAGTTTTTTGTCTCTCCTGTAAAATGTGCTGAGAGGCAGTTAGTGTTTGCATATTAAGCCGACGATATGTCGAACCGATACAATTCACTTTGGTTCCTGTATGCGCCAAAGAGTCGATCATACAGTTGCCCTGTATGCCCCAGTGTCCAGGGACCCAATAAAGGCTACCCACAGCGCTATCTCCTCCAAAAACATCCGTCATTCTCGGACCATTTTAGATGTGATAATCACGCTCTCCAGGGATCTTGAGGCCGCTTTAATATCGGTAATGATGTGAATATCCCTGCCTGATATCTCACAATACCGAATGTGCCCCGCCATTATCTCGGCCTGAATGACACTGCAAAAGTATTTTGGCGTAGTGTATAACAACTTTAATGCCTAGAAATGAAGCATTACAAGACAAAAGACCACAAAAAACTTGGAAGTTCAAAATTAAACAGACTATTTACAAAAAGTCAAACAAACAAATATTTTTAACAAATCTTTAATAGCAAAAATGGAAAAAGGTCATAAGTTAAAAAAAGAGCATGTTTTATTTTGATTGAAACTCCAAGTGGTGGAAAATGTCTTTTCTTTTTTTTACTTATTACAATTTCAGCAAATAGCAATCGTTGAGACAGCAGCAGTGCCATAAATCACTGTTTGGGGTTTTTTTTCGTTTTCGCACATTAAAGCTATAAATTAAGGTCAATATACATTTATTTATATTTTTGTTTAAATGAATAAATAAATTTAACTCGCAGATTGTTGAAAAAAAGACTTTTTAATTTGTTTGATTTTCAGCGCAGGTATTTAAAGGATGTGACGAAGGAAAGTGTGTGTGTGCGCTTGTAAGTGTTTGTAATGGTAGACAGAAGGAGAATTTTAATTAAACATCCTTTTCATTTGGCAGGATTTAAATCAATGGAAATTTTTAACAAGAAAACTTTATTTTTGTTTTTTAAATCATATAAGATTAAGAAAATGATAAATATTTAACGTTGTTTGCTTTTAATGTTGGGATTTTAAAGCTAAGGACTTAAGAAGGATAAAAGAAATAATGGATAAATAAATAATAAATTGAAATAGATAATAAATGATAAAAAAATCTTGTAAGGTTTTTCATGCTCTTTTACAGGCTTTGCCGACAATGGTGCAATAGGAACAGAAAGTCATATATAATGGGTGATTTTTTATGAGCTATAGGAAAGTTAAAAAAAAAACACATAAAATTCAGAAAAATGCATGAAATCTTTATTTGAATCTATAGTTCGGTCCATATAATTTAATGTTTGAAGATTATTTCATGCAAATGTTGACCGTGACTGCGCCTCAAATGCTCCATTCGCTTAGTCCAATTTTGGCATACTCTTTCCAACATTTCGGCCGGTATCTCATGAATAAATGCTTCAATGTTGTCTTCCAATGCGTCAATTGAAGAGGGCATGTGTGTATAGACATGAGCTTTAACATAGCCCCACAAAAAAAAAGTCTAAAGGCGTTAAATCGCACGAACTAGGCGGCCAATTGACCGGTCCCGAACGTGAAATAAAATGTTTACTGAACTCGCCTCACAATAAGTCCATTGTTAAGCGTGTTGGGTGGCTTGTGGCACCGTCTTGTTGAAACCACATGTAATGCAAGTCAAGCTCTTGAATTTTGGGCAAAAAAAAAGTTGGATATCATCTCACGGTAGCGCTCACCATTTACAGTTACGTTACGATTCGCATCATCTTTGAAGAAGTACGGTCCAATGATGCCACCAGCTCATAAACCGCACCAAACTGTGACTTTTTCTGGATGCATTGGTAGCTCTTGCAATGCTTCTGGCTGATATTCACCCCAAAATCGACAATTCTGCTTATTAACGTACCCATTGAGCTAAAAATGAGCTTCGTCGCTAAACACAAGAACCGCGCGACGAACTTTCTTAACAGAGCACGCATTTTGATAATAAAATTCAATAATTTGCAAGCGCTGTTCGTTTGTAAGACGTTTCATGGTTAAATACACAGAAAAAATTATTTTTCCAATTCAAACAAAAAATTTGTAGAATCAAACAATTTTTTGTTTAAAATCGGTCCTACAAACAAATTCGCATATTCAAACAATTTATTTGCATTTTGTTTATTGAAAAAAACGCCGATTTTTTCAAACAAATAATTTTACAGAATCAAACAAAAAGTTTACTGAAATTCATATAAATTTCAAACAAATAATTTTGCTGAATCAAACAAAAAAGTTTTGGCACAAGCAATGACGCGCACACAAGCAAGCACTGCTGGCGAAGATGAAGCAGAGCAGAGCGGCCGGCTGGCTTTGATACACATTTTTTTGTTGGAATAATTTTTAAACGAAGTCGTATTTATACTCACAGTGTTTTTCTTCATCACTCACTGTTGCTTTATCCTTTCCTTTGCTAATGAAGAAATGTAACCAAAAACGGCGGCAGACCGACTCGATATGTTTTCCGCCATCATTCTATTTTTGTATTTGATGTATTTAAGCAAACTATTTGAAAAAATTGAATACGGGATTTTGTTTTTTTTTTTACCAACTTTGAAACCAACCAAAAATTTATTTTGTTTCTTATAATGTGTTTTTTCTGTTGTTTAAAAAAAAATGAAACGTTTTTTTTACCTGCTATTGTTTTTGTTGTTTTTTTACTACAAATCTCGTCACGCTATTTTATCATTTTTCTTATTGCTGTACTTTTTTAAAGCGTCCAAAAATAGACTGCATGTGTTTTTTGTTGTATTTCTTATATTTCACATAAAGAAGTGTTGCTTACAATCAATAAAAAAATGCAAAAAGACGACAGCATTAAAGAGCGTTAAATATTTCATACAAAATTATGAAAACTTCGAACCAATAGCGCGCTTATTAAATTTTTGAAGAGTTGTCCACATTTTTGTTGGTTAAATAAAAATCAAACAAAAATATTGATTGAATCAGTAAAAAAATTTGTAGAAATCAAAAAAATTTTCAAACAAGCGTTTGTTTGAAAATAATTCGGCAATAATTTTTTCTGTGTACGAAACGTGCGTCAGCTGTTTAAACCAGTGTTGCCAAAAAGATAAAAGCTAAAAAATCACCCATTATATAAACCGTTCTTTCTTTTCTTTTTTTGTGCTACGCCCACTTTTCCAATTGCGCCCATATTTTTAAAGACGTAATTTGGACAATTTTTCTTTTGCCCTTTTTATAGATAAAAAGAAATCAATTTTGTGCCACGCCCGTTTATCCATCCCAGCCGTCATATGTTGTATATTTACAACCAAGATTCTTGCGCCTTGTTCGGAAACTTAGGCTCCTGCCATTCTCTAGATATCAGAAATCTGTAATTTCTTTGGGAGGCCATGCCCATTTTTCCCAATCCCGCCCATATTTTATGAGAGGTTGCGTATTGATAACTGAACTCTGTGTACCAAATGTGGACAATTTTTCTCTTAACGTTCTTGAAATATAAAAAAAAACTATTTAGTGCAACGCCCACTTATCCAATCCAGCCTACATTTTGTGGGTTTAGTGTATTGATAAACGAGATGTTTACTTTATTTGGAAACTTTAGCTCTTTTCGTTACCCTGGGCTCAGATCATCGCAGTCGTGATTGAGTGATTTTGATCGCCATTGAACTTATTGAAATTTGAGATTATGTCCTTCGATAACAAGAAGTCGATCCAATCCTTCCCTCGAAATGTCATTCGATTGGTTAAGAGCTTTCGTAAAAACATTTAATTGTTTTTTTACAAACACTTTTTACAATTTTTGGGAATAATTATTAGATTTCTTCAACAAATAGCTAAAAATGTAAGTATTAAACTTTTTTCAGCAATAAGAAAAAAATAATAACATTCAGTTTTGCAATTTTTAGCAAATTTAAGTCATGTTTGCGATTATCGAGCTTCCCCGCATAGCAATAAAATTAATCCTCTTAATTGTTAATGCAATTTTACGAACAGTATACTCCCTTCAAAATGGAAGGCCTCACTAGTTACCACGATACCCAAGCCAGGGAAAGATCATATAAGAGCTGAGTCATATAGGCCGATTAGCTTATTAGCTAACATATCAAAGCTGTTTGAGAAACACGATATTGGACGAAAATGAACGTATACCAAATCATCGATTTGGATTTAGAATGAAACAGCACAATCGAACAAACACACAGACTAGTAAACGTCATTAGAAAAACTTTTGAAAAAAAAATATTGTTCTGTACTCTTCATTGATGTTTCTCAAGCTTTCGACAAAGTCTGGCATGAAGGCTTAATACATAAATTGAAGCTTAATTTACCCGTAAACACACATAAACTGTTAGAAAATTACTTAGTCGGTGGAAAGTTTGTTATAAAAGAAGGAGATTTTTTAAGTTCAACCCAACCGATCAATGCTGGAGTCCCACAGGAAAGTATTTAAGGACCAATATTGTATTGTATTTGACTTCAGACATGCCAACCAACAACTACATCCACAGATCAGCTTTTAATGATGACACAGCATTTCTAAGTATCCACGAAAACCGCTACGAAGCATCTAGATACCTACAGGACCATATATATTAATTGCAAAAATGGTTGAAACAATGGAAAATAAAGGTGAACGAACAAAAATGCAAACTCAAACATCGCAATTTGAGCATTCAGTGCGTCCAACAGAAGTACAGTTGTTGGCTGCACAACGTCTTCTTTTTGCACACGGGCGAACCAGGTGATCTTTTGTATCATAGCGCAAAGTTTCTTGTGAAGATTCCTGGATATTTCTTTTGCGAGGGCCAAGAGATTTTGGATTTTCTCCAAAATGTTTGCAGTAATAAAGTGCAATCTGTCGTCTAAACTGTAGTTGTGGCCTATCAGGATTAGCCGAGCGGTGTAGTTGTCGTGCGTTATGTAGCGAAACATCAACCACCCATGTGAATATGCTGCTCCACCACATTTTTCCTCTGACTCCAATTCTGTACATGTTGACGTTCTGATCCATTCGGTCTACACCACCCATAAAGTTATTATATTCTTTAACTACGCATGGTTGTTCAACATTAATTTTTTTGAACATTGCAAATAGGACTTCTTCCATATACACTCGATGCTAAATTTACAACAGCGTTATCATTCCACCTTGTTCACACAATATCGGTCTCCTTCACTTTAATGGATTCTACATAGCCTCGTCCTTTCTTCTGTATGATTTTTTTGTCTGCAATTGGTCAATTTTTGGGTATACGATTTTCACGGATTATTCCTGTTGTAGTGTATCCACGGCTTTTTAAATAATGCAGTACAGGAAAGCCGGTAAACAAATTGTCAAAAAAAAAAAAACGAAAAAGGCATGCTTTGAACCTCCGGAAAGAAATCTTCGGCCATATTTATAAGAGGTGCGGTGCATTTGCCAAATCTTTCTTCATAGATGGACTTTGACCGAGAATTTTTTCCTTGGTAAATTTCAAAATTTACCAGATACCCAGAAGTCGTCATTGTGTACACTTTAAATCCAAAGCGTAATGGTTTTCCTTTATATAAATTGTTTGAAGCCATGGCGTCCAAAGTACGATATCATACTTTCGTCATACGATAAATGTTGCACTGGATGGAAATTTTTCAGCAAATTTGCTTTCAAGTGATCTGTTAAGGGCCGAAGTTTCCACATTTTATCACCATCGTCAACTTTCTTACCACTATCTTCAAAATGCAGAAATTGCGATATCTGCTGAAACCTGTTTCTTCGCATAGTCGAATATATCAACTCGTTTCTCATGTCTTCATCTGCATCCCAGAATGAACTATAACTTGTGCGACCGTCGTAGCCACTCACTATCAAAATACCAATATACGTTTTTAGTTCTGCAGTAGTTATGCTTGGAACATTCTTTCCAAGAAAGACTGCGTATTTATGAGATTCGATGATAATATGATCCAACAATTGCTGATCAAAAAATTTTTCAAACTGTTCGTAAGGTTGCAAGTTCTTGCAATCTTTAAAACTTGGGGACGGAAATGTTGGAGGCATGGCAATTGAAGAATCTTTAACCCACGTAAATGAAGCGTTCTTATTCGCTAGTGGAATTTCCAATTCTGATATGGTTGGTTTAACCTTTTGTAAACTATTTAACACTGCAGCAGCTGCTGATGTCGATGGCTCAGTCGATAAATTTAAATCAAAAACGGTGCGGGAAGTTTCCAAGGTAATTTCTGAGTTTCTGAGCATTAAATCATCTTCGGCATCACTAACTTCCAGGCCATCAAGCGTATCAATGCGTCTGCCGTTGTTCATAACCAGTTCACAAGATGATTTTAGTTGGCCAACAGAAATGTCAACTGGCATTCCAACATCATCCTCTTCAGCATCATCCCTACCACTAAGTACGCCACTTTCAACTTCAGGTGGGAGTATATATAAAGCAACAGGCTCGTTTTCATCTTCATCACACAATTCATTTATGAAATCTATGGCTTCTTCTGTACTTAGCGCCCTAAAAATAACAATAAAGTATTTTTTGAAATCTTACCCAGCGTGACCATACGGTCACAAAGATAAAAACTTTTCAAACTAACATGCAAAATGTTTGATAACTTACAAATCACATTTTTCAATCATTAGTGTAATTAATTGGCAAACAAAATACATATATTTGTTTTAAACCAAGAATCCCTTATTTCATAAAAATTATTGGTTACTTACTTTTTGTAGTAATGCGTTTTCTCGTTTTTTGACATTTTTTTTACACCAAGTTTTAACATCCAATTGCTCTAACAATAATACTCTTACTGATAGAAAAATGCATTCTGCAGCAGCACACATATTTTATGAAGCGAATAAGCTTAATTTTATTAAAATCGGGGAATCACACGAAATTGATTCGGGTTAAAGGGCACTATCAACACTGTTGATTTATACGGGGCGAAAAGTGCCAATGCCTTATGCCATTAGTATACAAGCATAAAATTCTATTATATTTTTTAAACAAATTTCGATTCAAAAGCTTTCGAATGCCGCAATCCTGTTTTTGAAACGTCACGAATATACAGAATTTTATAATGTCCTTGAATAAAAAGTGCCACGCACACTTCTCCATTCCATCATTGAGAGGTTGTGTAGTGGTCTCAAAAATTTAGTCAAAGTTATTTTCGGGAATACAAAGTTTATTATTAATTCGATTTCCGTATGACGTGCTAAATTCCCTATTTTTCATATTTGAAAAATACACTGAAATTTATTGTTGAGGGAAAGCTACCTTCTTTTTTTTAAGATTTAGATTTTTATTTACATAAACGGAGTTGGGCCGCACCAGCTTAATATATATAAATTTAGATCACAAAGATGGTTGTATCTTATTTGAAAGCTTTGGCTCTTGCCGTTCTCCAGATATATGTATAGAAAAAATAATAAAAAAGGAACACCAGCGGTTTTATGGGAAAAATTAGAGGCAGTCGTAGTTTTTTGCTCATATCGCAGACATTTATGGGCGGCTTGGGCTTTATTTCAATAGCGATCTTTAACCGAGTGTATGTGACATAAATATATAACAACCAAGACCCCATCATAGCTAAAGTCTTCGAAAAATCGATTTCAACACACCCATGGACAGACGCACAAATCGACAGGTGTAGAGAGGGATTTCGATAAAGTAACTTCGCTCCTCATAGGAACCCAGAATAGATATTCTTTATATACAGACCTGTTCTGAAAATCACTTTAACTCAAATCACGTGATTTCAAATCCCATGTTCCAACTAAAATCACACGTGTGATATTTTAGCGTCCCGTTTTTGTGTGTTTTGGTGTGATCTTCAATTGCATAAAACACACCGAGAAACACAAAAACGGTATGACTTTCCACAAAGTCACAAGTGTGATTTCAAAAGCACGTGATTTGAAATCACGTGATTTTCAGAACATGCCCGATAGTCTACAACCAATTTTGTCGAAAATACAAACTGAATGCCAAACTTATATTTGCCCTTTTACTTTTGGTGAAGGGTATAATAACTAAATGAGATTTTGTGTTTAAATTTATAATTGAAAAGTTTTGTGCTTAAAACTTCTTTCTATTCATGAGCTTAAAATTTTTAATTTTGTAGTTAAAAATTGTAATTTCTGTTTATGATCATAAAAATATAAATTTTAAGCTAGAAATTTTTTGCTTTAAGCCTCAGCCTTGCTGTTAACCATAAATTGTATGTTTAAGTCCTTGAATTTGTTGTAAACTATAATTTTTTGTCTAAAGCTTTTGCTATTAGAGGGGCTTTAACCATAGATTTTGTGCTTAAAGCTTTAAATATTGTGTTAAAGAGCTCTAAAGCATAAATTTTGTTTAACCCTTCTGCATCCCTTGGATATGTGCCCTTCCTATGATCCTTTGGGTCAATATGACCCAACAATAAAATGTTAACAGCATTTCATATTTAAGTGTAATAAAAACAAAAGCGATTCTATTGATTATTTGACCGAAAAAATGATTGATCGATGATTCTGAATGAAGATGAACTCAATTCAATAGAAAACAAATTTTAAAGTGGCATTAAACTTGCAATATCGCATGTTGGGTCATATTGACCCAAAGGATATTAAATGTGTGTAAATCGTGTTTTTTGGAGGGGGAAGGAAAAACTAAAATTTTATTATTTTCATTTAAATTTATAATTTTTGTCCCTGTAATGGATAAATTGAAGTTTCACGTCCATATCTTATATTAAAAGGGACAAATTTTGCGTTTGAAAACCAAAATTGGGTCAAATTGACCCAAGGAGTGCAGAAGGGTTAAGAGCCTAAAATCATAAAGTTCGAGCTTGAGCCAATTGCAGAAAAATTATATGTTTGTCAACAGCTACACTTTATTATGATCCCTGCTTAGGTCATAAATCAGCTTAAAATTTTACAAGGAGCCACACTGTTTTCCTTATGTTGTAAACACATTTACAAATCAAATAAAATGGGTTTAATAATATTCATTTATTTTTCCACAAAAATTTGTTTGAAATCTGTCTAAAAATAATCTTTTTTTAAAAAGACCTTAAAAGAGCACACTAATTTTTGTACATATTTGTGCAAACTATATACAAAAACTTGGACATGGCACGAAACCAAAAATTTACCATGAAAACGTAAAGTAGTAAAGTAGACAAGAAGAGTACTTTAACTTCTAGCCACATGCATACACATTTTACACAGTAAAACATTAAATAAATTTGCACAGAGATCATGTATGCAAGTACTAAATACTTGCATACATACGCATTACTCACTTATGTGCTTTGTCTCTTTCTCTCTCTCTCTCTCTCTCTCTCTTGCACACACCAACAAACACGAACTCAAAACAAGACAGACAGTATTTGACATTTCAGCCTTAGAGCTTCAATGAAGCTGCTTAAGAGCTTTTAAAGTTAAATAATTCTAAAAATAAACATACAAATTTAATTTTTTTTTTTATAAATAAAAACAAAAATTCTAATTTAAAAACTACACAAAATCTGCAAGATGTTTTAAACTATATAAACATTTCTTTTAAGTTTTGTTCTTAACAACCTTAATAAAAACAAGTTAGAGTGCTATATTCGGCTGTGCCGAATCTTTGATACCCTCCACCGACAGTTCAAATGTTTAAGGAGTAATATCTGTATGACGTATATTTATTTTATGTTTTTGGCGACTAAACTGTTTTCTGGTAGTGGGGTTTATATGGGGCCTAGGGTAAATTGTGGACCAATCATCACCAAATTTCACAGCGTCATTTCTAGTCCTAAAAAACTGTGACGTACCAAATTTTGTTACGATTGCATTATTTTTTACGGTTTTAAGCGTGTTAAACTGTTTTCCGGTAGTAAGGTTTATATGGGGCCTAAGAAAAATTATGGACCGATCGTCACGAAATTTCACAGTGTTATTTCTAGTCCCAAAAAATTGTGACGTGCCAAATTTTGTTACGATAGCGTTATTTTTTACGGTTTTAGGCGTACTAAACTGTTTTCCGGGAGTAGTGTTTATATGGGGCTTAGGGTAAATTATGGACGGATCTTCACGAAATTTGGCAGTGTGATTTTTAGCCGAATAAAATTAATTTTTGCCAAATCTTATCTTATTCCGTGCATTATTCCACCATTTATGTTAGTTTTTGTAACAAAATTATCAATTTTTTTAGGTGGTGGTTCCACATTTTGATTCATAGCTCTGGTCCTAATGAACTGATTTTGCTGGATTTCAATCCCAAACTGCTTAGGATAACAACAAGCAATTTGGCACCAAGTTTGTTCATTTCTTTTGAGTTGTTCGAAAGTGAGCGTGTTTTCAACAGACGGACAGACGGACAGACGGACAGACAGACGGACATGGCTAAATCAACTTAGAAACACTCAAGGACCCAGAATATATATACTTTATAGGGTCTGAGATGAATAATAAAAAAGTTTCACACGGAATGACAAACTGAATATACCCTCATCACAACTTATTGTAGTGGAGGGTATAAAAAGAATCTTAAAGCAACTAAAAATTTATAATTTAAGAACAGAAAAAAACCACAACGAGTTTATTTTGTTGAGACTTTAAGGATTTGCAAATTTATTTTCTTATAAATAATATAAATTTGCTAACAATAATTTGAAAAAGAGTTTTATTTAAATCACTTTGTTTGTTTTTTTTTTCACATAATATCCTTGTTTTTGGATAACAAAATATTTCTTTTAGTTTTTTTATTTTGTACGAAAAATCAGTTTTTTTTTTCTCTTAAAGGTTAACAAAAAAGTCTCGATTTAACTTTAAAGAAATTGTGTCGTAACGGCATTTGTTTCAACTTCATTTCAAATTTATACTTACAAATTCATTTCTAGACCTCTAGGGGTTAAACTAGTATTTGTATAAAATTATTTTTATCCTAAAAGTATGCTTTACTTCAGCAAACATTAAACCCCCGTTATGCTAGTTAGTTTTTACACTCGTATTTACAGTTTTTATTTGTCTCCCTTTACATTTCTATTTGTCCTTCTGTTTTTCTGAACAAGTATTGCCAAAATTAAATTATGTGTTTAGTTTACTGTCCTGTATTAAAGGATTTGTATATTATTCTTACTTTTTGTGTGTGTTTGTTTTGCTTTCATGGTCGGTCATGTCTGCGTCTTCAAATTGTCTTGAAAATATTTTGTCAAAATATATTCAACTCAGTATAAACACAAAAATGATTGTGTGTGTTGCTTCGTTTTCCTGTTGCTTTTTATTTGGTTAAACACAAACAGATAAACACACACACAAATTCACAACTACTAAGACACATACTTGTACATCCCTTTTTAAAAGTAAAACATCTTTTATGTGTTAAACATACTTTTGAGTGATGCTGAAGATGTTTCTAAAGGACTTTTATTATATACAATTTTATATACGAGCATGTCCTAGTGGGGATATGTTTATGAGGAAATATGTAAGTGTGGCTGGATTTTGTAACCCTGCTTGAGTGTTTTTATTCGGTTTTGTTGTCAACAAACCATTTTATTTATGTTTCTTTTCTCTTTTTTGGTCAAGCGAAAGACGAATGTATTTGATAATAAAATTTTGTAGTTTTCTTATATTTTTTTATTTTTATTTTACAGGACATAAACAAAAATTATTTGATGCATGACTTTAATATGAAATTAAATTTAATGTCATTTGTTTAAGGAATTTGTTAAGCATTTGTGTGAGTGTTTCAAGGAAAATTAATTCAATATTGTCAGCAATACTTAAAATTTAAGGCATTTAACTTATGCAGTTGAAAAAGGCTAGAAAATATTTGTTTATGCAAGATGTTCGTTTCAGGGACGTATATAAGTTCTGGATCCATATGAGAAAAGAAGTTCAAATCCGTTTGATCATCTGTCCGTCCATCTGTTGAAATGGGTTTTCCGAAGACTCCAGATATGATGGGGGCTTAGTTGGTATACATTTGGCGGATTCACAAGGTGTCATAAAGTCATATGTCTTAAAATAATAACATAAAAAAATACGACAGTTGTGAACAACCCCTCATAATTTAGTGTGCTATTTTGAATTTAAATCGGCTGATATAAAAAATAGATATTTACCTAAAATCAAAATATTTTTTAATTCTAATCCATGAATTAACAAATTAAATTAGATCTTTCCTGACTATTTTCCATTTTTCAGACGCAAACCACAAACAAATTTTGTTTGTTTGCTTACCAAACATCCTCAGTCCTGAGCCGATCTATTTTGACGCCGCAAGTGTTTTGTTGCAAAAATTGCTAGCCGCAGGTTTAATTCGGATTTTAGCAGGATAAAACTTAATCATCAACGGCGACGGCTACAAAATGAAAGCCGCTCGGCTCAGCCGCTCAGCGCAGGTCTTTTCTGATTAATTACGACAGCACAATAAACATAGCGAGCAAAGTTTTATTAATTTAAGACACTTTTTGTTAACAAAGCAACAAAATTTTTTTTAAACCATTGTAAAATGTTAGAACATTATGACAATACAACAAGATAGCACACCTTGTGAATACCCCAATTGTATATTAAAAACGTATTTTTATAAGCGACTTGTAGTCGCACGCTTGACCGCACGTTTAATTGTAGGCCAAAGGTAATGTTGTTTAAACGAAGATAATTAAAAAAGTACTAGATAGATAAAAAGGAAAATAAGAAATTTATAACTGTTGAAAGTGTTTTTTTTTTTTTAACTAAATGAGACTTGTATTTTATTTTTGCGTTTGAAACATATCGAAATATTTATGTTTAAAAGCCTTTGAAAATTTGTGTGTGTACAAGAAATTCGTAACAGCCGAGGATTTATTTAAACAACTACCACATTTTGAACAAACCCCAAACCCCGCCCACCCGCCTTCCATTCTAAGGTTTCAGTTAAAAGTTCCTGTCAATGTTGCAATCATTTGTTTTTAATATTACAACCGGTTTAAGTAACTGCAGCACATCTTAATTTCATTTGCCCTTTTTCGATGTAAATTTTTCAAAGAAAACTTCAAATTTTCATATCAATTCTACATTATGAAAGTTTGTTTGTGTACCTTTCGAAAACATTTTCCAAAATCAAATTATCCATTTTTTTAACATTCCATTGCCCTTTTAAATCCAACTCATTTCACTGCCAATTTTTGCCTTAGCAAACGTTGCCAGTAGTACTATTAAAAGATTTCAAAATTTAAATGGTTTTCAAATATAAATCAATGATTACATCTCGATCATAATCGTCTTTTAGATTCAAAGTTTTCTTTTTCATGTTTCATACTTTAGAGAACTTTTATGCAACATGCAGCAAGAAATACATTTTAAATGCATACAGAATTGAAAATTGTTTATACAATCATTCTATTTAAAAGAGAATTTTGTTTATGATTTGTATGTGTAACAATCAAATTCGAACATGTTCAATTGGTTTATTGTAGTTGAACTTCTTGAAATGTTGAAATGGCTTTTGCAATTTTAGGAATTCATTCAAGTCAAACCCGTTGCTTGTTGCATTTCTAAAGTTTGTTCTCCTGTTGCTTACCAACATAAGTTGACTGTGGGAATTTTAATGTTTCCCTGGAAAAATTTTGCATTTATTTCATGTAGTTTAGTTTCAGCTTTGGCATTTAAGAGTTTATCTGATATTCATTCCTTAAAATAATTGATTGATTTAAAGGGGCACATTAAGAAATAAAATTTTTAAACTGAAAGCTGCACTTTTACAAAGAAAATTTTACAAAAACTGTAATTTTTAAATCGTTTCTTTATACAAAAACTGCATCTTTTTACTTATAAAAAATGCACCAGCTAAAAAATTCCACTTTTTCCTAAAATAAACAGGTTGTTGGAAAAAACTGTACTTACGTAAAAATAGATTTGTTTTTTTTTTTAAATTTGCTTTTTTTTATAAAAAAAATGCCCTTTTTAACTAACAATTATGAGGTTTTCTTTTCTACACAAAAAAAAAATCACCTGAAAAGGTTCATGTTAAAATGTATTGCCAACCCTGTAATAATGCTACTTGTAATTTGTAACAAAGCACAAGTTATGAAAAAGTCGAATGCCCTGTTTTAGCACCTGACAAAAATGGTTCTTTGTCATTATAGCTAATTTTTCCTGAATTTTTGCCATTTTCTCGATAGAAGCGATTATTTGCTGTAAGTCTCCTGATTCTTTGGAGTTTTAACGATTTTTAATAAATAATAGATTTTGCTGGCATGCCGCTGTTAGTAAATTAAGCTGAATTTCCTCTAATTTAGCAATTAACCGAATTTTTTCCATTCCTTAAAGGGATTTGTAGTCAGTTGTATGGCTTCTTTGAAATATTAAAAATGTTCGCAAATTTTCGTTATTTGTAAACTTTTCTGAATTTTTGGAATTTTCTCGTAGCGTTGTTGCTCTTTAAAATACACAATTGAAGCAGATAATTGCAGATAACCGTTAACATTAATCTCGTACACTGTTTAATAGTGCTGGGAAACTATCGATAGTCCTAAAATATCGAAAATATCGATAGGAAAAATATAAATATCGATATTTTTATTATTTAAAATACAGCTATGAAGGCATCTAACAGCAGCTATATACACAGTTTTTTTGCCGCAAATTTTTACTTGCTATTATTAATTCGCGCTGAATTACAGCAATGAATACAAACAACAAGAATGGCAAGTGGTATGGATTGCTTAGCAGTTCTTTTTACTGCTTATTTAAGGACTTTAAGTCGAAATTTTTGCATGTTTATATAGGGACTGAAATGTGAAATATTTTTGTAATGTTGTAAAAAAATGCAAATCCAAATGCAATTGCAAGTATAATACAAAACAATGAACGACCATTAGAGGATAAGTCCGCTAGATTGATTACCTTTTTGGGTTTAGAATTTAGAAAATTTTTTAAAGTTGCAATCGAATATCTTATAGTCCCTGTTACTTCGGTTCCATTAGAAAGGTACTTATCAATTTTTAAAAAACTGCCATCTAAAATAACATGCGTATATACATAATAATAAGAACATATAAAAAAAAATTTTTTAAGAAACGCTTTTCTTAAAAAAGAACATTTAAAAAAAAATTCCCCCCCCCCTAGATTTTATCCTGGCTACGCCCATGTATTCCTGTATTGTCGTCGGGAATATGCATGCCTGCAAAGTTTCATCCATTTGCATTGAGTATAAGGCGGTCAAAAAAGCATTTTACCAAAAAAAACAATTTTTTGCCCCCCCCCTAGATTTTATCCCGACTACGCACATGTATTCGTGTATTGTCATCGGGAATATGTATGCCTGCAAAGTTTCATCCATTTGCATTGAGTATAAGACGGTTAAATTAACGTTACAAGATTTGATTTTCCGAATTGAAGCTAAAGAAAAGGTTTTAATAATAATTAAAGTTTTCCTGCACAAGTACAAACATTCAGTCGATAGTAATATCGATATATCGATAAAGAAAAATGAACTATCGATAAATATCGATAGTAGAAAATATCGATAAATATCGATAGTAGAAAATATCGATAAATATCGATAGTAGAAAATATCGATAAATATCGATAGTAGAAAATATCGATAAATATCGATAGTAGAAAATATCGATAGTTTCCCAGCACTACTGTTTAAACCTCAAATCACCCAAAATTATGCACCTTAAAGCCTTCAAAAAGGGCATTTAAAGAGTCAGCTAGTGGAACAACTTTGTAAGTTACTTAAAAATGGTACGAACGTTTTAAATGACATCGTGATTGTGGTTATGAAAAGTTTTAAATTTGGTGATATTTTGCATAAAAATTTTTATTATCATTATTTTTATTAATCTAAAAAAAAAAAATAAAAATTTAATAATCTTGCCTGTTAAAAACATTTATTTGCTCTCCTGAAAAAAATTATTTTGTAACTTAAAACGCTATTCGCGGCTGTGCTTCAATTGTAATGTGTTAATGTATGCCGATTATGTAAAAATCTTTTTAAGCTACAAAAAATCATCGGAAATGCTCAATCTTCAACATGATTTGGATAATTTTTATAACTGGTGCAATATCAATATCAACATCATGAATCTCAATTTAACAAAATGTAAGCATATGCGCTTTTGTAGAAAATGGAATCCTCTGGGTATCTATACTTTGGGTGACTGCCAACTGAAATTAGTTAAAGAGATTTTGGATCTTGGTGTTTTACTCCATCCAACATTAGATTTTATAAAATACATTACATTAATGATAAATAAAGCTCATAGTGTACTTGCCTGTATAAAGAGTGTGGCTAAGGAGTTCACTGATCCTATGATTACAAAGCTGTAATATACATCTTTGGTAAGACCTATGGGGTATATATTATCTGGGATCCTGGTTATTGTTCTAAATTCCTGCTTAATAACGTCAAACTCAATGTTCCTCAGCGATCAACTCGCAATTACGTACCATTATATCTTCAAGCCTTTCACACAAACCATGCAAATTCTGATCCTTTTCGGAGAATATGTAAAGATCGTAATGAAATGTATGATTGAGTTGACTTTTCTTTAAGTGCCAGTTTCATTAAACGTAGCATTATCTTGTTTTTTTAATACATAAACTAATAAAATTTTTTTTATTTATTTATTTAAATAAGTCTATGGGTATAAACCTTAAAGACTAAATATCAAATTTAACAATTTTTCTTAATATAACTGCAGTTACATGTTTAAACAAGGGTTTAAAAAGCTGCAGTCAAAATCAAAAAATTGCTTTTTCTTCCACCTTTTGATTTTTCATTAGACAAAAATAAAACGTTGCTTTTACTTCTGATTCATTAAATGAAAACAGTCGCAGTGAAGGCAAAAGCAAAAAACGAAAAGTTGAACACAACAAAGAACATCGGCAGCCGACATGTTCCAAAGTGTTTGGTTTGACAGACTGAAACTTTTAATAAATCCCGAAGTTAACGAAGATGGGACGTTGTGTTCATTGTATCCCAGCAAATAATAGGACCAGTCCAAACACGCGTGTAAAGAGTAGTCCACAAGGGACCAGGACTAGTCCAAAAGTAACCAAAACGTATGGAACAAACCTGGTCTATTTAACATAACGATGTCCTAGGAGAGGACCATATAACCAACCTTTGGACCACTAAGGAGTAGTTTTAAAACTACTCCATGGTATACTCAAGAGGATTAGTTTTGAAGTCGTTTAAAAAGGAAAGCATGTCGTTAAAAAACGAAGACATGTCGTCTCACTACAAACACTTTTTAACAATGACATGGTCCATGCTTGCATTACATCGGACCAGTCCATGGAGTAGTCCATTTTATCAAAATGGATCAGGAGGTCCAATTTTATTTGCAGGGATGTATATGAAAGCGATAATGTTATTTAAAGTTTTATTTAATTTCAAAAAATTAAAAAGATTTGTTAAGCTTTAAAATAAATAAATATGTATGTACATATTTATGTATTTATGTACGCATTTATTATTTAAAAAAAATATGGAAAACAAAAACACAAACGCAACGTCCCATCTTCGTTAACTACGGGACTTTTTTTAAAGTTTCAGTCGGTCAAACAAAACACTGCCGAACATGTTGACTGCCGATGTTCTTTGTTGTGTACAACATTTCGTTTTTTGCTTTTGCCTTCACTGCGACTGTTTTCATTTAATGAATCAGAAGTTAAGTCAACGGCTTATTTTTGTCCAATGACAAATAAAGATGTCGAAGTTACAGCACAATCTTATGACTCTTACTATCTCAACTGCAGCTTTTTAAACGCTGGTTTAAACTTAAAATAAAATTACGTTTAATTACATCAACATTTAAAGAAAAATCTATAAAATTAAACATTTCATTAAAACAACAACATAGTTTCCTAAACGGGGCTGCGATCTCGTAGTTTGTTCTTAAAGTTTTAACATATACATAGTGGTTGATTGAATCTTAATGTGCGTTGAGGAACATTCAATGATATTTTTCTTAAAATAAAATCTGATAAAACATTTCCGTTTAATAGATTTACAAGAAATGAAACGTTAAGCATAATTCTTCGGCAGTCGAATCAAAGCAAGTCGTGATGAATATAATGGAAGCGCAGAATAGCCTCGATAAACATCTCTTAAACAAAAAAGTAAAAACTGTTTCTGAACAGATTCGATAAGAATAATGTGAACGTTATAGTAGGGGTCCCATACAATTGAGCCATACTCTAAAATCGGTCTTACAAGTGACGTGAAAAATCTTTTGGTAATAAAGGGGTTCTTAAATTCTTTTGCCCATCGTTTGTAAAAGCCAAGATTCCTCGAGCTTTATCAGCAGCCATTATGATATGTTGTACAAAGTTTAATTTTTCATCCAACAAAACACCAATGTCCATAATAACGTTTACTGATTCCAGTCCCTGACCATTGATATAATAGTGACCAAGAGCGTCCCGCCTTCTCGAAAAAGTCAGGTGCTTGCATTTTTTGAGGTTAAGTTCCATTAAATTAATGTAACACCAATTATAAAAATTATCCAAGTCCTTTTGGAGATAAAAATGATCTGGTGAATGCTTGAGGCTTAAAACTATTTTAACATCATCTGCGAAATCATGATATAAGCTTAATTTATTGCTGCAGGCAAATCGTTGATGAAAAGTAGAAATAAAATTGGGCCCAGGTGACTTCCCTGCGGAACACCGGATTTTTCCAAAATATTTCTTGACTTTGCAGAATTAAATTTACTGGACTGTGTTCTGCATAACAGACATGACTTTAACCAGCTTAAATAAGTGTTATCGAACCCCATTTTATCCAATTTTTTAAGCAGAAGCTTGTAATTAACTTTATCAAAGGCTTTACTGAAGTCAGTGTAAATGACATCAGTGTGTTGACCAATAGTAAATCCTTCATTAACCAAAGTAGTTAATTGTAGAATGTAAGTCATAGATGAAGACCTTTACGTAAACAGTGTTGACATGGCGTAAGTAAGGGAGATACTTGATGAACGAGAGAGTCAGTAATACATTTTTCAAATTGTTTTGGACTGACGTTTTATTTAGCTATGCCTCTATAATTTATTATATTTGACTTATTGTCAGATTTGAATAAAGGAATGAGAAATGATTCTTTCCAAATTCTAGGAAAGTAACCATATTTTAATGAGGTATTAAATATAATTGATAAAGGTGTTGCAATAGCTGGTGCACAGTTCTTCAAAAGACAACTTGCTATGCCATCTGGACCACACGACAGGGAGGATTTAAAGTTTTTTAAACATTTTATTATGTGCGTAGTGTCAAGTAATGGGAATGATATTGTTTGAATGGAGTGAGCATTAAATGGATAGGGTTCATCAGCATCGTATTCGGCGTTAGAGTAAGTAGAGGCAAAAAACTAAGCGAATAAATTACTTATTTCTGACTCATCGCTTGACTCTGTACACAGAAAAAAGTATTTTCCCAATTCAAACAAAAAAATTTGTAGAACTAAACAATTTTTTTATCAAAGTTATTAACGGGAATACAAAATTTATTATTAAGATTTTTGTATGACGTGCTAAATTCCCAATTTTTCATATTTGATAAATACACTGAAATTTATTGTTGAGGGAAAGCTAGCTTCTATGCGCATTTCACTGGTTGCTTAGGCCAGATCATCAGGAAACCTTTTCCAAAGATTTTAGAAAAGCTAAAAATATTATACAAATAAAACCCTAAAGCGAATAAGAATTTCAAACACTCAAAGTCTTACTTGTAACAATATCAAAGCCTAAACAAAACACCAACAATAAACAGTGAGTTTATCTTTTCTTACATCCTCCTACAATTGGTTGGGTTCTTTCCGACTCGAATTGTAGTTGTAAGTGGGTAAAAAGAAAAAACAAAATTAAAAAACAAATTGTTTCATTATATTGTCTTCGCAAGAAAACAACAAAAAAACCAATTTGGCAATTCAGTTTTCTGCATGGGCACATGCAAGTATATTATCAAAGTTATTTACGGGAATACAAAATTTATTACCAAGATTTTTGTATGACGTGCTAAATTCCCAATTTTTTATATTTGATATATAAAATATAGTTAAAAATAATAAACATAATTAAGAAATAATAAAAAGTTATTGAGTTATTGAGAAACAATAGAGAACATTATCTTTATTTACCCCATGTACGACACTTGAGTTTAATCTTTCTTCGTTTTCCGTAAAAATTTTGTACATAAATTTTGCAGCTTGCCTGTCTCTTGCCTTCTTCTCTAATATCTGTAATATTTGTTACCGTGGAGAAAACGCCCTTTTATATATTTTTTTATGTATATAAAATGTAATGGATGTATAATTTAAAGTTTTTCCTGTCTATATTTTGTATTTTTTTTTTAAACTATAAAAGAATGAAAATAAAAAATTACTTTGATGATTTTCTTCTAGATGACAATTTTGGGATATTGCTAAACTATTGCCCTAGATGATATCTTCCATTTGTTTGCAGGGTAATATTTTTTTCCAATTATTAAATAATAAAAAATTAGGGTGATAGATAATTCGACATTTTTCAAAAAGCGGTTTTCGAATATTTCGACTATATAAATCAGACCAGGCAAAACCGTTAAGAACGATTACTTCCTTTGTTTGTCAACCGAACCTCTATGGGGAGAAAAAAGGAGAAATACGGGAAACTAAATTTCCTTTTTTTACTTTTCTGTTACTTTCTAAAATATTGAACTTAGAAACATAATATTATAGGTGTAGGGTCCTGAGCGAGTGATAACCTATAAGATAAAAAATGTTGGTACTTTTTGTTTTTCATCTGGAACTTTTTGAATTTTCGTTTATATTCGACCTATAAAGATAAAATAATACATTCAAGCGGGTGAATAAGACCATGTGAGGGGAACTTTTTGGTACTTTTTCGTTCAACAGCTGGTACTTTGATTAATTTTCGTTAATATTAGACATATTAACATAAAATTTAAAGTGCAATGTCCTGATTGGATGACAATATATAAAGAAGACTTTTTGATACTTTTTTGTTTTTCAATTGGTATTTTTTATATTGAGGATAAAATATGAACCGGAGGTTGGTCCCTCGCCAGATCGATCCACTTTGAAGGAAAAAATAAATGCTCGAAACAAATAAATTCATATATACTTAGATGAATTATGTTTTCTTCATATTTACACTAAAATTAATGGTCGAATTTTGACCATTGAACAAAAATTGAAAAATTACCTGAATTGATTGAAAAATATAATACAAATGAAAAATTTATTTCAAAAAACATTTAAATCAAATTAAAACTACATAGATAAATACGGATGTATATAATATTTACTTTCTTAAAGGAGTAATTAAACAACAATATGTGTTTATGTAATCCTTTTTATCACTTTTGAAATCACAAGCAACTTGCTCATACTTAACAATTTGATTCACTTCATGAACTTGCAACTTCAAATTATTTTGTTCTTGTTTTAAAACTTTTACGTTGTCAAAATCAAACTCATGCTTGTTTGATCTAGCATGTTTGGCTAGTGCTGATAAATTAACTTTTTCAGTTAAACATTTGCGGTCATATTCATGTTGTTTCAATCTTTTCATTAATTTTTGAGATGTTTCTCCAACACAGAAAAAATTATTTTTCCAATTCAAACAAAAAATTTGTAGAATCAAACAATTTTTTGTCTGAAATCGGTCCTATAAACAAATTCGCATATTCAAACAATTTATTTGCATTTTGTTTATTGAAAAAAACACTGATTTTTTTCAAACAAATAATTTAACTGAATCAAACAAAAAGTTTACTGAAATTCATATACTAAATATCAATATAAAAAAAAGGTTTTTGCACAAGCAACGATGCGCACTGTATTAGAAGATGATGGCAGAGAGAGCAGAGCGGCCGGCTGGCTTTGAGACACATTTTTTTGTTGGAATAATTTTTGAACGAAGTCTTTTTTTATACACACAATGTTTTTCGTCATCACTCACTGTTGCTGTATCTTTTCCTTTGCTAATGAAGAGGATATGTAACCCAAAAACGGCGACAGACCGACTCGATATGTTTTTCGTCATCATTATATTTTTGCATTCGATGTATTTAAGCAAACAGTTTGAAAAAATTGAATACGGGATTTTGTTTTTTTTTTAACCAACTTTGAAACCAACCACAAATTTATTTTGTTTCTTATAATGTTGTTGTTGTTTCTGGTGTTTAAAAAGAGTGAAACTTTTTTTTACCTGCTATTTTTTTTTTACTTCAAACCCCTTCATCTCTCTTAGGGCCATTATTACAACTTGAAGTTAGCTAAAGTTAAGATTAAATTGACAGATAATAATGTGCTATCTGTCAAAAAGCGTCTGTTAACTGTCGGATAACAGCTAACGCAAAGTTATAATAATGGCCCTTACTGTTGTACTTTTTTAAAGTGTCCAAAAAAAGACTGATGTGTTTTTTGTTGTAGTTCTTATATTTCACATTAGGAAGTGTTGCTTACGATCAAATAAAAAATGCAAAAAACGACAACATTAAAAAGCGTTAAATTTTTCATACAAAATTATGAAACCTTGAAGCCAATAACGCGTGTATTATATTTTTGAATGGTTGTCAACATTTTTGTTGGTTAAATAAAAATCAAACAAAAATTTTTATAAATTAAAAAAATTTTCAAACAAGCGTTTGTTTGAAAATAATTCGGCAATAATTTTTTCTGTGAATATAAACTATGTATGTAACAATTTTAACAATTAATTTCATATACAACATCAGATTTTTGCCCAGGTTTTAGTTTATATTTAAGGTTCTTGAAAAATGTTTTAGTATTATCCATTATTGGTGGTTTCATTGCAAGTTTACCATTAGGTGTGAAATATTTACATGCTCTAGATAATAGTTCAGTTAAAACCGGAACTTAAGTCATTGATGCAAAATTAACTGGTGATGATGCTGTTTTATTATTGGTTAATATATCTTCCTCATTAGAAGATAGATACACGTAACTAATTTGTGTTTTATTTGAATTACTATTATTATTAATACGCTTATGTTGTTGAAATATGTTAATTAGACGATTAATAAATAATTCAAAATGTGATTCGATGCAATCCCTTTATGATACCAATTAGTTATGACTAGGGCAAACAAAAAAAAGCAAATGCTTATTTTTTGGTTTACAAGATAGAATGTTTTTGATTGAACACAAATTCCGATCATAAAAAAACAAAGAAAATGAGCTATATTTGTTAGAGCTTTTTTTTGTTTATTTTAGCAATATCGGCTTTTTTTAGTTATTTTTCCAGTATCAGCTTTTTTTACTTATTTTGCCATTTTAAGGTTATTTTTTAATCTTTTCATACGAAAAAAAACTTATTTAATAAAATTTTGCAAAAAAAGAATTTTTGATATGGCAACTTTTTTTTAAGTACTAACAAATTCAACCCTTTTTGTGAAGGCGAATTCATGAATTCGCATTTCTTTTTGTGCCGAAACAACTCTGGTTGAAAAAAAAAACGTTTAAATCAAAGTAGCCAAGTTTTTACTGTCAACAAATTTACATTTTAAAATTTTCTTTGAATTGTTCAAAGCATAACATTTTTAAAACTTTGCAAAGTTGTCTTAGTTCAAAAACAGATAAAATAATTTTTTAATTAATAAAAACCTTTGTAAAAATGTTGTTTATAGTTTTTTTATTTAGAAAATGCCTAAAGTCAAGGAAAGCAAATCGGTTTACTTGCGCAAGCTAGTCAAACAGTATCCAGATTTAAAAACTGATTGATCAGCTTTAGTGTGTAACGTGTGCTCAAAACCTTTATCTGTTGATAAAAATTACAACATAAAACAACATCTGGATTCGAAACAGCACAAAGAACTAAAAGAAAGAGAATCAAAAAAAAAATGTACAACTAACTTTTCTACAAAGTTCTACAAGTTCTTCGGCCGCCGATAAATTTTGCATTGGTCTTTGTGAAGCCTTTGTATCAGCAGATATACCATTATACAAAATTCGACATTTAAAAATACAACAATGTCTTCAAAACTATACATCATTCCATATCCCATCCGAATCGTCTCTTCGAAACAAATATACAAAATTAGTTTATGAATCTACAATAAACAAAGTAAAGGAAGAAATACAAAAACATTTTATTTGGGTCTCTATAGACGAGACCACCGATGCGTCGAACAGATTTGTGGCAAACGTTATTGTGGGTATACTGCATGTGGATGAAAATATTTCAGAAAAACGGTTTTTAATAAAAACAGTTGTATTAGAAAAAGTCAATCATTTCACTATTGCACGTTTGTTTCATGATTCAATGAAATAATTTGACATAGACAAAGTCAAAATTCTTCTTTTTGTAAGTGATGCCGCAGCATATATGGTGAAAGCTGCAAAAGCCATTGCTGTATTTTACCCACATATAACTCACGTAACCTGCTTTGCACATGGAGTTCACAGCGTTTGTACACATATAAGAGAATGCTACTCAAATGTAGACTCATTTATTTCAAATGCAAAAAAAACGTTCCTTAAATCACCTGCAAGGCTTCAAATCTTACGAGAAACAGCACCAGATATACCACTACCTTGACAACCAGTGACAACTCGATGGGGAACGTGGATAATTTTTTCAAATTTAAACTCTACAGATTCTTCAGCAGTGCGTATATGCCAGGCTTTAATGAATGAAAATAATTTGCGGAACCAAATATTGTTAATTTCTGTAAATTTTGGGTTTTTACACGAAGTAGTAACCAAATTGGAAACAAAAAATCTTTCATTGGTTTCCCAAGTGTATATAGTTATGGACACCGTATTAAAAATGTCCGGTGTTCCAGGGTATAAAGGAGACAAAGTGAATAAAAAATTTGAATCAGTTTTATTAAAAATTGAAGGATTTTCGGTACTAAGATATATTGGGGATATTTTGGAAGGCAAGCGGAATTGCGAGTCTAAACGTATAAAATATACCTCAGAGCAAATACTCAGATTAAAATATGCTCCCTTAACATCTGTAGATGTAGAAAGAAGTTTTTCTATGTACAAAAGCGTGCTGACTCCAAATAGACAGGGTTTTCTTTTCGAAAATTTATCGCATTAATTTGTAATTTACTGTAACAACGCATTCAACGAATAAAGTTGAAAAAAACAATAAATTTAAATTGATTTTTTTTTTATTTTAACAACTTATTTTCATGTTTTTAATCGCTTTTTTTAAGAGCTTAAAACTGTTTTTTTAGTGCTTTTTTTGGTTGCCCTAGTTATGACTTTTCCATTAGTTTTACGGTGAACAATAGGGTGGCATGTCATAACGTCCAGTGTCATAGTGTCCATGGACGTTATGACACTTTTGAAAGTGTCATAGAGTCCATGGACAATATGACACTTTCTTAAGTGTCATAACGTCCATCAAAGAAATGTCATAGCGTCCGCGGACGTTATGACACTTTGCAAAGTGTCATAATGTCCACAACTTAACTTAAAATGAAAAATATTAAAATGTGTAAAATTTGTTTTGAAATATCAAAATAAGTAAGTACAATGCCAAAAATTCTAACAAGCAAGAATGTAAACAAATTTGGGATCATAGCCGGCCTTCGGCCGGGCGCAAGGATTTTCTCCTCTATGGTATAACAAACACCGGCTTCGCTAAGTAAAGCTTCTTAAATCTGCCTTGTTTCCGAACGAAAGCCGACTATGCAGAGAAGCTTTAGTTAGCGAAGCCGGTGTTTGTTATACCATAGAGGAGAAAATCCTAGCGCCCGGCCGAAGGCCGGTTGTGCAGAGAAGCTTTAGTTAGCGAAGCTGGTGTTTGTTATACCATAGAGGAGAAAATCCTTGCGCCCGGCCGAAGGCCGACTGTGCAGAGAAGCTTAAGTTAGCGAAGCCGGTATTTGTTATACCATAGAGAAGAAAATCCTTGCGCCCAAAAGTGTTTTCGTTATATATTTAATAGATACACCCAAAGAAAAAGCAGCAAAACCTTTTTTAAAAAATGTTTTACTATATTATGTTTCATTTAACCAAATCATTGTCACCGACAACCATATTATGGTTAAATTAGTTTCTTTTAAAATAGTTTTGTTGGTTGGGACCATAATGAAACATGTTTTTCTCTGCGTGTATGCAGATCGTTTTTTTTTTGTATTTAACTTCTTTAGTAATTATGGACCTAATGACACTTTTGAAAGTGTCATAATGTCCATTTGCAAAGTGTCATAGTGTCCATGGACGTTATGACACTTTTGAAAGTGTCACAATGTCCATGGACACTATGACACTTTTTGGAGTGTCATAACGTCCATGGACACTATGACACTGGACGTTATGACATGCCACCTAATAGTATCCAGATAATTCAGCTGATTATTTTCTTCAACTTCTACCGTAAACTGAATCTTGTCATCATTTTCATTTAATTTATTTAATACATTATGTATTTGTTTATTTGGAATTGCAGAAATATGATCATCCACATACGAATACCAGAATAAAGGAGACATATTAAGATTTAGTAATGTCTGGTCAACAACATCCTCAAGTACTCTTTCTACCAAAATAGGCGTCAAGCTAGAACCCATAAAGAGACCAATTTTCATACGTAGTATTTTTCATTCATAGCAAAACTAAAATCTTTTGAAATATTAGTATTTTTACTAATATGTTGGTCAAAATCTCTTAATATAATTTGTAGAGCAATTTGTGTTGAAATGTTTGTAAAAGAATTTACAACATCAAAAGATACCAACTTATACTCTTCTGGAATTGTAATCTTCGTAATATTTTTAACAAATTCTTTCGAATTATTAACTGAATATTTAGGTTTGGAAGATTTTCTCAAAATTGTTGCCAAAAAACGTGATAAATTGTATGCTACTGATTTTATAGTAGATACAATAGGCCTAATTGGTCTATCTTTTTTGTGTATCTTAATTTGGCCATATATTCTTGGTGGAATTGATGTGTAATTTGTTAAAAATTGTTTTTTTCTTACCGTAATGAATTGGTTACTTGCGTTGTCAATATCATATAAGCGTTTAATTAATTTATTATGTTTTAATTCCAATGATGGAGTTGGATCTGCTTTTAATTCTACGAAAACTTCCTTATTGTTAAGAAATTCACTAATTTTTTGTTGATATTCTAATTTATTAGCAATAATTGTAATGTTACCTTTATCACCTTTATTTGATACATAAATATTTGGATGTTCTTTAAGAGATCTTGCTGTGGTTTAAGCTGATTTAACCCACTATTGGCCGCTACCATAAAACGCAGGAGTTTTTTAAATCCCTTGCAGGGAGGTTCTTTTGAAACTTCAATTAAGAATATTTTTCCCAAATTTTTTTTTCTCCCGATTTGTAGTTCTCTTTATTTGGACTGGTCGAAAAATCGACCAATGGCCGAAAACAGTAAATATAAATTATATAATTTTTTTGTAAAAAAAATATTTCTTTACTGCCTGTTCAACGATTTCGAACGTTAACGTATAGAATTTTATATTAAAAATATTTCTAAAAGTTAGTGTTTTTCATTTAAATTTTCTATGCGAACGTTCACGTTCAAATCGTTGAACAAAAAATGTTTTTCTTATAAATCTTAATGGAAGTCTATGTAAATGTATGCATTTTTACATGTAAATATACAAAGTATTTGTCTAACAATTGAGTTTATTATGGCGGATTAAGGAGTATGAGTAAAAAAGATTTACATAAGCAAAAAGTGCGTTTACCAGCCTTTGGAGCCCACTATTTAAGATCTCTCTTCCCGTGACTTTGAGTTTAAACCAATAGTCAGACCGGAGTCTTAAATTCCAGGGGCTAATTACTACCGTGGTACCAGATAGGTCTCTGGTCAGCCGGGATCTGAAGAAATTTGTAAATTTCGAACTATGCCGACTACCCTATTTGCCCTGAGAAAGTAACACAACAAGATGGCATATCCTTCAAATGTTTTCACATACCCTTGGGGGATTAAGAAGCATATAAAAATCCTAAATGTTAAACCCACTGTATTGTGACTTCAGGTCGAAAAATCAATTTGTGAAAGAGAACCATTGTCATGAAAGCTGACACCATCCATATCATGACTATACTCCTATGAAATGCCGTTTAACATTGAATTATTATTGGGAACATCAACAATTTGGCGAGCTTTGACAAAACAATATGTTGTACCTTAACGAATATTATTTGATAGATGAAAATACCTTTTAGACGTTCTGTACCGATTGCCAATAAGTGATAATGATATCGTAGTGCTTCCGGCCAGTGGTCGATTATTCGAACACAAAAGACTATGAACATTTATAAGTCAGAAAACTTATCAACTTCAAATTGATTTTTGTCAATTCTTATAATATATTATTTATGCTTTAAAAATAATGAAAAACAAAAAATTGTATTTTATATTTTTTAATATATTTTTAAAAAGCAAAACTGTGTCAAAAATGGAATTTTTTTGATTCTTTTCCAAAATATTTTATAAAGTCTTTAAAAATCAATTTATAACTAATATATTAAAAAACATTTCAGATTTTATTTTTGTGAAAACAGATCAAAAAAATGATAGTTAACTTTAAAGATATACGCTAATAAAGGTACTGATCGAAAAATCGACCGGTGGCATAAAATGGGTTAATAAACAATTTTTGAATTCGATTAAGTGGTTTTTGTATATTTAAATGCTTAGTAATTAAATACGTAAGGTTAGCTCGCGTTGCTCGCCTAATATGCAAATTACTGTAACGGATTATAATTAACTCAATGGCCAATAACCTTTTTATAAAAAAGTTATCTTTTGCAATACAACCCTTTACAAAGTTCTTATATTTTCCTATTAAGAAAACACATTAATCATTAAACATAATTTAGCCAAACATTTTACATTAGCATCAGTCAATTTAAGCCAGTTTGGCTTTAACTCATACACAAGCTACACATATACCCAGTTGACCAAATGGTCATAGACGCAAATGTCGTCAACGATGTCTTCCGAACATTTTTGAATTTGTCGCCTATATAACATTGATGGCGACAAATTAAGTAAGAAAACGTGTATATTGTCGTGCTAAAACCCGTATTTACGACTTTTTTTGGCAGCGTAAGTAACCTTTGCTTGCATTTTGTCGTGTTTCAAACCACTTTGACGAAAAAATGCTTGCAATGGTCGCTTACGTTGTCCTCTACTAAAAGAATTCAAAACTTTAAATTTGTTTGTAATTTAAAATTAATATTTCTTGATGTTTTGCTTTTACTGTCAATATTTTTAATAATAAAAAAAATTAAAAAATAAATAATCCTGCCTGTTAAATATAATTATTTTGTAACCTATAATGTTATTCGCGGCTGTTTTCCAATTGTGCAATTGGAAAACGTGAATTGATAGGACAAGAAACACAAAAAATAAACTTTCCTGCTGACTACATTGTCATATCGTAGCCTCAATATGCAAACCTGCTAAATCCACATTTTAAGTAAATTGAGATTTTAATGCCGTGTGAAAGAGAAAGATACACCTCGTCGACCAGCATGTAGTTTTTCTTCAAATTGAGTCTTAAAGTGTGGTAAACCAACTATATTTTTAGGTTTTCTCTCAAGCTGCGCATATGAAATATAAAAAGTCTGTTGTTTCCATTTAAAGTTATTGGAAGTTAGCAGGTTTGCATATTAAGCCGACGATATGTTAAGTTCAGAACGCATTCCCTTATTAATCAAAAACCTATTGGAGGTCTGACTGTCTCAACACATCCAGTATCCACTATTTTCGAGCCCAGTCTCTCAAACTCATCGGTCATTTCATTAGTTTGGAATTCACTAGTTGGAATTCACAGCCCATCAAGGCCCTGGAATTCACTAGTTGGAATTCACAGCCCATCAAGACCCTAAGAGATTTTAGTAAATATATCCTCGAGGTATACCCATTTACCCGTTCCCCTTATTCTGGATATATCGGCAAACCTGAAGTACCGCCAATATATCAGTATCGGTGTTCGTTTAATCCCTAATTGTCACTTACCTATCGGCGACTTAATCGTAGATAGTGGCATCAATATTGTCATCAACGACACTATTAAGGTAATGTCGCTAATCGGGCATTAACGACTTTATGAGAAAAAGTCGTTTATGTAGTCGCCAGTGACAACTTTAACCACATTGTTACCCATATGATCATTAACGACAATATGCATAATAATGTCGCTCACATGGTCGTTTATGACTTAAGTGCCCTTTGTTCGAAAAAGTCGTCGACGATTTGCATGGGCTGTCGCCAAAATGTCGGCAGGGATTTACTTTGGGTCTTTTACGCGTCCTAGACGTTGTCTTGAAGACATGGCCAACTGGGATAAGTATACATATATGCAAACATACACATAAATATATTTTTCTACTAGTAATTTTTTGTTTTTTTTTCTATCTGCCACAGGATCATCACATTCCATATTTTTCTTCTAGTAAATGTTTCTCTTTTCCCATTTCCCATTTTCTATTTTATTTTTTTACTTTAGCTTAATAAAATTGTAATTTTTGTATATGTCATCGAGTAGATTATGTATTTTATGGATTCTAAGTTGGTAAGAGCAAAAACAACTTGAATATGCTAAAGTTTGTAGAAAATGTGGAACATTTTTTTTTTGTATTAAAAAAAAAATGAATAATATACTTATGACAAAAAGTTTAACGAAGAGGACATGTGATAAAAAATTGAGCAAAGTATGAGAATAACAAGATAATAAAGTTTAGTTGCTTTTTTATTACCCATTTAGACGTATGTGTGTGTGTGTGTGTGTATGTGTATAACGTTGTTGGTTTTTTGTTTTCTTACAATTGTAGTAAACATATTGGGATAAAGTTCTAGTTCAGGTTCCTTTTCAGGTCTCTTAGTTCTGTTTCCGGCTTAAGGTGTTAAGTAATTAAGGTTCTAGTACAGATTGTGTTTCAGGTTCTCATTTAAGTTCTAGTTAGTGTTCTAGTTCAGCTTTCAGTGCAGGTTATATATCATATTGTAGCATTTAGTTCAGATGCTAACTCTGGTTCGAGTTAAGGTTATAGGGCAGAATTTGTTGCTGGTTTTAGTTCAGGTTCTAATTCTCGTTTTTGTTCTGGTTTTGGTGCAGGTTCCACTGCAGCTTCTATTGCAGGTTCTACTGCTGGTAGTAACTTTGTTTTATTTCCGGTCATAGTCCAGATTCTAGTGCAAATTATAGCCTTGGTTCCAATTCATCCTCTATTTCTGACTATAGCTTAGGTTCTACTGCAGGTTTGAGTACAGTTTCTACTAAAGGTTATAGTGTAGGTTGTACTGCACTTTCAATTGCCGGTTCTAGTCCAGTTTCTAAATTTTGTTTTGGTTCCAAGTCCTAGGGGAAGTTATAGTTCTTGATTCAATTTTGTTCCTGGCTCTGACTAAAGATTGTAGTGTATTGCAATTTTTAGTTTAGGTACAAACTTCTTGATAAAGTTAAGGTTTTAGTTTGAGCTTAAAGTCTGGTTTAACTTCAAGTTGAAATTCAGGTAATAATTCAGGTTCTTGTAAAGATTCTAGTTGAGGCTTTCGTACTAGGTCTTCTTCAGTTTTGCTGCAGGTCCTAGTTTAGGTTATAGTTCAGGTTCTAATGAAGGTTCTTGTACAGGTCCTCCAGGGTGGGCCAAAAGTTACCATTGGGTTTAAAAGCTTAATAACTTTTTCGTTCATACATTTTTCTTATTTTTTTTAGATTATATAAATAACACTTGGAGAATAAATAATGGAGAGATACGCAACTGAAAAAAAACCACAATAACAGAATTGTATTATTTTAATCATTTTTAATGCAAACAGCATATCGTCGACATTTTAACGTCAGAATTTCGCCCTCTGAAGCAATGTTTTGTTGCTTAGTTGATCGTCGTCACCAGGTGTACAATATGGTGTAGGATTACATCTGAAAATATCATTGGGCCTTACTTCTTCGAGAATGAAGATGGAAGTGCTGTAACCGTAAATGGAGAGCGGTATCGGTTTATGATAGAAAATTGTTGACGTCCTGCTCTTGAAAAAAGACCTGGTATTTGGTTTCAGCAGAACGGAGTAACTGCCCACACTGCCCTAGAAACGATGCATCGCGATGGCACTTTTAAGTCAAATTTTTGGAGAGCAAAATAATTTCCAGAAATTAGAAAATTAATAAACTAAAAAGTTATTAAGCTTTTAAACCCCATGGTAACTTTTGGCCCACCCTAAAGTTCAGAGTAAAATTTAGGTTATTGCTTAGTAATGTTGTATGTTTTGGTTTAGTTTTTATTTTAGTTCAGGTTCTAGTTAAGGTTATGTTTGGTCTTCTACATATTTATCTAGGTTGTAGCTCAGACTCAAGCGCAGGTGCATGTACAGGTTAAAATCTAGGTTTTAATTTAGTTTTGTTACTTGTTTTCTTTTCAGGTTATAGTGTAGTTCTGCAACAAGTCCTAGTGCAAGTTCAAGCTTAGATTCTAGTTCATATTCTAGCATAGGCTCTAGTTTAGGTTGTATTATAGTTCTGTGTCATACTTTGGTTCAGATTAAAGCTTAGTCCTGGTGCAGGTTCTAGTTAAGGAAGTAAAGGTTCTAATTAAACTTCAAGTCGATGTCCTTTTTAAGTTTATAATTCATGTTCGGAGTAATAACTCAAGTTCTAATTCGGGTCAATTTAAACATCTAATTTAATTTCTAGTTCATATTCTGGCTCGCGTTTAAATTCACAGGTTCCTTCTTCTTCAGTATTTGTTCGGGATCTTGATCAATGGTAGCTTATTTCTTACTGAATTGAATTCCCAAAATTAAGATTTGGACTTTTTTTTAAGGCAGGACTGTTAAAATGGATAAACACTGCTGATGTCTGTTGGATCATTTTATTTTGTTCAACCTGGTTATTTTTTTTAACAAGGTCCTTTTTATATTATAGTACTCATATTTCTTTTTTTATGTGTGAGTGTGTGTGTGTGTAGATATTTGTCGAATACATTATTTGTTTTTAAACATGTTTGTAGATGTCATTAACAATTCATTAATTAACTTTGTTGCATTATATAAAGACACACATACACACTCACATATAAACGGACACATACACTCAAATAAATGTACATTGCAAATGATAATACTTTGACAGCAACTATGCAACAATAACTATAGTTAAATGCAGCAGTTCCCAAAGATTTTTGTGTATTGTGATCTTTATTTTTTTTAGAAAACTTTTAAAAGTTTTATTTAAGTAATCAATTTCTATTCGTTTTATTTCTATTTATTTTTTTTAAAGTTTTAAATAAATTGTGCGTAATTCCCAATTTTTATTCTTGTTAAAAAAAATACTGAAATTTATTGTTGCTGGGATAAGCTATTCCTATGCGCATTACACTGGTTGCTTAGGCCAGATCGTCAGGAAACTTCATCCAAAAAGATTTAAGAAAAACTAAAGATATTAAACCAAATAAAACTGTTAAGCGTATAAGAATTATAAACAACAGTTCTACTTGTAACAATATCAAAGTTAAAACCAAAACATCAACAATAAACAGTGAGTTTATCTCTTCTTACATTCCCCACTACAATTGGTTGGAATTCTCCCAACATTAATTGTAGTTGTAAGTAGTTTAAGAAAAAACAAAATAAAAACAAAACAAAAACAACTTGCTTTATTGTTTTCGCAAGAAAATCAAAAATAAAGCATGTTGCCAGTTCAGTTTTTTTCGGCCGTGCACTAGCCAATTTATTATCAAAGTTATTTCTGGGAATACTAGCTTCCCTTAGAATCCAATTATGGAGCCATATACTTTTGTATGTGTTTAATATTTTATATGCATGTGTGGTTAAATGTATGTACATAATTGTCTGTGCTTTAGTGTACATCAATGTTTGCCACAATTATGAGTTTATATAGCAGCTACAATAAAACCAACACTCAAACATTTTCCTGCCACCTTTCCATGAATATGGTTTTGCCTTTTAAGAGTGTACGTGTGCGCGTATATGTATATACGTGTCTATATGTAAGTTTTTGTGTAACTCTATGTTATTATGACATTGCAACAGCATCAACTAACCTCCATTTTAATAAAAGAAGTGGAAAAAGTTGAGTTTTTACTAAAGCATCACATGCATAATTAATTATTTGAGGCACATTAAACAAACTTAAATGGAAAAAAGACCATAGAACATGCACGATGTTTCATTGAAATAACAACGGCAACTTAAATTTGTTTTGCTTAAAAAAAAATTTTTGTTCTTAATTGGTGCTTGAATTTAAAAATCAGTATAAATATTTAATAATGTATTTTTTATAGTGTTATGAAAAAAGGTTTAACTTCTAAAATTAAGTAAAATTATTTAAGTGAAATAAATCCCTTTCATCAAAAATCCTTGCACATCCTGTTGGTTGTAATAATTCTCATCCTCTCAATTCAAATTGATTGCAAATTATCGGTAATTTTTTTATGTAAAAAAAAAACAAATTGTTCACTTGTCTAGCAAACGGAAATTAATGTCTGCAAATGAATGTTTTGCCGACACACCTTAAATCAAGATTTTGTTAATAGCTGTCTCAGTTATTGACAGCTGGGAAACATTTCAAAGGATTTCAAATGAATTAAAATTTTGCAACAAAATAAAACAGTTTAAAATTACAAAATAATTCAAATGACTTAACAAGAATTGAAATAATTTACATTCTATTTTGTATATATTTCGTTTTTTAATGGAAACAAATTATAAAATTAAAAAGGTAAAAGTAATTTTTTTTTAAAGAACTGCAAGTTCTTATTTTAGAAAATAACATGATAAAACTTTAATATAAAATGCAGATTTTTTATGAAAAAAGTGTAACTTTTTACGAAAAAGTGTAGCTTTTAGTAGAAAAAGTGTAACTTTGTAAAAGTGTAACTTTTTATGGAAAAAGTGTAACTTTTTATGATAACAAGTGTAACTTTTTATAAAATTTATGGAAAATGTGTAATTTTTTATGAACAAAATATAGCTTTTTATTGAAACAGTGTAACTTTTTATGAAAAAAGTGTAACTTTTTATGAAAAAAGTGTAATTTTTTATGAAAAAAGTGTAACTTTTTATAAAAAAGTGTAACTTTTAATAGAAAAAGTGTAAATTTGTATGGAAAAAGTGTAACTTTTTGTAAAAAAAGGGGAAGCTTTTGTGGAAAAAGCGTAACGTTTTGTATAAAAAGTGTTGCCTTGTAGTTTTTTATGGAAAAAGTGTAACTTTTTATGAAAAAAAGTGTAACTTTTTATGGAAAAAGTGTAACTTTTTATGAAAATAGTGTAACTTTTAGTAGAAAAACTGTAACTTTGTTTTGAAAAAGTTTAACTTTTTGTAAAAAAAAGGGTAATCTTTTGTGAAAAAAGCGTAACATTTTGTATAAAAAGTGTTGCCTTGTAGTTTTTTATGGAAAAAGTGTAACTTTATATGAAAAAAAGTGTAACTTTTTATGGAAAAAGTGTAAATTTTTATGATAACAAGTGTAACTTTTTATAAAATTTATGGAAAATGTGTAACTTTTTATGAACAAAATATAGCTTTTTATTAAAACATTGTAAGTTTTTATGAAAAAAGTGTAACTTTTTATGAAAAAAGTGTAACTTTTTATGAAAAAAGTGTAACTTTTTATGAAAAAAGTGTAACTTTTTATGAAAAAGTGTAACTTATAATAGAAAAAGTGTAACTTTGTATGGAAAAAAGTGTAACTTTTTATACAAAAAGGGTAACCTTTTGTGGAAAAAGCGTAACGTTTTGTATAAAAAGTGTTGCCTTTTGTAGAAAAAATTTAACCTTTTGTAGAAAAATTGTAACCTTTTGTAGAAAAAGTGTAACTATTTGTAGAAAAAATGCTACTTTTTGTAGAAAATATTTATAACTTTTTGTGGAAAAAATTTAACTTTTTGTAGAAAAGGTGAGACCTTTTGTAGATAAAGTGTAAGTATATGCAGAAAAAGTGTAATTTTTTGCAGAAAAATTGTCACTTTTTGTGAAAAAACTGTACATTTTTGTAAAAAAGTGCAAATTTTTAATGAAAAAGTGTAACTTTTTATAGAAAAAGTGTAACTCTTTATAGAAAAAAGTGTAATTTTTTATGGAAAATGTGATAATTTTTATGGAAAATGTGTTAATTTATATGGAAAAAGTGTAACTTTGTATAGAAAAGTGAAACTTTTTGTAAAAAAGTGAAACTTTTTGTATAAAAAAGGGTAACCTATATATAGTCATATTTACATACCCCTGAATATATATTTTTTCTTTTTTAAAAAACAAAGTCGTTAATTTCAACATGATTAACGATAGTCAGCTTTCTTCCCTTTAAGTACACTTGATTTTTGTTGTTTGTCATTGATTTTTATTTTATTTTGCTTTATTCAGCATTTTCGATCATGTATGTATATCTTCTTACCAAAATTATACATGATGAAAGAGAAGGGACATATTCAGGCACTTGTATTGTTACTTTCCAACCTTCTAGATTAACATTTACAAGTACAAAAGCTTTTAATAATATATTCGTATATAAAAAATGTATATATTAGCATATCGGATCACGCAAATAGAGGTTTTCCCGCATGATGAAATATTACTATTATATCTTTTTCATTTCTACCACCAAAAGATCAAGACCACAAAACATACGAGCTGCAATAAAACTCTTACAAATTAAATAAAACGTGGCAAATTCATAATGAATTTTTTTTTTTCTGTGATATAAAAATATTGTAGTTACAATTTCTATTCAAAAACGTTTCCCAAGTGGAACGAAAAAATAAAACCTGTGAAAGACCTTATACTTTTTGTGTATAACTGGGGGAAAACGATTCTTTAGTTTTCCAAAAAGTTGCAATTCATCTCATTGGATATTTTGACGGTAAATATAATTCGTGAAATTAACATAGGAATTATCATTTTTTTAAGACCACTTTTGTTGTTTAGATAACTTTGTTTTATAACTCTCGAGTGTTCTTCCATTTTGCCTTGTACCAGGAATTGTGTGGATAGTGTACATGACAGGCTTTTCACTCGAGAGTAAAGGTAGTTTGCCTTTGTAACACCTTGGAATATTTTTGAGAAAGAATAATCGCCTACTAAAGTTTATTGTCCGTATGGAAATCAGAAGTAAAACCAGAATTCCAGCAACCAAATCAATCCATTCACCACAACACTATTCAGTACACAATAGAATTAATTCCATGTAAAATCCAACTGCTTTCAAAAGTGAAATACAATAGAGACTTAGTAATTTTTATTAATGCCAAATAACCAAAAAGAAGACAAATCTAACCTCATGAAATACTAACCGAACAAGCCTAATGACAATAATTCATTTTGAAAACTTTTCTCTGCTATATCGATAATTCCTTCCCTTTTTATAACAAACCCAATAGTCTGATTTCATATAAAACAAATAACCCTTAACAAATTCGAAAAAATACATAATTTCATTAATTTCCTAACTTACTAATATTAAATCGAAAAAAAAAAAACAAAAAAACATCATTTTTCAAACCATACTTACATAAATAATTTCATAGCCTTACAATTTTTATTTTTTTTTTGTTTCTATGCATTTTCCCTAAATATTTAACAAAATTAACTATTAGGCATTGAAGTCATTTATACCATAAAAAAAAAAAAACTAGCCTTTAGTGTAGAACCTATAAATATACATACTAACAAAAATCAATTTTTACAAAAAAAAAAAAAAAAAAAAAAAACCCAATACTAAGAATAAAAAAATATTACGACTGTTAATCGAATCACAACAAGCAGAAGGCCTTCAGCATCGTTGGAATCGAGACCCAACTGTAAGTCAGTACATATCTATTTATATAGTTTTTATACTTTTTTTTTTTTGTAACTCATAAATTTGTTTTTTTTTTTTTGTACCTTAAATTTTTTCTTTTTTCATTCATATTTATTTTCATTCATTATTATTTTCATTCATTTTATTGCCTATTCTTATTATTACAATAAAGAAATTTTAAAGCATGTTGTTGTTTATGAAAGCTTACTTTGATCACTTAGTTCTCTGCTTTAAGGTTTCTCTGCTGTAATTAAGTAAATAATTTGAGATAAATCTCTTAATAATATTTATCATCAAAATAGCTGGATTTATTATGTAAATTAAGAGCATAAGAATAATGTTAATTATGCGATGTGTTTTTTTCTTAATTTCCCTTTGATTAAATGTTTATAAACATATAAAACGAAAATGATCCGTGTGTAAATTTTTTTTTTTATGTAAAACTTTGAGGGCTGACGTAAGGTAATGTGTGTTAGGGGCTTTGCAATAATTCTGGCCAAGAAAAAAGCCATGGTTGGGTGGGTTTAGAGGCTTAACTTTAACACCTAAGTTATTTAGGGAAAAAATGTAATGATGGAATAGTAAGAACTGTTGTAAAGGTTTTTTTTTATATTTTCTTTAAAAATAAAGGGCATGCAAAATCGCACGTAATTTTTTTTTTTATTGGAAGTCGAATACCCAGGGGAACAAGATCCCAGCCCACATCTCCCGATCTAGCTAGCTAGCCAGTACGTGCGTAACGTTCCTTTTATTGGGTTAAAGGCAGGAATAAGAAGTGTTTATAAACCACCTCCATTCTGTCCTCAAGATTCAACAATACAAAAATGGCGCCCAACGTGGGGCCCCTCAACTTTAGAAATAAAATTATCATCACAATTTAACATCTTTTAGACTTATTCTTTTGTTTTGGGAACTCTCCATAACCATCATTACATTAAATTTTTCCAATTTCCAAACAAAGATGAAAAAAAGAATATAGATATTTTTTTTTAGTAATTGTTTCACTTGTGTTTGTCACTGGTTTAGGCTAAGAATAGAATTTCGTTTTTTGTAGAGCTGGAATTATTATATTAAACTTTTTATTACGTTTATATAGTCCACTCTTTTACATAATGTATATTTATTCCTTTATGTATGGCGAAATAATTTCTAAAAACTTATCTTAGGCTTCGGCTAATTTTATAATAAAACATTCCAGATTATTTGTTGGAATGATAAGCATTGGAATTACGTTTTGGTTGCATTTTTTTATAGTGCGCAAGCGTCCACTTTTCGGCCAGTAAGTGGTAGGGTGTTTTATTGGATTATTATTCCGAAAACTTTTTTCTTCATTTGGAAAAAAATTGTCAATCTTTACACAACCTTACTGCTCAGTACCATCAAAGTTTTACAGATTTTATATACTGTTTTTTTTTTTTTTTTTTAATCTAATTTTGCAAAAATGTCACTTGTTCATAGTAACGAAAATATTCATTCATCAATCGATGAAATTAATACACAACAATGTTTTGTTTGTAAAAAGGATTATGAAATTGATGATATCGTGGTGTCCACACCTTGCTATCATATATATCACAAAGAATGCATAGTTTCTGTACTTAAGGAAACACAGGCTTGTCCTATTTGTGGAAAATCCTGTAGGCAAACAAAACTAAAATCGCACAACATTTTAGCAGGGGCTGAAAAACAGACTACTAATACCCCCTCATTGATAAATAATAATTTAAATCAGAATCAGGGTGCAATACCAAAAGCTACAACGCACAATCAAAAGGCTAGACGCAACTTGCTAGACAATAATATAACTCAAACGCCTATTGGTAATAGAGAAGATAGTCAGATAAGGTCTTTAAATAATTTATTCAATAACTCTCAGAACAATTCTAATTCTCGAAGTATGCTTCAGAATATTGACTCTCATAGTATTAGTGATAATACACTTCAGCTTATTATCAATGAAGCTGTAAGAAACCAGTTAGCCTCAATAAACTTTAATAGCAATAGACCATGTATTGTAAATCCAATATCTGCAAATCAAGATTCGCAAAATAGACGCAATCATCACACGAATGATTTTCGGCAAAGTTTTGGGAGCCGTAATTATAATAACCAAAATAGAAATGTCCCGAATCGAACAAATTTTAGATTACCAACATTTAATCAAAATTTCGATCTAACCACGGATAAAGTTTCAAATATCATGTCAGGATGGCATTTAAAATTTAGTGGGCAGGATGAGGAAGAATTATCTGTAGATAATTTTTTATATAGAGTTCAGGCGCTTACGATTCAGAGCCTGCGTGGTGATTTTGAGGTTTTGTGTCGACATATTCATTTACTTTTTAGTGGTAAAGCGATGGATTGGTTTTGGCGCTTTCACCGAACTACAAGTAGTTTCGATTGGGAAACTCTGTGCGTGCAACTTAAGAATCAATTTCGAGATCGAAGAACAGATTTTGACCTGAAAGAGAAAATACGTGGACGCAAACAGAGAATGGGTGAGAAATTTGATGATTATTACGATACCATTTTACAAATTGCTGATCGGCTGGAAAATCCCATTAGTCAGTTTGAACTGATCGAAATATTAAAACGCAATTTAAGACCGGAAATTCGCAAAGGGTTGTTACATTTTAAAATAGAATCTATTTCACAATTAAGAGAATACGTGCGTAAACATGAAATTCTAGAGGAGGAACTTGAAGGTAGGAGATCTAATAGAAGTTTTAATTCTCGTAGAACAGTTTCCGAAATTGAGACAGATAATATAGAAATGCAATCAGTTCAGGTAGAGGAAATTAGTGACATTATTTGTTGGAACTGTTCTGAAAAGGGTCACCGTTTTGACGATTGTTTAGGCGAAAGAAGAATTTTCTGCTATGGTTGTGGGGCACCAAATATATTCAAACCAAATTGTGGCAAATGCAATAAGTTTTCAAAAAACTACCAACCCAACAAACACCAAAGGCAGTTTCAGTCAAAAGCAACCCAAATGTAAAGTCATTTGGATGCCAAACCGATAACGATAATTCAAATTCTTTAGAAACAAATTTTATACCAAAATTTTTAAAACCTTTTCACGTACGACTGAAAGACTATAAAGCTGCAAAGTTAAGAATTTTTAGTGAGGAAATTATTGAATCAGGTTTAGGGAAAAGGATTAAAAGAAATACGAAAAGATTAAGGGAATATTGGAAAAGGGTTATTAAGACTCGAAAATACTTTTGTTCAGCTATAGTGTCCAATATAAATCCGTATGATATAAGACCATTTACAACAGTGCAAATTTTTAAAGAAGATATTAGCGGTTTAATTGATACTGGTGCTACTATTTCTTGTTTTGCGGGAGGTTTTGCTAAGAACTTTTTGGAAAATAATAAATATCCTTACAAAAAATTTAAGATATCACTAAAAACGGCTGATGGAAAAAACCACTATGCTCTAGGTAGTGTGACAACACAGGTCACATTTCGTGGAGAAAGCAAACCATTAACATTTTTAGTTATACCACATTTGACACAGAATTTATACTTAGGTGTTGATTTTGTGAAAGCTTTTGGTTTAGGCAAGGATTTGTTTAGCGAAAACATAAATAAAAGTCCAACTTCTGAAATTTTTGAGCTCGATGTAGATGAAAATTTTCATGTTATGACTGATGAACAAAAATTAAGACTTGATGTGGCCATTAGTGCGTTTCCCTCTTATTCAAAGGAAGGATTGGGTAGAACTTCTCTTGTAACTCATAGTATAGACACTGCATATGGCAAACCAATAAAACAAAGATTTTTTTCTGTTTCACCTGCGATTGAAACCCTTTTATATTCCGAAATCGATCGCATGTTACAGTTAGGAGTGATCGAAGAGTCGCAAAGTCCGTGGTCATCGCCTGTGACACTTGTGAAAAAACCAGGCAAGGTGTCTGGATGCTAGAAGGCTTAACAGTGTAACAGTGAAGGATGCCTATCCTTTACCCCTAATCGATGGAATTCTCAGTAGGCTCCCAAAGGCAAGATTCATAACGAGTCTTGACCTAAAGGATGCCTTCTGGCAAATTCCATTAGATGACAGGTCAAAGGAAAAGACAGCTTTTACTGTGCCCGGTCGACCTTTATACCATTTTGTCACTATGCCTTTCGGTTTATGTAATGCACCACAGACGATGTCACGACTTATGGACAAGGTGATCCCGGCACATTTACGTACCAAGGTATTTGTCTATTTGGATGATTTGCTGCTTATAACGGAAACTTTCGATGAGCATGTGCTATTGCTACATGAGGTTGCACTTTGTGTCAGAAAGGCAAATTTGACTATAAACATAGAGAAAAGTAAATTCCTTCTTAAGGAAGTAAAATATTTAGGCCATATAATCGGCCATGGCACGATTAAAACCGACCCCGACAAGGTACAGTCCATCCGAGATTTTCCTTTACCAACATCCGTACGACAGCTAAGAAGATTTTTAGGTATATGTGGTTGGTACCGACGTTTTGTCCGCAATTTTGCAACACTAACAACTCCCTTGACGGACATGTTACAAAAAAGTAGAAAATTTATATGGTCCGAAGAAGCTAAATCTTCATTTGAAATGCTTAAAGCTTCCCTTTGTTCTGCACCTGTGCTACATAACCCAGACTTTTCACGTCCGTTCTCCATCCAGTGTGATGCGAGCAAATATGGAATTGGGGCTGTTCTCGCTCAGAGAAATGACGACATGGACGAAGTTCCTATTGCATTTATGAGTCATAAGTTGACGTCTGCTCAGAGAAACTATACCGTATCTGAACAGGAATGTCTGGCCGCTGTCATGGCAATAAAAAAATTTCGCGCTTACGTGGAGGGACACGAATTTGAAATTATTACCGACCATGCATCACTAAAATGGCTCATGAATCAGACAGACTTACATGGACGGCTTGCTCGTTGGGCCTTAAAACTGCAAGGTTTTAACTTTACAATTAGACATAGAAAAGGTAGCCATAATGTAGTTCCAGATTCATTATCAAGAATATATTCTGAAAATAACGATGAAATAATAGGTAAAAGGGTTATTGATGTATTCATTGCGGAACTTGAAAATTCAGTTGAAATTGATTTAAATTCTGAAGAATTTAAATCCGAACAATATAATTCTTTAATAGAAAAACTTCAATCAAAAATTGATAAGTTTCCCGATTTTAAAATTATGGATGGGCTAATATACAAGCGATGTGAGTATGCTTCTGATGATGAGTTACGTGAACAATTTTCCTGGAAACTGTGGGTTCCGACATCAATGACAAATGAGCTTATAAAAAGGGCTCATGACCATCCGTTATGTGCTCATGGTGGTATTGGGAAAACCTTACGTCGTCTTAAAACTTTTTATTTCTGGCCAAAAATGGCAAAACAAACCGCAGATTACATTTCTTCTTGTGAAATTTGCAAGCAAACAAAAGCTTCAAACCAATGTTTACGACCACCTATGGGGCAGCCATCAACATCTGTACGTATTTTTCAAAAACTATACTTAGATTTGTTAGGTCCCTATCCTAGGTCATCATCCGGAAACATAGGTATAATAATAGTTTTGGATCACTTATCTAAATTTCATTTTCTAGAGCCAATTAAAAAATTTACTGCTAACGTCATAGTTGAATTCCTTGAAAAGCGAATTTTTCACATATTTGGTGTTCCCCAGTCGATAACAACAGACAACGGTGTACAATTTAAGTCCAACTTATTTAAAAAATTTCTAGATTCGTATGGAGTTTTTCATAATTTGACGGCCATATACTCGCCTCAGGCAAACGCTAGTGAACGTGTTAATAGGTCTGTTTTAGCGGCCATAAGAGCTTATATCAAACCATCGCAAAAAGATTGGGATGAAAAACTTTCAGCAATTAGTTGCGCTTTGCGAAGTTCAGTGCATATAAGTACAGGGTTCTCACCTTATTTTCTTTTATTTGGGCAAAATATGCTAACAAACGGTAAATCGTATTCGTTATTACAAAAACTTAATATTTTGGAAACACCAGTTGAATTGAAAAATGACGAGAAATTAGAATTATTGAGAGAAAAAGCAATTGAAAATATTCGCAAATCGTATGAAAAAAACGTTAGATATTATAATCTTCGATCTCGCCCTATCAACTTTGATGTTGGACAGATTGTTTACAGACGAAACTTTGCACAATCTAAGGCCGTAGATCATTTTAACAGTAAACTTGCAAATCAGTTTGAGAAAGCCAGAGTTAAAGCCAAACTTGGTACATGTTATTATGAATTGGAGGACATGTCAGGCAAACCATTGGGAAAATTTCATGCGAAGGACATACGGTCATAACTATGTAATATCGCAAAATAAATGCAGGTACATACATGAACTAAATGAAAATATATAATAATGGTCTTCAGCATATGCTTCATTATATAATAATTCACCATAAGCTGTTTTGTAATGCGTATGTTTTAATAACATTGATATAGTCATATTTACATACCCCTGAATATATATTTTTTCTTTTTTAAAAAACAAAGTCGTTAATTTCAACATGATTAACGATAGTCAGCTTTCTTCCCTTTAAGTACACTTGATTTTTGTTGTTTGTCATTGATTTTTATTTTATTTTGCTTTATTCAGCATTTTCGATCATGTATGTATATCTTCTTACCAAAATTATACATGATGAAAGAGAAGGGACATATTCAGGCACTTGTATTGTTACTTTCCAACCTTCTAGATTAACATTTACAAGTACAAAAGCTTTTAATAATATATTCGTATATATAAATGTATATATTAGCATATCGGATCACGCAAATAGAGGTTTTCCCGCATGATGAAATATTACTATTATATCTTTTTCATTTCTACCACCAAAAGATCAAGACCACAAAACATACGAGCTGCAATAAAACTCTTACAAATTAAATAAAACGTGGCAAATTCATAATGAATTTTTTTTTTTATTGGAAGTCGAATACCCAGGGGACAAGATCCCAGCCCACATCTCCCGATCTAGCTAGCTAGCCAGTACGTGCGTAACGTTCCTTTTATTGGGTTAAAGGCAGGAATAAGAAGTGTTTATAAACCACCTCCATTCTGTCCTCAAGATTCAACAATACAAAAGTGTTACGTAACTTTTTCTGGAAAAAGTATTACTTTTTAAAAAAAAGTGTAACCATTTGTGGAAAAAGTGTAACCTTTTGTAGAAAAAGTGTAACCTTTTTTAAAAAAAGTGTATTCTTTCATAGCAAAAGTGTAACTTTTTGTAGAAATAGTGAATCCTTTTGTAGCAAATGTGTTATTTTTTGTAGAAAAACTAAAACATTTTTAAGAAACAGTTTAAATTTTTTTCAAAAAAGTGAAACTTTTCACTTTCAAATAAAGTTACTTCTTTGTAAAGGCGAACACCAAGTTTTTAAATCTGTTTTAATATTAAATGTTTATTCTTATTTCTATCTCATTTCCTAACTATAGTTAGTGAAAAGCACTCATTAAAGTGAGCGTTCCTTATACAAATTTACTACACGTTCAATCACTTGTAATGTAAAAACCGCACATTAGTGACTAAAAACCTTTTAAGTTAATTGGCTGTAAAAGTAAATACTTAATCGAGACAATTGTTTCCTGTTTTTCTTTTTTTACGTTTTATAAACTTTTTTCTTTATTCAATTTTAATTTACTTCTTTTAAATTTTTTTTGTTCTCTTTATTCGATTTTGCCTTTGCTTTTTGTTTAATAAACGGTTTATTATTTGTATTTTCATTATGAACTTCCTGTATTTAACAAGTACGATTTCCGTTGGCCCATCACACTCATTGATTTTAAGCGGATGTGCAAACGACATCTCAACGTTTGTGATGACGCCGGTTTTTGGGAAATGTGTTTTTTTTCCTTTTGCTGGTTGTTTCCACTTTTTGGTTTTAGCTGTTTGCTATTTTTTTTTTTTATTATTATTTTGTCGTAAATGTTAATTGCAATTTGTTAAAAAAAATGTTTGTTAAGATTTTAGTGTTTTACGGTTATTTGAATAGACGGGCGGCAGCAGGCAAAAGGTATTAAAGAACAAACAAATATAGGAGATGAAGCAAGAATAGCTTTCTTGTCTTTTTGTGGCACCATGTTTTTTTAATCTCTTTTATTTTATAAATTTTCATCTTAGAGTCCTTTTTTCAATCCTTATTTCTCACAGCTTAATGTTTATGGTCTTTTATATCTTCACCAAACTATAGCAGATTTTACTTTATAATAGTTGTGTTATAGTGTGTGCATATACTTGGTAAAATTTAGGTGTATGTGTGTCTATTTTTGATGGTAGTTAAATTTGTCTTTAGTATGGCTTTTAATATTGTGCTTATTCGTCTTACATTGTAGCTTAAAGCAAATAGCTGCAGCTGTAATCAATTTTCTGCTGAAGACATTTTTAAAGGGAATTGATTGTCTTTAATTACTTAATGGGCAAAAACATGCAACAGCAAAAAAATGCTGGAAAATAATGTACAGCAAATAAAGCGATAACTAAGAAAAGCAAAAGATGAGAAATGAAATTGCTAAAAGGTTCTCACAAAAACACCCAAGGCCTGTAAAAAAAATCAGAGATATAAAGCGTGTTCCAGAATTAACGCGAGATTTGTATTTATCGCCATTTTTGCAGTAAAGTATTGGTACCACAAAAAAAAAAATCAACAGCTGACAGTTTATGATTTGGTTAAATGAAGCGTTGCACGATAGAACATGGTGTTTTTATTATTGAACAATATTTCAAAAATAATGACTTAAAAAAAATAATTTCATAAATTAATTTCGTCAACTGTGAAGAGATAATTGAAAAATTCAAAATGCTTCTTCGATATTGATATTTTAATGGTTTGTTTTTGGACGACTGGTGTGTTTCTTTCAGATTTCACTATCTATATATCGATATTACTATCGACTGAATGTTTGTAATGGTGCAGGAAAACTTAATTTTTTTTTTATAAGGCTACAGCCCGTTTTTTTCATCACTTATATTGGCGAAACTTACAACGGCCATGAAATCCTACACGCAAAGAAAAAACATGGTTGTGGTAAACATATTCTAAGAGCAACATATTATGATAAGAATTATGATTGTAGTCACCATATTAAGATTATTATTGAATCATATTATGACTAAATATACTCGTAATATGTCATCATAATATTTTTCCCTTAATCATATTATTATTCTGTTAATCATACTAAGTTAAGAAGTAATCAAATTATTGTCATGTTAATCATAATAAGCTCAGAAATTAATCATATTATTGTCATGTTAATCATAATAAGCTAAGAAGTAATCATATTATCATCATGTTAATCATAATAAATTTAGAAGCAATCATATTATGATACAGCACCTTTCATAGCTGTCATAAAAATACAAAATAAATTAAAATATTTATGCATCGATTTTTTATTTTGTGGCTTTTTACAATTTTTCTTATTGTAAATCAAATAGCGGAGTTCAGTATAAGGCTTGCAAAAGAGCAAATGAAAAATCTGTGGTTTTCATGGGCAACCGTGTGTGTCCATTTTTTGGATTTTAAGAAATATCGTAGCACTTTTATAAAATATAACGAAATCTATGTGTGTTTTGTTGTTGAATTTTACAAAAAAAACTATGATATTTTGCATTTGCACTATTACATCACTAATACTTGAATGAACTCTGCTAATATTTTAATTTTTTAATTTCTTTAAACTTATTATTTATGGAATTTTATCTTTTAATTGTTTAACCGCTCACAAATAAAAAAAACGACACAACTGCTTCAAAATAATTTTACAAATGGCGCTAACATAATATGATTAGAGTAAAAATAGTTTGATTGCATCTTTAACATAACATGATAAATGTATAGAAAGTTATCATGTTATGGCTTTTAAATATCATGATATGGTTGTGAGTAACATAATATGTTTTGAAAGTTATCATAATTAAGTTGTTAGAAAAATAATTATTTTTCGGTCAACAATACTCAAATTCATAATTGCGATAAACATTGATATGTTTACAGTAACTACACTCATAAAATTATTACAGTAACTGATTGTGGGTTATTAAATTCGTTTTCCGTACTGTTAAAATTTAATTAAAAATATACTTATTTTACGAATAATTTTATTTTTTCACATTTATGTTTGTTATTCAAAAAACAAACTACCAAAAAATAATGTTTTTTCGTTTTTATTTTTTTATGTAGTTTGATTTTTGTCGGTTAAAATATATTTTTTAAAAGTAAAAACTATTCAATTTTAAGGAATATGAAGTTCATAAAATAAAAAATTTTGAAATTAATGAAAAAATCATTTGTTTTAAATGAAATGTAAATGACCCGTTTTTTAAATGAATTTTAATTTGTTTAAAATGAATTTTCGTTTGAATTTAACTACATAATATTTTGAGTGTAGTTGTTCGTCTACAGTAACACAATCATTAGGATTCTATAAAACTGAAAGTCTTCCAAACCATTTTTCCCAAAGGTTCCTAATTGGCGCCAGATTATCATCACTTCTCTGGGCACTAGGGTGGCCCAAATTTTCAAATTTTCTTGATACCCCCGGGCACCCACTGAATTTTTTACTGTAGTTAATAGTTGTATAGTGTAAAAATTTCAATGCCCTACGTGGTACAGAAGGCAGTGCTCAACGCTTATATTGTTTGGTCTTGCTCCCACTGTCAGATATATGTATTTATATGAGTGCTGCGTTTTGTGTATACGCTGAGCAGTATTCTCCGAAATGTAGCTCTATATAAAAACTAACTTAAATATAGTTTGTGATGGTCCATTAGTATAAGAAAGATAATAAAGAATGGTTCTAGTTTAAAAGTGTGAATATTTTGTTTAGAAATTGTTTTTAACAAGCAAATAAAAAACACCAGAAAACAATTGCAAATATGCCTTTTAATCAAGTTCAACACGTCAAGCAACTGTATTTTTGATAGGTGTAAAAGATTTAGAGCCAATGTCAACCACCAACTCTAAGACAAGTTCTTCTTAGAATTCACTTCTTCCTACAATAAAAACAAGTGAGGTTGCTATATTCGGCTATGCCGTAGCAAACAATTCCGGACCATGTGTGACATAAATGTATAATAACCTGGCCTTCGGAAAATCCATTTCAACGGACAGACGAACATACGGAAATCGTTAAATCAACTTCGCTCATCATAAGGACCCAGAATATATATAGGGTCTAACATCAATATTATAGAAATTACAAACGGAATGACAATCTTATATATACCATTTTCCCCACCTGTGGTGAAGGGTATACAAATCAGTTCGAAATGCAAGTCACAGTAATGTAGAGGAATTAATTTAGTGTGGCAAAAATCCACTATTTATATTAGACTTGCGAGGCATTCTTAATGGCTTCTTTTAAAGAAAAATTGAGGAAGAATATCTGATACCCAAAAGAATCGTAATTTAAAATTTCAAGATCAGTTGGATATACTTTTTGACATTGCTCATAATGATGCATTTACTATGTGCAAAGTAGGCAAAACCGAGCTATAAAACTGTCAGCTTCCCAAAAAAAGAAGATTTCACACACACCTGCAAACTGATACAACTGCAAAGAAATAATTATTCTTAAAACACGCTACTAGCTCATTTGATCGCAATAAGATTTCTGATAGGCAAGCCATTGCTTTTGTTCTTTGCCAACGTACAACAAGCCGTAATTGAAAGTTTGTAGCCGTCATTTTCGAAAAACTAAACCTGTTGTTTACTTAAGTTACCTCTTTTTAACAAAGTTTTTATATCATTTATCCATTTCTAAAACTGTTAAATAAATTATTTTTCTACTATTTAGTAAATTGTGCCTTTTTTAAAATAAAAAAAAAAAAAACATTTTAATTTGTTATAAATGTTACATTGGTTTGATCACTGTCTTTCAATTGGAATTTTATCTTCAAACTTTGCATACATACTAATTTTATTGCTAGTAAAAAAATTAGGGGGTGCCCAGATGCCCAAAGTAATTTTGAAATTTTTTCTTGAAAATATGGGCCACCCTACTGGGCACGTATGGTTAGCACATCACCAAAGCGAACTATTTTGTGAATATATAAAAATGTTCTCTCAGACATAATTGACCGAAATATTGGTCGTCCATAATTTTTATCGAATAAATCAGGCAATGTCTCCTTTTTGGATGTGGTGAGCGTAAAAATATATATTTTTCCAAATTTGTATCTGAAGTGTTACTTACTTGTACACTCCAGCCAACAATTATACTGCCAAATAAGCATAAAATAGATCCTCGTCAATTTCATTGTGACTGAATGCATGTAAATGGTTTCCATATTGTCGATTACAATATTTGTAAGTTTTAGTAGAATTGAGTCCCGAATACTATTTACGCGGCTGGATGCAAATCTTGCAACGCCTAAACAACAAAAAATCCGATTCTGAGATATTTTACAAACAATCACTACCAACCTGGATGCTAATAAAATTTTCCCTTCCCAACCTACCAACGGGGTAAGGTTCTCCGCTCCAATTAGTGCCATCTTTGGCAGTATATGACGGGTCACCATGTGTGTTACTGTTACTGCTACTATCATCTGAATCTGTGCTGTTATTATCTTCTACCTCGGGATCAAAAACATCAGGACCAGCAACATCAGGATTAGGAACATCAAGATCAGAAATATCTTCATCCTCTTCACTCGCATCCATTACTTCATTCACAAGTTCTTCCAAGGTCAAAAACCGCGGATAAGACATTATTTACAATTGCTGGCAACTTTTACAGATACAAATATTTTCTTAAGGCGCCCGTACACGACATGTATTTGTCATCTAACATGTCAAATTTTCAAGTCACATGTAATTGTTCATGTCTGTCAAAATTGCTGTTTTACATAAGGTTTATAATATTCGGTCACAAACGTACATGTAATTTGCTTCTGACATTGTCTCTGTTTTTTTTTGCATTGTTATTGCAGAAACCAAAGTAGTTCTCGGTTTCAAAATAGCTTGCTGCCGCCACGAAAATATTTATTTGCGCCGTAAAATAATTTAGCCATCTTAACATTTTTTCTTTTATTTTAAAGATACCAATTTAGAATTTTATAATTAAACGGTTTTTATGTATATATTTACATAAATTCTATTCAATGGTAAGATGAGCATACATATCTTGGTATTGTAAAATATTAACTTCAGCCGGCTAATGATTCCGTCAATAGTTGACGCCGCTGCCAGTTTCTTCCCGGCATAGATTTCTGATGTCAGATGGTTTGTCAGAAGAAAACAGAGCACGCTCTAATTGAAATTTTGTCAGATGACTTTGCGTCTGACTTTTACAGAAGCAAAGTTAAAAAGGTAACACACGACATGTATGTGTTTTGCAGTGGGAAATTTGACATGCTCCTTTACAGAATAACTAGATAAGCTAAAAAATCTGGAAAGCACCTTACAAATGATATGAATAAGTACAAAATCAATTAAAATGCAGTATGTATCAAAAATGATACATAGCTAGAATTATGAACTTTTTGAATTTCTCATGGCCTGCTTGGAATTTTTTTTTACATTTTTGTTTAAAATAACGGCAAGATGTGGCCCCCCCCCCCCCTAATTTTTTATGTTGACGCAAGAAACGAAATGTATTATTTTTGTTACAAAGCCCGATTAACGGTTAAAAAAACCTCATTGAAACTATATGAATTTTCCGAAATATTCGTAATGGAATAGTATAGTATAATAATGTTGGTACACTTTTTAAAAGACATTCTAAAGCACTTATGTATATACCTTATACTTTGTTTCAAAAGTATCATCAACATGGAATGTGGAAATTTTAAACTAAAAGCTTCTTAAGTTCCATTAGTTACAATTTAGTACTTTAATATATGAAAATCTATAAACATACGTTTTTTCTTTTCATAAATAATTCTTTTTCACCATTATTTTCAAAATTAACAACCGCTAATCTAAGATGCTTGTTTAAAATTTTGAATGCCCACAAATAATGATGCATTTTTGTGTATGCTAGACAATGGCTACAAAAGTGTGCAAAACTAATAGACAACAAGCTGATACAAAATCTCATTGTTTTAAAAACTAACACCTGATTCAGGCCTTGATTTAAAAATCATGTCTTTTTTAATTCCTTTTGAAAGTTGCTTCCACAAATACAACAGCTTCAAACGATGATTTTTTCTGCATGATTTTAGGGTTTATTTTTTACCGTTATCGGTAATTCTTCTTTACTTGCTTTTTGTAAAAAACAAACAATTTAAATGCACTTCGTGTTTTCTATTGTACAAAAATGTTGCCACATTGAAATAAAAAATGAAATGAAGCAACATAACAAAAAATACGAATGTGTGCAAAGGAAAATATAAAGAAAGACACAGAAAATAGAACATTTGCTACCCCGTTCGCATACAAAGACAATCATGTCTTAAAAATAATGAAAAAATCATGGTCTGATTCTGGTGTAAACTTTACAAAAATAATGTATGTTGTACAAACTTAAAGTTAAAAATCTTTATTTCTAAAAATGAAAAAAAACAAAAAAATCTTGATTTGGGAAAAAAATCTTCAAATCTGTTTGGTCAAAAATCTTCAAAAATAAGATAACATCTTCATTCTGGCAACACTGCTTGTATATTCTAAAGAGGGAGTAAAGGGGTCTTCCAGAAAGCATCAGTATTCCTTCTTTTTCCCGCTGGGTATGTGTTTGTTATGTGCATTTGTGCATGTTTACCCTGCAGATAATATTGGACTACGTGATTCATACTCCCTGGACTGGTCCAATATTATGCAAGCATTGACCATGTCATTGTTAAAAAGAGTTTGTAGAGAAACGACATGTCTTTGTTTGTAAATGAAATGTTTTCGTTTTTAAACGAAGTTAAAACTAATCCTCTGCAGTATACCATGGAGAAGTTTCAAAACTAATCCGGTACGAGTATGTTTGAACATGGAGTAGTTTTAAGACTACGGCGTTGTAACGTAAACCTGGGGGTGCGGTGTCACAAGGCCATAGAACATAAAGCCATAATGGCTTTAAGTCTCAATTCAAACCGACATAAAGCCATAATTTTGATATGGCCTTAAGTCTCATATCAATTTTAGTAGAATGGGACATAAAGCCATTATGGTTTTATGTCCCATTTGATATTTTGCGTTAAAAATGCTTATATGGTATAACAAAGACCGGCTTCGCTAGCTGAAGCTTTTCAGTATAGCCGGCCTTCGGCCGGGGGCAAAGATTTTCTCCTCCATGGTATAACAGAGACCGGCTTCGCTAACTAAAGCTTCTATGTATAGCCGGCATTCGGCCGGGCGCAAGGATTTTCTCTTCCATGGTTTAACAAACACCGGATTCGCTTTCTTAAGCTTATCTGTATAGCAGGCCTTTGGGCGAGGAAATCCATGAGCCCGGCCGAAAGCCGGCTATGAAGAGAAGCTTTAGTTAGCGAAGCCGGTTTGTTTATACCATAGAGGAGAAAAGTTCATTGGGGACTTTGTTCATACCGCCATTTTTGACATAAAACAGGTCGACATGAAACAACAATTCATTTTTTACATGAAATAGGGTGAAATACAATCATTATCAAAAATATGGCTTTATGTCTCATTTTTCGGAAAAAATTTATGGCGTTAAGTCCCATCATATTGAGACCTAATGGCATATGTCCTTATGTCTCAATGGAATGGGACTTGACGCCATATGACTTTATGTCCCATGGCCTTATGACACTCCACCAAAACTGGGTTATATGGTCCAGCCCTAGGACATCGAAGTGTTTTAAATAGACTATGTTTTTTCAATACATTTGGGATACCTTTGGACTAGTCCTAGTCCCTTATGGGCTACACTTTACATGCGTGTATGGACTAGTCGTATTATCTGCAGAGTATTTTTGTATTAAATAAATAAACAACAAAAGGGATTATACAAAGTGAAAGTAGAACATTTTTAGCATTTAAATAAAACTTCTCTTACTCATTCAAAAAATATAAAACACAAATTCGATATTGATGTAGAAAATGCACGAGTGTGTTTAAGAATTTCAAGCAAATCAATTTGTCTAGAAAAGCTGCAAGTTTCCAACGCTCTAAAGAGTCTTTATATAATTAATTTTCTTGATAATAATTTTCCAAATCCGCCTCGTTTATTATTTTACTACGTAGAGTTTCCAATAAAAAATAAATCATTTGTTTATTTCTATTGTTCTGATGTTTTAAGTGTTTTTTTTTTTTTTTTTTGTGGTATGTGATGTACATTTATAAAGTTATTTTGTTTGCTTTTGTGAGTATTTGTGTAGTTTCCCAGGAGCCCTTGTAGAAGTCCTATGAACTCCTTCTTTTGGATGTACAAAGCCTGCTCGCTTCATTCTATACTCATATATTTTTTGCACACGTTGTCATTGCGATTCTTTAGCAGGTCAATAAGAATAGAAACGGGATCAAAAAAGACTTATTATTTCTCTTGTGCAAAAAAAAATAGTACAACAAATGTATCTCCTTTTCTACTACCTTCTCAAAGAAGTGAGTGTGGAATGTGTATCTTATCTTTTATACAAAAGAGCCGTCGCCATCTCTGAAACCTTCTTTGACAGTTAGACAAGAATAGTAATTAAGTTAAAAAATATTTTAAGCAGGCCTGAAGTAAGTAGGTCTTCTGAATTTTCCCGCTGGATCTGTGCGCCCTACAAAAGCCCTACAACACTCTAACAAATTCAAATTAAATCCCATCTGAAATTATTACACAAATAACAACAATAGTGACGGCAGCAGCATCGGCAACACAAATTTCTGTATCGAATATTTGACTACAACACAAAAGGACACAATAAACAAACAATTGGAAATTCAAATGAATCAACCGCAAAATTACGCTCAATGGCCGAAAACAAGAAAACGGATATAATTCTATTCGAATATTTGTTGTTGTTATAATTCTTTACAAATATTGTTGCTGATGTTATTGCGTGCACAAAAACTGTTCAAGAGGCTGTGCCGCATCTTTAATACCCTCCACCGACAATTCGAATATTTCAAGAGTGATTTAGATGATGTCTATTTATTATTAACTTATCTATCTAATAACATAAGTGGTTGCGGTTTAGACCTATATTAAATTATTGACCGACAATCTTGACTACAATATCATGATTCGTAACAACTTAAGCCGAACTGAAATGATTTTCAGGAGGGGGATTTATAGTGGAGCCATGGTAAGTTATGAACCAACCATCCCAAAATTCCGTAGAGTGATTTCTGGTATTAAAAAAACATAAATTTCAATACAGCTGTAAAATAAGTTTCGGCGTTTACAGTAAATTTCAGAAGGCTGCTAAATATGGGATCTAAGGTAAATTATGGACCGTAAATCACAAAATTGCATGTCATTTTTTCTGGTCATATGAAGCTAAGCTGGAAGAAATTTTACCGCAATATCTATATCTGCTACGGTTTTAGGCGTATTTAATTTATTTACCAGAGTGGTATTTATATGGAGCCTTTAGTAAGTTATGGAACGATCATCACGAAATTTATAAGTGTGATTTCTAGTCCTATAAAACTGTGAAGTATTAAATTTTATTATAATACATTGGTGTCCAGCCTATACCTCAATTGTGGAAATAAATTCACACACATTCTTCACACGCATTCGTACGCTCTTTCATTTAGTCCACGAGAGTACACAATTCAGTCGTCGATTATCAAGCGACGAGTGCACATGCGGCGGATGCTTACGTATTTTTTGTATTTTTATTAAGAGTATTTGTCTCTTTATTCACTATTCACTTTACATTTTGGACATGACTGTTCTAATAGCATCATTTATTACGGTTTTAGGCGTACTTAACTTTTTTCCGGGAGTAGGGTTTATATGGGCCAAGGGTAAATTATGGACGGATCTTCACAAAACAGCTTGATTTCCTGTCGAATAAAACGAAGCTTTGCAAAATCTTATACAATTCCGTGCATTGTTTCACTATTTATGTTTGTTTTGCAACAAAATTATTAATTTTTTAAGCTGGTGGATCCACATTTTAATTCATAGCTCTGAATTGATACAAAACCAAATAGATCTTATTGAAGAATGGCTACAAAAATGGAACATAAAAGTAAATACTGCAAAATCGGTTCACGTAACGTTTACATTAAGACAAAATGAATGTTCCCCAGTGTATTTAAATGGAACTATTATACCAAACAAAAACTGTGAAATATTTAGGCCTCCATCTTGACCGCCGATTAACATGGAAAACACATATAATAAAGAAACGTGAACACTTAAATATAAAAACAAGAAAAATGTTTTGGCTATTAGGCCCTAGATCTAGCTTAAGCTTGGAAAACAAAGTTTTACTATATAAAGCAATTCTCAAACCGGTATGGACATATGGTATTCAGCTTTGGGGCACAACAAGCAATGCGAACATAGAAATTCTACAAAGATATCAATCTAAAACCCTTAGATTATTAACAAATGCACCTTGGTTTGTCAGCAATAACAACATCCACAGAGATTTTAAAATTAAAAAGGTCAAAGAAGAAATCAATAATTTTAGTGAAAGATACCTTACTAGACTTAGCAATCACTCAAATGTATTAGCAATCAACTTGTTAGATGATAGTAACGAAATTCAAATGTTAAAGAGGTTTCATACACTTGACCTACCCTTAAGAAAATAGGAAAATATTTGTATGGAAAAAAACAGTATTATTAGAACTACAATTTGTATTTTCTTTTTTGGGTTCATTGGAACTCAATATATGTAATTTTTTAGTGATAATGTATTTTGCTTATTATTTTATTCTCTGTGAAATAGATTGCAAATAAATATGAATTAAAAAAAAAAAAGGTCTGATCCTACTGCACAGATTTTGCTGGATTTCAATCACAAACTGCTTAAGATAACTACAAGCAATTTGACACCAATTTGAGTCTTTCGAAAATAAGCGTGTTTTCAACAGACGGACAGGTGGTTAAAAGGACAGACAGGCGGACATGGCTAAATCGACTTAGAATAACTCAAGGATCTAGAATATATATATACTTTATGAGATCTGGGAGAAATAATAAAAAAGTTTCACACGGAATGACAAAGTTAGTATACCCTCTTCCCAACTAACTGTGGTGGAGGGTATAATAAAGACATAAAAAAAACTTTTCAACACAAAAGGTATTTTAACGGTATTTATTGTAAACCAGGCAGGTGTAGGGAACAGATTTTAATGTATTAAATTTATTTGCAAACTTCATTTGTTATTACTTCTAAAATATGCAAGGAAATCCTTAGGGAGCATGGAGAAATATTACAACAAAAGATTGTGTGTCATTATTAAAGATCCATGGAAAAACATTAAGTTATTTAAAGTTTATATTAAAGGGTGGTCTAACTAAAACGCACGATGTTAATTGTAAATGAAACAAACAGTTTTCAGAGAATAATCTTAATCTTTTTTATTATGATAGAAGGATCTATGACAATTATGTGTGAAACAAAATACCGGTCAAGTGATTGCCAGGGCTTTGATGGCATACCTCTATCCCATGGCACATATCCTCAATGACTCTGACATAATTGAGGTTCAATGTCGTTAATTTTCCGAATTATCTCATCCTTAAGCTCTTGAATTGTTCCTGGTTTATTGACGAATACTTTTTCTTTTAAACATCCTTAAAGAAAGAAGTCTAAAGAAGGCCACGGCGTGAGATTACACTTCTATTGAATTTCTCGCGTAAAAGTGCCATTATTTCTTTGGCTGTGAGACAAGTGGTCCTATCGTGTTCGAGCCAAATATGGTACAGGTTCATATCCTTAACTTCTGGCCACAAGGAGTCCGTTATCATCCCGCGAAAGCAAACACTATTCACGGTAGCTGCTGAGCCGACCTCATTGTAGAAGGAGTAGAGCCCGACGCCACACATTTTTCACATTCCCTACAGACCCAGTTTGCTGAAATTTGCGCACAGTTCCTCCGATTGCGGACACATTTGGTCGATTATGTTAATCAAAAAATTTACTTTGCATTTTACTTTGAACGCTTAAACAACCTTAACGCGCTGCGCAATTATGTACCTTTCCATGGTTGAAATTGCCAAACACTGAAACAAAGAAATTATGTTGGGCAAAAAACCTGACGTTAAGGTATGACTTACAATTAAAATCGTGCATTCTGGTTGCACCACCCTTTATAAGAAAATTTAATTAAAACAATATTTTAAACATCTCAAATTTACCATTAAACTAAAAACTTTGAAAGCTATTAGGACATTGATTTATGAAAGTATTTTTTTAAGGTACTTTTAATAAAACTAGTTGTTACGCGTCTGGGGAAATTTAAATACTTCTATTAGATTTATTTGTACTTTCATATTTTACTAGCTGACAGGCAAACGTTGTTCTGCCTGACAAATTATTTCTAGTGAATATTTTGGTAGTTTAATAAAAAAATAACGGATGTATTCTAAGTGTGTGGGGATGGAATCCTTAGCAACAAAAAAAAACAAAAACAAAAAACACCACTCGCAACAATAGTTTCAACTTAGGTTATTCCCCGTATTTATAAACGATTATTAAATTTAACAAACCTTTATTAAGGAACATTTTCATACGAAATTTGTTTTGTAAACCTTTACTAAATTTCAAATTTGCTTATGAATATTTTGGCAAAAAAAAAAAATAGGAAAACATTTTCTTTATAGGGACTTCCTAATGACATAGCGATCAGTGAACGAAGCCGAAGGAGTTTGATCGGCGGCTCGGGTATAATTGATCGGCGGCGTTTGCGTCAATGAATCGGCGGCGGCTTTAATGTCGGCTCGAAATGTTTAAAATTTTTATTTAAGGAAAACTATTAATCATTTCTCTGCCTATTTATTTTAATCATAGCTGCGTATTACGAATATTTTTATTACAAATATTTGTTAAAACTAAATAAATATAAATTTTATCAGAATATGAAGAATACAAATTAACAAAAATCATCTGATATCGTTAATCACATTACTGAAATCCGACTTTGTTAATTTGAAATTAAATATTTCAAATTTTGTTTTATTTGCTTGTTGGCCAAGTTAATCATATTTCAATTCCATGAATTTAAATAAATTGACGATGAATTAAATTTATTTTTATATTATTCAACTAAGATTAAGATATATGATATTTTGTTATTTAATATACAAATTAACAAAATTTTTTGTAAAAAAATCTACTTAAAAAAAATTTTAAATATTTTTCTCTGATTTGATTCAAATAAAAATATTCGTTTTTTTCAATATTCATTAACAAATTTACAAATAATTTTATTCAACACAAAAAACTTCCAAATAGTTTTATTTAAAAAAAAAATTGTAAATACAGTAATTCAACAAAAAAAATTCCAAATAATATTATTTGAAAAAAAAAAATTATAAATACTTTGATTTTTTTTCGTTAAATGAAAGTTCACATGACGCGATAATAGCATCCGTAAGTCACCTAGAAGTAAAATTAAAATGGTATAACATTATTTCTGAGGCAACTCATGTAAACAAATGCAATATACAGGTATCCCTTGATTTACACGGTACTTCATTTACGCGATTTAGATATAACACGGATCAGTAATAGTAACCTTTTTTTGAATTGCGCGCTTTTTTTGCGCGGTTTTAATAAAACATGCTCAAAAAATTATAATAATCTTTATTTTACGGGAATTGCAGCACTGTGATTCAGGAAATTTGATAAACTGTGTGCTAAAATAGATCTGCACAAGTGCATACTGACATATTTTACAAAAATTAAAAGATTTTTTTTTACAATGCACAGAGGGGTGAAATCGTAAAAAACGGATATTAATTGAAAAATGAAAGTTTGTTTTTTTGAAAAATATTTAGTAACCGATTACAGTATATAAAATTCTACATCACTACTGAAAATTTCAATGTCATATGATGTTTACTTGTCAAGCTGCATTGTATTAAAGTTAAGTAATTTTTGAGTTATTCGCGCACAATAGTGTTAATTGAAATTCGGTATATTTCGACGATTAATATATAGTTTTTGCAAGTCAAAAGTAATACTTTTACTATGGAATCTTCAACCTCAGGTATTTTAGCGTTGTTCTAAAAATAATTGTTTTAACAAAAGTTGTGTAGAAGTATTTTTAAAATTTTTTTTAAAATATGTCTCCATTTTGGCTATTTTCAAAATTTTCGTGGATATTTAAATATGAATGGTGTAAGTTGGCGTTATAATATTAATTTGTTAAGAAACTACAGTTCCTAGGCTTTTATATTCAGTAATAACATGTTGCGCGTTTTTGCGCGAAATTTTTTAAATTAATTAATTGTGAAAATAGTCACTCAAGCAAAGAACACCAGTTCTATCTTTTGTTTGCTTTGTCTTCGTTTTCGTTGTTATAATTGTTGTTTTTGTATACAATTGGCAACTGTGTGTTACAAAAATTTTGTTAGAAAAATATAGAGTTTTTGCTCACAATATCGAGCGGTATTCAGAAGTATCAGTGGTTAAACATGCCTCCAACCTTGCATAAGTTTTTAATACATGGCCCAGTATCATTTCGCACGCGCTATTATCGATCGGTGAACTGTCTGAGGAAGCCCATGAAGCCCGAAACAAAGATTTTAAAAACTTCAGAGAACATTTTTCTCGCAAATGAAGTCGGTAGGATTGCAATCAAGACATATTAAATAGGTTCCTACTAAGTTCAGATCCAATCCTATCTGGTAAAACACAATTGCCCAAAAAAAAATTCCACCAACTTCCAAAATCTGTAGTAGATCTACTAGTTTCGCCTTCAGTTTTGACGAACGTGGCACCAGAAGGCACAAATTATGATACAGATGACGACGGGCATATTTTTTAAAATAGCAGGTCAAAAACACATGCCTTATAATAAATGTATACAAGCACATCCGTACACAATCGAACAATTTAAATATCTGCTTTGAGTCCCGAATTTAGTTACAAATATGATAGAATAATTCCCAATTCGTTTACGTAATTATATTAAAAATAAATTGATTACTATGGAAAAATTTTATTTCTTTTTTTTTTCAAAAAACAAAAAAAAATCCGACTGAGCCAGAGCTATTTTTAAAAGGGGGCGTGGCACCACCCTATTCCACCTTGGATATAATTCATACTGTTAGATCAACATATAAACCAAATCTTATCTTCATACCTTTGATGGTTCATGAGATATATCCGTTCTAAGTTTCAGGTTATATGGGCGGTGCCACGCCCCTTTATCCAATCATAACCAAGTATATCCAAGAACTATTAGCAGGTCAAAGTTTCATGGCAATCGGTCTATTGCTATGGCAGCTAGAGCGATTTTTAATAGGGGGAGTGGCACCGCCCACTTTTCCAAAAGATGTGTAGCATATGTCACTCAGTGGTAACGTAGCATTCAAATAGTGAAAGAATTTTTAAAATTGGATAAGTAGTTTAATTAATCTCCATTTTTTGCGATTTCACCCCTCTGTGCAATGTACCTAAAATTTTTTGCATTAAAAATTTTAAATTTACTGCTTAATGGAACAAATTGCTGTAACCTGAACATTTTTTAAATTTTTTCAGAAACCAGTAAAATTTTATTGGGAATTAGTCAATTGTTACAATTGACATAATTTGCTTATATTTTTGATTTTAAATATTCAAATGTGTTTCAATAATTTTTTTTGTTCTCTTTTAACTCAAATGTTTTATAAAAATATAATAACAAAGCTTTATACATATCATTGTAAAGAAATATCATTTAATTTAAAATAAAATTTTAATTCTATATTTTTTGATTAGCGCGGTTTTTGGGCCCAAAAATTAAATTTTGTATGCATCGCATGTATTGATTTACACGATATATTAAATTTCTGGTCCCATAAACGGAATTTGTACCAGTCCTGAACCTTGTTTTACACGAATTTGATTTACACGTGCTTTCTTCGGTCCCAACAGACCGCGTAAATCGAGGGTTACCTGTACATGAAATTGTAATTTCTAAAATGAACAAAGTAATAGTTGCACAAAATGTGCAACAGAATTGTGATGTTAAACAATGTGCGTCATTTTTAGAGTATGGAACAGGTGACTTAATTATCAATAATACATTTTTAACATGCTTAAACTTTCACATGCTTTAAAAAAACTTTTATCTTCACACTTGTATCGTTAAATTTGAAACAAATTTTGTCCCCTTATAAACAAGTCATTACCACTGGCGTATACGCCAGAGTTGTTTTTTGAAATAGATTAAAGTGTTAAAGAAAAATTCCCCGGAAGTTTTCTTTATTCTTTTTTAAATGATGTTTTCTTTGTTTCTAGATGCAAATGAAAAGGTTATTACAGCATCTGAAAATGAACTATTATCATATCTCTGCGATATTGATGTATCTTTAAAAAACTTAAAGAAATATCCGAGAATCTATGAAATTTTTTTAAAATATAACACACCAATTACATCTTCAGCACCAGTCGAGAGACTTTTTTCACTAGCAGGATTATTGAATAGCCCAAGGAGAAATTATTTAACTGATGATCATTTTGAACAACTGTTAATTTTAAAAACAGTTCTTAAAGCAAACACCTGTATTGTTCTTCAAGACTAGAATGTTTTGTAATTTTAATAAATTTGGTTTAAAAATATTAAAATAAAATAATTTGTTAAAAAATTTTTGGAATAAAAAATTTTATATTTTTTTTTTGGAATATCATGTATTCAATAATTTATAATTTAAATATTTTGAAATTTTTTAAAGTTTGTTTGAATAAAATCATTTAGTTTGTATTAGATTTCTTTACATTTTAATAAAATAAATATGAATATTATTCAAGTTTTTTATATTCAAATATATAAAATTTTATTATGTTTCAACGAATATTTATAAATTGTATATTTAACGTAAAAAGATAATTCAATCTACAATTATTGTTTTTCATTTTAAATACATTACTGTCGAATTTAAATTGATTCAAGAAAAATAAATTATCAAAAATTTATATCAATAAAATTTTAACATAGATTGATTTTATTTTCAGCGAAAAATATTAGCTAAAAATCCAATTTAAAAAATTTAATTTTCTATTTTATTCACATCTTACAGCTATGATTTTAATGTTGAAACACAAACATCAAATAATTTTAAAAATATAGTGCAATTTGGTTTTTTTTTTCTCATTACTCTTTTAAACTGATGTTATCTGTAGGACTACATATCCATTTACAAAAAGTAAAGCTTTCTGCAGTAAATTGTTAATAAAAATCTAAGCTTTAAATTTCAAAATTGTGCTATCCGACTTAAAGCACAAGCTGCAAATCTTGTACTTTTCTAAAACCATTTTTTTGAAACAAAGAGGTAACCAAAATATTGCCAACACTCTGCACTTCCATACAGTGTCTTAATGCCTAACCACAATGTGCTTAAGTTGGCTTAAGCGAATGAGCGAATACATGTTATTATATGAGGCAAACCATATTGAACTTAAGGAAAATTTTTGCTAAGTTTAATGAAACTGTCATTTGCTAAATCAGGGTGCGAATCTAATCATACATTCCGTACGGAATCAAATGTTTTTTTATTTTGTTTTTGTTTTCTTTAATACATTGAGAGACTTTAGTTTTTGACAGTTGGTCAAGCAAGACTATGCATATTATGGTTGAGCCTTTAATGTGAGACACTTCTTTAATTTTTTGTTTTTTATTTAACCACTGCTGGTAATATTTTTTACTTTTTTCTGCCACATTAAAACTTAACGATCAGAGTAAGATTCTGATCCAGAATCTAAATCATTTTGTTGTAGTTCACTTGTCTTTGTTGTGAAATATTCCTGCAGAGAGAAAATATAACGGCACTTAAATGTTGCACATTGATGACAAAATATAGCAATTTTGACAAAGAAATTAATAAATTAAAAAGCAAATCTGTAAAATAAACTTAGTCATACAAATTAAGAAATTTCACGGCGCAGCTGCTGTCATCGGCGGCTTTGATTGAGCAGTCTAAGCCTTGTAAGTCGGCGGCGGCGCAGGTGGTGAAATCAAGATGCGGCGGCGAGCCGATCGGCTTGGTTCTCTGATAGCGATATGAATTATACTTCACGACCTATTCTCATACCTTCTAAGTATACATTAACTATTTCATAAAAATTGGTTAAGCGTTTCGGAGGCACGAGATTTTTATTAATCTTTAACTTTTACAATTTTTATAATTTTACTATAAATCAAATTTATTTTTAAAATTTTATAACTTTTAGAACTTTTGTTACTTTTATAACATAAATTTTTATAACAACTACAATAACAACCTAAAAACATCGTTACGTTCCTCTAAGGATATGGACTGCAGTAAGGGGTTGATCTAGCTGGGCTGTAGTGACACCATATATTCAAGCACTTGCTGTTGGACTCAAGAGCAGCAACAAAGACTTGTTAAAAGAAAGAAAAGTCGAAAAAGGTAATTTTTTTCCCCCACTGAAAAACGTTGCTCCAAATAAAAACACTTCCCTTGCTTTGGTTTCAAACGTTTTAAATTTTATTTTCTTATTAGAATTTTTGGATTCAACTCTTCCACGGTAAAAATAATTTACTTGTTGCTATGGCGGTTACACAATGAATAATAAAAATTTTCTCTATAACAACTACATTTTTTTTTAAATGAAATACCAAAAAAAAACTTAACGAAAATACACAATAAAATTGAAATACGATCTTAAAATAAACCATTTGATGACAGTGGCGCCTCGAGAAGTTCATCTAAAATAGACCCCAGGGCTGGAAACACCGTTGCCTTCAGCTTAGACGTAAACACTACCAATAACTTTTATGGCTCTTAAAAATATTTAAGTCTTTATAATTTGCATTGCCTTTTTAGCTTTTATTTTAATCGTATAACTTTTATTACTTTTATAAGTTTTACAAAATAAAAAACTTTTTTTAATATTATAACTTTTATAAATATTAAAATCTTTATAACTTTTACACGTTTTATAGCATTCATAGCTTGTATGACCTTTATAACTTTTAAAACTTTGAAAATCATTTTTATAACTTTAAAAATGTTTTTAATTTAAAAATTAAATTTATCAATTGATTGACTTCAATATACTCCACGAGCTGAACATGGTTATAACGAATTGCCTTTATTAACCAATTTCTATTAAAACTTTTATAATTTTTATGTGACAAATGTATAACTTTTATAAATTTTATAATTTTTTAAACATTCATTAATATTAGGATCTTTAAAACTTAAGGAATTTATATAACTTAAATAATTTATATAACTTTCGTTAAGCCCTTATGACACTACATTTTTTATTCTTTAATTGATATAGAATTGATAGAAAGAAACAGTAAATGCTAGAAAAAGCAAAATATAAAAAATGTAAACAAAGTTTTTTAGTTGTTTTCTTTTGTTATGGTTTTGTTTCAGGGATGGCGTTGAGAATTTTTAAAATTGTATCAACAACTTTTAAAAATTGTACTTTTTTACCCTAATTGTATTTAAAGATTTTTTTAGTTGAAATTAATTTTATTTATGTTCTTAAAAAACACCACCAAAAAGTATCAACAAAAAAGTACAATTGAAACAACTTAGCCATCCCTGTTCTGTTAATTTTATTAAATGTTGCCAACTTTTTGTTTATGATAAACCTAAAAACAAAAAGCGGTAAATCGCTGAATTTGCCCATAAACCGCTGATTCAGCAACACTTTTAATATTTCAAGCTTGAAATGTAAATTTTAAGTTGAACAATTTTACATTTTCGATAAATCGATAAATTTTTGAAGAAAATTTGTGTTCCTATTAAAATTTATTATAGAAAATTTGTGTTACTTGTGTTAGACATAAAATGTCTCTAAGAAAAATATGTACTTGAGAATTTATCCTATGAAAATGATTTGCTTTTACAATAAATCACTTTGGTTTTTATCGAATTTTATACTTAACAAACTTTAAGGAGAATTGATTTACAGCTGCCTGATTTAATTTAAACTCCAGCAAAGTTTTCTAAACCTCTTCTAATTATAAATTTTTCTTCTCTTTTCTAAACTTGCATCAGGCATAAATGTTGTTTCTTGTTGTGTTACTAAGTAGAACATAATTAAACCACTAACCTTAACTAATTACAACGATAAATAAATGCTAAAATAAATTAAAAGACACAACAAACCGCACTTGTTTTTTTTTTTTTTTTTTGTTTCTACTAAAACGAATATAAAGTCTTTTCGTTGAACTCAAATAGACGCGGCAACTAATTACAATTTATTACGCCTTCAAAGTAAAATACTAAAACAATACAATAAATTCACGATGAAAATGAAATGCGTTTTTCGTTGAAACAAGAATTCCAGCATTACATAGAAATAATTGAAGAAAATAAAGGTGCTCACGAGTACGAGAGTGAAAAATAACCTTTGCAAAAGATATACGAATCAAAATCACCCCTGGTGAACTAATAACCCAATAAGCCTCTCAAGGCTCATAAATAAAAAAGTCTTGAGCAATCAGTGTTGCTGGGTTTCGTGCTTTCCTCTCTCCCTGCAGACTCAATAGACAGAAAGACGCAGGTATGTGAATAAATGTTTTATGGATTCAAGTGATAGGAACCAAATAATATTTATTTGAAGAAAAATAAATGCGAAATATATTATATTATTCTACTCAACCAATTTGTTGCAATTCATTGACTTTTAGCACAACAAAATATTTTTCGAAAACATAAATTTCTTTACAAATCTGCCAAAAGACAGTTGGAAAAGTATGACTTGGAAGTCTTGTAAAATATGTGGCCGGGGTTAGAGAGAAAAACAACAGGAGCACAAATAGCAAACCAAACGGACAGTGGTTCAAAAAGCAGTTATAAATAAGACATTTTTTGTAAAAGAAGTACAATACTTTTGTAAAGAAACGTATTTTTTTTAGAGAAAAGTGCAATTTATTGGAGAACGGGTTGTTTTAACAATAAGTGCATGTTTTGTGATAACAGTGTTTTTTTTTTATGTAAAATTTCTTGTACAAAAAATTCATGTTTTTTGCAAAATAAAAAATAATATTTATTTGTTGAAAAACCAATCAAATTTTTTTTCGTAAAAAAAGTGCATCTTCTTGCGAAATTATTCAAGTTCTAGTAAAACAGTGCAACTTTTTGTAAAAAAGGCAACATTTTTGTAAAAAGGGCAACATTTTTGTAAAACCAAGTTTTTTTTGGTGAAAAATTGCGTTCTGGAAAGATTTTTTAATTGAAAATTTTTTTTATGTAGAGTGCAATTCTTTATTCGAAAAATGTGCGACATGTAAATAAGTAAGAATGCTAAATTTGGCTATGTCGACTCAGCATGGTGCAAAGAGACCAGGAAAATAGATACCATTCTTTAGTTTAAAAAAATGTTTTGTGCTGCGCCCACTTCTCCAACTCCCCAACCCCGCCCCCCCACGTGTAATCGGAAGTTGTGCTTTGTTAACCAAGATGCTAATTTTAAACTTTGACTCTTGCCGTTCTCCAGATATTCAAAAATCTGAAATACCTTTCTATAAAAAGTACCACGCCTACTCTTTTCAATCCCGCCCACATTTTTATTGCATGTTTTGTATTGATAGCGAAGATGCTTCTACCTAATTTGGAAATTTTGGCTCTTGCCTTTCTGCAGATATATAGAAATCAATAGTGTCTTTGTAAAGGAGGTGGTGCGCGCTCTTCCCCAAACCCGACCATATTATTAGAGAGGTTGTGTTTTAATAACCCAGCCAAATATATCTACAAAATTTTTCTCTAACCGTTCTTTAGATATTAAAAAACTATTTCGTGACAAGCCCACCTTGCAAATGCCGCCCACATTTTAAAGCATGTTGTGTATTGATAACCAAGATATATTCTCCAGATATATAGAAACAAGATTATAAAAAACAACAACAATAAGGGATTTAAGGGTACAATTAAAGGCAGTCGTGGTTTTTTGCTCATATTTCAACCAATTATGGAACGATCTGGCTGACGCATTATATACGACATAAATATATAAATATACTAGCATTTGACCCGCTATTTCGTTAGCGTCAGGCAGTAAGTAGCACCAAAATTAATTTAATGTTAGAACGACAATGACAGTAAATGAACAAAAAAGTACCAAAAACTTCCCTCTTATAGATTCTTATTCACATTGCATCAATGATTTTATGTTTCTAGGTCCAATACTTATGGAAATTCAAAAAGCACCAGTTAAAGAACAAAAAAGTACTTAAAAGTTCCCTAATAGATTCTTATCTACGAAGAATTTATGTTTCTAGGTCCAATTATAACGAAAATTCAAAAAGTTAAAGAACACAAAAGTACCAAAAAGCCTTCCTACAGATTCTCATTCAATCAAAACCTTGCATGTTTAATATTATCTTTCTAGGTCCAATACGATCGGAAATTCAAAAAGTCAAAGAATAAAAAAGTACCAAAAAGTTCATTCTTATATATTCTCATCCACCCAGTACATTGCATCTTGAATTTTTCGTTTTTAGGTCCAATACTGACGGAAATTCAAAAAGTACCAGTTAAAGAAAAAAGTACCAAAAAGTTCCCTTATAGATTCGTATCCACTCATGACATTGCATGTTGAATCTTATTTTTAAAGGTTTAATATTAACCATAATTTAAAAAATACCAGTTGTAGCACCAAAAAGCTGAAGAAAGATATTAAATTTCCCGTATTTCCCATTTTGGTACTAGTTTTTCCCCCATTTAAATATCAAAAATTGCAGTATTGTAGTGGGGGCCCATAATTTAGTACGATTATGTCAATGAATAGAGAAAAATGTTTTGTAAAAAAGTACCAAAAATAGTTAAGATTTTCACCCCTTAAACATTCGAATTTCGAAAAAGTATCAAATTCATATTCGTATTTGTTTGATAAGTTTTGAATGTGGTGTAAACTTTGCTTCTATGTTAATTGGTTCAAAAGATAGATGGGGTGTCAATAATGTATTAAAATTCAGGTTTTACCCGTTTACTCCCTAATAGGGCCGAATTTCAAAAAAGTACCAGACCCCTTATTTTTCTAAAGAACAACGATGTGTATTACATTTATTTTGCATCTCTTTTTTGTTTGGAGATATAAGGTTACCGAATTTTCCAGTTTTAACCTTTTTTCCCCCTAACCATTCGAATTTCGAAAAATCCAGTCTTGGTGGATCGATTTGGGGAGTGATTAATCGCTAGTCCGAATTTCAAGTTTCTAGGGTCAGCGGTTTGGGCTGGGCGATGATGAATGAGTCAGTCAGTCACTCAAGCAACTCTTTTATTTATATAGAATACTAGCTTAACCCGTTGCGCTTCGCTACACTGCTTTAATCACTTCTTCAGTTGAGAAATATGTAATATATGCATCCTATGGAAGATTTTTCCTCCCTGCGCCTTCCCGCTTTATTTTTATTTTCAAAAGTGTAGTATTCCATAAGTATGACTTCTACAAAGTTTGAACATTCTCACTATAACAGTTCTCAAGATATCCGATATTAAACATTGGCGTCCTATGGGGGGTAACACTTCCCCCGCTGCTATTTTGTTTCAACTTTGGGACTCACAATATCCTACTACCAAAAGTTCAACAAAATGCGTGCAGCGGCTCTTATTAATATTGCTATCTATGAGGGGTACTGCTCCTCCTCTGGCTACCCCGCCCATTTCTATATTGAAATTTATAGTTTACCATTGCAGTAGCTTTAACCACGTTTGAAGAGTATCCCTTTAATAGTTCTTCAGTTGAGCGATATCTAATATATGCATCCTATGGGAGGTATTTCCCCCCTGCGCCTACCCGCTTTATTTTTATTTTTAAAAGTGTAGTATACCATAAGAGTGACTTCTACAAAGTTTGAACATTCTTAGTATAACAGTTCTTAAGATATGCGTTATTAAATATTGGCGTCCTATGGGGGAAACCACTTCCCTCGCTGCTACTTTATTTAAATTTTGGGGCTCAGAAGATTTTACTACCAAAAGTTCAACAAAATGCGTGAAGCGGCTCTTAAGATATGCGATATTTAATATTGGCATCCAATGGGGGGTACCAATTCCCCTGTCCCTATCGAAAAAATTTTTAGGGCTCACATGATGCTACTGAAAAAATTTCCGGAAAATCGGTTCAGTTGTTTAGGAGTCTATAAGCCAACATAGAAACAAACAAACATAAAAACATTTTTCATTTTTATATATATAGATATAAAAGCTAGTCCCCATCATTTCTGGGGTCTTCAGAAAACCGATATACACACGAACAGACGGACAGCGTTGAATCAACTTTGCTACTCATAAGCATACTAATAAAATATATATACTCATAAAAACAGATATCGTTAGTTGAAATGCAAAACCACGTAACTATTAAAAACTGCCAAATAGATTTTTGATTGATTATGATGGATGCATCATCCATGTCCTCTCCAATTGTTACTTTCAGATAATGAAAATTAGACATTTTATAAGCAATCTTTCGTTTGAGCACATAATATCGCCAGAAATACTGTGCTTACGTGCCGGATCTCCCGCAAGGGTTCAGCGAAAACAAAGTTGGCAAGGAATTTTGCAATGATCGATGACGAAGGTGTATGTCTTGGGTTAACGAAAATTCTTTTTTCATAAATATCTGTAAAAAGAATTTATCTCTTAATTTTCAAAAACACCGAAAACCAAAAAAAAAAACTTCGATATCATGAAAAATCCCCAAATCCGAGTCTTGCAAAAACCAGGGGGCAAATTACGGCATTCGATATCGATCGAAATTTTCATTAAAATTGTATTGTAATTTCGATCGATATCGAATGCCGTAATTTGCCCCCAGTACCGATTGGCATCCCTACTCATTGTGAATAAAATTTATTTTTTGTGGAAAAGTGAGTTTTTGTGGAAAAAATTTCTTTTTAAGAACAATTTTGATTTTTAGTTGAACTGTTAATTTTTGATATTATTTAAGGCCATTTTAGACTATAATACTTTGTGTTAAGACATGTCAAAAACTTACAAATCATTCATAATGTATAATAGTTAAAAACATTTTGTAATGAAATGTCAAAAAATACGTAAAGAAATTTGGCAGTCGTATGGTTCTCTCTATTTTTTGAAATTTTTCTAAACGATTAGATTTTTCATTTTATCAGAATTGTGTTTTTACAAAAGCACAAGAAGAAAATTAGGGATGGAAAATTAAAATTTTGTGCACAAATATTCACTATTATTTTTTCTAATAAAAAATTGCAAAACGATAAAAAAATTATAAAATTTCAAGTGAATTCTTTTAAAATTTAAATAAATCACAAATATTTGTTGTAAAAAATCGTTAAATACGGTACACAGACGAAAAAAAATAAAAAATATGATTGTATCAACTTTTCCACCCTAGAAGAAAATAAAAAAACAGCTGTTGAATAATTTGCCGGCCACATCAAAATAAAAATTATTAAATATTAAAGAAATATTAAAAATAACGCAAAAATATATCTGAGGACCAAGGTGCAAGTTTAAATGTGCAAGTTAGTGAATAATACGCCAGCTAACAATGTTCCAATGCTTAATAAAATGTTTTTTCGTCTTTATTTTGTAATCTAAAGTGGATCTCATAAATCACAAAGATTTTACTTTTTATTTGAAGTGTGATAGTGTAGAAGCAAAATGTAATGAAAAAAAATTTCTCTTTGATTTTTTGACAATCAGACCAAAAATCATTTCATTTTGTAAGACCAAAAGTCTTAAGACTTGTGTGATAGTGTAAAACAGCCTTTAATTAGGCTTGAGTTCATCAAATTTAATTTTCATTAAATTATTTTCACTGAGGAAAGGAATTTTACAACTTGGAATTTTTATTAAAATTTATTGATAATTTTTCTTGGCTGAGCTGGGATTTGAACCCGGGTTGATCAAGTTGTAAAATTCCTTTCCTCAGTGAAAATAATTTAATGAAAATTAAATTTGATGAACTCAAGCCTAATTAAATAATATCAAAATTTCTTTTTGTGGAAAAAGTTACTTATTTTTATAGAAAAAAGGGACTTTGTGTGGATGAAAAAACTTCTTGTGGAAAAAAGTGAAAAGAGTACTGACTTTCTGACTTTTGTGACAACTGATTGCAAAAATCCGTTTTTATTTGTTTTAAGAACCACTGTTTTCTAATACCAATCGCATTCTTTAGGTTGTTTTCTATGGCGTTTTGCTTCGAAATTTCGCTTATTTTAATATTTTTTTCGCAAAAATAAAAACATAAATATTTTACAACTTTTCTGCAACCATGGAAGGTAGTAAAACTTACAAGAACCAAACAAAATAAATAAATTGGATTTTGTGTTGCTGTTCGATATTTTGGTTAAACAAAAACATGAGACTCATTACCGCTTTCCAAATACCAAAATACAAAAAAAAAAAAAAAAAAAAAACAACAAAAACCTTCGTTTGTCCTAAAAAAAACAGCTATTTATTTTATTTACAGCTGGGGTATGTACATACTTCCTTGTTTTTGGGAACGTTTCATTCCGTTTTGGGTAAATTAACAACAGTATAGACCATAATGCGGGCTTAACAAAAAAAATTTTTTTTTTTATTAAAAATAATAAAAATACGAGAAAGTAGGAGATCACTGCAGTCAATTGTTTGCCTTTAGCATGTGTAAAGTGGAACAAAAGGATGAAGATATGGAATACTACTAACGTAGGAATGCATGTTTGAGTGTGTATTTTTATGTATGGGTATTGTCATGGGGTGCTCTCTGTTGTATGCTGTGCAATTTATTACTACTGTGAAATGTCATTGGACACAATGAAATATTTTATTGCTGTAGAATTAATGATTTAAATAATTGTAGTTTTTAGAGCTTAAACTTTAAAAATAAGTTTTAAATGGAAATAAAAAATATGAAATTTTAAGGTAGTTTTTATTTTGAAGCAAATACCAATTTAAAGGGTGGTTCAAGCATAGCGTATGATGTTAATTGTAAGTGACACTTTAACGTCAAGTTGTTTGCCCAACTTAGTTTGTTATTTTTGTGTTGCAGTGTGTGACAAATTCAACCAGGGAGAGAAACACAATTGAGCAGCGTGTTAAGATTGTTGAAGCCTCTTAAGAAAATGGGCATTTAAACCAAAATGCATTTTGTGCACTTCATGAGTTTTTGGTCAGCATAATCGACCAAATGTGTCCCCAGTCGGGAGAATTGTAAGCAAATTTCAGCAAACTAGGTCTTGCGAAATTTTAAAAATGTGTTTGGTGCGGCTTATGGGCTGGCGGAGAAATGGACTGGCAGAGTCATCGGGCAGTAAAATGAGGCCGGCCAAGCAGTTACCGTGAATGGTGTTCGCTATCGCGAGATGGTAGCGGACTTCTTGTGGCAAACAATTGAGTATACGGACCTGGATGATATGTGGCTCAAACAGGATCATGCCACTTGCCACACAGCTAACGAAACAGTGGTTCTTTTGCGCGAGGAATTAAATGTTAATAGGCCGCCACCATCATATGAGTTGATTAGACTTCTTTCTTTAAGAATATTTAAAAGTAAAAGTGTACGTCAGCCAAGAACAATTCAAGAGCTAAAAGATAAGATAAAACGGCACATTAACGACATTGAACCTCAATTATGTGTCAGAGTCATAGAAAATATGGAGCTTCGGATAGCGGTCTGCCAACGAAGCCGTGGCGAGCAATTGGCCAATATGTTGCTTCACACATAAGTATCATAGATCCTTCTATCATAATAAAAAATATTTAGATAATTCTCTGAAATCATTTTGTTTTATTTACAATTAACATAGTGCGTTATAAATTTACTGGTACTGGGTGGCTTCTTCTTAAGTTCCATTCCCCTCTGAAGCTTATTTCTAGCTCATTTTGGTTTAACAGAAACAATCAACAACAAATTTATTCAAAACACAACAATTTAAGCGCTAAAATGATAAAAAAAAGAAACAGGAAAGAAAAAAAGTTTCTTAACTAAAGGAAACATGTGTGTGAGCAAATACATGCAAACAGCCCTTGAAGTAAAAAAATCATAGAAAACAAAAACCTCAACCAATTTCTAACATGTTGCGGTTGTAGTTGTGGCAATAGCTGTGATGGTGTTGATTGTATCGGGTGATTTTTTAGCTATTATCTTTTTGCCAAAACTGGTTTAAACAGCTGACGCACGTTTCATGTTTTGTTCCACTGTCAAACATCTTCAGTTTGGTCCATAATTTAACCATGAATCGTCTTACAAACGAACAACGCTTGCAAATGATTAAATTTTATTATAAAAATGCGTGCTCTGTTAAGAAAGTTCAGCGCGCGCTTCTTCCATTTTATGGTCAGTTTAATCGACCCACTGAAGCTGCTATTCGGGCTATTGTGACTAAATTTCGCACCAAATTTACATTGTTGGACATTAAACCACCACCACGCTTACGTAGAGTGCGAAGTGAAGAATGACCATCAATTATCGATTCGTCGCCGTTCGCAGCAATTGGGCCTCTGTTACTCAACAACGTGAGATGATATCCAACTTTTTTTTGCCCAAAATGCAAGAGCTTGACTTACATGACATGCGGTTTCAACAAGACGATGCCACACAGCACTCTTAACAATGGACTTATTGAGAGGCGAGTTCGGTGAACATTTTATTTCACGATCGGGACCGGTCAATTGGCCGCCTAGATCGTGCTATTTAACGCCTTTAGACTTTTTTTGTGGGGCTATGTTAAAGCTCAGGTCTATACACACATGCCCGCTTCAATTGACGCATTGGAAGACAACATTGAAGCATTTATTCATAAGATACCGGCCGAAATGTTAGTAAGAGTATGCCAAAATTGGACTAAGCGGATGGACCATTTGAGGCGCAGTAACGGTCAACATTTGCATGAAAAAATCTTTAGCAAATAAAGATTTCATGCATTTTTCTGAATTTTATGTGTTTGTTTCTTAAAAAACTTTCCTATAGCTCTTAAAAAATCACCAATTAGTATGTGCTGTTGTTCGCCTGTGTGTTTGTATTTGTACACGTTGTTATATTTACATGCATGTTATAATCACACATGCTGACTTATTCATATTCCTTTACAAAACTTCTAAGTCTAAACTTAACTTTAAGTATGTTTTCTTGGTAATTTTTACAACAATCAAGAACAAAATAGAAACAAGAAAAAGAAAAGAGTAAACTTAACAACACTTTTAACAAAAAGAGTAAATGTTTTGTTATTACTGCTGTTGTAGTTTGCTGATGTGTTAAATGCGTTTGTTGTTAGAATAAGACGAGGGTAGTTTGAGCCACATTTATTAAGTGGCAAAAATCATATTTGTAAAAAAAATTTACTATAATTGTGTTGGAACTTAGTGCTTTATTGTGGAAGCTTTTGAGGAAAAGTTGACCTTTTTGTAAAAAAAATTAATAATGGAATAAAGAGAATTTTTTTTAACGGGAGACTTTTTTTAAGATAGTGAATTGCTGTTAAAAAATGGTGCTCCTTAATAAAAAATTTTTTTTTTTTTTGGTGCAAGTAACTTAATGTAAAACAAATATTTTTGTAGAAACAGTTTTTGCTGCTGAATTCATCTGTTATCCTCGTTTTTTTTTTTTTTTAATTTATTCCTTATGTTTTATGTATGTTGCTTGTTATGTTTCTATTTTGGCTTGTGTCAGCAAATGTTGCTAAAACACGCATTTTAGTTTCTTTAACCTTAAGAAAGCGCCGCGTGTTTTAGTTTTAGCAATTTATGTATATTTTTTGTGGCTTGTGCCTTACACTCTAACAGTTTGTTATTGAAATAATAAGTAAAAGAAACTATATCCTAAGCACATTTTTTATTCAAATGTTATTTCTTAAAATGATATTTCTTGTTTCTTTTACTTGCTAATTTTCGAAAAAAAAAAAAAAAAAATCTACACGCAAAATAGAAATTAAAAATCAAACAATAAACGAATTAAGACATTTTTTTTCGAATTAAGGAATTAATAAGATTTATTTTTGAATTTTTTTATCTTTATGTTTGCTTAAGCGATTATAAAGTTAGAAATTATGAGCAACGAAATTCTTCAAAAAAGTGTGAGATTTTGAGGGAAAACGTAGTATTAATGCAAAGCAAAGTTGAAAAATTCACAGTCTTTTTAATTAGAAAAAATCAGGTACATTACGAGAAATAAATTTGTTATTAAAACTCTTGCTGATTGTATCCAAAAATCAGGTAGAATGTTATTGTTTGGCCCACAATGTTGAAAAGAAAATCTCTTTCATTTAAAACAAATTTTAGTTTTTTTATTATTGTTTTCAATATAAATAGAAAAAAGAAATATTCCTTTCGGCATTGTGGACGAGGCAGGTTAACTTTTTTGCCAGAAAATAATGTCTTTAACTTAGAAAAAAAATCATCTTTAATTCGTGATGAAAAAATTTACGTTTTTTACCCGCCAAGAAAAAAAATGTTGCACTTTTTTCTCACAAAAAAATCTATTATTCGTGATGAAAAAGTTACGTTTTTACCCATCAAGAAAAAAATGTTGCACTTTTTTCTTACATAAAAATTGGCAAATATTTTGCACTTTTTTAACAAAAAAAAGTATCACTTTTTCATTTAGAGAAAAAAAATTAATCTTTGATTCGTGGTGGAAAAAGTTACGTTTTTTACCCATCAAGAAAAAAAAAATGTTGCACTTTTTCCTTACAAAAAAAGTAACACTTTTTCATTTAGAGAAAAAAAAATTTATCTTTAAATCGTGATGGAAAAAGTTAAGTTTTATACCCATAAAGAAAAAAATGTGGCACTTTATTCTAACAAAAAAAAAGTAACACTTTTTCATTTAGAGAAAAAAAATTAATATTTGATTCGTGATGAAAAAAGTTACGTTTTTACCCATCAAGAAAAAAAAATATTGCACTTTTGTCTAACAAAAAAAAGTAGCACTTTTTCATTTAGAGAAAAAAAAATAAATCTTTAAATCTTGCTGAAAACAGTTACGTTTTTTACCCATCAAGAAAAAATATTTTACACTTTTTTTCTCAAAAAAAGTGGCATTTTTCATTTAGAGAAAAAAAAAAAATCTTTAATTCGTGATGGAAAAAGATAAGTTTTATACCCATAAAGAAAAAAATGTTGCACTTTATTCTAACAAAAAAAAGTAACACTTTTTCATTTAGAGAAAAAAAAAATCTTTAATTCGTGATGGAAAATTTTAAGTTTTTCACCCATAAAGAAAAAAATGTTGCACTTTTTTCTTACATAAAAAGTAGCACTTTTTCATTTAGAGAAAAAAAATAAATCTTCAAATCGTGATGAAAAATGTTACGTTTTCAAGAAAAAATATTTTAAACTTTTTTTCTCAAAAAAAAGTGGAATTTTTCATTTAGAGAAAAAAAAAATCTTTTATTCGTGATGGAAAAAGTCAAGTTTTTCACCCATAAAGAAAAAAATGTAGCACTTTTTCATCTAGAGAAAAAAATCATCTTTAATTCTTGATGAAAAAGTTACGTTTTTATCCCATCAAGAAAAAAAATGTTGCACTTTTTTCTAACAAAAAAAAGTAGCACTTTTTCATTTAGAAAAAAAAATAATCTTTGATTCGTTATGGAAAAAGTTACGTTTTGTACCCATAAAGAAAAAAAATGTTGCACTTTTTTCTAACAAAAAAAAAAAAAAAAGTAGCATTTTGTTCATTTTCAGAAAAAAAATTAATCTTTAAATCGTGATGGAAAAAGTTAAGTTTTATACCCATCAAGAAAAAAATGTTGCACTTTATTCTAACAAAAAAAAGTAACACTTTTTCATTTAGAGAAAAAAAAATTTATCTTTGATTTGTGATGAAAAAAGTTACGTTTTTTTACCCAAAAAGAAAAAAAATTTTGCACTTTTTACTCACAAAAAAAAAGTAGCATTTTTTTTTTTAATTTAGAGAAAAAAAATACATCTTTAATTCGTGATGGAAAAAGTAACCTTCTTTCCCATCACTCTTCCATCCGAGCAAAAGTCGAAATTTATGCACCCAGAAAAAAAACAAATTTTTTATAAAATAAATTTAAAAAACTGCATCTTTTAGATTAGAAAAACTCGCACTCTTCTAGGTCAGCAAAAATTATATTTGTTTTTACTAGCAAAAATCCTACAGTGAAGAAAAAAAAAATCACATTTTCACAAAAGAAATCAGGCTCGTTTTTAACCAACAGATTTAACATAAATGAAGTCGAACTTTTTTTTTTGTTCGAAATAAGTCACAATTTTTATAATTTTCAAAAAAAATCATGTTTTACCCAAAAAAAAGTCAGACTTTTCATAACCAAAAAAAGTCAACCTTAAAGAATTCCAACGTTTTTACCCTGGAATAAGTCGGAATTTCTTCACTTTAAAAAAAGTAAAAAAAATTTACACTAAAAAATACACACATTACATTTTGAAAAAAAAAACTTTGGAAAATAATATATATTTTTTCAATCAAAACAAGTCGCACTTTTGCCGAAGTTTCATGAATTTAACAGAAAATTAAGAGAAATAGGCGGAGATAAAGAAAAATGGGAAGACTAGGTTTCAACCGAATTCGTCATTAAAATTGTTTAAATTTTTTACCAAGTTCAGTTTTAAATACAAAAACCATCACATTTTTCGTAGCCCTTATTCAAAACACTTAAGTTTTTACATTTTAAAGTAAATACTTTTTTCTCTTTTATCTTTAGCTTCTTTATTTCCTTAGTTTTTTTTCCTTATATCCCATCCAGCCACTCGATGTTAAAGTCAAGTTTAAGTGTTTGTGAAGTTTTCTGTTGTTTCTTGCTTTGAAAAAAAAATACAATTTTAATATAAATTTTATACACATCAATAAGTTTTTTAACTTGAATTTAAATAAAAAGTATTTATTTCTGCACTATGGTCATTTACCTTTTGTCGTTGTCATTGTTTTGTTATAACTTCCTTTTACAATTTTATCAGGGAATCTTGCTAAACTACAAGAATTTGTATCGAAATTTGTTCACTGAACACTACACTGCACTCTATAGACCAACAGTAAAATGTAAGTTTGTTGGCAAGACAGCAGGGTTTTTGCAAATAATGGCCAGTTATATATTAAATAACGGCTGTTGTTTGCATTTTAATTCGCCCCTTCCAAACCCCACCCTCTCTCACTTTAAAATAACTGAAACTAGACAATAAGTTGTATTCATTACTTTTATTCCTATACTGTACTGTCTAACACGCCTTAGCCCTGCTTGTTTTCCATTCTATTGTTAGATTGTTAAGCTACAATTGTTAAGACGTTTAAATCCTCTAGATTTAGTTTTCCACTTCGATAATTCCACACTATGCTTAGCAAACTTTTAAAGTTGGAGAGGCAAGCGAAAAGAAGAAGGAAATATATCTAGAAGTGCAAATAGTTGTAAGGGAATATTTTGCCAGCCATGTGCAATGAGTATTTGGCACTTTGTAGGAAATAAAAATATCTACACTACAAGTGTTTTATATGGTGATTTTCTGCAAAAGATATGACAACAAAAAAGGACATCTGCTGGTTGGTTAAGTGCTGGTATAAAAATATTGAAAAAGTTTTAAAAAAACAAATCTTTTATTTCAAATTATATAACGCGCAAGAAAAGTGATTTCACAACGCTGTTGGCGAATAATAAGAAAACTAAAAAACTGGTATTGAATATTCAGCTTTTATGTCAATAATTTAAAAAATTTCACACAAAAAATAAAACATTTTTAAAACAATTACAGTTTTTATAACTTTTATGGCTCCACGAAAAGCCTCCCATGAAATAACGCCCAGGAAATAACCCCCAATGAAATAAACGCCAAAAAATAGGAAATAATACCCAAAAACAGTGAATGAAGTAACATCGAAAAATAAATGAAATAAACCCCAAAGCGAAAACGAAAAAACCCCGATTATTTGGGAGTTATTTCATATGAAAAAACACCCAATGATGAAAATGAAATAAACCCCAAAGCGAAAACGAAAAAACCCCGATTATTTGGGAGTTATTTCATATGAAAAAACACCCAATAATGAAAATGAAATAACTCCCAATGAAATAAACCCCATCAGCAACAAAAATGAAATTATGCCCAAAATTCATAAAAGAGTCAGTTTCGCCAAGGATTTCATGAAGTCAATATGGACCAACAGAAAAGTCACAAAATTATTGAAAATTAAATAACCCCCGAATAAAATATGAAATAACACCCAAATTATACACGCTATGAAACAAGCCCCGAATTTTAAAAATTTGTTGGGTGTGATTTCATTGGTGATTATTTCATAATTTGAAAACCCCCAAATAAGGAATGAAATAATTCCCAAAAAAAAAAAATGAAAAAGGGCCAAAAAAAAAAACCGCGAAAATAACGTAACCGACATGATTTTCAATTTTCGTTTTTTTTTTAATAAATGACTTTATTGGCAACACTAGCATCATCTCCTAGAATGTCATGGTCACATAAGGTTCCCTTACGATTTTATAGCAAGAACAATTTTATTGTAAGCGAAAAATTTCATACAAAATTTATATGAAATAAAATAAAAAAAAAGCTCTCTCCTGTAAAATTTGATTTTTGGCGCTTACGTTATTTTCGCGGTAAGAGGTCGATATGAAATAACACCCAAAAATGTATGAAACATTTTTTTGGAATATTTCATTTCTCGTTTGGGCGTTATTTCATTGGGGGGCTTTTCGCGGAGCCACTTTTATTACATTTGTTGTAAGTTTAAATTAGGCTAAAGCTCATCAAATTTAATTTTCATTTAATTATTTTTATGAAGAAAGGAATTTTACAACATGACATTAATTCATTTGAAGAACATTAAGCCAATTAAAATATCAAAATTTGGATTAAAACCCATAAACAAGTTAATAAAATAACCACAATACTAACTACACAGTGCAACAAAATTCGGGTAATCGCCGCCAGCCTCCATACTTGCAAAGCGAAATGAAACTAGACTATAGGTAGAGCAAATCTGCCAAAGGGTTTTTAAAAGTTAGTTTGGGTTTCTGAAATATCGGCCCCTAAAATTTTTGAGTTTTTAGAAAAAAAAAAAAAAATATACTAAATATACTTCTGAGCTAAAATACTATTTCAGATGTCTTCAGTAGAATTGTATGACGATTCTTTGCTAAGAATATATTAACCCTCTAACACTTATTTTAAGGGGTAATTTTTGTCCTTTTTTAACTTCCACACAAAAGCATACTGAAACAGAACTTTAGAGGGTTAAAATGTTCCACGAATATTTTCTGCATCAAATTTTACTAGGGGTCTTCTAGACCAAAAAATCATGAAATGCAGGTAAAATGGGTTTTCGAAAAATTCAATAATTTCAAGGCCCGGAATTTCGAAAATCAGTTTTACATACATTGCAAGATTTTTTTGGTCTTAGAAGACCCCTAGTAAAATTTGATAAATAAAATTTCGTCGAATAATTAATTAAACCCCATAAGTTCCGTTTTAGTTAAAGAAGTTAAAAAAGGACAAAGAATCGCCTTACAATTCAATTGAACACATCTAAAATAGTATTTTAGCTGAGAAGTACATTTAGTATATTTTTTTTTTGACTTATACCAAACGCCTTTTCAAAAATTTTAAGAGCCGATTATTCGGGAAACCAAGCTTACTTTTCAAAACCCTATCGTAGATTTGCTCTACCGCTAGTCTAGCTTTATTTCGCGGTCCTGCGTTGATGCTGTTTTTTTTTTGTTGCACAGTATTATTTCTAAGATTTATCTCTTTTTTAACTAAAACAATGCTTATTACTAGGGATAGTCTAAGAACGATGTCGACCAATTAGCTTTCCGAATCATTAAATTTGCGTTAAAATGGCATCGATTTGTTTTTGCATATTGTTGCATATTTTGGTGAAAATGCTTATTTTTTTCATAATTAGCTTTTAAATGCATATTTTTACATTTTTGAGGGATCTTTTATTTTCCATATTATAAACAAGTTCTTAAAAAAAATTTTTAAATACACAAAAAAAAAACTTTAAAAAAAATTTTTAATAACCAATAAATTCTGTTGGAGCTTTGCTTTAAATACAAGATTTTCAAGATTTCGACAAAAGATGCTTCTATTTTAAACCGATGCAGCATATTACATCATTATGACTTCCAATGGGTTACAAATTACTTGCTTGGCACATGGGTTATACCTAGGGTAGCCAGATTTTAAATTCGGAAAAACAGTACATTGAATACATAAAAACAGTACAATCAAGAAAAAAACAGTACATTTTTCTTGACGACAACATTACCATTTGTTTTAATAAGTAACCCCCAATTTCACCAAGTTCAGCTATAATAAACTATCAGTTCAAGCTGTCAAAACATATTGTAAGCTGGAAGTTAAAGTAATAGTTAGTTTTAACTGAACTTGGTGAAATTGGGGTAAATATTTTAAACTTTTGATTGAATATGCAACAACAATTATGTAAAGAAAGAAATACACTTAAAATGTGTAACGTCAAAGGAATTATTTCCAGTTTATGGCATTTCATAAATATACATATGAAATTACACCACAAACGAAGCATTTGGCCAGGAAAACCATAACATTGCTGTTAGCCATATAAGAAAGGAGAAAAGCCTTACTTAGCTCAAAACAATCAACTCATTGATTTTGTAAGTACGATCTTCTTTAAACATATTCGTATTTAAAGCAATTTTCACTATACACATAGTTGCACAAATCATATAGAATTTGAGGAAATCTTTGTTTCCTAATTTAATTTTCCAATTTTAAATAATTTATTATTTACGGCTAATTTTACCAAGTTCAACTATAATTAACTATTACTAAAACAATAGGTTTTTTGACTTTTATAATAAAAGTTAATTAAACCTGGGGGAAAATTATGGCAGTCGTTATCGAATACTTTTTAGATTCGAAGGCAATGTTATTTCAGTTGATACTGAACGAATCGTTATTATTTTTTCAGTGTTGTGAAAACTAAAATAAATGCTTTACAATACTAAAAAAATAATTTCGATCCGTTCAGTATAGACAGAGAGAATTAGAAATAAAATTGCTTTCGAATCGAAAAAGTATTCGATCACGACTGCCATAATTTGCCCCCCGAACTTGGTGAAATTGGCCATTAATCTATAAAATCCAAAAAAAATAGTTTGGTTTATTTTTATTTCACAAAATCTGAAAATATTTAAAATCACGTGCAATTGAAAGCGATGAATATTTTCAAAAAATTTTTGTAAAAATTTACTTATCTTTTTCTTGTTTCAGTAGTTTAGGTAAAGAAACGTGGTCCTCAAAGGTATTAGGTATTTTTATAAATTTTGAACACGGATAATTTTCCAAATTTGTTTGTTTTCAATTTTACGTGATTTCGATTTCCAGAACATTGGAATAAATATTTTTTAGTACTTAAAAAAATTTAGATTTTTTTTTTGTCTTTCTCAGGTGTGGAAAGGGAAAGACTATTGGAAAAGGTAGCCATAAAATCATAACAACACGAAAATATACCACTGCTACGAGCCACCCATTATAATTTAGATTTCTACTGTGTATTTATGAGAAAACAATGACCACAGCGTAAAAACTCTTATTATTTTAGAACTTTTTTTTTAACACAACATAATTTTTTGTAAGCCAGTTCTGTTAAATATAGACTGAGCAAAAAAAAAACAGTACAAAAAACAGTACAAAGTGTAAAAAACAGTACATTTGCGTACTGTTTTAGGAGTTGTGCATAAAACAGTACAATTGCAAAAAATCAGTACATGTACTGCCTAAAACAGTACGTATGGCAACCCTAGTTATACCTAGGGATGCAACATCGTTCTAAAAAACATCGATATTTCAAAAAATCGATGTTTCCACGATAAGCATCGATACTAAAAAACATCGGTAAGAAACACGATACATCGATGTTTCAACATCGATATTAAAAACTACTTTGCAGTTATACCTACGGACTGCTCAATTTCTTCTTTGCTACTGAAAATCTTAAGGCCCAAATATAATATGCATAAGCTTACTTAAGCTTCTATTAAAAATTAACAAAAAAGCTGTCAAATATTTTTAAAAACATAATAAAAAAAATTTGATTCCGAATAGAAAGTGCGATCAGTTTCACACTTTGCTTATGAAAATTACAGATTTCTAAAACTTAACAAAAAGTTTTCTTAAGTACAATATGATTTGACACATATGATTTACATACATGTTTATTATACAGTGGCTTAAGCCAAGCATTTTATAGTTGGGCCTTCATACTTGAACAGTCTTCAAAATTGTTTAAACATTTCTTCAGATTATACAAGGGGTTACCCCTTATTACATTTAGTTATGCAATGCATAGTATACATGTACATATGTACGTACCTACTTTCTACTGCTATGCTTTGAAATAAGCTTTTTATATTTTTAACGCTAGAAAGATAATCTGCGTAAATTTTAGCATGCACTTTCGAAATATTGATATTTATTTTAAATTAGCTTGAATAAGTTGCTGTGCATTTCAAAGATTTTATATGTACAAATATTTTAAATTTTGGTATTTTTATTAAATACAAGTGGTAAAATGAAATCCATATTAGTTTGTTCTTAATTAATCAAAAACAACAACAATACAGCAGACTAAAATAATGCGTAAATTTTACGTATGATTATCTTTAACGTATGTCATGATATGATTATCTTTTAAGGGTTAAAATAAGGGTTAAGTTGAAAAAATTAAAATTAAAAATGCAAAAAAAAATTTTATTATTAATGAATTTAATTAAATGAATATATTTTGAATGGACGATGTCGATGTTTTTTACTTTTGACGCCGATGTATTGCCGATATATCGTCCATCAAAATATCGATGTTTATGAACGATACATCGATGTTTTCTAAACATCGATGTTTTCTAAACATCGATGCATCGTTTGCATCCCTAGTTATACTTCGTTGTAGAGAATTTAAAAGCCAATTCGATTATATTGCAATTTTTAATTAAATGTATCCCTTGAATCACCTTCCACAGCAGCCAGTAGTAGCAAAATTGGGGCCTGGCTAGATGCTTCAGAATTCTATTCAAAAAAACTTCGATTAATTTAAGAATGTTTGAAGAACCGATGATTGTGCAATTAAAAAAAAAGGAAAAGAAATATTAAATTTAAATAACACCAGAAGTCAATTAGCATTTGTTTTTTCCAATTACGGATATATTGGTGAAACAATTACTCATTAGGAGGGATTTAGTTTACTTAATTTAAAATTAACAATGTGGAAGGAAGAACAGCACGACAAATTAAAAAAAAAAACAAATCCAAAAAGTTTTGCAAAAAAAAAAAAAAAAGTTAAGGATTCAAAAAATAAAATGAATTTCAAATATTTTTGATCTGAAATGGAAACAAAGTGGGATTTGCAAACCAATTTTGTTTTTTCATTTTCATTCTTCAAGTAGAAGACAAAGTTTTACTTTTAATAAAACAGTAATTATTTATTTAAACAAACAAAAATTTTAATTAGTTATTTAAGTTTCTAAAGATATTTGAATAACAATAGACTGAATTTTATATATTTTTGTTTTTAGTAAAATTAAAAAACGATTTTTTAATGGAATTTTTTTAAGTTTTTAGTGCATATTTTTGTACTTTTTTAGTGCATATTTTCGATTTTTTAGTGCATGAAAATCTCATCCCTACTTATTACTATTTAATTTATAGAATTTTTATAACTTTTATCACTTTTTCAGTTTGTTAACTTCTTATAACTTTTTTACCTGGTGTATAACTATAAAAACTCTTTAAGTCTGGCTAGTTTTATTTATTTTATATTTAAAACGTTTTTAAAATTTGTAACTTAAATATTTTTTTTACATTTTTAACTTTAATAATATTAATAAATTGCAACTGTTTTGGCTATTCGTGCTTAATTAAGCACGAATAGCAAAATCTTTTGAAATTAAAATTTTGTATTCCCAAAAATTGAAATTACTTTTTGATAAATTGCAACACTTTATTTGTTTTTATAAATTTTATAACTTCATTAAGGCGCCCGTACACGACATGTATTTGTCATCTGACATGTCAAATTTTCAAGTCACATGTAATTGTTCATGTCTGTCAAAATTGCTGTTTTACATAAGGTTTATAATATTCGGTCACAAACGTACATGTAATTTGCTTCTGACATTGTCTCTGTTTTTTTTCGCATTGTTATTGCAGAAACCAAAGTAGTTCTCGGTTTCAAAATAGCTTGCTTCCGCCACGAAAATATTTATTTGCGCCGTAAAATAATTTAGCCATCTTAACATTTTTTCTTTTATTTTAAAGATACCAATTTAGAATTTTATAATTAAACGGTTTTTATGTATATATTTACATAAATTATATCCAATGGTGAGATGATCATACATATCTTGGTATTGTAAAATATTTACTTCAGCCGGCTAATGATTCCGTCAATAGTTGACGCCGCTGCCAGTTTCTTCCCGGCATAGATTTCTGATGTCAGATGGTTTGTCAGAAGAAAATAGAGCACGCTCTAATTGAAATTTTGTCAGATGACTTTGCGTCTGACTTTTACAGAAGCAAAGTTAAAAAGGTAACACACGACATGTATGTGTTTTGCAGTGGGAAATTTGACATGTCAGATGACAAAAACATATCGTCTATACCCTCCTTTAACAATAATTAGTATTGTGGTTATTTTTGTTGAACTATTTATGGTTTTAAATCCAAATTTTTTTTTTTTTTTTTTTTTTTTTTTTTTTTTTTTTATATTTTTTAATTAGGCTTAAGTTCATTAAATTTAATTTTCATTAAATTATTTTTCTGAAGAAAGGAATTTTACAACATGAAAATTACTTAAAATTTTTACTGATAATTTTTCATTCTTGACTCAATCTGGGCTCGAACCCAGGTGTTTTTACGGACAGGTTACTCTGGCATGTTTCGATTGCAACCACTCAATCTCCTCAGAGGGCTTGTCGTTTAACACTCGCAGCCATCGACGGCTGCTGACGTCATTAGTCAAACATCAATCCTTAAACTTCATTAACTTTTATAACTATTAAAACAATTATAAATTTTATAACTTTAAAGTCTTAAAACTTTTGAAAGGTTGATAACTTTTTGAACTGTTAGAAATCTTATGTCTTTTATAACTGTTAAAATTTCTATAATTTTTAAAACTCTTATAAAATTTGTAACATTAATAATTTGAATAACTTTTATTATTTCAAAAACTTGTATCACTTTTAAAGCGTACATAAATATATATTTATAACTTTAAAAAAATTTTATATAACTGATACATTTTTTAACTTTTATAACTATTTTAGCTTTTATAATTTTAATAGCTTGTTAGCTCTTGTTACTTTTATATATTTGTAAATTTTTCTATAAGTTTCATCACTTATATAAGATTTGTAACTTTCATAATTTTAATAATTTTTAAAACTTTAATAACTTGCATCACTTTTATAGTTTGTATAAATTTTATAATTACTTTAATTTTTATAACTTTTAAAACCTCCTTTAATTTAACAAATAGAATCCAGGAATTTATTTCTCATGATGAGTAAGTAGCATTTATTATATAAATTTTCATATTTTTCGTAACAGAAATATACAAACGAAAGTTCTGATAGTGCATAGAAATATTCCTGGAAAATATTGAAGGAATAAGACTATTAAAGTATAAAAGCTTTTGGGAATTGTAATTTGGCTTAGAATACACATTTGAATAAATAATATGAACATTAATACCTCTATTAATTTTATTAATTTTAAAACTTTTGTAACGCCGATAACTTTTTGAACTGATATAACTGTTATAACTCTTATAACTTTTTTAGATTTTATAACTTTTTAAACTTTTAAAACTTCTATAATTTTTCTAACTCTTATTTTAATAACTTTTAAAACTTTTAAAACTTTTAAAACTTTTAAAACTTATAAAAAATTTAAGAAATTTTAAAACTTTTGCATGGATTATAACTTTTTCAACTTTTATAGCTTTTAAAACTTTTATAGTATTTAAAGCTTTTATAAACTTTATAGCTTTAATATCTTATTTATAACTTTAATAACTCGTTTACTCTTACAACTTTTTTTTATTTCATAGCTTTCTGGACACTATAATTTTTATAAGTTTTATAACGTTTATAAAATTTGTAACTTTGATAATATTAAAAACTTTTTAACAATAAAAAAATTGCATGATTTTTGTTTAGATTTCATAAATATTATAGTTTCGTTATCTTATTTATCTTAAAAAAAAATATACATAATTTTATAACTTCAATAGCTTTGAGAACGTGGGTAGCTTTTCGAGGTTTTATAAACTTTTTTTTAGCTTTTTTAGTTTTTTTTTATAACTTTTTGAATTTTATAACTTTTATAACTTTTGTATCTTTTATAACATTTAAAACTTTTAGGACTTTTATAAATTTTATAACTTTTAATTTTTGATATTCTTTAATTAGGCTTGAGTTCATCAAATTAAATTTTCATGTAAGAAAAGATAAACTCACTGTTTATTGTTGGTGTTTTGTTTAAGCTTTGATATTGTTACAAGTAAGACTTTGAGTATTTACAATTCTTATTCGCTTTAGGGTTTTATTTGTATAATATTTTTAGATTTTCTAAAATCTTTGGAAAAGGTTTCCTGATGATCTGGCCTAAGCAACCAGTGAAATGCGCATAGAAGCTAGCTTTCCCTCAACAATAAATTTCAGTGTATTTATCAAATATGAAAAATTGGGAATTTAGCACGTCATACAAAAATCTTAATAATAAATTTTGTATTCCCGTAAATAACTTTGATTCATTAAATTATTTTCACTGAGGGAAGGAATTTTACAACTTGGAATTTTTATTAAAATTTATTGATAATTTTTCTTGGCTGACCTGGGATTTGAACCCGGGTTGATCTTTACATGTTTCAAGAAACACCACTTTCTATCGTCAGAAGATCTTTGTGTTCTACCCACTGCGGTGCCCGTTAAGCCAACAGCTAAACATCAATCTTTAACCAGTAGTACTGGTGGTTCGAAATTTGCTGTTATTATCACTTAAATTTCAAATTACATGTTGCCTCCTTTCCTCTGTTTTTTCGCATTCTTTCCGTCAAGACTTTGTCTTGAAAACCTGAATACATTTGTTTATTATGTTTTTTTGTCCACTTTCGTCGACATTTTTATTTGTACAAATTAAAGTACAAATGTAAACACGGAGGCAACATGTAATTTGAATTTTAAGTGATAATAACAGCAAATTTCGAACCACCAGTACTACTGGTTAAAGATTGATGTTTGACTGTTGGCTAACGGGCACCGCAGTGGTGCAGTGGGTAGAACACAAGGATCTTCTGACGATAGAAAGTGGTGTTTCTTGAAACATGTAAAGATCAACCCGGGTTCAAATCCCAGCTCAGCCAAGAAAAATGATCAATAAATTTTAATAAAAATTCCAAGTTGTAAAATACCTTCCCTCAGTGAAAATAATTTAATGAAAATTAAATTTGATGAACTCAAGCCTAATTAAAGAAAATCAAAAATTAAAAATTAACAGTTCAACTAAAAATCGAAATTGTTCTTAAATTTTATAACTTTTATAACTTTTATAACTTTTATAACTTTTATATCTTTTATGACTTTTATAGCTTTTATAACTATTATAACTTTAATAACTTTTCTAACTATTATAACTTCTATAATTTGTATAACACTTAAAAATTTTTAACTTTTATAAAAACCTTTCATAAGGATGATAACATTTTCAACTTTAACAACTGTTATAGCTTTTTCATCTCTTATAAATTTTATAGCTTTTAAACCTTTTATAACTAATATGTATAAATTTTATAACTTTTAAGTATTCATTACTATCAGGTTGGATCAGATTTGATCTAGACCTTATAAAGGGTGGTCCAACCAAAAAGAACGATGTTAAAATGTAAAGTTTTCAGAGAATTATCTAAATATTTTTTAATATGATAGAAAAATCTATGACACTCTTATGTGTGAAACAAAATATCGTCTATCCGATAGTCATTATTTTCAATGACTGAGACATAAATGAGGTTCAATGTCGTTAATATGCCAAATTATTGACGTTCAATTTTTTTTAAATATCCCCAAAGAAAGAAGACGACTGTGTCATATCCCATGATCGTGGCGGCCAATTAACATCGCCACGAAGTGAGATAACGCGCAAAAGAGCCATTGTTTCGTTGGATGTGTGGCAAGTGGAACCATCTTGTTGGAACCACATATCGTCCAGGTCTATATCCTCAATTTTTGAAGTCCGTTATCCACTCGTCATAACAGACCCCGTTCACTGTAACCGCTTGGTCGACCTCATTCTCGAAGAAGTACGGCCCGATGACACCGCCAGCCTTGGGCAAGCATGCACAGGTGTTTTCACATTTCATACAGACACATCATTTGGACACACATTTGGTCGATTATGCTGAAAAAAATATCACGAAGTGCCCGAAATCCATTTTGATTTGAACTTTAACGCGCTGCCCAATTGTGTACCTCTCCATGGTTGAATTTGTCAAACACTGGGACCAAAAAGTGTTAAACCTTAAGGTGTGACAACTTACAGCGTGCTTTATGGCTGGACCCCCCTTTACAATTTCCAAAAAAGTACTTAAAATTACCTTGATTTCAATCCCTAAAATATTTTTTCCGCAAATACTTAAAGCTAGACATAAAAAATATTTTATAAGTTTAAATAATTTGTCTACGCACCGGAATGCATTACAAGTGAAACAGGAAAAAAAATACATTTCCGCAAAAAAAATTGCACCACAAAACAACACGCATACCCTGAGCTCATTTAAAGTTGTTATACAGATGAAATACATACACGCACAAAAGTATTTCATTAATACTAACCCAGTTGGCCAAATGGTCATGGACGCAAATGTCGTCAACGTTGTCTTCCGAACATTTTTGAATTTGTCGCCTATATAACTTTGATGGCGACAACTTAAGTAAGAAAACGTGTATATTGTCGTGTTAAAAATCGTATTTACGACATTTTTGGAGACATTTTTTTAAAATTTGTCTTGAATAATAATTTATTGAGGACAACGTAAGTAACCATGGCATGCATTTTGTCGTGTTTCAAACCACACTGACTACAAAATGCATGCAATTGTTGCTCATCTTGTCTTCAATTAGACTTTATTGAGAACAACTAAGGCGACCATTGCATGCATTTTGTCGTGTTTCGAACCACTTTGGCGACAAAATGCATGTAATGGTCGCTTACGTTGTCCTCTACTAAAAAAAATTCAAAACTTTAAATTTGTATGTAATCGTAGGCTCAATATGCAAACCTGCTAAATCCACTTTTTAAGTAAATTGAGATTTTAATGCCGTGTGGAAGAGAAAGATACACCTCGTCGACCAGCATGTAGTTTTTCTTCAAATTGAGTCTTAAAGTATGTTAAACCAACTATATTTTTAGTTTTTCTCTCAAGCTGCGCATATGAAACATAAAAAGTTTGTTGTTTCCATTAAAAGTTATTGGAAGTAAGCAGGTTTGCATATTATGTCAGCGATATGTTAAGTTCAGAACCAATTCCCTTATTAATCAAGAGCCTATTGGAGGTCTGACTGTCTCCACACATCCAGTATCCACTATTTTCGAGCCCAGTCTCTCAAACTCATCGGCCATTTCATTAGTTTCGAATTCACTAGTTGGAATTCACAGCCCATCAAGACCCTAAGAGATTTTAGTAAATATATCCTCGAGGTATACCCATTTACCCGTTCCCCTTTATTCTGAATATATCGGCAAATCTGAAGTATCGCCAACATATCAGTGTCGGTGTTCTTTAAATCCCTAATTGTCACTTACCTATCGGTGACTAAATCGTAGATAGTGTCAACAATATTGTCATCAATGAGTCGTTTATATTGTCGCCAGTGACAACTTTAACCACATTGTTACCCATATGATCATTAACGAAAATATGCTAATAATGTCGCTCACATTGTCTGTCGTTTACGACTTAAGTGCCCTTTGTTCGAAAAAGTCGTCGACGATTTGCATGGGCTGTCGCCAACATGTCGTCAGGGATTGACAATGGGTCTTGTACGCGTCCTCGACGTTGTCTTGAAGACATGGCCAACTGGGAAGCAATGTGTGTATATTTGTGTTAGTAAAGGCCTAAATATATGCTATACAAACTAGCTTATATTTCTTGTTATACAAACTAACTTATATTTGTTGCTAGTCTAAAAAGGCTGCATTATTTAACTTTTAACTTCCTTTAGGAGAAATTTTTATAATATTTTTTATTTAAGCATGAAAGTAAACATGTATAGAATTTGTTGTTTGAAAAAAATACGTGCATATTTAAAGGGGCCTAAACCTCAGCAAACACGTTATGGTTAGAGAAAGAGGAGCTGATTTTATGTGAAAAAAAAGAGCAAGCCAAAGGCCAACTCTCGTAAAATACTTAATAAAACCAGTGTTATTATAAGCAAATCGTTTGAGGTAAAATGCGTTTTAGTAACATTAACTTCGATTGAGAGAGAGAGAGAGAGAGGCACATAGAGAAAGTGTATAAGAAATTAGAACGATAAAGTAACCAATTAAAGCTTGAGGCTGCAGTAAACCAAAGAATATAAGTAACGACAAACTCTTAAGGTGAACAAAGTTGTACTTTTGAAAAAGGACTAACAGGAAATAAGCCCCTCAATTTACTAAGAATAAATAAAGTTTCCCAAAAATATCGAGCTCTAACCGCTAAAATAGCATAACCCGAAAAAGCCAAATATTGCAAGAGCAGGTTTTTATTTAGCTTTTTTACAATCTCTAATTTACAAGATTTTGTATGTCGTACTTGATTCCCATTTGTTTATTCTTAATCAAAACACTGGCATTTATTGTTGAAGGGATAAGCTATTCCTATGCGCATTTCACTTAGGATGAAGTTTCCTGACGATCTGGCCTAAGCAACCAGTGAAATGCGAATAGGAATAACTTGCCCCTTCAATAATAAATGTCAGTGTTTTTATCAAGAAAAATAATTGGGAATTAAGCACGACAAACAAAATCTTGTAAATTAAAAATTTTGTAGTCCCAACAAAAAATTACTCTGGGGTCTAAGCACCGCATTCGATACTATCGTATCGAATAAAGTATCGAATTTTTTTGCATACGACAGACACTGACGTATCGAATGAAAACTCGATAAATGTAATGTCGAGTTACTCGATAACGAATGCTATTATTTCAAATTCCATAATTTTCATTCGATATCGAGTTTTATGATACCAAAATAAATAATTTCGATCAATTTTGCTCGATATCGTATGCGGTGATTAGACCCCTGATCATTTTTACAATTTGTTAAGTTAATTTTGCCGTGTGCATTTCTATCAGGTAAAAAGTGACCGCGAAAATAACGTTACCCACAGGAAAACATTTTATAGGGCAACTTTTCTGATATTTTTTTCTTAGTTCTTCCAAATTTTTTAATGAAAATTTAATTCAGCGCTGTTAATGACCTTATGCATGTTCTAGATTAGTTCTATATTATTTCCCCATATTAAAAAAGTGTTAAGTATAAAAAAAAAATTAACCAAATCTTTACATTTAAAACAAAGTTTTAACGAAAAAAGTCACTTACACACATGTAACTTATGTCTTCAATTCCCATTTTGTACAGAAATGGTCATTTATTTAGATAATGAAAATGTTATCTCTTTGAATTCTTAACTCTCAGTAAAAACATAATTTAGGCCAACTAAAACCTCCTAAACTTTAAATTAAAATGAACAAAACTGTACGTTTTTAACTTTTATTTATTTAAAATCGGGTGTGAATTCGAGAAATATATTCGCAATCAGTGCCCATGTTCTGTAACTCTCGCGTCGAGAAACTTTTCGATTAAATGTTTGAAATGAAACAAAAATGTCATATATTGAAACCAACAGCTGTTTTTCTCACTTAACTGTGTCTGTAACTTTTTTTTGGCTGTCAGGTAAGAAAATTACTCGCCAATTTACAGAAAAAGTGTGTCTGGAACAATTCTGTGAGAAAAGTTCCCGCTTTGAACTGTCAAATAAACTCCCGAATAAAAATTGGACTAGAAATAATTTAAGTACTAAAACACAGTTAAAAATGCAAAATACAAAGAATAATAATAATAATATTTTATTCTTGGCACATTTTTTTTAAATGCTTTTCTTTAGCTTCACTTCGGAAAATCAATCTTGTAACGTTAATTTAACCGCAAATGGATGAAACTTTGCAGGCATTCATACTCCTGATGACAATATACGAATACATGGGCGTAGTCAGAATGAAATTTAGGGGGGGGGGGCAAAATTATTTTTTTGGTAAAATGCTTTTTTGACTGCCTTCTACTCAATGCAAATGGATAAAACTTTGCAGGCATTCATACACCCGATGGCAATACACGAATTAATGGGCGTAGCCGAATTTTTTTTTTTGCTAAAAATGGTTTTTTTAACCGCCTTTTACTCAATGAAAATGGATGAAACTTTGCAGGCATTCATACTCCCGATGACAATACTGGAATACATGGGCGTAGCCAGGATGAAATCTAGGGGGGGGGGGGCAAAATTTTTTTTTAAATGCTTTTCTTTAAAAAGGAACAGCGTGTTCTCTTCCCCTCTCACCAATACTCTGACTTTCTGAAAGAAAACTTTCATAGTGTGAGCCCAGACTTAGCTTCACTTCGGAGCATCAAATCTTGTAACGTTAATTTAACCGCCTTTTACTCAATGCAAATGGATGAAATACATGACAATACTCGAATTCATGGGCGTAGCCAGGATGAAATCTAGGGGGGGCACACATCCCTTAAAGAAAAGCGTGGGGCGTGTTGTTATGAAACGAAATGCTCAATTATTGAAAATTCGTAGCTTTAAACATGTTTGGTTGTATTTCTTTCGGTCTGAAATATTAAAATGTACTCAAGGCAGTCATGTTTTTTTAAGTTAAGGTTGGTATGGGCGCCCCACGCTTTTCTTTAAGGGATGTGTGAGATTTTTCCCATTTTGATTTTAAAGTTTATGTTGTTTCAAATGTTCTTATTTATTGCTAAAATATTTTGCTTTTAACATTTTTATAAAATAAACGAATGTTTTCGAAGCGCGTTTGCAAACAACAAACATTAAAGTCGTTCTTTACACTATTTAGTATAGCCGACGGTTGTATATTCGCCGCCTTCGTTGACAAATTTTCAATTTTAGTAAATTTTGGTCGCCGTCAACGTTATTTGCTACTGGCGTTCTCAACGTTTGCAATATCACATCGGCTTCAAATATAATATTATCATATTTATAACGTAAGGACGTAATCTCTTTTAACTTTATTTGTTAATGGAAAAATCAATCATCATATGTATATATAATTATACATCTACAGGGCATGCAATTTCATGCATTAATTTTGGAAAATATGCGGATAAAGAATGCATAAAAAAAATTTTTAATTCGTAAACGATTATTAAATTTAACAAAAGTTTATTAACCCTTTGATGACGAATGGGACACATATCGATGGTTTTCTTCCGCAACCTCGTAACTCAAAAACAACTATTTTTCAGGAGAGACAAAATACTTTTTTTTTTACCAAATATTTTAAACTTTTTGCTATATATTCTTTTATAGTCCAAGATTAAGGAAAACTCCGATATTCCGCCAAACAAAAAAATTTCCTATGTAGTTTTTTCGTCATTTCATCAACATTTTTTGAATGGATTTTGATCTCATTTGCATTGATCAATAAAAAACAAATGCTTTGTTTAGTATTCGTGCTAACGATAAGATTTTGTTGTGTCAACTGGGCTTAAGGGTTTCTTAAAGTCAGAAATTCGAATTTATTTTTTTGCCATTTAAGTCAAGTTTTCATACAAAATTTTGAAAACCTTTATTAAACTTAAATTATTTTTATGAATACAGACATTATTATTTGAACAAACTGTAACAATTTGTTATTTAATTCTGACTAGAATAGAATACAAATTTTTTTTACTAACAAACGTCAGATTTTGGAATAGTAAACTTTATTTTTATTATCTATGATAAGAAATTACTTATAAATATTTATTTTTAATTACACATTTCTAATCCACTAAGCATTCCAATTAGCCTTTTAACTGTAGTTAGAACTAAACTTTTATTTTGTTGTTGTTGCTTTAGTTAAGTGTTGAATTAACGTGCAGTTTATTTTCATATAAAACCACAAGATCCATTACAGGATATGTACATTTAAGCGAACATATGTGTGTATAGGCATATGTGTTTGTATACATGAGCAAACACAATTACAAACACATGCATTAAAACACCTAAAAGGTAAATAGACGACCATATAGAAACGAATAAAGTAGCAGATTTTTTTTTTTTTTTTTTTTTTGTAATTTTTGTGAACGTTTGTCATGGCAGTGTGCAGTTGTTTCTTACAACACAAACACAAATCAAAAAGCGATCACATATGTATGTACTAGCAAATGATACTGTAGGTATTAATTTGAAAATGTAAACAACAGGGGCCAACGCAAAAGTCTCTTTGTTCTTTTTTATTGATATAAGTTTAACAACCAATTAAAATACTTTTTCTTTTCAGACTTTAATTTAAGAAGAAAATTATAAAATCTACTTTTTCTTATTCTACTGAAATTAGAACTGCATTTGCTAAAAACTATAACCCACAATGCGTATGATCAATATTTAGTATATAATGCTAATAGTTAAATAAAAACTATTGCATACTTTTGAGCATATATTAAATGAGAACAGCCCTACAGTGCGTATAAGTAATATTTTAGTTTCAATAACTTCCATACGCTAAAATTCAAATTGTATTACAAAAAACTGTAGCATACTTTTTAGAAAAAAAATTTAATGTTTGTGGCGTATGAGTTATATTAAAGTATAACTTAATAAGAAGCCATTATACGTAGGGATGAAGCGATACCTCCAAGGCACCGTGGATAATGTTAGTAATTTTCGTTACTTTAGTATATATATATATATATATATATATATATATTTTTTTTTTTTTTTTTATTAAATTTGTATCATAAAATCATTAAAATCGAATAACAACAAAAAAAAGTAATGAACGGTTGAAAATAAATTTTTTATTTTTTTTTTTTGAGTTTATGTATAAAAGTCAATTGCTTAGGCAAGTAAAAGACGTGTTTTTATGTATTGTATAACTACAATGAAATTTCATTGGTAGCAAAAGTAAGATACTTAACCCTTATGTGAGTGACAAAAAAAAAAAAACACCTTTAACAGAGTGACAGGGTACCCGGGTACCACAAACAATAAAAATGAAAATTTTACATTATATTACAATTTATATAAGAAAATTCATTTAAAAAAATGAAAATATAAGTTTTTGCAATGTCTAACATAAACACGAATCGGGGGATTTCGTTTTGGCTTTGTGATTGATCGACAAATTCATCTACTTGCTACTGGTTTCATACATTGCTAAGTTCATACATAAATAAGTTCGGTGAGCGCAATAAGAAGAAAGTGTAATTGGCTTCTTGTTTTAAACAAGCACGCTTAGATTCCACCGATGCAAATGAGATATAAAACAAATGTGAACATATCCTGAACATTTGCGATATAATATCAGAAGCATCCGATGCTGAACATATGAGATAAATAGGGGACAATGAGGATTTATATGATTCTGTCGAGAGTGCAGAAACAACTGAAGTCCATGGCTAGGATGGTCCGCATTGGCGTCTTGATCCCTTTCCGGAATACCAATACATCAACAGAAATTAAGACAACGCAGAGGTCCTGCTCCTGGCTTATATATAGAAACACCTAAGGACATATTCAAAACTTTATTATCCAGTGAGTAATTTTGCGTGAAAGTAATAGTTATTTCAGAGTTGTCGGCAGTTGCTCTATGTGCAAAAAAAAATAGAAAAACTCGGAAGGCGTGCGCAAGTTGTAACGAACATTCAATTCACCGTCCGCTGTGTGAATCCTTCTTTCAAGGATCTCAGTACACTATTTTTTTTTTGTTTTTCTGATTTGTTATATAGTGAAGTGTATATACATTCAATTTTTTTGTGCTTTCTACAGTCTTTTGTTTGAATAAACAATATAAACGAAATATACAAAATAACTAACACTGTCTTTTTATTTTTAAATTTTAAACTTTTATTCATGTGAAAAGTAAAAAATATTCCAGTTTATTCAATTCAACATGCTTTTAAGCTGATTTTCATTACAATAAATTAAAAAATACTAAAAAATAGATGTTATGTTAAATATTTTCGTTAAGGTACCCGGGTACACTGTCACCCCGTTAAGGGTGCAAAATAAAAATTGACACACAGAACCCTCTCAAATTAAGAAACTAAGCTAATGTTTATTTAAATATATTTAAAACACAATTATAAGAGTTCTCAAGAGGTTCCACTCCGTTTAGAAACTTTAAACAAACAAAAAATGCAATTAAAGTTTAAAAATTTACCCGGGTACCCTTTCACTCACATAAGGGTTAAAAAAATGCTTATAAAGTTAAACTTAAGTTTTTTTTTTAAAGCTGCTTACAATATATACAAAACTCATGGCAAAAATAGAATCTGGACAAGATATACTTTCCAATACGGTATAATAGTACTAAAAATATAATTATAAATATTAAAAATAATCACTTGAATATAGTTTTACTTTGTCTCCAGATCTTTTGATTCGAAAAAGAAACAGACACATTATGTACATACATACATACACTGAAAGAAAAATGCTTCATATATTTAATGAATCATTTTCATACAAAAACTTTTATTGGTTAAATGAAAATTTTCATTGTCTAAATGGAATTTCATAGCTATAATGAAGTATTTAATTTAATTAATTTAATTAATAATCGGTTCGTTGGAATTCGTATTTACGTTAAAAACGTTCATTGGATATATGAAAACTTAAGTTTATCCAAGTTTTAATTAGGAACATAAAAAAACAATATACAAACATAACTACCCAGTAAAAAGTTCGCCAGCTTTTTCAAAATGAATAGCTTCTTTAACTCATTATTTTGTAGGTTTCTTCTATTACTACATCTATAACAACTTCTATAACTACTTTTTTCTGGATGTATGCATGTAAAAAAAATAATGACTTACTTTTTAATGCGTTCATTTTGGGACATCCCTTGTAAAATTCATTGGTTCTTTCAGTAGAATTGTAAGTAGTGCTCTTATGTTTTTCTGATTACTCAACACATTATTTTGTAGGCGAAGTTTTTACTGGGTATATTCATAAATTAATACAAAATTATAGTTTCCTTAAAAAAATGTATAATTGTTAAAAAAAAAATGTAAGATTTAATGATTTCATACATCTAATGTAATATGCCATTTAATTTATGAAATCAAAATTTTTTTTATAAAAGCAACATATTTCAATAATTGCCTTTTATAAATTTAAATTTTCATGATGCCAATAAAAATGTCATTATAATAATGAAACAAAAACTTTCAATCCACTTTCAATCAACGTTGTTATTGTTGTTATGAACAATTTAATCTCATATTTACGCTCTTAATTATACAAAAACTACAATGCCCCGGTAGACTAGCTGGTAGTGAGCTAGTCAAACAGCACCGAGGTTGCGTGATTGATTCCCGCCAGAGTCAGATAAAAAAAATAAAATAAAAAAAAATAAATTAAAAAAAATGTTTCAAAGTATTCATCCCATTAATAATATTCATAGATCTAATGTAGGTTAGGCTAGGTTCCATGGGCAGCCATCAAAAGACAGCTCACTTGGGTTCTACGATGGTCCCTTTGTGATAGAGCAGTTACTCAGATGGCGTCACTGCAAGTTCCAACCACTTCGTCTTCCTGGTGAAGAGAAGGAGCAATTTTAGTTCCATCTTGGATAGATACCCCAAGCAGGAAAACACCGGTTCCCCAAGGTATTATTCCCTTATGCCCCGTAATCCAGGGCAATGACAAAGGAAGTGAAGCACAGTCTCCTCCTCCTCTTCGTTCTAACAACTCCTACAGTAGTCGTTAAATTCCAGACCCATTATTGCAGCCTGAGTCCCCACCGGCCAGTGTCCAGTCAAAACCGATATCACCGTCCTAATCTGGTTCCTGTTGAAACCAAGTAGAGAGCTAATTCTCCGTTCATCATATCCAGGCCAAAGGATCCTGGATATCAAGCAGGTTGACTCACAGGTCCACCGCATCTGCGCAACTCTATACGACTCGCGCCTGATAAGTAGTTTACAGTGAGCCATTGGAAGACCAACAAATTGACCGATGAAAACGTCATCCATGCGTCCACCTTGTCTGGCCAGACCATCTGCCACTAGATAACCCGGGCACTCCGAGCTTAGATAGCTATTTGATCAATCTTTAAAAAAAAAATTTTTTTGTTTTTTTTTGAATTTTTTAAATTTTTTTTTTTAAATTTACAACTTGGCAAAAAAAAAAAAAAAAAAAAAAGTTTTAAATATAAAAAAAATATGTTAAAAAATTTTTTAAAAAAACCAAAAAATTTTTTTTAAAAAGATTGATTAAATAGCTATCTAAGCTGCTTGAGACAAATTTTGCTAACCCCAATTGGTAATAAGTTACATGGATGTGAAAGAACACCTGTATGGCCAAAATTTCAAACTTTGACCCTCCCAAACTCAGAAACTTTTTGACCGATCTTGTTGAAAATTTGTGTCTGAACTACTATTCAATGGGACTAACGGTGGTGCAAATTTCATCCAAATCGAAAGATTTCGATTTCAAAATTAGTTCACTTGACATTAAATCCCTCTTTTATATATATAAAACGTATATAAAATGTTTGGAATTTTGTTGTTATTTTCTTAATTATTTTCTTAAATATTAATTTTAGCAAAAAACTTTCTTCGAGGCTAATATTGTTGACTAGAAGAATATAAAATATTGCCATATACCATGTTCTTGTAAAATGTTGTTTTTAAGAGATAGTCATATGCAAACAAATTACATTTGAATAAATGGCTTGATGGCAAACTTTGAGGGGCCGACGCCCCCCCTAAAACATAACTTATCGCTACGAAATTTGTTTGTATTTTTTTTTACATAAAACTGAACCGATTTGGGGGGGGGAGAATATAAGAAATCAAAAAAAAAAGTTCTCCATACAACTAACGGCCACGCTAGTGTACATACACACCTAGTTCAAAAGCAAGAATGATAGAAATAAAGATTACGACATCAGACAGATATAACAATTTTTTACTACGCATGTAGGAACTGTGACGTCCACAACCTTCGATCTCATTGGCTAAAAATGTTTACCTCTTAGGGCCATTATTATAACTTGGCGTTAGCTGTTATCCGACAGTTAACAGACGCTTTTTGACAGATAACACATTAGTATCTGTCAATTATATCTTAACTTTAGCTAACTTCAAGTTGTAATAATGGCCCTAAGTTGTAATAATGGCCCTTAAAGTGTTATGTTTATGTGTAAACATGACGGTGGCACAATTTATTATTTTTCTATTTAAATTATTTGAAAACTGAAAATTTTTTATTAGAAGTTATTTTTTTCTTCATAGTGTAATTTTTAACTTACATAAATGTATATTATCTCTATATAAGATATAGTTAAAAATAAAGACATTTAATTAAAAGGACGCAACACTCTAGTTTTTTGCACAACTTCCCCATTTGTTTTTTTGCGGCTAATTTGTTGGCATTTGCCCACTGCACACTTTATGTTTGTACTCTTTTCTGCTTTCTTCTATTTATATTTATTATTTATTTTTCTTTATTACGCTACTTTAAACATACGTTTGAACGCTTTTATTGCAATAATATTTTTAATATAAAATTTTAAGCAAAAATCTTAGTTTTTTGACAATTGATAAAATATTTTTTATTTGAACTCTCTGAGTAAATTAATTGCAGGGTTGCCATCTATCACGTAATACATAAATTTTTTGTAAGAAATTACGATTTTCACATATAAAAGAGACTTGGATACCTTTACAAGGGAACTACTACGTCATTAAACGGTAAAACATGCGCAAGGCGTAATCTTTTTTTCTATCATTCTTGTTCAAAAGTGACGCAACTAAAAAAACCTTAATATTTCAGAAATCGAAAAAAAATAGTTAAAAATATCTGCCTGTATTAAGAAAACGTAAACTAGTGAGTGAGAAATTATATTGAAAACAACAATAAAAAACGAAAATTTGTATTTGTTTTCAATATAATTTCTCACTCACTCACTTGTTTACGTTTTCTAAAACAAGGCAGTAAATCTTTTAACTATTTATACACTAGATAATGCACAATTTTCAGATGTATCATTTTTTATGATGTATTATTTGCACAAGTAACCGAATTATTTTAAGTTTTGTCACTTTAGCTAAATTCTTTTCAAGTTGTGATACTTTTGCAAAACTCTAAACTGAAACAAGTTTAACTAATATAACCTCCAGCAAAGATTTATTTTCTCCAAAGTGTCACAATTCGAATTAAGACTATTAAGCACTTATATTTTCAGACACAACTAAAAATAAGTCGCTTTTATGAATACCAATTAGCAACAGCTAACAACAAAAATACACACTAATATTTTTTTTATAGATAAACATGTGTATTGTACAAATTGTGAAAATTTTTCCGTTTTCTTCCATTTTCCATGACTTATCAACAATATTGCATTCTTGTTTGACAGCTCGTATCCACGTATTGCGTGGTCTGTCAGGTCAAACATGATGGCCATTAGGGGTTTTACTGAATTGCAGATCGGGTGATATCATTTTCAGGTGTTTTTAAATGTGGCCAATCCATGTCCATTTACGTTTCGCTCTCTCGTTTTGTTTTGGTATGTTGTTTGTAACATTTAAGAAGTCTTCCGTTGATATGGTGTTTGGCCAGAAAATATTAAGTTTCCGGCACAAGCAGCGGCTTAAAACCCCTTAAAGTTCTCTCAAATTGATCCGTACAACAGCACAGAGTTTACACTACAGCTAAAGACCCGAAGTTTTCTACTGATAATGTTGGTTTTTCTTACCTTATGAAGTGAAAGGAAGGCAACTCTTGCTTATTAATTTACACCCGTATATCAGCAGTAGGTCCGCCATTTAGTGTTATTACGCTTCCTAGATAATTTTTTTAGTGGCGTGATTGATGTTGTGTTTATGCGCATAAGCTTTGTCTTTGTACGAAAATAATTAATGTGGTCTGCACAGGATCGACCAGTTCGAAATCCTGCCTGTTCATTGCGAAGTATAGATTCTACTGATGGTTGAATGCGTTCTAGTAGAATCGTTGCCATTAGTTTGGAAATAGCGTTTAATAGGGTGATTCCCCTCTAGTTTTTGCATTCACTTAAAGCGACCATCTTTGGAATCGTAGTTCCTTCTTTCTTTCCTTCTTTCCATAACGTCGGCATCTGGCTTGTGTACCACACCTGTTTTATAATTGTATGGAGTGCTAAAATCGGCTTGCCATATTTGAGAAGTTCCGAGGGAATATTGTCTGGGCCTCCAAATTTGGGTTTTCGAAAACCCATTTTACATATATACATTGCACGATTTTTTGGTCTTCGTAGACCCCTAAAGAAATTTGACGCAGTGTTCGAAAATAAACACTAAATATCGTTTTTTAATGTTCGGTTCGGTAGATTTGTGGAAACCAAAAACGCTAATAGTGTTTGTGTAGAAAATCATTAAAAAAATAATGTTTCCCTGTTAGTCATCTTTCGAACCAGCTCTTGACGAGTACGGACGTGTAGCAGTGAGTAACAAAAATAAAAAAAAAACAATTCGAAGTGAAAAAAAATATTTGTAATAGGTGAAAAAAAAGAACAATAAGTAAGGTGCCCGAAGAGATTTGTGAATGAGCCTCACAAACACTCCCAACAAGGACAGTAGGCCCAGCACAAATTGCAGATGCGTATACTGTGGTAAGCTATCCAAGCGTGAGCAATAAAAACATTCGAATCCCTGAATTAAATAAAAATTATTTAAGTGCAAAAATTGCCAGCGCAACTGGTTTTCCATACAGCAATTTAAGTGCAAGTGTGCCCAACCTGAGCAAGTGTGTTGATCCGACGTAAATGTGGTTCAAAGTGTGAAGTCGTCTGAGCAGAGGAATAATAACGAAAAACCTGGAACATCACGATTAGCATTAATAAATACAGGAGCTGTGCCAAAAAGTACTAAAGTGCAAACAGGCATGAACAGATATATTACAATAACTAAGAGAAAGGCTAGCCCTAGGTCCACCCAACAAGAACGCATGGCTAAACAATACAAAGGCTCTAACGTAGTGTCTTTGCCAACAAGTGGTAACAGATTCTCTGTACTATCCATACCTGACGATGAAGAAGCAGAATCAGCTAATGGAACAGCCACTAAAGAAGTTAAACCTACACCTAACTATCGCGGGAGCAAACATCAAATAGCATAGTCAACATGTTGACTCAACTTGTAGGTAAGAATAATTTTTACGACGCGGGCAAATTCAAGAGACCAAAATTCAAGCCAGTACAGAAACGAACTTTGGTATTATATCAAGACACCTGGATACAGAAAATAAAAGTTACTATACATATCAATTAAAAAGTGCTAAGGGATTGATTATTGTCATAAAAGGCATAGATAGTTCTGTTCCTACAGAGGAAATAAAATTTGTCATAGAGCTAGAGGGGTATGAGGTAAAATCTGTTCATAACATTTTGAACAGGAATAAAGTTCCTCAACCAATGCACCGCGTTGAAATATCGTTTGATTCATCGGTTCTCAAAACCAAAAATTCAGTTCATCCCATATACAACTTGCGTTACCTACTCAACAGAAGAATAACTGTTGAGGAGCCATTAAAACGAAAGGGTCCTTCCCAATGCACAAACTGCCAGGAATATGGGCATACGAAATCATATTGTAAATTGCCTCACATATGTGTGCTTTGTGGCGACGCTCATAAACCCATCGAATGTAATCGTTCTAAAGCTGACCCGAATGTTAAGAAATGCAGCAATTGTGGCGAAAATCACACGGCAAACTATAGGGGTTGTAAAGTCTTCTTGCATTTAAAAAAACTTGCTTTAGTTCAAAAATATACTCACTCCCAATATGGTCCGTCATATGCGCCCAGCCAAGCCGCTGGCTCTATTGCTAGTACTACACAAACAAACAAACAAACAAACAAAACCAATGATATGCCCAAGTCTTAAAAGGAAACCCTAATGCGAAAAATCACCCGAGTACTTCCAACGCAAAGCAACCTCCATACGCTCATGTTCCTAGGGAAGGTCTTCAAATGCCTTCTGGAAATATGCTAAGCTCAATCGAAAATTTAATTCAAACTATGAACAACTTCATGGCCACTATGCAGAACATGTTTCAGGAAATGATGAGAAACCAGAACATGCTTCTGCAAGTTCTACTCAACAAAAAATGAGCCAGTTAAAAATATGTTTCTGGAATGCAAATGGGTTATTCCAACATAAACACGAAGTTGCAAACTTTCTTCATAGGCATGAAATCGACGCACTTCTTGTCTCTGAAACACACTTTACTCATAAAAACTGCTTTAGGGTAAATGGATACCTTACGTACGACACAAAACATCCCAGCGGACGGGCTTGTGGTGGCACAGCCATAATTGTGCACAAACACATCAGACTCTTACCATTGCCAGAGTTTGAAGAAGATTGTATCCAGGCCACATCTATAAATCTTACTGATTTCAAACTTACACTGTCATCCGTTCATTGTCCCCCGAGGCACAAAATTGAACACGATAAATTTCTCAACTTCTTCTCCACATTGGGCCAGAAATTCATTGCTGCTGGCGATTACAACGCTAAACATACATATTGGGGCTCCAGACTTATTAGCCCTAGAGGTAATCAGCTATACAATACCGTAACTGCAAACAATTTTGATGTCGTATCGAGTGGTGAGCCTACCTATTGGCCAACCGACTTCAACAAGCTACCAGACCTTATTGACTTTGCTGTAATTAAAAGCATCAAGCGCGATCAGGTACTAGTTAGTACCTCCTATGATCTATCGTCTGATCATTCACCTTCTATCCTATATTTAAAAGGCAACTCTGACGCCGCAGCTGCAAACTTTATTTTCTATCCAAACAGAAACACAAATTGGTTAAAGTATAAAATGTAAGTGAGCTCTCACCTATCACAGTGCATTCCCCTAAAAAAATCATCTGACATCCAAATAGCTGTCGACCGATTTACAGAAGTCTTGGATTCTGCAGCAAGAAATGCAACCCCAATCAAGTGGACAATCAAACGTGCTCCTTACAATACATCGACGGATATAGAGACCCTTATCAGAGAAAAAAGGAAGTTAAGAAGACAATGGCAAAATAGTCGTTCCCCAACCACTAAGGCCCAACTTCAATTATGCCTGACAACTCTTCGCAACAAATTGAGACAGAACCACGAGTCTGCAATAGAAGGCTATCTTAACAGCCTAGATGCCACAAAAAAACTCAAATTCCAGCTTATGGAAGGCTGTACGGCATATGAAATGCCCTATAAACCAAGAATCTCCATTAAGACTGGAGAATCGCACTTGGGCCAAAAACACAAATGAAAAACTAAACGCTTTTGCGGGCCACCTTGAGAAAGTTTTCACTCCACATGATGCACATACTTGTTCCTGTCGTCCATTCATTCCTGATAAGGTAAACCATCCGATAAAATTTAAGTAAAATCTGCAATAGAAAAAGTGAATATAAGAAAATCTCCCGGACCTGACCGCATCACCGGGTCAATGATAAGAAACTTACCATCGTCTGCTTCTAGAATCTTGCTGCTCATATTTAACGCGATATTAAGAGTCGGATACTTCCCAGCCTCATGGAAGAAGTCTATGATTCCCAAGCCAGGAAAAGATGCTAGCCAGGTTGAGTCGTACAGACCGATAAGGATATTGTCAATCCTATCGAAGCTTTTCGAAAAAATATTCGTTTTGAGTATAACTCCTCATCTAAATGAACACGATATCATCCCGGATCACCAGTTCGGATTCAGACCGAAACATGGTACAATAGAACAAGTGCATAGAATTGTCACCCTTATTAGATCGGCGTATGAGAAAAAGCAATACTGCTCAGCACTGTTTATAGACGTTTCCCAAGCTTTTGACAAAGTTTGGCATGATGGACTACTCATCAAAATAACACGAGTGCTTCCTCAAAACACTCACAAGCTTCTGGAGAGCTATCTAACAGGCAGAACATTCATAGTAAGGTCGCAAGATAAATACTCCCCCCTCAAGAAAATTACTGCTGGTGTCCCCCAAGGCAGCATATTAGGACCGCTTCTATATATAATATACACAGCGGATATGCCAACAAACCTGACCACGCATACCTCTACATTTGCAGACGACACAGTATTTATTAGCGTTAACCATGACCCAAAAGTCGCATCGCAAAATCTGCAGTCTCACATCAATGAACTAGAGGCCTGGCTAGAAAAATGGAGAATAAAGGTTAACCCGGCTAAATGTGCTCACTTAACTTTCACGCTCAGAAGACAAACGTGCCCAGCTGTAAAAATAAATAACATCACTGTTCCGGTAGAAAACCATGTTAAGTACTTGGGAATTCATATAGATAGACGCTTGACCTGGTCTCGTCATATTGAAGCAAAAATAACGGCTATGAAACTTAAAGCAGCTCAACTACATTGGCTTCTCGGTCGAAACTCAAACTTGGCTTTAGACAACAAAATGTTCTTATACAAGTCCATCATAAAACCAATATGGACATATGGCATCCAATTATGGGGTACTGCATGCGCATCTAACATCCAAAAGCTTCAAAGAAGACAGTCTAGAATATTAAGACAAATTGTCTGCGCCCCATGGTATATACGTAATGATATTATCCACAGAGATCTCAACGTCCCCACTATCCAGGAGGAAATTAAAAAATATTCAATTAGCTACATCGATAAACTAATGGCCCACCCTAACTACCTCGCTCGGGGTCTGCTTCAGTTCGAAGGTCACCAGAGGCTAAAAAGAACCGATACTTTGAGCCTAACTAGAAGACATTTTTAAAATTTGAATACAGCAGTTAGTGGTTACACTGGTAACAACTAATAAACAACAAGTAGAATTAAGATTTGAATACATATTGTAAATTTTGATAAGAAAGATTCAATAATAAAAATAAATTATTAAAAAAAAAAAAAATCTTTCGAACACAAAAATATTACTGTTTTTATCAAACTCAACAAAAGATGTGAACATTTAATTCCGTTCGGTTTTTTTTTTTTGAAAATCCACAAACTTCAATGTGTTCGGTTCGGCTCGATAATGTTCGTCCCTTTTGGCTGGTAAAAAAAAACATTTTTACAAAAACAAAATACACACACGAAAAAAATATTATAGAACATTAAAATATAATGTTTGTCTACAGTATCACTACAATTGTTCTGTTTTTTAACGAAGAACCGAACATTATATAATGAACATTATATAATGTTCGGTTCTTTCTTGTAAATAGTTACGAACGGTATTAAGGGTTGTGTTTGTCTACACAATCACTAAAAAATAAATATCGTTCGTGGGTGTTTGAGCCGAACGTTAAATAATGTACTGTTTATTTTCGAACACTGTTCTAAAGTGCCGTTTTATTATTATTTTGTGAGGAAGTTAAAAAAAGGACATAAATTACCCCTTAAAATTAGTGTTAGAGGGTTCATGTATTCGAAGAAAAGATTCGTCAGACAATTCTACTGAAGACATCTGCAATAGTCTTTTAGCTCAGAAGTACATTTAATTTATATTTTTTGACTTATACCAAATGCCTTTTCAAAAAATTTAAAAAATTTAGGGACCGATATTTCGGGAACCCGAGCTAACTTTTCAAAACCCTTTGGCAGATTTGCTATACCAATAGAGTAGTTTAATCTCGCGTTGCGGCGATAACCCGAATTTTGTTGCACTGTGTTATTAGGCCCAAAGTTTCTTTACACGATACAAAATTTGTTTATCCGTGTTCTTATAGAGGCATTTAAAATAACCTTTGCTCAATAGAACTTATAAATTGTATGTCCAGAACAGGTACGTCAGTAGTAATAGATTTCAATCTAGTTAAACGAAAGAGTTTGAGCTGAAAAATGTACATGATTTAAAAAAAGAATTGTTGGCAGAGAAGAAGAGATAGTAAAGGGTGGTTAAATTTTAAGGGCCGATGTTGATTTTGAATAAAACACAAACCATTTAGGAAATGATTGTAATTTTATTTTATTATGATATATTGGTATTACTCAATTATGTATGGTACAAAATATCGGCCAAATGGGCGCCGCGACCACGGCGGCACACCTCCATCCGATGGTCCAAATTTTCGATGACCCTGAGGCATAATGGAGGTTCTATGCCGTTAATGTGCCGAATTATCTCATCCTTTAGCTCTTGAATTGTTGCTGGGTTATCGACGTACACCTTTTCTTTCAAATAACCCCAAAGAAAAAAGTCCAACGGTGTCAAATCACATGATCTTGGCGGCCAATTGACATCGCCAAACACGGCCATTGAATTTGTTGCGCAAAAGAGCCATTGTTTCGTTAGCTGTGTGGCAAGTGGCACCGTCCTGCTGAAACCACATATCGTCCACATCCATATCTTCCAAATCGGGCCATAAAAAGTTCGTTATCATCTCACGATAGCGAACACCATTCACAGTAACTGCCTGACCGGCCTCATTTTGGAAAAAATACGGCCCGATGATGCCGCCAGCCCATAAACCGCACCAAACAGTCACTCTTTGTGGGTGCATTGGTTTTTCGACAATCACTCTTGGATTCTCATTCGCCCAAATGCGGTAATTCTGTTTATTGACGAATCCACTGAGGTGAAAATGTGCCTCATCACTGAAGATGATTTTCTTCGAAAATTGATCATCCACTGTTGCCATTTCTTGCCACCATTCTGCCCATTCACGACGTTTGGAATGGTCAAGAGGCTTTAGTTCTTGAGCCAATTGCACCTTGTAAGCGTGTAAATGCAAGTCTTTATGCATAATGTTCATCAACGACGAGCGTGAGAGGTGCAATTGTTGGGCACGACGACGAGTTGAGGTGGACGGCTCTTCAGCCACACTATCGCGAACAGCAGCAATATTTTCTGCAGTACGAGCTGTACGAGCATGCACTGGTGTTCTCACATCTTCTACAGACCCGGTTTGCTCGAATTTTTACACGATTTTTGCGATTGTACGCACATTTGGACGATCAAATTCACCAAAAAAATCACGAAGTGCACGATATGCATTTTGATTTGAACGCCCATTTTCATAATAAGTCTGGATAACTTTAACACGTTGTTGGATTGTTTATCTCTCCATGGTTCAAATTGAGTAAGTCTGAAATAGAGAAATGTCAAATAAAATTCGGAAAAAAACTTGGCGTTTAGGTGTGGTTCACATTCAACATCGGCCCTTACAAAAAAAAAGATTTTGTGGAATTTGTAATCCTTCTTATGGTGTTTTTTTATTTTTGTCGTCGCGGAACGTTTCGTAGATATTTGAAAAGTAGACCTAAATCTAGCAGTTGGTCATCGTGAAGCAGCAATCGAAATTGTATTTTAATAATTTACAAGTTAAAAAAAAAAAATAAGATTTAAAAAAAAATATTTTTACAAAAAAGGACATAAATAAAAAACTGTTATTCAAAATGGAAAATACATTTAACCTTCATAAGGTCTTCGGGTCAAATCTGACCCATTTTGAAATAAAAGTTAAAATTTTTCTAAGAGTGAGTGACTTATAGTTTTTTTTATATTTTATGACTTTTATTTAATTTTAAATGCCGAAAACCTCGTTAGGTTTTCAGAAAAAATTATTGGCGGAAAAAATATTTATAAAATTTTTTGCACTTAAGGTCTTCGGGTCATCTTTGACCTGAGGCAAAATTCTTGAATTTTCATTAGAAATTTTCAGTGGTCATTTATTTTTTTTTTCACCTCCTGTGACATAAGTTATTTTAAAGTTTATTAATAATGAAGGTGAATGCGTATTTGATATTGGTTGGACTAAAGTTGGTGACACAAAAATTTCGCATTTCAACTAATGAAAGCACAGACAGTTTGTGGGGTGTTGTGGAAGGAAAACCTGTTTTTAGAGCAATCATGCCGTTGAACAAATTCAAAAATCTTTCGAGAGTACTAAGATTTGACAACAAGGATACTCGCAGTGAACGCCAAATTTTGCGCCGATACGTGAGCTATGAAATCTATGGGCTTATTAGTTATGCCTGGAATATACAATCGTATACAAGCAAATAAATAGGAGCTAAGCCTGAAATAAACAAATGTTCTTGATTTGACAGTTGGCTTGAAATGTCACAGTATGACTGCAGATAAGTTTTTTACATCGTACTTATTGGGACAAAAATTGCTAGAGAATTAAATTACTTTAGTAAGAACTATATGTAAAACAATATTGAATTGCTGCCAGAGCTTTTGGCAACTAAAGGGTTTTATAAACATCAGCTAGACATGGCTAGAACGAAAACTGTTTTGCCAAACTTCGACAAATCAAACATCCAAAAACATTACCTAAAGACTTATTTTCGCGAAAAATTGCAAAAAAGTGCATGCAGTAGCTGAACAGGAACAGCATCCGTCATCTTCAACCAAAACCTAGGAAACATATGTTTACACACAGAAAACAAATTGGTTGGGAAGCGGTTGCAGTAATTAAATATTGATCAAGTAGCATGATTTATTATTGCAACTATTAAAAATGTATAGTTCTAACTGATTTTTAATAGTCTTGATTTTAAAAATGATGTTCCAACTGAAATATGATTCCTTCAATTCTTTTATTAGTTATGATAACTAATTTAATTAAGTTCTAAAAATTAGTACAAATGGCTAGAATCACAACCGAATTTAATATAGGGCAATACTGAATATTGGTCATTGCAATCAATAATTTGCTTTCGTCAATAAATTTTGTAATATAAATGATTATTCATTTGTTGCAGCTAATTATTGATTGTTGAAATAGATTCAATTCGAGTACAACAAATGAAAATATAATTATTCGGAATTCACAACCAAAAAATAGTTAAAAGCCCCAATTTCTTACTAAATTTTCTGTCAAAACATTTGATAGATAAAATTATTTTATTTTATTTTATTTAAAATAATATTACCCTTATATAAATATAAGACTAATATGTATACAAAAGTATAGCACTAGCTACTTGGGCTATCGGCTACGAGATAAAATTAATTTTTAATATTATATTTAAAAAATATATTTGCGGTCAAAAATGGAAAGTTGTCGTTTTCCTTTCTAAACATGTTGCAACAATAAATGGCAAAGTTGTTCCATTTCTTACCCGCAGTTATAACTGAGTGTGAGATAATACCCTTTTTTGCATCTGCGTAAAGTACTTTTTTATGCAAGCAAGTATTTGTTTTCCTTGTGTTTGCGGACAATTTGCGTTATATTTTGATTTTTGTTATATTCGGGCATGTTCTACAAATCGAAATGAAGTGAAATTGAAATAGAACGAGATTTTGATTGCAATTATTGACAAAATTACTGGAGTTTTTCCTGTTTTTAAGAGCTGCTCTTGTAAATATAATTGGTACTCAAAGTATGAAGTAGATAAAAAGGAATATTTTTGTGAACTTTCTTTACAGGCTCGTTTTCAAAATTTGTTCGGTTTTAATTCCACTTCATTTCGATTTACAGAACATACCCGATTGTGATGGATATAAAAACTTTTTGTTTTTCGTTTGTTTTACTTTTATTATATTTTTTTGTCGCAAAATTTTTAACAACAGCTGACATTAATTATTGAAAATCAGTGTTGTTAACGCTTATTGGAATTATAAGAAAATTTGATGTTGAAAATTGCTACAAGCGTGGTGAATATCGCTTTTAGTACAAACTTTGCATTCAATATCTAACACGCTAAATACACATTAGTGTTGAGTGTAAAACGTAGCAATTATTTTGTTCCATTGTAATATAGAAAAATGTATCACTTTGTAAGGGTTCGTGTAACCTAATAAATATATTACACAACTATAATGCATCATTATTTTTTAGAAAAGAAAACACCATTAATAAATAGGGGTAAGTAATTTACGTATTCTTATAGGTATGACCATATACACGTGTATACATATAGATGTATGAATGTATGTATTATTTTTTATACCCTGCAAATTATATTGGACTTCTTGATCCATTTTGATCCTGGACTGGTCCAATGTAGTGCAAGTATGGACCATGTCATTATTAAAAAGAGTTTGCAGTGAAACGACATGTCTTTGTTTTTTAACGACATGCTTTCGTTTTGGAACGAATTCAAAGCTAATCCTCTGGAGTATACCATGGAGTAGTTTTAAGACTTCCCATTTGTAATGCAAGCTGGGTAATATGGTCCTGCCCTAGGACATCGTACTGTAAAATAACCAATTTTTTTCCTTCATTAAGATTACCTTTGGACAAGTCCTTGCCCCTTAAAGGCTACATTTGACCGGTTAAAAAAAATATATTGATAACGACAATCAAATCTCTTGTTATGAACACCAATTATGTGTTAATTCAGTTGCACCTATCATTTATTCGGGTATAAGCACAATTTTGTTTCTAATTATCATACTAACAACTAACAATATCTGTTGTTATGACTGATAGTGTACTAAAATTCAAATGTTGCTATCAAACCTATTATGCTAAGCAACGAAATTTTCAGTAATTGGAACCGAATTGTGTGATAGTACATGCAACCGACGAAATTCGATTGGCGCCAAATTCGGTTGTGATCACGAATCTGTTTTCTCTGTGTACCAGTCAAAAATACGTAAAAAAAATTGTTGCAAATTTTGTCACAAAACAGATACTACCACTTTATGTTAAATCTGCTTTTGTATTCGCAATAAATGTTAACCATAAATATAGCATACATATACTGAATATGCAGAAAATATATTGAATCTAGAAATAAAATATCAACTTTTAAAACCTACTTAATTGAAAAAAGTGAGTTTTTATACCAAATATTCTATTTGGGTCAAATTTGAACCGAAGACCGGTAAGGTCAGCAAATTTGAAGACCATATTAAGGTTAATCAAAAAAAAAAAAAACAAAAAAATTTTAAGACTTTAGTTTTTTTTTTTAAAGAAAACCTTTTCATCCTGCCTCTTTCTTAATAGAAATTTCCCCACATTTTATACTGTTGCTACTGTAGTTGTTGTTTTTATTGCTCTTACATTTTTGTAAATATCAATCTATCGATACCGTTGTGACCGCATTCTGAGTCGTACACATACAAATTGTTGTTAAAGGATATTGCGGTTCAAACCAATCGAGCAAAACTAAACTTGATTATTTTGTGTGGTCATACATACAAAATACGAACAGTTGTGAATGTGTGTGTGTGTGTGTTTATGTAGATACAAACATATGTGAACGTGGTATAAGTGTGTTTTTAAATATATAGTTACGTTAGAATATCTTTCGAATAAGCAAATGTTTATATAGTTTTGCTTTAAACTATTAGTTAGAATATTGCAGATTGCATTTATTTATAGGCTCTAAGGAGTAAGTAAAAGTATATTAATGGAACTTTAAAAAGCAAATGGGGTAAGCGACTTTTTGTTAGTAAAAATTGAACTTTAAGGGCCAGTTTTACCAACTTTATTTAAATTTCAATTCATATTTAAATAAAGATTTTTATTTAATTTGGTTTTTGTTTTGATTTGAAAAACAAAAATTGGTATTTAAATACATGTAGTGAAAAGGAACTAAAAGTAAAAAAGCAAAACAAAGCTAAAAAAAATTAAGCCAATTTTAGAAACATTTACCAGAAGTTTTCTGTAAAATTTTATTATTGTCTCTAATGTAGCCTACAGTTTTATCTTTACGCTCACCATATTCTTAATGTAAAATTAACCAAAATTATAATATAAAATATATATAAAAAAGGATGTGTGTATGTATGTAACGCATGGACTCCAAAACGGCTGCTCCAATTTTGATGAAATTTTCAGGGAATCTTTAGAATATTCAGGCGGGTGACACTCTGAAGTCTGATTTTTGATTTTCGGTCTGCGGGCGGAGGGGCGTGGTAAAATCCAATTTACATATTGCACCACTAATGATATTTTCACATAAACATTAGAGCACTACTTACAATTCTTCTGAAAGAACCAATGCATTTTACATGAGATGTCCCAAAATGTCCCAAAATGAACGCATATTCCAGACGATTTTTTTGAATTTTACAGATACAAGTGGCTTTTTTCTGGGAACACTACGATATATCTCATGTTCATGTGGTGCTTAGCGAACAGTACTGCAGCTAACACTTGCTCCTAATGTTATTGCTCGTTCCTCTGCTATTTTTACTGTACTGCGCCAGGGATTAGCCTTTACTCTTCGTACTTTTGTCCTCTTCTACACGTCGGACAAAGTTTTAGGTCTGCTAGAGGGTGGAAGTTCTTTAACATTTTTCACATTTTTGTACTTACACAGAAAAAATTATTGCCGTATTATTTTCAAACAAACGCTTGTTTGAAAATTTTTTTGATTTCTACAAATTTTTTTACTGATTCAATCAATATTTTTATTTGATTTTTATTAAACCAACAAAAATGTGGACAACTATTCAAAAATTTAATAAACGCGCTATTGGTTTGAAGTTTTCATTATTTTTGTATGAAATATTTAACGCTCTTTAATGTTGTCGTCTTTTTGCATTTTTTTTATTGATTGTAAGCGACACTTCTTTATGATAAATATAAGAACTACAACAAAAAACACATGCATTCTATTTTTGGACGCTTTAAAAAAGTACAGCAATAAGAAAAATTATAAAATAGCGTGACGAGGTTTGTAGTAAAAAAAACAACAAAAGCAATAGCAGGTAAAAAAAACGTTTCATTTTTTTTTAAACAACAGAAAAAACACATTATAAGAAACAAAATAAATTTTTGGTTGGTTTCAAAGTTGGTAAAAAAAAAAACAAAATCCCGTATTCAATTTTTTCAAATAGTTTGCTTAAATACATCAAATACAAAAATAGAATGATGGCGGAAAACATATCGAGTCGGTCTGCCGCCGTTTTTGGTTACATTTCTTCTTCGTTAGCAAAGGAAAGGATAAAGCAACAGTGAGTGATAAAGAAAAACACTGTGAGTATAAATATGACTTCGTTCAAAAATTATTCCAACAAAAAATGTGTCTCAAAGCCAGCCGGGCCGCTCTGCCAACAGTGCTTGCTTGTGTGCGCGTCATTGCTTGTGCCAAAACTTTTTTGTTTGATTCAGCAAAAATATTTGTTTGAAATTTATATGAATTTCAGTAAACTTTTTGTTTGATTCTGTAAAATTATGTGTTTGAAAAAATCGGCGTTTTTTTTCAATAAACAAAATGCAAATAAATTGTTTGAATATGCGAATTTGTTTGTAGGACCGATTTTAGACAAAAAATTGTTTGATTCTACAAATTTTTTGTTTGAATTGGAAAAATAATATTTTCTGGTATACCTTATAATTTTTTTCACATAATTATGACATCTGCCAATAGTACTGCCAATTTCTCTCAAAGATTTGCCTTCAGATGCCAACTTTACCACTAAATTACGAGTTTCTACTGTAGTCTGCTTACCCATGTTAACTATTATTTACAAACTAAAGTTAACATGACTTTTAATTGATCAGTATAGATAGAAAAGATAATTAAACATCCGTCATATGATTTTAAGAAGAAAAAAAAAAAAAAAAAAACTAGGGGTCAAATTACCTTTGAGACGAAGGAACATGGAAATAATATGAGATTGTACACTTTTTTTTTGACGCGTAAAATAAGGCGTTTTCTGAGATTAATGTTAATTTGAACATGAAGAAGAAATAAATGACAAATTTTTTTTATTAAAATAAACAAGTACTGAATACACTTCAAAAACATAAAAACAGATTTTTTGTACTCTCTCTCTTTTAACATCTACGGACTTATAAATGTGGAACTGTTCGGTGTACACTTTCTTTTGACGCTGACTGTACATAACAAAATAAAAACGAAAAAACATTATTTTTTGGTAGTTTGTTTTTTGAATAACAAACATAAATCGCACTTGTTCAACAATACTGTATTAACTCAAAATTTTAAAATTTTCAGTAGAAGCAAATCAATCTTTAATTTAATATGAATGCCATAGGAAAAAACATTTTTAAACCAACCATTTCTTTACAAAAAAGTGGACAAAATAGCTCGATATTTTTACAGTGGGTAGATATGAATAATACCTATCGACTATTTCCAAAAAGTGAAAAACTAAAAATTTTGAGTTAATACAGTATTGTTGAATAGGTGCGAAATGTTAAAAAATAATATTATTTGTAAAATAACTATATTTTTATTCAAATTTAACAGAACGGAAAACGAATTTAATAACCCACAATCAGTTACTGTAATAATTTTATAAGTGTATATAATTTGGACGATTTTTTCTTTAAAATGATCGTCATGTTCCAGCTTAGATTAATACGAAAATAAAATTTTGCCCCGCGCACTTTAACGCCCACTTTTTTCGATTTACCTAAAATCAGAAAACGGCTCTATCGATTTGACAAATTTTTCTTTCTCATGCTCGTTTTAATCCATTTTAAGTTTTCATCGAAAGAAAAATTTACCACGCCTACTTTACCGCCTACTTTTTCTATTAAGCGCATAACTTGAGAACGGCTTGACCGATTTGGACGATTTTTTCTATAAAATCATCGCCATGGTGCAACTCAGGTTTTTTTTTTGCCCCGCCCACTTTAACGCCAACTTTTTTCGAATTACCTAAAATCAGAAAACGGCTCCATCGATTTGACTAATTTTTCTTTCAAATGTTCGTATCTTTTAGACGGATTTTATAAATCGAACGCAAACACTTCTCCTAATTTGGACAGGACAATGTCTGTCGGGTCAGCTAGTATAAAATAAATTAAAATTCAGTTGAAAACCGGTCTACTTATTTTTCATTTATTTTTAATGAAAAGTTCATTTGAATTTTACTGCCAAAAAATTGTGAACACAAGGGGTTAGAGTTTTAAGTGTTCACATTCTCTTGTAAACAAACTAACTTCATCTTTTCGTCTCTTAAATTTTGAGTGTGTGGCTTTCGTTTCATAGTTATTCATTTAACCGAATACAAACGAAACGAATACAAACTTATAATAAAGGTTTCATGAACATCATTATTAAGTTTCATGCAGATGTTTATTATTTATTTTAAAAATTACTGAACGGAATACTTCTTAAATAAACTACAGTCCATTATTGTAATAATATTTTGAGTGCAGTACAACCAATAACCAATAGTCAATACGGTCGTCACTGGTCTAGTCTTTAATCTAGTCTCTAATCTAGTCTCTATTTTTGTCTCTAGTCTAGTCTCTAGTCATATTTCTAGTCTAGTCTATTTCCAAGTCTAGTCTGTATTCTAGTTTCTAGTCTAAGCTTTAGTCTAATATCTAGTATACTCTCTAGTCTAGTCTCTAGTCATATTTCGAGTGCTATTTCTAGTCGAGTCTATTCCCCAATCTAGTCTCTAGTCTTGTTTCTAGTCTAGTCTCTAGTCTAGTTTCAATTCTAGTCTATATCCAAGTCTCTTGTCTAGTATTTAATATATTTTCTAGTGTAGTCTATTCACTTATCTAGTAGCCAGTCCAGTCTCTTATATAGTTTCCAGCCTAGTCTTTAGTCTATTCTATAGTCTCTTCTATTCTATGGTCTCTTGTCTAGTATTGTATCTTGTCTAGTCTCTTGTCTACTGTCTAGTCTAGTATCCAGTCTTATATTTTTTTTTTTTGCTAGTCTATAGTCAAGTCCCTAGTATAGTCTCTAGTCCAGTTTCTAGTCAAGACTTTAGCCAAGTCTATAGACTAGTCTTTAGTAACCTTAAGGTCCTAGTCTTTAGTCCTTGTCTCTGGTCTAGTCCCTGGTCAAGTCTCTAGTCAAGTCTAGTATCTAGTCAGGTCTCTACACACAGAGAATAAACATGGCTGAAGTATGGTTAAAAAAAAACATATTATGGTCCCTGCAGTGGCAACAAACAAATTTTTGTTTTTTTTTTAACAAAACTATTTTCGCGATTGATAATATTTTGTTTCTGTTTAACAATAAAGTGTTCACCTCCCTTGAAACTTCAAATATGGTTGAATTTAACAATATAATGGTTTTATAAAATAATGCTTAAACCATACACTTAAACATATTTTGGTATTATCGAGGCAACCATTTTATGGTTAAATTCATCCAACCAAAAGCTATAACCATAATCTAGTTACCTTCAAACATGTTGTGGTTAATATTTAATAACAATAATATGTTCGAAATTATAACATTTTAAAACATTGTATGTTTAATTTAAAATTTAAAATATGTTCAAAAGGCAACAACATTCTGGTCGTTTGCATTTAACAATAGTTGCTTGGTTTGCTTAAAATTCTCCTTCATTTTATTTTAATTATTGATTAAATAAAAAAATTTACGTAGAATAAACAAGTAGAACAGAAAAAATAGTAATGAAGGTCGTCGTGAAGGCTGAAATTTGAATCAGAAGCGATTTTTTATAAAAGTGGAACATAACAACTATCAGGAATAAAAAATTAAATAAAATTATAATTTGACATTTAACAAACAATTTGAAAAAATGAATGAAATAATTTATGATTAACATTGACCATATTATTGTAAATTCAGACCATAATATGGTAACTTTATGTTACTTTAATATCATGGTTAATTTTGAACATAATATGGTTAGTTTTGACCATTATTCTGGCTAATATTGACCCAAATTTGGTTAATTTTGACCATATTATGGTTGATTTCGGGAAAATTGTTGTTGATGTAAAAAATTCTTTGGTTATTTTTAAACATAATATGGTAACCTGCAAACAAAAACATTGGTAAAATTCAACCATATTATGTTGCTCGTAGGATATGGTTAGCTGCAACCATATTTTTTTCTATGTTTAGTCTTAAGTCGAGCATTTTGTTTATTCGCTACTCTAGTCATAAGCCTTTAGTGTAGTCTAATTTGTATTTAAGCCTTTTTTTTTTTGTTTAGTCTCTAGTGTGGCCTCTGCTTTATAGACTATCTATCAGGATTTTATTCTACTCAAGTTAAGTTTCTGGTTCAATATTTAGTATATCCAAATTGAGTTTAATCCATTGTCTAGGATAGATATAAAACGCAATGAGCCCTTTGACCCATTTGATCTTTTAAATACTATTGTTCTTTTTTTATCCTTTCTTCGACACAAGTTTTTTATATCCTTCACCACAGGTGGTGAAAAGGGTATATATAAGTATGTCATTCCGTTTGTAATTTCTATAATATTGATGTTGAAGTATATATATTCTGGGTCCTTATGAGGAGCGAAGTTGATTAAACGATGTCCGTCTGTCCGTTGAAATGGATTTTCCGAAGACCCCATATATGATAGGGGCCAGGTTATTATAAATTAATGTCGCATATGTTCCGGAATTGTTTGCTATTGAAATTCAGCAAGATCAGCCCACAAATGGCTGAGATATGAGTAAAAAACCACGACTGCCTTAAAGTTTTTCCTTTAAAGATGCAATTAGACGCGACATTACCATACCAACACCGTAACGACATAAACATACCATACACACAAATTCAATTTTGGTTTCTACGGTCATACAGGGGCTATGGTAATACAGTGTTGGTAATGTGGTTTTTTTGCTTTTTTTTATACCCTTCACTACAAGTGGTGGATTTTATTTGTTATGTGTTTAATTTTACGCATACACATACACATTAATGCATGTATACGATATGCCGCTCAAATAAAGAAACAAACTCATAGACTCAATATATTTTAATTTAACGCTTCTTCAGTAAAAGCATTCGAAGCCGAGTTGTTAAGTTCTCTCCTGAGAATGATGATATTGCCAGTACAAATCCCAAAAAGAATTTTTTTCATTTTTTTAATTTAATTTTTTTATGTTCTAAAAAACGATTTTAAGATAAACGGGCTTAGGTACACATGTAAATTTTTTGTTTTTTTTATATTCTTCGGCATGACGAAATGAAAAGTTGGCGTGGCTCAATTAATATTTATTGATACCTATCTAAAGAACGCTATTCATGTATATAACTTTTTGTTCTTATCTCATCATGGTGAAGGTTATATAAGATTCGGCATAGCCGAATATAGCACTCATACTTGTTTTTTTAATATGCATATCATATCACTCGTAAAACTGCTCTGAGTGGAGAAGCAGCTCGCGCTTTTTGTCATTATTTCTTAAGGGCAAACAGGCCGTTTTTGTTTGTCTGCTTTTGTTGCGTTTTGCGTTGTCACCCCGCATTGGTTAGTGTTTCGGCGTCGTATAACTGTTCCGAGTTACAGTTTTTGCGGTATCTGCATTAACTATATGCAATCGTTTTTAACCTCAATGGTTGATGTGTTGTCTGGTGGAGAACCAAATAAAAAACTCATGTGACTGGTGGAGGACCATATATAACTCAGACGTTTTACTGGTGGAGTACCAAGGAAATAACTCAGACGTTTTACTGTGGAGACAAGATATACTCTGGAGCTTATTCTGGAAGCTCTTCGCCTTCCTATACGAAGGTCTAGGTCGATCGAGGACTTGTGGATGAGGCTCCAACAAACCGTGTGATACCCTGGCAATATAACTCTAGATAGTTAGCCAAACATTTTTAGTGTTTAAGCAAAGTCAAAAAAAAAAAAAAAAAAAATATGCATATCAAATACATTTAAAAAAAAAGCTGTTTTCCTTTAAAGCAAAAATTTGCATAAATTACGAAACGAGTCTATAAAAATAAATGATTATTTTATTGTTCCTTTTCTTTGTTGTCACTACTTTTTCTTTAAAGCTTTTGAAATATTCAGGAAATATTTGTGGGCTTAGAAAAGGTAACAACGACCATTTTTACATTTAATTTTCTAAGCCTTTAATCTTAATTGCATGTTTTAATTTTGTAAGTCATAATTTATGTATCAATACTTATACAAGTGCCCCTTGTGTCTTTTGCATAACTAATTAAAATGGGTTTTAGTAAATTGAAAATTTTAAAATATTTAAATATTCTTACTGGAGAATTAATCAATTTATGCAAGGCAATTAAACAAAAAAAAAAAATTATTGATTCATAGAAAAGAAACCAAAATTTATTATTTCATTTAAAACAGATTTATTAACTGTCGGCAATTTCTTAAACAAAAGAATGGACGGGGTTTTCAGAAGTAAGGCCATAGTAAAAAAGCAAAATATATACCATGTGGCAATAACAAAATCAAAGCTTAGTCGCAGCCAATCAAAGTCTATTCCACATATCGATGGTCATACTTTGACACCTCGTCCTTGATTTTATTTAATAATCTTTCAGAGGCCAAATAAAAAACCTTAAAACTTTTTTCGGAATCACGGAAAAGATAATACAAAAACCCTAACAATGAGTACTAATTTCAGGGTCTTTAACATTCTTTTATTTCTGCGAAAACTGTTGGAATTTTCCCATAAGAAGTGCAGGGAGCTTAAAATCAACATGTTTACACGATGTTCCTATCTCATTGTTTTCCATTCTACATCTTCCAACTAATTAAGTTTAATCGCTAGAAAAGTGGTAATAAATTACATTCTTACTGTGGCATCGCTGATCAAATTTTATTTGTATTGAAAGCAGCGTTGCCATTTGGCTTAAATTTGTTTCGTACTTTTAAACAAAATAAATAAATCTCGATTGCTAAAATTCCTTAAATAAAACAAAATTTAAAATTTTTAGAGATGACAGTACCCTGCGGGAAATTTGTGTCAATTGGTCCCACAGACTGGTCCTGGGAGTTGTGAAAATAGAACAGGTACAAAAAAAAAAGAACTCATGACCAGTGAAAGGAGAACCAATCATGTAACTGGTTTATGGAGAACAAAAAGGTAGAAAAAGTAATAAATTACAGTACAGTCTTCACCGGTGGTGTGATACATTTTTTTTAGACTTCTTAAAATTTGGCTCTTGAATTTAATTCTAGGACTTGTTTCATTGAAATAATACTACATCGTATTGAAATAATTCTACATTTAAGTAGCTGTCACTAAACACGTCCATTGAAAATAGATTTGTGACTGGTCAAATGGTGTCAATTTACCCCCTCCAATGACAACCCCATGTAAACATGATAGGTCTTATTCATAGAAAGTGTTAAAACTAGAACCGGTCTCTACCACCGAAGACCTATCACGGGACTACTTTGGTGTCAGTTCGCTTCCCTCTAGGGTAAAAACTAAAATTGCGGCACATTAAATTTGTATTGCATTGCCAAATTTAGTAATGCACGTTGCTGAACTACATTTATAGCCACAAATTGCAAAATCAACTTTATAGATTTTTAGCGTTAGAGATTTAGTTTTAAAGAATTACGGAATACGGCTGCTGCTGGTCTACAGTTCGGTCTTTAGTCTGGAATAAATATTTAGACTGGTCCTTTGTTTGTTATCTAGGCTTGTTTCTAGATGTTTTATCTAATAGAAAGTCTATTCCATTTTATACTCTACTAGCTAAACCCGGTACGTTTTGCTTTTGCTTCCTCCATCGAAATAAAATTAGTAAAAAAAATTTCAAACAGATCTCGTGTACAGAAATTTTAAAAGTATTCGTAGGAGAGGTGCCATGCCTTCTTTTCCCATTGAATAAACTTCATGAAAGATGCTGTGCATTATTATCTAAGCTATTTGTACAAAATCAGAATACTTTTATTGTTACCGTGCTCCAAATATGTGGAAATCTTTATTGAAATTGTGTGAGAGGTGCCACACCCACCTAAAAAAAACATTATATTAGCCTAAGTTAACAATTTCAGGAAAAAAAGGTTCAGCAGTTAAGGAGCATAAAGTTGCTCCCTTTATTTATACATTATTTATTTCTCCCCCTGCACCTACGCCCTTAATTTGAAAGGTGTAGTTTACCATAAGAATGGGTCCTACAAAGCTTAAAGACTTTTGTCTTGAAATATTCGGTATTAAATATTTTAGTTCTATGCTCTTCCTCCGGCTACCCCGCCCATTTTTATTTTAAAATTTACCATAATAGTGGACTTTACCACGTTTGAAGACTCTAGCTATAATAGTTCTTCAGTTATGCGATATTTAATATATGCATCCTATGGGGGTATTGCTCACCCTGTGCCTGCCCCCTTTATTTTTTATTTTCAAGGTGTAGTTAACTATAAAAGTGACTCCTACCAAGTTGGAAAATTCTCTTTATAACAGTTCTTAAGATATGCTATATTTAACATTGGCGTCCTATGGAGTTACCACTTCTCGTGCTGATATTTTAAAGTATGTATCTAATTTTCGGTGCTTAGAAGCTCGTACTGCAAAAAGTTAAAGAAAATGTGTGCAGCGGCTCTTAAGATATGCGATTCCTTATATTGGCATCCTTTAGAGGGTACCACTTTCCCTGCCGCTTTCGAAAAAATAACTAGTCTTTGTTATTTTCGGGGCTCAAGTGATGTTACTGCAAAAATTTCAGGAAAAAGCAGTTCGTTAGCTTAGGAGGCTATAAGCTAACAAACAAACAGACAAACATTTTTGATTTTAATATGCATATATGTATACAGATAAATCAATTGACGTTTATTATTAACACGGCGGTAAAAATAGTAAGTAAAGAAGCCGAATAGAAGGCCTTATTTGGCAAACACAAACACTTTTCGCCGCATTTCATACTAATTTATTTTTTACACAGGTTCTCATTTGGAGCAATCTCTTTGAAAGTCCCTTCTTCTCTCAGGAATTCTAAAAGGCTTTCAGATAAGGAAAATTTTTAAAAGGGAATATAAGGAATATTTCGGTCGACTTCAAAGATTTGTGTTTACTAAAACTACGTAAACGTGCTAAAATTCTTTTAAAAGAAAACAGAAAATTTCTCAGAATTTATATTGGGTGACTTTTTAGCTATTATCTTTTTGGCAACACTGGTTTAAACAGCTGACGCACGTTTCGTGTTTTGTTTCACTGTCAAACATTTTCACTTCGGTTTATAATTTAACCATGAATCGTCTTACAAACGAACAACGCTGGCAAATTATTGAATTTTATTACCAAAATGCGTGCTCTATTAAGAAAGTTCATCGTCGCTGAAGACATGAAGCGCGCGTCTTCAGCGACGAAGCTAATTTTTAGCTCAATATGCAGAATTGTCGATTTTGGAGTGAAGATCAGCCAGAAGCTTTGCAAGAACTACCAATGCATCCAGAAAAAGTCACAGTTTGGTACTTCTTCAAAGATGATGCGCATCGTAACGTAACTGTGAATGGTGAGCGCTACCGCGAGATGATATCCAACTTTTTTTTTGCCCAAAATGCAAGAGCTTGACTTGCATGACATGTGGTTTCAACAAGACGGTGCCACATGCCACACAGCATGCTTAACAATGCACTTATTGAGAGGCGAGTTCGATGAACATTTTATTTCACGTTCGGGACCGGTCAATTGGCCGCCTAGATCGTGCGATTTAACGCATTTAGACTATTTTTTGTGGGGCTATGTTAAAGCTCATGTCTATACAGACATGACCGCTTCAATTGATGCATTGGAAGACAACATTGAAGCATTTATTCATGAGATACCAGCCGAAATGTTGGAAAGAGTATGCCAAAATTGGACTAAGCGGATGGACCATTTGAGGCGCAGTCACGGTCAGCATTTGCATGAAATAATCTTCAAACATTAAATTATATGGACCGTACTATCGGTTCAAATAAAGATTTCATGCATTTTTCTGGATTTTTTGTGTTTTTTTTTAACTTTTCTATAGCTCTTAAAAAATCACCCGATATAATTTTGTACTAAATTTTAGCTTCTGTTTTTTGTGCGTTTTGTTTAAAAAGAAATGTAAAAAAACGTCATCTCCGTCGATTTATCAATAAACATAAAATTCTTTCACAGCTCACATGCAAAAAAACGGAGAAAATGTTCTTTTAATATTATCAAGTTCATCCGCAACGCAACGTTAGGCTTACGTGACAGCACCTTTTTATACATAAGCTTGGTAAACAAAACGGAGTAGCCAATCCGCAATCTATACTTTTACGTAAGAGTAACGATACCAAAGAAATAAAAAAAATTGAAGAACGTCTTTCCCTTCCAAAAAAAAAAAAAAGAGTAACGAAGGTCACTAAGAACAAAAATTAAGCTGAACTACTCCGTTTCTTAAAGAAGAGAGTGGCAAATGTTTATTGAATATTTTGGAAGGTCTTTCAAAATAAATGTAGACCCTCTTGAAGCCATATTTCTAAAGTATATCATATGAAATAAATCTTTTAGAAGAGAGTATAGAGGCCTTCCAATGGTCCTGCCACTGGGAAGTTTCTGCCTCAATCGATATTAAGGACTTTTTGCCTGTTTTAGGCCCCGATCTATTTCCTAAAGCTTGTCTATATTGTGATCTTTTATAATGTGTGTGCCTCAGTTTAACTTCTATTCTTAAATTTAATTATTATTAAATTTAATTATCAATTAAAATTTGATTGCTCCTTCTAATTTAACTAAGTAATTTTAAATATTTCTTTGATTTGATTCTTTCAAAAAAAAAGTATTCAATTTCTACTGATGTGAATATTGATTTTGTTTTAGATCTAAATTTACTTTCCCATCATTGTATCAGATTTATTATTTCATTATTTGTTTTGTTTAGTTATTTAATTAAATTAACAAAATATAGCAATATAAAGTACATGTTAATCTTTTATATATTGAATATTAGAAAACATAGAAATTTATTATGTATATTGGTTTTAATAAATTTTGTGTGTGTATATGTATGTGAATATATGGAATAAATTAAGGCTAAGAAAATGAAATCGATTAAGATGGAAAGGAACGAATAATAAAGCAGCTACAAATTAAAGTAAAATGGCTTAACTGAAGCAACCAATCGTAACTTTATTTACGACCTTTTTCTACATTTCATGTTTTTCTAAAGTTTTACAAGTTTTATGTCTTAAACTTTAAGAAATTATCAGGGGTGTGCGTGAAATCGAAAACGTAAAACGCGAGAATCTTTAACGTGGTTTTTTAAAAAGATTTCTGTAGTAAAAGAATATTATGATATAAACTATTTAAAACATGTCTCTACTAAACAGAATTTTCTAACAAAAATAATACAAATTAGGAAAGAAGTGTATTAAAAACAACTTGCAAATTCTTGCGTTTTCCGTTTTCGCTTTCCAGCACACCCCTGTATATTTTTGAGTTAAATACGCTTTTTCTAAATTAAAGTAATGCTATCACCTATTATTTTCTCTAATTCTTAAACAAGTCATCAATCTAGTCTCTAATGTAATTAACAGTATTGTTTGTAGTCTAGGCAGAAGTCTAGCTTTTATTGTTGTCTCTAGTTAGCGGTCTAGAACTTTGTCTATTATATAGCACAGCCTCACGTCTGGTCCCTCTTTGGGTCTGTATTTTAGTCTCTAGCCTTGTCTCTTGTAAAGTCTTGAGACCGCTCTCTAGTCTAGCTTTGACTCTAGTTTTTAGTCTAGGCACTATTCCTATCTCTAATTCAAGTTTAACATCTATTTTCTAGCCAAGTCCCAATTTAAGTCTCTATTATTGTATCAGGGAAACCAGAAATATGCTCTCAAAAACACGTTTTATGCGCATTAAATATGCAGGAAAAACTGGAAAATATGCCCTGAAAAATGTTAAAAATATGCCCTTAAAATTACTCATTTGAAGACACAATATTCAACAATTTAATAACAAAATTTACAAAAAAAAAAAACCTAAAAAAGGTTAAAATTCATATAAGAGATATATTCGCGCCGAATATATCTAGATATTAACATCCATATGGGTTTTTGTCTTAAAGGATTTTAGGTACGGTCGCTAAATTGTTAAAAAATGTTAACATTTAAAAGGAAGTTAAAGTTATTACAGGATGGGAGCTTTGAGCAAATGTGAACCGATTCGAAAACAGTTTTATTTGAAGTAAAATATTTTTGGCACGAATTTAATTTAAATACCATCGTAATTAGATAGCTTGCGGACACAAATAGTATTATTTGGATGTGAAATTATAGGCCGATTTTCACCATTTGCATAGACTTCGTGCATATTTGATCAAATTGTCTACAAAATTGTAATTTGTACTCTGCGCACAAGGCTAACATGGACATTGTTAGACCACTTTAAAAAGTGATTCTGAGTCGATCGGAATACTTAAAGATTGGTATAGATACAAATCGCATAACATTTATGTTTAATGACAACTTTGTCTTACAATTTTAGAGTAAAAATTAAATGTAGATGTCGAAATTGAAGTAACTGTTTTTTTTAAAAAAATAAATAAAATTTTATTTACTGCTAAAGCTATTTATTGTAGGCATCTAAAAAGATTGAATATGTATCAAAATATGCATAAAAAAGGCAAAATATGCGCTATAAACCTAAAAAATACGGCAAAAAGGCTATATTAACTAAAATATGCCAAAAAAGGCTGCAAACGGTAAAATATGCAAAAAAAGTATGCACTAACAAATCGATGCCAAAATTCATAAAAAGCTCTAAAACGGATAAATATATTGGCATTTCCAAAGAAATGTCTACTTTATGTCACGTAATGTCACCAACCATTTTTAATTGTTTCTCACAGAATAATGAAAATATTAGCTACTTTTTTGCATTTGGGTGTAGAGCGCAACACGGTTTTCATTTAGTGAAAGAGAGGAAAAATTTTAACAACGTGGTTCTAAAATACGAGAATAATTGCTAGGTGACGTGACGTGACAAAAAGAGAGCTTTTCCGTGAAAGTGCCCATATTGTTTCTGGCTCCATTAGTCGCACAAGGAAAAACATGCAATTGCATATTTCTGGTTTCCCTGTATATTATATTTAAGCTTCTAGTAAAGTCTGTAGTTTTATCTGTACAGTCACAATATTCTGTACGTTAAATTAACTGAAATTGTAATATAAAATAAATGAAAATTCAATTAAAAACCGGTCTACTCATTTTTCATTTATTTTTAACAAAAAGATCATTTAATTTTTACTGTCAAAAATTTAACACCATATTCCGTAAAAACAATTAAATATTCAGTTATTTTTTAAAATTTTACTGTCAAAAAATTGACCCCATATTCAGTAAAAAAACAATTAAATATTCAGTTATTTTATTAAATTCAGTAATTTTCGTTTACTACACAAAAGAGCCGAATTTCTAAAAAATACCAGATATACACCTGTCCGCTTGTTTTTCTAATAAGCGAGAGAGGGAGAATATTATTATTTACTTACCCTGGTACACACGTTTGTTTAACTTTTGTTGTACTGACCACGTTGTTTACAAAAGAACTCTCAATTATAAGACACCAGCAGCATGACCGATATGGCTTCGCAATTATTTTACTTTTAAAATTTGATGTATTTAACTAAATTATATTAACAAATAGAAAATGGGTATTGCTTACACAAAACAAGCAATTCATTTATAATAGAGAAGTAAAAATAATTTTTTATAGTAAAATTATAAAAAATAACTGAATATTTAATTGTTTTTACTGAATATGTTGTTGAATTTTTGACAGTAAAATTTTATAAAATAACTGCATATTTATTTGTTTTTACGGAATATGTAGTTAATTTTGTGACAATTAATCTAAAAAAGATAACTGAATATTCAATTGTTTTTACGGAATTCGCGGTTGAATTTTTGACAGTAAAAATTAAATGAACTTTTCGTTGCTTTAAATTACATTTTTATTTAATTTAACATAAAGAAGAATTTAACTCAATCAACGGACAATATTAACTGCAACTGAAAATTCGTATTAATATGCACTTAGTTTTTTGAATAACTGTTAGAATCAGTTAAAAATAAATTTGCTTGGAATTTTAAATGTTTATTTATTTAAAAATGACTGAACGGAATATTTCTTAAATAAACTACAGTCCGTTACTGTAATAATATTGTGAGTGTAGTAAAGTTCCAACTAAAGTCCCTATTTAAGTCTCTAGTATTTTCGCTATTTCACTACTTAGATGTTAGGCTAGAAGAGACTAGCCTCCTTGAGTCAAACCTCTTGATAAGCCTCTAGTCCAGTTTCCTCTTATAGAATCTCTAGACTTGTATCTAGTTAACTCTCTTATATAGTCACAAGTGTACTCTCTTGTCTATTCCCTAGTCTTTTAAATAGTATGGTCTTTTATGCTAACTTTGAACCAGACTCTAGCCTAAAATCTTATTTGCCATCTAGTCTACTTTATAATTATGTCTCTTGCCTTTTCTGTGGTCTGTTGATCTCCCGTCTTGCCTCATAACTATTCTTAAATAAACTCTCTAGTCTAGCCTTAATGTCCGTCATTTCTACAAAAAGAAAGCAGGTCGTGTTCGTACCTAACAGTTATCTTTAAATACTTCAACGTTTATTTGACCTACGTGTTTTTACCTTCAGTTTTCCTTTAAAATATGGCAGTTTTTACACCATAGATTTCTATGCACAGCTAAATTCTTTTTGTAAAAATCACGGGCATTAGTCTACTTTCTAGTCAAGCCTTTAGTAGAATTTCTAGTCAAGGTGCATTTCGAATTTTTTCTCCTTATCATTCTATAGTCTAGTCTCTACTAAAGTCTCTAATATATTGTTACGAAATTAAATTTATCTAAGATTTATTTATAGTTTAAGTTATAAGTAGGGATGCGGATGTCGATCAATTATGTTTCCGAATCATTATATTTGCGTTAAAATGGCATCGATGTATCGTAATAGTTTACATAGTTTCCTATATGCAGGCTTTCAAGGTCCTTAATTTGTTTTTGCATATTGTTGCATATTTATGGTATAAACCAGTGTTCGAAAATAAACACTAAATATCGTTTTTTAATGTTCGGTTCGGTAGATTTGTGGAAAACACAAACGCTAATAGTGTTTGTGTAGAAAATCATTAAAAAAATAACGTTACCCTGTTAGTCATCTTTCGAACACAAAAATATTACTGTTTTTATCAAACACAACAAAAGATGTGAACATTTAATTCCGTTCGGTTTTTTTTTGAAAATCCACAAACTTCAATGTGTTCGGTTCGGCTTGTTAATGTTCGTCCCTTTTGGCTGGTAAAAAAAAGATTATTACAAAAACAAATACACACACGAAAAAAACATTAAAATATAATGTTTGTCTACAGTATCACTACAATTGTTCTGTTTTTTAACGAAGAACCGAACATTATATAATGTTCGATTCTTTCTTGAAAATAGTTACGAACGGTATTAAGGGTTGTGTATGTCTACACAATCACTAAAAAAATAGATATCCTTCCTGGGTGTGTGAGCCGAACGTAAAATAATGTACTGTTTATTTTCGAACACTGGTATAAACACAACTGGGATGGACTACGAACTTCGCATAGTACGACGAATTCGTCGGCAACAATTCGTTGCATAAATTCGTCATATGAGACACAATAAGTGCGTAAAGTCCAGGTATATATTCACATTATATAATATATTAATGTGAATTTCTGCCATTCAATATACATTGTTTTAGAGACTTTTAATTAATTTTGTGGCTTGTTTAAAATATTAAAAATTTTGGCAATTGTTTTTGTTATTTTTCGACATTTTGGTTTTGTCACCTATTTAGCGATTTCAAATAATTTTTAGTGTTTGTTTGAGAGTTTGCAAATTTTAGCCACGTTCGCAAATAATTTGTCTCTGTGATTCTTTGCAGCTTTCACGATTTATAATAAGTAGCAGACTTTCCTATCATGCCGCTGTTAGCAAATTTTTTCCCACATTTTGTTTTTTTTCACCAATTTGCGATTTCAAATAAATTTTAGTGTTTGTTTGAGAGTCTGAAAACTTTTGCGAATTTTAGACAAGTTCGCAATAGAAGCGATTTGTCCCTGTGATTCTTTACAGCTTTCACGATTTTTAGCAAATATTAGACTTTAAAAACATGCTGCACTGTCTCTTTCCCAATTTATTCGTCGTTCGTCTGCGTAAGAAATAGAAATAAACCTACCGCAGAGTTCGTTACGCACGACGAATTACGTTCTTTGCAATGATTCTGTGTACTTTCATATACACCAATGTGTTATATCTCTAATGACGAATATTCGTTGCGAATAATTCGTCGTTCGTCCCAGTTGTGTTTCTAGCATTAGGTTTAATATGCATATAAAGTTACAAAATGTGAAAAAAATATTACTAAAATAGAAATGCCTTTTGTGAATTGAAAAAATATTAAAATCTATTTTAAGTTGCATTGTAATACAAAGGTTATTTGCACTTTATAAGTAAATATAAATTACAAATTAAGAAAACGAAAGAAGAAATATAATTCTTTTACATATTTAAACTTAACGAGAAACTTGAGTAAAAAGTTTTTATTTATTCAAAACCTTTTTCATAAAAAAATATTTTTATTAAACCCCACAAATCTACATATCGTTAGTTTAATATAGAAAAGCCCTAACTAACATTTCCTTACTTTACAGGAAAAAACTTAATAAAAATTATAGTCTTGTAGTCGCGATTTTTTTTAAACGCAGTTTTTTTTTAAACTCTCTAAACAATTTAATAAAAAACTGCATTTAAAAAAAATCGAAACTACGATACACCAATTTTTATTAAGTCTTTTCCTTCTCCTGTAAAGTAAGGAAAATGTTAGTTAGGGCTTTTCTATATTAAAGTAACGATATATAAAACAGGATGTGTGTATGTAACGTATGGACTCCAAAACGGTTGGGCCGATTTTGATGAAATTTTCAGGGAATCTTCAGATTATTCAGGCCGGTGACACTGTGAAGCCTGATTTTTAATTTTCAGTCTGCGGGCGCCACCAATGACATCTATATAATTTGAACTATTTTTTCTTTAAATTGATCGCCATGGTCCAACTTAGATTTATACGAAAATAAAATTTTGCCACGCCAACTTTTACGCTTCGAATTAACTAAAATCAGAAAACAGCTCCATCGATTTGACAAATTTTTCTTTCAAATGTTCGTATTAATCCATTTTAAGTTTTCATCGAAAGAAAAATTTACCACGCCTGCTTTTACGCCCACTTTTTCTATTAAGCGCATAACTTGAGAACGGCTTGACCGATTTGGACGATTTTTTTTTATTTATGTTTATTTTATTTATACGAATAGAAAATTTTGCCCCGCCCACTTTTTTTGAATTAATTAAAATCAAAAAACGGCTCCATCGATTTGACTAATTTTTCTTTTAAATGTTCGTATTAATCCATTTTAAGTTTTCATCGATAGAAAAATGTACCACGCCTACTTTTACGCCCACTTTTTCCATTAAGCGCATAACTTGAGAACGGCTTGATCGATTTGGACGATTTTTATACCCTTCACCTCAGGTGGAAAGGGTATATATAAGTTTGTCATTCCGTTTGTAATTTTTACAATATTGATCTAAGACCCTATAAAGTATATATATTCTGGGTCCCTATGAGGAGAGAACTTGATTTAACCATGTCCGTCTGTCCGTTGAACTGGATTTTCCGAAGACCCCATATATGATGGGGGCGAGGTTTTTATACTTTTATGTCACATATGGTCCGGAATTGTTTGCTATTGAAATTCAGAAAGATCGGTCCACAAATGGCTGAGATATGAGCAAAAAAACATGACTACCTCTAATTTTTTCCAAAAACCCCTTGTTGTTGTGGTATTTTTATTACTTTTTTCTGTATATCTTGAGAACGGCAATATGCATTTTTTGTAAATAGTTTCTATTTACATTCATATGTGTATCTAAAATATTATAAAAGCGGTCATTTCTTCCACTTCTTAATTTGTCATTGGCCATAAAAAAAATGGTGCTTTTACTTCTGATTCATTAAATGTAAACAGTCGCTGTCAAAGCAACTTAAAAAGCGTAAATTTGTTCACAAATTTTCGTTCTTTGTTAGACAGTTTTTGATTCGATTGCAGTTTTTTAAACCCTGGCGGGAATATCTCTTGTTTGTAAATTTTGTTTTAATTAATAATTGTTATTATAACTCTTTCAAATATCAAATTCATTGATATGTTTTGGGAATCATTGTACAATATTATGTCGAATATAAACAAACTCGCATTTTGGAACGTGCATTCCATGGGGAAGAAGTCAAAGTTTTTTTTTAAATAAATGAAAAATATTGCCAACTTTTTATCTAAAAAACATTATTATTTATATACTGACAAGTTATAAAGAGTTAAATTTCTTTAATTCACAACCATTTTCTTACAGCTAATTTCATTAATTCTAAAATTATGGATAAAATTTATCAATTTATTTTTGAAAAATTATTAGTATTGTGGTTATTTTATTGAACTATTTATGGTTTTTAATCCAAATTTTTAATATTTTTAATTAGGCTTAAGTTCATTAAATTTAATTTTCATTAAATTATTTTTATGAAGAGAGGAATTTTACAACATGAAAATCAATTAAAATTTACTGATAATTTTTCATTCTTGACTCAATCTGGGCTCGAACCCAGGTGTTTACGGATAGGTTACCCTGACATGTTTCGATTGCAACCACTCAATCTCCTCAGAGGGCTTGCCGTTTAACACTCGCAGCCATCGACGACTGCTGACGTCATTAGTCAAACATCAATCCTTAAACCAAATTGTATTCAACCTTTGGTAGATCGAAATTTGCTTTAAATGATTATCTATTTTAATTTATTTTAACATGTTGTTCCTTTACTTCTGTTTTTTCGTACCTTTGTCAAGAATTCTTCTAGCGTATATCCAAATATTTAACCCATTTTGTACCAGCGGCCGAGATGTCGACTACAAACGTTTTCCATTTTTCATAGAATAACTTAAAATATTAGGTAGTGTAATTAAATTAATTTTTTTTATTAATAATTTAGTTTGGCTTGTTGGCTTTCCGATCAGAACTTTTTTTACCCAACCCCCCCCCCCCCCCCTTTAACCCTTTTGGTCCTATTGGGATAATACATCCCAGACAATGTTTAAATGATCCGATTTGTTCTTTAAAGTAAAAAAATCACGTTTGCAATTGTCCCAGTCGAACTTTTTGTGTTAGTTTATCAAAGAAGTAACGGTTGCAAATTTTGAGCACATTTTTATAAGATTTGTAAATATTTTCGATACTAGTGGGATATATTGTCCCAATTGTATTAAAAAACCGGTTGGGACAATAGTTCGAAAAATCCGATTGGGACAATATCTCAGAGAATATCTCAGAATTATGAAAGGGCTTACGGAAAAAGTAATAATGCAAAACATAATAAATTTTTAAGCTTTTTCAATATTTGTAAACAAATTTTTCATTTACATTGTTGTTTCTCAAACAAAAAGGGTTAAGGCCCCCTGTGGGGAGCAAAAAAATAGACTAAAAATAGGACATTGTTAAACCAATTGTTACGACTGATATAAAATAGAATAATAATAAAAAAAAATTATTACTTTAAAAAGCCAACAATTCAAATGAATTTTAGCGTAAAAATTGAAATTGACTTGCTACTCCTGCTGGCCGCCAGACTGCCTTGAAAATAGCTGGTCGAGGTGTCGACCACTGGGATAATGAGTGCACAAAATTTTGTATTCTTATCTGTTATTATACCCTTCACCGAAGGTAAAAGGGTATACTTATATAACTTTGTCATTCCGTTTGTAATTTCTACAATATTGATCCTACACCCTATAAAGTATATATATTCTGGGTCCTTATAAAAAGCGAAGCTCAAATCCGATTGACCGTCTGTCCGTCCGTCCATCTGTCTTGTGAAATGGGATTTCCGAAGCCCCCAGAAGTTATGGGGGCTTAGTTCGTATATGCATCTTTCAGATATTCTTATTATAATTTTGCTATTAAAATTCAGCCAGATCGGTCCAAAAATGACTGAGATATGAGCAAAAAACCACGACTACCTCTAATTTTAGGTACACACATTTAGGTTATCAATATACATCATCCCACAAAATGTTGGCGGGATTGGAGAAGTGGGCGTGGTATCTCCCGTAGAAAAAATACCAAAAATTTTATAAAAACCTGAATTTTTTGGACTGCCATATGACCTACGGTTATACATTACACATCAAAAGATCTGAAATCTTTAGTAGAAAATATTTTCTGAAAAATTCGGAAAGATCGGTTCAGATACCCATTTTCAGGAACCATAGATCTTCCCGAGTTCAAGCTTTATAACTCAAGTAAATGGTTAATTTCTTTCTAAATACGACGGTATTTAAATCTGGCAAATCGGTTTAAAAATGGCTAAGTTATAATCAAAATACTGAAATCCCAAAAATTATTTTTTGTTTATACCCTTCACCAAAGGTAAAAGGGTATATATAACTTTGTCATTCCGTTTGTAATTTCTACAATATTGATCCTACACCCTATAAAGTATATATATTCTGGGTCCTTATGAAAAATCTAGTCCGCTTTGTTATCTTCTCTCTTATCAAGGCTTGGTTCTTATCTAGTTTCTGCTCCAGTCATGCCTTTAGTCTAATATTTAGTCAAATCTCTATTTTAATTTCGGTTCTTGTCTCTTTTAGTATCTTGTCTAGTCGCTCTAGTATATCAGCTAAGCAAGTCTCTAGTGGAGTCTCTCGCCTGGTCGCTTGCCTTGGATCTTAACTAGTATCTGGTTTAGTCTTGTCGCTAGTCTAGTCTAATTTTAAGTTAAATCTTTATTTTAGTCTCTGGTTTTTTCTCCTTTTGTGTCTTGTCTAGTCTCTAGTATGTAATCTAAGCAAGACTTTGTTTGGTATAGTCTCTGATCTTGTAATATCTTTGATATAGATTCTAGACTAATATCTTGTCCTCCAGTAATCTCTATGTTAATGTTTCTTATCGTTTCTATAGTCTATTGGTCTCTAGGCTTGGCTCTTATCTAGTATCTGGTCTAGTCTAGTCTTTAGTCAAATTTTTAATCAAATCTCTATATTAATCTCGGTTCTTTTCTCTTTTAGCCTCTAGTCTAGTTTCCTCTAGTCTAGTCGCTCTAGTATATCAGCTAAGCAAGTCTCTAGTAGAGTCTCTGGCCTGATCTCTAGTCTATTTTCTAGTATAGTCTCTAATACAATCTCCGATCTAGCTTTTAGTCTAATATCTTGTCAGTCAGTCTGGTCTTTATTTATGTCCCTTATTAGTTCTAAAGTCTGTTGATCACTAGTCTTAAGGCTTATCTGCATAGATATTCAAACTTAATATTAATTTTTGTTTTACTGCGAACAGAGACAGATTGATAACAACCTTTACATTACATATATGTAGATGGCTGTGTGTAAAAATAATAAAATTATAACCACAAAATTATCTACAAATTGTAGAGTATGTTCGTGTGCCTGTTCACTTGACATTGTACATAATTTAGTAGGTGTTTTTATATATTTTAGTATTGAATGGGGCATCAATGTGTCAATTAACACAAATACTAATGTATTTTATGAACCAACAGCAATACTTAATCCAACACAATAAAAACACATATGTGTGTGTGTGCATATTGCACACAGTCAGGCATATAAAACTACGAATAGCATAGTAAATATTAAAAGGACCGCAAGTGGCAGGCCTTTTAGAAGGCCTATACTCCTTTCTAAAAGATTCGCTTCGTATGATATCCTGCCTTCAGAAGGCCTTCTAAAATAATCAGTGTACATTCGCTACTCCCTTATCTAAGAAGGGAGAAAGGAAGCTGTTCAGTTTTATTTTTTTTTTCGTGAGCTTCCTTACTCCCTTCTTTGATCGAAGTTGATATTAACGGCAGTGTGGAAGGGCTTGCTCCCAATGACAACCTGTGTAAAATATACAAATATGGAATGCGGCGAGAAAGGCTTGTGAATGCTAAATAAGGCCTTCTATTAGGCCTCGTTACTCATTCTAGTTACCGCTGGGATGCTTAAAATGTACCCACACACACACACACACACATATGAAATAAACTATATATTAATGTAATTGTGTATGCGCAAATTTAACGAATAGGATATTGCTGGTATGATGTCATAAAATAAAACAAACTACAGATTTATTTATAGCAAATTTTTTATTTTTTTTATTTTTATGTACACATAATAGATTTATAAATGTCAAAACTATTGGTGAATAATAAATAAACTGCTAATGCAAATGGAATACTAAATAAAATATCTTTTACTAATTTGTGTTCAAAAGAAAAAAAAGTAAAAGTTCTTTGATTGTGGGAGAAATGGTAAAATATCTAGATATAAAATTCAAAATAAATTGTTTAATAAATAGCAAGAAACTTTTTAAAACTATGAATAAAATAAAATAGGAACAAATTGAAACAAGCGTCAAAATCAAATAAATCAAGTTTACTTTACATTGGTAAATAATGACAACTCTCCATAATGAACATACCCGGTTCTTTTTCTACCATGGAACTACCTAATGCTATGTTCGCACGGCATTTTGAATTACGTTGTTCGCTCTTTAAAATACGAATGCGAAATGCGCTGTCCACACGGCATTAGCAAAATTCAACAATTATTTTTCTTGCATTTATGAACATTTTTTTATACCCTCCACCACAATTAGTTGTGAAGAGGGTATATTAACTTTGACATTCCATGTGAAACTTTTTTATTATTCATCTCAGACCCCATAAAGTATATATCTTCTGGGTCCTTGAGTAATTCTAAGTCGATTTATCCATGTCCGTCTGTCTGTCCGTCTGTTGAAAACACGCTCACTTTCGAACAGCTCAAAAGAAATGACCAAACGTGGTGCCAAATTGCTTGTAGTTATCCTAAGCAGTTTGGGATTAAAATCCAGCAAAATCGCATCAGTAGGACCAGAGCTATGAATCAAAATGTGGAACCACCACCTAAATAAATTGATAATTTTGTTACAAAAAATAACATAAATGCTGGAACAAGGCACGGAATGAGATAAGGTTTAGCAAAAATTTGTTTTATTTGACTGGAAATCACGCTGTTACATTTCGTGAAGATCCGTCCATACTTTACCCTGAGCCCCATATAAACACTACTCCCGGAAAACAGTTTAGTACGCCTAAAACCGGTATAAATATCGCTATCGTAACAAAATTTGGTGCGTCACAGTTTTTTAGTATTAGAAATAACACTGTGAAATTTCGTGAAGATCGGTACATAATTTACCCTAGGCCCCATAGAAACCCTACTCCCGTAAAACAGTTTAGTAAACCTAAAACCATAATTAATAATGCTATCATAACAGAAATTGGTACGTCACAGTTTTAAAGGACTAGAAATGACGCTGTGAAATTTTGTGATGATCGGTCCATAATTTACCCTAGGCCCCATATAAACCCTACTACCGGAAAACAGTTTAGTCGCTTGAAACCATAATTAATAGCAAATCGTGAAAATTAAGAAAAAAAAAACAAGCAACGATTTAAAAAGTCTCATTATTTAAAAAATTTCTATTTTGTTTATTTATTTGATGTTTTAAATTTCGCAAAAATCAACTTTGTTACAATTTAATGCTTTCTTCTTATATAATTTTTTTTCACAGCCTTCTTAAAAAAATTAGTGATGATTACGATGATTATGGCATATGTAGGGATGCAAACGATGCATCGATGTTTAGAAAATATTGATAGATCGTTCATAAACATCGATATTAACATCGATGTTTTGATGGACGATAAATCGGCGATACATTGGCGTCAAAACTAAAAACCATCGACATCGTCCACACAGAAAAAAGTAAAAAACGGTTTTGATCACCAAAATAATTGAAAAATTGTTTAATTTTGCACCTATCACCAAAATGATTATACCAATTACTCGAACTTGCAAAAATTGCAAAACAAGGATTTTTTTCCAATTAAATAGTTTTTACATTTTAATTTTTTTTTTTTATTTTTATTTTGTTTTTCTTAACCTACTTACAACTACAATTAATGTTGAGAGAATTTCAACTAATTGTAGTGGGGAATGTAAGATGAGATAAACCCACTGTTGTTTATTGTTGATGTGTTTTGTTTAAGCTTTGATATTGTTACAAGTAGAACTGTTGCTATAATTCTTATACGTTTAACAGTTTTATTTGGTTTAATATCTTTAGTTTGTCTAAAACCTTTATGGATGAAGTTTCCTGATGATCTGGCCTAAGCAACAAGTGAAATGCATAGGAATAGCTTATCCCATCAACAATAAATTTCAAGTGTTTTTGTCAAGAATAAAAACTGGGAATTAAGAACGAATAACAAAATCTTTTGAAATTAAAATTTTGTATTCCCAAAAATTGAAATTACTTTTTGATAAACAGGCAAGTGCACGGCCTAAAAAACACTTAATTGACAACATCTTTTGTAAGTTGTTGTGTTGTTTTTATTTTGTTTTTCTTAACCTACTTACAACGGCTCCACGAAAAGCCCCCAATGAAATAACGCCCAGGAAATAGCCCCCAATGAAATAATCCCAAAAAAATAGGAAATAACACCCAAAAGCAGTGAATGAAATAACATCGAAAAATAAATGAAATAAACCCCAAAACGAAAACGAAACAACCCCCAATATTTTGATGTTATTTCATATGAAATAACACCAAATGATGAAAATGAAATAACCCCCAATGAAATTAACCCCATCAGCAACAAAAATGAAATTATGCCCAAAATTCATAAAAGAGTCAGTTTCACCAAGGATTTCATGAAGTCAATATGGACCAACAGCAAAGTCGCAAAATTATTGAAATGAATCGTATGGAGGCCCGCAGGCGTCTTCTTAATTTGGCCTTGGCACGGGGGGGGGGGGGGGTGTGCTTTTTAACCATGGGAGGTAAGGCCATAATGGCTTTATTGCTCAATTGAATGGGAGATAAAGCCGTTATGGTCTTATCGCCCAATCAGTGAGAGGTAAGGTCATATTTAAAATTTTGCGAAATGAGACATATAGCCATATTTTTTATCCAAATGAGAGACAAAGCCATACTTTTCCAGAATAGTGTTACCCATGGTGTCAACATTCTGTAAAAGGGAAAATCCTTAGTTATCATTGAAACAACGCTATGAAATAAGCCCCGAATTTTAAAAATTTGTTGGGTGTTATTTCATTGGAGATTATTTCATAATTTGAAAACCCCAAATGAAGAATGAAATAATTCCCAAAAAAAAAATTAAAAACGGCCCAAAAAAAATTGGGAGTTTTTTTATATGAAATAACACCCAAAAATTTATGAAAAAAAATTGGGGAATATTTCATTTCTCGTTTGGGCGTTATTTCATTGGGGGCTTTTCGTGGAGCCCTTACAACTACAATTAATGTTGAGAGAATTTCAACTAATTGTAGTGGGGAATGTAAGATGAGATAAACCCACTGTTGTTTATTGTTGATGTGTTTTTTTTTTTAAGCTTTGATATTGTTACAAGTAGAACTGTTGCTATAATTCTTATACGTTTAACAGTTTTATTTGGTTTAATATCTTTAGTTTTTCTAAAATCTTTATGGATGAAGTTTCCTGATGATCTGGCCTAAGCAACCAGTGAAATGCATAGGAATAGCTTATCCCATCAACAATAAATTTCAAGTGTTTTTGTCAAGAATAAAAACTGGGAATTAAGTACGAATAACAAAATCTTTTGAAATTAAAATTTTGTATTCCCAAAAATTTAAATTACTTTTTGATTACAAAAATAATTGAAAAAATTATTAATATTAAACAATATTTTAATTGAATGAATTAACAAATTAATTTAAAAAAAATCAATATTTTAATTGAATGAATTACTAACGTAATTGATTACAATACGGAGAATTAATTATTTTAATAATTGTATTGATTAAAACAGTGATTGAATTTTTGCATTAAATTGATTAAATTTTTAATTGAATCAATTAAACAGTGTATTTGAAATACAATCTTAATTCAATTACGGAAATCATTCAATCAAACAAATAGTTAATTGAATAAGTTTGTTAAATCAATTTAGTTGATGGTTAAATGAAGAAAAATAATAATATTTAAAATATATGTTTTATTTAAATATGGTTTAAAAATAACTTGTTTTATTTGTTTAATTGTAAAAGCTCATGCTTAATTGTACAAATTTGGAAGATTTTAGAATAACTCTGATTCTTCAGGGTATTCAAGATTGAAAACAAACAACTGTTTTTATTGTGTAATTTGGCTGTACTTTTTTCACCTATTCACTTTAAACGCACAACATGAAATGACGCCAAAAATAATTCAAGAATTACCAAACAAATAAAATAAACACCAAATTTCGATTGCGACCATAACCACCGTCAATGATGTGGTCATCTACAAGGCGATTTTTTATTTTACGCATAATATACATATGTATGTAGGCTCATTATTGACAATGTTTGTGGTCATAATTGTAATTCGTCTATAACAAATTTCAGTTAATTTTTTACGTGTTGATAGTTTTTTTAGCACGCGACGCTTACTGTTCTTTTTGATGACAAAAACATGTGTGTATGTAGGTACATGTAAGGGCAAAGACAATAAATTTATAAAGATGTTGGTTGCACTTGGAACATTTTTCGCAAACTGTAGATGAGAGAGGAAAGCAACAAGGAGAAATTAACAAAGTGTTCAATTCAAACAACCGAGTTGATTGATTCAATTAAACTTATAATTAAAATTAAGCTTAAAATCAAGTAAAATTTTAATTGAAAAAAAATATTCTTTTTTAATTCAATCAATTTAGAACGTAATCAAATTTATTTTAAAATTCAAAAATCACTATTAATTGAAAAAAGACTGCCAATAATTTTTTCTGTGCATTTATTATTTTCATTTATTTAAGCCCTTATTTTAAAAATATAAAAAGCGTATTTCAAAGCATAGCAGTACAAAGTAGGTACGTGCCGATGTATATGTGCATTTCATACCCTGCAAACAAATGGAAGATATCCCCTAAGGCAATACTTTAGCAATACCCCCAAATTTTCGTCTAAAAGAAAATAGTCATAGTAGTTTTTTATTTTCTTCCTTTTATAATTTTTGAGGAAATATCGCAATAAAGTCAGAAAAAAATTATATTATAAAAAATATTTATGTACGTCATAAATAAAAATATATGTAAAAATTAATAAAAATTTTTATCTAAGAAATTATTTCTTAAAATATTCTGGAAAAGGTAAATATTTAAATTAAATAAATCTGTTAAATATTAATCAGTTTCCTTTACGAAGTTAATATAGTTTCCTATATACAGGCTTTTAAGGTCATTATTCCTTTTCAACTTAATCAAGATCCTACTCAACCCTGAATGCATTTTTAAAGGAGTTGGATCTTTTTTTAAAAAATGTGGTGGAAACTACATACGTACATCTTTTTATTATATATTATATATTTATATTATTTTACTTTATTTTTATTTTTATTATAAATTTTATTATTTATAAGTTTGATTTATGTATATATTTAACAATTTAATTTTTAATAGAAAGCTGTACTTATTTGTATATAAATGAAAGTTTTTCAAAATGCAAAATCTTCTTTTAGTCATCCCAATAATATTTTGGCGATATCTTCCTATTTTCTTATAAGTGGTTATCTGGCGATATTGCTAGTTTATCATCTAGACGTATCGCTATCGTATTGCTTAGGAGTATTGCCATCGAGACACGTTTCTTTCCGAAGGAAGTATCTTCCGCAATACGAAATCGATTATTGCCGCAATAATATTTTTCATCCAGGATATACGTTTGGCAATACATAAGGTGTATTTCTGTGTTTTCTGGGTATTTACATATATGTAATATAAGGGTGAACGCCATGTATAATCTGAAGAAATGTTAAAACTATTTTGGAACTTGTGCAAGTGTGAAGGCCCAACTATAATATGCTTAAGTTGGCTTAAGCCACTGTATAATATACATGTAAAGGCCCAACCATAATGTGCTTAAGTTGGCATAAGCCAAAGTGCGAATGCATGTAAATTATATGAGGCAAACGATATTGAACTTAAGGAAACTTTCTACTAAGTTTAAAGAAACTGTCATTTGCTTAAGCAAGATGCGAATCTAACCGCTCATTCCGTGCGGAATCAAATGCTTTTATACTCACACCACAATAGTGGAGAATCTGGCTGGCTGGCTGTCCATGCCACCTTGTGCGCAAAGTACAGGTCGCAATTTTGGAGATAATTTGAGAAAATTTGGGACATAGATTCATATTGGCACAAGGACCAAGCCTATTGAAAATGATCCAAATCGTAGGATCACGAGGGAAGATAGGGGGAAATTTCTTCCTCTCAGAAACTATCAAACCGATTTTAATGAAATTTAAAACATACATAGAACCATATCTTTATGGACACAAAAGGGATGCAGTTAAAAAAAAAAAAAAAACCACGAGGGGAGATAGGGCCAATTTCTGCCTCTCAAACCAATTTTAATGAAATTCAAAACGCAGATAGATCCATATCTATATGGACACAAATGTTATACAGTTTTTGAAAAATAGGACGACAAGGGGAGGTAGGGGGCCATTTCTGCATCTCAAAAAATTTTAAACCGATTTTAATGCTTTTTATAAACATAGATAAATCGATATTTGTATGGACATATAAGCGTGATGTGTTTTTTAATACTGTGGTGTAGGGTGTAATATAGTAGGGCTTGACCGAATATACTTTCTTACTTGTTTTTTTTTTTTTTTTTTTTGGTTTCTTAAGTACTTTTGAGACACTTTTTGTTAATTTTTGACAGAAGGTTAAGCAAGGCTATGCATATTATGGTCGACCCTTAAATCATATGTGTCAAATCATGTTGTACTTAAGAAAACTTTTTGTTAAGTTTTATGAATCTGTCGTTTGCTTAAGCAAAGTGTGAAACTGATTGCACTTGCTGTACGGAATCAAATGTTTTTTTTTTTATTTTGTTTTTAAATGCATTTGACAGGTTTTTTGTTAATTTTTAATGGAAGCTTAAGCAAGCTTATGCATATCATAGCTAGGCCTTAAGATTTTCAGTAAGCAAAGAAGAATTTGAGTAGTCCGTAAGTATTACTGCAATTAAAACTAAAAATGTTTATAATATCTATGTTGAATCATCGATGAATCGTGTTTCTTACCGATGTTTTTTAGTATCGATGCTTATCGGGGAAACATCGACGTTTTGAAATATCGATGATTTTAGAAAGATGTTGCATCCCTAGGCATATGCCATTATTTTTTTTTTTTTTTTTTTTTATTTTAAATTTTATTATAAAATATAACAATATTACAATTTCACCTCAGCGCCAGATTGGCATTAGAGAGGCTTGTTGGCAAAATTTAAACAAAAGTATAACTACATATTAATAATAAATTTTAATTTACAAATTTAACATGTATTTCAACCATACCAATTATCGTTATATCAGAAGCTCATCAATATGTTGAGATAAAAAAATTTTTAAGTTAAATTTAAACTGCGATAGGCTGGAGTAGGGATGAAACGATACGAGTAAATACAAGTACATATTCGATACTTTTATATAAGTACCAAGTATTTTTGTAGTCGATACTTAGCAACCGAATACCAAGTAGTATCGGTAAAAAAATACTCGGTATCGGTCAAAAGTAATCGTTTCACTTTGGTATTGAAATAAATCTTAACTTTTTGATTATTTTCCAAAGCTGGAGCACCAGTAACGGTATCAAGAAACCGTTTGACCAGTAAACACCTATAAACCACATATCGTCTAGGTCCATTTCCTCAATATCTGGCTATACAAAGTTCGTTATCATGTCGCGATAGCGAACACCATCCACGGTAATTGCTTGGCCGACCTCATTTTCGAAGAAGTACGGCCCGATAACACTGCCAGCCGCAGAACTAAATGGGCGAGCATGCACATATGTTTTCCCATTACCTACAGACCCGGTTTGCTGAAATTTGCGCATAATTCTCCTGATTGTGAAAACATTTGGTCGGTTTTATGCTGACCATGCGATGTGCACGAAATGCATTTTGATTGAACGCCCATTTCCGAAAAAGGCTTTAACAATCTTAACGCGCTGCTCAATTGTGTATCTCTCAATGATAGAAGTTCTTAAATACTGAAACAAAGGAAGGTCAATTTAAGTTGCGCAAAAAACTTGACGTTAAGGTGATTCACAATTATCGTGGATTATGGTTTAACCACCCTTTATTTTATATTTATCAATTTAAAAATAAAATACATATTTACATTGAAAATAAATTCATAGTAACACTGTTCATTTCTGAAATAAAAGGTAAATAAAAAGTTGTTATCCTGAACGTTCTATAAAATTTTGTTTCCTAAGATAAAAAAGATTTTTCGAAAGGAAATTGATACTTGGTGGTCTCAAACTTTACACTTTGTGTTTTGCAAAAAAATTCTAATGGGTCGTAGTTAGGGTTGCCAGACGACCTGGTATGGCCTGGATTAACCGTTTGTCCAGTTAAAAAGCTTTATTTAATTTTTAAAAATACCTTTTTTATTTATTTTTATTATTGTTTAGAACAAATCCATATACTAAGAAAAAATTGTTAGGAAACAATTTCTATTTTGTCGACAAACATTCCAATTAATGAGATAGAGATCCAGTTTTTCAAAAATGCGATAAAAATAACGTACAAACTTATATAAATTGATTTCGTTTGTTAGTCATGTCATCTAGCAATACTTTTTGTGCATGCACTTGAGGTATGATAATCTTTATTCACAAGAATCCATTCATATGACCAAATAAAGGTTACTTTTTTAATAATACTAAATTTTGATGCAAGTTGCAAAATGTTTCAAACATTTTTGCTTACAACTAAAGTAATAGAGTTATTAAATTCTTCAAATAACAATACAAAAAAAAAAAAAATCCAAATTCGAGTGAAATCAAAATCGAACAAACTTTAAAAACGATTCAGTGTTTAAAGTTCATTAAATAATTTTGTTTTATATACTTCATACTATGAGTACATCTTATCTTTATTAGAACTTACCTCAAAATAAAAACACGACGGTAATTTAAACAAAAATTTAACTGGAAATCTCTATTGATTTTAATTTCACTCGATTTGTAACATGGCTGTTTATTTATGTACTTTTTTATTTGATTTAATTTAATATATACCAAGTTGAATTTATATAAACGGTGGCAGCAATACTACAACAAAACAAAAAGCACGGAACAGCTGATGTTAACGTCTCGAAATGTTAACTATTTATAAATAATATACATACTATGAAACCAAAACAAATTGGTTCGAACTGTCAAAGTCAGCAAACTTTTCGCTGCCACTTGTAGCAAATTCGCCCTGATTATAATTTTGTAATATGATATAAGACAGAATTTAAAGTGTTACGTTTCTTTGCTCTTTAAAATTTTTTTTTTTATTGCAAAATAAAATCTGAAGTAAAATTTTATATTTTCTTATAGTTAAGTACTCTTTCAAATTTTCCAGTAATTTTTTTTTTAAATCCAGGTGAATTTTTCTATTGTCCAGTTATTTGACTTTTGATATCTGGCAACCCTAGTCGTAGTTCTTATTGTATTGTATAGCACTAAAACACTAATGATACAAACCGATTCAAGTACCGATACAAGTAACTAAGTATCGATACTTTTTTTCGATACTAACTAGGTATCGATACTTAACGAGCGATACCACATCGAGTAAAAGTATCGATACCTTAGAGGTATCGTTTCATCCCTAGGCTGGAGGGCTTATTTAATAATATATGGCAGGTTGTTATATTCTCTACAACCAGAGTGTTCAACTCGTTGTTAAGTTGTTTCAGATTGGCAAAAGATTATTCTTAAATTATCACGATTTCTTGTATTAAAAGTACCCTGATTACGTGTGAAATGTATGGTATGATGCCCAATACATTAAAGACATTTAAGCATGTACAGTAACAACTTGAACTTAAAAAGTCCGTATATTGGCAAGACAGTGGGAAAAACCTCCCTGTATAAACTAAAAGTTGGAAACCGGCTAGGCAAATAAGCTATACTTTTTAATGCTTAATTCTGCATTCCCAGAAGCGATTTAAACTCAGTAGTTTTTTTGAATCCATATATTAATGCAAGGTAATTACAATGGCTTTGAATCAAAGCCTGATATATTAAAAATTTGGTTTTTTTATCAAACTTGTTTCTAAACTTATACATTAAACCTAACACAGAAGAAAGTTTTACCTTAAGATTCCTAATATGCTGATCTCACATAAGATTTCCCTGAAAACATATACCAAAATATTCAACAGAAGAAACCTTCCGAACTATATTGCCGTCAACAAACATACTTAAATCATTACTAAAAGCCATTTTTGACCCAGCTTGCCAAAAAATACCTTTTTTGCAACTCAGAAGAAATTTTTAAATAAATTTAGCGAATATGAAGCAGAATCTATTCGAAATGCTAAACAAGTAAGAAAGTATAGTCGGTCCAGACCGACCTTATCATACCGTACAACACAGTATTTTACAACAAATTTTCGAGAGTGTATGGCTATATGAACAGGGAAATGTCTATGCTTTAAATTTTATTAAAATCGGTTTGATAGTTTCTAAGATGCAGAAATTGCCCCCTATCTCCCCTGGTAGTCCTACGATTCGGCCAATTTTCAAAAGACTTGGTCCTTGTGCCAATAAGAACCTATGTGCCAAATTTTATTAAATTATCTCTAAAATTGCGATCTGTACTTGCGCATAAGGTTACATGGACAGCCAGCCAGCCAGCCAGCCGGACGGACATCATTAGATCAACTCAGAAAGTGATTCTGTGTCGATCGTTATACTTTAAGGTGGGTCCAGCACCAATATTTTAAGGTGTTACACACATCAGCACAAATGCATAATACCCTCTCCACTATTCTGGTGTGGGTATGATGAATGTTGTAAAAATCGGACTAAAACGTGACAAAATGTACATAAAACAGCACTTTCAATTTATCTGCTCAAGTCTCTTGAAATTACAAACGAAAGGGCTTTCTACAAATAAAAGCTAAGACTTAATTGACAATGCTAAGGAAAATAATAAAGCTGCCAGTAAAAAAACATTTTGTTGAACAATTTAAAAAAAGTTGTGGATCGCTATACCGGATTACAAAATTAATTAAAATAACCCAGCGGTAAATATTGAAAGGACCGCAAGTGGCAGAACTTTTTGAAGGCCTCCATACTCCTTTCTAAAAGATTCGCTTCGTATGATATCCTGCCTTCAGAAGTATGCCTTCTAGAAGGTATAAGCTTCTTTTTAAAAGACCTTCTGATATATTCAGTACACACTCGCTACTCTCTTTTTTGAGACAGGAGAAAGGAAGGTGTTCAGTTTTATTTACTTTTTATTTTTAGTGGCCTTTCTTACTCCCTTCTTTGGGAAGGGATCGAAGCTGTTTTTAAAGGAAGTGTGGAAGGCCTTGCGCTCAATGACAACCTGTGTAAAAAATAAATAAGTATGCAATGCGGCGAGAAGGGCTTCTGACTGCTTGTGACTGCTAAATAAGGCCTTCTATTAGGCCTCTTTACTCATTCTAGTTACCTCTTGAAAGTAAGTAAAAAAAAATTCTGAAAATGCCGCCATTTTTGTTTTATTTTTTAAAATGCCTCCCTAAGCCATATCAATCTCTTACAAAGCTTCGTAAGTTATGCCCAATTTCTGGTTAGTTATTCATTACACCTGCAAATATGACTTGGTGTAACAATTAAAAAAAAAAAACAGTTTTAATCGATTTTCTCAGAATTTTGGTTTTTTAACTTAGCGGTGTTTTAATGAAAGTGAGACGGATGAATTTATTGACAACCCTTCTACATCTGAACTATACGTATTCCCATTTTCTGCTAGATTTAGCAGATATAGTTGGTAAAATAACTGCTTTTAAGCATATTTCCTTGTCTAAAAAAGGGTTTCTTTTAGCATATTTTTACTTCTTAGAAAAGCAGAATTTCTTAGCAAATTTTGTTTCAAACAGACTTACTATACGTACTTACTTTTTTAAGAAAAATAAAATTAATTATTTCCCTGACGATGATACACATTGCTGTATCGAAATATTGAAACTATAAAATAAATATTATATTTATTTTTTATATAAAAAAGATAAATCTCAAGCTTAATAAATTATATTGCAATTAAATAAAACATATTAAGCATAATACTTTTTAAAAAAATTCAGCAGATTTTAAGCATATTTTTTTGTATAAATTTAACTTATTAAATTTATATTGAAAATTTTATGTTTTAATCTTGGTAGATTTTTATCATATTTTCTTCGTTTTAAGATTTAGCAAATTTTAGCAGAAACTGTAAGCGTACAAATATGCCCCAGTTACAACTTCCGATGTTGAAAGAGTGTTTTCACATTATTGAACTTTTTAATGCGATAACATTGACCATTTAAAGAAACTTGCTTATTGTACTATACAATTAAAACTTAACAAAATAACTGATTCTTAAACAGCAACATGGTTATTTTGCCATTTTTGTGCCTTTTTTATCCTTTTTTGTGCCATTTTGTCAGCCATTTTTAACCATTTTTCGTGCCATTTTAAACTTGCCTTGGTGATGAAAATTATTTGTTTGTTATTGGCATAGTAATTCAAAATGAGTTACGTACAACTGAGATAATTCGCTCTAAAAAATTTGTATGACAGCCTTTGTAATTTGGATCATAATTGAGCTGCGAATTACGAATGAGAGAGAGAATTACGAAGCACAGCTTATCGCTTAATTTCTTTGTTAGATAAGTGGTAGTTTTTTCGCTAAAATAGTAATTTAGTTAAAGTTAATTTAAAAAAGAGTTAGGGTAAAGATAAAGAGGATTTAGAATAGAGTTTGAAAAGAGTAAGATAAGAGTAAAAGAAGAATAAGAGTAGAGTTAGAGTAGATTTAGAGTATAGTTAGAGAAGAGTAAGAGTAGGACAGGACTCTAACTCGGAGAGTTAGATAAGAGTAAGAGAAGAATAAGAGTAGAGTTAGAGTAGATTTAGAGTATAGTTAGAGAAGAGTAAGAGTAGGACAGGACTCTAACTCGGAGAGTTAGATAAGAGTTAAAGTAGAGTTAGAGTTAGAGTGGAGCAGAGTTGGAGTAGAGTTAGATTAGAGTTAGAGTAGAGTAGAGTAGAGTAGAGTAGAGTAGAGTAGAGTAGAGTAGAGTAGAGTAGAGTAGAGTAGAGTAGAGTAGAGTAGAGTAGAGTAGAGTAGAGTAGAGTAGAGTAGAGTAGAGTAGAGTAGAGTAGAGTAGAGTAGAGTAGAGTAGAGTAGAGTAGAGTAGAGTAGAGTAGAGTAGAGTAGAGTAGAGTAGAGTAGAGTAGAGTAGATTTAGAGTAGAGTAGAGTTAGAGTTAAAGTTAGAGTAGAGTTTGAGTAGAGTTTGAGTAGAGTTAGAGTAGAGTTAGAGTAGAGTTAGAGTAGAGTTAGAGTAGAGTTAGAGTAGAGTTAGAGAAGAGTTAGAGTAAAGTTAGAGTAGAGTTAGAGTGAGTTAGATTATAGTTAGAGTAGAGTTAAAGTAGAGTTAGAGTAGAGTTAGAGTGAGTTAGAGTTAGAATAGAGTTAGAGTAGAGTTAGAGTAGAGTTATAGTAGAGTTAGAGTAGAGTTAGAGTAGAGTTATAGTAGAGTAAGAGTAGAGTTAGAGAAGAGTTAGTGTAGAGTAAAGTTAGAGTAGATTTAGATTATAGTTAGAGTAGAGTAAGAGAAGAGTTGGAGTAGAGTTAGAGTAGAGTTAGAGTAGGGTTAGAGTAGAGTTAGAGTAGAGTTAGAGTAGGGTTAGAGTAGAGTTAGAGTAGAGTTAACGTAGAGTAGAGTAGAGTTAGAGTGAGTTAGAGTAGAGTTAGAGTAGAGTTGGATAAGAGTTAGAGTAGAGTTAGAGTATAGTTAGAGTAGAGTATAAGTAGAGTTAAAGTAGAGTTAAAGTTGAGTATAAGTAGATTTACTGTAGAGCATAGTTAAAAAAGATTTGATGTAAAGTTTTAGTATATTTAGAGAAAAAAGTAAACGCAGAGAAAAAATATGGTTCCGCATGGTCACAGCAACTACATACACTATTTTTTTTTTTTATTTTTAATTAATATCAGCAATACGTTGATTACTACAAACATTTAAAAGAAAACATAATATGGTTGTCGGTGACACTAATATGGTTAAATTAAACATAATATATTCAAAATTTTCTTTAAAAATAGTTTTGTTGGAGAAGACCACATTTAAACAAGTTTTTTCTTTGGATGGGCGTAAGAGTTAGGTTACAGTAGACAAAGACCGTTTGTCATATGCAAGGAAATCCGTCATAACTTAAAGTTGTTTTAAAAAATATTCTTTAAACAATTTGCTTAATGAGTAAATAGATAGCAAAAGTGGTTTTTATTATAAATGATATCTTAGGCACCTGTGCCTTCATTTAATTTTTCTTTTTGGTATATCAACACATTTTTATTGTATTAATCTACGCCTGTGTTGAAATTTAATTAAATTTTATTCTAAACTATTTTATGCACTATCTTAAACGCTGATCTAATAAGATTTAATTTATAGCCACAAAGATTGATAATTCACTGCACCGGAGATAACAGAACGCATGTCAATGTGGTCAAAAGAGGCGGCCATATTCGGTCATAAATGTGTTTATTGCAAAGTGTGGAAAGATGTTAAAATTCACACATTCACTACACGCATTAAAAAAATTAAAAGAATTTATTCATATGTATGTATGTAAGTATGTGTATGTTGGGATGTGAAGTATGCATGTTGGTGTACATTTGCACAATAACTATTATTAGAAACTACAAAACTGGGTCTTTATTTAGGTACATATGTATGTGTGTTAACGCTTCACATGTGTGTATTTGAAAATGTATGTTTGCTGGCCAAAGTGTAAAACGTGATTATCATGGTATAGAATTTCTGTTAATAACATAAGAAATGAGGTTAAATCTACAAACACTTAAAGGTATATACAGTCATGAGTAATAAACGTGAGTTTCATATGAAGGCAGTACAACATTGTATATTGTAGTCATAAAATTGTATGTACAATGTACATTGTACAAACTTGTTGGTATACGTGCCATACTCTTAATCATTTAAGCAAGAAACATTTATGTGATGTAGGTGGAAGAGAAAATTTAATGGACACTTAGAAAAATTAAAGTCTTGTTTCAGTCTAGTACTGCCCTTTCCCTAGTAAAAACCCATGTGCAACACTTCTTGTACTTTTTTTTAACTCTATTTTAAATGTACTCTAATTCAGCTCTAGCAACAATCCAAATATTCTCTAACATAACCTTAATTCTACTTTTACTCCACTTTAATTTTACTAAAATTATACTCGCTCTCTACTCTTACTCTACTCTAATTCTAGCTGTAGGATGAACCAAACAAAATGCTACCTTGCCCAAATTGAACTCTACACTTCTCTCACTCCACTCTAACACTACACTAAATCTTTTTTAACTCTGGCTTGAATCTAATCTAACTTTAACTCTTACTCTACACTAAGCTGCAGTCTACTGCCAGGAACTGGGTATTCGGGAATCGTATAAGCTTCCCGATTACTGCAGCGTTTTCCAGGCGGAGGTTTTTGCAGCCAAAATGGCTGCCGATTTGGCACGTGTTCCCGGCACCGATAACTCGCAGGTAAACTACGCCTATAGGGCGGGGCGGTTGAATAGTGACAATTGTAGATTTTGTGGGGTACCAGGGGAAAAGGAGACGGTAGAGCACCTGCTATGCTACTGTCCGGCACTCGTGCGCTCCAGGGCGAACTGTCTGGGAGATCATTATCTCCAAGATCTCGGGGATGTCTCTGGAATTGGGTTAATGAGACTCCTGGCATTCGTCAAGAGAGTGTGGGGTACTCTGGATACCATCACATCTGACTGACCTTTTTACTTTCTTCTGTGGTTTATCGTACAATTGTGGTAACGCTAGGGACCTATTTGGTCTATGCGGGGTCTTTGTGATCGGCCACTCTAACCTAACCTACACTAACTCCAATTAAGGTCTACTACATTTTGATTCCAGCTGTACTCCAGCTGTGAAGTCAAATTGACATAAATGCCTTTAGATTTCTTTTGAAACCTAAAGTTTTTCAGTGTTTTTAAACCATAAAGGTGGAATGAATATATGGCAAGTTCTTGCGAATCACACACAAACTAGCATTTGAGGTTTGTATAGCACATAAAAGCACCCACATTTGCTCTCTTTAAGTACGGAAATGGGATAAAATAAGTCAAGTATTTTTTCTTTGGCTAATTAAAGAGAAACTTGGTGCTTTTACAACCAAAATGGTTTTTCTTCTAATAGATGACAACAAGAATAATTATCTTTTTTAGCAGTAGAATCACATTGTTTAGGTGAAATAATTAATCCATCATCACTGTCTATTAGCCAGCATATGGTAGACATATTTTCTATCTACCGCTAACATGCCGGCGATTAAAGTGCATTGTTTGCAATTCCTACTCAATTGTCCAGTCATCGGAAAATACACGAATATTGAAAGCGTTTTTTTCTCTACTTTTTTGAATATTAATGAAATGCAAAAATGATAAGGATGTGTGTTATGTGCATGTGTTTTAAGGTTGACTTACAAACCTGCCTTTAGTTTGTAGTTACAAGTAAACATAATATTTACTATATGAATAGACTATTTTTTTTTTTTTTTTTGTTTATCTGGATAACAAAATGTTGATTAACTAATTGTGTTTATTGAAAATTCCAATTAAATTAAACGAACAACTGCACAAAGCTGTTTTCTCGGTATTACAAAAGATTTATTCAATAACACTATGCGACAAATAAAGACCTTTCGGGCTGGGCAGTAGAGATTCGATTGTATTACCAACGGGTAGTAAGCCCCTATGCTAAGTTTGGCAATTTTGCTTACCACCTTTTTTTTAATGGGCCCTTGTAATTCTTGTAGTCGATGGGCTCTCAAAAAAAAAGCTGACATCTTCAGTTTTTGGCCAACAGCTAATAAAGGCTGGTTAAATTTTAAAGGCCGATGTTGATTTTGAATGAAACACTAATGACCATTTTCTCAATGTATCGACAAACTGTCTATTACTTAATGTCAACATAAATTTATTGGACCGATAAACCGTCCGTTAAAGATTTTGGGTTTCTCAATACACCGACAAAAAACATTGTTTTCAGCTGGCAACGCCACTCAAAATACATGTAAAAGTTGGGAGTCAGCTGATTGAATTTATCTGTACGGCAAATAAAAGGAAAATAAATAATTGGCAGATGAGTGCTTTGCGATAAAAACGAAGCAGATGAGACATTGAGAAAACCAAATTTCTTTAAAAAGGGAAAAAAGATAATCGCCTAATAAGAAAATGGCCATTATTACCCTTGTATTTATAAACGATTATTAAATTTAACACACGTTTATTAAATAAAATTTTCAACAAAATTTGTTTTTTTAAACCTTTATTAAATTAAAAAATTTTTTATAAATACAGGCGAAATTATTTAGTACATTATTGTAATTTCTCTTTATTATGATTATATTGGTATGGTTCAATAATGTATGGAACAAAATATCGGCCAAAAGGCCGCCGCGACTTCGGCGACACCCTTCCATCCGATGGTCCAAATTTTCGATGACGCTGAGGCATAATTGAGGTTCTATGCCGTTAATGTGCCAAATTATCTTATCCTTTAGCTCTCAATTGTTAATGGCTTATCGACGTACACATTTTCTTTCAAATAACCCCAAAGAAAGAAGTCCAACGGTGTTAAATCACTTGATCTTGGCGGCCAGTTGACATCACCGTCCTGTTGAAACCACATATCGTACATATCCATATCTTCCAATTCGGGCCATAAAAAGATCGTTATCATTTTACGATAGCGAACACCATTCACAGTAACTGGCTGCCCGGCGTCATTTTGGAAAAAAATACGGCTCGATGATGCCGCCAGCCCATAAGCCGAACCAAACAGTCACTCTTTGAGGGTGCAATGGTTTTTCGACAATCACTTTTGTGTTATCATTCGCCCAAATGCGACAATTCTGCTTATTGACGAATGCACTGAGGTAAAAATGTGCCTGAAAATGTGACCGAAGAAATCACGATTTGCATTTTGATTTGAACGCCCATTTTCATAATGAGTCTGAATAACTTTAACGCATTGCTCGATTGTGTATCTTGCCATGGTGCAAATTGAGTTAATCTGAAATTAAGAAATGTCAAATGAAATGCAGAAAAAAAACTTGACGTTTAGGTGTGGTTCGCATTTAATATTGGCCCTCCGTTATTAAGAATGACAAAAATTCATGGAATTATTTATAAAAACTTTCCGAACTAACTATGCTATCGCAGCAGAGCTGCCAGATAAATTTGTGAGAAAATCGTCGGTTTCCTGAGAAAAAATTAAAAATCGTCTTTATCGTTTCGAAAAATCGTCAAAAAAAATTAGACCACATAAAATTTAGTTTTTTTTAAACCATTTTTTTCGACTTTTATAAAAAAAAGTATTCAAACAAAAACATAATTACTTCATAGCCAGCTAGCATTTTCAAGCGTGTTAGACCTACTGGGAGTCTCATGAAGAGCGTCTTTGATCGTCGAAGACCGCATCTTTTAATCGTAAAGATTTCTCACACGGGAAAAACTGTAACACGAGTGAGATTCTTCCATAGCACAGCAAAAGACGCTTCTTCAATCATTATGGGAATCGTTTAAGACGTGGGTAAAGATAATCAAACGAGACCTTTATGTCAAGAATCGTATGAGACTTGCCGTATAATTATTGAAAATATGATTTATACAGAGAACCGCAAAAGGTTCATACGAAGATGGTTTGGCGAAAGATAAACGAAGTGTGAAACTGTTGTTTTTGTGCTCTGAAAATATTTTCTTAAGACTTGCATATTACAGGCGTATCTAAACAAAAGCGGCACGCTTTGCAATTGGAAAACCCGATTTTGACAGCTCGTTAAGTAGTGAAATTTGCCGCTTTTGTAATGGCAATTTAGCTATTTTTGGTCAATCTAGCGTTTTTAACTCAATTTTTATTTATAATTTGTGGGTTTTATCAAAGTAGAAAATTATCACTACTGTTCGTGACACCACGTTGACGCTATTGCATATCAGCGTTAAAGCTAAGCGAAAGAAAACGTTCCACCTTCCAACATTCCAAGATTAAAAAATTAAATTGTCAGGAATTGCAATGTTATATTCAGACTTTGGAGATTGAAAAAAATCGTCACTTTTAAGAAAAAAGTCAGCAAATCGGCAAATTGGCTAATTTTGGAACAAAAAATCGTCAAAATAACGATAAATCGTAAAATATGGTAGCCCTGTATGGCAGACCCATTTAGAAAACTGTGTTGCTGCTTTAATGAAATGTTTGAATTTGTTGATTTTGCTCTAGATAAAAATATTGTGAAACGTTATATAATACATAAGTTAAATACTCATTTGTATTAGTCTGTAAGCATTAATCCATAGACCTAATTATATTAAATAAATAAATAAAAATAGCAGATTCTACTTATTATAAATCGTTCAAGCTGTAAATAATCAGAAACTTACAGGACAAAATCGCTTCTATCGCGAACATGGCAAAAATTAGCGAAAAAAAAATCGAAATAAGAAACAAACTTCAAAATTAGCCAAATAGCGTTTAAAAATAAGAAACTAATCTCTATAATCATTTCTCATAATTTTTATCTTTGATGTGTTCAATTTAAACTTTTAGGTTCTTTTTTTCCTTTTCATGTACAAAATAATATTGTACTGAAAAAATATATCGTTACCTAAAACGCAAAACACCCTATCTAACATTTTGAAAATTTTACAGGAGAACCAAATTCTATTAAAAATTTTAATCGATAAATTGCCTTAAACTGTTTATAATTTCTTGTTCTCTCTATTTTTCTTGGAAAACCTACCTGTTGTTTGACAATTGACAATGTTGCATATCATGCAAACTGTTAGTAAGGTCTTTTAGCGCATATCATATAAACTTTTGTAGATAGGGCCGTTTGCTTTTTATTAAAAAAATCGCTAATTTTGGTTGAAAGATTCCAAAATTTATTGTGGACATAAGTGTTGATGCAATTTATCAGAATTATTGAAAAAGTCGATTTTTAATTTTCTGTTGGTTAGGGCCTTTTGCGTTTTAGATAACGATATGTAGGATTAAATATTGAAACCCCAAAGCCAAACGCCTGTTTTATACAAAAAATCAAATTTATTATTCAAAATATTAAATATTTTAAATCTGAATTCAATGACAACTCAAAACTGAATGCCTTTGATTTACGATAATAAAAATTAACAACTACTGAAAATATAATAACAGAGAACTTGATTAACAATATTGCTACCAAGTTATAAGCAGTACAGTAAAATTAGCACTACCACATATATGTTCATATTGTTTTGTGGTTTGTTTGTTATTTCTTAAACTGATGGCAAAAAAATTTTATTGTGTTCAAAAAATAAAATTTTTGGCTGGTAATTTTTTGCCAAACAAAATATTTGTTTGTTCTTTTTTTGTTTGTTTACAGTTTAAAATATTTTTTCGAACACCAATGATAAATATTTTTTTAAAAAACCTAAAAAAAAAAACGTTTTCCGGTTCTTGCACCAGTGAAAATGTTGCTGCCTATTGCGAACGAAGCTTTATATCTCTGAAAATATTGAACAGATTTTAATAAAATAAAAATATATTATATTGTGCACTTCTGTAAGTAAATACCTTTAAAAAAGTGCATTTTTTGTTCCAGTTGCTGGAAAAACAGAGGAGGTAAGTGTTCGTAACTGTTTTGCCTTTGCCGATTTATGTATAGATAATTTAAACAAATAGAATATGGGAATTACTTTCTTCTAATTTTACTTTTTTATACACGAAATGTGGCATCGAACTATTGTCACTGTAGTCATAATATAGATATCTGATAATCTGATGTAAGGGCCTCATCAATATGAAGATTTATTTTTCTATAAGAGTAGCGATAGTTTTTTACATTTTCAACCGTTTCAAAGTTATCAGTAGTCAGTAGCGGTAAAATTCTTTTTAATGCATAATTAATGTTAATTTTTGTTATTTTAGGTCAATCTAGCGGTTTTTCTCCATTTTAATTTCTATTTTGTGGGTTTTATTAAACAAGCTTAATTCACATTATACTGATCATGAAGCAGAGTTTACGCTCTTTTTTTTGATTTTCTCATTGCAGAATTAAAGCTAAGCGCTAGAAAATCTTATGCCTTACGCGCTGATTAAGGCTGATGTGTTAGCTGGTAAAATATTTAAAGTATACAAGCAAGTATTACACAAATGTTTAAAGAAGTACAACGTTACGAATAGCGCTACAAGCTGTCAAAAGTTAAAAACGGCAGTTTCAAAATGATGTCAAAAGAATATGTAGTTGTAGTAGTCGTAGCACACTGAAAAAATTTTCTTCACAGATCCAATGAAATTTAAATTAAAATTCAACCTATGTAACCCTTCATTGGATTAATGAAGGATTAATTAAATCAATGACAAAATTTTCATTGATTTTATGAATCCTCATTGAAAAAAATGGATAAAATAAACGTTTGTCATTAAACTAATGAACAATTTTCATTGATTTTATGAAACATTTCATTAATTCAATGAAGGGTTACATAGACAAAAAATAGTCTAAAGGCGTTAAATCGCACGTTCTAGGCGGCCAATTGCCCGGTCCCGAACGTGAAATAAAATGTTCACCGAACTCGCCTCGCAATAAGTCCATTGTTAAGCGTGCTGTGTGGCATGTGGCACCGTCTTGTTGAAACCACATGGCATGCAAGTCAAGCTCTTGCATTTTGGGCAAAAAAAAGTTTGATATCATCTCACAGTAGCGCTCACCATTCACAGTTACGTTACGATTCGCATCATCTTTTAAGAAGTACGATCCAATGAACCATAAACCGCACAAAACTGTGACTTTTTCTGGATGCATTGGTAACTCTTGCAATGCTTCTGGCTGATCTTCACTCCAAAATCGACAATTCTGCTTATTAACGTACCGAATAGCCGCTTCAGTGGGTCGATTAAACTGACCATAAAATGGAAGAAGCGCGCGATAAACTTTCTTAACAGTGCACGCATTTTGATAATAAAATTCAACAATTTGCAAGCGTTTTTCGTTTGTAAGACGATTCATTGTTAAATTATAGACCAAGCTGAAGATGTTTGACAGTGAAACAAAACACGAAACGTGCGTCAGCTGTTAAAACCAGTGTTGCCAAAAAGATAATATGTAGCTAAAAAATTACCCGATAGAATATTATTAAAACCTTTTAAACCAGATTTTAGTTAACTCAAAGGTCATTTTGCTTCAAATAAAATATATTTTATTTATTATATAATACAAACAAAAATATTAAGGACATGAAAAAATACCATTGATTAATACAAAAGCTTTCATTAATAATGCGGTATTCCATAAAATTCCTGGAAAAAATAACTCATTAATGAAATATCAAATTCGCTTATGCGTTAACTAATTCGCATTCGTTTTTTTTTCTTCACAATCTTTTAAAATTTTATATTATTTTTTTGCTGGTTTATTTCAAGTTGACAAATACCGCGGACAGTGTCTGCCAGCATTAGTACTTAAACGCAGTCCAATAAACATACAAAATACAACTTTCGGAAAACGTTAAATTTAAACAAGCAAAGCTGCCAGCTATTTTTTTTTAACCCCCCCTTTAATTCATTTTGCCTGTTTGAAGTGCGTGGTAAATATTATATACGCTTGTGTGACCACTTTGAAAACCAAAATGTATGTATGTGGTTATGTTTTTGTGGTAGAGAGACGCACATACATACAAACACTCAAACACAGAGACTTTAATGTATATTTGAATGTCATTTCTAGCAATTACATGTGTATTTGGAAAGCATTTTTTAGACTAAAATAAATGTGAAAAGGGTAAAACGGAAGCGAGAGAGTTGGATAGAACTTGGGGAAATTTAAAGTAAATTAAGTTGTGTGTTATTGCAATTAGAGCCAAATTTAATATTTAATGCATCAATACAAAAGAAAAAAATGCTAAAAAAGAATACAACATAAATAATATCTTCTTACAAGATGAAATAACTCATCTGATTTTGCAAAAAATGCTATTTATTTAAAAACGTAAGTCATATGAGAAAATTGTGATTTTTTTCCGCTATTGTTGAAAATCCGCTATTGTTGAAAAAACTGGATGTAATGGGTTTCAATAATAACTTCCTGAGCTGTATCAAATCATATTTGTCATGTAGAACTCAATCTGTAAAATTTAATACGGCAATTTCGGAAAAAATCAATGTAAAATCTGGAGTACCTCAGGGAAGCCACATTGGTCCAATTTTGTTCCTTCTTTTCATTAATGATTTGCCTGAAGCAGTTCAACATTGTAATGTATTGATGTATGCAGACGACGTAAAATTATTTTCGACTGTAAAACATCCTTGTGATCAACAGCATCTAAAAAATGACCTGGATAGTTTTGACAATTGGTGTAAACTTAACTTGATGGAACTAAATTTAAATAAATGTAAACATATGCAATTCTCCAGAGTAAAAAAGTGTGCTTACTCCTACGTTCATGGTGGCTGTACTTTACAACATGTTAGTGAAATAATGGATTTGGGAATATTGTTAGACAAAAAACTTAACTTTATCCAACATATAACGATGACTGTTAATAAATCCCGTAGCGTTCTGGCTTTTATTAAAAGATGGGCAAAGGAATTCAACGATCCCTTAACCACAAAAAGTCTTTATACTTCGCTTGTCAGACCAATTTTGGAATACGGCAGCATTATTTGGGACCCGATCTATAATATTCATAGCGATCGTATTGAGTCAGTGCAAAAACAATTTCTTATTTTCTGCTTAAGAAGTAAATATAGAGGATGCCTGGTATTACCTTCATATTCAACTAGACTAGCTGAAATAAATTTACCAACGTTAAAAAGCCGGCGAATAATGCTAAATATATCATTTATGGTCAATCTTATAAATGGTAGTACACATTCCGAATTTTTATTGAGTAACGTAACTTTTAATATTCCTCAACGTTCACTTCGTTTCAACCCTCTATATGTCAGAACATGCCAAACAAACTTTGCGATGTCAGATCCAATAAGAAAATTATGCAACTGTTTCAATGAAATGTATAACTTTATTGACTATTCTCTGAACATTAATATCATAAAAAGCAATATCATATTATATTTAAATCAATAATGTTTATTCTAAACTTTTTTTCTTTGCTTAAATAAATTATTATGTTAATACATTAATACATTAAGTAAGTCTGTAAGGAATTTGTCCATAGACTTAAATTAAATAAATTAAATTAAATTAAATAAGCAACTTTTTGTGTAGAGTTAAACTGGTTGTAACAGAAGTAAGAGAAATATATTCGGCTGTGCCGAATATTTAATAACCTTCAACAATATTTCGAATATTTCAGTAGTGGGCTCTATATGGTTTCTCTAAAATATAAGCCAATCTTTTTAAAACCTGACGTTACAATATAATAATATTTTGCCTTGTCTAAATAAAATATCATGATTATTAGTCTTGTTTAAGTGATTGGGCTTTATATGGGTAAATGGTGGATTGCGGAGTGGTTTCTGATCATATGAAACTACGCCAGACCAAAAAATGTCACGATTTTCAATAATTCGCGATCTGCACTAAATTTGCTTGAGTAGTTTCTAATCGTATGAAACTATGAAATAACAAATTCTCCTGCAATAGCATGATTAATTAATAATAAATTTTGTATTCCAAAAAAATATCATTGATAACACTGTTACGAAAGTAACTTTAGTTAAGAATTTTAGATTAATTTATTAGTTATCTTGTATTGATTAGTTATTTAGTATTTGTTAGTTATTTTATTAGTTTAAATTGTTATTGTATATGTTATGCACACTTCTAGTGTAAAAAAACAATGTTCAGATGTGAAGTTAAAATTGTTGTGCATAATTGTACTTCAACCCTACTAGAATGTTCGTTATTAAGTTGTGTCAATTTATGTTAACGCCTAAAATTATGCCTTAGTATATGATGCCTATTAACTCAATTAATTCAGCCATATAGAAAGTAACTATAGGTGAGTAAGTTTAATATACGAAATAGCCTTTATAAGGCGAACTTTCTAGAGCCATCTAGACGTTACACGTATCATCTACGCGTCTGGGCAAGAGTATAAATAGGATCGCAAGATATGGCATAAAATCATTCTTAGTTCAGACTTGTGAATAAAAGCTGTCGGTTGTTAAAGTGACTAAGTTCTAAATAAAGCTGTGTAAATAATAAATAAGTTTTATAAATTAAAGTGTTATGTTTATTTAATTTTATTATGATCGGTTTATTATAAAGGAAATAAACCGAAAACTTTATATAAAAGGTAGTAACGTTTGCATGTGCCCGTGCAAAAAAAAACTGAAATGGCAAATTGCTTTAGATTGGTTTTCTTACGAAAGCAATAGAATGAAGCAATTTGTTTTTCTTTTTGCCCACTTCCAACTACAATTCGAGTCAACCAATTGTAGGGGAATGCAAGAAAAGATAAATTCACTGTTTATTGTTGGTGTTTTGTCCAAGTTTTGATATCGGTGCAAATATGACTTTCGTGTTTGTGATTCTCATTCGCTTTGCATTTCTATTTGTATGATATCTTAAGCTTTTCAAATTTTTTGGAAAACGGTTTCCTAGAAATTCTTGAATCAAGAAAAGTTTGTTGTTAATCTTAATCTCACTTTTACTTAAGTCAATCCTAATTTTGGTGGTATTTTAGGTACGGGACACTTGAATAATTCGTACTTGAATCAAGCATTCTGTACTTGATTTAGGGAAATCCTTACTTACCGTATTATTGACACCGTTTTGGCTTTATTTAAGTATGGTTGGATTGATTATTTTTTCAGTATAGTTTTTGTTACAAAATTATAAATTTTTTAAGTAAGTTGTTCCACATTTGGTCTTATAGCTTCCTACTAAACCGCTTATGCTTTACTTTAATCCCAAGCCGATTAGGAGAACAAGAAGGAGCTTGGCACCAATTTTGTTATTTGTTATAGATGGACAGACAGACAAACGGACATGGCAAAGTCGACTTAGAATTACTCAAGGACCGAGATTATATATGCTTTATAGGGTATTTGATGTATCGGGTGATTTTTTAGCTATTATCTTTTTGGCAACACTGGTTTAAACAGCTGACGCACGTTTCGTGTTTTGTTTCACTGTCAAACATCTTCAGTTTGTTCTATAATTTAACCATGAATCGTCTTACAAACGAACAACGCTGGCAAATTATTGAATTTTATTATCAAAATGCGTGCTCTGTTAAGAAAGTTCATCGCGCGCTTCTTGTGTTCAGCGACGAAGCTCAGTTTTGGCTCAATAAGCAGAATTGTCGATTTTGGAGTGAAGATCAGCCAGAAGCATTGCAAGAGCTACCAATGCATCCAGAAAAAGTCACGGTTTGGTGCGGTTTATGGGCTGGTGGCATCATTGGACCGAACTTCTTCAAAGAAGATGCGAATCGCAACGTAACTGTGAATGGTGAGCGCTACCGTGTGATGTTATCCAATTTTTTTTGCCTAAAATATAACAGCTTGACTTGCATAACATGTGGTTTCAACAAGACGGTACCACATGCCACACAGCAAGCTTAATAATGAACTTATTGAGAGGCGAGTTCGGTGAACATTTTATTTCACGTTCGGGACCGGCCAATTGGCCGCCCAGATCGTGTGATTTTCCGCCTTTAGACTATTTTTTGTGGGGCTATGTTAAAGCTCATACCTATACACACATGCCCGCTTCAATTGACGCATTGGAAGACAACATTGAAGCATTACTTCATGAGATACCGGCCGAAATGTTGGAAAGAGTATGCCAAAATTGGACTAAGCGGATGGACCACTTGAGGCGCAGTCACGGTCAACATTTGCATGAAGTAATCTCCAAAAATTAAATTATATGGACCGTACTATCGATTCAAATAAAGACTTCATGCATTTTTCTGAATTTTATGTGTTTTTTTTTAACTGCCTGTTTAACGATGTCGAACGTCAACGTTCGCATAGAAAACTACATTTGAAACAAAAACAAATTTTCGAATATTGTTTTTGTTTTACATATAATTTTGTATGCGAACTTTAACGTTCGAAATCGATGAACTGGATGTAACTTTCCTATAGCTCTTAAAAAACCACTCATTAAAGAAAGTTTCACACGGTATGACAAACTTAGTAAATCATCATTCACCGCTAGTGGTGGAGTAGAGTATAAAAAGTGAATATTTGTGTAAAAGTTTCTCTTTTTAAGTATGAAGTGTATTTTTGTGTAAAATTTTCATTTGTCTAATTAACTTTTTGTGTAAAAAGTGACTATTTGTCTAACTGACTGTCTGTCTAAGTTAAAATTCACACTATGAAAGTTATGTTGCAGAAAGTCTGAGGGAAGAATAGCACTAAATTCTTCCTAAACTTAGAGATTCTCCTGTGTTTTTTCAATCGTTGAAGTTGGACGTAATTTTTACACATTTTATTTTACTTTTCGCCGTGTTAACCGTGACAAGTTACTTTCTGTCTTAAAAGTGACGTTTTTTTTTTAAAGTGAGTTTTTGTGTAACAAATGACTTCTTGTGTAGCAAGTGACTTTTTGTGTGAAGAGCTACTTTTTGTGATTTGCTGTAAAAGTTAATTTTGTGTGTCAAAGTGCCTTTTTGTATAGAACATGACTATTTTGCACCCATTTGTAAAAGTATGTATGTTGTTGTTAAAAATACAGCAATAATGAAAAAAACATTAACATTAACTTTTTTTTTTTGCCTTTAATAACAATCTTCTATCCAGTTTAAATTCTTATGGTTTAATTTCAACTCATTTGGGTATGTTGTATTGATTTTATAAATTATAACTTTTTAATTGTTTCCTCTGCAGTTGTTAAATGTCATAATAAACAATATTGACACAAAAAAGTAGTAAAATCAAACACATTCACTTTCAGTGTTCGAAAATAAACATTGTTTACTGTTCTTTAGTATTCGGTACAATTGAAATATAGAAACAACAAACGCTAATAGTGTTTGTAAAGTAAATTCCTTAAAAACGCGTTTCTCTGTTTGAAAGATGGCAATATTGCATTGTGTTCGGTTTTTCGTAAAGCAAAAAACGCAAACTTCGTTAAATTCGGTTCAGCACATTAAAATTCGTTCGTTTCAGTCACAGACCATACAGAGGCGTCACGAGACAGAAAATATTGTGTTTTTTCTGTCTTTTTCTTCGAAAGCTGCCCTTTTTGCATTTTTTGTTTTGATTACGCAATTCGTGTTTATAGTAGCGGCCTGTTTTTACACATTGCCACTTCACTACCAAAAAAAGCTTTCTGTCTCTTTCTTCGAAAGCTGCCCTCGCAACTGATTTGGGCCTTTTTCACACGTCACTTTTTACAGTTCTGTGTATTCTGTGGTTTCAGTTGTGCTCTGTGACGTTTTGGCTGGTAAAGACAAATTTTTTTTTTTTTTTTAACAAAACATGTATACAATATACACTGAGACTATTAGTGCTGTGGTCAAGCCACAACAACAGCACTGGCGAGAAGCATTGCTAAAATTTTGTTCTGGTCCAAATAGAATATTTGATGCTTTCATAAAAAAAATATGAACGGTATTAACCCTGAAGGAAACTTGGGTGCAAGTGTCTCCAAGTCACCAGTTTTGTCGACTATATTGGTGACATTGTCAAAGAAGTGTCTACACTACACTACAATTGCCTTTATATTTGGCTTTAATACGAAAAAGATTTTATCAATAACAACTTAGAAGTACAATTCCTATAAAAGTTGAAGAAATAATAAAAAAAGATTGTTATGATTTCGTATTCTTACAAAAAGTGTAGACTACTTTTACAAAAATGCACTAGCGATTCTCTGGTTCCAATGTCTACATATGTTCGCAAAGAAACTACCTAGTCAGTACCTAGACAGTAGTTCCAACGTCAGTAGTGGATTTCCAATGACACGCACATGTTAAATGCCTATTGTAAATAGCATTGCCTGGGGTATAATAAGTCACTAGTACTGGTGACTGTGTCAATAGAGAATCAGTACAGCCGTACGCTAAATAAAGCTCGCTTTATTTTCGAACACTGTTCAATTTGTTATAAACACTTACACTCACATTAAAACACATACATACATACATACTAACGTTTCAATTCAATATAAATACATACACAATTATAATTCGTCCTTTTTTTTTTTTTTTGTTGGAAATTGTAATAAATAACGAGAAGTGGTTTAAGCAACACAACAACACAGCACAAATAAAATGTTAATGAAAATATTCATAAATATTGGAAAATAAAAACAAAATTTTTGTTGTGCGTTTAAAATAAACAATTAAATATTCAATTGAAAACAATAAAAGTACAACAACTGCAATTGAAATGTAATGGTTAAACATATAATATTTATTTGGTGCATACTTTTAGGTTATAATTAAAACAAAATTGTATTGCCTATTTTTGGGGCTGGTAAGAAAGAACAATTATTGATTATTACAGCTGTTGTTGGGCAATATGGGTGTTTTCTACATTTTTTAATGATTTGGGAAATTTAACACATTTTTTGCTTAAATTTTCGATCATTTTTATGATATTTTTATATAAGTAGTTTACGCCACCTTAAAAGCACACCCGCCAGCGGGCGAAGAAGATCTTCGTCACCTCGATTTATTTTTAGCAACAACAGTCACCTCATTACAATCATTCTAGAACCTATGAGGTTCTAATGGCTTTTAGTTCACGCATTATCGGCTCAGACTTTTGTCGGCCTTGATCTTAAGTAGATCTGACAGTTTTAAACCGCTGACAAGTTTAAAATTTTGGGCTGTACTTTTAGCCCTTTAAAGTCAGGTTGCACTCAAGAAAAAAGACACAATGTCCTTTATCTGCTAATATCTCTTGGTAGCCTTATTTCACCACCTTGAGACACTTTCGAAAAATAAATACTAAGATTGCAGCAGCTCTGGATTTTAAGCATAAAAACACGTCTATTTCATTAAATCAAAAAAAAAAAAACTGTGATGGTTACCTTTAGGTATTTATTTAAATAAGTTTCAGTTGTATAAAATTAGGCCCCTTGTTTTCCAAAACATTTCATCTGCAGGCAAATTACGCCATTTGATAACGATCAAAATTTCAATTTAAATTGTATTGTAATTTCAATTGATATTGAATGCTTTAATTTTATATGAAAAATTTCCCGAAGCAAAATAAATAGATTTAAAAAACGAGTAAGAGTGCTATTCTCGGCTGTGCCAAGGCCTTAACACCCTACACCTAGGGGAGGTGCTTTAAAACCATGGCAGATAAGGCCATGATGACATTATTGCTCAATTGAATAGGAGATAAAGCCATAATGGCCTTATTGCCCAATCATTGAGAGGTAAGGTCATATTTAAAATTTTGCGAAATGAGGATATAGCCATATTTTTTTCGCAAATGAGAGATAAAGCCATATTTATTCAGAATATTGTTATGCATGGTGTAAACATACTGTAAAAGGGAAAATCCTAAGTTATCATTGAAAAACATTTTTTTATTCTTGTGACGCACGCAGAAAAACTTTATTCAGCGAAGCCACCAGTCGCGTCCTACTGGAGGAAAAAACCCCTTAGCACGACCGCAGGCCGTCACGCAGAAAAACTTAAGTATGCGAAGCCAGATTTCAATACTTAACTTTAGTGTCTCCGGAACTGAAATGAGAGATAAAGCCATTTTCTAAAATTGCTTATGTGAGCTAAGGCCATAATGGCTTTATCTCCCATTAAAATAAAAAAAAAAATAAAAAAGGCTTTATCTCGCTATTAAATGAGAGATAAAGCCATCATGGCCTTATCTACCATGGTATTAAAGCACCCCCCCTTTACCTAGCATACAGCAGCGCCTTAGACCAATAACCCACTAACACACATAACACAGTACAACAGCCAATCTGGGGGATGAGAAATTCCAAGTCAGGGTGATGGTACTAGGTCAGTATAGTAAAACCCTCAAAGGGTTTGGCGTTCGTATGTGTCAGTTTTTTTTTTATGACATTTTAAATTTTTTCCTTATCTTGATGTTTTTTTGTTTAACATAACTCGAGAACCACTTGTCCGATTTTGCTAAAACAAACTCAAAAAAATTTAGAATTACAATTTCTTTAATCCGTTCATATCACGTTTTTCTTTATAATCAACAGTTTTGCCGGTAAAAATAAATTTGTGGAGAATTATAATTGATAAGTGCAAAAAAATGTTCAAGCCTGGATGTATGCAGCAGATTTTATCACAAACCTGCACTGCAATTTTTGTGACTTTTTTAAAGCGATCGGTGAAAATTTTCGGACTTTTGTTTGTTATTTGAAAGAATACACCTACATTCAGTGATGCCAACAGTAGGGGATTTTCCCTTTTCTAGGGATTTTTTTTCGGAAAATTTCAACCGTAGGGAAAAGAGGACACAATTTTTTATTTTAGGGCATATTTATTTATTTATTTATTTAATCAATGGATATTATCCTTACTAGCTAATAACAATATTGACTTAAAATTAATGAATAACAATATGCATTTTAAAATATACTACAAATTTACAGAATATATGTAGTACATAAAAATTTACGAATAAAGAAAAACAATAAGAAAAATCAACAAATTGTGACATAGAATTAAATTGTCTACATGACCTCAAAAAAGGATCAGCAATAGCGTAATTTTCTCTAAAAAAATTTAACAAAAAGCAGATTATAATGACGCGTATTGCGACAAGGTATATTAAATTAAGCAGACTCTACAGAAAATCAGAACAAACATTACCATTAATAAGATTAACCATAAAAGAAACATTTAACATTGTACGACGACTTTTGAGCGATGGTAATTTTATTAATGCCAGTCTTCTAGCATAGGAAGGAAAGTTTGTCGAGTAACTCCAATGAAGATCACGTAAACAGAATAATAAATATTGTTTTTGGACCGATTCAATACGAGAATTGTGAATGTTGTAAAATGGATCCCAAATGATTGACCCATATTCTAAGATTGGTCTAACGAGTGATACGTAAAGTTGCTTCGTTATGTATGGATCGGTGAATTTTTAACCCAGCGCTTAATAAAGCCAAGAACGCCTCGAGCTTTATTAACAGTTAATGTAATATGAGAAACAAAGTTTAATTTAGGATCCAGTAAGACTCCAATATCAAGAAACGAATCAACCAACTCCAGTTGATGACCACCAAAAGCATAATTAACAGCAATACAGTTATTTCTATAAAAACGCATGCTTTTGCATTTCACAAGATTCAGCTTCATCATATTATGATTACACCATAAAAAGAAGTTATTAAGATCCGATTGAAGATAAAAATGATCCGAAAAAAAATCCCTAGAAAAGGGGAAATCCCCTACTGTTGGCATCACTGAATGTGGGTGTATTCTTTCAAATAACAAACAAAAGTCCGACAATTTTCACCGATCGCTTAAAAAAAGTCACAAAAATTGCAGTGCAGGTTTGTGATAAAATCTGCTGCATACATCCAGGCTTGAACATTTTTTTGCACTTATCAATTATAATTCTCCACAAATTTATTTTTACCGGCAAAACTGTTGATTATAAAGAAAAACGTTATATGAACGGATTAAAGAAATTGTAATTCTAAATTTTTTTGAGTTTGTTTTAGCAAAATGGGATAAGTGGTTCTCGAGTTATGTTAAACAAAAAAACATCAAGATAAGGAAAAAATTTAAAATGTCATAAAAACTGACACATACGAACGCCAAACCCTTTGAGGGTTTTACTATACTGACCTAGTACCATCACCCTGACTTGGAATTTCTCACCCCCCAGACAATAATCTCAAAAATGTTCCATAGTGTTATTAAACAGAATTAAAAAAGAAATTAAAATGTTAAATTTGTATTTGCTATGTGCAGCAAAAAAGGAGAAAAAATCTACACATTATTTTAAAAGAAACTGGGGACTTTATGACAAAAATTAGAGGTAATCTTTGTTTCTTTTTCCTATATCCGGGTAATCTAGGGTACCTCTTTGACTTATTTTTTTTATTTTATTTTATTTATTTACTTAAACTGCTGCGTACACAATACTTAGAGTTTTATTTTGCAGTATGGAACTGAGAATGTGTACAATTATAAATCATTTATTAATTAACAACCTAATAACTAATGAGTAACTACAGTTTAATATATATCGGGTGATTTTTTAGCTATTATCTTTGTGGCAACACTGGTTTAAACAGCTGACTCACGTGTTTTGTTCGTGTTTAGTTTCACTGCAAAACATCTACAGTTTGGTCTATAATTTAACCATGAATCGTCTTAAAAAAGAACAACGCTTGCAAACTATTGAATTTTATTATCAAAATGCGTGCTCTGTTAAGAAAGTTCATCGCGCGCTTCTTCCATTTTGGTCAGTTTAATCGACCAACTGAAGCGGCTACCAATGTATCCAGAAAAAGTCGCAGTTTGGTGCGGCTTATGGGCTGGTGGCATCATTGGACCGTACTTCTACAAAGATGAAGCGAATCGTAACGTAACTGTGAATGGTGAGCGCTACCGTAAGATGATATACAACTTTTTTTTTACTTAAATGCAAGAGCTTGACTTGCATGACATGTGGCTTCAACAAGACGGTGCCACATGCCACACAGCACGCTTAACAATGGACTTATTGAGAGGCGAGTTCGGTGAACATTTTAAATCGTCCGATTTAACGCCTTTAGACTATTTTATGTGGGTCTATGTTAAAGCTCATGTCTATACATACATGCCCGCTTCAATTGACGCATTGGAAGACAACATTGAAGCATTTAATCTTGAGATACCGGCCGAAATGTTGGAAAGAGTATGCCAAAATGGGACTAAGCGGATGGTCCATTTGAAGCGCAGTCACGGTCAACATTTGCATGAAATAATCTTCAAACATTAAATTATATGGACCGTACTATCGGTTCAAATAAAGATTTCATTAATTTTTCTGAATTTTATGTGTTTTTTTTAAAAAACTTTCATATAGCTCTTAAAAAATCACCCATTCTTAAGCAAAGCCAATTAAAATCAAACAATATTTAAATAATTTAATCATATGTATTTTAGTCTCAAATAATTACGTTTCAAATTGTGATGCTGAAAACAGTTTAAAAATATTTTCCTTAAATTTTCGTAAGTTACTTAAAAGTTGAAAAAGTATGGGGTATAGAATCCCAAAAAGATATTGAGAATATGTAGAAATGTCACTCCGAAATTGAACTTTTGTATCCAAATGATCTTATTCTTTTTCGACTGCTTATATCTGAAATACAAACTTTGCCGTACAGATGATCTGGTTTGTGGGTATATATTTTGTTATGTAAAAGAACTAAAACTCTCATATTCAGTAGATCGTCTAAAGAAAGGCCATATAGCCTAGAGGAAAACAAAGATATACTAGAAAACCTATTAAGTCCATACACGTAATGGACTATGTTATTAAATGCAAATTTAAATTTGCAAAATAAAATTTTTCTTTACTAATTGTATCACATTTAGCAAATAGCTCACAATAGGGTGGTTACAAGAAATCAGTGTTAGATTTTCCATCAAGGCTTTATCTCTCCTTTATGTATGCCAATATGATAGAAAATGCGATGGACAAAGTTTAAGCCTAATCGGATAATGCCAACACGTGCCTCACTGAGCATACATTAAGGAAAAACAGCGATTTTTGACTAAAACTTGTATTTCTTTGTTTTTATAACCGAACCATTCATTCTACGAACCTGAGTCGAGTCTAGTTTTATAGGAAATTTTACTCTTATTAATTTTGATCTTGATAGTTTTCTTCCTTATAATAATAGATAAAGAGATATTTTGCATCAAGTAAGGACAAAGAGATACGAATTTTACTGAAAAATCGCTGTTTTCTCTAATTTATGCTCAATGAGACACGTGTTGCCGTTATTTGGTTGTGTTCAAACTTTTTCAATAGGATTTTCTAGGCTATTGGCACATTTAAGAGGGGTGCCCCAAAAGATAGCCATTAAAGAAAATTTATCATATACCTTTTAACCACCCTAAACCCATATAATAAAACGGGCATCAGAAAAGTTTTGTCAGGCCCGCCAAAGAGTTCTAATCATAGAATAGGTGCAACCACAAGCATAATTATTGTGGTTCGACGACGTAGGTTAGGTTAGGTTAGGTTCCATTGGCAGCCGTGATCAAGCACAGCTCACTTGGGTCCATTAATTAGTTCCCGTTGTGTTACCATATCACACCGTCTCTCATGGGTCCTATGAAATCTGGCTGCTAGTTTTCCCATGCAGTCATCCGGTCGATTCAATAAAGGAGTGGATCCTGTTTACATCAACATCAGATAGACAAGTTTTGTCTCCAAGGGCTCTTCGACCAAACATTTCGAGTCTCAAGTCTGCGAATGCCGAGCAATTACAGAGAAGATGTTCCGTTGACTCTTCCTCCTCCTCATCCCCGCAACTTTTGCACAAGTCATGATAAGGGAGCCCCAGCCTCTGGTCGTGCCTCCCAATGAGACAGTCGCCAGTTATAACCGCAATTAGGTTTCTTAGATGATGTCTGGACAGCTGAAATGCCCGCCGTGTCCTTTTGTCATCTATGATGGGGCAGATTTTCCTGGTTTCCCCACAGGTGGTTTCATCGTGTCACTTCTGACTGGCGATAAGATGAAACTTGTGCACTATAAGTTGCTTACACCTTGGGAGTGAATCACCTACACAATATGTGGAACCGTGCCGATTCCGGGGACACAATTAAGGGTGACGAGTGAATGTCCGGCATTCTCGGACAATTCTCGATGTTATGAACACATTCTCCAGAGATCTTTTGGCCGCCTTGCTATCGGTAATAATGTGAATATCCCTTCCAGATATTTCACCCTACCGGATGCGTCTCGCGGCTGTGTGGATGGCCATTATCTCGACCACGTAAGAGTGTCATTAAAAAAAATTTTTTATATTATGGGAATAATATTTTGTTTATTAAGTCGCTTTTGAATAACTATTAATACATTTAGATTTGTTAGGATTTATTTCCAAACCATTTGCCGTTGCCCACGTATCAATACGTTAAAGTTGCTGATAAACAGTGGTAATACACTGGTCAATTAAGTCATTACTACAACTGGTATAAAGTTGAACGTCATCCGCGTACATTCTTACATTACAATTTGTAAGGACGGCTGAGAGGTCATTAGAGTATAGTGCGAATAATAGTGGCCCAACAATGGACCCCTGAGGTACCCCTTTTGTTACAGCCAGTGCCCTGGACTTTTGGATTCCAGTTTTAACATACTGATATCTGTTTCCCAAGTATGTTGACAATAACTGAGTAGCGGTCGAAGACAAATCAAAAAAATGTTTGAGTTTGTAACAAAAGAATGTTATGATTCACGGTATCAAATGCTTTTAAATGATCTAAAAGTATTAAAAATGTAGTCTCACCAACATCACCTTTTTTTTATAATCTCCTCCGTAACATCAGCTAAGGCTATTATGCAGCTGTTTTTCTTTCTGAATCCAGATTGAACATCTGTTAGCAAGTTTTTGTTATCCAAGAAACTGGTTATTTGGTTATGCAAAATACGTTCAACTACTTTAGAGTGAAATGAAAGAATGGCTATTGGTCTAAACTCGCTACCAGTTTTGGGTACTGGAACGATTTTAGATATTTCTATAACCTCCATAGGAGTGGACAGCATTAACCCTTCTGCACTCCTTGGGTCAATTTGACCCAATTTTGGTTTTCAAACGCAAAATTTGTCCCTTTTAATATAAGATATGGACGTGAAACTTCAATTTATCCATTACAGGGACAAAAATTATAAATTTAAATGAAAATAATAAAATTTTAGTTTTTCCTTCCCCCTCCAAAAAACACGATTTACACACATTTAATATCCTTTGGGTCAATATGACCCAACATGCGATATTGCAAGTTTAATTCCACTTTAAAAATTTGTTTTCTATTGAATTGAGTTCATCTTCATTCAGAATCATCGATCAATAATTTTTTCGGTCAAATAATCAATAGAATCGCTTTTGTTTTTATTACACTTAAATATGAAATGCTGTTAACATTTTATTGTTGGGTCATATTGACCCAAAGGATCATAGGAAGGGCACATATCCAAGGGATGCAGAAGGGTTAATCCAAAATTCTTTTACCTCAACTTCTACCGATAATAAAATTTTTCTTTTACAAAATTTTAACCTCAGGAATACTAACCCTTGAATTGGAAAATAGCTAAATACGTTCCAATGCCCAAAACTGGTTCCGATTTTAGCTATTTTCCAATTCGAGGGAAAGTAACTTGAGGTTAAAATTTTGTTAAAGAAAAATTTTATTATCGGAAAAAGTTGAGCTAAAAGAATTTTGGATTAATGCCGTCCACTCCTATGGAGGTTATAGAAATACCTAACAACCTCGTTCCCATCATTGCTGGGATCTTCGGAAAACTTATTTTAATAAATCAACGGACTGGCAGACAGACGGACGGACGGACATCGGTAAATCAACTCCGCTACTCATAAGGACCCAGAACGAATGTGCCATTTTATTTAAAAAAATGCAATTTGGTGTCTATTTCTTAAAAATTTGGCTTCCGAAATCGGTGAGTTTGTAGAATAAAACAAGCCTTTTTTGGGAGCCAAATAAGAAACAGACACCAAATTGCATTTTATATAAATAAAATGTCACATTTTTTTGGAGAAAAGAAAACACCATCAGCTTAATTAACATGTTTGAAACATTTGTTTTAAATGAAAACAAATTTTAAGATCTTTAAAATTTCATTAAACCAAACTACAGCCTACTTTTAGGCTAAAGTAAAAAAAACTGGTTTAAGGTTGATGTTTGACTGTTGGCTGGCAGGCACCGCAGTGGTGCAGAGGTTAGAACTCAAAGAATTCTGATGAAAGAATGTGGTGATTCTTGAAACATGTAAATTCAACCCAGGTTCGAGCCCCAGCTCAGCCAAAAAAATTATCAATAAATTTTAATAAAAATTTTCAAGTTGTAAAAATTCCTTCCTTCAGTAAAAATAATTTAATGAAAATTAATTTAATAAACTCAAGCCTGACTAAAAATATCAAAAATTAACTTTTTTTTTAATAAGTATTTTAATATTTTTCCAGCAATTATTTCACAAATATTTTAATGATTAAATATTTACAACATTTATTATATAAATATGTATGCATACAAGCCAACATATGCCTATATGAATAATAAAACTATATAAATTCCTTTTTATTAATAAAAAAAAAGCCTGGCAATATTTTACAATTTATTGTTAAATGTCAAACGAAATAAACCAAAATTATTTAATTGAAATTAATTAATTTTAACCAATTGCTGATAATTGTGAATAGTGTCCATTTACAATATTATATAAGCAATTAATTATTATTACTATTTTATTATTTCCCAGCAATATCAAATAATATAATTAAACATACTTACTATAATTATGCCAACTGACTTTTAATTTTCCGGGCAATTCTGAACAAAAAATGGCAGAATATTTAAAGAGTAAGAGAAATTGTTTATAAAATTGTCACAATGAATATTTACGAAGCAGCATTTTAAGTACATAAATTACAAAATTATATAAAAAAAAAAATAATAATAATAATTTGTGGTTATACATAATCGTCGCAATGTGCGGCTTTATTTGTTGTATAAATAATATTCTCACAACAGTTTTTTAATATGTGTAGCACTTTAATAAGCAACAGCAGCAGCATTATTAACATATATAAAATTTAGCAAAACAAAAAAAAAACTGCATATTTACAGGCTTTTGCAATTGTTGAGCTACCATTTTTTCGCAACTATTACACATATGCCTTCAGTTAATCGTTTGGTGTACGTAAGCTTTTGTTATTCACTGCTTAAATTTTATTTTTTGTTCGTAAAAGTTATTAAAAAAAAAATTATTTATATTTTTACAAACATGGAGTTTGTCACAGCTGCATATAAACTGCAGAATCTCAGCGTTTTGTTTCAATTTTATTTTTGTTGAGTTACCGATTCTGTTGCAATAAACGCAAAATTGTTGTATGATCAGTTAAAATAATGATTTATTAACTTAACGACTTAAAAAAAAGAATTCATTAATATAAAAAAAGTGCAGAAAAATACTGCCCAAAAAATATATATGAAATTTCAAAACTGCAAAAAAAAAGTAATATCAGACGTTTCTTTAGAAAAACTGTGGTATCAAAAGATATTCTATAAGGGACTTTAGAACCAACAATTATTAAGGAAAGCTTTTCTAATCCAAATTTTTAATATTTTTAATCAGGCTTAAGTTCATCAAATTTAATTATCATTTGATTATTTTTATGAAGAAAGGAATTTTACAGCATGAAAATTAATTAAAATTGTTATTGATTATCATTCATTCTTGACTGACCTGAGATTCGAGCCCAGGCGGCTGGTTACCCTGACATATTTTGATCGCTACTACTCGATCTCCTCAGAGGGATTTGCCGTCTTACACTCGCAGCCATAGACGACTGCCATTGTTTTTTAACCTTTGGTAGATCGGAATTTGCTTTTCTGAATGATTATCAATTTTTAATTGATTTTACATGTTTTTCCTTTACCCTCTGTTCTTTCGTACTTTTTGTCAAGAATTCTTCTTGAAGTCTAAAGTGCATTTTTGTTTTGTCATGTTTGTCTTTCTTTTTCTTGTTGACCTTTTTCAGCACAACTTGAAGGACAAATGTACACATAGAGCTCGTGCCTTAGCTTTAACAATAACACAGTACAACAGCCAATCTGGGGGGTGAGAAATTCCAGGTCAGGGTGATGGTACTAGGTCAGTATAGTAAAACCCTCAAAGGGTTTGGCGTTCGTATGTGTCAGTTTTTTTTTATGACATTTTAAATTTGTTCCTTATCTTGATGTTTTTTTGTTTAACATAACTCGAGAACCACTTGTCCGATTTTGCTAAAACAAACTCAAAAACAGCAATACAGTTATTTCTATAAAAACGCATGCTTTTGCATTTCACAAGATTCAGCTCCATCATATTATGATTACACCATAAAAAGAAGTTATTAAGATCCGATTGAAGATAAAAATGATCCGAAAATAAATCCCTAGAAAAGGGGAAATCCCCTACTGTTGGCATCACTGAATGTGGGTGTATTCTTTCAAATAACAAACAAAAGTCCGACGATTTCCACCGATCGCTTAAAAAAAGTCACAAAAATTGCAGTGCAGGTTTGTGATAAAATCTGCTGCATACATCCAGGCTTGAACATTTTTTTGCACTTATCAATTATAATTCTCCACAAATTTATTTTTACCGGCAAAACTGTTGATTATAAAGAAAAACGTTATATGAACGGATTAATGAAATTGTAATGCTAAATTTTTTTGAGTTTGTTTTAGCAAAATCGGACAAGTGGTTCTCGAGTTATGTTAAACAAAAAAAACATCAAGATAAGGAAAAAATTTAAAATGTCATAAAAAAAAACTGACACATACGAACGCCAAACCCTTTGAGGGTTTTACTATTTTACTATTTCTGAGTGGAAGAAATTTCCCCCTATATTCTCTCGTGGTCCCAATAAGCCAATTTCAATAGGCTTTGTCCTTGTGCCAATAAGAACCTATGTCCCAAATTTTATCAAATTATCTTCAAAATTGCGACCTGTACTTTGCGCACTTACGTACTTACATGGACGGAAATCGTTAGTTCGACTCAGAAAGTGATTCTTAGTTGATCGGTATATTTTAAGGCGTTACACACATCAGCAAAAATGCATAATACCCTCACCACTATTGTGGTGTGGGTTTAAATATTTCCTACAAGAACCTTAGTACAAAAAGATAGAAAAACTTTAGTACCAAAAGATTTAATACAGAAAAACTTAAGTACTAAGAGATTTAATATATAAAAGCTTTAGTACCAAAAGACTTTCTATAGAAAAATGTTACACCCAAAGGACTTTATAGAGAAAAACCTTAGTACTAAAATATTTTCTCAAGAAAAACTAAAGTACTAAAAGATTTTCTATAGGCAAATTTTAATACGAAAAGATTTTCTGTAGAAAAACTTTAGCACCAGAATGTTTCCTATAAAAAACTAAGTATCAAAAGTTTGTCTTTAAAAAACTTTAGTACCAAAGAAAAATTTTGTGTTTGTTAAGATTTTCTTTAGAAAAACTTTTGCTTCACAATTTTTTTTAATATATTTTATTCCAAAACTTGTGACTTTTAAGACTAATTATAGGAAAAACTTATGTTTCACAATTTTTCTAAGAAAAATCTCATACCTCAAGAATTTTTTTAAAGCACAAAATTTTTTTTACAGAAAATATTTTTGTTCTAAAGTTTTCTTTACTAACTAATGACCTACAAGATTTTCAAAGAAAAACTTGTGACCCACAAGATTTTATGAAGAAAACCTTGTGCTTTTAATGATTTTTTATAGAAAAACTTGTAACCTACAAGATTTTTATAGAAAACTCTTTGACCCACAAGATTTTCGAAAGGAAAAGGATTTTAATTACAAAAATTTTAGTACCAAAAGATTTTCTTTAGAAAAATTTTAGTTGCAAAACATTTTCTTTGGAAAAACTTCAGGACAAAACTTTAGTACCAAAAGATTTTCTTTAGAAAACTTTAGAACAAAAATATGTTCTAAAAAAAAATTATGTGCTCTACAAGATTTTCTGTAGAAAATATTGTGGGTCACAATATGTTATCCACCATTTTTTGTATAGAAAAACTTGTGACACGCCATATTTACTATTCGATGTCCGGTCTGCGGGCGGAGGGGCGTGGCAAAATCCAATTTTCATATTGCACCACCAATGACATCTGTATAATTTGGACGATTTTTTCTTTAAAATGGTCCAACTTAGATTTATATGAAAAGAAAATTTTGCCCCGACCACTTTCTTCGAATTGCCAATAATCAGAAAAAGGCTCCATCGATGTGACAAATTTTTCTTTCAAATGTTCGTATTAATCCATTTTAAGTTTTTATCGACAGAAAAAATGTACCACGCCTACATTTACGCCCACTTTCTCTATTAAGCGCATAACTTGAAAACGGCCTCACCGATTTGGACGATTTTTTCTTTAAAGTCATCGCCATGGTCCAACTTAGGTTTTTACGGAAAGAAAATTTTGCCCGCCCACTTTTGCGCCCATTTTTTCGATTTACCTAAAATCAGAATAAGGCTCCATCGATTTAACATATTTTTCTTTCAAATGTTCGTATCTTTTTAACGGATTTTACAAATCGAACGGAAAATTTTTTCCTAATTTGGACAGGATAACGTCTGTCGGGTCAGCTAGTTTATTTTAAAATTTGTTTCTGTTTTAAATGTAATTTAAGCGAACAAAGTCTTCATTCGAAATCGACAAACAGACCCTTACACACCAAACATCGCAACGAATACTGTGAAGGCAGTTTTTATTAAAAGGGGTTAAAATTTTTAAACCTTAAGCGCAGTCCTGATATATTTTTACAGTAAATTACAGTAGATTCAGCACAACCGAATAAAGAACTTTTTCGTGCTTCTTCTTCAAAATTGTTGTCTCAAAACTGTCTTGTCTTGCATCTAATGCTTAAAACACACTTTGTATAAAAAAAGGTCATAAATAACTAGAAGTTAAAGTAATACTTTGAGTATATTATTTTAATACTCTTTCTATTACATTACAACAACATAAACAAATAAAACATTAAAAAAAAAAATACAAAAAAAATCTGTCTCAAATCTTTTGTTGTTAAACATATTTTTGTTGTAATAATAAAACAAATATTTTTAAAAGAAAAATTTATAACACTTTCAAAAAGAATACCAAAATGTTATGCCTGACTAAATTGTAAAAATAAAATGTATGAATATAGATAATGAAATTCTCAAAATAACAAATAGAAATCTTTAATAAAATTAAAAAAAAAAACCAAAGAGCTTAAGATTACATAACAAAGAGAATATTTTGCCACACAATGACGAACGAAAACAAAGCATATGTTAAGGAGTCAATTATAAATAGATAAAATAATTTAAAGCTTTTATATGTTAACTACACATTTATTTATTTATCTTTGGGATTTTTGTCTTCATTGTTTATTTTTTTTTTTTTTTTTTTTTTTTGAAACAGTAATACTATTTTTATTATTTTTATACAGGCACTTATGTTTCTCTTTTAGTTAGTGCAAACACACATACATAAACAATTCTGAAAATTTTTATTTATTTAAGAATTTTGTTAGAAATTGCAAGAAACTTTAGTTGTCACAGAATTTTATAAAACAATAAAATAAAATAAAATTTTTTTGCTGAAAACTTCCAAGAAAAGCAAGTGGGAAAGTAATACAATTGGTCAAAAATTTTCATCATTGTTTTCGAGTTTTAGAAAATTAAGTGGCTTCTTTAACCCTTCTTCAAACAATCCATCCAAGAAGCCCCCTGACCACTCTTCCCCCAGGAAAAGTTGATTATATCATGGCAAGCCACAAGAAAAGCAAGGTTCCCCACCACTACAACAAAAACACGGGACGAAAGGCAGCCCAGCGCCATTTTGCTAGGATCTGCTACAGAAGACCAATCATCTTCTTACGCTGGAACAACTACCGATTAACGAAACTGAATCAAGGCAAAATAACAATCCTGAATGCATTGATACTCCTAGGAACTATCAAAGTGAAATTTTACATGGAAAAACGCAACAAAAAAAACTACTGTAACCAACCGTCTTAGATTGAATAAAGAAAAATATAGTCGGTCAAGCCCGAACATTTGATACCAGAACTTATAGAGGTAAAATCAGCAAAAAACCGAAATATTTCCACAAACAGTCTGCAAAATCTGCACCAGAGAACAGCTTTATACGATTGAAAAAAAATCGCATTTAATCAACGACAACAAATACACTCGCTTACGGTCATACAGTCAAACTTGCGCAACCGCAAATATTCGCTGCTGGTTTGCAGTCATTCAAATAACGCACATCGTGCTTTGTTATTTATACAATCGTTACCTTCGTTTTTTAATAAAGATGTTTGAGTGTTCGGTACGACAATGATTTTTTTGGTAAAGAAAAAAAAATACAAACAAAAAAGCCTAAAATGAAACAATCATTACTCATGAAGATATTCAGCAGCAACTTGTAGTAAAAGAAAAAAAAATTGAAATGAAACTTAACACACATACATATGTAGGTACACACAATTTCCATAGAAACAGACTTTTTTTCATTTTAAAAAGTACAGTAGTAGTAGTAGTAGGTATGTACAATGTATTCTTGTTATTGTTGTTTTTATTGTGGTTAATTTGGAAAAAGCGTCTCATCGAGTGGTTTATTGTTGTTGTTAATGTAAACAAAAGTATAAGAATGTGTTCTTTTGAATTTACTCAGTTGTGTTATATTGCGTGAGCAACAAAAATGCAAGTAAAGCACTTTCAATAAAAAACGAATAAATGCAAAAATAAAATGTGTACGAAACGATGTAAAAATTACCAACGTTGAACTTTGTTTTGCAAGCAAAGAATGAATGTAAATTTTAGCGTATGAATAAATCAAGAAAAATAGTGATTTTGAGGTTCTCTGATCTGCACCAAGATTTGAAAAATCTTCAATAAATCTTCAAAACAGTTTATTTAGAAAAAGATATCACAAGTCATTTCAAAATATACGGCAAATGTTCTGAAATTTGAAATCGATGGTAGTTTTAAAAGTAGTTCTGGTAAACGTCTATTAATGGTCCTCAAAGTACGAGCTATAAAAAAGAAAATTTATTTTTCTGAACTTCCAACACAGAAAAGTTTTAAAAATTTGTTCGATTTTAATTTCACCCGAATGCGATTTTTGTAAAACATGGCTGATAATTTTTAGACAATTTTTTGCAATACAAATATTTTTCCAAATTTAATTACTCGGGCTGAGTAGGGTTAAATCCCATGTTTGTTATTTGAAACAAGAAATTAAAATGTTAATTGCTTAAAATGTTATTAAAACTATCAAGTGTCTTATTAAAAAATTTACAAGAGATCAAATATAAATAGTATTAAAGATATTTGTACTTATAAAAGTACTTGGGTATTCATTTAATCGGGCTTTTGCTATAATCGGTTAATCGCTTGATTAATTAACCGAGGTTTTGGTTTAATCGCTTAATAATCGGCTAATTTTGTTTTTGATCGGTTAACCGATTAATAAATTTTGTTGTGAATGCAATGCATTGGGTTGGAACTAGGTAAATAGGTTATGGAAAGGAGAGAAGAGGTAGTAGTGCCTGTAAACACTCGACTTAAATTTATTCATGTTGACAGTGAGAGGTAAGACTTCAGCAGGAAGGTTATTCTACATACGAATAGTCCGGCCAAAAAACGAATTTTCCCTGTAATGAATTGTATGATTTACCGGCCAATCGACCACAAAAGGATGGGCTCTTGAGAAAAAACAGACGTACGGGTTTCGGTCTCGGCCAAGCGTATGATTCACGTACTGAAGCATAGCACCAACATCGGATACTCCTGGTCTATAATCATATGATAACGAATGACAAAGGTTGCTGTCATTTGCAAAAGAGTAGATAGGGTTTGAAGTTTGACATAGGAGGTCATTTAGAAAAATAAGAAATATAAATAGTAGGAGAAAGAACGGAGACTTGCGGCACCTTTGAATAAATTTTGAACTCGTTTGACGAAAGCCTATTTAAAACAACTCGTATAGTGCGACCTCTGATAAAACTCAATATAAATCGAAAGAAATTATCACCGACACCAAATGCAATAATTTTTGACAAGAGTGCACCATACCAGACTCTGTCCAACGCCTTGAAACTATCTTAAGCAGTTACCCTACTTTTGCCAAAATGGTAAATGGAACAGCACCAGTATAGCAACTTGAAAATCAAGCGCATGGTCTCGGTGAGATCTGGTTTCAACAAGACGGCGCTACGAGCCATACATTTTGGTGAGCATTTAATTTCATGTTTTTCTATGGTAAAATTTCCTCCTAGATCTTGCGATTTCACACCTTAGAACATTATCTCTGGGGATATGTAATGACTGTCTTCAGTAATAAGTCAGCTACGATTAACGCTTTGGAAGCTTACATTACTCGTGTTATTAGCGAGATATCAGTCGCTATGCTCGAATGCGTCGCCCGAAATTGGACCTTTCGAATGGACCACCTCAGACGAAGTCATGGCCAACATTTCCATGATATCATTTTCATACAGTTAATGCCATAAATTATTCTTTCAACCGATAATAAAAATTTCGAGTTTACTCTCAAATTTATGTGTTCTATTTTACATTATAATTTAAACTTCAAGATGAATCACCCGATTTATCTATTAACCATTTCTTTTTATTATCAATGCTCATCCCGGTCGTGTGCGAGTCGGATAATCGAGGTTCAACTGTATATTTTTAATTTTAATTGTTCTTTTTTTCTATAATAAAATAAAATTAATAAGTTTCATTATGAATACGATTTCCGTATGACGTGCTAAATTCCCAATTTTTCATATTCGATAAATACACCGAAATTTATTGTTGAGGGAAAGCTAGCTTCTTTGCGCATTTCACTGGTTGCTTAGGCCAGATCATCAGGAAACCTCTTCCAAAGATTTTAGAAAAGCCAAAAATATTAAACAAATAAAACCCTAAAGCGAATAAGAATTATAAACACCCTAAGTCTAACTAGTTCCAATATCAAAGATTAAACAAAACACCAACAATAAAAAGTGAGTTTATCTTTTCTTACATCCCCCTACAATTGGTTGGGTTCTTTCCGACTCGAAGTTTCAGTTTATAAAAAATTTAGGTTTTCTTTATTTACAATCTATAGGAGCAATAAAATAAAAATGCTAGATAATGCCCAATGTTCGATTAATCGACCACCATTTTTCTCAAAAACAAAAATCTAAAAAAAATTGGACTTCAGATTCGTGTTTTCTAGTCCCAAATTATTTATAAACCACCAAGTTTTATAAAGTTACTCGAAAAAAAATCGCTGCGACGAAATGGGTTAAGCGTTTTTTTGCTTTAGTTTTGACAACTTGACTTGAAAAATTTTCTTTCATCTATCGTAGATATTGGAGAAATCGAAAGCAACCCATAATACAGAGTATCTAATTTCTAAATCCTTTTCCAGGTATTCCATTATGCTATAAGAGTCCTGTTTTTATTTTTTTTTTTTTTAATTTTGAACACTTCTAATTGTTTCGGTTAATTCTGTTTTAAGACTGATATGAGAAGAAATAAATAACTAAACACATACCTTTAAAAAGTACGTGAAACAAAAAATGTTTTCACAGCAAACACTTATTTAACCCATTTTTCGCCACATTCCTGTTGATCGAAAAATAGTAAAAGGTGCTTGTAATTTTAGTCACCGGTCGGCAGAAAATGGTTTAAAATGAAGATCAGTGAACATCTTCTTTGTTTGTATAAAAAAAAATATATTCTTAACAGTGTTTAAAAATGCTTGACTATTTTTAATGCTTTTGTAATTGCTTAACTTAACTTAAGAAAAAGAACACAGTAAAAGCAAAAAGCAAAAGCAGAAAAAGTGAGAGTTTATAATGTATTTACTGTCACTATGTGTATGTTCTCAGCTTAAAGTTTAAACATTCAGTCAAGCAACCACTAAAAAAAATGCTGTTGCTGTAAGTAATATGTTTTTGTTTTTTTTTTTATGTAGTTGCTTGGCTGGCTGTTTAACATTTTTTTGACTTGATCGCTGTTGCTTGCTGTTGCAGAAATTTGTTTTGAAAAAAATCTTTGACGGTAAGAACTAAGAATTATGGCGCCGCGTGTATATCGACGAATAATTGAAAAATATTTTTATTTTGATAATGACCAAGCTATGTGTAAAATTTGCTCACATACATATGTATGTTTAAAAGTGATAGAGTTTTTAATCTAACATGTGAAGTTTTATTTATTTTCATATGTACATATACAGTCAGCGTCAAAAGAAAGTATACACCGAAAAGTTCAACATTTATAAGTCCGTAGATGTTAAAAGGGGGAGAGTACAAAAAATCTGTTTTTATGTTTTTGAAGTGTATTCATTTCTTATTTATTTTAATAAAAAAAAAATTGTCATTTATTTCTTCTTCATTTTAAAATTAAAAATAATCTTAGAAAACGCCTTATTTTACGCGTCAAAAAGAAGTGTACAATCTCATATTATTTCCATGTTCCTGCGTCATAAAGGTAATTTTACCCCTAGTTTTTTGTTTTTTTTTTCTTCTTATAATCATATTACGGATGTTTAATTATCTTTTTTATCTAAACTGATCAATTAAAACTCTAGTTAACTTTAGTTTGTAAATAATAGTCAACATGGGTAAGCAGACTACAGTAGAAACTCATAATTTAGTGGCAAAATTGGCATCTGAAGGCAAATCTTTGAGAGAAATTGGCAGTACTATTGGCAGATGTCTTAATAATATGAAAACAAATATAAGGTAAGTACAAAAATGTGAAAAATGTTAAAGACTTTCCACCCTCTAGCAGACCTAAAACTCTGTCTGACGTGGAGAAGAGGACAATAGTGCGAAGAGTAAAGGCTAATCCCTGGCGCAGTACAGTAAAATAGCAGAGGAACGAGCAATAACATTAGGAGCAAGTGTTTGCGACAGTACTGTTCGCCAAGCACTACATGAACATGGGATATACCGTAGTGTTCCCAGAAAAAAGCCAATTGTATCTGTAAAAAGCAAAAAAATCGTCTGGAATATGCGAAAAAGCAACACTACAAAATTATTTTTTCTTTATGGGACAAAAAATATTTATTTATCTTTGTTTTTATGCTTTTTCGCATATTCCAGACGATTTTTTTGGTTTTTACAGATACAATTGGCTTTTTTCTGGGAACACTACGGTATATCCCATGTTCATGTAGTGCTTGGCGAACAGTACTGTCGCAAACACTTGCTCCTAATGTTATTGCTCGTTCCTCTGCTATTTTTACTGTACTGCGCCAGGGATTAGCCTTTACTCTTCGCACTATTGTCCTCTTCTCCACGTCAGACAGAGTTTTAGGTCTGCTAGAGGGTGGAAAGTCTTTAACATTTTTCACATTTTTGTACTTACCTTATATTTGTTTTCATATTATTAAGACATCTGCCAATAGTACTGCCAATTTCTCTCAAAGATTTGCCTTCAGATGCCAATTTTGCCACTAAATTATGAGTTTCTACTGTAGTCTGCTTACCCATGTTGACTATTATTTACAAACTAAAGTTAACTAGAGTTTTAATTGATCAGTTTAGATAAAAAAGATAATTAAACATCCGTAATATGATTATAAGAAGAAAAAAAAAACAAAAAACTAGGGGTAAAATTACCTTTATGACGCAGGAACATGGAAATAATATGAGATTGTACACTTCTTTTTGACGCGTAAAATAAGGCGTTTTCTAAGATTATTTTTAATTTTAAAATGAAGAAGAAATAATGACAATTTTTTTTTTATTAAAATAAACAAGAACTGAATACACTTCAAAAACATAAAAACAGATTTTTTGTACTCTTCCCCTTTTAACATCTACGGACTTATAAATGTTGAACTTTTCGGTGTACACTTTCTTTTGACGCTGACTGTATATTTTCGTATTTATTGAGAAAACATAGGTACTAAAAACATTAAAGAAATAGGTACCTAAAAATATGATTTTGCGTAACTCACTAAATAAAAGAACAAAAATTAGTTTGTTCGCAAAAAAACATCTAACGGTAATGATCTTTAAACATTCTTTCTGAAAAATACTAAGAAATTCAAAATATTCAAAATATATGTATGAAGTGCCAGCCAGCAACAGCAAAGAAGTTAACTTGCTGACTTTAAGCGCATGAAAAGCCAAAAAAAACTTGAACAAAATTTATTACTTACTTAAGTTGTTGCGTTGCTGACTGATTAAGCAAAGAACATACACATAGCGAGACTAAAAAAATTATTTACTCTCTCTTTTTCTGCTTTTGCTTTTTTGCTTTTGCTTACTCTCTATCAAAGTAATAAAAGGCATTGAAAAATACAGTTTTTTAATTTGCAGCAAAAAATGTAAACAAAGCAAAAATTTCGGTGCTGTTGCTATTTTAAAGCAAGCAATTTTAACACTGATTCTAAACAATTTCCTATTGCATATACATAATACAAAACAAATAATCAAGAACACAAAAAATATGTTATATTACTACAAAAAATTTAAATTTTGTTACATCGGTTAATCGACTGAAATTAACCGGTTTAATCGTTAATCGAAAATAGCCAATTTTAAATTAACCGATGAGTTAATCGGGTAGTAAATAACACTATGGAACATTTTTGGGATTATTGTCTGGGGGGTGAGAAATTCCAGGTCAGTATAGTAAAACCCTCAAAGGGTTTGGCGTTCGTATGTGTCAGTTTTTTTTATGACATTTTAAATTTTTTCCTTATCTTGATGATTTTTTGTTTAACATAACTCGAGAACCACTTGTCCGATTTTGCTAAAACAAACTCAAAAAAATTTAGAATTACAATTTCTTTAATCCGTTGATATAACGTTTTTCTTTATAATCAACAGTTTTGCCGGTAAAAATAAATTTGTGGAGAATTATAATTGATAAGTGCAAAAAAATGTTCAAGCCTGGATGTATGCAGCAGATTTTATCACAAACCTGCACAGCAATTTTTGTGACTTTTTTAAGCGATCGGTGAAAATCGTCGGACTTTTGTTTGTTATTTGAAAGAATACACCCACATTCAGTGATGCCAACAGTAGGGGATTTCCCCTTTTCTAGGGATTTTTTTCGGATCATTTTTATCTTCAATCGGATCTTAATAACTTCTTTTTATGGTGTAATCATAATATGATGAAGCTGAATCTTGTGAAATGCAAAAGCATGCGTTTTTATAGAAATAACTGTATTGCTGTTAATTATGCTTTTGGTGGTCATCAACTGGAGTTGGTTGATTCGTTTCTTGATATTGGAGTCTTACTGGATCTTAAATTAAACTTTGTTTCTCATATTACATTAACTGTTAATAAAGCTCGAGGCGTTCTTGGCTTTATTAAGCGCTGGGTTAAAAATTCACCGATCCATACATAACGAAGCAACTTTACGTATCACTCGTTAGACCAATCTTAGAATATGGGTCAATCATTTGGGATCCATTTTACAACATTCACAATTCTCGTATTGAATCGGTCCAAAAACAATTGTTATTATTCTGTTTACGTGATCTTGCAGTTACTCGACAAACTTTCCTTCCTATGCTAGAAGACTGGCATTAATAAAATTACCATCGCTCAAAAGTCATCGTACAATGTTAAATGTTTCTTTTATGGTTAATCTTATTAATGGTAATGTTTGTTGTGATTTTCTGTAGAGTCTGCTAAATTTAATATACCTTGTCGCAATACGCGTCATTATAATCTGCTTTTTGTTAAATTTTTTTAGAGAAAATTACGCTATTGCTGATCCTTTTTCGAGGTTATGTAGACAATTTAATTCTATGTCACAATTTGTTGATTTTTCTTATTGTTTTTCTTTATTCGTAAATTTTTATGTACTACATATATTCTGTAAATTTGTAGTATATTTTAAAATGCATATTGTTATTCATTAATTTTAAGTCAATATTGTTATTAGTCAGTAAGGATCCATTGATTAAATAAATAAATATGCCCTAAAATAAAAAATTGTGTCCTATTTTCCCTACGGTTGAAATTCGAAAAAAAAATCCCTAGAAAAGGGGAAATCCCCTACTGTTGGCATCACTGAATGAAGGTGTATTCTTTCAAATAACAAACAAAAGTCCGACGATTTTCACCGATCGCTTAAAAAAAGTCACAAAAATTGCAGTGCAGGTTTGTGATAAAATCTGCTGCATACATCCAGGCTTGAACATTTTTTTGCACTTATCAGTTATAATTCTCCACAAATTTATTTTTACCGGCAAAACTGTTGATTATAAAGAAAAACGTTATATGAACGGATTAAAGAAATTGTAATTCTAAATTTTTTTGAGTTTGTTTTAGCAAAATCGGACAAGTGGTTCTCGAGTTATGTTAAACAAAAAAACATCAAGATAAGGAAAAAATTTAAAATGTCATAAAAAAAAACTGACACATACGAACGCCAAGCCCTTTGAGGCTTTTACTATTCTGACCTAGTACCATCACCCTGACTTGGAATTTCTCACCCCCCAGATTGGCTGTTGTACTGTGTAATCGGTTAACCGAATGAATACCCTAATAAGTACATATTAATATTATATCGTGTAAAATCAAATAACATAAGTCCGGCGATATTAATATGTCAAGGCAATTCGAATTTTAAATTTTAAAGACAACTTTTGTGAATAAAATTCCTACTAATGAATCTTTTTCCACACGGTTCTTCCATGAATGGTTGATATATTTCGTTTATCAATGCATGAAGTGAAAAAAGTAAAATCAAAAAAGTGACAATGTAAAGAAATCAAAAAAATCTGCAATTTGAAACCAAAAGTGTTGAAATTTGCATTTTGGGTAACAAAATCTGCACTTCTGGCATCACTGACCAAAGTATATAAGCAAAATTTCTCGAGAGTGCTGCAAATCTGGCACCGATGGGAAATCATATATCCACCAGAACAAAATGATGTTATAAGGTTAAGATTTTTGTAAAAGTTATTTGCGGCGAATATTATTTAGACATCTTCATATATATGAGATTTGTTAGCCTTTAAGCTGTTCGAACCGAAAAAAATTGCTGTATTACAGCTTTGGTTGATGTAGTATAAGAAGTTGGAAGTTAGGTAGGTACGGATTTTCTTGAATCAAGTACAGAAAGATCGATTCAAGTATGGATTTTCAATCGCAAAATAAATAAATCATCCATATTCAATCCCGATTTCGTACTTTAAATAATCCCAATAAATCTCAAAATACGCTTGATTCAAGTATTATAAAGTTGATTTTATACCGAATTAGACCTTAACACCTTACAGAATGATAAAACATCAACATCATGCCCGATATGGTTTTTACTTTAGAAATTTTATAACATAAACTAAATGAGAAGCAAGAGTTCAAGTTTACTTTTGAACCCTTCGTGGTATACACATGAGCCTGGCCAGACCTTTTTTCAATGTAAATAAAACAAGTAAGAATGATACCCTACACCACAGTATTTAAAAACACATCATGCTGATGTGTCCATGTAAATATGGATTTATCTATGTTTATAAACTTCATGAAAATCGGTTTGAAAGTTTGTAAGAGGCAGAAATTGCCCCCTGCCTGCCCTTGTGGTCCTATTTTTTAAAAACTGTATAGCTAATGTGTCCCTATAGATATGGATCTATCTATGTTTTAAATTTCATTAAGATCGGTTTGAGAGGCAGAAGTTGCCCCTATCTCCCCTCGTGGTCCAATTTTTTTAAAAATGTATACATTTTCTGTCCATATAGATATGGTTCTATGTAATATAATTTCATTAAAATCGGTTTGATAGTTTCTGAGAGGAAGAAATTTCCCCCTATCTTCCCTCGTGGTCCTACGATTTGGCCTAATTTCAATAGGCTTGTTCCTTGTGCTAATAAGAACCTATGACCCCGATTTTATCAAATTATCTCCAAAATTGCGACCTGTACTTTGCGCACGAGGTTACATGGACAGCCAGCCAGCCAGCCGGACGGACATCGTTAGTTCGACTCAGAAAGTGATTCTGAGTCGATCGGTATACTTTAAGGTGGGTCTAGGACCACTATTTTAAGGCGTTACACACATCAGCACAAATGCATAATACCCTCTCCACTATTGTGGTGTGGATATAAAAATGCGTAAGCCGGAGGGTTAAAAGCAACGAAAAGTTTAATACATTTTTTTTTTTTACATGATTTATTTCCAGAAATTCCAAGATTGGTTTCCGAAAATAATCCCATTTAGGACTATTTTGGATACGTTTTAATGTTATTCGTACCAGAGAACTGCAAAATCCACTATTTTTACTATTCATACGCTATAATTTACATTAGCTCTATGCCTGCAAAACAAAGTTCAACGTTGGTAACTTTTACATCGTTTCGTACATATTTGATTTTTGCATGTGTGAGTTGTTAATTGAAAATACTTTGTTTGCATTTATTGTTGCGCACGCAATAACACAATTTCTTAAGGTCAAACGGCATTTATTCTTTTGCTTTTCCATTTAAGGTAGTCATTGTCTACTCGATGACACAACGACGAATCGCTTTGTTGGCATGATTGTTGTCGGCATAAGTTCAAATAAACTAGTTGTATTGTCCAATTTGTTTTTGAGTTTACCCTGCAAATAATATTGGACCACCTGATTTAAATCAAATGGACTACTCATTCGACTTGTCTGATGTAATGAAAGCATGGACCATGTTATTGTTAAAAAGTTTTTTTTTTTCGTTTTTTAACGAAATGTGTTCGTTTTTAAACGACTTCAAAACTAATCCTCTTGAGTATACCATGGAGTAGTTTTAATACTACTCCTTTGTTATCCAAAGCTGGGTTATATGGTCCTGCCCTAGGACATCGTTATGTTAAATAGACCATGTTTTTTCCATACGTTAGTCCCTTGTGGGCTACATTTTACGCGGGTGTTTGGACTAGTCCTATTATTTGCAAGTTATTTTTTTAAAATCGTAACAAGCAACATTAACAACAAAACATTGTACATACAGAACTACTGTAGTTTTTAAGAAATGATAAAAAATAAAACCGTCTTCTGTTTCTATGGAAATTGTTTCAGCTGCTGAATAGTCCTCAGAGCAATGATTTTTGTGTATTTTCTTTGTATATGTTTTTTACCAAAGCAATAATTGGCGAACGAAGCTAAACATGGTATGAATGACAAAGCCAATACGCTGTGCATGACTTGAGTGAATTTTAAAACAACACCGATGTGTGTGGCTGAGAAAGTTTGATTGCATGAACACAAATGAGTGTATTTAATGTTGTTGATTTAATGCGAATTTTCGTTCTCTGATTCGTACTTGAATTTTTGAGTACGACTCGTACTTAAATGAATCATAGGCAACTTAAATTATCCCGAGTATTTTTCTTTCTGGCTAGACCATTCAAAGGCATTTGATACCGTTCATAATTCTACCCTTCATATTAAACTTTTAAATCAGTTTGGCTTCTCTTCACTTGCAGTTAAACTGATTTAATCTAACCTTACAGGTAGAGGCTAGTCAGTTGTTAATAATGGGCTTACTTCTCACTCTCTACCCGTCCCTAGAGTTGTCCCACAGGGGTCAATTCTCGGTCCTCTAATATGTATTTCCTAATGATCTACCGAAACAACTTCGTTTTTATAAAATATACAGATGTATGCTGATGGTGTTCAGTTATACCTTGGTTAAACCAAGGAGTAAATCGTCACCAAGTTAAATGAACTGAGTTCTGACTTGAACAATATTTTTGTGTGGGTTCCTGCAAATGGTTTGAACATAAATCCAAACAAGTCAATATCTTTTTCAATTTCTTGGAATTACACAAGAATGGAAAATAAATTTAATGTTTCAATTGGGCAACCAAGAATTGAACTTGTAAATACCGCAAGAAATTTAGTTTTAATTTTCAGCAAAACTTTAATTTGGTCAGACCATATTAATCAGGTATGTGGTAAAATGTGTCACGTAATTTGTGGGCCACGCAGCATTTCACCCCCTAAATATAAGGGCGGCATGAAATAGCCCCCCACGAAATAAGACCCCAACAAATTTATTAAATAATTCCCCAAATTTTGGGGCCTTATTTCATATGAAATAAACCCCCAATTTTAAAATGAAATGAAACCCCAACGAAACGAAATAACTTCCCAAATCAAAATGAAATAAATTCCTAAAAATTGGGGAGTTATTTCATTGGAAATAAGTCCCCATTTCCTGAAATGAAATAAATCCCCAAAAAGTATTCAAAACATCCAATCAATTCAAAATATAAATTTTTTGGATTCAGTGTTATAAAGCCATAGGCAATTAAGTCATTTGTACTTATTTCTCAATGGAATGAGAAATGAAAACAAAGCCATATGGACTTATTTTCCAATCGAATGAGAAATGAAATCATATGGCTTTATTGCCTAAACCCAAGTGCAATATCACCATAATCGTTTAGTAACCAAAGTTGAAATAACGCCAAAACAGTTTTATTGTTATGGTTACAAATTGCCAAAAGAATGAGTTGCCATTGTCAAGTGTTGAAAAAATATGGTATAAGAGGTGGAAGGGGGGGGGTAGTGCGAACGGCCGCTGATCGCGGCATGCCCGCGACATACGCGGCAGGTGCGCTTTATATTGCATTTTATCCGTCATTCTTCAATATATTGAAAGCATTTTTTTCTGCTGCTATGACCAACATTTCAAGTTTTCTGGGATACTGTACTTAGTTAAGAACTTATCAAAAGAGAAAGTAACGGTACTGACTTTTGTATGAAGAAATGTTAGTTTATATCAGCACGTTTTTGTTTATTATAACATGACATTATCAATTCAATATACTATCCGCATGTTACAAGCAAACATCATCAAAAAATAAATCAAATAATAAAATGGAAGAGGACCAAATATACGAATATGAATTAATACCTGGATTCATTGCATCCAGCAAAAAAAAATCAAATGAGCAATAACACCATAATGGCTTTATTTAATTCCTTACCGCAAAATTTTTTCTCAAACTAACTACCTAGTGAGTATTATTTTAAATGAATGAGTGGTCTTGGCCATTCATTAAAACACGTTTTGTTTACATATTAAAATGGGACATAATCTGCATTTTTGACGATTTTGGAATAAATTTGAAAATGAAAAAAGTCCACAAAATATTTTAGGGGTTTATTTCGTTTCAGATTTTTGGGGACTTATTTCATATGAAATAACTCCCCAATATGACAATGAAATTAGTCCCCAAAAAAGTGAAATACATCCCCAAAAAAAGTTGTTGTTGCTTCTCATATATTTTTTTGGGGAGTTTTTCATTTCCGTTTTGGGGACTTATTTCGTGGGGGGCTATTTCATGCCGCCAAATATAAGAACTTTGTTAGCAATAACTTATCTTCTGCCCACTCTATTAAACGGCTCTGGAATCTTTGCTTGATGTTCCTCTTTAGTTAAGAGGAAGCTCAACACCACTAATAATAACATTGTTCGGTATATTTTCGGTTTAAAAAGATTTGACAATAACCAATAACAAATTAGATGTCTCATTTTTCTCCTAAAAATCATCATGATAAAAAAAAACCAGTGTCCATGTTCTGTAACTCTCGTGTCGAGAAAATTTTCGATTGAAATGTGTGAAATGAAACAAAAATGCCATTAATTGAAACAGACAGCTGTTTTTCTCACTTAACGGTGTCTGTAACTTTTTTTTTGGCGAGTACAAGCTGTCACGTAAGGAAATTACTCGCCAATTTACAGAAAAAGTGTATTTGTAGCATTTTTGTGAGAAAAGTTCTGGCTTTGAACTGTCAAATAAACTCACGAATAAAATTGGGAAGAAAAAAATTTTAAAATTTTAAAAATAAAAAAAAATTGAAAATGCAAAATACAAAGAATAATAATATTTAGTTCTTGGCACATTTTTTTACTGTTTTATTATTTTGCTTTTAACTTTTTTGTAAAATCTACGAATGTTTTCAAAGCTCGTTTGCACACAACAAACATTTAAGTCGCAGTTTACACTATTTGGTACAGCCGACGGTTGCATTTTCACCGCCGTCGTTGAAAAATTTTCAAGTTTTGTAAATTTTTGCCGCCGTCAACGATATGTATGACTGGCGTTCTCAGCACCTGTAATGGCACATCGGCTTCGAGTACAATGTTATGACATTTATAACGTAACGACGTAATCTCTTTTGATAGTTTTTGACATCAGTTACAGACGCAATTTTTTCTCACTTTTCGAGAAACAATGGAATATTTTGTTTTTATCTTTTCGATGCGAGAAGTTCTCACTAAGGTTACAGAACCTTTTTTACCAAATACGATTTGCCAGATCGCGTATAGGAAGATATATTTCAAATTTCGGCATCAAAGCCATGCATCTGAATGCCAGTTCTTTGTTTTTAGCATTCGTATCTGGAATCAACTCCCAAGTCATATCCATAATATAAACAACGAAATAAATTTTAAGAAAATGCTTACTGATTTTTCAACTTAATTATACCCTTCACCACAGGTGGTGAATATACCTTTTGGCATTCCGTTTGTAATTTTTATAATATTGATGTTAGACCCTATAAAGTATATATATTGTGGGTCCTTATAGGGAACGAAGTTGATTTAACGATGTCCCTCTGTCCGTCTGTCCGTTGAAATGGGGTTTCCGAAGACCCCATATACGATGGGGGCCAGGTTATTACACATTTATGTCACGAATGGTCCAAAATGGTTTGCTATTGAAACTCACCAAGATCGGCCCACAAATGGCTGTGATATGAGTAAAAAACCAGGACTGCCTCAAATTTTTTCCCTTAGAGGTCCAATTAGACGTGACATTACCATACCAGCACTGTATTACTAAAACGACATAAACATACGATACAAACCAATTCAATTTTGGTTTCTACGGTCATACAGTGTTGGTTGGTAATGTGTTTTTTTTATACCCTTCACTACAAGTGGTGGATTTTATTTGTAATATGTGTAATTTTGCACATACACATACACATTAATGCATGTATATGATATGCCGTTCAAATAAAGAAATAAACTTAAAGACTCAATATATTTTAATTTACAGCTTCTTTAGTAAAAGCATTCGTTGCCCAGTTGTAAATTTGTCTCCTGAGACTGATGATATTGCCAGTTTGAATCCCAAAGAGATTTTTTTTTAATTTTTTTATGTTCTAAAAAACGATTTTAAGATTATAAAACGAATTTCGAACATCAGCTTTGGAAAAAGAGGAAACGGGCTTAGGTACATATATAAATTTTTTGTTTTTTATATTCTTCGGCATGACGAAATGAAAAGTTGGCGTGGCTCAATTAATATTTATTGATACCTATCTAAAGAACGTTATTTATGTATATAACTTGTTGTTCTTATCTCATCATGGTGAAGGGTATAAAAGATTCGGCATAGCCAAATATAGCACTTTAACTTGTTTATTACTCTTACTTTATTATAATTTAAATTATTGTTTTCATATCTTTTATTGGGTCTATGAAATAACTCCCACGAAATAGGTCCCACTTTTAAAAACGAAATAAGTCCCACAAAAAATTGATGTTTTGAAAGTGGGAGTTATTTCGTTTTTAAAAGTGGGACTTATTTCGTCAATTAATGGGACTTATTTCGTTACGCGTTTTTATTTTAAGTGGGACTTATTTCGTTTTGAGTGGGAATAAATTCGTTTTGTAAAGTGGGAGTTATTTCATACCCCTTAATTTATATTTGTAAGCACTTTAAAATTTGCAGTGAATGCTGTCTTACCATGCAAACTCACAAAATTGATCAAACCAGTAAACTAGTATGTCCATTCTGTCGTGCAGAAGTTCATGAAACCCTTCAAATATTTATCTGATAAATAAATGATTTTTTTATGGAGGAGTGCGATAGAGCCATGAAATATAAGGCCATTATGGCTTTATTTCTAATTTTTTTCTTATGCAAAAAGTTATATATTGGACATTTCGTAAAAGGGACAACTATAATTTTTTGTCCTTATCTCTCATGGCTCTCCTTTTTTTGTTATTAATTACTTTATACTTACTATAATAAAAAAACTTTAAAGAAATGTGTACAAATAGGTACCGAACTTAACTACTGGAAAAACAATATTAAAAAAAATTGTTGACGTAATTACGTATGTATGTGTTTTATTATATTTTTAGTAGGAAATTGGAATTCGTGTTCCATGTTTTCTAATATCACCATTACAAAATATAACTAATCCCAATGCCACGTTAAAACTATAATACCGTCTACCATGCACTGGATCTTCAAGCCATTTATAAAGGTCGATAATTTTAATCTGATGGTCCTTCCGAAACAGTTTCCATCTTAATAATAAGAACAATTGATCTGTACTTAATCCATTTACGAATCCAAACGTTGTTACTAGTAGGCGTTCTCTATACGTTCCTTGACCGAAAAAAGAATTAATAATAAATTCTGGAACTCTATCAAAATTCGTAATATCCATTCCATTAAGAAGCCTTCTGCAAGCTTGCATACGATTTTTCTTTATTATTCCTCTGCTTTGATTATTCATATTATTCGACGTGTTTTTTTCGAAGAGCCAAATACTTCTTATTTGAAATCGCATTAAACAGTGAAAAAGTGGGACTTATTTCGTTTATGAAAGTGGGACTTAATTCATTTAAGAAATATATTATTCAAGGGGGAGTTTTTTCATTTTGAGTGGGAGTTATTTCATTTCAAGTAAATTTTTAAATCATTTCATTTTGGTGGGACTTATTTCGCTTTCAAAAGTGGGACTTATTCGTGGGAGTTATTTCATTTTTTTAAGCAATTTTTGGTGGGACTTATTTCGTTTTTAAAAGTGGGACTTATTTCGTGGGAGATATTTCATAGACCCCTTTTATTTTGTGTTAATTGTTACTGCACAAATATACTTTAATTTTTTTTTCAAAATAAATTGATCTTTGTTTTTTATCTATTTTTTCTTCTTTTTTCAAAATTTTGCCATTTCATATTATTCTCTTATATTATACTCTCTTGTTGTATTAGAAAATCGATGTAAAAAATTAATAAATAAAATTGCCTAAAATTAATCTCACTTAGTCGTCAAAAAATCAAGCTCTTTTAAGGAGTTTGATATTTTCGTCTAAAATAAAACTCATTTTGTAGATTTTCTTCTCTTTAAACGTAAATTTATTTAATTGCAATGCACGCTGATTAGATCACACTGCTTTATTAATTATAAGAATTTGACTAGCGGCAAGCTTTGGGTGTAAATTGATATAAATGAGTTTTATTTAATGAAGGGAAAAATCAAACTCCTCAAGTGAGTTTTATTCTACGAAAGCAAAACAAAACTCTCTTTTTAAGAGTTCGACCTTTTATTTTTACGTTGAAAAATAACTGCTTAAGATGTACTTTTTATTACTTTTAATTTACAAAATAACTGATATAAAAGAACTTTTTTGATATCACTTTGAACTGTTTGGTATCCTGGTTAATACAGTTCTGATCAGTGTTCGAAAATAAACAGTACATTATTAAGCGTTCGGCACACACACACACACCCAAGATCGATATATATTTTTTAGTGATTGTGTAGATGAACAGAACCCTAAATACCGTTCGTAACTATTTTCAAGAAAGAACCGAACATTATATACTGTTCTGTTCTTCGCTAAAAAAAAACAGAACAATTGTAGTTAATCTGAAGACAAGCTAGCTTTCGCTCAACAATGAATTACAGTGTATTTATTAAATATGGAAAACTGGGAATTAAGCACGCCATACGGAAATCGTATCAATAATAAACTTTGTATTCCCGAAAATAACTTTGATAAGACAAACATAATATTTTAATGTTCTATAATGTTTCTTTTTTTACATTGGTAGAGAAGTGAACAAACAGAAAATTCTAGCAACGACTGCACCACGAAAAGCTTGTGTGTCTATTGTGTGTATGTTTTGTTTGCGTAAAATAATTTTTTTGGCTTTTTATTTTTTTTCGTATGTTTATTTTGTTTTTGTAAAAAATGTTTGGTTTTTTATAAACCAAATGGGACCAACATTAATGAGCCGAACCGAACACAACGAAGTTTGTTGATTTAAAAAAAACGAACGGAATTAAATGTTCTCATCTTTTGTTGAGTTGGATAAAAACAGTATTATTTTTGTGTTCGGAAGATGACTAACAGGGAAACGTTATTTTTTTAATGATTTTCTACACAAACACTTTTAGCGTTTCTGTTCTCCACAAATCTACCGAACCGAACACTAAGGAGCGATATTTAATTTTTTTCCTATTTTTTTTATCGAATCTTCATATATTCAATATGAATTAACAATAATGAATCAAATCTTATTTTATTTATGTCCTGCCAGTGCCAGACAAAAAATTTCATCATCACGGTTTCTGTTCACATGCACAGAAAAAAATGTTGCCCCAGTAAACGCATTAATCAAAAATAAAATCAGTTTTAATTAAAAATTTAATCAAGTGAATTAAACGTTTAATTAAGAGAATTAAACGTTTAATCAAGTGTATTAAACGTTTAATTGACAACATTAACTTGCACCAGTATACAAATTAATAATATCAATTAAACTTTTAATTCACTTTATTAAACGTTTAATTCACTTGATTAAACGTTTAATTCACTTGATTAAATTTTTAATTAAAACTGATTTTATTTTTGATTAATGCGTTTACTGGGGCAAAATTTTTTCTGTGTGTGTAGCTGTTTATCGCTCATCTACTTGGGTAAGTGCTGCAGTGTCTCTTCTTCTTAAGCGAGTGTGGCCGCCATGATTTAAAATATTTCGAGCTAGTAGATTTGGTTGTTGTTCAAGCCTTTTTAAATATTTTACTGCATATTTTGTTATCATAGTTTTTACTAATGGCACATTGAGATTCTTATGAATGTTTGAGGAACGGCTGTGATTATTCGAAGAAGTTTATTTTGGAGCCTTTGAATTTTTTCGATATTAGAGGCCGAGGCAGTGCCCCATAACTGAATACCATAGCACCAGTTTGGCATTAAGATAGAGTTATAAAGTAGAAGCTTGCAATCGAGACTAAGGACAGAATTTCTACCAATAAGCCAATGAATGAGAATGGCTTTTAGTTTCATTTGAGTTAATTTTGCCTCTATGTGGCATTTCCACGTAAATCGCCGATCCAGATGAATACCGAGATATTTTACATGCTAATGCTGAGGAATTATTTGATTATTGATTTTAATAGGGGGGCAAGATTCCCGGCGCAAGGTGAATGTTATATGTACGCATTTTTGCTCATTGATCATTATCCTCCATTGTCTTAACCATATTTCTAGTTGAAATATATGATGCTGTAAGTAACGAGATGCTTCATAATGGTTTTTGTGGACGCTTAGAAAAGCTGTATCGTCTGCAAATGTTGAAGTTTATGTGTAGTTGTTTGTTGGCATGACCGAAGTATAAATTAAGTATAATAGAGACCCAGGATGCTGCCTTGTGGGACTCCAGCGTCAATGGGCTGACGTTAACTTAACAAATTTCCTTCTTTTATAATAAATTGACGACCGACTAAGTAGCTTTCTAGCAGCTTGTGTGGAACTAAGGAGTGACATTTAGTGTTGCTAGAATTTTCTGTTTGTTAAGTTTTTTATCAATGTAAAAAAAGACACATAATAGGACATTAAAATATAATGCTCTTTCTTTAAAATAGTTACGAACGGTTTTAAGGGTTGTGTTTGTCTACACAATCACTAAAGAAATATATATCGTTCTTGGGTGTGTGAGCCGAACGCTAAATAATATACTGTTTATTTTCGTACACTGGCTCATACTGTCTTGCCAGTACTGGCAAATGTAAACGACGTGTTATATTCAATCAAAAATTACCGACTTTTTAAACGCTGTTAATAAAAAAACATATTTATCAAGAATTAATAAGTTGTCGAGCATGAGGTCTTTCTTTAAAACTTTTAATATTTATTCGAACCAATATTTCGGCAGTTAATCTATTCTTAATGAGAAACACTGAAATTTATTGTTGGGCGACAAGCAAGCTTGTATGCTCATTGCACTGGTTGCTTAGACCCCTTTCACACTCGGCAAGTCTCTTGCGCAAGTCTTGGCTTGCACACGTTAGCGGTAAGGTCGGGGTAAGAAAAAAAAATTGTGTACAGACTTTGTTGTTCTCGACAAGTAACTTGCGCAACTAACTTGCCCGAGTCTGAACAGTGTCTTAGGCCAGATCATCAGGAAGCATTCTCCCAAATTAAAAATTTTGTGTATCCCAAAAATTACTTTGATGATTATTTTTAGTTTGAAATCTAAACTGTTTCTCAAAGCATTTTGGAACAACAAAAATATTTTATAAATTTTACAATATACAAACTATTTGAAATAAGTTATTTCTACATATATGTTGAACACGTAGCCATCATAATACCGACTTTTATTCTTTAATATCAAATAAGTAAAATGTTTTGTGTTTTTTGCTTTTTTTGTTCGTTGTTAGTACTTATGGTTAACTTCGTTAGCAAAAAACTAACTTTCTAACTTGTAACAGCTCCCTTTCTTATTTTGAGGCAGTAACTAAAGCAAAACTATAAAAGTCAAGTGGCCAGTTTGTACAAACCTGTAGACATACCAAGGCATGATAACAGTATGCAACATTTTGTTGCAGTTGTACAATAAGGCTTGGAAAATTTGCATGTATGTATGTATGTGCATAAAATGAAAACTATTCTTAGTTACGAGCTCAGACGGAAAAGTTATTGATATCGAAATTGTAAATCTTAAGCCAACATTTAGTTTGCAAAATGTTTTGCTTGTTTATTTAACAGGCGTTGTCTATCGAGGATATTGAAGAGGTATAGAATGCTAATGAAAATTCTTAATTTTAAGCGGTCCATGTACGCGGATTTCATATGCCAAATCATACACAACTGTAAATTGCGAGATGCACTGATATATCTTGTCGTCGATGTTTTCATTTTAGTCATTGACGATAAAATGCTTTCGGCTTTGAATGGCAAACCCCGTTTCCAATGGACACCCATCAATCACCTTGGGGACGTAGAATATGCCGATGGCGTATGTCTTCTGAGCCAAGTGTCAGGCCACCTACTGAAAAATATTGACGCCATTAGGTTTGTGTATTGTGCAGTCGGTCTGGAGATCAATATTTGCAAAGCTAAGATAACTACTGGTGGCTATTGCGAAAATTGTTTATATGTATTAGTTAAATGTTGACTAGGCGCCTTTAATTATTTAGGCAGTATGGTGTTCACAAAGGGTGGTGCTTATGAAGACAAAGCGCGTATCAATAATGTAAAAGCTGCATTCGCCATGCTACGATCAATTTGGAGATATCGGCAAATATCAACAACTTTAAAGATACGCAGATGTAATTCAAACATCAAGCTTATCCTGCTTAAGGGTTGCAAAACTTGGATAACGCAAGCAACGCGCACCTGCACCCCTTTGCGAATAAATGCTTGCGGCAAATTTTTAATATGTAATGGCAGAATCGCATACAAAACGTTGATCTGACGAACGCGGCGAACCAAAGCTTCGCTTCTGTGGAAGTATGGCTGGGGATAGGCCACACACTTCGAAGGCCAAGTAGGAACATAACTCGAACAGCACTTCGGTAGTACCCGCAGGGAAGAGGCTAGAACGTGAAGAAGGTTGATAGAGGAGCTGCAAGCAGCAAGCTTCTCATGGAATAACGTCTGCCAAAAAAAAACTCACAATTGTGTCCGGTATAAGAGGATAACTGAGGACCCTTGCTCCACTAGGAGTCAAAGATACCAGAAGAAGAAGAAAAGTGCCCCTTACTTTGTATAATTTGCGATCTACCCTTGTACATCTTAGACTCTCTTTAACGTTTGTGTTTACAGCTTCAGTCATCAGTTTTAGTTTTACATACAATATTTTTTTTTTTTTGAAGAGTTAGTAAAAACTTGTTAAAAGTTTTCTCTTATTTCTGCTATATATTTTTTTTTTTTTTTTTGCATACACATACGTTGTTTTATGTAAAATAATTCAACAACATTATAAATAACTTACTTTCCTTTTGTAAAAATTACAACAGAAGTTATGTTGGAATTCTTTTCCCCCCTCACGCTTTTGAAATCTCTGGAAACAATGGTCTGCTTACTATTGTTTTAAGACTTGTTGTTTTCGTCATTGTTAAGGAATTTCTGTAACCAACATTTAGAAACTTTAAACAAGTTATGCTTTTGCCCGAAAGTGGTAATTAAATTTATGAAATTTTATTAACAAAACTTCAAAACTTTGTACAAGACAAAGTCATAAAATGACAAAGAAAAGGGGTGGGAAAATAAAATTATATAGAAATTTAAGATACTTATTTATGTTTTTGAAAAGTGAAGAAAATAGTTAAATGCAATTTTTGAAAAATTTAGGGAAAATGTTTAAGCCAGATATTTGAATCAACTTTTGATTAACCTTGAAGTATATTCAATATTGTCTTAATATAATTAAATAATACTTAAAAGGTAGATGAAATCATTTTGTTGAAATCGTGCTAATCCACCCACGACTTAATAGAGAATTTGATTAAAAATTTCACTCATATGGGCGTATACGTAATCCTTGGTTCTATGAATTAAGTATTACGTATACGTCATTACTTATCATATTAATTGATTACCAATCTATAAAAATGTGCCACCATATTTATATGTCCATTTTTATTTTCCACTCCCCTTTTTACCATTAACTTCAATTCCAGCAATGTAAACAAAACCCATGTTTTCCTTTGTCCTTGGTTTTGCAATTTATTTACAATCAATTCTTTAATCAATAAAATTCATTAAATCGTTCCCAAAGTGCAAATACTTCAAAGTTGGCAAATTAAAAATACAAAAAAAAAGAAGTAAAAAATTTGACAAAACATATTTTTATTGCAATTTTTTTTAACAATTCTAGGGCTTGGGCTTCTTTTACATTTTCTCTCCAATATTGCTTTTAAACGAAACGGTAACAGACAGTAATATTTGTTGTCTTTTATGTCCCCAAGGAAAATTGTTTAAAACTGTCTCGTTATTATGCTGTAGCAGGAATAACAAGTCAAAGTAATACAGGCTGCTAAAGAGAACCACTGTTATCACTACACGTTTTAAATTTATATTTATATTTTATAACTGACAAAAGACCTGGCAATAAACCAGTGCCCATCTTCTGTAGCTTTAGTGCGAACTTCTCGCTTCGAAAAGATGTGAAGCAAAATATTCCATTGTTTCTTGAAAAATGAGAAAAAAGTGTGTCTGTAACTCATGTCGAAAACTATCAAAAGAGATTACGTCGTTACGTTATAAATGTTATTACATTTCCCTCGAAGCCGATGTGACATTCCAGGTGTGGAGAACGCCAGTCACACATTTCCCTGACGGCGGCAAAATTTACTAAAATTTTAAATAATGGCGCCGAAAAAACAACAACAATATATTATTATTATTCTTTGTAATTTGCATTTTCAATTGTTTTTTATTGTTGAAATTTTTTTTCTTCCCAATTTTATTCGAGAGTTTTTTTGACAGCTCAAAGCCAGAACTTTTCTCACAAAAATGCTACAGACACAATTTTTCTTTAAATTGGCGAGTAATTTCCTTACGTGACAGCTTTTACTCGCCAAAAAAAAAAAAATACATGCACAGTTTAGCGAGAAAAACAGTTGTTTGTTTCAATATATGGCATTTTTGTTTCATTTCATTTCAATCGAAAAGTTTTAGGTACGAATACGACTAGGTATCTGTTTGTTGAAATTACGGGCATAAAGACAACATTATAGATGAAACTAAAGATGAGAATAGAAACGAGAGTAGTTTAGACATGAAAAGGCAAAATAATGCGACAGAAGGGACTAAAGATGGGACTCCCACTCAGGCTAACAATTTGGCTTTATACAAGACTTAAGATGAGATTAGATTATATTAGAGACGAGACTACAGACTAGACTAGAAAATGATACTTTAGACGAGACTATAAAAGGGTTTTTAAGCCAGATTCATGATGAAAAAAAGACAAGATAGGTGAGACTTAAGACAAGACTCTAGACTAGATTATAGTAAGATCAGACTTTAGAAGAGACTCAGTACAACATTATAGATTAGACTATATATATGAGCCTATAGATGAGACTATTTACGATACTTGAGACATGTACATCGAAAATACCACAGACGAGTCTATATTCGACACGTTAGAGGAGCCTCTAGACGAGCTAATAGTAGAGACTTTAGACCATTGATGTCAAATTTATTCAATTTCATAGCACAATTGTGCTGGCTCTTTCATTAAGTCCACGAGAGTACACAATTCTGTCGTCGATTATCAAGCGACGAGTACACATGTGGCGGATGCTTACGTATTTTTGTTATTTTTATTAAGAAAACTTGTCTCTTTATTCACTAATACTAATATAAAGCACTACAACCACAATTTTCATTTTTGACATCACTGCTTTAGACGAAATGATATACGAGATTGCATAAAGGGTTCAGAACGAGACCAAACACAAGACTTAAGATAAGAATGTAAGCGAGACTATAGACAAGGCTGCAGACGAGATCTTACAACCAGCATATAGTTTTTCTTCAATTTGAGTCTTGAACTAAATTTTTGGTTTTCCTCTCAAGCAGCAAATAGGAAAAATTAAAAGGTTTTTTACCAAAATTTTTCTTGGGATTCAAAAATTAATTAGCAAGGTTTCGTTATAATGCGCTAAATGCGAGTCAAGCACAAAGAATATTTCGAAAACAATTTTTAACACAGTAAATTCATCCTCAGGAAATCTAGTACGCAATATAGTCGCTCGTTTTCATTCATTGGGATCTGTTTGTGACTTATCTCTGAAGAGAAGATCCCTTGAAGCACGAAGCAAAGATAATATCGAACGAGTTCGGCAGGGCGTTAATTATAAGCCTGAAACATTGATTCGCAAACGTGCCACTCCGCTTTTAATGTCGAAACCTCCACTGCGGAAAATAATGAAAAAAAGTTATAACTGTTTCCTTACAAGATAAAAATGCTACATAAAATGTTGCCGCATGACATTACAAGCTGCTTTATATTTTGAGACAAATTTACCGAATTTTGTATGGATGTTCAGTATGGCCCACTCTGTATTAGAGAAAAGAGACTAAAGGCGACACTTAAGTTCAGACTTGTACAAAGACAAGCCTTTGGACACGACTATAGAATAGACTACAGATAAAACTTCAGTCGGAACTATAGGTGGGACTTAAGACGAGGCTATACAAAAGATCATATGTAAAATACTAGAAAATATTAAAGACGACATTAAGACTTTAGACGGAAGTATAGAGGGGACTTTAGACGAGACTTTAAAAGAGATCATAAGTGAAACCCTAGAAGAGTCTAAGGCGATATTAAAGATCGTACTTATAGATAGACAAGCCTACGGACAAGACTGTAAGCGATATTTTTTTATGTAGATAAGACGGAACTCTAGAAGGGAGTTAAGACGGGCTTATATGCAAGATTAGAGATGAGACCCCAGTAGAGACTAAAGACAGTAATAAAAAAAAAGGCTGATAGATAGACAAGCCTTTGGGCAAGTCTATTTTCAAGACTTTAGATAAGTTAAAGATAAATTTAAGATTGAACTAATGAGGGCAATCAGTCGAGATTAAGAGTGGAACTTTAGATGACGTTATAGATGAGGCTTATAAATTGTCAAGCCTTTGGGCAAAACTACACGCAGATAAAAAATATAGCTGGGCTTGGTTACGGCAACTACACTATGTTCATTGCAACAATGTATTGTTGCCGTACACAAATAATTGTTATTCTTATTTAATATCAGGAATATTATAGTTACTGTAATCATGTTAATGTTTATCGCAATTATAAATTTGACTGAAAAATAATAATTTGTTTAACAAATAAATAATGATAACTTTGAACATATATTACATTAATCACAACCATTTCATGACACTAAATAGTCATAACATGAAAACTTTCTATACGTGTGCTCATACAGTGCTTAAGAAGCAAACAAAGTATGTTTACTTTGATAAATAATATGTAAGCGCCATTTGGAAAATTATTTTAAATCAGTTGTGTCGTTTGTTTTAAATATGCCTATGGAACTATTTGAATTATTTTGAGTGAGTGGTAAAACAAATATGGCTTAGATTTACGTGAGTACCCCTTAGAGCTCAATCTTACGGTGGATCTAACCCACTTGGTGATTTATTAACATTTACCAAGTGCCCCTGTGTGTGTAGGATCATTCAATCACACACAGGTTGCAATTCAGGTACAAGCCCAAGAAGGGAGGCCCTTGCTTAGGAGTTGGAGCTATCTAGATCTCCACTGCGAAGAGTGATCCAAGCAGTTTTAAAAAAGAGAGTTAACAACGATCCTAAGATCATGCTTCCAACAACCACCACGTGTACCCTGCAACCAGAGTCCTCACCATACATTCATGCCAGGTTGTTACTTCTGGGGGCTGTATGACTTCCCGTGGCGCCAATATAACAAATTGAAAGTCCCGAAAGGCTCCATGGCAACGATTCTACTGCAGGAAAAAATACTTTTCTTCTGATACCTCCAAACGGCTTTTCTATGATAAGCGTACTGTCACCAGTGTATATATAGGGGAAATATTCATATATATATTTTTCAATTTGTCGCTTGCTCTACTCAACTGGCAGTCATGCAAGGGTGGATTCATCCCCAAGCACGTTACAGTGTATTTTGATATTCTGTTAGGCCACCTTTTGGTTCCTTGCGGAACCCAGGCGTGACCAATTTCCTAATTGTAGGCCACGCACCATGTCTTCACCAAAATGGGATCCCTCTTAACATTTGAACCCAGTCCTTTTACTTTAAATCTAATTATTCGCTATTTTACAAAGAGGTAGCATACAATCCTCTAGGTATTTTACTATCCTTCCTGAGAAGAATAGCATAGTTTCATAATAATATTTAACCCTGTTCCTTAGCCAACTGGAAATATCCAATTGTTACCGGTAGCCGCCACGAGGAGGCGGAACATAGGCACTTAATGCCAATCTGATGGCTTGTAGGGCACATCTTTGGCTCCTTGAGTGGTTAAACAATTAAAAATAAATACTCATTAAAACAAGTGTAAAGAAATTAAAAAAAATATATACAGGGGTGTTCTGGAAATCGGTAACGCAAAACGCCAGAATTTGGAAGTTGGTTTTAGTACAATTTTAATCAAGTTTTTATAATTTTTGTTATAAAATTCTGTTAAATAGAGAAATATTTGTATAATATTCGTTATAAAATTCTTTACGTACAGAAATCTTATTAAGAATCGACGTTTAAAATTCTTGCGTTTTCGATTTCCAGAACACCGCGAATAGAAATTTTATTTACAAAAAAAAAAAAGAATTGTAAAGTACCACAAAATAAAAAATCGATGCAAAAAAATTTCAATTTACATATTTTTTATTGTTGTGACAGCACCACCTTATCATAATATGATAACTTCTAAATTTATTATGATTAACATGACAATAATATGATAACCTCTTAACTTAGTATGATTTACATGACAATAATTCTTAACTTATTATGATTAACATGAAAAGAATATGATTAAGGGAAAAATATTATGATGTTATATTACGAATGTATTTGGTCATAATATGATTCAATAATTATCGTTATATGGTGACTTCAATAATAATTCTTATCATAATATGTTGCTCTTGGAATATGTTTACCACAAACATGTTTTTTCTTTGCGTGTATAGACGAAAATATAGATAAGACATTAGACGGTACTATAGATAAAACTTTTGACGAGACTATAGACGTGCCTCTTGGTGATATTTTGTTAAGTATCAAAGTAATTTTTGGCAACACAAAATTTTAAATTAATAAGATTTTGCTTGCCGTGCTATATTCCCAATTTTTTTCTTGATAAACTTGCAAGTGCATGACATAAAAACACTGAACTTGCAACTTGCTTTGTTTTTGGATTTTCTTGCGAAAACAATAAAGCAATTTGTTTTTGGGTTTTTATTTTGTTTTTTCTTAACTCTCTTACAACTTCAATTAACGTTGGGTGAATTCCAACCAATTGTAGTGGGATTTGGATAAACTTGCAAGTGCATGACATAAAAACACTGAACTTGCAACTTGCTTTATTTTTGGATTTTCTTGCGAAAACAATAAAGCAATTTGTTTTTGGGTTTTTATTTTGTTTTTTCTTAACTCACTTACAACTACAATTAACGTTGGGTGAATTCCAACCAATTGTGGTATTTTGTTGGATCTTTGATATCGTTGCAAATAAGACTTTTTTCAGCATTTGCAATTTCTCATTCACTCTGCAGTTTTATTTGCTAATATCATTGGCTTTTCTAAAAATGGAGAATGTTTCCTGATGATCTGGCCTAAGCAACCAGTGAAATGCGCATAGAAACTAGCTTAACTTCAAACAATAAATTTCAGTGTAAAAATTGGGAATTAAACACGAAAACAAAATCTTGATAATCAAAATTTAAATATTAAAACAAATTGCAAATGGATTGAAAGATGCATGATTTATTTATATAATTTAGTGTAGGAGAAAGAAATTAAACTCGTCCATACTTATATTGAGTTCTCTTCTCATTTTTTTATTTTTTTGTGTTTTTGTTTTCATTAAGTTTTTCCAATTCATACATTTATCTGTTGTCTCCATTTTGGGTTGACACTTTTTCCATGGGAATGGTAGGTATAACAACAAAAAAAAAAGAAATAACAAACAAGTATAACAATAACTACAAAAGAATAATGTTTAACAATAGAAAAACGAGTTACATATTTACAATGAATCCTGCCGAACACACTATAACTTTTGTATTTTTTTTTTATACACATACATACATACAAACAGACATCCATTTATAAAAAATATGAAAACTTCCCACTCTTTTTTCGGTTGTAACTTAAATATACCGATAGACAACAGGACAAACAGTTAAATAAAAAATTTTATTTGGAATGGGCACAGCACATTCGCCTACGTTTAAAGAAAAATTGCTGACATTTGAATACTTGAAACAGCCAGAACTTTTAGTATGAAATGAGAAAAACTGAGTTCATTTTATTGCTTATTTTTATTTTGTAAATCTGCAGTAAGAAAGGACTTTAAAATGCCCCTTATCTATAGTAAGGGAAAGACAGGAGGCGGAAGGCTTTAAATTGGTAGAAATCTTAATAAACATGCAATTGACTTGGCAATTAAAATTTTAGATTTCTTTGTTCTTTCTTGGTCATATGTCAGTCTTTTTTCGTATTCAGGCCTGCTTTTTACATGAATTTTTTTTGTTTGTCCACTTTTGTCATGGGTAAACTTTTGCTAACTCTTTGTGTTTTCTAGTGAAATAATATGTAGAACTAACGTTGCTGACATTGGCAACTTGATTTTTTGTCTTAATTGATTCATCAATAAATATTCGGATTTCAAGTATATACAAATTAAAAAATCTATAAACAAACATTAATAAAGCAAACTTTTTGGGTGAGATTAGATAAGGTTCGGCTAGATATAAATGACAGTCAGTAACCAACTGGCACACTAAGACTGATCCATTGTGATAGCATGGTATAACCAACCTGAACTATTAACGAAGTTTAAAATGCGCTCCACGCGAGAGATATCGTACAAGTCGTTAAAGGTGGCAGATCCCATTTCGGCCAGTAGTCTTAATGCCAGTTCAGGACATTGAGCGAAAAGGTGTTCAACGTTCTCCTCGACTTTTTTCATCACAGCTGCGGCGGTTGTAATCATAGTGACCAGCTTCGATACGCTGTGCATGCCTCTATATAAGACAGTGTCCAGTGGCAACTGTAAACAAAAGTGAAACTTAACTCTTAGTCTTCGATAGTGAAGACATGATTCGCCTGTCATCCATGCGGGGCCACAATTGCCTGGCAATACTGCACCCACTTATAATATTATAGTCGATCGCCCAAGTTCGCGTTCGCAGAAGAGTTGAGATCCAGTGGAACCCGTCAGGTAGTTTCAAGTCTAGCAAACTTATGTTCTCCAGTATATCCCTGTGCCCTGGGACCCCTATCAAACTGCTCAGACACCTTATTTAGAGATGAGTACCAGTTAAGGGCTGTTCTTGTTCTCAAGGAGAGGGTATTCAAGGCCATAACGATGGCACGGCAATAGTTGCAAATATCCACAGCTGTCGTCGGCACGGCAGTTATTCTGAGCCAGTCTACAGCTTCCTTGGTCGCAAGTATCTCACCTGGAAAACGCTACAGCAATCCGTCAATGCTTCGCTATAAATTAAGGTTAAGCTGCTCTGACTATACTCCGAAAGCCACTCCTTTTTACGACTAAGAGCCATTGCTGTAGAAGTTCACGCTACTCCTCCTACTTGCAACACCGTTGCCCCATGCGTCCCGACTTGATATCAGCTTTATGTAGCAACTACCATGAAAAGGAAGGTAGGTGTGATCAATACTTCGCACAGTGGCCAATTTGGCTTCGCTAGCGGCATTTTATTCATAGCTTCCAAAGTAAAGAAGATATCTTAAAAAAATTTTTTTTTCTCAATTCAGAAAAAAATGAAACAATTTTTGGAAAAAAAATTAAATTTTTTTTTTTTTCTATTTTTATTTTTAATTTTTTTTTTTTTAATTTTAAATTTTTTATTTTTAATTTTTTTTTTAATTTTTTATTTTGTTTTTAATTCAATAAACATTTTCCACCATATATTCATATATAAAATAAAAAAAAAATTTTCAACTCAATGAGAAACCATATTATAAAAGAAATATTAATCAGATTCTTCAGTATCAGATTCAGAGAAATCATCTTCAAAATGATGCATTATAAGCAAGCTTTTAACTTCCTTATCGAAACTAATATTTCTGGAATAGGAAATTGATGAGCCGTTGGACAATGAAGATATTAAGGGATCAGAAGAAACAAAAAGAGCGTTAATTATATCTTCCATTGTATTTTTCCTGTAATTTTTTCTGGTATTATTTTCACGGATGTTCCGATAATCTTTATTTCTGGCTTCAAGCGCTTCCTCGGACATCATACCAATTGGAAGCGAAAAATGATTGATTATGTCTGCTCCATGAATTAAAATTCTGTGAACAGACGAGGGCATGTAAAACCAAGGGTATAAACTAACAAAAATTTCGGCAGTTTCCATTGCGTAAAGTCTGAATGCCTCCGTGTTTATATCGTATCCACATGCAAGTGCTCGTAAGACGACGCTGAATCGATATATTAAATTTTCGTTCACTCCAGTTATACGAGCGGCTAAATCTGGTTGTTGAAAGAACCTTCTTGCCGTATTTCCGTTGTTGGTATTTCCAGTAACAGCCATTGGTATGTCGACCAACAAATGCATTTCTTCTCGTAGCTTCTGCTGTATATTTGTTTTATTTTGTCCAACAATATCCTTGTCAGCACCACGAGTTTGCCACTTTTTTATTGGGATTCTATAGGAAATGTGCAAAATACATTCAAAAAACCTTATCCAGGCGTGGAGACTGGATAGCCCATATTGAAAGAGGTTCACTTTAATTGGAAAGCTCTTCACCAAATTTAAGTCATTCATATTTTTCGGTGTTGCGTTGCAGATTCCGCATATTTGCGAAGAAGATTCTGAAATGACGCTGAAAGTTTTACCATCAAGCATGGTCATGTGAAATTGGTGATCAATAATCAATGAGTTTACATATGTTGGTACAATATTTAATATTTGGCTCTTAATATTTTCAATTTCCCTGCGACTCAGGTCCGCCGTTTCCTTCTCGCAAAGTATTTTGATTGGTCGACAGTATCGTGTAGAAGAAGGTCGATTGTTTTTCCATAAAACTGTCGGTCCGTTCTGCACTTGCAGTGGTACAATACAAATTGAAAATAAATATTGGTCTCTCATGTTTCCTTCGCAGTCGTTAAATTTTTGTCTATATGTGGAATGGCCGCTGCTGCCATCACAACCCCATTTGTAGACAGCAGTTAAATGGGTGTTATTATTACTTGTAGATGGGATTTCAAAACTTTCAGGGTGTGCTTCCATGATCCTATTTATTGTATGGTCCACAAGACTTTGTAGTGGCACTTCAGCATAATAATCAGTGACTGTAATGTCACTAGGATAGCACTTTTTTTTGGCGAAGCGTAATTTTTCGTAGCATGGATATATATCGGCGTTTTGGTTTCTTGCTGATTTCTTGTTCAAGTTCCAAGTGTATCTGGTATGTCCAAGATCTACAAATAGCGCAAGCGCTTTATCGTCCGAAAATTTTGATGGAAGGGGCTTTGGTTTGTTTATATTTTTTATTACCTTTCCGCTAAAATCCTCATCGCCTTTTACCATTTCTACAACTTTGGAAGCACTGCGCTTTCCAGCTTTATATAAACTGCAGCTTGCAGCTACCAACAATCCTTCACATGACACTTCCTCTGTAAGCCCTGACATCTTATTGACTTGCGTTTTTCTGCAGCACTCGGAAAGCTCTTTTTCCGGCCGTCCAATATTTTCATTTGCTTTTTTTCCCAATAATACCAATGGTGTATCTAGCCATTCTTGGTTAGTTTTTTCGAAAAACACCTTACTTCTGCCACAGGCCTTCCACTTTTGGATAAGCCTACTAGCAAAATTTCGCAGTTTCCTTCCAATTTCGCACTGCTCCTTCTGAGTATAGGTAATTTTGCTCAAAACGGTACCAAGAACATAATTTTCCACGGCGAGAAACTTCTTGGTGGGGATCGCTTCTTCATGCCATATTAAAAAAAGGGTGCGTTTTGTCACTGACATTTTGCCTAAAAAGTACAATAAATTGAAGGCTCGCAGGTACTCGCAGTAAATTTTGGACATTTTGGACACACAATGGTTTACACATATAGGAAAATTTACAATTACACTGAATGCAGGTGAATTTTGTAAGTTCTACTCCACGAAAGACAGGTGTACGTTACAATGGGTGAGTTGCTAATACACTTAAACACGATTACGTTTAATAAATAACATAAGTATACACAGATCACAACCACAGTTTTTTTATATAATACATACCTTGGCGTTAGTATATAACAAAACTTTTAATGAAAATAATAAAATTTGCAAGTTTAACACGAATAGCAAAACGATGATCAAAAAGGCGGAAATATTTTGCACAACACTTGCAGAAACATATGCTGACTTTGACAGCTCACAGCTGTTCATCAGCTGTAAGCTGAGCTTTTAAAAATCGATACAAATCTAGTGAATGTATTTGTTATCGATTGTTAAAAAAAAATTAACGGTTTTTCAAATTTGAAAATTTTAATTAAATGCCGCTAGCGAAGCCAAATTGGCCACTGTGCTTCGGTTCGAGGTTGCATTGTTCTTAACCCAGCAGTGTCCGTGGCAATTTCCAATCCATTGTTAAGTAAATTTAAGGCGAATTGCGGAGTTCGTCGCCTTCTTTTTGCCCGCCAGATCCAAGGGTGGTAGATTATGGATAATATCTAGCGAGTCGGTAGAATTGGTACGAAGTTCCCCTGAATTTCTGCACCTTGCACAGTCTTCCTAAATAAGTCCTTCTATCCATGACTGGCCACCATACGAATCTACCAGTCGGAAATTTTTCGGTGGGCAACTGATTAACCCAACTGATATTTATAATCATTCACCAGGCAGGGTAATTGGCTTCAAAAGTTGCATGAACCTGGCTTGAGTAACTATACGGGCTGCACAAAAGACCCTCTGCTTCACGCTGTTTATGGCCTTCTACATGTCTATCTAATTATGCCGTATAGAATGATTGGATGAACTTTGGTCATATCGATCCAGTGGACTATCCTTCGGCTAAGTGCCCATGTTTTGCCAAATGCCATTTTGCAGGAGTACAGAGCAACGGTTGCCTACCCAAATCGCTCCGTAACATTCTGTTTAAGGTCAACATGTCGTCGCGTATGCTCCTCAGATACTTTACACTTTTCGCCAATTTTATCGCGGTGTTAATCAGGTTAAAAGTTTGTCCCGAATTTCCTTGTGAATAGGACCAGTTCGGTCTTCCCTGGATTAACAGCATGTCCCCTAGCATCAACCCACCCAGTTTACAATTTAGAAAGGTGCATAAGAGTGCTTAACTTTTAACTGGCATTACAAGTTTCCATCAGTTATAAAATTGGTTTTATGAATTCGGAAAATATATTTCTGTTTTCACAGATTAGTGCAAATGTAAAAGAATTTTTTTTTATTTTTAGTGAGAGACCAAGTCAATATCTAATAAATTCTAGGCTAAGGTTCAGTTTTAGCTCAGTTCTAGTTCAGTTCTAATTCAGTTCAAGGTCAGCTATAGTTCAATACTAGTAAATTGTTTGGTTTTTGCGTTGTTATTCACGTTATAACACTGGTACTAGTTTATTAAAAATAAGTGCAGGAGCAGTAATCGATTTAAGTTCCATCTCGGATTCTAGCACTGATACAAACTTACATTTTTAGCTTTTAGTTGAACTTTCAGTGTAGGTTACTTTTTTTGAATTTATCATTGTTGTTCAGAGTCCAGTCTTTATTCCAGTTCAGAATGAAGCACCTAGTTCACTTTCAATTTATTAATGTTGCAGTTCTAGGTCGGGGTTTAGTGTTGACTTTATTCCTCCTTTTGCATAACCTAATTTCAAAAAGCATTTCTCTTTTATAAACTCCTTTAAGTCAGTTTCATTTTAAAAACTTTTTTTCCATTAACTTTATTTCTGTGTCTCATGCTTTTTTGTAATTAAACAAGAACCTCAGGGAATCTTTCATCTCACCCCACAAACAAATGAAAATAATTTATTTATTTTTGCAGTCGCTATCGCGGAAATAAAAAATTCTACAAAATATCAATTTTCTATTACCTCCTCTGCCCTCGAAAAACCATCGGACTTGGACCAGCAAAGTAATGAAATGAAATTCAATAAAAAAATGAAATCAACTCAGCATTGATTTGAAATCCCCTTGTCACCAATATGGTAAAAATAGCTTTAAAAAAATATCGAAAAGAAAAATAATAAAAAGAGAAAGTATGTGTATCTAAACCACCATCACTACTGCCACATTTCACCAATCAAATAAAACACACTGTCGCTCGTATATAAATACACTTGCATAAAATACTTTCATTTGGCTAGTTTTAGGGTGAGTCTGTGTGTAAAAGAGTATTTGTGGATGTGTGTTTGTGTAGGGATAAATTTGTATTGAAGCTTGAGGCATTTGAAACAAAGCTCTTATAACAACTGGACAGGTTTTCAATTCTATTGTGTTTTTCTTTTTATATAAAATACCAAAAATTCTGCAACAACTTTACTAACCAAAATCGTATGCCTGGAAGATTTAACGGTTTTTTTTGGAGATTTGTATGTGTTGGAATATCTGGTAGCGTTGGCTTTGCTAGAATTTGTATATGCGTTGAGGAATATTGTATAAATTTCAATACAAATTGAAGATTTTTTTTATTATTTCTCTTTTTTATTTTTATTCTATTTCTTTACAAGAAATTTAAAGCTGAATTTTTTTTTTTTTTTTTTTTTTAAATTGAAACAATAGAGGCGCGTCGCGACATCTTTTAATTGCTGTCAATTGATTGACAGAAAACAAAAATAGAAATAGATTTCCGTTAAAAAATTTGTCATATCAATTAAAAAAAGTAATTAGATTTTAACCAGTAATCAAAAATTAATAATATGAATTAAATATATGAAGTTGTTTTTCGACCTTTTTATTAATATAAATAACAAATAAATCTTCAAGCTCGAGGTCCTTTTTTTGTATAAAATATTCTTTAATTTATTTATTCCAATATTTCGTTATTCTTTGAATAACATCATCAGGGACAGTCTAAAAAAATAACAAAAATCAAAATATAAATAAAAAAAACATCAAAGCAAAAAACGAAAAGTAAAACAAAGCATAAACAATATATATCAATAAAAATAACAACAAAAAACTAACCAAATAATAATTTACGCACACAAAAATTCCTATAAGCTAGTGTGTTGCTGTTACCGTCGTCATTATCTTACTAAAATAATAAATATTGCACTTGTTATAATTATTTCTTCGCCTTATTAACTAAGTAACGAAAATGTTGAGCCGAACTCCCTTCGACATCGGCTTTGAAATTCATCCTAGTTGCTGTTGGTATTTTTATTATGTTTAGCATCTCCAACATATATCGGCGTTTATAATTCTCTTCCCTCTGTAATATTTGTACGTCATCTAAGTTTGGAGAATGATGAGTATTTGCACAGTGGGCCTTAAGTGCTGTTTTTTGTGTATTTATTAATTTTTGATCTGACTTGTGTGCAGCCATTCTGGATTTTAATTTATTTTTGGTTGTGCCTATGTATACTTTTTTGCATATTTCATTTTCCTTTCCGTTGCAAGTTATTTTATATATTACGTAAGATTTTTCCCATTTGTCAATTATATCTTTCGTATAACTAAAAAGTTTTCCCAAATTGTGTGTAGTTTTGTGGGCCATTTTGTATTTTTCTGCGTCAAAAAGTTTAGATTTTTCCAATCTTTCTGAAATTTAAGGAACATAAGTTGAAGCTTTATAAATGTGGGGGCTTTCGTTGGTTTTAATGTTTTCGTGATTAAATTTTTCAAAATCCCGTATCAGTTTTTTTGCAAGTTTCGCCGGAAAATTGTTATTGTGTAGTATTTGTTTTATCTTTCCTTTATTTTTCTTATGGAACTCCTCATCACTTATATTCAGAACTCTTTTTAATAGATTGTTAGCCGTATTTAAAATAACTCTTTTCGGATGCTTCGAGAAAAAGTTTATTATCCGTCCAGACGCCGTTGGTTTTTGGAACCAATCTATTTTTAACTGATTATTGTCACGTATAACTAGTGTATCCAGATATGGAAGTCTGGAGTCTATTTCTTTTTCCATCGTAAACTTTATGTTGCGGTGAAAGCTATTTAAACTATTCATGATCACCTCTATTTCGCACTCTGGTACTATACTGAATAAATCGTCCACATATTTTGTCAAGATTTTCGGTTTTTTTGTCAGGTTTCCTATGCACGTATCTAATAATTTTTCCATCACAATATCTGCTACAATAGGTGAAGCTGGTGATCCCATTGGTAACCCTTTTTTCTGTGTGTATATTTTTTCCTCATATTTAAAATATCTGTTGTCCTTAATGCAAAACTTTAGTATCTTCAAGAGCAAACTTTTCGACATATCCGTATGTATTGTTATCTCGTTCCATCTATCTTCAATAATTCTTAAAGCTAAATCCACGCGTATACTAGGGAATAACGACACGACATCAAACGAACATAATCTTTCATCGTCATTTATAGTCAAGTTTTGCAGCTTATTCCTAAATTGCACTGAATCCCTGATATTGTATGGTGAGTTAGCTGTGATTTTCTTAAGAATATTCGTGATATATTTGCAGAGATGGAGCATTTACACTTGAGCATATTGGTCTCAATGGGTATCCTTCCTTATGGATTTTAGGAAGGCCGTAAATTCTTGGTGATATAGCCGCGTCCGTTTTTAGTCTTTTTCTCTCTGTGGGTGAAATCACATGGTTTTTAAACAGTTCTTCTACTAAATCGTTATTTTTCTTTTGAAGAGTACTAGTTCTATCCCTTTTTAATCTTTGGTACGTCATCATATCTTCAATTATATTATTCATCCTTTTTCTGTAATCGTCTTTTTCCATTGCGACCGTAACGTTGCCTTTGTCCGCCTGTTCTATTAATATATTTTCGTTTTGTTTCAAAAACCTTTCTGTTTTTTCTACGGTATTTAATATATATTTGTCTCTACTGCTAATCTTGATTTTATTTATATGGTCATCGATAATCGTTATCATTTTTATACGTCAATTTCTTGTTCTTGTTTTTTTATTTATATTTTGATTTTTGTTATTTTATTAGACTGTCCCTGATGATGTTATTCAAAGAATAACGAAATATTGGAATAAACAAAATAAAGAATATTTTATACAAAAAAAGGACCTCGAGCTTGAAGATTTATTTGTTATTTATATGAATTAAATATTTTTACAGCCGTATTCATTAACATTTCAAATATCAATTCAAACCTGTTTTAAGCATAAATCGTTAAAATTGTATTCATTAGCGAATATTACCTTAAAACCCCCATTTTAAATCTTGTGTAATTATGTTTAAACCTATTTTAAAATTACATTTTTGCTGTGTGTTTAGGGTAATTTTGAACATTTTTGCGAGAAATTTTCATTTAATATATTATTAGATTTAGATTTAGAAGTTTCTTTATATATTTTATAAAAGTTTCTTAAGTATTAATAAACATGTTATGAATAATAGTTAAAATAAATAAAAGAAAAAAACAATATTAAAGAGCTTAACGACATGTTTTTCATAAAAACGTCTGTTGAACGATCACAAACAAATATTGGCATTTAATGCAAAACTAAAAAACAATTTAATTATTAAAATTATGACAAATTTAGATAAATTCTGTGCGTTAAGCACATTTTAAATATTTAACTAAATTCACCCAGTCTTCTTCATTTTGGCCATTTAGTATATGTGTTATTTTATGTCAAGTGACCCGATTCTTAAATAGATGTCTTCCGATTTGGATGAAATTTGCCCCAAGGTAAGTCCTTTTGGATAGTAGTTTAGACACCTGTTGGTGTTCGCAAAATTTGTCAAAAGTAGCTTCGATAGGTAGATTGATCAAATAGCTATTGAAGCTACTTGGAACAAATTTTGCTAACACCAAAAGGAAATAAGTTACTTGGATGAGAAAGAACACCTGTATGGCCAAAATGTCAAACTTTGACCCCCTCTAACTCAGAAACTTTTTGAACGATCTTGTTGAAAATTTGTGTTTCAACTACTATCCGATAGGACTAAGCTTGGTGCTTGCTTGGTTCATCCAAACCGAAAGGCATCGATTAAAAAATTGGGTCACTTGTAGAGTTGTCAATTATTCGCCTTTCAGCTTTGTTCGAATAATTCAAATAATTGTTTTTGTTCGTTCGATCTAACGATTAAATCTGAAATATTATTCGATTAATCGATGAGAATAACGAATAAAAAAAATTTCATATTTTAAATAAGATACATCCGTCCGTTAATTTACAACTATGGAAAATCTTCCATTTTCTTCTTTATTTTTTCTCAAATCCACTATGACTTCTTTTTTTGATGCGTACAACTTTTCATCTAAGCTACATATCGTTGTATTACTTAAAGGAATCGTAAAATCCTTAATTCTTAAATAATCAGATACAACTTTGGATTTTCGAAAGGCGTCTGCAGACCTTCCATCTTCAGCCAAACTTCTGCGTACAACTTCTTCTGTAAAACAACAGCTGTCTCTCTGTATGTATTTTCCCATTGGAAGGAGTTCGGCATATTTTGATGACGTTGGATTATTTTCTACTACATCGGTTTCTATTGTAATATTGTGACACTTATGCTATGTTTACACTTTAAACGCGTTTAAGCAACTCGAGCGTGATTAAACTCTAATCTCATTAAAATCGAGATGATTAGTTATTTGTTAATCACTTCAAATTGACATAATTACAACTTTATCACTTCATTAACCACATCGAATCCTCTGAACATACCTCAAACTGAGTATAATATAGAATCGGTCACCATGTAAGTACCCCTCGAGTGTACAACCGACCATTATTTCTTCTTAGGGCCATTATTACAACTTGAAGTTAGCTAAAGTTAAGATTAAATTGACAGATAATAATGTGTTATCTGTCAAAAAGTGTCTGTTAACTGTCGGATAACAGCTAACACCAAGTTATAATAATGGCCCTTAATGTTTTTATTTGACTTTAAATAATTCGTAAATTTTCACAATTCCATAATTAATATGTTTAAAATGATGTTCTGATCACTTTATTAAAATATTTTTATCCATTTTTAATAATTTAAAGAAATTTAAATTTGTTTGTTGCATTTTTTTTTTTCTTTATCATCTGTCATCTAAATCATCTCAAATTTAATGTGAACGGCTCTGATTAACTTAATCAACATTTCGTGAATATTGTCCAACGTTTGATTTAAAAAGAAAACAGCTGTTACAATTGTTTATCAAAGATTTGTTTAATACGCACATAAGATACATTTTTGAAATACAATGGATACTTAACACGGTTTTTGCCTACTAAGCATTGAGATTAATTACAATGAGGGCTATAGCAACAATATTTTTTACTTTTTCTACATTTTGTATAAAATCGCTAAAAACGTATGAAAATAAACCAAATTCTAAGCTTTTATTTCTTATTAGTCTTTTATTTATATATTTTTTAATAAAATTTTTTCGATTAATCGACATTATTTAATCGATGTATTCGTTATTCGAAAATCGCCATTTTAAAATTATTCGAACAAGAGTTTGTTTTTGTTTGATCGATTAATCGAATTATTCTTGATCGGATGACAACTCTAGTCACTTGACATGAAATTCCCCATATGTATCATATCTTCTTCAGCAAGGTAAGATTTCCAAAATATATACAAATACCGAAAAGATGTTGGAATGCTTCATGCTCCTGTAAATTACACAATTTACAAAACTTGTCTGCGTTTGCTGCACCAAATCTGTTACAATTTAGTGCAATTAACCAACTGCGTGCTTTAAATACCCATGTGATTTTGTCTGTATTTAAGTCATCATTAATGTAATGTATTCCTCTTTCATAATCCAGATGTTTGTAGATTCTTGTGGTGGTTCTTGATTTACTCTCCAATCTTTCATTCAAAATATTTATTTTCAGGCTACTAAGCAATTCCGTACTAAAGCATTGTTTCGGGTGGCTTGTTTCAAGCCATCGTATGTTTAAAGAAGTAGCTTTCGATTAACCAAAAACGGCTGGCGACGCAATTAGATTATGAATAATTGGGGAGGTAATCTTTTCTGCGTATAATTGTACTCAATATATTATTATGATTTATGAATAAACTAGTGATGTGTAAACGATCAAATCATATAAAACAAAACTCGTTATTTGAATACTTTTTTTATCAGCAAATAAATCATCATCCAAATTGCACTTTTACTAAAGGTGTTATGATACTTGCTATTTTTTGTATTGGATTTTTTTATGATTGACTGAATGAAACAACAAATGCGAGAAAGAACAAGAAATACAATTTGATAAACAACGCATTTTTTCTGATTGACATTTCTCATGTTTATTTTTTTCTTTGACTAAAACAAAAAAAAAAATGGTAAAAGCTTGGGCAGATGAAACTATTTTGTTTTTGATAAGTGAAATGAAGCAGGTGCCCTTCATATGGGATTTCAAATCATAAATATTCAATTAAAGAATATACCCCGATGCAATTCGTAATATTTTACATTATTTGCATTAAATTTTATTGTTTATAAAAAAAATTGTTTGTGATTACAAAGTAAAATGTAAACAAAACATGCCCACGTTTTTTCCCCCACAAAAAACCGTCAAAAAAGCTAAAAATCGCAAAAAAATGTTAAAAACCGCTACTTTCGATCAAAAACTAAAAAAATTGGCAACAGTGCTAACAATTAATCTGGAAATTTCAATTTTAAGTTAAAAATTTCTATATTTTTTTTGACAGTCTTAGATTATTTATCGATAACACATGTATATTTGTTTGATATAGCAAGATTTTTTATGATTTAATCATACTCTTTACACTTAGTAAGTTTTCCTATGCAAATATATTTGCACTGTTCTCCAATATAGAAAAAAGACAAATAATAGCAAGTATCTTAACAGCTTTAATAATTTTCGAACTCTTTTTATTTTGTTAAATAAAAGAGAAACTATCATACAATTATTTATTTGTAAAAATCAATTTTTTTCTCTCATACGACAAAAAAAAAATTGTAGATACGAGTACGAGTATGAATTAAAAAATTAAAAATACTGTTTTGCATCATTATGATTCAAGTGACAAATAAAAGAGATAATGTTGGCACCCTTTAATCAAAAATAGGATAAAACGTTTATTAGTTAAAATGCTGATTACGAATATGAATTAAAAAAAAGGGTTTTTTAGTCTTAAAATGTTTAAAACTGTATCTAAAACCTGAATTCAGATATTTTTATGAATATGGGTGTTATACTTTCATTAATTTAAATAAATTTTAGGCGGTGCGCTAAATGACCCCAGGAAATATGGCCCGAAAAGTAAAATGAAAAACGGCCCCAAAATTTTACATGAGACACAACAACACGCAATTTTGGCGCAATTGTTTTGTTTTTTTTTTGGATATTTTTCATTTTTTCGTTAGGGTGTTTTTGCATTTTAGGTGGACTGAAAAATTACCCCAATATCAAGGAATGAAAAATGGCCCCAAATAAAATAATAATTTTTACTTTGGGGCTATTTTTCGTCAGCAAATAAAAAATGCAAATTTTAAGAGATGAAAAATCACCCCAAACATTTTTACACAAATTTTATAAAGTTCTATGTAAAAGTTTCTAGGGATAGAATAAAAAACACGAATTCTTATACCAAAGTAGGGAAAATCCTTGCCGGTTATGCAGAGATGTTTTAGTTGGCGAAGCCGGTGTTTGTTATACCATAGAGGAAAAAATCATTGAGCTCGGCCGAAGGCCGGCTATTAAGAGAAGCTTTACTGAGCGAAGCCAGAGTTCGTTATACCATAGAAAAGAAAATCCTTGCGCCCGGCCGAAGGCCTGGCTATGTAGTGAAACTTTAGTGAGCGAAGCCAGTGTTCGTTATACCAAAGAGAAAAAAGTCCTTTCACCCAGCCAAAGGCCGGCTATATAGAAAAACTTTTGTTAGCGAAGCCAGTATTCGTTATACCATAGAAGAGAAAATCTTTGCGCCAGGCCGCAGGTTGCAGGCCGCCTATAACGTGAAGCTTTAGTAAGCAAAGCCAGTTTTTGCTATACCATAGAGAAAAAAATCCTTGCCCATGGCCGAAAGCCCAACCATGCTATCAATCGCACGATTTTTAAAACCAAAACTGTATAATTATCCGGATTTTGAAATCGGGATTCTAAATTTGTGATTTTTAGTTTCGGGCATATGAACTCCACAGAAAATGTTTAATGTAACTTTCTTTTTGTTCTTTTTTGGGGTTCAAATTCATTATCAATTTTAAGGGGATTTTTCATAATGAAGAATAACCCCAAATTTGGGGTCATATTTCATTTTATTTTTAGGGTTATTTTTCATTTTTTTTGGGGTAATTTTTCATTAAAAAAATGGGGCCATATTGCATTATGTAAAATAGCCCCAAATATGGGGTCAATTTTCATTTATTTTTTTGGGGTCATATTTCCTGGGGCCATATTTCGCAAAATTTTAGTTTAATAATAATATTAATAATTAAATATTTAATTGATGTATTTTATAATTTTGCATTCTTATTTATGTTAAAACCGTTTTTTTTTTTTGCATGCTTAAGCAAATAGCGTAAAAAAGTCGCTCATGTCTTTGTTTTATTTAACTGAAAGAAAAATACTCAGTTATAAGTATTGTGGTTATTTTATTGAACTATTTATGGTTTTTAATCCAAATTTTTAATATTTTTAATTAGGATAAATTAAGTTTTGTATAGTTACTTTAAGTACAAGTCGTACTCCAAAACTCAAGTACGAACAAGTAAGAAAGTATAGTCGGTTAAGCCCGACCATATGATACCCTACACCACAGTATCTAAAAACACATCATGCTTACGTGTCCATATTAATATGGATTTATCTATGTTTATAAACTTCATTAAAATCGGTTTGAAAGTTTGTGAAAGGCAGACATTGCCCCCTAACTTTCCTTGTGGTCCTATTTTTGAAAAACTGCATATCTTATGTATCCATATAGATATGGATCTATCTATGTTTTAAATTTCATTAAAATCGGGTTTAGAGGCAGAAGTTGCCCCTATCTCCCCTCGTGGTCCTATTTTTTTTAAAAAGATGCATACATCTTGTGTCCATATAGATATGGTTCTATATATGTTTTAAATTACATTAAAATCGGTTTGATAGTTTCTGAGAGGAAGAAATGTCCCCCTATTTTCCCTCGTGGTCCTACGATTCGGCCCATTTTCAATACGCTTGATCCCTGAGCTAATAACAACCTATGACTCAAGTTTTATCAAATTATCTCCAAAATTGCTCATGTACTTTGCGCACAAGATTACATGGACAGCCAGCCAGCCGGACGGACATCGTTTGTTCGACTCAGAAAGTGATGAAAGTGTTATACTTTAAGGTGGGTCTAGCACCAATATTTTAAGGCGTTACACACATCAGCACAAATGCATAATACCCTCTCCACTATTGTGGTGTGGGTATAATAACACTAAAATATATTTGACACAATCCTTAACGGTATAACTTTCGAAAATCAATCTCGGAATTTCTTAAAATAAGTACAAAATTCTTAAACCAAGTAAAAAAGATAAAGCTTTTTGTTGGTAGTGCCACTCTAAGAGTAAAATTACAAAGTGAACATTTTAATCCCATTTAGCTTATCAAGGTTTATGTCAACACTACAACAACATCCCACAAGAAGTTAAAAACTATTTACTTGTTATGTGTAGCAACAACAAAAACAACAGAACAAGACAAAAACACATAATTTTCATGTTTAAAAAGTAAAATTGGGAACTGTTGCTTCTCATTTAGTTTATATTAAGTTTAAAAAGTAAAAACCAAAATCGGGAATGATGAAATTTTGTAATGTGTAAAACGGGTAAGTAAATCAATTATAATACAATTCTAATTCTAATTTCACTTTTAGTTTGTTTCACATTTTGTGATTCGTTTAATCTTAGTGTTACTAAAGTCAATCACATTTTCGGTTTATTTCAAGTACGATTTCGGGATTAATAATAATTCTTAAATCAAACGCATTTTGAGATTGATTTAACTGTAGTTTTACTTAAAACAATCTCATTATCGGATTATTTTAAGTAAGAACTCGGATTAAAACAATTTTATAATTCTTGAATCAAGCGCATTTTGAGATTGATTCAATCTTAGTTTTACTTAAAACAATCTCATTTTCGGATTATTTTTAAGTACGAAATCGGGATTGAATATGGATAATTTTACTTGAATCAATTTTTCTGTACTTGATTCAAGCAAATCTGTACTCACAGTACTATTAATACCGCTTCGGATTGATTTGAGTACGGATGAATTGATTTTTCTTTTGAGTGCACCATTTTAAAAATTTTTTTTTAATTTTTTTTTAATATTAACAATATTTTCTGTAGTTTCATTGTTGATTTAAGTAAACTTTTAATTCACTTCATTAAATTTTTTAATTTTAACAAATTTTTTTTGTTTATTTAAGGGTTTAGATAGAAAAAAAAATGCGAGAATTTTGTCTGTGTAGTCAGGCGGAGTTTTTAAAAACGACTACTTTAACTTTTCTGGTAGACATTTTCATCTAATTTATTCCAAACGAAATCTAATATTTTGGAGATTTACTTAAAATTTAGCCATTTTATTTCCCAACTGTCGATAATTTTGCTAGAGCAATTTGTTTTGCAATTTTTTGCTCCTTTCCGCTAAACGATTAATTTTCTTTGATTTAGAAAGTTTTCAGCAAAACACTCATGTCCACTTCCACGTTAACATACGTTCTCAAATAGCAACAGAACTTCTACAAAAATAGAACATAATTTCTGAGAACCACTCTAAGCACGTATGAAAATCTAAAATCTCAATGAAAAATAAGAAACCTTCAATAAACACCGGGAAAAATTTCCAAACAACCATTTAAAAAAGCCTTAAATAACGTTTGGTTCAAGCCAAACCAACCAATTCAAATGAAGAGAAATGGAAATTTTTAAAGGAGAAAAGCAAACTATAACCCAACTTTATTAAACAAAAACTTTGTAGGAAGATAAACAAACTCCTACAAGCAGGAGGAACATGAAAAAACTGGTCAACAAACTTTAAATAACAAGCGGCGTAGGAGAATAAAAAAACCAACAGGACTTAAAGCGAAAAATCCAGCAACCAGCCAAAAGCAGAGGCGGTTATTGAAACAACATAAATTCTATGGCAAACAAGAAAAACTGTATGTGCAGTTTGCTATAGGCTGGTTTTTTTTTTTTTTTTGCCAGAAGTTGCGTTTTTTTTTTTTTTTTTTTTGTTCACTTCAACAAAACCTTCAGTAACATTTCACTCTTATTGACCTCAAATTTTAAGACCAGCAGAGTCATGTTTTATTGGCGTTGTTGTCTATGGCTGTTTTTGGGTTTTAAAAGCCATGCATGTTAAGGGGATTCATTGAATATACAAATTGTTCAGGGACAGATAATAAAAGCTTTACAATTATTTAATTGTTTAACAGGATTTAAATCAAACATCAATGAATAAGATTGATATTGAGGCCAAAAATTAAACCATGTAGAATATAAACTCAAACTGAAGCTTAAATCTGATTTGAAAATAAGACACTACACAGAAAAAATTATTTTTCCAATTCAAACAAAAAATTTGTAGAATCAAGCAATTTCCTATAAACAAATTCGCATATTCAAACAATTAATTTGCATTTTGTTTATTGAAAAAAACACGGTTTTTTCAAACAAATAATTTAACTCAATCAAACAAAAATTTTACTGAAATTCATATAAATTTCAAACAAATAATTTTACTGAATCAAACAAAAAAAAATTTTGCACAATCAATGACGCGCACACAAGCAAGCACTATAGGAGAATATAAAAGCAGAGCAGAGCGGCCGGCGGGCTTTGAGACACATTTTTTTGTTTGAATAATTTTTGAACGAATTCTTATTTATACACACAATGTTTTTCTTCATCACTCACTGTTGCTGTATCCTTTCCTTTGCTAAAGAAGAAGAAATGAAACCAAAAACGGCGGCAAACCAATTCGATATGTTTTTCGTCATCATTCTACTTTTGTATTTGATGTATTTAACTAAACAGTTTGAAAACATTGAATACGGGATTTTGTTATTTTTACCAACTTTGAAACCAACCAAAAATTAATTTGGTTCTTATAATGTTGTTGTTGTTTCTGTTGTTTAAAAAGAGTAAAACGTTTTTTTACCTGTTATTTTCTTGTTTTTTTTACTACAAACCTCATCATGCTATTTTATCATCTTTCTTATTGTTGTACTTTTTTAAAGTGTCCAAAAATAGACTGTATGTGTTTTTTGTTGTAGTTCTTTTATTTTACATACAGAAGCGCTGCTTACGATCAAATGCAAAATGACTCAACATTAAAAAGCGTTAAATACCGCGTATATTATATTTTTGAATAGTCTTACTTGTTTTTTTTTTAAATTTTAAAAATTAAAATTTAAATGCAGAAGGTACTAGAGTCTTAAAGCAAATGCAAAATTTAACTTGAACGATAACAGAAAAAATTCCTGAATCCATGCCTACAATAAAACCGTAACCAAAACTTGAACAAGGAACCAGAACCTACAAAATTGGCTAAGACTTTAGCAAATAGAAACTGGGAATTATTTCCTTTCGTAGGTAACTTTATTTTTTATTAAATTTTTTTATTTTTCGAAATAATTCCCAGTTTCTATTTGTTGTTGAGTTAAATACATTAAATTTATAAAGTATCACTACCCCGTGTGACACAAAGAATGCTGACGAAGGCCGTAGCGGACCAGAAAATGCATTGCATTCTGCAGGTGGTCTAATAATTGTAAATTTGTCTGTACATACAATATACTTCATTGCTATCCAAAGGATAGCTAAGGTAAACTGTAACAAGCAGATACAAAATAATAGTCTGGTAGTGTTATAAAGTCATTCCTGAAAATTGAAGGAATAGGACTATTACAAAAAAGCTTTATAGAAAACATAACTGAAATTTAGCTCATAGAATAAATTCGAAAAACAAAATATGTTGAATCTAGGAAAGAACATAAGCTTAATCCCAAAGTTTGACCAAAAATAGTTACCCACAATTTATAAACTTTTATCTAAACCAGAAACTGAAGAAAAACGTTAAATAGTTTGTAAACTAACTTGTATACTTCATGTCTAGGTTCTCCAACTTTCCTTTTCATAATATCTTTCTGTATTTATATTTTTTTCTTTTTTATAACCAATTAAAAAAGAGTTGAAATTATTTTCCAATATAACATTTAAAAAAATGCACTCGTTTGTTCCTTCTTTTCATTTAAAGTTAATTTCTTTGCTTTCTTTGTCATGTAACTGACAAAATTAACACCATCTGAGTCCATTACACTTCAAAGATATCTGAACAGCAAAGGGTGCTTGCTTATTTTTCTCCCATCTCCTCACTCATTTTCTAGTACTTTGTGCTCTCCATTACAACTTTGATTGATGGCAAAAGTTGTGCTCCAATAAAGAGAAAAGATTTTGTGTGCAATTAGTATCGTATATCGACTTTTAATTGAAAAAGGCAGCAATGGAACCGAAAAGCAAAGAAGAGTGTTAATTTGTATTGCTGGAGTGACAAATAAGTACATATATGTAGAAATTGCTCTGCTCTACTTAATTCTGCTACCAAAAAAGGCCATCTGATGTTTGGCCAAATAAATATCATGGAGTAAATTTTTGACAAATTTTTGGTCGTTAGAAATCAAGATAAAACATGTCATTAGTAGTAATGGTATGCTTCACATGTGAAGGCTGATGCATGTGTTAATGTGTAAGTACGTATGTATATGAGCACAATAATGTTCATTGAAAATTCGTATACTGGAATTTTTACTTTTGTTAATGTCATGAAAATAAAATTTTTGCAGGAATTTAGATTTTAGATTTTACAAACCAAGTGCAGAATTGATTTGACATTTTTCGTTAGTTGAAAAACTTTTAAAATGTTTAAATGAGATTTAAATAAATTGTTTTAAATGAAAATTTTTAAACATCGATTTTAATGGCAAACAAGTAAAAAATATAAAAAGAATTGTTAAGGTAGGCTTAAAATTCTAATAAAAGGAGTAATTCCCTCTCACTTTCTACATGAATAAATTCAAGTCGAATGTTCACAAGTACTACTGCCTCTTTCCTGGTTCCTACACAATGCAATGCATTAGTAGGGGCCATCCCCTGCGTGCTGATCCTAGCCCAAAAAAGAAATACTCCTCTTATATTCAGTTATTGCAAAAGGGTTGATTTTGAAAAATTAATTTTAATTAAGTATCTCGTTGCAAGCTTTATAGATTTACGCCATGGCGCGCCAGCTCTAAACTACACGTACTTTTACTCTGATATAAAATTGAGCTTAAAGATAACTAGATAGAACTCGATTAATGTTTAACAAGACCTGGACTAGAACTTAAATAAAACTAAGCTAGAACTTAACTAGCACTTAATACGAAGTGAACTATAACTTTTTTTTAACTAGAACTGAACTTAGTCTGAACTAGAACTGAACTAGAATTGAACTAGAATTGAATTAGAACTTAACTAGAACTGAACTAGAAATAAAGTAAAACTGAACTGAACTTAAACTGAACTAGAACTGAACTAGAACTGATTTAGAACTAAACAAGAACTGAACTTGAACTGAACTAGAACTGAACTAGAACTGAACTAGAACTGAACTAGAACTGAACTAGAACTGAACTAGAACTGAACTAGAACTGAACTAGAACTGAACTAGAACTGAACTAGAACTGAACTAGAACTGAACTAGAACTGAACTAGAACTAAACAAGAACTGAACTTGAACTGAACTAGAACTGAACTAGAATCGAACTAGAACTGAGCTTAAACTGAACAACATATAACTGAACAAGAACTGAACTAGAACTGAACTAGAACTGAACTAGAGCTGAACTAGAACGTAACTGACACTTAAATAGAAGTGAACTAGAACTTTTTTTTAACTAGAACTGCACTTAATCTAAACAAGAACTGAACTGGAATTAAACTAGCATTAAACTAGAACTGAACTTACACTGAACTTAACTAGAATTGAACTAGAACTGAACTAGAACTGAAAAAAAAAATAGAACTGAACTAGAACTGAACTAGAACTGAACTAGAACTGAACTAGAACTGAACTAGAACTGAACTAGAACTGAACTAGAACTGAACTAGAACTGAACTAGAACTGAACTAGAACTGAACTAGAACGGAACTAGAACTGAACTACATATTGCTAAAAACAAAATGGTTTGGAGTGCCACTCCATTACCGCAGCCTATTGGAGCTACGGCTGAGAATATTATCTCAACACAAGCAGGACCAACTCGATTTGCAGTGTCCAGATGCACTGACATGCTTTCAGCTTTTTTGTTGTTTTTTCCGCCTCCAATAGAAAGAATTATAATCGAAAATACTAAAAGGTACGGCAGGGTCAAGTTTGGTGGTAAATGGAAAGATAATGATGTTGACGCATTGCGCGCATTTATAGCAGTACTTATTCTTGCAGGCGTATGTCGGTAAGTATATTTTTTATTTTAGCAAAAAAGTTGGCTTATATAAAGTCTATTATTGACAGTGGAAAAAATGAAGATGTTCATTGTTTATTTGATGGAAAATTTGGTCGCCCCATTTTCCGATCAATTATGTCTGAAGATACATTTCATATGATGAATAGTGCCATCCGTTTCGATGATGTTTTGAGTCGACGACAAATGCGTAGTTGCGATAAATTTGCTCCTATACGTGAACTGTGGGACCGTTGGCAACAACTTCTTCCAATGTTTTACAATTGCCACGAAAATGTGACCATTGATTAGCAACTGGTTGCATTCAGGGGGCGATGTTCTTTTCGGCAGTTTATGCCTTCAAAACCAGCAAAATATGGTTTGAAATTTTGGTTATCAGTGGATTCTAAGTCAGGCTATGTATGGAAAATACAACCATACCTCGGTAAGCCTAGAAATGCACAGCCTGAAAAGAACCAAGGGCAACGCGTTGTATTGGACTTGACAGAAGGCTTGAAAGGCCAAAATATAACAGCCGACAATTTTTTTTCCACTTTTGAGTTGGTGAAAAAACTTCAGGAAAGAAAACTAACATATGTGGGAACAGTGTGCAAAAATAAAACATTTATTCCTCCGAAATTACTGACTGTCAAAAAACTTCCTTTGTAGCATTCCACATTTGCATTCGATGACATTGCGACATTAGTTTCATACATAAGCCACAAGAACAAAGCAACAATATTGATAAGTTCAATGCATAAGACAGCTGCTGTTGATGAGAGTGGATTGAAGAAAAAACCAGAGATAGTTTCATATTACAATTCAACAATGCTTCATCTCTTTAAGGTGGCGTTGATACTGCTGATCAAATGATTGGTTCCTACAGCACAAAACGCAAAACAAATAGATGGCCAAATATTGTGTTTGCAAACATACTTGATATATCCGCTTTGAATGCGTACATATTATTTTCTGAAATCGATGTTTCATGGGCTCCAGCTGATCAGAATCGCAGGAGAACGGAGTTTTTGCCGCAACTAGCACTTTCTCTGGCTAAAACGTATATGATGAAACGGACTAGATTACCTCAACAAGAGTTATCAGCACAATTATTGACTGAAATACGATGCATAGTTCCAGTGGCCACTTATAATAACGATACAACATTTTGCTCATCGTGCAATGACAATTATTATAAAAAAAAAACTAATATATTCTTATTAATTTGAAATAAATGTAAAAAAAAATCAATGAAAACCAAAGAAAATATACTATGGACCAAATGGTCCCTTAACCTAAGATTCGTAATTTTTATTTTTCTTAGTCCTGTTTTAAGTCAGATCCTTGAATTTTTGTTTATAACATTGTTTTATAAAAAGACCACGTGAGCTTAAAACCTAAGTCATTATATATCACCGTTCAAAAATTACAAGGGAAACAGTAAAAAAATTGGACCAAATGGGCTTAACCTAACAGCAGGGTTAATTTAAATATGAATAAGAATCTTAGCTAAAACCTAAACTTAAATCTAAACAGAAATCTGAGCTTAAGTTTAAAATGGAATCTTAGCAAAAATCTAAACTGACACCCCGACTAGAACTGAAGCATAACCAGATTAAGGTTTTAAACTATAACTAACTCCAGAATTGAATGCAATTATTTTTACTTACTCACGTCTACGTTATCTTCTTATTTTCAAATAGTTAAACTTAATATTAATGACTCAGCAACGTGTTTAAGATTTAATTTTTTTCTGAATCAATTTTTTTAATATTAATAAAAATTAATTTATTTTGTTGAACAAGTTTACAGATAGTCAACAAAAACTACTTGCAACACGTTGTCCCCAAAAAAGTTCTTCCTTTTTAAAGAAATTGTAGCGTTCTCTACTCAAATAACAAACAGAGCTATCGATAAAAGTTTAAAACTGTCCCCGATGGTAAAAAAAAAAATGTAGTTGAAACTATTTGCTTGTTATCAGTTTGGCCTAATTTTTATAAATTTCTATTTTTTTAAGCTGCTTTTAGCTTGATTGTAATTTAATTTAAATCCAGGACATGCAAACAAACCAACGACCAAAATATTAAGAGAAAAAATAAGTTGCCCAAACTTGTTGGTTTTTAAGAAGATTTCAAACATTTCCTTTTCCTTGTTTCTTGAAAAAAAAATTTACAAAAACTTGTTCTTGCAACTAAAACTTTGCTTTAAAAAAAAGCAATTTTTTTTTTTGCTTCAGGCTTCTTGTAATTATCTTTTGAATAATTAAAGTGTAAAATAAAAATAAATTTAAAGAAAAAACTTGTCATTTAAAACGCGTAGCTTAGCAAAGTGCCACGCTCTAAATTTTGTGCAAGATATTTAAATAAAAAGGACTTTGGCAAAAAAAAAAAAAAAAAAAAAATGCTGGGAATCAACAAAGGCAACCAAGTGCTGGGGATTCTTATCATCTGTTCAAGAAGAAGTTGTACTTATGTTTTCTTGTAAAAATTTATTTGATTATTTCAAGATGGGAAGGAAGTATTGGGAGAAAAAGTTGAGAAAAATTTCATACTCATATAAAGATATGAGAGCATTGCAACATATAAATATACTACATGATTTAAAGAGTTGTTTTAAGTTTATTCGCAAGCATGTTTAACTGGACAATTGCTGAAGTCAAAGTTAAAGTTATGATTTTATTGTTTTAATGGAAACTTAAAACCCAGTCTAAAACTAACATGAAATGCTTAACATTAACACTAATATTTTTTTTCTTTTTTTTCATTACTTATTTATTGAAAATTCATAAGTATATTAAATATGAGCTAACAATTATTAATCAAATCTTATCCTAATGCTTTATTTTATGTCCTGCCAGTGCCAGACAAAAATGTTCTTCATCACGGGTTCTGTTCACACCCTAGAGGGAAGCGAACTGACACCAAAGTAGTCCCGTGATAGGTCTTTGGTGGTAGAGACCGGTTCTAGTTTGAACACTTTCTATGAATAAGACCTATCACTTTTACATGGGGTTGTCATTGGAGGGGTTCAATTGACACCATTTGACCAGTCACAAATCTGTTCTCAACGGACATGTTTAGTGACAGTTACTAAAATGTAGTATTATTTCAATACGATGTAGTATAATTTCAATAAAACAAGTCCTAGAATTAAATTCAAGAGCCAAATTTTAGAAAGCCCCAAAAATATGTATAACACCACCGGTGAAGACTGTACTGTAATTCATTACTTTTTCTACCTTTTTGTTCTTCGTAAACCAGTTACATGATTGGTTCTCCTTTCACTGGTCATGAGTTCTTTCTTTTTGTACCTGTTCTATTTTCACAACTCCCAGGACCAGTCTGTGGGAACAATTGACACTAATTTCCCGCAGGGCATATATAAGTAGGTGCTTATCGCTCATCTTAATGGGTAAGTGCTGCAGTGTCTCTTCTCCTTATGCGAGAGTGGCCGCTATGATTTAAAATATTTCGAGCTAGTGGATTTGGGTGCAACTCTAGCCTTTTCAAATATTTTATAGCATACTTCGTAATAATAGTCCTTACCAGTGGCATATTGAGATCCTTGTGGATATTTGAGTATTTAACATACCAAGGGGCAGCTGTAATTATTCGAAGAAGTTTATTTTGGCGCCTTTGAATTTTTTCGATATTTGAGGCCGAGGCAGGGTCCCATAGTTGAATACCGAGCACCATATTGGCTTTAAAAAAGCGTTGTAAAGTAGTAGTTTGCAATCGAGACTAAGAACAGAATTTCTTCCAATAAGCCAGTTAATTTGAACTGCTTTTAGTTTCAATTGGGTTAATTTTGCTTCTATATGGCATTTCCATGTTAAACACCGATCTAGATGAATACCGAGATATTTGACATGCGATTGTTGAGGCACTAGTTGATTATTGATTTTAATAGGGGGGCATGTTTGCCGACGCAAGGTGAATGTTATATGTACGCATTTTTGCTCATTGACCTTTATCCTCCATTGCTTTAATCATAGTTCTAGTTGAAATATATGATCCTGCAAGTATCGAGATGCTTCACGACTGTTCTCGTGTACGCTTAGAAAAGCTATATCATCAGCAAAAGTTGAGGTTAGGGTGTAATTGTTTGTTGGCATGTCCGAGGTATATATTAAGTATAAAAGTGGGCCCTGGATGCTTCCCTGAGTGACTCCAGCTTCAATTGGCTGAGGAGAACTTAAAAAATTACCTTCTTTAATAATACATTTTCGACCGACCAAGTAGCTTTATAACAGCTTGTGTGTATTAACCGGTAGGTTTAGCTTAAATTTTTGTAACAAGCCTACATGCCAGACTTTGTCAAAAGCTTGAGAAATATCTATGAAGATACGGAGCAATATTTTCTTTCTTCAAAGGCTTTTCTTATGGCGTTTACTATCCGATGGGTTGATTCAATTGTGCTATGCTCTCTTTTGAAGCCGAATTGATGATTAGGTATACACCCATTGTCATTTAAAATTGGGGTTGATTTTGACGCTAAGAGCTTCTCAAACAGCTTTGATATATTAGATAATAAGCTAATAGGCCTATATGACTTAAATTTTGTGTGATATTTTCCTGTCTTTGGTAACATCGTTATTAAGGAGACCTTCCATTCTTGAGGGTAGTATTCAAGGCGTAAAATAGCATTAAAAATATAAAGAATAGTTTTCTTTGCTATGCGAGGTAGCTTCAAAAGCATTCTGTTACTGATCTTATCAATACCAGGTGCCTTCTTGGTGTTTAATTCACAAATAGCCCTTTATATTTGCCTTATCTCAAATCTTAGGGGGATAGCTGCTCTAACATAAACAGGCGGCAACTCGTCCGCTATATCGTCAGGTATATTTGGGGTAAATACGTTTTCAAATGATTTACAAACAGGTTTCCTTTTTCATTATCTATTCTTTTCCATGTTCCATTGAGGTTTCTTAATGGTGTTTTCGAGATAACTGGTCTTTTGAGTTTTCTAGCTGCACGCCATAATGAGTAGTCTGATTGTGGAGTTGCATCCAAGTCCTTAAGATATTTTTCCACGGAAGCCGTTTTCTGAGTCTGCAGTAATTTTCTTAGCCTTTTTGTACACTCTTTTCATTCATTTTTAAGTTGAGGGGATCTGTACAATTGCCATTCTCTTCGCACTCTCCTTTTTTCATTCAAGAGGCGCTCGACATCCGTAAAATATATTTTATTATAATTGGTTTTTTTGATGGGTTTTGCTGGAATGTTAACTGTTAAAATTGACAATAGAGAGATCCACATTTTCCGCTGTGCTAAGCGGAATATTTTCTGTGCAATGGGTACTGAGATATTTTTTAAAATTTTACCAATTTATTTGTGTAGCTGACGTCGCTATGTAACCAGAGGGAGATACAATTCTATTGGTGTTTGTTATAGTAACTATTGTAGGTGTTTGATCAGAGGATAATTCTACCGAAGCGTCAACGTGAATCGTTTCTGTGGGGATATTTTTAACCACGCCAAAATCTATGACATCTAATATGATGTTAGTGTTTAGTATAGACTCATTATGTTAGAGTTATTCTCATGTTAAAACACGGTTGTTAATGCAAATGTTTTTAAATGAGACGTCGCATATTGCAATTATATTCAAGGATGATGGCTATGAGCTCCGATAAGAATTAGGTAGCTAAAATTAGTACAGTGGGCGCTATATGTTGCTAGATAAGAATTTTGTTGACAATACAATTATTTAGTCGACAATTCGTCAGCTCAGAATTGGTTTGACCTACCGACCATTTTAAAAAAAATTGAGTTAGGTATGGGGTATATATATTTTGAATACCACCTTCTTGAATCCAAAATCTGTTACGCCAAATTTTTTGTGGTTGCTGAGATGTAAAGGATTAATTTTGCTGCATATCAACTGTTTAAAATTTTTTTAAGTTTTGTTTTGTTCTACAAGCCACTGTTTGGCGATTGCAGCAAATTCTTCATTCAAAAACGTATAAAATAAATTTTACTGTTGCTTTGCTGCATTGCTGTAAGAAAAAGTAGTTAAAGCAAAAGCAAAATAAAATGAAAACAAGAAAATAAATTTGTGAAAAATAGTTTTATAAAACAATGGACCCAACCAAGTGTACGATTTGGTATTATTTGCAAACTGTTTTTAGCCTACCTAAGGAAAATGCTTTACCATTAAAAATTAAATATGTATAATCTTACAGCAACCATTATTATGCCAATTATACCAACTTTTACTTGTTGTGCCTTTTAGACGGAAGCTCATAGTAGTCGGAGTGGTGACAATATTGCTAGTGCTTTTTTCTTGATTCTATTTTACTTTTGCATTATTTAAGTTGATTAGTTTGTGTCTTTTTATGTACCTTTTCATAACAGCAGAACTGTTTTTGTAAAATAAAATAACAATTTAATATGTATAATAAAAATAAAAAAATGCATATCAACAACAAGTTACTCAATACACAGCAATAAGTATACGTATGCAGCACAAAAAGCCAATTTTTAATTTTTTTTAGAAAAGTGGAGTATGCGGCACAAAACAATATTTTTCATTTTCAATAAAATACTGATAAATTCTAACTTTATTTATGAAATAGCGCAAAAATTTAAAATTTTCTTCAAAACATATACCGAAAGCAGTGGTAAAAATGTAAAAAAATTATATCGGGTACATTTTGAGATCTCTTCATGTAAATCTTCTTTGTCGTTTTTCTCCACTCCGACTTTTTGCCATATGCGCCAAACCAATTCTGAGCTGACGAATTGTATCAGTTTTCAGATTTATTTCTTTTATTATCTTTATATTGATACGGGTAAATACTTAAGAGCTTGGAAAAGTACCCTACATGCAGTAATATTCCAATGGAGGTTTTAAATAAATTAAATTAAATAAAAATTAAATGAAAATAATGTTTAGTAATTGAATTTAAATTTTGTTGGCACTTTCGTGACCCGGTTAGTCACTTTTGGATTCAGACTTTTCTTGGATACCAGATTTGATATGATGTTTTTGATGATAAAGCGGGGTCGGAGGTATAGAGCAACGTTAGATACTACTAATTCCGTCATATTTAATTCGCGAAACATTTTTCTGCGTTGAAACTCCCCATAATTTCTGAAGTATTTATTTCTTGACACCATTGCTTCCTCTTAAAACATTGCAATGCACAAAGAAACAGATTCTATTATTTCAGCCTCATAAATTAAAAATAAATGCAGGCTGGATGGCATGTTGTGACATAAAAATAAAAAAAAAAAATCTAGCCGTGTTTTTTCACAAGTTAGTTTTTTGAATGCTTCTGTATCAATAGCTTAGCCACAAGCCATAGTTCTAAGAATGGTTCCCACATCTTGCAGAAGACTTTCGTCAGCTCTTGTTAAACCAAGACGATAGCATCGATGCACTCCAACTCCAAATATTTTGCTTTTGTTTTAAATGTAGTTGTACGAAATATAAAGAATTCTTTCACACATCGGAAATAAGCTGTTAGACTCCATATTTGTAATCCATTCCCTAGAAGGAAAGGGAGAAGTGTTTTTTTAAGATTCCTCTACACGATGAGAGATGATGATATAATCTCATTCACACAGAAAAATCTAGTTAAAAACGTAGAAAACAAGGTTGATTTAAAATTGTTCGGTGGTGATTTTACTTCATACATTTTTCATGTTAATTCAACCTGATTTTACAATTGCTTGCGAACAACATTTTTTTCTTTTAAAATAACTATAATTTATGTTAATTTAACATTGCAGTAAAGTTAGAGCAAAGTGTCATTTATATTGAAATAACAATCCGAATCACGTTGAATGCAAGTTATTTCAAGTTGAAACAACGTGAAACAACGTGAATTTCACGTATAATCAAATTGGTTTGAGTGTGATATAACAGTGTGAAGAAGAATAATTCAAAACATTTACCCCTGTAACACATGTTTCACTAATTTTGTATTCTCCTTTGTTAACAGAAGCATCAGCAGAATCGCCCGATATGGTTTTCGTCATCATTTTACTTTGAAAACTTGGTGTACTATTTAGCTAAATTATTTTAATTAAAAGAATACGGGAATTGTCTCCTTTTTATAACATATTTTATTTTAAGTATGTATGCATGTTAATTTGACAAGATAAACTTTTGATTTTAAATATTAAACAGGTTTTCATGGAATCAATATTGAACAATGTTATTTTAACAGTGAATAATATTAAACAAGCGGACGAGCTTGTGGTGGCACAGCCATAATTGTGCACAAACACTTCAGACACTTACCATTGCCAGAGTTCGAAGAAGATTGTATCCAGGCCACATCTATAAATCTTACTGATTTCAATCTAACGTTAACATCCGTTTATTGTCCCCCGAGGCACAAAATTGTACACGATAAATTTCTCAACTTCTTCTCCACATTGTGCCAGAAATTCATTGCTGCTGGCGACTACAACGCTAAACATACATATTGGGGCTCCAGACTTATTAGTCCTAGAGGTAATCAGCTATACAATACCGTAACTGCAAATAATTTTGATGTCGTATCGAGTGGTGAGCCTACCTACCTATTGGCCAACCGACTTCAATAAGCTACTAGACCTAATTGACTTTGCTGTAATTAAAAACATCAAGCGCGATCAGGTACTAGTTAGTTTCTCCTAAGATCTATCGTCTGATCATTCACCTTCAATCCTCATTTTAAAAGGTAACTCTGACGCCACAGCTGCAAACTTTATTTCCTATCCAAACAGAAACACAAATTGGTTAAAGTATCACCTATCACAGTGCATTCCCCTAAAAAATTCATCTGACATCCAAATAGCTGTCGACCGATTTACAGAAGTCTTGGATTCTGCAGCAAGAAATGTAACCCCAATCAAGCGGACAATCAAACGTGCTCCTTACAATACATCGACGGATATGGAGACCCTTAACAGAGAAAAAAGGAAGTTAAGAAAACAATGATAAAACAGTCGTTCCCCAACCACTAAGGCCCAACTTCAATTATGCCTGACAACTCTTCGCAACAAATTGAGACAGAACCACGAGTCTGCAATAGAAGGCTATCTTAACAGCCTAGATGCCACAAAAAACTCCAATTACAGCTTATGGAAGGCTGTACGGCATATGAAATGCCCTATAAATCAAGAATCTCCATTAAGACTGGAGAACCGCACTTGGGCCAAAGTTACAAATGAAAAATTAAACGCTTTCGCGGGCCACCTTGAGAAAGTTTTCACGCCACATGATGCACATACTTGTTCCTATCGTCCAATCATTCCTGATAAGGTAAACCATCCAATAAAATTTTGCATAACTCAAGTAAAATCTGCAATAGAAAAAGTGAATATTAGAAAATCTCCCGGACCTGACCGCATCACAGGGTCAATGATAAAAAACTTACCATCGTCTGCTTCTAGAATCTTGCTGCTCATATTAAACGCGATATTATGAGTCGGATACTTCCCAGCCTCATGGAAGAAGTTTATGATTCCCAAGCCAGGAAAAGATGCTAGCCAGGTTGCGTCGTACAGACCGATAAGCTTATTATCTATCCTATCGAAGCTTTTCGAAAAAATATTCGTTTTAAGTATAACTCCTCATCTAAATGAACACGACATCATCCCGGATTACCAGTACGGATTCAGACCGAAACATTGTACAATAGAACAAGTGCATAGAATTGTCACCCTAATAAGATCGGCGTTTGAGAAAAAGCAATACTGCTCAGCCCTGTTTATAGACATTTCCCAAACATTTGACAAAGTTTGGCATGATGGGCTACTCATCAAAATAACACGAATGCTTCCTCAAAACACTCACAAGCTTCTGGAGAGCTATCTAACAGGCAGAACATTCATAGTAAGGTCGCAAGATAAATACGCCCCCCTCAAGAAAATTACTGCTGTTGTCCCCCAAGGCAGCATATTAGGACCGCTTCTATATAAAATATACACAGCGGATATGCCAACAAACCTGACCACGCATACCTCTACATTTGCAGACGCCATAGCATTTATTAGCGTTAACCATGACCCAAAAGCCGCATCGGAAAATCTGCAGTCCCACATCAATGAACTAGAGGCCTGGCTAGAAAAATGGAGAATAAAGGTTAACCCGGCTAAATGTGCTCACTTAACTTTCACGCTCAGAAGACAAACGTGCCCAGCTGTAAAAATAAATTACATCACTGTTCCGGTAGAAAACCATGTTAAGTACTGGGGAATTCATATAGATAGACGCTTGACCTGGTCGCGTCATATTGAAGCGAAAAAAACGGCTATGAAACTTAAAGCAGCTCAACTACATTGGCTTCTCGGTCGCAACTCAAACTTGTTCTTAGACAACAAAATTCTCTTATACAAGTCCATCATAAAACCAATATGGCATCCAATTATGGGGTATTGCATGCGCATCTAACATCCAAAAGCTTCAAAGAAGACAGTCTAGAATATTACGACAAATTGTCTGCGTCCCATGGTATATACGTAATGATATTATCCATAGAGATCTCAACGTCCCCACTATCCAGGAGGAAATTAAAAAATATTCAATTAGCTTCATCGATGAACTAATGGACCACCCTAACTACCCCGCTCGGGGTCTGCTTCAGTTCGAAGGTCACCAAAGGCTAAAAAGAACCGATACTTTGAGCCTAACTAGAAGACATTTTAAAATTTGAATACAGCAGTTAGTGGTTACACTGGTAACAACTAATAAACAACAAGTAGAATTAAGATTTGAATACATATTGTAAAGTTCGATAAGAAAGATTCAATAATAAAAAAAAATTAAAAAAAAAAAAAAGAATTAAGGTTATTTAAAAATTTTTAATTTAAAATTAATATGAAATAATAAAAAATTTAAATAATTCTCAATCAACATTTTGCCATGTTTATTTTACATTGGTATTTTTTCTGTGTGTAGGGTGAGATGGAAAGACAAAATATTTTTATCTGAATTTTTTTTTTTAATATTATGGTTACTTCAAACATAATTTTATCAGCACAAAGACAATTAATTAGTCTAGTTCTCTTCCTTTTTTTTTTTTAATTTTTCAAAAAATTTTAAATTATTGAAACCATATTCTGTTTTACTATAGGGTACTTTTCATTTCTTGTTACTTCCCTTTTATATTTATTATAATTTAACCCTTGTCAGAAATTAAAAAAAAAACATGACTTAAAGTATTTAGTTTTAATTATGACTCTTTCATTTTTTATTACCATCCCCAATCTTTTTCAGCCAAAGCAACATGAAAAAGTATAAACCCATTTCTTTCTACAAACACTTTAAGTAATTTCAATACACTGAAAATAATTTATACTGCGTACATATAATGAGAGAGACGTTCGTAGCTACATTGTGATGATTAAGAAACAGATGTGTGGTCTAGTATTCATAAATATTAAGAAATTTTTTATGCTTTACTTAAAGTAATTTTCGAAAATATCGAAACTAAAAATTAAACATACTGGGTGAATAACATAAAAATAAATTTTTGAAAAATTTTGGGCGTTTATTCTAATTGATTAGAACAATATAAATTTATTCAAAGTATTCATCGTCATTATCAATCGAGCTTTGACCGGCTTTCTGGTAGTATATGGATACAATGCCGAAAGAACTTTTTAATTTGGGTCGCCAAGATCTAGTTAAGACAATTTCGGACACCCTGTTTCCAAGTTAAACGTATTCCATTAGTAGCGCTGTGGAACGATCCAAACCAATGAAGGTCAAAAGGGGCAAGATGCCGACAATTAAGGTGGTTCCATCATTTGGCCGAGCGTTTTCTCAAGGAAATATAACGGCTTGATGTCTTCACAGAAAGAAAAACACTCGGGATAAATCAAGTTGTTTATGAATGCTTTAAGTATGAGTCGTACTCAAAAATTCAAGTACGAATAACACTGAAACGTTCTCAAAACAACATGGGATAACTTTCAAATCAATCAATCCTGGAATTTCGTGAAATAAGTACAAAATTCTTAAATCAGGTAAAAAAAAGATTAAACTTTTCGTTGTGTTTAAACCTCCGGCTTACGCATGTTTTGATTTGCTATACACATTAAAAAAAGGTCTGGCCAGACTCATGTGTACCACGAAAGGTTAAAAAGTAAATTTGAACTCTTGCTTCACATTTAGGTTTTGCTTAAATATGTTCATAAGATTTGTAAAGTAAAAACCATATCGGGCATGATGTTGGTGTAGAGTAAATCAATTATAAAAATTTGTTCACTCTAATTTCCTTTTTTGTTTTTTTCGAGCACGAATTTGGGATGAAATCAACTTTATTATACTTGAATCAAGCGTATTTTGAGATTAATTCAATCTTAGTTTTACTTAAATCAATCTGATTTTCGGATTATTTCAAGTACGAATTAGGGATTGAATATGGATAACTGAAGTATTTTGCGATTGAAAATCCATACTTGAATCGATCTTGCTGTACTTGATTTAAGAAAATCCGTACTCAACATACTTTTAATACCGCTTCGGATTGATTTGAGTACGGATGGACTGATTTTTCTTTTGAGTGTAGGTGCATTTTTCGGGTTACTTTTCGGCCAATTATTACTTCAAACAAATAAGTTGGTTTCGGTAGAGTTGTGGCATGTAATCATCCCTGAAGATAACGAGACTAGTCTATACATGCATGTAAAGAGTAGTCCGTAAAGGAGTAGGAGTACTCCAAAACTACTCCAAATATATTCAATTACCTTTCCAACGATATACCATTTATCTCGATCGGACTTTTCGGTTGGGCTCCACAAGGGTTTGAGTGGGACCATACACCGAAAAACACAAAAGTACCGTTGTCTAAAAAACGGTAGAGTTGTGGCATGTTATCATCCCTGAAGATAACGAGACTAGTCTATACATGCATGTAAAGAGAAGTCCGTAAAGGAGTAGGAGTACTCCAAAACTACTCCAAATATATTCAATTACCTTTCCAACGATATGCCATTTATCTCGATCGGACTTTTCGGTTGGGCTCCACAAGGGTTTGAGTGGGAAAAACACAGAAGTACCGTTGTCTAAAAAACGGTGCTTAGGAAAAAAAATTACAGCGTTTTTCGTGTTCAGGAAGTCCCAATTAACTTATCTAGGCATGTGGCGTTCTTGGTATTTTTTGGCTGTAAACCAGTGTTGTTTATTTAAAAGTGAAAGTTTGTGAAATTTGTGAAATAAGTAAAAAAATTTAAAATACCAAGTAAATATATTTAATAATAGCAATAATAGACTGCAGTACACACCATAAAAGGCGATTACTAAAAAAAGAAAAATGCTTAAACTACCCCTTAAGTGTACTCCATACTGTAGAAACATGGAGTACTTTTAAAACTAACCCACTTTAGTACTCCATGGAGTAGTTTAGGGACTACTTCGGTGGGTTATATGGTCCCCTCCTAGGACATCGTAATGTTAAATGGACCACCTTTAACCCATATTTTTGGAGTAGTTTGGGGTACTCCTACTCCTTTATGGACTACTCTTTACATGCATGTATGGACTAGTCTCGTTATCTGCAGGGATCATGCAGTTGTTGGCAGCACTGCATGTTAATTTCTTATAACATGGTCCATACTACAGTACATTGGACCATGCAGTTATTAGTCCATTTCAGCCACAATGGACCACGTAGTCCAATATTATATGTAGGGATATGGCTCGATTTAATGCCGATTAAAACAGATGACCTCCATATAGTCCCATCTAGGCCAGAACACTACCTTGGCTTCAGGCATATTCGCCTTTGCTGCCGATTTTACTGTTTTACTGGGCTTTACAAAATTAACGGATATGTTGTCTCTGAAGCTTCTTCTCACAGTTATTTCAAACTCAAACCAATTCGATTCGACATACTTGATGTAATTCGGAGTGTTATTTCAATATGAATGTCATTTTGCTGTAACTTTACGGGAATGTTAAATGAACATTAAAAAAAAAATAATGTTGTTCGAAAGTTATTGTAAAACATGTAAAATTAACATGAAGTAACTTTGAAGCAAATTCACTACCGAAAAATGTAAAATCAACCTTGTTTTCGAGGATTTTACATTAATTTTTTTTTCTGTGTGTTGTATCCAGGGACCGTTAAAGTTATACATCTTTTCACAAAAGTCAGATGAAAACAGTTATTTTTTTATTTTTATTTTTTTGAACAAAAATAACTGTTATTTTTTTATTTTTATTTTTTCGATCAAAAATAACAGTTATTTTTTTATTTTTATTTTTTGAACAAAAATAACTGTTATTTTTTGATTTTTATTTTTTCTATCAAAAGTAACAGTTATTTTTTGATTTTTATTTTTTCAAGCAAAAATAAAAGTTATTCTCTAAAGAAATGTACGTGTTTTAATAATTTAGATGACTTTTAATAATTATTTTAATGTGCATAAGAAATTCCAATGATAATTACACATTAAAATAAAAATTTTAATTCAACTAAATTATTGAATCACGTACATTTTATTTTTGCTCGAAAAAATAAAAATTAAAATAACTGTTATTTTTGATCGAAAAAATAACAGTTATTTTTGTTCAAAAAAAATAAAAATCAAAAAATAACTGTTATTTTTTATCGAAAAAATATAAATAAAAATTTTAAAAATCAATATATTTTATCATTGACAAGTGCATAAGGAACAATATGGTATACTTGAATCAGTTTTTCGACGTTTACTTTTGCTTTTATAACTGTTATTTTCGGTCCCTGGTTGTATCAACAACATTACTGAAGAAAATGCCCTTAATATCAAACAAATATTTAATTGATTCTTTGAATTGTTTACAAATTGTTTAATTGAAATCAATTTTTATTTCTTTTTTTTTTTGTAAAAGGCATCAATTTCTCTCGCTGTATTAAAAGAAGAAAAAAAACCAATCTGCTTTTTTTTTTGCCCTCTTTTGATGACAGTCATAATTTTAAGTAAAATTAAATGAAGTTTAATGAAATATAAAAAAAATGTAATTAAAAAAGAATTTAATAGAAGCAAAAAAAGCAATAAATCTTTTTGGAAAAGAACTCTAATTAAAAAATCAATGAGGCGAGCATTAGAAAACTTATGTACATAAATAAAAATTTAAATATCGAATTTATATAAAATTTAATATGATAATCCAGAATTCAGCTAATTCCAAATAACAACACAGATTTAATTCTGTCGAACTTAACCAGAATTTCTACACTATCTTTACAACTCACTGTGGGAATATGAGAATTGTTTAACCGTGTTAAACTTACAATTACACATTGAGACGCCTGAATGTAGCCGACAAGTCATTTGAGTGTGTTTGTCAGTATAACTTTGCAGATACTATTTTGCTACAATCTACAGAGTCTGAGTTATTTTTCCTTTACAACAATACCAACAAATACTATTCGGTATCTTCCTTACAAGTTATTGTATTTCCCAAACAATAACAATGACAACGACAACAAGTATTTGCTGCTAGTTTAAGGAGTATTTTCCACAATTTTTGCAACAATTTCGAGTAACCGAAGTGCAAAACCACAAGTGGACCAACCAATACATACATATTAAATGTATATTTAAATACAAATTGATAAAATGTATTTACATTTGTCAGCATGTGTGTGTAAATGTGTGTGTTTATATAATATAATATTATGCAAACAGTTTTTTTCTGCGCACCCTGGGGTAATTACCCTGCATATAATAGGGCCAGTCCAAACACGCGTGTAAAGTGTAGCCCACAAGGGACTAGGACTAGTCCAAAAATAAACCAAACGTATGGAAAAAACATGGTCTATTTAACATTACGATGTCCTAGGACAGGACCATATAACCCAGCTTTGGACTACAAAGGAGTAGTTTTAAAACTTCTCCATGGTATACTCAAGAGGATTAGTTTTGAAGTCATTTAAAAACGAAAGCACGTCGTTTAAAAACGAAAACAGGTCGTCTCTCTACAAAGACTTTTCAACAATGACATGGTACATAAAGCCTTTTTTGTTTTTTCTCATTTGAATGGGAGATAAAGCCATCATGGCCTTAGCTCACATTAGCAATATTAGAAAATGGCATTATCTCTCATTTCAGTTCCGGAGACACTAAAGTTAAGTATTGAAATCTGACTTCGCATACTAAACTTTTTCTGCGTGACTAGGGGTTTTTTCCTCCAGTAGGACGCGGCAGGTGGCTTCGCTGAATAAAGTTTTCCTGTGTGCATCACAAGAATAAAAAAATGTTTTTCAATGATTTCTAAGGATTTTCCCTTTTACAGAATGTTTACACCATGCATAACAATTTTCTGAAAAAATATGGCTTTGTCTCTCATTTGCGAAAAAAATATGGCTATATCTCTCATTTCGCAAAACTTTACATATGACCTTAGCTCTCAATGATTGGGCAAAGAGGCCATTATGGCTTTATCTCCCATTCAATTGAGCAATAATGCCATCATGGCCTTATCTACCATGGTTTTAAACCCCCCCCCCCCCCCCCCCCCCCGAAAATGTGTACGTCGATAAGCCAGCTACAATTCAAGAGCTAAAGGATTAACGGCATAGAACCTCAATTATGCCTCAGCGTCATCGAAAATTTGGTCCATCGGATGGAGGTGTGCCGTCGAGGTCACGGTGGACATTTGGCCGATATTTTGCTCCACACATAATTGAACCATACCAATATTAACATAATAAAAAGAAATAACAGTAATTTCCTAAATAATTTGTGTTTATTCCAAATCAACATCGGGTTCAAGTTTATATTTCTGGTTTAAGCTTTAGTTTCAATTCATTTTAGGTGCCATTTAGATTATAGTTTAGGTTCTATTTGATATTTTAGCTTTGATTCTTCTTCTAGTCGTACTTCGCTTTCTAGTTCAGACCATTTTTAGTTTAGCAGAAAAAAACTTTTGCCTTGTTTTTCCAAAACATTTTGCTCCTTGTACTTTATTCTTACCACAACTGATCCCTAGAGATTTCGTTTTCATTTAAATAAAAAATTTTTTTTGGAAATATATCTTAAATATATTAATATGTATATTAGGGTGTCCCAAAAAATTTTTTCTTTGTGATTTTCATAGGTGCTCAATTAAAATTTAAAAGCTTATAGGGTAAAGTATTTTTGGTTTTTTGGCAAATGGAGTTTTCATAAAAAAACGGAGTTTTCGGCCTTTTTTTAACTTTACTCATAACTTGGTTAATACCACGAGTTTCTTCACTGCTGAGGAAACAGTATTAAAGAAAAATATCCAAGCTTTATTCCTGTGTGAAAAATTTATAAGGTTTGGTGATGAGTTTACTCATTTAGATACCCTTAATTACAATTTTTCGCAATTTTTTAAAAAAAATTTGTAATAACGCTTTACAACTTTTTAAGTTTAAATAAAAACGAAACAAACTAATGATGCAGTTTGAAAGACAAATTAATTCTTATTAATATGAATAAACAATTTTAAATTTTGTTTACGCGCAGAATGTAAACGGTCCCTGATTATTGTTCAGTGGACTAATTACTGTTTCGTTAAGTTGAAGTTGTTGTTATTTTGTGTCAATGTTATTATTATTATTTATGTATACTTACTTACTTCTGTAAACCCCGAGTGTACGGTACGTACTTAAAGAAAAAACCCCAACAAATAATAAATAAATAAAACCCAATTAATTTTAAACCCAAAAATTAAACCCCGTATTTTTTCTCATTTTTATTATTTTCGAGCAAAATATTTCAAGGAAAACATTTTGGTCCTTCAACCCGGATTTGAACCCCCCGAGTCCTTGAAATATTTTCAAGAAAATATTTTATTTTCAGAATCCCCAGTGCTTTTTGGATCAACATTTGCGATCATTTAAATTTTTCATTTTTTCAACCCCCATTTCATAATTCAAACAAAAAGGTAAGTTGTGTGATTTTTATTGTGTTACAAGTGAAAATAAAAAGTGACAATATAAAAACAACAAAACCAACAAGTGCTAAAATCGATTTGCCGTCGGCAAAACACCACAGTGTGAGATTTTGTGTTTGTGCTTATTTTTTACACCCCGTTTTATCCCTAAATTCGCGTGTGTTTTTTGAGTCCAAATCAATATAATTTTCTTAAATAAGTGAAATAATTTTTTACTTGGTTTTTTTAAATAATTTCTAAATTCATTTTATTTCATTTATTTTGCAAGTAAAATTATATTCAATTGAAAATTGTTTTTGTTATTTTAACGCGCGGTTTTATTCTCTGTTAACTACTCTGTTAACAAAAGCTCCTTATTTTTTCCCCCCGATCGTGCTCTAGAGAGAATAATACTCGCTACTTTTTACTCGGTAATTTTGCCAACGAGAAAGGACGGACATACGTGAATTTTGTAAAATAATTAATTTTAAATAATTGAGTTATTATTTTAAATTTACCCCTTTAATTATTAAAAAATTAATTAAAAAATCAAAAATAAAATTGATCCTGTGTTAATAAGTGAGTGCAATATTTTTATTTTTATTAAAAGCACAACATTACATCTTTATTGAGTGTTTGTGTGTTTGTTGGTTTGTTTTGTTTTCTCTTTTTTATATTGTCACACACACAACATACACTAGTGCTGCAACTTTTTATTCGTGCGAAAACCCGGTTACTAATAAATTAATTGTGAAAAGTGATTATTTTTTACTCTTTTCATTGATTTTTACCCTCTAAAATTAATTTAATAATTAAATTAATTAATAATCGCTATAAACAGCTAATTTTTTAGTATTTTAAAAATATTCGATTAACCCATAGTGGGTACCCGTTCACATTTCGCAGCGGCACAAGTGTTTTTAACGAATTTTTTACCTTTTTTAATTGAACAGAGAGTTTTTACACTTGTTGACTTCCTTACATAGTAAAGTTTAACCCGATTTGTTACTTATATCGCAAAATTTAACCCGGTTTTTTTATATTTTTTATTCGCGATATTTACTTTTTTTATTAAACAAGGAATCCTAGTGTAAAAATTAGCTTTGGTATATAAATATATATTTATTTTTACCCATTATTTTATATTTTTTATTCAATAAATTTATTTTATAAATATTTTTTACCAAGGATACCTATTTTTTTGTAGGACTGTGTTATTTCTTTTTTGAGAATCGTTAGTTGCATATTTTTTACCCAGTTAAATAGCACAAGTTTAGTGATCGTTCTTTTTCCCATTTTTTGAGCAAGTTTTTATCGGTTTTTTAATATATTTCTTTTAAAATTTCTCGATATACATTGAGATCAAAGATGGATATGACTACATTTATCCGCAATGCCGACCGTATGGCAGATTTCGAGGCATATATTGCCACTATACCCGTAGCGGAACACCAACTCGGTTCTTTAAGTAGTCATGAGAAAGAGCTCAATCGATTATGGGAAGCTGTTCGGTTAACATATGACTCCTTGTTAATTGAGGCCGAAAAATTAAAAGATCCCCAGATTAGAGAACTGAAAGCAAAATACTTTCAATCTTATGGCACCTATACCCGGGGGATATCTCTTATTACAGGTCACCTAGAACGACTTAAATTAGCGACGCAGGTCGAAAGGTCAATTGCGCAAGCCGCACCCATGATTAATTTACCCCCTTGTGACACCCCAATATTCTATGGTGACTATAAGAGTTGGCCCTCATTTCGAGATATGTTCTCAGCTTTGTATGGTAATAACCCCCGTTTAACCCCAGTACAAAAATTGTACTACTTGTTGCAGAAAACTGCAAAAGATGCTCATGATACCATACAAACTGTGCCCCTTACCAACGATGGTTATGAGGTCGCATGGAAAAAGTTGGTTGACACCTATGAGAATAAAGATGCCCTCATAAATGAACAGCTTCGAGCCCTTTTAAATATTAAACCGCTTTCACAAGAGTCAGGAGCGACTATTAAAAATTTGCAAAGAACGATAAATGATTGCATTACGAATTTGTCGTTACTTGAAGTAACCCCCGAAATATTTTACCACGTAATGCTTGTGTACATTTGTGCTACAAAGCTACCCGAGAACACTTTAAGTCTCTGGGAACAATCCAAAAAACATTCTAAAGAATCCCCTAAATGGGATGATATGGATGCCTTTTTGACAGCGCATTTTAAGACTCTAGAGTCAATTTCTGACATAAGGCAGTCTCATTTAAACCCCGTTCAAAACCCGAGCAAACACCCCACAACTGCAAATACCCGAAATACCCCAAATTTTAACGCTGCCAAAAAGTCATCAAATGAAAATAAGAGGATACAAAGTTTTGCGACCAAAACTGCTCCCACCCCAACGGTTTGTCGCTGTTTCCTTTGTCAAGGCTCTCACCCCATTAGACTTTGTCCTAGTTTTTTGAGTCAGAATGTTGATGAAAGAATGTCAACAGTGAAACGACTGAAATGTTGTTCGAACTGTTTGGCAACTTCCCACGAGTACAGGAATTGTAAAAGTATTCATGTGTGTTCGCTTTGTAAACAGAAGCACCACTCCCTGCTTCATCGAGATGTAAAGTCACATATGTCTGCCAGTAATTTACCCCAGCTCCCTATAGCACCCGGCGTGACTGTGTCTTCATCTCACCCCCCCCGTTAATTCAAACCCTAATCCAGCTAGCAGTCACTCTCAACCCCCGCTTAATTTTGCCCCTTCAACTTCTACAGCGGCTCAGAACTTACATACTTATTCCGCACATCTCAAGTCGAACCCCTATTCAGCAGTCCTTTTAGGCTCTGCAGTTTGCATAGTGCATTTAAACGACATTAGGTGTGCGGCCCGAGCCTTAGTTGACCCCGGTTCGCAAGGTACCTTTATTTCAAGGAGGTTACAAAGGAAGCTTGCTATTCCCACATTTTCCGTGCCTTCGACAAATGTCACGGGAATGATGGACTGCTTGGCTGGAAAATCTTCTACAATGTGCGCTCTAACGGTCGGTTCGCCGATCGACCCCGGCTTTAAACTTGAAATTAATGCGTACGTTGTTGAGAAAATCACCGGTCGGTTGCCCTCGTATAATATCTCTGATATTGTAACCTCAACTTTCCCCGATATTACACTGACCGACGTCATGTGTACCCGAATGGATATACTTTTTGGAGGAAATGTGTATCCTAAAATTTTAACCACGGATGTCAGAATACATCCAAATGGCAACCTGGTCGCCCAGAGAACCGTGTTCGGGTGGATAGTCACAGGTGAAGTTTTTCAGCCCCAACCCTTGCACTCTATAGCATCGTTTTGCACTCATCTCGAGTTAAACACCCAACTATCGCGTTTTTGGGAACTTGAAGAAGTTCCGCAGGCGACACAGTTGTCTGAAGACGATGAATATTGTGAAGAACTTTACCGGACCACCACTTATAGAAACCCTGATGGCCGTTACGTGGTCTCTCTCCCATTTCGCCGTGAATTTTCTAATGAATTGCTATTAGGAGATTCTCGTAAAAGCGCTTTTTCCCAATTTGTGCGAAATGAGACTCGCTTGTTAAAAAACCCCGAATTGAAATTACAATACGACAATGTAGTTCGTGAATATTTCGAAATGGGACATGTAAAGGCTGTCAAAACCCCAGTATCCACTGCACCTAATTACTATTTACCCCATCATGCAGTGTTTAAATCTGAAAGCGTTACCACAAAATTGAGAGTGGTATTTAATGCTTCAAACCCCTCCTCCAATGGCGTGAGCCTTAATAATGCCCTATACCCCGGTCCTGTCTTACAGACAGATCTTACCATTTTATTGCTGCGTTGGCGGTTCTTCCGTTACGTTTTTAATGCGGACGTTGAGAAAATGTATCGACAGATACTTGTACATCCCAACCAAACCCAATATCAGCGGATATTGTTTCGTGATGATCCTGTAGCTGAAGTAAAGGACTATGAGCTTAGTACGGTCACGTTTGGAGTAAACTGTGCGCCGTACTTAGCGTTACGTACTCTATTGCAATTGGCTGACGATTGTAAACCCCTGAGTCCTGCGGCATCTGAAATTTTGAAAACCCAAATGTACGTCGACGACGTACTGGCTGGCTCACATGAGCTAGAAGACGCTTTCAAGAGACGTAATGAACTAACCCATGTTCTTGGCTCTGCAGGTTTCGTTTTGCGAAAATGGACAGCCAATCATTTACGACTCTTGGAAGATTTACCCCGTGAGAATCTGCTTAATGCAGACTTCTTAAAATTTTCGGATGCTAGTACTACCAAAACCCTAGGGTTGCGATGGGATGCGACTAAGGATTGCTTCTTTTTCAAAATTGCATCGCAGCCACGCCAGGATATTGTCACGAAGCGTGCTGTCTTGTCCGAAATAGCGAAGTTGTTTGACCCAGCCGGATGGTTTTCGCCGAAAATCATTGTGGCTAAGATTATTATGCAACAAATTTGGAAGGACAAGACAGACTGGGATGAAGTTTTGCACCCCCTAGCCCTATCTCAATGGCGCGCATTTTTAAACGACTACCCTGATGTAGAGAAAATCAATATTCCAAGATGGGTTGATTTTCTCCCCGAGAATGAAAGTGAACTTCATGCGTTTTGCGACGCCTCTGAAAAGGCGTATGGCGCTGCCCTGTACATTCGAAATGAGTCATCGATAGCGATTACGACGCACTTACTCGCGTCAAAAACAAAGGTAGCTCCCGTGAAAGCAGAAACATTACCCCGTTTAGAGCTTTGCGGAGCGGCTTTGATGGCAAAAATGGTAGAATCATTGTGCTCCCAACTAAATCTAGACAGGAGGAAGGTTTACCTGTGGACTGATTCTACTATTGTTTTATCCTGGCTTAAAAAACCCCTGTGCCATTGGCCGACCTTTGTTAAAAACAGAGTAGCGTTCATAGTGAATAAAGTTGGTAATGAAAATTGGTCACATGTAGATTCCAAGGACAACCCCGCCGATTTGGCAAGTCGTGGAATGCTTGCAAGAGATTTAATTGATAATTCTCTTTGGTGGCATGGCCCTGCGTGGTTGAGGCAACCTCGTGAATGCTGGCCGCGTCACCCCCCTATCGACCACCAACACCTTGAAGTTCAATCATTTTCTGTTCAGCTCGAACGCCCGTATGACATATTAGAACGGTTTTCCGATTTACCCCGTGCAATGCGAATTATTTCGTATTGGTTCAGGTGTTTACAGTATTTAAGAACCCGTAAATGCTCGTACGATACCTTGATTCTAACCCAGTCAGAAGTGAATTTCACTCGAAATCGCTTGATTCTTATATGTCAGCCGAATTTTATACCGGAGTATAGCCAGCTTTCAAAAGGTATACCCTTATCTTCAAAGAGCAGCCTACTCACTTTGACCCCGTTTACTGATTTTAATGGTCTGCACAGCAGACGTGAGAACAGCTTCAGGCGTTTTCACCCGGCCTTTCGAGAAGCTTGTTCTCTACTCAGTTCAGATACCCACTAATTCTTGTTTTTCTCTCTTTTTATTCTCTTTTATTCTGTTTTATCCCGTCGAGTACATGACGTCGTCCATTGAAGTTTCCTCCATCACTAAGGCTACTCCCGAACCCGAAAAGAATAAAGGAAGAGGTAAAGTCGCAGTCAAACCCAGCCTGCAAACATATGCCAACATTGCTGCCCGCTAACAATGACCGCAACCCACACGACAACAACAACCCATATACAACCCAAGCACGCAGTCCAACCCCGGCCTTCAACGTTTCTGGATAAAACCCAGACTCCGGATAAATGCTCTACAAAAAAAAAATTTTTTTTTTGTGAATTGTTGACCCGCGTGATTCTTAGCCCTCGTTGTTGCAGTATAGCAAGGGGGGCGGGATGTTTACGCGCAGAATGTAAACGGTCCCTGATTATTGTTCAGTGGACTAATTACTGTTTCGTTAAGTTGAAGTTGTTGTTATTTTGTGTCAATGTTATTATTATTATTTATGTATACTTACTTACTTCTGTAAACCCCGAGTGTACGGTACGTACTTAAAGAAAAAAACCCCAACAAATAATAAATAAATAAAACCCAATTAATTTTAAACCCAAAAATTAAACCCCGTATTTTTTCTCATTTTTATTATTTTCGAGCAAAATATTTCAAGGAAAACAAATTTGTTCCTACCGTTCCTGAGTTATACCCGTTTTTTTTTTTTTTTTCTTTATACCCAGTATGTGTTATTATAAGACCACCAATCTTACCCAATCAACAAAGAAAAAAAACTTTTCTTTTGCTCTGTGAAAAATCCTTTATTGAGATTCTTGGGATTTAGTTCTCTACCTTGCAATAAATTCTGGTAATCAGTTTCAGAAGTTGTAACATTAATATAAGTATTAGCTAAAGCCACACCTCGTTCTGCCACATCATTTACTACTTGTATTTGTTGAACTTTTTTCTTTGCCTCTTGAAATGACTTGTTGGCTTTCCAATTCTGTGGATCTATTTTGAAAAAATCGATTGAAATATTGCAAGCTTTAAAAAAAGTTAGACTGGCTTTTGAAATGAATTGTTGAATTTCTTTATTTCTAAAGTTTTCTTCTGTTAAAGTTACATTTGCTACTTCATAATCGCTGCATGGAGTATCTGCAAGTTTTTTTTTTTTTTGTCATTAAGTGCTAAGTTTTGGTGTCGATACGTTCATCAAAAAACGCTGGGGCAGCTAATTTCGGAGTAAAGTACCACTGATGACCTAGAAAAGTTAAATCGAGGCTTTTGCAACTGCTTTATTAATAATTTTATAACTATCCAATTCAGATCATTGAGAGGAGCGTATCGAGGGCACTGGCAGAGGTACCAATATTTGATATTTATTCTTAAAATAAATGAACTAAATTCAAGCAAGGCACCAACTGTTGATTTGTCTATATAAGAATGCAACTGGTTTCGGAAAATGCATATTTTCAAAGAATTTATTTCATTATCCAGCGAGCCCGATTGATAGCTCCTGGATCACACATAAAATAGAAAGTGAAACTGACAGCGTGTAACGGTTTAGATCAATAAATGTCAGAAGTTAATGACAGTTAAAACGTAACTATAAAAATTAATGGAAATATACAATAATTATAACGAAAAAAGTATCACCATTTTTAAGGTACAAACTATAAAAATAGTGTAACTCGGAAACTGTAGGACAAAATTCCATTTTCGTTTTTCTTAATTGTTTAGAACTTATCGGTATTCAAAATCGCGTCACTAGTTTTAATACCTTTCATATAAATTTGAAAAGTAATAAACCCTTCTTTATAGAATTTGTTAAAAAATTACAAAAAAACTTAATATGTGGAATCGTAATGGACAAAAATATTGCCAGAACTTAAAGTTTTTGCACATGGAAATAAAGTTTGGGAAATTTTCTTTAGAAATATACGGTCAAAAATTAAATTAACGTGGTTATTGACAAAGTTCTGAGTCAAGTTTGAAAAAAGGCCGAAAACCTAAATTTTTAACAAAGACTTGATTTGCGCGACCTCTAAACCTCTTCCTAAAAATCTAAAAAAAAAATCAAAAATACTGGAGCCTATAAGCTTTCAAATTATGCTTGAGCGTCTGACAAAAAAACAAATGTTGGGACACCCTAATGTATATATCTTAGTGCATATGTATATATATACATATTTTTTTTCTGGCGTTCCATTTAACAATACATGTATTGTTTATAGCTTATAAAGATTTTGCAAGTACAGTCAAAACCCGATAATTCGTACCCCAATAAATCGTAATTCCCGATAATTCGTAATAAGCTGTCAGTCCCTTGAAAAAATCTCGTTAATTCGTAAAATTTCCATACATTTTGGTCCCCTCGCTAATTCGTATTTTTTTTCAAATAAAATCTTCTTTATTTCTTATAAATCGTAATTGTTTCCTATCTAGCACTTATAATTCGTAATAAAAACAACAGAAACATGGAAAGAGTGATTTTTTTACTGCTTTTTTTTGCGTGGGATTTTGCTTTTGCTTGTGTGTTTGTTTATTTTCTTAAGATCAGTTTGTTACATGAATTATTTTTATATATTTTATTTTCAACAATTGTTTTTTATGTTTTTTTTTATCGTTTTGGTAAATAAATTGACACACCCCGTTAATTCGTATTAATTTTATTTTAACCCCGTTAAATCGAAAAAATCCCACTAAATCGAAAACCCCTATAATTCGTAAGAAAAGGCCGGTCCTTGCGATTACGAATTATCGGGATTCTACTGTATATTGTATTACTATTTCTTATATTTTGCCATTTAAAAATTAAATCATAGAATATTTAATGAGCTAAGGATATTTGTTCAAAAATATATCAACTACAGCTTGAGCTTAAAAATGGGGGAAAATACTAAATATGAGTTATGGTAAATTTATATATCGTTACCTTAAACACAAAAGGCGCTAACTAGGCAAAAAGTAAAAATGGACTTTTTCATTAATTCTGAAGCACTGCATTAAAACAAATGACAACAAAAAATTTTAAAATGTTTTGGCCAACATAAGTGATTTTATTAAAAAACAAGTAAGAGTGCTATATTCCGCTGTGCCGAATCTTATATACCCTTCACCATTGTGCGAGTAGAATAGAGAGCAACTAAATAATTTTTACATATACATATACATACATATTTACAATACCTAAAACTTCATTATAAATGAAATTTAAAAAGCGAAAACTGGTTAATATTTTTTTAAATCGTTTTAAGTTTCTATTTGTTAAAATTATTTCGTTAAATATATGAAATAATAAAGAAGGGTGATAACGAAAATCATATTGGGCATTATGCTAGTATATGTAAACAAATACGAAGGGGGGGTGACGGGATTGGAAGAAGAGACGACAACCGGATTTGAACTACGCTTTTCATAAGGATCCAGAATATATATACTTAATAGGGTGTAGGACCATCGGTGAAGGGTATAAAAAACAAACTTAATTATAAACAGAGTAATTTTTGGGATTTCAGTATTTTGGTCATAACTCTGCTATTTCTTAACCGATTTGACAGATTTATATACCGACGTGTTAAAGAAGAAATTTTTCAGTTATTTTGGCTATAAAACTTGGACTCGGGAAGATCTATGGTTCCTGAAAATGGGTATTTTTCAAAAAAAATTAGTATTTTGGTCATAACTTTTTCGTATCTGAACCGATTTTCCCGAGTTTTTCAGAAAATATTTTCTATTAAAAATTTCTGATCTTCTGATATATAAGGCGTAACCATAGGTCATATTACAGTCAAAAAATTCAGGTTTTTATAAAATTTTTAATACTTTTTGTATGAGAGGTACCACGCCTACTTCTCCAATCTCGCCCACATTTTGTAGGATGGTGTATATTTATAACCTAAATGTTTGTACCTAATTTTTAAGCTTTGGCTCTTGCCGTTCTCTAGATATACAGAAAAAAGTAATAAAAATACAACAACCACAAGGGATTTTTTGGAAAAATTAGAGGCAGTCGTGGTTTTTTGGTCATATCTCAGCCATTGTTGAACCGATCTGGCTGAATTTTAATAGCAAGAAATTGTGGACTATATGTGATATAAATGTAAAATAACCTAGCCGCTATCATGTCTGGATTATCCGGAAAACACATATCAAACGTAAGATGGACAGACGGACAGACGGACATCGTTAAATCAACTTCTCTTCTCATATGGACCCAGAATATATATACTTTATGGGGTCTAAAATCAATATTGTGGAAATTACAAACGTTATGACAACCTTATATATACCCTTTTACACCTGTGGTGAAGGGTATAATAAGTAAGAGTGCTTTATTCGGCTCTGCCGAATATTTGATACCTTTCACCGACAGTTGGAATATTTCACGAGTGGGATCTACAAATTATTAAATTATCTTTATAAAAACGGACGTCAGTATTTAAAATTGTCCCGGTATCGACCTACATATGGTTATTTATTGACCGAGAATCAGAAAGCTTTAGGCTACTTCTTTCTAGTCATATAAAAGTCAATTTGAACAAATATTTTCGAAAGGGGAATTAATATTGCCGTACTAAACTGTTTTTCGAAGGTAGAATTTATATGGAGCCTATGTTTAATTATTTAGCGATCTTGACAAAATTTAACAGTGCCCCATACCCGATCTTTACGAAGTTTAACAACCTGATTTCTAGTTATATAGAAAAATCTTATAGCAATCCGTGCATTATACCACCATTTATCAATTTTTTAGAGTTAATGGTTCCACATTGTTCATGCCTCTGATCCTACTAAGCCGATTTTGTCGGATTTTAATCCTAAACTGCTTAGGATAACTACAAACAGTTTGGCACCAAGTTTGTTTATTTGTTTTGAGCTTTTCGAAAGTGATCCTGTTTTCAACAGACAGACAGACAGACGGACATGGCTTAATCGACTTAGAATCACTCTACGAGCCACTGTATATATACTTTATGGGGTCTGGGCTGAATAAAAAAAGTTTTACTCTCATTCACCACTAGTGCTGGGTAAACGGCCCTGTCTACAAAAGATTATATTCACCTTTTGCGTAAATTTTTGTTCCTATGAAATGTTGATTCCTTTAGAAGGGAAAAAGGCAATCGTGAATTTCATGTGAAAAATTTTTCACGCTATCAGTTCCAGTGCATGTAAAAAAAGAAAAAAGATTAAAAAAATTTAAAATCAACGAAATTGTTGTTCAAAAATATACACGTTTATATCGGGTGATTTTGTAGCTATTATCTTTTTGGCAACACTGGTTTAAACAGCTGACGCACGTTTCGTGTTTTGTTTCACTGTCAAACAACTTCAGTTTGGTCTATAATTTAACCATGAATCGTCTTACAAACGAAAAACGCTTGCAAATTATTGAATTTTATTATCATAATGCGTGGTCTGTTAAGAAAGTTCATCGCGCGCTTTGGCGACGAAGCTAATTTTTGGGTACGTTAATAAGCAGAATTGTCGATTTTGGAGTGACGATCAGCCAGAAGCATTGCAACTGCTCCCAATGCATCTAGAAAAAGTCACAGTTTGGTGCGGTTTATGGGGTGGTGGCATCATTGGACCGTACTTTTACAAAGATGATGCGAATCGTAATGTAACTGTGAATGGTGAGTGCCCAAAATGCAAGAGCTTGACTTGCATGACATGTGGTTTCAACAAGACGGTGTCACCTAGATCGTGCGATTTAACGCCTTTAGACTATTTTTTGTGGGGCTATGTTAAAGCTCATGTCTATACACACATGCCCACTTCAATTGACGCATTGGAAGACAACATTGAATAATTTATTCATGAGATACCGGCCGAAATGTTGGAAAGAGTATGAAAAAATGGGACTAAGCGGATGGACCATTTGAGGCGCAGTCTCGGTCAACATTTGCATGAAATAATCTTCAAACATTAAATTATTTGGACCGTACTATCGATTCAAATAAAGATTTCATGCATTTTTCTGAGTTTTATGTGTGTTTTTTTAAACTTTCCTATATCTCTTAAAAAATCACCCGATATTTTAAAGAAAAGTTAAGCTAATAAAGCAAAATATTTAGTATTGAAGGGATAGTTTGATTACAACTTTAGTTTTTTGCACTTTTAAAATTTTATGTAGTAAAATATTTTCCGAAATTCTGCCACCATGTCTTTCGAAACCTTCACAAATCCGCAGGCAATCGAACTGTTGTTTTGCAATTTGTTGACCAACATATCGGTTTGTGCCTTATTAACAGATCTGGCCCTTAAAATTCGATTTAAAGGACGAATTTCTTACATTCATGCTCTGTTCCCTTGAAAAAATAAAGTGGGAAGAGATAAGGGAAACGGGAACAAATTATTTATTTATTTTCACGATAAGGGAAATTTGTTCCCGTGACATTTTTTCATGTTATTAATCTCCTTTGAATCACCTTTTTTTCATGGGAGTTTTTCATGATCGCAAATATGTGAATTTATCATTTTAAGTAGTTTTTTGCTTCTCCTCTAAAATATTCAAAATGTTAGATAGGGCCCTTTGCGTTTTAGCTGACGATATATATAACTCGTTTAATAATGAAGAATGCTTTTAGTAGGTTAGTAAACTGTAAAAGTTAAACAGCCTGATTGTTAGTTAAACAAAAAAAAAATAATTTTTGTATAAACGGTTTGATATTTTGCATATAAATGACCTAAATTGCAAACTGTGTTTATTTTGAACATAATGGGTATCAGTGATGGAAAATTGAAAAATCGAAATGGTACTGAACACCAAGCAAATGTGTACTTTTGGTAGTTTTTATTGAAAAACAAACTTGAAAATAAAAAACAAAAATACATAAAATTAAAAAACTTATTAATTTTAATAAAAAAATATATAAAATATTTTGTTTAAGAAACTAAAAATAATTTTATTTTCGAAACAAACATTTATATAAATGCATATGTATGTATTTACATACATACTATGTATTTGCTTATGATTTAATATAACTCAGCTAGCATAAGCTGTTTGTTAGACGATTATGTTTAATATACAACTCCTTAAAGAATCTTCTTAGCCATTAAAAATTGAGTTTAGCCATTTTTTTAGCCATTTTTCAACTTGTTTAGCCATACAATTTTTTTGCCGTTTTTCTTTAAAAAGAATAATTTTTATTTTATTATAAAAATTTATAAAAGTAAAATAAACATTTTGAACAATTAAAACGCCTTAAATTTAAATCACAACTTTTACAAATGTTGAAAATCGCTATAAGCTATGACGCTGAAACATCTTTCAAAATAAATGAACAGTATTCCACTATTAAACATATAAAATAAATCAATCATCGCTGTTTCTTTTTGGTTGCAAGTATTTCAGTAAAGGGATGTAGGCGGTAACAAAATTGTTTTAGAAATTTTAGAATTGACTATAAAGTTTCTCTCACTGCCATGGTCTAATGCTGAAGTAGAGAGGGTGTTTAGCCAAGTAAACATCGTTAAAAGTAATTTGAGAAATAGGTTACATTAAGCAACCATTAACCCATTAAAGACTGACCCCCGATTTCGTGGTCGGATTTTGATGAAATTTCACACATTTGATATTATGGGCATTTATATTGACATTACGTTTTTTTTTTTTTTACCTGTCAAACCTTGGCCCCTAGACCATGGGTATTTTTCTACCCACTTCGCTATTAAAGAGTTCTAAAATACAAGATTTTTTGAAAAAAAAAAAAATTAAAAAACCTATTTATTGCATGCATTGATGTGAAAGTTGTGTGCTTACTTCACTATGTACGTAGAAAGGAAGGAAAAGGAAGAAGTATGGATGCCTTCAAGAAGGGGTTTGTATTCTTTGTAAAGGGTGCTTAAATGTTAAGGGCCTATGTTGATTTTAAATAAAACACAAATTATCGTCATTTCTTTTTAGTATGATAATATTGGTATGGTTCAATTATGTATGGAACAAAATATAGCCAAATGGATGCCGCGACCTCGGCGGCACACCTCCAACCGATGGTCCAAATTTTAGATGACGCTGAGGCATAATTGAGGTTCTATGCCGTAAATGTGCCAAATTATCTCATCCTTTAGTTCTTGATTGTTGCTGGCTTATCGACGTACACCTTTTCTTTCAAATAACCCCAAAGAAAGAAGACCAACGGTGTCAAATCTCATCATCTTGGCGGCCAATTGATATCGCCACCACGTGGGATTGCACGGCCATTGAATTTGTCGCGCAAAAGAGCCTCAGTTTCGTTAGCTAAGTGGCACCCTCCTGTTGAAACCACATATCATTCACATCCATATCTTCCAATTCGGGCCATAAAAAGTTCGTTATCATCTCACGATAGCAAACACCATTCACAGTAACTGCCTGAACAGCCTCATTTTGGAAAAAATACGGCCCGATGATGCCGCCAGCTCAAAACCGCTCCAAACAGTCAATCTTTGTGGGTGACAATCACTCTTGGATTATCATTCGCCCAAATACGGCAATTCTGCTTATTGACGAATCCACTGAGGTGAAAATGTGCCTCAATACTGAAGCTGACATACATTTTGATTTGAACGCCCATTTTCATAATAAGCCGGAGAAAACAGAAGTAAGGAAAAAACATGTGAAATCAATTAAAATGGATAATCATTCAGGAAAGCAAATTTCGATCTACCAAATGTTTAAATACAATTTGGTTTAAGGATTGATGTTTGACTATTGACGTCAGCAGTCGTCGATGGCTGCGGGTGTAAGACAGCAAATCCATCTGAGGAGATCGAGTGGTTGCGATCGAAACATGTCATGGTAACCTGCCGGCCAGGGTTCGAGCCCGAGCCACGTCAAGAATGAAAGATTATCAATAACAATTTTAATAAATTTTCATGTTGTAAAATTCCTTTCTTCATAAAAATAATTTAATGAAAATTAAATTTCATGAACTTAAGCCTAATTAAAAATATTAAAAATTTGGATTAAAAACCATAAATAGTTCAACAAAATAACCACAGTACTAATTATTGTTAAAGCTAGGGCACGAGCTCTATGTGCACATTTGTCCTTCAAGTTGTGCTGAAAAAGGTCAACAGAAAAGAGAAAGACAAAATGAAAAAACAAAAGAAATGTACTTGGACTTCAAAAAAAATTCTTGACAAAAGTACGGAGAAAACAGAAGTAAGGAAAAAACATGTGAAATCAATTAAAATGGATAATCATTCAGGAAAGCAAATTTCGATCTACCAAATGTTTAAATACAATTTGGTTTAAGGATTGATGTTTGACTATTGACGTCAGCAGTCGTCGATGGCTGCGGGTGTAAGACGGCAAATCCATCTGAGGAGATCGAGTGGTTGCGATCGAAACATGTCATGGTAACCTGCCGGCCAGGGTTCGAGCCCGAGCCACGTCAAGAATGAAAGATTATCAATAACAATTTTAATAAATTTTCATGTTGTAAAATTCCTTTCTTCATAAAAATAATTTAATGAAAATTAAATTTCATGAACTTAAGCCTAATTAAAAATATTAAAAATTTGGATTAAAAACCATAAATAGTTCAACAAAATAACCACAATACTAATTATTGTTAAAGCTAGGGCACGAGCTCTATGTGCACATTTGTCCTTCAAGTTGTGCTGAAAAAGGTCAACAGAAAAGAGAAAGACAAAATGAAAAAACAAAAGAAATGTACTTGGACTTCAAGAAAAATTCTTGACAAAAGTACGGAGAAAACAGAAGTAAGGAAAAAACATGTGAAATCAATTAAAATGGATAATCATTCAGGAAAGCAAATTTCGATCTACCAAATGTTTAAATACAATTTGGTTTAAGGATTGATGTTTGACTATTGACGTCAGCAGTCGTCGATGGCTGCGGGTGTAAGACGGCAAATCCATCTGAGGAGATCGAGTGGTTGCGATCGAAACATGTCATGGTAACCTGCCGGCCAGGGTTCGAGCCCGAGCCACGTCAAGAATGAAAGATTATCAATAACAATTTTAATAAATTTTCATGTTGTAAAATTCCTTTCTTCATAAAAATAATTTAATGAAAATTAAATTTCATGAACTTAAGCCTAATTAAAAATATTAAAAATTTGGATTAAAAACCATAAATAGTTCAACAAAATAACCACAATACTAATTAAGCCTGAATAACTTTAACGCGTTGCTCGATTGTGTATCTTTCCATGGTTCAAATTGAGTTAGTCTGAAATTGAGAAGTGTCAAATGAAATGCAGAAAAAAACTTGACGTGTAGGTGTGGTTCACATTCAACATCGGCCCTTTACAAGGCCTGCTCGCTCCATTCCATACTTTTATCTTTTTACACACGTTGTCATTGCTCTCGCTTCTTTGACAGTTATATAAAATGGTAACGCGAAAAAAAATTTGCTTGTGCTTGTTACTCCTTCTCTTCTCTGTTGTCATAGAAGGGAATGTGCAATGTGTATCTTATATATTATACGAAAGAGCCGAGGCCTTCTTACTAATGCTTTGGATGCTTGTATAGTGTAAGCCTGGAAATTACACTGCATGCTAAGAAAAGCTGAAGGATCTCCAATCATGAATCAATTTTATTTCGTGTGAGCGTTGTTGAAGCAATTCCTCATAATAATGTTCGAGTAAAAGCAAAAGTTGTCACAAATGCACAAGAAATGGCAAAGCGAATGGATAACTTTGACCATATGATAAGCCAAATTATTAAGCGTGGCCTTTGTGGACAATGTGAAGCGAAAGGTTCACACATTGTACAGAATGGAAATTTAAGTTACACCCAAAGGCTTGTTTTGCACAGTTTCATGCTGGCTTACCAAAAAAACATAAAAAAGATAAAATTATCTCAATATTCGAGCACGAGTGATATTTATTTCTTTATTTTTTACTAACAAATAGTTCATTTTACATAAAACAACGCATTTTTACTTGCCAACAAATTAAAGAAAATAATATGTGTTTTGAACCCTCTGACAGCGAAGTGGGTATTTAAATACCCATGCCATTAAATCAAACCTGTAGTCAACGTTATTGGCCTAACTTAGCTAATATTTTTTTCTAAAACAGAGCACACCTAAGGCTATAAGTCACCAAGAGGGTTTTCCGATTTTCCATTCTCCCAATTTTCCAGAGCCGTTGTCGTTCTCTTTTTCCAAATATTAATAATTGCTAACTTTTAAGCCGCTAACTTACCCAATTAAAGAGGGAAAAATTTAGCTTAAAATTTTTGTTTAAGTAGTCCTATCCTTTCTTTATATTTCTGTAAAAACCAATTTCCGATACCTATTACATGAAGTTAGACAGAATTTTTTTACGAAGGCTCTGTTTTTGGGTATTTAAATACCCATCCGTCCTTAATGGGTTAATTCGATTTAATGAATTAGGTAAATATTTGTACGATAACAATACAATATTTATACCACCACCACAATAGTGGGATGGGTACTATGCGTTTGTGCTGACATCTCTAACACCTTAAAATATTGGTCCTTAGCCCACCTTTACGTATACCGAATGACTCAGAATCACTTTCTGAGTCGAATTTACGATGTTTGTCCGCCTGGCTGGCTGTCCATGTAAACCTTGTGCGCAAAGTACTGGTAGCAATTTAGAGATTATTTGATAAAATTTGGTACAAAGGTTCTAATGTGGTGTATGGTATCATAAAGTCGGGTTTAACCGACTATTCTTTCTAACTTGTTTTTTATTGTAGATCTGGACTCAAATGGTTGGGTAAATGTTGTCGTGATTATGATTTACCTTCAAATTATTTAAAACTTATGATTATTTTAAACTAATGAGTGAGTGATTCCTATGAGATGAACAATAACGACATCGAATTTTTCGATGATTTAATTCTTTAATATTAATTTACGTTTATTCTTATTTAACAAATTGATCTTAACTCACAATTTCATCGTAAACAACTTTAAATGAATTATTTCTGTTTTGTTATTGAATTTTAATGTGTTTTTATTTAAAAAATCTTTTAGCCATTTTTTAGCCCATTTTTAGCCATTTTTTTCCGTAAATTTAGCCATTTTTGGTCACCAAGTTTTGGCAACACTTCTGACTAGTAACAGAAACATCAAATTTTTTTTTATTTATTACTTTTTTATTCATTTTTTGACACGCTCGTCTTTTTATCTTGGAATTAACCTTTTGCGACTCTCTGTAAGAGTCGTATAGAAATTACTGAGCTACCTAAATAAGAGCGTTTTCGAAATATCAAAATTATATTGCCAATACAATTTCAATAAAACAAAGCGGCCTAAGGATCTGTGAAAAGGATTTTCCGACAGGATGGTGTTGATTTCGCGACCTTATGGTTTGTTTTATATAAATTGTATAAAAATGAGATGTTTTGGCATGATGTCCTTCTTTAGGTAGCTCAGTCATACGGCTAAGCATTTCACGAGTTGTATAAAATAATCCCTACATGAGTCTCATACGTCTCTTGGCATGTTCTTTGAAAGACTCGTTTGAAGATCTCTACATACATCATAAATAATCCCCTTTATGATTCATTTGAGCGTCTTTCGGAATCGTCTACAATTAAAAAATGAGCTCGTCGACGATCAAAAATACTCTTTATGAGTGTTTAAGAATGGGTCTTAAATAAAAACACGGTTCACTTTTAGGTTTTAATAATTTAACAATTTATTTATTTTTAATTTTAATATTTTAATTCATTTAGTTTTATTTACACTTTGTTTCTTTTTTGTTTGTTCTTGGTTTGTTTATTTATTTTACATATATTTTTGTTTTTGTATTTTTATTTCCCAATTTATGTTTTGTTTTTGTTTATTTACTGTTTGTTGTTCACTCTTTAATGTTTACTGATCGATTGACTTTAAATTGTTTTTAAATATGCAAAAAGGGTCACAAATTATAAAAGAAGTTTTGTACTAAATATAACGGGATGTACTGAGTGCAAATGTAACAACAATTTAACTTAATAATGTTTACATATGAATATGAATATTAAAGAAAATAAAATATAACAAGTTGATGGTAGGCAGGGTCGTCTTTGTTGGTAGGGTCATCTCTAAACATTCCGCCCCCCATGATATGGTGAAATATTCAACTGGGCTCAAGTTCTTCAAGGGGTCCGGAAATTAAACAGCCACATTATAGCACCTTGTTTTTTGTTTTCATCACGTAGAATGCTGGAGTACAGATGATGTAACTAGGGGGTGAACTGTGTGCCATGGTATTAGATGTGGAGTTGTTGAAAAATAGTAATGTGAGATGAGACCATTCGACCAATGCGACAAAAGTTGTTTCTGTTTTTCTTGGGTGACTTTTACTGGAATTATACAAAATAATTTTTTAGAAATGTATATTTAATTATTAAATAGCAGTACGAGTTTCGTTATGGGTCTCGTAATAATTCCATTTGTAGTTCGAATATCAACTACTCTGATATTTTTGTCGGGTCCAAGGTAGGTTTTAGTAATTCGACCTAATTTCCATTCATTAGGTGGCAGATTACTGTCTTTGATGACAACTAAATCGTCAACCTTGAGATTTTGGTGTTGATATTTCCATTTATATCGACGATGCAGCTCACTTAAATATTCTGATTTCCATCTTTCGCAGAAAGTATGGTAAATAATTTTAAGACGTCTCCATCGGTTGGCGAGGGTCAAGTTTTCGTTGCTCGAATCTTTTTCTGGTGGGGTCATGAATGAAGTACCAATAAGAAAGTGTGCAGGAGTAAGCGGTGATAGATCAGTTGGGTCATCACTAGCTGGACTTAAGGGTCTGGAGTTTAGACAGGATTCAATTCGGGTCAAAATTGTAGAAAACTCTTCAAATGTAAACTTCATATTTGGAGTCATTTTTCGTAAATGGGTCTTGAAGGATTTAACACCGGCTTCCCATAGTCCTCCCATATGTGGAGTGCCAGGGGGTATAAATTTCCATTCCACGTTCTGATGACTGTAGTGATGAATTATTTGTTGTTGAAGATTTTTGACAAATTCGAGTCGATCCTTTCTTATAAGTTCCGCAGCTCCAACGAAATTTGTTCCATTGTCGGAATAAATTTTAGATGGACATCCCCGTCTTCCAATAAATCTGGCAAAAGCAGCTAGAAAAGCCTGAGTTGAAAGGTCACTTACTGCTTCTAAGTGTATTGCTTTGGTAGAAAAGCAGACAAAAATACACACGTAGCCTTTTGTAATAAGGCATGCTCGACCGGTGAAATTTCTTATGTTGAAGGGTCCAGCATAGTCTACGCCAGTGATTGTAAAGGGTCTAGAGAGTGTCGTGCGTTCTGGAGGTAATGACGCCATAATTTGTTCTTGAGTCCGCTTTTTGTATAAAATGCAAGTTTTGCAGTTACGAATAACGGTTTTTACTAGAGTTTTTAATTTGAAAATCCAAAATTCGGTTCTTATACTTCGAATCATAAGTTGGTTTCCACCATGTAAAGTTATTTTGTGAGTGAATTCTGCGATGAGTCTCGATAGTTGACAATTATATGGCAGTATAATTAAAAAGCGTTCATTATAGTTTAAAGATGGTGATAAAGTTAGTCTACCATTTGCTCGCATAATTCCTTTGAGGTCTAAGAAAGGATTTAGGGTTAGAAGACTACTTTTAGGTGAAAGTTTTTCTTTAAGTTGTAACTTTTTGTATTCCTCTGCATACTGAATCTTTTGGGTCAGCATAATGAGTCGTTCTTTAACGTCTTGAACTTCATTGGATGTGACTTCTGTTGAGGGAAAATTAAAGTTACTTTTGTTCTGACCAGAGTTTTTTCTCCATCGTAAGATGTAAGCTATAACTCGATATGCACGTGACAATGATGAGAAACGATTTAATGGGTCTTCATATGTCGTAGTTGTAAATACTTTTATGGATTTTGCTTCTAACGTTGTGTCATTAGAAGATTTTAGCATCGGCCATTGATGTTTTGGTAATTTTAGCCACGAGGGTCCATACCACCACAAATTATTGTTTTTCAAGTCTTCTGGTGAACATCCTCGGCTAGCGACATCAGCTGGGTTTTCTTTAGAGTCCACGTGTTGCCAGTTTTGAGTTCCGACTTTTTGTAATATCTCAGAAACGCGGTTTCCTACAAATGTGTTCCAGCAGTTTGGAGGCTTTTTTAGCCACGACAACACTATTGTTGAGTCTGTCCAGAAATAAGCTTTTAACTTGTAGTTATAAAGATTTGGTAAGATTCCAGAGGCTAAGTTTGCTAATAAGACTGATCCGCATAATTCAAGTTTTGGCAAAGTCAGTTTTTTAAGAGGTGCGACACGAGTCTTTGAGGTAAGGAGAAAGGTGTATACAGGTTTGTTTTCAATTTCGATTCGGGCGTAAAGTACTGCAGAATAAGCCTTTTCTGATGCGTCACTAAATCCGTGTATTTCGATCACACCGGACGGAGTATATTTTATCCAGCGAGGTATTTTGAGCGAGTCAATTGATGGGCAATTTTTAACGAATTTCTGCCATCTGAGGCATGTTTGTGTCTTTAAAAAGTCGTCCCATTCTATTTTTTCTAACCAAATAATTTGCATTATAATTTTTGCTTCAATAATAATTGGTGATAACCAGCCACAAGGGTCAAAGAATTTGGCGATAGTAGACAAAACCTCACGTTTGGTATACACTTTTTTGGTATCAACTTCAGGAGCAGTGAAAGTGAAAGAGTCTGAAGAAATATTCCACTTTATCCCAAGGGTTTTTGCTGCTGCATTTTCTGATAAGTTTAGCCAGTCTAGTGGTAAAAGAGTTTCTTTCGGAATATCTTGAATTACTCGAGGGTCATTGGATGTCCATTTCATCAACTTAAATCCTGCTGATTCAAGTGCAAGTGATAACTCATTTCTAGATTGGATAGTGTCATCTATGGTATGACCACCTGCAAGTACGTCATCCACATACATGTTTTCCTGAAGAATTTTTGATGCCATTGGAAAAAGTGGTTTGACATCATTGGCTAGTTGAAAAAGTGTCCTTATTGCCAAGAATGGTGCACAATTTACTCCAAATGTCACTGTAAGGAGTTCAAAATCCTCAATAGGTTCGTTTGGCGATTTTCGAAACAATATTCTTTGATAACGGGTTTCAGATGGGTGTACGAGTATTTGGCGATACATCTTTGTAATATCTGCATTGAATACGAAACGGAAGAATCTCCACTTGAGTAAAAGGAGCACTAGGTCCTGTTGGAGAACGGGTCCTGGATACAAGATGTCATTCAAGCTTTTCTTGTTTGATGTTGGACTAGAGGCGTTAAAAACCACCCTTAGTTTTGTGGTGAGCCTGTCTGGTTTTATTACTGCATGGTGCGGCAGGTAATAATTTGGAGTTTTTTCGATTTCTTGGGAAGAGAGTTTTCTCATGTGTCCTAACTCAAGGTATTCTAGAATGGTTTGGTCATATTGCGTCTTTATGTCAGGTCTGGTGCTGAGCATTTTCTCCATACGTAGAAATTGAGCCATCGCAATATTTCTAGAAGTACCTATCTCGTTTTCAATTTTTAAGGGTAGGGTAACTATATACCTCCCTACTGAGTTTCTGGTTGTGGTTTTGTTGTAGTGGTTTTCGCAATAGATATCTTCGGTAGACCGCAAAATTGGTTTTGGGGTATCCTCCACCTCCCAAAAGCGTGTGAGGATTTTGTCTGTTGATACCGTATTGCACAGTGATACTGTAGATGTGGATTGAATCGTTTGATTGATTGGTCCCCCCACAATCCAGCCAAATACTGTTTTTTGTGCCAAAAGGGATCCAATAGATTTCATGGGAGTGTCTAAGCAATAAATGGATGGGCCTAAATCGAGACCGATTAGTAAGTCTATTGGACGACTTGTTGTGAAGTAAGGGTCTGCTAATTGTAGGTTGGCAGTTTTGCTTAGATGCTTCGAGTCTAACGTTTGCGGTGGTAAATTAGGAGGAAGGGTCTTTAGGACTGGTGCCCAAACTTCTAATTTAAAACTAGGGTCCACTCGGGAACAAAGATTAAACAAGCAAGCTTTTGTTGAAATTTCTGATACGTTTTGATTCAATCCAGAAACATGAACTAGATTTGGTTTAGTTGGTAGTTTGAGTCGATTTTTTAACTTTTCCGAAATAAAGGTTGACTGCGATCCAGGGTCGATGATAGCTCTTGCCTCGAATCTCTGACCTTTTGTTTCAATGTGAACAACGGCAGTAAATAGCAGGGTTTCCCTATCAGACCTTTTCTGAAGGGATGGTTGTGATTTTTGTAAAGTCAAGGAAGTAAGGTTAGGAATGCCTGTTCTGGAAGTGGACTGTATGTTTAATGCTTGCGTTGCGGCACTTGTGCTGGGTTGCTGCTCAGCGTTATTTTGTGGCAAACCTGTAGGCTGGGTTATCGTTGCCTTGTGTAACAAAGTATTGTGTTTTTGCTTGCAAATTCTACAACTGAATTTGCTTTGACAATCTGTCACACTGTGCTCGATTGAAAAGCAGTTATAACATGAGTTCGTTACTCTGACTAAATGAATCCTATCGCTAACATTTTTTGCAAGAAATGAGGGACACAATCGTAGTGGATGAGACTCTTTACAGTTCTGACAGGTATAGAATGAGTCATTACGATTGCCTCTAGCAGATTTTGTGGTATTTTTTACTTGTGACTTGTTTTCAATAAATGAGGTATTGGTTTGAAGAGAGTGTACATTTTTTCCTTTGGATTGTTTATGGTTAGGGTCCTGCTTGAAATGGGTCGATTTCGCCACTGCTGTTTTGAAATTACCAACAGATTCTAATGTTTTGAATTTATGGGTCAAAAATTTATCAAATTCTTTCCAAGTAGGCACTGATGCGCAATCATTCAATGTGTTTTCAAATTCTTCTAAAAAATTTCTAGGGAGCTTGGTTGAACATAAATAGGTCAGAATCGGGTCCCAACCTTGGGTACTAATGTTTAACTTCCCTAGAGTTTGAATACAAACATTAATGGTTCGCTGTAGTTTTTTGATAGAAGCTCCAGAATCGTTTATAACTTGTGGGAGATCAAATAGAACTTTAAGTTGTTCATTAACCTGCATCCTTAAATTTTCATAGCGATCCGTAAGATTTTTCCAGGCTATATCGAATCCATCATTTGTTAAAGGGACATGAGTAATTATTTCTCGGGCTTCGCCTCCTGTTTTTTGAGTCAAATGAAAGAGTTTTTCGACCTTACTTAACTTTGGGCTTTTTATATAAAGGGCTGTAAATAAATCCCTGAAAGTGGGCCAAGTACTATAATCCCCATAAAACGTGTCTATATCACAGGGTGGTAACCTTATGCAAGGATTGGTATCAAGAGCTTGATTAGGGCCTTGGGCTTGAGAAAGTCTTTCCACTGCTTGAGATGGCTCCTTGAGCGCTTCTATTTCTGCATAAATTGACCCCATGCACCTCTTATAAACCTGCAAAGATGAGGAGTATTTCTTTCTAATATCATCCTTATTTACTGGCTTCTTATCCGTATCTATTAGACTATCATCGTCCATACATGACTCGTATGACCTTCTAAGTTTTTCCCATAAAGTGTCTAGCTCAACTCGTAAAACTTCTAAGGCATGGACATTATCTTCTGCTTGTGTTTCTGCGTGTATAGCATCAAAATGCAAAAGGTCTTTCACGCGATTGATAAATTGAATGAGTGACATAATGTACACGGGTTACGTAAATTTTAAAATATAATGGGTCAAAAAAGTATGAGAGTCTAACTAAAAGTCCAGCTAGTGATAAACAGATTTGCAGTAGTTTGCTTGCAATACAAAATTTATTTTTAGAAATAAATTGTTTCCCCAGATAGTTGAATAATTTATAGTGTTATGGCAACTTTGTTTAAAATTAATTGCGCAGCAAAAAAAATAAAACGTTCAGGGTCATACACTAATAATGTTAAAGTGTAGCTTAACTTCGTTAACTTCGATGATCAAATTTTAATTTCTCCTTTTGGTTTTATTTTCCTCTGCACTATCTTATTGGTACTTACTTGATGATTCTTCCTTACTTGCGTAGTGTTGTTGTAACTAACAGCTTCTTTGCTTAGCTGCTTGCGTCTGCGCCGACAGAGTTGTTTAACTGCATGCGTTTGAGTCAACAGAGTCTGGAATATTCTGGATTTCTTTTTATTTTGCCGTTATAAATTCTTTTAAGAAATTTGGCAAATATGTAATTTTTTCTTTATTGCACACTCAAAATAATGTATGATACTTTTTTTTTATTTTTCACTTATGTCACAGAGTCTTTTATTCCAAAATATATTTTTTATAAAAATTTTTTTTATTTTTTTTTTTTATTGTGTTTTTTATCCGGCTCGAAGGACCAAAAATGTTTAAGAATGGGTCTTAAATAAAAACACGGTTCACTTTTAGGTTTTAATAATTTAACAATTTATTTATTTTTAATTTTAATATTTTAATTCATTTAGTTTTATTTACACTTTGTTTCTTTTTTGTTTGTTCTTGGTTTGTTTATTTATTTTACATATATTTTTGTTTTTGTATTTTTATTTCCCAATTTATGTTTTGTTTTTGTTTATTTACTGTTTGTTGTTCACTCTTTAATGTTTACTGATCGATTGACTTTAAATTGTTTTTAAATATGCAAAAAGGGTCACAAATTATAAAAGAAGTTTTGTACTAAATATAACGGGATGTACTGAGTGCAAATGTAACAACAATTTAACTTAATAATGTTTACATATGAATATGAATATTAAAGAAAATAAAATATAACAAGTTGATGGTAGGCAGGGTCGTCTTTGTTGGTAGGGTCATCTCTAAACAATGAGAATCCCAGTAGACCCCTAGACCATTGAAAATGTTAGCTGGGAAGGTACAGACATTTCGATGACTAAGACTATTAGGCATTTTGTTTAATTTACTTAATGAGATAATTTGAAATATTATAATTGTAACAACCAGAATCAGCTGATTTTATTAAATCTTTAGCTTTAATTAAATTTGAAAGAGTTTGTACTTGCAAACGATTTCTTTTTTCCGTTTTTGTATCATTTTGAATTAAAAACGTGCGCTTAACTGCTGCTGATGAATGGGATATTGACAATATTTCGATAGCAATACGTGAAATTTCATTTCATTCTTAATTTGGCTTACATTTTTCCAACAAATCGAAATATTTTAAATTTTTTAAATGTTTTACTTCTGGGAAATTTGCAAACGCACAAAATTGGGAATAGATTCTTAAAATGTATGACAGAATTTAAAAATACATCTTTGTTTCAACGTTTAAATTTAAGTTCCCATAAATTTAAGGCGTTAATTTTTATGTTCGCTTTCAGAGTTATGTAAATTACAAAAATACGTTAGCGCTTCCCATTGCTCCAAAAATCTTTCAACCACAGCATGTCTCGAAAGCCATCTAGTTTGGGCGCACCTTAATATAACATGAACTTCTGTTCCAAAATAGTGTTGAAAATTCTGAAGTTCTTCTTTTCGGCTTGAGCTTTTACAAAAGTAAAAAATTATTCATCGCAATCATCGATGGCTGCGAGCAAAGTATAATAAAGGCTGTTTTACACTATCACACAAGTCTTAAGACTTTTGGTCTTGCAAAATGAAATGATTTTTGGTCTGATTGTCAAAAAATCAAAGAGAAATTTTTTTTCATTACATTTTGCTTCTACACTATCACACTTCAAATAAAAAGTAAAATCTTTGTGATTTATGAGATCCACTTTAGATTACAAAATAAAGACGAAAAAACATTTTATTAAGCATTGGAACATTGTTAGCTGGCGTATTATTCACTAACTTGCACATTTAAACTTGCACCTTGGTCCTCAGATATATTTTTGCTTTATTTTTAATATTTCTTTAATATTTAATAATTTTTATTTTGATGTGGCCGGCAAATTATTCAACAGCTGTTTTTTTATTTTCTTCTAGGGCGGAAAAGTTGATACAATCATATTTTTTATTTTTTTTTCGTCTGTGTACCGTATTTAACGATTTTTTACAACAAATATTTGTGATTTATTTAAATTTTAAAAGAATTCACTTGAAATTTTATAATTTTTTTATCGTTTTGCAATTTTTTATTAGAAAAAATAATAGTGAATATTTGTGCACAAAATTTTAATTTTCCATCCCTAATTTTCTTCTTGTGCTTTTGTAAAAACACAATTCTGATAAAATGAAAAATCTAATCGTTTAGAAAAATTTCAAAAAATAGAGAGAACCATACGACTGCCAAATTTCTTTACGTATTTTTTGACATTTCATTACAAAATGTTTTTACACTATTATACATTATGAATGATTTGTAAGTTTTTGACATGTCTTAACACAAAGTATTATAGTCTAAAATGGCCTTAAGTAACACGACTCTTTTTTTAAATTTTATTCTCTCACATGTACATGTCCTGTGTGAATTCAACACACTTGAGAGAAACAAAAACCAAAGAAATGTCACGAGTTTTTGCGTAAAATATTTTGGAAAATTGGGATTGTTCCAGATTTTTATTTCATAAACATCTAATTATATTAATTTTTCATAAATATTTTTCACATTTTAATAGATAAAATCAGTTCTTATTGCACAAATAAAAAAAAAAAATAATTTATAATTTTTGACGTAAATTTTTTTTATGGTAGATTTTAAATTAGTTTATCAGAGTTGCTAATTTTAGTATTAATGTGTTTAAAAAGAGGGATAAAAAATTAAACTTGAAAAAGGTTACATAAACTTTTTAAATGCTTAAATTACATTGTTCAACACATAATTTCAAAAACAAAGTTATGGTTATTGAAATGTGTAACTTTAAGATAACTCTTATTTCACAAAAACACACAGACGGACATTGTTAAATCAACTTCGCTCATCATAAGGACCCAGAACATATATACTTTATAGGATCTATTATCAATATTGTAGAAATTACAAAAGGAATGACAAACTTAAATACATACATATATCCTTTTTCACCACCTGTGGTGAAGGGTATAATAATGACTTACTTTTTAATGCATTCATTTTGGGGCTTCCCTTGTAAAATTCATTGGTTCTTTCAGTAAACTTTTTACTTTTTCCTGATTACTTAACAGATTGTTTTGTAGGCGAAGTCTTTACTGGGCTCTGTATCGCCATAAATTGCAAAATATTTTCTTGTATTGCAGAGTAACATTTCTATAACTCTATCTAATCATGTCCGTTCAACTAGTTGACTGCCTGAGTGTTAATGTTACATCCGTGTATAAAGTACTTTAAAGTAATTTGATGAAATTTTGTAATAAGTTAACAATATATTTTTTTCTTTATAAAACTTATCATGAAACAAATATATGCCGAATTTTATATACCCTTCACCATGGTTCAATAAGGACAGAAAGTTATGTTAATAGGTCCATATAAATATGGATATATGGTGAAGGGTATAAAAATTGTAAAATTAAATTAATTTTTATAAATTTACATACAAAAGTGGCACTTATTTTAACATACATAATTAAATGAATAAAAATTAAAAATGTTATAAATAATGTAGCGTAAAATTATCAAACAACTTAAATTGCATTTAATAACTGATCAAAAAAAAGTATATGAATTGGTTTTTTTACGTAACACCAACAGTTGTTAAATGAAATATAATTTAAAATAATTTTAAAAACAGTTTTTTAATTTAAATCTTTATTATATACTAGCATATACCCGCTACTTCGTAAGCGTATTCTTTAAACTTGTTTAAAGTCTGGCATTTAACCCGCTACTATAGTAGCGGGTACTATATTTTTCCCCCATTAAAGTATCAAAAATTTCAGTATTTTAGTGGCAGGCCATAATTTAGTACGAATATGTCAATGAATGGAGGAAAATGTTTTGTAAAAAAAGTGCCAAAAATAGTTACGATTTTTTTAAATGTTCGAATTTCGAAAAAGTACCAAATTCATATACGTATTTGTTTGATAAGTTTCGAATGTGGTATTAACATTATTTCTACGTTTATTGGTTCAAAAGATAGATGGGGTGGCAAAAAAGTACTAAAAATCTGATTTTACCCGTTTATTCCCTAATAGGGACGAATTTCAGAAAAGTACCAGACACCCGTCCGCTTATTTTTCTAAAGAACAACGATAAATAAATAAATTTGTATTCATTATATTGCGGCATAGAAGGTGATGAAAAGAGAAATGCAAAAGGGCAGCTTTTTTTCATATAAAATGTTTGTTAAATTATTTTTATGATACACAGTATTAAATAAACTTAGGAATGCTTCACTTATTGCTCCTGGAAATCTTCAGGAGGTTTAACTAATGTGTTTCTTTTTAATTCCTTTTCATTACAAAAACTGCACTTGTTATAAAAGGATATATCGTTAAATCGTTAAACACACTTATGTTTCCGCATTATTTTCCAAAAAAATCTTTTCTTCTGAATTTTCAACATCATTCAAATCATGTGAAAAACCTGCTGTATGTATATTTTGGATTAAATCTAAATGTTGTTCAATATTAAAGTTCTTCTCGGGAGTTGAATTAGAAATTTCATTTTCAATATATATTTCGCAATTGCCTTTTGCGACAACGTTTACAAAATTTAACCCCCACCGTTTTTGGAAAAGACTACAGAATATTGTGCTTGTAATACGGTCGACATTTCCTGCTCCACGACGTATGTGCCCGAAAAAGTGTTCTAAATTGTCTTGTGTTAATGAATAACTCACGATAATACCCTATTGAATATTTGCAACTATTTGTATATTTTAAATTTAAAATTTTCAAGTATTATTTTCTGTTAATGATTTATTTTGATTTTGACATCGAGGCAAAAAAAAGGTGAAAATGTATTCTTAAAGAAATTATTAAAGGTACCAAATTTTTTTTTACAGTACATTTTTTTAAAATAATATTAACTTTAAAACGATGTTTGCATTCATGTTACGTTAATGTTAATGTTAAATTTCTGCGTTTTATATAAATCAATATGCATACATACTTAATCAATGCGATTTGAAAATATTTTTGTAAAAAAAAGTACTAAATAAAAAAAAATTTTAATATATTTTATGAAACCCTGTATGTCTGGTGAAAAATAAAAATGTATCAATACATGTACATTTTTTTCACTAACACATATTTGAGTTATGTACTACTAGGTACCTGCTGAGAGGGATTGTCAAAGAGTCGTGTTACTTAGTATACTTTGGCTGCGAGTGTAAGACGGCAAATCTCTCTGAAGTGGTTATGATCGAAACATGTCAGGGTAACCAGCCGCCTGGGTTCGAATCTCAGGCCAGTCGCCTGTGTTCGAATCTCAGGTCGGTCGAGAATGAAAAATTATCAATAACAATTTTAGTTAATTTTCATGTTGTAAAATTCTTTTCTTCATAAAAATAATTTAATGGATAATTAAATTTGATGAACTTAAGCCTGATTAAAAATATTAAAATTTGGATTAAAAATTATTTCCTTCATAAATTTATCAACTTTTTTAGGTAGACATAAATAAGCTGCAGACGAAGCTAAGTTTAACTTTTGGCATGCACAGCCATTTACAATTCTTTTAATCTGGCCTGACCACCACTAAATTGCCCCATCATTACATTGCAATTATCAGCCGTAAGCCCAATCATTTTTTTCCAGAGGAATATTGTTTTTCCTCAATACGTCTACAATTTTGTCTGTAATTCGATAACATAACAAGGAAAGAGTACTAAAACTGACGTGAGGGTACCGTGGTATATGTGAAATGAAAAAGGACTGAAAAAAGTACCAAACTACTGAATTTTCCATCACTGATGGGAATATATATTTTTTTTTTATTGCCTAAAAATATGCTATAGATTTATTTATTAATTTTAATTTGTAAAGTTGCTATTAATTTAACTTAACGTATATTTTGCTGTTTACATCTGCTGCATATTTTCATTTTAGCAGAATTAAAAGAGTTTGCTTCCTACTTCCCAGAGTATTTCATTTGCTCTATCTCTCTCTCTCTCTATTTCGTAAGTTTCTTTTGACATTATTCTTAAGTTGTCTAGCAAGTTAATTAGCTGCTGCGACCCCTAGTGACACCTGTCTCATGAGTATTTTCACTTTGTCAGTTTGTAGTTCCTGCTTCTTTTGTTGTCTTCTATATATTTGACGCTTGCAAGGATTTTACTAAAAATTTTTGCTGCTTTGGTGTTTATATAAGTCATAGTTTTTTTTTTTTTTTTTTTTTTTTTTATTGTGACTTTGGAACTGCGTTTTTCCTGTTAGTTATTTATTACTTTTTGTTGCTTTTCTGTCAGTCAAAGACATTCTCTCTAATATTTCTTAGCTTGCAACAATTCTTGTAAAAAAGGGAATGATACAAAAATTAAAGTTAATTAAATGGCCGGCAAACTTACTGAAGTGACAATAATATTTACGAGTAGTTAAAAGTAGAAAACTATAATTAAAGTTCTTAGGAATGTTTATAGTTAAATTTAACTTTACATCTTTAATTCACAAGTTTTCTTTTACTAACATTTGGCAGTAATTTGACAACTAGTTTCCTTCTTCCGTGTTATCTATTATCTTTAACTGACTAATAACTTTCATACCCTCTTAATCTTTGAAAATATAATCAATTTCCTTCAAATATATCTTTCCATATGTTAGACATTTATAAAGTAGTTCATGTGTAGTTTGCAATGAACTTAGACAATATACTTGCAATTATCAAACAACTGACATTGTGTTCACTTATGATGTTCAACATTATGCAAAATCGAACTAATTAGTATGCTAATATAATGCAAAAGGAATTGCTTAAAAAATACACATACATTTAAACACAATAACTAACGTATTCAAAACATATCATGTACTGTGGGCTGGATTGAAGAAACCAGTGTTGAAAAATAAACATTATATTCTGTTCTTTAGTTTTCGGTCCGGTAGATACGTGAAAAACACAAATGCTAATAGTTTTTCTTTAGTAAATCATTAAAAAAAACGTAGATCTTCGAACACAAAAATAATTATGTACTGCTCCAAGTCTGTGTTCACACGGCTCATGTCTTATTGACATGATTGCTACTTTATAGGCGAGAGGTACGAGGGGAAAAGAAACGAGTACACAGATGCATGTACTGTATTTACTTTTTGCTTTTTCATTCGTTGTTTAATTTTGTTATTGTTCATTATTGTATCAAAAAAGCAGACATGCATACGTACGACTATACATTCATGTTAAAAGAAGAAAAAGGAAGAATCTTGTCAATAAGACATGAGCCGTATGAACTCAGACCAACTCCACAAAAAGATGAGATCATTTTATTGCATTCTGTTTTATTTTTTAAGACACAAAGTTCGTTGTGTTCGGTTCAGCACATTAATGCTCGTTCGTTTTGGCTGGCGCTCTTTTGGCTGGTAAAGAAAACAAAAAAATAAAAATTACAAAAACAAAACATGTACCCAATACACACACAAGGTATTCGTGCTGTGGTCGTTGCTGAAATTGTTTCATTCCTTTATCAATTTGAAAAAGAAACGCTATAGAACATCAAAATATAATGTTTGTCTACAGTACAACTGCAATTGTTCTAGTTTTTAATGAAGAACAGGGGTCTAATCACCGCATTCGATATCGAGCAAAATTGATCGAAATTATTTATTTTGGTATCATGAAACTCGATATCGAATGAAATGTATTGAATTTGAAATAATAGCATTTGCTATTGAGTAACTCGACAATACACATATCGAGTTTTCATTCGATACGTCAGTATCTATCGTATGCAAAAAAAATTCGCTAGTTTATTCGATATGATAGTATCGAATGCGGTGATTAGACCCCAGAACACTATTTAATGTATGTTACTTTTTTGAAAAAAGCTATGAACGGCTTTAAGGGTTGTGTATAAATACACAATCCAGTGTTTGAAAATTGACAGTTCATTATTTAGTGTGCATGCGGCTCGCACACCCAGGAACGTTATCTATTTTTTAGTGTTTGTAGACGAAAACAACCCTTAATACCATTCGTAACTATTTTCAAGAAAGAGCCGAACACTATATAGTGTTCTGTTCTTCGTTAAAAAACAGTGGCAGTGGTACTGTAGACAAACGTTATATTTTAATGTTCTATAATGTTACTTTTTTACATGGATAAAGAAATGAACAAACAAAGATTTTTAGCAACGACCGCAGCACGAACAGCTTCTGTGTGTATTGTGTATATGTTTTGTTTGTGTATAACTATTTTGCTGGCTTTTTTCGTATGTGTGATTTGTTTTAGTAAGAAATGTTTGGATTTTTTTACCAGAAAAAAGGACGTACATCAATGAACCGAACCGAACCGAACCGAACACAATGAAGTTTGCGGTTAAAAAAAAAAATAACGGAACGGAATTAAACGTTCTCATCTTTTGTTTAGTTGGATAAAAACAGTATTATTTTGTGTTCGGAACACGACAAACTGAGAAACTTTTTTTTTATGATTTTCTACACAAACACTATTAGCGTTTGTGTGTTTTCTACAAATCTTACCAAACCGAACACTAAAGAGCGATATTTAGTGTCTATTTTTTAACGCTGATACAAACCCTTAAAAATTAATATCGTTTTTGGATGTGGGAGCCGTACGGTAAATAAAGTTCTATTTATTTTTGATCACTAAAAAAACTGTTTTTTTTTATTTTTTTTAAGTAGTTATTCCCCATATCATGTTGCCTAGTTCAAGTTAAGTTTTAAGCTAACATTTCTGTTAATCATTAAAGTTATTTTTGACGACTGTATAGGACTTAAGGCATGTTCACACTTAATTAATATTTGACGAAAAATCTTGAAAAAAGCATGATCAACAATTAAAATTATTTTAAACAATTTTAATTTATTTATATCTAAAACAAATTGTTGTAAAATAAAATTATTAAATTGTAAAATAGTGTTTGATGTAGCAAACGTTATGTAGAAACAAACAAAAGTTTAATAAAAAATATTGGTTACGTGTTGAGCGCCTATTAAATATGACCAAAGCTTTAGTATACATATGTACGAAATCAGAACCTGGTTCGCGTTCTAGTAAATTTTAGTGTAGAATATAAATTAGATTCTAGTTAAGGTCCTAATTTAGGTTGATATTTATTTTTCATTTCAGATTCTTATTTCATTAGAAGTCCATGTTTGAATTCAAGTCCTAGTTCACATTCATTTGCAATAACCAACTTAAGTCCAAGTTTTTTTAAATTTTAGTAAAGATACTAGCTTAGATTCTAGTTAAGTTTCTAGTGTAGGTCCTTCTTTAAGTCTCGGTTGTGGTTTCAGTACGGTACACTAACGTGCCGTACCTTTGTGTTTTTTTTTTTAACTCAGATTTAGATTTAATATTTTACAGCATATAACTGTAGTTGGTCCTTGTTTGACTACAGCTTACATGCACTTCCAGAATATATCTTTCAAATTTTAGCTTGGCGACAATTGCGATAGCGCCTTTGTCATGCTAAAATATTGTGCTGGTAAGTCCAAAACTGACCATAAATCTATATATATAAAAATGAAAAATGTTTGTATGTTTGTTGGCTTATAGACTCCTAAACTACTGAACCGATTTTCCTGAAATTTTTACAGTAACATCACGTGAGCCCTAAAAATAAAATAGGCTACTTTTTTTTCGATAGGAGCAGGGGAATTAGTACCCCCATTGAATGCCAATATTAAATATCGCATATATTAAGAGCCGCTGCATGGATTTTGTTGAACTTTTGGTAGTAGGATCTTCTGAGCCCCAAAATTGAAATAAAATAGCAGTGGGGCAGTGGTTCCCTCCATAGGACGCCAATGTTTAATATCGCATATCTTAAGAACTGTAATAGTGAGAATGTTCAAACTTTGTAGAAGTCACTCTTATGGTATACTACACTTTTGGAAATAAAAATAAAGCGGGTAGGTGCAGGGTGGAAATACCTCCAATAAGATGCATATATTAAATATCGCTCAACTGAAGAACTATTGAAAGGAGAGTCTTCAAACGTGGCTAAAGCTACTATTGTGGTAAACTATAAATTTTAATATAAAAATGGGCGGGGTAGACAGAGGAGGAGCAGTAACCCCCATAGATAGAAATCTTATTAAGAGCCGCTGCATGAATTTTGTTGAACTTTTGGTAGTAGGATCTTCTGAGCCCCAAAATTGAAATAAAATAGCAGTGGGGAAGTGGTTCCCTCCATTGGACGCCAATGTTTAATATCGCATATCTTAAGAACTGTAATAGTGAGAAAGTTTAAACTTTGTAGAAGTCACTCTTATGGTATACTACACTTTTGGAAATAAAAATAAAGCGCTTAGGTGCAGGGGGAAATACCTCCCATAGGATGCATATATTAAATATCGCTCAACTGAAGAACTATTGAAATAAGAGTCTTCAAACGTGGTTAAAGCTACTATTGTGGTAAACTATAAATTTTAATATAAAAATGGGTGGGTAGACAGAGGAGGAGCAGTAACCCCCATAGATAGAAATATTAATAAGAGCCGCTGCACGCATTTTGTTGCACTTTTGGTAGTAGGATCTTCTGAGCCCCAAAATTCAAATATAATAGCAGCGGGGGAAGTGGTACCCACCATAGGACGCCAATGTTTAATATCGCATATCTTAAGAACTGTTATAGTGAGAATTTTCAAACTTTGTGGGAGTCCCTCTTATGGTATACTACACTTTTGAAAATAAAAATAAAGCGGGTAGGTGCAGGGTGGAAATACCTCCAATAGGATGCATATATTAAATATCTGTCAACTGAAAAACTATTAAAGGGAGAGTCGTCAAACGTGGTTACAGCAGTGTAGCGAAGCGCACCGGGTAAAGCTAGTTTTATATATATTTCGATGGAGTCCTATTTGGTTTTTTGGTTCCAGTTAGTTTTTTAATTCTAGATTTTGCTTAGGTTTTTTTTTTTTTTCGCTAAGGTTATTGTTTAAATTCTTACTCATGTTTCAGACCTGTACGCATGTTTTGTATTTTTGGTGAGAACTTCTCGCATCGAAAAGATGTGAAACAAAATATTCCATCGTTTCTCAAAAAGTGAGAAAAAAGTGTGTCTGTTACTCATGTCGAAGACTATCAAACGAGATTACATCGTTACGTTATAAACATCATAACATTGCGCTCGAAGCCGATGTGATATTGCAGACGTTGAGAACGCCAGTAACACATATCGTTGACGGCGACCAAAATTTACTAAAATTGAACAATTTTTAAGGAAGGCGGCGAAAATACAACCGTCGGCTATACCAAATAATGTAAAGTTCGACTTTAATGTTTGTTGTTTGCAAACGAGCCTTGAAAAAGTTCGTATATTTTATAAAAATGTTAAAAGCAAAATATTTTAATAATAACAAAATGTGCCAAGAATAAAATATTATTATTATTCTTTTTTTGCATTTTTAATTGTTTTTCGGTGTTGAAATTTTTTCTCGCCCCATTTTTTTCGTGAATTTATTTGACAGTTCTAAGCGGGAACTTTTCTCACAAAAATGTTGCAGACAAAGTTACCGTTGGAAATTTTCGAAAAGGGTCACAAAAAGTGGATTTTCCAAAAAATGGGTCAAAAAGAGGGTATTTCAATAAAAAAGGGGTCAAGTTTTTTAAAAGCAGTATTTTCCATTTGAATAATTAAAATAAGACCAAGTTTTTCATAAACAAACGAAAAATATTTATTTCAGGTAGGCAGTGCTTAAAAAACTAAGTTTTTGTATGAAATGCCCTTTCCTGTTTTTAACACCTGACCAAAACTTTATTCTTCATCATTATAACTCATTTCTTAAATACCTTTTTTGTTATGTTCCGACATTTTCTTTTTTTACCGATTTAGCGATTTCAAATAAATTTTAGGGATTGTTCCCAATTTTGCAATCATTCGCGAATTCAAGTGCTGTTCAGGATTGAAGTGATTTTTTTCCTGTAAGTTTTCTGATTCTTGAATAAAGTTTTTACAATTTTTAATAAATACTCGACTTAGCTATCATACCGCTGTTACCAAATATTTAAAAGTTTCAGCAATTTTTACCAATTTTTCTTTTCATTTCTGTTAGTTTAAGAGACTTTTAATCAAATTTAAAAATAGCGTTTTAAAAATAGCCCCATACATAAACCTAATTCACCTATTTTACAGGGCACTTTTAACATTGTCGATTTTAAAGAGGGCGAAAAGTTCAATGCTTTATGCCATTATTAAGGGCGAATTTTTTATCATAAAACTTGCTTCTCTTTAAGAAACTAAAACATTTTTAAGAAAAAAACACCTAAGTGTATTTTTTTTTTCATAAAATGTCATATTTTTTGAAAAAAACCACCATAAGTCATTCAATAAATAAAAAAAATGCTAAATTCATATATGAGTTATGTTTGCTATTAGGGAAATTGTAGTTCAATTTGCACTTTATTATCGAAAATTTAATTTAGAAGTCAAAACAAATTTTTTAACACAAACTTTTTACGAATACTATTTACCTTTTTAGGAATTTGCGTTCTACACGCAAAGAAAAAACATGGTTGTTGTAAACATATTCTAAGAGCAACATATTATGATAAGATTCATGACTGTGGTCACCATATTAAGATTATTATTGAATAATATTATGACTTATATACTCGTACTATTGCATCATAACATTTCTTCCTTTATCATATTATTGGGCCACGTCACAGAGTACAATTCCGTTCGGAATAATTCCGTTCGGAATTGAAGAAAACATATTTGTTTGTTGATGGAAAGTGTATTTTGATAGTTTTATGGCCTTTCAGATACAGACAACTCCCATACCGTTCATGAAAACAAAAATGGTTTCATTCCGAAACATTTTTTCGTCATTTTCTGAAGCACCAAAATATGGAATGAATTCCGTTTCCGAACGGAATTGTACTCTGTGACATGGCTGATTATTCTGTTAATCATACTAAGTTAGAAAGTAATCAAATTATTGTCATGTGAATCATAATAAGTTAAGAACTAATCATATTATTGTTATGATAATCATAATAAGCTAAGAACTAATCATATTATTGTCATGCTAATCATTATAAGGTAAGAAATTAATCACATTATTGTTATGCTAATCATAACAAGCTAAGAACTAATCATATTATTGTCATGCTAATCATAATAAGGTAAGAAATTAATCATATTATTGTCATGTTAATCATAATAAGCTAAGAACTAATCATATTATTGTCATGCTAATCATAATAAGGTAAGAAATTAATCATATTATTGTCATGTTAACCATAATAAGATAAGAAGTAATCATATTATCATCATATTATCAACATGTTAATCATAGTAAATTTAGAAGCAATCATATTATGATACAGCACCTTTCATAACTGTCATAAAAATACAAAATAAATAAAATTTTTTTGCATCGATTTTTTATTTTGTGGCTTTTTAGAATTTTTCTTTATGTAAATCAAATAGCGGAGTTCAAAAGAGCAAATAAAAAATCTGTGGCATTCATGGGCAACCGCGTATGTCCATTTTGCCGATTTTGAGATGTTGATGACATATTGCCTAATTTTAAACGCTCTTTATATGTTTCTAAAAATTTTTTAAAAAAGATTGATCAATTTCGATTTTTCAACGTAATGACAAAGTTTAAAAGTGCAATTTCTATCCCATTGTTTGATCTAGAATGGTTTTTCGGCTCTCCGGAGAAATTTGTTTTAAGACATACGCGGTTGCACACGAAAACCACAGAAATATCGTAGCACTTTTATAAAATATAATGAAATCTCTGTGTGTTTTGTTGTTAGATTTTACAAAAAAACTACGATAACTTGCATTTGCACGATTACATCACTAATACTGAATGTACTCCGCTAATATTTTAGTTTTTTTTAATTTCTTTAAACTTAATTTTTTAATGGGAATGGGAAACTTTAAATTGCTTAACCGCTCGCATATAAATTAAACGACACAACTGATTCAAAATTATTTTACAAATGGCGCTAACATAATATTATTAGAGTAACAATAGTTTGACTGCATCTTAAACATAATATGATAAATGTATAGAAAGTTATCATGTTATGGCTATTAAATATCATGATATGGTTGTGAGTAATATAATATGTTTTGAAAGTTATCATATTTTAGTTGTTAGAAAAATAATTATTTTTCGGTCAACAATATTCAAATTTATAATTGCGATAAACATTGATATGTTTACAGTAACTATAATATTGTCGATATTAAATAAAAATAACAATTATTTGTGTACGACAACAATATATTGTTACATTAAATATAGTGTTGTTGCCGTAACCATGCTCAACCATATTTTTTCTCTGCGTGTATATATTGGTATTAAATCATCACTTGAAGTTCATTCCTCCATCTCCACTTATTTCGAAAACATTTGTTTAGCACTAACGTTCAGCTGTGTTGACAAAAAAACAAAATGTGAGTGCCATTTCCAAAAAGGGTCAAAAAGTGGCACAAAATAGGTGAAAATGATACAAAAGTATAATTTTAAAAAAGGGTCATAAAAGGTATCAAGACCGTCGAAAAAGGGTCAAATTAATACTTTAGTATCACAACGGTAACGCTGGTTGCAGACACACTTTTTCTGCAAATTGGCGAGTAATTTCCTTACGTGACATCTAGTAGTCACCAAAAAAAGGTGCAGACACAGTCAAGTGAGAAAAACTGCTGTTTGTTTCAATATATGGCATTTTTGTTCCATTTCACACATTTCAATCGAAATGTTTTTCGTCGCTGGAGCTACAGAACATGGGCACTGGTTACAGTCGAGTTTTTATACCCTCCACCACAATTAGTTGTGAAGAGGGTATATTAAGTTTGTCATTCCGTGTGAAACTTTTTTATTATTCATCTCAGACCCCATAAGTATATATATTCTGGGTCCTTAAGTAATTCTAAGCCGATTTAGCCGTGTCCGTCTGTCTATCCGTCTGTTGAAAACACGCTCACTTTCGAACAACTCAAAAGCAATGAACAAACTTGGTGCCAAATTGCTTGTAGTTATACTAAGCAGTTTGGGATTGAAATCCAGCAAAATCGGTTCAGTAGGACCAGGGCTATGTATCAAAATGTGGAACCACCACCTAAAAAAATTGATAATTTTGTTACAAAAAATAACAAAAATGCTAGAACAAGGCACGGAATGAAATAAGATTTTGCAAAATATTTGTTTTATTTGACTGGAAATCACGCTGTTAAATTTCGTGAACATCCGTTCATAATTTACCGTAAGCCCCATATAAACACTACTCCCGGAAAACAGTTTAGTACGCCTAAAACCGTAAAAAATAACGCTAGCGTAACAAAATTTGGTGCGTCGCAGTTTTTTAGGATAAGAAATAACATTGTGAAATTTCGTGACGATCGGTCCATAATTTACCTTAGGCCCCATATAAACCCTACTACCGGAAAACAGTTTAGTTCGCCTAAAACCGTAAAAAATAATGCAATCGTAACAAATTTTGGCTCGTCACAGTTTTATAAGACTATAAATGATACTGTGAAATTTCGTGAAGATCGGTACATAATTTACCCCAGGCCCCATAGAAACCCCACTACCGGAAAACAGTTTAGTATACTTAAAACCATAATTAATAATGCTACCATAACAATTGGTACGTCACAGCTTTAAAGGACTAGAAATGACGCTGTGAAATTTCGTGATGATCGGTTCATAATTTACCCTAGGCCCCATATAAACCCTACTACCGGAAAACAGTTTAGTCGCCTAAAACCATAATGAATAACAAATCGTCACAGTTTAAGATAATAATAACATCATACAGATGTAACTCCTTAAACATTCGAACTGTCGGTGGAGGGTATCAAAGATTCGGCATAGCCGAATATAGCACTCTAACTTGTTTTGAATTAAATTTCTTTGTGAAGTTCTGTTTCAGCCTGTGTTTTAAATTTTAGTTAAGCAATTTTCGTGCAGGTTCTAATTCAGATTTTAGAAAAGATTCTAGTTAAGTTTTTAGGTCAGATTTCGTTTAAAGTTCTTATTTAGCTTCATATGCAAGTACAAGTTCGGGCTGAGGTAAATGTTTTTTTGAGACATTAGTTAAAGCTCGAGTTCAGGTTTTTTTTAACTAATTAATCAATTTTTAATTAAGGTTTACTTGCGGGTTTTAATTCACTTTAATGTTTGTGTTCTAGATTATCTTTCAGTTAAGACTATAATTGCAGTTCTAGTTAGGAACTGCTTAAGTCAAAATTTGAGATCAGGTGTAAATTTTCAACCTAGTTCAGGTTTTTGTTAAAGTTTTAATAGAGATTTCAAATCATACTCCAATAAGGGTCTTTTTCAAGTTCTAGTTTAGGTTTCAATTAATGGGCCATGTCACAGAGTACAATTCCGTTCGGAATGATTCCGTTCGGAATTGAAGAAAACATATTTGTTTGTTGATGGAAAGTGTATTTTGATAGTTGTATGGCCTTTCAGATACAGACATGAAAATAAAATTTGTTTCTCTGAAACATTTTTTCGTCATTTTCTGAAGCACCAAAATACGGAATGAATTTCGTTTCCGAACGGAATTGTACTCTGTGACATGGCTGTATATTTTATTTCAGTTTCCAGATCGGTTACGTTCTTAATTTCTAGTTAAAGCAACAACTTAGATATAGACCAGTGAGGTCTTGGCTCATTTTCTATTTCATTTTAAGTTCTAGTTAAAGTTTTAGACCCGAATTTGGCGCTATTTATAGTTCGGATTCTTTTCCATGTTTAAGTTCTCGTTTAAGGTTCTTCATTTTCTGGTGTTGCTTTGCTACGCCTATAGTAAGAAAATGTCTTTATATGGCGCGGAATACAGATTTCTACGCGAAATCCCGTCTCTCATGATGCCTGGAGTTTTTTTTTTTTTGTTCCTTCATAAAAATAATTTAATGAAGATTAAATTTGATGAGCTTAAGCCTATTTTAAATATCATAAATTTCAATATGTTTGTACTTCTAATCATGAATTTTTTTGCAGTTAGCAAATACAGATTAAATCAGTTCACAATCATCCCAATAAAAAATTGAGCTTCGAGCGAAGCAGGTTTGTAAGGGAGACATGTAAGAGTTTCGCTTGCCATTGCGCTTACTGAAGACATGAATTTTATATGGCGAGTTCCCACTTTGAAGCAATACATTTTTGACACATAAAGCGCATTATTCAGCGCATAAAAAAATTGTTGGATGTAACGAACAGCTTCACACACTGAATGTTTTTTACAGTTATTTTTTAGTATTCTCCCTTACAAACCTGCTTCGTAGTAAGGGAATGCCGTAGCACTTGAAATTTTATTTATTTTTTATAAAAATTTTTAAGAGTTATTTCACTTACTTTACTGCATTTCTGTATGTCTTATTGCGTAGCGCATAATTGTGCGCTTATTTTTTTAAATGTACCATTAGTGCTTCGCAAAATGATAAAATTTTTTATTGGGATATTATGGTAGCCCAGAACTGTGTAAATTATTGTTCTTTTTTAGGTTTTAAGACAATTGTGCAATAATTGCACAAGCCACCATACAAATATTGGTGTAAACATTTAAATTATGGTCGGGTGGCTTGATTTGACCACAACATAGAAGCGGTGACTATAAAAAGGTTAAAGTAATTATAATACCTAGAGGTTTGAAAGTTTTACGTGTAATAACGGGTGATTTTTTAGCTATTATCTTTTTGGCAACATTGCTTTAAACAGCTGACGCACGTTTCGTGTTGTGTTTAACTGTCAAACATTTTCAGTTTGGTCTATAATTTAACCATGAATCGTCTTACAAACGAACAACGCTTTCAAATTATTGAATTTTATTAACAAAATGCGTGCTCTGTTAAGAAAGTCCATCGCGCGCTTCTTCCATTTTATGGTCAGTTTAATCGACCCACTGAATGGGTACGTTAATAAGCAGAATTGTCGATTTTGGAGTGAAGATCAGCCAGAAGCATTGCAAGAGCTACCAATGCCTCCAAAAAAAGTCACAGTTTTGTTCGGTTTATGGGCTGGTGGCATCATTGGACCGAACTTCTTCAAAGATGATGCGAATCGTAACGTAACTGTGAATGGTGAGCGCTACCGTGGGATGATATCCAATTTTTTTTTTTTTTTTTTTTTTGCCCAAAATACAACAGCTTGACTTGCATGACATGTGGTTTCAACAAGACGGTACCACATGCCACACAGCAAGCTTAACAATAAACTTATTGAGAGGCGAGTTCGGTGAACATTTTATTTCACGTTCGGGACCGGTCAGTTGTGCAATTTTCCTCCTTTAGACTATTTTTTGTGGTGCTATGTTAAAGCTCATGTCTATACACACATGCCCGCTTCAATTGACGCATTGGAAGACAACATTGAAGCATTTATTCATGAGATACCGGCCGAAATGTTGGAAAGAGTATGTTAAAATTGGACTAAGCGGATGGACCATTTGAGGCGCAGACCGTACCATCGACTCAAATAAAGATTTCATGAATTTTTCTGAATTTTATGTGTTTTTTTTTAACTTTCCTATAGCTCTTAAAAAATCACCCATTACAATATCGTTATCCGTGACTATATGAGGACATATTTTTTTCTCCGCTTTTTCCGCTCTTAATAGTTCAGGTTTTAGAACAGTTTCTAGCAAAGGTTAAATCTAGGCTATAAATTGATTTTAAATTAATTTTAACCTTTAGTATTTTTGATATTTTTAGTTAGGCTTGAGTTCATTAAATTTAACTTTCATTAATAATACGATATCCGTATGACGTGCTAAATTCCCAATTTTTCATATTTGATAAATACACTGAAATTCGTTGTTGAGGCAAATTTTTTATTTTTGCTGAAGGAAGGAATTTTTTTTACAACATGAAAGTTTTATTAAAATTTATTGATAATTTTCTTGGCTGAGCTGGGGCTCGAACCCGGGTTGAATTTACATGTTTCAAGAATCACCTCTGCACTACTGCGGTGCCTGCCAGCCAATAGTTAACATCAATCTCAACCACTAAAAATCACAATTGTTCTTAACCTTTAATTTTAGTAAGGGTTTCAGTTTAGATTTAAAAAAAAACTATTATTTTTAGTACGGCTAATAACTAAGTTTCTACTGCGAGTTCAAGAAAAGCTTTCATATTAGAAATTAGCTTAATTTCCAGTACGATTGCTAATTAAGGTTCCAAGTCCTTATGCATATTGCTGTGGATTAAATTTAGTTAAAAATCCTACATCAAGCACTATTTAAGGTACTTATTCAGGCTCAGGTTAGCCTCTAATGCAAGCTACGATTAAACGTCTATTTCAAGTTTTATTCAAGCTCTATTTATTTCGTATTTTACTTTATATTCTTGCTTAATTTTTGTTTTTTGTCCCACTGTATTCTATTGCAGCTTAATAAAAACAATTTCTAAAGATATTCAAGTGTAAATGAAGCATAATTTAGAGACACAAACTTTTGAATACAAACAAACACATCCATACACACCAGCAGACAAATAAACTTGACAAAAGTGAAGTGCACAAAAAATATCAGCAGCAGAAGAAAAAACCAACAAAATATTTTGCCACGGAAATATGATATTAAATCTGCCACACACAATACTACACGCCAGATGTTGTTTGAACAAAAAAAAACCCCCCCGGGTAACAGCATCAGTATTAGCAGAATCCAACTTAATCTATGCATACATGTAGTTAACATGGCATATTTGCAACTACAACAAATAATTTGCATTGTCTTAACAACATGATTATAACGGCAAAGCAGACATAAATATATTATAAATTTCCAGCACTGGAATAGTGAAAGGTAACCATAGACATCGAGGACCGAACGTTAACGGCAGTAACAACACTAAACGAATACTTATAAGCAATATTAAGAATAAAACAAGTGAGAGTCTATATTCAGCTGTGCGAAACTTACAGCCATACCTAAACAAGAGCGGAAAGCGTTTTCTAGCTGTCAGAAATGTTCATGCCCATACAATTTGTATGAAGCATCCCTAAATAGAGCGGCGTCAACGCTTTACAATTGGAAACTCAGTTGGCCGCTATTATTAATGAATAATGGCAATTTGGTTTTTTTTTTTTTTTTTTTTGTCATTCTAGCGGATTTTTCTCTTCTTTTTATTTCTATTATGTGGGTTTTATTAAACAAGAAAGTAACACTACACTTTGTGGCACAACGTGGACGTTCTTGTTTAGGTATGGCATATCAGCGTAAAAGCTAAGCGGAAGAAAACGATTCGCCTTCCGCTCTTGTTTCGGTACGGCTGTTAGATGCCCGCCACCGAGAGTAAGAAAATCTAAGGAGGCTTTATGTGGGATCTATGATAAATTATGAAGCCTACTATTAGAATTTATTGTGGTGTTAAATGGAAGCGATTAAAAGCGTCTCAAATACTCGAAGAGTTCCAAAATAGTAAACCCAACATTGTTAAGAAAATTAATGTGTTTTACATTGAAAAAGGAAACGAAACAGCAGGGGATCGTAATAGAGAGTTGACCCTAGAGGGAAGCGAACTGACACCAAAGTAGTCCTGTGATAGGTCTTTGGTGGTAGAGACCGGTTCTAGTTTTAACACTTTCTATGAATAAGACCTATTACTTTTACATGGGGTTGTCATTGGAGGGGGTCAATTGACACCATTTGACCAGTCACAAATCTATTCTCAATGGACGTGTTTAGTGACAGTTACTAAAATGTAGTATTATTTCAATGCGATGTATTATTTCAATAAAACAAGTCCTAGAATTAATTTCAAGAGCCAAATTTTAGAAAGTCCCAAAAAAATGTGTCACACCACCGGTGAAGACTGTACTGTAATTCATTACTTTTTCTACCTTTTTGTTCTCCATAAACCAGTTACATGATTGGTTCTCCTTTCACTGGTCATGAGTTGTTTCTTTTTGTACCTGATCTATTTTCACAACTCCCAGGACCAGTCTGTGGTACCAATTGACACAAATTTCCCGCAGGGGAATTTATCCTTTCATATAGGGAAATCTGATAAAGTGATCTTTGAGAAGAATTTTTGTGCAAAAAAAATTCTCGCTTAACATATGCTATAAATATAAGTTTCTATTAATCTTAAGAACCGTTACAATAAATGTTTCTATAGCTGGAACAACTGTCTTTGTTATCAATACAAAACATATGTCGAAAAGTGGCATGACATGACACCTCTTATACAAACACAAAGGCCAATTCTGTATATCTTCAGAACGGAGACAGTTAAAGTATCCAAATTTGAAACCAATATCATAATCATCAATAGATAACATCTGTCAAAAAAAAAAAAAAAACGAGCTGAAAAGTATTTTTGTAACCTCCTTTACAATGACAAACAAAGTTTTAACATATCTGAAAAAGTATAATAACAAATTATCTAAATTTGCTACAAATTGCTTCCATATCAATAAACGAGATCTGTTTAAAAAAGATACTGACTTTGAAATTGAAGCTAGAATTAGCGATTTAAGTTTTAAGACTTGAATTTTTAAGGATCTTAAAGATATCCATTTCCCCTGGTGGAAAACAATGCAACCCCTCTATTGCTTCTTGACGTATATACGATTACAAACAATCTAAAAAAAACTGAAGTTCTCTTACAGTTATGGCCCGGCTAAAATTCCTAGCTGATTGTTAATAAAGTGTGCAGATTCCCTGGCAATCCCTCTGGCAGTTTTATTCAACGCATCTATTAAATATGCTTATCTGCCTAAATTGTGGAAAGAGTCGTATATTGTTCCTTTGTTTCGGTTATTGAAAATTACAGGGGAATTGCAAAGCTGAATGCTATACCTAAGCTTTTTAAGAAAATTATTTCAGAACATTTGAGTTATCAGGTTGCAAATATAATATCTCCTTATCAGCATTGATTTCGTAAATGGAAGTTCTACGATTACAAATCTCTTACAATTTACTATCCGTTAACCGCGGATTTCTTCAAAAAAAAATCAGACCGATGATTTTAGCAAAACATTCGATAAAGTAAATCATTTGCTTCTTGTAAGAAATTACAATTAATTGGTTTTACGAAGCATTGCATAAAATGGATATACTCATATTTGTCAGATAGGATGCAAACCGTTTGCTTTAACAGCAGTTATTCTAAAAATATTAATGTTCTCTCTGGAACACCTCAAGGAAGCCACCTTGGACCGCTGCTTTTCTCATTGTTTATTAATGGCCTGCCTAATGTTATTAAATTCTCGAATATTTTAATGTATGCTGATAATGTCAAAGCTTACCTAGCCTATAACCAACTTTTAGACCACCAACGACTTCAAAAGGACTTAAACTTATTTTGCGAATGGTGCAACATAAACCTTGTGGAGCTGAATTTAAACAAATTTAAATCAAAGCGCTTTGTAAGGAATAACCCCAGTGCTGCTGATTATTTTCTGGGTGATTATAAAGTGGAATTAGTTGACAGCTTCAAAGATCTTGGTATATTATTTGACCCTAAATTGAGTTTTACTCTGCATATAACAACTATAATAAATAGAGCAAGGGTTGCACTGGGTTATATAAGAGAGCTTAATGATCTGTATATTGGTAACACATTATTCATGAGACTAGTTCGACCTATTCTTGAATATGGATCGATAATATGGGACCCAATCCAATAACATGGAGTCGGTCCAAAAAAAATTTATATTGTTTTGTCTTCGTGGATTACGTTTTAACTCCTTGAACTTGCCTTCATATGCTGCTCGACTTGCTATTATTAAACTTCATAAATTAAAAAGTTGTTGAACTATGCTTAATGTGTCATTTTTATTCAATGTTATTAATGGTGACATCTGCTGTGGATTTTTGATTAATGATATTTCTCTCAACTTTCCTCAATTTCCATCCCGGAATTACATACCTTTACCAGCAGGGAAACCATAAATATGCAATTGCATGTTTTTCTTGGTGCGACCAATGAAGGCAGAAACTATATACTTATCCGTTTAGAGCTTTTTATGAATTTTGGCATCGATCTGTTAGTGCATATTTTTGCATGTTTTACCGTTTGCAGCATTTGTTTGCATAATTTAGTTAAAAGAGCTTTTTTGCAGCATTTTTTTTAAGTTTATAGCGCATATTTTGCCTTTTTAAGGCATATTTTGATAAATTTTAGATTTTTTTGGTGCCTACAAGAGCTTTCGCAATAAATAAAAAAATTTTTTTTTTTCTGTTTTAAATATCCATCAGTATCTCAACGTATTGCTTCAATTTCTCCAACACTTTTTAAAGTCATCTAACGATGTCCATCCGTCCGTCTGGCCGGTTATCGGTCTATGTTAACCTCGTGCGCAAAGTGCAAATTGCAACATTGTAGATAATTTGAGCAAATTTTTTTGGTTAACGTGACGCGAAAAATAGAAAGGGACCAAAGGGTTTTGCCATTTTAAAGGTTTAAATACGTGTATCTTTGGTGTACCATCACTGAACGTGTTGGTATTGGTTCATTTGAAAGCGACACATCTCAACCTTGAAAACGCGCGTAGGTCGTCCTTACCTCTTGTGTTGTGTAGTTGGTTGTTTCTGTTCCCTATTCTGGATGTTCATTTAACTGGGTATTCATATAACCGAGCTTCTTCTGTAATTATAAAATTATTTTGTACCAAAAACTTATTCAAATAATCACCAAAAAAAAATCTTAACTTATAAGTTTGTCATTCCGTTTGTAATTTTTCCGAAGACCCCATATATGATGGGGGCCAGGTTATTATACATTTATGTCACACATGGTCCGGAATTGTTTGCTATTGAAATTCAGCAAGATCGGTTCACAAATGGCTGAGATATGAGAAACAAAACCACGACTGCATCAAATTTTTTCCTTTAAAGGTCCAATTAGACGTGACATTACCATACCAACACTGTATTACCAAAACGACATAAGCATACCATACAAGCCAATTCAATTTTGGTTTCTACGGTCATACAATGGCTATGGTAGTACAGTGTTGGTATTGTGTTATTTTTTTTGTTGTTTTTTTTTTATAACCTTCACTTCAAGTGGTGGATTTAATTTGTAATGTGTTTAATTTTACGCATACACATACTCATTAATGCATGAATATGATATGCCGCTCAAATAAAGAAGCAAACTCTTAGACTCAATATATTTTGTACGCTTCTTTAGTAAAAGCACTCATAGCCGAGTTGTTAAGTTCTCTCCTGAGACTGATGATATTGCCAGTTCGAATCCCAAAAAGAATTTTATTTAATTTTTTATGTTGTAAAAAACGATTTTTAAATTTTAAAACGAATTTCAAACATCAACTTTGGCAAAAGAGGAAACGGGCTTAGGTACATATATGATTTTTTTGTTTTTTTATATTCTTCGGCATGACGAATATAATATTTATTTATACCTATCTAAAGAACGTTATGTATGTATATAACTTTTTGTTCTTATGTCATCATGGTGAAGGGTGTATAAGATTCGGCATAGCCGAATATGGCACTTGTTTTAAGTATATTACTTTTGCTACCAATGATATTTCATTGTAAATCTACTGCAGCTGGTTTTTTTTTTTTTTTTTAAATGCAACCTTTGGCCCTTGCAAATATTGGGGCTTAAAAGTCTACAGGCCGAAGGTTGCTAATTTCTAAAAAAATCTAAGCTTAAAAGCAAAAGCTAAAAAGGTGATTAAAACTAATAAGCAAATACATAAAAACACGTCTTTTACTTGCCTAAACAACTGACTTTTATACAGAAGCTAAAAAAATTTATTTTCAACCGTTCATTACTTTTTTTGTTATTATTCGATTTTAATGATTTTATGATGCAAATTTAATAAAAAAAATTTTATAATATATCCATGCAAAAGTGACGAAAATTACCAACATTTTCCACTGTGCGTTGGACGTATCGCTTCACCCCTACGTATAATGGCTTTTTATTTATATTATACGTAAATATAACTCATACGTCACAAACATTTTTTTTCTTCTAAAAAGTATGCTACAGTTTTTTGTAATACAGTTAGCATTTTAGCGTATGGAAGTTATTGAAACTTTAATATTACTTATACGCGCTGTAGGGCTGTTCTCATTTTATATATGCTAAAAAGTATGCAATAGTTTCTATTTAACTATGAGCATTATATACTAAATATTGATCATACGCATTGTGGGTTATAGTTTTTAGCAAATGCAGTTTTAATTTCAATAGATTAAGAAAAAGTAGATTTTATAATTTTCTTCTTAAATTAAAGTCTGAAAAGAAAAAGTATTTTAATTGGTTGTTAACCTTACATCAATAAAAAAGAACTAACAGTCTTTTGCGTTGGCCCCTGTTGTTTACATTTTCAAATTAATACCTATAGTATCATTTGCTAGTACATACATATCTGATCGCTTTTTGATTTGTGTTTGTGTTGTAAGAATCCTGTAGGAAGTCAAACACATTTATAACTAACTTCAAACTGGTTTTTTTTATAACCACATCTAGTTGATTAAGTGACTTTTTTCTTTGTCGACGACTCATTATTTTAACATAGGCATGTCATAGGCAGTAGTCAATTGGCCATCTTTGAATGACTTTTTAACTGATTACTAACTACTTATTTTTCAACCTATTTGTAATTAATTAAAAGTATTGCCAGTTTATAATAAATTATTTATTTTTTAAATAATTTTTGTCAAAAAAAATATACATATGTTCATATGAACATGCATACATATGTTTATCTTTATATATTTTGATATATAAATAATTGTTTATGAAAATTTTGCATTAAACTGCCCTAAATGATGATGTATAATAGTCCTGAAGTAAATACGCCACATAATTGCTAGTACATAAACAGATTTGTATCGATTTAATTTTTAATTATTTTTAAATGTTTGTATATATTTTTTTCATTTGACTTCATGGCATGCTAATTTACGTATTTTGCTTTTATTTGTGTTTTACGTGTGCCTTTTTGATTGATATCTGCATGAGATTTAAACCAATTTGTAGTCATTTAAAAAAAAGTTAATTTATAGTTAGTGTTTTTTGCAACTGACTATTTTATTTACTACAGGGAAACAACTGCCATGACAAGCGTTCACAAAAATTACAAAAAAAAAACAATTCTGCTACTTTATTCGTTTCTATAAGGTCATCTATTTACCTTTTAGATGTTTTAATGCATGTGTTTGTAATTGTGTTTGCTCATGTATACAAACACATATGCTTATACACACACATGCATATGTTCGCTTAAATGTACATACATACATATATGCCAGTGTATTTGTAAGGATATCCTGTAATGGATCTTGTGGTTTTATGTGAAAATAAACTGCACGTTTATTCAAAACTTAACTAAAGCAACAACAATAAAATAAAAGTTTAGTTTGAACTACAGTTAAAAGGCTAATTGGAAAGCTAAGTGGAATTGAAATATGTAGTTAAAAATAAATATTTATAAGTAATTTCTTATCATAGATAATAAAAACTAAGTTTACTACTCCAAAATCTGATGTTTGTTAGTAAAAAAAAAATTCTATTCTAACCTGTCCGTGAAAACCTGGTTTTGGTTCCCAGCTAAATCGGGAATAAAAAATTATCAATAAGATTTTATAATTTAAACTTGAAGATCTTTAGGATTTTAATTGGCGTCATTAACCAAAAGTTTTCTGGCAACGCTGGCGGTATATCAGCTTAAAACAGTTTTAATCAACACGACTTGATTTGTATTAAATTATTTCTCTCTTTGTGCCTTTTTCTGTTTTAAACTCAGCATCTTATTTGTAGGAGATTTATGTTTCTGTGAGTTTCCGGAGTGTGTTTGTTTTCCCAAATGTCCGTGTGTGTTTGTGTGTGTGTATAGCTCTGTTTAAGTTTCTGTATGTATTTATTGTGAAACATTCTAATTAGCTATAAACGTTATTTAACTACTGAATATTAATATGAATTAACACCCAGGACAAAACCGCTAGAACAATAGCGAACAATGTGTTTCCCAATTTTTCCTTTTTTTTTTGTAAAGCATACGTAAACATTATGGATTACGCAAGCGGTAAGACAACAATGAGTGAAAACTTTTTGTTCACTTTATTTTTAACAAAAACTTTAAGTCAAAGTCTAACAAGAAAATGGCGAGACAATATCAACACTATTGGATTAGTTTTTTTTTTTTTTTTTTTGCAATCTTTTGTTAAGTTAGTGAAAATGCATTTTCACGTTGTGGACTTAAGGGGGAAATGAAATTACGAAAAAAGCTTAAGGTTCATTTTTTCAATAAAAATTTTATATGTATTTTAGTCAAAATGAAATACAATGAATTTTTCGTAAACAGCGAGAGTTTTTTGAAAGAATTTATTTTCCTTTTTGTGGAAGTTTGAATACATACGATTGCCTCAACGACCACGAGTGCTTAAATAGGTGATATTAAGTTCGTTATTACGTGTGCAACATCATGAAACAAAAGCTTCATAATCTATAATACATACATCTATACAATTTTAACGTTACTGACTCACTGATTTATCGTCGCGCAGCCTAAGCGCCTGAAGCTAAAAACTTGAAATTTGGATCGGAGGTGGGTCTCTCCCAAAATCGGTCCACTAAGACGGGACTGTTGGAAATTCGAATGTTTAGGGGGTAAAAAAGGGTAAATTCAAAAAAACTGTAATACTTATCGTTGTTCTTTTGCAAAATAAGTGGAAAGGTGTTTGGTACTTTTTTGAAATTCGGCTCTTTTAGGGTGAAAACGGGTAAAATCTGAATTTTGGTACCTTTTTGTCAGCCCACATATCTTTTGAACCAATAAACTTAGAAATAAAGTTTCTACCAGATTCGAAACTTATCTAAAAAATACGAATACGAGTTTGGTACTTTTTCGAAATTCGAAAGTTTAAGGGGTGAAAATCGTAACTATTTTTGGCCCTTTTTTACAAAACATTTTGCTTCATTCATTGACATATTTGTACTAAATTATGGGCACCCACTAAAATACTGCAGTTTTTTATACTTTAATGGGGGGAAAAATAGTACCAAAATGGGAAATTCGGGAAATTTAATATCTTTCTTCAGCATTAAAAAGAAAAAAATTCAAACATGCAAAACATTTTGCTTCATTCATTGACATATTCGTACTAAATTATGGGCAACCACTAAAATACCTCAATTTTGTATACATAAATGGGGGGAAAATATAGTACCACAATGAGAAATACGGGAAATTTAATATCTTTCTTCTGCTTTTTAAAAAATAAAATTCAACATGCAATGTTCTGAGTGGATATGAATCTATAAGCGAATTTTTTGGTACTTTTTTATTCTTTAACTTAAACTTTTTGAATTTTCGTAAGTATTGAACCTAGAAACATAAAATTCAAGACGCAATGTCCCGAGAAAGCAGGACTACAACCTGCTTTTGTGTTCTACTATTTTAATTTTCTATACTATTGAACTTAGAAACACATAATTATAGGTTAAATTTGTTATAAACTAGATAGAAACATAATCATTGGCATATAAATATGTTTATGAAAGAAAAGGCCCGAAAACATTCTAGCATTTAGAATTCAAACAAGTTAAACCTGGAAAAATAAACGCTGACAAAGTAGCGGGTTAAATGCTAGTTTTTAAATAAAAACTTAAATTTTATCAGGAAACTTATTTTTGTTTAACGGCCATTTTCACTAAGTTCGGTTACAACTAACTTTCAATTAAAGTTCCGGTTACCAATACGTTTTGGCAGCTATAACCTATGGGTAATTAAAACCAAACTTGGTGAAAATGGCCGTAATAACTATAAATAGAAACAAAATAAATATCACGACAACAGCGTCGCCTATCAAAATCAAACTTAAGAGAAACCCGGCTTCGGTTTTTGAGTTTTAGGTGCACATACATGGCACAAAAGTTTTTATATAAATAAATAGAAATATATTCTTGATTCTATTCCATCTATCTGTCCGTCTCTTGACGCCGGGTAGTGATGGTATGACTGGAGAGATGGCTAAGGCCATATGGAAGGCCATACCAGAATACTTGGATTCAATCTTTGGGAAGTGTCTGAGTGAGGGCTATTTCCCTAGGGCTTGGAAGTCTGCTCGTGTTGTTGTTCTCCTGAAGGGGTTGCCACTTCTTGCGCATTATTGGATTTCTGCTGTTGACGTGGTTTATAGGGAGAGTCGGGAAATCAAGGTGATGTTAGCCGATCACATTGATTCTAGGTGGCGGACGCGCTGGACGGACTCTGACAAAGGTGGTGTCACGTATGCTTTTATACGCGATGCGCCCTTCGTACGTGAGCGCCCAGATTTTGGCCTCGGCCTGAGCCTGAGGTTCTTACTGACGGGACATGGCTCCCTCAATGCATTTTTGCATAGAAGGGCCTTGTCGGACACTTCGGACTGTGGGTGTGGGATGGGGACCGCGGACGTGTGGCACGTTATTGCCGGGTGCCATTACTGTGATGACATTAGGGACCTAGATAGTATGGTCATCACTCATAGTTGGGCGGGTTGGAATTATAGTAGGGCCTTAGAGGACGATCGGATGATGGGGAGGTTGGGGCAATTTGCCCAGGAGGTTTTTGCTAGGAGAAGACGGAGATAGTGGAGGCAGTCACTCGCAGTCATCTGCGAACCGACGTTTGCGGATATCGTCCAACTGTTCGCTTTGCACATTTCTTGCTGTTGTTTCTGAGGTCGGTTGCTGATTATGGTGAACTTCGCTGATTTGATGGATGGTAATTTGTCCTTGCTGCTGTTGCTTGTGCCGTGGAATTCTCACCTCTGGCTTCATTGGGGGCTGGAGTTGGGAGTGTCGTGGTGAAGTAGCGGCAAGCTGTGACTGATTTCCGGAACGACCCGCTGCTCTACGTTTCTGACTATTGTTGCTGTTATTCCCTCGCTGCTTTGTTGCTGGGTCACCTTGTGACCATTGCGTCTCCCGTGAGGGTGACTGTGTTTATTGTTGTCTTTGTGCTCAGTGTTGTGCGTGATGTCCGTTGCCGGTGTCACAGCATGTGGATAATGTATCGTCCGTGAGGACGGCTGTTGATTGAATTGTGTGTTCTTGGTGCTGTCTTTGGTCCCTGTATGTGGATGTATGTTGGATGTTGTCACCGTTGCAGTGTTGCAGTCTGCTGGATTCCGGTCTGCTGTTTTGCAGTATCGTTGTTTTTGCTGTAGCTGTGTGCTGCTGCTGTCTTGCTGTGGGCCACCAGTCCGGTACCGTTTGGGGTCCAACTGGTAGTGGTTTAGGCTACGAAGCTGACCCAAGTCTTTGTTCGGTACCACGGGAACCAGGGTGCCCTTGGGAACTCGTTCACAACCTGGTTATGGTGAGTCCCCTTCGGGGGAGTAACGTCGTGGTTGTGGTTTAATACCCATATCACGGGTAGAGTAAGTTTTTGCTCGGTGTGGAGTTGCATTGCAACCGGTTGCCATTTGACCATAAAATGGTAGGAGTGTTAGATAGGCTCCGCCCTTTACCGAGGGCGATGAAGTGTCCAAATGCCCTTGTTCTGGTGCCACGGCTTTGTGGCGAAAGAGGAAGGGGGTGCTGGTCAATGCATTATTTGTGTTAAGAGCACCGTGAGGAAAGGTCTTAGGAAGATGATCACGTTAAACTGGGCAAATATGTCCGTCTCTTGAATAAATACTTACTAAGGTATTCAATTAATCGATATTTTGTATTAATCGATTAGTCGTGCGTTTAATTACAATGTGTCACAAATTTTCAACAAAGTCGTGACCAAATGAATCTGAAAATTATCCGCTGAATCCGAATATGAAGTCAGAATTATCAAAAGTAAACGTTATTTGTGTTATTAAAAAAGATGATGTGACTTAAACGCAAATATCTTCAAAAATATTGAACGGATTATGTTTTTCTTTTTTTCCAGTGAAAGATATTTACCTTAACAATTACGGAGTTTCTCGAAAACGGTTCTACTTTGGAAAATTCTGACTTCATGTTCGGATTCAGCGGACAATTTTACATAAAGACTAGCTGTCAGATACATTTGGTCAGAAAACTGTCACGTTGTGTTATTCGAGGTAAAAATTTAATCGAATAATAATCGACCAATTGAATAATATTCGGCTAATCGATTAATTTTAATTTTGTCTAGTTATTATTTTTTAACGTAAGAATTTTATTAAAAAAAGTAACAACAATTTAACAAAAGGTACTTCATGTAATTAAAATAAAATCTTCTAATGATAAGCTTCTGGAATTTTTTGAGTTGTTTTTCGACAATGAAGTTTATGAATTGTTGCGCTCAAGTACGGAAAATATTGCCAAAACAAAAGGACAAGTTAAATTCCGGGTAACAACTGAAGAAGTGAATAACTTTGTAGGCATTTTATTTTTGTCTGGCTTCAAAAACGCATCGTGCTATAGATTGTATTGGGACCAAAGTATTGATTTTTATCACCCAGGAGTAGCATCATGCATCTTCGGTAATTTCATGCATCTGAAAATAACCATCTTTCGTCTTAAGACTCATTTTCCAAAGTAAGACCTCGCTGGGACAAGATTAACGAATGTATTTTTCCGTTGGTAATTATTTGTCCATAGACGAGTCGCTGGTAGGTGGCTTGGTAGTTGCTTATTTAATTTCCAAATTACCTACTGGAGAACAATACAGTTTTTTATGGATAACTTATTTACGTCTGCTTAACGAAGTGAAGAAAATGGGTCAGAACGCCACAGGAACCCCTGAAGGAGCACCAACACCGCTAGGAGTTCTTAACAACTATCAAGTCAGCGACAAAAATTCTAACACAACTTTAGTCTGCTTCAATGATAACAACATTGTAAAAATAGCCTCAAATGAAAGCGGTGTTCAGCCACTTGGAAGAGTAAAAAGGTGGAGTAATAATTATTTTATTGGTCTGTAACTATTTTAGTCCAGAGACCCTGATTAAATAAATTAATAAAAATAAAAAAAATTGTGAATGGGTGGACGTCGATCAATGTTGCCAATTGCAATGGGTGATTTTTTAAGAGCTATAGGAAAGTTTAAAAAAAAAACATATAAAATTAAAAAAAAATCATGAAATCTTTATTTGAATCGATAGTACGGTCCATATAATTTAATGTTTGAAGATTATTTCATGCAAATGTTGACCGTGACTGCGCCTCAAATGGTCCATCCGCTTAGTCTAATTTTGGCATACTCTTTCAAACATTTCGGGCGGTATCTCATGGATAAATGCTTCAATGTTGTCTCCCAATGCGTGAATTGAAGCGGGCATGTGTGTATAAACATGAGCTTTTACATAGCCCCACAAAAAATAATCTAAAGGCGTTAAATCGCACGATATAGACGGCCAATTGACCGGTCCCGAACGTGAAATAAAATGTTCAACGAACTTGCCTTTAAATAAGTCCATTGTTTAGAGTGCTGTGTGGTAAATGGCACCGTCTTGTTGAAACCACATGTCATGCAAGTCAAGCTCTTGCATTTTGGGCAAAAAAAAAGTTGGACATCATCTCACGGTAGCGCTCACCATTCACAGTTACGTTACGATTCGCACCATCTTTGAAGAAGCACGGTCCAATGATGCCAGCAGCCCATAAACCGCACTAAACTGTGACTTTTTCTGGATGCATTGAAAGCTCTTGCAAAGCTTCTGGCTGATCTTCACTCCAAAATCGACAATTCTGCTTATTAACGTACCCATTGAGCCAAAAATGAGCTTCGTCGCTGAACCAAAGAAGCGCGCGATGAACTTTCTTAACAGAGCACGCATTATGATAATACAATTCAATAATTTGCAAGCGTTGTTCGCTTGTAAGACGATTTATGGTTAAATTATAGACCGAACTAAAGATGTTTGACAGTGAAACAAAACACAAAACTTGCGTCAGCTGTTTAAACCAGTGTTGCCAAAAAGATAATAGCTAAAAACTCACCCGATATAACAACTTCACGGTTGGCTTAGATACAATCGATCGAAATGTTGGAAAATATAGAATATCTCTAAGACTGAAGAGATGATATAGTGCGAAATGTGTGTGCTAACAAAGCATATTAGTTATACCGTCTTTCACCAGCAGGACAAGCTAACGACGCTAATGATTGTTTTTCTTTTACAAGATATATAGTTCAAACATATCTAAAGTGAAATTAAACTAAACTGCCAATCCTAAAAGAAAGAAAGCTACCCGCTTTTATAAGACTAGATGATTACGGGCATTGTATTTTAAGAAATGAAATTTTATTTTCCATACAAAACCCGTTGGCATATTGTCCCAACACCTCATTTAAGGTGCGGTTCTAATACACAGTCACAAAAAAAAACAAGTAAGAGTGCTTTACTCGGCTATGCCGAATCTTATATACCCTTTACCATGATGAGATACGAACAAAAAGTTATATACATACATAACGTTCTTTAGATAGGTATAAATAAATATTAATTGAGCCACGCCAACTTTTCATTTCGTCATGCCGAAGAATATAAAAAAACAAAAAATTCATATATGTACCTAAGCCCGTTTCCTCTTTTGCCAAAGTTGATGTTTGAAATTCGTTTTATTATCTTAAAATCATTTTTTAGAACATAAAAAAATTATATAAAAAAAATTAAAAAAAATTCTTTTTGGGATTCGAACTGGCAAAATCATCAGTCTCAGGAGAGAACTTAACAACTCTGCTACGAATGCTTTTACTAAGGAAGCGTTAAATTAAAATATATTGAGTCTAAGAGTTTGTTTCTTTATTTGAGCGGCATATCATATGCATGCATTAATGTGTATGTGTATGCGTAAAATTAAACACATTACAAATAAAATCCACCACTTGTAGTGAAGGTTATAAAAAAACAAAAAAAAAACCACATTACCAACACTGTATTACCATAGCCACTGTATGACCGTAGAAACCAAAATTTAATTGGTTTGTATGGTATGTTTATTTCGTTTTGGTGATACAGTGTTGGTATGGTAATGCCACGTCTAATTGGACCTTTAAAGGAAAAAATTTGAGGCAGTCGTGGTTGTTTACTCATATCTCAGCCATTTGTGGACCGATATTGCTGAATTTCAATAGCAAACAATTCCGGAACATATGCGACATAAATGTATAATAACCTGGCCCCCATCGTGTATGGGGTCTTCGGAAACTCCATTTCAACGGACAGACGGACAGAGGGACATCGTTAAATCAACTTCGCTCTCCATAAGGACCCAGAATATATATACTTTATAGGGTCTAACATCAATAATATAGGAATTACAAACGGAATGACAAACTTATATATACCCTATTCACCACCTGTGGTGAAGGGTATAAGAAACAAAACATTTCTTGCTTGTTTTGATAGATAATGTCACAGATAATTATTTCAAAATGTTAAAAAAAATTGGATTTTTGCGTTTTAAATACCTCGGGAAAATATGGTTACTGCATCAAATAACAATTAAGTTTTTCTAGAAAAAACTGGCCCTTGAGACCTTTTCCACGAAATCCTTGTTCTTTTAAGCAAAGCCGAAAAACTATTTAGTTTTCTTTAAAACTTTTAACAAATTCAAATGTGTTTTTGGTGTTTGTAAGTTTACATTAGTATTAGTAAGTAGTATGTAGAAATAACTTTATTTATGTGTGTAACTAAGTTTGTGTATGTGTTAGTGTCAAAAGAAGCCACAAAATTGTAAATATAACTGCTGTAGACACATTAATTATGCACAGTATTTGAACATGTTTGCTTAACACAAAAAACACACACACACACACACAAAAGCAAAAGGACCTTTTCTTAGTTAAAAAAAAAACAGGAAGTAGATGTGTAAGTAAAAGTTAAAGAAAAGTCACATTTCTTTGTAAAATTATTTAGAAAAAAACACTATAATAAAGAATTTTATTGATTTTAAATAAATTACATACACCACTTTTGTGTGGCATGTGGTTTTACTCTGCAACATGTGTCATGTAGCAACAAAAATGTGACATATGAGTTATGGGAAAATTAATTTAAAGGGATTATTTTAAATTGTTTTTTAAAGGGAAAAAGTTGGCTAACATTAAAAAAATGGTTATAAGTACAGAAAATTTAAACATATTTGCTAAACTATTTTATTTTTTGAATTTCCTAGAAATCGTTTTTCAGCAGTTTACGAACTTTTTTTTTTATTAAATTAACAAGATTTAGTTTGTCGTGTTTAATTCCCAATTTTTATTCTTGATAAAAACACTGACATTTTTTGTTTTATTTTTTATTTATTAATTTTTGCCATTTTGTAGGAAACACCATGACCTGGGTTTCAAAAAGAAATTTTATTTTATTACTTTGCCACATCATTCAATGGCTTTACTCTTTAACATCGAAAACTAGTTGCAGCAAATACTAACATTTCATGGCAATTTTTTGGTGTTAAGACCATCTGTTACCCAGGACTTTCAATTTCTACTATTAAACACTTTTTTCCAATTTCTTTGATTTTTCTTTTTTTTTGTTTTCAAATTCCAACTCCAACATGCTGCATAGTGTAACTGACATTATCTGTGTTCGATACACTTACTCGCACAGTGTAATGCTTTTTGAAGCAAACAAGCAACCACACCACTAACAGAACATTAGTGCCTGACAGTTAAGTGGCAATGTAGTGGTGTTGGGAAATTGGTGTAAACTTGAATGCACTTTTTGCCATCATTTGATCATTGACAGCTAGTTAGCACTTTCGAGAGTGTCAGGTGTTACCAATGGCATGTACAAATGACTCCTGAACAACATTATCAACTTCTAAGTTTTATCTACTTTTTACACCAAGAATTCAAACACAGACACAAATAGAGATGGGGTTGTGTTTGAAGCACTAGTGGTAAAGTTTTAGTAATTTTTTTTCTAAGATAATGTCAGACACTGAAGCTTAAATACTTTATTGTAATTGTAAACTTTATTATTTTATTTTATAAACTATAGAATTTTAATTGGAAAAGTTTTTTTTATCTATATTTTTGTTGTTTGGCCAATGTAATTGTTCATTAAATTAGATTTTTTTTTAGCTAATACGGCCTAAAGTTCTGTATGTAATTAAAAATGCATTTAATCCATATTTTCCCAACGTTTCGCCTATTTAAATTAAAGAAAATATATTTAACAATATAATTACAACAAACATTTTTCAACAATTAATTATGACTTACAATAAGAGAAATTAATTTTTGTTTACATTGAACAATAATTTATTGAAGACAAATATAAAGAACATTAAACATGAAAAATTAAATTAAACACAAACTTAAAAATTACATCACAAGTTAATTGTTGTTAGTTATTGCAATACAGTAACTGGCATTAATGTTTTGTGTGTCTTCTTTTAAGTTCATAGTGTTTTTTATTTTTTGTTGTATCCTTAACGTCTCTATTGTGAATCTCTTCTTTTCGATTCTTTCTCTATCCAATATTCGTACTTTGTCAAAATCTACCGTATGATTTGTATTTTTTATGTGTTGGGCTGAAGCAGTACTTTCCTTTAATTTGTTTATGTCCATTTTATGTTGTGTTATTCCTGTTTCCAATGTTCTCTTTGTGGTACCAATTTAAATCAAATCGCAGCTTTGATCGTTTTTTCCCTAACATGGTATTTCGTAAACAACATTGCTTTGTTGTTGTTTGTTAATTTTGGTGTTTTTATGTTTGTAAATATTGTGCTTAAAGTTTTGTTGGGTTTGTAAGCAAACCATATGTTTTTCTTCACTATTGTGTCTTTGATGTTTTGTTTATCCGTAAGTCCAGGTATGTATTTTACACTATTATATAGTTTTTTTCTCCTTATCGGCATTAGAGTGGCCAGATGTTTTGTTATTCAATTTCCTCTCTGTATTTGTTTCTAAAGTTTTTATAAGATTTTTTGGAAAGCTATTGTTTGTTCGAATGTTGTTTATCTTTTCTATGTTTTTGCGTGATATTGTCTGTCACTAATGATGAGTACTCTGTCAATAAAATTTCTGGCAGTATTAATTATTTGGTTCCGTGGTTGTGTTGCATTAAAATTCATGATTCTTCGCGGCGATGTTTCTTTTGCGTACCAGTCAAAAACTATTTTATTTCCACTAATGCGTAGTTTCGTATCTAGGTAAGCAATTCCTGTATTGGTTTGTATCTCAATTGTGAACTGAATTTTTCTCATGATATTTATTAAAAGTCTTTAGGATTTCATCTTTATCGTCTAACTTTACTATGGCCAAAATATCATCTACATATTTTGCTATGTATTTTATGTGGATATTTTTATCTTGCAATTCCTTAATTGCTTCGTCAAGTAGAGTATCTAGGACTATATCAGCGATAGTTGGTGAATGTGGGTTACCGATCGGCATACCAAATATTTGATTAAAAATATTTTTATCGTATATGAAGCAATTATTGTCAGTAAGACAGAATTTTAGTATATCTAAAAACTTAGATCTGGGAATTTTTGTGAAATTTTTTTAAACTTTCCATTTTGCCATTATGTTCCTTATTGTGGTATGAACTGGGATGTTTGTGAAAAGTGATATGACGTCAAAAGAAACCAATACATCTCCGGGACAGATGTTAATGTTTTCTAGCTGTAATTTTAAATGTGATTAATTTTTTATATTGTAGTTGCTCGAAACTTAATTTGATTTGAAGAAATACTTTGTTATGAATAAAATACGATTTCTTATAATGTAAAAGCCATTCATATTAGGACTTTCACTGCCGAATGAGAGATAATAAGCTGTTAACTCGTACACAGAAAGAAAAGCACTGGGGATAAATTAAGTTTTTTTATACTAAATAACACTTAAACATACTTAAAACCAGTGTTCGAAAATAAATAGTACATTATTTAGCGTTCGTGTCACACACTTAAGAACGATATCTATTTTTTTAGTGATTGTGTAGACGATTGTGTACCGTTCGTAACTATTTTCAAGAAAGAGACGAACATTATACAGAAACTGAACAATTTTAGTGATACTGTAGACAAACATAATATTTTAATGTTCTATTTTTTTACATTGAAAATTCAAGCAACGACCGCACCACGAACAGCTTGTATATGTTTTGTTTGTGTAAAATTATTTTGCTGGTTTTTTGTTTTTTTCGTATGTGTATTTTGTTTATTTAAAATATGTTTGGTTTTTTTTATCAGCCAAAAGGGACGAACATCAATGAAGCGAACCAAACACAATGAAGTTTGTGGTTCAAAAAAAAACCGAACGGAATTAAATGTTCTCATCTTTTGTTGAGTTTGATAAAAACAGTATTATTTTTGTGTTCGAAAGATGACTGACAGGGATAAGTTATTTTTTAATGATTTCCTACACAAACACTATTAGCGTTTGTGTTTTCCACAAATCTACCGAACCGAACACTAAGCAGCGATATTTAGTGTTATTTATCGAGCACTGCTTTAAACAATCCTAAATGGGATTACTTTCGAAAATCGATACCGGAATTTCCTAAAATAAGTAAAAAATTCTTAAAGCAAGTAAAAAAAGATTTAACTTTGCGTTGGTAGTGGCCAAGCTGAGTAAAATTACTGATCCCTGATTTGGTGGTCGGTGATAATAAAATTTCACACGTTTGATTTTATGGCCATTTGTATTAACATTGCGTTGTTTTTATTTATACCTGTCAAACCTTGGCCCCTACACTATAATTATTTTTCTACCCACTTCGCTATTAAAGAGTTCTAAAACACGAGATTGTTTGAAAATAAAAAAATTAAAAAACGCATTTATTAGATGCATTGTTGATATGAGTGTTGTGTGATTATTTCACTATGTACGTAGAATCGGTCCCAGCAGGAAAAAGAAGGAGTCCTCTGTACTCCACCTTTAGGATGTACAAGGCCTGCTTGCTTCATTCCATACTCAAATATTTTTTTCACAAGTTGTCATTGCGGGTTAGGCCTTCCGCTCTCGCTTCTTTCACAGTTGCATAAGAATGGTAACAGGATCAAAAACAAAAATATGTATGTAATTCTTTTGCTTATGCAATAAAAAAAAAAAAAAAACCAAAAAAAATTGTACTCCTTCTATCCTCCCTTTTTATAGATTCCCTTCTTTATCTTATCTTTTTTAAGAAAGAGCCGAGGCCTTGAGGCGTTCTTTAGCAGTTAGATAAGAATGGAAATAATAATAAGGCCTGAGTTAAGAAGGTCGTCTGAGTTTTCCCGCTGGGGCATTATTAAAAATAAATTGGGACTTTTTGGTTTTTGAATAGATGTGCGAGTGTTTATTTACTGCTCTGTTTTACCTTATACGGTGACTTTTGTATTTAAAAACAATTTAGTGATGTCCCTGTTTTTATTACGAGTAGAGTAACAACATGTTATAAGTGTATCGAAAAGAACTAAAGTTCGTAGTAAGAAGTGGTACTGGCCGTTACTTACTAATGCTTAGGATGCTGGTTGGTGACTGCCTGTAATTTACTTACACGGCATGTTAAGAAAAGCTGAAGGATCTCCAATCATGAGTCAATTTGATTTTCGTGTAAGCCTTGATGAAGCATTGGTAACAACTCCTGATAATCGTGTTCCTATAAGAGAAATAGTTGTCACAAATGCCCAAGAAATGGCAAAGCTCATGGACAACTTTAACCATATAATAAGCGTATCCGTTGTGGACAATGTGGTAAAACTAAGTTTTGTTGTAGAAAATGCAAATTAAACTTATACCCATAGGCTTGTTGTGCACAATTTCATGCTAGTGTCCCAAAAAACATTAAAAAATTATTTCTAGTTAATTTTACATAAAAAAACGCATTTTTACTTATCAAATTATTAAAAAAAAATATGTGTTTTGAACCCTCTGACAGCGAAGTGGGTATTTAAATATCCATGTCATTGAATCTAACCTGTAGTCAGCGTGATTGGCCTAAATTAGTCAATATTTTTTTTTAAAGCAGAGTACACTACACCTAAGGCTATAAGTCACCAAGAGGGTTTTCCGATTTTGTTCTCCCTGAATTTTCCAAAGCCGTTGTCGTTTACTTTTTCCAAATTTGAAAAATTGCTAACTTTTAAGCCGCTAACTTTCCCAATAGAAGGTGGTAAAATTTAACTTAAAAATTTTTCTAAGTAGTCCTATCCTTTCTTTATCTTTCTGTAAAAACCAATTTCCGATACCTCTTACCAGAAGTTACCAAGAATTTTTCTACAATGGCTCTGTTGTTGGGTTTTTAAATACCCATCAGTCCTTAATGGGTAAATCTCATTAAACTTATCAAAGTTTGTTTCACCCCACAAGTAGTTAAAACCCGATTTTCTTGTTGTGTGTAGAAATAACAAAAACAACATAACAAGATGAAAACACATTATTTTCAGGTTTAAAAAGTAAAATTGAGAACTCTTGCTTCTCATTTAGTTTATGTTTTCAGTTATCTATGATTGCTCATTAAGTTCTTAAAGTAAAAACCAAATTGCTGGTGTTTTATAATTGAAATTCTGTATGGTGTAAAACGGGTAAGTAAATCAATCATAATAAAATGCTCCTTCTAATTTCACTTTTGGTTTATTTCAAGTACAAATTCGGGATTAAATCAAATTTAAAATTCTTCAATCAAGCGCATTTTGAGATTGATTCAATCTTAGTTTTACTTAAATCAACCTCATTTTCAGATTATTTCAAGTACGAATTCGGGATTAAATCCAATTTATAATTCTTAAGGTTGAATTATCTTTTACTTAAATCAATCTCATTTTCGGATTGATTTTTTCAAGTATGAATTCGGAATTAACTATGGATAAGTTAAGTGTTTTGCGATTGAAAATCCGTACTTGAATCAATCTTTCTGTACCTGATTCAAGAAAATTCGTAATCACTTTACTATTAATAACGCTTCGGATTGATTTTTTAAAAGTGGTTTTAAAAGCCTCATAACATCAAGGATAAGTATCACAAATATAAATTTTATCTCGGTTTCTATAGTTTTTTTTATATATTTTGTTTCAAAAAAATCTTCATGCGCAGATAGCCCGCAGCGCTCAACCATACTCGCTCTAATGCAACATTTAAATTTGTATTGCCAGTGTTGATTCATTTTCAAACATTCTGTGAAATGGTTGACGAAAGCGATAGAGAGTACCAAGCGGTTCTCTTAAGCTAAATGCTTTCGCTTCGAAATTGCATTCACATCGCAATAGAGAGTAGGCCTCCTAAAACGACAATAAATTCAGTTAACATGAAATGGTTCCCCGCTAATAAATAATACAAATTATTTATTGTAATTGATATTTCAATGACAAAATTACTTTATACAAGGTATTATGGTCTGAGATTCATGGTCCACCTTGCATTGCACTGAGCTTAACTCTTACTAGAATATGAAAGAGAATAAGAGCTACACCATGATCAAGAGCTTAAACTAGAACTAAAATACGGAAAACATTTTAAACAAGGGCGTAAAAATACCCTCGACTTAAATTAGAATCTGACATGGAACCTGCACTTGAAGCTGAAATAGAACGAGAACATGTTTGGGTACTGCGACTTAGGCCGCCAGTTTTGGCTCAGTGGGTTTGGCCGCCTGCTTTGATTAAACGACTTCGGTCGGCTGTTTTAGATACTGCGACTACGGTCGCCATATTTGGCACAGCGACTTTGGTCGTCTTTAATGATACAGCGATTTCGGTCGTCTGTTTTGATATAGCGACTATTTAACAGTGTTCTTAGCCATTTTCCCACTGCAAAATGCATACATGTCGTGTAAAAGCAAAAAAAAAAAAAATTGCTTCTGGGACATTCCATTATCGCGGGTGCAATATTAAGACACCTGCTTTAGTTTAACCTAATTAAATAAAAAACATTTTTAATTAAATTAGTCTTTAAAAGAGTACATTTGAATATGTTTACTTTATTTAATTAAAAAAAATGATTATATGATATTTTAAAAGCCAGGAGGAAAGTCTGCGTTCATAAGGCTCATGTCTTATTGAAAAGATTCTTCCATTTTCTTCTTTGAACATGAATTGGTGTTTCTTTTCCCCTCGTCCCTCCCGCCTATTAAGTAGCAATCATGTCAATAAGACATGAGCCGTACGAACAAAGACAAAATGTTGAAATTGACATCGCGGGTGCAACAAATTTGGCCCAACCTTTCCAAATCACAAACAAAAAGACATAAATCTGTTAATTCTAATACATTTAGGCCCGTTTTTACAACTTACCGATAGCTAAAGGTAGGATTTTTTCGGCTGGTAGGATGAACCTTAATTTACTTTATCGCTCACTTTAGGTTAAAGTGAAGTTTTAATAATGGAACACTTTTTATAAGGCCTTTTAAAGTCTACTTTTAGCTATCGGTAAGTTGTGAAAACGGGCCTTAATATGTTATGTCTTAATATTTTGAAAAGTATTAAAGTAACAAAGAACACTAAATAAAAACCATAAACAAAATAAAAATAAACAATGAATTATATTTTTTTTTTTTTCAATAATCGCGGGTGCAACACCAAATGATCGCGGGTGCAACCAATCTAACTTAAGTGAACATAAACATCAATTTTACTTATCTAGGAAGAAAATAAGAGACCAAACCATATTTATATATGTTAATTATTTCTTCTGAAATAAGTTAATAACACAGGCCAACAATCAATTTGCTTCTTTGAATTTATCAAGTGATTCTAGTTAATTTGGGTGCGCTGAATTCAAAACTGTAATCAGTTTGTCTCTATCAGCTCTAGTTTTCATGATATAGCTTTTTTATACCCTCCACTTATGACCTCCAATTACCAATTACTAATGCTGGGATACTATCGATATTTTCAACTATCGATATTTATCGATAGTTTAGATTTCACTATCGATATATCGATATAACTTTAATTATTTTTTTATAAGGCTACAGTTCGTTGTTTTTATCACTTTATTGAATTTATAAGACTTATGTGTATACGCACGTTATTTTAGATGGCAGTTTTTTAAAAATTGATAAGTACCTTTCTGAAGGAACCAAAGTAACAGGGACTATAAGATATTCCATTGCAATTTAAAAAAATTTTCTTAATTCTAAACCCATAAAGGTAATCAATCTAACGGACTTGTCCTCTAATGGTCGTTCATTGTTTTGTCTTATGCTTGCAATTGCATTTCGATTTGCATTTTTTTTTTACAACATTACAAAAATATTTGCCAAACATGTAAAAATTTCGACTTAAAGTCCTTTAATTAGCTGTAAAAAGCACTGCTAAGCAATCCATACCACTTCCCATTCTTGTTGTTTGTATTCATTGCTGTAATTTAGCGCGAATTAATAAGAGCAAGCAAAAAACTGTGTGTGTATAGCTGCTGTAACATGTCTTCATAGCTATATTTTAAATAATAAAAATATCGATATTGATATTTTTCCTATCGATATTTTCGATATGTTAAGACTATCGATAATATCGATAGTCTATCGATAGTTTCCCAGCACTACCAATTACCCAATTTTTTTTTTCCAAAATTTTTTTTTTTATCAAAATTTTTTATTTACTGTTCTAGCTAGTTATTGCCAAAAAAAAAAAAAAAATTCCCAAATTTTTTTAAGTATTTAAAAAGTAAAACTTTTCCAAGGAATTTAAAAAAAAAAATAAAAAGAAGTAAAACTGTTTCATACAAATTTATTAAAATAAAATAATACTTAAAAAAATATGGGATTTTTTTTTTTTTTTTGCAATAACTAAAATTTTGGAAAAAAAAATATTTGGGTAATTGGTAATTGGAGGTCATAAGTGGAGGGTATAAAAAAGGTATATCATGAAAACTAGAGCTGATAGAGACAAACTGATTACAGTTTTGAATTCAGCGCACCCAAATTAATGAATGATAAATTCAAAGAAGCAAAAATCTTTTTTAATTTTGTCGGGCTGTGTAATTGCTGAAAATTCTATGAACATATTCACCCCTATTATGCAAGTCGTTGTCGACATCGACATTAATTTTTAATTGTTGTCACATCAAGTCGACGGCTATATCACTTCGACGTTAATTTGGTATTTTTAAGAGAGTTGTGTCGACGTCGACAAGTTATTGATTTTAAATTTTATGCGAATTTTTGCCATGTTCGCGCGCCGTAAGAGCTATTTTTACGGCAAGTTTTTTGATTCTTAATAGCTTTAACCATTTTTAATAAATATAAGTCTTTGTTATCATGCCGCTGTTAGCAAATTTTTGCAATTTCCTTAAGTTTAGCAATTTTTAAAGAAACTTTGCTTTCCATATAGTTTCAGGGACTTTTAATCAATTTTATATCCTTTTTGAAATAGTAAAAGTTTTCGCAAATTTTCTCAATTCTTGCAAAACCTCTTTTGTTATTTTCCAACATTTGGTTTTTTAACCCATTTTAGCGAATTCAAATTAATTTTAGAGTTTGTTTTCAATTTGTAATTTTGTGCGAATTTTAGCCATTTTAGCGATAGAAGCGATTTTTTTATAAGTTTTCTGATTCTTTACAGCTTTAACGATTTTTAATAAAAATTAGACTTGCCTCTGTTTGCAAATTTTTTCGATCTCACATCGAGATCACGGGTGCAACCAATTCAAGTTATCGTTTATTTTCACCTTACAATCATTTGATTTCTTCTTATTTTTGCAAGGTTTCAGAACGTTAGCTCTTTATTTCTGTTAAAAAAGTAAACTTTTTATATCTTTTGCATCGCGGATGCAACAAGTTAACAGTGTATTCTAGTAGTCAATAATCTATCTTCTTCTTATATATAACGTATGGACTTCAAAACGGCTGGGCCGATGGGTGACACTGTGAAGTCTGATTTTTGATTTTCGGTCTGCGGGCGGAGGGGCGTGGCAAAATCCAATTTTCATATTGCACCACCAATGACATCTATATCATTTGGAAGATTTTTTCTTTAAAATGATCGCAATGGTCCAACTTAGATTTATACAAAAAGAAAATTTTGCCCCGCCCACATTTTTCGTATTACCTAAAATCAGAAAACGGCTCCATCGATTTGACAAATTTTTCTTTCAAATGTTCGTATGAATCCATTTTAAGTTTTCATCGAAAGAAAAATTTACCACGCTTACTTTTACGCTCACTTTTTCTATTAAGCGCATAACTTGAGAACGACATGACCGATTTGGACGATTTTTTCTTTAAAATAATTGCCATGGTCCAACTTAGGTTTTTACGGAAAGAAAATTTTGCCCCGCCAACTTTTTTCGATTTACCTAAAATCAAAAAACGGCTCCATCGATTTGACTAATTTTTCTTTTAAATGTTCGTATTAATCCATTTTAGGTTTTCATGTACCACGCCTACTTTTACGCCCACTTTTTCTATTAAGCGCATAACTTTAAAATCATCGCCATGGTCCAACTTAGAGAAAGAGAATTTTGCCCCGCCTACTTTAACGCCCACTTTTTTAATTTACCAAAAATCAGAAAACGGCTCCATTGATTTGACTAATTTTTCTTTCAAATGTTCGTATCTTTTTAACGGATTTTTAAAATCGAACGCAAACATTTTTCCTAATTTGGACAGGACAACTTCTGTCGGGTCAGCTAGTTCTTAATAAACAACAACATATACTTGAATTTTTTGGAACACGAAGATAAATGAATATTGTCACTTCACGTTTAGCCGGTAAAGCATAACCTCAAACTGCCAACAACAACTGTTTCGCGCGACTGTTATGATTTTACAGTTTATAACAATTCTTCGGATTTCAAAGTCGCCAAGAAAAAAGAAATGGTATAAAATCAAATAAAAATAAATTGTTTATTATATTTAGACTTTCTTCTTGGCACTAATAAGAAAAAAGGAACTACTAGCGTGATTAAAAAAATCATGCCGGAAATCATCTATTGGGGAACTGTAAATTTGAATATTTTGAACTGACCAACTGACAGCAGCTGTTTTGCAAGTCATTTGTTTGTTTTTAGAGTGAATAGAAATATAAATCAGGGGGCAAATTACAGTATCCGATATCGATCGAAATTTGCATTTAAACTGTTTTGTAATTTCGATCGATATCGAATGCCGTAATTTGCCCCCAGTATTTAATTTGCTGTACGAACAATTTTAGGTTATGTCAGATAAAACCTAAAGCGAACGTATGAAAGCAAATACTATAAACCTTCTGTATTTGTTTATTTTGACAGACATGTGCAATTGCATATATATTTTACGTCTGACAAAGCCACTGCAAAATACATACCGTGTAAAAGTGCCTTTAGTGTGAACATTCGAATGCACGTCTTAAAACACAAGGTTTTGCTTCTGATAAAAAATAATTTCTTAAAAGAAAAAAACAATTTAAAGAACAATTCTCATGGTATTTCTTTATTCACTTATCACCGTTAAATACTAGTATTCTTGTCAACGATAAACATCTAAATATTTACACCGAAAGCAAGGTGGAAGCAGTGCGGCAAAATGTTGAAAATTATCCATCTAACTCAATCTATCTGCTATCTCAAAGCGCGATGTTATTTGTGAGTCACACCTGAACGTCAAGTTTTTTGTCGAACCTAATTTGACATTTCTTTGTTTCAGTGTTAACCTAATTGCAGAGGTACACAATTGAGCAGCGCGTTAAGTGTTCGTTAACAAACAGAATTGCCCTATTTGGGCAAATGAGAATACACGTGTGGTTGTTGAAGAGCTGATGCATCCACAAAGAGTAACTGGTTGGTGCGGTTTATGGGCTGGTGGCGTCATCGGGCCTTACTTCTTCGAAAAAGTGGTTGGCCACGCAGTTACAGTGAATGGTGTTCATTATCGCGAAATGATAATGGATTTATTGTGGCCAGAAATTGTGGATTTGGACCTGGACAATATGTGGTTCGAACAGGAAAGATGCCACTTGCCAAAAAGCTAACGAATCAATGACTCTTTTGCGCGATAAATTCAATGGCAGTGCTATCTCCCTTCGTGGCGTTGTTAATTATCCGCCACGATATTATGTCATTTGACAACGTTGAACTTTTTTCTTTGGAGATATTTAAAAGAAAAAGTGTTCCTCAATCAGTCAAAAACATTTCAAGAGCCTGAAGGATAAGATAATTCGGCAAATTAATGAATTGAATGTCAATTATTTCTTAATGTGATTAAAAAAATGGACGATCGGACAGAAGTATGCCACCGAAGCCGTGTCGATTATTTAGCCGATATTTAATTTTACACATTATGAGAACTTTTCTATAATAATAAAAAATATAAAGATAATTCTCTGAAAACTTTTTGTTTTATTAACTATTCACATCGTGCGTTTTGGTTGGACGACCCTTTTTAAGTTTGGCCATCCGGAATTTTCAAACTATTTTCTTTTTATTATAAAATATATTTTTATTTTATTTATAATTTATTTTTACAAAAATGTACATTATATAAAATTTTTTATTACTCCTATAAAATAATCTTTAAATTTATATTTATTAATAAACAAGAAAAATGTAATAAAATCAAAATTTAAATTTTAGCTTTTTGCTTAAAGTAAATCGTTTATTTACTTTAGGTTAATATATATGTTTGTTATTTTATATTTATAGTAAATATGTAAAAGTACATACATATATATGTAAGTATGTTCTAACATAAAAGTTTTTATATAAAATTTAATGTCTGTATAAAATACTACTTAAACTAACAATACCCATCGGTAATTAGAATGAGTAAAGAGGCCTTATAGAAGGCCTTATTTAGCAGATACAAGCCCTCTTCAGTATATGCCATACTTTTTTATTTTTTACACAGGTTGTCATTGGCAGCAAGCCCTTCCGTACTTCCTTTAACAACTACTTCGTTACCTTCCCAAAGATGGGAGAAAGGAAAGTCTCTAAAAATAAAGAATAAATAAAACTGAACAACTTCCTTTCTCCTTTCTTTGTTTTGGAAGGTCTTTCAAAAATAAATTTATACCTTCTAGAAGGCATACTTCTAAAGCCAGGATACCATAATAGGCGAATCTTTTAGAAAGGAGTATAGAGGCCTTAAAAAAGGCCTGCCACTTGCGGTCCTTTCAATATTTACCGTTGGGTAGAAAATATGTCTGCGTGAAATTTTGTAATTATACACTATTTGTGGGTAAATAAAAAGACGCCACTTCCATTATATTTACGATAAGTTTTAAAATATTCTTAAATTAAATAATGTTTAAAACGCAATGTAAATTAAGAACAAGTATCGTTAATTAAGGACATATTATCATAAAGTATAACAAAACGAGTGAAGTCGTAGAAAACTATATGGTAAAATGTCAATTATAATTTAAGTAAAAGTATTAATCAAAATTTGTTTTTTATTTTTGTTGTTTAATTTAACCTAGAATACGGATATATTTTTCCTATAAATTTAATCTTTTATTTCCCCCTCAAAAACCATGTCATTCTTGTATTGCCTACCAATAATATTTTAAGGCAATGCCAGAACAAGTTAGTCTTTTCTTGGGAATTTGTCATACAGGAATAATATTCTGTTACAAATTTTAAAGAAATATCAAAAGAGAGTGCAGAAAAGAAACAATATAGACAAAAATCTCAACTTGAACCTGAATCAGAGCCAGAACTAAACTCTATATTAACAAGAATCCTAACATAAAAACACCAATAACAGAACTAGAAAAGAAACAAAACTAATACAGAAATAGAAAAGAATAAGAGCTGAAACAGAACTAGAACAGCACTTTAACAATACTCTAAAAGAATTACAACTGATCTAGAACAGCACAGGACTAGACCCGAACTAATACAGAACTATAATATAACTGGAACTAAAACAGAACCAGAACAGAACAGAACTAGAACAGAACAGAACTAGAACAGAACAGAACTAGAACAGAACTAGAACAGAACTAGAACAGAACTAGAACAGAACTGGAACAGAACTAGAACCGAACTAGAACAGAACTAGAACAGAACTAGAACAGAACAGAGCTAGGACAGAACTAGAACAGATCCACAACAGAACTAGAACAGAACTAGGACAGAACTAGAACAAAAACAAGAACTGAACTAAAACCGAACAAGAACAGAACTAGAACAGAACTAGAACATAGCTAGAACATAACAAGAACGGAACTAGAGCAGAACTAGAACTGAACTAGAACAGAACTAGAACAGAACTAGGACAGAACTAGAACAGAACTAGAACAGAACTAGAACAGAACTAGAACAGAACTAGAACAGAACTAGAACAGAACTAGAACAGAACTAGAACAGAACTAGAACAGAACTAGAACAGAACTAGAACAGAACTAGAACGGAACTAGAACAGAACAGAACAGAACTAGAACAGAATTAGAACAGAACTAGAACAGAACTATAACAGAACTATAACAGAACTAGAACAGAACTAGAACAGAACTAGAACAGAACTAGGACAGAACCAGAACAGAACTAGAACAAAAACAAGAACAAGGACTGAACTAAAACCGAACAAGAACAGAACTAGAACAGAACTAGAACAGAACTAGAACAGAACTAGAACAGAACTAGAACAGAACTAGAACAGAACTAGAACAGAACTAGAACAGAACTAGTACAGAACTAGAACAGAACTAGAACAGAACTAGGACAGAACTAGAACAGAACTAGAACAGAACAGAACAGAACTAGAACAGAACTAGAACAGAACTAGAACAGAACTAGAACGGAACTAGAACAGAACTAGAACAGAACTAGAACAGAACTAGAACAGAACTAGAACAGAACTAGAACAGAACTAGAACAGAACTAGAACAGAACTAGAACAGAGCTAGGACAGAACTAGAACAAAAACTAGAACTGAACTAAAACCGAACAAGAACAGAACTAGAACAGAACAAGAACATAGCTAGAACATAACAAGAACGGAACTTGAGCAGAACTAGAACTAGAACTAGAACTGAACTAGAACAGAGCTAGAACTGAACTAGAACAGAACTAGAACCGAACTACAGCAGAACTAGAACAGAAATTAAACAGAACTAAAACCCAACTAGAGCAAAAAAAGAACAGAACTTAAACTGACCTAGAACAAAACTAGAGCATAGCTAGCACACAACTAACAAAAGAGAAGAACTGTAGTAGTACAGAACTATAACAAAACTAGAACGGAACTAGAGCAGAACTAGAACAGAATTAGAACAGAACTGGAACATAACTAGAGCAGAACTAGAACAGAACTGGTACAGTACTAGAACAAATCTAGAACAGAACTAGAACAGAATAGATCTAGAACAGATCTAGAACAGAAATAGAACAGAACTAGAACAGAACAAGAACAGAACTAGTACAGAACAAGAAAAGAACTGTAACAGAACTAAAACAGATTTATTACAGAACTAGAAAAGAACTAGAACAGTACTAGAACAAAAACAAGAACAGAACTAGAACTGAACTAGAACAGAACTAGAGCAGAACTAGAACAGAACTAAAACAGAACTAAAACCCAATTATAGCAAAAAAGGAACAGAACTTAAACTGACCTAGAAAAAAACTAGAGCATAACTAGCACACAACTAGAACAAGAGAAGAAGTGCAGTAGAAGAGAACTAGAACGGAACTAGAGCAGAACAAGAACAGAATTAGAACAGAACTGGAACAGAACTAGAACACAACTAGAACAGAACTAGAACGGAACTAGAACAGAACAGAGCTAGAACAGAATAGAACAGAGCTAGAGCAGAACTAAAGCCGAACTAGAACGGAACTAGAACAGAACTCAAACAGAACTAGAGCAGAACTAGAACAGAACTTAAACATAACTAGAACAGAACTAGAACAGAACTATAACCAAACTAAAAAAGAACTACAACAGAAATATAACAGAACTAGAACAGAACCAAAGCTATGAGAGCAAAAAAGAACAGAACATAAACAGACCTAGAACAAAGCTAGAGCATAACTAGCACACAGCTAGTACTGAAATCAATTTATTTAATAGATAAAAAAATTATTAAGGGTTTTCAGGAATTCCCTTAAAAGTCCAATTAGCGCAAATGGGAAAACTTGCGAGATAGTTTTTAACAATAAATGTCAGTTTGCAAGATATATCAATACGAAAATAAAATAGAGTATAAAAAAATAAAAGTTAACATTTGTGTCTAAAAAAGGAAATTTGTTTTTTTTTTTTGAAAATGCAGTAAAAATGCCCAAAGACTAAGATCTGTGTGCATAAATTCAAAATTGAACAACGCCAGTTTACAAGTCAAAATTGCGAGGGCTTAAAATGCAAAGTTTGCACATATTGTTTGACTTTTCGGCTAAATTATGAAAACCCTTAATGTAAATATACAATCATTTCGAGTCATTATAGTTTAAATACTTGAAACTTTATTCCTTGTACTTATATTTAATCTCCTCGTTTTCTCTCTTAAGTCTATTCTCTATTTAACGGTTACTTTTAAGCCACCTCTTATGACCGCCTCTGGAGGTGGAATTCTCCTCGTTTGGCTAGCACTCTTTCTGCGTGTTAACCCAGCTCTAAAGGAAGATGGATCCGTTATACTATCTAACTTTTTTCTCGCAGTAGTAGAATTAGCTGATGACGAAGAAGATTGTAGGGAAACAGAAACTGATGGCGAGGCACCTGGCGAGATGGTCGGCAATGTAGCTGACATATTAGCCGATTTCGCAGGATATGATGAAATAGTCGAGGAAGAAACGGAAATTGTGGAGCTGTCAGTCCCTGTGTTACTTCTTGCTGATTCAGCAAAAGGCTTATAAGTTCTTATGCCTGAATTAGATCTTACGGGTAAGAGAGTAACCAATTTGTGGGTAGTTTCCGTAGTGGTGGCATCAGCAAATTGAGAAGATCTTAACATTTCCTCATACTTAGTGGGATCAATAACTTCCACCTCGGCCTCTCCGACTACGGGTATGGCAGCGCCTAGCCCTTCTGCAGATGAATCATCGATGAAGCTAGACATGGGTTTTATGAACGGTTCTTTACGTTCAAACACCAAGTCACCATAAGGAGTAGGTGTGGTTGATTGTGCTATTATCACCGATGAGGTGTCTAATTTTTTGTCTTGACTGTCAGCTAATGTAGTTGTTCTGGATGTGGGTGTAGCTCTTGTGGTACTGGTGGTTGGTTTTGCCCTCAATTCATACTTTTGTGTCTGCTTAAGTTTATTGTAAGAAAATGGTGGCACCTTAGTTGGGACACTAGGCGTAATGCCCAATTTGGAAGCTAAGGTATCAAAGATTAAAGAAATATCTTGTATATTGGTGGCGTTATTAATTCTAGTCTTCAAATCATTTAGGGTAAAATGTTCAGTCTTTTCCACATCTTCCGAGACCCAAGCCTGCAAAGTGGTGTTAAAAACTTTGCGCATGTTACCAGTGTGACCCACCTGAGAGGCAGAAGAACTGTTTACAAACTCCCATTTAGAATTGGTAGGAAATAAAGTCGAATCATCTAACATTGTTAAAGGTTTGCTTTGTGAGAGTTTAATTTTGTAACGTTTGGTAGTGGTGGTTGAAAACCTTGGAGTTGTAGTTGTTGTTCTGGGAGTTGAAGTAGTTGTTGTGGTGAAAGGAGTAATGCTAGTGGCTTTTGAAGTGTCACGATATACCTCACTGCTAGATTTCTTTACATTTAGGTTGTTCAGTTGGTTTCTTTGCAAGATTAATTCCTTAAGGTTCAAAAAATTGGGCTTAGAAGTGCCTTTAGTTGAAGACATTGGTAAAGTTCTTGTTGAGGACATTTTTTCAACAGTAGTTGATTCTGTCGAATCATCAGCGACAAATCTTAAAGTAGTTTCTTTAATATCCTCTTCCTTATTCGTCTCCGTACTGCTATAACTAAAATCATGTTCTTCTTCTTCTGGTTCAATTCTGGATTCCAAAGATGTTTCTTTTATTTTGCCAACATCATCTTTTGGTAAATCTAAAAGATCCATAAAGAACTCGCCAATTTTATCCGCTAACTCGGAAGTAGCTGAAGAAGTATCTATTAAATCATCATTGGGTTTTAAGGTAGAGGAAGTTACTTTATAGGCCTCAGTGTTCATGTCAAAATGTTCCTGCTTGCTGCTACCATCTAAGGTACTAACTTTAGCATCAGGTTGGGCTGTCGTATTTTCCTGTTTCTTGGCTATTACACCATCTCCCAAATGCTCAAACTTCTCATTGTTCTCGTCTAAATCAAATGGAAGCTTTTCTTTAGCCACCAAACCAGGCGTTAATGGCTTAAAAGGGGGTATTACTACATCATCTATCAAGGGTACTGGTAATGGGTGAGGTTGCACTGAAGCTCCAGTACCCAAACGTTCAATACCTTCCGAGCCAGGCATAAAAACAGGATTGCCAAAACTATGATAGAACACTAATTCCTGGGAGTTTTTCATTTCCATGGTAGGATCGGGTTTTCTAAAGCCTTGACCATAGAAATTGGGCTTATAAGGATCTATTAGCGGTTTTCCACTATTAAAGGCATCTAAGGCAGGTATAGGAGGACGGGGTTCTTCAGGCAGAAAGGGTAACTCAATTTCATCAATACGTCTGCGAGGAGGTTCCTCATTTACCACTGGTCCTATTGGTGGAAATAAAGGTAGAGATGTCGAGATAGTAGGCATTTGTACAGTAGGTAGAGTTTTGGTAGGGAATGAGGGTGGTGGTCCAGCTAAAAATTCTGGTACTTCTCGGTGAATAGGACGCCAAGGTTGGGTGTCTAACACAGGCACGGAAGTAAAAAGATTTTGATCTAATTGAGGTAAAGAATGCAAAGACGAAGGAGAAGTGTGAGCTGGAAAATGTTGGTGATTTAAATGAGGAGAGGTTGGCATTGAGGAGGAGCTTATGCTAGAAGCCATAGTTGTAGGCGGTTTTGTGGTGGTTGTTGTCGTCGTTGAAGTTGTAGTAGATGGTGCGTTGGTAGTAGTTTTTGTTGTGGTACTCGTAGTTGTAGGCCTTGGTGTTGTAGTTGTTGTAATTATCTTCGTAGTGGTTGTTGTTGGCTTCGGCGTAGTAGTAGTGGTGGTGGTAGTAGAAGTTGTTGTTGTTGTTGAAGTAGTCGTTGTGCCTCTAGAACTCGTAAAAGTTTGTTGCTGTGGCACGATCGTAGTCAGCTTTTCTATACCGGGCTTCTTGGGTTTTACTCTCAAGGAATAGGGCGTTACTGCTTTAGGTGCCAGCGTACCCATGGTATGACCTCTTGAAGGTGTTGTCTTCTTAAGTGCTATATCTGCATCTGTTTTCGTTATTTCAAAGGATCCCTCAAAAGATCCCTGTATAACAGGAGCATTTTCTATATCCACGTCAGGCTCATCATCAGCGGAGTGAGGTTTGGTTGTTGCACGTCCTTTTGCGGAACTGGAAGAAGAAGGTTTGTTTATAAGGGCTGGAGGACTACCGGACTTTTTCATTAAACGTTTTTCGAGCTGAGTCTGACTGGTCGGTACCGTATGCTAAAAAGAAAAAAAATTGTGTTAATGAATTAATTGTGTTTTGACAAAAGTTACTTTGAAGAAAAGTACCATCTTGCTAAATCTTGAGCTAAGAAATTATTTTTAAGCAAAAATATACTATTAAACGAAAAAACACTGTTAAACAACAGTACCTTTGAACTTTTTCTTATAAATAATTCTTTTCAAACATAAGAACTAACTACAACAAAAAAAAAACTTGTTTATTACTTCCTTGGAATCAAATTTTTTTTTTTTTTTTTTTTTGAGTTCAAAATTAGTTTTTTGACAAAGAGCACATTTTCTTAACTTGCTGTATATTATAAATAAAAAGTACTTTTTAAAAGAAAAGTACTTTTTTACATATCTTGATTAAAAGTGAATTTTTTTTTTATTTTTAACTTAAATTAACTGTTTTAATATGTATAATTTTTTTTATTTTTTTGTACGGAATGTACGTACTATTTTGGACTACAAAGTACCTTTTGAAACCAAAAGTATATTTTTGCACAAAAAGTACACGTTTGTACGAAGAGTATCTTTTAAAATAAGCTAAGTTTTTTTCATAAAAACACATTATTAAAAGCTTTTATTTAACTTACAATGTATGTATGTATGTATCAGAGAACAGCTTTATGCGATTGAAAAAATCACACTTAATCAATAACAACAAATACACTCGCTTGCGGTCATACAATCAAACTTGCGCAACCGCAAATATTCGCTGCTAGTTTGCAGTCATTCAAATATTGCGCATCGTGCTTTGTTATTTATACAATCGTTAGCTTCGTTTTTTAATAAAGATGTTTGTGTGTTCTTTGCGACAATGATTGTTTTGGTAAAGAAAAAAAAAATAAAAACAAAAAAGCCAGAAATGGAGCAATTATTACTCATGTACAGCTATGGGCAAATGCAAAAAGAGCGAACGATGTGTATACATACACAAAAAACAAAGAGCAAAAGAGCATAAAACCAACAAATGCAAACGTAAACAAACCAATACAATGCCACACATGCAAAGCTTTCAATGTAGTGGTGCCCATACTTGCTCATGTATTCATTCAGCATTAACTATAGGTATGTAGTACAAGAAAAAAAATTTAAATGAAACTAAACGCACATATGTAGGTACATACATACCAGAGAATAGCTTTTTGCAATTGAAAAAAAATCGCATTTAATTAACGACAACAAATACACACGCTTACGGTCATACAGTCAAACTCGCGCAACCGCAAATATTCGCTGCTGGTTTGCAGTCATTCAAATAACGCACATCGTGCTTTGTTATTTATACAATCGTTGCCTTCGTTTTTTTTATAAAGATTCTAGGTGTTCTGAGCGCAAATGATTGTTTGGTAAATAAACAAAAAATACAAACGAAAGAGCCAGAAATCCAACAATCATTACTCATGTATTTATTCAGCATTAACTATGTAGTACAAGAAAAAAATAAATTTAAATGAAACTAAACACACATACTTATGTAGGTACACACAATTTCCATAGAAACAAAAAGTACAGTAGTAGTAGTAGTAGGTACAAAGTATTTTTGTTATTGTTGTTTTTATTGTTGTTAATTTTGAAAAAGCGTCTCATCGTTGTTTATTGTTGTTGTTGTTCATGTAAACAAAAGTATAGAGAATGTGCTCTTTTGAATTTACTCAGTTGTGTTATATTGCGTGAGCAACAAAAATGCAAATAAAGCACTTTCAATAAAAAACGAATAAATGAAAATATCAAATGTGTACGAAAGGAAAAAAAAATTACCAACGTTGAACTTTGTTTTGCATGTATAGAGTTATTGTAAATTTTAGCGTATGAATAAATGCACAAAAATAGTGAGTTTTGAGGTTCTCTGATACATACAAACAATTTCCATAGAAACAGACTTTTTTATCTTAAAAAGTACAGTAGTTCTGTATGTAGGTACAATGTATTCTTGTTATTGTTGTTTTTATTGTTGTTAATTCTAGCAAAGCATGAGAGTGGTTTATTGTTGTTATGGTTGTTAATGTTAACAAACGTCTCATCGAGTGGACAATGACTAGTTGACTGCAAAAGTATATGTAAGTATGTGTTCTTTTGAATTGACACAGTTGTGTTATATTGCGTGAGCAACAAAAATGCAAATAAAGCACTTTCAATAAAAAACGAACAAATGCAAAAATCAAATGTGTACGAAACGATGTAAAAATTACCAACGTTAAACTTTGTTTTGCAAGCAAAAAGTGAATGTAAATTTTAGCGTATGAATAAATCAAGAAAAATTGTGATTTTGCAGTTCTCTGGTACGTATATATGTATGTTTTTTCGGGTGGAATCTAGCAACTCAATTTTAAGCATTTTCAACCGATTGAGCTGAAATTTTGTATACACGTTCAGTTTGGATGACAATGCGTGGTCCACTGTGTGACGTCATTCTAAAACCAATATGGCGGTCACGCACAACATGGCGGACTAGTTATTTTTAATGCACTTCTACAATACGGGTATCAAATTAAAGGGCATGCTAAGAACAACTTGAAAAATAAAGTGGGCGCTCTAAATCAAATATAGCGATACAAACAAGATGGCGGATTAGTTATTTTTAATGCACTTTAAAGAATAACTCGAAAAATAAAGTGGTCACTCTGAATCCAATATGGCGGGCACACACAACATGGCGGACTAGTTACTTTAATGCACTTCTACAATATGGGGGTATCGAATAAAAGAGCTTGCTAAGAACAACTCGAAAAATAAAGTGACGTTACTCTAGATACAATATGGCAGACTAAGTTTTTAATGCTTGCTGAGAATACGAATGCGAGTTTTAAAAAAATTAAAAGTGAAAATTCTTTTTTAAAAAGTAGATTTAATTTAAAAGTTGACAATAAATTAAAAGCAAAAAACCTTTTTAAAAACAAGCTTTTATTTGAATGCGCTAAACAGAAAAAAAATATTTTTTGCTTTAAAAATTTTACTATCAAATTATAGCGTCATTACACAATTTATATTTTATAAAAGCTTGTCGCGAACAACTTGATTTAACCTATTACAATTTTCAAACTAAGTAAATACAAGTACTTAAATCTCGCGACAAGTTTTATATTATACTAGCTTAACCCGGTGCGCTTCGCTACACTGCTTCTACCACTTCTTCAGTTGAGAGATATTTAATATATGCATCCTATGGAAGGTATTTTCCGCCTGCGCCTACCCGCTTTATTTTTATTTTCAAAAGTGTAGTATACCATAAGAGTGACTTCTACAAAGTTTCAACTTCCCCGCTGCTATTTTATTTCATTTTTGTGGCTCAGAAAATCCTACTACCAAAAGTTCAATAGAATGCGTGCAGTGGCTCTTATTAATATTTCTTTATATGAGGGGTACTGCTCCTCCTCTGTCTACCCCGCCCATTTCTATATTGAAATTTATAGTTTACCACAATAGTAGCTTTAACCACGTCTGAAGACTCTCCCTTTAAAGTTCTTCAGTTGAGCGATATCTAATATATGCATCCTATTGGAGGTATTTCCCCCCCTGCGCCTACTCGCTATATTTTTATTTTCAATAGTGTAGTATACCATAAGAGTGACTTCTACAAAGTTTGAACATTCTCACTATAACAGTTCTAAAGATATGCGATATTAAACATTGGCGTCCTATAGGGGAAGCACTTCCCCCGCTGCTATATTATTTCAATTTTGGGGCTCAGAAGATCCTACTACCAAAAGTTCAACAAAATGCGTGCAGTGGCTCTTAAGATATGCGATATTTAATATTGGCATCCAATGGGGGGTACCAATTCCCCTGCCCCTATCAAAAAAATAAGTAGCCTATTTTATTTTTAGGGCTAACGTAATGTTACTGTAAAAATTTCAGGAAAATCCGTTCAGTAGTTTAGGAGTCTATTAGCCAATAAACAAACAAACAAACATACAAACATTTTTCATTTTTATATTTATAGATAAATTCTATGGTTTTCATGGGCAACCGCGTATGTCTTAAAATTAAATTTTTCAGGAGAGCCGAAAAAAACATTCTAGATTAAACTTTGGGTTAGATATTGCATCTTTTGAACTTTGTAATTGTAATTTTTTTAAAAAATGTAAAGAGCGCTTAACCCATTTCGCTCCGAAATTAAATTTTTATTTTTCTTTGATGAAAAAAATAGCTTTTTAGGGTAATTAGGACCCACTGATTCCAAAAATTTCGGCAAAAAATTTTTACGATTTATGTTTTCCCAGAAAAGCCTGTTCGAAATTTCGAACACTAGCGCTTATCTTATAAGCTATGTATGCAATTAAAACATTAATATTTATTTTATTTTTTATTACTTTATTGTATTATTTTTGAATCAAATGGTACAAAATTTATTAAATTTTGTAAAAATAATTTTTATTCAATTTATACATATTATTTGAGATAAATCGTAAAATAATAAGATATAGCCGAAAGATTAGTTGATAAAAAAAGGTGTTTACTCATGTTTCTGCTTGATACATTTTGTGTGCAGATGAACATTGCATTTCTCGCACATATAAATTGTGGGCTTTCAATTGACAACGACGATGTTTTCATTCCGGATTTCTGATTATAACGTGTTTTCCCTTAATTTTAGGAAGATTTTGTTGTTGATATTCCTTATCGTCAACATCATCATCATCGGTAGTTCCTTCCCTTTCAGCCAACAGAAGGGCTTCTGTCACTAAGATTTTAAATTCTTTTTGACTCATAGGTTTCTCAGCTTTGTGTTTTGCAATTAAGCTATGCAATTTTCAACCATTGACAACTGCTGAATTCAAGGTAGTGCACCACAAAGGCCAATACCATTTCTTTCATCGTTTATTGATTCGGTAGTTTTGAATTGCATTGTCGTGCAAATCCACACATCCCATGCCCTTGTTATAATTATGTAACATGGCTGGCTGACCATACGTGATGTATTTACCAGCTTCCGGAATCTTTTTGGATGTGGATGCTTTTTTCCAACGTTGGACATTGTGCAAAGGCAAGACTTGATCGAAATTTGTTGCCATGGTAACCTCTTTGTTGTCCTGCCATCTACATACCAATATTTTTTTTGTGACATCAAACGTCTCATCATAATCCCCCCTTGGTAATTTTTTGCCGGTTTTTAATTCAGCAGATCCACAAGCCAGTCTATTGGAACGAACGGTTCCTGAAGCGCAAAACCCTTTATCAGACAACAAACAAAGCAAATGGTATGATAAGAAGAATCACAACTAATGCGCATCAAATATAACACAAAGAATGCAAAATGTCATTCAAGTGTCATGGTCAGACTGTAACTATAGGATAAGCGCTAGCGTTCGAAATTTCGAACATCCAAGTTTACAGATATGTGAAGTCATGCATGAGCATGCAAAGCACGTTTTTTATGTTTTATGAAACAGTTACATTTATTGACAATAATTCCTCATGATTATTTTTTTAATTCTATTTTTTTTATTATTTTTTAAAAATAATTTAAAAAGTGTCTAAAAATATGGGTTGCAGAAATGTACACCCACCATCGAAGGGGAAGGGGTGGTCACGGTGACATATTTTTTTTTTTATTTGCTAAAAGATGAGCCTTAACATGCATTCTAAAATTTACTGCAAATTCCACCTCTTTCATACCCAAATATTTTTTTGAAAAAAGGTGACTTTTACTGTTCGAAAAATCGAACAGCGGAGCGAAATTGGTTAAAATTAAGCAATATAGCATCAACATTTCAAAATCGAAAAAATAGACATATGCGGTTGCCCATGAAAACCACAGAATTGTGTAATGACGTTTTAATTTGATAGTAAAAGTTTTAAAGCAAAATTTTTTTTTTTCTTTTTAGCGCATTTAAATAAAAGCTTGTTTTTAAAAAGGTTTTTCGCTTTTAATTTATTTTTTCAATTAAGGTATAAATATTTTATTAGTTAGCACGATTTTGAGCAAAAAGTATAATTTTTTTATCAAAATTAGCTTAGCGATCCTAGGACAACAAGGTTACACTGAACAAATTCTCCAAAATGGTTCATCATTTAAAGCGCTAATCAAAAATTAAATCAGTTTTAATTAAAAATTTAATCAAGTGAATTAAAAGTTTAATCAAGTTTATCAAAAAAGATATTATTAATTTGTTTATTGGTGCAATTTTAATTAATTTATTAATTAATATCCCGAATTTTTAATTGAAATCAATTTTTATTATTTTCTGTTTACCAAAAGCAATGTTCTGAGCAAAAAGTACCGTTTTGGGCTAAGGGTAAATTTTTTAAACAGAATGTACCTTTTTGAACAAATAATAAGGTTTAAAAAAAGCATATTTTCGAACATCAAGTTTTTTTTTAATTTTAAATAGATTTTTAAACAAAATGTGCCCTATTGAACTAAAAGTACTTTTATAACAATTGTGTTTTAATAAGATAATTTTTAAACAAAAATTACTTTTTGAACGAAAACAACCCTTTTAAAAAGTATTTTTTTTTTTTTTTTTTTTATTAAACTTTGTTAAATTTAACCAAGAAGTTGCTTATTTTTAATATAAAATTACTTACCACTTCTTTAAACAGTGAGGCGGATTTTACAACTTGCTCATCTAAAATTCGTTTTATTTCTACTGAATCAGCATCTATGCGTAGAGATCGATAAAGAGACTTAACAGCCGTGGTTTCTAAGAAAATGGCTTCTTTCACATATTCCTCAACGCTGTGTATATTTCTTTGGAAAATAAAAAATAAATTAGATTCAAACAATAAAGTTATGTAAATTCAAAAAAAAAAGAACTTACTGAGGCAATTTTCGCACATCGAAAAATGTTCTAAAATTAACCTTTATCAGGGGACCATCACCAAAGCCCCAAACATCTGTGCGCAAAGGCTGCAAACCCTGATCCGTTAAAGCTCTTTCCACGAAGCGCTTATAAAATTCGATTTTCTGTTTGTAAGATGAGGTGTGGTTATATTTGAGGCCCGTTGAAAATATATCACCCTTGGCTATGCGAAATGAGCCCTCAAAGCCCAAAACAGCTGAGAATTATTAAATATCGTTAAATAACTATGTATAATAAGAGTAAATATTTAACGGGTGTTTTATTTTAGCTGCATGCGAGCAATCACCGATATTGATAACTATGGTTTGACAGATGAGAATGTCAAACTGTGTAAACATTTCTGTTTAGTAGGGTTTGGCAAGTCATCATGAATCGTTAAATGCTAGAACAACGTTTCCAAATTGGGGGAAATTTACTTTGAAGAAAATAAATCTGTTCGCGAAGTTTAGACAGAAAAAATTCTCCAAAAATGTACACCAATTAAAGCATTCATTAAATACGAAATCAATTTTAATTAAAAATTTAATCAAGTGAATTAAAAGTTTATTCAAGTGAATAAAAGGTTTAATGTGGTAAATTAAACATTTAATTGATACTATTTATTTTTTAATGAAGATCACAAATTTTTTTAATGAAAATAATTAAAATTCGTCCATTTTACGGTCAACATAATCGGCCAAACGTCAAAGTCATTTGGTTTCAACAAGACTTGCCATACTGCGCATTAAATAATTATTTATTGCCAAATCAATTTGGTGACAACTTCATTTTCCTGTTCACTGGCCCCTCGTTTGTGCGATTTAACGCCTCTGGATTACTTTTTATAGGGCTTTGTAAAGTCATTGATTTATGCCGCCAAGACAGCAATTCTTGAAGCATTGGAAACTAATATTAAAGCCACTATTGATAATATACGGCCTTATTTATTGGAAAAAGTAGTCAAAAATTGGGCCGATTAATCGGACCATGTAACTCGTAACTGGGGGAAGGTATGCCGGAAGTCGTGTTTAATAAATAAATGTAATGAAATTATCAACCAGATTATAAAAAAATAAATCATTTCAACAATATTTCTGCGTTTTATTATCATTTTAATTTCTCGTGCAGCTAAAACAAAAAAAACATATAATATAAATTTCTTGGGGATTCTACTTACGATCCTCCAAATTGCCTTTTACGGAACTGAAGTAAAAAGCCAATCCTGCTATGGATATAACCGCTAGTAAAACTATAAAAGCTGCTGTTGTTAAAATAATGGAAAATGACCTTGTCTTTTGATAATGGGCATGAGGTTTGGCCGAAAAAGTAGAGGGTGCCAGATTTCGACCGTCCCGCCATATGCCCCATGTATTGTAACCATATTGATTATTTATACTATGTTCATTACTATACGAGGGCTGATTGTTCATGTGATAGTAGGCACCCAAAGTGGAACGCCTGCCCAAAGTGTTTTGGTAGGTGTAATCATTGGACTGCAAAAAGAAAAGTTATTAATCAAAATTTGCTAGAAATGTTTGTAATGGTTATAAATTATGGTCAGTTGTTAAGTGTTTAGTTATTGTTTGTGATTAAATTAATCAAAGAACCACAAAGCCAATTAAGTTTCGAAGGTCTTTAAAAAAAAAAGTTGTTTAGTCATTTAATTTGGTAACGTGGCGGCCTCTATAATCTTGGCAATTAACTTTAATTTTTGTTTTGGTTTAGGAGGAAAAAATATTTTCTGACTAGACCTTTAGAAATATTTACCCATTTTTGACAAAGAGTATTTTACATACTTAACGGTCAGCCTTTCTTCTAAGAAGTTACTATTGTTTATTAAATGATTATTATTTTTCCAAAATGGTTAAGGCTTTTTATATTCTTATTTTATGCCGACAATCATCAGTTTTACCAAAATTTGCAAAATCATTAAATGAAATAATTTTTCATGATTATTACATTTGAATAATAATAAGTCTTTATAACTCTTGTAATAAATTATATTTTGTAAAGTTCTTTTTACCTCTCATTCATTTATTATTCATTATAGTTTTTCTTTCATTTTATACTTCTTTCAATTATATTTTCTCTAAGTAATTAAGAAAAAATGTTTACTTCCTTTGTGCTTAAATGTAATTTAATATTTCAATTAATAATAATAATGATGATAAATAAGGGAAGCATACCTCTTTTACATATCTAAACTAAAACTTTAATTAAAACAAACTTTTATCAGTTTTCATAGGAAACTAGTTGATTGCCTGATTCAACTTCATAAGTAAAGGAATCAGTTGTCGTCTGTCTCTTTTCGGTACAAAGAATGAGAAACATAGACATACAATTTCTAAAGCGAATAATTATATATTTGACTCAAACTTATCAAAGAAGATGTCAATTGATAACACTGATAGGCATCAAAATATGAGCAAAACAATGTATATATGGAATCAAGGCGAATTCGACTACAGGTGGTGTCGGAACTACAACAATCCAAAAACAACAAAAACAACATAGGGGTTTTTTGCATTGCATTGTTAGTGGTTATAGCTCGAAATGTCAACCATTCTTACCAAAACACTTATAAATCACAACAAAAAAGCTTGAACTGTCAAAATCATATGCCGTTTCGACACCACCTGTAGTTAATTCGCCTTGATGTGGAATTAATACACATTGATGCACGAAATCCAAATATTTGATCAGAATTTATCTGGCACGTTTTTGCTTACATTTCGATACTGACATCGGTATTGTTTGTGTATAAGAAACCAAGGCCTTCAAAATGGCACACACTTTAAAGCAACAACAAAAACAGCAACAACTAACGATAATAACACAATAAAAATGAACCTTACATAATGCCTGCAGACAACAACATACTTACATATCGCCCATTTACTTCAATAGTGACATAACTCCTAAAATCAATTTCGAGATAAGCGCGTTTAAGGTTTTTGATTTCCCTAAAAATAATAAGCACTTGAAAAACTAAAACGAAGAAAGTATAAAAGGAATAAAGATACATTTTATACACAATATAAAGAAAAACATAGCGAACAATTCTGCATCACAAGCTCCAAAATTTTACTTTTTGTGTTAATGTCACTATTGAAGTTAATGAGCGATACTTATGTACATACATATGTGCTTAGTTTACGGAAATTCCATGTGGTTTAATTAATTCATTAATGGTATTGCGTAAAAATTGTCAAACATGGCCCAACCAAAACTGCCACTGATTTACGGAAATTCCATGTGGTTTAATTAATTCATTAATGGTATTGGCCCAACCAAAACAGTGGCAAAAGCCAAAATAAAATGCTTCTGGTTAATTTAAAGACAGCGGCCGAATTACGACATTTTATATCAATCGAAATTCCCATTTAAGAGTGTAAGACGGCAAATCTATCTGCAGAGATCGAGTGGTTGGGATCAAAACATGTCATGGTAACCTGCCGGCCAGGGTTCGAGCCCCGGCCACGGTCAAGAATGAAAGATTATCAATAACAATTTTATTTAAGTTTCATGTTGTAAAATTTGCTTTCTTCATAAAAATAATTTAATGAAAATTAAATTTGATGAACTTAAGCCTAATTAAAAATATTAAAAATTTGGATTGTTTTGTAAATTCATTCGATATCGAATGCCATAATGTTGCCCCTGTTTATACCCAAAGATCCCTTTATGTTTTTTTTTATATTTTCTGTATATCTGGCGAAAGGCATGAGTGAAAGTTTAAAAATTCAACACAACCGTCTTGGTTGTCAACAGACAAAATCTGACAAAATGTGGGCGGGAGTGGAGAAGTGGGCATGGAACAAAATAGATTTTATAATATCTAAAGAACGGCAAGTGGAAACTTGTTCAAGTTTGGTACACATAGCTGGGTTGTTAATACACAACATCTTTAAAAATATGGGCGGGATTGGATAAGTGGGTGTGACACCTGCTGTAAAAAGACATTATATATTTTTGTATATCCGCAAAACGAAAAGAACCAAAGTGTCTAAATCAGGTACAAGCATCTTGATTATCAGTACACAACATCCGACAAAATATGGGTGGGGTTAGAGAAGTGGGCGTGGCGCTTCTTAAACAATGACATTATAGATTTCTGTACGGAACGGCTAGTGCTATTGTTTCGAAATTAGATATGTACAAGTATATTGGTCATCAATACACAACATTAGACAAAAATGTGGGCGGTATTGAATAAGTGGGCGTAGCATTAAATACCTTTCTAAAGAATGGTTTATATATAACTTTCTGTTCTTATTTCACCATGGTGAAGGGCATTTTTGAATATAGCAATCTTACTTGTGCTTTTCTCAATTCTGTTTGATAATTTTTCTACTGACACCCGTTTTTATAAAGATTAATTAATAATTTATAGATCCCACATTGGGCACACCTCTGAAATATACTAAATGTCGGTGGAGGGTATCAAAGATTCGGCACAGCCGAATATATCTTGTTTTTATTTAAAACTAGCTTAACCCGGTGCGCTTCGCTACACTGCTTTAACCACTTTATCGATTGAGAGATATTTAATATATGCATCCTATGGAAGGTATTTCCCCCCTGCGCCTACCCGCTTTATTTTTATTTTCAAAAGTGAAGTATACCACAAAAGTGACTTCTACAAAGTTTGAACTTTATCACTATAACAGTTTTTAAGATATTCGATATTAAACACTGGCGTCCTATGGGGGTAACACTTCCCCCGCTGCTATTTTATTTCAATTTTGGGGCTCAGAAGATCCTACTACCAAAAGTTCAACAAATTGCTTGCAGCGGCTCTTATTAATATTTCTATCTATGAGGGGTACTGCTCCTCCTCTGGCTACCCCGCCCATTTCTATATTGAAATTTATAGTTTACCATAATAGTAGCTTTAACCACGTTTGAAGACTATCCCTTTAATTGTTCTTCAGTTGAGCGATATTTAATATATGGATCCTATGGGAGGTATTTCCCCTCCTATGCCTACCCGCTTTATTTCTATTTTCAAAAGTGTAGTATATCATAAGAGTGACTTCTGCAAATTTTTAGCATTCTCACTATAACAGTTCTTAAGATATGCGATATTAAACATTGGCGTCTTATGGGGGGTAACACTTCCCCCGCTGCTATTTTATTTTAATTTTGGGGCTCAGAGGATCCTACTATTAAAAGTTCAACAAAATACGTGCAGCGGCTCCTTTTAATATTTCTATATATGAGGGGAACTGCTCCTCCTCTGTCTTTCCCGCCCATTACTATACTGAAATTTAAAGTTTGCCATAATATTAGCTTTAACCACGTGTGATGGCTCTCCCTTTAATAGTTCTTCAGTTGAGCGATATTTAATAAATGCATCCTATGAGAGGTATTTCCCCCCCAGCGCCTACCCGCTTTATTTTTATTTTCAATAGTGTAGTATACCATAAGAGTGACTTCTACAAATTTTAACATTCTCACTATAACAGTTCTTAAGATATGCGATATTAAACATTGGCGTCCTATGGGGAAACCACTTCCCCCGCTGCTACGTTATTTCAATTTTGGGGCTAAGAAGATCCTACTAGCAAAAGTTCAACAAAATGTGTGAAACAACTCTTAAGATATGCGATATTTAATATTGGCATCCAATGGGGGGTACCAATTCCCCTGCTCCTATCGCAAAAATAGGTAGCCAATTTTATTTTTAGGGCTCACGTGATGTTACTGTAAAAATTTCAGGAAAATCGGTTCAGTAGTTTAGGAGTCTATAAGCCAACATGCAAACAAACAAACAAACAAACATACAAACATTTTTCATTTTTATATACATACATATATACATATAGACATATATAGATCATAAATTTAAATTTTTTTTATGAAAATTCTTTTTTAATGAGGCACGCATATTCAAAAATATTCAGAACTAATCTTTTGTCAAAAAATTTACTTTTTACTCAATATTAAACTTTAATAGAAGGTGCTGTACCTTTAATTAGAAAAATTACATTTCTGTTAACTTATTTGTTTTTGCTTATCCATCTTACATGTCTGCAATTTTCCTGAGACTTCTTTATAATTATTAATTTAAGAAAATATGTTTTCAATCCAAAACAAACTTTTTCTTTTATCAGTATCTATTCAATTTGGCAATCAATATTGCAACATTGTTGGAATATATTAATATTGACAGACATAAAATCAAACAGTATTTCGTTATCAAAAATACAACAGACCAAAACTTCACACAAAAGAAGTCTGTCTGCCTTCGCATTCCTTTAGACTATCGATTTTGTGGACAAATATTTATAATGATTCATAAAGACAAACAAAAAACTGTCTAGTCAGTTAAACACTGAAACCGAAACTAACACTAACAAAGGTGTGTCCCGTCTGACAGGTACCTACTTATGAAAAAAAAAGTACCTTGACAAACATTTACTAATATCAAACACGTGAACTTCAGTATTTCATGAATGTTTTAGAACGCATTAAGTAGAGTGTTATAAGGAATAAACAATAGCAGTGCTTCTACATATATTGTTTTGTACTTGTAGTTTGGAATGAAAAACGTCACAAAACAAACGTTCTTATAAAGCATATAACTAAAACTCAGAGTAGATAAACGAAAAAGTTAAAAGAAAAGAAGAGTCAAGTATACAGACTGAAATTTTTCTGTTGGAAAAGTTTTTATTTTTAAATTTAACATGAATTCTTAATTAAAAAAACCCCAAAATATATCTAATACTCCAAAGACAATAAAACAACAATAATTATGCCAAGGAATAAACATTAATACAAAGTGGTTTCTCAGGCAGTAGAAAATGATTTAATTTGCATAAAAATATAAGTACTGTTTTTTTTAAAAAAAGTAGTTTTTTCTTAGTAAACTTTCCTAATAAATTGTAATTTTTCAAGCTTGCTGTTCCTTTACCAACAAAAAGTTTTTTTTTTTGTTAAACTTTTTGTCACCCCGCCACAATAGTGGAGAGGGTTCTGTGCCGATCAGTTTTTGAATTTATGTAACGATATCCACCTATACGACTGGCTGCCCATGTAAAACTTGTGCGCAAAGTTCAGATTGCAATTTTGAAAATAATTTGATGAAATTTGATACATTGGATCTAATTGCCACAAGGACCAAGCCTACACAGAAGAAATTCTCCTAAATTTGTCACCAATTAAAACATTAATCAAAAATAAAATCTGTTTTAATTAAAAATTTTATCAATTGAATTAAACGTTTAATTGATAATATTAATTTGTTTACTAGTGAAAATTTAATTAATTTTTTAATTAATATCACAAATTATTTAATTGAAATCAATTTTTATTTTTTTCTGTGTATTGAAAGTGGTGACAATCGGAACATAATTTCACAAAGCCCCCAGACAAACTTCTTTCCAGTTTGTTCCAGTTATGTTAGTTAAAGATTAAATTTGGCCCAAAGTTATTTTATTGCAATCTCAAACATTTTACTTAATTTTATTAGAATCGGTCCATATTGGATCCCATAAAAATACTACTACTCCCGAAAATAGCATTCTTACAAATGTTGGTTTTAACATTTAGATAAGTTTTGAAAGTAACCCTGCCTTTACACATGCAAGTAATAACTTGCAAGTAGTATATACGTATTATCAACGAAAAAGTCGAAGAAAAAGCCGAAAGTCTTGCAAGTAGCTTGAGTATTTACACAGTCAGTTGTAAGTTCATTTTTCAAATGTTCTCGAAGCGGAAACATCCTATAAAAAAAAAACTTTGTTTTTCGGTTTAACAACATTACCATGTTACAAATATTAACAAGTTATAACAAAATAAATTTAATAATTCCTTCTGTATTTAATTTTTGGTCCATCTTGATGAAAAAGTTATGTTTATTTTATAAAATATCTGACTCCAGTATTGCCGTAGTGGCGATTTCATAATATTACTGAGAAAATGTTTTGATTAACAATTTTTTTTTCAAAATGCTTGAAATTTATGATAAAATTACCATTGAGATGGGTTGTTGTATAGTTGTTCTCTTTTTTACGTGTTATTTTTTATAAATACACAGAAAATCCGCTATAAACATAACTTTTATATTACAAAGTACTAGTAAATTTATACAAAAGTCATCCATGGTAACACTGTTTCTTCATTTGTCATTTTACTTGCAGCAAGTGTCAAAAATTTACTTGTAAGCAAATTCTCTTGCAAGTTGGGCTGCAAGTACGAAAAATTTGATGGTGTTAGTAAAAATGTGTGAGTGTATTGAGTTTTTCGAACTTGCACTTGCAAGTGTAAACCCCAGGTAAAAATAGAGGACACAAAGAAAGAAAGTAAAAAATTTATTTCTCTTCAACATTTTTATATTTTATTTAACAAACATATTTACATTACATGTATATTATAAAGTAAATTAAAAAAAATACCATGTATTAAAGTTTACATTTTGTACTTATAAATAAGTAAAATTTGTTTAGCCGATATCGTCCCAATGTTCGATTTTTCGAACAGTAAATTTTACGCGTTTTTGTAATTTTTAGACAAAGAACTAATATTTTTAAACAATAATATATTGTTAATGGTTAGCTACAATTATAAAAATAAAATTCTTACCCACTTCACTCCTCCCTTGTATAACAAGGGGGAAGAAAAAACATTAATTTTAGCATAATTTTAAAAACGGAAAACTTTGTATAAAATATAAAAACAATAAAAAAGTGAAAAGGAACTACATCCATTGTAAAACGATTAAACTTTCAACAACAGCAAACAAATTGCCGTGTTTTTCAATTATGTTTTTGTTATTTGACTTTAAAAAGCAGTGGTCGATTTTTCGAACACTGGGCACTATTTAGCACTTTTGTTTTTTCTCTGAAAGGCTAACTGAATCATCGCTTATAACCATTTTTCAGGCATTTGAATTAACGGAAATAAATTTATTTTGTTTTTGCTGAACAATAAAAAGCTTATGAACAATCAGCGTTCTGTGAGAAATGTTTTTCGTGCAATTCGAGGAACTTACAGTGCGCATAGTTGGCCTACAACAGCTGTAGCTGAGAGTGCAATCATTGGTCTAAATTTGTTTAAAATTGAGGAAAATCAGAATGTTACCGTCAATGGTAACCTCCACCATATTTTTTTTTTTTTTTGTTAGGACCAGCATTCATGGGATAGCCCCTACTAATGTATTGCATTAGTAGCAACTAGGAAAATAGGTTATGGAATGTAGAGAAGATGTAGTAGTACCTGTGAACATTCGACTTGAACTTATTCATGTTGACAGTGAGAGGGAAGACTTTAGCACGAAGGTTTTTCCACATACGAACAGTCCGGCCAAAAAGCGAATTTTCCCTGTAATGCATTATACGATTTACCGGCCAATCGATCACAAAAGGATGGGCTCTTGAGAAAAAACAAACAAACGGTCTCGGCCAAGCGTATGATTCATGTTCTGAAGCATAGCACCAACATCGGATACTCTTGGTCTATAGTCAAATGATAACGAATGGCAAAGGGGGCTGTCATTTGCAAAAGAGTAGATAGGGTTGGCATTTTGACAAAGGAGGTCATTTAGAAAAATAAGAAATAGAAATAGTGGGAGAAAGAACGGAGCCTTGCGGTACCCCTTAATAAATTTTGAACTCGTTTGACGAAAGCCTATCTAAAACAACTCGTATAGAGCGACCTCTGATAAAACCCAATATAAATCGAGACAAATTATCACCGACACCAAATGCAATAAGTTTTGACAAGAATGCACCATACCAGACTCTGTCAAACACCTTGTAAATATCTTATGCAGTTACCTTACTTTCGTCAAAATGGTTAATGGAACAGCACCAGTATAGCAACTTGAAAATCAAGCGCATGGTCTCGGTGAGATCTGGTTTCAACAAGACAGCGCTACGAGCCATACATTTTGGTGAGCACTTAATTTCATGTTTTTCTACACAGAAAAAATTATTGCCGAATTATTTTCAAACAAACGCTTGTTTGAAAATTTTTTCAATTTCTACAAATTTTTTTACTGATTCAATTAAAATTTTTGTTTGATTTTTATTTAACCAACAAAAATGTTGACAACCATTCAAAAATTTAATACACGCGTTATTGGTTTCAAGTTTTCATAATTTTGTATGAAATATTTAACGCTTTTTAATGTTGTCGTCTTTTTGCATTTTTTTTATTTGATCGTAAGCAACACTTCCTAATGTGAAATATAAGAACTACAACAAAAAACACATACAGTCTATTTTTGGACACTTTAAAAAAGTACAACAGTAAGAAAGATGAAGAGGTTTGAAGTAAAAAAAAAAAAAGCAAAAAAATAGCAGGTAAAAAAACGTTTCACTCTTTTTAAACAACAGAAACAACAACAACATTATAAGAAACAAAATAAATTTTTTGTTGGTTTCAAAGTTGGTTAAAACAAAACAAAATCCCGTATTCAATTTTTTCAAACTGTTTACTTAAATACATCAAATACAAAAATATAATGATGACGAAAAACATATCGAGTCGGTCTGTCGCCGTTTTTGGGTTACGTTTCCTCTTCATTAGCAAAGGAAAGGTGATGACGAAAAACATTGTGTGTATAAAAAAAGACTTCGTTCAAAAATTATTTCAACAAAAAAATGTGTCTCAAAGCCAGCCGGCCGCTCTGCTCTCTCTCTGCCATCATGTTCTAATACATTGCCTGCTTGTGTGCGCATCATTGCTTGTGCAAAAACTTTTTTTTTTGATTTTGAAATTTAGTATATGAATTTCAGTAAACTTTTTGTTTGATTCAGTTAAATTATTTGTTTGAAAAAAATCAGTGTTTTTTTTTCAATAAACGAAATACAAATAAATTGTTTGAATATGCGAATTTTTTTATAGGACCGATTTCAGACAAAAAATTGTGTGATTCTACAAATTTTTTGTTTGAATTGGAAAAATAATTTTTTCTGTGTATGGTAAATTTTCCACCTCGATCTTGCGATATCACACCTTAGACCATTTTCTCTGGGGTTATGTAATGACTGTCTTCAGGAATAAGTCAGTTACGATTGACGCTTTGGAAGCTAACATTACTCGTGTTAATCGCGAGATACCAGTCGCTATGCTGGACTACTATATATGGACCAACTCAAGTCATGGCCAACATTTCCATGATATCATTTTCGTTCAGTTAATGCCATAAATTATTCTTTCAACCGATAATAAAAAATTTCAAGTTCACTTTCAAATTGATGTGTTTTATTTTACACTATAATTTAAACTTCACGATGAATCACCCGATTTATCTTTTAACCATTTTTTTATTGTCAGTGCTCTTCCCGGTTCTGTGCGTGTCGGATAAACGAGGTTCAACTGTATATTTTTAATTTTAATAAATGCCTTGTTCTATTATTCTATAATAAAATAAAATTAATTAGTTTCTGTTTATACAAAATTTAGGTTTTCCATATTTACAATCTATAGGAGCAATAAAATAAAAATGCTTAATAGTGCCCAATGTTCGATTAATCGAACACCATTTTTCTCAAAAACAAAAAAATCTAGAAAAGATTTGAACTTTCAGATTCGTGTTTTCTAGTCCCAAATTATTTATTAACCACCAAGTTTTATAAAGTTACTCGAAAAAAAAAGCGCTGGGACGAAATGGGTTAATAACGAAACTTAAAAATGCATAGCACTAACTTATTAAAAATTTCAAACCGCAAGTTTATGAGAGTTCAGTAGGAGTATGAATAGAACACACACGTCACGACATTTTCCACACGATTTGACAGAAAAATCCGGTGATCGCCGTGAAATAAAATTTATTTTGATTTATAAAAATATAACGAAATATTAATCATGTTTAAAAAAAAAGATGACAAAGGTGACAGATTATGAAAAAAGATGACAGAATAATGACACAAATTTTATAGATGACAGCCAGTTAAAATAGATGATTGTCCTCTAATAAAGAGTACGTATGGTCACCTTAATTAAGATTGCCAACAATAGTTTTTACAATTGCTACTACGTAATGACAAAATGATGTGCTGGCGGGTCCAAACTAAACCATATGTCCCACATAAACCCCCTTCCTAAAATCACCTTAAGGCAAACCAATCTCATATAGATGAAGATATCTCAACAATATTCGGCACAACGAATGTTTACATGAGTCTTAACCACAAAACGTAATTTTGTTCTTTACGGGGCCATGATTGCCCATGGGTCGCAAAAAGGGCACACTTTCGAAAATTTGTTTTCAAAAACTGTGGTGTAAGGTGTCATAAGGTCGGGCCTTATTACGTGTTTTTTTATTTCGAAACGGTACATTTCTTTTAGAAAAAATTTTCTATTTTACAACAAAAATAATTTTTAAGCAAATTTAAATTAAAAAATTAAATTAAATTAAAAAAAAATCGTACCATTGTCATAGAAAAATATGAAAGCATTAAACACAAAAAGTACCTTTTTACAAAACAAACTGTAACTCTCTTCAAACCAAAAGTGTATTCTAGCAAATTTTAATTAAATCAAAAACTTACCTTTTTATTTACAAGCTAAAGCTTTTTAAGCAAAAAGTACTTTTTTAAAAAAGTATCTTTTTAAGAAAACTACTTCAAATAAAATTAATTTTTCATAAAAAAATATCTTTTGTAACAAAATATACCTCCTAACAAAATATCATTTTGCGTTAGCATCTCCATTTTAACAGAAAAAAACCAAGCTGAACAATAAAGTCTTTTTTTCTTATCAAAAAAAAAAGTAAATTTTCAAACAAAAATAAAGATGAGAGGAGGATATAAATTTCGAAACAAAATGTTATATTTTAAATTAACCTTTTCAATAAAAAATACCCTTTTATACAAGTGCAGAGCAAAACATAATTATTCCAACAGAAAGTATCCTTTTGAACAGAATGTTGTTCGCGTACCAAAATAAATTTTGGCAAAAAACAGGACAAGAAGTACCTTTTTTACAAAAAAATACATTCTTAAAGAAAAGTGAATGTTTTAGGAAATGTTAAACGCATTCTGGAAAAATGTCTCTTTTTATAAAAGTACCAATTTATAAAAAAGTACTTTTTTAATTTTTAAAAATATACATTTCTATAAAAAGCTAACCATAATAGAAACAAATTATATATATTTATTTTTACTAAAAAACCCTTTTTTATAAAAAATCCCCTAAAATAGAGCCACTATTTTATCACAAATGAATAAAAAACCCAGACTTAAAGTACCATCTATGATTTACTAAAAAAACCCTTTATCAAAAAAGTACCAATTATCAAAAAAGTACCAATTACCTAAAAAGTACCTCTATTAAAAAAGTACTTTTACCAAAAAGTTACGTTTTATAAAAAACTTATATTATATTAAAAAAGTACTTATCATAAAGAACATACATATTGACATTACACAGAAAAGCCTTCTTCCCAACAGACACGAAGTCAAACCTTTGCTATAAAATGAATTTATCATTTGACATCAAACACAATTCTCAAACGTTTTTCAATTGTTTGATTTAACATTTAAATTCAAATTGATAATGATTTGAAAATAAACATTTGATGTCAAATGTTAAATTTTAATCAAAAATAAACTTGGCAATACTAAAGCGAAAAATAAATGAGATCATTAAAAATGGCGATTAAAGTTACATTTTTTACTTTGTGGTTACGAAAAAAAGGAAAATAAAACGGGAAAGTGGAGAAAATTTGTTGAACGATCGCGGTGCCACAATCCTCAAAATAAAAGGGAGCGAAGTAGTTTGTCTTTCCAAGAATTAGAGGACGGAAAGAACATTATTTAATCTTTTAGCTATGGTACCGAATGTTTATTTCACAGTTTATTTAAATAAATAATAAATTTAAATTAAAAAACAAAAAAAAAAACATTTTTATTTGTATTCCACATTGTATTTTAATCAACATTTGAAAAACATTTGAGAATTACGTTTGAAAGCAAGTTGAAAATAAAGGCATTTTTCAATTTAAAAATAATTTCCCCTTTTTGTTGAGAACGCTATGATTTTCAAATCATTATTAAACGTTTGTCGTTTGAGAAAACGTTTGATTTCAAATCATTTTCAATTTGAAATCAAATCTCCGTGTTTTTTGGGTTACTGTATGTTGCGTTAAGCTAGCAAGTAATGAATTTTGTATATAGTATGGTTCATACTTGTCCCCTTATCCACTGAATATAAATCTAGTTGCCTTCTACACCAAAGTATAAAAAACTAAATGATATTCCCTTGAAAAACAATTTTAATTAATTGCTAGCTAACGTGGCAAAAAGCAGGACTTTCCGTGAAAATGCCCTTTATCTAGGACAAAAAAAAACAACGTTTAGCAAAAATTACTTTTCAATAAAAAGCATATTTTCCCAAAAAATTTTGGTTGTCGAAACTCAATCGTTTTATTTAGAAAATACCCCTTTTATAAAAAAGTACCTTTCTACCAAAAAATTAACTTTTTTACCAAAAAATCTCCATTTTCCTAAAAAAAAATGCCACTTCTCCAACACGAAAATCTTTTAGTCTTGCCTGCATTCATTTCCCATTTTGTGAAATAGACTTTTCTTAAACATCTCTATTCCCTCAACGAAAACAGAATTTAAGTTAAACAAAAAAAAAAAACATCAGCAAATAAACGCAATTGCGTAAATCGTATAAAAAAAACTGTAGATTGTATTTATTACAAGAGTGTTCTTCTGTGCATTCGAAAGAAAACATGAGTTGAATTAAAAAAAAAAATTATTAAATTTAACTAGACGATAAAAACAAAAGAATAGAACAGATGGTAGGTTGGATGAAGTAGGTGCTCAAGCTTTTTACACTTGATGCTATAAAACCACAAAACTCTGAATGAGCATTCAGACTGTTTTTTATTTGTTTACTTGTTACGTTTTTCTATTACTTGAATAAATAAGACAACGATAACCATGACTATGAAGATGATTATGATGATGACAAAAAGTGATGATGATTGAGAGGAACAAAGGAATAATAAAAAATAAACTAGAAGGCAAAGGCAAGAACAGGCAATGAAGTCTGTTATACTAACTGTCGGTTGGTGTTACCAACCAACAAGTTAGGAAAATAATAAATTAAAAAGATTTTGAAATACTTGGTTAGGTCGAATTTAAAATACGAGTTGTTTAACTAAGACCACAGCTAAAATCCATTAGCTTAATCTGATTTAGAATTAAACTGGAAATGATCTGGAACTGAAACTAAACTGAACTGAAGTAGTCCTGAACTCGAACTGAACTAGTACTGTACAGGGACTTTTTCAAACTTTCAAATGCACTAGAACTGAACTAGAACTGAATTAGAACTGAACTAGAAGTAGAGCTGAAATAGAAGTAGAGCTGAAATAGAAGTAGAGCTGAACTAGAATTGAACTAGAACTAAACTAGAACTGAACTTAAACTAACATAGAACTGAACTAGAACTGAACTAGGACTGAACTCAAACTGAAGTAGAACTGACCTAGAACTGGGCTAATCTGAACTAGAACTGAACTAGAACTAAACAAGAACATTATCAATAAATTAATTTTGAATAAAAAAAAGAACTGAATTAGAACTGAGCTAGAACTGAACTAGAACTGAACTAGAATAGAACTAGAACTGAACTAGAACTGAACTTGAACTGAACTAGAACTGAATTTTTTTTTTTTTTTTTTTTTTGTTTGTTTTATTATTTATTTAACTAGAACTAGAACTGTACTAGAACTGAACTAGATCTAAGCTATAACTGAACTAGAACCGAACTAGAAATTAATGACAGCTGAAGTAGAACTGAACTCAAACTGGGCTAGAACTTATTTAGAACTGAAGTAGAACTGGACTAGAACTAAACTAGAACTAAACAAGAACATTATCAATAAATTAATTTTGAATAAAAAAAAGAACTGAACTAGAACTGAGCTAGAACTGAACTAGAACTAAACTAGAATAGAACTAGAACTGAACTAGAACTGAACTTGAACTGAACTAGAACTGAATTTTTTTTTTTTTGTTTGTTTTATTATTTATTTAACTAGAACTAGAACTGTACTAAAACTGAACTAGAACTGAACTAGATCTGAACTATAACTGAACTAGAACCGAACTAGAAATTAATGACAGCTGAAGTAGAACTGAACTCGAACTGGGCTAGAACTTATTTAGAACTGAACTAGAACTGAAGTAGAACTGGACTAGAACTGAACTAGAACATATTTAGAACTGTATTAGAACTGGACTAGAACTGAACTAGAACTGAACTGAACTAGAGCTGAACTAGAACTGGACTATAACTGAGCTATAACTGAACTTGAACTAGCCTAAAACTGAACTGACAACCCGAATTCGAACTTAATTAACTATAACTGCTTTATATAACAATCAATACTTCCAAGTGCTGCAAACAAACTGATAAGATTTTGTACACCTCTTTATGGTTATAGAATAAACACACAAATATACATATCTTCTACTTCTATTCTTTACCCTAAAAACAAACTCTAGAGTCATATAAAAGCAAACAGAAAGACAATTAAGTAGACAGACAAACATTGAAGAAAAGCAAAACTTATGCAAAAAGTAAAGAGGGCAGACTTACGGATATTAAAGCATGTGCTACAAATAGCAAAAGAAACAAATAAAAAAATATACTATCTAACTGACGAGTTATTGAGACAGTTGTTTAGATGGATGCGTATTCTATAGACTGTAAAAATAACAATAAAAGCAACAGCAACAACAACTACAGCTACATATCCAAATACATTAACAAAAAGCTTTAACTGCTTTAGCTTTAACACCAAGTACCATTCTAGCTCCGACTAACCAACAGCTGCCACATATATTTAACATGCTACATTTATATTTTATTTTTAAATGCTTGTAGTGTTTATTTGAGAGCAATGAAGAATAGTATTTTATTTAAAATAGTATGACAGGTTCAATGAACTAATAACAAAAACTACGACAGACACAAGCAAATGATATAAAGCTTTTTAGCATCTTTTAGTTAAGAATGTGATGATGATGACGACGATATTCCTTTTTTTTTTTTGTGGTAAAGCAGAATAGTTACAACAAGTGCGAATAGTATTCACAACATAAGATGAATGTGAATTAAAAGAATGGGTAAAGCAAAAATTAGTAGAGGACATAAAAATAGCACGCGAATGAAAACCGCGTTCTTTTCATTACATTGAATTATTAAAAACTCTTATTCTAAAGAAGTTTTTAATTTCAGCATAATCATTGTTTACGAAAGCTTTCTACAGCATGAGGATCTTACCCACGTTGCCAACACTTCATGATCAAAACAACTAAATTAAACGTGAACAAAAACAAGTTAGAGTGCTATATTCCGCTGTGCCGAATCTTTGATACCCTCCACCGACAGTTCGAATGTTTAAGGAGCAATATCTGTATGATGTTATTATTATCTTAACTGTGACGATTTGTTATTAATTATGGTTTTAGGCGACTGTTTTCCGGTAGTAGGGTTTATATGGGGCCTAGGGTAAATTATGGACCGATCATCACGAAATTTCACAGCGTCATTTCTAGTCCTTTAAAACTGTGACGTACCAATTTCTGTTATGATGGCAGTATTAATTATGGTTTTAGGTGTACTAATTTTTTTTTCCGGGAGTAGGGTTTCTATGGGGCCTAGGGTAAATTATGTACCGATCTTCACGAAATTTTGCAGTATCATTTATAGACCTATAAAACTGTAACGAGCCAAAATGTGTCATGGTTGCATTATTTTTTACGGTTTTAGGCGTACTTAACTGTTTTCCGGTAGTAGGGTTTATATGGGGCCTAAGGTAAATTAGGGACCGATCGTCACGAAATTTCACAGTGTTATTTCTAGTCCTAAAAAACTGTGACGTACCTAATTTTGTTACGCCAGCATTATTATTTACGGTTTTAGGCGTACTAAACTGTTTTCCGGGAGTAGTGTTTATATGGGGCTTAGGGTAAATTATAGACGGATCTTCACGAAATTTAACAGCGTGATTTCCAGTCAAATATAACAAATTTTTGCAAAATCTTATCTCATTCCGTGCCTTGTTCCAGCATTTATGTTATTTTTTGTAACAAAATTATCAATTTTTTAGGTGGTGGTTCCACATTTTGATTCATAGCTCTGGTCCTACTGGACCGATTTTGCTGGATTTCAATCCCAAACTCTTTACGATAACTACAAGGAATATGGCACGAAGTTTGTTCATTTCTTTTGAGTTGTTCGAAAGTGAGCGTGTTTTCAACAGACGGACAGACAGACGGACATGGCTAAATAAACTTAGAATTACTCAAGGGCCCAGAATATATATACTTTATGGAGTCTGAGATGAATAACAAAAAAGTTTCACACGGAATGACAAACTTAATATACCCTCTTCACAACTAATTGTGGTGGAGGGTATAAAAAATGGCTAAGCAAGATTTTATTACCAAATCAATAAAAAGTATAAGATTTTTATAATAAAATTTAAGACAAATAAAAACTTCTCAGAAATTATACCCAATAAAAAATGGAGCTTACTGGTAAGCAGTTTTGTAAGGGAGAGAAGCTCTATACCCTCTTATAAACCTGCTTACAAGAGGCATGATTTTTATAGAGTGCGCCGGTAGGCTAGCTGGTAGTGAGCTAGTCTAACAGCACCGGGGTTGTGGGTTCGATTCCCACCAGAGACTCTGGTTTATTTCCTGCAGACAAGCGAAAAGCTTCGCGGGATTAGCTTAGGATATTTAAAAAAAAAAATAAATAAAAAAATTTATATAAAAAAAAAAAAAATATGGCGAATTCCCACTTGGAAGCACTACTTTGTTCCTCTCTGCTAAAAAACAATTTTTTGACTGATTGAGTTATAAAAAAAATCTAATTTCTAAGTTCGGTAGTATTTCGGAAATGATCGTAAACACATTTTAAAATCATTGCAATACAACCTGATTCCATGTAAGGGAATAACAGAAGCACTTCGAACAGTGTTCGTGAATTTTTTCTTTAAAATAATGAATTTAATTTTTCACTTACAACCTGCTTACTAATAAGAGATAATGCTTAGTTATTCAAGCATTTTTATTAGCTTAAACTTAAAATTCACTTCAATGGTATTCGGTTCTCTGCTGCTTCTTAGTACTGTGTAATCGCCAGCGCATATTTCAGCACTCATGTAGTTTTCGTGCTTCCAGAAACCTTAAAATTTTTTACTGGGATATTTCGAAAGGATCAGCTATTTCATTTCACCAGAAGGCGCAAAAGTTGTTCACCCGCTGTTCTCTGCCGGTACTTTTTTTAATTAAAGACAAACTTTTGTTTTGCTTTTGGATTATAATTTTTTTTGCGCAAGTGGAATTGATAACCATATGGTCCGTATTTATTGCATTTGACATTACTCTTGCCTGAATTTTCACCAAAAGGTTGCCACACTCCTGACGGATATTCTCTTTGAGAACTTCAAGATTCTGGGGCTTGTTGACATAGACTTGTGACTTCAAGAAACCACAAAAAACGAGTTCTGGAACAGTAAAATCGGACGATCTTGCCGGGCAGTGCAAGTCACCAAACGAGAGAGGGGGCGACCAGGAAATGCAGACCTCTGAATTTCATTAGTAGGTCGTGCGGTATGCGCCCAATTCGTCCAGTTGTTGTAGGAAAAAGTTATTGAGCGCGGTCCTGTATCGCTAGTCTTTTAAAGTAGTCGTTTGACCTGCGGCGTTTTCGAAAAAAAAGTCCGAATTACGCCGCCATCGTAAAAATTTCATTATATAGTTAATTTGAATAGGAGTTATGCTTCTTACTGTGTAAACCGCGGACTAAGAGTGTCCCAGAAGTTAGAGGTCGGCTTATTCGCGTATCCACATAGATAAAAATTTAAGCATCTTCCGAGGGAGTGATGCCTTATGTGTCATCTTCTTAATCCTATCTTATTCAAACAGTAAAATAATGGCTTTTAAATGGTTTAACAATATAAGCAACGGCTACATTGACTACACAGTTTTCGGCTAACATTTAAATAGAACTCGAATGTACAGAAATCTGTGCAACCTGAAGAACGTTTAAACAAAAAACTACCCATGCTATTTCTATAGCCTTTACTTTTTAATTCCACACTCTAAAATAACAACATCGAGAGTAAAAATAATGTTTGTGAATGTATGTAAAAGTTTGTACTAGCACAGTGCATATACCACAGTACACACATAAGAATGAACACCATATATTAAAGTACAATTTATCAGTGTAATAGTGAATAGCAGAGTATGCCATTTTGGTAAATCCATACAAAACAAACTAAGAGCCAAAGTTCCAGTAGAAAAAAAAACAACAAGAGCAGAAAGGAACTCCAAATGGCAACATTAAATCTAATCTAAACGACTGGAGGGGCTATAATCAAAGTTAGGCAAAACTAAAACATCTTGTGCAACTGAATTGAAACAGGAGAACCCGAAATAGAATAGCAACAAACACCTGCACTAAAATCCAAGACGCAACTAGAATACCAACGCAAAAAAAGCGAGAAATTGAAATTTAACCTAAACTGGAAATGTAGCCAAATCTACTTAAGCCTAGACTCAATCTGGACAAGAATATAGACAAGAACCTTAACGAAAATCCTAACAAAATATACAAGAGAAACTTAATTAGTACCTGAACTCAAAGCCTAACAAAAGTCTAACTTATAAATGTAAAACCTTAAGCTGAACTAGAGTTTATTGGAATCTGAACTAGAATCTAAACTTTGGCTAGAAATTTATACTAAAATAGAATATAAACTATCGTGTGATTTTTTAAGAGCTATAGGAAAGTTAAAAAAAAATACATAAAATTCAGAAAAATGCATGAAAACTTTTTTAGAATCGATAGTACGGTCCATATAATTTAATGATTGAAGATAATTTCATGCAAATGTTGACCGTGACTGCGCTTCAAATGGTCCATCCGCTTAGTCCAATTTTGGCATACTCTTTCCAACATTTCGGCCGGTATCTCATGAATAAATGCTTCAATGTTGTCTTCCAATGCGTCAATTGAAGCGCGCATGTGTGTATAGACATGAGCTTTAACATAGCCCCACAAAAAATAGTCTAAAGACGTTAAATCGCACGATCTAGGCGGCCAATTGGCCGGTCCCGAACGTGAAATAAAATGTTCACCAAACTCGGCTCTCAATAAGTCCATTGTTAAGCGTGCTGTGTGGCATGTGGCACCGTCTTGTTGAAACCACATGTCATGCAAGTCAAGCTCTTGCATTTTGGGCAAAAAAAAGTTGGATATCATCTCACGGTAGCGCTCACCATTCACAGTTACGTTACGATTCGCACCATCTTTGAAGAAGTACGGTCCAATGATGCCACCAGCCCATAAACCGCACCAAACTGTGACTTTTTCTGGATGCATTGGTAGCTCTTGCAATGCTTCTGGCTGATCTTCACTCCAAAATCGACCATTCTGCTTATCAATGTACCCATTGAGCCAAAAATTAGCTTCGTCGCTGAACGAACACAAGAAGCGCGCGATGAACTTTCTTAACAGAGCACGCATTTTGATAATAAAATACAATAATTTGCAAGCGTTGTTCGTTTGTAAGGCGATTCATGCTTAAATTATAAACCAAACTGAAGATGTTTGACAGTGAAACAAAACACGAAACGTGCGTCAGCTGTTTAAACCAGTATTGCTAAAAAAATACTAGTAAAAAAATTACCCGATAGATTCAAAGCCATAACCTGAACAACAAACAAAACTAGTGTAAGAACCTGAACTAGAACTAAAACAAAACTTAGAGTCTAAACCAGAACCCAGATCAGTTTAACTACAACCTAAAAAAAAACCTAAACTGCAAAGAAAGCTACAACCTTTACAAGAATGTGATTAATTAACTAGAGTCAATACTTAACCAGAACCTGGGGCCAAGCTTAAAATTAGAACTTAAATCAACTTTGCTGAAATAAATTAAATAAGTCGAGGTTTAGGAAGACATTGACCCATACTCATAGTCAAAATAATGTATACTTTAAACTAAAACCGGCTTGTTCCAAAGTACGAAAAAGTCGACTTTATGTTTGACTGTGATTATGCGCCTTAAGGTTAAATTTCCTTTTGAAGCTGTTTAAGTAATATCAGAAACACTGAACAGTTTCCTTTAATCCCAGTTTTTAACACATCCCACACACATTTTGTTCCTCTAAATTTAAGCAACATTAATCTGTGGTATGCTGTTTTTAAATTGCATAAGGAAAATAAACTCAAGCTGATGTATACAAGGAATATACAAAAAAGAAAAATAAGTATAAAAAAAATGTTAAAGGAAAAAAAAAAGATCAACCAAAACATTCATCCATCCATCCATCTAGTCAACCATCCATCGTCTAAACATACGTTTGCTGTTGTGTATAGTGCATCATTATGTCTTGACTATTATATATTTGTATATGAAATACAACTTGAATGAATACAACGTACATATATATTTAACATTCTTCATATTCGTACTTCTGAAAAGTACTTCCCCTTTTTTTTATTTGTTGCAAAAAGCTGCAATTACGAGTGTGTTCTTGGTATGAAGAGTTTGTTTGTTGCACACACAATACAATTAAGTAATGTTGCTGTTATTATCTTCTTCTTATTTAATTACGTTTATAAGTATCCACATACAATCACAATCATCAGGAGAAGGTCTTGTTTGAACAATAATTAAGCTAGCGAGCGGAGCAAACTCTCAACCTAAGCTTAACCAGAAACTCGGTTATGATCTAACCTTCACTAGAATCTGAACTACATATAACGTGAATTGGAATCTCAACAAGAACCTCATTTAGATACTCAAACTGAACGTCAACTAGAACCTGGGTTTTAGGTTTAACTGAACTATAAACTAATCTCAAACCTAAAATAGAACTGCAATTCAACAATTAACAGCTGGCTTGAAACTCAAAGAACCCTTTCAGACTCGGCAAGTTAGTTGCGCAAGTTACTTGCCGATTACAACAAAGTCTGTACTCACCATTTGTCCCCTTAACCCGACTTTACCGCTGACATCTACAAAGGAAGAGTTGCGCAAGTAACTTGCCGAGTCTGAAAGGGGTCAAATAGGGTTTTAATTACACAGTGCAACAAAATTCGGTTCATCGCCGCCAGCCTCAACCCTTGCAACGCGAAATGAAAGTAGGCTACTAGAAGAGCAAATCTGCCAAAGCGTTTCGAAAAGTTAGCTCGGGTTCCCGAAATATGAGGCCCTAAATTTTATGAAAAGGCGTTCGGTATAATTAAAAAAAAAAAATTCACTAAATGTACTTCTGAGCTAAAAAATATCTTAGAATTTATTAACCCTCTAACTCTCATTTTAAGGGGTCATTTTTGACTTTTCCCTACCTTTACTCAAAAGTATACTTAAGCGGCACCTTTAAGGGTCTACGAATGCATCAACTTTCACTAGGGGTCTTCCAAGACTTAAAGTTTGTGTGATGTATCTAAAACTGATTTTTGAAATTTCGGGCATTGACATTTTTGAATTTCTTAAAAAGGCGTTTGGTACAAGTCAAAAAATATTCTAAATGTTCTTCTGAGCTAAAAGACTATTTCAGACGTATGTAGTAGAATTGTATAGCATTATTTTCTTCATGAATCATTTGAACGCCAATTCACGTTCAAAGAACAAAAAGGAAGAATCTTGTCAATAAGACATGAGCCGTATGAACTCAGACTAACACTAATTTTAAGGGGTCATTTTTAAACTTCCACACAAATATATTCTAAAACGGCACTTTAGAGGGTTAAAATGATCTACGGATATTTTCTACATCAAATTTCACTAGGGGTCTTCTAAGACCAAAAAATCGTGCAATGTATGTTAAACGGATTTTCGAAATTACGGGCCTTGAAATTTTTGAATTTTTCGAAATACGATACACATTGCACGATTTTTTGTTCTTAGAAGACCCCTAGTGAAATTTGATTCAGAAAATACGGCCTGAACTAGAACCTAGACTAGAACTAAAAAAAGAATCTGTATTCAAATCACAACTAAAACCTCATTTAGATACTCAAATAGAACGTCAACGAGAACCTTAATAAGAACCTGAACAAGAATTAAAGTATAACTATAATCTGACTTAGACCTGAACTAGAACATCAATTAAAACCTGAGCTGACAGCTGAACTAGAATCTGAAAAAGCATTTAAATGGTCAGTCGATCTTAAACATAAACTTCAAACTGAACTAAAGCACTTTATTGAAACAGAACTAGAAACTATAAATCGAGCATGAATAACAACCTGAACCACAACATAAATTCACAATACTAACTGAGCTACATAAATAATTCATTTTTAAAAAAACGCTTGCCGCTTTTGTTTAGGTTGTTCAGTAAGGTATAAAACCAGGGGCCAAATTTTGGCATTCTCTATCGAACAAAATTTCAATACGACTGAAATGGGTATTTTGATAAATATCGAAACTATAGAAATTATACTACTTATATGCTCAACTATAACCTGAACTAGAGCCTAGACTAGAACTAGAACTAAAACTAGAACAAAATTTAAAATCACAACTGCAACCCCTTCAGGAGGCTACACGATACCCTGAACATGAACTTTTCAAAAATTTAGCTAAGCAGTTAACTAAAGTCCGGGCTATGTGCAACCTAAACTAAAATACAAAACTAAACTAAAATACAAAATTTTAATAGAAGCAGTAGAACCCGAACTATAATCTAAACTTAAGCTTGATTAAGAGCCTAATAAAAAATCTGAGCATGAACCCGAAATAAAACCGGAGCAAAAATAAAAACTAAAATATGTACTTAAACACAGTCTGATGCTATGTTCACACAAGCTGTTTTTAAACGCGTTTAAGCATCTTGAACGTGATTAAGCTCTAATCACATCAAAATCGAGATGATTATCCATACATTTAAGTGATTTGTTAATGACTTCAAATTGACATAATTAAAAATAAATCATTTCATTAATCACACTGAATCCTCTGAATATACCTAAAACTGAGCATGATGTCCCTCTCAAGTGTACTATCAACCACGATTTCTTCTATAACGGTAGGCTATGTTCACACCTATTAAATAATTGACGTCCTACACGTAACCACTAGTTTTCTTAAAGAATGGTTTGCTTTTGCAAAACGTTTGGCTACAGCAAAGATTATTTAACAGTTTCTTAATTACATTATACAATTATGATCTTAGGAATAAAGTTAAGTAAATAGATAGAAATTATTTAAAATAAAGCTTAAGTGTGATCAGGTCACAATTTTTTTAGATTTTATCGTCAAATATTTGTCAGGTCTGAACATACGTTAAGTCATAAATATGTATTTTGTTGGTTCCTTGCCTTCGTGAATTGTTTTGTTTATATTCAAATTAACTTTTTATTAAAAAAACTTATTTTAATTTGGTATTTTTATGTATTCGAAACCGGTTTTTTAAAATAGCAGCTATTCGGAATATTCGAAAACCGGATTTGAAAAAAGTGAAATAACCGATCTCCCTAAACTTCATTGCTCCCAACACTGGAATCTGAATAAGAACTTGAAATATTTTCGAAACTAGAACTATTTGCAAACATATAATTAACTTGTTTATATATGTATATGGGCATTTCCGTCGAAAGGTCCACCGTGACCGAAAATTTAAAAGTTATTAAAAGCTGATTATTTTACGATATTGTTATAGAGAAATATTTAGATTTTACTTATTTTATAAATATACTCATACATTTGTTCACTTAGATGAACAATCAGACTGCAAAATTGTGCAAACGTAATTTCGTATATGTGAGAATGTTTTATTCTATGTTTTCTTTTATATTTATCTTTCCTAAAAGAGGTGATATTTGATAAAAATTATTCCAAAAAAATTTTCTTACATGGTCTGTAATCTAAGGAAGAGTTCAAAGAGAAGTATGTTATTCGGATTAACGGTAAATTTTTATTTTATTTTGATCATTATTCAGTTAAATTATTACGGATTAAATTTCACGTTCGAAATGTCACGTATCGACTCAGATTTTGGCTTAAAAGAAAAGAAAATACAGAAGATTTTGGAATCAAACCAAAGACATTTTAATGTGACATTGCTACATAAAATTCTGAAAGTAGTTTGACTAAAAAATTGTGCCAGGTTTCGCTGAATTACGCCTTTTTATACATGGCCACAAAAACTACTACTGTTTTTTTTTTTACGTTCGAACTATATCTTTTGCCATTATATTTGAACTAGAATCGCGCCCTCCATAAACTTTAGCATGGATAACAGTGCTTTCTAAGTGCTATAATTTAATTTTTTGCTTAAAATGTTATTGCATTTTTAATGCGTACGACTGTCACGTTCAACACTTTGGAATTACCCATATATTATATACTTAGATAAATTCCTATCTAAACACTATGGTTATACATATAAACTAAAAAATATCATTTTAAGAATTTTTGAATTATAGCAAAAGTGTAAAATTGTTTGATTCGTTCCTTCTCCAACTAATGGTTATTATTTTTCTTGTTTCTCTTAATTTGACTTCATCGTGTTTTTTTCCTTATTTTCCTCATCTAGTTTCTATTTTAAATTACTCTGTCGGGAGAAGTTTACCCTCGAAAAATAAGTTTGTGTGTATGTTTGTCTATGTAATGATTTGTATGTGATATGGATTTTTAAAATAAGAAAAAAAAGCTAATCGTATCCAGACTCAGTCCAAGTTGGATGTTTAGAATAAATGAAGTTTCTTTAGTTTTATTATGCAACATTTTTATTTTGTAGCTGCAATAGCAAGAGGAAGAGTGTGTGCTAATGAAAGTGTGGCACTTAATCTACAAACATTTGGTGTATTTAGAAGTAAGCAATTGTCTTGAGAATTTAAAATTCTTAATTAAATTAAATAAAAAATTATAAGAATGCATTTTTTTGTTTGAATTGCGAAGGCCTGCAAATTTTTAACCAATGGACCTGAGACATTTACTTACATTTAGTCGAAACGTTATTCGAATATGGAGAAAAAAAGGGTTTTTTGACTTTAAGCGAAAATATCACTAACGCCTGCTGTGATGGAGATATTCTGAGAACATGTGAACAAGAACGTGAACTAGAACCTTTATTAAAATTTAACTAAAATTAAAACTTGAAGTTGAAGTAAAACCTGAACTAGATTTTAAACTTGACATAAACTAAATTCTAAACGAAAATCGTAATAAAAACCCTGAACTTAAACTGACTGCACTAGCACTAAAGTAGAACTGAACTAGAACTAGGGATGCCAATCCCGAATACCGAAATCCCGAAATTATTCTAAAAATTTAAGTGCCGAATTCCATTTTGGGTTAAGTAAAAATGTGATATTTTTTTTATCAAATATTTAAATAAACCTGACTCACCCAGTTAAAAATAACTTGAAAAATTTAACACTAAATCATGCCGGCAATGAATTTAATTTTTAACTGGTTACAAAAAGAAGTCACGAGTGAATAAATATTACATGCAATGCATTTTGTACCACAGAAAACAAAATCAGAAGATTAAGTTTTTTCTAAGTGAATGATAAAAGAACTGCGCTCTCAAAATGCAAGTTGTGCAAAAAGGTGTTAAAAACTTGAGGGGGTTCTATCAAAGGACTTTTGAGACGGGAGAGTGCCCCGGTAAGCTAGCTAGTAGTGAGCTAGTCTATCAACCCCGGGGTTGCGGGTTCGATTCCCGCCAGAGACTCTGGTTCCTTTCCTGCAGACAAGCGTAAAGCTTCGCGGGGATTAGCATAGGGAATTAAAAAAAAAAAAAACATATTTATTTAAATTAATTTTATTAGATTAATACTTACATATATATTTGAGATAAAATAAATTAAACCTTGTCATAAAGCATATGCATATGTAGCTATTGATTAACGATACCACCCACAAGTGTTGCATGCGAACATTGGTTTCGTCGGCAGCATATGTTTGCAATAAAATAAGGTATCGATTATCAAACGCCATTAATTTGTTTTAGAAGCTTTTTAAATTATAAGTTTTACTACATAATAATTCCATATTACTTTAAAAGAATACATTAAAATGTTTTATTTTGTAATGAATTTAATTTTCTTCATAAATTATATTGTTTTAATTCTTATACATATAAGTATATTAAATTATAATGATGTGAATTTTAAAAATTGGCTTTTATATATGAAATTCCGAAAAATACCGGTCCGTCCAGGGATCCCGTTTTCTTGAATTAAAAATTCCGAGTCCAGGGTTTCAAAAAACCTGGTCCCGTTTGGCATCTCTAACTAGAATTGAACTAGAATTGAACTAGAATTGAACTAGAATTGAACTAGAACTGAACTAGAACTGAACTAGAACTAAAGTGGAACTCAACTAGAACTGAACTAGAACTGAATTAAAACTGAGCTTGAACTGAACTAGAACTGAAGTAGAACTGAACTAGAACTGAACTAGAATTGAACTAGAACTGAACTAGAACTGAACTAGAACTGAACTAGAACTGAACTAGAACTGAACAAGAACTGAACTAGAACTGAACTAGAACTGAACTGAACTAGAACTGAACTAGAACTGAATTAGAACTGAACTGAACTAGAACTGAACTTGAACTTAACTAGAACTGAACTAGAGCGTTACTAAAACTCAATTAAGACGAAACAAGAATTAGCCGGTTTTTTATTTCATTTATGTTTTTAATGTTTGAGAGATTTTTCAAAACTTAAAAACTACAATTGAAAACATTAAAATCGTCTTATACACATATTAGTGCTGGGAAACTATCGATAGTACTATCGATACTATCGATCAGTGTTGCCAATTTAGCCATTTAGCTGCTAGATTTAGCCATTTTTTACCCTGTTTAGCCATTAAAAAATTAATTTAGCCATTAGCCATTTTTCAACTTGTTTAGCCATAAAATTGTTTTGCCGCTTTTCTTTTAAAAGAGTAATTTTTATTTTACTATGAAAATTTGTAAAAGTAAAATAAACATTTTGAACAATTAAAACGGCTTAAATTTATATCATAAATTTTACATATGTTGAAAATCGCTATAAACTATGACGCTGAAACATCTTTCAAAATAAAGAAACCGTATTCCACTATTAAATTTATAAAATGGATCAACACAAATATCACTGTTTTTTTCTGGTTGCAAGTATTTCAATAAAGGAATGAAGGCGGTAACAATTGTTTTAGAAATTTCAGAATAGACTATAAAGTTGGTCTCACTTCCATGGTGTAATGCTGAAGTAGAGAGGGGGATTAGCCAAGTAAACATCGTTAAAAGTAATTTGAGAAATAGGTTACATTAAGCAACCGTTAATTCGATTTTATCAATTAGGTAAATATTTTTACTATAACAATACAATATTTATACCACCACCACAATAGTGGAGATGGTACTATGCGTTTGTGCTGATGTCTGTAACACCTTAAAATATTGGCCCTTAACCCATTTTTACGTATACCGATTGACTTGGAATCACTTTCTGAAACGAATTAACAATGTTTGTCCGGCTGGCTGGCTGTCCATGTAAACCTTGTGCGCAAAGTACAGGTCGCAGTTTAGAGATTTTTTGATAAAATTTGGTACAAAGGTTCTAATGTGGTGTATGGTGTCATAAAGTCGGGTTTAACCGACTATTCTTTCTAACTTGTTTTTTATTGTAGATGTGGACTCAAAAGGTTGCGTAAATGTCGTGATAATGATTTACCTTCAAATTATTTAAATTTATGATTATTTTAAACTAATGAGTGAGTGATTCCTATGAGATGAACAATAACGACATCGAATTTTTCGATGATTTAATTCTTTCATATTAATTTATTCTAATATTAATTTACGTTTATTCTTATTTAACAAATTTCATCGTTAACAACTTTAAATGAATTATTTCCGTTTTGTTATTGAATTTTAATGTAATTTTATTTAAAAAAGCTTTTAGCCATTTTTTAGCCCATTTTTAGCCCATTTTTAGCCATTTTTTAGCCATTTCTTTCCGCAAATTTAGCAATTTTTGGTCACCAAGTTTTGGCAACACTGCTATCGATAGTCTTAAAATATCGAAAATATCGATAGCAATAATATCGATATTATTGTTCAAAATACATTTTAAAAAAAAAACATATTAAAGCAGCCATAAGCAAAGTTTATCGGCGCAAGTTTACTTGCTAATAATTCGCGCTGAACAACAGTTATGTTATTGTTATAGCTGATAGGAAGCTAGTGTTTCAGTGCCGGGGTTGCGTGTTCAATTCCCGCCAAAGAATCTGGTATCCTGAAGACGAGCGTAGAGTTTCGTGGGGTTAGTTAAGTGGAAAAAACAAGAAGAATAGCAGTTGGTATTGATTGCTCAACTGTGCTTCTTTGAACTGCTAATTAGGGACCCTTTTGTCAAAATTTCTATGTGTTTACATAGGGACTGAATTGTCAAATGTTTTTGTAACGTTGTAAAAGAAAAATGCAAATGTAATTGCGAGCATAAAGCTATACAATGGAGAATCAAAACCAATTTAGAACATTATCTAAAATTGCAATAAAATATATTATGGGCCCTGGCTACCTTGGTTCCTTCAGAAAGGTGCTTTTCAACGGCCGGTGAAAAATTAAATATGTAATAGGAGAAACTGCCTTAAACTCAACAGTTGCTTGTTTTTTATAAAAATAAATTTTCTACTCAAGTACAAGCATTCAATCGATACTGAAATCTGAACTATCGATAGTAGAGAATATTGACAGTATCCCAGCACTACCACATTACATACGTATGTATAATAAATATTTTATATATGAATACAGTATTTATCGGATATAAGAAATTAAAAAAATCCACCATAAAAGTTTCTTATAAGCGTTTCTTTCTTACATACAATTATTTTATATAAGAAACTTATTTCTTATATAAGTAGCTATGACCATAAGACTTTCATATTTTGGTTTTCTGTCTCTTTTGTTAACATATCTAACTTTTAAATAATTATTTTCTATGTCTTTTGACTTTTTCACTATTTTAGAAAACGTTGAAAGTCCAATATTATATTTTTTTCAAATTCCCCTCTTTTTATACCGTTTTGTATTTCTTTAAAAATTTTAACTTTTGTTTTATTGGCAAAAAACACAAAGCTTCTCATGAGTACCAGCTCGCTCATCTAAAACTGAAAGTAAAAAAAACTTTGTTCTTGTTGTAAAACTGTCAGAAAACAGCGTTGTCCATGCAAACTACATAAATTCTGTTTTGACGTTGGAAGTTTCTTATATAAATTCTTTTTCTATACATTTTGTGGTTTTGGTGTTTAAGAAAAATGTTCTTTAAACTGTTTTTTTCTTATAAGCGTTTTTCTTATATGAAACCTTTTTTGTTAGAAAAATCCCTAAAAAGACATGGTGTTTTTGAAAATGTTTCTTAAAAGCGTTTTGTTCTTAAATGAGATGTTCTTATATGCGATAAATACTGTATATGCAAATATTTAAACATGTTATATCTTATTATTTGGCTTTCGTAATTTAATGTACATAATTTTTTTTTTTAGAAAGAATTTTGTTTTATATTTTAACAAGACAAAAACCTTCAGCACATTTATCTTTTAAACTATTTTTCTTTCTTCCGCTTTTAAAATAAAATGTAACGGTTTATTTTATTTATGCATCTAATACAACTTTTTGTTCACAGATACAAAACACCGTGCTATTAAATAAATAAAAGTAAACCATATTTTACCTAACAAAAAAAAAATATTTACAATAACAAAACTCATTTTAACGAAAGTCAAACAAGTGTTGAGAAAAAGTTTAAACCAAAACGTTATACCACTTTTATTAAATAATTTATTTTTTGGGTGGTGGTTTTTTCACAAAACCGTGATAGATCAAAAAATGTATGTATTATAAATTTTTGTTACTACTAAACTAATTATAGTCTAAGCAAACATAATAACAAACTTAGAATAACCGCAATTACAAAACGTTAAGGTCAAGTCTCAAATCAAAAAAAGTCAGTTAAAATATTTTGAAGCCAACAACAGCAAACAGATCTAAATGTCGATCGAAATAACACAGCTGATAAGAAATGCTATTAAGTAAACAAAAACTACTCTTTTTTTTAATAGAAAAGTTGGTTTACATATCTGTGGCATTTTGACAAAACATCTTAAGTGAAATTTAACAAGTAAGAGTGCTATATTCGGCTGTGCCGAATCTTTGATACCCTCCACCGACAGTTCGAATGTTTAAGGAGTAATAAACTGTGACGATTTGTTATTAATTATGGTTTTAGGTGTACTAAACTGTTTTCCGGGAGTAGGGTTTCTATGGGGTCAAGGGCAAATTATGTACCGATCTTCACGAAATTCCACAGTATCATTGATAGTCATATAAAACTGTGACGAGCCAAAATTTGTAATGATTGCATTATTTTTTACGGTTTTAGACGTACTAAACTGTTTTCCGGTAGTAGGGTTTATATGGGGCCTAAGGTAAATTATGAACCGATCGTCACGAAATTTCACAGTGTCATTTCTAGTCCTAAAAAACTGTGTTACGCTAGCGTTATTTTTTACGGTTTTAGGCGTCCTAAACTGTTTTCCGGGAGTAGTGTTTATATGGGGATTAGGGTAAATTATGGACGGATCTTCACGAAATTTAACAGCGTGATTTCCAGTCAAATAAAACAAATTTTTGCAAAATCTTATTTTATTCCGTGCCTTGTTCCAGCAATTATGTTATTTTTTGTAACAAAATTATAAATTTTAATTTCAAAAGATTTTGTTATTCGTGCTTAATTCCCAGTTTTTATTATTGATAAAAACACTTGAAATTTATTGTTGATGGGATAAGCTATTCCTATGCATTTCACTGGTTGCTTAGGCCAGATCATCAGGAAACTTCATTCATAAAGGTTTTAGACAAACTAAAGATATTAAACCAAATAAAACTGTTAAACGTATAAGAATTATAGCAACAGTTCTACTTGTAACAATATCAAAGTTTAAACAAAACACATCAACAATAAACAACAGTGGGTTCATCTCATCTTACATTTCCCTACTACAATTAGTTGAAATTCTCTCAACATTAATTGTAGTTGTAAGTAGGTTAAGAAAAACAAAATGAAAAAAACAACAACTTACAAAAGATGTTGTCAATTAAGTGTTTTTTAGGCCGTGCACTGCCTGTTTATTATCAAAAAGTAATTTCAATTTTTGGGAATACAAAATTTTAATTTCAAAAGATTTTGTTATTCGTGCTTAATTCCCAGTTTTTATGGAAATGTAAGATGAGATGAACCCACTGTTGTTTATTGTTGATGTGTTTTGTTTAAACTTTGATATTGTTACAAGTAGAACTGTTGCTATAATTCTTATACGTTTAACAGTTTTATTTGGTTTAATATCTTTAGTTTGTCTAAAACCTTTATGGATGAAGTTTCCTGATGATCTGGCCTAAGCAACCAGTGAAATGCATAGGAATAGCTTATCCCATCAACAATAAATTTCAAGTGTTTTTATCAATAATAAAAACTGGGAATTAAGCACGAATAACAAAATCTTTTGAAATTAAAATTTTGTATTCCCAAAAATTGAAATTACTTTTTGATAATAAACAGGCAGTGCACGGCCTAAAAAACACTTAATTGACAACATCTTTTGTAAGTTGTTGTTTTTTTCATTTTGTTTTTCTTAACCTACTTACAACTACAATTAATGTTGAGAGAATTTCAACTAATTGTAGTAGGGAAATGTAAGATGAGATGAACCCACTGTTGTTTATTGTTGATGTGTTTTGTTTAAACTTTGATATTGTTACAAGTAGAACTGTTGCTATAATTCTTATACGTTTAACAGTTTTATTTGGTTTAATATCTTTAGTTTGTCTAAAACCTTTATGGATGAAGTTTCCTGATGATCTGGCCTAAGCAACCAGTGAAATGCATAGGAATAGCTTATCCCATCAACAATAAATTTCAAGTGTTTTTATCAATAATAAAAACTGGGAATTAAGCACGAATAACAAAATCTTTTGAAATTAAAATTTTGTATTCCCAAAAATTGAAATTACTTTTTGATAATAAACAGGCAGTGCACGGCCTAAAAAACACTTAATTGACAACATCTTTTGTAAGTTGTTGTTTTTTTCATTTTGTTTTTCTTAACCTACTTACAACTACAATTAATGTTGAGAGAATTTCAACTAATTGTAGTAGGGAAATGTAAGATGAGATGAACCCACTGTTGTTTATTGTTGATGTGTTTTGTTTAAACTTTGATATTGTTACAAGTAGAACTGTTGCTATAATTCTTATACGTTTAACAGTTTTATTTGGTTTAATATCTTTAGTTTGTCTAAAACCTTTATGGATGAAGTTTCCTGATGATCTGGCCTAAGCAACCAGTGAAATGCATAGGAATAGCTTATCCCATCAACAATAAATTTCAAGTGTTTTTATCAATAATAAAAACTGGGAATTAAGCACGAATAACAAAATCTTTTGAAATTAAAATTTTGTATTCCCAAAAATTGAAATTACTTTTTGATAAAATTATAAATTTTTTAGGTTGTGGTTCCACATTTTGATTCATAGCTCTGGTCCTACTAAACCGATTTTGCTGGATTTCATTTCCAAACTGCTTAGGATAGCTACAAGCAATTTGGCACCAAGTTTGTTCATTTCTTTTGAGTTGTTCGAAAGTGAGCGTGTTTTCAACAGATGGACAGACGGACAGACAGACGGACATGGCTAAATCGACTTAGAATTACTCAAGGACCCAGAATATATATACTTTATGGGGTCTGAGATGAATAATAAAATAGTTTCACACGGAATGACAAACTTAATATACCCTCTTCACAACTAATTTTAGTGGAGGGTATAAAAAGTTGAAAAAACTGTTGTTAATCACAAATTTTCATTAAAAAAACTTTTTTGTTTTTAAAAATTTGTATTATAAACGAAATTTTTCTATAATTTTGCTTTATTTTATTTTTTGATTAAGATGATTTTTTCACCGTGTTTTTTTTAACTTATTTGCTATCTTATCTCGACTTAAGACGTTTTGTCAAAATGTCGCAGATATTAAACCATGAATCAGATAAACAAGATTATTTGATTTTGTGTGATGTTGACTTAAATTATTGTGCGTTGTCTTGAAAGCGAAATTTCATACGTCTTGGTCTTGCGTGACGTCATTTTGACTAGGGATGTAACGATACGCCTTTTTGCCGATACGATACCGATACTCAAAAGGAAATATCGGCGATACCGATACGAATATAAAATGTATATTCAAGGTAAAATTAACAAAACTGAAGAAGAGTTTTTTTTTTATTATACAAAAAATATTAATAAGACTTTAAAAACAACGAATTGAATTTGAATTCATTGTAAAATTACCAAAATTTAAATGACTTTTTTAACAAAAAAAATGTGCAAGAGATTATTATTTTTAGAATTAATTTTAATAAGATTTTTGTTTTCCTAGTTTGCAAATCCTTTTGAAGTAGACATTCAGTGCAAAATAGTCTCTCAGATGCGACAGAACTCATTTCTGAGCCATGTTCTTACATTTTGGATATAACATTTAATTCCGTCAGTAAACAAGCGTAACTGCCTCTCTAGAAAAATAAGAAAACCTAAGTTATCTCTAAAGGTGAGTTCATGTAGAGTTAGCAGAACTTTTACTAGGTGTAAAGTGAGCGTGTAGCTCAAAAACACGTTTTTCAATCTATTGTCTTTGAAATTTTCGAGATTTGTGTGAATGATTTGAGTTTCATCTATTGCAATTGGCGACTAAATGATTCGCCAATTTTTTTGGCTCTGAACCATTCTTCATCTCAGTTTATTCATCTATTGTATTGTCTAATAATTTTAAAACACTGTTAACTTGCGGAATATCGTCAGACAATTACCCTTATTTGGTTGGCGAATTGAAAATACGCGTGAGACTGTTTGGTTATAGATTAAAGGAAACAAATTTACCAGTATTACTTACTATGCTTACATTCTCAACAATATATAACCAAACAGTCATAGGAAAAATCGCCCAAAGAAAAATGTCCCAAAAAAATAAATGAAAAATCGCCCAAAAAAATTCCATGTACAATTGGGCCCGAATTCATATGAAAAGTGACCCAACATTTTTATGCTATTTTTCGTTATTATTGAGTGATTTTTCGTTTTCTAAATTTGGTGATTTTTCATTATGAAAAATCAACCAAAAAAATAATATGAAAAATAGCCCATTTTGTCTAAATCATTCATTATTATTATACGTCGAAATCCTAAATGTTATTTATAAAAATAACGGGACATATTGCAAAAAGGTGGCATGTCATAACGTCCAGTGTCATAGTGTCCGTGGACAAACTCGAAAGCATAGCTTACAATTTCGAAAGCATAGCCGGCCTTAGGCCGGGCGCAAGGATTTTCTCCTCTTTGATAAAAACAAGTACCGGCTTCGCTAACTAAAGCTTCTCTGCACAGCAGGCCTTCGGCCGTGGGCAAGGATTTTCTCCTCTACGGTATAACAAAAACCGGCTTCGCTAACTACAGCTTCTGTGCATAGCTGCCTTCGGCCGGGCGCAAGGATTTTCTCGTCTATGGTATAACAAAGACTGAACTCGCTAACTAAAGCTTATCTACGAAATCGGCCTTCGTTCGGAAACAAGGCAGATTTTAAAAGCTTTACTTAGCGAAACCAGGACTTGTTATACCATAAAGGAACAAATCCTTGCTCCCGCCCAAAGGCCGTCTGTGCAGAGAAGTTTTAGTTAGCGAGACGGTCTTTGTTATACCATAGAAAGAAAACCCTTGCGCCCGACCGAAGGCCGACTATGCACAGAAGCTTTAGTTAGCGAAGCCGGTTTTTGTTATACCATAGAGGAAAATATCCTTGAGCCCGGCCAAAGTCTTGCTATGCTGAGAAGCCGGTATTTGTTACACCATAGGGGAGAAAAACCTTGTGCCCAAAAGTGTTTTCTTTATAAATTTAATATATGCACCCAGAGAAAAAACAACAAAACCATTTTTAAAAAAATGTTGACCATATTATGTTTAATTTAACCAAATCATTGTCACCGACAACCATATTATGGTGAAAAAAAGTTTCTTTAGAAATAGTTTTGTTGGTTGTGACCATAATAAAACATGTTTTCTCTGCGTGTATGTAGATCTTTTTTTGTATTTAACATCTTTAGCAATTATGGACCTTATGACATTTTTAAAAATGACATAATGTCCATTTGCAAAGTGTCTTAATGCCCACGGACATTATGACATTTTCAAAAGTGTCACAGTGTCAATGGACACTACGACACTGGACTTTATGACATGCCACCTTGCAAAAAGCTATATTCTGTTTTGAGTAATTGATTATAACTATGCAGTGATTAATTAATATTTAACTATTGAAGAGTGCACAAAGTTTGGCGGAAGGCTCAAATACGTATTACTGTTCATACTGCCGAGCAGCTGTTAAAGATACAAAGCAATTTTTTACATAAAACTTAAATTTGTGCGTAACTAAATTTATATGAATAATAAACACTTTTTTGCAAATTGGGTAATTTTTAATTTTTTTTGGGGAAAAATTCGTTTTTGCATTTTGGGTCATTTTTCATTTTTTTTTTTGCCCTTTTTCGTTTTTTTTTTTTTTTTTACAAAATTTCATATTTAACTTTTTGGGCCATTTTTCATGTTCTTTTGGGTGATTCTTCATTTGGGCGATTTTTAATTTTTTTTTTTGGCAGGCGTATTTTAAATTTGCCAACCACGATGAGGGTGATTGCAGGCAGCAGTGCTTATGGATTTTGTGGTCTCTTCGAAGTTTCCCAAAATTGGTAAAAATTATTTAAAATCGTTTTGGTTTTTGACGTATTTCTCACACACCCAAGAACGATTTATATTTTTTTAGTTATTGTGTAGACTAACACAACCCTTAAAACCGTTCGTAACTATTTTAAAGAAAGAGCATTATATTTTAATGTCCTATTATGTGTCTTTTTTTACATTCATAAAAAAATTAACAAACAGAAAATTCTAGCAACACTAAATATCGCTCCTTAGTTCCACACAAGCTGCTAGAAAGCTTCTTAGTCGGTCGTCAATTTATTATAAAAGAAGGAAATTTGTTAAGTTGACGTCAGCCCATTGGCGCTGGAGTCCCACAAGGCAGCATCCTGGGTCTCTATTATACTTAATTTATACTTCGGTCATGCCAACAAACAACTACACATAAACTCCAACATTTGCAGACGATACAGCTTTTCTAAGCGTCCACGAAAACCGTTATGAAGCATCTCGTTACTTACAGCATCATATATTTCAACTAGAAATATGTTTAAGACAATGCAGGATAATGGTCAATGAGCAAAAATGCGTACATATAACATTCACTTTGCGCCGGGAATCTTGCCCCCCTATTACAATCAATAATCAAATAATTCCTCAACATTCGCATGTAAAATATCTCTGTATACATCTAGAACGGCGAATAACGAGGAAATGTCATATAGAGGCAAAATTATCCCAAACGAAAAAAAAAGCCATTAAAATTCCTTGGCTCACTGAAAGAAATTCTGTCCTCAGTCTCGATTGCAAGCTTCTACTCTACAACTCTATCTTCAAGCCTATCTGGTGTTACGGTACTCAAATATGGGACACGGCCTCGGCTTCTAATATCGAAAAAAATTTAAAGGCGCTAAATTTAACTTCTTCAAATAATCACAGCCGCTTCCTGGTATGTTAAAAACTCAAACACCGATAAGGATCTCAGTGTGCTACATAAAAAGTCTTGAACAACATCCAAATCCACAAGCTCGAAATATTTAAAATCATGGCGGCCACACTCGCTTAAGAAGAAGAGACACCGCAGCACTCACTCAATCAGAAGAGCGATAAACAGCTACACATGTGAGCCGGTTTCTGCTCTGGCAGGACAGAAAACAAAGTATTAGGATAAGATTTTCATATTCTGAAGATTCAATAAATAAATATTGAATAATTGACAAATAAAATCTATAAATTGTAAATTTTTTTGTAAAAACTTTTGATTTTCTTTACTCTTGTTTTACACATTTTTTTAGGAATATTTTTTTTTTTTTTTTTTTTGCTGTTTGGTCTTTTTTCTTTAATTTGGCGATTTTATAAAAATTTTGCTGAAACTATAGTTACAATTTTGTCGATTTTTTCAGATACGGAAACTTTTGTTTGAGCGACTTATAAACATATTTTAGAGTATTATTATTCCTTTTATTAAACTTAATTTATCAACACAAAAAATTTTTTAAGTTTTGAAGTTTATCCTGAAATTAGAGTTTTTTTCAATGACGTTGGTTATATTCTAATTTAAGTGATTATTTAAGAGTTAGTTTGTGCCGATCTTGCAACGCTTTTTATTTTCTAATGATTTTAACGATATTTCGATAAGTTTTGTGATTTTCGGAAAATGTTTAATTTCCAGTATATTTTTCCAGAATTTCCATTTAAATCCCTTGAAGTTAATTTAGTATTTCATTTGAAAACAACAAAAAATCGTGTTGTATCATTTTACGTTTCAATAATTTCATTTCATTTATTTATTGTATGCTTTTCTGTTTCTTTATTGTAATATTTTTTTTTTTTTGTAGTTTCACCTTCTGTACAGTGTTGGCATCTTTTATTTATACATAAACAATATTTGTTATTTTATCTACAAGTGTCATTTTGACAGTTATATTGTCATATGGATGTTGCGTGTCAGAAATTTTTATGCTCTCACAGTTTATTAAAAAAAAAACAAATATTTTATTGTAGTGAGCGTAGCACAGAAATCACACGAATGAATACTCCTGTATAAAAAATATTAAAAAAAAATATTATTAACATTAAAAGCGATAAAACGAAAAATGCAGTATAAAAAATCTACATTATAAAAAAACACTGCAAATTTGCAAAGTAGGCAGAAAGGGAAAAAATATTAAGCAGTGGAAAATGTGGCAGTTTTTTTTTTAGAAAAAGTTGGGGAAATTAAGTTTTCCCTATTAAATATGTTTTGCGCTGTTTTCCTATACAAGAAAGTGTGACCAAATCATTTTTTATAAAAAAAAAATGTGGTCAGCTCTCTTTTCTATAGAAAAAGTGTGTTCAACTCTCTTTTCTATAGAAAAAAGTGTTTTCAACTCTCTTTTCTGTAGAAAAAAGTGTTTTCAACTCTCTTTTCTATAGAAAAAAAGGTGTGTTAAACTCTCCTTTCAATAGAAAAAATTGTGTTCAACTCCCTTTGCTATAGAAAAAAGTGTGTTTAACTCTCTTTTCTATAGAAAAAAGTGTGCTGAACTCCATTTGCTATAGAAAAAAGTGTGTTCAACTCTCTTTTCTATAGACAAAAGTGTGTTCAACTCTCTTTTCTATAGAAAAAGTGTGTTCAACTCTCTTTTCTATGGAAAAAGTGTGCTCAACTCCCTTTTCTATAGAAAAAGTGTGATCAACTCTCTTTTCTATAGAAAAAAGTGTGTTCAACTCCCTTTGCTATAGAAAAAAGTGTGTTCAACTCTCTTTTCTATAGACAAAAGTATGTGCAACTCTCTTTTCTAAGGAAAAAAGTGTGTTCAACTCTCTTTTCTATAGAAAAAGTGTGTTCAACTCTCTTGTCTATAGAAAAAGTGTGATCAACTCTCTTTTCTACAGAAAAAAGTGTGTTTAACTCTCTTTTCTATAGAAAAAAGTGTGTTTAACTCTCTTTTCTATAGAAAAAGAGTGTTTAACTCTCTTTTCTATAGAAACATGTGTGTTCAACTCCATTTGCTATAGAAAAAAGTGTGTTCAACTCTCTTTTCTATAGACAAAAGTGTGTTCAACTCTCTTTTCTATAGAAAAAAGTGTGTTCAACTCTCTTTTCTATAGAAAAAAGTGTGTTAAACTCTCCTTTCAATAGAAAGAATTGTGTTCAACTCCCTTTTGTATAGAAAAAAATGTGTTCAACATTCTTTTGTATAGAAAAAAGTGTGTTCAACTCTCTTTTCTAGAGACAAAAGTCTCTTTTCCATAGAAAAAATGTGTTCACCTCCCTTTTCTACAGAAAAAAGTGTGTTCAACTCTCTTTTCTATACAAAAAATGTGTTCAACTCTCTTTTCTTTAGAAAAAATTGTGTTAAACTCTCTTTATAATAGAAAAACGTGTGCTCAACTCACTTTTCTATAGAAAAAAGTGTGTTCAACTCTCTTTTCTATAGAAAAATGTATGGTCAACTCTTTTTTCTATAGGAAAAAGTGTGTTCAACTCTCTTTTCTATAGAAAAAAGTGTGTTCAACTCTCTTTTCTATATAAAAAAGTGTGTTCAACTCTCTTTTCTATAGAAAAAAGTGTGTTCAACTCTCTTTTCTATTAAAAAAAAGTGTGTTAAACTCTCTTTTCAATAGAAAAAAGTGTGTTAAACTCTCTTTTCAATAGAAAAAAGTGTGTTAAACTCTCTTTTCAATAGAAAAACGTGTGTTCAACTCACTTTTCTATAGAAAAAAGTGTGTTCAACTTCCTTTTCTATAGAAAAAACTGTGTTCAACTCTCTTTTCCATAGAAAAAAGTGTGTTCAGCTTACTTTGTATTCGATTAGGAATGGCAAATTTCTTGTATATAAAACAAGTGTGTTCCACTCTTTTTTTATAAAGGTAAAACAAAAAGGTGTGTTAAACTCTCTTTTCTACAGAAAAAAGTGTGTTCAACTCTCTTTTCTATAGAAAACAATGTGTTTAACTCTCATTCTATAGAAAAAGCTTTGCCAACTCTCTTTCTAAAAAAAAGTGTGTTCGTGTTGCCAACTCTCTTTTCTAAAGAAAATGTGAGCTCAAGTCTCTTTTCGATATAATAAAGTGTTTTAAAGACTTTTGATTATAAAAAACAAGTACTGTCAACACTCTTTTATATAGAAAATTTTATGGTCAACTTTTTTCTATAGAATAAGTGATACAAACATTAAATTTTTTTTACTGAAATTTCAAATTATTAGACTATTATTTGCTTTTTACTCTTTTCCCGCAAAGAAAAAAAAACTGAAATCATTTTTCCATTTTACTAGGTTAATGTGTATGTTTTATATAGAAACTCTTTTATGTTTTATTTAACTGAACTATAAAGACAACTTTTAAATTACATGTTGTCGACTTATTGTTGCACTTGCTGTAAATGAAAGAACAGAGCCACATTAACAACAACACCAAATTGTAATGAAAAAAAGAAGAGATAATGCAAATCTACATGTAAACAACGTAGATTAAACACTTAAAACTATGTTTAAGTCGTAGGTATAGATTTAGACAATGTAGACAAAAGAAATTAAGGAGCAGAATTTTGATAGAAGTAAAAGTTTGGCCTTCTTTACTTTAGCGATTAGAAAGATTACTTTTTCTGGAGCCAATCAACGTGACAAATTTTTCCTTCAGAAAAAAATGTTCAAATACGAATATATTGCCACTTTTTCTTTTGCCTGAAATTTGGCCACATTTTTCTTAAAAAATAATAATCCCCATTTATTTTTTAATCTAAAATGGGAATTTTTTTGCAATTTCTTTAAAGTCTTTTGCAATAGAAAAGTTATGTTGACTTTATGTAGTAGATGTTTGGAAATGGTGTAGTTATTAAACTTAACATTCAAGCTGTACGTTATTTTTAATATCATTTTGCTTTTTTCCTGTTTGTTGTCTTTTTATACATTTTAATTTTTTTCTTACTGCAATACCCTCTTTATTTTTTTGAAGCTTTCGTAGCTGTGCACAGTGGACAGAAATGCATGTTGAGAAATAGAAAGATTTTTTCAACAAAAAATACAATTTAAAAGAATTTGTTTTTTCTCAATTGGCTTTATCTTAAGCAATCAGAATATGTATAAAAAATAAGATTAGTTTAACCTCGAGTCAGGGGTCGCGGTGTCAAAGTTACCTATATTCCCTGTTGCCAGATTGTTAAAATATGTTGGGTGTATAATTGTATATATAGTTAGCTATGACCATTATCCATCTTTTTGGATACCACGCCAAATAAACTGTACATTTTTTTAAGTCAAAACGAATCAAAATTATTTCAGATACCCAGATCCAGTAAGACTGTTCGATCGATACAAATGGTAATGAAACGGACTCAAAATATTGTTTATTATGGAATATGAGGGCTTTATACCTGATCGCTTATTGCTGGTGTTTCTAGCCAATACTCAATTCAAGAGTATGTTCGGTAAAAGTTCTCTGTGATCGGCACGCCTTGAATACTTGGAGTTGGCGTTTATTCGGCTGGCTATGCGGACTTCACATACAATTTATTACGATTCAAATTATTTTTAAAAAACCATTTGATCTAAAACTAAAATCTTCAAATGGAGTTAAATCAGAATTGCGAACATAAAAACTACCCAGCAAAAAATTTTAAAAAAGGTAATCGAGTTTGGAATCAAGCATTTTTGGAGGAATGACTTCTCAACTAGATTACCACATTAATTATTTTAACAAGGCATGAGACTAAAATAATTAGTTATTAAGAATTGATTATTTTTTAAACATTTTTTTAATATATTAGAAGTACTTCTTTTGTTTTTTATGTAATCAGTTCCATTTTGAAATGTGGTCACTAATTTCTAATGTAAGTTTAAGAAGTACTTCTTTTGTTTTTTATGTAATCAGTTCCATTTTAAAATGTGGTCACTAATTCCTAATGTCAGTTTTAGAAGTATTTATTTGGAATTAAACTGAAGTACTTCTTTTATAAAAATAGTAAGTACTTCCCAAAATAAATATAAACATTAATAATTTTATTTTTTTCAAAAGTACTTTTATTGAATATATTGTATTTCTTATAATTTAACTTTTAATTTAACTTATAAAACAAATAAAATGTGTATGGAATTCATTAAATTTATATACGTAAATCTTATACATATATTTGTACTTCAAGGGCATTTTTAAACAAATTATTTAAATTAAGTTGTTTTGAACACATACAAATATAATTAAAAAGAAGTTTTTCAATCAGAATTTTCAGATTCGTTTATACTCTCTTTTTTCTTTTTAAACAAACTTGTTTAAAATGTTTATTTTTAGCACATTTAATTGCTTTTCTCATTTCTCCCAAAAATTCTAGCTCCGTTTGTTATTTCGATATTGCCACTGAAAAACAAGAATAAATATTAAGTTAACAAATCTGCATAAGTGTTTACTAAAACAAAGTATGTACTTACAAAATATAACATTCATAGTTGCTTTGTAGTCTATCAGCCTTTTTTTGCCTTGAATGCCTCTTATATTGTATTCAAGTAATAATTCGGTTGAAAAAACATTAAAAATGCCTTTCTGTAAACTTTTTTTCCCCAAAACTCGTCGTACAGAAGAAACCTATTTGAAATAAAAAAAAAAAAATAATAATAAATACCCTAACATTAATTTCTTTAGAAATATTACTATTTCACTTTTATTTTCATCGTTGATCAATCCTGAATCCATGATTTAAGCTTTAATTTAAGGTCTGAAGTGGGAGAAGAATCACATAAATGTTCACTATTATTTTCTTCTAAATTACATACACTGGCAGTTTCTATATGTTTTTCATTTGAACCTAACCCACTTTGTGTTGAAAACATATTTTTTAATTGAACTTTAATTTTATTTTTATTCTTATAATATTGAAACTTACTTGACATTTTTAATCACTTGTCTAAAATTTATTAAAAAAAACACTGTACTTCTTTTTAACTAACACGCGTCTGTTTCAGTAAACGTACAATTTAAAATGAGTTCTTAAAGCTAAATTGGATTTTTTGCAAGCGTATGTACATAAAATATTTCAAAGCATAACGGTACACTTTTTTGTGTTTCACTTACGTACAAATTTTAGTCTCATTTTTTACACTCAACATTTTAACAAAATAACTAGGCAATCCGATTACCTTTTAAGAAAGTTATAACAAAATTGTAATTTAGAATTTTAAACTCAATTACAACTTAAAAAAATATTTCAATATGTAATCGAGTTGCTATAAGTTTGTTTTTACTTAAAGTTAATTCTCCGTAGTACAACTGATTGTTTTTGTAAATGCAACACCAAATACCAAACTCTCTCTCTCTCTCTTTGTTATGCTTTGTATTTGATCACTGTTTTTGAAAAAAAAAATATAACAATACCTAACTTGATTACATTTTGGACGATTTTTCTGAAATTGCAAATTAGTTTAAAGTATATATAATTTTTTATATTGTTAATCAGGCTTAAGTTAAGCCTGATTAAAAATATTAAAAATTATAAATACTTTAAACTAAAATGCATATATAGAATATGTTTATATATACAGAAAAATAATATTAGTTAAATACTTTTTATACACGCCTAATTTATGAATTCATGTCTTAAATTTAAAAATCTTAAATTAAAAAACAGTTTTTAACTCCGTTCTAAATATTTATAACAATTTCTTTGAAATTTTTCTTAAATTAAAAAAAAAAAGAAATATTTCTATGATAGGGAACTAGTTATATATTGCACATTATTTTACAAAATGTAAGTAATTGATTTTTTTGTACAAAATAATAAAGTAGGTAATGTAGAAACATATGCAGTTTCATTTTGATAATCACTTTTTAAGTAACTATTTTCCGTTATTCTAATATAATTTAAAGAAGTAGTTTTTTTGTTACTTCCTATTTTAATGATGTATTATAATGCGTTTGGTAATCGAATAATCTAACATGGCAACCAAATAAGTAAGTCATTATGTGGCAAGTCGTTCTTTTGGTAATCTGTAATTTTTTGCTGGGTAATCTCTTAACATCAACTCAAGTTGAGTACAATTTCCTCACTTTTGCCAAAATGCTGCTGCTTGCTTACGTTTTAAAATTGCTGCCTAAATGACCCCTAGAGATTTTTGGGTTTGACTACGTTCTGTATGAGCTTCTGTCTCTAATTAATAATCTTCCTACCTGTAGCCTTATTCTGTGTTTCCATAAAGCTAGATCTCCATCGCTTATAGCCTTTCCACACTTATCAACATCTAACATCTACCAGCAATTTGCGAAGATGTTGAAATCTCCCCATAAGAAATACATAGAGCTAAAAATCAAAATCTTTACCCGATGTTCCTATCTCATTGAATTCCATTCTACATCTTCCGATTATTTTAGTATTATCACTAGAAAAATGGCAATAAATTCTTTTATCATTGTGGCATCTGTTTTGAAAACAGTGTTCTCATTTGTAATTTTTTTTTTTTTTTTTGCAAGTCTTTTTATGCGAAATTTTCTTATTATACATCCGAGACCCCATTAAATTATATATATTCAGGCTCCTTGAGTTATTTGTGAAGACCAAAATTATAGGCAATTTTTTCACACAAATAACGAATTACTGGTATATATTTTACTGGGCACTGGATTTACATCCATTCGCTGGGGCGGATATACATCCACCCACTTGGTTTATTTTTCGTTACAGATAATCCGGAGGTCGATGGGGTACAGGAGGTTGAACTAAGTCAGGGGTAGGTGGAGGGTCATACTGACTAGCAGGGTTAATCGAGTAGTTAACAGAGTGGCGTCAGCACAGGAGAAGCGACAGAAAGGCGTTAGCAAAGAAGTGTCAACAGACAGTTGTCAGCAGAGAAGAGAAGTCAAAGAACGTGAGATAAGGAAAGCCGAAGCAAACAACAGATGCAACACAGCAGGCAGTGTGATGAGAGTTTACCGCTAGCGGTTCAAACCGAAGTAGGAATATTTATGTAGTTATACACGGGTATATAAGGAGCTGAAATAAAATAAGTCGCGGTCTTGGTTTTTTGGACTGCAAAGTGAAACGTTGTAACAGAGCCGGTAAGAATAAGAAAATAGAAACAAAGTGAAAACAATTCACAGTGCTATTAATTAAGTAGGGGATTGGTAACACCAATTCCTTGATAGTAAAGAAAAGGTACAGGTTTTACAACCAGTAAAGTGAGGAGGATTTACATCCAACTCATCTTGGCTGAGATTTACATCCAGTCTGGAAGGAGGCTAGAGCACTGAGTAAGGGCTAAGCGGTAGGCATTTCTGAGGTTACACCCAGAAATCAGAGGGTCCTAGAGTAGTCTTGGATTTACATCCAAGTTGAACGAACGATAGGAGTTAGAGGGCGGGGGAGGTAGGGCACAGGCTCTGATAACAACAAGCACTCCACGAGGCAGCAGGAGCTTCCCTGGAAATCTTGGTGTGAACAGAAACAAACCATAAAAAGTGTGTTAAAGAAAAATAATAATAAAGAAACAAATAAGCGTTTTCTATAAATTTATGTAACGGACCCTGGACGCGACTGAGTCGTACCCCAGCTTCAAACCCGGAGTAACCGGAGGTGCCTTACAAATTTTAAGTCGACTTAGCCATGTCCGTCTGTCCGTCCGTGGTTAAAAACACGCTCACTATCGAAAAACTCAAAAGAAATACACAAACTTGGTGTCAAATTGCTTGTAGTTATCCTTAGCAAATTGGGATTGAGATCCAGTAGGAATAGAGCTACGAATCGAAATGTGGAACCAGCACACTAAAATATAAATCATTTTGTTACATAAACTAACATAAATGGTGGAATAATGCACGGAATGATATAAGATTTTGCACAAATATGACTGGAAATCTTGCTGTTAAATTTCGTGAAGATCGATTCATAATTTACCCTAGGCCCCATATAAACTCTACTTCTCGAAAAAGTTTAGAACGCCTTAATCCGTAATAAATATTCCAATTGTAATAAAATGATCGGTCCATAATTTCACATAGGTACCATATAAAGCCCACTCTAGGAAAATAAATTTTGAGTGCCCCGGTGGGCTAGCTGGTAGTGAGCTAGTCTATCAGCGCCGGAGTTGCGGGTTCAATTCCCGCCAGAGACTCTGGTTTTTTTCTTGCAGACAAGCGTAGAGCTTCGCGGGATAAGCTTAGGGAATTTAAAAAAAAAATAAAAAATTAAATACGCCTACAACCATAGCAGATATAGATGTTTTGGTAAAATTTGTTCCAACTAAGCTTCATATGGCCAGAAAAAATTTCATGCAATTTTGTGATATACGGTCCATAATACACATAAGATCCCATATAAAGCAGCCTTCTGAAACCCACAGTAAGCCCTTAAACTTATTTCACCGCAAGTATTGAAGTTCACTCTACAGAATTCTGGGATGATTGGTCCATAGTTTACCATGAGTCCAATAAAAATTCCCCTCCTGAAAATCATTTAAATTCGACTAAAACTCTTACGAATCATGATATTTTATTCAAGCTAGTTCAAATTTCCGAAGCCGTGGCAAGCATTTGGCCGATATTTTGTTTCTATCATACGCAGAAAACAACATCTCAAGAAAATGTTTAACAACACAGTTTGTTTAAAATAACATTTTAGGTAAACAAACATTTTGTTTGCTTCAATGAAAAAATTAATCAAATTTACACTTTGCAAAATAGCACCCAATAAAAAATATTTAATAATGAAATAATTAAATATTTCTTTATATTCAATAAAAAAAAATTAATCAAATTAAAGACACTCTTGTCCTTTTTTATAGCTAATAATTCTCATTTGCTTTACGGCTTTATCTGGCCTTAGCAACCAGCGAAATGCGCATAGGAACTAGCTTATCCCCCCTTAATAAATTTAAGTGTATTAATCAAAAAATAAAAATTGCGAATTTAGCACATCATCAATAATAAATAAAGATTCGATAAACATTTTGTTTGATTTATTCAACAATTCCAACAATTTATTCTAACAAATCACGTAAACATTTTGTTGAACAAAATTATTTTGGGCAACAACTTTTTTTATTGACTCAATTAACTTGGTTGTTAACTAAAAATTCAATAACTGTACCAACAAAATTTTTTATCAATACCGCAAAAATCGACATCGCAGAAAATTCAAAATTTTTTTTGTTAAATATGCGATTTTCGTATTCAAATATGAAAATTATTTTTTTCTGTGTAATAAAAAATATTAAGATAATTCTTTGAAAATTTTTTGTTTTATTTATAATTAACATCGTACGTTTTGGCTGGACCACTCATTATTGTTAAGACCCCTTTCACGCTCGGCAAGTTACTTGCGCAAGTCTCTTGCGCAACTCTTGGTTTGTAGACGTCAGCGGCAAGGTCGGGGTAAGGAAGAAAATTTTGTACAGACTTTGTTGTTGTCGGCAAGTAACTTGCGCAAGTAACTTGCCGAGTGTGAAAGGGGTCTAAGCAAAATGAATACCAGATACATTTTTCTGTGTTCTTTAAAATTTTTGGCACTTTTGTAGAAAAAAAGTATTTAAAAAAAAAGGTTTTTTTCCGAAATGGTGACATTGTTGATTGATAGTAGATGTTTTAAGTGTGAATGCGTGTTTCAAGCAGAAGGTCCACACCATGCGTTCATGCGTAGAAGCGTATGATTCTTTTTGTGCATTACATGTAATGCGTTTTATGCGCCAAATTTGTTTTTTTATCAGCTGTTGTGCTAATATGTTTAACAAATAAAAACATTTTTGCAAAAAATGGAGAGTGTAATTGAGATTTTATTAGAACTTATTGAATAGAATTCATAGAGGAGTACGCTTTTATTATAAAAATATTCGTGATTTTTCAAGGTATCAATAAGTTTCCAATTAATGGCATTTGTTAAAAAAAAGTAATAAACACAACAAAATGACACTCAAAAGATAAAAGAAATCGATAATTAGAATGGCAAATTTTGTTCGTGGTAAAATTGTGCCAAAAATTAATTTTAGTGTATTTTATTCTTAAAAGTTTATACAATCTTTATTACGAAAGCTTTTACTCTTATTAAAACCATTTTTTAATGCAAAAAAATAGTAAAAACTAAACCACCACACAAACATGTTTATCGAAAGCATTGAAAATAAAATATGATTTGTCATCCATGGCCACCAATAACAGCTGACTTTTTTTCACCACACATGCGACGGATACAAAAGTAGAAAGTAAACCTACTTTCAAGCGTTGATGCGTGTATGCATTTTGGTGTGTAACTTGTCATATACAATTAAACTGATTCAACTTTATTGTCAAATGCATAAAAAGGACAGAAGCATTAGCGCATGGTGTGGACCTTCAGCTCAGTGATGTTAGATGATTTTTTCGAATTTTCGTCAAAATTAAAAAAAAAAATTCGTCATAATCGTCATTAGTTCTGAAAAACCCCGTCAAAAATTCGTCATATAAAAAATTGTTTTTTATCAACACGGATTAATTACTCTATTTAAACATAAAAAAATAATTAAGTATACAATTATACGAAACCAAAAAATATAGAATTTTAAATACTTAAGACGATTTGGTGGGTCGTTGATATTGCTCTATGGAGATTTTCGTCAAACACTTCCTGTCATCCCAAAATCTTCTGCTGCGGATGAACTTAACGCGTGCCTGTAATCGTCGTCTTTGTGGAGGCATGTCCAGAAGTTGCAATTGACCACAAACATGAGAGTCGCGTTGCAGAACGACCCATCGGCTGCTAAATTCTCGGGACAACTGCTGAAGCTTGGCAACGGCCAAATTCCTGTTGATGTTTCGAATGGATTGATATTTTTCCCTGAAAATTTTTGTGAATTCACATCGTCCAAGGAGGAACTCATTAGCAAAGTGTTCCCTGGCATTGCACAAAATTACAAAAATCTCGATTGGATTCGTGAACGGGCAATACTAGCAGCGAAGAATAAGGACGTCGATAGCTTAAACTTAATTATTTAAAGTCAAATCGCAGGACAACTGCATACGTACAAATCTGTTTACTGCGTGACCGACGAAAATGAACCAACCAGCTACCCGTCGAAATTTTAGAACTCGCTTGATGTACCAGCAACTCCGCCGCATAATTTACAGCTGAAGGTGGTATCGATCATAATCATGTTGCGGAATCTCAATCCTCCAAAAATGTGCAACGGTACGCGGTTGGTCGTCAAAAAGCTAATGAACAATGTGATTCAGGCGACAATCATCAAGGGCAAATTCAAAGGAGAGGAAGTCCTTATCCCTCGAATTCCCATTATTCGAACTGACCTTCCATTCCAATTCAAGCGGATTCAGTTCCCCGTTCGATTGGCATTTGCAATGACAATCAATAAATCGCAAAGGCAATTACTAGAAGTCTGTGGGATAAATCTCGAATTTCCCTGTTTTTTGCACGGTCAGCTGTACGTTGCATGTTCGTGTGTTGGGAAACCGTCTTCGTTATTTGTTTTTGCGCCGGAAAACAAACCGAAAAACATTGTTCATCAAATCGCTCTCTACTGATACCATTCAAATAAATCACATTGAAAATTTAAATATTTGTGTTGTATTATTACTCTAAAGTTTGTCTGAAGGCTTAAAATTGGGACAAGGCGAAGTTCGTCGGGTCCGCTAGTATAAATATATATTCGCCTCTACACACATATACAAACTAAGAAAAGACTTTACTTGCCAGATTGAAGTGTTATAAAATTGATGCTAGATTAAAGTTTAAAATAAATTTATTGACGGGATTAAATCGTCAAAACCTAAATGACTCTACATTAAAAATCAATCAATCAAAAAAATCAATCGTCAATAGTCATTTTGGTAAATTCATCGAATAAAATCGTCAAAATTACGTAAAATCGTCACATCTAACATCCCTGCTTCAGCTTCACATTTTCAACTTCTCCCATGCGTTGCTCCAAAATGTAGGCAAGTGTACAAAGGTTGTAAGTAAAGATTATCAAGGACACAAACCACGTTTTAAAGCTATGCCATCTGTTGTAGATCCCCAATTCTTAAGGTTTTTTTTTTTCTCTTAACAAAACTAGTTTTTGTCTAATTTAAAAACTTTTTTTTGTTCCTGCACCCCACTGTTCTGTTCATCTTCAAATTTTTTTCCTTATATATTTTTCTTAATTCTTAAGCTTAAGTGGTGCTACTGTCTGTTTAAGTCTACTGTGATTTGCTGTCTGCTTTAGTTTAGTGTATTGTATCTTTCTTTCTTTCACTCTTTCTCAGTAGTTTTATTTTATTATAATTCAATCTTCGAACTGCAACAAAACAGAAATAAAAGAAACAAAGTTCCTGAGACCCTTTAAAAGTCTAACACTCAGTTTAGATGAGGGCTTTTACGACGTCGCTTTGTCGACGTCTCTTTTGGTTTGTTGGTGAGCGGTGTAGAAAAGAAAGAGGGGTTAACAAAATGTCTCGCTTTGTATTTTGCATGTCGTTTTTTACATTTCTCTTTTAACTTTTTCTGTTTACGTTTTATTCTTTTTCTTACTTTGAAGTGTGTGGTTGAAAATACAGTGAGACCTCGATTATCGATAATAGACGGGATCAGAATTCTTGATTATTTATTTTTTTTTGTGTGTTTCTTATTTTATGTAAATATATAACGTTTTATTATGTTAACATGAGGAAAAAAGTAAATTTGGCAGAACATGCTTCCACACCGTTAAGATATTCTCTTTCTTCGTTTATTTAAATTTCTTTTGATTGTTCAAAATTTAACGAAAAAAAGATAATTTGTTTATAATTTCGGATAATAGAGGCAATTTAAATCAGTGCAAAAAAATTTTTGTTTTCCATTTTATTGAAGCTGCCGGTTAATCGAATGACGGGTAATCAAGGCCATACTGTAAATAAAAAAAAGACATGCAACCAAAAATCATCGTATGAACGCAAAGAGATTTTGGAAGTTGCTTTAAAAGGGAATCAAGATAAAACGACGTCGTAAAAGGCCTCATGTGAATTGAGTGTAAGAAGTCAACGAACACTAGTGTCAGTCCGTCTATCAAAAGGGCTGACTACCAGACAACCAAGCAGCCTGGTCTTAAGACGACCATTTTTGTTTTGCTAGGAAAATGTTGTATGCAACCAGGAAGACATTGTTGTTTTTGTTGTTGGCTTTTCATTTAAATCTCTTTAGTTGTATGACAATCTTAGTTATTATTTTGTACTTTGTTGCAAGTTAAGTTGTTGCTGTTTTTTTACATCCAGTATTATAATTTCTTCTTACGTATTTGATTTTTATCTTTAGTTACTTTTTCTTATTCATCGTCTTTTTTCACTGATCATTATTCAATATTATAATATTTATTCTAGTCTTCTTTTAGAGTTTTTTTTCCGAGTACATTGTGCCAACTTGTGTATTCTTTTTAACAGTTTAAGCTTGTTTTGTTGCATGTTGCAAGTAGTTAGTGAGTTGTTGATTTTTATAAATTGTTTGTGGAAATTGTATTTATAACATTAATTTTGATTTTGTTGTCGTATTTAAAAAGAAAAAGACAACAAACAATAAAATAAAAAAAACAAAACGCCAAAGAAAATAATAATGATTGGTTGTTAAAGGAAAAAGGAGGAGGAGAATTTAAATGAAGGAAATTTGCAAATTTATGTTTAAGAAGTTGAATAAGAATTTATTCATGCTACAAGTGTGTAGAATTGAATTGCAAAAGGGGGAATTAAAAATAAAATAAAAAACTACATATAAAAAGATGTAAGTATAGTTTATGCCTTAAAAATTCATAGGAAAACGTGTTCGTTTTTTGCTGCCGATTCATACTAATTTTTTTTTATCTGTAGCAAGAGATATGATCATAGTTTTCTTTGCCCTGAAAACTGGCTGGTTTAATCTACAGTTTTCTACACCCATATCTATGGCATCTTTTTTGTAAACCGAAAAATTTTTATATCGGGTGATTTTTTAGCTATTATGTTTTTGGCAACACTGGTTTAAACAGCTCACGCACGTTTCGTGTTTTGTTTAACTGTCAAACATCTACAGTTTGGTCTATAATTTAACCATGAATCGTCTTACAAACGAACAACGCTTGCAAATTATTGAATTTTATTATCAAAATGCTGTTAAGAAAAATCATCGCGCGCTTCTTGTGTTCAACGTCGAAGCTCATTTTTGGCTCAATGGGTACGTTATTAAGCAGAATTGTCGATTTAGGAGTGAAGAGCAGCCAGAAAAAGTCACAGTTTGGTGCGATTTATGGGCTGGTGGCATCATTGGACAGTACTTCTTCAAAGATGATGCGAATCGTAACGTAACTGTGAATGGTGAGCGCTACCGTGAGATGATGTCCAACTTTTTTTGCCCAAAATGCAAAAGTTTGACTTGCATGACATGTTGTTTCAACAAGACGGTCCCACATGCCACACAGCACGCTAAACAATGGACTTATTGAGAGGCGAGTTCGGTGAACATTTTATTTCACGTTCGGGACCGGTCAATTGGCCGCCTAGACCGTGCGATTTAACGCCTTTAGACTATTTTTTGTGGGGCTATGTTAAAGCTCATGTCTCTACACACATGCCCGCTTCAATTGACGCATTGGAAGACAACATTGAAGCATTTATTCATGAGATACCGGCCGAAATGTTGGAAAGAGTATGCCAAAATTGGACTAAGCGGATGGACCATTTTAGGCGCAGTCACGGTCAACATTTACATGAAATAATCCTCAAACATTAAATTATATGGACCGTACTATCGATTCAAATAAAGATTTCATGCATATTTCTGAATTTTATGTGTTTTTTTTAACTTTCCTATAGCTCTTAATAAATCACCCGATACAACCAGTAATATAGCCTTTTTCTGCTTAAGGGAAGAACATGACCACTTTTTCGGTAGAAGGAAATGTGGTCACATTTTTTCAGACAAAAAAAATCTGGTCACTATTATTTATCTAATATAATTTGTAACAAAAAATTAGATCCAATGATTTCCATAGAGTGTTGTTTGTGATTGCTCCTAATAATATTCGTTTTTGAAATCTAGATACAATTGCCAAAATGCACTCATTTTCAAATTGAGATTCTTAGTGGTTGTATTTTGCTAGAATATACGATTGATTTTTGCGAACTTATTAGAATATTTTTCAATCAAAAGTGCTTACAGGGTTATTTCAAAAGACATGTATAGGGATAAGGCGGCATTAATACGATGGTTTTTAAAAACATATCTTTTTTAATTTTCTTTTAAAACTGCTACCAAAATCTTTTAACATTTACATGTTGACTTTAGAGACTTGTCTTTTCATGGTTTTTGAGACATGTCATGTCATGACATGTTTTTATTGTTTATTTTTTTACATAATATCAAAATTAAAGATGCCAATAAAAGAAAATTTAAAAAAAAAACATAAACACTAACCCCCATATTCATAAAAAACAATTTTTGATTTATTCGTTTAATAAACCTGTTATTAACCTGAAATATTTTTTATGAATAAAGGCCCAACCACAATGTGCTTAAGTTGGCTTACTCAAATTTTCGAATACATGTTAATTATATGAGGCAAAACATATTGAACTTAAGGAAATTTTTGCTAAGTTTAATGAAACTGTCATTTGCTTAAGCAAGGTGCGAATCTAATCACACATTCCGTATGGAATCAAATGTTTTTTATTTTGTTTTTGTTTTTTTAAATACATTTGAGAGACTTTTTGTTAATTTTTGACAGTAGGTTAAGCAAGGCTTTGCATATTATGGTTAGGCCTTAAGTCTTTAAGAACAGAAATTATGTCTTGTTTCTAACCCCCTTTCTTATCTACCAAGTTTGTCACAAATAAAAAACATGTCTTAAAAATCGTCGCATAAATGCCGCCTATATTTTTCGGGGTTTTTAATTAAGGATTTAAAAATTCAGGAATATAAAGATCGAGATTTTAAGTGTCAGACTTCTGAAATTCGGGATTTTGATATTTTTTTGGATTTTAAACTATTCCTACTTATTTACATAAAGACTTCAATTGTGTCTGCTACCACTGTTCGGCAGTTTGCAAATTGAATGTGATTAGCACTGTCAACCGCTATTTTTCAACCATCTGATTAAAGCATTTGTCAAAATAAGAAAACGAAAAATCCGCGAAAATATGTTTCTCAATTATGGTAGAAGTGAAATACAACCCAAATTTACGAAAAATCGCTCAAAAAATGGGTTATATTTTCCATGCGAAATCAAACGAATTTGTATGGAACACTTTTGGTCGATTATTTACACATTGTCGTTGGAGACTTTACTTAGGGCCATGTTGCTGATAGCCACGCTTAATTAAAATATTGGTGCCTGTTAGATCCACCTTTAAGTAAACCCATCGACACAGAATTAAATTTTGCCTCTCCATGTAAACTTCCTGCGCAAAGTATAAAAACCAGAAATAATAATATAATGCCTTACTGTCTGCGTTCACACAATGAAACTTTTCTTTCAGAAAGTGTGAGTTTATTGGTAAGAGGGGAGAGGGGAAAGTTGAAAGAACATGCTATTATCTCTTCTTCTCTCACCAATAAACTCAGACTTTCAGAAAGAAAACTTTCATAGTGTGAACCCCGACTTATAAGCAAACTGTGTCCAAGGTCATAAGAAATGTTGCCACCATCTTTTTCAGCACATTTTCCATTAGAACAAACGTGGCCACATTTTGCAATAGTAAGAAGTTCTACAACTTTTTCAACAGCAAGTTTGTTGAGTTTTTCAGTATGTAACAAGACATTTATCGAGAGCTGAAACTATTTTTTTTTTTTTTTATAAAGTGAATGCAGCTTTTTCCTATCGGGGAAAATTTTGCCTTTTTTGGTAACGAAATGTGTGGTCATTTGTTTTTGTGGCCTATAAGAATTAAATTTGTTACACAGAAAAAATATATGAAGAATTTTTTTCCCTTGCGAAAATTAAACACAGTAGCAAGAAATTTAGCTTTTTCTTTGTGGTGTCAACAAATGCCTGTTTGCAACTACGGCAACTGTTATGTGGCACGATATCTGAGCACAAATTTAAATTCTGAAAAATGTAGTATTTTGCAGCTAAAGAGAAATAATGTTGCCACCTTTCTCTCCAACGATATTAACTGCGACTTCACTAGTAAGTATGGCCACTTTTTGATTTATTCAAATATTGGAATCAGTGTTACCACCAGCAAGATTCAAAATTACACTTGACATGAAGCAAAATTACCCGATTTAAATGAAATTACACCTGATATAAAATTTAAGTTTTATTTAATAAAAATACATTTACAAAGAAGCAAAAACACAACAAACTCATTAAAACAAGATCAATATTAGTCAAACTGTTAATTTTATTTAAATTAAAATAAATTAAAAAAACATAAAATGAAACTGCTAAAATAATGAGTTTAACTTCCACATTTGGTTGATAAATATTGAGAAGGTTTAAAATGTTCCTTGTCATTGCTTTATAATGGATGCTTTTTAGCCCCATAGGGTTTTCGAAAGGTAAACTGTCATACTGTTTTCACTTTTTGATCAGGCACATCATCATGATTGAATAACACCAGCAAATTATCCAAATATACTTTGAAAATCAGACACCGATTTTTGCAACTTAAAGGTGACTTCATGATTTAAATGACGCAACATTTTTTCACAAATGAAGGCGATGTGGTGATTAAGAGAAAATAACCTGTCAATTAGACTTCAAGGCCGTGCGATGTGACATTTATTGATTGATTTTCATAGGGCTGTGAAGTCAGTTTTTAATGCTGATAAACCAGCAACAATCGGTGTTTTGGAGGTCAACATTGTTAATTTTATTATTTTAAATCAGTTTCAAATGGTAGTGCCGTGTATCAATCTGCGATTAAAATTAATTTTGTTTTTTTTTGTGTTGTCTACCATTTTAAGTTTCATGGTGTTAAAAAATACCCTTTATACCTTATTAAGTAAACAAAATGCCTGCAGTGTTTTATACAACTGTCCCTTTCGTAATTCAGTTTTACAACTGTAAAAGGCGTTAAATATTCTTTAAACTAAAACATTAAAAAGTAGCAAGATAGAAAAAAACTTTATTATATGTTGCAATATCGGAAACATACCTTCCCCCAGGCAAGTTTTTAGTTTGAATAACTTTTTTCAATAAACTTCAGGTTCTAAACCCCTATGATAGGCATCTTTATCCAAATCAAAGGGTCCATCTTGCGACATTCATTACCAAACATTTGAAAATATATGTGTGTTTAATGATTGAAGTCGTTTCTTAAAAAGAAAGCGAGACTTTCAGAAGGCTATGCATTTCTTAGCAACAATATTTAAAAAGAAATAAATGTCATCACTGAAATCGAATCTTGATTTTGTTTGAACATCTGAAGTAAAAATTTCAAATTACACCTAAGAGAAATTACCCACGCTCTACCCACGACCGTAAAAATTATACCAAATTCGGGTAATTACCCACAAAGTGGCAACACTGATTGGAATTATGAAAAATGTAGTCATTTGTCTCTAATTTAAAAATATATTTCTTAGTATGGCAACAGTTTCTGCAAATATATTTTTGGCGGCTTTTTTATTATCGCTGGAATTATTTCCTTATTCTCCTTGTTAAACAAAAAGTGTGGCTACTTGTGATTCGTAACGTAAATTATGGCCACCTAATCGCTGATACAATATCTGGAGACTTAATGCTGGTTCGCACTGTTCAAGTTTTAAGGCCCAATCATAATATGCATAATCTTGCTTAACCTACTGTCAAAAATAACAAAAAGTCTCTCAAATGTGTTTAAAAAACAAAAATAATATCAACAACAATTTGATTCCATACAGAATGTGCGATCAGTTTCGCACTTTGCTTAAGCAAATGATAGTTTCATAAAATTAAACAAAAAATTTCCTTGAGCTTATTATGGTCTGCCTCATATGATAAACATGTTATCGTACAGTTGCTTAAGCCAACTTAAGCACACTATGGTTGGGCCTTTAAAAAAAAAGAATGCACTTTTTTTCCTCTTTCTCCTAAAAACTTAAGACTTGACGACTTAAGGCCTAACCATAATATGCATAGCCTTGCTCTCTCAAATGTATTTAAAAAAACAACAACAAATAAAAAAAAACATTTGATTCCGTACGCAATGTGCGATTAGATTCTCACTTTGCTTAAGCAAATGACATTTTCATTAAACTCAGCAAAAAGTTTCCTTAAGTTCAATATGGTTTGCCTCATGTAATTAACATGTATTCGCATATTTGCCTAAGCCAGCTTAAGCACATTACGGTTGGGCCTTATGTGATGGTCCACACCATGCATTCCACGCTTTTTCGCAAACTACGCAGATGTCAATAAAGTTTAATCCGTGATGTTCAAGTAACATGCTCAAAAGCGCAGCATGAATTGAGGAATTGAGTAGGTTTAATTTATACTTTTGCAAGCGTCACAGGCAGCGTTTGATAATGCCGCATAGAAAGCGTTGCATGTAATTTTAAACGTAGCACGCATGCATAGAGGGGGACTCGTGTACTGTGGATCTTTAGCTTTATGCCCAATATTTTCTTTAAAGTGTTTATCCTTTAAAAAATAAGTAACTGTACCGAAAATTTTGCGCAATGTTTTCTTTTGTCCCCTACATGGTCAACGGTGGATAGAAGGCGCGTGAACCAACACGTTTATTGGTCAACGGTAAAGGAGCCTGTCTGGTAGGCTTTATTTGCAACCTCAACATCAGACTCGAATGCTTGAAGCGTCCCTAGCGTCCTAAAAAGAACTGATAAACAAAACCTTAACAATTACAACGGGAATATATCGAGTCACAACCGCAAAAAAAGCTTAAACGACAAAAACAGAATTTTACAGGAGAAGGTTTTTTTATTTTATGTTAATTTGGAATGAAGTAGGGATGCCAATCGGGATTGATTTTAGAAAATCTCGGGATTCGGGATTTTGAAATCCCGATATATTAAAATTTTTTTTAAATAAGCAACACTGTTTATTTATTTATGAATTTTCAAAAGGTATTATATATAAAACATATATTTTAAAAAAAGAAAAATAAGAATTATAAAAATAAAAAATAAAAAATACAACTGAAATATAATTTTTAATAATTTTTTTTGTAAAGAGAATAAAAATTCAATTAAAACGAACATTTTTGTACACAAAAGTTGATATATTAAAAATCCCGGGATTAATAAAAATTTGTCAATCCCGAAAAATCCCGGGATTTCGGGACTCGGGATTTCCCGTTTGGCATCCCTAGTATGAGGGTTATCGCTTTATCATAAAACCGTTACGGTACCTTATGTGACCATGAGATTTTAGGAGATGATGCAAGTGTTGCCAATGCCTGTTTTTTAACAACTTTGTCCACTGTATAAAAATGTGGTTACTAGAATCAAAAATTTATTTATGTTAACGTGGAGAAGCAACTTAAAATATGGCAACGATTTTTATAATGCAAGAATTATGACCAATTTTTTTCGTCTTTAGCTAAAAATTTTGCCAATTTTGTAACCAAATTCTAATGGCGGAAACTTAGGAAACCACCGGCAATTAATGCAGATACGGCCACTGTTTTTATTAATATAATGCTGCTCTGGACGGGAAATCAATTCGCGCGACTTTGTCGTTACTTCTGAAAGGCAAACAGCCCAACTTTGTCTGCTGCTGATATGTGAAACCGAAACAACAAAATACAAACGACTTTCACTTTTTAAAATTCATTGATTTTTAAATAAAGTTGTAATTTTTTATGTAGGTTAGGTTAGGTTACGTTAAATGGGATCACTTGGGTCCTTATAGCGGTCCCTTTGTGATACCCCTAGCCAGTGACAAGAGTCAGCCAGTATCCACAAGACTATTCCCCAGAGGTAACTGCAGTCTCGAACCACCCCGATTCCCTGCAGAACAAGGAGATCGATTTCAGTCCCGCATTGGACAAATCGTTCAGACATGGCAATTCCGGTCTCCCAAAATGCCTAAACCTAATGCCCCCCAGACCAGGGCATTGGCAGAGAAAGTGAAACACCGTCTCCTCCTCCTCATCATGACAACTCCTACAGAAGTCATTATACGCAAGCCCCATCCTCCTAGCATGAGTCCCTATCACCCAGTGACCCGTGATGACCGATATCACTGTCCTCATACGGTCCCTGCCAAGACCGAGTAGTACGCGCGTTCTCGGCGCGTCATAGCCAGGCCATAAAGTCCTGGCCATCAAGCAGGTATGCTCCCCTGCCATCTCCCCTGAGCCCTTCTGTACGACTCCCGTCTGATGAGAGTCTTGCAGTGGGCCATTGAAGTGCCAATCAGGCCATTGACAAACATGTCGTCCAAGAGACAGCCTCCGTTTCGCAATTTTTTATGTAAGAAACGAATAAAAACATTTTTTTTGTATCTCGAAAACCTGACGTGATAAGTAAAAACCAATTACAGATTCGTATTCAGCCCACCAAAGTTCTTTTTTAATATTAGAAAATACTGCTGTCTATTTTATAAAATATGTCGCCAGTCTTTAACATATTAAGCAATTAAATTTATTTGCATCCCTTTGACATCCTTTTCTATTTTAAAATTCCTTCAGTAATTCGATATCAGTTCCATAAACAAACGATAAGATTTTTCTACTTTTTGAAAGCCTCTTAATTTGTGCAAAAACAAACACAACCAGAAACATCTTGTCATAAAATAATTTCTGCTTAACAAAAAACGAACAAACTAAAATTTAAATTACAGTAAAATATTCAACAACAAGTACAAGTACCTTGTGAAAAATTTACAAATAGAAGAATATAAAACTGAAAAGTACTTTTTACTTGAGTACCTGTAACAAATACTTTTTTAAGTACACATTTAAACAGAAAGTAAGTTAGGTGAATGTGTTTTCGTAAAAAGCAGCGAAAGGCTTTCAGATTAGTTCGGTAGCAAAGTATAAAAGAATTTTAGGATGTAACGAAAATTATATTATTTTTAGCTTTTCAAAAATCTTTAGAAACACACATAGCAATTAACTTTCCCTCAAAAATAAACTTCAGTGTATTTACCAAAAAAAAAAAAAAAATAGGAATATAGAAAACTTATTAATAAGAAAATGAAATGAGTAAAAACGAAAATAAGTCTGAGTTCATACGGCTCATGTCTTATTGACATGATTCTTCGTTGTTATTCTTTGAACATGAATTAGCGTTCAAATGATTCATGTCATGTTGACGACATGTTTGTTATTTTGTGCGGTCGTACGTATGCATGTGTGCTTTTTATACCCTCCACCACAATTAGTTGTAAAGAGGGTATATTAAGTTTGTCATTCCGTGTGAAACTTTTTTATTATTCATCTCAGACCCTATAAAGTATATATATTCTGGGTCCTTGAGTAATTTTAAGTCGATTTAGCCATGTCCGTCTGTCTGTCCGTCTGTTGAAAACACGCTCGCTTTCGAAAAACTCAAAAGAATTAAACAACCTTGGTGTCAAATTGCTTGTAGTTATCCTAAGCAGTTTGGGATTGAAAAATCGGTTCAATAGAATCCGAGCTATGAATCAAAATGTGGAACCACCACCTAAAAAAAATTGATAATTTTGTTACAAAAACTAACATAAATGGTGGAAAAATACACAGAATGATATAAGATTTCGCAACAGTTCGTTTTATTTTACTGGAAATCACGCTGTAAAATTTCGTGAAGATCCGTCCATGATTTACCCAAGGCCCCATATAAGCCCTACTCCCGGAAAACAGTATAGTAAGCCTAAAACCCTAACTAACAATGCTATCATAACAAATTTTACCACGTCACAGTTAGATAGGACTAGAAATTAAACTATTAAGTTTCGTGAAGATCGGTCTATAATTTACCATAGGCCCCATATAAAACCTACTTCCGGAAAACAGTTTTGTACGCCTAAATCCGTAAAAAATAATGCTATCATAACAAAATTTGGCACATCAAAGTTTTTTAGAACTAAAAATAAGACTGTGAAATTTCGTGACGATCGGTTCATAATTTACCATAGGCCCCATATAAACCTTACTCCCGGAAAACAGCTAAGTATGCCTAAAAACGTAAAAAAATGCAATCATAACAAATTTTGGCACGTCACAGTTTTAAAGGACTCTAAATGATACTGTGAAATTTCGTGAAGATCGGTACATAATTTACCCTAGGCCCCATATAAACCTTACTCCCGGAAAACAGTTTAGTACGCCTAAATCCTTAAAAAATAATCCTATGATAACAAAATTTTGAACATAAAAGTTTAATAGGACTAGAAATAAGACCGTGAAATTTCGTGAAGTTCAGTTCATAATTTACCCTAGGCCCCATATAAACCCTACTCCCGGAAAACAGTTTAGTACGCCTAAATCCTTAAAAAATAATCCTATCATAACAAAATTTTGAACATAAAAGTTTTATATGACTAGAAATAAAACCGTGAAATTTCGTGAAGATCAGTTCATAATTTACCCTAGGCCCCATATAAACCTTACTCCCGGAAAACAGCTTAGTACGCCTAAAAACGTAAAAAAATAACGCTATCATAACAAAATTTGATACATCACAGTTTTATAGAACTAGAAATGATACTGTGAAATTTGGTGAAGATCGGTGCATAACTTACCATAGGCCTCATATAAAGCCCACTCTGGTAAAATAATTAAATACGCGGTAAACTTTCTTCCAGTTTAGCTTCATATGGCCAGAAAAAATGTTATGCAACTTTGTGATATATGGTTCATAATTTACCTTAGATTCCATTTTAGCAGCCTTCTGAAATTCACTGCAAACGCTTAAACTAATTGCACCGCTGTATTGAAATTTATGTTTTTTAATACCAGAAATCGTTCTGCAGAATTCGGGATGATTAGTTCATAGCTTACCATGGCTTTTATATACTTTGTTCTCATGGAAATCATTTAAGTTCAGCTTAAACTGATACAGTATTTATCGGATATAAGAACATCTCATATAAGAACAAAACGTTTTTAAGAAACCTTTTTAAAAACACCATGTCTTTTTATTGATTTTTCTAACAAAAAAGGTTTCATATAAGAAAAACGCTTATAAGAAAAAAACTGATTAAAGAACATTTTTCTTAAACACCAAAACCACAAAATGTATAGAAAAAGAATTTATATAAGAAACTTCCAACGGCAACACAGAATTTATGTAGTTTGCATGGACAACACTGTTTTCTGACAGTTTTACAACAAGAACAAAGTTTTTTTTTACTTTTAGATGAGCGAGCTGGTACTCATGAGAAGCTTTGTGTTTTTTGCCAATAAAAACAAAAGTTAAAATTTTTAAAGAAATACAAAACGGTATAAAAAGAAGCGAAATTGCAAAAACATCTAAAATAGTGAAAAACTCAAAAGACATAGAAAATAATTATTTAAAAGTTAGAAATGTTAACAAAAAAGAGACAGAAAACCAAAATATGAAAGTCTTCTGGCCATAGCTACTTATATAAGAAATAAGTTTCTTATATAAAATAATTGTATATAAGAAAGAAACGCTTATAAGAAACTTTTTTCGTGGATTTTTTAAGTTTCTTATATCCGATAAATACTGTATTCTACTCAAACTTTTTAAAATTGATTCTGATTGTCGGTCAATAATTTTATATAGGTCTAAGACGCAACAAATTTTAATGCAGATGTCTGTTTTTACAAAGATTATAATAATAAATAGACATCATACAGATTTTACTCCTAAAACATTCGAACTGTCGGTGGAGGGTATCAAAGATTCGGCACAGCCGAATATAGCACTCTAAGTTGTTTGATATTGAAAACATTAACAAAATTAAACAACGAATGAAAAAGCAAAACGTAAAGACAGTACATGCATCTGTGTACTCGTTTCTTTTCCTCTCGTCCCTCTTGCCTATAAAATAGCAATCAGGTTTTTTTTTAATTATCGTCAAAATTTGAAAAATAAATCGTCATAAACGTCATTAGTTCTGAAAAAAAAACCGTCAAAAAATCGTCACATAAATATCGTTTTTTTATCAACACGGATTAATTACTGTATTAAAACATAAAAAAATAATTAAGTATAAAACTATGCCAAACCAAAAAATATAGAATTTTTAATACTTAAGACGACTTGGTGGGGCTTTGAAATTGCTCTCCGGAGATTTTCGTTTAACACTTCCTGCCATCCCCAAACCTACTGCGGATGAACTTAACGCATGCCTGTAATTGTCGTCTTTGTGGAGGCATGTCCAGAAGTTGCAATTGACCACAAACATGAGAGTCGCGTTGCAGAACGACCCATCGGCTGCTAAATTCTCGGGACAACTGCTGGAGCTTGGCAACGGCCAAATTCCTGTTGATGTTTCGAATGAATTGGTATCGTTCCCTAAAAATTATTGTGAATTCACATCGTCCAAGGAGGAACTCATCAGCAAAGTGGTCCCTGGCATGCACAAAATTAAAAAAATCTCGATTGGATTCGTGAACGGGCAATACTAGCAGCGAAGAATAAGGACGTCGATAGCTTAAACTTAATTATTTAAAGTCAAATCGCAGGACAACTGCTTACGTACAAATCTGTTTACTGCGTGACCGACGAAAATGAACCAACCAGCTACCCGTCGAAATTTTTGAACTCGCTTTATGTACCAGGAACTCCGCCGCATAATATACAGCTGAAGGTGGTATCGATCATAATCATGTTGCGGAATCTCAATCCTCCAAAAATGTGCAACGGTACGCGGTTGGTCGTCAAAAAGCTAATGAACAATGTGATTCAGGCGACAATCATCAAGGGCAAATTCAAAGGAGAGGAAGTCCTTATCCCTCGAATTCCCATTATTCGAACTGACCTTCCATTCCAATTCAAGCGGATTCAGTTCCCCGTTCGATTGGCATTTGCAATGACAATCAATAAATCGCAAAACCAATTACTAGAAGTCAGCTGTACGTTGCATGTTCGCGTGTTGGGAAACCGTCTTCGTTATTTGTTTTTGCGCCGGAAAACAAACCGAAAAACATTGTTCATCAAATCGCTCTCTACTGATACCATTCAAATAAATCACATTGAAAATTTAAATATTTGTGTTGTATTATTACTCTAAAGTTTGTCTGAAGGCTTAAAATTGGGACAAGGCGAAGTTCGTCGGGTCCGCTAGTATAAACATATATTCGCCTCTACACACATATACAAACTAAGAAAAGACTTTACTTGCCAGATTGAAGTGTTATAAAATTAATGCCAGATTAAAGTTTAAAATAAATTTATTGACGGGATTAAATCGTCAAAACCTAAGTGACTCTACATTAAAAATCGTCAATCGTCATTTTGGTAAATTCTTCGAAAAAAATCGTCAAAATGACGTAAAATCGTCATATCTAACATCTCTGCATGAGCCGTATGAACACAGACTAAAGAAATTCTCTAAAAGGGTTGCAATGTGAGGTCTCTCAAATCTTTTTTTCTCTCTTACTGCCCTCCCTTCTCTGCTTTGAAATTACACATCTATATGTTGGTGTACTATTTGTATCTTCTTAAGTAAATGTAAGTGCTTTTACATTAGAAGTGGTAGCATATCAAGTTCTCAAATATATTTCTTTTCTTTTAGGAAAAAATTTGCCAAAGAAACTGCATATTGAGATAAAATGAAAGTAGCAAAAAACAAAAAGCAAACATAACTTTGAAACCCACTTCAGATATAAACAAAATACAACAATAAAAAAGGAAAACAGAAAATATATCATGATTACAAACGAAAGTAGATTTTCAGTTCAACAAAAGAAAAAACGGATCATAAAATAACACAAGTCCTTTAAAAGGAAGAAAGGAACAAAGTTGACCGGTCTAAGACCCCAAAAACTGACGTAAAATCATTTTTCAGAAGTTTAATTGGCAAATTTAAGAATGGTATCCTGATTTTCACAAAATCCTTTGAAATGCAACATTCTTTAAAACAATTTTTTTTTTTGTTTTCCTTGCTGAAAAACTTTTTATTAATGTTTTGTTTTTCTTTTTTGTTATTGTTTCAGTTTTGTTTTATTTTTAAACAATTTCTTTTTTATTGTTATTTTATAATTTTGTTAAGTGTATTTGTTTTTATATTCCTCCGAAATTGTAGTTTTATTACAGTTTAACTTTCAAACTTAGACACTTGAACTTAAGTTGAATTTTGTTTTTTTTTTTTGTCATTTAAAAAAAAAAAAGTTGTGCCGGCTAGTGTAAAGTTTATAGCTTTGACAGTGAGTAGTAGATACTTAGAGAGATGCAAATATAAAAATTAAGAGCATTTAAGGCGAAATAGAGATTTTTCTTCAACGACTTATGCGCCCAATACACTTTTCAATTCAATTGTCAACTGAGTCTTTCAATTGAATTGATGCTTGACCACACACTTCATCAACTGAGTCGAAAGACTTCCAATTAATTTTAAAATTTAATGATATAAAAGACAATTTTTCAAATACTTAACCTTTTTTTGCAAAAGAAAACTACAAACTTTAATTTTGACAGCTAATCAATAGACTTGAGCACACACAATACAATCGAATTGAAAGACTGAAAAAATCAAAATCTTTTGATTTTTCTTCAACCAACTCGACAACCGTCAAACTAATCAATTCACAAAGCCATACATGTTTTGATTTGGAGAAAACCCGACTCAGTTGACAACTGAATTGAATCGTGTATGGGCTGCTTACTTATTATAAACTAACTTTTACCCGTGATTTCGTTCACTTCGAAATTACAGCAAGATTGAAAGAAAGGGATATTTTACGCAGTTTTCTACATCTATACTAATTTTATTCTCAAATATTTCTATAAATAGCCTTATAGAAAATACTTTTTTGCGCCAACAAATATGTACATATAAGCTTTGATCACTCGATATTCTGAAGCAATAGACATTCAAGGGTGTGAAGATAAATTCGTCAGTTAAATACGTCCCACACCTCTGTTAACTACATTTCACACACTGTTAAATATTGTAAATTTTTTAAAATTAATATTTTTTAAATAAAAATCGAAATTGTTTATAACTTTTGATTAATTTATAAAGAAAACATTATAAGTTTTAACTTTTTTTAAATAAATTGGAAAAAAATATATTTAAATAAGGGAAGTGGCTCAGTACTAATTGGCTAATTTATGTTATTTTTTAGGGCACTTAGGACAGACCTGAATGGAGTTTGGGGATACCATTTGAAAGCCCTAAGGGAGCAGATTCTAAAACTGTATTGGACATTTTTCTGGGTTTCTCAGGAGACATGGAACGAGGGGTGCAATATAGGATACTAAATATATTAAAATATAAGTTTGGGGCACTTAGGACAGACCTGAATGGGGTTTGGGGATACCATTTGAAAGCCCTAAGGGAGCAGATTCCAAAACTGTATTGGACATTTTTCTCCGTTTCTCAGGAGCTTTCAAATGGTATCCCCAAACCCCATTCAGGTGTGTCCTAAGTGCCCTAAAAAATAACATAAATTAGCCAATAAGTACTGAGCCACTTCCCTTATTTAAATACATTTTTTTCCAATTTTTTTAAAAAAAGTTAAAATTTATTATGTTTTCTTTATAAATTAATCAAAAATTATAAACAATTTCGATTTTTATTTAAAAAATATTAATTTTAAAAAATTTACAATATTTAACAGTGTGTGGAATGTAGTTAACAGAGGGGTGGGACGTATTTAACTGACGAATTTATCTTCACACCCTTTAGACATTCGACGGCCAAAATGAAAAGCAAGGGGTGCCTTAATATGTATATTCCCGCCACTGGACCATATGCAATCTTTATACCAAATTTACCAAAAAGGAAAAGGCACCAATTTTTTTCCGTTTTTAAATAGTAAAACAGTGCCCTATATTTCAATCTGCGCCTAATGCTATCTATGTATCAAATTTTTCGACAAGAAAAAAAGTACTTAAGGTAAAAGAGTATAAGAAGTACCAGTGCCTCCTCATTTTAGGCACGCAGAAAGTACCATGTATGTTAATGTGGGCTGTAATCTGTATGTATATCAAATTTATCGAAAATGGTAAAAGTAACAACTCTGTCCCGTTTTTACCCCTTTAAAAGTACTTAAAAAAATACCCTTATCCTGACAATATACAATCTGCATAAAAAATTTATTTAAAAAAAAGGAAAAAGCACCAAAGTTCTCATTTTTCCCCGATTTGCCTTGTATAAAGTACCCTATGTTTGAATCTGACCACAATCTTTTCGTCTACCAAATTTGATTCAATTTAATTAAGTGGTTTTTGCGTCATTGAGTCACAAGCTAAAAAAACAAGCAAACGTGTTTTCGAAAGTGGAAAAGTACCAAGAGTACCAGATCTTCCTCAATTTAGGCCCCCAGAAAGTACAATGAATTTAAATGTGGCCTGTAATTTGTATGTATATCAAAATTATCGAAAATAGAAAAGGTACCAGTTCTGTGCGGGTTTTAACCCCTTAAAAATCACCAAATTTTATCCCTTAAAAAGTACGCTTATCCAGACCATATACAATTTATCTACCAAATTTATTAAATAAAGAAAAAGTACCACAGCACTTATTTTTCCCCGATTTGCTTTTATAAAGTACACTATATTTAAAGCTGGATCACATTCTCTCCGTCTACCAAATTGAATCCAAGTCCATTAATAGGTTTTCGTATGACAAATTTAAAAACCACCGAAATATAAAAAAGTACCTAGAGTACTATTTCTTCCTCATTTTAGGCCCCTAAAACGTTACCGTATGTTATTCTAAGCTCTTATCTGTATCTATATCAAATTTATCGAAAAAAGAAGTAATACCAATTCTGTCCCATTTTTACTTACTCCTTAAATAGTACCCCTTAAAAAGCACCAAATTTTATCCCTAAAAAAGTACCCTTATACAGACCATTTACAATTTACATACCAAATTTATTAGATAAAGAAAAAGTACCAAAGTACTTATTTTTCCCCGATATGCCTTTTATAAAGTACACTATATTTGAACCTCGACAACTTTCTTTCCGTCTATCAAATTTAATCCAAGTCCATTTAGCGGTTTTCGCGTCATTGAGTCACACTCTTACAAACATACAATCTTTCACATTTATAATAAAGGGTGAACCAACTATAATACACGATGTTAATTGTGAGTCACACCTTAATGTCAAGTTTTTTGCCCCACTTAATTCGATATTTCTTTGTTTCAGTGCTTGAAAATTCAACCATGATGAGGTACAAAATTGAGCAGCGAGTTAAGATTGTTGAAGCCTTTTACGAAAATGGGCGTTCAAATCAAAATGCATTTCGAGCAATCAGTGGACTCATTGACAAGCATAATTGCCGCATTTGGGCAAATGAGAATCCACGAGTGGTTGTTGAAAAGCCGATGCCTTCATAAAGAGTGACTGTTTGATGCGATTTATGGGCTTCGAAAATTAGATCGGCCAAGCAGTTATCGTGAATGGTGTTCGCTATCGCGAGATGATAACGGACTTCTTGCAGTCAGAAATTGTGGATATGGACCTGGAAGATATGTGGTTCCAACAAGATGGTGCCACTTACCAAACAGCAAACGAAACAATGGCTCTTTTGCGCTAGAAAATCAATGGCCGTGTTATCTCACGTCGTAGCGATGTTAATTAGCCGCCACGATCATGTGATTTGACAATGTTGTACTTCTTTAATCGGGGATATTTAAAAGAAAAAGTGCACGTCCATAAGCCAAGAACAATTCAAGAGCTAAAAGATGAGATAATTTGGCGCATTAACGACACTGATCCTAAATTATGTCTCAGAGTCAATGAAAATATGGACCATCGTATAGAGGTATGCCACCGAAGCCGTGGCGAGCATTTGGACGATATTTTTTTTTAACAGATTATGATCATAGATCCTTCTTTAATTATTAAAAATATTAAGATAATTCCCTGGTAATTTTTTGTTTTATTTACAACTAACATCAGGTTTCGGTTGGACCACCCTTTACTAGCTGTCAACCAATTTTTGTCTCATAAGCCACCTTTAAAAAAATGTATTCCTAAACATGCATCAACGGTTTTTTTTTAACTATTAAGTGTTTATAGCGATTTTATTTCAAAGTATTGCAACTATCTTTACGTTTTGCTGCCATTTTACTGCTAACGATGAATGAAATTTGATCTACATAATATTCTATAACTAATTTGTAAATAAAGTCAAAAGTTGTAGACAGATGTTAGTCCTTAAAGGCTTGTTTTGTTTGGAATTTTCTATAGTCGTCGAAAAAGTTTACATCATAGCTGCATTTTGCAGTTTTCTATGTCGTTTTAAAAAACAACAATTTCGAAATTCTGTCAAAAAAATTGTTTTCCTATTCATTATTCATTAACACCATTTTGTTGTGAGCTAAAATCCCAATTTTTATTTTTGATAATTGCACTGAGATTTATTGTTCGGGGGATAGCCTAGTTCCTACAGCATTTCACTGGTGGCTTAGGCCAGATCATCAGGAAACCTTTTTCCAAAGACTTTGGAAAAGCTAAAAATATTGTACAATTAAAGCTGTAAATCGAATGAGAATTACATACATTCAAGTCTTATTTGCAACGATATCAAATCTTGGCAAAACAACAATAGCAAACAGTAAGTTTATCTTTTCTTACTTTCCTTACTATAAATGGATGGGTTTTTTCCGACTGAAAATGAATTTTGCCAAAAAAAAAAAAAAATTTATATTTCTAGAACGTACAAAACTGTGAAATGGCTAATTTGACTCTACAAGCGTTTTTTGTTACACAGTACAACAGCCAATCTGGGGGGTGAGAAATTCCAAGTCAGGGTGATGGTACTAGGTCAGTATAGTAAAACCCTCAAAGGGTTTGCCGTTCGTATGTGTCAGTTTTTTTTATGACATTTTAAATTTTTTCCTTATCTTGATGTTTTTTTGTTTAACATAACTCGAGAACCACTTGTTCGATTTTGCTAAAACAAACTCAAATTAAGAATTACAATTTCTTTAATCCGTTCATATAACGTTTTTCTTTATAATCAACAGTTTTGCCGGTAAAAATAAATTTGTGGAGAATTATAATTGATAAGTGCAAAAAAATGTTCAAGCCTGGATGTATGCAGCAGATTTTATCACAAACCTGCACTGCAATTTTTGTGACTTTTTTTAAGCGATCGGTGAAAATCGTCGGACTTTTGTTTATTTGAAAGAATACACCCACATTCTGTGATGCCAACAGTAGGGGATTTCCCCTTTTCTAGGGATTTTTTTTCGGAAAATTTCAACCGTAGGGAAAAGAGGACACAATTTTTTATTTTAGGGCATATTTATTTATTTATTTATCTATTTAATCAATGGATATTATCCTTACTGACTAATAACAATATTGACTTAAAATTAATGAATAACAATATGCATTTTAAAATATACTACAAATTTACAGAATATATGTAGTACATAAAAATTTACAAATAAAGAAAAACAATAAGAAAAATCAACAAATTGTGACATAGAATTAAATTGTCTACATAACCTCGAAAAAGGATCAGCAATAGCGTAATTTTCTCTAAAAAAATTTAACAAAAAGCAGATTATAATGACGCGTATTGCGACAAGGTATATTAAATTTAGCAGACTCTACAGAAAATCACAACAAACATTACCATTAATAAGATTAACCATAAAAGAAACATTTAACATTGTACGACGACTTTTGAGCGATGGTAATTTTATTAATGCCAGTCTTCTAGCATAGGAAGGAAAGTTTGTCGAGTAACTGCAAGATCACGTAAACAGAATAATAACAATTGTTTTTGGACCGATTCAATAAGAGAATTGTGAATGTTGTAAAATGGATCCCAAATGATTGACCCATATTCTAAGATTGGTCTAACGAGTGATACGTAAAGTTGCTTCGTTATGTATGGATTGGTGAATTTTTAACCCAGCGCTTAATAAAGCCAAGAACGCCTCGAGCTTTATTAACAGTTAATGTAATATGAGAAACAAAGTTTAATTTAGGATCCAGTAAGACTCCAATATCAAGAAACGAATCAACCAGCTCCAGTTGATGAGCACCAAAAGCATAATTAACAGCAATACAGTTATTTCTATAAAAACGCATGCTTTTGCATTTCACAAGATTCAGCTCCATCATATTATGATTACACCATAAAAAAAAGTTATTAAAATCCGATTGAGGATAAAAAAGATCCGAAAAAAAATCCCTAGAAAAGGGGAAACTGTTGGCATCACTGAATGTGGGTGTATTCTTTCAAATAACAAGCAAAAGTCCGACGATTTTCACCGATCGCTTAAAAAAAGTCACAAAAATTGCAGTGCAGGTTTGTGATAAAATCTGCTGCATACATCCAGGCTTGAACATTTTTTTGCACTTATCAATTATAATTCTCCACAAATTTATTTTTACCGGCAAAACTGTTGATTATAAAGAAAAACGTTATATGAACGGATTAAAGAAATTGTTATTCTAAATTTTTTTGAGTTTGTTTTAGCAAAATCGGACAAGTGGTTCTCAAGTTATGTTAAACAAAAAAACATCAAGATAAGGAAAAAATTTAAAATGTCATAAAAAAAACTGACACATACATACGAACGCCAAACCCTTTGAGGGTTTTACTATACTGACCTAGTACCATCACCCTGACTTGGAATTTCTCACCCCCCAGACAATAATCCCAATAATAACACTATGTGTTATCAACAGCGAATGTTTGCGGTTGCGCAAGTTTGATTGTATGGCCGCCAGCGAGTGTATTTGTTGGTGTTCATTAAAACCGACTTTTTGCAATCGCACAAAGCCGTTCTCTCGTCGGCATTAAACATTTTGTATGGGAGCCCCCTTAAGTAATGGAGATAGCGCGTAGGTATGCTAGAAATAAATGATTGAGATGAAAAATAAAGTGGGATATGTCATACATTTGGCCCATCTAGGGGCATCTTATGCGCGGCAGGGGCCAAATTTAAGAATTTTATAAAACCGCCATATTTGAGAACTTTTGTGAACAAAATCAAAAGTTGCTAACAGATTTTAATCATTTATGGCTTGTTTTGCTTGCAATTTCGGGGAAGCTGAGCCTGTAAAAAATATATGTTATTATACGCTTGTTAAAACGATTTCGTTATAAAACCAAAAATACTTTAAGTGTACTTAAAAAAAAATAAACAAATTTGTTTGCTTAAGCAAATGAGCTTAAAATTCATGTGTTTGTTTTTTTAATTTTATAATATTATTTTCTTTTTTACACAAAAGTATACGTGCACTCATATGTCTTTATAAAATATACATATCGTTTATGAAACGCAAAACGCAAAACGCAATAACTAATCAAAAATTAAACTTTAAAAATGTCCACAAAAAATTTAAGAAGCATTCGAGTAAAATTTGCGATTTTATTTGCAAAAAACAAAAGGCCCTATCTACATAAGGTTTTATGGTAAACGCTAACTAACAGTTGGCATAATATGCAACATTGTCAATTGCCAAATAAACTTGTAGGTTTTACAAGAAAAATATTAGAAAAATAATATTAACAGTTTAAGGCGATTTATCAGGGGGGTTACTGCGTATTTCGATTCGAAAAAAATCATTAACGGATTTGAACAATTTGTACTGTGTATTACGATTTTCGCAATCGTTCGAAACGATGACAGAGGTTGTATTTTTAAAAAAATAGGAAATTTGATGAAAACTTTGTGTTCGTAATAGAGAGTGGCTGTTAAGAAAAGGATTTTTTGTTTTCCATAAAGTATAAAAAACGTCTGTTTATTTGAAACAAATATTAAGAAAATCGTAATACACAGCACAACTTGTTCGAATCCGTAAATGATTTCTTTTGAATCGAAATACGCAGTAACCCCCCAGTTTATCAATTTAAGACCCATTTTCATAACTTACCGATAGCTAGCAGTAGACTTTAATCGGCCTAATAAAAAGCGTTCCATTATTTAAACTTTAATATAAACTAAAGTGAGCGATAAAGTAAATTAAGGTTCATCCTACCTGGTAGTTTAAAGTAAAGTTGTAATAATGGAACACTTTTTGTACGGCCGATAAAATCCTACCTTTAGTTATCGGTAAGTTGTGAAAACGCGCCCAAATGGTTTTAGCTTTTCCTGTAAAGTTTTCAAAATGTTAGATAGGTCCTTTTGTGTTTCAGGTGAAGACATGTTTTACCATAAATTCCTATATATATGTATGGATGCATGTGCATATGTTTGTGTCTTAGCAACTTGCACTACATAATAGTTTTACCATGAGTTTGTACAATTATTTTGTTTTCTTCTTCTACTTTTCATAAGATCCCTGTGGAAAACACCGAACGAAGAAAATGTTAGAGCAACAAAGAAAAATAATATTTAACGTTAATGAAAAAGTTCAAATTTACTAAGGCAACATAAGACAGGAAACAGAAGTTAAAAAAATAAAAAAAAATCTGCTTAAATATACAAAACAACAACACAATCCACACACCCCTTTTTAATTTGTGTAGCATAATTTAAGGAGGAAGAATATGAGAATGATTTTGTTGCGATTGTTAAACTCTGTTTGTGTTTTCTTGTTGTTTGTTTAATATTTTGTGCTCTCTCTTTTTTTAAAAACGAAATGCATGCATAATTTTATCATTACATGTCCTTGTTTACGAGTTCCCTATTTGTTGCTCTCGTTTATTTGTGTTGTTGTCATTTTATTATAGGGGTTTTGGTATCTCTTTTGTAATGGCTGTTTTTAAAGTTCCTTTAGTTTGTATGTCAGCTTGGAGGTTTGTGTATGTGGGTGCTTGTGACTTTGCATATCGCAGAGTCTTGTTCATGTTATATTTTGTTATTGTCACTGCCTTCCTACACAACACGCTCTTTGAAACATGCACAATAAAAATGTTTCTTTCCTTCTTTTTTTTGGAGAAAACAGTTGCATAAACCCAGACAGATGTTGTTTGCTTGTATAAATCGTAAAAATCTGGGAATGTGTTTCTACGTGTTTGTTTTACTTGCCTTATTTTTACTGTTGCATATTGCAACGGAAATCCTAACATGTCAATTGCGTAAAACGGAAAAAGGGATTTGTGTTGCTTTGTTTTTGCTGGTCTGTTGTCATTTTACTTTGCTGTGCTTTTTTTAGTGTATATTATACATATATGTATGTATGTTTGAACGTATGAGTGTAGGTTTTTGTTTTCGTTTATGGGTGTAAATTTGTCTCTGTTTCAACTGCTTCCTTGATATTGCTTTTTACAAATGTTGTGTGTTTATATGTATGTATGTGTGTGCGCTTTTTTACGAAAATAATAAATGGCTGACTTTTGAGCTTAAATTGTTTGTTAAAAAATTAGCATTTAAAAAAAATTTAAAAGGGAAAATTACATTGAAAAACATAATCAGCCCAATTACGAATACAAATTCCCCGTGAGTTTTTTCCCATTCTTACAATTGAATTTACACAGGAAAAATGGGAGAAGGGAGAAGTTTTTAATTTGGAAAAATACCAAAAAACGCCACATGCATAAATAAGTTAATTGGGACCTCCTGAACACGAAAAACGCTGCAATTTTTTTTTTTCTAAGTACCGTTTTTTAGATAACGGTACTTTTGTGTTTTTCGTGTATGGTTCCACTCAAACCCTTGTGGAGCCCAACCAAAAAGTGCGATCGAAATAAGTGGCATATCGTTAAAGAGGTAATTGAATGCCTTTTCCGTCGATATGCTGAATTTGTATCTGATAAGAAATTACTGAGTTATGGCACCACAAAATTTGCCAATTTTTACGTTTTTTCAAAATTTTTACTTTTTATTTCGGTTGTTTTCTACGTTATAGTTAAGATCTGGAATGTTTTATTTTTTAACCAAATAGTTTATTTAATTGCCAACATTTTAAGCGGATGAAAAATAAAGTTTTAATTAAGGATTTTGTGGAACGACATCATTTTTATCTTCACTGCTCACATACTATATTCGGCGTCCATCAGTTTAAACGTATTTAGAAACAAGTAAGAGTGCTATATTCGGCTGTGCCGAATCTTATATAACCTTCACCATTGTGCGAGCAGAATACAGAGCAACTAGACAAGAACTAAATAATTTTTACATACCTATACATACATATTTACAATACTTAAAACCAGGGCTGTGGAGTCGGAGTCGGAGTTGAAGAGTCGGAGTTGAGGTTTTTGTACCGGAGTCGGAGTCGGAGTAGAAGTACCCACAAACACTAATGACTCCAACTCCGACTTTTTGGCATTAAAATATCAATTCATATTTAAATATAATTTTTCATATAATTTTATTTTTATTTCACATAAAAAAAAAACTAATTTTAAACATAAATTGATATTTAAATAAATTGGTGGAATTGGCAATAAGAGGGTCGGTCTACTTTTTGAATTTGTGAAGTCAGAAGATAATGACCAGTATACTTTTCATATGAGTAGGGGAGTTAGAAAAATTGAGATAACATCTTATTTTGACAGTTCTTTTAGCAATTTATGAGAAATATATAGATTGTATCGAAGCATGTCCTTTTCTATGTTTTTATGTGACCTAAAATTTCTGTAACAAAACTCGCTGGTTCACTGTTTGAATTTCGCCAAGATATCCCTTATGAAATAGAGCCAAATTAAGGAAGTTAAAAATTTGTTGTTTTTTATTTATCGTAAATTAACAAATATTTTTGTAGCCATGTTCCGATATATGACTTGAAATCTGCTGTAGCTCCTGTGGTGAAAGCATTAAGTAAACTAAATTTTAAGTTCTAACCTTCAAGGTGAATTATAATAGAAAAAAAGGAAAAGGAGCTCGGAAAAATACATGACATTGTTCTAAATTTAATTCTTATCAATCTGGGGGTAAACCCGAAAAATGATTTGAGAATTCTTTTATCTACTCAATTTAGGAAAAATTTGAGAGATAATAAAGACTTGCAATTTCAAATTTCGGTCTTTGACAATAATAATTTTGAACTTGGAACGGAAAAAAGCAATGGTATACTGAAGAAAACGATTTCAAAACTCTGCAAGCCACATTTTGAAACACGTTGAAAATCGCAAATGATGCTATTTCTGTATTAAAAATTTGCCTTTGTCCGAATATTTTAATGATCCGAATATTTTAATGATCCCAGAAATAATAGAACTTTTTACGGTACGTTTCTCTTCAAAATATGTTATAAAAATTGTAGAAGTAACAACTGAAGGCGCATCTGCATGTTTTAATAAAAATATATTTAATTTTCCTGAGAATGATTAAAAAAGTTGGTCTAAATATTTGACTTAATAAATAAAACAAGACCAAAACGGCAGTGTTTGAATTTATGTATATTAAAAACAAAAGACCTCACTTCACAATTTACAAAAAAGAACTTATGATGTTCTTTGTCTCTACAAATTCTGTGGTTAACAATACTTAGTACACTTGGTGCCCTTAACGTCTTAGCAAATTGGACTTGGCATTGTTTTCAACTTTTCTATCTCGAAAGCTGCATTAGATAGAACTTATGGAAATTCACACATCTATAAATTCCAACAGATGTGAATTGGTGTAGTTTATCTCTTCCCTACACAACTATTGTTACATTTTTTAGCACTGTTTGCATATATTTAATAAATAAATATAACTTTTAAAATATACTAAAGTTTAATGATCCCATACGGTTTGAATCAAAACTCATATCTTTCGAAAGTTCGTAACAAGACTCGGTGGTTCCAAACTTAAATCCATTATTTTTCTATATTACAGTTGGCTTAAAATGTTCAACTGTTGAGTTATTAGTCAAGAATGACATAACACTGTAGAATCAAAAAAGTAGAGCTCAGTTGGTCTATTTAATCGGGCGCTATATGTTTTTCGAGCTTTCCTCCTCATATGTTAAAGCTCAATGCGGCACGTTAGAATTAAAATATCGATTTGAAAGTTTTACAGAATAATTTTCTTGCTATATTTAACCATTTAAAAGGTACTGAATTAAAAAACAAATTAAAAGAGTTTAAAGTCAAATAAGAACTAGTCTCATAAATAATGATAGGTTAGAGTAGGAGTCGGAGTCGGAGTTGGAGTCGGAGTTGGAGTCGTACTTAAAAAATTACAGCAAAAGGAGTCGGAGTCGGAGTTATAACTACTTCTTGACGACTCCACAGCCCTGCTTAAAACTTCATTATAAATAAAATTTAAAAAGCGACAACTGGTAAATATTTTTTTAAATACTTTTTAGAACACAAAAAAATAAAAAATAAAAAAAATTTTCTTTTTAAAAAACCAAGATTCGAACCAGGGAACTCAAAGTTTCTAACTTAACACACCCGCTAGACAACTGAACCATGAATGAACGTTATTCGAATATCCTTTAAATGAAATATGGCCCGTTTACTTTTCACATTACTTTTCAAATTTACCATTTACTTGAGTTATAAAGATTGGACTCGGGAAGATCTATGGTTCCCGAAAATGGGTATTTAAAAAAAAAATTTATTTTGGCCATAACTTTTTCGTATCTGAACCGATTTTTCCGAAATTTTCAGAAAATATTTTCTACTAAAGATTTCCGGTCTTTTGATATGTAAGGCGTAACCATAGGTCATATAACAGTCCCAAAATTCAGGTTTTTATAAAATTTTTGATGCCCACTTCTCCAATCCCGCCCACATTTTGTGGCATGGTGTGTATTGACAACCTAAATGTTTGTACCTATTTTGGAGACTTTGGCTCTTGCAGAAAAAAGTAATAAAATTACCACAACAACAAGGGATTTTTGGAAAAATTAGAGGTAGTCGTGGTTTTTTACTCATATCTCAGCCATTTATGGACCGATTAGCTTAAAAGATTGGGGAGGGGTAGCTTTTACCTCTATTGCCCTATTTCACGCCGTAAATGATAAAAATTTTAGGCTATAGTTCTTTCCAGATGTTATGCTGTTTTCCTGCAAAATGTCAAGAAAATCGGTCGATTTGTTAAGCAGATATAGTGAGGGGGAGGTTTTACTCCTCTTGCCCTATTTCACGCTCTATTTCCTATTTTCTTTCAGATGTTGCAGTGCCTGCATGCCAAATTTAAAGAAAACTGGTTGATTAGCTAAGAAGATATAAAGAGGGGGAGCTTATGCCCTATTTTGCGCCTTCTAGCGATATAAAATATACTCTACGACCTATTCTCATACCTAACAAAAACACATACAAAATTTCATAAAAATCAGTCAAGCCGTTTCGAAGGAAATCAAAATGGAGGGCATTTTGTTGACAATTCGTCGTTCCGGAGTTATCTTGTCGTATATCACAAAATCGAAAAAAATGAGATAAGACCGTTTCCTTTGGTAAATTTAACAGATCTATCGATCTGCCCAATCCTCACGTCTCTATCTCTTATGGTTAATGAGATATTACGAAGGCATTTTGTTGTATATGAGCAACTTCAAAAATTTACGACACTTAGACATTTTTCTTTTTAATTTTTTTTTTTTTTTGTCTGACATCAATGTTGATTTGCGTGTGTATAAACCGATATTTGAGCATGTGAAATCCGTTCGCGTTAATCATTTTAATTACACGGCGCAAATTTTACTGCGGTTTAAAGTTAAAAATTAAAAAAAAAATATAAAAATTAAAGTTTTTGTTAAAATTGAAAATGGATAACGCGTGTGGATAATACCCCTTAAGGGCTTTCTTAGCACACTAAAATATTTGTAAAAGCTTGAATACTTTTTAAAATACACTGGAAAAAAATATAAAAAAAATTTTTTTGATCGTGTATGCATATAAAAAATTTATTTAAAATTGTTAAACATTTTACAAAATTACGGCTAGTATAAGACATAATTTGCAATATTTTGGGAAAAAAACTATTTGGCTATCGCTTATCAAATATTTCGGATGCTTTTTGAGGTTAGAAACATTTTGTTTCCTCCATAAAATTTTAAATCCTTGAAATTTTTTGGTGCGTTTTCAATTTTAGTATCAAGCTCAGTAAAGTCTTTTATTCGATGTACGTTTGAGCGGAATTGATACAGCGCTTCAGTTGTCACAAGGCGAAATGTGTTTGGAAAAAACTGCCGCTGCACGCGCCACGGTTGAAAAAAATTATTTTTTTTTGCACTTTATCAGTTTAGTCCGTCGCGAAGAATCTATTTAGATACCTAAACATGTTTCCATGACATGTTTTGATATAAAAAAAAGCTTAAAAATAAATTGTTTTTTTGCAAAAATTTTCAAAAGTTCATAAAATTTTTGCGTTTAAAAATTTTAAAGTGCGTTTTCGCCTCGGAGGTGCCCTTTACGAAGTTACTCACATCACGCAATACACTAGCCAACTTAAAAGGCAATTCAGAATGTCAGACGCAAAAAAGATACATTTTTAAAAAATTTACGGTAATTTCTTTTAAGTTTGTGATGTCCGTGATACGTTATTGGTGCGCTGACACCAACTTGATACACCTCAAACTTTATAAAATTACGAAGTTTTTTTAATTCTGCGCTTTAAACTCATTTTTATTAAACGGCGCAAAAACTCTAGTAAAATCTTCAAAAATTTCAAAATTCGGAAAATTTTGGTTTCACTTTAAAACACCATGCAACTTTTCACCCAGCAGCGATATCAAAATTTTTTTTTTAGTGGATATATCCTCCAAGTCTAGTGACTATATTTTGTATGGGTTTGGATCTGAAAGCCTAAAACTATTACAAAGAAAACGGAATGAATTAAAAAACTCTTGCAAGTTTCAAGTCGTTTTTTTAATTTTTCGAATTTTAGATGACCACCAATTCTTAAGGTGAGGACTTTTCAACGTAAAACTTTGCACGTCATATCCTTCAAGTATAGTCATCCAAACCCTGTACAACGTTTTTTTCAATTCATAAAACTTAACGAAATAAGAGCCATAGTATGTCGGTTTCAGCAGGTGCTCAAAAAATTTGAAGTAGCCCATATCCACTTTTGCGAAAAATTTAATGCGTTATATTATCGTATGTAGCATAATTGTGGATATACAACAAAAAACGTATGCAAATTTTTAATTAAAAAAATCTTGCGTTATCTTGTTGTATGTGAACAAAGTATATTAGGCATGTTATAAAAAAGAGACTATCTTGTTAATATTACTGTTATTTTAACATTTTTCTTTTTATATGTAAAGATATTTTACGGATGAATTGCACAACGGCTATTTATATTGATGAAATATTGTTTAAATTCACTTTATTGTTAAGCAGTTAAAGGTTAAATATTCAGGATGGTCCAACCATAGTGCACAATGTTAATTGTGAATAAAACAAAAAGTTTTTAGAGAATTATCTGAATTTTTTATTATTATAGAAGGATCTATGATAACAAGGTGTGAGACAAAATATCGGCCAAATGCTCGTCGCGGCTTCGGTAGCATACCTTTGTCCTATGGTCCATATTTGCAATGCCTCTGAGACCTAATTGATGTTCAATGTCCTAAATGTGTCAAATTATCTAATCCTTTAGCCCTTGAATTGTTCTTGTCTTATTGACGTACACTTTTTATTTTAAATATTACCAAAGAAAAAAGGCCAACGGTGTCAAATCATATGATCGTGACGGCGAGTTAACATCGCTATTGAATTTCACGAGCAGAAGAGCCATTGTTTCGTTGGCCGTGTGACACATTCTTTTGGAACTAGGTACTTATCGCCCAGGTCCATATCCTCAATTTCTGGCAAGAAGAAATCCGTTATGAGCTCGCGATAGCGAACACCATTTACAGTAACTGCTTGGCATACCTCATTTTCGAAGAAGTAAGGCCCGATGATGCCGCCTGGCCATAAACCGCACCAAGCATGCATGCACAGGCTTTTTCACATTTTCTACAGAGCCGGTTTGCTAAAATTTGCCCACAATTATCCCGATTGTGGACACATTTGATCGATTATGTTACCCAAAATAATCAAGATGTGCACAAAATGTATTTTTGATTTGAACGCCCATTTTTGTAAATGGCTTCAGCAATCTTAAAGCGCTGCTCAATGCTGCAACTCTCCATGGTTGAATTTGGCACTGATACCAAGAAATGTCAAATTAAGTTGGACAAAAATTTGACGTTACGGTGTGACACACAGTTATCATCGTGCAATATGGTTAGACCACCCTTAAGTAGTAATAAACCTTAAAATTATTCATACATAAGGAAATTCGATAATATAAAAACTATAACTACAGTACTTTTCGCTTATAGTCACATACTTTAGTTGCAACCATAACGTGGACGGTGCAGTGAAATAACGCCGGGAGAAATAACACCGGTGGGTGTAATTTCCCGATGAAAAGGAAATAACGCCGGCCGGCCTTATTTCCTATTGCGAAATGAAATAAGACCCCCGGGGTGTTATTTCCTCTTTAAAGCAGACTTTATTTCTTTTTGCAAGAGGAAATAAAGCCGACCGGCGTTTTGGTCAATGAAGAATTAAAATCAATAATGACAATTAACAACAAATGTGCTCTAAGCAGAAATAAAATTTTAACTAATGCGTCTCTGTATAGCCGGCCTTCTTTCCTCTTGCAAAAAGAAGTAAGACCCCCGGGGTGTTATTTCCTCTTTGGAGCCGGCGTTATTTCTTTTTGCAATAGGAAATAAGGCCGGCCGGCGTTATTTCCTTTTCATCGGGAAATTACACCCACCGGTGTTATTTCTCCTGGCGTTATTTCACTGCAGCAACGTGGACCTTATCGCTAATCTGACTATATGGCTAATTCACATATATGCCACTGTGACGCATATAACCGAATTCGAATATAATCAAGTTATGTGAATAGAGGAAATAAAAAATTCATATAAATTACACCGGCATCAGGCTTATGGTTTTACAACAGAGTTGCATACTGTTAAAAAAAAAACTAATTTTTTACGAGTAGAGATTTGAAGACAAAAATAAAATGATTTAATTCATTCTTTCTTTGGATAGATTTTTGATTCGAAAACTAAAAAGAACTTAGTTAATTTTGCTAATGTGACTATAACGCCATTAATTTGCTTTACTTTTCCCTTTGACTACTGTTGGCAAATGGCATATATGGCAAATGTGGTTATATCGCTAAATGGCAAATAACGTTAATATTTTATATTAAATTAACTTACAGCGGCAAAATAAGCAGATAAAATGGACTATATCCCTAATGCGTAGTGACTATAAACGAAAAGTACTGTATACGTAAATATATTTGTCACTTGCATAAATTTTCGTTTCGAAAATTATTATAACTTAATTTTCAACATTCGTAAAACACGTGAATGTAGGTTTTTAGTACCTTATTTTGACTTATATCCCACAAACTAAAAAATATATCGCAAAAAGTGGCGTATACGACAAAATTGAAAATTTTTTTCAAACGTGATAATGGCTATAACTTAAGGCCTGTTCGTCGAAGGCGAATGAAGACTTCGTTCGCTTAAATTACATTTAAAACAAAAACAAATTTTAAAATATTGTTTTTGTTTTACATGTAAGTTAAGCGAACGAAGTCTTCATTCTCTATCGACGAACAGGCCATTAAAAATTTTTTTCCATGACTTTGGATATTTTTACATAAATCGATAAAGAACTTCAAACACAATATCTGACAAAAATATTGGACGACTTTTTTCACGTACATTTTTGTGTATAAAATTTTGAACCTTAAGATTCGATTTCCCAAAAAAAAATTTTTGTGATATACGGCAAGATAACTTCGGCACGCCGATATGTAATACCTTTTGAAAATTCATAAATAAAAAAAAAGTGTAGTTTATTTTAAAAAAATCCCGAAATCCCGGGATCCAGAATTCCCAGAATTTCGGGATCGGGATTTCAAAACTCCGAATCCCGGGATTTTCTAAGATCAATCCCGATTGGCATCTTTAGTACCCATATTTCTGTACTGTAGCCCGTTTCTGTATTTCTCACATCGTAAAACTTTTCGCATGAAACGTGTGAATTGCAACAAAAATAGTGTGAAATGAAACAAAAAATGGTTTTTCTCACACAAGTGTTTCTGTATCTTTTTTTTTTGCGAGAATTATCTGTCATTTAAATAATTTTCCAGCAATTATTGGAAGGAAGCGAGAAAAAGTGTTTCTATAACAATATTTTGCGAAAAGTTTCTTTCAATAACTGTCAAAATAAGTCACATTTGAAATTGGTGGCGAGAAAAACAAAATGTAGATATTTTGAATTTAAAATATGTTTATATACTATTTTTAAAAAAAAAAAATAAAAAAATAGAAGGAATACAAATGATGAATGCATAATTTATATTTTGTTATTTTAAATATTTTTTAGCCTTTTCTTGTTTTGGTTTTAATCAGTGCTGCCAGATAAATTTGTGTCAAAATCACCAATTTCCTGAGAAAAAAATAAAAAAGATCGTCTTTTTTGTTTTAAAAATCGTGCAATTTAAAATCAATTTTAAACAAATTTCTTTCGACTTTTATTATAAAATAATCAAACAAAAACATAGTTAAAGTTCATGGGTATTTAATAATTTCATTAAATTTATATATTTATTTTGTTAAGCTGGAGGATTATTTTTTACAAAATTATTTATTTTCTTCAATCCGATAACAATTTAAAATTGTTATTTTCCCCTGGAGAAGTTACACAAAGGCGTGAGAAAATATCATTTTAAACAAAAAATAAAATAAATATTTTTACAAAAGCAAAAAGAAACCAAGCTTAATAAAATAAACATACATCCTTTTTTAAAATAGATATATACATATTTATAAAAACCGAGATCAAAATGGAAAATTTTTAAATTAAATCAGCTTTGATAACAGTATTTATCGAAGTTCTTATGGAAGAAAGCTACTAAATAACGAGTGAAAGAAGCTATCCATTTTGAAAAAGTTTTTGCTGGGAGTCAAACAAATTTCTTTCTTGCCGGAATAATGGTTTTGGCAAAATAGTTCAACAATTCTAACATTTTTTAAATGTTTACAAATAAAAAACCATCAACAATTGTTTATATTACTTACATAAATATTATTAAATATTATTTAAATAAAATAAAACACAAATTAATAAAAACATGGCAAATAATATAAACAATTGAAGCACAGCCGCGAATAACGTTGTAAACGCCACATTTTGCAAAAACTGTTTTTTAGCTGATAATCGTTGACTTTACTCTCTTACACAGTTTAAACATCAAATCAACCAAAACTATGCACCTTAACGCCTTTAAAATGGCGTACAAAGTGTCAGCCAGTGGAAGAACATTGCAAGTTACTAACAAAATGATGAAACCGAAATGGTTTTGCAGTGCGGAATAATGTTTTAAAAGTATTTTGCATTAAAGTTTTTATTATCATTATTTTTAATAATAGAAAAAATAATTTTTAAAACAAATAATGCTGCTTGTCAAAAAACGTTTTTTTTGCTCTCCTGAAAAATTATTATTTTGTAACTTAAAACGTTATTCGCGGCTGTGCTTCAATTGTTTATGGTTTTTTATTTGCAAACATTTAAAAAATGTTAGAATTGTTGAACTATTTTGTGAATGTGACCAGATATTTTCGCTGTTATTCGAATTATTTCAAAAACTTTCGGTACGTATTACTAGAAGTGACACTACTTAAAAAATTATTTAAAAACAAATAAAAAAGAACCCATTTTACTTTTTGGATATGTTATAGGTGAAGGAAATACCTTTCTAAAAAAGTAATACACTGTAAAAAATCCTTGATCTTTTTTGGTTTTTCGTTACCTAAAATTTTTTTTTTGTTATAAAATATAAGGGCAATTACTAGAAGTGACACTACTTAAAAAATTATATAAAAAAAACTAAAAAAGAACCCATTTTTATTTTTTGATATGGTATAGATGAAGGATAAACCTTTCTAAAAAATTAATACACTGTAAAAAAAACCCTTGATCTTTTTGGTTTTTTCGTGCGTTAAATTTTTTTTTTTGTTATAAATTTCTTTACAGTGTATTTCTTTTTTTTTTAACGTGTCATAAAGCCTGTTAAAATGTCTTTTTAATGATACCAAGATCATGGAAATCGGTTTAGCCGATTCTGAGTTATTGTAGTTTAAATGGAGCTCTTTTCGACCATTTTCGCGTTTTTTCGAAAACGTTCCCACTGTGTCACGACCAAAAAATCGCAAAACAGTCATTTCTAAAAATGAGAGTTTGCTTGTACTGATCAAATTTAGCTATGAACAAAATTTCATCGATATCTGAGTTGGTCGGGTTCAAAATTTCAGTTTTATCTCGATTTTTAAATGAAATTCATCACATATAAAAATATTTACAATTATCTTATTTCGAAGACTAAGGGGCTTATAGTGTAAAACGCAACGCCAACAATTTCATTAAAAGCAAAAACAAAATCAAAAATATTTTATAAATTTGTTGTTGCTTTCTACAGACATTCATATTATTTTTTTTTTTTTTCAATTTTCAACGCCACAAAATAGAAGTGTTTGAATTTTAAAAATTCAAGATGAATTTCTATAGAAAGTAACAAAAAAATTATAAAATATTTTTGATTTTGTTTTTGCTTTCGTCACTTTTTTAGAAAAAATCATCAAAACGTCACTTTGTTAATATCGGAACAACAAATCGTCAAGATGACGATAACTCGTCAAATCTGGCAGCCCTGTTTTTATTATATTTATTTCTTTTGTTGACGTTTCGCTTTTATTTGACACTTCATTACTGGAAATATTCCAGTATAAACAGAATTTGTTGTGTCTGTTTTCGCATTCAAATACAGAAACACTTTTATCTCATAAATCGAGAAATGATGGAATTTTTTGTTTCACACTTCATGTAAGAAATTTTACGATGCGAGAAATACAGAAACGAGCTTCTGTTTAAAATCTTCTTAAAATCGAATTCTCTTTTTCAACTTAAATAAATTTGGTAGAATACTACACCTTTTTAAGTTGATATTGAGAAAATACAAATTAATGTTGAGAAAAACTTATTAATGTTGAGAATATACAAATTGATATTAAGAAATCGAAATTGATATTGAGAAAATACAAATTGGAATTGAGAAACCCCAAGTTAATATTAAGAAAAATCAAATTTATAATGAGATATAAATACAAAGTTTTATTATGTAGTATTAGGCAAAGAAAATTATGAGTTTAAAAACAAATAACGAAAAATATTTGAAAATCAAGTATATGAACATATGTATAAAAAGTTATTCGCCAACAGGCATATTCACCAATTCTTTTGTCCTTTGGTAAAATGTTGTGGAATGCTGTTTCTGTTCTTGCACAGTCAACTGTGGCTATAAAAGACTTATCTTCGTCGATAATAACTTCTTAATAAATAAAACGTTGTTCGCAAACACCAGGACAACAAACATTTGGTATACTTTGGTGGGTTTTTATTTTGGATCATATAAGCTCAATTGGATTTAACATTGGGCTATAAGGAGCCAAGAAGAGTCGCTGATGAATTTTCAAAAATTATTTCCATTTGGCTATGACATGATGCATTATCACACACAACAACTTAATCTTGTAAGAGGTTTCCGTATTGCTCCCATCGATTCATTTAGCTATTTACCCACTCTCTTGCGTCTTGCATTTTAAATAATCCTCGTTTTCTCGTCATAAGAATAACTCCAGAGGATGATATTCCACCGATTAGATGGATTGATTGTATTGTAGCTATTGAGCCTTTCCTAGACCAGAGCAAATTGAAATTTGTTACATCAATCCAAATTATTTGTTTCCCACTTTGAATGAAATTTCTTAAATATGTATTAAAAATATTACAACAACAAAATCTCAATATTAATTTGTTTTATCTCAACTTCAATTTATATTTACCGAATATTAATTTGTATTTTCACAATTCCAATTTGTATGTTCCCAATATTAATTTGAAATTCTTAATATCAATTTGTATGTTCTCAATATCAATTTCGATTTCTTATGATCAATTTTTATTTTCTCAACATTAATTCATTTTTCTAAATATTAAATTGTATTTTCTCAATATTAATTTGTATTTTCTCCATTTCAACTTAAAAAGGTGTAGTAGTAAAAACTTACAAAATCGATTCAAGAATATTTGAGTTATAGACAAAGAACTTGAGTGAATCCATGTCAAACCATTAAGTCGTTCGGTATCATCACCTCCGATTTGAATGAAATTCAACACAAATGTTGTATGTTATTGGACTTTAAAAAAACATAAATTTTCAGACCCCAGAATCATTCGGCTTCCGAAATATGACGTCATAAAGATGTGAAAAATGTGAAAAAAACACAAAAGTCTCCTTACAAAAGGGGATAGAACTCTTGAACTACGCAAGATAATTTAGTTTTTTTGGTATCGTTTTAAAGGTGAAAGTGCACCCTTTAAAAAGATATGCATATTGTGTTTTTCTAAGAAAAGGTCAAAGGTCAATTTTTGGGGCCTTGAGTTCAAAGGTCCATATCTAGAACGTGATTCTAAGTATGTTTTGTGTTCAAAAATCTTGTACGGGAGGTACCACGCCCACTTCTCCAGTCCCGCCCACATTTTGTGGGATGGTGTGTATTGATAACTAAAATTTGTGGACTAAATTTGGAAACTTTGGCTCTTGCCGTTCTCCAGATATACTGAAAAAAATAATTAAAATACAACAACAACAGGGATTTTTGAACACAAAACATACTTAGAATCACGTTCTGGTATATAACTCTGACACCAATTTCTTTAAATTTTCTGCAAATGTTGAAGAGGGTATAATACTTAACATATATTTTATTAAGAATTTTAAAAAATATACTTTTCTAGATATGGACCATTGAACTCAAGGCCCCAAAAATTGACCTTTGACCTTTTCTTAGAAAAACACAATATGCATATAATTTTAAAGGGTGCACTTTCACCTTTAAAACGATACCAAAAAAAACTAAATTATCTTGCGTAGTTCAAGAGTTCTATCCCCTTTTGTAAGGAGACTTTTGTGTTTTTTTTAATATTTTTCACATCTTTTATGACGTCATATTTCGGATGCCGAAAGAATGTGGGGTCTGAAATTTATGTTTTGTTAAAGTCCAATTACATACAACATTTGTGTTGAATTTCATTCAAATCAGAGGTGATGATGCCGAAAATGCCATTTTTTCGTGATGGTTTTACCAAAATAAGGGTTTTGGCACAACAGCGTTAGCCATTGGGCTAGGAAAATCAAATTTGCACCAGACTTTTTTTATATATGTATATAGACTTATATACATAAGAAATGAACCAAATAAGCTCATTATTTCCCCTAGCCACTGTATTTAAATTTTTTAAATTATGGTGAACGGTATATAAGATTCGGCAGAGCTGTATACAGCACTTTTACTTGTTTTGCTTAAAAATCTTTAAAAATATACTTTGAAAACATCCGCAAATTTAATAAAATTCCGCTGCAGTAACTCCAAATACATACACCTGTTTGCCAATGGCATGTGATTTACATTATAACGAAATATCCCAGGCATAAAATTCTTAATAATTCAGTAAATTGTTGTGCACTTTTAGAGTCTCTGACGTCCCCGTTGGTGTCCTTTTATTTGTTGCAACGTTTTGCCAAAAAGAAAAACTCATTTGGTAACCACACATTATCACGTGATAATGTGATTGCATTGAACCTGACCTCTGGGTTGTACACAGTTTGGTTTGGCTTGACTCACTATAGAGTGGTAATGTTTTTCTTTTTTCTTTTTTGTTTCTGGTAATAACAAAAATGTTGAGAAGCAGGACTTTGAAAGAAGGAAAACTTGGCATTTTTCTTGAATTAAATAATTAAATAGGCTACAGCCAAAAAACTTTAAAAGACTTAGATTATAGCTTTTGTTTTGAAAAAAAAAAACAAGTTAAGGTGGATTCACCCATGCGTTAACAACAATATTTTTGTCCGGAGAAGAATTTTTTTATTAAGAGTGTTCTGCAGAACAATTCATCCATTTTGGAAAATTGTTCCGTTTAAACAAAGCTACCATATAGCTTACAGATGTAAACAATTATACAAAATGGCTGAACTACTAGCAAACCACTTAATTTGAATTGTTTTCTAAAAGTGTGTTAAAGAAAATGGACGAAAAACGGAAAGTGATTTATGACTTCTAATTATATTATATTTTTTTATATAACAATCCTTTCAACTTTTATATACAAATTGAAAAAAAAAGTGGCAACTCAGTTCATTTTGTTCTGAACAAAAATGAAAATGAAAAAATTCAAGAAAAAACTTGCCGAACCAAATACTTTCTTTCTCGCTCAGAAGTTAGACGTCAAACTCAATATACAAAAAATTTTCTCCGCACAAAAATATTCTTCGGAACGCATGGGTGAATCGAGCTTTAGAGTAATAAATTCGGCTGTACCGAATCGTCAAGGGTATCGAACAGTTAGAATATTTCTGGAGCGAAATTTATATGGGGGCTACAATTTGGTTTTTAGTTATACAAACATAGACAGACCAAAATGTATTAAAATAGCATTAATCGTTAAGGTTTTAGGCGTACTAGAGTATTTTACGAGAGTGGACTTTATATGGGGCCTATGGTAAATTATAGACCGATCTTCATGAATGTTGACAGGGTGATTTCTATTCTTATACATAAAACATGTAACAGACCAAAATTTATTTAAAAACATATTCTTCGCTACGGTTTTAGATGTACTCAACCAAGTGTTTTCCGAGAGTGTACGGGGCCTATGGTAGATTATGGACCGATCCTCACGAAATTTTGGGGTATAAAACGAGTTTGTGTAAAATATTATATCCATATGTGCATGCCGACACCATTTATGCTAGTTTTTGTGATAAATTTTTTAGGGTAGTTTTTGTGATCAATTTTTTAGGGTAGAGGTTACACTTTTGAATTAATAACTCTTATCCTAATAAGGCGATTTTGTTAGATTTTAATCCCCAACTACTAAGCACAACTAGAAATAATTTGAAACTAATATTGTTCTTATCTTTTGGGTTTTTCGAAACTGAGCGTGTTTTGAACTGACGGCAGCCGGAGATGGGTAAATCGATGGACAGATAGACAGACAGAAGTACATGGGTAAATCGATGGACAGACAGAAGGACATGGCTTAATCGACTTTATATTACTGAAGGACCCAGAATATTTATAATTTATAAGCTTTTGAGATAAATAATAAAAAAGTTTCACACGGAATGACAAACTTAGTTTACCCTCTTCTCAACTTGTTGTGGTTGGTAAAAAATTCTCAAGATATAGAAAAGAGAATTTTCAAGTAATTTTTAAGGCCTTAAAGTATGGTGTACATTAAAAATTGCTAAACAATACGAAAATATAAAAAAAAAAAATAAGTCAAACTTAGGGGAATTAGTAATTACGTTTTAATATTTTTAAAACAATAAAAAAAATTCGAACATGTTAAGCCTAAAAGTGTGCTGTAAATCTTAAAAATTCAGCATGTCAGGTAGTTGCTGTTTTTTTCTTTTTACATAAATGCATAATTTTCAAATGTTAAAAAGGTTTTAAATGTTTATTCCTTTTATTTTGAGCCTAAACATATGCCGCAATATTTAAAGATTTGCAGTGTCTTTATGTTAAGCGTTTGTAATTTAAACAAATTGTAAAAGAGAAGTAAGCAAAAGAAATTAAGTTGATTATTCTTAAACATTTCAAAGCTTTTCAATCCTTCAAGATCTTAAGCACTCATCGGCTGGATTTATTACTGTTACAATTAACCTAGAATAGTAGAAAGTTATAAGTTTAGGATTGCGTTAGGCCTAAAAATATGCTCAAAGTATATACATTTACCATCTAAAGGCCCAAATACACTGGTCAAATTCCCATCCAGCATTAAGGTTGTATTAGGGAAAATGAGTTTGTATAAGTGACACCGACGATGCTTGATGGAAAATCAAAATATTTTATTATTTAGCATGCTTGACGAGTGATTTTGATGAATGTATTGGCGTTACTCTTCAAGCACCCACACACTTTAAACGTGCTTTCAAACCGAACAGACGCTAAAAATGTCGGATGAAAAAAAATGTTATTTAATAATGTTCTCCTTCTTTTCTTCAATTTTTTTTTTATTTATTACAAAGCAACACAGCTAAAAGTATGTAATCACAATTAAACACTTTTTATCTATATTTTAATATTTTTTACTCCTGCTGTTGTCACTTTCAAATAAAATGCAAAATGAATGCTTGACAGCTGATCCAGCAAATGTATGTTCTAATGTCAAGCACACGTACACGCGCTTGATGTCATTTGACAAGTGTATTTATGCCTTAAAGGCCCAAATACACTTGTCAACTTGTCAAATAATAACCATTAAGGCTCAAATACACTGATCAAAATACTCATCAAGCATTGTGGTAGTATTTGTGAAAATATGTTTCTATGTGTCACAACGACGATGCTGGATGGAAAATCAAATAATTTAGATATGACGGCGAATATTACGTCAAGCACACGTACACGATGAATTCGCCGGCTGGTCAAGCATTTGACAAGTGTATTTGGGCCTTTATAACTTAAGGCCCAAATACATTGATCAAAAAACTCATCAAGCATTGTGGTAGTATTAGTGAAAATATGTTTGTATGTGTCACGCCGACGATGCTGGATGGAAAATCAAAAAATTTAGATATTACGGCGAATATTACGTCAAGCACACGTACACGATGAATTCGCCGGCTGGACAAGCATTTGACAAGTGTATTTGGGCCTTTACAGCTTTTAAATAGGCTTTAGATTTTAAAGACGAAACGTCTTGTTTTATTTCTATCAGTCGTAAAAATTGCATTATCGTTAAGCCGTAAATTAGGAAAGCTATAAATTATCCAAGCCCATTTTGTAAGCCTAAAAATAAGCTTAAGAATAAACTTGAAATTTTGCTCAAAACTGGGTTAAAGGTGTTAAATTATGCTTTTTAAAGGTGTTAAATTATGTTTTTTAATTTAAATATTATCACCTAATTCTACCGCTGTTCATCTTTGAACTCCAATCTTAAAATTTTTAATATTTAGCATTTCTAGATTTTTTTCCCCCTTTTTTTCTGGGAAAACTTTCTTTTCAATAGCTGCTTAAGGGCTTTTTAACATTTTTGTTCAGTGTTCTACTTTATTTTCTAGTTTTTATAAACATTTTTTCTTTTTTGGCTATTCAACACAACACGTTTAAATAGTTTATGCAGCACGTTTTCAGTTTAATATTTTTTAGAGTGACATTTGAGGTCATGCAAGGTGTCAAGTTTGATTGAATTTTCTCGTGATGCAGTAATTTTTTCCTCTTTCCTTCAAAATTCGCCACTATTTTCAACCAGAAAATAAATGTTTTACTTAATAGAAAAGCAAAAGAAGTAAAAACTGTTTATCATACGAATATTATAATCACTTAATGCATATGAAGATATTTTTTAATACAGATTGTGTGACGAGAAGTTTTTTTTCAAGTTTTTTGCTAAAACTTCAAAAGCACCATGCAATTTTTTATCATTTGTTGATTTCGTTGCTGGTTTTTGTTAATTTTGTAAAGATTTTCCAATATATTTCTTTTTTAAATTTGCATTTATTTTAGTTTGAAAAAAAAATCACTTCATTTTCGTCTTGTTGTCACATCTTATCTTAAATTGAAGATTCAAAAAGCTTCATGTTTATTTTTCATATTTCCTTCTTTTTTTATCTCTTGAATTATTTTTTTTTTAGAAAATTTTTTGTAGTCAACAAATGCGGAATGCAATGCACAAGCCCAACATCCTTGCAATTATACTACAGAGTCGTACTAGATACAAAGTCTGATTTCTTTCTTCGTGCATTTTGTTACTGGTATTTGTCGTTTATTTTTTTGTGCCATAAAAGCAAACATAATCTGGCATTTCCGCAGTAGCGAACACATACATTCAGAAGGATAAATAAACACAAACACATAAAAGAAATGCAGAAAAAACGCTAAAGAAAATAAATAATATTTAACAATGTAAAGCATGTGATAAATGTGTGGTGACTTTAAGATGAGTTAAGCAGGGTTCACAGCGGTTAAAAAAAATCAAATAAATTTTGTAATTCAAAACAACTAGAAATCTAATGGAATTTAATAAAAATTCAGCTCCAATTTAAAATCAAGCCCAGATTATAGTGCCATTTTTATTTCAGTCCAGTAAAAGTTCATTACTAGTTAAGTTCAAGCTCAATTCAAGTGCAATTTTGGCTTTAATTAGTAGACGCTCACAAATTAGAACTTTCAGTAATTCGAACGTCCAGAAATTAGAATCAGTGTTTGCAATACATTAAACGCTCTAAAATTCGAATTTAAAATTCTAATTTCAGAGCGTTTTTTTTTTTGTTATTTGAACACAAGAAATCCGCAGTTTATTTTTATTCTGTTTGAACATAGTAAAACTAAAAAGGGGAATTACCAAATCATATATGTTTTTTCCTTATTGAATTGTTATGTTTTGTTGCCATTAGTTTTTTTATATTCATATTTTTAATTTAAAAAATACATTTAATGTATTGGACTGAATTGTTACGTTTTGTTTTCTTGTTTTTATCAAACAAAATTGGATTAAATCAATTTTAAAAGTCTTTTATTTAAGTTTTTGGAAGTAAATTTACTCAATTTTTATTTTTTATTCGAAAAAAAAAGTCCAGAAATTAGAATAATTCAGAAATTAGAATTGCCTCAAAAACAAAGCGGTTCTAATTTGCGAGCGTCTACTGTACTCTGTTTCAGTTTAAGTTCAGTTCAAGTACAGCTCTAGCTCAGCTCTGGTTCAATTATGAAAATAAAAAAAGTAAAAAAAAAGTTCTAGTTCAGTTCTAGTTCAGTTCTAGTTCAGTTCTAGTTCAGTTCTAGTTCAGTTCTAGTTCAGTTCTAGTTCAGTTCTAGTTCAGTTCTAGTTCAGTTCTAGTTCAGTTCTAGTTCAGTTCTAGTTCAGTTCTAGTTCAGCTCTAGTTCAGCTCTAGTTCAGTTCTAGTTGAGTTCTAGTTCAGTTCTAGTTCAGTTCTAGTTCAGTTCTAGTTCAGTTTAAGTTCAGTTATAGTTCAGTTCTATTTCAGTTCTTGTTCAGTTCTAGTTCAGTTCTAATTCAGTTCTAGTTCAGTTCTAGTTCAGTTCTAGTTCAGTTCTAGTTCAGTTCTAGTTCAGTTCTAGTTCAGTTCTATTTCAGTTCTTGTTCAGTTCTAGTTCAGTTCTAATTCAGTTCTAGTTCAGTTCTTGTTCAGTTCTAGTTAAGTTCTAGTTAAGTTCTAGTTAAGTTCTAGTTAAGTTCTAGTTCTTTTCTAGTTCAGTTTTAGCTAAGTTCTAGTTCAGTTCTAGTTCTTGTTTAGTTCTAGTTCAGTTCTAACTCAATTCTAGTTCAGTCCTAGTTCAGTTCTAGTTCAGTTTTAGTTAAGTTCTAGTTAAGTTCTACTTAAGTTCTAGTTCTTGTTTAGTTCTAGTTCAGTTCTAATTCAATTCTAGTTCAGTCCTAGTTCAGTTCTAGTTCAGTTCTAGCTTAGTTCTAGTTCAGTCCTAGCAGCTCTAAGTCAGTTATAATCCAATTCAAGTTCATTACTAATTTAGTACTAGTTTAGCTTTAGTAAAGTTCTAGTTCAGTTCTCGTAAATTTTATAGTTCTAGTTCAGTTTTATCTTAGATCTTTGTTGTAAGTTGTCCGGACATAACCTATTTTCTTATTGACTATTACAGCCTGTTCATCTATTTCCGAACAAAGACTTTGTTCGCTTAATTTAAATTTAAAAGAAACCCAAATTAAAAAATATTGTTTTTGTTTTACATGTTAGTTAAGCGAACGAACTCCTCGTGCTAAATCGGCCTTTAATGTTGTCCTTATCGAAATTAACTTCTTTGCATTCCGCCAACTTCTATTTCTCAGAGTTTTCATCTTCTTCCCTTATATTTTTTATTATTTCATTAGACTTTCTGTCAATAAAAAATTTCTAAAGTCAACTAAGCAAAAAAAAAAAACAAACCACAATCGAACACATCAGAAAACAACGTAAGAACATGATTTTCAAAATCACAGTATCGTAGGAAATCCTTAATAATTTCTAAAAAAAAAACCAACTTTAACTCTCTAAAGATGCAATTTAAATCAAGGTTTTTTTCTGCCACATCTTTTGCCTTATTCGTGTCTCTCTATCGCCTTTATCCTTTATAGTTGTATTGTGTTGTTGTTGTTGTGTCATCCTTTTTGCTATCATGTATGTAAATTACTGTTAGTCTGCTCGTTATTGTTGTGGTTTAGTTTGTGAATATTTATTAAAGCTTTTATTGCTGTTGCTGCAGTCTGTGCTGTTGATTGTTGCCAGTTGCATGTTATTGTTTGCAAAGTACTTAAACAACTGTTAGCAAATTCGCTTTTCAGTAGCGACAAATTGGTCTTGTGCTCATTTATGCCCGAACTGGATTAAACCTTTAGAGGACAAGAGTTTTTGCTTTTTGTTTTTGGAATGGGCAGACAAACGTATGGGGGCTATAGAAAAAATATTAGAACTTATGACGTGTTTTGCTGCTTTTTTTAATTCCTGGATTTACAACTGATATCTTAGCGGAATTACTGGAAACAAAATTCTATAAATATGAGAAAAAGATGATAATGCGACCAACTGGGGACACGTTTCTGTTAAAATAACATACATTTGTTTCCGCTTAATTGAGTTTCTAAAAATGCACGACTTTTGACGCAATTAAACGGGAACTCAATTAAGCAGTACTCGGTTAATTGAATCGCCGACGCAATTAAACGAAAATCGCTTAATTGAGCAAGATGTGCAATAAAGCGAAACACCCAAGTGTAGATAGAAAATAATACTCATTTCTTTATTTATTAAGTTAAAAAATGGTTAAGGTTTTTTGAAACCAAATAAAAATCAGGTACGTTATTCGTACAATCTTTCTTGCCGCAAAATAATTTTTTTACGTTTGTGGAGGAAAAAACACATTAAGTAGACGGAAACAATTAACCGAAACATTTGCTCCTTGTTTTTCGCAATGCGGTCTTATTTTGCGAAACAATTAAGCGGGTGACGCAATTAAACGGAACTCAACTAAACGCGTATCTAACATTGAGAGAACGGAACTAACACGGAACTTAAACTGAACTAGAACTTAATTAGAAGTGAACGAGATTTCAATTAGAGCTAAAGTGGAACTGAACAAGAACCGAATTAGAACTGAGCAACAACCAAGCTCGAACTGAACAAGACATACAATTTAAAAAAAAATCTTAAGTAATTTGATCATGTTTTATTGCCGTTTTCCCAATTAGACTGTTTTACCCTCCACAACTAGTTGCAAACAGGGTTACTTAGTTTGTCATTCCGTGTGAAACTTTTTTAATATTCTTCTTATACCCCGTAAAATATATGTAAGTATTCTGGGTCCTTTATTAATATTAAAGCAATTCAGCTATGGCCGTCCGCCTGTTGTAAAGACGCTCTCTTTCGAAAAACTCAAAAGAAAAGAGCCGTATTGCTTTCAAATTGTTTCTAGTAATCCTAAGCAGCTTGGGACAGAAATCCAGACAAATCGGTTCAGAAGGATGAGAGTTATGGATCCAAATGTGGCACTTCCGCTCGAAACAGTTGATAATTTCGTTACAAAAACCAACATAATTTGGGGCGGAATGCACATACTGATTAAGGATTTTGCACAAATTCGTTCTATATAAGATCGGTCAATTATTTACCATAGGCACCATATAAACCCCGCTCTTGAAATTTTCTAACTGTCGCCACATGTCGGTGGAGGGCATCAAAGATTCGGCACAGCCGAATGTACCAGTTGTTTTTGAATAACGTGTTGCATATAGCAAATGTCTTGTGGAGGCAACCAACAAATAACTTAAGTTGCAAAAAAAATTTATTTCATGTGAGTTGGGTCTTATGAAAAAAAATCGTACAATAACAAAAAAAAAAACATGCTAACGAGCCATTGAAAATTTGCGTGCATTGTTGTTTGAAGATTTTGTGTTGAAGCAAAAAAAAAAAAAAAAAAAAAACAAGCAGGCAACAACATGTTCAAGGAAAATTTTCATTTTCAGTAATTTTTACATTTTTTTTTCTTTCTGTTTTCATTATAATATTTCACTTCACTGTTTTAACATGTTCTTCTAAAAAGAAGAGGAAATTTATGCTTTTAACTTTGAAAATTTGTAGTGAAGTTTTTTTTGGAGTTTCTTTTCACTTCTACTTCCGGTTTTTCACTCTTGCTAACGGAATTTTGTGTATTTAGATTATTATTGCTGGTTGTTCTTCATACTACGCTCTTGAGGTATAGTGTTGCTGTTCATATCTTAAGGGTCTTGTTATTAGCTTAAAGTGTTGTACGACTTGTTGTTGCTCGATGCTAACAATATACATACATACATACATACATATAGAACAAGAATTGCTTTTAAGTGCACTTCTTTTTATTTATATATTTTTTTCTTATATTTTTTGTTAATAAGTACTTTAACTCCAACACTTACATTTAAGCAAACATACAAATCTATAGGGAGTATTAACAAAGAGGGCGAAAAGGAAAAAACAATTTTTGAAGAACTCATTAACACAATCTGGCCCAATCATCATTACAAGAATTATCCTGTTGATTTTTTTTTTTTTTTTTTGTTTGTATTTGTTATCATTATGTTGATTAGTTTAAAACAAGGGTTCCCAAATGGAGAACCTTAGGCTTTTAAAAGGATCGGGTGGTGTAGGAAATTGGCAAAAAAAAATTTGTTTAGCAAATGATTAATCAATGGTTAAGTTTATTTGGACAAATATTTAATCAGTCATATTCAAACAGAATAAATAGAGAAGATTAAAAAAATCTGTATACAAAAAACTGTAACGTTACTGGCGGTTTCATCATTGCACAGCCTTAACGCCTGCAGCCAAAAAGTTGCAATTTCGAACGGTGACAGGTCTCTTGCCAAATCGATCCACTGAGAGGGGATTTTCCGGAAATTCGAATGTAAATGGGGTAAAAAAGGTTTGCCTTGCAAGCTCATGTAAATTCGCATACCTCATATCTCCTAAGCTAGAAGAGGTACAAACAATATTTTATACTTTCTGTTGTTCATTATAAGAACTAGCGGGCAAGTGCCTGGTTCCTTTTTGATAATCGGCCCTTTTGGGTTGTAAGCGGGTGAAACCGTCAAAGAAAGAAAAAACTCGTACTAAAGTTAAGGGTTTTCTTCTTACATTGGTCGTACTCAAAAATTTAAGTACCGATAACACTTAAAACAAGTGCTATATTCGGCTATGCCGACTCTTACATACCCTTCACAATGATGAGATAAGAACAAAAAGTTATATACATACATAAATAATGTTCTTTAGATAGGTATAAATAAATATTTATTGAGCCACGCCAACTTTTCATTTCATTATGCCGAAGAATATAAAAAAAACAAAAAATTTATATATGTACCTAAGCCCGTTTCCTCTTTTGCCAAAGTTGATGTTTCAAATTCGTTTTATTATCTTAAAATCATTTTTTAGAACATAAAAAAATTAAGGAAAAAAATTAAAAAAAATTTTTTTTGGGATTCTAACTGACAATATCATCAGTCTCAGAAGAGAACTTAATAAATCGGCTACGAATGCTTTAACTGAAGAAGCATTAAATTAAAATATATTGAGTCTATGAGTTTGTCTCTTTATTTAAGCGGCATATCATATACATGCATTAATGTGTATGTGTATGCGTAAAATTAAACACATTACAAATAAAATCCACCACTTGTAGTGAAGGGTATACAAAAAAACACATTACCAACACTGTATTACCATAGCCACTGTATGACCGTAGAAACCAAAATTGAATTGGTTTGTATGGTATGTTTATGTCGTTTTTGTAATACAGTGGTGGTATGGTAATGTCACGTCTAATTGGACCTTAAAAGGAAAAAATTGGAGGCAGTCGTGGTTTTTTACTCATATCTCATCCATTTGTGGACCGATCTTGCTGAATTTAAATAGCAAAGAATTCCGGACCATATGTGACATAAATGTATAAAACCCTGGCTCCCATCATATGTGGGGTCTTCGGAAAACCCATTTCAACGGATAGACGGACATCGTTAAATCAACTTCGCTCCTCATAAGGACCCAGAATATATATACTTTATAGGGCCTAACATCAATATTATAGAAATTAAAAACGGAATGACAAACTTATATATACCCTATTCACCACCTGTGGTGAAGGGTATAATTACTTAAACCAATCAAAAATGGGATAGCTTTCATAAACCAATATGCGTACATACATATGTACGCGTGTGTTTATACAAGTTTGTTAAAGACACAACAACTTCACTACAAGAAGAGAAAAAATAGACTTTTTCATGTTTAAAAAGTAAAATAAGAATCAATAATTCCCATCTTCTTTTTTTTGTAAATTAATATTCAGTTAAATACATAAAATTTTTAAAGAAGAATGATTACGGCGAACATATTGGGCATGCTGCTGGTGTCTTATAATTGAGAAGTCTTCAGTAAACAGGGGGCGGAATAAATGAAATAAGCATGTGTATCGAGTAAGTAAAATAATATTCTCTCTGATTCGGTGGGGCATGTGTTTAGGTAAGAATCAATCTAATCTCACTTTCGGATAATTTCAAGTACGAATCCAGATTTAACTGTCTAAGAAATTCTTGAATCAAGCATAATTCAAGATAAATTTTTCTCGCTAAAAAAATGTTTTTCAATGATAACTAAGGATTTTCCTTTTACAGAATGTTTACACCATGCATAACAATTTTCTGAAAAAATATGGGTTTAATCTCATTTGCGAAAAAAAAATATGGCTAAATATCTCATTTCGCAAAATTTTTAATATGAACTTACCTCTCAATGATTGGAAAATAAGGGGATTATGGCTTTATCTCCCATTCGATTGAGCAATAATGCCATCATGGCCTTATCTACCATGAATTTAAAGCACCCCCCCCCCCCCTTTTATACTATAGAGGAGAAAATCCTGGCGCTATGCAGAGGAGCTTTAGCTAGCGAAGCCGGTGCTTGTTATACTATAGAGGAAAAAGCCATTACGCCCGGCCGAAGGCCGTCTATGCTGAAAAGCCTTAGTTGGCGAAGCTTGTGTTTGGTATATCATACCATGATATCTATCGCGGGATTCTTTAAAGCAAAACTATATAATTAATTGTATAACATATTTTGGGCTCTTATTTCATATCAGAAACTGGGGTTTTATTTTATATGAAATAAGCCCCCAAAAATTAGGGAATTATTTCATATATGTTTGGGGCGTTATTTCATTTCGTTGGGGGCTAATTTCATTTTCAAAATTGGGGTTTTGTTGCATATGAAATAAGGCCCCACGCTTTGGGGGGTGTTATTTCATTATTTTTTTGGGGGGTTATTTCATGCCGCCTTGAATCAAGCGTTCTGTTCTTGATTTAAGGAAATCCGTACTTACCGTACTATTGACACTGCTTCGGCTTGATTTTAGTACGGATGGTTTGATTTGTCTTTTCGGTGTATATTGTGGAAATTTTTTGTCACACCATCTTTATTTTGAGCCAATAAACATAGAAAAATTTGGGCCAACACATTCGTAACTTATCTAGGAAACACAAATAAATATTATTCACCCTTTTGAAATTCGAACATTTAAGGGATGAACTGGCATTTATGTACGTATTAAATTATGTGCTCCCACTACAATATTAAAATTTTTGCTATTTTTTTTGAGTATGAAAAAAAGGGAGAAAAACAGGAACTAAATTTCTTTCTTTCTTTTACTTTAACTTCTCAGTTCTACATGTGGTACTATTTGAATTTGCTATAATATTGAACTTAGAAACAAAAAGTTATAGTTGCAAGGTCCTGAGTAAATGACAACCATAAAGATGAAAAATGTTGGTACTTTTTTTTAAAACCTAGAAAAATTAACTTTGATATAAAAATATGTACGCGAAAGAAAGGAAGGCGATAACGGAGTGGCCGGTTGAATATACTCTGATATAAATATCATCATATATATTTGTTTTAGGTTAGCTCTTGTTTTCGAGATATACCGCTATTTCGAAAATGGAGGAGGTTGCACAACATACATTTATTCGCGTAACTCAAAAACGGCTTAGTTTATTGAAATAACTAAAAAAAAACCCAAAATCCCGCAATAAAATTTGCTTTAGGAAAAGTACATTTTTTCTAATATGAGCAACTAGGCTTCTAATTGTTTGCAGACATATATAAAGCTTTAAACAAAACAAGACATTAATAATTAAAAACTGTTAACAACTTTTGATGTAATTCACAAATTAATTTAATTAATTAAGGAATTTCATAAAACGCCATATTTGTATGGGAAACCCCACTTAGAAGTGGAGATAAGGGGCAAGTATGTCTCGAGAAAATGTTAAGGACAAAAAATAAATTGAGGTCGGTCATGCATTATATCAACCTAGGGGCGACTCCTGGGCATTTTCTTCAATATATTTCTAGTCTGCATTGAACATTTTGTATTGGAGCCCCCTTAAGAATTAGGGATATCGGGTAGGTATATTAGAAATTAATGATTGAGATGAAAAATAAACTGGAATTCTTCATACATTTGACCCATCTAGGGGGGCATCTTAGGCGCTGCAGAGGCCAAATTTAAGAATTTTATTAAACATAAAATATACTTAGGATCACGTTCTGGTCTTTTACCATGACACCAATCGCGTCTCCACCTTCAAATTTTCTGCAAATGTAAAAGAGGGTCTAATACTTGACACATATGTTTTTAAGAATTTTAAAAAATATACTTTTTCAGATATGGACCTCTGAACCCAAGACCCCAAAAATTTCCTTTGAACTTTTCTTAAAAAAAAAAACACAATATGCATTTAATTTTAAGGGGTGCACTTTCACCTTTTAAACGAAACCAAAACTAAATTATCTTGCAAAATTCAAAAGTTCTATCCCCTTTTGTAAGGAGACTTTTGTGGTTTTTTAACATTTTTCACATCTTTTATGACGTCATATTTCGGAAGCCGAAAGAATCTGGGGTCGGAAAATTTATGTTTTGCTTAAGACCAATAACATACAACAGTTGTGGTGAATTTCGTTGATATCAGAGGTGTTGTATCCGAACGGCATGATGGCTTAACATGTTTTAACTCTATTGCATATGAAAGTCAAATAAAAATAAGAATTAATTTGTTTGCAATTTTTTTTTTCAAAAACAAAAAAAAAATCATTTTTTAGTAAAAAGACGGTGCATTATGGATCAACTTCAAAAAAAAAAAAAATTGATATTCTTAAAAGGCCCCTAAAGCAAAAAGTTTTGAAACCTCTGCTTAAAAAGCAGCACAGGAAATAAAGAGCGAAGTAAAGCATCTAAGTGTCAGTGCATTTTTTCTATGCCACATAATTTTGAATTAAAGTAACTACGTGCCAATATACAACATCCTATTTGAATTTGAATTTTTTTTTTTTTTTTTTTAATTTTTCCCCACTCTAAAAGAAAATGTATTTGAAAGAAATTCTAAATGTGTTTGAAATGTAATTCAGCCAAGATTGACTGAATGCAACACCTTTAGTCTAAAGTTTAGATAAGTTTGGGTACAAACACCAAAAGTAAGCAGTACCAATACAAAAAAACTATTAAGAAAAAAACCAGCCAAAAAAAGTTTTTTTCTAAAGGGGACAAAAAACTTGTTCAAATTGCAATAGACTTTTTATAATAAAAATGGGCCGTACAAGAAAACTAAAAGGTAATACGTTTTATGCCATAAGGAATAAAATTTGAGCTACTAAAACTATATAATCTGTGGTCATTTTCAACATCTGCATTTTTGGCATTGTGCTCTTGGGGAGGCAGCTACTATCTAACTGATCTTTTAATTGGGGAAGTCTTATCAGCCTTTATGAAGCAAACTTTTCTTTTTGCCAATATCGTTTGCTAATTAGCCCTTTTATGCACCAAACGTCTTTGGGGCAGCTTTATTTTTTCATGCATTAAATATAAAACGCAATAGGCATTTACTTATTCGGAAAACGGTCTGAACGTGAATTGCTTCACACATGAACGTCCACTTCTGGATTAAGGCAGTCCAAGAGATTTGTGCCACTGTCCCGTTGCAAGGCAGGTAAACCACTTCTGCTTGAGAAAACGGAACTTAGACTGCTTGTTGGCCTACTTACGGGCCACTGTGGTCTTAAATACCATTAGTTTATAATGAGTGTCGCATGTACGAAGATATGCATGTTTTGTGTGATGGATGACGAAACGTCATCACGAAGTAAGGGATTACAACATTTTTTTTAATATTTAGTTTTGCAAGAGTTTATCGTTAGAAATTTGCCTTAAAAAGTGTTTTTGTGTTCATGCAACAAGTTCATGAAATGGTTAAGAGGTTATCACTAGACGTTTTTGGATTAAATTTCTTAAACTTTCTCCAAACATACCTTCGTTTTTTATAAAATTAAAAGTTGAACCCAGTAATCTGAAATTTAAAAATCATTTCTTTGCCCAAACCAAATCAAGAAACACAAATTATAATATCCAGGATAATTTTATTTCCTATAAAGCAACGATAGGCAGCTAGAGCATAAGAAGCCGAAAGCGAGCGTTTATTATTTTTTAACAAACGACACGAACTTTTATTTGAGACCAGCGGGCAAATTACGGCATTCGATATCGATCGAAATTTCCATTTATATTGTGTCGTAATCTAATCGATACCGAATTCCGTAATTTGCAACCAGGATCCACTTAAGCACAGTAACAAACCAGCTGTAAACAAAGCTCGTTGGTGTTGTATTATGTTGAAACTTTTCTTTCACCTTCTAAGCCTTTCCCTACCCAAATAAACACTGTCTCTTTTAAAGGGCGGTCCAGCCAAAACGCACGACGATAATTGTAAATAAAACAAAAAAATTTCAGCGAATTATCTTAATATATTTTATTATTAAAGAAGGATACTCGCCACTGCCTCGGTGGCATATCTCTATAGCCAGTGGTCGATACTTTCAATGAATCTGAGACACAAGTAAGGTTCAATGTCGTTAATGTTACGAATTATCTTATCTTTTAGCTCTTAAATTGTTCTTGGCTTAATGATGTACATTTTTTCTTTTAAATATCCCCAAGGAAAGTAGTCCAACGTTGTCAAATCACATGATCGTGGCGGCCAATTAACATCGCCACGACGTGAGATAACACAGACATTGAATTTAGCTGGTGGCAAGTGGCACTGTCCTATTGAAACCACATATCGCCCAGGTCCACATTTTCAATTTCCGGTCACAAGGAGTCCGCTATCATCTCGCTATGGCGAACAACATTCACGGTGACTGCTTGGTCACTTTCATGTTCGAAGAAGTATGGCCCGATAACGCCACCAGCCCATAAGCCGCACCAAACAGGTGTTTTCACATGTCCTACAGACCCGGTTTACTGAAATTTGCGCACAATTCTTCCGATTGTGGCACAGTTGGTCGGTTATGCTGTGACCAAAAAATCACGAAGTGCATTTTGATTTGAACGCCCACTTTCGTAAAAGGGTTCCTCAATCTTAACGCGCTTCTCAATTGTGTACCTCTCCATGGTGGAATTTGTCAAACACTGAAACACAGAAATGCCAAATTAAGTTGGGCAAATAACTTGACTTTAAAGTGTGACTCGCAATTAACATTGTGCATTTTGGTTGGACCACTCGTTAAATAATATTCTATGTAAATTTTTTTTTGCCTCATATTTCCCTCATTTTCCCACAGACAAACCTTAAAAAAAATTATATTCACTGTTATAAACACCGCACATGTGCAAACGCTCTCACACAAATAAAGAGAGCATGAGAAAATAATTTGTATTTTTATCCGAAACAAACAAAAACAATTACGCTCAAAAATAAACAACCAAGAGAAACAAGATATGTAAATGTATGTGTTTGGCGGACTCTGGTCTAGAGTATTACATTATTTTTTATATCCTCAACCACTAGTGGTGAATGAGGTGGTATTCTGAGTTTGTCAGTCAGTGTGAAATCTTTTTTTAAATTTATTTAAGATCCCATAAGGTATATTTATTCCGGGCCCTTGAATAATTCAAAGTCGGTTTATTCATGTACGTCTGTCTATCCGTCTGCTTAAAATTACGAAAACTCAAGAGAAAAGAATAGTTTTGGTGTCATAATTTTTCTAGTTTTTCGAAGCAGCTTTGGGGTTGCAAGACAACACATAATTTTTAGTAGGAAAATAGCTATAATACTAATTGTGGAACTACCTCTCTAAAAAATGTATATCTTTGTTACAAAAACCAACAGAAATAAGTGACGGAATGCTCCGGGTCGCATTCAATTTTGCAGCACAAATTCGTTTTATTTATTTAACTAGAAATAATATAAGCAAAGTTTGTAAAAACAAGTTAGAGTGCTATATTCGGCTGTGCCGAATCTTATATACCCTACACCATTGTGCGAGTAGAATACAGAGCAACTAAATAATTTTTACATATACATACATATTTACAATACTTAAAATTTCATTATAAATGAAATTTAAAAAGCGAAAACTGGAAAATTTTTTTTTTAAATCGTTTTTAGTTTCTATTTGTAAAAATTATTTCGTTAAATAGATGAAATAAAAAAGAAGGGTGATAACGAAAATCATATTAGGCATTATGCTAGTATATATAAACAAATACGAAGGGGGTTGGGGGGATTGGAAGAAGAGACGAAAACCGGATTTGAACTTCGCTTTTCATAAGGACCCAGAATATATATACTTTATAGGGTCTAGGATCAATATTGTGGAACATACAAACGGAATGACAAAGTTATATATACCCTCTTACCTTCGGTGAAGGGTATAAAAAAGACATATTTTTTTGGATTTCAGTACTTTGGACATAACTCAGTCTTTTATTAACCGATTTGAAAGATTTATATACCGATGTCTTTAGGAATAAATTTACCATTTACTTTGTGATAAAACGTGGACTCAGAAAGACCTATGGCTCCCGTAAATGGGTATTTTTTTAAAAAAATTATATTTTGGTCATAACTTTTTTGTATCTGAACCGATTTTTCCAAAATTTTCAGAAAATATTTTCTACTAAAGATTTTCGATCTTTTGATATATAAGGCGTAGCCATAGGTCATATGACAGTCCAAAAATTCAGGCTTATATACAATTTTTGATTTTTTTTGTATGGGAGGTACCACGCCCACTTTTCCAATCCCGCCCATATTTTGTTGGATACTGTATATTGATAATCTAAATGTTTGTACCCAATCTGGAAACTTTGGCTCTTGCCGTTCTCAAGATATACAGAAATAAATAAAATACAACAACAACAAGGGATTTTTGGGCAAAATCAGAGGCAGTCGTGGTTTTTTGCTCATATCTCCGTCATTTTTGGACCGATCTGGCTGAAATTCAATAGCAAACTTAAACGGAGTATATGTGATATAAACATACATCAACCTAGTCCACATCATTTCTGGGGTTTTTGGAAAACCCATTTCAACATACACACGGACAGACGGACAGACGGACAACCGGATTTGAACTTCGCTTTTCATAAGGACCCAGAATATATATACATTATAGGGTGTAGGATCAATATTGTGGAACATACAAACGGAATGACAAAGTTATATATACCCTCTTACCTTCGGTGAAGGGTATAAAAAAGAAGGGTGATAACGAAAATCATATTGGGCATTATGCTAGTATATGTAAACAAATACGAAGGGGTGGTGGGGGGATTGGAAGAAGAGACGAAAACCGGATTTGAACTTCGCTTTTCATAAGGACCCATAATATATATACTTTATAGGGTGTAGGACCTTCGGTGAAGGGTATAAAAAACTTAATTATAAAACAGAGTAATTTTTGGGATTTCAGTATTTCGGTCATAACTCTGCTATTTCTTAACCGATTTGACAGATTTATATACCGACGTGTTAAAGAAAAAATGTGCCAGTTATTTTGGTTATAAAACTTGGACTCGGCAAGATCAATGGTTCCCGAAAATGGGTATTTTTCCAAAAAAAATTAATATTTTGGTCATAACTTTTTCGTATCTGAACCGATTTTCCCGAGTTTTTCAGAAAATATTTTCTACCGATCTTCTGATATATAAGGCGTAACCATAGGTCATATTACAGTCAAAAAATTCAGGTTTTTATACAATTTTTAATACTTTTTGTTTGGGAGGTACCACGCCCACTTCTCCAATACCGCCCACATTTTGTAGGATGGTGTGTATTTATAACCTAAATGTTTGTACCCAATTTTAAAGCTTTGGCTCTTGCCGTTCACCAGATATACAGAAAAAAGTAATAAAAATACAACAACCACAAGAGATTTTTTGGAAAAATTAGAGGCAGTTGTGGTTTTTGGTCATATCTTAGCCATTGTTAAACCGATCTGGCTGAATTTCAATAGCAAGAAATGGTGGACTAAATGTGACATAACTGTAAAACAACCTAGCCGCTTTCATGTCTGGAGTCTGCGGAAAACACATATCAAACGTAAGACGGACAGACGGACGGACATCGTTAAATAAACTTCTCTCCTCATAAGGACCCAGAATGTATGTATATGGTCTAAGATCACTATTGTAGAAATTACAAACGGAATGACAAACTTATATAAACCCTTTTTCACCTGTGGTGTAGGGTATACAAATTGGTCTTTAATTATCCTTATACTCCATTTAAAGAGTGCTTTTGAAATAGACTTTAATGCGCCTAAAATTTCCAAAGCGTTATAACACTTTGAAATACTAATGGTCATTTTCTCAATGTATCGACAAACTGCCTGTTACTTAATGTCAACATAAATTTATTGGAACGATAAACTGTCCGTTAACGATTTTGGATTTCTCAATATACCGACAAAAAACACTGTTTTCAGCTGGCAACGCCACTCAAAATACATGTAAAAGTTGGGAGTCAGCTGATTGAATTTATTTGTACGGAAAATAAAAGGAAAATAAATAATTGGCAGATGAGTGCCGGTTAGCTTTGCGATAAAATCGAAGCAAATGAGACATTGAGAAAACCAAATTTCTTTAATGTGCAGTTTTTCGTTGGGAAAAAAGATAATTGCCTAATGAGAAAATGGCCATAATAATCTGGATGGAGGGTATCGAAAATTCGGCCGATTATAGAATTTTTACTTGTTTAGTTCTCAAAAAAACACAACACTTTTTATATATTTTTGCAGCAAAAAAATATACTTACTGGGTATAAATAAATAAACCATTTTCATACCAATTTTATTTTTTTAATAAAAAAAAATCAGTCTTTGTATTTGAATTCCATTTAAAAAAGTAGACATATTATAAGCACACACTTTCTGACATAATGCGATCTTTTATCCACTAAAAAAAAAACCTGATTTGTATAAAAAGACTCAGAAAGTCGCAGTTTTTTTTTTTTTTTTTTTTGCTGTTTTTACTACCAAACTAAAGTAATATAGTAGACTTTTTCTATATAGATTTGAATATAAGTACATGCATGTCTATATATTGACGTTATAGAGCTTATCCTTTTTATTGAAAAGAAGAGGTTTTTTACATGCTATAGAAATCTAAAATATAGAGAAGATATTAAAAAGTTTGCATTAAAGTAAATATTAACCTTAAAAAAATATAAGGTTAGAAAGAAAATTTAAGTTATAATACAAATAAGCCCTAAAACAGGCAGCAGAAAGTGATTTTTGGAAAAGCCCCAAAGTAGGCAAAGAAATAGAGTTAACAATTTTTTTTTATAATTTATTAATTGAATCTTCGTATATTTAATATAAACCAATTAATCCTTAAAAATGGGATTAGTAAAGAATTTAGGTGTGTGGCTTAAATCTAAATTACTTATAGAGTGCAAATAATTAACTTAAAAGCAATCAAATTGTAATTATCATTTTTAGAAAGTTTAGAAGTTTTAGAAAAGAGCAAAATATTATAAAAGCATAAGCATTCTTTAGACAGAAGTTAAAACTTCTCAGCACTGGCTATTTGGACTTAATTTTATTAATTCGGATTGCCTTTTCTGAATTGTCGTATCGTTTAACATACTGTCAGCGTCAAAATAAAGTGTACAACTGGTTTTCCAAGATAAAAAGTGTTATTTTGGCAAAAAAGAATTAAAATTTTTAGACCGTTTTCACAACTTACTGATAGCTAAAGGTAGGATTTTATCGGCCGTATAAAAAGTGTTCCATTGTTACAACTTTACTTTAACCTATCAGGTAGGATTAACCTTAATTTACTTTATCGCTCACTAAAGGTTAAAGTAAAGTTTTATTAATCGAACACTTTTTATAAGGCCGGTTAAAGTCTACTTTAAGCTTTCGGTAAGTTGTGAAAACGGGCCTTAGAAGTTTATTATCACTTACAAAACTTTGGACAATGTTATTACAATTTAAAATTAAAAATTTGAAATACTTCAAAAAAAACGAAAACAGTACAATAAAAAAAACTAATATACTCCGTTATAAACGCGTCCAAAAAAAGTCGGCGGTCGGAAGACTACATTTGTAGTAACTACCCTTGAAATTTTTGAACGTTCTATAATTGCTGGCATAAACATCTATTTTGCCAAACTTCTCAAGAACTTTTTGCGTTTGCCTGTTTGCTGAATATGGCTATTATTTTGTATGTAGATGGTATAAGTAGCTATATCTAGCAAGTTAAAAAACATTGTCAATGGCCATCGCAATGTTTTGCGTTTTGTAGGATATGCTGACAGCATTTTGTCCATTGCATCGATGCCTCCTTTGCTGACGTTATAGTCAAGAATATATTGCGGCTTATTTTTTTCTCTGCCACAATATCATTATTCAAAGTAGTACTTGACAATATACCAACTGTCTTTCCCTTTTTTGGCACATATGAATATTCTCCACGTTAACGGTCAGCTTTCATTTCGTTGGGCTTACTTTGGCGAACTGTACCAAGAATTGCAAGGCCTTTGGACAATAAAAATTTACCCAAATTTAACAATGTGAAAAAATTGTCACAAACCATTGTTCTTTCGGTATTCTCCCAGTTAGAAACCCGTTTTTTTACTACATTCTCTCCAACATTTGCAGATCGACTTGTATTCGGGTTCTTTCCTACGTATATTTCGCTTCTGAGCAGATAAAATGATATTGCATCGCAAGCAAACCAAACTTTAATACCGTATTTCGCAGGCTTTCAAGGTATGTACTGGGTAAATTTGGGTCATCCACGATATGAAAACAGTTGTTCATCCACTGTTATTTCTCCACATGGCATAGATTATCTGCTTAGATTTTGGTTCATTTGGTTCCAAATGGTTGTGATTGGTGCTGCTTTATCTTCCAGTAGTAATAAATCGAAGTATTTGTTTGAATCGAGATTTTGACATTGATGCGTAACACTTTACTAATTTTTGCAATACAAAGAATAAAAAAAACAAAAAAATGTAAAATCATAAAAGTAACGTACATTTCGTCTATGCTCTATTGTTTTTGATGAAATGTTATTACTTTGATGCGTTATCAGCATACACGTGATGCAAAAAATTCTTTTTTTTTAGCAAAAATAAAAGAAAAACAAGGTGTGCAACAAATAAAGCTTCTTTGCATACAAACCACATAGTGACTACAAATGTAGACTACCGGCTACGAGATGATCATTTGTAAAAACATCCCTTTAGCACCTAAGAAATAATTATTTTTACATCACTAACGTTTCAATCTGCTTAAAACAAGATTTAAGGAAGCTACCAAAAACCTCAAATTGTTTGACTGACGTTTTTAATTTTTATTCGCTAATCTAATCAAAATTACTACAAATGTAGACTTCCGAGCACATAAAGGTTAAAGTTAGCTCAGTAGACAATTTTGGCTACTCTTCCTGCAGAATTTTATTAAGAGAGTGCTTGCTGCTAATGTTTTTTTTTAATTTGTCTGTCCAAATGTTTCCAGATGTTTACTTGAGTTGATATCGAGTTACTATTGGGCTGATCCATCTGTTTTAGGACGTTTTACAAAAGCTAACCCTATCACGCTTCACTTTAGAGACTATATTTTTACCGTTGAATTTCTTATTTCTACCTTTTATCAGGTTTTTTTTTTTTTTTTTTTTGTCCAACTTGCTTTAGTCACTTTTTGGAGCAACGTTTTTTTCACAGATGACAGCAAGCTTGCAGTCTGATCAAATTTGGCAAAGTAGAAATTTAACTTTTTATAACTAACATAACTCTTTTTATATTGGAAAACAAGCTGTACACTTTATTTTGACGCTCACAGTATAAGAAATAATTCCCGTTTTATTTTATACAAAAAAGTTTCTTAACATTTATAATTGTGTTTTTTTTTATTTTTTAACTTCTAAATAATCAAAATAAGTCCAAAAATAGACAATACTTTAAATTTTAACTTTCTTCGAATATATGCTAATGTTTTTATACCCTTCACCGAAGGCAAAATGGTATTAATTTGTATATTAGTATATATATTGTGGATCCTAATGAGAAGATAAGTTAACATCGCGATGTTCCTCTGTCCATGTGTCCGTTAAAAAAGGGTTTTCGAAGTCCCCAAATATAATTAGGTCCAGAACATTATATATTTATGTTGGATATACATAGTCTGGAATTGTTTGCTATTCAACTTTAGTCTGATCGGTCCACAAATGGCTGAGATATGAGAAAACACCACGACTGTCTCTAATTTTACCCACAAATCCGTCGTTGCTGTTGTTGTAAAATTTTTTTTATGTATAGATATCTGAAGAACGGCAAGAGCCAAAGCCAAAGCTTCAGTACACAACATCCGACAAAATATGGGCAAAAATAGAGAAGTAGGCGCGGCATAACATCTAAATATCTAAAAAAATTAAAGAGAAACATTTCCCAAAAGTTGGTAGACATAGCTGGGTTGCCATTATAAAACCTCTCTAAAAAATGGATGGGATTCTAGAAGTGGGCGTGGCACCTTCCGCTTAAAGACATTATAGATTTATGTATGTTTGGAGAATGGCAAGAGCCAAAGTTTATCAATTAGGTACAACCATGCTATCCATATCCATTCACAATATGCCACAAAATGTGGTGGAGTTCCAGAAGTGGGCGGGTCACTAAATATATAAATATGGTGAAGGGTATATACGACGCGCCATAGCCGAATATTAAACTCTCACTTGTTTTTTATAATGTTGCCTAAATAGTTAATCAAAAGTCATTGAGGTCCTCTCTTACGAAATTTTTGGTATTCCTTGGGCAAAGCCCCTTAAAAGAAGGCGGTGGGGAGTTTTTTTAAAACCTTTTCTTTAGCTTCACTTCGGAAAATCAAATCTTGTAGCCTTAATTTAACCGCCTTATACTCAATGCAAATGGATGAAACTTTGCAGGCATACATATTCCTGATGACAGTACACGACTACATGGGCGTAGCCAGGATAAAATCTAGGGGGGCGGGCAAAATGTTTTTTAAATGTTCTTTTTTAAGAAAAGCGTTTCTTACAAAAAATTTTTTTTTAAATGTTCTTATTTATTCTCTTAAGAATATTAAGTTCATGAAGAATTTTTCTTAACAAAAAATTCATTGAAATTAATCTGCCGTTTATGGGTTAATAACACATATACATATGTACCGTTTCCCTCTGTACCAACTATACCTTTCACGTTTTTGTTAGTCTTTCCTTTTGTATTAATATTTTATTGAAACGAAATAAACGAGAATATGTTTTAATATTCAACCAAAATCACAAAAAAAAAGGAGAAGAAAAAAAACTAAATAAATGATTTACATATAGTTTACCTTTTTCCACCACATGGAAGAAAGGAACCCAACCTTTAAATCCTTAACATCTAGCCAATGACATAAAAGCTTTTTAACTGAAAGTGATGGAAATTTAATAAAAAAAAATTTTGTCTCAACAAAAAAACACAAAAGTTTATTTAAATTTACTGTTTTTTCTTTCTTTAGTGCAAAAAATACGCAAGTTCTTTTATGTTTGGTCAGTTGTTTGAGAGAGAGGGCCAAAGAAAAGGTGACAAAATAAAGAACTATTCAGGTGAAATAATGTTAAAAGATTTTTTTCGTTTTTTTTTTTTTTTTTTTTTTTTGTGCAAATAAATACAAAAAAAACATAAAATTTGTTTGATGAAAAATATACGGCTTTTGATAAAATTGGATAAAAGGAACTGAAAATTTACATAACAAAAGATTTTTTTTTTTTTTTGTTTTTTGTTATTTCAAATAAGAAATTGCTAAATAATTTCCGCAATAAGCATTGAAATTGGAAAATAATTTCAAAGATTTCAAAATGATATTCCAAATTAACGAACTTTATTTTTATTGGTTTCAAAATTAAGTTTACAAAAGCTAAAAAAAACTTATTATATATTTGTATTATAAAAAAATAAACAAAAAACTATTTGGAAGTTTTACGACAAGAATTTGTGGCCCTTTGTATCTTTTAGGAATCACAGAAAAGAATATTTATATATGGTCCCCTAAAATACAAAAGGCCCTAACTAACAAAAAATTAAAAACTGACTTTTTCATTAAATCTGATGTATTGCATCAACACAAATTTGGAATCTTTCGACCAACATTAGCGATTTTATTGACAAAAAACAAACGACCGTAACGCCAAAAGCTAATATGATAAACGCTAGAAGAAAAATTAATTACACAGTACAACAGCCAATCTGGGGGGTGAGAAATTCCAAGTCAGGGTGATGGTACTAGGTCAGTATAGTAAAACCCTCAAAGGGTTTGGCGTTCGTATGTGTCAGTTTTTTTATGACATTTTAAATTTTTTCCTTATCTTTATGTTTTTTTGTTTAACATAACTCGAGAACCACTTATTCGATTTTGCTAAAACAAACTCAAAAAAATTTAGAATTACAATTTCTTTAATCCGTTCATATAACGTTTTTCTTTATAATCAACAGTTCTGCCGGTAAAAATAAATTTGTTGAGAATTATAATTGATAAGTGCAAAAAAATGTTCAAGCCTGGATGTATGCAGCAGATTTTATCACAAACCTGCACTGCAATTTTTGTGACTTTTTTTAAGCGATCGGTGAAAATCGTCGGACTTTTGTTTGTTATTTGAAAGAATACACCCACATGCAGTGATGCCAACAGTAGGGGATTTCCCCTTTTCTAGGGATTTTTTTTTCGGAAAATTTCAACCGTAGGGAAAAGAGGACACAATTTTTTATTTTAGGGCATATTTATTTATTTATTTATTTAATCAATGGATATTATCCTTACTGACTAATAACAATATTGACTTAAAATTAATGAATAACAATATGCATTTTAAAATATACTACAAATTTACAGAATATATACAATAAGAAAAATCAACAAATTGTGACATAGAATTAAATTGTCTACATAACCTCGAAAAAGGATCAGCAATAGCGTAATTTTCTCTAAAAAAATTTAACAAAAAGCAGATTATAATGACGCGTATTGCGACAAGGTATATTAAATTAAGCAGACTCTACAGAAAATCAGAACAAACATTACCATTAATAAGATTAACCATAAAAGAAACATTTAACATTGTACGACGACTTTTGAGCGATGGTAATTTTATTAATGCCAGTCTTCTAGCATAGGAAGGAAAGTTTGTCGAGTAACTCCAATGAAGATCACGTAAACAGAATAATAAAAATTGTTTTTGGACCGATTCAATACGAGAATTGTGAATGTTGTAAAATGGATCCCAAATGATTGACCCATATTCTAAGATTGGTCTAACGAGTGATCCGATTGAAGATAAAAATGATCCGAAAAAAATACCTAGAAAAGGGGAAATCCCCTACTATTGGAATCACTGAATATGGGTGTATTCTTTCAAATAACAAACAAAAGTCCGACGATTTTCACCGATCGCTTAAAAAAAGTCAAAAAAATTGCCGTGCAGGTTTGTGATAAAATCTGCTGCATACATCCAGGCTTGAACATTTTTTTGCACTTATCAGTTACAATTCTCCACAAATTTATTTTTACCGGCAAAACTGTTGATTATAAAGAAAAACGTTATATGATTAAAGAAATTGTAATTCTAAATTTTTTTGAGTTTGTTTTAGCAAAATCGGACAAGTGGTTCTCGAGTTATGTTAAACAAAAAAACATCAAGATAAGGAAAAAATTTAAAATGTCATACAAACTGACACATACGAACGCCAAACCCTTTGAGGGTTTTACTATACTGACCTAGTACCATCACCCTGACTTGGAATTTCTCAACCCCCAGACAATAATCCCAAAAATGTTCCATAGTGTTATAAACAGTTTAATGCAAATTATAAATTTATTATAATGGGTGACTTTTTAAGAGCTATAGAAAAGTTAAAAAAAATTCAGAAAAATGCATGAAATCTTTATTTGAATCGATAGTACGGTCCATATAATTTAATGTTTGAAGATTATTGCAAGCAAATGTTGACCGTGACTGCGCCTCAAATGATCCATCCGCTTAGTCCGATTTTGGCATAAATAAATGCATCAATGTTGTCTTCCAATGCGTCAATTGAAGCGGGCATGTGTGTATCAGTGTTGCCAATTTAGCCATTTAGTGGCTAGATTTAGCCATTTTGCACCCTGTTTATCCATTAAAAAATTAATTTAGCCATTTTTTTAGCCATTTTTCAATTTGTTTAGCCATCAATTTTTTTTTTGCCGTTTTTCTTTTAAAATAATAATATTTATTTTATTATAAAAGTAAAATAAACATGTTGAACAATTAAAACGCCTTAAATTTAAATCACAACGTTTACAAATGTTGGAAAGCGCTATAAACTATGACGCTGACACATCTTTCAAAATAAAGGAACAGTATTCCACTATTAAATTTATAAAATGGATCAACACAAACATCGCTGTTTCTTTCTGGTTGCTAGAATTTCAATATAGGGATGCAGGCGGTAACAAAATTGTTTTAGAAATTTCAGAATTGACTATAAAGTTGTTCTCACTTCCATGGTCTAATGCTGAAGTAGAGAGGGTGTTTAGCCAAGTAAATATCGTTAAAAATAATTTGAGAAATAGGTTACATTAAGCAACAATTAATTCGATTTAGGGCCATTATTACAACTTGAAGTTAGCTAAAGTTAAGATTAAATTGACAGATAATAATGTGTTATCTGTCAAAAAGCGTCTGTTAACTGACGGATAACAGCTAACGCCAAATTATAATAATGACCCTTAATGAATTAGGTAAATATTTTTACCATAACAATACAATATTTATACCACCACCACAATAGTGGAGACGGTACTATGCGCTTGTGCTGATGTCTGTAACACCTTAAAATATTGGTCCTTTACGTATACCGATTGACTTGGAATCTGAGTCGAATTAACGATGTTTGTCCGGCTGGCTGGCTGTCCATGTAAACCTTGTGCGCAAAGTACAGGTCGCAATTTAGAGATTATTTGATCAAATTTGGTACAAAGGTTCTAATGTGGTGTAGGGTATCATAAAGACTATTCTTTTTTATTTGTTTTTTATTATAGATCTGGACTCAAAAGGTTGGGTAAATGTTGTTGCGATAATGATTTACCTTCAAATTATTTAAAACTTATGATTATTTGAAACTTATGAGTGATTCCTATAAGATGAACAAATACGACATCGAATTTTTCGATGATTTAATTTTTTAATATTAATTTATTTTAATATTAATTTACGTTTATTCTTATTTAACAAATTGATCTTAACTCACAATTTTATCGTTAACAACTTTAAATGATTTATTTCTGTTTTGTTATTGAATTTTAATGTGTTTTTATTTAAAAAATCTTTTAGCCATTTTTGGTCACCAAGTTTTGACAACACTGGTGTGTATAGGCATGAGCTTTAACATAGCCCCACAAAAAATAGTCTAAATGCGTTAAATCGCACGATCTAGGCGGCCAATTGACCGGTCCCGAACGTGAAATAAAATGTTCATCGAACTCGCCTCGCAATAAGTCCATTGTTAAGCGTGCTGTGTGGCATGTGGCATGTGGCAACGTCTTGTTGAAACCACATGTCATGCAAGTCAAGCTCTTGCATTTTGGGCAAAAAAAAGTTGAATATCATCTCACGGTGGCGCTCACCATTCACAGTTACGTTACGATTCGCATCATCTTTGAAGAAGTACGGTCCAATGATGCCACCATCCCATAAACCGCACCAAACTGACTTTTTCTCGATGCATTGGTAGCTCTTGCAATGCTTCTGGCTGATCTTCACTCCAAGATCGACAATTCTGCTTATTAACGTACCCATTGAGCCAAAAATGCGCTTCGTCGCTGAACACACGAAGCGCGCGAAGAACTTTCTTAACAGAGCACGCATTTTGAAAATAAAATTCAATAATTTGTAAGCGTTGTTCGTTTGTAAAACGATTCATGGTTAAATTATAGACCAAACTGAAGATATTTGACAGTGAAACAAAACACGAAACGTGCGTCGGCTGTTTAAGCCAGTGTTGCCAAAATGATAATTGCTAAAAAAATCACCCTATACAAAATAGTTTTTTTTTCTTCTGCTGTAAGATTTTCAAAATGTTAGATAGGGCCTTTTGCGTTTAAGGTGACGATAATAATAGCGTAAGGTTGTGTATGATTAATTAAAATAACGAGATTGTTTTTAATTTTAGCTTATAACTTTCGCTAGAATAAAAGCTTAACAGCTTTTTTTGTATAATATCTTTAGTTTTTCTAAAATCTTTGGATGAAGTTTCCATATGATCTGGACTAAGAAACCAGTGAAATGCTTATAGGAATAGCTTATCCCATTAACAATAAATCTCAGTGTTTTTATCAAGAATAAAAATTGAGAATTAAGCACGACAAACAAAATCTTATTAATTGAAACTTTTGTATTTCTAAAAATTACTTTGATAATAAACTGGCAAGTGAACGGCTTAAAAAACTAAACTAGAAACTTTCTTTGTTTTTGGATTTTCTTGCGAGAACAATAAAGCAAGCTGTTTTAGGTAAAAATAAAACTTTGTCAGTTATTAAAGCTAGCAGATTTTTTAATTAAAGGTTGACCCAACCAAAAAGCACGATGATTATGCAAATTAAACAAAAAGTTTTTAGAAAATAATCTTAATATTTTGTATTATCAGTAATTAGTATTGTGGTAATTTTGTTGAACTATTTGTGGGTTTTAATCCAAATTTTCAATATTTTTAATTAAGTTCATAAAATTTAATTTGCATTAAATTATTTTTATGAAGAAAGGAATTTTCAGCACGAAAATTAATTAAAATTGTTATTGATAATCATTCATTCTTGACTGACCTGAGATTGTATTATCTTGACAAACATGTGTTAAACTAAATATCAGCCAAATGCTCGCCACGGCTTCGGTGGCATACCTCTAGCTATGTGATAAGTGGCACCATCCTGTTGGAACCACATATCGTCCAAATCCTTTTCCTCAATTTCTGACCGCAAGGACAATTACTCTTGGATTCTTAATAGCGCAAAAGGCTTATTCTTCATGTTAAAGCAACCACTGAGTTGAGAGACAAATATCCAAATTAAACAAACAAAAGTCAATCCCGACCCTATGATACTCCACAACACAACATTTACACAACTTTCTAAGAGTGTATCTTATTTGGGACCCATGCGCAATCATGGACCCGGGAAAACAAATTATATTATAAAGTTATGATTCAGGTCAATGTTCTCACCGTTTGCCATAGGCTTGATTCTTAGGACAAGTTAAACATATGTACTGCATTTCAGCAATTTATCTTCAAATTTGCGACTTGGACGTCTAGCCGGACGGGTGGATATCTTTAGATCGATTCCCCTTGTGCTTTAAGCTTTTCATATGAAGTTGTATATTTTTCAAAATTGGTTTGTTGGGCTAGACATAATACAAACACTGCATATATAAAATAAATATGTAGGTATAACCATTTTTTCCTAAAGTATAAGCGCTGAATTAATAACAGTTGTCTCTTTGTGTAACAAGTTACCCAAAATTAATACTTAATATAAAACAAACCAAGAATTATCGTGTTGTAAGTGTTTATCAAAAAATAGGCACTTTGATAATTTAGAGGCAAAAAATCGTCAAAATACAGATTTATCGGTAAATATGGTAGGCCTGATCACAACGCTTCTTGCTTCTTATTTTTTACAAGCACAAAGTATGTTCACGTGTTCAGTTCTTTCAGAATTTTTTTTCAATAATTTCAATACTTGGCACTTGAACGAAGAAAACGCACCCTTTTAATTTCATAAAAGAATTTTTTACACAAACAAAATACATATCGTTACCGAAAATTTCAAAAATGTTTGACTTCCAAACAAAAAAAAAAAACAAGCAAGTTTTATTGCATTGCGTCAGTATCCACTAGTATCTGCTTTTGCGAAACAGATATTAACAGATATGATACTCTCTTTCGCTTTGTTATCAACTTACATGCACTCTTTTACAAATCATATCAATATCAACTTATATCAGAAACACAAGACCACTCATCCATACGCTTCCACTTTAGAAAAAACACGGAAACAGATTTAAATAGATATATCTTTGAAGGTCTTTAGTGAGAGTCTGCCTCGTCGCTGAAGCAAATTTTCGTTGTACAGTGACCATTCACTTCGGTCTGTTCAACCAGGGAGCCTAAGATGTCAGTTTGATGTGCCTCACAAGCCATCAGATCGGCTATAAGTGCCTTTGTTCCGCCTCCTAGTGGCGGCTCCTGGAAACGACTGGATATTTCCAGTTGGCTAAGGAACAAGGTTAAAATATTATGAAACTATAAAACTATTCCTCTCAGGAAGGGTAGAGAAAATACTAAGAGGATTGTATTTCTACCTCTTTGTAATAATAGCGAGTAATAAGATAAAATAAAAATGTCCTAGGACTTATTAAATATAAAGAGGGATCCCCTCTTAGTAAGGTGGTGCAGGGTGGTGGTGGCCTTATATAATAGCAAAATACACTGTAACGTGCTTGGGGATGATTCCACCCTTGCATAAATGCTAATGATTAGATCAAACTTCAAACAGAGTCGTATATATGAAACTTTCCCTTGTATAAATGAAATGAATTTGGAAATAATTAAATGAACTATGTAACAGTACAGGTAACAGTACGCTTATCATAGAGAAGCCGTTTGGGGATAGGAAGAAAATTTGTTCTTTCCTGCAGTAGAATCGTTGCCATGGAGTCCTTCGGGACTAAGAAATGGTAGTGACTCGAGGGGCATGGCTGGACTAGGTCTGTCATGTTGATATCTTCATTCGGACATTGAAAATCTTTGGCAGCACTGTGGCTGATGCATGCCACTAGGATGCCAAAACATCTGAAATGAGAGGCCTCTTGAAGTTTTCAGATTTCTTGAGTGTGGGGTGTTCACCAAGCACCCTTTTATTGATATTTTGGAGCCTCGGGAAGTCATACAGTCCCCAGACCTTAACACCTTCATGACTGTATGGTGAGGACTCCGCTTGCAGGGTACACGTGGAGGCTGCTGGTGCTTGATCTTAGGATCGCTGTGACTCTCTTTTTTGAAACTGCTTGAATCACTCTATGCTCACTCTATAACCCCTAAACAAGAAGTGGTACTAAAATGTTAATCTTGATCTAAATTAATCACCAACTGGTTGAGTTCCACCGTGCGACAATACCGAAAGGTGCTACCACGCAGATCAAAACTATATCTGTCTGTTCAACCAACCATTCAGCGTATTAACGACGCTTGAAATAGTCATGATTGAATTATTTCAAACACTGAAACAAGAAAAGTTTAAATTAAGTTGGCCAAAAAATTGACGTTTAGGTATAACTAGTGTTTTTCATACTGCATTTTCCGGGACACAAATCCCGAGATCCCGCACATTTTTTGTAAAAATATCACTGTGCTATAACTTCCCCCCAAAATCCCCCAAAATAATTGAAATTTTACCCATGTGTGCTTTTGAACATGAAGATCTTAAGGTGTCATTAAGCACACAGGAATAAAAAAGTTGAATGCATATATAAACTTGTTAAATTGATATCAGGAAATGTTATTTGTTCACAAAAAATAAAATTAAATAATATTTTGCATCGATTTGTATTGAGAGGGATTTCCCGCAATCCCGTGAAAATGAAAAATAAATCGCGCTTTCCCGGGAAATGAAAAAGTGCAGGAAAAAAAACTCTAAGGAACTTTATAAACTGATATTAACATTAAAAAAAAGTTCAAAATAAAGTCATATATATATAAAATTTGTCTTGAATTGTCTTGAATTTTAAAATTTTTCTTAAAATGTGAACTAGTCCTATGGACTTTGGAGCTAAATAAAGAGCATATTTTACACATAACTTCAAGCTACAATATCATTCTAAATCCAGATTTCATTTGTGGTGCACTCAAAGAACGAAATGTTAAGAACTAATTCTTATCAAATGTTAAAACTACAAGTTATTTTATATTAATTTATATAAAAGAGAGCATACAAACGAAGCATATGAAGAAAATGAACGAAAAGTAAAACAAAACTTGCTTTTTTAAACGATTTTATTTATTATTTATTTATTTGGTATTATAAAGGCCCCAACACAGTTAGGTTATAAAGGCCAAATTAAACGATTTTACTTACAATCAAATAAAACCAAAAATTTGTATGTGAAAGTATAAATTTTATTTTTCTTAAATTTTAAAGAACGAAAAGTAGAGGATCATTTCTTAATGAAAAATGTGTTTAGAAAAAAAAACGCTAAAATTTCTGCTTAGGAAAGAATTTTATACAAAGTTAAGGTTGAACTTATTCAATAGCTGTGTAATTTCTCATGACCGGACAACAAAGGGAGCATTGAAATAAGGCGGTTATCCCTTAAAAATAACTTAATGATTTTCTAATGGAACGATGCCGGGTTCGGGTAGGAGTGTCCGACGAAAGGTATTCGTTAGGAAACATTATATTGCATATCCTCCTTATACTAAAAAGGTTCTAAGGATTAAGTTTTAGGTAATTGATTTAGCATAGTAATTTTAAAATTACATCACAACACCTGAATACTAATGGAGCTGAACTGCTATTGACTACTGAACAGAAATTAGATAAAACAGAACAGACTTCTGCTACAAGAATGACGACATTCTTACTTGACTTACAATCACACTCTAAAGGACTTTAGACACTTATCGCCAACGTAATCATCTCCATTTTCATACACCTCAACATCTACATTTTTTCACTTTGGTACTTTTCATACCCCCACCAACAATCATGGCCATTTTCATGATTATTATTTTGCCCGTACAAAAAGTCAACTCTCAATGAATCTAAGAGATTCTTATTTTGGCTTGACTTTTTATAACTTAGACGGAATTTTTCACTTTTTTTAGATTTTCTTAACGTTTTCATTGAAAAAAGTGCGTTTTGTTATCAAAGTCTTTACATATAATACACACTACAACAGCAACAAAAAATTTATAAAAAAAAATAAGAAATAATAAAGGAGACGATAAGCTTTAAGTACACCAGTAATGCCAGCCATCTAACCAACCAAACAGCACAATTCGGGAAAAAAATAAAAAAACCAGTAAGAGTGATAAATTCGGTTGTGCCGAATCTCTTAAACCCTTAACCAAGAATTTAAATTTAACAATGCTGGATTTACGGCAAATTGTATGCGTTTGTTTTTGAAAATCAGTAAAATATAACTTATTCCAGATATTCGTCATGGCTTGCAAAACAACTGGTCATTTCTTTTCAGGCATTAAAAACGAAGCAAATCTAATTCGGAGTCCCTATGCTGAAGTGAAGAGTATTTTAGTGAAAGCGTTAAACCAAACTACATCGTAGTCGTACGGGACAAGTTTCGGCGTTATGGCGGATGAAGCAAAACTTCTTAATCACTTTTTTATAAAAAACTTTCTTGGGCAGCAGTTTTTTCAATAAATAAAAAACTTTATTTTGCTTTTGAATTGTGTTTACACAGAAAAACATTTTTTCAGCAATTAAAGCCTTAAGCCTGTTACTCTGTTCAACATTTCACGTGAACTGCTGTCAAAACGCATATGAAAAAAACTTGTGCGGAATATCTGTGAAATAATGTTGATAGAGTTGTACTCTGTTCAAAAGTTCCGAAATGTTTCTGGCAACATTTTTTATAACTGCGAAATAAAGTAAGCTGCATTTATCTCACGTGGAATTTTAAGCAAAAGCAAAAAATCATGAACTGATTATTAAATAAGAAATAAAAAATTAAAATAACACAACCATTAACAGTTTTTTATCCATATTAACTTTCTTTTTTATAAATTTTTAATTAAAAAAAAATAATTTTTAGTAAAATACATGTGGGGCTTGTTTACATACGCAAAACAATGTCGCATACTTTACAGGAATAAAAACGTCAAATTGTACAAACTCGCAAGATAGGTAACATTGATACATGTCAAAACCGTTGAATCATGTGAATTTGTTTACTGGTGCTAATTAACAGTATTTACTAAACGCTTAATTCACTTGATTACATTTTTTAATTAAAACTAAATAAAATTTTGGTTAATGCTTTAATTGGTAAAAAAAATTTTTTTTGTGTAGTTGATGTCAAAAAAAATATTTTTTTAATTTAGTAGTAAAAAATTACATCGGCCAAGCGGCCCGCAGCCAAAAATAATAACCATACGAACCTGATTTATGGCATTTTGTATCACTCTTGCCAAAACTTCCGGCAATAGGTCCCCGCCGAAAATTCTCTTTGAAAACTTTGAATAGTCTAAAACTTGTTAACAAAGACTAGCTACTTTAAGGAACCCCATCCAAAAAAGTATGGAATGGTAGAATTGGGCGATCGTGCCGTGCCGGTCACTGCAAATTAGCAAAACGAGAGATTAGGCGACCCGGAAATGCAACCCTTAGAAAATCAAAACAATATTAACGCGTTCTTGAGGAGTATAGGGCTCCAGTTCTTATTGACGTGTATTTTGTATTTGTGTACTTTATAAATGTCAAAGCAGAACTAACATTTACCGCCACTTGCAAAAATATTAATTTCGCTTTGCGCGAGTTCCTGTCTTGCGACTTTACTTCACGGTGGATATCAAGCACATTAAGTGTGAATAAAGCATCATTTGCACACGCAAGCAGCAATTCCTATCGTCTTCCCTTGTTAAGGAGCCGGAGCAATCTAACCTTAACGGCTATTTATTAATGCCAGGATCTTCTATTGAATATCAGCAGCACAGGGATCCCTCCACGAACCAATCGTAACCGCGGGGTTGAAAAATCAGTCCTCCAAGTGGACGTTACACTACCCGCAAATTTCGGTTTTAACTGCAACCACGAAGTGCTCCTCGATAGTATATTTTCAAAGACAGGCAGCATTTCTCGCAAGAAGCATACTAATGGAGACCTCACCACTTGTCAGACCGGTGTGCACCTACTGCGGCCTACTAACTCTCGTACTCCCACAGTTTAACACTAATGTGTTTTCTTTTCTACAAAAAAATGTGGCATTTTATTTAAAAAAATGCAATTAAGTGAGTTTTTTAGAACAAAACAAGCCACCCTTTTCAGAAGCAACATTTTTTAGAAACAGACACCAAATTGCATTTTTTTAAATAAAATGTCAAATTTTTTGTAGAAAAGAAAACACCATAAGGTACAACTTTGAACCCCTTAAAATGCATTGTACCCCAAGGAGCTCTATCACTTGGATGTTAAACCATCCGAGGTTGCATACAGCTGTTGTAAAATGTATACAAGTTAACTAAGCCAGTTTTTCCCAGTGGAAGTTAATCACCAAGAAATCCAACTCCTCAAGATTCTTTTACTATGCCACCTAAGAGGTGCAGCACACACCGCGGCGGGGCTGCATTTTACAAATATAGAATGTTCCGATAGCAGGATGATTTTAGCGCCACCTTACAGAAGGAATTTATATTAAATTTTATAGTAATACCCATATTCCGCCACCAATCTTACTGAGCTACCTAAATAAGAGCGGAAGCGTTTTTTGTATGTCAAAACTTCTCATTTGCATACAATTTATACGAAACAAACCATTAGAATGCGAATTAGAAACCAACCGGCTGATAAATCTTATTTGACAGATCGCTATGTCGGTTTGTTTTATTGAAATTGTATTTAAATACAATTTTCATGTTTAAAAAATCGGTTGCCGCTTTTGTTTAGGTTGTTCAGTTAGGCAAACTTTTGTTACTTGGTTAATACAGGGTGGCGCATGTGTAACGTTATGATTTAATAAGTGAATAAACTATTGTTAGTTTTTTTGGCTTTCTGTTTAAAATTAATTAATTTGAAAAAACTTGGAAAATGTATGATGGAAAGACTCAGCACAGAACAAAGAACCAAAATTGTAAAATTTTATTTAGAAAGTAAGCATTCGATTATTCAGACACAAAGATCATATAGAATAATGAGTGATTATCAAAGTGTTATCAAAATCCAAGAATGATTTTTAAACATGAAATGCACCTTCTAAGAAGCACGATTTAATGGCAGCAGATTTTTTTTTTTGTGATTACCTTAAGGGTAAGGTTTACGTGGTGTAGTGGTTAACGTGCTTGCATACAAAATCGAGCACTTCAGGTCCGATTATTGGTAAATGACGAACAATTTTTACTATTGTTTTCAAAATGAAGTGCATTCAACCGCTCTCCAAACAATCCTTCCAAGAATCCTCCTGACTACCCCTCCCCCTGCATAAGAGGATAACATCATGACAAAGGTCAGACAGCCACCACTCCTAAGTAAAGAGGTGGTAATCAAAGATTAGCAAGGTTCCCCACCACCGCTACACATAGAAAATACACGGAGGGCATTGTCTCTAGGCAGCGATAGATGGCAGCCCCATTATCCTAGAACCTGCTACAGCATACCAATCATCTACTAATCTGGAACATGGGAAGACGCGAAAGCAACTGCAACAAATAACGTAAGATGGGCATGCTTTGTGCAAGCAGTATGCTCCCAAAGGGGGTAATGGAGAAAAAAGGGTAGGGTGTATGCCAATAAAGGATGAAATTTTTTAACGCCTTTTGGCGAAAATCCCAGAAGGAGTGAGGGCGCTTGGGGGACCTGAAAAGAGCACGTCAGCTCGAAGCAAACAATGGGCGTCATTTGAAAGATTTTGTTTTCAAAATAAAATGTGAATATATTTCCAAGAACTAAATTTTAATAATGGCCAACATTAAATAAGACAAGAAGGAAAAACGTTATTTATTAAACGGTACATATACGCCACCCTGTATATAAAATCAAGGGGGCTTTCGATATCGATCGAAATTACAAAACAGTTTAAATCGGTGTTCAAAAATAAACCATAAATATCGCTTTTAAGTGTTCGGTTCGGCAGATTTTTGGAAAACACAAAAATTAAAAAAAAATAACGTTTCCCTGTTTGGCATCTTTCGAACACAAAAATAATACTGTTTTTCTCTTGCTCAACAAAAGATGAGAATATTTAACTCCGTTCGGTTTTTTTTAAGTCCACAAACTTCATTGTGTTCTGTTCGGCTCATTAATTCGTCCCTTTTGGCTGGTAAAAAAACCAAATTTTTTTACAAAAACAAAATACACATACAAAAAAAAAAACAAAAAGCCAGCAAAATAATTTTTACAAGCAAACCATATTCACAATACACACACAAGCTGTTCGTGGTGCGGTCGTTGCTAAAATTTTTTGTTTGTTCATTTCTTTATCAATGTAAAAAAGAAACATTACAGAACATTAAAATATAATGTTTGTGTACATCTTCACTACAACTGTTCTGTTTTTTTTTTTAAGAATAACAGAACAATATATAATGTTCGGCTCTTTCTTGAAAATAGTTACGAACGGTATTAAGTGTTGTGTTCGTCTATAAATCACTAAAAAACAGATATCGTTCTTGGGTATGTGAGGCGAACGCTAAATAATCTACTGTTTATTTTCGAACACTGGTTGAAATTAAAGGTTTTTATTATGTTTTTTTTACTGGAATAACAAAATATTGTTCGGATATAGAAAAAAACGAAATAAAGGATGGTTCTAAATAGTAAATTAAGCGTAAACAGAATAAGTTTTGTTGGGTGCAATAGTTACATTCATAACGTTTTTCCTGCTCAACTGGTTATGTAGTGGTGTTAATTCCACACTGCTTAAGAGAACTAAAAACAATAAAATACTAAAGTTATTCTTTTTTATTGAGTCAGAAATGACTTAATTGACTAAGAATTCCTCAAGGACCTGGAATATATCCCATACGATAAACGAGTATTTCTTAGTGTTACATACGGTTTAAAAAATCTTATATATTTTCATTCTCCCATCGTGGTAGTGGAATTATATACAAATGAATACCAAATACTTAAGCTAAAGGAAGAGAAAAAAACTTGGCAAAAATTATCTTCATCATCCTCTAGAACATCTGTTCATAAGTTTAGTCTACATAATCTCTAGGATTGCTTGCTTTTATTAACACTCTGGCATTAAATAAATAAAAAAAATAACGTGTCTTCCCAGAAAAAAAGGTAAAGTGGGCAATTCAAAGAGGTTGCTTAAGAAAGGAACAAAGATGCCAACAAAGAACTCAAGATACAAGGACGAGAGTCAGAAGGAGGGGCGGACGGACGGATAAATGGCAGACAGACGGACAGATGGACATAAATAGAAATGCTTGAATAGACACCGTGCTACAGTTGTTATTATTTCTTTTTCATTTAATTGCGTTTCGTTGCGTGTTTTTTTTATTTTCGTTCTTTAATCTAGTGTTAGCAAACCTTTTGATGACTGAAGAAGCTGCTGCCGCTTTAGAAATGATGATGATAATGCAGCTGCTGCTGCTGATGATGACTTTGGTACGTGTGTATCGTGAAGTAAATGATTATTGATACATTTTTGATTTACTTTAAAAGATCAAAGTCTACTTGTTCAAATTGCTGTAGTCGTTTTGTTTTACAACTAAACGGATATAATAGAAGACAGTACAAAATCCTGGTAATTGAATAAGTTTTTGCTTTAGACGTTCTACAGAAAGTAGGCAGGTCTTAAGCAAAAAAAAAAAAAAAAAAAAACTAATAGAAACATTGAAAAACTTATTAAAGAAGAGGGCAACTTATTGATAACAGGTATAATTTGCAAGGCTTATTGTTACGTAAAAAAATACATTTTTGCTATATGTTCACTTCCAACAAAAGTATTTTTAACGAAAAAGTATTTAACATATAATTGTCAATTCTACCATAATATTGGCACTTAGTATTGTTATTTTTACACGTTTGGAGGGAATCATTATATGATTGTAACTTTTTGATGAAGAACTTATTTGACCATAAAATGTATTGTGCCATCCCTGCCAACTGCAATACAACATTGTAAGTTCGTTAAGTTTAGGCTAGTTAAGTTAAGCTAAGAATAATTGAGGAGGTCCATAACAAAACACAATAATTACACCATAACATTTTTTTGGATAAACGACAAAATGTAATTGAAGTAAGTAGCACATAATTTTTTTAAAAAACAATTATTGAAGTATTATTGTCTACAAAATATAATACTAATCACAAATTAATTATTTTATCTGACAGTTTGTTTTAAAGTTATTTCGATAACAAATTTGGAATTATTGCGTTTTGGTCCGAATCCATAGTATTTATTTCATTTTGCTATGAATTGTACAAAAATATTACTCACAATCAACATAACAAAAGCAAAAGATATTAACTAAACGAAAATTCCTTACGTTTTACAGTTATCTAAGAGTTACCACCAGAGCATAATTCATTTATCAAGTTGACTTTTTTAAAATTTCTTGTGAAGATTTATTGCAAAGATGTGTAATTATTGCCTTTTGCTCTGGGCCAGTATATTTGATATTGATCTGCAGTGTAGTTATTGAGTTTTGGAATGCTTTATAATGAAAGTAATATAGATTTCAATGTGTGAATGGGATTCAATCAAAAAATCAAAAAACTTGAAAAATGTAATTATTGCGTTTTGTTATGGACCTCCTCAATTATAAGCATATCAATAATTATTTAAATAAAGACGACACTGCAAGAAGTATTTCATTGTTATCGACTCGACAATTGTAACCATAATTTGTTTAAAATTTGTTCGTTAAAATCAAAGTAGGTGCGGGTAACGTGGTACAGTGCTTATTTTTTAAGCTAACAAGAAACCGATAATGCATTCATGGAAATCGAAAAGGTAATTTTATTGACACAATAATTACGATTTGATTACCACGTATATTCTTACATTTGCAGAACAAGGAATGTATTGTTTTTGTTCGTAAGAAAAGTTCGTGTTTTTTCTTCTGTTCGTGACAATTATTCGTATTTTTTAGAATTATTTAAGTCATTCCCAGTATGCATTTAAATAATTCACATTATGAAAGTTTTCTCTCAGAAAGTCTGAGTTTATTGATGAGGGGAGAGAATAATAGCATGTTCTCTTCCCCTCTTACCTATAAACTCAAACTTTCTGAAAGAAAACTTTCATAGTGTGAACCCAGACTTAGTTCTAATTCATGCTTTTGTTCTAATCCAATTTCTGGTTCATGTTATAGTTAAATTTTTAGTTAAAGTTCTAGTCCTAGTTCAAGTTCTAGTTAAAATTGTAGTTTAAGGTTTAGTTCAAGATCTGGTTGAAGCTAAATTTAAAAGTTTGGCTTAAGTTCTAGTTTAGCTCTTATTTTAGTGATTACTCTTTTAAATATAAGTTCAGTTCAAAGATCAGATTCTTTGTCAGATTTTTGCTTATGTGCTGGACTACATCCAACTGTCCCGTTGTTCCTTTTGAATAAGAAAATTTGTGTAGAATTTTCTCATCTTTTATGCATTTGAGGAGGTTTATACCAAAACGCAACAATTCCACTTTTTAAGTTTTATGCTTTTTTGACTAAAACTACAATTTTACATACATACATTAGAGCGACTCAAGTTGTATGGAAGCAAAATTCGTGCTCGATGTACCCTCCTAAAAATAAACATTGGACTTTTTTAAGATGCCATTTTAAATATTTCGCTTCCAGCTTTGACCTCTCGTGAGTTGGATCAGTTTGAAAAAGGGTATATTTTAACATGTTTTGTTAATTTGAGAAACTGTTTCCTTACCTACATATGGGCATTTCCGTCAAAAGGTCCACCATGACCGAAAATTTAAAAGTTATTAAAAGCTGATTATTTTAAGAAATATTACAGAGAAATATTAAGATTGTACTAGTTTTAAAAATTTAATCATAAATTTGTTCACTTAGCTGAACAATCAGACTGCAAAGTTGTGCAAACGTAATTTCTTATATGTGAGAATGTTTTATTGTATGTTTTCTTTAATATTTATCGTTCCTAAAAGAGGTGATATTTGATAAAAATTATTCCAAAAAAATTTTCTTACATGGTCTGTAATCTAAGGAAGAGTTTAAAGAGAAATTTGCTATTCGGATTAACGGTAAATTTTTATTTTGTTTTAATCATTTTTCAGCTTAATTATTATGGAAAAAATATCACGTTCGAAATGTCACGTATCGACCCAGATTTTGGCTTAAAAAAAAGAATATACAGAAGATTTTGGAATCCAACCAAAGACATTTTAATGTTACTTTGCTACGTAAAATTCTAAAAGTAGTTTGACTAAAAGATTGTGTCAGGTTTCGCTGAATTACGCCTTTTTATACACGGCCAAAAAAACTACTTCTGTTTTTTTCACGTTCGAACCGCTACTTCTTTTGCCATTATCTGTGACCTAAAATCGCGCCCTCCATAAACTTTAGCATTGATAACAGTGCTTTTTTAGTGATATAATTTAAGGGTTAAGAAAACGTAAAATTATTTTTTGCTTAAAATTTTATTGCATTTTTGATGCGTACGACTGTCACGTTCAACACTTTGGAACTACCCATATGCAAATTGGGTATCGTAAGAAAGGGTTTTTTAAGGCGCGTCCAACTGTATGTACAATTTGACGATCATCCATGTCCTTTTTTTAAGGATTTTCTGTAAAAAAAAAACGGTTTTTGAATTTTTTGTTCTGGGTTGTTTGTAATAAAATTGCCAAATAAACATATTTTAATCTTTAGTCGATTTTAATTAAATACGTGTCTCAGCTTTTTTTGAAATTCGTGCTGGTTCGCGTTTTGGCAAAAATGCAATGGGGTGGTAACCCTTCGTTTTAAATAGGGCAATATGGGTATCAAATTTTATCTTTTGGCAAGTATATCATCTTTGTATGTAAATAATTTAGATTTTTGCAAACTAGATGCATTTTGCACGGTGCTCTGGAATATATTTAAAGCAATTTTGTAGTAACTCTAATATGATAGCGGATTTAGTGTCTAGATCATGAATGGATGAAAATAGGACTAAAGGAAGAAAAATAGAAACGATCCACGACTTTTTGCCGGCATATTTTTTTTTTTGCAAATTAAAAAAAATTCAAGTCGTGGATCATTTCTTTTTTTCTTTCTTGAGTCTTATTTTCATCCATACATGATCTAGGAACTAAATGCGCTATCATATTTGCATATGTAGGTAAGGAAACAGATTCTCAAATTAACAAAATATGCAAAAATATACCCTTTTTCAAACTGGTCCAGCTCACGAGAGGGCAAAGCTGGAACCGAAACAATTAAAATGGCAATTTAAAAAAGTCCAAGGTTCATTTTTAGGAGGGTACATCGAACACGAATTTTGGTGAGTCGCTCTAACATACATACAACGTTCTGGCTTAAATTCATTTTTTTTTTTTCATATATCCAAAAATTGTAAGAGTGAAATTGTTCCGTTTTATTATGGAGCTCCTCATTTATAATTTTCGCTTTTATTTGTCATCAGTTTTACTCTATAACAAATTCATAATAATTATTTTAAATAATTTTTTCCCCAATTTTTTTTATATTTTAATAAACAAAAGTTATAATTTTGTTTCATATTTGCCATGCACTTAATTTAATTTGAATAATAAACTATTAAAACCCATAAATTGCATAAAACGCTCATGTGTTTTGTTCTGGCCACTTTTAATGAAATTAATAAATTTATGCAGAAAAACTATAATTTTTTTATATAATTTTTTTTTTTTTTTTTTTTTTTTGCAACAAGTTAAACATATTATGTGTCACAGTATAGCTGAAAGGCTTTAGTTTTACATAATTCTTTAAAAAAAAAATATACAAACTTTAATTACAAATAATTTTTTATTGAATATAATAATAAAAGTTCATAAACTTACCACTGCTCGACAAGCTGGACTCCGATAAATATCACTGGCACCTGATAAACTTTGGAAATATTTTTTTGTACCATAAACTGTATCCATTTTGATTGAGTTTAAATGTGTTTGTAGTTTTATTTGAGATAAAAAATATTATAGCAAAAATAGATGTTTGTTTTAAAAACTTTTTAACGGCTTTAATTTAAAAAAAAAATAAAAAAATTTCACTTTTTTACTAGACTCAAACTTAATGTTGAACTTTTTTGTAGGTTTAAATTTTCGTTAAGCAAGAAAATTGTTCTTGCTTTAAACAAGAACAAAAAAAAAAAATAATAATAATGAAGAGTTGCATTAACATAGACTTGCAGTGTTTTTGTTGCTATTGCTGTCTTTGCTGACATCTACGCCAACAACAAAAAAAAGCGATCAATTTTCCACAGCTATTCCCATATTCAAAATATGTTCTCTGTTTTATGTTCCTTTCAGTCTGCTTTTTTTTTTTTTTTTAATAAACCAACCGGAAAAAAAGGAAAATTTGTTTTTGTTTTCTTTTCACACTTTAGTATGATGTTGCCAACTTTTGTTACATGTTTATTGGGTGGCTGGATGTGTGGCAGCAATGTGTTTTTGCATTGGTAAAAATATTAGTAATGTGTTGCCACAACAAAAACACGCACACACACATACAAACGAAAAAAACAATGTTTAATTAACTAATGACGCTGCCGCTGCTACTACTGTTGCATTCAATTACGAGATGGTTTTTTGTTGCCTCCTTCGGTATGGTTGGTTTTATTTTCTTGCTTTTTTTGTTTCAGTTGTCTGTTATTTTATAGCGCCACAGAATCTATAATGGTTAAATGTAATGGATATTGTGTTGCAAAATGATGAAGAACGATGAGTTTTTTGTTTTAGATGTTTTGCTTCATGTATTTTTTTTTTTTTTTGTTGTTGTCTGTTAAAAAACAAAAAACTTTATCAACATTGATCACTATTTAATAAATTGCCACAAACACTGACACCGTAATTTATAGATAAACCTGGAATGAAAATAAAAACAAAAAAAATGTTAATGTTAAGGAATAAAAAAAACTATTGAAGATTTATGCAAAACTACTGAAATAGAAAATTTTTTAAAATAGGAATTTAGCATTAAATCTACTGCCCAAAACTGAACTAGAACTGAACTGGAGCTAAACTAGAACTGAACAAGAACTGAACTAAAACTGAACCTGAACTGAACTAGAACTCAGCTGGAACTGAACTAGAACTGAACTAGAACTGAACTAGAACTGAACTAGAACTGAACTAGAACTGAACTAGAACTGAACTAGAACTGAACTAGAACTGAACTAGAACTGAACTAGAACTGAACTATAACTGAACTAGAACTGGACTAGAACTGAACTAGAACTGAACTAGAACTGAACTAGAACTGAACTAGAACTGAACTAGAACTGAACTAGAACTGAACTAGAACTGAACTAGAACTGAACTAGAACTGAACTAGAACTGAACTAGAACTGAACTAGAACTGAACTAGAACTGAACTAGAACTGAACTAGAACTGAACTAGAACTGAACTAGAACTGAACTAGAACTGAAATAGAGCTGAACTAGAACTGAGCTAGAACTGAACTAGAACTGAACTAGAACTGAGCTAGAACTGAACTAGAACTGAAAAAGAACTGAACTAGAACTGAACTAGAACTAGAACTGAACTAATCTAGAACTGAACAAGAACTGAACTAAAACTGAACTTCAACTAAATTAGAACTGAACTAGAACTTAACTAGAACTGAACTAGAACTTAACTAGAGCTGAACTAGAACTGAACTAGAACTGAACTAGAACTGAACTAGAACTGAACTAGAACTGAACTAGAACTGAACTAGAACTGAACTAGAACTGAACTAGAACTGAAGTAGAACTGAAATAGAACTGAACTAGAACTGAATTAGAATTGAACTAGAACTGAACTAGAACTAAACTAGAACTGAACTAGAACTGAACTAGAACTGAACTAGAACTGCACTAGAACTGAACTAGAACTGATCTAGAACTGAACTAGAACTGAACTAGAACTGAACTAGAACTGTACTTGAACTTAACAAGAACTGATCTAGAACTGAATTAGAACTGATTTAAAACTAACTTTAAGCCTAATATAGAAATACATATGGGGTATTCACAAAGTGTGCTATCATGTTATATTGTCATAATGTTCTAACATTTTACAATGGTTTAAAAATATTGTTGTTACTTTGTAAACAAAAAGTGTCTTAAATTCGGTTTGTGCTTTGTTGTGATACAGACGTGTATTTTTAGCCCTGCATACGATTTGAACTATTAATTAATCACATTTGATTTTGTAATACATACATAAATATAAGCAGCGAATGGACGCTTAAAAAAAAAATAATATATTTTGTTATTTAAATTACTTAACATAATAGTGAACAATTTAAAACGATAAAATTAAATTAAATAAAACAGTAAAAATATATATGTATGTACGTATGAATGTTCATACATGTGTAAACATATTCTGAACAAAACATTTAAATTCTGGTTTTTTCTTTTGTTGTTGTAAAATACAATAAATAATAAAAATATTAAAGCAAAGCAAAACGGTGAAAAACAAAAACAACTCTTTGCATGAGTACAAACAGTGAAACAACACTAAGACAAAATGAAAGAAACGTTTACGTTTTAGTTAATGCAAATGAAAATAATGCAGAAATAAATAAAACAAAACAAAACAATATAAACTACCTAACGGCTAAGCCAATTACTCGAACACGTTCCCTCTCACCCTCGGTATTTACACAAACGGTGGATAGTGACTCATTAAAAAAACTACAACAAGATTTGGTGACAAGTGTTGCCAGGCCAGCAAGTATTGCCGTGACGTCAAAAACAAATTTAGTGGGAAATGATACCATGAACTCAAACACAAATGCAATGGAAAACCCCCCTGTAAAAAGTTGTCAAAAGCCTACAGTACAAGTTGGTATGGACAGGTACATAACAGTGCTTAAACGGGGACGCAGCCCTACCTCTGCAGCAGTTGCTTCGACCTCAAAAGTACCATCTTTTGATAAAATAAATACTCAAAATCGTTTTGCAATTCTGGAGGATGAATCCTCTGAAGCACCAAACGTCATTAAACCATCCAAGCCTCCCCCGATATATCTAAGGGAGCAAAATTCAAATGAGCTCATAAAGAGTTTGATATCGGTGATAGGTGAAAATTCGTTTTACGTAGCGGCTATAAAGCGTGGAAGTATAAACGAGACAAAAATACAAGTCAATAATGAGAATGATTTTCGCAAAATAGTAAACAACTTTGAAACGCTTAAAAAAAACTTTTATACCTACCAACTGAAAAGCAGTAAAGGTCTACAGGTAGTGATTAAGGGTATTGACTCATGTGTGGACCCAGAAGAGGTTAAAACATTCCTAGAAGAAAAAGGCTTCAAGGTAAAACATGTAGTAAATATTAAAAATAGAGAAAAAATTCCCCAACCACTTTTTCGAGTGGAGTTTGAACCCGGCGACGTAAAACTTAAAAAAAACGAAACACATCCTATTTACAATTTAAAATATATTCTCTACAGAAGAATAACTATAGAAGAGCCGCACAAAAAAAATGGACCTGTTCAGTGCTTAAACTGCCAAGAATTTGGCCATACCAAGGCATACTGCTACTTACCCCCTGTCTGCGTAGTATGTGGTGAACTACACGGTACAGTTTCTTGCGATAAGTCTAAAACCGACCCCAACGTAAAAAAATGTAGCAACTGTGGCGGTAATCACACTGCCAATTATAGAGGATGCCCAGTATATAATATTGTCAAGCAGACGGTTGGACCGAAAACAAATACCCCTCAAATGCAGGTTGCAAATCAGGTAAACACAAATGCAATTCAAGCCCCCCAGCCTAGTAATAACAGAACCTCTTACGCTAACGTCCTAAAATCAAACCATCAGCCAATGCAAGGTGCCTCGCCAAGTAATGATGAAACTCCGGTTTCTAATTTAAGTCGTTTAGAAAAAACCATGGAAACATTAGTGCAAACAGTAAATAATTTTACGAACACAATGGGTAATATGATGCAGGAAATGCTTAGAATGCAATCGATGTTATTGCAAGCTGTACTTAACAAACCATGAACTGTTTAAAAATTTGTTTTTGGAACGCAAACGGCATCCGCCAACATAAAAATGAATTAGAATACTTTCTTAAAAATAAACAAATTGATGTCATGATGATTTCTGAAACTCATTTGACCTCAAGAAATACGTTTAAAATCAATGGTTATATACTATATGATACCAAGGACCCTCGAGATAGAGCTTGTGGAGGTTCTGCCATCTTAATAAAAACTCGAGTCAAACACTACATTATGTGTGATCACCGTGAAGACTATCTGCAAGCAACGACTATTTGTGTTGAGGAGCTAAATCGAAACATAGTAATTTCTTCTTTATACTCTCCACCTAGATTTTCCATATCAGAAGGCCAATATTATAAATATTATAAATCATTAGGACCCTGTTTTCTGGCCGCTGGCGATTATAACGCTAAACATACCTTCTGGGGGTCACGACTTATAACACCAAAAGGTCGTGTTTTGTTTAACACAATCTAAATGGGTTTAAATGTGGTCGCGAGCGGGCAACCAACATATTGGCCTACTGATCAGCAAAAAATTCCAGATGTTATCGACTTTGGCGTGGTTAAAAACATCCCCACAGAAACGATTCATGTTGAAGCTTCCCTAGAATTATCATCCGACCACACACCTACAATTGTTACTATATCGAACCCAAATAGAATTGTATTTCCGTCAGGTTACTTAGCGACGCCAGCCACACAAATAAATTGGTTAAAATATAAAAAATTTCTCAGTGCCCATTGCACAGAAAATATTCCGCTTAGTACACCGGAGAATGTGGATCTCTCTCTTGTTAACTTTGACAGTTATCTTAAACTAGCTGTTCAACACTCCAGCGTTACCCTCAAAAAAATTAAAAATAATAAAATATGTTCTTCAGATGTCGAGCGGCTCTTGACTGAAAAAAGGAGAGTTCGAAGAGAGTGGCAACTTTTCAGATCCCCGCAACTTAAGATTTTATTAAAAGAATGCACAAAAAGGCTAAGAAAGTTGCTACAGAATCAGAAAACGGCTTCTCTAGAAAAATATCTTAAGGAACTTGATGCAACTCCACAATCTGACTACTCATTATGGCGTGCAGCTAGAAATCTAAAAAGGCCAGTTATATCTAAGCCACCATTAAGAAACTTGAATGGTAGTTGGGCAAGAAATGATAATGAAAAAGGAAACCTGTTTGTAAATCATTTGAAAAACGTATTTACACCAAATATATCTCACAATATTGCGGTCGAGTTACCACCTGTTGATGCTAGAGCAGCTATTCCCCTCAGATTTGAGATAAGAGAAATCGAAAAGGCTATTTGTGACTTAAACACTAAGAAGGCACCTGGTATTGATAAAATCAGTAATAAAATGCTTTTGGAGCTACCTCGCATAGCAAAGAAAATTATTCTTTTTATTTTTAATGCTATTTTACGCCTTGAATACTATCCTGAAAAATGGAAGGTTTCCTTAGTTACCATGATACCAAAGCCAGGTAAAGATCATACAAAAGTTGAGTCTTATAGACCTATTAGCTTATTATCAAATATGTCAAAGCTGTTTGAGAAATTATTAGTTTCAAAATTAACACCAATTTTAAGTGAAAATAGATGTATTCCAAACCATCAGTTCGGATTTAGAAGAAAACACAGCAGAATCGAGCAGACTCATCGAATAGTAAATGTCATAAGAAAAGCATTTGAAGAAAAGAAATATTGCTCAGCACTCTTCATCGATGTTTCGCAAGCTTTTGACAAAGTCTGGCATGAAGGCTTATTACACAAATTGAAGCAAAATTTACCAGCAAACACACACAAGCTGCTAGAAAGCTACTTAGTCGGTCGTCAATTTATTATTAAAGAAGGAAATTTCTTAAGTTCACCTCAGCCCATTGCCGCTGGAGTCCCACAAGGCAGCATCCTGGGCCCCCTATTATACTTAATTTATACTTCGGACATGCCAACAAGCAACTACACACAAACTTCAACATTTGCAGACGATACAGCTTTTCTAAGCGTCCACGAAAATCGTTATGAAGCATCGCGTTACTTACAGCATCATATATTTCAACTAGAAATATGGTTAAGACAATGGAGGATAATGGTCAATGAGCAAAAATGTGTACATATAACATTCACTTTGCGCCGGGAATCTTGCCCCCCTATTACAATCAATAATCAAATAATTCCTCAACATTCGCATGTTAAATATCTCGGTATACATCTGGATCGGCGATTAACGTGGAAATGCCATATAGAGGCAAAATTAACTCAAATGAAACTAAAAGCCATTCAAATTCATTGGCTTATTGGAAGAAATTCTGTCCTTAGTCTCGATTGCAAGCTTCTACTTTACAACTCTATCTTAAAGCCTATCTGGTGCTACGGTATTCAACTATGGGGCACTGCCTCGGCCTCTAATATCGACAAAATTCAAAGGCGCCAAAATAAACTTCTTCGAATAATCACAGCCGCTCCCTGGTATGTTAAAAACTCAAACATTCATAAGGATCTCAATGTGCCATTAGTGAAATCTATGATTACAAAATATGCAATAAAATATTTAAAAAGGCTTGAACAACACCCAAATCCACTAGCTCGAAATATTTTAAATCATGGCGGCCACACTCGCTTAAGAAGAAGAGACACTGCAGCACTTACCCAATTAGATGAGCGATAAACACCTATAAAAGTGAACATAACCCGTGATGAAGAAAATTTTGTCTGGCACTGGCAGGAGATAAAATAACGTATTAGGTTAAGATTTGATTAATTATTGTTAGTTCATATTTAATATATGAAGATTCAATAAAAAAATAATGACAAAAAAAAAAAAAAAAAAAAAAAAAAATTAATAGAACGTTGCTTGCTATGTTTATTGTGCTGTCGTAATTAATCAAAAGAGACCAGAGCTGAGCGGCTGAGCGGCTGAGCCGTATCGCGTTAATTCTTGTAGCCGTCGCCGTTGATGGTATAATTTTATCCGGTTAACATAAAAATTTGACCTGCGGCTAGCAATTTTTGCAAGCAATCACTTGCGGCGTCAAATAAGATCGGCGTATGACTCTGCTGTTTGGTAAACAAACAAAATAAAATTTATTTCTTATTTGCGTCTGCAAAATGGAAAATAGTCAGGTAAGATCCAATTTAATTTATTAATTCATAGAAAAGAATTAAAAAATATTTTAATGTTAGTTAATTATTTATTTAATATATTTGTTTTAAATCAGTTGATTTAAATTCAAAATAGCATACTAAATTATGAGGGGTTGTTCACAACAGTCGTATTTTTCATGTTATTATTTTAAGACATATGACTTTATGACACCTTGTGAATCCCTCAATAGTTCATTAAATTGTTTTGAATCTCGTTTTTTAATTTGTTTACAGGGCGTTTTCTAACTATTCGTTTAGTTGGTCTCTTAAATTCTCAGTAAAAACTTTTTGATTTTTAGTAAAAGGTGGTAGTTATTTCATTCGTTAGCTGGTAAGTAGTTCTCATTACAATTGTCATTTTTCTGAAAACTTCAATAAGTACTTACAAGTAATGAACTCAGCAACTATTACTATTATTACTTCTATTATTTCCATTACTGAACAATTGCTTACTAATAATCAGCTCAATAACTACTTATTAGTTGTTTTTTTTTCAGTACTGAATATTAACTTACTGGTAACGTACTCAATAATTACTTATTAGGTATATTAACTAGTGATTTTTTGGCTTCTGGTAAGTATATTGTAAGTACTTACAATTCAACTTACTAGTAGTTAAATAATAACTAGATATTTTTTGACTTCTAGTAAGTACTGAATTCTGTGGACACCTCGTCAAAAATGAGTAGTTATTTAGTCGAAAAATAATTAGTGTTTATTTTTCTCCAGCATTATTTGCTAACTTACCAGGTAAGTAAAGTTTTTGCTGGGTTCTTCTCTTCTAATTCAAATATTTAAAAATTGTTTTCCAGCCTGTAGGATAATTCTCACTTTTTAAATAAAACAAATGCTAAACTAGTCATTGTCTTTCTTTGCAACTTCCTCATGTAACTTCTTCTTCTAGTTTTTAAATATTACTAGACTTTAACCTTCTTTTATAGTTTTAATTCTATGTGTGTGTGTTTGGGAAAGATGCTAGTTTTTGTTTGTTTTTTTTTTGTCTAACTATTTTCAAATACCTGTTAAACTGTATGGCCAGTGGACAAACAGGTTTTTTATTTGCTTAACAAATTAAAAAGAAAATTGCTTTTCAAGTAAATTTCCTATTTAATGTTTAAATGGTTTATTAAAGAGAGAAGCAAGAGATGGAAATGAAATAAAAATTAGAAACTTGTATTTTGTTAAGAGTTTTTTGGTATATCTGTATATATAAAAATGAAAAATGGTTGTATGTTTGTTTGTTTGTTTGTGTGTTTGTTTGTTTGTTTGTTTGTTTGTTTGTTTGTTTGTTTGTTTGTTTGTTTGTTTGTTTGTTTGTTTGCATGTTGGCTTATAGACTCCTAAACTACTGAACCGATTTTCCTGAAATTTTTACAGTAGCATCACGTGAGCCCTTAAAATAAACTAGGCTACTTATTTTTTCGATGGGGCAGGGGAATTGGTACCCCCCATTGGATGTCAATGTTTTATATCGCATATCTTGAGAACTGTTATAGTGAGAATGTTCAAACTTTGTAGAAGTCACTCTTATGGTATACTACACTATTGAAAATAAAAAAAAAGCGGTCAGGCGCTGGGGGGTAATACCTTCCAAAGGATGCATATATTAAATATAGCTCAAATGAAGACCTATTAAAGGGAGAGTCTTCAAACGTGGTTAAAGCTACTATTATGGCAAACTTCACTTTCGATTTCAATATAGAAATGGGCGGGCTAGACAGAGGAGGAGCAGTACCCCTCATAGATAGAAATATAATTTAGAGCCGCTGCACTCATTTTGTTGAACTTTTTGTAGTATGATCTTCTGAACCCCAAAATTGAAATAAAATAGCAGCGGGAAAATTTTACCCCCCATAGGACGCCAATGTTTAATATTGCATATCTTAAGAACTGTTATAGTAAGAATGTTCAAACTAAGTAGAAGTCGCTTCTATGGTATACTACACTTTTGAAAATAAAAATAAAGCGGGAAGGCGCAGGGGGAAAAACCTTCCGTAGGATGCATATATTAAATATCTCCCAACTGAAGAAGTGGTTAAAGCAGTGTAGCGCAGCGCACCGGGTTAAGCTAGTTCTAGATAAAAGTGAAAAAATTGGATTTTTTTAGTTGATGTGAGAATTCTGGATCTCAAAAGTTTTGATGTGTAAAAGATATGTAAATAAATTTAAATGAAAATAAAATTTAAGTAATTTTTCAAGTTTTTTTTTTACTGGAGTTGCAATTTTAGATAAATTGAGATAGACACTTTGTGGCAAACACAGAAAATCAAAATTTTTAGGGTTTTTATTTGAATTAGACCAAAATTTAATAAGTATTTCTTTCGAGTTCTAAATTAACTTTAAAAATGTTATTTATTCAGTCTAGTCGGTTTGTTTGAAATTTCTGTTAGTTATCTTAAACATTGTATGGTTACCTACAATATTCACTTTAACAATCACAAAAGTCTGAGATTATTCAAATTTTTTTTTTTTTTTTTAATTTAATTATTGTTCAAACATTTCATTTTCCACCACTTATTTATTCTTTTCCCACTCAGTATCATTTTCATAAACTTATTTCATTACAACTTTCATTCTCATTTATATTCTAAAAAGTAATTAAAATAAATTATTCAAGAAAAGACTCAAAAATACTTCAAACCAAAAAATCACACTCTTAGCTTACTGTACCACAAGTTTTTCACTGTGGAGCAAAATATAAGGCAAAAAAGCCACAGCAGCAAATTAAAATGCATAAAATCATTTACTAGATTGTGGATTCTTAATGGGCAAAAGTAAAAGTTTTACTGGTTTCTTAACAGAAAACAAACTACGTAAAATATTTAAAACATTTATTTGGAATATGAAAACAACACAAATTCATAAAGAACTTTAACATTGTAAAATAAATAACAAAAAAAATCTTGTTTGATAAAAAAAAAAAGAATAAAAATGAGACACAAAAGACAGAGAGACTAAAGCAAAAGTAAAAAACAAACATAGAAATTTCACTGTCATTATAATATGGTCAGTTAAAGTTGGAGGCGGTTTTTATTTCCTCAACTGATCCGAATGTTGAAGAGCAACAAACAATATTGTAGTTGCTGGTGTTTCTCTTTCCGAACGAATTTCGACTGCTACAAACAAGACAATAACAATCAAAACGAATACTAAAATAATTATCATAAACACAAAAAAAGATAGTGTTGACCTGATTTGCATACCCTGGCTTAAGTAGAATTATTTATGTTTGTTAACACACACTCTTATACTTATAAAGTCAGAGTAATGCTATCATATAAACATTTGAATAATTAATTTTTAATATTTAATATTCCACAATAGTGGAGAGGGTATTATGCATTTGTGCTGATGTGTGTAACGCCTTAAAATAGTGGTCCTATACCCACCTTAAATACCGATCTACTCAGAATCACTTTCTGGCTGGCAGGCTGGCGGGCTGGCAGGCTGGCTGGCTGGCTGGCTGTCCATGTTACCTTGTGCGCAAAGTACAGCTCGCAATTTTGGAGATAATTTGATAAAATTTAGGTCATAGGTTCTTATTGGCATACGGACCAAGCCTAATGAAAATGGGCCGAATCGTAGGACCACGAGGGAAGATAGGGGGAAATTTCTTCCTCTCAGAAACTACCAAACCGATTTTAATGAAATTTAAAACATAGATAGGGACACATTAGCTATGCAGTTTTTAAAAAATAGCACCACAAGGGGAGGCAGGGGCAATTTCTGCCTCTCCCAAACTTTCAAACCAATTTTCATGAAGTTTATAAACATAGATAAATCCATATTTACATGGATACATAAGCATGATGTGTTTTTAATGCTGTGGTGTAGGGTATCATATGGTCGGGCTTGACCGCCTTTACTTTCTTACTTGTTTTAGTTAGGCTTAAGTTCATCAAATTTTATTTTCATTAAATTATTTTTACTGAAGGAAGGAATTTTACAACATGAAATTTATATTAAAATTTATTGATAATTTTTATCCTTCAGTGAAAATAATTTAATGAAAACTAAATTTTATGAACTCAAGCCCAACTAAAAAACATAATAAGCAAATGTATTGAGGTTTTCAAGACAAAGTCTTGATAGAAGGAATACGAAAAAACAGAAGAAAAGAAAGCAACATGAAAATAATAATAATAATGAAAAATTATAATTACAGCAAATTTCGAAACACCCCCCCCCATAGGCCAAAAATCAAAAAAGTTATTGGTTTTTTTTAAGCTTTATTGCACAAAATTTATTGACAACACTCTAAATTTTATGAATCTAACAAATTTTGTTGTTTTTTTTTTGGCGAGATTTATTGTTTGTGTCCGTTGAAAGTGGAGGTATGTTTATATTGCATATATTGTGGTTGCATAGTGATAAAAGAAAGCTTAACCCTCCGTTACTATCGTATATTTCACTTACATCAGTACTATCGTTGGGTCTAATCCACCCATGCATTTTAAGTGTCTGCGTTTCTTAACTGTCAAATTCAAATATTCAAATAACGTAATTTTTTAAAATAATGAGCACTAAAATACCGAATAAATTTAGTTTTTTTCTTATATCTATTATTTTATTTAAATTATATGTATGTTGTTTATTTATATTTCATTAAAAAATAAATAAAAAATTATATAAATGGATTATGTAAAACTAGTTATTATTAAGAAAATTTGTAAGCCAATCCTATGCGGGTTACTGATAAGTTTATCCAAAAAATTATTCGCGATATTGTGGCAGAAGTTTCCAAAAACCCTACAAACATTAAATTTTAACTTACTTTCTACCAAATTAAATAACAAAAGCTGCAAAAATATGAGCCCATAAAAAAATCGCTGAAGAATACTTTTTTTACCTTTTTAAAACACACGTTTTTCAAAATCTTCTTTTTCCCCGTAGACTTTTAGTGATATGGCCCTCATCTGCCCACAACGCCTTATGCATCAAATTGTAGGTTTTTTATCCCTCTTTTAATTAAAAAATATTGTGACCGCGGGTTTTTGCATATTTTTGCATATGGGTGTGATTTACATAGTCATCCGACGAAAAATAGTGAATCGCATTTTGTTTTGTACTATTTCTTTTTAAGAATATGAGAAAAGAGAAATTAATTTTTTTAAATTGTTGTTATTTTAAACTTTATATTGCAATTTTATGATATTTGATTTACAGTTATGAATAGAGATAAACATTTTTTTTAAGAAATTGTTATTTTAAACTTTATATTGCAATTTTAAGGTATTTGACTTTCAGTTTAAGTGAAGCTTACTCATTGCATTTGAAAAGTGTCAAAACAAAGGTCCAATTTTAATTCTTATAATCAGTGTTCGAACACTAAATATCGTTTCTTAATGTTCGGTTCGGTAGATTTGTGGAAAACACAAACGCTAATAGTGTTTGTGTAGAAAATCATTAAAAAAAAAACGTTTCCCTGTTAGTCATCTTTCGAACACAAAAATATTACTGTTTTTATCAAACTCAACAAAAGATGTGAACATTTAATTCCGTTCGGTTTTTTTTTTTTTTTTTTTGAAAATCCACAAACTTCAATGTGTTCGGTTCGGCTCATTATTGTTCGTCCCTTTTGGCTGGTAAAAAAAAACAAACATTTTTTACAAAAACAAAATACACACATGAAAAAACATTATAGAACATTAAAAAATATAATGTTTGTCTACAGTATCACTTTAATTGTTCTGTCTTTAACGAAGAACATTATATAATGTTCGATTCTTTCTTGAAAATAGTTACGAACGGTATTAAGGGTTGTGTTTGTCTACACAATCACTAAAAAAATAGATATCGTTCTTGGGTGTGTGAGCCGAACGTTAAATAATGTACTGTTTATTTTCGAACACTGCTTATAATTAATTGTTTTCGCGATAGTGATAAAAGTTTCAAAAATATCAATATGGAAATTAAAATAGAAGGTTTATTCTGTCAGTGCCAATTTTCTAGAATGTATGTGCTTGATATTTGGAGTTCTACAGCTGGTAATAATCATTCGAAAGCAAACAATATATTTAAAATTATGGAGGAAAAATTGAATGCAGAAGCTTTGGACGAAAAATCATCGAAGCAAATTAATTATTTTGAAGGAACATAAAAAATGATTTGAAAGTTTTGAAACTATTCAGCTAGAAGCAAAATCCCTTGAAAAAGAACAACCTGCACCTAGCCAAAAGCGTGGTCGTCCTGCTAATTATTTTTTAAAGTGTTCCGATAGAACAAACAGGTGTAAAATGTCTAAAATGAGTCAAGTTGATAATTCTTTAACCGAAGTTTTACAAAATCTCAACTTTCCCCCGACCCACAATGTGGAGGATTACGAGGTTTTGGCTCTTTTCGTTGAAACAAGACTAAATAAGCTACAGTACTTAACTATAAAAGATTTTGTGAATAAAGAAATATCTAAAAAAATTTTCCCAGGCTATAAAAGTATCTTGGCAGCTAAGAAAACTTGTTATCCAAGCACAGAAAACATTACTGTTACAGAGTCGAGTGCAGAGGTCGATCTACAAGCTCTCCTTGATCATACGGCTAATCGAATTGTGCAATTGCAAGATCAAGTTCTTAATGAAGCATTAGGCCCAGGAGAAAAACACTTAACACTGATTGGAAAATGGGGATTCGATGGAAGTTCTGGTCATAGCCAATTTAAGCAGAAGTCGAATATGCTTATGGATGACAGTTCCCTCTTTGTGACATCCTATGTTCCTCTTCAACTTGTCACGGAAAACAAAACTATAATTTGGAAAAACCCGCGCCCGTCATCCACTCGTTATTGCAGGCCGCTGAGGTTTCAATTTAAAAAAGAAACTTTGATTTATATTACTACTATTTTACTTTATTACTTTATATTACTTAATAATACACGTTATTGCATTATTTAACTTTGTTTAACTTTTTAATTTAGTTTTTTTCAGTGTATATTTCGAATGAATTAAAATGAAATAAAAATTTATCAAACTTGTTTAAAACTAACAAATTTTCATATTAAAATACTTTATTTCAAACATTTTTAAAACAGATCTATAAGCCAATTAACCCTTAAAAGATCAAATGGTTACTGTGGCTACAGTTGTTAATATTTTTTCCTTAAAATTTGCCAAATGAGCTGAAAATTTTTGAAGATCCTAGCTTTTTTAGTTTTGGAGATATTGATTTTTGACCGCTTTTCCATATAAGGGAAACCACTGTGCACCAGTACCACTGGTTAAAGATAGATGTTTGACTGTTGGCTGGCAGGCACCCCAGTGGTTCAGAGGTTAGAACGTCAAAAGAATTCTGATGATAGAATTGTGGTGATTCTTGAAACATTCAAAAAATTCAACCCGAGTTCGATCCCCAGCTCAGCCAAGAATAAAAATTATCGTTGAATTTAATTTTAATATAAATTTAATGTTGTAAATGCCCATCCTACAGTAAAAATAATTTAATTAAAATTAAATTTTATGAACTCAAGCCTAATCTAAGGTGGCGGCCCTATGCTCCTTGCAGGAGTAAAAGGAACAAATATATAAAAGCCTAACTAAAAATACCAAACATTAGAAATTAACAGTTCAACTAAAAATCACAATTGTTCATTTGAATAATTTTTTAAAAGCAGCCTGCTTATTTAAAATTAAAAGCTATGAACAATTTCTTATACAATTTTGTGCTTAAGACATATTTCTATAAGACTATTCTAAAAAAAGAAAATTTTTAAGAAAAAATTTCCGGTACAAGACTAGTTTGTTTGGAAAATTTTTAATAAAAACTCAATATTTTCTATAGAAAGTTTTTAGTAAAGAAGTTTAGCTTAGTTTAGAAAAACACTATATAAAAGAAAATTTTCGGTATAAGACTATTTTAGAGAAAAGTCTTAGTACAAGACATGATGCTATAGAAAATTTACAAAAAATGTTCTTTAAGAAATAGTCTTATACTGAAAGTTTTTTTTTAATAAAACAGTATTTTAGTAAAAGCATATACGAAAACAATCTTGTACAAAAATTTTTTTGTTGAAAATAGTCCTATACGAAAATTTTCTATAGTTTTTCTAAATAAAATAAATAAATAAATAAAATATATTTTCTATAGAAAATATGCCGGATAAAATTATTTTTATACAGAAAGTTTTAAGTATAAGACTATTTAAAAAAAACGGTATAAGGCTATTTTACATAAAAATACTAATTAACTATAGAAACTTTATCGTATAAGATCGATTTCCATAGAAAATTATCAGTATAAAACTAATTTCTACAGAAAATTTACCGCATAAAATGGAAAATTTTGAGTATAAAACCATTTTTTTTTAAAAAATACGAAAATCCTTCGTAAAAAAGTATTTTTTAAATAATGTTTTCTATGGAAAGTGTTTTCTTATCAGAATTTTTCCATATACATAAAACTATTTTCAATACTAAAATTTTAGTACAAGATTATTTTTAATAAAAAAATTTTTATATAAGACTTTTGGTGCAGAAAATTTACCTGATAACATTATTAACTATAGAAAATTTTCCGTATAAGACTATTTTCTGTAAAATAATTTTCGTGAAAGACCATTTTCTATAGAATTTTTTTTTTTGTATAAGAATATTTTCTGTAGAAAATTTTTCGCATAAGGCTATTTTCTGTAAGCCCCTTTTCGTATAAGACTAATTTTTGTAAAAAAATTTTCGTATAAGGCTATTTTGTGTAGAATTTTTTTCGTATAAGACAATTTTTTGTAGAACATTTTTCGTATAAAAATATTTTCTATAGAAAATTTTACGTATAAGACTATTTTCTATAGAATATATTTCGTATAAGACTATTTTCTATATAACATTTTTCGTTCAAGAACATTTTCATAAAATACTGTATTTTATAGAAACCTTTTTTTTTTTTTTTTTTTTGTTTAATATACAAGTTTTTTATACAAATTTTTTTATATAAGACTATTTGCTATAGAAAATACAACGGATAAGATTATTTACTAGAAAAAATTTTTCGTATAAGACTGTGTTCATAAATTCCATATTTTATAGAAAGTTTTTTCTATTTAACTATTTTCTATTGAAAAATTTCAGTATAACACTATTTTCAACAGTAAATTTTTAAGCAAAATTAAATTTTTTGGAAAATTTTTTTGTAAAAGACTATTTTATATACATTTAAGCATAGGACTATTGCCATTATAAAATTTAGTTTGTGAAACTATTTTCTTTTCAAATTTTATTTGTAATATATCGAGATTTTCTGTAGTTTTTTTTTCCTTTTAAAAAAATTTTCTATAGAAATTGTTCTGCATAAAATATTTTTCTATGGAAATTTTTTTTTCTACAGAGTATTTTCAGTTAATAAGGTTTTCGTTTGACGTGCTTAATTCCCAATTTTTCATATTTGATAAATACACTGAAATGTATTTTCTATACAAACTTTTCTGTATAAATCTTTGATTTTTTTTTATAAAACTTATTCACATTACAAACTCCTAATCCCAAAAAGCCACGACACACATTTTTCTTAACATCCTTGACTGACAGTGAAACATCAATTTAAGAAAATTTTTTCTTTTTTCAATTTTCTTAAAAAAAGTAACTTCTTCATTTACTTAACATAACGATCAAGGTGTTTCTTAACTCGGTAATAAATATTCAATATCTAAATGATTTAAAGCTGAATACTTTAACCCAGGTATTCATTTTTCTTCTTTTTCCTAAAATGTTTTAAAAAGGAAAACATTGGTTGTATATCAATGCTAAACATACCTTTGAGTATAATTTTAAAACCCTCACATCTGCTTACACACAACCAACCATGTTTAAGTGTTTGTGAGTTCTCACACTTACTTTTACACATATGTACATAAACAATTACACAGTTTTGTACATTTTTACCCAGCTTGACACTGAAAGCAATCGATCAAAACGAATCAATAAAATTGACATATAAAATGATGATTTTGTTTTATATTGCTGTAGGAATTTTTGTAGCCGAAGTATAGAATATATACATACTTACATGTTGTTGAGAAGAGTAGAAAAAGAGATGAGATCGAGAGGAAGAATCACATCAGCAACATTTACGATATATTGCAAAATGTGCAATTATAATACATAAATACAAAGATGTCACATCCATACAGATTCTAAAACTTATAAGGAGTTTGAATGCATAAAATGGCAGGGATGGTTAAAAAAGTAATTTCAGCTTTTTTTTTATTAAATACATATATCTTTAACCGTACGATGCATACCCAACTTTTTCTACGAGAACACATACCCGGGCTACGTTTGTACCTACTAGCTTATTTTGGCTATTTCTTTTGTTTAAATGGTCCAATTTAATTTTTATTTTTTTTTTTAAAGCGTAAATAAATATTTTAAAAATGTTTAAGTTTTGTTTCATGCAAATATTCTACATGATTCAAAAGATATAAGCAAATGACCCTGCGGGAAATTTGTGTCAATTGGTTTTAAGGCACTTATCCCGTGACAAATTAAAAGCAGTTTTATAATAAAAAGGAACGAACTGTGATAGGTTAAAACAGAACATATCACTTAACTCGTGATAATGTGCTACAAGAGTAGTTACTCCAGAAGATAATTGACAATCAACTTGTCATGTAACTGGATTTTGTGTGGGAAATGACTGATTTATTCTACCTGGTTCTATTACTTTAAATGAAGGGGATCCGCTCAAATAACATGGTTCATTTGGGACAATATTTGCGACAGGCATTATTTTAACTGAAATTTAATGTGTCCATTTAGGTTGTTTATGTGACCTGTTACAAAGCGTCAAAAAGGTGCCAATTAACCCCCTCGTAGGACATCGCCATGTTAAAGTGACAAGTCCCCTTCATATAAAGTGTCAGAACTCGAACCGGTCCCTATCACTATAGAACTGTCACGTGACAAGTTAAGTGTTAGTTCCCTTTCCTCTAGGGAAGTGCATGCAGGCAACTATTATTCAAGTGATAAACAAGTGTTTGTAGTATTCTAAGAGTTGCTTTTTGATGTTGTGTTGAGTGCACAATATGTAACAATAATTCATAATTTTCATTTTTCAAATAAAATAATATAATTTAAACACACTATAAAATGATTTGTTGCCTTTTATTTTGATATAAACTGGTGTGGCACAAACGTATCCCGGGTGTTTGTTTACGTAGGTGTCGACTTTGGAAGCTCGTAGCTCCTCAACCACTGATCCGGATTGCATCAAATAACCTTTAAACAATTAGAAATTTCTTATGTTTCCTAGATCCGAAATCTCTATTCCTTAAGTTAAGCCGTTCCAGAGATACAGCACTGCAAAGTTGCAAGTGCATACATTTGTACCCGGGTGTGTGTTCTAGGGTTAAACAAAATATTGAGTTTAAAATAATTTTTTATAATAAATTTTATTTCAAAGGCAGTTTTTTTTTTTTTTAATTTTGTATAAGATTATTTTCTAAAGACATTTTGCATACAACTATGTTGGTATAAGACATTTTTATATAAAAATTTTTTTGTATAAGACTTTCTTCAATTTAACATTTTTTATATAGAACTATTTACTGTTTAAACAAATTTTTGTAAGACGGTTTTTAAAAAAAATTTCTGTATAAGATTATTTTATTTAGAAAATTTTTGTATAAGAATATTTTCTAAAGAATTTTTTATAAGACCATTTTCTGTAGGAAATTTTCTACACAAGGTTATTATCTAGAGAAAGACTCTTTTCTCTAAAAAAAAAATAGATGTATAATACTATTTTCTAAAGAAAATTGTTTATATAAGACCAATTTCAGCAAAAAAATTTCTGCATAAGAATATTATCTAGAAAACATTTTCTCTAAAAAAAATTTTTATACAAAATTATTTTCTATCTTATGTAAAGAACTTCTTTGTTTAGTAAATAAGACCAATTTCTTAACCAGACTTTTCGTATAAAGCTATTTACTTTACGAAATTTTTTTTAAAAGATTATTACTACAGCAAATTTATCGTATAAGACTATTTACCTGTAAGATTTTCTTACAGAAAATTTGCTGTATAGGATTATTTACTTTATTCTTTTATTTTTTTGCATAAGATTATTATCTAGAAAATATTTTCTGTAAAAAAAAATCTGTATAAGACTTTATAGAAAATGTTTTTGTATAAGAGCTATCTCTTTAGAAAATTTCCTGCACAAAATTATTCTCTTAAGCATATTTCCTGTAAAAAATTTCTGCGAAAGACTATTTTCTATGGAAAATCTTCTGTATAAGACCTTTTTGTTGATTAATTTTTGGCATAAGACCAATGTTTTTGCAAAACTTTTCGTATAAAAATATTTCTTTAACAAAATTTCGAGTATAATAATATTAATACAGCAAATCTCCGTTTTAAGCTATTTTCAAATAAGATTTCCACATAGAAAATTTTCTGTATAAGATTATTATCTTTCTTATTTATTATTTTTTTGCATAAGATTATTAACTAGAGATTATTACCTCAACATGTAGCACTCTACTTGATCTCATTTTCGTTGGAAATCCATCAAACGCTATTTTCTATGACCAAATTGCTGCCCCCTGTTTTTCTTAACATGACCCGCTATTTCTAACTTATGATTTTAATTTTCGTCATGAAAATCAAGTGTTTCTATATCGTTATTTTGAAAACATCGACTTTAATATTCTCTATGAAAGATTTTATTCTCTGAACTGGGACTATTCCTATTTCTTGTCGTCCGCTAATGATCTACTGGCTTTTTTGGAATCAAACATATCTACTCTTTTCGATAGCAGTGTACCTATTAAACAGAAGAAAACTACAACAAATAAAAAACCACATGGTTTACTGTAGAAGTTTTGCAAGCGATTAAAAACAGAGATTTGGCTTACTCCCGTTGGAAACGTTTTAGAACGTTGAGTCTGAAAACTGCTTTTTGGATTGCCAGAAGAGACGCAAATACAAAAATACGTATGGCAAAGTCAAAATCCTACTCCGACAAGTTCAGTGCTGCAGTAAGTTCCAAAAATACATGGAAAACTATCCAGGATATAGGAATTGGCAGGAAGTGTTACCACAGTGGCTGTACACTTGACCCGGATGAACTCAACAAGGCTTTTACCAATTTCCCCTTAAATTCTGCAGACGTCTCAGGAATACAGAACGACTACAATAATGTAGATTCTTGTTTTAATCAAACTCAAATTCCATTCGAGTTCTCATGTGTCGATCAAACAGATGTGATTTCTAGCTTCGTTTCTGTCAAATCAAATGCAGTTGGCTTCGATAACGTGCATCCGAAATTCATCAGAATTATAATTCCGTTGATTCTGCCCTTTATTACACATCGCTTCAACACCATTATAACAACAAGATCCAATACCTAAGTCAAACACTGAATTTTCAAAGCATTTGAAAAATTATTATGTGCCCAAAAGACCACATATATTAATGAAAATCAGTTAATGACATGCAAGCAGTCTGGTTTCCGAAATCAACATAGTGGCGTAACAGCTTTAACTGAAGTGACTGAGAACATAAGCCGTGATCTCGATAATAGAAAAGTAAACTTTTTGGTACTTCTTGATCATTCTAAGGCGTTTGACAAGGTTAATCATCAAATACTTTCGTTGAAACTGTAGAATCTCTTCAACTTTTCAACAACGGCTACATCAATGTTATATTCTTACCTCACTAACCGTTTTCAGGCTGTATGTGTCAATAATAATATTTCCTCGCCCATAGCAGTCTCAAGGGGAGTTCCTCAAGGTTCAATATTCGGGCTGTTCTCAATCTACGCTAATGATTTACCACAACAACTTCAACGCTGCTATATACACATGTATGCTGATGATGTTTAGGTGTACCTCAGTAGCCCAGTAACCTCCGTAGCGGAGAATGTTGAAAAACTCAACCATGATCTGAACAGAATTTTCCGCTGGGCAGACAGAAACGATTTGTGTCTTAATCCTCAAAAATCAAAATTTATGATTATACATAGGAGATCCCAACATATCACCGGCATTAATGTATTGATTAACAACCAGCCTATTGAGATTGTTCAAATAGTGAATAACTTAGGGATATTATTTAATAACAACTTGACTTGGTCAAGTCATTTTGATGCACTAGTGGCAAAGACTTACCAGAAGTTACGATCGCTTTGGGCTACACAATATTTTACACCGCTCAACGTAAGGAAGCTCCTGGCTAAATCGGATTTAATTCCAGGACTTTTGTATGGCTGTGAACTATTCGACAAGTGTGACTCTGATAGTAAGAGGAAACTTAATGTACTTTACAATAACATTATAAGATACGTTTATATGACTGCAAAGGCATGCAAGAGTATCATCGTTCTCAAAATGTCTTTATGGTGGTATCATTTGAAAACTTAATAAATATTATAATGCTAAGGTTTTTGCATAAAATCATTTACAGTAAAGTACCTGCTTGCTTATTTAATATGATTCACTTCACAAGATCCTTTAGAGCCAAAAGGTTGATAAAACCTGTGCATCGATGCCTTATATCGGAATGGCAATTTTTCATCAATGCTGCATGTCTTTGCAATGCTCTTCCTCCTAACATACAGCAAGTGAGCAATGCAATACAATTAAAAAAAAATCTTTTAAATTTCTTCAATTAATAGTTACCACTGCTTCCGATATATGTTTTGAAGAAAAATGTAAATTTTTGCGCACTTTAATGAATAAAGTTAGAATCTAATAGTATTTTTTTGAAAATTAAAAATATTCTTTTGTGCCGCATACGCCACTTGTCTAAAAAAATAAATAAAAAAAAGTGACTTTTTGTGCTGCATACGTATACTTATTGCGTGAGCGACTGACTCATTCATCATCATGCAGCCTAAACGCCTGAAGCTAAAGACTTGAAATTTGGTCCGAAGGTGGATCTTTCCCCAAATCGATCCACTAAGACGGAATTTAAAAAAATAAGAATGTTTAGGGGGTAAAAAAGGGTAAATTCGGCAACCTTTTATCTCCAAAACTAAAAGAGATACAAAAAAACTGTAATACATATCTTTGTTCTTTTGAAAAATAAGTGGACAGGTGTGTGGTACTTTTTTGAAAAAAACCTGAATTTTGGTACGTTTTTGTCAGCCCATCTATATTTTGATCCAATGAACCTAGAAATAAAGTTTATACCACATGCGAAACTTATCAAAAAAATACGAATACAAATTTGGTAGTGAAAACGTAACTATTTTTGGTACTTTTTTACAAAACATTTTGCAATTTTTGATACTATAATGGGGGGAAAAATAGTACCAAAATGGGAAATACGGGAAATTAAATATCTTTCTAAAGCTTTTTGGTTCTACAACTGGTATTTTTTAATTATCGTTAATATTTGACCTCAAAACATAAAATTAAACATGCAATGCCCTGAATGAATGCTTTATATCTCAGAAACCACAAAAAATTTCTCGAAACAGATTTTGAATTCAAAAAGGGGGTATTCAAAATATATATACCCCATACCTAACTCAATCTTTTTAAAAATGGTCGGTAAGTCAAACCAATTTTGAGCTGACTTTAAAGAGACATTATGCGCTATGGTAATATTTATTGCTATTCTTGTACAGACTTACTGTTGCTGAAATATTGGAGCAGTTAGAATATTTCGAGCCCTAATAGCAAAAATGATGTAACCAACAACATTTTAGATTTTGGTTTTTTAAATGAAAATCGAAAATTTTTGATCATTTGCATCATCTCTAAAAATCTCATATCTCTGGGAAGTACCGTTACAAAATAAGAGCAAAAGCAATTTCAAACAAAACCCTAGACTTGAAACAAAAATATTTAAAAAAAAGACCTTCTCCTGTAAAATTTTATTTTTGTTGGTTACATCATTTTTACTATAAGGGCTCGATATAGACGACAACTTGCAAAATACCGACATATTTGCAATACCTCCTTTAGATGGAAATGATTAATGATTTATTTTCATACATTTTTTTCAATTGAAAATTTAAATTTTTCTTACATAAAGGTTTTTATTAATAATTATATCATATCCGTGAAGCTTCTTCGGCATTTGTCAGCTTCTGGAATATGCTCATTTGGTACAATAAGCGATAGTCGAACCGAAAAGTGCCCACTCCGTCACGTTTCGGAAATGAAAAAAGATCAAAGAGGATCTACGGACTATCGTTTTTCTGATAATGGCAATATACTCGTCGTACGAAGGAAAGCCAATAACGTAGGAACTAATTTTTACAAAAATGAAATTGGAACGTGAAAGCGTTATGCAAGAGGAGAAGGCGCCATGCAGATACCCAACCAAAAGTATTTCAACATTACAATCAAGGATGGATGGTGTAGATAAAATGGACCTGATAATTGCTGTTTATCGGTCATGTATAAGACAACGTAAGTGGTGGTGACCAATTTTCGCATATCTGTTGGATGCTTCCGTTGTTAATGGTTGGCTGCTAATGAGAAAGCTGCATCCAAATAATCTAGATTGCTCAAACTTGTTGCAATTCCGTAGATATATAGGCATTTCTTACCTAGAAACTTACGGTATGCCCTCTGTAAGAGTTTACAGACGATTGATTTTCAGTGCTGTCAATCGATATGACAGTAGAAATCACATAATAGACGACTCCAAAACGGTTAAAGATGTGCAACCTGCGGTACCATGTCTAATTTTATGTGCAACAAGGGCCTTCACCCAAAAGAATTTTTCAAAAAATTTCACATTTCACGTGACGATATTGCATAATGTCCCTTATAAGGGACTCTTTCTAAAATCTTTAAAAAAAATTTTATTCAATAAAACTTCTAAAAATTATTTTAATAGTTGTTTTAGATAACGTGTTCAAAAAGAATTTTGATAAAAAGTACTTGGGGAACTTCATGCACTAATGGGTTAAACTGCTTTTCTAAGCAATTTAGTTTTTTAAAACCAATTTGTTTTACAAAAATTATTGTATAAAACTATTAGCTTGACAACATTTTTTGTATAAGATTATTAATACAGAAAATTTTCCGGATAAGACTTTTTTCCATAGAAAATTTTCTGTTCGGGTTATTTCTATAAAAAGTTTTTTGTATAAAACTATTTGATGTAGATATTATTTTGTATAAGACTATTTTTTATAGTAAATCTTCTTTGAAAGGATATTTGCGATCGAAAAAAGTTTTACTATATGACATTTCTATTCAATTTTATTTAAGATTATTTTCTTAAAACTTTTGCGTTCGACCCCTTATAATTTGTGTACATATTTAGGGGAATACACATGTACACTTAGTTCTTATGATTAGTTTGTCTGTATGTAGCTTTAACTGTGTTAGTGTAAACTTGTAATTTACACTGCATATTTCAAAGTTTTTTTCCCCCAATTTCTTTCTTTTAGTTTATTTTATTTTAAGTATTGAAGTTGCATTTACTGTAACCGGCAGCAGCTCATTTGACATTAGACATGACACGACATCAATTTCATCAATTTTCCTGTTAAACACACCCGCAAAACGCAAACTCCAAGCCCCACAACTTCTACTACTATTCGAAAATAGTTTCAACAAGATGAGTTAAAGACGGAAGTGTGTGTGTTTATAGCACTCACTCACATTGACGCATCAGCATTTCCAAACTGAAAATTTATACTCGTTAGAGGATTTTCATTCGCACACAAACACATGTTCCTTTAAATGTGTAATCGTATGTTGTTGTAGGTATGTGGTATATCGAAAATTGACAATGACATAGAGAAGCTATTGGATAGATAATTTCTATATTGAGCAGAGGGGAAATGCACAAAAAAAGAAGTAAAAAAAACAAAATGTCTTATTGAAAAGTTCGTCTTTTGGATTGTTTTCTTGTTAACAGCGTAAAATGTGGAATGAATAGAATAAATGATTGCTGGCGAAAAAGAAAAAAAAATTAGCGAACAAAAAGAAAAAATACGAAGATGGAACACGTTGACAGAGAAAAACCTTTTTCTGATAAAAAGAAAATAGTTTTATACAAAATATCCATAAATTTTTCATTAAAAAAAAGTCTTATACAGGTAATTTTATAACAAAAAAATCGTATCTGGAAATTTTTTCAACAAAAGTTTTATACAGAAAAGTTTCTTATAAAATTTAATTATTCAATATTAAAAATTTCCCATTCAGAACGCTTTCTGTAGAAAATATTCTCCTGCTGAATATTTTTTAAGAAAATCGTATTATGCCGTCTAATTTCAATAGAAATTGGTTTCATACTTGCAAATCTCTTTAGAAATATTTGAGAATTTTCAAACTTTGTAGAAGTCATTCTAATGGTATACAACACTTTTGAAAATAAAAATAAAGCGGGTAGGCGCTGGGGGATCAATACCTCCCATAAGATGCAAATATTAATTATCGCGTTACTGAAGAAATTTTGATAGCAAGAGTCTTCAAACGTGGTAAAATCCACTATTATGGTAAATTTTAAAAGAAAAAAGGGCGGGGTTGACGGAGGGAGAGCAGTACCCCCCATAAAACGAAACTACTGAATGCCACGCAATTCTCTTATAATTTATTAAAGAAATTTTTGTTTATAAAGGGTGGTTAAATTGTAAGGGCCAATGTTGAATGTGAACCACAACTAAACGCCAAGTTTTTTTCCGAATTTTATTTGACATTTCTCTATTTCAGACTTATTCAATTTGAACCATGGAGAGATACACAATCCAAAAACGTGTTAAAGTTATCCAGACTTATTATGAAAATGGGCGTTCAAATCAAAATGCATATCGTGCACTTCGTGATTCAGTGATAAGGTTCATTTTCACCTCAGTGGATTCGTCAATAAGCAAAATTGCCGCATTTGGGCGAATGAGAATCCAAGAGTGATTGTCGAAAAACCAATGCACCCACAAAGAGTGACTGTTTGGTGCGGTTTATGGGCTGGCGGCATCATCGGGCCGTATTTTTTCCAAAATGAGGCCGGTCAGGCAGTTACTGTGAATGGTGTTCGCTATCGTGAGATGATAACGAACTTTTTATGGCCCGAATTGGAAGATATGGATGTGGACGATATGTGGTTTCAGCAGGACGGTGCCACTTGCCACACAGCTAACGAAACAATGGCTCTTTTGCGCAACAAATTCAATGGCCGTGTTATCTCACGTAATGGCGATGTCAATTGGCCGCCAAGATCATGTGATTTGACACCGTTGGACTTTTTTCTTTGGGGTTATTTGAAAGAAAAGGTGTACGTCGATAAGCCTGCAACAATTCAAGAGCTAAAGGATGAGATAATTCGGCACATTAACGGCATAGAACCTCCATTATGCCTCAGGGTCATCGAAAATTTGGACCATCGGATGGAGGTGTGCCGCCGTGGTCGCGGCGCCCATTTGGCCGATATTTTGTTCCATACATAATTGAGTAATACCAATATATCATAATAAAATAAAATTACAATAATTTCCTAAATAGTTTGTGTTTTATTCAAAATCAACATCGGCCCTTGAAATTGAACCACCCTTTATATTTATATTGTAAATACTTTCAGTTTTATTTTATAATGATGGGGGTAGCAAAGCACACCGGGTTAAGCTAGTAATCTATATGCATACATATATAAAAATAAGTTACATTGTGTTAGTAACTGATGTTCTCTGAAATGCGTGAACCGGTCAATACCAAGGTTTTTATGTATCAACCGTCTTCAAATGTGTATTGGTTCTTGAGTTAAAGCCATTTTAGTGAACACTGCATTCATTCCGAAACATGTATTTATATTCCCATACTATTATCAACAAAATGCCGTCCATTTTGAACTCCCCCGAAACGGCTTGACCGATTTTTATGAAATTTTGTATGTGTATTTGTTATTTATGGGAAAAGGTCGTAGAGTTTATTTTATATCGCTAGAGGGCGCAAAATATTGCAACAGGGGTAAAAGCTCCCAATCCCCAATCTTCTAAGCTAATCAACCGGTTTTCTTAAAATTTGGCATGCAGACAATCTGAAAGAGAATAAGGAATAGGGTGTGAAATAGGGTAAGAGTGCTTAAAGCTCCCCCTCCCTATATCTTCGTAACAAATCAACAGATTTCGCAGGCAAATAGTGTTACAGTTGGAAAGAACTATGGCCTATAGTTTTTATTATTTAGGGCGTGAAATAGAACAAGAGGGGTAAAAGCTCCCCCTCCCTATATCTTCTTAACTAACCAACCGGTTTTCTTAAAATTTAGCATGCATACACTGTAACATCGGAAAGAGGACAGGGCATTAAATAGGGCAAGAGGGGTTAATGCTCCGCCTTCCTATATCTTCTTAACTAATCAATTAATTTTCTTGAAATTGGGCAGGCAAATAGTGTAACATCTGAAAAGAACTATAAACGATAATTTTTTTTAAATTTTGGCTAGCAAACACTGTTACATCTGAAAGAAATAAGTTATGTGGCAAAACAACGTTTGCCGGGCCAGCTAGTGTTCTATAAAAAAAAAATCTTTCATTAAAAATATAAAAAACAAAAAAATATAAAAAACAAAAAAATATAAAAAACAAAAAAATATCTGATACAAAAAATTTTCTAAACAAAATAGTGTTAATGTCGTTTATATGCTGAATTATCTCTATAATCTTTTAGCTCTTGAATTGTTCTTGGCTTATTGACGCACAACTTTACTTTTAAATATCCCCAAATAAAGAAGTCCAACGGTATCAAATTACATGATCGTGGCGGCCTATTAACATTGCCACGACGCGGAATAACACGGTCATTTAATTTCTCGCGCGAAAAAGCCATTGTTTCGTTGGCTGTGTGGCAAGTAGCGCCACTGTGCTGGAACCCCATATCGTCCACTGCTTGGCCGACCTCATTTTCGAGGAAGTATCAATGACTCCACCAGCCCATAAACCGCACCAAATGCTCACTCTGTGTTGATGCATCGGCTATACAACAATCACTCGTAAATTCTCATTTGCCCAAATACGGTTATTCTGGTTGTAAAAAATCACAAAGTGTAGGAAATAAATTTTGATTTGAACCCATTTTCGTAAAAGATTTCAACAATTTTAATGCGCTGCTCAATTGTGCACCTCTTCATGGCTAAATTTATCAAACAACTACAATTCGAGTCGGAAAAAAGCCAACCAATTGTAGGGGAATGTAAGAAAAGATAAACTCACTGTTTATTGTTGGTGTTTTGTTTAAGCTTTGATATTGGTACAAGTAAGACTTATTCGCTTTTAGGGTTTTATTTTTATAATATTTTTGGCAATGGTTTCCTGGTGAGCTGGCCTAAGCAACCAGTGGAATGCGCATAGAAGCCAACTTTCCCTCAACAATGCATCTCAGTGTATTTATCAAATATGAGAAAATGGGAACTTAGCACGTCATACGCAAAAAATTTCAAATTCAGTTGGGCAATAAACTTGACGTTTAGGTGACTAACTCACAATCAGTGTTGCCAGTGGATTTTTCGAAAAAATACCTGCTCATGCTAAAAACCAATCCGATTTTTCACTACACGTTGAAAAAATTTCACCTATAAAAATCCCTACGCATTATTGTCATTAAAATCGAAGAAAATAATTAGTTAATAAAAATAAATTTGACACGAATATGTTGATTAAAGCTTTGAAAAAAATTAAGTACAAAACAAAAAAATAATATTGTATATTTATGTACTCTTAATTAATTCAATTAAATCTTTCAACATTGAATAATATCCCAGTGGCATAAGAAAGAACCATTGTCATATCGCTCATTTGCTGCAAGACCGGCATAACTAACAAAATGAAATTTTGGAGTTAGAGATGCAGACTTGTTCGCTTTGTTTTTCTTTATATTGTGTATTAAATTCATCTTTATATCTTTTATACTTTCCCAGTTTGAAGGGAATATGTCTTCTTTTTTTCTAAGTAGTTAGAGCAAATCAAAAACTTTAAATGCGTTTATCTCAAAATGGATTTTTTTGAGTTATGCCGGTCTTGCAGCAAATGAGCGATATGCACTCTATACACCAATGGCGCTAATGATAGTGTATACCACAGTGTACATGCATATCTCCTTCTACAGGCACTTACAGCTGTAACAATTGGTACCTACCAAGGCGAATTGACTAGAAGGTGAGGTCGGGTTGTCAAAAATATTGCTAGTAAAAAAAACAGGTTTGTTTACATAAAAAACTAGTTTGTATACAAACTTTGACAAGTCGACCACCGAAAAAAAACACCATATGTTGACTTGACCCCACCTTCAAGTCAATTCGCCTTGGTACCTACTATTCGTTAGCTTCTTCGCAAACCCCAATTAATTCAGGAAACATATTTTTTCTAAGATAAATTCTTTATTTGTCACTAAGGCATTGATGTCTATTTCAACAAAAAATTGCCTAAGATATCTTAGAAAAAACATATGCATACATTATCGTGTCGCCGACTTGTTAAACAACAAACAACTGTGGAAATATATTTTTAAGCGTTTTTAGGGAAAATGAAAACTTTTTTCCCGTTTTGAACAAGAAAATATTACTAAAAATACGTTTTTTCTGCATTTATTTCATAAATAACACAGGCCAACACTCAATTTGCTTCTTTGAATTTATCAACTGATTCTAGTTAATTTGGGTGCGCTGAATTCAAAGCTGTAATCAGTTTGTCTCTATCCTATGGAAAAGTTTTACTTTTTAAATACTAAAAAAAATATTGGAATTTTTTTTTTTTTTGGAAAAAAAAATTTTGGTTAATTGGTAATTGGAGGCCATAAGTGGAGGGCATAAAAAAGCTAGAGCTGATAGAGACAAACTGATTATAGTTTTGAATTCAGCGCACCCAAATTAACTAGAATCAGTTGATAAAGTCAAAGAAGCAAAAATCTTTTTTAATTTTGTTGGGCTGTGTAATGCGATATGACGAAAAAATCCCTGCACATTGGAGATTATAACAGCCAATCCCACGATGTCACACGTTAACGTTCGCATAGAAAATTTCATTTAAAACAAAAACAATTTCTAAAATTAGTTTTTGTTTTAAATGTTTTTTTTCTATGCGAACGTTAACGTGTGACATCGTGGGACAGGCAGTATAAAAAATCTGTCCGGTTTTCCCTACGCTTCTATTTTAGTATCAAATATACCTACATAAAGGGATTTTCCCCTGCTTCTGACAACACTGCTCATAACTAACATCGTGCATTACCGTTGTAATATTTAATAACGATTTTTGACAGGTATTCAAAACAGTTCATGTCACTTTTTCACAGCTTGTTTTTTGTTCTCGTCAAATATCAAATAGCACTATTACGGGGTTGCCAAGGCATTTTTTAAGTGCACCTTTTTAGAAGGCGATATTTTTTGTGTCGAAAAGAAAACACCATAAACCTTTAAAAAAAATTTTGCATTAGGCAATTATTTATATAAATATATAATTTGATATTTAATTTATATTGATAATTTGTTCCATTAATAAGTTCTGTACTGGCAAATTTCTGTAGAAATTTTGTGCAACATTTTATGGGTTAAACCCAGTATTGCTTTAAATATTGGATAGGGTATTTTAACTTTATTATTGATCATCATTTAAGGTTAAATTTTAAAATTTTTCCCACAACTCTCAATAGAGAGTTAAAAACAGCAGCAACAACGTCAAACAAACCATGAAAAAATTGACACTTAATTTAATGGGTGATATTTTAAGAGCTATAGGAAAGTTAAAAAAAAAAAACACATAAAATTCAGAAAAAAGCATGAAATATTTATTTGAATCGATAGTACGGTCCATATAATTTAATGTTTGATGATTATTTCATGCAAATGGTGAACGTGACTGCGCCTCAAATGGTCCATCCGCTTAGTCCAATTTTGGCATACTCTTTCCAACATTTCGGCCGGTATCTTATGAATAAATGCTTCAATGTTGTCTTCCAATGCGTCAATTGAAGCGGGCATGTGTGTATAGACATGAGCTTTAACATAGCCCCACAAAAAAATAGTCTAAAGGCGTTAAATCGCACGATCTAGGCGGCCAATTGACCGGTCGCGAACGTGAAATAAAATGTTCACCGAACTCACCTCTCAATAAGTCCATTGTTAAGCGTGCAGTGTGGCATGTCGTACCGTCTTGTTGAAACCACATGTCATACAAGTCAAGCTCTTGCATTTTGGGCAAAAAAAAGTTGGATATCATTTCACGGTAGCGCTCACCATTCACAGTTACGCTACGATTCGCATCATCTTTGAAGAAGTACGGTCCAATGATGCCACCAGCCCATAAACCGTACCAAACTGTGACTTTTTCTAGATGCATTGGTAGCTCTGGCAATGCTTCTGGCTGATCTTCACTCCAAAATCGACAATTCTGCTTATTAACGTACCCATTGAGCCAAAAATGAGCTTCGTCGCTGAACACAATTTGTCGCGATGAACTTTCTTAACAGAGCACGCATTTTGATAATAAAATTCAATAATTTGCAAGCGTTGTTCGTTTTTAAGAGGATTCATGGTTAAATTATAGACCAAACTGAAGATGTTTGACAGTAAAACAGAACACGAAACGTGCGTCAGCTGTTTAAACCAGTGTTGCCAAAAAGATAATAGCTAAAAAATCACCCATTATTAAAAAAAAGACGTATAAGATGAAGAAATGTGTAAAAAAAAATATCTGGATTTTTTGTTGTATTAGAAAGATGACATGGTATATTCTGGGTAACATCTCAATACTTCTTATATTTGTAATGATGGAATTTTCAAAATAAAAACTTGCTGTTCTACCTGATGCTGCAGCCACATCAAGTAGCTGTAATGCTGTTCAAGTTTGTGGGAAGAAAATTAATGGACTTATCAAAATTTTAAATTTTTGCAATTTGTCAGACTTTAAAGTTTTGCTTTTGGATTCAAAAGAAAAACAAAATAAAATATAATTTTCTTCTTAAACAAGTTTAACAATTTTTTTTTGCCTTTTTCTCTAAGCGTCTATTCGCTTCAAGGAGGCATTCAATTCAAATTATTTATTACGTACGGTTTTCCTGGTTTGGCAACTTTTTAGTCCAAAAAAAAAAAAAGAAGTTTATTTTTTCACTTTTTTCCAGCAAGAGTTGGGAAAAAAAAGTGGGAAAGAAAAACTGTTAGAAAAACATAAAATTCAATTAATTTTTTATGAGTTTTCAAATTGTTTGATGTCGACATCAGTGATAGAGAGAAATGTTATGTCATTGTATGAGTATCTAATATAATAATGTTAGCTGCTAATGTTCTAATGTATATGTGTCTGCGTGTGTGTTTAAGTGTTTGAGTGTGGGTTTTTCTAATAAGATTTCAATTTCCGCTTTTTGTTTTTCTAATGTGCGAATGAAAACATTCATTTAACAAACATTTTACTGAAAATGAGAACCTCTCATTTCACACTTTCAATTCCACTTCCTGTTCGAAGTGGTCTTCTTCATGTATGTGCCTTTTTGTATAACATACAAACATGTGTAAGTGTGTGTCAGCATGTGTGTGTGTTAATTGGTTTTTTTTTTTTGTATTTATATACTATATATTTGCTTTTATGTTGTAGAAGCAATTAAACTTCCTTTTTTCATATAATTTTTGTTTACGGACTTATGTATTTCTGTTGTAGAAAATGTCGACAGATATTTTTCAACTCATAAGTATATTTATGTAAAGTAGAGCATATAAATGTAAACTGAATATGCAAATGTAAATAGCAAAAATATTTAAATACTTCTGAATGGTTGGCTTTTTACAAAACCCAAAGAAAAAAACTCTGCAATTAAATAAATGCTGTAGAAACTTTTTTATTTGTTTTTAAATGCCCAACGGTTAGATGGCAGAATGCGGCTTGATTGCGTCATATTTAGTAAAAACGGCTGTGCCGAATCTTAAATACCCTCCAACACAGTGTATGGTAAATTATGGACCGATTATCTCAAAATTGCATGGTATTATTTTCAAATAAAGTCAAATAAAGCGAAATTGGAACAAATTTTACCACAATATCTATATTTACTACGGTTTTAGGCGTACTAAAGTGTTTTACAAGACTGGGCCAATAAAAAATTAAGGACCGGTTTTCACAAAAGTTGATTTATATTTCTATGCAACTATGACAGAACAAATTTTATTACAATAGAATTATTCGTAAGTCGTAGTAAATTCCCTGAAGGAAACCTGGGTGCAAGTGTCTCCAAGTCACCAGTTTTGTCGACTTTATTGTTGACATTGTCAACGAAGTGTCTTCACTACATTACATTTGCCACTACTATTAATACGAAATAGATGTTATCAATAACAACTGAGAAGAACAATTCCTATAAAAGTTGAAGAAATAATAAAAAAAAGATTGTTATGATTTCGTATTCTTACAAAAAGTGTAGACTTCTTTTACTAAAATGTACTAGCGATTCTCTGGTTCCAATGTCTACATATCGCACCTGTTCATCAAAAGTAACACAACTCAAAATTTACAAGTTTTCAGTAGAGGCAAAAAACTAATTCCGCCAATATGATGGAATTATTGTTATAAACAAATATAATGTTATAAAGGAAACTCACTAATATTTCAATAAAATCACAAAATTTATTTCTCTTCTTCCTTTTTCCGAAATTATTACGGATTTTTGATTTAATACAGTTTTCATGAAATTTTTTGATCTACATGTCAATATTATTTCAAGTTATGCTTATCACAACCCAAAATCAACAGCTATTGATAAACAGATTTTTAACATGAAAACAATCACAACTCGAATTAATACAGTTTCGCTGATTCATTTGAGCACCATAACCCTTGAACACTTCAACGCAACTAAAATTACAACTCTTTAATTGAATCAAAACAAACAATATGAGTACGCAAAGAAAGACATAAAGGCATTTCTCTCATGAAATATTACAAATAGAATACCAAAAATTTTACAGTCGTTAGATATGGTAATCATACACTGTTTCCTTCAAAAAAGTGGAAAATAGAATTTTTTGAGTTGTGTTACTTTTGATAAACAGGTGCGATATGTTCCCAAAGGAACTACCTAGTCAGTACTTAGTCAGTTGTACCAACGTCAAACGTAGATTTCCAATGACACGCACATGTTAAATGTCTATTATTAATACCATTGCCAGGGATTACTGAGCTACCTAAACAAGAGCGGCAAGCGTTTTTTAAACATGAAAATTCTATTGCCAATACATTTTCAATAAAATAAAACGTCCAAGCGATTTATGAAATAAGATTTCCCAGCCGGGTGGTGTTAAATTCGCCTTCTAAAGGTTTGTTTCGTATAAACTGTGTAAAAATGAAAAGTTTTGACATAAAACAGACGCTTGCCGCTCTTATTTAGGTAGCTCGGTTTCACAGAAAAAATTATTGCCGAATTATTTTGAAACAAACGCTTGTTTGAAAAATTTTTGATTTCCACAAATTTTTTACTGATTCAATAAATATTTTTGTTTGATTTTTATTTAACCAACAAAAATGTTGACAACTTTTCAAAAATATAATAAACGCGTTATTGGTTTCCAGTTTTCATAATTTCGTACGAAATATTTAACGCTCCTTAATGTGTCGTTTTTTTGCATCTTTTTATTTGATCGTAAGCAACACTTCTTTATGTGAAATATAAGAACTACAACGAAAAATACATGCAGTATATTTTTGGACGCTTTAAAAAAGTACAGCAATAAGAAAAATGTTATATAGCGTGACGGGGTTTGTATAAAAAAAAAACAATAAGAGGTAAAAAAAAATTCACTCTTTTCAAACAACAGAAACAACAACAACATTATAAGAAACAAAATAAATTTTTGGTTGGTTTCAAAGTTGGTAAAAAAAACAAAATCCCGTATTAAATTTTTTCAAACTGTTTACTTAAATACATCAAATACAAAAATAGAAACAAGACGAAAAACATATCGAGTCGGTCTGCGGCCGTTTTTGTTGACATTTCTTCTTCATTAGCAAAGGAAAGGAAACAGCAACAGTGAGTGATGAAGAAAAACATTGTGTGTGTATAAATAATGGTGTTTTCTTTTCTACAAAAAAACATGTGACAGTTTATTTAAAAAAATGCAATTTGGTGACTGTTTTTTATAAATTTTGCTCCCGAAAAGGGTGAGTTTTTTTAGAACAAAACAAGCCACCCTCTTTGGGAGCAAAATTTTTAAAAAACAGACACCAAATTACATTTCTTTTTAAATGAAATGTCACATTTTTTGTAGAAAAGAAAACACCATTAGATGAAAAAAAAGTTTCACACGGAGAGACAAACTTCGTATACATACCCTCATTCACAACTAGTGGTGGATGACATAAAATGAGTAAATTTTACGATTTCAGTATTTTTTGGCTGTAGGAAAAATCGCCCAAAGAAAAATGGCCAAAAAAAAAATGAAAAATCGCTCAAAAAAATTCCATGTAAAATTTGGCCTGAATTCATATGAAAAGTGACCCAAAATTTTTGGGATATTTTTCGTTATTAATGGGTGATTTTTCGTTTTTTAAATTTGGTAATTTTTCATTATGAAAAATAACCCAAAAATATTGTATGAAAAATATCCCATTTTTTCGGGCCATCTTTCATTTTTAAAATTTCGTCCAAATCTTACATAATATTTGTCTAAATCATTCATTATTACTATACGTCGAATTCCTAGTACCGGCTTCGCTAACTAAAGCTTCTCTGCACAGTCGGCCTTCGGCCGGGGGCAAGGATTTTCTCCTTTATGGTATAACAAAAACCGGCTTCGCTAAGTAAAGCTTCTAAAATCTGCCTTGTTTCCGAACGAAGGCCGACTTCGCAGATAAGCTTCAGTTAGCGAAGCCAGTATTTGTTCCTTGCGCCCGGCCGAAGGCCGACTATGCAGAGAAGCTTTAGTTAGCGAAGCCGGTTTTTGTTATACCATAGAGGAGAACATCCTTGCCCCAGCAGAAGGCCGGCTGTGCAGAGAAGCTTAAGTTAGCGAAGCCGGTACTTGTTTTATCAAAGAGGAGAAAATCCTTGCGCCCGACCAAAGGCCGGCTATGCTTTCGAGTTTGACCACGGACACTATGACACTGGACGTTATGACATGCCACCTTTTTGCAATATGTCCCGTTATTTTTACAAATAACATTTAGGAATTCGACGTATAATGATAATGAATGATTAAGACAAATAGTAGGGATATTCACGTCATACGTTGCACCCTTGCAAAAAAGCAAAAGTGCAAAAATATAACAACAACCACACAGACAATTAGTTGTGCGTAAGTAATTGTTTTTGCACTTTTGCTTTTTTGCAAGGATGCAACTTGTGACGTGAATACCCTTACTATTTGTCTAAATCATTCATTATCATTATACGTCGAATTCCTAAATGTTATTTGTAAAAATAACGGGACATATTGCATAAAGGTGGCATGTCACAACGTCTAGTGTCATAGTATAGCTTCTCTGCACAGCCGGTCTTCGTTCGGAAACAAGGCAGATTTTAGAAGCTTTACTTGGCAAAACCGGTACTTGTTATACCATAAAGAAAAAATCTTTGCGCCCGGCCGAAGGCCGGCTATGCAGAGAAGCTGTAGTTAGCGAAGCCGACACTACGACACTGAACTTTATGACATGTCACCTTGCAATAAGCTATATTCTGTTTTGAGTAATTGATTATAACTATGCAGTGATTAATTAATATTTAACTATTGAAGAGTGCACAAGTTTGGCGGAGGGCTCAAATAAGTATCACTGTCCATACTGCCGGGCAGCTGTTGAAGATACAATGCAATTTTTTACATAAAACTTACATTTGTATGTAACTAAATTTATATGAATAATAAACACTTTTTTGCAAATTGGGTAACTCTTCATTATTCTTGGGAAAAAATTTGTTTTTGCTTTTTGGGTCATTTTTCTTTTTTTTGGGCCCTTTTTTTGTTTTTTTGGGGCAAAATTTTATATTTAACTTTTTGGGTCCTTTTTGGGCGATTCTTCATTTGGGAGATTTTTAATTTTTCTTTTTGGGCCATTTTTCTTTGGGCGATTTTTCCTACATCCCTATTTTTTGTTTATTAGAGGGAGTTTACACGGTGTCTATTCAGACATGTCTAACAAACACGTTTGTTTTGTTTGTAGGCGATCGCGGTAGAGAAGAAAGAGGGGTTGCCAAACAAACATGCAATGAGTTTTAATGTTTGTTTGGGTGAGTTCCAAAACATCAGTTGCAAAGCAACTCGCTTTTTTAAGTGCTTTCCACCAAGCAACCGTGAAAAATTTTACAATGTTATCTGCACCAAAGTTCACTAAAAACAATATCGATGCGTACACAATAATCAAACTAGATTAGTTAAACTCTATGATACTTTTTTGACTTTGACTGCAAAGTATTATGATGTTTAGGAACTCACCCTTTATATGAATTTCAATGTTTTCAATTTGTATGTATATGTATATTAGACTATTATACATGAAAACAGACATGTTTGGAAAGACATCGTGAAAAGACAATAGGTTTTTGGAAGCGTGTTCAAAAGATAATGTCAAAAACAGACATGTCTGAAAAGACTCCTTGTAAACTCCCTCTAACTCGTGCATTTTTTCATCGATTCGACAGATTATTAATCTGGTTATAAAACTTGGTCTGGATAGACCTTAGGTAATGTTTTACAAAAAAAAACATACATATTTTGTTCATAATTTTGTTGTTTTAAGTTAGTTTTCTTTTTTGTCAAAAATTTCTTATCATTTCATGTATCATACGTTGCCAAAGGTCTTACTAGATCCCTAAAAATTATAAAAATTTTAATGTTTTATATTAATTTTTTTTTCACAAATTTATTTTGGGCATAGCTTTTCTGGACCGATTTTTCCGACTTTTTCAGAGAAAAATGTTCTTCTAAAATTTTACAATTTTTTATACACATATTTCGAATTTTTTATACCCTCCACCACAACGAGTAGTGAATGCGGGTTAACTTAGTTTGTCATTCCGTGTGAAACTTTTTTATTATTCATCTCAGACCCCATAAAGTTTAAACATTCCGGCTCCATGTCCATCTTTCCGTCCGTCTCTTTTTTGAAAACAGCTCACTTTCGAAAAACTCAATATAAAAGAACAATGTTGGTGTCAAATTGCTTCTAGTTATCCCAATAAGTTTGGGATTAAAATCCAGCAAAATCAGTTCAGTTGAATGAGAGGTATTAGTCCAAATGTGGAACCACCACCCTAAAACATGCATTGTTTTGTTAGTGAAATGCACGGATTAATATTATATTTAGCACAATTTCGTTCTTTATTTCTGAAAATCATATTGTTAAATTTCGTGAAGATTGGTCCATAATTTACCATAGGCCCCGTATAAAGCCTACTCTCAAAAAACAGTTTAGTACGCCTAAAATCGCAACGAATAATGTTTTTGTAGCAGTATTTTGTCTTTCGTAGCATCGTAAGCAGGGAAACCAGAAATATGCTCTAAAAATATGAAAATATGCCCTAAAATTTTTAAAAATATGCCCTAAAAAATTCAAAAATTTTCTATTTAACAATTGAAGCACAGCCGCGCGCGAATAACGTTTTAAGTTACAAAATAATTATTTTTCAGGAGAGCAAAAAAAACTTTAACTGGCAGGATATTTATTTTTTAGATTATCAAAAATAACTATAAAAAAATCTTTGATGCTAAAAGCGTTAAAAACGTTTTTCCACTTTGCAAAAGTATTTCGATTGTATCATTTTGTTAGTAACTTACAATGTTCTTCCACTGGCTGACACTTTGTATGCCATTTTGAAGTGGTTAAGGTGCACAATTTCGGGCGATTTGATGTTTAAACAGTGTAAGAGATTAATCTAAAAGGTTATCTGCAAAAAAACATCCAAAATGATAATCGCTATACACCATAGTATTTACAGACGAATTTTATAGATTTTACCCTTTTTGGTAACTATGGACAGTCACAAAAACAAAGTTATGTTAAGTGGTCAAACCAAATATACGTCGTTTTCGGGTAATTGAGCTCCGCTTAGTTGAGTTTCCCGTTTTATTGCACTAAAAATCATAGAACGAAATCATTCAGTATAACTGTCTATGTAAAAATACCCGTTTCGTTGAGTTCCGTTTAATTGCGTCACCCGCTTAATTGTTTCGCAAAATAAGACCGCATTTGCGAAAAACAAGAAGCAAATGTTTCGGTTAATTGTTTCCGTCTACTTAATGTGTTTTTGCCTACACAAACGTACGATGAATGTACCTGATTTATATTTGGTTTTAAAAAACCTAAACCATTTTTTATCTTAATAAAAAAAGAAATGGGATTTAATAACTGTTTTGTTTTTAAATCAAGCTCTAGGTCTTTTTAATATTAAATTATTTAATATTAAATAAATAATTTAATATTAAAAAGACCTAGAGCTTGATTTAAAAATAAAACAGTTATTAAATTAAAAAAGGTCAAATAAAAGCTAAATATAAGAAATGGGTTTTATTTTCTATCTACACATGGGTGTTTCGTTTTATTGCACATCTTGCTCAATTAAGCGATTTTTGTTTTAATTGCGTCGGCGATTCAATTAACCGAGTACTGCTTAAAAAGTCGTGCATTTTTAGAAACTCAATTAAGCGGAAATAACTGTTACAGTTATTTGTGCCGAATATTATCTAGATAATAACATCCATATGAGATTTTTTGTGTTAAAGGCATTTTTGGGACGGTCGTTAAATTGTTTACAAATGTTAACACTTAAAAGGAATTTAAAGCTATTTATAGATAGGAGCCTTGGCAAATGTGAACCGGTTCGAAAAGAATTTAATTTGCAGTCAAAATTTGTTTGAGAGAATTTAATCTATATACCAACATAATTACGTGTTACACGGACACAAAGAGTCTCATTTGGAAATAAGTTTTGATGGGGAAAATGTGAAATTATAGATTGGTCCAAAACGTATATAATTGTTTTTCCTTAATTTTAGCTAATATATGTATAAAATTTTAAAGTTTAAAATAACATTTTTATCTTTAATGACAACCTTCTATGTCTTACAATTTAAAAGTAAAAATCAAATGTAGATAGCGAAATTGAAGCAACATGTTTGGTACACAGAAATATATTTAAAACTGAAAAGCCAGAATTTCGCAAAAAAAAAATTTAACTGTTGCAAAAGATCTTGTAGGGATCTACTGATTGGCGATTGCTTTTTGCTAACGAATCAAATTCTGTGCCCATGTTTTGTAACTCTAGCTACGAGAAAGTTTTCGATTGAAATGTGTGAAATGAAACAAAAATGCCATAAATCGAAACAAGCAGCTGTTTTTCTCACTTAACTGTGTCTGTAACTTTTTTGGCGAGTACAAGCTGTCACGTAAGGAAATTACTCGCCAATTTACAGAAAAAGTGTGTCTGCAAACAACAAACATTAAAGTCGCTCTTTACACAATTTGGTATAGCCGACAGTTGTATTTTCGCCGCCGTCGTTGAAAAATTTTCAATTTTTGGTAAATTTTGGTCGCCGTCAACGATATGTGCTACTGGCGTTCTGAACGTCTGCAATGTCACATCGGCTTCGAGTGCAATATTATGACATTTATAACGTAACGACGTAATCTCTTTTGATAGTTTTCGACATGAGTTACAGACACACATTTCTCTCACTTTTCGAGAAACGATGGAATATTTTGTTTCTCATCTTTTCGATGCAAGAAGTTCTCACTAAAGTTACAGAACATGAGTACTGTATTGTGAAAAACACATAAAGCACGAAAAAAATATAAACACACAAATGCAAATGAATTTAAATTAGTGTATTATAAACGACCAAATACGAAGTGTAAAGAGCACGAAATATACTCCACACAACAACGAAACAAACGAATTACACAAACTACACCAAATCACACGAATCGCACGAATCAAATGAATCACACCAAACAACAGTAACAAAATAGTTGATATGAATTATCTTATTTTTTACACTTTTTGTACACTTGTCGAAGTCACATCGACGACTAAATTGATGAGCATAAAAATATGTGTTAGTAGTGGTATACAAAATTGTGCAAAGAAATGGAGTTCACTGTTACCCTGCACACAATTTCCATCGCCGAATCATCGCCCGCGAATCGCCGGCAAGTTGTCTAACATCGCCGCGATGCATCGCGTGGAAGCTAAATGCGAATCGCGAAAACGTTCGCATGTGTCAACCACGCGAATCGCATACGGAGATTCGCGTGAACATCGCGAACCGCGATTGGCGTGAACATCGTGTGCCGCTGTACATGAATCGCGTGGTCGACACATGCGAACGTTTTCGCGATTCGCCAGAGGATCGCATTTAGCTTCTACGCGATGCATCGCTGCGATGTTAGACAATTTGCCGGCGATTCGCGAGCGATGATTCGGCGATGAAAATTGCTTTCAGGGATATATTAAATATTATTTAAATGAATTATAATAAGACACCTTTCACAAATCACTTGCTCAACTGGAATGACACTTTTGCTAATTGCCCTTGAAACCAAATATTTATTTTCCCGTTACAATACAACAAGAAAAAAAAATTTCAATCGAAAGTTAAAAAAACACTGATGCGCTCGCATATTCATCGCCGTAGGCTATGATTAGCGATTCGTATTCCCTGAGAAGGATCGCGTAATCATCGCCAAACAAGCAATCGCCAAAAAATTTCAAAACTGTTTGAAGTGTATAGACTCACAATTGTTGTGTGTTATGTTTTCTTTCAAATCAAATTATCGTTGCGTTGATTTGTTTTTTTTTTAAATCAAACTACTGCTTAACAACGAGTTGTTTGAAACCAACTACTGTTTAAAATTGATTCGGGTTTTCATTGTGTATCATTCGAACTGATTTAAAAAAAACACACAGTCTTTGACACAACAATAACTTGGTGTGGAGAACTGTGAAAAAGAAACAAATGTATTCGTGCAGGGCTTTAGTAGAAATATGATAGCCACTCTGGGAAATTATTTAAATACGCCTAAGACCTTACCAGATATTGTGTTTATAGATATTGTGGTAAAAGTTTGTTAAATAAAGCGTTATATGGCCAAAAGTAAAACCATACAATTGAGTAATAATCGGTCCATAATTAACCTAATATCCCATATTAAGCGGACCTCTGAAAACCACTTTAAAGCTATAAATCCCTACAACAAATTTCACTTCTATATCGAAATTTTTTTTAATTTAGGGTTGTTAATACCAGTTATCATTTAACAATCTAAATTTTGTAACGATTGGTCTACAACTTAAATAAAATTCCCCTCTCGAAAACCTCTTTAGTTCGGCTAAAACTGTTACGGTTCATGATATTTTAATAAATTTGTTCAAATTAACTTTTATGCGACTAGAAGTAAAAGCATTTGAATGGCAGATAAAGCCATCATGGCCTTAGCTTACATTAGCAATATTAGAAAATGGCTTTATCTCTCATTTAAGTTCCGGAGACACTAAAGTTAAGTATTGAAATTTGGCATCGCATACTAAAGCTTTTCTGCGTGCTTGCTTAGGGGTTTTTTCCTCCAGTAGGACGTGGCAGGTGGCTTCGCTGAATAAAGTTTTACTACGTGCGTCACAAGAATAAAAAAATGTTTTTCAAGGATAACTAAGGATTTTTCCCTTTTGCAGAATGTTTACACCATGCATAACAATAATCTGAAAAAATATGGCTTTATCTCTCATTTGCGGAAAAAATATGCCTATATCTCTCATTTCGCAAAATTTTAAATATGACCTTACCTCTCAATGATTGGGCATGGCCTTATCAGGCATGGTTTTAAAGCACCCCCTTTTTATACCCTCCACCACAATAAGTTGTGAAGAGGGTATATTAAGTTTGTCATTCCGTGTGAAACTTTTTCATTATTCATCTCAGACCCCATAACGTACATATATTCTGGATCCTTGAGTAATTCTAAGTCGATTTAACCATGTCCGTCTGTCCGTCTGTCTGTCCGTCTGTTAAAAACACGCTCACTTTCGAACAACTCAAAAGAAATAAACAAACTTGGTGCCAAATTGCTTGTAGTTATCCTAAGCAGTTTGGGATTGAAATCCAGCAAAATCGGTTCAGTAGGACCAGAGCTATGAATCAAAATGTGGAACCACCACCTAAAAAAAATTGATTATTTTGTTACAAAAAATAACATAAATGCTGGAACAAGACACGGAATGAGATAAGATTTTGCAAAAATTTGTTTTATTTGACTGGAAATCATGCTGTTAAATTTCCTGACGATCGGTCCATAATTTACCTTAGGCCCCATATAAACCCTACTACCGGAATACAGTTTAGTACGCCTAAAACCGTAAAAAATAGTGCAATCATAACAAATTTTGGCTCTTCACAGTTTTATATGACTATAAATGATACTGTGAAATTTCGTGAAGATCGGCACATAATTTGCCCTAGGCCCCATAGAAACCCTACTCCCGGAAAACTGTTTAGTACACCTAAAACCATAATTAATAACAAATCGTCACAGTTAATTACTCCTTAAACATTCGAACTGTCGGTGGAGGGTATCAAAGATTCGGCACAGCCGAATATAGCACTCTAACTTGTTTTAAACCGATTTGCTGATTTTAAATAGCCAACTCTCGAAACCATTAACAATCGCTATCGAACACCAAGTTCAAAAGTGACTCAACTCAAACAATTAAATTTTTCAGAAATTGAAAACAAACTGTTTTTGACCTAAAAAATTAGTTAAAAACAAATCTTTGCACCATTTAGTAGAAAATCCATACAGATTATGATATAAAAAGTTTTTTTTTAAATATGTATACACCAGATAATGAACAATTTATAGTTGTGTCGTTTTTGATGATGTAATATTTGCACAAGTTACCGAATTATTTTAAGTTATGTCACTTTCGCTGAATTATTTTCAAATTTTTACACTTTTGCCAAATTCCTAACTGACACAAGTTTTATTAATATAAGCTCCAACAAAGATTTATTTTATCAAAATTGTCACAATTCAAATTAAGATTATTCAGCACTTAGCAGTAGGGATCTACCTACTACCATTACATTTTCTGACACAACTAAAAATAAGTTAATTTTATGAAATGCAACTTTTTATTAATTGAAACATAAAGAAAGGCATACATTTCTTAAGCAACGGTTAATAACAACAAAATACACTGAATTTTTTTATAGATAAACAAGTGTATTGTGCACAGTTTAAGCATATAAACCCGAAAAAAGAAAATTTTAAGTTAAGTTACTTTTCAACGGGTCAAATTGTATAGAACGATTTTTTTTTTTTTTTTTTTTTGATGAAGCGTATAGCAAAAACGTAATCTATAGGTGATTCTGAGAATTTTGCTCAAGAGACCATAGCTCTAAGTCGGGTTTGGAGCCCCCCAAAATTTTTCCATATATACATAGAATAATTTAATTTAATTCGGATAAATCGGATAAAATTATAGTAGAATTCTCAATCTGGGCTTGTTTGGAAGGTATTTTTATCACCTTTCAGAATCGTAGTTGAGATATTAGGAATGTTTTGTCGAAAAATATCCTAAAATGAACTTTTAACTAATAAATTCTAAATTTTTTTCGATTTTGTACGAGGTTTTTTTTTTTTTTTTTTTTGCAGATTATGAATAATGAATGATATGAATGAATAAAGACGTTTACCAACACTAAACGTTGCCAAGCTTGCTTTAACTTCGTTCATCGTGCAATGCGCACGCAGTTTGCCAAAATACTTAAATTATCACAATACCAATATTTTTTTTATTTTTAAATTATGTGTGACACAATCAAAGAGTGCAGGTGATAATATCAAAGTTATTATGGATAATCAGGAACCATCAACATCGTCTGCGGTGTCTTCGTAAATGGAAGCAACAACATCAACAAGTTTTGACTCTAGATTGACTAACATGTCTCATCAAGATATTGTTATTTTTGGTTTATCAAGCCAAGAGTTGTGCAAGAGACTTGCGCAAGTAACTTGCCGAGTGTGAAAGGGGTCTTACTTTCGGTGAAGTATAAGAAATGAGAGCTTAATATTCTTAAGAAAGAAAGACAATTTTTCAGAAAATAGTTTTATTTGCTTTTGCTTTATTAAAATAGTTTCATACACAAGATTTTCTATAAAAATAATTTTCCACATACAAGTTTCTATACAAAAAAATAAAATGTTTTAAACAAAACTTTCTCGAAAACAGTCGGCACTGTAAGAAAAGATAAACTCACTATTAATTGTTGTTGTTTTTTGTTAAGGCTTTGATATTGTTACAACTAAAACTGTTGCTTATAATTCTCATTCGCTTAACAGTTTTATTTAGTTTAATATCTTTAGTTTTTCTCAAATCTTTGGATGAAGTTTCCTGACGATCTGGCCTAAGCAAAGCATTTCACATGCGCATAGGAATAGCTTATCACTTCAACAATAAATTTTCGTTTATCAAAAGCATGAAACGGGAATTTAGCACATTTGAACGAAACCTTTTTAATTAATTTTTGGAATCCCAAGAAAAACTTTGAGTCCTTTAACAAATTATCATGAAGATAAATTTAGGAGAGAAAATAGACTTTAACAGAAAACCTCCTAACAAATAATTTTACACATTAGACTTTCTTTAAGAAATAATGTTGTACAGAAATTTTCTATTGAAAACAGTCTTAGTCTGGGTTCACACCACTGTTGGGATCTGACAATTCTTAAATTGTATCGATTCAATGGCATAATTGTACCAAATTGACATAAATTGTACCAAATTTTGGCTACAAAAAACAGCATACATAAGAATTTATAACAGCTTTTTACACAGAAAGAAAAAAACGCATTCTAAATATAAGTTTTTCCTACTTACTTTAGTACGAGTCGTACTCAAAAATTTAAGTGCGAATAGCAATTAAAAGTACTTAAAACAATGCGAAATGGGATAACTTTCGAAAAAAATGCATGCATACGCGTGTGTTTGTAAAAGTTTGTGGTATAGAAACAACAACACTACAAGAAGAAAAGTTTAGATTATTTTTATGTTTAAAGAGTAAAATAAGAAACAATAATTCCCATATTCTATTTGTTAAAATTATTTAGTTTCCCAGTAAAAAATGTGTATGAATTCATACCTCAAAGCGCTTCAAACCTGCTGATGGGATGCCTGATTTTAGTATGAGGTGTTCCCGGTTTGGCGGACTATTTTCTGCTGACAATAAGCGCTTCTTTTAACATGCAAACAAAGAGCTCCTAAAGTGCATTTTTAAGTGCTAACTATATTAACATATTCATTAATGTTTTGCTTTTACTTGTTTAAATGCCATTTTTCAATCATTTTCGTAAACCATAATATAATTTTTTTTTCGCTTAAAAACCCTCTTCGTTGTCAGCACTAAAATAGCAGCTTTTTGTATGTTTTATTCGTTATCATTTACTGCTTTATAAGAGCTCTCTAATTGAAGCGCTTGAGTATGCGCTTTTTCTCTGTAGTGCTTCAAAATACACAAATTTTTTTTACTGGGTTATTACTTAAAATTTTCGTAGTAGAATAACTACGAAAACTATATTTGGAATGCTGCTGGTGTCTTATAATTGTAAATTCTTCTGTTAGCAAAGGGCGGAATACAACAAAAGTGGAATAAACATGTGTAACGGGTTCTGGTTCTGTGGGGAAAGTGTTTTGGTTAGAATCAGTTCAGATTAAACCATCTTACAAATTCTTTAACCAGAATTTAGATTAAATCAAATCTATAATACTTGAATCAAACGCATTTTGAGATTGATTTAATGTTAGTTTTACCTTAATCAATCTCATTTTCGGATTATTTTAAGTACGAATTCGGGACTAAATATGGATAAGTAACGTATTTCGCGCTGTGAATATTCGTACTTGAATCAAGCATTCTACACTTGATAAAAGGAAATCCTTACTTACCGTACTATTGACACCGCTTCGGCTTGATTTAAGTACTGTTGGATTAATTTGTTTTTTTCTGTGTATTTAATAAAGTCAAGCCCGACCATTTGATACCCATTGGCAACCATGGAACCACCAGAACAAAACTTTGTTATGATATAAGATTCATGTAAAAGTTCTTTGTGCAGATTATTATATAGATATCTTCATCTATATGAGATTTGCTTCCCAATTCTTGATTTAAGGAAAGGGGCTTATATGGGACCTACGGTAAATTTTGAACCTTCCAACAGGCTTATAGGCACAGACACTATTCCAGAAAAAGTTTGCTTGGGGGCCATGTAAAATTATGAACCGAATCTAACCATCAGTATTCTTTATGCTTATCAATTGAAACCTATGTACAACATTTCATCAAATTGCCTTCAAAATTGCGACGTGTACTTTGCGCACAAGGTTACATGGACAGACAACAATCGTTAAATTGACTCAGAAAGTGACATTTAGTTGATCGGTATACTAAAACTTGGGTCTAGGACTAATTTATTTAAGTGTTACACACATCTGCCCAAACCCGCTCCACTATTGTGGTGTGAGTATACAAAATTCTCTTTTTTTGTCAAAGGCTGGCAAAAGTGTAGATGCTTCGTTGACAGTGTCGCCAAAACAATCGACAAAAGTGGCGTTTTGGAGACTCTTGATTGCAGGCTTCCTACAGAAATACGAGTACAATTACTTATGTATGTACTGAATATTTTAGTATATCATGAACATAAATTAACAATAATGCAATTTTTGGTAGTACTAGTCAGGGCTGGAGATAAGTAATTAGAAGTTTTATTATTAAAAAAAGCGAGTTATTCCACTTTAAAGAAATGTCAAATTTCGTGGGTATTTGTTTTTTCTCAAATTGTACCAAAAAAGGATGAATTGTACCAGTGTACCAATAAAGTTAAAATTGTACCAAATTTGGTACAATTGTACCACAAATCCCATCAATGGTTCACACTATGAAAGTTTTCTCTCAGAAAGTCTGAATTTATATGTGAGAGAGGAGAAAAGAAAAGCACGTTCTCTTCCCCTTCCACCAATAAACTCAGACTTTCTGAAAGAAAACTTTCATAGTGTGATCCCAGACTTATACAGAAAAGTTTTGTTTTTATACAAATTTTATTACCATTTTTAAATTAACGATATTGTAAGATGCACAAGTTTTGTTTTATTTATGGTGTTTTCTTTTCTAAAATATAATGATGCATTATAGTTGTGTAATATATTTATCAGGTTACACGAACCCTTACAAAGTGATACATTTTCTAAATTACAATGGAACAAAACAAACGAAAAACAAAAAGTTTTTATATCCATCACAATATAACGCAAATTGTACGCAAACACAAGAAAAGCCTTAATAAAAAAATACTTGCTTGCATAAAAAGTACTTTACGCAGATGCAAAAAAGGGTATTATCTCACACTCAGTTATAACTGCGGGTAAGAAATGGAACAAATTTGCCATTTATTGTTGCAACATGTTTAGAAAGGAAAACGACCACTTCTCACATGTTTGCATATATTTTTAGAATAGAACAAAAACCCGCACGAATGGTAGCATATATGGAACATTATTGTCAGAAAAGAAAACACCATTAGAAAATAAAGTTAGTTCTACTAAAACCGTGTAACAGCATAGGTACTCCATAAGCCTTAAACAGAAAAATTTCTATAAGAAATAGTCTTTTTAAAATATTTTATTAATAAAAAATTGTAGTATTCAGAGATTATTATACAAGTCTTATACAAAAAAATTGTTATATTGGATTTGAAGTATTTTTGTATATAAAGAGAATTTGTAGTAAATATTGATCTTAACACTAGTGTGACCTACATTTTTATAACAAAATATCTTTTTAAACAGCACTTTTAAACAATCACAACTAATTAACTGAAGATTAAATTTAGTAAACCGCAAACAAAATCAGAGATTTCACTTTCTTACTAAAAATTTTATCTAAAGCTGCTTAAAGCCAGCCACTTTTAATTAAATTATTCTTCTTAACGCTTCTCCTATCAGACTAACTCTTGTTTAAATCATTTTCTAATTCAAGTTTGTGTTTAAAACAAAAACAAGAAAAAACAGCTAAATTTAAACTCACGAATTGTGGCTTGTACATACTACAAATCTCATCAACCGCTTGTCATCAGTCATCATTTATGGTCAAGAGTTTTGTAGGCTAAATATGTTTTCACCGAAAATTATGGAAAAAAAAAGAATAACACGAAAAGAATTTAAAGTTTAGAATTTCAGTAGTTTATTTTATAATTTGTTTAGATTTGCCGTTTTATTGTTTCTCTTTGTAAGCAATTTAGCCATGTTCTTTCTATTGATTTCCTTTGTTAATGTAGATATTTCGATTTCTTGCAGTTATTTCTTTAATAAATACTATGAAATTTATTGCCTGAAACTGTCCGAACAGTAAAGTAATTGTTAAGAAATTTTTTATAGCCAGACTTAGCAAGTTATCTAATTTGGTTTTTGGCAAATAGAAAAATTGTATGCGCATGCGTTAACTGGGCCACGATTCTACGAGAATTAAAGCTGGTTCACACCCTTCAATTTTTAGCCGTCAAGTCATGAGTTTTTAGGGGAGAGAGGAAAATAAATGACATTCTCTCTTCCCTCCTCTATAATTTTGCCTTAAAAAAATTACGACAAATCAATTGTCTTATTGAATACCATATTCGTCAATACAATTATTTTTTTTTAATTGAAAAAGCACTAACAATTGAATTTGTAAATACAAAAAAACTATTTTGTTAATGAAAATAGTTAAAATTCAACAAATATTTTTTAACAATGAGCTTGTAATGTTGAATGAAATATTTGTTAACAATTATATATAAATTTTTTTTACTAAATTCCCATATTAACAAAATATTTTGTTACATACAATGAGTTTGTAATGTTGAAGGAAATATTTGTTTACAATTATATATAAATCCTTTTTACTAAATTCTCATATTAACAAAATATTTTGTTACTAAATAATGGTATTAACACAACTGGGACGAACGCCGAACTTCGCATAGCACGATGAATTCGTCGGCAAGAATTCGTTGCGTGAATACCAGGTATTAATTTAATTTAAAATGTTTTTGAATTTATAAAACTAAATACCTTGGGCGCCAGATTATGAAATTAACCATTCGTTTCCTTATCGTCTTCTTAAGTTATATCACTGATATGTATCCATTTTCTCCTTTGTTAAATAACACCAAGACCATGTTTACATTATGCAATTAACGCCGCAACTTTCGCATGCAACTTTTTGTTTGTTAGCAAGAGGTGTAGGGAAGAAAACGGGGTTGAAAAAGTTGAAAAAATGTAAATGTTAATGTGAAAAGAGTTTCGTAAAAACTACTTTAAAAGAAAATAGAAAAAAAAACTCGGCGTTAATTATATAATGTCCTGTGGTTCCTATTCGGAACAAAGGGCCACAACGAGTCTATTCCATTCGGTCCGGTTTGATGATATACGTTTTATTTCTCCCCAGCTGAGATCGATGCGTCTAATTTCGATGTTCAATTGCCGACGCCAGGTGTGAGATGGTCTGCCTAATCTGCGGGATGTACCATGTGGATTCCAATCAATGGCAATTTTTGCTGTGTCATTTGGAGGCCTACGTAGCGTATGGCCAATCCAGCGCCATTTGCGGTTAAGTATGTCAGTATGGATTGGCTGCTGATTTGTTTGACTCCAAAGTTCCATATTGGAGATGGTGTTGGGCCAAAAAACCTTTAGGATGCGTCGAAGACATCGATTAACAATCACTTGTAGAGTGTTTACGTCGTGATCTGTTGTATTCCATGTCTCACATGCATAAAGGAGCACAGACTTAACACAAGAGTTAAAAATACGAATCTTGGTGTCCTTGGATATGGCTGAAGATTTCCATACTGACCGAAGGGAACCAAATGCTTGGTTAGCTTTAGTGATTCGGTACGTGACATCATTACTAGAACCACCTGTGTTTGTAATGATGCTGCCGAGGTAGCAAAAAGACGTAACTTCTTCCAGGTCGGTATTTCCTATGCAGAATTTGTTGGTGTTTGTTGTATTGCAGCGCATCACTTTGCTCTTGCCTATGTTTATTTTTAAGCCAGCTTTTGCAGCTTCTGTTTCGATGCATTTCAACTTAGATGTCATATCTTTATAACTGTGTGCAAGCAGGCAGATATCCTCAGCATATTCTAGGCTCTCGAGCTGTTGGTTAAGACCCCAGTTGATACCTCTCTTTGCTTTAGTAGCATTGCGAACTATAACATCTAGAACGATGTTAAACAGCAAGGGAGACAGTACACAACCCTGGCGAACACCAGCTACAACATCGAAACTGTTGCTCAGAGCATTATTGTGGACAACACGACATTTAACATTACGGTACAGCTCCTGAGTAAGGCTTATGATTTTGGGTGAGACCCCTTTGCAAGCTAGAGCACTCCATATTGCGTTTTGATTCAGGGTATCAAAAGCTTTTTCAAAATCTATAAACAACAGGTAGAGCGGAGAACGAAGTTCTTTCGATTGTTCTATGATTATTCGGAGACTATTGATGTGGTCTATACAAGATTTTTGGGGTGGGAAGCCAGCTTGTTCGGGTCTTAGGTCCTTTAGTACAGTGTCAGATATTCTCTTGTTAATAATTTGTGCAATAACTTTATTGGTTGCGCTAAGGATGGTGATGCCCCGCCAGTTCTTACAGTTTTTCAGGTCACCTTTTTTGGAATATTTACGATAAGACCTTCTTTTAGCTTCGAGTCAAGTTCTTGTGTGCGCCAGAAGTTCTGGATAAGGGGAAGCAATATGTTGGCTGTGGTTTGAGAGTCGTTAATTGCATAGATGTAAATGCGGTCCAAATTTCATTAAAAGTTTTTTGTAAATTAATGGCGTTTTCTTTTCTAAAGTGTTGTAACACTTATACATGTGACTTGGCAACATTTTTAAATGCTCTCCTAATTTTCAAGAAGGGTTGCATATCTTACGTTTCCAAAAGAACGCAATTTTCGGCATAAAAAAATCCGCCTTGATCTAGTTATGCATTCATGTCCCTTTAATAAAAAATTAGTGTCGAACTTGTAGCATTTTTTTTTTTTTTTTTAATTTTAAAGGTAACATTATCAGAAAAGAACGCTTTACACTTATAAAATAACACATGTTTTTCAGAAAAGAACACAAAAAAATTTAAAAGGCAGAACAAATGCAGAATTTTACTCAGAAAAGAAAACGCCATAATTGTTCTTATTTGTTTGTTTACATTTATTCAATTATAGAGTGACCATATTTCAACAAAAAGAAAATTTCTAAAATCTTTGGATGAAGTTTCCTGACGATCTGGCCTAAGCAACCAGCGAAATGAGCATTGGAATAGCTCATCCCATCAACAATAAACTTCAGTTTGCCAATAGTATGAAATGGGAATTTTGCACATTTAAACGAAACCTATTTAATTAATTTTTGAATCCCAAGAAAAACTTTGAAAAAGAAAATTGCTAATAAAAAAAAATTTTAGCAAAAAATAGTTTAAAACAATATAAAATATCTATATAATTAAAAAAGGGCTAATCAAATTTATATGTCATAAGTATCGGGTGATTTTTTAGCTATTATCTTTTTGGTAACACTGGTTTAAACAGTTGACGCACGTTTCGTGTTTTGTTTCACTGTCAAACATCTTCAGTTTGGTCTATAATTTAACCATTAATCGTCTTACAAACGAACAACGCTTGCAAATTATTGAATTTTATTATCAAAATGCGTGCTCTGTTAATAAAGTTCATCGCGCGCTTCTTCCATTTTATGGTCAGTTTCACCGACCCACTGAAGCGGGTAATCGGCATATTGTGACTAAATTTCGCACCGAATTTACATTGTTGGACATTAAACCACCAACTCTCATACGTAGAGTGCGAAGTGAAGAAAATATCGCAGCTGTATCGGCCAGTGTTAATGATGACCATCAATTATCGATTCGTCGCCGTTCGCAGCAATTGGGCCTCTGTTACTCAACAACGTGAGATGATACTCAACTTTTTTTGCCCAAAATGCAAGAGCTTGACTTGAATGGCATGTGGTTTCAACAGGACGGTGCCACATGCCACACCGCACGCTTAACAATGGACTTATTGAGAGGCGAGTTCGGTGAACATTTTATTTCACGTTCGCGACCGGTCAATTGGCCGCCTAGATCGTGCGATTTAATGCCTTTAGACTTTTTTTGTGGGGCTATGTTAAAGCTCATGTCTATACACACATGTCCGTTTCAATTGACGCATTGGAAGACAACATTGAAGCATTTATTCATGAGATACCGGCCGATATGTTGGAAAGAGTATGCCAAAATTGGACTAAGCAGATGTACCATTTGAGACGCAGTCACGGTCAACATTTGCATGAAATAGTCTTCAAACAATAAATTATATGAACCGTACTATCGATTCAAATAAAGATTTGATGCATTTTTCTGAATTGCATGTGTTTTTTCTTAAACTTTCCTATAGCTCTTAAAAAATCACCCATTACATACAAAATAAAAACAGTTTTTAAAGAAAAATTACCATTATTTACTAAACACTAAAGAAATTCGAAAAAAAACGGTCACCCTGTCCCAATTTATTCGTCGTTCCTTTGCGTAAGAAATATAAATGAACCTACCGCAGAATTCGTTACGGACGACGAATTTAAGTCTACGCAATGATTGTGTGTAATTTCATATACACCAATGTGTTCTATTTATGACGACGAATATTCGTTGCAAATAATTCGTCGTTCGTGCAAGTTGTGTTTCTAGCATAAATTGAAATTAAAGATGCATTTAAAAGTTGTTTTTATTAACTTTTTAGCAAAATTTATTAAAAATTACATCACAGAAACCATTATTACTTATTTAGGAACAAATATAAACCTGACATGTCAAAAAAATTGAAAAAAAATTTTCAAAAGATTTAACAAATTTTCTTTAATTACTTAATAACGTTTGTTATATTTTTATTTTTATTTTTTTTTTTTTTATTTTTTTGTGAAACTACTGGTTTAGGTTCTTAACTTGCCCAGTTATTTAGAAAATAATTTCCAGATTTATTTTAAAAATAAATAGAAACAATTAATCAGTATCTATTAAATATTTAAAGAATTTGATTATTTAATTTGTGTAGTAAAGACTATTTACCCCTGATGCTTGTCTATTCCTTATGTCTACAAAATGTCAAAGTAATACCTGCTTTCTTGAAGCAAGAAATTCAAAATGAAAATTATATCTAACAGCCTGGCCCACGATGTCGATCGACAACTTAGACGATCGGCAACAACTCACTCATTATCGTTCTCTTAAGCAGGCCACTAACCAGTGTGACCAGATTTTAAAAAATTTTACAGCTAAATCTGGCATTAGACATGGCGGAAAAATGATAAAAAATATTTTTTTTAGCTCATTATTGGTTTGGCGCGTATGCCAAAAAGTCGCAGTGTTGAAAAATTACAATGAAGGTTTACATGAAGTTTTCTGAAAATATACGCGATAGAATTGTTTTGTATTTTCACCACTGCTTCTAGCATACATATGTATGCTTTGAAGAAAAATGTAAACATTTGTAAACGTTTATGAGCGAAGTTAGAAGCTGAGATGTAAATGAATCATTCATTTTTGATTTTAATTCATTACGAATTAGATAAATTTTAAATTAATTCTTTTTACACAAAAAATGAATTGAATGAAATTTGAGTCAATTTATTTGAATTTAGCAAAATCAATTGAATTGACTTTGAATAATTCAAATAAGTTAAGAAAAATTAATTGCAATTCATTTCTAATTCATTTGAATTGATTTTGAAAAAAGACTACTGTAAGTAAATGTGAAGAAGCATTACTCCCGTTTTGTTATCCAACTCATTTTATTCTATCAGACACTCATTTCGGATATCACCTAGTACGAGATAAACGTCGAAAGGCATAGAAAATAATAGAAATAGAAATTCCAATAATGTACTATAATTAGCAGGTAACGGCAGAATATGCCTTGAATTAGTAGGGAGCTGCGAAAATCCTCTCAGCATGAGCATTAACTCATTTTAATTAATTCAAAGTCAATTCAAATGAATTGGAAATGTATTGCAATTAATTTTTTCTAACTCATTTTAATTAAAAATGAATTGCAATTCATTTTGCCCAATTCAAATGAATTTGACTCAAATTTCGTTCAATTCATTTTTTGTCTGAAAAGAATTAATTAAAAATTTGCTAATTCAGTGCATGAATGATTCACGAAGTAATTCAAAAATGAATGATTCATTTACATCTCTGCTTAGAAGTAATAGTATTTTATTGAAAGTGAGAATTATTGTTTTGTGCCGCATACGCCATATTTCCAAATGTTTTTATAAAAAGTAGCTTCTTGTGCTGTAATGTTGACATTTTATTTTGCTTTACCTTTAACTCGTTTTTATCTTAAGGTGGAAGTACATAACACGCGTTAGTTCGTCGACGAGTATCGTGCGTTTAAAAACTTTAGCGCGTAAAAAATAGCAAGTTACACAATACGCGTTACAAAAGCCATCCCTGTCAGCTGTTTTTTATTTGTTTACTTATTTGTGCATTAAAAACGGGTTCGAAAGTATATCAAGATTTTGTTATTTTATTGAATTTATTTTTTTTATATAAATATTGTATGTTTCTTAAGCTCTTCAATAAGTTTTTCTTTCCTGATTTACAAATTTGTTAAACTATTCCTTTTATTGTCAGCTGATTACTTGTCAAAAATACACAACGCGTTAAAAAGTTCAAAGTTAACCAACTTTCTGGCGCAAACGCGTCAAAATATTTTGCATGTAGCTTGTTCTATGAAAATACACTAGCTTAGCTTTTTTGACAGAAGACGACAGAGCGCGCGCGCACTAACGCGTGTTATGTACTTCTACCTTTACAGCAATGAAGCGAAGCAAGAATATAATTTTATTTTCTTGCTGTCATTTTATTTTATTCCGCTTTAAATATGTACTTGTTTTTCTTACGCCAATAAAGCAAGGCAAGAGTGCAATTTTTTTTAGTATGTTCTTGTATGAGGAAATTACAGCATTCGCCAAACTCGCATGTAGGGCAATACAATACTTAATAAACCATAAGATGGTAGATATGGAGCCGAATTTATGATTTATATCTCAGAAACGATAAAAAATGTGTAAAACAGGTTATGGATTCAGGAAGGGGGCATTAAAAATATCCCCTTAATTTTTTAAATGGTCCTTAGGTCAAACCAATAATGAGCTGACGATTTGTGGTCGCATATTATTTCTTAGTGGGCCGCCAATTTGCATGAAAGCTGTTACATTATCGTTCGCCTGCATTGTCAATGGACTTGTTGTGCTGAACATTTTTTTCGGGGTGCAAATCAGCTATTTGCCGGTTGAAAACACAAACGAAAGGCAGCGGCAGACATCGTGGGCCAGGCTGAATAAAAACTTAGCAATTCATCATTAAATGTGTGATTTTTTTTCTTAGTAAGACAAATACTATATATTAAAAAAGTTAAATGTTCACACAAACATATTGTTGTTGTTATCAAACTGCTTGTGTTGTTTGATTTGCCCTTTATACTATACAGTTAATTAGGGCCACTTGATTTTGTTCAGTTTACCTACATAATTTCCCATAACTGTTTGTGCTGTGGTCACGTTTTTCTTTTTCTTTTTTTTTTCCTTTAATTCTTTTTTCATTTTTTCTTCCTCATTGTACATTTATTACATTTTAATGTTTATAATTTTCTATGCCAAATTACCATACTCATGCTTAAACTCCAAAAAGGCCCTACACATTTAAAAGACAGTAATAAAAAACATTTGCCACGAAACAAAAAATTTCTGACTATAAAACGCAGTCTGGAAAACCGCATGTTGCCATTAAAAAAAAAAAAAAAAAAATAAAACTTAAATCATAAAAAAACCAAACTGATGACAATTTGAATTGTAACTACGAGTTTAAATGTAAAGTTGGCAAAGTCTATTTAAATATTAGAGAAAATATAATAAACAATTGATTGCATTAAATAAAGCAAAAAAAAAAAAAAAAAAAAAAACTGGAGCATTAAATATGTGTCATTATGCTGCACAGAAAAATGTTAATGTAATTTTAATCTTGGCATATTTATGTATGTATATCTACTTATATATTTATATCAGTGGCAATAAAGTTTGTATGAACCAAATAACATATCGCTCACTAAATCATAAATAGGCACAGCTTCAAAATCAAAAATGTTTAGAAGAGACCGAAAACTGGCTTCAAAAACATGATTACAATTTTTTTAATCAAATTGAGTTTCACTAATTCAATTCCGTTTTGGGATTATTTTAAGTACGGGGCACTTACATAATCCATACGTGAATCAAGCATTCTGTACTTGATTTAAGGAAATCCGTACTAATTATACTGATGTTTACACTTCGACGTGATTTAAGGGGGGTGCTTTAAAACCTTGTGAGATAAGGCCATGATGGCTTTATTGCTCAATTTAATGGAAGATAACGCCATAATGGCCTTATTGCCCAATCATTGAGAGGTAAGGTCATATTTAAAATTTTGCGAAATGAGAGATATAGCCATATTTTTGCCCCAAATAAGATATTAAGCCATATTTTTCCAGAATATTGTTATGCATGGTGTAAACATTCTGTAAAAGGGAAATCCTTAGTTATCATTAAAAAACATTTTTTTATTTTTTTATTATTTATACAGGAAGGAAAAAACCCCTAAGCACGGCCGCAGGCCGCCACGCAGAAAAACTTTAGTATGTGAATCCAGATTTCAATACTTAACTTTAGTGTCTCCGGAACTGAAATGAGAGATAAAGCCATTTTCTAATATTGCTAATGTGAGCTAAGACCATGATGGCTTTATCTCCCATTCGAATAAAAAAAAAGGCTTTATCTCATTATTGAATGAGAGATAAAGCCATCATGGAATTATCTAACATAGTATTAAAGCACCCCCCGATTTAAGTACGGATGGATTGCTTTTTCTTTTCAGTGTGGGGACTCAGGCCGTCCGAATTAAGATGTTTATCCCACATGGTATTTAAGCACCCCCCCCCCTGCTGTGGTTGGTGGGGGTTAATGAGTATGTGATGGGAATGGCATCTAGAAGTCTTCTTAGGCTGAGGAAACTGAGACCGTTAGAAAATTTCGCAAAAGTTCGCTCGCGGATCCAGGATGATATTGACATTGTCCATAGATTACGTGAGCACTAGGCTCGTCTTTGGTCATTTGCCGTGGGTGGAATCACCGTCTAGTGAGAGCTGGACATGTCAGGGCAGGTTGTGTAAGGGACTTGATATTTTTGTTGATGGCTCAAAGATAAGGGGTACGGGTGCATAAGTTTGTCTTGAGGATATACATAGATATTAGAAGATCAAAAATGCTTCCTGAAGACTGGAGTTTTTTTTTTTTTTTTTTGCGGAGGATCTAGAGGTTATGTATGCCGTAAAATTGATAGGGGGTAACACTGCTGGACAGCCAAGTGGCCTTTAGGTGCATGATGGGCTGCTTTGTAAACTCTTGTGTTTGCAGAATAACTCGTTGAAAATCTTTGGGGAGCATGAAGTGAGGCTATGCTGGGCATCGGATCACTGCAACATCACCTTTAATAAAATGGCCGCTGTATTTATGAGACTGGGCTTGAAAATGGTGGATACTGACGGTGTTGAGACAGTTAGACCTCTAATAGGCTTTTATTTTGGGAAGATTAGGAAATTATCTTTAAGCTTTGCATATGGCAATTTAATCAGCAGTGACGTAAATATATGTTTGTGCTGCAAATTGCTAATGATCAATTCGTTCACGCATTTGATTTTTGGTTTTTGAAAGGCTTGTTTTCGATAAAGTAATTTTCAAACCAAAGTATTTTCTCATTATACTATTGATTTTTATGTGTCTTGGAAAATGTTGTATTTCTGCTAGGCCTGGATTTATTGTTTAGGCTATTTTAATTAAAATTACTAAAAAATTAATATTCATTGCCATTTCATCTCAAGTTAAAACTCCCATACCTGGTTTAATTTCATGGTATCAACAAATGTGAATGCGAAATATTATAAAAGAAGAAGAAGAAATTAATAGATAACAAGAGTGAAGTAAAATATTATAACAAAAATTTTATAATTAGCATTTTTAAGTTTTATTTTTATTATGTGGTAAAAAGAAACTTGTTAACCATCTTAAATAGTTCCTCAATGTACATTTAATCGATAATTTTACATTAAGTAATACATACGACAAAGTAACGATGCAACAAAGCATTGTTCGAAAATAAACATTAAATATCGTTCCTTAGTGTTCGGTACGGTAAATTTGTTGAAAACACAGTTATATTGTACTTATAAGTACAATTTTATTTTTGAGCACGAAGATCACAAATAGAAAAACGTTATTTTTACGATTCGATTTTTGTTAAACTCAACAAAACGATCAAAACACAAACTTCGTTGTGTTCGGTTCACACGTAAATGTTCGTTCGTTTAAGTTGTGCTTAGCACGTTTTTGGTTAATAAGAAAAACCAAAAATTTTTTACAAAAACAATAGCCAGTGAAAAAATTTTACACAAGAAAAACATGTGCACAATACACACACAGGCTACTCCTGCTGTGGTCGTTGCTCACATTTTTTGTTTACTCGATTTTTTATTAATGTAAAAAAAGTAACACCATAGAAGAGTAAAATATAATGTATGTCTACAGAACCACTACAATTTTTCAGTTGTATAACGAAGAACAGAAAGAACACTATATAGATAATGTTCGCTACTTTCTTGAAAATAATGGTTGTGTTCGTCTAAACAAACACAAAAAAAATAGATATAGTTTCTGGTTGTGGGAGCCGTACGCTCACTAATGTTCTGTTTATTTTCGAACACTTATCACAAGTGCATAAACAGAAAACAAAAATCGTATCTTTTTAACCCATATCGTCCCAATGTTCGATTTTTCTAACAGTAAATTTTACGCGTTTTTGTAATTTTTTTACTCTTTTTAGGTAAGACAAAGAACTAACATTTTTAAACAATTATATATTGTAAGTGGTTAGCTACAAATATAAAAATAACAGTTCTTACCCGCTTCACTCCTCCCTTGTATAACAAGGGGGAAGAAAACCCCTTAATTTTAGCATAATTTTAAAAACTGAAAACTTTGTATAAAATATAAAAAAATTAAATAAGTAAAAACGTAGTTCCACTAAAAAACAATTGAACTTTCAACAACAGCAAAAAAATTTCCGTGTTTTTCAATTGTGTTTTTGTTATTTGTCTTTAAAAAGCAGTGTTCGATTTTTCGAACACTGGACACTATTGTTTTTTCTCTGAAATGCTAACTGAATCATCGCACATTACCATAATATAATTTTTTCACGCATTCGAATAAACGGAAATAAATTTATTTTGTTTTTGCTGATCAATAAAAAGTTATTGCACAATCAGTGTTCTGTGAGAAATGTTTTTCGTGAGATTCGAGAAACTTACGGTGCGCATAATCGGCCTACTAAAACCACAATTGCAAACATTATTCGCAATATTGAGTCCCAGTTTACATTGGTGGATGATACTCGACCGGTTAGACCCCATCCAGTACGTAGTGAAGTCAATATAGAGCTGTAGCTGAGAGTGTAATTTTTCAAAATGGAGGAAAATCAGAGCACTCAGGGCATGACCCCTACTATTGCATTAAATATTCGATTAATCGAACACCATTTTTCTCAAAAACAAAAAATCTTAAAAAAATTTGGACTTCAGATTCGTGTTTTCTAGTCCCATATTATCTATCAACCACCAAGTTTTATAAAGTTATTCCAAAAAAAAATCGCTGGAACGAAATGGGTTAAACGATAAGCCATACGATAGAGCTTGTGAATTGGACAATTGTTGCAATAAAGCAATAGAAAATGTTAAATTGGACTTATCACGTGTTTTTTTCAAAAATGTTTTCTTTGTTGACTTAACAGATTTGCATGCCACATCATAACACTTCGTTGAAATTATGTATTTTGAGATTTATAATCTTAAGATATAAAAAAACCCATTTTGACAAAAAGATGACTTGGTACGTTTGCTGGTTAAGGCAACGATATTATTTTTTAATATTCAGAATTAATACTTTATACGAGTACTTTTGATACACATATTTAATGTTTTAAACCATATTTAATAATTTTGTATGCAAGCGAAATTCTTTTATATTTTTGCAACAATCATCGACTGAATTGTACGTTAAAAGAGGGACAGTAGGAACTTAAGGGTAGTTGTTCACTTACTTTTTTTTCTAAATTCCCTAAGCTAATCCCGCGAAGCTCTACGCTTGTCTGCAGGAAAGAAACGAGAGTCTCTGGCGGAAATCGCTACCAGCTAGTCTACCGGGGCACTATTGACAAAGTTGCTTTTGCTTGGCTCAAATCTCACTTGTTTCACAGTAAGTCACTTATTAACATTTTTCACAGAAAGTCGCAGTTTTCGCAAAAAGTCACATATTTTACATAAAGTCCTTTTTTCAAAATATATAATATTTTTCCCAGAAACTCCCTTTTAGCAATTAAAAAAAGTCGCTTTTGTTGCAAAAAATAATTAAACAAACCGTTCACAAATTTCTCAAATTTGTTTAACCCTAATTTCCTAATGGGGCTTCTTTTTGGCATCCTTATTAAGTCAGACTCTTATTGAGTCCGCAGTAAATATGAGTATTAAAATAACATTTATTTATCCTTTTAAAAGGTCCTATTAAACTGTTTGTTCGCAAACACTTAAATTGTACGTTGTTTATTTGTATTTATAAAAATATTAATAAATAAAATTTATTTTTATATTTACGATCTGTATCGTTTAATATGACCGGAGTAAAAGTCTGCAATATTTGCAATTTATGGACACTTACTTTTCAAACGAGGATAAATGCTTTTAAACAGTTTTTTTTACATACTTTGACTGCGTTTATAAATATCAATAAATACGGGGAAGGATAATAGAAAGAATATTGGATGATTAAGGTTGTAGTAAAAATACAAATGGACAATAAAAAAGGTAAGGTCAACTTGAAAAAGTATGACTGTGTGCTTTAATGCTGATCAATTTTTTTAGCCAATTAAAAACAAAGATCTAGGATTGAATCCCCTTTAAAAGCGAAGAAAAAGTGAAAAGAAACAAAGGAAAGTTGTTTTTTTCTAAAAGTCAAGTTTAAAATCTCTTGTGTTAATAATTGATGTTCTCTGAAATGCGTCAACGGTCTTCAAATGTGTATTGGTTCATAAGTTATAGCCATCAGTGAATACTGCATTCATTCCAAAACATGTATTTATATTCCCATACAAATATAAACAAAATGCCCACCATTTTGAACTCCTCCGAAATGGTTTGACCGATTTTTATGAAATTTTGTATGTGTATTTGTTAGGTATGAGAATAGGTTGTGGAGTCTATTTTATATTGCTAGAAGGCGCAAAATATTGCAATAGGGGTAAAAGGTCCCACTCGCCAATCTTCTAAGCTAATCAACCGGTTTTCTTAAAATTTGGCATGCAAACAATGAAACATCTGAAAGAGAATAGGGAATAGGGTGTGGAATAGGGTAAGAGGGCTAAAAACTCCCCCTCCCTATATCTTCGTAACTAATCAACTGATTTTTTTGAAATTTGGCAGGCAAATAGTGTTACAGTTGGAAAGAACTATAGCCTATATTTTTTATTTCTAAGGGCGTGAAATAGGACAAGAGGGGTAAAAGCTCCCCCTACCTCTATCTTCTTAACTAATCAACCGGTTTTCTTAAAATTTGGCATGCAGACACTGTAACATCGGAAAGACGTAAGAAAAAAGCTCCGCCTCTCTATATCTTTTTAACTAATCAATTAATTTTCTTGAAATTGTGCAGCAAATAGTGTAACATCTGACAAGAACTATGGCCTATAATTTTTTCTTAAAATTTGGCTAGCAGACACTGTTACATCTGCATGAAATAAGTTGTGTGGCCTAACAACGTTTGCCGGGCCAGCTAGTAATAAAATAAAAAGGCCTACGATTAAAGCATATTTGTTGCTTTACAAAAGATAATAAGCGACCTTAAAACGACATTTAAACCAAACTAAAACGATTCTAGCCCATCTGGGTTTTTAACTTTTCAAAATGAGCTGGGAGTTCAACAGAGATTTTGGGCTTACTATAATTATAAGCAGTCTAGAAGTTTAGCAATAACATTTGATATTTTAGATAATTGTTAACAAAAAGCAGGAAATAGTTATTTATTGACTAAACTATTGTTATAAGCTAACTTCTGGTAGGTTTTATGTCGGGTCATTGTTGGACTGCGGTATACGCCCAGAGGGCGGGGCGGTTGAATAGTGACAATTGTAGATTCTGTGGAGTACCAGGGGAAAAGGAGACAGTGGAGCATTTACTCTGCTACTGTGCAGCACTCGTGAGCTCCAGGGCAAATTGTCTTTGAGATTATTACTTCCAAGATCTCGGGCAAGTCTCCGGAATTAGGTTAATGAGACTTTTAGCATTCGTCAAGAGAGTGTGGGGTACTCTCAATACCATTACATCGGAATGACCTTTTTCTAACATTCTTCTGTGGACTATCGTACACCGTGGTAACGCTAGGGACCTATTTCTATGCGGGGTCTTTGTGACCGGCCACTCTTACCTAAACCTAAACCTAACTAATGACTGTAAATTTGGGATTTAATGGTAAATAAGACTGGATTACGATTAAAATTTGAAAGCAAAACTAAGACCGAGTTTTAAGGGACACAGGAAGTTAAATTATGCTTAAAGACAAATATTTATATTTGATGTAAAACTAAAAGCTGAAGTTAAACTAAGATTACCCTTACATTTAAAGTTAAATTTAAATTGGCTTAAGATTAACTTCGAAACGGGGACAAAGTCTTAAGTCAAATAGGGATTTAAATTAGATTTAAAACCTTTCTTTTAAGACAAATTTTAGTTACTTTTAAGTAAAAGTTAAGGTTTTAAGTTAAACTAAGATTACCTTTATATAAAAAGATTTAAAGTCAAACTGGGGTCAAGTCTAATACAAACAAAAATAAGGTTGATATTATAACCTTGGCTTAAAGACAAATATTACTTACTTTTGACCTTAAACTAGAGAACAAAGTTAAACTAAGATTACTTCTATATTTAAAACTAAAACCAGACAGGATTAAAATCAAGTTTTAAGAGTAAAACTAGAACCAAGTTCTGAGAGACACAAGAAGTTAAACTATGTTTCAATAATAATATTAGCTTAAAGCCAAAGTTAAACTAGGATTATCCTTACAGTAAAGGTAATTTGAAATTGGCTTAAGATTAACTTTTAAATCAAACCGGGGACCAAGCCCAAAAAAAAATTCAACAAAGGCTTAAAATCTTTGTTCAGCTTCAGTTAAATTAAGATTGCGTTTTAAAGTATAAATTAAAGTATAATTTAAATTTGCTTAAGATTAACTTTAAAAACGAAATGGGCACCATTTCTAAAGTTTAATATTAAGTTAAACAAGGCTTACGTTATAACCAAAGGTTAAACTGAGACTTGGTAAGGATTAACTCACAAGCACACATTTAAACTTCGTTTAAGCCCGAAATTTGTTAACTCTTAAAAGGTTCGATAATTTTTAACAAATTTTATATCGTTTTATATCAAACAATTATTCCCTAAACATTTTCTTTCTAAAATTTTCCCCACAATTTCCAGTTGCAAAAAACTTTATGCTGTACAAGTAATTTATTCCCTGTATTCCTCATTTGATTACAGATGGCAAAAAAAAAATGGAAAAACGCTTGAAAAATATAAATAAAAGTTGTGTCTCATAAATGTTGTTATATTTATTCGTTCAATCAATATCATCATGGGTAAATATGATTTTTTTACACAAATATCTGCTGCAGTGAGTAAAAAAATAAAGAAAAGAAAAACAAAAATATTTATCTACTTCACGAATGAAAAACGAGAGAAAAAAAATCCTACAAGTTGTAATAATAAATGATTCCATCCATATCATCATCATCATCATCATCGCAATTATCATCACCGAGTGAGTTTTCCACCAATTGCAATTGCAACAACCAGCAACAACTCGTCAGTTTGTTTAATAGAACAGAACAAAATTGTTTAAAATGTTTCGAGAAATGTAAAAAAAAAATAAAACCTCAATGGAAAAACTAAGAACATAAGAGATGGAAAAAAAAGAAAATTATAACTAATGTGGAAAATTGTATTTTCTGCAAATAATCATCATCATCCTCATCATGCATGTTGCAAGTTTATGCACAAACAAGCAAAAAAAACAATAATTTTCTAATGCACAGTGGAGAATTAGAAAAAAGGGGTAACATAAATTTGGTAAAAACATCGCATATCAAAAGAAAAAGGTTTTTTGTGTTAAAGTTTTAAATATTGAGGTGCCGTTTTTTAAACATGTTCTGAGGCGTTGTAGCTTCTTAATGAAGGTCTATTTTAACCATAATATGGGTGTCGGTGGCAATTAAATGGTCAAATTAAACATAATATGTTTAAAATAGTTTAGTTGGAGGTTACAATATTAAAACATGATTACGGATGTTGGCTGTGTAAAACTATATGTACCATTAACGGCGACTGCTACAAAAACTAACGCGGCACGGCTCAACCGCTCAGCGCTGGTCTCTTCTGATTACATACGACAGCAAAATAAACATAGCAAGCAAAGTTTTATTTATTTAAGACACTTTTGTGTACAAAGCAACAACAATATTTTTAAACCATTGTAAAATGTTAGAACATTATGACAATACAACATGATAGCACACTTTGTGAATGCCCCATAAGTGTTTTAGTTCAAGTTTTCAATATCGATGTGTTTGGCTTTAAAGGCTTTAAGGGTCATCTACATTTTACATACAAAACTCAAACTTACACCTGGACTATGCTTCAACTTAAATTTTAAACCATTTCATAAAAAATGTATTATGCTTAACCCTAGAAAGATAAGGTACGTCTGTTTCACATTTGTTAACATACAACTTTCTCACGTTCAATAATCTCAGTTGTTAGCAGCACATAGTTGGTGGTGGCAGTTTTTATGTTGTAAGTTATGTACTTTTTGAGAAATAAACACAAATAAACACAACATATGTATGTCTGAGCAACGTATCGTTATCTTTAGTGTTACTCATATAGCGAAGATAACTTTGTGTTTTGGTTGAATTTGAAGGTATTGTTCAAAAAATGTGTTGAAAGCGCGGATTAGACCATGCAGAATTTCACTTGAAAATGTAAGCGAATTGGAGGATAGTCTTCAAAGTGATGTAGAAGATGAGCTTTTGACATCATTGAGCCTGACGAGAATATACCACCGATTCAGGAAAATCCTCAATAACCTGAACATTGTATTACTTCTTACGATAGCTACGTTATTACGATATCTCAATCCACTTTAAGAAGTAAAAGTAAGTGGGCTACATCGAAGGGTCAAAGTGAGAGTTTCTTCAATGAATATAGTTCGTTCGGCAAGAGGACCAACACGGGAATGCAAATCACTGTATCATCCAATTACATGCTTCGATATTTTTTTACTACCGAAATAATTTCGGAAGTTGTTCAATGGACCAGTGCCGAAATTTCCATAAATTGTTCAATTTTAAGGCTAGAAATTCCTATTTTATCGAAAACTTTGACCGACAACATTGAACAAATTTTAGCAAATGCAGGTTGTAGCTGAGAACAGCGCAAATCAAAAAAAAAAGATAATACGGTGCCTTCTGTCCATCAGAAATTAAACTTATATCCAAAATGGTATGTGTCAAGTGCGATATACCTGTATGTGGCGACCTCAAAATTTTATTTGGAAATCTTGCACATAATGTTATTCAAATTACTTCCTTTTTTTTTTTCTTTATACATATAAAAAAAAAAAAAAAAAAATAACAAAACAAAATATGTACTTTGAACTTCAAGAAGAATTCTTGACAAAAGTACGAAAAAACAGAAGTAAAGGAAGAACATGTATATAAATTAAATAGATAATCATTCAATGCAAATTTCGATCTCCTAAAGGTTAAATACAATTTGGTTTAAGGATTGATGTTTGACTAATGACGTCAGCAGTCGTCGATGGCTGCGAGTGTTAAACGGCAAGCCCTCTGAGGAGATTGAGTGGTTGCAATCGAAACATGTCAGGGTAACCTGTCCGTAAAAACACCTGGGTTCGAGCCCAGATTGAGTCAAGAATGAAAAATTATCAGTAAATTTTAATTAATTTTCATGTTGTAAAAATTCCTTTCTTCATAAAAATAATTTAATGAAAATTAGATTTAATGAACTGAAGCCTAATTAAAAAATATTAAAAATTTGGATTTAAAACCATAAATAGTTCAACGAAATAACCATAATACTAATTATTTTATACATATAAGGTAATACAGATACCATTATCTACACAAAGTACAAAGAAAATATTTATTTTAGTTTTTAGAACCGAACTGAAGTCCTTTTCTAAAAACTATTTAATTTTTGATAATGCTAATTGAATTTTCTTTTTAATTTTATTTTTATTTTTACCATAGTTCCCAAGCTATGATTAGAAATCCTAATGATTAGTAATTGGATTAGAAATTTTAATTGTATTGAAAAATTGATTAATTATGATTATTCAGCCATTTTAGACGATTACTAATTGATTAGATTAGAAATAATCAAAAATCTAATCACAATTAGTGACGATTAGCATTTCTAATCAAACCTAATCAAAACTAATCCAAAAAATAATTGATTAGACTTCTTGATTATTTTGGATTAGATTTGATTAGATCAACTATTTTTGTGAAAAGAAAATATTTATTTATCACATTTGTTGCTATATTTACAGAATGTAACAGTTTTTGAATATTGCATAAAATTACATAAACACTTGACACAGCTGGTTCACTTTGTTGTTGTGTTATTATTAATGTTAATTTTCAACGTGTTTTGTGGAAGTACAAGTATACTTTTTTTGTTTACTTAACATTGAAAGTAAAATCTTTGTTTTGTAAGATTGTAATTTTTTGTTTTATTCAAATCAAAGTGTTCAAAATTCTTGGTAAGTAAAAATGCACGGATTTTTTTTCTTTTATTTATCTAATCACAATTAGTGACGATTAGCATTTCTAATCAAATCTAATCAAAAATAATCAAGAAATCTAATCAATTATTTTTTGGATTAGTTTTGATTAGATTTGATTAGAAATGCTAATCGTCACTTATTGTGATTAGATTTTTGATTATTTCTAATCAAATCAATTAGTAATCTGAAATTTTTATCAAAATTCAATTCTAATGATTAGATTATTTTATTTCTCTAATCGTAATGATTTCTAATTCTAATCCAAATTCCCCAGCTATGGTTTTTACCAATAAAATGGATCAATATTATTTTCGGTGATATCCTTTAAAGGATAGAAACAAGCATACGTCTTTCAGACGTGTCGCTATCTTTTCAGTACAAAAAAAATAACGTTATCTTTCTAGGGTTAAAAACAACTCTGTTAAACAATTCCGCCTTTGCATTTATTTATGTTTTCACATTATGGTTGATTTTTTCCATATTGTAGCTTATGCTTGTAATATTGGAGTACCGTGCCCCTCTTAGGAGAACCGTGACCGTCGGCTTTGCACATACATGTTCCAAATTCAGACCGCAAGCTATTCTTCACTTTTTATATAAGTTTGGGAAATTTTGTTAAAATCGTTTTGTACCTATGAAAACTAAACAATTATTCCCCCTAAGATTTCAAATATATCCCACTGTGTGTCGCTCAGAGTCATTCGTTCGCATATTTTTGTTTATACCTCGTCAAGTTTTTGTATGTTTCTTTTGCTTATTTTAAGCAGATAAATTTTGTTAAAAATTATTTCAATTTTTGTTTTACTTTTGCAAAACTAGAAAAAAATAACGAGAAAATACATTAAACGTAAAGGAATTACGTTTTTTTTTAAGTTAATGTCATTAACAAAGTTTTAGTGAATTTCAAATTTAATGATTTATGTCATATTTTTTTTTTTCCTTATGCGTTTAATAAAAATTGGGGTTTAAATTATTTTAATTTGTTTAAAACAAACTTTTTAATATTAAAATTATTTTTTTTTTAATCATTCACAATAAAAGAAAAAGGATTTAAAGAGAAATTTTAAATTGAAAAATAAAAGTTTTTAATTAAATGAGTGATTTCTAATAATTTTGTTTTAACTATTCAGTTTTTGTAAAAAGCTTAAAAATTTGTTTAAATATATTCATTCCACACCACCACCACCATAGAGAAAATGGTATTATGCAATTCTGTTGATGTGTGTAAAGTATAAAAAAAAAAACAATCTTTTAGTACACCGATTTAATCAGAACCTCTTTCTGAGTTGATTTAATGATGTCCGGTTGTCTGTCCATGTAAACCTTGTACCCGAAGAATAGCTCGCCGTTTTTAATATAAAATTCGGTACATGAGGCTTAATTGTCATAAGGACAAGGGCTATTGCTAATGCTAAGAATCGGTCAACTCTATTACAAATTTGTTTCCGGAAAAGAGTCCTCATGTCCATAAACCAGTGATGCCAAATGTAGGGAATTTTCCCTTTTTATAGGGATTTTTCGAAAATTTTGAAGCGTAGGGAAAAAGGACAGATTTTTTATTTTAAGGCAAATGTAGGGAATTTTCAAAATTATATCTCATTTTTAATATTTAATCTAAAAATACGTAAATATTCATCTAATTTTCATTTAAAAATTAAAATTTTTCCTATACAAAAGCATTTTAGTGCAAATGGCAATCCATATATTAAAACCATATACCCGAATATTCTTCGAACCCCCCTAATATATAATTAAGTGGCAACGTATATTCGAGTTCGCATTCCGAACTATTCTGTTTTTTTTGCTATTTGCATTCGCACTCACATTCTCTAAAATGTATGCGAATATTAAAAGCGAATATCTAAAGGTGGAAGTACATAACACGCGTTAGTTCGTCGACAAGTATCGTGCGTTTATAAACTTTAGCGCGTCATAAACTGCAAGTTACACAACACGCGTTACAAAAGCCATTCCTGTCAGTTGTTTTTTTATTTGTTTACTTATTTGTGTATTAAAAACAGGCTCGAAAGTATATCAAGATTTCATTAAATTTATTCTTTTTATATAAATATTGTATGTTTTTAAGTCTCTGTAGCTTGTTCTATGAAAACACACTAGGTTAACTTTTTTTGACAGAAGACGACAGAGCGCGCGCGCACTAACGCGTGTTATGTACTTCTACCTTAATAAATGCAATTTCTGCATAGAAATTTATTTGTAAGAGAAAAAAAAGTAAACAATTTCAAATTTTTAAAAAATTGTAAATGAAAACTTTTAAGGATATGAAATGATTTACTTTTAAAAGGAATTTTTTTTTATATTTGAGTTTCTGTCAAAATGAAAAAAAATAAATTTTTCACACAATTTTTTTTTTTTTTAACTAATTGTTTTTTTAATAAATTAATTTTATTATAATAAATATGTGCAACATGTTAACAAAATAAATATTTATTTGTTTGCTTGTCGCTAAAAACAATAATGCTTTAAACACATCCGAGACAGCAAGCTACCGACTTCAATATGTCAAAAATAGAATACATGTGTGTATATGGCAATGATTATTTTTACGACGACACGGCTACATGGCTACATGGCTGCAGGTTGTTGTCTGTGCTTATTTTGTCGTTGTAGTCAAATTAAACTAATTTCTATTTTTGTGCACTACAAAACAGAAAAAGTGTTGCTAAAAAAAAATATTTAAAGAATGAGTGCTTAAAATTTTTTTTTTTTTTTTTTTTGTTTAACAGAAAAGAATCGGCTTGAAACAAGAATATTAACTCGGCTCAGCACCAAATTGATATTTATATAATTTTATAGTATTCTTGAAAGAAGTTCTATTTAGGTAAAAAATGAATCTAAAAAAATATGGGAATCATTGGAAAATGCTTCAAAATGTGTTTAACATGGAGTTTAAAACATACAGATTTACCAATTAGGAGGTAATATTACATAGTACAACACATGATTTCGGGACTCAATTCTGATAATTGGTTATGAAAGTAGACCCAAAAAGAAGAACTTCTGCATCATTAGTTTAGTAATGGTACATCAAATAATAGTTTAAAAATTAATTTGAAGTTAGTAATATTGTATAGGGGAATTTGTCACGTTTTAGGCTCTTTTGTTCGATAACTTTGCTCATAACTCGAGAACCACTAGTCCGAATTAGCTGAAACAAATTAAGAATTACAATTCCTTTAATCTGTTCATACAACGTTTCGCTACATAAGCAACAGTTTAGCAGTTATAAATAAATGTATGAAGAAAAAAAATATTTTTTGCCCAAAAAATTAAAATTTTTTATTTTTCATTCATAAAAAATCCAAAACGGTAAAAAAGTGTCAAGTCGACACGAGTGGACAACTTGCTGTATTATTTTGAAAAAATCAATGCATCCATGACGTTAAAATTACATTTCTTGCATTTCCACCTTGAAACCTTTTTGGCACAATTACCTCAGGAATCGGACGAACAAGGAGAGAGGTTCCACCAGGTGACCATGCCAATGAAAAATAGATTCAAAGGCAAAAAATTGGATGCATTGCTTGCGGAGGTTTGTTGGTGGAGTTCTAAAATTATGCAGTTTGAAATTTGTGGACACACTGAACAAAACATGCCCTTGAATATTACGTCTATCTCGGATAATGATGCAGACTCAGTACATGAATATGAACAACCTACGAAGAAAATAAGGTCATCAGAACCACAAGCTTCAACTTCAACGTGGATGGATAGTGACAATAATTGAAAATGTTCTAAATTTTGTTTCCATGCATAGATAAGATATAAGAATCGCATATTTTCTGTGTAAGAATAGCTGTAATATGAATCGGAATGTTTTTTTTCATACAAAATAAAGAATCAATAAAAAGTCATCACTGTTTTTTCCAAAGAATTTTGTGGATATCTCGAGCAAATTTTTGAAATTCATACTTTTACTTAATTGTGAATAAAAGCGAAACGCGTTCATCGATTTTCATTATTTATGTGTCATTTTGTTCATAGGTTATGCGACTTTACGTGAAAGTAATAGGACTTGACAATTTTTTTACCGTTTTGGATTTTTTATGAATGAAAAATAAAAAATTTTAATTTTTTGGGCAAAAAATATTTTTTTTTTTCATACATTTATTTATAACTGCGAAACTGTTGCTTATGTAGTGAAACGTTGTATGAACAGATTAAAGGAATTGTAATTCTTAATTTGTTTCAGCTAATTCGGACTAGTGGTTCTCGAGTTATAAGCAAAGTTATCGAACAAAAGAGCCTAAAACGTGACAAATTCCCCTATACAATATTACTAACTTCAAATTAATTTTTAAACTATTATTTGATGTACCATGACTAAACTAATGATGCAGAAGTTCTTCTTTTTGGGTCTACTTTCATAACCAATTATTAGAATTGAGTCCCGAATCAATCACCTGAAAAATGTTGTACAGTGTTATATATTCATACTCCGTGGCTGAAATTTTTTTTAAAAAATTGGCTTTATCTTTAAATTATGTCGATATTTATTTATTTAACAAACTTTCTTTATTGCGGGTTTTCGGCCTTGCGGAACACTTAATTAATTATGTACATATTACAATAATTAAATATGTAACATGTACATAAATTATTACTACATACATACATGTTTTTACTCAAACTTATAAATTATTTGAGAAATTTTCCAAAATAAAATTTTTTTAATCTTTATAAATATAAAATTCTCATATAGAGTTACTAAAAATCTGGTTTATGTGTCGTTACGATAATATTGTTTATTGCTTACAAAAACATCATAATTATAATATTTATTATGTTTTATAATAAATTCAACTGTTTTTACGTTATAAAATGTATTATAAATAAGTATTTATATATTTATTATCTTAAATTAAGTTTGTATAAAAGTCTGCAATTATGCATGTTTTTCACAGTATAAAAGTAAAAAAAAAGTTATAGTGGCACCACTGAAATATAAACAGACAGTAAAAAAACATCTGTTTATATTTTTTCAACATAATTCAGTAGCTGACTACACGACTATAATTGCACCTAGCAGCATTTGTAATCTTGTGTTCGTGTATCCTGCTGTGGTGAATGTGTTTAATGCATAAATTTTTAACGTAGGGAAAAGTGTAGGGAAATTTTTTTTTAGTTGTAGGGAAAAAACGGATTTTTTTTTTGGACACACGTAGGGATTTTCTGAAAATTTTCCTGGCATCACTGAGTTTAATAATGCATAGCTTTATTATTATGTACGCATCGAATACTTTTTTGGTGCACTTTGGGACAAATAGCATACACGGTTACATTGTAGCATGCGTTTTAAAAATATAGTTGCATTGCAACCGACGTTTTGGAACTCAGCCATACTGTATTTTCAAAAAAAAAATAAAACGTCAACGAAACAAGTTAGAGTGCTTTATTCGGCTGTGCCGAATCTTTGATACCCTCCACCGACAGTTCGAATGTTTAAGGAGTAATATCTGTATGATGTTATTATTATCTTAAACTGTGACGATTTGTTATTAATTATGGTTTTTGACGACTAAACTGTTTTCCGGTAGTAGGGTTTATATGGGGCCCAGGGAAAATTATGTACCGATCTTCTCGAAATTTCACAGTATCATTTATAGTCCTATAAAACTGTGACGAGACAAAATTTGTTATGATTGCATTATTTTTTACGGTTTTAGGCGTACTAAACTGTTTTCCGGTAGTAGGGTTTATATGGGGCCTAAGGTAAATTATGGACCGATCGTCACGAAATTTCACAGTGTTATTTTTAGTCCTAAAAAACTGTGACGTACCAAATTTTGTTACGCTAGCGTTATTTTTTACGGTTTTAGGCGTACTAAACTGTTTTCCGGGAGTATTGTTTATATGGGGCTTAGGGTAAATTATGGACGGATCTTCACGAAATTTAACAGCGTGATTTCCAGTCAAATAAAACAAATTTGCAAAACCTTATCCTATTCCGTGCCTTGTTCCAGCATTTATGTTATTTTTTGTAACAAAATAATCAATTTTTTAGGTGGTTGTTCCACATTTTGATTCGTAGCTCTGGTCCTACTTAACCGATTTTGCTGGATTTCAATCCCAAACTGCTTAGGATAACTACAAGCAATTTGGCACCAAGTTTGTTTATTTCTTTTGAGTTGTTCGAAAGTGTGCGTGTTTTCAACAGACGGACAGACAGACGGGCATGGCTAAATCGACTTAGAATTACCAGAATATATATACTTTATGGGGTCTGAGATGAATAATAAAAAAGTTTCACACGGAATGACAAACTTAATATACCCTCTTCACAACTAATTGTGGTGGAGGGTATAAAAAGAAAGACAAAAAAGAAAAAACAGGAAAATGTACTTTGAACTTCACGAAGAATTCTTGACTAAAAGTATTTAGCGTTTGTGTTTTCAATATTTTTTCCGTACCGAACACAAAAGAAGAGTATAATGTTTATTTTCAAACACTGCTCTAAACTCTTCTACTGTTAATTTCTTTCTGTTTTTGTTTACACGTTTAATAACAGTTTGTCTTTATTTTTATATATTTTGCTTTGTTTAAGCCAAAAACATAAATTGAGTTTCTGTTATTTTTTTTTTTTTGACAATATTTAAGGTCTGCTTCATGCATGACAGTTTCATGTTTTAAGTGTCTGAGTTTTTGGTTGTTGTTCTTTTTTTTATCATTTTCTTTCTTTTTTTGTAGCTTTTTCTAGTTTATAGTTAATTTCTCTATGAGTTTATTCTTCGGTTTTTTTTTTTTTTTTTGTTTTTACTTTAATGGCCTAAAAGACGTTGTGTTTTAAACTTTAGGAACATGATAATATTTTTTTTTGATGACTATTTATTTTGTTTTGTGATTCGTTTCGAGTGTCTTTTCTTAGTGTTTAGCTGGTTATTCTTGGGTGCTGCTTTTCGTTATAAAGGCAACAGAACAACAAAAAAAAACACTTAAATAAACCGCTAGGTTGAGGTAACAAATACCGCTATGAATTATGTATACAAAAAAATCAAGAAATAAATGTTTATAAAAAACAACCAACAACAATACCCGGCAATCTGTTAACAGTAATTTAGCCAACAAATATATTATGAGTTTATTATATTTATTTGTATGCTTAATGGAAAAAGAACTGCACAAACAGCACAGCACAACTAAAATATAATTAGCCATAAAATAAATTATACTTTTTTTTAAATAAAAACCCTTTGTTTTCTTTTTTGTATGTATGTATGTAAGTAAGTACCAGCCATGTTGGAACGTGACAAGGTGCTGCCAGCATGACAATTTTTTTTAAGAACTTTAATTAATTTATCAAGCTATGGATGTGCAAAGAACTTTGATTTTAGGAAAATTTTGTTAAAGGCCAAGAACGAATGCACGATGTTAGTTGTGAGTCACACCTTAACGTCAAGTTTCTTGCCAACCTCATTTGACATTTCTGTGTTTCAGTGTTTGACAAATTCAAAGATGAAAAGCTACACAGTTGAGCAGCGCGCTAGATTATTGAAGCCTTTTAAGAAAATGGGCGTCCAAATCAAAAAGCATTTCATGTACTTCGGGATTTTTTTGGCCAGCATAATCGACTAAATGTGTCCGCAGTCGGGAGAATTGAGAGCTAATTTCAGGAAACCGGGTCTGTAGGAAATGTAAAAACAACTGAGTGACTGTTTGTAGCACTGAATGGGCTGGCGGCGTCATCGGGTCGTACTTCTTCTAAAATGTGGCCAGTTAAGCAGTTACCGTGAATGGTGTTCGCTATCGCGAGAAGATAACGGACTTCTGGTGCCCAGAAATTGAGGATATGGTCCTAGACACAGCCAACGAAACAATGGATCTTTTGCGCGAGAAATTCAATGTCCGTGTTATCTCACTTCGTGGCGATGTTCATTGGCCGTCATGATCATGTGATTTGACACTGTTGGACTTCTTTCTTTGGAGGTATTTAAAAGAAAAAGTGAAAGTCAATAAGCCAAGAAAAATTCAAGAGCTTAAGCATAAGTTAACTCGGCACATTCACGTCATTGAGCTTCAATTATGTCTCAGAGTCATTGAAAGCATGGACCGTCGGATAGAGGTATGCCACCAAAGCCGTAGCGAGCATTTGACCGTTATTCTATAATAATAAAAAAATATTAAGATAAATCCCTGAACACTTTTTGTTTTATTTACAATTGACATCGTGATTCGGTTGGACCACCTTTTATTTTGCGGTTGATTTTCGACCATTGCTCACTTGAACAGGGACCTAATTTTGGCAGTCCTGATCGAGTACTTTCTCGATTCGAAAGCCATTTTATTTCTAATTCTTTCAGTCGATATTGAACGAATCGAAATTATTTTTTAAGTATTGTGTAACTCGAATTAATGCTTTACAACACTGCAAAAAATAATTCCGATTCGTTCAGTATTGAATAAAATAATTATACCCACACCACAATAGTGGAGAGGGTATTATGCATTTGTGCTGATGTGTGTAACGCCTTAAAATATTGGTCCTAGACCCACCTTAAAGTATACCGATCGACTCAGAATCACTTTCAAACCGATTTTAATGAAGTTTAAAACATAGATAGATCCATATCTACATGGACACATAAGCTATACAGTATTTCAAAAATAGGACCACAAGGGGAGGGGTGGGGGGCAATTTCTGACTCTCACAACCTTTCAAACCGATTTTAATGAAGTTTATAAACATAGATAAATCCATATTTATATGGACATATAAGCATGATGTGTTTTTAATACTGTGGTGTAGGGTATCATATGGTATTGACCGACTATACTGTCTTACTTGTTAGATATTAAATTGCTGTCGTATCGAGTAAGTATTCGATCACGACTGCCAGAATCAGAAAGAAACTATTTTAATGTGGTACTCGTTTAGTAATTCATCTAAATGGTATTCCAACAAGTTACAGCGGGTTCTCCAACAGATAAACAGGTTAAAAAGTGTAAATCGGCACAATTTGACAAAAGCAAGCCATCAAATTGGTTGTTTAAAAAAAAAATAGCGCGGTAGTAAATTCTTTAAGCATTACGAAAAATATCCGTCCAAGATCGGTTAAATACTTATCATTTTTACCTTCAAGTTAAATATCTTCTAAAGAGCGTAAGTCCTAAGTGGCATTATTTGCAGCATCCACTAGTGCTGGGATACTATCGATATTTATCGATAGTTCAGATTTCACTATCGATATATCGATATAACTATCGACTGAATGCTTGTACTTGTGCAGGAAAACTTTAATTATTTTTTTATAACGGCAGAATTAGTCTGTACTTTCTGTTCTGTTACGAATCAGCTGATTTGTTTTTGTTATTACAAAACCTATGAAATTGATTAGTTTTTCTCTTCTGTTACGGTTCAGTTTTTTAAAATCAAAAACTTGTTAAGTAATTGTAAGTGACAGCAAAATAAATAATAAAAAATACATATTTATATTGAAATAAACTGTTTTTTGATTGTAAGAATTCATAAAATTTAATTTATTCAAATTTATGTGCATTAAAGTTATTGAAATAAACATTGGACGGTGCAAAACTAATAAATTTGTCGTAAATGAATGATAAGTTACTACCGAAAAAGTTAAGGCTCAGTTAGCCGGGAGTAACAGTAACGTTGAAACTCAGCTGATTCATTTTGTTGTATGTAAAGCAATTAGAACGATTACAGTTAGCAGTAAGATGTTACGGCTCAATCTGTAAGAAATAGATTGGTCTTACTTTTTTACGGTAAGGTTACTGTTACTGTTACTCCCGGCTAACTGAGCCTTAACTATTACAATTTCGTAACAGAACAGCACGGAACAGAACAGAAACAGAAAGTAAAGACTAACTGAGCCGGCTACAGTCCGTTGTTTTTATCACTTTATTGAATGTATGAGACGTTTGTATATACGCACGTTATTTTAGATGGCAGTTTTTTAAAAATTAATAAGTACCTTTCTGAAAGAAGGGAAGTAACAGGGACTATAAGATATTCCAGTGCAACTTTAAAAAAATTTCTAAATTCTAAACCCAAAAAGGTAATCAATCTTGCGGACTTAACCTCTAATGGTCGTTCATTGTTTTGTCCCATGCTCGCAATTGCATTTGGATTTGGGCACTTCCAAGATTGTAAACGGGACATTCGCAAACGTTTATATTGATAAAACTGTAAAAAACAACCGGATTTTCATTTTTTAAATTAATGATTCTTTTAACTCTCAATTAGCTCTTTAATTTCCGCAAATGAAATTTTTCGCTTACTGTCGTGGTTTCCGAGATAATTGCAAAAAAACAGTGATTGTAAACGGGACAAAAAACGGAAATGGGTTTTAAGGGGTAACCGTTTAAACAGTGATTTCTGCGAAACCTGACACAATATTTTATTGGGATTAATTTTAAAATGTTGCGTACTAATGTGCCCTAAAAATGGTTTCGATTTCAAAATAAAATATGAATTACATTTTTTTAAATAAATTGTTAAAGAAATTGTAAACGGGACATTGTAAACGGGACAATTTTTCCACCATGATTTAATATTTTTTTTTATGTTGCTATTTATAATCCTTTATATAAGAAACTTAATAAAAAATGATTTTCAGATCATAAATATGACTTAGATTAGAGTATTGTTGTTCCAAATGCATATTTTCTAATATACACAAGTATGTGCTAAAAGTTGTAGTACATACTTCGTTTACCATTTATCTTGTTTTTTCGAATCAATTAATTTATACGCATATATTAAAAAAATATAAGCAATTCTCTAAATAAATCTTGAAAAGAAAAAATTTTTTTTTCCATTTTTTGTGGTTGACGTTTTTTTGGAAATAGCCATTTGCATTTTTTTTTTTTTACAACATTACAAATATATTTGACATTTCAGTCCCTATATAAACATGTACAAATTTCGACTTAAAGGCCTTAAATTAGCAGTAAAAAGCACTGCTAAGCAATCCAAACCACTTGCCATTCTTGTTGTTTGTATTCATTGCTGTAATTCAGCGCGAATTAATAAAAGCAAGTAAAAATTTACGGCAAAAAAATATGTGTGTATAGCTGCTGATGTAATAATAATATCGATATTGATATTTTGTCTATCGATATTTTCGATATTTTAAGACTATCGATAATATCGATAGTCTATAGATAGTATCCCAGCACTAGCATCCACAGTCGTCTGCGTTTAGCTTATCTGTTGGTTCTTAACTTAAAACTTTAACTCCATTACATTTCCGAAATGTCAAACTTTGTCAAAAACGGAAAAATCTTTAAGAAACGTCAGATTTATATCGTTTTTTTTTTTTTTTTGTAACCTTTAAAGATCAAACTTTAACCAATAAAGTCTACCACAGCCATCTCCGATTTGCATTTTACCAACAATTGCATTTTTTGTAAACAACTGCAAATTTTATAGACAATAAAATAATTCTAGTATAAAAGTGACAGGTTGTGAAAATTTCAAAACATGTTAACGGAGAAAAATTAAAATTTAACTCACTCCCACTAAAAAAAAAAAGAAATTCATTTCTTTCTAGAAAAAAATCCTTTGTTTTTTCTTAATGCGTGACTGGAAACGCATTCAATTATTTATGTTTTTTTTTCTTTTTTTGCAAGATTTTTTTCTGTAATTTTCATTACAAAAAAATAAAAAAATTTTGTGACACTACAACAAATAAACCTGAAAATTTAATTTTTTTTTTTCATTAACATTGAAATGACATATTTTAAAGCTGAATGTTAATGTTTTAATATAAAACATAAAAATATTTTTTTATTAGTTGACTTATTTGTTTGTTTTACATTTTAAAATACTGAAATGGAATGCAGATACAACAACCTCTAGATACTTCCAGTAGTCTTTTGTCTGGTAATTAAACACTTTCGCTCGTTAAGATTAAGAGTTTTAGATAAAAAAAAAAAATTAAGTTTTAAATATATTTTTATTTTCTGTTTCAATATATGAAATGTTTGTCTGTCCACAAGTCTACCGTCTGTCACTGTCATGGTTTTTTTTTTTCATTCGTACAAAATTTTCTTAAAGTGAAAACCTGTTAAAATTAAAGATTTTTTATTTTTTTTTTGGTCTCTTAAAACCAGTGTTGCCAAAACTTGGTGACCAAAAATGGCTAAATTTACGGCAAAAAATGGCTAAAAAATGGTTAAAAATGGGCTAAAAAATGGCTAAAAGCTTTTTTAAATAAAAACACATTAAAATTCAATAACAAAACAAAAATAATTAATTTAAAGTTGTTTACGATGTGAGTTAAGATCAATTTGTTAAATAAGAATAAACGAAAATTAATATTCACCCCTATCGCGAATGTTATGGGAATATGATACATGGGATCAAACCTAAATTCCCATCCCCAACAAATCGGTATCGCAAATATTTTGGGAGTAAAAATTTCTATTGTGAATTATTATTCAGTGCTTTGTAAACAAAAGTCTTTATTGTGAGTAACTTGTCAGTGCCTGTATTGTGAAAGAAAAATATACAAAATAAAAAACTAATAAAAATATAATAAAATAAATAATGAATAGTGTTTATCTTCATTTTGTTTTTATACACTCCTTCAATAAAAGGAAAAAGTACTTTAATTTAGTCCTACTTTAGAATACAAATTAAAATTTACATGTTCCCTTCTCGTTCACATCAACACTTGTTGGGAATTTATTTAGTAAAAAAATTCGCGGGAGTAAAACATTGGCGATGCCAAATTTTTTAAGTTTGGGAATTTATTCCCAAAAAATTTACTATGGGAATCATTCACAAAACGAAATAAAACAAGTTAGAGTGCTATATTCGGCTGTGCCGAATCTTTGATACCCTCCACCGACAGTTCGAATGTTTAAGGAGTAATATCTGTATGATGTTATTATTATCTTAAACTGTGGCGATTTGTTATTAATTATGGATTTAGGCGACTAAACTGTTTTCCGGTAGTAGGGTTTATGTGGGGCCTAGGGTAAATTATGGACCGATCTTCACGAAATTTCACAGTCTTTTTCCCAGTTCTATAAAACTTTGATGTACCAAATTTTGTTATGATAGCATTATTTTTTACGGATTTAGGCGTACTAAACTGTTTTCCGGGAGTAGGGTTTATATGGGGCCCAGGGTAAGTTATGGACCGATCTTCACGAAATAACACAATTTTATTTCTTGTCCAATAAAACTTTGATGTACCAAATTTTGTTATGATAGCATTATTTTTTACGTTTTTAGGCGTACTAAGTTGTTTTCCGGGAGTAAAGTTTATATGGGGCCTATGGTAAATTATGAACCGACCTTCATGAAATTTCAAAGATTTATTTTTAGTTCTATAAAACTTTGATGTACCAAATTTTGTTATGATAGCATTATTTTTTACGTTTTTAGGCGTACTAAGTTTTTTTCCGGAAGTAGGTTTTATATGGGGCCTATGGTAAATTATGGACCGATCTTCACGAAACTTTACAGTTTAATTTCTAGTCCTATGTAACTATGACTTGCCAAAATTTGTAATGATAGCATTGTTAGTTAGGGTTTTAGGCTTAATATACTGTTTTCCGGGAGTAGGGCTTATATGGGGCCTAGGGTAAATTATTGACGGATCTTCACGAAATTTCACAGCGTGATTTCCAGTTGAATAAAACGAATTGTTGCGAAATCTTATATCATTCTGTGCATTTTTCCACCATTTATGTTAGTTTTTGTAACAAAATTATCAATTTTTTTTAGGTGGTGGTTCCACATTTTGATTCATAGCTCAGATCCTATTGAACCGATTTTGCTGAATTTCAATCCCAAACTGCTTAGGATAACTACAAGCAATTTGACACCAAGTTTGTTGATTTCTTTTGAGTTTTTCGAAAGTGAGCGTGTTTTCAACAGACGGACAGACAGACGGACATGGCTAAATCGACTTAAAATTACTCAAGGACCCAGAATATATACACTTTATAGGGTCTGAGATGAATAGTAAAAAAGTTTCACACGGAATGACAAACTGAATATACCCTCTTCACAACTAATTGTGGTGGAGGGTATAAAAATATGGGAATATTTTCATGGGAGTAGTTGTTTGCGATAGGGGTGATTAAAAAATTAAATCATCGAAAAATTCGATGTCGTTATTGTTCATTTCATAGGAATCACTCACTCATTAGTTTTAAATAATCATAAGTTTTAAATAATTTGAAGGTAAATCATAATCACGACAACATTTACCCAACCTTTTAAGTCCAGATCTACAATAAAAACCAAGTAAGAAAGAATAGTCGGTTAAACCCGACTTTATGATACCCTACACCACATTAGAATCTTTGTACCAAGTTTTATCAAATAATCTCTAAATTGCGACCTGTTCTTTGCGCACAAGGTTTACATGGACAGCCAGCCAGCCGGACAAACATCGTTTATTCAACTCAGAAAGTGATTCGGAGTCAATAGGTATACGTAAAGGTGGGCTAAGGACCAATAATTGAAGGTGTTACAGACATCAGCACAAACACATAGTACCCTCTCCACTATTGTGGTGGTGGTATAAATATTGTGTTGTTATGGTTAAAAATATTTACCTAATTGATAAAATCGAATTAACGGTTGCTTAATGTAACCAATTTCTCAAATTACTTTTAACGATGTTTACTTGGCTAAACAACCTCTCTACTTCAGCATTAGGCCATGGAAGTGAGAGCAACTTTATAGTCAATTCTGAAATATCTAAAACAATTTTGTTACCGCATGCATCCCTTTATTGAAATACTTGCAACCAGAAAGAAACAGCGATGCTTGTTCCCATATTTTGAAAGATGTTTCAGCGTCATAGTTAATAGCGATTTTCAACATTTGTAAAAGTTGTGATTTGAATTAAAGGCGTTTTAATTGTTAAAAATCTTTATTTTACTTTTATAAATTTTTATAATAAAATAAAAATTATAATTTTTAAAAGAAAAACGGCAAAAAAATTGTATGGCTAAACAAGTTGAAAAATGGCTAATGGCTAAACTAATTTTTTAATGGCTTAACAGGGTGAAAAATGGCTAAATCTAGCCACTAAATGGCTAAATTGGCAACACTGCTTAAAACAATTGTTTAGTTATTTATTGCTGTAATGTTATTAAGGGCAAATTTTTTAAAAATTTAGCTTGGAAAATAAGTTTAAGCATATCTTACATATTTGTATTTGCTTTTTGCATGTTTTTATGCGCTTTTTTGCTGGCATATTTAAAAACTTTTTTGGGCATCTAAAAACTTGCACCGTTTATAACTTATTTTAAAATTATGTGTTTAATGTGGATATAACCTATAAATATTATTAATATATTTGTTTAATCATGAAGAAATTTTGTTAAATCAAGTGGAAACAGTTATGAAGTTAAGAGCGGATATATCCAGTGGCAGATTTAGGCCTGCTTCCTCCCTAGGCACTCTTAAATATGCCGCCCTTTTTGATAATATAGGAATGATTATGAAAATACATTATAATAGTCTGGTAGTGTATAAAGTCATTTCTGAAAAATTGAAGGAGTAGAACTATTCCAAAAAAGCTTTATAAAATACATAACTGAAATTTTGCTCATAGAATAAATTCGAAAAATTAAAAATGTTGAATATAATATAAACTTTATATTATAAAGTAACCTTCGGAAGGAAATAATTCCCAGTTTCTATTTATTAATAATTATTAATAATTGTGGTTATTTTGTTGAACTATTTATGGTTTTTAATCCAAATTTGTAATATTTCTAATTAGGCTTAAGTTCATCAAATTTAATTTTCATTTAATTATTTTTATGAAGAAAGGAATTTTACAACATGAAGATTAATTAAAATTGTTATTGATAACGCAGGCCAACACTCAATTTGCTTCTTTGAATTTATCAACTGATTCTAGTTAATTTGGGTGCGCTGAATTCAAAACTGTAATCAGTTTGTCTCTATCAGCTCTAGTTTTCATGATATAACTTTATATACCCTCCACTTATGACCTCCAATTACACCAATTACCCAAATTTTTTTTTCAAAATTTTTTTTCTTTGTCAAAATTTTTTATTTACTGTTATAGTTATTGCCATAAAAAAAAACTCCCAAATTTTTTTCAAAGAAGCAAAAATATTTTTTAATTTTGTCGGGCTGTGTAATCTTTCATTCTTGACCTTGGTCGGGGCTCGAACCCTGGCCGGCAGGATACCATAACATGTTTCGATCTAACCACTCGATCTCTTCAGATGGATTTGCCGTCTTACACTCGCAGCCATCGACGACTGCTGACGTCAATAGTCAAACATCAATCCTTAAACCAAATTGTATTTTAACCTGTTGGTAGATCGAAATTTGCTTTTCTGAATGATTATTTATTTTAATTGATTTTACATTGTCAATAATTCTTCTTGAAGTCCAAAGTACATTTTTTTGTTTTGTCATTTTTGCCTTTCTTTTTTCTGTTGACCTTTTTCAGCACAACTTGAAGGACAAATGTACATATAGAGCTCGCGCCTTAGCTTTAACAATAATAATTAGTATTGTGGTAATTTTGTTGAACTATTTATGGTTTTTAACCCAAATTTTTCAATATTTTTTATCAGGCTTAATTTCATTAAATTTTAAATTTTTATTAACCTTTAGTCGAAACATTATCGCTATATAAAGACCTTAATTTTTTTGTTAAGCGATTTTTGTATCTATTACCAAAATAAAAAGTTAAGATACATAGGTTTTTTAAGAATCTTTTTTTATTTCCTTTTTTTAATCTGTGATCAGAATTGTTAACTATCTGAATTGACTTACTAAATAAGAAGTAAGTTCAACAATTGAATTACCTAATATGTATAATTTAATATAAATTTCGTATTCGCTTAAAGTTGAACTTGGCCAAATCAATTTTCAAATTTGAATTCCCCTTACATTCTTTCACCTTTGAATTTTGGCGCCTTTTAAATTATTCCGCTTTTAAATCCACCACTGGGCCCATAGACGACTACAGCATTCCCGCGCATTTAAGTGATTGCGCCAGCCGATTGACCGTGTCTGTGGTTTTGTTGGAATTTTACGCTTTGCCGTAGCGATGTCAAACCGAGCTTGATATTTTGCTGATGGTACTAGTTTATAGTATTGTGTATAGTTCAATTAGCTCAGTTGAGAAAAGTTGGTAAAAAAGTAAACACAGAAAAAAAATTCCCCAAAATGTTTCACCGGTTAAAGCATTAATCAAAAATAAAATCAGTTTTAATTAAAAATTTTATCAAGTGAATTAAACTTTTTATTCAAGTGAATTAAATGTTAAATCAAGTTAATTTAACGTTTAATTGATACTATTAATTTGTTTACTGGTGCAAATTTAATTAATATCACAAATTTTGTAATTGAAATCCATTTTTTTCTGTGTGCGTGCAATGCATTAAAAACATTATTTGATAAAACTTAATTCGTTTGAATGCCTTATTATTTAAACATTGCACTTAACACTTTAAATAACAAACTGAGTCACAATTCATTACAATTCTTTAATAAAAAAAAACACAAATTTACTTAATTTTTAATTTTTTTTTTTTTTGTTCAAAATAATGCGCACTAGTGGCAGTAACTCATCCGTAGAAAATGTTTAAAGAAATCAATAATGTACCAGTATTTATTGGGTTGTGCTTCGAACACGTTTCAACATCACTTATTTGTGCCAGCATGCTGGAGTAGTGTATGCTCTGCTTTAAAGATATCACTGTCAGTAAAGATTTTTCTCTTAATACAACAAACGATTTCTTTAACCAACACTTTTTAAATGTTTATAACACATTAAAGATATTTGTTCTAGGATATACACCATCCATTCAATAAATTCTGGAAGCCTAAAATCGCGATGAATCGATTTAGCCATTTCTTTCTGACCGTTTGTTGGTAAAAAGGGGCTTGTGCGAAAATATATCACCATGATTCATTAATATACACTCAAAGAAAAATCAATTCATCCATACTCAAATCAATCCGAAGCGGTATTAATAGTACGGTGAGTACGGATTTTCATGAATCAAGTACAGAAAGATTAATTCAAGTACGGATTTCTCAACTCAAAAGGCAGTTGGCTGTTAAAATTTTCTTTATATTAACGAATAATTTGTTAAGCCAACGAAAAAATTTTAATAAACGTAATTCGTTTGCTTAACGTACATTTTTATTGGATTTTTGGTTCAGTGGAAACTTACAAGTTCATCAAATTCTTGAAACAAGCAAGCCTATTTCTAAAGCACTTTATAATTCATAAGTTTTCCTTTATGCACTTCATGCCGGTGTTTTATTGTTTGAACCGAAATCAATTTTCTATTGTCTTCAATATTGTTTAAATCTGCCTTAACTATTAACTGATAAATATGTACCTACATACATACATATATATATATATAAAAATAGATACGTATGCATATGATGCTTTATATATTATTATAATGGTAAACCATAAAACAGTTAAAAACAACCGTTAACAAAATGGTTAAAACCAAAACCATGCATAGATGTTTTTAAAGCTTGAGAAATTGAAGAAAAAAAATTATATTTCTAGCTTTTGGAAAAAGTAAAACCTCATTATAGATATTCAAGTATCTGTTTTTTATATTCAAGTGAAAGTGCTAAAACAAAATCAAATGCCAAACAAAATGAAAGTTTTATTTAGTTCTAACGTGGGTAAATTGTATGGAAATATTTTAGAGTTTTTAAATACAGTTGATTAGAAATGACATAAAACTAATAAAGTTTTTTGGGATTAAAAAAAATCATTAAGAAATTTTTATTAAATCTATCTCTGCAAAACAAAGTATATTGAGGAAATATTTTGGTTTTACAATAAAAACTATCGAATGTATTTTAAGTGTGTTGAGATTGGATTTATGATAGAAAGGGGAATGTTCTGCTGAAGGCGATGATCGCCGATAAGAAAAAACAGCAACAAAAAAAATAATTAAAAATCAAATAAAGTATTTCCTTTTGTCCTAAAAATAAGAATATGAATTAAGTAAAATGCATGTTAATATCAAAAAGCAATTGAGTAGTGTACGATATTTGTTGTTATACTCATAGAAAACTGTTATTACAAAAAGCATCAATGAGGAAGAAAGTGACATTTATGCAATGTCGAACGTCATCATAAAATTTTGTCATATTTTATGCGTCATCTATGCTATGACTACACTGACATCAATTCGATGCCACATATTAAAATTATTTTCAATTTTAAATAGTAAAATAAGAAGCAAAAATTCCGATATTCTATTTGTTTTAATTATTTAGTTAAATACATCAAATTATCAAAGTAGAATTCCTGCAAATAAAATTGGACTGCCTGATCCATTTTGATAAAATGGACTGGTTCGATGTAATGCAAGCATGGACCATGTCATTGTTAAAAAGTGTTTGTAGTGAGACGACATGTCTTCGTTTTTTAACGACATGCTTTCGTTTTTAAACGACTTCAAAACTAATCCTCTTGAGTATACCATGCAGTAGTTTTAAAACTACTCCTTAGTAGTCCAAAGGTGGGTTATATGGTCCTGCCCTAGGACATCGTAATGTTAAATATACCATGTTTTTTCCACACGTTTGGGTTACTTTTGGACTAGTCCTGGGCCCTTGTGAGCTACTCTTTACACACGTGTTTGGACTGGTCCTATTTTTTGCAGGGATGATTACGAAAACCATGTCGGGCATGCTGCTGGTGTCTTATAACTGAGAGTTCCCCTGCAAACAAAGAGCGGAATACAACAAAAGTGAAAGAAAAATGTGTAACGGGTAATTAAATTACAATATTCTCCTACTTTGATACGTCAATCCCAATGACGCAAATTAATGACAAACTGCCTAATGAGTCCTTTTTCCGATGTTACTGAGTCATCGCACTGATGACTGACTCCGATTCGTCATTTCTGTGATGCCGCTGTGTCATGTCATTAATGATATAATTTAAATTTTTAACCCTGATCACTATGATGAAAAGTTTCATGGGGTCAAAAACGAAGACACTTGTCATAGTACCGATGTCAAAATACATCAGCTCTATAACGCCTTTTCTATCAGTGTTGCCCTTCTTTGGCCAACACAAATAAGCTCAATGGTTTGGCCACGCGAGAACATGTCACGTATAATTGTCCGTGTGGAAATCATGGTTTGCAAAACTCTTCGCTGCAAACCGACATCGTTTGACCATGTGACTTATTACTTGTCATTTCGAATGGCAATCTCGTGGAAAATTGAACACGCTTAAATTCAATTGGCACTTCCTTGAAAATCATTGGAAATCGTGGCAACAAAATATTTTCAAAAATTTACCACTAAAAATTGTGGCTTCGATAACATTTTTTATCAATTTTTTAATGACCAATCGCGTATCATTTCACAGCCATGGTGAGTTCAGATTCCAAAGTAAAATAAACGGACATCCAACTTAAAGTCGTAAAAGTTGTGATGACATGCCTGGCAAATCCAGTGAGTTCAAGAACTCTGTTGTGTTCTTTTTAACTTTTTTGGTATCACAAACTTGATCGACCGATTTGTATGATACGAAATTGCCTGACAACGACTGCTGTCTCTTCAAGTTTAAGTCGTTGATGTCCACATTTTTTGCTGGCAAAATAACTCTTTATGCGGTCAATGAGAGCATGTTGGGAATCACCCATTTTGCAGAAATTAGTGGGTAATTGTATGCATTCAGTATTTTTATAGACTGCAACTTTTCCATTGCCAATATCTAACCAAATACGGAAAGGCGAATAAAGATCTTTTGCCAATGAAATGAAAAACAAGTTATAGATAGGGACACCCTTACGACCTACTGGTATAAAATGTACTTTACTATCTCTTCTCATTATAACCAAATTTGCTCCTACTCACCACAGGCGTTAGTTAAGGGTTAAAAAGTACATGTTTAAATTAACTCTAAACACTTGTAAATACTTGCCGCTATTATTTTAACCATTTTTAGCTGGCGAACATGAATGTGTATAGACCAATATATGGCTGGCTGATAGTTTGGCTAGTTTCGTATAGATAAATAAAACTATTGAATGTTACTAAATGATAAGTGATAAAATAATAATTATTACTTAAACGGTTAATTGTGTTAATTTTCAAAGTCCACCAGCAAACAGATGACGTCCAGATTAACATGCAACCAACCAACCAACACCTCAAACCATCCAACCAACAACCAACCACACACTCTAAAGCAAAATGTTTTTTGCTTTTAGTAGAACACCAAACTGTCAATTGGCTGACCGCATTTCAGGTGAGCAGAAATGCCAGGCAAAGAAAATCTTTTGCATTAAACATTACGGCAAATGTCTGCTGCAGTTTGTAAAAAAAAACCCCGGTAATGACCATGGTGATGACTAATTGCAAAAAATGTATGCAATAGCGTTGTCTTCTTTAAGGTTGTATTTTTCCTTTAATGCCTTTAATTTTGTGTTTTTGTTTTTAGATTTATTTATTTATTTTCTACGGAAAATGATTGACAGATTGGTGTTTTCAGCGATTAATGCAGTACATGTGGACAAAAAAAGAATGACTTAAAAACCTCTTTTTTTCAAAAAAACCCAAATGAAGTTTAAGTTAAACGATATTAAAAAAATACATACAGTGAGTCTCATAAATATTTTGCATATTTTTTACTCCATAAAGATTAAAAACATTCCTCAAAATTAAGTATGTACAAGTTGTTTAATATTTGAGAAAATAGTCCATTTATTACGTAGGTGATATGTGTTGGAACGTAAATATGATAACAGAATTAAAAAAACTTGCAATTTCACGGCTTTTCTCTGACATTAAAACTATTTTGACCCTAAATTAATACTCACAAAAGTATTTTACTTTTAAAAAAAAATCATCTTGTCCTTGCAAATATTGTTATAAACTTTTACATTTTATACGGGCTTGCTTCGTTTATACGTTTCAATCATATTTTCGTGCGAATAAGATAATATTTTTAAGGTATTTTGCTATTATTTATCTAATTAAAATGCCGAAAGAAAAGAAACTATGTTTTGCCTAGAGGAAAATCATCTTGCACCTTCATGACCAAGTTAAAACAGTTTTTTATATCGCAAATCACAGAGTATACAGAGGCGTCACAAGACAGAAAATATTGTGTTTTTTTCTGTCTTTTTCTTCGAAAGCTGCCCTTTTTGCGTTTTTTGTTTTGATTATAAAATTTGTGTAGATAGTAGCGGCCTGTTTTTACGCATTGTCACTTCACTAACAAAAAACGTTTTCTTTCTCTTTCTTCGAAAGCTGCCCTCGCAAATGATTTAGGCATTTTTCATACCCCACTTTTTTCATCTCTGTATACTTTGTGTCGCAAATGTTGAAGAGGTGTCGTCAAACAATAGGAAATATACATAGTTAAGCGTGCCAAAGAACGCGGAAATATTGAAAATTTGGCACGACATGGCCGTCCAAAATTGTTATCGGCCAGAAATGAAATGAAAATACTTAAAGAAATTCGTGAAAACACGCATTTATCTGCTCCAAAACTGAATGATAAGCTGAGAGGCACTCTATGCAACAATGTTAGCAACAAAACACTTCGTAGAGTACTACGATGAGTAGCAAGAAAAAAACCCGCTTATTTCTGAAACAAATAGAAATAAGCGATTATCCTTCGCGTATCAACATATAACAAAAGGTTTTGACTTTTGGAAATCCGTAATATTTAGCGATGAATGCAAATATAATATTTTTGGGTCTGATGGACGACGCATGTTTTGGAGAAAGCCGAATGAGTCCCTTTATATAAAAAATATCAAGCCGACAGCAAAACATGGATGAGGTTCTGATGGTTTGGGGCTGTATGTCAGCTTTTGGAGTTGGAAATCTAATCTTTATAGATGGAATTATTGACAGACATGTGTATCTGTCAATTCTTAAAGAAAACCTTAACGCGAGTACTGATAAAATGGGACTTCCAGCAAGATGTTTTTTATTTTCAACAGGACAACGATCCCAAACCAACAAGCTTAGATGTTAAACTGTGGATTCTTTATAACACCAAACATTTGCCAACGCCTCTCCAAAGCCAGGGCTTAAACCCAATAGAAAATTTTTGTGTGTATTTGGATGAAAAGGCCAAATGCCACATATCTTCGAAAACTACATTAAAGCAAGTTTCGCTACAAGAATGTGGGAAAATACCTTAAGAAAAGTAACAAAATTTGGTGGAATCTATACCTCGACGATTAGCTGTAGTTTCTAAAATCGTTGTAATACGGTAAACATACGTGGTATTTTGAAAAAAGCAAAATACTTTTGTGACCTTAAAAATGCACTGTACTCTTCTAAAATCTCGTAAAAAGAGTATAAATAATTGAGATGTTCTAAATTTTTTTTTTTATATAATTTTATTCTTTGTCGCCTAACACGTTAACATAAGGAAATTCCTGTTTAATATAATAAATAGATGTCAATCAAATTTCTTCTAAAAAGTTAAAAACAACCGCCCTAAAAAGATGATATTTCTGTTAAATGACTAGAAATTATTATTATGTCACATCGGCTTCGGGTACAATATTATGACATTTATAATGTAACGACGTAATATCTTTTGATAGTTTTCGACATGAGTTCCAGACACAGTTTTTTCTCACTTTTCGAGAAACGATGGAATATTTTGTTTCACATCTTTTCGATGCGAGAAGTTCTCACTAAAGTTACAGAACATGGGTACTGGTTCATCAGCCAATCTAATTTTGTTTTACATGTTGTTTGTATTGAAAAGTGTTAGCATGTGAGAGGATGGAATAAATTTGTCAGAGCAAACTGAATTATTTTTAAAGAGTGTATAAATTATAGAAACAATCGTTACATGTTGGCACAGAAAGCATATGGACCAAAAAAAACTTTAATTTGTACCAACGTCTTGACCACACCGGTCTTGCCATTGCACAAATTACCTATACAAATAATATATTATCCCCATAAGCCCCCAGCGAAAAATGTGGTTTTTCTCCAAAAATCCCCTGGGGTTTTTCACGAAATTTGTTTTCCTATTTACAAAAAAAAATCAAATAAGTGTTAATGTTATATTTAATGTCTTTTTGAAAAATGTTCACCTTTTCTTTTGGTTTCTATAGCACTATTTAATTTTCCATTTTTTTACTAAATATTCAAATGCATATAGCATTGGCCATTATGTGAAGTGTTATGATCAACCTAAGCTAAACGATCATTAACGCACTTGTATGTCATACTTTCTTGTAATTTAATATTACAAGCAGTTTTAATGTTAATGTTTATAACTTAAACTTGTTAAATTGCTTTATATATAATTTTTTTTGCTGTTTTGTAATTTGTTTAAAACTTATTAAAATTTAAAACGATGTCTGCGATATGTTGTTTGTAAAGTTATTTCCAGTTTTAATTAAAATTTAGAGACAATTAAAAGTACCAACTTAAAAAAAATTTAGTATGTAAGATTTAAGCAAGATTTTTTTTTTTGATACTTGCGATCAAGAAAGCTGAAGACTGGTTCAGACTATCTGCTGTGTCGACGACTGCCGTCCTGAGAACAAAATCAGCCCTTGACTGTTGCAAATTTCTAAACGAGATAGCTGAACCGTTTGACATCAGGATCATATTGGTCCCTGAGTACGTGGATATACTTGGGAATATTCGGGCAGATGAGCTTGAAAGAGTTCGCACTACCTTTCGGGTTTCACAGGATCTGGAAGGCATTGAAGTGCCTCTGCTCTCCTGCAAACTTGTACTTCGGCGATCGAATATCGATATTGCTAATGAAAGATGGGCCGCGAACACTGTCTTCAGGACTGCCAAGCAATTGTGACCCGCATGGATGACGGGCGAGACATGGTTCGTTGACCAAGAAGTACGTTTCACTCTTGCTATATGTTGTCACAGAACGCTGTTTTATAGGTAACAGATACTTTGATTACTGCCGTATCTGACGAAATGACGAAACGATGAAAACGAGGAGGAGGATGTAGAACACCTTCTCGGTTAATGTCCTGCACTGGCAAGAGGGAGACTAGCCGGAATGAGATCCGCCACCCTTGAAGGATTGTATGATATCTCTGGCCTTGAACTGGTGCTCATTTTTTACTTCGTAAGAAGTTCGGGTTGGTCTACGGTGGGAATTGTGTTTATTGGAGCTCCGTGGTATCCCAATGGATCATTAGAGGTAAGTGTGTCAGATGAGTACTGACGGCTTTTTCTACCTAGCCTATGACGTCTAAATGACAAAACAGTATGAGAGTTTGCTTTCAAACAAATCATCCATTATATTGTTAATGGATCTGATCCATGCATAATCTTGTTAATTTATTTTATGAATGGATGTGTGAGAACTGAATATTGGGAAGTACTACATAACACTAATATAGAACACAAACGAATTCGCACGGACGGTCATTCCGATTTACAGTTTTTTGATTGTCAGCATTCAGCATTAACCATATGCAATCGTGTGTTATGCCACTTTTTTACCCTGTTTGTCTGGTGAAGAGCCACATGTGTATAACTCGCTTTGACTTGATGGAATACTTAGCGAAATCGGTACTTGTTATACCATAAAGGAGAAAATTCTTGCGTCCGCCAAAAGGCCGGCTATACAGAGAAGCTTTAGTTAGCGAAGCCGGTGTTTGTTATACCATAGAGGAGAAAATCATTGCGTCCGGCCGAAGGCCGGCTATGCAGAGAAGCACTTGTTAGCGTAGCTTTTTTGGGTTTTTTCCATATATGAACGACGTCCCCAAATTTAGAGGCTTAGTTCATTTTGGGTTTGGGGAGTTAATTCATTGGGGACTTAGTTCATACCGCCATTTTTGACATAAAACAGGGCGACATGAAACAACAAAGCATTTTCTACATGAAATAGGGTGAAATACAATCATTATCAAAAATATGGCTTTATGTCTCATTTTACGGAAAAAATTTATGGCGTTAAGTCCCATTATATTGAGACTTAATGGCATATGCCCTTATGTCTCAATGAAATGAGACTTGACGCAATATGGCTTTATGTCCTATGGCTTTGTGGCACCCCACCCAAAAAATTTAAAACAGTCTTACAAGATGTTTGCTGATCTAAAGTTTATAGAAAAATTTTTTTTTTCACAACTCCTTGATTTCTATAAAATAACAAAATTTTTTCTAATTTAAAAATTTTTTTGTCTAAACAAATTTCCTTGGGCCTCAAAATGTTTTAAATATTCCCATAATGACTTGACTGAGTAGAGGTAAAGGCAATTGCCCCACCTTAGAAATCCAACAAGAAAAAACCAAAATCTTCAACAACTTCAATTTACAAAAAATAAACAAATATTTTCATATTTCTTAGTGGTCAGGTAATAAAATTAAAAAAAAAACAAGTTCCAATGTTTATTTCTTGTGTATTTCTGTAAAACATTTTTATGATTTTTTTTATATTTTTCTGTGAAAGTGGTATTACAACTATTAACAAACAACAGAAAAATAAAAAATTAAAATTTTATTTTTTAATCTTCTTTAACAAGCAAAAATTCTACAAAGCAAATGAACAAAAAAAGTCAATATGAATAAATGAAAGAATGAACAAATTAATGAATGAACGAATGACTTAAAATTAAAAAATTTTACCGCAGAAGTTCGGACGGACAGACCCACAAAAAATATTAACAGCATACCAGCAGCTTGTCAGCCAACCAGCAACAGCATCATCCTCCTATACAATTTACACTACTAACATAAGTAACAGTGTTCGCCACATAAATCAACTAGAGAATGAAAATAAACTGGATTATTTGTTAAACAAAAAGAGTCAAATCAAACAAATACTTCTTTAAGTGGCGTTACCTTTTTTACCGAATTACATTTTAAAGTTCTGCTTTGAAATTGCATTATAAAATTCTAGTTTCGCAATTCCTTTCCTACCTTTTATATCTATGTATATGTGACGCGCAAAATAGAAAGGGACCTAAGGGTTTTGTTCACGAGAGCCATTTTATCTTTGGTGTACCATCACTGAGCGTGTTGGTATTGGTCTCATTTGAAAGCGACACATCTCAGACTTGTTGGTCAACCTTGAAAACGCGCGTAGGTCGTGCCTACCTCTTGTTTTGTGTAGTTGGTTTTTACTGTTCCCTTTACCTTACTGGTCCCTTTCTCTATGCGCTGTCACATATATGAAAATGAAAAATGTTTGTATGTTGGCTTAAAGACTACTTTTTCGATAGGGGCAGGGGAAGTGGTAACCTCCATAGGATGTCAATATCTAGTATCGCATATCTTAAGAGCAGCTGCACCAATTTTCTAGAACTTTTGAGCCTCAAAATTTAAATACGATAGCAGTCGGTGTAGTGGTACCCCCTCTAGGACGCCAATGTTTAATATCGCATATCTTAAGAACTGTTAAAGTGTTAAAGTAATATTCAAAATTTGGTACGAGTCTCTCTTCCGGTAAACTACACCTTTGATAATAAAAAAAAGTGGGTAGGCGCAGGGGGAGCAATAACCGCCATAGGATGCATACATTAAATATCGCGAAACTAAAGAACTATTATAGCGAGAGTCTTCAAGCGTGGTAAAGGCCACAATTAAGGATATCTATAAATTTCAGAATAAAAATGGATGATGCAGAATGAAAATATTAAATATTTCAGGTCTGAGGACAAAAGTCTTTATGCTTTGTAGGAGTCATTCTTATCGTAAACTACACCTTTTAGAATAAAAATAATGGTGGTAGGTGCAATAAATATACATACTTATATAAAAAATTAAAATGCATTCGTTCCCTAGATACTACTTAACAAAATTTCCAGAAATTTTCAGTCATTTCCTAATTATCCGGCGTTTACGCAAAAGCTTTCAAATCTGGAACAGATAGTTCGGTTATCAATACAAAATATCTGGCAAGAAGCGAGCTAGACTGGAAATGGCCAACATAAATGTCTAAATGTCTAAATATCTAAAGAAGGACAAATGGCGAAGTATCTAAGTTTGGTAGTTTAGGTATTTGGGGGTAGCAAAGCGCACCGAGTTAGGCAAATTTTTTATATAAAAACAAACCAACTTCATATTGAATAGTGAGAATAACAAGCGAAAACAGCATTGCAAAGTTTATGAAACTGTGTATCCCTCCCCATTATACACACGTCTCTCACCCATAAACTCAAGAATGCTGCAACGAAAATTGCAAATCTGGAATTAGTTCTTAAACAAATTAATATTTTTTATTTAATTCATTCTCTCCTTAAGCTTTCTTCTACTTAAGAGTATTGCATATTGAGTATTTATGATTTGCATACTGAAACTGGCTTAAAAGATAGCTGAAGAATTGAATCCAATATGGCTGACGATGTTAATTTTTTTAAAATTTTTTCGCTTTATTGATTTATTTATTTGGTTTTTTCCTCTGCCTTAAACAAAATACTTTTTTAATTTGTTTTGAAATTGAACAAATTCTGAGTCAGATTGTTTTGGTGCGGTTCAAGCAACATGTCTCAATTAAAATTGTCAAACTGTCTTTTTCGAATTAAGAGAAATTTGACAAATATTTATGTAATTTTTAAATCAATATAAAAAAAGTTTAAAACTAGTTTTATTTGGATGATTCGTTATGAGAAAATTTATAGCAGCAACATGTTGCTTGAGCACATTTAAATATAATTTTTAGAAAAAAAGCGTTAATTGCTTGTGTCTAGAATACACCTTATACTTAGATAATGTTGCAGCAGCGTAAAGATGTAACACAAACTTCTAAAACATAATTGTCTGTCTTTACAAAAATATTTTAACGAACAAATTTCTTATGAAAATTGTAGGAAGCTAAACTTTTCTCACATAAAAATTTTACTGATACATGTTGTTTAAGTACATTTTTCAAATATAAATGCAGGCGCCAAAATACGATCATTTATACCCAGCAAAATTCCAATTTAACTTGTATTGTAATTTTGATCGGTATCGAGCGTCGTAATTCGGACCCTGATTTATGTCAAACATGTTGCTGAAGTAAATTTTTTTAAAAGCATCATCTGTAAGATTTTTTAAGATTCTTTAAGACTTCTTAGAAGATTATAAAATTCTTAAGGCAGTTAATATTGTTACATATTCTTTCAAGTTAAGATTGCAGCAACATGTTGATTTTCTGAACGAAAAATTATAAATATTTTTAAACATCATAAAATTGTTAAATCCAATTAATTGATTATAAGAGGTTTGGAAAAATTAATGTAACAGTAACATGTTGCACAACCAATTTTTTGGAATTTTTTAAATTTAAAGGCTGATGTAGAATGTGAACCACACCTAAACGTCAAGTTTTTTCTCCATTTCATTTGACACTTCTCAATTCCAGACCTACTCAATTTGACCCATGGAAAGATACACCATCGAGCAACGCGTTAAAGTTATTCAGGCTTATTATGAAAATGGGCGTTCAAATCAAAATGCAAAATGGATTCGTCAATAAGCAGAATTGCCGCATTTGGGCGAATGATAATCCAATGCACATACAGTAATGTTTATAAATGTTGATTATGTATTATTTACTAGATTCTTATTGTGTTTTGTTTTCTACAAAAAAATGTGACATTTTATTTAAAAAAAATGCAATTCGGTGTTTGTTTCTTAAAAATTTTGCTCCCGAAAAGGGTGGCTTGCTTTATTCTAAAAAAACTCGCCCTTTTCGGGAGCAAAATTTGTAAGAAACAGACACCAAATTTCATTTTTTTAAATAAACTGTCACATTTTTTTGTAGAAAAGAAAATAACATTAGAGAATGTTAATGCAACATGTTGCCGGATCATATTTTCATATAATCTTTTTTTTAAGTCTTTAACATTTTTCGTTATCTCATTCAAATGTCGATTCAGATTTGGAAAAGTATTTGCCAGTAATTAAATTTAAAATATTAAACAGTTACAGATTGATTTCTTATTCTTTTCCATAAAAGAAAAATAATTAAAATTTTGTCTTCTTTTCTTTTAAGCAACATGTTTTTGCCTCTTAACGGTTTGTTTTCTTAATGCTTTTTTGTTTTTGTACCACTCTTAAGTTAACTAATGGTCATTAAGCCATTATATTAACACGTTTGAATGCTAAGTCTTTTAGCACCCAGTTTTCTTAATTTTATTTTGCAAAAAAAAAAAATTAAACAATATAAAAAAATTGCAATATTATTGTTTCAGAGAAGAAGAAAAATAATCCATACAAAATTAAAAAAATTTTGTTATTATAAATATATGAAGAAATTATTGTTTGTTTCTATTAAATAAACACTCAAACTCTTACGTCGAGATTTTTCCACACTGAATGCTTTGAATTGAGTGATAGAAATGTGTTAGTCTGTCTGCCGCTACTTGACTCTGTTCTGTTTCTATTTTTGCGACGCGCGTATTCATTCATTCACATTCACTATGTATGTGTGAAGTCTATCAATGTGGGCAATTTTATTTTGTATCCATTTGCGGTTTTTGCATTTTATTGATACTCTAGTGTATGTGTTTCAGCAATTTATATTCGATTTGTGTTATGTTCTATTTGAATTATGGTCTCGAGTAGTTAAACAATATTTTCTAGTCGTAATGTTCGAATGTTGATGGATATTTATTAGAAATTTATTTTCAAAACAAATTTACAAATGAGTTTTATGCGGTAGACAATGCTTTTATAGAGCTAATGAAAAGTTATACCTAGTTGTGTTAAATTTTTTTTGATAATTATATTAAAATATAAATTATGGCAATTTTGTTTAGTTATAAGCCTAGCAACATGTTGCTGTACATAAGAATTAAAAGTTAAGCCAATGTTAAAAAAATTTTTATTTAATTTTTCAAAAAGTAAAAAATTATTAAAACTTAACTGTAGCAGCATGTTGCAGCAACAAAATTTTTGTAAAAAAAAATTTTTTTTAATATTTTTTAATTTTTAAAAATAAATTAAACCGAAGAACCTGTGGATGTCTGAAGCAATATTTTTTCATAGAAATTCTGCTGCAACACTCAATCATTAAAAAAGTGTCCGCAATATGTTTAAGTAACAGGAATTATATATTTTAACAACAACTTTTAGAACTTATTTGTAAGGCATTACAAAATAGAACACAAATCGTTAACCAAAAACACTTATATAAATTTGTACCAAAAACATGTTGATGGAAATTTTTTTTTTTTTTTCTCGTTGACAAAAAAGTTAATTTTAAAAACAAATAACAACTTAAATTAAAATATTATAAGAACAATTTTTAATATGAAAAATATGTATGATCCGCAACATGTTGCTTTAACTTAAGCTTCGTACAGACGATGGTCAGATCTTACAATATTGTAATTTTTCTGACAATGGTGCCATTGGCAGATGCATTGATTTTACACATCTGGCAAATGAAAATGAGCTTACAATGTTCAGACAGTTGCAAGACATTTTTAGGCAATTGTAATGACAACATTGTAAGATCTGACCATCGTCTGTACGAAGCTTTAGCTTTACAAAAGTATTGATCTCATTGTTAGAGAAGAAAAAAATGTTAAAATAAAATAATTCTGGTACTTAACGTGCTACGTCAAGAGTACAAGGTAATTATTTGATGTCTCAACATGTTGCAAAAGTTAAGAAACTATAACTTATATTTTAAGCCTGGTACTCTGTTCAACATTTCACGTGAAATGCTGTCAAAACGCATATGAAAAAAACTTGTGCGGAATATCTATGAAATAATGTTGATAGAGTTGTACTCTGTTCATTTTGTGAAAAAGTTCCGAAATGTTTCTGGCAATATTTTTTGTTTACAACTGCGAAATAATGCAAGCTGCATTTATTTCACGTGGAATTTTAAGCAAAAACAAAAAAAATATAAACTGATTATTTAAAAAGAGATAAAAAATTTATATAACACAACCGGTAACAGTTTTTTATCCATATTTACTTTCTTTTTTATTAAAAAAATTATTTTTAGTAAAATACATGTGGGGTTTGTTTACATACGCAAAACAATGTCGCATACTTTGCAGGAATAAAATCGACAAATTGTACAAACTCGCATGATAGGTAACATCGATACATGTCAAAATTTTCGTGTGAAATAATAAATGTTGCTCAACATTTTTCACAAATTTGAACAGAGTACTAGCCTTTATGTTAAAACGAGCACGTTTTTTCTTAATTGAACCATTGTGTTAGCAACAAGTTGCGGATAAGAATTTTGTTGCTCATAAGAAAATATTCAGCAACATTCAGAAAATAATTCTTAATCTATTTAATTTATTGTAAAATAAAAGATCTTTACTTAATGAAATTATTAAATTAATTAGCACATTATAACGAAACCTTGATTACTAATTTTGAATCCCAAGAAAAACTTTGATAAATAATATGCATGTGGCAGCATAAATAAAACTGAACTGGCAAAATAAAATAAAGAAATTTAATATTAATTAGTATTGTGGTTATTTTGTTGAACTATTTATGGTTTTTAATCCAAATTTTTAATATTTTTAATTAGGCTTAAGTTCATGAAATTTAGGGGGTAATTTTGTTGTTCACTTCACCTTGCGTTGAGAAAATTTTCATATAAAATTTTTTGAAATTTTGAAAATTTTCTCAACGCAAGGTGGAGTGAACAACAAAATTACCCCCTTAATTTTCATTAAATTATTTTTATGAAGAAAGGAATTTTACAACATGAAAATTTTATTAAAATTGTTATTGATAATCTTTCAATCTTGACGTGGCTCGGGCTCGAACCCTGGCCGGCAGGTTACCATGACATGTTTCGATCGCAACCACTTTGTTTTATTTTTGTTTTTTCTTTACCCACTTACAACTACATTTAGATTTGACAAAAAATCAACCAATTGTGGTCGGGGCTGTAAGAAAAGATAAACTCACTGGTTATTGTTGTTGGTTTTGTGTTAAGCTTTGATATTGTTACAAGTAAAACTGAGGCTCATAACTATTATTCGCTTAACAGTTTTATTTGTATAATATCTTTTCTAAAATGTTTGGGTGAAGCTTCCTGACGATCTGGCCTAAGCAACCAGTGAAATGCGCATAGGAATAGCTTATCCCATCAACAATAAACTTCAGTTTGTCCATAGTATGAATGGGAGTTTAGCACATTATAATGAAACCTTGATTATTAATTTTGAATCCCAAGAAAAACTTTGATAAGAAAATTTTGTTTAAAGCAACATGTTGCGGCATTATATATTTGAAAGATACATATTAATTAAATTAAAGCATTGATTTTCGTAATATGTTGCTAGAGTAAAAATGTTAACTAGTTTTTGTTATATGTTTCTAGAGCAAAATTACTTTGCAACAAGCACAAAGTGTAACGTAACTATAAATTGTGAACGTAACCATTCCGATTCTGCATAAAAACTCATGTTTCAGCAACATCTGACGACAGTACTCGTTTTTCAAAAACTTGCTGAGGTAAAAATTTTCACCATCAAGTACAAAATTTAGTCCTATAAATCCTTTTTGTATTAAGCCTGGTACTCTGTTCAACATTTCACGTGAAATACTGTCAAAACGCATATGAAAAAAACTTGTGCGGAATATCTATGAAATAATGTTGATATAGTTGTACTCTGTTCATTTTGTGAAAAAGTTCCGAAATGTTGCTGGCAACATTTTTTTACAACTGCGAAATAATGTAAGCTGCACTTATTTCACGTGGAATTTTAGGCAAAATCAAAAACATATGAATTGATTATCTAATAAGTAATAAAACAAAACCGGGAACAGTTTTTGATCCATATTTATTTTTTTTTTTTTTTATTAAATTTTGTATTATTTTTAGTAAAATACATGTGTGGTTTGTTTGCATACGCAAAACAATGTTGCATATTTTGCTGGAATAAAAACTTTAAATTGTACAAACTCGCATGGTAACATTGATACATGTAAAAATTTTCGTGTGAAATAATTAATGTTGCCCAACATTTTTCACAAATTTGAACAGAGTACTAGGCTTTAGGAAAATAATATGTTTTATTAAATCCTATGTTTTAGTAAAATGTTTCTGCAACACATTCATTGGAAACAACTTAATAGTATATTATAGCAATTTAAATTATATTTTCCAATTAAAAAAAAAACAGAAAAATTTCCCAGAAACATGTTGTTTTAATTTTATTTTCTTTAGTCTCACATTCAATGCAAGTTGATGAAATAAAAGACAGCTTAAGCTTTTCGTATTTTCTTCAAAGAATTTCCGCACACATTTCAAACGTTGTTTTGCTAAAACATGTTCGTGATTTTATTAGAAAATAAAACAACAAAAACTAAAATAAAAAAAACAACACAAAAAGAAACTAAACTTTTGTTCATTTTTCAAAATTTTGCTGCTTTTATTTCAAGTGCACGACGTCATTCAACAACAAAGAATTCGTAAAGATTTTTTTGTTGTTTTATTTTCCTTTTTTTAATGCCGTTTCTTAAGATACGAAAAGGAAGGAAAGCAAAGGGAAGTTTAGCACAAACATTGAGGTCTTGGCATTGTTGCATTCAACATAAAGCGAGTAAACTTTTAAGTACATAAATTCCACAAACAAACAAGCTTAAAAAAAAAGGAAGAGAACTAAGAAGAAAACAATAAAAAAACTATAGAAAACTAAAAATCTAGAAATACACACAAACGAATGTTTTAAGTAAAGATGCATGCCACAAAACAAGAGGAAGAACGAAAATATTATGGTATATATACAAGAGTCTTTAAAGAAAAGAAAAAAAAACGTGGAAGTAAAAGAGTCGATAAGACAAGATAAATTTTGAAAAAGATTAAAAAAGTGCAAAAAACGATTTAAAATGGACTTTATAGTTAAAAAAATTGAAAGACTGGCTTGGCTCTAAGCTTAAAGAGAACTTTAACAACTTTAGGCACGTTAGAACGTTTTGCAATAAGCACTTATTCGTTCGCAACATGTCGCCCTTTACATTATCAACATGTAGCTGCTGTATGTGGTAAGCATGATTTGTGGATATTAACAACTTTTTAAGTAAATTGTACTTAAAATAACAATGATAGGAACTGATTGGTGTTCCGGCAATATGTTGCTCCAATTTCATACACAAGTCCGGTTTCTTTTTAAAACCAATTAATCTAAATTAAATATTCTTTTTAAGTTTTTGATTAAATTGTGTTTTATTTTTTATATTTATTTTTAAAAGTTTCAAGAAACATGTTGCGATAAAACGTAAACATTTTTTCCTTTAAGATTTTTTCTTAAAGCCTAGTACTCTGTTCAAATTTGTGAAAAATGTTGAGCAACATTTATTATTTCACACGAAAATTTTGACATGTATCGATGTTACCTATCATGCGAGTTTGTACAATTTGCCTATTTTATTCCTGCAAAGTATGCGACATTGTTTTGCGTATGTAAACAAACCCCACTTGTATTTTTTTAAAAATAATTTTTTTAAATAAAAAACTTAATAAAAAAAAGTAAATATGGATAAAAAACTGTTATCGGTTGTGTTATATTAATTTTTTATATCTTTTTTAAATAATCAGTTCATCCTTTTTTGCTTTTGCTTAAAATTCCACTTGAAATAAGTGCAGCTTACTTTATTTCGCAGTTGTAAAAAAATGTTGCCAGAAACATTTCGGAACTTTTTCCCAAAATGAACAGAGTACAACTCTATCAACATTATTTCATAGATATTCCGCACAAGTTTTTTTCATATGCGTTTTGACAGCATTTCACGTGAAATGTTGAACAGAGTACCAGGCTTTAATGAAAATATTGCAGAAGAAAAAAATTGCTTGTTTTGAAAATTAAGGCAACATGTTGATTGTTAAATTTTTTATTTTTAAGTATTTTAAAAATTGCTACTAGTTATATGTTGCAAGTCATTAACAATTTAAATTTTAATAAATCTTGACATTATTAAATGAAATACTTTAAAATTTTTCGATAAATTTTCGTTAACAGCAACTTTAACTTTATATACAAAAACATGTTGCTTTAAATAATAAGAAATTTTCTTAATTTTGTTGATAATTTCTTAATTGCATTTTAACAGAATTGTGACTATGTTTTAAATAAATGTTGCCAGCAACATGCTGCTATACATTTGCCAAATTTCTTTTTATCAAGTTTAAGTACAAATCATAGACATTTCTCATTACCTTAAATAAACATTTCCGAAACTTTTGTATCTCCAACTTTATTTACAAAATCATATTGCTTTAAATAATTTAAAAGTTTCCAAATTTTATTTAAACTGCGACTAAAGACTAGTTGAGCAACATTGATTATTTCGTTTAATATCTGGTGAGTTTGCACAATTTGACGTTTTTATTCCTTTAAAGTATGCGACATTGTTTTGCGTGGGTAAACAAACCCCACATGTATTTGCTTTAAATTCCAAATAAGTTCAGCTTATATTGCTTCGCAGTTATGAAAAAAAAATGTTGCCAGAAACATTTCGTAACTTTTACACAAAACGAACAGAGAACAACTCTATCAACATTATTTCACAGATATTCAGCACAAGTTTTTGACAGAATTTAACGTGAAATGTTGGACGGAGTACCACGCTTAAGGGCATAATAAACCACACAAATGGCTTGGCAAACATGTCAAAATTTTACGTATGTACAAATATTTTGTGTTGTCGATTGGGGTGTTAGCTGTTTGTACAAACATTTGAAGCAATGTTTGTAGAAATATTAAATAATTTTAATATTTGGCAGACATGTTGGATATTTGTCAAACTGTTTGTGGCGTCTAATGCTAAATATATTCATTTCAGCATTTTGTGTGGCTTATTATGCCCTTTACTTTTAAAGAAATGTTGCCAGCAACATTTACAAATTTCTTTTTATCAAATGCCAACATATATCATACACATTTTTCATTAACTTAAATACATGTTTCCGAAATTATTGTAAGCAGCAACATTCTGTTGCAAAATATTAAAACTAAATTGAATGCTTTAACATAAGACTTAAAAATCTTTTTTATTTATTTTTTCTTTAAATTATTCCCACATAAAACCTAAAAAAAGACTCTGTCTGCATTACTTTGTTACCTGTGCTTCGCTGAACCTTAAGCTCTTCCTCGCCCCACATCTCAGCGTGTCGTGTTTGTGGAAACCATGTAACTAACCAGCGTAATACTCCTTGTTTGTCTACTTCTTCTTTACCACTCGCATGATGGTTTTAACTTGAGATTTTTTTCTTATACATAAGCTGCAGTATCACTTACACTTTGCCTTATTTTTATACTTTTTTTCAATTTTTGTTGCGCTTAAAACACTTACGAGTGTTTGAAGAAAAAAAGTACTTTTTTCCTGATACTTTATATGTTGTTCTTGTTTTTTTTTTTTTTTTTTGTTTTTTGAACGAAGTTTTTATTTTCTACCTACATGAAGAATGGCTTGTATGTGTGAAAATAGTAAAGAAAAAACTCTTGTTTTTTTCAGAAGAAAACTTTTCTCGAGAAGTTTCCTTTTTGTAGTTTAACTAGATATAAAGTTTATTTTTCCTTTTTTTTTAAGGGGAAAATGCTGAAGTGTATGTTGTTTCCTTTATAACGCCAACAACATTTACGCATTTTCCGCTTTAATACACCGGCAACATTTTTTTTTTTTTAATATCCTAAAAAAATTGTTTTTAGTTTGATAAAAAGAAACATATTAGGGAGGTTACAAGATTTTTTGTAGAAATCAGGAAAATTTGTTAATAACAGATAAAAGAAGTTTGCAAATTTTAAGCTTCTTTTGTTGAATATCTTTGTTGTTATTTTTAAGATTACCCGTCTATTTGGTTTCTTTTTTCTGAATTCTTCTAATGTTTGTAAAAGTGTTTCTTTCTAACTGTTAACAAAGAATTTCAGCATTTTGTATCTTTATTAATTTTTTTTTTTTTTTTTTTTTTTCTTGGTGCCTTAAGTTTGGTTTACATCTACTCAACATTTTAGTTGATGTTTTTCGTAACTTCTTTCTGTTGCCTTTTCATTGCATTCTAATGATAACAAGCGTTTCTGCACAAAAGTCTGGCAAGTTTTCCCATATACACGAGTATGATTTAAGTTTTTGGTATCTTTTTTTTCTATTTTCTAAGTACTTTGGAAAACTTACATAATCTAAATTACTTGAAGTTGTAATTTAATTTTGTAAAAAAAAAACAAAAAAATATTTAAGCAAATTGTGGAAAACATGAAAAATATTTTAAAATATATAAAAATATAAATTTTTATATTTACATAGCTTAATAATAATAATGGGTGACTTTTTAGCTATTAACTTTTTTGTAACACTGGTTTAAACAGCTGACGCGGCTGTAGGAAAAATCGCCCAAAGAAAAATGGCCCAAAAAAAATGAAAAATCGCCCAAATGAAGAATCGCCCAAAAGAACATGAAAAATTACCCAAAAATTTAAATCAAACGATCTTCATACACGCAGAGAAAACCCTGTTTTATTATGGTCACAACCAATAAAACTATTTTTAAAGAACCTTATTTTACCATATTATGGTTGTCGGTGACAATGATATGGTTAAATTAAACATTTAAAAATGGTTTTGTTGTTTTTTCTTTGCGTGCATATATTAAACATATTACGAAAACAATTTTGGGCGCAAGAATTTTCTCCCCTATGGTGTAACAAATACCGGCAGCGCTTACTGAAGCGTCTCGGCATAGCCGGCGTCTCTATGGTATAACAAAAACCGGCTTCGCTAACTAAAGATTCTCTGCATAGCCGGCCTTCGGCCGGCCGCAAGGATTTTCTCCTTAATGATATAACAAAGACAGGCTTCGCTAACTAAAGCTTCTCAGCGCAGACGGCCTCTGGGTGGGCGCAAGAATTTTTTGCTTTATGGTATAACAAGCACCGGTTTCGCTTAGTAAAGCTTCTAAAATCTGCCTTGTTTCCGCACGAAGGCCGACTTCGCAGATAAGCTTTAGTTAGCGAAGCCAGTATTTGTTATACCATAGAGAACAAAATCCTTGCGCCCGGCCGAAGGCCGTCTATGCTTTCGAGTTTGTCCACGGACACTATGACACTTGACGTTATGACATGCCACTTTTTTGCAATATGTCCCGTTATTTTTATAAATAACATTGAGGCATTCGACGTATAGTAATAATGAATGATTTAGACAAATAGTATGTAAGATTTTGACGAAATTTGAAAAATGAAAAATGGGCTATTTTTCATATAATATTTTTGGGTGATTTTTAATAATGAAAAATCACCAAATTTAAAAAACGAAAATTCAACCAATAATAACGAAAAATAGCCTAAAAATGTTGGGTCACTTTTCATATGAATTCAGGCCCAATTTTACATGGAATTTTTTTGGGCGATTTTTCATTTATTTTTTTGGGCCATTTTCTTTGGGCGATATTTCCTACAGCCAGCTGACGCACGTTTCGTGTTTTGTTTTACTGTCAAACATCTTCAGTTTGGTCTATAATTTAACCATGAATCGTCTTACAAACGAACAACGCTTGCAAATTATTGAATTTTATTATCAAAATGCGTGCTCTGTTAAGAAAGTTCATCCACTTTTTTATCGAAAAATTGTGTTCAGCGACGAAGCTCATTTTTGGCTCAATGGGTACGTTTATAAGCAGAATTGTCGATTTCGGAGTGAAGATCAGCCAGAAGCATTGCAAGAGCTACCAATGCATCCAGAAAAAGTCACAGTTTAGTGCGGTTTATGGGCTGGTGGCATGATGATGATGCGAATCGTAACGTAACTGTGAATGGTGAGCGCCACCGTGAGATGATATCCAACTTTTTCTTGCCCAAAATGCAAGAGCTTGACTTGCATCACATGTGGTTTCAACAAGACGGTACGACATGCCACACAGCACGCTTAACAATGGACTTATTGACAGGCGAGTTCGGTGAACATTTTATTTCACGTTCGAGACCGGTCAATTGGCCGCCTAGATCGTGCGATTTAACGCCTTTAGATAATTTTTTGTGGGGCTGTGTTAAAGCTCATGTCTATACACACATGCACGCTTCAATTGAGGCATTGGAAGACAACATTGAAGCATTTATTCATGAGATACCGGCCGATATGTTGGAAAGAGTATGCCAAAATTGGACTAAGCGGATGGACCATTTGAGGCGCAGTCACGGTCAACATTTGCATGAAATAATCTTCAAACATTAAATTATATGGGCTGGTACTATCAATTCAAATAAAGATTTCATGCATTTTTCTGAATTTTATGTGTTTTTTTTTTTAACTTTCCTATCGCTCTTAAAAAAGCACCCGATACTATTTATTTATAGAAAATGTCGAAAACTTGACTTTACATTGGATCTGTGGTCAATGATGATTAAATTAAATATTTATGGGAAACCAAAACCATATAATCGTTGCTTCCGATCACGTGTTTACGATAAATAATATTCGTAGTATGGTTGTTAGACAACCACAACATGGTTCTCTTAAAATATCGTTTGTAGAGTAAGTGGTGTGTTACCAGATCCGGATTTAAAAATAATATGGTTCCCCATAACAATAATATGCCTTAAAGCAGTGTACGAAAATAAACAGTACATTATTTAACGTTCGGCTCACACACCCAGGAACGATATCTATTTTTTTAGTGATTGTGTAGACACACAAAACCCTTAATACCGTTCGTAATTATTTTCAAGAAAGAACCGAACATCATATAATGTTCGGTTCTTCGTTAAAAAACAGAACAATTGTAGTGATACTGTAGACAAACATTATATTTTAATGTTCTTTAATGTTTTTTTCGTGTGTGTATTTTGTTTTTGTAAAAATGTTTGTTTTACCAGCCAAAAGGGACGAACATTAACGAGCCGAACCGAACACACGATATTTAGTGTTTATTTTCGAACACTGCCTTAAAGTATCCATTATACAGTACTTTTCGCTTATAGTCCACTACTATAGTTGCACAACTTTTGTGGACTATAAGCGAATTTGGACTATAAACGATTTTTTTTTTATAAGCCATTTTATGGATAATAAGTGAAACCTAGTATAATACACATTTTGGACTATATAAATATTATTTTCTTCAATAAATCAATTTTTTTTAAACAAAAGAAAAGTTTATTTAAAACATAACCAAATATTGATTTATTTTAAATAAAAAGTTAAAACAAAAATCTTTTTTATTAATTAATTCAAATGCTTCATTTTAATTCTTTGGATGACGAAATCAAACAGAACATAAATATCAATTTCATAGGATCTTTACATGGGGTCTTCAACTGACAATTTTTCAAAGTGACAAAACGTCAAAGTCTATATAAAAAAACTCTTATATTTTTATTAGCGTTTTTTTATGAAGTTGGACGTTTATTTAACAAAAAATTGTCAGACAAAGACACCATGTCATGAAATATAAATTGCGAAATTTGGCATTTATTATAGTTGCCAGAAAGGTAAATTAAAACATGTTGCCAGTTGATTAAAAATATAAGTATAAAAAATAGAGTGGACTATAAGCGAACATTTTTGCATAAAGAATTATATACGCATGCTAAGAAAATGTGGCTTTTAAACGAAAATGGACTACAAGCGAAATGGACCTTAGGACAAATAATTTGTATGAAATTCGAAAAAATCTGCATGAGAATATGACAGTTTTGGCTTATATCCGTTTTTGGCCTTTAAGCGGAATGGACTTTAAGCGAAAAGTACTGTATGCTTAAACATATTGCCGTTGAAAATTTTTTTGTTTTAGCGGTGACAATATGGAAAAATGTTTTCTTTGCGTCTATTGAAATACTTTTCAGTAGTGGATTTTCGTAGGACCTATACAAAATGTAAGGCCGATCTTTATATAATTTAGCACTGTAATTTCTGTCTAGTCGTAAAAAGATTAATGGCAACTTTCAAGACAAAATTCACTATTCGTTACGAGATTATGTGAGTTTATAACAGATTTTTGGTAAATTACACTGCTTTACAAATTTTTAATTTGGAAAAGTACCAAGAACGCCACATGCCTAGATAAGTTAATTGGGATATCCTGAACACGAAAAACTCTGTAATTTTTTTATGGTGTATGGTCCCACTCAAACCCTTGTGGATTCCAACTTTGAGCTGCCGTTACTCAGCCATTTCTTATCAGATAGAAATTTGCAGCATATTGACGGAAAAGGCATTCAATTACCTTTCTAACGATATGCCATCGATCGGACTTTTCGGTTTGCCTCCACAAGGGTTTGAGTGGGACCATACACCGAAAAACACAAAAGTACCGTTATCTAAAAAAAAAGGTACTTAGAAAAAAAGTTACAGCGTTTTTCGTATTCAGGAGGTCCCAATTAACTTATCTAGGCATGTGGCGTTCTTGGTATTTTTTGGCTGTAAACCAGTGTTATGGACTGACCAGAGTCTTGCCAATAATTATTATAATTTTATTATTCGTTACGGTTTTACGCTTATTGGTCTTTTAAGAAACCTGCTGTAAATTCTGATCATTTTACAAAATTTTCTATTTTGTGGAAAACATTAAGAAATTGTTCAAATAGTCTATATGTTTGAAGAAAATTTTACAAAACTTGTTTATGTTTTCTATTCAACTTTTGCAAAATTTAATGTTTATTTTTAAATCTAACAAAATTTTAAAGGTTTTTCAATTATACAAAATTATCATGTAATAAAAAAAAAAAAAGTTTATCATTCCGTTTGTAATTTCTACAATATTGATCTTGAGCTTTAAAAATAAACCAAAATTAATGAAAAATTTCGTTTTTATCGGGTGATTTTTTAGCTATTATCTTTTTGGCAACACTGGTTTAAACAGCTGACGCACCTTTCGTGTTTTGTTTCACTGTCAAACATCTTCAGTTTGGTCTATAATTTAACCATGAATCGTCTTACAAACGAACACCGCTTGCAAATTATTGAATTTTATTATCAAAATGCGTGCTCTGTTAAGAAAGTTCATCACGCGCTTCTTGTGTTCAGCCACGAAGCTCGTTTTTGGCTCAATGGGTACGTTAATAAGCAGAATTGTCGATTTCGGAGTGAAGATCAGCCAGAAGCATTGCAATATGTATTTACAATATTTTTTTAAGGAACTTGTTGTCGATGCCATTTATAACAATCATTTAAAAAAATCAGAAAAAGAACGAATTTTGCTTTAAGTTATTAAAACCAAAAAAGCACCATGAGCATTGAAGGGTTTATAAGAATCATGTTAAACTAATTTATGCGCATAGAAAAATACATGCAATACGTGTGTTAAGTGAAAATACCGGGGGAAAATATTATTAAAATGCTCTCACATTACATGAAAAAAAATTGTTAGAGAGAATAATAAAAAAAGTTATTTAAATAAAAAATTAAATTTTCAATAATGGGAAAAAAAAGAAAATTAACTTCTCTTTTTTCAAAACCCAAAAATTCAAATGTAGAAGAAAACAAACAACAACAACTTACCTTTAGCAAAACCACAATAATGAAAAATATTCCCCAGAAAAATGCAAGAAATTTTTAAAATCCATTAAGACTTTTAACAAAAATTAAACACAATTTTTTCTGTAATCACAAAATGTTCGTAACCAACAATTAAAATCAAATAATTTTTAAAAAAATTAGTTTTTAATATTAAAATTTTTCTAATTTCTTTTTCTTTTTAATCTTAACACTTATTATTTTTTCAGTTAATTTTCTTTTTATTGTAAAATTTTTTAAGCCACCACTTTTTTATCCCGTTTTGTAACCGTTTGGCGTTGTTAACGCATTCGTATTCGAAAGAGTACTGAGCGCAAGCGTGCGTGTCCAAAAACCAGATTCTTTTTCTTTTTTTCTTGAATTTCTTTATTAAATGCAGTGGCTAAAATGGCCACAAGAAAACAAGTTCAAGTTGAAGGTTTCTTTTTACCAACTGGATTCAAAGAAAGCAAATAAAAGAGAGGAAATTGTAAAATAAACTGTAATGTACAAGAGTATAAGCAGGGGTGCCAGATAATTTTGATAAAAAATCGGCATATTTAAAAAAAAAATCGGCATTATCGGTACTTTAATATAAAAAATCGGCAAATTAAAAATACCTATTTTAAATACAATAAAACATATTCTTACTTCCAAATAAGAACAATTCAGCATTATCTAATGTTTATAACTTATGAAATTTCAAAAGAATTAATCAAAATAAACGTTTTACAAAGAAATTGTAGTTAAATATAAAGTTTTTTTTATCTTTCTTATAATTAAGTATTATTAAATCCGTTTTAATAAAGGGTGGTTAAATTTCAAGGGCCGATGTTGATTTTGAATAAAACACAAACTATTTAGGAAATTATTGTAATTTTATTTTATTATGATATATTGGTATTACTCAATTATGTATGGAACAAAATATCGGCCAAATGGGCGCCGCGACCACGGCTGCACACCTCCATCCGATGGTCCAAATTTTCGATGACCCTGAGGCATAATGGAGGTTCTATGCCGGTAATGTGCCGAATTATCTCATCCTTTCCAAAGAAAAAAGTACAACGGTGTCAAATCACATGATCTTGGCGGCCAATTGACATCGTCATTACGTGAGATAACACGGCCATTGAATTTGTTGCGCAAAAGAGCCATTGTTTCGTTAGCTGTGTGGCAAGTGGCACCGTCCTGCTGAAACCACATATCGTCCACATCCATATCTTCCAATTCGGGCCATAAAAAGTTCGTTATCATCTCACGTTAGCGAACACCATTCACAGTAACTGCCTGACCGGCCTCATTTTGGAAAAAATACGGCCCGATGATGCCGCCAGCCCATAAACCGCACCAAACAGTCACTCTTTGTGGATGCATTGGTTTTTCGACAATCACTCTTGGATTCTCATTCGCCCAAATGCGGCAATTCTGTTTATTGACGAATCCACTGAGGTGAAAATGTGCCTCATCACTGAAGATGATTTTCTTCGAAAATTGATCATCCACTGTTGCCATTTCTTGCCACCATTCTGCCCATTCACGACGTTTGGAATGGTCAAGAGGCTTTAGTTCTTGAGCCAGTTGCACCTTGTAAGCGTGTAAATGCAAGTCTTTATGCATAATGTTCATCAACGACGAGCGTGAGAGGTGCAATTGTTGGGCACGACGACGAGTTGAGGTGGACGGCTCTTCAGCCACACTATCGCGAACAGCAGCAATATTTTCTGCAGTACGAGCTGTACGAGCCTGCACTGCTGTTCTCACATCTTCTACAGACCCGGTTTGCTCGAATTTTTCCACGATTTTTGCGATTGTACACACATTTGGACGATCAAATTGACCAAAAAAATCACGAAGTGCACGATATGCATTTTGATTTGAACGCCCATTTTCATAATAAGTCTGGATAACCTTAACACGTTGTTGGATTGTGTATCTCTCCATGGTTCAAATTGAGTAAGTCTAAAATAGAGAAATGTCAAATAAAATTCGGAAAAAAACTTGGCGTTTAGGTGTGGTTCACATTCAACATCGGCCCTTACACCACCCTTTATTAATATCAAAACAGTTTAAATTATTAATTTTTAAATAATCTTTAAAAAACGAATAACTTGCAAAGATAAATTTTCCAGTGAACATCAAAACTCTGTTACATTAAAAAATTCTTTCCACATTTGCGGAAGAATGTGGAAGGACCAAAAATTGTACCAAATGCTGCCATAAAATGTTCACGTTTTAAATCTGAAATTTTTTGCCAAAAAGTTTGCAAATTTATTTAATTTTCCTTACATAAGAATTGGCTATTTAATTTATGTACTAACATCGTCCTAAATTGCGTTATAATCTTAAAAAAAAAATTATTTAATTATCAAAGTAATTATTATTCATTGATAGTGAATATAAATTTATCTTACCTTTATTCTTTTGTAAGTATTTATCTATCCATTTTCAAACACAAATACAAAGTGTTGTATATTTTCCTAATAGAAAAAGAAATTTTAACTGAATTATTTTCTTAAACAGTTTGTTTTAAACCCAACAATTGAAGTTGACATTTTTTCTACAGAATTTGAAAACTATATTTGCTTTAACAATTATTTGGGTTATTTATTTGAAACTCGTTTAAACGAACTAAGAAATGATATTGATAACGATATTGAAACTCGTTTAAGGAAAGATTGTGTAAATTTTGTCGTACACTTGATATTGCAGTTAAAAAAAAGGTCGGTATTAAGTCCATTGTTCAAAACTTTTGACAACATTTTTTTATTAAGGTTACCAGAAAACTTCAAAATACTGAAAATGGTCCATCTTCTTTCTGTTGATAATGTTCTCAAGCAAAACAAGGAAAACATAATTACGCTTTTAACAACATTTTCAAAATCTAAACACTTAATTGATGTAATAAATTCTCAATATAATAATATTTGTTACGTTAAATGGACTGAAAAAACGTCAACAACATTATTTTGGTCAGAAGTTTATAATTACAACGATGCAGGTGGTAACAATCCGTTTAAAGAATTGGTGGAATTTTCGTTAGAAGTTTTATCCCTACCATGGTCTAATGCAGATGTAGAAAGAGTATTTAGCCAACTAAATATTGTTAAAACAAAACTGCGAAATAGACTTCTTACTAGCACTGTAAATGCTGTTCTTCATGTCAGGTAAGATTAAAACTTATCACTCGGTTAATTAAATTTTTTATAAAAAAAATTGTGCATATAATTTCCTTACATGACTATTATTTTTTTTATTTCAATTGCAGATATGGACTTAAGCTAAGTAACAGATGCTGCTATGAATATGGAATTTCAGATTCTCTTGTGAAAGAAGTGGGAACAATGGTTTCATACAGGCAAAATACAGAAGACTGGCTCTCTGTTTTTGATGACATATAAATCAACTGTACAAAGCAAATAGTACCCATGTTGTATAAAAAGTTTTTTTTATTTTATAACAAATAAGTACACTTCCCTCATTTGAAATGTTTTTTATCCTTTTTTTAATTACATTTACTACTATATGTACATATGTACATAAAACCTTCCCTGCAAACAAATGGAAGATATCCCCTAAGGCAATAGTTTAGCAATATCTCTAAATTGTCCTCTAAAAGAAAATAATCAAAGTAATATTTTATTTTCTTCCTTTTATAATTTTTGAGAAAATTACGCAACATAGACAGAAAAATTTTTTTAAATTGAATACATACGTCATAAATAAAAAATAAAAATTAATCCAATTATTAAAACTTAAAAATCATTTCCCAAAATATTCTGCAAAAGGTAAATATTTAAATTAAAAAAATCGGTTAAATATTGATCTGTTTCCTTTTAAATTTAGTCAAGAATTGTTCAACCCTGGATGCAATTTTAAAGCAGTGGTAGGTTTTTTCAAGAATTTGGTGGAAACTAAATATTTATGTATATTTTTTACTTTATTTTAATTATAAATTATATTATGTTAAGTAAAATTTATACGTATAAATTACCTATTTAATTTTAAATAAGAAGCTGTGCTTCTTTGTACACATATGACAATTTTTTTCAATGCAAAATCTTCTTTTTATCATCCCAATGATATTTTGGTGATATCTTCCTATTTTCTTAAAAGTGGTTATCTGGCGATATTGCTAGTTAATCATCTAGAAGTATCGCTTTCGTATTGCTTAGAAGTATTGCCATCGAGACACGTTTCTTCCCGAAGGAAGTATCTTCCGCAATACGAAATCGATTATTGCCGCAATAACATTTTTCATCCAGGCAATACGTTTGGCAATACATAAGATGTATTTCTGTGTTTGCTGGGTTATAATATGAATTAATTTATTATATGTATTTGTTTTTCACAATAAAATTGTACCATCGTATTGATTGTATTTTATTTTTATTAGGTATTTGTGAAGCGCGGGGTCTATTTCGAAACTTTTAGCTTTTATTCAATATATTTCCCCGCTAAATAAAAACTTTAGCGGTTTCTAGCGGTTTTTAACAGCGATTTAGCGGGAATGGTGTGAAAAAAGTTGGCAACAGTGATAATCAAATAACTAAATAACATTACAAGAGCACAGTAGAGATATAGACTCAAGCTCTTTCACTGAATTAACTTAAGGCAGAACCAGCGTTACCGTTGAAAATTTTCAAAAAAGGGAATTCTGAGAAAAAAAGGGGTAGGTAACTTTAAAAACAGAAAACTTTTCAAAAAAAAATAAAACCAACATACACATGTTATTTTTAAATATTATTAAATTATTTTTATTGAAAACTAAACATAACAAAAAATTAAACTTTATATATGTAAAGAAATGCATTATATTTAAAACAAATTGTTTGGGAAAAACACCCACCCATATACATACATAGTGATGGGTGATTTTTTAAAAGCTATAGGAAAGTTTAAAAAAAAACACAAAAAATTCAGAAAAATGCATGAAATCTTTATTTGAATCGATAGTACGGTCCATATTATTTAATGTTTGAAGATTATTTCATGCAAATGTTGACCGTGACTGCGCCTCAAATGGTCCATCCACTTAGTCCAATTTTGGCATACTCTTTCCAACATTTCGGCCGGTATCTCATGACAAAATGCTTTAATGTTGTCTTCCAATGCGTCAATTGAAGCGGGCATGTGTGTATATAAAGTTAAGAAGTAGAACTATATTCAGAAAAAAAATTACAGCAATCGACGATAAGGATTTGCAGATACTAGCAAAAATATGCGCTGGCGGGACGTTAAAAAAACGGAAGTGGATTTTAACTTGCAGTACAAAACTTAATAAGACTGCGAATTGAGCAAGACGTTTTGAATAAAACCTTTTTAGTAAGCTTTGGACTTATATAGATTTATTTTTCAAGCTATTAGAATTAAAAATATTTGCTGGTTTAAAGGCACATATGGGCATTTTGAGCGAAAAGTCTACTTTTTTTTATGTAACGCCAGAATGCAAATAAGGTTGTATTTTAGGACCATGTTGTTCAACCGTTATCCCTTTTGTTACTAAATGTAAATGTAAAAAAGTAAACTATACATATACAATTTTTTGAGAAATAATTTTAATTAATTCTGGCGTTACGTTACAAAAAGTAGACTTTTCGCTGGAATTGCCCATATATTGGATTTTTTTATGTGCATATTTTCGATTTTTTAGTGCTTGAAGATCTCATCCCTAGTTATAACACTAGGGATGATTTGATACAAAAAAAAAAAGGAGATATGAGTATGTATATGTAAAGCATATGTGCGAAAATATTTGGCACTTGGATTATTTTACTTTTTTACCAAAAAAATTAAGTTACGAAAAAACATCAAGCAAAAATCCTATAAAAGTATTGATAGGAGGATAGTTTATAACAGCCTTTTTTTGAAGACGTAAATCTACATTTATTAATCCATTCATCACTTGGAATCCAATCTTCCAAGTTATTTTGATACAAATTTAAAGCGGATAACACGGACTGCCATAGACTTTCAGTCTATTTGACAATTTATTTTTTAATGATGCTAACTTAGAAAAAAACAGCTCAGCGGATGCACAACTATGTGGTAAATTAAAATTAAACGAAGCAAATTTATACAAGTTTGTATATTAATTGTCACCCAGTTTTTTAAATTGCCAATTTCGTACGAAAATGATTCAGGCTAAAATTTTTTACAAAATTGCTTCATAGCTTTTATCGTTTGATCTGTTTTCTTAAAGTTTGAACTGTTTTACAAAATCCTCTGGACTAAAAATTATATCAATAAAAACGGAAGCAATTTAAATTTTGTGTCTTCAGCGAACTTAATAAATACTGGATCTAAAACCTTTAATGAACTCAGTTTCTTATTGCTAATATTAAAAGGGGCACAAAAAACTACAAAATTATACAAAAGGGGATTAAAAACAAAGGGGCCAAAAAAGTGACACGGCAGTCAAAAAGGGGCAAGAATGCGACTTTAGTCGCATAACGGTAACGCTGGACTGAACAGGAAAAAGATGTTGTTTACCTGTATTTTAGCATTAAGAAATTAGCCACTCTTTAATAAGAAAAAAAATTATAACGCTCTTACTCTCTCTCTCTCTCTCTCTCTCTCTCTCTCTCTCTATCTCTATCTCTTTAAAATTCAATACAGAATATATGAAAAACCAGAGGTTTATTAAGTAAACAGAGTTATTTTTACAAAAATCAACTTTGATTTGTTAAAAGTTGGTGAGAGATTTAAAAACAAGTAAAATTTTTTTTGGGAATTCCAAATTTTAATAAAAAACACCTGTAAATGCTTTTTAAAGATCAAAAAGAGAATAACATTAAGAGAGAACGCAAAAGACCATGTTATTACAATAACTATCGGGTGATTTTTTAGCTATTACCTTTTTGTAAACACTGGCTTAAACAGCTGACGCACGTTTGGTGTTTTGTTTCACTGGCAAACATCTTCAGTTTGGTCTATAACTTAACCATGAATCGTCTTACAAACGAACAATGGTTGCAAATTATTGAATTTTATTATCAAAATGCGTGCTCTGTTAAGAAAGTTCATCCACTTTTTTACCGAAAAATTGTGTTCAGCGACGAAGCTCATTTTTGGTTCAATGGGTACGTTAATAAGCAGAATTGGAGTGAAGATCAGCCACAAGCATTGCAAGAGCTACCAATGCATCCAGAAAAAGTCACAGTTTGGTGCTGTTTATGGGCTGGTGGCATCATTGGACCGTACTTCTTCAAAGATGATGCGAATCGTAACGTAACTGTGAATGGTGAGCGCTACCGTGAGAAGATATCCAACTTTTTTTGCCCAAACTACAAGAGCTTGACTTGCATGACATGTGGTTTCAACAAGACGGTGCCACATGCCACGCAGCACGCTCAACAATGGACTTATTGAGAGGCGAGTTCGGTGAAAATTTTATTTCCCGTTCGGGACCGGATCGTGCGATTTAACGCCTTTAGACTATTTTTTGTGGCGCTATGCTAAAGCTCATGTCTATACACACATGCCCGCTTCAATTGACGCATTGGAAGACAAGATTGAAGCATTTATTCATGATATACTGGCCGAAATGTTGGAAAGAGTATGCCAAAATTGGACTAAGCGGATGGCCCATTTGAGGCGCAATCACGGTCAACATTTGCATGAAATAATCTTCAAACATTAAATTATATTGACCGTACTATCGCTTCAAATAAAGATGTCACGCATTTTTCTGAATATTATGTCTTTTTTTTAAACTTTTCTATAGCTCTTAAAAAATCACCCGTTATAAAAAGCACCTTACAGAAATCATTTGATTTTATAAAATTAAATTTAGGGAGAAGAGACTCTTTAACTACAACGAGGGTAGATAAATAAAGCACTCTAATATAAGACATTTTTTATAAGTAAAATTACTTTGATAATAAACTGGCAAGTGCACGGCTAGAAAAACTAAACTGGCAACATGCTTTATTTAACTACAACTTCAATTAGTGTAGGAAGAATTCCAACCAATTGTAATGGGGAATATAAGAAAACATAAACTCACTGTTTCTTTTTGTTGTTTTTGTTTTAAGCTTTGATACTGTTACAAGTAAAACTCTTGCTTTTAATTCTTATTCGCTTTATAAATAAAAAAAAAAAAAATAAAAGTTTCCTGACGAGTTGGCTTAAGCAACCAGGGAATTGCGCATAGGAATAGCTTATTCCTTCAACAATAAATTTCAATGCTTTTATCAAGAATAAAAATTGGGAATTAAGCACGACAAACAAAATCTTGTAAAGTAAATTTTTATAATTATCTAAACTGTTAGTCTGAGTTCATACGGCTCATGTCTTATTGACAAGATTCTTCCTTTTTCTTCTTTGAACATGAATTGGCGTTCAAATGATTCAAGTCATGTTGACGACATGTGCTTTTTTGATATTGAAAACAATAACAAAATTAAACAACGAATGAAAAAGCAAAACGTAAAGACAAAACAGGCATCTGTGTACTCGTTTCTTTTCCCCTCGTCCCTCTCGCCTATAAAGTAGCAAATATGTCAATAAGACAAGAGCCGCATGAACACAGACTTATTACATTTTGAGATTGGAATTGGAATTCCGAAATATTTTTAAAACAATTTTTTTATCAAAATTTTTTGATTATTTTTTATGTTATTTTTTAATTTTTTGCGTAAACGTTGTTAACATTTTGACATTTATGATCAGTATTCTCTAGCAAGTCAACTGGTACATCGCTACTCAGATGTAGCGGCAAACTTACGACGCGTTACGCAGTCGGCGGAATAAGCAGGTCTTTAAATGATGTCTTGAAGACAAAATCCTTAGGTATTAATGCAACCTCCCGAGATTTATTTGTAATTCTTGCAAGCAAAATAAAAGATGCCATCCAATTTTGCTCTCTTGGTAGCATTATGCATATCTACGAACGAAGGATCGGGTGAGAATATCGATAATCGCTTGCAGAACACACATAAAATATTTGGCCGCCTAACGTCTATTTGGAAATCAACCTCTTTATATTTGCGTACGAAAATAGACATCGTCAATGAGAATTTAAAATCTTCCCTTCCGTACTGCTCCGAAAAATTCCAGTATTCATGCATCACTGTCTTTGAAAGATCCTTAGTGTATTCTGCCCGAGAACCATAACTAATCATTCGCTTTGGCGAAAATCAGGCCACAAAACCTAAGCGATTGGAATAAGGATATGCAAATGGCGCTGAATCAGAGAAGACAGACCGAAAAAAATTGTATGCTTTTTTTTATTTTTAAAGGCTTTCTATTTTTTTTTTTTAATTTCCTGTAACTTTTAAACTTTGTAAAAATTTTCAAGAATTGTTTATACTGTTAAAAATAATAATAAATAAAGCAGAAGCTCTATGTTTACACATGTCCTTCAGGTTGTTACTGAATAGGTCAACGAAAGACAGAAATACACAAGAATAAACATAAAAAAAACCAGATAAATGTACTTTGGACTTCAAGGAGAATTCTTGACAAAAAGCAAGAAAACAGAAGTAAAGGAAGAACATGTAGTAAGTCAATTGAAATAGATAATGATTCACAACATCAAATTTCTATCCATCAAGTAAAAATTGGTATAAATTGTGGTTACGATCGAAACATGCCAAATCGACCTGCCTGTAGGTTCGGTTTTCCGGTCAGTCAAGAATGAAATGTTATCAATAAATTTTTAACTCATTAAACGTTGTAAAATACCTTTCTTCATTAAAATAAATTTAATGAAAATTTAATTTGATGAACTTTAGCCTAATTAAAATATAAGAATTTGGATCAAAAAACCCTAAACAGTTCAATAAAATAACCACAAGGCTAATTATAATATTCGATCATTTTCCATGATTTTGAAAATGCTCAAAGATATTTTATGACATAAAATATTTTCAAGAATTTTCCATTTACTAAAAAATTATCAAAGAGTCTTTATCAAGGCGAATTCATTTTTCAGGTGGCGTTGAAAGCACAGCTGTGCTACTTTTTTTTTAATTAGAGAAGTTACTTGTGTTTTTGACATATCGGCCAACGAAAGCAGCAACAAAATACATTGTTGTGTTTTTGGTGTTGTTACTTGTTGTAGTATCGACACCACCGTTTACATGAATTCGCCTTGGTCTTTATTTATTAGGAAATTTTTAATGTTTAGAAAATTTCCAAAATTTTTTATGATATAGAAAACTAGCATTTAACCCGCTACTTCGTTAGCGTCTCCTTTTTCTTCGTGGACATATTTTTATGCCAAAGTTTATTTTCAAAAAAGTACCAGGCACCTGTCCCCTTATTTTTTTTAACGAACAACAATAAGTGTTAAATTTTTTGGATCTCTTTAATTTTGGATTTTTTTGGTTAGCGGAATCGATTTGGCGAGAGGACAACCTTCGGTCCAAAAGTCAGCTTTTTAGCTTCAAGAGTTTAGGATGTGCGATGATGAATCCGTCAGTTACTTTACAAATTTATATTATATAGAGATGGAGAAAAATGTTGAGAAAACAGTAACAAAATTAGGAACGATTTTCACACCTTAAACGTTTGAATTTCAAAAAAGGGGCAAACCTGTTTTGTATTTTTTAGATAAGCTAAAAATGTGATACAATATTTATTTACCCTTTTACACCCCAAAAAGGTCTTCCTTCAAAAAAGTACCAGACACCTCTCCGTTTATTTTTTTAAATGAACAATAATTAGTATTAAATTTTTTGTATCTCTTTTTGTTTAGGAATTATACGGTTAGCGAATTGCTGATGTTTTTTATCTCTTTTAGTTTAGGAGGTATGAGGTTCGCGGGATCGATATACATAGGTACAATTTTCACCCCTGAAACGTTCGAATTTCGAAAAAGTACCAAATTCGAATTTGTATTTTTTAGATAAGTAACAAATGTTATTTAATTTTTATTTCTATACGTATTGGCTTAAAAGCTAGATTTACTACCTAAAACGACCGAATTTCGTTAAAGTATCAGACACCAATTTGCTTTTTTATTTAATGCACAAAAATAAATATTAAATTAAAAAAATTACCAGTTTATTTAAAAAAAAATCCCTCTTACAGATTCTCATTCACTCAGAAGCTTGCATGTTTAATTTTATGTTTCTAGATCCAATAAATACGGGTATATAAAAGGTACCAGTTAAAGAACAAAATAGTACCAAAAGCCCTCTTACAGATTTTCATTCACTCAGGACCTTGCATGTTTAATTTTATGTTTCTAGGTCCAATAATAACGGAAATTCAAAAAGTACCAGTTAAAGAACAAAGAAGTACCAAAAACTTCCCTCTTATATATTCTTATCCACTTAGGGCATTGCATCTTGAATTTTATGTTTCTAAGTCCAATAATAACGGATATTCAAAAAGTACCAGTTTAATAACTAAAAAGTACCTATAAGCGCTTTTAGAGATTCTCATTCACTCAGGACCATGCACGTTTAATTTTATTTTCATTAGACCAACATTAGCGAAAATTTAAAAAAAGAACCAGTTAAAAAACGAAAAAGCACCAAAAAGATCTCTCTAACAGATTGTCATTCACTCAAGATCTTCCATGTTTAATTGCATGTTTCTGGGTCCAATACTAACGGAAATTCAAAAAGTACCAGCTAACGAATAAAAAAGTACCAATAAGATCCCACTTAAAGATTCTCATTTACACAGTATCGTGCATGTTTAATTTTATGTTTCTAGGTCCATTACTGACGGAAATTCAAAAAGTACCAGTAAATGAACAAAAAAGTACCAAAAACTTTCCTCTTAGATTCTTATCTACCCAGGACCTTGCATGTTTAATTTTATCTGTCTATGTCCAATACCAACGGAAATTCAAAAAGTACCAGTCCAAGATTAAAAAAGTACCAAAAAGTTCACTCTTATAGATTCTCATCCATCCAGGGCATTGCATATTGAATTGTATGTTTCTAGGTCCAATACTAACAGAAATTCAAAAAGTACCAGTTAATGAACAAAAAAGTACCAAAAAGTTCCCTCTTATAGATTTTCATCCATTCAGGACATTGCATGTTTAATTTTATTTTTATAGGTCCAATACTAACGGAAATTCAAAAAGTACCATTTTATGAACAGAAAAGTACCAAAAACTTCCCCTTATGGATTCTTAACCACTCAGGACATTTCATTTTGAATTTTATGTTTCTAAGTCCAATATTAACGTAAATTCAAAAAGTACCAGTTAATGAACAAAAAAGTACCAAAAAGTTCCCTCTTATAGATTCTCATCCATTCGGGACATTGCATGTTTAATTATATTTTTATAGGTCCAATACTAACGGAAATTCAAAAAGTACCAAAAACTGCCCCTTATGGATTCTTATCCATTCCGGCATGATGAATCTTATGTTTTTAGGTCCAACATAAACGATAATTTAAAAAATACCAGTTGTAGAACCAAAAAGTTAAGTAAAATATCAAATTTCTCGTATTTCCCCTTTTTAGTACTATTTTCCCCCCATTAAAGTATAAAAAATTTCAGTATAATAGTGGCAGCCCATAATTTAGTACGAATATTTCAATAAATGGAGAAAAATGTTTTTTAAAAAAAGTACCAAAAATAGTTACGATTTTTACCCCTTAAATGTTCGAATTTCGAAAAAGTACCAAATTTAAATTCGTATATTTTTGTTAGGTTTCGAATGTGGTATTAACTTTGTTTCTATGTTTACTGGTTCAAAAGATAGATGGGGTGTCAAAAAAGTACTAAAATTCAGATATTACCCGTTTACTCCCAAATAGGGCCGAATTTCAAAAAAGTACCAGACACCTGTCCGCTTATTTTTCTAAAGAACAACGATAGGTATTAAATTTTTTTTGTATCTCTTTTAGTTTTGGAGATATAAGGTTACCGAATTTTCCCGTTTTTACCCTTTTTACCCCCTAAACATTCGAATTTCCAAAAATCCCGTCTTAGTGGATCGATTTGGGGAGTGACCAATCTCTGGTCCAAATTTCAAGTGTCTAGCTTCAGGCGTTTAGGCTGTGCGATGATGAATCAGTGAGTCAGTCAGTCAGTCAGTCAGTCAGTAACGTTACAATTTTATATATATAGATTACACTGCTTTACAAATTTTTGATTTGGTAAATACCAAGAACGCCACATGCCTAGATAAGTTAATTGGGACCTCCTGAATACAAAAAACGCTGTAATTTTTTTTCTAAGTAGCGTTTTTTGGTTAACGGTACTTTTGTGTTTTTCAGTGTATAGTCCCACTCAAACTCTTGTGGAGCCCAACCGAAAAGTCCGATCGAGATAAATGGCATATCGTTGGAAAGGTAATTGAATGCCTCTTCCGTCGATATGCTAACATTTTTATCAGATAGAAATTTGCAGCATTCAATTACCTTTCCAACGATATGTCATTTATCTCGATCGGACTTTTCGGTTGGGCTCCACAAGAGTTTAAGTGGGACCATACACCGAAAAACACAAAAGTACCGTTATCCAAAAAACGGTACTTGGAAAAAAAATTACAGCTTTTTACGTGTTCAGGAGGTCCCAATTAACTTATCTAGGCATGTGGCGTTCTTGGTATTTTTTGGCTGTAAACCAGTTCTATTTATTTTCCTTTTTTAGGAATTTTCAATAATTTTTATACCCACACCACAATAGTGGAGAGGGTATTATGCATTTGTGCTGATGTGTGTAACGCCTTAAAATATTGGTCCTAGACCCACCTTTAAGCATACTGATCGACTCAGAATCACTTTCTGAGCCGAACTAGCGATGTCCGTCCGTCCGGCTGGCTGGCAAGCTGGCTGGCTGGCTGGCTGTTCATGTAACCTTGTGCGCAAAGTACAGGTCGCAATTTTGGAGATAATTTATTGAAAACGGGCCGAATCGTTGGACTACGAGGAAAGATAAGGGGAAATTTCTTCCCCTCAGAAATTATCAAACCGATTTTAAATGTAAAACATGGAAGAGAGCCATAACTATATGGACACAAAAGGTATGAATTTGATATAAAATAGGACCTGGAGGGGAAATTGGGGCAATTGCTACCTCTCAAACCGATATTAATGAAACTTAAAACATAGATAGATCCATATATATATGGACACATAAGGTATACATAAGCTATACAGGGGCAACTTCTGCCTCTCACAAACTTTTAAACCGATTTTAATGAAGTTTATAAACATAGATAACTCCATATTTATATGGAAACATGAGCATAATGTGGTGCTGGGTATCATATGGTCGGGCTTGGCTATACTTTCTTACTTGTTTTATTTTAGAATTTCTTCAATGTTTAAGAAAATTTCGAGAATTTTTTTTTTTTATTGTTTAAGTAAATTTTCAATATATTTTATAATAAGGGAAATCACGATCGGTAGTGCAAAGTGTGCAAATGATGCAAATGCGTGCAAAAATACATACATTTGCACAACACAACAACAAATTGTACGTATTTGCAATTTGCTCTTTTTTACTTCGTTTGCACTAAAAAACCACGAGCAAAGTTAGTAGTGCATATTTGCTCAGTTGCAAACAAATTTAAGCAATAACATTTGACATATTAAATGCCATGTTGATTTTAAGAAAACTTATAACTTGAACATTTTCGCAGATTGTAAAATAAAATAGATATTTAAATTTAAATTAATTAAAAAGAAAACATTTATTTTAATTTGCTTGTGTATAATTGTAAACAAATGCAGATTTTTTACAGTGCTGCCAGAAGTTTTTAGTGTTGCCAGAATACACTTTTAGAAAAATATCTTATTTACACAAAAATAAAAGTGGTATGCTCACGATCAATCATAATATGCACTGCAAATTTACACATTGCAAATTTACACAATGACCATCGTGATTACCCTTAATGTTTTCAAAATGTTGCAAGGGTTTTCTATGATTTAAAAATTTTCCTTAAATTAAATATATTTTTTTCAAATTTTAAGAATTTTAAAAAATTTTCAGGATTTTTAAATTTTACGAAAATTGTGAAAATTTTTTTGAAATATTCCATTCCAATTATTTTATATAAAAACAGTTATTTATGCCTGCAAAATTTGCAATACGCTTTTTTCATCCACAATTGACCACATAGATCCACTAGAATCTCAAGTTCCTAAATTCTTATTTTAAATGGTGGGTTTTAAACTGGGGGTCAATATCACGAGTTTGATTTTTTCCTGAACTTTCGATTCACGCGAAAGTAGAAAGTGATCCTACTTCATGCGTTCGATCGGTAGACAGAAGAAATTCTCTTAGATTTTCCACCAATTAAAGGCCCAACTATAATATGCTTAAGTTGACTTAAGCAATTAAGCGAATACATATGATTCATATGTGTCAAACCATATCGAACTTAAGAAAACTTTTTGGTTAGTTTTATGAAACTGGCATTTGCGTAAGCAATGTGCGAAACAGATTGCACTTTCCGTAAGGAATAAAATACTTTTTGATTTTATTTAATTTTTTCAATTTTTTTGTTCAAGTTAATTAAGCGTTCAATCAATTAAATTAAACGTGTTATCGAGTGAATTAAACGATTAATCAAGTGAATTAAACTGTTAGTCAATTGAATTAAACGTTGAATTGATACTTTTAATTTGTTTACCGGTGCAAATTTTTATTAATTTTGTAATTAATATCACAAATTTTTTAGTTGAACTCATTTTTTATTTTTTTCGGTGTATATGCCTTCTATGCATTCGCTATGTAACTTTTTAATACAATTCATAAACGCATTAACGCATTGAATGCGTGGTGATTAATTGCATGGTTGTCAGATTTTTTGAGCTCCATCGCCAAACCGGATGTCAGAAATCGCCAAACGTCAATTTTGTTCAGTTTTCGTAAATTTTTTTTTTTTTTTTTTAATTAAATCTTGCATACACAAAAACTAGATAAAATACAAAAAAGTCGCCGGAAGTAAATTTTGTTTAGTTTATGTTATTTTTTTTTTTAATAAAATAAAATGGAGATCAAATATTCAGTTAAAAACAACTAAAACTATCGATTTCGAAATTATTTATTTTGGTATCATGAAACTCGATATCGAATGAAATGTATTTAATTTGAAATAATAGCATTCGATATCGACTTACTCGACATAACATTTATCAAGTTTTCATTCGATACGTCAGTGTCTATCGTTTTTTCGATATGATAGTATCGAATGCGGTGATAAATGATAAAAAATAGCCAACTAAATCGCCAGTTATATCAAAAATCGCCAAAAAAAAAAAAAAAAAAAGTCGCCAGTCGCTAAATGGAAAATCCTACGCTAAACACGTTTCAGAATTGCCACGTTTGGCAAGAAATCGCCAAATCTGACATCCCTGGTTAATTGAAGCATTATTAAGGCTCAGTTAGGCGAACGTTGCTGTACCGTATCTGTACTGTATCAATCAGCTGTTCGCTTTTTGTTATATGAAAACCAATACAAAAGCTTACCGAAATGCAATGTCCCGTAGTTGCAACGTACCAAATTTACAATATCTGTATGCTAAAAATTTATACATGCTAAAATACAAATTTATTTATTGTAAATCTATAATAAAAATATTAAATTATTAAAATTTTTTACATACCCAAAATACTGTTTTAATACCATTTAAATCACGTGGTACCTTTTCTGCACAACGGTCACCATTTGAGCATTTTTGATTCCCATCACTGTGTGTTTTGTTTTGTATGCATGGGAAAACATATGACACGTTTTTAAACGTTCTATAAGTGCACCAACGTGCTTACAGTACGGTGCGGTACATTACGGGTATAGCAACGTTCGCGTAACCAGGGTTACCGTTGGAAATTTTCAAAAAGGGTCACAAAAAGTGGATTTTCCAAAAAAAGGGGTCAAAAAAAGGGTATTTCAATAAAAAAGGGGTCAAGTTTTTTAAAAGCAGTATTTTCCATTCGAATAAATAAAATAAGACCAAGTTTTTAATAAACAAACAAATAATATTTATTTCAGGTAGGCAGTGCTTAAAAAAGTAAGTTTTTTTATGGAATGCCCTTTCCTGTTTTTAACACCTGACCAAAAGTTTGTTCTTCATTATTATAACTCATTTTTTTAATACCTTTTATGTTATGTTCCCACATTTTCTTTTTTTTTACCGATTTAGCGATTTCAAATACATTTTAGGGATTGTTTTCAATTTTTCAATCAATCGCGAATTTTAGTGCTGTTCAGGATTGAAGTGATTTTTTCCTGTAAGTTTTCTGATTCTTAAATAAAGTTTTTACAATTTTTTATAAATACTCGACTTAGCTATCATACCTCTGTAACCAAATACTTGAAAATTTCAGGAATTTTTACCAATTTTTTTTTTCATTTCTGTTAGTTTAAGGGACTTTTAATCAATTTTATGGCGCTATCTATTTTTTGAGTTTTTAAATTTTTGCTCTTTAAGGCAATCGTCGCCGTTGTAAAAATAACCCCAATAATAAACCGAAGTCACCTATTTTACAGGGCATTCTTAACATTGTCGATTTAAAATGGGGCAAAAAGTTCAATGCTTTATGCCATTATTAAGGGTGAATTTTTTATCATAAAGCTTGCTTCTCTTTAAGAGACCAACACATTTTTAAGAAACAAACACCTAATTGCATTTTTTTTTTTTGAAAAGAAACCACCATAAGTTATTCAATAAATAAAAAAATACTACATTCGTTTGCTATTAGGGAAATTGTGCTTTAATTTGTACTTTACTATCGAAAATCTAATTTAGAAGTCATAACAAATTTATTATCACAAACTTTTTACGAATACTAACTACTTTTAAGGAATTTTCGTTCTATATTTTGGTATTAAATCTTCACTTGAAGTTCATTCCTCCATCTCCGCTTATTTCCAAAACATTTGTTTAGCACTAACGTTCAGCTGTGTTGACAAAACAAAAAATGTGAGTGCTATTTCCAAAAAGGGTCAAAAAGTGGCACAAAATAGGTTAAAATGATACAAAAGTATAATTTAAAGAACGGGTCATAAAAGGTATCAAGATCGTCGAAAAAGGGTCAAATTGATACTTTAGTATCACAACGGTAACGCTGCGCGTAACTGAGCCTTTACTTCTTAGTCTCTCTCTCTCTCTTTCTCTCCACGAATTTAAGTGCTTCTTAAGAGCGTTTTTTTTTTTCTCTTAAAAAACTTTTCAACATGTTTTATGTTAACATTTTTATCACAGGTTTTCATATTTCTTCTGATTTCATGCCTTCCAAACAAACAAATGCATTTGTTATCATACGAGTTAATTAAAATTCTTGGTTGATAATTGGTTTGGCTGACAGTGCGAGTGTTTGCGCCTGCGTGTATCTATATAACATTTTATGTATCTAACAAGTGTATAATTTTGTGTAAAACCTGTACTTAGTGTTAAATAATAAAAATTATTTATGTGAAAAATAATTGTTTAGAAAATCTTTAAAAATAAAAAACACATTTTTATTCAATTTAAATTTTTTTTATTATCAAGCCATAACAAACATTAACTAAAAAGTCATAAATTTGAACAAGTAGAAATTGAGGTATTCATTTATAGAGAGTTGGGCTATAAAGAACAAATGGTTTTGATGAAATTTCTACTAGAAGAAAACTTTTTATACTTAAAACTTTTGTATGGAACTGTTAAATCAAAATAATTGCCAAATTATTTTTGAATCCTGTTTTATTTCGAAAGAAATACACTTTTATTTTTATGGTCCACTGCATACCTATATGAATTTTCTTTTTTTTCATTTCTTTTTTTTTAATAATTCAATAACTTAATATATGTGTATGTATGTATATTTTCTTCTTCAACATGAAAATCCCTTAAATAAGAGTTTGACTTATTTTTTCTTTAATTTTGTTGACTTTGACATATTTACCAAAGAAAGAATAATAAATTTCCACAATAAATACCCGAAGTCATGAGTACTAACGTCATTGCCAACAAAAAAAAGAACGAAAATAAATAAAGAAATAATAAAAATGCCCCGTCATTCATATCTTTCGCACTATATTGTTAGAATAAACAAAACAAAAACCAATAAAACTCATACAAACATCTACGAGAAGTCCTTATACTGACAGAATAAGTGACTATTTGAATTTCGGCAACATCAATATCAGCAAACACACAGAAAGAAAGAAAGAATTGCGATAAGCCAAAATGTTGATTGAGTGCCACATGTTCTTATTGGAATAATACCTGGAAAGCAGAATAAGAGTAGCACAACGGAGAGAAAGAGAGAGAGAAAAAAAACCTTGAGACAGTGATAGACAATTTGAGTGTATTAAAAATATATTTATATTTATAAAATATTCTTTCAAGTCCGTAGTAAGAAGACTACACATAGCCTATAAAACACATTTAAAGCATAAAGTCCAAATAGACTTAAGATTAACTAAAGCCATTTTAAGGGCTATTACCTCTAGTCTAATGACCAGGGAAACCAGAAATATGCGTTAAAAAACACGTTTTATGCGCATTAAATATGCAGTAAAAACTGGAAAATATGCCCTGAAAAATTTTAAAAATATGCCCTAAATATTAAAAATTGCGCATTTGAAGACACAATATTCAACAATTTAATAACAAAATTTAAAAAAGAAAACCTAAACAAGTTAAAAATTCACATAAGAGATGTTTGCGCCGGATATTATCTAGATGTTGACCTCCATATGGGTTTTTGTCTTAACAAATGTTGGCATTTAAAAGGAATTTTAAGCTAGCTAAGGATGGAAGCTTTGAGCAAATGTGAACCGATTCGAAAATAATTTAATTTGAAGTAAAATATTTTTAGCACGAATTTAATTTAAATACCATCGTAATTAGATAGCTTGCGGACACAAAGAGTCTAATTTGGATGTGAAATTAATAATTTCAAATTATAGACCGACTCTCACCACTTGCATAGACTTCGTCCATATTTGATCAAATTATCTACAAATTTGGAACTTTTACTCTGCGCACAAGGCTAACATGGACAGACAACCAGCCAGGCAGATGGATGGACATCGCTAGATCACTTTAAAAAGTGATTCTGAGTCGATCGAAATACTAAAAGATTTTTCTAGATACAAGTCGCATTTCATTTATCCTAAATGACAACCTGCTTTGTTTTGCAATTTTAGAGTAAAAATTTAATGTAGTTGTCGAAATTGAAGTAACAGATTTTTGAAAAAAAAAATTTTTTATTTGCAGCGAAAGCTATTGTAGGCATCTAAAAAATTTAATATGTATAAAATATGCGCTATTAACCTAAAAAATGCTGCAAAAAGGCTCTTTTAACTAAAATATGCAAAAAATGCTGCAAACGGAAAAATATGCAAAAATATGCACTAACAAATCGATGCCAAAATTCATAAAAAGCTCTAAAACGGATAAATATATTGTTTCTGCCTTCATTAGTCGCACAAGGAAGAACATGCAATTGCATATTTCTGGTTTCCCTGCTAATTAATATATCACCTACAGCCTATTGATAACTTACTGAACAACCTAAACAAAAGCGGCAAGCGTTTTTTTAAACATGAAAATTTTATTTAAATACAATTTCAATAAAACAAACCGACATAGCGATCTGTCAAATAAGATTTATCAGCCGGGTGGTTTCTAATTCGCATTCTAATGGTTTGTTTCGTATAAATTGTATGCAAATGAGAAGTTTTGACATACAAAAAACGCTTCCGCTCTTATTTAGGTTGCTCAGTTATATCACAAATAAATTATTAAATTAAAGTCTATAGACAATATTCTTCTCAGAAAAAATTAAAAATTGATGTCAATATTTAAAAGTTTTCACCAATTAAAGCATTAATCAAAAATAAAATCAGTTTGAATTTAAAATTTAATCAAGTGAATTAAATGTTTAATTATTATTAATTAATTATTATTAAATAATTATTTAAATTTGTGATATCAATTAAAATAATTAATAAAATTTGCACCAGTAAACAAATTAATGGTATCAATTGAATGATTAAATTACTTGATTAAACGTTAAATTCACTTGATTAAACATTTAATTCACTTGATTAAATTTTAAATTCAAACTGATTTTATTTTTGATTAATGCTTTAATTGGTGAAAACTTTTAGAGAATTTTTTATGTGTACATTCTATATTAGCTGAAGCTTATAAACTATACTAAATATATAAAGTCTACAACCTACATATATCACAAACAGTCGATATGGGCAAATCCTGCGTGACGAACGCTACATTCAAACGCGTTTTCTGATTGAAATATAAACATTTTTTGGTCTTTCAAAAGAGATAGCTTTAACTTATATATAGTATTTAGTGACATTAATACGTACTTTCGAATGGCATATATCATAATTTCTTAGCAGGCATTTGTTGCGAAATAATTGATCACAAAGTTTTGTGACGCACGCTACAAAAAGGTTGAAGCGCGTTTTCCTTATTTTTAGTGAATTTGGTATGATAACGTATTCAAAATCTAATGCCTAAAAGAAAGATGATAAGAAAATTCTAAATGCACTTATTCGCAGCCAAAAAATTTTGTGATTTTTTGACAAAAGCCGTGAACCCTTTGTGACGCACGCTACATTACGCACGCTACAGTTTTTCCAGTAGTATTTTGTTATTATATTTTATTAATTTTAACAAAACCAATTATATTTTTATCAATTGCATTTCTTAAACTAATTTCTTAACTAATGAATATCAACTTTTTTTTAACGAAATTTATATTTTGATAAGTCTGCTGTAAGTGCTATTTTAAGCACAAAAATCACCTAAAATAATGCTAAATTAACGTACAACATTAAGAAATCAGCAGTGGGGTAAGAGTTAGTAAAAATTATTGCATTAACGATCATTGAAATACATATTTTTTATTATAAAAATGAAATTATACATCTAGTCTTATATTCCTTTCAAAAAAAATTCATTTCAAAAATTGTTGCCTGGTGGACTGTTTCTGGGATTTCCCCATATGTTATAAAGCCTATTGATAGTTAAAAGATTGTAACGCTTAAAGTTTTTACACTATATCACACATTGACACATTTATTTATATCACCTTTACCACGAAACATCATCAACATAGCCTGCAGACTACAACATCTTTATCTTATAAAATATACTATTCATATGTATATGGTCTATACAGTAGACTATAACACCTATATTATTTTGGTGTGGTAAATTCATTATATAGAAGGACGTTAAATATAGGTGGGCCGAAATAAAGCCATATACAACTTTACTCCTATGTTGTAAATTCGATTTAACTTTATGAACCATCCATTTTGAAGGGGTACACCAGGAAAGGCATGATGTTGCCCATTTTCCGTAAAAATTTCCCCCTGACTGTAGAGGATCTCGCACCATATCACTTGCGGCAGCATGTATGGTGGAGGAAATAATAATTAATAAAAGGAGTTGTCTTAGATCCCTGAAAGTCGGCACCGGGCATTATATTGACTAAAGTCTACTACTCTGTTCGAACCTGCGAAAAATGTTGAGCAACATTGATTATTTCACACGAAAATTTTGTCATGTATCAGTATTATCTATTCTGCAAGTATGCAACATTATTTTTGAATGTAAACAAAAACCATAGATGGGGGTAGTACAATAAATTTTGACTTAAATCAACATTGCACTCTCACTAAATAAAACTGCAATAAATTATTTTTTAAAAATTTGTACAAGCTTTAGTGATGATTGGTATTTTTTTTTCTAGCACTAAAAAAATTAATTGGTATTGTAAATTTTTTCACTATGGCTAACTGTGATTGTCTGCATAAAATCTGCTCTCAATCCAAATTTGTAGTTCAAAATTTGAACTTGCAACGAAAAAGCTGCACGAAAACATAATATTACTAAAATTTAATTTTGTACTTGCATGGTTTTCGATTTTTCCGATGATATGCATAATCATAGAAAATTAAACTAAATGAAATTCAGTCAATGACGGAATAATTCTTGGATTTAATCATGCAAACACAAGTTTTGTATGGCTGTTTTTCTAAACGTGTGTTCACAATGTATGTATCAATACCGTGTTGATGCATTGTGTACTTAAATTTTTACCTACTTTGTATTGTATATAAATATGGTTTGCATCTACATTATTTTAACTGCTTTATTTGCTTTTCTCTGCGCAGTACCAACTACAAAGTTGCATTTCGGAACTAAATGCATTGTCAAACTTTTCATGGTTGCATTTAAGAACATGTTGCCATGTTTTACAACAATGCAACAGGCGTTTAGGAAAACAGCCTATTTTAAAATGTGTGCAAAATTTTTAGTCAAATAAGTGAAGAAAAAAAATTACAATAAACTGATGATTGCTTGATTTTAAATCAAAATATTTTTTTAGCACAAAATGTTTTAACATTATAGTCACTTACAGTGAGAAGCATAAATCAAGGTACCTCTTTTGAAATAAAACAATATCTAAAATTTTTTAAAAAACAAGTAAGAAATTTTGTGGTATTTCATCATATATTGCAAAATTATTCATATACTACAGTCTAGCAAAATTATGCACTCTTATTCTAAGAAACAACCATAAAATATCCTTAAGTACCTGGCAACTCCATAATTTCGCACAGCAAAAGTCTTGGTACTCTCTAAAGTGATCTATGTTTTAGTATTGGCATAGCTGTTATGCTAAATGTTTTTTCTTTCTACATTAATGAGGGTACATTTAGAATGTATTCAGAGTTATTTCTTGTTGATATCAGTAGCAATAAATAAATACACTTTCTAGTATAGAGACCCTACAACCCAAATAAATGTTTTTCGCATAAATTCAGTAAATACTTTTTCTATAATAAGCAAAATATGAATGTCAAGTTTCATAAACATCAGCCACGCCCACCGCCAACATACAAGTAAAAGTAAAATAAGTCCAAAATATTTAAAAATTTTATTATCATATCTTCAAATACATCATTCCAAATTATGTTTATGAGGTTGTCGTTATATACTGCATACTTATATACGGATCAGGTGATGCGAGCAGACGATGCACACCATCAGAATTCGTTAAAGTTCTATTGCACTTTCTGGAAAACCTTAATCATTACTAAAGCCTAGATTAAACTATCTCACAAGTCTTACGTATTCCATAATACTTTGTGAGATGGAAATCTAATGAGTTTTGTTGCGACTGTCAAAAAATCTAATGTCACATGACGGTTTGTGTTCACATCATCACACAAAGTTTAAACACTCACACATGAAATAAAATGCAACCCTGATTTAATGAAAAGTATTATTGTTTAGAAATTTTTCAAAAAACGATGAAGTCGTATGGGATGTCAAACATTTTTGTCCTAATACTTGTCATTTTCGTGACACATTGCATTCACACTTTGTCATATAACTTGAGTTTTTGACATGTATTAATACAAAGTATAATAGTGTAATCTAGCCTTAAGAGTGTACTGCTGCATAAGGCCATAACTTTCCATGTTTAAATATTTAATGGTTAGTAACAGGCATGAAGAAGGAGATACATTCTTTCACAAACGTAACAGCCATATCTAACGCCCCTTTTTTTTTGAAAATTCACAGCAAGCTGAATTCATACAAGGTGATCTTATTTTGAAAACGTTTACAGCACTCTAAAATATTTTAGAGTTGTGTCAAAAATAATGTAACACTGTTGTTAACAATTCAAACAAATATTTCATTTGGATTTTAATTTTAAATTGTGTGTTTTGAAATTAATAATTTAAAAAAAATGTAGTAAAGATTCACCAGAACCAGCAGGACAACTAACCATATTGACACATGGTTAGTTGTCAGCCGTTTCTTACGAACGAAGATAATTTCACCTGGTATAAATTCGCCTTGATTCACACTATAAATTTTTTATTTATGACAATTCAAATGTTTTTATTACTTAAATCAAAATGTTCAACATTTTTCATTTTTCGAATTTATTCTATGAGCTAAATTTCAGTTATGTATTTTATAAAGCTTTTTTGTAATAGTTCTATTCCTAAAATTTTTCAGAAATGACTTTATACACTATCAGACTATTATATTGTATTTTCTTTTTACATTTTACCTTAGCCTTCCGTTGGAAAGCAATGAGGTATATTGAATGTACAGAAAAATTTACAATTATTAGACACCAGCAGAATGTAATGCATTTTCTGGCCCGCTACGGCCGTCGTCAGCATTCTTTGTGTCTCACTGGATAGTGTTACTTTATAAATTGAATGTATTTAACTCAACTATTTTAACAAATAGAAACTGGGAATTATTTCCTTCCGAAGGTAACTTTATATTATATTCAACATTTTTCATTTTTCGAATTTATTCTATGAGCTAAATTTCAGTTATAATAGTCTGGTAGTGTATAAAGTCATTTCTGAAAAATTGTAGGAATAGAACTATTACAAAAAAGCTTTATAAAATACATAACTGAAATTTAGCTCATAGAATAAATTCGAAAAATGAAAAATGTTGAATATAATATAAAAGTTACCTTCGGAAGGAAATAATTCCCAGTTTCTATTAAATCAAAATGTTTTTTTATTATTTCGTTGTGTTGTTCTTTTGAATTGCTATCAGTCAATTATTAACAAATTGTTGTTATAATTGCCCTACAAGAAATGAATGAGCGAGTAGTCACGTTTTTCATTTTGGTGTTGAGAAAATGATAGAAAGAAATGACCGAATGTGACCGAAAACTTTATTTCGGTCATTTGTTTCTATCATTTTATTAAGGCCAAAATGAAAAATGTGACTACTCGCTCATTCATTTCTTGTAGGGTAATAATTTCAAAATCGTTAAAAAATGTGAAGCCCAGATGTATGCAACAGATTTTTATCACAATCCAGCATTGCAACATTCCTGACTTTTTTTCATAAATAATTAGTATTTTGGCAATTTTATTGAACTGTTTATGGCTTTTAATCCAAATTTTCATATTTTAATCAGGCTAAAATTCATTAAATTTAATTTTCATTAAATTATTTTTATGACGAAAGGAATTTTACAACATGAAATGAATTAAAATTTATTGATAATAATTAGTATTGTGGTTATTTTGTTGAACTATTTATGGTTTTTAATCCAAATTTTTAATATTTTTAATTAGGCTTAAGTTCATGAAATTCAATTTTGCATTAAATTATTTTTTATGAAGAAAGGAATTTTACTACATGAAAATTAATTAAAATTGTTATTGACAATCTTTCATTCTTGACGTGGCTGGGGCTCGAACCCCGGCCGGCAGGTTACCATGACATGTTTCGATTGCAACCACTCAATCTCCTCAGATGGATTTGCCGTCTTACACTCGCAGCCATCGACGACTGCTGACGTCAATAGTCAAACATCAATCCTTAAACCAAATTGTATTCTAACATTTGGTAGATCGAAATTTGCTTTCCTGAATGATTATCCATTTCAATTGATTTTGCATGTTTTTTCCTTACTTCTGTTTTTTCGTACTTTTGTCAAGAATTTTTCTTGAAGTCCAAGTACATTTTTTGTTTTTTCATTCTGTCTTTTTCTTTTCTGTTGACCTTTTTCAGCACAACTTCCATCGACGATGGATGGCAGTTAATAGTCAAACATCTTATTTCTTCCCAAAGTATTTCATATATTTTCCTTTTATTTTATGAACAAAAATGTAACTAGAGATTTTTTTTTTAAGTTGAGTCCACTAGAACTTGAGCAACAATTTGTATGATATTTTTTCTGACGTTTAAAATAATTTTATTTAGCTTTGAATGAAAATGTTAACAAAATGTTCCAACAAATAATAATAAGTACATAATATGGTTTTTGGGCCAAATTTGCAAACGGTTTCTTTATTTAAAATGTGTGTGATCGTTTTAACAGTGAATAATATTAAATAAACGTGATTTATGGTTATTTTAATATTTTTAATTTGAAATTAATATGAAAAAATGATAAATTTAAATAAAGGGCATACTTTTGCAGAAAATTACCATGATTCTCAATCAACATTTCGCCATGTTAATTTTACATTGGTACTTTTTTCTGTGTGCAGTATTTGGTCATAAATCGGCCATTTTGTAACCGATTTGATAGATTTTTATACCGACATCTTTAATAATAAATTTACTTTTTACTTTGGCGATAACACTTGAAGTCGGCAAGATCTATAAATCCCGAAAATAGTTATTAAAACAAATCATATTTTTTAAATTACTTTTTTTTATCGATTTTCCCGAGTTTTCCAGCGAATATGTTCTACTAAAGATTTCAGATATTTTGATATCTAAGACGTATGAATAGGTCGTTTTACAGATCTAAAATTTTAGTTTTTATAAATGTTTTAAGGTTTTGAAGTCCTTTTTTGGAGTATTTTGCTCATAACTTAACCATTTTTAACCGATTTGGCAGATTTGTATACCAACGTGCGTAAGAATAATCCCAGTTGGCCAAGACAACGACGCATACAAAACCCATAGTAAATCCCTGACGACATGTTGGCGACAGCCCATGCAAATCGTCGACGACTTTTTCGAACAAAGAGCACTTAAGCCGTAAACGACAATGTGAGCGACATTATTATGCATATTGTAGTTAATGATCATATGGGTAACAATGTGGTTAAAGTTTTCATTGGCGACTATATAAACATCTTTTTTCTCATAAAGTCGTTAATGCCCGATTAGCGACATAACCTTAATAGTGTCGTTGATGACAATATTGTTGACACTATCTACGATTTAGTCGCCGATAGGTAAGTGACAATAAGGGATTTAAGGAACACCGATACTGATATATTGGCGATACTTCAGATTTGCCGATATATGCAGAATAAGGGGAACGGGTAAATGGGTATACCTGCACAATTGAAAGACAGCCGCGAATAACGTTATAAGTTACAAAATAATTATATTTAACAGGCAGGATTATTTATTTTTTAATTTTTTTATTATCAAAAATATTGATAATAAAAGCAAAACATCAATAAATATTAATTTTAAATCACATACAAATTTAAAGTTTTGATTTTTTTTAGTAAAGGACAACGACACGACAAAATGCATACAATGGTCGCCTAAGTTGTCCTCAAAAAAGTCTAATTGAAGACAAGATGAGCGACAATTGCATGCATTTTGTCGTCAGTGTGGTTTGAAACACGACAAAATGCATGCAATGGTTACTTACGTTGTCCTCAATAAATTATTATTCAAGACAAATTTAAAAAAATGTCTCCAAAAATGTCGTAAATACGATTTTTAACACGAGAATATACACGTTTTCTTACTTAAGTTGTCGCCATCAATGTTATATAGGCGACAAATTCAAAAATGTTCGGAAGACATCGTTGACGACATTTGCGTCTATGAACATTTGGCCAACTGGGATATTGCCATTAAACTGGGTTATAGGTACATATATACTTGTAAAAAGTAATTGTTGGGATTTCAGTATTTTGGTCATGACTCAGCCATTTTTTAAACGATTTGACAGATTTATGTACCGACGTCTTTAGAAATGATTTTACCATTTACTTTGGTGATAAAACTTGGACGCGGGAAGACCTATGGTTTCCAAAAATGGGTAATTAAAAAAAAAACATAATATTTTGGTCATAACTTTGTTGCGTCTGAACCGATTTTTCCCGAGTTTTTCAGAAAACATTTTCTTCTAAAGATTTCTGATCTTTTGACATCTGTAGGACATATGAGAGCCCCAAAATTTTTGTTTTTGTAAAATTTTTTTTGTATTTATCCCATTTTAGAAGTATTTTACTCATAACTTGCCCATTTTTTAACCGTTTTGATAGTTGTATATACCGCCGTGTTAATGAAGAAATTTACCATTTACTTTATTAATATATATACATATGTATACTACATATACTTATATATATATTTACAAACTTAATTATAAAAAAAAGATTAATATTTGGGATTTCAGTATTTTGATTATATCGGGTGATTTTTTATGAGCCATAAGAAAGTTAAAAAAAAACACATAAAATTCAGAAAAATGCATGAAATCTTTATTTGAATCGATAGTACGATCCATACAATTTAATGTTAAAGATTATTTAATGCAAATGTTGACCGTGACTGCGCCTCAAATGATCCATCCGCTTAGTCCAATTTTGGCATACTCTTTCCAACATTTCGGCCAGTATCTCATGAATAAATGCTTCAATGTTGTCTTCCAATGCGTCAATTGAAGCGGGCATGTGTGTATAGACATGAGCTTTAACATAGCCCCACAAAAAATAGTCTAAAGGCGTTATATCGCACGATCAAGGCGGCCAATTGACCGGTCCCGAACGTGAAATAAAATGTTCACCGAACTCGCCTCTCAATAAGCCCATTGTTAAGCGTGCTGTGTGGCATGTGGCACCGTCTTGTTGAAACCACATGTCATGCAAGTCAAGCTCTTGCATTTTGGGCAAAAAAATAGTTGGATACCATCTCACGGTAGCGCTCACCATTCACAGTTATCTTTGAAGAAGAACGGTCCAATGATGCCACCAGCCAATAAACCGCACCAAACTGTGACTTTTTCTTCACTCCAAAATCGACAATTCTGCTCTTAACAGAGCACGCATTTTGATAATAAAATTCAATAATTTGCAAGCGTTGTTCGTTTGTAAGACGATTCATGGTTAAATTATATACCAAACTGAAAATGTTTGACAGTGAAACAAAACACGAAACGTGCGTCAGCTGTTTAAACCAGTGTTGCCAAAAAGATAATAGCTAAAAAATTACCCGATAACTCAGCCATTTTAAAAAACGATTTGACAGACTTATATCAGGACGTGCTTAAGAAGAAATTTACCATTTACTTGGGTTATAAATCTTGGACTGGGGAAGATCCGTGGTTACCGAACATGGGTATTTTTGAAAAAAAAATTCTATTATGGTCATAACTTTTTTGTATCTGAACCGATTTTTCCGAAATTTTCAGAAAATATTTGCTACTAAAGATTTCCTATTGATACATAAGGCGTAAACATAGGTCATATAACAGTACAAAAATTCAGGTTTGTATACAATTTTTGATATTTTTTGTACGGTAGGTACCACGCCCACTTCTCCAATCCCGCCCACATTTTGTGGGATGCTTTATATGGATAATCTTAATGTTTTAACATAATTTGCAAACTTTGGCACTTGCCGTTCTCAAGATATACAGAAATAAAAAAATACAACAAGGGATTTTTGGAAAAAATTAGAAGTAGTCGTGGTTTTTTGCTCTTATCTCCGTCATTATTGGACCGATCTGGCTAAATTTCAATAGCAAACTTAAACGGAGTATATGTGACATAAATATATGACAGCCTAGTCCCCATAATTTTTGGGGTCTTCGGAAAACCCATTTCCACATACACACGCACAGACGGACAACCGGATTTGAACTTCGCTTTTCATAAGGACCTAGAATATATATACTTTGCAGGGGGTAGGATGAATATTGTGGAACTTACAAACGGAATAACAAAGTTATATAAACCCTCTTACCTTCGGTGAAGGGTATAAATCAGTGATAGCCACTCCATAGGCTCGCGAGTCAGTCAATAATCATATTTTTCACACAGACACGGTCGGCAATTCACATGTATACAACAACTTCGTTCGTTTCAAAACATCAGACTATAATCAGTCTCTGCGACCGCCCACAAGTACATAATATCTGTGTGTGCGTGCGTTCGGGGATTAGTTAGTTCGGGGCTTGGTTATCACTGGTATAAATAGAAAAAAAATATTTTTTTTATTTTCACTTTTTTTTATTTTCACTTGTTGTCTTCTTCGCTTATAAATTAAAAATACAATATTGGCACAGTTTACTTGTATAGTTTGTGTAACAAGTTTCGTTTTCGCAGTGCCAGAGCTTGTGCAGTGTATGGTAATTTCTCTACAGAAAGTAAAAGTCGAAAAATTACTTTTTTGTCACCAAATTCCCTGTGTGGGCCGTGGCGACTGCAGAAGCCATCTTTATCTCTTTGGACTCGACAAGTCACCACAATGTAAAACCTGCCTTGAATAGCAAGAAAATGTAAAGCACATAACGTTCATTTGCCCAAGATTCGATTAAGAAAGGAGGCTCCAGAAAATGTTGTAAATACTACATAAGTATCATGAAAATGGAAACGAACTGGAATCTTTACATAGCATTTTTTACACATGTAAACAAAGTATTACGGGGGCAGGACAAGCTTCGCAAATAATGTTTAGCTGGACAATCCCTGAGACATCAAAGTAAACATGAGAGCGGGTGAATAAGCTTGTTACCCAACTTGGTAGAACCGCGGTGTGTGGTGATGGCGATGGAAGTGATTTCAGTCGATAGGAATGTGACATGCCATATATGGTTGTGGTTTTTTGATGAAGGCCCAATTTAATCATTATATGATTACGGGCTTCAATAATATGGTATGTTTACTATAACATGTTTAAAAATTTTACGTTAAAAATAGTTTGTTTGGAGGTGACCATATAAAAAAATGCGTTTTCTCTGCGTGTAATTAATACATGTCAAAGAATCAAGTAATATGAAGAAGTCTGATAGTGTGAATGCATTTGTGATGAAAATGACAAGTATTATAAAAAAAAGTTTGACATTCCATACGACTTCATCGTTTTTTTAAAAATTTCTAAACAATAATACTTTTCATTGGATCAGGGTTGCCTTTTATTTCATGTGTGAGTGTTCATACATTGTGTGATGGTGTGAATACAAACTGTCGTGTTAAATTAGATTTTTTGGCTGTCGCAACAAAACTCATTAGATTTCTATCTCACAATGCATCTCATATGGACTTCGTAAGACTTGTGAGTTAGTGAAAACTAGCCTTTAACAACATTGTAAGGTATTTCTAAACTTTAAATATAATCAATACTAGCAAGAAAAAATTTCGTTACTAATACGCTTATCATACTGATAAACTTATATTTGTACATGAAAGATGTTAAAAAAAAATTAAATAAAATATACACAAATGCATAAAGTCAAGAAAATATTGAATTCAAAGTGTATGTAGATATGAAATAAAATAAATATAAATGAAGAAATGTAATGAAATATTTATTATAAATAAAATTGCAAATGAATGACACGAATTTGTAAACAGGAAGCACGTACAAATGTTTGTCACTCTTCTTAGACAGAATAAGGGCGCCAAGAAAAAAAAAACTTAATAAATACAACAATAGGACTTAAAGGAAGTAATCACAAAAAAACTAAACGTAAAATGTAAATAAAAATGGATCGTGGTTTGTGCGGATGTTTAAAACATGAAAACGATTTGTCCAAATTTAAAACTTCCTTGTGCGGGTTTGTTCGTAGGAAATTCCTACGCGAAGGTTTAAGGAAAAAGGAAAAGTCGAAAATTTCAAGTAAGTCTGGCACCTGTCAAACAAAGACAATGTCAATTTTTATACATCTGAAGAAAGCCAACAGTTAAAGTTTCCAAATTAAGTATAAACAAGTAAGAGTGCTATATTCTGCTGAGCCGATACTTATATATCTTTCACCATGGTGCGAAAATAACAGAAAGTCATATCAATACGCCCACTTGTCCAACCCCGGCTACATTTTTGTCGGATGTTGTAAATTGATAACCCAGACTATTGTACCTAGTTTGGAAGCTTTGGCTCTTTTCGTTTTCCAGATATACAGAAATCTATAATATCTTTGTATGGGGTGTGCCAAACCCACTTGCCCAATCCTGCTCACATTTTGTGCGATCTTGTGAATTGATAACCAAGAAGTCTGCCGTTCTCCAGTAATACATGAAAATAATATAAAAAAAAAACCACAACAAGGGGTTTTTGGGCAAAATTAGAGGCAGTCGTGTTTTTTTGCTCATATCTCAGCCATTTGTGGACCGATCAGGCTGAATATTAATAGCAAGCAATTCCGGATTATATGTGACATAAATATATAACTACCAAGTGTCCATCGTATTCGGGGTCTTTGGAAAGCCCATTTTAACGGTCAGACGGATGGACAGCCATACGGATAGACTGACGGACATCTTTAAATCAACTTCGCTACTTAAAATGAACCAGAACATATCGAGCCTTTGGTGCAAGATCGTAGTAACTCAAAATTTGAATTTTTGAGCTGGGTATGCAGAAATTATCTTTGGGAAAATAATAATTTTTTACTAAATCCTACCCCGCTGCTGATTTCTTAATGTTATACGTGAATTTAGCATTATTTTAGGTGATTTTTGTGCTTAAAGTAGCACTTACAGCAGACTTATCAAAATATAAATTTCGTTAAAAAAAAAGTTGACATTCATTAGTTCAGAAATTAGTTTAAGAAATGCAGCTCATAAAAATATAATTTGTTTTGTTAAAATAAATAAAATATAATAATAAAATACTACTGGTAAAACTGTAGCGTGCGTCACAAAGGGTTCACGGCTTTTATCCAAAAATCACAAAATTTTTTGGCTCCGAATAAGTGCGTTTAGAATTCTTTTATAGTTATCTTTCTTTTAGGAATTAGATTTTGTATACCTTATCATGCCAAATTCGCTAAAAATTAGGAAAACGTACTTCAACCTTTAAAGTTACTTCCACTTTTTGAAGCGTGCGTCACGAAACTTTGTGATCAATTATTTCGCAACAAATACTTGCTAAGAAATTATGATATATGCCATTCGTAAGTACATATTATATATATATATATATATATATATATAAATTCCTTTTGTTCCTATGAGGAGCATAGGGCCTTAACGATTGTGTTCCATTCTTGTTTGTCTGTTGCTACGATATTCAGCTCGTTCCACGTTTTGTTGACTTTTGCCACTTCAATGTCTAGTTGTCGACGCCAGGTGTGGCTCGGTCGACCCTTCCTGCGGCTGCCTTGGGGATTCCAGTCTATTGCGTTTCTGGTGATGTCGGCTTGAGGTCTTCGCAGGCCATGTCCAATCCACCGCCATTTCCGTTTTCTGATTTCGTACTCAATTGGTGTTTGTCCGCACTCGGCCCATAAGCGTTCGTTTGTGATGGTGTTTGGCCAGAAAATTTTAAGTATGCGACGGAGGCAGCGGTTGATGAATACCTGTATGGCATTGGTATCGCATTGAGTTGAGTTCCAAGACTCGCAGCCGTAGAGTGCAACTGATTTCACGCAGCTGTTAAAGATGTTAATTTTGGTGCGCTTAGATATATGCGGGGAATTCCACACATGGTAAAGTTGGCCATAAGCTTGCCTGGCTTTGTTTATTCGGTTCCCAATATCCTCTCTTGAGCCTCCACTTGTTGATATTATGCTACCCAGGTAGCAGAAGGATTAGACGTCTTCGATCTGTTGTTCGTGTAGTGTACAGTACATATTAATACATATTAATGCCACTAAATACTACATATAAGTTAAAGCTATCTCTTTTGAAAGACCAAAAAATGTTTATATTTCAATCAGAAAACGTGTGCGAATGTAGCGTTCGTCACGCAGGATTTGCCCATATGTACTATGTACGATTTTGTGGCTACCTCTTCCAATAGTATTTCCCTTTCCACACCTGAGAAAGACAAAATCAAAAAAAAAAATTTTAAATACTAAATAAATACATTCTTATTCCATCACATTTAATTTTTAGAACTTTTTTAATTTTCGGGCATGTTCTGGATATCGAAATCACGTGAAATTGAAAACGAACAAATTTGGAAAATTCTCCGTGTTCAAAATTTATTAAAATACCTAATACCTTTGAGGACGACTTTTCTTTACCTAAACTACTGAAATAAGAAAAGGATAAGTAAATTTTTACAAAAATTTATTAAAAATATTCATCGTTTTCAATTGCACTTGATTGTTTTAAGCCCTTATGACACTACATTTTTTATTTATTAAAGCCTAGATTACACTATCTCACAAGTCTTACGTATTCCATAATACTTTGTGAGATGGAAATCTAATGAGTTTTGTTGCGACTGTCAAAAAATCTAATGTAACATGACAGTTTGTGTTCACACCATCTTACAAAGTATAAACACTCACACATGAAATAAAATGCAACCCTGATCCAATGAAAAGTATTATTGATTTGAAATTTTTCAAAAAACGATGAAGTCGTATGGGATGTCAAACTTTTTTCTTAATACTTGTCATTTTTGTGACACATTGCATTACACTATCACACTTTGTCATATTACTTGAGTTTTTGACATGTATTAATACAAAGTATAATAGTGTAATCTAGACTTAATTGATATAGAATTTATTTTTATTTTTTATTTAAACAGTAAAAACTAGGAAGAACAAACTATAGAAAATGTAAACAAAGTTTTTTGGTTTTCTTGTTCTCTTGTTTTGGTTTTGTTTCAGGGATGGCGTTGAGAATTTTTAAAATTGTACTAGCAACCTTAAAAATTGTACCTAATTGTACTACAAGATTTTTTTTGTTGAAATTAATTTTATTTATGTTCTTAAAAAACACCACAAAAAGGTATTATAAATCTTAGTTTAAAAAGTATCAACAAAAAAGTACAATTGAAACAACTTAGCCATCCCTGTTCTGTTCATTTTATTAAATGTTGCCAACGTTTTGTTTATGAGAAACCTAAAAACAAAAAGCGGTAAATCGCTGAATTTGCCCATAAAACGCTGATTCAGCAACACTTTTAATATTTCAAGCTTGAAATGTCAATTTTAAGTTGAACAATTTTACATTTTTTTTGACATAACTTCATTTTTTATCGATAACTTTAGTAAAATATTTGACAGCTTGCCATTTATCTTAGTCTGTGTTCATACGGCTCATGTCGTATTGACAAAATTGCTACTTTATAGGCGAGAGGGACGAGGGGAAAGGAAACGAGTACACTGATGCATGTACTGTCTTTACGTTTTGCTTTCTTATTCGTTGTTTAATTTTGTTTTTGTTTTCAATATCAAAAAGCACACATGTATACGCACGTCGTCAGAATGACATAATCATTTGAACGACAACTCATGTTCAACGAAGAAAAAGGAAGAATCTTGTCAATAAGACATGAGCCGTATGAACTCAGACTTAATACAGCTGAACCCTTCGCACTTGGTAAATTTTTCTATCTATCTATCTTCTATACATATTAAAATGAAAAATGTTTGTATGTTTGTTTGTCTGTTTGTTTGTTGGCTTATAGACTCCTAAGCTACTGAACCGATTTTCCTGAAATTTTTACAGTAACATCATGTGAGCCCTAAAAATAAAATAGGCTACTTCTTTTTCGATAGGGGCAGGGGAATTGGTAGCCCCCCATTGGATGCCAATATTAAATATCGCATATCCAAAGGACCGCTGCACGCATTTTGCTGAACTTTTGGTAGTAGGATCTTCAGAGCCCCAAAATTGAAATAAAATAGCAGCGGGGGAAGTGGTACCCACCATAAAACGCCAATGGTTAATATAGCATATCTTAAGAACTTTTATAGTGAGAATGTTCAAACTTTGCAGAAGTCTCTCTTATGGTATACTACACTTTTGAAAATAGAAATAAAGCTTCCATAGGATGCACATATTAAATATCGCTCAACAGAAGAACTATTAAAGGTATAGTCTTCAAACGTGGTTAAAGCTACTATTATGGTAAACTATAAATTTCAATATAGAAATGGGCGGGGTAGCCAGAGGAGGAGCAGCACCCCTCATAGATAGCAATATTATTAAGAGCCGCTGCAAGCAATTTGTTGAACTTTTGGTAGTAGGATCTTCTGAGCCCCAAAATTTAAACAAAATAGCAGCGGGGGAAGTATTACCCCCAATAGGACGCCAATGTTTAATATCGGATATCTTAAAAACTATTAAAGTTAGAATGTTCAAACTTTGTAGAAGTCACACTTATGGTATACTACACTTTTGAAAATAAAAATAAAGCGGGTAGGCGCAGGGGGGAAATACCTTCCATAGGATGCATATATTAAATATCTCTCAACTGAAGAACTATTAAAGGGAGAGTCTTCAAACGTGGGTAATGCCACTATTATGGCAAATTTTAAATTTCAATATCGAAATGGGACGCGTAGACAGAGGAGGAGCAGTACCCCTCATAGATAGAAATATAATTTAGAGCCGCTGCACTCATTTTATTAAACTTTTTGTAGTATTATCTTCTGAACCCCAAAATTGAAATAAAATAGCTGCGGGGAAATGTTACCCCTCATAGGACGCCAATGTTTAATAGCACATATCTTAAGATTTGTTATAGTAAGAATGTTCAAACTTAGTAGAAGTCACTCCTATGGTATACTACACTTTTAAAAATAAAAATAAAGCGGGAAGGCGCAGGGGGAAAAACCTTCCATAGGATGCATATATAAATAGTCGCAATTTTTTTTTTTAATTTAATTGTTTGCGCTGCTTAAAATATGAGGTTTGGTGTAGGAAATCATGATCTAATTTTTCAGGTCAATCCGGCGGTGCCTAGCCGTGCCGGGTGGGGCCCAAAGTTCCCCATATTATTAAAAAAACATCTTTTCTATCAGATATTTATAGTTATACTAGTTGAAAAGCCGAAAATCAAAAATATGGCTACGTTGGCTTTAGCTTATTGAAAAACTAAAAAAAACCGAAATTCCGCAATAAAATTTACTTTAAGAAAGTTAAAACTGTTTTCTTTATGTTGGCTTTGGTTTTCGAGATATACCGTTATTTCGAAAATTAAGGAGGTTGCACAACATATGTTCGCGTAACTCAAAAACGTTTTAGTTTATTGAAAAACTAAAAAAAACCGAAATTCCGCAATAAAATTTACTTTAAGAAAGTTAAAACTTTTTTCTTTATGTTGGCTTTGGTTTTCGAGATATACCGTTATTTCGAAAATTAAGGAGGTTGCACAACATATGTTCGCGTAACTCAAAAACGCTTTAGTTTATTGAAAAACTTAAAAAACCGAAATTCCGCAATAAAATTTACTTTAAGAAAGTTAAAACTTTTTTCTTTATGTTGGCTTTGGTTTTCGAGATATACCGTTATTTCGAAAATTAAGGAGGTTGCACAACATATGTTCGCGTAACTCAAAAACGCTTTAGTTTATTGAAAAACTAAAAAAAACCGAAATTCCGCAATAAAATTTACTTTAAGAAAGTTAAAACTGTTTTCTTTATGTTGGCTTTGGTTTTCGAGATATACCGTTATTTCGAAAATTAAGGAGGTTGCACAACATATGTTCGCGTAACTCAAAAACGTTTTAGTTTATTGAAAAACTAAAAAAAACCGAAATTCCGCAATAAAATTTACTTTAAGAAAGTTAAAACTTTTTTCTTTATGTTGGCTTTGGTTTTCGAGATATACCGTTATTTCGAAAATTAAGGAGGTTGCACAACATATGTTCGCGTAACTCAAAAACGCTTTAGTTTATTGAAAAACTTAAAAAACCGAAATTCCGCAATAAAATTTACTTTAAGAAAGTTAAAACTTTTTTCTTTATGTTGGCTTTGGTTTTCGAGATATACCGTTATTTCGAAAATTAAGGAGGTTGCACAACATATGTTCGCGTAACTCAAAAACGCTTTAGTTTATTGAAAAACTAAAAAAAACCGAAATTCCGCAATAAAATTTACTTTAAGAAAGTTAAAACTTTTTTCTTTATGTTGGCTTTGGTTTTCGAGATATACCGTTATTTCGAAAATTAAGGAGGTTGCACAGCATATGTTCGCGTAACCTAAAAACGCTTTAGTTTATTGAAAAACTAAAAAAAACCGAAATTCCGCAATAAAATTTACTTTAAGAAAGGTAAAACGTTTTGCTTATATGCGCAGTCGTTTTAGAAACATAATTTTTTTTTCTGGAAAAAAAATAAATTTTTTTTGTTAAATTTTCGGAATTTTTGTTTTTAAAAATTCATAAAAAATTGAAATTGCAGCTATGCTTCTAATTTTATGCAGACATATAAAAAATAACATTGCAAACAAAACAAGCTATAAATGATTAAAATCTGTTAACAACTTTTGATTTTATGTATTCACAAAAGACGAAAAATTTTAATTAATTTAAGAATTTTATTAAACCGCCACATCTTTTGTGAATACATAAAATCAAAAGTCGGATTGACATGACAAATTAGATCATGATTTCTTACACCAAACCTTATATTTTAAGCAGCGCAAACAATTAAATTTAAAAAAAAAAATATCCCATACAAGATGCGACCAGTTTAATGCATATATTAAATATCTCTCAACTGAAGAAGTGGTTTAAGCAGTGTAGCGAAGCGCACCGGGTTAAGCTAGTTACTTTATATTTGCACTGTTCACCAAAACTTGAACAATGCATTAAAAATTAAGTGTCATAAGGGCTTTATTACAGACAGAAATTTTTGTTTTAAATTTTATTGAAACTTGTTTTTTACTTTTTTAATATTTTAAATAAATAAATGTTAAATAAAAATAAACCAAACTATATATGTTTTTGGATTTTATAGATTAATGGCCAATTTTACCATGTTCAGGTATAATTAACTATCATTATAAATGTCAAAAAAAATCTATTGTTTTAGTAATAGTTAATTTTAGCTGAACTTGGTAAAATTGGCCGTAAATAATTTAAAAATTGTTTAAAATTGGAAAATTAATTTAGGAAACAAACATTTTCTCAAATTCTATATGATTTGTGCAACTACATATGTGTGTGGTGAAAATTGCTTTAAATACGAATATGTTTAAAGAAAATCGTACTATGTATCACAATCAATGAGTTAATTGTTTCAAGATAAGTTCGGCTTTTCTCCTTTCTTATATGGCTTACAGCAATGTTATGGTTTTCCTGGCCAAATGCTTCGTTTGTGGTGTTTGCTTTTTAAACGCAAATGGAGTAATTTTTTTCGTCAAAAAAATGTACTGTTTTTTCTTGATTGTACTGTTTTTTTTTTTTGTGTTAAATGTACTGTTTTTCCGAATTTAAAATCTGGCTACCCTATATACACCACAACCACCATGTGATCCCCGAAAGGGGTCACAACCAATAGTCAGCTGTGACCAAAATCCCAGGAGCTTCTGGTCAGCTGCGATCTCAATAGATCTGTCAATTTTAAACTCTGCCGAATTCCAGGTATTGACTGCACCCAAAATCCTCGAAGGAAGTAACACCAAAAGTGAAATATTCTTTAAATGTTTCCCTACATACTCCCGGAGGATATCTAGATATCTAGCTTCGGTATCAAGTGGTCGGCATTAAATAGGTCGGCATGACATGAAAGATATTTCTGTATATCTGATGATATAGAACAGCAAAAGTTTCCAAATTCCAAATAGCTTGATTAGCATTTTACAACACCTGATATAAAGTAAACGGTATTGAAGGAGTGGGCGTGTTGCCTTTTACGAAGACAAATTAGATATAATAAATTTTGGAGAATGGTTACAGGAAATGTTTATAAACCTTGTCTAAATAATTAGTCAAAAGGTGAGCAGTATTGAAACAGGGGTATAAAGACAACCCTACACTCTCAACAATTTTTTCTTGTATATGGGTGTTTCGACAGAAAAAGACCCCAAAATTAAATTATTATTCCGCTTATATTATACAATAAATGTATCTGTCATTTTCCGAAAGATTAACCTTAATTTTCTTTATACTAATAAAAAAAAATTTGTTTTTGTTACCCAAAATAAATGAATTCGACACAAAAAACTTTTAACTTTTTATTTATGCAACGACGGTTCTTAAAAAAAAAAAAAAAATTTTTTTGGTAACTTATTTCTTTGGTTTACAAAATAAATCCATTCCTTAAACAAAACATTCCAAAGAATTTAATCAGATATTTTACTTAGCATATCCTGTGCAAAATTTTTCAATGCATGATGTTTGTTTCCGTCAAATTTAAAACAGCACATTTATAAAGTAACGACCGTTACTTTTTTAATGGTCAAAAAAAGTAATGAAATTACATTTTTTAAGAATTCTTTCGGTTGTTACCGTTGCTTAAACTTTCGTAAGTCTAAAATGGAGCAATCCTCGCGGTATATTTGGGTAGGTTGGAATATTATTCAAAAAATCTCCGCAAATCGGTAACGACCGTTACTTTGGCAATACCCATAACTGGAAATTAACTGCGGGGTAGGAAAGCCCATCGGGGTTGCAATGCACATCGGATAACTAAAATTTGTGTGAAATTCTATAGTTAAGAGTAATTCTCTTAGTAAGTACCAATAATCACTTAGATTTTTAATAAAAAATCGATACTTATGGCCAATTTTCAGGATTGATATTAAAACACATTTATTTTTAAAATGGTTTTAAATACAAAAATCTCTTCTTCACCAAAAACTTAAGTGAAATTTAAGTCACCGATGTGGTACACTTAATTTCAACTTAAGTTTCCATTGTAATATTTTAGCAAGGTGGCCTCAATATCACATAAATACAACAACAACAGCCAAAGCATAAACAGTCAGCTGTTTTTTCGGACCACCTTGTAAACACTTTTATATTTTTTTTGTATTTAGTAGTGCTACCATACTTTTATCTTAATTAAATAAGACTTTTCGAATAAAACTCAAAAAACCAATCTTTATTTATATACGATTTAAGTTTGTTATGAAAATTAACTTAATATAGATTTAAATACTATCCTGAAAATTGGGCATTCATTTTAATTAGTATTTAATCGCTAAACGGTCGTATGCCCCTTGTATGAGTTAAAAAAAAATATACGAACATCTGTGATAATTAATATTAAAAAAAAAATTAACTAAAGTCTTTTAAAACTGAATTTAGAACAAGTAGTCGTAAATTACATTAAGATATCAACTCATTTGGCGATTACTTCATGTTACGCATGCGCTTTTATTTCGTTACGCTTGTCTTGCGTTTTTGTTCGCTTTTTATTCATAATTAATTTTTTTTTTTTTTTTTGCTGTTGCCGTAATTTTACTTAACTTATGGCGTGCTAGTAATCTAATTTTGTATTTCCATATCTTTTTATTTTGTTAACAATTCTAAAATACATAACAATTTTAATTTATTTTTTCTATTACAATTGTTGTTCATTTTAATGAAATGTAGAACGCACTGAATAAAAAAAAATTTGTTATGTCATTTATAAAACTTGAAATGTGAACCTCTTAAGCTTTTACCTCTTGGTTTTTTCTCATCAATTCATTTAATTCTTTTTCATTTGTTCTTTCAGAACGTGCTTTGATCTAAAAAAAATTTTAAAAAATGGAGAAAAATAAAAAAAAAAATCAGTGAAATACGAATCATAAGACAAAAAGTAGAAAAAATCATTAAAAATTTGTATTATTTGTAGCCAATTAATAAAAATTTTTGAGATTAAAAATGTTTGTTCTTGTCGTCATATTAAATTAATATATAGAATAAAATTCTTAATGAAGTAAATTGAATTTTTATAGAAACTATAAGCTACAACAAATTTCCATAGTCTTTCCAATTCGACCCTTAAGGAATTTCAGTTATTTTTTTCATAAAAAAAAGCTATAAATGTTGAAAAATAAAGATTTTTTGTGGAAAATACAAGAGATCACAGATTTTTATACATATTTTAATTAAGCTTATGCCGTGTTCCCATCCCTGGGGTCGATTTTGTTTGAGGGCAATTGTCAACTAGGTTCTGTAACTCCAGCGTCGAAAAAAAAATATATTAAAATGCAATGAACAATAACCCGGAAGCGGTCAGTAGATATTTTGTTCATGGCTGATTTTTTCTTTGTTTAATTATTATTTGGCTTTAATATAAAACTAACAAACAATTTTGTATATTTTAACATGAACGGCGTTGCCTTATTTCGCTGCTGCCAACTCAACTTCATTTTTGTTGCCATCCGTAATCGACCCATTTGTTTTCCAAAGAATTAATGTTTTTTGTTAAGAAGCAACTGTGCAATATTTTAAAAAGCCGCCTTAAGATATGCATTAGTTTTTAATATTTTTTATTTTTATTATAGAAATCAGTGTTACCACCAACAAAATTCAAAATTACACTTGAGATGGAGCAAAATTACCCGATTTAAATTAAATTACACCTGATATAAAATTGAAGTTTTATTAAATAAAAAGACATTTACAAAAAAGCAAAAACACAACAAACTCATTAAAACAAGAAAAATATTAGTCAAACTGTTAATTTTATTTAAATTAACAAAAATAACATTAAAGACTTAAAAAAAATTAATAAAACATAAAATAAAACTGCTAAAATAATGAGTTTAACTTCCACATTTGGTTGATATATCTTGGGAAGGTTGAAAATGTTCCTTGTCATTGCTTTACAATGGATGCTTTTTAGCCCCATAGAGTTAACGAAAGGTTAGCTGTCAAACGAACTGCCATACTGTTTTCTCTTTTTGAACAGGCACATCATCATGAATAGATTCATGCTTGAACAACGCCACCAAATTATCCAAATATAACTTTGAAAATCAGACATCGATTTTCGCAACTTAAAGGTGACTTTATCATTTAAATAACGAAACTTTTTTTCACAAATGAAGGCGATGTGTTGATTTAGAGAAAACAAACTGTCAATTAGACTTCAAGGCTGTGCGATGTGACACTTATTGATTGTTTTCCGTAGGGCTGTGAAGTCAGTGGTTAATGCTGATAAGCCAGCAACAATCGGTGTCTTGGAGGTCAACATTGTTCATTTTATTCGAAAAAGAGAAACAAAATTGGACGTCTGCAATGCGATTAAAATTATTTTGTTTTTGTGTTGTCTACCATTTTAAGTTTCATGGTCTTAAAAAATACCCTTTATACCTTATTTAGTAAACAAAATGCCTGCAGAGTTTTATACAACTGTCCCTTTCGTAATTCAGTTTTATAACTGTAAAGGGCGTTAAATATTCTTAAAACAAAAACATTAAAAAGCAGCAAGATAGAAATTAAATTAATTATATGTTGCAATATTGGAAACATATCTTCCCCCAGGCAAGTTTTTAGTTTGAATAATTTTTTTTAATAAACTTCAGGTTCTAAATAACTATGATAGGCATCTTTATCCAAATCAAAAGCGGCCTATCTTGCGACATTCATTACCAAACATTTGAAAATAAATGTATGTTTAATGATTGAAGTCGTTTCTTAAAAAGAAACCGAGACTTTGGATCAGAAGGCTGTGCATTTCTTAGCAACAATATTTAAAAAGAAATAAATGTCATCTCTGAAATTGAATCTTGATTTTTTTAGGGCATCCGAAGTAAAAATTTCAAATTACACCTAAGAGAAATTACCCACGCTCTACCCATGAGCGTAAAATTTATACCAAATTCGGGTAATTACCCACAAAGTGGCAACACTGCAAATTCTACTAGCACGGTGTTATTGTATAAAATAACATAAAATAGATTCAATGTGCCGAACTTTAAAAGCACTATCCGTCTATAAGAAAAAAAACTTTTCTTTTTAACTTGACCTTTAAAGAAAATGGATATCTTTAATTTTGTTTAAAAAAACTATGGTCAAATTTGAAAGCCCCAGAAGTAACTGTAATCTTTCTCTCTTGTGAATTTCCTTAAAACTTTTAAATTTCTACCAAAAAATAACTTACAACTTCACATTTGCCATTCAATCTGCTTAAATTGAACATATTCGCAATATTTGTTCTTTTTTCTGAAGAAACAAAATATATCAAAATATTATTTTTAATCGCATTTAAGAAACATTAAACCGCTTTTACAACCAAACGAGCCATCAACCCTGCAACCACCATCAGGCAACAACAGCAACGCAAAATGTTTTACCCTAACAATATGCATTAATAAGCACGACAGCGATACAATATGCAACTACGAGTACAACAACAACAGCAATTACAACATCAACAGTAAACAATAAAGGACAAAAAAAAAGAGAAAGAAAGAAATTCCTACTGCCATAATCATACCATTAAACATAATTTGATGCTGTTTGCAAATGAATTTGCCTGCATAAGTGTGTTTGGGAAAGTATGTGTGTTTGTGTGTTAGTTTTCAAAAATAAACGTATGAGTAGGTGTATGGCTGTGTGTCTTTTTTATAATATATACAACATACTCATAAATGCAAATTGGAAACCCAGTAAAATTTTTCAGGTTTAAAGACTTTTGATTCTACCGGGGCAGGCTAATTGATAGTGAGCTATACTATCAATGCGAGGGTTGCGGATTCGATTACCGTTAATTCTAAAAGTATAGCTATAGCTACAAGACCTTAAGCTATTATAAGGGGTGATTTTTTAGCTATTATCATTTTGGCAACACTGGCCTAAACAGCTGACGCACGTTTCGTGTTTTGTTTCACTGTCAAACATTTAACCATGAACCGTCTTACAAAGAAACAACGCTTGCAAATTTTTGAATTTTATTATCAAAATGCGTGCTCTGTTAAGAAAGTTCATCGTGCGCTTCTTGTGTTCAGCGACGAAGCTCATTTTTGGCTCAATAGGTACGTTAAAAAGCAGAATTGTTGACATTAGAGTGAAGATCAGCCAGAAGCATTGCAAGAGCTACCAATGCATCCAGAAAAAGTCACAGTTTGGTGCGGCTTATGGGCTGGTGGCATCATTGGACCGTTCTTCTTCAAAGATGATGCGAATCGTAACGTAACTGTGAATGGTGAGCGCTACCGTGAGATGATATCCAACTTGCTTTGGCCCAAAATGCAAGAGCTTAACTTGGTTTGTGTTCATACGGCTCATGTCTTATTGGCAAGATTGCTACTTTATACACACAGAAAAAAATACCCATGTAAAATTAACATGGAAAAATGTTGATTGAGAATCATGTTAAATTTCAGAAAAATTATGCCCTTTACTTAAATTTATCATTATTTCATATTAATTTTTAATAAAAAATATCAAAATAACCTTAAATTACGTTTATTTAATATTATTCACTGTTAAAAAAATAAAAAAAAAAACATTAAAATATAAATAAATCTGGATTCAATATTGAACCCATGAAAACCTGTTTTGTAATAAAATCAAAAGTTTATCTTGTTAAATTAACATGCATACCTACTTAATTATGTACATTTTTTATTTTCACTTTTAAAATATGTTATAAAAAGAAGACAATTCCCGTATTCTTTTAATTAAAATTGTTTATTTAAATAGTACATCAAGTTTTCAAAGTAGAATGATGACCATATCGGGCGATTCTGCTGATGCTTCTGTTAACAAAGGAGAATACAAAATAAGTGAAACATGTGTTACAGGGTTTTGAATTATTCTTACATAAATGCAAATGTTGTCTGAAGCTTCTTCACACTGTTAAAATACACTCAAACCCATTTGATTCTACATGAAATTCACGTTGTTTCAACTGGAAATAACTTTCATTCAACGTGATTCCGATTGTTATTTCAATATAAATTACATTTTGCTCTAACTTTACTGCAATGTTAAATTAACATGAATTATAGTTATATCAAAAGAAAAAAATGTTGTTCGCAGTTATTGTAAAATCAGGTTGAATTAACATGAAACCCGTATGAAGCAAAATCACCACCGAAAAAATTTAAATCAACCTTGTTTTCGTCGTTTTTAACTTGATTTTTTTCTGTGTGTAGGCGAGTGGGACGAGGGGAAAAGGAACGAGTGTACAGATGCATGTAGTGTTTGTTCGTTTTGCTTTCTTATTCCTTGTTTAATTTTGTTTTTGTTTTCAGTATCAAATAAAACAAAATAAAAAACATGTCGTCAACATGACATGAATCATTTGAACGCCAATTCATGTTCAAAGAAGAAAAAGGAAGAATCTTGTCAATAAGACATGAGCCGTATGAACTCAGATTTGCATAACATGTGGTTTCAACAAGACGGTGCCACATGCCACACAGCACGCTTAACAATGGACTTATTGAGAGGCGAGTTTGGTGAACATTTTATTTCACGTTCGGGACCGTTCAGTTGGCCGCCTAGATCGTGCGATTTATTGCCTTTAGACTATTTTTTGTGGGGATATGTTAAAGCTAATGTCTATACACACATGCCCGCTTCAATTGACGCATTGGCAGACAACATTGAAGCATTTATTCATGAGATACCGGCCGAAATGTTGGAAAGAGTATGCCAAAATTGGACTAAGCGGATGGACCATTTGAGGCGCAGTCACGGTCAACGTTTGCATGAAATAATCTTCAAACATTAAATTATATGGACCGTACTATCGATTCAAATAAAGATTTCATGCATTTTTCTGAATTTTATTATTTATTTTTTAACTTTCCTATAGCTCTTAAAAAATTACCCATTATTACCATTGTTCGGTTAATTAAGTTAGAATATAATTTATAATTGTATTTGTAGCTCTTAATTAAAAAAAAGAATGAAGACATTTCAATTTTAAATCAGGTAAATTTATAATTCAGTTGTTGCTCAATTTTAGTTTAGTTCTAGTTCACTACTCGTTCAGTTCTTGTTCACTACTCGTTCAGTTAGTGTTCAGTTTAATTTCAGGTTATTCTGGTTCAGCTCTAGTTCAATTCTTGTTCAGCTCTAGTTCAGTTCTACTTCATTTCTTGTTCAGTTCTAGTTCAGTTCTAGTTCCGTTCTAGTTCCGTTCTAGTTCCGTTCTAGCTCCGTTCTAGTTCAGTTCTAGTTATGTTCTAGTTCAGTTATAGTTCAGCTCTAGTTCAGTACTAGATAAGTTCCAGTTCAGGTCTAGCTCAGTTCTCGATCAGTTCTAGGTTCCCTCTAGTAGAGCTCTAGTAGAGCTCTAGTTCAACTCTATTTCAGTACTAGCTCTGTTCTAGTTCTAATCTGGTTCAAATGCTGGTTCGAGTTATAGTTCTGACCACAAAGTATACAGAGATGAAAAAAGTGACATATGAAAAATGCCTAAATCATTTGCGAGGGCAGCTTTCGAAGAAAGAGAAAGAAAACATTTTTTGTTAGTGAAGTGACAATGCGTAAAAACAGGCCGCTACTATCTACACAAATTGCATAATCAAAACAAAAAACGCAAAAAGGGCAGCTTTCGAAGAAAAAGACAGAAAAAAACACAATATTTTCTGTCTCGTGACGCCTCTGTATATTCTGTGGTTCGGACTATTGCTCAAATTTAAGATTCACTGGGTTTTCCTCTTACACATTTCATATTTAAACAAATACACATGTATAAATATGAATGTTTATGTATGACTACAATAAAATTCACATATTTTTGCATATTTTAGCCTGTATTAAAAATATGTTTATATAATTTTATTGTCATTTTGCTTGCAATGAAACCACAATGCAATTGTAAAAATAGTTTCTGTTTTTTTCTTCTTCTTCTTCTTCTTCTTCCTTCTCTACAGCCACAAATTTTACATAAAGCTACGTTCAGCAAGGCTGCAGCATTCACTTTACAACATTCGTAATAAATATTATGAAGTAAGAATGGAAGACAGAAAAAAATTAAAAATAAACAAAACAAAAAAAATACAATACAATAATACAAACAACTTCCAACATCCAGAATGTGTAATATACATATGTATATAATAACGACAATTGTGCCACAATCTATACCACATCAACATGTAAAATACTCTTGTACTGCAATAAATGAATGTGGCGACAAGCAAACAGGAGAATTCTGAGCAGGCAAGTTTGTGCTTTTGTGTGTGTTCAGAAATGTATTTGCGAGCGTCTGTTGCACAGAGTTATTTGTAGTTGTTTCCTTCAATTTATACATTCTCATGGTTGCCTTTCAACCAGTTAAGCCGCTTTTAAAAACGTAAAGTGATCACGTTAAAATAATAAATTTTTATAAATACTTTGCGATGTTCTCGGAAAACAGAACCAATCTGAACATTTCTAGTAAAAGAGTTTTCGAGTAAGTAAAAGAATATTTTCTAGATAAGAATTTATTATTTTTTTATAGAAAACTTTCTGCTTACGATTATTTGCTTTACAAAATTTTTTTGATATAAGACTTATTTGTAAAGCATATCAGGGTTTGCAAAACTGCAGTCGAAAACAAAAAAAGACGAACAATAAACGAAAATGGGGGGACGACTTTTCGCTTTTTGAGTTGGTTTGACAGCAACTGTTTGCACCTAATGAAAGAGTTTTTTTTTTTTGCCAATGACAAAAGAAGAAGTGGAAGAAATGGCAGGTTTTCTACTTTGACTGCAGTTTTTTAAACGTTTTTTGTATAAGACAATTTACTATTGTATATAAAATTCTTCATACTATTGTTTCTATAGAAAATTCTTGTGTTAGACTATTTCCCATAAAAGAAGTTAAGAAATTGGATTATTTTCTTTTGAAATTTTATATAAATAAAATCTATATAACGTCAGCTCATTATTGGTTTGGCGCATATGCTATAAAGTCGTAGTGGTGAAAAACAACAGCGAAGGTTTTTTTTTGTATTTTCACTACTGCTTCTGGCATCATGTTTTGAAGAAAAATGAAGATTTTTTTGAACGTTTATTAACGAACATAGAAATTAATAGCATTTTATTGAAAGTAAAAGTTATTGTTACGTGTAAATTTCTAAATTTATTTTTAAAAAGTAGCTTTTTGTGCTGCATACGTATTCTTACTGCTGTGTATTGATTTGTTGACATTTTGTGTTGCTTTTGCTTTAACTACTTTTTTTCTTATGGCAATGAAGTGAAGCATGAGTGAAATTTGTTTCCTTGTTCTTATTTTGTTTTGATTTCGCCTTAACAAATTTTTTTCTTACGTTAACGAAGCAAAGCAAGAGTTAAATTTATTTTCCACGATTTTGTATGAGGAATTTTCTGCATTTGCCAAACAGTGGCGTGTAGAGCAAAACAATACTTAATAAACTTTAAAATAATTGATACAGAGCAAAAATAATGCTTATTATCTCCAAAACAAAAACAAATTGGTAAAACCGATTTTGGATTCAGAAAGGAGGTATTTCAAATATATATATACCCCATGCCTAGCTAAATTTTTTTAAAAATGGTCTGTAGGTCAAACCATTAATGAGCTGACGAGATATATTTTTATACCCTTCACCGAAGGTAAGAGGGTATATATAACTTTGTCATTCCGTTTGTATGTTCCACAATGTTGATCCTACACACTATAAAGTATAAATATTCTGGGTCCTTATGAAAAGCGAAGTTCAAATCCGGTTGTCCGTCTGTCCGTCTGTCCGTGTGTATGTTGAAATGGGTTTTCCGAAAACCCCAGAAGTGATGTGGACTAGGTTGATGTATATTTATGTCACATATACTCCGTTTAAGTTTGCTATTGAGCAAAAAACCACGACTACCTCTAAATTTTTCCAAAAATCCCTTGTTGTTGTTGTATTTTTTTATTTCTGTATACACTGAAAGAAAAATGCTTCATATATTTAATGAATCATTTTCATAAAAAAAATGTTCCTTGGGTAAATGAAAACGTTCATTGCCTAAATGGAATTTCATAGTTATAATGAAGTATTTTCGTTAAAATCGCTTCATTGGATTTCGTAATTACGTTAAAACTTTTCATTGGATATATGAAAACTTAAGTTTGTCCAAGTTAAAAAAAAATTTTTAATTGGGAACATAAAAAACCAATAAACAAACATAACTATATTCATAAATTAATACAAAATTATAGTTTCCTTAAAAAAATGTTTAATTGTTAATTAAAAAATGTAAGATTTAATAATTTCATACATCGAGTGTTACATGTATGCCATTAAATTTATGAAATCAAAAAATTTTTTATAAAAGCAACATATTTCAATAATTGCCTTCATAAATTTAATTTTTCATTATGACAACAAAAATGTCGTTATAGTAATGAAACAAAAACATTCAATCAACTTTCAATCAACGTTGTTATAGTTATTATGGACAATTTAATCTCATATTTACGCTCTTAATTGAGTAAAACACATAGTTTTTTAATACAAAAACTACACTGCCCCGGTAGACTAGCTGGTAGCGAGCTAGTCTATCAGCACCGAGGTTGAGGAATCGAATCCCGCCAGAGACAGAAAAAAAAATAAAAAATAAAATAAAGTAAAATAAAAAAAAAGAAAAGAAAATAAAAGATAAAAAAAAATAATTAAAAAAAATAAAATAATTAAAAAAAAAAAAAAAAATTTTTACTTTATTTAAAGTATTCATCCAATGAATAATATTCATAGATCTAATGTAATGTTTCATTAAATCCTTTTAATGAAACAGGTTTCATCGATCCATCGAAGCGCTGCATAGGTTCCTTTTTAATGCAATTTTTCATGGGATTAATGTCAAAATTCATTGGTATTGCGAAGAAAATTCTTTCAGTGTATCTGGGGAACGGCAAAAGCCAAAGTTTCCAAATTAGGTACACACATTTAGGTTGCCAATACACACCATCCTACAAAATGTGGGCGGGATTTAAGAAGTGGGTGTGGTACCTCCCGTACAAAAAAAATTAAAAATGGTATAAAAACCTAAATTTTAGGGCTGCTATATGTCCTATGGATATGACTTATAAGCCAAAATATCGGAAATTTTTAGTAGAACATATTTTATAAAAAACTCGGTAAAATCGGTTCAGATTCAAAAAAGTTATGACCAAAATTAAATTTTTTTTTTAAATACCCACTTTCGGGAACCATAGATCTCCCTGAGTCCAAGCTTTACAACTAAAGTAAATGGTAAATTTCTTCTACAACACGTCGGTATATAAATCTGCCAAATCGGTTAAAAAATGGCTGAGTAATAACCGAAATACTTTTTATAATTAACTTTGTTAAAATATATATATATATATATACAAGTTTATATAAATGTTTATATATAAATATAACTTAAGTAAATGGTAAAACTTTTCCTTAACACGTCGGTATATAAAACTATCAAATCGGTTAGACAATGGGTAATTTATGAGCAAAATACTCCAAAAATGGGCTAAAAAAACATCAAAATTTTTATAAAAACCAAAATTTTAGGGCTGCCATATGTCCTATGGATATGACTTATGTATAAGTTAACACAAATTATGTTTAAAATCTATTTTTTTGGAAATAACTAAATAAGACACAAAATAAGTTCACAAGCTGACGTTGCGTATTTTGCAATACAACAACGCAGCTTATTTCACAATAATTCCATTGCACATGCCAATGGTTGATATCCGATACCCACATGGGGTGACTGCCAACAGCCAGGAATACTGCAACTCAACAAATTCCCATCAACAACATTGCACAACGATAGCAACAACATCGCACGCGCCGTCTGCTGATACCAAATACTCGAATGGCGTGATCAACAAAACCTGTTAATAAGTAGGGTAGTTTTTAAGAATATTGTTACTTTTAGTTTTGATACCAAATAAAGAACATTGTTGTGTCGCCATCCGCGCACAACAATTAATTTTTTTATTAAAAAATTCTATCCAGGATTTAATTGGCGCCCGAGCAGGGACCCAAGGATAAAAGGTCCCCCGGTATCGAAAAAAACAAAAGTCAAGCCTTGCCAAGCCCCTCAGTAATCCGTAAACGATAAACAGGAGTGACGTGAAGTCACAGCTTGGTAAGCCCGTGCCCCGCGGATTAACTAGATAATAGAAATTATAAATAAGGAAAAGTGAAACAAAAAAATTTTAAAAAATTAATAAAAATAAAAATAGTGACATTAAAACAAAATTTTAAAGGAAAAATTTTAAATAAAAAATTAATTCTGAAAAAAAACAGTGATGACAAAGTTTAAAGGAAAATTTTTAAATGAAAAAATTATAAAAAAATAGTAACATTAAAACAAAATTTTAAAGGAAAAATTTTAAATAAAAATTAATTCTGAAAAAAAACAGTGACAACAAAGTTTAAAAGAAAATTTTTAAATGAAAATTAATATAGAAAAATTATAAAAAAATAGTGACAAATTTTAAATAAAAATTAATGCTGAAAAAAAAACAGTGACGACAAAGTTTAAAAGGAAATGTTTAAATGAGAAAAAATTATAAAAAAATAGTAACATTAAAACAAAATTTTAAAGGAAAAATTTTAAATAAAAAATTAATTCTGAAAAAAAACAGTGACAACAAAGTTTAAAAGAAAATTTTTAAATGAAAATTAATATAGGAAAAATTATAAAAAAATAGTGACAAATTTTAAATAAAAATTAATGCTGAAAAAAAAACAGTGACGACAAAGTTTAAAAGGAAATGTTTAAATGAGAAAAAATTATAAAAAAAATATAGTAACATTAAAACAAAATTTTAAAAATTTTAAATAAAAATTAATATCGAAAATTTTGGAAAAAAAAAACAGTGACATTAAAAGAAGAGTGAAACGAAGGAAAAACAATTCTTTTTTTATATAAAATTATAGAAAATTTTTTTTGGAAACAGTGACACAAGAATTAGAGGGAAAACTAAGGAAGTAAATAGAAAATTAAAAGAAATAACCATTAAGAATACATAAAAATAAGTGCAATTTCGAAAAAAAAAACTCTTCCTAAAAAGGTGCAAATAGCAAAAGCATTAGAAAATTTGTAATAAATAAAAATTATTAGTATTGTGATTAAATTGTGAACTTGGAAATAACGTCAGCTATAACAAACAATATCAACAACACCAGCTACTCATCAGTCATCAAGTGCCTCAAAATCATCCAGGAGAGCAGTATGGTTCTTAGATTAATGTAAGATTATTCCTTTTTTTATTATTATTATATTTTTCATATTTAAGTATTCAAGAATCAGATTGTTAAAAGAAAAAAAGTGAAACTTTTATTATTTCATCTGTTAACATAAAATATTTCCGAAAACAATGTCAGAAGACGAGACTATAGATCAACTGACAGACAGATTAAATAGAACATTAAATATGAGTTTAAATGGATCATCCGTCCATAACAGTGGCTCCTCGGGGCTTAATAACATTCAGAGGGAACAGATAAGGGAGATTCTGAACGAAGTTCTGGGATCACAAAGTCCTCACTTGGAGGAGGAAATAGATCAACCCATCGGAACTGTAACGAAATTAGAGGAATTAGACAAAGTACCGGACATTGTACGAACGCTACGTGAATTTTCTGGGCAACCGGGGGAATTTAACTCCTGGCGTAAATCGGTGGATAGGGTAATGGAACTCTTTAAGTCCCTCCAGGGGACAGGACGATATTATGCAATTTTGCACACCATTAGAACAAAGATAACTGGTGATGCAGATACTGCATTAGAGTCATACAGAACACCTTTGGATTGGCCCAGGATGAAGAAATGTCTGATGATGCACTATTCCGATAAAAGAGATATCGGAACTTTGGAGTATCAAATGACAGTTCTGTGCCAAGGCAATAGGCCTATAACTGAGTTTTATCAAGCTGTTTATCAGCATCTTTCACTGATACTTGACAAAGTATCATGTTTGAATCTAGATGAGGGAAGCCTTCGATCAATGACGAACACATATAGGGATAAAGCCTTGGACACGTTCGTTAGGGGTCTAAACGGCGATCTTCCACGGTTGTTAAGCGTCCGTGAACCTGCTTCCTTGCCTGAGGCACTACACATCTGCTTAAAGTTAGACAACATGGCATTTCGCATGAACTATGCACATGGACAAATATCAAAGGGGAACATACAGAGGGACAGAATTGGAATTACCAATCCGTTCACGGGAAATAGACAAAAATTCTTTCCCGAGCTTGCTTATGTTGGCGGTACGGTACATAGAAGACCACCATTGCCACCCCGTAATACTCCTGTACCGAACTATAACCCAAATTACAGTCCCAACCAGAACTTTCGACCAATCGGTTACCAACAATTCGGCCCAAGACCACAGTTTAATCAAGGAAACCCAAATGGTTTCCAGAACCATTATAACAGACCCCAATATTCAACCCCGAATTATCCTACACCGGCACCTAAAGTAGAACCTATGGAGGTAGATAGATCCATACAATCCAGACAGGTTAATTACATGAATAGACCACACGATACAGCCTTCAAGAGGGCACCTACTTCATCCATACAGGCCCCTCAGAAAAAGATGCAAAGGAATTTCCACGTTGTAACGAACAACGAAAGTAGAATTCAACAACCATCCCATGATGTCAATAATTACTACCAGGAAGAGGGCGCAGTTGGTGGAATGAATGAAATTGACGAATATTATAGGCAATTTGCCAATAGCGGGCTGGAGATGGCTGAGTATCCGCCTGAAAATTCGGAAATTGGGGAGAATGACCCCAGAACAACTGACTATCCACAGGAAGATTTAATCAATGACCTGAATTTTTTTGGTTAAATAGTTCCTCGCTCCCATACTTTCGAGTTAGAACGAGGAACGGCCAAACTCTCAAATTCCTTTTAGATACGGGTAGTAATAAGAATTATGTAAAGCCAAGTTTAGTTACTAATCATATACCTAACCAGGAGAAATTTAGCGCAAAATCGATTACGGGAGATGTGGAAATAACACATCATGCACTTTTGAAAATGTTTGGCATCAATGATGTTCCCATAAAATTCTTCATATTACCAGGGCTACGAACCTTTGATGGAATATTGGGCAACGATAGTTTGAAAGAATTATCAGCCGTGATTTATACATCAAAGAATTATTTTACAGTAAAAGGAGAGATAAAAATCCCGATATTCCAATATATTTCCCAAGACGTCAATAATATAGAAATTAGAATGAAACACCTGTCAGGTACAGTGCACAGTAGTGACAGTTCTCCACAGGACCTTATTCCAAGCATAGAAACACCAATAAACGTGTTCAAAAATCAAATCTTTCTCACCATAGGCGAACCATCCACGCACCAATTTAAAATTATATTTCCAGGGTTTCATCGACATCTGATAAACGAACCTAACTATGACGAACAAAAACTGACAGAAATTCTGAAAAGGTACTTGAATCCGTCCGTTATTAATGGCATAAAAACTCCTGAACCGATAATGGGGAAAATTCAGACAATCTATCCGAATCATTTTTCAAGCTACAAATGTCGATTTACACAACTGGTGGTCGACGATATAACGTCAGAAAACGACCAGGAAAATATAATCGTGGAGACACACAATAGAGCCCATCGTAATGAAAAGGAAAATAGGTTACAAATTATGGAAAAGTTTTACTTTCCGGGAATGGCAAACAAGATTAAAAGGGTCATAAAATTATGTTCCACTTGTAAGAGAAATAAGTATGAAAGGCATCCCAATACGCCTGAATTAAAAGAGACACCTATACCAACTCATCCTGGTCACACGGTCCACCTTGACATTTTTTCCACAGACAAAAAATTGATACTAACGTCAATTGACAAATTTTCAAAGTATGCCCAGACCAGATTACTAAAAGGGCGATCGATAGAAGATGTTAGGGGACCTCTTAGAGAGATTTTATTTTTTTACGGGGTACCAAAGAATATTGTCATGGATAACGAACCTTCTTTAAATTCAGCCTCAATCCTATTCATGATGAGGGACGATTTGAAAATAAACGTCTTTACCACCCCATCCTATAGAAGCGAAGCGAATGGACAAATAGAACGGTTCCATTCCACTTTAGCGGAGATAATGAGATGTTTGAAGAGTGATGGCACATCTAGGAACTTCGAGGAACTGTTGGAAAGATCTGTGAATGAATACAACCATACCATTCATTCGACGATCAAGAAGAGACCTGTAGATCTCTACTTTGGTCGAACAGTAGACTTCTCACCTCAAGATTTGGAGATAACCAGATTATCCAACGTTGACCGACTGAAGCGCAAACAGGAAAATGACTTGACATTCCATAATAAAAATAGGAAACCAGTAAAGGAATACGTACCGGGTCAATTGGTCTACGTTAAGACAAATAAAAGACTAGGGACAAAACTTTCTGGCCGGTTTAAAGAGGAGATAGTGAAGGAAAACCGTAATACAACTATAGTTACGGGAAGTGGGCGAGTTATCCACAAGAGTCACATCAGAAATTGATAAATTTCTACATCTTATTCCTCACCTTTTTTTTTCCTTTTTTTCAGTTTACTAATTACTAGCGTCCTTGCGGATTTTAACATTCTTGACTACTCTAATGCGAGACTGATAACCATCCAGAACGGAATCGAAAGAAAACAGAACGGCACCTTTAAAGTTATACATTCCATTGACCTAGAACAATATCGAGTTTTGTCACAAGATATCGAATCCACATTGAACAGTAATATTACATATAGTAATCCGCTCCGTCCGTTTTTAAGACAACAAGTGTCCGATATTAATGGACTCCTCAAACGATTAAGCCCGAAAATGAGGAAAAGATCTATCGATATTATTGGTAGTGCATGGAAATGGGTTGCTGGAACTCCAGACAGCCACGATTTTGAAATCTTAAATCAGAAAATTAAAAATTTATTGGAGAATAACAATAGACAAATGATTATAAACGAACTGACAACTAGCAGAATACAAGACATTTCAAATATTACAAATGAAATATTAAAAGTAAAACGGGAAGATTTTAATAATGAACTGGCAAATACATTAGAACACAAATTAACGTTAATTGAAAAAGAATTACAAAACATTGAATATGCAATCCAATGGGCTAAAGTAAGCATCGTAAATTCATTTATTTTGTCAAAAACTGAAATTGAAAATTTAAATCATGTTTTAGAAAATTACAATATTCCCATTTTTAATGTAGATGAATTGTTATCTTTTGGAAGTGTAAAAATTGTAACAAATAATAAAGATATTTTATATATTTTAAGTATTCCCATTGCCCAAAATGATATTTGTAAAATTTTCTTAGCAAAGCCAGTAAAGATTGGAAATACAATTGATAAAATAGAATATGAAAAAATTTTGGATTGTAATAATAATTTATTCGCTATCAAGGATAGCTGCAAAAGCTACAATGAATTAACTATATGTAATAGAGATAAGCTCGTACAATTAAATGATAACTTTTGTATAACTAGTTTATTTAGAAATAAAATAGGAAGCTGCACACAGGTTAACAACGAACACGTACCCGCCATAGAGGAAATTGGAAGCGACTTACTACTACTGAATCAATATATTGGGAAAATTACAGTGAACAAAGAAGAGATAAAATTGAATGGAACTTATTTAGTGAAATACTTTAACACAACAGTCAACATCGATGGTCGAGAATATTACTCGAAAGAAATAAGCGGCAATAAACCTCTTCCAGCCTCTCTACAACCAAAAGCATGGAATAGCAAAACTGAAGAAATTCTCTCACTACAGAGACTACAAAAACTTAATGTGGGAAACATCAGAAGATTGGAAGTATTAGAAAACAAAAATAAATTTCTAATGACATCAAGCATCATTATCGTTATATCCGTTTGTGCCACTATCATTTGGATCGCTAAGAAGAAGAAAACAAAACCAAAAAACGAAACAATAGAAATGGAAGTAACTCAACCGGAATCTCAAATTACTATAAAACCCACAGAAAGGAAAACTGGGAAAAAGAACTCCACCATTTACGACATCCATACATTTTAAGCAATCGGGACGATCGCATTTAAGGAGGGAGGAGTTAACACAAATTATGTTTAAAATCTATTTTTTTGGAAATAACTAAATAAGACACAAAATAAGTTCACAAGCTGACGTTGCGTATTTTGCAATACAACAACGCAGCTTATTTCACAATAATTCCATTGCACATGCCAATGGTTGATATCCGATACCCACATGGGGTGACTGCCAACAGCCAGGAATACTGCAACTCAACAAATTCCCATCAACAACATTGCACAACGATAGCAACAACATCGCACGCGCCGTCTGCTGATACCAAATACTCGAATGGCGTGATCAACAAAACCTGTTAATAAGTAGGGTAGTTTTTAAGAATATTGTTACTTTTAGTTTTGATACCAAATAAAGAACATTGTTGTGTCGCCATCCGCGCACAACAATTAATTTTTTTATTAAAAAATTCTATCCAGGATTTAATTTATATACCAAAATGTCGGAAATTTGTATGTGTTATAACCGAAATACTGGGGTCTAATCACCGCATACGATATCGAGCAAAATTCATCGAAATTATTTATTTTGGTATCTTGAAACTCGATATCGAATGAAATGTATTGAATTTGAAATAATAGCATTCGACATCGAGTAACTCGACATTACATTTATCGTGTTTTCATTCGATACGCCAGTGTCTATAGTATGCAAAAAAATTCAATAGTTTATTCGATACGATAGTATCGAATGCTGTGATTAGACCCCTGAATTCCCGAAAATTACTCTTTTTATACCCTTCACCGAAGGTAAAAAATGTATATATAACTGTTTCTATAATATTTTTCTATTTCTATAATATTGATCCTACACTGTATAAAGTATATATATTCTGGGCCCTTATGAAAAGCGAAGTTCAAAACCGGTTGTCTCTTATTTAAAAAAAAAAATTTACCAGTTTTATTTAGTTTTTGTCTAGTTGCTCTGTATTCTGCTCGCAAAATGGTTAAGGGTATATAAGATTCGGCACAGCCGAATATAGCACTCTTACTTGTTATGTGTAAAATTACATTTCTAGAATATTTTTCTGTATAAGAATATTAGAAAACTTTGTGTGGAAGATTTTTGTTCTGTAGAAAATATAAGATTCTATCAGGGGTGTCATGGAAATCGAAAACGTAAACGTAAAACGAAAGAATTCGGCAGTTCTTTTAATTAAACTTTTAATCGAATTTGTACAATTTTTGTTAAAAAATTCTGTTTAATAGAGCATTACTTGTATAATAATTGTCATAAAATTTTTTTATTACAGAAATCTTACTGAAAAACGACTCTTAAAATTCTTTCGTTTTACGTTTTCGTTTTCCATGACACCCCTGTATACAAGTATAAGAAATAAATTTTTAGAAAATTGTCTGTGTAAATTTTTTATATTTCTTTAAAACCCCTCTGTGTAGGAATTTTGTTACGAATAAGGCCTTTTTCTATATAAAATTTTTTCTATAAAAAAATTTTTTAAATCACTATTTTTTATAGAACATTTTCTGAATGAGGCGATTTCCCTAAAACATTCTGTGTAAAACTATTTTGAATAGGAAATATTTTGTATAATATTATTTTCTATAGAAAATGTTTTGTATAAGATTTTAATTTTGTTTTTTATTGTCTGTATATGATTTCAAATTTCTGTATAAGACTTAAGGAACATTTGCTGTGTAAATTTTACACCATTTTTCTTTAAAAAAAACTTTCTGTATAAGAATTTTGTTCTGTATAAGACTTTTTATGTATACAATTTTCTAAATGAGATAGTTTTCTATAGAAAATTATTTTATTCGACTGTTTTTTACAAAAAAATTTATGTACCTATCAGTGATGTCAGGTAAAATTTCAAAAAATCCCTACGTGTGTCCAAAAAAAATTCCTTTTTTCCCTACAACCAAAAAAAAAAATTTCCCTACACTTTTCCCTACGTTAAAAATTTATGCAGCGGTATTCAATGTTTGGTGCGTTTTAGGTTGCAACGGTTTGGTATTGCAATAATTTTATCATTGACAGTGAGCGGTATTTTAAGCAACTTTGCAATGCTAGATGCAAATTAGATAACAGCTGTTTTAAGGAATTATAGGTCGTGAAAATTTACAAAAAGGTGTTTGATTATTTTGTGAAATTGTTTTAAAATGCCACGAAGCAGTGCAAAAGAAAATATTATCGCAGCATTAGTAGCAGTGTTCGAAAATAAACAGTACATTATTTAACGTTCGGCTCACACACCCAAGAACGATATCTATTTTTTTAGTGATTTTGTAGACATACACAACCCTTAATACCGTTCGTAACTATTTTCAAGAAAAAACCGAACATTATATAATGTTCGATTCTTCGTTAAAAAACAGAACAATTATAGTGATACTGTAGACAAACATTATATTTTAATGTTCTATAATGTTTTTTTCGTGTGTATTTTGTTTTTGTAAAAAATGTTTGGTTTTTTTTTTAATAAGCCAAAAGGGACGGACATTAACGAGCCGAACCAAACACATTGAAGTTTGTGGATTTAAAAAAAACCGAACGGAATTAAATGTTCACATCTTTTGTTGAGTTTGATAAAAACAGTAATATTTTTGTGTTCGAAAGATGCACGCAAAGAAAAAACATGGTTCTGGTAAACATATTCTAATAATTATGATAAGAATTATGATTGTAGTCACCATATTAAGATTAATATTGAATCATATTATGACTAAATAAACTCGTAATATGTCATCATAATATATTTCCCTTAATCATATTATTATTCTGTTAATCATACTAAGTTAAGAAGTAATCAAATTATTGTCATGTTAATCATAATAAGCTCAGAAATTAATCATATTATTGTCATGTTAATCATAATAAGCTAAGAAGTAATCATATTATCATCATGTTAATCATAATAAATTTAGAAGCAATCATCTTATGATACAGCACCTTTCATAGCTGTCATAAAAATACAAAATAAATTAAAATATGTTTGCATAGATTTTTTATTTTGTGGCTTTTTACAATTTTTCTTAATGTTAATCAAATAGCGGTGTTCAATATAAGGCTTGCAAAAGAGCAAATGAAAAATCTGTGGTTTTCATGGGCAACCGCGTGTGTCCATTTTTTCGATTTTAACCCTTCTGCACTCCTTGGGTCAATTTGACCCAATTTTGGTTTTCAAGCGCAAAATTTGTCCCTTTAAATATAAGATATGGACGTGAAACTTCAATTTATCCATTACAGGGACAAAAATTATAAATTTAAATGAAAATAATAAAATTTTACTGCCTGTTTAACGATGTCGAACGTCAACGTTCGCATAGAAAACTACATTTGAAACAAAAACAAATTTTCGAATATTGTTTTTGTTTTACATATAATTTTCTATGCGAACGTTAACGTTCGAAAGCGATGAACTGGATGTTAGTTTTTCCTTCCCCCTCCAAAAAACACGATTTACACACATTTAATATCCTTTGGGTCAATATGACCCAACAAGCGATATTGCAAGTTTATTTCCACTTTAAAATTTGTTTTCTATTGAATTGAGTTCATCTTCATTCAGAATCATCGATCAATAATTTTTTCGGTCAAATAATCAATAGAATCGCTTTTGTTTTTATTATACTTAAATATGAAATGCTGTTAACATGTTATTGTTGGGTCATATTGACCCAAAGGATCATAGGAAGGGCACATATCCAAGGGATGCAGAAGGGTTAAGATGTTGATGAAATATCGTAGCACTTTTATAAAATATAACGAAATCTCTATGTGTTTTGTTGTTGAATTTTACAAAAAAACTATGATATTTTGCATTTGCACTATTACATCACTAATACTTGAATGAACACCGCTAATATTTAAATTTTTTAATTTCTTTAAACTTATTTTTTTCATGGAATTTTATCTTTTAATTGTTTAACCGCTCACAAATAAAAAAAAACGACACAACTTCTTTAAACTTATTTTTTTATGGAATTTTATCTTTTAATTGTTTAACCGCTCACAAATATAAAAAAACGACACAACTGCTTCAAAATTTGTTTACAAATGGCGCTAACATAATATGATTAGAGTAAAAATAGTTTGATTGCATCTTTAACATAATATGATAAATGTATAGAAAGTTATCATGTTATGGCTATTAAATATCATGATATGGTTGTGAGAAATATAATGTGTTTAGAAAGTTATCATAATTAAGTTGTTAGAAAAATAATTATTTTTCGGTCAACAATACTCAAATTTATAATTGCGACAAACATTGATATGTTTACAGTAACTATAATATTGTTGATATTAAATAAAAATAACAATTATTTGTGTACGACAACAATATATTGTTACATTAAACATAGTGTTGTTGCCGTAACCATGCCCAACCATATTTTTTCTCTGCGTGTGACTAACAGGGAAACGTTATTTTTTTAATGATTTTCAACACAAACACTATTAGCGTTTGTGTTTTCCACAAATCTACCGAACCGAACATTAAGAAACGATATTTAGTGTTTATTTTCGAACACTGATTAGTAGAGCTACGCCGATCGTTGGCCTTTTTATAAGATGCCTTTATAAAACATTTGAGCTGTTGGTATCTAAATAATAATAATAAAGAAATTGCTTTTGAAAAATTACGGACTTCTCTTAAATACTAACCTCTATGTTTTCTGACTGCTCCAAATAATCCAAAACAGTTTTTATTTCATCTGCCGTCCACCTTTTATTGGAGTTGTCGGACTCTAAATTATTGTTTACAAATGTCAGCTGTTCGAGTATCAGTTATGTATACGCAATACATGTAGTAAAAAAAAAACTTAACAGTTTTAGTGTTGCGCAAAAGCAATGATGTGACAATTGCAATTCTGTATATTTTGTTGTTGGATTGCAAACAAAAGCTACAATATTTAGCATTTGCACTTTCGCAAGACCATTCGCATCAAACACTGAACTCCGCTGTTGTTTTAAGCGACAAGCAAACAAAAACATATTTATTTTGTTAACATTTTGTACATATTTATTATAATAATTAGTTATTAAAAAAACCAATTAATTTCAAAAATAACACTGTGTGACAAATTTAAATTTTTTCTTTTTGACAGAAACGCCTCTATAATTCCTTTAATTTAGAAATAAACAGAGTCAAACTTCGTATTTGATTTATCATGGCCTCATCTTTTGGTAATTTTTAAAGAGCTTAATAGTTTTCAAGAATACTTATTTTTAATATTTTTTTTTAACATAAGAATCTACTAATTTTTAGCAAGCTTGGTACCAAATACCAAACTTTTTCAGTTCTACTGAACTTAAATATAAAAAAAGTTCCATTTAAAAGTAAATCATTTAATAGCCTTAAAAGTTTTCATTTACAATTTTGTAAAAATTCGAAATTTTATATTTTTTTTTTTTCTTAGCTTAGAAGGTGTGATTGTTTTCTAACATATAAATTTATATGCAGAAATTTCATTTATTAAGCTTCGTACAGACGATGGTCAGATCTTACAATAATGTAAGCAGGTGTTGCCAACAGCAAAATTTTTCTGACAATGGTCCATTGTCAGATGCATTAATTTTGCACATCTGCAAATACAAATGAGCTTACAATGTTCACACAGTTGTAAGACATTTTAGCCAATTTTAATGCAATTTAAGCAACGCTGCTTACCAATATTGTAAGATCTGACCATCGTCTGTACGAAGCTTTAGATATTAGCTTTTAATATTCGCATACGTTTTAGAGAATGTGAGTGCGAATGCAAATAGCAAAAATAAGACAATAGTTCGCAATGCGAACGCGAATATACGTTGCCACCAGTGTTACCGTCGGATATTTTAAAAAAGTACCAAAAAAGGGGATATCTACAAAAAAAGTGGCACCAAAAAGAGGATTTAAAAAAAAATGGGCACATCTTTTAAAATTAAAATAAGTACACCACATTATGTATTTTTGACGGTTTTTCTATTTATTATAATTTTAAGTGGTATAAAAACATAACAAAATACATTGTATATTAATTATATACACTAAAAACAATTGATCGTTTTACAATAGACGTATGTATTAAAACGCAAATCGCTTAATTGAGCAAGATGTGCAATAAAGCAAAACATCCATGTGTAGATAGAAAATAAAACTCATTTCTTTATTTAATAAGTCAAAAAAATGGTTTAGGTTTTTTAATACAAAATAAAAATCAGGAACGATTATCGTACAATCTTTCTTGCCGCAAAATAATTTTTTTACGTTTGTGGAGCAGAAACACATTAAGTAGACGGAAACAATTAACCGAAACAATTGCTCTTGTTTTTCGCAATGCGGTCTTATTTTGCGAAATAATTAAGCGGGTGACGCAATTAAACGGAACTCAATTAAACGGGTATTTTTACAAAGACAGTTAAACTGAATGATTTAGTTACATGATTTTAAGTGCAATAAAACGGGAAACTCAATTAAGCTGGACTCAATTAACCGAAAATAACTGTATCTGATAAATGTGACGTGATGGGAGAAAACTGCGCTCATACGGCTATAGCATTCCAAAAAATATAAGAATCAGTTGGAATGGATAAATAAACGCTTTTAATGTCGTCTTGTGTTATTTATTAATGGTCAGTTCATACAAAGTGTCTTCACTTGAAACCCAATCGTCAAGGCTAGTATCTAAGAAATTTAAAGATAAAAGCATGGATTCGCAAGTATTTTGTTTTAACTTATTTGTTACTTTATTTTTGATTAAAGCTAACTTAGTTAAAACATGCTCAGCAGAAGCACTATTGTCTGACAATTCAAAAATTTGAGAGATCATTTTGTACAAGTTTAAATATATATACAGGTATACTCATCAAATCTATTTTTCAATGTTCCAATTTCACGCCAAAAATCTTCAGTTTCGAAATTTTAAATAAGTGTTCATAATTCGCGTTATTTACTTTACTCTCTAGAAGTTTAAATTAAAGTATAAATGCATCTGGGTCAGTTATAATATCTTAATACTCTAAAACTCAAAAACGGTACACAACAGTTCGGTTTTTGCTTCACGAACAATATATATATATCGAGCCCTAACAGCGAAAATAATGTAAGCGCCAAAAATCAAATTTTACAGGAGAGAGCTTTTTTGTTTTATTACATATTAAATTTTGTATGAAATTTGTCGCTTACACTAAAATTGTTTTGGCTATAAAATCGTAACGGTACATTATATGACCTTGATATTTTAGGAGATGATGCAAGTGTTGCCAATAAAGTAATTTATCAAAAAAAACGAAAATTGAAAATCATGTCGCTTACACTATTTTCGCTGTTAGGGCTCGATATATATGCGAGATATCTTACCCCTTATTCATAATAAATAACACAGGTAAATAGAAAGTTTATTCAACCGATTTTCTGCTAACCACGCATGATATTAATATATTAACACAGTTTTACTTATATTAAAGCTGGGAGTTATAATAAAACAGAAAGAAAAAAAGTATCTTTTCCTAACGGAAAAAGTATCAAAAAAATGGCAAAAATCACAAAAAGTACCACAATTGGGTGCATTTTGTAAAAGTGGCCAAATAGTATCCAAGCAGTCGAAAAAGTGGCAAAATGCCACTTTAGTGGCACCAACGGTAACGCTGGTTGCCACTTAATTATATATTAGGGGGGTTCGAAGAATATTCGGGTATAAGGTTTTAATATATAGATTGCCAGGCTGTTGGGACTCATAGTATATGGGTTCTTTTAAAAAATACTACATTTGTACTAAAATGCTATTGTATATGAAAAATTTTCCTTTTTAAAGGAAAATAAGATGAATATTTACTTATTATAGGGTATATATAAGTTTGTCATTCCGTTTGTAATTTCTATAATATTGATGTCAGACCCTATAAAGTATATACATTCTGGGTCCTTATGAGCAGCGAAGTTGATCTAACGATGTCCATCTGTCTGTCCATCTATCCGTTGAAATGGGTTTTTCGAAGACCCCATATATGATAGGGGCCAGGTTATTATACATTTATGTATGTCACATATGGTCCGGAATTGTTTGCTATTGAAATTCAGCAAGATCGGTCCACAAATGGCTGAGATATGAGTAAAAAACCACGACTGACTCAAATTTGTTCCTTTAAAGGTCCAATTAAACGTGACATTATCATACCAACACTGTATAACCATAACGACATAAACATACCATACAATTTTGGTTTCTACGGTCATACAGTGGCTTGGTAGTACTGTTTTGTTGTTGTTTTTTTATACCCTTCACTACAAGTGGTGGATTTTATTTGTAATGTGTTTAATTTTACGCATACACATTAATGCATGTTTATGATATGCCGCTTAAATAAAGAAACAAACTCATAGACTCAATATATTTTAATTTAACGCTTCTTTTGTAAAAGCATTCGTAGCCGAGTTGTTAAGTTCTCTCCTGAGACTGATGATATTGCCAGTTCGAATCCCGAAAAAAAAATTAGTTTTTTTTTTAATTTAATTTTTTTTAAGTTCTAAAAACCATTTTAAGATTATAAAACGAATTTCAAACATCAACTTTGGCAAAAGAGGAAACGGGCTTAGGTACATATATAAATTTTTTGTTTATTTTATATTCTTCGGCATGACAAAATGAAAAGTTGGCGTGGCTCAATTAATATTTATTTATACTTATCTAAAGAACGTTATTTATGTATATACTTAACTTTTTGTTCTTATCTCATCATGGTGAAGGGTATATAAGATTCGGCATAGCCGAATATAGCACTCTTACTTGTTTTTAGATAATATATTGAAAATGAGATATAATTTTGAAAATTCCCTACATTTGCCCTAAAATAAAAAATCTGTCCTTTTTCCCTACGCTTGATATTTTTGGGAAAAATCCCCACAAAAAGGGAAAATTCCCTACATTTGGCATCACTGGTACCTATATAAGAGGAATGTTCTAAAAAAAATTTTTTTTTTATAAGACTGTATTCTTGAATAAAAAAATTATGTATAAAACTGCTTTTCAAAGAAAATCTTCTGTAAAGAATTTGTACTACTTTAATTAGAAATTTTTTTTATAAAATTATTTTCAAAAAAAATCGCGAATAACGTTGTAAACGCCACATTTTGCAAAAAACTGTTTTTTGCAGATAACCGTTGACCTTACTCTCTTACACAGTTTAAACATCAAATCAACCAAAACTATGCACCTTAACGCCTTCAAAATGGCATGCAAAGTTTTAGCCAGTGGAAGAACATTGCAAGTTACTAACAAAATGATGAAAACGAATTGGTTTTGCAGTGCGGAATAATGTTTTAAAAGCATTTAGCATTAAAGTTTTTATTATCATTATTTTTAATAATAGAAAAAACAAGTAAGAGTGCTATATTCCGCTGTGCCGAATCTTATATACCCTTCACCATTGCGCGAGTAGAATAGAGAGCAACTAAATAATTTTTACATATACATACATATTTACAATACTTAAAACTTCATTATAAATGAAATTTAAAAAGTGAAAACTGGTAAATATTTTTTTTAAATCGTGTTTAGTTTCTATTTATTAAAATTATTTCGTTAAATATATGAAATAATAAAGAAGGGTGATAACGAAAATCATATTGAGCATTATGCTAGTATATGTAAACAAATACGAAGGGGGGGTGAGGGGATTGGAAGAAGAGACGACAACCGGATTTGAACTTCGCTTTGCATAAGGACCCAGAATATATATACTTTATAGGGTTTAGGACCTTCGGTGAAGGGTATAAAAAACAAACTTAATTACAAAAAGTGTAATTTTTGGGATTTCAGTATTTTGGTCATAACTCTGCTATTTCTTAATTGATTTGACAAATTTATATACCGACGTATTAAAAAAGAAATTTTCCAGTTATTTTGGCTATAAAACTTGGACTCGGGAAGATCTTTGGTTCCTGAAAATGGGTATTTTTCAACAAAAAAATTAAAATTTTGGTCATAACTTTTTCGTATCTGAACCGATTTTCCCGAGTTTTTCAGAAAATATTTTCTATTAAAAATTTCCGATCTTCTGATATATAATGCGTAACCATAGGTCATATTACAGTAAAAAAATTCAGGTTTTTATAAAATTTGTAATACTTTTTGTATGAGAGGTACCACGCCTACTTCTCCAATCCCGCCCACATTTTGTAGGATGGTGTATATTTATAACCTAAATGTTTATACCTAATTTTAAAGCTTTGGTTTTTGCCGTTCTCCAGATATACAGAAAAAAGTAATAAAAATACAACAACCACAAGGGTTTTTTTTTGAAAAATTAGAGGCAGTCGTGGTTTTTTGGTCATATCTCAGCCATTGTTGGACCGATCTGGCTGAATTTCAATAGCAAGAAATAGTGGACTATATGTGACATAAATGTAAAACAACGTAGTCGCTATCATGTCTGGAGTCTCCGGAAAACACATATCAAACTTAAGACGGACAGACGGACGGATATCGTTAAATCAACTTATCTCCTCATAAGGACCCAGAATATATATACTTTATAGGGTCTAAGATCAATATTGTAGAAATTACAAACGGAATGACAAACTTATATATACCCTTTTCCACCTGTGGTGAAGGGTATAAAAACATTTTTAAAATAAATAATGCTGCCTGGCAAAAAACGTCCTGAAAAATTATTGTTTTGTAACTTAAAACGTTATTCGCGGCTGTGCTTCATTCATTTAATTTTCCCAAAGTTCCCAGTAATCGATATATGTACTTGTTGTTTTTATTACATTAAGTTGGTCATGTTAAAGTTCTTGAAATCTTTGCAACAATTTGCCTCTAAAAATGAAAATGTGCCATTAAAAATCCAGTTAAAGGTAACTTTTTAAATGCTAAATACATTTTTCCCTCTCCATACACACGAACACAGACAGCTACAGAGCCATACTCATACATATGTTATGTTTATCCTTACTTTTGTGTTGTTTTTATCCTTTACTTTGCTCTTATGCCACAAAAAAAAAAAGAAACAACGGCTTGTTGCTGTTTTTCTTCAAGCTACTTTAACCCTCCGAAAACCAGCAATTTTGTCAACGCTCAATAGCCGACAAAGTCCTCGAGGACCTCATGTATTAAAATACCGGATTTGTATGTACATTATTACCAGGGTAAGTTTTAATATGCAAAAAAAAAATTATATATTCATGCAAATATACCGAAAAAATATACAAAAATATGCTTGCGAAAAAACCCCAAACTAATAATTTTTTATTAGTTTTATTTCAATTTAGAGTCAACTTGCATTTTGAAAGGGACCTTGTCGATTATCTACAAACTTAATTACAAACAGTGTAATTTTTGGGATTTCAGTATTTTGGTCATAACTCTGCTATTTCTTAATTGATTTGACAAATTTATATACCGACGTATTAAAAAAGAAATTTTCCAGTTATTTTGGCTATAAAACTTGGACTCGGGAAGATCTTTGGTTCCTGAAAATGGGTATTTTTCAACAAAAAAATTAATATTTTGGTCATAACTTTTTCGTATCTGAACCGATTTTCCCGAGTTTTTCAGAAAATATTTTCTATTAAAAATTTCCGATCTTCTGATATATAATGCGTAACCATAGGTCATATTACAATAAAAAAATTCAGGTTTTTATAAAATTTTTAATACTTTTTGTATGAGAGGTACCACGCCTACTTCTCCAATCCCGCCCACATTTTGTAGGATGGTGTATATTTATAACCTAAATGTTTATACCTAATTTTAAAGCTTTGGTTTTTGCCGTTCTCCAGATATACAGAAAAAAGTAATAAAAATACAACAACCACAAGGGTTTTTTTTTGAAAAATTAGAGGCAGTCGTGGTTTTTTGGTCATATCTCAGCCATTGTTGGACCGATCTGGCTGAATTTCAATAGCAAGAAATAGTGGACTATATGTGACATAAATGTAAAACAACGTAGTCGCTATCATGTCTGGAGTCTCCGGAAAACACATATCAAACTTAAGACGGACAGACGGACAGACGGACGGATATCGTTAAATCAACTTATCTCCTCATAAGGACCCAGAATATATATACTTTATAGGGTCTAAGATCAATATTGTAGAAATTACAAACGGAATGACAAACTTATATATACCCTTTTCCACCTGTGGTGAAGGGTATAAAAACATTTTTAAAATAAATAATGCTGCCTGGCAAAAAACGTCCTGAAAAATTATTGTTTTGTAACTTAAAACGTTATTCGCGGCTGTGCTTCATTCATTTAATTTTCCCAAAGTTCCCAGTAATCGATATATGTACTTGTTATTTTTATTACATTAAGTTGGTCATGTTAAAGTTCTTGAAATCTTTGCAACAATTTGCCTCTAAAAATGAAAATGTGCCATTAAAAATCCAGTTAAAGGTAACTTTTTAAATGCTAAATACATTTTTCCCTCTCCATACACACGAACACAGACAGCTACAGAGCCATACTCATACATATGTTATGTTTATCCTTACTTTTGTGTTGTTTTTATCCTTTACTTTGCTCTTATGCCACAAAAAAAAAAAAAGAAACAACGGCTTGTTGCTGTTTTTCTTCAAGTTACTTTAACCCTCCGAAAACCAGCAATTTTGTCAACGCTCAATAGCCGACAAAGTCCTCGAGGACCTCATGTATTAAAATACCGGATTTGTATGTACATTATTACCAGGGTAAGTTTTAATATGCAAAAAAAAAATTATATGCTTGCGAAAAAACCCCAAACTAATAATTTTTTATTAGTTTTATTTCAATTTAGAGTCAACTTGCATTTTGAAAGGGACCTTGTCGATTATCTACGTAGTAAATGTCTTAAATCCTTCAAAAAATTAAGAAAAGGCGGGAAATCATGTGAAACCTTTTTAAAACGCTTCATTACACTTCATAAATAAAAGAAATGGTCTCTTAAAAAGTCACCCAACAAGCCGTGCTAAAATTGTGCACCTTTGAAAACGTAAAAGGTCTTTAGGGACCTTGTCAGTCATCGGGGGGTTAAAATGTATGAATTTATCTGCTCAGTGTTCCTGGCATTTTACGAGGGACTACACATGTTTAAGTAAATGATGTCGTTAAAAGTGCTTTCTTCTTATGAGTTGCAATACATTTTTGTTGTTTTTCCAGGTATGCACATTTTTTTTTATCAACAACATCGTCACCACCTTCAGCCACATCATCATCATCGGCAGTAGCGTTGTCATTTTCATCTGCTCCATCTTTTAGCGTTTCGGCATATATACATATTTATTTATTCAGGGTTTTTTTTAGTGTTTGTTGGTTTTCCTTGAAATTTTATTTTTTCGCTCTTGGTTATTTTATTTTATTTTAATTTTCAATTTAATGTTAAAAGCGTATTGCTTTTAAATGAACAAATACATGCGCATACAAGCGAATTGGTATTTGCAAAAGAAAAACGAGGGCCGTTTTAAAAGTTATATACTTTTAGAAACCCTCTTCTTATTTACAGAACACCCCAGACCCTTCTTTTCAAAATTACCATCTCCTAGCCGGTAGTCTACAAATGTAGACACCATGTAAAATGTATGGAAATTCACATCACTCTTTTACTCACCTCATATTTTTTTGAATGAACATGTCATTTAATAATTTTTTTACCTTTTGCTTTCTTGTGCACGTTTCTGTATGCATGCGTGTACTTGCAGGTTTCTAATTAAGCATTTAAGTATAACACTCTGCGTACTACTCATACAAATATATATTTGCTACAAATGTAAACTTCCAACCGCCAACGTAAGTTTACAATCGTGAGCACATAAAGGCTGTGATGCCAACTAAGTGCTTTTGGCACTATTAATGGTGCTTTTTGATGCCTCAAAACGCCAAAATTTGATGCTTAGTGCCAAACTAAGAAAAAGCACTAAATTGGTGCTTTTTTCAATTTTTCGTTAGTGCCTTTAGTGCTTTTTAAAAAAATTTTTTTTTCTATCATTTTGTAAAACTTCTGTTATATAGAGGGTGATTTAGATGAGATTTGCTATTTGGAGTACAATTTTGAGAAGGCCTGTAAATATTTTACGATATCAAATGATACAAAAAGTGATAAAAGAAACTTGCATTAAAGTTTTTCTTGGGATTCAAAAATTAATTATCAAGGTTTCGTTGTTATGTGCTAAATTCCCATTTCATACTATTGACAAACTGAAGTTTATTGTTGATGGGATAAGCTATTCCTATGCGCATTTCACTGGTTGCTTTGGCCAGATCGTCAGGAAATTTCATCCAAAGATTTTAGAAAAATCAAAGATATTATACAAATAAAACTGTAAAGCGAATAAGAATTATAAGCCCCAGTTTTACTTGTAACAATATCAAAGCTTAAACAAAAACAACAATAAACAGTGAGTTTATCTTTTCTTACAATCCCGACCACAATTGGTTGATTTTTAGTCAACTCTTAATGTAGTTGTAAGTGGGTAAAGAAAAAACAAAAATAAAACAAATTTCTTTATTTTATTTTGCCAGTTCAGTTTTCAGCATTCATTTTACCAAAAACTTTATTTACAATTTTACAAAACGTTGCACTTTTTAGCGTTGACAATATACTTAGTATTTGTTTTCGGTAAACATGTTTCTAAAGATGTAGACACTGTTTCGAAAATAGAAAATGGTTGGAAAATATTAGGAACTAGCTGACCCGACAGACGTTGTCCTGTCCAAATTAGGAAAAATGTTTGCGTTCGATTTTTAAAATCCGTTAAAAAGATACGAACACTTGAAAGAAAAATTAGTCAAATCGATTTTCTGATTTTAGGTAAATCGAAAAAAGTGGGCGGGGCAAAATTTTTTTCCGTAAAAACCTAAGTTGGACCATGGCAATCATTTTAAAGAAAAAATCGTCCAAATCGGTCAAGCTGTTCTCAAATTATGCGCTTAATAGAAAAAGTGGGCGGAAAAGTAGGCGTGGTAAATTTTTCTTTCGATGAGAACTTTAAATGGATTAATACGAACATTTGAAAGAAAAATTTGTCAAATCGATGGAGCCGTTTTCTGATTTTAGGTAATTCGAAAAAAGTGGGCGTAAAGGTGGGCGGATACCGTACAAAAGAACGCAGACTTAAAGGTCCAATAAGACGTGACATAACCATCATGCCACAGCCTTAAAGATGACCGTAGGAACCAAAATTGAATTGGTTTGTATGGTATTTTTATATCGTTGCAACAGCCCAGAATTTTTCGAGCTACGAAAATCGCACTGTATTACTTTAAAACTGTTTTATGGCCAATTTAAACTCAGCTAATGATGTTCCAAATGATTTGAATGATATTATTTTTATTGAAGGTAAAAATAATACACTTAAACGGTTTATATACAAATGTAAATATATTTGTTATTCAATTTGAAATGAAAATGGTCCCCCATCAACGCCGACGCCTCTTTTTTAATTTTGGAGGTATTTAATATTCGGCACAGCCGAATGCAACTTGTTTTGTATTTAAATTAATTACGAACAATTTTGATTTATAGTTGAACTGTTAATTTCTAATTTTTTTTTTTTTTAATTGTAAAAATGGCTTAGTGCTTTTTACGCTTTTTTTTGTTCGAAAAAGTGCTTTTTAGTGCTTGTTTTTAAATTTAAAGTGCTTTTTGCTCTCAAAAAGTTGGCATCACTGCATAAAGGTTAAATATACTAATGTACCATAATTAGTACATTATTGTTGTAGTACCTAAGTACTTAAGATTTTTATGTGCATCGTTTACCAATACTCACCCGGGTATTACTGCATGTTCGTTAGCGATGAGAACAAGTTTTCATCATAAAAAGTTTTTTTTTAGTTTTGAAAGAAGTTTTCGCCATACAAATTTTTTTCAGTTTTTTTAAAGAAAACAATTTGTTCAGTGAGTAAAAATGTCCTTTCAACTGAAGCAAATTTAGGAAAGTTATTTAAAAAATGATCCCCCGGGTGGGTATTGATGAGGCGAAGGTTAATGCTTTTTTAACTCCAACTTATGTCGGCTTACTTTATGGGATTTATGTGAAATATAAGGCGGGTTTGGCCGCTTTTAAGTACCTTATCAACTTTGTTTTTGCAAAACACTTAAAACAAATTTTATTCGATTTAATTTAGTTCCAGTTGAGGTTCCAGGGCAAGCTTTAATAGGAGTTTAAATAAATTTTAATCGGATTCTAGTTCAAACTTCAGTTCTAATTCAGCTTCTATTTTAGATTATTATTAGCTTCTAGTTCAGTTTTTAGTAAGGAACAAATTTTGGTTTTATTTTAGGTTCTAATTCAGATTCCAGTTCAGTTCTAGTTCAAATTATAAGTTAGATGTTAATTCAAGGTATATTTTATACTGAGTTCAGTTATAGTACAGTTTTAGTTTAGGTTCAAGATCAGATTTTACTCTTTCTTAAGATCCTCAATAAGGTTCAAAATTAAGTCTTATTTCAGGTTCAAGTTAAGGTATTAGGTCAGATTACGTCCTCGTTCCAGTTCTAGTTAAGGTAAGATTTAAAATAAAGTCCTTTTTAGGATCCAAAAAAGCTTAAATTTCAGATTGTCGCTAAGATTTTAGATCTCAATTCTAAATGTTTAGAGCATTCCGATATATTTGTTATGCATTTAATTAAAAGCAATTTTCATGCGGAACTCGTATACAACCTACTAATTTACACATTCATATAAAAAAAATATGATAATACGGGAATTTGTATGTGAATATGTATGTGTTTTTATACAATTCGTAAAGGAAATAGAAAGAGGGAGAAAAATGGCTGGAGGAAAACCCCCCTTACTTGTATTTGCCCGTACTGTCGTAACAAATTATAAATGATATCGGTGTTGGTGGTGGTAGAGGTAGAGGTAGAGGTATTAAAAATGTTCTTCTTTATATTACTCTTGTCTTCATTATTGATTTTGCTCATGTTAAAGAAATAGCTGATGATGATGAAAACAAGACTGCTGATGAAGATAAAAAAGATTAAGATGATATATTTAATGTCATCTTTTGTTATATCCGTTTATCATTATAAATACAATAGCAAGACCCAGTTGGCCAGATTTTTGTTGAAGACATCGCCATCGATGATGTATCCAAAAGTGTTCCCCTATTGCCGTATACGACAGTAGACCGACAACGTCTTGTTTAATTCCCCTTATAAAACTTTATAAAGGACAGGATAAGCGGCATTGTCTTCTAAGTTTTCTTCCATCGAAATCTATCAGGAGTTGCTTCAATCTACCAGGAGTTGCTTCAATCTACCAGGAGTTGCTTCAATCAAAATCTTTGAAGGATAGGCTACACGCCATTGTCTTCTATCGAAATCAATGCGGTACAGTATAAACGACATTGTCTCAGGAGTGGCTTTTATCAAAAGCTATGAACGACAGGACAGTATAAATGACATTGTCTCAGGAGTGGCTTTTATCAAAAGCTATGAACGACAGGATACACGACATTGTCTTCTATCGAAATCAATGCGGGACGGTATAAACGACACTGTTTCAGGAGTTGCTTTTATCAAAAGCTATGAACGACAGGATACACGACATTGTCTTCTAGTGAAATCAATGCGGGACAGTATAAACGACACTGTCTCAGGAGTGGCTTTTATCAAAAGCTATGAACGAAAGGATACACGACATTGTCTTCTATCGAAATCAATGCGGGACGGTATAAACGACACTGTCTCAGGAGTTGCTTTTATCAAAAGCTATGGAAGACAGAAGACACGACATTGTCTTTTAAGTTGTCTTCTATCTACACGACATTGTTGTCTTCTAAGTTGTCTTCTATCGAAATCAATGCGGTACAGTATAAACGACATTGTCTCAGGAGTGGCTTTTATCAAAAGCTATGAACGACAGGACAGTATAAATGACATTGTCTCAGGAGTGGCTTTTATCAAAAGCTATGAACGACAGGATACACGACATTGTCTTCTATCGAAATCAATGCGGGACAGTCGACATTGTCTCAGGAGTTGCTTCTATAAAAATCTATGAACGATAGGCTACACGACATTGTCTTCTATCGAAATCCATGCGGGACGGTATAAGCGTCATTGTCTCAGGAGTTGCTTCTATCAAAAGCTATGGAAGACAGAAGACACGACATTGTCTTTTAAAATGTCTTCTATCTACACGACATTGCTGTCTTCTTAGTTGTCTTCTATCGAAATCAATGCGGGACGGTATAAGCGACATTGTGTCAGGAGTTGCTTCTATCAAAAGCTATGAAAGACAGAACACACGACATTGTCTTGCAAGTTGTCTTCTATCGAAATCAATGCGGGACGGTATAAGCGAAATTGTCTCAGGAGTTGCTTCTATCAAAAGCTATGAACCACAGAAGGCACGACATTGCCTTCTAAGTTGTCTTCCATCGAAATCCTTGCGAGACAGTATAAGCGACATTGTCTCAGGACTTCTATAAAAATCTATGAAACACAGGATACACGACATTGTCTTCTATAAAAATCTATGAACCACAGGATACACGACATTGTCTTCTAAGTTGTCTTCCTTAAAAATCAATGGGCAACAGCATAAACGACATTGTCTTTGGTGTTATCTTCTATCAAACTCAAAGTCTTCAAAACTGTATTTGTTTAAGGATTAAAAAAACCAAACACAATGTAAAGCATTGTAAGAATATTCATTGAAGTGAGAGAAGTTGAAGAAGACGGAGTATTTTTTGAAGTGGGTTTCAGTGATTTTTTTTCGTCATCTAAAAAGGCCTATATATATTTCTTTTGATAAAATTACTATTAATAGAATTTTTGATGACAGTGTCGTAAATGCAGTCTTTGACGACAAAGTAGGCGACATTGTCCTCTATGTAATCTTTTGAATTAAATGAACGACAAGAAGTGCGATATTGTCTTGCTTTGTATCGTACACGATTTTCACAACACTTATTTGAAAATATCGTTGATAAATTTTTTTGACTGTCTCTCATATGTCGTAAAGGTATCAATATTGTCGTGAAGCCGTCTACAAGAATGTCGTGCAGAGGTGGCCAACTGGGGAGCAAAATGTTCATACTATGTATAATTGCATCTATAATAATTATCGATAATCTTTTTACATACATGCATGTATGTATGTATTAAGTATATCCCAGCGGTAACTAGAATGAGTAAAGGGGCCTAAAAGCAGGCCTTATTTAACAGTCACAAGCCTTTCTCGCCGCATTGCGTACTTATTTATTTTTTACACAATTTGTCATCGGGAGCAAGCCGTTCCACACTGCCTTTAACATCAACGTCGATGCCTTCCCAAAGAAGGGAATAAGGAAGGTCACTTAAAATATCGGGTGATTTTTTAGCTATTATCTTTTTGGCAACACTGGTTTAAACAGCTGACGCACGTTTCATGTTTTGTTTCACTGTCAAACATCTTCAGTTTGGTCTATAATTTAACCAAGAATCTTCTTACAAACGAACAACGCTTGCAAATTATTCAATAATCAAAATGCGTGCTCTGTTAAGAAAGTTTATCGCGCGCGTTTCTTGTGTTTAGCGACGAAGCTCATTTTTGGCTCAATGGGTACGTTAATAAGCAGAATTGTCGATTTCGGAGTGAAGATCAGCCAGAAGCATTGCAAGAGCTACCAATGCATCCAGAAAAAGTCACAGTTTGGTGCGGTTTATGGGGTGGTGGCATCATTGGACCGTACTTCTTCAAAGATGATGCGAATCGTAATGTAACTGTGAATGGTGAGTGCCCAAAATGCAAGAGCTTGACTTGCATGACATGTGGTTTGAACAAGACGGTGCCACCTAGATCGCGCGATTTAACGCCGTTAGACTATTTTTTGTGGGGCTATGTTAAAGCTCATGTCTCTACACACATGACCGCTTCAATTGACGCATTGGAAGACAACATTGAAGCATTTATTCATGAGATACCGGCCGAAATGTTGGAAAGAGTATACCAAAATTGGACTAAGCGGATGGAACATTTGAGGCGCAGTCACGGTATGGATCGTACTATCGATTCAAATAAAGATTTCATGCATTTTTCTGAATTTTATGTGTTTTTTTTTTAACTTTCCTATAGTTCTTAAAAAATCACCCATTAAAAAGTAAATAAAACTGAACAGCTTCCTTTCTCCCTTCTTAAAGAAGGAAGTAGCGAATGTGTACTGAATATTTTGGAAGGTCTTTCAAAAAGAAATGTATACCCCCTAGAAGGCATACTTCTGAAGGCAGGATATCATGCGAAGCGAATCTCTTAGAAAGGATCATTTAAATATTTACCGCTGAGATGGTTGTCATGTGTTTAAAGTCTTTAATAGATTTGTATGACTGTGTTTACTTTGCATATGCCTTAAAATGACCGCACATTTTGTATGCCTTTTTTCTGTTATTTTGCATAATATTGATATTTTTATTTTTATTATTTTTTTTTGAGTTAATGAAGCATTAACATTGGTTAACGATTGATGTTTGACTATAGACTGGCAGGCGCTGAAGTGGTGCAAACATTAGAACGGCAAAGAATTCTGAATAAATTCGACCCTACTTCAATCCCGTGTTCAGTCAAGAATAAAATTATCAAATTTTTTTTATTAATTTCATGTCGTAAAATCCCTTCTTCACTAAAAATAATTAACTCAAAACTAAATGAAGTAAACTTAAGCCTAATTAAAATATTAAGAACTTCATATGAAAAAATTTAAAAGGAACTTTAAATGATACTTTCAATATGGTAAAAATTAAAGCTTAAAATTCTGCTTCAATTGAGCTTTTAATTTAGCTTAACTTATACCCAGGGCTTTTTTTAAATTTTGTTCTTTGTAAGTTTTTTTTTAACTCCTATCATTTTTTTTTTTTTTATACTGAAACCTTTAGCTTTGTTTTTTTTTATTGGTGATTCCATTTAATACTCTGGTATTGCTAGCTATATTGCCCAATACACACCTGATAAAAATATATGTATATACATATGGGTAATTCCATGTCAAATCGACCAAGAGTGGGATACCAACCCTTTCGATTTTAAAGAAATTTGGTGAGAAGGTTAATGAACATTTTTTTTTTCAATATTTATTTATTAAATCTTCATATACTAAATATGAACTAACAATAATTTATTAAATCTTATCCTTATACTTTGTTTTGCCTCCTGCCAGTGCCAGACAATAAATGTCGTCATCACGTTTTCTGTTCACATATGTAGGTGTTTAACGCTCTTCTGATTGGGCGAGTGCTGCAGAGTATCTTCATCTTAAACGAGTGTGGCCGCAATGATTTAAAATATGTCGAGCTGGTGGATTTGTGTGTTGTTCACGCCTTTTTAAATATTTTACAGCATATTTTGTTAGCATAGTTTTAACTAATGACACATTGAGATCCTTATGAATGTTTGAGTTTTTAACACACCAGGGAGCGGCTGTGATTATTCCAAGAAGTTTATTTTGCCGCCAAGCCAATGAATTTGGATGGCTTTTTTTTTATTTTAGTTAATTTCGCCTCTTTATTGCTTTTCACGTTAAACGACGATCTAGATATATACCGAGGTATTTTACATGCGAATTTTGAGGTATTATTTGATTATTGATTTTAATAGGTTGGCATGATTCCCTCGGCACAGGGAACCACAGTTCGAGTTGAAATATATGATCCTCTAAGTATCGGAATGCTTCTTGACTGTTTTTGTGCACGCTTAGAAAAGCTGTATCATCAGCAAATGTTGAAATTTGGGTGTAGTTGCTTGTAGGCATGTCCGAAGTATAAATTAAGTATAATAGAGGGCCCAGGATGCTACCTTGTGGGACTCCAGAGCCAATCGGTCGAGGGACACTTAAGAAATGTCCTTCTTTTATAATAAATTGACGACCGCCTAAGTAGCTTTCTAAAAGCTTGTGTGTGTTTGCTGGTAAGTTTTTCTTCAATTTATGTGATAAGCCTTAATGCCAGACTTTATCAAAAGCTTGCGAAACATCGATGAAGAGTGCCCAGCAATATTTTTTTTCTTCAAAGGCTTTTCTTATGACATTAACTTTTCGATGAGTTTGTTCAATTGTGCTGTGTTTTCTTCTAAATCCGAATTGATGGTTTGGAATACAACTATTTTCATTTAAAATCGGTGTTAATTTTGACACTAATAATTTCTCATATAGCTTTGATATATTTGATAATAAGCTAATAGGCCTATATGACTTAACTTTTGTATGATCTTCACCTGGCTTTGGTATCATGGTAACTAAGGAAACCTTCCATTTTTGAGAATAGTATGCAAGGCGTAAAATAGCATTAAAAATAAAAAGAATAATTTTCTTTGCTATGCGAGGTAGCTCCTAAAGTATTTTATTACTGATCTTATCAATACCAGTTGCCTTCTTGGTGTTTAATTCACAAATAGCCTTTTCTATTTCCCTTATCTAAAATCTCAGGGGGACAGCTGCTCTAACATAAGCAGGCGGCAACTCGTCCGCTATATCGTCATGTAGGTATATTTGGGGTAAATACGTTTTTCAAATGATTTACAAACAGGTTCCCTTTTTCATTATCATTTCTTGCCCAACTTCCATTCAGGTTTCTTAATGGTGGTTTCGAGATTACGGGTCTTTTGAGATTTCTAGCTGCACGCCATTATGAGTAGTCTGATTGTTGAGTTGCATCCAGCAGCAGTTTTCTTAGCCTTATTGTACACTCTTTTAATAAATTCTTAAGTTGAGGGGATCTGTACAATTGCCAATCTCTACGATCCTTTTTGCAGTCGAGAGCCGCTCGACAGCTGAAGAATATATTTTATTATTTTTGATTTTTTTGGGGGTAACGCTGGAATGTTGAACAGCTAGTTAAAGATAACTGTCAAAGTTAACAATAGAGATTTCCACATTCTCCGGTATACTAAGTGGAATATTTTCTGTGCAATGGGCACTGAGAAATTTTTTATATTTTAACCAGTTTATTTGTGTGGCTGACGTCGCTAAGTAACCTGACGGAGATACAATTCTATTTGGGTTCGATCAAGTAACAATTGTAGGTGTGTGGTCGGATGATAATTCTAAGGAAGCTTCAACATGAATCGTTTCTGTTGGGATGTTTTTAGCATCGCCAAAGTCGATAATATCTGGAATTTTTTGCTGATCAGTAGGTCAATATGTTGGTTGTCCGCTCGCGACCACATTTAAACCCATTTTAGAGATTGTGTTAAACAAAACAAGACCTTTTGGTGTTATAAGTCGTGACCGCCAGAAGGTATGTTTAGCGTTATAATTACCAGCGGCCAGGAAACTGGGTCCTAATGATTTATAATATTTATTATATTGGCTTTCTGATATGGAAAATCTAGGTGGAGAGTATAAAGAAGAAATTACTATGTTTCGATTTAGCTCTGCAACACAAATATTCGTTGCTTGGAGATAATATTCACGATAATCACACTTAGGTAGTGCTTGCCTCGGTTTTTTTATCAAAATGGCAGAGCCTCCACAAGCTCTATCTCGAGGGTCCTTGGTGTCATATAGTGTATAACCATGGATTTTAAACGTATTTCTTGAGGTCAAATGAGTTTCAGAAAACATCAGGACATCAATTTGCGTTCCAAAAACAAATTTTTAAACAGTTAATGGTTTGTTAAGTACAGCTTGCAATAACACCGATTGCATTCTTAGAGTTTCCTGCATCATATTACCCATTGTGTTCGTAAAATTATTAACTGTTTGCACTAATGTTTCTATGGTTTTTTCAAGACTACTTAAATTAGAAACTGGAGTTTCTTCATTAATTGGCGAAGCATTAGCACATGGTTTGATTTTATGATGTTAGCGTAGGAGGTACTGCTATTACTAGGCTGCAGAGCCTGAATGTCATTAGTGTTTAATTGATTTGTTACCTGCATTTGAGGGGGATTAGTTTTAGGTCCAGCCGACTGCTTGACGATCATCCTCTTTAAATGGCAGTGTGATTACCTTCACAATTGCTAAATTTTTTTTAAGCTTGGGGTCGTTTTTAGACTTATCGCAAAGAACTGGGGTCTAATCACCGCATTCGATACTGTCGTATCGAATAAACTATCGAATTTTTTGCATACGATAGACACTGACTTATTGAATGAAAACTCGATAAATGTTATGTCGAGTTACTCGATATCGAATGCTATTATTTTAAATTCAATACATTTTATTCGATATCGAGTTTCATGATACCAAAATAAATAATTTCGATCAAATTTGCTCAATATCGTATGCGGTGATTAGACCCCTGTACCATATTATTCACCACATACTACGCAAAAAGGGGGTAAGTGGCAGTATGACTTAGTATGGCCAAATTCTTGGCAGTTAAGACATTGAACGGGGCCATTTCTTTTGTGCGGCTTCTCTATAGTTATTTTTCTATACAGAATATATTTCAAATTTTAAATAGGGTGCGTTTCGTTTTTTTTTAAGCTTTACGTCGCCGGTTTGTAGCCCCAAGTATTCTCTTTAAAATTACATTAAAATCATCTTCGTATGTAAGTCTGGGTTCACACTATGAATGTTTTCTTTCAAAAAGTCTGAGTTTATTGGTGAGAGGGGAAGAGAACATGCTGTTCCTTTTTACCCTCTTACCCATAAACTCAGACTTTCTGAGAGGAAACATTCATAGTGTGATCCCAGACTTAAGTAGTTTTCGAGATACATATTGAAGAAATAAACTACACATTCGTCTAATTCGGCGAAATTATGACATTTTGAATATGAAATTAAAAATTTTTTTTTCGTTTAAATATGTTCCTTATAGGATGAAAGGAACCTTCTCACCAAATTTCATTAAAATCGAAAGGGGTCGTGTGCCACTCTTAGTCGATTTGACATGGAATTGCCTATATATATCTATATTGATACATATTAGGATGGCCAGGAACCAAAATCCAAATAACTTGACAATGTAAAGAAATCAACTGGATTTTTAAAAATAACGGGACAATTTAAAAATACAAGTACACTTTAGATCAAAAAAGTAAAATTTTATTATTTTCTAAAAAAAAAAAACACGGAAACAGAAACAGAACAATTAAAATTTATTTTTACGTCATATTACATATTGTCACCTAAAATCCAAAAGGCCATAAGTAGCTAAAAAACTAAGCGAAAAGATTGGTTATTGCCCTAATACACATATTAAGTTTCCCTTTAGATTTTTTTCTCTATAAACGTTTCTTTTGGTTTGGCAATTTTTTATTTATATAAATTTTTATATTATATATACATATGTATATTGTACATATACGAACGTGTAAAAAATACAAAATTTTAATTAAAAATTCTTTTTCGTTAAAATATATGAAGGATACCGAGAAATGGAAATAGTGCACAAAGAGATTCATGTTAAAAGTAACTCAAAATAAAGAGATTCGTTAGAGTAGAGTACGTTAAAACATAAAAATTGTTTAAAAAATAAATTCCTACATAAAAGTTATATGCACACGAATTGATAGACAAAAATGTATATACTTGTTAGGAATGCTATATTCGGCTCTTTAATACCCTCCACTGAGTGTTCGAATATTTCAGAAGAGGGCTTTTCAATTATTTACCAATCTTTTTTAAAAACAGACCAGACAGTATTATAATTAATTGCCTTTCGGAAGGCAACTTAATATGGTACCTGTACAGAAAGAAAAACTCGTTCCAAATTTTCTACTTACTTTTAGTAAGAGTCGTACTAAAAGTACTACGCCCACTGCTCCAATCCCACCCATATTTTTAGGAATGGTGTGTATTGATAACCTAAATGTGTATACCTAATTTGAAAAGTTTGGCTCTTGGCGTTCTCCAGATAAACTGAAAAAAGTAATAAAAAATACAACAACAAGGGATTTCAAGACATACTTAGGATCACGTTCTGGTCTATAACTCAGACACCAGGGAGTCTCTACCTTTAAATTTTCTGGAAATGTAGAAAGTGGTCTAATACTTGACTTATATTTTTTTTTTAAATTTTAAAAAATATAATTTTCCAGATATGGATCTCTGAACTCAAGAACCCAAAAAATTACCTTTAACCTTTCCTTAAAAAAAACACAATATGCATATCAATTTAAAGGGTGCACTTTCAGCTTTAAAACGGTACCTTAAAACCTATATTATCTTGGGTAATTGAAAAGTTCTATCCCCTTTTGTAAGGAGACTTTGGTGTTTTTTTTAACATTTGTCACATCTTTGATGACGTCATATTTCGGAAGCCGAAAGTATGTGGGGTCTGAAATTTTGTTATGTTTTGTTAAAGTCCAATAACATACAACATTTGTGTTGAATTCCATTGAAATCGGAGGTGATGATGCCGCAAATGCCATTTTTTCGTGATGGTTTGACGCACAGTTTGAGATTGACTTTTATCTCATTTTTGCTAAAGTGTACCTATCCCGTTTTTGGATTATTTTAAGTACGCTGCACTAAAATAATAATGAATCAAGTATTCTGTATTTGATTTAAGAAAATCGGTAATTACCGTACTATTGACACCACTTCGACTTGATTTAAGAACTTATGTGGATTGATTTTCAGTGTAAGCTTAACTTTAGAACGATTAGCAAAATGGCACGGCGTTGTTTCTAGCCATATAATGAAAAAATTTACCAATTTTTAAAACAACAGCTTTATTTATTACTGTTTTTGTTATTTTTGGAGTGCTCCGGTAGGCTAACTGGTAGTGAACTAGTGAATCAGCGCTGGGGTTGCGGGTTCGATTCCCGGAAGAGACTCTGGTTTCTTTCCTGCAGACAAGCGAAGAGCTTCGCGGGATTAGATTGGGAAATTAAAAAAAACAAATTATGGACGGATCTTTACGAAATTTGACAGTGTGATTTCTTGTCATATGACGGACTTTATTTTACTGCAATAGAGTGAAACATGTCAAACCACGTTCTGGTCTATAACTCTGACACCAATCGAGTGTACACCTTAAAATTTGTGTGTAATACTTAAAATATATTTTTTAAGAATTTTAAAAAAATATACTTTTTCAGATATGGACCTTTGAACTCAAGACCCCAAAAAATTACCTTTGACCTTTTCAACAAAACAACTAAATTCTCTTGCATAGTTCAAAAGTTCTTTCCCCTTTTGTAAGGAGAATTTTTTTGATTTTTAAAAATTTTTTAAAACTTTTGTTTATGACGTCATATTTTGGAACCCGAAAGAATCTGGGGTAAAATTTTTTTTGTTTTACTCTTATAGTGTATGACATTTGTGTTGAATTTCATTGAAATCGGAGGTGATGATGCCGAAATGTTTTTTTTTTCGTGATGGTTTGACGTGTTTTAACTCAAAAGCGTTATGCGTTACGGTGCCTTCCAAAAGGCGGTTTAATATGGGGCCTTCGCTAAAATAGAGACCGGTCTTCACGAAAGGTAGTGGTGGGATTTTTAGTTTAATGAAATGAATTTGTGAAAATTTTAATAGCAATCAGTGCATCGCGCCACTAAATGTTAGTTGTTCGAATAGAAATATCATTTCTTAAGCTGTTATGATACTTGCTATTTTTTCTATATTGGAGAACAGTGCATATATATTTGCATAGGAAAACTGACTAAGTGTAAAGACTGTCAAAAAAAATATAAAAATTTGTAACTTAAAATTGACATTTCCAGATTAATTGTTAGCACTATTGCCAATTTTTTTAGTTTTTGATCGAAAGTATCGGTTTTTAACTTTTTTTTTTGCGATTTTCAGCTTTTTTGACGGGTTTTTGTGGGTAAAAAAAACTTGGGCAGTATTTTTTGTTTTATAAACAATAAAATTTAATGCAAATAATGTAAAATATTACGAATTACATCGGGGTATATTCTTTAATTGAATATTTATGATTTGAAATCCCATATGAAGGGCACCTGCTTCATTTCACTTTTTTTTTTGTTTTAGTCAAAGAAAAAAATAAACATGTGAAATGTCAATCAGAAAAAAGGCTTTGTTTATCAAATTTTATTTCTTGTTCTTTCTCGCATTTGTTGTTTCATTCAGTCAATCCTAAAAAAATCCAATACAAAAAATAGCAAGTATCATAACACCTTTAGGGAGGTTGTTCCACATTTGGATTCATCAATCCTTTCCTGCTAATCGCTTGTACTGGATTTCAATCCCAAACTGCTTGGGCGAACTAGAAAGAATCATCAATATTCTTCTTTTCAGTTGAGTCTATCGGAAGTGAGCGTGTTTTCAACAGACGAAACGTGCAAGCGCATGCTTATGCCACATATTTAATACAAGTTGTTTGCAGCTTTTTTTTATTTCTTGCAATTAACTTAATTTTTTTCCTTTTCTATAGCAAAAAATCATTTCATTCAAAGCACAAGTAACAGAAACAGATATTTATTTTATGGTGTTTTCTTTTCTACAAAAAAATGTGACATTTTATTTAAAAAAATGCAATTTGGTGTCTGTTTCTTAAAAATTTTGCTCCCGAAAAAGGTTAGTTTTTTAGAATAAAACAAGCCACCCTTTTCCTGAGCAAAACTTTTAAGAAACAGACACCAAATTCATTTGTTTTAAAATAAAATGTCACATTTTTTTGTAGAAAAGAAAACACCATTAGCTACATCGAATTACTCATAGACCCAGAATTAACATAAAAAATTGATGGGGTCTTAGATGAATATAAATAAAATTTGACACGTAATGACAAACTTTGTATACCCTCATTCACCACAAGTGTTGTTTACACTATTTTCAAGATTCAAAGTTTTTCCAATCTTTAATCAAACAGCTTGTGTGGTTTATTTGACCCTTAAAGGGCCAAAATGAAATTTGTTTACCCTTAAAAATGTCATATACATAAGTTATAACAGACAGACACAATTGTAAGTTATGAATACAATAAGTCTATTCTTCTTTTGTTTGGTTTTGTAGAATTTGAACCCTCTTAATAAACGTGCAAGCGCATGCTTATGCCACATATTAAATACAAGTTGTTTGCAGCTGTTTTTTTTTTCTTGCAATTAACTTAATTTTTTTCCTTTTCTATAGAAAAAAATCATTTCATTCAAAGCACAAGTAACAGAAACAGATATTTATTTAATTTAAATTTCGTCTATATTACGAGTCCTTGTTTGATATTCAATAATTTAAAATTTAAATAAAAAATGCTCTATAATCGTTGATTAACTTTAGATTGTATACAGCATGAAAGCTTTTTGGTAAACATTTAGTTGAACATTTTCTCAATGAATTAACTCTTTTGTAAATCACCATTTGATAATTTAATTTACATTTAAGCAGTATAAAAACACCTTCTTTTTGATTTTTTAAATTAAAAAAAAAATACAACTTTTTTTCTGTTGTTAAATTTACCATAAATATTTTTATTTTGAGTTTCCTCTTTAAACAAAAAGGAAGATCAAAAAGAGTTTAAAAAGAGTATTTGTTTTAATTTATCGTTGTTTGTACAACTTTTTAAAGCTAAACTGCAGTGTTGTTAACTGTAGATTAATTAAACAAATGAAAAGAGATACTTATAATTAAATTTGTTTGGTTTTGCTTTAAGTTGCCCTCTTTACTAGCAAAGCCACTGAAAATAAACTATTTGGCCTCGAAATCGTCATAGATTTATCATAAACTACGGTTTACCCCAGATAAGTCTTTTCCATTAGCTATCGGAGGAAGCCTATTATTAATATTTGAATGTGTTTTTGTTGGTACTCAACCAGAGCTCAGACGTAGAAAAGATTTGCATGAGCCTGCCTCGCCATTTGGCCTTATCTCATAGTATTTCTTAGCAACTCGGTGACAAAGTATGGGTTTATCAGACGCCCCTGTATATGAGAGGCATCAGCACACACACGTAGTATACTCCGGAATAATAATACATTCTTCCGTTTTTTTTGGTGCTAGAGCTATCTTAATCCGCTGCTTTAAGCAATAGCCCGCAGCAGCTATTGGATAGCAACAGTACGCAGAGAAGATTTGTCTTTACAATACGGGCTTTCCCCAAGTGAAGAGCTGTCTTGCAATTTGGGAACTCCCTTCCCGCGATTTGGGTTTCAACCACACACAGTCACCACGCGAACCCCTGAGAAAAAATCTTTCTGCGAAAAATACACAGAAAGAAAAACACTCGGGTTAAATCAAGTTTTTTTATGATTACTTTAAGTACGAGTCGTGCTCAAAAATTCAAGTACGAATAACAAACGTACTCAAAACAATTCTAAATGGGATTACTTTCGAAAATCTATCCCGGAATTTCTTGAAATAAGTATAAAATTCTTAAATCAAGTTAAAAAAAATTAAACTTTTTGTTGTGTTTAACCCTCCAGCTTATGCAGCTTTGATTTACTATTCACATTGAAAAAAGGTCTGGCCAGACTCATGTGTACCACGAAGGGCTAAGAAGTAAATTTGACCTCTTGCTTCTCATTTAGCTTATACTTTTGGTTAAATATGTACATAAGATTTCTAACCATATCTGTCATGAGGTTGGTGTTATATCATTCTGTAAGGTGTAATACGAGTAACTAAATCAATCGTAATAATTTTTTCTTTCTAAAGCCTAGTACTCTGTTCAAATTTGTGAAAAATGTTGAGCAACATTTATTATTTCACACGAAAATTTTGACATGTATCGATGTTACCTATCATGCGAGTTTGTACAATTGGCCGATTTTATTCCTGCAAAGTATGCGACATTGTTTTGCGTATGTAAACAAACCCCACATGCGTTTTACTAAAAATAATTTTTTTTAATAAAAAATTTAATAAAAAAGAAAGTAAATTTGGTTAAAAACTGTTACCGGTTGTGTTATATTAATTTTTTATTTTTATTAAATAATCAGTTCATCCTTTTTTGCTTTTGCTTAAAATTCCACGTGAAAGAAGTGCAGCTCACTTTATTTCGCAGTTGTATAAAAATGTTTCCAGAAACATTTCGGAACTTTTTCACAAAATGAACAGAGTACAACTCTATCAACATTATTTCATAGATATTCCGCACAAGTTTTTTTCATATCAAAACAGCATTTCACGTGAAATGTTGAACAGAGTACCAGGCTTAATTCGTGATGAAATCAACTTTATAATAATTGAATCACGCGCTTTTTGAGATTGATTCATTCTTAGTTTTACTTAAATCGATCTAATCTTCGGATTATTTCAAGTACGAAATCGGGATTGAATATGGATAACACGGTGAGACAGTCAAAAAAACCTGGGACCGGATATCATTTTTCTTGTAGGGCTTGTCGAGTAAAACAAGATTCCAATAGTGAAATATGCCGGACACCTCCAAAATCCGGATTTACGGGTAAAAAACCGGTTAAATTGCACACGATTTTTATTAAATTTCAAACGTTTTTTTTTAATACAAAGTTTCAAAGTGAAAAAGAAGACATTAACAAAACGTCATATTAAAAAAAAAACAATAATTTTACATGAGTCAAGCTCTCATTACAAATATTTGTTGTAAATCTAAGTTGTGTTTAGGCTAACAGTGATTTGTAATTTTAAAGAAAGTGCGTAAAAAGAACACGAAAAAAAAACAAAATTTTTGAATGACTTAAACTCTCATTACAAATTTTTTTTGTGTTTAGGATAACATTGATTAATTGATTAATAAAATTTTTATAAAATGTTTAAAAGTTTTTTTTTCATGAAAAGTTAAATAACTCAGTCAACTACTTATCTATGTTTAAACCCAAATATGCGTTGTAATCGTTAATAAACGTACTTTTTGAATAAACTCAATAGTATTATAGTTTCTTAAGAAAATAATATATAAAAACGTCACTAAATTTGAAATTTTTTTGAAAAATCTACAAAATTTGTGTTTGCTCGACAATAACACCCAAGTTTCTCCAGTTTTCTTAAATAAATTATACACTGTTCGAAAGACCTCAGTTTCTTCTTTCCAAATCTAGTAAGAAATTAAACAAAATTACAGGCTTATAAGTGCGCAAAGGTACAAAAACCGGTTTTTTACCCGTAAATCCGGATTTTGGAGGTGTCCGGTATATTTCACTATTGGAATCTTGTTTTGGTCGACAAGCCCTACAAGAAAAATAATATCCGGTCCCAGGTTTTTCTATTTCATTCAATTTTGTAACACTGTGTAATTTAAGTATTTTGCTATTGAAAACTCGTACTTGAAACAATCTTTCTGTACTTGATTCAATAAAATCCATACTCACCGTACTATTAATAACGGTTCGGATTGATTTGAGTACGGATCGATTGATTTTTCTTTTGAGTGTACATTCTATACATCCTAGGCTATTGATTCTTAGTTCTAACCAACTCCAAGTCACATGCCCTATCCACTACACTCTTCTAATAACACTACGTGACAAAATTTCAACAAAGTCGTGACCAAATAAATCTGACAGCTAATCATTATGTAAAATTTTCCGCTGAATCCGAAAATGAAGTCAGAATTGTCAAAAGTTTTTGAGATATTCCAAAATAACTATTATTTCTGTTTTAAAAAAGATGATGTGACTGAAATGCAAATATCTTCAAACATTTTAAACGGGGTATGTAATTCTTTCTTTCTAGTGAAAGGTTATAAAATTTCTAAAATAACCATGGATTGCTTGTGAAGATTGGTCAAGAAATGACAGAGTTACAAGGGACAAAAGTTCAAGCTTCATTGAAAATGTTATGATTTTGTTCAATTTTGCTCTATTCAAGTTATTATTTTTAAACCAATGATTTGAAAATCCTAATTTTTTTATTACACGCGACATTAGATTATTTTAATATGAACATTTTGCGCCCAACAAGACATAGATTGGTACAAAAATGACAAAGCTACAGAAGATTTAGTAAATTAACCCACATAGAAACTCAATACTTTTAAGCAATTTTTAATATTTATTGTTACTAAAAATTTAGCTTTGTATATTAATTTGTTGTGGGTTAGTCCAATTAATCTTCTGTAACTTTGTCAGTTTTGCACCGAACCGGATCCTATTTGCCACAAAATGTTCGTATTGAAATAGGCTAACATTTTATTTTTTTTGGATATTTGCATTTCAGTCACAGCATCTTTTTTAAAAACACAAATAACGGTTATTTTGGAATATCTCAAAAACTGTTCTACTTTTGACAATTCTGACTTCATATTCAGATTCAGCGGGTTTAAAGATTAGGTGTGAAATTCATTTGGTCAAAAAATTGTCACGTAGTGTAATCATTTCAGGATCTTGACTCTTCGTTCTAAGCAACTGCAAGTCTTACCCTCAGCCACCATAGTGTAGCAGTGGGCTTTTGACTTTTCGATCTAGTCAACTCCAAGTCTCACCCGACAAAACCGGTTCCATTACTTTTCGCTCACTCACAAAATCCAGGCCTTCGCTGGTCTTAAACTGATCCCTCGAACATTCATTCATTTATTTACTACTAAGACTTCACCTGCTGAACTATTAAAATATGGAGCTAGTTCTTTAGCGCAGTTTCTCATTCTATCATTCAAGAAGCATGGGCATCGGACTATATACCAGATGAATGGAAGGAAGGTATAGTGGTGGCACTACCCAAGAAAGGGGATTTAACGCAATGCAAAAATTGGCGCGGTATAACCATTCTAAACGCCATTGGTAAAGTAATGCCAACCCTCATTCTTCATAGAATCTCCCCTATTGTGGATCAGATATTGCGTGGTGAGCAGGCTGGTTTTAGACAAGGTCGATCGTGTGCTGACCACATTAATACCTTGCGCATTATAATTGAACAGTCCGCTGAGTATAACACCCCTCTTTATTTACTTTTCGTCGATTTTGAACGTGCATTCGACACTATATCCCGAAACTCCATGTGGTCTGCATTAACCTACAAGGGAATTCCTGATAAAATAGTAATCATGATACGTGAGCTGTATAGGGACGCTCAATGAATGGTACGTTTCAATGGAAATGAGAGTCGGTCATTTGTTCTAGGCACAGGTGTGCGTCAAGGCTGTGTCCTGTCTCCAACGTTGTTTTCGCTACTGCTCGATTGCGTATTGGAACAACCCAACAGAGATGCACCATTCGGTATTCGTTGGACATTGTCTGATTTTCTATATGACATAGACTTTGCCGATGACATATGTCTAATGGCCCATCGTTTCTCGGATATAAAAGCTAAACTTACAAGTCGGTCTGAAAACGCCAAAAAAGTTGGTTTAAAAATTAACATAAGTAAAACAAAACTTATGCGCATAGGTACAGATATCGTTACCCCATTAATAATAAATGACCAGCGTATTGAAGATGTAGATGCTTTTTGTTATCTCGGTAGCAAGATAACTAAGGATGGTGGTTCAGATGCTGACGTTGCCGATCGCATTAATAAAGCTCGAGTGGCCTTCTTTTCCTTATCAAAAATTTGGCGTAGAAATAATATTTCTCGGAAAACCAAAATCCGCATTTTTAACTGCAGTGTGAAGTCAGTATTACTTTGCGGCTGCACCACATGGAGCTTAACGCAAGCTACCACTAGAAAAATTCAAACTTTCACCAACAAATGTCTAAGACAGATCTTAAACATCCACTGGCCAGATCGTATTTCAAATGAAGCTCTGCTCCAAAGAGCAAACTCCTTGCCAGTACACATTGATATTCGTAAACGGAAGTGGACGTGGATAGGCCACATATTGCGAAGACCACAAACAGAAATTGCAAGAACAGCCCTCGACTGGAACCCCCAAGGACAACGCCGCCAAGGTAGGCCCCGTAACACCTGGGTTCGTTGCCTTAAACAAGAATGTTTACTTGCTCGAGTATCCTGGAATCAAACAAAAACAATTGCCAGAGATAGAATCAGATGGAGAGAATTTGTTGACGCCCTATGTTCACACTGAACTTTATTTAAGTATTTATGGTGTTCAGAAATGTAATTCTATTTATAATTAGATAAATAAAGGACATATATATATATATATATATATATATATATATATACATATATATAAGACTTCACCATTTCACTCCACTCCACTTCTCATCAGCACCGGTTCCTCAAGCCTTTGCTCGCTCACAAAATTCACGCCTTCATCGGTCTTCAACTTCATTATCAAGTCTTTAGCAACTCCACTCATTACATGGTGTTATTTCTAGTCATTTAAGCAAAAATGGCCCAATTTTTACCACAATATCTTTATTTGTTACTGTTTTATTGTATTTAAATGATATCTAAGTGGCGGCCTATTGAAAATTATGGACAGATATTAACGAAATTTGGCATAGAGATTTCAAATCTTGTGTAACTATGACACATTAAATTTTACTTAAATTATTAAAGTGTTTTTCGAAAGTCGGTTTAATATGGGGCCTTTGGTTACTAAAGTATTACTAAAATATCATTATCAGTTACATTATAAGGCGTACTAAAGTGTTTCCCGATAGTGGCTTTAGTAAACTATGAACGGATCTTCATAAATTTCGACAAAGTCCTTTCTAATCTAATCATGTATTTATCAAAAGTGGGCTTTATATAGGGGCTATGGTAAATTAGGGACCGATATTTACAAAATTTTGAAGTCATAATGATGAATTTGTGAAAAATTTAATAGCAATTGCCACTAATAGCAATTGCCACTAAATCTAAGTTGTTTTAATAGAAATATCATTTCTTAGAGAGGTTGTTCCAAATTTGGATTCAGAATTCCTTTCCTACTAATCGAATGTACTGAATATCAATTCCAAACTGCTTGGGAGAACTAGAAAGAATTAAACATGAATATTCTTCTTTTCGGTTGAGTCTATCGAAAGTAAGCGTGCTTTCAACAGACGGACAGACATGACTACATCAAATGGCTCATGGACCCAGAATTTACATATACACTTAATTGGGTCTTAGATGAATATTAAAAAAGTTTCGCACGTAATGACAAACTTTGTATGCTGTGTTGGTGGGTGTATAAAAAATATATTTTTCTAAACAGCGTGAATTGAAAGTATTGAGATATTTTTTTTTTAATCATTGATTGCAGTCGACGAATTCATAAAGAGCTGTTTAAACTAAAAAGAGAAAATTCGAATACGAATTGTTCAGAAATGGAAATATTTAAAGTAACCAAACATACAAACTTTTAGAAAAGCAAATAAAGTAGTTCATAAGGAAAAAAACATCTCTTTCTTAAGGAGATAACAAAAGCAGTGGCAAAAAAAAAAGAAAATTATAGTATCTTATAAAATGTTTTTCCAGCATAGATTCTAAATAAAAAGTTTGATCAATGCTTAGTACAGGGTGCCCGGTACGCTAAATATTTAGTTGGAAGTAAGATAGTCTATTAGAGACCCGCTAGAATCTGTCAATTAAAATCGAAGGCCTTAAATTGCGAGCAGATTTGAATTCAAACTTAAGATATCCAATAAAAAATAGATCTTCCAACGAAGCAGGTTTGTAAGGGAGAAACGTAAAAGTTTCGCTTACCATTTCGATTATCCAAGACATGCATGACGAGTTCCTAATTTGAAGCAATGCAGTTTTCACAGAAAGTGCTTTATTCAGCGCATATAAATATTGCTGAATGTAATCATCAGCCTTTATGCGCCCCATACAATTCAATTGTCAAATGAGTTTTTCACCTGAATTGATGCTTGGCCACACACTTCATCAACTGAGTTGAAAGACTTCAAATTAATTTTAAAATTTAATGAAATAGAAGACTACAAACCTTAATTTTGACAGCTGATCAATAGACTCGAGCACACACAGTACAATCGAAGTGAAAGACTTATGGCCATTTTCTCAATGTATCGACAAACTGTCGGTTACTTAATGTCAACATAAATTTATTGGACCGATAAACTGTCCGTTAACGATTTTGGGTTTCTCAACATTTAGACAAAAAACATTGTTTTCAGCTGGCAACGCCACTCAAAATACATGTAAAAGTTGGGAGTCAGCTGATTGAATTTATCTGTACGGCAAATAAAAGGAAAAAAAAAACATAATTGGCAGATGAGTGCCGGTTAGCTTTGAGACAACCAAATTTCTTAAATGTGCAGTTTTTCGTTGGGAAAAAAGATAATCGCCTAATGAGAAAATGGCCATTAATAGTCAACTTGAAAAAATCAAAATCTTTTGATTTTTCTTCAACCAACTCGACAACCGTCAAACTAATCAATTGACAAAGCCATACACGCTTTGATTTGGAGAACAACCGACTCAGTTGGCAACTGAATTGAATCGTGTATGGGCTGCTTTACACACAAAAGTTTTGGTGGTTACCGTTATTTTTTATATACTCCCTTACAAACCTGTTTCGTAGTAAGAGAATGTCGTTGCTCTTTAATTGCTATATATTTCTTGTTTAAATTTGTTAAGAATTTGTTCACTTACCTTACTGTATCCCTGTGTGTCTTATTGAAGGCGCATAAATGTGTGCTTACTTTTTAAAATTTATTTTAAGTGCTTCGCGGCATTCAATAGCGATCGAAATTATACCACAATTAAAATTAAAACTATTAATACAATTTCTATATGACGTACTTAATTCCCAATTTTTCATATTTGATAAATTAATTGTTGAGGGAAAGCTAGCTTTTATGCCCATTTCACTGGTTGATTAGGCCAGATCATCAGGAAACCTCATGAAACAGAGATCATACTAATAATAAATTTTGTATTCCCAAAACAACTTTGATTAAATTAAAACATTTGTCGATAACGAATGCTGTAACTTGGCTCTAGTTTAGTTCAAGTTTAGTTGAATTCAATATCGGTTAATTTATAGCTTAGTTATACTATAGTTAATATTCTAGTTCAGATTTTAGTTTATATTCTTATTCTCAGAATGGTCTAGTTCGAGTTTAAAATCTGGTGTTAATTTCAGTTTAGATTCCATTTTAAAATTTTATAAATATTGTCACGTTTTAAAAACGCGTTGCTTTATTTGCTCTAAATACACCTTCAGTTCGTTTTTGCAAATTAAAACCACACACTAGTGGACCGTACGAAAATAAAAGAATACAAGTTAACTGCTTGCTGATGACGGCAACGCACACTGGTTCAAGAGCGGCATTAATTAATTTTTTTCATGTCTGCTGATCTACCTCTTTTTTCCACAGTTTGTAATAAACACTCTAATTATCATGTATCCAAAATATTAGGCTTATAGCTTTATTACTTTTTTGTCCAGAGACATTCAAAGTTGACCTAAGTGAATGCGTTTGAAATGGCCGTATAATATATGCTACTTTCTATCGCTTCATGCTTTTAAAATACTCTTGTAACAACACTACAATAATTTTTTTTTTTTACAATTGGATCTTATAAATTATATATGTATATGCAAATAAAAAAAATTTTGGAAATTAAAAAAAAAAATTCTTTTACTACTATAAATTGTTCAAAAATATTTATTTTCTCCAACTTCTATGGCTTGCATATATTGATCTCCAACGACCTCTAGCCTGAGACTTATATCAAATTAAAGCTTGAAGTCTCAGCTAACGATACTCAAAAGTTCAGCTGTCCATTTTTGCCCCTAAGCAATTCCGGTGTAAAAAACTAAAAAAATTAGGACAAATTTCATTCACAAGCATGGTATTGCGCATAGGAATGGGCAAAAATATCAATATTTAAAAAAAAATCGATAAATATCGCCGATATTAAAAAAAAAAACATGGTGAATACCATAAAAAATTCAATGATCCAAATTTAAGTGACAAAAATATTTTTTAACAAGTATTGTTCCTCTCAATTTGAAATGTATTGATGGCACAAATGATTACTGGCGAAAAACAAGGCCATCTTCAACAACTTTTTGTAGGCCAATGAAATTTGAAATGGTAAAAAAACGGCAAATGTTATTTCTGAAGAAGTTGCAAGAGTGCAAAATGAAATTAAAGATTTGAAAAAAAAACTGTTGTTAACATTTATGACACAAGTTTTGAAATTTTACATACTCCTGTTTTAACCTTGATTGATGGAAAAGTTTCGAATACAATCATACAAACATCAGGCTGTATGTTTTATATGTCAAGCTAAGCCAAGCGAAATAAACAATTTGGATGTCTTAAGGACAAACCCAGTTTCGGAAGAAGAGCTTCAGTTTGGAGTTTCCCGTTACATGCGAGAATAAAATTTATGGAGTGCATATTGCATATAGCATACAACAAAAGTTTTTCAAAGTGGAGAGTAACAAAAGATACAAAACATGAAAGAGAAGTATCAAAAGCGGAAATCCAAAGGAATTTGAAATTGGTACTAGGCATAAATGTGGACATGGTTAAACAAGGAATGGGCTCAACGAACGAAGGCAATACCTCTAGACGATTGAAGATGTCATGCATATGTTACTTGCGAGAAGGATATATTGGAATTTCCTGATGAAGTAAAAAATTTGTTATGTTAGTAAAGGTACACCAATTACTTTGTTTTTAAAATTTTGTTTTAATATTTTCTTTTATTTATTTACAGATATTTTCATTGAATATGGGCGTGACTGTTGCTGCATTTTATTTATATTTTAATCAAATAAAAAACACGAACATTTAAACCTGTGTAGCTGTTTTAATCGATCTAGCTTTGCTAATAAGGAAAATATTGGATTTTTTGTGGTCATTTTGTGTGAGAGGTAGGCGTGGTTGTGCTCGGATTTTCTTCATATTTGCAGTATTCTTTTATTACAACCAAATATTAGTCCATGCCGAAATTCAAGGCTCTGAACAAAAAATTGTGACTCTAAAATGATTTTTAGCTTTCGTGTTATATGGGAAGTAGGCGTGGTTGTGCTCGGATTTTCTTCATATTTGCAGTATTCTTTTATCACAACCAAATATTAGCCCATGCCGAAATTCAAGGCTCTGAACAAAAAATTGTGACTCTAAAATGATTTTTAACTTTCGTGTTATATGGGAAGTAGGCGTGGTTGTGCTTGGATTTTCTTCATTTTTGCAGCATTTTTTTATCACAAGAAAATATTTGTCCGTACCGAAATTCAAGGCTCTACCATGTTTCCTTATATTTAATGCCGCCAATCGTATGAAGCTGAACCACTGTGCAACGTATCATGATGGTCAGGTACTAAAAACATCAAAATGTTGTAATTTTCAGCTTTTTATAAATTTTAAATGAATACAAATTTAACACGTTGAATGCCACGTCGCACGTTTTCATGCGACTCCCAGATGTTACCCTGAGACCACTTCTCACATTTTCGTCAGACACCCAGATGTTACCCTGAGGCCACTTCTCACATTTTCGTGCGACACCTAGATGTTACATGAAATTTGGTTTCTCTGGCCTGTGGTGAACATTTTCGTGCGACGTGTCCCCACAACATGTTTTATGTTCTCCCAGGTAGGGATGAAACGATACCTCTAAGGTATCGATACTTTTACTCGATGTGGTATCGCTCGTAAAGTATCGATACCTACTTAGTATCGAAAAAAAAGTATCGATACTAAGTTACTTGTATCGGTACTTGTATCGGTTTGTATGATAAAAGAATAGAAAGCAGCATTTAAAAACTTTCTTATTAGTGTTTAAGTACTATACAATAAAATAAGGAATACGACCTATTAGAATTTTTGTGCAAAACGATAAGTGTAAAGATTGAGACCACTTTTAATTACCACCTAGTACCAATTTCCTTTCGAAAAATCTTTTTTTATCTTAGGAAACAAAATTTTATAGAACGTTCAGGATAACAACCTTCATTCACCTTTTATTCCAAAAATCAACAATGTCACTATGAATTTATTTTAAATGTAAATAAGTATTTTATTTTTAAATTGATAAATATATAATAAGATTGGTACAACCATAATCCATGATGTTAATTGTGAGTCACACCTTAACATCAAGTTTTTGAGCAACTTTAATTTACCTATCTTTGTTTCAGTATTTGACAACTTCTACCATTGAGAGGTACACAATTGGGCAGCGCGTTAAGATTGTTAAAGCCTTTTACGAAAATGGGCGTTCAATCAAAATGCATTTCGTGCACATCGTGATTTTTTTGGTCAGTATAATCGACCAAATGTTTCCACAACCGGGAGAATTGCGCGTTAATTTCAGCAAACCGGGTCTGTAGGAAATGGGAAAATATATGTGCATGCTCCAGAATTAGTTCTGCGGCTGGCGGCGTCTTCGAAAATGAGGTCGGCCAAGCAATTATCGTGAATGGTGTTCGCTATCGTGGGATGATAACGGACTTCCTATAGCCAGAAATTAAGGAAATGGAACAAGACGATATGTGGTTTATAGGTGTTGACGGGGGATGCCAAACGGGACCAGGTTTTTTGAAAACCTGGATTCGGGATTTGTAATTCCAAAAAAAAGGGATCCCGGGACAGATCGGGATTTTTCGGGATTTCATATAGAAGAGATAATTTTTAAAATGTATATAATTATAATTTAATGTTAATGTTAGAACAAAAGTTCTAAGCACGGAAAATAATTACAAACGTAGATTTATTTTGGAAATGTTACAAATTATAAGAGTACCGACAATCGCGAGAATTAATTTCAAATCAGATACTGAAAATGTAGACATTTAATTTATAAAAATTAAAACGGAAGTTAAAAATTTATGTTTATTGTAATAGATCTAGTTTGTATTGAAAAATACTTTTGTATTCAATTATAAAAAATTTTTTAGTTTTGTCATTTTATTGTTAAATTTGTTTTTAAAAAATTGTTTATTTTGGTAAACAGAAAAAAACCCTGAAGAAAGCACTCATAGGAAGTGCCGAAATATTGGTGTGAATAAATTTATAAAAAACAAGTAAGAGTGCTATATTCCGCTGTGCCGAATCTTATATAACCTTCACCATTGTGCGAGTAGAATAGAGAGCAACTAAATAATTTTTACATACACATACATATTTACAATAAATAAAACTTCATTATAAATGAAATTTACAAAGCGAAAACTGTTAAATATTTTTTTTAAATCGTTTTTAGTTTCTATTTGTTAAAATTATTTCGTTAAATATATGAAATAATAAAGAAGGGTGATAACGAAAATCATATTGGGCATTATGCTAGTATATGTCAACAAATACGAAGGGGGGGGGGGGGGGGGGGGGTGAGGGTTTTGGAAGAAGAGACGTCAACCGGATTTGAACTTCGCTTTGCATAAGGATCCAGAATATATATATTTTATAGGGTGTAGGACCTTCGGTGAAGCGTATAAAAAACAAAGTTAATTATAACAAGTTAGAGTGCTATATTCGGCTGTGCCGAATCTTTGATACCCTCCACCGACACTTCGAATGTTTTAGGAGTAATATCTGTATTATGTCTATTTATTATTATAATCTTTGTAAAAACAGACATCTGCATTAAAATTTGTTGCGGTTTAGACCTATATACAATTATTGATCGACAATCAGAATCAATTTTAAAAGGTTTGAGTAGAATATCAGTTTAAGCTGAACTTAAATGATTTTCAAGGGAACAAATTATATAAAAGCCATGACAACTTCTATTAAAAAACATAAATTTCAATACAGCGGTGCAGTTAGTTTAAGCGTTTGCAGTGAATTTCAGAAGGCTGCTAAAATGGAATCTAAGGAAAATTATGGACCGTATATCACAAAATTGCATAACATTTTTTCTGGCCATATGAAGCTAAACTGGAAGAAAGTTTACAGCGTATTAAATTATTTTACCAGAGTTGGCTTTATATGAGGCCTATGGTAAGTTATGCACCGATCTTCACCAAATTTCACAGTGTCATTTCCAGTTCTATAAAACTGTGATGTATCAAATTTTGTTATGATAGCGTTATTTTTTACGTTTTTAGGCGTACTAAGCTGTTTTTCGGGAGTAAGGTTTATATAGGGCCTAGGGTAAATTATGAACTGATCTTCACGAAATTTCACAGTCTTATTTCTAGTCCTGTAAAACTTTTATGTTCCAAATTTTGTTATCATAGCATTATTTTTTACGGATTAAGGTTTACCAAGCTGTTTTCCGGGAGTAAGGTTTATATGGGGCCTATGGTGAAGGATGGACCGTTCTTCACAAAACTTTAAAGTCTTATTTCTCGTTCAATAAAACTGTGATGTACCAAATTTTGTTACGATAGCATTATTTTTTACGGATTTAGGCGTACTAAACTGTTTTCCGGAAGTAGGTTTTATATGGGGCCTATGGTAAATTATGGACCGATCTTCACGAAACTTAATAGTTTTATTTCTAGTCCTATTTAACTGTGACGTGCCAAAATTTGTTATGATTGCATTGTTAGTTAGAGTTTTAGGCTTACTATACTGTTTTCCGGGAGTAGGGTATATATGGGGCCTAGGGTTAATTATAACCCGATCTTCACGAAATCTTACAGCGTGATTGCCAGTCGAATAAAACGAAATCTTATATCATTCTATGCATTGTTCCACAATTTATGTTAGTTTTTGTAACAAAATTATCCATTTTTTTTAGGTGGTGGTTCCACATTTTGATTCATAGCTCAGATCCTATTGAACCGATTTTGCTGGATTTCAATCCCAAGCTGCTTAGGATAACTACAAACAATTTGACACAAAGTTTGTGTATTTCTTTTGAGTTTTTCGAAAGTGAGCGTGTTTTCAACAGACGGACAGACGGACATGGCTAAATCGACTTAAAATTACTCAAGGACCCAGAATATATATACTTTATAGGGTCTGAGATGAATAATAAAAAAGTTTCACACGGAATGACAAACTTAATATACCCTCTTCACAACTAATTGTGGTGGAGGGTATAAAAAAGAGTGATTTTTGGGATTTCAGAATTTTGGTCATAACTCTGCTATTTCTTAACCGATTTGACAGATTTATATACCGGCGTGTTAAAAAAGAAATTTGCCAGTTGTTTTGCCTATAAAACTTGGACTCGGGAAGATCTATGGTTCCTGAAAATGGGTATTTTTCAAAAAAAAATTTATATTTTGGTCATAACTTTTTCGTATCTGAACCGATTTTTCCGAGTTTTTCAGAAAATATTTTCTACTTTTCCGATCTTATATATAAGGCGTAATCATAGGTCATAGTACAGTCAAAAAATTCAGGTTTTTATACAATTTTTAATACTTTTTGTATGAGAGGTACCACGCCTACTTCTCCAATGCCGCCCACATTTTGTTGGATGGTGTATATTTATAACCTAAATGTTTGTACCTAATTTTAAAGCTTTGGCTCTTGTTGTTCTCCAGTTATACAGAAAAAAGTAATACAAATACAACAACCACAAGGGATTTTTTGGAAAAATAAGAGGCAGTCGTGGTTTATTAATCATATCTCAGCCATTTTTGGACCGATCTGGCTGAGTTTCAATAGCAAAAAATGGTGGACTATATGTGACATAAATGTAAAACAACGTAGCCGCTATCATGTCTGGAGTCTGCGGAAAGCACATATAAAACGTAAGACGGACAGACGGACGGACGGATATCGTTAAATCAACTTCTCTCCTCATAAGGACCCAGAATATATACACTTTATAGGGTCTAAGATCAATATTGTAGAAATTACAAACGGAATGACAAACTTATATATACCCTTTTCCACCTGTGGTGAAGGGTATAAAAAATAAAAAAAGTTTTTTATATAAAACAATAATACCTTAAGCTCGAATATTTTTAATTTATATATTCAAATAGTAAAGGTCGAATAAAATACATATTATAAATTTTTAATTTATTTTGTCTCAAATAAATATGCAAGTAATAACACTACGTGACAAAATTTCAACAAAGTCGTGACCAAATGAATCTGACAGCTAATGTAAAATTTATGTAAAATTGTCCGCTGAATCCGAATATGAAGTCAGAATTGTCAAAAGTAGAACAGTTTTTGAGATATTCCAAAATAACCGTTATTTGTGTTTTTTTAAAAAAGAGATTTTATGTCAAACCCCAGGATTCGGGACTTAAATTTTTAGAATTATCCCGGGATTTCGGTATTCGTGATTGGCATCCCTAGTGTTTACTTGTCAAACGGTTTCTTGATACCGTTACTGCTGCTCCAGCTTTGAAAAATAATCAAAAATTTAAGATTAATTTCAATACCAAAGTGAAACGATTACTTTTGACCGATACCGATTATTTTTTTACCGGTACTACTTGGTACTCGGTTGCTAAGTATCGATTACAAAAATACTTGGTACTTATATAAAAGTATCGAATATGTACTTGTATTTACTCGTATCGTTTCATCCCTACTCCCAGGCCATGTCGCACGAAAATTTGCGACACACAAAAACCGTTATAACTACAAAATTAGGGAACAAAATAAAGTCGCGAGTAGTCAAAACTTATTTTAAGGCATGAAGAAACAAAAAAGAACAAAAATAAATTGCTGGCCTCAGGTGACCAAAATTGTTAAATGAAATTGCTACTGAACGATCAAAATTCTAAAAAGGCTTTGGCATCCAACGTGTTAAACTTTTTTGCAAACATTTTCCCAATTCCTATCATTGCGATCAGAATAAATCCGAAACAATTGAGTTTTAGTTACTGAATTTGACAACTCCTTCCCAAGTTATAATAAAGCTGGTAGAGAAGCCTCTCCAAAAAGCTGAAATTTTAAGAGAAAAATTGATACAAAGAATTAAAAATTTTGACTGTTTTTTGTTCTAAGGCGACATAACACATCCAATCAAATTAATCCTTAACATATTTTTTTTGGTTACATAATGTAATTTATAGTTTCCATTAAAAGACCACTTCTGAAATATTCTAATAATCGGTTCTAACGCAGGTCGCAAGTTTGGCTATAGATTGATAACATTTTGTCCAACGGTTCTCTTGCACCCATTAACCATCTTATTTTGTTGGTATTTAGATTTAATTTGGTCCAAACTTACACTCACTATATTATTACAGTAACGGACTGTAGTTTATTTAAGAAATATTCCGTTCAGTCATTTTTAAATAAAACAAGTTAGAGTGCTATATTCGGCTGTGCCGAATCTTTGATACCCTCCACCGACAGTTCGAATGTTTAAGGAGTAATATCTGTATGATGTTATTATTATCTTAAACTGTGACGATTTGTTATTAATTATGGATTTAGGCGACTAAACTGTTTTCCGGTAGTAGGGTTTATATGGGGCCTAGGGTAAATTATGGACCGATCTTCACGAAATTTCACAGTTTTATTTCTTGTCCTATAAAACTTTGATGTACCAAATTTTGTTATGATAGCATTATTTTTTACGGATTTAGGCGTACTAAACTGTTTTCCGGGAGTAGGGTTTATATGGGGCCCAGGGTAAATTATGGACCGATCTTCACGAAATTACACAGTTTTATTTCTTGTCCTATAAAACTTTGATGTACCAAATTTTGTTATGATAGCATTATTTTTTACGGATTTAGGCGTACTAAACTGTTTTCCGGGAGTAAGGTTTATATGGGGCCCAGGGTAAGTTATGGACCGATCTTCACGAAATAGCACAATTTTATTTCTTGTCCAATAAAACTTTGATGTACCAAATTTTGTTATGATAGCATTATTTTTTACGTTTTTAGGCGTACTAAGTTGTTTTCCGGGAGTAAAGTTTATATGGGGCCTAGGGTAAATTATAGACCGATCTTCACGAAATTTCACAGTCTTTTTCCCAGTTCTATAATTCTTTGATGTACCAAATTTTGTTATGATAGCATTATTTTTTACGGATTTAGGCGTACTAAACTGTTTTCCGGGAGTAGGGTTTATATGGGGCCCAGGGTAAATTATGGACCGATCTTCACGAAATTACACAGTTTTATTTCTTGTCCTATAAAACTTTGATGTACCAAATTTTGTTATGATAGCATTATTTTTTACGTTTTTAGGCGTACTAAGTTGTTTTCCGGAAGTAGGTTTTATATGGGGCCTATGGTAAATTATAGACCGATCTTCACGAAACTTAACAGTTTAATTTCTAGTCCTATGTAACTGTGACTTGCCAAAATTTGTAATGATAGCATTGTTAGTAAGGGTTTTAGGCTTAATATACTGTTTTCCGGGACTAGGGCTTATATGGGGCCTAGGGTAAATTATTGACGGATCTTCACGAAATTTCACAGCGTGATTTCCAGTTGAATAAAACGAATTGTTGCGAAATCTTATATCATTCTGTGCATTTTTCCACCATTTATGTTAGTTTTTGTAACAAAATTATCAATTTTTTTTTAGGTGGTGGTTCCACATTTTGATTCATAGCTCAGAACCTATTGAACCGATTTTGCTGAATTTCAATCCCAAACTGCTTAGGATAACTACAAGCAATTTGACACCAAGCTTGTTGATTTCTTTTGAGTTTTTCGAAAGTGAGCGTGTTTTCAACAGACGGACAGACGGACAGACGGACAGACAGACGGACATGGCTAAATCGACTTAAAATTACTCAACGACCCAGAATATATATACTTTATAGGGTCTGAGATAAATAGCAAAAAAGTTTCACACGGAATGACAAACTGAATATACCCTCTTCACAACTAATTGTGGTGGAGGGTATAAAAACATTTAAAATTCCAAGCAAATTTGTTTTTAGCTGATTCTAACAGTTATTCAAAAAACTAAGTGCATATTAATACGGATTTTCAGTTGCAGTTAATAATGCTATCGCCATATTAGCAAAAGCAGCCAAATTTTGCCTTTTTCCTATTAAAAAAAAAATCAAAAATAAAAAGCCGACAAGTTCCACTGCTAAAAAAGCCCACACTTTTCAAAAGCAGCAGCAAAATAAACACACTGTTTTTGAAAAGTAACCTTTTAATGGACACTGCTTTTTCCAACTATTGCTTTTTTAACAATAGCAAAAATTTCTTATTTGATGGAACTCAAAAAGCAACGGCAATAACTTTTCTGTTGTAGGAGAAAATATGTAGGAAAGAGAATGAAACAAAAATATTCTGTCAAACAGCCGCCAAATCAAAAACCACTGCATGCTAATAGCCGCAAAATAGGAGATAAAAGCAGCGCAAAAGTTGCTGAAAGGCACATGATCGACGAAGACAAGTGATATTTTTCATGCAAAACAAATACAACAAGAATTTGTTGTTGGTTCCATACAATAAAAAATCCAACAGACACTTTGGCTGGTTGCCTTTACTAAAAATATTTAAAAAAAAAACCAAAATACACACACACATTTCGTGCTATACCCTGCAAATAATAGGACCAGTCCAAACACGCGTGTAAAGAGTAGTCCACAAGGGACCAGGACTAGTCCACAAGTAACCCAAACGTATGGAAAAAACCTGGTCTATTTAACATTACGATGTCCTAGGAGAGGACCATATAACCCACCTTTGGACCACTAAGGAGTAGTTTTAAAACTACTCCATGGTATATAACCCACCTTTGGACCAGTAAGGAGTAGTTTTAAAACTACTCCATGGTATACTCAAGAGGATTAGTTTTGAAGTCGTTTAAACACGAAAGCATGTCGTTAAAAAACGAAGACATGTCGTCTCACTACAAACACTTTTTAACAATGGTATGGTCCATGCTTGCATTACATCGGACTAGTCCATGGAGTAGTCCATTTTATCAAAATGGGTCAGGTGGTCCAATTTTATTTGCAGGGTAGTCATGCAAACTGTCGAGCAACAACAACATTACTACAACATTACTGAAGAAAGGCAAAAATTTATTTTTCCTTACCACCATGAAAAAAAAACCATATTGCTTGTACACTGATCAGTATTTTTTTCGTTGTAATCTGCCTTTTTGCAGAGCTAATAGCTCTGCTCAGACTGCTTTTAGCACACACTTCAGCGGCTTTTTGTTATTACCAGCCAGAGAAGAATTTTAGTTCTTTGAATTTTAGATTTTTTTTTGGTTTGTCTTTTTTAACTAGCTCTTCTCTTAGGAAAAAGTAAAAAAGCAAAAGGCGAAATAATTTTTTTTAGCTTTTGCTTTTTATGTGGTTGTCCATTTTTGTCGCTGGCTGGTAAAAAAGCAGTTGTCAGAAAATAAAAATATTCAAAAAAGGAGATTTGCTTTTTTGCACAAACGAAAAACAAAACATTGGCTATTGGAAAAAAAATTAAGAATTTCAAAAGCAGTGGCAAAAGCAAAAATTAAAAGCAGCCAGCTGATGGGTGCTTTTAAACCCTGGTTAATATTGTCCGTTGATTGAGTTAAATTCTTCTTTATGATAAATTAAATAAAAATGTAATTTAAAGCAACGAAAAGTTCATTTAATTTTTGCTGTCAAAAATTCAACCACGAATTCCATAAAACCAAATGAATTTTCAGTTATCTTATATAAATTAATTGTCAAAAAATTAACTACATATTCCGTAAATACAAATAAATATGCAGTTATTTTATACAATTTTACTGTCAAAAATTCAACACCATATTCAGTAAAAACAATTAAATATTCAGTTATTTTATATAATTTTACTACCAAAAATTAATTTTTACTTATCTATAAAAAATGAATTGCTTGTTTTGTGTAAGCAATTCCCATTTTCTATTTGTTAATATAATTTAGATAAATACATCAAATTTTAAAAGGAAAATAATTGCGAAGCCATATCGGTCATGGTCATGGTGTTGGTGTCTTATAATTGAGAGTTCTTCTGTAAACAACGTGGTCAGTACAACAAAAGTTAAACAAACGGGTGTACCAGGGTAAGTAAACAATAATATTCTCCCTCTCCCGCTTATAAGAAAAACAAGCGGACAGGTGCCTGTCTGGTATTTTTTAGAAATTCGGCTCTTTTGTATAGTAAACGAAAATTACTGAATTTAATAAAATAACTGAATATTTAATTGTTTTTACTGAATATGGGGTCAATTTTTTTACAGTAAAATTTTACAAAATAACTGAATATTTATTTGATTTTACGGAATATGGTGTTGAATTTTTGACAGTAAAAATCAAATGAACTTTTTGTTAAAAATAAATTAAACAAAAGTAGAACGGGTTTTTAATTGAATTTTCATTTATTTTATATTACAATTTCAGTTAATTTTACGTACAGAATATTGTGAGTATAGTTTCTTGCAATCAAAATCATTTTAACAAATTTTAATAGAATCGGTCCGTTTTTAACCATAGCTCCCATAGAAGTACTACTCCCGAAAAGTTAAAGGCCATAATTTCCTTACAAATATTGGTATAAACTGGCGACATCATAAGTGATGAAGATATCTAAGGCTGTAGGAAATATCGCCCAAAGAAAAATGGCCAAAAAAAAAAAAATGAAAAATCGCCCAAAAAAATTCCATGTAAAATTGGGCCTGAATTCATATGAAAAGTGACCCAAAATTTTTGGGCTATTTTTCGTTATTATTGGGTGATTTTTCGTTTTTTAAAAAAATATTATATGAAAAATAGGGCGGTGCGCAAAATAACCCTAGGAAATATGGCCCCAAAAGGAAAATAAAAAACGGCCCCAACATTTTACATGAGACACAACAACACGCAATTTTGGCGCAATTTTTTTGTTTTTTTTTAGGGTTAATTTTCATTTTTTCGTTAGGGTGTTTTTGCATTTTAAGTGGAATGAAAACTGACCCCAATATCAAGGAATGAAAAATGGCCCCAAATAAAATCACAATTTTTAATTTGGGCTTTTTTTCGTCTACTAATAAAAAATGCAAATTTTAAGAAATGAAAAATCACCCCAAACAATTTTACACAAATTTTATAAAATTCCATGTAAGAGTTTCTAGGGATAGTATAAAAAACCCGAATTCTTATACCAAAGTAGAGAAAATCCTTGTCGGTTATGCAGATATGCTTTCGTTAGCGAAGCCGGTGTTTTTTATACCACAGAGGAGAAAATCCTTGAACCCGGCCGAAGGCCGGCTATTAAGAGAAGCTTTACTGAGCGAAGCCAGAGTTCGGTTTACCACAGAAAAGAAAATCCTTGCGCTCTATGTAGTGAAGCTTAAGTTCGCGAAGCCAGTGTTCGTTATACCAAAGAGAAGAAAATCCTTTCAACCGGCCAAAGGCCGGCTATACAGAGAAGCTTTAGTTAGCGAAGCCAGTGTCCGTTATACCATAAAGAAGAAAATCCTTTCGGCCGGCCGAAGGCCGTCTATAACGTGGAGATTTAGTAAGCAAAGCCAGTGTTCGTTATATCATAGAGAAAAAAATCCTTGCGCATGTTCGAAAACAAAAACTGTTTGATTTTCCGCATTTTGAAATCGGGATTCTTAATTTGGGATTTTTAGTCTCGGGCATATGAACTCCACCCAACATTTTTAATATAACTTTTTTTATGCTCTTTTTTGGGGTTAAAATTCCTTACAAATTTTGAGGTTATTTTTCATAATGAAGAATTACCCTAAATTTAGGGTCATATTTCATTTTATCTTTAGGGTTATTTTTCATTTTTTTGGGGTAATTTTTCATTAAAAAAATGGGGCCATATTGCATTATGAAAAATAGCCCCAATTTCGGGGTCAATTTGCATATATATTTTGGGGCCATATTTCCTGGGGCTAAATTTCGCAGCGCCGAAAACTAGCCCATTTTTCATTTTTAAAATTTCGTCAAAATCTTACATACTATTTGTTTAAATCATTCATTATTACTATACGTCGAATTCCTAAATGTTATTTATAAAAATAACGTGACATATTGCAAAAAGGTGGCATGTCATAACGTCCAGTGTCATAGTGTCCGTTGTCAAACTCGAAAGCATAGCCGGCCTTTGGTCGGGCGCAAGGATTTTCTCCTCTTTGATAAAACAAGTACCGGCTTCGCTAACTAAAGCTTCTCTGCACAGCCGGCCTTCTGCTGGGGCAAGGATGTTCTCCTCTATGGTATAACAAAACCCGGCTTCGCTAACTAAAGCTTCTCTGCATAGTCGGCATTCGGCCGGGCGCAAGGAACAAATACTGGCTTCGCTAACTAAAGTTTATCTGCGAAGTCGGCCTTCGTTCGTAAACAAGGCAGATTTTAGAAGCTTTACTTAGCGAAACCGGTACTTGTTATACCATAAAGCAAAAAATCCTTGCGCCCACCCAAAGGCCGTCTACGCAGAGAAGCTTTAGTTAGCGAAGCCGGTCTTTGTTATATCATAGAGGAGAAAATCATTGCGCCCGGCCAAAGGCCGGCTATGCAGAGAAGCTTTAGTTAGCGAAGCCGGTTTTTGTTATACGATAGAGTAGAAAATACTTGCGCCTGGCCGAAGGCCGGCTATGCCGAGACGCTTTAGTAAGCGCTGCCGGTAATTGTTACACCATAGGGGAGAAAATCCTTGCGCCCAAAAGTGTTTTCGTTATATGTTTAATATATGCACGCAGAGAAAAAACAACAAAACCCATTTTAAATGTTTAATTTAACCATATCATTGTCACATATTATGGTAAAATAAGTTTCTTTAAAAATAGTTTTGTTGGTTGTGACCATAATAAAACAGGGTTTTCTCTGCGTGTATGTAGATCTTTTTTGTATTAAACTTCTTTAGTAATTATGGACCTTACATTGACATTTTTAAAAATGACATAATGTCCATTTGCAATGTGTCTTAATGCCCACGGACGTTATGACATTTTCAAAAGTATCACAGTGTCCATGGACATTGCGACACTGGACATTATGACATGCCACCTTGCAAAAAGCTATATTCTGTTTAACTATGCAGTGATTAATTAATATTTAACTATTGAAGAGTGCACAAAGTTTGGCGGAGGGCTCAAATAGGTATTACTGTCCATACTGCCGCGCAGCTGTTGAAGATACAATGCAATTTTTTACATAAAACTTACATTTGTATGTTACTCAATTTATATGAATAATAAACACTGTTTTTCAAATTGGATAATTTAAAAATTTTTTTTTTTGGGAAAAAAATTTTTTTTTCTTTTTGGGTAATTTTTCATTTTTATTTTGGGCCTTTTTTCGTTTCTTTTGGCCAAAATTTCATACATAACTTTTTGGGTCATTTTTCATGTTCTTTTGGGCGATTCTTCATTTGGGCGATTTTTCATTTTTTTTTTTTGCCATTTTTCTTTGGGCGATATTTCCTACAGCCGATATCTAAATTATAAGCGGTACAAAGAACCTTAACATAAATCTTAAGCTCATAACATAATTTTTTGCTCTAGCATTCCATGGTTGCTTTCGACAAAAATTAGGTTTTTTAAAAACTGTGATTGTACTTTCTTACTTGTTATACCCTCCACCACAATTAGTTGTGAAGAGGGTATACCAAGTTTGTCATTCCTTGTGAAACTTTTTTATTATTCATCTTAGAACCCTTTAAGTATATATATTCTGGGTCCTTGAGTTTTCTAAGTAGATTTAGCCATGTCCGTTTGTTGAAAACACGCTCTCTTTCAAAACACTCAAAAGAAATAAACAAACTAAGTGTCAATTTGCTTGTAGTTATCCTAAGCAGCTTGGGATTAAAATCGGTTCAGTAGGATCAAAACTATGAATCAAAATGTGGAATCACCACCTAAACAAAATTGATAATTTTGTTACAAAAACCAACATAAATGGTGGAATAATGCACGGAATAATATATGATTTTGCAAAAATTCATTTTATTCGACTGGAAATCACACTGTTAAATTTCGTGAAGATAGGTCCATAATTTACCCTAGGCCCCATATAAACCCTACTTTCGAAAAACAGTTTAGTACGCCTTAAACCGTAATAGATAATGCTTTGTATCAGAATAAAATTGAATACTTCACAGTTTTATAGGACTAGAAATATAACAAATAAATTTCGTGATGATCGGTCCATAATTTACTATAAAGACTCTGGGAAATTAATTAAATACGCCTAAATCCGTAGCAGATATATTTATTGTTTTCAAATTTCTTCCAACTAAGATTCAATTGGCAAAAAAAAAAAAACAAAAAATTATTATTTTATTTTTTTTTATACATAAGCCACTCGTATCCCAAAAAGCGACCAAAACCACCTTAAAAAAACAAAATTTTTCTTAAAAAGATTGATCAAATAGCTATCTAAGCTACTTGGGACAAATTTGTCTAACACCAATAGGTATTAAGTTACATGGATGAGAAACAACACCTGTATGGTCAAAATGCCAAACTTTGGCCCCGTCTAACTCAGAAACTTTTTGACCGATCTTGTTGAAAATTTGTGTCTAAACTACTATTTAATAGGACTAAGCTTGGTGCTAATTTCACCCAAATCGGAAGACATCGATTTAAAAATTGGGTCACTTGACATGAAATCCCCCATATATCTAAAATATTATAAAAACTTTTTTCTCTTGTTTGAAAATTTTATTTCAAATTTATAATTCTTATTATAAATAATGGTTTCAAAATTGTTCTATTTGAAATATTTTGTCAATCATTATAAAATATTATGGTGAATATAAACAAATTCGCCTTTTGTATACATACCGTATTGTATACATACCGACAAATTATAAACAGTAAAATTTCAAATTTCTTGAAGAAAATTCCATAAATTTTAAAATTATATTGATAAATCGATGTATTTTTGAGAAACCCTTAAAATTCCTATGGGTATTTTCAAATATGTATATACTTCTGAAAATAACCTAAATTAAACTTAATTTCAAGTTTTTAAAAACACTAAAACGACTTTTGTGTTACTTTTCAGTAATTTTCTGAAGTCGATTCCGCAATTCCTACTTTAAGTACTACTTATCTTTACTACTCTTAAATTCATTTTAAAAAAATAAAAGAAAATCCCCATTGATTAAAACTTCATTTGTTTTTGATTTCAGAACATGGCGTTTTTAATATAAAAATCACAAATGGCAATTTTTTCTAAGCAAAAATCTTAAAAAGCTATTTGGTTGCTATTTCGATAAATTATAAAAAACTTCCGTTCGTTGGTAACAAATAATGAAAACATCGTAGAACAAAGTACAAATGATTCGAGCTTAAATAATTGTATCAAGAAAAATATATTCGTACGTATTAATATTTTACAAAAAAGTAACCAAAATGAAAAACATATTCATATCTCCACATTGTAAAAAAATATAACCAATTTTGGTTAGAAATAACCGAACACGGCAGCTCTGACTACAACCATCTATCTATACGTCCCTTTTTGTTTTTTTAAATTACATATTTTTAACTTTGACGTTTTTAGTAATTATTCTTTTTTATATTTTTAGTTTAATGATGGCTTTTTACAAAAAAAAAAGAATTATAAAATTTTCTATTTCGCCTTTTTAGATCTTTTCTCTAACACAACTCTTACAGGAAGTACATTAATGTGTAGTTTATAGAACACGAGCGCCTTACTCATCCGTTCAAATTACATTTAAAACAAAAACAAATTTCGAAATTTTGATTTTGTTTTAAATGTAAGTTGAACGGACGAGTAAGGCGCTCGTGTTCTATAAACCTCACATAAGTGTGTCTTGAACTCTATTCTTAAGTTTCCGCAACCTCAATTAAAATTTTTTTAAAGAGCATTAAGAGTAAAAAACTTTACCAGTTTGCTCCCTCCCAGTCAACATTGGTCCTATTTTTACTCCAAACGATATTTCCTACTAAAAATTAACCAACTTTTTAAATTTCAAGTCTCTAGATTGTTTACTTCAAACAAAACTAAAATTCCCTTTTTGTACAACTTTTATCCAATTTCTTTGCATAAAATATAACAAAAGTACGCACTTTTACCCTGTTTCTTACTTTTCTTTTGTCCTTAACCACGCGTAGCAATTACGAAGAAACCCACAGAAGGAAGTATTAACTTGGGTCAAGTAGTTTTCAAGTTTTAAGCAATCGTACAAACCACGGTTAATTTTTATATTTAAAGATTAAATATTTTAAGGAAATAATTTAAAAATTAATAAAGAATTAATATCAATAAAAAAAAGATGTGTACAGCGTTAGCTTAAATGCGCAACTAACAAAAAATCCAAAATCGAGTTTTTGATTGATTATAATAAATGCCATTGAATTACATCTCTTGACAAACATTTACACTTCTGCGATCAAAAATAACGCTTTTATTAACAAAAAACAAAGAGACGGGACTACAAGTGTGTTTTTTAATGCGATAAATGCAAAACGACGTCATTAAACATTTTTTTCTAACAAAATATAATTAAATGGTTTTCTTTGAAAATTGTTTTAAGAATTCCATGAACGACTTATACATGCATGTTTTTCTGACATGTTTATAGTTTTCATTTTACAAAGTTTTTTGCTTCTCCTGTAAAAATATATTTTTGTTAGTTACGCCTTTTTGCATTTTAGCTAACGATATTTATCTAAACGAGTGCTATTTATGTTCATTCTTTAAGTTTTTAAACTGTCAACGTTTCTTTTATATTAAAAACTTGATTTTATATGTATGTAAATATTTACCTTTGCAAAGAAAGACACTCAATTGTGTTGGTTTCCATCTTTTTTTCACTCACAAAAACATACTTTAATACAATTCACGTATTTAATTGCGTTGGCTTTAATTAATTCCTTTCCTCTTTCTACAACAGGCAACCTCATTTACTTCTACAACTCATTATAACCAACAAAAACAATAACATTCAATTAACTAAAGCACACTCAATGACTGCCAAAATTGTTCTCTTTTGCAATATTTCTACCAACAACAACAATGAACATTTCACCAAATACACACTTTTTAAACTTTTTGTTTATTAAAATACCCGACTTTTACCGAGCTACTCGCGCATCATACACTTTTTGTTATTTAATTAATAATCAAATAATACCTCAAAATTCGCATGTAAAATACCTCGGTATTCATCTAGATCGCCGTTTAACGTGGAAAAGCCATATAGAGGCAAAATTAACTCAAATGAAACTAAAAGCCATCCAAATTCATTGGCTTATTGGAAGAAACTCTGTCCTTAGTCTCGACTGCAAACTTCTTCTTTACAACTCCATCTTAAAGCCAATCTGGTGCTATGGTATTCAGTTATGGGGCACTGCCTCGGCCTCTAATATCGAAAAAATTCAAAGGCGCCAAAATAAACTACTTCGAATAATCACAGCTGCCCCTTGGTATGTTAAAAACTCAAATATTCACAAGGATCTTAATGTTCCATTAGTTAAAACTATGATTACGAAATATGCAGTAAAATACTTAAAAAGGCTCGAATCGCACCCAAACCCACTAGCACGAAATATTTTAAATGATAGCGGCCACACTCGCTTAAGAAGAAGAGACACTGCAGCACTTATCCAATTAGATGAGCGATAAACACTATAAAAGTGAACAGAACCCGCGATGAAGAAAATTTTTGTCTGGCACTGGCAGGACAAAAAATAACGTATTAGGTTAAGATTTGATTAATTATTGTTAGTTCATATTTAATATATGAAGATTCAATAAATAAATAATGAGGAAAAAAAAAAAAAAAAAAAAAAAAATTAACTGCTGCCAACCGTACAAAAGGAAACGGATAAAAAAAAACAAATTGATGATGACGTCACCATTTAAAGAACAATTTAGTTTTTTATACACAATAGGAAATTTCCAAATGCATTTTTTTCACCGGAATCGATTATAAACGCATAGCATTATTGATTTATTTGAAAATATATCAACTTATTTACATTTTAACGCTATTTTCTAAAGCGAAATTCTTATGTTTCCTTTTTAATTTTATTAAAATCCCAGAGACAGCAGTCAAAGACGACTTTACCACGCACCGATTGCAATAAAACTGATTTTATGTATGCATTACAGTTTAGAGATCATTGCTTAAGGATTCGGAAATGTTATTTGGTGGGATGATGCCAAGTTTTGTTTTAAATATTATTAGGGTTTGCGCCTGTGCTAAGTAATAATTAGCATTTTGAGCGACCACATTACACAAGAAGAAGTTGTTTTGTGACTAAGTATGTACCAAGGTTGGATACCGAAACGAATTTCGGTATCGGTTCTAAACTTTTTTTTATATAACGGTATCGATATTTTAATTATATCGGTATACCGCTATGAACATTTTTATAACGGAATATATCAATATTACACATTGATGGCAAATTCAGTACTTTGGTACTGTTTAGAGTACTATTAATTTTCATGAATACTACAGTACCATCACGTCAGTTTTAGTACTCTTTTCTTGTTATGCTTCCTTGTTAAGAAATCCTGTGTGGCTATTTTTTTAAACATTGAAACATCGACGTAAAATATCGTAAATATGTTGTTTTTGTCTGCAAAAGACCCCTGTAAAATATTATTAATTTATTTTGAAAATCCCCATTGATTAAAACTTCATTTGTTTTTGATTTCAGAACATGGCGTTTGTTGAGTAAAAAACCAAGTTTTGGTAGCTAACTGATTCGTCGCTTTAAAATTCTGAAAGCGACATTTTTATTAATTCAATATCTTAAAATATAATACAAATTTTACCTTAGTTTTCTCAATTTATATTTAATAAACTTTAATTGACGATCACCGCGCTTTTTTACAATTTTATAAATGGCGAAATTACAGCTTTCAATTAAAGAATGTATGTATGTAATTAAATTTAGTACAAGTAAAAAGAATAAACTAAATAGCACAGTTGTAAAAGGGGTTAACATTATATTTACGTATATAGAAATGGTAAGTGTCGACTATTCCGTTAACTTCAAATAATTGTCGGTAACAATTCTCCCCCCTGTAAGGCACTGCTTTAAGGGTCTTTCACCGATCTATTGCTGACATCAAGTACTGCTAGTTTAACGGCGGGTCGTTCCATGATTCCATTTTTAGTTTTTATTTTCGCCCTTCGCACCTGGCCATCTTTTGCTTTGGTAACTTCGATCACTCTGCCCTTCACCCATGAGTTCCGCTCTGCATTTTCATCTACCACAAGTACGATATCATCCTCCTTAATAGGCTTTGTTCGCTGGGTCCACTTACTGTGACGCGTCAATGTTGGCAACATTTCCTTTACAAAACGACGCCAAAACAAATTGGCAAACACTTCACTTTGACGCAGGCACATTCGGTGATCAATATGTTCAGGTGAACTGAATGGTTTTGCACCATTCGAGCTGCCCAATAGAAAATGATTAGGGGTGATAGCTTCTTGATCTTCAGTTTCAAGTGACACGTACGTTAAGGGTCTAGAGTTGACTACCATTTCAACTTCCATTAGTGCGCATCTGAGGCTTTCATCGGTGAAGTTTTGAGAGGGTGTTATTTTGTATAAAATAGTTTTAATAGACCTCACTAACCTCTCCCAAGCTCCCCCAATGTGGGGCGCTGCTGGTGGATTGAATTTCCATGTAATGCCTTTATATGCTAATTCAGAGTGAATATTATTAAATTTTATATTTTTTAATTCTTCTTTTAACAAACGATCTGCACCACGAAAATTTTTACCGTTGTCGCTATAAATTTCAGCTGGGGTGCCACGCCTTGCTATGAAATTCCTCAGGGCCATTAGAAAAGAGTCAGTTGAAAGGGTATGAGCTATTTCAATATGTACAGCTCTCATTGTTAGGCACGTAAACACTACTCCCCACCGCTTTAATGATTTTCTTCCAAATGTAACCGCTATTGGGCCAAAATAGTCAACACCGACAAACGTAAAGGGCCGTTGAAAAGCTCCAAGGCGTGCTGGCGGTAGGGGTGACATCTGAGGGGAGAGTGGTTTTGCCGATTCGTTTTTACATTGCTGACACTCTCGACGAATAATTTTGTAGACTACTCTCAACCTGACGATGAAATAAATTTGCCGTATCTCATTTATAACCGTTTCATGGTTTAAGTGGTGATAAGCCCGATGATAATCATTTACAATAAGTTTTGCTACGTGATGATTACCTTTAAGTACAATCAAGTCACGTTGAATGCCACAAGATGGGGTCGCATATTGTGCACGATTTTTAACTCTTATCACGCCATCATCGTCTATATATAAATTGAGGTTATATAAAGTACTAACCTTTGAAACAGTTTTCCCATATTGAAGGGCCGCATACTCATCAGCAAAACTTGATATTTGGGTCATTTTGTAAATAATATTCTTCGCCCTGATGAGATTCGATGAATTAAGAGTCGCTTCTGGCTTTTGTTTCTTAAATTTTTGGTATCGACGTTCGATATAAACCAACCAGTTTCCGACAGCACGGTTAAGTCTAAACCAACTAGAAAAATACTCAAAATTAATTGGTATCACAATTAACTTAATCGTGTGTATATTTAAGTATCGGGGGCGGATTTCACAAGTGACCTCATCGGCCACATTTGAGTCGAATATGTTTGAGTCTTTAGGCCATTCACTTTCGGGGAGTAGTAACCATGACGGGCCATCAAACCAATCTTTGTAAACTCCTGTAGGTGGCCTGTATTTTGTGGCAAAGTCAGCTACATTCCTCCAGTCGGAAGCGTTTGTAAACTTTAAAATTTCAGCTACACGAAACATAACAAACTGTCTATATTTTCTAGGGTCACCAGTTAACCAATTTAAAACTGTCTTTGAATCAGTCCACATTACCTTTCGCTGAAATTTTATGTTGTGAGAACTTACTAACTGCATGAGTCTGGCCCCAATAACTGCTGCCTGCAATTCTAGCCGAGGTACTGAAAGGGGTCGAAGTGGGGAAACTTTTGATTTAGCTGCAACATGCATCTTCACTTGCGTCGACGAATGTGTACAATTCAACAATGCAGTTTTGTTGTAAGGCTGTCGAGTAACATCGTGGTATAGAAACAGCTGCTATTGTTGGTAAGAATGTTACCCAATTTTTCCACTTACAATACAGTTCATTATTAAGAGGCTGATCCCAATCTATGCCGCAACGCCAAATTTCCTGTAGTATGGACTTTAAGTATGACATAAAACAGGCTACAAACCCCAGGGGATCGAACACAGACATCAACACTTGAAGAACCTCTCGTTTTGTAGGTACTATTTCCTCATTAAGAATGGGTCGACGGAGCCGTACAAATTTTAAATTCATTTTAAAAGTGTCAACTTTGGGGTCCCAGTATAAGCCAAGAATTTTTTCAAATTGAGTAGAATTTTTGTTATTTTCAAAACTTTTATTTTCGACACATTTCGTTTCGCCAAGTGCACTTAAAACTTCTGTTGAGTTAGAGGACCAATTTCGCATATGAAACCCACCACTAGCGTGTACATCTCGCACACTTATAGCCAGTTCAATTGCTTCTCCGATAGTGTTTGTAGAGTCGATGAAATCGTCCACATAATGCTGTTTTGTAATGGCCTCAATAACTTTTTCATCATCACCAAAAGTTTGTGCATTTTTATCTCTTACGTAATGAGAAATGCACGGAGAACATGATGCACCGAAAGTTAACACATTGAGTTGATAAACCACCATAGAATTATTGTTGTCCCACCACAGAAAACGTTGAGCGCCAGCATCCTCTTTACGTACTTTTATGCGGTGAAACATTTCAGCTATATCTCCACAAATTGCCACGGCTCCCATTCGAAATTTAAATAAAATATTCAATAGAGGCACAAGAAGGTCAGGACCCTTCAACAAAAAATCGTTTAAAGCAAAATTACCAGACTTAGCGGCAGCATCCCACACAAGTCGTATTTTATTTGGTTTATGGGGATTTTTAACAATAAACGTGGGCAAATACCAAATTTTTACTCCCTTATCTTCTAAGGCACTTATTTGCAACTTTTCGGCATAGCCTTTCTCCTCTAAATTAGTAATTTGTTGTTGCAACAATTCGGCTAAATAAGGGTCACGATTGGCCTTTTGTTGAATACACTGAAAGCGTTTCATTGCTGTTGGCAAACTATTGGCAACTCTGGCGGGTCACACCTCCATAAAAGCCCGACTTCATAGCGGCCATCAACGAATTCGCAAGTTTTTTCTAAAATTTCTATTGCCTTTTGATCGTCTTTTGACATAGGTAATACTGCTGGGGATGTTATGCCCACACTCTCATCAGAAAAATATTGTTTTACTAGGCCCTGTAGTTCATCACAGCTGCATTTATGAAAGTTTAGTCTACCACATACCTTTGTTCCACCACCAAAAAGTGTCCACCCCAATCTAGTTTTTGATGCCACTGGTTGCTGCCAGCCACCTTCACGAGTCTTAATTGATGAAATTAAATTGGGATTGTTTACGCCAATTATCATGGATGGAATTGCTTTTGAGTAACCCTCTAGGGGAATATCACCGAGGCAAGGGTATTTTTTCTTAATATTTTCGACAACCATTGTCTCAGCCGACAAATTTAAATTTCTTACAGTGTGTACGTCACTTATCGGAAAAATTTTTGAATTCGATTTTGCTGAAGAAATTTTAAAATTTATTCTTCTAGAGCTGTCTTCATACCGGGATACGTCACCAGTCCACCGGATGCAAAGTGGATCATTAATGCCTTGTACACCCAATTCATTGGCCACTTTTTCCTCCAAGAGCGTTAGGGTTGAACCATCATCCATAAGGGCGTATATTGTGACCGATTTTGTGTCACTATAAAGAGAAACTGGCACAATACGAAAATATGATTCACCCTCGCCTTTGTGGTTATTAAGCGTACTAACTGTATTACTAGTCTGCAGCTCTTCGTCATGTAAAAGTTCATTGTGATGGACAGTACATCCATTTACACCACACTGTTTCTGAAACCAACACCTACGTTTGTGACTGCCTAAACAAATACGACATAAATTTTTGGATTTTACGACGTTCCACCTTTCAGCACAAGACAAATTCTTGAATTGTTCGCAATGTTTTAATTTGTGAGGGTCGTTGCATAAAACACACTGTTGTGAATTTTGTGGTGTAGAAACTGTATGGGTATTGAGATGGCCTTCCCTTTTTGATGGCCTTTTATCGTGGCTGGTCTCAAATACAGGAACGGTCACTCTACATGTTGCCTCTGCTATAGAGTATAACCAGTCGGAAAAGTCTTTTATATTTGGCCGAGGTATATCTTTGGAACGCAGCGCCCATTGAAGCAATGTGTCTGGTGGTAGTTTATCCACTAATTCCTGTAAAAGGGTCGGATTGGTCAAATATTCATCCAATTGTGATGCCCGAATCGTAGCACACATATTCTTTACAGCAAATGCGAACTCAATTAAAGCTTCAAGCTTGCCTTTTTGTAAAGTAATTTTCCTCACCTCATCAATTAAATTTTTTAGAATAGACTCAGGTCGACCAAAATACATCTTAAGTGTTCTTATGATGTCCGGTACCATATCAGGCAGCATTGAACAGTTTCGTACAGCATCACGAGCCTTACCATGCAGACACTTTTGCAACCTTATGAGGTTTTCTTCGTTGCCATAACCAGCAACACGGGTGCTCTGTTCAAATGCACTGATGAATATGGGCCACTCCCTTGGGTCTCCATTAAACGCGGGCAAATCCCTAGAAATGCATTGCCGGGCCACAAGTTGTGTTGTGGTAATATTGTTTAGACTATTTACATGTGTCGTGTTAGTATGATTGTGTTTGTTTACATTATTTTGACAATTGCTTTTGCTATTTTGATTATTAATACCATATGTGAGATTCATTTGATTAGGGCCATTATTGTGAATGATTGTGTCTTGTGAATTTACATGACGGGTTTGTGTATTTGCTAAGTACGAACAAGTGCACTGAGTGGTATTGCCATTTAACACTGGAGTATTGCTATACTCACGATTGTTTTGTAGACACATATTTTGTTGATGATTATTATCCACACACGATGGCATATTAATTGTAGAACAATCAACCAAAGGCCATGAATTCCGCATTTGCGAGTCATCAACAATTCCGTGGCACTCAATATCATAGTCAGACTGTAGCAATTTATATTTACGCCTTATAAACTCCTTTCTTAATTGCATTTCCTCCTCCAGTTGTTGCAGTTGAAGTTTTTTCCTATTACTTATCTCGGGTCGCAGGTTTGTTTGTTGTGACGATGCAGCATTTGCCGAAGTAGACTGCTGTTGAGGATGCGTCTCGATGTATTCAACACTTGATTCCTCTCTTGCATTTTGAAGATTGAGGTTATGTGTGGAATTTTGTGGGTCTTTGCATTTTTGGCAAATCCATACAAAAAGGTCATCTTCATCAACGTCACAACAGGTGTTGTGATAGCTGGTAAGGCATTTGGAGCAAGTCACCATATTCCCATCATTCGGGTCTACACATATGGGGCAGCTGTTAGTTAGATTCGCAGATGTCGCCATATTCTTATGTTATTAAGAATTTTAAAGAAATTGTTGAGTAAAAAACCAAGTTTTGGTAGCTAACTGATTCGTCGCTTTAAAATTCTGAAAGCGACATTTTTATTAATTCAATATCTTAAAATATAATACAAATTTTACCTTAGTTTTCTCAATTTATATTTAATAAACTTTAATTGACGATCACCGCGCTTTTTTACAATTTTATAAATGGCGAAATTACAGCTTTCAATTAAAGAATGTATGTATGTAATTAAATTTAGTACAAGTAAAAAGAATAAACTAAATAGCACAGTTGTAAAAGGGGTTAACATTATATTTACGTATATAGAAATGGTAAGTGTCGACTATTCCGTTAACTTCAAATAATTGTCGGTAACAGCGTTTTTAATATAAAAATCACAAATGGCAATTTTTTCTAAGCAAAAATCTTAAAAAGCTATTTGGTTGCTATTTCGATAAATTATAAAAAACTTCCGTTCATTGGTAACAAATAATGAAAACATCGTAGAACAAAGTACAAATGATTCGAGCTTAAATAATTGTATCAAGAAAAATATATTCGTACGTATTAATATTTTACAAAAAAGTAACCAAAATGAAAAACATATTCATATCTCCACATTGTAAAAAAATATAACCAATTTTGGTTAGAAATAACCGAACACGGCGGCTCTGACTACAACCATCTATCTATACGTCCCTTTTTGTTTTTTTAAATTACATATTTTTAACTTTGACGTTTTTAGTAATTATTCTTTTTTATATTTTTAGTTTAATGATGGCTTTTTACAAAAAAAAAAGAATTATAAAATTTTCTATTTCGCCTTTTTAGATCTTTTCTCTAACACAACTCTTACAGGAAGTACATTAATGTGTAGTTTATAGAACACGAGCGCCTTACTCATCCGTTCAAATTACATTTAAAACAAAAACAAATTTCGAAATTTTGATTTTGTTTTAAATGTAAGTTGAACGGACGAGTAAGGCGCTCGTGTTCTATAAACCTCACATAAGTGTGTCTTGAACTCTATTCTTAAGTTTCCGCAACCTCAATTAAAATTTTTTTAAAGAGCATTAAGAGTAAAAAACTTTACCAGTTTGCTCCCTCCCAGTCAACATTGGTCCTATTTTTACTCCAAACGATATTTCCTACTAAAAATTAACCAACTTTTTAAATTTCAAGTCTCTAGATTGTTTACTTCAAACAAAACTAAAATTCCCTTTTTGTACAACTTTTATCCAATTTCTTTGCATAAAATATAACAAAAGTACGCACTTTTACCCTGTTTCTTACTTTTCTTTTGTCCTTAACCACGCGTAGCAATTACGAAGAAACCCACAGAAGGAAGTATTAACTTGGGTCAAGTAGTTTTCAAGTTTTAAGCAATCGTACAAACCACGGTTAATTTTTATATTTAAAGATTAAATATTTTAAGGAAATAATTTAAAAATTAATAAAGAATTAATATCAATAAAAAAAAGATGTGTACAGCGTTAGCTTAAATGCGCAACTAACAAAAAATCCAAAATCGAGTTTTTGATTAATTATAATAAATGCCATTGAATTACATCTCTTGACAAACATTTACACTTCTGCGATCAAAAATAACGCTTTTATTAACAAAAAACAAAGAGACGGGACTACAAGTGTGTTTTTTAATGCGATAAATGCAAAACGACGTCATTAAACATTTTTTTCTAACAAAATATAATTAAATGGTTTTCTTTGAAAATTGTTTTAAGAATTCCATGAACGACTTATACATGCATGTTTTTCTGACATGTTTATAGTTTTCATTTTACAAAGTTTTTTGCTTCTCCTGTAAAAATATATTTTTGTTAGTTACGCCTTTTTGCATTTTAGCTAACGATATTTATCTAAACGAGTGCTATTTATGTTCATTCTTTAAGTTTTTAAAATGTCAACGTTTCTTTTATATTAAAAACTTGATTTTATATGTATGTAAATATTTACCTTTGCAAAGAAAGACACTCAATTGTGTTGGTTTCCATCTTTTTTTCACTCACAAAAACATACTTTAATACAATTCACGTATTTAATTGCGTTGGCTTTAATTAATTCCTTTCCTCTTTCTACAACAGGCAACCTCATTTACTTCTACAACTCATTATTACCAACAAAAACAATAACACTCAATTAACTAAAGCACACTCAATGACTGCCAAACTTTTTCTCTTTTGCAATATTTCTACCAACAACAACAATGAACATTTCACCAAATACACACTTTTTAAACTTTTTGTTTATTAAAATACCCGAGTTTTACCGAGCTACTCGCGCATCATACACTTTTTGTTATTTAATTAACTGCTGCCAACCGTACAAAAGGAAACGGATAAAAAAAGCAAATTGATGATGACGTCACCATTTAAAGAACAATTTAGTTTTTTATACACAATAGGAAATTTCCAAATGCATTTTTTTCACCGGAATCGATTATAAACGCATAGCATTATTGATTTATTTGAAAATATATCAACTTATTTACATTTTAACGCTATTTTCTAAAGCGAAATTCTTATGTTTCCTTTTTAATTTTATTAAAATCCCAGAGACACCAGTCAAAGACGACTTTACCACGCACCGATTGCAATAAAACTGATTTTATGTATGCATTACAGTTTAGAGATCATTGCTTAAGGATTCGGAAATGTTATTTGGTGGGATGATGCCAAGTTTTGTTTTAAATATTATTAGGGTTTGCGCCTGTGTTAAGTAATAATTAGCATTTTGAGCGACCACATTACACAAGAAGAAGTTGTTTTGTGACTAAGTATGTACCAAGGTTGGATACCGAAACAAATTTCGGTATCGGTTCTAAACTTTTTTTTATATAACGGTATCGATATTTTAATTATATCGGTATACCGCTATAAACATTTTTATAACGGAATATATCAATATTAAACATTGATGGAAAATTCAGTACTTTGGTACTGTTTAGAGAACTATTAATTTTCATGAATACTACTGTACCATCCTTGTTAAGAAATCCTGTGTTGCTATGTTTTTTTAACATTGAAACATCGACTTATAGTATCGTAAATATGTTGTTTTTGTCTGCATAAGAATCCTGTAAAATATTATTAATTTATTTTTAGTGTAAAGCTGCTCATTCACTTGCAATAAAATTGTTAATTTTACGTATTGTACAATTATATCGCCAAGGTGGCACAATATATTGGCAACAATCAAAAGACTTTTGATTTTTATTGCACAACGAAAAGAAAGCGAAATGTGTTAGCAACTTTGTACAATGTTTATGTTATTCCTATAGGTTATGTTCACCTTTTTATTGAGTAAATGAAACCATTATGTGACTTATTGCATAATATAGGACAAAATGGAAATAATAAGGGGAATATCATAGACAATGATATTGCAAGTGTATGGGCCGCTTAAGAGCCTGCGCCTCGACCTTCTATTTTATTAATTTTTTAATATAACAGCATAACATTGTATGGCAGAAAAGCATATTACGGGTTTCTTACGACTCTAAAGTTCGTGAAAATGTTGCCAGAACCATCGATGACTCTATGCGATAAAAACAATCAAGAGAAGGTTTAATATAAAAGAAACTTGAATCAAGACGAGAGATGCCCAATTTTGACATTAAACAAGATTTTGTGACGGAGAAACGATTTTAATGTTTAATGTTGTAGAAGAACCAAAGCTTTATTTAAATTTAATTAAAAATGTTTTCAGTTTTAATTAATAATAACTGACATTAAAGAAAAAATGAAAATTTAAAAAATGTTATTTTGCATAAATTCTTTATTCACAGGTGCTCCTAATTAGCATATATATAAAATATTATAAAAAATGTTTTCTCTTGTTTGAAAATGTTATTTTAAATTTATAATTCTTATATTTTGTGAATCGTTGTAAAATATAATGGTGTTGTAATATATTATGGTGTTGTAAAATATTATGGTGAAATTCGCCTTTGGTAAAGTTCATTCAATGGGAAAAAAGTACCAAATAATTATCTTAAAAAAAAAACATTATATAAATATACATACCGACAAATTATAAACAGTAAAATTTCAAATTTCTTGAAGAAAATTCCATAAATTTTAAAATTATATTGATAAATCGATGTATTTTTGAAAAATCTTTAAATTTCCTATGTGTATTTTCAAATAAACTTCTGAAAATAACCTAAATTAAACTTATTTTCAAGTTTTAAGAAACACTAAAACGACTTTTGTGTAATTTTTCTGTAATTTTCTGAAGTCGATTCCGCAATTCCTACTTTAAGTACTACTTATCTTTACTACTCTTAAATTCATTAAAAAAAAATAATTGAAAATCTCCATTGATTAAAACTTCATTTGTTTTCGATTTCAGAACATGGCGTTTTTAATATAAAAATCTTAAATTATAAAAAACTTCTGTTCATTGGTAACAAATAATAAACAAATCGTAGAAAAAAGTACAAATGATTCGAGCTTAAAGAATTGTATCAAGAAAAATATATTCGTACGTATTAATATTTTACAAAAAAGTAACCAAAATGAAAAAAATATTCACATCTCCACATTGCAAAAAAATATAACCAATATTGGTTAGAAATAACCAAAAACGGCAACTCTGGTTGTGAACATAGCAAATTATTCAAAAACTATGGCAGCCAGCGTTGCCGTTTTGGTTACTTTTAACCAAAATTTGTTACTTTTTTTCTCAATGTGTACTTGTGTACTTTTATTCCATTTTGGTTACTTTCTTCAACACAAAAATAACCAATTTCTTGTTTTGGAACAAGAACAAACCCCTTTTTGTGTCTTAATTTGAGTGAATCTAAACCCAATACTCTTTTCATCTACATACTTAAAAATTATTTTTAACCATATAAGGTAAATACTATGAAGGGCTATCTGAAACACTTTTCTAGATAAACGATAAGGTCAAAGGCCTTCCGATCCCATCCCGTTTAGTATGATTATATCATACCAAAGGTTGAAAGCTATAGCTTATAAAGGTTTAAAAATTGACGAAAATAAGTGTATACTTTGTATAGGTGGTGTTACTTCCAACAAAAATTTCGAAAACTTATATAGCCTCTTGTTCTTTCCAGACATCGGTAATATACTGTAAAGACTTTATAAAAATCGGTCCAGCGGCTTATGAGCCAACGAGAAACAAACAAAACCAATTTCTTCTTTAGACATATTTTTAAACTGAAGTGCAATTAAAATATGTAGAACTTTTGATACAAAATAATGTTGGTTACTTTTTTTCGCTTTTGGTTACTTTATTTTTACTTGTTGGTAACAAATTTTTGTTGGTCGTGGCAACGCTGATGGCAGCATCAGAAAGAGAACGAGGATCAAAAATTGAGAGACAAGGCGAATTAAATTCGCTTTAAAGGGAGAGAAAGAAAGTCTGCAACAGAGCTGCCGGCTTTGGATCATTCTAACCAAAATTGGTTATATTTTTTTGCAATGTGGAGATGTGAATATTTTTTTAATTTTGGTTACTTTTTGTAAAATATTAATACGTACAAATATATTTTTCTTGATATAATTATTTAAGCTCGAATCATTTGTACTTTGTTCTCCGATTTTTTCATTATTTGTTACCAATGAACGGAAGTTTTTTATAATTTATCGAAACAGCAACCAAATTGCTGTTTAAGATTTTTGCTTAGAAAATATTGCCATTTGTGATTTTTATATTAAAAACGCCATGTTCTGAAATCGAAAACAAATGAAGTTTTAATCAATGGGGATTTTCAAAATAAATTAATAATATTTTACAGGGGTCTTTTGCAGACCAAAACAACATATTTACGATATTTTAAGTCGATGTTTCAATGTTTAAAAAAATAGCCACACAGGATTTCTTAACAAGGAAGCATAACAAGAAAAGAGTACTAAAACTGACGTGATGGTACTGTAGTATTCATGAAAATTAATAGTACTCTAAACAGTACCAAAGTACTGAATTTGCCATCAATGTGTAATATTGATATATTCCGTTATAAAAATGTTCATAGCGGTATACCGATATAATTAAAATATCGATACCGTTATATAAAAAAAAGTTTAGAACCGATACCGAAATTCGTTTCGGTATCCAACCTTGGTACATACTTAGTCACAAAATAACTTCCTCTTGTGTAATGTGGTCGCTCAAAATGCTAATTATTACTTAGCACAGGCGCAAACCCTAATAATATTTAAAACAAAACTTGGCATCATCCCACCAAATAACATTTCCGAATCCTTAAGCAATGATCTCTAAACTATAATGCATAAATAAAATCAGTTTTATTGCAATCGGTGCGTGGTAAAGTCGTCTTTGACTGCTGTCTCTGGGTTTTTAATAAAATTAAAAAGGAAACAAGAATTTCGCTTTAGAAAATAGCGTTAAAATGTAAATAAGTTGATATATTTTCAAATAAATCAATAATGCTATGCGTTTATAATCGATTCCGGTGAAAAAAATGCATTTGGAAATTTCCTATTGTGTATAAAAAACTAAATTGTTCTTTAAATGGTGACGTCATCATCAATTTGCTTTTTTTATCCGTTTCCTTTTGTACGGTTGGCAGCAGTTAATTAAATAACAAAAAGTGTATGATGCGCGAGTAGCTCGGTAAAACTCGGGTATTTTAATAAACAAAAAGTTTAAAAAGTGTGTATTTGGTGAAATGTTCATTGTTGTTGTTGGTAGAAATATTGCAAAAGAGAAAAAGTTTGGCAGTCATTGAGTGTGCTTTAGTTAATTGAGTGTTATTGTTTTTGTTGGTAATAATGAGTTGTAGAAGTAAATGAGGTTGCCTGTTGTAGAAAGAGGAAAGGAAATAATTAAAGCCAACGCAATTAAATACGTGAATTGTATTAAAGTATGTTTTTGTGAGTGAAAAAAAAGATGGAAACCAACACAATTGAGTGTCTTTCTTTGCAAAGGTAAATATTTACATACATATAAAATCAAGTTTTTAATATAAAAGAAACGTTGACATTTTAAAAACTTAAAGAATGAACATAAATAGCACTCGTTTAGATAAATATCGTTAGCTAAAATGCAAAAAGGCGTAACTAACAAAAATATATTTTTACAGGAGAAGCAAAAAACTTTGTAAAATGAAAACTATAAACATGTCAGAAAAACATGCATGTATAAGTCGTTCATGGAATTCTTAAAACTATTTTCAAAGAAAACCATTTAATTATATTTTGTTAGAAAAAAATGTTTAATGACGTCGTTTTGCATTTATCGCATTAACAAACACACTTGTAGTCCCGTCTCTTTGTTTTTTGTTAATAAAAGCGTTATTTTTGATCGCAGAAGTGTAAATGTTTGTCAAGAGATGTAATTCAATGGCATTTATTATAATCAATCAAAAACTCGATTTTGGATTTTTTGTTAGTTGCGCATTTAAGCTAACGCTGTACACATCTTTTTTTTTATTGATATTAATTCTTTATTAATTTTTAAATTATTTCCTTAAAATATTTAATCTTTAAATATAAAAATTAACCGTGGTTTGTACGATTGCTTAAAACTTGAAAACTACTTGACCAAAGTTAATACTTCCTTCTGTGGGTTTCTTCGTAATTGCTACGCGTGGTTAAGGACAAAAGAAAAGTAAGAAACAGGGTAAAAGTGCGTACTTTTGTTATATTTTATGCAAAGAAATTGGATAAAAGTTGTACAAAAAGGGAATTTTAGTTTTGTTTGAAGTAAACAATCTAGAGACTTGAAATTTAAAAAGTTGGTTAATTTTTAGTAGGAAATATCGTTTGGAGTAAAAATAGGACCAATGTTGACTGGGAGGGAGCAAACTGGTAAAGTTTTTTACTCTTAATGCTCTTTAAAAAAATTTTAATTGAGGTTGCGGAAACTTAAGAATAGAGTTCAAGACACACTTATGTGAGGTTTATAGAACACGAGCGCCTTACTCGTCCGTTCAACTTACATTTAAAACAAAATCAAAATTTCGAAATTTGTTTTTGTTTTAAATGTAATTTGAACGGATGAGTAAGGCGCTCGTGTTCTATAAACTACACATTAATGTACTTCCTGTAAGAGTTGTGTTAGAGAAAAGATCTAAAAAGGCGAAATAGAAAATTTTATAATTCTTTTTTTTTTGTAAAAAGCCATCATTAAACTAAAAATATAAAAAAGAATAATTACTAAAAACGTCAAAGTTAAAAATATGTAATTTAAAAAAACAAAAAGGGACGTATAGATAGATGGTTGTAGTCAGAGCTGCCGTGTTCGGTTATTTCTAACCAAAATTGGTTATATTTTTTTACAATGTGGAGATATGAATATGTTTTTCATTTTGGTTACTTTTTTGTAAAATATTAATACGTACGAATATATTTTTCTTGATACAATTATTTAAGCTCGAATCATTTGTACTTTGTTCTACGATGTTTTCATTATTTGTTACCAACGAACGGAAGTTTTTTATAATTTATCGAAATAGCAACCAAATAGCTTTTTAAGATTTTTGCTTAGAAAAAATTGCCATTTGTGATTTTTATATTAAAAACGCCATGTTCTGAAATCAAAAACAAATGAAGTTTTAATCAATGGGGATTTTCTTTTATTTTTTTAAAATGAATTTAAAAGTAGTAAAGATAAGTAGTACTTAAAGTAGGAATTGCGGAATCGACTTCAGAAAATTACTGAAAAGTAACACAAAAGTCGTTTTAGTGTTTTTAAAAACTTGAAATTAAGTTTAATTTAGGTTATTTTCAGAAGTATATACATATTTGAAAATACCCATAGGAATTTTAAGGGTTTCTCAAAAATACATCGATTTATCAATATAATTTTAAAATTTATGGAATTTTCTTCAAGAAATTTGAAATTTTACTGTTTATAATTTGTCGGTATGTATACAATACGGTATGTATACAAAAGGCGAATTTGTTTATATTCACCATAATATTTTACAATGATTGACAAAATATTTCAAATAGAACAATTTTGAAACAATTATTTATAATAAGAATTATAAATTTGAAATAAAATTTTCAAACAAGAGAAAAAAGTTTTTATAATATTTTAGATATATGGAGGATTTCATGTCAAGTAACCCAATTTTTAAAAAAAAAGTTTTAAATTAAAAAAAAAATAATTTTAAAAAATTAAAAAAAAAATATTTTTTTTAAAAAGATTGATCAAATAGCTATCTAAGCTACTTTGGACATATTTGTCTAACACCAATAGGTAATAAGTTACATGGATGAGAAACAACACCTGTATGGACAAAATGCCAAACTTTGGCCGCCTCTAACTCAGAAACTTTTTGACCGATCGTGTTGACATGAAATCCCCCATATGTCTAAACCGCAACCAATTTTAATTTTAAATAAATAGATATCATATAGATATCACTCCTGAAATATTCGTATTGTCGGTGGAGGGTATCAAAGATTCGGCACAGCCGTATATAGCACTATAACTTGTTTTTTTTAAATTTATTTATTGAATCTTCATATATATGAACTAACAATATTTATTAAAATTTTATTCTAATACTTTAAGGGGTTTCACTTAAATTTTTTTTTTTTTTTTTTGGTTGGAAAAATGGAAAAAATAAAAATTACACTTTTATTGCCGTGAACGGGGTTTTTTTTTTTGTGAAAAGTACAAACTGTAAAAAAAAATCTGTCAAATAATTCGTGGAAGTAATTGATATTTTTCAAGATGCCGAATAAAAGTTTTAAAAGTGAATTAATTGATTATTTAATTTAAAACGAAGTGAATGGTGTTATTTTCATCATAATATTCGACTACAAAAAGTTACCTCAAAATGGCGATTGTCTGCCAAAAAGTCGAGTATTTTATTTACTTCAGCTTCTGTCCATTTTTTGACCCCATTTCTTTTTTAATAACATTTTTCATTGAACACATTTTTAATATACATTTTTCTTTTTGAAAGATTAATTGAGAAAGAAGTTATCTTTGAAATGTTGTAAATATAAAAAAATAATTTTTAAAATCAGAGTTGTACAATTCAAGAGTTTATAAAAAAATGCAATTTTACGTAATTTGTATTAAAAATTAACAATTTTTTATGAATGGCAACATCATTTCGTTCGACGTTTAAAGCGGAAAATTACATATTTTTATCCTGATTTTTTTACACTTGGTTATCCCTACAGATAATATTGGACTACGTGGTCCATTGCGGCTTAAATGGACTACTTACAACAATGTACTGTTGTATGGACAAGTTATAAGAAATTAACATGCAGTGCGGCTACAACTGCATGATGTATACTTTTCTATAGTTTACAGTCCATTATAAATAATTTATTTAAAAGTGAAAGTTTGTGGAAAAAAGGTTAAAAAAAATTAAAAATACCAAGTAAATTTAATAATAGCAATAATAGACTACACACCATAAAAGGCGATTAGTAAAAAATGAAAAAAAAAAAATCCGTAAACTACCCCTTAAGTGTACTCCATACTGTAGTAACGTGGAGTACTTTTAAAACTAACCCACTTTAGTAATCCATGGAGTAGTTTAGGGACAACTTGGGGGGTTATATGGTCCCCTCCTAGGACATCGTAATGTTAAATGGACCACCTTTTACCCATATATTTGGAGTAGTTTTGTAGTACTCCTACTCCTTTATGAACTACACTTTACATGCATGTATGGACTAGTCTCGTTATCTGCAGGGATAGTTTGATAAAAATGTAACTTTTGGTGGAATTTTTTTTCTTGTGGTTGTTGTAACAAAAATTACATTTTTCCACTTTTCCATTTTTACAACAAATAAAAAAACTGAAATGAATACCCTTTTTACAAATAAATTCGTAACAAAACGTGTAATTATTGCGTTTCTTTAAGGATCTCCAAATTTGTACTCTGATCTATAATAAAGCAATTTAAGTTTAAATTGTTTTTTGCCATTTAAAGCAAAACAACGTTATAAACTTTTATTTTTAATATCAGATAATACACTGGAATCAAGTGTTTGTGTTTCGAAAGATAGAACAGACACCCTAAAAATTTATTTATTGACACAGCGATACTAGAATTCCTACTTGCTTTGAATAAAATGATCTTCGTTTTAGAAAATTAACGAATAAAATAATACGCAAAAGCACAGAAATTAAATAAACAAAACTTCATTTGGGGAGGTCCATAACAAAATTCAAAAGTAACACTACAACAATGCTTGGGATGACAGAAAAAAAAAATTTAATAAACCCCAGTACGATGTTTAATTTTCATACCCACAACACAATAGCGGAGAGGGTATTATGCATTTATGCTGATGCTTGTAACACCTTAAAGTATTGGTTCTAGACCCACCTTTAAGTAAACCGATGTACTCAGAATCGCTTTCGAAGTTGATCTAACGATGTCCGTCCGGCTGGCTGGCTGTCCGTGTTAACTTTGTGCGCAAAATACAGGTCGCAATTTTGAAGATAATTTAATGAAATTCGGTACATATATTCTAGCCTAAGGAACAAGCCTATTGACAATGGATCGAATTGGTCCATAGTTTCGCATAGCCCCCATACAAGCTTATTTCCGGAATACGATTTTTGTACCCATTAATCATCTTATAATAGGTTTAAGTATTTAGATCAAATTTCTTTGAGTATAACCTCAACTTATTTGCTTAAAATCTAAATCTGATCTTATAAAATTTTATTGGTATCGGTCCGTATTTATTCATAGCTCCCACACAAGTACTAGGTACACCCGAATGTAGCTTTTAATTCCATGACTTCCTTATAAATGTTAGTGTTGACATAAAAATTGGCGACAATAACTTTTACGATAGTTCTATGCCATGAGAAAATGTTGTGCTGGCACGCTCAAAATTGACCATAGGTCCCATATAAAACTTCATCCTAAAATCACTTAAGGCCAAACAAATCTCAAAACGACGAAGGGATCTAAATTATAATCGGCACAAAGAACCTTAACATGAATCTTAAGCTCATAACATAATTTTTTTGTTTTGGCATTCCATGGATGCCCATGAGTTTGTACTCTGATCTATAATAAAGCAATTTAAGATAAAATTCTTTTTTGCCATTTAAAGCATAACAACGTTATTAAATTTTATTTTTAATATCAGATAATACACTGTAATCAAGTGTTTGCATTTCGTAAGAAAGAACAGACTCCATAAAAATGTATTTATTGACACAGCGATACTAGAATTCCTACTTGCTATTAAAAAAATTATCTACGTTTTAGAAAATTAACGAATTAAATAATACGCAAAAGCACAGAAATTAAATAAATAAGACTTCATTTGGGGAGGTACATAACAAAATTTAAAAGTAACACTACAACAATGCTTGGTATGATAGAGAAAAAAAAATATTTAATAAACCCCAGTACGATGTTTAATTTGTATACCCACAACACAATAGCGGAGAGGGTATGATGCATTTATGCTGATGCTTGTAACACCTTAAAGTATTGGTTCTAGACCCACCTTTTAGTAAACCGATATACTCAGAATCGCTTTCGAAGTTGATCTAACGATGTCCGTCCGGCTGGCTGGCTGGCTGTCCATGTAAACTTTGTGCGCAAAATACAGGTCGCAAATTTGGAGATAATGAAATTCGGCACATATATTCTAGCCTAAGGAACAAGCCTATGGACCGGAATACGATTTTTGTACCCATTAATCATCTTATAATAGGTGTAAGTATGTAGATAAAATTTCTTTGAGTATAACCTCAACTTATTTGCTTAAAATCTAAATCTGATCTTATAAAATTTTATTGGTATCGGTCCGTATTTATTCATAGCTCCCAGAAAAGTACTGGTTACACCCGAATGTAGCTTTTAATTCGATGACTTTCTTATAAATGTTGGTGTTGACATAAAAATTGGCGACAATAACTTTTACGATAGTTCTATGCCATGAGAAAATTTTGTGCTGGCTAAAATCACTTAAGGCCAAACAAATCTCAAAACGACGAAGGTATCTAAATTATAATCGGTACAAAGAACCTTAACACGAATCTTAAGCTCATAACATAATTTTTTGTTCTGGCGTTCCATGGTTGCCGATGAGTTTGTACTCTGATCTATAATAAAGCAATTTAAGATAAAATTCTTTTTTGCCATTTAAAGCATAACAACGTTATAAACTTTTATTTTTAATATCAGATAATACACTGTAATCAAGTGTTTGCATTTCGTAAGAAAGAACAGACTCCATAAAAATTTATTTATTGACACAGCGATACTAAAATTCCTACTTGCTATTAAAAAAATTATCTACGTTTTAGAAAATTAACGAATTAAATAATACGCAAAAGCACAGAAATTAAATAAATAAAACTTCATTTGGGGAGGTCCATAACAAAATTTAAAAGTAACACTACAATAATGCTTGGGATGATAAAAAAAAAATATTTAATAAACCCCAGTACGATGTTTAATTTGTATACCCACAACACAATAGCGGAGAGGGTATTATGCATTTATGCTGATGCTTGTAACACCTTAAAGTATTGGTTCTAGACCCACCTTTTAGTAAACCGATATACTCAGAATCGCTTTCGAAGTTGATCTAACGATGTCCGTCCGGCTGGCTGGCTGGCTGTCCATGTAAACTTTGTGCGCAAAATACAGGTCGCAAATTTGGAGATAATGAAATTCGGCACATATATTCTAGCCTAAGGAACAAGCCTATGGACCGGAATACGATTTTTGTACCCATTAATCATCTTATAATAGGTGTAGTATGTAGATCAAATTTCTTTGAGTATAACCTCAACTTATTTGCTTAAAATCTAAATCTGATCTTATAAAATTTTATTGGTATCGGTCCGTATTTATTCATAGCTCCCACAAAAGTACTGGTTACACCCGAATATAGCTTTTAATTCCATGACTTCCTTATAAATGTTGGTGTTGACATAAAAATTGGCGACAATAACTTTTACGATAGTTCTATGCCATGAGAAAATTTTGTGCTGGCACGCTCAAAATTTACCATAAATCCCATATAAAACTTCATCCTAAAATCACTTAAGGCCAAACAAATCTCAAAACGACGAAGGTATCTAAATTATAATCGGTACAAAGAACCTTAACACGAATCTTAAGCTCATAACATAATTTTTTGTTCTGGCGTTCCATGGTTGCCCATGAGTTTGTACTCTGATCTATAATAAAGCAATTTAAGATAAAATTCTTTTTTGCCATTTAAAGCATAACAACGTTATAAACTTTTATTTTTAATATCAGATAATACACTGTAATCAAGTGTTTGCATTTCGTAAGAAAGAACAGACTCCATAAAAATTTATTTATTGACACAGCGATACTAGAATTCCTACTTGCTATTAAAAAAATTATCTACGTTTTAGAAAATTAACGAATTAAATAATACGCAAAAGCACAGAAATTAAATAAATAAAACTTCATTTGGGGAGGTCCATAACAAAATTTAAAAGTAACACTACAATAATGCTTGGGATGATAAAAAAAAAATATTTAATAAACCCCAGTACGATGTTTAATTTGTATACCCACAACACAATAGCGGAGAGGGTATTATGCATTAATGCTGATGCTTGTAACACCTTAAAGTATTGGTTCTAGACCCACCTTTTAGTAAACCGATATACTCAGAATCGCTTTCGAAGTTGATCTAACGATGTCCGTCCGGCTGGCTGGCTGGCTGTCCATGTAAACTTTGTGCGCAAAATACAGGTCGCAAATTTGGAGATAATGAAATTCGGCACATATATTCTAGCCTAAGGAACAAGCCTATGGACCGGAATACGATTTTTGTACCCATTAATCATCTTATAATAGGTGTAAGTATGTAGATACAATTTCTTTGAGTATAACCTCAACTTATTTGCTTAAAATCTAAATCTGATCTTATAAAATTTTATTGGTATCGGTCCGTATTTATTCATAGCTCCCAGAAAAGTACTGGTTACACCCGAATGTAGCTTTTAATTCGATGACTTTCTTATAAATGTTGGTGTTGACATAAAAATTGGCGACAATAACTTTTACGATAGTTCTATGCCATGAGAAAATTTTGTGCTGGCTAAAATCACTTAAGGCCAAACAAATCTCAAAACGACGAAGGTATCTAAATTATAATCGGTACAAAGAACCTTAACACGAATCTTAAGCTCATAACATAATTTTTTGTTCTGGCGTTCCATGGTTGCCGATGAGTTTGTACTCTGATCTATAATAAAGCAATTTAAGATAAAATTCTTTTTTGCCATTTAAAGCATAACAACGTTATAAACTTTTATTTTTAATATCAGATAATACACTGTAATCAAGTGTTTGCATTTCGTAAGAAAGAACAGACTCCATAAAAATTTATTTATTGACACAGCGATACTAGAATTCCTACTTGCTATTAAAAAAATTATCTACGTTTTAGAAAATTAACGAATTAAATAATACGCAAAAGCACAGAAATTAAATAAATAAAACTTCATTTGGGGAGGTCCATAACAAAATTTAAAAGTAACACTACAATAATGCTTGGGATGATAAAAAAAAAATATTTAATAAACCCCAGTACGATGTTTAATTTGTATACCCACAACACAATAGCGGAGAGGGTATTATGCATTAATGCTGATGCTTGTAACACCTTAAAGTATTGGTTCTAGACCCACCTTTTAGTAAACCGATATACTCAGAATCGCTTTCGAAGTTGATCTAACGATGTCCGTCCGGCTGGCTGGCTGGCTGTCCATGTAAACTTTGTGCGCAAAATACAGGTCGCAAATTTGGAGATAATGAAATTCGGCACATATATTCTAGCCTAAGGAACAAGCCTATGGACCGGAATACGATTTTTGTACCCATTAATCATCTTATAATAGGTGTAAGTATGTAGATAAAATTTCTTTGAGTATAACCTCAACTTATTTGCTTAAAATCTAAATCTGATCTTATAAAATTTTATTGGTATCGGTCCGTATTTATTCATAGCTCCCAGAAAAGTACTGGTTACACCCGAATGTAGCTTTTAATTCGATGACTTTCTTATAAATGTTGGTGTTGACATAAAAATTGGCGACAATAACTTTTACGATAGTTCTATGCCATGAGAAAATTTTGTGCTGGCTAAAATCACTTAAGGCCAAACAAATCTCAAAACGACGAAGGTATCTAAATTATAATCGGTACAAAGAACCTTAACACGAATCTTAAGCTCATAACATAATTTTTTGTTCTGGCGTTCCATGGTTGCCGATGAGTTTGTACTCTGATCTATAATAAAGCAATTTAAGATAAAATTCTTTTTTGCCATTTAAAGCATAACAACGTTATAAACTTTTATTTTTAATATCAGATAATACACTGTAATCAAGTGCGCAAAATACAGGTCGCAATTTTGGAGATAATTTAATGATATTCGGTACATATATTCTAGCCTAAGGAACAAGCCTATTGACAATGGATCGAATTGGTCCATAGTTTCGCATAGCCCCCATACAAGCTTATTTCCGGAATACGATTTTTGTAACCATTAATCATCTTATAATAGGTTTAAGTATTTAGATCAAATTTCTTTGAGTATAACCTCAACTTATTTGCTTAAAATCTAAATCTGATCTTATAAAATTTTATTGGTATCGGTCCGTATTTATTCATAGCTCCCACAAAAGTACTGGTTACACCCGAATATAGCTTTTAATTCGATGACTTCCTTATAAATGTTGGTGTTGACATAAAAATTGGCGACAATAACTTTTACGATAGTTCTATGCCATGAGTAAATGTTGTGCTGGCACGCTCAAAATTTACCATAAATCCCATATAAAACTTCATCCTTAAATCACTTAAGGCCAAACAAATCTCAAAACAACGAAGGTATCTAAATTATAATCGGTACAAAGAACCTTAACACGAATCTTAAGCTCATAACATAATTTTTTGTTCTGGCGTTCCATGGTTGCCCATGAGTTTGTACTCTGATCTATAATAAAGCAATTTAAGATAAAATTCTTTTTTGCCATTTAAAGCATAACAACGTTATAAACTTTTATTTTTAATATCAGATAATACACTGTAATCAAGTGTTTGCATTTCGTAAGAAAGAACAGACTCCATACAAATTTATTTATTGACACAGCGATACTAGAATTCCTACTTGCTATTAAAAAAATTATCTACGTTTTAGAAAATTAACGAATTAAATAATACGCAAAAGCACAGAAATTAAATAAATAAAACTTCATTTGGGGAGGTCCATAACAAAATTTAAAAGTAACACTACAATAATGCTTGGGATGATAAAAAAAAAATATTTAATAAACCCCAGTACGATGTTTAATTTGTATACCCACAACACAATAGCGGAGAGGGTATTATGCATTTATGCTGATGCTTGTAACACCTTAAAGTATTGGTTCTAGACCCACCTTTTAGTAAACCGATATACTCAGAATCGCTTTCGAAGTTGATCTAACGATGTCCGTCCGGCTGGCTGTCCATGTAAACTTTGTGCGCAAAATACAGGTCGCAAATTTGGAGATAATGAAATTCGGCACATATATTCTAGCCTAAGGAACAAGCCTATGGACCGGAATACGATTTTTGTACCCATTAATCATCTTATAATAGGTTTAAGTATTTAGATCAAATTTCTTTGAGTATAACCTAGTTCATATACATATATGAACTAACAATTACACTGTGTCACAATTAAATTCTTCGTTGAATCCGAATATGAGTCGATATGTTCAAAAGTAGAACAGTTTCAAGATATTGCCGTTATTTGCTTTTTTAAAAAAGATGATGTCACTTTAATAAAAGTATCTTCGAAGATATTCGAGGGATTTTTTATTGAAAGATAATGAAAGAACCACAGGACGTTTGTAAAAATTGGTCAAGAAACGTTGCACCAAAGTTCACAAAATTTTAATAATTTTTTGCAATTTTTTAAAACGATTAATTAAATAAATTTTTTTAAACCTTATAACTTATAACTAGGGATGCGATTTTCATGCAAATGCATGTTTTTGGTCGATAGTCTAAGAACAATGTCCGTCGGTAAATTATTTATTTTTATTTTATTTATTTATTTATTTATTAAATTAAGTATATCCTTAATACTAAACTACCCAATAAAAAATGGAGCTTCCAACGAAGCAGGTTTGTAAGGGAGAAACATAAAAGTTTCGCTTACCATTGCGCTTACGGAAGACATGAATTTTATATGGCGAGTTCCCACTTTGAAGCAATACATTTTTGACACATGAAGCGCATTATTCAGCGCATATAAAAATTGTTGTATGTAACGATCAGCCTTACACACTGAATGTTTTGATACAGTTATTTTTTCGTATGCTCCCTTACAAACCTGCTTCGTAGTAAGGGAATGCCGTAGCACTTGAAATGTTTTTTTTAATAAAAGTTGTTGAGAGTTCTTTCACTTACTTTACTGCATTTCTGTATGTCTTATTGCGTAGCGCATAATTGTGCGCTTATTTTTTAAATGTACCTTTAGTGCTTCGCAAAATTATAAAATTTTTTATTGGGTAATAAAACAGCCTCAAATTTATAACATTTACAAAATAAATACGAAAAAAATTAATATAGATACAAATTAACGATTGAACATACATATATGATATATTATTAGTTATTTTGATTGATATATTCAGTTAACCTTTTGCGATATGCATTATAAGTAGTGCTGGGATACTATCGATATTTTCTACTATCGATATTTATCGATAGTTCAGATTTCACTATCGATATTACTATCGACTGAATGTTTGTACTTGTGCAGGAAAACTTTAATAATTTTTTTATAAGGCTACAGTTCGTTGTTTTTATCACTTTATCGAATGTATGAGACGTATGTATATACGCACGTTATTTTAGATGGCAGTTTTTTAAAAATTGATAAGTACCTTTCTGAAGGAACCGAAGTTACAGGGACTATAAGATATTCGATTGCAACTTTAAAAAATTTTCTAAATTCTAAACCCAAAAAAGTAATCAATCTAGCGGAATTACCCTCTTACGGTCGTTCATTGTTTTGTCCCATGCTTGTAATTGCATTTGAATTTGCATTTTTTTTACAACATTACAAAAATATTTGACATTTCAGTCCCTAAATAAACATGTAAAAATTTCGACTTAAAGTCCTGCTAAGAAATCCATACCACTTGCCATTCTTGTTGTTTGTATTTATTGCTGTAATTCAGCGCGAATTAATAATAGCAAGTAAAAATTTGCGGCAAAAAACTGTGTGTGTATAGCTGCTGTTAGATGTCTTCATAGCTGTATTTTAAATAATAAAAATATCGATATTTATATTTTTCCTATCGATATTTTCGATATTTTAAGACTATCGATAATATCGATAGTCTATCGATAGTTTCCCAGCACTAATTATAAGACAATGAAAATCATCTTAAATCGCTTGGTAAATTATTCCATATTCGCGCAGTCTTGATCAAGAATGATCTTTCAAACAAAGAATTATATATTCTAGGAATAAGAATCTGCATATTTCTAGTAGAATGTATGAAATTAAAAATCTGAAATAAGAATTGTGGTGTGGACGTTTTTAATATCTTGTAAAATGTCAACTGATATTTTAAAATCACAAAATTTTTAAAAGAGCATTTAAGAAAACACTCAACATACTGCGAAATATGAGTGTAACTTCGTTGATTATGATTATAGTATTTTATCTTTATTATCTTTCCTAATCATTAAATTTGCGTTAGAATGGCATTGATTTGTTTTTGCATATTGTTGCATAAATTGTTGAAAATGCATATTTTTGCATTTTTAGGTTTTAATTTCATTCTTATTTTTGGTTATTTTGACATTTTTAAGTGAATTTTTGTAATTTTCATATTATAAAAAAAGTTCTAAAAAAATTTTTAATACACAAAAAAACCTTCCGAAAAATCTTGAAATCAATAAATAAATTCCTTTTGGGCTTTGATTTAAATACAAGATCCTTCTTTTTCAAACCGAGGCAGCACCTTACATGGCTAAATTTACAAAGGGTTTAAAATATTATATCCAAGACTGTTACAAGTTACTTGCTTGGCAAATGGGTTATAACGCGTTGCAGAGGAAAATAGAAGCCAATTCGATCATATTGCAATTTTTAATGAAATGTATACCTTGGTTAACTTTCCACCGCAGTCAGTAGTAACAATTCTATTCAAAAAACTTTGAGTAATTTAAGAATGTTAGAAGAGCTAGTTGGTACCGATGATTATAAAATTAAAAAAGAAATATTTAATTTAAATAACATCAAAAGCTAATTAGCATTTTTAATATCCAATTACGGATATATTGGTGAAACAATAAGTAAATTGGAGAGATTTAGTTCACATAATACTCAAGTAACTCTTGCTTCGAGAAACTTTTCGTTTGAAATGTGTGAAATGAAACAAAAATGCCACATAATGAAGCAAACAGCTGTTTTTCTCACTAAACTGTTTCTGTTACTTATTTGGCGAGTTTTAGCTCACCAATTTACAGAACAAGTGTGTCTGTAACGTTTTTGTGAGAAAAGTTCCTGCTTTGAACTGTCAAAAAAACTCACGAATTAAAATGGGGCGAGAACAAATTTTAACACTAAAAAACTATTAAAAATGCAAAACGCAAAGAATAATAATAAGATTTTGTTCTTGGCACATTTTGCCATTGTTTGACTTTTTTGCTTTTAAAATTTTTATAAAATATCCGAACTTTTTCAAAGCTCGTTTGCAAACAACAAACATTAAAGTCTTACTTTACATTATTTGGTATAGCCGACGGTTGTATTTTCGCCGCCGTCATTCAATTTTAGTAAATATTGGTCGCCGTCAACGAAATGTGTTACTGACGTCCTTAACGTCTGCAATGTCGCATCGACTTCGGGTGCAATGTTATGACATTTATGTTCACATTTGGGTTTTTAAACGCGTTTGAGATGATTAAGATGACAGATTATTAAGAAAAAAAAAAAAAAACACAACAAACAAATTTATATTTATTTAAAGTATTAAAAATGGATGAAAATGCTTTTATAAAGTTATCAGAAGATTATTTTAATCATTTTAATGATGAAATTGTAAAAATTTATGAATTCATCAAGGAAAAAAATAAAAACATTAAGCAGAAATCGTGGCCGGTTTTACACGATCATGTTGGCGATTCTACATTACACTCAGTTTGAGGTATGTTCAGTGGATTCTATGGTGCTTATGAAGTGATTTAGTTGTAATTATGTCAATTTGAAGTGATTAACAAATCACTTCAATGTATGGGTAATCATCTCGATTTTGAAGTGATTAGAGCCTAATCACGTTTGGGAATTTAGCACGTCATACGAAAATCGTATTACATAATAATAAACTTTGTATTCCCGAAAATAACTTTGATTATTAGTTATTTAAGTTTTTCAAAGATATTTGAGGAACAAGACTGAATTTTATATATTTTTTGTTGTAGTTGTTCCTTTGGCCTGAGTGATGAATTTATGAATACTATTTTTATCAAGCTAATAGGGCCTATATTTTTGTTTTTAGTAAAATTAAATAACGAGTTTTTATGGAAATTTTTTAAGTTGTTAGTGCATCTTCTATTTTCTATATATATAAAAAGAAGTGTACACTTTGATGTCACCACTAACTGCGGACACGGGTCGACCGATTTTAATCAAAACTATAGTGTGCATTGGGGATAGTAGTGTAGATGGTTTATGTGAAGTTTACACGAAATCGGCCCAGTCGTTCTGGAGATATGACATTTAACTTTTCCTATATATTCCCATACAAATATCAACAAAATGCCCTCCATTTCCGAATTACATCCGAAAAGGCTTGACCGATTTTTATATGTATGTGTATTTGTTAGGATGCATAATAGTTCGTAAAGTATAAAGGGCAAGAGGGGTAAAAGCTCCCCCTCAATATATATTCTTTACTAATCAGCCGGTTTTCTAAAAATTTCGCATACATGCACTGACACACCTGAAAGGAAATAGGGCAAAAGCTTCCTTCCCTTCTCTATATCTTCTTAAGTAATTAATCGATTTTCTTAAAGTTTTGCAGTCAAATACTGTAGCATCTATAGCCTATAATTTTAATATTTAGGGCGTAAAATAGGGCAAGAAAGGTAAAAGCTACACCTCCCCAATCTACTAAGCTAATCAAACGGTTTTCTTATAAATTGGCATGCAGACACTGTAACTTTTGAAAGGAAATATCGAATAGGGCTTTAAATAGGGCAAGAAGGGTAAAAGATTCCCCATCCTTTATCTTCTTAATTTATCAACAGATTTCTTGATATTTAGCAGATTAATTGTGTTACAGCTAGAAAGAACTATAGCCTAAAATTGTTTTACTTAGGGCGTGAAATAAGGCTAGAGGGGTTAAAGCTGCCCCTCCCTATTTGTTTTAAACTAATCAACCGGTTTTCTATAAATTTGGCATGCAGACACTGTAACATCTCACAGGAAACAGGGCATAACATAGAGCAAAAGGGATAAAAGCGCGTCCTCCCTATATCCTATTAACTAATCAACCGATTTTCTTAAAATTTGGCATGCTGGCACTGTTATATCTGAAAGAAATAAGTTATATGGCAAAACAACGTTTGCCGGGTCAGCTAGTATTTTTTTATTTTTTTGGTGCATATTTTAGATTTTTTAGTGCATATTTTTTAACGCAAATTTCCGTTTTTTAGTGCATGAAAATCTCATCCTTACTTATGAATTTAGTTTACTTTAGTACGAACATTTTGTGCTCTATAGGATCCAGATCGGTGCAAAAATGAAAAAGCTACAGAAGATTAATTCAATTAATATCCCACTATACGATGTTTATTAAATTAAAAAAAAAAAAACAATAAGTTAATATACAAAGCTAAATGTAAGTAACGTTAAATATAAAAAATGGCCCAAAACTAATAAATTGCTTTGCCTATTGTGATTATTTTCTGCCTCTCACACAAGGAACCAACAATAGTCGTATAACATCGCCTCATCACACGTTCCTTGATACCGACGTTGTATTTGTTGGTGAAAACGCTCACCATACTCGTCACTTTCATCGCCAAGATGAGAAGGTGTATTTTTAAAGACATATTAACTCCTCTCAAGGTACATTAACACAAGGTAGACTCATTTGGGAGCGTACACATGCTGCTCTATAAAAATACCCGACTTGTCAAAATTTTCTTCATATAAAACAAAAACAATTTAACGCACACATATACAAATTTAAGCTCATACAAATGAATTTGACAATTGGGTTTATGTCTGTCCGCCAACGAGTCTACCTTGTGTAAATATACCTTGACTTCACTTTTAAGTAGTAAATATAAATTAATGTTAATTTTAAAAAATAAATAAAAACAAAATCGTGTTAAAAATTGTACCAATTTTCTTATATTTATTTATTCACAAATCTCGAATGATGTATTTATCATTTGGGCTCCTGAAATTATGCAGAAAGCTCGATACTTCCAAACCCAATGACTTCCATGCCTTTGACTCATCTTCAGACAAAATCGTAGCAAATGTGGATTGTTTCAGTAGCTTTGGAATTTGTTGTCCCACAGAAACCCTTTCTTTGATTTTGGCATCTGATACATTGGTCAAAACGGGATACAGGTATTCAAATGCGACACAGTTTCCTCTTTTTAGCAAAGCTTTGAAGAAATATTTATTTGTAACGGTGGCAAAATAATGTTTCCAGTTTTCAACAGAGCTTTGTATATGACGTTATCTTGACCAAGCGTAAAATTTACTCTATCCTGCCAATATATTCGGGCATAGTGTTCATCTCACGCTCGGCTGTCCGTACCATTTGTACAAAAAAAAAAATATTTTGTGTAGCTTTGTTGCAAACCAGTTACCATGGCAACAACTTTAAGTTCGGCACAGATTTTCCAGTTATGCTGTTCGTACTCTATCAGACCCAATAATTATAATTTAGATATGGAATCATACACTGGAATTGAACTTCTTTAGTGATTTTTTTTACAAAATTCAATATTTCTTATATTTACAGCGTTCGGTTTTCAAATTCTGCGTATTTACTTTCTTTGTGTTTTTGATTTGATAAAAAGTGGGTCAATTCAGTAAAACTTCTACAGCCTTGTAATTTTTGCTTCAATCTGGTTGGATGCAAAATAGTCGCATTAAATTAGACTAATACGCTATGTTAAAACACATTAAGTAAATAAAATTGAAAAAAGCAATATTTCAAAAAATCACAAAATATTTTATGAAGTTTGAAATTGTGTCCGCTGTAACTCTGCCATTTCTTGACCAATACAAGCCACCCATGGTTATTTTAGTATTTTTATTGTCTTTTTTGAAAAAAAAAGATATTTGCATTTAAGTGACATCATCTATTCTAAAAAAACAAATAACGGATATTTTGGAATATCTAGTGTAATTAAAAGTCTTTTTAATTTTGAATTTTGTTTATAAAGAATTCTTTATTTAGTGCGGCTAGTACGCACTGTTTGTACTTGGTATAAGAATTGATTTTATTTAATAATTGTGGCGAGTTTTATACACAACCAATGCTTATTAAGCATTTTCATTACAGTGGAAGGGATAACGGTTTGCTTAGCATTTACTTACAATCTCGCAGACACTTGTCCAATATCAAGAGTGGTGATAGTATTTCTATTGACGACCCTGTGTACTACTAGTATTGTATTCCCTGCAAGTAATAGGACCAGTCCAAACACGAGTGTAAAGAGTAGCCCACAAGGGACCAGGACTACTCCAAAAGTCTATTTAACATAACGATATCCTAGGGGCAATATAACCCACCTTTGGACTACTAAGGAGTAGTTTCAAAACTACTTTATGGTATACGCAAGAGGATTAGTTTTGAAGTCGTTTAAAAACGAAAGCTCGTCGTAAAAACCGAAGACATGTCGTATCACTACAAACATTTTTTAACAATGACATGGTCCATGCTTGCATTACATCGGACCAGTCCATGGAGTAGTCCATTTTATCAAAATGGATCAGGTGGTCCAATTTTATTTGCAGGGTTCATGCACATACACACAGCGCACAGCACTCAAGTGGCTTATTCGTATTACATCAGAGAACGGCTTTGTGCGATTGCAAAAAAATCGCATTAAATGAACACCAACAAAAACACTCGCTTGCGGTCATGCAATCAAACTTGCGCAACCGCAAACATTCGCTGCTGGTTTGCAGTCATTCAAATAATGCAAATCGTGCTTTGTTATTTACACCATCGTTTAGCTTCGTTTGGCAATTAAGATGTTTGTTTGTTTGGTCCGACAATGATTGTTTTGGCAAAGAAAAAAAAAATACAAAGTCTGAGTTCATACGGCTCATGTCTTATTGACAAGATTCTTCCTTTTCTTCTTTGAACCTGAATTGGCGTTCAAACGATTAATGTCATGTTGACTATATGTGCTTTTTTGATATTGAAAACAATAACAAAATTAAACAACGAATGAAAAATCAAAACGTAAAGACAGTACATGCATCTGTGTACTCGCTTCTTTTCCCCTCGTCCCTCTCGCCTATAAAGTAGCAATCATGTCAATTAGAGAAGAGTCGTATGAACACAGACAAACAAAAAAGCCAAAAATCAAGCAATTATTACTCACATTGGCATTCAGCAGTTGCTATGTAGTACAAGAAAAAAAAAATTGAAATGAAACTAAACCACCCTGCAAATAAAATTGGACCACCTGATCCATTTTGATAAAATGGACTACTCCATGGACTGGTCCGATGTAATGCAAGCATGGACCATGTCATTGTTAAAAAGTGTGTGTAGTGAGACGACATGTCTTCGTTGTTTAACGACATCCCTGCAAATAAAATTGGACAACCTGATCCATTTTGATAAAATGGACTACTCCATGGACTGGTCCGATGTAATGCAAGCATGGACCATGTCATTGTTAAAAAGTGTTTGTAGTAAGACGACATGTCTTCGTTTTTTAACGACATGCTTTCGTTTTTAAACGACTTCAAAACTAATCCACTTGTGTATACCATGGAGTAGTTTTAAAACTACTCTTAAATGGTCCAAAGGTGGGTTATATGGTCCTCTCCTAGGACATCGTACTGTTAAATAGACCAGGTTTTTTCCATACGTTTGGGTTACTTTTGGACTAGTCCTTGTCGCTTGTGGACTACTCTTTACACGCGTGTTTGGACTGGTCCTATTATTTGCAGGGATGCTTTCGTTTTTAAACGACTTTAAAACTAGTCCTCTTGTGTATACCATGGAGTAGTTTTAAAACTACTCCTTAGTGGTCCAAAGGTGCGTTATATGGTCCTCTCCTAGGACATCGTAATGTTAAATAGACCAGGTTTTTTCCATACGCTTGGGTTACTTTTGGACTAGTCCTGGTCCCTTGTGGACTACTCTTTACACGCGTGTTTGGACTGGTCCTATTATTTGCAGGGTATTAACAAAGCGTCTCATCGAGTGGTCAATGACTACTTGAATACAAAAGTATAAGAATGTGTGCCTTTTGACTTTATACAATTGTGTTACAATTGTGCGTGCGCAATATAACACATGCACAAATCAAATGTGTACAAAACGATGTTAAAGTTACCAGCGTTGAACTTTGTTTTGCAGGAATGGAGTTAATGTAAATTTTAGCGTATGATTAAATCAGTTCTCTGTATTACATTAAGCATGTGCCTGGTTCATTGCATGTAAAATATACTGAAATTATGTGTGCAAGCAATGTTAACATAAAATACTAGCTACAACTGTTCTACTTTTGACCATTTTGGCTTCAAATTCGGATTCAACGGAAATAAAAATTTCATAAAAATTAGGTGTCAGATACATTTAGACAAAAAACTGTGACCTTGTGTTATTATTCAAATTTTATTCTAATACTTTATAAATACGTATTAATAAATTCGTAAAAAACCTTAAAACGTATAGAGTTTGCATTTGTTTTGTTATGGATCTCCACTTTGATTTATAATAAAGCAGTTTAAGATAAAATTGTTTTTTGCCATTTAAAGATAGAAAAACGTTATAAACTTTTATTTTTAATATCAGATAATACACTGGAATCAAGTGTTTGCGTTTCGAAAGATAGAACAGACTCCATAAAAATTTATTTATTGACACAGCGATACTAGAATTCCTACTTGCTATTAATAAAATGATCTACGTTTTAGAAAATTAACAAATTAATTAATACGCAAAAGCACAGAAATTAAATAAATAAAACTTCATTTGGGTAGGTCCATAGCAAAATACAAAAGTTACGCTACAGCAATTTTTTGGATGACGGAAAAAACTAGTTAATAAAAAGCAGTACGATGTAAAATGTTTTTTTACACTTGTTGTGATACAATAGTTTTCTCCCATTAATACAAATCAAGGCGAATTAAACTACAGGTGGTTTTGGAACTACAACAATCCAAAAAGAACAGAAACAACACTGGGTTCTTGCATTGCATTGTTAGTGTTTACGGCTCGAAATGTCAACCATTCTTAGCAAAACACTAACAAATCAAAGCAAATTACCTCGAACTGTCAAAATAAGATGGCGTTTCGACACAACCTGTAGTTGAATTCGCCTTAAAACAAATTATAATGAATTTCATTAATCTTCCGGTTTTTTATTTAGAAAACCAAAAGGAAATTATTGCGTTCTTATCCGACATTCATAGTTTTAAATTCCTTTTGATGTGAACCCCTTTCAGTTTATTTTAACTTTTTTTTGTTTTATAGAAAGTCAACAACGCTTATTTTTTTAGCCCCTAACTTTTCACTTATATCGCAAAGTTGATTGCTGCGTAGATCTGGATTTATTCAATTTCGATCTGAGTCTTTATAAATATAATTATGTATATTTGTTATTCACCCCTATCGTGAATAACTTTTCCCTTGTAATTTTTTCCCGTTTCACGTGTTTGCGATCATGAAAAACCCCGACGAAAAATATTATTGAGGTAAATCAATTGAGATTTATAGCTTGAAAAAATACTTGTGGCAAAAAATTCCAATAATCGTGAATAGTTTTTTCCCTCGTAATTTTTTTTTCTTTTCATATATTTGCGATCATGAAATAAAAAATAAACAAAATTAAAAAACAAACCGCTTCATTCTATTGTCTTCGTAAGAAAACAACGAAAAAAAACCAATTTGCCAATTCAGTTTTATGCACGGGCACATGCAATTATATTATCAAAGATATTTTCACATGTTATTCACAATAGGGTTGATTGAATAACTACCCACTAAACAATTTACTTATATTGCGAAATCGATGTCAAAAAGTAAGCGCAATAAGACATACAGAGATGCAGTTAAGTAAGCAAATGAATTCTAAACAATATTTATAAAACAAGTAACATTTAAAGGACTACGAAGCAGGTTTGTAAGGGAGAGTATTGCTGTTTTCCTAAACGCCTGCTGCATTGTAGCAATAAAAGACAACATTTTCTGGAATGCAACCCTTAAAATTTTGACAATGCATTTTGATCCTAAATGCAACTTTGTAGTTGTCACTGCACAGAGTAAAGCACATACGCATAGTCATCGTCTAGACTTTTAAAAAATTCTGCCTTGGAATTGCATTAGCGTCAAGATTGTGAAATTCTAGTGTTGCAAATTTTGTATTTTTATCTTGCTTTTCTCTTCTTCTGTTTATATTTCGTATATAAATACAAATACACCTACAACCAACTTCAAGTTAAAATGTGTGAGAATAACCAAACAAAACGTAATTGCAGAGTACATGAAACTGAGTACACCGCCCCAATCTTCTCACCCCTCTGACCATCAAACTCAAGAATTGCTGCAACAAAAATTGCAAGTTTTGACGATAATATACAATCCAAAATAGGTTACAATAATAAAAGTACACAATGCATCAACACAGTGTCAGTACTGAATTAACACATTCTGAACGCACGATTTGGAAAACAGATAGATAGATAGTATAGATTGGAAAGATAGTAGCTTAAGCTGGGATCACACGATTGACGCAAATGCACCAATATGACACAATATTAATTGTGTTTTATTGACGCACAATAAAGAAATTGCACCAATCAAATATTCTGAAATCACACGATTGCCCTGTTTTACACAAATTTAATTGCCGCTAGTTGGTACAAAGTGAAATGGGTACAATAATTGCCGCAGCACAGTCACACGATTGTTCTTACTTGACATCTGCGAAAACAGCTGTTGTGGTAGCTTTTTCATTTGTTTGGAAGTTTTAGTTGGTATGTTCATTAAAAACGGAAAATTTGTTCATTTAGGTACCTTCTATACAATTTTTTGTTGAATAGTTTTATTTGAAATATTTTAAGAAAAATTTATGAAATTCCAAAAATTAACAGTCTGTTCAACAATTTCGAATGTTAACGTTTGCATAGAAAATTTTTATGAAATAATAAAATTTTAATAATATAATTTAAATATCAGTAAGACCGCATTTAGACTATGCAATTAACGCCGAGTTTTTTTTTTCTATTTTCTTTTAAAGTAGTTGCTACGAAGCTCTTTTCACATTTACCTTTACATTTTTCAACTTTTTCAACCCCGTTTTCTTCCCTACACCTCTTGCTAACAAACAAAAAGTTGGAAGCGAAAGTTGCGGCGTTAATTGCATAATGTAAATATGGTCTTACTAAATTCTGCTACTTTATTAACAAACATTTTCTTTAAGAAAAATCAACGACAAATATCTGTAAAAGAAAAATACTTCGTTTTATTAAATATCTTTAATAAAAATATTCGCACTTAACAGCTACATACATAGTATGCTTGTGAACATACTTACATATTTGTTAATAGCAAAAATTAAAAGAAAAATTAAAATGCATTATAAATAAATACATATTTATCTTCATTACTTTCTAAAGGAAACACAAAAACGTAAAATTTATAAAAACAAAAGCAAATATTGGCGCGTATTGTGTTGTTTGATTGCCGCATAAGAAGACAATAAATATTGGCGCATTTTTGTTATTTTTATTGACGCGCGGTTGCATAGCAAACAGTCACACGATTGCCGCACCAGGGTTGCATTTGATTGGTCAAAGTAAGCACAATATTGTCCTCGATTGGTACATGAGCCAATTGGTTGTGCAGTCAGATGATTGGTGTATTAAAAAGTGTAAAAATTGGTGCATTGCGGCAATCGTGTGATCCCAGCTTTAGACACAAATTTTCAATAAGATCGGTCAAATAGTTTCTGAGTGTTCTTTCTCATCCATGTAACTTATTATCTATTAATTTCAAAAATTTATTTAAAAAAAAAAGATTTTTTCTTTTTTAAAAGATCGATCAAATAACTATCTAAGCTACTTGGGACAAATCTTGCTAACACTAATAGGTAATAAGTTACATGGATTAGGAAGAACACCTGTGTCAAATGTCAAACTTTGACCACCTTTAACTCAGAAACTTTTGGACCGATATCGTTGAAAATTTGTGTCTAATCGGAAGACATCGATTTAAAAATTGTTGCACTTCACATTAAATCCCCCTATTTATCTATCTATATGTATATTTTTAAAGAGTTGTGTGAGTGACTGACTGGCTCATTCATCATCGCCCAGCCCAAGCCGCTGACCCTAGAAACTTGAAATTGAGACCAGAGATTTGACACTCCCCAAATCGATCCACAAAGACGGGATTTTTGGAAATTCGAATGTTTAGGGGGTAAAAAAGGGTAAAAACTGGAAAATTTAATACTTATTGCTGTTCTTTAGAAAAATAAGCGGACAGGTGTATGGTACTTTTTTGAAATTTGGCCCTTTTAGGGAGTAAACAGCTAAAACTTGAATTTTGGAACTTTTTTGACACCCCGTTTCTCATTTGAACCAATAAACATAGAAACAAAGTTAATACCACATTCGATACTTATCAAAAAAATACGAACACAAATTTGGTACTTTTTCGAGATTCGAACATTTAAAGGGTGAAAATCGTAACTATTTTTGGTACTTTTTTACAAAACATTTTCCTACATTCATCGACATATTCGTACTAAATTATGGGCTGCCAATACAATACGGAAATTTTTGATACTTTAATGGAAATACGAGAAATTTGATATTTTTCTTTAGCTTTTTGGTTCTACTAAAGTATCAGGTTAAATGCTAGAATTTATCAAGTTTAAACCTAGAAAAATTAACTTTGGCATAAAAATACCTCCACGAAGAAAAAGGAGACGCCAACGAAGAAGCTGGTATACATGTATATGCTAGTTATATATGTATATAAAACATGTATAAAATGTTCGGTATTTTGATTGTTATTTTCTTCATTATTTTCTAAAATATTAATTTTAGCAAAAAACTTTCTTTGTTGACCAGAAGGGCTAAGATATTGCCATATATCATATTCTTGTAAAATGTTTTTTTTTTAAAGAGATAGTCATATGCAAACAAATTACATTTGAATAAATGGGCTTGTAGGCAAACTTTGAGGGGCAGACGCACAGTGCTTTGGCCCATAGACATAAATAAAAAAAAATGTCTTATATTGTACTTAAAAATGTACAGATCGATAGATAACAAAATAATTAAAATGAATTTTGAAGAATTTTTAAGATTTAACGCTTTTTGGAGCCGCTAGAGGGCGCCAAAGTTTGAGAATTTAAAGTAAAAATGGCTAAACAACTACTTGAGTTTTACATGCTTCAGGAAAACTGTTGTTTTTTAAAGCACGAGATTGAAATTTTTTTCTGTAGTAGTTTACTATATTTAGAACTAACTGTATAAAATTTTATTGAATTATTTTCTTATAAGTGTTTTTTTTTATTGGTTTGAAAAATGCGTATTATTTAGTTAAGCTGTAAAAATTTCTTGATTCTTTGATGGAATATTAAAAAAAAAAGAGAAAAATATCGTCTATGGGTTTTTTTCTGATTTCGAATATTTAGACTGTTTTCTAATAACTACAAGAAAAAACATTGAAAAAATTTACCACAACTTGAAAAAAAATGTATTTAAAAAAAATGCTATTTTCGTCATTTTTGCTCAAATGTTCATAGATTGAATTAGTTTAAAAAAAAAATAAACTAGGAACATAATAAGAAATATTAGGTATTAAAGTGGCTTTATGTAATTATAATGAAACGTAACTAATAACTAAAATAAATTTCAGGGTGCTTGTCCGAAGAAGCATTGGAAGCCAACCACAAAATCGTGAGAAAAACCAGACTGTCCCATATGAGAAAAAGGTCACGACGACACACAGATTTAATGACTCATTTAATAATTTCCTTAGATCCGTTGTTATTTTCAAAAAGGAATCCAAAGACTAAAAAAAATATATTTTTTGAAGAAATTGAGAAATATATTCTGAGAGAAAATGTTGATGAACCAGCTAAAGATGACGAAACAAATGTTTCGTTGGGCGGCAATATTTTTTTTGGAAGAATCCAGTACTGAAGATGATTCATTGTAATTAAAAAAATGACCATATGTATGTAAATGTAATAAATAAATTAGTTTAAAGAAAATTAATTAGGAATATAATAAGAAATAATTCCAAATAATTCGTAATAACGGCTCAGAATCACTTTCTGAGTCGATCTAACGATGTCCGTCCGGCCGGCTGGCTGTCAATGCAACCTTGTGCATACAGATCGCAAATCCGAAGACAATTTGATGAAATTTGTCACAGAGGCTCTGACTGGTACAAGGATCTATTGAAAATGGAACGAATCGGTCCATTATTTTACAAAATCCATCTTATTACATCGGCAAGATTAAATTTGGTCCAAACCAAACTAATTTTATTGCAATCAAAATCAGCTTATCAAATTTTATTGGAATCTTTCTATTTTTGAGCATAGCTCCCATACAAATCATTATCCCGAAAATAGCTTTTAATGCCAGCTTCCTTAAAAATATTAGTATTTACATACAAATTGGCGACAATGACTTTTACGATAGCTACTATGTCATGACAAAATGTTGTCCAGGTAGTTCCAAAATAAACTATAGGTTCCATAAAAACCCTCATCCAAAAAACTCATATATGTAATTGAAGATATCTAAATAATATTTGGCAGAAAGAGCTTTTAAACGAATCTTAACCTCATAACATAATTTTGTTCTAGCGTGTCCATGATTGCCCAAATAGATTTATACTTTTATACTTTTTTACTTGTTATTTTTGCAAGAGCATTTTAAGCGTTTTTAACTCATTTTTCATTAAATTATGTTTTTGTATTTTTCACATTAATAATCGGATTTTACCAAAATTTGGCATACATATATATCTAACAAATATCAATTTCCATAACAAATTTTAATACGATTGGACAGTTTTTGTAAGTGTTATAGCATTTTTAAGAAAAAGGATATATGGCAGGACCTTGAGTCCTTGTTCATATTTAAATGAAAATTTGCACACACGTTGCTAGTTGTGTGTGTATTAGCCTGACCATTTTTTGTAGTTTTGTGGGCTTTATTAAAGCTAAAATTACATTTTTCCATTTCGGGACACATGGGAGGTAGGCGTGTCCTTGGACCGATTTCTACAAAAATTCATATTTTTCTTAACTAAGCTATTTAATGCTAGTGTACCAAATTTCAAAAATTTCTGACAACTCCTTCTATTTATGTCCCTTCGTTATATGGGGACAAAGCACTGTGAGACGCCCCCCTAAAACACAACTTATCGCTATGAATTTTTTTTTTTTTTTTTTACATAAAACCGAACTGGGGGGGAGGGGGAATATAAGAAATCAAAACAAATAACGGCCCCCCTAATGTACATAGTATGTACTACATACATAGATTTTTATATGTAGAATAAAAAGTATTTAGTAGTGAAAAAGCAAAGTAAAAAACTTAATAATCTTATTTATATATTCTGTTTTGTTATGGACCTCTTCTACATTTGTAATTTGATCTATAATAAAGCATTTACAGATAAAATTGTTATTTTTTTTCATTTAACTATTTTATAATGTTTTTGTTTAATTTAAGATAATATTTTCAAGTACACTGAAATCAAGTATTTGCGTTTCCAAATTTAATCCAGACTCCATAAAAACTTTATTTAATAAAATAATGTTTTTCAAAGATAACAACTATCTGCTAATATTTACACATTAACATACATTTATGGTATCCATTTAACATACTTACATAAATCATTTCGATAAATTCCTTATCTTTTTGTAAATCCCTGATTTTTAGTCTCCAACTCTACAGTATATAAATCTGCACTGGAGTTCGGATTTGCACAGTTACTTAACATACATCAACCAACATGTATTCAGTAAAACTATTCGCAATTATAGTCTTAGTGCTTCCCATAATCGGGATACAAAGTCTATTGCAAAAAATAAATAATAATAATTATTATTTTAGTGAAACTTATACTGTAAGAAAATTCTATTCAAGAATTGTGATATAACCTCAGAACAAAATAAAACTAAAAAAGACAAGAAGACTATGATGCAATAAAAATTACAGCTGCATCGCGAAACTTTTGGGTAGGAGTTATTGGTGATGGCGCAAATTTTGCATGGACTGCATCCAGAAAAGCTATAATACCGTCCATTTGGCAGCCCGGTCAGCCCGGTCAGACCACACCACCCTCTCTTTGTGCGGTAATATCTGATAAAGGTTTACACAATTATTATTGTTCATATCCCATCTTGGGAGTTTTATGTAGAGACCGTGTACAACAGAGGAATTGTTGCGAAAATAAGGCAAATATTTTCCTAAATTTAAAACAAACCTATTAATTTTCGGATGACAAATGACATACAACGAATTGTAGTGAATTTACTTAAATAAAATAAATGAAATTTATCCTAAAAAATGTCTACAAATCAAGTTTTCCATTCTTTCTTTCCTTTTTAGACATGAAAAGAAAATTGGTTTGGTACATTTTCAGATATTAAATATTGCATTAAGCTTTCGACGTAAAATTTTTAGATACTGCCTTATATACTTAATAATTTCGGAAATTATTTTGAATCTTTTTTATTAATTTAATATTTACGTACAATAATTTTCAAATTATTTTTAAATTCTAATTCATATCACATCACTAGATTCGAATCAAATACGGGTTCAAAGGTTCTACCTTAGGAAGTACTTAGGAAGTGTGTGCAAAACAGCAAAACCTATCGATTCCTTGAAACTTTTTATTTTTCCTATTTGCTGTTTGAAGAAAAATATAGTTGATTTGACACACTTCAAGACTCAAATTGAAGAAAAACTACATGCTGGTCGACAAGGCATATCTTTCTCTACCACAAGGCATACAAATTACAATTTGCTTAAAAAGTGGATTTAGCAGGTTTGCATATTAAGCTGACGATATATTAACAACATTACTGCAGAAAATGTTGTAAATATCAAAAAATATTTAGTTGATATTATTAATTGGTTCTCTGGTGCAAATTCATTTAATTTTTTAATTAAAATCACAAACTTTTTAATTGAAATCAATTTTTATTTTTTTTTTCTGTGTGCCATTAATATGCCATCGTGGCAGAACAGCATTTTGCCTTCTTTGGATGTTTTCTATATTGAAGGCAGAGGCAGTGCCCCACAACTGAAAGCGTGGCACTATGTTGGCTTTAATCTGGAGCTGTAAAGTAGAAGTTTATAATATATACTAATAAGCAGGGAAACCAATAATATGCAATGCATTTTTTTTCCTTGTGAAGGCAGAAACAATTTATGTATCCGTTTTAGAGCTTTTTATGAATTTTGGCATCGATTGGTTAGTGCATATTTACCGTTTGCAGCATTTTTTTCATATTTCAGTTAAAAGACCTTTTTTGCAGGATCTTTAAAGTTTTAAGCGCATATTTAGCCATTTTGTGGCATATTTCGATACATTTTTTTAGATGCCTGCAAGAGCTTTCGCAGCAAAGAGAAAAAAAATTTTTTTTTGCGAAATTTAATGCCTGTCCATGTTAATTTGACAAATTTGGTAAACACATTTTAATTGAACTAAGAACGAAGTCTATGTAAATGGTGAGAACCGGTCTATAAATTTACATATCTATATATATAAAAATAAATCCGTATATGAACGTCGCCGAACTACTCATAAACGCGTCGTGCGATTTCAACCAAACTTATACACTACGTAGGCAGTGGCCCATATATGGTTTATATGAAGTTTGGTTGAAATCCGATAACGCATGTGTGTGCGGGGCGTATGTGAAGTGAGTGTGTTTTTGCCACAGGAAAACCAACTTTATTGAAAACAAGTGTGTTTCTTTTCTTATTTTGTTTTGCCGTGCGAAGCAGGCAACGGGCCCGCTAGTTTCACATAAAAACTTCTTTCCAAACTAGACTCTGTGTCCGTTACCCATCTTTTTATGTTGGTATTAAGATTAAGTTCCCAAAAATATTTTTCTGCATATTAAATTATTTTCGAATCAGTTCACATTTGCCCAAAACTCCCATCCATAAAAAGTTCTAACTTCCTTTTAAATGTTAAAATTAATAAACAATTTAGTGACCGTCAATAAAATCCCCTTAAGACAAAAAAAAAACACAAATGGATGGCAATATCTAGATAGTATTCGGCACAAAAAACTCTTATATGAATTTTAGCCTCTTAACATAAGATGGTTTTTTTAAATAGGGTAAAATCTTGAATTCGTTTGTAAATACTAAAGTGTTTGGGCTTTACCGGTTATAATTTAAGGGTTGATTTTATTAAATGGAACTGTTATTAAATTGTTGAATATTTTGTTTTTAAACTACTTAGTCTGGGTTCACACTATGAAAGTTTTCTTTCAGAAAGTCTGAGTTTATTGGTGAGAGGGGAAGAGAACATGCTGTTCCTTTTTCCCTTCTCACCCATATACTCAGACTTTCTGAAAGAAAACTTTCATAGTGTGATCCCAGACATAGCAATTTTTGAATTTTTTGGGGCATATTTTTAACAATTTTCAGGGCATACTTTCAAGTTTCTACTGCATATTTAGTGCGCATAAAACATGTTTTTTAGAGCATGTTTCTGGTTTTCCTGCTAATAAGCTTTTAACACTGATCATCATCTAACATCTTCCATCAAAGATGTAGAAGAACTTAAACTCTCGTGTTTACAATGTTCACATCAAGAACTGCCATCAAATAAAAATTTTTCCATTTTTGCAAAACAAAATTTTGGCAAACAACTTTTTTTCAACAAAAGTACCAATTTTTAAAAGAAAACACAAAAATGTATTTGAAATTATATTTAAAAAAAAAAAAACATTGCAAAAATGGAAATTTTGTCCAAAGGTAACGCTGTTTCGTGTTTAGCTCTCCCATTCCTGTTTCGCGTCCCATACATGATTGAAACAACATGATTTGCCATACAAAATTTTGAGACCGAAACATGTTGTTTCATTTTAAAACAAGCTGCGAAATAGAAAAAATGTACTTACATCTCCAATTTTGATAACAATTATCGTTAGTTTATCTGAACTAGCACTCAAAAAACCCACAACACAAAAAAAGTAATTTTAACAAAATAAAGTGATAATTATAAAAGAATAATATTAATAAAAGTATTTAATAATATTTAGACTTACTTTTTTATCTATTCTAAATCAAATTACACAAACAACGCAAAAAAATGTACATAAATTGAATGAAACAAGAATGAATCGTGTGAACAGCATGTTTGGCAATATAGTTTCGAAGAGCGAAAAAAGTGGTTCATATTGTCGTATGAACATAGCATTATTGCCACTTTTCTAGTGATAATACTAATATAATCGGAAGATGTAGAATGGTATAAATGGTATAGGAGCGTCTTGTAATGATGTTGATATTTAGCTCTATGTATATTTTATGGAAAAATTTCTATATCTTCGCAAATTTATGGTATAATATATATATAAAATTGTAACGTTACTAACTGACTCACTGACTGATTCATCATCGCACAGCCTAAACGCCTGAAGCTAAAAACTTGAAATTTGGACCAGAGATTGGTCACCCTCCCAATCGATCCACTAAGACGGGATTTTTGGAAATTCAAATGTTTAGGGGGTAAAAAGGGTAAAAACGGGAAAATACGGTAACCATATATCTCCAAAACTAAAAGATCTACAAAAAAAATATTATACTTATCGCTGTTCTTTAGAAAAATAAGCGGACAGGTGTCTGGTACTTTATTGAAATTCAGCCTTTTTAGGGAGTAAACGGGTAAAACCTGAATTTTGGTACTTTTTTGACACCCCATCTATCTTTTGAAAAAATACGAATATGATTTTGGTACTTTTTCGAAATTCGAACATTTAATGGGTGAAAATCGTAACTATTTCTGGTACTTTTCTTAAAAAACATTTTCCTCCATTCTTTGACATATTCTTACTAAATTATGGGCTCCCACTACAATACCGAAATTTTTGATACTTTAGTCGGGCAAAAAATAGTACCAAAAAAGGAAATACAGGAAATTTGATATTTTTGTTTAGCTTTTTGGTTCTACAACTGGTATTTTTTTAATTATAGTTAATATTGGACCTAGGAACATAAAATTCAATATGCAATGTAATTAGTGGATGGGAATCTAAAAGAGGGAAGTTTTTGGTACTTTTTTGTTCTTTAGCTGGTACTTTTTTAATTTCCATGCAAGGTCCTGAGTAAATGCGAATCTGTAAGAGGGCTTTTTGGTCCTTTTTTGTTTATTAACTTGTACTCTTTGAATTTCCGTTGGTATTGGACCTATAAACATGAAATTAAACATGCAAGGTCTTGAGTAAATGACAATCTGTTAGAGGGATCTTTTTGGTACTTTTTCGATTTTATCTGGTACTTTTTTTAAATTTTCGCTAATATTGGTCTTACGATCATAAAATTTAACCTACAAGGTCCTGAATTGATGGAATCCCTAAAAGAGCTTATTGGTACTTTTTGATTTTTAAACTGGTACTTTTTGAATATCCGTTATTATTTAACTTAGAAACATAAAATTTAAGATGCATGCCTTGAGTGGATAAGAATCTATAAGAGGGAAGTTTGTGGTACTTTTTGTTCTTTTACTGGTACTTTTTGAATTTCCGTTATTATTATGTCTTGAAATGTATCAACCTACCTAGGTTAGATTAGGTTCCATGGGCAGCCATCGAGAGACAGCTCACTTGGGTCCTTCAGCGGTCACTTTGTGATACCCAGCGCCAATGCCCATCCCATAGAGCAGTTACCCAGATACCGTCATTGCAGAGTCAAGCCAATTCGTCTTCCTAATGAAGAGAAGAAGCAATCTAAGTTCCCCCGTAGGCAGATCCTCCAAGCAGGAAATCACCGGCTCTCCCAGGCATTTTTCCCTAATGCCCCGTAACCCAGGTTACATAAAATTAAACATGCAAGGTCCTGAGTGAATGAGAATCTGTAAGAGCGCTTTTTGTTCTTTGATAGGTACTTTTTGAATTTCCTTTAATATTGAACTAAGAATCATAAAATTTAACATGCAATGTCCTGAGTGGATGAGATTCTATAAGTGGGAACTTTTTGGTACTTTTTTATTCATTAACTGGTACTTTTTGAATAACCGTTAGTATTGGACTTAGAAAGATAAAATTGAACATTCAAGGTCCTGAGTGAATGAGAATCTGTAAGAGGGGGTTTGGTACTATTTGGTATTTTAACTGGTACCTTTTCAATTTCTGCATTTATTGGATCTAGAAACAAAAAATTTAACATACAAGTTCCTGGTTGAATGAGAACCTGTAAGAGAGATTTTTTGGCACTTTTTCGTTCTCTAGCTGTTACTTTTTTTAAATTAACTGGTACTTTTTTTAATTTAATCAAACTTTTGCTCAATTTCGTATGCATAAAAATGAGTTCAAACCAATTGCAATAACTTGAGCAAAGGGAGATCAAACGTCAAATTGTTATTGAAGTGCAAACATGTCGTCAAGTGAAAGTGAGGTAAAAGTAGAATCAAATTATACCTAATAATAAAATAGAAACTGACAACATTTCTACATTTTTAGTAGAAAAAATAAAACAAAATAAATATTTATGTACTAGAAAAGGGTCAATTACCAAGCATTAAAAATAAAAAAAAACAAACAATATAAACATATGTATTTAACAGAAATTAAGCAAAAATTTGGCATTGAATTTACGGAGGAAAATATAAAAATATAAAAAATATCGCATACAAAATAAAATAGACATGAATAAAAAACTGGGAAACTGATTTGTCACAATTGCTTTGTGCTAGCTCTAATCCCTCAACAAACAAACTTCCAGGTAAGTGTACCGTTAACGAATTCAAATTTTGTTATTGATTTCGCTCTTCGTTTATTTTTTTACAGTTCATTTCTATCTTGGAACCAATGATGACAACTGTACGCTTGATGGACTCAAATATCTGTGGCTATACCATTTCGGAATCCAGGATCTTCACAAAATCTTAAATACAGTCGAATTTTATCAATGATGCTGAGGGCACCACCACGTGTTTCTTCTGACTCCTCAAAAAAATAATTAGCTAACCAGCAGATGCTACTATCATCAAACCTATGTATTTATCATTCTATTATTAATTATATAAAAAAATTAATAATTAAGAGAATACAAACCTTAAAATTTTTTATCCTCACTTCAAATATTCAGCCATGATTCTTTTTTTATGTACGCGAGTCAATTTTAAGGCCGGCTCAACAAAATTTGAGCAAGAGCTCACAAAAGAAAGCCAAAGCTTGTTTTTATTCATATGAAAATGAGCACAAGTTCATCTAACATTCAAACTGAGCAAGACGAGATCAAACGTGAGCAGTGAGTAAAAGCAAATACGTCAAATTTTATTATGCATACGACAAGCACCTTTTACTCAAAAAATCGAGTCCGAGTTCAAGCTCGCGTTTTATGCATGACACCCAATGAATACAGCATTACAATTTGTATTTTGTTTGAAACACAACAACATTTATTTTAAACAAATGCAAAATATTATTTAGGATATTATGACGATATGACTTCATAGCACACCTTGTGTATTAATTGAAAAATGCATTTACATATTTATGAATTGTTTTTTTGTTTGCTCGTTTTAGTTCAAGAAATGTTATGTTTGCTATGTTATTGTTTTTTTTTTTTACTAATAACTCCAAATATCACTACGTGACAAAATTTCAACAAAGTCGTGACCAAATGAATCTGACAGCTAATCTTTATGTAAAATTGTCCGCTGAATCCGAATATGAAGTCAGAATTGTCAAAAATAGAACAGTTTTTGAGATATTCCAAAAAAACCGTTATTTGTGTTTTTAAAAAAGATGATGTGACTGAAATGCAAATATCCGTTAATCGGTTAACCGATCAAAAACAAAATTAACCGATTATTAACCGATTAAACCGAAACCTCGGTTAATTAATCGAGCGATTAACCGATTAAAGGAAAAGGTCGATTAAATGAATACCCTAATACCTAAACATATCGCTTCTTAATTGCAACATACAAAATAAAGATATATTTTGCTTTAACTTCGGTTCAGTTTAAGATAAAATACGAGAAGGTATGAAGGAACACTTTGATTAAATAACTTTTTGATTTTTTGAGATATAACAATGTTGCAATGAAGGAGCGATATGTTTATTAGGTGATAAACACGAATTTGTTTCATTCTCTGTTGGTTTTTATACCCCTGAAGTGCGTGGAAACCGAAATATAAAAAATGGAAAATGGAAACTCGTGTAAGACACTACAACATACAATTTGAAAAACACATTGTCCCAAAGATTACAGACAGAACTAATGAAATAAAAAGGTTTGTAAGAGGTTGATGCTATTTGTTGCATTAACCTTGACATACATTTGAATGATATAGACGTTGTTAAAAAAAAAAAATGGTTCTTATTGTGAATGAAAAGCATTCTACAACGGTGCACTTTTAACTATTTGTCCAACCTCGCTAAAAAAAGTGAACGAAATTTTTCGGAAACATGGTAATTAGTAAATAAAATAAGAAATATACTTTTTGACGACTTACTAAGCGCTTTGAGTGTGTCAGGAAGTTATTTCCTAAGCCGTTAAAAAATGTTTATATGTTTATTCAAAATATTTTATGAATTAACTTTTTGATCTCAATACCTCAATTTTTGTTTGTTTTTATTGTTGTTTTATGAATTAAATTGTTATGTTAATGTTATCTTTTTATCTTGTATCTAGAGCATTTTAATACTTCGGAATTTGCATATGGGCATATCCGTCAAAATTTAAAAGTTATTAAAAGCTGATTATTTTACGATATTGTTATAGAGAAATATTTAGACTTTACTAATTTTATAAATTTACCCATAAATGTGTCCACTTAGATGAACAATCAGACTGCAAAGTTGTGCAAACGTAATTTCTTATTTGTGAGAATTTTTTATTGTATTTTTTCTGTAATATTATCTTCCTGAAAAGAGGTGATATTTGATGAAAATTATTCCAAAAAAATGTTCTTACATGGTCTGTAATCTAAAGAAGAGTTCAAAGAGAAGTATGTTATTCGGATTAACGGTAAATTTTTATTTTGTTTTGATCATTATTCACTTAAATTATTACGGAAAAAATTTCACGTTCGAAATGTCACGTGTCGACCTAGATTTTGGCTTAAAAAAAAAGAAAATACAGAAGATTTTGGAATCAAATCAAAGACATTTAAACGTTACATTGCTACGTAAAATTCTGAAAGTAGTTTGACTAAGAAATTGTGCAGGTTTCGCTGAATAACGCCGTTTTATACATGGCAACAAAACTACTTCTATTTTTTCACGTTCGAATCGCTACTTCTTTTGCCGTTATCTTTGGTCTAGAATCGCACCCTCCATAACCTGGCGTTTACATTTGCCAGTATTGGCAAGACAGTAGCAATACATGTAAACCTTTTCACTAATACATGCACACTTTTCCAACTGTCTTGTCTACTGTCTAGCAAATTTTGCAGACAGTAAAATTGGACAGTGATTTGACATTTGCTAACAGTAATCTAAAGTTTTGTTAGCAAAAGAGAAAAAATCAAAATGTAAAAAAAAATTAAACATATTTTGCTTTGATTTTTTATATTTTAGTTAAGTTTTATATTTGTTCACACAATAAAGTTTTTTCAAGCTTTGTTTAAATTTGTTAAGTTTATACAAAATACGTTTAGCTGAACGACTGTCACGTTCAACACTTTGGATTTACCCATATAAAACCGTAAGGTAATAATAATTCAAGTTCCTCTTTTATTCTTCAATTAATTTTTGTAGTATTTAGGCATTTCTTTTACTTACTTTGTAAACAAGTTACCTTACGTTTTTTTTTATAAAAGTTTTTTTCATTATTTTAAAACAAATTTACTTTGTATTATTTATATAGAGCGGGATCCCGGGATCCCAGGAAATTTTAAATAATTTCCCGCTTTCCCGGGAATGGAAAAACTCCGGGGAAAAAATCTCTACTTACAACCTGTTAAATGCTTGCTGTATAATTGTTGAAAATATGATTTTTACAGAAGGCCTCAAGGCGAATTTAACAAGGTAAGTGCAACTCTACAACTACAAAAAGCCCCATGTATTTTTTTGCAATTTAATAGGCGGCTGTCAAAAATGCTGACAAGGCAAAAATTTATTGAAAAACAAAATAAAAATTTTGTTTGGATTATAAAAGAGATTATTAAATTCACTTTAATTATTCGCAGTTTTTCTAAGACATTTTTTCGGTTATTTTGGCGCAAAACATAAACAAAATTATATTTTGACGTTTCTCTATTTTTTGTTAATTCACCGTGGCAACAGCTGATGAACGGCTGATGAGTTGAGTTAACCTTCTTAAATTCGCCTTGGAAGACCGTAAAAGGTTCATTCGTTGATAGTTTGACGACAGATAAACAAATTGTAAAATTGTTGTTTTTGTACTCTGAAAATAATCTTAACAAAAGCGGCACGCGTTTTCTAGTTTTTGAATAGAGCGGCCTGAATGCTTTGCAATTGGAAAACCCGATTTTGTTAGCTCGTTTAGTAGTGAAGTTTGCCGCTATTGTTAATTAATAATGGCAATTTAGCTATTTTTGGTCAATCTAGCGTTTTTATCTCTATTTTTATTTATAATTTGTGGGTTTTATTAAAGAAGAAAGCTATCACTACTGTTCGTGACACAAAGTTGACGCTCTTGCTTTGGTATGGCATATCAGCATAAATGCTAAGCGAAAGCAAACGTTCCGCCTTCCAATATTCCAAGAATAAAAAACGAAATTGCCAGGAAATGTAATGTTTTATTCAGACTTTGGAGACTGAAAAAAATCGTCACTTTTTAGTAAAAAATCAGCAAATCGGCACTTTGCTAATTTCAGAACAAAAAATCATCAAAATGACGATAAATCGTCAAATCTGAAAGCCGTACTTGAAGCATAGATGGAAAATTCAGAACTATGGTACTATTCTCAGTACTTTTTCCTTTTAAAAATACCACGGTACCCCCTTCTTCTTTAGAAATTAAGCGTTGATTTTTTTTAACATTGAGTAATCAACAAAAAATACTAACTCCGACTCCAACCGCTGAAATTCCAGCTCCGACTCCTAATCTAACCTTAATGCTAAATGTTTATGAGACTGGTCCTTATTTGACTTTGAACTCTTTTTTTAATGCAGTACCTGTTAAATGGGAAATATAGCAAAAAAAGATTCAGTAAAAATTTTCGAATCAATATTTTTAATATTGCATCGCAAATTTCGAAGTACGTTTATTTTGGAAATTATTAGAAAAATTTTTGAAATTTTTATGCCGAAAAATCCGGTACAAAAACCTTAACTCCGACTCTACAGCTTCGACTCCATAGCCCTGTTTACAACATTGCCTACACAAAATTTATTATTATCAAAAGGTTATGGCAACACTGCTTGTTGGTTTATTTTAATTTTAGATATCCTCATCAGAATTTTGCTGTTGAAATTAATCTCGGTCCATATCTAAATATTTCAATTTTCCATCACTGGCTTGAAGTATAAATCCGTACAGTAAAATAAAATAAAACTAAAAAAATTTATTAAATAACTATAGAAACTAGAGCACCGTTCAAATTGTTTTAATATTTTTTCACAGAAAAAAATAAAAATTGATTTCAATTAAAAAATTTGTGAATTAATTTAAATAAGAATTAAATTTTCACCAGTAAAAAAACGTAGCCCGAATGAAGTTTTACGTTGACAAAGAAAATATTATTTTGTTAATTTAAGTTAAGTTTGTCATTCCGTTTGTAATTTCTTCAATTTTGAATTCAGATCCTATAAATTATATATATGTATATTCTGGGTTCTTATGAGTAGCGAAGTTGCTTTAACGATGTCCGTCTGTCCGTGTGTTTGTTGAAATGGGTTTTCCGAAGACCTCAGAAATGATGGGATTGTTATATGTTTACAGGCGCGGATTTCTTGGCTCTAGCCTTACGGGGGGGAAATTTTGTATGATACAAAAAAGGAAAAAATTTGTTTTTAAAAGTTTATTAAAAACAATGGCCCATAACTATAGTCATAAACAAAGCATACTTTAAGAGTTCTAAAGTAAACTTTTATTAAAAATATGCTTCTGATCTACTATAGACAAGCAAAAGCATACTTTACACGTTAAACCCGATGTTAATTTTAAAACCAGCTGAAGTTGTGTTTAACTCATTTAACAACAGCATCAGCTGTTTTTCGCCAAATAAAAAAGTACTTGCAAAAAGTTAAAAATGTTTATGTTATAAGATGTTGGCTGATATTTTGATATTATTATTGATTTGCAGGAAAACTTTTATGGAAAGAAAGAAACACAAAATATATATGTACCGACTTTAGCGTTTGACTATGATTATGGGCCAATATGTGTATATTATAAAAAAAAAAAAAAAAAAACAAAACAATAGTGTTAAATAAAATATAAGATCCGTTCAATATATATTAATCATTTTAAATAAGTAAATTGTGATTTCCTTGTGAGGAAAATTGAGATAGTAAAGTCTATCTTCGTTCATTGTTGATCTGAGCCATGTTTTAATTCGACGAATGGTAGGAAATTACCTCTCGCTCTTAGCATAACTGGCGAGCATTGACATGAAAATCTGAAATATTTTTCTTAGATTTGGGTAGATATCTTCATCACAGTTTATTAAAACATCTACAACGTTATCTGATAGATTTTCAGATATTTTCCATGTCTGTTGGCAATGCAACAGTTCAGGCTCAAGTTAAGATGTGTTAATCTCGTTTATCAAATATAATCAGCTCATCAGCTAGTTGTGGTTTTAAAATAAATGGTATATGGGCAAACTTAAAAACAGTCCACAAACCAAACATTTTTCAAACTATTTTTTTTTTTTTAATGGAATATAAGACTAGATGTATAATTTAATTTTTATATTAAAAAATATGTATTTCGACGATCATTAATACAATAATTTTTACCAAATACTACCCCACCCCCGGATCTCTTAATGTTATACATGAATTTAACATTATTTTAGGTGCTTTTTGAGCTTAAAATAGCACTTACAGCAGACTCATAACAATATAAATTTCGTTAAAAAAAAAGATTGATATTCATTCATACATTCATTAATGATCACAAAATAAGTTTATATATGAGGGGCTTAAAGCACAAGCGGTTTAAGGGACTTATGTTTAATAATGAGACAAAAGCGGTTGTTTCGCTTGTGCTCCAAGCGAAGAGAGTATTTTAATGTTAAGTGCTTGAATTGTTAACCATATCAAGCATACGGATGAGAATCCTACATTCACCTCTTGTGATCTGAACAACTTCTCCGAACTTTACCTATAATTCCATATGTTAACTCAATTTTACGAAGAGGCACTTAAGCCCCCCTTGTGCTTTAAGCCCCTCATATATAATTTACCAGTAAAAAAAATTTGGGTTTTTTGAAGCACTACAGAGAAAAAGTGCATACTCAAGCGCTTCAATTAGAGAGCTCTTATAAAGCAGTAAATGATAACGAATAAAACATACAAAAAAGCTGCTATTTTAGTGCTGACAACGAAGAGGGTTTTTAAGCGAAAAAAAAATTATATTATGGCTTACGAAAATGTTTGAAAAAAGGCATTTAAACAAGTAAAAGCAAAACATTAATGAATATGTTAATATAGTTAGCCCTTAAGAATGCACTCTACGAGCGCTTTGTTTGCATGTTAAAAGAAGCGCTTATTGTCAGCAGAAAATAGTCCTCCAAACCGGGAACACCTCATACAAAAATCAGGCATCCCATCAGCAGGTTTGAAGCGATTTGAGGTATAAATTCATACAAAAAACCTGCTCCTTTTGGAGCACGTTTTTTACTGGGTTGTTTTGTTAAAATAAATAAAATTGGGTTTATTATATAGTACTGAAAAACTGTAGCGTGCGTTGTAAGGCGTGCGTCACAAAGGGTTCACGGCTTTTATCAAAAAATTACAACATTTTAAAGCTGCAAATAAGTGATTTTGGAGTTCTCTTATATTCATCTTTCTTAAGGTAGACTTTGTATACCTTATGATGCAAAATTCGTTACAAATTAGGAAAACACACTTAAACTTTTAAAGTTGCTTCTAATTTTTGTGGCGTGCGTCACAAAACTTTGTGATCAATTATTTCGCAACAAATGCCTGCTAAGAAATTATGATATATGTGCCATTCGTAAGTACATAGCAATGTCACTAAATACTATATATAAGTTGAAGCTACATATCTCTTCAGAAAACACGTGCGAATGTAGCGTTCGTTACGCAGGATTTGCCCATATGACTTGATTACCCTTTGAAGTAGAAATTTAATTGCCATTTTCTCAATGTATCGACAAACTGTCTGCTACTTAATGTCAACATAAATTTATTGGACCGATAAACTGTCCGTTAACGATTTTGGGTTTCTCAATATACCGACAAAAAACAAAGTTTTCAGCTGGCAACGCCACTCAAAATACATGTAAAAGATGGGAGTCAGCTGATTGAATTTATCTGTACGGCAAATAAAAGGAAAATAAATACTTGGCAGATGAGTGCCGGTTAGCTTTGCGATTGATTTGATTGCAAATGAGACATTGAGAAACCCAAATTTCTTTAAAGTGCAATTTTTCGTTGGGAAAAAAGATAATCGCCTAATGAGAAAATGGCCATAAGTATGTTCAATACATTTAGGATATCTATTGGGAAAGCTGTTTTGAAATCTTCTTAAATAAATTCAATAAGAGGAATGTAACCTATAACTCGGTAGTAAGCTTCAACATTTTGGAAGTGATTATTTCGTTCAAATCTTATCTTTTCGATTGGAAACTTGATCTGAACGCAAATAACTTTAACTTTTTCAAAAATCGCTTTAAATTGCTCTTCGGCTTTATATCATTTCTCTTCTAGGCACATGATTAAAGTTTTGATAAGGCTTGATCCTTTTTGAAGATCTATATCGTGCTTTTGTAAAATGATACTAAGTGGCTGTGTTACAATAAGTATCACACTGAATATGTATATTCTGCAAATAAAGGTAGAGATACTACCTTTCCACTCAGACATGTATTCCAAAGCTTCTTCTATATGATGTACACTTGTTTCAAAGTCTAAAATTGAGTCGCGACGGTCCACCAATCTCGTCTCGCATAATGTAGAGCGTTTGGCTCCCAAATACTTTGATAAAACTGCGTTTCGCTTGGTATGATTATATTTAAAAAATTTTGTCGTTTTTTTTAACAAATGATACAACTTTTTGTATTAATGGCACTTTATTGCTTTTTGAAATTGAGCTGTTTGATTTATGGGAATAGCATGGCGGTTGTTTCGCACTTGTCGCGGTTTCCAGGATCTTTAACAACTTCATTTTCTGCTGACATCAGAGGACACCCATTTGTTCCAACCCCTACCCAATTTTTTAGGTCAAGACCAAAATTTGTCAAAGCTTTAAGAACTATTGATGATAGCGACACATCAACGTCATCCATATCCTTTGAAGCCTCTTCAAATGCTTTTACAACAAAGCCAATAAATTCATCCCTTACAACTTTTTGTTGTATGTTGAAATATCTTAAAGATAAGGAAATCTGGCTTTTCCCCGACAAATCCGTGCTTTCGTCAAAAATTATAGAATAGAATTTTGATTCATATAACACATACATATATGCATAAATATTGCATATACATACATACTAAGGCTTATTAATAATTCAGTCGCACGCATTATCAAGTCAGACGTTTAGTCTTTGGATATAGATGGCACCTGCTGGGATTGAATGTAGAATAATAAGTAATTGAATACGGTAAACTAGATGTTTCTTTGGAAATATCTAATAAATAACTATTAGGATTAAGATTTGGATACTTATTGAAAATCGTTAGAGATTCAATAAAAAAAAAAAAACAAAAAAAACCTTGCTGGGATTTCCAAAAATTTTGTACATTAAAAAAATATTATTATTGGGAATTCTTGTATCATCGAAATTAACAAAACATTTACGGGGGGGAAATTTCCTTATTTCCCCCCCCGCTGAATCCGCGCCTGTATTTTTATGTCACATATAATCCGTAAAAGCCATAAAAATGCAGCCAGATCGGGTCATAAGTTACTGATATATGAGCAAAAAACCATGACTGCCTCTTATTTTATCCAAAAATAACTTTTTGTTGTTGTTTTTTATTTCTTTTTCCTGTATATGTGAAAAATGGCACGAGCAATAGTTTCCAAATTAGGTACAAACATCTCGGTTATTAATACACAGCATCCCACAGACTTTGGGCGGGCTTGGAAAAGTGGGCGTGGCACAAAATAGTTTTTCTTCTATATCTCAAGAACGGTAAGAGAATAATTGTCCAAACACGTAGCTGGGTTGTTATACACAACTTATACATAAGCGGTATTGGACATTATAGATTCCTGTGTATCTGGAGAAAGGAAAGATCCACAGTTTCCAGATTAGTTAGCAGCATCTTGGTTATTAACACAAAACATCCGACAATATCTGGGCAGGATTAGAGAAGTGGGCGTAAAATGACATTATAGATTTCTAATTATCTCCAGAACGTCAGGAGCCACTGTTTCCAAATGGGTTACAGGCATCTTGGTTATTCAAACACAACATCCAACAAAATGTGGGCGGGATCGGAGTAATGGGCGTGATATTATAGATTTCTAATTATCTCGACAATGTTAAGAGCCACAGTTTCCAAATGAAGTGCAATCATCTTGGTTACCAATTCGCAACGCTCGCCAAAATGTGGATAAGACTGGAGAAGTGGGCGTGGCACAAAATAGATTTATTTATTCCTAAAGAACGGTAAGAAAAAAATTTCCTGAATTTGGAACACACAGCTTGGTTACCAATATATACAACTTCTCTGAAATAATTGGCGCAATTGAAAAAGTGCGCGTGGTATGTTTGTCCCATACAAAGACATCATAGATTACTGTATATGGGCACTTCCACAGAAAAGCTCTCTTTTTGTCACGTCACGTCACCTAGCAATTAATCTTGTATTTTAGAACCACGTTGTTCAAATTTTTCCTCTCTTTCACTAAATGAAAACCTAGTTGCGCTCTACACCCAAATGCAAAAAAGTAAATAATATTTTCATTATTCTTTGAGAAACAATTAAAAATGGTTGGTGACGTTACGTGACAAAAAGTAGACATTTCTGTGGAAATACCAATATCTGGATCACAGCAAGAGGCAAAGTTTCCGAAATAGGTAAAAAGCATATTGACTATCAATACACAACATTCGACAAAATGCAGGATTGAAAAAGTAGGCGTAGCACAGAATTTATTTATTTATATCTTACAAACGGTATTTTTATTACCGTCTGCTTTAATCGCATCATGGTGAAGGAAATATAAGATTCGGCATAGCCAAATATAGCCAAATATACTTGTTTTTTTTTTATTTGAAATCTTCTCTTAATTTTGGTCAGCTCTTTTTCAAAAACGAATAAACCATCTCTTGGACGATAAAATCGATGCAACATACTCGACTAAGTTTTGTTGAGCAATCGATGTGATTTACCACCGTTTTGTTTTTAACTGAGGAGTTATGCAAAACTTCTCGCAAATTGTTTTTGTTGGCATAAAATTCGACATTTTCGTAGCAAAAAAAAAAACAAGTGTTGTTTACACTATGTATTTTCAAAATTCACAGTTTTTCAAATCTTTAATCAAACAGCTTGTGTGGTTTATTTGAACAAAATGAAATTTTTTTACACTTTAAAATGTCAAATAAGTTATAACAGACAGAACGCATAGTAAATATGATAAGCCATTTGTTGTTAATCTCTTAATTTTAAATTATAAGTCCAATTAGTCTATTCTTCTTTTGTTTGGCTTATTAGCATTTGAACCCTCTTAATAAACTTGCAAGTACATGGATATGCCACATATTAAAAACAAGTAGTTTGCAGCTGGTTTTTTTATTTTTTGCAATTATCTTTATCTTTTTTTTTTCATTTATTGAAAATATTTCAAGTAGAATGTTTTCCTTTTCTATAGAACAAAATCATTTCATTCAAAACACAAGTAGCAAAAACAGATATTTATTTAATTTAAATTTCGTCTGTATTACGAGTTCTTGTTTGTATGGACGTGTAAAAATGCTTAAAGGGAAATAAACTTAAAATAGATAAAGGGTTAAGCAAAATTAGCACTTAGTTAATATTTAATAATTTAAAATAAAAATAAAAAATGCTCTATAATCGTAAGATAACTTAAGATTGTATACAGCATGAAAGCTTTTTGGTAAACATTTAGTAGAACATTTGCCAATATATTAACTTTTTTGTAAATCCCCTTTTGATAATTTTATTTTTAATTGAAGCAGTATAAAAACACCTTCTTTAAGGTTTTTTTAATTAAAAAAAAAATTACAACTTTTTTTCTGTTGTTAAATTTACCATAAATATTTTTATTTTGAATTTCCTCTTTAAACAAAAAGGAAGATCAAAAAGAGTTTAAATAACACTTGAAAAGAGTATTTTATCGTTGTTTGTACAATTAAAGGCTTTTGAAAGCTAAACTGCAGTGTTGTTAACTGTAGATTAATTAAACAAATGTACAAGTAATGAAAAGAGATGCTTATAATTAAATTTGTTTGGTTTTGCTTTAAGTTAACCCCTTTACCAGCAAAGCCACTGAAAAGAAACTATTTTGCCTCAAAATTGTCATAGAGTTATCATTGACTAGGGCTTACCCTCAGAGGAAGAAAGGAAGGCGGAGGAAGCCTTTAATAAATATTTGAATGTGTTTTTGTTGGTACGCAACCAAAGCACAGATGAAGAAAAGATTTACATGAGAACCGCCATTTGGCCTAATCTCATATTTGATCTATTAGACTCCCTGTATATTTGAGCCACCAGCACACACACGTAGCAATTGAGTGTATAATCCGGAATAGTAATACATACACTCTTCCCTTATTTAGGTACTAGAGCTTTTTAACTCCACTGCTTTAAGCAATAGCCGGCAGCATCTGTTGGATAGCAACAGTAAGCAGAGATGATTTTCTTCACAATACGAGCTGTTCCTAAGTGAAGAGCTTTCTTGCAATTTGGGAACTCCCTTCCAGTGATTTGAGATTCAACCACACACAGTGACCACGCGACCCCCAAAGACAGACTACCTTGAGAGGGCAGTATTGCTGAGAAAAAATCTTTTTAGGAAAAATACATTCTATACACCCTAGGCTCTTGATTCTTAGTTCTAACCAACTCCAAGTCACATGACTCATTCAATATGCTCTACTAATAACCATTTAAGGATCTTGACTCTTCGTTCTAGCCACTACTGTGTACCTGTGTACCTGTGGGCTTTTCACTCTTCGATCTAGCCAACTCCAAGTCTCACTCCACATCACCGGTTCCACAACTCTTCGCTCACTTACAAAATGCAGGCCTTTACCGGTTTTAAACCGATCCCCCGACATTCATTCACTTATTTACGGCTTAGACTTCACCATTTCACTCCACTCCACTTCTCATCAGCACCGGTTCCTCAAGCCTTCGCTCGCTCACAAAATCCACGCCTTCATCGGTTTTCAACACACCATTCACTTATTCATTATCAAGTCTTGAGCAATTCCACTCATTTTGATTGGCTCAATAAATGTAATTTTCACAGAAATTATCTCCACGAGCACGAAAACATCTCATCTTAAGAAAAGTTTACTCCCAGCTAAAGTAATCTTTTCGTGGTGAAAAGCATTCTTTTACTAAGAGTACACAGAAAAAATTATTGCCCAATTATTTTCAAACAAACGCTTGTTTGAAAATTTTTTTAATTTCTATAAATTTTTTTACTGATTCAAACATTATTTTTGTTTGATTTTTATTTAACAAAACAAAAATGTGGACAACTCTTCAAAAATATAATAAACGCGTTATTGGTGTCAAGTTTTCATAATTTTGTATGAAATATTTAACGCTCTTTAATGTTGTCGTCTTTTTGCATTTTTTTTATTTGATCGTAAGCACCACTTCTTTATGTGAAATATAAGAACAACAACAAAACACACACAGTCTATTTTTAGACGCTTTAAAAAAGTGCAACTATAAGAAAAACAAAAGCAGAAACAACATTACAAGAAACAAAATCCCGTATTCAATTTTTTAAAACTGTTTGGTTAAATACATCAAATACAAAAATAGAATGATGACGAAAAACATATCGAGTCGGTCTGCTGTCGGTTTTGGTTACATTTCTTCTTTAGCAAAGGAAAGGATACAGCAACAGAGAGTGATAAAGAAAAACATTGTGTTGTGTGTGTGTATAAATAACAAAAAAAATGTGTCTTAAAGCCAGCCGGCGACTCAGCTCTGCCGTCATCTTCTCATACAGTGTTTACTTGTGTGCGCGTCATTGCTTGTGCAAAAACTTTTTTTTTTGTTTGATTCAGTTAAATTATTTGTTTGAAAAAATCAGTGTTTTTTTCAATAAACAAAATGCAAATAAATTGTTTGAATATGCAAATTTGTTTATAGGACCGATTTCAGACAAAAAATTGTTTGATTCTACAAATTTTTTGTTTGAATTGAAAAAATAATTTTTTCTGTGTATGCCCTTGAAGCCTCCAACCAATAGTCAGACTAGTGCCGAAGCGCACAGGGCTACGGACCCCATGGTACTAGATAGGATCTCTGGGCAAAAGATCTCAAAAGATCGTTAGCTGTCAAGAAGTCTGTCAAATTTAAAATCCTACCGAATTCCAGCTACTGTCTGCATCTGATTTCCCCGCAGGATGCAACACCAGAATGTAAGTATTCTTAAGATCACCAGAGCACAAAGTTCCAAAAAACTGTAGCCTGGTTCAGTTATGCGACGCCAAGTCATTAATCGATGCGGACAAAAGGTAAAACGCTTGAAGACAGACTTAAGAGGACGGCATGTTTGCCCTTACGGAATAATAAAAATGGCGAGCGAGCTGCTTCCCTATCTAGAGCTTTTTTAAGAATGAATGAGCGTTTTAGAAAAAAAAGTTTATTAACTTTTATTTAAAACCAAGTTATATTTATAGCAGGTAGTCTCGGAAAGCCAGCTGGCTATTTTTTATTACTTGTTTTGCGATACAAACAGTCAAATGTTGTATAGTAAAAAAGTAAACAATTTTTGTGTCTTTATCTTTTTGTCTCTTTTCAACCCCTCTGCTGTTTGACAGTTCGTATCACATAACAACAATAAAAAGCCCTGTTGTTTGTTTTATTGTACAATTGTTGTAATCTCGCGGATACCTGCTATAAATATACATTGTTTAAAACGCTTTAGACCATAGTTAACTAAAACTCTCATTAAATGAAATGCGTCTGTATTGGATAACATAACATTGCCCAGCAAACACAAAACTAAGCATTGCAAATGTAATGAATTTTATGAATAATATTTTTAGATGAAAGTACAGATATTAATGATCTTTGTCAACTGGTTGTCTGTGTAAGATGCATTGATGAACATTTTAATGTTTTTGAATCAATGTTGACATTGGAAACCTTTCATGGGCATGTAACGGGAAAGCTTTTGATAGAAGTTGTAAGTGATAAACTTTTTGCTATTGTTGATGTAAACAAAATTGTCGGTGTCTGCACAGACAGGGCAAGTGTAATGGTAGGAAAAAACACAGGTTTGATAGGTAATATAAAAAAAAGTGAAATGGCAATGCAAAACTTTCACTGCATTATCCTCTAAGTCTAAAGTCTAAGAAGTCTAAAGTTTAGACTGAGTGGAATGGATACTCTCTCAAAACAAAATAAAAAATGATGTCTCAAAATTCCATTACAACAACAAAGTAAAAACATTTCACTAACACAATCATAAAGTTTGGTTGGTTTTGACAACTTATTTAGGTTATTTTCTCTCCTTTCCTTTATACTCAATGGGTTTGACAAAATGCTGATTACTTTACGTTTGCACTATCAAATAGTCACTCTGCTTTCTCTTTTTTAAATACAATTTACAAAGGCAAATACTTGTTTTCGCTCTGCGGTTCGTTTGTTGTTATTTCTTTGAAGCAAATTTTCTGCTGTTTATCATATACAATTATTAATATCGGGATATGTGTGTTGCCCATCATCATAAATAATAAACTAAACAAAAAAAAGTTCTTCCAAAATTCCGTACGTGTAAAGCTATGACAACAATCAGACGACAGCTAAGCTAAATTTTTTTTTATTTCCTCTATTTTTTTCTGGTCCTTTTCAATGCCCACCACTGATTGAAGTTTTTTTAAGTTTTTAAATTTTATAGAAACTACACACTTAAGCTACGATCACACTTGGCAAATATATGACGAAAAAGACGTTACCAACAGGCAACCTTAAACAAAATTTCCTTTAATTGCAATATTTGTTTTGATTCTAACTAATACAACATCTTACAAAAATTTGCTGTGCCTGGCAATATAATTACTTTTATTTTGTGATATTAATACCATTTGGTCAAATATTTAATAAGTGTGACCGTAGCTTTACAATGTTTGTATAATAATTTTCTCTAGTATATTCCTTATCTTAAGTTCCTTAACAATAAAAAATAACTTATCGTTAGAACTAACAATTACATTGCCATATTATCCTGTTTTGACTCCTTCAAAGTTTCCAATTCGCTAAAATTTTCTCTTTCTTTCGAAATATCACTTTCCGTTGAATAATTCTTATCTTTGAAATTGTCTGCATCTTCAATATTATCAATATCAAACTCATCATCATATTCTTCTATACCGCCCGCATTCTCCTCATCTTCACTTCTTTTATTCTTATAAAAATCATCTTGATTTCCTTCTTCGGCCGCATGATCGGTTGGCAATTTATCTATAGCGTCTAAAATAAATTTTAGTGAATGTCCAGTTCGAGGCAACCATTCTAGCCAATTCTTTGCTTGAGCTTTTTTCATCTCCCCACCATCGTCGTCAATGAAATCTAGATCTCCTCCACTAAGAGAACGTGCTCCTCCTAAATAATCGGTATAATCATAATCACTTACTAGGGGATTGACTTTGGAATAGTAAATGGCAGCAAAGGTAGAGTAAATAATCAAAATGGCAGTGCCGACCTAGAAAAAAGAAAGGAAAAATAAGATGGAGAAAGATAAGTTAAGAGTATTATTTAAAATATTTCAAAAATTTGTTTATTTTTCTCACTTTGGTGATGTTTTTGTGTTAAGCGTTTTTTCAATTTTTAAAGATTTTTTTATTTACAATTTTCCTATTTGATTATCGTTTTTTTTTAAGCAGCGACATGTTGTCTTGTTTTTAAAATTTTTCCTATTTGCAGAATTTTTAAAACATTTTAGATTTTTCTTTATTTTTATTTTGGCGTTTTCTTAAATTCTGTGATTTTTGCTCTGTCTTAATTATACCCTTCACCACAGGTAGAAAGGGAATGTACATTTTTTTTTTTTTTTTGTCATTCCTTTTGTTATTCCTACAATATTAATGTTAGACCCTATAAAGTATATAAATTCTGGGTCCTTGTAAGTAGCGATGTTGATTTAACGAAGTCATGGACAGACGCATCTGGCCGTTGAAATGGGATTTCGAAGACCCCAGATATGATGTTGGCTAGATTGTTATACATTTATTTCACATATAGTCCGGAATTGTTTGCTATTGACAAGATCGGTTAATAAATGGCTAAGATAAAAGAAAAAAAACCAACGTTTAACAACTGCAGTTAAAGTAGTAAAACTGCCATTTCTTCCACTTCTTCATTTGCCACTAACCAAAATATTAATATGCTGTTTTAACAACACGAGTGATTGAACGTGTAGTAAAATTTATATGAAAAGCACTCAGTTTTCCGATCAATCACTTGTGTTGTGAAAACAGCACATAAATGTAAACATTCGCTGTCAAACCAACTTAAAAAATCGAAAAGTTGTTTTTTTCGTTTTTTGTTCGACAGTTTTTGGTTTCGACTGCAGTTTTAATAACCACGACTGCCTCTAATTTTTCCTATAAAATCTCTAGTTGCTGTTGTTGTTTTTTATATGCATCACCGAATTGCAATAAGTATGCAGTAAATTACACTGTGCAACACGAACAAAATAACCATATACAAAAACAATAGACCCGTTTCTCCTAGTTTTGCCCAAGGGCATGCACTTTTTTTATGGGCCCCAAAGATTTGGGGCCTCGGTGGCATTTTTGCAAAAAAGTGAATTTTTTCTTAGGCTCATATCTTGCAAACCGTTCGGATTTTTGATTTACTCTCTGATACAAAGTCGTAGCCCTTCAGAAAAACATCATCTTCAAGATCAAAATCGCAAAAAACTTTAAGAAATTCGATTTTTTTACCTTTTTCCCCCTGTTCAGGACTATAGTTAGCAAACCGTTCAAAATTCAAGGAAACAATCAGCCACAAAAATGTACCTAAGATCTCAATAAACAACTTTCTGCAGCATATGAACTTCGTAAGAATGATTCTTAACACCGTTTAGTTAGCGCTTATGTAGCCACAAAAGTGAAAAATTTCCCAAAAATTTTTTAATATTATTAGTTTTTTCTTTCCTTCAGCATTGAGATACTATGCTATCTATAACCATATACGGACACCACTACGTAATAAAAGACCCGTGTCTCCTAGTTTTGCCCAAAGAAATGCACTTTTTTTATGGGCCCCTAAAGATTTGGGGTCTCGGTGTCATTTTTGCAAATAAGTGATCATTTTTTCAGTCTCATATCTTGCAACCCGTTCGGAATTTTGATTTACCCTCTAAAACAAAGTTGTAGCCCTTGTCATAAAGAAGAAATATTGTAGACATATAAAATAAAAAAAATTTCATCTTCAAGATAAAAATCGCAAAAAGCTTTAAAAAACTAGATTTTTGTTTACCTTTTTTCCCTGTTCTGGTCCGTCGGAAGCAAACCGTTCATTATGGCAAGATCTACAACTTTGTCTCAGACGGTAAATCAAAATTCCGATTGGTTTGCAAGATATGAGCCTGAGAAAATGATAACTTTTTTGCAATAATTACACCGAGGCCCCAAATCTTTGGGGGCCCATAAGAACAAGTGCATGACTTTGGGCAAAACTGGGAGGCAAGAGTCTTTTATTTTTTTATTCTCAATTTTATATAAATAAACGATACATATTAAAGAACTCTTTTATTTTTATTTTTAAATTGTTCGTTTAAAATTAAGCAATTTTTCCAAGTTTTAGAACTCATAAGATTTAAGATAATTTTCTAAACTCTTTTATGGAATTAGGTTTTTTTTCTAATGTCAGCGATTTTTTTAGTTTTGAGATTTTTGTCTTTAAGATAAAATATACTTTAAGATTTTGAAATTTATGATTTAGTTTTTAAGAACTTTTTATGAAAATAAATTTAATATCAAAGTCATTTTTGGGAATATAAAATTTTTATTTCAAAGATTTTGTTATTCGTGCTTAATTCCCAATTTTTATTTTTGATAATAACACTGAACTTTATTGTTGATGGGATAAGCTATTCATATGCGCATTTCACTGGTTGCTTAGGCCAGATCGTCAGGAAACTTCATCCATAAAGATTTTAGAAAGACTAAAGATATTAAACCAAATAAAACTGTTAATTGTATAAGAATTATAAGCAACAGTTCTACTTGTAGCAATATCAAAGTTTAAACAAAAACATCAACAATAGACAGTGAGTTTATCTCTTCTTACATTCCCCACTACAATTGATTGGAATTCTGCCAACATCTGTGGCTTGGTGCTAAAAGGGCCAATGTCAATATTTTTCTGTTTTGTGTTAATCGTTGCATTAGGTGTTTTCTCTTAACATCTTTTTTTTTTTGTTTTTTTTTTTGTGATGAAACAGCCAATGTTTTTTAGCCCAGAACAGCTTCATAAGGGGTTTGATAGCAAATTTTAGTAATAACTTTTCTCTAAAAACAATTTAATTTAAATTTCTCAAAAGTAAATATTTTGACATTGGCCCTTTTAGCACCAAGCCACAGAATTGTAGTTGTAAGTAGGTTAAGAAAAAACAAAATGAAAACAAAGACAACTTGCCAAAGGATGTTGCCAGCTTAAGTTTTTTTAAGCCGTGCAATTGCCTGTTTATTATCAAAGTATTTTTCAGTGTTTTTTTTATCAAAAATAGAAATTGGGAATTAAGCACGAATAACACAATCTTTTAAAATAAATTTAATACAATATTTTTGAATTTTAGCGACTTCTTAATTAGCGATTTTTTTTTTTTTTTTTTTTTTTGCTTAACAATTTTAATTCTTCTTTTAATTTAGAATTTAAAGAAATTTTTGGTAATTTTTTTAATTAAGCAATTTTATTTTCTTCCAAATTAAACATCTTTTTATGATTTCAGTGATTGTTTTTTTTTTCTATAATTTAAGATTTTTTCCAAATTCGAAACTGTTTATTATTTAAAGTATTTTTAAGAATTTTTTTTTTTTTAATTTGAATTAACTTTCCAATTATCGTTTTTCTTAAGCGAATTTAAGCGATATACTTATCTTAATTTTCAAATCACAAAAGCCTCTGCTCCGACATTTTATTTTTCTTGAATGCAGCACTTTTAGTTGTTTTAGGAATCCAATAAAAATTAAAAGTTGATTTTAAACGTGCAATTTTTAGTACTTTCGTTTTTTTTTTACTTTTTCTTTTACTTTGGTATTTTTTTCTGATTTATAGGAACTTAGCGATTCTTCTGATAATGAGTTTTTGTAAATTTTATAATAAATTTAATTTTGCGTTTCGTTTCCAATTTTATAATTAAAAACAATTTATACGTGTTTTTCTAATATTTATTTTGGTCCAATTTTTTTTAAGAAACCCGAATTTTTTATACAATTTTATTTTTCCAAAATCCATTTCCAATGTATAGTTTAAGGTCGCTATCATTATCACACAAGTCTTACGTATTTTGACGAAAATACAACTCTGATCCAAATATTGTTTGAAAATTAAAAAAAAAACAATAACAACGTATCATGACAGAGTTGTATTACGTGTACGTACGTAAGCCTTGTGTGATAGTGTAAAGCAGCTATTAATAACAATTTACTTGATTTAACTTTAAATTTCCTTTTAATATCAGTCATACAACCCCCAAGTCTCTGACTCTACAACATCTTTGTTTTATCTCTCTCATTTCCTTCATTGCATCACTTCATTCAATAAATCACAAAAATTTCATTGCTAAAAAAACACGGACAGATAGACAGATAGACAAATTTCATAAATCTTTTTTTCTGAGTTTTCATTTTCAAACTTCATTCAACATTAAAGGTAAGAAGAAGCAATGAAGAAATGCAACAAAAAAAAAAACACAGGAAAACAAGAGCAAAAACAACACATAACACAGTACAACATTTTTCAGTTAATTGATTGCCAACTCAATTCTGTGAATTGTATGTGAAATTAGACCCAAAAAGAAGAATTTCTGCATCATTCGTTTTGTCTTCTTACCTGCGATTTGAAGTTAGTATCGATTTGAAGTTAGTACTATCGTATAGGGGAATTTATCACGTTTTAGGCCCTGTTGTTTGACATAGCTCGACAACCACTAGCCCAATTTAGTTGAAATAAATTTTAAAAAATTAAGAATTACAATTCCCTTAATCTGTTCAGATATTGTTTTCCTATACAAGTAACACTTTCGAAGTTAAAAATGAATGTATGAAGGGAAAAAATTATTTTTTGCCTAAAAATTAAATTTTTTTTTTTTTAAAAATACATAAAAAATCCAAAATGGAAAAAAGTTTCAAGTCTAGTTATTTTTTCGCAAAGTCACATAACCTATGAGCAAAATGAGACAAAGATCATAAAAATCGAAGCACGCGTTTCGCTTTTATTCGCAATTGAGTAAAGGTATGAATTTCAAAAATCAGTTATAGCCACCACCCTTAAAATAAAAATATAAATTAAAAAATTATCATGCAAAAAAAAACTTTATTTATAAAAACCTAATGAAAATAAAATAATATGCAATTAATACGCAATTATAATATGCATAAAAACAAAATTTAGAACATTTTTTCAATTATTGGCAATATCCATCCTTGTAGAAGTTGACGCTTGTGGTTCTGATGATCTTGTTTTCTTCGTAGGTTGTTCATATTCATGGTCTGAGTCTGTATCGTCATCCGAGATACACATACTATTCAAGGGCGTGTTTCTTTCACTGTGTCCACCAATTTCAATGTCTTCATCTTCGGTGCTTTCTTCAAACTGCATAATTGTGGAACTCCACCAACAAACCTCCGCAAGCAATGCATCCAATTTTTTGCTTTTGAACCGCTTTTCAAATGGCATGGTCACCTGGTGGAACCTCTCTCCTTGTTCGTCTGATTCCTGAGGTGATTGTGCCAAAAAAGTATCGAGGTGGTGGTGCAAGAAATGCAATTTCAGCGTCATGGATGCACCGATTTTTTCGAAATAAAACAGCAACCTGTCCACTCGTTGCTGTATCTCTTCTCGCTGGACACGGTTCTTTCCTAGAACGCCTTCTATTACTTCTTTCAATGCGTTCCATGCATGTTGGTGGTCGTGATGCTCTGAAAGCAAATGTGTGAAAGAATCACTTTTGATCAATTTCCGAAAAAATTATTGGTAATGCGAATGTATAGAAATTAACAAATTTAGATATGACAATATTGAAATACAGAGTACGATACGTACCGTTTTTAATTTTCTCATCACTGAGTTTCGGAAAGATGGATTTCAAACAGTCAAAGGCGCCGTTAACTTTTTTGACCACCACTTCAACGAATTTCCCAGCTATTCCCAGTTTCATGTGGAGCGGTGGCAACAAAATATCATCCAGGTCCTTTATCATAGGTTCATTGCGTAATTTTAATTGTTTGTTGAGCTCGGGAGTTCTTCCTTTCGAATCTTTACATTGATATTGATTTCCTTTGTATCGTGAATCCCAATTACAAAGGAAGCAGAAGTATTTTGGATATCCGCCCTTTTCTATAATCCCTTGTAGTATGTTGACCACCTTCAGATCGCAACAAATGTTCCATTTGTGTTCATCGTATTTGATTTTCTTCAAAATTTCGCCCAATACTTCATACGTTTCCTTCATAGTTGTGCTGAATCCCAATGGAATGCATGGTTTTTTATTTTTTTTGTGCAGCAGCACAGCCTTCAAACTAGTAACTGAACCATCGATGAATAAACGCCAGTCGCCAGTCGCCAGCGATATAATCCATTCCCAATTTTTTCACTAAACCTGGGATATCATGGCAGTACGTGAACGTATTTGCTTCGTCAACGGAATAAAATTTCTGAAAATCAGCTTGGCGTTGTCGGTATGATGTTGCGCTGACATTTTGCTGTGTGAGTTTTCTTCTCTTCAAAAATGATGTCAGCCATTCGGAGTCGTGTTGTGATAGTCCCAGCTTGGCCACAATGTAATCCATTTCGATTTGTGGTAGCGGTTGTGGTGCACTATTTTCAATATCGGGTATCCAATCAGCATCATCCAAATCGGTCGGATTGGTGAAAACGGTTTCGGCTAGCAGCGACACAGTATCCGCACTCGGAGGTTAAGGTGCATCGGTATCAGCAGGGCGTTGCACTGGAAGTGTGGCAGTAAATGCAGCAGTGTATACTTTTGTTTTTAATTGTTGTCTGTTTAATCCAGGACGAAAATGTATGCATGCATAGCACCTGGATTCATCATGTCCAGTTGTGTCTTCCACCCAAATTACTGGCTTCATAAAAGATAACTTTCTACTTTTTCCGTGAATCCATTTTAGAAGGGTAGTATAACAACTGTTGCACACTGTGTTCGGCGTAAAATTTGCACCACTTAAATCTGCTTCATCGAAATAATTACAATACGCGGTTTTGAATTGCTCAGTAAACAAATTTTTTCGATCTTTTTTCTGTATTTTTCGGACGATATGACCACAAACGTAACAATATTCATCCAAATATGGGCACTTGTTGTTTTCCATATTGATATATTTTATGTTTTGTTGTTATTCACTTTTAAAAAACTGGAGAAAAATCACTTTTACTGTTCGCGTTCGTCGGCACTGGCTGAATGCCAAAAATCGATCAATGCACACCTATAAATACTACGTATTTTTGAATATTTTACTGTCAGGTACTTATAAATGGGCGCATATTTTAAGGGCGGCTGGCTATATACCTGATTCAGCACTTGTACGTTTCAAACTGTGCAAAACTTTCCAAATAATGACCACCCTTAAATGTGGGTGCAATTTCTGTAAAAAAATCATATAGGTAGCCACCGGAAAAACCCAAATAATAAAAAGGTCCACTTTCCGTTTAATTGTCCACGTACATTTATTACCGCAATCATAAAAATCAAATAACCTTTTGTTTATTCCTTTTTTTATTAATTCTCAGAATCATGAAAAAGGTGTCAATGTTTTCTCCAAATAATGTTGTGCATATCTCGAGCAAATTTTTGAAATTCATACATTTACTTAATTGTGAATAAATTACAAACGCGTGCATCGATTTTTATGATCTTTGTCTCATTTTGCTCATAGGTTATGTGACTTTGCGAAAAAAAAAACTAGACTTGAAACTTTTTTCCATTTTGGATTTTTTATGTATTTAAAAAAAAAAAAAATTTTAATTTTTAGGCAAAAAATAATTGTTTCCCTTCATACATTCATTTTTAACTTCGAAAGTGTTACTTGTATAGGAAAACAATATATGAACAGATTAAGGGAATTGTAATTCTTAATTTTTTAAAATTTATTTCAACTAAATTGGGCTAGTGGTTGTCGAGCTATGTCAAACAGCAGGGCCTAAAACGTGATAAATTCCCCTATACGATAGTACTAACTTCAAATCGATACTAACTTCAAATCGCAGGTAAGAAGACAAAACGAATGATGCAGAAATTCTTCTTTTTGGGTCTAATTTCACATACTGTTCACAGAATTGAGTTGGCAAATCATGTGTTGTACTGTGTAATTGTGCTCTTTTTAACAACCCACATATTATGGTGAAGATATTGTTGTTTTTGCTCTATTGTTGTTTTCATTGTTGTTTCTGTTATTGCAATTATATGTTTACCTGCAATAAATGTAAAAGCTTGAAGGTGTGCATACATACACATGCACATGAGCATAAAACATGCATGTGTTGTTGTTGTTTATAAATGTAACGGAATGAGTGTAAAGTATGGTCAACACTGATTTGTGACTTTTGTTCAGGAGAAAAAAAAACCAAAAACCTTCAAAACTAACGGTTGAAAATCAACATACAAAAAACTGAGAGACAGAAGGGAAAATGTCATGTGCCAAGTTCCTCTGTTATTCTGTTATTTATAAAAAATGTTTACAGAGTTGAGCTCAACCACCTGATGGTAGAGACGGCATGTAAAATGACATCTGTATAAAAAGGTGCAACAAACAAACATTCACATACATACGTTTACTTCACATTAATGCAACAATATGTGTTTGATACAGACTAATGGAGCTGTTTTTTTTTTTTATTTCTTTCCCAGTTGAGGTAGATGAAAAATATAAATATTTTTACCACCTTAAACTTCCACAAATGTGTGTTTGCTCTTCCTCTTCGTTTTTATAGTAATAATTATTTTTCGTGGCTGTTGTCAGTTATGTTGCCACTTAAAAACGTTTTTCGTGTTGTTTCCTCTTTTATTTATGGTAAAAGGAAACTTATTTTGATAAACAACTGTCAACGATGACATTAAAACGGAGGGACTGAAAATATATGCAACAAATAAGTAATCAAGTTTCGAGTATAGTTCAGTCCTAAGTCGGATTCTATTTCAGTTTCTAGTTAAGAAGATCTGAAATTTAAAATGTTATTCCAACTCAGAATTCAAACTAGATATTGACTTAAATTCTAGGTCGGATTGCAGATAAGATTCTGTTCAAAATCTCAATTAATTTCTAGTTCTGTTTCGAGTTTAACTTTAAGTTTTTATCTAGGTTAGACTTTAGCTTAAATTCTAGTTCAGCTTTATGTGCAGGTCGTAACACAGCTTCTAGCTCAGCTTTTAGTTCAGGTTCTAGCTCAGTTCTAGTTTAGTTTCTAGACCATTTCGCAGTTAAGATTCAAATATAAGCTCTAGTGCAAGTTCTTGATCACGTGCTAGTTAATGTTCTTGTTTGTGTTTTAGTTCAGGTTCTATTAGAGCTTCTAGTTAAGCTTTTAGTTTAGATTCTAATTCAGGTTCTAGTTTAGCTGTAGTTTAGTTAATACGCTATTTCGCAGTATATGTTTAAATATAAGCTCTAGTTCAAGTTCTGGATCACGTTCTGGTTCATGTTCTTGTAGGTGTTTTAGTTCAATTTCTACTACCGCTTCTAGTTGAGCTTTTGATTTAGGTTATAGTTCAGGTTCTAGCTCAGCTTTAGCTTAATTTGTAGACTATTTTGTAGTTTAGGTTCAAATATAAGCTCTAGTTCAAGTTCTGGATCACGTTTTGGTTCATGTTCCAGTTTGTGTTCTAGTTCATGTCAGATTCCAATTCAGGTTCTAGATGACCAAAAGCTTGATAATAAAAGCTTTAGAAATAATTCAAGTTCTTGTTCAGCTTTAGTTTAGTTCCTTGACCATTTCGTAGTTTAGGTTCAAATATAAGCTCTAGTTCATGTTCTGGATCACGTTCTAGTTCATGTCCTAGTCCATGTTATTTTCCACGTTCTAGCTCAAGTTTTAGTTAAGTTTCTAAATCAGATTAGTATTCCGGTTCTGGTGCTAGTTTTAATTCTAATTCTGAATCTAGTTTGGTTTTAGTTTTAAGTTTAAGTTTATTTTTATTTCTCGTTTAGGTTCTAGATCAACTCCAGTTTTGTTAATGTTTTTTCTTGTTAGTCTGTTAATTCACAGCTTTGTCCTTCTTCTGGCCAAAAACATATTTTATATGAAATGTATGACAAATTAATTTTATGTGAATTGTTGAATGAAGGAATGAGTAAAGGAATTCATAGAGGAAGGAAGAAATTAATAAACTATAAATAAACATAATGTTGGCAGTTATCAGCTGTATAATTTTTTGAAGAGTTGCAGCTGTGTGCTTTGAAATAAGTAAAAGTAACTGGATTCCAAAAAAAATTAAAAAGGAAAATTAGAGTTCCAACACATTTAATAAAAAGTTGTTTTTAATCAAATTAAAAGAAAAGGTTAAGTATTTCAATTAGCAGATGTATTATTTCTAGACAGAAATCAATTAAGAAATAAATAAATTCTCTTATGGCTTCTAGTTTTTATTCTAATCCAATAAATTGGGATCATAAAGATTAAATATAAGAGTCTTTAGAACCCTATTTAAGTTTTTAAATTCCTTTCATCACTCACCTGAAATACCGCCCAGAACTTGTAGGAACCCTCCGTAATAACGAAATCATAATAACCCTTTAACGGATCACCCTTTATATAACGGCCTTCAACAACATCTGTCTTATTAATCGAACTATCGGCAGCCTGTCGCTTATCACGTAAGCCGTCTTCTTCCTTACTCTTCACCTTAGCGCCCTTCATACCCTTACGAGGCTCAACCTTGGCCAAAGGCTGCTTTTTCACCTGAAGCTCTGCCTTTTCTTGCTCCCCCGAAGAGGAATAGATTTCGGTACTATAAGCTAACGGTTCCATCGTAGCAGTTGTTGTAGTTTTTTGTCTAGGATTCTTGGTAGTTGCTGTTGCATTCTTCCTCGTAGAAAATTTTGGTGGTTTCTTGGAATTAATGCGTATTGGTTGCATCTGTTTGTATTTTTGTTTAGCCATTTCCTCCTCACGATTGCGTCTTTCCGCTATGGTATTCCAGGATGAAGTAAATGATTGGTAGAGATCCCACATGGTTTTAAGCGACTTGAACATGGTTAAATAATTCAATTGTTGGCCAGAGCCTTCTTTTTGTTGGGCTGGAGCATCGGTACTGGGAGTACGATATTGCTGCATTTGTTGAGGAATAGGACGATTTCTATAACGGTGGTGCTGAGATGGGGGATAATGAGAGTGTGGCGGCATATATTCGTAGTCAGCCGTATAAGAAGAAAAGGGATCACTAAAAAGAAAAATAAATTTATTGAAATGCGAAAAGTTTTTTAAAGAAATATTTTTTTTTTTACACTAAAAACATATAAATAAAACTAACCAAAAAATGAACTAGAACTGCACAAGAACTGAACTAAAATTAAAGTAGAACAAAAGTAGAACTACACAAGATCTGAACTAGAACTCAATTAAAACTGAAGTAAAACTTCACTAGAACTAAATTATAACTGAGCTAGAACTAAACCAGAACTGAACTAGAACAAGAAATTAACTAGAACTGAACTATAATTAAATAAGAACTGAACTAGAACTAAACTAGAACTGAACTAGAACTGAAGTAGAGCTGAACTATAACTGAACTATAACTGAACTAGAACTGAACTAGAACTGAACTAGAACTGAACTAGAACGAACTAGAACTGAACTATAACTGAACTAGAGCTGAACTAGAACTGAACTAGAACTGAACTAGAACTGAAGAAGAACTGAACTAGAACTGAACTAGAACTGAACTAGAATTGAACTAGAACTGAACTAGAACTGAACAAGAACTGAACTAGAACTGATTTATAACTAAACTAGAACTGAATTAAACTGAACTCGAACTAAACTTAAATGTAATAAAACTTAATGTTCCTTATTAACTTTTCTTCTCCTTAAGATTTTCTTATTTTCCTTAAATTTTAATAAAATATTAACATTCAACAAAACTTTTGTGAAAAATTGCTCGTATGTTTGAATGTTTACGAACATATTTTATTGTCTGTCATGGTTGTCAAACGTGTCCGGAACTTTATGCATACATAGATGTGTATATCTAAAAAAAAAGTTTTGTATTCTTGTATCAAATAACTGTCTGTAAGTTTGTTAGTTTGAGATCATATGTTGTGGGTTTTTTCCGCTGCTGCAGCCATTTTTTTCTACTGTCTTCCTTTTTTGGATAAAGCCACAGTTTTTACGCCTCGTTGCTTAAAACCAGAAAAGACCCTCATAAAATAGCATTGAAAAGGATATGATAACGTTGCAAAACTTCTACTATATTGCACATGAACATGCATTTTGCACACATTCATATATTCAGACTATTATTCTTGCATTTGCAAACAAGTAGACAACACAAAATTTTCAGCCAAAAAAAAAAACGCCAACCATTTCCCTACTTTTGACTAATTTAGCATCAACTTGAACATGCACTTATACACATACATATGTATATGTACACAAAATTCTCTATTCAACACACTTTGTCTCAAATTCGAGCATCACATCCGCGCTGAGGTTTTTTTTTTGCTCTCTATTCGTTATAAGAGATAGCGTGTGTGTGCCAAAAATAGGAAGTCGAAGTATTGTTCATTTGGCTGACTTTAATAATTTTTCAATTTATAGATTGTGTGTTTGTAAATGAAAGTCTTTGCAAATGGTTGTGTGTGTGTGTGTGTGATTTTATAGTTTATTGATAATTTTATGCTTTTAAGTTTATCAGTAAATTTCACATGTGTCTTCAAGTATTTTGCCAGTTGACAGGTTTCAAATTGTCTATTTGCAAATTAGTTGAAATGTAATCAAACAGTCACATACATAGTTCATGTAAAGATTTTCCGAAATCTATCGAACATTTTTAAAATTTAAATATGCAACAAAACTTTTAAGGCAACGAAATTTGTACAGAAATAAAAAAAATTACGATTTAAAAAACTTCTTGGGAAAGTGCTTATAGACACAGATTTTAGATAACTTTATTACGAAATACCAACTTTTTAATCTTCTCAATTTTAATTTAAAGTGTACGAACTCAAATTGTTAATAGCTCTTTCCTTTTTACCAATTTTGTTTTCTAAAACTTAACCATTTCATTAAATTCCCTTTAATTACCTTTTTATCTAAGTAAATCATAAGCTTAGTTAAACATAATTCTAAATTTCGGCTAAATTTTCAAAACTTTCTAAATCCTTTATTCGCTTTACTTTTCTCACTAACTTCTTCCCACTCCACATTCCCTCTATTTTTCTCTCTTAATGACAAAAATCCTTATTTAGTTTTAATATGTGTATGTTTATTTTAGTTTTTCAAAATCCCTGCTAATAAACACTTAATAAAGTTTTTGTTTTTTAAAATGATTTGTTTCTCTTATACAAGAGTTTATACACATATAAATATGTTAAACTAAAGCAGCAAAAACGTTTTAACTCACAAAGCAGGAAAATACTAAGATCTTAATCTTATACTATGAGTAAAAATTTAAACAATGACTATATATGTATAGGCTTATAATGAAGTCATTAGCTTATTTAAAATTATAATGCTAGTCTTATACTTAAAATTAATTTTAAAGTCTAATGCTAGTCTTATACTTAGACTAAAGTCTTCTGCAGCAACTTAAGTAATCTTCTAAAACTGAACTCTTACACTAAGTCTTCTACTGCCACTTAAATTTCTTTTTAAACTAAAGTCTTAACTACGACTAAAGATTTCAACTACAATTTTACTTTTCTACTAAACATAAAGTCTTATATTAAGACTATACTATTATTAAGGCATTTTGCTAAAACTTTAGTTTTCTACAAAAACATAGCCTTACTTTAGCTAAATTCATTTACTTATGTTAAACACTTTTACTAGGAAGAAAACTCTTATACTAAGACTACAGACTATGACATTAAAATTTGCATAACTCCTTAAACTTTTAATCAAAAAATGCATATACAAAATTTCCACTGAGCGACAAAAGAGTCATTTCTTTTTATAAAAATATTGTTTTTTTAAATAAATAAAAAAATATTTGCAAAATCATATTTTGCTAGTTAGACCACTCTTCCTCTTAACACCTGATATGTGTAAGCAAAACAGTAAGTAGAACAAAGTTTACTAACATTTATTTCATATTATTTTAAACGTTGATAAATATTTTTTTTTTTTTTCTAACGAAATCAAAAAAAGTTTTCTCTATAGGAAAATATTTTATTTTTAAACAAACTTACATAAATATTTAGTAAATTTATAATCTGGATGGAAGCAACGTTATATAACAAAGATAGTGTGAAAAGTTTGCTATAAAATATGACAAAAAACATATGATTTAAAGAAAAAATCGTTACATTTACAAATTTATCAAAGTCTTATACTCTGTTTTATATACAAAGTGAAAGTCTTTTAAACAAGATCAAAGATCATGATCTAATAGTTGTGGTTAAAAGACTGATTTATATTTTGACAAATTCCCAAATAACAATTATTACACAATTAAAATCACAATTTTGTTTTCATTAAATCAAAAGTGTTTTACTTTATTAGTACTCATATTAACATCTTACCCCAATTTTCACCAAGTTCGGTTAGAACTAACTTTCAATTAAAGTTCCGGTTACCAATATGTTTTGGCAACTATAACTGATAGTTAATTATAACCGAACTTGGTGAAAATGGCCGTTAATATGTTACTTAAGTTATATTTAGGCTTATTTTGGCCTTATATTAAAAAAAATATTTCAGTTTTATTAACGGTTACTTAAACAAATTTTCATATAAAATTCGTCTTATAAACCTGTGCTAAGCATGGAATATTGTTTATGAATAAGGGTTTATACTTCAAATCTTTGATGTTAGGAAAAAAACTTTTAATTTCAAAAATTTTATTTGGAGTTTTTGATTCAATTGATTCTCACTTTCATTTGATATTAATAACTTAAGCACAAATGATTTCAGTCGTAAGCTTTTGCTCTCAGGCAATAAGACGATTAAACAAGGTAATAAAAATGTGTAATAAATGTTACGCATCATGAGAAATAAATTCCTAGATTTTAATTTTTTTTTTGTTAAACATTACGAAAAACTTCAGTTACTTTTTTGATTAACTTTAAAGAATATATATTACAGTTCTATATAAAATCTTACTCAAATTACTGCAATATTAAATAACTTATACTCAATGTTTGGTTTTATACGTAAGATTATATTTAGAATTTATATACCAACCTATACACAGATTTTTTTCTTATAACTTAGCTTATATTTCGAAGTACTGCAACTTATCTAACTACTACGCTTGTGCAGGGACTTATAATAAAACTCTTTTCTTATACTTCGAAAATAAACAGTACATTATTTAACGTTCGGCTCACACACCCAGGAACGATATCTATTTTTTTAGTGATTGTGTAGACATACACAACCCTTAATACCGTTCGTAAATATTTTCAAGAAAGAACCGAACAATCTAATGTTCGGTTCTTCGTTAAAAAACAGAACAATTGTAGTGATACTGTGGACAAACATTATATTTTACTGTTGTATAATGTTTTTTTCGTGTGTGTATTTGGTTTTTGTAAAAAGGTTTTTTTACCAGCCAAAAGGGACGAACATTAACGAGCCGAACCGAACACATTGAAGTTTGTGGATTTAATAAAAAAATCGAACGGAATTAAATGTTCACATCTTTTGTTGAGTTTGATAAAAACAGTAATATTTTTGTGTTCGAAAGATTACTAAAAGGGAAACGTTATTTTTGTTTATGATTTTCTACACAAACACTATTAGCGTTTGTGTTTTCCACAAATCTACCGAACCGAACATTAAAAAACAATATTTAGTGTTTATTTTCGAACACTGCTTAAAAGCATTATACTATTTAATAAATAGTATTTATCATTAAGACTTACATACTTTTACATAGACTACCTTCTTTTATTCTAACTCTTAATGCGATTATCGTCTAAATTTAACGTATGCTTAAAGTACAATATTGTAATCTTACTTAAGCTGAAGGTAGATGCGTATGATACTTTTTGTGCCTTTTATGCGTTTCTAAATTCAAGTTACATGCAATGCGTTTTATGAGCCAAATTTGTTAATTTTTATCAGCTGTTGTGCTAATATGCTTAAGAATTAAAAACAATTTTGCAAGCAATGGAGAGTGTAATTGATATTTTAATAGAATTTATTTAATAGAATTCATAGGGGAGTAAGCTTTTATTATAAAAATATTCGTGATTTTTCACGGTATCAATAAGTTTCCAATTCATGGCACTGGTTAAAAAAAAAAAATAAACACAACAAAGATGACACTCAGAAGATAAAAGTAATCTATAACTAGAATGGCAAATTGTGTTCGTGGTAAAATTTTGCTAAAAATTTATTTTAATGTATTTTATTCATAAAGTTTATAGAATCTTTATTACGAAAGCTTTTTCTCTTATTAAAAACCTTTTTTTATGCAAACCCATAGTAAAAAGTAGTCCACCACACAAACATATTTATCGATAACATTGAAAAAATTATTTGTCATCCATGGCCATCAATAACTGCTGACTTTTTTTCACCACAATTGCGACGGATACAAAATCAGAAAGTAAACCTACTTTCATGGGTTGATGCGTGTATGCATTCTCTGCATTTTGTTGTGTAACTTGTCATATACAATTACACTGATTCAACTTTTTTGTCAAATGCATAAAAAGGACAGACGCATAAACGCATGGTGTGGACCTTCAGCTTAATACTGGTATCATACTTTAACTTATACACTTATTCTTGTATGCTAAGACAATACTTTATCTAGTTTCTTATAGTCTAACTGATATTTTTAAGCTCGTTTTCACAACTTACCAATAGCTAAAGGTAGGATTTTATCGGCCGTATACAAAATGTTCCATTATTACAACTTTACTTTAACCTACCAGGTAGGATGAGCCTTAATCTTCATTAAGGTTAAAGTAAAGTTTTAATAATGGAACACTTTTTATAAGGCCGGCTAAGGTCTACTTTAGTATATTTTTTCAGTAAAATTATACTTTTGTTTTATACTCTAACTTGTAGAAACGTTTTATACTTCGACAACTATTTTTTATGCAGACCACGTTTAACATTCCAATATATAAAGATACCACCATCTTATATTTCGTCTTATACTAAGATAACTTATTATATTCCTACAGCCGTACCTAAACAAGAGCGGAAAGCGTTCTAGCTGTCGAAAATTCTCATGCCCATACAATTTGTATGAAGCATCCCAAAATAGCGCGGCGTCAACGCTTGTTTTTTGTTTTTTGTAACAAAATTATAAATTTTTTTAGGTGGTGGTTCCACATTTTGATTCATAGCTCTGATCCTACTGAACCGATTTTGCTGGATTTCAATCCCAAACTGCTTAGGATAACTACAAGCAATTTGGCACCAAGTTTGTTCATTTCATTTGAGTTGTTCGAAAGTGAGCGTGTTTTCAACAGACGGACAGACTGACGGACATGGCTAAATCGACTTAGAATTACTCAAGGACCCAGAATATATATGCTTTATGGGGTCTGAGATGAATAATAAAAAAGTTTCACACGGAATGACAAACTTAATATACCCTTTTCAAAACTAATTGTGGTGGAGGGTATAATAACGCTAGCGTAACAAAATTTGGTACGTCACAGTTTTTAAGGACTGGAAATAACACTGTGAAATTTCGTGATGATCGGTCCATAATTTACCCTAGGCTCCATATAAACGCTACTACCGGAAAACAGTTTAGTCGCCTAAAACCATAATTAATAACAAATCGTCACAGTTTAAGATAATAATAACATCATACACATATTATTCCTTAAACATTCGAACTGTCGGTGGAGGGTATCAAAGATTCGGCATAGCCGAATATAGCACTCTAACGTGTTTCTCTTCTTTTTACTTATATTATGTGGGTTCTATTTAACAAGAAAGTTAAATACAAACAAGAAAGTAAACTGTTTGTGACACAACGTTGACGCTCTTGTTAAAGTGTGGCATATCAGCGCAAAAGCGCAAAAGCTAAGAGCCTTCCGCTGTTATTTAGGTACAGCTGTTATTTTTATTAAAACACACTCTTATACTCAAATCCACAGAATACAGAGCCCGTGTTAACGTATTAATAATCAACGTATTAAATAAACACCAAAACTGTTATACTTACTTAAAGGACTTTAATTAAGAATGTGTTTCTCAATTCTCGACTTACACTAAAAAAAACTGTATACTAATGGCGTTTTTTTTTCTAAAAAAAAAGTGTTGCATATGTGTTACATGTGACTTGGCAACATTTTTAAATTCTCCCCTAATTTTTAAGAAATGTTTCTTATTTTACGTTTACAAAAGAACATAAATTACGACATTTAACAATAAAGTACAATTAGCGGAAGATAAATTCAATTACAGTTAGTGGCAAGACTACAACAATTCAAAACCAACAGAAACAACAGATGTTTTTGTATTGCATTGTTTGTGTTTACAGCTCAAAACTTGCCACCAACTTGTACTGAATTCGCCTTGATCTAGTGCTGCACCCATGCCCCTTTAATTAAAATGAGTGTTGAACATGTAGCATTTTTAAAATAACACATGTTTTTCAGAAAAGAACATAAAAAAATGTAAAAGGCAGAATAAGTGCAGAATTTTACTTAGACAAAAAGTAGGTATTCTACTTAGATCTAAGTCTTATACTAATACTTAAGTCTTATAATTATACTTTAATCTAATACTTAGACTAACGACTTACTTAAGTTTTATGCTTAGACTAAAAAGTTATACATATTTACCATTTTTCCGGACGTGTTTCTATGAGTAAAATTTCAAGTTATGCAGCTTTTTACAATAGTCTTTCTGCCTGTTTTTAGAAAATAAAAACAAGTCAGTGAGTGAGAAATTATACTGAAAACAAAAACAAATTTTCTTTTTTATTGTTGTTTTCAATATAATTTCTCGCTTACTCACTTGTTTGCATTTCCTAAAAACAGGCAGTTATAACCTCAATATTTTACATACTTTTTGCTTAAGCCAACCTTTGGTTAACATGGATGACTCTAAACACTGCCATGAATTCTTGTATCTTCTTGTTAAATGTTTTTACTATAGTTATCTTTTGGTTAGCAATGGCTTCAATTTTGTACATATGTACAGAAAATTTAACAATAATTAGACACTAGCAGAATGACTCATAGAAACACATTCGAAAAAATGGCTAATATAATTAAAATAATTTATGAAAAAGAAATAATTCCCAAATTCTGTTTATAAAAAGTTATACGGTTACCAAAATCTCATTATATTCCCACCAAACTGGTATACTAAGACTAAAGTCTTATAATAAGCCTAAAGTTATATACTTTCACTTAATGAGGTACGACTTTATAAGTCTTAAACTAAGAGTAAAAGTAAATTAAGTAAAGGCTTAAAGATATGATAAGACAATTTTTATATTAAGACGAAAGTCTTATACTCAGACAACCGTTCTATACTTAAACTAAAAACTTTCAATAAGGCTTATTTCTTATATCAAATACTAAAGATTTTTACTAAGACAAAGGCTTAATACCAAAACAAAATTCCAAAAGCAAGATTAAAAACTTTTGTTAAGGCTAAATTTAAGATCCACCTTTTGAAGTGATAAGACTGCCTAAAAAATTTTGTTGTTTAATACGATCAGTGTAGAATAACTTCTCCGCCTGCCTTCCTATAATTTACTTCCATATGTGAAAATAGAATAAAGTTTGTTGTATTTGTTTGTTTACTTAGTTAAATTGCCTAGAAATACTTTTGATTATACTAGATAAACATTGACACTCGTGTGTGTGTGTGTGTGTACGTGTACGAGATTATTCTCCAAAGAAAACTATCAAAAAATTGTTTGACTGTTGTACAAAATTTCAAGCTTACATAACAAATATTTAAAAGTTAAATAAACACTTAATAAAATAAAAAAGAGTTTATATTTTAAAATTGCCATAATAAACAAGGCAACACATCAAACGTTAAAATTTTCCTTTTAAGCAAATTTAAACAAAAAAAAAATTATGTTTAATGTTAAATTAAACAACTACAGTCAAAGCCCGGTTTACCGAATGATATAATGTTCAGACCTTTCGTTAAATCGATCAGTTATATTTTACCTTAAAATTTTATAAAAAAACGGTGGTCCACAATTTTAAAAACATCAAAATTTAATTGTATTTATAATTTAGTGTAAATATAAAACTTTAATAAGATATTGGTATTCCATACTTTTGGTATATTACTGAAAGATTTCGACCATGTGATGGCGATTGATTTTTTTTTTTTTTTTTTAATTAATAATTTACGAAGGTTCAGCTTTAATTTTGAAAACATTTTACGAATAATTCGTTTCAGGTGTAGGAAAATTCTTATTCATTTCCAAATTTTCCTATTTTAAAATTTTAATAGTGATAGGCTTTGATTTTTCAATTTTATATTTTGTTTAATATGTTGAAAATTTTCTTATTTGAAAAATTATTTCTAAATGAGTCGGTCGAAAATATAGAAAAAAAAAATAAATTCAGTTAATTTTAATAAATTGCGAAAATTTGAAAGTGTATCTGGAAAATATTCAGTCCTTTAATTTACCGGGGAAATTTTATTTTGGAATTCAATCGGTAAGTTTGGAATTTGTATTGTATCGAGTTTGTTTGAGTGAGAAATTCTTTTATTCTTTCATTGGTTGGTACCTAACAGTTGACGAGGATTTCGACATTTAGAGAAGTGAAGAGGAGTAAAGACCCAATTACCCACAATTGCAAGAACGTTAAAGTGGGGATTAACAAGGTAGAATTTTTATAATCATCACCACTTACGTATAATTAAACATAGCGATTGAATTAAACCAGTGTTTGAGGCAAATTTTAAGGGTCTACGCTCGAAAGGGAAAACATCCCACTGGTGGTTTATTTTAACCCCCTTAATAAGTGCTGGGAGAAAAACTTAAATATATTTAGTACTATATCTGGCATCCTTAAGTACATCAGGGTGACCAGAGGTGATAAGGTTTCTATTTAAAAAAAATCAAATGAGTCTCTTGAATCAGACACCGTAATTGTTGATACAATTTGCAAACCAAATTGTGGCTATAAATAGCCTAAACTAAACGTCAATTTTACTTACCTCCCAATTCTGAAACAAAAATTAAACAAAGAAAAAAAAAAAAGAAAATATCGTTATATTTAGATTCTATCTTACCTAAAGTTAAATTAATTAAATTAAACTTTTTTTTTGGTAGTTGTGATAAAACAACTTTATACCTCACACACACATTTGAGACCATTTGAAATACTCACCCATAACAGGCTCGTATAGAGAAACATATGGAATTCTTTTTTTTTTTTTTTTTTTTATTTAACCAAAACCATTTAAGCATGGTGTATTTGTGATTTGGCTATGACCAAATACAATCCCAGTCTAGTTTAAACCACAAATACACTCTCTGCTTGTATATATTCGTCGATAAACCTACTGAGCAACATTTCATCTGTCATCTGGCGCCTGCTGACTGCAATGGAATCTGAATTAGTAAGTTGATTGTTTTTGGTTATGTTTATTTCCGCCATATTTCCAAACCAGTGATGCCAACTTTTTGAGAGCAAAAAGCACTTTAAAATTTTAAAAAGCACTAAAAAGCACTATTTTGAACAAAAAAAAGCGTAAAAAAGCACTTAGCCATTTTTTAAATTTAATTAAACACAAAACAAGTTGCATTCGGCTGTGCCGAATATTATATACCTCCAAAATTTAAAAAAGTCGATGGCTTTGATGGGTGACCATTTTCATTTAAAATTAAATATAGAGGTATGTGATGAAAATCAACCGATTTCAAAACGACCGTTTTTAAAAGGTGTGATGAATTTCGAACGATTTTAAAATCTATTTCTGAATCTGGCCTGTTGCAATTACCGAAAATTTGCAGTGACCGACCATTCTTTATAAAACTTAATGACAGCCCAAATTTTAATAAAAAAAATATGTTGTCAACGCTGAAAAGTAAACGTTTTGAAAAATTTCCAAATTGCTAGGAAGCCTAGCTCTAACCTCGTAAATAAAGTTTTTGATAAAACGAATGCAACTTTCTTTTATCACTTTTTTTTTATCATTTGAAACCTTAAAATCTTTATAGGCCTTCCCAAAATTGTACCCCAAATAGCAAATCTCATCTCAAACATCCTCAATATAATCGAAGTTTTAAAAAATGGTACAAAAAAAAAAATAAATATTGTAAAAGGCACTTAAAAGCACTGTGAGAAATTGTGAAAAGCACTATAAATATCCGCTTTTCACAAACGGGTGTTTAACAAAATTTCGGGTATTGCATAAACAAAAAATCAACAAAAAATACCCGAAAGGCACTAAAATGGCAACGCTGTTCCAAACACTCTCTTTCACTCATCTTATTGGTAATATGAATTTAAAGATAATAGATAATTTAAATAAATACAAATACATTGGATGTTGGTAAATTACAAAATTGTTTCTAGAGCTTCCAATATTTTAAATATCAATCCTAAAGATGCCGATGTTGCAAACAATTCTATTATCACTAATGTTGCAAGTAAAATATGTAAACATTAGATACTGTTTATAAATGTAGAATATTCATTTTACGAATATTAAAGCACCATACACTCAAGTTACTTATAATTAAATTTTTTTTTTAACTTTTCATATTTTACAATTTTGCATAAAATTTAATGAAAGTATCTTCATTAATTTATAAATTTCAATACTTTATTTTTGTTTAATTGAATTTTAATATATTTAGTTTTATAACCAATGGAGATTTATTGTTGATACCTTTTAATATTAAGTACTTTTATTTTAGTTTAACGGTCATATTCGCAAATTTTTTTTTTGTTGTTGTTGTTTTAATAACTTAATTTTTTTTATATAAATAAAAATATTTGAAATATTATAATGTTATATTACATGCCCAGCAAACACAGAAATACACCTCATGTATTGCCAAACGTATTGCCAGGATGAAAAATATTATTGCGGCAATAATCGATTTCGTATTGCGGAAGATACTTCCTTCGGGAAGAAACGTGTCTCGATGGCAATACTTCTCAGCAATACGAAAGCGATACTTCTAGATGATTATCTAGTAATATCGCCAGAATATCATTGGGATGATAAAAAGAAGATTTTGCATTTTAAAATATTGTCATTTATTTACAAAAAAGCACATCTTTTTATTTATTATTAAATAATTAAAACAAATAAAATAATATACATAATATTTAGTTTCCACCTTTTTTTGAAGAAAAAACCTACCACTTCTTTAAAATAGCATCCAGGGTTGAGAAATATCTTGAATATATTAAAAAGGAAAAGGAAGATTAATATTTAACAGATTTATTTAATTTAAATATTTACCATTTGCAGAATATTTTGAGAACTAGTTTCTAAGATTTTATAATTTGATTAATTTTTATCTTTTAATTTATGACGTACATTATTATTTAATTTTTATTCTGTTTATTTTGCGTAATTTTCTCGAAAATTATAAAAGGAAGAAAATAAAAACTTACTTTGATTATTTTCTTTTAGATGACAATTTGGGAATATTGCTAAACTATTACCTTAGGCGATATCTTCTATTTGTTTGCAGGGATGAGATTCTAAATTTTTTTTTATTATTACGAAAGGTGAAGTAGGATATGGAGGTATATAGTCTATTTTAGTTTTCGTTTTCTTTATTTATTATATTTTGGGCTGACAGAGAACTAATAACTTACTGTCAGCATGGTGGGCGGGCTAGGCCATAGGGTAGTGTATACCAACTCAAACTACCCTACAATCAGCAATCACTTCTCAATTCTTTCTTCTATCTTCTCCCTCTTACTCTGTAGGTCATTTTTTTTAGTCATGCTACCTAAAGTAAAGTTTCCGGTTTCGATTCTTAAATTTTTCCACCTTTTGCTATTGGGAACATTACACAACCCTCCCCATACGACGAGTACAGCCGAATCTAATAGGTAGCCTCGTTCTCAAGCTTAGAACAACCAAATTCAGAATCGTTACAACCATTCTTTAAATTAGTTATCATAAGAGATTCATTTTCGATTTAACATCTCGTTTTCACAATGAACCAAACAAAACTACTGAAACTTAAACGAAAAAAGCAACGAATCACACGTGTTCTTTCAATACGAAGCAAGGAAGCCAAAAACACACAAAAATCTAACGGTTATGTAACTATTTTTTTGTTATTTTGCTTTGTCGTTCGTTAAATCGGGACTTTTTTTTTGCCATTCGTTATATAAGATAGTTAATGTAAAAATTTGGACATTCGTTATATCGGATATTCTTTAAACTGCGTATTCGTTATGCCGGGCTTTGACTGTATTTGTTAATAATCCGAATTATTACAAAAATTTAATCTAAATTGTTTTTACAAAAAAAAAAAAAATGTTTTTAAGTTGATTAAATTGAATTTGGTATTAGGCTTAAAAAATTTCGAAATGGATTTGATTATAAAAAAAAACCATAAAAAATCATCATATTTACAACCAACCAAGAATTTTGTGGCCAACATTTTACAGCATCATGCCCATTAAAAGAGTTAAAATGGGAGGAAGCAGAAAATACACTTCTTGTCTATATCCAAACTCCCACCCACAACAAATTTGTAGGTTTTTTCCCCTGATCACTTAAAAAAAAGTTTAATAACTTTTTCATGTCAAATAAATAAAAGCCAACAACAACAACAATAACAAAAATCTGTTTTCCAAAAAAGTTTCTGTTTGTAATTTATGTTCAAATAAATGACATCACGTGCAACAAATTTCAACAAAATTAAAGAGATCTATTAAATGTGGATGAAAATAAAAAAATATTTTTTCAATACAAAAATACAACTTCTACATAAAATTAAGGTTGGAATATAATAAAAATGAAGTTAATTTTAATAGGAAATAAAATGTAGGTGACCCTTTTTTTAAAAGAAATACATTAAAGCAAAATTAATAAAAATTTGTAGAGACAAATCGTTAAAAAAAAAATTTATGATTTTAAACCCTTAAGCAAACACCAAAATGATTTTACGCAAACGAACCCCAGGGCCTGGCTGGAGCTTTTTGTGGCTATGGAAAAACTCACACTAACGAACTCCTGGGCCTGACTGGGACTATTTTTATATGTATGGAGTTTTATGGCTATAGCAGGAACAATTTGTTGGGAAATAGAATAATTCTTCGAAAAAACAGGAAAGAAAAAGAATTCTTTTGTGTTGCGTATGCTTTTTGAAACGTTTTATCTTGATTTTATTTACTACAGTACAATTATAAAATATCAGGGCCTGGCCAGACCCTGGTGGATTTAATATGCACAAAATTTTTATTTGGCCAATTGCCACGCCCACGGTGTTTAAATTTACACATTTTTCTAATTTTCTTGTAAAAAAAACACTTTGATTGAGGAAAAAAGAAAGTTTCGTTCGAATATATTTAATAATTATATTAAAAACAAGTTAGAGTGCTATATTCGGCTGTGCCGAATCTTTGATACCCTCCACCGACAGTTCGAATGTTTAAGGAATAATATCTGTATGATGTAATTATTATCTTAAACTGTGACGATTTGTTATTAATTATGGTTTAAGGCGACTAAACTGTTTTCCGGTAGTAGGGTTTATATGGGGCCTAGGGTAAATTCTGGACCGATCATCACGAAATTTCACAGTGTCATTTCTAGTCCTAAAAAACTGTGACGTACCAAATTTTGTTATGCTAGCGTTATTTTTTACGGTTTTAGGCGTACTAAACTGTTTTCCGAGAGTATTGTTTATATGGGGCCTAAGGTAAATTATGGACGGATCTTCAAGAAATTTCACAGCGCAATTTCCAGTCAAATAACAATTTTTTTTGCAAAATTTTATCTCATTCCGTGCCTTGTTCCAGCATTTATGTTATTTTTTGTAACAAAATTATCAATTATTTTAAGGGGTGGTTCCACATTTTGATTCATAGCTCTGGTCCTACTGATTTGATTTTGCTGCATTTCAATCCCAAACTGCTTAGGATAACTACAAGCAATTCGGCATCAAGTTTGTTCATTTCTTTTGAGTTGTTCGAAAGTGAGCGTGTTTTCAACAGACGGACAGACGGACAGACAGACGGACATGGCTAAATCGACTAAGAATTACTCAAGGACCCAGAATATATATACCTTATGGGGTCTGAGATGAATAATAAAAAAGTTTTACACGGAATGACAAACTTAATATACCCTCTTCCCAACTAATTGTGGTGGAGGGTATAAAAAACTAGAAAAAAGTCAAAAATGCCTGGCCAGGACCTGGTGTTCGCTTAAGGTTAAGTAAAAAAATTTCTAAATTTAAACTGGACTGGCCAAGAAATTAATATAAATTTGTGTTAACGGTAATTTTTCTAAGATTTCTCAATCTGGGCTTGTTTAAAAGGTATTTTTATCACCTTTCAGAATCTGTATTGATACCAAAATAGCCTAAAATGAACTTTTAACTCTTAAATTCTAAATTTTCTTCGATGTTTTTCGAGATTTTTCTTTTTTGCAGATTATGAATAATGAATGATATGAATGAATAATGACATTACAAAATAATGACGTTTACCAACACTAAACGTTGCCAAGCTTGATTTTCCTTCTTACTTAATCGTTCATCGTGCAATGCGCACGCAGTTTGCCAAAATACTTAAATAAAAACTCGGTTATCACAATACCAATATTTATTTTTATTTAAATTTAGTGTGACACAATCAAAGAGTGCAGTGATAGTATCAAAGTTATAGTGGATAGTCAAGAAATATCAACATCGTCTGCGGTGTCATCGCAAATGAAAGCAACAACATTAACAAGTTTTGACTCTAGATTGACTAACATGCCTCATCCACATCCAGAAAATATCTTATTAAAAATAAATAACTTTTTTAGAGAAAAATAGTTATAACGTAAACTTTTTGTAGAAAACATTAAATAACGTGCAATTTTTATAGAAAAGTTCTATTAATGTAAATTTGTTTATAGCAAAATTTCAATAACGTGAATTTACCGTAGAAAAATTGTGGTTACGTAAAATTTTAAGGATAAGTTGTAATAACGTAAATGTTTTCGTAGAAAAGTCGTAATAACGTAACAAAAATATTGTAAAAACGTAAATTTTTCAGTAGGAAAATTGTAATAGCATAACTTTTTTGAAGAAAAATTGTCATAACGTAAATTTTTTATAGCAAAATTCTAGTAACGTTAATTATTTTTTATAGAAAAAATGTTAGAACGCAAATTTACTGTGGAAAAATTGTTATAATGTTAATTTTTCAAGAGAAAAAATGTTTTCACAAAATAAATAGTGATAACGTAAATGTTTTAACAAAGAAATTGTAAAAACTTAAATTTTTCAGTAGGAAAAATGTAATAACATAACTTTTTTATAGAAAAATTGTTATAGCGCTAGCTTTTTATGAAAAAATTCTAATAACGTAAACTGTTTTCTTGAAAAATTCTAATATCGTAAAGTTTTCTGTAGAAAAATTTAAATAACGTAAATTATTCTTTAAAAAAAAATTGAATTACGTTAATTTATCTAACGATTAATTGTAATAACATAAATTTTTCTGAAAAAATATTGTAATAACGTAAATGTTTTAATAGATACATATATGTATATTAAAGTTTGTAAAAATTTGTAATAACGTTAATTTCTGTTTACAAAACTATAAATACGTTTATTTTCTCTATAGAAAAATCTAATAACGTAAATTTTTCTGTAGAGAAATTGCTATTATGTAAATTTTTCTATAGAGAAATTGCAATAAACTAAGTTTATCTATAGAAAAATTAGTAATAACGTAAATTTTTCTTTAAAAAAAATGTATGGGAAATGTAAACATTTCTATAGTAAAATCATTATACCGTTTATTTTTCTATAGAAAAATTGTGACAACCAAAATTATCTTTGTAGAAAAATTGTAATAACTCAATTTTTTTTTTTTGTAAATCGGTATGTATTAAAAATTTTTCTAGAAAAACTGTTATAACGTGAATTTTTCCATAGCAAAATTTAGTAACGGAAATTAACCTCTAAAAGGCTTGTAATTATTGAAGTTTTTCTATAGAAAAGTTATAATAGCTAAAATTTTTCTATAGAAAATTTCTGTGGAAAACCCTTGGTGTCGATACATTTTTGTTTAAAGTTAAATTTTTTTTTAGTGTTCTATAGAAAACTTGACAACAACAACAAAAGCTTGTCGTTATCGATAAGTTTTCTATAAAATAAACTTTTGTTATCGCTAAGTCTTTTATAAATAAACTTTTGTTATTGATATCTTTTTTTATAGAAACATTTGTTTTCTCTAATGGCGATTTCTTTTCTGCGAAAAATGTTGCATTAATGTTACATATTCTAAATTTTTGTGTTCGTTTGTACAAAAAATACAACTGTGGGAAAAATTTTCAAGTTCTTTTGTGAATATGTTGATGAAAAACATGCAAAACATGTTGCATATTTTACCCTTACTTTAACTTAAGGTGTTCATACTGCCCTGTTCTACAACTTTGGTACTACTTCAACTTCTTTGTTTGTTCAACAAATGTTTTATTTTGTTTGTTCATACATAATTCTCATAATTTTGTAAATAATTTGTTTTAAAACATATTATAAAAATATTAACAAATTAAAATCAAAAAAAGTCTATTTATATTATAATCGTTTTAATTTTTATAAGCCATTAGTGATGTTAATATTTGGTTCCAACCCGTAATAGCGGGCAGAAACCGCTTAAATAGCTTTAAAAATCGCTCATCAAGTACATTAATGATAATAGTGTAAGAGTTGTAAATAAAAGCACTAACTGTGTTCTATTGAAATTGCACAACATGTAACACTTATTATTATTTATAGGTAACATTAGAAAATGTTACATGTATATACTGTAACATATTTTTCTCAGAAAAGAAATCGCCATAAGTTTTAAATACTTTAAACACTTTTGTGTTATCGATAAGCTTTCTTTAAAAAACTTTCGCTGTAATTGAGAATTGTTTTCCTTAATTTTCTTCAATCTTTCTTGTCTATCCTCATTATTTAGCAATTTTCCAATAAATAATACAAATATAAAGAAATCCTGTATCATTTTAAATCCTCATTTCTATTCATCCATTTCAGCTCTTGTTGATTTACATTTGTTACACTTTTAGCTCAATAAATATGCAATGATTTCTTTTTATTAGCAATTGTAACATTCGTTATAACGACATTGTTAAACAGGGATATAAATAAAGGATATAAAAAGAGAAAGGCAGCCACTGAGAAGAAAAAGAGAAAAGAGGTAGCAAATAGTATGTAAAGCAGTAAATAAAAATGTACAAAGTGACACTTAGTAAATACCTGGCAGTTAATGCAAATACAAATACAAATGCAACTGTAACTTCTTTTTAGTTGTGCAACATAAGGAACACAGCAGGTTGCAAATATGCAATTGAAAATAGAAAAACTACGTTGTAAAAGTACGAAATTTAAAAAATAAATGCACAATAAACGTAAAAGAAGTTAAACTATTTTGCTCACATACATTTTAGTGAATTGCAATTGGGTTATAACATTTTCTATATATTTTTTTTTTTTTTTTTTACAAAAACAATGAATAAAAGCAAGCTGCAGGTATTCCAATAAAATTGTTTATAAAAGTTTTAATAGTAAAAGAAAAGTTATAAAAGTTTATTTATTCCACCAAATGCAAGTAAAATAATGAAAAGAAAAAAAACGAATTTTAAGAAGAGTTCAATAATGAAGAGTCGATACTTTAATAGAGGAATATTTTAAGTTAATATAACAAATTTTAAAAGAGATTTATGTACGTTAGGAAACTTTTAAAAAAAATGTTCATATTTCTGTAAAAAAATTTATAATTTTATAATTTTTTTTTATTACGTTATTACAATTTTTCAATTAAAAAAAAGTTAAAGTAATATTATTTTTCTTTGGAAAAATTTGCAATGTTTCCATTTCTCTATAGAAAAATTAACATTTTTCAATTTCACAACAGAAATTTAAACGTTCTTAAAACTTTTTTTAAGAAAAACTTACGTTATTACAATAATTTTTTAAGAAAACTTCACGTTGTTACAATATTTCCAGTGAAAAATTTAGTAATTGCAATTTTTTAATAAAAAAAATTTACGTTATTACAAATTTTCCATAGATAATTTTACCGAAATTACAATTTGTCATGACAATTATTAAAGTTGTTTGGATTTTTCATTAAAATCATACGTTATTAATTATTTTCAACACGCAAACTTTATGTAATAGCAATTTTTCTATACAGTAATTTATTTTTTGTTCGATTTTTGTTTTGACAAAATTATATTGCACTTTTTTAAATAAAAAAATTACGTTATTACAATTTCTGAATAGAAAAATTAACGTTATCGCTATTTTTCTATTTAGTTTTTTACGTTGTTTCGACTTTCTTTAAAAAAGTTTACGTAATTATAATTTTTGATTCAAAAATGTACGCTAAACTAAACTTTTAAAATTTAAAAAAAAAAAAAAATAATTTACGTTATAACAATAATTTTGAAGAAAACTTCACGTTGTTACATTATTTTAATTGAAAAGTTTCCGTTATTACAATTTTTCTATAGAAAAAATTACGTTATTACAAATTTTCTATAGACAAATTTACCGAAATAACAATTTTTCATTACAATTATTTACGTTGTTTCGATTTTTCATTTAAAATCTTACGTAATAAAAATTTTTAATGTTATTAAAAAATTTTTAAATGGGGAAACTTTAAGTAATTGAAATTTTTCTATAAAATAATTTACTTTCTTTCGATTTTTTTAGACAAATTTACGTTTTTGCAAATTTTTGTTACGTTACGTTATTAAATTTTTTTCTTATTTATTTAATTTAATAATCTTGAAGCCTCTTAAGGCCGATTGATTACAGATGAATAAATATTCTGACCGTAAAATTTTCTAATAAAAACATTTATGTACGTTCTCACTACCTTTCTATAGACTTATGTACGTTGTTTCGATTTTTCTTTAGAAAAAATTATGTAATTTGAATTTTTTTAAGTGTAAAATTTACGCGATTTTAAATAAAAATATTTACGTATATTTTTTTTTTATTTCTATTAAATTTTATTGAGTAAAAACAAGTTACAATTAGTTTTAGCGTTTGCAGTGAATTTTAGAAGGCTGCTTTAAATGGATCTAAGGGTTATTATGGACCGTATATCACAAAATTGCATAACATTTTTTCTGGCCAAATGAATCTAAGTTGGAAGAAATTTGATCCCAATAAATATATCTGCTACGGTTTTAGGCGAATTGTATTATTTTACAAGAGTGGGATTTATATGGGGCCTAGGGTAAATTATGGACCGATCTTCACGAAATTTGTGTCATTTCTAGTCCTACAAAACTGAGACGTACCAATTTCTATTCGGATAGCATGGTAATTTACGGTTTTAGGCGTACTTAACTGTTTTCCGGAAGTAGGGGTCTAGGGTAAATTATGGACCGATCTACAAGAAACTTTACAGTGTTATTTATTGTTCTATTAAACTGTGACGTGCCAAAATTTGTTATGATATGTTTTTGTAACAAAATTATCAAGTTTTTTATGTGGTGCTTCCACATTTTGATTCATAGCTCTGATCCTACTGAACCGATTTTGCTGGATTTCAATACCAAACTGCTTAGGATAACTACAAGCAATTTGACACCAAATTTGTTTATTTCTTTTGAGTTTTTCAAAAGTGAACGTGTTTTCAACAGACGGAAAGACGGTCAGACAGACGGACATCGACTTAGAAATACTCAAGGACCCAGAATGTTTTGAGTCTTCTTTAGAAAAATTTACGTTATTTTAATTTTTCTATACAATAGTTGACGTTGTTTTAAATTTGCTTTACACTTATTTACGTTATTGCAATTTGTTAATAAACAAATTAAAGTTTTTAAAGTTTTTAACGTTTTTTAATAGAAAAGTGTAAATTGTTAAGATATGGGCATTTCCCCAGAATGGTCTACCAGGATGAAAAAATAAAATATTGATTATTGTTATTTTATTGTTTATTATTAAAAAAAAAGTCTATGTTCTTAAAAAACAGTGGTTTCCTAGCATATCTGAGCTGTTTTACTTGAGGAAATTGGGCTGGAAACTGGAAAATTTTAAAAATTCCTGTATTTTCTACGTCTAAAGACATTTTTATATACTTATTTTACATGCAAACAATTTGTTATGTTTACACTCTTGCTTCATAATCTCTCCATTACAATCAATTGTAAGAGGAGTATTGTGTTTTTTTGCTAAGGAAATTTGAAGACATTTATGGTAAAATGCCTGGTGGTAATAATAAAAAAAATATATGGAAAAATTGTACGCTTGCGATCCGTACGTTCGCGACCAGTACATAAACCAATTAAATAAAAACCAAGAGAGATATTTTATTTTGTAAAAACTGGATGTAGACCTACATTAATACACTTTTAAAATAAATTAATCACTTTTGAAAATTCCGTTTCATTACACGCAAAGAGAAAACATGGTTGTGGTAAACATATTCTAAGAGCAACATATTATGATAAGAATTATGATTGTAGTCACCATATTAAGATTATTATTGAATCATATTATGACTAAATATACTCGTAATATGTAATCATAATATTTTTCCCTTAATCATATTATTATTCTGTTAATCATACTAAGTTAAGAAGTAATCAAATTATTGTCATGTTTATCATAATAAGCTAAGAAATTAATCATATTATTGTCATGTTAATCATAATAAGCTTAGAAGTAATCACATTATCATCATGTTAATCATAATAAATGATACAGCACCTTTTATAGCTGTCATAAAAATACAAAATAAATTAAAATATTTTTGCATCGATTTTTTTATTTTGTGGCTTTTTACAATTTTTCTTAATGTTAATCAAATAGCGGAGTTCAATATAAGGCTTGCAAAAGAGCAAATGAATAATCTGTGGTTTTCATGGGCAACCGCGTGTGTCCATTTTTTCGATTTTAAGATGTTGATGAAATATCGTAGCACTTTTATAAAATATAACGAAATCTCTGTGTGTTTTGTTGTTGGATTTTACAAAAAACAACTATGATATTTTGCATTTGTACTATTACATCACTAATACTTGAATGAACTCCGCTAATATTTTAATTTTTTAATTTCTTTAAACTTATTTTTTTTATGGAATTTTATCTTTTAATTGTTTAACCGCTTACAAATAAAAAAAAACGACACAACTGCTTCAAAATTTTTTTACAAATAGCGCTAACATAATATGATTAGAGTAAAAATAGTTTGATTGCATCTTTAACATAATATGATAAATGTATAGAAAGTTATCATGTTATGGCTATTAAATATCATGATATGGTTGTGAGAAATATAATATGTTTAGAAAGTTATCATAATTAAGTTGCTACAAAAATAATTATTTTTCGGTCAACAATACTCAAATTCATAATTGCGATACACATTTAAATGTTTACAGTAACTATAATATTGTTGATGTTAAATAAAAATAACAATTATTTGTGTACGACAACAATATATTGTTACATTAAGCATAGTGTTGTTGCCGTAACCATGCCCAACCATATTTTTTTCTCTGCGTGTACGCAGATTTTTACATTTCACTACTGTCAGCCGAAGTTGAGTTCCATTTTGCGTACGTTCGTGACCACACGTTTATAACTCTTATGGCCATTTTCTCAATGTATCGATAAACTGGCTGTTACTTAATGTCAACAAAAATTTATTAAAGCGATAAACTGTCCGTTAACGATTTTGGGTTTCTCAATATACCGACAAAAAACATTGTTTTTAGCTGGCAACACCTCTCAAAATACATGTTAAAGCTGGGAGTCAGCTGATTGAATTTATCTGTACGGCAAATAAAAGGAAAATAACTAATTGGCAGATGAGTGCTGGTTAGCTTTGCGACAGAATAGAAGCAAATTAGACACTGAGAAAACCAAATTTCTTTAATGTGCAGTTTTTCGTTGGGAAAAGAGATAATCATGTAATGAGAAAACGGCCATTATTATGAAAACTTAAACTCGATGAAATCCATCTTTTGTACTAAACATAGAGCTACCCAATTGCTATCGAATCGCAAAAAAATGCTAGGAAAAGTTTTGTTTTCTATATTATTTGTACATTAAAAGCGTTCGAACGTACGTTCGTGACATCTGGAGATGCCCATATTTATAATTTACTTAATTGTTTTTTCTTTTTAAATAATTTACGTTCCTTCGATGTGTCTGTAAAAAAATTTAAGTAATTACATTTTTTTTTAAATAGTTTAGGTTATAACAATGTTTATGTAGACAATGGAACGTAATGGAATTTTTCATTTGAAACTTTAAATAAAGTACAATTTTTAATAAAATAGTTTACGTTATTACAATGTTTTTCTTCTTACTTAAATTTTTTATTTGAAAGACTTACATTATTACAATTTTTTTTTACAGAAAACTGTTAACGGCTTAGATTTTTTTTTAGAAAATGTTTAATTATTACAGATGTTCTTTAAATAACAATCACGTTTTTATAAGTTTCTATAAAACAAAATACGTTATTAAAATTTGTATGGAAAACACTCAAAAAACTGAGTGCTTTTCATATAAATTTCAATACACGTGCAGTCACTTGTGTTGTGAAAACAGCACATTAATTTTATAATTGTTTTATAGAAATATTTAAATCAAAATCAAAAAACAAAAAAAAATTACGTTTTTACAATTTTTCTATAAAAAACAAGTTAGAGTGCTATATTCGGCTGTGCCGAATCTGTGATACCCTCCACCGACACTTCGAATGTTTTAGGAGTAATATCTGTATGATGTCTATTTATTATTATAATCTTTGTAAAAACAGACATCTGCATTAAAATTTGTTGCGCTTTAGACCTATATAAAATTATTGACCGACAATCGGAATCAATTTTAAAAAGTTTGAGTAGAATATCAGTTTAAGCTGAACTTAAATGATTTTCAAGAGAAAAAATTTTATAAAAGCCATGGTAAGCTATGAACCAATCATCCTTAAATGATTTTCAAGAGAACAAATTATATAAAAGCCATGGTAAGCTATGAACCAATCATCCCAAATTCTGCAAAACGATTTCTGGTATTAAAAAACATAAAATTCCATACAGCGATGCAATTAGTTTAAGCGTTTGCAGTAAATTTCAGAAGGCTGCTAAAATGGAATCTAAGGAAAATTATGGACCGTATATCACAAAATCGCATAAAATTTTTCTGGCCATATGAAGCTAAACTGGAAGAAAAATTACCGCGTATTTAATTATTTTACCAGAGTGGGCTTTATATGAGGCCTATGGTAAGTTATGCACCGATCTTCACCAAATTTCACAGTGTCATTTCTAGTTCTATAAAACTATGATGTATCAAATTTTGTTATGATAGCATTATTTTTTACGTTTTTAGGCGTACTAAGCTGTTTTCCGGGAGTAAGGTTTATATGGGGCCTATGGTAAATTATGGACCGATCTTCACGAAATTTCACAGTCTTATTTGTAGTTCTAAAAAATTTTGATGTACCAAATTTTGTTATGATAGCACTATGTTTTACGGATTAAGGCGTACTAAACTGCTTTCTGGAAGTAGGTTTTATATGGGGCCTATGGTTAGTTATGGACCGATCTTCACGAAACTTAATAGTTTCATTTCTAGTCCTATTTAAGTGTGACGTGCCAAAATTTGTTATGATAGCATTGTTAGTTAGGGTTTTAGGCTTACTATACTGTTTTCCGGGAGTATGGCTTATATTGGGCCTAGGGTAAATCATGAACGGATCTTCAAGAAATTTTACAGCGTGATTTTCAGTTAAATAAAACGAACTGTTGCGAAATCTTATATCATTCTGTGCATTTTTCCACCATTTATGTTAGTTTTTGTAACAAAATTATCAATTTTTTTTAGATGGTGGTTCCACATTTTGATTCATAGCTCAGATTCTATTGAACCGATTTCGCTGGATTTCAATCCCAAACTGCTTAGGATAACTACAAGCAATTTGACACCAAGTTTGTTTATTTCTTTTGAGTTTTTCGAAAGTGAGCGTGTTTTTAACAGACGGACATACGGACAGACGGACAGACAGACGGACATGGCTAAATCGACTTAAAATTACTCAAGGACCCATAATATATATACTTTATAGGGTCTGAGATGAATAATAAAAAAGTTTCACACGGAATGACAAACTTAATATACCTTCTTCACAACTAATTGTGGTGGAGGGTATAAAAACAAGTCAGAAAGTATAGTCGATCAAACTCGACTTCTTGATACCCTTCTCCAGTATTTTTAAAAATTTTTTCAAGAAAAATTATATTATGAATTTAAGGTTCATGTAAAAAGTCTTTGTGCCTATTAATATTTATATATCTTCAACTATATGAGATTTGTTTGTTGGGTGTTTATATGAGACTTATACGTAAATATGCACCTTTCAGTTCGCAATGTTGCCTTGATATAGAAACTATTATAAAAATTTTCGTTGCTAAAGTTTATTACAATAACAAATTTTTTAAGGAAGTTGTGGCAGTTTAAGCTATTTTCTGAAGTAGTATTGCCAAATATGGAACGATTTTAAACAAATTCAATCTAAATTACGACATGATAAGATCGTTTATGGGCACAAGGACTGTTCCAGAAAGAAGTTTGTATATGGGCCATGTGAAATTATGGACCGATTCTTACAATTTTCAATCGGGTGATTTTTTAGCAGTTATCTTTTTGGCAACACTGGTTTAAACAGCTGACGCACGTATCGTGTTTTGTTTTATTAAATTAAACCAAGAATCGTCTTACAAACGAACAACGCTTGCAAATGATTGAATTTTATTATCAAAATACGTGCTCTGTTAAGAAAGTTCATCGCGCGCTTCTTGTGCTCAGCGACGGAGCTCATTTTTGGCTCAATGGGTACGTTTATAAGCAGAATTGTCGATTTCGGAGTGAAGATCAGCCAGAAGCATTGCAAGAGCTACCAATGCATCCAGAAAAAGTCACAGTTTGGTGCGGTTTATGGGCTGGTGGCATCATTGGACCGTACTTCTTCAAAGATGATGCGAATCGTAGCGTAACTGTGAATGGTGAGCGCTACCGTGAGATGATATCCAACTTTTTTTTGCCCAAAATGCAAGAGCTTGACTTGCATGACATGTGGTTTCAACAAGACGGTGCCACATGCCACAGAGCACGCTTAACAATGGACTTATTGAGAGCCGGGTTTGGTGAACATTTTATTTCACGTTGGGGACCGGTCAATTGGCCGCCTAGATCGTGCGATTTAACGTCTTTAGACTATTTTCTGTGGGGCTATGTTAAAGCTCATGTCTATACACACATGTCCGCTTCAATTGACGCATTGGAAGACAACATTGAAGCATTTATTCATGAGATACCGGCCGAAATGTTGGAAAGAGTATGCCAAAATTGGACTAAGAGGATGGACCGTTTGAGGCGCAGTCACGGTCAATATTTGCGTGAAATAGTCTTCAAACATTTAATTATATGGACCGTACTATCGATTCAAATAAAGATTTCATGCATTTTTCTGAATTTTATGTGTTTTTTTTAACTTTCCTCTTAGAAAATCACCCATTAGAACCCAATTTCATTAAATTATTTTTAAAATCGAGATCTGACCTTTGCGCACAATGTTTAAATGAACAGTCAGCCAGACGGACGGACATCGTTAGATTGATTAAAATTCAAATTCCAAGTCGATCGGTACAACTGAAGGCGGGCTTAGGACCAATATTTTAAGGAGTAAGGAGCAAATATCAGCTCAAACGCATAATACCCTCTCCACTATTGTGATGTATATGTGATATTATCCCTATTTCGAGTTTTTAATAGAAATCTTTACACTCCATTGATTTTTCAATTAAAAAAAGTTAACACAACTTTAATATTTCTATAGAATATTGACTTTATTTTCTTTATTTAAAAAGAAAAATTTACGATATATATCGAATTTCTTAAACAAATTTCCGCTATTAAAGTATGGGTGCGTTCGTAAATGCATCACTGCGCTGCATCAGAAAAGCAAACTTTTTTTAATGGCGATAAAAGAATAATTTTAATTTTTTTTATTGTGTGACTATTAATTTTGTGGAGTATTTCACAATTTTTTGATTCGCATTTACTTCACTGATAAATATATAACCATTTGAAATCACTGATGCAGCGCAGTGATGCATTTACGAACGCACCCTATTTTTTAAGCCCTTTTAAAAGTTTTACTACATTTTATATTTTTGTATTAAATTCCTTTTACATCTCCTAGTACTTTTAATTACTTTTGATTTAAATACGTTTTAAAAACCCATTGAAAAAAGAACATTTTCATTAAATAAATATCTATTTAATTAATTAGTATCACTCATACGTCAGAGTGTATTATTTTAATTTTTTTTTTTTGATATGTGAATAAAGTGTGCTTTGCTTTAAGTATTTATGAGAAAAGTAAATAAAAGTAAGAGGTTTCAATAGGTTTTAAAGTGAAAGATATTCAAACTTAAGGCAATTTGTACTTTTTTTTTTTTTTTTTTTTTGTAAGGAAATGAAGCAAGTTTTCTATGAAATTAGAAGAACATCTAAAAATAATGTGCTTGATAAAAAAAAATATATCGCATTAGGAACTTTGATTCCAATTACTACCAGAATGAGACATATAAAAACTTAATACACTGAACTTCTTAGTTTGGACTTTAGTTTAACTGTTGCCATTTAAAGAAATTTGTTAAGTCTTTTCCAAATAAGCTGGCTAATTTAATGAGTTTTATCTTACAATTTACTTTCCTTTCAAACTTCTTCAACTCTTTAATGCTTTTGATAAATTTTCTTTAATCACTTTTTATATCTTATATGTTTCCTTTTATTCTTTTGAATATCCTTTTATAAGCCTTTGACACATTCAGTGTGTTTTTAATAAGACACAAGCAAAAAAACTTTTGTTCTTATTTTATAAATTTAAGTACGAGTATGTATGGAAATACTTTAAACATAATTAGCTCTATAAGTGTAATACATTTGACATGATGTTTGGCAACAAAAAGTTTTATCATTAAAGAATAAAAGGAAAAAGAAGAAAAGAAATATTTTGATAGACATTCAAGGATTTATAAAGTGTTTAAATAACATTTGTAGATTGTATTTCTCATCCTTAATTTAACATCCATTTAACCTTTAAGTACGTACAAAAGTAACACATTTTAATAATGGGAATACTAATAATAAACATACAAGGGATATAAGAGAAAATCCAAGTAACACAAATTCTTTAAAATAAAAAAATGTATCAATATTTTTAATTAAGTTCATCAAATTTAATTTAAATTATTTTTTTGAAGAAGGGAATTTTACAACATGAAAATTAATTAAAATTGGTATTGATAATCATTCATTCTTGACTGACCTGAGATTCGAACCCACGCGGCTGGTTACCCTGGCATGTTTCGATCGCTACCACTCGATCTCCTCAGAGGGACAAGCTTTTATATAATATCCCTAGAGGAAAAGGAGCTAACACCAAACTTGTCACGTGACAGTTCTAAAGTGGTAGGGACCGGTTCTTGTTCTAACACTTTATATGAAGGGGACGTGTCATTTTAACATGGTGATGTCCTAGGAGGGGGTTAATTTGCGCCTTTTTGACACTTCGTGACAGGTCACTGAATGGTCCCCTTCATATAAAGTAATAGAAGCAGATAGAATCAGCCACTACCCGCACAAAATCTAATCACATGACTAGTTTTGTGTCAATTACCTTTCCTATGGAGTAACTACTCTTGAAACACATTATCACCAGTTATGTGATGTGTCGTGTTTTCACCTATCACAATTCGTTCCTTTTTATTACAATATTGTGTTCACTGGTCACGGGATAGGTACATTAAGAACAATCGACACAAATTTCCCGCAGGGATATATTGTGTAATGACGTTATAAGTTGATAGTAAAAGTTTTAAAGCAAAATATTATTTGTTTTCTTTTTAGCGCATTCAAATAAAAGCTTGCTTTTTTAAAAGGTTTTTTACTTTTACTGCCTATTTCACGATGTCACTCGAACGTTTACGTTCGCACAAATAACATGTAAACCAAAAAAAAATTATTATTTTATTTTGTTTTTGTTTTATATGTTATTTATGCGAACACTGTCAATACTGAAATTCTTACTCTGAAATTTATGCACGGTTTTAATTTCTCATCAACGGCGTTGAGGCTTATATCTTCATACCTAACGGGTAGGTCACAATCGGTGTTTTATGAGAATAGAATGTCCAACAGTATAGAATTGACAAGAGGAGTGCCACAGGGTTCAATACTTGGCCCTATGTTGTACTCTATATATGCAAATGACCTTCCAATACATGTAAAATATTGTAATGTACAAATGTATGCTGACGATGTTCAAATCTATATTATTTGTAAACCTTCGGAGGTTGATGACTGTATTCGTAAAATTAACTGGGCAAAATTAAATGGTTTAAGTTTCAACCCGAGTAAATCGAAACACTTACTTATAGCGAAAAAGGTACCTATCATGGGCAATATTTCAGACCTTGTTCTTGGTAGTTCCAGTATTGAAAGGATAAAATCAGTAAAAAACCTTGGATTAATGTTTAACAATAATCTCACCTGGAGTGATTAAATAAATAGCAATACAGGCAAAGTTTATGGTATGCTACGAAATTTATGGTTCACGCAACACTTCTTACCCATCCAAATTCGTATGCTAATTGCCAAAACATATCTATTGCCTAAGTTACTCTACGGTTGTGAAATTTTTGCCAACTGTGATTTCGCCAGTAAACGAAAGCTAAACGTGACATTCAACAACATTACACGGTACATTTATGGCCTACGAAGGTATGATAGGATATCCTTTTTTGCCAAACAGGTTTTTGGTATAACGTTTGAGCATTAACTACAGTGTAAAACATTATTGTATCTGCATAAAATAATATACACTCGTCAACCGAAATACCTTTATGACAAGATCCAATTTCTAAGATCAAATAGAGGAAACCGCATTTAACAGCCTAGATACAAAAGTCAAATATCAAATCAACAAGTTTTTATAAACGCTATAAGAATTTGGAACCAATTACCCCTACAATTGCAAACTATCAGCAACGCAATGCATTTTAAGAATTCAATCTTTTCATATTTTAAAGATATATAATGTTTTGGGAATAACTTAATAACTTTATAATTTTATTTTTATTTTTTTTTTTTTTCTATATGTACCAAATCCACCTTATATTATGTACTAAATTATTTGTTTTTTTTATTAACATGTTATTTTTTACTATATTTTTATTTTTGTCATGTAAATTTTATTGTATTTTTTTATTATCTTATATACTTTTGGCATAAGCCTTACTCTAACACATATATTTTATCCAATACTTTAATACAGAGTACCGAAACGCTCGCTCATTTTTCAGTCATGAGCGAGCGTGAAAAATTTTAAATTGAACTGCTTCTTCACATTCATGAGGGTGAGGAAAAAAAATATTTTTAATTTCCTCATTCATGAAAAATGAGCAAACAAAAAAATTCATATATGAATTTGTCAGATATGAAAAATTTAAAAAAATTCACATTCAAATTCCTCATAATGAAAAAAACGCGATTTGCCTGACCATTAACAGCGGGAAAATAAAGTTGTAAAGAGGCCTTAAAGAAGGCCTTTTTACCGATATTAAGTTTTCCAGTCGCATTCCAACTGTTTTAGAACAACAAGGTTCTATCTTACATGTTGTTTAGGTGCATATAGATCGTTGTTGTCCTAAGGTCGTAAATTGTTGTTGCTAATAACGCGAAGTTAGTAAATTAATAACTAAACTTGCTACACATTCCAACATTACTGCTAATAAAACTATTTCGACAGGCCTTATCTCAGAAAAGTTAATTTGAATTTGTAAAATATTTCATAAAACCCATTCTAAAACCCCTATTCGAAGAAGGCAGAGCGGAATAAGTAAAAGTTTATTGAAAATCTAGTTGTAAACCTTCTTTAAGGCCTGAAAAGCCAAAGCCCTCGCAATTTTTCCCGCTAGGCAGCACGATAGCCTGTTTGTGTCTTGTAAAATTATTTGTTGGCTGGTAAACTAAAATGTGTTTTTTTTTATTTTGTAAAATATTTTGTGATGCCTCTAAAAGGGTCTGTTTTTTTTTCGTTTAAAAGACATACCCTGCAAATAAAATTGGACCACCTGACCCATTTTGATAAAATGGACTACTCCATGGACTAGTCCGATGTAATGCAAGCATGGACCATGTCATTGTTAAAAAGTGTTTGTAGTGAGACGACATGTCTTCGTTTTTTAACGAGTTAAATTTTTATTTACTTAATTTGTTCATTGTAAAGAAAATAATTTTACTTTTTAATTAGAATGAAAAATATGGCTTTTTAAAATCAAATCATAGCTAAATTAAATTAAGTTACATTTTCTAATTTAAACCACTACTTATTAGTAATAAAATCAATAAAAAATTATCATAGGTATGTAATATCATATTTTTCCGGTAATTTAACACAAATATTTAATTATTAAATATTTTAAATGTTTGTTTTACTTAATACTAATATGAATACTTTCGTTGATGATACGTCTTTTTGTTTCTGAAAATTACAAATTTATATAAGGCAACATACACAACTAAATAAATAATAATAATCGCATTTTTAGCTGAAATATTTAAAATTGCTTATAAATCTCATAAACATTTTACAAAGTTGTCTGCTTTGCATGTAAAATTATGAAATGTGATGTTACATTATTCTGCATTCAAGATGACGGACGATATGTGCAGTTCTTTTAATTTTTTTTCAATAATGTTTTCTTACAAAAAATCCAACAGACACTTCGGCTGGTTGCCTATACCAAAAATATTTTACACAAACAAATACACACAGTCATTTCGAGCTGTGGTCATGCAAACTGTCAAGCAACAACAACATTACTAGTGAGGATCGTTTCTAAAACTTTTTTTTCCTCATTTTTCATGACTGAAGAAAGGCAAAATTGGATTTTTCCTCAAAAACATGAATGAATTTGGCGAAATATTAACAATTCATTCATGACTGTGAAAAAAAGTTACATATTTTACATTTTTCATTTATGAAAAAATTCAAGAATGGTTGAATATGAGCGTTCACATTTGAATTTCTCTGAACTCTGCTTTAATATAAGATTGAATCTTTGTATTGGGTTATAAACAAACAAATAAATAAATAACTAAGTAAACGTTCGAGTGACATCGTGAAATAGGCAGTTAATTTATTTTTTACTTGTTAGCGCATTTAAATACAAGCTACTTTAAAAAAAAAATTTAGTTTAAAACTCGCATTCGTATTCTCAGCAAGCATTAAAAACTTAGTCAGCCATATTGTATGTATCTAGACTGACGTCACTTTATTTATCGAGTTATTCTTAGCAAGCTGTTATGCATATTGTAAAAGTTCATTAAAAATAATTAGTCCGCCTTCTTGTTTGTGCCATCATGTTGGATTTAGAGTGACCAATATATTTTTCGAGAAATTCTTAGCAAGCTCTTTCATTTAATACCCATTTTGTAGAAGTGGATTAAAAATAACAAGTCCGCCATGTTGTGTGTGCCCGCAAAATTGGATTTAAAATTACCATTTTATTTTTCGAGTTATTCTTAGCAAGCTCTTACATTTGGTACTCAGATTGTAAAAGTGCATTAAAAATAACTAGTCCGCCATGTTGTGTGTCTCCCACATATTGTATTTAGAGTGACTACTTTATTTTTCGATAAAGTCTTAGCAAGCCCTTTCATTTGATACCCATGTTGTAGAAGTGCATTAAAAATAACTAGTCCGCTACATTGTGCGTGGCCGCAATATTAGATTTAGAATGACGTCACACAGTTTGCCATGCATTGTCATCCAAACTAAATGTGTATACAAAATTTCAGCTCAATCGGTTGAAGATAACTGCTTCAAAATTGAGTTGCAAGATTCCACCCGAACAAACAAACATACATACATTGTAAGTTAACAGCCAGTCCCACGATGTCACACGTTAACGTTCGCATAGAAAATTACATTTAAAACATAAACAATTTCTAAAATTTGTTTTTGTTTTAAATGTAATTTTCTATGCGAACGTTAACGTGTGACATCGTGGGATTGGCTGTAAATAAAAGCTTTTAAAAAGACTTGGGTTCTGTTTCTTTAATTACGAAATTAAACTTAAATTAAAAAAAATTGTGTTCTTACTTATTGTCCAATAACATTACAAACTTAAGTTTTAGGTAAATTTGATAAATAAAGGTGTTTTAAAAATGGCTCGAAAAGATGAAGAAGAATTAAGCCCAAAATTATTAAATAAATTGATCCAAGTATAAGGCTCGCATATGTAAGGTTCTGTACTACGAGTAACGTGCAATATATGGATTTATGTATGAAAAATTTACAAAATGGATTAAATGATATTTGAAGATACGTTTTTTTTTTGTTTTGGGGCACCCTCTATTTTTAAGCATTTTACTTTTTTAGGATTTCTTGTACCACGGTTTGATAGTTACAGCCAAAATCACTGTTCGAAAATAAACAGTACATTATTTAACGTTCGGCTCACACACCCAGGAACGATATCTATTTTTTTTAGTGATTGTGTAGACATACCCTTAATACCGTTCGTAACTATTTTCAAGAAAGAACCGAACATCTTCGTTAAAAAACAGAACAATTGTAGTGATACTGTAGACAAACATTATATTTTAATGTTCCATAATGTTTTTTTCGTGTGTGTATTTTGTTTTTGTAAAAAGGTTTTTTTACCAGCCAAAAGGGACGAACATTAACGAGCCGAACCGAACCGAACCGAACACATTGAAGTTTGTGGATTTTCAAAAAAACCGAACGGAATTAAATGTTCACATCTTTTGTTGAGTTTGATAAAAACAGTAATATTTCTGTGTTCGAAAGATGACTAATAGGGAAACGTTATTTTTTTAATGATTTTCTACACAAACACTATTAGCGTTTGTGTTTTCTACAAATCTACCGAACCGAACATTAAAAAACGATATTTAGTGTTTATTTACGAACACTGGCCAAAATACAGATTCTTCTATGGGAGCACCTGTTAGACTTCCTATTTTTTGTTGTTTTCAGTGTTTGTTATTGTAGCGGCCACCTAACTACATATTCTGTCTAAATTGTAGCTCTTTAGCACTTACCATTTCCTCACCGTTCCGGAGAATGTGCACTGTGACGGACGGACGCATGGACAAAGAAGTCTCAGTAATAAGGTTCCATCTTCACTCTTTGAGTAAGGAACATTAAAAATGTGTAATTTTTGCATTAAACAGTATTCTGCTCTCATTATCTATTTTTTTTTTTTAACCAATTTTCAAGATTCCACTATGTCTCTCGGCAGGAGCTAGGTTTTGATTTTAGACCCATACTTTTTTAGTCAAGTTTTCTTAGAATTTATTGTAGATTATGATTTTTTTATACGCCTACTTACAAAAAAAAATTACCCACCCTAATATGTATGTATATATTATAAAATTTATGTAGAAATTTAAATATTTCTGTAAAAAATCTAAATATCGTAAATTTCCTTGTAGAAAAATATATACATTTCGTAAATTTTTTATAAAGAAAAAAGGTACAAATATCAAAAATCTTTTTTTATAAAATCTTTATATCGTACATATTTTTATAAAATCACTCAAATATCGTAAACTAAATTATCGGTATTATAAATACTGGAAACTTTAATATAGCAAATATATAAATATCGTAAATTTGAATAAAAGAAAATTTTAACATCGCAAATTTTATAAGTTGTCACAACGAATTTTTTTGGTTAAAAACAAAATTCCATTTCCTACATTTTATATAAACAGTTCTTAAAATCGTAAATATTTTATTCGACTGTTGACTTTGTGCTAATTTTTTTCGTATTTTTTATTTAGAAAATGTTGTTTTCCGAACTTTTTCCATTAACAGTATGGAACATGATTTTCGTTTTATTATTGTTTTTATTTATAAATGAATAAATGTTTATGTTTACATGCATACATATGTTTGTCATTGCAAATACATCATGTACTTTTTTAATATGGCTTATTATAAATAACAATATAACAATTCATTATCAACCATAATAATAATAGCGAAATTGTAGCAAAACAAGAACTGCAATAATACAACAACAAACATATCATAAATAAGCCTCATCAGCATCATAAAGCACCAATGACAACAACTGCACAACGACAATAACCCAGCGGGAAAAAGAAGGAGTACAGATGCCTTCTAGAAGGCCTCTGTACTCCTTCTTTTGGAAAAACAAGGCCTGCTCGCTCCATTCCATACTCATATCTTTTTCACACACGTTGTCATTGCGGAGTAGGCCTTCCGCTCTCGCTTCTTTAGCAGGTACATAAGAATGGTAACGGGATCAAAAGAAATTATTATTTTGCTTTTGCTGTACAACAAAACAATACAAAAAATTTAACTTCTCATAGAAGCGAGTGTGGAAGGTGTATCTTATCTTTTATACCAAAGAGCCGAGGCCTTCTATAAGGCATTATTTAGCTGTTGGATAAGAATAGCACTTGATCAAAAACAAAAGTTTAAGCAGCCCTTTAAAAAGGCCTGAAGTGAGAAGGTCTTCTTTTCCCGCTGGGAATATCAACACTATCCAAGCGGTAAATATTGAAAGGACCGCAAGTGGCAGGCCTTTTTGAAAGCCCCTATACTCCTTTCTAAAAGATTCGCTTCGCATGATATCCTGCCTTCAGAAGTATGCCTTCTAGAAGGTATAAACTTCTTTTTAAAAGACCTTCTGAAATATTCAGTACACATTCGCTACTCCCTTCTTTGAGAAGGAAGAAAGGAAGGTGTTCAGTTTTATTAACTTTTTATTTTTAATGACCTTCCTTACTCCCTTCTTTGGGAAGGGATCGAAGTTGTTTTTAAAGGAAGTGTGGAAGGCCTTGCGCCCAATGACAACCTGTGTAAAAAATAAATAAGTATGGAATGCGGCGAGAAGGGCTTCTGACTGCTTGTGACTGCTAAATAAGGCCTTCTATTAGGCCTCTTTACTAATTCTAGTTACCGCTGGGATGTAATATGTATAAAAATTATCCGATACAGAACTCATACACACTTACAAACTTTTGTATTTTTGGGAAGATAAACTCATACCTTTGTATTTTCTATTAAGACCATTTTGTAAAGAGTCGATGTCGTTATTGTTTATTATGGGAAAAGTTGCTCATTCGTACTCTCTCTCATAGAGCAAACAGTTAAATTTTTACATGTTTGTTGTGTTAAACGCACATGAAAACATACAAGCCAGTTTTACACCATTTTTTTATAAAGAATAATAAACAAACACACATACTCACATATGTCTGCTCTTTAAAGAAGATGCCTACAGCATGTTTCCTTATTCTCATACAACCTATTCACTCTCAGTAGAAAATGTTAGCAAAAGTATAAAAACCAGCAGGTTGTGTGATGTACGTGTGTGTTTGTTACATTGTGTATGTGTGTTATTATTGTGGGTGAAAGTTTAAGAAGTATAAGAATGAGTAAGAATTTCCTCGTTTTTATTTTTTAAACAGGAAAGTTGTAATTTTTTTTTTTTTTTTTTTTGCGATTGCCTGTGATGTGTTTGCGTGAGTTTGTGTATACCCAACAAACAGGGAGGTTTGATTTAAAATCAAAATGATTTGAAATTAACCTCTTTCTCAAAAGACTGACGTCTGATAATGATTTGAAAATAATTGCAAAAACAAAGCATTCTCAACAAATAGTGGAAACAATTCCAAAACTGAGAGATGCATTTATTTTGCAATTATTTTCAAACGTTATTCTCAAATATTTTTCAAATGTGTAATACAACGTGCAACATATTAAATGAAAAACGACTTATCAACCATGTTGCAGAGTTCAATTCCGTTCGTAAACGGAATTCATTCCGTACTTTGGTGCTTCAGCAAATGAAGTAAACATTTTTTTTGGAATGAAACCATTTTTGTTTTCATGAACGTAATGGGAGTTTTCTGTATCTGAAAGGCAAAAAAAACTATCAAAATACACTTTCTATCAATAAACAAATATGTTTTCTTCGATTCCGAATGAATCATTTCGAACGGAACTTTACTCTGTTACATGGCTGTATGCTTTGTAAGTTTATATTTCTTTTAACTTTTCTTTTAAGTTAAATAATTACACAGGTCGACATTTTAAAAGTTTTTGTTATCATTCTAAATGCTACTTATTTTTGTGTTTTTCGCTGGTTCAATCTGCTAAATGTGATGTTGTACATTTAACCGAAGTTTAAACATATGGGCGATTCTATTCTAGACAACTTTTAACATCAATTTTCAAATCACACTATTTGATACTTTTTTGATGCCAATTTCAAGTAAAATATCTATATTTTTTTAGACGTAAGCTTAAATATAAATTTGTTGTGCACTTCGAAGCAGTAAGATTCATAGATTTGGCGCGAACAGAAAATTCGTTGCATGTTGCACCCGTCATGGCTTAAAGAGCAAATTTCTTATTATTGGATTATATTTCTCTACGATGTTTGATTTGATTATCATCGTCTGATTCACAATAAAAAAGAATAATACAATAAAAAATTAAAAACTAACAGAGTTTTGTGTTTTTGTGGTATGATCTTATGAAAGTTGGCCACCCGTCATGCACTTTAAAGCTCTCTCGTGGCTGTTTGATCGTTTCATATAAATTCTTGTAAAAAGATAACAATAGTATATAAAAAAATGTTACCCCTTCTAGAAATAACTTAATTGCAAATGTGTTTCTTTCTATAAGTAAAATACGTTTAAAGCATCTAAATGTTGTACCCGCCAGAATAGAATCGCCCATATGTATTTGCAATATATAAGTTAGTTCAAAAAATGTATCAATATCGACCTGAGCTATTAGCTTAAATAAACTTGCAGTAAACATTCGGCACTATTGCTAGTGCTTTTAGAAGAAATTCTATCTGTCCGTAAATTCTCAGAAAGACAAAATCATCTTTATTGCCAGGATTATATTGGCTCTGCCTAGCACCTAGATCATACAACGAACTTTTTACTTCCACACTTTCCCCGTTTAGCTTATTAGCTTAGGAAATTAAAAAAAAAAAAAAAAAAAAAAAACTAACTTTGAAAACGAACTGAGACTTACTCTTGATATCAATTCGACATTAAATTGATTAAACATTTTTTTGTCAAATTTTTGTATTCAAATCATTGTCAATTGGAATTCAAATTACAAATTCAACCCATTTAAAAAGGTCTGAGAATAGTTGTTGATATCTAATGATAAATATATTTTCAATAATTAGTATTGTGGTTATTTTGTTGAACTATTTATGGTTTTTAATCCAAATTTTTAATATTTTTAATTAGGCTTAAGTTCATCAAATTTAATTTTCATTAAATTATTTTTATGAAGAAAGGAATTTTACAACATGAAAATTAATTAAAATTTACTGATAATTTTTCATTCTTGACTCAATATGGGCTCGAACCCAGGCGTTTTTACGGACAGGTTACCCTGACATGTTTCGATTGCAACCACTCAATCTCCTCAGAGGGCTTGCCGTTTAACACTCGCAGCCATCGACGACTGCTGACGTCATTAGTCAAACATCAATCCTTAAACCAAATTGTATTTAACCTTTGGTAGATCGAAATTTGCTTTGAATGATTATCTATTTTAATTTATTTTACATGTTCTTCCTTTACTTCTGTTTTATCGTACTTTTGTCAAGAATTCTTCTTGAAGTTCAAAGTACATATTTTGCTTTGTTTTTTTCATTTTTTTTTTTTTTTTTTTGTCTTTCTTTTGCTTGCTGACATTTTCAGCACAACTTGAAGGACAAATGCAAACATAGAGCTCGTGCCTTAGCTTTAACAATAATTAGTATTGTGGTTATTTTGTTGAACTATTTATGGTTTTTAATCCAAATTTTTAATATTTTTAATTAGGCTTAAGTTCATCAAATTTAATTTTCATTAAATTATTTTTATGAAGAAAGGAATTTTACAACATGAAAATTAATTAAAATTTACTGATAATTTTTCATTCTTGACTCAATATGGGCTCGAACCCAGGCGTTTTTACGGACAGGTTACCCTGACATGTTTCGATTGCAACCACTCAAAAAATTCCTTTCTTCATAAAAATAATTTAATGAAAATTAAATTTGATGAACTTAAGCCTAATTAAAAATATTAAAAATTTGGATTAAAAACCATAAATAGTTCAACAAAATAACCACAATACTAATTATTGTTAAAGCTAAGGCACGAGCTCTATGTTTGCATTTGTCCTTCAAGTTGTGCTGAAAATGTCAGCAAGAAAAAGAAAGACAAAAAAAAAAAAAAAAAAATGAAAAAAACAAAGCAAAATATGTACTTTGAACTTCAAGAAGAATTCTTGACAAAAGTACGATAAAACAGAAGTAAAGGAAGAACATGTAAAATAAATTAAAATAGATAATCATTCAAAGCAAATTTCGATCTACCAAAGGTTAAATACAATTTGGTTTAAGGATTGATGTTTGACTAATGACGTCAGCAGTCGTCGATGGCTGCGAGTGTTAAACGGCAAGCCCTCTGAGGAGATTGAGTGGTTGCAATCGAAACATGTCAGGGTAACCTGTCCGTAAAAACGCCTGGGTTCGAGCCCATATTGAGTCAAGAATGAAAAATTATCAGTAAATTTTAATTAATTTTCATGTTGTAAAATTCCTTTCTTCATAAAAATAATTTAATGAAAATTAAATTTGATGAACTTAAGCCTAATTAAAAATATTAAAAATTTGGATTAAAAACCATAAATAGTTCAACAAAATAACCACAATACTAATTATTGTTAAAGCTAAGGCACGAGCTCTATGTTTGCATTTGTCCTTCAAGTTGTGCTGAAAATGTCAGCAAGCAAAAGAAAGACAAAAAAAAAAAAAAAAAAATGAAAAAAACAAAGCAAAATATGTACTTTGAACTTCAAGAAGAATTCTTGACAAAAGTACGATAAAACAGAAGTAAAGGAAGAACATGTAAAATAAATTAAAATAGATAATCATTCAAAGCAAATTTCGATCTACCAAAGGTTAAATACAATTTGGTTTAAGGATTGATGTTTGACTAATGACGTCAGCAGTCGTCGATGGCTGCGAGTGTTAAACGGCAAGCCCTCTGAGGAGATTGAGTGGTTGCAATCGAAACATGTCAGGGTAACCTGTCCGTAAAAACGCCTGGGTTCGAGCCCATATTGAGTCAAGAATGAAAAATTATCAGTAAATTTTAATTAATTTTCATGTTGTAAAATTCCTTTCTTCATAAAAATAATTTAATGAAAATTAAATTTGATGAACTTAAGCCTAATTAAAAATATTAAAAATTTGGATTAAAAACCATAAATAGTTCAACAAAATAACCACAATACTAATTATTGTTAAAGCTAAGGCACGAGCTATTTTTTTGCATTTGTCCTTCAAGTTGTGCTTAAAATGTCAGAAATAAAAAGAAAGACAAAAAAAAAAAAAAAAAAAATGAAAAAAACAAAGCAAAATATGTACTTTGAACTTCAAGAAGAATTCTTGACAAAAGTACGATAAAACAGAAGTAAAGGAAGAACATGTAAAATAAATTAAAATAGATAATCATTCAAAGCAAATTTCGATCTACCAAAGGTTAAATACAATTTGGTTTAAGGATTGATGTTTGACTAATGACGTCAGCAGTCGTCGATGGCTGCGAGTGTTAAACGGCAAGCCCTCTGAGGAGATTGAGTGGTTGCAATCGAAACATGTCAGGGTAACCTGTCCGTAAAAACGCCTGGGTTCGAGCCCATATTGAGTCAAGAATGAAAAATTATCAGTAAATTTTAATTAATTTTCATGTTGTAAAATTCCTTTCTTCATAAAAATAATTTAATGAAAATTAAATTTGATGAACTTAAGCCTAATTAAAAATATTAAAAATTTGGATTAAAAACCATAAATAGTTCAACAAAATAACCACAATACTAATTATTGTTAAAGCTAAGGCACGAGCTCTATGTTTGCATTTGTCCTTCAAGTTGTGCTGAAAATGTCAGCAAGAAAAAGAAAGACAAAAAAAAAAAAAAAAAATGAAAAAAACAAAGCAAAATATGTACTTTGAACTTCAAGAAGAATTCTTGACAAAAGTACGATAAAACAGAAGTAAAGGAAGAACATGTAAAATAAATTAAAATAGATAATCATTCAAAGCAAATTTCGATCTACCAAAGGTTAAATACAATTTGGTTTAAGGATTGATGTTTGACTAATGACGTCAGCAGTCGTCGATGGCTGCGAGTGTTAAACGGCAAGCCCTCTGAGGAGATTGAGTGGTTGCAATCGAAACATGTCAGGGTAACCTGTCCGTAAAAACGCCTGGGTTCGAGCCCATATTGAGTCAAGAATGAAAAATTATCAGTAAATTTTAATTAATTTTCATGTTGTAAAATTCCTTTCTTCATAAAAATAATTTAATGAAAATTAAATTTGATGAACTTAAGCCTAATTAAAAATATTAAAAATTTGGATTAAAAACCATAAATAGTTCAACAAAATAACCACAATACTAATTATTGTTAAAGCTAAGGCACGAGCTCTATGTTTGCATTTGTCCTTCAAGTTGTGCTGAAAATGTCAGCAAGAAAAAGAAAGACAAAAAAAAAAAAAAAAAATGAAAAAAACAAAGCAAAATATGTACTTTGAACTTCAAGAAGAATTCTTGACAAAAGTACGATAAAACAGAAGTAAAGGAAGAACATGTAAAATAAATTAAAATAGATAATCATTCAAAGCAAATTTCGATCTACCAAAGGTTAAATACAATTTGGTTTAAGGATTGATGTTTGACTAATGACGTCAGCAGTCGTCGATGGCTGCGAGTGTTAAACGGCAAGCCCTCTGAGGAGATTGAGTGGTTGCAATCGAAACATGTCAGGGTAACCTGTCCGTAAAAACGCCTGGGTTCGAGCCCATATTGAGTCAAGAATGAAAAATTATCAGTAAATTTTAATTAATTTTCATGTTGTAAAATTCCTTTCTTCATAAAAATAATTTAATGAAAATTAAATTTGATGAACTTAAGCCTAATTAAAAATATTAAATATATTTTCTTTTAAATATCTGACTCTGTGAATGCTGGGTTGTGTTTGCTTTACAAGCAATTTCATATACAATATAATTTTTTTAAGCATCCATCGTTTGTTAAGCTGTTAATAAAAAGTGTCATGAAGCATAACTTATGCTTAATTTACGAGTTGATTGTGCGTAATATATATATTAATAAAAAAAAATAAACAAAATTATTTAACACAGAAAATTTTATACCTTAACATTATTTTTCTATACAGACATACATGTATTCCGAAATGTTTTAAAAATCGAATTCAAGTGAAATTTAAATTAAACAAATTTTGAAAAGTTCATAAAAAATATGCCTGTTAACTTTACTTTAACGGCCCCTAAAATCGGGAAAAACTACGGTAATTTTGAATCGATTTCGATATCGAGTACCCATGTTCTATCGGGTGATTTTTTAAGAGCTATAAGAAAGTTAAAAAAAAACATATAAAATTCAGAAAAATGCATGAAATCTTTATTTGAATCGATAGTACGGTCCATATAATTAAATGTTTGAAGACTATTTCACGCAAATATTGACCGTGACTGCGCCTCAAATGGTCCATCCGCTTAGTCCAATTTTGGTAAACTCCTTCCAACATTTCGGCCGGTATCTCATGAATAAATGCTTCAATGTTGTCTTCCAATGCGTCAATTGAAGCGGGCATGTGTGTTTAGACATGAGTTTTAACATAGCCCCACAAAAAATAGTCTAAAGGCGTTAAATCGCACGATCTAAACGGCCAATTGAACGGTCCCGAACGTGAAATAAAATGTTCACCGAACTCGCCTCTCAATAAGTCCATTGTTAAGCGTGCTGTGTGGCATGTGGCACCGTCTTGTTGAAAACACATGTCATGCAAGTCAAGCTCTTGCATTTTGGGCAAAAAAAAGTTGGATATCATCTCTCGGTAGCGCTCACCTTTCACAGTTACGTTACGATTCGCATCATCTTTGAAGAAGTACGGTCCAATGATGCCACCAGCCCATAAACCGCACCAAACTGTGACTTATTGCAATTCTTCTGGCTGATATTCACTCCAAAATCGACAATTCTGCTTATTAACGTACCCATTGATCCAAAAATGAGCTTCGTCCCTGAACACAAGAAGCGCGCGCTGAACTTTCTTAACAGAGCACGCATTTTGATAATAAATTTCAATAATTTGCAAGCGTTGTTCGTTTGTAAGACGATTCATAGTTAAATTATAGACCAAACTAAAGATGTTTGACAGTGAACCAAAACACAAAACGTGCGTCAGCTGTTTAAACCAGTGTTGCCAAAAATATAATTGCTAAAAAATCACTTTAGTGAGAACTTCTCGCATCGAAAAAATGTGAAACAAAACATTCCATCGTTTCTCGAAAAGTGAGAAAAAGTGTGTTTGAAACTCATGTCGAAAACTATAAATGTCATAATATTCTACTCGAAGCCGATGTGCAGACGCTGACGACGCCAATCACACATATCGTTGACGGCGAGCAATATTTTCAAAAATTTAAAATTTTTCAATGACGGCTGCGAAAATACAACCGTCGACTTTAGTAAATAATGTAAAGTACGACTTAAATGTTTGTTGCTTGCAAACGAGCCCTGAAAACATACGTAAATTTTATAAAAATGTTAAAAGCAAAATAATTAAACAATAAAAAATGTGCCAAGAACAAAATATTATTCTTTGTATTTTGCATTTTTAATTGCTTTTTAGTGTTAAAATTTTTTCTCGCCCCATTTTTATTTGTGAGTTTATTTGACAGCTCAAAGCGGGAACTTTTCTCACAAAAATGTTCTGTAAAATGACGATTAATTTCCTTACGTGACATCTAGTACAGACACAGTTAAGTGAGAAAAACAGCTGTTTGTTTCAATATATATGGCATTTACAACTTTTTTATCAAAAGGATTTTAAACAGCAATTTAAAAATAATTTGGCCCAATGAGCTTCCAATGCAAGAGGGAAAAATAAATAAAGGGGGCTATTTGGTAACTCCCTTCACATTGAGTTAAAAAAATTTTCATGTATAATTTTTAAAATTTTCAAAAATTAGCATGAAGTGTTTTTCAAAATAAGGGGGTAAATGAAATGAAAAATAGCCTAAAGAAAAAATGTATGAAAAAAAAACAAATTGAATTAGGAATCTAAAAAAAAAACAAGTAAGAGTGTTTTGCTCTGCTATGCCGAATCATATATATCCTTCATCCGATAATAACAGAAAGTTATGTAAATACCGTTGTTTAAATATAAATAAATCAACTTTGTGCCACGCTCACTTGTCCAATCTCGCCCACATTTTGTCAGTCTCATACGTTTTTAGCGATTTTAACAAAATGTAGAAAAGGTAAAAAAATATTGTTGCTATAGCCCTCATTGTAATTAATCTCAATGTTTAGTAGGCAAAAACCCTGTTAAGTATTCATTGTATTTCAAAAATGTATCTTATGTTCGTATTAAACAAATCTTTGATAAACAATTGTAACAGCTGTTTTCTTTTTAAGTCAAACGTTAAACAATTTTCATGAAATGTGGGTTAAGTTAAACAGAGCTGTTCACATTACATTTGAGATGATTCAGATGACAGATGATAAAGAAAAAAATGCAACAAACAAATTTAAAAATGAATAAAAATACTTTAATAAAGTGATCAGAAGATAATTTTAAACATATTAATTATGAAATTTGGAAAATTTACGAATTATTTAAAGTCAAATAAAAACATTAAGAATAAATCATGGTCGGTCGTACACGCGAGGGGTACTTACATGGTGACCGATTCTATATTATACTCAGTTTGAGGTATGTTCAGAGGATTCGATGTGGTTAATGAAGTGATTAAGTTGTAATCATGTCAATTTGCAGTGATTAACTTCAATATATGGTTAATCATCTCGATTTTGATGTGATTAGAGCTTAATCACGCTGGAGTTGCTTAAACGCGTTTAAAGTGTGAACATAGCATAAGTGTCACAATATTACAATTGAAAACGATGTAGAAGAAGATAATCCAACGACACCAAAATATGCCGAACATCTTCCAAGGGAAAAATACATAAAAAGATACAGTAGTTGTTTTATAGAAGAAGTTGTACGCAGAAGTTTGGCCCTTCGAAAATCCAAAGTTGTATCGGATTATTTAAGAATTAAGGATTTTACAATTCTTTTAAGTAATACAAGGATATGTAGCTTATATGAAAAGTTGTACGCATCAAAAAAAGAAGTCATAGTGGATTTGAGAAAAAATAAAGAAGAAAATGGAAGATTTTCCATAGTTGTAAATTAACGGACGGATGTGTAAAATATTTAATTCTTTTATTCGTTATTCTCATCGATTAATCGAATAATTTGTCAGATTTAATCGTTGGGTCGAACGAACAAAAACAACTATTTGAATTATTCGAACAAAGCTGAAAGGCGAATAATTGACAACTCTAGTTTTTATAGAATTTTAAAGAATTTTTTTTCTTAGGAAAAAAATTATGTTTTCCAAAATTTTTTTAAAGAAAAAATTACACTTCCAAATAAAATACAAACAAAAAACAGAACTATTAAAATATAACTTAAAACTTTGAGTTATTTCTTATTTAAATCTTATTTACTTTAAATGATGGGAGAAGACAAATTTTGCTTTGAACTTTCGCGCATTTTCCCTTAACCTAAAAAAGTTTCTTTCAATTTCTTATTGTCTTATCAAGATTTCGTAAAACAAATTATTTATGGTACTGAGGGGGAAAATTTTTGTAAAGTGATTCTTTATCCTGAAAGAAAATCTTTTTATAAAAGAAATAAAAGAAAAATATAAACAAGTAAGAGCGCTTTATTCGTCTGTGCCGCATCTCAAATACCCTTCAGCAAACGTAATGCAGCGTCTTAGAACACTCAGCTACTAGCACACATTATCAGACAGAATTAGAAACAGTTATGAAACCAATTGAAACCCGACACCACAGTATATAAAGGCTTATTTTCGAGCGTGTACCCTATTTGGGACTCAAGGGCAATCATGGACCCACCAGAACAAAATTATATTATAGGGTTAAGACTTATGTTGAAGTTCTTTGTGGTAAATATAAAATTTGAGACTTGTGATTTTGGAAATGGAGGGGTTATGGTACCTGTGGAAAATGAAAGAACTAGCAGCACTATAGCAATTTTTTGACATTTAACATTTAGAAGGAACTTATGGCCAGTGTTGCTTTTTTAGAGATTTCATGGCTAGACTTAGGCATTTTTCATCTCGCTTAGCCATGAAAAATATCAATTTAGTCATTAGCCATTCTTTAGCCATTTTTATTTCAAATTTAGACAAAAAAATAAAATTGTGTTGAGACGTTGCATTTTTCTTACTCAGTTAACGAAAATTACTTTAACAATAAAAAAATCAATTCTATTAATTTGTTAAACAAACAAACAAACAAACTAATCTCTGACGTGCAATTTCAGTGTAGTAAATAAATTGTTTAAGTTTTTTATAAATGTTGATGGGCTTTTTTTTAGAAAAAAATCTTGTTTAGCCGTTTTAGCCCCTTTTACCAAAAACTTATCCATTTTTAATAGTTAAGAGTTGACATCACTGGTTTAAGCATTAAAAGCTATTTTCGGGAGTAGTATTGTGGCTTTAGATTAAAATAAAATATGTTTGGACTACATTAAATCTAAATACCAACATAATAAGATGCCTTATGGCAACAAAGACTATTCCGGAAAATAGTTTGTAGGGAGGTCATGTGAAAGACCGATACTCATTATTTCTTTGCTTCGTCCTTGTGACAATTAAAAACTAGGTAGTAGATACATACGTTCATCTCATTATCTTCAAAATTGCGTACTGTACTTTGCGCACAAGGTTACGTGGACAGACAACCAGTCAGCCGAACGGATGGACGGACGGACATCGTTAAATCGACTCAGATAGTGATTCTTAGTTATTTGGTATGCTTAAGTGCGTCCGGGATCATTTTTTTTTTAGTCATACACCCATCAGCGCAAACGCAAAACTTATGGTGTTTTCTTTTCTACAAAAAAATGTGACATTTTATTAATAAAAAAATTTAATTTGGTGTCTATTTCTTAAAAGGGTTGCTTGTTTTATTCTAAAAAACGCACCCTTTTGGGGAGCAAAATTTTTAAGAAACAGACACCAAATTGCATTTTTTTAAATAAAATGTCACATTTTTTTGTAGAAAAGAAAACACCATTAGTTATAAGGGTGATTAAATTTTATGGGCCGATGTTGATTTTGAATTAAACACAAATTATTTAGGAAATTATTGTCATTTCTTTTTGTTGTGATTATATTGGTATGGTTCAATTATGTATGGAATAAAATACCGGTCAAATTGACGCCGCGACCTTGACGGCAAACCTCTATCCGATGGTCCAAATTTTCGATGACGCTGAGCCATAATTGAGGTTCTGTGCCGTTTATGTGCCGAATTATCTCATCCTTTAGCTCTTGAATTGTTGCTGGCTTATCGACGTACACCTTTCCTTTAAATAACCCCAAAGAAAGAAGTCCAACGTTGTCAAATCACATGATCTTGGCGTTCAATTGACATCGCCACCACGTGAGATAACATTGCTACTGAAATTGTCGCGCAAAAGAGTCATTGTTCCGTTAGCTGTGTTGCAAGTGGTACCGTCCCACTATGCTTCGTTCCCATATAACGAAGGGACAAAAAAGCTTAGTTAAGAAAAATTAGAATTTTTGGAAAAATCGGCCCAAGGACATGCCTACCTCCCATGTGTCCTGAAATTGAAAAATGTAATTTTAGCTTCAATAATGCCCACAAAATTACAAAAAGTGGTCATGCTGACACAAATGCAACTTGCAACGTGTGTGTAAATTTTTATTTAAATCGGGCTAAGGACTCAAGGTCCTGCTATATATCCTCTTTCTTAAAAACGCTATCACTCCTACAAAAATTGTCCGATCGTAATAAATTTTGATATGTTAGTTGATATTTGCAAGATATATATTTATGCCAAATTTGGGTAGAATCGGATTATCAATGTGGAAAATACAAAAACATCATTAATTTAAAAAAAGGCTAAAACGGTTAAAATGCTCTTGCAAAAACAAAACTATAAAACATTTGAAAGATAACATAAATGAAAAAATTTAAGAGGAAATCTAGCAATGTTAACGTCATTAAAAAATTGTGAAAAAATCATATCGCACTTGATCCATCAAAATTTTTATTTTTCCACTTTTCGCAAAAAATCGACGCGTAGTATTCATATCCGCTGTTAAAATATCGTGCTATTTTGCCTACTTTTTGGTAATGAAATGGTTGGTTTAAAAATTATTTTTCATATGCCTTTAATATTAAATTTAAAATTGTTTTGCTTCTACTGAACATTTTGAGTTAATACCCTCCTGTTGAATAAGTGCGATATATTTGCATAAACAAATTAAAATTTTGGATTTTGAAACACTACCACTGGAGCATAGGGCGCCAAGATTTCATCATTTCTTCAAAATTATAATAGCTTAACTTAATAATTATTTTTATCACTCCTAAAATAAAAAACGTTAAAAAAACATATAAAGACAAACTTATAACAAAGCATCATCGCTACTTGATTCTTCCCAAAACCAATTTTCGCTTAACGAAGAACTCATCTCGTCTTCTATTATCTCATCTTCGATTTTAAAATTTTCTCCAATAATATATTTCCCAATTTCAGCATCTATTATTTTATTTTTAATCTTAATGTTTCTCTTTGATGATAATACGGGATCTGAATACAACAACAAATATGTCATTAAATTAAAAACACCGAAGGTTTTTAAAAACTTAGCTCGAGTTATTTTTGTATGGCCCACTGAACTTTTTAATTTTTTTAAAGGTGTTTGGAATGTGTAAAAAAAACTATTTAATGTTTGTAGAACATTTTAATCCTTTAAACACACGTTTTAAAGGTTTTCAATAAGAATATTTAAAAAAAAAAAACTTAAATGACTCCTATTGTAAAAATGGGAGATAGAGGGTTAGATAATATCGTCAGCTCATTACTGGTTTGACCTACCGACCATTTTTAAAAAAAAATGAGTTAGGTATGAGGAATATATTTTTTTAATACCCTCTTTCTAAATCAAAAACCTGTTTCGCGAAAATTTTTATGGTTTCTGAGATATAAAGCATTAATTTTGCTGCATATCAACTGTTTCAAGTACTGTTTTTTAAGTACTGTTTTGCTCTACAAGCCATTGTTTGGCCATTGCAGCAAATTCTTCATACAAAAACGTACAAAATAAATTTTACTGTTGCTTTGCTGCATTGCCGTAAGAAAAAAAAAGTAGTTAAAGCAAAAGCAAAGTAAAATGACAACAAGAAAATAAATTTGTGAAAAATAGTTTTATAATGGACCCAACCAAGTGTACGGTTTGCTATTATTTGTGTTTATAGCCTACCTAAGGGAAATGCTTCAAAATTTTACTACAAACGAAAATTAAATATGTTTTATCTTACAGCAACCATTATTATGTCATATATACCAACTTTTACTTATTGTGCCCAAGGCCCATTGAAAAGGTCTGCGCAAGAAGCCTGATGATCATTGTTTATGTTCTTTTTAGTTGTCAAAAGTTGTTTACATTTTGCTTACATGTGCATGTATACGTTTGTTTACGTTTATGGTGTGCCACACATACACGTTTTTTCCTTTTGTTTTGTATATGTGGTAGTAAATTTTTGACAACTAAAAAGAATCGTTTTTTGTTTTTGTACAAGTAAGCAGACCTGATAGATGGGCCTTGATTGTGCCTTTTTGACGGAAGCTCATAGCGGTCGGAGTGGTAATAATATTGCTAGTGCTTAAATTAAAATTTTAAATGAATTAATAAAAGATTGTTCACTTATTAAAACTTTGACATTATGGAGCGATTCTTGCGTACCTCAAAATAAAAATCAAATTAACGCAACCGCAATCAAAATGTTCTTTAAACAAAATAATATTGATGCCGTAATACAAAAGTCTTTAGAACCAGAACATTCTTTAATTCAAGAAGTGGACTGTGTCCATGGTGTTATTGACCGGTACTTAAAGAATATGGAAATTCATAGTCCTCTTCATTTACTAAATTTGCTTAAAACAATGCCAAATAATAAAACAAAACTTAAAGTTATGGAAATGGAAATGCTTCCGGAAAATTTTCGCACATACTCGTTGGAAGCAAATAAAATGGACTTTCGAAAAGTCTCTTTTGCTAAAATTAAAGTACTTCTATACAGTTAAAATAATGATTTATGTATATATTATTAAACTTCTACCAGAGGGGAAAAATATAATGCAATTTTGGTTAATGGTGTTTTCTTTTCTACAAAAATTGTGACATTTTATTTTAAAAAAATGCTATTTGGTGTCTGTTTCTAAAAAATTTTGCTCCCGAAAAGGGTGGCTTGTTTTAATCTAAAAAACTCACCCTTTTCGGGAGCAAAATTTTTAAGAATCAGACACCAAATTGCATTTTTTTAAATAAAATGTCACATTTTTTTGTAGAAAAGAAAACACCATAAGTCTGCATCAAAAAATTGTTTGAAAACTCCTGAGAATTTGTTGACGAATGTTTTGAAAATATCGAAACCATCATTTATTTTCAGCGATAAAAATAGAGACATAAAAGACTTGCTTATATTTCTTCCACGTGTTGATAAAGCTTATTATAAAAATTTACTCAATAATAAGTTTTAAATTTTCTTTTTACTTTTGCTTTATTTAAGTTGTTTAATTTGTGACTTTTTATGTAACTTTTCATAACAGTAGAACTGTTTTTTCTGTTTTTGTAAATTAAAATCAAATAAAAAAACTATAAAAAAAAAATCATCTCAACAACAAGTTACTTAATACACAGCAATAAGTATACGTATGCAGCACAAAAAACCACTTTTTTTAATTTTTTTTTTAAGAAAAGTGGCGTATGCGGCACAAAACAATATTTTTCATTTTCAAAAAAATACTATTAAATTCTAACTTTATTCATGAAAGTGCGCAAAAATTTGCATTTTTCTACAAAACATATACCGGAAGCAGTGGTAAAAATATAAAAAAATTCTATCGGGTACAATTTGAGAAATCTTCATGTAAATCTTCTTTGTCGTTTTCTCCACTCCGACTTTTTGGCATATGCGCCAAACCAATTCTGAGCTGACGATATGTTAAGCTCAAAAGTAGATTTATTACATTTTTTCGAAGAACAATTTTGATTTTTAGTTGAACTGTTAATTTTTAATTTTTGATATTCTTTAATCATCAAATTTAATTTTCATTAAATTATTTTCACTGAGGGAAGGAATTTTACAACTTGGAATTTTTATTAAAATTTATTGATAATTTTTCTTGGCTGAGCTGGGATATGAACCCGGGTTGATCTTTACATGTTTCAAGAAACACCACTCTCTATCGTCAGAATATCTTTGTGTTCTACCCACTGCACCACTGCGGTGCCCGTTAGCCAACAGTCAAACATCAATCTTTAATCAGTACTGGTACTGGTGGTTCGAAATTTGCTGTTATTATCACTTAAATTTCAAATTACAGTGAACTCGCGATAACGTGAACTAATTTTTACCATGGCGTTTCACGTTATCGAGTTTGTTCACGTTATCGAATGCCAAAATTTAAAAAAAAATAATACCCCTATTTAAAAATAAATAGATAAACAAGTATGTATTTTAAACGAATATTTTATTCATTTTTAATAACAAAAAATAGATCGTCGGTCTCATGTAGAAAGGCCCTATCTCGATTTTTTCGAAATAGAGTTTCTTAGTGATTCCAATATATTTTCCTCGTCACAAAAATTTAATACAATAGCACCAAAAATATCAGTTTAACAAGCAATCGAACAAGCCATTTTACATTATGATACATACAGTTTCTATTATGTTTTTGCCTTCTCCTGGAAAGTTGCATTTATGTGAGTTAGGGCCTTTCTACATGAGACCAACGATATGTATGTGCAATAATTCAGTTGATACATAAAAAAATAAATTTCTTATGAATATCATAAAAAAATACACATAAAAGTAACAAAAAGGAAAAGAAATATTTTTTTGTTTGAAGAATGTTTATAAGGGGGGAAAAATACACAGGAAAAAAACGGTCATCTTTTTTTTATAAGTGTTTTGTTTGATCATCTTTAACAAAGCTTTTTCTCAAAGTTTTTTTAACACACTGATTTCAATTTGGCCGGCCATCTCATTTTCAGCCCATATTAAAGCCTTATAAGAGCTTCTATTTCCTATTTTTGCCTCTTAATGGAACAAACTGTTGTTTAAGCAACACCATATTTTCTAACCAAGCCACTGACACTATAACCCTTTTGCAATAATTCAAGAATATTTACCTTTTCTTTCGAGGTTTTTAATGACATTTTCCACTTTCACGAATATCGCAGCGATTGTAAAAACTGCTATCATGTCAGCGTATATATACATGGATGCAATTAAGAAAAAGAACGCTGTAACACCAACCAATAAGTGAACTCAATTCGGGGATTTCCCAATTCAAAAAACATTTTAAAAAGTACACAGAGAAAACAGATTCGTGATCACAACCGAATTTGGCGCCAATCGAGTTTCGTCGGTCGCATGTACTATCACACAATTCGGTTCCAATTACTGAAAATTTCGTTGCTTAGCATAATAGGTTTGATAGCAACATTTGAATTTTAGTACACTATCAGTCATAACAACAGATATTGTTAGTTGTTAGTATGATTATTAGAAACAAAATTGTGCTTATACCCGAATAAATGATAGGTGTAACTGAATTAACACATAATTGGTGTTCATAACAAGAGATTTGACTGTCGTTATCAATATATTTTTTTTAACCGGTCAAATGTAGCCCATAAGGGGCATGGACTTGTCCAAAGGTAATCTCAATGAATGCACAGAGAAAACAGATTCGTAATCACAACCGAATTTGGCGCCAATCGAATTTGTCGGTTGCATGTACTATCACACAATTCGGTTCCAATTACTGAAAATTTCGTTGCTTAGCATAATATTTTTGATAGCAACATTTGAATTTTAGTACACTATCAGTCATAACAACAGAAATTGTTAGTTGTTAGTATGATTATTAGAAACAAAATTGTGCTTATACCCGAATAAATGATAGGTGCAACTGAATTAACACATAATTGGTGTTCATAACAAGAGATTTGATTGTCGTTATCAATTTATTTTTTTTAACCGGTCAAATGTAGCCCATAAGGGGCAAGGACTTGTCCAAAGGTAATCTCAATGAATGGAAAAAATGGGTTATTTTACAGTACGATGTCCTAGGGCAGGACCATATAACCCAGCTTGCATTACAAAGGGGAAGTCTTAAAACTACTCCATGGTATACTCCAGAGGATTAGTTTTGAAATCGTTTCAAAACGAAAACATGTCGTTCAAAAACGAAGACATGTCGTTTCACTGCAAACTCTTTTTAATAATGACATGGTTCATACTTGCACTACATTGGACCAGTCCAGGATCAAAATGGATCAAGAAGTCCAATATAATTTGCAGAGTATTAAAAATAATACATACATTCATACATACATATGTATGTACGTGTATATGTTTATACCAATAAGAAAATGTAAATTACTTACCCCTATTTATTAAGTTTTTCACATTTTCCATTTTTGGCCGCAAATATATTTTTTAAATATAATATTTAAAATTAATTTAATCTATCAAATGTTTTGACAGAAAATTTAGTAAGCAATTGGGGCTTTTTACTATTTATTGGTTGTGAATTCCGAATAATTATATTTTCATTTGTTGTACTCGAATTGAATCTGTTCCAACAATCAATAATTAGCTGCAATAAATGAATAATCATTTATATTACAAAATTTATTGACGAAAGCAAATTATTGATTGCAATGACCAATATTCAGTATTGCCCTATATTAAATTCGGCTGTGACTCTTACCATTTGTACTAATTTTTAGAACTTAATTAAATTAGTTATCATAACTAATAAAAGAATTGAAGGAATTATATTTCAGTTGGAACATCATTTTTATAATCAAGAGAATTAAAAATCAGTTAGAACTATACAATTTTAATAGTTGCAATAATAAATCATGTTACTTGATCAATATTTTATTACTGCAACCGTTTCCCAACCAATTTGTTTTCTGTGTGTGGAAAAAATTGGTTTTTTACAGTACGATGTCCTAGGGCAGGACCATTTAACCCAGCTGGCATTACAAAGGGGAAGTCTTAAAACTACTCCATGGTATACTCCAGAGGATTAGCTTTGAAATCGTTTCAAAACGAAAGCATGTCGTTAAAAAACGAAGACATGTCGTTTCACTGCAGACTCTTTTAAATAATGACATGGTCCATACTTGCACTACATTGGACCAGTCCAGGATCAAAATGGATCAAGAAGTCCAATATAATTTGCAGGGTATAAAAAATAATACGTACATTCATACATACATATGTATGTACGTGTATATGTTCATACCTATAAGAATACGTAAATTACTTACCCCTATTTATTAAGTTTTTCTCATTTTCCATTTTTGACCGCAAAGATATTTTTTAAATAAAATATTAAAAATTAATTTAATCTATCAAATTTTTTGACAGAAAATTTAGTAAGCAATTGGGGCTTTTAACTATTTTTTGATTGTGAATTCCGAATAATTAAATTTTCATTTGTTGTACTCGAATTGAATCTATTCCAACAATCAATAATTAGCTGCAATAAATGAATAATCATTTATATTACAAAATTTATTGACGAAAGCAAATTATTGATTGCAATGACCAATATTCAGTATTGCCCTATATTAAATTCGATTGTGATTCTAACCATTTGTACTAATTCTTAGAACTTAATTTAATTAGTTATCATAACTAATAAAAGAATTGAAGCAATCATATTTCAGTTAGAATAACATTTTAATAATCAAGAGAATTAAAAATCAGTTAGAACTATACATTTTTAATAGTTGCAATAATAAATCATGTTACTTGATCAATATTTTATTACTGCAACCGTTTCCCAACCAATTTGTTTTCTGTGTATAAACAAAAATGTGTTCACGCTTTAGAGCTTCCAGATTTTGTTCACGTTTTTGAAATGGCCTGTGCAAAAATAAATTGGTTCACGTTTCTGAGTCGTTCACCCTTTTGAGTGTTCACGTTTTCGCGAGTTCACTGTACATGTTGCCTCCTTTTTCCTCTGTTTTTTTGTATTCTTTCTGTCAAGACTTTGTCTTGAAAACCTGAATACATTTGTTTATTATGTTTTTTTTTTTTTGTCCACTTTCGTCGACATTTTTATTTGTACAAATTAAAGTACAAATGTAAACATTAGAGCTTGTGCCATAGCTATTTCTAAGAACAATTTTGATTTTTAGTTGAACTGTTAATTTTTAATTTTTGATATTCTTTAATTAGGATTGAGTTCATCAAATTTAATTTTCATTAAATTATTTTCACTGAGGGAAGGAATTTTACAACTTGGAATTTTTATTAAAATTTATTGATAATTTGTCTTGGCTGAGCTGGGATTTTTCATACGACTTTGCTGAAACACAATTTGATAATAATATATGATAATTTACAACTTTACTGTTTTAAGCATTATGCTTATATCACACGAACTTACAACCCCTAGTGAAATTCGATGCAGAAAATTGTTGTAGAATAGTTTAACCCTTTTAACGTACGTGTTAGTGGTGTTCTATGAGGAGGGGCTGAAATGACCCTATAAAATGGCAGATAGAGGGTTAATTAGTTCTATGAAAAGAACCGTCATCAAATTTTATCAAAATCATCTATTAACCTTATTTAGCTCAGAATTAGATTTAATATATTTTTTTGACTTACTCAAAACGCCTTTAAAAAAAATTAAAAACTTCAGTGGGCCATAAAAAAAGAACTCGAGCTAAATTTTGAAAATACTTCAGTGGTTTTGGTCAACTAATGATATAATTAAATTTTTTTATTTTTTAACATTCAGAATATAAAATCGTGTTGCGCAATGATATTAAACACTCTTAAATGCCTGATATTTGAGTAAAAATCATAAAATTAGGCATTTCAAAAAACGCATTTTTTTTTTAAGTTGTGGTAAAAATAGGCACTAATTTTTGAATACCCTGTTAGCTAAGAGTATAAACTTACAAAAACAGACAAAAAATATCTAATTTTATATAATTTTTTTTTTATACTCCATCAAACTTAATTAATTTTTGGATTTTCAACAAAAAAAATGTGTTTCTCAGAGCAATAAAAAAAGTTATTTTGTAAATAAATACTAATGCCCAATTTTCAGGAAAGTATTTAAATCAATATTAAGTTAATTTTCATAACAAACTTAAATCGTATTTAAAACAGAATGGTTTTTTGAGTTTTATTTGAAAAGTCTTATTTAATTAAGATAAAAGTATGGTAGCACTACTAAATACAAAAAAAAATATTGTACAAAAAAGTGTATTTATTTACAAGGTGGTCTGAAAAAACAGCTGACTGTTAATGCTTTGCCTGTTGTTGTTGTATTATTGTGATATTGAGGCCACCTTGCTAAAATATTACAATGGAAACTTAAGTTGAAATTAAGTGTACCACATCGGTGACTTAAGTTTCACTTAAGTTTTTATTGAAGGAGAGAATTTTGTATTTAAAACGATTTTAAAAATAAATGTGCTTTAATATCAATCCTGAACATTGGCCATAAGTTATAAATTTTAATTTAACTGCAAATATATCAAAGTACTTGAAAACCAAATTTCGAGCGACTTTTTAATAAAATGAATTTTTCAGAATTATTTTTGTGAAACAACTAAAACTCATTTTTCTGTTAAGTAATTTTTGCAAGAAATTATCTGCTTTTAACGCCCTCTCGTGGTAGCAAAAGCAATCAGAAAATTTTTTTTTTGTTAACATTTATTTGAGATACCTTATTATCTTTCAAAAAATCTGTATTTAAAAACAATTTGAGACAAAAAATTTTTTTTGATTTTTGTCTATGGGCCGAAGCATAGTGCGTCCTGTTGAAACCACATATCGTCCACATCCATATCTTCCAATTCGGGCCATAAAAAGTTCGTTATCATCTCACGATAGCCAACACCATTCACAGTAACTGCCTGACCGGCCTCATTTTGGAAAAAATACGCCCCAATGATGCTGCCGGCCCAAAAACCTCACCAAACAGTCACTGTTTGTGGGTGCATCAGTTTTGCGACAATCACTCTTTCACTGAGGTGAAAGTGTGCCTCGTCACTGAATATGAAATGCACGAAATGCATTTTGATTTGAATGCCCATTTTGATCATAAGCCTGAATAACTTTAACGCGTTGCTCGATTATCTATCTTTCCATGGTTCCAAAGAAGAAGAAAAAACTTGGCGTTAAGTTGTGGTACACATTCAACATCGGCCCATAAATTTTAACCACCCGTTAAAAACAGAATTAAACCGACTAAATGAAACAAATATAAATAACACAAAAATTCTATGTAGAAAAATTAACCGTAGCAAAAATTGTCTTTTATAAAAAATAAAATATATTAAAAAAAAATTATGTTTTTTATTTAAGTTACTTTAGATATTTTTTTGAAAATGCAAACTTAAAATTTTCTTAAACAAATACTACGCATACGTTTTGTACGTAAATCAAATTTTCAGTAAAATTAAATCCCAAAACAAATTCCTTAAATAACTCCCTTCTGTATAGTTTGTATGAAAATTGTATTTTCTACTTTTTCTCCCTATTTGAAATAATTTCTTTTTTTTATAAATTAACTAAAAGGAACAAGAGAAAAAGTAACCAGTCTGCAAATATCCTGACAATTTGAACAAATGATAGCTTTGGGTAAAATTTACACATACTTGAATATATTATCTAATAAACACAGACACACACGCACCCATGCAAATACTTATAAGCAGACAACAGAACATCCTTTAGCTAAACTAGTGACAAGGATACATACTGGTATTGTACATTTTAATTTAAACAATAATACCTTCTGCCCATAAGTTTATGAATGATAAATTATTAAAACACAAAATAAAAATATTATTCAAATACTGCTGGTCTTTTATATTTTCAAACATAAATTCAGAAAATATTAAAACAATACTGAACGCAAATGGACAGACGACTAAAAAAAAAGAGCAGGGAAAGGCATTTAAGAGCCCTTCTATGTTTTAAATCGAGTTTCGAAGAAGTTTTGTATAAAAGATGTTGTTTTAAAGAATTAAAAAAAATTAACAATTTCGATAAAACGTTTTAGAATAAAATTTTATTTCAATTGAAAAATTTCCAAAGAAGCTGCTTAGCAAAGAAGAAAGAACAAAAAGCAGTGATGAAAACTTAGTGCTTTTGGCACTATTTATGGTGCTTTTTGATACCTCAAAACGCCAAAATTGTATCCATAGTGCCAAACTAAAAAAAAAGCACTAACTTGGTGCTTTTTAAATTGTTCGTTAGTGCCTTTAGTGCTTTTTACAATCTTTATTTTTTTCTACCATTTTTAAAAAATACGATTATATAGAGGATGATTTAGTTGAACTTTGCTATTTGCGGTACAATTTTCAGAACGCTCGTAAATTTTAAGATTTCAAATGATAAAAAAGTGATAAATGAAAGTTACATTCGTTTTACCAAAAACTTTATTTACGAGGTTAGAGCTAGGCTTCCTAGCAATTTGGATATTTTACGAAACGTTGCACATTTTAGCGTTGACAACATGTTTAGTAATCGTAATAAAAACGATGTATTTCGGTAAGCATTTTGTTAAAGATGTAGACACTGTTTCAAAAATAGAATATGGATTGAAAAATATTAGGAATTGTTAAAAAAAAATGCAGTCGGAAACCGTACAAAAAACGCAAAGACTTCAAAAAAAAAGAGCCGTAGCTTGGTATATGCAAAGTGTTAAATAAATTAAAAACAGCGCTTTAGTTTTCCACGTGTTGTGCACTTCTACCTCTAGTGCTATTGAAAAAAAGGTTTGAATAAGTATCAGATTGCAAACATACATGTTTTTTCTATTTTACACCTTATGTGTGTTCTTTATTCAGAATCGTACATATGTTAAAATAATTGGATAATATCATAAGCCAATTATTTTATTAAACTTTGCACGATTTTAATTTAGATTTATTTAAACGATAAAATATAACTGCCTGTTTGTAGAACGCGAGCAAAAGTGACTCGCTTAACTTACATTTAAAACAAAAACAAATTTTGAAATTTTGTTTTTGTTTTAAATGTAAGTTGAACGAGTCACTTTTGCGCTCGCGTTCTACAAACAGGCAGTAAGTTTTTTTTTATCAAATATGGGCTGCCATTAAGTTTAATGCAACAGGCCATATTTTTTCGGTTACCAAAATCGAGCTCGTACTGTATTACTTTAAAACTGTTTTATGCCCAATTTAAACTCTAAATGATTTGGATGATATTATTTTTATTGAAGATAATAATAATACATGTAAAAATGTTTATATACAAATGTAAATATATTTATTATTTAATATTAAATGAAAATGGTCCCCATCAACGCCGTAGCCTTTTTTTTTAATTTTGGAGGTATATAATATTAGGCACAGCCGAATGCAACTTGTTTTGTGTTTAATTAAATTGTAAAAATAGCTTAGTGCTTTTTTACGCTTTTTTTTTTGGCTCGAAATAGTGCTTTTAGTGCTTTTTTTAAATTTTAAAGTGCTTTTTGCTCTCAAAAAGCTGGCATCACTGACAAAAAGGCCTTTTACTTACTTTCCCTCAGTATCTACTCTCGTGCTTAAGTGTCTAAGAAACTCAAACTATCTCTCTCTCTTTCTCTCTCTCTATATCTTCTAACCAGGCCTGTCATTTTTGCCGATTTTTTGCCCCTAAATTATCAGAGTGCCGATTTGCCGATTTTTGCTCCAAAAATGCCGATTTTTTGACTAACACGTAAAAGGCGATTACTTTTTGTTTGTTTGATAATAATACACTAACTTTAAGCGATACTGAAACAGTTATAACATTGAAAAGAGACAACTGTTATTAAGTCAGCGCTTCTACTAAAGAAAAAGGGGTTAGTTTAATTCAATATTAAATGCAGTGTTTGTAATGTGTGTTGGGTTAATACATTTTTATTTGAAAATTATTCCACTATGAAGAAATAAAGGCCAAAGTTAAAAAAGAAATAATTTTTAAGCCTAAAATAATAATAATAATAATAATTTGTTGCTTTCACGTGGGCGCATAGTGCCAAAATAATTGAGTTAAAATTTCTTTTTCTATTAGGAAAATATACAACACTTTATATTTGTGTTTGAAAATGGATAGATAAATACTTACAAAAGAATAAAGGTAAGATAAATTTATATTCACTATCAATGAATAATAACACTGCTCTGCAAAAAATAATTTTTTGTCTTTCCGTTAATTAAAACTATGTGAACTATATGGATTTTGATGCGCTGAACCCAAATCCGTTCTCGGTTTTTTTCCATCAGATCGAGATTTTGTTTAATGGGCGTGGCAAATTTTTTGCCCTTAATTAGTCAGGTACGGAGGCATATTTCATCCTAACTCGAGAACCAGTCATTCGATTTTCAAAAGTAAAGCACCAGAAGATGTTTAACAAAATTGTATTTATTTTAGTCGAACAGAATTTTTCTTTTTTTTGTGCAAAATTCGTAATATTTTTCAATTTAAAAATGGAATTAAAAAAATATAAAGCAAGTATTACACATTTTGCACTTTTTTCTGAGAGCTACTTATCTTAAAAATAAAAAAAGCCATAAACCATAAAAATCGGTTAAAAAATTTAGATTTTATTGTCAATTTACCGCAGGTACCCAATATTGTAATGCAACCAGCCTCACATATGATGATAGCATTTCGCTAGGTCAGCAGCCATAAGCCATAAAAATCGGTTAATTAAATTAAAATTAAAATTAATTTCTGAATAATTCCAAAACGATAAGAGATACAGAAAAATTCTGTTCGACTAAAATAAATACAATTTTGTTACGCATCTTCTGGTGTTTTACTTTTGAAAATCGAATGACTGGTTCTCGAGTTAGGATGGATCAAAATCCATATAGTCCATATAGTTTTATTTAACGGAGGATTTTGCTGCTGAGCAGTGTAATTACTTTGATAATTAAATAATTTTTTTTTTTAAGATTATAACGCAATTGAGGACGATGTTAGTACATAAATTAAATAGCCAATTCTTATGTAAGGAAAATTAAATAAATTTGCAAACTTTTTGGCAAAAAATTTCAGATTTATAACGTGAACATTTTATGGCAGCATTTGGTACAATTTTTGGTCCTTCCACATTCTTCCGCAAATGTGGAAAGAATTTTTTAATGTAACAGAGTTTTGATGTTCACTGGATAATTTATCTTTGCAAGTTATTCGTTTTTTATAGATTATTTAAAAATTAATAATTTAAACTGTTTTGTATTAATATTAAAACGGATTTATTAAAAATGTCAAACTCAAATATTTGTATATGGCATATACTTAATTATAAGAAAGATAAAAAAAAACTTTATATTTAACTACAATTTCTTTGTAAAACGTTTATTTTGATTGATTCTTATGAAATTTCAAAAGTTGTAAACATTAGAAATGTCTGAATTGTTCTTATTTGTAAGTAAGAATATGTTTTATTGTCGATTTTTTGCCGATTTTTTTATATTAAAGTGCCGATAATGCCGATTTTTTTTTTAAATATGCCGATTTTTTATCAAAATTATCTGGCACCCCTGCTTCTAACCAGTGTGACCACAATTAAAAAAAATTGGATGCTAAATTGCGATTAAAACAATGCTAAAAATGCTAAAAATAAAATTTGAAAATGCGAAAAAAATGCTAAATTTTCTTAAATAATTGTATTATTTTAATTTTTTTTTTTTTTTTTTTTTTTTTTTTTTTTTTTTTTAAATATCCTAAGCTAATATTTCTTTAAAATAAAATGAAGTTTATATACAAAAAATTATATACATACATAGATTTATTTAATAAAACTACTGAATTGTAGTTTGACAAAAGTTAGCGATGTTATAACCAAGAAAACAAAAGGCCCTATCTACAAAATATTACATGATAAACGCTTAAAGCCCTAACCTACAGTTTGCAAAATATGCAACATTGTCAACTGTCGAAAAAAACTGTTTAGGCGCAACCATAATGTGCTTAAGTTGGCTTAAGCAAATGTGCGAATACATGTAAATCATATGAGGCAAATCAAATTGAACTAAAAGAAAATGTTTGTTAAGTTTTATGAAACTGTCATTTGCTTAAGCAAAGTGCGAAACTGATCGCACATACCGTACGGAATCAAATGTTTTTTTTGATTTTGTTTTTGTTTTTTTAAACACATTTGAGAGACTTTTTGTTAATTTTTGACAGTAGGTTAAGCAAGGCTTTAGGTTTGACAAGAAAAGTAGAAGAAAAATAAATTATAAACAGTTTAAGGCGATTAATAAATTTAACATTTTAAATGGTTTTTTGTAAAATTTTCAAAATGTTAGATAGGGTTTTTTGCGTTTAAGGTAACGATATACCTACATATCTGTTGCACTAAATACTGGCTACAATCGAAATTTCGTGTTTTGAGATTTAGCGAATTCGGGATTTAACGAACAGGCATAAATTGTACCTAAGGTACTGTGTATAACGAATTAAAATCTAATTTGGTACTTGATGTAACGAACAAATTAAATTAATATACAAAAAATTAGAGTAAGTAGAACCTTTTTACCTTTATCATACATGAAAATTATTTATCTGAGAAGGCAATTTTAAATGCAGATGAGTTCGGGCTATTTTGGAAAATGCTTCCTGACGGGACTTATGTACATGCAGAGGAAAACAGCACCCCTGGTTGGTAAATGGCAAAAGAAAGAAAAACTTTGATGCTATCAGCTAACGCAAACGGTTCCAAAACAATCAGTCCACTACTTATCGAAAAAGCACAGAATCCTCGCTCGTTTAGAAACGATGTTTTACCATTGGATAACACATTGTCACTTATGTATGTAAACAATGTTTGACAATGTGGTAGAATCAGTTAACGGCAGAAGACATTAACCAATAGATAGAGGACGATATGCATTTCTTAAGTTTTTTTGGATGAGGACGCAGATGCAGAAATTAATGCAGGATTAGAAAACGATGTGCCTGCTTATGAAGGGGTAAAAATTAAACACAGCGATGTAATCAAAAGCTTTGATGTATGTATCCAGTAGGGACAGGAAAATAATATCGATATATCCACGACATTAATTTTACGTGAGCTTCAAGAGAAAGCAATTGAAATTTTTCTAAAGAAATTGCAAAAACAAACGTCAATAACAAGTTGCTTTAAATAATTATGTACTTTTTTCTTATTATTTTTTAAATAACTTTTTTCATTAATTATGACATGATATGAAATTTAAATATCATAATATTTTTTAGTACTGGATTTAACGAATTTTTCAATTTAACGAACAGGGCTGACAATCAAATGTTCGTTAAATCGGGAAACCACTGTATTAAGGGTTTTGTCTAAAATGAATTGTGTGTTGTATTGTGAAAGTTAAAATATTAATGCGTATAGTTTTATTAATAATGATATTTTATACTTGAAATTTAGCTGCGTCATAGATCTTGAAGAAGATAATAAGAATATGTAATAAAATTAAAATTACTTAAGTCTACTTAAGCCATTATTAAGTCATTGAAACACAAAAAGTTATATTGTGAAATAGCAAAATATAAAATTTTTAAGATTAAAAAACGCTAAGTCTGCTTTAACATGTTTCATCTTTTGATGCTCAACTCTTATGTTTTTAGGTGAGAGAAGAAAGAAGTAAGGGGGTTAGTACGGAGATGCCTGTACTCGGTCAGTACGCTTTGTGTTTTTATTCGTTGGTATAAGCACAGCGATGGCTGCATGTAATTTTTTTTCTTTTCTTTCACTCTTTGATTCGCTGTTAATAAAATTTTTGTTGTTTTGAACCGAAAAAAGTTGAAACCGATTGCTGCGTGTGATTATGTTGGCATCTATAAAAGGGAATTGAAAAGAATTTGAGCATCAAAAGATGAAACGTGTAAATTTAGACTAAATTATGCTAAAAAAATATTACAAAAATGCTGAAAATAATGCTAAATGCTATTTGAAAAATTCGCTGCTAAATCAAAATAAATAATGCTAAATTTAGCAGTGAAAATGCTAAAAGTGTCACACTGCTTCTAACCCAGCGGGATAATTAACAAAAAAAATAATGTATTATTTTCGAAAGAATAATAATGCATTCATGGGAATCGAGAAGGTAATTTTATTAGCCAGAATAATTGTGCATTGTTTACCTCGTATATTCCCACATTTGTAGAATAAGGAATGTATTGTTTCTCTTCGTGACTATTATTCGTGTTTTTTCTTCTGTTCGTGACAATTATTACATATATTTTTGATAATTATTTAAGTCATTCCCAGTATACATTTAAATAATTTATTACAATCCTAGGACATGTTCTGTGTTACGAATAATGAGTTCTGGAATCAAATATTTATGAATATATGTATTACATTCTCGTTTCCTATTGATTACCGCTGGGAAAGCAATACCACAGCGGGAAAACATAGAAGACCTTCTTACTTCAGACCTTTTTAAAGGGCTGCTTATAATTTTTTGTTGATTCCATAGCAATTCTTATCTTACTGCTAAAGAATGTCTCATAGAAGGCCTCGGCTCTTTCGAATAAAATATAAGATGCACATTCCACATACTTTTCTATCAGAAGGGAGAAGAGAAGGAGTAACATTTTTTTTCCCCCGTTAACATTCTTGTGTAACTTCTAAAGAAGCGAGAGCAGAAGGCCTAATCGCAATGACAATGTGTGAAATGAGTATAGAATGAAGCGAGCAGACCTTGTTTATCCAAAAGAAGGAGTACAGAGGCCTTCTAGAAGGCATCCGTGTTCCTTCTTTTTTCCACTGGGACTGTGTGTGTGTTCAATGTTTAAATGTATTGAGTGCAGGCAAAATAACTAACAAACTGTTTTAATGTATGTGTAAATAAATGAAATAATAACATTTAATATTATGATGCTTATAACTTTAATGTTTATTATTATTACAGTATTTTAGAATCGTATAAAACAAATGTTGGTTTTATGGTCATGCATTGCACATACACATAAGCAACATTTCAACTTCCGTCTAACTGTCTGCACTAACTGATTGCCTGCATAAATGCGTTTGTCTTTTGCGGCAAATAAAAGAAATGAATTGCAGAGGTTCTTTATATACGATAAAATATTTTATTTTAATTAACTATAAATAGGGATGAAACGATACGAGTAAATACAAGTACATATTCGATACTTTTATATAAGTACCAAGTATTTTTGTAATCGATACTTAGCTACCGAGTACCAAGTAGTATCGGCAAAAAATGCTCGGTATAGGTCAAAAGTAATCGTTTCACTTTGGTATTGAAATTAATCTTAAATTTTTGATTATTTATCAAAGCTGGAGCAGCAGTAACGGTATAAAGAAACCGTTTGACCAGCAGACACTAGGGATGCCGATCCCGAATACCAAAATCCCGGAATTATTCTAAAAATGTAAGTCCCGAATCCCGAGATTTCGGTCTTAGTAAAAATTTAATATTAAATCATGCTGGCCATGAACAAGTCACAAGTAAATAAATGTTACATGCAGTGCATTTTGTACCACGAAAACAAAATCAGAAGGTGTGGTTCTTTTTCTAAGTTAATGATAGTAGAACTGCGCACGCAAAATGCAAGTTGTGCAAGGTGTTAAAAACTTTAGGGGCTTCTACCAAAGGTCTTTGGACACATATTTGTTTAAGTTTATTTAATTTAATTAATACCTGCATATATATTTCAAAAAGCATATATGAAGCTATTTATTAACTATACCCAGCAGTGTTTAATGAGAACATTGGTTTCGTCGGCAGCATATGTTTGCAATAAAATAAGGTATCAATTACACTGTGCAAGAAATTTACACTTTTTTTACAAGTTTCAACCTAATTGTTGGCGGTTTAATAAAATTCTTAAAATTGGCCCCTGCAGCGCCTAGGGTGCCCCTAGATGGGTCAAATGTATGACCGACCCCATTTCAATTTTCATCCCAATCTTTTTTTCTATCATACCTACCCGCTATCTCTATTCTTTAAGGGGCTCCCATATACAATGTTCAATGCAGACTAGAAATGTATTGAAGAAAAAGTCCCATAAATGAACAGGAGTCGCCCCTACTGGGATATGATGTATTACCGACCTCAATTAAAAAGAAGTAATCTTATTATTTTATTGCGGAATTTCGGTTTTTTAGTTTTTTCAATAATAGAAAGCGTTTTTGAGTTACGCGAACATATGTTGTGTAACCTCCTCCATTTTCGAAATAACGGTATATCTCGAAAACCAGAGCCAACCTAAAAAAAACGGCCGGCACCACTGGATTCAGCGTACCCGAATTATGTCAAAACGCCATGTTCTCGGCTTTTCTGTTTTTTCAACGAGCATAGTGTTATCAGACGTCAATAATTTGTTTTATAAGCTTTTTACAATATAAGTTTTAATACATAATACTTCCATTTTACTTCAAAAGAATACATTAAACTGTTTTATTTTGTAATGAGTTCAATTTTCTTCATGAATTAATTTGTTTTAACACTTATACATAAACAATCAATTATAATTATATGAATTTTAAAAATTGGATTTTATATATGAAATCCCGAAAAATCCCGATTCGTCCCGGGATCATCTCGCGATAGCGAACATTGCTTGGCCGACCTCATTTTCGAAGAAGTGCGGCCCGATAACGCCGCCAGCCGCAGAACTAACTGGGTAGCATGCGCGTATGTTTTCCCATTTGCTACAGACCCGGTTTGCTGAAATTTGCGCACAATTGTCCCGATTGTGGAAACATTTGGTCGTTTATGCTGACCAAAAAAATCACGTTGTGCACGAAATGCATTTTGATTGAACGCTCATTTTCGTAAAAGGCTTTAACAATCTTAACGCGCTGCTCAATTGTGTACCTCTCAATGGTAGAAGTAGTCAAATACTGAAACAAAGAAAGGTCAATTTAAGTTGCGCAAAAAACTTGACGTTAAGGTGTGACTTATGCTGGGTACACACTATGCAACACATTTACGCAATCTAGTGAATTAAATTAATTTTCATTCATTCCAGGTTGCATCAACATCAAAACGCTTTGATATCTTGAGGTTGCATTGAAACAGATTGCATGTAGGTTGCACTGTGTGTGCCCAGCATTACCATTAACATCGTGGATTATTGTTTTACCAACCATTATTACATATTTATCAATTTAAAAATAAAATACATATTAACATAAATAAATAATACATATTAACATTTAAAATAAATACATAGTGACATTGTTGATTTCTGGAATAAAAGGTGAATGAAGGTTGTTATCCTAATCCTTCTATAAAATGTTATTTCCTAAGATAAAAAAGATTTTTCGAAAGGAAATTGGAACTAGGTGGTAACTAAAAGTGGTCTCAATCTTTACACTTTTTATTTTGCACAAAAATTCTAATAGGTTGTAGTTCTCATTTTATTGTATAGTACTAAAACACTAATAAGAAAGTTTTTAAATGCTGCTTTCTATTGTTTTATCATACAAACGATACAAGTACCGAAACAAGTAAATATCGATACTTTTTTTTCGATACTAAGTAGGTATCGATACTTTACGAGCGATACCACATCGAGTAAAAGTATCGATACCTTAGAGGTATCGTTTCATCCCTAACTATAAAGGACGGAAATTTTTCTATAAAAAAGAATTACAGTTATTACTATTTGCTTGTAGAAAAATTGCCGTCATTACGTTTTTTCTAGAGAAAACCTTATAATATAACAAATGTGTTAAAGAAAATATGATATTCACAAATTAAAGTTATTACCATAGTGACGTTATTACAACTCTTCTAAAAAAGAAAAATTTATGTTATTATTATTTTCTTTAAATTTTTTTGTAGAAAATTTTACGGTTTAAATGTTTTTTTTTTATAGAAAAATTTACGTTATAAAAGTTGTTTTTAGAAAACTTTACGTTATAATAGTTATGTTTAGAAAAATTTACGTAATTAGTTTTTTTTATAGAAAAATTTATGGTATTATTATATATCTGTTAGAAAAATTTACGTTATAATATTTTTTTTTTATAGAAAAATTTACGTTATCAATTTTTTTATAGAAAAATTTACGTTATTATTATTTTTTTATAGAAAAGTATAGGTTATTAAATGTTTTTATAGAAAAATTCAAGTTTTAAATTTTTTTATAGAAGATTTTACCGCTGAAATGCTTTTTTATAGAAAAATTTACGTTATAAAATTTTTTATAGAAAAATTTACGTTATAAAAGTTGTTTTTAGAAAAATTTACGTTATAAATTTTTTTTTTACAGAAAAATTTACGTTGTTATTATTTTTTTTAGAAAAATTTACGTTATAAATTTTTTTTATAGAAAAATTTACGTTATTATTATTTTTTTATAGAAAAGTATAGGTTATTAAATTTTTTTATAGAAAAATTCAGGTTTTAAAGTTGTTTTTAGAAAAACTTACGTTATAAAATTTTTTATAGAATAATTTATGTTATTAAATTTGTTTTTAGAAAAATTTACGTTATTAAAGTTGTTTTTAGAAAAATTTACGTTATTAATTTTTTTCTAGAAAAATTTACGGTATTATTATTTATTTGTTAGAAAAATTTACATTATAATATTTTTTTTTATAGAACAATTTACGTTATAAATTTTTTTATAGAAAAATTTACGTTATTATTATTTTTTTTATAGAAAAGTATAGGTTATTAAATGTTTTTATAGAAAAATTCACGTTTGAAATTTTTTTTATAGAAAATTTTACCGCTGAAATGTTTTTTTATAGAAATATTTACGTTATAAAATTTTTTATAGAAAAATTTACGTTATAACATTTTTTATAGAAAAATTTACGTTATAACATTTTTTATAGAAAAATTTACGTTATTAAAGTTGTTTTTAGAAAACTTTACGTTATAATAGTTGTGTTTAGAAAAATTTACGTAATTAGTTTTTTTTATAGAAAAATTTACGGTATTATTATATATCTGTTAGAAAAATTTACGTTATAATATTTTTTTTTTATAGAAAAATTTACGTTATCAATTTTTTTATAGAAAAATTTACGTTATTATTATTTTTTTATAGAAAAGTATAGGTTATTAAATGTTTTTATAGAAAAATTCAAGTTTTAAATTTTTTTATAGAAGATTTTACCGCTGAAATGCTTTTTTATAGAAAAATTTACGTTATAAAATTTTTTATAGAAAAATTTACGTTATAAAAGTTGTTTTTAGAAAAATTTACGTTATAAATTTTTTTTTACAGAAAAATTTACGTTGTTATTATTTTTTTTAGAAAAATTTACGTTATAAATTTTTTTTATAGAAAAATTTACGTTATTATTATTTTTTTATAGAAAAGTATAGGTTATTAAATTTTTTTATAGAAAAATTCAGGTTTTAAATTTTTTTTATAGAAAAACTTACGTTATAAAATTTTTTATAGAATAATTTATGTTATTAAATTTGTTTTTAGAAAAATTTACGTTATAAAAGTTGTTTTTAGAAAACTTTACGTTATAATAGTTGTGTTTAGAAAAATTTACGTAATTAGTTTTTTTTATAGAAAAATTTACGGTATTATTATATATCTGTTAGAAAAATTTACGTTATAATATTTTTTTTTTATAGAAAAATTTACGTTATCAATTTTTTTATAGAAAAATTTACGTTATTATTATTTTTTTATAGAAAAGTATAGGTTATTAAATGTTTTTATAGAAAAATTCAAGTTTTAAATTTTTTTATAGAAGATTTTACCGCTGAAATGCTTTTTTATAGAAAAATTTACGTTATAAAATTTTTTATAGAAAAATTTACGTTATAAAAGTTGTTTTTAGAAAAATTTACGTTATAAATTTTTTTTTTACAGAAAAATTTACGTTGTTATTATTTTTTTTAGAAAAATTTACGTTATAAATTTTTTTTATAGAAAAATTTACGTTATTATTATTTTTTTATAGAAAAGTATAGGTTATTAAATTTTTTTATAGAAAAATTCAGGTTTTAAATTTTTTTTATAGAAAAACTTACGTTATAAAATTTTTTATAGAATAATTTATGTTATTAAATTTGTTTTTAGAAAAATTTACGTTATTAAAGTTGTTTTTAGAAAAATTTACGTTATTAATTTTTTTCTAGAAAAATTTACGGTATTATTATTTATTTGTTAGAAAAATTTACATTATAATATTTTTTTTTATAGAACAATTTACGTTATAAATTTTTTTATAGAAAAATTTACGTTATTATTATTTTTTTTATAGAAAAGTATAGGTTATTAAATTTTTTTATAGAAAAATTCAGGTTTTAAATTTTTTTTATAGAAAAACTTACGTTATAAAATTTTTTATAGAATAATTTATGTTATTAAATTTGTTTTTAGAAAAATTTACGTTATTAAAGTTGTTTTTAGAAAAATTTACGTTATTAATTTTTTTCTAGAAAAATTTACGGTATTATTATTTATTTGTTAGAAAAATTTACATTATAATATTTTTTTTTATAGAACAATTTACGTTATAAATTTTTTTATAGAAAAATTTACGTTATTATTATTTTTTTTATAGAAAAGTATAGGTTATTAAATGTTTTTATAGAAAAATTCAGGTTTTAAATTTTTTTTATAGAAAAACTTACGTTATAAAATTTTTTATAGAATAATTTATGTTATTAAATTTGTTTTTAGAAAAATTTACGTTATTAAAGTTGTTTTTAGAAAAATTTACGTTATTAATTTTTTTCTAGAAAAATTTACGGTATTATTATTTATTTGTTAGAAAAATTTACATTATAATATTTTTTTTTATAGAACAATTTACGTTATAAATTTTTTTATAGAAAAATTTACGTTATTATTATTTTTTTTATAGAAAAGTATAGGTTATTAAATGTTTTTATAGAAAAATTCACGTTTGAAATTTTTTTTATAGAAAATTTTACCGCTGAAATGTTTTTTTATAGAAATATTTACGTTATAAAATTTTTTATAGAAAAATTTACGTTATAACATTTTTTATAGAAAAATTTACGTTATAACATTTTTTATAGAAAAATTTACGTTATTAAAGTTGTTTTTAGAAAAATTTACGTTATTAAATTTTTTTTATAGAAAAATTTACGTTACATTAAAAACAAATTTTGCGGTTTAATAAAATTCTTTAATTTGGCCCCTGCAGCGCGTATGATGCTCCTAGATGGGTCAAATGTTTGACCAACCCCACTTTATTATTTGTTGCGGAATTTCTATTTTTTTTTTTTTTTTAAGTAATTTCAAACCGTTTTTGAGTTACGTGAATATACGCAGTGCAACCTCCTAAATTTTCGAAATAACGGTATATCTTGAAAACAAGAGCTCATCTAAAAACCGGTTAGCACCATTAGATTCAGCGTGCCCCAATAAGGGTAAAATGCCAGCTGCGCCGCTGGTCTGTTTTTTGTAACAAGCACTGTGTACTCATTGGTCAAAATTGCAATATTAAAATTCTATTTTAAGATTTCTTTTTAAAGGTTGCGAAAGAAAAAAAATCAAATCTTAAAAAAGAAACACCTTCAAATTTTCAGGATTTTTAAAGAACAGTTTGAGGTATTATATAAAAAATCTCTTTTAAATCACACTAAAATCATCTTCGTATGTACAGAAGTTTTCGAGATATTGAAGAAATAAACTCAACACATTCGGCTTAATCGGCGAAATTATGTTATTTTGAATATGACATAACTTTCGAAAAAAAATATTAATTTTTTTTCGTTCATATATGTTTTTGTAAGATAAAAGGAACCTTCTTACCAAATTTCATTAAAATCGAAAGGGGTCGTGTCCCACCTTTGGTCGATTTGACATGGAATAACCCATAAAATTTTTTATATTATTATAAATTTATGTTATAACAATTTTCTTATAAATTAAAATAACGTGGTTTGAATTTGTCGTTAAGAGACTTAAAGTTATTACCCTTCACAAGTCTACTTAGCCATGTCTATCTGTCTGTCTGTTGACATTACGCTATTTTTTGAAAGACTCCACATAAAAGAGCAGTATTGGTGTCAAATTCTTTCTAGTTATCCTGAGAAGTTTGGGATTGAAATCCAACACAATCGGTTCAGCTGAAAAAGAAATATTCATCCAGATTTGGAAATCGATATATTAGGTAGAAAAACTAATATTAATTGATGGCGGACTCCACCGATTGTTATATAATTTTGCCTAAGCTCGTTTTTATGACTTCAAAAAATAGTATTAAGATTCGTGAGGATCGGTCCATAATAACCTATAGTCCCTTAGGCTTTACTAAAGCTGTAAAATAATAATGTTATTGTAGTAAAATTTGGTCTGAGGAGATCAAAGATACGGCACTACCGAATAAAGCAATCTTAACTGTTTTTTTTTTTTTTTTATTTCACAAAGTTGTCAATGTAAAATTTATTAAACAAGTGATTCTGTTAAATTTTGATAACTTTAATTTAGTTAATTAAAACTTTATTCTGTTTGAAAGATTTTCACAATATTTTTCTAATAAAAGTAATCAAATATTTTCTGATTGTTTTCTTCGTTCAAAATTTAATTTTAATTAAAAACCAATAAAATTTTTCTTGATTTTTAAATTTGCCTCAAATAATTATTTAGAAGAAAATCAATTGAAAAACAATTTGTTTTTTGTTTTTCTACAAAACAAAAATAAATCTCCTGCTGCCAAGGATTTCTTTAATGAACATTTAATTTAAAGTCCACAATACAATTTTTCTGCAAAGGCATTTTTACCGGGCAAAAAAATGTAAGAATTTTTTTTAATAATAAAATTATTTTTTTGATGTAAAATTCAATAAAATAAAATGAAATGAATAAATGCTTCAGAAATATTGATGTATTCATACAAATTTATCTACACAAACATGAACATTTTCGTTAACAACAAACACAAATAAATCCCAGTGGTAAATAGTCAAAGGACACTAGTGGAATTGCTTTATGAAGGCCTCTTTACTGCATTCTTAAACATGTGTTTCTAATTATATCCTGCCCTCAGAAATATAGCTTTCAGGAGCTATAAATTTCTCTTAAAAAGACTTTCCAAAATATTTAATAGAAATTCGGTTCTGCCTTCTTTAAGAAGGAAGAAAATTTAAATCTAATCTAATCTTTTTTTTTTTTTTTTTTGTTCTTAGTGACATTCGTTACTCCGTTCTTTGGGAAGGAAAAGAAGTTGTTTAATTCTTGGACTTTTTTTGGGCTCGTTACTTTTACGTAAACGAATATCTTGCGGATCATCTGTTCCGTTTTCTTTACCAAGCTAATAAATAAATAACTAATATTACGTAAACGTAACGTTGCGGTACGAATGTACCTGATAATATTTAAAATTTTCTCCGTTTTTACGCATCGGCTGTGAAAGACTTTTGCGTTTGATAAGGTTTATTGAAAAATAAGAAAAGCTATAAAGCACAAATAAGAAAAGCTGAAATTAATTACTTAATTATATAAAGGATGGTCTTTGTGCAAATTTGAAGTTTCCCAGCAAATAAAATTGGACCACCTGATCCATGGACTGATCCAATGTAATGCAAACATGGACCATGTCATTGTTAAAAAGTGTTTGTAGTGGGACGACATGTCTTCATTTTTTAATGACGTGCTTTCGTTTTTAAACGACTTCAAAACTAATCCACTTGTGTATACCATGGAGTAGTTTTAAAACCACTCCTTTGTAGTCCAAAGCTGGGTTATATGGTCCTGCCCCATGAGTTCGTAATGTTAAATAGACCCTGTTTTTCCATACGTTTGGGTTACTTTTGGGCTAGTCCTAGTCCCTTGTGGGCTACTCTTTACACAAGTGTTTGGACTGGTCCTACACGCAGAGAAAAAATATGGTTGGGCATGGTTACTGCAACAACACTATGTTTAATGTAACAATATATTGTTGTCGTACACAAATAATTGTTCTTTTTATTTGATATAAACAATACCATAGTTACTGTAAACATATCAATGTTTCTCGCAATTATGAATTTGAGTATTGTTGACCGAAAAATAATTATTTTTCTAACAACTTAATTATGATAACTTTCTAAACATATTATATTTCTCACAACCATATCATGATATTTAATAGTCATAACATAATAACTTTCTATACATTTATCATACTATGTAAAAGATGCAATCAAACTATTTTTACCCTAATCATATAATGTTAGCGCCATTTGTAAAATAATTTTGAAGCAGTTGTGTCGTTTTTTTTATTTGTGAGCGGTTAATTAATTAAAAGATAAAATTCCATAAAAAAAAATAAGTTTAAAGAAATTAAAAAATTAAAATATTAGCGGAGTTCATTCAAGTATTAGCGATTTAATAGTGCAAATGCAAAATATCATAGTTTTTTTGTAAAATCCAACAACAAAACACACAGAGATTTCGTTATATTTTATAAAAGTGCTACGATATTTCTGTGGTTTTCATGGGCAACCGCGTATGTCTTAAAACTAATTTTTCAGGCAAGCCGAAAAACCATTCTAGATCAAACTATGGGCTAGGTATTGCACTTTTTAAACTTTGTCATTACGTTAAAAAATCGGAATTGATCCATCTTTTCAAAAATATGTAAAGAGCGTTCAAAATTAGGCAATATGGCATCATAAAATTGAAAAAAATGGGCATACGCCCATGAAAACCACAGATTTTTCATTTGCTCTTTTGCAAGCCTTATATTGAACTCCGCTATTTGATTAACATTAAGAAAAATTGTAAAAAGCCACAAAATAAAAAATCGATGCAAAAATATTTTAATATATTTTGTATTTTTATGACAGCTATGAAAGGTGCTGTATCATAATATGATTGCTTCTAAATTTATTATGATTAACATGATGATAATATGATTACTTCTTAGCTTATTATGATTAACATGACAATAATATGATTAATTTCTTAGCTAATTATGATTAATATGACAATAATTTGATTACTTCTTAACTTAGTATGATTAACAGAATAATAATATGATTAAGAGAAAAATATTATGATGTAATAGTACGAGTATATTTAGTCATAACATGATTCAATAATAATCTTAATATGGTGACTACAATCATAATTCTTATCATAATATGTTACTCTTAGATTATGTTTACCACAACCATGTTTTTTCTTTGCGTGTATTATTTGCGGAATCGTAAATTTGCAGTGCATATTTTGACAATAATCCCATGAAAAATTGCATTAAAAAGGAACCCATGCAGCGCTTCGTTGGATCAATGAAACCTGTTTCATTAAAATGTATTTTATGAAACACTTACATTAGATCTATGAATATTATTCATTGGACGAATACTTTCAATAAAGTAAAAAAACTTTTTTTTTGTATTTTTTTTTAATTTTTTTTTTATTTTTTTTTTTTTTTATTTTATTTTTTTTTCTGTCTCTAGCGGGAATCGATCCCGCAACCTCGGCGCTAATAGACTAGCTCACAACCAGCGAGCCAACCGGGGCAGTGTAGTTTTTGGATAAAAAAACTATCAGCCGCATTCATAACAAAAAGTTAGCCACAGTTTGTACACTACGTACAACGAGCTGCTAACTAGAATGCCGGTTAAGCTTAACAGCTTGTTGGCACAAAGTTAATTCATAACGAACTTTTCTCCATCTGCCAACTTTTAATAAATCAACTCTGAATTTGTATGATGCCACATTGTATTACTCAAAAATGTAACACGTTTTGCATTAATCATCGCTGCATTTGTCATTTTTTTGTTTTTCCCTTCACATATAAAAATTTTAAAAGGTTTTTCAAATTAAAATAAATTAAGTAAAATACAGTAAATTAAAAAATAAAAACAATTAATAAAAAAACGAACAAAATTGTTTGACATTAAACGGCTGTTTTTCACAAGTTGGCAAACGTTTGGCAGCTCGTAAACAAGAGTTTAGCAAAACGTTGGCCAGAGTTTGGTTAGTGTATTATGAATAAACTTTTTGCTAACTTTATGCCAAATTTTCATTATGAATACGGCTGTATGTTTTTTACTCAATTAAGAGCGTAAATATGAGATTAAATTTAATTCTCCCAACATTAATTGTAGTTCTAAGTAGGTTAAGAAAAACAAAATGAAAACAAAAACAAATTTCAAAAGCATGTTGCCAGTTAAGTTTTCTTTTAAAATTAAAATTTTTTATTCCCAAAAATTATTTTGATAATAAACTGGCAGTGCACGGCCTGAAAAAACTTAACTGGCAACATGCTTTTGAAATTTGTTTTTGTTTTCATTTTGTTTTTCTTAACCAACTTACAACTACAATTATTGTTGGGAGAATTCCAATCAGTTGTAGTGGGGAGTGCAAGATGAGATAAACTCACTGTTTATTGTTGGTGTTTTTGTTTAAACTTTGATATTGTTACAAGTAGAACTGTTGCTTTTAAGTCTTATACGTTTTTCAGTTTTATTTGGTTTAATATCTTTAGTTTTTCTAAAATCTTTATGAATGAAGTTTCCTGGCGATCTAGCCTAAGCAACCAGTGAAATGCGCATAGGAATAGCTTATCCCATCAACAATAAATATCAGTGTTTTTATCAATAATACAAATTGGGAATTAAGCACGAATAACAAAATCTTTTAAAATTTAAATTTAATTTTCTATTTTATGTTAAAATCCACGAAAATGTTGAATTTATAAGTTTTCTTAAAACCAATATGGCGCTTACTTGTTTGCAACTGAGCAAATATGCACTACTAATTTTGCTCATGGTTTTTTTATTGCAAACGAAGTAAAAGAGATCAAATTGCAAATACGTACATTTTGTTGTTGTGTTGTGCAAAGGTGTGTATTTTTGCACGCTTTTGCATCACTTTGCACTACCCGTCGTGATTTCCCTTATAAATTTTGAGAAATTTTCTGTTTTCCTTGCAACCATTTTAACATGTTTACGGGTTTTACTAACTACCAACGATTGAGACGACCGCAACATTCTTCATATTTCCTTTTAAAAGTTCTTCAGTGTGGAAGAGCTTGCTCTCAATGGCAGCATATGCAGAAAAATAAAATTAATTATGGAATACCGCGAAAAGTTCCTACAATGTCTGCTAAATAAGGCTTTCTATTAGGGCTCTTTACTCAGTGTTTTTACCACTGAGTTATGTCAAAGTGTTTATACTCACAAGCACATACATACATACAAAATTATGTATAAAAACACACAAACACTCTAACAAAGAGAGTTTTTATGACAATACAAACAATATACAAAGAGATGTACGATTCAACAATAAATCCGACATTTTAATGAGTTTTACTTGGTTTTCTAAAAAAAAGATGTTTGGTTAAAAATATCACAAATTTCTGAAAAATCAATAGAACTAAAACTAACAACAACAACAACAACAACTTGCAACATGAAAGGAATGTTTTAAAAGGAAATTTTTTATCTTTAAGGAATTGATTGGTAATTAAAATAGTAGACTTTTCTTTAATAAAGTCTTTGGAGTAAACTACACATATGTAGATGAAAAAAAATATAAATTTATGTGCTACAGCAATTATTAAAGTGACAATTGAATAAAACAATTTAATTTCTAATAGGTTTTAAGGAAATGTATGCATAATAAGCAAATAAAAATGATATTAAAAAAAGCAAAAGAGACAATATAGCTTTTTCTTTAATGTTAAAAAAAAAAACTTCGATCGCACTCAACCAAAAAGGTACGTGGAGGCAACGAAAATTTACGTTGAGCAAATGAAAAATTTATTAATTACACTGGTTTACAGCCAAAAATTACCAAGAACGCCACGTGCCTAGATAAGTTAATTTTGACCTCCTGAGCACGAAAAACGCTGTAATTTTTTTTTCAAAAGTGCAGTTTTTTAGATAACGGTACTTTTGTGTTTTTCGGTGTATGGTCCCACTCAAACCCTTGTGGAGCCCAACCGAAAAGTCCGATCGAGATAAATGGCATATCGTTGGAAAGGTAATTGAATGCCTTTTCCGTCGATATGCTAAAAATTGCCTATTTTTTACGTTTTTTTCAAAGTTTTTCCTTTTTATTTCGTTTTTTTTCTACGTTATGTTAAATATCTGGAATGTTTTATGTTTTAACCAAATAGTATATTTGATTACCAACGTTTCAAGCGCAATTTGAAAAAAATCGGATGAAAAATAAAGGTTTTATTAAGGATTTTGTGGATTTTTAGCATATCGACGGAAAAGGCATTCAATTACCTTTCCAACGATATGCCATTTATCTCGATCGGACTTTTCGGTTGGGCTCCACAAGGGTTTGAGTGGGACCATACACCGAAAAACACAAAAGTACCGTTATCTAAAAAACTGTACTTTTGAAAAAAAAATTACAGCGTTTTTCGTGTTCAAGAGGTCAAAATTAACTTATCTAGGCACGTGGCGTTCTTGGTAATTTTCCAAATTAAAAATTTGTAAAGCAGTGTTATCATCCAATGAATTTGTTCGTTGTGACAATAAATGACCGTTCTTTAAAAGATTATTTTTCAATAATTTAATGAACTGTTCGTTTATATAACGAAAAAATTGATCAAATTAACGAACAAAGTTTGTCAATATTATTTTTTGTAAATTAATAATTTAATGAAAGAATTCTATAATTCAATGAACTTATTCGTTAATTCAGTGAACCTTTTAGTGTTGTTTTACAAATTTGTTAACTCAACGAACGCGATAAATTGTATCAATGAATAACTTTTAAAAATGTTCCCTAGCAACTGTATGCCACCTGCCAACCGCTTCACAATTCACTACTGTAATCCGCTAAGAAATTAAAACGAATTATGTTAAAAATTAAGTGTTTGTATTTTTTTTTATCCGATAGCGCGAAGCCAAAACTAAGTGAAACCTAATAAGATTTCTGTATGACGTGCTAAGTTCCCAATTTTTCATATTTGATAAATACACTGAGATTTATTGTTGAGGGCAAGCTAGCTTCTATGCGCATTTCACTGGGTACTTAGGCCAGCTCAACAGGAAACCTTTTCCAAAGATTTTAGAAAAGCCAAAAATATTATACAAATAAAACCCTAAAGCGAATAAGTCTTACATATAACAGTGAGTTTATCTTTTCTTACATTCCCCTAAAAAAAAACTGTTGTCATTATAGCATTGGGCGATGGTATTTGCAAGCATACTTCTGTGCTCGGTGGCAGAATTTGGTGTTGTCGGTGTATAAACTCCTGGATTAACAGGAAAAAGGGGTACGATTCTTTTAAACTCCGCTAACATTTCATTTATGTTAAAAATCCAAAAGTCTGCTCAAGTGTTGCCATTTAATAACTTTTAATGCTTCAATATTGAACTCTTTCCCTAAAATTGATGCTAGAATTTAAAGAATTTTATTTTTCACAGATAGCAAGTCATTTTACTGAATCTAATTTAACTTACAAATGCGGCTCTTTAAATATATTTCATTTGAGAAAGTGTTTGTAATAGACACGACAATATACATTTTTTTATTTTACACTGCACTTTTGTATTTGTTTAAATAATATTTTAAAAAGAACCACTTCGAATAGAATAACAACAAAAAATGCAATATGGTAAACTTACACTATTTACAAAACCGAAAAGGTAATTGGTTCTCAAATCATAACGTATTTAAAAGGAAATTTTTCACAGAATTGTTTTCAAAATTTGTTCCAGTTCTGTTCCAGTTTGGTTTGGTTTTAGTTCTGTTCTGGTTCTATTCTAGTTCTGTTCTAATTCTGTTCTAGTTTAGTTCTAGTTCTGTTCTAGTGATGTTCTAGTTCTGTTCTAGCTCTGTTCTAGTTCTGTTCTAGTTCTGTTCTAGTTCTGTTCTAGTTCTGTTCTTATTCTCTTCTAGTTTAGTTCTAGTTCTGTTCTAGTTCTGTTCTTGTTCTGTTCTAGTTCTGTTCTAGTTCTGTCTAGTTCTGTTCTAGTTCTGTTCTAGTTCTGTTCTAGTTCTGTTCTAGTTCTGTTCTAGTTCTGTTCTAGTTCTGTTCTAGTTCTAGTTCTGTTCTAGTTCTGTTCTAGTTCTTTTCTAGTTCTGTTCTAGTTCTGTTCTAGTTCTGTTCTAGTTCTGTTCTAGTTCTGTTCTAGTTCTGTTCTAGTTCTGTTCTAGTTCTGTTCTAGTTCTGTTCTAGTTCTGATCTTGTTCTGTTCTAATTTTGTTCTAGTTCTGCTCCAGTTTCCGTTTCTAGTTCTGTTCTAGTTCTGTTCTAGTTCTGTTTTAGTACTGTTCTAGTTCAATTCTAGTTCTGTTCTTGTTCTGTTCTGTTCTAGCTCTGTTCTAGTTCTCTTCTAGTTCTGTTCTAGTTCTGTTCTATTTCTCTTCTAGTGCTGTTCTAGTTCTGTTCTAGTTCTGCTCTAGTTCTGTTCTATTTCTGTTGTTCTGTTCTAGTTCTGTTTTAGTTCTGTTCTAGTTCTGTTCTAGTTCTGTTCCAGTTTTGTTCTAGCTCTGATCTAGTTCTGTTCTAGTTCTGTTCTAGTTCTGTTCTAGTTCTGTTCTAGTTCTGTTCTAGTTCTGTTCTAGTTCTGTTCTAGTTCTGTTCTAGTTCTGTTCTAGCTCGGTTTTAGTTCTGTTCTAGTTCTGTTCTAGTTCTGTTCTAGTTCTGTTCTAGTTCTGTTCTAGTTCTGTACTAGTTCTGTTCTAGTTCTGTTCTAGTTCTGTTCTAGTTCTGTTCTAGTTCTGTTCTAGTTCTGTTCTAGTTCTGTTCTAGTTCTGTTCTAGTTCTGTTCTAGTTCTGTTCTAGTTCTGTTCTGTTATAGTTCTGTTATAGTTCTGTTCTAGTTCTGTTCTAGTTCTGTTCTAGTTCTGTTCTAGTTCTGTTCTAGTTCTGTTCTAGTTCTGTTCTAGTTCTGTTCTAGTTCTGTTTTAGTTCTGTTCTAGTTCTGTTCTAGTTCTGTTCTAGTTCTGTTCTAGTTCTGTTCTAGTTCTGTTCTAGTTCTGTTCTAGTTCTGTTCTAGTTCTGTTCTTGTTCTGTTCTAGTTCTGTTCTAGTTCTGTTCTAGTTCTGTTCTAGTTCTGTTCTAGTTCTGTTCTAGTTCTGTTCTAGTTCTGTTCTAGTTCTGTTCTAGTTCTGTTCTAGTTCTGTTCTAGTTCTGTTCTAGTTCTGTTCTAGTTCTGTTCTAGTTCTGTTCTAGTTCTGTTCTAGTTCTGTTCTAGTTCTGTTCTAGTTCTGTTCTAGTTCAGTTCTAGTTCATTTGCTTAACATTTTTGCTTTAAAATTTCTGCATTTTAAAAATGTTTTCTTGCATTTTTATTGGATATTTTCATTTTGTCTACCAACTTTTATAACGATATTGTGGTTTTAATTAACAATGAAATTTAATTAAAAGCTTTTAATACTTAAAAACTAAATTATAACAAAATACATGCGTAGACACATGTATCATACAAACAACTGCAGATACATATTTTATAGATATGTACATGGAAAAATATGTGTAAAGTAGTTTATAATGAAATGGAACTAAATTTTAAGGGAAACCACAAAAACATAGAAAAGCAATCTGTGATTACAGGTACGAGGCTAAAAGCTAAATTAGTAACAAAATTGTTAAATTGTTAAAATATTGTTTTAGCATATTTAATACTTTTAAAACAGGTTTCGTTATTTCTAATGTATTTTTCATGTAAATATGTTTATAAATAAATAAATTATACATTAAATTCTACACTATAATCGATTACTACTACTACATGTTTGTCATAAAATTTGATACATATGCAGGTTTTTTTTACCTCAAAACTAATTCAAACATTCTCACTCGCATGTCTATATGCCCAAAAATAAACATGTCACTTTATGTGGCTGCATCTGTAGTGATGATGATGGTGATAGTGGCAGGCAGCAACTTTATCATCATCATCGCCATCTTCCTCGACAGCCACACAAATAGTGGCAGTCAGTAGTTGAGTCATATAAATTCCCTCCACTCCTATTTTTGGGCACATACTTAAAAATAGATTAAAATACGTTGTAAATATTTAATAAATTGCCATGAACATATTTTTTCACAGGAAAAGAGCGAGAGAGAGAGAGAGAGAGAAATGTAATAGAATCACTAAAATATTACAACTAGATAATTTACATATAAATTATGAAACAAATTTTGAAATAAAACAAAAGCACCTTCATACACACACACACACATGTGACCATAAAACTGCACATGCTATGATTTGTTGCTAAAATGTATACATAAATGCTAAATATTTTATAGAGTGTTTTTAAGGGAGTTGAAAATGTAAGAGAATGATGATTTAAGTGATGTAATCAAAGTGTCATGAATACTAAAATGTTAATCAAATTTTTTTTTAAATATGTACATTTAAATTTGTTTAAGAAAAATGCAAAGAATTTTAGATGATTATTACCAAGTATTTAAAATTTTGGAGTTTCAAAGTCTACAATTCCACTTGAACTGAGCTTATACTAAACTGGAACTAATAGAACTAAACTAAAACCGAACTAGAACAGAACTTGAACTAAACTAGAACTTTTTTTTTAATTCAATTCATTTATTATTACAGTTTGCATAAATTTACCTGTTCCCCCGAGCTCTGCAGGAAATATAATTAAAAATTTAAATAACAAAAAGGAACTGAACTAGAACAGAACTATAACTAGAACTTTTTTTTCAATTCGACATCTTTATGAACTAGAACTGAACCAGAACTGAACTAGAGCTGAACTAGATCTGAACTGGAACTCAAATGGAACTGAACTAGAGCTGAACTTGAACTGATCTAGAACTTAACTAGAACTGCACTATTTATTTAAACTAGAACTGAACTAGAACTGAATTAGAACTGAACTGGACTACAACTGAACTGAACTAGAACTTTACTAAAACTGAAGTACAACTAAACTTGAACGGAACTTGAATCTAAGCTTAAATCGATAAAAAAAAATAAACAGAAACGTACATTGGAATCTTAAAAAGTTACTGAACTAGAATCTTACCTCAGATATAAAGCCAAGCTGTAAAAGATTGCAATCGATTTTTTAAAAGATTGATTTATAAAAAAAATATAAACACAAAATATTGCAATTTTGACAGGATTTTATTTTGAATTTTGAAATTATTTTTAAATCAAAGAATGAAATCAGTTAAGTTGAAATCATTTTGATTTCAAGGCTTATTGATTGCAGTCTTTTACAGCTCTGATATCTATCAGAATTAAATCTAAAATCAATACTTTAACAAACAGCCTGGCCCATGATGTCGACCGCTTTGCATTTCAAAGACAAACAGCTGATTTGCGCCCCACAAACAGTTTGCAGCACAACAAGTCTATCGACAATGCAAGCGTACGATAACGTAATAGTTTTCATACAAATTTGTGCACCACTAAGAAATGTGATGCAAATGTCAAAATCATGCACTTGTGTTGTGGTTGTCGGCAGAGGCATTTTGTTAAAATATTAAACGAAATTTTTTTAACACACCAAAACTAAATATTTTTTTATAATGATATATTTTTGAAAATAATTTTGACTAAATTCTTTTTAATATTCTTTGTTAAGTTCTTAGTTTGTTTTTTGTTTATTCCTTTTTTTTTTTTTTTTTTTCTGATTTTTTTGTAGCACAGAGTTGTAATTTTATGGCTTAATTTATATGTTTTGCCGATTTTTAGATTCAAACTAGCATTTTATTTGTGCAATTGTGAACGTGACAATAAAGCCATTTGTCAACCAATAAATGGATAACGTTGCCCCGGGTCTCCACGTAGCAATATTTATTGCGGCAAACGTCAAATTTCATTGCTCCATTAAATTTGCGAGTGTGGACGCATATTGCCATGAGTGGCAATCCATTGCGTAATTATTTATCTGACATTTAATTTCTCTGTACGTTTGTTTATGTTAAAGCCATTTCACATGTCTACAGCAATATAATCAGCAAACATTACGCCATTATTCTAATGACGTTTTTGCTTGTGCTTAGCAAAAAAAAAATGCTACGTGGAGTCGCAGCGTAATCTTGGATACACACTATGCAATGCATTTACGCAATCTGGCAAATTTCGTTGTAGATTGCAACGTTTGCATTCGTGTTTATGACCTCATTTCGGATTTCGAAATTCGAGATTTCAACAACATTGAAATATTTTGATATTGCATTGATGAAGATTGCACTGTCTGTATCGTGATTTCATGTTTTCATGTTTCCATCTGTTTTGTTTATTGAAAACAAGCAAGCAAGCTGTAAGCATGTGCATTCTCTACTTAGCTCCGGACCTATTTTTTTCAAATGAATTATTTCGCGATGCTTATAATATAAAAAACCAGAACTGATATTGCGCTTATGATTTCATTGTTTATTGCAGTGTGTGTCAAAACATGCAATCTTAATGCGAAATACGTTGCGGTAATGCATTGCATAGTGTGTACTTAAGCTATGTTCACATTATGTGCATTGTGGATTTTTCACATGTAAAATTTTTACATAGCGTCTGAACCCCTCCAAGCAATAGCATGTGTACAGTACATTTGACATTTTTGATTTCGAACTAGTTCTATTTTCAAGTGACAAAGCATTCGACATCAGCTGTTTTTTATTAACAAAATTTTTTGTGTGGCAAAAATTAATTGAAATTTTAATATATATATAAACTAGTAAGAAAGTATAGTCGGTCAAGCCCGACCATATGATACCCTACACCACAGTATTTAAAAACACATCATGCTTATGTGTCCACGTAAATATGGATTTATCTATGTTTATAAACTTCTAAAAATCGGTTTGAAAGTTTGTGAGGGGCAGAAATTGCCCCTGCCTCCCCTTGTGGTCCTATTTTTTAAAAACTGTATAGCTAATGTGTCCCTATAGATATGGATCTATCTATGTTTTAAATATCATTAAAATCGGTTTGAGAGGCAGAAATTGCCCCTATCTCCCCTCGTGGTCCGCTTTTTAAAAAAATGTATACATTTTGTGGCCATATAGATATGGTTCTATCTATGTTTTAAATTTCATTAAAATCGGTTTGATAGTTTCTGAGAGGAAGAAATTTCCCCCTATCTTCCCTCGTGGTCCTACGATTCGGCCCATTTTCAATAGGCTTGGTCCTTGTGACAATAAGAACGTTGGATCCAAATTTTATCAAATTATCTCCAAAATTGCGACCTGTACTTTGCGCACAAAGTTACATGGACAGTCAGCCAGCCTGCCAGCCAGCCGGACGGACATCGTTAGTTCGACTCAGAAAGTGATTCTGAGTAGATCGGTATACTTTAAGGTGGGTCTAGCACCACTATTTTAAGGCGTTACACACATCAGCACAAATGCATAATACCCTCTCCACTATTATGGTGTGGGTATAAAAATTTAATAGTAAATCTTCTATCTACATATATCTATCTCAATTTATTTCAAATAGGATGTGTGTATGTATTTTTGTATGTATGTATTTAAGGTATGGACTCCAAAACAGCTGGGCCGATTTTGATGAAATTTTTAGGGAATCTTCAGAATATTCAGGCGGGTGACACTGTAAAGTCTGATTTTTGATTTTCGGTCTGCGGGCGTAGCGGCGTGGCAAAATCCAATTTTCATATTGCATCACCAATAACATCTATATAATTTGGACGATTTTTTCTTTAAAATGATCGCCATGGTCCAACTTAGATTTATACAAAAAGAAAATTTTGCCCCTCACACTTATACGCCCACTTTTTTTGAATTACCTTAAAACAGAAAACGGCTCCATCGATTTGACAAATTTTTCTTTCAAATGTTCGTAATTATCCATTTTAAGTTTTCATCGAATGAAAATTGACCACACCTACTTTTACGCCCACTTTTTCTTAAGCGCATAGCTTGAGAACGGCTTGACCGATTTGGACGATTTTTTTCTTTAAAATCATCGCCATGGTCCAACTTAGGTTTTGTCGGAAAGAAAATTTTGCCCCGCCCACTTTTTTCGATTTACCTAAAATCAAAAAACGGCTCCATCGATTTGACTAATTTTTTTTTTTTAATGTTCGTATTAATCTATTTTACGTTTTCATGTACCACGCCTACTTTTACGCTCACTTTTTCTATTAAGCGCATAACTTGAGACGGGCTGACCGATTTCGACGATTTTTTCTTTAAAATCATCGCCATGGTCCAACTAAGGTTTTTACGGAAAGAAAATTTTTCCCCGCCTACTTTAACGCCCATTTTTTCGATTTACCTAAAATCAGAAAACGGCTCTATCGATTTAACTAATTTTTCTTTCAAATGTTCGTATCTTTTTAACGGATTTTAAAAATCGAACGCAAACATTTTTCCAAATTTGGACAGGACAACGTATGTCGGGTCAGCTAGTTATAAATACAAAAGATAAAAAAATACACAATTTTATTATCAAAAATGGTTAGTGTGTACGTATTTGTGCCGGTTCACACACGTCAAGTTTGACTCGTCAAGTCTTGTGCTTATAGTAGAGAAGGGAAAAGAGAATGCCATTTCTTTTCCCCTCTCACCTTAAAACCCAAGACTTGACGTGTGTGAACCGGTACTTTTTTTATATTTGATAGGTTATGTCAAATAAGCGTTACATACCAACATGTTAACTATAAACCGTATGCAAAACTCAAATTGGCATACACAAGAAATCAGATTTGGGTAGAAAAGTGACATTCCACATGATAAATACACATAATGTGAACAAAGCTTTACTGTTAAACGAAGAACCTGTCGAACGACAAATCGATAATTAGTGGGCCGCTTAAGAGAACGATAATAAGTGACTTGTGGTCGCTCGCATAAGTTGGCGACCGACATCGTGGGCCTGGCTGTTAATTTATATATGAACTTAAATTGGAACTAAAATAAATCATATGTATTCTGAAGAAGAACCTGAAAATAAGTCTTAACTAGAACCCGGTCCAAAATCTGTTCTGGAATCTTAACTAGTCTACAGAATTTGCACTACTATTTACGTAATAAATTCTTTACTTTAATAAATTTTGTTTGCTTTTGCCTCTATAAAATCCTTAAAATAATAATTTTTCTCTACCAAAAAATTAATCTTCTTTGAAAAACACTCACATAAATTGCATTCACTTTTTGTATATTTTTTTTTTTTTTTTTTTTTGTCTGCAATTTTGTGTTCAGTGTCTCTTTAATATTTTGAATGCGTTTTGTTGTTTTTGTAGATACTAAAACAGGATATTTATTGTACATTTATTTATTAAGTAGCTAAACCTTTAGCATTGTACATGCAACATGCACTACGAGGCATGCAACACTTACAACAAATATAACTATAGAATCAACACACACTCTCTTACACGTTTAAGCGTAAAGTAAAATGTATTGTGTTTATAAATTGCTATATTTTCTATGTAAGTATGTATGATTTTGTAATACTCCCTGCAAATAAAATTGGACCACCTGATCCATTTTGATGAAATGGACTACTCCATGGACTGGTCCGATGTAATGCAAGCATGGTCCATGCTCATGTCATTGTTAAAAAGTGTTTGTAGTGAGACGACATGTCTTCGTTTTTTAACGACATGCTTTCGTTTTTAAACGACTTCAAAACTAACCTAGGGTTTACACTTGCAAGTGCAAGTTCGAAAAACTCAATACACTCACACATTTTTACTAACACCATCACATTTTTCGTACTTGCAGCCCAACTTGCAAGAGAATTTGCTTGCAAGTAAATTTTTGACACTTGCAGCAAGTAAAATGACAAATGAAGAAACAGTGTTACCATGGATGACTTTTGTATCAATTTACTAGTACTTAGTAATATAAAAGTTATGTTTATAGCGAATTTTCTGTGTATTTATAAAAAATAACACGTAAAAAAGAGAACAACTATACAACAACCCATCTCAATGGTAATTGTATCATAAATTTCAAGCATTTTGAAAAAAAAAATTGTTAATGAAAAATATTTTCTCAGTAATATTATGAAATCGCCACTACGGCAATACTGGAGTCAGAAATTTTATAAAATAAACATAATTTTTTCATCAAGATGGACCAAAAATTAAATAAAGAAGGAATTATTCAATTTATTTTGTTATAACTTGTTAATATTTTTAACATGGTAATGTTGTTAAACCAAAAAAACAAAGTTTTTTTATAGGATGTTTTCGCTTCGAGAACATTTGAAAAATGAACTTACAACTGACTGTGTAAACACTCAAGCTACTTGCAAGACTTTCGGCTTTTTCTTCGACTTTTTCGTTGATAATACGTATATACTACTTGCAAGTAATTACTTGCATGTGTAAAGGCAGGGTAATCCTCTTGAGTATACCATGGAGTAGTTTTAAAACTACTCCTTAGTGGTCCAAAGATGGTTTATATGGTCCTTTCCTAGGACATCGAAATGTTAAATAGACCAGGTTTTTTCCATACGTTTGGGTTACTTTTGAACTAGTCCTGGTCCCTTGTTGACTACTCTTTACACGCGTGTTTGAACTGGTCCTATTATTTGCAGGGCTGTTTGTCTGGCTGTGTAGGTGTAAAATCATGTATGGGCGTGTGTGTGTGTGTAAATTTGTGCAAGAGTATAAGTGTAATAATGCATTTAATAAGCTTTTATAATGGCACATTTGTTGTTGACATTGTTAGTTTTGTTGGTTCTTTTTATTTATATTTATTATTTTCTTTTTTACAACTTCTATTATTTTTTTTTTTATTGTTGTGTTTGATATTTTTGCTATTGTTATTGCCGTATGTTGTTAGCAAATTTTTGTATTTAACCTGTACGCAAACAAAGAAGGTTTTGATATTTGTGTGTGTTTGTGTGTGCACAAAGAGGACACATGAGGAAGAGAGAGATAGAGAAAAAGGTGTTTCCTATTAAACACTTTTACAACCATAAACATGGTTTGACATAAACCAGGCAGGCAGTTGAACAGAAACGACAAAAGTAACAGCAACAATAAGTTGTTGCATTATGGCAGGTAACGTGGCAATGTATTTAATTTCCTGAGTAGAAAAGTTTTCTTTTGAAATGGAAAATATGATTAATGTTATTTTTCTGCTATAATATATTTTTTATAGCTTGTCTTTTTCAGTTTAAAGAGAAAATAATGGAGGACAAAGGGAAATAAAGGATTTGGTAAATAGTTTATTTAGATGCGGGTTAGGTTTATTTAGTCAATCAGAGAAAATTCAAAAAAAATTATAATTTTAATGCCTCTTTTGCAAACAGGTTTCCGTTTACGAATGATGAAGAAAAATTATAGTGATGATTTAAATTACTTAAAAATTTTTTTTTTTTTTTAAGAACCTTTAGAAAAACTAAGAACTGAAGTAGAAATCTTTTTAATAGAATCAGATAAAAATTTTAATATAAAGTCATATAAATTAACTGAATTGAAATCTGTACCAAAAAAAAATTAATAAATTAATTAGTTAGTTGACTAGAATATAAGCTTTAATAGAACTTAATTAGAATTTAAGCAAGAATCTAAGCTGGGATCGGAACTAGAATCTAATTTTCACATAAATTTTAACTGTTATCTAAACTCAATTGTAAATCAGAAACTAAAGTGGATACTAAACACGCAACTAACGAAGAATCTGAACAAGTATCTAGACAAGACCTTTAAATACAATCCAAACTTGAACTGAAACTTAGACCTGCACTAGAACTTAACCCCTACTTAGAAACTAAACTAGACGTGAACTTAATTTTAATTCAAGCCCGGAGCTGAAATCTAAACAAGAATCTAAAATTTAATCAAAATTAGAAACTAAAATAAAATCCGAACTTGAGCCTGAACTAAAACCCAAATTCAAAACCAAACTAGAAACTGTCGTAGTTTTTAGACTAGTAAGAATCCGAAATTGAATTTAAAAATAAAATAAGTATAATATAAACTAAAATCTTATCAGGGCTCCAAACTATAACCATAACTGGAACTCGAACAAAAATTAAATTTATATTCTAAATTCGATATTGAACTACACGTCAAGTTAAATCATAGTAGAGAACAGAACTTGAATTAAAGTGAAATTCAAACCAGTAGTGGGCAAAATAAGAAACAAAACAAAAATTCGAATTGGAGCGAATGTATAAATCAGTGTTCGAAAAAAAATATTATATACAGCTCTTTAGTGTTCAGTTCGGTAGTAAATCATTTTAAAAAATAACGTTCCTTTGTTTATGATATTCGAGCATAAAAATAATACTGTACTTATCCAAATCAACAAAAATATGAGAACATTTAATTGCTCTCGGTTTTTTCTAACCACAGATTTCATTGTGTTCGGTTAAGCACATTAATGTTCAGTTGTGCTAAGCAATCTTTTGGGCTGGTAAAGAAAACCAAAAAGTTTTTACAAAAACAAAAAAATATACGAAAAAAAATCCAAATGCCAGAAAAAAAATTTTACACAAACAAAACATGTACACAACACACACACAAGCTTTTCGTGCTATCCCAACAAACACGGAGGTTCGATTTCAAATTGAAAATGATTTGAAATCAAAAGTTTTTTCAAACGACAAACGTTTGATAATGATTGGAAAATCATAGCGTTCTCAACAAAAACGGGAAATTATTTTCCAATTGAAAAACTTGCTTTCAAACGTAATTCTCAAATGTTTTTCAAATTTGGATTATAATACAATGTGGAATATAAATAAAAATATTTTATTTTATTTAAATTAAATTTATTATTTATAATTAGTATTGTGGTAATTTTGTCGACCTATTTATGGTTTTTAATCCAAATTTGTAATGTTTAAATCAGGCTTAAGTTAATCAAATTTAATTTTCATTAAATTATTTTTACGAAGAAAGGAATTTTACAACATGAAAATTAATTTAAATTGTTATTGATAATCATTCATTCTTGACTGACCTGAGATTCGAACCCATTCGAGATTCGATCTACCAAAGGTTAAAATACAATTTGGTTTTAGGATTGATGTTTGACTATTGACGTCAGCAGTCGTCGATGGCTGCGAGAGTAAGACGGCAAATCCCTCTGAGGAGATCGAGTGGTAGCGATCGAAACATGTCAGGGTAACCAGCCGCCTGGGTTCGAATCTAAGGTAAGTCAAGAATGAATGATTATCAATAACAATTTTAATTTATTATTTATTTAAATAAACTGTGAGATAAACATTCGGCACCATAGCTAAAAGATGAAATAATGTTCTTTCCGTCCTCTAATTCTTGGAAAGACAAACTACTTGGCTCCCTTTTATTTTGAGGATTGTAGCACCGCGATCGTTCAACAAACTTTCTTCACTTTCCCGTTTTATTTTCCTTTTTTTCGTATCTTTAATCATTGTAATAACTCACAAATAATTTTTATTTTTCACAAAAAATAAGCTGTTCACACTATATTAAAATTTGTTTTTAATAGTAAAACACATGTAACCACAGTGGTGGATTTACACTAGGGGCAGTCGGGGCTAGAGCCCAGGGCGGCAAATTTTCTAGGGCGGCAAAATTTGGAAAGTGAAAAAAATTTTTTACTGTCATCAAAATTTCTCAATAGAAATTTTATATTTTAATTAATCATATATTATTTAATAGATAATTCAAGAAATGCGACTTGTATAATATTTGTCAAATTGAAATTTTGTAAATCATAATTTTGGCACCTTAAGTGAAAATTTATATTCGAAATTATTTAATTAATTAATTTCTTTAACGATTTAAAATGGTAATAAAACTGAAACCTCCATTTATGTAGGTATACAACAATAATCCACAAGAGCGTTACAAAATTAAATTGTGTCATTCCCCTTTTTCTTTCATTGACAGTTCGTTGCATAGCTTTCGTTGTGTTTTGAGAAAAATACAAAAATACAAAATAATAAGCCACAGCAACACTATATGTACATTGTACATATTAAATTGTGGGATTCCCCTTTTTCATATCATTGATTATGTGTTGCATAGTTTTATTTTATCTTTTTTAAACGTGCTCATCATTAAAGAGTAAGTGTTGATTGAGTAAGGTGTTAAATTAATTTATCGATATCAAAAAATTGCATTAATGTTGAGCATAAATATACGATCAATTGTCAACCATGGCTGATGGACGCAAAAAATTGAGTGGATCTGAGTATCGAAAGCGCGCTTTGGACAAAAGTAAAAAGGAACAAGAGGTTTTGAGTAAAACTCCCAAACTAGATGATTTTTTTACGAAAAAAGTATGTGTTACACAAAAATCAGAAACTAACAATAGAGATTGTACGAATTTAGATTATGAAGGTTTGTATCATATTTTTTCAAGTATTCATATTTTTCCAAGTATAATAATGATTCATTTGTCGATGTGTATAAAATGTATATTCATTATTTACTGTCATAATTAGGTTAATAGAATAATAGTAAATTTTTGCAGGTGATGATGCATGTTCTACGTCAACTTCAAAACGAACTCCGTCTACGAGTAATGATACTGATAGTACCACGACTTCTTCGCTGCCACAGAATAACCATCACGAAAGTGAACTTCAAGCTACAATTCCAACAATAAATATAGAAGATAATGAGCATGGGGATATTGTGATAAGCGATGATCCAGGAGAATGGGTTATAAACGATTTCACCAGAGATTACGTAGCTAACCATGGATGTAAACAAAATAAAAATTTGGATTTCTCCGGTACAAAACGTGATTACAGCGATGGAACTTCAAGATGGCTGTCAGAATCACTATTTTTAAGAAAACTTATCAACGGTGAAAAAGTTCCACGCCCATGGCTCATTTACTCAGTTAGTAAAGGTTCTGTATTTTGTGCAGCTTGTCTTCTTTTTGACAGAGAGTGTTCATTTAATGGCAAAAACGGATTTAATGATTGGAAACATGGAGGCGTTCGTGTTGGTGAGCATGAAAACTCAAAACATCATAAAAAATGTATGTTAACCCTTAAGCAAAGATCGGATACTAAGAACAGAATAGACCATGACTTAGTCATACAAACAGAGACAGAAATCTCTTATTGGAGAAATGTTTTAAGAAGAGTAGTCGCTGCTACTAAAGCCTTAGCTTCTCGAGGGCTTCCATTCCGAGGAAGTGATGAAAAGTTTGGCTCACCAAATAATGGCAATTTTTTAATGCTGATTGAATTTCTTGCTTCTTTTGACCCATTCCTAGAAGAGCATATTCGAAAATTTGGAAATAAAGGATCTGGCAGTACAAGTTACTTATCGAAAACTATCTACGAAGAATTTATACAGCTTTTGTCAGTAAAAGTATCTTCTATCATAATTCAAGAAGTTAAATCAGCCAAATATTATGCTATTATTGTAGATTCCACACCTGATATATCTCACGTTGACCAACTTTCTTTTGTTATTAGATATGTGCAAAAAGATGGAACGCCTGTTGAACGCTTTCTGATATTTATTGAAAATTCTGGACATAAAGCTGAAGATTTGCTAGTTGCTGTATTGTCTATTCTTGAGTTTTTTGATCTTGACCTCGCAGACTGTCGAAGTCAGTCATATGATAATGCTAACAATGTATCAGGAATGTATTCAGGTTTACAGGCAAGAATTCATGAAATTAATGATCTAGCAGAACATGCTCCTTGTGCTGCTCATTCTTTGAATTTAGTTGGAGTTCACGCAGTAGAATGCGCACCAGAAGCTGCTTCATTCTTTAATACAGTACAAACTTTATATAACTTCTTTACTGCATCGACGCAGCGCTGGGAAATTTTACAATCTCATACCGGAAAAAGAATCGCGTTAAAATCTTTATCTGCAACCAGATGGTCAGCTCGTTATGAAGCTGTTCATGTACTTAATCAATATTTCGACGAAATAATCGAGACATTGATTATTATTGAAGAAGATATTGACGAAAATGCAATTACAAGACAACAAGCAAAAGGTATTCGTATTCAAATGGAGCGACTTGAAACAGCATTTATGCAAATATTTTGGCATTTTTTACTCTCGCGATTCAATGCTGTTAGTCAAAGATTGCAAAAAGTTGATTGCAGCATTGCTGACGTGATCGACGATTATCATGGTTTGATTAAAGTTGTTGCTGATACGCGAAATGAATTCGAAATCTATGAAAAAAATGCTTTAAATATTTCAGAGATTAAAGAATATAAAACAACAGTTTCTAGACAAAGGAAGAGAAAATTACATGCTGATGAATCACGGGATGGAGATGTGCAACTGTCAGGTCGAGACTACTTTAGAGTCAATACGTTTAATGTCATTCTTGACAATCTGGATTTCGAATTACGAAAAAGATGTGTTGCGTATGAAAAGATACAGGAAAAGTTCTCAGTTATAATTGAATTTGGCAATTTGGATAATAGAGAGATTCGTAAACGAGCTGAACGTTTAAGAAAGATTTATTCTTCAGATCTTGAGTTCTCATTGGATGACGAATTCGTGCACTTCCATGCTTATTGCACTGAAAAAACGATGGAAAATAATTCACCTTCCGATCTTCTGAAACTTTTGCGAGCAAACGACCTTTACACTGAATTTCCGAACGTAGAAATCGCATATCGAATATTTATTACTTTAGCTATAACAAACTGTGGCGCAGAACGATCGTTTTCTTGTTTAAAAAGGGTTAAAAACTACTTTCGTTCTACAATGAGTGCAAATAGACTCAATAGCTTAGCTATTCTATGCATCGAATCGGAAGTGCTTCAACGTTTAGATTGTGAGGATTTAATCGACCAATTCGCAACTCAAAAAGTCAGGCGTATTTGCCTGTGATAAAATTATTATATTATAATTATTGTGCTGTTTTTATAAGACGTTTGCCAAACGTCACTCAATCGTCTGTATGTTGTTTTTGTTGTTGTAACGGCAACAACAACATGCAGATGATTGAGTGACGTTTGGCAAACAACTTATAAAAACAGCACACATGAGTCAAGCTGAGTGCAAAATGTATAGCTCTAAGAACAAAAACAAATATTTTTTATGTCATATCAAAGTATATAATATATAATAAATTATTTGCAATACATTAGATATTTGAATTTTTAAAAATAATGAGGCGGCATTTTTTTCAGTGCCCAAGGGCGGCAAAAGTTTAAATCCGGCCCTGTGTAACCACAAAGTAAAAAATGTACCTTTAATCGGCATTTTAAATGATTACATTTATTTTTCGCTTTAGTATTTTTATTATTTATTTTTGATTTGAATTAAACCTTTGACATAAAATTGATAAAACATTTGATATCAAATGTTAATTTTCAAATCATTATCAATTTGAATTTATATGTTAAACCAAACAATTGAAAAACATTTGAGAATTGCGTTTGATGTCAAATGATAGTCATTTCATATCAAAGGTTTGACTTCGTGTTTGTTGGGATAGTCTCCCAGTTGGCCAGAATGCCGTTGACGACATCGTCGTCAATGATGTATGCACGGCTTGTCCGCTCTTGTTTAGGTTTATAAAAAGTCGTCGTGCACGACAGTTTGAGCGACGTTGCCTTATAAGTTGTCTTCTAGTTAGCTTTATGTGGGACAGTATGAGCGACACTGTCTTATAAGTTGTCTTTTATAAAAGCTACTGACGACAATGTTTTCTTGAATGCTATTCAATCACTTGCTTGGTTTTCTAAAAATTCTCACATACTTTTTTTTTTTATTGTTTTTTAAAAACCTACAAACAATTTACAAATTAGTTCTAAACAGTAAAATGTTGATGAAATTCTTCGCGGGCTGGAAAATGGATTACATGCAGTTAATACTTCACTGTCAACTTTAGGATTGCTTATAGGAGTCGAATATAAAACATACAAAAGAAATTAAAATTTTAACTATACTTAAAATGTCTGAATTAGATAGCCATATAATAATTTTTGTCGTGGGCGTCGAAATAGACGACATTGTAATGCTTGTAGTCGTTGATGATAAAGTAGGCGACATTGTCTTTCTTTGTGTCGTGCACGATTTTCGCGACACTTGTTCGAAAAATTCATTGACGATTTGTTCCCGCTGTCCCTCACATGTCGTGCAGGAATTAACATTGTCGTGCATCCGTCCTCGGGGATGTCTTAAAGACGTGGCCAACTGGGCTATGCTAAAATTTTATTTCTTTATCAATTTTTAAAAGAAGCATTATAGAACATTAAAATATAATATATGTCTATAGAACCACGACAATTATTCTGTTTAATAACAAAGAGCAGTACACTATACAATGTTCGTTAATTCTTGAAAATAGTTATGAACAGTAGATATCGTTTCTAAGTGTGAGCCGTACGCTTAATAATGGTTTTCGAACACTGGTATAAATGTTAAGGCTTAAACTGTATTGTACAAAAAATCTTTAGAACATTTGAAATAACCTGTATAGTTTAAAACTTAAAGCTATATTCAAATTAAAAGATTTTTAAATTTTTAAAGCTTTTAAACTTTATAATATTAAAAACTTTGATTTGATGATTTTTCGCACAGATTTTTTTACTCAAGGCTTAAAACTTTCAAAAATAAAATGTTTGGTAAATTCAAGAGCTTTAACAATCTAAAATGTTTATCGTATTTGTTATAAAAAAAATTCATTTTAATAAATATTAGCTTAAAGTTTATATTTAATCCAAAAGCTTTTTTTATTCTTAAAGAGCTTTTTGGCGCAAAAGCTTTTTGTTATATAAAACTAATGCTTTAAATTTCATTACATAAAAAAAATAATTGTAAAATAACGTTTTTTACTTAGAGCTTTTAACCTGAAAATGTTGAGCTTTTGTCATATATTTTAAAGTTAGGCTATCAGTTTCGGAGTTGCGGGTTCGATTCCCGCCAGAGACTCTGGTCTCCTGCAGACAAACGTAAAGCTTCGCAGGACTAGTTTAAGTAAAAATAAAAACGAAAAAGCTATTTAAAACATTTTTTTAAGCCTATAAGCTTTTAGACTAAAAGCTTTTCCTTAGTAAAATTAATTAAATTATTACATAATATCTTTATATTTTTTTTAAAACATAAGTTGCTTTACCTTAAAACTCTTAAGCTCTGTTCTAAAATCCTTTTTTCTTGTTGCATTCGTTGTTTCAAATTTTAACAATCTCCTTAACAAAAATGTCTTTTTGAGGTATTTGCTTTAAAGTTTTGTAATAAAAACTTTTTAGGTGCTGTCTTATATTACGCTTTTAAATTAAAGTTTACAATTATCAATTTAAAAGTCAATAAATTTTATTATTTTTTTTTGTTTTTTGTAGCTTCTAAGCTTTTTAATGAATGACAAAAAAATATTTACTTTAAGCTTTTCACTTAAAACTTGAATATAAATAATTGTACTTACCGATTTTGCGGTGGAGCTTTAGCCTTTGTTGCCAGTTGCATATTGCGATTTTCAGAACTTTTAGCGTCTGTTAATCTGTTATTGCTATCTCTTCCTGCTATTGTAATCGGCGGTGGAGTGGCATATGATTGTTGTCTATAATAATTGGGATAATCATGATATTGCGTAGCTCTAGCCTCTTCTGAATTTTGCTGATCATCATTATTTGGATCAGAAAAATCTTCTCCAAAGTCATCATAATACTGTGGATTAACCGGGGATTGATTATAGGGAAATGATTGTTGTTTGTAATAAGGTTGCTCTTGTTGTTGTCTATAATAAGATTGTGGTGGTGGTTGCCTGTAGTAGGGTTGAGCTAACTGTGAATCCTGCGGTATCTGCTGCCTGTAATACGACTGTTGTTCTTCTTGTCGTGATCTTAGTTCTGGCTGACCAAGATAATCATCACTGCTTTCGTAATCTTCATCTGGAGCTTTGCTGTAGGGATCTTGTTCATCGTTGTCTTGTTTGGGAGGGACTTCCGCCATTTGCCGGTAGGCTATAGAGGGTTTGGTATCGGTTTTTGAATATACCACTACTGGAGTTTGTTCTTCATAGTAGGAGTTGGACTTAGGATCAGTAGAATTGGATTTTTCATCGGTAAGGGCTCTAGCTTGTCGGTCACTATTTAAAGCTTCCTGGCTTGTTCGAAGATTAAAAAGCTCTTCTGAATTTTCGACTTGTTTTTGTACTTCGGATTTAATTAAAACCAATTTATTATTTGCTGGTTGTTGAGAAATGTGGTTTTCAGAACTTTCAAAGCTATTTATTAGTATACGCATCACAGTGGGCTTATCGTTGTAAAAATTGCTGACTTCATTTAAAGCAAATGTAATAATAATAAGGCAAAATAGGCCCAATAGAGCTAAAAGCAAATATTTTCTATAGTTTTTTGGTTTGCTTTCGTAGTAGTAATCGTAGTTTTTCATTACTTCTTTAATTTTAACAATATTTATTAGAAAAATTAAAAAAGCTTTTAAATTTCAATTATTTCACAATTGGTTTTTTTATGTAAAAACTTTTCTGTAGTCAATTTTAATATAAAATTTTACTTAATTCCAGTCAAGACGCGTGCCGTATTGTTTCGTTACAAACCGCTTACTATTTGAAAATTGTGTTCTGATTTTTAGTGAAATTCTTGATCTTGAGTTTCTTTTAATTTAATGTTCTTCCTCTTTACATGTCATTCGAAAGGTGTGATGTTAAGAATTTCAGTGTTAAACACAAATCATGGATAAATAAGTCTCTCTCTATATCTGATAAAAAGAAAACTGTAGAATTTTTGAACACGATCATTTACACTCATGTCTTAACAATTAGTAATGGCCCATAAGTTACTCATTAGTAGTCAGTAGAGTATTGATTTGGTATTTGATTTGTTAGAAAAGTGTTAATAAATTGTTAAAAAAGAAAATAAGGTAAACTGTGTTGTGTTTAAGGTTCTTAAGTGTTCCACTGCTCCAGTTTCTTAGCGTAATTAAAGCAAGCTCTTCTGCTATGTCTGGTGCAAGAACTGCGCATTTTCGTTAAGGCCAATTAACACCTTTTGTGGTTCGAGCCAATTATTTGTTAACGTTTACTGCTGGTGTATATTTATTTAAAAATTCTATTTTTTTATTAACTAAAAACTTTTATTAGGTTTTTTCAGTTGAAATAAACAAGAATAATTATTTGGCGATTATTTTTCTATTTGTATAGTTTTAGGGTGAAAGTTGTTTTTTGAAAAAATTTTTACTTTCTGATAGAAAATAAAGAATTTAATGTTAGTTTATTGAATTTAATTATAACACTAAAAGAGTACTCATTTTGACAATTTCTATCACAAATATTAAAATATGGGCACGCCTAAATGCATAAAATTAAAAATGTACGTGGCATGTCAAGACATGCAAAATAAGAAATCACTCGAAATAATTAATTAAATCGAAAAGAAAGTTAAATACTCTTTTCTTAAATAGTTAAATTTATTTTAAACGAAAAATTTATTTTAAAATATACTTTTTTGTATAATTACAAAACTAACATATTTTGAATAAAATTTTTTTTAAATAAAATCCAAGACAAATATCTTAAAAGCCTACAAAACTAACTCTAAAAACTCTCTCTAGCTGCAAATGTTCTGTAATAGTCCATTTACATTATACTGAAATTTTGTTGATTTTGTACAAAATCTTCTTTCAAATCTAGTGCGTTTACGTTGCAATTTTTTGGCAGTAAAATGCCAATAAAGGCTTTAGCCAAATGTTGTTTTCATAACCAAAACAGCTACCTGAAAGTGTATTGTGTAAATAGAACAAACAGACCAGGGTTGATAAAGTTTGTACAATTGTACTTTTTTTGGTACAATTCAAAACTAAAAAGTAAGCTAGTACGCCCGTGACTCATTTGGTTCTATTTCCAAAGTTTTCAATCCTACATATTTATAATTGATATAAAATGGCAACTCGTGTTTACTCTCCAATGACTATAAGCGTAGTTTAGTGATTGGTGCAAATAGCCTTGCAAAAATGCAAAAACTCTATTTTTTACCACAATTAGTTGTGAAGAGCGTATACTAAGTTTGTCATTCCGTGTGAAACTTTTTTATTATTCATCTAAGACCCCATAAAGTATAAATATTCTGTGTCCTTGAGTAATTCTAAGTCGATTTAGCCATGTCCGTCTGTCTGTCCGTCTGATGAAAACACTCTCACTTTCGAAAAGCTCAAAAGAAATAAACAAACTTAGTGTCAAATTGCTTGTAGTTATCCTAAGCAGTTTGTGATTGAAATCCAGCAAAATCGGTTCAGTAGGATAACAGATATGAATCAAAATGTGGAACCACCACCTAAAAAAAAAAGTATAATTTTGTTACAAAAACTTATATAAATGGTGGAATAAAACACAGAATTATATAAGATTTCACAAAAATTTGTTTTATTCGACTGGAAATCACGCTGTGAAGTTTCGTGAAGATACGTCCATAATTATCCTAGGCCCCATATAAACCCCACTTTCAGTTTAGTACGCATAAAACTGTATAAAAATAATGCTATCATAACAAAATTTGGTACATCAAAGTTTTATTGGACTAGAAATAAAACTATAAAATTTAGTGAAGAACGGTCCATAATTTACCCTAGGCCCCATATAAAGCCCACTCTGGTTAAATAATTAAATACGCCTTAAACCGTAGCAGATATAGATATTGCGGTAAACTTTCTTCCAGCTTAGCTTCATGTGGCCAGAAAAAAATGTTATGGAATTTTGTGATATACGGTCCATAATTTACCTTAGATCCCATTTTAGTAGCCTTCTGAAATTCACTGAAAACGCTAAAACTAATTGCTCCGCTCTATTGAAATTAATGTTTTTTCTGCAGAGTTTTGGGATGATTGGTTCATAGCTTACCATGGCTCCAATAACGGTTGCCCTCCTGAAAATCATTTAAGTTCGGCTTAAACTGTTACGAATCGTGATATTTTATTTAAGCTAGTTAAAATTGCTAAAAAAAAAAACATTTAACTTTCTGATTGTCGGTCAATAACATAATATAGGTTCAAACCGCAACCAATTTTAATGCAGATGTCTGTTTTTATAAAGATTATAATAAAAAAATAGTCGTCATACGGAAATTACTCCTAAAACATTCGAACTGTCGGTGGAGGGTATCAGAGATTCGGCACAGCCGAAAATAGCACTCTAACTTGTTGTTGTTGGATTTAAAAAAACAGCTATGATATTTTGCATTTGCTCTTTTGCAAGACCATTTGCACCAAGCACTGAACTCCGCTATTGTGAATACATTTTTGCACTTGCTCATTGAACGATTGCTTATGCCAGATTCTAAATTTAGTATCTGCGGCAGCATATAATCGTGCATTTTCTGATGATATTGACTTCTGCAAAAGTTCTGAATAGTAGAAGCGACGACTATGATGGTTGTCACGTCAATAAGTAATCAACAGAATTTTGGAAGAGTGGGAGCCCACTGCATTATTATTTTACTCTGAACTAGTTTAAAGGAGATTTTACTTTACAAGCGCTAAATTAAATTTAATTATATTCGGACTTTCTACTCCTTCCCTGTTTTTGCAGTACATATTGAAAATTGTAAACACAATAAATTTAGAAATGTAATCCGAAGAAACTAAAAACTGAACTGGAGGATGAACCCCATTTTCAGGACTAATAAGGCGGCTACTGCATTATATTGCTGCAAAAGGGCCATTGGCCTACACTGGGGAATTAACCCGAGGAATGTATACTGGCTATACGAATGTGTCATTAAACCCATTCTTTTCTACGGGGCAGTTGTTTGGTGGCCGGCGCTCAAGGTGTAGAGTCATTAAACTAGGTTTGAACGTACAATGAGAATGGTGGCAATAGCGGTAGCAGGTGCCATTAGAACAACACCCTCTAAGGCATTGTTTACGATGTAAAACTGGTTACCACCAGACATTCTGGCGAAAAGGCAAGCTGCGAACGCGGCGGTAAGACTAAGGGCCACCGGAGCATGGAGGGATTACAATATCGGACATGCTAACATTCTGAACGAAATTAATTGGCACATGGATGTTGATTATGTCACACTCGAGCCAATCTTTGATCCTGGCTTCACGGTAAGCGTTTTGGATAACGTGGTCTACTATTATGACCTGCAAATTCCCTTGAATGCGATTCGAATTTTCACGGACGGGTTTAAAACACTGTATGGTGTCGGTTCTGCCATATACTCCGAGCAGTTTAACTGGAGCATATAAGGCTGCCGGACCACTGCAGTGTCATCCAGGCCGAGATAATTGCCATCCACCCAGCCGCGAGGCGCATCCGGTACGGAGAAATATCTGGATGGGATATTCACATTATTACCGATAGCAAGGCGGCCATAAGATCCCTGGAGAATGTGTACATCACATCGACAATTGTCCGAGAATGCCAGATGTCTCTTGGGAAGATAGCGAGTCATTCACTGGCCACCCTTAATTGGGTCCCCGGACACGGGGACATACATGGGAACTGCATGGCGGATTCGTTGGCGTATGCAGGTACCATTTTGAATCGGGACGGTTCCACATATAATGTAGGTGTTTCACTCCCAAGGTGTGGCGCGATGAAACTTCCTGTGGGGAAACCAGGAAAATCTGGCCCATCATAGATGAAAAAAGGACACGGCGGGCATTACAGCCGTTCATACATCATGTAAGAAACCTAATTGCGGTTATAACTGGCCACTGGCCCATTGGGAGTCATGCCTAGAGGCTGGGGCTCCCTTATAATGACTTGTAATTGCCCGGCATTCGGAGATTTAAGACTCGAAATGTTTTGTCGAAGAGCCCTTGGGGACAAAACTTGTCTCTCTGCTGTTGACGAAAACAGGATCCACTCCTTTATTGAATCGATCGGATGGCTGCATGGGAATACTAGCAGCCATATATCATAGGGCCCATGGGAGACGGTGTGATATGGTAACACAACGGAAACTAATTAATGGACCCACGTGAGCTGTGCTTGACCACGGCTGCCAATGAAACCTAGCCTAAGCTAACCTAATCCGAAGATGCTCGTATGCATATATTTTTAGAACGCTTAAAAATTTTACTTTCGTTTAAAACTCGAGATTGCATTTTGATAAATATTCGTTAATTTTCTACAAAAAAAAAGACGATAAATTCTAAAAAATAAAAATAAATGGATCGATCACGACTGCCATAATTTGCCCCCAGGTCTGGATAGACAAAATACAATTTGTTTGACTCTATTCTTAAATATTTTGGAAAACTAACTATTTTGAAAAATCCGTGGCTCGAAATTAATTTTAGACCTATGTATTCTTTGGCAAAGTTTCTTGTAATGACTTATAGAACAAGAATCGCGATGTGCTTTCGAAGCGAAAAAAATTTTACCCACCCTATTAGTATGTATGTATAATTAATAGATTTTTGTTTTTAAAATTAAAATAAAAAAAATTTAAAATAAATAATGATTTAGTGCTAATGGGGCCGAAAAAGTACGAATTTAGAAGTTTTTTGGTACGATATTGATTTTCTCATTTATCATCCCTGAAATAGACACTCATAAAATTATTACAGTAACTGATTGTGGGTTATTAAATTCGTTTTTCGTAGTGATAAAATGGAATAAAAATATAGTTATGGAGTATGCTGTTACATGGTTTTTATAGAACCAACTTTATTAACAAAACAAAACTTGTGCATCTTACAATTCAGGATTGCACTTTTAGGATATACAAAATATCGTTCATTTAGAAATAGTAATAAAATTATAATACATATTAACAAAAGTAATAGAAAATTGTATCATAAAGTATATGCAATGGTGATGCCACATTTCACCCCTTCCCAAGGAAGACGGAAACGAACTCTTCTTCCAAAGCCTGTCGTGTAGGCTGCAGGTCTTTGATCGGTTGTGGCTGGCTCTTCGCAGGTTGTAGTTGTGTCTGGTTGTGGTTGCTCTCTACCTTTATGTATATGCTGCTTTCAAACGGTCGATGCTTACGGTAACATGTTTGCAATTCATATTAATTTAACAAAATTTGTCACAGCGCTTGATTACAGTAAACAGGCCTTCATAAGATGGTTGCAGAGGTCGACGAACTGCATCTGTGCGAATGAATACACCTGGTTTTGTGGTCAAGTTGTTCTCGACGAATGGTTTCCGTTTATAATACCATGCATTTTAGAACGTAAATCTTAGACAAAGTCGCTTTCGGCGTTTGGTATCCTCTAGAAACTCACCAGGAACTTGAAGTCTGCAACCGTAGACCACTTCTAGTGTAAAAGCGTTAATGTTCTCTTTGTAGCATATTCGTAAGCCTATTAATATGAGTGGTAACACTTCAACCTTCTTAATTGCGGATTTAATAACTTTAATAATTTTATAACTCGATTAAGCCGTTAGCGGCAGGATAGAATGCACTTGTTCTAAGATGGTTAATCCCCAAGACATGGTTCATAGCTCAGAACATGTTCAACTCGAACATCCTGCCCTGCTCCGTGGTAATTCTTTGCGGAACATCAAATCGTTATATCCACTGTTGGTAAAATGTGAATGCTATGGTTCGGTGGGCATATTCTCTAAAGGGTTTGCCTCAACCCAACGGGTGAAAAGATCAACACACATGTTGACATGTTCATATCTTGCTGCGGGAAGACCATAAGTAGAAATCGGTGTTTGGTTACATCTTTTGATTTTGCTTCGTTCTCATGGAATACATAACTTTGATCATTTTCTGCAATCTTTTCTCGCACCTGGAAAAATGAAACGTTCTAAAATTAGTTTTGTTGTTTTGGCTACGCCTTTAAATCAAAAACTTTTTTACGGTTAGGTGATGTTAAAAATGGGCGAGGTTTACCGGTCGAAACATCACAAAACATTTGCAGTGGCGAACCAGTACCAGCATCGAATAGATGTGAAACAAAATATTCCATCGTTTCTCGAAAAGTGAACAAAAAGTGCGTCTGTAACTCATGTCGAAAACTATCAAATGAGATTACGTCTTTACGTTCTAAATGTCGTAATATTCTACTCGAAGCCGATGTGCAGACGTTGAGAACGCCAGTCACACATATCGTTGACGGCGAAAAAATTTACAAAAATTGAACATTTTTCAAGGACGGCGGCGAAAATACAACCGTCGCGTCGGCTATACCAAAATAATGTAAAACTTTAATGTTTGTTGTTTGCAAACAAGCTTTGAAAACATTCGCTTATTTTATAAAAATGATAAAAGTAAAACAATAAAAAAATGTGCCAAGAACAAAATTTTATTAGCATTATTCTTTGTATTTTGCATTTTCAATTGTTCTTTTGTGTTTTCATTTTTTCTCGCGCTATTTTTATTCGTGAGCTTATTTGACAGTTCAAAGCGGAAACTTTTCTTTCAAAAATGTAACAGACTAACTTTTTCTATAAATTGGCGAGTTATTTCCTTACGTGACATCTAGTACTCGCCAAAAAAAAAGTTACAGGCACAGTTTAGTGAGAAAAACAGATGTTGCATGGCATTTCAATAAAAAAGTTTCTCGAATCTCGATTTTTTTAATTTTCAAATTTGTCTTGCTTAACTCCTCGTCGTTTATTTGACTTTTCAAAAGTTCAGCGTAGTCAATATTCGATGTTATGCACAAAGATTTGATTCGTGAGAGGGCATCGGCAATAACATTTTCCTTGCCAGAAATATAACGAATGTCGGTCGTGAAATGATCCAAAAAATCGAGATAGCGGACTTGCCGTGGTGTAGCTTTTCCTAATTTCTTATAAAAAGCGTATTAAAAGGGCTTATGATCGGTGTAAACACAACCATTTCTGCCTTCTACCATGTGACGAAAATACTTAACAGCTTTATAAACCCCCAGCAGTTCCATATCGTAGTTACTATATTTTTTGTGCTGGGCTTAAACGTTCAGAATAGTAATCTAGGGGCTGACATATGTTGTTGTCGAGTGGCTGCAAAATGGCACCCATGGCGGTACCTGATGCATCTACTGTAAGGGCCATTGGTGCATTGGGTTCGGGAATACTAGTAACGTGGCCTCACAAAGGGAAGTTTTACAGTTTTCAAATGCCTGTCTTGTCTCATCAGTCTAGTCAATTATAGACTCATCTTTTTTTTTAGCCTGGTGTTTCAGTGCTTTAAGCAAAAATCAACGGAAAAAATGCATAATGCCAAGAAGTCTTCGGCAGATTACAAACACGTTCAGGTGGTTGGTACTCGACCAAGACCTCAATACGATTAGGTGGATATAAGGCAAAATTGAGTTATTACACATAGAGATTAAAAATGTGTTTTAAACATACATATGTTACTCAAACAAAAACTAATGGCCATTTTCTCATTAGGCAATTATCTTTTTTCCCAACGAAAAACGGCACATTTAAGAAATTTTGTTTTCTCAATGTCTCATTTGCTTCGATTTTATCGCAAAGCTAACCGGCACTCATCTGCCAATTATTTATTTTCCTTTTATTTGCCGTACAGATAAATTCAATCAGCTGACTCCCAACTTTTACATGTATTTTGAGTGGCGTTGCCAGGTAAAAACAATGTTTTTTGTCGGTATATTGAGAAACCCAAAATCGTTAACGGACAGTTTATCGTTCCAATAAATTTAGGTAGACATTAAGTAACAGACAGTTTGTCGATACATTGAGAAAATGGCCATAAGAATATCTGCAAACTACAATATTCGACGTAAGCTACTTTTCCATATTGGTACACATACATATACACTACCACTAGTAAAAAGTGCTTTTTTTATTAAAATGAAAAAAGCTTTTTTATTTAATTTAGTAATGTTTATTTTTTTTTTTATACAACTAGTAAAAAAATAGATGCCCCGAGTGAGGCTCGAACTCACGACCTTAAGATTATGAGACTTACGCGCTGCCTACTGCGCCATCGAGGCTATATGTGCTGACGGCCCCAATTAAAAACAGTGACGCAGGAATTGTGTGAAGCCCATAAGCTTAAAATTATCAGTTTATAAGATGATAAGAACTTGTGTTTAAAAATAACAACAATTTTCCATATGCAGTTAGAACAGCAACGACAGAATCCGATTAGACATTTTTAAAACATTAGTCAGTTGGTGGCTTTGAATAAAAAGATAATAAAAATAAATAAACTAATAAAAATTTAAAGCAAAAACAATTTGTTTAAGATAACGAAAAGTTATTGAAAAAAAAAATTATTTATAAATGAAAATAGTAAATGCTTTAAAAATTTTCTTTGAACTAAAGATTTTTTAGCAGGGCTGTGGAGTCGAAGTCGGAGTCGGAGTTGAAGAGTCGGAGTTGAGGTTTTTGTACCGGAGTCGGAGTCGAGGTACCCAGAAAAATTAGCGACTCCGACTCCGACTTTTGGGCATTAAAATTTTTTTAATATTTTTCAAAATAAAAAAAATTTTAATGACCAATTTCAGCAATTCTTTTTAAATATCAATTCATATTTAAATATAATTTTTCATATAATTTTATTTTTATTCGACATAAAAAAAACTAATTTTAAACATTTGATATTTAAATAAATTGGTGGAATTGGCCATAAGAGGGTCTACTTTTTGAATTTGTGAAGTCAGAAGATAATGACCAGTATACTTTTCATATGAGTAGGGGAGTTAGAAAAATTAATAAAATGAGATAACATCTTATTTTGACAGTTCTTTTAGCAATTTATGAGAAATGATTGTATCGAAGCATGTCCTTTTCTATGTTTTTATGTGACCTAAAATTTCTGTTACAAAACTCGCTGGTTCACTGTTTGAATTTCGCCAAGATATTCCTAATGAAATAGAGCCGAATTAACGAATTTAAAAATTTGTTGTTTTTTATTTATCGTATATTAAGAAATATTTTTGTAGCCATGTTCCGATATATGACTTGAAATCTGCTGTAGCTCCTGTGGTGAAAGCATTAAGATAACTAAATTTTAAGTTCTAACCTTCAAGGCGAATTATAATAGAAAAAAAAGTTAAGGAACTCGGGAAAATACATGACATTGTTCTAAATATAATTCCCATCAATCTGGGGGTAAACGCGAAAAATGACTTGAGAATTCTTTTATCTACTCACTTTAGGAAAAATTGGAGAGATAATAAAGACTTGCAATTTCAAATTTCGGTCTTTGACAATAATAATATTGAACTTGGAACGGAAAAAAGCAATGGCGAGTACACTGAAGAAAAAGATTTAAATTTAGTTGTTTAAAAATTCATATTTTTTTAACTCTGCAAGCCACATTTTAAAACATGTTGAAAATCGCAAATGATGCCATTTCTGTATAAAAAATTTGCCTTTGTCCGAATATTTTATATGATCCTTACATGTTTTTTTTATGTCGATGATATCCTTAAAAAATTACATCATAAAAGGTTCGTTACCTTGAGACAAACAGCACCAAGTCGAACAACAAAAGGTGTGCTATTTTGCAGAAATAATAGAACATTTACGATACGTTTCTCTTCAAAATGTGTTATAAAAATTGTAGAAGTAACAACTGAAGGCGCATCTGCATGTTTTAATAAAAATATATTGAATTTTCCTGAGAATGATTAACAAAGTTGGTCTAAATATTTGACTTAATAAATAAAACAAGACCAAAACGGCAGTGTTTGAATTTATGTATATTAAATAACTAAAGACCTCACTTCACGGTTTACAAAAAAGAACTTATGATGTTCTTTGTCTTTACAAATTCTGTGGTAAACAATACTTAGTACACTTGATGCCCTTAACGTCTTAGAAAATTGGACTTGGTGTTCTTTTCAACTTTTCTATCTCGAAAGCTACATTAGATAGAACTTATGGAAATTCACACTCTATAAATTCCAGCAGATGGGAATTGGTGTAGTTTATCTCTCCCCTACACAACTATTGTTACATTTTTAAGCACTGTTTGCAAAAATTTAATAAATAAATATAACTTTTAAAATATACTAAAGTTTAATGATCCAATACGGTTTGAATCAAAACTCGTATCTTTCGAAAGTTCGTAACAAAACTCGTTCGTTCCAAAATTAAATCCATTTTTTTTCCTATATTTCAGTTGGTTTAAAATTGTCAACTGTTGAGTTATTAGTCAAGAATGCCATAACACTTTAGAATCAAAAAGGTTGAACTCAGTTGGTCTATTTAATCTGGCGCTATATGTTTTGCATATTTTCCAGCTTTCCTCCTCATATGTCAAAGCTCAATGCGGCACGTTAGAATTAAAATATCGATTTGAAATTTTTACAGAATCATTTTCTTGCTATATTTAGGTACTGAATTAAAAAAGAAATTAAAAGAGTTTAAAGACAAATTAGAACTAGTCCCATAAATAATGCTAGGTTAGAGTAGGAGTCGGAATCGGAGTTGGAGTCGGAGTCGGAGTTGGAGTCGGAGTCGGAGTTGGAGTCGGAGTCGGAGTTGGAGTCGTACTTAAAAAATTACACCAAAAGGAGTCGGAGTCGGAGTTATAACTATTTCTTGACGACTCCACAGCCCTGTTTTTTAGACGAAAAGTGGACAAAAGAAACTTCTCTTTAACATGTAAGAGTACTACATTCGGCTATGACGAATTTTATACCTGTACCCTTAACCATGGGGCTCTAAGAACAAAGATTCACATTAATCATTATGAATCGCTTATAAATCTTGTAACTAAGAAAGTCTTAAAATGTAAAAGTAATATTAACACCGTTCTTTAGATGTTCATAAATTTATTTTTGTGCCACGCCCAGTTCTTGTATCCTGGCCACATTTTGTCGGTGCGTATTGATAACCAAGATGTTTTTTTTCTTATTTGAAAGATTTGGCTCTTGCCGTTCTCCAGATATACCGAAATCTAAATGGCTTTGTAAGGGTGGTGCCATGCCCACCTTTCCAATCTCGCTCATTTTATTTAAAGAGGTTTTGTATTGATGACCCAGATATAAGTAAATCTATTTTGTGTCATGTCAACTGCTCCACTCCCGCCTATACTTTGTGTGATGACCAAATTTGGATCAGATTTAGAAACTTTAAAGAAATTAATAATGTCTTTTTATGGAAGATGTAACGTCTGTTTATGTTAAATGGCACAACTACTATTAATGTTGGAAGAATTCCAATCAATTGTAGTGGGCCATGTAAGACAAGATAAACTAACTGTTTATTGTTGATGTTTTTGTTTAAACTTTGATATTGTCACAAGCTTATAATTCTTATACGCTTAACAGTTTTATTTGGTTTAATATCTTTAGTTTTTCTAAAAACTTTTGATGAAGTTTCCTGACGATCTGGCCTAAGCAACCAGTAAAATGCGCATAGGAATATCTTATCCCATCAACTATAAATTTCAGTGTTTTTATCGGCTGCTCGGGGTCTGCTTCAGTTCGAAGGTCACCAGAGACTAAAAAGAACCGATACTTTGAGCCAAACTAGAAGACATTTTTAAAATTTGAATACAACAGTTAGTGGTTACATTGGTAACAACTAATAAACAGCAAGTAGAATTAAGATTTGAATACATATTGTAAATTTCGATAAGAAAGATTCAATAATAAAAATAAATTAAAAAAAAAAATGTTTTTTTTTATATAAAGAATAAAAATTGGGAATTTAGCACGACAAACAACATCGTGTATATTATCAATTTTTTTAGGTGGTGGTTCCACATTTTGATTCATAGCTCTGATCCTACTGAACCGCTTTTGCTGGATTTCAATCCCAAACTGCTAAGGGTAACAACAAGCAATTTGACACCATGTTTGTTTATTATTTCTTTTGAGTTTTTCGAAAGTGAGCGTGTTTTAAACAGACCCACAGACGGGCCCAGAATATATATACTTTATGGGGTCTGAGATAAATAATAAAAAAATTTCACACGGAATGACAGACTTTGTATATCCTCTTTACAACTAATTGTGGTGGTGAGTATAAAAATAAGGAGGTAGGAATTTAAATTAAATCAGATTCATACAATATGAAAAAACTATTTTATCATTCTCTTCCAAGCTGATGATTTATGTTATGTTTACACGAATAGTAAATATCTTGGTTCGCTCTCTCATTTACGATTCACGCCCAAATCTTGATTAAAACAAATGTGTCGGTATCAGTGTGGCCAGATCCTAAAAATTTTTTGAGCTAAGTTCGCTTAAAAAAACCTTAAAAATTATTAGATCATTAACCAAAGTGCTAAAACATAATGTAAAAATTTAATACCACATCTTTTTAAGTAAAGATTTTCTTAAAACTACCCTACCCTACCCTACCAATTTCAGTTATAATTAACTATCAGTTATAACTGTCAAAAACATATTGTTAACTGGAAGTTAAAGTAATAGTAAGTTTTGGCTAAACTTGGTGAAATTGGCCATAAATCTTTTTTGCTATTTCTGCGTATCTTACATAGATGGGATTAAATTTTTATTATATTCGAGACGCCCCACTTTGGGAACATATGCCGGTAGGTCTATAGACCTATAGGGGAAAATTAAAAGCTTTAAAGTCAAAGAAAAAACGTCTTTGTAAAATTGTAACGAAAATATCTTTGTTAGAAGGAAAAAATCCTTGCATCAATGATTTATTCTTTAAACAAGCAAATGGTGCGTCTTCAACACAAACGATTAAAATTCTTTGAAGCTTAATCAAAGAAATTATCTTTTCCGTAAAGATAAAATATTTGCTACAACGATTAATGTCTTTACTAATAAGGGATTGAAAAACGTATTTAAAATTAAAGACTCTTCTTTGTTTTTTTAAAGCTAAGCATCCTTGCTACAAAGACAAAGTCTGTAACTTTAAAGAATTTTGTCTTCAATGCTCAATTGTGCATGTGCGCCTTGTCTTTGTCTTTTTTTTTCTTTTTCGTTGAATTTAATTGCGTTTATTTCTAGCCCGGTAGGCTAGCTAGTAGTGAGCTAGTCTATCAACCCCGGGGTTGCAGGTTCGATTCCCGTCAGAGACTCTGGTTTCTTTCCTGCAGACAAGCGTAAAGCATAGATTAGATTAGCATAGGGAATTAAAAAAAAAATAAAAAAAAATAAATAAAAAAATACGTCTTTGTAACAATGAAAATTGTACTTAAAATTAAAAATTCAAGTCTTAAGACTAACGAATGAAAGTCTTTGTGCCAAAATACTTTTTCCTTAATTTAAGGACTTTTTTCATGTGTTTCCAAAGACGTACATCCCTGCGACAAGATTTTAAATCTTTGATTTTAAGTATATATTTCATGGGAATCTAAAGATCTTTGCGCCTTTCCGGTAAAGATGTTTTGTCTTTGGGCACAATCTGACCAATAAAAGTCTTTGCAACAAAGTGTATTTTCTTTGATTTTACGATTTAATTTTCTCAGTGTAAGACTTTATTACCACATGAATTTTTATTCTAAACGGACGAACCGTTTACAGTTTAAACTGCAAAATCAAAAGGGAAAAAACACACAACATCTGCTTTAACTGATTTAATTTATTAAAAGTTTCAGTCAGTCAGTCAAACCAAACACTTTCGAACATGTCGATTGCCGAAGTACTTTGCTGTGTAAAACTTTTAGTTTTTTTTTTCATTTGCCTTGACTGCGACTCAGTGATGCCAGAAGTGCAGATTTGTATGCATTTCGCCGAATTTATACTCCAAAATTGCCGAAAGGCCGATTTGATGGTTTTTGGCTTAAAAATGCAGATTTTTTAGCTCGGTGGCAATTTCTTTTGCTAAAAAGCTAAATCTATGACTTGGTAACGGATAATTTTCTTTTCGATTTTCATCTTAAGTTAAAGCTTTTTTTGAATGATCATTTGATTAAGGTCATTCTTCGCTGATTTTGATTTTCAATCCAAATGCTGGGAAGTGACTCCCATTTTTTTTTTTTTATTTTTTTCATTAAAGGATTTTTTCTTATTGTTGTAACCTGCTTATGTTGTAACGATGTTGCATTTTCAACAATTTTTTTGTTTAATCGGCGTCTCTGGAAGAACAAATGGATTTCCAGATTCAACAGCCTTTTCCCCTGATTTAGAACGTGTTCAACCGTCCAGTTATTGTTCGAAGCTTATTTGCTTAATTTTTTGACTCATTGTGGCAAAATATTTAGATTCAACTTCACATCAGCAAATGTCATTAGACCTCCAACCTGCAACCATCAGACAAACTTCACATACATTTTTGCATTCGACTTAAATGGGAAATCCTATTTTTCTGTTTTAGGTTTGTACAAACTATATAATACTAACGACGCAAATCGAAACACTAACGACGCAACTTCAAAGTCACAGAAATGTTAAAAAGACGTAACTTCATAACGACGCAAGCCAAAACGAAGCAAGCAAGTATTGGTGTATTTGAGCACATGTCAGGCAATTAACTTTTAATTGATTTTTTTTTTTTTTTTTTCAAAAATATCCAAAAATCTGGAAGAGAGAAAAATTAAATAAAATTTTAATTAATTAAATGATAATTTGAGTGTGGTTATTTTATTGAACTGTTCATGACTTTTAATCCAAATGTTAATTTTAATCAGGCTAAACTTCATAAAATTTAATTTTCATTAAATTATTTTTATGAAGAAAGGAATTTTACAACATGAAATTAAAAGTTATTGATAATTTTTCATTCTTGACTAACCTAGGAATCGAACTCAGGTTTTCACGGACAGGTTGTCCTGACATGTTTCTATAGTAACCACACTATCTCTTTAGAGGAGCTTAACACTCACCGCCATTGACGACGGCTGGCAGTAAATAGTAAAACATCAATATTTAAGCAAATGTTATTCTGATTGGTGGATCGAAATTTGTTGTGAATGATTTGATTTGCACGTTCTTCCTTACTTCTGTTTTTCATATTAAATTAATGTGTATATGTAAAGGGGGGTCCAAAAGTTACCATGAGATTTAAAAGTTTAATAACTTTTTTGTTTATTAATTTTTTTTAATATTTTTTTTCAGATTATATAAATAACACTTGAAGAATAAATAATGGAGAGATACACAACTGAACAAAGAACCAGAATAATAGAATTTTATTATTTACATCAGAGGTCAATTATTTCAATGCAAAGAGCATATCGTCGTCATTTTAAAGTCAGAACTTCACCCTCTGAAGCAATGATTCGTTGCTTAGTTGATCGTAATCACCAACATGGCACCGTAACAGATTTGCCTCGAATTGGTAGACCACGTTTAAGTCGAACTTCGGAAAATATTTAACGAGTACAGTAAAGTGTTAACAAAATACCAGAAACATGTGCCAGAAGGCGTTCTTCTCAGCTAGAAATGTCTCGTACGTCACTACGGCGCATTTAAAAACAAGATTTACAGTTATACCCATATAAGGTGCTATTGGTGCAAGAATTTAAGCCCGCAGATCATCTGCAACGTCTAAATTTTGCAGTTAAATTTCAACAGTTGGCTAGAAATGAAATCAACTTTATTGAAATGCTTTGTTAATAAGCGAGTGTATGTAAACAAGCCAGAGAAAATCATCAAACTCAAGGCAAACATTGTTGCAGAAATTCGAACGCTAAGCCACAAATTTTGAAAGATGTTATGGAAAATGTTCTAAAACGAGCCCATCAGTGCAGTGCAGTGGTCATTTTAGAGACATTATTTTTCATACTAATGGTGTTTTCTTTTCTACAAAAAAGTGTGACATTTTATTTAAAAAAATGCAATTTGGTGTCTGTTTCATAAAAATTTTGCTTCCAAAAAAGGGTGAGTTTTTTAGAATAAAACAAGCCACCCTTTTCGGGAGCAAAATTTTTAAGAAACAGACTCCAAACTGCATTTTTTTTAAATAAAATGTCACATTTTTTGTAGAAAAGAAAACACCATAACTGTAAAAAAATTTCCATTATATCGATACCTTCCCATAAGAATGTATTAAGCGAAATTTCTAAAATTGTGTAGGAAACGAAAAAAACGTCTCATTTAGTTATTTATTTGTGTACTTTATTGAAAAAACCAAAATCATTGCAAAAACAAAATTTTTATCAGATAAAAAGTTTTTGCCGCTTAGTACATTTTCGTGGTCAAGACATTGGCGCTTAATACAATGGTAAATGGCGCTTAAAACATTGACATAGACACAAAAAATAAAGGTTTGAAATAAATTGTGTCGTTTAATTCATTTTTTATTTTTTCTGTTAAACAATAAAATAAAAATCTATATAAAAAGTAACAAAACATTTATTTCAAAACAAAAATTCAAAAATTACACTTAGAGATCAAAACGGAAATTTTAAGATTATTAATAATCATTTTGATTGTCAGACAAATCATCTTCTTCGTCTGTCTCTGCCAATTCGTCTTCTTTCTCGCCAAATGTATTTTTTATAATACCCTCGTTTTCTTGTATGTATCGTTCAGGAATAAATTTTCTTTTGAGCAGACTCTCTAAATCCTTTCGTTTCGGGCCTGATATTGGCAGTTTTGAAGAATAGAAAAATTATTTTAACACAAAAACAATCATAATCTGGAGTGTTATAAGCGACAAAAATGGATCATGTTCTAGTTGGATGAATGTGCTAAGCGACAAATTCGGTTAAACTAAGCGACATCTAACAAAATTTGTGTGTGGACCTTTTGTTGCTTACGACAATTACATTTTTTATAATGTGGCTTAGCATAATTGCTTTGGCGGATAAAACAAATTTAAGGGAGCAACATTATTCCAGTGAGAAAACTTGACGGTTAATACAATTTTATTTTCTCTCTAGTTTCCTTTGCATCCATGATAGGGCAGCGAAGCCCAGGCCAAAATAACTTCTTGTATAGTTCCACATCAAAAAGTCATTTTCGAAAAATGTGTCGTTCAATACATTCTTATGGGAAGGTAATGATATAGTGTTTTGTTCTTCGTTAAAAAACAGAACAATCGTAGTGATTTCTTTTTTTTTTAAATTAGTAAAGAAATAAACAAAAAAAATATTGGCAACGACTGCAGCACGAACAGCTTGTGTAAATGTTGTGTTTGTGTAAAATTATTTTGCTAGCATTTTGTTTTTTTCCTATGTGTATTTTGTTTTTGTAAAAAATTGTTTTGTTTTTTTTTACCAGTTTTTGTAAAAAATGTTTTGTTTTTTTTTTACCAGTCAAAATGAACGAACACTAATGAGTTGATCCGAACACAATGAAGTTTGTGGCTTTAAAAAAAAACTGAACGGAATAAAATGTTTTCGTCTCTCTGTTGAGTTGGATAAGAACAATATTATTATTTTTGTGCTCGAAAGATGACAAGCAGGGAAACGTTATTTTTTTAATGATTTACTGCACACACACTATTTGCGTTTGTGTCGTTGTGCCGAACACTAAGGAGCGATATTTAGTGTTTATTTTCGAACACTGGTTAAAAGTGTATAAAACAGTAAACTTGTGCACTGTTTTTGGGTGTTGTGCATAAAACAGTACAATAGGAAAACAAGAAAAAGTTCTATATTCAGCTGTGCCAAATCTTATGAACCCTGCACCATAGTAATGAAAATCGTGCCAATACCTTTAACTTAGTTAAATAAAAATAAATTATTAGAGGCATCAATCTTTGTTTTAGGTTAATTTTTAATTGATATGAGGACTTATCTTTCTGACTTTCAATAGCAAATTATTCCGGACTATATATCATATAAATATGTATCAACTTTATCCCCATCATATTTGGTGGCTTCGGAAGCCCCATTTCAACATACACACGGACAAAAAACGGGTATTATTAATTCAATTCAGCTACTTAAAACGATGCCTAACATGTATTATTTATAGGGTAAGATCCATATTGTACGAATTCCAAGGGAAATGAAAAAAATATAGTTCCAAGAAGAGTACGTATTTCACCCCTAGCTCCAGATAAATCAGACTCTCGGAAAGCTTTTCAGTATGTCTAAAAGTTGGTCTGTCTGAATTTCACAGCACAAAAAACTATAGTTAAGTACATCAAATTTTCGAAGTAGCATGATTACAAAAACCATATTGGGCATGCTGCTGGTGTCTTATAATTGAGAATTCTTCTGTGAACAATGGGCGGAATAAAAGAAAAGTGAAATAAGTATTTGTAACGGGTAAGTAAAATAATAATATTCTTTTAGGTTATGTGGGGTAAGTGTTTAGGTTAGAGTTAATCTTATATCACTTTCGGACTATTTCAAGTACGAATCATGATTAAAACCATCTTAGAAATTCTTGCATCGAGCACAGTTTGAGATGAATTTTATCTCACTTTATTTTAAGTACGGAGCACTTGAATAATCCGTACTTGAATTAAGCATTATTGATTTAAGGAAATCCTTACTTACTTAGGCCGAGGCCACGCAATGAGCCGCTAAGCGTCAAGCGGCTGAGCAATGAGCGTCAAAAATTAAAATATATGAAATACTATTGAAGTGGCCACGAAATGAGCGGCATGCGAGCGAAATTTTTGAGCGGCTAAGCGGCGTCGCTCAGGAATAAAACTTGTTCTAATTTTTAGTTGTTTTCTGAGCGTCAAAAAATAAACATGTCAAAAGTTAATATGGAGCTTAAGATTTCATCCGTACAAAGCCGACCGAATTATGGCAAGACAGATTATCAAATTTTAAAAATAAAAATATGACCGAGAAATAATTTTTTTGCTTTGTCAATTTGGTGTTAACTTTTAGCAACAGCAAATCAAAGCATTTCACAGACATACGGCAGTATTGTATTGGGTAGATTTGTATATGAGTGGTTTAATTCCCCTGGCTTGATAAATATGGACACATTAGCATGATGTGTTTATTAATACCGTGTTGAAGGGTGCCATAAGGTCGGGCTTGACCGACTATACTTTCTTACTTGTTTATAATTTGTTTTTGTTTTACATGTAAGTTAAGCGAACGAAGTCTTCGCTCGAAATCGACGAACAATCTGCAATTTTTTTTTTTTTTTCTTAAAAAACGCATTACATTTTTTTGAATACGATTTTCGCGTAAAAACATTGAACAAGCCACTCTTTACAATGGCATTTTAACAACTAACAGCTCAGAAGTGACGCTCAGTAATAAGCCACTTGCCGCTCAAACTTGACGCTTTGACGCTCATCGCTCAGCCGCTTGACGCTTAGCCGCTCATTGCGTGGCCTCGGCCTTACTCTTGTTACCGCTTTGGCTTGATTAAGGTGGATTAATTTGTTTTGTCAGTGCAGAAATCGCCCTACAAAATTTTTTGATAGTTGATCCATAATTTACCATGGGTCGAATATAAATTCATAATATTTTAAAATTGGCTCAAACTAAGTTTTATAAGAAAAGGAATAACGCAAAGAGTGATCGGCCAATAATTTAAAATAGGTCTACACCGCAACCATTTATAATACTGACGTCAGTTTTTATGAGGATTGGTGAATAATTATAGATTTTTCATCCCCCACAATGTTCTAACAGTTAGTCAAAGGATCAAAAATTCGGCACAGCCGAATATTCTACTCTGAATTGTTATTTTACTATTCTTTTAAGGAATAATATTTCTTACATTAAAACGTTATAAAAGAGAAATTTAAATCTAGTCTATTACATAATTAGTTGCAAGAAATTTCTTGCTCAAAACTAAACAATTCAAATAATCATTTACTCTTTCTTTCCGCAATATTTTAGTGAATTTAACCAACTTCTTGTAACATTTATAGTTCTCCAAAGATTTGCATAATTTTTCAAAACAATATTTTGATATCTTTTCTTGAAAACTTGTTATAAAAACACACTCATATACAAATTTATGCCAGACGCACTCATGAGGGAAGAAATGTGCACACATATAAAAATATTCTGGGATTTCCCAGCGGGAAAAAGAAAGAGTACGGATGCCTTTTAAAAGGCCTCTGTACTCCTTCTTTTGGATAAACAAGGCATGCTCGCTCCAGACCATACTCATATCTTTTTTACATACGTTGTCATCGCGGAGTAGGCCTTCCGCTCTCGCTTCTTTAGCAGGTATATAAAAATGGTAACGGGATAAAAAAATATATTATTTTGCTTTTGCTTGTGCAAAAAAAAACTATACGAAAAATGTTACTCCTTCTCTACTCCCTTCTCATAGAAGCGAATGTGAAAGATGTATCTTATGTTTTATACCAAAGAGCCGAGGGCAAGGCATTATTTAGCTGTTAGATAAGAATAGCAATTGAACCAAAGAAATGATTAAGCAGGCCTTTAAAAAGGCCTGAAGTGAGAAGTTCTTCTGAGCTTCCCCGCTGAGTTGTCTTAAAATAATGGATGAGGACGCCAGTTCGATAAGTTACTATAGAAAACATTTAAATAGTAGCGGTATTCAATGTTTGGTGCGTTTTAGGTTGCAACGGTTTGGTAGAGCAATAATTTTATCATTGACAATGACCGGTATTTTAAGCAACTTTGCAATGCTAGATGCAAATAAGATCACAGCTGTTGTACAGAATTACTGGTCGTGAAAATTTACAAAAAGGTGTTTGATTATTTTGTGAAATTGTTTTTAAATGCCACGAAGCAGTGCAAAAGAAAATATTATCGCAGCATTAGTAGAAGAAGTTGCCAAGAAATTGTTCTAAACGAAGGTATATTCATAAATACCGAGCAGTAATATACATTGTAACTGTTAAATACTTTAATTGCAGAAATGTTGGATGATGGATGATGATACGTTGTCTGTGAAAATGTGCTAGAAGAGTTTGAGGAAAATATAACTCTTGCAATCTCTTGTCGCCGCAGAATTTTTGATCAAGTTTCAATATCCTGGCGAAACAACGTACTCACAACTCTAGCACAGAGCAGTTTGCAGAACTCGTTAGCATAATAAAGAATGCCAAGGAGTTTAATGAAGCTCATTGATGTAAGCAAGAACTTCAGCTGTTTGTAAGAGTCCTGCCCCAAAAGAACTACGCCAATAGTTGGCCTTTTAATAACATGCCTTAAGGTATCGTACCTTCCACCTTATAATATCGAAGGTTGCATCGATACCGCTTTTTTCAATAAATTTTTTAAAAAACATTTGAGCAGTTGGTGACTGAATAATAATAATAAAGAAATTGCTTATGAAAAAAACCGGACCTCTCTTAAATACTAACCTCTATGTCTTCTGTCTCCTCCAAATAAATTAAAATAATTTTAACATCTTCTGGCATCCACTTTTTGTAGGGTTTTTCTCTTTTTAGAGTTGTCGGCTCAAAATCTTAAATTTTGTTTCACGATTCTTAATTATTGTTTACAAATGTCAGCTGTTCGAGTATCAGTGATGTAAACGCAATACACTTAGCAGAAAAAGCTATACTGTTTTAGTGTTGCGCAAAAGCAATCATGTGACAATTGCAATCCTGTATATTTTGTTGTTGGATTGCAAACAAAAGCTACAATATTATGCATTTGCACTTTTGCAAGACCATTCGCATCAAACACTGAACTCCGCTAGTATATTTAAAAATCGATTTATATATAGAATACTTGGTTTTTCAGCCAACCAATGCTTAAACAGCAATTGGGTCGTAAGAACGAAGGACTTACCGCCGTAAGTTTAAAAAAACACGGTCGATTTACCCACAATTCCGTTGTAAGCAAGGCGAATTCATTTCAGGTTATATGCTCTGCTAAAGCTTTATAATTTTTTGATGTTAAAATTTTCTTTTTTATCTTTGTTTGTTTTTTTTTTTTTTTTGTTACTTGTGGTTTTTGTACGAGTTGTACATGTTGTAGAACCGAGCTTTTATTAATACGCCTAGCTTGTAAACGTATTCTGTATTCTTTTAAAAATAACATTAGAAAATTATATTGTGTTTTTTTTTCAAATATTCAATTTTAAAACACAAAAATAATTAAATTTTATGTATGTATCTAATTTTTCTTTTTCCATGGCAAGGCGGTCGCAACCGACTTATGAAATATAACAAGATCTAAGTTAGGCGTAAATACGTTAACGTTTGCGCCAGCTACTGCAAGCCATTGTATAAAATAATAAAAGTTTTATTTCAACAACGCTTCATCGTCGTACGCTACTACTTTTAAAACGACCCTCCTATCGAAAGATTAAGTCTACACATTCCCTTTTTAATATTTTCCTTTCTACTTACAATAAACTAAAGCAAGGAAAGTCTTGTAGAAGATAACACTTATGATAAGACTTAACATGTTCTTTTACAACACTTAAATTTATTTAACGTTAAACAGAAAATCTATATCCTTATTTTCAAGCAAATCTTCGAGGAACTTGCAGTAACATAAGCATATTAAAGAATTTAATAAATTTTTTCATTTAAAAGGGGATTTTTGGGGGGGGAAAAATGAACTTTTTTTTAAATGCTATTTTTTATGGGAAAAAATTTATTTTTTTGGAAGAACTAATGACTTTTAAAGAAAACGTTATTTTTTTATGAAAACATGACTTTTTTGTGAAAAGAGTAACTTTTTGTGAAAAAGTAACTTTTTGTGGAAAACGTGACTTTTTGTGAAAAGTTTGACTTTTTGTGGAAAAAGTGACTGTTTGTGAAAAGAGTGACTTTTTATGAAAAGAGTGTCTTTTTATGAAAAGAGTGACTTTTTATGAAAAGAGTGACTTCTTGTGGAAAACAGTGACATTTTGTGATAAAAGTGACTTTTTGTGAAAAGAGTGATTATTGTGGAAAAAGTGACTTTTTGTGAAAAAGTAACTTTTTGTGGAAAACGTGACTTTTTGTGAATAGATTGACTTTTACTGGAAAACTGACTTTTTGTGAAAAGAGTGACTTTTCGTGGAAAAGATTGACTTTTTGTGGAAAACTGACATTTTGTGAAAAGAGTGACTTTTTGTAAAAAGAGTGGCTTTTTGTGGAAAAGAGTGACTTTTTGTGAAAAGAGTGACTTTTGTGGAAAAAGTGACGTTTTGTGAAAAGAGTGACTTTTTGTCAAAAGATTGGCTTTTTGTGGAAAAGAGTGATTTTTTTGTGAAAAGAGTGACTTTTATGGAAAAAGTGACTTTTTGTTAAAATAGTGACTTTTTGTGGAAAACAGTGACATTTTGTGAAAAATGTGACTTATTTTGAAAAGAGTGACTTTTTGTGAAAAGAGTGACTTTTTGTGGAAAACAGTGACATTTTGTGAAAAAAGTGACGTATTGTAAAAAGAGTGACTTTTGTGGAAAAAGTGACTTTTTGTGAAAAGAGTGACTTTTGTGGAAAAAGTGACTTTTTGTGAAAAGATTGACTTTTGTGGAAAAAGTGACTTTTTGTGAAAAGAGTGACTTTTGTGGAAAAAGTGACTTTTTGTGAGAAGAGTGACTTTTGTGGAAAAAGTGACTTTTTGAGAAAAGAGTGACTTTTTGTGGAAAACAGTGACATTTTGTGAAAAAAAACAGTGACATTTTGTGGAAAAAGTGATTTATTGTAAAAAGAGTGACTTTTGTGGAAAAAGTTACTTTTTGTGAAAAGAGTGACTTTTGTGGAAAAAGTGACTTTTTGTGAAAAGATTGACTTTTGTGGAAAAAGTGACTTTTTGTGAGAAGAGTGACTATTGTGGAAAAAGTGACTTTTTGTGAGAAGAGTGACTTTTGTGGAAAAAGTGACTTTTTGAGAAAAGAGTGACTTTTTGTGGAAAACAGTGACATTTTGTGAAAAAAGTGACTTATTTTGAAAAGAGTGACTTTTTGTGAAAATAGTGACTTTTTGTGGAAAACAGTGACATTTTGTGAAAAAGTGACTTTTTGTGAAAAGAGTGACTTTTGTGGAAAAAGTGACTTTTTGTGAAAAGAGTGACTTTTGTGGAAAAAGTGACTTTTTGTGAAAAGAGTGACTTTTGTGGAAAAAGTGACTTTTTGTGGAAAAAGTGACTTTTTGTGAAAAGAGTGACTTTTTGTGGAAATAGTGAGTTTGTACAAAAGGGACTTTTTGTGAAAAACGAAACTTTGTGAAAGAAGTGTATTTTTGTGAAAAAAGTTACTTTTTGTAAAATAAGCGACTTCTTCTAAAACAAGTGTCGTATTGTGTAAAAAGTTTTTTGATTTCTCTACAATGGATTACACTGCTTAACTTATTCTATTTTCTAATAATGTTTTGGAGCCCTCAGGGATAATGAAAATGAAACTTCACTAAACTACTGCATAAACAAATACAACTAAATACATCCTTCTACACATATAAATGTAAATGCATTAACAGCAACTCTGTGTTGCACATTGCAAAATTATAGCTTATGCCAAACTATAATATGTTAGTGTACCCAGCGGGAAAAAGAAGGAGTACGGAGGCCTTCCAGAAGGGCTCTGTACCCCTTCTTTTGGATAAACAAGACCTTGATTGAAGGGCTATCAGTCTAAAGCATTAAGGAATATATCCTTACAAATCAAATTAGAAGACTGAATAGGTTTCATATTAGATTTCCAATATAGAAAATGAAACAACACTTAACTTTTTATATTGTATACCTACCTATTTTACAAACGTATGTTTATATATTTTATTAAACTAATTGTAGTTTAATAAAACATGTGATACCTATTTTTTATTAAAATAATCAAATTTGCTAAATATTGTAAAATAGATTGCAAATAAAAGTTTATAATATAATAAAACTTTTAAGCACAAGTACCTACATATCTTCCTTAATGAACAAAACTCAACTAAAATGATTTACATTATTGTTTTTATTTTGTATTTTAATATGCACCTACTTTGTTACTTTGTTTTTATAACGGGATCTGAATTCTTTCGCTTTGGCGAAAAAAAAACAAAACAAAAATTTTTACTCATTCTCTTTTCAACTAAAATGATTTACAACATATGTAACTTTGTTTTTGTAAAGGGATCTGAATTCTTTTGCTTGTGCAAAAAAACAAAACAAAAAATGTTACTCCTTCTTTTCTCGCTTCTCATAGAAGCGAGTGTGGAGGCCTTCTATGAGGCATTCTTTTGCAGTTACGTAAGCATAGTAATTAAATCAAAAAATTTTTTAAGCAGGCCTTTAAAAAGGCCTGAAGTAAGAAGGTCTTCTGAGTTTTCCCGCTGGGTATTTGTGTAGAATAGTGTTTATGTGTTTTTGAATGTTGTTATACCCTTCACCGAAGGTAAAGTGGTATATATTAGTTTGTCATTTCGTTTGTAATTTCAACTCTATTGAAATAAAAATCTATCAGGTATATATTTTCTGGATCCTTATGAGCAGCGACGTTTATTTAACGATTTCCCTCTATCCGTTGAAATGAGTTAACCGATGATCCCACATTTGATAGGAAACAGGTATCTATATATTTATGTCACATAAAGTTCGGAATTGTATGCCATTGAAATTCACCTTGATCTGTGGCTGAGGTATGAGAAAAATACCACGACTGCCTATTTTTTTACCCATAAACACCTTGTTGTTGTTTTTATACCCTCCACCACAATTAGGTCTGTCATTCCGTGTGAAACTTTTTTATTATTCATCTCAGACCCCATAAAGTATATATATTCTGGCTCCTTTGGTTATTCTAAGTCGATTTAGCCATGTCCGTCTGTCTGTCCGTCTGTTGAAAACAGGCTCACTTGCGAAAAACTCAAAAGAAATGAAAAAACTTGGTGTCAAATTGCTTCTAGTTATCTTAAGCAGTTTCGGATTAATATCCAACAAAATCGGCTTAGTACGATCAGAGCTATGCATCAAAATTTGGGAGCACCACCCTAAAAAATTGATAATTTTTTTACAAAAATTAACATTAATGGTGGAACAATGCACAGAATGATATAAGATTTTGCAAAGGTTCGTTTTATTCGAGTGGAAATCACACTGTTAAGTTTCGTGAAGATCGGTCCATAAATTATACTAGGCCCCATATAAACACCTTCCCCTTGAAAACAGTTTAGTACACCTAAAACCGAAGTGGGCACAACTAAAACTGTGCTTGTATTGATGCTTATTAGGATTAGTGAGATGGCTGAAGTACCCACGAAACACAAAGCTAAACGTTTGAAATATAATGGAGCATTATATTTCCTTAGTTAATATTTTACGCATTTGAAGTAAAATAAAACATTTTTTTAATAGTTAAAATTGCAGAGAAAAAAGTTAAAACCAGATTAATTTATGTAAAACGAAGGTTCAATTAAAAATGAACTAGTTTAAAAAAAAAACACGTGTGTTTTCTGGGTAAAAAATATAAAAGAAAATATGTAAGCATCCGCTTTATGTGCATTCGACGCTGTCTCATCGAAAACTAAATTAAAGAGGCTAAGAATACGTGTAAAATCTCTCAGCACAATTGTGCTATGGAGCGCCCACCATTGACCTAAAACCATAACTATAATGCTATCATAATAAATTTGGTACGTTACAGTTTTATAGGACGAGAAATCGTGATGATCGGTCCAAAATTTACTATAGGCCCCATATAAAGCACACTCTAGGCCGCCTTACTACGGTTTAAGGCGTATTTTAATAATTTACCAGAGTGTGCTTTATATGGGGCCTATAGAAAATTTTGGACCGAAAATATGGGCGTGATTGGAGAAGTGGGCGTGTCACAAAATTAAATTATTTATATCAAAAGAACGGTATTTAAATTGCTTTCTGTTATCTCATCATGGTGAAGGGTATATAATATTCGGCATAGCCGAATATAGCACTCTGCCTTGCTTGCAGACATTTTATCCATTTGGTACTCCCTTGGGTAAAATTGTTTCATGTTCTGTTACATATATGTATCTTTTTGTTAGTATATAAAATAAGATTTGTTCGGATCTTAAAATAATTAAAAATTTAATAATGATGATCTTTAACAAAATGTGGACTCAAAACTATGTGCTGTTGAGAAGCTCACAAAATGAGTTTCGAAACTTAAAGCTGAAATTAACTGTTTCCATAGTTGGGAAAAAAATGTTTTTTTTGTAATAAAAATAAAAAGAAAATTTTGTATCATATATTTACCTGATAAAGATTCTTATTATATCTTCGTTCGAAACGATTTTATAGAATTTAACACTAAATTTTAATTAGTAATACGTAAGTTATTTTTTTCCTAATTTTGTAACTAAGACGGTTTTTAATAATCAACCATGTCTACAGTATTATTTCCAGTCATATAGAACTTAATTGTGTTCAAATTCATCACAGTATCAAAAATCATTCCTTTTTTAGGCGTATTTTCATATGTCACCTGTAGCAAATCTTGAGCCTTTGGATCTCCACAAAGATTTCTAGTTATATAAAGGTGGTTAAATTTTAAGGGCCGATGTTAATTTTGAATAAAAACATAAATTATTTAGGAAATTATTGTCATTTCTTTTTATTGTGATAATATTGGTATGGTTCAATTATGTATGGAATATCGGCCAAATGGCCACCGCGATCTCGGCGGCACACCTCCATCCGATGATCCAAATTTTCGATGACGCTGAGCCATAATTGAGGTTTAATGCCGTTAATGTGCTGAATTATCTCATCCTTTAGCTCTTGAACTGTTGCTGGCTTATCGACGCACACTTTTTCTTTCAAATAATCCCACAAAAAGAAGTCCAACGGTATCAAATCACATGATCTTGGCGGCCAAATGACACCGCCACCACGTGAGATAACACGGCCATTCAATTTGTCGCGCAAAAGAGCCATTGATTCGATAGCTGTGTGGCAAGTGGCGCCGTTTTCTTGAAATCACATATCGTCCACATCCATATTTTCCAATTCGGGCTATAAAAAGTTCGCAATCATCTCACGCTAGCGAACATCATTCACAGTAACTGCCTGACCGGCCTCATTTTAAAAAAAATAGGGCCCGATGATGCCGCCAGCCCATAAACCGCACCAAGCAGTCACTCTTTGTGGGTGCATTGGTTTTTCGACAATCACTCTTGGATTATCATTCGCCCAAATGCGGCAATTCTGCTTATTGACGAATCCACTGAGGTGAAAATGTGCCTCATCACTGAAGATGATTTTCTTCGAAAATTTGTCATCCACTGTTGGCAATTCTAGGCACCATTCTGACCATTGACGACGTTTGGAATGGTCAAGAGACTTTAGTTATTGAGTCAATTGCACCTTGTAAGCGTGTAAAAGCAAGTCTTTATGCATAATGTTCATCAACGACGAGCGTGAGAGGTGCAATTGTTGGGCACGACGACGAGTTGAGGTGGACGGCTCTTTATCCACACTATCGCGAACAGCAGCAATATTTTCTGCAGTACGAGCTATACGATCATGCACTGGTGTTTTCACATCTCCTTATTTGCTCAATTTTTTCCGATTGTACGCACATTTGGACGATTAAATTGACCGACAAAATCACAAAGTGCACGATATGCATTTTGATTTGAACGCCCATTTTCATAATAAGCCTGAATATTTGTTACGCGTTGCTCGATTGTGTATCTTTTAATGGTTCAAGTTTAGTTAGTCTGAAATTGAGACAAGTCAAATGAAATGCAAAGAAAAACTTGACTTTTAGGTGTGGTTCACATTCAACATCGACTCTTAAAATTTAACCCCCCATTATTATTAATTTGATTCAAAATTCATGAAAATGCCGATATTGCGCTACCAATTTTATGTTGTCTCCACATTTCGGTCTATAACTCTTTTCTTTCTTGGTCGGTTTTGCTGTATTTAAATATCAGACTGCTTGCAGAAACTTTAAAATAATTTGATATCAAACTGTTTATCTGCTATCAAAGCGCGTTTTCTACAGACAGATATGGCTAAATGAAATTAGAATTACTCAGGAACCACGAATATAAGTCTATTATGGGGTCTTACATAAATATTTCTTGGTATTACAAACATAGTATTCTCTTATTGACCACCTGTGGAAAAAATCAAGTCTTAAGGAAATTCAAACCACTTAAATTTATATTTTCTACAAAAAAAAATTTCTTGCAAATTAAATTTAAATTAATAATGAATGCAATAGCACACGTTTTGATTTCTATACAGTAAAAGCTTAATTATCCGGATAATTGATTGCAGACCCTGATTATCAAATTATCCGGATTACCGAATAAAAATTTAAAACGGTGTTTTTGAATCAAAAATGCTTTTAAAACCCATATTGAATGATATATTATAATAATTAATCATTTAAATAAACAAATTCATTTTAAAATTCATTTTAGAAAAAAAAAACATGGAATTGCGTAGCAAATTATTTTTTTTTTGCAGCAAAAAAGAGAATAACTACGTTTTTGAAGTAACAATTAATAGAGATAAACACTACACAATAGTTTGTATACAATCCGGATTATAAAGTTGCAATCAATCCGGATTATAGAGTACACAATTTATTGAAAAACGATGTCCGGATTACTGAATAATCCGGATTATCAAGCTTTTACTGTAATTGAAATATCTACAATCCTTTTTAATCTTTGGATAAACTTTTTTTGGTGTTGCTGCTCGCCATATTCAATTAAAGTATGCGGCAATTTTTAAAGTTAAAGTAACACCATCCGCAGCACACGGAGACAAAAACCTCAAAAAAAGTTTATTTTTACTTTTGTACAACGAATAACATGGCAGCAACACCTAAATAATAAACGTTAAATGTAAAACAAAATGTTGATGTATTTACAACACAAACAACCTGAAAGTATGCTTTAGAAATATTTACGACAAAACATGAAACTTCAACAGCAACAATAACAACAACAATAACCGCCAAAATAGTAACGAGAGAAGAGCGTGTAGCGCTTCAAGCAACTGCAACAAAAACCAAACTAACTAAAAACCAATTAGTTTTACCAGTTAAACAAAAACAACACGCCCTCAAAATATCTGCAACCACTTACACACAGTAACCACAAAATAACAACAAAAACAATAACACAACCCCACTCATACACAAACTTTGCAATAATAAACTCTTTATTGTTTTCACACGCACACACAAATTCACTATTGGATTTTTCATTGTTGTTTAAAATTCACTTTCTCTTTCTCTTTAGCCGATTTAATAAAAATTAAAACATACTTTAAGGCTTTTTATGTATTTATTTCAAATTCTTTTATTAGCTTCAAGTTGTTCCTCAGCCAAAAATTAAATTTTCTTTTATTTTTAGCCTTAAGCTAAATCAAGTTTTACTATTTAAAGTAAGTAACGTAAAAATGTTTCTTGCTTAAGCGAAAAAATGCTTAAATAAAATTCCTTTATCTATAACACTTAAGCCTGAAGGTATGCCTTTGTTTAATGGCATCTGTTAAAACGTGCGGGTACTTTTACATTTTTCCCCCCGTTAAATTTCTTGTTGTTAACCGAAATTTCCGCTTAAAACCAAATGAAAATATTTTACATTGTATCATATATGTTTTAATGTTATAGCAACACATGTTGAGTGCAAATTTCTATATTTTTTTGACTAAAGTTTAGGTGTTACAAGGCAAGTAAATGAAAAATTTTGCAAACAGGCTATATTTTTACATTTGTTTTTAACCGTAGTGTAGATTTCTTGTTTGGCACTTAAATTGTATTGAAATTTTCAAATCTCTACAAAATGTAACTAAATGTAGCATTTATTTCATTGTTTATGCCTAAAAGCATGCCACAATACACACGCACATGTTTAAAAATCTAAAGAGAATTGCTAATATTTACCTGCATTGTATTGTATGTATTTTTGTATTTTTTTTGTTGACTTAATATGACATGAGATAAGTCCATCTTGCATATTAAGCCCGAAGATTTTTTTTTTTTTAATTATTTGTTTTGGTTTGTTTTTTTTTTTCAAATCAATGTTTTAAATATTTTAAAGAAGTATGCTAAGAATTGCAGCAATTAAAATATCCTTAAGGTATGCTTTAGAAAATATTCGGTTTTTAACAAAACGCTTGATTAATTTGCTAGATAAGTAAGTAAAAAAGAACTGAATTTTAGTAATTATATACAAGTAAAACAAGTAAGAAAGTATAGTCGGACAAACCCGACCATCTAATAACCTACACTACAGTATTTACAGTATTTAATTGACCCGCAAAAAATAAATTATGTTATAAGGGTTATTTTCATATAAGAGTTCTTTGGGTGGAATATTATACAAATAAAATCTACATCTATATGAGAAGACGTTTTATATGAGACCTATGGTAAATTCTGGGCCTACGAGCACAAAACTTTGTTACGAAATAAAAATTAGATGTTATAGAAGTTATAATCGCAAAATTTTATGTCAAGACCTACATACAGATGTTTATAAGAAATTTGTGGCATAAAAAGACATAAACTGGCATGATATTTCTGATATATGATATTTCTGTTTAAATATATGTAGATCGGTTCCAATAAACAATGGTAATGTGATTTAGGTTGCTACAAAATATTTTTAATTAAGGAATTTTTTATTTTTTAAAAATACATTTTTTTGAATTGTGTAAAAAAGTTTTTTTATATAAAAGACCCTTTTAGTAAAAGGAACTTTTTGTAAAGGCTACTTCTTGCAAAAGGTACTTTTTGCAAAAGATTTTTTTTGTATAAGGTACTTTTTGTAAAAGTTCCTTTTTGTAGAAGGTACTTTTTGTAAAAAATACTTTTTGTAAATGTACTTTTTGTAAAAGGTACTTTTTGTAAAAGGTCCTTTTTGTAAAAGGTCCTTTTTGTAAAATATACTTTTTGTAAAAGGTCCTTTTTGTAAAAGGTCCTTTTTGTAAAAGGTCCTTTTTGTAAAAGGTCCTTTTTGTAAAAGGTCCTTTTTGTAAAAGGTCCTTTTTGTAAAAGGTATTTTTTGTGTTAGGTACTTTTTGTATAAATAACTTTTTTTAAAGGTACTTTTTGTAAAAAGCACTTTTCATAAAAGGTAAAAGATTTTTTGGTAAAAAGGTACTTTTTGTAAAAGGCACTTTTTGTAAAAGATATTTTTTGGAAAAAGGTACTTTTTGTAAAAGGCAGTTTTTGTAAAAGGTGTCTTTTGTAAAAGGCACTTTTTGTAAAAGGTACTTTTTGAGAAAGGTAATTTTTGTAAAATGTACTTTTTGTATAAGGTAAATTTTTCTTATAAGATTATTTCTGTTAAAAATTACAAGAACGATTTTCAAGAAAGGTACTTTTTAGAAGACATGCTTTTGTGAAATCGTACTAAAAATATGCTTAAAAGGATATCAAGCATTCAATAAATAAACTTGTTAGGCGATTTTTTGGTGTTAAGTAGTTATTAAACGGTTTTTAAATTCTAAAGAAAGTGTTGCCTATTTTTGAACAAAATATTAAGCTTCTGCATTCAGTTTTTATTAAATTTGTTTGAGTTTCATTGTATATTGGATCATATTTTGGTATAACTAAAATATTTCAACATTTTGGTATTCATAAAGGAAATTTTTAAAACCAAAAATTTCTCTAAAAAAAAAATACAAAGCCACTTTTAGTTGGAAATGAAGGGTGGTTCAAACATAATTTGTGAGTCATACCTTAAGGTCAAGTTTTTTGCGCAATTTACTTTGACATTTCTTTGTTTCAGTGTTTCAGTGGTGTTCGCTATCGCGAGATGATAACGGACTTCTTGTGGCCAGAAATTTCGGATATAAAACTGGACGATACGCGACTCTAACCGAATGGTGCCACACAGACAACGAAACAATGGCCGTATTGTCACACGTCGTGGCGATGTTAATTGACCGTCACAATCATGTGATTTGACACCGTTCGGATTCTTTCTTTGACGATATTTAGAAGACAAAGTGTACGTCAATAAGCAAGAACAATTCAAGAGCTAAAGGATGAGATAATTTGGCACATTAACGACATTAAACCTCAATTATGTCTCAGAGTCATTGAAAATTCATAAAATTCATATGCCACCGAAGTCGTGGCGAGCATTTGTCACATATATTGTTTCACACATAATTGTCATAGATTGTTCTATCATTATAAAAAATATTAAGATAATTCTTTGAAAATTTTTTGTCTTATTTGCAATAAACATCGTACGTATTGGTTTGACCACCCTTTATATCATAAACATTTTTTTTTTTTTTATTTTTTAATAACACTATGTTGTTATAAATTGTACTTTTATGTCGAATTAGTTTAAAATTGTTATGAACTCCACTGTACGGAATTTTCTAGTAATGGAACGCCCAAAGGTAGACTTTAAAAGTTTCAAAGTTATTTAAATATAATTCGAACATTGTATTTATGACAATTTCGAAGCTAAAGAAACGATTTTCGTAAAGGGAATGACGCGCGCTACGTTGATTAAAAAATAAAATTCATTGCAAGAATGTTAACAATCGTAACATTTTTATTATTAATGTAACTATAATATTAACTATTCATAAATCAAAACTTTACAGCCTTAATTTAGGCAATTGCATACTCTTAGGCCTTATATATTTACAAACTCTTTTCTTCTTTAATTATATTTAGTTTAACTTATGTAAAAGAATATTTTTTCTAAATAATTTTAATACCATATTTTCTTTTTTCTCTAAACTTAGAAACAAACTTAAATAACTTAAAGTGTTATAATCTACTAAATGTAAGGAATTTATTTACTAAATATATAAGATTAAAAAGTAATTTCTTTCTTACCCACTTTTACATTTAAATACACTTTACTGGGCTTCTTCTAATACTACAATCCACAGCCATTATTCTAATTTTCCTTAAAGGTAAATTCTATAAATCCTGATATTTTTTTCCTTTTACTTCTTATTTTCCCTTAATGACTCTTGGTTTTTTGAACCGAATTAGTTTTCTTGCAACAGTAGCTGCTATGGCAGCAGTCATGATTTCTTATTCCGTTTAAGACACACTTTAATACCATTCATTTGTGGCAGAGAGAAAGAATAAATCGAAAAAAGAATGAAGAAAAAACAATATTGTTGCCTTTTACCATCAACATGATTGTTGCTATTTTCTATGAATTTTTTGCTTAATGTTGATTTGCTGTGGCTGATTTCAAACCAAAACTTGTAATGATAAATATTTTCTACATTTACAGTTTTTGTCTATAGATTTCAGGACTTTAAAATGTCCCTGTTGCACCTCTTGCAGCTGTTGTGCAGAAAGGTGTAGTGAATTTAATTTTTGCCTGAAGGAGTTTGTAAACAATTTGTATTTCCGTTTTTTTCTGATATATAAGTACTTTTTGTTTTTATTGTTGTTTTCTTGCAGTTTCTTGGCAAGAATGTTCTGCGAAAGTTTTCGGAACAATTTTTTTAAAGTATGTTTTTTTTTGAGTTGGAGGTTTAAAAACTAAAGTAATTACATAAAAATCTAGGCTACAGAATGAATACTCAGGAAGAAATTGAGAATTTTTTTTTTTTTTTGTTCAGAAATAAGAAAAAGTTTGTATTAAAAATGCAATAATGTTAATTTTTTAAGTTATGATTAGAATTGCAAATTTGTTCGCAAACATAAAGTAGACTTTTAGGCAACTAAATAATATTTAGACATTTTGTATGTAGAAATTTTAAAAAGAAATAACAATTTTAAAATAATTACTAAGGAATAAAATTTACAATTTCAGAAAGCACATTTTGCTAATACATACTGGCATAATATCTACACATTTTACCTGTATTGATAGAAGGAACTTTTGAAAAAAAGTCCCAAAAATCTTAAGTTTCGGAAAAAACTTTTACGAGAGTTTTCAAATTGGTTGAGCTGAAAATTTGTTCTTATATATAAGTTTTTAGTTTTGCCTTAATGTAGGCAACACTTTTCATTTAATATTACATCCCAAAATATACCCTGAAAGTTTTACTGGCATTTTGACACTTACTACATGTTACTCACGTACTAGACTAGACGTACGGTACTTTTGTGTTTTTCGGTGTATGGTCGCACTCAAACCCTTGTGGAGCCCAACCGAAAAATCTGATCGAAACAAGTGGCACATTGTTGGAAAGGTAATTGAATGCCTTTTCCGTCGATATGCTGAAAATTTCTATGTGATAGGAAATGGATGAGTTATGGCACCTCAAAATTCGCCTTTAATGTTGGTAATTAAATATACTATTTGGTTAAAAAATAAAACATTCCAGATGTTTAATATAACGTAGAAAAAAACGAAATGAAAAGGAAAAATTTTGAAAAAAAACGTAAAAAATAGGCAAATTTTGAGGTGCCATTTCCTATCAGATAGAAATTTTCAGCATATCGACGGAAAAGGCATTCAATTACCTTTCCAACAATGTGCCACTTGTTTCGATCAGATTTTTCGGTTGGGCTCCACAAGGGTTTGAGTGGGACCATACACCGAAAAACACAATATATATATATGTTCCTTTAACTCCCACAAACTACACAAAAGTACCGTACGTCTAGTCTAGTACGTGAGTAACATGTAGTAAGTGTCAAAATGCCAGTAAAACTTTCAGGGTATATTTTGGGATGTAATATTAAATGAAAAGTGTTGCCTACATTAAGGCAAAACTAAAAAACTTATATATAAGAACAAATTTTCACCGAAAAACACAATATATATATATGTTCCTTTAACTCCCACTGAAACACAAAAGTACCGTTATCTAAAAAACGGTACTTAGGAAAAAAAATTACAGCGTTTTTCGTGTTCAGGAGGGCCCAATTAACTTATCTTGGCATGTGGCGTTCTTGGTATTTTTTGGCTGAAACCAGTGTACTCTCCGGCCAATTCTTTATATCTGAAGCTCTCCATGTTTATGAAAAACGTTGTTGTTGCTCAGATATAATGGGTGATTTTTAAGAGCTATAGGAAAGTTTAAAAAAAAAAAACACATAAAATTCAGAAAAATTCATGAAATCTTTATTTGAATCGATAGTACGGTCCATATAATTAAATGTTTTAAGACTATTTCATGCAAATGTTGACCGTGACTGCGCCTGAAATGGTCCATCCTATTAGTCCAATGTTGGCATACTTTTTCCAACATTTCGGCCGGTATCTCATGAATAAAAGCTTCAATGTTGTCTTCCAATGCGTCAATTGAAAAAAATTGAAAAAAAAAAAATCTAAAGGCGTTAAATCGCACGATCTAGGCGGCCAATTGACCGGTCCCGAACGTGAAATAAAATGTTCACCGAACTCGCCTCTCAATAAGTCCATTGTTAAGCGTGCTGTGTGGCATGTGGCACCGTCTTGTTGAAACCACATGCAAGTCAAGCTCGTGCATTTTGGGCAAAAAAAGTTGGATATCATCTCACTGTAGCGCTCACCATTCACAATTACGTTACGATTCGCATCATCTTTGAAGAAGTACGGTACAATGATGCCACCAGCCCATAAACCGCACTAAACTGTGACTTTTTCTGGATGCATTGGTAGCTCTTGCAATGCTTCTGGCCGATCTTCACTCTAAAATCGACAATTCTGCTTATTAACGTACCCATTGAGCCAAAAATGAGCTTCGTCGCTGAACATAAGAAGCGCGCGATGAACTTTCTTAGCAGAGCACGCATTTTTATAATAAAATACAATAATTTGCAAGCGTTGATCGTTTGTAAGACGATTCATGGTTGAATTATAGACCAAACTGAAGATGTTTGAAATAAAACACGAAACGTGCGTCAGCTGTTTAAACCAGTGTTGCCAAAAATATAATAGCTAAAAAATCATTCGATATTATATCCACTGAGTCCGAATGTCACTTGCTTTTAAACCTTTTCATGCTTTTTTTTATACCAAATACAGGTGGAATAAAAAGGATTAAAAAACTTGAAATCCTTTTGTTTATATGCTATAAAATACCTGACACAAATTTAACAACGCATTGCATAGTTATAGGGCCATAGAATATTATTAGAGTCATAAAAACAGATAAAACAACAAGACCAAAAAAATCGCTGATAGTTTTTGTGCAATGATAATTTCTTTCGGATTAAATATTAAAAAAAAAAAACACTTTTTTCTGAATTTAAAAAAAAAATGTGTTTAACAACATGGCACAACCACAATTTCCAATATGTTGACCTAATTTTTTGGCTACCTTTAATATGTTGACTATTAAATAAAATTTAAATTTTTGAAATCGGTGACAAACAAAATTTGGACTTTTGACCAATGAAATATAATTTTCAGCCACTGTGCGGCGTCATCGGGCCTTACTTCTTCGAAAATGAAGTCGGTCATGCAGTTACCGTAAATATGTTCGCTATCGCGAGATGATAACGGACTCTTTGTGGCCAGAAATTTAGGATATGGACCTGGACGATATACGGTGTCAAGAGAATGGTGCCACTTGCCACACAGCCAACGCAACAATGGCTATTTTGCGCGAGAAATTCAATAGCCGTGTTATCTCACGTCGTGGTGATTTAAATTGGCCGTCACAATCATGTGATTTCACACCGTTGGACTTCTTTCTTTGGGGAAATTTAGAAGAAAAGTGTACCTCAATAAGCCAACAATTTAAGAGTATGGCATGTTGCGATTTGGAAAGACAAAATTGTTCACCAATTAAAGCATTAATGAAAAAGAAAATCAGTTTTAATTTAAAATTAAATCATGTAATTTAAACGTTTAATTTATACTTTTAATTTGTTTACTGGTGCATATTAAATTAACTTTTTAATTAATATCACAAATTTTTTAATTGAAATCAATTTTAATTTTTTTTCTGATGGTACGCCGACCTCAACTCCTGGATCTTTATGGATGTTATTGGAGTTGCTGAAAAAATAAATTGATTTCAATTAAAAAATTTGTAATATTAATTACAAAATTAATAAAGTTTGCACCAGTGAACAAATTAACAGTATAAATTAGACGTTTAATTCACTTCATTAAACATTTAACTCACTAGATTATAAGTATAATTCTTTTGATAAAATTTGTAATTAAAACTGATTTCATTTTTGATTAATAGTTTAATTGGTGAACAGTTTTGGAAAAAATTTTCTGCGTACACACGGTGCATTAATATGACAGCATTTGCTTTACAGTTATCGGAAGTTCTATACGTCTAAAAAACACTCTTTACTAACGTATGATTTTTATAAAAGTACTTTATTAGTGTGATTTTAAAAAAAAAAAAATTGTTTATTGAAAGTTGAATATTGGTACAGGAATAGTAGACTTAGCTTTGGCTGATTTTATCCTTTAAAAAAAAGTACCCTTTTAAAATGACCCGTTTTTTACGAGCCTTTTTTTAACTTTAAACCTGTTTTATACAAAAGTTATTTTTTCCAATAATTCCTCGTTAATTAATTTCTTATTAAAAAGTACCTTTACACAAAACATTGGATTTTCGTAAAGAAGCCCATAAGTAGGCTATACTTTTTTTAAAAACATATTAACTTCCGTACTTTAAGGCTTAAAATTTTTTATTTTTGTTTGCTCTTTACTTGTTTTTTGTTGAAAGGATAATTTTATTGTTTGAAAATCAATAAATATTTTAATTAATTAAAATGTTAAATATTTTTTGTCTCTGTTTTTTTTTTATTAAAAAAAATCACACCATATTTCAGTGATTTTTTGCTTCATTTTTTTTTTGTTTTTTTACAAAAAACGTGAGTAATTTTCAAATCACTTTTATATATACAATATATATTTTTCATGGCTTCTATTAAAATCATGACACACAACGACAAAAAAAAATCTGAACTCAATAAACACCTGGCCAGATGGCTGAACGTTTTATACAGGTGTCTGAAAGTGTGTATATATTTAAGTATAAAATTCAAACAGTTTTTGCCATTTATATTTTATAAAACGACAGTATGCGTTTGTATGTATGTAAGTACACATTATGTAAAAATAAATGTGTATTAATTTTACATATAATGGTATATATAACAAGCTGTTTTACGTATCCGCTTCCGGTTTAACAACAGCTACACATACAAACATTTAAGAAAGAGAGAGAGAGAGAGAGGCAGTAGCTTCCCTGCAGGAATCCTTGGATCAAGTGAAACCAAGTGTGCACTTTTGTCGATTATTTTGGTGACACTGTCAGCAAAGCGTATACACTTGTGCCTGCCTTTGGGAAAAAAACCAACTTTTTTGACAACTGTTAAAGTTCGCAATATTTTTATGAAACAATTGTAAGTAGTTTTTATTACTTAAACATCTTGTTTAAGCAAAATATGAACGTATTTCGATTAAAGAATTGCCTTTTTCACTTTTATTTCGAAAATCTAGCGAAAAGTTTCAAAAGTTTAGACTATTAAAATTAACTAGGAAATCTCTGGTTTCTATATCTCCACAAAGTTCTTTAAGAACAGCCAAGTCAATAGTTTTCAGGTCAGTAGAAGATTTTCAAGCGCACACAGAAAAAATTAATTTCAATTAAAAAATTTGTGATATTAATTAAGAAATTAATTAAATTTGCATTAGTAAACATATAAATAGTATCAATTAAACGTTTATTTCACGTGATTAAACGTTTAATTTACTTGATTAAACGTTTAATTTACTTGATTAAACGTTAAATTTATTGGATTAAATGTTTAATTAACTTGATTAAACGTCTAATTAACTTGATTAAATGTTTAATTTACTTGATTAAACGTTTAATTCACTTGATTAAACGTTTATTTCATTTAATTAAATTTTTAATTTAAACTGATTTTATTTTTGATTAATGCTTTAATTGGTGAAAAATATTTGAAAATTTTTTCAGTGAATGCTAAATGTCTAAAGGCTTAAGTTAGCTTAAGCGAAGTTGGCTTAAGCGAATGAGCGAATACATGAAAATTATATGAGGCAAACCATATGGAACTTAAGGAAACTTTTTGCTAAGTTTAATGAAACTGTAATTTGCTTAAGCAAGGTGCGAATCTAATCGCACATTCCGTACGGAATCAAATGTTTTTTTTATTTTGTTTCTGTTTGCTTAAATACATTTGAGAGACTTTTTGTTAATTTTTGACAGTAAGTTAAGCAGGGCTATGCATATTATGTTTGAGCCTTAAAGCACAAAACATTGTCCTGGTCGACAGTTGGTCAGTAGTACTAATAACAAAGTCAATCGTAAATCAGTATAGTTTCACTATTGACACTTCCTACAGGGCTGAGAGTACAAAAAACCAACCCAGGTTATATTTGTATGACCATCATTGTAAAGCTTAACTTGCATATGCGACATATGCAAATTACATTTTTAAAAATAAATCCGACAGTTGCTGCAGCATCAAACCAACACACACACATATGTATATACTCTTACACTGAGGATGTCTAGTACCTTTTCACAGCAGCAGCAATATAAAATTAAATCAAATAAAAGAAAAAAATAAATAAATATGTATGGACAAAGGCTTTATAAAAAATAGTCAGAGGAATGGAAGAAAATAAGGAAATAAGAGATTGAGGATTTAATGTAAAAAATACTAAAGAGGATAAGTTGTTTTAAATGGTTTGGAGTATGTAGGGATGTGCGTGTGTGTTAAAATGTTACTTGTGGAAAATTTTAAACGTTTTGAAAATTGTTCAAAACCCACATATACAAACATATATGTCTGAAATATCCATGTATATAGCATTAGTAAATATTTTAATAGTTTTAAGAAAATAGAACCAACTAACAACTGATGACAGCCTTAAAAGCGGCAAAAGTTATTAATAAGTTAACAGCCTTAAGGTAGAAACTTGCTTTAAAGTTGAAATAAATATTTAAATACAGGCTAATTAAGGTGCCCTGGTAGACTTGTAGGTAGTCAGCTAAGGTATCATTGTGATGGTAACAGATTCGATTCCCGCCAGGGACTTTAATCTGTTATACTGCAACGGGCTTAAGGTCTACGTTACTATTGCTCAAAAAATTTTGTTGTAATATAATTTGTAATTATTTTTGTCTTGACTTTGAATTTTGTAGACTAAAGGCCCAACTATAATATGCATAAGCTGACTTAAGCTACTGCCAAAAATTAACAAAAAAATGTAAAAAATATTAAAAAAAACAAAAATAAAATCAAAATAATTTTACTCCGTACGGAAAGTGCGATCTGTTTCGCACCTTGCTTAAGCAAATGCCAGTTTTATAAAATTAACAAAAAAGTGCACTTGTACTTTGAAATAAAGACATTTGAAAATAAAATGAAATTTTGTTTCTTTTAAATTAGCAGGAGGTGTAAAAATTGTTCCTATATGTTCACAACCTATGAAAATGTTGTTCTTATCCTATCCACAGTTGTTCAAAGTCTTTTCCCAGTTGTTCAGAATCTATGAAAATGTTGTTCATAATCTATGCCCAGTTGTTCATAAAACATGCTCATAGTGCTGAACTTAAGTTATGAACAACTGTTCTTAGTCATTTTTCGTGATCAATTTGTGCATAAGTTGTGCCCATAACGCATAATTTCTGCACACAATTCTCTCCGTGTACTTATACATTTTTCGATTGTATGCGTTGTATTAATTTTACTTATGTTGTTTTAAACTATCTGCAATGTCTGTGTACACGTACGTAATGAAAGAGAAAAGAGAAAACGCGGCACCCAGATTTTGCCTACAGCAGCTTTAAAGGCTTTTCTGCGGTGGGTTCAGCAAAATGATTCCAACCTGAACACTTACCTCAAAGACTTGACTTTTGTTGTTTTTCTCCCTTTGCTAAGAGAGGAACTCTCAATTATAAGACACCAGCAGCATGGCTGATATGGTTTTCTTAATCTTTGAAATACTTTGAAAATTGTATGCATTTAACTTAATTTTTTTACAAATAGAATTTGGGAATTTTAGCTTCTTATTTTATTTTGAAAACATGAAAATAGTGCTGTTTTTGCTTGTAGTAGTTCTTTCTACACAAAGCAAGCAAATCGTTTTTTACCTTCTTTTGTATTGTTGTTGTTGTTGTTGTTGTTTCTACAACAGACTTTTACAAACACAAGCGTATAAACGTATGTTGATTTGTGATAGTTATCCCACTTCGAATTATTTTAAGTACTTTTTGTTCTATTCGTACAAGAATTTTAAAGAACGAGTAAGTAGAAAAAACTTAAATTTGGTACGAGCTCTGTCTTTCTGTCTAGCTGCGTATCTAGCAAAAAGTCATAAAGATAACCTAGCGATTTGTTAGTAAAATTGGCAGTTATTTTTCAAAAAAGTCAATCGTTAAAATATCATCTCATTAATTTTCCTTTTTCGCCGGTCACATTTATTTATTTTCTTTTTCAAAATTAAATCTCTTACCTTTAATAAGGCAAGTATAACAAACCTCCTGATAAAATCACAGAGTAGCTGCTCAGTGACATCAAAAAGAAAAAAAGTTAAAGCAACAGCATCCTTTGGTAACCAGGATATTGTAACAAGCAAATGAAAACAGAAAAGTCATATGATTTCAATACAATAACAACAACAAAATGAAATTCATGCACTTCTCTTACACTTCATCATCATCAGTTTTTTTCTTCAGTTCAAGCCGATGATGTCTATATCACTTTACTCCAGATATAAATACTCATGCTTTTTAAAAGTCCTTTCATAGGACTCAGCAAGCAAACACAGACAGAGATATTTTTATAAATGAATACAGTTGGTCTTGAGCAGTGGTAGCCACATTTTTGATTTTTTGGCACGAGCACTTAGACAACAAAATTCTGCTTCTGCTACACGGCGAGGCACAAGCACTATAAAAATTCTCTCTATTTAAGCTCTTTCTTTCTCGCTCTGTTTTTAATATAAATTGTAAATCATTAAAGCTGCAGGTCCATACCTTGCGTTTCCGACCGCACGCATTGCATAATTTGTATGCCTTACTTGCGTTCTACTTTTCAATTACATGCAACGCTTTTGATGCCGCATTACCACAAGTAAAAATAAAAACATAATTTATCAAAATCAACGTCTCAATGCATCCTGCGATTTGTGCATGTAACTTGTTACAGAGATTAAACTTTTTTCACAGCTGTTTCGGCAGCGAAAAGGTGTGTAACGCGTAGTGTGGACCTCCAGCTTAGATTATTTTTACTTTCTGTTCTGTTACGAATCGGCTGGTTTGTTTTTGTTATTAAAAAAACTGTGAAATTGATTAGTTCTTTTGTTCTGTTGCGGTTCAGTTGGTTTAAATCAATAACTTGTTAAGTTATTGTAAGTGACAGCAAAATAAATAATAAAAAATACATATTTATGTTGAAATTAACTACTTTTTGATTTTAAGAATTCATAAAATTTAATTTCTTCAAATTTATTTGCATTAAAGTGATTGAAATAAAACATTGGACGGTGCAAAACTAATAAATTTGTCATAAATGGCTGATAAGTTGCTACAGAAAAAGTAACTATTGCAATTTCGTAACAGAACGGCATGGAACAGAACAGAAACAGAAAGTAAAGACTAATTCTGCCTTTAGGGTTATATCTTCCAAACCAAATAATACATTTAGATATCTCTCTCTCTCTGCGCTCTTTTTATCTCTGTTTCTATCTAAAATGTACAAAACATTAACTTTTTTTCGCTCTACTTTTGCTTTGGTGTTATTTCTTCAAAACAAATCATATGCCACTTCTTTAAATGTATTGGTTGCCCATCACAGCTCTAAAGTGTGTTAGCCCTGCAAATAATAGGACCAGTCCAAACACGCGTGTAAAGAGTAGTCCACAAGGGACCAGGACTAGTCCAAAACTAACCCAAACGTATGGAAAAAATCTGGTCTATTTAACATAACGATGTCCTAGGAGAGAACCATATAACCCACCTTTGGACCACTAAGGAGTAGTTTTAAAACTACTCCATGGTATTCTCAAGAGGATTAGTTTTGAAGTCGAAAGCATGTCGTTAAAAAAAGAAGACATGTCGTCTCACTACGAACACTTTTCAACAATGACATGGTCCATGCTTGCATTACATCGGACCAGTCCATGGAGTAGTCCATTTTATCAAAATGGATCAGGTGGTCCAATTTTATTTGCAGGGATATGACATACATACATATATTTAAATCTGTGTTCTATGAACGGTTTATGCAGTTTGCTTTGCTGCCCTTGGTGTCGTATGAAAATTAAAATATAAAAAAAAAATTAAAAAAGAAAAACTATTGAAGTTAAAATATTTTTTTTTTTTTTATAAATTGTAACTGTGTGTGCATCAAGCATGAGCTGAGATTATCCGGAAAGTTCAATTAAAATTCAATCTGTGTAAGCTTATACACACACATCCACACACGTTCATACACATGCAAATTTACTTTACTCAAAGTGCCAACAACACACAATCACTCTCTTACAAACTCAAACCAACACAAACAGTTGGCATATGCAACGGGAGTATTTAGTAGATATATCGGAATATATTGTGTCACTATATAAAGAACACATTCGATGAGAGTACTCTTGGCTATTGAATTTACTGTTGCTATTGAAGATAGAGCGAAGGGTCAATCATTGCATTTATAAACCAGCGGAGTAGGACAAACAAATTAAATGTAAAGGAATGGAACGATTTTAAAACAATATGAACAATTCGATTTTTTATTAAAGGACTTTTATCACTTCAGCCTTTTTCTTAAGGAAATGGTTTTTAATAATTTTTGTGTTAAATTATTCCGGTTTCCGAAGTTTTACGATGTTAGCATTTTTAAAACTTTTTGGTTTAAGCGATTTTAGAAATGTTTGTGATAAATTTTTTTTTTTTTTAATAAACTAATTTTTCTTCTCTTAAGCTTATTGAAAATAAAAATTTGTAGAACTTTGTTTGAGATTAGTTATTTTCTTTATTTAGGCGTTTTTTTAATAAATTTTTTTTCTCTTTTTAATATATTACAAATAAGAAATTATTGTTTTGTGAAATAAGTAATATTTTGATATAAGCGATTTTCTCTAAAAATGTTGATTTCTTAAATTTGTTTGCGATTCGACCTTATTTTTAAAGTTATAGGTTGTTTTAACGTTTTTAGCAATTTGTTCCTTTTTATGCGTTTTTTTTATTTAGGCGATTTTCTATTTAGGCGATCTTAGGTAACTTTATAAAAGCAAATTTAACCGAAATATAAATTAAATTTACAGCCTGGCCCAAGATGTTGATCGACAACAAGTCACTCATTATCGTTTGTCGGACGTTAAGTTTTACGTTTCTAACGTAATTTATTCATATACTCTCAACTAACTATATTGCCACATCAAAAATTTCATAAATAAAACGCTAGCTTAAAAATAAAAATCGGCAAAAAAATATAAATTAAACTATAAAACTACTACTCTGTGCTTCAAGAATATCCGAAAACAAAACAAAGCAGTAAAAAGCAGCAAACAAAGCATTTTGTGAAAAATATTTCATCTTCTTCTTATACATACAGAAAAAAATCAATGTAAATTCGTTCAAAACAAGGTTGATTTAACATTTTTCAGTAGAGTTTTGCTTCATTGTTGTTTCATGTTAATTTAACATGATTTTACAATAACTTGCGAACAACATTTTTATACCCTCCACCACAACTAGTTGTGAAGAGGGTATACTAATGGCGATTTCTTTTCTGAGAAAAATGTTGCATCAATATTACATGTTCTACATTTTTGTGTTCGTTTGTACATAAAATACAACTGTGGGAAAAATTTTCAAGTTCTTTTGTGAATATGTTGATGAAAAACGTGCAAAACATGTTGCATATTTTACCCTTACTTTTACTTAAGCCCTGTTCTACAACTTTGGTACTTTCTTTGCAGAACAAATGCTTTATTTTGTTTGTCATCATTCATAACGCTCATAATTTTGTAAACAATTTGTTTTAAAACAAAATATTTACACATTAAAATCAAACAAAGTCTATTTATATTATAAACGTTTTAATTTTTATAAGCCATTAGTGATGTTAATATTTGGTTCCAACCCGTAATAGCGTGCTGAAACCGCTTAAATAGCTTTAAAAATCACTCATCAAGTACATTAATGATGAAAGTGTAATAGTTGTAAATAAAAGCACTAATTGTGTTCTATTGAAATTGCACAACATGTAACACTTCGAGTGATTAAAGGTAATATTAGAAAATGTAACATGTATATACTGTAACATATTTTTTTTCAGAAAAGAAATCGCCATAAGTTTGTCATTCCGTGTGAAACTTTTTTATTATTCATCTCAGATCCCACAAAGTATATATATTCTAGGTCCTTGAGTAATTCTAAGGGCCTGTTCGTCGATAACGAAAGAAGACTACGTTCGCTTAAATTACATTTGAAACAAAAACAAATTATCAAATGTTGTTTTTGTTTTACATGTTAGTTAAGCGAACGAAGACTTCATTCGTTATCGACGAACTGGCCATAAGTCGATTCAGCCATGTCCGTCAGTTGAAAACACGCTCACTTTCGAAAAACTCAAAAGAAATAAACAAACTTGGTGGCAAATTGCTTGTAGGTCGTTTGGAATTGAAATCAAGCAAAATCGGTTATGAATCAAAATGTGGAACCACCATCTAAAAAAAATGGATAATTTTGTTACAAAAACTAAAACTAAATGGTGAAAAAATGCACATAATGATATAAGATTTTGCAAAAATTCGTTTTATTCGACTGGAAATCACGCTATATGGTCTCATGAAGATCCGTCTATAATTTACCCAAGGCCCCATATAAGCGCTACTCCCGGAAAACAGTTCAGTACCCCTAAGACCTTAAAAAATAATGCTATCCAAGCAAAGTTTTGCACATCACAGTTTTTTACAACTTGAAATGATACTTTAAAATTTCGTGAAGATGGGTCCATTATTTACCCTGGGCCCCATATAAAATCTATAGTACGCCTAAAACCCTAATTAACAATACTATCATAACAAATTTTGGCACGTCACAGTTTAATAGGACAAGAAATGACACTGTAAAATTTCGTGAAGATCGGGTTACCCTCTTAAGACCCGAGCATTAACCCATTGAATTTTTACATTTCTTATATATTGTTTACACCTTTTGGGGAGGAAATAAGAAAACTGTATAATTTTTTTTTTAATTTTATTTGAATTCTTAGAAATTAAGGGAGCAAATATGTGTACCTCAGGTCTTAAAATATGAAAAATTTCAACGTAAATTCTTAATTTCTTAAGATCAGAACTGAACCGATTAAGTAAAGGGCTTATTAACTATTTGTTTTATCTTATGAGGTGTAATTTAAATTTCGGTTTTTATTATTTTTTAAATTTTTTTATTTAAACTGGTAGAAAAAGAGGTGCACATATGTGTACTTTAGGTCTTAGCGATTAGTTATTGAGAAAAAATATCCCAACAGTATAGTTTTTTCAAACAGTTAATTTCAGATGTAAAAATAATGGCTAAAACTTCTAAACCCTGCCATCTTTTGATATTGTTTTGAAGCGCAGTAGCTTAAAGCAAGTAATTAAACTGTTTCTATTGGTCACACGATGTCGCTAGTCTTTAAAACTTGTAATATTTTAAGGTGCACATATGTGTACCCATGGTCTGAAGAGGCTACAATTTACCCTAGGCCCCATAGAAACCCTACTCCCGGAAAACAGTTTAGTACCCGTAAAACCGTAAAAAATAATGCTTTCAACGCAAAATTTTGCACGTCACATTTTTTTACAACTTGAAATGACGCTGTGAAATTTCGTGAAGATCGGTCCATAATGTACCCTAAGCCCCATATAAAACCTACTTCTGGAAAACAGTATAGTACGCCTAAAACCCTAATTAACAATGCTATTATAACAAATTTTGGCACGTCATAGTTTAATAGGACAAGAAATGACACTGTAAAATTTCGTGAAGATCGGTCTACAATTTACCCTAGGCCCCATATAAACCCTACTCCCGGAAAACAGTTAAGTACGTCTTAAACCGTAATTAACAATGCTATCCTAATAGAAATTGGTACGTCACAGTTTTGTAGGACTAGAAATGACACTGTGAAATTTCGTGAAGATAGGTCCATAATTTACCCTAGGCCCCATATAAAGCCCACTCTTGTAAAATAATTAAATACGCCTAAGTCCGTAGCAAATATAGATATTGCGGTAAACTTTCTTCCAGCTTAGCTTCGTATGGCCAGAAAAAATGTTATACAATTTTGTGATATATGGTCCATAATAACCCTTAGATCTATTTAAAGCAGCCTTCTGAAATTCACTGCAAACGCTAAAACTAATTTCTCTGCTCTATTGAAATTTATGTCCTTTAATACCAAAAATCACTCTGCTTACCTTGCCTTTGATATAAATTGCCATCCTGAAAATCAGTTAAGTTCGGCTTAAACTGCTATGAATCATGATATCTTAATCAAGCTATTTAAAATTGCTAAAAAAAAAAAGCATTAAACTTTCTAATTGTCGGTCAATAATTTATTATAAGTCTAAACCGCAACAAATTTTTATGCAGATGTCTGTTTTTATAAAGATTATAATAATAAAATAGGCATCATATAGATATTACTCTTAAAACATTGGAACTGTCGGTAGAGGGTATCAAAGATTCGGCACAGCCGAATACAGCACTCTAACTTGTTTTCTTTTAAAATAACTATAATTCATGTTAATTTAATATTGCAGTAAAGTTAGAGCAAAATGACATTTTCTTATAGTAAAATAACAATCTGAATCACGTTGAATGAAAGTTATTTCAAGTTGAAACAACCGGGCCTGTTCTGAAAATCACATGATTTCAAATCACGTGTTTTTGAAATCACACTTGTGATTTTGTGGAGTTCTGAAATTCATACAGTTTTAGTGCTTCTCGGTGTGCTTTCGGCAGTTGTAGATCAAACTAAAACACACAAAAACGGGACACTAATTTTAGTAGGCCCATGTGATTAGAAATCACGTGATTTGAGTAAAAAGGTATTTGCAGAACAGGCCTGAACGTGAATTCCATGTAGAATCAAATTGGTTGGAGTGTGAAGACAACATATGCATTTTTTTAAGAATAATTCAAAACACTTACCCCTGTAGTAAAACATGTTTTACTTATTTTGTATCTCCTTGGTTAACAGAAGCATCAGCAGAATGGCCCGATATAGTTTTCGTCATCATTCTACTTTGAAAACTTGATGTACTATTTTTCAAAATAATTTTAATTAAAAGAAAATGAGAATTGTCTTCTTTTTATAATATATTTTAAACATGAAAATAAAACAATGTACATACTTAAGTATGTATGCATGTTAATTTAACAAGATAAACTTTTGATCTTAATATAAAACAGGTTTTTATGGATTCAATATTGAACAATGTTATTTTTACAGTGAATAATATTAAATTAACTCGATTTATGAAATAATGATAAATTTTAATAATTTGCAGAAATTTACCATGATTCTCAATCAACATTTCGCCATGTTATTTTAACATTGGTATTTTTTTTCTGTGTGTATACATTAAAATCGTTTGTGCCGTGTAGTTGCTCCTAAAACCCAAGAACCGCTGGACCGATTGACACCAAACTTCAAGAATAAATTAATGGGTGATTTTTTAAGAGCTATAGGAAAGTTTCTAAAAAAAACACATAAAATTTAGAAAAATGCTTAAAAACTTTATTTGAATCGATAGTACGGTCCATATAATTTAATGTTTGAAGATTATTTAATGCAAATGTTGACCGTGACTGCGCCTCAAATGGTCCATCTGCTTAGTCCAATTTTGGCATACTCTTTCCAACATTTCGGCCGGTAACTCATGAATAAAAGCTTCAATGTCTGTCATCCAATGCGTCAATTGAAGCGGGCATGTGTGTATAGACATGAGCTTTAACATAGCCCCACAAAAAAATAGTCCATAGGCGTTAAATTTCACGATCCAAGCGGCCAATCGACCGGTCCCGAACGTGAAATAAAATGTTCACCGAACTAACCTCTCAATAAGTCCATTGTTAAGCGTGCTGTGTGGCATGTGGCACCGTCTTGTTGAAACCACATGTCATGCAAGTCAAGCTCTTGTATTTTGGACAAAAAAAAGTTGGATATCATCTCACGGTAGCGCTAACCATTCACAGTTACGTTACGATTCGCATCATCTTTGAAGAAGTACGTTCCAATGATGCCACCAGCGCATAAGCCGCACTAAACTGTGACTTTTTCTGGATGCATTGGTAGCTCTTGCAATGCTTCTGGCTGATCTTTACTCCAAAATTGACAATTCTGCTTATTAACGTACCCATTGAGCCAAAAATGAGCTTCGTCGCTGAACGCAAGAAGCGCGCGATGAACTTTCTTAACAGAGCACGCATTTTGATAATAAAATTCCATTATTTGCAAGCGTTGTTCGTTTGTAAGACGATTCATGGTTAAATTATAGACCAAACTGAAGATGTTTAACAGTGAAACAAAACACGAAACGTGCGTCAGCTGTTTAAACCAGTGTTGCCAAAAAGATAATAGCTAAAAAAATCACCCTATAGTTTAGTCTGGAGCCAGGCTTATCTTCAGTTTAATTCCGATAAGTTTAATGTATGGTAGGATTTGGCTGAAATTCACAAAATATATTTATTAAACACAAATAAGTTTCCTGATAAAATTTTGACCCGTAATTAATTCTTTATTTTTATTTCCCTGTACCAACCAGCTTGTTAATCTATATAATTTTAGAAGTGTAGTTTAAAAAAATAAAAAACATCTTAAGCAAAATTAAGCTATTCCATCAAAAATAACAGTATACAAACTTGGTAATGGTGGCACTGGTCTGTTAAACAAAGCCATAGTGTTGGTGTGTAAAGAAAAAGTTCGTTTAACATTTCAACAAAATGTCTTTGTCGACAACCAAGTCATCAGCTTGTCATTGAAAACACGAACAAACGATAGCGGTCGACATCCTGGTCTAGGCGATTTTCTGTAAAAAAAAATTGCTACTTTTTAAAAAATTTCTTTAAGATTTGAGCATTTTTTCTTCATATTAATTTTCAGTTTTAAATTGGATCTAATAAGAAGAAGTGAAAATTAATTTCAGTTGAAGTGATTTTTATAAACAATAATTAAAATTATGGTTATTTTGTTGAACTATTTATGGTTTTTAGTCCAAATTTTTAATATTTTTAATTAGGCTTAAGTTCATCAAATTTAATTTTCATTAAATTATTTTTATGAAGAAAGGAATTTTACAACATGAAAATTAATTAAATTGTTATTGATAATCTTTCATTATTGGCCGGGACTTGAACCCTGGCCGGCAGGTTACCATGACATGTTTCGATCGCAACCACTCGATCTCTTCAGATGGATTTGCCGTCTTACACTCGCAGCCATCGACGACTGCTGACGTCAATAGTCAAACATCAATCCAGAGTCAAGAATGAAAGATTATCAATAACAATTTTAATTAATTTTCATGTTGTAAAATTCCTTTCTTAATAAAAATAATTTAATGGAAATTAAATTTGATGATCTTAAGCCTAAGTAAAAATATAAAACCAAAAAAAAATAGTTATTAACTTTTCTTCTTAAGAAATTTTAGTGTTTGAATTTTTCGATATTTGTTTCTTTCTTAAGATTTTCTTTTTAGCGATTTTTACAAGAGGTAAAATATTTTCTAGGTTTTTGCAATTTTTTTTTTTTTTTTTTTGTTAAAGATTAAAAATTTTGTTTGTATATTTACTGTTTATTTTTAAATCGAGGGGTTTTTTTTTACTTTAGCGTTTTTTTTTTTTAAATGTCGAGTTTTTTAACATTTCTTTGTGATTAGATCGCAAGCTTATTTATTTTGGCGACTTTCGGTAAATATTTGAATATTTTTTGATTTGTGTTCATTTTGTTTCAATTTACAAATTATCTTCTTTAAATTTCACAAAGTTTACTAATCCTCATTAAAATGGGGATTTTTTGATTTAAGCGATTTTTTCTAGTCAATTTTTTTTTTTTTTTTTTTTTTTTTGTTTGAGAAAATTTCGACTTTTAAAATATTTTTCAGTGAATTGTTTTCAATTTCAATTGAATTGGTGAAGTAGAATAAGCGATTTAAATGTCATTTAATACTTTCTTAACTCTGCTCTGGACTTACAATTTATTGTTAAATGCACTTCTGTTTTATTTTATTGTTATTTTTTTATTTTTATTTTTTTATAAATTAAATTCCCTCGAGTCTGTTCAAAAGTAAAGTCGAATCGCCCAGACTCTTTTTATTATTTTACTTTTTTTAAATTCATTTAAAAGATATTTTATGCACACAAAAAAACTTAAGTTGACTCTCTTTATATTTGTAGACTCTTATGTAGAAAACGTCATGTATACAGACTTAAATCCTTCGATAAAACCAGAATGTTAAACACAAATTTACAGCAAAAGATGTTTCAAAATTAAACTTTTTAAACAAATAAAAAAGATTAGAAAATGTTGGCGATTTTTTATATGAATGAATTTTATTTTCGATTTTTATAAAGATTCGATTTTAATTTGAAGGAATTTTTTTTAGTACATATTTTACAAGTATTGGTTGTGTATGGACTGTTTATTGTACGGGATAACCTTTATTGTCTTAATTGGAAAGCCATATCGTTTCAACTTCATTTCAAAGTTTTAACATTTTTAAAAAAACGAATAATGAATGATATTGTGAAAAAATTTTATGTGGCTAGAAATTATGTACCTTGTAAAATGTTGTGACGATCAGTTCAAGTTTTCCATACAAAGGCCAATTCCGGAAACACTATTTCAGAAAAACACTTTTAAACACCTATTTATGACCCATAATTGCCTTTTTATGACCCATAATTAGCCAAAGCTCCAACATAAATTCTGTGAAGTAAATCGTAGTAGATAGCGGTTTATGTATATATACACGTAATATTTACGATTCTTCCCTAATTTACCTTAGATCTAATGAAAAGCCTAATTCCTAAATTCTATATAAATGTTATTTTACTTTTTAATGGATGCTATAAAATATTTGCTGCCGTATTCATAAAAAATTAAAATGGATTGAAATGCATTTTAGGAAAAATTTTATTTAAAATCTTGCCATAAAACACATTTCAAACTTATTTTATTTTTTATGAATACGGCAGTTAAGATTTAAGATTTAACCGATTTTAAAAAATAAAATAAAGTAAAATAAAGTTCTTATTCAAGAACAATCTGGATTTCTATGAATGTTTTCATTTAATGGCCACGTACACAGCCTCGATGGCGCAGTAGGCAGCGCGTAAGTCTCATAATCTTAAGGTCGTGAGTTCGAGCCTCACTCGGGGCAGTGAATTTTTTGCTTTAATATTTAAAATTTTCTTTTTTATTAAATTAAAGTATTTTCTTAAAATAAATAAAATAAAATGTAATTCCACCCCTTTTTTCCCAGAAAGAACAATATTTAATTTACCTTTATTGACATAATCAGCTTTAAATCATCTCTTTCACTAAACCTTTTTTTTCTTTTGGTGAAAAGGCCAGCCATATTTCAACAATATAAAGAGAAAAAAGGCCAGAGTATTTAAATTGCTTTCTTATGCCTTTTTATTCATCTGTTATGAATCAAATAAAAAAGACCTTTGGTAGTTTTTTCTTTTCGTTGACTGGAATTAAAGGTCTTTAAAGGCTGAGGGAAATGGGAAGATATAACTAATTAAATTAAAATCTTCTTTTATCTTCAACCAAAAAAAACAAATTTTAAGGTTTTCTTTACAATAATTTAAACAATATGAACCACAAGGGCAATAAGAACAACAACAAATTATTTTCACAAAAAATTTATTCCAAACAAAAGATAATAAAATTCGTGTGTATTAAGTTCAAACTTAGTTTAACGTAGTCTGAAACTCGGATTTGTTCGGCAAAATGTTATTTTTTTTTCTTATTATTTCTTTAAAGACCGACATTTTAATATAAATTAAGCTGTTCCGTCATAATTTTGTAAACAAACTAGGTAATGGCGGCACAAATCTGTTTTCAGATTAACTAAACCTAGTTTAACTGAGAATTCAAATAACAACGACACGACGTGAGATAATGCGGCCATTGAATTTCTCGCGCAAAAGAGCCATTGTTTCGTTGGCTGTGTGGCAAGTGGCACCATTTGTTGGAACCACATATCGTCCAGATTCATATCCTTAATTCCTGGCAACGAGAAGTCCGTTATCATCTCGCGATAGCGAACAGCATTCACGGTAACTGCTTGGTCGATCTCATTTTCGAAGAAGTACGGCTCGATGGTGCGGTCAGCCCAGAACGAACTGGGTGAGCATGCACAAGTGTTTTCACATTGTCTACACGCAGAAAAAAAAACATGTTTAAATATGGTCACCTCCAACAAAACTTTTTTTAAAGAAAATTTTAAGCATATTATATTTAATATGACCACAACCATGTTATGGTTGCTTCTAAACATGTTATGGCTTTTAATCCAAAATTTTTTTAATATTTTTAATTAGGCTAAAGTTCATCAAATTTAATTTTCATTAAATTATTTTTATGAAGAAAGGAATTTTACAACATGAAATTAATTAAAATTTATTGATAATTTTTCATTCTTGACTGAAGCTGGGCTCGAACCCAGGTGTTTTTACGGACAGGTTACCCTGACATGTTTCGATTGCAATCACTCAATCTCTTTAGAGGGCTTGCCGTTTAACACTCGCAGCCATCGACGACTGCTCAAACATCAATCCTTAAGCCAAATTGTATTTAACCTTTGGTAGATCGAAATTTGCCAAAAATAATTCAACAAAATAACCACAATACTGATTATGTTTTGGGTAAATATGACAATAATTTGTTTTGAGATAAGCAATAGTATTTTTCTCTTTTCCAAGACCAACAAATTATGGTTGAAAACCAACCATGTTATTATAAGTTATTTTTAACCACAACCTGTTCTGAAGCCACCATAATATGGTTGTGGCTTTTTGATGGAGTACTAATTTAACCATAATATGGTTGTAGGTGACAATAATATGGTTAAATGAAACATAATATGTTTAAAATTTTCTTTAAAAATAGTTTTGTTGGAGGTGACCATATTTAAACATGTTTTTTCTCTGGGTGTACAGACCCTGCTTTCTGAAATTTGCGCAAGCTCTCTCGATTGTGGACACATTTGGTCGATTATGCTGACCAAAAACATCAGGAAGAGCATGAAATGCATTTTGATTTGAACGCCCATTTTCAACAGTCCTAACGCGCTGCTCAATTACTATGTACCACTCCATGGTTGAATTTGTCAAACACTAAAACAAATAAATGCCAAATTAAGTTGGGCGAAAAATTCTATTCTAAATTGCCTCAGAAATTAGAAGGACTCTTCACTATTCCAGTTTAAGACGTCAAGCCTTGAGTTTTTAGGAAAGAGAAATGGCATTCTCTCTTCCTTTCTTTACTAAAAGCTCAAGACTTCACGGCTAAGACTTGAAGAGTGGTAACCCGCACAGCACTTACTCTCCCATAAACTTAGGCTTGCTTCAAGAAAAACTGATGTGTGTAAAAGCAGACCTAGTAGCTCTGATTGTAAATGAGTGCAATATGATTTCAAGTTGTATGAACCGTATAAAACTACTTCTTAGTTGAGCAAGATAAATAGAAATACTGTAACTCAACCATATTTTCAATAAAAAAACTTGAAGTCGGCTGTGATGTAAGGCATTTCTTAATTACTACGTTTATACGTAGCCTATTCGCGAATAAAAATTATTTGCGGATAACTAACTTACTGTTTATATATCAATTTTCTTAATGAAAATTCTTATTTTTAAGTGATGCCAGACGGAAAATTTATTCATTTAGTAGCACTGTACATATATAAACTTTTTGTTTTTTAAATGAAAAATATCAACAATTATTGTGTATTTTTAACTATATTTGCACATTTTTTATTTAATTTTACTTTTGTTGTCATATGAATGTGCCACATCGAAATAAAAACGTAAAACGGTTAAAAGTGTGGCAATGCTTAAAATCTTATTTGCAAATAGTGTCGTTAATCAGGAATTGTTTTCACGAGTTAGCTATTCGCAAATAAAAATTTAATTCACTGTTTATGCGGCAATATTCTCAACTTGCAATATCTTTTTTTGCGAATAAGTGGTGCGTATAAACGTAGTAAATGCCTCGTTATTTATACGTTAATGTTGCGGATATGTAAACGTTGCAGTCGACTTAAACGGTTGCTAGTTACTGAAAATACGTAAACGAGTTGAAATGTGCTTAAAAGACAACAGAAAATTTGTAAATATTTATAAACTTTAGTTTTTCTAACAGCTGATAGAAAAATCGGAGAGAAATTTTAATTTTAACAGGTTCATCCGCAAAGCAACGTTAGATTTACGTTTGAGTACCTTTTAATAAATAAGCTTGGTTAAAGGAAAAAGTTGATCCGTAACGCTTACGGTAGAGTAACGAGGCCTTCAGGTGGCACTTTACGTAATAACCCTGATTAAAAATATTATTGTCAATGGCTGTAATATGATTTAAAAAGGTAAGAAAAGGCTTAAGATTCAGTAACGCAAAAATGGTTTAAATGAACTTAAATCTTAGAATAAAAACGTTTTAAAGAGCTTTCAAAAAGTTTCCGTAGCAAAAGAGCATTCAAAAACTATAGTTCTTTACTATTTACAATAATAATAAGTTTACTAATATTTATATTGAAATTTTCCTTTAAACTTTCTTGCATGTTTTTTAAATCAATTCAATTCCAATAAGATCCCTTTCCTCAATTCATCCATCCAAGAAAATTATAATTATTAAACAAAGAAACGACTTAATAACCAAAAACTGAACATCGCCAACCCAAAATAACAAATAATCCTCTTTTTCGAAAATAAAAAAGAATGTCCTGAAAGGAAAATGAGTAATTGAGGCATAAAGAAAAACTAAATAAGAAAATATGAAACCCAAAGTCTAAAAAAAAGGTGTTGAAAACAAAATGTTATAATAGTAACAATTATTGTAGTATAAAATGACTACAAAAAAAAGTCCTTAAAAAAAGAGCTCAGTTGCAAATTATCAAAACCATTTGGTAGTCAGTTCCTATTATTATGCAAATTGTTTTGACACCTAAGCTGCCTGAAAGTATACTTTGCTTTGCTTACTTACACAAAAACAAATGAAACACTTTAGTACATTCCATACAAAATGTAGTAAACAAAAAAGCTACAAAAACCTTTCCTCATCCCCTTTATTAATACTAAGTACTGAGATCAAATCCTAAACAAAAGGCCAAAAGGAATATTCAAACAAAAAAGGGCTTCTTTGCATAAACTATTCTTTTTCGTAGTTACTTTTGTGAATATTAAACTTTTTCAATTCTTAATGGTTTTTTGAGTCGGTGAACAAAATCGAAAAAGACGCAAAAACAGTTATACCTAAAATGACAAAACATTTGAACTGATAAGGGGGAAAATAATGGGGCCAATTCGAGCCCTTACCGCAAAAAAAAAGCTTAATAGATAAAAACACAATTTTACAGGACAAGGTGTTTTTTTCTAATATTTCATAAAAATTTTGTATGAAAGTTGGCGCTTAAGCTAAAGTCGGTATTGCTAAAAAAAAATCGTAACGGAGCCTTATGTGACCATGACATTTGAGGAGATGATGCAAGTCTTGCCAATTCATTTATTTATTATAAAAAACGAAAATTTTTAATGCTGGCGTTTAGGCTATTTTTGCGGTAAGGGCTCGAATTATAGACTTCAAGGCCCTTTCTTGCTTAGCTTAAAATAAAATTTTAATTTTTTTTTTGCAAATAAAATTATAGAAATTTGGCAAGAAAAAATTTATTAAATTGCTTAAGTAAATAAAATTTAAATCCGACCTAATGGGAAAATCAAAAATTGCGCAACTTAAAACATCTGTTTAAAAAACGTTCCTGCAAAATTGTTATTTATCTATTTTTAAAACCCAATAGAAGAGCTCTTTTTTTTATTAAGGCCTATTTATAAGGCCACTTCAACACAAGTTTTTGCCTTCGGGTAGGATTTTTTAGTTTTAAATAATTAAAAGGGATATTGTTGTAAATAATAGTTTGTATAATAAATACAATAGAAAATAAGTGAGATGAAATAACCACTCTCCATGGGAGTTAATAAAACCCTGTTAACCCTGGGAGAATTTTAAATGACTCACTACACCCTCTACAATTACTGCCTGAGTATTTTAAGTTGACTTTTAAATGTAGAACCAGAAAATATTTTTCTAAGACTCAAAAAAAACTAGTACTTTGAGAAAGGCCCGTTTTTCACAACTTACCGATAGCTAAAAAATACGCTTTGAACGGCCTTATAAAAAGTGTTCCATCATTAAAACTTTACTTTAACCTTAAGTGAGCGATAAAGTAAATTAAGGTTCATCCTACCTGATAGGTTAAAGTAAGGTTGTAATAATGAAAGACTTTTTATACTGCCGGTAAAATGCTACCTTAAGCTATCGGTAAGTTGTAAAACGGGCCTTAACCTTTTTTGAGCGGCCCACTCAATACAAATATGGAAAAGATTAGACATGAGCACCCGCTATATAGCCTTATCTCATGGTGGACCTTAACCGCTGGGTGACAAACAAAGCGTTTACCAATCTCCCCCGTGTGTGATCGACCAACACACTCACTGGTTGCAGTTTTAAGTGTATAATCCGACAAAAGCTATACACTCGCCCCTTATATAGAAGCTGGAGCTTTCTAACGTTCACTGCTTAAGGAAGAGCCAGCAGCATTTGTTCGAATAGCAACTGCACCTAGAGATGATTTGTCCTCGCAGCTAGTGCCCTCCACAAATGGATAGCTCTTCTCATTTGCGTTTCTACCACAGCCATGTGATCCCCGGAAATATTTCTTCGTCAAAAATGCTGCCCCTTGTTGAACCTTTTTTTCTCCCCCATCGGACGGAGAACCACTTGATGAAAAGCAACATTCTGTCAAAAAAGTAACGCTTCCGAAAAAACCATCATCCCGCAAGAAGCACACTACTGGAGGCCACAAACAACAGTCAGTCCAGTGGCGTGCTCACCGGGGATTTCTGACTTCCGTGGCACTAGATATATGGGAAAAAATAGTTATTTTTAGGATGCTATCTGACAGATGAATGGATTTTGGTTATTACAAGTTATCATTTACTTAAAAAGTGCTCATTGTAACTTTACAAGTGAATTTTAAGGTTTGAAGCTGTCATATTTTCTGCTAAGGATATGGTAACTTCAATGAAAAAACTGTGTCAAATTAAATTAAATTAAATTAAAACTTAAAAAAAAGCACAATTTAACACAAATAAAAACAATTTACCATTAAAAGCTAAAATAAAGCACAAAAATGTACTTCTGTACTTAATTAAAGAAATAAATAAAACTAAGTCGTTGCCACTAAGTTTAAGTATACAAATTAAATTTTTAATTTTATAAGACGGTTGTAATAATGGAGAAAACTTAATGGTCACTTTATCGTTCGCGATAGCTATTTTCACGTTAACTATCAGGAACTTTACCATAACTCTTCCGATATCTTCAACACGGCTACTCTATATACGTTTCTGTTGTCAGGAGTTTGGTAAATTTTGAATAGTGCTTTCGAATTCCAGATAGGTATTCCCCCAACCTTTTTTGTCCAGTGGAGGTAATATCAAGAACAAGAAATCCTCTTGATGCTTTATTGCAACCCCGAGGAGGAGCGACAAGATATCCAAAAATTTGCATAAGATCGATAACGAAATATCGGTATGATTATGGAACTTGTGTGAAATTATTCTTAAATAATTTCAATTCACGTTGTAGAATTTTATAACTTACAAAAGATCCCATAAAAAGACGACTGCCGAAAACGCTTAAATACGTATAAAACAATAACGAATAACGGTTTTGTATTACAGACACCCTTTTTTCTCGCTTTTCAAGAAGCGATGGCATATTTTGTTTCACATCTTTTGGGTGCGAGAAGTTCTTACCAAAGTTAGAGAACATGAATACATATTTCCTCAATAAAAAAGACAGAACTCACGTTAATTCGGGCGAGTTGTGATTTTAACAGGATCGCGCTACGTGCCAATGGCTTCATTGTCTGAGAAACTTTTTTTATTGGCAACGCTGCAAGCACATGCGTATCAGGGATGGAAAATGGGCTTTAGGGTTTTTTACAAATTTCAATAACAAAACGTAATCAATGAAACCTATTTAAAACAATATAAAAAATGAAAAAATTCTTGCAATTGCCTTTTCCATTTAATAACAATATTTGCACTTTTCCAATTTGTAAAAATACTCGCAATTTGCATATTCTGAAAATGTCTAAAAACAGATCTTGCAATTGTTGCCTTGCAAATATCTGACAACCGTGTCAACTATCAACTTTTGTTGGGAGATCAAGTAATTGCGAGACAGTAGTCTGTGAAGGAAATTGTATGGTTTTCTTACAATCGTCTGAGCTGCCAATTTACTGTTGGTGGCAATTTTCTTTGGCATTATATTGTCAGCAAAAATGCCAGATCTTAAATTATTATAAGATCTGACCACCATCTTTTCGAAGCTAAACGAATAACGATAATGTTTGAACATTTGTCACAATTTTATTTTATTCGGTTAATAATTCAAAAAAATACTTTAATACAATTTGAAAAAAAACTAACGATGTTGTTCTTAAATTTCCAAGAATAAGTTTAATATTATTAATACTACATAATTATGTATGTTAACAATTTTGTATACCCTCCACCACAATTAGTTGTGAAGAGGGTATACTAAGTTTGTCATTCCGTGTGAAACTTTTTTATTATTCATCTCAGACCCAGCGTTGCCGTTTTGGTTACTTTTTACCAAAATTGGTTACTTTTTTTCCAATGTGTACTTGTGTATTTTTTTTCCATATTGGTTACTTTTTTGCAACACAAAAAAAACCAATTTTAAGTTTTTTGGGAACAAGAATTACCCGCTCCGCTTATTTGACCCTTAAAGTGGTGGGTGGTATTTGCGCATCCAAAACCAATACATTTTTCGTCTACTTAAAAATTATTTGTTTAGAAGCTTAAGCTTTAACAGACTATCAAATTAACCATATGAGGTATACATATACTTTGAATTGTAGACGGCCATTATCTGCTACCTTCTCATCCGGTTTAATATGATTCTATTTCCACCTGGCAAAAAACATCTATATTAAAAAATCTACCGCATAATTAAGCTCAATTTTACACTTTGATAGCATAATAACAAGGGAAACCATAAATATGCAATTGCATGTTTTTCCTTGTGCGACCAATGAAGGCAAAAACAATATGTTTAGCCGTTTTAGAGCCTTCTATTAATGTTGGCATCGATTTGTTAGTGCATGTTTTTGCATATTTTAGCGTTTGCAACATTTTTGAGGCATTAAAGGCATATTTTGATTCATGTTTAATTTTTTAGATGCCTACAAGAGCTTTTGCAGCAAAAATTTTTTTTCCCGAAATTCTGGTTGACAGATAGATGACTTTCCTGTTTTAAATATATATCTATATACTAGGGCTGCCAGAAGTTTGAACCCATCAACCAGGACACATAGAAAAAATGGATAAAAAATTACGCCAACAAAAAAGTTTTTTTTAATGCATATGTATGTATGTTTATGTAAAAACCATCCAGTTTTTATTTTTAAATCCAACAATATATTAGGCTATCAGCGCTGAAGTGGTTGCTTGGTTACGGTTCTGGTGAAAGATATTTTCTTTGCATTGTTCTTAACAGTGCAATAGTCGAGTAAGTCAACTGTTTGTATCCAAAACAGATGGCGCTAGAAACATAGTTTTTGGATGGGCCGTTGCAACCAAGTACTATAGTGCAAGAGTAGTGTTAACTCCTCATCATCTCATAATAAGTCTGGGGTTACGATGAAAAATAATGAAAAGTTGAGCTTAAAACTATAATACTTTTCAGAAGATTGCACTTTTTCTAGAACTTCATTTCAGCCTTTACTATATCATTACTTACATTGAATATTACTCTCCAGTGTTTCAGTCTTTAACGAGTTTCTTTCTTTAGTCCATTGAGCAGACTTGAAAAAATCAACATCTTTTGATTTTTCTTCAACCAACTTGACAACTGTCAAACTAATCAATTGACAAAGCCATACACGATTTGATTTGCACAATAACCGACTCAGTTCACAATTGAATTGAAACGTGTATTGGCTATTTTAGAGAAAGTAATTTGTTATCGGTTTTCGATTACTTATAAAAGTTGTTAACACGGTATAACTTTTTAAAGCAACTAGTTGAAACAAAGTTTGGAAGAGAATTGACTCTCATCTAATTTTATTGAAAGCTTTTAGTTAAACGACGTTAACAGCAGATAACAGTTGAATTAAATTAATGTTGTTTATACAATTGCCTTATGTTAGCAGTGTTATAACAGAAATCTTAACCTTTGCTAACAACTAAAACCAGCAAAAAGCAAATTTTCTATCTTGACCTGTGAAAAAACCAGGACAATTTCATAGTGGACCAGGACACCAGGACAAGTAGTCAAAAACCAGGACAATCCTGGAACACCAGGACGTATGGCAGGCCTACTGTATACCCAATTCAATTCGCCATCTACATTTAATTTTTACTCTAAAATTGTAAGACAAAGCAGGTTGTCATTAAAGATAAATGTTATGCGATGAACATAGAAAGCTACATCAATATGCTAGTATAACGATCGACGCAGACTCACTTTTAAAAGTGATGTAACGATGTCCATCCGTCCCTCAGCCTGGTTTGTATATGGGGAATCAGTATATAATTTTATTATTTCCCATAAAAACTTCTTTCCGAATTAGATCTCTGTGTCTGTAAAACATCTAATTATGTTGGTTTTTAAATTAAATTCGATTTAAAAATATGTTAATGAAAATTAAATTATTTTCGAGTCAGTTCACATTTTCCCAGAGCTTCCCTCCTTTAAAATTTTTAACATTCTTTTAAATGTTAACCTTAAAGACAAAAACCTACATATATGAATGTTAATATCTAGATAATATTCGGCGCAAACATCTCTTGTATGAATTTTAACCTAACATCGGCTTAAGCGACAATATTTTTAGGTTCTTTTTTTACATTTTGTTATTAAATTGTTAAATATTTTGCCTTTAAATGAGCAATTTTTGATTTTTAGGGCATATTCTTAACATTTTCTGGGCTTATATTACAGTTTTTACTGCATATTTAATGCGCATCAAACGCGTTTTTTAGAGCATGTTTCTGGTTTCCCTGATAGTAACATATTAAGACTTAAAAAGTTTTACTTGTACATAAGAGCACTTTATATAAAAAGGTTGAAAGCTCTTGCTCATAATGTTCTTAAAATAGACCAAAATAAGTTTAACCTTTTTATAGGAAATGCCACGTCCACTAAAAATGTTCAAACTTTTTTGATTGTTCATTCCGGACCGGTAATATACTGTCAAAACTTTATAAAAATAGGTCAAGCGGTTTATGAGCCTACAAAATACGAACGAACACAATTTCTTTTTTTGACATATTTTTCAACTGAAGTGCGATTAAAATATAACTTTTGATACAAAATTGTTTTGGTTACTTTTTTTCGCTTTTGGTTTCTTTATTTTTACATTTTGGTTACAATTTATTTTTGGTTGCGGCAACGCTGCTCAGATCCCATATAGTATAAATATTCTTTGTCCTTGAGTAATTATAAGTCGATTTAGCAATGTCCATCTGTCCGTCTGTTGAAAACACGCTCACTTTCAAAAAGCTCAAAAGAAATAAACAAACTTGGTGTAAAATTGCTTGTAGCTATCCTAAGCAGTTCGGAATTGAAATTCAGCAAAAACGGTTCAGTAGGATCAGAGCTATGAATCAAAATGTGGATTTTGTTACAAAAACCAACATTAATGGTGAAACAATGCACAGAATGATATAAGATTTTGCAAAAATTCGTTTTATTCTACTGGAAATCATACTGTAAAATTTCAGATTCGTCCATAATTTACCCTAGGCCCCATATAAGCCCTACTCCCGGAAAACAGTATAGTACGCCTAACACCCCAACTAACAATGCTATCATAACAAATTTTGGCTCGTCGCAGTTTTATAGGACTAGAAATGACACTGTAAAGTTACATAATTTACCCTAGGCCCCATACAAACCCTACTTCCGAAAAACAGTTTAGTACGCCTAAAACCATAAATAATAATGCTATCATAACAAAATTTGGCTCGTCAAAGTTGTATGGGACTAGAAATTAGACTGTGAAATTTGTGAAGATCGGTCTATAATTTACCCTAGGCCCCATATACACCCTACTCCCGGAAAACAGTTTAGTACTCTGGTAAAATAATTAAATACGCCTAAAACCGTACAGATATAGATATTGCGGTAAACTTTCTTCCAGCTTAGCTTCATATGGCCAGAAAAAATGTTATGCAATTTTGTGATATACGGTCCATAATAACCCTTAGATCCATTTAAAGCAGCCTTCTGAAATTCACTGCAAACGCTTAAACTAATTGCACTGCTGTATTGCAATTTATGTTTTTTAATACCAGAAATCACTCTGCAAAATTTTGGGATGATTGGTTCATAGCTTACCATGGCTGCAATATAAATATTGCCCTCCTAAATATAATGTAAGTTCGGCTTAAGCTGTTACGAACAGAGTTGCTAATTTAGCGCCTTTGGCGCTAGATTTAGCGGTTTTTAACTGTCGAAAAGGCGCATCTTTTTTCCTTTGCGCTTTTTTTAACAAAGAGCGCTAAATTAGCGCTTTTATTGCTACCCAAAATTTTTGTACTTTTATTTGCATACATTAAAATCAACAAGACACATTAAACCAAAATTTATTTCCGTTTTGTTAATATTTTACTCTGAAAAGCATTCTTTACAAGGGAAGAAGTTTATTTTCTAAAGAAATCCATTTCGTTTCTAAAAACAAGAAAATCCAAAATTAAATAACTGATTTAAACAACAAAAAAAAGTCGATCTAGAGATCTTGTATGTGATTTTAATTCACTTTGGCGTGCTGAATCCAAATAGTTCATTTAATCACGTCTAGTTAGCATTTTTTTACTGATTTCTTGTCTTATTTTATTCACAATACACCTGGATTTCTGATAAATGATAAAAATACTAATTTGCATGGAAAAATGGCCGCCACTAATTAAGAAAAAATTTTGAAAATAATTATTTGTAAAAGATCAATATCGTTCTCAATTTATTATAAAATGCATGTAGCATAAATGCCTTTTTTCGTTCAAAACATAAGTCTAGCCCATTAAAAAACAAGACATGATAGAAAAAACTGAAAACGGATTTGAATTTAGTGCAGTATTGGTACCTTTGTTTTTCATATATTTTTATTTAAAACAATTTTTTTTTTTGACGGCCAGTGTAATTAATAAAACTTGGTTCTTAAACATTTCATTAAGTTTTTTATTTTAATTTTATTTAGCGCTTTTTAGCGCTTTTTGATTTGGGACACGGCGCTTTTTGATTAGAAATCGTTCACAACCCTGGTTACGAATCATGATATTTTACTCAAGCTATTTAAAATTTGCTAAAAAAGCATTAAACTTTCTAATTGTTGGTCAATAATTTATTCTAGGTCTAAACCGCAACCAATTTTAATGCAAATATCTATTTTTATATAGATAATAATAATAAATAGACATCATACAGATATTACTCCCAAAACATTCGAACTGTCGCCCAGACAGGTATTTGGCCCAAAAAGTCGCTCAAAATTAATTTTTTTATTAGCACTATACCCTTTGGCGCAGTTCAACCAGCTGCATAAAGTCAGTCGGAAGTTACCATTCGAAAAACGTGTTCGTATGATTTGTTCGATACGCTCAAAACTTTAGTGTCTTCAAATATTCATTTTATGGTGATAAAGTAGATTTTGTGCTAGTTTATATTACGGATTGTGTTCAATCAAAAAAAAGAACACACACATCTTCTCATTTCACAGAGGTTTCAAACTATTTCTGTTCATTTCTGAGCTTTAAATTTGGTAGTATTTTGTAAAATAGATCCTCCAGAAATTTAAAAAGCACAAAACAGCCACCCCAATCCACCCCTTAATTTTTAGCGATTTTTTTAATACATGGGCTTTGAAAACTAGGTTAATCAAGAATTTCAATAAAATGTCATTTTTTTCGAGACCAACTGGGTTTATTGTTGGACATACCTAAGGCAGCACTTATGATGGGAAAACCGGTCGCCGCTATTTTGAAGAACACGAAAGATCAGCAGAGATATCTGGGATTGACAAAAATTTAATATACCGGTTAAAAATAATACTCGACGCCATCTGCTTTGGTATTAAAATTAAGAATAAGTACTAATAATATTGAAAATAAATAATGTTTTTTGCCTTTTTCTACACTGAAATACCCTAACCTACCTTTAAATCCAATAAAATACTAATAAAAAATTTTAAATGAAAAAAAAATACTTTTGAGCGAATTTTAGGGCCAAATACCTGTCTGTGTGTCGGTGGAGGGTATCAAAGATTCGGCATTGCCGAATATATATATGTAATCCTTTAATTCCCTGTGAAACATAGGGCCGCATTGCCGAATATAGCACTCAAATTTGTTTTTTAGAATCAGTCCATTAAATTTATATAACTTTTATGTTTAAATTCTTTTTTAATTTAAATTAAAGGCCAATTTCACCAATTCTATTTAAGTATAGTTGCTCATATAATTTAATTTTTATTTGACATCAAAAATTAATTTTAAACAAAAACATAAATTTAAATAAATTGGCGAAATCGGCCATAAGTATTTAAAAAAATGTTTAAAAAAAAGATCGTTTCTAATCTCCCCGACGGGGAATTGAACCCCGGTCTCCCGCGTGACAGGCGGGGATACTGACCACTATACTATCGAGGATGGATAGAAAACTGTTAATGATTTTGTGTTCATAAACGTGACAGGCGGTGGGATACTGACCGCTATACTATCGAGGATGAATAGAAGAGTGCTAATAATTTTGTCTTCATAAGGCAAAATATTAATTTTTATTGCGGAAAATTAAGTCACTGGTAAAAAGTTACAATTTCTCCCCGACGGGGAATTGAACCCCGGTCTCCCGCGTGACAGGCGGGGATACTGACCACTATACTATCGAGGATTGCTATTTGCGATTGATTTAAATTCCTATTTTAAATTGAATTTCTTATTAAATCTCTTTTTATTTTTTTTTTTTCATTTATATATAAATGATCAAATTGTTTTGGTTTTAATTAACTTAAAATATAAACATACATATATTTTTTTCTTTTTATTAAAAAAAACAATCAAACGAACAAAATGTTTGAGTTAAACAATTTTATTTTTTAATTTTTCACACACAACTGAAGTAAAAAATAATTAATTTACATATAAATGTATGTATTGATTACCCATAAGCTCATTTTTATAAAAAAAAAACAAGTAAAAAGTATAACCTCAAAAAAACGAGAACAATTTACAAAAAAACAATAAACAAACGGATAAATGTAGTTATAACAAGATTGTTTGGTTTATAATGTAAAATTTTTTATATTTTACTAGCTTAACCCGGTGCGCTTCGCTACACTACTTTAACCACTTCTTCAGTTGAGAGATATTTACACAGAAAAAATTATTGCCGAATTATTTTCAAACAAACGCTTGTTTGAAAATTTTTTTAATTTCTACAAATTGTTTTACTGATTCAATTAAAATTTTTGTTTGATTTTTATTTAACCAACAAAAATGTTGACAACCATTCAAAAATATAATACACGCGTTATTGGTTTCAAGTTTTCATAATTTTGTATGAAATATTTAACGCTTTTTAATGTTGTCGTCTTTTTGCATTTTTTTATTTGATCGTAAGCAACAATTCCTAATGTGAAATATAAGAACTACAACAAAAAACACATACAGTCTATTTTTGGACACTTTAAAAAAGTACAACAGTAAGAAAGATGAAGATGTTTGAAGTAAAAAAAAAAAAAAATAGCAGGTAAAAAAAACGTTTCACTCTTTTTAAACAACAGAAACAACAACAACATTATAAGAAACAAAATAAATTTTTGGTTTGTTTCAAAGTTGGTTAAAAAAAACCAAAATCCCGTATTCAATTTTTTCAAACTGTTTTCTTAAATACATCAAATACAAAAATATAATGATGACGAAAAACATATCGAGTCGGTCTGTCGCCGTTTTTGGGCTACATTTCCTCTTCATTAGCATTAGGGCTTTAAAATGCAAATAAATTGTTTGAATATGCGAATTTGTTTATAGGACCGATTTCAGACAAAAAATTTTTTGATTCTACAAATTTTTTGTTTGAATTGGAAAAATAATTTTTTCTGTGTAATATATGCATCCTATGGGAGGTATTTACCCCCTGCGCCAACCCGCTTTATTTTTGTTTTCAATAGTGTAGTATACCATAAGAGTGACTTCTACAAAGTTTATACATTCTGATTATGCGATATTAAACATTGGCGTATTATGGGGGGAACCACTTCCCCCGCTGCTATTTTATTTCAATTTTGGGGCTCAGAAGGTCCTACTATCTATAAGTAGCCTATTTTATTTTAAGGGCTCACGTGATGTTACTGTAAAAATTTCAGGAAAATTGGTTCAGTAGTTTAGGAGTCTATAAGCCAACAAACAAACAAACAAACATACAAACATTTTTCATTCACACACACACGCAGAGTTCAATATGGGTCAATCACGCCGGAAATAGCAAAAAGACTGAAGCCCACAAGTGCACACTTTGGTTTTTTAATGGGTGTATTTTCATTGTAAATGTGTGTGTGTGCGTGTTTTATTTATTAATTTTTTTTACACATGAGAACATGTGTTTGTAAACGTATCCGCTGGCTTTAAAGTTCAGAAAATTCTCCAGTCAGTCATTTAAAAAAAGAGCTGCCAAAGTATTTAAAAAAAAAAAACAATTAAACAATATTAAAAACAACTTTAATTTCATAGTTGTGTGTTAATTTACATAAGCGTATAATGGCGGCGAAAGACGATCTGCTGGCCTGTGTGTGTTTAAGTGAATATTTTTATTGTATTGCACTGCGAATTGAATGCGAAATGAAATGAAAATATTCTTAGTAATTTTATTTTGTTTAAAAGGCGTTAGCTGTAAGTAAATGTCAGCAGACATGGCAAATTAACATAAACATACATACACTATTTATTTATTTATTTGCTCAATTTTAATTCCCTGGTATTAAAAAATAAAATATATTTGTTACAGACATTTTAATTGAAGTTTTCCTTTGTCGAAAAGGAATTAAATAACGAAGTTTTACATTTGAATAAGTTCAATTCAATTTGTAAATGATTCTTGAGGGTTTTTAATTTTAACAAGGTAAAAAAAAGAAATATTCACAAGCCGAATCATTGATGCCCTTCACTTAGAGTAATAACAGTATTAATTGGGTGTACAACTTAAAACTGTGGGATTTTATGTAAACTAGTAATAGTCAAAAGAACTGTTAATTTTTTTAGACAAAGAACGAGTTAAACCAATTTCGGATATTCTGTGCTAAACTAAAAAGTATTCTAATGCGAGCGCAATGCAGAAACTTGTCTGTTAGGCGGGCGCAACAAAACTTCTCAATCTCTATTTTCTAAATAGTTAAGAACAGGCCTTGCAACATTTGGTCGAGAGCTTTTTGTGGTTGGTGGAATATTACGGCTTCATATCTGGTTGCATATTTCGGCCGTATTTCTGTCGAATTTCTATTCAAACAAATTAAGTTAAGATGACAACACAATTTGCCACACAAGTTTACATTATTTACACAATGTAAACAAACAATGTTTTAACAAAATCTATAATTTTTTTGGGAAAAAAATAATAATTAGAATTGTGGTTATTTTGTTGAACTTTTTATGGCTTTTAATCCAAATGTTAATATTTTGATTAGGCTAAAGTTAATCAAATTCAATTTTCATTAAATTATTTTTATGAAGAAAGGAATTTTACAACATGAATATTAATTAAAATTGTTATTGATAATTTTTCATTCTTGACTGCGCTGGGCTCGAACCCAGCAGTCGCCGATGGCTGTGAGTGTTAAGCGGCAAACCCCTCTGAAGAGATTGAGTGGTTGCAATCGAAATATGTAAGGGTAACCTGTCCGTAAAAGCCTGGGTTCGAGCCCAGCTGCAGTCAAGAATGAAAAATTATCAATAACAATTTTAATTAATTTTCATGTTGTAAAATTCCTTTCTTCATAAAAAAAAAATTATTTTAAAGAAGTTTTGGCTGAAGTGCACTTTACGGGGCGTACGAAAAAAAATATGCTACCCGATTCAGAATAAAAAAACTGCCCCGCCCACTTAGTGATATGTGTGGGTACTCAAATTAAAGGTAATTTGCTCATGATTGCAAATTTGTATTTTGTTTTTGTGTTCGCATATTATTTTCCTCTCTAGGTTAATTTAAGTATCTTTGAGTGCAGAAAAGCTTTAGTTAGCGAAGCCGGTTTTTGTTATACCATAGAGAAGAAAATCCTTGCGCCCGGCCGAATGCCTGCTACGCAGAAAAGAATTCTTTAGCACATCAGAAATAGGCTATTAGTTACAAAAAAAATTAAAATTTTTTTTTTTAAATCGAACATAAAACATTAAAATATACAAAATATTTACAATCGTGAGCAAACTATCTTTAATTTGAGTACCTGCACATTAGTGCTGGGATACTATCGATATTTTCAACTATCGATATGTATCATTAGTTCAGATTTCACTATCGATATATCGATATTACTATCGTTTGTACTTGTGCAGGAAAACTTTAATTATTTTTTTATAAGGCTACAGTTCGTTGTTTTTTTCACTTTATTGAATGTATAAGACTTATGTATATACGCACGTTATTTTAGATGGCAGTTTTTTAAAAATTCATAAGTTCCTTTCTGAAGGAACCAAAGTAACAGGGACTATAAGATATTCCATTGCAACTTTTAACAATTTTCTAAATTCTAAACCCAAAAATGTAATCAATCTAGCGGACTTATCCTCTAATGGTCGTTCATTGTTTTGTCTTATGCCTGCAATTGCATTTTTTTTAAATACAAAAATATTTGCCATTTCAGTCCCTATATTACCATGTAAAAATTTCGACTAAATGTCCTTTAATTAGCAGTAAAAAGCACTGCTAAGCAATCCATACCACTTGCCATTCTTGTTGTTTGTATTCATTGCTGTAATTCAGCGCGAACTAATAATAGCAAGTAAAAATTTGCGGCAAAAAACTGTGTGTGTATAGCTGCTGTAACATGTCTTCATAGCTGTATTTTAAATAATAATAATATCGATATTGATATTTTTCCTATCGATTTTTTCGATGTTTTAAAACTATCGATAATATCGATGGTCTTTCGATAGTTTCCCAGCACTACTGCACATAGATATGACGGGATGGAGGCACTTTTTTGACCTAGACCTTTAATTTGAGTACCCACACATTCCACTAAGTGGGCGGGGCGAATTTTTGGATCCAGGGGGCCCACGGGCCTCAGCCCCCTAAAATTTTAATTTTGGTTTTTTTTTTGTTTTTAATTTCAGAGGGCGTTCGAATTTTTTTTATTATTTTTCGTATTTTTTTGTGTAATAATTAAAAATCTTACATTAACGACACAATGTAAACAATTGAATATTGAACTGAGCTCCAGGTTTTTTTTATAATTTTTTTGAAATTTGTATGTTTTAACAAAATGAACTTTAGCAGCAAATTTAACTTTCATTAAATAATTTTTATGAAAAAAGGAATTTACAACATGAAATTAATTAAAATTTGTTGATCATTTTCATAGGAATAAACCCATCTTCACGGACAGATCAATTTGACATATTTCGACAGTTAACTTTAAAAGTTTCTTACTACAAGAATGTAAAATTGTACACAGATTTTTTACATAGCACATAAATATTTTACATTATGTCATATTTATGTGCACTATAGGTAAACAATTGATTTATTAAAAGAAAATATAAATTTGTATTTGTATGTAACTAAAATCGTTTAAAATCGCATTTTTATACTAAAATTTACATTGTTTACTTTAAGTAAACAATTGAATTTTAAACGTAGAGAAACAATTTTTTAAAATTTTTTAATGATTTAATATTCAAAAGCTTTAAGAATCTCTGCTTCGTCATCGTATAAATGGAAATTTTACATTCTAACAAATTTTACATCATGTCAACAATGAAATTAACTCAAAATTAAATATTTTTTTTTTAAATCTCTTAATTGATTTCGAATTTTCTTTTTGCTTTATGCATAATTTACATTTTTATGTATACGCTTGGTAAACAATTGCTTAAAGAAAATGAAATTAAAATTTCTATTTATTTTATTATTTATAATTATTACCTAAAATAGCTTTTAATCGCATTTAAATACAAAATTTACATTGTTTACTTAAAGTAAACAATTAAAAAGTTAACGCAGAGAAATAATTTTTTTTAATTTGTTAGAATCTTTCTCTTGTAAATTTCAAAATTTAAATTTTACATCATGTAAACAATGACATTTTCACAAAAGTAAAATTATCTTTTATTATAAATTACAAATTTTTTTTTTTTTTTAAATCTCTTAATTGATTTCGAATTTTCTTTTTTACTTTTTGCATAATTTATATCATCTCATTTTTATGTATGCGCTAGGTAAACAATTGCTTTAAGAAAATGAAATTAAAATTTCTATTTTTTTTTTTAATATTTATAATTATTACCTAAAATAGCTTTTAATCGCATTTAAATACAAAATTTACATTGTTTACTTTAAGTAAACAATTAAAAAGTTAACACAGAGAAACAATTTTTTTTAATTTGTTAGAATCTTTCTCTTGTAAATTTCAAAATTTAAATTTTACATCATGTAAACAATGACATTTTCACAAGAGTAAAATAATTCTTTTTTTATTAAACTTGAAACAATTTGTATTTAAAATCTCTTTTTACTATTTGATCTTAACTGATTTCGAATTTCCTTTTTACACAATGCATAATTTACATCATGTCATTTTATGTACACTATTGTTGAAAAGGAAATTAATATTAAAATTTGTATACAAATTATAACCTAAAATAGATTTTGAATGTCTTTTAATACAAAATTTACATTGTTTACTTAAAGTAAACAATTAAATAGTAAACAAAGAGAAACAATTTTTTAATGAATTATTTAAGAATCTTCCTTTTGTAAATTTCATAATTCAAATGAAAATTTTACAAACTCGTAAATTTAACATCATGTCAATAATGACATTTACACAAAACTAAAATTGTTCTGTTATAAAATTTGAAATAATTGGTTTTTGAAGTTTCCTAAATTTTAAATTTTTTCTGGAATAAAACTGAAATTCCTGCTTTAATTGTTCGTTTATTTTACTCTTCTTGCTATTTTTTCTTTATTGATTTCTAATTCCTTTTCAAATCTTTGTTTTCGAAATCAATTATACTTTACTAAAATTAATTCCTTTTTTGGTTATTTCTCACTTAACATTGTTTTCCCACCCCTTTTTCCTCTCACGTTTCTTTTCAGAACCATACAACATTTCAAAAATAAAATAAAAAAGAAAAACATAGAAACCCGTTAAAAATAACAAAGAAAAAAGAATAGAACAAACAATTGAAAATAGAAATAAAAGAATAATAATAACAACGAAAGCAGAGGCAAAAACAAATCTAATTGAAAACCAAACGGAAAAACTTTTTCAATTAAAATGCAAACACAAGTGTGAAAATGCCGCAATAGACCAACCAACAAGAAAAATAGAAACAAACACAAGCAAAATAAATGTGGCAGTCTTTTAGGAGGAGTAGATACAAGAATTAGAGTGTGTGTGTGTGTGTGAGTGTTTGTTAGCAGGACTTCGTTAAAAATGTGAATTGAAGAGTATTTATAGGAAATCCTATCTACCGAGAGTGAGAAAAAGATAATTTAAAACTTAACAGAACACATAAATATAGAGATATGGGGTACATCAAAAGCGTAAATACAGTCAGACGCACAAACACACATATACAGTTATAAAGAGGTACATTTGGAAACTGCAAAATATACCCAGCAGTTCGTAGAGAAAAACAGGAGCATGCCTTCTGCTAAATTCTAACAGCCTAAGTTATAAAAAATAAAACATGTTTATAAACGATGGCTTAATATAAAGAAGTCCTAACTCGATTTTTTGTTTATTTACAGGGGAAGAAATAAATAAAAATTTTTAATAAAAATATCCAGTAAATGTTGCACTACAGCCCTTAAAAAATTTTATATCAAGATACATGTGGCATAAGCTACCAGAATATACAAAAAAAAAGATATTTAAAAAAAATCGAGTTACGCCTTTTTTATATTAAGCCGTCGAAATGCTTTATGAAACGGATTTTCCATGAAATTTTGTTTAATAAACCCTTTATAAAACTGTTTTATTTTTTATAAATAAGGCGGTAAAAACTTAAATGTCTTCTAACTAGATTTAATTTCATTAACACTGCGTTCTTTGTAAAACAAATTAAGATCATCCATTTCAATTTATCTAAGTAATCTATAATAGAGGTAGTATCAAACGACCAAAGAACGAAGTTTCCCTTTAATGCGTTGTACGATGCACCAACCAATCAAAAGCAAAAGGATGGGCTCTTGAGAAAAAGACATATTACGAACTAGTTTCGGGAACTAGATCCCTTTTATTGCATCAGAACACATCCCATTGTAGTAACGATAACACCGGCAAATACAACCAACATTGCGTCGGAGCTCAAGGGAGTGAATAGAATTGGGTACTCTATTGCCATCAAGGAAAACCTTCGCGCTCTCATACATGCGGTCCAGAAGCTCCATTCTCGGTCGGATATACACGCAAAGAAAAAACATGGTTGTGGTAAACATATTCTAAGAGCAACATATTATGATAAGACCCATGATTGTAGTCAACATATTAAGATTATTATTGAATCATATAATGGCTAAATATATACGTAATATAACATCATAATATTTTTCCCTTAATCATATTATTATTCTGTTAATCACAATAAGTTAAGAAGGAATCATATTATTATCATGTTAATCATAATAAGCTAAGAAATTAATCATATTATTGTCATGTTAATCATAATAAGCTAAGAAGTAATCATATCATCATGTTAATCATAATAAATTTAGAAGCAATCATATTATGATACTGCTCCTTTAATAACTGTCATCACAATACAAAATAAATTAAAATTTTTATGTATAGATTTTTTATTTTGTTACTTTTTACAATTTTTCTTGATGTAAATAAAATAGCGGAGTTCAATATTTGTTGTTGGATTTTACTACGATATTTTGCACTATTAATTATTAATTATTTTAATTTCTTTAAATTTATTATTTTTTATGGCAAAATAGATGGAACAGTGAACGACGGGGTAGATGGACTGCAAAACTGATAACTGATCTAGATAAGTGGGTGAACAGAAAATATGGCGAAATAAATTATTATGTAACACAGATGCTTTCTGGACATGGATACTTCCTGCAATACCTCCACAGGATAGAAAAAGTGGACAGTGCTGTACGTATCTATGGGGACAACTGTTTAGACGATGTAGAGCACACTTTCTTCAGGTGCACGAGATGTAGAGCAGAACGACAATCTGTTGAAGAAATCGTTGGAGAAATAATAAATATCGTAAATCTCATGTTGGAAAACGAGAACTCATGGAAATGCGTTGCGACATTTATAGAAAAGGTGCTGCCCAAAAAAAGGGGGACCTAGACGTAGGTACAACGGCGGCTGTTCCATAGGAACAAAATAGGAGCCCCGCCCCGAAGTAATGCGAAAGTGGTACCGGTGCGGAGAAACGGCTTAAGAGAAAAGGGGGGTTTTTAGTGGATGCGAGCTCCACTTACCAGAACTGTGACGACAGTGTCTGAGATGCGTAAGGAGGCATTTTCCCTCCCTCCCAAAAAAAAAAAAAAATAAAAAAAATTATTTTGTATGGTAATTTAACTTGTTTAACCGCTCACATATAAAACAAACGACACAACTGATTCAAAATAATTTTACAAATGACGCTAGCATAACATTATTAGAGTAAAAATAGTTTCATTGCATCTTAAACATAATATGATAAATGTATAGAAAGTTATCATGTTATGGCTATTAAATATCATGATATGGTTGTGGGTAATATAATATGTTTTGAAATATTTTTCGGTCAACAATACTCAAATTTATAATTGAGATAAATATTGTTGATATTAAATAAAAATAACCATGCCCAACCATATTTTTTCTCTGCGTGTACACTCAAAAGAAAAAACAATCCATCCGTAGTATGGATGCCAACTTTTTGAGAGCAAAAAGCACTTTAAAATTTAAAGAAAGCACTAAAAAGCACTATTTCAAACAAAAAAAGCGTAAAAAAGCAGTAAGCCGTTTTACAATTAATTTAAACACAAAACCAGTATTAAATACCTCCAAAATTTGAAAAAAAAAAAAAAAAAAGAGGCAATGGCGTTGATGGGGGACCATCTTTATTTAAAATTAAATAATAAATATATTTACATTTGTATATAAACCTTTTAACGGTATTATTATTACCTTTAATAAAAAATAATATCATCCAAATCATTTGGATCATCATTAGCTGAGTTTGAATTGGCCATAAAGCAGTTTTAAAGTAATACAGTGCGAGCTCGATTTTCGTAATTCGAAAAAATCTGGCCTGATGACAGCATATATTTAAATAAAAAACCTTATATGTTATCGTTTACATAAATCTAAATTAAAATCGTGCAAAGTTTAATATAAAAAATTGGCGTATGATACTATTCAATTATTTTAACCTATGTACGCGCCTGAATAAAGAACACACATAAAGGAGCGTATAGAAGACATGTTTTTGTCATCTGACATGTCAAATTTCCCACTGCAAAACACATACATGTCGTGTGTTACCTTTTTAACTTTGCTTCTGTAAAAGTCAGACGCAAAGTCATCTGACAAAATTTCAATTAGAGCGTGCTCTATTTTCTTCTGACAAACCATCTGACATCAGAAATCTATGCCGGGAAGAAACTGGCAGCGGCGTCAACTATTGACGGAATCATTAGCCGGCTGAAGTTAATATTTTACAATACCAAGATATGTATGCTCATCTTACCATTAAATATAATTTATGTAAATATATACATAAAAACCGTTTCATTATAAAATTCTGAATTGGTATCTTTAAAATAAAAGAAAAAAATGTTAAGATTGCTAAATTATTTTACGGCGCAAATAAATATTTTCGTAGCGGCAGCAAGCTATTTTGAAACCGAGAACTACGCTTGGTTTCTGCAATAACAATGCGAAAAAAACAGAGACAATGTCAGAAGCAAATTACATGTACGTTTGTGACCGAATATTCACCCTTATTCTATTTGGCGTCGGCAATAACAACGGCAGTTTTAAGGCAACGGCAATTCTTATCAAAGACAACATCAATTCTATGTTAAATTGGTATTTTGTAAGAGTATTATGACGCCGTTGATTATTTATCGATAATGTTAATAAAATACAGCACACATCTCTAATATTAAAATCATCTGATTCATTTTGTTTACTTTTTTTTATAAGAAAAAAAATTCTGTGCTGTTTATGCAAAATTTTAAGTTAAATAAAAATTAGTTTGTAAAAAAAATAATGTTTAAATAAAATTTTTTTTTATTATATTAAATATTCCCAAGTGCCTAATGGATTTTTTTTAACCTTTTTAAGATTTGAAAGTTATTTTCGGCTGAATAAACTTTCTTTTAAACATGTGTTGGAAATAGTAGAGCCTCATTTAAAAAAGGGAACGTTTGTTCCAAACACAATATATTTGCAGCAACATTGCGTTTTTTGGCCCAGGGATCGTACCAGCTCAGCGTTGGAAATTATTTCAACTTTTGACTGTCCCAGCCACAAGTTTAAGAATTTTGTCTAAGACTCTGGAAGTCATGAAGAGAGAACTTTGTCCACAATGGATAAATTAAAGTGGCATTTCTTTGAAAAGCAGCATTTCCAGGTGTAATTGGCTGTGTGGACGGAACCCACATCAAAATTTTAGCTCCAAAAAAAAAAAAAAAACAAGACCACCATCTCTTCTTTTATCGCAAGGGATATTTAATTTATTAGGAAAACAGACCCTGCATAATTCTCTGACTAGTAATGGATTTTTTACAAGCTCTTCCACTCGCTTCTCGAACTGGCACTTAGTTGTTATTTGAATTTTTTCAATTATATCCACAAAAAATATATCAAAACACAACACAAATGAAGAAAAGTATCAAAACCGCCGTAGAAATCAAAATTGCAGCCAACCATAACGTAAATTTTTTAAAACACGACACAAAGCAGCATAAGACAACACTAAAAATGCCGACGACAAAATCAAGGGCAATTTAAAGCAACAGCAACGCCAATTTTTCTTAGAAAATACCAAACATATGTTAACAGTCATCGAAATATGGCAATATTGCCAACGGGAATACGAAATTGAAACAAAACATAAAAAACGGCGTTGTCAACTGTTGACGACGCCAAATAGAATAAGGGTGATTATAAACCTTATGTAAAACAGCAATTTTGACAGACATGAACAATTACATATGACTTGAAAATTTGACATGTCAGATGACAAATACATGTCGTGTACGGGCGCCTTAAGGTGTAAAATAGAAAAAAAAATCATGTTTGTACTCTGATATATTTGGAGACGAGTGTCGGGCGTTTGAAAACTAAAGCGCATAAAAATGGCAGGTTACACAACGCTTGTTATAAAAGCATTTTTAATTTATATAACACTTTGCTTATATTTAAGTCTGCGTTCTTTTGTACGGTATCCGACTGCATGTTTTTAAACTTTTCAATACGTTTTTCCTACATGACTCAAAATCGTTGTTTATTTTTCATTCACAATTCCTTATATTTTCCAAGCCATTTTCTATTTTTGAAACAGTATCTACATCTTTAAAAAAAATGTTTACCGAAAACAAATACATCGCTTTTATTATGATTACTTAATATGTTGCCAACGCTTAAAAGTGCAACGTTTTGTAAAATTTCCAAATTGCTAGGAAGCCTAGCTCTAACCACGTAAAAAAAGTTTTTGGTAAAACGAATACAACTTTCTTTTATCACTTGTTTTATCATTTGATATTTTAAAATCTTCCCTGGCCTTCTCAAAATTGTACTTCAAATAGCAAATCTCATCTTTATCACCCTCTATATAACAGAAGTTTTGAAAATGGTAGAAAAAAAAAATAAAAATTGTGAAAAGCACTGAAGGCACTAACGAAATATTTAAAAAGCACCAAGTTAGTGCTTTTTCTTAGTTTGGCACTAAGGATAAAATTTTGGCGTTTTGAGGCATCAAAAAGCACCATAAATAGTGCCAAAAGCACTAAGTTGGCATCACAGATACCTACTCATATCAATCCGAAGCGGTAGTGTAAAACGGTGATTACGGATTTTCTTGAATCGAGTACAGAAACATTGATTCAAGTACGGATATTCAATCGCGAAGTACTTAACTTATCCATATTCAATCCGAATTCGTACTTGAAATAATCCGAAAATGAGATTTATTGAAGTAAAACTAAGATTGAACCAATCTCAAAATGCGCTTGATTCAAGTATTATAAAGTTGATTCAATCCCGAATTCGTACTTGAAATAAACCAAAAATGAAATTAAATGGAGAATTTTATTATGATTTATTTATTTACCCGTTTTTGCACCTTACAGAATTTCAATTATAAAACACCAGCATCATTCACCATATGGTTTTTAGTTTATAAACTTAATTTACATATAAACTGAAAATATAAACTAAATGAGAAGCAAGAGTTCTCAATTTTACTTTTGAAATATGAAAATAATGGGTATTCGTCTTGTTCTGTTGTGTTTGTTGTTTCTACACACGCAAAGCAAATCGTTTTTTAACTACTTGCGTGGTGTTTTTATAGTGTCTGCAACAAACTCTGATAAGTTAAATGAAATTAAAACGTTCACTTTGTAATTTTACTCTCAGAGTGGCACTACCAACGAAAAGTTCAATATATTTTTTACTTGATTTAAGAATTTTGTACTTATTTTTCGAACGTAATTCCATATAGGATTGTTTTAAGTAGGTTTTACTGTTATTCGTACCTGAATTTTTGAGTACGACTTGTACTTGAACTAAATATAAAAAAGCTTAATTTAGCCCGAGTGTTTTTCTTTCTGTGTAGGTGGTGTAAATAGGTTTTAAAAAACCGAGGCACTTGAATGCTTCTTTCGACACCTTGAACATATGTTTTGACCATCGTACATCACATTGAATTTTCTTGCCTAGAACAACAAAAGATTATGTTTCCTCAGTAATTATAGCACCCATATATACAGATGAGGCACCTTGATCCGTAACGCGTTTATGCGTTAGCATGCAACATTGGGTCGTACGGTCGTTATTTTCACGACCCATTCCGGGATTATACTAAGGTCTTCACCAAGCGTATCATTCATAGTTTGCCTCAAAACACAAACACATAAAAAGGTTGCTGTACTTTGCAAAAGAGAAGATAGGGTTGAAAACTTGACATAAGAGGTCGTTTAAAAAAGTAAGAAATAGGGAAGGAGAAAGAACAGAGCATTGGTGCAGCCCTGAACCTTGAATCTATAACAATTCGTATAGTGCGATCTCTGAGAAATCTCGATATGAATCTAGAGAAATTATCGTCGACACCAAATGCAACCAGTTTTGACGAGAGAGCACCATGCCAGACTCTGTCGAACGCCTTGAAAATGCCACTTTACTTTCGCCAAAATGGTGAATGGAATGGTAGCATTTTTCCAAATACAGGGCCAGTAAATCTCTAGTAGATCGACCACTACGGAAGCCATTATGGCGGTCGCATAGTAGGTAATTTGACTCTAAAAAATTGACAAGATGGTGATGAACCGTACTCTACATAACTTTGGAGAGTGCCGAACAAATTGCGATTGGGCGGTAATTAACAGGGTTATAAGACACTCATTTTTTAGGAAAAGATGAGCTAGCTTCAAAGAGCAATTCTTCAAGACCAGTGCAGGTATACCAACCGGCCCAGGAGACTTTTTTATGACAAGATCTGAAAGAACCCTTTTAACAGCTCAAACCCGAAAAAATACTCTTAGTATAGAAACCGAAACTGTTTTGAGTTCGAGCAGCGGCTTATTGATAGCTGGTAGGTAAGAATTATTCGCGAATAATTCGGCGAAGCAATTTGCATTATCAATTGGGTCCATTGTGTCTTTTTTAATGCCCACAATTATTCTTAAATGATGACGACCCGTTTCACTCAAGAACACAACTTGTCGTTTGCGGAATTGTAAATTACTTAAAAGTCATTTATAGTTTAAAAGTATCCTTCAGAACTGTGGGCTCTTCTGGTATACGTTTCAAACTCTATACACATTTTATTTAGCTTTAGTATTGAATTTAAAAGTAGGTTAGAAATTGTGATGAAGTTGTATAAAATGTTTAACCAGCTTCCGGTCAGTGGTTAAAAGGAAATAAATTGTTGTTTAAGATATGAAAAAATAGAGAGAAAAAACACAACTCAAATAGAATTAAAAGTGTACAGAGCTATAAATGCAGAAAAATTATATCATATTTGTGGAAAAATAAATAATATTATGCAAAAGGTTAAAGAAATCTGAAAAAATATTTCTGTGTTATTATAACTATGTACCTGTTAAGATATGGGGGAAATTAACATTTTGCACAGTGGGTATGAAGAGAAATATTTAGGAAAATATGACCACTTTAATTTTTGAATGAGTCAATAAATTCAGTATCTAGGCTTTTATGTTGTTGGCTAAAAAAAGTTTTATACTAATGATCAAGACGAATTCACTAGAAGGTGGGATCAAGTCAGCATACAAAAGTTTGTCGAAGTTTGTTACTAGAAATATTTTTGACAATCCGACCACAAAAGCAGTGTTGCAATAGAGTTGACCTCACCATATAGTGAATTCGCCTTGCTAATAATATAATAAGCCAAACTTGACCTAACTACGAGTTAGTGTTTCAATATTTTCCAATTTGTTTCTTTATTTTAAATGTTTGAAAATGTTTAATAAAAGTTCAAGATTTGTTGTCTTCTAAATCTTATTTTTTTAATAACTGTGCTTTACAAAATTCCTTTTCGTTTCTAAAGATATTTTACAAAACTTGTTAGGGTTTTCGCAATATTATGGTAAAAATAATATAGTCCTGAATTTTTGTTTTCATTATTTTGCTGCAAAAGATATTGATTTAATGATAAATCCTTAATGTTATAGTAAATTCCATTTCATTCCTCATTAAATTTTACTAAATATTACCGCATATCCATTTTATTAAACAGAAACTTACTTTACTTTATTGATTTCAATTGATGAATATTTTTTAAATTTCTGTTTCACTAAATTCCAATTCGTTCTCTAAGAAATTTTGCCTTATTTTATGGGGTTTTTTTCATAATAGTATGAAAAATGTATTTTTCTTTATTTATTTGAAGAGTTCTACTGCAAAAACGTCTATATTTAATGAAAAATTTGTTGTATTTGTATATTGTAGTGTTTTAGTGAGCTGCATTTATGACTACATTTTCTCTACTTTGTTGAAATATTCGTATTTTTTCAATTTGTCCCTTAAAAACTTCAATATACCATTTTTTATTATAAAATTTTTAAAATCAATTTACAATTACATATTTAAAATAACTATTTAATAATAGATTCAAAACGTTTCACTAAATTCCATTTTGTTTCTCTTTCACTTCACATTTTCTTTATTATTTCTCAAATTTAAAAAGGGTAAAAATATTTATTATTAATATATGTTAAGTGTTTCGCATAATTCCACTTCATTCTTCCTATAAACTTTATTGCATTTTTTAAAAATTTTTATAGTTTTATCTATATTTCTAATCTTAATTTTTATTGTTTAAATATAAATAAAAAAATTTATGGGTACACTTTAACTGTTTTACTAAATTCCACTTCGTTCCCTGTGGAAAAGTCTTTATTTTATATTTTTTTTTCTTTTTTTTTTTTTGATACATATAAAAATAGTTTTTAAAGAATTAATTTTTATGATATTTATTTATTTATTTTTTCACAAGATTTCATTTCATTCCACTCAAATTTTTCGTAAACATATTTTAAAGCATTTTAAATTTTGTTTTTTATTCACTTTTTCGTTATTTTTAAGAACATTAAAGAAATTGTTAACTTTTTTGATTATTTTTAGGCATTTAAATTTTTTCCATATTGTTCCCTTATTATAAAATAGCATTTTATTATATTTGTTTAACATTAATTATTTATTAAATGCTGTATTTTATTTCTTATAACTTTAAAACATTTATTAAATGTTTCACAAGATTCCATTTCGTTCCATTAAAGAACATATCTGATGCAAGAAAATGTCTTTCGTCCTTATATGTATTTTCTTTAATTTCTGTGGTTCCATTTCGTTTTCTTGAAACAAAATGACAATTTACTAAAAATTTCTTGATATTTTTTATACGCTCCACTACAATTAGTTGTGAAGAGGGAATATTAAGTTTGTCATTCCGTGTGAAACTTTTTTATTATTCATCTCAGACCCCATAAAGTATGTATATTCTGGCTCCTTGAGTAATTCTAAGTCGATTTAGCCATGTCCGTCTGTCCGTCTGTTGAAAACACGCTCACTTTCGAACAACTCAAAATAAATGAACAAACTTGGTGCCAAATTGCTTGTAGTTATCCTAAGCAGTTTGGGATTGAAATCCAGCAAAATCGGTACAGTAGGACTAGAGCTATGAATCAAAATGTGGAACCACCACCTAAAAAAATTGATAATTTTGTTACAAAAAATAACATAAATGCTGTAACAAGGCACGGAATGAGATAAGATTTTGCAAAAATTTGTTTTATTTGACTGGAAATCACGCTGTTAAATTTCGTACAGATCCGTCCATAATTTACCCTAAGCCCCATATAAACAATACTCCCGGAAAACAGTTCAGTACGCCTAAAACAGTAAAAAAACAACGCTAGCGTAACAAAATTTGTAACGTCACAGTTTTATAGGACTATAAATGATACTGTGAAATTTCGTGAAGATCAGTGCATAATTTACCCTAGGCCCCATAGAAACCCTACTCCCGGAAAACAGTTTAGTACACCTAAAACCATAATTAATAATGCTAGCATAACAGAAATTGGTACGTCACAGTTTTTTAGGACTAGAAATGACGCTGTGAAATTTCGTGATGATCGGTCCATAATTTAGCCTAGGGCCCGTATAAACCCTACTACCGGAAAACAATTTAGTCGCCTAAAACCATAATTAATAACAAATCGTCACAGTTTAAGATAATAATAACATCATACAGATATGACTCCTTAAACATTCGAACTGTCGGTGGAGGGTATCAAAGATTCGGCACAGCCGAATATAGCACTCTAACTTGTTTTTTAAATATTTTGTTAATTTTCTTACAAAGATATATTTATTAGGACATTTATTAAATGTTTCACAAAATTTCATTTTATTTCTTTGTCACAAATTCTTAAATTTTTCCTAAGATTCAATAAAATCTCTTTCTTTTGGCATTATTTTCTTAATTATGCATCAATTATCAAAACAGAAAATATTTTACTAAAAATCTAAAGTTTTCCATAACAAATAAAAATCAACTTTAAATCTTTCTAAAACATGTATTTATTTTTTCATTCTAAGTTTAATCCTTTTAAACAAAATATATACATATATAGAAGCAACTTAGCTACTATTTAAGTATTTGTACATATCCGTTTTAAGTATCCTGCAACAACAACTACAACAACAATAAAAAATATAACACTTATACTCATTCAGCTTACGAAAGTTTAAAGTAACTGGTACTTGAAAACGCTGTAAGTACAAAGTGGTTGTAAACTTTACTTACACTTTGTGTTACTCGTGCAAAAACAAAATGGAAAATGAGCTGAGCAGATAAAAATCTAAATTACTTTTGTTGTTCAACAATAATTCTATATTTGTAGGCAAATATATGCAAAAAGAAAAAAATAATTCAACTTAAATACTGGTAAACGCATACAAGTAGCTACGGGTACGTAATATCCCTGCAAATAATAGGCAAATAATTAGTTTTGAAGTCGTTTAAAAACGAAAGCATGTCGTTAAAAAACGAAGACATGTCGTCTCACTACAAACACTTTTTAACAATGACTGGTCCATGCTTGCATTACATCGGACCAGTCCATGGAGTAGTCCATTTTATCAAAATGGATCAGGTGGTCCCATTTTATTTGCAGGGATGAACAACGTAACTATGAGTTGAATTAAACAAATTAAGAGAGAGTCATAAACACTGAGAGAAAACTTTGCAAAACTTTAAAGACAATTTTGAAATATGTGCAATAAAAAACACTTATGGTATTTTCTTCTCTAAAAAACAATGCTGCGTTAAATATATGTAATATTTTTATAATGGTACACACACCTTGCAATATGGTACATTTTTCTATATTTAAATGGAATATCGAAATCGAATAGAATTGAAACCGATGGAGATTTTTAGTTAGATTTTTTTTCCTGATGCTAAGAACAGTTTTTCAGTTTCATTCGGCTTACTGGAAGAAATTCTATATTTGAATGGAATATCGAAATCGAGTAAAATTGAAGTCGATGGAGATTTTTAGTTAGATTTTTTTTCCTGATGCTAAGAACAGTTTTTCAGTTTCATTCGACTCATTGGAGGAAATTCGGACCATATAGGCTTTTTACACTGATCAATATCTAATATATACCATCAATTTGCGAAGATGTGGAAATTTTCCCATAATAGGCTTTTTACACTTACTCACATCTTATATTTTTTATCTTATCGCAAAGATGTTAACATCTTCCCATAAGAATTGTATAGGGCTGAAAGTCAACATCTTTCTTTATCTTTAAAAGATGTTCCCATCTCATGTTGTTTCATCTTTCGAGTATTTTAGTGTCTTCACTAGAAAAACAAGTAATTTGTTAAAAAGTATATACAATTACTTAGAAAAAACACAAAAGAGCAGGACAGCAATGTCATGTATTTAATTTTTATTCGCTCAAACAAGTGAAAATAAAAAAAATTATGATGAAAGATGTTTTATACCATGTTCACACGGACAGCAATATTCGTGTTTCGCTCTCTTATTCCTGTTTCGCGCCCCAAACATGATTGAAACGACTTGTTTCCCCATACAAAATTTTGTGAGCGAAACAGGTCGTTTCCTTTTTAAACCGGCTGCGAAACAGGAAAAATGTACTATCATCTCACATTTTGATAACATTTATCGTTAGTTTATCTGAACTAGCTCTCAAAAAAAAGCAAAACAAAGAAAAAAACAAAATAAAAATTGATGTCTAATAAAATAAAGTGATAATTATAACATAATAATATCAATAATAGTGTAAAATAATATATGTTTAAGTTTTATTTACTTTTTTTTATCTATTTAAAAAAAATCACACTAACAACACAAAAAAAATTTCAAAATGAAACAGGAATGAATCGTATGAACAGCATGTTTGGCAAACTAGTTTCAACGAGCGAAACGAGTGGTTTATAACGTCGTATGAGCATAGCATTAACATCTTCCACGCATTCCTCTAATATGTGCGCAAGTCAATAAGGCTATTAGAAATACATAGAGAAAGTCAACATCCTAACAAGATGTTCGTATCTCTTTTTATTCCATTCCAGATCTTTCGATTATTTTAGTGTCATCACTAGAAAAGTGGCAATAAAAAAAATGTTTGTTTTGAAAACAGAGTTATGCTATGTTCATACGAAGACAAAAACCACTCGTTTCGCTCTCTGAAACTAGATTGTCAAACATGCTGTTCATACGATTCATTCTTGTTTCATTTTGACATTTTTTTTGTGTTGTTAGTGTGATTTTATTTAAAACAGATAAAAAAGTAATTAAAAGTTAAAAATATATTATTTAATACTTTTATTAATATTATTATTTGATAATTATCACTTTATTTTATTAAACATCAATTTTTATTTTGTATATTATTTTGTTTTGATTTTTTTTGAGAGCTAGTTCAGATAAACTAACGATAATTGTTATCAAAATTAGAGATGATAGTACATTTTTCCTGTTTCGCAGCCTGTTTCAAAATGAAACGACCTGTTTCGCTCACAAAATTTTGTATGGGGAAACAAGTCGTTTCAGTCATGTTTGGGGCGCGAAACAGGAATAAGAGAGCGAAACACGAATATTGCTGTCCGTGTGAACATGGTATTAACATTTGTTTAGATTTCCCTCTTTTGCACTGTTTTTTGCCACTTAATTAGCGATTTAACCAAAACTGAGCTTCGTAAAATGGAAAAAGTGCGCTATGAACTTTGCGAACAAATTTATTTATTTTTTTTTTTTTTTAAGTAAATTTTTATAATTTGTAAGCGTTGCTCCAGCGTTAAACGATAAATGATGACTTGTCAAACCTTACTGAACATATATGTCAACACAGTTTGACATTCTCAGCTGTCAAACCATAGCTATCAATATCGAAAGTTCTCATGCAGCCGATATATGAAGGTTCAGTAAATAAATCTAAAAAAAAATGTTTTTTTCATTCCCAAATTTTAGAATTTAGTATTCAGTAGTTTTTTCTGTTCAATTTATAAAAAACGAGATATGCGAGAAATGCGCATATCCCATCAAAAATAAATTTCAGTTTATCTATAGTATGAAATGGGAAGTTAACACATTAAAACCAACCCCTGCTCGTATGTTATACACCAAAGTTTTAACGTAGTTTAAAGACTACATAATGATGGATGATGTACCTGGAAACAAATTTTATATTGCAACGAAGCGTGGAACCTCGCCTTAAAATACAATTACACCAAAATGGATAAATTTGGCAAAAAAAAAATTATGGTATGGCAAGCGATATGGGCATTTCCATCAAAAGGTCTACCGTGACCGAAAATTTAAAAGTTATTAAAAGCTGATTATTTTACGATATTGTTATAGAGAAATATTTAGATTTTACTAATTTTATAAATTTACCCATAAATTTGTCCACTTAGATGAACAATCAGACTGCAAAGTTGTGCAAACGTAATTTCTAATTTGTGAGAATGTTTTATTGTATGTTTTCTTTAATATTTATCTTTCTTAAAAGAGGTGATATTTGATAAAAATTATTCCAAAAAAACTTTCTTACATGGGCGGTAATCTAAGGAAGAGTTCAAAGAGAAATATGTTATTCGGATTAACGGTAAATTTTTCTTTTATTTTGATCATTATTCAGTTAAACTATTATGGAAAAAATTTTACGTTCGAAATGTCACGTATCGACCCAGATTTTGGCTTAAAAAAAAAATACAGAAGATTTTGGAATCAAACCAAGACATTTTAATGTTACATTGCTACAAAAACTTCTGAAAGTAGTTTGACTAAAAAATTGTGTCAGGTTTCGCTGAATTACGCCTTTTTATACATTGCCAAAAAAAACTACTTCTGTTTTGTTCACGTTTGATCCGCTACTTCTTTTGCCATTATCTATGACCTAGAATCGCGCCCTCCATAAACTTTAGCGTAGATAACAGTGCTTTCTTAGTGTTATAATTTAAGGGTTAAGATAACGTAAAAATATTTTTTGCTTAAAATGTTATTGCATTTTTGATGCGTACGACTGTCACGTTCAACACTTTGGCCCATACATAGTTGTGATTTGAAGACTGCTGCATTTGTGACATCATCAGCATTGACGTTAGAATTTTACCTAAATGAATATGTATCTACCTACAAAAAAATATTACCACATATTCAATGGCACAAATACTTTGGGCTTCATTTTGCGCCATAGCATTATTCAAATGTTTCCATAAAGTGGTACAAAGACAATGGGGCAGATGTAAAGCGGCCCATACACTTGCAATATTATTGTATATGATATTCGCCATATTATTTCCAATATGTCCTTTATTATATAGCGTCTTCACCTGACAATTTTTTGTGATAACAAACGTCAAACTTCATATTAAAAAAACGCTGACAAAAATTTTCGAGTTTTTTTATATAGACTTTGACGTTTGGTATGACGAAAGATTGTCAGGTGAAGACGATATGTTATGCAATAAGTCGCACATTGTTTTCATTCATTCAATAAAAAGGTGAACATAATCTATAGGAACAACATAAACAGCATTGTACAATGTTGCCAGCACATTTTACTTTATTTTCGTTGTGCAATACAAATCAAAAGCCTTTTGATTTTGCCAATATATTGTGCCATCATCGAATATCACATAAACATTGGCGATATAATTGTACAGAACGTAAAATTTAACAATTTTATTGCAAGTGTATAAGCCGCTTAATACCGAAATATATCAATCCTCCTTATGCTTAGTTTACACTATTTTACTTTGTATTAATACATGTCAAAAACTCTAGTAATATGTAAAAGTGTGATACTGTCAATGCAATGTGTTATGAAAATGACAAGTATTACGGAAAAAAATTTTACATCCCATACGACTTCATCGTTTTTTTAAAGTTTTCTAAACAATAATACTTTTCATTTGATCAGGGTTGCATGTGACTACAATCTGCATTGTTACCAAGGCGAATTCATTCCAGATAATCTCGGGACTACAACAAGTACAACTCTCACAAAAACCACAAGCAATTTGTTTTTGTAAAATCATTGTACAATGTCAAAAACAGAAAGAAAACAAAACAGAAACAAAAGTAATAAAAAATTAATGGGAATCTTTAAGAGACATGTTCTATAAATTTAAATAAATTTCCTTAAATTCATTATATTATTTATACAAATTCGTTTGTTTTTTTTTTTTAATTGCCAAGGCGAATTCACACAGGTTACCACATCATGAGACAGAGTTATGCTAGCTATTCTTTTTTTTTTTTAAATACTATGAATTTGGTTTTTGTTAAAAGTTAGAGTGAATGTCAAATTAATTTATTGAAAATATAAAAAATTTAATTTTTTTGTTCATAAAATATACACAATTGCTTTAGAAAGTAAATCTTTTTCCTGTATTGCAAATTTTTAGGGGCTCTACTTATTCCTAACGCCTTTTAAATCCTTGCGTTTATAACAGAGCTGTTAAATTTGGATTACGATTAGTAGTCAATTAGATTAAATTTTAAAAAGAATGGTATTGATTACATAATTCTCTTTTTCATAATTCCTGATTATTAATTAATTATGATTACAAATAATCCAAAAATAATTAAGATTAGTTAGGATTACGAGAAAATAATCAGAAATAATCAAAAGTAATCAAAAAAATAGTTGACTACTTTCAAGGATTATTTTTGATTCTTTTTGAAAAATTCAGAATGCTAATCATTTTACACTCACGTTTTATTTTGAAAAATTTGCATATAAAACGTAAAAAATAGATAGTGGTTGTAGGGTGGGTCGAAAAAAAAGTTGTGTCAGTCACCCCCTAGAATGAAAGATATGTCAATGAAGTTTCTAAAACAGGAAAAAAATTTTTTTTGCCACGCCCCAAAATACAGCACTTTTAGTTTTTTATATGTAGCGCTGCCATTTAAAGTTCGATCCGAGATACCATAAATCCCATCTAGAATTTTAAGTTAGTTTAAAAAAAGCATTAAATATAAAAATTAAGCCATATTCTAGCCATTAACAATGATATACGATACGATGAAATTTGACGATGCTACATATATATAACAAAACAAGCTGTAATTTAGGGCGTGACAAAAACGATTTTTTTTAAAGTGCGTCAAACTTAATAAATATACCTTTTATTCTAGGGCGTGACTGATGAAATTGTTTTGGGTTGTATTGGCTTCTACCTGGTATAATGTAATATGTGTGTGAAAAAGAAATAAAGGGCTTAATAATTTGGAGGCGTGTCATAAAAGTGAGCATATTAAAAGCTATACACACTAAGTTTTATAAGGGCTTTCTTGGCACGTGAACAAAATTTGGCATTTGGGGGAAGGATCCGAGATGGCATAAGTGGCGCCCAGAGTTTGAGCTCGGATTAAAAAGTCATCAAAGGCAAAAATTAAGCCACTGTCAAGCCATGAACAACGATATGCGATATGACGATATCGGACTTTTAATGGCAGCGGTACATAAAAAAAACCAAAAGTGCTGTATTTTGGGGCGTTGCAAAAAAAAATTTTTCCTGTTTTAGAAACTTCATTGACATATCGTTCATTCTAGGGGGTGACTGGCACAACTTTTTTTTTTTGTATGGAGGTCAACCCGGTCTATAGTGTTTGTATACAAAATATAGGTATATTCACTTTAATAACAAAACAACCAATAACAATTTTAGTACTTCCTAAATCAACAAAAAAGGGACAAATTATAAAGAAAACATTAAGAATACATTCAATATCATTTGATTTTAATGCTTTGAGTTTGCACTGTTGCTGCAATTGCAATATTTGCCTCAGGCTTCAACAAGAAATATGGTTGGAACCTTTTTTCTTAACCTCTGTTCCATTTTTAAAATAAGAGATAATAACTGTTGCAATTCCTGGGATCTGCTTAGCTCAAAATATTTTCATATAAAACATCGAAGTTAGCTGCACACATAAAATAATTTAAGCTGTTTATAAAAACAAAAATCGCAAACAAGTCAAGTTGGCATCATTATAATTCATTTATTTTGTTTGCATTTACCTTCATTTATGCATATGGCTTGTGGTTACAGCAACATCGCCGCGATTATATGAAAGAAAATCTTGGCATGGAACAGAATAAAGTAGTTGTAGTATTTAAAGCTGACGAATGCTCTGTAGAGCAACAAAGTTCAAAATCTCGAATTTGCGCTTCAAGTGCAACGACTACTACAACTACGTATTCTGTTGACTATACTTTGAAACTGCCGGTTTTAACTTTTGACAGCTTGCAGCGCTATTGTTAACATTGTACTACAGCGACTATTCTGTTCCCCACTTTATTTACCAATTTGGCTACCTCGTTCATTATAAAAATGCATAAAAAATGACTAGAGGTTTTTTGAACGTCTTTGTTATTATCAATTTATTAATAAAAACGTTGTTACTCCTCTTTCAAACACTTTTTTTAGCTGCACTTTTATGCAGGTATCCACAATTGCGTACCTGCATTAGGGCAGCTAAATACATTTAAGATAGCTGCATTTTTGATTTACCTGCACAAAAAAATCGTGCAAAGGAGATTGTGCAGCTAAGTAAAAATTACTGTAATAACAAAAAATGAAAAAAAAAAACAATTTACATTAAACAGTATTGCACTAATTTCGCAAAATAAAAAAAAATAATCAAAAGTAATCTTCGAAAGTAATCAAATTATTTTCCGATTACTTTTTATTATTTTTGATTATTTTTTCGTAATTTTTATTAATCTTGATTATTTTTTGAATATCTGTAATCGTAATCAATTAGTAATCGTGCGAATCTAAAAATAATCGTAATATAATCATTACTTCACCTTTCAAAAAAAAAATAATCTAATTATTAATTATTATGATTAGTAATCATTACTTAACAGCTATGGTTTATAATTTATGATCACTTTTTTGTTAAATAAGTTTTTTTTTCAAATTTAGATTTTTATTGAGTTTTAAATTTTAACTAATTTTTTCACAAAATGTAAGCAAAGCTTGACATTCAGTACACAGACACAAAAAAATAAACAGTAAACAGATGACTCGAAAATGTCAGCTGCCACCATGAATTCGCCCTGGTTATAGGTATTTTAATGCGTCAAGATTTTAAATTTTGGGATTGGAAAATTCTAAAATTGTACCATCCCAATGGCAGAATTGTATCAATTGACACAAATTGTACAAAAATTTCGCTATTAAACAAAAAAGCATACATTGTAATTTACAGAGATGTAAATGAATCATTCATTTTTGAATTAATTCGTGAATCATTCATGCACTGAATTAGCAAATTTTGAATTAATTCTTTTCACACAAAAAAATGAATTGAATGATATTTGAGTGAATTCATTTGAATTTCGCGAAATGAATTGCAATTCATTTTTAATTCAAATGAATTGGTAAAATGAATTGCAATTCATTTCCTTTTTTGGCCTTGAATTAATTTAAGTGAGTTAAAAAAAATAAATTGCAATTAATTTCCAATTCATTTGAATTGATTTTAAATTAATTCAAATGAGGTATTCACTTCCATCTTTCAATTGTATTTTGGCAAATTTTGTTTTAATTTTGGCTAAAGCTGGCAACAGATAACCAAAGCACATGCCGTTGTCTTTTTGGAGAAAGTCTATGGCCTCTGCTATTGGCTGCAGAAGCTCCAAGAACTCTTCTAAAAATTCAAAATCACTGTCTAGAAAAGTCTCAATATTCAACCTTTGGCATAGACAGATGCTCATGCTGATAGGATTTTCGCAGCTCCCTACTAATACAAATCATATTCTGCCGTTACCTGCTAATTACGCTACATTATTGGAATTTCTATTCTTATTATTTTCTATGCCTTTCGACGATTATCTCGTACTAGGTGATATCCGATGTGAGTGTAATGCTGTCTGATAGAATAAATTGAAATGTATAACAAAACGGGAGTAATGCTTCTTCACATTTACTTACAGTAGTCTTTTTTCAAAATCAATTCAATTAAAATAAATTGAAAATGAATAACAGATTAATTTTTCGAGTTCATTTGAATTAATTCAAATGAATTGCAATTCATTTTTCTAACTCATTTAAATTAATTGTAAATCAGTTCAAATGAATTGGAAATGAATTGCAATTCATTTTTTCATTTTCATTCATTTTGCCTCAAATTTCATTCAATTCATTTTTTTGTGTGAAAAGAATTAATTCAAAATTTAGCTAATTCGTAATGAATTACAATCAAAAATGAATGATTCATTTACATCTCTGGTAATTTATAACACGTTTTTAATTCAATAAAAACAAAACAAGCAAAAAAGTATAGTCGGGCAATCTCGACAGTTTATACCCTAGACCACAGTATATAATAACAAATTTTCCAAGAGTGTACTCTATTTGGGACCCATGGGTAATTATGGACCCGCGAAGACGAAATTAGGTGAGGAGGTTATATGAGATTTGTTTAACCTTAAGTGATTTGAGGAAGGGGGCTTATATGGGGCCTATGGTTGTTTTTGGACCTACCAGCAGGCTTATAGACTCAGACACTATTTCGAAAAGAATTATGTGTGGGGCCATGTGAAATATGGACTGATCTTCGCTATTTTCAGCAGACTTCGTGCTTATGAATTGAAACCAATGTACAAAATTTCATCAAATTACCTTCAAAATTGCGACATGTTCTTTGGGTACAAGGTTACATGCCAGACGGCTGGACATAGTAAAATCGACTCATAAAGTTATATTAAGTCGATCGGTATACTAAAAGTTGGGTCTAGGACCAATATATTTTAGTGTTATACACATCAGCTCAAAAGCATTATAACCTCTCGTCTATTGTGGTGTGAGCATACAAAATAAAGAAGAAGCAAAAATTTCTCTATTTCTCTTGTTTTGTCAAAGGCAGACAAAAGTTAAGACGCTTCATTGACAGTGCCACCAAAACAATCGACAGAAGTGGCGCGACGTTCCCACGACAATCGGTTCTACGCACCTGAACGACTTGCAGTTCACCGAACACCGACCAAGGATTGTCAACTCAGCAACACCTGTTCTTCAGGTATCACTGCTACAACAACAACAACAACAACAGAAGTGGCGATTTGGAGACACTTGACGCAAGGCTTCCTACAGGGATACGACTACCAATACTTATCTATGTGTGTTTTTAATATATAAGTATAACACCCCTGAAGGAAAACTGGGTGCATGCGTCTCCACGTCACTAGTTTTGTCGACTATATTGGTGACATTGTCAACGAAGTATCTACACTACATTACATTTGCCACTATATTTGGCTTTAATACGAAAAAGATTTTATCAATAACAACTGAGAAGTACAATTCCTGTAAAAGCTGAAGAAATAATAAAAAGAGATTGTTATGGTTTCGTATTCTTACAAAAAGTGTAGACTACTTTTACTAAAATGTACTAGCGATTCTCTGGTTTCAATGTCTACATATGTTCCCAAAGGAACTACCTAGTCAGTACCTAGTAAGTAGTACCAATGTCAGAAGTAGATTTCCAATGACACGCACATATTAAATGTCTATTGTTAATAACATTGCCTGGGGTATAATAAGTCACTAGTACTGGTAACTGTGTCCAGCGTTACCGTTGTGATACTAAAGTATCAATTTGACCGCTTTTCGACGGTGTCGATACCTTTTATCACTTATTTTGTGACACTTTTTGACCCTTTTTTGGAAATAGCTCTCACATTTTGTTTTTTGTCAACACTGCGGAACAGAAGTGCTAAACAAATGTATTCGAAATAAGCATTGCTTGATATGGAACAGACTCAAAGTATAAACTTACAATTCCATGCTTTCTTCTCCTTGATTTCTGGAAGTAAAGTATAATTTCCCTAAAAGCAAACATAACTCATATAAATATTTGTTATTTTTTACGGTGGTTTCTTTTTAAAACAAAAATTTGTCATTTTATTAAAAAAAGCAATTTGCTGTTTTGTTATCTTACACAGTAGCATGTTTTATTCAAAAAAATTCGCCCTTAATAATGGCAAAATTTATTGAACTTTTCGCCCCCTTTTGAATCGACAATGTTGAGAGTGCCTTAACAGGAATGAAAACAAGTGGTAAAAATTGCTCAATTAGCGGAAATTCCCAAATATTTGGTAAAAGCGGTATGATAGCAAAGTCTTATATTTATTAAAAATCGTAAAAGCTTTAAAAAAATCTGACACTTACAGGAAAAAATCGCTTTAATCGAGAAAATTTATTTGACATCGCTAAATCGGAAAATTACATAAAAAAGTATGAAAAAATTAGCTAAAATGATAAAGAATAAACTTTTTGTCAGGTATTTAAAACAGGACAGAGCATTCCATAAAAAAATTAAGTTTTTTGAGCTCTTCCTACCTGAAACATTATTTTTTTGTTTGCTTATAAAAAAAACTTGGTCTTATTATGTTCATTAAAATGGGAAATACTGCTTATAAAAAACTTGACCCTTTTTTATTGAAATACCCTTTTTTGACCCCTTTTTCTGCAAAATCCCCTTTTTGTGACCCTTTTCGAAAATTTCCAACAGTAACACTGACTGTGTCAATAGTGAATCAGTGCAGATTCATTAGTGACATTTCCTGCAGGGATCATAGACGTAAATTAACAATAATGCAATGTTTGGTAGTTTTGGTAAGGGCTGAAAATATGTTATTAGAAATTTTGTTGTTGAAAAGAAAAGTAAGTTAATCCACTTCTAGTTGAATAAATAAATTTTAAGTGCATATTTTTTATTTATTTATTTTTTGCATATTTTGTGATTTTTAGTGCATGTTTTATGATCATACTTTGCGATGTTAAGTGCATGAACATCCTTGCCCTGCTAATTACTAATTTGAAAATTTCTTCCAGTGTATTCAAAATAAATTGTATTACAAAACGCCCATTTAGAAAAAATATCCAGCTACACCCTATAATTTGAAATTGTTACTATTATCGTTCCTTTATTGCAGTTTAGTCTATATTTCTGCTATTTTTAGTTTGTGTATATTTAAAAATCATTTAGTATAGACTTTCATTTCAATTACTTCCTCCGTTAGTTTTTTTAGTCTTTTTTTTTAAAGGGTTCGAATTTGTAGTACTCTGCTTTGCATGTGGATTTGTTTAAATTAAATACTTTCTGTTCTTTTGCTATTGTTTTAAATAACGACCACCAATCTGCTTTTTTTTTTTTATTTTGTTATAAATGTTTAAATGTTGGAATTGTATTGTGGTTTTTAATTTAGTTTTTATGTTCTGAGTTTTATTTTTATAAAATTTGATTAGTTTTATGTTTGAAAAGAAGATTTCAACTGAAGTTAAGATTTTAATTAATTTTCTTAAGTTTTAATTTAGAAGAAATGTTGTTTTGAATTGTTTTTTTTTTCATGTTTACATTTCACTTGGTCAGAAAGTTTATTTTATAAATTAAAACTACGCGGAGTTGTAAATGTGTAATGCCAGGCGAAACACAAGTAAATTTAAAATTCAAATTGGAATTAGTTTCTTGGAAATGGAATTTTTAATAGCAAAAAAATTATAATGATTGAAAGGAAATGCGGTATTATAATATTTTGAAATTGGTAAAAGAAAAGTTATGAAGTGAAATTAATTAAGTACTTGTTATACCCACACACCATAATAGTGGAGAGGATATTATGCAGAATCACTTTCTGAGTCGAATTAACAATGTCCGTCCAGCTGGCTTGCTGTAAACATTGCGCGGAAAGTACAGGTCGCAATTTCAGAGAAATTTCGTACATAGGTTCTTATTGGCATAAGGACCAAATCGTTCCATAATTTAACATAGCTCCCATACAATCTTCTTTCTGGAATAGGGTCTATCTGCTCACGCAGAAAGAAAAACACTCGGGATCAGTGTTGCCAGAAGTAGGGGAAAATCCCTACATGTAGGTATTTTTGATACTAAAATAGAAGCGTAGGGAAAATCGGACAGATTTTTTATTATCTCCAACATGTAGGGATTTTTCGTTATATCGCAAATAAATGCAGAAAAAACGTATTTTTAGTAATAATTTTTTGTCCTTATGTCCATTGTTTTGTAAAAAACAAAGTATTGAGGTTTCTTAACAATTGTTTCCTGAAATGCCTTAGTGACAAATAAAGAATTTATCTTAGAAAAAACATGTTTCCTGCATAACTCAGGGTTAGTGAAGAAGCTAACGAATAGTGGGTACCAATTGTAACAGCTGCAAGTGTCTTTAAAAAGAGATATGTATGTACAGAGTGGTATACACTATCATTAGCGCCATTGGTGTATAGAGTGTATATGCCAACCATTTCGCTAGTTACTAATGACAATGGTTCTTTCTTATACCACTGGGATAATTTTCAATGTTGAAAGATTTAATTACATTTGTTAAAAGTACATAATTATGTATTATTTTTTTGCTTGTACACTGAAAGAAAAATGCTTCATATATTTAATGAATGATTTTCATAAAAAAGTTTTCCTTGGGTAAATGAAAATTTTCATTGTCTAAATGGAATTTCATAGGTTTGATGAAGTATTTTCGTTAAAATCGCTTCATTAGATTTCGTAATTACGTTAAAAATTTTCATTGGATATATGAAAACTTAAGTTTGTCCAAGTAAAACAAAAAATTTTAATTGGGAACACAAAAAAACAATAAACAAACATAACTATATTCATAACTTAATACAAAATTATAGTTTCATTAAAAAAATGTTTAATTGTTATTTAAAAAATGTAAGATTTAATAATTTCATACATCTAATGTTACATGTATGCCATTAAATGTATGAAATCAAAAATTTTTTTTATAAAAGCAACATATTTCAATAATTGCCTTCATAAATTTAAATTTTCATTATGACAATAAAAAGGTCATTATAGTAATGAAACAAAAACTTTCAATCCACTTTCAATCAACGTTGTTATTGTTATTATGGACAATTTTATCTCATATTTACGCCCTTAATTGAGAAAAAAACATAGTTTTTTTATACAAAAACTACACTGCCCCGGTAGACTAGCTGGTAGTGAGCTAGTCTTTCAGCACCGAGGTTGCATGTTCGAATCCCGCCAGAGACAGAAAAAAAATAAAAAATAAAATAAAGTAAAATAAAATAAGAAAAAAGAAAAAAAAAATAATTAAAAAAAAATATAAAAAAAAAAAATTTTACTTTATTGAAAGTATTCATCCAATGAATAATATTCATGGATCTAATGTAATGTTTCATTAAGTCCTTTTAATGAAACAGGTTTCATTGATCCAACGAAGCGCTGCATAGGTTCCTTTATAATGCAATTTTTCATGGGATTAATGTCAAAATTCGTTAGTATTGCGAAGAAAATTCTTTCAGTGTACTTAAAATTTGTCAAAGCTTTAAACAACATATTCGAGTAAAATGTATTTCTCATAACCAGGGCAAGGAAGTTCATGTACTTAAAATCGCAAAATATGCGCATAAAACATAAAACATCGTAAAATATGCATTAAAAATATATTTATTTAACCATATTTAACAAAAAAAAAAACATAAATACATTTCATTCAGTTTTAAAAACTTAAAGCATAGTTTAAAAAGTAGTGTAGATAAAGATTTATTTACATATATAAAAATAAGATAAATAAGTTTTTTTTTTAAGTTATCAAATGTAAAACTCATTCTATTTGGTCTTAAAACAGTTTTAAGCATTGCAAATGTTCGTTCGACATCAACGGTTGTAATAGGTGGATATTTAAAAGTGGTCAACTCCTTTGTAGAATATTCATTGTCTACAATTTTTTCTTAACTGGAAGGTAAATTAAAAATATTACCAATTTCTTTAACTTTTTTAAATCCGGCATTCTTTTTTAAAACTGCATAAATTTTGGCTTTTATTTTTTCGCCGATTTGACCTTCTACTTTTCTTAATTTAATGACAGCGTCATCAACGAGTTTAACCGAGGTGTTCAATGATTTAAGCCCCTGCAGTTCGGTTATTGTCTCGACTAGAAACCCATTGTTTGAGTGTATAAATTCCAATTGAGCCTTTATATTAGGTACATTTAAAATATTGTTTACTTTTTTATCGCGACTGCATTATTTTCGTTAAAATTATTTACCACATCTTTAAATTCTTCAAAATGTTTGGCATAATACTCAACTGCCTGCAACCAGGTACCCCATCTTGTTATACATGGTTGAAACGCAAAGGTGACTTTAAAAACTTTCACGCATGGCATGAGCTTAGCATGTGACATGTAACATTTTTGAGTAAAATATCTTAAAAAAAAGGTCAAGTAGAGCAAAATTTTATTTTTATTAAAGGATTCTAAAAGAGAAATTGAATCTTTGAATGTTCGAGCTATTGAAGCATGATCCACCTTTTCCAACTTTACAATATTTAACAAAAATTTCTGTTTACTCTGTTCTTCTTCTGCATTCAAGATCCCAATTACGTAGACAACGAAACGTCCTTCAGGGTCCATTGCTTCGTCAATAGACAGCCACAAATTATGTCACTTAATTCTTTCAACAATGTCACATAATTGTATAGTGTACAACTTGGCGATATAAGTTTTTATAAGGGTTGTTTCCATAGGAATGGTTTCATTGTTATATTTGTTTAAAAAAATTCTATAATTTTGGTTGATTTGCTAATATAGAGGTATATCTGCAGACACCAGAGCATTATACAATTCAAAACTAAATTTGCTAGTCTTATCCCTAAAAGTGGATTTTATTGAAATTAAAGTTTGCGAAACGTTTTCATAAATCATAAATCTTTGTGTTTCTGGCTTTGAAGATGCTGATTTACTTGAAATTTTTATATGAAGCACCTTTTTGTAAACTTTGCAAAAAAGTACTTTTCCCTCTTTTTTGAAGACTCAAAAACACACTTATTTAAAAGATTATTTTTTGATATTTTTTGTTTTGGCATTTTTTTCCTTAAAAACAATTTATTTTATTAATACTTTTTGTATTTTAGGTCATACTTCTTACACCGTAAATCAAAAATATTATGTTGAGTTCTATTTTTTCTTCGCCGAACATTATTTTTATTCGCTGCTTCTTCAATTAAAAAAAACCGCGAACAAAATGAAATGTCAAAAACTGTTTTATTGTTACTTCTACAATTATGTGCACAATTATACAAATTGTATAATTTTTGTATGTGCTACTTTTTAAAAGTAGAAGAAACAAGGTGAATTTATAATAAAATGTAGGTAATTCAGTACCAAACACCAACATGTGGTTTTTGCTCCTTGAAAATGTCGAAGTTAGCAGATTTTCCCATACTATTTAGACTGTTTGACAGCTTCAGGGCTGAAACAACTATAACCAGCTGATTCACTGACTACACCTTATAATAAATTCGCCTTGAACAGAAAGATATTTCTAAACAAAAACTAAGAAAAGAGCAATTTTTTTATAAATATTACAAAATATGACGAAAAATGTGCATTTATATCAAAATATGCAAAAACATGCATTTAAAGCAAAATATGCAAAAATATGCACTAACAAATTGATGCCATTTTACTGGAAATATTGTGATTCGCAAAGATATTAACATTAGGTGGGTCTCAGAGTGCCGACAACAAACATGCATTTGCATGAAGTCCCTTGCCCTGCTCATAACTAATTATTTTCTTCTGATTTAATGACAATAATGCGTAGGGATTTTTGTAGGGAAATTTTTTTCAACGTGTAGGTAAAAATCGGATTTTTTTTTATCATGTGTAGGTATTTTTCGAAAAATCCACTGGCAACACTGCTCGGGATAAAAAAAGTTTTGTATACTTACTTACGACTCGTACTTAAGAGCCGTTCTCAAAATTTCGAGTACGAATAACACTAAAACGTACTCAAAACAATCCTAAATAAGATAACTTTCGAAAATCAATCCCGAAATTTCTCAAAATAACTATACAAAATTCTTAAATCAAGTAAAAAAAAGATTGAACTTTTCGTTGGTATTTTAAATTGAAAATGATTGGAAATCAAACGTTTTCTCAAACGACAAGCGTTTGATAATGATTTGAAAATCGTTTGAAAATCGTAGAACGTTCTCAACAAAAAGGGGAAATCATTTTCAAATTGAAAAATGCCTTTATTTTCAACTTGCTTTCAAACGTAAGTCTCAAATGTGGAATATAAATAAAAACAATTTTTTTTTTATTTAAATTTATTATTTATTTAAATAAACTGTGAGATAAGCTTTCGGAACCATAGCTAAAAGATGAAATAATGTTCTTTCCGTCCTCTAGTTCTTGGAAAGACAAACTACTTGGCTCCCTTTTATTTTGAGGATTGTAGCACCGCGATCGTTCAACAAACTTTCTTCACTTTCCCGTTTTATTTTCCTTTTTTTCGTATTTTTAATCATTGTAGTCTGTTCACTTTATATTAAACTTTATTTTTAAAAGTAAAACACATGTAACCACTAAGTAAAAAATTTAACTTTAATCGCCATTTTTAATGATTTCATGTATTTTTCGCTTTAGTATTGTCAAGTTTGTTTTTGATTTGAATTTAACAGTTGACAAACATTTGACATCAAACTGATAAAACATTTGATATCAAATGTTTATTATCAAATCATTAGCAATTTGAATTTAAATGTAAATTCAAACAATTGAAAAACCTTTTAAAATTGTGTTTGATGTCAAATGATAAAATCATTTCATATCAAAGGTTTGACTTCGTGTTTGTTGGGTAAGTAATTTTCCCTTAAAAGTTAAAAAATGTTAACTATTTTTTTGATATCCTCGATACAATAGTACTAAGTATCCACGCCTGTCAAGATGGCAAGCGGTCAAACGGCAAAATCAATGGTAATTTTTCGTCAATCGTCGATAGTATAGTGGTCGGTATTCCCCCTGGCACGCGGGAGACCGGTGTTTCCCCGTCGGGAAGAAATTGCAATTTTTACCAGAGACTTCATTTTTCCATAATCAAAATTCCTTATTTCCTTTATAACGAAAAACTCATTAGCATGTTTTTATCCATCATCGATAGTATAAAGGTTAGTATCCCCGGTTCAATAATTCCCCATCGCACAGTGGGGTGAATGTTATAGAAAGTGGCGATTAATTCACAGAAGTCGTAATATTAAAATGTTATTATTTTTTATTGATGGATATTATTAAATACATTAAAAACCAGCATTTAAAATAAAAATTTTTTTTTAATCCATCATCGATAGTATAGTGGTTAGTATCCCCGCCTGTCACGCGGGAGACCGGGGTTCAATTCCCCGTCGGGGAGAAAATTTAAATTTTTACAAAAGACTTCTATTTTCCGGAATCAAAATTAAGTTTTTCCTTTATAAAGACACAATCTGCGATAATATAGTGGTCAGTAACCCAGCCCGCAGGAGAACGCTTATCAAGTCCCCGTCAGGGGGAGAAGAATTAATTGTAAACTTATTGTGTTTTTTTGACAATTTTAAACCTATTTCAGCATTAATATTTCTTGTTTTAACTAAGCGAAATCTTAACATTTACATCTATTGACATCTAGAATTGTTATCTTATACTTTCCTATTTTTAACGTTTCCATTTCATTTATGTAAGAAATGGATTTCATATAAAATTTAATTTTAAATCTGTAATTTTTGTATACAAAAATTTAATTATTTGCCAGACTTATTGACTTAAAAAAAAACAATTATTACTGCAATTTTTTCAAATATTGTTGAAGTAAATGACTTTTTTAAACAGCAAAACGGGAAAAAACAATATTTATTTTCTATTGTAATTGAAAATTGCAACGATTTCTATGCAAATATTTTGAATTGCAGCAGCTGTTAGCTCCTATTTAAAGGGAAGGTGGGCCCTTTTTTTGCACATTTGCACATATCCGTTTTAATGTGATTATAGAAAAATTAAATCTGTTTAATAAATTCATGTTAAATGATAAAAAAATAAAGCAACAGAAAATAAAGAATCAAATATGTATGTATCATAAAAGGTATGTATCATAAAAGGCATGTACGTATGTATGTACATTAGGGTGGCCGTTATTTTCTTTTTTTTGTTTTCTTATATTCTCCCCCCCCAAATCGGTTCAGTTTTATGTAAAAAAAAATACAAAAAAATTTCGTAGCGATAAGTTGTGTTTTAGGGGGGGCGTCCGCCCCTCAAAGTTTGCCATCAAGCCATTTATTCAAATGTAATTTGTTTGCATATGACTATCTCTTAAAAACAAAATTTTATAAGAACATGATATATGGCAATATTTTAGCTCTTCTAGTCAACAACATTAGCCTCGAAGAAAGTTTTTTGCTAAAATTAATATTTAAGAAAATAATTAAGAAAATAACAACAAAATTCCAAACATTTTATATACGTTTTATATATATAAAAGAGGGATTTAATGTCAAGTGAACTAATTTTGAAATCGAAATCTTTCGATTTGGATGAAATTTGCACCACCGTTAGTCCTATTGAATAGTAGTTTAGACACAAATTTTCAACAAGATCGGTCAAAAAGTTTCTGAGTTTGGGGGGGTCAAAGTTTGAAATTTTGGCCATATAGGTGTTCTTTCACATCCATGTAACTTATTACCAATTGGGGTTAGCAAAATTTGTCCCAAGCAGCTTAGATAGCTATTTGATCAATCTTTAAAAAAAAAATTTTTTTGTTTTTTTTTTGAATTTTTTAAAACTTCAAAGGTTGAAGTGCGTTTTCCTAATTTTTAGCGAATTTGGATGATAAGGTGTACAAAATCTAATTCCTAAAAGATGACTATAAGAGAATTCTAAACGCACTTATTCGCAGCCAAAAAATGTTGTGATTTTTTGACAAAAGCCTTGAACCCTTTGTGACGCACGTTACATAACGCACGTTCTTCCAGTAGTATTTTATTATTATATTTAATATATTTTAACAAAACAAATTATATTTTTATGGATTGCATTTTTTAAACTAATTTCTTAACTAATGAATATCAACTTTTTTTTAACGAAATTTATATTTTGATAAGTCTGCTGTAAGTGCTATTTTAAACACAAAAACCACCTAAAATAATGCTAAAATCACGTATAACATTAAGAAATCGGCAGTGGGGTAGGATTTGGTAAAAATTATTGCATTTAAGATCATTGAAATACATATTTTTTAATATAAAAATGAAATTATACATCTAGTCTAATATTCCATTAAAAAAAATTTATTTTAAAAATGTTTGGCTGGAGGACTGTGTCTGGGATTTGCACATATATAGGAATTATTCATAAATATTTCATGTTAACAGGCTTAAAGGATACATTTCATATGGACATTTTTTAATAATCCTCTTATAAAACTGAAATATTTTTTTATGAATAAGAGGGAAAGCCTCCCAAATAAGTTCCTTACTAAATTTTTCAAATTAATAATACAGAAAGTAAACATAAAGTAATCTTTTATCCGTCCTCGATAGTATAGTGGTCAGTATCCCCGCCTGTCACGCGGGAGACCGGGGTTCAATTCCCCGTCGGGGAGAAAATTTTTTTTTTTTAATTTCTACAACTTTTTTACTTAATTTAGTAAAAAATTTCCATATTTTACCTTTTGTTATATTAGAAATCAAGCTTTAATTTTGTATTCTCGACAACTTTAAAAATATAGATTTCTTTCCCAACTTTAATTTATAGGATGAAAAGTTTCATTAGCTTTTAATATGTCCTCGATAGTATAGTGGTCAGTATCCCCGCCTGTCACGCGGGAGACCGGGGTTCAATTCCCCGTCGGGGAGAATAAAAATTTTTTTTTTCTACAACTTTTCTTTACTAAATTGATCAAAAAACTTCATTATATCAACTCTTGTCATATTTAAAATCGGACCTACATCCTTATCTGAAAAATATAGACCCATCTTTTTTGTATTCTCGACAATTTGTAAAATTTAGATCTTACCAAATTTCTAATTTATCACTTCAAACATTTCAAAGGTTTTTTATCTATCCTCGATAGTATAGTGGTCAGTATCCCCGCCTGTCACGCGGGAGACCGGGGTTCAATTCCCCGTCGGGGAGAATAATTTTTTTTTTTAAGTTTCTACTAATTTTCTTTACTAAATTGAACAAAAAATTTCCTTATTTCAACTCTTGTCATATTTAAAATCGGACTTACATCTAGGGCTGTCAGATGTGGAGATTTTTCGCCAAACGTGGCGATTTATAAACCTAATTGGCGAGGCAATTTTGTGTTTGGCGACATGGCGATTTTTTTGGCGAAATTAAAAAAAGTTGGCGATTATTTTGGCGAAATCTAAAACTCTTTTTTTTCATATTTATATGAAAAAATGTATGAGTACTGGCTAAGTTTTTTCTTGGAATTTTTAAAAAAATTTAAAATCGCAATCAGAGACCTGCGCCGTCAAGCTTTGTCGGCGGCGTCGGATTGCAAAAATATAGTCGGCGGCGGCTCAAAATTTTTTTTTTTTATCAACTTTCATATTTTAGTTTGAATAATAAAATTAATTTGCATATACATAAACTTATTTTAATGCTATAAAATAAGTTTATGTATATTCCTAAATGAGATTTAAAATTTTTACCGCAAAATCTTTGACTATATCTTACTCATTAACATTTTTATTTATTAAGAAAAAACTAATTTTATTAAAAACAAGTAAGAAACTATAGTCGGTCAAGCACGACCATTTGATACCCTACACCACAGTATTTAAAAACACATCATGCTTATGTGTCCATATAAATATGGATTTATCTTTGTTTATAAACTTTATGAAAATCGGTTTGAAAGTTTGTGAGAGGCAGAAATTGCGCCCAACCTCCCCTTGTGGTCATATTTTGAAAAACTGTATAGCTAATGTGTCCATATAGATATGGATCTATCTATGTTTTAAATTTCATTAAAATCGGTTTGAGAGGCAGAAATTGCCCATTTCTCCCCTCGTGGTCCTATTTTTTAAAAAATGCATCCCTTTTGTGTCCATAAATATATGGTTCTATATATGCATTAAATTTCATTGAAATCGGTTTGATATTTTCTGAGAGGAAGAAATTTTCCCCTATCTTCCCTCGTGGTCCTACGATTCGGCTCAGAAAGTGATTCTGAGTAGATCGGTATACTTTAAGGTGGGTCTAGGACAACTATTTTAAGGCGTAACACACATCAGCACAAATGCATAATACCCTCTTCACTATTGTGGTGTGGGTATAATAAAAAGAATGGAAAAATTTTTTTTTCTAGTTTTGGCTATGCGTTTCTTGTAGGGAATATTCGATTAAATGAATGTGACCGGCGGCTGATTTTAAGCCGACTTTAGTCGATAAATTTTCGGCGGAGGCGGCTGTTAAAAATAATCGGCGGCGCGGCTCAGCCGGCTTAAGCCGTCAGGCGCAGGTCTCTGATCGCAATACGAATGCGATTGTTTTAGGTGATAAATTGATAATATTGCCAGATTTATTAGATGGAAAACAGTAAAAAATTGTTTCAATAGAAATTTGGAATAAAGCCTTATCAGCAGTTATCAATCATCGGATCTTTGCCGAAAAACTTATTTGGCAAAATAAATTTTAAAAACTAGATCGTTTTCTGTTTCATATTAAATGGGATTTTTAAAATAAATAAATAATAATGTATGCAGGGTAGTATGCAAAAATAGTTGAATTAATAGCGAAAGAAAATCAGAAAATTTATAAAAAAAAGTAACATTGATAAAAAGTTCTTTATATCAATGTATATCAGAGCGAAAGAATGCACAGTTTTTTTATACATTCTGACTTTTCTTTACGAAATAAAATCAAAAATTTCCTTAAGCCTTATTTAGAATATTAAAAAAAAAAAATTAAAGATTCACTTGAAATTTTTGAAAACATTGATTTTATATAGAATCGAATACGAATCTGGGTTAGAAGATAGTTTTTAAAAAATATTCGCTAAGAAGACTGAGTTGACTTAAAGTATTCCAGTTCAATTCCAAATATCCAATTTGAATACTCCTATTAAGACGTTTCTCCTTTGCTTCAAATAAATAAAAAATTTTACCAAATTCTGACTTATATTCACATAGAAAATCACTCCGATAAAAATTGATTTTTTTGCATCAAATTCTACTCATTTTGCATACTTGATTAATTAATCTTTTGCAAGATATTATTAACTGATCTCATACGTTCTAGGTTTTAAGATAATCAGCCTTCTTATGACAATTGCATGATTAAAAATCCAAAAAGCCAGATTTTTAAGTTGTTCCGAAGCTCGTGCGTTTTGCTTTCGATCTCCCATAGTTTCTTACAAAAATTCTAGTTCTCTTCAGAACACTATTGCAATTTTACGTCGCCAAATTGTCTACTGTTGGCGCCCTATGCTCCAGTGGGAGTAAGATGAGTATATAAATTGTCTACTATAATATAAACACACTACTAGAATAAGGCTTAATATGGAAAATTTAAATAAAGGTAATATACACTTGTATACTCTTTTATATACAAAACTTTTTTTGGCGATTTTCAGTATGCTATTTGGCGATGAAGGTGAAAATAAATCTGAGAACCCTGCTTACATCCTTAACTGAAAAATATATACCCATCTTTTTTGAATTCTCGACAATTTGTAAAATTCCTATTTTTACCAACTTTCAAATTTATAACTTCAAAAATGTCAATAGTTTTTTATCTATCCTCGATAGTATAGTGGTCAGTATCCCCGCCTGTCACGCGGGAGACCGGGGTTCAATTCCCCGTCGGGGAGAACAACAATTTGTTTTTATTTTCTACAACTTTTTTTTACTAAGGTGCACAAAAAATTTTCTTGTTTCAACTTTTGTCATATTTGAAATCGGACTTACATCCTTAACTCAAAAATATAGACCCATCTTTTTTGTATTCTCGACAATTTGTAAAATTCAGATTTTTACCAACTTTCAAATTTATAACTTGTAAAAAGGCAATAGTTTTTATCTTCCTCGATAGTATAGTGGTCAGTATCCCCGCCTGTCACGCGGGAGACCGGGGTTCAATTCCCCGTCGGGGAGAATAACAATTTTTTTTTTAATTTTCTACAACTTTTTTTTACTAAACTGCAAAAAAAAATTCCTTATTTCCACTCTTGTCATATATGAAATCGGACTTACATCCTTAACTGATATATGTAGACCCATTTTTTTTTTTTTTTTTTTTTTTTTTATTCTCGACAATTTGTAAAATTCAGATTTTTACCAACTTTCTAATTTATAACTTCAAAACTGTCAACAGTTTTTTATCTATCCTCGATAGTATAGTGGTCAGTATCCCCGCCTGTCACGCGGGAGACCGGGGTTCAATTCCCCGTCGGGGAGAATAAAAATTTTTTTTACTACAACTTTTCGTTACTAAATTGAACAAAAAATTTCATTATTTCAACTCTTGTCATATTTAAAATCTGACCTACATCCTTATCTGAAAAATATAGACCCATCTTTTTTGTATTATCGACAATTTGTAAAATTCAGATTTTTACCAACTTTCTAATTTATCACTTCAAAAATTTCAATAGTTTTTTATCTATCCTCGATAGCATAGTGGTCAGTATCCCCGCCAGTCACGCGGGAGACCAGGGTTCAATTCCCCGTCAGGGAGAATGCAGAATTTGTATTTACTGCCAATTTCAAGATGTCGAAAGAACACTTTCTTTCTCAAAAATACAAATATATTTTAAGCAAAAACAAAGTTTTAAGAATTTGTTGTGCGAAAGAAAGTGTTTGGTATTTACTATACCAGCCACTGTTGCGATTCTAGCGGTAAAATTTTTGATTTGATGGTTAGCGGGAAATCTAGCGGTCTTTTAATTTCAACACAATACATGAACACACGATTTTTGTCTAGGTATTTAAGAGATTTCAAATATTTTTTTCAATTGAAGATAAAACGTGAGAAGACACTTTTTTTTTGTCGAAATTGAGTTCGTTTTCGCTATAAAAAATATTTAAAAACTTTTTTACCAGATTTTGTAAATTTTCTGATTAGGATTATTTTTTACTCTGTCAAATTACGCTTAGTCAACAAAAATTATTTGTAATTTTTGTTAGCTGAACGTTGATTGGCAAAATAAAAAAAACGGGAGCAAGAACTTTGATATATGATTTTAAATAACTTTAGCATGCTGAACTTAATACTAATTCAAGACTAATATTTAGTCCGAAATTACCCAGGAAAAACGTTTTTATTTTTAGTAATAGAGGGTAGTTAATTCATACCATACCTGGTAATAAGTTGTCATAACAATTGTCATTATTCTGAAAACTTCAATAAGTACTTACTAGTAAACCCCTCAGCAACTACTTATTACTTCTATTATTTTCACTTCTGAATATTTACTTACTAATAATTCAAATTTTCAGTACTGAATATAAACTTACTGGTAACGTAATCAGTAACTACTTATTAGGTCTATTAACGAGTGATTTTTTGACTGTTAGTAAGTAGATTGTAAGTACTTACAATTCAACTAAATCGTAATTAAATAATGACTAGATATTTTCCGACTTCTAGTAAGTGTTTTGTATGTACTGAATTCTGTGGACACCTCGAACAAAAATAAGTAGTTATTTAGCCGTAAAATAAGTAGTGTTTATTTTTCTCCAACATTACTTGCCAACTTACCAGTGCTGAAATTCTGTGACTTTTTAACGACAAAAAATTGTCGTTAAGCAGTCAAAATTCGTTAGCTAACAAAAGTTGTCGTTAAGAGCTATTCTGTAATGAAATTTTAACAATTTTCATCGGCAAAAAATGTCGGTAGCTAACGACATAAAAAAGTTCTTGTTAAATAATAACGACAATAAATGTACTGTTAACAGATTAAAAATATAGAGAAAGTAACCAATTTTTAACACAAAAAAAGTAAGAAAGTATAGTCGATCAAGTTCGACTCTACATTGCAGTATTTGGGCGATCATGTTTCCGCCAAAAAGAGTATGTTGTGAGATTAATATTCACATAAGACATTTTTGTGCCAAATATTATCTAAGTATCTACTACCATTGTTAGTGTATTCATATGGGAGCTGTGGTCAAATATGGACCGATTCTAAAAAAATTTGTTCTGGTGATTTATGTAGGTTGCGACAAAATATTTTTGGATCTTATTCAACTCAAATGTCTATAAAACAAGATGGCTATTAATAGGCACAAAACCCTATTCCGGAAAGAAGTTTTCATGTGGGCTATAAAAATTAAATAACTGCTTCTCACCATTATAAAAAGGCTTCGACCTTGTGACAATAAACGCTTATGTGCCAAATTTAAAAAAAAATATTTTTAAAATTGCGACCTGTAATTTGCGCACAAGGTTATCTTGGACAGACAACCAGCCATCCTGATAGAAGGACGGGCTTCGTTAAATGGATTCTGACATTGATTCTGAGTCAATCGGTATGGCATGCTTGTTTTACTTATTTTCTTTTGTTTGTGTTTTACGTGTGCCTCTATGCAAAATGTTTGGTTGATATCTGCATTAGATTTAAACCAATTTGTATTTATTTGAAAAATAGTTAATTTATAGTTAGTGTTTTTTGCAACTGACTATTTTATTTACTACAGGGTATATACAAACATAGTAGTTAGTAGTCAGTATAAAAGTCATGCAAAGGTGGCCAATTGACTATTTATTGCCTATGACATGCCTATGTTAAAATAATGAGTCGTCGACAAGGAAAAAAATCACTTAATCAACTAGTTGTGGTTATAAAAAAACCAGTTTGAAGTTACTTAAAACTGGGTTTGACTTCCTACAGGGTAGTGTAGGTATACAAAGTAAGAGCAGATTGTTGTGCTAGAGTGGTTCAGTCACCTGGAAATTTTTCCCTATGTATAAAAAGATTTAAAACCAACATATTTGTTTAGAAATATAATCAATATTTACACGTTTTCATTCATGTTTTGTTAAAATAAATGCAATAAAGCAAATTTATTTTGTATTTTGTATTAATTTAAAAAAATTTTGACTTTGACGTTCTTATATTTTTACCGATATTTGTCGTCAATATTTCTAAACAAAAATATTTGTTTATTTAAAATACAGAATACCAAATTCGTTTAAGTAACCGAGATTTCTCGTAAATTAACGATATCGGTAGTTAAATTCAAAAAGTTACAGAATTGAGGTACAGGTAAGTAAAGTGTTTGTAGGGAAGCTTAACTATTTGTCTGATTTTGATCAAAATACTTACAAATGATTAGGAATAAAGTTTCCTTTCCTAAAATCGACATTTCTCCATTTGTGTGGCTTATAACTAATTTTATTCGTAATATAGCTAACCTTTTGATAAATTATGTAAAATTGTTGACCTTATAATTTATTTTATGAATTTTTTTAAAACAAAAAATAGCATCCATTTTGCATTTTAAAAATTTTACCGAAACTTTTTTCTGAGAACACTTTAATGTTGCAGATAAGGGAGTTTTAGTACTATACATTACAATAAGAACGGTTACTCATTGGATCTTTTGGGCAAAAATTTATGGATACAAAATTGGCAACACTTTTAGTTTCTACCAAGTACCAATTTCGTTTTCGAAAATCTTTATAATCTGAGGAAACAACATTTTATAGAACGTTCAGGATAACAACCTACCATTAAATATTTTTTTTAAATATAAATATTTTATTTTTTGCAATTGATAAATCTGTGGTTTTCATGGGTATGTCTTAAAATTAAATTTTTTAGGAGAGCATACTAGATCAAAGTGTGGGCTAGGTATTGCACTTTATGAAATTGGGCATTACAAGTTTTTGTTTGTCGTGCTTTATTCCCAATTTTTAACACTAAAATTCATCGTTGAAGGGATAAGCTATTCGTATGCACATATCACTGGTTGCCTAGGCCAGATAAAAAACTTCATTCAAAGATTTTAAAAAAACTAAAGATATTAAAAAAAATAAAACTGTTAAGCGAATCAGAATTACATATAAGCAACAGTTTTACTTGTAGCAATACCAAAGCTTAAGAAAAAACAACAACAATAAACAGTGAGTTTATCTTGTCTTACATTCCCCACTACAATTGGTTGTTAAAATGTAGTTATAAGCAGGTTAAGAAAAAACAAAATGAAAACAAAAACTACTTGCTTTATTGCTTTCGCAAAAAATAAAACATGTTGTCAGTTTAGTTTTTTTTTAGCCGTGCACTTGCCACTTTTTTATCAAAGTAAATTTTTTTGGGAATAAAAAATTTTTAATTTACAAGATTTTGTTTGTCGTGTTTTATTGTCGAAAAAAATGGGCTTACGCTTTTACCCATAAAAACCGCAGAAATACATAAATAATTTATTCGTTTATAAAAAATAAAAATAAAAAAAATTGGGGATTTAATTTATTTTTAAGTTACATTAACTAATTGTATTTTTGTATTGTACTTTTTTCCAAAAATTTATTTTATTTATATACAGGTATATTTATTTATGTATATTAACTTGGTCTGAGTTCATACGGCTCATGTCTTATTGACAAGATTCTTCCTTTTTCTTCTTTGAACATGAATTGGCGTTCAAATGATTCATGTCATGTTGACGACATGTGCTTTTTTGATATTGAAAACAATAATTAAATTAAACAACGAATGAAAAAGCAAAACGTAAAGACAGTACATGCATCTGTGTACTCGTTTCTTTCCCCCTCTTCCCTCTCGCCTATAAAGTAGCAATCTTGTCAATAAGACATGAGCCGTATGAACTCAGACTTATAATAGTCATTTTCCGCAAAAAAAAAAAAAACAAATGTACACTAAAAGACTTTTCTTCGCAATACCAATGAATTTTGACATTAATCCCATGAAAAATTGCATTAAAAAGGAACTAATGCAGCGCTTCGTTGGATCAATGAAAGCTGTTTCATTAAAATGTATGAAACATTACATTAAATCTATGAATATTATTCATTGGATGAATAGTTTCAATTAAGTAAACATTTTTTTTTTTTTATTATTATTTCTTATTTTACTTTTTTTCTGTCTCTGGCGTGCCCCGGTAGACTAGCTGGTAGAGAGCTTGTCTATCAGCGCCGGGGTTGCGGGTTCGATTCCCGCCAGAGATTCTGGTTTCTTTCCTGCAGACAAGCGTAGAGCTTCGCGGGATTAGCGTAGGGAATTAAAAAAAATAAATTTAAAAAAAATATAAAAAAAAGTCGATCGCGCAACCTCGGTGCTGATAGACTAGCTCACTACCAGCTAGCCTATCGAGGCAGTGTAGTTTTTGGATAAAAAAACTATGTTTTTTACTCAAATAAGAACAATAACAACGTTGATTGAAAGTTTTTGTTTCATTACTATAATGACATTTTTCATTGTTATAATGAAAAATTAAATTTATGAAAGCATTATTGAAATAGTTTGCTTTTATAAAAAATTTTTGACTCATAAATTTAATGGCATACTACATTAGATGTATGAAATAATTAAATCTTACATTTTTTTATTTACAATTAAACATTTTTTAAGGAAACTATAATTTTGTATTAATTTATGAATATTGTGATGTTTGTATATTGTTTTTTTATGTTCCCAATTAAAATTTTTTGTTTAACTTGGACAAACTTAAGTTTTCATATATCCAATGAAAATTTTTAACGTAATTAGGAAATCCAATGAAGCGATTTTAACGAAAAAACTTCATTATAACTATGAAATTCCATTAAGACAATGAAAATGAAGCATTTTTCTTTCAGTGTAAATAATAATTTTTAACGCAACAGCCGTTGCCTAACCAGTATTTACAAAAAGCTGGAAATAATTTTTTACTGGTTAAGCCATTGTTTTAAGCTAACCAAAGACTGTAAATTTGGGCCTTACTGAAACTTTATCTACCACAAGATCTATCGTTTATTTTAACACTTTGCTTAGCCTACTTCAACAATTCGATATCTTTCAATTAGAATATTGTTTTATCAAAAAATTTAGAAAATTCTTTAGAGTAATAACAAAAATAATAAAACCTTTTTTAAAGCAAATGGAAAAGTGTTAATTAAATGATAATGTTTAAACAATTATATTTTTTATAAAAATGCAAAAAAAAATTTATATAAGCAGACCAAGAAAAAAATGTGTACATTGATACAAAAAAGAAAGTGAATTTTAAAAGAGTTTTTAATGTTGTTTTTGATTTTAAGAAATTGAAATAATTAAGAGAGAAAACGTGGATTGGAATTTCGAATTTAGAAGTCTATTTCATAAGGCATGCAAATGCAAAGACAGCAATAATATGTAATTAAAGATTGATGGCATTATTTGCTATCAGTAATTACAGCTCCTTATCTGAATGGCAATTAGAAAATTTTAGCTAATGAATGCTGAAAAAAATCTAAAATCGACACAAGTATTATATAGGCCTAATGATAAGACAATAACCGTTGATATTCTCTAAATATAAGGCGCCATTGGTGATGGTGGTGCTTTAAGTTTAAGATGGAAGCCAACTGTATAAGAAGGTTAACTTAAGTATAAATAAACCTCAAGACTACTTTAAGTATAATGGTAGTATTGATTATAAAATTAGAGCTTTGAATAAAAGACGAGAGTCTTGAGTTTGAAGTGGTAGTCACAGAATACTCAGAATTGTAAAAAGTGACGTGTGAATAAGGCCCAAATCAGTTGCGAGGGCAGCTTTCGAAGAAAGAGACAGAAAGCTTGTTTGGTAGTGAAGTGGCAAGGTGTAAAAGCAGGCCGCGACAATCAACACAAATGGCGTGATCAAAACAAAAACCACGTTAAACAAATGCATTAGTTCAGCAAACGTTGTTTTTTGTGCAAAAAAAATGTATTTAGTAATATTGTTTTGTTTTATAATGTTATTTACTTACTTAAAAATTATTTACTCGTGTTGTGGTGAACTTAAAAGCTAATTTTTACAACAGTTTTGCAAATAAATTTGTGTTCATTGTATTGCGGCATAGAAGATGATGAAAAGAGATATGCAAAAGGGACGCTTTCTTTGAAAGAGACAAAAACCAAACGCAAAATCTTCCGTCTCGTAACAGTTCTGTAGTATTCTGTGGTGGTAGTCTTAAGTAAATGATAGTATAGTCTTCAGTATAATACGGCACTCTTGAGTACAAAATGAGTGTAAGGCCTGGTACTCAGGGGTGCCAGATAATTTTGATAAAAAATCGGCATATTTTAAAATAAAAATTGGCATTATCGGCACTTTAATATAAAAAAATCGGCAAAAAATCGGCAAATTAAAAATACCTATTTTAAAAACAATAAAACATATTCTTACTTACAAATAAGAACAATTCAGAATTATCTAATGTTTATAACTTATGAAATTTCAAAAGAATCAATCAAAATAAACGTTTTACAAAGAAATTGTAGTTAAATATAAAATTTTTTTTATCTTTCTGATAATTAAGTATATTCCATATACAAATATTTGACTTTGACATTTTTATTAAATCCGTTTTAATATTAATATCAAAACAGTTTAAATTATTAATTTTTAAATAATCTTTTTAAAACGAATAACTTGCAAAGCTAAATTTTCCAGTGAACATCAAAACTCTGTTACATTGAAAAATACTTTCCACATTTGCGGAAGAATGTGGAAGGACCAAAAATTGTACCAAATGCTGCCATAAAATATTCACGTTATAAATCTGAAATTTTTTAATTTTTTTTATGTACTAACATCGTCCTCAATTGCGTTATAATCTTAAAAAAAACAAAATATTTAATTATCAAAGTAATTATTATTCATTGATAGTGAATATAAATTTATCTTGCCTTTATTATTTTGTAAGTATTTATATATCCATTTCCAAACACAAATATAAAGTGTTGTATATTTTCCTAATAAAAAAAGAAATTTTAACTGAATTATTTTGGCACTATGCGCCCACGATTTGGCGTAAAAGCAACAAATTATTATTATTATTATTTTAGGCTTAAAAATTATTTCTTTTTTAACTTTGGCCTTTAATTCTTCATAAATAAAAATGTATTAACCCAACACACATTACAAACACTGCATTTAATATTGAATAAAACTAACCCCTTTTTCTTTAGTAGAAGCACTGACTTATTAACAGTTGTCTCTTTTCAATGTTACAACTGTTTCAGTATCGCTTAAAGTTAGTGTTAGCCTTTTACGTGTTAGTCAAAAAATCGGCATTTTTGGAGCAAAAATCGGCAAATCGGCACTTTGATAATTTAGGGCAGTGATGTCAATTATGATTGTGTTGGTGAGATTACTCTTATCTCTTACATGCCCAGAGGGCGAAATATGCGGTTGCGAGGCCTTATTAAAGACCTTTTCTAAGGGTCATCTATGTTCGATTAAATTGTTGGGAATCAGGTAAGGTATTAAAACTTACAAAACATTTTCATGAAAGGGCGATGCAAACACCAGGTCCAGCATTATGCGAGGAAATATAGTTCATGCTTTCCATTCATTTTTCATCAGACCATTTAAAGTTAACTTACATTTATTGCTATGAAGACTTAAAAGCAATAAATAATAAAGCCCTGCACGAATGCATTTGTTTCTTTTTCACATTTCTCCACACCAACTCATTGTTGTGTGAAATACTGAGTTCTTTTTTTAAAATCAATTCGAATGATACACAATGAAAAAACGAATCAATTTTAAACAGTAGCTCGTTTCAAACAACTCGTTGTTAAGCAGTAGTTTGATTTAAAAAAACAAATCAACTCAATGTATAATTTTATGTGAAAGAAAACATAACACACAACAATTGTGAGTCTATAGCAGGGATGTCAGCGCCTTGCACAATTGTGCAAATTAATTCACATGTACGCTTACGCTCTTTTATTTTGCGAGCGTAAAATATAATTGTTTACTGAGAAACACTCTCATTCAGCGGGAAATATTGCAAGGCCTGTTTTGAGGCCTCTAAATATATTTATGTATATAAATAAATATACAATAACTGTATGTAGGTACATCTTTTTTTTTGTTTTATTATCTTTTTTATTTTATTTATTATCTATGTTTTTGTTTTGTTTTATTTCTGTTTTTGACATTGTACAATGATTTTAAACAGGGATTTCCATTTCTTTGCACAATTGTGCAATTGTGGTTATTTTTTAAGATAGAATTTTAAAATTTTATAAAAATATATATGTAAAGTGAATCCTAATCAACAAAAATTTCAAATTTTCAAAATAATTGTTTTGCATTTAAGCTAACGATATGTGTTTTGTTCGTGAAAAAAATTCGTTGATGCCTGTAACAGGCTCCCTTTTTCTTTCGTTAAAAAGACGTACCTAAATGCTGAAATTATTAAGAAAAGAAAAAGCCACAAGAATTTGTTGGTATTTTGTGATTGTAAAAATATTTTTGTTTCTGTACCAATCGCGTCGGTGGGTTTTTTTTTTGAAAACTCTTTTCTTAAGTAGGTAAAAATATTTAAAAAACAAGTTAAAAAAGTCTTGTTTTGCTACAATTTATGTGTAAACCTATACACATAAAAGCAAATGTGACAGCAGGTAAAATTTTTGGGTAAGAAGATGTGTTTTATTGATGTATTAATGAAACTTTATTGTTTCGCACTATTTTTATTGCTTACTTTTTTATGCTACAATTATATGACCGAGTCTAAAGAGTAAACCTTACTACTTTATGGTATTTATTTAACGTAACTTTGACCTGTTATAATGACTTTATACATTTTTGCAGGCAAACTCAGGTGCGCATTTGGTATTTTGTAAAAAGTTATGATATACCATTAGCTAGAATTAAAATGTATGCACAGATGTCTGAAGTATGAGTAACCCAACACCGTGAATACCCTTTCTATTTTACTTACCACTATGAATACCCTAACTTTTTACTAAAATAACTTTTTCACGTTATAATTCTCATGTAATTCATTTCATTTTTGAATAAATAGACCAGGGAAATCCATTTCTATGTACAATTGTGTATACCTGTAAACTTCAAATTAGAATTTCATTTAATAGTCTTGTAGACAGCGATAACGGACGTGCAAGCGGATGAGTTTATTAAAAAAAAGATAAATGATGCCATATAAAAAATATTTTATGATAAAAAATGCATTTAATTATTTTCAATGTCTCTTATGTTTTAAAACATTTGAACTTAAGAGATTGTATACTTTGAAAAGGCATTATGATCATTTCCATAATGATATTAAACAATATGAAGTAAAAGAAAGGGAAAACCAATATAAGATTAAAAAAAAGGTTTATTTGGATAGCTTGAAAAGTTGGGTATCACAAGAAGAAGAGCATGAAGATAGGATAGAAGAGTTAAAAATAGAAACATCAAATTAACTAACTTTGGAAATAGTAAAACAGGGAAGACCATTTTCCGATGGGGCATTTATAACAAAGCTCTTCAATGCAGTTTTGGAAAAACTGAAAATCGATTGCAGCGTAATAAAAACGCTTCCCATGAGCCGAAATAGTGTCGTCAAGCGCACATCAATTTTAGCTGCACATATACAATCTGTGATTAGGGAAAAGTTAAAAAATTGTGAATATTTTTCTTTTTGCCTCGACGAAAGCACCGACATTAATGATCTTTGCCAATTGGTCATTTGTGTTCGATGCATAGATAGTGAGTACAATGTTTTTGAAACTATGTACTCACTTGAAACGTTTTACGGTAATGTAACAGGTAAGGTATTATACGACGTAGTCTTTGAAAACCTGATATCTGTTACACAAGCTTCAAAATTAGCAGGAGTTTGCACGGATGGTGCAAACGTTATGGCCGGGAAGTATGAAGGTTTCGTAGGACAGCTTAAGCAAAATGGAATTGATGTACATGCTTTCCATTGCATAATTCATCAGTCCATGCTTGCCTCAAAATTTATAAGTGATCATGCCGCTAAGACTGCAGAGCGGATAATCAATAAATACGGGGGGGTCATCATTCATTAACGCACTGAAAATTTGTAAGTTTTCTTAAAAACGTAAACGCCAATCACCACGACTTAAAAATGTTTACGGAAGTTCGTTGGCTTAGTCGGGGTGATTGTCTAAACAGGTTATTCGATCTTAGAAAAGAGGTGTTGCGTTTTTGGGAAACTGAAAATTTAGACGAATGTGAATTAATACAGTTGAATGATTATGAGTTCATATTAGACCTTGCGTTTCTGGGAACTACAAGGAAAGGGAAACAATTTAAGTGACATATATACGATTGTTTTTAATTTTAAAACCAAATTATTTTTATTAACAAATGAAATAAATAATGAAGATTTTTCCAACTTTCCTAAAACTTTGCTTATTTATGACAAGGAGAAATATTTGAAAAAATCTGAGTATGTATTTGGCAATTTTTGAAAACCTTTTTTACAACTTTCAACATCGTTTTCAAGATTTTGAGGATATAAAACCACTACTTAACATATTCCAAAATCCCTTTTAGTGCGACATTGCGAGTTATGAATTCAGCATCCAGTCGGAACTAATCATACTTAGGAGCGAAATTAATCCTCCAGACAGGGAAAATATTATTGAGTTCTGGAAAAATTTAGACGGGGCGCTATATCCTATATAAAAAAAAAATTCCTTCAAATGTTTGTCGCTTTTCTCCTCAACATATCTTTGCGAACAAATATTTTCCGATTTGAAATACATTTGCTCAAAACAACGCAATAAATTAACATCCGCAAACCTAAAAAATGTTTTGTTGTTACGAAACTGCAATATAAATTTAGAAGATATTATTGGTAAATAAAAGTATTTATTATAGGCTAGTAAAATCTTCTCTTTTTATAATGGTGGTAAATACTTACAGAGTATTTTTAAACTTAATATTTGCATTAGTATGAGCAAATGAATTTTCATTGTTAGAATTCGCAAAGGTATGTTGAGCAAAAAACGAAAAATATTGGAAAGAATTGTATTAGGTTGTAAAAAGACTTCAAATATTGTGAACTGCGCAATTTTTCCAAAAAATAAGCAAAGTTTCTGAGGTTCCAAATTAAATTTATTTAAATAATAACTGATTGTGTCTGTCCATAACTCAACATTTTTCGATAATTGTATTATTATTTATTGCTTTTAAGTCTTCATAGCAATAAATGTAAGTTTACTTTAAATGGTCTGATGAAAAATGAATGGAAAGCATGAACTATATTTCCTCGCATAATGCTGGCCCTGGTGTTTGCATCGCACCTTCATGAAAATGTTTTGTAAGTTTTAATACCTTACCTGATTCCCAACAATTTAATCGAACATAGATGACCCTTAGAAAAGGTCTTTAATAAGGCCTCGCAATAGGTCTCGCAACCGCATATTTCGCCCGCTGGTCATGTAAGAGATAAGAGTAATCTCACCAACACAATCATAATTGACATCACTGGTCTATACACACAAAAAAATTCATAGGTAAAATTACCTAAGAATATGGTATAAAATTAACTAAGCGCAAGGGTAGCATGGCAGTATCTAAGTTTCTTAGGTAATAAAACGTTTAACTTAGGTAATTTCTATGTTCGAAAAAGTATCTAATAATTTTGTTAAAATTACAAAGAAACTTTGGAAATTTACCAATGATAGCAAAGTTAGTTTATATTTTTATTTTAGAAAAGTTATCTAAGTTAAATTTTGTACAAGAACAAAGGTTTTAGGTAAATTTACTACATACTTTTTTTTTAATAAAAAAGCATTTTTAAAAAAACTATATACTTTTTTAACCTTTTTAATTTCATAATATGTATTTTATTTATCAATTCATAATGTGTATCAATTAATTTAATAATTTACTGAAACTTTTTGTTGTTTCTTAAAGTTCCGGGCTGTTTTTTGGGCTCATTTGAGGTCAAAGGATTAAAACTAATCTTGTCTTGGAAATCCATATTGATCCAGCATCGTGTCGTCCTAATTAATAATATTCAATAAAAGTAATAAATAATTATTGGTTTTATTGTAAATATATCGACCCCTTTGCGCGAAATGATCGTATATGACAATTTTTTTGAAATTGAGTTTTTGATGCAATCTTGTTCTACATTCAAAGAGACGTCACCTGACAAAATATTAAAGGCGAATTCCACTTCGTTGCTCCAAAAATTGAATGTATATTTTAATATTGATATTGCAAGCGAAAGCAGAGAAAACTAGAGAAAAGTGGCTGTCCTGTAAAATTTGGTTTTTGTAACATACGATAATTTCGCGCAAAGGGGTGATATTCTGTCTTGTTTTTTTTAAAAAGGTCAGCGGAGTTCTTTATCCTATGTTAATAATACTTACTTACATGCGTTGTATTTTTATCCTTTATTGAATAGTTGGGGGTGCTTTAATACCATGTGAGATAAGGCCATGATGGCTTTATCTCTCATTCAATAGGGAGATAAATGCTTTTTTTTATTTTTTCATTTGAATGGGAGATAAAGCCATCATGGCCTTAGCTCACATTAGCAATATTAGAAAATGGCTTTATCTCTTATTTCAGTTCCGGAAACACTAAAGTTAAGTATTGAAATCTGGCTCCGCATACTAAACTTTTTCTGCGTGGGGTTTTTCCTCCAGTAGGGCGCGGCAGGTGGCTTCGCTGAATAAAGTTTTCCTGCGTGCGTCACAAGAATAAAAAAAGGTTTTTTAATGATAACTAAGGATTTTCCCTTTTACAGAATGTTAACACCGTGCATAACAATATTCTGAAAAATATGGCTTTATCTCTCATTTGCAAAAAAAAATATGGCAAAATTTTAAATATGACCTTACCTCTCAATGATTGGGCAATAAGGCCATTATGGCTTTATCTCCCATTCAATTCAGCTTTTTAATTGAATTTTTTTAATTTTATATTTAAAAATTCTAAACTCAAATTTATATTTGAATGTTTTTTTCACAATTGAAAAATATAATAAACATACATACATATTATAAAAAAAATTCGAACAAGATACCTAACCCAGTTAGTAATATTGACAAAATTTTTAGGCAATACTTATTCTATAAATTACCAATTATTTAAGACAATAAAACTTAGTTTTTTCTTTTTATATAAAAATAAATTGCGTATGCACGCCTTGGTAAAATTACCTTAATTATTTTTTTGTGTGTAGCAGGCGTTTCCAAAAATTTTTTGGTTGTGTATTAGTGAGTACCAGAGAGTAAAAAATTGAGAGAATACAGCCGAAATAAAATGCTAGTAATATATTTTATAAGTTGTATAACGCAAAGGAACAAAATAAACATTTTTTGTGTTGATAAAATATTTGTAGCAATTCTTTACCAATTCAATGTCGCTGATTTTAAAACTGCACTTTTTTTTATTCGGAAGCTTTTTGACTGTAAATCAGTTTCAAATATCTTATCAAACAATTGTAAAAAAATTAAAGATTTTTATGTTTTAAAAATTCATAAAAACTAAATACTGCACGCAAATCAGAGCTGATAAAAAAAGGGCAGTTTTAAAATCAGCGACATTGAATTGGTAAAGAATTGCTACACATTTTCTAGCAACACAAAAAATTTTTAATTTTGTTCCCTTGTGTTATACAACTTATAAAAAAAAATCTTCTAAATTTATACTTTACGAAAAGGGTTTTCGAAAAGATCTAATAGCGGTTGTAAAATTACAAAATCTTGAAACCTGTCTTGAAAATTATTGAAAAGTGTTTCAAATATTTCGGCACACAGAAAAAATTATTTTTCCAATTCAAACAAAAAATTTGTAGAATCAAACAATTTTTTGTCTAAAATTGGTCCTACAAACAAATTCGCACATTCAAACAATTTGTTTGCATTTTGTTTATTGAAAAAACGCCGATTTTTTCAAACAAATAATTTTACAGAATCAAACAAAAAGTTTACTGAAATTCATATAAATTTCAAACAAATAATTTTGCTGAATCAAACAAAAAAGTTTTGGCACAAGCAATGAAGCGCACACAAGCAAGCACTGTTGGCGAAGATGAAGCAGAGCAGAGCGGCCGGCTGGCTTTGAGACACATTTTTTTGTTGGAATAATTTTTGAACGAAGTCATATTTATACTCACAGTGTTTTTCTTCATCTTTCACTGTTGCTTTATCCTTTCCTTTGCAATGAAGAAGAAATGTAACCAAAAACGGCGGCAGTCCGACTCGATATGTTTTCCGCCATCATTCTATTTTTGTATTTGATGTATTTAAACAAACTATTTGAAAAAATTTAATACGGGATTTTGTTTTTTTTTTACCAACTTTGAAACCAACCAAAAATGTATTTTGTTTCTTATAATGTGTTTTTTCTGTTGTTTAAAAAAAATGAAACGTTTTTTTTACCTGCTATTGTTTTTGTTGTTTTTTTTACTACAAACCTCGTCACGCTATTTTATCATTTTTCTTATTGCTGTACTTTTTTAAAGCGTCCAAAAGTAGACTGCATGTGTTTTTTGTTGTAGTTCTTATATTTCACATAAAGAAGTGTTGCTTACAATCAATAAAAAAATGCAAAAAGACGACAACATTAAAGAGCGTTAAATATTTCATACAAAATTATGAAAACTTCAAACCAATAGCGCGCTTATTAAATTTTTGAAGAGTTGTCCACATTTTTGTTGGTTAAATAAAAATCAAACAAAAATATTGATTGAATCAGTATAAAAATTTGTAGAAATCAAAAAAAATTTCAAACAAACGTTTGTTTGAAAATAATTCGGCAATAATTTTTTCTGTGCATATTCATATCTTTTGTCGATTTCGAGATTTCTATAAACAAGTCAAGTTTTTGGAAAATTTGAAAAATCACCAGTTTTAACTTGGGGAAAAATTAGAACCTGCTGTCACATTTGCTTTTATCTGTATAGGATTACACATAAATTGAAGCAAAACAAAACTTTTTTAACTTGTTTTTTAAATATTTTTACTTACTTAAGAAAAGTGTTTTCAAAGAAAAAAAAAAAACCCACCGACGCGATTGGTACAGAAACAAAAATATTTTTACAAGCACAAAATACCAACAAATACTTGTGGCTATTTTTTTTTAATAATTTCTGCGTTTAGGAACGTCTTTTTAACGAAAGAAAAAGGGACCCTTTTACAGGCATCAAATAATTTTTTTCACAAACAAAACACAAATAGATATTATTTGAAAATTACAAATTATTAGAATACAATATTTTTTCCTTAATAATATCTGTTGACGCATTTTTATCTGAAATTTTAAAAATTGATTTTAAATCTCAAATAATTACCATTTTACAAAGTTCTTTGCATGTAAACTAATGAAATGTTATATTATTCTACATTTAAGTCTTAAAATTTGAAATCTAAATAAAAATTGCACGCAAGGCATTGGATGTTACCAAAAGCATTTTTGTCCGCACAATATTTTTTGAGTGTTTGCTGAAACAAAATAATATAGCATCCGCTAGACATGTACACTTGTCGAAGTCACATCGACGACTAAATTGAAGAGCATAAAAATATGTGTAAGTTTTGTTTTGCACAATTGTGCAAAGAAATGGAATTCCCTGTTATAGAGTCTATAACAGGGAATTCCATTTCTTTGCCCAATTGTGCGTACCACTACTAACACATATTTTTATGATCATCAATTCAGTCGTCGATGTGACTTCGACAAGTGTACATGTCTAGCGGATGCTATGTTATTTTGTTTCATCTTAACATAAAAAAACTTTATGTTGCCAAAAAAAAATTCTTTGATACCTGTAAAAGGGTTCCTTTTTCCTTCGTTAAAAAGACGTACCTAAATACAGAAATTATTAAGAAAAAAAATAGCCACAAGAATTTGTTGGTATTTTGTGCTTGGTGTGAATCGTGCGATTCGTTTGAGTTGGTGTAGTTTGTGTTATTCGTTTGATTCGTTGTTGTGTGGAGTATATTTCGTGCTCTTTACACTTCGTATTTGGTCGTTTATAACACACAAATTTAAATTCATTTGAATTTGTGTGTTTATATTCTTTTCGTGCTTTATGTGTTTTTCACAATACAGAGTTTGATTCGTTAGCAAAATGCAATCGACAATCACGAGTTGAAAAACAAACGAATGATTTGAAACGGCTTTCAAATGCATTCGTGCAGGGCTTTAATAAATAATAATACAATTATCGAAAAATGTTGAGTTATGGACAGACACAATCAGTTATTATTTAAATAAATTTAATTTGGAACCTCAGAAACTTTGCTTATTTTTTGGAAAAATCGCGCAGTTCACAATATTTGAAGTCTTTTTACAACCTAATACAATTCTTTCCAATATTTTTCGTTTTTTGCTCAACATACCTTTGCGAATTCTAACAATGAAAATTCATTTGCTCATACTAATGCAAATATTAAGTTTAAAAATATTCTGTAAGTATTTACCACCATTATAAAAAGAGAAGATTTTACTAGCCTATAATAAATACTTTTATTTACCAATAATATCTTCTAAATTTATATTGCAGTTTCGTAACAACAAAACATTTTTTAGGTTTGCGGATGTTAATTTATTGCGTTGTTTTGAGCAAATGTATTTCAAATCGGAAAATATTTGTTCGGAAAGATATGTTGAGGAGAAAAGCGACAAACATTTGAAGGAATTTTTTTTTAATATAGGATATAGCGCCCCGTCGAACAAAACACATATCGTTAGCTTAAATGCAAAACAATTATTTTGAAAATTTGAAATTTTTGTTGATTAGGATTAACTTTACATATATATTTTTATAAAATTTTAAAATTCTATCTTAAAAAATAACCACAATTGCACAATTGTGCAAAGAAATGGAAATCCCTGTTTTAAAATCATTGTACAATGTCAAAAACAGAAATAAAACAAAACAAAAACATAGATAATAAATAAAATAAAAAAGATAATAAAACAACAAAAAAGATGTACCTACATACAGTTATTGTATATTTATTTATATACATAAATATATTTAGAGGCCTCAAAACAGGCCTTGCAATATTTGCGATATTTCCCGCTGAATGAGAGTGTTTCTCAGTAAACAATTATATTTTACGCTCGCAAAATAAAAGAGCGTAAGCGTACATGTGAATTAATTTGCACAATTGTGCAAGGCGCTGACATCCCTGATTTAGGGGCAAAAAATCGGCAAAATGCCGATAAATCGGCAAAAATGGCAGGCCTGCTGGTACTCTATTCAACATTTCACGTGAAATGTTGTCAAAACGCATATGAAAAAAACTTGTGCGGAATATCTATGAAATAATGTTGATAGAGTTGTACTCTGTTCATTTTGTGAAAAAGTTCCGAAATGTTTGTGGCAACATTTTTTTACAACTGCGAAATAATGTAAGGTGCAATAACTCATGTGACTGGTGGAGAACCAATATAACTCAGACGTTTTACTGGTGGAGTACCAAGGAAATAACTCAGACGTTTTACTGTGGAGACAAGATTTACTCTGGAGCTTATTCTGGAAGCTCTTCGCCTTCCTATACGAAGGTCTAGGTCGATCGAGGACTTGTGGATGAGGCTCCAACAAACCGTGTGATACCCTGGCAATATAACTCTAGATAGTTAGCCAAAAATTTTTTTAGTGTTTAAGCAAAATCAAAAAAAAAAAAATGTAAGGTGCCTTTATTTCACGTGGAATTTTAAGCAAAAAAGTATGAACTTAATATTAAATACGAAATAAAAAATTAAAATTACACAACCGGTAACAGTTTCCTATCCATATTTACTTTCTTTTTTATTAATTTTTTTATTAAAAAAAAATATTTTTAGTAAAATACATGTGGGGTTTGTTTACATACGCAAAACCATGTCGCATACTTTGCCGGAATAAAACCGTCGAATTGTACAAACTCGCAAGATAGATAACATTGATACATGTCAAAATGTTCGTGTGAAATAATAAATGTTGCCTAACATTTTTCACATATTTGAACAGAGTACTAGGCTTTAAACCAGTGTTCGAAAATAAACGCTAAATATCGTTTTTTAATGTTCGGTTCGGTAGATTTGTGGAAAAAACAAACGCTAATTCTACAGCATTACTAAAATTGTTCTGTTTTTTAACGTTCTTTCTTAAAAATAGTTACGAACGGTATTAAGGGTTGTGTATGTCTACACAATTACTAAAAAAAAAAGATATCGTTCCTGGGTTGTGAGCCGAACGTTAAATAGTGTACTGTTTATTTTCGAACACTGCTTTAAACACATTAAATGTTGTTAAAAGCATTGTGCAACATTAAATATGCTTTTAGCAACGTTTAATGTGTTTTTTGTTAAGCCTAGTACTCTGTTCGAACTTTCGAAAAATGTTGAGCAACATTGATTACTTCACACGAACATTTTGTCATGTATCAATTATTTCGCAGTTGTAAAAAAATGTTGCCAGAAACATTTCGGAACTTTTTTACAAAATGAACAGAGTAGAACTCTATCAACATTATTTCATAGATATTCCGCTCAATTTTTACATATGCGTTTTGACAGCATTTTACGTAAAATGTTGAACAGAGTACCAGGCTTAAGACAGAAGATCTTTACTATAAGACTGTCGTCATTAATTTTAAAGTTGAGTCCAAACACGCAAAAAAATATGTCTGGAGGCTACCATATTCTGAGAACAACGTTCTATAGTTGGAGGTAACCATGTTATGGTTAAATATTACCATACTACGATTAAATATACAATAATTTGCCCGAAATCAACCATAATATGGTGAGCATTAACCACAATTTGTTTAAAATTAACTATATTTTGGTCATGTACAATGTTTTTAAATATTATAATTTTAAACATAATATAAGTTTTGAGACAACCATAATATGGTTATGGATTTTTAATGACTGAATTTAACCATAATATGGTTGCCAGCGACAATAAAATAATTAAAGTAGCCATAAAAATGTTAAGTGTATGGTTGTAGCTTTATTTTATTCAAACATCATTACAATGTTAAATTCAACCATCTTTGAAGTTTCAAGGGAGTAAAATACTTTATTGTTAAATAGAAACAAAATATTATTAATCGCGAAAAAGGTTATGTTAAGAACAAGAATAGATTTTTATGTTGCCATTGTTTTTGAACCATGTTTTTCTCTGTGTGTAGTTTCAAGAAAAAATTTTTCTATTCTCTGCAGCAAAAAGAACATTATTGACAACTTTCATCATTTTGCATACTTTTAGCATCGAAATATGTTTTTCATATAAATTGTTAAACATAATTATTATTTAAGAAAACTTTGTTTGTCGTGCTTAATTCCCCATTTTTATTCTTGATAAAAACACTAAACATAATTATTTACAAATAGAATCTGGGAATTTATTTCTCATGGTGAGTAACATTTATTTTATAAATTTTCATATTATTCGAATGTGTATTCTAAGTGAAATATTGAAGGAATAAAACTATTAAAGTATTAAAGCTTATGAGGATTGTAATTTGACTTAGAATACACATTCGCATAATTATTAACTTAACATTAAGTAGTTGATCAATATTTTTAATAGAAGTGACTCGTGTCTTAATAATTTCTAAGATAAATTTGAATTTTCTAGTTTTCTGTTTACTTTCTCTCTCTATATCTCTCTCTCTCTCTTATTGCTATGTAATTTTTTCTAGCAGTCAGTTTTTGATGTTATTTTTTTATTGATCTTAATAATTAGCATTGAATCATATTTACACAAACTATGGTTACTAGAGCAATATTAATAATCAAAATGTGGGTCAAGTAACAGAACTTTCTTTTTAGCTGTTTTTTGTTTTTTTGTATCTTAAGAATTTTAATAAATAAATATAACTCATTTTGATTTACACAGCAGCACTTTTACTTCTTAATAAATGGAAATTTAAATTAGGAAAGACATATTTTAAATTAAACAAGTTAGAGTGCTATATTCGGCTGTGCCGAATCTTTGATACCCTCCACCGACAGTTCGAACGTTTTATCTGTAGGATGTCTATTTATTATTATTATCTTTATAAAAACAGACATCTGCATCTGCGGTTAAGACATATATTAAATTATTGGCCGACAATCAGAATGTTTAATGCTTTTTTTAGCAATTTTAAATAGCTTAAATAAAATATCATGATTCATAACAGTTAAAGCCGAACCTAAATGACTTTCAGGAGGGCAATATTAAAGCCATGGTAAGCTATGAACCAATCATCCCAAAATTCGGCAGTGATTTCTGGTATTAAAAAACATAAATTTCAATACAGCGGAGCAATAAGTTTAAGCGCTTGCAGTGAATTTCAGAAGGCTGCTAAAATTGGATCTAAGTCAAATTATGGACCATATATCACAAAATTGCATAACATTTTTTGTTGGCCATATGAAGCTAAGCTGGAAGAAATTTTACCGCAAATTCTATATCTGCTACGGTTTTAGGCTTTATAGGGGCCCTAGGGTATATTATGGACCAATCTTCACGAAATTTTACAATGTTATTTATAGTTCTAAAAAACTGTGATGTACCAAACTTTGGCATGATAGCATTAATTTTTACGGTTTTATGTGCTCTTAACTGTTTTCCGGAAGTAGGTTTTATATGGGGCCTAGAGTAAGTTATGGACCGATCTTCACGAAATTTTATAGTCTTATTTCTAGTCCTATTTAACTGTGACGCGCGAAGATAAGTTATGATAGCATTATTTATTATGGTTTTAGGCGTACCAAACTCTTTTCAGGGAGTAGGGTTTATATGGGGCCTAGGGTAAATTATGGACCGATCTTCACGAAATTTCTCAGTCTCATTTCAAGTCTTATAAATCTGTGACGTATCAAATTTTGTCATGATAGCATTGTTAATTAGGACTTTAGGCATACTATACTGTTTTCCGGGAGAAGGGCTTATATGGGGCCTAGGGTAAATTATGGATGGATCTTCACGAAATTTCACAGCGTGATTTCCAGTCAAATAAAACGAATTTTTGCAAAACCTTATATCATTCTGTGCATTATTCCACCATTTATGTTATTTTTGTAACAAAATTATCAATTTTTTTTAGGTGGTGGTTCCACATTTTGATTCATAGCTCTGATCCAACTGAACCGATTTTGCTGGATTTTGATCCCAAACTGCTTAGGATAACTACAAGCAATTTGACACCAAGTTTGTTTATTTCTTTTGAGCTATTCGAAAGTGAGAGTGTTTTCATCAGACGGACAGACAGATGGACATAGCTAAATCGACTTAGAATTACTCAAGGACCCAGAACGTATATACTTTATGGGTTCTGAGAATAATAATAAAAAAGTTTCACACGGAATGACAAACTTAGTATACCCTCTTCACAACTCATTGAGGTAGAGGGTATAAAAATGTTGACAATATGTATCCTAGGTTCATGGCTAAAAAACATTTAGCCATTTTAGAAGGCTCGAACTTACCTACAATTTGCCATCACCATTTTTACCACAAAGGGACGGTAACTTGCTAATTAATTCTTAAGGCAAAAAAAAACCTAGAACAGAAGAGATAATTAGATGCATAAATAAATTTTAATTCATGATTAAAATAGTCTTTTTTTTGTGGAAAGGGACAGAAAACTATCAATTGACCCACCGTTTTTAAATTAAATCTTCTTTAAAACTAGAAACTAAAAATGTTTCTACTATAAACAAAAAGCATACTTTTAGGAATTTGTTAATACATATAAAGAGAGAGATCAACTACTAACCGATCGAAAGAATATACATATATGTATACTATATATAAAAAAAAACTTCTATTTCAGCTGTTTAAGAGCGTAAAACTGACCTAGACTTTTAAAATCTATTGGCCTTAATTATTTCACATTTATGCCCAATTTTCAGGATAGTATTTAAATCAATATTAAATAACAAACTTAAATCGTATTTAAAACAGATTGGTTTTTTGAGTTTTTTGTTTGAAAAATCTTATTTAATTAAGATAAAAGTATGGTAGCACTACTAAATACAAAAAAAAAATATTGTACAAAAAAGTGTATTTATTTACAAGGTGGTCCGGAAAAAAAAGCAGCTGACTGTTAATGCTTTGCCTGTTGTTGTTGTTGTATTGTTGTGATATTGAGGCCACCTAGCTCAAATATTACAATGGAAACTTAAGTTAAAATTAAGTGTACCACATCGGTGACTTAAGTTTCATTTAAGTTTTTAGTGAAGAAGAGAATTTTGTATTTAAAACGATTTTAAAAATAAATGTGTTTTAATATCAATCCTGAAAATTGGCCATTAATCTTTAATTCCTAGACGCAGATCAAATAATTAGATTTCTAACAAAATTATGGATAAATTACAATAAATTTATAAACAAATATCGTTGTAATGTAATTATTAAAAAATAAATAAATAAATAAATTAAACATTTTAAAATTTGTATAAAAAATCACACACACGCATATCCTCGATGTTTTTTGTATATGTATATGTGTGTGTGTTGTGTTATAATATTTATTAAATATTTATTTATTGTGGCTTTTCTATTATTATTTCCATGTGGTTTCACTTACAATTTAATTGTTTTTTCCATTTTTTGTTCGGTTTTAGTTGTTATTGAGCAGTATAGTTAGTTGCGGTAGAATAGTGAAGTGTTTAAAATGTTGTAATATAATTTAAGGCGTTTTAAATGGCAAATTGTACAAAAAAAAATCAGCAAAAACACTAATACTCACACTAAACAAATATGTCACTTTGCAAATAAAATAATTTTCAATAAAATAAATATTATTAAATTAAAACAATTTTCGTTTGAAATCGCAAAAAAAAATCAATTTATTTAACATGTAGCATAGTTCAGGGTTATATTATTTGAAATAGAATAAACCAGGGACTGCAAATAACGATTTTTTTTTAACTTATGTGTAGCTTATAGGACGCGAGCGCAAAACTCGTCCGTTCAACTTACATTTAAAACAAAAACAAATTTGGAAATTTTGTTTTAAATGTAATTTGAACGGACAAGTTTTGAGCTCGTGTTCTCTAAACCAAACATTACTGCCTGTTTGTTGAAAATGAAAACAAGTGAGTGAGTGAGAAATTATATGGAAAAAAATTTTCGTTGTTTATTGTTGTTTTCAATATAATTTCTCACTCACTCACTTGTTTTCCTTTTCAAAAAACAGGCAGTTAAACTAAAACTAGTAAGAGTGCTATATTCGGCTATACCGAATCTTAAACAACCTTGACGATGGTGCGAAAATAATAGAAAGTTAAATAAATACCGTTATTTATATATAAATAATTCAACGATGCTCCACGCCACAAGAGGCTTGTACCTATTTTGGAAACCTTGGCTCTTGCCATTCTCCAGATATAGAGAAATCTATACTGTCTTTGTATGGTAAGTGCCACGCCTACTTATCTAATACCGCCCAAATTTTGTCAGAAACAAACTTTGGCTCTTTACGTTCTCCAGATATCTATAATGTCTTTGTATGGGGAGAGCCACATCCATTTGTCCAATCCAGCCCACATTTTGTCCAATGTTGTGTATTGATAACCAAGATGATTGTACCTTTTTGGAAACTTAGACTCCTGCCGTTCTCAAGATAAATATAAAAATTAAATAAAGAAACAACAACAAGGGATTTTTAGGTAAAATTAGAGGCAGTCGTGGTTTTTGCTCCTATCTCAGCCATTTGTGGACCGATCAGACAGACGAACAGACAGATGGACAGACGGGCATCGTTAAATATACTAAGCTACTTATAAATCCCCAGAATATATATACTTTATAGAGTCTAACATCAATATGTATTGTAGAAATAACTAACGGAATGACAATTTTTTATGTACCCTTTTCCATCACCTGTGGTGAAGGGTATTAAAATTAAACTAAAAGAAAAGTGCTACGTGCATAAGGAATACACCAGATGCATTAGATGCCTTGATTTTTTATTTATTAAGTTTTATTAAAAAACTCAACTTTACCGATTAATTGCGCAGAAAATGACTTGGTTTTTTTCTAAATAAAAAAAAATAGTATTCAAAAAGCAAAAAATAAAAATCATCAAATAATTTTTATTTTCTGGGGAATAAAAAAAACGCCAAGAAATAACTTTTATTACGGCGAAATAAATAAAACTCAGAAAATAACTTTTATTTTCTAATCAAAATATGAAATTCAAGAAATAGTGATTTTAAAGGAATGTTTAAAATAAAAATTATTACCGTTACGGTCCCTGGAATAAACAAATAACCTCAAACTATTAGTAACTTATTTTAAAGCGAACTTTTGGGGTAAGGACAATAAAAACTCTAACACTTATTAAAATGGCTTTGTTACAAAAATTATTTAATAAAATTAATAACAAAATGTTAAAAGAGAATGGAAATTTTTAAATAAAAACTAAACCACAAACTAATAAAAAATGTATTTTTAATAGATTTTCTTAAATTGATCTAAAATTTAAGCGTTAAAAACAAAGATTCATAGAATAATTTTGGGATAAATTAAAAGTTGGAGAAGTTCTTTTAAAGCCTACATTAAGGATTATAAGTGAATGTTGGGTTTTCAAAGAATATTTTAGAAGGGTTTAAAAAATTAAATCTTACTTAAAGTACTTTTTATAAATTTTAGTGTAAACCAGTGGTGCGCTAAAAATTTATGTTTTTGCCCCAAGAAAGCTTGTTTATTTTTAAGAGATCACTTTTTCCCCAGAAAGTTACTTTTTCCACAAGAGCCACTTGTTTCCTCAAAAAATCACTGTTTTCCCAAAAAGTAGGTTTTAACCCACATTTTTCCCCCACAAAAAGTTATTTCCGCCCCTACCCCCCACCCCCAGACAGAATAAGTTACTTTTTATACCCTTCAAAAAAGGGTATATATAAGTTTGTCATTCCGTTTGTAATTTCTACAATATTGATCTAAGACCCTATAAAGTATATATATTCTGGGTCCTTATGAGGAGAGAAGTTGATTTAACGATGTGATGTCCCTCTTCCCCCCCCCCCCCCCTGTTTTCAATTGTTTACATATACTAGCATAATGCCCGGTATGATTTCCGTTATCACTCTTCTTTATTATTTAATCTATTTTACGAAATAATTTTAATAAATAGGAACTGGGAATTTTTGTTTCTATTTGCTACTTAAAAACTCCCCAAGAAATATACTAAAAGAAAACAAACACACATACATGGTACAAACTATTTTGGTGAATATAGGCCCCTATTACGGTTTACAACTCAAATAAGTTGTTTTCTAATTTTTGTATTACGGTTTACAACTTTGATATATTTTTTTCATTATTTATTTATTGAATCTTCATATATTAAATATGAACTAACAATAATTAATCAAATCTTAACCTAATACGTTATTTTATGTCCTGCCAGTGCCAGACAAAAATTTTCTTCATCACGGGTTCTGTTCACTTATATAGATGTTTATCGCTCATCTAATTGGATAAGTGCTGCAGTGTCTCTTCTTCTTAAGCGAGTCTGGCCGCTATCGTTTAAAATATTTCGTGCTAGTTGGTTCGGATGCAATTCGAGCCTTTTTAAGTATTTTACTGCATATTTCGGAATCATAGTTTTAACTAATGGAACATTGCGATCCTTGTGAATATTTGAGTTTTTAACATACCACGGGGCAGCTGTGATTATTCGAAGAAGTTTATTTTGGCGCCTTTGAATTTTTTTCGATATTAGAGGCCGAGCCAGTGTCCCATAACTGAATACCATAGCACCACTATATTGTGGTGAACAAAAACATCAAAAATAATTGCAACTCAAATGAGTTGAGTTGTGAACAATAAAACGGGCCATATTTCATTTTAATAATATTCAAACAACGTTCCTTCATGGTTAAGTTGTCTATGGGGTTTGTAAAGGTTAGAAACTGTGAGTCCGCTGGTTCGAATCTTGGTTTTTCAAAAGCAAAGGTTATTTTTAATTTTAATAATTAGTATTGTGGTTATTTTGTCGAACTATTTATGGTTTTTTAATCCAAATCTTAATATTTTTAATCAGGCTTAAGTTCATTAAATTTAATTTTTCATAAAATTAGTTTTATGAAGAAAGGAATTTTACAACATGAAAATTAATTAAAATTGTTATTGATAATTTTTCATTCTTGACTGACCTGAGATTCGAACCCAGGCGGCTGGTTACCCTGACATGTTTCGATCACAACCACTTGATCTCTTCAGAGGGATTTGCCGTCTTACACTCGCAGCCATCGATGACTGCTGATGTCAATAGTTAAACATTAATCCTTAAACCAAATTGTATTTTAACCTTTGGTAGATCGAAATTTGCTTTTTTTGAAAGATTATCCATTTTAATCGACTTTAGATGTTCTTCCTTACTTCTGTTTTTTCAAATATTTTCCAGTTTTCGGTTCTTAAATTTAATTTAAAATGAAGTTTTTAGCATTGTAAATATGTATGGTATTTCCAATTTATAAAATCAGTTTACATGCCATTAAATAATTAAAAACTTGCTTCATTTATTACACATAGCCTAACTTCAAGGTTAATTTAAAGAGTTTTCTTTAGTATACTCTAGGGCTTTTTTCATTTAGTTGAATTTTTTACTTAATTAAACATTTTAAAGCAAAGTATAGTTTTTTATTTTTTTTTTTTTTTAGTTTAATTTTTGATTTGATAATTTTACACATTTAGGTTGTTACCTCAAGATAAATACCACACAATTTTTGGGTTTTGGGTGTATAAGGGATTTTCTTTTAGCCCATTAGTTTATAAATATGTCCTGTTTAAACTAGATTGATATAAGAAAAAATAATACATTACATTTTAAATCTGTTTTATTTATTTTCAACAAACATGATGTGGTTTTGCTTCATACAAACACTTCGATTCAATAGAGAAATAATTTTAAAAAATTTCGATAGTTTTGCTTCAAAATTGTAGCATACATATAGAACCAATAAATCGGAAAAATTTTAGACATTCTGTAATCTTGAAATTTATTTTATATGGAATTAACCTAATTAATAGCTCCGATAGTTTAAAGGTTTTTTAAGAAAACTTGAACCGTTATGAGGCAAATTTTTTTTTCAGCCGGATAATTTCCTTTTTTATTTAATCATCCATTGGTATGCAGACTCTGTTATGGTTCACGCAAAGAAAAAACATGTTTTAATATGGTCTCCTCCAACAAAACTTTCATTTATGAAAATTTGAAACAAATTATGTTAAATTTAACCATATTATTGTCAGTGACAATGTTATTATGGTTGAATTAGTCATCCATCAAGAAGCCACAGCCATGTTATTGTTGTCTCTTATCATGTTATGGTTAAATATGTCAGTAAAAAGAGAAACATGCTACGGTTCAAAAACCAGCCATGCTTTTATAAGCAGGGAAACCATAAATATGCAATTGCATGTTTTGCCTGGTGCGACCAATGAAGGCAGAAACTATATATTTATCCGTTTTAGAGCTTTTTATGAATTTTGGCATCGATTTGTTAGTGCATATTTTTGCATTTTTTACTGTTTGCAGCATTTTTTTTGCATAATTTGGTTAAAAGAGCTTTTTTGCACCATTTTTTAAGTTTATAGCGCATATTTTGCCTTTTTAAGGCATATTTGGATACGTTTTAGATTTTTTTTGGTGCCTACAAGAGCGTTCGCAATAAATGAAATTTTTTTTGCGAAATTCTGTTTTAAATATCTATCTGTAACCCAACATGTTGCTTCAATTTCTCCAAGACTTTTTTAAGTGATCTAACGTCTGGCTGGTTATCTGTCTATGTTAACCTTGTGCGCGAAGTACAAATTGCAATCTTGTAGATAATTTGAGCAAATTTGGTAAATACATTTTAATTTTACTAAGAACGAAGTCTATGTCAATGGTGAGAATCGGTCTATAATTTCTCATATTCCCCATAATAACTTCTTTCCAAATAAGACTTTTTGTGTCCGTTAACCATATTATTATGTTGATATTAAGATTGAACTCGCCCCAAAAAATCTGTAAATACTATGGTGTTTGGGCTTAACCGATAATAATTTTATGATTGTTTTTATTAAATGGAACTATTAATAAATTGTTGAATATTTTGTTTTAAAATTAGCAATTTTAAATTTTTTTGGGCCTATTTTTAACAGTTTTCAGGACATATTTTAAAATTTTAACTGCATATTTAATGCGCATAAAACGCTTTTTTTATAAGTATTAAACACATTTGAGTTATTATTAACAATAACTTATTCGGAGGCAACAATAATATGGTTGTGGCTTCATTTATAGATGACTTATCCAACCAAAATATGGTTGTCAGTGACAATAATATGGTTAAATTAAACATAACACGTTTACAATTTTCTTTAAAGAATATTGTTCTTGTAGGCGACCATATTGAAACACGTTTTTCCTCTAGGTGTTCAGTAACTTATTTCGAAACCCTTCTAAACTTGACCTATTTTGAGGAAGTGTTTTATATTGAAGCGATTTTGTAAACGTTATAAAACCTGTTAATCGAAAAAAATGGATGGATGGATTTTTAATTGTTAAGATAAATCAAAATGGGTTTTCTGAGAAATGAACTCAAAAAACAAGAAATCGGACATGGCTTAAGCAGCTTTATGAGACTTGGTTGATCTCATTAAAATATTTTAATGTCTTAAATCGTTTCCCTATTTATGTTATCCCTAGTACTTTAAGCAATATACATACATACAGACATGCATGCATATGTACTTTATCTAACCTTGAAATTATCTAAATAACAACAATAAGAAAAAATATTTGCTTACAACTGGAAGTTTTAGCCAGATAATTTAACCATAATTTATACATGCTTAAATTTGTAGAAAGTGTCTGACTAGATGTGTCGTCTAGCAATTGGATAATGTTTCCGCCAGAGAGTGAAAGAGAGAGCGACTAAGTGATGTTTGCTTGGTCGTTGGTTTTGAGCATTAAATAATAAATTCTATGGGCGTACTAAATTACAAATGTTATTTTATTTACTTTAATGGTTTTTTTCTACTGATTTTCTGGTTAAAGAGAACATAAAAAAGGAAAAAAGAAATTAGTAATATAACAGACTTAAGCAGCTTAGAGAAAAAGAAGAAAAGAGATACACAAGTAGTTTATAAGAACATACAAAATGAAGTAACAGAAAAATTTAATACATTTTTAGAAGAAATTTACAAAGGTCTTCAATAATTTAACTTTAATTGTGACTTATCTACTAAAAAAAAAACGTTTTTAAGCAAAAGAAGAAAATTTTCAAAATAACAACTTTTCTAAAACGTGTTGCATTTTAAGAAAAATTATATTTTTTTATAAAATTTAAAACATATTCTTACGAAAGTAACTTTAGTTAAGAATTAGATTAATTCATTAGTTATCTTGTATTGATTAGTTATTTAGTATTTGTTAATTAGTTATTAGTTTAAATTGTTATTGTATAAGTTATAGAAGTTACTTCCAGTGTAAAAAAGAATGTACAGATGTAATTTTAAAATTGTTGTGCATAATTGTACTTCAACCCCACTGTAAATACTAGAATGTTCGTTATTTAGTTATTTTAATATATAGTAACACCTAAAAGTATGCCTTAGTTTATGATGCATAATAACTCAATTTTATTTAGCCATAAAGTTAATGCATATACATAGTTGAATAAGTTTAATTAACAAAATAGTCAATAGGGTTCGAACGTTCCAGAGCCATCTAGATGTCAGAGCTCGAACGTATAAATAGAATCGCAAGAAATGGCATAAGATCAGTGATGGAAAATTAAAAAATTTAGATGGTACTGACCTCCAAGCAAAAGAGTACTTTTTTCAACATATTGGTATGTATTTTTTTTTTGGAAAATAAATTTAAAAATAAATAACTAAAATGCATAATTCTTTTTTGTTCATATCTCAGCCATTTATGAACCGAGCTGGCTTAATTTCAACAGCAAAATTCTGATAAGGATAACTGACATTAAAATATACCAACTTAATTAAAAAAAAAAAACTTTTTGTTTTTATTCTGGTAGACAAATGCCAAATGCTTTAAAATTTTAGAGGGCTTCTTATTAAAAATCGCAATCAAACTTTTTTATATCTTAAATTTTTCTGATATCACACTGATAGAAAAATGCATCTTCATATTGATGGTGCTCTAACCTCAGAATTGTAACATCAATGTTACAACAATTGGCATCAATGATGCAAAAAGCAACATCAATCCGGTGGCATGTCATAGTGTCCACGGACATAATGCCCATGGACATTATGTCGCACCAAAGAACGACATTAAGTCCATGGACGCTATGTCGCTCAGCGATGCGACAAAATGTCCATCAATATAGTGTAATAATGTCCATGGACATTTTGTCCTTTTTTGGTGCGACATAATGTCCATAAAAATTATAATGCCAATGATTCCTATTTAAAGGTATTTTAGATTACCGTTATAAATTTTTTGATTTAATTGTGTAAAGTTCGGCCGGGTGCAAGGATTTTCACCTCTATGGTATAATAAACACCGGCTTCGCTAACTAAAGATTCTCTGTATAGCCGGCCTTCGGCCGGGCGCAAGATTTGCTTCTCTATGGTATAACAAAAACCGGCTTCGCTAACTAAATCTTCTCTGTATAGCCGGCCTTCGTCCGTGCGAAAGGGTTTTCTCCTTTATGGTATAACAAGTACCGGTTTTGCTAAGTAAAGCTTCTAAAATCTGCCTTGTTTCCGAACGAAGGCCGACTACGCATAGAAGCTTTAGTTAGCGAAGCCGGTTTTTTTTATACCATAGAGGAAAAAATCCTTGCGCCCGGCCAAAGGCCGGCTATACAGAGAAGATTTAGTTAGCGAAGCCGGTTTTTGTTATACCATGGAGGAGAAAATCCGTGCGCCCGGCCGAAGGCCAGCTATGCAGAGAAGCTTTAGCTAGCGAAGCCGGTTTTTGTTATACCATAGAGGAGAAAATCAATGCGCCCGGCCGAAGGCCCGCTATACAAAGAGTCTTTAGTGAGCGAAGCCAGTGTTTGTTAAACCATAGAGATTAAAATCCTTTCGCCCGGTCAAAGGCCGGCTGTGCAGAGAAGCTTTAGTTGGCGAAGCCAGCCAATGGCAGACTTAGGATTTCTCGGTACCATTTACCACAGTCTTGGCAGTAATGGAACCAGCAACCTTTATATGGCGCATTAGGAAACCCATTTTCTAAAGAGAAAAAATATATGCACTTACATTTTTCTTTTTGTTATATGTGGACATTATGACGCCTTCATATTTGGCATAATGTCCATATTAAAAACGACTTAATGTCCGCGGACATAATGACGTTTTCCAAAACGACTTAATGTCCATGGGCTTTATGTCGCATCGAAGGGCGTCATAATGTCCATGGACATTGTGTCCGTGGACACTATGACATGCCACCCATCAATCCAATGACTAATTTTGTAATTTTTTACGTGTCATCTATTTTATGACTATAGCGACATCAATTCGATGCCACATTTCGTATATTATTAACATTATTTTCATGATTACAATGTGTTATAAGAAGCAAAAATTCCTAAAACCATATGGGGCATTGTGCTGGTGTCTTATAATTGAGAGTCCTGCTGTAAACAAAGGTCTTAATTCAACAAACGTGAAACTAACATATGTAACGGGTAATTATAAATAATAATATTCTCTCACTTTGACTTAAGTCAATTCCAATGAATTTGACTTAATGACAAACTGTCATTGAATTGATGCTAATGTGTCCTTTCTCCGATGTTACTGCGTCATCGCACTGATGACATGTTCATCATTTCTGTGATGCCAATGTGTCATCCCATTGATGACATAATTTCATTTTGTTCCTGATGACACTTTGGCCAAGTGATGTTAAGGTTGACATCACCATGATGAAAAGTGTCATGGGGTCAAAAACGAAGACACTTGCCATAGTACTGATGTCAAAATACATCAGCGTTAAGACGCCTTTTCTATCAGTGCATAAGGTTTTTTCTTCCCCTGTAAACAAACAAAAAATCGAGTTACACCTTTTTTATATTAAGCCATCGATATATACTTTTGATAAGAATACATTTTGTGTAGGCAACGTTGTCAAGACGGCTGTGGAGTCGGAGTTGTAGAGTCGGAGTTAAGGTTTTTGTACCGGAGTCGAAGTACCCACAAAAACTTGCAATAATTTTTTTTAAATAATAATGCATTTTTTAAAATATTGATTCGAAATTTTTACTGAATATTTAACCATATAAGAGGTACTGCAATAAAAAAGTTTAAAGCCAAATAAGGACCAGTCTCATATACATTTAGCATTAAGGTTAGATTAAAAGTCGGAGTTGGAATTTCAGCGGTTGGAGTCGGAGTTAGTACTTTTTGTTGACGACTCCACATCCCTGGTTGTCAATGTTAAAAAAAAAGCAACGCGGAATTTCTAAGTCCCCTTTTACAATGTAACAAGTGGAAGGCAGACAGAAGAAGTTGGTGAGGGGTTGTAGAGGTAGAGTACATGACTATCTGTACTGTTCATTTTTTTGGTTATCTTTTACACTTTTCGGCATTTTCATGTTGTTGCTTCATATCATTTTTCTCACACCAATGTAATTTTAGTATCAATGCCTGTTGAATGTTCATCTTCGTCAACAGCGAAAAGAACGAAAAAAGGAAAACAATAATTTCTGTCTGTCTATTAATTTCGCGATTGTGAAAGGTTTAGGCAAGTTTAAAAGAGAATAAGAAAAATGTCTGCCTTTCAATTGTAAATTGGGACTAAACAATGAAGCATAACAAAAAAAAAAGTACTTAAACGGACGTGGGGGTACCGTGGTATTTTTGAAAGGAAAAAGTACTGACAATAGTACCATAGCTCTGAATTTTACATCACTGCATAAGATTATTCAAGTTTATACTTTGTCAAGTTGATACGCTTCACGCGGAGAAAATTATATACATTGAAGTGTTTTGATCATAATAGTGTTTGTGAATAAAAGCTGTAAATAAGACGGGATTTACATCTATGCAATTAACGCCGTGTTTTTTTTTCTATTTTCTTTTAAAGTAGTTTCTACGAAACTCTTTTCACATTTATATTTAAATTTTTTTCAAGCATTTTTTCAACTTTTTCAACCCCGTTTTCTTCCCTACACCTCTTGCTAACAAACAAAAAGTTGCAAGCGAAAGTTGCGGCAAGTTGCGGCGTTAATTGCATAATGTAAATATGGTCTTAGTCTTTTATATTAAAGTGTTGTGTTTATTTAGTTTTATTTGAATTGCAATCAACGAACTCGAAACGGTTTATTATAAAGGAAATAAACCAAAACGTTATTAAAAGGCAGTAATGTAACAATATATTTTTTTATTAAAAGTACATACTATAATACCATTTTTTTCAAATGTGCTTTTATGAGTTTAATTTCAATAATAAGAAAAAATTATAACTTATAGCAAAAAAAAGTTGTAAAGATTAAAGTCCTTTATACAGGCTGGGCCAAAAGTCACCAAGGGGCTAAAAAATTTTTCTTTTTCGTTTATATATTTCTTATGTTTCTTTTCAGATAATATAAATAATGGAGAGGTTTACAACTGAAAAAAGCACCAGAATAATAGAATTTATTTTATATAAATCAGCGATCACTTCTTTTAACGCAGAAAACATATCGTCGACATTTTAACATCAGAAGTTCGCCCTATGAAGCGATAATTCGTCGCTCAGTTCATCGTCACCACCAACATGGCACCTTAAGAGATTTGCCTCGGAAAATATTAAACGTGTAGAGCAAAGTGTTAACGAAACACCAAAAACATCCATCAGAAGGCGTTCTTCTTAGCTAGGAATGGTCGTATGTCACTACGGAGAATTAAGTAAGAAAGTATAGTCGGTCAAGCCCGACCATATGATACCCTACACCACAGTATTTAAAAACACATCATGCTTATGTGTCCATATAAATATAGATCTATCTATGTTAATAAACTTCATGAAAATCGGTTTAAAAGTTTGTGAGAGGCAGAAATTGCGCCCTACCTCCCCTTGTGGTGCTATTTTTGAAAAACTGTATAGCTAATATGTCCATATAGGTATGGATCTATCTATGGTTTAAATTTCATTAAAATCGGTTTGAGAGGCAGAAATTGCGCCTATCTCCACTCGTGGTCATATTTTTTAAAAATTGCATACATTTTGTGTCCATATAGATATGGTTCTATCTATGTTTTAAATTTCATTGAAATCGGTTTGATAGTTTCTGAGAGGAAGAAATTTCCCCCTATCTTCCCTCGTGGTCCTACGATTCAGCCCATTTTGAATAGACTTGGTCCTTGTGCCAATAAGAACCTATGACCCAAATTTCATCAAATTATCTCCAAAATTGCGACATGTACTTTGCGCACAAAGTTACATGGACAGCCAGCCAGCCTGCTAGCCGGACGGACATCGTTAGTTCGACTCAGAAAGTGATTCTAAGACGATCGGTATACTTTAAGGTGGGTCTAGGACAGTGATGCTCATTCAGGCAAACAATTGTTTAGAAGCCCCACCCCTTTGTTTTTTACGTTCATTAATTTAGTTGCACATGAACGGAAGATGAGTTGATCTTGTTTCAAATACAGTGTGTAGGATAAGTAATAAACTTTAAAAAATTTTTTAATGGTTTTACGAAACTTTCATAAAAGCATAAATTTACAAGATTTTAGTGCAGTTTTTTTAGACATAATTCTTACTTTAAATATACAAACATGCTCGCAGTTCACACTAATTTTTTTTTTTTATAGTAACATTGGAAAACTTCCAATTCTTACTGTTTTTTTTGTTTTTAAAAAGTTACAATTTTAATAGCCAAAAAAAAATTATTATAAATGTTTTACAACCAACACAATTTCTTTCTATTAAATTTAAATAAATCTGGTGCGCATAGTTTTGCTTATCTCCTCTGTATTTTAAGATTCTCTCTCAATACGTATGCAAAACATTTTTGAGCACCAATGGTCTAGGACCAATATTTTAAGGCGTTACACACATCAGCACAAATGCATAATACCTTCTCCACTATTGTGGTGTGGGTATAAATAGATTTACTGTAATTCCAATATAAGAAATATGAATACGGCTGTAAAAGTTGAAAAATCCCCAGCTAAAACATTTTTAACCAATGTGCCAAAGGCGGTCATTATACGGATTAATTAAAAAAAAAACAATTCAAGTACAGTGAACAGTGATTCCAACTAAGCTATTATTGGGGTAGATGTAGCTCTTTTTAGTTACTCCTGGCTTTTAATTTTTCCCATTAGCTCTTTTTTAAAAAAAGGGTTTTGCCTCTATATGGCTTTTCCACGTTAAACGGCGATCTAGATGTTCACACTCTCTGTTAATAATTTTAACAACGCCATTTCATTAACTGAGACACATTGTTCTACAATCACACGTGTTTCATATATTTTACATGCGAATTTTGGGGTATTATTTGATTATTGATTTTAATAGGGGGGCATGATTCCCGGCGCAAGGTGAATGTTATATGTACGCATTTTAGCTCATTGACCTTTATCCTCCATTGCTTTAATCACAGTTCGAGTTGAAATATGTGATCCTGTAAGTAACGAGATGCTTCATAACCATTTTCGTGGACGCTTAGAAAAGCCGTATCATCAGCAAATGTTGAAGTTCGGGTGTAGTTGTTTGTTGGCATATCCGAGGTATATATTAAGTATGAAGGTGGGCACCTTCTTTTATAATGAACTTTCGACCGACTAAGTAGCTTTCTAACAGCTTGTGTGCGTTTACTGGTAAGCTAAGCTTCAATTTATGTAATAAGCCTTCATTTCGGAATTTATCAAAAGCTTGAGAAACATCGATGAAGAGGGCGGAACAATATTTTCTTTCTTCAAATGTTTTTCTTATGGCGTTAACTGTTCGATGGGTTGGTTCAATTATGCTGTGTTCTCTTCTAAGGCCGAATTGGTGGTTAAGAATACATCTGTTTTCATTTAAAATTCGGGTTAATTTTGACACTAACAGCTCTGATATACATATTAGATAGTAAGCTTATAGGCCTTTCCTGGTTTAGGTATCATGGTAACTAAGGAAACTTTCCATTCTTGAGGGTAGTATTCAAGGCGTAAAAAAGCATTATAAATTAAAAGAATTATTTTCTTTGCTATGCTGGGTAGCTCCAAAAGCATTTTGTTGCTGATCTTGTCAAAACCAGGGGCCTTCTTGGGGTTTTAATCACAAATAGCCTTTTCGATTTCTCTTATCTCAAATCTAAAGGGAACAGCTGCTCTAACAGCAACAGGTGGTAACTCGACAGCGTTATCGTGAGATAAATTTGGGGTAAAGTACTTTTTCAAATGATTAACAAACAGATTTCCTTTTTCAATATCATTTCTTGCCCAACTTCAATTCAAGTTTCCTAATGGTGGTTTAGAGCTTTACACATAATAGAATACTGGATTTAAAAAACAAACATTAAGGCCCGTTTTCACAACTTACCGATAGCTAAAGGTAGGATTTTATCGGCCGTATAAAAAGCGTTCCCTTATTACAACTTTACTTTAGCCTACCAGGTAGAATGAACCTTAATTTACTTTATCGCTCACTTTAGGTTAAAGTAGTTTTAATAATGGAACACTATTAAAGTTTACTTTACACTATCGGTAAGTTGTGAAAAATGAGCCTTAAAGTTATACGATAATGTATTCGAAAAATTAAAAGATTTCACGATATTTTCAAAAAGAACAGTCTAGTTTCTACCCTATCACAAGGTTCTTTGTCATTGTGTTAAAAAAAAATTCGGCGGAATAAGAACTGCCCAAAAACGATCACCAAAAGTGCAAATCAATGAGATTGAATCGTTCGAAACAACTGTATGTCGTAAAACTTCCTTGGCATTGTTTTGCAAATAGCAACACGCAGCCATGTTCAGGAAATGGAGTTCGAGTGAAATTAAAATGGCACAAATTTTGAAAATGAAGGATTGAAATTTTCATATCGATACCGAAAAAATGGCATGTCCAACTGTCACAAGTTATTGCAATGTGAGATACTTTAGACAATATGCTCATGAGCTTAGTCTTTGCTTGGTCAAACTCATTTTTTAAAAGAACGTTTCCTTAATGTTTAGTGCTCAGAAGCACATAGCGCGCATTTAAAAAGTTGGTGTAATTAACAAAGCCCACATTTTTAATTATATTTAAAGGGCGTACGTTCGTAGTCATCATATTAACAAGCGAGCGATCGACATCCTCTTTGCGCCGGAAATTACTGTCATAATAAATAGCTCGTTCAAAATATAATTCAACGGATATCATCACCCCTATCACAAACCACTACTCCCATGAAAATATTCCCATATTTTTTTTTTTGTATTGTGAAAGATTCCCATAACAAATTTTTTGGGAATGAGTTCCCAAACTTAAAAAATTTGGCATCGCCAATGCTTACTCCCGCGAGTATTTTTACTAAATAAATTTTCAACAAGTGTTAATGTGAACGAGAAGGGAGCATGTAAATTTTAATTTGTATACTAAACTAGGACTAAATTAAATTACTTTTTCCTTTTATTGAAGGAGTGTAAATAAAGAAAATGAAGATAAACACTATTCATTATTAATTTTATTATATTTTTATTAGTATTTTATATTGTATATATTTCTTTCACAAGTTATTTACAATAGAGACTTTTGTTTATAAAGCACTGACAAATAATTCACAATAGAAATTTTTACTCCCAAAATATTTGCGATACCGATTTGTTGGGGATGGGAATATAGGTTTGCTCCCATATTACATGTTCCCATAACATTCGCGATAGGGGTGCATATTTGCTTGTGCGCTGTTCGAATTTGAGTCAGAAGTTCTTGGAAGATTTACTTGAATAGAAGATTTTTTGTTTTCCATGTTGGGATGGTATGTTTTACGATGATCCCGTAAATTACTAGTGTTTCCACTAGTTTTATATTCTTAACCACACTGGATGCACTTAGCAGTTTTGTCAACTGACCTTTTGAAATATTTCCAAACTGTGAAAAATGCCGTTCGCTTCTTTTTCGTATTTTTGGACTCGCTATCATCCGTCCTTATTCGAGCATACAGGCGCATCTTATAGTAACATGTCTTTTATTTAATATTTTATATCAAATATGAACCTTTTTCTTTTCGCGAATCTACCCATAATTTTCCCTTTTACTTTGTTTATTATTTAAAAAAAAAATTTTTTTTTTCAATATTAAAAAGAAAATTGTGGCAAATGCACGCTTCATTAAAAGGTGTTACTGTCAAACGTTGTTAAAGGCGACCGTACAACACATGTCAAATTTCCCGCTGCAAAAAAAATACGTGTCGTCTGTTACCTTTTTAACTTTGCTTATGTAAAAGTCAGATGCAAAGTCATCTGACAAAATTTCAATTACATGGGCTCTTCACCTGACAATTTTTTGTCACAATAAACGTCAAACTTCATATAAAAAACGCTGACAAACATTTTGGGGTTTTTTTTATATAGACTTTGACATTTGGTATGAAAAAAACTTGTCAGGTGAAGACCCTATGTTACATAGCGTCTTCACCTGACAATTTTTTGTCATACCAAACGTCAAACTTCATATTAAAAAAACGCTGACAAAAATTTTTTTTTATATAGACTTTGACGTTTGGTATGACAAAAAATTGTCAGGTGAAGACGCTATGTTAGAGCCAGCTGTATTTTCTTCTGACAAACCATCAGAAAACTATGCCGATAAAAAACCGGCAGCGGCGTCCACTATTGACGGAATCATTAGCCGGCTGCAGTTAATATTTTACAATACCGAGATACTATGTATGATCATCGCACCATTGAATAGAATTTATGTAAATATATAAACCATTTCATTATAATATCCTAAATTGGTATCTTTGAATTAAAAGAAAAATATGTTAAGATAGCTAACTATTTAACGGCGAAAATAAAAATTTTCGGGCGGCATTTTTATTTTGGTTTTTGCAATAACTATGCGAGCAAACCGAGACAATGTCAGAAGCAAATTACATGTATGTTTGTGACAGAATATTATAAACCTTATGTAAAGTAGCAATTTTGAAAGACAGGCACAATTACATGTGGGCTTGGCAACCGTTCTTTATAATAAAGTATTGTACGTTATTTCGACTAATTGTACTCTAGACTTTATGAGAATAATAAAGTACGCGAAAATACTTTATTTCACATGATTAGATTTATTAGTCAGGGATTTATTAGTCTTAAAATTATAATTACAAGTTTTTGTTTAGAAAAACTAAAGAACAAATAATTAATATTAGTCAGGGCCATTTGTTGATGTTTTTTTATATTGGCAGGACGACTTTTCGAAAAAAATAATCTGACAGCACTATTTCACTTGTTTGTTTTGTTTGAGTACAATAACTGCCTGTTTTTAAAACACGAGTGCAAAACTCTTTAAAATTACTGCCTGTTTTTAGATCGCGAGAACACAAGTGACTCGTTTAACTAACATTTAAAACAAAATTTCAAACTGCTTATTCCTTAAGGTTGCTCCCATACAATTCAATACAGACTAAAAATATATTGAAGAAAACGTACTATAACAGCCAAGGAGTAGCTTTAACAATTTCTCGAGACAACTTGCCCCTTATCCCCACTTCTTAAGGGGTCTCCCATACAAATATTGCGTTTTATGAAAATTTTAAATTATTTAAAACTTTCGACTTTTGTGAATAAAATCAAAAGTTGTTAACAGATTTTAATCATTTATAGCTTGTTTTGTTTGAAGCTTTGTTTTTTATATATTTTTTTATAGATTTTTAACAAACAAAAATTTCGAAATGTTGCTAAAACATTATTTTTGTTGCCAAAAAAAAAAAAAAAAAAAAAATTATGTTTCTAAAACGAAATTTAACGTTTAAAGGAAGTTTTATTGGGGATTTTCGTTTTTTTTAGTAATTTCAATAAACTGAGCCGTTTTTGAATCGGCATTGGATTAAGCGTACCCGAATTAGGTTAAAGCGCCAGTTACCAGTTGTCAAATTCTAGCACAGTGAAATTGTTTGATAAAACTTGCGAAAAGCAATAAAAAAGCGTTTTTAAATATAAAATAAAAAGAAATTAATTGTACTTCATATATATACTGTATACTTTTTTTTTCTTAACCTTTAATAATCAATGTACTCTAACTGCAACAAAAAAAGTTGGGAACCCTAATTTCATGTGGCTTGAAAAGTTGACAAGTCAGATGTAAAAAACATGTCGTCTACATGCACCTTAAACGATAAATAGCCTTTTCACACTTGTCAACATTTAACATCAATTTGCGAAAATGTTGGAATTTTCCCATAATAGCCTTTTTACACTGATCAACATCTAGCATCTACCATCAATTTGCCACCATTTGCGAAGATGTTAACATCTTTCCATAACAAATACATAGGGCTAAAAACCAACATCTTTAAAAGATGTTCCTATCTCATTTTATTCCATTCTACATCTTTCGATTATTTTAGTGTCATCACTTGAAAAGTGGCAATAAGTTCTATTATTATTGTGGCATCACTGACAAAAAGAAGTTTGTTTTGAATGCAGCGTTACCATTTGTTAAGTTTAATCTTTTATTGCAATGTTTTTTTGTAAAGTATTTTTTATATTTTTTTTTTTTTTTCTTGAAACATGTAAAGATTAACCCGGGTTCAAATCCCAGCACAGCCAAGAAAAATTATCAATAAATTTTAATAAAAAAATTCCAAGTTGTAAAATTCCTTCCCTCAGTAAAAACAATTTAATGAAAATTAAATTTGATGAACTCAAGCCTAATTAAAGAATATCAAAAAAAATATCTTTTATATTTTTAAACAAATTGAACTTCAAAACATTTTTAGGTTTTCTTTTTAAATTTTGGCACTTTTGTGAGAAAACAACATTTTTAATTTAAAAAAATTTTTTTTCAAAAATGGTACCATTTTTGTTTGATGGTACATGTTACATGTGAACAATGTAAACGAGTGTTTCACATTTTCTACATCTTTGATGGTAGATGTTAGATGTTGATCAGTGTAAAAAGCCTATAAGAAATACATACGACTAAAAATCAAAATTTTTCAACATCTTTACAGAATGTTATAGCCTTTTTACACTGATCAACATCTAACATCTACCATCAATTTGCCACCATTTGCGAAGATGTTAAAATATTTCCATAAGAAATACATAGGGCTTAAAACCAACATCTTCAAAAGATGTTCCTATCTCATTTCATTCCATTCTACATCTTTCGATTATTTTAGTGTCATCACTAGAAAAGTGGCAATAAGTCCTATTATTATTGTGGCATCACTGACAAAAAGAAGTTGGTTTTGAAAGCAGCGTTACCATTTGTCAAGTTTTATCTATTATTGCAATGTTTTTTTATTAAGTATTTTTTACATTTTTAAACAAATTGAACTTCAAATACATTTTTGAGTTTTCTTTTTAAATTTTGGCACTTTTGTGAGAAAAAAAACATTTTTAATTTAAAAAAATTTTTTTTTCAAAAATGGTGACATTTTTGTTTAATGGTAGATATTAGATGTGAGCAATGTAAACGAGTGTTTCACATTTTCTACATCTTTGATGGTAGATGTTAGATGTTGATCAGTGTAAAAAGGCTATTACTATCTCATTTTGTTCCCTTTTACATTTTTCGATTCTTTTAGTGTCATCACTAGAAAAGTGGCAATAAATTCTGTGATTATTGTGGCATCACTGACGAAATGGAAGTTGCTTTGAAAGCAGCGTTACCATTTCTCAAGTTTTTCCTTTTTTGCAAGCCTTATTTTGCTAAATTTTGCTAAAATTATTAAACAAAATGAACTAGAAATACATTTTGGTGTTATCTTTTAAAATGTTGGCACTTTTGTAGAAAAAAAGTATTTAAAAAAATTAAACCTGTTTTTTCAGAAATTGTGACATTTTTTATTGATAGTAGATGTTAGATGTTTCAATTGTGAACGCGTATTTCACATTTTCCTCCGAAATGTATGCAAGTGTACAAAGGGTAAAAAGCTTATCATAAAACAATAAATTGAAAAACAAAAACTATCGAAAACTATCGATAGTGAAACGATAGTCAGAAACCATCGATAGTTTTAGACCACTACTGTAGAGTTGTAGCCTACAACAAACAAAATAATTGTTTCAAGTCATTAAATACCATTTGACACTCTTTTTGGACGTTTGAGAAAAAAAATGTGAGAAAAATATCAAAAATCCCTAAAAACCTAAAAACCTAAATAAAAAGTTTGAAGTTTCTTTTTCAAATTATTTAAATAAGTCAACGTTATTTTGAAGTTATTTAAATTTTTAAGGTCTTGAGCCCCAAAAAAAAACAATAATTAATGTAAAACGAATCTATCAACAAAAATAACTTTTTTATTTGCTCCATTTAAAAATATGTTCTTTTCTCAAAAAAGTATCTTTTTACCAAAAATTTGCCTTTGACAAAATGTTACTATTTTAAATAAATATATAGATTGTACCTTCTATCATTTAAGATATTTATTACATTTTTAATTTCTTTCGGCTTGCTTTTTGGGGTTCATATTTTTCCAATTTATTTCTTTTCACTCATTTATCATTATGATAATTTCAGTCTTTCTGTATGTTTTTTATTTAATTTACCTGCTTATAACTTCTTCTTGTTTTTTAATACCTTTTTCCTTTATTATACACAACTTTTTTTTAAAAAACGTTTTTGTTATTATTTTAAATCATGTTTTTCAGAGTTTTTCCTGCTGAGGTTACAACAAAAAAAAATGTAGGAAAGTTTAACATTTTTGACAAGTCGTATAGAGATTTTTTTTTTTTTTTTTGAAACAAAAATGTATAAATTTCCAAAGTAAGAAAAACTTTACGGTTCAACAGAAAAATATGGGGAAAACAAAAACTGACTGACAAAAAAGTGGATTCAAAATACAACAGAGAAAAATTCCAAACCACAACATGTCTGTGCCACATACCACAAGCCACTTAATTAACAAGTATTGCTGTGTGGGCTAATTCGGTTTGGATGAAAGTCCCTTTAGTAGTGGCATAGTTTTATATGTTCGGTTTTTTTTTTTTTGTGCAGTTTCAGACATTCTATATTTAATGAAGAACATTTCAAGGAAAAGAATTTTCTTTGGGCAGAAGCATTAGAGGGAAAAGTAAGGAAAACAATATTTATCCAAAGTCAAAAAACAATGCTTATATTGTTTTAGTTTGTTGTTTAATTTTAGTGTTTCAGTCTATTTGCTCTTAAAATGTCTGCCTGTTTTACATACGAATGAATTTCTGTTACTTATTTTAAAATTATGAATAATTGATGAATATTACATATGTATGTATGTGTGTATGTACACGCAGAGAAAAAAACATGTTTAAATATGGTCACCTCCAACAATACTATGTTTAAAGAAAATTTTAACCATATTATGTTTAATTTAACCATATTTTTGTCACCGACAACCATGTTATGATTAAATTAGTCCGCTATCAAGAAGCCACAACCATATTGTGGTTGCCTCTAAACATTTTATGGTTAAATATGACAATAATTTGTTTTTAAATTGACAATAGTATTTTCCTCTTTTTCAAGAGCAACATACTATGGTTGAAAACCAACCGCGCTATTATAAGTGTTAAAAATATTTTAGTTATTATTAACCATAATGTGTTCGGAGGCAACCATATTATGGTTGTGTCTTCTTGATGGAGGACTATTTTTACCATAATATGGTTGTCGTTGACAATAATATGGTTAAATTAAACATAATATGGTTAAAATTTTCTTTAAACATAGTATTGTTGGAGGTGACCATATTTAAACATGTTTTTTCTCTGGGTGTATGTATATATGTTTATACATATTTGTCTTATTTTAGATTTAGTTGGCAGACATTAATTAACTTAAGCGTGAATCCTCCTAAAATGTATCCTTAAAGTTAAATGTCTTCTCAGTATCAAAAAAAATTTATCGAAACAAGTTTCGATTTTATTTTGCTTTAACTGCAGTTTGAAATTTAATACGATCAGCAAGATAAACAAGTGAGAGTGCTATATTCGGCTGTGCCGAATCTTTGATACCCTCCACCGACAGTTCGAATGTTTAAGGAGTAATATCTGTGTGATGTTATTATTATCTTAAACTGTGACGATTTGTTATTAATTATGGTTTAAGGCGACTAAACTGTTTTCCGGTAGTAGGGTTTATATGGGGCCTAAGGTAAGTTATGGACCGATCATCACGAAATTTCACAGCGTCATTTCTAGTCCTTTAAAACTGTGACGTACCAATTTCTGTTTTGATAGCATTATTATTTATGGTTTTAGGTGTACTAAACTGTTTTCCGGGAGTAGGGTTTCTATGGGGCCTAGGGTAAATTATGTACCGATCTTCACGAAATTTCACAGTGTTATTTCTAGTCCTAAAAAACTGTGTCGTACCAAATTTTGTTACCCTAGCGTTATTTTTTACGGGTTTGGGCGTACTAAACTGTTTTCCGGGAGTAGTGTTTATATGGGGCTTAGGGTAAATTATGGACGGATCTTCACGAAATTTAACAGCGTGATTTCCAGTTAAATAAAACAAATTTTTGCAAAATCTTAACTCATTCCGTGCCTTGTTCCAGCATTTATGTTATTTTTTGTAACAAAATTATCAATTTTTTTAGGTGGTGGTTCCACATTTTGATTCATAGCTCTGGTCCTACTGTACCGATTTTGCTGGATTTCAATCCCAAACTGCTTAGGATAACTATAAGCAATTTGGCGCCAAGTTTGTTTATTTCTTTTGAGTTGTTCTAAAGTGAGCGTGTTTTCAACAGACGGACAGACAGACGGACATGGCTAAATAGATTTAAAATTACTCAAGGACCCAGAATATATATACTTTATGGGGTCTGAGATGAATAATAAAAAAGTTTCACACGGAATGACAAACTTAATACACCCTCTTCACAACTAATTGTGGCGGAGGGTATAAAAAAGAAAAAATGTTGGCCGTTTCGTGCAAGAATAAGAGTTTTATTCTCTCAAAACCACTCTCGTTTACACAAATTTAAAGCAAGGGAACGCTTTTCCTGTAAATTGGGATTCCGAGGGATCCCAAGCTAGAGTAACGAAACACACCTATTATGTACATAGAAAAATTTATTTCCATTAAAAAATTATTTAAATTTGAACCAGTAAACAAAATTAATAGTATCAATTAAACTTTTATTTCACTTGATTAAACGTTTAATTCACTTGATAACACGTTTAATTCAATTGATTAAATTTTTAATTGAAACTGATTTTTATACCCTCCACCACAATTAGATTTGAAGAGGGTATATTAAGTTTGTCATTCCTTGTGAAACTTTTTTATTATTCATCTCAGACCCCATAAAGTATATATGTATATTCTGGGTCCTTGAGTAGTTCTAAGTCGATTTAGCCATGTCCGTCTGTCTGTCCGTCTGTTGAAAACACGCTCACTTTCGAACAACTCAAAAGAAATGCACAAACTTGGTGCCAAATTACTTGTAGTTATCCTAAGCAGTTTGGGATTGAAATTCAGCAAAATCGATTCAGTAGGACCAGAGCTATGAATCAAAATGTGGAACCACCACCTAAAAAAATTGATAATTTTGTTACAAAAAAAAAAACATAAATGCTGGAACAAGGCACGGAATGAGATAAAATTTTGCAAAAATTTGTTTTATTTGACTGGAAATCACGCTGTAAAATTTCGTGAAGATCCGTCCATAATTTACCCTAAGCCCCACTACTACACTACACTACTCCCGGAAAACAGTTTAGTACGCCTTAAACCGTAAAAAATAACGCTAGTGTAACAAAATTTGGTACGTCACAGTTTTTTAGGACTAGAAATAACACTGTGAAATTTCGTGACGATCGGTCCATAATTTACCTTAGGCCCAATATAAACCCTACTGCCGGAAAACAGTTTAGTACGCCTAAAACCGTAAAAAATAATGCAATCACAACAAAGTTTGGCTCGTCACAGTTTTATAGGACTATAAATGATACTGTGAAATTTCGTGAAGATCGGTACATAATTTACCCTAGGCCCCATAGAAACCCTACTCCCGGAAATCAGTTATGTACACCTAAAACCATAATTATTAATAATGGTATCATAACAGAAATTGGTACGTCACAGTTTTGAAGGACTAGAAATGACGCTGTGACATTTCGTGATGATCGGTCCATAATTTACCCTAGGCCCCATATAAACGCTACTACCGGAAAACAGTTTAGTCGCCTAAAACCATAATTAATAACAAATCGTCACAGTTTAAGATAATAACAAGTTAGAGTGCTACATTCGGCTGTGCCGAATCTTTGATACCCTCCACCGACAGTTCGAATGTTTAAGGAGTAATATCTGTATGATGTTATTATTATCTTAAAATGTGACGATTTGTTATTAATTATGGATTTAGGCGACTAAAATGTTTTCCGGTAGTAGGGTTTATATGGGGCCTAGGGTAAATTATGGACCGATCTTCACGAAATTTCACAGTCTTTTTCCCAGTTCTATAAAACTTTGATGTACCAAATTTTGTTATGATAGCATTATTTTTTACGGATTTAGGCGTACTAAACTGTTTTCCGGGAGTAGGGTTTATATGGGGCCCAGGGTAAATTATGAACCGATCTTCACGAAATTACACAGTTTTATTTCTTGTCCTATAAAACTTTGATGTACCAAATTTTGTTATGATAGCATTATTTTTTACGGATTTAGGCGTACTAAACTGTTTTCCGGGAGTTAGGTTTATATGGGGCCCAGGGTAAGTTATGGACCGATCTTCACGAAATAACACAATTTTATTTCTTGTCCAATAAAACTTTGATGTACCAAATTTTGTTATGATAGCATTGTTTTTTACGTTTTTAGGCGTACTAAGTTGTTTTCCGGGAGTAAAGTTTATATGGGGCCTATGGTAAATTATGAACCGATCTTCACGAAATTTCAAAGATTTATTTTTAGTTCTATAAAACTTTTATGTACCAAATTTTGTTATGATAGCATTATTTTTTACGTTTTTAGGCGTACTAAGTTGTTTTCCGGAAGTAGGTTTTATATGGGGCCTATGGTAAATTATGGACCGATCTTCACGAAACTTAACACTTTAATTTCTGGTCCTATGTAACTGTGACTTGCCAAAATTTGTAATGATAGCATTGTTAGTTAGGGTTTTAGGCTTAATATACCGTTTTCCGGGAGTAGGGCTTATATGGGGCCTAGGGTAAATTATTGACGGATCTTCACGAAATTTCACAGCGTAATTTCCAGTTGAATAAAACGAATTGTTGCGAAATCTTATATCATTCTGTGCATTTTTCCACCATTTATGTTAGTTTTTGTAACAAAATTATAAATTTTTTTTAGGTGGTGGTTCCACATTTTGATTCATAGCTCAGATCCTATTGAACCGATTTTGCTGAATTTCAATCCCAAACTGCTTAGGATAACTACAAGCAATTTGACACCAAGTTTGTTGATTTCTTTTGAGTTTTTCGAAAGTGAGCGTGTTTTCAACAGACGGACAGGCGGACAGACAGACGGACATGGCTAAATCGACTTAAAATTACTCAAGGACCCAGAATATATATACTTTATAGGGTCTGATATGAATAGTAAAAAAGTTTCACACGGAATGACAAACTGAATATACCCTCTTCACAACTAATTGTGGTGGAAGGTATAATAAAATGATACAGATATTACTCCTTAAACATTCGAACTGCCGGTGGAGGGTATCGAAGATTCGGCACAGCCGAATATAGCACTCTAACTTGTTATTTTTGGTTAATGCTTTAATTGGTGAACAATTTTGGAGAATCTTTTCTGTGTATATACAATGAGAAGCCCACAAAATTTTGAGAAAATCGACTAAAGCTGTTTTTAAAAGTGAAATGCCAAGCAATATAGAGAGTTGCCGGATTTTGAACCAGATTGATAATGGCATCGGAAGGCATTTAACAGAATTTTTAATTTATTATTTTAAACTTAGCGGTGCTTGCAAGGGGGCTACTCATATTTAAAATTAAGTTTATAAAAACAAGCGAAGAAAAATTTGTATACTTCTAAGTCACTGTTCGTTAAAGGTGACATCTTTAAAATAAAAGTTTTATAGGGCTCGTCCACAAGTATCATTGTACACTAATGTAAAGGTGGTTCAAAAGTGGGTCTTATAAAGTACCCAAAGCAGCATATGTGTTTAACTTAGCCTTTTTTCTGCATTCACACATTAATTTGTTTTGTAACGTAACGCATTCTATAGATGAAAGCCAGTTAAACATGGGTCTTGCCTTGAAGAAGATCACATAATTCTAACCTTAAGGTTTTTATGTGACATATTTGAATGACTTCAACAACAAGACTATCCCAGCGGTAACAAGATTGAGTAAAGAGGCCTTGTTTAGCAGACACAAGCCCTCTACTCCGCCTTCCATACTTATTTATTTTTTACACAGCTTGTCATTGGGAACAAGCCCTTCCACACTCCCTTTAATAATAACTTCGTTTCCTTCCCAAACTGAACAAATTCCGTTCTCCCTTCTTAAAGAAGGAAGTAGCGAATGTGTACTGAATAATTTGGAAGGTACTATTTCAAAAAAAAATTGTATAACTTCTAGAAGGCATACTTGTGAATCTTAAAGAAAGGAGTATAACGGCCTTAAAAAATGACTGCCACCTGCGGTCCTTTCAATATTTACCGTTGGGCATTTTTCATAGTATTTTAGGTTCAAGGCCGTACATCCGCGATATTTCTATATAAAACACACTAAATTCGAATCCCACAATTGTATGAAAAAATTAAATGAAAAATTTAATAATTCTTTCAGTGTATTACACTGAAAGTGGATGTTAATGTAATTTTGTAACATACATACATACCTACTGAAAATATTATCATTCCCCAACAAACGCGGAGGTTTGATTTCAAATGGAAAATTATTTGGCATCAAACTTTTTCTCAAACGACAAACGTTTGATAATGATGAAATCTACAAACAAATTTGACTTAAGATGTTTTGTCAAAATGCCACAGATATACAGCCATGTCACAGAGTACAATTCCGTTCGGAAACGGAATTCATTCCGTATTTTGGTGCTTCAGAAAATGACGAAAAATTGTTTCGGAATGAAACCATTTTTGTTTTCATGAACGGTATGGGAGTTGTCTGTATCTGAAAGGCCATAAAACTATCAAAATACACTTTCCATCAACAAACAAATATGGTTTCTTCAATTCCGAACGGAATCATTCCGAGCGGAATTGTACTCTGTGACATGGCCCATAATTTTAAAAAAACTTAAAACAAAACTTTTTTGATAAAACAATTAAAATTTTTATTAAAACTAAACTCATTTACATTGATCACAAAAAGTCTTATCCTATTTCACCTAAGGTAAGAGTATAAAGTATATATGTATATGCTGAGTCCTTATGAAAAGCGAAGTTCAAACCCGGTTGTCCGTCTGTCCGTATGTATGTTGAAATGGGTTTTCCGAAGACCCCAGAAATGATATGGACTAGGTTGATGTATATTCATGTCACATATACTCCGTTTAAGTTTGCTATTTAATTTCAGTCAGATCGGTCCAAAAATGACGGAGATATGAGCAAAAAACCAAGACTGCCTCTGATTTTTTATTTCTGTATATCTTGAGAACGGCAAGAGCCAAAGTTTCCAAATTAGGTACAAAAATTAAAATTATTCATATACAGCATGCCACAAAATGTGGGCGGGATTGGAGAAGTGGACGTGGTACCTCAAGTACAAAAAATATTAAAAATTTTATACAAACCTTAATTTTTGGACTGTCATATGACCTATGGTTTCGCCTTATACATCATCTTCAGTAAAAAATATTTTCTGAAAATTTCGGAAAAATCGGTTCAGATACAAAAAAGTTATGACCAAAATATAAATTTGTTTTAAAAAATACCTATTTACGGGAGCCATAGGTCTTTTTGAGTCTAAGTTTTATCACCAAAGTATATGGTAAATTTATTCCTAAGGACATCGGTATATAAATCTGTAATGTCGGTTAATAAATGGCTGAGTTATGTCCAAAGTACTAAATTCCCAAAAATTAATAATGTGGGCGTTAACATAACTTTTCGCGGCCCTATGCTCCCCAGAGGAGTAAAAGGAACAAATATATATATATATATACATAACTTTTTGTTCTTATGGTGAAGGGTATTTAAGATTCGGCATAGCCGAATATGGCACTCTTACTTGTTTCATTGTAAATTTAATTTTACTTTAAACTTTACCTAACACAACTTTTCTTTTATTAAAACTATTTTGAAAGAAAATCTTATTTCAATTTTGCTGTTTCCCATTAATAAAGTCTGTTCAAAAGTTCCCATTAAATAATTAACATTTATTAACCGATTACATTGATAACAATAGTGGCAGTAGGGTATTAAAAACGCTACCAATCCATTAGCACGTGCTCGATAGAACCCCTAAAATAAATCAAGATTTAAAGAAAGTATTTCAATTTTAAACTTTTCTTAAGCACACACACACATATTTACATTAACTGTTACTACCACAACTGCTAGGAAAAAAAAATTTAACTTTTCCCGACCCCCCTCCACCCAACATAGTTGTGGTTTGGCTCTGAAAATGCGTACAAAAGTGGAAGCCACGATAAATAAACTAATGGCTACTTAATTAGTGTACTTTAGTACATGAGTATTTAGTTAAAATCTATGTAGAATAAATAGACACACTCAACTACTACCAACAAACTCTTCGTCTAGATTTAAGTCAAAATCAGGGCATTTTCTGCAGTTTCATAGATTTGTGTACTACTTATACCGCCGCCATCCCAACCTCTCATTCCGCTTTTACTTGAGATTATCACACTTCTTTATTTCGTTTTTTACATGACAGAATAAAAATAAAAACTTTCCAATACAATGATTTCAGTTTGAAGTTCATATTTCAGTTGTAAATAACCTCGAGCATTGTGTGAACGTGCTTTCCAATATTTCGACCGTTAAAATAGATAAAAAAATAAAAAGTTTTTATTCAAAACAAAATGTTATTATAACGGAAGTGTAGAGCATACAAAAAAAGGAAACGGAAGTGTATTTGAGAAATAGTTTTATAACTATAAAATAAAAAAAGTGAGAAAAAAGATAAATATTAACAAAACTCAAATATACAAAAAAAAAAAAAAATTGAGAAACAAACGTGCAGGTTAAGTTGAGAATAATAACAACTGAATTAAAATTATATTTTTAAAATATGAACTTTAACAAAGCAGTCTTAACAATACTGCTGATAAATAATTTAATTTTATTACAATGCTTTCAAAACTGTCAAGCCTACACACAAGTCTCCACTAGTAATGGAGAAGGCGGTGGTGTCATTGATGGGGGAGGTCCAAAGATTTTTAAGGCACTTAATTTTGATTTAATATTTCCAAAAAGGTAAAAAAAAGTTAAATATTTGAAAAAAAAAATTTGTTATCTATTGAAAAAAGAGTTCGAAAATTTTTCATTCTTTTAATAAAGTATTTTGTTATTTAATAAACAGAGCATTATTAAGCATTCGCCTGACACACCAGGCGCGATATCTATTTTTTAGTGTTTGTGTTGGCGAACACAACGCTTATAACCGTTCGTAACTATTTTCCAGAAAGAGCCGAACATTATATAATGTTCTGTTCTTTGTTAAAAAGCGGAACAATTGTAGTGGTACTGTAGACAAACATAATATTTTAATGTTCTATGATGTTACTTTTTTACATTGACAAAAAAAATCAGCAAACAAAAAATTTTGCCTACGACCACAGCACGAATAGCTTGTGTGTTTACACATACACGATATGTTTGTGTACAATTTTTGCTGGCTTTTTGTTTTTTTTTTTTTTTGTATGTATTTTGTTTTTGCAAAAAATTTTTGGTTTGCTTTTACCAGACAAAAGGGTGCTAAGCACAATTAAAACGAACGAACACTGATGAGCTGAACCGAACACCATTAAGTTTGTGGTTTAAAAAAAACGAATGGAATTAAATGTTCTCATCTTTTTCTTGAGTTGGATAGGAACAGTACAAGGCGAATTCAACTACAGGTGGTGTCGGAACTACAACAACCCAAAAACAACAGAAACAACTCAGGGTTTTTTATATTGAATTGTTAGTGCTTATAGCTCGAAACGTCAACCGTTCTTAGCAAAACACTACCAAAAAAAATTGTCAAAATCAGATGCCGTTTCGACAACACCTGTAGTTAATTCTACTTGGAACAGTATTATTTTTGTGCTCGAAGATGGCAAACAGGAAAACGTTATTTTTTTAATAATTTACTACACAAGCACTATTTGCGTTTGTGTTTGTGTTTGTGTTTTATACATTACATTTTATACGAACCGAACACTAAGGAGCAATACAGTAGAATCCCGATAATTCGTAATCGCAAGGGACCGGCCATTTCTTACAAATTATAGGGGTTTTCGATTTAGCGGGGTTTCGATTTAACGGGGTTAAAATAAAATAAATACGAATAAACGGGGTTTTTCAAATCATTTATTAAAACGATAAAAAAAAACATAAAAAACAATTGTAAAAAATAAAATATATAAAAATTATACATAAAAAATATGCATGTAGCAAACTGATCTTAAGAAAATAAATCCACACACAAGCAAAAACCCAAGCAAAAATAAAATAGTGGTAAACAAAAAATCATTCTTTCCATGTTATTATTGTTTTTGTTACGAATTATAAGTGGTAGTTAGCAAACAATTACGATTTATAAGAGGTAAAGAAGATTTTATTTGAAAAAAAATTACGAATTATCGAGGGGACCAAAATGTATGGAAATTTTAAGAATTAACGAGATTTTTTCAAGGGACCGACAGTTTATTACGAACTATCGGGAATTACGATTTATCGGGCTACGAATTATCGGGATGTTACTGTATTTTGTGTATATTTTGGAACACTGATTTAAATGTTCAAAAATTTCATTCTCTCGAAAAACGTTTAAATTAACAGCCTGTTCGTCGATTTCAAACGTTAACGTTCGCATAGAAAATTATATTTGAAACAAAAACAAAATTCGAAAATTTAAAAACGATCTAGTGTTTGAATATTTCGTTTTATATTATTTATACTATGAGTACAGCTTATGTTCATCAGAACTACTCTTAATATCAGGGAAAACTAGGGATTGCTGTTCGGTTTTAACCGAAACCGAAACCGCGGTTTTTTTCCATTAAAATTCATTTATTCAAATATTTAATTATTACAAAAAAGGTATTGCCTCAGCGTCCATAGGACATTATTGAGGCCAGTTGGCAAAGAACTACATACTAAACAATAAATACAAAAAATAACATTTTCATACATATTAATAAAAAAGAAAAGAGAAAAAAAAAATGAAAATAAATTTTTTGATATTATTATAGTACTCGTTTTACTACATTAGAAGCAATTCTAAATTTTCAAATAAATATTCTTTAATATTTTTCTTTGGATATTTCTTAAAGCTTCCGGTAACTTGTTATATTCTAAACTACCCATATGTTCCATTCTTTGTTTTGTTTTTTCTAAGCGGCAAATAGCCACTCTTAGATTACTCGCATTTCTCGTATTAAAGGCATATTGATTCCTGGAGAATAGAATAGTATGATGACCAATAACGTGTAAAGATTTACACACAGAAAAAAATACCCATGTAAAATTAACATGGAAAAATGTTGATTGAGAATCATGTTAAATTTCAGAAAAATTATGCCCTTTACTTAAATTTATCATTATTTCATATTAATTTTTAATAAAAAATATCAAAATAACCTTAAATTACGTTTATTTAATATTATTCACTGTTAAAAAAATAAAAAAAAAAAATATTAAAATATAAATAAATCTGGATTCAATATTGAACCCATAAAAACCTGTTTTGTATTAAAATCAAAAGTTTATCTTGTTAAATTAACATGCATACCTACTTAATTATGTACATTTTTTATTTTCACTTTTAAAATATGTTATAAAAAGAAGACAATTCCCGTATTCTTTTAATTAAAATTGTTTATTTAAATAGTACATCAAGTTTCCAAAGTAGAATGATGACCATATCGGGCGATTCTGCTGATGCTTCTGTTAACAAAGGAGAATACAAAATAAGTGAAACATGTGTTACAAATGTTGTCTGAAGCTTCTTCACACTGTTAAAATACACTCAAACCCATTTGATTCTACATGAAATTCACGTTGTTTCAACTGGAAATAACTTTCATTCAACGTGATTCCGATTGTTATTTCAATATAAATTACATTTTGCTCTAACTTTACTGCAATGTTAAATTAACATGAATTATAGTTATATCAAAAGAAAAAAATGTTGTTCGCAGTTATTGTAAAATCAGGTTGAATAAACATGAAACCCGTATGAAGCAAAATCACCACCGAAAAAATTTAAATCAACCTTGTTTTCGACGTTTTTAACTTGATTTTTTTCTGTGTGTATATACGGGAAGAATTCCTGCAGTTATATCTCTATATAAATGTAAGGTCGAAAAAGACAATGGAAGATTGAATACAGTTTTCAACGCTTTATTTTGAGATCTCTGAAGTGCTTTCAGCTCTTTGCTTTTTTTCCACGCGTACACAACCGCCAAATAGTTAAGGTGATTTTGAATAAGGGCTTGGTATATTATCAGCTTTGTTTTAACGTTAAATTTGTTTTTAAATTTATAAATCAAACCGGTGGCAGATGCAATCTTTGACTTCAAATTTTTTATATGCATATCCCACGATAGGTTACTCTGTAGGTGTATACCAAGATATTTTGTTGAGAAGACCTCATGTACAAGTTTACCATCGACAAATATACTGAAGTTTTGATCATGAACCATATACGGCCTAAATCTTAAAAGTTTGGTTTTTTCCGCATTTAAACATATCTTATTTATCCTCGCATACTCCGTTATCATTGCTGCATCATATTCCATATGAGCTTTTAGAGAAGTTTCATGTTTATATGGGTAAAAAATACATATATTCGGCCATGTCATGGAAAACGAAATCACGTGAAATTGAAATCGACGAAGATTTTCAATTGAATTATTGTATAAATCAACGCAGTTTTTTCTGAATTCAAAAGAAGTTCAGGTATATAAAAGGAAATATTTTTTTTGAACTTTGAATGCGGGAGAGTTTTCAAAATTTGTTCGATTTAATTTTCACGCGACTTTGATGACATGGCCGATTATTTATAAAATAGCCTGTTGCTTTTGTAACTGAATTAAATTAAAATTATCATATAAAGATCAGACATGGGGGTTAATCATTACATTTTGTAATTAATTATATACTCAATTACAAATGGCATGTAATTGTAATTGAAAAAAACTCAATTACAATTACATGTAATTGTAATTAAGCTGAAGCAAAAAATTCAATTACAAAAAAATGTAATTGTAATTGAGAAAATATCAATTACAAATTACATGTAATTGTAATTGAAATAATATCAATTACTAATTACATGTAATTGAAATTGAAAATTTTTCCCTTACAATTACATTTAATTGAAGAAAGGAATTGGTTTTAAGAAGAAAACTGTAATCATTACATTTAACATTAATTAATTTCAAAAATTTATTCAATTACAATTATTATCAATTACATATAATAAGAGCATTCAATAAGAACCAAATTAATAATAATAACAATAACGACAGTGATAATAACAATGAAAATAATAAACACAATTCAACCAATAATAACAATAATAATTATAGTACTAACAGCGATCTTATTTATTTATAAATAAGGGGAAGTATTATATTTAAACAAAAATCTGATATTCAAAAATTGGAATTTTTTCATTTTAAGTTGTTTAAGTATTAATTCCACTTTGGTTTCTTAGGACAAGTACTAGTTCTGTAGCATGTTTCTGGAACGCGTTACGTATTTTGCAGGAAACTTGTGTTAGCTTTAAGTAAAAGCATTTTTTCAAAATTGTCATCAGTTAACCTTTGTCTCCGGGGTGTTAAAATGATGCCAGCAAAGGAAAAAAGTCTTTCTACTGGTGCTGAAGATGTTAAAGCAGTATTTGACCGGTGAAAAATTTTAGAAATTGTTGGATATTTTTTCAAACTTTGTAATGAAGAATCGGTGTCGTGCAAATAATTCCGAAGTTCAACTTCAATATCAGTATATCCTAAGTTTGAATTGGATGCTTTTCACTTTGAAAGCAATCCAGTATTCAAAGAGCTACCATGGAATATATGTAAGTAGCTATGTAACATATTATTAGTAACTCATTATTTTAAGTTTAGAAGTAATGTAGTGAGCAGGGGTAGGTCATTATTGGTAATGCAAAAAGCAATGAGCTGCTATTACTAAATTTTTCCTGGGATATTAAAAAAATATAAATTTAACTTGTTAACGTTTTAAAACAATCAGCCGAACATGAACCCTGTATAATATTATGTAGTTTAATTTTGAGGCCTAAGCAGATAAAAAAAAATAACTTCAAATAATACAGAGAGTAAAACATAGTAAATTAATAATCGCTCAATGATCAAAAGCAATTAAATATTCTGCGAAAAAAAATAGTATTATTATCGAGATAATGAAGTTTTCGAATAAAAAGTAATAAAAGAGAATATTTTATTTCTCTTAATTATGAGTTGTTACTAACCAATAAAATGCATTTAATTGTATTTTTTGCTTTTTTCCGATCTCTACCTAAATACATCAGTAATTTTATTTAACTTAATTGTTCAGAAATGTAATTAATTACAAATTTGACCAATTATTTTCCTTCAATTACAATTACAAATTATATGTAATGGCAAATTGAAAATTTTCAATTACAATTACATGCAATTAGTAATTGATTTTTTTTCAATTACAATTACAAGTAATTGTAATTGAACTTTTTAATATGACAATTACAAGTAATTGCAATTTTTTGGTCCTTCATTTGAATTACAATTACTTGTAATTGTAATTGAAAAAAAAATCAATTACTAATTACATGTAATTTAATTGTAATTGAAATGTAATTGAAATCCCCCAAGTCTGATAAAGATTACCTGCCATATTCATAAAAATAATAATATTTTTATTAAAACAAATTTTCTATGAAAATTTTACTTAAAAACCGTTGTTAAATTTAAGAAATGTTTATGGGTACATTCACCCTTATCGTGTTTGGCGTATTTTGAAATTTATTTTTTCCAAAAAACCTTTTGTTTTTTAATTGAATTTAATTAAAAGTATCTAAATTTTTTTTAGTTTTATTACTTATTTTTGTTGTTAGAGCTTTACTAAACATATGCGAAAGAAATTAGTTTTTTATAACTATTGTTTTTTCTAAGACTTTAATGACTAAAACGCGTATTTTTGTAGGGAAAATTTTTGCAATGTGTAGGGAAAAATCGGATATTTTTAAGTATGCGAAGGTATTTTTATAAAAATCTTCTGGCAACACTGGTCCCAATACACTTCCTTGTGGAACTCCATATTCAACAAGTCCAATCGAACTTTTATGATTAGTTACTTCAACATATTGTTTTCTGTTTAGCAGGTAACTTTTTAACAAAGCTAAAGCTCGTCTATCGACTCCATAATACATAAGTTTTTGAATAATAATTTTATGATCAACAAGATCAAACGCCTTTGAAAAATCATAAAAGATACCAGCAACACCACTAAATCCTTCATCTAGCCCTTTACACATGTAATTTACTACATTAACAACAGCTTCTTCAGTACCACATCCTTTTTTGAAACCATATTGGGATTCGTATAATAGTTTGTTTTCATTTAAGTATGACGATAATTGTTTATAAAGTAATTTTTCAAATATTTTGTCAATACTTGGTAGTAAAGCAATTGGCCTAAAATATTCTACTCTTGAAGAGTTAATTGTCTTAGGTAACGGCACAACCTTAGCCATTTTTAAATATTCAGGATATGTAGCAATAGTAATAATATTGTTAAATATTTCTCTGCATTCAAACAACATTTTCTGTGAAATCCCATCATGTCCACAGCTTTTTTTCATATCAATTTCTGAAATAGTATTCGTTATTTCAACCTCTATTATATCAACAAAGTTAAAAACGCTTCTACAAGGCCCTAGCGTTCTTAAACTATTACATGAATCTCCTGGTAGACATACAATTTCTCTTTTTAATGTTTTTGGGATTTGAAGAAAAAAATTATTGAAAATATCACTTCTTTGTTCACTTGCAATAATAGCACCGTCAGTGTCGGTAATACTTATTTCACCTTTTAGTTTTCGACCTAAATTTTCATTTAAAAACTTCCAACATTTTTTTGGATCCTGTTGCATTTGGTTTAAAGTATCATAATAATAATTGTTCATGCACAATCTACAAGCTTTTCTTATAACGCAACTAACACGCTTTATTATGCCTTCAACATGATATTTACCTTGTCTTCTCATTTTAAGCAAATTTTTTATTATACTTTATTAGGTCTGATAAATTTTGATTCATCCAAGGATTCAATTCATTTTTAATAAACTTTCGTTCTCGCTTTTCAATAGTAGCATTTGCATCTGCAGATGAAATAATCTGTGTTATTTTAGAGATATCATCAGATGGATTTCCTGTCTCACGATACAATGACAGAAGGTTGCTTAGGTTGTTTTTCGCTTGGTTATAATCACAAACTCTTCTTATGGATTCAATAAATTCATATGTGTTAACGAGGGTATTCAATCTTATAGATAGTATATTGTGGTCAGTTAAACTGCATGCAATAGTATCTACGAAAATATCGTCACCGATATTACTATAAACATGATCAATACATGTACCAGATTTAGGACTCGTTATCAAATGATGACAATTTTTGTAGCTGAAGCTTGAGAGTGTATCAACTAACTCAACTTGTAATAAATCTTGTAACAAATCAACATTTGAATCACAAACGACCATTCCAGGATAGTGACCATAGTGTGTTAACAAATTTTCTATAAATTTTACCAAATGTTTAAACTGCATTTCTGAGATCTATAAAATGATGTAAACTTTAAAGTTTTTCCATTAAGTTTTATGCTCTCTAACGAAATTGTTATAGCTTCAATGAAGTCTTTGCTTTCACAACTATCAATTTTATATTCTAAACTTTTGTTTATATAAATCGATGTTCCACCATATCCATCTATTCTACAGCAGGGAACAGCATTATAGCCAAAAATATTGTAAATTTGTGTTACATTTAAGAGAACCAAGTCTCTTGTACTGCAATGATGCTGGGTAGTTTTGGAAATCTTACCTATGGCAGTTGCATTTTCTTGAACTTCTACACCTCTAATTATACAATTTTTGCTGGCTTGTTCATCACTTAAACGTTTTACGGACTCCTTTAATTCCTTCACTTCAGATTTTAACAAATTATTTTCTTTTTGAACAGCATCAATTTTCTTTTTATTTTCAGCTACCCCTCGTAGTATTTCATCATATTGTTTTGACATAAATGTTAATGCATCTGTCATTTCAGACAGCTGATCAAGTTTAGTTAATTGTTTTTTTATCTCACATAGTTCTTCTTTTACATTACCACCACTTTCTTCACATTTATTACAAAAATAAACTTCACTCTCATTGTTTACTAAATATGAAAATTGTTGTTTGTTTAAGCCGGTGCATGATATGTACATGAAAGTTGTTAGTGCACTTGTCACACTCAATGCTATCTTGATTTTCTTTCACCTCCATTCTACATTGTCCACAAAACATTAAATTTTTTTTCAAGCTGCGACGATTTTTTCCAGGCATATTTTAATGTCCACTTAATATTTACACTTTGTTTGAAAATATTTTTTACAAGTTGTGTTTATGAATCAATGTTATTCTGTTTTTAAATAAAAAACAATATTTTCTATGCGAATGTTAAAATTTTGACGTCTTGTCGTATAGGGTTGCCAACTGTTTTTTTGGCAATGTTTTTTTTGTTGTTTTTTTTTTAAATGCCTAAAAACCGAAACCGAAAACCGACAAAAAAACCTCGGTTTTAGCTTTAACTTTAACAATGTATTTATGCTTGAAGAAATTGCAAATTAAACATCATACTCGTACTTAATATACAAAAACTTTATACATAACAGCCTTCAACAATGACAAGGTATTTCAAAATTCTTTAAATTCAAAATAAGTACTAAGAAGAACAAACCGAAACCGGCCGGTTTTAATCATTTTAAAACCGAAACCGCGGTTTCACATTTTTACGGTTTTTAGCAAACTCTAGGGAAAACTATGGTTATTTTTTATATATTTAACTAAACTGGAAATCTCCATCAATTTCAGTATTTCGATTTCCAGAATACCACTCAATATCTCTGAAAGTAAGGATTAAAAATGCTAGGTAAAACCCATTTTTAAATCAATATTCGATTCAGAAGAAAGTCTGACACCCACAATTTAGAATAACAAGATAATATTGCCTTATACCTGAAATGCCAAACCCTCGATACAGAGTGTATACATTTACTAGAGCAAGCCTTTTAAATATGTCCAATTGGACCTTGAGAATGGTCCAACAAACAAGAAAATACTCAACAAACTCTATAAGAAGAATATCTGAGACAAAATCCATTACCATATCTTGTTTCTTTAATTTTTAAGTATTTTAGTCGATACTACACGAATCAAAATTATTTTGTTAGTGTTCTAAAGCAAGGCGAATTCATACAAGGTGGTCTTATTTTGAAAGCATTTACAACACTGTAAAATATTTTAAGGCCCACATTTTTAAATTTTATAATTTTAAGCGAAAATTAAAGAATTTAGTAAAGATTCCTTAGAACCACTAGAACGGTTCACCATTTTGGCACAAGGTTAGTTATCAGCCGTTGCTTACGTATCAAGATTAGGTCACCAAGTGAAAATTCGCCTTGGTTCTAAAACATTTATTTGAGTTTTCCCAACATTGAAAATATAATTTCGATTCGTTTAGTATCGACTTAAAGAAATAGTAATAAATTGCTTTTGAATCGAAAAGGTATTCGATCACTACTGCCAGAATTAGCCACCAGTTTTATTCATTAAACAGTGTCCAATTTATATTAACTGACCATATGATATCTGCATACCAAATTTATCAAAAAGAGAAAAAGCTCCAAGGTGGGCCATATGATATCCGGCTACTGAATTTCATCCAAATCCATTCAGCAGGTTTAGCGTGATTGAGCGTCAAACTAGAACAAATTTCCAACATTAATAATATGAGGACGGTTAAAAAAAATATCCAAAAATTATTTGCACAGCCTGTTTAAGCTCTTCAAAATGTATCGATCCGGTCAGTTTTTCTTAACTGTCGTGAAATAGTACAAATAACGCTACTCCTTAAATTTCGAAGTTTTACATGTTAAGGTGCGAATGTCAAATTTTAAAAGATTTTATTAAAAATGTGTAACAAACAGAAGGAAACCACAGAATCTTAGCGCAAAATTATTCTATTTTTGCACAATCAAGGCAAATCGTATGCTGAATTTAGGGAAATGATTGATGGTGCAAAAAATTCAGGTCGCCCTAAATTTTTAATCAGCCGTGAATGCACCCAGATAATCAGAGTAGTCAAATAAAGTCCAAATATATCCTCAAGACAGATCGCTGCAGATATTACGCAGGAGTTTGAAAAAGACCAACATCCCATTACGGTCCGAAGAGCACTACATGAGGCAAACTACAATTTTCGTGTTGCTTTAATTTCGTTAATCCAAGTATATGCCAAGGAGTATTTGCCAAATGAATTTTGGGACCAAATGCTGTTCTCGGATGAAAGCTAATTTTAGATCTTTCGCTCTGATGGCCGCCAAACGGTGTGGAGAAACCCCAACACAAAACTAGAAAAACGAGACCTTGCTGCATGGTGTACACTGATAGAAAAGGCGTGATAACGCTGATGTTTTTTTACATCAGTACTATGACAAGTGTCTTAGTTTTTGACCCCATGACACTTTTCACCATGGTGATGTCAACCTTAACATCACTTGGCCAAAGTGTCATCAGGGTCAAAATGAAATAATGTCATCAATGGGATGACACATCGGCATCACAGAAATGACGAACATGTCCTCAGTGCGATGACGCAGTAACATCGGAGAAAGGACACATTAGCATCAATTTAATGACAGTTTGCCATTAAGTCAAAGTCATTGGAATTTACTTAAGTCAAAGTGAGCGAATATTATTATTAACTTACCCCTACATATATTTGTTTCACATTTGTTGAATGACGACCTTTGTTTACAGCAGAGCTCTCAATAATACAGTGTTGCCACTTTGTGGGTTATTACCCGAATTTGGTATAATTTTTACGGTCGTGGGTAGAGCGTGGGTAATTTCTCTTAGGTATAAATTGAAATTTTTACTTCAGATGCCCAAATAAAATCAAGATTCGATTTCAGTGATGACATTTATTTCTTTTTAAATATTGTTTGCTAAGAAATGCACATTAGGGTGTCCCAAAAAAATGTTTTCTTTCTGATTTTCATAGGTGCTCAATTAAAATTTAAAAGCTTATAGTGTGAAGTATTTTTGATTTTTTTTTAAGAATTTTCGGAAGAGGTTTAGAGGTCGCGCAAATGAAGTTTTCATAAAAAAAACGGAGTTTTCGGCCTTTTTTAACTTTACCCATAACTTGGTTAATACCACGAGTTTCTTCACTCCTGAGGAAACAGTTTTAAAGAAAAGTATCCAAGCTTTATTCCTGTGTGAAAAAATTATAAGTTTTGGTGATGAGTTTACTCATTTAGATACCCTTAATTACTATTTTTCGTAATTTTTTTTTAAATTTTGTAATAACGCTTTACAACTTTTTAAGTTTAAATAAAAACGAAAAAACTAATGATGCAGTTTGAAAGACAAATTAATTCTTATTAATATCAATAAACAATTTTTAAATTTGTTCTTACCGTTCCTGAGTTATACCCTTTTTTATCTTTATACCCAGTATATGTTATTATAAGCTGTTTGCCAGTTCACCAATCTTACCCAAACAACAAAAAAAAACTTTTCTTTTGCTCTGTGAAAAATTATTTATTGAAGTTCTTGCGATGTAGTTCTATCTATACCTTTCTATAAATTCTGGTAATCATTTTCAGAAGTTGTAACATTAATATAAGTATTAGCCAAAGCCACACCTCTTTCTGGCACATCATTTACCATTTGTAATTGTTGAACTTTTTTCTAAGCCTCTTGGAATGACTTGTTGGCTTTCCAATTCTCTGAATCAATTTTTAAAAAATCGATTGAAATATTGCAAGCTTAAAAAAGTTAGGCTGGCTTTTGAAATGAATTGTTGAATTTCTTTATTTCTAAAGTTTTCTTCTGTTAAAGTTACATTTGCTACTAAATAATCGCTGCATGGAGTATCTGCAAGTTTTTTTTGTCCTTAAGTGCAAAGTTGTGGTGTCGATACGTTCATCAAGTTCAAGTTAAATACCACTGATGACCTAGAAAAGTTTTAAGCGAGGCTTTTGCGACTGCTTTATTTATAATTTTATAACTATCCAATTCCTTTAATAGGCTCAGATCATTGAGAGGAGCGTATCGTGGGCACCGGCAGAGGTACCAATATTTGATATTTATTCTTATAATAAATTAACTAAATTCAAGCAAGGCATCAACTGTTGATTTGTCTGTATAAGATTGCAACTGGTTTCGGAAAGTGCATATTTTCAAAGAATAGATAATTTTCATCTTCCAGCGAGCCCGATTGATAGCTCCTGGAGCACACATAAAATAGAAAGTGAAAATGACAGCGTGTAACGATTTAGATCAATAAATGTCAGAAGTTAATGACAGTTAAAACCTAACTATAAATATTTATGGAAATATACAATAATTATAACGAAAAAAGTATCACCATTTTTAAGGTGCAAACTATAAAAATAGTGTAACTCGGAAACTATAGGACAAAATTCCATTTTTGTTTTTCTTAATTGTTTAGAACTTATCGGTATTCAAAATCGCGTCACTAGTTTTTATACCTTTCAAATAAATTTGAAAAGTAATAAACCGTTTTTTACAGAATTTGCTAAAAAATTGCAAAAATACTTAATATGTGGAATCGTAATGGACAAAAATATTGCCGGAACTTAAAGTTTTTGCATATGGAAATTAAGTTTGGGAAATTTTCTTTAGAAATATTCGGTCAAAAAATTAAATGAACGTGGTTATTGACAAAGTTATGAGTCAAGTTTGAAAAAAGGCCGAAAACCCAAATTTTTAACAAAGACTTGATTTGCGCGACCTCTAAACCTCTTCCTAAAAATCTAAAAAAAAATTCAAAAATACTGGACCCTATAAGCTTTCAAATTATGCTGGAGCCTATGACAAAACAAAATTTTGGGACACCCTAATGCACATCCTTCTGATCCAAAGTCTCGGTTTCTTTTTAAGAAACGACTTCAATTATTAAACATACATATATTTTCAAATGTTTGGTAATGAATGTCGCAAGATGGACCCTTAGATTTAGATAAAGACCCTTAGATTTAGATAAATATGCCTATCATAGATTGATACACGGCATAACCATTTGAAACTGATTTAAATGTATTTTTATTAATTAAAACTTAAATTTTATATCAGGTGTAATTTCATTTATGTAAATCGGGTAATTTTGCTTCATCTCAAGTGTAGTTTTGAATCTTGCTGGTGGTAACACTGCAATAATAAGACACCAGCACCATGCCCCATATGGGTTTCGTAATCATTCGACTTTAAAAATTTGATGTATTTAACTAAATAATTTAAAAAAATTGAATATAGGAATTTTTGCTTCTTATAATACAATGTAATCATGAAAATAATGTTAATAAAGAACAAAATGTGGCATCGAATTTATGACACTTTAGTCATAAAATAGATGACACGTAAAAAATGACAAAATTGTACGACGACATTAGTCATTGGATTGATGTTACTTTTTGCATCATTGATGCTATTTGTAGTAACATTGATGTCACAATTCTGACGTTAGGGCATTATCAATATGAAGATGCATTTTTCTATCAGTGTAGAGCATGGTGGTGGAGGGGGAATTATGTGGGGCTGCATGTGCAATGCTACATGAAGAGGGATTTAAATATGTTTTAAATTTCATTAAAATCGGTAAGTTACATTTCATCAAACTATTTTCAAAATTACGACCTGTACTTTGCGCACAAGGTTACATGTACAGTCAGCCAGCCTGCCAGCCAGTCGGACGGACATCGTTAGAAAGTGATTCTGAGTCGATCGATATACTTTAAAGTGGGTCTAGGACCAATATTTTAAGGTGCTACACACATTTGCACATATGCATAATATCCTCCCCACTATTGTGGTGTGGGTATAAATATATAAATATTTTAAAAGAAAAACTGAAAAAAGTGCCGTAAAGATGAATTTATCATCATCGTCAGTGCTGCCAAATTGCAGATTTATCTGTTTTGAAGTTTGGCGTTTTAACCTAAGTAGGGTACGCTAAACGGGTTCTAAACGTTTTTTTTTTCAAAAACGGTTTAGTTTATTGAAAGTACTAAAAAAAAGCCGATCTAGGGGCATCCTATGCGCTGCAGGGGCCAAATTTAAAATTTTTAAAATTCTTTAATTAATTAAAATTTTTCGTCTTTTGTGAATAAAATCAAAAGTTGTTAACAGATTTTAATTATTTATGGCTTGTTCTGTTTGCAACTTCGTTTTTTATATGTCCGAAAAAAATACAAACAAAAATTTCAAAATGTTGCTTAAAAGTTATTTTTGTATGTTTTAAAACGACTGAGCGTATTAGTAGAAGTTGAACTTTATAGGTAATTTTATTACGCAGTTGCGGTTTTTTTAGCAATTTCAATAAACTAAAGCGTTTTTGAGTTACGCGAATATATACTGTGCAACCTCCTCTGTTTTCGAAATAACGTATATCTCGGCTATATTCTGGAAATCGAATTCGAGTGAAATGAAAATTTAGCAAAACTATTTAGTGAAAACTATCCTTTTTTAAATATTCATTTTAACATACTTCATTAATAAATTACTTGAGGTATTACTATAACAGCCTGTTCATGGATTTCGATATCGTTAAACAGGCAGTAAATTCTCTTAAAATTAGGAAAAACTTCCGTCATTTCTAAAATGTTTGAATTGAAAATTTCTTTCGATTTTAATTTCACTCGATTTCGATTTCTAGGACATGGCCGGATTTTACACACAAAATTTCTCAAAATGTGATCTATTTTATTTAATTTAGATTAGCGGATACCCGGCGAGTTCTACTACGCTCCCCTCTCCACGTAGTCCCATTTTAAAAAAAATGCATAGCTTGTGTGTTCATATAAATAATGACTTATCCATATTTTAAATTTCATTAGAATCTGTAAAAAAGTTTTGAAGAGGCCGAAATCGCCCGTATTCCTATTTCCTAGTCCTATTTTTTAAAAAATCTAAAGCTAATGTGTTCATATAATTAGGGATCTATCTATGTTTTAAGTTTCATTTAAATCTGCTAGATAGATCCTGGCTCTAGTTTTTAAAAAAATAGAAAGTCTGTGTTAATTGGTGATAGGGGAAAGAAGAATAGCATGTTTTTTTAACATCTCACCTATAAACCTAGACTTTCTGAAAGAAACTTTCATAGTGTGAACCCAGACATATACATATATTCTAAAATCATCTTTACAAAATGCCTTTCTAGTTAAACTGAACTAACTGTGAAAATATTTTATCCAGTCCCGGTTCAATTTGGACTTGATACTAATACTACACGATTAACAAATCTAATAATTTTAAAAGCATTTTCAATGAGAGTTGTGTACCAATTGAATTACGGCTTTAATGAAGAAACTTTTAAGGGCATATTTTTAACGAGTCCAAGATTTACGACTTTAAAATTAAATATCAAAATAATTTTCGATTTGTTATCTGAAGCGTATTTACTCATATTCAATAAGAAGTATCTAAAAATTTCCTAAAAACAAAACTCTGCTTTCTGACTCTGCATTCATGAACATTTGACCTTTAATTTTATCATCATACCACATCTGAACAAGATTTATCCTTTTAAATTATTACATTCTAATTTTTAAAAATTTGTCCATTCAATTTTCCTTCTAACAGTTTATTCTAATTTTTTTCCTTTTTTAGCTTTAATTCAAGCGAAAATGTAATCTCTGCAACACCTGAAACTATTCCCTTGCCGACACAGACAGCTACTAGTGTCGTTGGTCAACCAGTTTATCCAATTCCACAATCAAATGAACCAACATATGCAGCAGAATCAGAAGCATCAGCATCAACAGTGGCTAAACAACAACAGCAGGATCCAACTCTATTTGTAACACCAGCACCACCATTTAAACCAAAACCATCAATAGAAACTTCTAATGAGGATGGCATTTACGATACCCAACAAGACACAAATAGCAATAAACACAATGCACAAGTGGTGACACAAAATCCCATAAATATTCAGCAAAAACGACAACAACTAAATGATAATAACAAAGCCGAAAAGCAGCAAGAGAAACAACAGCAGCAGCATTATTTAGCTACTGGTCGTGCTGTCGATTATCATACTGGTTATCCCTTTGGTCAACTTATCACGCCATTAATCAAAAATACACCACGTCCTGTGTCTCGCAAACCCGTAACATCATACTCAACATACCCATCGTCATCATCGTTAGCTACTGCAAAGTTAGCAGCATCATCAAATGTTGGCAAAATTATCTATCCTCAGGCCATGCATCAACAAAAGCCACCAAGCCAAGCAGAAATTGATAAGTTACGCGGCAAAGGTAAGCGGTGAATAAATGAAATATACTTTCGAGATATCGCCATGAGGTGATAGTCACAATGGGGATTGCAAAGAAAATGGGAATTAAAATGACAGGACAAGTGTAATGAATTTACACGGATGAATTATAATGAATTAAAATAATAATTATTATACGCTTAATAATTGAGAAATAATAATTATAAGATACAGGGAAGTTTGAATGAAACAGAGAAAAAAGAATTTTCGTGTGATAGCAGCATCTACTTTTCAGATGTTTGTTAAAAAAAACATTTTTCAATTCGGAAATAAAACTGTCAAGACCGGTTTATGAATTATTTCTTATATTTATACTGACAAAGTTGTATTAATGACCGCTTGCAGCGCTATTCGTAACGTTGTACTACAGTGACTATCCTGTTCCCCACTTAAGGCTATTTTATGACATTTTTCCGCCAAACTCAGGCGAATATTTTAAAAATACATTAAAAAAAAAAAAAATACATACTAACAAAAGTTTAAAAAAAAAATACCTAAATTGAGACAAAAAATATCAACTTTTAATAACACTGTGCTGTTTCAATAAATTCTCGAGCAGGGCACCCGGCGGATTAACATAATTCGAGTACGCTGAAACCAGTGGTGTTAACCGTTTTTACACCCTCCACCACTACGAGTTGTGAATGCGGGTATATTTAGTTTGTCATTCCGTCTGAATTTTTTTTTATATATTCTGGTTCACTGATTCTAACTTAAGCTTAATTCTAACGCGATTAAGCCATGTCTGTATGTCTGTCTGTCCGTCTGTTGAAAACACGCTCACTTTCGAAAAACCAAAAAGAAAAGAATAAACTAAGTGTCAAATTGCTAAGCAGTTTGGGCTTGAAATCCAGCAAAAACGGTTCAGTAGGATCAGAGCTATGAATCAAAATTTGAAACCACCACCCTAAAAAATTGATCATTTTGTTACAAAAACTAACATAAATAATGGTATAATGCACAGATTGATATAAGATTTGGCACAAAGTCGTTCTTTATGACTAGAAATCACACCACAATTTCGTTAAGATCGGTTTGTAATTTACCCTAGGCCCCACATAAAGCCTACTATCGGAAAAGAGTTTAGTAAGCCTAAAACCGTAAATAGTAACCTTACTGCAATAAAATTTGGCACGCCACAGTTTTCGTGAAGATCGTTCCATAATTTACCATATTCCCCATATAATGCCCACTTTAATAAATCAATACGCTTAAAACCGTAGCAGATATAAATGTTGTGGTAAAATTTGGTTCAATTTAGTTTCATATTTCCAGAAATAATACCATGCGATTTCTTAGTTACAAGATTCCTAAGCGATTCATAAGTCTGAGTTGATACAGCTCATGTCTTATTGACAAGATTCTTCCTTTTTATTCTTTGAACATGAATTGGCGTTCAAATGATTCATGTCATGTTAACGACATGTTTTATATTTTGTATAGTCGTGCGTATGCGTCTGTGCTTTTTTGATATTGAAAACAATAACAAAATTAAACAACGAATGAAAAAGCAAAACGTAAAGACAGTACATGCATCTGTGTACTCGTTTCTTTTCCCCTCGTCCCTCTCGCCTATAAACTAGCAATCATGTCAATAAGACAAGAGCCGTATGAACACAGACTAATGAAGTATGAAATGTTAAAGGCTAGTTAACACTAAGGTTGCCAAACGGGAAATCCCGAAATCCCGGGATTTATTTTTATTAATCCCGGGATTTTTAATATATCAACTTTTGTGTACAAAAATGTTCGTTTTTATGGAATTTTTATACTCTTTACAAAAAAAAATTATATTTCAGTTGTATTTTTTATTTTTATAATTCTTATTTTTCTTTTGAAAATTCATAAATAAATAAAAAAAAGTGTGGTGTATTTAAAAAAAAACCCGAAATCCCGGGATTTCAAAATCCCGAATCCCGGGACTTTCTAAAATCAATCAAGATTGTCATCCCTAGTTTACGCTATTATACTTTGTATTAAAACATGTCAAAAACTCAAGTAATATGACAAAGTGTGATAGTGTGAATGCAATGTGTCACGAAAATGACAAAAATTATAAAAAAAAGTTTGACATCCCATACTTTTCAAATCTAGCGATTGGTACTCTTTAATGCGTTTGCGCATTTGTCTTTCGCATCTATTAATTTTTTTCTTTTCTCAAAGTCTGAGTTCATACGGTTATGCCTTATTGACAATATTGCTACTTTATAGGCGAGAGGGACGAGGGGAAAAGAAACGAGTACACAGATGCATGTACTGTCTTTACGTTTTGCTTTTTCATTTGTTGTTTAATTTTGTTATTGTTTTCAATATCAAAAAAGCACATGTCGTCAACATGACATGAATCATTTGAACGCCAATTCATGTTCAAAGAAGAAAAAGGAAGAATCAGACAAATAATCACTATTTTATTTAAATTTTCCAATATCAAATATTTTTACATATTTTAGCATTTCATTACTGTCATTATAGAGTAGCCCCCCAGAGTTGCATTTCATTTCATGTGTGAGTGTTTATACTTTGTGCGATGGTGTAAACACAAACTGTCATGTTAAATTAGATTTTTTGACAGTCTCAACAAAACTCATTGGAGTTCTATCTCACAATGTATTATGGAATACGTAAGACTTGTGAGATAATGAAATATCCGACTTTAAAAAATTCAAATTTGTTTTTTTGCCTATGTATGTACTTTGGTCAAGTTTCTTGTCAATATGGGATTCATATTTATCATGATTCTTTAAAATACATATTTTTTTGTGAGTTATTAGCAAATCGATAAATATTCAGTTAAAAAGTTTTTTTAAGTTATATTTTTTGCCATTATTTGCTGATTATTTGTATGCCTTTTTATTTATAAAAAAAAATTGTTAAAGTCCGTTTTTTTAAACAGTTTTTAAAAAACAATCACAATTTATCATTACAGGATTGTATTTTTTCAAAATATATTAAGCTACGGTCACACTTGTCAAATATTTGACGGAAAAATCGAGACCAACAAGCAAACTTAATAATCATTTCCTTTTACCGTGTTCAAATATACCTTTTTTATTGAGTCAATATTCGGTTAATTGACATAATTATCTTTCTGTTCACATATACACAATTTAGCTAACTCAATTTATATTACTACTACATACAACATTCAACGTAAAAAAAATGTACATGTATAAGAAAATGTAAACAACTTATGATATCTTTAAGGAATAAACATCTGGGTTTTGCGCAGACCAAATGGATGGGCCCAAGGTCTATCCAATAGGTCTGCTTAAGAAGCCAGATGTTTATTTGGTTTTTTCCTCAACAATATCAAGAGTTGCTTACATTTTCCTTATACGTGTATATTTTTGTTTACTGTTTTGGTTTTTTGCCACACATACATGCACACAAAACACATTTTTCCTTTTGTTTTGCCTATGTAGTAGTAAGATTTTGACAACCGCGAGGAATTTTACACAAACAAAATGCCTGTTGTTTTTTGTATTGTTGTATTGTTGTAGTAGTAAGCAGACCTATTGGATAGGCCTTGGATGGGCCTTTTTTTTTGTTGTAATTTCAATTGCCAAATGTCAAAACACTGTTTAGTTAGTTGCGTTTTGCTTAATAAACACACTTTTTACAGTGTCGCGTTTTAATTTTACTCAATATTTATAACAATTTCGTATTAATTGAGCAATAACTAAATTGCAATTTTGTATGGATAATTGAGCTCAATAATGGCATTTAATTCCAATATTTATTTTGATTATAATACCACATCTTAAAAAACTGTTTTTTCCTATGTATTAAGACCATGTTAAATCTCACTAACTATTAACAAAATTAGTGGTTACGCATATTTGGTCAATTATTTAATAAGTGTGACTGTAGCTTAAGACTTGTGGGATAGTGTAAAGCAGCTATAAGTAACAAACATATATGTGGGGGATTTCATGTCAAGGAAAGACATAAGCTTTCTTTTGAGCAAAAAAAAAACATTCCCGCTAAAAAAAATAAAAAAAAAGTTTTAAATTTAAAAAAAAAATTTTTTAAAATTTAAAAAATCCCCCATGTATATTGTTGATCAAATATCTATCTAAGCTACTTTGGACAAATTTGTCTAACACCAATAGGTAATTAGTTACATGGATGAGAAAGAACACCTGTGTGGCCAAAATGTCAAACTTTGACTCCCTTTATCTCAGAAACTTTTTGACCGATCTTGTTGTGTCTTAGCTACTATTTAATAGGACTAAGCTTGGTGCTAGTTTCACCCAAATCGGAAGACATTGATTTAAAAATTGGGTCACTTGACATGAAATCCCCCATGTATATTGTTTCTGTTTTTGAAATATTTAACTATTTCCAGAATGCCACATTTTCTCCAACCGCAAAGCAAGAATAAAAAAATTTAGGAACTTTGTCCCAATTCACACGTTGCAAGTCTTATTGATCAGCTTGCTTCTTTATAGCGAGAGTGAAGAGAGGAAAATAAATGTTTCTCTCTCACTCTCTCTCGCCTATAAGGTAGCAAGCTGATCAATAAGACTTGCAACATGTGAATTGGCACTTTGTGTGCATGACCCAATCAATATATTTATAATAATTGTGTTTGGGGTAGGGATGCCAATCGGGATTGATTTTAGAAAATCCCGGGATTCGGGATTTTGAAATCCCGATATTCCAGAATTTCTGGATCTCGGGATTTTTCGGGATTTTTTTTTAAATAAACAACACTTTTATTTATTTATGAATTTTCAAAAGGTATTATCGGGGAAACCAGAAATATGCTCTAAAAACCACAATTTTCGCGAATTAAATATGCAGTAAAAACTGGAAAATATGCCCTTAAAATTGTTAAAAATATGCCCCAAAAAATTCAAAAATTGCTAGTTTCAAAACAAAATATTCAACAATTTAATAATTGTTCCATTTAATAAAAACAATCCTAAAATTATAACCGGTAAAGCCCAAACACTATAGTATTAATAAACGAATTTTCAAGATGTTCCCCTATTTATACATGATGAGCAGTCATGGGCTCAAAAAAAAAAGTTATGTTAAGAGGTTAAAATTCATATGAGTTATTTGTGCCGAATACTATCTTTTTGTCTTAAAAGGATTTTAGGGACGGTCCCTAAATTGTTTTTTCGCAAAAAAAATTTGTTTGCTGCGAAAGCTCTTGCAGGCAAAAATGCAAAATATGCCCCTAAAACTTAAAATATGCTGCAAAAAAGGTCTTTTAATTAAAATATGCAAAAACCAAATGCTGCAACCCGTAAAATATGCACTAAGAAATCGGTGCCAATATTCATAAAAAGCTCTAAAACAGATAAATATATTGTTTCTGTCTTCATTAGTCGCACAAGGAAAAACATGCAATCGCATATTTTTGGTTTCCTGGGTATTATATATATAACATATATTTAAAAAAAAGAAAAATAAGAATTATAAAAATAAAAAATACAACTGAAATATAATTTTTAATAATTTTTTATACCCACACCACAATAGTGGAGAGGGTATTATGCATTTGTGCTGATGTGTGTAACGCCTTAAAATAGTGGTCCTAGACCCACCTTAAAGTATACCGATCGTCTTAGAATCACTTTCTGAGTCGAAGTAACGATGTCCGTCCGGCTGGCTGGCTGTCCATGTAACCTTGTGCGCAAAGTACAGGTCTCAATTTTGTAGATAATTTGATAAAATTTGGGTCATAGGTTTTTATTGGCACAAGGACCAAGCCTATTGAAAATGGGCCGAATTGTCGGACCACGAGGGAAGATAGGGAGAAATTTCTTCCTCTCAGAAACTATCAAACCGATTTTAATGAAATTTTAAACATAGATAGAACCATATCTACATATATGGACACAAAATGTATAAATTTTTAAAAAATCGGACCACGAAGGGAGATAGGGGCAATTTCTGCCTCTCAAACCGATTTTAATGAAATTTAAAACATAGATATCTCCATATCTATAGTAGTGCTGGGATACTAACGATATTTTCTACTATCGATATTTATCGATAGTTCAGATTTCACTATCGATATATCGATATTACTATCGACTGAATGTTTGTACTTGTTTGGAAAACTTTAATTATTTTTTTATAAGGCTACAGTCCGTTGTTTTTATCACTTTATTGAATACGAGACGTGTGTATATACGCACGTTATTTTAGATGGCAGTTTTTTAAAAATTGATAAGTACCTTTCTGAAGGAACCGCAGTAACAGGGACTATAAGATATTCCATTGCAACTTTTAAAAATTTTCTAAATTCTAAACCCAAAAAGGTCAATGGTCGTTCATTGTTTTGTCCTATGCTTGCAACTGCATTTGGATTTGCATTTTTTTTTAAACATTACAAAAATATTTGACATTTCAGGCCCTATTGAACATATATAAATTTCCACATAAATGCCAATAATTACAGTATAACCCGGTTAATTACCCCACGCTTAAATGCCTTTCACGCTTATTTACCTCGAGTTTTAAATCCCCGTTTTTTTCTTTCCATTTTTTAAACAAAAATCCACGTTTAATTGTCATATGCTTTATTACCCGATTCGGATAATTGCCTTAAAAATTTAACTCCCAAAACAAAATTATACCTAAATTTCATTCGTTTAATTGCCTCAGTACTATTTGACAAAAACACAGCAAATAATGCAACCAAGTTTTACATGTTAATAGTTTGGAAATATGCACTAAAATTTTTTTTAAAAAATATGCCTAAAAAACAAAATATGGCTTGATTAAAAGCAAAATATTCAACAAATTAATATTTGCATTAAAAGTTATGTTATGAGGTCAAGATTCATATAAGAGTTATATATTATCTAGATACACCAAATTTATGAGATATTTTGTCTTAAAGAGATTAAAGTTTGAAGTTTGCATGGGGACTATGTGATATTATAGACCGATTCTTACAATTTACATAGGTTTTGTTCTTATGACAACTAAACGTTTTTAGCCAATTTTATCAAATTATCTAAAAACTGCTACCTTTTCTTTCGCACAAGGTTTACATGGACATACAACCAGCAAGATGGACGGACGGCCACGAAAAGATTACTTAAACAAGTGTTTCTGATTCGATCGTTTACTAAACGATGCGTCTAGTTTTCTATGTTATAAGTTGCGAAAAACATTTATCTTCAACAAAAACTTGCTTTGGCTTAAAATTGTACAGTGAAAATTTAATGTAGGTGGCGAAATTAAAGCAACAGAAAATTCATCTGTTAACCAGAATTTAAAGGTATTTTTTTTTTTTTTGCTTAACATGTATTAAAATATGTTTTAAAAACTTAAAATATGTGTGCAATAAAAATGCAGCAATGGTTAAAATATGGAAATTATTTACAAACAAATCGATACCAAAATTCATTAAAAGCTCTAAACGCATAAATATATTGTTTCTGTATTCATTGGTCGCACAAGAAAAAGCATGCAATTGCATATTTACGGCTTCCATGAGTAGTAGTAGGGTATGATAGGACATCTCAAAAAGCACTACAGATAAAATTTAAGACAACAAATCCCATTGTTTTTTATCTTAAGATTTAGCTGGTACATGTAAAAATTCCTTTCTTAAATTTTTTCACACATCAAAGTTATCTTGTAAATAAATACATCTAATTACCTCACTGAGGTATTTAAACGAATTCGCTTAATTACCTCAATGAGGTAGTTAAACGTATTCTTATTATTACCTCAACGAGGTAGTTAAGCGTATTCGTTTAAATGCTTACCCCGCATAATTACCCAAAAATATTGGCATTTTTGTCGAGGTAATTATCCGTGGAATACAGCAGTAAAAAGCACAGCTAAGAAATCCATACCACTTGCCATTCTTGTTGTTTGTATTCATTGCTGCCATTCAGCGCGAATTAATGATAGCAAGTAAAAATTTGCGGCAAAAAACTGTGTGTGTATAGCTGATGTTAGATGTCTTCATAGCTGTATTTAAAATAATAATAATATCGATATTTATATTTTTCCTATCGATATTTTCGATATTTTAAGACTATCGATAATATCGATAGTCTATCGATAGTTTCCCAGCACTAATCTATAGGGACACATTAGCTATACAGTTTTAAAATAGGACCACAAGGGGAGGCAGGAGGCAATTTCTGCCTCTCACAAACTTTCAAACCGATTTCATGAAGTTTATAAACATATATAAATCCATATTTACATGGACACATAAGCATACTGTGGTGTGGGTATCATATGGTCGGGCTTGACCGACTATACTTTCTTACTTGTTTTTTTTTTTTTTTTGTACACGAAAGTTGATAAATTAAAAATCCCAGGATTAATAAAAATTAATCCCGGGATTCGGGATTTCCCGTTTGGCATCCCTAGTTTGGGGGCTTTTGCAACTGAATCTCGGTAGGTAAAATATTCCAAAAAAAAAAAAAAAAATTTTGGAGATTTTCCGAAATTATGTACGAGTTGTGGAATTCCTTTTGAAATTTTAAAAGAAATTTAAAATATGTATACATTTTTTTCGACCTTTATTATTTAAACAACAAATAAATTAAACTTTTTACGTTTATTTTAACCAATATTTCGGCACTCTTTGTGTGCCTTCTTTCTCCGTTGCTTTTTTTTTAACAAAATTTTAAAAATTTTTAACAAATATAACAATATAATATATTTTGATATGTATATTTAATATTTAGTGCAAATTGTTAAAATTTTTAATCTAAATAATTGTTCAATTCAAAATTTTATTTTCCGATGAAGCCTATTTCTGGTTAATGGGTACTTTAATAAGAAGAATTGTCGCATTTGGAGTGAGGAGAATCCACAAGCATTTGTCGAAACACCATTACATCCACAGAAAATTACTGGTTGGTGCGCTTTATGGGCTGGCGGAGTCATTGGTCCACATGTCTTAAAAAACGATGACGGTCAGAATGTCAGGACGGGCGCTACAATTGATTTTCTCAAAGAAACTTTTGATGAAAAAATAATTTCACGTAATGGCCCAATTAATTGGCCACCAAGATCGTGTGCTTTAACCCATTGGATTTTTTTCTTTGGAGTTATATACAAATGACTTACTTATGCCTTCGTCGATAAACCACAAATGCTGCGAAAGTTGTTGAAAATTGATGTTCAAGATTATTATGATTTAAACTAGTGCCACTCTATAAAAAACACCCTTTACAAACAGTAATTTTTATTGAAACTACTTACTTGAGTCATGATGACCAAATTTTTATTATCTTTTCTTTATAATGTGTATAATGTTTAAAAAACAATAACAACTTATCATGACAAGGTTGCATTTTCATAAAATACGTAAGACTTTGTGGAATAGTGTGTTACGGACTTAAAGGCTAGATTACACTATCTCACAAGTCTTACGTATTCCATAATACTTTGTCAGATAGAAATCTAATGAGTTTTGTTGCTACTGTCAAAAAATCTAATTTATAATGACAGTTTGTGTCACACAAAGTATAAACACTAAGTGCCGGTTCACACACGTCAAGTTTGACTTGTCAAGTCTTGATCTTTTAGGAAAGAAGGGAAAAGAGAAGGCCAGTTCTTTTCCCCTCTCTCCTAAAAACTCAAGACTTGACGAGTCAAACTTGACGTGTGTGAACCAGCACTTACACATGAAAAAAATGCAACCCTGATTCAATGAAATTTTTCAAAAAACGATGAAGTCGTATGGGACATGGTCCAATTAGTAGGTCTGCTTGAAACGCCTGCTGATTTTTTGCAGAGTTGTGTTTTATACGTGCAATTGTTTTTGTAACAATTGCTTTTGACATTTCCACCATTTCTTACACTAACAATTGCTTTTGTTCTTGACATCCTTATCATTTTTTACACAAACAAAATGCGTGTTGTTTTTTCTGTTGTTGGATTGTTGTAGTTGCGCGCAGACCTACTAATTGGGCCATGGTATGGGATGTTAAACTTTTTTCATAATACTTGCCATTTTCGTGACACATTGCATTCACACTATCACACTTTGTCATATTCCCAACAAACACGAAGTCAAACCTTTCATATGGAATGACTTTAACATTTGAAATCAAACACAATTCTCAAACGTTTTTCAATTGTTTGATTTAACATTTAACATTTAAATTCAAATTGATAATGATTTCAAAATAAACATTTAATATCAAATGTTTTATCAATTTGATGCCAAATGTTAAATTCAAATCAAAAATTATCTTGGCAGCACTAAAGCGAAAAATAAATGTAATCATTAATAAAGCCTAGATTACACTATCTCACAAGTCTTACGTATTCCATAATACTTTGTGAGATGAAAATCTAATGAGTTTTGTTGCGACTGTCAAAAAATCTAATTGAACATGACAGTTTGTGTTCACATCATCTCACAAAGTATAAACACTCACACATGAAATAAAATGCAACCCTGATCCAATGAAAAGTATTATTGTTTTGAAATGTTTCAAAAAAAGGGATGTCAAACTTTTTTCTTAATACTTGTCATTTTCGTAACACATTGCATTCACACTATCACACTTTGTCATATTACTTGAGTTTTTGGCATGTATTAATACAAAGTATAATAGTGTAATCTAGCCTTAATGGCGATTAAAATTACATGTTTCACTTTGTGGTTACATGTGTTTTACTATTAAAAATAAATTTTAATATAAAGTGAAGAGTTTGTTTCTTGTGAAAAATAAAAATTATTTGTGAGTTATAACAATGATTAAGAACACGAAAAAAGGAAAATAAAACGTGAAAGTGAAGAAAGTTTGTTGAACGATCGCGGTGCTACAATCCCCAAAATATTTCGTCTTTGCAAGAATTAGAGAACGGAAAGAACATTATTTTATCTCTTAACTATGTTGCCGAATGTTTATCTCACAGTTCATTTAAATAAATAATTAATTTAAATTCAAAAATAAAATATTTGTAAATATTTATGTTCCACATTGTATTATAATCCACATTTGAAAAACATTTGAGAATTACGTTTGAAAGCAAGTTGAAAATAAAGGCATTTTTCAACTTGATAATAATTTCCCCTTTTTGTTGAAAATGCTATGATTTTCAAAAGATTTTCAAATCATTATCAAACGTTTGTCGTTTGAGAAAACGTTTGATTTTAATGTAGTGTAATCTAGCCTTAAGTGAGTATTTTTGTAATTGAATATTGGGCAAACTTAAACTTTTTATGAAAAATGTCAAAACAAAATGTAACAAAAGTCAAAAAACATTATAAGCAATGCATAGTATAATAAGTACCAGGTAGATGCATTAGGGAGAGTTGTCATTATTTACCCATGTAATGTCAAATTAATTATTTGATTTTTGACGCTTGTTTAAATTTTGGTCCTAATTTTTTTTGGTTTACCGTTATATGAGTTTTAAAATTGAGAACTAAATTGCTAATGACTATACCTTGTAATTATTCTACCATGTAAGCAATGTAAATACTTGTATTGATATCTAATAAAAAAATAAAATAAAATAAATAAATACAAATCGCTTATATACGCGTATGTTCTTGTAACAAAAACAAAAAAGAATTCAAAATACATATGTATATGTCTATATTATTAACAGACTGGAAATATGCTGCGAATAATGAATCATTGGGTGAAATATTAGCCTGTTGTGTTGCCGAGGACGGAATGGATATCACAGAGCATACAGAGACGTCACGAGACAGAAAATATTGTGTTTTTTCTGTCTTTTTCTTCGAAAGCTGCCCTTTTTGCAATTTTTGTTTTGATTACGCAATTCGTGTTTTTACCTGTTTTTACACATTGCCACTTTAGTCGCAATTTACACTATGGACATTTCTTGCCGGACAGAAAAAGTTTTTTGGCGAGAGAGGCAAGAAGTAAAGAGTGTCAAGCATGCAGCGTCGCCCCCTTACCAACAAACTTTTTCTGTCCGGCAAGAAATGTCCATAGCGTAAATTGCGACTTACTACCAAAAAACATATTCTTTCTCTTTCTTCGAAAGCTGCCCTCGCAAATGATTTGGCATTTTTCATACGTCACTTTTTTCATCTCTGTATGCTTTGTGATGGATATCTAAGCATATCTTTATGCTTAAAACTGCAACATACCGGCGGAATCAACGAATTTTACTTATTAAAACACCAAGAACTTAAAACAAAATTGAAGGAATCAAACAAAGTCATGGAAGGTTTTAAATTGTGACCGATGAATTGACAGATATTTCATACAAAAAGCATGTTCATATTCCTATTTGTTTCTATAATGCTGAAACAAAAACAACAAAATAAAACGAATGGGTTTTGGTGCATTATTTTATTTAATAATAAACAAATGCTTTGAATAACAAGTAAGAGTGCTATATTCGGGGCTGTGCCGAATCTTATATACCCTTCACCATTGTGCGAGCAGAATACAGAGCAACTAGACAAAAACTAAATAATTTTTACATATATGTACATACATACATATTCACAATACTTAAAACTTCATTATTAATAAAATTTAAAAAGCGAAAACTGGTAAATATTTTTTTTAAATCGTTTTTAGAACATAAAAAAAAAATTAATATTAAAAAAAAAATTTCTTTTTAAAAAACCAAGATTCGAACCAGGGAACTCTCAGTTTCTAATTTAACACACCGTCTAGACAACTGAACCATGAAGGAACGTTAATCGAATATCATTAAATGAAATATGGCACGTTTACTGTTCACCAAATTCAACACAGTTGAGTTGTAATTACTTTTGATGTTTTTGTTCACCGCAAAGTTGGGAAATATATTCACCAAAATAGTTTGTGTCATGTATGTGTGTTTGTTTGTTTTCTTTTATCTTTTTTGGCGAGTTTTAAGGTAGAAAAAAAACACAAAAACTCCTAGTTTCTATTTGTAAAAATTATTTCGTTAAATACATAGATGAAATAATAAAGAAGGGTGATAACGAAAATCATATTGGGCATTATGCCACTATATGTAAACAATTGAAAGGGGGCGGTAGAGGGACATCACATGGTTAAATCAAGTTCTCTCCTCATAAGGACCCAGAATATATATACTTTATAGGGTCTTAGATCAATATTGTAGAAATTACAAACGGAATGACAAACTTATACTATATACCCTTTTCCACCTGAGGTGAAGGGTATAAAAAAGATTAAGTACTAAGGGTTTTTACAATATTAATGAGAAAAATTACATTTTTTGTCTTAGACTATCCGTCTGAAGTTTGAAGCAAAGCTTGTGTAGACTATTCTCATTAAATCTTAAAGGCGTTCATCGGCAAGTCTGTTCCGGAATTTTTTTTAATGAAGTTCATCTTAGAAAATGCTGCTTCACAAACTTATGTTAAGCCCAACAAAGTGAGAAGTTTTAAGGCCCATTTTTTAATTCTAGGTATTTATTAGCACAAACAAATTTTATCCAAAACTCTTGACAAGAAACTTTATTTTTTTGGTGTTTTAAAACTGTATTTTCTTGGAAATCGATCATTTCTATCTGGAGAGAAGCTTTATTATATTCAGAGAGTAAATGTTACTGAGGATATCGACGACATTCCTGATTTTCTTAAAATCTACGAATCTGTTTTCAAATTCTGGGGGCAAATTACGGCATTCGATATAGATCGCCAATTCCATTTAAATTGTATTGTAATTTCGATCGGTGTCGAATGCCGTAATTTGGCCCCTGATTTTAGATCCTCAATGAACGTCTTGTGTTGGCCGACGTCAAGCTCGTTGTCATTGCAGATTTTTTTAAATTAGGAAAGTGCAGTCGTTCATTATCTAGATCAATGTTGAAAAGATCGAGTCCGCAAATTTTTGACCCCTGGTTTATACGAAACAAACCTTTAGAATGCGAAATATACACCGCCCGGCTGCAAAATCTTATTTGATAGATTGCTTGGTCGTTTTATTTTATTGAAAATATTTTAGGAATATGTAGAATTTTCATGTTTAACAAAACGCTTGCCGTACTAGTTTAGGTAGCTCAGTAAGTAAAGTATATTGTGTTGATTCCTTACCGTAGTGAATTGGTTTGTTTCTATTCAAATTAACTAATTTCATTTTCAAATTCAAGTTAACTAATTTAATTTTTATTTTTATGTATTCGAATTTAAACCGGCTAACCGGTTATTTTTGAAATGCTTTACGGAAACCGTGGGGTAATTCTGTAACTTTTTAACGACAAAAGTTTGTCGTTAAGTAGAAAATTTTTATTTAAAAATACTTTAAATTTACTACTTAACGACAAATTTTTGTCGTAAAAAAGTTACAGAATTACACCACCGGTTTTTTTAATAGCAAATATTCGGAATATTTAAAACCCGGTATTTGAAAAAAGTCGCATAATCGATCTCCCTAGTATAACATTTAACTGTTATACTTTCCAAGTTTAAAGATAATCAGCCAGGCCCACGATGTCACACGTTAACGTTCGCATAGAAAATTACATTTAAAACAAAAACCAATTTTAGAAATTGACATCGTGGGCCTGACTGAATGTGTTGTTATTTTTTCTAAGTTGTGCAAGCAAATCAAAAAATTTAACACGTTTATATTGAAATGTTATTTTTTGAGTTATGACGGCGTTGCAGCAATTGAGCGATATGTATACATATATGTATGTGCGAACTGATAAATTGTATAGAATCTTATAAATTATTTAATAAAATTACTAGCTGACCCGGTCCGCGTTGCTGGCCCTAAGCAAACATTAGTATATTACCACACGATTTAAATGGAGCTTTTAACGAAATTTACGGCCTTTAAATAAAAGCAATGGAATACCTATCATAAAGTTTTTTTACAGAATAACTTACATATGGTTAGATATGGGCTCAATCAAAAAAGAAACGCATGTATTTAAGGCAAATTGGAAACTATATTTATTTATTACTTCATCTTAAGGCCAGCCGATAGACAATGTTTTTTTGGTTTGGTGTAAAAACGTAAAAATTTTTATAAATAAAGGCAAGACGCAAAGGGAATTGGAGCCGCTTGAATTTGAATGGTAAATCGGTGGAAATCATCGGAATTCGTGGATTTCGAAATTTTGGATCATTATTAACATAGGTTATCTTCGGAACTACATAACCGATTTAAGAGTTTGATATCTTGTTTTGAAAAACATGACAATGGCTTTCAAAAAAATAATATAAAAAAAAATAAATATATGTATGTATGTATGTATGTCATTGGTGGTGCAATATGAAAATTGGATTTTGCCACACCCCCCCCCCCCCCCCCCCCCCCCCGCCCGAAGACCGAAAATCAAAAATCAGACTTTATAGTGTCACCCGCCTGAATATTCTGAAGATTCCCTGAAAATTTCATCAAAATCGGCCCAGCCGTTTTGGAGTCCATACGTTACATACATACAAACATCCGGTTTTATATACATACTAGCTGACCCGACAGACGTTGTCCTGTCCAAATTAGGAAAAATGTTTGCATTCAATTTTTAAAATCCGTTAAAAATATACGAACATTTGAAAGAAAAATTAGTCAAATCGATGGAGCCGTTTTCTGATTTTAGGTTAATCGAAAAAAGTGGGCGTTAAAGTAGGCGGGCCAATATTTTCTTGCGGTAAAAACCTAAGTTGGACCATGGCGATGATTTTAAAGAAAAAATCGTCCAAATCGGTCAAGCCGATCTCAATTTATGCGCTTAATAGAAAAAGTGGGCGTAAAAGTAGGCGTGGTACATTTTTTTTCGATGAAAACGTAAAATAGATTAATACGAACATTTAAAAGAAAAATTAGTCAAATCGATGGAACCGTTTTTTTATTTTAGGTAAATCAAAAAAAGTGGGCGGGGCAAAATTTTCTTTCCGTAAAAACCTAAGTTGGACCATGGCAATCATTTTAAAGAAAAAATCGTCCAAATCGGTCAAGTCATTCTCAAGTTATGCGCTTAATAGAAAAAGTGGGCGTAAAAGTAGGCGTGGTAAGTTTTTCTTTCGATTAAAACTTAAAATGGATTAATACGAACATTTGAAAGAAAAATTTGTCAAATCGATGGAGCCGTTTTCTGATTTTAGGTAATTCGAAAAAAGTGGGCGTAAAAGTGGGCGGGGAAAAATTTTATTTTCGTATAACTCTAAGTTGGACCATGGCGATAATTTTTAAGAAAATATCATCCAAATTATATAGATGTCATTGGTGGTGCAATATAAAAATTGGATTTTGCCACGCCCCTCCGCCCGCAGACCGAAAATCAAAAATCAGGGGTCTAATCATCGCATTTGATACTATCGTATCGAAGAAACTATCGAAGTGTTTTGCATACGATAGACCCCTGGGGTCTAATCACCGCATACGATATCGAGTAAAATTGATCGAAAGTATTTATTTTGGTATCATGAAACTCGATATCGAATGAAATGTATTGAATTTGAAATAATAGCATTCGGTATCGAGTAACTCGACATAACATTTATCGAGTTTTCATTCGATACGTCAGTGTCTATCGTATGCTACAAAATTTGATAGTTTAATTGATACGATAGTATCGTATGCGGTGATTAGACCCCAGACTTCACAGTGTAACCTGCCTGAATATTCTGAAGATTCCCTGAAAATTTCATCAAAATCGGCCCATCCGTTTTGGAGTCCATACGTTACATACATACATACACACATCCTGTTTTATATATGTATATAGATATATAGATAGATGTAGAAGATAGATAGAAAGATAGATATAGAAGATAGATAGATTAGATTATATTACTTTTTAAAAGAACTTTTTTTTCTAGGTAAATTTCGCGACCGTTTTGCTCCCAGTGAAGGTGTGGCCTCGCATGCTTTTAAATCCCACAGCGATCACTCCCACGACCCTTCACACAGTCATTCTCATGATCATTCACAAGTGTATCACAATCATGCCCCTATCTACACTCAAGCAGGAAAAACAGTATCTGCCTCTAACGTGGTTAGCTCATACGTGCCACCCAGTAATCTATATTCCTTTCCACCTAATAATGTTGATTATCCAACGCAATCACAAGATACTAAAGTTGCCTCGCCCTCAGGCACAGTGAATTCATATTCTGCGCCAGCATCGGGGCCACTGAAAAATTCGAACTATAATTTAGATACAGCCAATAGTAATAGTAATCCTTACCAATATAATGGTCCTCTAAGTGCTGGATATTTACCGCCAGCAAATGCAGACGAAAATGGTGGAAGTATGGATGATGGTAAAAATAATGATGGAGGCGGTGATGGAGATTTAGATAACAGCACAGGAGATGATTCAGTTGGCGTATTACCAGCTAGTGCTATGGATCAGGGAAATAGTAATATTAATATGGCTGAAGATATGGGAGGTGATATGGCTGGTTCCATGGATTCTCAAGATGGTTAGTATTCAAATATTGATATAAAACAAACTAAGAATAATTTTATTTCTTTTTAAAAATAAAGCCCATGATGACAATTCTTATGATACGGAAAAGGAATATCCTACACCCCCACCCGATTGGCTTAAGAACCATCCTGAATTGGCTCAAGATCATCCTCATGATGGCCATTCTCTTAAAAAACCCGATATAGAATTTGTGCATGACCATCATCATGAACCAGATATTGTATTTGATCATGACCATTATCATCACTCCTATCCCTCATATCCGTCCTATCCTATTTATCATCATTACCCTGAAATTATTTATGATGATCATCATCATGATCATTCACATATTGAGCCACTACCGCCAACCACAACTACAGAGGTTCCTCCTCCAGAGCCACCACCAGAACCACGTGTTAAGAAATACAGTTACTTCTACATTGGCCGTAAACTTTGGTATATTCCCTTGTATTTCACTGTTTGGTTTAGTTTTTATGTGCTGTGGTTAATTTTAAAATCTATAGCCAGACATAAGGTTGGTCTTGGTTCAAATTTTGTGAAATATGTTTTTAATTTCTTCTTTTTGCAGGTCAATTTGCCAAATCATTATGTTTCCCGCAGAAGTGTAGATAATTACCAGTTTTCCAAAAACAAACAGGAAGTAATAAATCAACTTACAGTTTCCGTTTTAGACAAAATCGATAAATTTAAGAGAAATTATACGAGTTAAAAGAATATTAATCAAACAAATTACATGTACAAAGTAAACATATTAATAATAAAATTTTCTATTAAAAATAAAAGTTTGATTCTAAAGAACATACTAAATTGATAAAGTAGCTATTTTACATAAGTCGCAGTTGATAAACTTTTTAATTTAATATTAAAGACATATCAAAATGATTTTCTTAACCATCCGTTTTATTACAAATAAGTTGACAATATTTTTACAGCGGGTAGAAATGAATATTACGTGTCTATTTAAAAAAAAAAAAAAACAAGTGAAAAAGTTAATTTTTTTTTTTATTATTTAATTTTACCTTGTGTTAAATATTCAATCCTGTGATTCCTATATGAAACAAAGGGCCATTACATTGTTGTAAGAGTTGTGTTTAATTAAAATTAAACATCGCTGTTGCATTTTTTAAATTTACACATTTGGTTGTAAGTTAATAAATTGTTTTTACAGAAAAATACAGATATTAAACTAAAAGTATTGTGACTAAAACCCAAAGTCTATTAACAAATTCATTAAAAAAGTAGTTTCCAAACTTTTTAATTATATTTCATCAATAATTTCATATATAACAGTTTCCTCACATTCCTCACTCGGATTATCAACAATTGATTCCGTTTCATCTATTTCAGATTTACAAATCTCGTAATGAAAATCGGAAAAGGATTCACAGTTTTCCGCAGCATCTTCATACTCAGTGGAATTGTTTTGTTTTTTAGACGTTTTTAAAAGTTTACGCAATTTATTGGGTAAACCACCAGTATTACGTTTAACTTTACGTGGTTGCACTAAAACGCCCTTGCTAGAAAAAAATTTTATTTTAAAAGCTTGCTTGTCATAAATAAAAATTAAAAACTTACGCCGACTTTAATTCTTCTAATTTTGGTATAGGCACTATTTCAGATACTTTGCCATTAGCCTCGTCTTCAGCCAATTCTGTGGGGTGGGCGCGTCTCTTGTGAGCCCTACAATTTGAGCCGTTCGAAAAAGCTTTGTTGCAGAAATTACATTTGTAGGGTCTCAGACCTGTATGTAAGATCAAGTGATTTTTTAAAGCCTTTGATCTTTTAAAGGCCGCCTCACAAAATTGACACTTAAAACGTTTTTCATCGCTATGCACTAAGCGATGTTGCAGTAAGGTTCTTTTTGTATTCAATTCGAGGCTACAGTCTGGGCATTTATATACACAATTGTCATGTGTGTCCATATGGGTCTTAAGTCTAGATTTATTTTTAAATCCTTTATGGCACACTTTACATTCAAACGGACACTCATTGCTGTGTACCAGTAGGTGCTCGGTTAAAGCTGCCATTGTTTTACAAGCTCGACCGCATTGATCACATATAAAGGGTTTCATTTGATGATGTATACCATTAACATGCTGCCTCATGGCTCCCGGTTGGGAAAATTTGCGATTACAATATGGACAGGGTATATTATATTTTTCCTCGTCTGGCAAGTGGTGTCTCATGTGTAATTTTAAGCTACTTTGTGTTACATATACTTTACTACAAATTTTACAGGTATTTGATTTCGCTTTGAAATCCGGTAAATTGTCTACGACTATATTATGTGAAGAGCTCATGTGTTTACGGAAGACGTTGGGATTTTTATATCTACGTTTACACTCCATGCACTCAAAATGAATGGTGGAGCCATCGGTTGGCGAATTCTTTGAGCCAATAGGCCGCCCCCGTTTGCCCCTCATCAAACCAAAGTTCTCAATTTTTGTTTCATTTTCATTAGCACTTATATTAACATAGTCTTCCTCACATTCTTGCACCTCCATCTCCTCTAGAATCTCAATAGATTGTTCAATAACTTCATCGCCCTCTTCCTCCAAAGTTTGCGCATTCTGATACTCTACCTCTACTTCCTCCTCTTCAGAAATCATTTTGAATTTTGTTGGGTGTATTTCTTCATCCTCCTCTATTTTGTATTTAAGTTCTTTAAAAAGATCACTATCCTGCACATCCTCTTCGTCTTCAGTGGGCTCCTGTATATTTTGTTTGATAACATCGATATTCATACTATTGGAGGGCACCATATAATCATTATCAACAAATTCCATTTCATTTTCTCCCTGCACAACATACTCAACGAGCACGTTGTTCTCTGTTTCTGTTTGGCATTCATAACCCTCATTCCTGGCAGGTTTTTGCAAAATATTTACTATTCCCTCAGTTTCTTTTGAAGTTTCTGATTCTGTATGTTGTTTTTCATCTTGAGTACAAGTTATCTCTTCCGTTTGTATTTCTTGGTCAATTAATAATGGTTTTGGTGATTCAGGGAACTCGGGTTTTATAATATGTTGCCAGCCCATATCAACAAGCCCACATTGAGCACGTAATTTGTCTGCCTGTTCGTCTGTTTCGGGTTTTATATTTTGCAATAAACAAAATAAAGTTTGAACTTTATTAACACGTTCGGTAAATATAACTAACTCCTCCACAAGTTGTTTACAGTTCAAGCACAAGCACTGTGAAATCGCATCGTCTGCTTTAATCTGTAAGTACAAAATCATTATTAAGAACTTGTTTTAAACATTTACTTCCTCTTACATTAACCCAGAAATATTTTCCCACTGATGTAGCCAAATCAGTATCCAGTTTTCCAGCTTCGTATTGTACAAAAATTGACAAACTCTCTTGCTCATCCAGTTCCCGTTTGGCGCACAAGCGGCACCAGCGTAACCACTGGGTGTGTATGTCATTATCTTTTGTGTGAATTGTTTCTGTTAAATGTTTGTCACGCATTTTTTATTTTTATAAATACATAAATATTTGAAAGGGATATTTAAATTAATTTTATTATATTTTGTGCAACACCAGCAAGCTATTGTAAATATTATACTTTGTGGTAAATATGTAGAATGGTGTTGCCACTTTATTAAAAACAATATGACATTTCAATAAAATTCATACAGGCCCATGCTACACCGACAATATCGCCAAAACATAATACATTACCCTGCAGCCATACGATCAATTTGTTCTTGATAGTCTTTTACATATACTGCCTGTCAAAATTCAAAAACATAAATTGAAAGCTGTGACGTAGGCTGCACTCAATTTGTAAGCAATTTACTTTCAAGATGTCAACAAAAACACAATTTATAAAGACAAACATGTAATCAGCTGTTAACTTGAAAGTAAAATTGCCAAACAAATGGAAAGGTGAAATTGAAAGCCATCTCGTGGTCAATTTAAAAAGTGAGAGTTAAGGTGCTATCACACGGGATGTATTTTACATATGTACTGTCCAATTTTCCATCTGTAAAAGTTGTACACATCGTGTGATACATATGAAACTTTGCATGTGTAACCAAGTAAGAAAGTATAGTCGGTCAAGCTCGAGCATATGATACCCTACACCACAGCATTTAAAAACACATCATGCTTATGTGTCCATATAAATATAGATTTATCTATGTTTATAAACTTCATGAAAATCGGTTTGAAAGTTTGTGAGAGGCAGAAATTGCCCCCTACCTCCCCTTGTTGTCCTATTTTTGAAAAACTGTATAGATAATGTGTCCATATAGATATGGATCTATCTTTGTTTTAAATTTCATTAAAATCGGGTTGAGAGGCAGAAATTGGCCCTATCTCCCCTCGTGTCAGCTTTTGTTTACATTTACAGGTTATGTCATAAAGGCCAGTTTACAAGGTAATACAATGTATTACGACTTCGTAGAATCAAAATATTATGAAATTCTCTCCGTGCTTAAAAGAAAAAAATAAAAATATTTTGTAAGTATAATTCATGTTTACACGGATGGTACAAGTAAAATCAAAAATAATAACAAAAAAGCAGATGGTTGCAGTTTTAAATTTTTACAAAAACAACATGAAAATTTCCCGAGTTGATTTTAGTTGTTTTTGTAATTGTATTTTTATATGCTACAACCTTCGATATAATCTGTTAAAATACACCTCTGGTGTGATGAGAATACATAAGTTTCTAAAATGGTTTAGAAAAAAACCATTTACCGACCGCTTGTCAGATTTTGTATTCGTTTTCTCTCTTACTCAATGCATTTTGCTTTTACATGATATGATTTCTCTCATCCTACATTATGTCGTAATACAATGTATTACCGTGTAAACTGGCCTTAACGCTGGGTCTCCACGTAGCAATTTTTATTGCTAAGTACAAGCAATAACGTCGGCAGAACAATGACAGAACAATGGAGCAATGATTGCTGATTATATTGCTGGAGAACACTTGTTATTGCTTTGCCATAAATTTGCAATTTTCACCTCGAGTAGTTGTATAAAGTTTTGTGGCTGTATAAATACAAATGTTTTATGTTGTGTTTTGAAGTGATTGTTAAATTTTCTTTTTTAAATTAATTAATTAAATTAATAAAATAATTAATTGTAATTGTCGTAGCTGTGTTTTGTATTGCTTTTTTGTTTATTTGCGTATGAAAAAAACCCAAAACTTGTATTGTTCTATTGAAAAAATAAAAATATAAAAGAAAAAACAAATTCGTCGTTAGCTTTTGTTGATATTGACGTTTATTTAAAAATATAATATATAAAAACTTTTTCTGTATATTGTTGAAGTATTTTTTCACTTGCTTTTTTAATAAATAAACACACTTATAAATAACCAACCGTACAGAGAAATGAAATGTCAGATAAATAACAACTGATTTGACAGCAGATTGCTAAGCAATAATTGCTCAAGCAATAAGAAGAGCAATCATTGCGCAATGGATTGCCACTCATGGCAATATGCGGTCTATACGTCGCAAATTTTATGGAGCAATTAAATTTGACGTTTGCCGCAATAAATATTGCTACGTGGAGACCCGGGGTAAGGAAAAGTCTATACTTATTGCGACATATATTGCAGTAAATGTCAAAATTATGTTATCTTTACGCTGGGTTTCCACGTAGCAATTTTTATTGCTAAGTACAAGCAATAACGTCGGCAAAACAATGACAGAACAATGGAGCAATGATTGCTGATTATATTGCTGGAGAGCACTTGTTATTGCTTTGCCATAAATTTGCAATTTTCACCTCGAGTAGTTGTATAAAGTTTTGTGGCTGTATTTATAGCAAATGTTTTATGTTGTGTTTTGAAGTGATTGTTAAATTTTCTTTTTTAAATTAATTAATTAAATTAATAAAATAATTAATTGTAATTGTCGTAGCTGTGTTTTGTATTGCTTTTTTGTTTATTTTCGTATGAAAAAAAACTAAAACTTGTATTGTTCTATTGAAAAAATAAAAATATACAAAAAAAAAACAAATTCGTCGTTTGCTTTTGTTGATATTGACGTTTATTTAAAAATATAATATATATATTTTGTTGAAGTATTTTTTCACTTGCTTTTTAATATATAAACACACTAATAAATAACCAACCGTACAGAGAAATGAAATGTCAGATAAATTACAACTGATTTTACAGCAGATTGCTAAGCAATTGCTCAAGCAATAAGAAGAGCAATCATTGCGCAATGGATTGCCACTCATAGCATTATGCGGTCTATACGTCGCAAATTTTATGGAGCAATCAAATTTGACGTTTGCCGCAATAAATATTGCTACGTGGAGACCCGGGGTTAGTGTAGATCTAGGGTAAATGCAAGTGACATATGTCAAATGTTTGAAGTAGAAGAGTATTGTTTTTCCTGAAAAATTAAAAGAATTTTTAAGAAAGTTAATTTTTTTGTAAAAAACACATTTCAAAATTATGTAAAATATAAAAATATCATACATTTGAAATAGATAAAATCAAAATTTCTTGATGAGCTAACTACTCAGCTAACTACTACCTGGAGAAAATGCAGCCCACTTTTGTAAATTCCGCTAAAGGTGATTCCTTACCAAACCAATGGATCAACTGGTGTCGTTTATGTGCCAAAGAAGATAATAAACATAATATTAACTTTCTATATGAAAATGAAGAGCATTCGGATAGTAAAAATAAAAAATTAAGCATTCAAGAAGCTTTGGTTAAATATTTTTGGGTACAGGTAGGTGATAATATTAGAACCCCCATTAATATACACATGTATGTGCGTAATATTCAAAACTAATTTTATACTTTAAGGCTTCCTTGGAAGATAACTTGCCAAAAATGCTATGTACAAATTGTTTTTCGTTAGTTTCCTCTATGATCAAATTTAACGATCGAGTGGAACGCGTCCAGCGTATGTTTTCACATTTGACAGAAACACAAAACTCCACTAATTGCTTTGATTTGAATGCGGTACGTCTAAAATTTGATGTGACAGAACCAGAAAGGGATCATTGTTTTAACCAATTCTCATTATACGGAGGGTATAAAAATTTCAATCATTTTAAAGCTAACGAAAATGTGCAAACAACTGCAAATGATAATAAATTTAAAGTACAAATAAAGCAGGAAAATGTAGAAAAGCTCATTGCTACGGATTATGATAACTACATGGAAGAAGATGACGACTTAGAGAAGGAAGAAATGGTATTTGATAAAAATACAAACGATACATTTCCAGACGACGAGGAAGATCCTTTTCAGTACAATGAAAAGGAACAAAATTCTTTAAGTAATTCTACATCCGAAGAGGAAGAATTACAAAAAATTTCAAAGCCCTCTTTTATTGTGCATGAATTTGAGTTTCCAAAACTTCAACCAGACAGAAGTAAAAAGAAAAAGAAAAGAAAAAAAATAAACAATTTTTCCAGTGGGGAGTGCAAGAAAAAGAAAAGCACTCTTAAAGACTTTAAAATGGAGGCTACCTGCAAAGAATGTGGAGAAAATTTCACCAAATATATTTCATATCGTAAACATGTGCAAGAAGAACATGCTCAAAGTCGCAGCGAAAAATACTGGCCATGTCCTGCTTGCGATAAAATTTTACTAAGTCTGTACAATCTTGAAAGACATGTTCGAATCCATGTGCCACTAGAAGTAAGACAAACTCTAAAATGTCCTGAATGTGATAATCGTTATACATCAAATGCACAGCTAGAGACACATATCAGATATAAACACAAAAATGAAAAGCCATTTATTTGCGAAGAATGTGGTCTGTGCTTGAGAACCAATTCAAATTTAAGGCAGCATTTGTTGATACATACAGATATAGCGCCTTACGAATGTGATGTTTGTAAGAAGAAATTTAAGAATAAGACAAGGCTAAAGGTGGGTAAAACTTGACGGTTCCTTATACCCCTGTGAGGAACATAGGGCCAGGATCAGAGATTTTTGTGTTTATCATGTAAAATTGTATATGTAAAATTTTTAAGTCTACAAAATTCAGCTCAGAAACTGATAAATTTTTTATAAAGAATTGAGCTCAGAAACTGAGACAATTTAAAAAATAGAGTAGAAAGTTAAACGTATAAAATTTATTCCAGGAACTAAGAAGTTTTCTATAAACATATCGCCAAAACAGATAATTTTTTGTTAAGTTTAGAAAACCCAAAAGCAAAAATTTTCTATAAAAAATTAGCTCAAAAACAGGAATTTTCTGGTTGTAGTTGTTTCTTTGGCCAGAGTGATGAATTTATGAATAAAAATGTTTTTCTATTTTTTTTCTAGAAAATTTAGACCAACAACTAAAAATATGAAATATTAGCTCAGTATCGGAGAAATTTTATATAGAAAATTTTATTAAGAAACGATACTTTTTTTAAAAACAATTTGGTGTAAGGCCAATTTCACCAAGTTCGGTCACAACTAACTATTACTTTAACTTCCAGTTAACAAAAGTTTTTGATAGCTATAACTGATTTTTAATTATAACATAACTTGGTAAAATTGGCCGTTAGAAACAGAAATTTTGTATAGAAAATTTAGCTGAGGAACTCACAAATTTTTATATTAAACTTAGCAATTAAACTTGGAATTTATGTACAGAAAATTCAGGCTAAAAGCAAAAAAAAAATAAAAATTCTAGTGAGCAAGATAAAAAAAAAACCTCTCTTTATATTTAATTTTAGACCCACATGGATATTCATAGCCCCAACAAGCATATATGCAATATTTGTGGACTACAGCTGAATTCAAGAGCCACTTTAAACCGTCATTTCTTAGTTCATTCAGATGAAATGCAACACAAATGTGACTATTGTGGCAAAGCCTTTAAGCGTGCGAAAGCCTTGAAAAATCATTTACTGTTGCACACGGGTCTTAAGCCATACTCCTGTGATTTTTGTGAACGTACTTTTGCCAATGGTTCAAATTGTCGTAGTCATATGAAAAAAATGCATCCTGAGGAGTTAGCGGTTCTAGAAGCTTCAGGCAACAAAACGCATACGAAAAACATACCTAAATTGGAAACATTAAAAGCAGTGTAAGTTTTAAAAAGGAAAAAAATGCAATCATCAAAATAATTTATTGTACCACATATAAATATAATCTTTTTTAACTGCAGCACTAAAGCAGCCGATAATCTAACACCGGTAGTTACCAAATTAAGTGGTTGCTTTGCTTTTGGTAAAAAGCCAAAGCACCTAGACATAAATGACATAAAACTACCACAAAAATCTTTACAAAAACTAAAAAAAAATGCACCCACCCATAATAATAATGAAAAATTAACTCTGGCCTCGCCTTCCTCTACACCCCTAGATTTACAATATATACCGCTGGCCGGTAACGCCACAACATCCTCCTGTCTCCCTGATGCCAAGAATCTAGAGAATGAATTGTTAACATCAACACTGAAAACAACTACACCAATACCAAATTTTGATAATATTTATCAACATTTATTAAAACAAAATCAAACAGATCTTCAAATTAAACGACCACTCTCACAATTATCTGCCCAACCCTCTTCTAGTAACGTTAGCACACCACATAATCCATTTTATCATCATGCCCAGCCCGATATTATGAATCACACTATGAGAACTTTATCGCATCCCCATGAAGACTTGCTAAATAGTCCAGAAAGTCATCACAGTTCAATGGCGCCTTTAACACATGACGATCATTCGAACGCTTCATCAATACAGGGAACATTTTATGGACCAATAAGAACAACTTTACCGCCTGTAAATTTCATGTAAAATTTTCGTTGTAGATATTATTTTAATTGAAGTAAAAAATAATTTATTTTAATATTTGAGTAATTAAGTGAGGACTTTATTTAGTAATTACTAGAAATCTTAACTTCTGTTACTTGTATGTAATTTTTTTTTAATTTTATAGCTTCCTAAAAGTACCAGAAATTAACTGGTGCTAGAACCAGTTTTGCCAACTCTTAACGGCCAAAAATGGTTAAATTTAGATAAATACAAAAACACATCAGAGTTATAATAAAAGCGTGTCAATACAAATTTTTTACTATAAAATGTTAAATTAACTTGGAATTGATTAAGAACCCAGAATATCTGTATAAACTCAATAAGTATGTATATTAGAGATGAGCGACCACTTGATTTTTACAGAACATCGTGATTAGTGAAGGTGAATTAAAATTCACTGTTCCTCAAAACTGTGATTACACAGTACAACAGCCAATCTGGGGGTGAGAAATTCCAAGTCAGGGTAATGGTACTAGGTCAGTATAGTAAAACCCTCAAAGGGTTTGGCGTTCGTATGTGTCAGTTTTTTTTATGACATTTTAAATTTTTTCCTTATCTTGATGTTTTTTTGTTTAACATAACTCGAGAACCACTTGTCCGATTTTGCTAAAACAAACTCAAAAAAATTTAGAATTACAATTTCTTTAATCCGTTCATATAACGTTTTTCTTTATAATCAACAGTTTTGCCGGTAAAAATAAATTTGTGGAGAATTATAATTGATAAGTGCAAAAAAATGTTCAAACCTGGATGTATGCAGCAGATTTTATCCGAAAAAAATCCCTAGAAAAGGGGAAATCCCCTACTGTTGGCATCACTGAATGTGGGTGTATTCTTTCAAATAACAAACAAAAGTCCGACGATTTTCACCGATCGCTTAAAAAAAGTCACAAAAATTGCAGTGCAGGTTTGTGATAAAATCTGCTGCATACATCCAGACTTGAACATTTTTTTGCAAAACTGACACATACGAACGCCAAACCCTTTGAGGGTTTTACTATACTGACCTAGTACCATCACCCTGACTTGGAATTTCTCACCCCCCAGACAATAATCCCAAAAATGTCCCATAGTGTTATGATTACAATTTGTCAGTTTTCCGTGTTTTTATTGTTATAAAATAAAACAACTATACATACATGGTAATAAAAAGATGTAAGTTCAAGTCCGATAAGTAAGGCAACTTTAAATTTTTTTAAAGGCTCATGCTTCTAAATGATATACATAATTGCAGAGCAGTTGCATTAGAGACTTTGGATTATATTTTGAAAATACTATGTATTTCTATTAGAGACGATGAAAAATACTTTTATCCGAATAATACTGTACAAGCTTTTCAAGAAAGTGGTGAAAAAAACGAAAACTACCCAGAGGTTCGCTTTGACTATAAAAGCGAACATCCGTAGAAAGCGAACGTATTACTCATTAAAAAGACTAAATTTAAATAAAATTAGAAAAAGGCTATCAAAATGATTTAAGAAATGCTTACTCTGTACTTATTTTCAAAGAAATATTTTAAACTGTTTTGTTTAAATAATTTAACTATTTTGGTTTTTAATCCAAATTTTGATATTTTAATTAGGCTAAAGTTCATCAAATTTAATTTACAACATGAAATTAATTAAAATTTATTGATTTTTCATTCGTGACTGCCGCTGGGCTCGAACCCAGGCTTTTACGGAGAGGTTACCCTAAGGCGAATTGACTAGAAGGTGGGGTCAAGTCAACATGTGGTGTTTTTTTCGGTGGTCGACTTGTCAAAGTTTGTATACAAACTAGTTTTTTATGTAAAGAAACCTATTTTTTTTACTAGCAATATTTTTGACAACCCGACCACAGAAGCAGTGTTGTTGTACAGTTGACCTCATCTTGTCAATTCGCCTTGGGTTACCCTCACATGTTTCAATTGCAACCACTCAAGGTCTATCCAATAGGTCTGCGCAAGAAGCCATATGTTTACTTTAGGGAATGGTAAATGGATTCCAAAATCGATTTTTCGATTGACTTTTTTTATTTCGGTTTTTGAAATCGATTAATCGAACCTCAAAATCGATTTCAAAATCGTTTAAGATTAGATTGGAAACTTAAGCTTCGTACAGACGATGGTCAGATCTTACAATATTGGTAAGCAGCGTTGCTTAAATTGCATTAAAATTGGCTAAAATGTCTTACAACTGTGTGAACATTGTAAGCTCATTTGTATTTGCAGATGTGCAAAATTAATGCATCTGACAATGGATCTTTGTCAGAAAAATTTTGCTGTTGGCAACGCCTGCTTACAATATTGTAAGATCTGACCATCGTCTGTACGAAGCTTTATTCCTTACATCATAAAGGGGGATACACCAGGATTTTTTTTTTGCAAACTACTGGAGAAATTGAATCAAAATTTTTAACGTAAATATGTAGATATGACTACTATTTATAATTTTCCTGCAAAAAGTGAAAATGTGTAAATTTTGACCCGGCCTTTAAAGGAACAAGTGCAATATGTATGTAGTTTCCACATTTAAAAATTGTGTTCTTGTGTAGTCAGTCAGTCCTGTCACATAATAAGGTTAATGTATGGATAGTATTTTAAAGGATTATGACAATAGTTTCTGATCGGTGGCGACTGTTTCTTTACTAAGTTACTATAAGTTATTTTTAGACAACGAACGTTTGCATGTCATTGATGTCGGAAAGATCCAGATTTATTTCCTTGTAATTTCGTATTTGTTATATAAATTACATACTTTTTGTTTTTCACTCTGCTTATAACTAGATTTAAATGTCGCTCACACACTGGTCTGTTTAAATATAAGTCTATTTCCACAGGAAAGCCATGGTTTAATTCACCTGTTGTGTTTCTATATAGTATGTTGAATTTCACAAAGCTGACTTTCAGTGTTTGGTTTGGTGCGATATGTTTGGACTGTTTTGTTCACTGTCCGTTGATGGCTTTAATTTCTGAAGAACAAAAGCCCCTATATTAAAGTTGAAAATATACCAAAGGTACTAACACGTAAAACTAAAACTTTAAACTTGGAACACTGCGTAAACATACCACCTACACAAGAACATATGTACGCACAAACAAATCTCAAGTTTTATGGTGCATGATTTAATTAAGATTAAAATTAACAATTTTATAAATTTTGATAAAAATAAAAAAAATCGATTTTAAAAGCCCAATAATCGATTTCAGTATAAAATCGCAGACGTAAATTCGATTGCAAAAAGTCGATTTTTTTGACACAAAATCGATTTTCGATTGGAATCGAAATCGATTTACCATTCCCTAGTTTACTTGGTTTATTGCTCAAAGATGTCAAATTTTAGTTGCGTTCGAGAACACAAAATTTTTTACTAAACTTTACTGCATTTTACGAAATTGCGTTCGAGTACACAAAATGCAGTAAATGAGAACATAAAATGAGATCGAAAAGTGACAGTTCTTGTCTTGTATTTACAAATTTTTACTGCAGAAATTTTTGCAGTAAAATTTAGTAATTCAAAAAAACATATGTTTCAAAAGGTAAACAAACAAAAGTAACAAGTAAAAAGTCTACAAATTGTGAAAAAATTGTTAAATAAAAGAAAAGTTGAAATAAAAATTAAACCAAAACAAAAAGTGAATAAATATTAATTAATTAAACTTGTTTGTGAAGCATTTATTTGGCTAAATACAAACTTTTGAATTTTTTTTTTTTTTGTTATGTTAATTTCTTAGAGTTGTAAAAGTGTGAAGTATTTGGGTACTTAAGTAATCAATATCAAAAAAATTATTCATGTTCTTTTAAATAATTTAACCCGCTACAAATTAGTAAAATCAAATAAAATAAAAAACAAACAAATATGAAAGATTACATAAAATAGTTTGTTTGTATTTTCCAAAAATGTTCGTGCTATAAAAAGTATTTAATCGAGTACCGATAAGAAAACGAGTTAAGTAGTCAATATTTTTCAACACTTCAATTATTTGCCGTCAGCTGTTGCCTTAATTTTACGAATTTTTACAAATTTTGCGTTCGCGTACAGTGTGGCCATATCTAAAAATATTTTACAGCTAAATCGGCTTTAAAATAATGCTAAAAAATGCTAAACAAAATCCTTAACTGCCAAAAAATAATGCTAAGATTTAAATTGTATTATTTTTGGAACAAGTCCAGTTTACCAACGCAGCTCCAAATAAAAAAAAAAGTACATAGGGTAATAGAAAATCGAAAAATAAGAAGAAAAAATAAAATGGCAAAATTCTCGGAAACGCATAGTTTCCGAGTTATGGACCTCTGAAGTTTTCATATAAACTTCCGATTTCCCTCTACATTTCTGAACGTATATGGCCAATATTGGTATTATTTGAAAGCATTTGAACAGATCTTTCTGGAAATGCTAAATTTATTAAAAACTTTTTAACTCTTTAGCTCCTAATACAGTTTTTACAAAATTTATATCAAAATGTTACGGAAGTGCACTAGGTAATAAAAATGTAATTAAATAAACCCCAGCTTCTCTAAATAAAGCTTCTCTGCATAGCCGGCCTTCGGCCGGGCACAAGGATTTTCTCCTCTATGGTATGACAAATACCGGCTTCGCTAACTAAAGCTTCTCTGCATAGCCGGCCTTCGGCCGGGCGCAGGGATTTTCTCCTCTATGGTATAACAAACACCGGCTTCGCTAAATAAATCTTCTCCGCATAGCCGGCTCCTTAATGGATTAAACATTTTTAAATAAAATGTTTATATCTAGAAAAATTTATTCAAAAGCTTTTAAATGATACCAATATTGGCTATATACGTTCAAAAATGTAGTGGGAAATCGCAGATTTATATGAAAACTTCAAAGGTCCATAACTCTGAAACTATGCGTTTCCGAGAATTTTGTCATTTTATTTTTTCTTCTTATTTTTCAATTTTCTATAACCCTATGTACTTTTTTTTTTATTTGGAGCTGCGTTGGTAAACTGGACTTAAGCCTTATTTTTTGTTATTTTAGTCAATAAACCTTTATCTATAAACTCACATTATATCAATAGAACAAACCGATTAAAAAATAACAATAAGATATTTATAAAACATAAAAAGTCTTGAAACTACAAAAGAAACATATTTCAGTCTTTATATACGTACATAAAAAGTTTTCAAACAAAAGGTACCATACCATAACATGCAGTCTACAACTGACATGAAATGCTTAACTTTAACACTAATATAATGTTAGTGTTAAGTATAGACTCATCATGTTAGAAGTTTTCTCATGTTATAACACGGTTGTTAATGCAAATGTTTTAACAACGCTTTTATTACATCAAGTTATAACAACAAATCATGTCAGTTGTAGATGGGGAGTAACAAAAAATTAAGGGAACTTGACCCATAAATGGCTATTATTTAATATTTCAATAAAAATTATATAAAATGTAAAAAAAAAATTTTATTTTATAAATTAAATACGTCATCAAATGAATATTCTTCTTCAGCTTCTGAAGAATCGATCGAGATATCATTATAATATATGTTCTTATTCCATTTTTATATGAGATTGTACACTTTTTTAAACTATCGCAACATTTTAAACCACACCTAATATAAAGTAGCGATTTCATAGACTTAAACGTCATTCTATTTCGAAGTTTTGGTTTTAAGAGATTTATACCACTAAAAACCTATTTTAACTTCCGCGTTGCTAAATGGCAAAACCAAGAACTTCATTGCAAAAGAAGCTAATTCACTGAATGGATTTTCATTTAATGCATTTCTATATCCATATACATTTATCCAGAAATCAACTGTTGAGTTCCTATTTAACAATTCATATGAATTTAGTTTCTGCCACTGATGTTCCAAAGTTGTAATTTTTTCTACAGTGAAATCAATCATTTCTTCTTTTAAATATTCGCTTAATTTGCATTCATTAGTTTTTAAACTGTTTTCTACACAAAAAAGTTAGTATTTGTTAAATTATGAAAATTGCTTGGCAATCGTTGTTTAAGTTGACATAAAGTTTATATTTCAAAAGTTATGGTATTTTTTTCGTCTCCAAAAATTGTTTTGAAATTGTAATTGAGGGAAAAAATCCGCTTAATATGAATTAAATGGTTTAAACTGATCAAATTTTAAAACAATTTGATATGAAAGGTCTTTTAAAAGATTGTACAGTTTCTATAGCAAAAGAGTAGGGATTTGTATGTGTATTTAACAAAAAAAGCGTGGTAGATTTTCAAAAAATATTACTTGAATATTCTTAAATTAAATAATGCTAAAAAATGCTTTATATGTAGTTTAAAAATGCTAACTGCTAAATGAAAAATTTGCAGCTAAATCAGACAAAAAAATGCTAAATCTAGCTGCAAAAATGCCAAAATGGCCACGCTGTTCGCGTACTTTGTTGGACAACAGCTTTTTGTGAGAGCAAATTTTTCAGTTTACTCATTTACTGCATTTTACTGTAAAAGTACTCAAACGCACCTGTTGTTAACATTTTCCTTATACATGTGTCTTTTTGTTTACGTTTCCGTTTTTTTGCCACACAGAAAATCACTGAAAACAGCTGCGCTTGTGAGGCCACTTTATTAGTACATTCTGCTTTTGCCTTTTAATGCGCCCCATACACGGTTCAATTCAGTTGTCAACTGAAAAACTCGAGAAAATCGGTTCAGACACGAAAAAGTTATGACCAAAATATTAATTTTTTTTTTTAAATACCCATTTTCGGGAACCATAGATCTAGCCGAGTCGAAGTTTTATAACCCAACTAACTGGCAAATTTCTTCTTAAACACTTCGGTATATAAATCTGTCAAATCGGTTAAAAAATGGCTGAGTTATAATCAAAATACTGAAATCCCAAAAATTACTCTTTTTATACCCTTCACCTCAGGTGGAAAAGGGTATATATAAGTTTATCATTCCGTTTGTAATTTCTACAATATTGATCTAAGACCCTATAAAGTATATATATTCTGGGTCCTTATGAGGAGAGAACTTGATTTAACCATGTCCGTCAGTCCGTTAAATGGATTTTCCGAAGACCCCATATATGATGGGGGCCAGGTTATAATACATTTATGTCACATTCAAGTTTAGAAAGTTCGGTCCACAAACGGCTGAGAAATGAGCAAAAAACCACGACTACCTCAAATTTTTTCCAAAAATCCCTTGTTGTTGTGGTATTTTTATTACTTTTTTCTGTATATCTTGAGAACGGCAAAAGCCAAAGCTTTCAAATTAGGTACACACCTTTAGGTTATCAATACTCAGCATCCCACAAAGTGTGGGAGGGTTCAGAGAAGTGGGCGTGGTATCTCAAGTACAAAAAATATCAAAAATTGTGTAAAAACCTGATTTTTTGGACTGTTATATGTTATATTTAGTAAAAAATATTTTCTGAAAAACTCGGAAAAATCGGTTCAGATACGAAAAAGTTATGACCAAAATAATATATTTTTTTTTCGGGAGCCATAGATCTTCCCGAGTCCAAAATTTATAACCCAACTAACTGGCAAATTTCTTCTTAAGCACGTCGGTATATAAATCTGTCAAATCGGTTAAAAAATGGCTGAGTTATAATCAAAATACTGAAATCCCAAAAATTACTCTTTTTGTACCCTTCACCTAAGGTGGAAAAGGGTATATATAAGTTTATCATTCCGTTTGTAATTTCTACAATATTGATCTAAGACCCTATAAAGCAGCGGTCATCACAAAGAGAGATAGTTAAAAATGTGTATGTAGTGGTGAGTGCAAAAAGAGGAAAATAAATTTACTCGTTTGAGACATTAACTATGTGTTTTGTTCTTGTTTTTTTAAATTATGACTTTTTACAATTGTTTCGTTAACCTTCGTGTTGTGTTTGTGAAATTCACGAAAAGTGCTCGGCCCCCGGGGGCATAGCGTGATGATCGTTGCTATAAAGTATATATATTCTGGGTCAGGGTTGATAAAGTTGATACAATTGTACTTTTTTTGGTACAATTCAAAGCTAAAAAGTACGCTGGTACCCCCGTGACTCATTTGGTACTATTTCCAAATTTTTCAAACCTACATACATATTTATAATTGGTATAAAATTGCAACTCGTATTTACTGTCTAATGAATATAAGCAGAGTTTAGTGTTTGGTGCAAATAATCTTGCAGCATATAAGCGTGCATTTTCTGATGATATTGACAAGTTTTTTTAAAGATATAGGAAACCACTTCTGCAAAAGTTCTACATAGTAGAAGAGACGACTTCCTCTGAACTCAAAACTATTTTGGAACGAACTCACAATATTTTGAAATATTCGTCAACAAGATGGTTGTCACGTCAAGAAATAATCAACAGAATTTTGGAACAGTGGTAACCCACTTCATTATTATTTTACTCCGAATAACACTCAATTCACATGAGGGCTTTTACGACGTCGTTTTATCTTGATTCCCTTTTAAAGCAACTTCCAAAATCTCTTTGCGTTCATACGATGATTTTTGGTTGCATGTCTTTTTTTTATTTACAGTATGGCCTTGGTTACCCGTCATTCGATTAACCGGCAGCTTCAATAAAATGGAAAACAAACATTTTTTTGCACTGATTTAAATTGCCTCTATTATCCGAAATTATAAACAAATTATCTTTTTTTCGTTAAATTTTGAACAATCAAAAGAAATTTAAATAAACGAAGAAAGAGAATATCTTAACGGTGCGGAAGCATGTTCTGCCAAATTTACTTTTTTCCTCATGTTTACATAATAAAACGTTATATATTTACATAAAATAAGAAACACACCAAAAAAAATAAATAATCAAGAATTCTGCCGATCCCGTCTATTATCGATAATCGAGGTCTCACTGTATTTTCAACCACACACTTCAAAGTAAGAAAAAGAATAAAACGTAAACAGAAAAAGTTAAAAGAGAAATGTAAAAAACGACATGCAAAATACAAAACGAGACATTTTGTTAACCCCTCTTTCTTTTCTACACCGCTCACCAACAAACCAAAAGAGACGTCGACAAAGCGACGTCGTAAAAGCCCTCATCTAAACTGAGTGTAAGTTTGAAGGAGATTTTACAAGCGCTTAATTAAATTTAAATATATTCGTACTTTCTACTCCTTTCCTGTTTTTGCAGTACATATTGAAAATTGTAAACACAATAAATTTGGAAATGTAATCCGAAGATGTTTCTTATTTTCGTTAAAAATTTGAGATTGCATTTTGAAAAATATTCGTAAATTTTCCACAAAAAAGACGATAAGTTCTTAAAAGGTTATGAAAACGCTCTCTGGCGGCAATCAAAAATAAAAAAAAAATGGATTTCTCGACCCTAAATACCGCATGATACAGGTCTGGCTAGACAAAATACAATTTGTTTGCCTCTATTCTTGAATATTTTGGAAAACTAACTATTTTGAAAAATCCGGGGTCGAAATTCGGCTGTAGGAAAAATCGCCCAAAGAAAAATGGCCCAAATGAAGAATCGCCCAAAAGAACATGAAAAATTACCCAAAAAGTTATATATGATATTTTGCCCAAAAGAAACGAAAAAAGGCCCAAAATAAAAATGAAAAATTACCCAAAAAGAAAAAAAGAATTTTTTCCCAAAAAAAAAATTTTTTTAAATTACCCAATTTGTAATGTCCATGGACACTGTGATACTTTTGAAAATGTCATAACGTCCATGGGCATTAAGACACTTTGCAAATGGGCATTATGTCATATGGTGTAACAAATACCGGCAGCGCTTACTAAAGCGTCTCGGCATAGCCGGCCTTCGGCGAGGCGCAAGTATTTTCTACTCAATGGTATAACAAAAATCGGCTTCGATAACTAAAGCTTCTTTGCATAGCCGGCCTTTGGCCGGGCGCATGCTTTCGAGTTTGTAAGCTATGCTCTCGAGTTTGTCCACGGACACTATGACACTGGACGTTATGACATGCCACCTTTTTGCAATATGTCCCGTTATTTTTATAAATATGGGCTATTTTTCATACAATATTTTTGGGTGATTTTTCATAATGAAACAAAAACTCACCCAATAATAACGAAAAATAGCCCAAACATTTTGGGTCACTTTTCATATGAATTCACGCCCAATTTTACATGGAATTTTTTTGGTCGATTTTTCATTTATTTTATTGGGCCATTTTTCTTTGGGCGATATTTCCTACAGCCTCGAAATTCATTTTTGACCCATGGATTCTTTGGCAAAGTTTTTTGGAATGACTTATAGAACAAGAATCGCGATGTGCTTTCGAAGCGAAAACATTTTACCCACCCTATTTTTATGTATGTCTAATTAATGATCATGAATTTTTTCTATCTATAATTATCATGTACAAATGAATTTTAAGTACCTTTTGTTTTTGTTGGTTTACATTTTTGTTAAAAAAAAATGATTTAGTACTAATGGGACCGAAAAAGTACGATTTTAAAAGTTCGTTGGTACGATATTGGTTTTCTCATTTATCATCCCTGTTCTGGGTCCTTATGAGGAGAGAACTTGATTTAACCATGTGATTGATGCCCCTCTACCCCGCTTTCAATTGTTTACATATACTAGCATAATGCCCAATATGATTTTCGTTATCACCCTTCTTTATTATTTCATCTATTTAACGAAATAATTTTTACAAATAGAAACTAGGAATTTTTGTGTTTTTTTGCTACTTAAAAACTCGCCAAAAAAGATAAAAGAAAACAAACAAACAAACACACATACATGGCACAAACTATTTTGGTGAATATATTTCATTCAACATTTTTTATTTTTCGAATTTATTCTATGAGCTAAATTTCAGTTATGTATTTTATAAAGCTTTTTTGTAATATTTCAGAAATGACTTTATACACTACCAGACTATTATATTGTATTTTCTTGTTACATTTTACCTTAGCTTTACTTTGGAAAGCAATGGGGTATATTGTATGTACAGAAAAATTTACAATTATTAAGCTAAGATCCCACTATCGGCGCAATGTACCAATTTTTGGCGTATTTCATGTGCCGATAGTGTGAACGGTCAAAATGTTTTAATATGCGACAATCTGTGCCGAAATTGTGCTGACTGTGGACAATCAAAATTAACCTAGATGCGCCGATAATGTGAACACTATTTTGCACAATGTGGAGCAATCAAATTGTTTAATATGTACCGATTTTTATCAGCCACTTGTGTGCCGATCACAGTCGCCAATCAGCGCCGATACAAGGGATGGCAAAACGAAATTTTTAAATTGCAAAAACTGGCTACTACAATTTTACTTTTTGAGCTTAATTGTACCAAAATTACATTTGTTTTATCTATTATTTATGTATTGAAACATTAATTAGTACATTTGTACTACTAAATGAAAGAAAACAATTCGCTTTAACCAAAACATTGCAGTTGTATCGATGTTGCCATCCCTGGTTTGTAAACATCTGTTTACAAAACAATAATTACAAAAAAAAAAGACGTTCGCCAAGATAGCAACGATTAATAGCAACGCCGGAAATAAAACCAAGGGGAATTTAAGGGCATAAAAGTAAACAATTTTGGGAATCTAGTGGCAATAAAAAGAAAATTTATCATCGATTTCCAGAGAAAAGTGGGTTCATCCAAAAGGGTCAGTAAAAATCGTTGCTGATTTATGCCGGCCAAACTAGGCAGTGCCAAGGCATAAGCTCAATGGAATATGGAAAAATACCACTCAAAGATTAAATAAATCAATTTTTAAAAACATCTCCCGAGCCGTTCCAGAGAAAAGTGGGTTCATCCAAAATGGTCAGTAAAAATCGTTGCTGATTTATGCCATCCAAACTAGGCAGTGCCAAGGCATAAGCTCAATGGAATATGGAAAAATACCACTCAAAGATTAAATAAATCAATTTTTAAAAACATCTCCCGAGCCGTTCCAGAGAAAAGTGGGTTCATCCAAAATGGTCAGTAAAAATCGTTGCTGATTTATGCCAGCCAAACTAGGCAGTGCCAAGGCATAAGCTCAATGGAATATGGAAAAATACCACTCAAAGATTAAATAAGTCAATTTTTAAAAAAGTCTCCCGAGCCGTTCCAGAGAAAAGTGGGTTCATCCAAAATGGTCAGTAAAAATCGTTGCTGATTTATGCCGGCCAAACTAGGCAGTGCCAAGGAATAAGCTCAATGGAATATGGAAAAATACCACTTAATGATTAAAATAAATAAATTTTTAAAAACATCTCCCGAGCCGTTCCAGAGAAAAGTGGGTTCATCCAAAATGGTCAGTAAAAATCGTTGCTGATTTATGCCAGCCAAACTAGGCAGTGCCAAGTCATAAGCTCAATGGAATATGGAAAAATACCACTCAAAGATTAAATAAATCAATTTTTAAAAACATCTCCCGAGCCGTTCCAGAGAAAAGTGGGTTCATCCAAAATGGTCAGTAAAAATCGTTGCTGATTTATGCCAGCCAAACTAGGCAGTGCCAAGGCATAAGCTCAATGGAATATGGAAAAATACCACTCAAAGATTAAATAAGTCAATTTTTAAAAAAGTCTCCCGAGCCGTTCCAGAGAAAAGTGGGTTCATCCAAAATGGTCAGTAAAAATCGTTGCTGATTTATGCCGGCCAAACTAGGCAGTGCCAAGGAATAAGCTCAATGGAATATGGAAAAATACCACTTAATGATTAAAATAAATAAATTTTTAAAAACATCTCCCGAGCCGTTCCAGAGAAAAGTGGGTTCATCCAAAATGGTCAGTAAAAATCGTTGCTGATTTATGCCAGCCAAACTAGGCAGTGCCAAGGCATAAGCTCAATGGAATATGGAAAAATACCACTCAAAGATTAAATAAATCAATTTTTAAAAAAGTCTCCCGAGCCGTTCCAGAGAAGTGGGTTCATCCAAAATGGTCAGTAAAAATCGTTGCTGATTTATGCCGGCCAAACTAGGCAGTGCCAAGGAATAAGCTCAATGGAATATGGAAAAATACCACTTAATGATTAAAATAAATCAATTTTTAAAAACATCTCCCGAGCCGTTCCAGAGAAAAGTGGGTTCATCCAAAATGGTCAGTAAAAATCGTTGCTGATTTATGCCAGCCAAACTAGGCAGTGCCAAGGCATAAGCTCAATGGAATATGGAAAAATACCACTCAAAGATTAAATAAATCAATTTTTAAAAACATCTCCCGAGCCGTTCCAGAGAAAAGTGGGTTCATCCAAAATGGTCAGTAAAAATCGTTGCTGATTTATGCCAGCCAAACTAGGCAGTGCCAAGGCATAACCTCAATGGAATATGGAAAAATACCACTCAAAGATTCAATAAATCAATTTTTAAAAAAGTCTCCCGAGCCGTTCCAGAGAAAAGTGGGTTCATCCAAAATGGTCAGTAAAAATCGTTGCTGATTTATGCCGGCCAAACTAGGCAGTGCCAAGGAATAAGCTCAATGGAATATGGAAAAATACCACTTAATGATTAAAATAAATCAATTTTTAAAAACATCTCCCGAGCCGTTCCAGAGAAAAGTGGGTTCATCCAAAATGGTCAGTAAAAATCGTTGCTGATTTATGCCAGCCAAACTAGGCAGTGCCAAGGCATAAGCTCAATGGAATATGGAAAAATACAACTCAAAGATTAAATAAATCAATTTTTAAAAACATCTCCCGAGCCGTTCCAGAGAAAAGTGGGTTCATCCAAAATGGTCAGTAAAAATCGTTGCTGATTTATGCCGGCCAAACTAGGCAGTGCCAAGGAATAAGCTCAATGGAATATGGAAAAATACCACTTAATGATTAAAATAAATAAATTTTTAAAAACATCTCCCGAGCCGTTCCAGAGAAAAGTGGGTTCATCCAAAATGGTCAGTAAAAATCGTTGCTGATTTATGCCAGCCAAACTAGGCAGTGCCAAGGCATAAGCTCAATGGAATATGGAAAAATACCACTCAAAGATTAAATAAATCAATTTTTAAAAACATCTCCCGAGCCGTTCCAGAGAAAAGTGGGTTCATCCAAAATGGTCAGTAAAAATCGTTGCTGATTTATGCCAGCCAAACTAGGCAGTGCCAAGGCATAAGCTCAATGGAATATGGAAAAATACCACTCAAAGATTAAATAAATCAATTTTTAAAAAAGTCTCCCAAGCCGTTCCAGAGAAAAGTGGGTTCAAACAAAATGGTCAGTAAAAATCGTTGCTGATTTATGCCGGCCAAACTAGGCAGTGCCAAGGCATAAGCTCAATGGAATATGGAAAAATACCACTCAAAGATTAAATAAATCAATTTTTAAAAAAGTCTCCCGAGCCGTTCCAGAGAAAAGTGGGTTCAAATAAAATGGTCAGTAAAAATCGTTGCTGATTTATGCCAGCCAAACTAGGCAGTGCCAAGGCATAAGCTCAATGGAATATGGAAAAATACCACTCAAAGATTAAATAAATCAATTTTTAAAAACATCTCCCGAGCCGTTCCAGAGAAAAGTGGGTTCATCCAAAATGGTCAGTAAAAATCGTTGCTGATTTATGCCAGCCAAACTAGGCAGTGCCAAGGCATAAGCTCAATGGAATATGGAAAAATACCACTCAAAGATTAAATAAATCAATTTTTAAAAACATCTCCCGAGCCGTTCCAGAGAAAAGTGGGTTCATCCAAAATGGTCAGTAAAAATCGTTGCTGATTTATGCCGGCCAAACTAGGCAGTGCCAAGGAATAAGCTCAATGGAATATGGAAAAATACCACGTAATGATTAAAATAAATCAAATTTTTTAAAACATCTCCCGAGCCGTTCCAGAGAAAAGTGGGTTCATCCAAAATGGTCAGTAAAAATCGTTGCTGATTTATGCCAGCCAAACTAGGCAGTGCCAAGGCATAAGCTCAATGGAATATGGAAAAATACCACTCAAAGATTAAATAAATCAATTTTTAAAAAAGTCTCCCGAGCCGTTCCAGAGAAAAGTGGGTTCATCCAAAATGGTCAGTAAAAATCGTTGCTGATTTATGCCGGCCAAACTAGGCAGTGCCAAGGAATAAGCTCAATGGAATATGGAAAAATACCACTTAATGATTAAAATAAATCAATTTTTTAATACATCTCCCGAGCCGTTCCAGAGAAAAGTGGGTTCATCCAAAATGGTCAGTAAAAATCGTTGCTGATTTATGCCAGCCAAACTAGGCAGTGCCAAGGCATAAGCTCAATGGAATATGGAAAAATACCACTCAAAGATTAAATAAATCAATTTTTAAAAACATCTCCCGAGCCGTTCCAGAGAAAAGTGGGTTCATCCAAAATGGTCAGTAAAAATCGTTGCTGATTTATGCCGGCCAAACTAGGCAGTGCCAAGGAATAAGCTCAATGGAATATGGAAAAATACCACTTAATGATTAAAATAAATAAATTTTTAAAAACATCTCCCGAGCCGTTCCAGAGAAAAGTGGGTTCATCCAAAATGGTCAGTAAAAATCGTTGCTGATTTATGCCAGCCAAACTAGGCAGTGCCAAGGCATAAGCTCAATGGAATATGGAAAAATACCACTCAAAGATTAAATAAATCAATTTTTAAAAAAGTCTCCCGAGCCGTTCCAGAGAAAAGTGGGTTCATCCAAAATGGTCAGTAAAAATCGTTGCTGATTTATGCCGGCCAAACTAGGCAGTGCCAAGGAATAAGCTCAATGGAATATGGAAAAATACCACTTAATGATTAAAATAAATCAATTTTTAAAAACATCTCCCGAGCCGTTCCAGAGAAAAGTGGGTTCATCCAAAATGGTCAGTAAAAATCGTTGCTGATTTATGCCAGCCAAACTAGGCAGTGCCAAGGCATAAGCTCAATGGAATATGGAAAAATACCACTCAAAGATTAAATAAATCAATTTTTAAAAACATCTCCCGAGCCGTTCCAGAGAAAAGTGGGTTCATCCAAAATGGTCAGTAAAAATCGTTGCTGATTTATGCCAGCCAAACTAGGCAGTGCCAAGGCATAAGCTCAATGGAATATGGAAAAATACCACTCAAAGATTAAATAAATCAATTTTTAAAAACATCTCCCGAGCCGTTCCAGAGAAAAGTGGGTTCATCCAAAATGGTCAGTAAAAATCGTTGCTGATTTATGCCAGCCAAACTAGGCAGTGCCAAGGCATAAGCTCAATGGAATATGGAAAAATACAACTCAAAGATTAAATAAATCAATTTTTAAAAACATCTCCCGAGCCGTTCCAGAGAAAAGTGGGTTCATCCAAAATGGTCAGTAAAAATCGTTGCCAAGGAATAAGCTCAATGGAATATGGAAAAATACCACTTAATGATTAAAATAAATAAATTTTTAAAAACATCTCCCGAGCCGTTCCAGAGAAAAGTGGGTTCATCCAAAATGGTCAGTAAAAATCGTTGCTGATTTATGCCAGCCAAACTAGGCAGTGCCAAGGCATAAGCTCAATGGAATATGGAAAAATACCACTTAATGATTAAAATAAATCAATTTTTAAAAACATCTCCCGAGCCGTTCCAGAGAAGTGGGTTCATCCAAAATGGTCAGTAAAAATCGTTGCTGATTTATGCCAGCCAAACTAGGCAGTGCCAAGGCATAAGCTCAATGGAATATGGAAAAATACCACTCAAAGATTAAATAAATCAATTTTTAAAAACATCTCCCGAGCCGTTCCAGAGAAAAGTGGGTTCATCCAAAATGGTCAGTAAAAATCGTTGCTGATTTATGCCATCCAAACTAGGCAGTGCCAAGGCATAAGCTCAATGGAATATGGAAAAATACCACTCAAAGATTAAATAAATCAATTTTTAAAAACATCTCCCGAGCCGTTCCAGAGAAAAGTGGGTTCATCCAAAATGGTCAGTAAAAATCGTTGCTGATTTATGCCAGCCAAACTAGGCAGTGCCAAGGCATAAGCTCAATGGAATATGGAAAAATACCACTCAAAGATTAAATAAATCAATTTTTAAAAAAGTCTCCCGAGCCGTTCCAGAGAAAAGTGGGTTCATCCAAAATGGTCAGTAAAAATCGTTATTTTTTAACTCTTAATTAAACGTTTTGAAATCATAAGCTTGTAAGTCTGTTTTTTAAGAAACAGCACAGCACACAGGACTTTAGTTGTTTTATCCAACCAAATTTAAACAAAATGTTAAAATTTGTTGTGGTTTAAGCTGATTTTCGATAATATACTGTGAGCGTCAAAATAAAGTGTACAGCTTGTTTTCCAATATGAAAAGAGCTATTGTAGTTATAAAAAGTTAAATTTCTACTTTACCAAATTTGATCAGACTTCAAGCTTGCTCTCATCTGTGAAAAATAAGTACATTTCTCCAAAAAGTGACAAAAGCAAGTTGGACAAAAAAAAAACGTGATAAAAGGTAGAAATAAGAAATTCAACGGACAAAATATAGTCTCTAAAGTGAAGCGTGATAGGGTTAGCTTTAAATTTAAAAAGCGAAAACCAAATTATTTTAACCAAATTATTTTAACAAATCGAAACTAGGAATTTTTGTGTTTTTTTGCTACTTAAAAACTCCCCAAAATGATAAAAGAAAACAAACACGCATACTTACATGCCACAAACTATTTTGGTGAATATGTTTCCATATTTCAGTTCTCAACTCAAATAAGTTTTATGGTTTACAACTTTGCTATTGTGGTGAACAAAAGTAATTACAACCCTACACAGTGAACATAAAACGGGCCATATTTCATTTTAATGATATTCAAACAACGTTCCTTCATAGTTTAGTTGTCTAGGGGGTTAAGTTAGAAACTGTGAGTTCTCTGGTTCGAATCTGGTTTTTTTAAAAGAAAATTTTTTTTTTAATTTTTATTTTTTTATGTTCTAAAAACGATTTAAAAAAAATATTTACCAGTTTTCACTTTTTAAATTTAATTTATAATGGAGTTTAAAGTATTATAATTATGTATGTATACATATGTAAAAATTATTTAGTTTTTGTCTAGTTGCTCTGTATTCTGCTCCCACAATGGTGAAGGGTATATAAGATTCGGCACAGCCGAATATAGCACTCTTACTTGTTTTTTTTTGCTTTTAGGACGGCTTCTAGTCTCTTTGTCATCGATTCCACCCATTTTAAAGTTAGCTCAGTAGACAATTTTGGCTGCTCTTCCTGCAGAATTTTATTCAGAGTGCTTGCTGCCAAGGTTTTTTTTAATTTGTCTGTCCAAATGTTTCCAGATGTTTACTTGATTTGACGTCGAGTTAATATTGGGCTGATCCATCTGTTTTAGGACGTTTTACAAAAGCTAACCCTATCACGCTTCACTTTAGAGACTATATTTTGTCCGTTGAATTTCTTATTTCTACCTTTTATCACGTTTTTTTTTTTGTCCAACTTGCTTTTGTCACTTTTTGGAGAAATGTACTTATTTTTCACAGATGACAGCAAGCTTGAAGTCTGATCAAATTTGGTAAAGTAGAAATTTAACTTTTTATAACTACAATAGCTCTTTTCATATTGGAAAACAAGCTGTACACTTTATTTTGACGCTCACAGTATATTATCGAAAATCAGCTTAAACCACAACAAATTTTAACATTTTGTTTAAATTTGGTTGGATAAAACAACTAAAGTGCTGTGTGCTGTGCTGTTTCTTAAAAAACAGACTTACAAGCTTATGATTTCAAAACGTTTAATTAAGAGTTAAAAAATAACGATTTTTACTGACCATTTTGGATGAACCCACTTTTCTCTGGAACGGCTCGGGAGATGTTTTTAAAAATTGATTTATTTAATCTTTGAGTGGTATTTTTCCATATTCCATTGAGCTTATGCCTTGGCACTGCCTAGTTTGGATGGCATAAATCAGCAACGATTTTTACTGACCATTTTGGATGAACCCACTTTTCTCTGGAACGGCTCGGGAGATGTTTTTAAAAATTGATTTATTTAATCTTTGAGTGGTATTTTTCCATATTCCATTGAGCTTATGCCTTGGCACTGCCTAGTTTGGCTGGCATAAATCAGCAACGATTTTTACTGACCATTTTGGATGAACCCACTTCTCTGGAACGGCTCGGGAGATGTTTTTAAAAATTGATTTATTTTAATCATTAAGTGGTATTTTTCCATATTCCATTGAGCTTATGCCTTGGCACTGCCTAGTTTGGCTGGCATAAATCAGCAACGATTTTTACTGACCATTTTGGATGAACCCACTTTTCTCTGGAACGGCTCGGGAGATGTTTTTAAAAATTTATTTATTTTAATCATTAAGTGGTATTTTTCCATATTCCATTGAGCTTATTCCTTGGCACTGCCTAGTTTGGCCGGCATAAATCAGCAACGATTTTTACTGACCATTTTGGATGAACCCACTTTTCTCTGGAACGGCTCGGGAGATGTTTTTAAAAATTGATTTATTTAATCTTTGAGTTGTATTTTTCCATATTCCATTGAGCTTATGCCTTGGCACTGCCTAGTTTGGCTGGCATAAATCAGCAACGATTTTTACTGACCATTTTGGATGAACCCACTTTTCTCTGGAACGGCTCGGGAGATGTTTTTAAAAATTGATTTATTTTAATCATTAAGTGGTATTTTTCCATATTCCATTGAGCTTATTCCTTGGCACTGCCTAGTTTGGCCGGCATAAATCAGCAACGATTTTTACTGACCATTTTGGATGAACCCACTTTTCTCTGGAACGGCTCGGGAGACTTTTTTAAAAATTGATTTATTTAATCTTTGAGTGGTATTTTTCCATATTCCATTGAGCTTATGCCTTGGCACTGCCTAGTTTGGCTGGCATAAATCAGCAACGATTTTTACTGACCATTTTGGATGAACCCACTTTTCTCTGGAACGGCTCGGGAGATGTTTTTAAAAATTGATTTATTTAATCTTTGAGTGGTATTTTTCCATATTCCATTGAGCTTATGCCTTGGCACTGCCTAGTTTGGCTGGCATAAATCAGCAACGATTTTTACTGACCATTTTGGATGAACCCACTTTTCTCTGGAACGGCTCGGGAGATGTTTTTAAAAATTGATTTATTTAATCTTTGAGTGGTATTTTTCCATATTCCATTGAGCTTATGCCTTGGCACTGCCTAGTTTGGCTGGCATAAATCAGCAACGATTTTTACTGACCATTTTGGATGAACCCACTTTTCTCTGGAACGGCTCGGGAGATGTTTTTAAAAATTGATTTATTTTAATCATTAAGTGGTATTTTTCCATATTCCATTGAGCTTATTCCTTGGCACTGCCTAGTTTGGCCGGCATAAATCAGCAACGATTTTTACTGACCATTTTGGATGAACCCACTTCTCTGGAACGGCTCGGGAGATGTTTTTAAAAATTGATTTATTTTAATCATTAAGTGGTATTTTTCCATATTCCATTGAGCTTATGCCTTGGCACTGCCTAGTTTGGCTGGCATAAATCAGCAACGATTTTTACTGACCATTTTGGATGAACCCACTTTTCTCTGGAACGGCTCGGGAGATGTTTTAAAAAATTGATTTATTTTAATCATTAAGTGGTATTTTTCCATATTCCATTGAGCTTATTCCTTGGCACTGCCTAGTTTGGCCGGCATAAATCAGCAACGATTTTTACTGACCATTTTGGATGAACCCACTTTTCTCTGGAACGGCTCGGGAGACTTTTTTAAAAATTGATTTATTTAATCTTTGAGTGGTATTTTTCCATATTCCGTTGAGCTTATGCATTGGTACTGCCTAGTTTGGCTGGCATAAATCAGCAACGATTTTTACTGACCATTTTGGATGAACCCACTTTTTTCTGGAACGGCTCGGGAGATGTTTTTAAAAATTTATTTATTTTAATCATTAAGTGGTATTTTTCCATATTCCATTGAGCTTATTCCTTGGCACTGCCTAGTTTGGCCGGCATAAATCAGCAACGATTTTTACTGACCATTTTGGATGAACCCACTTTTCTCTGGAACGGCTCGGGAGACTTTTTTAAAAATTGATTTATTTAATCTTTGAGTGGTATTTTTCCATATTCCATTGAGCTTATGCCTTGGCACTGCCTAGTTTGGCTGGCATAAATCAGCAACGATTTTTACTGACCATTTTGGATGAACCCACTTTTCTCTGGAACGGCTCGGGAGATGTTTTTAAAAATTGATTTATTTAATCTTTGAGTGGTATTTTTCCATATTCCATTGAGCTTATGCCTTGGCACTGCCTAGTTTGGCTGGCATAAATCAGCAACGATTTTTACTGACCATTTTGGATGAACCCACTTTTCTCTGGAACGGCTCGGGAGATGTTTTTAAAAATTGATTTATTTAATCTTTGAGTGGTATTTTTCCATATTCCATTGAGCTTATGCCTTGGCACTGCCTAGTTTGGCCGGCATAAATCAGCAACGATTTTTACTGACTGTTAGCGCCACTGTCGTTTAGGTACTTATTCAATATTCATTCGGTTACTTATTTATCGACACAGTGCGATCTCAATCTGTCAAAAACTAGAAAACATGTAAAAATCCCAAGCCTTGAAAAAGCGCACATTTTTTTTTCTTTGTAATTGTATAAAAAGCTATTTAAAGTCGTAAAGAAAACACATTTTCAAATAGTTAAGAAAAGTGATCGGTAGTCGTGAAATTAGAATTTAACTCACATTGTTAAAACCTTCTTGTTTAAAAACATAATTTATAACACAGTTACAAACCTATTTGTCGCGCTTTGTTTTCATACTAAAAAGTATGTATTTTCTTTAACCACATAACTTGTATTTATTTAATAAACTATAATTTACTTACGAATTTCAACATACAAATGCAATAAAAACTGAATTTACCAAAACTTGTATTTGTTGTTTACAATCTCGTGAAAACTGGGCGCTCGGGCAAATTCCCGTAACAAATTTGAAATTCTTTTTAATCTATTCGCCCTACCGGATCACAAATTGCCAAGCATAACCTTGAAAATAAGAAGTTCAGCAGCCACGGTTCAACAACCCCAAGGAAAAACTACTTCCAACTGGCAGAAACTGTAAGTCCCAAAAATGGATAAATTTTCTTTTCAGGGTCAACCACCACAACAAAACCAATGTGCAACCAAATCGCCATCTGCAGAAGATTGTTCTGTTTGTAATGAACCACCTACGGGCCAATGTATACTATGTAATAAGTGCCAAAAAATTTATCACATAAATTGTGTTAACTTGGACAGTAAAAAACAAACTTTTACATGCGATAATTGCACCAATAAAATTCAATCTCCGGGCTCAACAAAATCTATCCGCAGTCATCGGAGCAAAGCCTCCCACGTTTCGACAGGCTCAACCATTCGAAGAAAAAATTTAGAACTTCAGCGTCTCGAAGAAGAAAGACAGCTTGCGAAAGAACGAGACACCGAATTCTTAAAACAAAAATATCAATTGTTACAACAAGAAGAGGAAGAGATCGATGATTGTAGCTCCGTAGATATCCACTCTGTACATGAATGGCTTAACAATCAACCGAATAATCCAGATTTATCAGAAACAGTCCTACCTTGCGTACAACCTCTTAACACTAATGTGCAGAATAGCTCCACAGAACGTAATAATGTAGATTTTACAACCTCAATGTCAAGCCAACGTCATGTCGCAGCACAATATTCACAAAATAATATGCCAACAAACCACACCAGTACAAACATTCAAAATAAAACACCAAATGCCTACGTAAATTCAACGGCATATAATAATACAGCCACATTTATTAATAAAGCAGAAGCTGCAACAACACAAACAACAACAGCTGTACCACCCAACGTCACTTTACCGGCACCAGCTAATTACACTTTTCGTCCATCATTCTCGTCTATTCCTCACAACACCATAACGTCAAACCTTACCCATCAGCAAATAAACTCGAGACAAACAGTCCCCAAGGATTTACCGATGTTTACTGGCAGTCCAGAAGAATGGCCACTGTTTAGCTCCACCTTCGATTGGTCCACGGAAGTATGTGGCCTGACAGATGCTGAAAATCTAATTCGCTTACAAAAAGACCTGCGAGGAGATGCTCTGAAGTCTGTTCAACACATTTTAATACATCCATCCTGTGTTCCAGCCGCAATTTCAACCCTGAAATTATTGTATGGACAACCAGAAAAAATTCTGCATTCACTGAAACTAAAAATACGGGCATTACCAACAGTTAATGTTAATAAGTTGGATACAATTACCTCATTTGCTGTACAAGTAAAAGGTCTTCAAGCAACTATAGAAGCCTGTGGTCTTCTTGATGAACTCAATAATCCGTCGTTGTTACAAGAATTAATTTCTAAATTGCCTTCATATTTTCAGATTAATTGGGGAACGTACAAATTGAACTTAGCAAAACAAAATAAAAATGTAAATCTGTCAGAATTTGCAGCGTGGATTTTTGACATCGGTGTTTCCGCAAGCAGTGTCAACATCGACAGCAGTTCTAACTCTGCCGCAGAGGCTCTCTCACGTAGCAGGCAGAAAAATGTTTATATACATACTCACACTGAACAAAGTACACGAAAATGTATCGTTTGTGGTGGTGACTGCAACAATGTTGCTAATTGTCAGAAATTTAAAAAGGAAGATAGAACAAACAAATGGAATATTGTGAGAGAATTTAATCTGTGTAAACAATGTTTACGTAAACATTTTGGTAAATGCAATAACAACAATGTTTGTGGAATAGATAATTGCCAATTTAAACATCATTACCTTTTACACAAGAAACAAGTTGATACAAGGGGAACGCAAAATGTTGCTGATTCAAACCAAAATAAAGTTTCAATGCAAAACAATCAAACACAGAGCTGTAATACTCACAGTGCTACGGGGTGCAACAATTTGTTTAAAATTATTCCTATAACAATCTATGGGAATGAAAACAAATTTATAGAAACGTTTGCGTTTATTGATGATGGTTCTTCAACGAGTTTAATAGATGAACAAATCATCACTGATTTAAATCTTTCTGGCACTGCTGAACCTTTGTGCCTTAAATGGACTGGTAGCGTTGAACGAAATGAGAACAATTCTCGTCGTCTTTGTATAAATATAGCTGGTCCTAATAACAAAATTCACACAGTAGATGTTCGTACAGTAAAACAGCTTTCATTACCAAAACAAACTTTAGACATTGAAAAGCTTGTACAAGATTTTCCTTATTTAACAGGATTACCTGTGACAAGTTATATCGGTGCTACGCCGCGATTATTAATTGGTTTAAATAATTCCAGACTATGCGTTTACAACAATATTAGAGAAGGTAAGGTCAGCGAACCCGTAGCAATTCGTACTCGTCTTGGCTGGTTGGTATACGGTGCAATGAGAAATAAGTTAATAGAACACCATCATTGTCATGTAGACGAATGCAGTAATAAAATACTATCTGATTTAATGAAAAAATTTTACAGTCTAGAAACCGCCTGTATAGACAAGGCAACAACTATGATGAGCAAAGAGGATGAAAAAGCTATGTCTATTTTAGAAAAGTATACTAGACAACGTCCAGATGGACATTATGAAACTTCACTGTTGTGGCGGAATGAAAACGTAGAAATGCCAAATAGTTACGATATGGCCCTAAAGAGGTATAGGTGCCTAGAAAAAAAGTTGAGAAACGATAGTAATCTAAACGACATTTTTAACAAAACCATTTCTGAATATGCGTTAAAAGGGTATATAACCAAGATAGAAGAAGACTGTCTAGCGCCAAGCAACCAAGAAAAGGTTTGGTATTTACCGATTTTTCCCGTTTTTAATAAGAATAAACCTGGAAAAACCAGAATCGTGTGGGATGCAGCTGCCAGAGCTCATGGACTATCGTTAAATGATATGCTGATTAAAGGCCCAGATATGCTATGCTCCCTACCGTCTATTCTCATTCGTTTTCGGCAAAAGGCCATAGCCATTTGTGGCGATATAGAGCAGATGTTTCACCAAGTTTTTATAAGAAAAGAAGATCGTAATGCCCAGCGGTTTCTATGGCGTAGTAAAAGCGACAAAGGGATAAATGTGTATGTTATGAACGTGATGATTTTTGGAGCTTCCTGCTCACCATGCATTTCGCAGTACGTAAAAAATACTAATGCCGACAAATTTAGTGGCAAATATCCCATGGCGGCAGCGGCGATAAAAAATAATCATTATGTGGATGACTACTTTGATTCAGTAGACACTATCGAAGAGGCAATTACCTTAGCTCAAGAAGTTAAACATATTCATAGAAAAGCCGGATTTAATATCAGAAACTGGATATGTAATAACAAAGATGTTTTAGCTGCAATAAATGACAACGATAGTCCCCAACACAAGAGTCTTAATCTCGGAAGTGAAATAGAAGCAGAGAAGGTGCTTGGTGTTTTCTGGAAATCGCCCGACGATTCTTTTACGTTTAAAATCTCGCCAAACATTGCCAATAATATATTGGCAGAAAACAAGATACCGTCAAAACGCGAACTATTACGATTTTTAATGTCGATATATGATCCTTTAGGTCTTATTGGTAATTATTTAATGTATTTAAAAATAATACTACAAGACGTATGGAGAAGTGGAGTTACATGGGACGAACAAATCCAATCCCATCACATATCTAAATGGACTAAGTGGTTGTCATTTTTGCCAGAAATTAGAAGCATTGCGATACCACGATGTTATCTTCAAACGTTTAGTAGCTACAACGAAGTAGATGTGCAGCTGCATACATTTTCAGACGCCAGCGAAAATGGCTATGCCGCAGTAACCTATTTCAGGATTTCGAATGGCAATGATGTTGTTGTGTCTCTTGTTGGGTCGAAAACAAGAGTTGCCCCACTAAGGGTAGCCTCTATTCCCCGCTTGGAACTAATGGCCGCAGTAATTGCGTCACGGTTTGCCAATAGTATCGTTAATAGTACAACAATAAAAATCAGCCAAAGGGTTTTCTGGTCTGATTCTAAAACTGTCATAAGTTGGCTAAAGTCAGACCAAAAAAGGTATCACCAGTTCGTAGCATTTCGCGTAAGTGAAATTCTCGACACTACTGAGTTAGATGAATGGCGATGGATTTCCGGTAAATTAAATGTTGCCGACGAGGCAACAAAGTGGTCTAAAGTCGGCCCCGATCTGTCAAATAACAGTCGTTGGCAAAATGGTCCTGGTTTCTTGAAACAACATCCAAGTTCGTGGCCGTATACATATACTTCATATAAAAGAAATTCACCATCTCGTTCAAATTAAACGTTTTTCACAGTGGCGTAGAGCGCTTAGGTCGGTAGCATATGTGATACATTATTTAAATAAACTTAAAAATAGTACAACTATGAATAACATATCCCAAGGCGAACTAAAAAAGGCGGAAGTCGTTCTGCTCAAACAAGCTCAAACGGAGGAGTATTTAGACGAAATAACAACATTAAAAGGTAGTGGTAAAATTAGTAAAAGTAGTTCTCTTTATAAGCTATCGGCTTACTTAGACAGCGATGATGTTTTACGCATTAATGGGCGAATAGATTACGCTAATGTTCCAGATGAAATGAAACACCCTGCTATTATGCCAAAACAAAGTTACACAACCGAGCTTATAATACTGCATTTTCATGCTAAATATCATCACGGAAATCACGAAACGGCCATAAACGAAATTCGACAAAAATATTATGTGCCTCGCTTAAGAACAACTTTTAAAAAAGTAATCCGAAGGTGTCAAATGTGTAAAATAAGTAAATGTAAGCCAGCATATCCACAAATGGCAAAACTTCCCAGAGCAAGGTTATCTGCACATGCCGCACCGTTTACATTTACTGGGCTTGACTTTTTTGGCCCAATTCTGGTAACCGTCAATCGACACAAGGAGAAAAGATACGGAGCCTTGTTCACCTGTCTAACTATTCGAGCCGTGCACATTGAAATAGTTTATTCGTTAACCACCAGCTCATGTATCTTAGCCATCCGAAATTTTATGGCCAGACGGGGTACGCCAAGGGAGTTTTTCAGCGATAACGCGACTAATTTTGTGGGAGCAGAAAGAGAGTTACGCGACGCTATAAAAGAGGTTGATGCTAATGAATTCGTTCGCGCTTTCACAACTGCTACTACCAAGTGGAACTTCAATCCACCCGCTGCCCCACATATGGGCGGAGCATGGGAACGTATGGTACGTTCTATCAAAACCGTTTTGTACAAAATAATGCCGACAAGATCACCTAACGATGAAACAATTCGCAGTATGATGGCTGAAGTGGAAAATATTATAAATTCACGCCCACTAACGTATGTGCCAATATACGATGAAAATCAGGAGGCGCTAACTCCTAACCATTTACTGTTAGGAAGTTCAAACGGCATGAAACCACTAGCAGATTACGATGACTCCGGCGTGGTTGTCAAAAATATTTGGTTACAGTCGCAGGTGTACGCCCAGCATTTTTGGAAGCGCTGGCTGACATATTTACCGACGCTTACATGCAGAACAAAATGGTTTCAAAAGTCTAAGCTTCTAAGTAAAGGCGATTTAGTTGTTGTGGTTGACCCTTCGTTCCCGCGCAATGTATGGCCCAGAGGAAAGGTACTAGAGACTACAGTTGCAGCTGATGGCCAGGTTCGTAGGGCAAGGATTATGACGTCCCGTGGTGTGTTAGAAAGACCAGTTACAAAGTTGGCCTTACTCGACGTGGCTTCAAATAGGGAGTAGGGCGGCGAATGCCCTTCTTGCCATACTGCGGCGGGGTGTTAGCGCCACTGTCGTTTAGGTACTTATTCAATATTCATTCGGTTACTTATTTATCGACACAGTGCGATCTCAATCTGTCAAAAACTAAAAAAACATGTAAAAATCCCAAGCCTTGAAAAAGCGCACATTTTTTTTTCTTTGTAATTGTATAAAAAGCTATTTAAAGTCGTAAAGAAAACACATTTTCAAATAGTTAAGAAAAGTGATCGGTAGTCGTGAAATTAGAATTTAACTCACATTGTTAAAACCTTCTTGTTTAAAAACATAATTTATAACACAGTTACAAACCTATTTGTCGCGCTTTGTTTTCATACTAAAAAGTATGTATTTTCTTTAACCACATAACTTGTATTTATTTAATAAACTATAATTTACTTAGGAATTTCAACATACAAATGCAATAAAAACTGAATTTACCAAAACTTGTATTTGTTGTTTACAATCTCGTGAAAACTGGGCGCTCGGGCAAATTCCCGTAACACTGACCCTTTTGGATGAACCCACTTTTCTCTGGAAATCGATGATAAATTTTCTTTTTATTGCCACTAGATTCCCAAAATTGTTTACTTTTATGCCCTTAAATTCCCCTTGGTTTTATTTCCGGCGTTGCTATTAATCGTTGCTATCTTGGCGAACGTAAATTTTGATGTTGTTTATATTTTGATCTACGAAATTTTTTATATGGCACTTTTTCCAACTTTTTTTAATGCAAATCTCATCTTTAACAATTGCTATTTACGAAAATATACAAAAAAGTCAAATGGTAAGTTTACTGTGATTGTACCAAAAGATTGAACATACAGTAAATTTGCATGCCAATTTAAACAAGCGAACATACCTATATGAACTTTGAGCGTGTCTGTCCAAACAAATAATAAATATATCAGGCTTATATTTCGAAATCATAAGGAATCATAATACATATTCAGATATCTGACAACAAAATACCAATAAATTGAACCAATGTGCGGCGTAACCTAATTTCCCTTCTGGCAACTCAACTTCAGTTGTGTTGCTATCCGGAATACACCTATTAATTTGTTGTAGTTTATTAACAACAGCCGTTTAATGATAGTCACTTTGTATTTTCCAATGGTTTTTTAAGTAGACGTTGAGTCTACTCGGTTTTGCGTCGACTTAAATGAAAGTTAAAGAAATATTATATTAGAAGTTATGGACAAATATTAGATTGTTAAAATTAAGTGTTTAAATAAGTCCACCAAGAGTTTACTAAACACCAGCGATGCCAACTTAGTGCTTTTGGCACTATTTATGGTGCTTTTTGATGCCTCAAAACGCCAAAATTTTATCCATAGTGCCAAACTAAAAAAAGCACTAACTTGGTGCTTTTTCAATTTTTCGTTAGTGCCTTTAGTGCTTTTTACAATTTGTATCTTTTTTCTACCATATTTTAAAACTACGATCAAATAGAGGATGATTTATTTGACTTAGCTATTTGGTGTACAATTTTGAGAAAACTTGTAAAGATTTTAAGATTTCAAATGATAAAAAAGGGATAAAAGAAAGTTACATTCGTTTTACCAAAAACTTACGAGGTTAGAGCTAGGCTTCCTAGCAATTTGGAAATTTTACGAAACGTTGCACTTTTTAGCGTTGACAACATTTTTAGTAATCGTAATAAAAACGATGTATTTCGGTAAACATTATTTTAAAGATGTAGACACTGTTTCAAAAATAGAACATGGATTGGAAAATATTAGGAATTGTTAAAAAACATGCAGTCGGAAACCGTCAAAAAACGCAACAAAAAAAGAGACGTAGCTTGGAACGTGCAAAGTGTTAAATAAATTAAAAACAGCTGACAGAAAATACTTTTATAACGAGCGTTGTGTAACCTGCCATTTTACATGCGCTTAAGTTTTCCACGTATTGTGCACTTCTCTAGTGCTATTGAAAAAAGGTTTGACTAATGGCGATTTCTTTTCTGAGAAAAATGTTGCATTAATGTTACATGTTCTACATTTTTGTGTTCGTTTGTACAAAAAATACAACTGTTTGGAAATACAAACAAAGTAGAAAGTACCAAAGTTGTAGAACAGGGCAGTATGAACACCTTAAGTTAAAGTAAGGGTAAAATATGCAACATGTTTTGCATGTTTTTCATCAACATATTCACAAAAGAACTTGAAAATTTTTCCCACAGTTGTATTTTTTGTACAAACGAACACAAAAATTTAGAACATGTAAATGTTTTACTTTGTTTGTACAACAAATGTTTTACGTTGTTTGTCATAATTCATACCGCTCTTAATTTTGTAAAAAATTTGTTTTAAAACAAAATATAAAAATATTTAAAAAATAAAAAGTCTATTTATATTATAATCGTTTTTATTTTTATAAGCCATTAGTGATGTTAATATTTGTTTACAACTCGTAATAACGTGCAGAAACCGCTTAAATAGCTTTAAAAATCACTTATTAAGTACATTAATGATGAAAGTGTAATAGTTGTAAATAAAAGCAGTAATTGTGTTCTATTGAAATTGCACAATATGTAACACTTCGAGCGATTATAGCTAACATTAGAAAATGTTACATGTATATACTGTAACATATTTTTCTCAGAAAAGAAATCGATATAAGTATCAAAATCAAAACATACAAGTTTTTTCTATTTTACACCTTATGTGTGTTCTAAACTCAGAAGCGTACATATGTTAAAATAATTGGATAATATCATAAGCCAATTGTTTTGTTAAACTTTGCACGCTTTTAATTTAGATTTATTTAAACGATAAAATATAAGGATGTTTATTAAATTATATGCTGTTATTAAGTTTTATAAACAATAGTAGGTCATTGCAAATTTTTGGCAATTACCAGTTTTATGGCCAATTTATACTCCAAATGATATGGATGATATTATTTTTATTAAAGATAATAATAATACATTTAAAAATTTTTATATACAAATGTAAATATATGGGCATTTCCTGGGGTCACGAACGTACGTTCGTACGCTTTATGTTTAGTACAAAAGATGGATTTCATCGAGTTTAAGTTTTCATAATAAGAGTTATAAGCGTGTGGTCACGAACGTACGCAAAATAGAAGTCAACTTCGGCTGACAGTTGTGAAATGTAAAAATCTGCGTAACGAAACGGAATTTTCAAAAGTGATTAATTTATTTTAAAAGTGTATTAATGTAGGTCTCCTTCCAGTATTTACAAAATAAAATATCTCTCTTGGTTTTTATTTAATTGGCTTATGTACAGGTCGCGAACTTACGGATCGCGAACGTACGATTTTTCCATATGTTTTTTTTATTATTATCACCATGCATTTTACCATAAATGTCTTCAAATTTTCTTTACAAAAAAACTTTATACTCCTTTTACAATTGATTTTAATGCAGAGATTATGAAGAAAGAGTGTGAACATAACATATTTCCTGCATGTAAAATAAGTATATAAAAATGTCTTTAGAAGTAGAAAATACAGGAAATTATAAAATTTTCCAGTTTCAAGCCCAATTTCCTCAAGTAAAACAGCTCAGATATGCTAGGAAACCATTCTTTTATAAGAACATAGACATTTTTTTTTTGATAATAAACAATAAAAGACGATAATAATCAACATTTTATTTTTTCATCCTGGGGAAATGCCCATATTTATTATTTTATCTTTAATGAAAATGGTCCCCATCAACGCCGTCGCCTTTTTTTAAATTTTGGAGGTATATAATATTCGGCACAGCCGAATACAACTTGTTTTGTGTTTAATTAAATTGTAAAAATGGCTTAGTGCTTTTTTACGCTTTTTTTTGCTCGAAATAGTGCTTTTTAGTGCTTTTTTTGAAATTTAAAGTGCTTTTTGCTCTCAAAAAGTTGGCATCACTGCTAAACACCTGTATACATAAAATTAAGACTTCGGCTAAAAGCCCACTATGGAGTATCACATGAATAATTAAAGCCGTCACATGATAATTTTCTTATAGTTTATTTATTTCACTTTACGTCTACCAGTCAGCGTCGACACAATATGCTTATAAAATATCAAGTAACGTGGAAGTGCTGTAGTCGTCGACTATATGTGACAACTTAAAATTTACGTCGACATCGACCTACATAATAGGCGTGAATAATCCATTCGAATGACTTCTATTAAGTTTACAACAAAAAAGAATTTTTCGTTTTTCGCGTTTAGTTTTTACTTCAAGGTTTCGAAAGAAATGCAATCGTATACATATATTTTTACAAAAAACAGGAAGAAATAATCACAGATTTTTATTCTCTTCGCTTAGTCCTTTCTGAATATGTACAAGTTTATCATTTCAGAAGTTAAAGTATTTATCTCAATAGGGGCATCCTACCGGCTAAATTTAAGAATTTCAACCATACACATATGGCGGTTTTATAAAATTCTTAAATTTGACCCCTGCAGCGCTTAGGATGCCCCTAGATGTGTCAAATGTATGACCAACCCCACTTTATTTTTCATCTCATTCATTTATTTCTAACATACTTGCGCGCTATCTCTATTCCTTAAGGGGGCTCCCATACAAAATGTTTAATGCAGACTAGAGATATGATGAAGAAAGTCTCATAAATGCCCAGGAGTTGCCCCTAGTGGGATAAAATGTATGACCGACCTCATTTAGTTTTTTGTCTTTAACATTTTCTCGAGACATACTTTCCACTTATCTCCACTTCTTTGGGGGGCTCCCATACAAATATTGCGTTTTATGAAATTCTTAAATTAATTAAAAATTTTCGACTTTTGTGAATAAAATCAAAAGTTGGTAACAGATTTTATTCTTTATATGGCTGCTGCATTTTTTAATTTTTTATGCATTTTTAAAAAAGAAAAATTTCGAAATTGCGGCAAAAAATTAAATTTTTTTTCTTCAAAAAAAAAAAAAAAAAAAAAAAAAAATATGTTTCAAAAACGACTGCTCATATTAAAGGAAATTTTTTTGCGGAATTTCGGTTTTTTTAGTAATTTCAATAAACTAAACCGTTTTTGAGTTACGCGAATACATGTTGTGCAACTTCCTCCACTTTCGAAATAATGGTATATCTCGAAAACAAGAGCTAACCTAAAAAACGGTGGGCACCATTGGATTCAGCGTACCCGAATTATGCTAAAACGCCATGTGCCCGGCTTGTCTAATTTTTAACTAGCACAGTGTAATTATATGGACTTATAAGTCTGAAAACTTGAATCAAAATTAAATTTTTTTTTAAGCACAAATAGTTCTAAAGAAATATTGCGATATGCCTAATTTGATGATGAAAAATTCCCTTCTTAAAACTTTAGTAGAAATCGGTTTTATCTTATAAAGATGGTGATTTTGATGCTATAGAAAGTAAAATTTCAAAAAGGAGAAAAAAATAAGATGCACTACTCAAATTAAAGATTGGCATCAAACATTGAGACAAAAGAAAAATTTGTTTGATACAATTCAGAAAATTAGGAGCCATATGTGCTAAAGATGAAAGACAGACGCTGATGATTTAAATAATAACTTCGCTAAAGTAGTGTTTTTAATTTGGTATAATTGAAATAATTAGATGCATGATGAAAATTGCATCTGAAAACGAGAATTAATAATACATATATATATCTTAATTGAGCTATTTTACAGAACAATAGTTAAGACTTTAATTCAGAAATGGATTTTAAACTTTTTCGAAAATCGGCACACCTTTAAAAACAATCGTTTTGAAATCAACAGATTTTAATCACATACCTGAATGTTAAAACATACAGGGGGGTCTACTCTCTATTGCGATGCGAAAACAATTTCGATGCGAAAGCTAAATGCCAATTTGGTACTCTCTATCACTTCCGCAAAATTTTTTGAAAATGAAGCGATAGTGGTAAAAGATGGCGCGGATTTACTGTAATGAAATGTCAAAGTGTGTAAAAATATGGAAATTGGAAAATTTAAATAAAATAAAGTGAAGTGAAGATTTACGAAAAGAAAAAAATTAAAAGATGCGAAAGATGCATGCGCAAACGTATACAATTTTCTTTCGCATCGCAATAGAGAGTAGCCCCCAGGCCAGGGGGCAAATCATGACAGTCGTGATCGAATACTTTTTCGATTAGAAAGCGATTTTATTTTAGTCAATACTGAACGAATCGGTATTATTTTTTTAGTGTTTGAAAACTCGAATAACTGCTTAACAACACCAAAAAAATAATCTCGATCCGTTCAGTATGGACAGAAAATTAGAAATTGAATTGCTTTTCGAATCGAAAAAGTTTTCGATCACGACTGCCATAATTTGCCCCCTGTTCCGAAAATCACTTAAACTCAAATCACATGTGCCTACTAAAATCACACGTGTGATATTTTAGTGTCCCTTTTTTGTGTGTTTTGGTGCGATCTTAAATTGCCGAACCCACACCAAGAACCTATCGTACAAATTCTGTAACATACCTGATTATTGGGCATGTTCTGACAATCGCAAAACGCTTAACATAAGCGATTTTGACTTGAAATCGTGTAATAGTTGTTCTGTAAATCGCAAGAAGCTTGGCGGCTTCATATCGCGAAAAGGGAACTAGTGTATTTTTAAGAAACTATGGCAGAACATGGCCGTTTATCTATGTGTGTACATGTGATTAAAAAAATATATGAAAAAAAAAATCAATTTAATCAATACGTGTTTTTTATTTTTAATAAATTTCTTAACTATCTAAATCTTAAGTTTGAAAACCCGTTGTCATATGGTGATAAAACTAGCGAGCGTCAAAAACGACCACTACAAGATAAAAATATAGAAAAATGTAATTTTAATAGTTATTGAGTTTCATTGATTCGGGAATTTAGTTTTGATAATTTAGTACTTACATCTTTTGGTACGCTTTTTGTACATAATACGATAGCCACATTCACGACAACGTATGGGATCTCGTGGACGCATTTCATTTTCATGATGGCATTCTGCAATGAAAGTTAAAATTATTGTCATATTGTCCAATCTATGAGTAGTGAACTTATACATGAAACCTATAAGAAATGTTTAATTAAATTTATGACATTCCAACGCTGTTCCAAACGATTTTTATTTGCATAGACATTCTGAATTTTCTCTTTGACAATTGCTTAGGATCTGCAAATTGTAAGACAACATATTTCCTTTAAATATGACTTTGTCGAGTCTTTATACAAATGTTATTCCCTGATAGACCTATAACACAAACTGCCAGTCCAACGATTTCAAGAGAAAATTTATTTGCTTAACTTCATTTAAAACAAAAACCATGTTTTAAAATTTGTGTTTGTTTTTTAATGTACGTTAGGCGAACGAAGTTTTGGTTTGAAATCGTGGGATAGGCAGTTAAAAATACGGCTTAAATCTCGTGTACCAACGCAGCTCGAAATAACAAAAATACATAGCGTGATATTAAATTTAAATATAAGAAATTATTACATGGAAAAAGTCTCGGAAATGCAGTTTTCGAGCTATGGACCTCTAATGTTTTTATATATGTACATGCATATGCGATTTTCCACTACATTTCTGAATGTATATGGCCAATATCAATATCATTTGAAAGCCTTGAAATACATAGGTATATCTTTCTGGATATACAAAATATAATCAAAAATGCTTAACCCATTAAGAAGATGGGATGAGTTTATTGAAAACACTAGAGTTTTTAGTAAGCATATTAAATGTTATGCAGATGTTTTAGTTAGCATAGCCGGAAGAGCCATAGAGGAGAAAATCCTTGCGGCCGTCCGAATATACCGAATTATACCATGGACCAAAAAGCTTTAGGTAGCGAAGCCGGTATTTATTATAAAATAGAGGAGAAAATCCTTGCCTCCGTCCGAAGACCGGCCTTACTCTGAATCTTATCAGATAACGAATTACCTATTGTGACCAATGATTTTTTAGTATACTTTATAAAATAGCATGCATAGTACTCCTTTGTAGGAGTTAACTTAAACCAAACTCTTAGTTAAAAAAGTGCTTCAAATTTACATCCTTTTTAACAACTTTTTGTATATATTTTTAAGCAAATAGTTACTATCTAATTTTTCTTTAAAACACTTTTCCATAAAAAATTTTAAGCCATTAAACACTTTCACACATTCAAGTTTCTCTAGTTCATTTACCTCCACATATATAAGTCATGGCTGTTTTTAATACACTATCCTTGGAGCTAGTTTCCGACATTTTTTATTATTTTATTCACCAAACACAAATAAATTTATTTTATTTAGGAAATTCTCACACTTAATTTCACAAAACAATGCTGCTATTTGTTGTGACAATTTCTAAACACATGAGTTAAAACAGTGCTGTAAAGCGTAAAAACTATCAGTAATAATGACATTTTTAAAAGCACTTAGCAACTCTGATGTTCAATTTTATTTTTACAGTACTTCTGCAAATAAAATCAGCTCTGTCAACTTTTAAATTTCAAAACGAACCAAAATCACGAGAAAGAAAATCGCGTATTTTCGGAGTAGAATCACATATAGTGTTTTCTTTTCTACAAAAAAATGTGACATTTTATTTAAAAAAAAATGCAATTTGGTGTCTGTTTCTAAAAAATTTGATCCCGACAACATTTTTAAGAAACAGACACCCAATTGCATTTTTTTAAATAAAATGTCCAACTTTTTTGAAGAAAAGAAAACACCAATAAATAGAAAAATAAGAGAAAGATAATAAAAAGTACATTACAAGGCGAATTCATAAAGGTGACATTTTCTAGTCATCTGTTTAATGTTTATTTCCTTGTGTGTATACTGAATGTCAAGCGTTGTTTACATTTTATGAAAAAATTTGTTAAAATTTAAAATTCAAAAAAAATATTAATTCTTGAAAAAAAAACTTATTTTAATGGTATAAAACAAAAAAGTTTATATATAATATAAGCACAAGGATTTTAAAAGGCGTAAGGAAAAAGTGGAGCAACAATAATTTTACAATACGGAAAAAAGATTTACCTTCTAAAGCAATTGTGTATATTTTATAAACAAATAGTTTTGACATTCACTCTTACTTTTTACAAAAACAAAATACATAGTATTTTTCAAGAAAAGGGATAGCTAGCATAGCTCTATCTCATGATGCGGTCACCTGAATGAATTCGCCTTGGTACATTACAACATTTAAAAAAAAGAAAACTAATTATCAGAGACGTAACAGTTACAAGAAATTCGATGAAAAAATCGTATTTAACCATTAATATTAGCGAGTTTTAGTCAAAAGTTTTAATAAACAATTATCATTAAATATATTTAATTTTAGTTATCGTAACCAATTAAAGTAAGAAATTTTTTTTGGTATAAATAACTATTTTTTTACCATATTGTTTATTTTAATTGGTTACGATAACCAAAATCAAATAAATATATGTACATAGAAATAACGGTTAAAATTCCCAAATACAAACAAACGGAATATTCTCGTTAACTTTTTTTCTAAAAAAAATTACATTTTTTTTAGTCCCTGATAAAAGCAAACCATAAACAGGGGCCTAATTCTGGCAGTCGTGATCGAGTACTTTCTCGATTCAAAAGCAATTTTATTTCTAATTATTTCAGTCAATAATGAACGAATCGGAATTATTTTGTCAGTGTTGTAAAGCATTAATTTGAGTTTCACAATACTGAAAAAATAATTTCGATTCGTTCAGTATCGTTTCACAATTGACAAAAGTTTGAAACAAATCTAGTTCACCAAAGCCCGTTCTAAAAAAGAAAGAAGGGAGAAAAATTATTTATTTTGAACAAAAAAATATAATGAATTTTTTGAGTCATGGCCGAAATTTTGAAAAGTATGTATATGTTTATATCAGATTTTACTTATGTTTTAATGGGATAATATGGGTATCACAAAAAAGCTTGTTGAAAAGGTGACATCAAAATATGTATCTACAAAGAAGTTAACTACTTTGTTAATTATAAGTTTTCATATAGATTTACGTTGCCATAGGTATATATTTAAAAAAATAAGTGTTGCAAAAGACAATAATGCGTAAATAAAAAAAATCTATTTTTAAGCCATATATGCCGAGTGTTAATGGTCAATTAGAGTTATATTGTTCTAATTTGGTTTGTTTTTCAAACTCATTTAAAAAACTGAACATATAAGTACATAAAAAACGCAAACACGGTATAATGAATTGAAATTATCTTTAATTCGAAAGGAATTGCGATTTTTTTTAAACAAATTTTTTTAATTTTATGGCAAGAGGAGAAGACTTTATTGAAAATAAAATGATCATTTAAAAATGAACCGTATGCGAAAAATTATTTTAAAAAATTGCGCGTTTTTTTTGAATGGGATTGAAACTTTGATATGTAAATTCTTAAGATATTCCATGATACCAATGTTGCTTCGACTGGACAAGTAATATTGACGATTTATCACATAATTCTGAGACACAATATTAGGAAGTCAATATCATAAGATTGGGCAAAACAGCTTAAAGCTAACATTTTAAACGCAATATTTGCTAATGCCTCAAAAGGATTAATATTAACAGCATGTTTTAAACAACTAATTTCAATAACACGCAATTGCATAGAATAATTTGCCATCTTTTTTTTATCGTCGATACAATTTAGATTTTGAACTTGTGTAGCTGGCAATCTTCCCTTCTTTAACTAATTTTCTTGTTGATTGAAAGCAGTTTTTGGATACATTTTCTATGTTCAATGGCCAATGTACTTTAACTCGCAACCGCTCTCAGATCTGTAACTAAAACAAGAAACATATTCATATGAGTTATCAATATCTCCTGTTAAAAATCAAATTCATTGTAAGGTCTAGTTATTTTCATTAAAATTTGGATTAATTGAAAGCATTGTAGGGATAACGTTTTTCACTGTAGTCAAATTTTTAAAACTGAATGAACGAACTTTTCTGTTCAAGGTCAATAAGTATACAATCTTATATTATTACCACCGTATCCATAAACGTTTATTAAATTTAACAAACGTTTATTATGTAAAATTTTCATAGAAAATTTGTTTTGTACGGCTTTATTAAAATAAAAATATTTTTATGAATACAAGGTTTCGTTTTATTGTTTTATAATTTTTAAATAGAAAATTCCTTGAAAAAGTCGACAAACAATCGACGAAACGTCGGGAACAAAATATTCTAATTAAAAAATTGAATTTTTATTTACATTGAAAAAATGTAGACAAAAATAACATTAATAAATTCATCAGTAAAAAAAACTTCAACAATAAATGCAACACTTTCGAAATTTTGAGACAAAAAAAGTTTTAGCACTTAAAAATAAAAAAACGAACACAGACTCAAGGCGAATTAACTTAAATTCGCCTTGCACAGACTTAACAATTTTTCGCGCCTAAAATCTTTAAAAGTACTAAAAACGGTACCAAGTTGACAGCGCTGATAAAAAATATTAGTTTCTTTCAAGAAGAATTCATATAGAATACTATTCAATTCGCCTGGGTTTCTTTAAATTAAATTTAGTATATTTATATTAATTATTTGTGATTTATATATTCAAATTAATACAACTTGCTCTCATTTGTGCAAATATTAAGTGAAAAGTCTTTTAAAAGTGTTACTATTAGATTAGAAAATGGTAATTAAACATACCATTATTGGAAGTACTATACAGTACTTTAAAAATTATCGTCAAAATTATTTATTAATAGGAAGAAAAAGTAAATAACAAATTATAAATAAAAAGGCAATTTTGATGAAACTGGTTTTACAAGAATATGTGTTTTTTGAAAAACTGCAAAAGAATTGAAATACATTCGCCTTGTGAAAAAAAGTTTAATATAAAAAAAAAATAATTAATTCGCGCCAAATTTTGCAACTTTGACAACACTGTCTGTCATCTGTTTGCAAAAAATTTTCAGAGGGTTTTTTCAAAAGTGTTTGAGCTTTAGTAATTAAAAGTTTTTTTTATAAAAAATGTGTAATAAAGCAGTCAATAAACAAATGCATCCCCGTAATATTTTCAAGCAGCCTCCGGACTACACAGAGTTGGCCATCAAATATCCAGATTTTCGTAGAGTGTGCAAATTGGTAAGTACAAACTAATTTTCAACATACACTTTCTTTTTCATTGAAAAACCAACCGTTAACTTTTTGTTTAAAACCCAAAAACAACAAAAAGGAATTAACTGGCAAAGTTTGTATTGATTATAAAAACGAAAAGGCTTTGATAACCTTAACACAAACTTTGCTTTTGGAATATTTTCAACTAAGTGTTAATTTCGCGCCCGGCAGTTTGGTACCCACATTGCCATTACGCCTAAACTATATACTATGGCTGGAAGACATTTTAAACTCCAGCTCCACGCAGGAACAAACAAAAGGCATTGACATAGGTTGTGGCTCGTCCTGCATTTACAGCCTGCTGGCGGCTAAGAAAAATAATTGGCAAATGGTGGCTTTAGAATCAAATGCAACCAATTTGCAATATTCTTTAAAAAATATAGAAGATAATAAATTAAAACATTTAATAACACTTTACACCCAAAAGAATAAAACACAAATATTCCAAGAATATTTTAACTATCTAGATAACAATTGCCAAACGGTTATATATGATTTCTGTTTATGTAATCCACCGTTTTTTGATTCCCAATCTAATGACAACAATAAAACACGAAAATCTGGCAAAAGACCTCCACCCCACAACTGTCCTACCGGCTTCAAGGAAGAATTGAGTTGTCAGGGAGGAGAGGTTAAGTTTGTTGAACAGATTATAGAGGAAAGTTTATTGTTTAAAGATAAAATCAGGTATTTTTTTTTTTTGATTTTAAACAAATTTCAATAATTTTCCTGAAATAAAAACTGTTTAGGGTATTTACATCGATGTTGGGCCTTAAAAGCAGCTTAACAAATATTTTAAATATTTTGAAAACAAAAAATATTGACAATATTTGTACCACGGAGTTTCATCAAGGTAATACCACCAGATGGGGCGTTGCTTGGTCTTATGATCAGGATATAGATTTAAAAAATTGTTAATTAATTTGTGAATTACTAATCCATTATTCCATACTAATTCCTTGAAGTTCCATATTTATGTCCTAAATATTTATGCTATAGAAATACTGTACATGCACTAAAAAATCGAAAATATGCGCAAACAATATTTTTTAAAAAATCCAAGATATGCACTAACAAAATATAAAATATGCAATAGAAACTAGAGAAAAATAAAAAATCTTTTTTAATTTTACTAAAAAAAAATAGAAATAATGTATGTCCCATTTCACCAATTAATTTAAATATCAATTTATGTTTAAAATTTGTTTTTCATGTCAAATAAAAACAAAATTATATAGGTACATGATGGAATAAGGAGGTGGGCTCAATAGTCCAGCTGGTCACAGTGTTTTTTGCCGCAGTGTGACGGTTTATGTCAATTTTTTGTTTATTTACATTAATTTTCGCCGTATAGCTAAGAAAAATGTACCCTACAAGAAATGCATAACCAAAACTAAAAAAATTACTATTACTATAACACTATATTGGTCAACACTACCGGTCATATAACTAGTAAAATGACCGGTAGTCTTCTTGTAGGGTAATTTAATTGTTTGAAGTTTTTTTTTATGAATTTTACTTTTGACAGTTACTTTTTTATTTCTTTAAAAAGGTTGTGGTTTATATTAAAAAAAATGTAACAAAATTTGTATTGAATCGAAAATGGAATCAATTCCGTGTTTGGTTATGTTTAAAATCTGGTTCTAATTTGAAAATTAAAATACAATTCGATCAGAATAATAAATGCGGAATCAAATTCATTCCGAAGGAAGTGTGTAACAGATTTTAGAGGGTACTTTCGTATCTCATTTAGAAATAAAATCTTTTCAATTTTGTATTTACAAGTTTTCAATTACAAACTCCTATACTTTCGAAAAATAGTATTTTTTAATAAAATCTACATTCCAATTAACTTTCATTTTTCAAAAAATATAAGAACATGTACAAATGTGATGAAAAAAAACTTTAATCCCTTCCAAATTACTCAAAGAAATATGTAACTATATCAAAGACCCTGTACTGAACAAACAGCTAGATCGGAAGATAGTAAAAATACCCAAAACAAAATGCGAAAACTGAGAAATTTGTAAATTTTATTTTAATTTCCAGTTATGCTTCAAATATTAAATAGAACATGATGGTTATCAAGAAAAATTTGAAGATAACAATCATGAATTATGTCTCTTATACAAAGAAGTTTTTTTTCAATAAAATACAAAAATTAATTAAATATGAAAAAGCTGATCCAAGTTGAGCTCATAAGCCGAGTATATACATATTTGTTTTCTAACAAATAATTTGCGATTGACGTCCTGGAATTTAACCTTCAAAAGCTTTTTTTTTTCTTCTAAATACTCGAATATTCCCTTCAAAGCTTTCAACTGTTGTTTTCTTTTTTCCGTAGTACCTATGACAATGGGTTCAGTGGCACTTTCAAAATGAAATATGTCAACAACAGTTGGCAATTTTGTAAATTTCCAAAAATGGGTCACTTAACTGCATGTAGCAGTAGGCATCTGTGTTAATTACCAAAAATGGGTTAGAAGTGCTTAAGAAATCCAAGTCTATATCCAATATATAATTGTAAGCATCCTGAGCTGCTAAGAGTTCTTTAGGATTGGGGGGTTTCTCCGAGTCGGTATTTACAACTTGTAGCTCCAAATTTTTGGCCTACTTTTGTAATTTGAAAATAACCTTCTGATATGAAAAAGTCCAAACAATAGTCTACACTTATTTTATCTTCTTTGTGGCCAACTTTAAAATTATACTTGCCAAAAGGAATTTGATTGCACCAAGAATTTTTTTCCCATACCATACGATTAAAATGCTCAGCATAACAGGCCGGCATAGTCCAATTCTCAATACTTAACTCGGCTAACTTAGTCTCATTATCATAAAGAGCGCTGGCTGGTATTTCTTGTGATATTACCATATCTGGATGAAAGTTTTACTTTCTAAAGGCAAATGTCTGCTAGCCAAACAACGATAAATAAATTCCAACACATCATCGTGATAGTCTACAATTAATATTGGTATGCGTTTGAAACGTCTTAGACTTACAGTGGAGGTTACCAGGTCATCTTGTTGTGACTTATCCGCAGTTGAGGCTGTTATCGTTATTTCACCTTTTTGCTACATCAGTCAGTTTTGAGCGTTTGTTGGCAGGCTCCTTAATTTCTTCGGAACTTGTTGGCTTATTAAAACTTTCACTTTTACGTGTTAAAAAGCCATATTGAATTTTATGTAATTTTTTTTAAGAAAATTGCCAGTTTTGACAGAAAAAACATAGGCAAATTTCGGTGCTTTGACATCAAAACTAGGCGAATTGGCTATTTCTTTACATGCAGTCTACAACTGACATAAAATACTTAACTTTAACACTAATATGATGTTAGTGTTAGGTATAGACTCATCATGTTAGAAGTTTTCTCATGTTATAACACGGTTGTTAATGCAAATGTTTTAACAACGCTTTTATAACATCAAGTTATAACATCAAATCATGTCAGTTGTAGACGGGCAGTTACACCAAGTTGACAGTGAAACAAAACACGAAACGTGCGTCAGCTGTTTAAACCAGTGTTGCCAAAAAGATAATAGCTAAAAAATCACCCATTATATTAGCGGAATATAACAAATCTTAAAATGTTGTTTATAGACATATTTTAACATAAAATAAGTAATGACGTAGAAAACAAAATAAATTTTCTGTAAATATTTTACTGGATAACCCCATTTCTTTAAATCTTAAAGTGAACGACGTCACGGGTAAAAGCTAGTTACAAAATAAAACATGGGTGGGGGTAGGTCTTTTTTGATCTACCTTGTATATATATTTTTAAGAAATGTTGCTTCTTTTTTTGGCAACTTTTAACACTTTTTCTCTTTTAGTTTTGGTACTTTCTTATTTTCAAAAAATTTGGCTAGAGATATTGTCCAGATTTAAGTGGGGTATATTTTAAGAGGTTAAAACGAAAAATGTTTTACTTTTGATACTTTTTCTCTTTTGGATAAATTTGGTATACAGATTGCATATGGTCGAGATCAAAATATACGGTATTTTTTAATGGATAAAATTGGGATAAAACTGTTACTTTTTATCTCTTCGAAAAATTTGGTATTCATATAAAACATAACCTAAATTAACGTACAGAGTACTTTCTGGGAGAATAAAATGAGTCAAAGCTCGTACTTTTAGTACTTCGTTGCATTTGGTATAAAAAGTACAAAATATACGGCACTTTTTAAGGGGTAAAAAATGGATCAAATTGGTACTTTTTGTACTTTTTCGGAATGCGTATGGTCCATTGGCTGGAATATATTTAGGCGCCCATTCATTGCTTTTCATATCGACAACTATATGTAGGTTGCTCAAGATTATTGAGTGCTGAAAAACCGGACACAGCTGACTAGTCAGTACTGATGCATATAACGGACACAGCTGACCAGTCAGTACTGACTGGTCAGTACTGACGCATATACCGGCCACAGCTGACTAGTCAGTACTGATTCATATATTCGTCACTGTTGACGTATTTTTTAGTTTTAATAAAACACTATTAAAATAAAACATCTCATTCAATTCTCATACAAATTTTTGTCTTTATTTAAAATAAAATTCAATATTTTTTTGGTTTCCAAAATAACTTAAATAAATAAATATTTTTTTTTTTTAACTAAATTTTTTAAATTAATTATGTTTTGTTTGCATTCGAAAACGTTTGCTGGATCAAACATCATTCAACAGTTTCTTAATTACATTAAACAAGCACCTTCTTACAAATAAAGTTCAGTCAATAAAAAGTGTTAAAAATAAAGCTAAACTTTTACCAATTTATTGGTCACGCTTATTTTTTGATTTTTTTTCTCTTTTAGATTGATTATTTTAGTTTAAATTAAAAAAATTTTCGTCATTTTATTTATTAACCCCTTTTTCTTTTATGTATTTTTGTTGCTTTACCCTATGGTGGGCACGTTCAACCGCTTTTCCCATACTTTTTTCATACTCCCCGGCTCCTAGGTTCTGAAAAACATCTAAAATATGAAGTAAAAGAAAAAGACAGAAATGTTAAATATTCAAAGACTAAAATTATTTAATGTCTGTACATACCTCTTACAATTTTATTTAGCAGCGTGAGATTTGACAACGGAAGTTTTCCCCACCTTCCATCCCAATTATATTTATATAGCAAATCATCTGCAAACGATGCACTAATAACACTGCCAACATCTAAAGAAACACCTTTAATTTTATGAATATAGGACTTCTGTAAAGAAGTTGAATTACTGTTTGAGCAAGTAAAATATATAAAATATTGTGATTGTTACCATGGCCTGAGCGTAATCGGAGTCTAGCTTCTCCTCTATTTCTTGCACTGCTGTTGTGGTCCGCAAGGCGAGCATGCTGGCGGTCTCATCAAGCCCTTGATCAGAAGTCTCTCCTGTCATGCGGCTGAGGTACTCTTGGGATTTTTTTTATGCCTACTTTACACTCCATTAGAATTTTAGCTTATTGATGGAACAGGTTGTATATTAGATCTTTCACTTCGTGCACTATCTTCGTTTTCTATTAACCTTCTATACATTTTAATTTTGGACTCAAATGTCTTTTTTTCCAATGATAGACAATTTTGCAAACGTCTTTTTTTCATAGTTATCTTTTATCACAAAAAGTATACTTTTATTATTTAATTTAATTTCTTAATAGGTATTTTCTATCTTATTGTCACTTTTTTATATTTTAATAGGTATTTGTGTTATTTTTATTGTCACTCAATTCTTGCTTTCTGTCAAGGCAAATATTATTTTTTATCACTCTTTATTGTCACTGTCAATTTTTATTTCACTTTTTTTATATTTATTTTAAATAATATAATGGGCGCACGTCACAATTTCATAAAATTCCTTTCGCTTTTAAAATTAATCTTGAATTTTTTACATATTTTACACATTCCATTCAAAAATGAAACTGTCTAACATACATTCGTTGTTTCACTCTTACATACGCATTTCATTCCTGGAGTAATTAGCGTTGCCACTAGCAAACATTTCTTCCTAAAATGTTTTTAACAACAGCAATTCCCAAAATTCCACCACTTTTTTTTTAAATAATTAATACAAATTTAGCTAAATTCTTATAATTATTAAAATTTATGAAACGTATTAACAGATATATTCAACATATTATTAAGTATATATAAAAATAAGAAGAAAAGATTAATAAAATTTGGGCTTTGCAAAATATTCCTAATTTGGTATACAAACGCACACGAGTGGCAACGCCACTTGTAACAATAAAAACAAACAAAAATAGTGCGTGTGTATTAGTTTCGGTCATCCATTTCTTGTAGGGGAGCTATAGGAAAGTTGTAAAAAAAACTCATAAAATTCAGAAAAATGCATGAAATCTTTATTTGAATCGATAGTACGGTCCATATAATTAAATGTTTGAAGATTATTTCATGCAAATGTTGACCGTGATTGCGCCTCAAATGGTCCATCCGCTTAGTCCAATGTTGGCATTCTGTTTCCAACATTTCGGCCGGTATCTCACGAATAAATGCTTCAATGTTTTCTTCCAATGCGTCAATTGAAGCGGGCATGTGTGTATAGACATGAGCTTTAACGTAGCCGCACAAAAAATAGTCTAAAGACGTTAAATCGCACGATCTAGGCGGCCAATTGACCGGTCCCGAACGTGAAATAAAATGTTCACCGAACTCGCCTCTCAATAAGTCCATTGTTAAGCGTGCTGTGTGGCATGTGGCACCGTCTTGTTGAAACCACATGTCGTGCAAGTCAACAAGCTCTTGCATTTTGGGCAAAAAAAAGTTGGATATCATCTCACGGTAGCGCTCACCATTCACAGTTACGTTACGATTCGCATCATCTTGGAACGGTCCAATGATGCCACCAGCCCATAAACCGCACCAAACTGTGACTTTTTCTCGATGCATAAATAGCTCTTGCAATGCTTCTGGCTGATCTTCACTCCAAAATCGACAATTCGGCTTATTAACTTACCCATTGAGCCAAAAATGAGCTTCGTCGCTGAACACAAGAAGCGCGCGATGAATTTTCTTAACAGAGCACGCATTTTGATAATAAAATTCAATAATTTGCAAGCGTTGTTCGTTTGTAAGACGATTCATGGTTAAATTATAGACCAAACTGAAGATGTTTGACAGTGAAACAAAACACGAAACGTGCGTCAGCTGTTTAAACCAGTGTTGCCAAAAAGATAATAGCTAAAAAATCACCCATTATATTAGCGGAATATAACAAATCTTAAAATGTTGTTTATAGACATATTTTAACATAAAATAAGTAATGACGTAGAAAACAAAATAAATTTTCTGTAAATATTTTACTGGATAACCCCATTTCTTTAAATCTTAAAGTGAACGACGTCACGGGTAAAAGCTAGTTACAAAATAAAACATGGGTGGTTGTAGGTCTTTTTTGATCTACCTTGTATATATATTTTTAAGAAATGTTGCTTCTTTTTTTGGCAACTTTTAACACTTTTTCTCTTTTAGATTTGGTACTTTTTTATTTTCAAAAAATTTGGCTAGAGATATTGTCCAGATTTAAGTGGGGTATATTTTAAGAGGTTAAAACGAAAAATGTTTTACTTTTTCTCTTTTGGATAAATTTGGTATACAGATTGCATATGGTCGAGATCAAAATATACGGTATTTTTTAAGGGATAAAATTGGGATAAAACTGTTACTTTTTATCTCTTCGAAAAATTTGGTATTCATATAAAACATAACCTAAATTAACGTACAGAGTACTTTCTGGGGGAATAAAATGAGTCAAAGCTCGTACTTTTAGTACTTCGTTGCATTTGGTATAAAAAGTACAAAATATACGGCACTTTTTAAGGGGTAAAAAATGGATCAAATTGATCCTTTTTGTACTTTTTCGGATTGCGTATGGTCCATTGGCTGGAATATATTTAGGCGCCCATTCATTGCTTTTCATATCGACAACTATATGTAGGTTGCTCAAGATTATTGAGTGCTCAAAAGTTATGTATGTATCGGGTGATTTTTTAAGACCCTACAAGAATAGTGACGGTCATTTGACCTATCATATGACCGACATTGCTGATAGAGATATCGGTCATCGCGTAGAACAAAGTTTCTATCATTTTCTTAAGGCCAACGTGAAAAAAATGACCTAAACTTTTGTGTACGTGTGATTTTGCATCCTTCTTTAACCTATGAATTTTGTGGTAGATAAAACATATATCTGAGCTGTTTACTCTTATACTCTTTACATATCAGTACTGATGTATAAACCGGACACAGCTGACTAGTCAGTACTGATGCATATAACGGACACAGCTGACCAGTCAGTACTGACGCATATACCGGCCACAGCTGACTAGTCAGTACTGATGCATATATACGTCACTGTTGACGTACTTTTTAGCTTAAATAAAACACGATTCATCTCATTCAATTCTCATACAAATTTTTGTCTTTATTTAAAATAAAATTCAATATTTTTTTGGTTTTCAAAATAACTTAAATAAATAAATATTTTTTTTTTTTAACTAAATTTTTTAAATTAATTATGTTTTGTTTGCATTCGAAAACGTTTGCTGGATCAAACATCATTCAACAGTTTCTTAATTACATTAAACAAGCACCTTCTTACAAATAAAGTTCAGTCAATAAAAAGTGTTAAAAATAAAGCTAAACTTTTACTAATTTATTGGTCACGCTTATTTTTTGATTTTTTTCTCTTTTAGATTGATTATTTTAGTTTAAATTAAAAAAATTGTCGTCATTTTATTTATTACCCCCTTTTTCTTTTATGTATTTTTGTTGCTTTACCCTATGGTGGGCACGTTCAACCGCTTTTCTTATACTTTTTTCATACTCCCCGGCTCCTAGGTTCTGAAAAACATCTAAAATATGAAGTAAAAAAAAAGACAGAAATGTTAAATATTCAAAGACTAAAATTATTTAATGTCTGTACATACCTCTTACAATTTTATTTAGCAGCGTGAGATTTGACAACGGAAGTTTTCCCCACCTTCCATCCCAATTATATTTATATAGCAAATCATCTGCAAACAATGCACGAATAACACTGCCAACATCTAAAGAAACACCTTTAATTTTATGAATATAGGGCTTCTGTAAAGAAGTTGAATTACTGTTTGAGCAAGTAAAATATATAAAATATTGTGATTGTTACCATGGCCTGAGCGTAATCGGAGTCTAGCTTCTCCTCTATTTCTTGCACTGCTGTTGTGGTCCGCAAGGGGAGCATGCTGGCGGTCTCATCAAGCCCTTGATCAGAAGTCTCTCCTGTCATGCGGCGGAGGTACTCTTGGGCTTTTTTTATGCCTACTTTACACTCCATTAGAATTTTAGCTTATTGATGGAACAGGTTGTATATTAGATCTTTCACTTCGTGCACTATCTTCGTTTTCTATTAACCTTCTATACATTTTAATATTGGACTCAAATGTCTTTTTTTCCAATGATAGACAATTTTGCAAACGTCTTTTTTTCATAGTTATCTTTTATCACAAAAAGTATACTTTTACGGTCTAATTCATAAAAATTTCTTGTTTCAGCTTTAATGAATACAATAGTTATCAAACACTTTTTGTTTTATAAACCATTAATAAAAAATCTAATTTATAAACGCTTAATAAAACGTTTATATTACTTTTGTATTATTATGTTGGCAACAACATGTTATTTTGATAGTAATTTTTGTAATAGTGATGCATACAACTAGGGATGAAACGATACGAGTAAATAAAAAAATCTTACAACAAACGAATTTTAAGTGAATTTCTGTTTTGTTTTCAATTTAAAATGAATTTCTATTTTTTAAAACGTAATATTTTAATTAATTTTATGTTTTTTTTTGTTAATAAAATACATACTATTGAAATAGAAGCGGAATATGTAAATCATATTTCAATATCAAATTTTTACTGCTTAAACTCTGTACGTTCCAAAAGAGATTATACAGCTTTATATTTAATGAATAATTTAAGCAATTTTTACCAGATGTTTTGAAAATAAAACCTCCTAGGTTTTAACAAAACATTTTTAGTCACATATAACTGCCAAAATATTTAAAGTTCAAATGTTTTCACTTACCTGAACATTCAGGGTATAGTAACCCTTTCTGTTTATATAATATTGGGCAAAATTTGCGCCGGTTTTTTTTTTTTGATATGTATGTGCGTACCAATAACGTTTGGGACATTTTTAAATGTCCTAAATTCTGTAATTAGGATTGCTTCCTCTACAAGAGATGAAGGCAGTTTAATTTTTCTATTGCCCCAGCGAGCTAAAGCACGAGCCACTCTGGCTAAAATACTACACACTGTTGCTTAAGAGAACCCATGAAGATCGGCAGCATCATCTTAAATCTACGAATTGTTTTTTTAACTTCAATTTAATTTTTTATTATCGCTTTTTTGGTAATTGCTAAAATTAGTTTTTAATTTTCTGGCAGGCACATTTTTGCAAAAATTTAGTTTTAAATCAATTCTATATAATAATAGTGACACCCTTTTTTTAACATTAAATACTTTTTTGATGTCTCGAATATATTTAGAGATATCTAGCTCTAGCATTTCCTGATATCCTTAATTTTATAGTTCTCATTGTTTTGCTTCATTTGTCACTTTTTGTGCTATGAATCAAATTTTCGATGCAAAAGATAAAATATTCAAAGCATGTAGGACAAAACATTTTTGTACCGTGCGGCAAACCAGTAACCAACAGACGATATACTATGTGGTTTCTACTTTGTGTTTACTTTAACAAATACTATCTATACCTATTTGAAAGACATTTTAAAATATAAGTGTAATGAATGGTAAAAAAGAGGTTTACATTATTTGAAATAAATCTTAATAGCTTTTTATATTTTATATATGAGTGCCCCGGTAGACTAGCTGGTAGAGAGCTTGTCTATCAGCGCCGGGGTTGCGGGTTCGATTCCCGCCAGAGACTCTGGTTTCTTTCCTGCAGACAAGCATAGAGCTTCGCGGGATTAGAGTAGGGAATTAAAAAAAAAAAAAAAAAAAAAAAAAAAAAAACTTATAACGACTTTAAGTTTTAACAGAGAACATACATAAGTATCTCGCAACACACGTTATTTTTTACAAAAAAATTCATCAAGCTGCTTATATTTAAAATTAATTCAAACATTAGTTATCGTTTTTCTAGAAAAAAAATTTTATGCGTAAACTTTTTTATTAAAATAAATAAGAAGACAAAAATGTTTAATTTGTCATGCAATTATTAAAATTTTATTTTAACAAACATCGAAATATCAGTTTATTAAACGCTTAAAGTAGGGTAAAGGCTACAATAAATATTTCAAATTTATGAAACGTTTATTAAACGTTTAATAGGCTATTAAACGTTTATAAATACTCTTTTTTCGACTTTTGCTTATTAATGACTTATAAAGCTGCAATGAAGTGTTTATGAATTAGACTGTTATTATTTAATTTAATTTCTTAATAGGTATTTTCTATCTTATTGTCACTTTTTTATTTTTTAATAGGTATTTGTGTTATTTTTATTGTCACTCAATTCTTGCTTTCTGTCAAGGCAAATATTATTTTTTATCACTCTTTATTGTCACTGTCAATTTTTATTTCACTTTTTTTATATTTATTTTAAATAATATAATGGGCGCACGTAACAATTTCATAAAATTCCTTTCGCTTTTAAAATTAATCTTGAATTTTTTACATATTTTACACATTCTATTCAAAAATGAAACTGTCTAACATACATTCGTTGTTTCACTCTTACATACGCATTTCATTCCTGGAGTAATTAGCGTTGCCACTAGCAAACATTTCTTCCTAAAATGTTTTTAACAACAGCAATTCCCAAAATTATACCACTTTTTTTTAAATAATTAATACAAATTTAGCTAAATTCTTATAATTATTAAAATTTATGAAACGTATTAACAGATATATTCAACATATTATTAAGTATATATAAAAATAAGAAGAAAAGACTAATAACATTTGGGCTTTGCAAAATATTCCTAATTTGGTATACAAACGCACACGAGTGGCAACGCCAGTTGTAACAATAAAAACAAACAAAAATAGTGCGTGTGTATTATGCGCCCCATACACGGTTCAATTCAGTTGTCAACTGAGTTGAAAGACTCAGTTGACAACTGCATCAACTGAATTGAAAGATTTTTAATTTATTTTAAAATTTAATGAAATAAAAGACAATTTTTTAAATACTTAACTACAAAAATTAATTTTGACCGCTGATCAAGAGATTTGAGCACACACAGTACAATCGAATTGGAAGACTTAGTAGTCAACTTGAAAAAATCAAAATCTTTTGATTTTTCTTCAACCAACTCGACAACCGTCAAACTAATCAACTGACAAGGCCATACACGCTTTGATTTGGACAACAACCGACTCAGTTGACAATTGAATTGAATCGTGTATGGTCTGCTTTAGTTTCGGTCATCCATTTCTTGTAGGGGAGCTATAGGAAAGTTGTAAAAAAAAACTCATAAAATTCAGAAAAATGCATGAAATCTTTATTTGAATCGATAGTACGGTCCATATAATTAAATGTTTGAAGATTATTTCATGCAAATGTTGACCGTGATTGCGCTTCAAATGGTCCATCCGCTTAGTCCAATGTTGGCATTCTGTTTCCAACATTTCGGCCGGTATCTCACGAATAAATGCTTCAATGTTTTCTTCCAATGCGTCAATTGAAGCGGGCATGTGTGTATAGACATGAGCTTTAACGTAGCCGCACAAAAAATAGTCTAAAGACGTTAAATCGCACGATCTAGGCGGCCAATTGACCGGTCCCGAACGTGAAATAAAATGTTCACCGAACTCGCCTCTCAATAAGTCCATTGTTAAGCGTGCTGTGTGGCATGTGGCACCGTCTTGTTGAAACCACATGTCGTGCAAGTCAAGCTCTTGCATTTTGGGCAAAAAAAAGTTGGATATCATCTCACGGTAGCGCTCACCATTCACAGTTACGTTACGATTCGCATCATCTTGGAAGAAGTACGGTCCATTGATGCCACCAGCCCATAAACCGCACCAAACTGTGACTTTTTCTCGATGCATAAATAGCTCTTGCAATGCTTCTGGCTGATCTTCACTCCAAAATCGACAATTCGGCTTATTAACTTACCCATTGAGCCAAATGAGCTTCGTCGCTGAACACAAGAAGCGCGCGATGAATTTTCTTAACAGAGCACGCATTTTGATAATAAAATTCAATAATTTGCAAGCGTTGTTCGTTTGTAAGACGATTCATGGTTAAATTATAGACCAAACTGAAGATGTTTGACAGTGAAACAAAACACGAAACGTGCGTCAGCTGTTTAAACCAGTGTTGCCAAAAAGATAATAGCTAAAAAATCACCCATTATATTAGCGGAATATAACAAATCTTAAAATGTTGTTTATAGACATATTTTAACATAAAATAAGTAATGACGTAGAAAACAAAATAAATTTTCTGTAAATATTTTACTGGATAACCCCATTTCTTTAAATCTTAAAGTGAACGACGTCACGGGTAAAAGCTAGTTACAAAATAAAACATGGGTGGGGGTAGGTCTTTTTTGATCTACCTTGTATATATATTTTTAAGAAATGTTGCTTCTTTTTTTGGCAACTTTTAACACTTTTTCTCTTTTAGTTTTGGTACTTTTTTATTTTCAAAAAATTTGGCTAGAGATATTGTCCAGATTTAAGTGGGGTATATTTTAAGAGGTTAAAACGAAAAATGTTTTACTTTTGATACTTTTTCTCTTTTGGATAAATTTGGTATACAGATTGCATATGGTCGAGATCAAAATATACGGTATTTTTTAAGGGATAAAATTGGGATAAAACTTTTTGTACTTTTTCGGATTGCGTATGGTCCATTGGCTGGAATATATTTAGGCGCCCATTCATTGCTTTTCATATCGACAACTATATGTAGGTTGCTCAAGATTATTGAGTGCTCAAAAGTTATGTATGTATCGGGTGATTTTTTAAGACCCTACAAGAATAGTGACGGTCATTTGACCTATCATATGACCGACATTGCTGATAGAGATATCGGTCATCGCGTAGAACAAAGTTTCTATCATTTTCTTAAGGCCAACGTGAAAAAAATGACCTAAACTTTTGTGTACGTGTGATTTTGCATCCTTGTTTAACCTATGAATTTTGTGGTAGATAAAACATATATCTGAGCTGTTTACTCTTATACTCTTTACATATCAGTACTGATGTATAACCGGACACAGCTGACTAGTCAGTACTGATGCATATAACGGACACAGCTGACCAGTCAGTACTGACCAGTCAGTACTGACGCATATACCGGCCACAGCTGACTAGTCAGTACTGATGCATATATACGTCACTGTTGACGTACTTTTTAGCTTAAATAAAACACGATTCATCTCATTCAATTCTCATACAAATTTTTGTCTTTATTTAAAATAAAATTCAATATTTTTTTGGTTTTCAAAATAACTTAAATAAATAAATATTTTTTTTTTTTAACTAAATTTTTTAAATTAATTATGTTTTGTTTGCATTCAAAAACGTTTGCTGGATCAAACATCATTCAACAGTTTCTTAATTACATTAAACAAGCACCTTCTTACAAATAAAGTTCAGTCAATAAAAAGTGTTAAAAATAAAGCTAAACTTTTACCAATTTATTGTTCACGCTTTTTTTTTGATTTTTTTCTCTTTTAGATTGATTATTTTAGTTTAAATTAAAAAAATTGTCGTCATTTTATTTATTAACCCCTTTTTCTTTTATGTATTTTTGTTGCTTTACCCTATGGTGGGCACGTTCAACCGCTTTTCTTATACTTTTTTCATACTCCCCGGCTCCTAGGTTCTGAAAAACATCTAAAATATGAAGTAAAAAAAAAGACAGAAATGTTAAATATTCAAAGACTAAAATTATTTAATGTCTGTACCAGAGATCAGCAATGAATCGTTTTTTCGCTACTCATACTGACTCATGCAATTGTAAGTATAAGTGCTTAGAAATCATTTAAACTAAACTACTCTGATTCACTCATACTCACAAGAGAAATATTTATGAGTGCGACGTCGACATTATACGCATACTCATAAATGACCTCAGCTTGATTTATAATTTCAAGAAAACACTTACAATACTCACAATGATTCAAATCATTATCTCATCCATTTACCGTTTTAACACAACAGAGAAAACACACAACTTAATAATCAGCGCTGCCAGATAAATTTGCCGAAAAATCGTCTACTTCATACATGTTACTTCAGTAAACTGTAATTGCCAAATCGTCACTTTGCTATTTCTGGGACAAATCAGGCAGCCTCGCATTTTGCTTCGCTTATACACATTGACTTGAGTAGATTCTAAATCAAACACTACAAATGTTGGTAAGTATGAGTACGATGAATAAAATGAAACTTTTGAGTGAATATGAGTTTGAATCACATTGTAATAAGTATGAGTGCGTATAAGTACAAGAATTTATGAGTCATGATTTAGCTCTACTCACTTTTTCACTACTCATTGCTGATCTCTGGTCTGTACATACCTCTTACAATTTTATTTAGCAGCGTGAGATTTGACAACGGAAGTTTTCCCCACCTTCCATCCCAATTATATTTATATAGCAAATCATCTGCAAACAATGCACGAATAACACTGCCAACATCTAAAGAAACACCTTTAATTTTATGAATATAGGACTTCTGTAAAGAAGTTGAATTACTGTTTGAGCAAGTAAAATATATAAAATATTGTGATTGTTACCATGGCCTGAGCGTAATCGGAGTCTAGCTTCTCCTCTATTTCTTGCACTGCTGTTGTGGTCCGCAAGGGGAGCATGCTGGCGGTCTCATCAAGCCCTTGATCAGAAGTCTCTCCTGTCATGCGGCGGAGGTACTCTTGGGCTTTTTTCATGCCTACTTTACACTCCATTAGAATTTTAGCTTATTGATGGAACAGTTTGTATATTAGATCTTTCACTTCGTGCACTATCTTCGTTTTCTATTAACCTTCTATACATTTTAATATTGGACTCAAATGTCTTTTTTTCCAATGATAGACAATTTTGCAAACGTCTTTTTTTCATAGTTATCTTTTATCACAAAAAGTATACTTTTATTATTTAATTTAATTTCTTAATAGGTATTTTCTATCTTATTGTCACTTTTTTATTTTTTAATAGGTATTTGTGTTATTTTTATTGTCACTCAATTCTTGCTTTCTGTCAAGGCAAATATTATTTTTTATCACTCTTTATTGTCACTGTCAATTTTTATTTCACTTTTTTTATATTTATTTTAAATAATATAATGGGCGCACGTCACAATTTCATAAAATTCCTTTCGCTTTTAAAATTAATCTTGAATTTTTTACATATTTTACACATGCTATTCAAAAATGAAACAGTCTAACATACATTCGTTGTTTCACTCTTACATACGCATTTCATTCCTGGAGTAATTAGCGTTGCCACTAGCAAACATTTCTTCCTAAAATGTTTTTAACAACAGCAATTCCAAAAATTCCACCACTTTTTTTTTAAATAATTAATACAAATTTAGCTAAATTCTTATAATTATTAAAATTTATGAAACGTATTAACAGATATATTCAACATATTATTAAGTATATATAAAAATAAGAAGAAAAGATTAATAAAATTTGGGCTTTGCAAAATATTCCTAATTTGGTATACAAACGCACACAAGTGGCAACGCCACTTGTAACAATAAAAACAAACAAAAATAGTGCGTGTGTATTAGTTTCGGTCATCCATTTTTTGTAGGGGAGCTATAGGAAAGTTGTAAAAAAAACTCATAAAATTCAGAAAAATTCATGAAATCTTTATTTGAATCGATAGTACGGTCCATATAATTAAATGTTTGAAGATTATTTCATGCAAATGTTGACCGTGATTGCGCCTCAAATGGTCCATCCGCTTAGTCCAATGTTGGCATTCTGTTTCCAACATTTCGGCCGGTATCTCACGAATAAATGCTTCAATGTTTTCTTCCAATGCGTCAATTGAAGCGGGCATGTGTGTATAGACATGAGCTTTAACGTATCCGCACAAAAAATAGTCTAAAGACGTTAAATCGCACGATCTAGGCGGCCAATTGACCGGTCCCGAACGTGAAATAAAATGTTCACCGAACTCGCCTCTCAATAAGTCCATTGTTAAGCGTGCTGTGTGGCATGTGGCACCGTCTTGTTGAAACCACATGTCATGCAAGTCAAGCTCTTGCATTTTGGGCACAAAAAAGTTGGATATCATCTCACGGTAGCGCTCACCATTCACAGTTACGTTACGATTCGCATCATCTTGGAACGGTCCAATGATGCCACCAGCCCATAAACCGCACCAAACTGTGACTTTTTCTCGATGCATAAATAGCTCTTGCAATGCTTCTGGCTGATCTTCACTCCAAAATCGACAATTCGGCTTATTAACTTACCCATTGAGCCAAAAATGAGCTTCGTCGCTGAACACAAGAAGCGCGCGATGAATTTTCTTAACAGAGCACGCATTTTGATAATAAAATTCAATAATTTGCAAGCGTTGTTCGTTTGTAAGACGATTCATGGTTAAATTATAGACCAAACTGAAGTGAAACAAAACACGAAACGTGCGTCAGCTGTTTAAACCAGTGCTGCCAAAAAGATAATAGCTAAAAAATCACCCATTATATTAGCGGAATATAACAAATCTTAAAATGTTGTTTATAGACATATTTTAACATAAAATAAGTAATGGCGTAGAAAACAAAATAAATTTTCTGTAAATATTTTACTGGATAACCCCATTTCTTTAAATCTTAAAGTGAACGACGTCACGGGTAAAAGCTAGTTACAAAATAAAACATGGGTGGGGGTAGGTCTTTTGATCTACCTTGTATATATATTTTTAAGAAATGTTGCTTCTTTTTTTTGGCAACTTTTAACACTTTTTCTCTTTTAGTTTTGGTACTTTTTTATTTTCAAAAAATTTGGCTAGAGATATTGTCCAGATTTAAGTGGGGTATATTTTAAGAGGTTAAAACGAAAAATGTTTTACTTTTGATACTTTTTCTCTTTTGGATAAATTTGGTATACAGATTGCATATGGTCGAGATCAAAATATACGGTATATTTTAAGGGATAAAATTGGGATAAAACTGTTACTTTTTATCTCTTCGAAAAATGTGGTATTCATATAAAACATAACCTAAATTAACGTACAGAGTACTTTCTGGGGGAATAAAATGAGTCAAAGCTCGTACTTTTAGTACTTCGTTGCATCTTTCTATATATGTATATAAAAATGAAAAATGTTTGTATGTTTGTGTGTTTGTGTGTTTGTGTGTTTGTTTGTTTGTTTGTTGGCTTATAGACTCCGAAACTACTGAACCGATTTTCCTGAAATTTTTACAGTAACATCACGTGAGCCCTAAAAATAAAATAGGCTACTTATTTTTTCGATAGGGGCAGGGGAATTGGTACCCCCCATAGGATGCCAATATTTATTATCGCATATCTTAAGAGCCGCTGGACGCATTTTGCTAAACTTTTTGTAGTAGGATCTTCTGAGCCCCGAAATTGAAATAAAATAGCAGCGGGGGTATTTGAATCCCCCATAGGACGCCAATGTTTAACATCGCATATCTTAAGAACTGTTATAGTGAGAATGTTCAAACTTTCTAGAAGTCACTCTTATGGTATACTACACTTTTGAAAATTAAAATAAAGCGGGTAGGCGCAGGGGGGGAAATACCTCCCATAGGATGCATGCATTAAATATCGCTCAACTGAAGAACTATTAAAGGGAGAGTCTTCAAACGTGGTTTAAGCTACTATTATAGTAAACTATAAATTTTCAATATAAAAATGGGCGGGAGAGACAGGGGAGGAGCAGTACCCCTCATAGATAGAAATATTAATAAGAGCCACTGCACGCATTTTGTTGAAATTTTGGTAGTAGGATCTTCTGAGTCCCAAAATTGAAATAAAGTAGCAGCTGGGAAGTGGTTTTCCCCATAGGACGCCAATGTTTAACATCGCATATCTTTAGAACTGTTATAGTGAGAATGTTCAAACTTTGTAGAAGTCACTCATATGGTATACTACACTATTGAAAATAAAAATAAAGCGGATAGGCGCAGGGGGGGAAATACCTCCCATAGGATCCATACATTAAATATCGCTCAACTAAAGAACTATTAAAGGGAGGGTCTTCAAACGTAGTTAAAACTACTATTATGGCAAACTTTAAATTTCAATATAGTAATGGGCGGGGTAGACAGAGGAGGAGCAGTTCCCCTTATAGATAGAAACGTAATGAAGAGCCGCTGCAAGCAATTTGTTGAACTTTTGGTAGTAGGATCTTCTGAGCCCCAAAATTGAAGCAAAATAGCAGCGGGGGAAGTGTTACCCCCCATAGGACGCCAATGTTTAATATCGGATATCTTAAAAACTGTTATAGTGAAAATGTTCAAACTTTGTGGAAGTCACTCTTATGGTATACTACACTTTTGAAAATAAAAATAAAGCGGGTAGGCGCATGGGGAAAACACCTCACATAGGATGCATATATTAAATATCGCTCAACTGAAAAACTATTAAAGGTAAAGTCTTCAAAAGTGGTTACAGCTACTATTAGGGTAAACTATAAATTTCAATATAAAAATAGGCGTGGAAGACAGGAGAGGAGCAGTACCCCTCATAGATAGAAATATTAATAACAGCCACTGCACGCATTTTGTTGAACTTTTGGTAGTAGGATCTTCTGAGTCCCAAAATTGAAACAAAATAGCAGCGGGGGAAGTGGTACCCACCATAGGACGCCAATGTTTAATATCGCATATCTTAAGAACTGTAATAGTGAGAATGTTCAAACTTTCTAGAAGTCACTCTTATGGTATACTACACTATTGAAAATAAAAATAGAGCGGGTAGGCGCAGGGGGGAAATACCTCTCATAGGATGCATATATTAAATATCGTTCAACTGAAGAACTATTAAAGGGCGAGTCTTCAAACGTAGTTAAAACTACTATTATGGCAAACTTTAAATTTCAATATAGTAATGGGCGGGGTAGACAGAGGAGGAGCAGTTCCCCTCATAGATAGAAATATTAATAAGAGTCGCTGCAAGCATTTTGTTGAACTTTTGGTAGTAGGATCCTCTGAGCCCTAAAATTGAAATAAAATAGCAGCGGGGGAAGTGTTACACCCTATAGGACGCCAATGCTTAATATCTGAAAAACTGTTAAAGTGAGAATGTTCAAACTTTGTAGAAGTCACTCTTATGGTATACTACACTTTTAAAAATAAAAATTAAGCGGGTAGGCGCAGGGGAGAAATACCTTCCATAGGATGCATATATTAAATATATCTCAATCGATAAAATGGTTAAAGCAGTGTTGCGAAGCGCACCGGGTTAAGCTAGTTTGGTATAAAAAGTACAAAATATACGGCACTTTTTAAGGGGTAAAAAATGGATCAAATTGGTACTTTTTGTACTTTTTCGGATTGCGTATGGTCCATTGGCTGGAATATATTTAGGCGCCCATTCACTGCTTTTCATATCGACAACTATATGTAGGTTGCTCAAGATTATTGAGTGCTCAAAAGTTATGTATGTATCGGGTGATTTTTTAAGACCCTACAAGAATAGTGACGGTCATTTGACCTATAATATGACCGACATTGCTGATAGAGATATCGGTCATCGCGTAGAACAAAGTTTCTATCATTTTCTTAAGGCCAACGTGAAAAAAATGACCTAAACTTTTGTGTACGTGTGATTTTGCATCCTTCTTTAACCTATGAATTTTGTGGTAGATAAAACATATATCTGAGCTGTTTACTCTTATACTCTTTACATATCAGTACTGATGTATAAACCGGACACAGCTGACTAGTCAGTACTGATGCATATAACGGACACAGCTGACCAGTCAGTACTGACCAGTCAGTACTGACGCATATACCGGCCACAGCTGACTAGTCAGTACTGATGCATATATACGTCACTGTTGACGTACTTTTTAGCTTAAATAAAACACGATTCATCTCATTCAATTCTCATACAAATTTTTGTCTTTATTTAAAATAAAATTCAATATTTTTTTGGTTTTCAAAATAACTTAAATAAATAAATATTTCTTTTTTTTTAACTAAATTTTTTAAATTAATTATGTTTTGTTTGCATTCGAAAACGTTTGCTGGATCAAACATCATTCAACAGTTTCTTAATTACATTAAACAAGCACCTTCTTACAAATAAAGTTCAGTGAATAAAAAGTGTTAAAAATAAAGCTAAACTTTTACCAATTTATTGGTCGCGCTTATTTTTTGATTTTTTTCTCTTTTAGATTGATTATTTTAGTTTAAATTAAAAAAATTGTCGTCATTTTATTTATTAACCCCTTTTTCTTTTATGTATTTTTGTTGCTTTACCCTATGGTGGGCACGTTCAACCGCTTTTCTTATACTTTTTTCATACTCCCCGGCTCCTAGGTTCTGAAAAACATCTAAAATATGAAGTAAAAAAAAAGACAGAAATGTTAAATATTCAAAGACTAAAATTATTTAATGTCTGTACATACCTCTTACAATTTTATTTAGCAGCGTGAGATTTGACAACGGAAGTTTTCCCCACCTTCCATCCCAATTATATTTATATAGCAAATCATCTGCAAACGATGCACTAATAACACTGCCAACATCTAAAGAAACACCTTTAATTTTATGAATATAGGACTTCTGTAAAGAAGTTGAATTACTGTTTGAGCAAGTAAAATATATAAAATATTGTGATTGTTACCATGGCCTGAGCGTAATCGGAGTCTAGCTTCTCCTCTATTTCTTGCACTGCTGTTGTGGTCCGCAAGGGGAGCATGCTGGCGGTCTCATCAAGCCCTTGATCAGAAGTCTCTCCTGTCATGCGGCGGAGGTACTCTTGGGCTTTTTTTATGCCTACTTTACACTCCATTAGAATTTTAGCTTATTGATGGAACAGGTTGTATATTAGATCTTTCACTTCGTGCACTATCTTCGATTTCTATTAACCTTCTATACATTTTAATATTGGACTCAAATGTCTTTTTTTCCAATGATAGACAATTTTGCAAACGTCTTTTTTTCATAGTTATCTTTTATCACAAAAAGTATACTTTTATTATTTAATTTAATTTCTTAATAGGTATTTTCTATCTTATTGTCACTTTTTTATTTTTTAATAGGTATTTGTGTTATTTTTATTGTCACTCAATTCTTGCTTTCTGTCAAGGCAAATATTATTTTTTATCACTCTTTATTGTCACTTTTTATATTTATTTTAAATAATATAATGGGCGCACGTCACAATTTCATAAAATTCCTTTCGCTTTTAAAATTAATCTTGAATTTTTTACATATTTTACACATTCCATTCAAAAATGAAACAGTCTAACATACATTCGTTGTTTCACTCTTACATACGCATTTCATTCCTGGAGTAATTAGCGTTGCCACTAGCAAACATTTCTTCCTAAAATGTTTTTAACAACAGCAATTCCCAAAATTCCACCACTTTTGTTTTAAATAATTAATACAAATTTAGCTAAATTCTTATAATTATTAAAATTAATGAAACGTATTAACAGATATATTCAACATATTATTAAGTATATATAAAAATAAGAAGAAAAGATTAATAAAATTTGGGCTTTGCAAAATATTCCTAATTTGGTATACAAACGCACACGAGTGGCAACGCCACTTGTAACAATAAAAACAAACAAAAATAGTGCGTGTGTATTAGTTTCGGTCATCCATTTCTTGTAGGGGAGCTATAGGAAAGTTGTAAAAAAAACTCATAAAATTCAGAAAAATTCATGAAATCTTTATTTGAATCGATAGTACGGTCCATATAATTAAATGTTTGAAGATTATTTCATGCAAATGTTGACCGTGATTGCGCCTCAAATGGTCCATCCGCTTAGTCCAATGTTGGCATTCTGTTTCCAACATTTCGGCCGGTATCTCACGAATAAATGCTTCAATGTTTTCTTCCAATGCGTCAATTGAAGCGGGCATGTGTGTATAGACATGAGCTTTAACGTATCCGCACAAAAAATAGTCTTAAGACGTTAAATCGCACGATCTAGGCGGCCAATTGACCGGTCCCGAACGTGAAATAAAATGTTCACCGAACTCGCCTCTCAATAAGTCCATTGTTAAGCGTGCTGTGTGGCATGTGGCACCGTCTTGTTGAAACCACATGTCATGCAAGTCAAGCTCTTGCATTTTGGGCACAAAAAAGTTGGATATCATCTCACGGTAGCGCTCACCATTCACAGTTACGTTACGATTCGCATCATCTTGGAACGGTCCAATGATGCCACCAGCCCATAAACCGCACCAAACTGTGACTTTTTCTCGATGCATAAATAGCTCTTGCAATGCTTCTGGCTGATCTTCACTCCAAAATCGACAATTCGGCTTATTAACTTACCCATTGAGCCAAAAATGAGCTTCGTCGCTGAACACAAGAAGCGCGCGATGAATTTTCTTAACAGAGCACGCATTTTGATAATAAAATTCAATAATTTGCAAGCGTTGTTCGTTTGTAAGACGATTCATGGTTAAATTATAGACCAAACTGAAGTGAAACAAAACACGAAACGTGCGTCAGCTGTTTAAACCAGTGCTGCCAAAAAGATAATAGCTAAAAAATCACCCATTATATTAGCGGAATATAACAAATCTTAAAATGTTGTTTATAGACATATTTTAACATAAAATAAGTAATGACGTAGAAAACAAAATAAATTTTCTGTAAATATTTTACTGGATAACCCCATTTCTTTAAATCTTAAAGTGAACGACGTCACGGGTAAAAGCTAGTTACAAAATAAAACATGGGTGGGGGTAGGTCTTTTTTGATCTACCTTGTATGTATATTTTTAAGAAATGTTGCTTCTTTTTTTGGCAACTTTTAACACTTTTTCTCTTTTAGTTTTGGTACTTTTTTATTTTCAAAAAATTTGGCTAGAGATATTGTCCAGATTTAAGTGGGGTATATTTTAAGAGGTTAAAACGAAAAATGTTTTACTTTTGATACTTTTTCTCTTTGGGATAAATTTGGTATACAGATTGCATATGGTCGAGATCAAAATATTCGGTATTTTTTAAGGGATAAAATTGGGATAAAACTGTTACGTTTTATCTCTTCGAAAAATTTGGTATTCATATAAAACATAACCTAAATTAACGTACAGAGTACTTTCTGGGGGAATAAAATGAGTCAAAGCTCGTACTTTTAGTACTTCGTTGCATTTGGTATAAAAAGTACAAAATATACGGCACTTTTTAAGGGGTAAAAAATGGATCAAATTGGTACTTTTTGTACTTTTTCGGATTGCGTATGGTCCATTGGCTGGAATATATTTAGGCGCCCATTCATTGCTTTTCATATCGACAACTATATGTAGGTTGCTCAAGATTATTGAGTGCTCAAAAGTTATGTATGTATCGGGTGATTTTTTAAGACCCTACAAGAAAAGTGACGGTCATTTGACCTATCATATGACCGACATTGCTGATAGAGATATCGGTCATCGCGTAGAACAAAGTTTCTATCATTTTCTTAAGGCCAACGTGAAAAAAATGACCTAAACTTTTGTGTACGTGTGATTTTGCATCCTTCTTTAACCTATGAATTTTGTGGTAGATAAAACATATATCTGAGCTGTTTACTCTTATACTCTTTACATATCAGTACTGATGTATAAACCGGACACAGCTGACTAGTCAGTACTGATGCATATAACGGACACAGCTGACCAGTCAGTACTGACTGGTCAGTACTGACGCATATACCGGCCAAAGCTGACTAGTCAGTACTGATTCATATATTCGTCACTGTTGACGTACGTTTTAGCTTAAATAAAACACGATTAAAATAAAACATCTCATTCAATTCTCATACAAATTTTTGTCTTTATTTAAAATAAAATTCAATATTTTTTTGGTTTCCAAAATAACTTAAATAAATAAATAAATATTTTTTTTTTTAACTAAATTTTTTAAATTAATTATGTTTTGTTTGCATTCGAAAACGTTTGCTGGATCAAACATTATTCAACAGTTTCTTAATTACATTAAACAAGCACCTTCTTACAAATAAAGTTCAGTCAATAAAAAGTGTTAAAAATAAAGCTAAACTTTTACCAATTTATTGGTCACGCTTATTTTTTGATTTTTTTTCTCTTTTAGATTGATTATTTTAGTTTAAATTAAAAAAATTGTCGTCATTTTATTTATTAACCCCTTTTTCTTTTATGTATTTTTGTTGCTTTACCCTATGGTGGGCACGTTCAACCGCTTTTCCCATACTTTTTTCATACTCCCCGGCTCCTAGGTTCTGAAAAACATCTAAAATATGAAGTAAAAAAAAAAGACAGAAATGTTAAATATTCAAAGACTAAAATTATTTAATGTCTGTACATACCTCTTACAATTTTATTTAGCAGCGTGAGATTTGACAACGGAAGTTTTCCCCACCTTCCATCCCAATTATATTTATATAGCAAATCATCTGCAAACGATGCACTAATAACACTGCCAACATCTAAAGAAACACCTTTAATTTTATGAATATAGGACTTCTGTAAAGAAGTTGAATTACTGTTTGAGCAAGTAAAATATATAAAATATTGTGATTGTTACCATGGCCTGAGCGTAATCGGAGTCTAGCTTCTCCTCTATTTCTTGCACTGCTGTTGTGGTCCGCAAGGCGAGCATGCTGGCGGTCTCATCAAGCCCTTGATCAGAAGTCTCTCCTGTCATGCGGCTGAGGTACTCTTGGGATTTTTTTATGCCTACTTTACACTCCATTAGAATTTTAGCTTATTGATGGAACAGGTTGTATATTAGATCTTTCACTTCGTGCACTATCTTCGTTTTCTATTAACCTTCTATACATTTTAATTTTGGACTCAAATGTCTTTTTTTCCAATGATAGACAATTTTGCAAACGTCTTTTTTTCATAGTTATCTTTTATCACAAAAAGTATACTTTTATTATTTAATTTAATTTCTTAATAGGTATTTTCTATCTTATTGTCACTTTTTTATATTTTAATAGGTATTTGTGTTATTTTTATTGTCACTCAATTCTTGCTTTCTGTCAAGGCAAATATTATTTTTTATCACTCTTTATTGTCACTGTCAATTTTTATTTCACTTTTTTTATATTTATTTTAAATAATATAATGGGCGCACGTCACAATTTCATAAAATTCCTTTCGCTTTTAAAATTAATCTTGAATTTTTTACATATTTTACACATTCCATTCAAAAATGAAACTGTCTAACATACATTCGTTGTTTCACTCTTACATACGCATTTCATTCCTGGAGTAATTAGCGTTGCCACTAGCAAACATTTCTTCCTAAAATGTTTTTAACAACAGCAATTCCCAAAATTCCACCACTTTTTTTTTAAATAATTAATACAAATTTAGCTAAATTCTTATAATTATTAAAATTTATGAAACGTATTAACAGATATATTCAACATATTATTAAGTATATATAAAAATAAGAAGAAAAGATTAATAAAATTTGGGCTTTGCAAAATATTCCTAATTTGGTATACAAACGCACACGAGTGGCAACGCCACTTGTAACAATAAAAACAAACAAAAATAGTGCGTGTGTATTAGTTTCGGTCATCCATTTCTTGTAGGGGAGCTATAGGAAAGTTGTAAAAAAAACTCATAAAATTCAGAAAAATGCATGAAATCTTTATTTGAATCGATAGTACGGTCCATATAATTAAATGTTTGAAGATTATTTCATGCAAATGTTGACCGTGATTGCGCCTCAAATGGTCCATCCGCTTAGTCCAATGTTGGCATTCTGTTTCCAACATTTCGGCCGGTATCTCACGAATAAATGCTTCAATGTTTTCTTCCAATGCGTCAATTGAAGCGGGCATGTGTGTATAGACATGAGCTTTAACGTAGCCGCACAAAAAATAGTCTAAAGACGTTAAATCGCACGATCTAGGCGGCCAATTGACCGGTCCCGAACGTGAAATAAAATGTTCACCGAACTCGCCTCTCAATAAGTCCATTGTTAAGCGTGCTGTGTGGCATGTGGCACCGTCTTGTTGAAACCACATGTCGTGCAAGTCAACAAGCTCTTGCATTTTGGGCAAAAAAAAGTTGGATATCATCTCACGGTAGCGCTCACCATTCACAGTTACGTTACGATTCGCATCATCTTGGAACGGTCCAATGATGCCACCAGCCCATAAACCGCACCAAACTGTGACTTTTTCTCGATGCATAAATAGCTCTTGCAATGCTTCTGGCTGATCTTCACTCCAAAATCGACAATTCGGCTTATTAACTTACCCATTGAGCCAAAAATGAGCTTCGTCGCTGAACACAAGAAGCGCGCGATGAATTTTCTTAACAGAGCACGCATTTTGATAATAAAATTCAATAATTTGCAAGCGTTGTTCGTTTGTAAGACGATTCATGGTTAAATTATAGACCAAACTGAAGATGTTTGACAGTGAAACAAAACACGAAACGTGCGTCAGCTGTTTAAACCAGTGCTGCCAAAAAGATAATAGCTAAAAAATCACCCATTATATTAGCGGAATATAACAAATCTTAAAATGTTGTTTATAGACATATTTTAACATAAAATAAGTAATGACGTAGAAAACAAAATAAATTTTCTGTAAATATTTTACTGGATAACCCCATTTCTTTAAATCTTAAAGTGAACGACGTCACGGGTAAAAGCTAGTTACAAAATAAAACATGGGTGGGGGTAGGTCTTTTTTGATCTACCTTGTATATATATTTTTAAGAAATGTTGCTTCTTTTTTTGGCAACTTTTAACACTTTTTCTCTTTTAGTTTTGGTACTTTCTTATTTTCAAAAAATTTGGCTAGAGATATTGTCCAGATTTAAGTGGGGTATATTTTAAGAGGTTAAAACGAAAAATGTTTTACTTTTGATACTTTTTCTCTTTTGGATAAATTTGGTATACAGATTGCATATGGTCGAGATCAAAATATACGGTATTTTTTAATGGATAAAATTGGGATAAAACTGTTACTTTTTATCTCTTCGAAAAATTTGGTATTCATATAAAACATAACCTAAATTAACGTACAGAGTACTTTCTGGGAGAATAAAATGAGTCAAAGCTCGTACTTTTAGTACTTCGTTGCATTTGGTATAAAAAGTACAAAATATACGGCACTTTTTAAGGGGTAAAAAATGGATCAAATTGGTACTTTTTGTACTTTTTCGGAATGCGTATGGTCCATTGGCTGGAATATATTTAGGCGCCCATTCATTGCTTTTCATATCGACAACTATATGTAGGTTGCTCAAGATTATTGAGTGCTCAAAAACCGGACACAGCTGACTAGTCAGTACTGATGCATATAACGGACACAGCTGACCAGTCAGTACTGACTGGTCAGTACTGACGCATATACCGGCCACAGCTGACTAGTCAGTACTGATTCATATATTCGTCACTGTTGACGTATTTTTTAGTTTTAATAAAACACTATTAAAATAAAACATCTCATTCAATTCTCATACAAATTTTTGTCTTTATTTAAAATAAAATTCAATATTTTTTTGGTTTCCAAAATAACTTAAATAAATAAATATTTTTTTTTTTTAACTAAATTTTTTAAATTAATTATGTTTTGTTTGCATTCGAAAACGTTTGCTGGATCAAACATCATTCAACAGTTTCTTAATTACATTAAACAAGCACCTTCTTACAAATAAAGTTCAGTCAATAAAAAGTGTTAAAAATAAAGCTAAACTTTTACCAATTTATTGGTCACGCTTATTTTTTGATTTTTTTTCTCTTTTAGATTGATTATTTTAGTTTAAATTAAAAAAATTTTCGTCATTTTATTTATTAACCCCTTTTTCTTTTATGTATTTTTGTTGCTTTACCCTATGGTGGGCACGTTCAACCGCTTTTCCCATACTTTTTTCATACTCCCCGGCTCCTAGGTTCTGAAAAACATCTAAAATATGAAGTAAAAAAAAAAGACAGAAATGTTAAATATTCAAAGACTAAAATTATTTAATGTCTGTACATACCTCTTACAATTTTATTTAGCAGCGTGAGATTTGACAACGGAAGTTTTCCCCACCTTCCATCCCAATTATATTTATATAGCAAATCATCTGCAAACGATGCACTAATAACACTGCCAACATCTAAAGAAACACCTTTAATTTTATGAATATAGGACTTCTGTAAAGAAGTTGAATTACTGTTTGAGCAAGTAAAATATATAAAATATTGTGATTGTTACCATGGCCTGAGCGTAATCGGAGTCTAGCTTCTCCTCTATTTCTTGCACTGCTGTTGTGGTCCGCAAGGCGAGCATGCTGGCGGTCTCATCAAGCCCTTGATCAGAAGTCTCTCCTGTCATGCGGCTGAGGTACTCTTGGGATTTTTTTATGCCTACTTTACACTCCATTAGAATTTTAGCTTATTGATGGAACAGGTTGTATATTAGATCTTTCACTTCGTGCACTATCTTCGTTTTCTATTAACCTTCTATACATTTTAATTTTGGACTCAAATGTCTTTTTTTCCAATGATAGACAATTTTGCAAACGTCTTTTTTTCATAGTTATCTTTTATCACAAAAAGTATACTTTTATTATTTAATTTAATTTCTTAATAGGTATTTTCTATCTTATTGTCACTTTTTTATATTTTAATAGGTATTTGTGTTATTTTTATTGTCACTCAATTCTTGCTTTCTGTCAAGGCAAATATTATTTTTTATCACTCTTTATTGTCACTGTCAATTTTTATTTCACTTTTTTTATATTTATTTTAAATAATATAATGGGCGCACGTCACAATTTCATAAAATTCCTTTCGCTTTTAAAATTAATCTTGAATTTTTTACATATTTTACACATTCCATTCAAAAATGAAACTGTCTAACATACATTCGTTGTTTCACTCTTACATACGCATTTCATTCCTGGAGTAATTAGCGTTGCCACTAGCAAACATTTCTTCCTAAAATGTTTTTAACAACAGCAATTCCCAAAATTCCACCACTTTTTTTTTAAATAATTAATACAAATTTAGCTAAATTCTTATAATTATTAAAATTTATGAAACGTATTAACAGATATATTCAACATATTATTAAGTATATATAAAAATAAGAAGAAAAGATTAATAAAATTTGGGCTTTGCAAAATATTCCTAATTTGGTATACAAACGCACACGAGTGGCAACGCCACTTGTAACAATAAAAACAAACAAAAATAGTGCGTGTGTATTAGTTTCGGTCATCCATTTCTTGTAGGGGAGCTATAGGAAAGTTGTAAAAAAAACTCATAAAATTCAGAAAAATGCATGAAATCTTTATTTGAATCGATAGTACGGTCCATATAATTAAATGTTTGAAGATTATTTCATGCAAATGTTGACCGTGATTGCGCCTCAAATGGTCCATCCGCTTAGTCCAATGTTGGCATTCTGTTTCCAACATTTCGGCCGGTATCTCACGAATAAATGCTTCAATGTTTTCTTCCAATGCGTCAATTGAAGCGGGCATGTGTGTATAGACATGAGCTTTAACGTAGCCGCACAAAAAATAGTCTAAAGACGTTAAATCGCACGATCTAGGCGGCCAATTGACCGGTCCCGAACGTGAAATAAAATGTTCACCGAACTCGCCTCTCAATAAGTCCATTGTTAAGCGTGCTGTGTGGCATGTGGCACCGTCTTGTTGAAACCACATGTCGTGCAAGTCAACAAGCTCTTGCATTTTGGGCAAAAAAAAGTTGGATATCATCTCACGGTAGCGCTCACCATTCACAGTTACGTTACGATTCGCATCATCTTGGAACGGTCCAATGATGCCACCAGCCCATAAACCGCACCAAACTGTGACTTTTTCTCGATGCATAAATAGCTCTTGCAATGCTTCTAGCTGATCTTCACTCCAAAATCGACAATTCGGCTTATTAACTTACCCATTGAGCCAAAAATGAGCTTCGTCGCTGAACACAAGAAGCGCGCGATGAATTTTCTTAACAGAGCACGCATTTTGATAATAAAATTCAATAATTTGCAAGCGTTGTTCGTTTGTAAGACGATTCATGGTTAAATTATAGACCAAACTGAAGATGTTTGACAGTGAAACAAAACACGAAACGTGCGTCAGCTGTTTAAACCAGTGCTGCCAAAAAGATAATAGCTAAAAAATCACCCATTATATTAGCGGAATATAACAAATCTTAAAATGTTGTTTATAGACATATTTTAACATAAAATAAGTAATGACGTAGAAAACAAAATAAATTTTCTGTAAATATTTTACTGGATAACCCCATTTCTTTAAATCTTAAAGTGAACGACGTCACGGGTAAAAGCTAGTTACAAAATAAAACATGGGTGGGGGTAGGTCTTTTTTGATCTACCTTGTATATATATTTTTAAGAAATGTTGCTTCTTTTTTTGGCAACTTTTAACACTTTTTCTCTTTTAGTTTTGGTACTTTCTTATTTTCAAAAAATTTGGCTAGAGATATTGTCCAGATTTAAGTGGGGTATATTTTAAGAGGTTAAAACGAAAAATGTTTTACTTTTGATACTTTTTCTCTTTTGGATAAATTTGGTATACAGATTGCATATGGTCGAGATCAAAATATACGGTATTTTTTAATGGATAAAATTGGGATAAAACTGTTACTTTTTATCTCTTCGAAAAATTTGGTATTCATATAAAACATAACCTAAATTAACGTACAGAGTACTTTCTGGGAGAATAAAATGAGTCAAAGCTCGTACTTTTAGTACTTCGTTGCATTTGGTATAAAAAGTACAAAATATACGGCACTTTTTAAGGGGTAAAAAATGGATCAAATTGGTACTTTTTGTACTTTTTCGGAATGCGTATGGTCCATTGGCTGGAATATATTTAGGCGCCCATTCATTGCTTTTCATATCGACAACTATATGTAGGTTGCTCAAGATTATTGAGTGCTCAAAAACCGGACACAGCTGACTAGTCAGTACTGATGCATATAACGGACACAGCTGACCAGTCAGTACTGACTGGTCAGTACTGACGCATATACCGGCCACAGCTGACTAGTCAGTACTGATTCATATATTCGTCACTGTTGACGTATTTTTTAGTTTTAATAAAACACTATTAAAATAAAACATCTCATTCAATTCTCATACAAATTTTTGTCTTTATTTAAAATAAAATTCAATATTTTTTTGGTTTCCAAAATAACTTAAATAAATAAATATTTTTTTTTTTTAACTAAATTTTTTAAATTAATTATGTTTTGTTTGCATTCGAAAACGTTTGCTGGATCAAACATCATTCAACAGTTTCTTAATTACATTAAACAAGCACCTTCTTACAAATAAAGTTCAGTCAATAAAAAGTGTTAAAAATAAAGCTAAACTTTTACCAATTTATTGGTCACGCTTATTTTTTGATTTTTTTTCTCTTTTAGATTGATTATTTTAGTTTAAATTAAAAAAATTTTCGTCATTTTATTTATTAACCCCTTTTTCTTTTATGTATTTTTGTTGCTTTACCCTATGGTGGGCACGTTCAACCGCTTTTCCCATACTTTTTTCATACTCCCCGGCTCCTAGGTTCTGAAAAACATCTAAAATATGAAGTAAAAAAAAAAGACAGAAATGTTAAATATTCAAAGACTAAAATTATTTAATGTCTGTACATACCTCTTACAATTTTATTTAGCAGCGTGAGATTTGACAACGGAAGTTTTCCCCACCTTCCATCCCAATTATATTTATATAGCAAATCATCTGCAAACGATGCACTAATAACACTGCCAACATCTAAAGAAACACCTTTAATTTTATGAATATAGGACTTCTGTAAAGAAGTTGAATTACTGTTTGAGCAAGTAAAATATATAAAATATTGTGATTGTTACCATGGCCTGAGCGTAATCGGAGTCTAGCTTCTCCTCTATTTCTTGCACTGCTGTTGTGGTCCGCAAGGCGAGCATGCTGGCGGTCTCATCAAGCCCTTGATCAGAAGTCTCTCCTGTCATGCGGCTGAGGTACTCTTGGGATTTTTTTATGCCTACTTTACACTCCATTAGAATTTTAGCTTATTGATGGAACAGGTTGTATATTAGATCTTTCACTTCGTGCACTATCTTCGTTTTCTATTAACCTTCTATACATTTTAATTTTGGACTCAAATGTCTTTTTTTCCAATGATAGACAATTTTGCAAACGTCTTTTTTTCATAGTTATCTTTTATCACAAAAAGTATACTTTTATTATTTAATTTAATTTCTTAATAGGTATTTTCTATCTTATTGTCACTTTTTTATATTTTAATAGGTATTTGTGTTATTTTTATTGTCACTCAATTCTTGCTTTCTGTCAAGGCAAATATTATTTTTTATCACTCTTTATTGTCACTGTCAATTTTTATTTCACTTTTTTTATATTTATTTTAAATAATATAATGGGCGCACGTCACAATTTCATAAAATTCCTTTCGCTTTTAAAATTAATCTTGAATTTTTTACATATTTTACACATTCCATTCAAAAATGAAACTGTCTAACATACATTCGTTGTTTCACTCTTACATACGCATTTCATTCCTGGAGTAATTAGCGTTGCCACTAGCAAACATTTCTTCCTAAAATGTTTTTAACAACAGCAATTCCCAAAATTCCACCACTTTTTTTTTAAATAATTAATACAAATTTAGCTAAATTCTTATAATTATTAAAATTTATGAAACGTATTAACAGATATATTCAACATATTATTAAGTATATATAAAAATAAGAAGAAAAGATTAATAAAATTTGGGCTTTGCAAAATATTCCTAATTTGGTATACAAACGCACACGAGTGGCAACGCCACTTGTAACAATAAAAACAAACAAAAATAGTGCGTGTGTATTAGTTTCGGTCATCCATTTCTTGTAGGGGAGCTATAGGAAAGTTGTAAAAAAAACTCATAAAATTCAGAAAAATGCATGAAATCTTTATTTGAATCGATAGTACGGTCCATATAATTAAATGTTTGAAGATTATTTCATGCAAATGTTGACCGTGATTGCGCCTCAAATGGTCCATCCGCTTAGTCCAATGTTGGCATTCTGTTTCCAACATTTCGGCCGGTATCTCACGAATAAATGCTTCAATGTTTTCTTCCAATGCGTCAATTGAAGCGGGCATGTGTGTATAGACATGAGCTTTAACGTAGCCGCACAAAAAATAGTCTAAAGACGTTAAATCGCACGATCTAGGCGGCCAATTGACCGGTCCCGAACGTGAAATAAAATGTTCACCGAACTCGCCTCTCAATAAGTCCATTGTTAAGCGTGCTGTGTGGCATGTGGCACCGTCTTGTTGAAACCACATGTCGTGCAAGTCAACAAGCTCTTGCATTTTGGGCAAAAAAAAGTTGGATATCATCTCACGGTAGCGCTCACCATTCACAGTTACGTTACGATTCGCATCATCTTGGAACGGTCCAATGATGCCACCAGCCCATAAACCGCACCAAACTGTGACTTTTTCTCGATGCATAAATGGCTCTTGCAATGCTTCTGGCTGATCTTCACTCCAAAATCGACAATTCGGCTTATTAACTTACCCATTGAGCCAAAAATGAGCTTCGTCGCTGAACACAAGAAGCGCGCGATGAATTTTCTTAACAGAGCACGCATTTTGATAATAAAATTCAATAATTTGCAAGCGTTGTTCGTTTGTAAGACGATTCATGGTTAAATTATAGACCAAACTGAAGATGTTTGACAGTGAAACAAAACACGAAACGTGCGTCAGCTGTTTAAACCAGTGCTGCCAAAAAGATAATAGCTAAAAAATCACCCATTATATTAGCGGAATATCACAAATCTTAAAATGTTGTTTATAGACATATTTTAACATAAAATAAGTAATGACGTAGAAAACAAAATAAATTTTCTGTAAATATTTTACTGGATAACCCCATTTCTTTAAATCTTAAAGTGAACGACGTCACGGGTAAAAGCTAGTTACAAAATAAAACATGGGTGGGGGTAGGTCTTTTTTGATCTACCTTGTATATATATTTTTAAGAAATGTTGCTTCTTTTTTTGGCAACTTTTAACACTTTTTCTCTTTTAGTTTTGGTACTTTCTTATTTTCAAAAAATTTGGCTAGAGATATTGTCCAGATTTAAGTGGGGCATATTTTAAGAGGTTAAAACGAAAAATGTTTTACTTTTGATACTTTTTCTCTTTTGGATAAATTTGGTATACAGATTGCATATGGTCGAGATCAAAATATACGGTATTTTTTAATGGATAAAATTGGGATAAAACTGTTACTTTTTATCTCTTCGAAAAATTTGGTATTCATATAAAACATAACCTAAATTAACGTACAGAGTACTTTCTGGGAGAATAAAATGAGTCAAAGCTCGTACTTTTAGTACTTCGTTGCATTTGGTATAAAAAGTACAAAATATACGGCACTTTTTAAGGGGTAAAAAATGGATCAAATTGGTACTTTTTGTACTTTTTTGGAATGCGTATGGTCCATTGGCTGGAATATATTTAGGCGCCCATTCATTGCTTTTCATATCGACAACTATATGTAGGTTGCTCAAGATTATTGAGTGCTCAAAAACCGGACACAGCTGACTAGTCAGTACTGATGCATATAACGGACACAGCTGACCAGTCAGTACTGACTGGTCAGTACTGACGCATATACCGGCCACAGCTGACTAGTCAGTACTGATTCATATATTCGTCACTGTTGACGTATTTTTTAGTTTTAATAAAACACTATTAAAATAAAACATCTCATTCAATTCTCATACAAATTTTTGTCTTTATTTAAAATAAAATTCAATATTTTTTTGGTTTCCAAAATAACTTAAATAAATAAATATTTTTTTTTTTTAACTAAATTTTTTAAATTAATTATGTTTTGTTTGCATTCGAAAACGTTTGCTGGATCAAACATCATTCAACAGTTTCTTAATTACATTAAACAAGCACCTTCTTACAAATAAAGTTCAGTCAATAAAAAGTGTTAAAAATAAAGCTAAACTTTTACCAATTTATTGGTCACGCTTATTTTTTGATTTTTTTTCTCTTTTAGATTGATTATTTTAGTTTAAATTAAAAAAATTTTCGTCATTTTATTTATTAACCCCTTTTTCTTTTATGTATTTTTGTTGCTTTACCCTATGGTGGGCACGTTCAACCGCTTTTCCCATACTTTTTTCATACTCCCCGGCTCCTAGGTTCTGAAAAACATCTAAAATATGAAGTAAAAAAAAAAGACAGAAATGTTAAATATTCAAAGACTAAAATTATTTAATGTCTGTACATACCTCTTACAATTTTATTTAGCAGCGTGAGATTTGACAACGGAAGTTTTCCCCACCTTCCATCCCAATTATATTTATATAGCAAATCATCTGCAAACGATGCACTAATAACACTGCCAACATCTAAAGAAACACCTTTAATTTTATGAATATAGGACTTCTGTAAAGAAGTTGAATTACTGTTTGAGCAAGTAAAATATATAAAATATTGTGATTGTTACCATGGCCTGAGCGTAATCGGAGTCTAGCTTCTCCTCTATTTCTTGCACTGCTGTTGTGGTCCGCAAGGGGAGCATGCTGGCGGTCTCATCAAGCCCTTGATCAGAAGTCTCTCCTGTCATGCGGCTGAGGTACTCTTGGGCTTGTTTTATGCCTACTTTACACTCCATTAGAATTTTAGCTTATTGATGGAACAGGTTGTATATTAGATCTTTCACTTCGTGCACTATCTTCGTTTTCTATTAACCTTCTATACATTTTAATTTTGGACTCAAATGTCTTTTTTTCCAATGATAGACAATTTTGCAAACGTCTTTTTTTCATAGTTATCTTTTATCACAAAAAGTATACTTTTATTATTTAATTTAATTTCTTAATAGGTATTTTCTATCTTATTGTCACTTTTTTATATTTTAATAGGTATTTGTGTTATTTTTATTGTCACTCAATTCTTGCTTTCTGTCAAGGCAAATATTATTTTTTATCACTCTTTATTGTCACTGTCAATTTTTATTTCACTTTTTTTATATTTATTTTAAATAATATAATGGGCGCACGTCACAATTTCATAAAATTCCTTTCGCTTTTAAAATTAATCTTGAATTTTTTACATATTTTACACATTCCATTCAAAAATGAAACTGTCTAACATACATTCGTTGTTTCACTCTTACATACGCATTTCATTCCTGGAGTAATTAGCGTTGCCACTAGCAAACATTTCTTCCTAAAATGTTTTTAACAACAGCAATTCCCAAAATTCCACCACTTTTTTTTTAAATAATTAATACAAATTTAGCTAAATTCTTATAATTATTAAAATTTATGAAACGTATTAACAGATATATTCAACATATTATTAAGTATATATAAAAATAAGAAGAAGAGATTAATAAAATTTGGGCTTTGCAAAATATTCCTAATTTGGTATACAAACGGACACGAGTGGCAACGCCACTTGTAACAATAAAAACAAACAAAAATAGTGCGTGTGTATTAGTTTCGGTCATCCATTTCTTGTAGGGGAGCTATAGGAAAGTTGTAAAAAAAACTCATAAAACTCAGAAAAATGCATGAAATCTTTATTTGAATCGATAGTACGGTCCATATAATTAAATGTTTGAAGATTATTTCATGCAAATGTTGAACGTGATTGCGCCTCAAATGGTCCATCCGCTTAGTCCAATGTTGGCATTCTGTTTCCAACATTTCGGCCGGTATCTCACGAATAAATGCTTCAATGTTTTCTTCCAATGCGTCAATTGAAGCGGGCATGTGTGTATAGACATGAGCTTTAACGTAGCCGCACAAAAAATAGTCTAAAGACGTTAAATCGCACGATCTAGGCGGCCAATTGACCGGTCCCGAACGTGAAATAAAATGTTCACCGAACTCGCCTCTCAATAAGTCCATTGTTAAGCGTGCTGTGTGGCATGTGGCACCGTCTTGTTGAAACCACATGTCGTGCAAGTCAACAAGCTCTTGCATTTTGGGCAAAAAAAAGTTGGATATCATCTCACGGTAGCGCTCACCATTCACAGTTACGTTACGATTCGCATCATCTTGGAACGGTCCAATGATGCCACCAGCCCATAAACCGCACCAAACTGTGACTTTTTCTCGATGCATAAATAGCTCTTGCAATGCTTCTGGCTGATCTTCACTCCAAAATCGACAATTCGGCTTATTAACTTACCCATTGAGCCAAAAATGAGCTTCGTCGCTGAACACAAGAAGCGCGCGATGAATTTTCTTAACAGAGCACGCATTTTGATAATAAAATTCAATAATTTGCAAGCGTTGTTCGTTTGTAAGACGATTCATGGTTAAATTATAGACCAAACTGAAGATGTTTGACAGTGAAACAAAACACGAAACGTGCGTCAGCTGTTTAAACCAGTGCTGCCAAAAAGATAATAGCTAAAAAATCACCCATTATATTAGCGGAATATAACAAATCTTAAAATGTTGTTTATAGACATATTTTAACATAAAATAAGTAATGACGTAGAAAACAAAATAAATTTTCTGTAAATATTTTACTGGATAACCCCATTTCTTTAAATCTTAAAGTGAACGACGTCACGGGTAAAAGCTAGTTACAAAATAAAACATGGGTGGGGGTAGGTCTTTTTTGATCTACCTTGTATATATATTTTTAAGAAATGTTGCTTCTTTTTTTGGCAACTTTTAACACTTTTTCTCTTTTAGTTTTGGTACTTTCTTATTTTCAAAAAATTTGGCTAGAGATATTGTCCAGATTTAAGTGGGGTATATTTTAAGAGGTTAAAACGAAAAATGTTTTACTTTTGATACTTTTTCTCTTTTGGATAAATTTGGTATACAGATTGCATATGGTCGAGATCAAAATATACGGTATTTTTTAATGGATAAAATTGGGATAAAACTGTTACTTTTTATCTCTTCGAAAAATTTGGTATTCATATAAAACATAACCTAAATTAACGTACAGAGTACTTTCTGGGGGAATAAAATGAGTCAAAGCTCGTACTTTTAGTACTTCGTTGCATTTGGTATAAAAAGTACAAAATATACGGCACTTTTTAAGGGGTAAAAAATGGATCAAATTGGTACTTTTTGTACTTTTTCGGAATGCGTATGGTCCATTGGCTGGAATATATTTAGGCGCCCATTCATTGCTTTTCATATCGACAACTATATGTAGGTTGCTCAAGATTATTGAGTGCTCAAAAACCGGACACAGCTGACTAGTCAGTACTGATGCATATAACGGACACAGCTGACCAGTCAGTACTGACTGGTCAGTACTGACGCATATACCGGCCACAGCTGACTAGTCAGTACTGATTCATATATTCGTCACTGTTGACGTATTTTTTAGTTTTAATAAAACACTATTAAAATAAAACATCTCATTGAGCCAATTTAGACTAGACTAATTTTTAGTCGGATTAACTTTTGTTTTTTCCAAACTACACTGGATTAATTATTCTGGCATAAAATTGTATACGTACACGCAGCTTTGTATGTGTTAGTATTTTTTTGTTTATTTGACGTTTGGTGTTCGTTCACTGTAAACATAAAAACATTTGGCGTGACCAACAACCCTCTGTTTTTATATTCATGTTTACACGACGGCGAACAACTAACGATTAAAATCGCTCTGCAAAAAAGAAAACACTGAACCTGTTTTTTTTCATAAGTGTGTATGTATTGGTTTTGTTCTGCTAATGCAGGGTTGAAGCTGGATTAAAAATTATGCCAACCAAAAACGACTCTCTTCACCTCTTTCGCCTACAAACTGTCGTTTTCTGCCAGAACAATTAGTCTAGTCTAAATTGGCTCAATCAATTCTCATACAAATTTTTGTCTTTATTTAAAATAAAATCCAATATTTTTTTGGTTTCCAAAATAACTTAAATAAATAAATATTTTTTTTTTTTAACTAAATTTTTTAAATTAATTATGTTTTGTTTGCATTCGAAAACGTTTGCTGGATCAAACATCATTCAACAGTTTCTTAATTACATTAAACAAGCACCTGCTTACAAATAAAGTTCAGTCAATAAAAAGTGTTAAAAATAAAGCTAAACTTTTACCAATTTATTGGTCACGCTTATTTTTTGATTTTTTTTCTCTTTTAGATTGATTATTTTAGTTTAAATTAAAAAAATTGTCGTCATTTTATTTATTAACCCCTTTTTCTTTTATGTATTTTTGTTGCTTTACCCTATGGTGGGCACGTTCAACCGCTTTTCTTATACTTTTTTCATACTCCCCGGATCCTAGGTTCTGAAAAACATCTAAAATATGAAGTAAAAAAAAAGACAGAAATGTTAAATATTCAAAGACTAAAATTATTTAATGTCTGTACATACCTCTTACAATTTTATTTAGCAGCGTGAGATTTGACAACGGAAGTTTTCCCCACCTTCCATCCCAATTATATTTATATAGCAAATCATCTGCAAACGATGCACTAATAACACTGCCAACATCTAAAGAAACACCTTTAATTTTATGAATATAGGACTTCTGTAAAGAAGTTGAATTACTGTTTGAGCAAGTAAAATATATAAAATATTGTGATTGTTACCATGGCCTGAGCGTAATCGGAGTCTAGCTTCTCCTCTATTTCTTGCACTGCTGTTGTGGTCCGCAAGGGGAGCATGCTGGCGGTCTCATCAAGCCCTTGATCAGAAGTCTCTCCTGTCATGCAGCTGAGGTACTCTTGGGCTTTTTTATGCCTACTTTACACTCCATTAGAATTTTAGCTTATTGATGGAACAGGTTGTATATTAGATCTTTCACTTCGTGCACTATCTTCGTTTTCTATTAACCTTCTATACATTTTAATTTTGGACTCAAATGTCTTTTTTTCCAATGATAGACAATTTTGCAAACGTCTTTTTTTCATAGTTATCTTTTATCACAAAAAGTATACTTTTATTATTTAATTTAATTTCTTAATAGGTATTTTCTATCTAATTGTCACTTTTTTATATTTTAATAGGTATTTGTGTTATTTTTATTGTCACTCAATTCTTGCTTTCTGTCAAGGCAAATATTATTTTTTATCACTCTTTATTGTCACTGTCAATTTTTATTTCACTTTTTTTATATTTATTTTAAATAATATAATGGGCGCACGTCACAATTTCATAAAATTCCTTTCGCTTTTAAAATTAATCTTGAATTTTTTACATATTTTACACATTCCATTCAAAAATGAAACTGTCTAACATACATTCGTTGTTTCACTCTTACATACGCATTTCATTCCTGGAGTAATTAGCGTTGCCACTAGCAAACATTTCTTCCTAAAATGTTTTTAACAACAGCAATTCCCAAAATTCCACCACTTTTTTTTTTAAATAATTAATACAAATTTAGCTAAATTCTTATAATTATTAAAATTTATGAAACGTATTAACAAATATATTCAACATATTATTAAGTATATATAAAAATAAGAAGAAAAGATTAATAAAATTTGGGCTTTGCAAAATATTCCTAATTTGGTATACAAACGCACACGAGTGGCAACGCCACTTGTAACAATAAAAACAAACAAAAATAGTGCGTGTGTATTAGTTTCGGTCATCCATTTCTTGTAGGGGAGCTATAGGAAAGTTGTAAAAAAAACTCATAAAATTCAGAAAAATGCATGAAATCTTTATTTGAATCGATAGTACGGTCCATATAATTAAATGTTTGAAGATTATTTCATGCAAATGTTGACCGTGATTGCGCCTCAAATGGTCCATCCGCTTAGTCCAATGTTGGCATTCTGTTTCCAACATTTCGGCCGGTATCTCACGAATAAATGCTTCAATGTTTTCTTCCAATGCGTCAATTGAAGCGGGCATGTGTGTATAGACATGAGCTTTAACGTAGCCGCACAAAAAATAGTCTAAAGACGTTAAATCGCACGATCTAGGCGGCCAATTGACCGGTCCCGAACGTGAAATAAAATGTTCACCGAACTCGCCTCTCAATAAGTCCATTGTTAAGCGTGCTGTATGGCATGTGGCACCGTCTTGTTGAAACCACATGTCGTGCAAGTCAACAAGCTCTTGCATTTTGGGCAAAAAAAAGTTGGATATCATCTCACGGTAGCGCTCACCATTCACAGTTACGTTACGATTCGCATCATCTTGGAACGGTCCAATGATGCCACCAGCCCATAAACCGCACCAAACTGTGACTTTTTCTCGATGCATAAATAGCTCTTGCAATGCTTCTGGCTGATCTTCACTCCAAAATCGACAATTCGGCTTATTAACTTACCCATTGAGCCAAAAATGAGCTTCGTCGCTGAACACAAGAAGCGCGCGATGAATTTTCTTAACAGAGCACGCATTTTGATAATAAAATTCAATAATTTGCAAGCGTTGTTCGTTTGTAAGACGATTCATGGTTAAATTATAGACCAAACTGAAGATGTTTGACAGTGAAACAAAACACGAAACGTGCGTCAGCTGTTTAAACCAGTGCTGCCAAAAAGATAATAGCTAAAAAATCACCCATTATATTAGCGGAATATAACAAATCTTAAAATGTTGTTTATAGACATATTTTAACATAAAATAAGTAATGACGTAGAAAACAAAATAAATTTTCTGTAAATATTTTACTGGATAACCCCATTTCTTTAAATCTTAAAGTGAACGACGTCACGGGTAAAAGCTAGTTACAAAATAAAACATGGGTGGGGGTAGGTCTTTTTTGATCTACCTTGTATATATATTTTTAAGAAATGTTGCTTCTTTTTTTGGCAACTTTTAACACTTTTTCTCTTTTAGTTTTGGTACTTTCTTATTTTCAAAAAATTTGGCTAGAGATATTGTCCAGATTTAAGTGGGGTATATTTTAAGAGGTTAAAACGAAAAATGTTTTACTTTTGATACTTTTTCTCTTTTGGATAAATTTGGTATACAGATTGCATATGGTCGAGATCAAAATATACGGTATTTTTTAATGGATAAAATTGGGATAAAACTGTTACTTTTTATCTCTTCGAAAAATTTGGTATTCATATAAAACATAACCTAAATTAACGTACAGAGTACTTTCTGGGGGAATAAAATGAGTCAAAGCTCGTACTTTTAGTACTTCGTTGCATTTGGTATCAAATTGGTACTTTTTGTACTTTTTCGGAATGCGTATGGTCCATTGGCTGGAATATATTTAGGCGCCCATTCATTGCTTTTCATATCGACAACTATATGTAGGTTGCTCAAGATTATTGAGTGCTCAAAAACCGGACACAGCTGACTAGTCAGTACTGATGCATATAACGGACACAGCTGACCAGTCAGTACTGACTGGTCAGTACTGACGCATATACCGGCCACAGCTGACTAGTCAGTACTGATTCATATATTCGTCACTGTTGACGTATTTTTTAGTTTTAATAAAACACTATTAAAATAAAACATCTCATTCAATTCTCATACAAATTTTTGTCTTTATTTAAAATAAAATTCAATATTTTTTTGGTTTCCAAAATAACTTAAATAAATAAATATTTTTTTCAGGGACCGTAAATAACAGTTATCCGGAAAATTTCAACATAAAAACTCTTCATGTTAGAGCCAACGGAGACTTATAGTGTCATATACCAATATATTCGAACTGACGAGCTCTTTCAGAATCTGTAGTGATCTTAAAAAACAAGAGTTTTATGTTTTCCGTCAAAAATAAAACTCATTTTAGGAGTTTTATTTTTTACATCAAAAATAAAACTCATTTTAGGAGTTTTATTTTTTCTTCTAAAATAAAACTTATCTGAGGAGTTTTATTTTTTCCGTCTAAAATAAAACTCATTTCAGGAGTTTTATTTTTTTCGTCTAAAATAAAACTCATTTTAGGAGTTTTATTTTTTCCGTCAAAAATAAAACTCCTAAAATGAGTTTTATTTTTTCCGTCTAAAATAAAACTTATCTGTGGAGTTTTATTTTATCCGTCTAAAGTAAAACTCATTTGCGGACTTTTATTTTTTCCGTATAAAGTAAAACTCATTTTACGAGTATTTTTTCGTCTAAAATAAAACTCATTTCGCCTTCATAAAATAAAACTCTTTTGAAGAGATACATTTTTTTGTCTTAATTAAAATTCATTTGTTTACTTTTTTTTAAAATACTTTTTTTATTTGTTTAATTTAACAAACATTATTTTTTCCAAATTTTCTGGTGAAAGATTTGACCGCAGGTCGCTCAATACCAACTTAAGAGCAGAGAATGCTCTTTCCACGCTTACTTGGGTTGCAGAAACACATTGCACAGTTTTTGCTAACTTATACAAGTAAGGATATGATATTTTTTTTGTCTCCCAGTATTCAAAAAGAGGTTTATCAATCGATAACTGCCTTGGAAAAAAGTTATCGATTTCATAGAAGGCTTTTTTTTCATCATAATTTTCATTTTCTTCCTCTTCTTGTTCCCTATCTACATTAAGGGAGTTCAAATACTGACCCAAAAGCGATGTTTGAGATTGGGATGTATCACAAACATCCGGCGAAGATGGGAAAACATCCGGTGAGGATCGTAAAGCTTCCTCGCTTGTCGATGGTCGATCATCACATTGGTTATTTTTTATCTGCAAAAAGAATAAGCTTACCATTTTAATTAAATTCCGGCCATTATCCGTTGTAATGGTGTAAATTTGGTTCCTTTCAATGCCAAAGCTCTCCAAAACATTTTCAACTTTAGTTTTAAGATATTCAGCTATACATTGACATTAATAGTAGTTTGTCACATACAATGTGCAATATAGCAAAGTTGTAAACCATTATACAAAAATTAAGAAATTACAACTCAACTCAGTAATAGGGGCCTTTATTTCCTATTGATATTTGAACGTGGTCAAAATTAAAAAGAAATATTATATGCACACGTACACATGTATATTCTAGGTATATTTTTTACATGATTTTTTTTACATGGTATCCTTTGGAACGTATCTACCGTGTAAAAACAGGATTGGGTGTACAACAATAAGAAAGATGACGAAGCAAAAATCTCACATTTATGTTTATTAAAGTCAAAGTGCATTAGTAAAGTGACCTCAGTACAACAAAAATGCAACAACACAAAAAACAACAGGCATATTGCAAATATCAAAATGACTTTACAAAAAATATAAATAAACAAAAATTAAGAGACACCAAACGACACACCACGGAGAAAAACACTGCAAACAGCTGGCCTCGTGAGCCCACCCCCTAACTGCATCATAATTAAAACCATGGCAGAATAAATACAAGGAAAACATAACTAAATTCAAAAAAGAAACAAAAGTTGCCAAATTAACGAAAATATAGCGGACCAATCTGCTGGTGTTTGATAATTGAAGATTTATTTGCTTGAAAATATTTTTAAATGTCAAAAACAAATTAATTAATTGAAAAAATCAGATTTTTGCAATCAACTTAGTGCAAAATAAATTGTATTAATATGCAAAATTGTTTCTGACGGAAAAAATAAAACTCAAACGAGACGGAAAAAATAAAACTCAAATGAGTTTTATTTTTTGACGGAAAAAATAAAACTCCTAAAATGATTTAAATTTTAGACGGAAAAAATAAAACTCCTAAAATGAGTTTTATTTCAGACGGAAAAAATAAAACTCCTAAAATGAGTTTTATTTTAGACGGAAAAAATAAAACTCCTAAAATGAGTTTTATTTTAGACGGAAAATATAAAACTCCTAAATGAGTTTTATTTTTTGATGGTAAAATAAAACTCCATTTTTTAAGAGTTTATTCGACCTTTTATTTTTACGTTGAAAAATAACTGTTAAAGATTGAGTTTTTTTTTAAATTCTTAAAATAACTGTTAAAAAATAACTTTTTTGATATCACTTATAACCGTTACGGTCCCTGATTTTTTTTTTTTAACTAAATTTTTTAAATTAATTATGTTTTGTTTGCATTCGAAAACGTTTGCTGGATCAAACATCATTCAACAGTTTCTTAATTACATTAAACAAGCACCTTCTTACAAATAAAGTTCAGTCAATAAAAAGTGTTAAAAATAAAGCTAAACTTTTACCAATTTATTGGTCACGCTTATTTTTTGATTTTTTTTCTCTTTTAGATTGATTATTTTAGTTTAAATTAAAAAAATTGTCGTCATTTTATTTATTAACCCCTTTTTCTTTTATGTATTTTTGTTGCTTTACCCTATGGTGGGCACGTTCAACCGCTTTTCTTATACTTTTTTCATACTCCCCGGCTCCTAGGTTCTGAAAAACATCTAAAATATGAAGTAAAAAAAAAGACAGAAATGTTAAATATTCAAAGACTAAAATTATTTAATGTCTGTACATACCTCTTACAATTTTATTTAGCAGCGTGAGATTTGACAACGGAAGTTTTCCCCACCTTCCATCCCAATTATATTATATAGCAAATCATCTGCAAACGATGCACTAATAACACTGCCAACATCTAAAGAATCACCTTTAATTTTATGAATATAGGACTTCTGTAAAGAAGTTGAATTACTGTTTGAGCAAGTAAAATATATAAAATATTGTGATTGTTACCATGGCCTGAGCGTAATCGGAGTCTAGCTTCTCCTCTATTTCTTGCACTGCTGTTGTGGTCCGCAAGGGGAGCATGCTGGCGGTCTCATCAAGCCCTTGATCAGAAGTCTCTCCTGTCATGCGGCTGAGGTACTCTTGGGCTTTTTTTATGCCTACTTTACACTCCATTAGAATTTTAGCTTATTGATGGAACAGGTTGTATATTAGATCTTTCACTTCGTGCACTATCTTCGTTTTCTATTAACCTTCTATACATTTTAATTTTGGACTCAAATGTCTTTTTTTCCAATGATAGACAATTTTGCAAACGTCTTTTTTTCATAGTTATCTTTTATCACAAAAAGTATACTTTTATTATTTAATTTAATTTCTTAATAGGTATTTTCTATCTTATTGTCACTTTTTTATATTTTAATAGGTATTTGTGTTATTTTTATTGTCACTCAATTCTTGCTTTCTGTCAAGGCAAATATTATTTTTTATCACTCTTTATTGTCACTGTCAATTTTTATTTCACTTTTTTTATATTTATTTTAAATAATATAATGGGCGCACGTCACAATTTCATAAAATTCCTTTCGCTTTTAAAATTAATCTTGAATTTTTTACATATTTTACACATTCCATTCAAAAATGAAACTGTCTAACATACATTCGTTGTTTCACTCTTACATACGCATTTCATTCCTGGAGTAATTAGCGTTGCCACTAGCAAACATTTCTTCCTAAAATGTTTTTAACAACAGCAATTCCCAAAATTCCACCGCTTTTTTTTTAAATAATTAATACAAATTTAGCTAAATTCTTATAATTATTAAAATTTATGAAACGTATTAACAGATATATTCAACATATTATTAAGTATATATAAAAATAAGAAGAAAAGATTAATAAAATTTGGGCTTTGCAAAATATTCCTAATTTGGTATACAAACGCACACGAGTGGCAACGCCACTTGTAACAATAAAAACAAACAAAAATAGTGCGTGTGTATTAGTTTCGGTCATCCATTTCTTGTAGGGGAGCTATAGGAAAGTTGTAAAAAAAACTCATAAAATTCAGAAAAATGCATGAAATCTTTATTTGAATCGATAGTACGGTCCATATAATTAAATGTTTAAAGATTATTTCATGCAAATGTTGACCGTGATTGCGCCTCAAATGGTCCATCCGCTTAGTCCAATGTTGGCATTCTGTTTCCAACATTTCGGCCGGTATCTCACGAATAAATGCTTCAATGTTTTCTTCCAATGCGTCAATTGAAGCGGGCATGTGTGTATAGACATGAGCTTTAACGTAGCCGCACAAAAAATAGTCTAAAGACGTTAAATCGCACGATCTAGGCGGCCAATTGACCGGTCCCGAAAGTGAAATAAAATGTTCACCGAACTCGCCTCTCAATAAGTCCATTTTGCTGTGTGGCATGTGGCACCGTCTTGTTGAAACCACATGTCGTGCAAGTCAACAAGCTCTTGCATTTTGGGCAAAAAAAAGTTGGATATCATCTCACGGAAGCGCTCACCATTCACAGTTACGTTACGATTCGCATCATCTTGGAACGGTCCAATGATGCCACCAGCCCATAAACCGCACCAAACTGTGACTTTTTCTCGATGCATAAATAGCTCTTGCAATGCTTCTGGCTGATCTTCACTCCAAAATCGACAATTCGGCTTATTAACTTACCCATTGAGCCAAAAATGAGCTTCGTCGCTGAACACAAGAATGCTTCAATGTTTTCTTCCAATGCGTCAATTGAAGCGGGCATGTTTGTATAGACATGAGCTTTAACGTAGCCGCACAAAAAATAGTCTAAAGACGTTAAATCGCACGATCTAGGCGGCCAATTGACCGGTCCCGAACGTGAAATAAAATGTTCACCGAACTCGCCTCTCAATAAGTCCATTGTTAAGCGTGCTGTGTGGCATGTGGCACCGTCTTGTTGAAACCACATGTCGTGCAAGTCAACAAGCTCTTGCATTTTGGGCAAAAAAAAGTTGGATATCATCTCACGGTAGCGCTCACCATTCACAGTTACGTTACGATTCGCATCATCTTGGAACGGTCCAATGATGCCACCAGCCCATAAACCGCACCAAACTGTGACTTTTTCTCGATGCATAAATAGCTCTTGCAATGCTTCTGGCTGATCTTCACTCCAAAATCGACAATTCGGCTTATTAACTTACCTATTGAGCCAAAAATGAGCTTCGTCGCTGAACACAAGAAGCGCGCGATGAATTTTCTTAACAGAGCACGCATTTTGATAATAAAATTCAATAATTTGCAAGCGTTGTTCGTTTGTAAGACGATTCATGGTTAAATTATAGACCAAACTGAAGATGTTTGACAGTGAAACAAAACACGAAACGTGCGTCAGCTGTTTAAACCAGTGCTGCCAAAAAGATAATAGCTAAAAAATCACCCATTATATTAGCGGAATATAACAAATCTTAAAATGTTGTTTATAGACATATTTTAACATAAAATAAGTAATGACGTAGAAAACAAAATAAATTTTCTGTAAATATTTTACTGGATAACCCCATTTCTTTAAATCTTAAAGTGAACGACGTCACGGGTAAAAGCTAGTTACAAAATAAAACATGGGTGGGGGTAGGTCTTTTTTGATCTACCTTGTATATATATTTTTAAGAAATGTTGCTTCTTTTTTTGGCAACTTTTAACACTTTTTCTCTTTTAGTTTTGGTACTTTCTTATTTTCAAAAAATTTGGCTAGAGATATTGTCCAGATTTAAGTGGGGTATATTTTAAGAGGTTAAAACGAAAAATGTTTTACTTTTGATACTTTTTCTCTTTTGGATAAATTTGGTATACAGATTGCATATGGTCGAGATCAAAATATACGGTATTTTTTAATGGATAAAATTGGGATAAAACTGTTACTTTTTATCTCTTCGAAAAATTTGGTATTCATATAAAACATAACCTAAATTAACGTACAGAGTACTTTCTGGTGGAATAAAATGAGTCAAAGCTCGTACTTTTAGTACTTCGTTGCATTTGGTATAAAAAGTACAAAATATACGGCACTTTTTAAGGGGTAAAAAATGGATCAAATTGGTACTTTTTGTACTTTTTCGGAATGCGTATGGTCCATTGGCTGGAATATATTTAGGCGCCCATTCATTGCTTTTCATATCGACAACTATATGTAGGTTGCTCAAGATTATTGAGTGCTCAAAAACCGGACACAGCTGACTAGTCAGTACTGATGCATATAATGGACACAGCTGACCAGTCAGTACTGACTGGTCAGTACTGACGCATATACCGGCCACAGCTGACTAGTCAGTACTGATTCATATATTCGTCACTGTTGACGTATTTTTTAGTTTTAATAAAACACTATTAAAATAAAACATCTCATTCAATTCTCATACAAATTTTTGTCTTTATTTAAAATAAAATTCAATATTTTTTTGGTTTCCAAAATAACTTAAATAAATAAATATTTTTTTTTTTTTAACTAAATTTTTTAAATTAATTATGTTTTGTTTGCATTCGAAAACGTTTGCTGGATCAAACATCATTCAACAGTTTCTTAATTACATTAAACAAGCACCTTCTTACAAATAAAGTTCAGTCAATAAAAAGTGTTAAAAATAAAGCTAAACTTTTACCAATTTATTGGTCACGCTTATTTTTTGATTTTTTTTCTCTTTTAGATTGATTATTTTAGTTTAAATTAAAAAAATTGTCGTCATTTTATTTATTAACCCCTTTTTCTTTTATGTATTTTTGTTGCTTTACCCTATGGTGGGCACGTTCAACCGCTTCTCTTATACTTTTTTCATACTCCCCGGCTCCTAGGTTCTGAAAAACATCTAAAATATGAAGTAAAAAAAAAGACAGAAATGTTAAATATTCAAAGACTAAAATTATTTAATGTCTGTACATACCTCTTACAATTTTATTTAGCAGCGTGAGATTTGACAACGGAAGTTTTCCCCACCTTCCATCCCAATTATATTTATATAGCAAATCATCTGCAAACGATGCACTAATAACACTGCCAACATCTAAAGAAACACCTTTAATTTTATGAATATAGGACTTCTGTAAAGAAGTTGAATTACTGTTTGAGCAAGTAAAATATATAAAATATTGTGATTGTTACCATGGCCTGAGCGTAATCGGAGTCTAGCTTCTCCTCTATTTCTTGCACTGCTGTTGTGGTCCGCAAGGGGAGCATGCTGGCGGTCTCATCAAGCCCTTGATCAGAAGTCTCTTCTGTCATGCGGCTGAGGTACTCTTGGGCTTTTTTTATGCCTACTTTACACTCCATTAGAATTTTAGCTTATTGATGGAACAGGTTGTATATTAGATCTTTCACTTCGTGCACTATCTTCGTTTTCTATTAACCTTCTATACATTTTAATTTTGGACTCAAATGTCTTTTTTTCCAATGATAGACAATTTTGCAAACGTCTTTTTTTCATAGTTATCTTTTATCACAAAAAGTATACTTTTATTATTTAATTTAATTTCTTAATAGGTATTTTCTATCTTATTGTCACTTTTTTATAATTTAATAGGTATTTGTGTTATTTTTATTGTCACTCAATTCTTGCTTTCTGTCAAGGCAAATATTATTTTTTATCACTCTTTATTGTCACTGTCAATTTTTATTTCACTTTTTTTATATTTATTTTAAATAATATAATGGGCGCACGTCACAATTTCATAAAATTCCTTTCGCTTTTAAAATTAATCTTGAATTTTTTACATATTTTACACATTCCATTCAAAAATGAAACTGTCTAACATACATTCGTTGTTTCACTCTTACATACGCATTTCATTCCTGGAGTAATTAGCGTTGCCACTAGCAAACACTTCTTCCTAAAATGTTTTTAACAACAGCAATTCCCAAAATTCCACCACTTTTTTTTTAAATAATTAATACAAATTTAGCTAAATTCTTATAATTATTAAAATTTATGAAACGTATTAACAGATATATTCAACATATTATTAAGTATATATAAAAATAAGAAGAAAAGATTAATAAAATTTGGGCTTTGCAAAATATTCCTAATTTGGTATACAAACGCACACGAGTGGCAACGCCACTTGTAACAATAAAAACAAACAAAAATAGTGCGTGTGTATTAGTTTCGGTCATCCATTTCTTGTAGGGGAGCTATAGGAAAGTTGTAAAAAAAACTCATAAAATTCAGAAAAATGCATGAAATCTTTATTTGAATCGATAGTACGGTCCATATAATTAAATGTTTGAAGATTATTTCATGCAAATGTTGACCGTGATTGCGCCTCAAATGGTCCATCCGCTTAGTCCAATGTTGGCATTCTGTTTCCAACATTTCGGCCGGTATCTCACGAATAAATGCTTCAATGTTTTCTTCCAATGCGTCAATTGAAGCGGGCATGTGTGTATAGACATGAGCTTTAACGTAGCCGCACAAAAAATAGTCTAAAGACGTTAAATCGCACGATCTAGGCGGCCAATTGACCGGTCCCGAACGTGAAATAAAATGTTCACCGAACTCGCCTCTCAATAAGTCCATTGTTAAGCGTGCTGTGTGGCATGTGGCACCGTCTTGTTGAAACCACATGTCGTGCAAGTCAACAAGCTCTTGCATTTTGGGCAAAAAAAAGTTGGATATCATCTCACGGTAGCGCTCACCATTCACAGTTACGTTACGATTCGCATCATCTTGGAACGGTCCAATGATGCCACCAGCCCATAAACCGCACCAAACTGTGACTTTTTCTCGATGCATAAATAGCTCTTGCAATGCTTCTGGCTGATCTTCACTCCAAAATCGACAATTCGGCTTATTAACTTACCCATTGAGCCAAAAATGAGCTTCGTCGCTGAACACAAGAAGCGCGCGATGAATTTTCTTAACAGAGCACGCATTTTGATAATAAAATTCAATAATTTGCAAGCGTTGTTCGTTTGTAAGACGATTCATGGTTAAATTATAGACCAAACTGAAGATGTTTGACAGTGAAACAAAACACGAAACGTGCGTCAGCTGTTTAAACCAGTGCTGCCAAAAAGATAATAGCTAAAAAATCACCCATTATATTAGCGGAATATAACAAATCTTAAAATGTTGTTTATAGACATATTTTAACATAAAATAAGTAATGACGTAGAAAACAAAATAAATTTTCTGTAAATATTTTACTGGATAACCCCATTTCTTTAAATCTTAAAGTGAACGACGTCACGGGTAAAAGCTAGTTACAAAATAAAACATGGGTGGGGGTAGGTCTTTTTTGATCTACCTTGTATATATATTTTTAAGAAATGTTGCTTCTTTTTTTGGCAACTTTTAACACTTTTTCTCTTTTAGTTTTGGTACTTTCTTATTTTCAAAAAATTTGGCTAGAGATATTGTCCAGATTTAAGTGGGGTATATTTTAAGAGGTTAAAACGAAAAATGTTTTACTTTTGATACTTTTTCTCTTTTGGATAAATTTGGTATACAGATTGCATATGGTCGAGATCAAAATATACGGTATTTTTTAATGGATAAAATTGGGATAAAACTGTTACTTTTTATCTCTTCGAAAAATTTGGTATTCATATAAAACATAACCTAAATTAACGTACAGAGTACTTTCTGGGGGAATAAAATGAGTCAAAGCTCGTACTTTTAGTACTTCGTTGCATTTGGTATAAAAAGTACAAAATATACGGCACTTTTTAAGGGGTAAAAAATGGATCAAATTGGTACTTTTTGTACTTTTTCGGAATGCGTATGGTCCATTGGCTGGAATATATTTAGGCGCCCATTCATTGCTTTTCATATCGACAACTATATGTAGGTTGCTCAAGATTATTGAGTGCTCAAAAACCGGACACAGCTGACTAGTCAGTACTGATGCATATAACGGACACAGCTGACCAGTCAGTACTGACGCATATACCGGCCACAGCTGACTAGTCAGTACTGATTCATATATTCGTCACTGTTGACGTATCTTTTAGTTTTAATAAAACACTATTAAAATAAAACATCTCATTCAATTCTCATACAAATTTTTGTCTTTATTTAAAATAAAATTCAATATTTTTTTGGTTTCCAAAATAACTTAAATAAATAAATATTTTTTTTTTTAACTAAATTTTTTAAATTAATTATGTTTTGTTAGCATTCGAAAACGTTTGCTGGATCAAACATCATTCAACAGTTTCTTAATTACATTAAACAAGCACCTTCTTACAAATAAAGTTCAGTCAATAAAAAGTGTTAAAAATAAAGCTAAACTTTTACCAATTTATTGGTCACGCTTATTTTTTGATTTTTTTTCTCTTTTAGATTGATTATTTTAGTTTAAATTAAAAAAATTGTCGTCATTTTATTTATTAACCCCTTTTTCTTTTATGTATTTTTGTTGCTTTACCCTATGGTGGGCACGTTCAACCGCTTTTCTTATACTTTTTTCATACTCCCCGGCTCCTAGGTTCTGAAAAACATCTAAAATATGAAGTAAAAAAAAAGACAGAAATGTTAAATATTCAAAGACTAAAATTATTTAATGTCTGTACATACCTCTTACAATTTTATTTAGCAGCGTGAGATTTGACAACGGAAGTTTTCCCCACCTTCCATCCCAATTATATTTATATAGCAAATCATCTGCAAACGATGCACTAATAACACTGCCAACATCTAAAAGAAACACCTTTAATTTTATGAATATAGGACTTCTGTAAAGAAGTTGAATTACTGTTTGAGCAAGTAAAATATATAAAATATTGTGATTGTTACCATGGCCTGAGCGTAATCGGAGTCTAGCTTCTCCTCTATTTCTTGCACTGCTGTTGTGGTCCGCAAGGGGAGCATGCTGGCGGTCTCATCAAGCCCTTGATCAGAAGTCTCTCCTGTCATGCGGCTGAGGTACTCTTGGGCTTGTTTTATGCCTACTTTACACTCCATTAGAATTTTAGCTTATTGATGGAACAGGTTGTATATTAGATCTTTCACTTCGTGCACTATCTTCGTTTTCTATTAACCTTCTATACATTTTAATTTTGGACTCAAATGTCTTTTTTTCCAATGATAGACAATTTTGCAAACGTCTTTTTTTCATAGTTATCTTTTATCACAAAAAGTATACTTTTATTATTTAATTTAATTTCTTAATAGGTATTTTCTATCTTATTGTCACTTTTTTATATTTTAATAGGTATTTGTGTTATTTTTATTGTCACTCAATTCTTGCTTTCTGTCAAGGCAAATATTATTTTTTATCACTCTTTATTGTCACTGTCAATTTTTATTTCACTTTTTTTATATTTATTTTAAATAATATAATGGGCGCACGTCACAATTTCATAAAATTCCTTTCGCTTTTAAAATTAATCTTGAATTTTTTACATATTTTACACATTCCATTCAAAAATGAAACTGTCTAACATACATTCGTTGTTTCACTCTTACATACGCATTTCATTCCTGGAGTAATTAGCGTTGCCACTAGCAAACATTTCTTCCTAAAATGTTTTTAACAACAGCAATTCCCAAAATTCCACCACTTTTTTTTTAAATAATTAATACAAATTTAGCTAAATTCTTATAATTATTAAAATTTATGAAACGTATTAACAGATATATTCAACATATTATTAAGTATATATAAAAATAAGAAGAAAAGATTAATAAAATTTGGGCTTTGCAAAATATTCCTAATTTGGTATACAAACGCACACGAGTGGCAACGCCACTTGTAACAATAAAAACAAACAAAAATAGTGCGTGTGTATTAGTTTCGGTCATCCATTTCTTGTAGGGGAGCTATAGGAAAGTTGTAAAAAAAACTCATAAAATTCAGAAAAATGCATGAAATCTTTATTTGAATCGATAGTACGGTCCATATAATTAAATGTTTGAAGATTATTTCATGCAAATGTTGACCGTGATTGCGCCTCAAATGGTCCATCCGCTTAGTCCAATGTTGGCATTCTGTTTCCAACATTTCGGCCGGTATCTCACGAATAAATGCTTCAATGTTTTCTTCCAATGCGTCAATTGAAGCGGGCATGTGTGTATAGACATGAGCTTTAACGTAGCCGCACAAAAAATAGTCTAAAGACGTTAAATCGCACGATCTAGGCGGCCAATTGACCGGTCCCGAACGTGAAATAAAATGTTCACCGAACTCGCCTCTCAATAAGTCCATTGTTAAGCGTGCTGTGTGGCATGTGGCACCGTCTTGTTGAAACCACATGTCGTGCAAGTCAACAAGCTCTTGCATTTTGGGCAAAAAAAAGTTGGATATCATCTCACGGTAGCGCTCACCATTCACAGTTACGTTACGATTCGCATCATCTTGGAACGGTCCAATGATGCCACCAGCCCATAAACCGCACCAAACTGTGACTTTTTCTCGATGCATAAATAGCTCTTGCAATGCTTCTGGCTGATCTTCACTCCAAAATCGACAATTCGGCTTATTAACTTACCCATTGAGCCAAAAATGAGCTTCGTCGCTGAACACAAGAAGCGCGCGATGAATTTTCTTAACAGAGCACGCATTTTGATAATAAAATTCAATAATTTGCAAGCGTTGTTCGTTTGTAAGACGATTCATGGTTAAATTATAGACCCAACTGAAGATGTTTGACAGTGAAACAAAACACGAAACGTGCGTCAGCTGTTTAAACCAGTGCTGCCAAAAAGATAATAGCTAAAAAATCACCCATTATATTAGCGGAATATAACAAATCTTAAAATGTTGTTTATAGACATATTTTAACATAAAATAAGTAATGACGTAGAAAACAAAATAAATTTTCTGTAAATATTTTACTGGATAACCCCATTTCTTTAAATCTTAAAGTGAACGACGTCACGGGTAAAAGCTAGTTACAAAATAAAACATGGGTGGGGGTAGGTCTTTTTTGATCTACCTTGTATATATATTTTTAAGAAATGTTGCTTCTTTTTTTGGCAACTTTTAACACTTTTTCTCTTTTAGTTTTGGTACTTTCTTATTTTCAAAAAATTTGGCTAGAGATATTGTCCAGATTTAAGTGGGGTATATTTTAAGAGGTTAAAACGAAAAATGTTTTACTTTTGATACTTTTTCTCTTTTGGATAAATTTGGTATACAGATTGCATATGGTCGAGATCAAAATATACGGTATTTTTTAATGGATAAAATTGGGATAAAACTGTTACTTTTTATCTCTTCGAAAAATTTGGTATTCATATAAAACATAACCTAAATTAACGTACAGAGTACTTTCTGGTGGAATAAAATGAGTCAAAGCTCGTACTTTTAGTACTTCGTTGCATTTGGTATAAAAAGTACAAAATATACGGCACTTTTTAAGGGGTAAAAAATGGATCAAATTGGTACTTTTTGTACTTTTTCGGAATGCGTATGGTCCATTGGCTGGAATATATTTAGGCGCCCATTCATTGCTTTTCATATCGACAACTATATGTAGGTTGCTCAAGATTATTGAGTGCTCAAAAACCGGACACAGCTGACTAGTCAGTACTGATGCATATAATGGACACAGCTGACCAGTCAGTACTGACTGGTCAGTACTGACGCATATACCGGCCACAGCTGACTAGTCAGTACTGATTCATATATTCGTCACTGTTGACGTATTTTTTAGTTTTAATAAAACACTATTAAAATAAAACATCTCATTCAATTCTCATACAAATTTTTGTCTTTATTTAAAATAAAATTCAATATTTTTTTGGTTTCCAAAATAACTTAAATAAATAAATATTTTTTTTTTTTTAACTAAATTTTTTAAATTAATTATGTTTTGTTTGCATTCGAAAACGTTTGCTGGATCAAACATCATTCAACAGTTTCTTAATTACATTAAACAAGCACCTTCTTACAAATAAAGTTCAGTCAATAAAAAGTGTTAAAAATAAAGCTAAACTTTTACCAATTTATTGGTCACGCTTATTTTTTGATTTTTTTTCTCTTTTAGATTGATTATTTTAGTTTAAATTAAAAAAATTGTCGTCATTTTATTTATTAACCCCTTTTTCTTTTATGTATTTTTGTTGCTTTACCCTATGGTGGGCACGTTCAACCGCTTTTCTTATACTTTTTTCATACTCCCCGGCTCCTAGGTTCTGAAAAACATCTAAAATATGAAGTAAAAAAAAAGACAGAAATGTTAAATATTCAAAGACTAAAATTATTTAATGTCTGTACATACCTCTTACAATTTTATTTAGCAGCGTGAGATTTGACAACGGAAGTTTTCCCCACCTTCCATCCCAATTATATTTATATAGCAAATCATCTGCAAACGATGCACTAATAACACTGCCAACATCTAAAGAAACACCTTTAATTTTATGAATATAGGACTTCTGTAAAGAAGTTGAATTACTGTTTGAGCAAGTAAAATATATAAAATATTGTGATTGTTACCATGGCCTGAGCGTAATCGGAGTCTAGCTTCTCCTCTATTTCTTGCACTGCTGTTGTGGTCCGCAAGGGGAGCATGCTGGCGGTCTCATCAAGCCCTTGATCAGAAGTCTCTTCTGTCATGCGGCTGAGGTACTCTTGGGCTTTTTTTATGCCTACTTTACACTCCATTAGAATTTTAGCTTATTGATGGAACAGGTTGTATATTAGATCTTTCACTTCGTGCACTATCTTCGTTTTCTATTAACCTTCTATACATTTTAATTTTGGACTCAAATGTCTTTTTTTCCAATGATAGACAATTTTGCAAACGTCTTTTTTTCATAGTTATCTTTTATCACAAAAAGTATACTTTTATTATTTAATTTAATTTCTTAATAGGTATTTTCTATCTTATTGTCACTTTTTTATAATTTAATAGGTATTTGTGTTATTTTTATTGTCACTCAATTCTTGCTTTCTGTCAAGGCAAATATTATTTTTTATCACTCTTTATTGTCACTGTCAATTTTTATTTCACTTTTTTTATATTTATTTTAAATAATATAATGGGCGCACGTCACAATTTCATAAAATTCCTTTCGCTTTTAAAATTAATCTTGAATTTTTTACATATTTTACACATTCCATTCAAAAATGAAACTGTCTAACATACATTCGTTGTTTCACTCTTACATACGCATTTCATTCCTGGAGTAATTAGCGTTGCCACTAGCAAACACTTCTTCCTAAAATGTTTTTAACAACAGCAATTCCCAAAATTCCACCACTTTTTTTTTAAATAATTAATACAAATTTAGCTAAATTCTTATAATTATTAAAATTTATGAAACGTATTAACAGATATATTCAACATATTATTAAGTATATATAAAAATAAGAAGAAAAGATTAATAAAATTTGGGCTTTGCAAAATATTCCTAATTTGGTATACAAACGCACACGAGTGGCAACGCCACTTGTAACAATAAAAACAAACAAAAATAGTGCGTGTGTATTAGTTTCGGTCATCCATTTCTTGTAGGGGAGCTATAGGAAAGTTGTAAAAAAAACTCATAAAATTCAGAAAAATGCATGAAATCTTTATTTGAATCGATAGTACGGTCCATATAATTAAATGTTTGAAGATTATTTCATGCAAATGTTGACCGTGATTGCGCCTCAAATGGTCCATCCGCTTAGTCCAATGTTGGCATTCTGTTTCCAACATTTCGGCCGGTATCTCACGAATAAATGCTTCAATGTTTTCTTCCAATGCGTCAATTGAAGCGGGCATGTGTGTATAGACATGAGCTTTAACGTAGCCGCACAAAAAATAGTCTAAAGACGTTAAATCGCACGATCTAGGCGGCCAATTGACCGGTCCCGAACGTGAAATAAAATGTTCACCGAACTCGCCTCTCAATAAGTCCATTGTTAAGCGTGCTGTGTGGCATGTGGCACCGTCTTGTTGAAACCACATGTCGTGCAAGTCAACAAGCTCTTGCATTTTGGGCAAAAAAAAGTTGGATATCATCTCACGGTAGCGCTCACCATTCACAGTTACGTTACGATTCGCATCATCTTGGAACGGTCCAATGATGCCACCAGCCCATAAACCGCACCAAACTGTGACTTTTTCTCGATGCATAAATAGCTCTTGCAATGCTTCTGGCTGATCTTCACTCCAAAATCGACAATTCGGCTTATTAACTTACCCATTGAGCCAAAAATGAGCTTCGTCGCTGAACACAAGAAGCGCGCGATGAATTTTCTTAACAGAGCACGCATTTTGATAATAAAATTCAATAATTTGCAAGCGTTGTTCGTTTGTAAGACGATTCATGGTTAAATTATAGACCAAACTGAAGATGTTTGACAGTGAAACAAAACACGAAACGTGCGTCAGCTGTTTAAACCAGTGCTGCCAAAAAGATAATAGCTAAAAAATCACCCATTATATTAGCGGAATATAACAAATCTTAAAATGTTGTTTATAGACATATTTTAACATAAAATAAGTAATGACGTAGAAAACAAAATAAATTTTCTGTAAATATTTTACTGGATAACCCCATTTCTTTAAATCTTAAAGTGAACGACGTCACGGGTAAAAGCTAGTTACAAAATAAAACATGGGTGGGGGTAGGTCTTTTTTGATCTACCTTGTATATATATTTTTAAGAAATGTTGCTTCTTTTTTTGGCAACTTTTAACACTTTTTCTCTTTTAGTTTTGGTACTTTCTTATTTTCAAAAAATTTGGCTAGAGATATTGTCCAGATTTAAGTGGGGTATATTTTAAGAGGTTAAAACGAAAAATGTTTTACTTTTGATACTTTTTCTCTTTTGGATAAATTTGGTATACAGATTGCATATGGTCGAGATCAAAATATACGGTATTTTTTAATGGATAAAATTGGGATAAAACTGTTACTTTTTATCTCTTCGAAAAATTTGGTATTCATATAAAACATAACCTAAATTAACGTACAGAGTACTTTCTGGGGGAATAAAATGAGTCAAAGCTCGTACTTTTAGTACTTCGTTGCATTTGGTATAAAAAGTACAAAATATACGGCACTTTTTAAGGGGTAAAAAATGGATCAAATTGGTACTTTTTGTACTTTTTCGGAATGCGTATGGTCCATTGGCTGGAATATATTTAGGCGCCCATTCATTGCTTTTCATATCGACAACTATATGTAGGTTGCTCAAGATTATTGAGTGCTCAAAAACCGGACACAGCTGACTAGTCAGTACTGATGCATATAACGGACACAGCTGACCAGTCAGTACTGACGCATATACCGGCCACAGCTGACTAGTCAGTACTGATTCATATATTCGTCACTGTTGACGTATCTTTTAGTTTTAATAAAACACTATTAAAATAAAACATCTCATTCAATTCTCATACAAATTTTTGTCTTTATTTAAAATAAAATTCAATATTTTTTTGGTTTCCAAAATAACTTAAATAAATAAATATTTTTTTTTTTAACTAAATTTTTTAAATTAATTATGTTTTGTTAGCATTCGAAAACGTTTGCTGGATCAAACATCATTCAACAGTTTCTTAATTACATTAAACAAGCACCTTCTTACAAATAAAGTTCAGTCAATAAAAAGTGTTAAAAATAAAGCTAAACTTTTACCAATTTATTGGTCACGCTTATTTTTTGATTTTTTTTCTCTTTTAGATTGATTATTTTAGTTTAAATTAAAAAAATTGTCGTCATTTTATTTATTAACCCCTTTTTCTTTTATGTATTTTTGTTGCTTTACCCTATGGTGGGCACGTTCAACCGCTTTTCTTATACTTTTTTCATACTCCCCGGCTCCTAGGTTCTGAAAAACATCTAAAATATGAAGTAAAAAAAAAGACAGAAATGTTAAATATTCAAAGACTAAAATTATTTAATGTCTGTACATACCTCTTACAATTTTATTTAGCAGCGTGAGATTTGACAACGGAAGTTTTCCCCACCTTCCATCCCAATTATATTTATATAGCAAATCATCTGCAAACGATGCACTAATAACACTGCCAACATCTAAAGAAACACCTTTAATTTTATGAATATAGGACTTCTGTAAAGAAGTTGAATTACTGTTTGAGCAAGTAAAATATATAAAATATTGTGATTGTTACCATGGCCTGAGCGTAATCGGAGTCTAGCTTCTCCTCTATTTCTTGCACTGCTGTTGTGGTCCGCAAGGGGAGCATGCTGGCGGTCTCATCAAGCCCTTGATCAGAAGTCTCTCCTGTCATGCGGCTGAGGTACTCTTGGGCTTGTTTTATGCCTACTTTACACTCCATTAGAATTTTAGCTTATTGATGGAACAGGTTGTATATTAGATCTTTCACTTCGTGCACTATCTTCGTTTTCTATTAACCTTCTATACATTTTAATTTTGGACTCAAATGTCTTTTTTTCCAATGATAGACAATTTTGCAAACGTCTTTTTTTCATAGTTATCTTTTATCACAAAAAGTATACTTTTATTATTTAATTTAATTTCTTAATAGGTATTTTCTATCTTATTGTCACTTTTTTATATTTTAATAGGTATTTGTGTTATTTTTATTGTCACTCAATTCTTGCTTTCTGTCAAGGCAAATATTATTTTTTATCACTCTTTATTGTCACTGTCAATTTTTATTTCACTTTTTTTATATTTATTTTAAATAATATAATGGGCGCACGTCACAATTTCATAAAATTCCTTTCGCTTTTAAAATTAATCTTGAATTTTTTACATATTTTACACATTCCATTCAAAAATGAAACTGTCTAACATACATTCGTTGTTTCACTCTTACATACGCATTTCATTCCTGGAGTAATTAGCGTTGCCACTAGCAAACATTTCTTCCTAAAATGTTTTTAACAACAGCAATTCCCAAAATTCCACCACTTTTTTTTTAAATAATTAATACAAATTTAGCTAAATTCTTATAATTATTAAAATTTATGAAACGTATTAACAGATATATTCAACATATTATTAAGTATATATAAAAATAAGAAGAAAAGATTAATAAAATTTGGGCTTTGCAAAATATTCCTAATTTGGTATACAAACGCACACGAGTGGCAACGCCACTTGTAACAATAAAAACAAACAAAAATAGTGCGTGTGTTTAGTTTCGGTCATCCATTTCTTGTAGGGGAGCTATAGGAAAGTTGTAAAAAAAACTCATAAAATTCAGAAAAATGCATGAAATCTTTATTTGAATCGATAGTACGGTCCATATAATTAAATGTTTGAAGATTATTTCATGCAAATGTTGACCGTGATTGCGCCTCAAATGGTCCATCCGCTTAGTCCAATGTTGGCATTCTGTTTCCAACATTTCGGCCGGTATCTCACGAATAAATGCTTCAATGTTTTCTTGCAATGCGTCAATTGAAGCGGGCATGTGTGTATAGACATGAGCTTTAACGTAGCCGCACAAAAAATAGTCTAAAGACGTTAAATCGCACGATCTAGGCGGCCAATTGACCGGTCCCGAACGTGAAATAAAATGTTCACCGAACTCGCCTCTCAATAAGTCCATTGTTAAGCGTGCTGTGTGGCATGTGGCACCGTCTTGTTGAAACCACATGTCGTGCAAGTCAACAAGCTCTTGCATTTTGGGCAAAAAAAAGTTGGATATCATCTCACGGTAGCGCTCACCATTCACAGTTACGTTACGATTCGCATCATCTTGGAACGGTCCAATGATGCCACCAGCCCATAAACCGCACCAAACTGTGACTTTTTCTCGATGCATAAATAGCTCTTGCAATGCTTCTGGCTGATCTTCACTCCAAAATCGACAATTCGGCTTATTAACTTACCCATTGAGCCAAAAATGAGCTTCGTCGCTGAACACAAGAAGCGCGCGATGAATTTTCTTAACAGAGCACGCATTTTGATAATAAAATTCAATAATTTGCAAGCGTTGTTCGTTTGTAAGACGATTCATGGTTAAATTATAGACCAAACTGAAGATGTTTGACAGTGAAACAAAACACGAAACGTGCGTCAGCTGTTTAAACCAGTGCTGCCAAAAAGATAATAGCTAAAAAATCACCCATTATATTAGCGGAATATAACAAATCTTAAAATGTTGTTTATAGACATATTTTAACATAAAATAAGTAATGACGTAGAAAACAAAATAAATTTTCTGTAAATATTTTACTGGATAACCCCATTTCTTTAAATCTTAAAGTGAACGACGTCACGGGTAAAAGCTAGTTACAAAATAAAACATGGGTGGGGGTAGGTCTTTTTTGATCTACCTTGTATATATATTTTTAAGAAATGTTGCTTCTTTTTTTGGCAACTTTTAACACTTTTTCTCTTTTAGTTTTGGTACTTTCTTATTTTCAAAAAATTTGGCTAGAGATATTGTCCAGATTTAAGTGGGGTATATTTTAAGAGGTTAAAACGAAAAATGTTTTACTTTTGATACTTTTTCTCTTTTGGATAAATTTGGTATACAGATTGCATATGGTCGAGATCAAAATATACGGTATTTTTTAATGGATAAAATTGGGATAAAACTGTTACTTTTTATCTCTTCGAAAAATTTGGTATTCATATAAAACATAACCTAAATTAACGTACAGAGTACTTTCTGGGGGAATAAAATGAGTCAAAGCTCGTACTTTTAGTACTTCGTTGCATTTGGTATAAAAAGTACAAAATATACGGCACTTTTTAAGGGGTAAAAAATGGATCAAATTGGTACTTTTTGTACTTTTTCGGAATGCGTATGGTCCATTGGCTGGAATATATTTAGGCGCCCATTCATTGCTTTTCATATCGACAACTATATGTAGGTTGCTCAAGATTATTGAGTGCTCAAAAACCGGACACAGCTGACTAGTCAGTACTGATGCATATAACGGACACAGCTGACCAGTCAGTACTGACGCATATACCGGCCACAGCTGACTAGTCAGTACTGATTCATATATTCGTCACTGTTGACGTATTTTTTAGTTTTAATAAAACACTATTAAAATAAAACATCTCATTCAATTCTCATACAAATTTTTGTCTTTATTTAAAATAAAATTCAATATTTTTTTGGTTTCCATAATAACTTAAATAAATAAATATTTTTTTTTTTTAACTAAATTTTTTAAATTAATTATGTTTTGTTTGCATTCGAAAACGTTTGCTGGATCAAACATCATTCAACAGTTTCTTAATTACATTAAACAAGCACCTTCTTATAAATAAAGTTCAGTCAATAAAAAGTGTTAAAAATAAAGCTAAACTTTTACCAATTTATTGGTCACGCTTATTTTTTGATTTTTTTTCTCTTTTAGATTGATTATTTTAGTTTAAATTAAAAAAATTGTCGTCATTTTATTTATTAACCCCTTTTTCTTTTATGTATTTTTGTTGCTTTACCCTATGGTGGGCACGTTCAACCGCTTTTCTTATACTTTTTTCATACTCCCCGGCTCCTAGGTTCTGAAAAACATCTAAAATATGAAGTAAAAAAAAAGACAGAAATGTTAAATATTCAAAGACTAAAATTATTTAATGTCTGTACATACCTCTTACAATTTTATTTAGCAGCGTGAGATTTGACAACGGAAGTTTTCCCCACCTTCCATCCCAATTATATTTATATAGCAAATCATCTGCAAACGATGCACTAATAACACTGCCAACATCTAAAGAAACACCTTTAATTTTATGAATATAGGACTTCTGTAAAGAAGTTGAATTACTGTTTGAGCAAGTAAAATATATAAAATATTGTGATTGTTACCATGGCCTGAGCGTAATCGGAGTCTAGCTTCTCCTCTATTTCTTGCACTGCTGTTGTGGTCCGCAAGGGGAGCATGCTGGCGGTCTCATCAAGCCCTTGATCAGAAGTCTCTCCTGTCATGCGGCTGAGGTACTCTTGGGCTTTTTTTATGCCTACTTTACACTCCATTAGAATTTTAGCTTATTGATGGAACAGGTTGTATATTAGATCTTTCACTTCGTGCACTATCTTCGTTTTCTATTAACCTTCTATACATTTTAATTTTGGACTCAAATGTCTTTTTTTCCAATGATAGACAATTTTGCAAACGTCTTTTTTTCATAGTTATCTTTTATCACAAAAAGTATACTTTTATTATTTAATTTAATTTCTTAATAGGTATTTTCTATCTTATTGTCACTTTTTTATATTTTAATAGGTATTTGTGTTATTTTTATTGTCACTCAATTCTTGCTTTCTGTCAAGGCAAATATTATTTTTTATCACTCTTTATTGTCACTGTCAATTTTTATTTCACTTTTTTTATATTTATTTTAAATAATATAATGGGCGCACGTCACAATTTCATAAAATTCCTTTCGCTTTTAAAATTAATCTTGAATTTTTTACATATTTTACACATTCCATTCAAAAATGAAACTGTCTAACATACATTCGTTGTTTCACTCTTACATACGCATTTCATTCCTGGAGTAATTAGCGTTGCCACTAGCAAACATTTCTTCCTAAAATGTTTTTAACAACAGCAATTCCCAAAATTTAGCTAAATTCTTATAATTATTAAAATTTATGAAACGTATTAACAGATATATTCAACATATTATTAAGTATATATAAAAATAAGAAGAAAAGATTAATAAAATTTGGGCTTTGAAAAATATTCCTAATTTGGTATACAAACGCACACGAGTGGCAACGCCACTTGTAACAATAAAAACAAACAAAAATAGTGCGTGTGTATTAGTTTCGGTCATCCATTTCTTGTAGGGGAGCTATAGGAAAGTTGTAAAAAAAACTCATAAAATTCAGAAAAATGCATGAAATCTTTATTTGAATCGATAGTACGGTCCATATAATTAAATGTTTGAAGATTATTCATGCAAATGTTGACCGTGATTGCGCCTCAAATGGTCCATCCGCTTAGTCCAATGTTGGCATTCTGTTTCCAACATTTCGGCCGGTATCTCACGAATAAATGCTTCAATGTTTTCTTCCAATGCGTCAATTGAAGCGGGCATGTGTGTATAGACATGAGCTTTAACGTAGCCGCACAAAAAATAGTCTAAAGACGTTAAATCGCACGATCTAGGCGGCCAATTGACCGGTCCCGAACGTGAAATAAAATGTTCACCGAACTCGCCTCTCAATAAGTCCATTGTTAAGCGTGCTGTGTGGCATGTGGCACCGTCTTGTTGAAACCACATGTCGTGCAAGTGAACAAGCTCTTGCATTTTGGGCAAAAAAAAGTTGGATATCATCTCACGGTAGCGCTCACCATTCACAGTTACGTTACGATTCGCATCATCTTGGAACGGTCCAATGATGCCACCAGCCCATAAACCGCACCAAACTGTGACTTTTTCTCGATGCATAAATAGCTCTTGCAATGCTTCTGGCTGATCTTCACTCCAAAATCGACAATTCGGCTTATTAACTTACCCATTGAGCCAAAAATGAGCTTCGTCGCTGAACACAAGAAGCGCGCGATGAATTTTCTTAACAGAGCACGCATTTTGATAATAAAATTCAATAATTTGCAAGCGTTGTTCGTTTGTAAGACGATTCATGGTTAAATTATAGACCAAACTGAAGATGTTTGACAGTGAATCAGTCAGTACTGATTCATATATTCGTCACTGTTGACGTATTTTTTAGTTTTAATAAAACACTATTAAAATAAAACATCTCATTCAATTCTCATACAAATTTTTGTCTTTATTTAAAATAAAATTCAATATTTTTTTGGTTTCCAAAATAACTTAAATAAATAAATATTTTTTTTTTTTAACTAAATTTTTTAAATTAATTATGTTTTGTTTGCATTCGAAAACGTTTGCTGGATCAAACATCATTCAACAGTTTCTTAATTTCATTAAACAAGCACCTTCTTACAAATAAAGTTCGGTCAATAAAAAGTGTTAAAAATAAAGCTAAACTTTTACCAATTTATTGGTCACGCTTATTTTTTGATTTTTTTTCTCTTTTAGATTGATTATTTTAGTTTAAATTAAAAAAATTGTCGTCATTTTATTTATTAACCCCTTTTTCTTTTATGTATTTTTGTTGCTTTACCCTATGGTGGGCACGTTCAACCGCTTTTCTTATACTTTTTTCATACTCCCCGGCTCCTAGGTTCTGAAAAACATCTAAAATATGAAGTAAAAAAAAAGACAGAAATGTTAAATATTCAAAGACTAAAATTATTTAATGTCTGTACATACCTCTTACAATTTTATTTAGCAGCGTGAGATTTGACAACGGAAGTTTTCCCCACCTTCCATCCCAATTATATTTATATAGCAAATCATCTGCAAACGATGCACTAATAACACTGCCAACATCTAAAGAAACACCTTTAATTTTATGAATATAGGACTTCTGTAAAGAAGTTGAATTACTGTTTGAGCAAGTAAAATATATAAAATATTGTGATTGTTACCATGGCCTGAGCGTAATCGGAGTCTAGCTTCTCCTCTATTTCTTGCACTGCTGTTGTGGTCCGCAAGGGGAGCATGCTGGCGGTCTCATCAAGCCCTTGATCAGAAGTCTCTCCTGTCATGCGGCTGAGGTACTCTTGGGCTTTTTTTATGCCTACTTTACACTCCATTAGAATTTTAGCTTATTGATGGAACAGGTTGTATATTAGATCTTTCACTTCGTGCACTATCTTCGTTTTCTATTAACCTTCTATACATTTTAATTTTGGACTCAAATGTCTTTTTTTCCAATGATAGACAATTTTGCAAACGTCTTTTTTTCATAGTTATCTTTTATCACAAAAAGTATACTTTTATTATTTAATTTAATTTCTTAATAGGTATTTTCTATCTTATTGTCACTTTTTTATATTTTAATAGGTATTTGTGTTATTTTTATTGTCACTCAATTCTTGCTTTCTGTCAAGGCAAATATTATTTTTTATCACTCTTTATTGTCACTGTCAATTTTTATTTCACTTTTTTTATATTTATTTTAAATAATATAATGGGCGCACGTCACAATTTCATAAAATTCCTTTCGCTTTTAAAATTAATCTTGAATTTGTTACATATTTTACACATTCCATTCAAAAATGAAACTGTCTAACATACATTCGTTGTTTCACTCTTACATACGCATTTCATTCCTGGAGTAATTAGCGTTGCCACTAGCAAACATTTCTTCCTAAAATGTTTTTAACAACAGCAATTCCCAAAATTCCACCACTTTTTTTTTAAATAATTAATACAAATTTAGCTAAATTCTTATAATTATTAAAATTTATGAAACGTATTAACAGATATATTCAACATATTATTAAGTATATATAAAAATAAGAAGAAAAGATTAATAAAATTTGGGCTTTGCAAAATATTCCTAATTTGGTATACAAACGCACACGAGTGGCAACGCCACTTGTAACAATAAAAACAAACAAAAATAGTGCGTGTGTATTAGTTTCGGTCATCCATTTCTTGTAGGGGAGCTATAGGAAAGTTGTAAAAAAAACTCATAAAATTCAGAAAAATGCATGAAATCTTTATTTGAATCGATAGTACGGTCCATATAATTAAATGTTTGAAGATTATTTCATGCAAATGTTGACCGTGATTGCGCCTCAAATGGTCCATCCGCTTAGTCCAATGTTGGCATTCTGTTTCCAACATTTCGGCCGGTATCTCACGAATAAATGCTTCAATGTTTTCTTCCAATGCGTCAATTGAAGCGGGCATGTGTGTATAGACATGAGCTTTAACGTAGCCGCACAAAAAATAGTCTAAAGACGTTAAATCGCACGATCTAGGCGGCCAATTGACCGGTCCCGAACGTGAAATAAAATGTTCACCGAACTCGCCTCTCAATAAGTCCATTGTTAAGCGTGCTGTGTGGCACCGTCTTGTTGAAACCACATGTCGTGCAAGTCAACAAGCTCTTGCATTTTGGGCAAAAAAAAGTTGGATATCATCTCACGGTAGCGCTCACCATTCACAGTTACGTTACGATTCGCATCATCTTGGAACGGTCCAATGATGCCACCAGCCCATAAACCGCACCAAACTGTGACTTTTTCTCGATGCATAAATAGCTCTTGCAATGCTTCTGGCTGATCTTCACTCCAAAATCGACAATTCGGCTTATTAACTTACCCATTGAGCCAAAAATGAGCTTCGTCGCTGAACACAAGAAGCGCGCGATGAATTTTCTTAACAGAGCACGCAATTTGATAATAAAATTCAATAATTTGCAAGCGTTGTTCGTTTGTAAGACGATTCATGGTTAAATTATAGACCAAACTGAAGATGTTTGACAGTGAAACAAAACACGAAACGTGCGTCAGCTGTTTAAACCAGTGCTGCCAAAAAGATAATAGCTAAAAAATCACCCATTATATTAGCGGAATATAACAAATCTTAAAATGTTGTTTATAGACATATTTTAACATAAAATAAGTAATGACGTAGAAAACAAAATAAATTTTCTGTAAATATTTTCCTGGATAACCCCATTTCTTTAAATCTTAAAGTGAACGACGTCACGGGTAAAAGCTAGTTACAAAATAAAACATGGGTGGGGGTAGGTCTTTTTTGATCTACCTTGTATATATATTTTTAAGAAATGTTGCTTCTTTTTTTGGCAACTTTTAACACTTTTTCTCTTTTAGTTTTGGTACTTTCTTATTTTCAAAAAATTTGGCTAGAGATATTGTCCAGATTTAAGTGGGGTATATTTTAAGAGGTTAAAACGAAAAATGTTTTACTTTTGATACTTTTTCTCTTTTGGATAAATTTGGTATACAGATTGCATATGGTCGAGATCAAAATATACGGTATTTTTTAATGGATAAAATTGGGATAAAACTGTTACTTTTTATCTCTTCGAAAAATTTGGTATTCATATAAAACATAACCTAAATTAACGTACAGAGTACTTTCTGGGGGAATAAAATGAGTCAAAGCTCGTACTTTTAGTACTTCGTTGCATTTGGTATAAAAAGTACAAAATATACGGCACTTTTTAAGGGGTAAAAAATGGATCAAATTGGTACTTTTTGTACTTTTTCGGAATGCGTATGGTCCATTGGCTGGAATATATTTAGGCGCCCATTCATTGCTTTTCATATCGACAACTATATGTAGGTTGCTCAAGATTATTGAGTGCTCAAAAACCGGACACAGCTGACTAGTCAGTACTGATGCATATAACGGACCCAGCTGACCAGTCAGTACTGACTGGTCAGTACTGACGCATATACCGGCCACAGCTGACTAGTCAGTACTGATTCATATATTCGTCACTGTTGACGTATTTTTTAGTTTTAATAAAACACTATTAAAATAAAACATCTCATTCAATTCTCATACAAATTTTTGTCTTTATTTAAAATAAAATTCAATATTTTTTTGGTTTCCAAAATAACTTAAATAAATAAATATTTTTTTTTTTTAACTAAATTTTTTAAATTAATTATGTTTTGTTTGCATTCGAAAACGTTTGCTGGATCAAACATCATTCAACAGTTTCTTAATTACATTAAACAAGCACCTTCTTACAAATAAAGTTCAGTCAATAAAAAGTGTTAAAAATAAAGCTAAACTTTTACCAATTTATTGGTCACGCTTATTTTTTGATTTTTTTTCTCTTTTAGATTGATTATCTTAGTTTAAATTAAAAAAATTGTCGTCATTTTATTTACTAACCCCTTTTTCTTTTATGTATTTTTGTTGCTTTACCCTATGGTGGGCACGTTCAACCGCTTTTCTTATACTTTTTTCATACTCCCCGGCTCCTAGGTTCTGAAAAACATCTAAAATATGAAGTAAAAAAAAAGACAGAAATGTTAAATATTCAAAGACTAAAATTATTTAATGTCTGTACATACCTCTTACAATTTTATTTAGCAGCGTGAGATTTGACAACGGAAGTTTTCCCCACCTTCCATCCCAATTATATTTATATAGCAAATCATCTGCAAACGATGCACTAATAACACTGCCAACATCTAAAGAAACACCTTTAATTTTATGAATATAGGACTTCTGTAAAGAAGTTGAATTACTGTTTGAGCAAGTAAAATATATAAAATATTGTGATTGTTACCATGGCCTGAGCGTAATCGGAGTCTAGCTTCTCCTCTATTTCTTGCACTGCTGTTGTGGTCCGCAAGGGGAGCATGCTGGCGGTCTCATCAAGCCCTTGATCAGAAGTCTCTCCTGTCATGCGGCTGAGGTACTCTTGGGCTTTTTTTATGCCTACTTTACACTCCATTAGAATTTTAGCTTATTGATGGAACAGGTTGTATATTAGATCTTTCACTTCGTGCACTATCTTCGTTTTCTATTAACCTTCTATACATTTTAATTTTGGACTCAAATGTCTTTTTTTCCAATGATAGACAATTTTGCAAACGTCTTTTTTTCATAGTTATCTTTTATCACAAAAAGTATACTTTTATTATTTAATTTAATTTCTTAATAGGTATTTTCTATCTTATTGTCACTTTTTTATATTTTAATAGGTATTTGTGTTATTTTTATTGTCACTCAATTCTTGCTTTCTGTCAAGGCAAATATTATTTTTTATCACTCTTTATTGTCACTGTCAATTTTTATTTCACTTTTTTTATATTTATTTTAAATAATATAATGGGCGCACGTCACAATTTCATAAAATTCCTTTCGCTTTTAAAATTAATCTTGAATTTTTTTACATATTTTACACATTCCATTCAAAAATGAAACTGTCTAACATACATTCGTTGTTTCACTCTTACATACGCATTTCATTCCTGGAGTAATTAGCGTTGCCACTAGCAAACATTTCTTCCTAAAATGTTTTTAACAACAGCAATTCCCAAAATTCCACCACTTTTTTTTTAAATAATTAATACAAATTTAGCTAAATTCTTATAATTATTAAAATTTATGAAACGTATTAACAGATATATTCAACATATTATTAAGTATATATAAAAATAAGAAGAAAAGATTAATAAAATTTGGGCTTTGCAAAATATTCCTAATTTGGTATACAAACGCACACGAGTGGCAACGCCACTTGTAACAATAAAAACAAACAAAAATAGTGCGTGTGTATTAGTTTCGGTCATCCATTTCTTGTAGGGGAGCTATAGGAAAGTTGTAAAAAAAACTCATAAAATTCAGAAAAATGCATGAAATCTTTATTTTAATCGATAGTACGGTCCATATAATTAAATGTTTGAAGATTATTTCATGCAAATGTTGACCGTGATTGCGCCTCAAATGGTCCATCCGCTTAGTCCAATGTTGGCATTCTGTTTCCAACATTTCGGCCGGTATCTCACGAATAAATGCTTCAATGTTTTCTTCCAATGCGTCAATTGAAGCGGGCATGTGTGTATAGACATGAGCTTTAACGTAGCCGCACAAAAAATAGTCTAAAGACGTTAAATCGCACGATCTAGGCGGCCAATTGACCGGTCCCGAACGTGAAATAAAATGTTCACCGAACTCGCCTCTCAATAAGTCCATTGTTAAGCGTGCTGTGTGGCATGTGGCACCGTCTTGTTGAAACCACATGTCGTGCAAGTCAACAAGCTCTTGCATTTTGGGCAAAAAAAAGTTGGATATCATCTCACGGTAGCGCTCACCATTCACAGTTACGTTACGATTCGCATCATCTTGGAACGGTCCAATGATGCCACCAGCCCATAAACCGCACCAAATAAGTAATGACGTAGAAAACAAAATAAATTTTCTGTAAATATTTTACTGGATAACCCCATTTCTTTAAATCTTAAAGTGAACGACGTCACGGGTAAAAGCTAGTTACAAAATAAAACATGGGTGGGGGTAGGTCTTTTTTGATCTACCTTGTATATATATTTTTAAGAAATGTTGCTTCTTTTTTTGGCAACTTTTAACACTTTTTCTCTTTTAGTTTTGGTACTTTCTTATTTTCAAAAAATTTGGCTAGAGATATTGTCCAGATTTAAGTGGGGTATATTTTAAGAGGTTAAAACGAAAAATGTTTTACTTTTGATACTTTTTCTCTTTTGGATAAATTTGGTATACAGATTGCATATGGTCGAGATCAAAATATACGGTATTTTTTAATGGATAAAATTGGGATAAAACTGTTACTTTTTATCTCTTCGAAAAATTTGGTATTCATATAAAACATAACCTAAATTAACGTACAGAGTACTTTCTGGGGGAATAAAATGAGTCAAAGCTCGTACTTTTAGTACTTCGTTGCATTTGGTATAAAAAGTACAAAATATACGGCACTTTTTAAGGGGTAAAAAATGGATCAAATTGGTACTTTTTGTACTTTTTCGGAATGCGTATGGTCCATTGGCTGGAATATATTTAGGCGCCCATTCATTGCTTTTCATATCGACAACTATATGTAGGTTGCTCAAGATTATTGAGTGCTCAAAAACCGGACACAGCTGACTAGTCAGTACTGATGCATATAACGGACACAGCTGACCAGTCAGTACTGACTGGTCAGTACTGACGCATATACCGGCCACAGCTGACTAGTCAGTACTGATTCATATATTCGTCACTGTTGACGTATTTTTTAGTTTTAATAAAACACTATTAAAATAAAACATCTCATTCAATTCTCATACAAATTTTTGTCTTTATTTAAAATAAAATTCAATATTTTTTTGGTTTCCAAAATAACTTAAATAAATAAATATTTTTTTTTTTTAACTAAATTTTTTAAATTAATTATGTTTTGTTTGCATTCGAAAACGTTTGCTGGATCAAACATCATTCAACAGTTTCTTAATTACATTAAACAAGCACCTTCTTACAAATAAAGTTCAGTCAATAAAAAGTGTTAAAAATAAAGCTAAACTTTTACCAATTTATTGGTCACGCTTATTTTTTGATTTTTTTTCTCTTTTAGATTGATTATTTTAGTTTAAATTAAAAAAATTGTCGTCATTTTATTTATTAACCCCTTTTTCTTTTATGTATTTTTGTTGCTTTACCCTATGGTGGGCACGTTCAACCGCTTTTCTTATACTTTTTTCATATTCCCCGGCTCCTAGGTTCTGAAAAACATCTAAAATATGAAGTAAAAAAAAAGACAGAAATGTTAAATATTCAAAGACTAAAATTATTTAATGTCTGTACATACCTCTTACAATTTTATTTAGCAGCGTGAGATTTGACAACGGAAGTTTTCCCCACCTTCCATCCCAATTATATTTATATAGCAAATCATCTGCAAACGATGCACTAATAACACTGCCAACATCTAAAGAAACACCTTTAATTTTATGAATATAGGACTTCTGTAAAGAAGTTGAATTACTGTTTGAGCAAGTAAAATATATAAAATATTGTGATTGTTACCATGGCCTGAGCGTAATCGGAGTCTAGCTTCTCCTCTATTTCTTGCACTGCTGTTGTGGTCCGCGGGGAGCATGCTGGCGGTCTCATCAAGCCCTTGATCAGAAGTCTCTCCTGTCATGCGGCTGAGGTACTCTTGGGCTTTTTTTATGCCTACTTTACACTCCATTAGAATTTTAGCTTATTGATGGAACAGGTTGTATATTAGATCGTTTACTTCGTGCACTATCTTCGTTTTCTATTAACCTTCTATACATTTTAATTTTGGACTCAAATGTCTTTTTTTCCAATGATAGACAATTTTGCAAACGTCTTTTTTTCATAGTTATCTTTTATCACAAAAAGTATACTTTTATTATTTAATTTAATTTCTTAATAGGTATTTTCTATCTTATTGTCACTTTTTTTATATTTTAATAGGTATTTGTGTTATTTTTATTGTCACTCAATTCTTGCTTTCTGTCAAGGCAAATATTATTTTTTATCACTCTTTATTGTCACTGTCAATTTTTATTTCACTTTTTTTATATTTATTTTAAATAATATAATGGGCGCACGTCACAATTTCATAAAATTCCTTTCGCTTTTAAAATTAATCTTGAATTTTTTACATATTTTACACATTCCATTCAAAAATGAAACTGTCTAACATACATTCGTTGTTTCACTCTTACATACGCATTTCATTCCTGGAGTAATTAGCGTTGCCACTAGCAAACATTTCTTCCTAAAATGTTTTTAACAACAGCAATTCCCAAAATTCCACCACTTTTTTTTTAAATAATTAATACAAATTTAGCTAAATTCTTATAATTATTAAAATTTATGAAACGTATTAACAGATATATTCAACATATTATTAAGTATATATAAAAATAAGAAGAAAAGATTAATAAAATTTGGGCTTTGCAAAATATTCCTAATTTGGTATACAAACGCACACGAGTGGCAACGCCACTTGTAACAATAAAAACAAACAAAAATAGTGCGTGTGTATTAGTTTCGGTCATCCATTTCTTGTAGGGGAGCTATAGGAAAGTTGTAAAAAAAACTCATAAAATTCAGAAAAATGCATGAAATCTTTATTTGAATCGATAGTACGGTCCATATAATTAAATGTTTGAAGATTATTTCATGCAAATGTTGACCGTGATTGCGCCTCAAATGGTCCATCCGCTTAGTCCAATGTTGGCATTCTGTTTCCAACATTTCGGCCGGTATCTCACGAATAAATGCTTCAATGTTTTCTTCCAATGCGTCAATTGAAGCGGGCATGTGTGTATAGACATGAGCTTTAACGTAGCCGCACAAAAAATAGTCTAAAGACGTTAAATCGCACGATCTAGGCGGCCAATTGACCGGTCCCGAACGTGAAATAAAATGTTCACCGAACTCGCCTCTCAATAAGTCCATTGTTAAGCGTGCTGTGTGGCATGTGGCACCGTCTTGTTGAAACCACATGTCGTGCAAGTCAACAAGCTCTTGCATTTTGGGCAAAAAAAAGTTGGATATCATCTCACGGTAGCGCTCACCATTCACAGTTACGTTACGATTCGCATCATCTTGGAACGGTCCAATGATGCCACCAGCCCATAAACCGCACCAAACTGTGACTTTTTCTCGATGCATAAATAGCTCTTGCAATGCTTCTGGCTGATCTTCACTCCAAAATCGACAATTCGGCTTATTAACTTACCCATTGAGCCAAAAATGAGCTTCGTCGCTGAACACAAGAAGCGCGCGATGAATTTTCTTAACAGAGCACGCATTTTGATAATAAAATTCAATAATTTGCAAGCGTTGTTCGTTTGTAAGACGATTCATGGTTAAATTATAGACCAAACTGAAGATGTTTGACAGTGAAACAAAACACGAAACGTGCGTCAGCTGTTTAAACCAGTGCTGCCAAAAAGATAATAGCTAAAAAATCACCCATTATATTAGCGGAATATAACAAATCTTAAAATGTTGTTTATAGACATATTTTAACATAAAATAAGTAATGACGTAGAAAACAAAATAAATTTTCTGTAAATATTTTACTGGATAACCCCATTTCTTTAAATCTTAAAGTGAACGACGTCACGGGTAAAAGCTAGTTACAAAATAAAACATGGGTGGGGGTAGGTCTTTTTTGATCTACCTTGTATATATATTTTTAAGAAATGTTGCTTCTTTTTTTGGCAACTTTTAACACTTTTTCTCTTTTAGTTTTGGTACTTTCTTATTTTCAAAAAATTTGGCTAGAGATATTGTCCAGATTTAAGTGGGGTATATTTTAAGAGGTTAAAACGAAAAATGTTTTACTTTTGATACTTTTTCTCTTTTGGATAAATTTGGTATACAGATTGCATATGGTCGAGATCAAAATATACGGTATTTTTTAATGGATAAAATTGGGATAAAACTGTTACTTTTTATCTCTTCGAAAAATTTGGTATTCATATAAAACATAACCTAAATTAACGTACAGAGTACTTTCTGGGGGAATAAAATGAGTCAAAGCTCGTACTTTTAGTACTTCGTTGCATTTGGTATAAAAAGTACAAAATATACGGCACTTTTTAAGGGGTAAAAAATGGATCAAATTGGTACTTTTTGTACTTTTTCGGAATGCGTATGGTCCATTGGCTGGAATATATTTAGGCGCCCATTCATTGCTTTTCATATCGACAACTATATGTAGGTTGCTCAAGATTATTGAGTGCTCAAAAACCGGACACAGCTGACTAGTCAGTACTGATGCATATAACGGACACAGCTGACCAGTCAGTACTGACTGGTCAGTACTGACGCATATACCGGCCACAGCTGACTAGTCAGTACTGATTCATATATTCGTCACTGTTGACGTATTTTTTAGTTTTAATAAAACACTATTAAAATAAAACATCTCATTCAATTCTCATACAAATTTTTGTCTTTATTTAAAATAAAATTCAATATTTTTTTGGTTTCCAAAATAACTTAAATAAATAAATATTTTTTTTTTTTAACTAAATTTTTTAAATTAATTATGTTTTGTTTGCATTCGAAAACGTTTGCTGGATCAAACATCATTCAACAGTTTCTTAATTACATTAAACAAGCACCTTCTTACAAATAAAGTTCAGTCAATAAAAAGTGTTAAAAATAAAGCTAAACTTTTACCAATTTATTGGTCACGCTTATTTTTTGATTTTTTTTCTCTTTTAGATTGATTATTTTAGTTTAAATTAAAAAAATTGTCGTCATTTTATTTATTAACCCCTTTTTCTTTTATGTATTTTTGTTGCTTTACCCTATGGTGGGCACGTTCAACCGCTTTTCTTATACTTTTTTCATACTCCCCGGCTCCTAGGTTCTGAAAAACATCTAAAATATGAAGTAAAAAAAAGACAGAAATGTTAAATATTCAAAGACTAAAAATATTTAATGTCTGTACATACCTCTTACAATTTTATTTAGCAGCGTGAGATTTGACAACGGAAGTTTTCCCAACCTTCCATCCCAATTATATTTATATAGCAAATCATCTGCAAACGATGCACTAATAACACTGCCAACATCTAAAGAAACACCTTTAATTTTATGAATATAGGACTTCTGTAAAGAAGTTGAATTACTGTTTGAGCAAGTAAAATATATAAAATATTGTGATTGTTACCATGGCCTGAGCGTAATCGGAGTCTAGCTTCTCCTCTATTTCTTGCACTGCTGTTGTGGTCCGCAAGGGGAGCATGCTGGCGGTCTCATCAAGCCCTTGATCAGAAATCTCTCCTGTCATGCGGCTGAGGTACTCTTGGGCTTTTTTTATGCCTACTTTACACTCCATTAGAATTTTAGCTTATTGATGGAACAGGTTGTATATTAGATCTTTCACTTCGTGCACTATCTTCGTTTTCTATTAACCTTCTATACATTTTAATTTTGGACTCAAATGTCTTTTTTTCCAATGATAGACAATTTTGCAAACGTCTTTTTTTCATAGTTATCTTTTATCACAAAAAGTATACTCTTATTATTTAATTTAATTTCTTAATAGGTATTTTCTATCTTATTGTCACTTTTTTATATTTTAATAGGTATTTGTGTTATTTTTATTGTCACTCAATTCTTGCTTTCTGTCAAGGCAAATATTATTTTTTATCACTCTTTATTGTCACTGTCAATTTTTATTTCACTTTTTTTATATTTATTTTAAATAATATAATGGGCGCACGTCACAATTTCATAAAATTCCTTTCGCTTTTAAAATTAATCTTGAATTTTTTACATATTTTACACATTCCATTCAAAAATGAAACTGTCTAACATACATTCGTTGTTTCACTCTTACATACGCATTTCATTCCTGGAGTAATTAGCGTTGCCACTAGCAAACATTTCTTCCTAAAATGTTTTTAACAACAGCAATTCCCAAAATTCCACCACTTTTTTTTTAAATAATTAATACAAATTTAGCTAAATTCTTATAATTATTAAAATTTATGAAACGTATTAACAGATATATTCAACATATTATTAAGTATATATAAAAATAAGAAGAAAAGATTAATAAAATTTGGGCTTTGCAAAATATTCCTAATTTGGTATACAAACGCACACGAGTGGCAACGCCACTTGTAACAATAAAAACAAACAAAAATAGTGCGTGTGTATTAGTTTCGGTCATCCATTTCTTGTAGGGGAGCTATAGGAAAGTTGTAAAAAAAACTCATAAAATTCAGAAAAATGCATGAAATCTTTATTTGAATCGATAGTACGGTCCATATAATTAAATGTTTGAAGATTATTTCATGCAAATGTTGACCGTGATTGCGCCTCAAATGGTCCATCCGCTTAGTCCAATGTTGGCATTCTGTTTCCAACATTTCGGCCGGTATCTCACGAATAAATGCTTCAATGTTTTCTTCCAATGCGTCAATTGAAGCGGGCATGTGTGTATAGACATGAGCTTTAACGTAGCCGCACAAAAAATAGTCTAAAGACGTTAAATCGCACGATCTAGGCGGCCAATTGACCGGTCCCGAACGTGAAATAAAATGTTCACCGAACTCGCCTCTCAATAAGTCCATTGTTAAGCGTGCTGTGTGGCATGTGGCACCGTATTGTTGAAACCACATGTCGTGCAAGTCAACAAGCTCTTGCATTTTGGGCAAAAAAAAGTTGGATATCATCTCACGGTAGCGCTCACCATTCACAGTTACGTTACGATTCGCATCATCTTGGAACGGTCCAATGATGCCACCAGCCCATAAACCGCACCAAACTGTGACTTTTTCTCGATGCATAAATAGCTCTTGCAATGCTTCTGGCTGATCTTCACTCCAAAATCGACAATTCGGCTTATTAACTTACCCATTGAGCCAAAAATGAGCTTCGTCGCTGAACACAAGAAGCGCGCGATGAATTTTCTTAACAGAGCACGCATTTTGATAAAAAAATTCAATAATTTGCAAGCGTTGTTCGTTTGTAAGACGATTCATGGTTAAATTATAGACCAAACTGAAGATGTTTGACAGTGAAACAAAACACGAAACGTGCGTCAGCTGTTTAAACCAGTGCTGCCAAAAAGATAATAGCTAAAAAATCACCCATTATATTAGCGGAATATAACAAATCTTAAAATGTTGTTTATAGACATATTTTAACATAAAATAAGTAATGACGTAGAAAACAAAATAAATTTTCTGTAAATATTTTACTGGATAACCCCATTTCTTTAAATCTTAAAGTGAACGACGTCACGGGTAAAAGCTAGTTACAAAATAAAACATGGGTGGGGGTAGGTCTTTTTTGATCTACCTTGTATATATATTTTTAAGAAATGTTGCTTCTTTTTTTGGCAACTTTTAACACTTTTCTCTTTTAGTTTTGGTACTTTCTTATTTTCCAAAAATTTGGCTAGAGATATTGTCCAGATTTAAGTGGGGTATATTTTAAGAGGTTAAAACGAAAAATGTTTTACTTTTGATACTTTTTCTCTTTTGGATAAATTTGGTATACAGATTGCATATGGTCGAGATCAAAATATACGGTATTTTTTAATGGATAAAATTGGGATAAAACTGTTACTTTTTATCTCTTCGAAAAATTTGGTATTCATATAAAACATAACCTAAATTAACGTACAGAGTACTTTCTGGGGGAATAAAATGAGTCAAAGCTCGTACTTTTAGTAGTTCGTTGCATTTGGTATAAAAAGTACAAAATATACGACACTTTTTAAGGGGTAAAAAATGGATCAAATTGTTACTTTTTGTACTTTTTCGGAATGCGTATGGTCCATTGGCTGGAATATATTTAGGCGCCCATTCATTGCTTTTCATATCGACAACTATATGTAGGTTGCTCAAGATTACTGAGTGCTCAAAAACCGGACACAGCTGACTAGTCAGTACTGATGCATATAACGGACACAGCTGACCAGTCAGTACTGACTGGTCAGTACTGACGCATATACCGGCCACAGCTGACTAGTCAGTACTGATTCATATATTCGTCACTGTTGACGTATTTTTTAGTTTTAATAAAACACTATTAAAATAAAACATCTCATTCAATTCTCATACAAATTTTTGTCTTTATTTAAAATAAAATTCAATATTTTTTTGGTTTCCAAAATAACTTAAATAAATAAATATTTTTTTTTTTTAACTAAATTTTTTAAATTAATTATGTTTTGTTTGCATTCGAAAACGTTTGCTGGATCAAACATCATTCAACAGTTTCTTAATTACATTAAACAAGCACCTTCTTACAAATAAAGTTCAGTCTATAAAAAGTGTTAAAAATAAAGCTAAACTTTTACCAATTTATTGGTCACGCTTATTTTTTGATTTTTTTTCTCTTTTAGATTGATTATTTTAGTTTAAATTGAAAAAAATGTCGTCATTTTATTTATTAACCCCTTTTTCTTTTATGTATTTTTGTTGCTTTACCCTATGGTGGGCACGTTCAACCGCTTTTCTTATACTTTTTTCATACTCCCCGGCTCCTAGGTTCTGAAAAACATCTAAAATATGAAGTAAAAAAAAAGACAGAAATGTTAAATATTCAAAGACTAAAATTATTTAATGTCTGTACATACCTCTTACAATTTTATTTAGCAGCGTGAGATTTGACAACGGAAGTTTTCCCCACCTTCCATCCCAATTATATTTATATAGCAAATCATCTGCAAACGATGCACTAATAACACTGCCAACATCTAAAGAAACACCTTTAATTTTATGAATATAGGACTTCTGTAAAGAAGTTGAATTACTGTTTGAGCAAGTAAAATATATAAAATATTGTGATTGTTACCATGGCCTGAGCGTAATCGGAGTCTAGCTTCTCCTCTATTTCTTGCACTGCTGTTGTGGTCCGCAAGGGGAGCATGCTGGCGGTCTCATCAAGCCCTTGATCAGAAGTCTCTCCTGTCATGCGGCTGAGGTACTCTTGGGCTTTTTTTATGCCTACTTTACACTCCATTAGAATTTTAGCTTATTGATGGAACTGGTTGTATATTAGATCTTTCACTTCGTGCACTATCTTCGTTTTCTATTAACCTTCTATACATTTTAATTTTGGACTCAAATGTCTTTTTTTCCAATGATAGACAATTTTGCAAACGTCTTTTTTTCATAGTTATCTTTTATCACAAAAAGTATACTTTTATTATTTAATTTAATTTCTTAATAGGTATTTTCTATCTTATTGTCACTTTTTTATATATTAATAGGTATTTGTGTTATTTTTATTGTCACTCAATTCTTGCTTTCTGTCAAGGCAAATATTATTTTTTATCACTCTTTATTGTCACTGTCAATTTTTATTTCACTTTTTTTATATTTATTTTAAATAATATAATGGGCGCACGTCACAATTTCATAAAATTCCTTTCGCTTTTAAAATTAATCTTGAATTTTTTACATATTTTACACATTCCATTCAAAAATGAAACTGTCTAACATACATTCGTTGTTTCACTCTTACATACGCATTTCATTCCTGGAGTAATTAGCGTTGCCACTAGCAAACATTTCTTCCTAAAATGTTTTTAACAACAGCAATTCCCAAAATTCCACCACTTTTTTTTTAAATAATTAATACAAATTTAGCTAAATTCTTATAATTATTAAAATTTATGAAACGTATTAACAGATATATTCAACATATTATTAAGTATATATAAAAATAAGAAGAAAAGATTAATAAAATTTGGGCTTTGCAAAATATTCCTAATTTGGTATACAAACGCACACGAGTGGCAACGCCACTTGTAACAATAAAAACAAACAAAAATAGTGCGTGTGTATTAGTTTCGGTCATCCATTTCTTGTAGGGGAGCTATAGGAAAGTTGTAAAAAAAACTCATAAAATTCAGAAAAATGCATGAAATCTTTATTTGAATCGATAGTACGGTCCATATAATTAAATGTTTGAAGATTATTTCATGCAAATGTTGACCGTGATTGCGCCTCAAATGGTCCATCCGCTTAGTCCAATGTTGGCATTCTGTTTCCAACATTTCGGCCGGTATCTCACGAATAAATGCTTCAATGTTTTCTTCCAATGCGTCAATTGAAGCGGGCATGTGTGTATAGACATGAGCTTTAACGTAGCCGCACAAAAAATAGTCTAAAGACGTTAAATCGCACGATCTAGGCGGCCAATTGACCGGTCCCGAACGTGAAATAAAATGTTCACCGAACTCGCCTCTCAATAAGTCCATTGTTAAGCGTGCTGTGTGGCATGTGGCACCGTCTTGTTGAAACCACATGTCGTGCAAGTCAACAAGCTCTTGCATTTTGGGCAAAAAAAAGTTGGATATCATCTCACGGTAGCGCTCACCATTCACAGTTACGTTACGATTCGCATCATCTTGGAACGGTCCAATGATGCCACCAGCCCATAAACCGCACCAAACTGTGACTTTTTCTCGATGCATAAATAGCTCTTGCAATGCTTCTGGCTGATCTTCACTCCAAAATCGACAATTCGGCTTATTAACTTACCCATTGAGCCAAAAATGAGCTTCGTCGCTGAACACAAGAAGCGCGCGATGAATTTTCTTAACAGAGCACGCATTTTGATAATAAAATTCAATAATTTGCAAGCGTTGTTCGTTTGTAAGACGATTCATGGTTAAATTATAGACCAAACTGAAGATGTTTGACAGTGAAACAAAACACGAAACGTGCGTCAGCTGTTTAAACCAGTGCTGCCAAAAAGATAATAGCTAAAAAATCACCCATTATATTAGCGGAATATAACAAATCTTAAAATGTTGTTTATAGACATATTTTAACATAAAATAAGTAATGACGTAGAAAACAAAATAAATTTTCTGTAAATATTTTACTGGATAACCCCATTTCTTTAAATCTTAAAGTGAACGACGTCACGGGTAAAAGCTAGTTACAAAATAAAACATGGGTGGGGGTAGGTCTTTTTTGATCTACCTTGTATATATATTTTTAAGAAATGTTGCTTCTTTTTTTGGCAACTTTTAACACTTTTTCTCTTTTAGTTTTGGTACTTTCTTATTTTCAAAAAATTTGGCTAGAGATATTGTCCAGATTTAAGTGGGGTATATTTTAAGAGGTTAAAACGAAAAATGTTTTACTTTTGATACTTTTTCTCTTTTGGATAAATTTGGTATACAGATTGCATATGGTCGAGATCAAAATATACGGTATTTTTTAATGGATAAAATTGGGATAAAACTGTTACTTTTTATCTCTTCGAAAAATTTGGTATTCATATAAAACATAACCTAAATTAACGTACAGAGTACTTTCTGGGGGAATAAAATGAGTCAAAGCTCGTACTTTTAGTACTTCGTTGCATTTGGTATAAAAAGTTCAAAATATACGGCACTTTTTAAGGGGTAAAAAATGGATCAAATTGGTACTTTTTGTACTTTTTCGGAATGCGTATGGTCCATTGGCTGGAATATATTTAGGCGCCCATTCATTGCTTTTCATATCGACAACTATATGTAGGTTGCTCAAGATTATTGAGTGCTCAAAAACCGGACACAGCTGACTAGTCAGTACTGATGCATATAACGGACACAGCTGACCAGTCAGTACTGACTGGTCAGTACTGACTGGTCAGTACTGACGCATATACCGGCCACAGCTGACTAGTCAGTACTGATTCATATATTCGTCACTGTTGACGTATTTTTTAGTTTTAATAAAACACTATTAAAATAAAACATCTCATTCAATTCTCATACAAATTTTTGTCTTTATTTAAAATAAAATTCAATATTTTTTGGTTTCCAAAATAACTTAAATAAATAAATATTTTTTTTTTTTAACTAAATTTTTTAAATTAATTATGTTTTGTTTGCATTCGAAAACGTTTGCTGGATCAAACATCATTCAACAGTTTCTTAATTACATTAAACAAACACCTTCTTACAAATAAAGTTCAGTCAATAAAAAGTGTTAAAAATAAAGCTAAACTTTTACCAATTTATTGGTCACGCTTATTTTTTGATTTTTTTTCTCTTTTAGATTGATTATTTTAGTTTAAATTAAAAAAATTGTCGTCATTTTATTTATTAACCCCTTTTTCTTTTATGTATTTTTGTTGCTTTACCCTATGGTGGGCACGTTCAACCGCTTTTCTTATACTTTTTTCATACTCCCCGGCTCCTAGGTTCTGAAAAACATCTAAAATATGAAGTAAAAAAAAAGACAGAAATGTTAAATATTCAAAGACTAAAATTATTTAATGTCTGTACATACCTCTTACAATTTTATTTAGCAGCGTGAGATTTGACAACGGAAGTTTTCCCCACCTTCCATCCCAATTATATTTATATAGCAAATCATCTGCAAACGATGCACTAATAACACTGCCAACATCTAAAGAAACACCTTTAATTTTATGAATATAGGACTTCTGTAAAGAAGTTGAATTACTGTTTGAGCAAGTAAAATATATAAAATATTGTGATTGTTACCATGGCCTGAGCGTAATCGGAGTCTAGCTTCTCCTCTATTTCTTGCACTGCTGTTGTGGTCCGCAAGGGGAGCATGCTGGCGGTCTCATCAAGCCCTTGATCAGAAGTCTCTCCTGTCATGCGGCTGAGGTACTCTTGGGCTTTTTTTATGCCTACTTTACACTCCATTAGAATTTTAGCTTATTGATGGAACAGGTTGTATATTAGATCTTTCACTTCGTGCACTATCTTCGTTTTCTATTAACCTTCTATACATTTTAATTTTGGACTCAAATGTCTTTTTTTCCAATGATAGACAATTTTGCAAACGTCTTTTTTTCATAGTTATCTTTTATCACAAAAAGTATACTTTTATTATTTAATTTAATTTCTTAATAGGTATTTTCTATCTTATTGTCACTTTTTTATATTTTAATAGGTATTTGTGTTATTTTTATTGTCACTCAATTCTTGCTTTCTGTCAAGGCAAATATTATTTTTTATCACTCTTTATTGTCACTGTCAATTTTTAATTTCACTTTTTTTATATTTATTTTAAATAATATAATGGGCGCACGTCACAATTTCATAAAATTCCTTTCGCTTTTAAAATTAATCTTGAATTTTTTACATATTTTACACATTCCATTCAAAAATGAAACTGTCTAACATACATTCGTTGTTTCACTCTTACATACGCATTTCATTCCTGGAGTAATTAGCGTTGCCACTAGCAAACATTTCTTCCTAAAATGTTTTTAACAACAGCAATTCCCAAAATTCCACCACTTTTTTTTTAAATAATTAATACAAATTTAGCTAAATTCTTATAATTATTAAAATTTATGAAACGTATTAACAGATATATTCAACATATTATTAAGTATATATAAAAATAAGAAGAAAAGATTAATAAAATTTAGGCTTTGCAAAATATTCCTAATTTGGTATACAAACGCACACGAGTGGCAACGCCACTTGTAACAATAAAAACAAACAAAAATAGTGCGTGTGTATTAGTTTCGGTCATCCATTTCTTGTAGGGGAGCTATAGGAAAGTTGTAAAAAAAACTCATAAAATTCAGAAAAATGCATGAAATCTTTATTTGAATCGATAGTACGGTCCATATAATTAAATGTTTGAAGATTATTTCATGCAAATGTTGACCGTGATTGCGCCTCAAATGGTCCATCCGCTTAGTCCAATGTTGGCATTCTGTTTCCAACATTTCGGCCGGTATCTCACGAATAAATGCTTCAATGTTTTCTTCCAATGCGTCAATTGAAGCGGGCATGTGTGTATAGACATGAGCTTTAACGTAGCCGCACAAAAAATAGTCTAAAGACGTTAAATCGCACGATCTAGGCGGCCAATTGACCGGTCCCGAAATACAAAATACCTTCTTACAAATAAAGTTCAGTCAATAAAAAGTGTTAAAAATAAAGCTAAACTTTTACCAATTTATTGGTCACGCTTATTTTTTGATTTTTTTTCTCTTTTAGATTGATTATTTTAGTTTAAATTAAAAAAAATGTCGTCATTTTATTTATTAACCCCTTTTTCTTTTATGTATTTTTGTTGCTTTACCCTATGGTGGGCACGTTCAACCGCTTTTCTTATACTTTTTTCATACTCCCCGGCTCCTAGGTTCTGAAAAACATCTAAAATATGAAGTAAAAAAAAAAGACAGAAATGTTAAATATTCAAAGACTAAAATTATTTAATGTCTGTACATACCTCTTACAATTTTATTTAGCAGCGTGAGATTTGACAACGGAAGTTTTCCCCACCTTCCATCCCAATTATATTTATATAGCAAATCATCTGCAAACGATGCACTAATAACACTGCCAACATCTAAAGAAACACCTTTAATTTTATGAATATAGGACTTCTGTAAAGAAGTTGAATTACTGTTTGAGCAAGTAAAATATATAAAATATTGTGATTGTTACCATGGCCTGAGCGTAATCGGAGTCTAGCTTCTCCTCTATTTCTTGCACTGCTGTTGTGGTCCGCAAGGGGAGCATGCTGGCGGTCTCATCAAGCCCTTGATCAGAAGTCTCTCCTGTCATGCGGCTGAGGTACTCTTGGGCTTTTTTTATGCCTACTTTACACTCCATTAGAATTTTAGCTTATTGATGGAACTGGTTGTATATTAGATCTTTCACTTCGTGCACTATCTTCGTTTTCTATTAACCTTCTATACATTTTAATTTTGGACTCAAATGTCTTTTTTTCCAATGATAGACAATTTTGCAAACGTCTTTTTTTCATAGTTATCTTTTATCACAAAAAGTATACTTTTATTATTTAATTTAATTTCTTAATAGGTATTTTCTATCTTATTGTCACTTTTTTATAAATTAATAGGTATTTGTGTTATTTTTATTGTCACTCAATTCTTGCTTTCTGTCAAGGCAAATATTATTTTTTATCACTCTTTATTGTCACTGTCAATTTTTATTTCACTTTTTTTATATTTATTTTAAATAATATAATGGGCGCACGTCACAATTTCATAAAATTCCTTTCGCTTTTAAAATTAATCTTGAATTTTTTACATATTTTACACATTCCATTCAAAAATGAAACTGTCTAACATACATTCGTTGTTTCACTCTTACATACGCATTTCATTCCTGGAGTAATTAGCGTTGCCACTAGCAAACATTTCTTCCTAAAATGTTTTTAACAACAGCAATTCCCAAAATTCCACCACTTTTTTTTTAAATAATTAATACAAATTTAGCTAAATTCTTATAATTATTAAAATTTATGAAACGTATTAACAGATATATTCAACATATTATTAAGTATATATAAAAATAAGAAGAAAAGATTAATAAAATTTGGGCTTTGCAAAATATTCCTAATTTGGTATACAAACGCACACGAGTGGCAACGCCACTTGTAACAATAAAAACAAACAAAAATAGTGCGTGTGTATTAGTTTCGGTCATCCATTTCTTGTAGGGGAGCTATAGGAAAGTTGTAAAAAAAACTCATAAAATTCAGAAAAATTCATGAAATCTTTATTTGAATCGATAGTACGGTCCATATAATTAAATGTTTGAAGATTATTTCATGCAAATGTTGACCGTGATTGCGCCTCAAATGGTCCATCCGCTTAGTCCAATGTTGGCATTCTGTTTCCAACATTTCGGCCGGTATCTCACGAATAAATGCTTCAATGTTTTCTTCCAATGCGTCAATTGAAGCGGGCATGTGTGTATAGACATGAGCTTTAACGTAGCCGCACAAAAAATAGTCTAAAGACGTTAAATCGCACGATCTAGGCGGCCAATTGACCGGTCCCGAACGTGAAATAAAATGTTCACCGAACTCGCCTCTCAATAAGTCCATTGTTAAGCGTGCTGTTTGGCATGTGGCACCGTCTTGTTGAAACCACATGTCGTGCAAGTCAACAAGCTCTTGCATTTTGGGCAAAAAAAAGTTGGATATCATCTCACGGTAGCGCTCATCATTCACAGTTACGTTACGATTCGCATCATCTTGGAACGGTCCAATGATGCCACCAGCCCATAAACCGCACCAAACTGTGACTTTTTCTCGATGCATAAATAGCTCTTGCAATGCTTCTGGCTGATCTTCACTCCAAAATCGACAATTCGGCTTATTAACTTACCCATTGAGCCAAAAATGAGCTTCGTCGCTGAACACAAGAAGCGCGCGATGAATTTTCTTAACAGAGCACGCATTTTGATAATAAAATTCAATAATTTGCAAGCGTTGTTCGTTTGTAAGACGATTCATGGTTAAATTATAGACCAAACTGAAGATGTTTGACAGTGAAACAAAACACGAAACGTGCGTAAGCTGTTTAAACCAGTGCTGCCAAAAAGATAATAGCTAAAAAATCACCCATTATATTAGCGGAATATAACAAATCTTAAAATGTTGTTTATAGACATATTTTAACATAAAATAAGTAATGACGTAGAAAACAAAATAAATTTTCTGTAAATATTTTACTGGATAACCCCATTTCTTTAAATCTTAAAGTGAACGACGTCACGGGTAAAAGCTAGTTACAAAATAAAACATGGGTGGGGGTAGGTCTTTTTTGATCTACCTTGTATATATATTTTTAAGAAATGTTGCTTCTTTTTTTGGCAACTTTTAACACTTTTTCTCTTTTAGTTTTGGTACTTTCTTATTTTCAAAAAATTTGGCTAGAGATATTGTCCAGATTTAAGTGGGGTATATTTTAAGAGGTTAAAACGAAAAATGTTTTACTTTTGATACTTTTTCTCTTTTGGATAAATTTGGTATACAGATTGCATATGGTCGAGATCAAAATATACGGTATTTTTTAATGGAAAAAATTGGGATAAAACTGTTACTTTTTATCTCTTCGAAAAATTTGGTATTCATATAAAACATAACCTAAATTAACGTACAGAGTACTTTCTGGGGGAATAAAATGAGTCAAAGCTCGTACTTTTAGTACTTCGTTGCATTTGGTATAAAAAGTTCAAAATATACGGCACTTTTTAAGGGGTAAAAAATGGATCAAATTGGTACTTTTTGTACTTTTTCGGAATGCGTATGGTCCATTGGCTGGAATATATTTAGGCGCCCATTCATTGCTTTTCATATCGACAACTATATGTAGGTTGCTCAAGATTATTGAGTGCTCAAAAACCGGACACAGCTGACTAGTCAGTACTGATGCATATAACGGACACAGCTGACCAGTCAGTACTGACTGGTCAGTACTGACGCATATACCGGCCACAGCTGACTAGTCAGTACTGATTCATATATTCGTCACTGTTGACGTATTTTTTAGTTTTAATAAAACACTATTAAAATAAAACATCTCATTCAATTCTCATACAAATTTTTGTCTTTATTTAAAATAAAATTCAATATTTTTTGGTTTCCAAAATAACTTAAATAAATAAATATTTTTTTTTTTTAACTAAATTTTTTAAATTAATTATGTTTTGTTTGCATTCGAAAACGTTTGCTGGATCAAACATCATTCAACAGTTTCTTAATTACATTAAACAAGCACCTTCTTACAAATAAAGTTCAGTCAATAAAAAGTGTTAAAAATAAAGCTAAACTTTTACCAATTTATTGGTCACGCTTATTTTTTGATTTTTTTTCTCTTTTAGATTGATTATTTTAGTTTAAATTAAAAAAATTGTCGTCATTTTATTTATTAACCCCTTTTTCTTTTATGTATTTTTGTTGCTTTACCCTATGGTGGGCACGTTCAACCGCTTTTCTTATACTTTTTTCATACTCCCCGGCTCCTAGGTTCTGAAAAACATCTAAAATATGAAGTAAAAAAAAAGACAGAAATGTTAAATATCAAAGACTAAAATTATTTAATGTCTGTACATACCTCTTACAATTTTATTTAGCAGCGTGAGATTTGACAACGGAAGTTTTCCCCACCTTCCATCCCAATTATATTTATATAGCAAATCATCTGCAAACGATGCACTAATAACACTGCCAACATCTAAAGAAACACCTTTAATTTTATGAATATAGGACTTCTGTAAAGAAGTTGAATTACTGTTTGAGCAAGTAAAATATATAAAATATTGTGATTGTTACCATGGCCTGAGCGTAATCGGAGTCTAGCTTCTCCTCTATTTCTTGCACTGCTGTTGTGGTCCGCAAGGGGAGCATGCTGGCGGTCTCATCAAGCCCTTGATCAGAAGTCTCTCCTGTCATGCGGCTGAGGTACTCTTGGGCTTTTTTTATGCCTACTTTACACTCCATTAGAATTTTAGCTTATTGATGGAACAGGTTGTATATTAGATCTTTCACTTCGTGCACTATCTTCGTTTTCTATTAACCTTCTATACATTTTAATTTTGGACTCAAATGTCTTTTTTTCCAATGATAGACAATTTTGCAAACGTCTTTTTTTCATAGTTATCTTTTATCACAAAAAGTATACTTTTATTATTTAATTTAATTTCTTAATAGGTATTTTCTATCTTATTGTCACTTTTTTATATTTTAATAGGTATTTGTGTTATTTTTATTGTCACTCAATTCTTGCTTTCTGTCAAGGCAAATATTATTTTTTATCACTCTTTATTGTCACTGTCAATTTTTATTTCACTTTTTTTATATTTATTTTAAATAATATAATGGGCGCACGTCACAATTTCATAAAATTCCTTTCGCTTTTAAAATTAATCTTGAATTTTTTACATATTTTACACATTCCATTCAAAAATGAAACTGTCTAACATACATTCGTTGTTTCACTCTTACATACGCATTTCATTCCTGGAGTAATTAGCGTTGCCACTAGCAAACATTTCTTCCTAAAATGTTTTTAACAACAGCAATTCCCAAAATTCCACCACTTTTTTTTTAAATAATTAATACAAATTTAGCTAAATTCTTATAATTATTAAAATTTATGAAACGTATTAACAGATATATTCAACATATTATTAAGTATATATAAAAATAAGAAGAAAAGATTAATAAAATTTAGGCTTTGCAAAATATTCCTAATTTGGTATACAAACGCACACGAGTGGCAACGCCACTTGTAACAATAAAAACAAACAAAAATAGTGCGTGTGTATTAGTTTCGGTCATCCATTTCTTGTAGGGGAGCTATAGGAAAGTTGTAAAAAAAACTCATAAAATTCAGAAAAATGCATGAAATCTTTATTTGAATCGATAGTACGGTCCATATAATTAAATGTTTGAAGATTATTTCATGCAAATGTTGACCGTGATTGCGCCTCAAATGGTCCATCCGCTTAGTCCAATGTTGGCATTCTGTTTCCAACATTTCGGCCGGTATCTCACGAATAAATGCTTCAATGTTTTCTTCCAATGCGTCAATTGAAGCGGGCATGTGTGTATAGACATGAGCTTTAACGTAGCCGCACAAAAAATAGTCTAAAGACGTTAAATCGCACGATCTAGGCGGCCAATTGACCGGTCCCGAACGTGAAATAAAATGTTCACCGAACTCGCCTCTCAATAAGTCCATTGTTAAGCGTGCTGTGTGGCATGTGGCACCGTCTTGTTGAAACCACATGTCGTGCAAGTCAACAAGCTCTTGCATTTTGGGCAAAAAAAGTTGGATATCATCTCACGGTAGCGCTCACCATTCACAGTTACGTTACGATTCGCATCATCTTGGAACGGTCCAATGATGCCACCAACCCATAAACCGCACCAAACTGTGACTTTTTCTCGATGCATAAATAGCTCTTGCAATGCTTCTGGCTGATCTTCACTCCAAAATCGACAATTCGGCTTATTAACTTACCCATTGAGCCAAAAATGAGCTTCGTCGCTGAACACAAGAAGCGCGCGATGAATTTTCTTAACAGAGCACGCATTTTGATAATAAAATTCAATAATTTGCAAGCGTTGTTCGTTTGTAAGACGATTCATGGTTAAATTATAGACCAAACTGAAGATGTTTGACAGTGAAACAAAACACGAAACGTGCGTCAGCTGTTTAAACCAGTGCTGCCAAAAAGATAATAGCTAAAAAATCACCCATTATATTAGCGGAATATAACAAATCTTAAAATGTTGTTTATAGACATATTTTAACATAAAATAAGTAATGACGTAGAAAACAAAATCAATTTTCTGTAAATATTTTACTGGATAACCCCATTTCTTTAAATCTTAAAGTGAACGACGTCACGGGTAAAAGCTAGTTACAAAATAAAACATGGGTGGGGGTAGGTCTTTTTTGATCTACCTTGTATATATATTTTTAAGAAATGTTGCTTCTTTTTTTGGCAACTTTTAACACTTTTTCTCTTTTAGTTTTGGTACTTTCTTATTTTCAAAAAATTTGGCTAGAGATATTGTCCAGATTTAAGTGGGGTATATTTTAAGAGGTTAAAACGAAAAATGTTTTACTTTTGATACTTTTTCTCTTTTGGATAAATTTGGTATACAGATTGCATATGGTCGAGATCAAAATATACGGTATTTTTTAATGGATAAAATTGGGATAAAACTGTTACTTTTTATCTCTTCGAAAAATTTGGTATTCATATAAAACATAACCTAAATTAACGTACAGAGTACTTTCTGGGGGAATAAAATGAGTCAAAGCTCGTACTTTTAGTACTTCGTTGCATTTGGTATAAAAAGTACAAAATATACGGCACTTTTTAAGGGGTAAAAAATGGATCAAATTGGTACTTTTTGTACTTTTTCGGAATGCGTATGGTCCATTGGCTGGAATATATTTAGGCGCCCATTAATTGCTTTTCATATCGACAACTATATGTAGGTTGCTCAAGATTATTGAGTGCTCAAAAACCGGACACAGCTGACTAGTCAGTACTGATGCATATAACGGACACAGCTGACCAGTCAGTACTGACTGGTCAGTACTGACGCATATACCGGCCACAGCTGACTAGTCAGTACTGATTCATATATTCGTCACTGTTGACGTATTTTTTAGTTTTAATAAAACACTATTAAAATAAAACATCTCATTCAATTCTCATACAAATTTTTGTCTTTATTTAAAATAAAATTCAATATTTTTTTGGTTTCCAAAATAACTTAAATAAATAATAATTTTTTTTTTAAACTAAATTTTTTAAATTAATTATGTTTTGTTTGCATTCGAAAACGTTTGCTGGATCAAACATCATTCAACAGTTTCTTAATTACATTAAACAAGCACCTTCTTACAAATAAAGTTCAGTCAATAAAAAGTGTTAAAAATAAAGCTAAACTTTTACCAATTTATTGGTCAAGCTTATTTTTTGATTTTTTTTCTCTTTTAGATTGATTATTTTAGTTTAAATTAAAAAAATTGTCGTCATTTTATTTATTAACCCCTTTTTCTTTTATGTATTTTTGTTGCTTTACCCTATGGTGGGCACGTTCAACCGCTTTTCTTATACTTTTTTCATACTCCCCGGCTCCTAGGTTCTGAAAAACATCTAAAATATGAAGTAAAAAAAAAGACAGAAATGTTAAATATTCAAAGACTAAAATTATTTAATGTCTGTACATACCTCTTACAATTTTATTTAGCAGCGTGAGATTTGACAACGGAAGTTTTCCCCACCTTCCATCCCAATTATATTTATATAGCAAATCATCTGCAAACGATGCACTAATAACACTGCCAACATCTAAAGAAACACCTTTAATTTTATGAATATAGGACTTCTGTAAAGAAGTTGAATTACTGTTTGAGCAAGTAAAATATATAAAATATTGTGATTGTTACCATGGCCTGAGCGTAATCGGAGTCTAGCTTCTCCTCTATTTCTTGCACTGCTGTTGTGGTCCGCAAGGGGAGCATGCTGGCGGTCTCATCAAGCCCTTGATCAGAAGTCTCTCCTGTCATGCGGCTGAGGTACTCTTGGGCTTTTTTTATGCCTACTTTACACTCCATTAGAATTTTAGCTTATTGATGGAACAGGTTGTATATTAGATCTTTCACTTCGTGCACTATCTTCGTTTTCTATTAACCTTCTATACATTTTAATTTTGGACTCAAATGTCTTTTTTTCCAATGATAGACAATTTTGCAAACGTCTTTTTTTCATAGTTATCTTTTATCACAAAAAGTATACTCTTATTATTTAATTTAATTTCTTAATAGGTATTTTCTATCTTATTGTCACTTTTTTATATTTTAATAGGTATTTGTGTTATTTTTATTGTCACTCAATTCTTGCTTTCTGTCAAGGCAAATATTATTTTTTATCACTCTTTATTGTCACTGTCAATTTTTATTTCACTTTTTTTATATTTATTTTAAATAATATAATGGGCGCACGTCACAATTTCATAAAATTCCTTTCGCTTTTAAAATTAATCTTGAATTTTTTACATATTTTACACATTCCATTCAAAAATGAAACTGTCTAACATACATTCGTTGTTTCACTCTTACATACGCATTTCATTCCTGGAGTAATTAGCGTTGCCACTAGCAAACATTTCTTCCTAAAATGTTTTTAACAACAGCAATTCCCAAAGTTCCGCCACTTTTTTTTTAAATAATTAATACAAATTTAGCTAAATTCTTATAATTATTAAAATTTATGAAACGTATTAACAGATATATTCAACATATTATTAAGTATATATAAAAATAAGAAGAAAAGATTAATAAAATTTGGGCTTTGCAAAATATTCCTTATTTGGCATACAAACGCACACGAGTGGCAACGCCACTTGTAACAATAAAAACAAACAAAAATAGTGCGTGTGTATTAGTTTCGGTCATCCATTTCTTGTAGGGGAGCTATAGGAAAGTTGTAAAAAAAACTCATAAAATTCAGAAAAATGCATGAAATCTTTATTTGAATCGATAGTACGGTCCATATAATTAAATGTTTGAAGATTATTTCATGCAAATGTTGACCGTGATTGCGCCTCAAATGGTCCATCCGCTTAGTCCAATGTTGGCATTCTGTTTCCAACATTTCGGCCGGTATCTCACGAATAAATGCTTCAATGTTTTCTTCCAATGCGTCAATTGAAGCGGGCATGTGTGTATAGACATGAGCTTTAACGTAGCCGCACAAAAAATAGTCTAAAGACGTTAAATCGCACGATCTAGGCGGCCAATTGACCGGTCCCGAACGTGAAATAAAATGTTCACCGAACTCGCCTCTCAATAAGTCCATTGTTAAGCGTGCTGTGTGGCATGTGGCACCGTCTTGTTGAAACCACATGTCGTGCAAGTCAACAAGCTCTTGCATTTTGGGCAAAAAAAAGTTGGATATCATCTCACGGTAGCGCTCACCATTCACAGTTACGTTACGATTCGCATCATCTTGGAACGGTCCAATGATGCCACCAGCCCATAAACCGCACCAAACTGTGACTTTTTCTCGATGCATAAATAGCTCTTGCAATGCTTCTGGCTGATCTTCACTCCAAAATCGACAATTCGGCTTATTAACTTACCCATTGAGCCAAAAATGAGCTTCGTCGCTGAACACAAGAAGCGCGCGATGAATTTTCTTAACAGAGCACGCATTTTGATAATAAAATTCAATAATTTGCAAGCGTTGTTCGTTTGTAAGACGATTCATGGTTAAATTATAGACCAAACTGAAGATGTTTGACAGTGAAACAAAACACGAAACGTGCGTCAGCTGTTTAAACCAGTGCTGCCAAAAAGATAATAGCTAAAAAATCACCCATTATATTAGCGGAATATAACAAATCTTAAAATGTTGTTTATAGACATATTTTAACATAAAATAAGTAATGACGTAGAAAACAAAATAAATTTTCTGTAAATATTTTACTGGATAACCCCATTTCTTTAAATCTTAAAGTGAACGACGTCACGGGTAAAAGCTAGTTACAAAATAAAACATGGGTGGGGGTAGGTCTTTTTTGATCTACCTTGTATATATATTTTTAAGAAATGTTGCTTCTTTTTTTGCCAACTTTTAACACTTTTTCTCTTTTAGTTTTGGTACTTTCTTATTTTCAAAAAATTTGGCTAGAGATATTGTCCAGATTTAAGTGGGGTATATTTTAAGAGGTTAAAACGAAAAATGTTTTACTTTTGATACTTTTTCTCTTTTGGATAAATTTGGTATACAGATTGCATATGGTCGAGATCAAAATATACGGTATTTTTTAATGGATAAAATTGGGATAAAACTGTTACTTTTTATCTCTTCGAAAAATTTGGTATTCATATAAAACATAACCTAAATTAACGTACAGAGTACTTTCTGGGGGAATAAAATGAGTCAAAGCTCGTACTTTTAGTACTTCGTTGCATTTGGTATAAAAAGTTCAAAATATACGGCACTTTTTAAGGGGTAAAAAATGGATCAAATTGGTACTTTTTGTACTTTTTCGGAATGCGTATGGTCCATTGGCTGGAATATATTTAGGCGCCCATTCATTGCTTTTCATATCGACAACTATATGTAGGTTGCTCAAGATTATTGAGTGCTCAAAAACCGGACACAGCTAACTAGTCAGTACTGATGCATATAACGGACACAGCTGACCAGTCAGTACTGACTGGTCAGTACTGACGCATATACCGGCCACAGCTGACTAGTCAGTACTGATTCATATATTCGTCACTGTTGACGTATTTTTTAGTTTTAATAAAACACTATTAAAATAAAACATCTCATTCAATTCTCATACAAATTTTTGTCTTTATTTAAAATAAAATTCAATATTTTTTTGGTTTCCAAAATAACTTAAATAAATAAATATTTTTTTTTTTTAACTAAATTTTTTAAATTAATTATGTTTTGTTTGCATTCGAAAACGTTTGCTGGATCAAACATCATTCAACAGTTTCTAAATTACATTAAACAAGCACCTTCTTACAAATAAAGTTCAGTCAATAAAAAGTGTTAAAAATAAAGCTAAACTTTTACCAATTTATTGGTCACGCTTATTTTTTGATTTTTTTTCTCTTTTAGATTGATTATTTTAGTTTAAATTAAAAAAATTGTCGTCATTTTATTTATTAACCCCTTTTTCTTTTATGTATTTTTGTTGCTTTACCCTATGGTGGGCACGTTCAACCGCTTTTCTTATACTTTTTTCATACTCCCCGGCTCCTAGGTTCTGAAAACATCTAAAATATGAAGTAAAAAAAAAGACAGAAATGTTAAATATTCAAAGACTAAAATTATTTAATGTCTGTACATACCTCTTACAATTTTATTTAGCAGCGTGAGATTTGACAACGGAAGTTTTCCCCACCTTCCATCCCAATTATATTTATATAGCAAATCATCTGCAAACGATGCACTAATAACACTGCCAACATCTAAAGAAACACCTTTAATTTTATGAATATAGGACTTCTGTAAAGAAGTTGAATTACTGTTTGAGCAAGTAAAATATATAAAATATTGTGATTGTTACCATGGCCTGAGCGTAATCGGAGTCTAGCTTCTCCTCTATTTCTTGCACTGCTGTTGTGGTCCGCAAGGGGAGCATGCTGGCGGTCTCATCAAGCCCTTGATCAGAAGTCTCTCCTGTCATGCGGCTGAGGTACTCTCGGGCTTTTTTTATGCCTACTTTACACTCCATTAGAATTTTAGCTTATTGATGGAACAGGTTGTATATTAGATCTTTCACTTCGTGCACTATCTTCGTTTTCTATTAACCTTCTATACATTTTAATTTTGGACTCAAATGTCTTTTTTTCCAATGATAGACAATTTTGCAAACGTCTTTTTTTCATAGTTATCTTTTATCACAAAAAGTATACTTTTATTATTTAATTTAATTTCTTAATAGGTATTTTCTATCTTATTGTCACTTTTTTATATTTTAATAGGTATTTGTGTTATTTTTATTGTCACTCAATTCTTGCTTTCTGTCAAGGCAAATATTATTTTTTATCACTCTTTATTGTCACTGTCAATTTTTATTTCACTTTTTTTATATTTATTTTAAATAATATAATGGGCGCACGTCACAATTTCATAAAATTCCTTTCGCTTTTAAAATTAATCTTGAATTTTTTACATATTTTACACATTCCATTCAAAAATGAAACTGTCTAACATACATTCGTTGTTTCACTCTTACATACGCATTTCATTCCTGGAGTAATTAGCGTTGCCACTAGCAAACATTTCTTCCTAAAATGTTTTTAACAACAGCAATTCCCAAAATTCCACCACTTTTTTTTTTAAATAATTAATACAAATTTAGCTAAATTCTTATAATTATTAAAATTTATGAAACGTATTAACAGATATATTCAACATATTATTAAGTATATATAAAAATAAGAAGAAAAGATTAATTAAATTTGGGCTTTGCAAAATATTCCTAATTTGGTATACAAACGCACACGAGTGGCAACGCCACTTGTAACAATAAAAACAAACAAAAATAGTGCGTGTGTATTAGTTTCGGTCATCCATTTCTTGTAGGGGAGCTATAGGAAAGTTGTAAAAAAACTCATAAAATTCAGAAAAATGCATGAAATCTTTATTTGAATCGATAGTACGGTCCATATAATTAAATGTTTGAAGATTATTTCATGCAAATGTTGACCGTGATTGCGCCTCAAATGGTCCATCCGCTTAGTCCAATGTTGGCATTCTGTTTCCAACATTTCGGCCGGTATCTCACGAATAAATGCTTCAATGTTTTCTTCCAATGCGTCAATTGAAGCGGGCATGTGTGTATAGACATGAGCTTTAACGTAGCCGCACAAAAAATAGTCTAAAGACGTTAAATCGCACGATCTAGGCGGCCAATTGACCGGTCCCGAACGTGAAATAAAATGTTCACCGAACTCGCCTCTCAATAAGTCCATTGTTAAGCGTGCTGTGTGGCATGTGGCACCGTCTTGTTGAAACCACATGTCGTGCAAGTCAACAAGCTCTTGCATTTTGGGCAAAAAACAGTTGGATATCATCTCACGGTAGCGCTCACCATTCACAGTTACGTTACGATTCGCATCATCTTGGAAGAAGTACGGTCCAATGATGCCACCAGCCCATAAACCGCACCAAACTGTGACTTTTTCTCGATGCATAAATAGCTCTTGCAATGCTTCTGGCTGATCTTCACTCCAAAATCGACAATTCGGCTTATTAACTTACCCATTGAGCCAAAAATGAGCTTCGTCGCTGAACACAAGAAGCGCGCGATGAATTTTCTTAACAGAGCACGCATTTTGATAATAAAATTCAATAATTTGCAAGCGTTGTTCGTTTGTAAGACGATTCATGGTTAAATTATAGACCAAACTGAAGATGTTTGACAGTGAAACAAAACACGAAACGTGCGTCAGCTGTTTAAACCAGTGCTGCCAAAAAGATAATAGCTAAAAAATCACCCATTATATTAGCGGAATATAACAAATCTTAAAATGTTGTTTATAGACATATTTTAACATAAAATAAGTAATGACGTAGAAAACAAAATAAATTTTCTGTAAATATTTTACTGGATAACCCCATTTCTTTAAATCTTAAAGTGAACGACGTCACGGGTAAAAGCTAGTTACAAAATAAAACATGGGTGGGGGTAGGTCTTTTTTGATCTACCTTGTATATATATTTTTAAGAAATGTTGCTTCTTTTTTCGGCAACTTTTAACACTTTTTCTCTTTTAGTTTTGGTACTTTCTTATTTTCAAAAAATTTGGCTAGAGATATTGTCCAGATTTAAGTGGGGTATATTTTAAGAGGTTAAAACGAAAAATGTTTTACTTTTGATACTTTTTCTCTTTTGGATAAATTTGGTATACAGATTGCATATGGTCGAGATCAAAATATACGGTATTTTTTAATGGATAAAATTGGGATAAAACTGTTACTTTTTATCTCTTCGAAAAATTTGGTATTCATATAAAATATAACCTAAATTAACGTACAGAGTACTTTCTGGGGGAATAAAATGAGTCAAAGCTCGTACTTTTAGTACTTCGTTGCATTTGGTATACAAATTACAAAATATACGGCACTTTTTAAGGGGTAAAAAATGGATCAAATTGGTACTTTTTGTACTTTTTCGGAATGCGTATGGTCCATTGGCTGGAATATATTTAGGCGCCCATTCATTGCTTTTCATATCGACAACTATATGTAGGTTGCTCAAGATTATTGAGTGCTGAAAAACCGGACACAGCTGACTAGTCAGTACTGATGCATATAACGGACACAGCTGACCAGTCAGTACTGACTGGTCAGTACTGACGCATATACCGGCCACAGCTGACTAGTCAGTACTGATTCATATATTCGTCACTGTTGACGTATTTTTTAGTTTTAATAAAACACTATTAAAATAAAACATCTCATTCAATTCTCATACAAATTTTTGTCTTTATTTAAAATAAAATTCAATATTTTTTTGGTTTCCAAAATAACTTAAATAAATAAATATTTTTTTTTTTTAACTAAATTTTTTAAATTAATTATGTTTTGTTTGCATTCGAAAACGTTTGCTGGATCAAACATCATTCAACAGTTTCTTAATTACATTAAACAAGCACTTTCTTACAAATAAAGTTCAGTCAATAAAAAGTGTTAAAAATAAAGCTAAACTTTTACCAATTTATTGGTCACGCTTATTTTTTGGTTTTTTTTCTCTTTTAGATTGATTATTTTAGTTTAAATTAAAAAAATTGTCGTCATTTTATTTATTAACCCCTTTTTCTTTTATGTATTTTTGTTGCTTTACCCTATGGTGGGCACGTTCAACCGCTTTTCTTATACTTTTTTCATACTCCCCGGCTCCTAGGTTCTGAAAAACATCTAAAATATGAAGTAAAAAAAAAGACAGAAATGTTAAATATTCAAAGACTAAAGTTATTTAATGTCTGTACATACCTCTTACAATTTTATTTAGCAGCGTGAGATTTGACAACGGAAGTTTTCCCCACCTTCCATCCCAATTATATTTATATAGCAAATCATCTGCAAACGATGCACTAATAACACTGCCAACATCTAAAGAAACACCTTTAATTTTATGAATATAGGACTTCTGTAAAGAAGTTGAATTACTGTTTGAGCAAGTAAAATATATAAAATATTGTGATTGTTACCATGGCCTGAGCGTAATCGGAGTCTAGCTTCTCCTCTATTTCTTGCACTGCTGTTGTGGTCCGCAAGGGGAGCATGCTGGCGGTCTCATCAAGCCCTTGATCAGAAGTCTCTCCTGTCATGCGGCTGAGGTACTCTTGGGCTTTTTTTATGCCTACTTTACACTCCATTAGAATTTTAGCTTATTGATGGAACAGGTTGTATATTAGATCTTTCACTTCGTGCACTATCTTCGTTTTCTATTAACCTTCTATACATTTTAATTTTGGACTCAAATGTCTTTTTTTCCAATGATAGACAATTTTGCAAACGTCTTTTTTTCATAGTTATCTTTTATCACAAAAAGTATACTTTTATTATTTAATTTAATTTCTTAATAGGTATTTTCTATCTTATTGTCACTTTTTTATATTTTAATAGGTATTTGTGTTATTTTTATTGTCACTCAATTCTTGCTTTCTGTCAAGGCAAATATTATTTTTTATCACTCTTTATTGTCACTGTCAATTTTTATTTCACTTTTTTTATATTTATTTTAAATAATATAATGGGCGCACGTCACAATTTCATAAAATTCCTTTCGCTTTTAAAATTAATCTTGAATTTTTTACATATTTTACACATTCCATTCAAAAATGAAACTGTCTAACATACATTCGTTGTTTCACTCTTACATACGCATTTCATTCCTGGAGTAATTAGCGTTGCCACTAGCAAACATTTCTTCCTAAAATGTTTTTAACAACAGCAATTCCCAAAATTCCACCACTTTTTTTTTAAATAATTAATACAAATTTAGCTAAATTCTTATAATTATTAAAATTTATGAAACGTATTAACAGATATATTCAACATATTATTAAGTATATATAAAAATAAGAAGAAAAGATTAATAAAATTTGGGCTTTGCAAATATTCCTAATTTGGTATACAAACGCACACGAGTGGCAACGCCACTTGTAACAATAAAAACAAACAAAAATAGTGCGTGTGTATTAGTTTCGGTCATCCATTTCTTGTAGGGGAGCTATAGGAAAGTTGTAAAAAAAACTCATAAAATTCAGAAAAATGCATGAAATCTTTATTTGAATCGATAGTACGGTCCATATAATTAAATGTTTGAAGATTATTTCATGCAAATGTTGACCGTGATTGCGCCTCAAATGGTCCATCCGCTTAGTCCAATGTTGGCATTCTGTTTCCAACATTTCGGCCGGTACCTCACGAATAAATGCTTCAATGTTTTCTTCCAATGCGTCAATTGAAGCGGGCATGTGTGTATAGACATGAGCTTTAACGTAGCCGCACAAAAAATAGTCTAAAGACGTTAAATCGCACGATCTAGGCGGCCAATTGACCGGTCCGAACGTGAAATAAAATGTTCACCGAACTCGCCTCTCAATAAGTCCATTGTTAAGCGTGCTGTGTGTCATGTGGCACCGTCTTGTTGAAACCACATGTCGTGCAAGTCAACAAGCTCTTGCATTTTGGGCAAAAAAAAGTTGGATATCATCTCACGGTAGCGCTCACCATTCACAGTTACGTTACGATTCGCATCATCTTGGAACGGTCCAATGATGCCACCAGCCCATAAACCGCACCAAACTGTGACTTTTTCTCGATGCATAAATAGCTCTTGCAATGCTTCTGGCTGATCTTCACTCCAAAATCGACAATTCGGCTTATTAACTTACCCATTGAGCCAAAAATGAGCTTCGTCGCTGAACACAAGAAGCGCGCGATGAATTTTCTTAACAGAGCACGCATTTTGATAATAAAATTCAATAATTTGCAAGCGTTGTTCGTTTGTAAGACGATTCATGGTTAAATTATAGACCAAACTGAAGATGTTTGACAGTGAAACAAAACACGAAACGTGCGTCAGCTGTTTAAACCAGTGCTGCCAAAAAGATAATAGCTAAAAAATCACCCATTATATTAGCGGAATATAACAAATCTTAAAATGTTGTTTATAGACATATTTTAACATAAAATAAGTAATGACGTAGAAAACAAAATAAATTTTCTGTAAATATTTTACTGGATAACCCCATTTCTTTAAATCTTAAAGTGAACGACGTCACGGGTAAAAGCTAGTTACAAAATAAAACATGGGTGGGGGTAGGTCTTTTTTGATCTACCTTGTATATATATTTTTAAGAAATGTTGCTTCTTTTTTTGGCAACTTTTAACACTTTTTCTCTTTTAGTTTTGGTACTTTCTTATTTTCAAAAAATTTGGCTAGAGATATTGTCCAGATTTAAGTGGGGTATATTTTAAGAGGTTAAAACGAAAAATGTTTTACTTTTGATACTTTTTCTCTTTTGGATAAATTTGGTATACAGATTGCATATGGATCAAAATATACGGTATTTTTTAATGGATAAAATTGGGATAAAACTGTTACTTTTTATCTCTTCGAAAAATTTGGTATTCATATAAAACATAACCTAAATTAACGTACAGAGTACTTTCTGGGGGAATAAAATGAGTCAAAGCTCGTACTTTTAGTACTTCGTTGCATTTGGTATAAAAAGTACAAAATATACGGCACTTTTTAAGGGGTAAAAAATGGATCAAATTGGTACTTTTTGTACTTTTTCGGAATGCGTATGGTCCATTGGCTCGAATATATTTAGGCGCCCATTCATTGCTTTTCATATCGACAACTATATGTAGGTTGCTCAAGATTATTGAGTGCTCAAAAACCGGACATAGCTGACTAGTCAGTACTGATGCATATAACGGACACAGCTGACCAGTCAGTACTGACTGGTCAGTACTGACGCATATACCGGCCACAGCTGACTAGTCAGTACTGATTCATATATTCGTCACTGTTGACGTATTTTTTAGTTTTTATAAAACACTATTAAAATAAAACATCTCATTCAATTCTCATACAAATTTTTGTCTTTATTTAAAATAAAATTCAATATTTTTTTGGTTTCCAAAATAACTTAAATAAATAAATATTTTTTTTTTTTAACTAAATTTTTTAAATTAATTATGTTTTGTTTGCATTCGAAAACGTTTGCTGGATCAAACATCATTCAACAGTTTCTTAATTACATTAAACAAGCACCTTCTTACAAATAAAGTTCAGTCAATAAAAAGTGTTAAAAATAAAGCTAAACTTTTACCAATTTATTGGTCAAGCTTATTTTTTGATTTTTTTTCTCTTTTATATTGATTATTTTAGTTTAAATTAAAAAAATTGTCGTCATTTTATTTATTAACCCCTTTTTCTTTTATGTATTTTTGTTGCTTTACCCTATGGTGGGCACGTTCAACCGCTTTTCTTATACTTTTTTCATACTCCCCGGCTCCTAGGTTCTGAAAAACATCTAAAATATGAAGTAAAAAAAAAGACAGAAATGTTAAATATTCAAAGACTAAAATTATTTAATGTCTGTACATACCTCTTACAATTTTATTTAGCAGCGTGAGATTTGACAACGGAAGTTTTCCCCACCTTCCATCCCAATTATATTTATATAGCAAATCATCTGCAAACGATGCACTAATAACACTGCCAACATCTAAAGAAACACCTTTAATTTTATGAATATAGGACTTCTGTAAAGAAGTTGAATTACTGTTTGAGCAAGTAAAATATATAAAATATTGTGATTGTTACCATGGCCTGAGCGTAATCGGAGTCTAGCTTCTCCTCTATTTCTTGCACTGCTGTTGTGGTCCGCAAGGGGAGCATGCTGGCGGTCTCATCAAGCCCTTGATCAGAAGTCTCTCCTGTCATGCGGCTGAGGTACTCTTGGGCTTTTTTTATGCCTACTTTACACTCCATTAGAATTTTAGCTTATTGATGGAACAGGTTGTATATTAGATCTTTCACTTCGTGCACTATCTTCGTTTTCTATTAACCTTCTATACATTTTAATTTTGGACTCAAATGTCTTTTTTTTCCAATGATAGACAATTTTGCAAACGTCTTTTTTTCATAGTTATCTTTTATCACAAAAAGTATACTTTTATTATTTAATTTAATTTCTTAATAGGTATTTTCTATCTTATTGTCACTTTTTTATATTTTAATAGGTATTTGTGTTATTTTTATTGTCACTCAATTCTTGCTTTCTGTCAAGGCAAATATTATTTTTTATCACTCTTTATTGTCACTGTCAATTTTTATTTCACTTTTTTTATATTTATTTTAAATAATATAATGGGCGCACGTCACAATTTCATAAAATTCCTTTCGCTTTTAAAATTAATCTTGAATTTTTTACATATTTTACACATTCCATTCAAAAATGAAACTGTCTAACATACATTCGTTGTTTCACTCTTACATACGCATTTCATTCCTGGAGTAATTAGCGTTGCCACTAGCAAACATTTCTTCCTAAAATGTTTTTAACAACAGCAATTCCCAAAATTCCACCACTTTTTTTTTAAATAATTAATACAAATTTAGCTAAATTCTTATAATTATTAAAATTTATGAAACGTATTAACAGATATATTCAACATATTATTAAGTATATATAAAAATAAGAAGAAAAGATTAATAAAATTTGGGCTTTGCAAAATATTCCTAATTTGGTATACAAACGCACACGAGTGGCAACGCCACTTGTAACAATAAAAACAAACAAAAATAGTGCGTGTGTATTAGTTTCGGTCATCCATTTCTTGTAGGGGAGCTATAGGAAAGTTGTAAAAAAAACTCATAAAATTCAGAAAAATGCATGAAATCTTTATTTGAATCGATAGTACGGTCCATATAATTAAATGTTTGAAGATTATTTCATGCAAATGTTGACCGTGATTGCGCCTCAAATGGTCCATCCGCTTAGTCCAATGTTGGCATTCTGTTTCCAACATTTCGGCCGGTATCTCACGAATAAATGCTTCAATGTTTTCTTCCAATGCGTCAATTGAAGCGGGCATGTGTGTATAGACATGAGCTTTAACGTAGCCGCACAAAAAATAGTCTAAAGACGTTAAATCGCACGATCTAGGCGGCCAATTGACCGGTCCCGAACGTGAAATAAAATGTTCACCGAACTCGCCTCTCAATAAGTCCATTGTTAAGCGTGCTGTGTGGCATGTGGCACCGTCTTGTTGAAACCACATGTCGTGCAAGTCAACAAGCTCTTGCATTTTGGGCAAAAAAAAGTTGGATATCATCTCACGGTAGCGCTCACCATTCACAGTTACGTTACGATTCGCATCATCTTGGAACGGTCCAATGATGCCACCAGCCCATAAACCGCACCAAACTGTGACTTTTTCTCGATGCATAAATAGCTCTTGCAATGCTTCTGGCTGATCTTCACTCCAAAATCGACAATTCGGCTTATTAACTTACCCATTGAGCCAAAAATGAGCTTCGTCGCTGAACACAAGAAGCGCGCGATGAATTTTCTTAACAGAGCACGCATTTTGATAATAAAATTCAATAATTTGCAAGCGTTGTTCGTTTGATTCATGGTTACATTATAGACCAAACTGAAGATGTTTGACAGTGAAACAAAACACGAAACGTGCGTCAGCTGTTTAAACCAGTGCTGCCAAAAAGATAATAGCTAAAAAATCACCCATTATATTAGCGGAATATAACAAATCTTAAAATGTTGTTTATAGACATATTTTAACATAAAATAAGTAATGACGTAGAAAACAAAATAAATTTTCTGTAAATATTTTACTGGATAACCCCATTTCTTTAAATCTTAAAGTGAACGACGTCACGGGTAAAAGCTAGTTACAAAATAAAACATTGGTGGGGGTAGGTCTTTTTTGATCTACCTTGTATATATATTTTTAGGAAATGTTGCTTCTTTTTTTGGCAACTTTTAACACTTTTTCTCTTTTAGTTTTGGTACTTTCTTATTTTCAAAAAATTTGGCTAGAGATATTGTCCAGATTTAAGTGGGGTATATTTTAAGAGGTTAAAACGAAAAATGTTTTACTTTTGATACTTTTTCTCTTTTGGATAAATTTGGTATACAGATTGCATATGGATCAAAATATACGGTATTTTTTAATGGATAAAATTGGGATAAAACTGTTACTTTTTATCTCTTCGAAAAATTTGGTATTCATATAAAACATAACCTAAATTAACGTACAGAGTACTTTCTGGGGGAATAAAATGAGTCAAAGCTCGTACTTTTAGTACTTCGTTGCATTTGGTATAAAAAGTACAAAATATACGGCACTTTTTAAGGGGTAAAAAATGGATCAAATTGGTACTTTTTGTACTTTTTCGGAATGCGTATGGTCCATTGGCTCGAATATATTTAGGCGCCCATTCATTGCTTTTCATATCGACAACTATATGTAGGTTGCTCAAGATTATTGAGTGCTCAAAAACCGGACACAGCTGACTAGTCAGTACTGATGCATATAACGGACACAGCTGACCAGTCAGTACTGACTGGTCAGTACTGACGCATATACCGGCCACAGCTGACTAGTCAGTACTGATTCATATATTCGTCACTGTTGACGTATTTTTTAGTTTTTATAAAACACTATTAAAATAAAACATCTCATTCAATTCTCATCCAAATTTTTGTCTTTATTTAAAATAAAATTCAATATTTTTTTGGTTTCCAAAATAACTTAAATAAATAAATATTTTTTTTTTTTAACTAAATTTTTTAAATTAATTATGTTTTGTTTGCATTCGAAAACGTTTGCTGGATCAAACATCATTCAACAGTTTCTTAATTACATTAAACAAGCACCTTCTTACAAATAAAGTTCAGTCAATAAAAAGTGTTAAAAATAAAGCTAAACTTTTACCAATTTATTGGTCACGCTTATTTTTTGATTTTTTTTCTCTTTTAGATTGATTATTTTAGTTTAAATCAAAAAAATTGTCGTCATTTTATTTATTAACCCCTTTTTCTTTTATGTATTTTTGTTGCTTTACCCTATGGTGGGCACGTTCAACCGCTTTTCTTATACTTTTTTCATACTCCCCGGCTCCTAGGTTCTGAAAAACATCTAAAATATGAAGTAAAAAAAAAGACAGAAATGTTAAATATTCAAAGACTAAAATTATTTAATGTCTGTACATACCTCTTACAATTTTATTTAGCAGCGTGAGATTTGACAACGGAAGTTTTCCCACCTTCCATCCCAATTATATTTATATAGCAAATCATCTGCAAACGATGCACTAATAACACTGCCAACATCTAAAGAAACACCTTTAATTTTATGAATATAGGACTTCTGTAAAGAAGTTGAATTACTGTTTGAGCAAGTAAAATATATAAAATATTGTGATTGTTACCATGGCCTGAGCGTAATCGGAGTCTAGCTTCTCCTCTATTTCTTGCACTGCTGTTGTGGTCCGCAAGGGGAGCATGCTGGCGGTCTCATCAAGCCCTTGATCAGAAGTCTCTCCTGTCATGCGGCTGAGGTACTCTTGGGCTTTTTTTATGCCTACTTTACACTCCATTAGAATTTTAGCTTATTGATGGAACAGGTTGTATATTAGATCTTTCACTTCGTGCACTATCTTCGTTTTCTATTAACCTTCTATACATTTTAATTTTGGACTCAAATGTCTTTTTTTCCAATGATAGACAATTTTGCAAACGTCTTTTTTTCATAGTTATCTTTTATCACAAAAAGTATACTTTTATTATTTAATTTAATTTCTTAATAGGTATTTTCTATCTTATTGTCACTTTTTTATATTTTAATAGGTATTTGTGTTATTTTTATTGTCACTCAATTCTTGCTTTCTGTCAAGGCAAATATTATTTTTTATCACTCTTTATTGTCACTGTCAATTTTTATTTCACTTTTTTTATATTTATTTTAAATAATATAATGGGCGCACGTCACAATTTCATAAAATTCCTTTCGCTTTTAAAATTAATCTTGAATTTTTTACATATTTTACACATTCCATTCAAAAATGAAACTGTCTAACATACATTCGTTGTTTCACTCTTACATACGCATTTCATTCCTGGAGTAATTAGCGTTGCCACTAGCAAACATTTCTTCCTAAAATGTTTTTAACAACAGCAATTCCCAAAATTCCACCACTTTTTTTTTAAATAATTAATACAAATTTAGCTAAATTCTTATAATTATTAAAATTTATGAAACGTATTAACAGATATATTCAACATATTATTAAGTATATATAAAAATAAGAAGTAAAGATTAATAAAATTTTGGCTTTGCAAAATATTCCTAATTTGGTATACAAACGCACACGAGTGGCAACGCCACTTGTAACAATAAAAACAAACAAAAATAGTGCGTGTGTATTAGTTTCGGTCATCCATTTCTTGTAGGGGAGCTATAGGAAAGTTGTAAAAAAAACTCATAAAATTCAGAAAAATGCATGAAATCTTTATTTGAATCGATAGTACGGTCCATATAATTAAATGTTTGAAGATTATTTCATGCAAATGTTGACCGTGATTGCGCCTCAAATGGTCCATCCGCTTAGTCCAATGTTGGCATTCTGTTTCCAACATTTCGGCCGGTATCTCACGAATAAATGCTTCAATGTTTTCTTCCAATGCGTCAATTGAAGCGGGCATGTGTGTATAGACATGAGCTTTAACGTAGCCGCACAAAAAATAGTCTAAAGACGTTAAATCGCACGATCTAGGCGGCCAATTGACCGGTCCCGAACGTGAAATAAAATGTTCACCGAACTCGCCTCTCAATAAGTCCATTGTTAAGCGTGCTGTGTGGCATGTGGCACCGTCTTGTTGAAACCACATGTCGTGCAAGTCAACAAGCTCTTGCATTTTGGGCAAAAAAAAGTTGGATATCATCTCACGGTAGCGCTCACCATTCACAGTTACGTTACGATTCGCATCATCTTGGAACGGTCCAATGATGCCACCAGCCCATAAACCGCACCAAACTGTGACTTTTTCTCGATGCATAAATAGCTCTTGCAATGCTTCTGGCTGATCTTCACTCCAAAATCGACAATTCGGCTTATTAACTTACCCATTGAGCCAAAAATGAGCTTCGTCGCTGAACACAAGAAGCGCGCGATGAATTTTCTTAACAGAGCACGCATTTTGATAATAAAATTCAATAATTTGCAAGCGTTGTTCGTTTGTAAGACGATTCATGGTTAAATTATAGACCAAACTGAAGATGTTTGACAGTGAAACAAAACACGAAACGTGCGTCAGCTGTTTAAACCAGTGCTGCCAAAAAGATAATAGCTAAAAAATCACCCATTATATTAGCGGAATATAACAAATCTTAAAATGTTGTTTATAGACATATTTTAACATAAAATAAGTAATGACGTAGAAAACAAAATAAATTTTCTGTAAATATTTTACTGGATAACCCCATTTCTTTAAATCTTAAAGTGAACGACGTCACGGGTAAAAGCTAGTTACAAAATAAAACATTGGTGGGGGTAGGTCTTTTTTGATCTACCTTGTATATATATTTTTAGGAAATGTTGCTTCTTTTTTTGGCAACTTTTAACACTTTTTCTCTTTTAGTTTTGGTACTTTCTTATTTTCAAAAAATTTGGCTAGAGATATTGTCCAGATTTAAGTGGGGTATATTTTAAGAGGTTAAAACGAAAAATGTTTTACTTTTGATACTTTTTCTCTTTTGGATAAATTTGGTATACAGATTGCATATGGTCGAGATCAAAATATACGGTATTTTTTAATGGATAAAATTGGGATAAAACTGTTACTTTTTATCTCTTCGAAAAATTTGGTATTCATATAAAACATAACCTAAATTAACGTACAGAGTACTTTCTGGGGGAATAAAATGAGTCAAAGCTCGTACTTTTAGTACTTCGTTGCATTTGGTATAAAAAGTACAAAATATACGGCACTTTTTAAGGGGTAAAAAATGGATCAAATTGGTACTTTTTGTACTTTTTCGGAATGCGTATGGTCCATTGGCTGGAATTTATTTAGGCGCCCATTCATTGCTTTTCATATCGACAACTATATGTAGGTTGCTCAAGATTATTGAGTGCTCAAAAACCGGACACTAGTCAGTACTGATGCATATAACGGACACAGCTGACCAGTCAGTACTGACTGGTCAGTACTGACGCATATACCGGCCACAGCTGACTAGTCAGTACTGATTCATATATTCGTCACTGTTGACGTATTTTTTAGTTTTAATAAAACACTATTAAAATAAAACATCTCATTCAATTCTCATACAAATTTTTGTCTTTATTTAAAATAAAATTCAATATTTTTTTGGTTTCCAAAATAACTTAAATAAATAAATATTTTTTTTTTTTAACTAAATTTTTTAAATTAATTATGTTTTGTTTGCATTCGAAAACGTTTGCTGGATCAAACATCATTCAACAGTTTCTTAATTACATTAAACAAGCACCTTCTTACAAATAAAGTTCAGTCAATAAAAAGTGTTAAAAATAAAGCTAAACTTTTACCAATTTATTGGTCACGCTTATTTTTTGATTTTTTTTCTCTTTTAGATTGATTATTTTAGTTTAAATTAAAAAAATTGTCGTCATTTTATTTATTAACCCCTTTTTCTTTTATGTATTTTTGTTGCTTTACCCGATGGTGGGCACGTTCAACCGCTTTTCTTATACTTTTTTCATACTCCCCGGCTCCTAGGTTCTGAAAAACATCTAAAATATGAAGTAAAAAAAAAGACAGAAATGTTAAATATTCAAAGACTAAAATTATTTAATGTCTGTACATACATCTTACAATTTTATTTAGCAGCGTGAGATTTGACAACGGAAGTTTTCCCCACCTTCCATCCCAATTATATTTATATAGCAAATCATCTGCAAACGATGCACTAAAAACACTGCCAACATCTAAAGAAACACCTTTAATTTTATGAATATAGGACTTCTGTAAAGAAGTTGAATTACTGTTTGAGCAAGTAAAATATATAAAATATTGTGATTGTTACCATGGCCTGAGCGTAATCGGAGTCTAGCTTCTCCTCTATTTCTTGCACTGCTGTTGTGGTCCGCAAGGGGAGCATGCTGGCGGTCTCATCAAGCCCTTGATCAGAAGTCTCTCCTGTCATGCGGCTGAGGTACTCTTGGGCTTTTTTTATGCCTACTTTACACTCCATTAGAATTTTAGCTTATTGATGGAACAGGTTGTATACTAGATCTTTCACTTCGTGCACTATCTTCGTTTTCTATTAACCTTCTATACATTTTAATTTTGGACTCAAATGTCTTTTTTTCCAATGATAGACAATTTTGCAAACGTCTTTTTTTCATAGTTATCTTTTATCACAAAAAGTATACTTTTATTATTTAATTTAATTTCTTAATAGGTATTTTCTATCTTATTGTCACTTTTTTATATTTTAATAGGTATTTGTGTTATTTTTATTGTCACTCAATTCTTGCTTTCTGTCAAGGCAAATATTATTTTTTATCACTCTTTATTGTCACTGTCAATTTTTATTTCACTTTTTTTATATTTATTTTAAATAATATAATGGGCGCACGTCACAATTTCATAAAATTCCTTTCGCTTTTAAAATTAATCTTGAATTTTTTACATATTTTACACATTCCATTCAAAAATGAAACTGTCTAACATACATTCGTTGTTTCACTCTTACATACGCATTTCATTCCTGGAGTAATTAGCGTTGCCACTAGCAAACATTTCTTCCTAAAATGTTTTTAACAACAGCAATTCCCAAAATTCCACCACTTTTTTTTTAAATAATTAATACAAATTTAGCTAAATTCTTATAATTATTAAAATTTATGAAACGTATTAACAGATATATTCAACATATTATTAAGTATATATAAAAATAAGAAGAAAAGATTAATAAAATTTGGGCTTTGCAAAATATTCCTAATTTGGTATACAAACGCACACGAGTGGCAACGCCACTTGTAACAATAAAAACAAACAAAAATAGTGCGTGTGTATTAGTTTCGGTCATCCATTTCTTGTAGGGGAGCTATAGGAAAGTTGTAAAAAAAACTCATAAAATTCAGAAAAATGCATGAAATCTTTATTTGAATCGATAGTACGGTCCATATAATTAAATGTTTGAAGATTATTTCATGCAAATGTTGACCGTGATTGCGCCTCAAATGGTCCATCCGCTTAGTCCAATGTTGGCATTCTGTTTCCAACATTTCGGCCGGTATCTCACGAATAAATGCTTCAATGTTTTCTTCCAATGCGTCAATTGAAGCGGGCATGTGTGTATAGACATGAGCTTTAACGTAGCCGCACAAAAAATAGTCTAAAGACGTTAAATCGCACGATCTAGGCGGCCAATTGACCGGTCCCGAACGTGAAATAAAATGTTCACCGAACTCGCCTCTCAATAAGTCCATTGTTAAGCGTGCTGTGTGGCATGTGGCACCGTCTTGTTGAAACCACATGTCGTGCAAGTCAACAAGCTCTTGCATTTTGAGCAAAAAAAAGTTGGATATCATCTCACGGTAGCGCTCACCATTCACAGTTACGTTACGATTCGCATCATCTTGGAACGGTCCAATGATGCCACCAGCCCATAAACCGCACCAAACTGTGACTTTTTCTCGATGCATAAATAGCTCTTGCAATGCTTCTGGCTGATCTTCACTCCAAAATCGACAATTCGGCTTATTAACTTACCCATTGAGCCAAAAATGAGCTTCGTCGCTGAACACCAGAAGCGCGCGATGAATTTTCTTAACAGAGCACGCATTTTGATAATAAAATTCAATAATTTGCAAGCGTTGTTCGTTTGTAAGACGATTCATGGTTAAATTATAGACCAAACTGAAGATGTTTGACAGTGAAACAAAACACGAAACGTGCGTCAGCTGTTTAAACCAGTGCTGCCAAAAAGATAATAGCTACAAAATCACCCATTATATTAGCGGAATATAACAAATCTTAAAATGTTGTTTATAGACATATTTTAACATAAAATAAGTAATGACGTAGAAAACAAAATAAATTTTCTGTAAATATTTTACTGGATAACCCCATTTCTTTAAATCTTAAAGTGAACGACGTCACGGGTAAAAGCTAGTTACAAAATAAAACATGGGTGGGGGTAGGTCTTTTTTGATCTACCTTGTATATATATTTTTAAGAAATGTTGCTTCTTTTTTTGGCAACTTTTAACACTTTTTCTCTTTTAGTTTTGGTACTTTCTTATTTTCAAAAAATTTGGCTAGAGATATTGTCCAGATTTAAGTGGGGTATATTTTAAGAGGTTAAAACGAAAAATGTTTTACTTTTGATACTTTTTCTCTGTTGGATAAATTTGGTATACAGATTGCATATGGTCGAGATCAAAATATACGGTATTTTTTAATGGATAAAATGGGGATAAAACTGTTACTTTTTATCTCTTCGAAAAATTTGGTATTCATATAAAACATTACCTAAATTAACGTACAGAGTACTTTCTGGGGGAATAAAATGAGTCAAAGCTCGTACTTTTAGTACTTCGTTGCATTTGGTATAAAAAGTACAAAATATACGGCACTTTTTAAGGGGTAAAAAATGGATCAAATTGGTACTTTTTGTACTTTTTCGGAATGCGTATGGTCCATTGGCTGGAATATATTTAGGCGCCCATTCATTGCTTTTCATATCGACAACTATATGTAGGTTGCTCAAGATTATTGAGTGCTCAAAAACCGGAAACAGCTGACTAGTCAGTACTGATGCATATAACGGACACAGCTGACCAGTCAGTACTGACTGGTCAGTACTGACGCATATACCGGCCACAGCTGACTAGTCAGTACTGATTCATATATTCGTCACTGTTGACGTATTTTTTAGTTTTAATAAAACACTATTAAAATAAAACATCTCATTCAATTCTCATACAAATTTTTGTCTTTATTTAAAATAAAATTCAATATTTTTTTGGTTTCCAAAATAACTTAAATAAATAAATATTTTTTTTTTTTAACTAAATTTTTTAAATTAATTATGTTTTGTTTGCATTCGAAAACGTTTGCTGGATCAAACATCATTCAACAGTTTCTTAATTACATTAAACAAGCACCTTCTTACAAATAAAGTTCAGTCAATAAAAAGTGTTAAAAATAAAGCTAAACTTTTACCAATTTATTGGTCACGCTTATTTTTTGATTTTTTTTTCTCTTTTAGATTGATTATTTTAGTTTAAATTAAAAAAATTGTCGTCATTTTATTTATTAACCCCTTTTTCTTTTATGTATTTTTGTTGCTTTACCCTATGGTGGGCACGTTCAACCGCTTTTCTTATACTTTTTTCATACTCCCCGGCTCCTAGGTTCTGAAAAACATCTAAAATATGAAGTAAAAAAAAAGACAGAAATGTTAAATATTCAAAGACTAAAATTATTTAATGTCTGTACATACCTCTTACAATTTTATTTAGCAGCGTGAGATTTGACAACGGAAGTTTTCCCCACCTTCCATCCCAATTATATTTATGTATATAGCAAATCATCTGCAAACGATGCACTAATAACACTGCCAACATCTAAAGAAACACCTTTAATTTTATGAATATAGGACTTCTGTAAAGAAGTTGAATTACTGTTTGAGCAAGTAAAATATATAAAATATTGTGATTGTTACCATGGCCTGAGCGTAATCGGAGTCTAGCTTCTCCTCTATTTCTTGCACTGCTGTTGTGGTCCGCAAAGGGAGCATGCTGGCGGTCTCATCAAGCCCTTGATCAGAAGTCTCTCCTGTCATGCGGCTGAGGTACTCTTGGGCTTTTTTTATGCCTACTTTACACTCCATTAGAATTTTAGCTTATTGATGGAACAGGTTGTATATTAGATCTTTCACTTCGTGCACTATCTTCGTTTTCTATTAACCTTCTATACATTTTAATTTTGGACTCAAATGTCTTTTTTTCCAATGATAGACAATTTTGCAAACGTCTTTTTTTCATAGTTATCTTTTATCACAAAAAGTATACTTTTATTATTTTATTTAATTTCTTAATAGGTATTTTCTATCTTATTGTCACTTTTTTATATTTTAATAGGTATTTGTGTTATTTTTATTGTCACTCAATTCTTGCTTTCTGTCAAGGCAAATATTATTTTTTGTCACTCTTTATTGTCACTGTCAATTTTTATTTCACTTTTTTTATATTTATTTTAAATAATATAATGGGCGCACGTCACAATTTCATAAAATTCCTTTCGCTTTTAAAATTAATCTTGAATTTTTTACATATTTTACACATTCCATTCAAAAATGAAACTGTCTAACATACATTCGTTGTTTCACTCTTACATACGCATTTCATTCCTGGAGTAATTAGCGTTGCCACTAGCAAACATTTCTTCCTAAAATGTTTTTAACAACAGCAATTCCCAAAATTCCACCACTTTTTTTTTAAATAATTAATACAAATTTAGCTAAATTCCTATAATTATTAAAATTTATGAAACGTATTAACAGATATATTCAACATATTATTAAGTATATATAAAAATAAGAAGAAAAGATTAATAAAATTTGGGCTTTGCAAAATATTCCTAATTTGGTATACAAACGCACACGAGTGGCAACGCCACTTGTAACAATAAAAACAAACAAAAATAGTGCGTGTGTATTAGTTTCGGTCATCCATTTCTTGTAGGGGAGCTATAGAAAAGTTGTAAAAAAAACTCATAAAATTCAGAAAAATGCATGAAATCTTTATTTGAATCGATAGTACGGTCCATATAATTAAATGTTTGAAGATTATTTCATGCAAATGTTGACCGTGATTGCGCCTCAAATGGTCCATCCGCTTAGTCCAATGTTGGCATTCTGTTTCCAACATTTCGGCCGGTATCTCACGAATAAATGCTTCAATGTTTTCTTCCAATGCGTCAATTGAAGCGGGCATGTGTGTATAGACATGAGCTTTAACGTAGCCGCACAAAAAATAGTCTAAAGACGTTAAATCGCACGATCTAGGCGGCCAATTGACCGGTCCCGAACGTGAAATAAAATGTTCACCGAACTCGCCTCTCAATAAGTCCATTGTTAAGCGTGCTGTGTGGCATGTGGCACCGTCTTGTTGAAACCACATGTCGTGCAAGTCAACAAGCTCTTGCATTTTGGGCAAAAAAAAGTTGGATATCATCTCACGGTAGCGCTCACCATTCACAGTTACGTTACGATTCGCATCATCTTGGAACGGTCCAATGATGCCACCAGCCCATAAACCGCACCAAACTGTGACTTTTTCTCGATGCATAAATAGCTCTTGCAATGCTTCTGGCTGATCTTCACTCCAAAATCGACAATTCGGCTTATTAACTTACCCATTGAGCCAAAAATGAGCTTCGTCGCTGAACACAAGAAGCGCGCGATGAATTTTCTTAACAGAGCACGCATTTTGATAATAAAATTCAATAATTTGCAAGCGTTGTTCGTTTGTAAGACGATTCATGGTTAAATTATAGACCAAACTGAAGATGTTTGACAGTGAAACAAAACACGAAACGTGCGTCAGCTGTTTAAACCAGTGCTGCCAAAAAGATAATAGCTAAAAAATCACCCATTATATTAGCGGAATATAACAAATCTTAAAATGTTGTTTATAGACATATTTTAACATAAAATAAGTAATGACGTAGAAAACAAAATAAATTTTCTGTAAATATTTTACTGGATAACCCCATTTCTTTAAATCTTAAAGTGAACGACGTCACGGGTAAAAGCTAGTTACAAAATAAAACATGGGTGGGGGTAGGTCTTTTTTGATCTACCTTGTATATATATTTTTAAGAAATGTTGCTTCTTTTTTTGGCAACTTTTAACACTTTTTCTCTTTTAGTTTTGGTACTTTCTTATTTTCAAAAAATTTGGCTAGAGATATTGTCCAGATTTAAGTGGGGTATATTTTAAGAGGTTAAAACGAAAAATGTTTTACTTTTGATACTTTTTCTCTTTTGGATAAATTTGGTATACAGATTGCATATGGTCGAGATCAAAATATACGGTATTTTTTAATGGATAAAATTGGGATAAAACTGTTACTTTTTATCTCTTCGAAAAATTTGGTATTCATATAAAACATAACCTAAATTAACGTACAGAGTACTTTCTGGGGGAATAAAATGAGTCAAAGCTCGTACTTTTAGTACTTCGTTGCATTTGGTATAAAAAGTACAAAATATACGGCACTTTTTAAGGGGTAAAAAATGGATCAAATTGGTACTTTTTGTACTTTTTCGGAATGCGTATGGTCCATTGGCTGGAATATATTTAGGCGCCCATTCATTGCTTTTCATATCGACAACTATATGTAGGTTGCTCAAGATTATTGAGTGCTGAAAAACCGGACACAGCTGACTAGTCAGTACTGATGCATATAACGGACACAGCTGACCAGTCAGTACTGACTGGTCAGTACTGACGCATATACCGGCCACAGCTGACTAGTCAGTACTGATTCATATATTCGTCACTGTTGACGTATTTTTTAGTTTTAATAAAACACTATTAAAATAAAACATCTCATTCAATTCTCATACAAATTTTTGTCTTTATTTAAAATAAAATTCAATATTTTTTTGGTTTCCAAAATAACTTAAATAAATAAATATTTTTTTTTTTAACTAAATTTTTTAAATTAATTATGTTTTGTTTGCATTCGAAAACGTTTGCTGGATCAAACATCATTCAACAGTTTCTTAATTACATTAAACAAGCACCTTCTTACAAATAAAGTTCAGTCAATAAAAAGTGTTAAAAATAAAGCTAAACTTTTACCAATTTATTGGTCACGCTTATTTTTTGATTTTTTTTCTCTTTTAGATTGATTATTTTAGTTTAAATTAAAAAAATTGTCGTCATTTTATTTATTAACCCCTTTTTCTTTTATGTATTTTTGTTGCTTTACCCTTTGGTGGGCACGTTCAACCGCTTTTCTTATACTTTTTTCATACTCCCCGGCTCCTAGGTTCTGAAAAACATCTAAAATATGAAGTAAAAAAAAAGACAGAAATGTTAAATATTCAAAGACTAAAATTATTTAATGTCTGTACATACCTCTTACAATTTTATTTAACAGCGTGAGATTTGACAACGGAAGTTTTCCCCACCTTCCATCCCAATTATATTTATATAGCAAATCATCTGCAAACGATGCACTAATAACACTGCCAACATCTAAAGAAACACCTTTAATTTTATGAATATAGGACTTCTGTAAAGAAGTTGAATTACTGTTTGAGCAAGTAAAATATATAAAATATTGTGATTGTTACCATGGCCTGAGCGTAATCGGAGTCTAGCTTCTCCTCTATTTCTTGCACTGCTGTTGTGGTCCGCAAGGGGAACATGCTGGCGGTCTCATCAAGCCCTTGATCAGAAGTCTCTCCTGTCATGCGGCTGAGGTACTCTTGGGCTTTTTTTATGCCTACTTTACACTCCATTAGAATTTTAGCTTATTGATGGAACAGGTTGTATATTAGATCTTTCACTTCGTGCACTATCTTCGTTTTCTATTAACCTTCTATACATTTTAATTTTGGACTCAAATGTCTTTTTTTCCAATGATAGACAATTTTGCAAACGTCTTTTTTTCATAGTTATCTTTTATCACAAAAAGTATACTTTTATTATTTAATTTAATTTCTTAATAGGTATTTTCTATCTTATTGTCACTTTTTTATATTTTAATAGGTATTTGTGTTATTTTTATTGTCACTCAATTCTTGCTTTCTGTCAAGGCAAATATTATTTTTTATCACTATTTATTGTCACTGTCAATTTTTATTTCACTTTTTTTATATTTATTTTAAATAATATAATGGGCGCACGTCACAATTTCATAAAATTCCTTTCGCTTTTAAAATTAATCTTGAATTTTTTACATATTTTACACATTCCATTCAAAAATGAAACTGTCTAACATACATTCGTTGTTTCACTCTTACATACGCATTTCATTCCTGGAGTAATTAGCGTTGCCACTAGCAAACATTTCTTCCCAAAATGTTTTTAACAACAGCAATTCCCAAAATTCCACCACTTTTTTTTTAAATAATTAATACAAATTTAGCTAAATTCTTATAATTATTAAAATTTATGAAACGTATTAACAGATATATTCAACATATTATTAAGTATATATAAAAATAAGAAGAAAAGATTAATAAAATTTGGGCTTTGCAAAATATTCCTAATTTGGTATACAAACGCACTCGAGTGGCAACGCCACTTGTAACAATAAAAACAAACAAAAATAGTGCGTGTGTATTATGGCGATTTCTTTTCTGAGAAAAATATGTTACAGTATATACATGTTACATTTTCTAATGTTACCTATAATCACTGGAAGTGTTACATGTTGTGCAATTTCAATAGAACACATTTAGCTGCTTTTATTTACAACTATTACACTTTCATCATTAATGTACTTTATGAGCGATTTTTAAAGCTATTTGAGCGGTTTCTGCACGTTATTATTGCTTGGAAATAAATATTGACATCACTAATGCTTTAGAAAAATTAAAACGATTATAATATAAATAGACTTTTTTTTGATTTTAATGTGTAAATATTTTTATATTTTGTTTTAAAACAAATTATTTACAAAATTATGAGCGGTATGAATTATGATAAACAAAATAAAGCATTTGTTGTACAAAGAAAGTAGTAAGTACCAGAGTTGTAGAACAGGGCAGTATGAACACCTGAAGTAAAAGTAAGGGTAAAATATGCAACATGTTTTGCATGTTTTTCATCAACATATTCACAAAAGAACTTGAAAATTTTTTCCACAGTTGTATTTTTTGTACAAACGAACACAAAAATGTAGAACATGCAACATTAATGCAACATTTTTCTCAGAAAAGAAATCGCCATTGGTTTCGGTCATCCATTTCTTGTAGGGGAGCTATAGGAAAGTTGTAAAAAAAACTCATAAAATTCAGAAAAATGCATGAAATCTTTATTTGAATCGATAGTACGGTCCATATAATTAAATGTTTGAAGATTATTTCATGCAAATGTTGACCGTGATTGCGCCTCAAATGGTCCATCCGCTTAGTCCAATGTTGGCATTCTGTTTCCAACATTTCGGCCGGTATCTCACGAATAAATGCTTCAATGTTTTCTTCCAATGTGTCAATTGAAGCGGGCATGTGTGTATAGACATGAGCTTTAACGTAGCCGCACAAAAAATAGTCTAAAGACGTTAAATCGCACGATCTAGGCGGCCAATTGACCGGTCCCGAACGTGAAATAAAATGTTCACCGAACTCGCCTCTCAATAAGTCCATTGTTAAGCGTGCTGTGTGGCATGTGGCACCGTCTTGTTGAAACCACATGTCGTGCAAGTCAACAAGCTCTTGCATTTTGGGCAAAAAAAAGTTGGATATCATCTCACGGTAGCGCTCACCATTCACAGTTACGTTACGATTCGCATCATCTTGGAACGGTCCAATGATGCCACCAGCCCATAAACCGCACCAAACTGTGACTTTTTCTCGATAAATAGCTCTTGCAATGCTTCTGGCTGATCTTCACTCCAAAATCGACAATTCGGCTTATTAACTTACCCATTGAGCCAAAAATGAGCTTCGTCGCTGAACACAAGAAGCGCGCGATGAATTTTCTTAACAGAGCACGCATTTTGATAATAAAATTCAATAATTTGCAAGCGTTGTTCGTTTGTAAGACGATTCATGGTTAAATTATAGACCAAACTGAAGATGTTTGACAGTGAAACAAAACACGAAACGTGCGTCAGCTGTTTAAACCAGTGCTGCCAAAAAGATAATAGCTAAAAAATCACCCATTATATTAGCGGAATATAACAAATCTTAAAATGTTGTTTATAGACATATTTTAACATAAAATAAGTAATGACGTAGAAAACAAAATAAATTTTCTGTAAATATTTTACTGGATAACCCCATTTCTTTAAATCTTAAAGTGAACGACGTCACGGGTAAAAGCTAGTTACAAAATAAAACATGGGTGGGGGTAGGTCTTTTTTGATCTACCTTGTATATATATTTTTAAGAAATGTTGCTTCTTTTTTTGGCAACTTTTAACACTTTTTCTCTTTTAGTTTTGGTACTTTCTTATTTTCAAAAAATTTGGCTAGAGATATTGTCCAGATTTAAGTGGGGTATATTTTAAGAGGTTAAAACGAAAAATGTTTTACTTTTGATACTTTTTCTCTTTTGGATAAATTTGGTATACAGATTGCATATGGTCGAGATCAAAATATACGGTATTTTTTAATGGATAAAATTGGGATAAAACTGTTACTTTTTATCTCTTCGAAAAATTTGGTATTCATATAAAACATAACCTAAATTAACGTACAGAGTACTTTCTGGGGGAATAAAATGAGTCAAAGCTCGTACTTTTAGTACTTCGTTGCATTTGGTATAAAAAGTACAAAATATACGGCACTTTTTAAGGGGTAAAAAATGGATCAAATTGGTACTTTTTGTACTTTTTCGGAATGCGTATGGTCCATTGGCTGGAATATATTTAGGCGCCCATTCATTGCTTTTCATATCGACAACTATATGTAGGTTGCTCAAGATTATTGAGTGCTCAAAAACCGGACACAGCTGACTAGTCAGTACTGATGCATATAACGGACACAGCTGACCAGTCAGTACTGACTGGTCAGTACTGACGCATATACCGGCCACAGCTGACTAGTTAGTACTGATTCATATATTCGTCACTGTTGACGTATTTTTTAGTTTTAATAAAACACTATTAAAATAAAACATCTCATTCAATTCTCATACAAATTTTTGTCTTTATTTAAAATAAAATTCAATATTTTTTTGGTTTCCAAAATAACTTAAATAAATAAATATTTTTTTTTTTAACTAAATTTTTTAAATTAATTATGTTTTGTTTGCATTCGAAAACGTTTGCTGGATCAAACATCATTCAACAGTTTCTTAATTACATTAAACAAGCACCTTCTTACAAATAAAGTTCAGTCAATAAAAAGTGTTAAAAATAAAGCTAAACTTTTACCAATTTATTGGTCACGCTTATTTTTTGATTTTTTTTCTCTTTTAGATTGATTATTTTAGTTTAAATTAAAAAAATTGTCGTCATTTTATTTATTAACCCCTTTTTCTTTTATGTATTTTTGTTGCTTTACCCTTTGGTGGGCACGTTCAACCGCTTTTCTTATACTTTTTTCATACTCCCCGGCTCCTAGGTTCTGAAAAACATCTAAAATATGAAGTAAAAAAAAAGACAGAAATGTTAAATATTCAAAGACTAAAATTATTTAATGTCTGTACATACCTCTTACAATTTTATTTAGCAGCGTGAGATTTGACAACGGAAGTTTTCCCCACCTTCCATCCCAATTATATTTATATAGCAAATCATCTGCAAACGATGCACTAATAACACTGCCAACATCTAAAGAAACACCTTTAATTTTATGAATATAGGACTTCTGTAAAGAAGTTGAATTACTGTTTGAGCAAGTAAAATATATAAAATATTGTGATTGTTACCATGGCCTGAGCGTAATCGGAGTCTAGCTTCTCCTCTATTTCTTGCACTGCTGTTGTGGTCCGCAAGGGGAACATGCTGGCGGTCTCATCAAGCCCTTGATCAGAAGTCTCTCCTGTCATGCGGCTGAGGTACTCTTGGGCTTTTTTTATGCCTACTTTACACTCCATTAGAATTTTAGCTTATTGATGGAACAGGTTGTATATTAGATCTTTCACTTCGTGCACTATCTTCGTTTTCTATTAACCTTCTATACATTTTAATTTTGGACTCAAATGTCTTTTTTTCCAATGATAGACAATTTTGCAAACGTCTTTTTTTCATAGTTATCTTTTATCACAAAAAGTATACTTTTATTATTTAATTTAATTTCTTAATAGGTATTTTATTGTCACTTTTATATATTTTAATAGGTATTTGTGTTATTTTTATTGTCACTCAATTCTTGCTTTCTGTCAAGGCAAATATTATTTTTTATCACTATTTATTGTCACTGTCAATTTTTATTTCACTTTTTTTATATTTATTTTAAATAATATAATGGGCGCACGTCACAATTTCATAAAATTCCTTTCGCTTTTAAAATTAATCTTGAATTTTTTACATCTTTTACACATTCCATTCAAAAATGAAACTGTCTAACATACATTCGTTGTTTCACTCTTACATACGCATTTCATTCCTGGAGTAATTAGCGTTGCCACTAGCAAACATTTCTTCCCAAAATGTTTTTAACAACAGCAATTCCCAAAATTCCACCACTTTTTTTTTAAATAATTAATACAAATTTAGCTAAATTCTTATAATTATTAAAATTTATGAAACGTATTAACAGATATATTCAACATATTATTAAGTATATATAAAAATAAGAAGAAAAGATTAATAAAATTTGGGCTTTGCAAAATATTCCTAATTTGGTATACAAACGCACACGAGTGGCAACGCCACTTGTAACAATAAAAACAAACAAAAATACTGCGTGTGTATTATGGCGATTTCTTTTCTGAGAAAAATATGTTACAGTATATACATGTTACATTTTCTAATGTTACCTATAATCACTGGAAGTGTTACATGTTGTGCAATTTCAATAGAACACATTTAGCTGCTTTTATTTACAACTATTACACTTTCATCATTAATGTACTTTATGAGCGATTTTTAAAGCTATTTGAGCGGTTTCTGCACGTTATTATTGCTTGGAAACAAATATTGACATCACTAATGCTTTAGAAAAATTAAAACGATTATAATATAAATAGACTTTTTTTTGATTTTAATGTGTAAATATTTTTATATTTTGTTTTAAAACAAATTATTTACAAAATTATGAGCGGTATGAATTATGATAAACAAAATAAAGCATTTGTTGAAAGTAGTAAGTACCAGAGTTGTAGAACAGGGCAGTATGAACACCTGAAGTAAAAGTAAGGGTAAAATATGCAACATGTTTTGCATGTTTTTCATCAACATATTCACAAAAGAACTTGAAAATTTTTTCCACAGTTGTATTTTTTGTACAAACGAACACAAAAATGTAGAACATGCAACATTAATGCAACATTTTTCTCAGAAAAGAAATCGCCATTAGTTTCGGTCATCCATTTCTTGTAGGGGAGCTATAGGAAAGTTGTAAAAAAAACTCATAAAATTCAGAAAAATGCATGAAATCTTTATTTGAATCGATAGTACGGTCCATATAATTAAATGTTTGAAGATTATTTCATGCAAATGTTGACCGTGATTGCGCCTCAAATGGTCCATCCGCTTAGTCCAATGTTGGCATTCTGTTTCCAACATTTCGGCCGGTATCTCACGAATAAATGCTTCAATGTTTTCTTCCAATGCGTCAATTGAAGCGGGCATGTGTGTATAGACATGAGCTTTAACGTAGCCGCACAAAAAATAGTCTAAAGACGTTAAATCGCACGATCTAGGCGGCCAATTGACCGGTCCCGAACGTGAAATAAAATGTTCACCGAACTCGCCTCTCAATAAGTCCATTGTTAAGCGTGCTATGTGGCACGTGGCACCGTCTTGTTGAAACCACATGTCGTGCAAGTCAACAAGCTCTTGCATTTTGGGCAAAAAAAAGTTGGATATCATCTCACGGTAGCGCTCACCATTCACAGTTACGTTACGATTCGCATCATCTTGGAACGGTCCAATGATGCCACCAGCCCATAAACCGCACCAAACTGTGACTTTTTCTCGATGCATAAATAGCTCTTGCAATGCTTCTGGCTGATCTTCACTCCAAAATCGACAATTCGGCTTATTAACTTACCCATTGAGCCAAAAATGAGCTTCGTCGCTGAACACAAGAAGCGCGCGATGAATTTTCTTAACAGAGCACGCATTTTGATAATAAAATTCAATAATTTGCAAGCGTTGTTCGTTTGTAAGACGATTCATGGTTAAATTATAGACCAAACTGAAGATGTTTGACAGTGAAACAAAACACGAAACGTGCGTCAGCTGTTTAAACCAGTGCTGCCAAAAAGATAATAGCTAAAAAATCACCCATTATATTAGCGGAATATAACAAATCTTAAAATGTTGTTTATAGACATATTTTAACATAAAATAAGTAATGACGTAGAAAACAAAATAAATTTTCTGTAAATATTTTACTGGATAACCCCATTTCTTTAAATCTTAAAGTGAACGACGTCACGGGTAAAAGCTAGTTACAAAATAAAACATGGGTGGGGGTAGGTCTTTTTTGATCTACCTTGTATATATATTTTTAAGAAATGTTGCTTCTTTTTTTGGCAACTTTTAACACTTTTTCTCTTTTAGTTTTGGTACTTTCTTATTTTCAAAAAATTTGGCTAGAGATAGGCTGACTTCCAAAACGTTAAATGTTTTGTATAAGAACAAAGTATAATGTTTCATTACGCCGCAGTACAATATATATGCAATGCAAACCCTTCCAAAACATCAATGGTAAGTATTAGTAACGCAGCAAAAAAGCAATCAGAGCATCGGTTTTAAAATTGATACTTTGTGATATTTGACATTTAATTTGCAAGCAATACAGATTTATTTTAATATTATGCATTGCATCACTTACATTTCAAAACATTCAAATAAACAGAACACAGAGTTGCATTGTTTCGGTACTTTGTACATGTGCATGGTTAAAATACAGTAGCAAAACTGTATACAAACTTTGTATTAGAACGTTTTGGAAGTCAGCCATATTGTCCAGATTTAAGTGGGGTATATTTTAAGAGGTTAAAACGAAAAATGTTTTACTTTTGATACTTTTTCTCTTTTGGATAAATTTGGTATACAGATTGCATATGGTCGAGATCAAAATATACGGTATTTTTTAATGGATAAAATTGGGATAAAACTGTTACTTTTTATCTCTTCGAAAAATTTGGTATTCATATAAAACATAACCTAAATTAACGTACAGAGTACTTTCTGGGGGAATAAAATGAGTCAAAGCTCGTACTTTTAGTACTTCGTTGCATTTGGTATAAAAAGTACAAAATATACGGCACTTTTTAAGGGGTAAAAAATGGATCAAATTGGTACTTTTTGTACTTTTTCGGAATGCGTATGGTCCATTGGCTGGAATATATTTAGGCGCCCATTCATTGCTTTTCATATCGACAACTATATGTAGGTTGCTCAAGATTATTGAGTGCTGAAAAACCGGACACAGCTGACTAGTCAGTACTGATGCATATAACGGACACAGCTGACCAGTCAGTACTGACTGGTCAGTACTGACGCATATACCGGCCACAGCTGACTAGTCAGTACTGATTCATATATTCGTCACTGTTGACGTATTTTTTAGTTTTAATAAAACACTATTAAAATAAAACATCTCATTCAATTCTCATACAAATTTTTGTCTTTATTTAAAATAAAATTCAATATTTTTTTGGTTTCCAAAATAACTTAAATAAATAAATATTTTTTTTTTTTAACTAAATTTTTTAAATTAATTATGTTTTGTTTGCATTCGAAAACGTTTGCTGGATCAAACATCATTCAACAGTTTCTTAATTACATTAAACAAGCACCTTCTTACAAATAAAGTTCAGTCAATAAAAAGTGTTAAAAATAAAGCTAAACTTTTACCAATTTATTGGTCACGCTTATTTTTTGATTTTTTTTCTCTTTTAGATTGATTATTTTAGTTTAAATTAAAAAAATTGTCGTAATTTTATTTATTAACCCCTTTTTCTTTTATGTATTTTTGTTGCTTTACCCTATGGTGGGCACGTTCAACCGCTTTTCTTATACTTTTTTCATACTCCCCGGCTCCTAGGTTCTGAAAAACATCTAAAATATGAAGTAAAAAAAAAGACAGAAATGTTAAATATTCAAAGACTAAAATTATTTAATGTCTGTACATACCTCTTACAATTTTATTTAGCAGCGTGAGATTTGACAACGGAAGTTTTCCCCACCTTCCATCCCAATTATATTTATATAGCAAATCATCTGCAAACGATGCACTAATAACACTGCCAACATCTAAAGAAACACCTTTAATTTTATGAATATAGGACTTCTGTAAAGAAGTTGAATTACTGTTTGAGCAAGTAAAATATATAAAATATTGTGATTGTTACCATGGCCTGAGCGTAATCGGAGTCTAGCTTCTCCACTATTTCTTGCACTGCTGTTGTGGTCCGCAAGGGGAGCATGCTGGCGGTCTCATCAAGCCCTTGATCAGAAGTCTCTCCTGTCATGCGGCTGAGGTACTCTTGGGCTTTTTTTATGCCTACTTTACACTCCATTAGAATTTTAGCTTATTGATGGAACAGGTTGTATATTAGATCTTTCACTTCGTGCACTATCTTCGTTTTCTATACATTTTAATTTTGGACTCAAATGTCTTTTTTTCCAATGATAGACAATTTTGCAAACGTCTTTTTTTCATAGTTATCTTTTATCACAAAAAGTATACTTTTATTATTTAATTTAATTTCTTAATAGGTATTTTCTATCTTATTGTCACTTTTTTATATTTTAATAGGTATTTGTGTTATTTTTATTGTCACTCAATTCTTGCTTTCTGTCAAGGCAAATATTATTTTTTATCACTCTTTATTGTCACTGTCAATTTTTATTTCACTTTTTTTATATTTATTTTAAATAATATAATGGGCGCACGTCACAATTTCATAAAATTCCTTTCGCTTTTAAAATTAATCTTGAATTTTTTACATATTTTACACATTCCATTCAAAAATGAAACTGTCTAACATACATTCGTTGTTTCACTCTTACATACGCATTTCATTCCTGGAGTAATTAGCGTTGCCACTAGCAAACATTTCTTCCTAAAATGTTTTTAACAACAGCAATTCCCAAAATTCCACCACTTTTTTTTAAATAATTAATACAAATTTAGCTAAATTCTTATAATTATTAAAATTTATGAAACGTATTAACAGATATATTCAACATATTATTAAGTATATATAAAAATAAGAAGAAAAGATTAATAAAATTTGGGCTTTGCAAAATATTCCTAATTTGGTATACAAACGCACACGAGTGGCAACGCCACTTGTAACAATAAAAACAAACAAAAATAGTGCGTGTGTATTAGTTTCGGTCATCCATTTCTTGTAGGGGAGCTATAGGAAAGTTGTAAAAAAAACTCATAAAATTCAGAAAAATGCATGAAATCTTTATTTGAATCGATAGTACGGTCCATATAATTAAATGTTTGAAGATTATTTCATGCAAATGTTGACCGTGATTGCGCCTCAAATGGTCCATCCGCTTAGTCCAATGTTGGCATTCTGTTTCCAACATTTCGGCCGGTATCTCACGAATAAATGCTTCAATGTTTTCTTCCAATGCGTCAATTGAAGCGGGCATGTGTGTATAGACATGAGCTTTAACGTAGCCGCACAAAAAATAGTCTAAATACGTTAAATCGCACGATCTAGGCGGCCAATTGACCGGTCCCGAACGTGAAATAAAATGTTCACCGAACTCGCCTCTCAATAAGTCCATTGTTAAGCGTGCTGTGTGGCATGTGGCACCGTCTTGTTGAAACCACATGTCGTGCAAGTCAACAAGCTCTTGCATTTTGGGCAAAAAAAAGTTGGATATCATCTCACGGTAGCGCTCACCATTCACAGTTACGTTACGATTCGCATCATCTTGGAACGGTCCAATGATGCCACCAGCCCATAAACCGCACCAAACTGTGACTTTTTCTCGATGCATAAATAGCTCTTGCAATGCTTCTGGCTGATCTTCACTCCAAAATCGACAATTCGGCTTATTAACTTACCCATTGAGCCAAAAATGAGCTTCGTCGCTGAACACAAGAAGCGCGCGATGAATTTTCTTAACAGAGCACGCATTTTGATAATAAAATTCAATAATTTGCAAGCGTTGTTCGTTTGTAAGACGATTCATGGTTAAATTATAGACCAAACTGAAGATGTTTGACAGTGAAACAAAACACGAAACGTGCGTCAGCTGTTTAAACCAGTGCTGCCAAAAAGATAATAGCTAAAAAATCACCCATTATATTAGCGGAATATAACAAATCTTAAAATGTTGTTTATAGACATATTTTAACATAAAATAAGTAATGACGTAGAAAACAAAATAAATTTTCTGTAAATATTTTACTGGATAACCCCATTTCTTTAAATCTTAAAGGGAACGACGTCACGGGTAAAAGCTAGTTACAAAATAAAACATGGGTGGGGGTAGGTCTTTTTTGATCTACCTTGTATATATATTTTTAAGAAATGTTGCTTCTTTTTTTGGCAACTTTTAACACTTTTTCTCTTTTAGTTTTGGTAATTTCTTATTTTCAAAAAATTTGGCTAGAGATATTGTCCAGATTTAAGTGGGGTATATTTTAAGAGGTTAAAACGAAAAATGTTTTACTTTTGATACTTTTTCTCTTTTGGATAAATTTGGTATACAGATTGCATATGGTCGAGATCAAAATATACGGTATTTTTTAATGGATAAAATTGGGATAAAACTGTTACTTTTTATCTCTTCGAAAAATTTGGTATTCATATAAAACATAACCTAAATTAACGTACAGAGTACTTTCTGGGGGAATAAAATGAGTCAAAGCTCGTACTTTTAGTACTTCGTTGCATTTGGTATAAAAAGTACAAAATATACGGCACTTTTTAAGGGGTAAAAAATGGATCAAATTGGTACTTTTTGTACTTTTTCGGAATGCGTATGGTCCATTGGCTGGAATATATTTAGGCGCCCATTCATTGCTTTTCATATCGACAACTATATGTAGGTTGCTCAAGATTATTGAGTGCTCAAACAGCACTGGTCAGTACTGACGCATATACCGGCCACAGCTGACTAGTCAGTACTGATTCATATATTCGTCACTGTTGACGTATTTTTTAGTTTTAATAAAACACTATTAAAATAAAACATCTCATTCAATTCTCATACAAATTTTTGTCTTTATTTAAAATAAAATTCAATATTTTTTTGGTTTCCAAAATAACTTAAATAAATAAATATTTTTTTTTTAACTAAATTTTTTAAATTAATTATGTTTTGTTTGCATTCGAAAACGTTTGCTGGATCAAACATCATTCAACAGTTTCTTAATTACATTAAACAAGCACCTTCTTACAAATAAAGTTCAGTCAATAAAAAGTGTTAAAAATAAAGCTAAACTTTTACCAATTTATTGGTCACGCTTATTTTTTGATTTTTTTTCTCTTTTAGATTGATTATTTTAGTTTAAATTAAAAAAATTGTCGTCATTTTATTTATTAACCCCTTTTTCTTTTATGTATTTTTGTTGCTTTACCCTATGGTGGGCACGTTCAACCGCTTTTCTTATACTTTTTTCATACTCCCCGGCTCCTAGGTTCTGAAAAACATCTAAAATATGAAGTAAAAAAAAAGACAGAAATGTTAAATATTCAAAGACTAAAATTATTTAATGTCTGTACATACCTCTTACAATTTTATTTAGCAGCGTGAGATTTGACAACGGAAGTTTTCCCCACCTTCCATCCCAATTATATTTATATAGCAAATCATCTGCAAACGATGCACTAATAACACTGCCAACATCTAAAGAAACACCTTTAATTTTATGAATATAGGACTTCTGTAAAGAAGTTGAATTACTGTTTGAGCAAGTAAAATATATAAAATATTGTGATTGTTACCATGGCCTGAGCGTAATCGGAGTCTAGCTTCTCCTCTATTTCTTGCACTGCTGTTGTGGTCCGCAAGGGGAGCATGCTGGCGGTCTCATCAAGCCCTTGATCAGAAGTCTCTCCTGTCATGCGGCTGAGGTACTCTTGGGCTTTTTTTATGCCTACTTTACACTCCATTAGAATTTTAGCTTATTGATGGAACAGGTTGTATATTAGATCTTTCACTTCGTGCACTATCTTCGTTTTCTATTAACCTTCTATACATTTTAATTTTGGACTCAAATGTCTTTTTTTCCAATGATAGACAATTTTGCAAACGTCTTTTTTTCATAGTTATCTTTTATCACAAAAAGTATACTTTTATTATTTAATTTAATTTCTTAATAGGTATTTTCTATCTTATTGTCACTTTTTTATATTTTAATAGGTATTTGTGTTATTTTTATTGTCACTCAATTCTTGCTTTCTGTCAAGCCAAATATTATTTTTTATCACTCTTTATTGTCACTGTCAATTTTTATTTCACTTTTTTTATATTTATTTTAAATAATATAATGGGCGCACGTCACAATTTCATAAAATTCCTTTCGCTTTTAAAATTAATCTTGAATTTTTTACATATTTTACACATTCCATTCAAAAATGAAACTGTCTAACATACATTCGTTGTTTCACTCTTACATACGCATTTCATTCCTGGAGTAATTAGCGTTGCCACTAGCAAACATTTCTTCCTAAAATGTTTTTAACAACAGCAATTCCCAAAATTCCACCACTTTTTTTTTAAATAATTAATACAAATTTAGCTAAATTCTTATAATTATTAAAATTTATGAAACGTATTAACAGATATATTCAACATATTATTAAGTATATATAAAAATAAGAAGAAAAGATTAATAAAATTTGGGCTTTGCAAAATATTCCTAATTTGGTATACAAACGCACACGAGTGGCAACGCCACTTGTAACAATAAAAACAAACAAAAATAGTGCGTGTGTATTAGTTTCGGTCATCCATTTCTTGTAGGGGAGCTATAGGAAAGTTGTAAAAAAAACTCATAAAATTCAGAAAAATGCATGAAATCTTTATTTGAATCGATAGTACGGTCCATATAATTAAATGTTTGAAGATTATTTCATGCAAATGTTGACCGTGATTGCGCCTCAAATGGTCCATCCGCTTAGTCCAATGTTGGCATTCTGTTTCCAACATTTCGGCCGGTATCTCACGAATAAATGCTTCAATGTTTTCTTCCAATGCGTCAATTGAAGCGGGCATGTGTGTATAGACATGAGCTTTAACGTAGCCGCACAAAAAATAGTCTAAAGACGTTAAATCGCACGATCTAGGCGGCCAATTGACCGGTCCCGAACGTGAAATAAAATGTTCACCGAACTCGCCTCTCAATAAGTCCATTGTTAAGCGTTCTGTGTGGCATGTGGCACCGTCTTGTTGAAACCACATGTCGTGCAGGTCAACAAACTCTTGCATTTTGGGCAAAAAAAAGTTGGATATCATCTCACGGTAGCGCTCACCATTCACAGTTACGTTACGATTCGCATCATCTTGGAACGGTCCAATGATGCCACCAGCCCATAAACCGCACCAAACTGTGACTTTTTCTCGATGCATAAATAGCTCTTGCAATGCTTCTGGCTGATCTTCACTCCAAAATCGACAATTCGGCTTATTAACTTACCCATTGAGCCAAAAATGAGCTTCGTCGCTGAACACAAGAAGCGCGCGATGAATTTTCTTAACAGAGCACGCATTTTGATAATAAAATTCAATAATTTGCAAGCGTTGTTCGTTTGTAAGACGATTCATGGTTAAATTATAGACCCAACTGAAGATGTTTGACAGTGAAACAAAACACGAAACGTGCGTCAGCTGTTTAAACCAGTGCTGCCAAAAAGATAATAGCTAAAAAATCACCCATTATATTAGCGGAATATAACAAATCTTAAAATGTTGTTTATAGACATATTTTAACATAAAATAAGTAATGACGTAGAAAACAAATTAAATTTTCTGTAAATATTTTACTGGATAACCCCATTTCTTTAAATCTTAAAGTGAACGACGTCACGGGTAAAAGCTAGTTACAAAATAAAACATGGGTGGGGGTAGGTCTTTTTTGATCTACCTTGTATATATATTTTTAAGAAATGTTGCTTCTTTTTTTGGCAACTTTTAACACTTTTTCTCTTTTAGTTTTGGTACTTTCTTATTTTCAAAAAATTTGGCTAGAGATATTGTCCAGATTTAAGTGGGGTATATTTTAAGAGGTTAAAACGAAAAATGTTTTACTTTTGATACTTTTTCTCTTTTGGATAAATTTGGTATACAGATTGCATATGGTCGAGATCAAAATATACGGTATTTTTTAATGGATAAAATTGGGATAAAACTGTTACTTTTTATCTCTTCGAAAAATTTGGTATTCATATAAAACATAACCTAAATTAACGTACAGAGTACTTTCTGGGGGAATAAAATGAGTCAAAGCTCGTACTTTTAGTACTTCGTTGCATTTGGTATAAAAAGTACAAAATATACGGCACTTTTTAAGGGGTAAAAAATGGATCAAATTGGTACTTTTTGTACTTTTTCGGAATGCGTATGGTCCATTGGCTGGAATATATTTAGGCGCCCATTCATTGCTTTTCATATCGACAACTATATGTAGGTTGCTCAAGATTATTGAGTGCTCAAAAACCGGACACAGCTGACTAGTCAGTACTGATGCATATACCGGACACAGCTGACCAGTCAGTACTGACTGGTCAGTACTGACGCATATACCTGCCACAGCTGACTAGTCAGTACTGATTCATATATTCGTCACTGTTGACGTATTTTTTAGTTTTAATAAAACACTATTAAAATAAAACATCTCATTCAATTCTCATACAAATTTTTGTCTTTATTTAAAATAAAATTCAATATTTTTTTGGTTTCCAAAATAACTTAAATAAATAAATATTTTTTTTTTTTTAACTAAATTTTTTAAATTAATTATGTTTTGTTTGCATTCGAAAACGTTTGCTGGATCAAACATCATTCAACAGTTTCTTAATTACATTAAACAAGCACCTTCTTACAAATAAAGTTCAGTCAATAAAAAGTGTTAAAAATAAAGCTAAACTTTTACCAATTTATTGGTCACGCTTATTTTTTGATTTTTTTTCTCTTTTAGATTGATTATTTTAGTTTAAATTAAAAAAATTGTCGTCATTTTATTTATTAACCCCTTTTTCTTTTATGTATTTTTGTTGCTTTACCCTATGGTGGGCATGTTCAACCGCTTTTCTTATACTTTTTTCATACTCCCCGGCTCCTAGGTTCTGAAAAACATCTAAAATATGAAGTAAAAAAAAAGACAGAAATGTTAAATATTCAAAGACTAAAATTATTTAATGTCTGTACATACCTCTTACAATTTTATTTAGCAGCGTGAGATTTGACAACGGAAGTTTTCCCCACCTTCCATCCCAATTATATTTATATAGCAAATCATCTGCAAACGATGCACTAATAACACTGCCAACATCTAAAGAAACACCTTTAATTTTATGAATATAGGACTTCTGTAAAGAAGTTGAATTACTGTTTGAGCAAGTAAAATATATAAAATATTGTGATTGTTACCATGGCCTGAGCGTAATCGGAGTCTAGCTTCTCCTCTATTTCTTGCACTGCTGTTGTGGTCCGCAAGGGGAGCATGCTGGCGGTCTCATCAAGCCCTTGATCAGAAGTCTCTCCTGTCATGCGGCTGAGGTACTCTTGGGCTTTTTTTATGCCTACTTTACACTCCATTATAATTTTAGCTTATTGATGGAACAGGTTGTATATTAGATCTTTCACTTCGTGCACTATCTTCGTTTTCTATTAACCTTCTATACATTTTAATTTTGGACTCAAATGTCTTTTTTTCCAATGATAGACAATTTTGCAAACGTCTTTTTTTCATAGTTATCTTTTATCACAAAAAGTATACTTTTATTATTTAATTTAATTTCTTAATAGGTATTTTCTATCTTATTGTCACTTTTTTATATTTTAATAGGTATTTGTGTTATTTTTATTGTCACTCAATTCTTGCTTTCTGTCAAGGCAAATATTATTTTTTATCACTCTTTATTGTCACTGTCAATTTTTATTTCACTCTTTTTTATATTTATTTTAAATAATATAATGGGCGCACGTCACAATTTCATAAAATTCCTTTCGCTTTTAAAATTAATCTTGAATTTTTTACATATTTTACACATTCCATTCAAAAATGAAACTGTCTAACATACATTCGTTGTTTCACTCTTACATACGCATTTCATTCCTGGAGTAATTAGCGTTGCCACTAGCAAACATTTCTTCCTAAAATGTTTTTAACAACAGCAATTCCCAAAATTCCACCCCTTTTTTTTTTAATAATTAATACAAATTTAGCTAAATTCTTATAATTATTAAAATTTATGAAACGTATTAACAGATATATTCAACATATTATTAAGTATATATAAAAATAAGAAGAAAAGATTAATAAAATTTGGGCTTTGCAAAATATTCCTAATTTGGTATACAAACGCACACGAGTGGCAACGCCACTTGTAACAATAAAAACAAACAAAAATAGTGCGTGTGTATTAGTTTCGGTCATCCATTTCTTGTAGGGGAGCTATAGGAAAGTTGTAAAAAAAACTCATAAAATTCAGAAAAATGCATGAAATCTTTATTTGAATCGATAGTACGGTCCATATAATTAAATGTTTGAAGATTATTTCATGCAAATGTTGACCGTGATTGCGCCTCAAATGGTCCATCCGCTTAGTCCAATGTTGGCATTCTGTTTCCAACATTTCGGCCGGTATCTCACGAATAAATGCTTCAATGTTTTCTTCCAATGCGTCAATTGAAGCGGGCATGTGTGTATAGACATGAGCTTTAACGTAGCCGCACAAAAAATAGTCTAAAGACGTTAAATCGCACGATCTAGGCGGCCAATTGACCGGTCCCGAACGTGAAATAAAATGTTCACCGAACTCGCCTCTCAATAAGTCCATTGTTAAGCGTGCTGTGTGGCATGTGGCACCGTCTTGTTGAAACCACATGTCGTGCAAGTCAACAAGCTCTTGCATTTTGGGCAAAAAAAAGTTGGATATCATCTCACGGTAGCGCTCACCATTCACAGTTACGTTACGATTCGCATCATCTTGGAACGGTCCAATGATGCCACCAGCCCATAAACCGCACCAAACTGTGACTTTTTCTCGATGCATAAATAGCTCTTGCAATGCTTCTGGCTGATCTTCACTCCAAAATCGACAATTCGGCTTATTAACTTACCCATTGAGCCAAAAATGAGCTTCGTCGCTGAACACAAGAAACGCGCGATGAATTTTCTTAACAGAGCACGCATTTTGAAAATAAAATTCAATAATTTGCAAGCGTTGTTCGTTTGTAAGACGATTCATGGTTAAATTATAGACCAAACTGAAGATGTTTGACAGTGAAACAAAACACGAAACGTGCGTCAGCTGTTTAAACCAGTGCTGCCAAAAAGATAATAGCTAAAAAATCACCCATTATATTAGCGGAATATAACAAATCTTAAAATGTTGTTTATAGACATATTTTAACATAAAATAAGTAATGACGTAGAAAACAAAATAAATTTTCTGTAAATATTTTACTGGATAACCCCATTTCTTTAAATCTTAAAGTAAACGACGTCACGGGTAAAAGCTAGTTACAAAATAAAACATGGGTGGGGGTAGGTCTTTTTTGATCTACCTTGTATATATATTTTTAAGAAATGTTGCTTCTTTTTTTGGCAACTTTTAACACTTTTTCTCTTTTAGTTTTGGTACTTTCTTATTTTCAAAAAATTTGGCTAGAGATATTGTCCAGATTTAAGTGGGGTATATTTTAAGAGGTTAAAACGAAAAATGTTTTACTTTTGATACTTTTTCTCTTTTGGATAAATTTGGTATACAGATTGCATATGGTCGAGATCAAAATATACGGTATTTTTTAATGGATAAAATTGGGATAAAACTGTTACTTTTTATCTCTTCGAAAAATTTGGTATTCATATAAAACATAACCTAAATTAACGTACAGAGTACTTTCTGGGGGAATAAAATGAGTCAAAGCTCGTACTTTTAGTACTTCGTTGCATTTGGTATAAAAAGTACAAAATATACGGCACTTTTTAAGGGGTAAAAAATGGATCAAATTGGTACTTTTTGTACTTTTTCGGAATGCGTATGGTCCATTGGCTGGAATATATTTAGGCGCCCATTCATTGCTTTTCATATCGACAACTATATGTAGGTTGCTCAAGATTATTGAGTGCTCAAACAGCACTGGTCAGTACTGACGCATATACCGGCCACAGCTGACTAGTCAGTACTGATTCATATATTCGTCACTGTTGACGTATTTTTTAGTTTTAACAAAACACTATTAAAATAAAACATCTCATTCAATTCTCATACAAATTTTTGTCTTTATTTAAAATAAAATTCAATATTTTTTTGGTTTCCAAAATAACTTAAATAAATAAATATTTTTTTTTTTTAACTAAATTTTTTAAATTAATTATGTTTTGTTTGCATTCGAAAACGTTTGCTGGATCAAACATCATTCAACAGTTTCTTAATTACATTAAACAAGCACCTTCTTACAAATAAAGTTCAGTCAATAAAAAGTGTTAAAAATAAAGCTAAACTTTTACCAATTTATTGGTCACGCTTATTTTTTGATTTTTTTTCTCTTTTAGATTGATTATTTTAGTTTAAATTAAAAAAATTGTCGTCATTTTATTTATTAACCCCTTTTTCTTTTATGTATTTTTGTTGCTTTACCCTATGGTGGGCACGTTCAACCGCTTTTCTTATACTTTTTTCATACTCCCCGGCTCCTAGGTTCTGAAAAACATCTAAAATATGAAGTAAAAAAAAAGACAGAAATGTTAAATATTCAAAGACTAAAATTATTTAATGTCTGTACATACCTCTTACAATTTTATTTAGCAGCGTGAGATTTGACAACGGAAGTTTTCCCCACCTTCCATCCCAATTATATTTATATAGCAAATCATCTGCAAACGATGCACTAATAACACTGCTAACATCTAAAGAAACACCTTTAATTTTATGAATATAGGACTTCTGTAAAGAAGTTGAATTACTGTTTGAGCAAGTAAAATATATAAAATATTGTGATTGTTACCATGGCCTGAGCGTAATCGGAGTCAAGCTTCTCCTCTATTTCTTGCACTGCTGTTGTGTTCCGCAAGGGGAGCATGCTGGCGGTCTCATCAAGCCCTTGATCAGAAGTCTCTCCTGTCATGCGGCTGAGGTACTCTTGGGCTTTTTTTATGCCTACTTTACACTCCATTAGAATTTTAGCTTATTGATGGAACAGGTTGTATATTAGATCTTTCACTTCGTGCACTATCTTCGTTTTCTATTAACCTTCTATACATTTTAATTTTGGACTCAAATGTCTTTTTTTCCAATGATAGACAATTTTGCAAACGTCTTTTTTTTCATAGTTATCTTTTATCACAAAAAGTATACTTTTATTATTTAATTTAATTTCTTAATAGGTATTTTCTATCTTATTGTCACTTTTTTATATTTTAATAGGTATTTGTGTTATTTTTATTGTCACTCAATTCTTGCTTTCTGTCAAGGCAAATATTATTTTTTATCACTCTTTATTGTCACTGTCAATTTTTATTTCACTCTTTTTTATATTTATTTTAAATAATATAATGGGCGCACGTCACAATTTCATAAAATTCCTTTCGCTTTTAAAATTAATCTTGAATTTTTTACATATTTTACACATTCCATTCAAAAATGAAACTGTCTAACATACATTCGTTGTTTCACTCTTACATACGCATTTCATTCCTGGAGTAATTAGCGTTGCCACTAGCAAACATTTCTTCCTAAAATGTTTTTAACAACAGCAATTCCCAAAATTCCACCACTTTTTTTTTAAATAATTAATACAAATTTAGCTAAATTCTTATAATTATTAAAATTTATGAAACGTATTAACAGATATATTCAACATATTATTAAGTATATATAAAAATAAGAAGAAAAGATTAATAAAATTTGGGCTTTGCAAAATATTCCTAATTTGGTATACAAACGCACACGAGTGGCAACGCCACTTGTAACAATAAAAACAAACAAAAATAGTGCGTGTGTATTAGTTTCGGTCATCCATTTCTTGTAGGGGAGCTATAGGAAAGTTGTAAAAAAAACTCATAAAATTCAGAAAAATGCATGAAATCTTTATTTGAATCGATAGTACGGTCCATATAATTAAATGTTTGAAGATTATTTCATGCAAATGTTGACCGTGATTGCGCCTCAAATGGTCCATCCGCTTAGTCCAATGTTGGCATTCTGTTTCCAACATTTCGGCCGGTATCTCACGAATAAATGCTTCAATGTTTTCTTCCAATGCGTCAATTGAAGCGGGCATGTGTGTATAGACATGAGCTTTAACGTAGCCGCACAAAAAATAGTCTAAAGACGTTAAATCGCACGATCTAGGCGGCCAATTGACCGGTCCCGAACGTGAAATAAAATGTTCACCGAACTCGCCTCTCAATAAGTCCATTGTTAAGCGTGCTGTGTGGCATGTGGCACCGTCTTGTTGAAACCACATGTCGTGCAAGTCAACAAGCTCTTGCATTTTGGGCAAAAAAAAGTTGGATATCATCTCACGGTAGCGGTCACCATTCACAGTTACGTTACGATTCGCATCATCTTGGAACGGTCCAATGATGCCACCAGCCCATAAACCGCACCAAACTGTGACTTTTTCTCGATGCATAAATAGCTCTTGCAATGCTCTGGCTGATCTTCACTCCAAAATCGACAATTCGGCTTATTAACTTACCCATTGAGCCAAAAATGAGCTTCGTCGCTGAACACAAGAAGCGCGCGATGAATTTTCTTAACAGAGCACGCAATTTGATAATAAAATTCAATAATTTGCAAGCGTTGTTCGTTTGTAAGACGATTCATGGTTAAATTATAGACCAAACTGAAGATGTTTGACAGTGAAACAAAACACGAAACGTGCGTCAGCTGTTTAATCCAGTGCTGCCAAAAAGATAATAGCTAAAAAATCACCCATTATATTAGCGGAATATAACAAATCTTAAAATGTTGTTTATAGACATATTTTAACATAAAATAAGTAATGACGTAGAAAACAAAATAAATTTTCTGTAAATATTTTACTGGATAACCCCATTTCTTTAAATCTTAAAGTGAACGACGTCACGGGTAAAAGCTAGTTACAAAATAAAACATGGGTGGGGGTAGGTCTTTTTTGATCTACCTTGTATATATATTTTTAAGAAATGTTGCTTCTTTTTTTGGCAACTTTTAACACTTTTTCTCTTTTAGTTTTGGTACTTTCTTATTTTCAAAAAATTTGGCTAGAGATATTGTCCAGATTTAAGTGGGGTATATTTTAAGAGGTTAAAACGAAAAATGTTTTACTTTTGATACTTTTTCTCTTTTGGATAAATTTGGTATACAGATTGCATATGGTCGAGATCAAAATATACGGTATTTTTTAATGGATAAAATTGGGATAAAACTGTTACTTTTTATCTCTTCGAAAAATTTGGTATTCATATAAAACATAACCTAAATTAACGTACAGAGTACTTTCTGGGGGAATAAAATGAGTCAAAGCTCGTACTTTTAGTACTTCGTTGCATTTGGTATAAAAAGTACAAAATATACGGCACTTTTTAAGGGGAAAAAAATGGATCAAATTGGTACTTTTTGTACTTTTTCGGAATGCGTATGGTCCATTGGCTGGAATATATTTAGGCGCCCATTCATTGCTTTTCATATCGACAACTATATGTAGGTTGCTCAAGATTATTGAGTGCTCAAAAACCGGACACAGCTGACTAGTCAGTACTGATGCATATAACGGACACAGCTGACCAGTCAGTACTGACTGGTCAGTACTGACGCATATACCGGCCACAGCTGACTAGTCAGTACTGATTCATATATTCGTCACTGTTGACGTATTTTTTAGTTTTAATAAAACACTATTAAAATAAAACATCTCATTCAATTCTCATACAAATTTTTGTCTTTATTTAAAATAAAATTCAATATTTTTTTGGTTTCCAAAATAACTTAAATAAATAAATATTTTTTTTTTTAACTAAATTTTTAAATTAATTATGTTTTGTTTGCATTCGAAAACGTTTGCTGGATCAAACATCATTCAACAGTTTCTTAATTACATTAAACAAGCACCTTCTTACAAATAAAGTTCAGTCAATAAAAAGTGTTAAAAATAAAGCTAAACTTTTACCAATTTATTGGTCACGCTTATTTTTTGATTTTTTTTCTCTTTTAGATTGATTATTTTAGTTTAAATTAAAAAAATTGTCGTCATTTTTTTTATTAACCCCTTTTTCTTTTATGTATTTTTGTTGCTTTACCCTATGGTGGGCATGTTCAACCGCTTTTCTTATACTTTTTTCATACTCCCCGGCTCCTAGGTTCTGAAAAACATCTAAAATATGAAGTAAAAAAAAAGACAGAAATGTTAAATATTCAAAGACTAAAATTATTTAATGTCTGTACATACCTCTTACAATTTTATTTAGCAGCGTGAGATTTGACAACGGAAGTTTTCCCCACCTTCCATCCCAATTATATTTATATAGCAAATCATCTGCAAACGATGCACTAATAACACTGCCAACATCTAAAGAAACACCTTTAATTTTATGAATATAGGACTTCTGTAAAGAAGTTGAATTACTGTTTGAGCAAGTAAAATATATAAAATATTGTGATTGTTACCATGGCCTGAGCGTAATCGGAGTCTAGCTTCTCCTCTATTTCTTGCACTGCTGTTGTGGTCCGCAAGGGGAGCATGCTGGCGGTCTCATCAAGCCCTTGATCAGAAGTCTCTCCTGTCATGCGGCTGAGGTACTCTTGGGCTTTTTTTATGCCTACTTTACACTCCATTATAATTTTAGCTTATTGATGGAACAGGTTGTATATTAGATCTTTCACTTCGTGCACTATCTTCGTTTTCTATTAACCTTCTATACATTTTAATTTTGGACTCAAATGTCTTTTTTTCCAATGATAGACAATTTTGCAAACGTCTTTTTTTCATAGTTATCTTTTATCACAAAAAGTATACTTTTATTATTTAATTTAATTTCTTAATAGGTATTTTCTATCTTATTGTCACTTTTTTATATTTTAATAGGTATTTGTGTTATTTTTATTGTCACTCAATTCTTGCTTTCTGTCAAGGCAAATATTATTTTTTATCACTCTTTATTGTCACTGTCAATTTTTATTTCACTCTTTTTTATATTTATTTTAAATAATATAATGGGCGCACGTCACAATTTCATAAAATTCCTTTCGCTTTTAAAATTAATCTTGAATTTTTTACATATTTTACACATTCCATTCAAAAATGAAACTGTCTAACATACATTCGTTGTTTCACTCTTACATACGCATTTCATTCCTGGAGTAATTAGCGTTGCCACTAGCAAACATTTCTTCCTAAAATGTTTTTAACAACAGCAATTCCCAAAATTCCACCCCTTTTTTTTTTTAATAATTAATACAAATTTAGCTAAATTCTTATAATTATTAAAATTTATGAAACGTATTAACAGATATATTCAACATATTATTAAGTATATATAAAAATAAGAAGAAAAGATTAATAAAATTTGGGCTTTGCAAAATATTCCTAATTTGGTATACAAACGCACACGAGTGGCAACGCCACTTGTAACAATAAAAACAAACAAAAATAGTGCGTGTGTATTAGTTTCGGTCATCCATTTCTTGTAGGGGAGCTATAGGAAAGTTGTAAAAAAAACTCATAAAATTCAGAAAAATGCATGAAATCTTTATTTGAATCGATAGTACGGTCCATATAATTAAATGTTTGAAGATTATTTCATGCAAATGTTGACCGTGATTGCGCCTCAAATGGTCCATCCGCTTAGTCCAATGTTGGCATTCTGTTTCCAACATTTCGGCCGGTATCTCACGAATAAATGCTTCAATGTTTTCTTCCAATGCGTCAATTGAAGCGGGCATGTGTGTATAGACATGAGCTTTAACGTAGCCGCACAAAAAATAGTCTAAAGACGTTAAATCGCACGATCTAGGCGGCCAATTGACCGGTCCCGAACGTGAAATAAAATGTTCACCGAACTCGCCTCTCAATAAGTCCATTGTTAAGCGTGCTGTGTGGCATGTGGCACCGTCTTGTTGAAACCACATGTCGTGCAAGTCAACAAGCTCTTGCATTTTGGGCAAAAAAAAGTTGGATATCATCTCACGGTAGCGCTCACCATTCACAGTTACGTTACGATTCGCATCATCTTGGAACGGTCCAATGATGCCACCAGCCCATAAACCGCACCAAACTGTGACTTTTTCTCGATGCATAAATAGCTCTTGCAATGCTTCTGGCTGATCTTCACTCCAAAATCGACAATTCGGCTTATTAACTTACCCATTGAGCCAAAAATGAGCTTCGTCGCTGAACACAAGAAACGCGCGATGAATTTTCTTAACAGAGCACGCATTTTGAAAATAAAATTCAATAATTTGCAAGCGTTGTTCGTTTGTAAGACGATTCATGGTTAAATTATAGACCAAACTGAAGATGTTTGACAGTGAAACAAAACACGAAACGTGCGTCAGCTGTTTAAACCAGTGCTGCCAAAAAGATAATAGCTAAAAAATCACCCATTATATTAGCGGAATATAACAAATCTTAAAATGTTGTTTATAGACATATTTTAACATAAAATAAGTAATGACGTAGAAAACAAAATAAATTTTCTGTAAATATTTTACTGGATAACCCCATTTCTTTAAATCTTAAAGTAAACGACGTCACGGGTAAAAGCTAGTTACAAAATAAAACTTGGGTGGGGGTAGGTCTTTTTTGATCTACCTTGTATATATATTTTTAAGAAATGTTGCTTCTTTTTTTGGCAACTTTTAACACTTTTTCTCTTTTAGTTTTGGTACTTTCTTATTTTCAAAAAATTTGGCTAGAGATATTGTCCAGATTTAAGTGGGGTATATTTTAAGAGGTTAAAACGAAAAATGTTTTACTTTTGATACTTTTTCTCTTTTGGATAAATTTGGTATACAGATTGCATATGGTCGAGATCAAAATATACGGTATTTTTTAATGGATAAAATTGGGATAAAACTGTTACTTTTTATCTCTTCGAAAAATTTGGTATTCATATAAAACATAACCTAAATTAACGTACAGAGTACTTTCTGGGGGAATAAAATGAGTCAAAGCTCGTACTTTTAGTACTTCGTTGCATTTGGTATAAAAAGTACAAAATATACGGCACTTTTTAAGGGGTAAAAAATGGATCAAATTGGTACTTTTTGTACTTTTTCGGAATGCGTATGGTCCATTGGCTGGAATATATTTAGGCGCCCATTCATTGCTTTTCATATCGACAACTATATGTAGGTTGCTCAAGATTATTGAGTGCTCAAACAGCACTGGTCAGTACTGACGCATATACCGGCCACAGCTGACTAGTCAGTACTGATTCATATATTCGTCACTGTTGACGTATTTTTTAGTTTTAATAAAACATCTCATTCAATTCTCATACAAATTTTTGTCTTTATTTAAAATAAAATTCAATATTTTTTTGGTTTCCAAAATAACTTAAATAAATAAATATTTTTTTTTTTTAACTAAATTTTTTAAATTAATTATGTTTTGTTTGCATTCGAAAACGTTTGCTGGATCAAACATCATTCAACAGTTTCTTAATTACATTAAACAAGCACCTTCTTACAAATAAAGTTCAGTCAATAAAAAGTGTTAAAAATAAAGCTAAACTTTTACCAATTTATTGGTCACGCTTATTTTTTGATTTTTTTTTCTCTTTTAGATTGATTATTTTAGTTTAAATTAAAAAAATTGTCGTCATTTTATTTATTAACCCCTTTTTCTTTTATGTATTTTTGTTGCTTTACCCTATGGTGGGCACGTTCAACCGCTTTTCTTATACTTTTTTCATACTCCCCGGCTCCTAGGTTCTGAAAAACATCTAAAATATGAAGTAAAAAAAAAGACAGAAATGTTAAATATTCAAAGACTAAAATTATTTAATGTCTGTACATACCTCTTACAATTTTATTTAGCAGCGTGAGATTTGACAACGGAAGTTTTCCCCACCTTCCATCCCAATTATATTTATATAGCAAATCATCTGCAAACGATGCACTAATAACACTGCTAACATCTAAAGAAACACCTTTAATTTTATGAATATAGGACTTCTGTAAAGAAGTTGAATTACTGTTTGAGCAAGTAAAATATATAAAATATTGTGATTGTTACCATGGCCTGAGCGTAATCGGAGTCTAGCTTCTCCTCTATTTCTTGCACTGCTGTTGTGGTCCGCAAGGGGAGCATGCTGGCGGTCTCATCAAGCCCTTGATCAGAAGTCTCTCCTGTCATGCGGCTGAGGTACTCTTGGGCTTTTTTTATGACTACTTTACACTCCATTAGAATTTTAGCTTATTGATGGAACAGGTTGTATATTAGATCTTTCACTTCGTGCACTATCTTCGTTTTCTATTAACCTTCTATACATTTTAATTTTGGACTCAAATGTCTTTTTTTCCAATGATAGACAATTTTGCAAACGTCTTTTTTTTCATAGTTATCTTTTATCACAAAAAGTATACTTTTATTATTTAATTTAATTTCTTAATAGGTATTTTCTATCTTATTGTCACTTTTTTATATTTTAATAGGTATTTGTGTTATTTTTATTGTCACTCAATTCTTGCTTTCTGTCAAGGCAAATATTATTTTTTATCACTCTTTATTGTCACTGTCAATTTTTATTTCACTCTTTTTTATATTTATTTTAAATAATATAATGGGCGCACGTCACAATTTCATAAAATTCCTTTCGCTTTTAAAATTAATCTTGAATTTTTTACATATTTTACACATTCCATTCAAAAATGAAACTGTCTAACATACATTCGTTGTTTCACTCTTACATACGCATTTCATTCCTGGAGTAATTAGCGTTGCCACTAGCAAACATTTCTTCCTAAAATGTTTTTAACAACAGCAATTCCCAAAATTCCACCACTTTTTTTTTAAATAATTAATACAAATTTAGCTAAATTCTTATAATTATTAAAATTTATGAAACGTATTAACAGATATATTCAACATATTATTAAGTATATATAAAAATAAGAAGAAAAGATTAATAAAATTTGGGCTTTGCAAAATATTCCTAATTTGGTATACAAACGCACACGAGTGGCAACGCCACTTGTAACAATAAAAACAAACAAAAATAGTGCGTGTGTATTAGTTTCGGTCATCCATTTCTTGTAGGGGAGCTATAGGAAAGTTGTAAAAAAAACTCATAAAATTCAGAAAAATGCATGAAATCTTTATTTGAATCGATAGTACGGTCCATATAATTAAATGTTTGAAGATTATTTCATGCAAATGTTGACCGTGATTGCGCCTCAAATGGTCCATCCGCTTAGTCCAATGTTGGCATTCTGTTTCCAACATTTCGGCCGGTATCTCACGAATAAATGCTTCAATGTTTTCTTCCAATGCGTCAATTGAAGCGGGCATGTGTGTATAGACATGAGCTTTAACGTAGCCGCACAAAAAATAGTCTAAAGACGTTAAATCGCACGATCTAGGCGGCCAATTGACCGGTCCCGAACGTGAAATAAAATGTTCACCGAACTCGCCTCTCAATAAGTCCATTGTTAAGCGTGCTGTGTGGCATGTGGCACCGTCTTGTTGAAACCACATGTCGTGCAAGTCAACAAGCTCTTGCATTTTGGGCAAAAAAAAGTTGGATATCATCTCACGGTAGCGGTCACCATTCACAGTTACGTTACGATTCGCATCATCTTGGAACGGTCCAATGATGCCACCAGCCCATAAACCGCACCAAACTGTGACTTTTTCTCGATGCATAAATAGCTCTTGCAATGCTTCTGGCTGATCTTCACTCCAAAATCGACAATTCGGCTTATTAACTTACCCATTGAGCCAAAAATGAGCTTCGTCGCTGAACACAAGAAGCGCGCGATGAATTTTCTTAACAGAGCACGCAATTTGATAATAAAATTCAATAATTTGCAAGCGTTGTTCGTTTGTAAGACGATTCATGGTTAAATTATAGACCAAACTGAAGATGTTTGACAGTGAAACAAAACACGAAACGTGCGTCAGCTGTTTAAACCAGTGCTGCCAAAAAGATAATAGCTAAAAAATCACCCATTATATTAGCGGAATATAACAAATCTTAAAATGTTGTTTATAGACATATTTTAACATAAAATAAGTAATGACGTAGAAAACAAAATAAATTTTCTGTAAATATTTTACTGGATAACCCCATTTCTTTAAATCTTAAAGTGAACGACGTCACGGGTAAAAGCTAGTTACAAAATAAAACATGGGTGGGGGTAGGTCTTTTTTGATCTACCTTGTATATATATTTTTAAGAAATGTTGCTTCTTTTTTTGGCAACTTTTAACACTTTTTCTCTTTTAGTTTTGGTACTTTCTTATTTTCAAAAAATTTGGCTAGAGATATTGTCCAGATTTAAGTGGGGTATATTTTAAGAGGTTAAAACGAAAAATGTTTTACTTTTGATACTTTTTCTCTTTTGGATAAATTTGGTATACAGATTGCATATGGTCGAGATCAAAATATACGGTATTTTTTAATGGATAAAATTGGGATAAAACTGTTACTTTTTATCTCTTCGAAAAATTTGGTATTCATATAAAACATAACCTAAATTAACGTACAGAGTACTTTCTGGGGGAATAAAATGAGTCAAAGCTCGTACTTTTAGTACTTCGTTGCATTTGGTATAAAAAGTACAAAATATACGGCACTTTTTAAGGGGAAAAAAATGGATCAAATTGGTACTTTTTGTACTTTTTCGGAATGCGTATGGTCCATTGGCTGGAATATATTTAGGCGCCCATTCATTGCTTTTCATATCGACAACTATATGTAGGTTGCTCAAGATTATTGAGTGCTCAAAAACCGGACACAGCTGACTAGTCAGTACTGATGCATATAACGGACACAGCTGACCAGTCAGTACTGACTGGTCAGTACTGACGCATATACCGGCCACAGCTGACTAGTCAGTACTGATTCATATATTCGTCACTGTTGACGTATTTTTTAGTTTTAATAAAACACTATTAAAATAAAACATCTCATTCAATTCTCATACAAATTTTTGTCTTTATTTAAAATAAAATTCAATATTTTTTTGGTTTCCAAAATAACTTAAATAAATAAATATTTTTTTTTTTAACTAAATTTTTAAATTAATTATGTTTTGTTTGCATTCGAAAACGTTTGCTGGATCAAACATCATTCAACAGTTTCTTAATTACATTAAACAAGCACCTTCTTACAAATAAAGTTCAGTCAATAAAAAGTGTTAAAAATAAAGCTAAACTTTTACCAATTTATTGTCGTCATTTTATTTATTAACCCCTTTTTCTTTTATGTATTTTTGTTGCTTTACCCTATGGTGGGCACGTTCAACCGCTTTTCTTATACTTTTTTCATACTCCCCGGCTCCTAGGTTCTGAAAAACATCTAAAATATGAAGTAAAAAAAAAGACAGAAATGTTAAATATTCAAAGACTAAAATTATTTAATGTCTGTACATACCTCTTACAATTTTATTTAGCAGCGTGAGATTTGACAACGGAAGTTTTCCCCACCTTCCATCCCAATTATATTTATATAGCAAATCATCTGCAAACGATGCACTAATAACACTGCCAACATCTAAAGAAACACCTTTAATTTTATGAATATAGGACTTCTGTAAAGAAGTTGAATTACTGTTTGAGCAAGTAAAATATATAAAATACTAGCTTAACCCAGTGCGCTTCGCTACACTGCTTTAACCATTTCTTCAGTTGAGAGATACTTAATATATGCATCCTATGGGAGGTATTTCCCCCTGTGCCTACCGGCATTATTTTTATTTTCAAAAGTGTAGCATACCATAAGAGTGACTTTTACAAAGTTTGAACATTCTCACTTAACAGTTCTTAAGATATGCGATATTAAACATTGGTGTCCCATGGGGGGTAACACTTCCCCCGCTGCTATTTAATTTCAGTTTTGGGGCTCTGAAGATCCTACTATCAAAAGTTCAACAAAATCCGTGCAGTGGCTCTTAATTATATTTTTATCTATGAGGTGTACTGCTCCTTCTCTGTCAACCCCGCCCATTTTTATATTGAAATTTAAAGTTAACCATAATAGTAGCTTTAACCACGTTTGAAGACTCTCCCTTTAATAGTTCTTCAGTTGAGTGATATTTAATATATGCATCCTATGGGAGGTATTTCCCCCCCTGCGCCTACCCGCTTTATTTTTATTTTCAATAGTGTAGTATACCATAAGAGTGACTTCTACAAAGTTTGAACATTCTCACTATAACAGTTCTTAAGATATGCGATATTAAACATTGGTGTCCTTTTGGGGGTAACACTTCCCCCGCTGCTATTTTATTTCAGTTTTGGGGCTCTGAAGATCCTACTATCAAAAGTTCAACAAAATGCATGCAGCGGCTCTTAATTATATTTCTATCTATGAGGGGTACTGCTCCTCCCCTGTCAACCGCGCCCATTTTAATATTGAAATTTTCATTTTACCATAATAGTAGCTTTAACCACGTTTGAAGGCTGTCCCTTAAATAGTTCTTCAGTTGAGCGATATTTAATATATGCATCCTATGGGAGGTATTTCCCCCCTGCGCCTACCGCTTTATTTTTATTCTCAATAAAGTAGTATACCATAAGAGTGACTTCTACAAAGTTTGAACATTCTCACTGTAACAGTTCTTAAGATATGCTATATTAAACATTGGCGTCCTATGGGGGGAACCACTTCCCCCGCTACTATTTTATTTAAATTTTGGGGCTTAGAAGATCCTACTACCAAAAGTTCAACAAAATGCGTGCAGCGGGTCTTAAGATATGCGATATTAAATATTGGCATCCTATGGGGGGTACCAATTCCCCTGCCCCGATTTTGGATTTCAAAATCAACTAACCATCATCACTCCTCCCTGTACCTTCCCTAAAAATTTTATGGCTATCGGTCGAGCCGTTCTCGAGTTATGGAGTGACAATCAAAATGTACACTTCTTTTTATATATATAGATTGTGATTGTTACCATGGCCTGAGCGTAATCGGAGTCTAGCTTCTCTTCTATTTCTTGCACTGCTGTTGTGGTCCGCAAGGGGAGCATGCTAGCGGTCTCATCAAGCCCTTGATCAGAAGTCTCTCCTGTCATGCGGCTGAGGTACTCTTGGGCTTTTTTTATGCCTACTTTACACTCCATTAGAATTTTAGCTTATTGATGGAACAGGTTGTATATTAGATCTTTCACTTCGTGCACTATCTTCGTTTTCTATTAACCTTCTATACATTTTAATTTTGGACTCAAATGTCTTTTTTTCCAATGATAGACAATTTTGCAAACGTCTTTTTTTCATAGTTATCTTTTATCACAAAAAGTATACTTTTATTATTTAATTTAATTTCTTAATAGGTATTTTCTATCTTATTGTCACTTTTTTATATTTTAATAGGTATTTGTGTTATTTTTATTGTCACTCAATTCTTGCTTTCTGTCAAGGCAAATATTATTTTTTATCACTCTTTATTGTCACTGTCAATTTTTATTTCACTTTTTTTATATTTATTTTAAATAATATAATGGGCGCACGTCACAATTTCATAAAATTCCTTTCGCTTTTAAAATTAATCTTGAATTTTTTACATATTTTACACATTCCATTCAAAAATGAAACTGTCTAACATACATTCGTTGTTTCACTCTTACATACGCATTTCATTCCTGGAGTAATTAGCGTTGCCACTAGCAAACATTTCTTCCTAAAATGTTTTTAACAACAGCAATTCCCAAAATTCCACCACTTTTTTTTTAAATAATTAATACAAATTTAGCTAAATTCTTATAATTATTAAAATTTATGAAACGTATTAACAGATATATTCAACATATTATTAAGTATATATAAAAATAAGAAGAAAAGATTAATAAAATTTGGGCTTTGCAAAATATTCCTAATTTGGTATACAAACGCACACGAGTGGCAACGCCACTTGTAACAATAAAAACAAACAAAAATAGTGCGTGTGTATTAGTTTCGGTCATCCATTTCTTGTAGGGGAGCTATAGGAAAGTTGTAAAAAAAACTCATAAAATTCAGAAAAATGCATGAAATCTTTATTTGAATCGATAGTACGGTCCATATAATTAAATGTTTGAAGATTATTTCATGCAAATGTTGACCGTGATTGCGCCTCAAATGGTCCATCCGCTTAGTCCAATGTTGGCATTCTGTTTCCAACATTTCGGCCGGTATCTCACGAATAAATGCTTCAATGTTTTCTTCCAATGCGTCAATTGAAGCGGGCATGTGTGTATAGACATGAGCTTTAACGTAGCCGCACAAAAAATAGTCTAAAGACGTTAAATCGCACGATCTAGGCGGCCAATTGACCGGTCCCGAACGTGAAATAAAATGTTCACCGAACTCGCCTCTCAATAAGTCCATTGTTAAGCGTGCTGTGTGGCATGTGGCACCGTCTTGTTGAAACCACATGTCGTGCAAGTCAACAAGCTCTTGCATTTTGGGCAAAAAAAAGTTGGATATCATCTCACGGTAGCGCTCACCATTCACAGTTACGTTACGATTCGCATCATCTTGGAACGGTCCAATGATGCCACCAGCCCATAAACCGCACCAAACTGTGACTTTTTCTCGATGCATAAATAGCTCTTGCAATGCTTCTGGCTGATCTTCACTCCAAAATCGACAATTCGGCTTATTAACTTACCCATTGAGCCAAAAATGAGCTTCGTCGCTGAACACAAGAAGCGCGCGATGAATTTTCTTAACAGAGCACGCATTTTGATAATAAAATTCAATAATTTGCAAGCGTTGTTCGTTTGTAAGACGATTCATGGTTAAATTATAGACCAAACTGAAGATGTTTGACAGTGAAACAAAACACGAAACGTGCGTCAGCTGTTTAAACCAGTGCTGCCAAAAAGATAATAGCTAAAAAATCACCCATTATATTAGCGGAATATAACAAATCTTAAAATGTTGTTTATAGACATATTTTAACATAAAATAAGTAATGACGTAGAAAACAAAATAAATTTTCTGTAAATATTTTACTGGATAACCCCATTTCTTTAAATCTTAAAGTGAACGACGTCACGGGTAAAAGCTAGTTACAAAATAAAACATGGGTGGGGGTAGGTCTTTTTTGATCTACCTTGTATATATATTTTTAAGAAATGTTGCTTCTTTTTTTGGCAACTTTTAACACTTTTTCTCTTTTAGTTTTGGTACTTTCTTATTTTCAAAAAATTTGGCTAGAGATATTGTCCAGATTTAAGTGGGGTATATTTTAAGAGGTTAAAACGAAAAATGTTTTACTTTTGATACTTTTTCTCTTTTGGATAAATTTGGTATACAGATTGCATATGGTCGAGATCAAAATATACGGTATTTTTTAATGGATAAAATTGGGATAAAACTGTTACTCTTTATCTCTTCGAAAAATTTGGTATTCATATAAAACATAACCTAAATTAACGTACAGAGTACTTTCTGGGGGAATAAAATGAGTCAAAGCTCGTACTTTTAGTACTTCGTTGCATTTGGTATAAAAAGTACAAAATATACGGCACTTTTTAAGGGGTAAAAAATGGATCAAATTGGTACTTTTTGTACTTTTTCGGAATGCGTATGGTCCATTGGCTGGAATATATTTAGGCGCCCATTCATTGCTTTTCATATCGACAACTATATGTAGGTTGCTCAAGATTATTGAGTGCTCAAAAACCGGACACAGCTGACTAGTCAGTACTGATGCATATAACGGACACAGCTGACCAGTCAGTACTGACTGGTCAGTACTGACGCATATACCGGCCACAGCTGACTAGTCAGTACTGATTCATATATTCGTCACTGTTGACGTATTTTTTAGTTTTAATAAAACACTATTAAAATAAAACATCTCATTCAATTCTCATACAAATTTTTGTCTTTATTTAAAATAAAATTCAATATTTTTTTGGTTTCCAAAATAACTTAAATAAATAAATATTTTTTTTTTTTAACTAAATTTTTTAAATTAATTATGTTTTGTTTGCATTCGAAAACGTTTGCTGGATCAAACATCATTCAACAGTTTCTTAATTACATTAAACAAGCACCTTCTTACAAATAAAGTTCAGTCAATAAAAAGTGTTAAAAATAAAGCTAAACTTTTACCAATTTATTGGTCACGCTTATTTTTTGATTTTTTTTCTCTTTTAGATTGATTATTTTAGTTTTAATTAAAAAAATTGTCGTCATTTTATTTATTAACCCCTTTTTCTTTTATGTATTTTTGTTGCTTTACCCTATGGTGGGCACGTTCAACCGCTTTTCTTATACTTTTTTCATACTCCCCGGCTCCTAGGTTCTGAAAACATCTAAAATATGAAGTAAAAAAAAAGACAGAAATGTTAAATATTCAAAGACTAAAATTATTTAATGTCTGTACATACCTCTTACAATTTTATTTAGCAGCGTGAGATTTGACAACGGAAGTTTTCCCCACCTTCCATCCCAATTATATTTATATAGCAAATCATCTGCAAACGATGCACTAATAACACTGCCAACATCTAAAGAAACACCTTTAATTTTATGAATATAGGACTTCTGTAAAGAAGTTGAATTACTGTTTGAGCAAGTAAAATATATAAAATATTGTGATTGTTACCATGGCCTGAGCGTAATCGGAGTCTAGCTTCTCCTCTATTTCTTGCACTGCTGTTGTGGTCCGCAAGGGGAGCATGCTGGCGGTCTCATCAAGCCCTTGATCAGAAGTCTCTCCTGTCATGCGGCTGAGGTACTCTTGGGCTTTTTTTATGCCTACTTTACACTCCATTAGAATTTTAGCTTATTGATGGAACAGGTTGTATATTAGATCTTTCACTTCGTGCACTATCTTCGTTTTCTATTAACCTTCTATACATTTTAATTTTGGACTCAAATGTCTTTTTTTCCAATGATAGACAATTTTGCAAACGTCTTTTTTTCATAGTTATCTTTTATCACAAAAAGTATACTTTTATTATTTAATTTAATTTCTTAATAGGTATTTTCTATCTTATTGTCACTTTTTTATATTTTAATAGGTATTTGTGTTATTTTTATTGTCACTAAATTCTTGCTTTCTGTCAAGGCAAATATTATTTTTTATCACTCTTTATTGTCACTGTCAATTTTTATTTCACTCTTTTTTATATTTATTTTAAATAATATAATGGGCGCACGTCACAATTTCATAAAATTCCTTTCGCTTTTAAAATTAATCTTGAATTTTTTACATATTTTACACATTCCATTCAAAAATGAAACTGTCTAACATACATTCGTTGTTTCACTCTTACATACGCATTTCATTCCTGGAGTAATTAGCGTTGCCACTAGCAAACATTTCTTCCTAAAATGTTTTTAACAACAGCAATTCCCAAAATTCCACCACTTTTTTTTTAAATAATTAATACAAATTTAGCTAAATTCTTATAATTATTAAAATTTATGAAACGTATTAACAGATATATTCAACATATTATTAAGTATATATAAAAATAAGAAGAAAAGATTAATAAAATTTGGGCTTTGCAAAATATTCCTAATTTGGTATACAAACGCACACGAGTGGCAACGCCACTTGTAACAATAAAAACAAACAAAAATAGTGCGTGTGTATTAGTTTCGGTCATCCATTTCTTGTAGGGGAGCTATAGGAAAGTTGTAAAAAAAACTCATAAAATTCAGAAAAATGCATGAAATCTTTATTTGAATCGATAGTACGGTCCATATAATTAAATGTTTGAAGATTATTTCATGCAAATGTTGACCGTGATTGCGCCTCAAATGGTCCATCCGCTTAGTCCAATGTTGGCATTCTGTTTCCAACATTTCGGCCGGTATCTCACGAATAAATGCTTCAATGTTTTCTTCCAATGTGTCAATTGAAGCGGGCATGTGTGTATAGACATGAGCTTTAACGTAGCCGCACAAAAAATAGTCTAAAGACGTTAAATCGCACGATCTAGGCGGCCAATTGACCGGTCCCGAACGTGAAATAAAATGTTCACCGAACTCGCCTCTCAATAAGTCCATTGTTAAGCGTGCTGTGTGGCATGTGGCACCGTCTTGTTGAAACCACATGTCGTGCAAGTCAACAAGCTCTTGCATTTTGGGCAAAAAAAAGTTGGATATCATCTCACGGTAGCGCTCACCATTCACAGTTACGTTACGATTCGCATCATCTTGGAACGGTCCAATGATGCCACCAGCCCATAAACCGCACCAAACTGTGACTTTTTCTCGATGCATAAATAGCTCTTGCAATGCTTCTGGCTGATCTTCACTCCAAAATCGACAATTCGGCTTATTATCTTACCCATTGAGCCAAAAATGAGCTTCGTCGCTGAACACAAGAAGCGCGCGATGAATTTTCTTAACAGAGCACGCATTTTGATAATAAAATTCAATAATTTGCAAGCGTTGTTCGTTTGTAAGACGATTCATGGTTAAATTATAGACCAAACTGAAGATGTTTGACAGTGAAACAAAACACGAAACGTGCGTCAGCTGTTTAAACCAGTGCTGCCAAAAAGATAATAGCTAAAAAATCACCCATTATATTAGCGGAATATAACAAATCTTAAAATGTTGTTTATAGACATATTTTAACATAAAATAAGTAATGACGTAGAAAACAAAATAAATTTTCTGTAAATATTTTACTGGATAACCCCATTTCTTTAAATCTTAAAGTGAACGACGTCACGGGTAAAAGCTAGTTACAAAATAAAACATGGGTGGGGGTAGGTCTTTTTTGATCTACCTTGTATATATATTTTTAAGAAATGTTGCTTCTTTTTTTGGCAACTTTTAACACTTTTTCTCTTTTAGTTTTGGTACTTTCTTATTTTCAAAAAATTTGGCTAGAGATATTGTCCAGATTTAAGTGGGGTATATTTTAAGAGGTTAAAACGAAAAATGTTTTACTTTTGATACTTTTTCTCTTTTGGATAAATTTGGTATACAGATTGCATATGGTCGAGATCAAAATATACGGTATTTTTTAATGGATAAAATTGGGATAAAACTGTTACTTTTTATCTCTTCGAAAAATTTGGTATTCATATAAAACATAACCTAAATTAACGTACAGAGTACTTTCTGGGGGAATAAAATGAGTCAAAGCTCGTACTTTTAGTACTTCGTTGCATTTGGTATAAAAAGTACAAAATATACGGCACTTTTTAAGGGGTAAAAAATGGATCAAATTGGTACTTTTTGTACTTTTTCGGAATGCGTATGGTCCATTGGCTGGAATATATTTAGGCGCCCATTCATTGCTTTTCATATCGACAACTATATGTAGGTTGCTCAAGATTATTGAGTGCTCAAAAACCGGACACAGCTGACTAGTCAGTACTGATGCATATAACGGACACAGCTGACCAGTCAGTACTGACTGGTCAGTACTGACGCATATACCGGCCACAGCTGACTAGTCAGTACTGATTCATATATTCGTCACTGTTGACGTATTTTTTAGTTTTAATAAAACACTATTAAAATAAAACATCTCATTCAATTCTCATACAAATTTTTGTCTTTATTTAAAATAAAATTCAATATTTTTTTGGTTTCCAAAATAACTTAAATAAATAAATATTTTTTTTTTTAACTAAATTTTTTAAATTAATTATGTTTTGTTTGCATTCGAAAACGTTTGCTGGATCAAACATCATTCAACAGTTTCTTAATTACATTAAACAAGCACCTTCTAACAAATAAAGTTCAGTCAATAAAAAGTGTTAAAAATAAAGCTAAACTTTTACCAATTTATTGGTCATGCTTATTTTTGATTTTTTTTCTCTTTTAGATTGATTATTTTAGTTTAAATTAAAAAAATTGTCGTCATTTTATTTATTAACCCCTTTTTCTTTTATGTATTTTTGTTGCTTTACCCTATGGTGGGCACGTTCAACCGCTTTTCTTATACTTTTTTCATACTCCCCGGCTCCTAGGTTCTGAAAAACATCTAAAATATGAAGTAAAAAAAAAGACAGAAATGTTAAATATTCAAAGACTAAAATTATTTAATGTCTGTACATACCTCTTACAATTTTATTTAGCAGCGTGAGATTTGACAACGGAAGTTTTCCCCACCTTCCATCCCAATTATATTTATATAGCAAATCATCTACAAACGATGCACTAATAACACTGCCAACATCTAAAGAAACACCTTTAATTTTATGAATATAGGACTTCTGTAAAGAAGTTGAATTACTGTTTGAGCAAGTAAAATATATAAAATATTGTGATTGTTACCATGGCCTGAGCGTAATCGGAGTCTAGCTTCTCCTCTATTTCTTGCACTGCTGTTGTGGTCCGCAAGGGGAGCATGCTGGCGGTCTCATCAAGCCCTTGATCAGAAGTCTCTCCTGTCATGCGGCTGAGGTACTCTTGGGCTTTTTTTATGCCTACTTTACACTCCATTAGAATTTTAGCTTATTGATGGAACAGGTTGTATATTAGATCTTTCACTTCGTGCACTATCTTCGTTTTCTATTAACCTTCTATACATTTTAATTTTGGACTCAAATGTCTTTTTTTCCAATGATAGACAATTTTGCAAACGTCTTTTTTTCATAGTTATCTTTTATCACAAAAAGTATACTTTTATTATTTAATTTAATTTCTTAATAGGTATTTTCTATCTTATTGTCACTTTTTTATATTTTAATAGGTATTTGTGTTATTTTTATTGTCACTCAATTCTTGCTTTCTGTCAAGGCAAATATTATTTTTTATCACTCTTTATTGCCACTGTCAATTTTTATTTCACTCTTTTTTATATTTATTTTAAATAATATAATGGGCGCACGTCACAATTTCATAAAATTCCTTTCGCTTTTAAAATTAATCTTGAATTTTTTACATATTTTACACATTCCATTAAAAAATGAAACTGTCTAACATACATTCGTTGTTTCACTCTTACATACGCATTTCATTCCTGGAGTAATTAGCGTTGCCACTAGCAAACATTTCTTCCTAAAATGTTTTTAACAACAGCAATTCCCAAAATTCCACCACTTTTTTTTAAAATAATTAATACAAATTTAGCTAAATTCTTATAATTATTAAAATTTATGAAACGTATTAACAGATATATTCAACATATTATTAAGTATATATAAAAATAAGAAGAAAAGATTAATAAAATTTGGGCTTTGCAAAATATTCCTAATTTGGTATACAAACGCACACGAGTGGCAACGCCACTTGTAACAATAAAAACAAACAAAAATAGTGCGTGTGGATTAGTTTCGGTCATCCATTTCTTGTAGGGGAGCTATAGGAAAGTTGTAAAAAAAACTCATAAAATTCAGAAAAATGCATGAAATCTTTATTTGAATCGATAGTACGGTCCATATAATTAAATGTTTGAAGATTATTTCATGCAAATGTTGACCGTGATTGCGCCTCAAATGGTCCATCCGCTTAGTCCAATGTTGGCATTCTGTTTCCAACATTTCGGCCGGTATCTCACGAATAAATGCTTCAATGTTTTCTTCCAATGCGTCAATTGAAGCGGGCATGTGTGTATAGACATGAGCTTTAACGTAGCCGCACAAAAAATAGTCTAAAGACGTTAAATCGCACGATCTAGGCGGCCAATTGACCGGTCCCGAACGTGAAATAAAATGTTCACCGAACTCGCCTCTCAATAAGTCCATTGTTAAGCGTGCTGTGTGGCATGTGGCACCGTCTTGTTGAAACCACATGTCGTGCAAGTCAACAAGCTCTTGCATTTTGGGCAAAAAAAAGTTGGATATCATCTCACGGTAGCGCTCACCATTCACAGTTACGTTACGATTCGCATCATCTTGGAACGGTCCAATGATGCCACCAGCCCATAAACCGCACCAAACTGTGACTTTTTCTCGATGCATAAATAGCTCTTGCAATGCTTCTGGCTGATCTTCACTCCAAAATCGACAATTCGGCTTATTAACTTACCCATTGAGCCAAAAATGAGCTTCGTCGCTGAACACAAGAAGCGCGCGATGAATTTTCTTAACAGAGCACGCAATTTGATAATAAAATTCAATAATTTGCAAGCGTTGTTCGTTTGTAAGACGATTCATGGTTAAATTATAGACCAAACTGAAGATGTTTGACAGTGAAACAAAACACGAAACGTGCGTCAGCTGTTTAAACCAGTGCTGCCAAAAAGATAATAGCTAAAAAATCACCCATTATATTAGCGGAATATAACAAATCTTAAAATGTTGTTTATAGACATATTTTAACATAAAATAAGTAATGACGTAGAAAACAAAATAAATTTTCTGTAAATATTTTACTGGATAACCCCATTTCTTTAAATCTTAAAGTGAACGACGTCACGGGTAAAAGCTAGTTACAAAATAAAACATGGGTGGGGGTAGGTCTTTTTTTGATCTACCTTGTATATATATTTTTAAGAAATGTTGCTTCTTTTTTTGGCAACTTTTAACACTTTTTCTCTTTTAGTTTTGGTACTTTCTTATTTTCAAAAAATTTGGCTAGAGATATTGTCCAGATTTAAGTGGGGTATATTTTAAGAGGTTAAAACGAAAAATGTTTTACTTTTGATACTTTTTCTCTTTTGGATAAATTTGGTATACAGATTGCATATGGTCGAGATCAAAATATACGGTATTTTTTAATGGATAAAATTGGGATAAAACTGTTACTTTTTATCTCTTCGAAAAATTTGGTATTCATATAAAACATAACCTAAATTAACGTACAGAGTACTTTCTGGGGGAATAAAATGAGTCAAAGCTCGTACTTTTAGTACTTCGTTGCATTTGGTATAAAAAGTACAAAATATACGGCACTTTTTAAGGGGTAAAAAATGGATCAAATTGGTACTTTTTGTACTTTTTCGGAATGCGTATGGTCCATTGGCTGGAATATATTTAGGCGCCCATTCATTGCTTTTCATATCGACAACTATATGTAGGTTGCTCAAGATTATTGAGTGCTCAAAAACCGGACACAGCTGACTAGTCAGTACTGATGCATATAACGGACACAGCTGACCAGTCAGTACTGACTGGTCAGTACTGACGCATATACCGGCCACAGCTGACTAGTCAGTACTGATTCATATATTCGTCACTGTTGACGTATTTTTTAGTTTTAATAAAACACTATTAAAATAAAACATCTCATTCAATTCTCATACAAATTTTTGTCTTTATTTAAAATAAAATTCAATATTTTTTTGGTTTCCAAAATAACTTAAATAAATAAATATTTTTTTTTTTTAACTAAATTTTTAAATTAATTATGTTTTGTTTGCATTCGAAAACGTTTGCTGGATCAAACATCATTCAACAGTTTCTTAATTACATTAAACAAGCACCTTCTTACAAATAAAGTTCAGTCAATAAAAAGTGTTAAAAATAAAGCTAAACTTTTACCAATTTATTGGTCACGCTTATTTTTTGATTTTTTTTCTCTTTTAGATTGATTATTTTAGTTTAAATTAAAAAAATTGTCGTCATTTTATTTATTAACCCCTTTTTCTTTTATGTATTTTTGTTGCTTTACCCTATGGTGGGCACGTTCAACCGCTTTTCTTATACTTTTTTCATACTCCCCGGCTCCTAGGTTCTGAAAAACATCTAAAATATGAAGTAAAAAAAAAGACAGAAATGTTAAATATTCAAAGACTAAAATTATTTAATGTCTGTACATACCTCTTACAATTTTATTTAGCAGCGTGAGATTTGACAACGGAAGTTTTCCCCACCTTCCATCCCAATTATATTTATATAGCAAATCATCTGCAAACGATGCACTAATAACACTGCCAACATCTAAAGAAACACCTTTAATTTTATGAATATAGGACTTCTGTAAAGAAGTTGAATTACTGTTTGAGCAAGTAAAATATATAAAATATTGTGATTGTTACCATGGCCTGAGCGTAATCGGAGTCTAGCTTCTCCTCTATTTCTTGCACTGCTGTTGTGGTCCGCAAGGGGAGCATGCTGGCGGTCTCATCAAGCCCTTGATCAGAAGTCTCTCCTGTCATGCGGCTGAGGTACTCTTGGGCTTTTTTTATGCCTACTTTACACTCCATTAGAATTTTAGCTTATTGATGGAACAGGTTGTATATTAGATCTTTCACTTCGTGCACTATCTTCGTTTTCTATTAACCTTCTATACATTTTAATTTTGGACTCAAATGTCTTTTTTTCCAATGATAGACAATTTTGCAAACGTCTTTTTTTCATAGTTATCTTTTATCACAAAAAGTATACTTTTATTATTTAATTTAATTTCTTAATAGGTATTTTCTATCTTATTGTCACTTTTTTATATTTTAATAGGTATTTGTGTTATTTTTATTGTCACTCAATTCTTGCTTTCTGTCAAGGCAAATATTATTTTTTATCACTCTTTATTGTCACTGTCAATTTTTATTTCACTTTTTTTATATTTATTTTAAATAATATAATGGGCGCACGTCACAATTTCATAAAATTCCTTTCGCTTTTAAAATTAATCTTGAATTTTTTACATATTTTACACATTCCATTCAAAAATGAAACTGTCTAACATACATTCGTTGTTTCACTCTTACATACGCATTTCATTCCTGGAGTAATTAGCGTTGCCACTAGCAAACATTTCTTCCTAAAATGTTTTTAACAACAGCAATTCCCAAAATTCCACCACTTTTTTTTTAAATAATTAATACAAATTTAGCTAAATTCTTATAATTATTAAAATTTATGAAACGTATTAACAGATATATTCAACATATTATTAAGTATATATAAAAATAAGAAGAAAATATTAATAAAATTTGGGCTTTGCAAAATATTCCTAATTTGGTATACAAACGCACACGAGTGGCAACGCCACTTGTAACAATAAAAACAAACAAAAATAGTGCGTGTGTATTAGTTTCGGTCATCCATTTCTTGTAGGGGAGCTATAGGAAAGTTGTAAAAAAAACTCATAAAATTCAGAAAAATGCATGAAATCTTTATTTGAATCGATAGTACGGTCCATATAATTAAATGTTTGAAGATTATTTCATGCAAATGTTGACCGTGATTGCGCCTCAAATGGTCCATCCGCTTAGTCCAATGTTGGCATTCTGTTTCCAACATTTCGGCCGGTATCTCACGAATAAATGCTTCAATGTTTTCTTCCAATGCGTCAATTGAAGCGGGCATGTGTGTATAGACATGAGCTTTAACGTAGCCGCACAAAAAATAGTCTAAAGACGTTAAATCGCACGATCTAGGCGGCCAATTGACCGGTCCCGAACGTGAAATAAAATGTTCACCGAACTCGCCTCTCAATAAGTCCATTGTTAAGCGTGCTGTGTGGCATGTGGCACCGTTTTGTTGAAACCACATGTCGTGCAAGTCAACAAGCTCTTGCATTTTGGGCAAAAAAAAGTTGGATATCATCTCACGGTAGCGCTCACCATTCACAGTTACGTTACGATTCGCATCATCTTGGAACGGTCCAATGATGCCACCAGCCCATAAACCGCACCAAACTGTGACTTTTTCTCGATGCATAAATAGCTCTTGCAATGCTTCTGGCTGATCTTCACTCCAAAATCGACAATTCGGCTTATTAACTTACCCATTGAGCCAAAAATGAGCTTCGTCGCTGAACACAAGAAGCGCGCGATGAATTTTCTTAACAGAGCACGCATTTTGATAATAAAATTCAATAATTTGCAAGCGTTGTTCGTTTGTAAGACGATTCATGGTTAAATTATAGACCAAACTGAAGATGTTTGACAGTGAAACAAAACACGAAACGTGCGTCAGCTGTTTAAACCAGTGCTGCCAAAAAGATAATAGCTAAAAAATCACCCATTATATTAGCGGAATATAACAAATCTTAAAATGTTGTTTATAGACATATTTTAACATAAAATAAGTAATGACGTAGAAAACAAAATAAATTTTCTGCAAATATTTTACTGGATAACCCCATTTCTTTAAATCTTAAAGTGAACGACGTCACGGGTAAAAGCTAGTTACAAAATAAAACATGGGTGGGGGTAGGTCTTTTTTGATCTACCTTGTATATATATTTTTAAGAAATGTTGCTTCTTTTTTTGGCAACTTTTAACACTTTTTCTCTTTTAGTTTTGGTACTTTCTTATTTTCAAAAAATTTGGCTAGAGATATTGTCCAGATTTAAGTGGGGTATATTTTAAGAGGTTAAAACGAAAAATGTTTTACTTTTGATACTTTTTCTCTTTTGGATAAATTTGGTATACAGATTGCATATGGTCGAGATCAAAATATACGGTATTTTTTAATGGATAAAATTGGGATAAAACTGTTACTTTTTATCTCTTCGAAAAATTTGGTATTCATATAAAACATAACCTAAATTAACGTACAGAGTACTTTCTGGGGGAATAAAATGAGTCAAAGCTCGTACTTTTAGTACTTCGTTGCATTTGGTATAAAAAGTACAAAATATACGGCACTTTTTAAGGGGTAAAAAATGGATCAAATTGGTACTTTTTGTACTTTTTCGGAATGCGTATGGTCCATTGGCTAGAATATATTTAGGCGCCCATTCATTGCTTTTCATATCGACAACTATATGTAGGTTGCTCAAGATTATTGAGTGCTCAAAAACCGGACACAGCTGACTAGTCAGTACTGATGCATATAACGGACACAGCTGACCAGTCAGTACTGACTGGTCAGTACTGACGCATATACCGGCCACAGCTGACTAGTCAGTACTGATTCATATATTCGTCACTGTTGACGTATTTTTTAGTTTTAATAAAACACTATTAAAATAAAACATCTCATTCAATTCTCATACAAATTTTTGTCTTTATTTAAAATAAAATTCAATATTTTTTTGGTTTCCAAAATAACTTAAATAAATAAATATTTTTTTTTTTAACTAAATTTTTTAAATTAATTATGTTTTGTTTGCATTCGAAAACGTTTGCTGGATCAAACATCATTCAACAGTTTCTTAATTACATTAAACAAGCACCTTCTTACAAATAAAGTTCAGTCAATAAAAAGTGTTAAAAATAAAGCTAAACTTTTACCAATTTATTGGTCACGCTTATTTTTTGATTTTTTTTCTCTTTTAGATTGATTATTTTAGTTTAAATTAAAAAAATTGTCGTCATTTTATTTATTAACCCCTTTTTCTTTTATGTATTTTTGTTGCTTTACCCTATGGTGGGCACGTTCAACCTCTTTTCTTATACTTTTTTCATACTCCCCGGCTCCTAGGTTCTGAAAAACATCTAAAATATGAAGTAAAAAAAAAGACAGAAATGTTAAATATTCAAAGACTAAAATTATTTAATGTCTGTACATACCTCTTACAATTTTATTTAGCAGCGTGAGATTTGACAACGGAAGTTTTCCCCACCTTCCATCCCAATTATATTTATATAGCAAATCATCTGCAAACGATGCACTAATAACACTGCCAACATCTAAAGAAACACCTTTAATTTTATGAATATAGGACTTCTGTAAAGAAGTTGAATTACTGTTTGAGCAAGTAAAATATATAAAATATTGTGATTGTTACCATGGCCTGAGCGTAATCGGAGTCTAGCTTCTCCTCTATTTCTTGCACTGCTGTTGTGGTCCGCAAGGGGAGCATGCTGGCGGTCTCATCAAGCCCTTGATCAGAAGTCTCTCCTGTCATGCGGCTGAGGTACTCTTGGGCTTTTGTTATGCCTACTTTACACTCCATTAGAATTTTAGCTTATTGATGGAACAGGTTGTATATTAGATCTTTCACTTCGTGCACTATCTTCGTTTTCTATTAACCTTCTATACATTTTAATTTTGGACTCAAATGTCTTTTTTTCCAATGATAGACAATTTTGCAAACGTCTTTTTTTCATAGTTATCTTTTATCACAAAAAAGTATACTTTTATTATTTAATTTAATTTCTTAATAGGTATTTTCTATCTTATTGTCACTTTTTTATATTTTAATAGGTATTTGTGTTATTTTTATTGTCACTCAATTCTTGCTTTCTGTCAAGGCAAATATTATTTTTTATCACTCTTTATTGTCACTGTCAATTTTTATTTCACTTTTTTTATATTTATTTTAAATAATATAATGGGCGCACGTCACAATTTCATAAAATTCCTTTCGCTTTTAAAATTAATCTTGAATTTTTTACATATTTTACACATTCCATTCAAAAATGAAACTGTCTAACATACATTCGTTGTTTCACTCTTACATACGCATTTCATTCCTGGAGTAATTAGCGTTGCCACTAGCAAACATTTCTTCCTAAAATGTTTTTAACAACAGCAATTCCCAAAATTCCACCACTTTTTTTTTAAATAATTAATACAAATTTAGCAAAATTCTTATAATTATTAAAATTTATGAAACGTATTAACAGATATATTCAACATATTATTAAGTATATATAAAAATAAGAAGAAAAGATTAATAAAATTTGGGCTTTGCAAAATATTCCTAATTTGGTATACAAACGCACACGAGTGGCAACGCCACTTGTAACAATAAAAACAAACAAAAATAGTGCGTGTGTATTAGTTTCGGTCATCCATTTCTTGTAGGGGAGCTATAGGAAAGTTGTAAAAAAAACTCATAAAATTCAGAAAAATGCATGAAATCTTTATTTGAATCGATAGTACGGTCCATATAATTAAATGTTTGAAGATTATTTCATGCAAATGTTGACCGTGATTGCGCCTCAAATGGTCCATCCGCTTAGTCCAATGTTGGCATTCTGTTTCCAACATTTCGGCCGGTATCTCACGAATAAATGCTTCAATGTTTTCTTCCAATGCGTCAATTGAAGCGGGCATGTGTGTATAGACATGAGCTTTAACGTAGCCGCACAAAAAATAGTCTAAAGACGTTAAATCGCACGATCTAGGCGGCCAATTGACCGGTCCCGAACGTGAAATAAAATGTTCACCGAACTCCCTCTCAATAAGTCCATTGTTAAGCGTGCTGTGTGGCATGTGGCACCGTCTTGTTGAAACCACATGTCGTGCAAGTCAACAAGCTCTTGCATTTTGGGCAAAAAAAAGTTGGATATCATCTCACGGTAGCGCTCACCATTCACAGTTACGTTACGATTCGCATCATCTTGGAACGGTCCAATGATGCCACCAGCCCATAAACCGCACCAAACTGTGACTTTTTCTCGATGCATAAATAGCTCTTGCAATGCTTCTGGCTGATCTTCACTCCAAAATCGACAATTCGGCTTATTAACTTACCCATTGAGCCAAAAATGAGCTTCGTCGCTGAACACAAGAAGCGCGCGATGAATTTTCTTAACAGAGCACGCATTTTGATAATAAAATTCAATAATTTGCAAGCGTTGTTCGTTTGTAAGACGATTCATGGTTAAATTATAGACCAAACTGAAGATGTTTGACAGTGAAACAAAACACGAAACGTGCGTCAGCTGTTTAAACCAGTGCTGCCAAAAAGATAATAGCTAAAAAATCACCCATTATATTAGCGGAATATAACAAATCTTAAAATGTTGTTTATAGACATATTTTAACATAAAATAAGTAATGACGTAGAAAACAAAATAAATTTTCTGTAAATATTTTACTGGATAACCCCATTTCTTTAAATCTTAAAGTGAACGACGTCACGGGTAAAAGCTAGTTACAAAATAAAACATGGGTGGGGGTAGGTCTTTTTTGATCTACCTTGTATATAAATTTTTAAGAAATGTTGCTTCTTTTTTTGGCAACTTTTAACACTTTTTCTCTTTTAGTTTTGGTACTTTCTTATTTTCAAAAAATTTGGCTAGAGATATTGTCCAGATTTAAGTGGGGTATATTTTAAGAGGTTAAAACGAAAAATGTTTTACTTTTGATACTTTTTCTCTTTTGGATAAATTTGGTATACAGATTGCATATGGTCGAGATCAAAATATACGGTATTTTTTAATGGATAAAATTGGGATAAAACTGTTACTTTTTATCTCTTCGAAAAATTTGGTATTCATATAAAACATAACCTAAATTAACGTACAGAGTACTTTCTGGGGCAATAAAATGAGTCAAAGCTCGTACTTTTAGTACTTCGTTGCATTTGGTATAAAAAGTACAAAATATACGGCACTTTTTAAGGGGTAAAAAATGGATCAAATTGGTACTTTTTGTACTTTTTCGGAATGCGTATGGTCCATTGGCTGGAATATATTTAGGCGCCCATTCATTGCTTTTCATATCGACAACTATATGTAGGTTGCTCAAGATTATTGAGTGCTCAAAAACCGGACACAGCTGACTAGTCAGTACTGATGCATATAACGGACACAGCTGACCAGTCAGTACTGACTGGTCAGTACTGACGCATATACCGGCCACAGCTGACTAGTCAGTACTGATTCATATATTCGTCACTGTTGACGTATTTTTTAGTTTTAATAAAACACTATTAAAATAAAACATCTCATTCAATTCTCATAAAAATTTTTGTCTTTATTTAAAATAAAATTCAATATTTTTTTGGTTTCCAAAATAACTTAAATATTTTTTTTTTTTTAACTAAATTTTTTAAATTAATTATGTTTTGTTTGCATTCGAAAACGTTTGCTGGATCAAACATCATTCAACAGTTTCTTAATTACATTAAACAAGCACCTTCTTACAAATAAAGTTCAGTCAATAAAAAGTGTTAAAAATAAAGCTAAACTTTTACCAATTTATTGGTCACGCTTATTTTTTGATTTTTTTTCTCTTTTAGATTGATTATTTTAGTTTAAATTAAAAAAATTGTCGTCATTTTATTTATTAACCCCTTTTTCTTTTATGTATTTTTGTTGCTTTACCCTATGGTGGGCACGTTCAACCGCTTTTCTTATACTTTTTTCATACTCCCCGGCTCCTAGGTTCTGAAAAACATCTAAAATATGAAGTAAAAAAAAAGACAGAAATGTTAAATATTCAAAGACTAAAATTATTTAATGTCTGTACATACCTCTTACAATTTTATTTAGCAGCGTGAGATTTGACAACGGAAGTTTTCCCCACCTTCCATCCCAATTATATTTATATAGCAAATCATCTGCAAACGATGCACTAATAACACTGCCAACATCTAAAGAAACACCTTTAATTTTATGAATATAGGACTTCTGTAAAGAAGTTGAATTACTGTTTGAGCAAGTAAAATATATAAAATATTGTGATTGTTACCATGGCCTGAGCGTAATCGGAGTCTAGCTTCTCCTCTATTTCTTGCACTGCTGTTGTGGTCCGCAAGGGGAGCATGCTGGCGGTCTCATCAAGCCCTTGATCAGAAGTCTCTCCTGTCATGCGGCTGAGGTACTCTTGGGCTTTTTTTTATGCCTACTTTACACTCCATTAGAATTTTAGCTTATTGATGGAACAGGTTGTATATTAGATCTTTCACTTCGTGCACTATCTTCGTTTTCTATTAACCTTCTATACATTTTAATTTTGGACTCAAATGTCTTTTTTTCCAATGATAGACAATTTTGCAAACGTCTTTTTTTCATAAATACTTTTATTATTTAATTTAATTTCTTAATAGGTATTTTCTATCTTATTGTCACTTTTTTATATTTTAATAGGTATTTGTGTTATTTTTATTGTCACTCAATTCTTGCTTTCTGTCAAGGCAAATATTATTTTTTATCACTCTTTATTGTCACTGTCAATTTTTATTTCACTTTTTTTATATTTATTTTAAATAATATAATGGGCGCACGTCACAATTTCATAAAATTCCTTTCGCTTTTAAAATTAATCTTGAATTTTTTACATATTTTACACATTCCATTCAAAAATGAAACTGTCTAACATACATTCGTTGTTTCACTCTTACATACGCATTTCATTCCTGGAGTAATTAGCGTTGCCACTAGCAAACATTTCTTCCTAAAATGTTTTTAACAACAGCAATTCCCAAAATTCCACCACTTTTTTTTTAAATAATTAATACAAATTTAGCTAAATTCTTATAATTATTAAAATTTATGAAACGTATTAACAGATATATTCAACATATTATTAAGTATATATAAAAATAAGAAGAAAAGATTAATAAAATTTGGGCTTTGCAAAATATTCCTAATTTGGTATACAAACGCACACGAGTGGCAACGCCACTTGTAACAATAAAAACAAACAAAAATAGTGCGTGTGTATTAGTTTCGGTCATCCATTTCTTGTAGGGGAGCTATAGGAAAGTTGTAAAAAAAACTCATAAAATTCAGAAAAATGCATGAAATCTTTATTTGAATCGATAGTAAGGTCCATATAATTAAATGTTTGAAGATTATTTCATGCAAATGTTGACCGTGATTGCGCCTCAAATGGTCCATCCGCTTAGTCCAATGTTGGCATTCTGTTTCCAACATTTCGGCCGGTATCTCACGAATAAATGCTTCAATGTTTTCTTCCAATGCGTCAATTGAAGCGGGCATGTGTGTATAGACATGAGCTTTAACGTAGCCGCACAAAAAATAGTCTAAAGACGTTAAATCGCACGATCTAGGCGGCCAATTGACCGGTCCCGAACGTGAAATAAAATGTTCACCGAACTCGCCTCTCAATAAGTCCATTGTTAAGCGTGCTGTGTGGCATGTGGCACCGTCTTGTTGAAACCACATGTCGTGCAAGTCAACAAGCTCTTGCATTTTGGGCAAAAAAAAGTTGGATATCATCTCACGGTAGCGCTCACCATTCACAGTTACGTTACGATTCGCATCATCTTGGAACGGTCCAATGATGCCACCAGCCCATAAACCGCACCAAACTGTGACTTTTTCTCGATGCATAAATAGCTCTTGCAATGCTTCTGGCTGATCTTCACTCCAAAATCGACAATTCGGCTTATTAACTTACCCATTGAGCCAAAAATGAGCTTCGTCGCTGAACACAAGAAGCGCGCGATGAATTTTCTTAACAGAGCACGCATTTTGATAATAAAATTCAATAATTTGCAAGCGTTGTTCGTTTGTAAGACGATTCATGGTTAAATTATAGACCAAACTGAAGATGTTTGACAGTGAAACAAAACACGAAACGTGCGTCAGCTGTTTAAACCAGTGCTGCCAAAAAGATAATAGCTAAAAAATCACCCATTATATTAGCGGAATATAACAAATCTTAAAATGTTGTTTATAGACATATTTTAACATAAAATAAGTAATGACGTAGAAAACAAAATAAATTTTCTGTAAATATTTTACTGGATAACCCCATTTCTTTAAATCTTAAAGTGAACGACGTCACGGGTAAAAGCTAGTTACAAAATAAAACATGGGTGGGGGTAGGTCTTTTTTGATCTACCTTGTATATATATTTTTAAGAAATGTTGCTTCTTTTTTTGGCAACTTTTAACACTTTTTCTCTTTTAGTTTTGGTACTTTCTTATTTTCAAAAAATTTGGCTAGAGATATTGTCCAGATTTAAGTGGGGTATATTTTAAGAGGTTAAAACGAAAAATGTTTTACTTTTGATACTTTTTCTCTTTTGGATAAATTTGGTATACAGATTGCATATGGTCGAGATCAAAATATACGGTATTTTTTAATGGATAAAATTGGGATAAAACTGTTACTTTTTATCTCTTCGAAAAATTTGGTATTCATATAAAACATAACCTAAATTAACGTACAGAGTACTTTCTGGGGGAATAAAATGAGTCAAAGCTCGTACTTTTAGTACTTCGTTGCATTTGGTATAAAAAGTACAAAATATACGGCACTTTTTAAGGGGTAAAAAATGGATGTACTTTTTGTACTTTTTCGGAATGCGTATGGTCCATTGGCTGGAATATATTTAGGCGCCCATTCATTGCTTTTCATATCGACAACTATATGTAGGTTGCTCAAGATTATTGAGTGCTCAAAAACCGGACACAGCTGACTAGTCAGTACTGATGCATATAACGGACACAGCTGACCAGTCAGTACTGACTGGTCAGTACTGACGCATATACCGGCCACAGCTGACTAGTCAGTACTGATTCATATATTCGTCACTGTTGACGTATTTTTTAGTTTTAATAAAACACTATTAAAATAAAACATCTCATTCAATTCTCATACAAATTTTTGTCTTTATTTAAAATAAAATTCAATATTTTTTTGGTTTCCAAAATAACTTAAATAAATAAATATTTTTTTTTTTTTAACTAAATTTTTTAAATTAATTATGTTTTGTTTGCATTCGAAAACGTTTGCTGGATCAAACATCATTCAACAGTTTTTTAATTACATTAAACAAGCACCTTCTTACAAATAAAGTTCAGTCAATAAAAAGTGTTAAAAATAAAGCTAAACTTTTACCAATTTATTGGTCACGCTTATTTTTTGATTTTTTTTCTCTTTTAGATTGATTATTTTAGTTTAAATTAAAAAAATTGTCGTCATTTTATTTATTAACCCCTTTTTCTTTTATGTATTTTTGTTGCTTTACCCTATGGTGGGCACGTTCAACCGCTTTTCTTATACTTTTTTCATACTCCCCGGCTCCTAGGTTCTGAAAAACATCTAAAATATGAAGTAAAAAAAAAGACAGAAATGTTAAATATTCAAAGACTAAAATTATTTAATGTCTGTACATACCTCTTACAATTTTATTTAGCAGCGTGAGTTTTGACAACGGAAGTTTTCCCCACCTTCCATCCCAATTATATTTATATAGCAAATCATCTGCAAACGATGTCTAATAACACTGCCAACATCTAAAGAAACACCTTTAATTTTATGAATATAGGACTTCTGTAAAGAAGTTGAATTACTGTTTGAGCAAGTAAAATATATAAAATATTGTGATTGTTACCATGGCCTGAGCGTAATCGGAGTCTAGCTTCTCCTCTATTTCTTGCACTGCTGTTGTGGTCCGCAAGGGGAGCATGCTGGCGGTCTCATCAAGCCCTTGATCAGAAGTCTCTCCTGTCATGCGGCTGAGGTACTCTTGGGCTTTTTTTATGCCTACTTTACACTCCATTAGAATTTTAGCTTATTGATGGAACAGGTTGTATATTAGATCTTTCACTTCGTGCACTATCTTCGTTTTCTATTAACCTTCTATACATTTTAATTTTGGACTCAAATGTCTTTTTTTCCAATGATAGACAATTTTGCAAACGTCTTTTTTTCATAGTTATCTTTTATCACAAAAAGTATACTTTTATTATTTAATTTAATTTCTTAATAGGTATTTTCTATCTTATTGTCACTTTTTTATATTTTAATAGGTATTTGTGTTATTTTTATTGTCACTCAATTCTTGCTTTCTGTCAAGGCAACTATTATTTTTTATCACTCTTTATTGTCACTGTCAATTTTTATTTCACTTTTTTTATATTTATTTTAAATAATATAATGGGCGCACGTCACAATTTCATAAAATTCCTTTCGCTTTTAAAATTAATCTTGAATTTTTTACATATTTTACACATTCCATTCAAAAATGAAACTGTCTAACATACATTCGTTGTTTCACTCTTACATACGCATTTAATTCCTGGAGTAATTAGCGTTGCCACTAGCAAACATTTCTTCCTAAAATGTTTTTAACAACAGCAATTCCCAAAATTCCACCACTTTTTTTTTAAATAATTAATACAAATTTAGCTAAATTCTTATAATTATTAAAATTTATGAAACGTATTAACAGATATATTCAACATATTATTAAGTATATATAAAAATAAGAAGAAAAGATTAATAAAATTTGGGCTTTGCAAAATATTCCTAATTTGGTATACAAACGCACACGAGTGGCAACGCCACTTGTAACAATAAAAACAAACAAAAATAGTGCGTTTGTATTAGTTTCGGTCATCCATTTCTTGTAGGGGAGCTATAGGAAAGTTGTAAAAAAAACTCATAAAATTCAGAAAAATGCATGAAATCTTTATTTGAATCGATAGTACGGTCCATATAATTAAATGTTTGAAGATTATTTCATGCAAATGTTGACCGTGATTGCGCCTCAAATGGTCCATCCGCTTAGTCCAATGTTGGCATTCTGTTTCCAACATTTCGGCCGGTATCTCACGAATAAATGCTTCAATGTTTTCTTCCAATGCGTCAATTGAAGCGGGCATGTGTGTATAGACATGAGCTTTAACGTAGCCGCACAAAAAATAGTCTAAAGACGTTAAATCGCACGATCTAGGCGGCCAATTGACCGGTCCCGAACGTGAAATAAAATGTTCACCGAACTCGCCTCTCAATAAGTCCATTGTTAAGCGTGCTGTGTGGCATGTGGCACCGTCTTGTTGAAACCACATGTCGTGCAAGTCAACAAGCTCTTGCATTTTGGGCAAAAAAAAGTTGGATATCATCTCACGGTAGCGCTCACCATTCACAGTTACGTTACGATTCGCATCATCTTGGAACGGTCCAATGATGCCACCAGCCCATAAACCGCACCAAACTGTGACTTTTTCTCGATGCATAAATAGCTCTTGCAATGCTTCTGGCTGATCTTCACTCCAAAATCGACAATTCGGCTTATTAACTTACCCATTGAGCCAAAAGTGAGCTTCGTCGCTGAACACAAGAAGCGCGCGATGAATTTTCTTAACAGAGCACGCATTTTGATAATAAAATTCAATAATTTGCAAGCGTTGTTCGTTTGTAAGACGATTCATGGTTAAATTATAGACCAAACTGAAGATGTTTGACAGTGAAACAAAACACGAAACGTGCGTCAGCTGTTTAAACCAGTGCTGCCAAAAAGATAATAGCTAAAAAATCACCCATTATATTAGCGGAATATAACAAATCTTAAAATGTTGTTTATAGACATATTTTAACATAAAATAAGTAATGACGTAGAAAACAAAATAAATTTTCTGTAAATATTTTACTGGATAACCCCATTTCTTTAAATCTTAAAGTGAACGACGTCACGGGTAAAAGCTAGTTACAAAATAAAACATGGGTGGGGGTAGGTCTTTTTTGATCTACCTTGTATATATATTTTTAAGAAATGTTGCTTCTTTTTTTGGCAACTTTTAACACTTTTTCTCTTTTAGTTTTGGTACTTTCTTATTTTCAAAAAATTTGGCTAGAGATATTGTCCAGATTTAAGTGGGGTATATTTTAAGAGGTTAAACGAAAAATGTTTTACTTTTGATACTTTTTCTCTTTTGGATAAATTTGGTATACAGATTGCATATGGTCGAGATCAAAATATACGGTATTTTTTAATGGATAAAATTGGGATAAAACTGTTACTTTTTATCTCTTCGAAAAATTTGGTATTCATATAAAACATAACCTAAATTAACGTACAGAGTACTTTCTGGGGGAATAAAATGAGTCAAAGCTCGTACTTTTAGTACTTCGTTGCATTTGGTATAAAAAGTACAAAATATACGGCACTTTTTAAGGGGTAAAAAATGGATCAAATTGGTACTTTTTGTACTTTTTCGGAATGCGTATGGTCCATTGGCTGGAATATATTTAGGCGCCCATTCATTGCTTTTCATATCGACAACTATATGTAGGTTGCTCAAGATTATTGAGTGCTCAAAAACCGGACACAGCTGACTAGTCAGTACTGATGCATATAACGGACACAGCTGACCAGTCAGTACTGACTGGTCAGTACTGACGCATATACCGGCCACAGCTGACTAGTCAGTACTGATTCATATATTCGTCACTGTTGACGTATTTTTTAGTTTTAATAAAACACTATTAAAATAAAACATCTCATTCAATTCTCATACAAATTTTTGTCTTTATTTAAAATAAAATTCAATATTTTTTTGGTTTCCAAAATAACTTAAATAAATAAATATTTTTTTTTTTTAACTAAATTTTTTAAATTAATTTTGTTTTGTTTGCATTCGAAAACGTTTGCTGGATCAAACATCATTCAACAGTTTCTTAATTACATTAAACAAGCACCTTCTTACAAATAAAGTTCAGTCAATAAAAAGTGTTAAAAATAAAGCTAAACTTTTACCAATTTATTGGTCACGCTTATTTTTTGATTTTTTTTCTCTTTTAGATTGATTATTTTAGTTTAAATTAAAAAAATTGTCGTCATTTTATTTATTAACCCCTTTTTCTTTAATGTATTTTTGTTGCTTTACCCTATGGTGGGCACGTTCAACCGCTTTTCTTATACTTTTTTCATACTCCCCGGCTCCTAGGTTCTGAAAAACATCTAAAATATGAAGTAAAAAAAAAGACAGAAATGTTAAATATTCAAAGACTAAAATTATTTAATGTCTGTACATACCTCTTACAATTTTATTTAGCAGCGTGAGATTTGACAACGGAAGTTTTCCCCACCTTCCATCCCAATTATATTTATATAGCAAATCATCTGCAAACGATGCACTAATAACACTGCCAACATCTAAAGAAACCTCTTTAATTTTATGAATATAGGACTTCTGTAAAGAAGTTGAATTACTGTTTGAGCAAGTAAAATATATAAAATATTGTGATTGTTACCATGGCCTGAGCGTAATCGGAGTCTAGCTTCTCCTCTATTTCTTGCACTGCTGTTGTGGTCCGCAAGGGGAGCATGCTGGCGGTCTCATCAAGCCCTTGATCAGAAGTCTCTCCTGTCATGCGGCTGAGGTACTCTTGGGCTTTTTTTATGCCTACTTTACACTCCATTAGAATTTTAGCTTATTGATGGAACAGGTTGTATATTAGATCTTTCACTTCGTGCACTATCTTCGTTTTCTATTAACCTTCTATACATTTTAATTTTGGACTCAAATGTCTTTTTTTCCAATGATAGACAATTTTGCAAACGTCTTTTTTTCATAGTTATCTTTTATCACAAAAAGTATACTTTTATTATTTAATTTAATTTTTTAATAGGTATTTTCTATCTTATTGTCACTTTTTTATATTTTAATAGGTATTTGTGTTATTTTTATTGTCACTCAATTCTTGCTTTCTGTCAAGGCAAATATTATTTTTTATCACTCTTTATTGTCACTGTCAATTTTTATTTCACTTTTTTTATATTTATTTTAAATAATATAATGGGCGCACGTCACAATTTCATAAAATTCCTTTCGCTTTTAAAATTAATCTTGAATTTTTTACATATTTTACACATTCCATTCAAAAATGAAACTGTCTAACATACATTCGTTGTTTCACTCTTACATACGCATTTCATTCCTGGAGTAATTAGCGTTGCCACTAGCAAACATTTCTTCCTAAAATGTTTTTAACAACAGCAATTCCCAAAATTCCACCACTTTTTTTTTAAATAATTAATACAAATTTAGCTAAATTCTTATAATTATTAAAATTTATGAAACGTATTAACAGATATATTCAACATATTATTAAGTATATATAAAAATAAGAAGAAAAGATTAATAAAATTTGGGCTTTGCAAAATATTCCTAATTTGGTATACAAACGCACACGAGTGGCAACGCCACTTGTAACAATAAAAACAAACAAAAATAGTGCGTTTGTATAAGTTTCGGTCATCCATTTCTTGTAGGGGAGCTATAGGAAAGTTGTAAAAAAAACTCATAAAATTCAGAAAAATGCATGAAATCTTTATTTGAATCGATAGTACGGTCCATATAATTAAATGTTTGAAGATTATTTCATGCAAATGTTGACCGTGATTGCGCCTCAAATGGTCCATCCGCTTAGTCCAATGTTGGCATTCTGTTTCCAACATTTCGGCCGGTATCTCACGAATAAATGCTTCAATGTTTTCTTCCAATGCGTCAATTGAAGCGGGCATGTGTGTATAGACATGAGCTTTAACGTAGCCGCACAAAAAATAGTCTAAAGACGTTAAATCGCACGATCTAGGCGGCCAATTGACCGGTCCCGAACGTGAAATAAAATGTTCACCGAACTCGCCTCTCAATAAGTCCATTGTTAAGCGTGCTGTGTGGCATGTGGCACCGTCTTGTTGAAACCACATGTCGTGCAAGTCAACAAGCTCTTGCATTTTGGGCAAAAAAAAGTTGGATATCATCTCACGGTAGCGCTCACCATTCACAGTTACGTTACGATTCGCATCATCTTGGAACGGTCCAATGATGCCACCAGCCCATAAACCGCACCAAACTGTGACTTTTTCTCGATGCATAAATAGCTCTTGCAATGCTTCTGGCTGATCTTCACTCCAAAATCGACAATTCGGCTTATTAACTTACCCATTGAGCCAAAAATGAGCTTCGTCGCTGAACACAAGAAGCGCGCGATGAATTTTCTTAACAGAGCACGCATTTTGATAATAAAATTCAATAATTTGCAAGCGTTGTTCGTTTGTAAGACGATTCGTGGTTAAATTATAGACCAAACTGAAGATGTTTGACAGTGAAACAAAACACGAAACGTGCGTCAGCTGTTTAAACCAGTGCTGCCAAAAAGATAATAGCTAAAAAATCACCCATTATATTAGCGGAATATAACAAATCTTAAAATGTTGTTTATAGACATATTTTAACATAAAATAAGTAATGACGTAGAAAACAAAATAAATTTTCTGTAAATATTTTACTGGATAACCCCATTTCTTTAAATCTTAAAGTGAACGACGTCACGGGTAAAAGCTAGTTACAAAATAAAACATGGGTGGGGGTAGGTCTTTTTTGATCTACCTTGTATATATATTTTTAAGAAATGTTGCTTCTTTTTTTGGCAACTTTTAACACTTTTTCTCTTTTAGTTTTGGTACTTTCTTATTTTCAAAAAATTTGGCTAGAGATATTGTCCAGATTTAAGTGGGGTATATTTTAAGAGGTTAAAACGAAAAATGTTTTACTTTTGATACTTTTTCTCTTTTGGATAAATTTGGTATACAGATTGCATATGGTCGAGATCAAAATATACGGTATTTTTTAATGGATAAAATTGGGATAAAACTGTTACTTTTTATCTCTTCGAAAAATTTGGTATTCATATAAAACATAACCTAAATTAACGTACAGAGTACTTTCTGGGGGAATAAAATGAGTCAAAGCTCGTACTTTTAGTACTTCGTTGCATTTGGTATAAAAAGTACAAAATATACGGCACTTTTTAAGGGGTAAAAAATGGATCAAATTGGTACTTTTTGTACTTTTTCGGAATGCGTATGGTCCATTGGCTGGAATATATTTAGGCGCCCATTCATGGCTTTTCATATCGACAACTATATGTAGGTTGCTCAAGATTATTGAGTGCTCAAAAACCGGACACAGCTGACTAGTCAGTACTGATGCATATAACGGACACAGCTGACCAGTCAGTACTGACTGGTCAGTACTGACGCATATACCGGCCACAGCTGACTAGTCAGTACTGATTCATATATTCGTCACTGTTGACGTATTTTTTAGTTTTAATAAAACACTATTAAAATAAAACATCTCATTCAATTCTCATACAAATTTTTGTCTTTATTTAAAATAAAATTCAATATTTTTTTGGTTTCCAAAATAACTTAAATAAATAAATATTTTTTTTTTTAACTAAATTTTTTAAATTAATTATGTTTTGTTTGCATTCGAAAACGTTTGCTGGATCAAACATCATTCAACAGTTTCTTAATTACATTAAACAAGCACCTTCTTACAAATAAAGTTCAGTCAATAAAAAGTGTTAAAAATAAAGCTAAACTTTTACCAATTTATTGGTCACGCTTATTTTTTGATTTTTTTTCTCTTTTAGATTGATTATTTTAGTTTAAATTAAAAAAATTGTCGTCATTTTATTTATTAACCCCTTTATCTTTTATGTATTTTTGTTGCTTTACCCTATGGTGGGCACGTTCAACCGCTTTTCTTATACTTTTTTCATACTCCCCGGCTCCTAGGTTCTGAAAAACATCTAAAATATGAAGTAAAAAAAAAGACAGAAATGTTAAATATTCAAAGACTAAAATTATTTAATGTCTGTACATACCTCTTACAATTTTATTTAGCAGCGTGAGATTTGACAACGGAAGTTTTCCCCACCTTCCATCCCAATTATATTTATATAGCAAATCATCTGCAAACGATGCACTAATAACACTGCCAACATCTAAAGAAACACCTTTAATTTTATGAATATCTGTAAAGAAGTTGAATTACTGTTTGAGCAAGTAAAATATATAAAATATTGTGATTGTTACCATGGCCTGAGCGTAATCGGAGTCTAGCTTCTCCTCTATTTCTTGCACTGCTGTTGTGGTCCGCAAGGGGAGCATGCTGGCGGTCTCATCAAGCCCTTGATCAGAAGTCTCTCCTGTCATGCGGCTGAGGTACTCTTGGGCTTTTTTTATGCCTACTTTACACTCCATTAGAATTTTAGCTTATTGATGGAACAGGTTGTATATTAGATCTTTCACTTCGTGCACTATCTTCGTTTTCTATTAACCTTCTATACATTTTAATTTTGGACTCAAATGTCTTTTTTTCCAATGATAGACAATTTTGCAAACGCCTTTTTTTCATAGTTATCTTTTATCACAAAAAGTATACTTTTATTATTTAATTTAATTTCTTAATAGGTATTTTCTATCTTATTGTCACTTTTTTATATTTTAATAGGTATTTGTGTTATTTTTATTGTCACTCAATTCTTGCTGTCTGTCAAGGCAAATATTATTTTTTATCACTCTTTATTGTCACTGTCAATTTTTATTTCACTTTTTTTATATTTATTTTAAATAATATAATGGGCGCACGTCACAATTTCATAAAATTCCTTTCGCTTTTAAAATTAATCTTGAATTTTTTACATATTTTACACATTCCATTCAAAAATGAAACTGTCTAACATACATTCGTTGTTTCACTCTTACATACGCATTTCATTCCTGGAGTAATTAGCGTTGCCACTAGCAAACATTTCTTCCTAAAATGTTTTTAACAACAGCAATTCCCAAAATTCCACCACTTTTTTTTAAATAATTAATACAAATTTAGCTAAATTCTTATAATTATTAAAATTTATGAAACGTATTAACAGATATATTCAACATATTATTAAGTATATATAAAAATAAGAAGAAAAGATTAATAAAATTTGGGCTTTGCAAAATATTCCTAATTTGGTATACAAACGCACACGAGTGGCAACGCCACTTGTAACAATAAAAACAAACAAAAATAGTGCGTTTGTATTAGTTTCGGTCATCCATTTCTTGTAGGGGAGCTATAGGAAAGTTGTAAAAAAAACTCATAAAATTCAGAAAAATGCATGAAATCTTTATTTGAATCGATAGTACGGTCCATATAATTAAATGTTTGAAGATTATTTCATGCAAATGTTGACCGTGATTGCGCCTCAAATGGTCCATCCGCTTAGTCCAATGTTGGCATTCTGTTTCCAACATTTCGGCCGGTATCTCACGAATAAATGCTTCAATGTTTTCTTCCAATGCGCCAATTGAAGCGGGCATGTGTGTATAGACATGAGCTTTAACGTAGCCGCACAAAAAATAGTCTAAAGACGTTAAATCGCACGATCTAGGCGGCCAATTGACCGGTCCCGAACGTGAAATAAAATGTTCACCGAACTCGCCTCTCAATAAGTCCATTGTTAAGCGTGCTGTGTGGCATGTGGCACCGTCTTGTTGAAACCACATGTCGTGCAAGTCAACAAGCTCTTGCATTTTGGGCAAAAAAAAGTTGGATATCATCTCACGGTAGCGCTCACCATTCACAGTTACGTTACGATTCGCATCATCTTGGAACGGTCCAATGATGCCACCAGCCCATAAACCGCACCAAACTGTGACTTTTTCTCGATGCATAAATAAATAGCTCTTGCAATGCTTCTGGCTGATCTTCACTCCAAAATCGACAATTCGGCTTATTAACTTACCCATTGAGCCAAAAATGAGCTTCGTCGCTGAACACAAGAAGCGCGCGATGAATTTTCTAAACAGAGCACGCATTTTGATAATAAAATTCAATAATTTGCAAGCGTTGTTCGTTTGTAAGACGATTCATGGTTAAATTATAGACCAAACTGAAGATGTTTGACAGTGAAACAAAACACGAAACGTGCGTCAGCTGTTTAAACCAGTGCTGCCAAAAAGATAATAGCTAAAAAATCACCCATTATATTAGCGGAATATAACAAATCTTAAAATGTTGTTTATAGACATATTTTAACATAAAATAAGTAATGACGTAGAAAACAAAATAAATTTTCTGTAAATATTTTACTGGATAACCCCATTTCTTTAAATCTTAAAGTGAACGACGTCACGGGTGAAAGCTAGTTACAAAATAAAACATGGGTGGGGGTAGGTCTTTTTTGATCTACCTTGTATATATATTTTTAAGAAATGTTGCTTCTTTTTTTGGCAACTTTTAACACTTTTTCTCTTTTAGTTTTGGTACTTTCTTATTTTCAAAAAATTTGGCTAGAGATATTGTCCAGATTTAAGTGGGGTATATTTTAAGAGGTTAAAACGAAAAATGTTTTACTTTTGATACTTTTTCTCTTTTGGGTAAATTTGGTATACAGATTGCATATGGTCGAGATCAAAATATACGGTATTTTTTAATGGATAAAATTGGGATAAAACTGTTACTTTTTATCTCTTCGAAAAATTTGGTATTCATATAAAACATAACCTAAATTAACGTACAGAGTACTTTCTGGGGGAATAAAATGAGTCAAAGCTCGTACTTTTAGTACTTCGTTGCATTTGGTATAAAAAGTACAAAATATACGGCACTTTTTAAGGGGTAAAAAATGGATCAAATTGGTAATTTTTGTACTTTTTCGGAATGCGTATGGTCCATTGGCTGGAATATATTTAGGCGCCCATTCATTGCTTTTCATATCGACAACTATATGTAGGTTGCTCAAGATTATTGAGTGCTCAAAAACCGGACACAGCTGACTAGTCAGTACTGATGCATATAACGGACACAGCTGACCAGTCAGTACTGACTGGTCAGTACTGACGCATATACCGGCCACAGCTGACTAGTCAGTACTGATTCATATATTCGTCACTGTTGACGTATTTTTTAGTTTTAATAAAACACTATTAAAATAAAACATCTCATTCAATTCTCATACAAATTTTTGTCTTTATTTAAAATAAAATTCAATATTTTTTTGGTTTCCAAAATAACTTAAATAAATAAATATTTTTTTTTTTTAACTAAATTTTTTAAATTAATTATGTTTTGTTTGCATTCGAAAACGTTTGCTGGATCAAACATCATTCAACAGTTTCTTAATTACATTAAACAAGCACCTTCTTACAAATAAAGTTCAGTCAATAAAAAGTGTTAAAAATAAAGCTAAACTTTTACCAATTTATTGGTCACGCTTATTTTTTGATTTTTTTTCTCTTTTAGATTGATTATTTTAGTTTAAATTAAAAAAATTGTCGTCATTTTATTTATTAACCCCTTTTTCTTTTATGTATTTTTGTTGCTTTACCTATGGTGGGCACGTTCAACCGCTTTTCTTATACTTTTTTCATACTCCCCGGCTCCTAGGTTCTGAAAAACATCTAAAATATGAAGTAAAAAAAAGACAGAAATGTTAAATATTCAAAGACTAAAATTATTTAATGTCTGTACATACCTCTTACAATTTTATTTAGCAGCGTGAGATTTGACAACGGAAGTTTTCCCCACCTTCCATCCCAATTATATTTATATAGCAAATCATCTGCAAACGATGCACTAATAACACTGCCAACATCTAAAGAAACACCTTTAATTTTATGAATATAGGACTTCTGTAAAGAAGTTGAATTACTGTTTGAGCAAGTAAAATATATAAAATATTGTGATTGTTACCATGGCCTGAGCGTAATCGGAGTCTAGCTTCTCCTCTATTTCTTGCACTGCTGTTGTGGTCCGCAAGGGGAGCATGCTGGCGGTCTCATCAAGCCCTTGATCAGAAGTCTCTCCTGTCATGCGGCTGAGGTACTCTTCGGCTTTTTTTATGCCTACTTTACACTCCATTAGAATTTTAGCTTATTGATGGAACAGGTTGTATATTAGATCTTTCACTTCGTGCACTATCTTCGTTTTCTATTAACCTTCTATACATTTTAATTTTGGACTCAAATGTCTTTTTTTCCAATGATAGACAATTTTGCAAACGTCTTTTTTTCATAGTTATCTTTTATCACAAAAAGTATACTTTTATTATTTAATTTAATTTCTTAATAGGTATTTTCTATCTTATTGTCACTTTTTTATATTTTAATAGGTATTTGTGTTATTTTTATTGTCACTCAATTCTTGCTTTCTGTCATGGCAAATATTATTTTTTATCACTCTTTATTGTCACTGTCAATTTTTATTTCACTTTTTTTATATTTATTTTAAATAATATAATGGGCGCACGTCACAATTTCATAAAATTCCTTTCGCTTTTAAAATTAATTTTGAATTTTTTACATATTTTACACATTCCATTCAAAAATGAAACTGTTTAACATACATTCGTTGTTTCACTCTTACATACGCATTTCATTCCAGGAGTAATTAGCGTTGCCACTAGCAAACATTTCTTCCTAAAATGTTTTTAACAACAGCAATTCCCAAAATTCCACCACTTTTTTTTAAATAATTAATACAAATTTAGCTAAATTCTTATAATTATTAAAATTTATGAAACGTATTAACAGATATATTCAACATATTATTAAGTATATATAAAAATAAGAAGAAAAGATTAATAAAATTTGGGCTTTGCAAAATATTCCTAATTTGGTATACAAACGCACACGAGTGGCAACGCCACTTGTAACAATAAAAACAAACAAAAATAGTGCGTGTGTATTAGTTTCGGTCATCCATTTCTTGTAGGGGAGCTATAGGAAAGTTGTAAAAAAAACTCATAAAATTCGGAAAAATGCATGAAATCTTTATTTGAATCGATAGTACGGTCCATATAATTAAATGTTTGAAGATTATTTCATGCAAATGTTGACCGTGATTGCGCCTCAAATGGTCCATCCGCTTAGTCCAATGTTGGCATTCTGTTTCCAACATTTCGGCCGGTATCTCACGAATAAATGCTTCAATGTTTTCTTCCAATGCGTCAATTGAAGCGGGCATGTGTGTATAGACATGAGCTTTAACGTAGCCGCACAAAAAATAGTCTAAAGACGTTAAATCGCACGATCTAGGCGGCCAATTGACCGGTCCCGAACGTGAAATAAAATGTTCACCGAACTCGCCTCTCAATAAGTCCATTGTTAAGCGTGCTGTGTGGCATGTGGCACCGTCTTGTTGAAACCACATGTCGTGCAAGTCAACAAGCTCTTGCATTTTGGGCAAAAAAAAGTTGGATATCATCTCACGGTAGCGCTCACCATTCACAGTTACGTTACGATTCGCATCATCTTGGAACGGTCCAATGATGCCACCAGCCCATAAACCGCACCAAACTGTGACTTTTTCTCGATGCATAAATAGCTCTTGCAATGCTTCTGGCTGATCTTCACTCCAAAATCGACAATTCGGCTTATTAACTTACCCATTGAGCCAAAAATGAGCTTCGTCGCTGAACACAAGAAGCGCGCGATGAATTTTCTTAACAGAGCACGCATTTTGATAATAAAATTCAATAATTTGCAAGCGTTGTTCGTTTGTAAGACGATTCATGGTTAAATTATAGACCAAACTGAAGATGTTTGACAGTGAAACAAAACACGAAACGTGCGTCAGCTGTTTAAACCAGTGCTGCCAAAAAGATAATAGCTAAAAAATCACCCATTATATTAGCGGAATATAACAAATCTTAAAATGTTGTTTATAGACATATTTTAACATAAAATAAGTAATGACGTAGAAAACAAAATAAATTTTCTGTAAATATTTTACTGGATAACCCCATTTCTTTAAATCTTAAAGTGAACGACGTCACGGGTAAAAGCTAGTTACAAAATAAAACATGGGTGGGGGTAGGTCTTTTTTGATCTACCTTGTATATATATTTTTAAGAAATGTTGCTTCTTTTTTTGGCAACTTTTAACACTTTTTCTCTTTTAGTTTTGGTACTTTCTTATTTTCAAAAAATTTGGCTAGAGATATTGTCCAGATTTAAGTGGGGTATATTTTAAGAGGTTAAAACGAAAAATGTTTTACTTTTGATACTTTTTCTCTTTTGGATAAATTTGGTATACAGATTGCATATAGTCGAGATCAAAATATACGGTATTTTTTAATGGATAAAATTGGGATAAAACTGTTACTTTTTATCTCTTCGAAAAATTTGGTATTCATATAAAACATAACCTAAATTAACGTACAGAGTACTTTCTGGGGGAATAAAATGAGTCAAAGCTCGTACTTTTAGTACTTCGTTGCATTTGGTATAAAAAGTACAAAATATACGGCACTTTTTAAGGGGTAAAAAATGGATCAAATTGGTACTTTTTGTACTTTTTCGGAATGCGTATGGTCCATTGGCTGGAATATATTTAGGCGCCCATTCATTGCTTTTCATATCGACAACTATATGTAGGTTGCTCAAGATTATTGAGTGCTCAAAAACCGGACACAGCTGACTAGTCAGTACTGATGCATATAACGGACACAGCTGACCAGTCAGTACTGACTGGTCAGTACTGACGCATATACCGGCCACAGCTGACTAGTCAGTACTGATTCATATATTCGTCACTGTTGACGTATTTTTTAGTTTTAATAAAACACTATTAAAATAAAACATCTCATTCAATTCTCATACAAATTTTTGTCTTTATTTAAAATAAAATTCAATATTTTTTTGGTTTCCAAAATAACTTAAATAAATAAATATTTTTTTTTTTTAACTAAATTTTTTAAATTAATTATGTTTTGTTTGCATTCGAAAACGTTTGCTGGATCAAACATCATTCAACAGTTTCTTAATTACATTAAACAAGCACCTTCTTACAAATAAAGTTCAGTCAATAAAAAGTGTTAAAAATAAAGCTAAACTTTTACCAATTTATTGGTCACGCTTATTTTTTGATTTTTTTTCTCTTTTAGATTGATTATTTTAGTTTAAATTAAAAAAATTGTCGTCATTTTATTTATTAACCCCTTTTTCTTTTATGTATTTTTGTTGCTTTACCCTATGGTGGGCACGTTCAACCGCTTTTCTTATACTTTTTTCATATTCCCCGGCTCCTTGGTTCTGAAAAACATCTAAAATATGAAGTAAAAAAAAAGACAGAAATGTTAAATATTCAAAGACTAAAATTATTTAATGTCTGTACATACCTCTTACAATTTTATTTAGCAGCGTGAGATTTGACAACGGAAGTTTTCCCCACCTTCCATCCCAATTATATTTATATAGCAAATCATCTGCAAACGATGCACTAATAACACTGCCAACATCTAAAGAAACACCTTTAATTTTATGAATATAGGACTTCTGTAAAGAAGTTGAATTACTGTTTGAGCAAGTAAAATATATAAAATATTGTGATTGTTACCATGGCCTGAGCGTAATCGGAGTCTAGCTTCTCCTCTATTTCTTGCACTGCTGTTGTGGTCCGCAAGGGGAGCATGCTGGCGGTCTCATCAAGCCCTTGATCAGAAGTCTCTCCTGTCATGCGGCTGAGGTACTCTTGGGCTTTTTTTATGCCTACTTTACACTCCATTAGAATTTTAGCTTATTGATGGAACAGGTTGTATATTAGATCTTTCACTTCGTGCACTATCTTCGTTTTCTATTAACCTTCTATACATTTTAATTTTGGACTCAAATGTCTTTTTTTCCAATGATAGACAATTTTGCAAACGTCTTTTTTCATAGTTATCTTTTATCACAAAAAGTATACTTTTATTATTTAATTTAATTTCTTAATAGGTATTTTCTATCTTATTGTCACTTTTTTATATTTTAATAGGTATTTGTGTTATTTTTATTGTCACTCAATTCTTGCTTTCTGTCAAGGCAAATATTATTTTTTATCACTCTTTATTGTCACTGTCAATTTTTATTTCACTTTTTTTATATTTATTTTAAATAATATAATGGGCGCACGTCACAATTTCATAAAATTCCTTTCGCTTTTAAAATTAATCTTGAATTTTTTACATATTTTACACATTCCATTCAAAAACGAAACTGTCTAACATACATTCGTTGTTTCACTCTTACATACGCATTTCATTCCTGGAGTAATTAGCGTTGCCACTAGCAAACATTTCTTCCTAAAATGTTTTTAACAACAGCAATTCCCAAAATTCCACCACTTTTTTTTTAAATAATTAATACAAATTTAGCTAAATTCTTATAATTATTAAAATTTATGAAACGTATTAACAGATATATTCAACATATTATTAAGTATATATAAAAATAAGAAGAAAAGATTAATAAAATTTGGGCTTTGCAAAATATTCCTAATTTGGTATACAAACGCACACGAGTGGCAACGCCACTTGTAACAATAAAAACAAACAAAAATAGTGCGTGTGTATTAGTTTCGGTCATCTTTCTTGTAGGGGAGCTATAGGAAAGTTGTAAAAAAAACTCATAAAATTCAGAAAAATGCATGAAATCTTTATTGCATGCAAATGTTGACCGTGATTGCGCCTCAAATGGTCCATCCGCTTAGTCCAATGTTGGCATTCTGTTTCCAACATTTCGGCCGGTATCTCACGAATAAATGCTTCAATGTTTTCTTCCAATGCGTCAATTGAAGCGGGCATGTGTGTATAGACATGAGCTTTAACGTAGCCGCACAAAAAATAGTCTAAAGACGTTAAATCGCACGATCTAGGCGGCCAATTGACCGGTCCCGAACGTGAAATAAAATGTTCACCGAACTCGCCTCTCAATAAGTCCATTGTTAAGCGTGCTGTGTGGCATGTGGCACCGTCTTGTTGAAACCACATGTCGTGCAAGTCAACAAGCTCTTGCATTTTGGGCAAAAAAAAGTTGGATATCATCTCACGGTAGCGCTCACCATTCACAGTTACGTTACGATTCGCATCATCTTGGAACGGTCCAATGATGCCACCAGCCCATAAACCGCACCAAACTGTGACTTTTTCTCGATGCATAAATAGCTCTTGCAATGCTTCTGGCTGATCTTCACTCCAAAATCGACAATTCGGCTTATTAACTTACCCATTGAGCCAAAAATGAGCTTCGTCGCTGAACACAAGAAGCGCGCGATGAATTTTCTTAACAGAGCACGCATTTTGATAATAAAATTCAATAATTTGCAAGCGTTGTTCGTTTGTAAGACGATTCATGGTTAAATTATAGACCAAACTGAAGATGTTTGACAGTGAAACAAAACACGAAACGTGCGTCAGCTGTTTAAACCAGTGCTGCCAAAAAGATAATAGCTAAAAAATCACCCATTATATTAGCGGAATATAACAAATCTTAAAATGTTGTTTATAGACATATTTTAACATAAAATAAGTAATGACGTAGAAAACAAAATAAATTTTCTGTAAATATTTTACTGGATAACCCCATTTCTTTAAATCTTAAAGTGAACGACGTCACGGGTAAAAGCTAGTTACAAAATAAAACATGGGTGGGGGTAGGTCTTTTTTGATCTACCTTGTATATATATTTTTAAGAAATGTTGCTTCTTTTTTTGGCAACTTTTAACACTTTTTCTCTTTTAGTTTTGGTACTTTCTTATTTTCAAAAAATTCGGCTAGAGATATTGTCCAGATTTAAGTGGGGTATATTTTAAGAGGTTAAAACGAAAAATGTTTTACTTTTGATACTTTTTCTCTTTTGGATAAATTTGGTATACAGATTGCATATGGTCGAGATCAAAATATACGGTATTTTTTAATGGATAAAATTGGGATAAAACTGTTACTTTTTATCTCTTCGAAAAATTTGGTATTCATATAAAACATAACCTAAATTAACGTACAGAGTACTTTCTGGGGGAATAAAATGAGTCAAAGCTCGTACTTTTAGTACTTCGTTGCATTTGATATAAAAAGTACAAAATATACGGCACTTTTTAAGGGGTAAAAAATGGATCAAATTGGTACTTTTTGTACTTTTTCGGAATGCGTATGGTCCATTGGCTGGAATATATTTAGGCGCCCATTCATTGCTTTTCATATCGACAACTATATGTAGGTTGCTCAAGATTATTTAGTGCTCAAAAACCGGACACAGCTGACTAGTCAGTACTGATGCATATAACGGACACAGCTGACCAGTCAGTACTGACTGGTCAGTACTGACGCATATACCGGCCACAGCTGACTAGTCAGTACTGATTCATATATTCGTCACTGTTGACGTATTTTTTAGTTTTAATAAAACACTATTAAAATAAAACATCTCATTTAATTCTCATACAAATTTTTGTCTTTATTTAAAATAAAATTCAATATTTTTTTGGTTTCCAAAATAACTTAAATAAATAAATATTTTTTTTTTTTAACTAAATTTTTTAAATTAATTATGTTTTGTTTGCATTCGAAAACGTTTGCTGGATCAAACATCATTCAACAGTTTCTTAATTACATTAAACAAGCACCTTCTTACAAATAAAGTTCAGTCAATAAAAAGTGTTAAAAATAAAGCTAAACTTTTACCAATTTATTGGTCACGCTTATTTTTTGATTTTTTTTCTCTTTTAGATTGATTATTTTAGTTTAAATTAAAAAAATTGTCGTCATTTTATTTATTAACCCCTTTTTCTTTTATGTATTTTTGTTGCTTTACCCTATGGTGGGCACGTTCAACCGCTTTTCTTATACTTTTTTCATACTCCCCGGCTCCTAGGTTCTGAAAACATCTAAAATATGAAGTAAAAAAAAAGACAGAAATGTTAAATATTCAAAGACTAAAATTATTTAATGTCTGTACATACCTCTTACAATTTTATTTAGCAGCGTGAGATTTGACAACGGAAGTTTTCCCCACCTTCCATCCCAATTATATTTATATAGCAAATCATCTGCAAACGATGCACTAATAACACTGCCAACATCTAAAGAAACACCTTTAATTTTATGAATATAGGACTTCTGTAAAGAAGTTGAATTACTGTTTGAGCAAGTAAAATATATAAAATATTGTGATTGTTACCATGGCCTGAGCGTAATCGGAGTCTAGCTTCTCCTCTATTTCTTGCACTGCTGTTGTGGTCCGCAAGGGGAGCATGCTGGCGGTCTCATCAAGCCCTTGATCAGAAGTCTCTCCTGTCATGCGGCTGAGGTACTCTTGGGCTTTTTTTATGCCTACTTTACACTCCATTAGAATTTTAGCTTATTGATGGAACAGGTTGTATATTAGATCTTTCACTTCGTGCACTATCTTCGTTTTCTATTAACCTTCTATACATTTTAATTTTGGACTCAAATGTCTTTTTTTCCAATGATAGACAATTTTGCAAACGTCTTTTTTTCATAGTTATCTTTTATCACAAAAAGTATACTTTTATTATTTAATTTAATTTCTTAATAGGTATTTTCTATCTTATTGTCACTTTTTTATATTTTAATAGGTATTTGTGTTATTTTTATTGTCACTCAATTCTTGCTTTCTGTCAAGGCAAATATTATTTTTTATCACTCTTTATTGTCACTGTCAATTTTTATTTCACTTTTTTTATATTTATTTTAAATAATATAATGGGCGCACGTCACAATTTCATAAAATTCCTTTCGCTTTTAAAATTAATCTTGAAATTTTTACATATTTTACACATTCCATTCAAAAATGAAACTGTCTAACATACATTCGTTGTTTCACTCTTACATACGCATTTCATTCCTGGAGTAATTAGCGTTGCCACTAGCAAACATTTCTTCCTAAAATGTTTTTAACAACAGCAATTCCCAAAATTCCACCACTTTTTTTTTAAATAATTAATACAAATTTAGCTAAATTCTTATAATTATTAAAATTTATGAAACGTATTAACAGATATATTCAACATATTATTAAGTATATATAAAAATAAGAAGAAAAGATTAATAAAATTTGGGCTTTGCAAAATATTCCTAATTTGGTATACAAAAGCACACGAGTGGCAACGCCACTTGTAACAATAAAAACAAACAAAAATAGTGCGTGTGTATTAGTTTCGGTCATCCATTTCTTGTAGGGGAGCTATAGGAAAGTTGTAAAAAAAACTCATAAAATTCAGAAAAATGCATGAAATCTTTATTTGAATCGATAGTACGGTCCATATAATTAAATGTTTGAAGATTATTTCATGCAAATGTTGACCGTGATTGCGCCTCAAATGGTCCATCCGCTTAGTCCAATGTTGGCATTCTGTTTCCAACATTTCGGCCGGTATCTCACGAATAAATGCTTCAATGTTTTCTTCCAATGCGTCAATTGAAGCGGGCATGTGTGTATAGACATGAGCTTTAACGTAGCCGCACAAAAAATAGTCTAAAGACGTTAAATCGCACGATCTAGGCGGCCAATTGACCGGTCCCGAACGTGAAATAAAATGTTCACCGAACTCGCCTCTCAATAAGTCCATTGTTAAGCGTGCTGTGTGGCATGTGGCACCGTCTTGTTGAAACCACATGTCGTGCAAGTCAACAAGCTCTTGCATTTTTGGCAAAAAAAAGTTGGATATCATCTCACGGTAGCGCTCACCATTCACAGTTACGTTACGATTCGCATCATCTTGGAACGGTCCAATGATGCCACCAGCCCATAAACCGCACCAAACTGTGACTTTTTCTCGATGCATAAATAGCTCTTGCAATGCTTCTGGCTGATCTTCACTCCAAAATCGACAATTCGGCTTATTAACTTACCCATTGAGCCAAAAATGAGCTTCGTCGCTGAACACAAGAAGCGCGCGATGAATTTTCTTAACAGAGCACGCATTTTGATAATAAAATTCAATAATTTGCAAGCGTTGTTCGTTTGTAAGACGATTCATGGTTAAATTATAGACCAAACTGAAGATGTTTGACAGTGAAACAAAACACGAAACGTGCGTCAGCTGTTTAAACCAGTGCTGCCAAAAAGATAATAGCTAAAAAATCACCCATTATATTAGCGGAATATAACAAATCTTAAAATGTTGTTTATAGACATATTTTAACATAAAATAAGTAATGACGTAGAAAACAAAATAAATTTTCTGTAAATATTTTACTGGATAACCCCATTTCTTTAAATCTTAAAGTGAACGACGTCACGGGTAAAAGCTAGTTACAAAATAAAACATGGGTGGGGGTAGGTCTTTTTTGATCTACCTTGTATATATATTTTTAAGAAATGTTGCTTCTTTTTTTGGCAACTTTTAACACTTTTTCTCTTTCAGTTTTGGTACTTTCTTATTTTCAAAAAATTTGGCTAGAGATATTGTCCAGATTTAAGTGGGGTATATTTTAAGAGGTTAAAACGAAAAATGTTTTACTTTTGATACTTTTTCTCTTTTGGATAAATTTGGTATACAGATTGCATATGGTCGAGATCAAAATATACGGTATTTTTTAATGGATAAAATTGGGATAAAACTGTTACTTTTTATCTCTTCGAAAAATTTGGTATTCATATAAAACATAACCTAAATTAACGTACAGAGTACTTTCTGGGGGAATAAAATGAGTCAAAGCTCGTACTTTTAGTACTTCGTTGCATTTGGTATAAAAAGTACAAAATATACGGCACTTTTTAAGGGGTAAAAAATGGATCAAATTGGTACTTTTTGTACTTTTTCGGAATGCGTATGGTCCATTGGCTGGAATATATTTAGGCGCCCATTCATTGCTTTTCATATCGACAACTATATGTAGGTTGCTCAAGATTATTGAGTGCTCAAAAACCGGACACAGCTGACTAGTCAGTACTGATGCATATAACGGACACAGCTGACCAGTCAGTACTGACTGGTCAGTACTGACGCATATACCGGCCACAGCTGACTAGTCAGTACTGATTCATATATTCGTCACTGTTGACGTATTTTTTAGTTTTAATAAAACACTATTAAAATAAAACATCTCATTCAATTCTCATACAAATTTTTGTCTTTATTTAAAATAAAATTCAATATTTTTTTGGTTTCCAAAATAACTTAAATAAATAAATATTTTTTTTTTTAACTAAATTTTTTAAATTAATTATGTTTTGTTTGCATTCGAAAACGTTTGCTGGATCAAACATCATTCAACAGTTTCTTAATTACATTAAACAAGCACCTTCTTACAAATAAAGTTCAGTCAATAAAAAGTGTTAAAAATAAAGCTAAACTTTTACCAATTTATTGGTCACGCTTATTTTTTGATTTTTTTTCTCTTTTAGATTGATTATTTTAGTTTAAATTAAAAAAATTGTCGTCATTTTATTTATTAACCCCTTTTTCTTTTATGTATTTTTGTTGCTTTACCCTATGGTGGGCACGTTCAACCGCTTTTCTTATACTTTTTTCATACTCCCCGGCTCCTAGGTTCTGAAAAACATCTAAAATATGAAGTAAAAAAAAGACAGAAATGTTAAATATTCATATACAACATACAACATACCTCTTACAATTTTATTTAGCAGCGTGAGATTTGACAACGGAAGTTTTCCCCACCTTCCATCCCAATTATATTTATATAGCAAATCATCTGCAAACGATGCACTAATAACACTGCCAACATCTAAAGAAACACCTTTAATTTTATGAATATAGGACTTCTGTAAAGAAGTTGAATTACTATTTGAGCAAGTAAAATATATAAAATATTGTGATTGTTACCATGGCCTGAGCGTAATCGGAGTCTAGCTTCTCCTCTATTTCTTGCACTGCTGTTGTGGTCCGCAAGGGGAGCATGCTGGCGGTCTCATCAAGCCCTTGATCAGAAGTCTCTCCTGTCATGCGGCTGAGGTACTCTTGTGCTTTTTTTATGCCTACTTTACACTCCATTAGAATTTTAGCTTATTGATGGAACAGGTTGTATATTAGATCTTTCACTTCGTGCACTATCTTCGTTTTCTATTAACCTTCTATACATTTTAATTTTGGACTCAAATGTCTTTTTTTCCAATGATAGACAATTTTGTAAACGTCTTTTTTTCATAGTTATCTTTTATCACAAAAAGTATAATTTTATTATTTAATTTAATTTCTTAATAGGTATTTTCTATCTTATTGTCACTTTTTTATATTTTAATAGGTATTTGTGTTATTTTTATTGTCACTCAATTCTTGCTTTCTGTCAAGGCAAATATTATTTTTTATCACTCTTTATTGTCACTGTCAATTTTTATTTCACTTTTTTTATATTTATTTTAAATAATATAATGGGCGCACGTCACAATTTCATAAAATTCCTTTCGCTTTTAAAATTAATCTTGAATTTTTTACATATTTTACACATTCCATTCAAAAATGAAACTGTCTAACATACATTCGTTGTTTCACTCTTACATACGCATTTCATTCCTGGAGTAATTAGCGTTGCCACTAGCAAACATTTCTTCCTAAAATGTTTTTAACAACAGCAATTCCCAAAATTCCACCACTTTTTTTTTAAATAATTAATACAAATTTAGCTAAATTCTTATAATTATTAAAATTTATGAAACGTATTAACAGATATATTCAACATATTATTAAGTATATATAAAAATAAGAAGAAAAGATTAATAAAATTTGGGCTTTGCAAAATATTCCTAATTTGGTATACAAACGCACACGAGTGGCAACGCCACTTGTAACAATAAAAACAAACAAAAATAGTGCGTGTGTATTAGTTTCGGTCATCCATTTCTTGTAGGGGAGCTATAGGAAAGTTGTAAAAAAAACTCATAAAATTCAGAAAAATGCATGAAATCTTTATTTGAATCGATAGTACGGTCCATATAATTAAATGTTTGAAGATTATTTCATGCAAATGTTGACCGTGATTGCGCCTCAAATGGTCCATCCGCTTAGTCCAATGTTGGCATTCTGTTTCCAACATTTCGGCCGGTATCTCACGAATAAATGCTTCAATGTTTTCTTCCAATGCGTCAATTGAAGCGGGCATGTGTGTATAGACATGAGCTTTAACGTAGCCGCACAAAAAATAGTCTAAAGACGTTAAATCGCACGATCTAGGCGGCCAATTGACCGGTCCCGAACGTGAAATAAAATGTTCACCGAACTCGCCTCTCAATAAGTCCATTGTTAAGCGTGCTGTGTGGCATGTGGCACCGTCTTGTTGAAACCACATGTCGTGCAAGTCAACAAGCTCTTGCATTTTGGGCAAAAAAAAGTTGGATATCATCTCACGGTAGCGCTCACCATTCACAGTTACGTTACGATTCGCATCATCTTGGAACGGTCCAATGATGCCACCAGCCCATAAACCGCACCAAACTGTGACTTTTTCTCGATGCATAAATAGCTCTTGCAATGCTTCTGGCTGATCTTCACTCCAAAATCGACAATTCGGCTTATTAACTTACCCATTGAGCCAAAAATGAGCTTCGTCGCTGAACACAAGAAGCGCGAGTTAAGTGAAAGTCTAATTGCACTTCGAAAAAAAACACAACTTCTTTCTTTCACTTTCAAAATAATAATCATTTTATTTATTCTTTTTGTTTAAAATGAAACTTACTTTCTAAATACAAAAGTGCTTACACAACTACAGTTCAATAATTTCTTATTTTATTTATTTGGAAATTTATTACTTGTTAAAATTTATTTGCTGATTAATAATGTTTGTAATAGTTTAGTTTTATTTTAAAGTTCAATAACTTCTTATTTCAATAATTTCACAATAATGCTTATTAACTTAATTTCTTTGGAAATTTATTACTTGTTAACATTTATTTGCTGATCAATAAAATTTGTAATGGTTTAGTTTTATTTCTTTTGAATGTTTAATGTATGCTGATGCAGCTATTTAATCTGGGTGGCTTTATTGGTGAGTCTGTTGTTGTTGTTGTTGTTGTGGTTGCAGTTGTTTCTGTAACTCCTCCCCCCTTAGAGTGGAGCGATGGCCAAAAGTATTGCTGGTCAGGAGCGACTATATACGTGGTAGGGATTTCTTGTACACCATATTTTATTTTTCTGTTGGTTATTAGAATGATAATTGTTACACTAATTATTGTAGTTATGAGACCATAGTTTATGTATCTGTGTAATTCGGTATTGTTTGCTAAGGATTTAATGGCTAGTTTATTTTTTAAATGGTACTCTTTAAGTTTGGGTATGCTCAAGCTTTCAATTGTCGATAAAGGTTTTATGTTTGCTTGTGTCGGTGGGTTTAGAATAAAATCGTCCCAATGTATGTTTGAACTATCTTGATATGTTATCTCATTTATGATAAGGTTACAGTTTTGAAAATGTATTAAAAGGTTTCCTTCAATGACATATTCTTTCGGGTCGCATGACGCCTTTATTTTCGTTGGTGGTAAATTGGTTGTTAATAAAAGTCCTTGTTCGAGTTGTGAGACTCTAGTTATCTGGCCAATATCGTTAAGTTTACACTTGGCTTCCAAGTTTCGTATGATTTTCCCAAAGCATGAAGATTTTTCTATTGTTTCTTGTTGTAAGCTTTCTTTGCAGTAATACAGGTTTTCAATCTTTTTGCATATCTCATCGAAATATTGAATTTTATCATTGTTATATATTATATAAGGTTTCGTTATTATTTCTTTTGTTTTGTTAATGGGTATGGGGATTGTGTGTGAAATTGTGTACTGATCATGAGGTATGTGAGGTATAAGAATATTAAAGATAATATTTGTATCATTATAGTAGGCTTGTAATTCCAAAAGTTCATACAAGTGTTCTATGGTACTGACTTTGACAGATTGATCTCCCAGATTATTTTCGATGTCTTTTAGTTCGTCCGTGTTTAAGATCATTTTTGGTACGATCCCAAGTTTGGATAGGGTCATTGCTTCGGAAATACTTGAAATGTGATTTGCCAATAAATCGATATGATAATTAATTTGGTTAAGGTATTGAATATCATTGATAAGCCTATAATTTGACAAAATACTATTTTGTGAGTATTGTAACGACCGTACTATAATATCTTGCTCTCTATTTATATAATTGGTAATATTTTCCATTCTTTCAATAATTTTATTGTTAAGTATACTTTGGTTATTGGTTTCAATCTGTTGCTTCGATGTCAAGTTAAATATTAAATCGTTAATACGAGAAGCATCATTGCTATCCATATTTCCTGTAATGAATTTTACTGCTGAGCCAATACCATTAAATAATCCTCTTTTGTTGCGGTATTTGGGCGTTATTGAATTTAATTTGTTTTTGAGGTCCGTTAACTTGTGTTTCGTGGTTCCCAGAGAACCTTTGTTATAATGTGAGGGTGTGAAATGTTTTAGTGATACCTCAATCTTCATGATGTTATTATTATATGGTTCGAGTTTTATAATATGTATGAGGTTAGTGTAATCTGTTATTGTCCTGGCTGTTCCTAGTTTAATTCGTAATAACCCATGAGTATCGGTCAGATTCTGTATTTTCAGTGTTTGTGAGTGCACAATGGCTATTAATCTGAAATGGCATACATATGTAAACTTTTAGATGTTTTTTTTTTTTTTTTTTTTTTTTTTTTTTTTTTTTTTAATATTTTCTTTTCCTAATCTTTGATTTGTGTAATTTTTTGTTTTGTGTAGTTAGTAATGTTACTTTGTTGTTTTTCTGTACTTTGTGCTTAGAAAATCTTGGTGTTAATTTATTTCTTCTACATTCTTTCCTGTAAATATTGTCATTTTCGTCGTAATTTATTGGGTCTTGCCTATTTACGTTAAGTTTTTCTATGCGTTTGTCCGTGTCAGTTTGCAGTTTATTTTTGATGCAGTCATATAATTGAGTTTGAAATTGATTAATTTTGGAAAGGTATTCGTGTTCGTTATTATATGTGATCTCACGATCGAATTTGTGTGTTCTACCATAAAAAAGTTCGAAAGGTGTTAGTTTTGTAGAAGAGTGAATCGCATTATTGTATGTTATAAGAGTTTCATTTAATATATCGTTATGATGCATTTCTAATTTTTTGTTTTTAATTTTTTCTGTTATTAACCTGTATATTTCTGTTAATGTTGAGTGAAGTCTTTCAACAGGTGCATTACTGTTTGATTGTTGAAATGAAGTGAAATGTAAACTAATTTGGTATTGCTTACAAAAATCTTTAAATATGTTTGAATTAAATTCGGTGCCTTGGTCACAAACAATTTTGTTGGGTATGCCATGCATACTCAGAAAATGTTTTAAAGATTTAATTACACAAAGACTATTTCTCGCTGTTAAAGTATATGCGGCAGCGAATTTAGAGAATTTATCTATAATTGTAAGAATGTTTTTAGCGTTGATTGTGTAAATGTCTATGTGGATTATGTCTAGTGGTTTAGTGGGTGTTGGCGGTTTCTCGAACTTAATTTTGGGAGGGTTCCTGTCGTACTTGAGTCTTTGGCATGCATCACAATTATTTATTGTTTGCGTTATTTTTGACTTCATGTATGGAAAATAATATTCACGTTTTAAATGGTCTAATGTTTCCTGTATACCTCTATGATTGCTGTTTTCATGATAGTCCTGAATTAATTTGTCCTGACTGTCATTTTCTTTTACATCCTGTACTAAGTCAGTGCATCTTACTAACCGAAAAATCTTGCTTTGGGCAAAATGTTTTGCATATACGTTTTGGATCAAATAAAAAATTTCGTCTTCAGTAAATATTGCGGTAGTTTTATTAGGAGCAAGGTGATTTTTTAGAATTTCTGTTATAATTTCTTCTGTGTAATGAGGGTATGTAAAAGTTTTCCTATGTTTGTTTTTGAATATAGTTTCGAGTTTCATATGGGAATTAGAGTTTCCTTTCTTAAAAAGAGCTTGTAAATTAAAGTCGTTAATTGGTTTTTCTGAAATAGGTATACCATCATCGTTGTTCTCCTCTGCTGAGTGAATAGTACTTCCTGAAGTGCCTTGAATAGATACTGTATCGAATGTATTTATGTTTTGATTACATGGAGGGTCGGTTTTTATACGGCTAAGTGCGTCTGCGTTAGTGTTTAATTTTCCTTTTTTGTAAATTATTTCGTAGTCAAATTCTTCTAATTTTAGTCGCCAACGGATAAGTTTTGAGTTTGGTTCTTTGAGACTCATAATCCATGTTAAGGGCTTATGATCCGTTAAGATTCTGAACCGGTGACCGAATAAATATGGTCGAAAATATTTGGTAGCCCATACTATGGCTAGCAGCTCTTTCTCTATTGATGAATAATTGATTTCTGATGATGTTAGTGTGCGACTTGCGTAGCAAATTGGTTTATCGTTTCCTATGGGACCTTGTGACAGAATGGCTCCTATCGCAAAATTACTTGCGTCTGTTGTAAGGTTGAAAGGCTTAGAAAAATCTGGATACTGTAAGATTGGGTCATTAGTAAGGAGGCTCTTACAAATTTCAAAAGTTGTTTTATATTTGTCGTCAACTATAACAGTTTTATCCTTCTTAAGACATGCTGTGAATGGTTTTGTTATTTTGGCAAAATCTTTTATAAATTTACGATAATAGCCTAGTAAGCCCAGAAATGACTTAATTTCCTTCTGATTAGTGGGAATTGGAAAATTTTGAATAGCTGATATTTTATCAGGGTTGGGTTTTACCCCTTCAGTGGTCACGATATGACCTAAAAATGCACATTCCTTGTGTAGGAATTCTGACTTTTCTAGCTGCACTTTGAAGTTGGCTTCCCTTAGAGCTTCGAAAACTTTTTTCAAATTTTCGGCATGTTCTTGAAGTGAAGTTGAATAGACAATGATGTCATCCAAGTATACTAAACACACTGTTCCAATTAAGTCTTTAAGAATATAATCCATTACCCTCTGAAACGTTGATGGTGCGTTTTTAAGGCCAAATGGCATTCTAACGAATTCGTAGTGGCCTCCTTCTACTGTGAAGGCAGTTTTGGGTATATCTTTTGGGTTCATCTCTATTTGGTGAAAACCACTCGCTAAGTCTAATGTAGTAAAGTACATACTCTTCCCTAATTTGTCCAGAATCTCGTTGATATTTGGTATTGGGTATCTGTCCGATATTGTCTTCTCGTTTAATTTCCTATAGTCAATTACTAGACGCCATTTACGTTTTCCACTAGCATCTAATTTTTTGGGAACTATCCAAACTGGTGCGCTCCAGGGTGAATAGCTTTCTCTTATGATACCTTGGTTTAACATATCTGAAATTTGCTTTTTCACTTCCGCTTTGTGGACGTGTGGATATCTGTAAGATTTTGTGTAAACAGGAATGTCATCTTTTGTGACTAAACTATGTTTAATTTTATTAGTGAATGTAAGAGTTTGATTTTCTTGAAAGAAAATGTCCTCAAATTCTTTACATAACTTTGTTATAATTTTCTTTTCTTCCGAATTTAAATGATTCACTCTAAGATTTTCTATTAAGTTAAAATCGTAATCAGAAGAATATTTTGCGTTAATATTATTAAATTCTATACAGTACGAATTAGTAAGTGGTTGTACTTTTATTGGATCTTCGATTAAAATAACTTTGTCCGTATTAGACATGTTGTTAACTTCTACAATGCTGTACCAGTTTTCCGCGTTGTATATTCCAGTAGAGATTGTAACTTCTGGTTGAATGAGGATAGTGGGAATAAAGAAATTACCATTTTCGATGTCAACAGGCACTTTAATAATAGCTTTTGTTCTCGGAGTTATTAGGAATTTTCCTGAAGTTAAATTGGGTTTGAAAAGCCGTGTTTCTTGTTATTAATTGTTTGTCTTCAAGGTCGATTTTTGCGTTTAGTTCACTGAGAATATCTAATCCGATAAGACCATCAAAGTAATTATGAAATTTAAATATAAAAAATTCGAAATTTTTGTTTTCCTGAAATTCTACAAAAGAGGGGACGTTTACTTTTAAATTAAGTTGATGTTTGTTCAGAACTGTCATTATCGTTATTGGTGTGCATTTCTCTGTCTTTAATTGTTTGGTGTATTCCGGATTAATAAATGATGCGGATGCACCTGTGTCTATTAAGAATCGAAGTGGACGTCCGAATGGGGACGAAATATTTATGTTAGGGAGATAAGTGCCGTGTTTGTTAATATCTAGGTATCCCTTTGATTCATGGAGGCATTGGATTGAAAATTTTCAGGTTCTTCTATTTCGTTGTAACTGTCCATGTTTGGTAAATAGTTGGGGATGTTATAGTCTTCGGTAAAAGTGTTTTCGGGGATGTGATCAATGTGATGCAATTCTCTTGGGAATCTTCGTGTTTGTCCGCTTGTGTTCCTGAGGTGTGTGTAACCTGAGCTAGTGTCCATTGGTTCTGGTGTCTGATAATTTATAGTGGGATTTGTTTGAGGTTGTTTTATGTTATTAAATTGGGTTTGGTTGTTTGGGAGTGTGTGAGTTTGTCTTGGTGTTTGTGTGTTAAAATTATGTGGAAACTGAGGTCTGAGGTACACTTGATTGTTTATTGGTCTTGAATATTGTGGATTATTGAACTGTGTAGGTTGATTAAAATATTGTGGTCTATTAATATTTGCGTTAGGGTTATAATTCATGTACTGCAGTGGTCTATGATTATTTGTGAATTGTCCTCTTGGGATAAATGGTTTTTGATAATGAGGGGATACATTTTGTGGAATGTAATTCTTTTGAGTTTCTTGTTTTCTTACTAAGTTTCTGTTTTCTTGTCTAATGTAAAACATATTTTGTTCCGACAAACAATATGAAAAGGCTGTTGCCAATGATTCTGGTTTCATAGCCCTAATTGATGATCCTAAAGGTTCTCTTAACCCGGACAAGAATGTGTTGAGGCACATTTTCGCAAACAATTCTCTTTTAGCGGTGATTATATTGGAATCTACCTCATGAATCATTAAGTGGTTATTTATTGTAGCCTGAATTTCTACTACTGCACTATAAAATTCTTCTAAAGTTCTGTTATTTTGTTTTAAAAGATGCAAGTCCCTGATCAATGAGGTTTCGTTACGTTTGTCGGAGTAGTGCAAAATTAAATTATCTTTAATATCTTGCCAGCTCAAACTTGTGCTGTACATATTTAGTATTTCGTTTGCCTCTCCTTCGACTTTGTTACGAATAGCTCTTAAAATTACTTTGGCAAAAGGGGTACCATCGATAGGCGACAACACTGAAAGTATTTCCTCCACGTTGTTTATAAAATCGTATAATAATCTGGGGTTACCGTCAAATTTGGGAAGATCCTTGACAGCGTCTGGGATTCTTAAAGTTTCCAGAACATTCCTAACTGTCGAGGTTGCATCGTTAGTGGAATTCATTATAATATTATTTTCACTATTTTCGTCTACACTTGTATCACTTTCCGGAATAGGTGTAAGGGTTTTTATAATGTAAGGACGGAATCTGTGCATATGAACAAAAGAATATGTTTAGAAAGATTACAGGAGGGTCTCTTAAGAATCGCTGGTCTTTAAAAACATATAAATTCGTTTGATTCGTATTATAAAACAAATAATCTTTTTTCTTTTTTTTTTTTTTAAAAAAAAAAGGTATTTATTTTATATATATCGAAATATTTATTTTAATCACACTTAATTATTATTACTTTTCTTCTTACAATCTACTGTTACTTATTTCACAATTTGTATATTTTAATTTGTATCCTTTTTATTATTTTTATTTCGTTTATCTATTTTATTTATTCAATATTCGATTTTGACTTACGCAAAAATAATTGCAACCTGCATTGTAGCTTATGGGCTGTTAACAAAATTTTTCCTTTACGATAATCCTTCGTAGTGGTAATGGTCCTGTTCCAATTTGTTGCGATAATCCTTCGCAATGTTGATCCTTGCACAATTTATTATAGTGTTGATAGCGATAATCCTTCGCTTTTAACTTTTAATTTGTACAGGAACTGCTGGAACTACCCGACTGCGCCAGTTAAGTGAAAGTCTAATTGCACTTCGAAAAAAAACACAACTTCTTTCTTTCACTTTCAAAATAATAATCATTTTATTTATTCTTTTTGTTTAAAATGAAACTTACTTTCTAAATACAAAAGTGCTTACACAACTACAGTTCAATAATTTCTTATTTTATTTATTTGGAAATTTATTACTTGTTAAAATTTATTTGCTGATTAATTATGTTTGTAATAGTTTAGTTTTATTTTAAAGTTCAATAACTTCTTATTTCAATAATTTCACAATAATGCTTATTAACTTAATTTCTTTGGAAATTTATTACTTGTTAACATTTATTTGCTGATCAATAAAATTTGTAATGGTTTAGTTTTATTTCTTTTGAATGTTTAATGTATGCTGATGCAGCTATTTAATCTGGGTGGCTTTATTGGTGAGTCTGTTGTTGTTGTTGTTGTTGTGGTTGCAGTTGTTTCTGTAACTCGCGCGATGAATTTTCTTAACAGAGCACGCATTTTGATAATAAAATTCAATAATTTGCAAGCGTTGTTCGTTTGTAAGACGATTCATGGTTAAATTATAGACCAAACTGAAGATGTTTGACAGTGAAACAAAACACGAAACGTGCGTCAGCTGTTTAAACCAGTGCTGCCAAAAAGATAATAGCTAAAAAATCACCCATTATATTAGCGGAATATAACAAATCTTAAAATGTTGTTTATAGACATATTTTAACATAAAATAAGTAATGACGTAGAAAACAAAATAAATTTTCTGTAAATATTTTACTGGATAACCCCATTTCTTTAAATCTTAAAGTGAACGACGTCACGGGTAAAAGCTAGTTACAAAATAAAACATGGGTGGGGGTAGGTCTTTTTTGATCTACCTTGTATATATATTTTTAAGAAATGTTGCTTCTTTTTTTGGCAACTTTTAACACTTTTTCTCTTTTAGTTTTGGTACTTTCTTATTTTCAAAAAATTTGGCTAGAGATATTGTCCAGATTTAAGTGGGGTATATTTTAAGAGGTTAAAACGAAAAATGTTTTACTTTTGATACTTTTTCTCTTTTGGATAAATTTGGTATACAGATTGCATATGGTCGAGATCAAAATATACGGTATTTTTTAATGGATAAAATTGGGATAAAACTGTTACTTTTTATCTCTTCGAAAAATTTGGTATTCATATAAAACATAACCTAAATTAACGTACAGAGTACTTTCTGGGGGAATAAAATGAGTCAAAGCTCGTACTTTTAGTACTTCGTTGCATTTGGTATAAAAAGTACAAAATATACGGCACTTTTTAAGGGGTAAAAAATGGATCAAATTGGTACTTTTTGTACTTTTTTGGAATGCGTATGGTCCATTGGCTGGAATATATTTAGGCGCCCATTCATTGCTTTTCATATCGACAACTATATGTAGGTTGCTCAAGATTATTGAGTGCTCAAAAACCGGACACAGCTGACTAGTCAGTACTGATGCATATAACGGACACAGCTGACCAGTCAGTACTGACTGGTCAGTACTGACGCATATACCGGCCACAGCTGACTAGTCAGTACTGATTCATATATTCGTCACTGTTGACGTATTTTTTAGTTTTAATAAAACACTATTAAAATAAAACATCTCATTCAATTCTCATACAAATTTTTGTCTTTATTTAAAATAAAATTCAATATTTTTTTGGTTTCCAAAATAACTTAAATAAATAAATATTTTTTTTTTTTAACTAAATTTTTTAAATTAATTATGTTTTGTTTGCATTCGAAAACGTTTGCTGGATCAAACATCATTCAACAGTTTCTTAAATACATTAAACAAGCACCTTCTTACAAATAAAGTTCAGTCAATAAAAAGTGTTAAAAATAAAGCTAAACTTTTACCAATTTATTGGTCACGCTTATTTTTTGATTTTTTTTCTCTTTTAGATTGATTATTTTAGTTTAAATTAAAAAAATTGTCGTCATTTTATTTATTAACCCCTTTTTCTTTTATGTATTTTTGTTGCTTTACCCTATGGTGGGCACGTTCAACCGCTTTTCTTATACTTTTTTCATACTCCCCGGCTCCTAGGTTCTGAAAAACATCTAAAATATGAAGTAAAAAAAAAGACAGAAATGTTAAATATTCAAAGACTAAAATTATTTAATGTCTGTACATACCTCTTACAATTTTATTTAGCAGCGTGAGATTTGACAACGGAAGTTTTCCCCACCTTCCATCCCAATTATATTTATATAGCAAATCATCTGCAAACGATGCACTAATAACACTGCCAACATCTAAAGAAACACCTTTAATTTTATGAATATAGGACTTCTGTAAAGAAGTTGAATTACTGTTTGAGCAAGTAAAATATATAAAATATTGTGATTGTTACCATGGCCTGAGCGTAATCGGAGTCTAGCTTCTCCTCTATTTCTTGCACTGCTGTTGTGGTCCGCAAGGGGAGCATGCTGGCGGTCTCATCAAGCCCTTGATCAGAAGTCTCTCCTGTCATGCGGCTGAGGTACTCTTGGGCTTTTTTTATGCCTACTTTACACTCCATTAGAATTTTAGCTTATTGATGGAACAGGTTGTATATTAGATCTTTCACTTCGTGCACTATCTTCGTTTTCTATTAACCTTCTATACATTTTAATTTTGGACTCAAATGTCTTTTTTTCCAATGATAGACAATTTTGCAAACGTCTTTTTTTCATAGTTATCTTTTATCACAAAAAGTATACTTTTATTATTTAATTTAATTTCTTAATAGGTATTTTCTATCTTATTGTCACTTTTTTATATTTTAATAGGTATTTGTGTTATTTTTATTGTCACTCAATTCTTGCTCTCTGTCAAGGCAAATATTATTTTTTATCACTCTTTATTGTCACTGTCAATTTTTATTTCACTTTGTTATATTTATTTTAAATAATATAATGGGCGCACGTCACAATTTCATAAAATTCCTTTCGCTTTTAAAATTAATCTTGAATTTTTTACATATTTTACACATTCCATTCAAAAATGAAACTGTCTAACATACATTCGTTGTTTCACTCTTACATACGCATTTCATTCCTGGAGTAATTAGCGTTGCCACTAGCAAACATTTCTTCCTAAAATGTTTTTAACAACAGCAATTCCCAAAATTCCACCACTTTTTTTTTAAATAATTAATACAAATTTAGCTAAATTCTTATAATTATTAAAATTTATGAAACGTATTAACAGATATATTCAACATATTATTAAGTATATATAAAAATAAGAAGAAAAGATTAATAAAATTTGGGCTTTGCAAAATATTCCTAATTTGGTATACAAACGCACACGAGTGGCAACGCCACTTGTAACAATAAAAACAAACAAAAATAGTGCGTGTGTATTAGTTTCGGTCATCCATTTCTTGTAGGGGAGCTATAGGAAAGTTGTAAAAAAAACTCATAAAATTCAGAAAAATGCATGAAATCTTTATTTGAATCGATAGTACGGTCCATATAATTAAATGTTTGAAGATTATTTCATGCAAATGTTGACCGTGATTGCGCCTCAAATGGTCCATCCGCTTAGTCCAATGTTGGCATTCTGTTTCCAACATTTCGGCCGGTATCTCACGAATAAATGCTTCAATGTTTTCTTCCAATGCGTCAATTGAAGCGGGCATGTGTGTATAGACATGAGCTTTAACGTAGCCGCACAAAAAATAGTCTAAAGACGTTAAATCGCACAATCTAGGCGGCCAATTGACCGGTCCCGAACGTGAAATAAAATGTTCACCGAACTCGCCTCTCAATAAGTCCATTGTTAAGCGTGCTGTGTGGCATGTGGCACCGTCTTGTTGAAACCACATGTCGTGCAAGTCAACAAGCTCTTGCATTTTGGGAAAAAAAAAGTTGGATATCATCTCACGGTAGCGCTCACCATTCACAGTTACGTTACGATTCGCATCATCTTGGAACGGTCCAATGATGCCACCAGCCCATAAACCGCACCAAACTGTGACTTTTTCTCGATGCATAAATAGCTCTTGCAATGCTTCTGGCTGATCTTCACTCCAAAATCGACAATTCGGCTTATTAACTTACCCATTGAGCCAAAAATGAGCTTCGTCGCTGAACACAAGAAGCGCGCGATGAATTTTCTTAACAGAGCACGCATTTTGATAATAAAATTCAATAATTTGCAAGCGTTGTTCGTTTGTAAGACGATTCATGGTTAAATTATAGACCAAACTGAAGATGTTTGGCAGTGAAACAAAACACGAAACGTGCGTCAGCTGTTTAAACCAGTGCTGCCAAAAAGATAATAGCTAAAAAATCACCCATTATATTAGCGGAATATAACAAATCTTAAAATGTTGTTTATAGACATATTTTAACATAAAATAAGTAATGACGTAGAAAACAAAATAAATTTTCTGTAAATATTTTACTGGATAACCCCATTTCTTTAAATCTTAAAGTGAACGACGTCACGGGTAAAAGCTAGTTACAAAATAAAACATGGGTGGGGGTAGGTCTTTTTTGATCTACCTTGTATATATATTTTTAAGAAATGTTGCTTCTTTTTTTGGCAACTTTTAACACTTTTTCTCTTTTAGTTTTGGTACTTTCTTATTTTCAAAAAATTTGGCTAGAGATATTGTCCAGATTTAAGTGGGGTATATTTTAAGAGGTTAAAACGAAAAATGTTTTACTTTTGATACTTTTTCTCTTTTGGATAAATTTGGTATACAGATTGCATATGGTCGAGATCAAAATATACGGTATTTTTTAATGGATAAAATTGGGATAAAACTGTTACTTTTTATCTCTTCGAAAAATTTGGTATTCATATAAAACATAACCTAAATTAACGTACAGAGTACTTTCTGGGGGAATAAAATGAGTCAAAGCTCGTACTTTTAGTACTTCGTTGCATTTGGTATAAAAAGTACAAAATATACGGCACTTTTTAAGGGGTAAAAAATGGATCAAATTGGTACTTTTTGTACTTTTTCGGAATGCGTATGGTCCATTGGCTGGAATATATTTAGGCGCCCATTCATTGCTTTTCATATCGACAACTATATGTAGGTTGCTCAAGATTATTGAGTGCTCAAAAACCGGACACAGCTGACTAGTCAGTACTGATGCATATAACGGACACAGCTGACCAGTCAGTACTGACTGGTCAGTACTGACGCATATACCGGCCACAGCTGACTAGTCAGTACTGATTCATATATTCGTCACTGTTGACGTATTTTTTAGTTTTAATAAAACACTATTAAAATAAAACATCTCATTCAATTCTCATACAAATTTTTGTCTTTATTTAAAATAAAATTCAATATTTTTTTGGTTTCCAAAATAACTTAAATAAATAAATATTTTTTTTTTTTAACTAAATTTTTTAAATTAATTATGTTTTGTTTGCATTCGAAAACGTTTGCTGGATCAAACATCATTCAACAGTTTCTTAATTACATTAAACAAGCACCTTCTTACAAATAAAGTTCAGTCAATAAAAAGTGTTAAAAATAAAGCTAAACTTTTACCAATTTATTGGTCACGCTTATTTTTTGATTTTTTTTCTCTTTTAGATTGATTATTTTAGTTTAAATTAAAAAAATTGTCGTCATTTTATTTATTAACCCCTTTTTCTTTTATGTATTTTTGTTGCTTTACCCTATGGTGGGCACGTTCAACCGCTTTTCTTATACTTTTTTCATACTCCCCGGCTCCTAGGTTCTGAAAAACATCTGAAATATGAAGTAAAAAAAAAGACAGAAATGTTAAATATTCAAAGACTAAAATTATTTAATGTCTGTACATACCTCTTACAATTTTATTTAGCAGCGTGAGATTTGACAACGGAAGTTTTCCCCACCTTCCATCCCAATTATATTTATATAGCAAATCATCTGCAAACGATGCACTAATAACACTGCCAACATCTAAAGAAACACCTTTAATTTTATGAATATAGGACTTCTGTAAAGAAGTTGAATTACTGTTTGAGCAAGTAAAATATATAAAATATTGTGATTGTTACCATGGCCTGAGCGTAATCGGAGTCTAGCTTCTCCTCTATTTCTTGCACTGCTGTTGTGGTCCGCAAGGGGAGCATGCTGGCGGTCTCATCAAGCCCTTGATCAGAAGTCTCTCCTGTCATGCGGCTGAGGTACTCTTGGGCTTTTTTTATGCCTACTTTACACTCCATTAGAATTTTAGCTTATTGATGGAACAGGTTGTATATTAGATCTTTCACTTCGTGCACTATCTTCGTTTTCTATTAACTTCTATACATTTTAATTTTGGACTCAAATGTCTTTTTTTCCAATGATAGACAATTTTGCAAACGTCTTTTTTTCATAGTTATCTTTTATCACAAAAAGTATACTTTTATTATTTAATTTAATTTCTTAATAGGTATTTTCTATCTTATTGTCACTTTTTTATATTTTAATAGGTATTTGTGTTATTTTTATTGTCACTCAATTCTTGCTTTCTGTCAAGCCAAATATTATTTTTTATCACTCTTTATTGTCACTGTCAATTTTTATTTCACTTTTTTTATATTTATTTTAAATAATATAATGGGCGCACGTCACAATTTCATAAAATTCCTTTCGCTTTTAAAATTAATCTTGAATTTTTTACATATTTTACACATTCCATTCAAAAATGAAACTGTCTAACATACATTCGTTGTTTCACTCTTACATACGCATTTCATTCCTGGAGTAATTAGCGTTGCCACTAGCAAACATTTCTTCCTAAAATGTTTTTAACAACAGCAATTCCCAAAATTCCACCACTTTTTTTTTAAATAATTAATACAAATTTTGCTAAATTCTTATAATTATTAAAATTTATGAAACGTATTAACAGATATATTCAACATATTATTAAGTATATATAAAAATAAGAAGAAAAGATTAATAAAATTTGGGCTTTGCAAAATATTCCTAATTTGGTATACAAACGCACACGAGTGGCAACGCCACTTGTAACAATAAAAACAAAAAAAAATAGTGCGTGTGTATTAGTTTCGGTCATCCATTTCTTGTAGGGGAGCTATAGGAAAGTTGTAAAAAAAACTCATAAAATTCAGAAAAATGCATGAAATCTTTATTTGAATCGATAGTACGGTCCATATAATTAAATGTTTGAAGATTATTTCATGCAAATGTTGACCGTGATTGCGCCTCAAATGGTCCATCCGCTTAGTCCAATGTTGGCATTCTGTTTCCAACATTTCGGCCGGTATCTCACGAATAAATGCTTCAATGTTTTCTTCCAATGCGTCAATTGAAGCGGGCATGTGTGTATAGACATGAGCTTTAACGTAGCCGCACAAAAAATAGTCTAAAGACGTTAAATCGCACGATCTAGGCGGCCAATTGACCGGTCCCGAACGTGAAATAAAATGTTCACCGAACTCGCCTCTCAATAAGTCCATTGTTAAGCGTGCTGTGTGGCATGTGGCACCGTCTTGTTGAAACCACATGTCGTGCAAGTCAACAAGCTCTTGCATTTTGGGCAAAAAAAAGTTGGATATCATCTCACGGTAGCGCTCACCATTCACAGTTACGTTACGATTCGCATCATCTTGGAACGGTCCAATGATGCCACCAGCCCATAAACCGCACCAAACTGTGACTTTTTCTCGATGCATAAATAGCTCTTGCAATGCTTCTGGCTGATCTTCACTCCAAAATCGACAATTCGGCTTATTAACTTACCCATTGAGCCAAAAATGAGCTTCGTCGCTGAACACAAGAAGCGCGCGATGAATTTTCTTAACAGAGCACGCATTTTGATAATAAAATTCAATAATTTGCAAGCGTTGTTCGTTTGTAAGACGATTCATGGTTAAATTATAGACCAAACTGAAGATGTTTGACAGTGAAACAAAACACGAAACGTGCGTCAGCTGTTTAAACCAGTGCTGCCAAAAAGATAATAGCTCAAAAATCACCCATTATATTAGCGGAATATAACAAATCTTAAAATGTTGTTTATAGACATATTTTAACATAAAATAAGTAATGACGTAGAAAACAAAATAAATTTTCTGTAAATATTTTACTGGATAACCCCATTTCTTTAAATCTTAAAGTGAACGACGTCACGGGTAAAAGCTAGTTACAAATTAAAACATGGGTAGGGGTAGGTCTTTTTTGATCTACCTTGTATATATATTTTTAAGAAATGTTGCTTCTTTTTTTGGCAACTTTTAACACTTTTTCTCTTTTAGTTTTGGTACTTTCTTATTTTCAAAAAATTTGGCTAGAGATATTGTCCAGATTTAAGTGGGGTATATTTTAAGAGGTTAAAACGAAAAATGTTTTACTTTTGATACTTTTTCTCTTTTGGATAAATTTGGTATACAGATTGCATATGGTCGAGATCAAAATATACGGTATTTTTTAATGGATAAAATTGGGATAAAACTGTTACTTTTTATCTCTTCGAAAAATTTGGTATTCATATAAAACATAACCTAAATTAACGTACAGAGTACTTTCTGGGGGAATAAAATGAGTCAAAGCTCGTACTTTTAGTACTTCGTTGCATTTGGTATAAAAAGTACAAAATATACGGCACTTTTTAAGGGGTAAAAAATGGATCAAATTGGTACTTTTTGTACTTTTTCGGAATGCGTATGGTCCATTGGCTGGAATATATTTAGGCGCCCATTCATTGCTTTTCATATCGACAACTATATGTAGGTTGCTCAAGATTATTGAGTGCTCAAAAAACCGGACACAGCTGACTAGTCAGTACTGATGCATATAACGGACACAGCTGACCAGTCAGTACTGACTGGTCAGTACTGACGCATATACCGGCCACAGCTGACTAGTCAGTACTGATTCATATATTCGTCACTGTTGACGTATTTTTTAGTTTTAATAAAACACTATTAAAATAAAACATCTCATTCAATTCTCATAAAAATTTTTGTCTTTATTTAAAATAAAATTCAATATTTTTTTGGTTTCCAAAATAACTTAAATAAATAAATATTTTTTTTTTTTAACTAAATTTTTTAAATTAATTATGTTTTGTTTGCATTCGAAAACGTTTGCTGGATCAAACATCATTCAACAGTTTCTTAATTACATTAAACAAGCACCTTCTTACAAATAAAGTTCAGTCAATAAAAAGTGTTAAAAATAAAGCTAAACTTTTACCAATTTATTGGTCACGCTTATTTTTTGATTTTTTTTTCTCTTTTAGATTGATTATTTTAGTTTAAATTAAAAAAATAGTCGTCATTTTATTTATTAACCCCCTTTTCTTTTATGTATTTTTGTTGATTTACCCTATGGTGGGCACGTTCAACCGCTTTTCTTATACTTTTTTCATACTCCCCGGCTCCTAGGTTCTGAAAAACATCTAAAATATGAAGTAAAAAAAAAGACAGAAATGTTAAATATTCAAAGACTAAAATTATTTAATGTCTGTACATACCTCTTACAATTTTATTTAGCAGCGTGAGATTTGACAACGGAAGTTTTCCCCACCTTCCATCCCAATTATATTTATATAGCAAATCATCTGCAAACGATGCACTAATAATATGCCAACATCTAAAGAAACACCTTTAATTTTATGAATATAGGACTTCTGTAAAGAAGTTGAATTACTGTTTGAGCAAGTAAAATATATAAAATATTGTGATTGTTACCATGGCCTGAGCGTAATCGGAGTCTAGCTTCTCCTCTATTTCTTGCACTGCTGTTGTGGTCCGCAAGGGGAGCATGCTGGCGGTCTCATCAAGCCCTTGATCAGAAGTCTCTCCTGTCATGCGGCTGAGGTACTCTTGGGCTTTTTTTATGCCTACTTTACACTCCATTAGAATTTTAGCTTATTGATGGAGTAGGTTGTATATTAGATCTTTCACTTCGTGCACTATCTTCGTTTTCTATTAACCTTCTATACATTTTAATTTTGGACTCAAATGTCTTTTTTTCCAATGATAGACAATTTTGCAAACGTCTTTTTTTCATAGTTATCTTTTATCACAAAAAGTATACTTTTATTATTTAATTTAATTTCTTAATAGGTATTTTCTATCTTATTGTCACTTTTTTATATTTTAATAGGTATTTGTGTTATTTTTATTGTCACTCAATTCTTGCTTTCTGTCAAGGCAAATATTATTTTTTATCACTCTTTATTGTCACTGTCAATTTTTATTTCACTTTTTTTATATTTATTTTAAATAATATAATGGGCGCACGTCACAATTTCATAAAATTCCTTGCGCTTTTAAAATTAATCTTGAATTTTTTACATATTTTACACATTCCATTCAAAAATGAAACTGTCTAACATACATTCGTTGTTTCACTCTTACATACGCATTTCATTCCTGGAGTAATTAGCGTTGCCACTAGCAAACATTTCTTCCTAAAATGTTTTTAACAACAGCAATTCCCAAAATTCCACCACTTTTTTTTTAAATAATTAATACAAATTTAGCTAAATTCTTATAATTATTAAAATTTATGAAACGTATTAACAGATATATTCAACATATTATTAAGTATATATAAAAATAAGAAGAAAAGATTAATAAAATTTGGGCTTTGCAAAATATTCCTAATTTGGTATACAAACGCACACGAGTGGCAACGCCACTTGTAACAATAAAAACAAACAAAAATAGTGCGTGTGTATTAGTTTCGGTCATCCATTTCTTGTAGGGGAGCTATAGGAAAGTTGTAAAAAAAACTCATAAAATTCAGAAAAATGCATGAAATCTTTATTTGAATCGATAGTACGGTCCATATAATTAAATGTTTGAAGATTATTTCATGCAAATGTTGACCGTGATTGCGCCTCAAATGGTCCATCCGCTTAGTCCAATGTTGGCATTCTGTTTCCAACATTTCGGCCGGTATCTCACGAATAAATGCTTCAATGTTTTCTTCCAATGCGTCAATTGAAGCGGGCATGTGTGTATAGACATGAGCTTTAACGTAGCCGCACAAAAAATAGTCTAAAGACGTTAAATCGCACGATCTAGGCGGCCAATTGACCGGTCCCGAACGTGAAATAAAATGTTCACCGAACTCGCCTCTCAATAAGTCCATTGTTAAGCGTGCTGTGTGGCATGTGGCACCGTCTTGTTGAAACCACATGTCGTGCAAGTCAACAAGCTCTTGCATTTTGGGCAAAAAAAAGTTGGATATCATCTCACGGTAGCGCTCACCATTCACAGTTACGTTACGATTCGCATCATCTTGGAACGGTCCAATGATGCCACCAGCCCATAAACCGCACCAAACTGTGACTTTTTCTCGATGCATAAATAGCTCTTGCAATGCTTCTGGCTGATCTTCACTCCAAAATCGACAATTCGGCTTATTAACTTACCCATTGAGCCAAAAATGAGCTTCGTCGCTGAACACAAGAAGCGCGCGATGAATTTTCTTAACAGAGCACGCATTTTGATAATAAAATTCAATAATTTGCAAGCGTTGCTCGTTTGTAAGACGATTCATGGTTAAATTATAGACCAAACTGAAGATGTTTGACAGTGAAACAAAACACGAAACGTGCGTCAGCTGTTTAAACCAGTGCTGCCAAAAAGATAATAGCTAAAAAATCACCCGTTATATTAGCGGAATATAACAAATCTTAAAATGTTGTTTATAGACATATTTTAACATAAAATAAGTAATGACGTAGAAAACTAAATAAATTTTCTGTAAATATTTTACTGGATAACCCCATTTCTTTAAATCTTAAAGTGAACGACGTCACGGGTAAAAGCTAGTTACAAAATAAAACATGGGTGGGGGTAGGTCTTTTTTGATCTACCTTGTATATATATTTTTAAGAAATGTTGCTTCTTTTTTTGGCAACTTTTAACACTTTTTCTCTTTTAGTTTTGGTACTTTCTTATTTTCAAAAAATTTGGCTAGAGATATTGTCCAGATTTAAGTGGGGTATATTTTAAGAGGTTAAAACGAAAAGTGTTTTACTTTTGATACTTTTTCTCTTTTGGATAAATTTGGTATACAGATTGCATATGGTCGAGATCAAAATATACGGTATTTTTTAATGGATAAAATTGGGATAAAACTGTTACTTTTTATCTCTTCGAAAAATTTGGTATTCATATAAAACATAACCTAAATTAACGTACAGAGTACTTTCTGGGGGAATAAAATGAGTCAAAGCTCGTACTTTTAGTAATTCGTTGCATTTGGTATAAAAAGTACAAAATATACGGCACTTTTTAAGGGGTAAAAAATGGATCAAATTGGTACTTTTTGTACTTTTTCGGAATGCGTATGGTCCATTGGCTGGAATATATTTAGGCGCCCATTCATTGCTTTTCATATCGACAACTATATGTAGGTTGCTCAAGATTATTGAGTGCTCAAAAACCGGACACAGCTGACTAGTCAGTACTGATGCATATAACGGACACAGCTGACCAGTCAGTACTGACTGGTCAGTACTGACGCATATACCGGCCACAGCTGACTAGTCAGTACTGATTCATATATTCGTCACTGTTGACGTATTTTTTAGTTTTAATAAAACACTATTAAAATAAAACATCTCATTCAATTCTCATACAAATTTTTGTCTTTATTTAAAATAAAATTCAATATTTTTTTGGTTTCCAAAATAACTTAAATAAATAAATATTTTTTTTTTTTTAACTAAATTTTTTAAATTAATTATGTTTTGTTTGCATTCGAAAACGTTTGCTGGATCAAACATCATTCAACAGTTTCTTAATTACATTAAACAAGCACCTTCTTACAAATAAAGTTCAGTCAATAAAAAGTGTTAAAAATAAAGCTAAACTTTTACCAATTTATTGGTCACGCTTATTTTTTGATTTTTTTTCTCTTTTAGATTGATTATTTTAGTTTAAATTAAAAAAATTGTCGTCATTTTATTTATTAACCCCTTTTTCTTTTATGTATTTTTGTTGCTTTACCCTATGGTGGGCACGTTCAACCGCTTTTCTTATACTTTTTTCATACTCCCCGGCTCCTAGGTTCTGAAAAACATCTAAAATATGAAGTAAAAAAAAAGACAGAAATGTTAAATATTCAAAGACTAAAATTATTTAATGTCTGTACATACCTCTTACAATTTTATTTAGCAGCGTGAGATTTGACAACGGAAGTTTTCCCCACCTTCCATCCCAATTATATTTATATAGCAAATCATCTGCAAACGATGCACTAATAACACTGCCAACATCTAAAGAAACACCTTTAATTTTATGAATATAGGACTTCTGTAAAGAAGTTGAATTACTGTTTGAGCAAGTAAAATATATAAAATATTGTGATTGTTACCATGGCCTGAGCGTAATCGGAGTCTAGCTTCTCCTCTATTTCTTGCACTGCTGTTGTGGTCCGCAAGGGGAGCATGCTGGCGGTCTCATCAAGCCCTTGATCAGAAGTCTCTCCTGTCATGCGGCTGAGGTACTCTTGGGCTTTTTTTATGCCTACTTTACACTCCATTAGAATTTTAGCTTATTGATGGAACAGGTTGTATATTAGATCTTTCACTTCGTGCACTATCTTCGTTTTCTATTAACCTTCTATACATTTTAGTTTTGGACTCAAATGTCTTTTTTTCCAATGATAGACAATTTTGCAAACGTCTTTTTTTCATAGTTATCTTTTATCACAAAAAGTATACTTTTATTATTTAGTTTAATTTCTTAATAGGTATTTTCTATCTTATTGTCACTTTTTTATATTTTAATAGGTATTTGTGTTATTTTTATTGTCACTCAATTCTTGCTTTCTGTCAAGGCAAATATTATTTTTTATCACTCTTTATTGTCACTGTCAATTTTTATTTCACTTTTTTTATATTTATTTTAAATAATATAATGGGCGCACGTCACAATTTCATAAAATTCCTTTCGCTTTTAAAATTAATCTTGAATTTTTTACATATTTTACACATTCCATTCAAAAATGAAACTGTCTAACATACATTCGTTGTTTCACTCTTACATACGCATTTCATTCCTGGAGTAATTAGCGTTGCCACTAGCAAACATTTCTTCCTAAAATGTTTTTAACAACAGCAATTCCCAAAATTCCACCACTTTTTTTTTAAATAATTAATACAAATTTAGCTAAATTCTTATAATTATTAAAATTTATGAAACGTATTAACAGATATATTCAACATATTATTAAGTATATATAAAAATAAGAAGAAAAGATTAATAAAATTTGGGCTTTGCAAAATATTCCTAATTTGGTATACAAACGCACACGAGTGGCAACGCCACTTGTAACAATAAAAACAAACAAAAATAGTGCGTGTGTATTAGTTTCGGTCATCCATTTCTTGTAGGGGAGCTATAGGAAAGTTGTAAAAAAAACTCATAAAATTCAGAAAAATGCATGAAATCTTTATTTGAATCGATAGTACGGTCCATATAATTAAATGTTTGAAGATTATTTCATGCAAATGTTGACCGTGATTGCGCCTCAAATGGTCCATCCGCTTAGTCCAATGTTGGCATTCTGTTTCCAACATTTCGGCCGGTATCTCACGAATAAATGCTTCAATGTTTTCTTCCAATGCGTCAATTGAAGCGGGCATGTGTGTATAGACATGAGCTTTAACGTAGCCGCACAAAAAATAGTCTAAAGACGTTAAATCGCACGATCTAGGCGGCCAATTGACCGGTCCCGAACGTGAAATAAAATGTTCACCGAACTCGCCTCTCAATAAGTCCATTGTTAAGCGTGCTGTGTGGCATGTGGCACCGTCTTGTTGAAACCACATGTCGTGCAAGTCAACAAGCTCTTGCATTTTGGGCAAAAAAAAGTTGGATATCATCTCACGGTAGCGCTCACCATTCACAGTTACGTTACGATTCGCATCATCTTGGAACGGTCCAATGATGCCACCAGCCCATAAACCGCACCAAACTGTGACTTTTTCTCGATGCATAAATAGCTCTTGCAATGCTTCTGGCTGATCTTCACTCCAAAATCGACAATTCGGCTTATTTACTTACCCATTGAGCCAAAAATGAGCTTCGTCGCTGAACACAAGAAGCGCGCGATGAATTTTCTTAACAGAGCACGCATTTTGATAATAAAATTCAATAATTTGCAAGCGTTGTTCGTTTGTAAGACGATTCATGGTTAAATTATAGACCAAACTGAAGATGTTTGGCAGTGAAACAAAACACGAAACGTGCGTCAGCTGTTTAAACCAGTGCTGCCAAAAAGATAATAGCTAAAAAATCACCCATTATATTAGCGGAATATAACAAATCTTAAAATGTTGTTTATAGACATATTTTAACATAAAATAAGTAATGACGTAGAAAACAAAATAAATTTTCTGTAAATATTTTACTGGATAACCCCATTTCTTTAAATCTTAAAGTGAACGACGTCACGGGTAAAAGCTAGTTACAAAATAAAACATGGGTGGGGGTAGGTCTTTTTTGATCTACCTTGTATATATATTTTTAAGAAATGTTGCTTCTTTTTTTGGCAACTTTTAACACTTTTTCTCTTTTAGTTTTGGTACTTTCTTATTTTCAAAAATTTGGCTAGAGATATTGTCCAGATTTAAGTGGGGTATATTTTAAGAGGTTAAAACGAAAAATGTTTTACTTTTGATACTTTTTCTCTTTTGGATAAATTTGGTATACAGATTGCATATGGTCGAGATCAAAATATACGGTATTTTTTAATGGATAAAATTGGGATAAAACTGTTACTTTTTATCTCTTCGAAAAATTTGGTATTCATATAAAACATAACCTAAATTAACGTACAGAGTACTTTCTGGGGGAATAAAATGAGTCAAAGCTCGTACTTTTAGTACTTCGTTGCATTTGGTATAAAAAGTACAAAATATACGGCACTTTTTAAGGGGTAAAAAATGGATCAAATTGGTACTTTTTGTACTTTTTCGGAATGCGTATGGTCCATTGGCTGGAATATATTTAGGCGCCCATTCATTGCTTTTCATATCGACAACTATATGTAGGTTGCTCAAGATTATTGAGTGCTCAAAAACCGGACACAGCTGACTGGTCAGTACTGACGCATATACCGGCCACAGCTGACTAGTCAGTACTGATTCATATATTCGTCACTGTTGACGTATTTTTTAGTTTTAATAAAACACTATTAAAATAAAACATCTCATTCAATTCTCATACAAATTTTTGTCTTTATTTAAAATAAAATTCAATATTTTTTTGGTTTCCAAAATAACTTAAATAAATAAATATTTTTTTTTTTTTAACTAAATTTTTTAAATTAATTATGTTTTGTTTGCATTCGAAAACGTTTGCTGGATCAAACATCATTCAACAGTTTCTTAATTACATTAAACAAGCACCTTCTTACAAATAAAGTTCAGTCAATAAAAAGTGTTAAAAATAAAGCTAAACTTTTACCAATTTATTGGTCACGCTTATTTTTTGATTTTTTTTCTCTTTTAGATTGATTATTTTAGTTTAAATTAAAAAAATTGTCGTCATTTTATTTATTAACCCCTTTTTCTTTTATGTATTTTTGTTGCTTTACCCTATGGTGGGCACGTTCAACCGCTTTTCTTATACTTTTTTCATACTCCCCGGCTCCTAGGTTCTGAAAAACATCTAAAATATGAAGTAAAAAAAAAGACAGAAATGTTAAATATTCAAAGACTAAAATTATTTAATGTCTGTACATACCTCTTACAATTTTATTTAGCAGCGTGAGATTTGACAACGGAAGTTTTCCCCACCTTCCATCCCAATTATATTTATATAGCAAATCATCTGCAAACGATGCACTAATAACACTGCCAACATCTAAAGAAACCAGGGACCGTAACGGTTATAAGTGGTATCAAAAAAGTTATTTTATAACAGTTATTTTAAGAATTAAAAAAAAACTCAATCTTTAACAGTTATTTTTCAAAGGTAAAAATAAAAGGTCGAATAAACTCTTAAAAATGGAGTTTTATTTTGCCATCATAAAATAAAACTCATTTAGGAGTTTTATTTTTACCGTCTAAAATAAAACTCATTTTTGGAGTTTTATTTTTTCCGTCTAAAATAAAACTCATTTTAGGAGTTTTATTTTTTCCGTCAAAAATAAAACTCATTTTAGGAGTTTTATTTTTTACGTCTAAAATAAAACTCATTTTAGGAGTTTTATTTTTTCCGTCTAAAATTAAACTCATTTTAGGAGTTTTATTTTTTCCGTCTAAAATAAAACTCATTTTAGGAGTTTAATTTTTTTCGCAAAAAATAAAACTCTTTTGAGTTTTATTTTTTCCGTCTCGTTTGAGTTTTATTTTTTCCGTCAGAAACAATTTTGCATATTAATACAATTTATTTTGCACTAAGTTCATTGCAAAAATCTGATTTTTTGCAATTAATTTATTTTTTTTTTTTTTGACATTTTAAAATATTTTCAAGCAAATAAGTTTTCAATTATCAAACACCAGCAGATTGGTCCGCTATATTTTCGTTAATTTGGCAACTTTTGTTTCTTTTTTGAATTTAGTTATGTTTTACTCATAGTGAAATAAGTACAAGGTATGTTCACTGCGGAGAGTTGTGATAATATACGCTTGTTGTAAAATTCAGAACAAATTTTATAATGACTATTCCTTGTATTTATTCTGCCATGGTTTTAATTATGATGCAGTAAGGGGGTGGGCTCACAAGGCCAGCTGTTTGCAGTGTTTTTCTTCGTGGTGTGTCGTTTGGTGTCTCTTAATTTTTGTTTATTTATATTTTTTGTAAAGTCATTTTGATATTTGCAAAATGCCTGTTGGTTTTTGTGTTGTTGCATTGCTGTTGTACTGAGGTCACTTTACTAATGCACTTTGACTTTAATAAACATAAATGTGTGATTTTTGCTTCGTCATCTTTCTTATTGTTGTACACCCAATCCTGTTTTTACACGGTAGATACGTTCCAAAGGATACCGTGTAAAAAAAAATCATGTAAAAAACATACCTAGAATATACATATGTACGTGTGTATACGATATTTCTCATCAATTTTTACCACGTTCAAATATCAATAGGAAATAAAGGCCCCTATTACTGAGGTGAGTTGTTATTTCTTAATTTTTGTATAATGGTTTACAACTTTGCTATATTGCAGTGAATAAAAACATAACAAAAATTACAACTGGTCACAACCAGGGGTCAAATTATGGCAGTCGTGATCGAATCCTTTTTCGATTCGAAAGCAATTTTAGTTCTAATTCTTTCTGTTCATACTGAACGGATCGAAATTATTTCTTTAGTGTTGAAAAACATTTGTTTGAGTGTTCATAACACTGAAAAAATAATTACGATACGTTCAGTATCGACTAAAATAAAATTGCTTTCGAATCGAAAAAGTATTCGATCACGACTGCCATAATTTGCCCCCAGTTGTCTTAATAACAACTCAACTGACGTAAAAGTGGCCAAAATATAAAAAGAAGTGCTACTAAGAACCCTTAAATATAAATGTAGAAAATACCGTGCCAAAACAGAATTGGGTATTTATCTCATGAAGTAGTATTGCTGAACGTATCGTCACATAAAGCAAACATTTGATTGTAATATATATTTTTTTTTATTTAATATGTGTTCAGATTTATTAAAACTTATGTAAAAGTAGCCTTTTGCAGCATAATTGATCTTGTTTTGTAATATAGAACACCAGATAAATTACACTAATACTGAAAAAACGTCGTGGTTCCGCTTTTTTCGTCAGCTGTTTGCCAAATGTGACCGTACCTTAACGATCAAAACAAAATTTGCAAAAAAAAATTGACCACATTAAAGTGCGTTGAATATTTTATATAAAATCTATTAAAAGTTGGAACCAATAAAACGCGTTCATCATTTTTTGTATAGTTTTCAACATTTTTGGTCAGTATTTGAACGCCCTTAATGTAGATAGGGAACAAGAAGAGGAAGAGCATTCTCTGCTCTTAAGTTGGTATTGAGCGACCTGCGGTCAAATCTTTCACCAGAAAATTTGGAAAAAATAATAAGGGTATTCACGTCACAAGTTGCACCCTTGCAAAAAAGCAAAAGTGCAAAAATAAAAATGAGTTTTATTTTAGACGAAAAAAAAATGAGTTTTACTTTATACGGAAAAAATAAAACTCCTCAAATGAGTTTTACTTTAGACGGAAAAAATAAAACTCCTCAAATGAGTTTTACTTTAGACGGAAAAAATAAAACTCCTAAAATGAGTTTTATTTTGGACGGAAAAAATAAAACTCCTAAAATGAGTTTTATTTTAGACGGAAAAAATAAAACTCCTTAAATAAGTTTTATTTTAGACGAAAAAAATAAAACTCCTAAAAAGAGTTTTATTTTTGACGGAAAAAAATTAAACTCCTAAAATGAGTTTTATTTTTGACGGAAACAATAAAACTTTTTTTTTTTAAGATCACCACAGATTCTGAAAGAGCTCGTCAGTTCGAATCTATTGGTATATGACACTATAAGTCTCCGTTGGCTCTAACATGAAGAGTTTTTATGTTTAAATTTTCCGGATAACTGTTATTTACGGTCCCTGAAAGAAACACCTTTAATTTTATGAATATAGGACTTCTGTAAAGAAGTTGAATTACTGTTTGAGCAAGTAAAATATATAAAATATTGTGATTGTTACCATGGCCTGAGCGTAATCGGAGTCTAGCTTCTCCTCTATTTCTTGCACTGCTGTTGTGGTCCGCAAGGGGAGCATGCTGGCGGTCTCATCAAGCCCTTGATCAGAAGTCTCTCCTGTCATGCGGCTGAGGTACTCTTGGGCTTTTTTTATGCCTACTTTACACTCCATTAGAATTTTAGCTTATTGATGGAACAGGTTGTATATTAGATCTTTCACTTCGTGCACAATCTTCGTTTTCTATTAACCTTCTATACATTTTAATTTTGGACTCAAATGTCTTTTTTTCCAATGATAGACAATTTTGCAAACGTCTTTTTTTCATAGTTATCTTTTATCACAAAAAGTATACTTTTATTATTTAATTTAATTTCTTAATAGGTATTTTCTATCTTATTGTCACTTTTTTATATTTTAATAGGTATTTGTGTTATTTTTATTGTCACTCAATTCTTGCTTTCTGTCAAGGCAAATATTATTTTTTATCACTCTTTATTGTCACTGTCAATTTTTATTTCACTTTTTTTATATTTATTTTAAATAATATAATGGGCGCACGTCACAATTTCATAAAATTCCTTTCGCTTTTAGAATTAATCTTGAATTTTTTACATATTTTACACATTCCATTCAAAAATGAAACTGTCTAACATACATTCGTTGTTTCACTCTTACATACGCATTTCATTCCTGGAGTAATTAGCGTTGCCACTAGCAAACATTTCTTCCTAAAATGTTTTTAACAACAGCAATTCCCAAAATTCCACCACTTTTTTTTTAAATAATTAATACAAATTTAGCTAAATTCTTATAATTATTAAAATTTATGAAACGTATTAACAGATATATTCAACATATTATTAAGTATAAATAAAAATAAGAAGAAAAGATTAATAAAATTTGGGCTTTGCAAAATATTCCTAATTTGGTATACAAACGCACACGAGTGGCAACGCCACTTGTAACAATAAAAACAAACAAAAATAGTGCGTGTGTATTAGTTTCGGTCATCCATTTCTTGTAGGGGAGCTATAGGAAAGTTGTAAAAAAAACTCATAAAATTCAGAAAAATGCATGAAATCTTTATTTGAATCGATAGTTTGAAGATTATTTCATGCAAATGTTGACCGTGATTGCGCCTCAAATGGTCCATCCGTTTAGTCCAATGTTGGCATTCTGTTTCCAACATTTCGGCCGGTATCTCACGAATAAATGCTTCAATGTTTTCTTCCAATGCGTCAATTGAAGCGGGCATGTGTGTATAGACATGAGCTTTAACGTAGCCGCACAAAAAATAGTCTAAAGACGTTAAATCGCACGATCTAGGCGGCCAATTGACCGGTCCCGAACGTGAAAAAAAATGTTCACCGAACTCGCCTCTCAATAAGTCCATTGTTAAGCGTGCTGTGTGGCATGTGGCACCGTCTTGTTGAAACCACATGTCGTGCAAGTCAACAAGCTCTTGCATTTTGGGCAAAAAAAAGTTGGATATCATCTCACGGTAGCGCTCACCATTCACAGTTACGTTACGATTCGCATCATCTTGGAACGGTCCAATGATGCCACCAGCCCATAAACCGCACCAAACTGTGACTTTTTCTCGATGCATAAATAGCTCTTGCAATGCTTCTGGCTGATCTTCACTCCAAAATCGACAATTCGGCTTATTAACTTACCCATTGAGCCAAAAATGAGCTTCGTCGCTGAACACAAGAAGCGCGCGATGAATTTTCTTAACAGAGCACGCATTTTGATAATAAAATTCAATAATTTGCAAGCGTTGTTCGTTTGTAAGACGATTCATGGTTAAATTATAGACCAAACTGAAGATGTTTGACAGTGAAACAAAACACGAAACGTGCGTCAGCTGTTTAAACCAGTGCTGCCAAAAAGATAATAGCTAAAAAATCACCCATTATATTAGCGGAATATAACAAATCTTAAAATGTTGTTTATAGACATATTTTAACATAAAATAAGTAATGACGTAGAAAACAAAATAAATTTTCTGTAAATATTTTACTGGATAACCCCATTTCTTTAAATCTTAAAGTGAACGACGTCACGGGTAAAAGCTAGTTACAAAATAAAACATGGGTGGGGGTAGGTCTTTTTTGATCTACCTTGTATATATATTTTTAAGAAATGTTGCTTCTTTTTTTGGCAACTTTTAACACTTTTTCTCTTTTAGTTTTGGTACTTTCTTATTTTCAAAAAATTTGGCTAGAGATATTGTCCAGATTTAAGTGGGGTATATTTTAAGAGGTTAAAACGAAAAATGTTTTACTTTTGATACTTTTTCTCTTTTGGATAAATTTGGTATACAGATTGCATATGGTCGAGATCAAAATATACGGTATTTTTTAATGGATAAAATTGGGATAAAACTGTTACTTTTTATCTCTTCGAAAAATTTGGTATTCATATAAAACATAACCTAAATTAACGTACAGAGTACTTTCTGGGGGAATAAAATGAGTCAAAGCTCGTACTTTTAGTACTTCGTTGCATTTGGTATAAAAAGTACAAAATATACGGCACTTTTTAAGGGGTAAAAAATGGATCAAATTGGTACTTTTTGTACTTTTTCGGAATGCGTATGGTCCATTGGCTGGAATATATTTAGGCGCCCATTCATTGCTTTTCATATCGACAACTATATGTAGGTTGCTCAAGATTATTGAGTGCTCAAAAACCGGACACAGCTGACTAGTCAGTACTGATGCATATAACGGACACAGCTGACCAGTCAGTACTGACGCATATACCGGCCACAGCTGACTAGTCAGTACTGATTCATATATTCGTCACTGTTGACGTATTTTTTAATTTTAATAAAACACTATTAAAATAAAACATCTCATTCAATTCTCATACAAATTTTTGTCTTTATTTAAAATAAAATTCAATATTTTTTTGGTTTCCAAAATAACTTAAATAAATAAATATTTTTTTTTTTTAACTAAATTTTTTAAATTAATTATGTTTTGTTTGCATTCGAAAACGTTTGCTGGATCAAACATCATTCAACAGTTTCTTAATTACATTAAACAAGCACCTTCTTACAAATAAAGTTCAGTCAATAAAAAGTGTTAAAAATAAAGCTAAACTTTTACCAATTTATTGGTCACGCTTATTTTTTGATTTTTTTTCTCTTTTAGATTGATTATTTTAGTTTAAATTAAAAAAATTGTCGTCATTTTATTTATTAACCCCTTTTTCTTTTATGTATTTTTGTTGCTTTACCCTATGGTGGGCACGTTCAACCGCTTTTCTTATACTGTTTTCATACTCCCCGGCTCCTAGGTTCTGAAAAACATCTAAAATATGAAGTAAAAAAAAAGACAGAAATGTTAAATATTCAAAGACTAAAATTATTTAATGTCTGTACATACCTCTTACAATTTTATTTAGCAGCGTGAGATTTGACAACGGAAGTTTTCCCCACCTTCCATCCCAATTATATTTATATAGCAAATCATCTGCAAACGATGCACTAATAACACTGCCAACATCTAAAGAAACACCTTTAATTTTATGAATATAGGACTTCTGTAAAGAAGTTGAATTACTGTTTGAGCAAGTAAAATATATAAAATATTGTGATTGTTACCATGGCCTGAGCGTAATCGGAGTCTAGCTTCTCCTCTATTTCTTGCACTGCTGTTGTGGTCCGCAAGGGGAGCATGCTGGCGGTCTCATCAAGCCCTTGATCAGAAGACTCTCCTGTCATGCGACTGAGGTACTCTTGGGCTTTTTTTATGCCTACTTTACACTCCATTAGAATTTTAGCTTATTGATGGAACAGGTTGTATATTAGATCTTTCACTTCGTGCACTATCTTCGTTTTCTATTAACCTTCTATACATTTTAATTTTGGACTCAAATGTCTTTTTTTCCAATGATAGACAATTTTGCAAACGTCTTTTTTTCATAGTTATCTTTTATCACAAAAAGTATACTTTTATTATTTAATTTAATTTCTTAATAGGTATTTTCTATCTTATTGTCACTTTTTTATATTTTAATAGGTATTTGTGTTATTTTTATTGTCACTCAATTCTTGCTTTCTGTCAAGGCAAATATTATTTTTTATCACTCTTTATTGTCACTGTCAATTTTTATTTCACTTTTTTTATATTTATTTTAAATAATATAATGGGCGCACGTCACAATTTCATAAAATTCCTTTCGCTTTTAAAATTAATCTTGAATTTTTTACATATTTTACACATTCCATTCAAAAAAGAAACTGTCTAACATACATTCGTTGTTTCACTCTTACATACGCATTTCATTCCTGGAGTAATTAGCGTTGCCACTAGCAAACATTTCTTCCTAAAATGTTTTTAACAACAGCAATTCCCAAAATTCCACCACTTTTTTTTTAAATAATTAATACAAATTTAGCTAAATTCTTATAATTATTAAAATTTATGAAACGTATTAACAGATATATTCAACATATTATTAAGTATATATAAAAATAAGAAGAAAAGATTAATAAAATTTGGGCTTTGCAAAATATTCCTAATTTGGTATACAAACGCACACGAGTGGCAACGCCACTTGTAACAATAAAAACAAACAAAAATAGTGCGTGTGTATTAGTTTCGGTCATCCATTTCTTGTAGGGGAGCTATAGGAAAGTTGTAAAAAAAACTCATAAAATTCAGAAAAATGCATGAAATCTTTATTTGAATCGATAGTACGGTCCATATAATTAAATGTTTGAAGATTATTTCATGCAAATGTTGACCGTGATTGCGCCTCAAATGGTCCATCCGCTTAGTCCAATGTTGGCATTCTGTTTCCAACATTTCGGCCGGTATCTCACGAATAAATGCTTCAATGTTTTCTTCCAATGCGTCAATTGAAGCGGGCATGTGTGTATAGACATGAGCTTTAACGTAGCCGCACAAAAAATAGTCTAAAGACGTTAAATCGCACGATCTAGGCGGCCAATTGACCGGTCCCGAACGTGAAATAAAATGTTCACCGAACTCGCCTCTCAATAAGTCCATTGTTAAGCGTGCTGTGTGGCATGTGGCACCGCCTTGTTGAAACCACATGTCGTGCAAGTCAACAAGCTCTTGCATTTTGGGCAAAAAAAAGTTGGATATCATCTCACGGTAGCGCTCACCATTCACAGTTACGTTACGATTCGCATCATCTTGGAACGGTCCAATGATGCCACCAGCCCATAAACCGCACCAAACTGTGACTTTTTCTCGATGCATAAATAGCTCTTGCAATGCTTCTGGTTGATCTTCACTCCAAAATCGACAATTCGGCTTATTAACTTACCCATTGAGCCAAAAATGAGCTTCGTCGCTGAACACAAGAAGCGCGCGATGAATTTTCTTAACAGAGCACGCATTTTGATAATAAAATTCAATAATTTGCAAGCGTTGTTCGTTTGTAAGACGATTCATGGTTAAATTATAGACCAAACTGAAGATGTTTGACAGTGAAACAAAACACGAAACGTGCGTCAGCTGTTTAAACCAGTGCTGCCAAAAAGATAATAGCTAAAAAATCACCCATTATATTAGCGGAATATAACAAATCTTAAAATGTTGTTTATAGACATATTTTAACATAAAATAAGTAATGACGTAGAAAACAAAATAAATTTTCTGTAAATATTTTACTGGATAACCCCATTTCTTTAAATCTTAAAGTGAACGACGTCACGGGTAAAAGCTAGTTACAAAATAAAACATGGGTGGGGGTAGGTCTTTTTTGATCTACCTTGTATATATATTTTTAAGAAATGTTGCTTCTTTTTTTGGCAACTTTTAACACTTTTTCTCTTTTAGTTTTGGTACTTCCTTATTTTCAAAAAATTTGGCTAGAGATATTGTCCAAATTTAAGTGGGGTATATTTTAAGAGGTTAAAACGAAAAATGTTTTACTTTTGATACTTTTTCTCTTTTGGATAAATTTGGTATACAGATTGCATATGGTCGAGATCAAAATATACGGTATTTTTTAATGGATAAAATTGGGATAAAACTGTTACTTTTTATCTCTTCGAAAAATTTGGTATTCATATAAAACATAACCTAAATTAACGTACAGAGTACTTTCTGGGGGAATAAAATGAGTCAAAGCTCGTACTTTTAGTACTTCGTTGCATTTGGTATAAAAAGTACAAAATATACGGCACTTTTTAAGGGGTAAAAAATGGATCAAATTGGTACTTTTTGTACTTTTTCGGAATGCGTATGGTCCATTGGCTGGAATATATTTAGGCGCCCATTCATTGCTTTTCATATCGACAACTATATGTAGGTTGCTCAAGATTATTGAGTGCTCAAAAACCGGACACAGCTGACTAGTCAGTACTGATGCATATAACGGACACAGCTGACCAGTCAGTACTGACTGGTCAGTACTGACGCATATACCGGCCACAGCTGACTAGTCAGTACTGATTCATATATTCGTCACTGTTGACGTATTTTTTAGTTTTAATAAAACACTATTAAAATAAAACATCTCATTCAATTCTCATACAAATTTTTGCCTTTATTTAAAATAAAATTCAATATTTTTTTGGTTTCCAAAATAACTTAAATAAATAAATATTTTTTTTTTTTAACTAAATTTTTTAAATTAATTATGTTTTGTTTGCATTCGAAAACGTTTGCTGGATCAAACATCATTCAACAGTTTCTTAATTACATTAAACAAGCACCTTCTTACAAATAAAGTTCAGTCAATAAAAAGTGTTAAAAATAAAGCTAAACTTTTACCAATTTATTGGTCACGCTTATTTTTTGATTTTTTTTCTCTTTTAGATTGATTATTTTAGTTTAAATTAAAAAAATTGTCGTCATTTTATTTATTAACCCCTTTTTCTTTTATGTATTTTTGTTGCTTTACCCTATGGTGGGCACGTTCAACCGCTTTTCTTATACTTTTTTCATACTCCCCGGCTCCTAGGTTCTGAAAAACATCTAAAATATGAAGTAAAAAAAAAAGACAGAAATGTTAAATATTCAAAGACTAAAATTATTTAATGTCTGTACATACCTCTTACAATTTTATTTAGCAGCGTGAGATTTGACAACGGAAGTTTTCCCCACCTTCCATCCCAATTATATTTATATAGCAAATCATCTGCAAACGATGCACTAATAACACTGCCAACATCTAAAGAAACACCTTTAATTTTATGAATATAGGACTTCTGTAAAGAAGTTGAATTACTGTTTGAGCAAGTAAAATATATAAAATATTGTGATTGTTACCATGGCCTGAGCGTAATCGGAGTCTAGCTTCTCCTCTATTTCTTGCACTGCTGTTGTGGTCCGCAAGGGGAGCATGCTGGCGGTCTCATCAAGCCCTTGATCAGAAGTCTCTCCTGTCATGCGGCTGAGGTACTCTTGGGCTTTTTTTATGCCTACTTTACACTCTCATTAGAATTTTAGCTTATTGATGGAACAGGTTGTATATTAGATCTTTCACTTCGTGCACTATCTTCGTTTTCTATTAACCTTCTATACATTTTAATTTTGGACTCAAATGTCTTTTTTTCCAATGATAGACAATTTTGCAAACGTCTTTTTTTCATAGTTATCTTTTATCACAAAAAGTATACTTTTATTATTTAATTTAATTTCTTAATAGGTATTTTCTATCTTATTGTCACTTTTTTATATTTTAATAGGTATTTGTGTTATTTTTATTGTCACTCAATTCTTGCTTTTTGTCAAGGCAAATATTATTTTTTATCACTCTTTATTGTCACTGTCAATTTTTATTTCACTTTTTTTATATTTATTTTAAATAATATAACGGGCGCACGTCACAATTTCATAAAATTTCTTTCGCTTTTAAAATTAATCTTGAATTTTTTACATATTTTACACATTCCATTCAAAAATGAAACTGTCTAACATACATTCGTTGTTTCACTCTTACATACGCATTTCATTCCTGGAGTAATTAGCGTTGCCACTAGCAAACATTTCTTCCTAAAATGTTTTTAACAACAGCAATTCCCAAAATTCCACCACTTTTTTTTTAAATAATTAATACAAATTTAGCTAAATTCTTATAATTATTAAAATTTATGAAACGTATTAACAGATATATTCAACATATTATTAAGTATATATAAAAATAAGAAGAAAAGATTAATAAAATTTGGGCTTTGCAAAATATTCCTAATTTGGTATACAAACGCACACGAGTGGCAACGCCACTTGTAACAATAAAAACAAACAAAAATAGTGCGTGTGTATTAGTTTCGGTCATCCATTTCTTGTAGGGGAGCTATAGAAAAGTTGTAAAAAAAACTCATAAAATTCAGAAAAATGCATGAAATCTTTATTTGAATCGATAGTACGGTCCATATAATTAAATGTTTGAAGATTATTTCATGCAAATGTTGACCGTGATTGCGCCTCAAATGGTCCATCCGCTTAGTCCAATGTTGGCATTCTGTTTCCAACATTTCGGCCGGTATCTCACGAATAAATGCTTCAATGTTTTCTTCCAATGCGTCAATTGAAGCGGGCATGTGTGTATAGACATGAGCTTTAACGTAGCCGCACAAAAAATAGTCTAAAGACGTTAAATCGCACGATCTAGGCGGCCAATTGACCGGTCCCGAACGTGAAATAAAATGTTCACCGAACTCGCCTCTCAATAAGTCCATTGTTAAGCGTGCTGTGTGGCATGTGGCACCGTCTTGTTGAAACCACATGTCGTGCAAGTCAACAAGCTCTTGCATTTTGGGCAAAAAAAAGTTGGTTATCATCTCACGGTAGCGCTCACCATTCACAGTTACGTTACGATTCGCATCATCTTGGAACGGTCCAATGATGCCACCAGCCCATAAACCGCACCAAACTGTGACTTTTTCTCGATGCATAAATAGCTCTTGCAATGCTTATGGCTGATCTTCACTCCAAAATCGACAATTCGGCTTATTAACTTACCCATTGAGCCAAAAATGAGCTTCGTCGCTGAACACAAGAAGCGCGCGATGAATTTTCTTAACAGAGCACGCATTTTGATAATAAAATTCAATAATTTGCAAGCGTTGTTCGTTTGTAATACGATTCATGGTTAAATTATAGACCAAACTGAAGATGTTTGACAGTGAAACAAAACACGAAACGTGCGTCAGCTGTTTAAACCAGTGCTGCCAAAAAGATAATAGCTAAAAAATCACCCATTATATTAGCGGAATATAACAAATCTTAAAATGTTGTTTATAGACATATTTTAACATAAAATAAGTAATGACGTAGAAAACAAAATAAATTTTCTGTAAATATTTTACTGGATAACCCCATTTCTTTAAATCTTAAAGTGAACGACGTCACGGGTAAAAGCTAGTTACAAAATAAAACATGGGTGGGGGTAGGTCTTTTTTGATCTACCTTGTATATATATTTTTAAGAAATGTTGCTTCTTTTTTTGGCAACTTTTAACACTTTTTCTCTTTTAGTTTTGGTACTTTCTTATTTTCAAAAAATTTGGCTAGAGATATTGTCCAGATTTAAGTGGGGTATATTTTAAGAGGTTAAAACGAAAAATGTTTTACTTTTGATACTTTTTCTCTTTTGGATAAATTTGGTATACAGATTGCATATGGTCGAGATCAAAATATACGGTATTTTTTAATGGATAAAATTGGGATAAAACTGTTACTTTTTATCTCTTCGAAAAATTTGGTATTCATATAAAACATAACCTAAATTAACGTACAGAGTACTTTCTGGGGGAATAAAATGAGTCAAAGCTCGTACTTTTAGTACTTTGTTGCATTTGGTATAAAAAGTACAAAATATACGGCACTTTTTAAGGGGTAAAAAATGGATCAAATTGGTACTTTTTGTACTTTTTCGGAATGCGTATGGTCCATTGGCTGGAATATATTTAGGCGCCCATTCATTGCTTTTCATATCGACAACTATATGTAGGTTGCTCAAGATTATTGAGTGCTCAAAAACCGGACACAGCTGACTAGTCAGTACTGATGCATATAACGGACACAGCTGACCAGTCAGTACTGACTGGTCAGTACTGACGCATATACCGGCCACAGCTGACTAGTCAGTACTGATTCATATATTCGTCACTGTTGACGTATTTTTTAGTTTTAATAAAACACTATTAAAGTAAAACATCTCATTCAATTCTCATACAAATTTTTGTCTTTATTTAAAATAAAATTCAATATTTTTTTGGTTTCCAAAATAACTTAAATAAATAAATATTTTTTTTTTTTAACTAAATTTTTTAAATTAATTATGTTTTGTTTGCATTCGAAAACGTTTGCTGGATCAAACATCATTCAACAGTTTCTTAATTACATTAAACAAGCACCTTCTTACAAATAAAGTCCAGTCAATAAAAAGTGTTAAAAATAAAGCTAAACTTTTACCAATTTATTGGTCACGCTTATTTTTTGATTTTTTTTTTCTCTTTTAGATTGATTATTTTAGTTTAAATTAAAAAAATTGTCGTCATTTTATTTATTAACCCCTTTTTCTTTTATGTATTTTTGTTGCTTTACCCTATGGTGGGCACGTTCAACCGCTTTTCTTATACTTTTTTCATACTCCCCGGCTCCTAGGTTCTGAAAAACATCTAAAATATGAAGTAAAAAAAAAGACAGAAATGTTAAATATTCAAAGACTAAAATTATTTAATGTCTGTACATACCTCTTACAATTTTATTTAGCAGCGTGAGATTTGACAACGGAAGTTTTCCCCACCTTCCATCCCAATTATATTTATATAGCAAATCATCTGCAAACGATGCACTAATAACACTGCCAACATCTAAAGAAACACCTTTAATTTTATGAATATAGGACTTCTGTAAAGAAGTTGAATTACTGTTTGAGCAAGTAAAATATATAAAATATTGTGATTGTTACCATGGCCTGAGCGTAATCGGAGTCTAGCTTCTCCTCTATTTCTTGCACTGCTGTTGTGGTCCGCAAGGGGAGCATGCTGGCGGTCTCATCAAGCCCTTGATCAGAAGTCTCTCCTGTCATGCGGCTGAGGTACTCTTGGGCTTTTTTTATGCCTACTTTACACTCCATTAGAATTTTAGCTTATTGATGGAACAGGTTGTATATTAGATCTTTCACTTCGTGCACTATCTTCGTTTTCTATTAACCTTCTATACATTTTAATTTTGGACTCAAATGTCTTTTTTTCCAATGATAGACAATTTTGCAAACGTCTTTTTTTCATAGTTATCTTTTATCACAAAAAGTATACTTTTATTATTTAATTTAATTTCTTAATAGGTATTTTCTATCTTATTGTCACTTTTTTATATTTTAATAGGTATTTGTGTTATTTTTATTGTCACTCAATTCTTGCTTTCTGTCAAGGCAAATATTATTTTTTATCACTCTTTATTGTCACTGTCAATTTTTATTTCACTTTTTTTATATTTATTTTAAATAATATAATGGGCGCACGTCACAATTTCATAAAATTCCTTTCGCTTTTAAAATTAATCTTGAATTTTTTACATATTTTACACATTCCATTCAAAATTGAAACTGTCTAACATACATTCGTTGTTTCACTCTTACATACGCATTTCATTCCTGGAGTAATTAGCGTTGCCACTAGCAAACATTTCTTCCTAAAATGTTTTTAACAACAGCAATTCCCAAAATTCCACCACTTTTTTTTTAAATAATTAATACAAATTTAGCTAAATTCTTATAATTATTAAAATTTATGAAACGTATTAACAGATATATTCAACATATTATTAAGTATATATAAAAATAAGAAGAAAAGATTAATAAAATTTGGGCTTTGCAAAATATTCCTAATTTGGTATACAAACGCACACGAGTGGCAACGCCACTTGTAACAATAAAAACAAACAAAAATAGTGCGTGTGTATTAGTTTCGGTCATCCATTTCTTGTAGGGGAGCTATAGGAAAGTTGTAAAAAAAACTCATAAAATTCAGAAAAATGCATGAAATCTTTATTTGAATCGATAGTACGGTCCATATAATTAAATGTTTGAAGATTATTTCATGCAAATGTTGACCGTGATTGCGCCTCAAATGGTCCATCCGCTTAGTCCAATGTTGGCATTCTGTTTCCAACATTTCGGCCGGTATCTCACGAATAAATGCTTCAATGTTTTCTTCCAATGCGTCAATTGAAGCGGGCATGTGTGTATAGACATGAGCTTTAACGTAGCCGCACAAAAAATAGTCTAAAGACGTTAAATCGCACGATCTAGGCGGCCAATTGACCGGTCCCGAACGTGAAATAAAATGTTCACCGAACTCGCCTCTCAATAAGTCCATTGTTAAGCGTGCTGTGTGGCATGTGGCACCGTCTTGTTGAAACCACATGTCGTGCAAGTCAACAAGCTCTTGCATTTTGGGCAAAAAAAAGTTGGATATCATCTCACGGTAGCGCTCACCATTCACAGTTACGTTACGATTCGCATCATCTTGGAACGGTCCAATGATGCCACCAGCCCATAAACCGCACCAAACTGTGACTTTTTCTCGATGCATAAATAGCTCTTGCAATGCTTCTGGCTGATCTACACTCCAAAATCGACAATTCGGCTTATTAACTTACCCATTGAGCCAAAAATGAGCTTCGTCGCTGAACACAAGAAGCGCGCGATGAATTTTCTTAACAGAGCACGCATTTTGATAATAAAATTCAATAATTTGCAAGCGTTGTTCGTTTGTAAGACGATTCATGGTTAAATTATAGACCAAACTGAAGATGTTTGACAGTGAAACAAAACACGAAACGTGCGTCAGCTGTTTAAACCAGTGCTGCCAAAAAGATAATAGCTAAAAAATCACCCATTATATTAGCGGAATATAACAAATCTTAAAATGTTGTTTATAGACATATTTTAACATAAAATAAGTAATGACGTAGAAAACAAAATAAATTTTCTGTAAATATTTTACTGGATAACCCCATTTCTTTAAATCTTAAAGTGAACGACGTCACGGGTAAAAGCTAGTTACAAATTAAAACATGGGTAGGGGTAGGTCTTTTTTGATCTACCTTGTATATATATTTTTAAGAAATGTTGCTTCTTTTTTTGGCAACTTTTAACACTTTTTCTCTTTTAGTTTTGGTACTTTCTTATTTTCAAAAAATTTGGCTAGAGATATTGTCCAGATTTAAGTGGGGTATATTTTAAGAGGTTAAAACGAAAAATGTTTTACTTTTGATACTTTTTCTCTTTTGGATAAATTTGGTATACAGATTGCATATGGTCGAGATCAAAATATACGGTATTTTTTAATGGATAAAATTGGGATAAAACTGTTACTTTTTATCTCTTCGAAAAATTTGGTATTCATATAAAACATAACCTAAATTAACGTACAGAGTACTTTCTGGGGGAATAAAATGAGTCAAAGCTCGTACTTTTAGTACTTCGTTGCATTTGGTATAAAAAGTTCAAAATATACGGCACTTTTTAAGGGGTAAAAAATGGATCAAATTGGTACTTTTTGTACTTTTTCGGAATGCGTATGGTCCATTGGCTGGAATATATTTAGGCGCCCATTCATTGCTTTTCATATCGACAACTATATGTAGGTTGCTCAAGATTATTGAGTGCTCAAAAAACGGACACAGCTGACTAGTCAGTACTGATGCATATAACGGACACAGCTGACCAGTCAGTACTGACTGGTCAGTACTGACGCATATACCGGCCACAGCTGACTAGTCAGTACTGATTCATATATTCGTCACTGTTGACGTATTTTTTAGTTTTAATAAAACACTATTAAAATAAAACATCTCATTCAATTCTCATACAAATTTTTGTCTTTATTTAAAATAAAATTCAATATTTTTTTGGTTTCCAAAATAACTTAAATAAATAAATATTTTTTTTTTTTAACTAAATTTTTTAAATTAATTATGTTTTGTTTGCATTCGAAAACGTTTGCTGGATCAAACATCATTCAACAGTTTCTTAATTACATTAAACAAGCACCTTCTTACAAATAAAGTTCAGTCAATAAAAAGTGTTAAAAATAAAGCTAAACTTTTACCAATTTATTGGTCACGCTTATTTTTTGATTTTTTTTCTCTTTTAGATTGATTATTTTAGTTTAAATTAAAAAAATTGTCGTCATTTTATTTATTAACCCCTTTTTCTTTTATGTATTTTTGTTGCTTTACCCTATGGTGGGCACGTTCAACCGCTTTTCTTATACTTTTTTCATACTCCCCGGCTCCTAGGTTCTGAAAAACATCTAAAATATGAAGTAAAAAAAAAGACAGAAATGTTAAATATTCAAAGACTAAAATTATTTAATGTCTGTACATACCTCTTACAATTTTATTTAGCAGCGTGAGATTTGACAACGGAAGTTTTCCCCACCTTCCATCCCAATTATATTTATATAGCAAATCATCTGCAAACGATGCACTAATAACACTGCCAACATCTAAAGAAACACCTTTAATTTTATGAATATAGGACTTCTGTAAAGAAGTTGAATTACTGTTTGAGCAAGTAAAATATATAAAATATTGTGATTGTTACCATGGCCTGAGCGTAATCGGAGTCTAGCTTCTCCTCTATTTCTTGCACTGCTGTTGTGGTCCGCAAGGGGAGCATGCTGGCGGTCTCATCAAGCCCTTGATCAGAAGTCTCTCCTGTCATGCGGCTGAGGTACTCTTGGGCTTTTTTTATGCCTACTTTACACTCTCATTAGAATTTTAGCTTATTGATGGAACAGGTTGTATATTAGATCTTTCACTTCGTGCACTATCTTCGTTTTCTATTAACCTTCTATACATTTTAATTTTGGACTCAAATGTCTTTTTTTCCAATGATAGACAATTTTGCAAACGTCTTTTTTTCATAGTTATCTTTTATCACAAAAAGTATACTTTTATTATTTAATTTAATTTCTTAATAGGTATTTTCTATCTTATTGTCACTTTTTTATATTTTAATAGGTATTTGTGTTATTTTTATTGTCACTCAATTCTTGCTTTTTGTCAAGGCAAATATTATTTTTTATCACTCTTTATTGTCACTGTCAATTTTTATTTCACTTTTTTTATATTTATTTTAAATAATATAATGGGCGCACGTCACAATTTCATAAAATTTCTTTCGCTTTTAAAATTAATCTTGAATTTTTTACATATTTTACACATTCCATTCAAAAATGAAACTGTCTAACATACATTCGTTGTTTCACTCTTACATACGCATTTCATTCCTGGAGTAATTAGCGTTGCCACTAGCAAACATTTCTTCCTAAAATGTTTTTAACAACAGCAATTCCCAAAATTCCACCACTTTTTTTTTAAATAATTAATACAAATTTAGCTAAATTCTTATAATTATTAAAATTTATGAAACGTATTAACAGATATATTCAACATATTATTAAGTATATATAAAAATAAGAAGAAAAGATTAATAAAATTTGGGCTTTGCAAAATATTCCTAATTTGGTATACAAACGCACACGAGTGGCAACGCCACTTGTAACAATAAAAACAAACAAAAATAGTGCGTGTGTATTAGTTTCGGTCATCCATTTCTTGTAGGGGAGCTATAGAAAAGTTGTAAAAAAAACTCATAAAATTCAGAAAAATGCATGAAATCTTTATTTGAATCGATAGTACGGTCCATATAATTAAATGTTTGAAGATTATTTCATGCAAATGTTGACCGTGATTGCGCCTCAAATGGTCCATCCGCTTATTCCAATGTTGGCATTCTGTTTCCAACATTTCGGCCGGTATCTCACGAATAAATGCTTCAATGTTTTCTTCCAATGCGTCAATTGAAGCGGGCATGTGTGTATAGACATGAGCTTTAACGTAGCCGCACAAAAGATAGTCTAAAGACGTTAAATCGCACGATCTAGGCGGCCAATTGACCGGTCCCGAACGTGAAATAAAATGTTCACCGAACTCGCCTCTCAATAAGTCCATTGTTAAGCGTGCTGTGTGGCATGTGGCACCGTCTTGTTGAAACCACATGTCGTGCAAGTCAACAAGCTCTTGCATTTTGGGCAAAAAAAAGTTGGATATCATCTCACGGTAGCGCTCACCATTCACAGTTACGTTACGATTCGCATCATCTTGGAACGGTCCAATGATGCCACCAGCCCATAAACCGCACCAAACTGTGACTTTTTCTCGATGCATAAATAGCTCTTGCAATGCTTATGGCTGATCTTCACTCCAAAATCGACAATTCGGCTTATTAACTTACCCATTGAGCCAAAAATGAGCTTCGTCGCTGAACACAAGAAGCGCGCGATGAATTTTCTTAACAGAGCACGCATTTTGATAATAAAATTCAATAATTTGCAAGCGTTGTTCGTTTGTAATACGATTCATGGTTAAATTATAGACCAAACTGAAGATGTTTGACAGTGAAACAAAACACGAAACGTGCGTCAGCTGTTTAAACCAGTGCTGCCAAAAAGATAATAGCTAAAAAATCACCCATTATATTAGCGGAATATAACAAATCTTAAAATGTTGTTTATAGACATATTTTAACATAAAATAAGTAATGACGTAGAAAACAAAATAAATTTTCTGTAAATATTTTACTGGATAACCCCATTTCTTTAAATCTTAAAGTGAACGACGTCACGGGTAAAAGCTAGTTACAAAATAAAACATGGGTGGGGGTAGGTCTTTTTTGATCTACCTTGTATATATATTTTTAAGAAATGTTGCTTCTTTTTTTGGCAACTTTTAACACTTTTTCTCTTTTAGTTTTGGTACTTTCTTATTTTCAAAAAATTTGGCTAGAGATATTGTCCAGATTTAAGTGGGGTATATTTTAAGAGGTTAAAACGAAAAATGTTTTACTTTTGATACTTTTTCTCTTTTGGATAAATTTGGTATACAGATTGCATATGGTCGAGATCAAAATATACGGTATTTTTTAATGGATAAAATTGGGATAAAACTGTTACTTTTTATCTCTTCGAAAAATTTGGTATTCATATAAAACATAACCTAAATTAACGTACAGAGTACTTTCTGGGGGAATAAAATGAGTCAAAGCTCGTACTTTTAGTACTTTGTTGCATTTGGTATAAAAAGTACAAAATATACGGCACTTTTTAAGGGGTAAAAAATGGATCAAATTGGTACTTTTTGTACTTTTTCGGAATGCGTATGGTCCATTGGCTGGAATATATTTAGGCGCCCATTCATTGCTTTTCATATCGACAACTATATGTAGGTTGCTCAAGATTATTGAGTGCTCAAAAACCGGACACAGCTGACTAGTCAGTACTGATGCATATAACGGACACAGCTGACCAGTCAGTACTGACTGGTCAGTACTGACGCATATACCGGCCACAGCTGACTAGTCAGTACTGATTCATATATTCGTCACTGTTGACGTATTTTTTAGTTTTAATAAAACACTATTAAAATAAAACATCTCATTCAATTCTCATACAAATTTTTGTCTTTATTTAAAATAAAATTCAATATTTTTTTGGTTTCCAAAATAACTTAAATAAATAAATATTTTTTTTTTTTAACTAAATTTTTTAAATTAATTATGTTTTGTTTGCATTCGAAAACGTTTGCTGGATCAAACATCATTCAACAGTTTCTTAATTACATTAAACAAGCACCTTCTTACAAATAAAGTCCAGTCAATAAAAAGTGTTAAAAATAAAGCTAAACTTTTACCAATTTATTGGTCACGCTTATTTTTTGATTTTTTTTTTCTCTTTTAGATTGATTATTTTAGTTTAAATTAAAAAAATTGTCGTCATTTTATTTATTAACCCCTTTTTCTTTTATGTATTTTTGTTGCTTTACCCTATGGTGGGCACGTTCAACCGCTTTTCTTATACTTTTTTCATACTCCCCGGCTCCTAGGTTCTGAAAAACATCTAAAATATGAAGTAAAAAAAAAGACAGAAATGTTAAATATTCAAAGACTAAAATTATTTAATGTCTGTACATACCTCTTACAATTTTATTTAGCAGCGTGAGATTTGACAACGGAAGTTTTCCCCACCTTCCATCCCAATTATATTTATATAGCAAATCATCTGCAAACGATGCACTAATAACACTGCCAACATCTAAAGAAACACCTTTAATTTTATGAATATAGGACTTCTGTAAAGAAGTTGAATTACTGTTTGAGCAAGTAAAATATATAAAATATTGTGATTGTTACCATGGCCTGAGCGTAATCGGAGTCTAGCTTCTCCTCTATTTCTTGCACTGCTGTTGTGGTCCGCAAGGGGAGCATGCTGGCGGTCTCATCAAGCCCTTGATCAGAAGTCTCTCCTGTCATGCGGCTGAGGTACTCTTGGGCTTTTTTTATGCCTACTTTACACTCCATTAGAATTTTAGCTTATTGATGGAACAGGTTGTATATTAGATCTTTCACTTCGTGCACTATCTTCGTTTTCTATTAACCTTCTATACATTTTAATTTTGGACTCAAATGTCTTTTTTTCCAATGATAGACAATTTTGCAAACGTCTTTTTTTCATAGTTATCTTTTATCACAAAAAGTATACTTTTATTATTTAATTTAATTTCTTAATAGGTATTTTCTATCTTATTGTCACTTTTTTATATTTTAATAGGTATTTGTGTTATTTTTATTGTCACTCAATTCTTGCTTTCTGTCAAGGCAAATATTATTTTTTATCACTCTTTATTGTCACTGTCAATTTTTATTTCACTTTTTTTATATTTATTTTAAATAATATAATGGGCGCACGTCACAATTTCATAAAATTCCTTTCGCTTTTAAAATTAATCTTGAATTTTTTACATATTTTACACATTCCATTCAAAAATGAAACTGTCTAACATACATTCGTTGTTTCACTCTTACATACGCATTTCATTCCTGGAGTAATTAGCGTTGCCACTAGCAAACATTTCTTCCTAAAATGTTTTTAACAACAGCAATTCCCAAAATTCCACCACTTTTTTTTTAAATAATTAATACAAATTTAGCTAAATTCTTATAATTATTAAAATTTATGAAACGTATTAACAGATATATTCAACATATTATTAAGTATATATAAAAATAAGAAGAAAAGATTAATAAAATTTGGGCTTTGCAAAATATTCGTAATTTGGTATACAAACGCACACGAGTGGCAACGCCACTTGTAACAATAAAAACAAACAAAAATAGTGCGTGTGTATTAGTTTCGGTCATCCATTTCTTGTAGGGGAGCTATAGGAAAGTTGTAAAAAAAACTCATAAAATTCAGAAAAATGCATGAAATCTTTATTTGAATCGATAGTACGGTCCATATAATTAAATGTTTGAAGATTATTTCATGCAAATGTTGACCGTGATTGCGCCTCAAATGGTCCATCCGCTTAGTCCAATGTTGGCATTCTGTTTCCAACATTTCGGCCGGTATCTCACGAATAAATGCTTCAATGTTTTCTTCCAATGCGTCAATTGAAGCGGGCATGTGTGTATAGACATGAGCTTTAACGTAGCCGCACAAAAAATAGTCTAAAGACGTTAAATCGCACGATCTAGGCGGCCAATTGACCGGTCCCGAACGTGAAATAAAATGTTCACCGAACTCGCCTCTCAATAAGTCCATTGTTAAGCGTGCTGTGTGGCATGTGGCACCGTCTTGTTGAAACCACATGTCGTGCAAGTCAACAAGCTCTTGCATTTTGGGCAAAAAAAAGTTGGATATCATCTCACGGTAGCGCTCACCATTCACAGTTACGTTACGATTCGCATCATCTTGGAACGGTCCAATGATGCCACCAGCCCATAAACCGCACCAAACTGTGACTTTTTCTCGATGCATAAATAGCTCTTGCAATGCTTCTGGCTGATCTTCACTCCAAAATCGACAATTCGGCTTATTAACTTACCCATTGAGCCAAAAATGAGCTTCGTCGCTGAACACAAGAAGCGCGCGATGAATTTTCTTAACAGAGCACGCATTTTGATAATAAAATTCAATAATTTGCAAGCGTTGTTCGTTTGTAAGACGATTCATGGTTAAATTATAGACCAAACTGAAGATGTTTGACAGTGAAACAAAACACGAAACGTGCGTCAGCTGTTTAAACCAGTGCTGCCAAAAAGATAATAGCTAAAAAATCACCCATTATATTAGCGGAATATAACAAATCTTAAAATGTTGTTTATAGACATATTTTAACATAAAATAAGTAATGACGTAGAAAACAAAATAAATTTTCTGTAAATATTTTACTGGATAACCCCATTTCTTTAAATCTTAAAGTGAACGACGTCACGGGTAAAAGCTAGTTACAAAATAAAACATGGGTGGGGGTAGGTCTTTTTTGATCTACCTTGTATATATATTTTTAAGAAATGTTGCTTCTTTTTTTTGGCAACTTTTAACACTTTTTCTCTTTTAGTTTTGGTACTTTCTTATTTTCAAAAAATTTGGCTAGAGATATTGTCCAGATTTAAGTGGGGTATATTTTAAGAGGTTAAAACGAAAAATGTTTTACTTTTGATACTTTTTCTCTTTTGGATAAATTTGGTATACAGATTGCATATGGTCGAGATCAAAATATACGGTATTTTTTAATGGATAAAATTGGGATAAAACTGTTACTTTTTATCTCTTCGAAAAATTTGGTATTCATATAAAACATAACCTAAATTAACGTACAGAGTACTTTCTGGGGGAAAAAAATGAGTCAAAGCTCGTACTTTTAGTACTTCGTTGCATTTGGTATAAAAAGTACAAAATATACGGCACTTTTTAAGGGGTAAAAAATGGATCAAATTGGTACTTTTTGTACTTTTTCGGAATGCGTATGGTCCATTGGCTGGAATATATTTAGGCGCCCATTCATTGCTTTTCATATCGACAACTATACGTAGGTTGCTCAAGATTATTGAGTGCTCAAAAAACCGGACACAGCTGACTAGTCAGTACTGATGCATATAACGGACACAGCTGACCAGTCAGTACTGACTGGTCAGTACTGACGCATATACCGGCCACAGCTGACTAGTCAGTACTGATTCATATATTCGTCACTGTTGACGTATTTTTTAGTTTTAATAAAACACTATTAAAATAAAACATCTCATTCAATTCTCATACAAATTTTTGTCTTTATTTAAAATAAAATTCAATATTTTTTTGGTTTCCAAAATAACTTAAATAAATAAATATTTTTTTTTTTTAACTAAATTTTTTAAATTAATTATGTTTTGTTTGCATTCGAAAACGTTTGCTGGATCAAACATCATTCAACAGTTTCTTAATTACATTAAACAAGCACCTTCTTACAAATAAAGTTCAGTCAATAAAAAGTGTTAAAAATAAAGCTAAACTTTTACCAATTTATTGGTCACGCTTATTTTTTGATTTTTTTTCTCTTTTAGATTGATTATTTTAGTTTAAATTAAAAAAATTGTCGTCATTTTATTTATTAACCCCTTTTTCTTTTATGTATTTTTGTTGCTTTACCCTATGGTGGGCACGTTCAACCGCTTTTCTTATACTTTTTTCATACTCCCCGGCTCCTAGGTTCTGAAAAACATCTAAAATATGAATTAAAAAAAAAGACAGAAGTGTTAAATATTCAAAGACTAAAATTATTTAATGTCTGTACATACCTCTTACAATTTTATTTAGCAGCGTGAGATTTGACAACGGAAGTTTTCCCCACCTTCCATCCCAATTATATTTATATAGCAAATCATCTGCAAACGATGCACTAATAACACTGCCAACATCTAAAGAAACACCTTTAATTTTATGAATATAGGACTTCTGTAAAGAAGTTGAATTACTGTTTGAGCAAGTAAAATATATAAAATATTGTGATTGTTACCATGGCCTGAGCGTAATCGGAGTCTAGCTTCTCCTCTATTTCTTGCACTGCTGTTGTGGTCCGCAAGGGGAGCATGCTGGCGGTCTCATCAAGCCCTTGATCAGAAGTCTCTCCTGTCATGCGGCTGAGGTACTCTTGGGCTTTTTTTATGCCTACTTTACACTCCATTAGAATTTTAGCTTATTGATGGAACAGGTTGTATATTAGATCTTTCACTTCGTGCACTATCTTCGTTTTCTATTAACCTTCTATACATTTTAATTTTGGACTCAAATGTCTTTTTTTCCAATGATAGACAATTTTGCAAACGTCTTTTTTTCATAGTTATCTTTTATCACAAAAAGTATACTTTTATTATTTAATTTAATTTCTTAATAGGTATTTTCTATCTTATTGTCACTTTTTTATATTTTAATAGGTATTTGTGTTATTTTTATTGTCACTCAATTCTTGCTTTCTGTCAAGGCAAATATTATTTTTTATCACTCTTTATTGTCACTGTCAATTTTTATTTCACTTTTTTTATATTTATTTTAAATAATATAATGGGCGCACGTCACAATTTCATAAAATTCCTTTCGCTTTTAAAATTAATCTTGAATTTTTTACATATTTTACACATTCCATTCAAAAATGAAACTGTCTAACATACATTCGTTGTTTCACTCTTACATACGCATTTCATTCCTGGAGTAATTAGCGTTGCCACTAGCAAACATTTCTTCCTAAAATGTTTTTAACAACAGCAATTCCCAAAATTCCACCACTTTTTTTTAAAATAATTAATACAAATTTAGCTAAATTCTTATAATTATTAAAATTTATGAAACGTTTTAACAGATATATTCAACATATTATTAAGTATATATAAAAATAAGAAGAAAAGATTAATAAAATTTGGGCTTTGCAAAATATTCCTAATTTGGTATACAAACGCACACGAGTGGCAACGCCACTTGTAACAATAAAAACAAACAAAAATAGTGCGTGTGTATTAGTTTCGGTCATCCATTTCTTGTAGGGGAGCTATAGGAAAGTTGTAAAAAAAACTCATAAAATTCAGAAAAATGCATGAAATCTTTATTTGAATCGATAGTACGGTCCATATAATTAAATGTTTGAAGATTATTTCATGCAAATGTTGACCGTGATTGCGCCTCAAATGGTCCATCCGTTTAGTCCAATGTTGGCATTCTGTTTCCAACATTTCGGCCGGTATCTCACGAATAAATGCTTCAATCTTTTCTTCCAATGCGTCAATTGAAGCGGGCATGTGTGTATAGACATGAGCTTTAACGTAGCCGCACAAAAAATAGTCTAAAGACGTTAAATCGCACGATCTAGGCGGCCAATTGACCGGTCCCGAACGTGAAATAAAATGTTCACCGAACTCGCCTCTCAATAAGTCCATTGTTAAGCGTGCTGTGTGGCATGTGGCACCGTCTTGTTGAAACCACATGTCGTGCAAGTCAACAAGCTCTTGCATTTTGGGCAAAAAAAAAGTTGGATATCATCTCACGGTAGCGCTCACCATTCACAGTTACGTTACGATTCGCATCATCTTGGAACGGTCCAATGATGCCACCAGCCCATAAACCGCACCAAACTGTGACTTTTTCTCGATGCATAAATAGCTCTTGCAATGCTTCTGGCTGATCTTCACTCCAAAATCGACAATTCGGCTTATTAACTTACCCATTGAGCCAAAAATGAGCTTCGTCGCTGAACACAAGAAGCGCGCGATGAATTTTCTTAACAGAGCACGCATTTTGATAATAAAATTCAATAATTTGCAAGCGTTGTTCGTTTGTAAGACGATTCATGGTTACATTATAGACCAAACTGAAGATGTTTGACAGTGAAACAAAACACGAAACGTGCGTCAGCTGTTTAAACCACTGCTGCCAAAAAGATAATAGCTAAAAAATCACCCATTATATTAGCGGAATATAACAAATCTTAAAATGTTGTTTATAGACATATTTTAACATAAAATAAGTAATGACGTAGAAAACAAAATAAATTTTCTGTAAATATTTTACTGGATAACCCCATTTCTTTAAATCTTAAAGTGAACGACGTCACGGGTAAAAGCTAGTTACAAAATAAAACATGGGTGGGGGTAGGTCTTTTTTGATCTACCTTGTATATATATTTTTAAGAAATGTTGCTTCTTTTTTTGGCAACTTTTAACACTTTTTCTCTTTTAGTTTTGGTACTTTCTTATTTTCAAAAAATTTGGCTAGAGATATTGTCCAGATTTAAGTGGGGTATATTTTAAGAGGTTAAAACGAAAAATGTTTTACTTTTGATACTTTTTCTCTTTTGGATAAATTTGGTATACAGATTGCATATGGTCGAGATCAAAATATACGGTATTTTTTAATGGATAAAATTGGGATAAAACTGTTACTTTTTATCTCTTCGAAAAATTTGGTATTCATATAAAACATAACCTAAATTAACGTACAGAGTACTTTCTGGGGGAATAAAATGAGTCAAAGCTCGTACTTTTAGTACTTCGTTGCATTTGGTATAAAAAGTACAAAATATACGGCACTTTTTAAGGGGTAAAAAATGGATCAAATTGGTACTTTTTGTACTTTTTCGGAATGCGTATGGTCCATTGGCTGGAATATATTTAGGCGCCCATTCATTGCTTTTCATATCGACAACTATATGTAGGTTGCTCAAGATTATTGAGTGCTCAAAAACCGGACACAGCTGACTAGTCAGTACTGATGCATATAACGGACACAGCTGACCAGTCAGTACTGACTGGTCAGTACTGACGCATATACCGGCCACAGCTGACTAGTCAGTACTGATTCATATATTCGTCACTGTTGACGTATTTTTTAGTTTTAATAAAACACTATTAAAATAAAACATCTCATTCAATTCTCATACAAATTTTTGTCTTTATTTAAAATAAAATTCAATATTTTTTTGGTTTCCAAAATAACTTAAATAAATAAATATTTTTTTTTTTAACTAAATTTTTTAAATTAATTATGTTTTGTTTGCATTCGAAAACGTTTGCTGGATCAAACATCATTCAACAGTTTCTTAATTACATTAAACAAGCACCTTCTTACAAATAAAGTTCAGTCAATAAAAAGTGTTAAAAATAAAGCTAAACTTTTACCAATTTATTGGTCACGCTTATTTTTTGATTTTTTTTCTCTTTTAGATTGATTATTTTAGTTTAAATTAAAAAAATTGTCGTCATTTTATTTATTAACCCCTTTTTCTTTTATGTATTTTTGTTGCTTTACCCTATGGTGGGCACGTTCAACCGCTTTTCTTATACTTTTTTCATACTCCCCGGCTCCTAGGTTCGGAAAAACATCTAAAATATGAAGTAAAAAAAAAGACAGAAATGTTAAATATTCAAAGACTAAAATTATTTAATGTCTGTACATACCTCTTACAATTTTATTTAGCAGCGTGAGATTTGACAACGGAAGTTTTCCCCACCTTCCATCCCAATTATATTTATATAGCAAATCATCTGCAAACGATGCACTAATAACACTGCCAACATCTAAAGAAACACCTTTAATTTTATGAATATAGGACTTCTGTAAAGAAGTTGAATTACTGTTTGAGCAAGTAAAATATATAAAATATTGTGATTGTTACCATGGCCTGAGCGTAATCGGAGTCTAGCTTCTCCTCTATTTCTTGCACTGCTGTTGTGGTCCGCAAGGGGAGCATACTGGCGGTCTCATCAAGCCCTTGATCAGAAGTCTCTCCTGTCATGCGGCTGAGGTACTCTTGGGCTTTTTTTATGCCTACTTTACACTCCATTAGAATTTTAGCTTATTGATGGAACAGGTTGTATATTAGATCTTTCACTTCGTGCACTATATTCGTTTTCTATTAACCTTCTATACATTTTAATTTTGGACTCAAATGTCTTTTTTTCCAATGATAGACAATTTTGCAAACGTCTTTTTTTCATAGTTATCTTTTATCACAAAAAGTATACTTTTATTATTTAATTTAATTTCTTAATAGGTATTTTCTATCTTATTGTCACTTTTTTATATTTTAATAGGTATTTGTGTTATTTTTATTGTCACTCAATTCTTGCTTTCTGTCAAGGCAAATATTATTTTTTATCACTCTTTATTGTCACTGTCAATTTTTATTTCACTTTTTTTATATTTATTTTAAATAATATAATGGGCGCACGTCACAATTTCATAAAATTTCTTTCGCTTTTAAAATTAATCTTGAATTTTTTACATATTTTACACATTCCATTCAAAAATGAAACTGTCTAACATACATTCGTTGTTTCACTCTTACATACGCATTTCATTCCTGGAGTAATTAGCGTTGCCACTAGCAAACATTTCTTCCTAAAATGTTTTTAACAACAGCAATTCCCAAAATTCCACCACTTTTCTTTTAAATAATTAATACAAATTTAGCTAAATTCTTATAATTATTAAAATTTATGAAACGTATTAACAGATATATTCAACATATTATTAAGTATATATAAAAATAAGAAGAAAAGATTAATAAAATTTGGGCTTTGCAAAATATTCCTAATTTGGTATACAAACGCACACGAGTGGCAACGCCACTTGTAACAATAAAAACAAACAAAAATAGTGCGTGTGTATTAGTTTCGGTCATCCATTTCTTGTAGGGGAGCTATAGGAAAGTTGTAAAAAAAACTCATAAAATTCAGAAAAATGCATGAAATATTTATTTGAATCGATAGTACGGTCCATATAATTAAATGTTTGAAGATTATTTCATGCAAATGTTGACCGTGATTGCGCCTCAAATGGTCCATCCGCTTAGTCCAATGTTGGCATTCTGTTTCCAACATTTCGGCCGGTATCTCACGAATAAATGCTTCAATGTTTTCTTCCAATGCGTCAATTGAAGCGGGCATGTGTGTATAGACATGAGCTTTAACGTAGCCGCACAAAAAATAGTCTAAAGACGTTAAATCGCACGATCTAGGCGGCCTATTGACCGGTCCCGAACGTGAAATAAAATGTTCACCGAACTCGCCTCTCAATAAGTCCATTGTTAAGCGTGCTGTGTGGCATGTGGCACCGTCTTGTTGAAACCACATGTCGTGCAAGTCAACAAGCTCTTGCATTTTGGGCAAAAAAAAGTTGGATATCATCTCACGGTAGCGCTCACCATTCACAGTTACGTTACGATTCGCATCATCTTGGAACGGTCCAATGATGCCACCAGCCCATAAACCGCACCAAACTGTGACTTTTTCTCGATGCATAAATAGCTCTTGCAATGCTTCTGGCTGATCTTCACTCCAAAATCGACAATTCGGCTTATTAACTTACCCATTGAGCCAAAAATGAGCTTCGTCGCTGAACACAAGAAGCGCGCGATGAATTTTCTTAACAGAGCACGCATTTTGATAATAAAATTCAACAATTTGCAAGCGTTGTTCGTTTGTAAGACGATTCATGGTTAAATTATAGACCAAACTGAAGATGTTTGACAGTGAAACAAAACACGAAACGTGCGTCAGCTGTTTAAACAAGTGCTGCCAAAAAGATAATAGCTAAAAAATCACCCATTATATTAGCGGAATATAACAAATCTTAAAATGTTGTTTATAGACATATTTTAACATAAAATAAGTAATGACGTAGAAAACAAAATAAATTTTCTGTAAATATTTTACTGGATAACCCCATTTCTTTAAATCTTAAAGTGAACGACGTCACGGGTAAAAGCTAGTTACAAAATAAAACATGGGTGGGGGTAGGTCTTTTTTGATCTACCTTGTATATATATTTTTAAGAAATGTTGCTTCTTTTTTTTGGCAACTTTTAACACTTTTTCTCTTTTAGTTTTGGTACTTTCTTATTTTCAAAAAATTTGGCTAGAGATATTGTCCAGATTTAAGTGGGGTATATTTTAAGAGGTTAAAACGAAAAATGTTTTACTTTTGTTACTTTTTCTCTTTTGGATAAATTTGGTATACAGATTGCATATGGTCGAGATCAAAATATACGGTATTTTTTAATGGATAAAATTGGGATAAAACTGTTACTTTTTATCTCTTCGAAAAATTTGGTATTCATATAAAACATAACCTAAATTAACGTACAGAGTACTTTCTGGGGGAATAAAATGAGTCAAAGCTCGTACTTTTAGTACTTCGTTGCATTTGGTATAAAAAGTACAAAATATACGGCACTTTTTAAGGGGTAAAAAATGGATCAAATTGGTACTTTTTGTACTTTTTCGGAATGCGTATGGTCCATTGGCTGGAATATATTTAGGCGCCCATTCATTGCTTTTCATATCGACAACTATATGTAGGTTGCTCAAGATTATTGAGTGCTCAAAAACCGGACACAGCTGACTAGTCAGTACTGATGCATATAACGGACACAGCTGACCAGTCAGTACTGACTGGTCAGTACCGCATATACCGGCCACAGCTGACTAGTCAGTACTGATTCATATATTCGTCACTGTTGACGTATTTTTTAGTTTTAATAAAACACGATTAAAATAAAACATCTCATTCAATTCTCATACAAATTTTTGTCTTTATTTAAAATAAAATTCAATATTTTTTTGGTTTCCAAAATAACTTAAATAAATAAATATTTTTTTTTTTTAACTAAATTTTTTAAATTAATTATGTTTTGTTTGCATTCGAAAACGTTTGCTGGATCAAACATCATTCAGCAGTTTCTTAATTACATTAAACAAGCACCTTCTTACAAATAAAGTTCAGTCAATAAAAAGTGTTAAAAATAAAGCTAAACTTTTACCAATTTATTGGTCACGCTTATTTTTTGATTTTTTTTCTCTTTTTAATTGATTATTTTAGTTTAAATTAAAAAAATTGTCGTCATTTTATTTATTAACCCCTTTTTCTTTTATGTATTTTTGTTGCTTTACCCTATGGTGGGCACGTTCAACCGCTTTTCTTATACTTTTTTCATACTCCCCGGCTCCTAGGTTCTGAAAAACATCTAAAATATGAAGTAAAAAAAAAGACAGAAATGTTAAATATTCAAAGACTAAAATTATTTAATGTCTGTACATACCTCTTACAATTTTATTTAGCAGCGTGAGATTTGACAACGGAAGTTTTCCCCACCTTCCATCCCAATTATATTTATATAGCAAATCATCTGCAAACGATGCACTAATAACACTGCCAACATCTAAAGAAACACCTTTAATTTTATGAATATAGGACTTCTGTAAAGAAGTTGAATTACTGTTTGAGCAAGTAAAATATATAAAATATTGTGATTGTTACCATGGCCTGAGCGTAATCGGAGTCTAGCTTCTCCTCTATTTCTTGCACTGCTGTTGTGGTCCGCAAGGGGAGCATGCTGGCGGTCTCATCAAGCCCTTGATCAGAAGTCTCTCCTGTCATGCGGCTGAGGTACTCTTGGGCTTTTTTTATGCCTACTTTACACTCCATTAGAATTTTAGCTTATTGATGGAACAGGTTGTATATTAGATCTTTCACTTCGTGCACTATCTTCGTTTTCTATTAACCTTCTATACATTTTAATTTTGGACTCAAATGTCTTTTTTTCCAATGATAGACAATTTTGCAAACGTCTTTTTTTCATAGTTATCTTTTATCACAAAAAGTATACTTTTATTATTTAATTTAATTTCTTAATAGGTATTTTCTATCTTATTGTCACTTTTTTATATTTTAATAGGTATTTGTGTTATTTTTATTGTCACTCAATTCTTGCTTTCTGTCAAGGCAAATATTATTTTTTATCACTCTTTATTGTCACTGTCAATTTTTATTTCACTTTTTTTATTTTTATTTTAAATAATATAATGGGCGCACGTCACAATTTCCTAAAATTCCTTTCGCTTTTAAAATTAATCTTGAATTTTTTACATATTTTACACATTCCATTCAAAAATGAAACTGTCTAACATACATTCGTTGTTTCACTCTTACATACGCATTTCATTCCTGGAGTAATAAGCGTTGCCACTAGCAAACATTTCTTCCTAAAATGTTTTTAACAACAGCAATTCCCAAAATTCCACCACTTTTTTTTTAAATAATTAATACAAATTTAGCTAAATTCTTATAATTATTAAAATTTATGAAACGTATTAACAGATATATTCAACATATTATTAAGTATATATAAAAATAAGAAGAAAAGATTAATAAAATTTGGGCTTTGCAAAATATTCCTAATTTGGTATACAAACGCACACGAGTGGCAACGCCACTTGTAACAATAAAAACAAACAAAAATAGTGCGTGTGTATTAGTTTCGGTCATCCATTTCTTGTAGGGGAGCTATAGGAAAGTTGTAAAAAAAACTCATAAAATTCAGAAAAATGCATGAAATCTTTATTTGAATCGATAGTACGGTCCATATAATTAAATGTTTGAAGATTATTTCATGCAAATGTTGACCGTGATTGCGCCTCAAATGGTCCATCCGCTTAGTCCAATGTTGGCATTCTGTTTCCAACATTTCGGCCAGTATCTCACGAATAAATGCTTCAATGTTTTCTTCCAATGCGTCAATTGAAGCGGGTATGTGTGTATAGACATGAGCTTTAACGTAGCCGCACAAAAAATAGTCTAAAGACGTTAAATCGCACGATCTAGGCGGCCAATTGACCGGTCCCGAACGTGAAATAAAATGTTCACCGAACTCGCCTCTCAATAAGTCCATTGTTAAGCGTGCTGTGTGGCATGTGGCACCGTCTTGTTGAAACCACATGTCGTGCAAGTCAACAAGCTCTTGCATTTTGTGCAAAAAAAAGTTGGATATCATCTCACGGTAGCGCTCACCATTCACAGTTACGTTACGATTCGCATCATCTTGGAACGGTCCAATGATGCCACCAGCCCATAAACCGCACCAAACTGTGACTTTTTCTCGATGCATAAATAGCTCTTGCAATGCTTCTGGCTGATCTTCACTCCAAAATCGACAATTCGGCTTATTAACTTACCCATTGAGCCAAAAATGAGCTTCGTCGCTGAACACAAGAAGCGCGCGATGAATTTTCTTAACAGAGCACGCATTTTGATAATAAAATTCAATAATTTGCAAGCGTTGTTCGTTTGTAAGACGATTCATGGTTAAATTATAGACCAAACTGAAGATGTTTGACAGTGAAACAAAACACGAAACGTGCGTCAGCTGTTTAAACCAGTGCTGCCAAAAAGATAATAGCTAAAAAATCACCCATTATATTAGCGGAATATAACAAATCTTAAAATGTTGTTTATAGACATATTTTAACATAAAATAAGTAATGACGTAGAAAACAAAATAAATTTTCTGTAAATATTTTACTGGATAACCCCATTTCTTTAAATCTTAAAGTGAACGACGTCACGGGTAAAAGCTAGTTACAAAATAAAACATGGGTGGGGGTAGGTCTTTTTTGATCTACCTTGTATATATATTTTTAAGAAATGTTGCTTCTTTTTTTGGCAACTTTTAACACTTTTTCTCTTTTAGTTTTGGTACTTTCTTATTTTCAAAAAATTTGGCTAGAGATATTGTCCAGATTTAAGTGGGGTATATTTTAAGAGGTTAAAACGAAAAATGTTTTACTTTTGATACTTTTTCTCTTTTGGATAAATTTGGTATACAGATTGCATATGGTCGAGATCAAAATATACGGTATTTTTTAATGGATAAAATTGGGATAAAACTGTTACTTTTTATCTCTTCGAAAAATTTGGTATTCATATAAAACATAACCTAAATTAACGTACAGAGTACTTTCTGGGGGAATAAAATGAGTCAAAGCTCGTACTTTTAGTACTTCGTTGCATTTGGTATAAAAAGTACAAAATATACGGCACTTTTTAAGGGGTAAAAAATGGATCAAATTGGTACTTTTTGTACTTTTTCGGAATGCGTATGGTCCATTGGCTGGAATATATTTAGGCGCCCATTCATTGCTTTTCATATCGACAACTATATGTAGGTTGCTCAAGATTATTGAGTGCTCAAAAACCGGACACAGCTGACTAGTCAGTACTGATGCATATACCGGACACAGCTGACCAGTCAGTACTGACTGGTCAGTACTGACGCATATACCTGCCACAGCTGACTAGTCAGTACTGATTCATATATTCGTCACTGTTGACGTATTTTTTAGTTTTAATAAAACACTATTAAAATAAAACATCTCATTCAATTCTCATACAAATTTTTGTCTTTATTTAAAATAAAATTCAATATTTTTTTGGTTTCCAAAATAACTTAAATAAATAATTTTTTTTTTTTTTTTAACTAAATTTTTTAAATTAATTATGTTTTGTTTGCATTCGAAAACGTTTGCTGGATCAAACATCATTCAACAGTTTCTTAATTACATTAAACAAGCACCTTCTTACAAATAAAGTTCAGTCAATAAAAAGTGTTAAAAATAAAGCTAAACTTTTACCAATTTATTGGTCACGCTTATTTTTTGATTTTTTTTCTCTTTTAGATTGATTATTTTAGTTTAAATTAAAAAAATTGTCGTCATTTTATTTATTAACCCCTTTTTCTTTTATGTATTTTTGTTGCTTTACCCTATGGTGGGCACGTTCAACCGCTTTTCTTATACTTTTTTCATACTCCCCGGCTCCTAGGTTCTGAAAAACATCTAAAATATGAAGTAAAAAAAAGACAGAAATGTTAAATATTCAAAGACTAAAATTATTTAATGTCTGTACATACCTCTTACAATTTTATTTAGCAGCGTGAGATTTGACAACGGAAGTTTTCCCCACCTTCCATCCCAATTATATTTATATAGCAAATCATCTGCAAACGATGCACTAATAACACTGCCAACATCTAAAGAAACACCTTTAATTTTATGAATATAGGACTTCTGTAAAGAAGTTGAATTACTGTTTGAGCAAGTAAAATATATAAAATATTGTGATTGTTACCATGGCCTGAGCGTAATCGGAGTCTAGCTTCTCCTCTATTTCTTGCACTGCTGTTGTGGTCCGCAAGGGGAGCATGCTGGCGGTCTCATCAAGCCCTTGATCAGAAGTCTCTCCTGTCATGCGGCTGAGGTACTCTTGGGCTTTTTTTATGCCTACTTTACACTCCATTAGAATTTTAGCTTATTGATGGAACAGGTTGTATATTAGATCTTTCACTTCGTGCACTATCTTCGTTTTCTATTAACCTTCTATACATTTTAATTTTGGACTCAAATGTCTTTTTTTCCAATGATAGACAATTTTGCAAACGTCTTTTTTTCATAGTTATCTTTTATCACAAAAAGTATACTTTTATTATTTAATTTAATTTCTTAATAGGTATTTTCTATCTTATTGTCACTTTTTTATATTTTAATAGGTATTTGTGTTATTTTTATTGTCACTCAATTCTTGCTTTCTGTCAAGGCAAATATTATTTTTTATCACTCTTTATTGTCACTGTCAATTTTTATTTCACTTTTTTTATATTTATTTTAAATAATATAATGGGCGCACGTCACAATTTCCTAAAATTCCTTTCGCTTTTAAAATTAATCTTGAATTTTTTACATATTTTACACATTCCATTCAAAAATGAAACTGTCTAACATACATTCGTTGTTTCACTCTTACATACGCATTTCATTCCTGGAGTAATAAGCGTTGCCACTAGCAAACATTTCTTCCTAAAATGTTTTTAACAACAGCAATTCCCAAAATTCCACCACTTTTTTTTTAAATAATTAATACAAATTTAGCTAAATTCTTATAATTATTAAAATTTATGAAACGTATTAACAGATATATTCAACATATTATTAAGTATATATAAAAATAAGAAGAAAAGATTAATAAAATTTGGGCTTTGCAAAATATTCCTAATTTGGTATACAAACGCACACGAGTGGCAACGCCACTTGTAACAATAAAAACAAACAGAAATAGTGCGTGTGTATTAGTTTCGGTCATCCATTTCTTGTAGGGGAGCTATAGGAAAGTTGTAAAAAAAACTCATAAAATTCAGAAAAATGCATGAAATCTTTATTTGAATCGATAGTACGGTCCATATAATTAAATGTTTGAAGATTATTTCATGCAAATGTTGACCGTGATTGCGCCTCAAATGGTCCATCCGCTTAGTCCAATGTTGGCATTCTGTTTCCAACATTTCGGCCAGTATCTCACGAATAAATGCTTCAATGTTTTCTTCCAATGCGTCAATTGAAGCGGGTATGTGTGTATAGACATGAGCTTTAACGTAGCCGCACAAAAAATAGTCTAAAGACGTTAAATCGCACGATCTAGGCGGCCAATTGACCGGTCCCGAACGTGAAATAAAATGTTCACCGAACTCGCCTCTCAATAAGTCCATTGTTAAGCGTGCTGTGTGGCATGTGGCACCGTCTTGTTGAAACCACATGTCGTGCAAGTCAACAAGCTCTTGCATTTTGGGCAAAAAAAAGTTGGATATCATCTCACGGTAGCGCTCACCATTCACAGTTACGTTACGATTCGCATCATCTTGGAACGGTCCAATGATGCCACCAGCCCATAAACCGCACCAAACTGTGACTTTTTCTCGATGCATAAATAGCTCTTGCAATGCTTCTGGCTGATCTTCACTCCAAAATCGACAATTCGGCTTATTAACTTACCCATTGAGCCAAAAATGAGCTTCGTCGCTGAACACAAGAAGCGCGCGATGAATTTTCTTAACAGAGCACGCATTTTGATAATAAAATTCAATAATTTGCAAGCGTTGTTCGTTTGTAAGACGATTCATGGTTAAATTATAGACCAAACTGAAGATGTTTGACAGTGAAACAAAACACGAAACGTGCGTCAGCTGTTTAAACCAGTGCTGCCAAAAAGATAATAGCTAAAAAATCACCCATTATATTAGCGGAATATAACAAATCTTAAAATGTTGTTTATAGACATATTTTAACATAAAATAAGTAATGACGTAGAAAACAAAATAAATTTTCTGTAAATATTTTACTGGATAACCCCATTTCTTTAAATCTTAAAGTGAACGACGTCACGGGTAAAAGCTAGTTACAAAATAAAACATGGGTGGGGGTAGGTCTTTTTTGATCTACCTTGTATATATATTTTTAAGAAATGTTGCTTCTTTTTTTGGCAACTTTTAACACTTTTTCTCTTTTAGTTTTGGTACTTTCTTATTTTCAAAAAATTTGGCTAGAGATATTGTCCAGATTTAAGTGGGGTATATTTTAAGAGGTTAAAACGAAAAATGTTTTACTTTTGATACTTTTTCTCTTTTGGATAAATTTGGTATACAGATTGCATATGGTCGAGATCAAAATATACGGTATTTTTTAATGGATAAAATTGGGATAAAACTGTTACTTTTTATCTCTTCGAAAAATTTGGTATTCATATAAAACATAACCTAAATTAACGTACAGAGTACTTTCTGGGGGAATAAAATGAGTCAAAGCTCGTACTTTTAGTACTTCGTTGCATTTGGTATAAAAAGTACAAAATATACGGCACTTTTTAAGGGGTAAAAAATGGATCAAATTGGTACTTTTTGTACTTTTTCGGAATGCGTATGGTCCATTGGCTGGAATATATTTAGGCGCCCATTCATTGCTTTTCATATCGACAACTATATGTAGGTTGCTCAAGATTATTGAGTGCTCAAAAACCGGACACAGCTGACTAGTCAGTACTGATGCATATAACGGACACAGCTGACCAGTCAGTACTGACTGGTCAGTACTGACGCATATACCGGCCACAGCTGACTAGTCAGTACTGATTCATATATTCGTCACTGTTGACGTATTTTTTAGTTTTAATAAAACACTATTAAAATAAAACATCTCATTCAATTCTCATACAAATTTTTGTCTTTATTTAAAATAAAATTCAATATTTTTTTGGTTTCCAAAATAACTTAAATAAATACATATTTTTTTTTTTTAACTAAATTTTTTAAATTAATTATGTTTTGTTTGCATTCGAAAACGTTTGCTGGATCAAACATCATTCAACAGTTTCTTAATTTCATTAAACAAGCACCTTCTTACAAATAAAGTTCAGTCAATAAAAAGTGTTAAAAATAAAGCTAAACTTTTACCAATTTATTGGTCACGCTTATTTTTTGATTTTTTTTCTCTTTTAGATTGATTATTTTAGTTTAAATTAAAAAAATTGTCGTCATTTTATTTATTAACCCCTTTTTCTTTTATGTATTTTTGTTGCTTTACCCTATGGTGGGCACGTTCAACCGCTTTTCTTATACTGTTTTCATACTCCCCGGCTCCTAGGTTCTGAAAAACATCTAAAATATGAAGTAAAAAAAAAAGACAGAAATGTTAAATATTCAAAGACTAAAATTATTTAATGTCTGTACATACCTCTTACAATTTTATTAAGCAGCGTGAGATTTGACAACGGAAGTTTTCCCCACCTTCCATCCCAATTATATTTATATAGCAAATCATCTGCAAACGATGCACTAATAACACTGCCAACATCTAAAGAAACACCTTTAATTTTATGAATATAGGACTTCTGTAAAGAAGTTGAATTACTGTTTGAGCAAGTAAAATATATAAAATATTGTGATTGTTACCATGGCCTGAGCGTAATCGGAGTCTAGCTTCTCCTCTATTTCTTGCACTGCTGTTGTGGTCCGCAAGGGGAGCATGCTGGCGGTCTCATCAAGCCCTTGATCAGAAGTCTCTCCTGTCATGCGGCTGAGGTACTCTTGGGCTTTTTTTATGCCTACTTTACACTCCATTAGAATTTTAGCTTATTGATGGAACAGGTTGTATATTAGATCTTTCACTTCGTGCACTATCTTCGTTTTCTATTAACCTTCTATACATTTTAATTTTGGACTCAAATGTCTTTTTTTCCAATGATAGACAATTTTGCAAACGTCTTTTTTCATAGTTATCTTTTATCACAAAAAGTATACTTTTATTATTTAATTTAATTTCTTAATAGGTATTTTCTATCTTATTGTCACTTTTTTATATTTTAATAGGTATTTGTGTTATTTTTATTGTCACTCAATTCTTGCTTTCTGTCAAGGCAAATATTATTTTTTATCACTCTTTATTGTCACTGTCAATTTTTATTTCACTTTTTTTATATTTATTTTAAATAATATAATGGGCGCACGTCACAATTTCATAAAATTCCTTTCGCTTTTAAAATTAATCTTGAATTTTTTACATATTTTACACATTCCATTCAAAAATGAAACTGTCTAACATACATTCGTTGTTTCACTCTTACATACGCATTTCATTCCTGGAGTAATTAGCGTTGCCACTAGCAAACATTTCTTCCTAAAATGTTTTTAACAGCAATTCCCAAAATTCCACCACTTTTTTTTTAAATAATTAATACAAATTTAGCTAAATTCTTATAATTATTAAAATTTATGAAACGTATTAACAGATATATTCAACATATTATTAAGTATATATAAAAATAAGAAGAAAAGATTAATAAAATTTGGGCTTTGCAAAATATTCCTAATTTGGTATACAAACGCACACGAGTGGCAACGCCACTTGTAACAATAAAAACAAACAAAAATAGTGCGTGTGGATTAGTTTCGGTCATCCATTTCTTGTAGGGGAGCTATAGGAAAGTTGTAAAAAAAACTCATAAAATTCAGAAAAATGCATGAAATCTTTATTTGAATCGATAGTACGGTCCATATAATTAAATGTTTGAAGATTATTTCATGCAAATGTTGACCGTGATTGCGCCTCAAATGGTCCATCCGCTTAGTCCAATGTTGGCATTCTGTTTCCAACATTTCGGCCGGTATCTCACGAATAAATGCTTCAATGTTTTCTTCCAATGCGTCAATTGAAGCGGGCATGTGTGTATAGACATGAGCTTTAACGTAGCCGCACAAAAAATAGTCTAAAGACGTTAAATCGCACGATCTAGGCGGCCAATTGACCGGTCCCGAACGTGAAATAAAATGTTCACCGAACTCGCCTCTCAATAAGTCCATTGTTAAGCGTGCTGTGTGGCATGTGGCACCGTCTTGTTGAAACCACATGTCGTGCAAGTCAACAAGCTCTTGCATTTTGGGCAAAAAAAAGTTGGATATCATCTCACGGTAGCGCTCACCATTCACAGTTACGTTACGATTCGCATCATCTTGGAACGGTCCAATGATGCCACCAGCCCATAAACCGCACCAAACTGTGACTTTTTCTCGATGCATAAATAGCTCTTGCAATGCTTCTGGCTGATCTTCACTCCAAAATCGACAATTCGGCTTATTAACTTACCCATTGAGCCAAAAATGAGCTTCGTCGCTGAACACAAGAAGCGCGCGATGAATTTTCTTAACAGAGCACGCATTTTGATAATAAAATTCAATAATTTGCAAGCGTTGTTCGTTTGTAAGACGATTCATGGTTAAATTATAGACCAAACTGAAGATGTTTGACAGTGAAACAAAACACGAAACGTGCGTCAGCTGTTTAAACCAGTGCTGCCAAAAAGATAATAGCTAAAAAATCACCCATTATATTAGCGGAATATAACAAATCTTAAAATGTTGTTTATAGACATATTTTAACATAAAATAAGTAATGACGTAGAAAACAAAATAAATTTTCTGTAAATATTTTACTGGATAACCCCATTTCTTTAAATCTTAAAGTGAACGACGTCACGGGTAAAAGCTAGTTACAAAATAAAACATGGGTGGGGGTAGGTCTTTTTTGATCTACCTTGTATATATATTTTTAAGAAATGTTGCTTCTTTTTTTGGCAACTTTTAACACTTTTTCTCTTTTAGTTTTGGTACTTTCTTATTTTCAAAAAATTTGGCTAGAGATGTTGTCCAGATTTAAGTGGGGTATATTTTAAGAGGTTAAAACGAAAAATGTTTTACTTTTGATACTTTTTCTCTTTTGGATAAATTTGGTATACAGATTGCATATGGTCGAGATCAAAATATACGGTATTTTTTAATGGATAAAATTGGGATAAAACTGTTACTTTTTATCTCTTCGAAAAATTTGGTATTCATATAAAACATAACCTAAATTAACGTACAGAGTACTTTCTGGGGGAATAAAATGAGTCAAAGCTCGTACTTTTAGTACTTCGTTGCATTTGGTATAAAAAGTACAAAATATACGGCACTTTTTAAGGGGTAAAAAATGGATCAAATTGGTACTTTTTGTACTTTTTCGGAATGCGTATGGTCCATTGGCTGGAATATATTTAGGCGCCCATTCATTGCTTTTCATATCGACAACTATATGTAGGTTGCTCAAGATTATTGAGTGCTCAAAAACCGGACACAGCTGATTAGTCAGTACTGATGCATATAACGGACACAGCTGACCAGTCAGTACTGACTGGTCAGTACTGACGCATATACCGGCCACAGCTGACTAGTCAGTACTGATTCATATATTCGTCACTGTTGACGTATTTTTTAGTTTTAATAAAACACTATTAAAATAAAACATCTCATTCAATTCTCATACAAATTTTTGTCTTTATTTAAAATAAAATTCAATATTTTTTTGGTTTCCAAAATAACTTAAATAAATAAATATTTTTTTTTTTTAACTAAATTTTTTAAATTAATTATGTTTTGTTTGCATTCGAAAACGTTTGCTGGATCAAACATCATTCAACAGTTTCTTAATTACATTAAACAAGCACCTTCTTACAAATAAAGTTCAGTCAATAAAAAGTGTTAAAAATAAAGCTAAACTTTTACCAATTTATTGGTCACGCTTATTTTTTGATTTTTTTTTCTCTTTTAGATTGATTATTTTAGTTTAAATTAAAAAAATTGTCGTCATTTTATTTATTAACCCCTTTTTCTTTTATGTATTTTTGTTGCTTTACCCTATGGTGGGCACGTTCAACCGCTTTTCTTATACTTTTTTCATACTCCCCGGCTCCTAGGTTCTGAAAAACATCTAAAATATGAAGTAAAAAAAAAGACAGAAATGTTAAATATTCAAAGACTAAAATTATTTAATGTCTGTACATACCTCTTACAATTTTATTTAGCAGCGTGAGATTTGACAACGGAAGTTTTCCCCACCTTCCATCCCAATTATATTTATATAGCAAATCATCTGCAAACGATGCACTAATAACACTGCCGACATCTAAAGAAACACCTTTAATTTTATGAATATAGGACTTCTGTAAAGAAGTTGAATTACTGTTTGAGCAAGTAAAATATATAAAATATTGTGATTGTTACCATGGCCTGAGCGTAATCGGAGTCTAGCTTCTCCTCTATTTCTTGCACTGCTGTTGTGGTCCGCAAGGGGAGCATGCTGGCGGTCTCATCAAGCCCTTGATCAGAAGTCTCTCCTGTCATGCGGCTGAGGTACTCTTGGGCTTTTTTTATGCCTACTTTACACTCCATTAGAATTTTAGCTTATTGATGGAACAGGTTGTATATTAGATCTTTCACTTCGTGCACTATCTTCGTTTTCTATTAACCTTCTATACATTTTAATTTTGGACTCAAATGATAGACAATTTTGCAAACGTCTTTTTTTCATAGTTATCTTTTATCACAAAAGGTATACTTTTATTATTTAATTTAATTTCTTAATAGGTATTTTCTATCTTATTGTCACTTTTTTATATTTTAATAGGTATTTGTGTTATTTTTATTGTCACTCAATTCTTGCTTTCTGTCAAGGCAAATATTATTTTTTATCACTCTTTATTGTCACTGTCAATTTTTATTTCACTTTTTTTATATTTATTTTAAATAATATAATGGGCGCACGTCACAATTTCATAAAATTCCTTTCGCTTTTAAAATTAATCTTGAATTTTTTACATATTTTACACATTCCATTCAAAAATGAAACTGTCTAACATACATTCGTTGTTTCACTCTTACATACGCATTTCATTCCTGGAGTAATTAGCGTTGCCACTAGCAAACATTTCTTCCTAAAATGTTTTTAACAACAGCAATTCCCAAAATTCCACCACTTTTTTTTTAAATAATTAATACAAATTTAGCTAAATTCTTATAATTATTAAAATTTATGAAACGTATTAACAGATATATTCAACATATTATTAAGTATATATAAAAATAAGAAGAAAAGATTAATAAAATTTGGGCTTTGCAAAATATTCCTAATTTGGTATACAAACGCACACGAGTGGCAACGCCACTTGTAACAATAAAAACAAACAAAAATAGTGCGTGTGTATTAGTTTCGGTCATCCATTTCTTGTAGGGGAGCTATAGGAAAGTTGTAAAAAAAACTCATAAAATTCAGAAAAATGCATGAAATCTTTATTTGAATCGATAGTACGGTCCATATAATTAAATGTTTGAAGATTATTTCATGCAAATGTTGACCGTGATTGCGCCTCAAATGGTCCATCCGCTTAGTCCAATGTTGGCATTCTGTTTCCAACATTTCGGCCGGTATCTCACGAATAAATGCTTCAATGTTTTCTTCCAATGTGTCAATTGAAGCGGGCATGTGTGTTTAGACATGAGCTTTAACGTAGCCGCACAAAAAATAGTCTAAAGACGTTAAATCGCACGATCTAGGCGGCCAATTGACCGGTCCCGAACGTGAAATAAAATGTTCACCGAACTCGCCTCTCAATAAGTCCATTGTTAAGCGTGCTGTGTGGCATGTGGCACCGTCTTGTTGAAACCCCATGTCGTGCAAGTCAACAAGCTCTTGCATTTTGGGCAAAAAAAAGTTGGATATCATCTCACGGTAGCGCTCACCATTCACAGTTACGTTACGATTCGCATCATCTTGGAACGGTCCAATGATGCCACCAGCCCATAAACCGCACCAAACTGTGACTTTTTCTCGATGCATAAATAGCTCTTGCAATGCTTCTGGCTGATCTTCACTCCAAAATCGACAATTCGGCTTATTAACTTACCCATTGAGCCAAAAATGAGCTTCGTCGCTGAACACAAGAAGCGCGCGATGAATTTTCTTAACAGAGCACGCATTTTGATAATAAAATTCAATAATTTGCAAGCGTTGTTCGTTTGTAAGACGATTCATGGTTAAATTATAGACCAAACTGAAGATGTTTGACAGTGAAACAAAACACGAAACGTGCGTCAGCTGTTTAAACCAGTGCTGCCAAAAAGATAATAGCTAAAAAATCACCCATTATATTAGCGGAATATAACAAATCTTAAAATGTTGTTTATAGACATATTTTAACATAAAATAAGTAATGACGTAGAAAACAAAATAAATTTTCTGTAAATATTTTACTGGATAACCCCATTTCTTTAAATCTTAAAGTGAACGACGTCACGGGTAAAAGCTAGTTACAAAATAAAACATGGGTGGGGGTAGGTCTTTTTTGATCTACCTTGTATATATATTTTTAAGAAATGTTGCTTCTTTTTTTGGCAACTTTTAACACTTTTTCTCTTTTAGTTTTGGTACTTTCTTATTTTCAAAAAATTTGGCTAGAGATATTGTCCAGATTTAAGTGGGGTATATTTTAAGAGGTTAAAACGAAAAATGTTTTACTTTTGATACTTTTTCTCTTTTGGATAAATTTGGTATACAGATTGCATATGGTCGAGATCAAAATATACGGTATTTTTTAATGGATAAAATTGGGATAAAACTGTTACTTTTTATCTCTTCGAAAAATTTGGTATTCATATAAAACATAACCTAAATTAACGTACAGAGTACTTTCTGGGGGAATAAAATGAGTCAAAGCTCGTACTTTTAGTACTTCGTTGCATTTGGTATAAAAAGTACAAAATATACGGCACTTTTTAAGGGGTAAAAAATGGATCAAATTGGTACTTTTTGTACTTTTTCGGAATGCGTATGGTCCATTGGCTGGAATATATTTAGGCGCCCATTCATTGCTTTTCATATCGACAACTATATGTAGGTTGCTCAAGATTATTGAGTGCTCAAAAACCGGACACAGCTGATTAGTCAGTACTGATGCATATAACGGACACAGCTGACCAGTCAGTACTGACTGGTCAGTACTGACGCATATACCGGCCACAGCTGACTAGTCAGTACTGATTCATATATTCGTCACTGTTGACGTATTTTTTAGTTTTAATAAAACACTATTAAAATAAAACATCTCATTCAATTCTCATACAAATTTTTGTCTTTATTTAAAATAAAATTCAATATTTTTTTGGTTTCCAAAATAACTTAAATAAATAAATATTTTTTTTTTTTAACTAAATTTTTTAAATTAATTATGTTTTGTTTGCATTCGAAAACGTTTGCTGGATCAAACATCATTCAACAGTTTCTTAATTACATTAAACAAGCACCTTCTTACAAATAAAGTTCAGTCAATAAAAAGTGTTAAAAATAAAGCTAAACTTTTACCAATTTATTGGTCACGCTTATTTTTTGATTTTTTTTTCTCTTTTAGATTGATTATTTTAGTTTAAATTAAAAAAATTGTCGTCATTTTATTTATTAACCCCTTTTTCTTTTATGTATTTTTGTTGCTTTACCCTATGGTGGGCACGTTCAACCGCTTTTCTTATACTTTTTTCATACTCCCCGGCTCCTAGGTTCTGAAAAACATCTAAAATATGAAGTAAAAAAAAAGACAGAAATGTTAAATATTCAAAGACTAAAATTATTTAATGTCTGTACATACCTCTTACAATTTTATTTAGCAGCGTGAGATTTGACAACGGAAGTTTTCCCCACCTTCCATCCCAATTATATTTATATAGCAAATCATCTGCAAACGATGCACTAATAACACTGCCAACATCTAAAGAAACACCTTTAATTTTATGAATATAGGACTTCTGTAAAGAAGTTGAATTACTGTTTGAGCAAGTAAAATATATAAAATATTGTGATTGTTACCATGGCCTGAGCGTAATCGGAGTCTAGCTTCTCCTCTATTTCTTGCACTGCTGTTGTGGTCCGCAAGGGGAGCATGCTGGCGGTCTCATCAAGCCCTTGATCAGAAGTCTCTCCTGTCATGCGGCTGAGGTACTCTTGGGCTTTTTTTATGCCTACTTTACACTCCATTAGAATTTTAGCTTATTGATGGAACAGGTTGTATATTAGATCTTTCACTTCGTGCACTATCTTCGTTTTCTATTAACCTTCTATACATTTTAATTTTGGACTCAAATGATAGACAATTTTGCAAACGTCTTTTTTTCATAGTTATCTTTTATCACAAAAGGTATACTTTTATTATTTAATTTAATTTCTTAATAGGTATTTTCTATCTTATTGTCACTTTTTTATATTTTAATAGGTATTTGTGTTATTTTTATTGTCACTCAATTCTTGCTTTCTGTCAAGGCAAATATTATTTTTTATCACTCTTTATTGTCACTGTCAATTTTTATTTCACTTTTTTTATATTTATTTTAAATAATATAATGGGCGCACGTCACAATTTCATAAAATTCCTTTCGCTTTTAAAATTAATCTTGAATTTTTTACATATTTTACACATTCCATTCAAAAATGAAACTGTCTAACATACATTCGTTGTTTCACTCTTACATACGCATTTCATTCCTGGAGTAATTAGCGTTGCCACTAGCAAACATTTCTTCCTAAAATGTTTTTAACAACAGCAATTCCCAAAATTCCACCACTTTTTTTTTAAATAATTAATACAAATTTAGCTAAATTCTTATAATTATTAAAATTTATGAAACGTATTAACAGATATATTCAACATATTATTAAGTATATATAAAAATAAGAAGAAAAGATTAATAAAATTTGGGCTTTGCAAAATATTCCTAATTTGGTATACAAACGCACACGAGTGGCAACGCCACTTGTAACAATAAAAACAAACAAAAATAGTGCGTGTGTATTAGTTTCGGTCATCCATTTCTTGTAGGGGAGCTATAGGAAAGTTGTAAAAAAAACTCATAAAATTCAGAAAAATGCATGAAATCTTTATTTGAATCGATAGTACGGTCCATATAATTAAATGTTTGAAGATTATTTCATGCAAATGTTGACCGTGATTGCGCCTCAAATGGTCCATCCGCTTAGTCCAATGTTGGCATTCTGTTTCCAACATTTCGGCCGGTATCTCACGAATAAATGCTTCAATGTTTTCTTCCAATGTGTCAATTGAAGCGGGCATGTGTGTTTAGACATGAGCTTTAACGTAGCCGCACAAAAAATAGTCTAAAGACGTTAAATCGCACGATCTAGGCGGCCAATTGACCGGTCCCGAACGTGAAATAAAATGTTCACCGAACTCGCCTCTCAATAAGTCCATTGTTAAGCGTGCTGTGTGGCATGTGGCACCGTCTTGTTGAAACCCCATGTCGTGCAAGTCAACAAGCTCTTGCATTTTGGGCAAAAAAAAGTTGGATATCATCTCACGGTAGCGCTCACCATTCACAGTTACGTTACGATTCGCATCATCTTGGAACGGTCCAATGATGCCACCAGCCCATAAACCGCACCAAACTGTGACTTTTTCTCGATGCATAAATAGCTCTTGCAATGCTTCTGGCTGATCTTCACTCCAAAATCGACAATTCGGCTTATTAACTTACCCATTGAGCCAAAAATGAGCTTCGTCGCTGAACACAAGAAGCGCGCGATGAATTTTCTTAACAGAGCACGCATTTTGATAATAAAATTCAATAATTTGCAAGCGTTGTTCGTTTGTAAGACGATTCATGGTTAAATTATAGACCAAACTGAAGATGTTTGACAGTGAAACAAAACACGAAACGTGCGTCAGCTGTTTAAACCAGTGCTGCCAAAAAGATAATAGCTAAAAAATCACCCATTATATTAGCGGAATATAACAAATCTTAAAATGTTGTTTATAGACATATTTTAACATAAAATAAGTAATGACGTAGAAAACAAAATAAATTTTCTGTAAATATTTTACTGGATAACCCCATTTCTTTAAATCTTAAAGTGAACGACGTCACGGGTAAAAGCTAGTTACAAAATAAAACATGGGTGGGGGTAGGTCTTTTTTGATCTACCTTGTATATATATTTTTAAGAAATGTTGCTTCTTTTTTTGGCAACTTTTAACACTTTTTCTCTTTTAGTTTTGGTACTTTCTTATTTTCAAAAAATTTGGCTAGAGATATTGTCCAGATTTAAGTGGGGTATATTTTAAGAGGTTAAAACGAAAAATGTTTTACTTTTGATACTTTTTCTCTTTTGGATAAATTTGGTATACAGATTGCATATGGTCGAGATCAAAATATACGGTATTTTTTAATGGATAAAATTGGGATAAAACTGTTACTTTTTATCTCTTCGAAAAATTTGGTATTCATATAAAACATAACCTAAATTAACGTACAGAGTACTTTCTGGGGGAATAAAATGAGTCAAAGCTCGTACTTTTAGTACTTCGTTGCATTTGGTATAAAAAGTACAAAATATACGGCACTTTTTAAGGGGTAAAAAATGGATCAAATTGGTACTTTTTGTACTTTTTCGGAATGCGTATGGTCCATTGGCTGGAATATATTTAGGCGCCCATTCATTGCTTTTCATATCGACAACTATATGTAGGTTGCTCAAGATTATTGAGTGCTCAAAAACCGGACACAGCTGATTAGTCAGTACTGATGCATATAACGGACACAGCTGACCAGTCAGTACTGACTGGTCAGTACTGACGCATATACCGGCCACAGCTGACTAGTCAGTACTGATTCATATATTCGTCACTGTTGACGTATTTTTTAGTTTTAATAAAACACTATTAAAATAAAACATCTCATTCAATTCTCATACAAATTTTTGTCTTTATTTAAAATAAAATTCAATATTTTTTTGGTTTCCAAAATAACTTAAATAAATAAATATTTTTTTTTTTTAACTAAATTTTTTAAATTAATTATGTTTTGTTTGCATTCGAAAACGTTTGCTGGATCAAACATCATTCAACAGTTTCTTAATTACATTAAACAAGCACCTTCTTACAAATAAAGTTCAGTCAATAAAAAGTGTTAAAAATAAAGCTAAACTTTTACCAATTTATTGGTCACGCTTATTTTTTGATTTTTTTTTCTCTTTTAGATTGATTATTTTAGTTTAAATTAAAAAAATTGTCGTCATTTTATTTATTAACCCCTTTTTCTTTTATGTATTTTTGTTGCTTTACCCTATGGTGGGCACGTTCAACCGCTTTTCTTATACTTTTTTCATACTCCCCGGCTCCTAGGTTCTGAAAAACATCTAAAATATGAAGTAAAAAAAAAGACAGAAATGTTAAATATTCAAAGACTAAAATTATTTAATGTCTGTACATACCTCTTACAATTTTATTTAGCAGCGTGAGATTTGACAACGGAAGTTTTCCCCACCTTCCATCCCAATTATATTTATATAGCAAATCATCTGCAAACGATGCACTAATAACACTGCCAACATCTAAAGAAACACCTTTAATTTTATGAATATAGGACTTCTGTAAAGAAGTTGAATTACTGTTTGAGCAAGTAAAATATATAAAATATTGTGATTGTTACCATGGCCTGAGCGTAATCGGAGTCTAGCTTCTCCTCTATTTCTTGCACTGCTGTTGTGGTCCGCAAGGGGAGCATGCTGGCGGTCTCATCAAGCCCTTGATCAGAAGTCTCTCCTGTCATGCGGCTGAGGTACTCTTGGGCTTTTTTTATGCCTACTTTACACTCCATTAGAATTTTAGCTTATTGATGGAACAGGTTGTATATTAGATCTTTCACTTCGTGCACTATCTTCGTTTTCTATTAACCTTCTATACATTTTAATTTTGGACTCAAATGATAGACAATTTTGCAAACGTCTTTTTTTCATAGTTATCTTTTATCACAAAAAGTATACTTTTATTATTTAATTTAATTTCTTAATAGGTATTTTCTATCTTATTGTCACTTTTTTATATTTTAATAGGTATTTGTGTTATTTTTATTGTCACTCAATTCTTGCTTTCTGTCAAGGCAAATATTATTTTTTATCACTCTTTATTGTCACTGTCAATTTTTATTTCACTTTTTTTATATTTATTTTAAATAATATAATGGGCGCACGTCACAATTTCATAAAATTCCTTTCGCTTTTAAAATTAATCTTGAATTTTTTACATATTTTACACATTCCATTCAAAAATGAAACTGTCTAACATACATTCGTTGTTTCACTCTTACATACGCATTTCATTCCTGGAGTAATTAGCGTTGCCACTAGCAAACATTTCTTCCTAAAATGTTTTTTAACAACAGCAATTCCCAAAATTCCACCACTTTTTTTTTAAATAATTAATACAAATTTAGCTAAATTCTTATAATTATTAAAATTTATGAAACGTATTAACAGATATATTCAACATATTATTAAGTATATATAAAAATAAGAAGAAAAGATTAATAAAATTTGGGCTTTGCAAAATATTCCTAATTTGGTATACAAACGCACACGAGTGGCAACGCCACTTGTAACAATAAAAACAAACAAAAATAGTGCGTGTGTATTAGTTTCGGTCATCCATTTCTTGTAGGGGAGCTATAGGAAAGTTGTAAAAAAAACTCATAAAATTCAGAAAAATGCATGAAATCTTTATTTGAATCGATAGTACGGTCCATATAATTAAATGTTTGAAGATTATTTCATGCAAATGTTGACCGTGATTGCGCCTCAAATGGTCCATCCGCTTAGTCCAATGTTGGCATTCTGTTTCCAACATTTCGGCCGGTATCTCACGAATAAATGCTTCAATGTTTTCTTCCAATGTGTCAATTGAAGCGGGCATGTGTGTTTAGACATGAGCTTTAACGTAGCCGCACAAAAAATAGTCTAAAGACGTTAAATCGCACGATCTAGGCGGCCAATTGACCGGTCCCGAACGTGAAATAAAATGTTCACCGAACTCGCCTCTCAATAAGTCCATTGTTAAGCGTGCTGTGTGGCATGTGGCACCGTCTTGTTGAAACCCCATGTCGTGCAAGTCAACAAGCTCTTGCATTTTGGGCAAAAAAAAGTTGGATATCATCTCACGGTAGCGCTCACCATTCACAGTTACGTTACGATTCGCATCATCTTGGAACGGTCCAATGATGCCACCAGCCCATAAACCGCACCAAACTGTGACTTTTTCTCGATGCATAAATAGCTCTTGCAATGCTTCTGGCTGATCTTCACTCCAAAATCGACAATTCGGCTTATTAACTTACCCATTGAGCCAAAAATGAGCTTCGTCGCTGAACACAAGAAGCGCGCGATGAATTTTCTTAACAGAGCACGCATTTTGATAATAAAATTCAATAATTTGCAAGCGTTGTTCGTTTGTAAGACGATTCATGGTTAAATTATAGACCAAACTGAAGATGTTTGACAGTGAAACAAAACACGAAACGTGCGTCAGCTGTTTAAACCAGTGCTGCCAAAAAGATAATAGCTAAAAAATCACCCATTATATTAGCGGAATATAACAAATCTTAAAATGTTGTTTATAGACATATTTTAACATAAAATAAGTAATGACGTAGAAAACAAAATAAATTTTCTGTAAATATTTTACTGGATAACCCCATTTCTTTAAATCTTAAAGTGAACGACGTCACGGGTAAAAGCTAGTTACAAAATAAAACATGGGTGGGGGTAGGTCTTTTTTGATCTACCTTGTATATATATTTTTAAGAAATGTTGCTTCTTTTTTTGGCAACTTTTAACACTTTTTCTCTTTTAGTTTTGGTACTTTCTTATTTTCAAAAAATTTGGCTAGAGATATTGTCCAGATTTAAGTGGGGTATATTTTAAGAGGTTAAAACGAAAAATGTTTTACTTTTGATACTTTTTCTCTTTTGGATAAATTTGGTATACAGATTGCATATGGTCGAGATCAAAATATACGGTATTTTTTAATGGATAAAATTGGGATAAAACTGTTACTTTTTATCTCTTCGAAAAATTTGGTATTCATATAAAACATAACCTAAATTAACGTACAGAGTACTTTCTGGGGGAATAAAACGAGTCAAAGCTCGTACTTTTAGTACTTCGTTGCATTTGGTATAAAAAGTACAAAATATACGGCACTTTTTAAGGGGTAAAAAATGGATCAAATTGGTACTTTTTGTACTTTTTCGGAATGCGTATGGTCCATTGGCTGGAATATATTTAGGCGCCCATTCATTGCTTTTCATATCGACAACTATATGTAGGTTGCTCAAGATTATTGAGTGCTCAAAAACCGGACACAGCTGACTAGTCAGTACTGATGCATATAACGGACACAGCTGACCAGTCAGTACTGACTGGTCAGTACTGACGCATATACCGGCCACAGCTGACTAGTCAGTACTGATTCATATATTCGTCACTGTTGACGTATTTTTTAGTTTTAATAAAACACTATTAAAATAAAACATCTCATTCAATTCTCATACAAATTTTTGTCTTTATTTAAAATAAAATTCAATATTTTTTTGGTTTCCAAAATAACTTAAATAAATAAATATTTTTTTTTTTAACTAAATTTTTTAAATTAATTATGTTTTGTTTGCATTCGAAAACGTTTGCTGGATCCAACATCATTCAACAGTTTCTTAATTACATTAAACAAGCACCTTCTTACAAATAAAGTTCAGTCAATAAAAAGTGTTAAAAATAAAGCTAAACTTTTACCAATTTATTGGTCACGCTTATTTTTTGATTTTTTTTCTCTTTTAGATTGATTATTTTAGTTTAAATTAAAAAAATTGTCGTCATTTTATTTATTAACCCCTTTTTCTTTTATGTATTTTTGTTGCTTTACCCTATGGTGGGCACGTTCAACAGCTTTTCTTATACTTTTTTCATACTCCCCGGCTCCTAGGTTCTGAAAAACATCTAAAATATGAAGTAAAAAAAAAGACAGAAATGTTAAATATTCAAAGACTAAAATTATTTAATGTCTGTACATACCTCTTACAATTTTATTTAGCAGCGTGAGATTTGACAACGGAAGTTTTCCCCACCTTCCATCCCAATTATATTTATATAGCAAATCATCTGCAAACGATGCACTAATAACACTGCCAACATCTAAAGAAACACCTTTAATTTTATGAATATAGGACTTCTGTAAAGAAGTTGAATTACTGTTTGAGCAAGTAAAATATATAAAATATTGTGATTGTTACCATGGCCTGAGCGTAATCGGAGTCTAGCTTCTCCTCTATTTCTTGCACTGCTGTTGTGGTCCGCAAGGGGAGCATGCTGGCGGTCTCATCAAGCCCTTGATCAGAAGTCTCTCCTGTCATGCGGCTGAGGTACTCTTGGGCTTTTTTTATGCCTACTTTACACTCCATTAGAATTTTAGCTTATTGATGGAACAGGTTGTATATTAGATCTTTCACTTCGTGCACTATCTTCGTTTTCTATTAACCTTCTATACATTTTAATTTTGGACTCAAATGTCTTTTTTTCCAATGATAGACAATTTTGCAAACGTCTTTTTTTCATAGTTATCTTTTATCACAAAAAGTATACTTTTATTATTTAATTTAATTTCTTAATAGGTATTTTCTATCTTATTGTCACTTTTTATATTTTAATAGGTATTTGTGTTATTTTTATTGTCACTCAATTCTTGCTTTCTGTCAAGGCAAATATTATTTTTTATCACTCTTTATTGTCACTGTCAATTTTTATTTCACTTTTTTTATATTTATTTTAAATAATATAATGGGCGCACGTCACAATTTCATAAAATTCCTTTCGCTTTTAAAATTAATCTTGAATTTTTTACATATTTTACACATTCCATTCAAAAATGAAACTGTCTAACATACATTCGTTGTTTCACTCTTACATACGCATTTCATTCCTGGAGTAATTAGCGTTGCCACTAGCAAACATTTCTTCCTAAAATGTTTTTAACAACAGCAATTCCCAAAATTCCACCACTTTTTTTTTAAATAATTAATACAAATTTAGCTAAATTCTTATAATTATTAAAATTTATGAAACGTATTAACAAATATATTCAACATATTATTAAGTATATATAAAAATAAGAAGAAAAGATTAATAAAATTTGGGCTTTGCAAAATATTCCTAATTTGGTATACAAACGCACACGACTGGCAACGCCACTTGTAACAATAAAAACAAACAAAAATAGTGCGTGTATTAGTTTCGGTCATCCATTTCTTGTAGGGGAGCTATAGGAAAGTTGTAAAAAAAACTCATAAAATTCAGAAAAATGCATGAAATCTTTATTTGAATCGATAGTACGGTCCATATAATTAAATGTTTGAAGATTATTTCATGCAAATGTTGACCGTGATTGCGCCTCAAATGGTCCATCCGCTTAGTCCAATGTTGGCATTCTGTTTCCAACATTTCGGCCGGTATCTCACGAATAAATGCTTCAATGTTTTCTTCCAATGCGTCAATTGAAGCGGGCATGTGTGTATAGACATGAGCTTTAACGTAGCCGCACAAAAAATAGTCTAAAGACGTTAAATCGCACGATCTAGGCGGCCAATTGACCGGTCCCGAACGTGAAATAAAATGTTCACCGAACTCGCCTCTCAATAAGTCCATTGTTAAGCGTGCTGTGTGGCATGTGGCACCGTCTTGTTGAAACCCCATGTCGTGCAAGTCAACAAGCTCTTGCATTTTGGGCAAAAAAAAGTTGGATATCATCTCACGGTAGCGCTCACCATTCACAGTTACGTTACGATTCGCATCATCTTGGAACGGTCCAATGATGCCACCAGCCCATAAACCGCACCAAACTGTGACTTTTTCTCGATGCATAAATAGCTCTTGCAATGCTTCTGGCTGATCTTCACTCCAAAATCGACAATTCGGCTTATTAACTTACCCATTGAGCCAAAAATGAGCTTCGTCGCTGAACACAAGAAGCGCGCGATGAATTTTCTTAACAGAGCACGCATTTTGATAATAAAATTCAATAATTTGCAAGCGTTGTTCGTTTGTAAGACGATTCATGGTTAAATTATAGACCAAACTGAAGATGTTTGACAGTGAAACAAAACACGAAACGTGCGTCAGCTGTTTAAACCAGTGCTGCCAAAAAGATAATAGCTAAAAAATCACCCATTATATTAGCGGAATATAACAAATCTTAAAATGTTGTTTATAGACATATTTTAACATAAAATAAGTAATGACGTAGAAAACAAAATAAATTTTCTGTAAATATTTTACTGGATAACCCCATTTCTTTAAATCTTAAAGTGAACGACGTCACGGGTAAAAGCTAGTTACAAAATAAAACATGGGTGGGGGTAGGTCTTTTTTGATCTACCTTGTATATATATTTTTAAGAAATGTTGCTTCTTTTTTTGGCAACTTTTAACACTTTTTCTCTTTTAGTTTTGGTACTTTCTTATTTTCAAAAAATTTGGCTAGAGATATTGTCCAGATTTAAGTGGGGTATATTTTAAGAGGTTAAAACGAAAAATGTTTTACTTTTGATACTTTTTCTCTTTTGGATAAATTTGGTATACAGATTGCATATGGTCGAGATCAAAATATACGGTATTTTTTAATGGATAAAATTGGGATAAAACTGTTACTTTTTATCTCTTCGAAAAATTTGGTATTCATATAAAACATAACCTAAATTAACGTACAGAGTACTTTCTGGGGGAATAAAATGAGTCAAAGCTCGTACTTTTAGTACTTCGTTGCATTTGGTATAAAAAGTACAAAATATACGGCACTTTTTAAGGGGTAAAAAATGGATCAAATTGGTACTTTTTGTACTTTTTCGGAATGCGTATGGTCCATTGGCTGGAATATATTTAGGCGCCCATTCATTGCTTTTCATATCAACAACTATATGTAGGTTGCTCAAGATTATTGAGTGCTCAAAAACCGGACACAGCTGACTAGTCAGTACTGATGCATATAACGGACACAGCTGACCAGTCAGTACTGACTGGTCAGTACTGACGCATATACCGGCCACAGCTGACTAGTCAGTACTGATTCATATATTCGTCACTGTTGACGTATTTTTTAGTTTTAATAAAACACTATTAAAATAAAACATCTCATTCAATTCTCATACAAATTTTTGTCTTTATTTAAAATAAAATTCAATATTTTTTTGGTTTCCAAAATAACTTAAATAAATAAATATTTTTTTTTTAACTAAATTTTTTAAATTAATTATGTTTTGTTTGCATTCGAAAACGTTTGCTGGATCAAACATCATTCAACAGTTTCTTAATTACATTAAACAAGCACCTTCTTACAAATAAAGTTCAGTCAATAAAAAGTGTTAAAAATAAAGCTAAACTTTTACCAATTTATTGGTCACGCTTATTTTTTGATTTTTTTTCTCTTTTAGATTGATTATTTTAGTTTAAATTAAAAAAATTGTCGTCATTTTATTTATTAACCCCTTTTTCTTTTATGTATTTTTGTTGCTTTACCCTATGGTGGGCACGTTCAACAGCTTTTCTTATACTTTTTTCATACTCCCCGGCTCCTAGGTTCTGAAAAACATCTAAAATATGAAGTAAAAAAAAAGACAGAAATGTTAAATATTCAAAGACTAAAATTATTTAATGTCTGTACATACCTCTTACAATTTTATTTAGCAGCGTGAGATTTGACAACGGAAGTTTTCCCCACCTTCCATCCCAATTATATTTATATAGCAAATCATCTGCAAACGATGCACTAATAACACTGCCAACATCTAAAGAAACACCTTTAATTTTATGAATATAGGACTTCTGTAAAGAAGTTGAATTACTGTTTGAGCAAGTAAAATATATAAAATATTGTGATTGTTACCATGGCCTGAGCGTAATCGGAGTCTAGCTTCTCCTCTATTTCTTGCACTGCTGTTGTGGTCCGCAAGGGGAGCATGCTGGCGGTCTCATCAAGCCCTTGATCAGAAGTCTCTCCTGTCATGCGGCTGAGGTACTCTTGGGCTTTTTTTATGCCTACTTTACACTCCATTAGAATTTTAGCTTATTGATGGAACAGGTTGTATATTAGATCTTTCACTTCGTGCACTATCTTCGTTTTCTATTAACCTTCTATACATTTTAATTTTGGACTCAAATGTCTTTTTTTCCAATGATAGACAATTTTGCAAACGTCTTTTTTTCATAGTTATCTTTTATCACAAAAAGTATACTTTTATTATTTAATTTAATTTCTTAATAGGTATTTTCTATCTTATTGTCACTTTTTTATATTTTAATAGGTATTTGTGTTATTTTTATTGTCACTCAATTCTTGCTTTCTGTCAAGGCAAATATTATTTTTTATCACTCTTTATTGTCACTGTCAATTTTTATTTCACTTTTTTTATATTTATTTTAAATAATATAATGGGCGCACGTCACAATTTCATAAAATTCCTTTCGCTTTTAAAATTAATCTTGAATTTTTTACATATTTTACACATTCCATTCAAAAATGAAACTGTCTAACATACATTCGTTGTTTCACTCTTACATACGCATTTCATTCCTGGAGTAATTAGCGTTGCCACTAGCAAACATTTCTTCCTAAAATGTTTTTAACAACAGCAATTCCCAAAATTCCACCACTTTTTTTTTTAATAATTAATACAAATTTAGCTAAATTCTTATAATTATTAAAATTTATGAAACGTATTAACAGATATATTCAACATATTATTAAGTATATATAAAAATAAGAAGAAAAGATTAATAAAATTTGGGCTTTGCAAAATATTCCTAATTTGGTATACAAACGCACACGAGTGGCAACGCCACTTGTAACAATAAAAACAAACAAAAATAGTGCGTGTGTATTAGTTTCGGTCATCCATTTCTTGTAGGGGAGCTATAGGAAAGTTGTAAAAAAAACTCATAAAATTCAGAAAAATGCATGAAATCTTTATTTGAATCGATAGTACGGTCCATATAATTAAATGTTTGAAGATTATTTCATGCAAATGTTGACCGTGATTGCGCCTCAAATGGTCCATCCGCTTAGTCCAATGTTGGCATTCTGTTTCCAACATTTCGGCCGGTATCTCACGAATAAATGCTTCAATGTTTTCTTCCAATGCGTCAATTGAAGCGGGCATGTGTGTATAGACATGAGCTTTAACGTAGCCGCACAAAAAATAGTCTAAAGACGTTAAATCGCACGATCTAGGCGGCCGATTGACCGGTCCCGAACGTGAAATAAAATGTTCACCGAACTCGCCTCTCAATAAGTCCATTGTTAAGCGTGCTGTGTGGCATGTGGCACCGTCTTGTTGAAACCACATGTCGTGCAAGTCAACAAGCTCTTGCATTTTGGGCAAAAAAAAGTTGGATATCATCTCACGGTAGCGCTCACCATTCACAGTTACGTTACGATTCGCATCATCTTGGAACGGTCCAATGATGCCACCAGCCCATAAACCGCACCAAACTGTGACTTTTTCTCGATGCATAAATAGCTCTTGCAATGCTTCTGGCTGATCTTCACTCCAAAATCGACAATTCGGCTTATTAACTTACCCATTGAGCCAACAATGAGCTTCGTCGCTGAACACAAGAAGCGCACGATGAATTTTCTTAACAGAGCACGCATTTTGATAATAAAATTCAATAATTTGCAAGCGTTGTTCGTTTGTAAGACGATTCATGGTTAAATTATAGACCAAACTGAAGATGTTTGACAGTGAAACAAAACACGAAACGTGCGTCAGCTGTTTAAACCAGTGCTGCCAAAAAGATAATAGCTAAAAAATCACCCATTATATTAGCGGAATATAACAAATCTTAAAATGTTGTTTATAGACATATTTTAACATAAAATAAGTAATGACGTAGAAAACAAAATAAATTTTCTGTAAATATTTTACTGGATAACCCCATTTCTTTAAATCTTAAAGTGAACGACGTCACGGGTAAATGCTAGTTACAAAATAAAACATGGGTGGGGGTAGGTCTTTTTTGATCTACCTTGTATATATATTTTTAAGAAATGTTGCTTCTTTTTTTGGCAACTTTTAACACTTTTTCTCTTTTAGTTTTGGTACTTTCTTATTTTCAAAAAATTTGGCTAGAGATATTGTCCAGATTTAAGTGGGGTATATTTTAAGAGGTTAAAACGAAAAATGTTTTACTTTTGATACTTTTTCTCTTTTGGATAAATTTGGTATACAGATTGCATATGGTCGAGATCAAAATATACGGTATTTTTTAATGGATAAAATTGGGATAAAACTGTTACTTTTTATCTCTTCGAAAAATTTGGTATTCATATAAAACATAACCTAAATTAACGTACAGAGTACTTTCTGGGGGAATAAAATGAGTCAAAGCTCTTACTTTTAGTACTTCGTTGCATTTGGTATAAAAAGTACAAAATATACGGCACTTTTTAAGGGGTAAAAAATGGATCAAATTGGTACTTTTTGTACTTTTTCGGAATGCGTATGGTCCATTGGCTGGAATATATTTAGGCGCCCATTCATTGCTTTTCATATCGACAACTATATGTAGGTTGCTCAAGATTATTGAGTGCTCAAAAACCGGACACAGCTGACTAGTCAGTACTGATGCATATAACGGACACAGCTGACCAGTCAGTACTGACTGGTCAGTACTGACGCATATACCGGCCACAGCTGACTAGTCAGTACTGATTCATATATTCGTCACTGTTGACGTATTTTTTAGTTTTAATAAAACACTATTAAAATAAAACATCTCATTCAATTCTCATACAAATTTTTGTCTTTATTTAAAATAAAATTCAATATTTTTTTGGTTTCCAAAATAACTTAAATAAATAAATATTTTTTTTTTTTAACTAAATTTTTTAAATTAATTATGTTTTGTTTGCATTCGAAAACGTTTGCGGGATCAAACATCATTCAACAGTTTCTTAATTACATTAAACAAGCACCTTCTTACAAATAAAGTTCAGTCAATAAAAAGTGTTAAAAATAAAGATAAACTTTTACCAATTTATTGGTCACGCTTATTTTTTGATTTTTTTTCTCTTTTAGATTGATTATTTTAGTTTAAATTAAAAAAATTGTCGTCATTTTATTTATTAACCCCTTTTTCTTTTATGTATTTTTGTTGCTTTACCCTATGGTGGGCACGTTCAACCGCTTTTCTTATACTTTTTTCATACTCCCCGGCTCCTAGGTTCTGAAAAAAATCTAAAATATGAAGTAAAAAAAAAGACAGAAATGTTAAATATTCAAAGACTAAAATTATTTAATGTCTGTACATACCTCTTACAATTTTATTTAGCAGCGTGAGATTTGACAACGGAAGTTTTCCCCACCTTCCATCCCAATTATATTTATATAGCAAATCATCTGCAAACGATGCACTAATAACACTGCCAACATCTAAAGAAACACCTTTAATTTTATGAATATAGGACTTCTGTAAAGAAGTTGAATTACTGTTTGAGCAAGTAAAATATATAAAATATTGTGATTGTTACCATGGCCTGAGCGTAATCGGAGTCTAGCTTCTCCTCTATTTCTTGCACTGCTGTTGTGGTCCGCAAGGGGAGCATGCTGGCGGTCTCATCAAGCCCTTGATCAGAAGTCTCTCCTGTCATGCGGCTGAGGTACTCTTGGGCTTTTTTTATGCCTACTTTACACTCCATTAGAATTTTAGCTTATTGATGGAACAGGTTGTATATTAGATCTTTCACTTCGTGCACTATCTTCGTTTTCTATTAACCTTCTATACATTTTAATTTTGGACTCAAATGTCTTTTTTTCCAATGATAGACAATTTTGCAAACGTCTTTTTTTCATAGTTATCTTTTATCACAAAAAGTATACTTTTATTATTTAATTTAATTTCTTAATAGGTATTTTCTATCTTATTGTCACTTTTTTATATTTTAATAGGTATTTGTGTTATTTTTATTGTCACTCAATTCTTGCTTTCTGTCAAGGCAAATATTATTTTTTATCACTCTTTATTGTCACTGTGAATTTTTATTTCACTTTTTTTATATTTATTTTAAATAATATAATGGGCGCACGTCAAAATTTCATAAAATTCCTTTCGCTTTTAAAATTAATCTTGAATTTTTTACATATTTTACACATTCCATTCAAAAATGAAACTGTCTAACATACATTCGTTGTTTCACTCTTACATACGCATTTCATTCCTGGAGTAATTAGCGTTGCCACTAGCAAACATTTCTTCCTAAAATGTTTTTAACAACAGCAATTCCCAAAATTCCACCACTTTTTTTTTAAATAATTAATACAAATTTAGCTAAATTCTTATAATTATTAAAATTTATGAAACGTATTAACAGATATATTCAACATATTATTAAGTATATATAAAAATAAGAAGAAAAGATTAATAAAATTTGGGCTTTGCAAAATATTCCTAATTTGGTATACAAACGCACACGAGTGGCAACGCCACTTGTAACAATAAAAACAAACAAAAATAGTGCGTGTGTATTAGTTTCGGTCATCCATTTCTTGTAGGGGAGCTATAGGAAAGTTGTAAAAAAAACTCATAAAATTCAGAAAAATGCATGAAATCTTTATTTGAATCGATAGTACGGTCCATATAATTAAATGTTTGAAGATTATTTCATGCAAATGTTGACCGTGATTGCGCCTCAAATGGTCCATCCGCTTAGTCCAATGTTGGCATTCTGTTTCCAACATTTCGGCCGGTATCTCACGAATAAATGCTTCAATGTTTTCTTCCAATGCGTCAATTGAAGCGGGCATGTGTGTATAGACATGAGCTTTAACGTAGCCGCACAAAAAATAGTCTAAAGACGTTAAATCGCACGATCTAGGCGGCCAATTGACCGGTCCCGAACGTGAAATAAAATGTTCACCGAACTCGCCTCTCAATAAGTCCATTGTTAAGCGTGCTGTGTGGCATGTGGCACCGTCTTGTTGAAACCACATGTCGTGCAAGTCAACAAGCTCTTGCATTTTGGGCAAAAAAAAGTTGGATATCATCTCACGGTAGCGCTCACCATTCACAGTTACGTTACGATTCGCATCATCTTGGAACGGTCCAATGATGCCACCAGCCCATAAACCGCACCAAACTGTGACTTTTTCTCGATGCATAAATAGCTCTTGCAATGCTTCTGGCTGATCTTCACTCCAAAATCGACAATTCGGCTTATTAACTTACCCATTGAGCCAAAAATGAGCTTCGTCGCTGAACACAAGAAGCGCGCGATGAATTTTCTTAACAGAGCACGCATTTTGATAATAAAATTCAATAATTTGCAAGCGTTGTTCGTTTGTAAGACGATTCATGGTTAAATTATAGACCAAACTGAAGATGTTTGACAGTGAAACAAAACACGAAACGTGCGTCAGCTGTTTAAACCAGTGCTGCCAAAAAGATAATAGCTAAAAAATCACCCATTATATTAGCGGAATATAACAAATCTTAAAATGTTGTTTATAGACATATTTTAACATAAAATAAGTAATGACGTAGAAAACAAAATAAATTTTCTGTAAATATTTTACTGGATAACCCCATTTCTTTAAATCTTAAAGTGAACGACGTCACGGGTAAAAGCTAGTTACAAAATAAAACATGGGTGGGGGTAGGTCTTTTTTGATCTACCTTGTATATATATTTTTAAGAAATGTTGCTTCTTTTTTTGGCAACTTTTAACAGTTTTTCTCTTTTAGTTTTGGTACTTTCTTATTTTCAAAAAATTTGGCTAGAGATATTGTCCAGATTTAAGTGGGGTATATTTTAAGAGGTTAAAACGAAAAATGTTTTACTTTTGATACTTTTTCTCTTTTGGATAAATTTGGTATACAGATTGCATATGGTCGAGATCAAAATATACGGTATTTTTTAATGGATAAAATTGGGATAAAACTGTTACTTTTTATCTCTTCGAAAAATTTGGTATTCATATAAAACATAACCTAAATTAACGTACAGAGTACTTTCTGGGGGAATAAAATGAGTCAAAGCTCGTACTTTTAGTACTTCGTTGCATTTGGTATAAAAAGTAACACAGCTGACCAGTCAGTACTGACTGGTCAGTACTGACGCATATACCGGCCACAGCAGACTAGTCAGTACTGATTCATATATTCGTCACTGTTGACGTATTTTTTAGTTTTAATAAAACACTATTAAAATAAAACATCTCATTCAATTCTCATACAAATTTTTGTCTTTATTTAAAATAAAATTCAATATTTTTTTGGTTTCCAAAATAACTTAAATAAATAAATATTTTTTTTTTTAACTAAATTTTTTAAATTAATTATGTTTTGTTTGCATTCGAAAACGTTTGCTGGATCAAACATCATTCAACAGTTTCTTAATTACATTAAACAAGCACCTTCTTACAAATAAAGTTCAGTCAATAAAAAGTGTTAAAAATAAAGCTAAACTTTTACCAATTTATTGGTCACGCTTATTTTTTGATTTTTTTTCTCTTTTAGATTGATTATTTTAGTTTAAATTAAAAAAATTGTCGTCATTTTATTTATTAACCCCTTTTTCTTTTATGTATTTTTGTTGCTTTACCCTATGGTGGGCACGTTCAACCGCTTTTCTTATACTTTTTTCATACTCCCCGGCTCCTAGGTTCTGAAAAACATCTAAAATATGAAGTAAAAAAAAAGACAGAAATGTTAAATATTCAAAGACTAAAATTATTTAATGTCTGTACATACCTCTTACAATTTTATTTAGCAGCGTGAGATTTGACAACGGAAGTTTTCCCCACCTTCCATCCCAATTATATTTATATAGCAAATCATCTGCAAACGATGCACTAATAACACTGCCAACATCTAAAGAAACACCTTTAATTTTATGAATATAGGACTTCTGTAAAGAAGTTGAATTACTGTTTGAGCAAGTAAAATATATAAAATATTGTGATTGTTACCATGGCCTGAGCGTAATCGGAGTCTAGCTTCTCCTCTATTTCTTGCACTGCTGTTGTGGTCCGCAAGGGGAGCATGCTGGCGGTCTCATCAAGCCCTTGATCAGAAGTCTCTCCTGTCATGCGGCTGAGGTACTCTTGGGCTTTTTTTATGCCTACTTTACACTCCATTAGAATTTTAGCTTATTGATGGAACAGGTTGTATATTAGATCTTTCACTTCGTGCACTATCTTCGTTTTCTATTAACCTTCTATACATTTTAATTTTGGACTCAAATGTCTTTTTTTCCAATGATAGACAATTTTGCAAACGTCTTTTTTTTATAGTTATCTTTTATCACAAAAAGTATACTTTTATTATTTAATTTAATTTCTTAATAGGTATTTTCTATCTTATTGTCACTTTTTTATATTTTAATAGGTATTTGTGTTATTTTTATTGTCACTCAATTCTTGCTTTCTGTCAAGGCAAATATTATTTTTTATCACTCTTTATTGTCACTGTCAATTTTTATTTCACTTTTTTTATATTTATTTTAAATAATATAATGGGCGCACGTCACAATTTCATAAAATTCCTTTCGCTTTTAAAATTAATCTTGAATTTTTTACATATTTTACACATTCCATTCAAAAATGAAACTGTCTAACATACATTCGTTGTTTCACTCTTACATACGCATTTCATTCCTGGAGTAATTAGCGTTGCCACTAGCAAACATTTCTCCCTAAAATGTTTTTAACAACAGCAATTCCCAAAATTCCACCACTTTTTTTTTAAATAATTAATACAAATTTAGCTAAATTCTTATAATTATTAAAATTTATGAAACGTATTAACAGATATATTCAACATATTATTAAGTATATATAAAAATAAGAAGAAAAGATTAATAAAATTTGGGCTTTGCAAAATATTCTTAATTTGGTATACAAACGCACACGAGTGGCAACGCCACTTGTAACAATAAAAACAAACAAAAATAGTGCGTGTGTATTAGTTTCGGTCATCCATTTCTTGTAGGGGAGCTATAGGAAAGTTGTAAAAAAAACTCATAAAATTCAGAAAAATGCATGAAATCTTTATTTGAATCGATAGTACGGTCCATATAATTAAATGTTTGAAGATTATTTCATGCAAATGTTGACCGTGATTGCGCCTCAAATGGTCCATCCGCTTAGTCCAATGTTGGCATTCTGTTTCCAACATTTCGGCCGGTATCTCACGAATAAATGCTTCAATGTTTTCTTCCAATGCGTCAATTGAAGCGGGCATGTGTGTATAGACATGAGCTTTAACGTAGCCGCACAAAAAATAGTCTAAAGACGTTAAATCGCACGATCTAGGCGGCCAATTGACCGGTCCCGAACGTGAAATAAAATGTTCACCGAACTCGCCTCTCAATAAGTCCATTGCTAAGCGTGCTGTGTGGCATGTGGCACCGTCTTGTTCAAACCACATGTCGTGCAAGTCAACAAGCTCTTGCATTTTGGGCAAAAAAAAGTTGGATATCATCTCACGGTAGCGCTCACCATTCACAGTTACGTTACGATTCGCATCATCTTGGAACGGTCCAATGATGCCACCAGCCCATAAGCCGCACCAAACTGTGACTTTTTCTCGATGCATAAATAGCTCTTGCAATGCTTCTGGCTGATCTTCACTCCAAAATCGACAATTCGGCTTATTAACTTACCCATTGAGCCAAAAATGAGCTTCGTCGCTGAACACAAGAAGCGCGCGATGAATTTTCTTAACAGAGCACGCATTTTGATAGTAAAATTCAATAATTTGCAAGCGTTGTTCGTTTGTAAGACGATTCATGGTTAAATTATAGACCAAACTTAAGATGTTTGACAGTGAAACAAAACACGAAACGTGCGTCAGCTGTTTAAACCAGTGCTGCCAAAAAGATAATAGCTAAAAAATCACCCATTATATTAGCGGAATATAACAAATCTTAAAATGTTGTTTATAGACATATTTTAACATAAAATAAGTAATGACGTAGAAAACAAAATAAATTTTCTGTAAATATTTTACTGGATAACCCCATTTCTTTAAATCTTAAAGTGAACGACGTCACGGGTAAAAGCTAGTTACAAAATAAAACATGGGTGGGGGTAGGTCTTTTTTGATCTACCTTGTATATATATTTTTAAGAAATGTTGCTTCTTTTTTTGGCAACTTTTAACACTTTTTCTCTTTTAGTTTTGGTACTTTCTTATTTTCAAAAAATTTGGCTAGAGATATTGTCCAGATTTAAGTGGGGTATATTTTAAGAGGTTAAAACTAAAAATGTTTTACTTTTGATACTTTTTCTCTTTTGGATAAATTTGGTATACAGATTGCATATGGTCGAGATCAAAATATACGGTATTTTTTAATGATTAAATTGGGATAAAACTGTTACTTTTTATCTCTTCGAAAAATTTGGTATTCATATAAAACATAACCTAAATTAACGTACAGAGTACTTTCTGGGGGAATAAAATGAGTCAAAGCTCGTACTTTTAGTACTTCGTTGCATTTGGTATAAAAAGTACAAAATATACGGCACTTTTTAAGGGGTAAAAAATGGATCAAATTGGTACTTTTTGTACTTTTTCGGAATGCGTATGGTCCATTGGCTGGAATATATTTAGGCGCCCATTCATTGCTTTTCATATCGACAACTATATGTAGGTTGCTCAAGATTATTGAGTGCTCAAAAACCGGACACAGCTGACTAGTCAGTACTGATGCATATAACGGACACAGCTGACCAGTCAGTACTGACTGGTCAGTACTGACGCATATACCGGCCACAGCTGACCAGTCAGTACTGATTCATATATTCGTCACTGTTGACGTATTTTTTAGTTTTAATAAAACACTATTAAAATAAAACATCTCATTCAATTCTCATACAAATTTTTGTCTTTATTTAAAATAAAATTCAATATTTTTTTGGTTTCCAAAATAACTTAAATAAATAAATATTTTTTTTTTTTAACTAAATTTTTTAAATTAATTATGTTTTGTTTGCATTCGAAAACGTTTGCTGGATCAAACATCATTCAACAGTTTCTTAATTACATTAAACAAGCACCTTCTTACAAATAAAGTTCAGTCAATAAAAAGTGTTAAAAATAAAGCTAAACTTTTACCAATTTATTGGTCACGCTTATTTTTTGATTTTTTTTCTCTTTTAGATTGATTATTTTAGTTTAAATTAAAAAAATTGTCGTCATTTTATTTATTAACCCTTTTTTCTTTTATGTATTTTTGTTGCTTTACCCTATGGTGGGCACGTTCAACCGCTTTTCTTATACTTTTTTCATACTCCCCGGCTCCTAGGTTCTGAAAAACATCTAAAATATGAAGTAAAAAAAAAGACAGAAATGTTAAATATTCAAAGACTAAAATTATTTAATGTCTGTACATACCTCTTACAATTCTATTTAGCAGCGTGAGATTTGACAACGGAAGTTTTCCCCACCTTCCATCCCAATTATATTTATATAGCAAATCATCTGCAAACGATGCACTAATAACACTGCCAACATCTAAAGAAACACCTTTAATTTTATGAATATAGGACTTCTGTAAAGAAGTTGAATTACTGTTTGAGCAAGTAAAATATATAAAATATTGTGATTGTTACCATGGCCTGAGCGTAATCGGAGTCTAGCTTCTCCTCTTTTTCTTGCACTGCTGTTGTGGTCCGCAAGGGGAGCATGCTGGCGGTCTCATCAAGCCCTTGATCAGAAGCCTCTCCTGTCATGCGGCTGAGGTACTCTTGGGCTTTTTTTATGCCTACTTTACACTCCATTAGAATTTTAGCTTATTGATGGAACAGGTTGTATATTAGATCTTTCATTTCGTGCACTATCTTCGTTTTCTATTAACCTTCTATACATTTTAATTTTGGACTCAAATGTCTTTTTTTCCAATGATAGACAATTTTGCAAACGTCTTTTTTTCATAGTTATCTTTTATCTACACCGATGGTTCCAGGATGGGCGACAGAGTGGGTGGAGGTTTCTTCATCGAAGAATTGGACATCAGGGTCTCTTTTAGGCTGCCAGATGGCAGTAGTGTGCTGCAGGCGGAAATCTCTGCCATAAAGCGGGCGGCAAACTGGCTGAAGTACTATCGTATATCGAGGGATATATGTATATTTACGGACAGCAAGGCTGCCATTGCAGCTCTGGCTGGTGTCTTTACGACATCTATGTTGACAGTGGAATGCCGGATGTCTCTAAATGAGATCGCGAAACATTCCAGTGTAACGCTGACATGGGTACCAGGACACAGTGGGCTCCTGGGCAACCATACTGCGGACAGTCTGGCCAAACAAGGCTGTCTCTTGGACGACATGTTCGTCGACGGCCTAATTGGCACTTCAATGGCCCGCTGCAGGACTCTCATCAGACGGGAGTCGTACAGAAGGGCTCAGGGGAGATGGCAGGGCGAGCATACCTGTTTGATGGCCAGGACTCTATGGCCTGGCTATGACGCGGCGAAAACGCGCGTACTACTCGGTCTCGGCAGGGACCGGATAAGGACAGTGATATCGGTTATCACGGGTCACTGGGTGATAGGGACTCATGCTAGGAGGATGGGTCTTGAGTATAATGACTACTGCAGGAGTTGTCATGATGAGGAGGAGGAGGAGACGGTGTTTCACTTCCTCTGTCAATGCCCCGGTCTGGCGGGCGTTAGGTTGAGGCATTTTGGGAGACCGGAATTGCCATGTCTGGACGATTTGTCCAATGCGAGACTGAAATCGATCTCCCTGTTCTGCAGGGAATCGGGGTGGTTCGAGACTGCGGTGACCTCTGGGGAATAGTCTGGTGGATACTGGCTGGCCCTTGTCACTGGCTAGGGGTATCACAAAGGGACCGCTATAAGGACCCAAGTGAGTCGTCTTCGTGACGGCTACCCATTTAACCTAACCTAACCTAACCTTTATCACAAAAAGTATACTTTTACAGCCGTATTCATAAACATTTTAAACTCCATTTCAAATCTGTTTTAAGCATAAATCGTTAAAATTGTATTCATAAACGAATATTACCTTAAAAACCCTATTTTAAACCTTGTGTAAATAAGCGAATTTTAAAATTGGTTCGACCCTTGTTTAAACCTATTTTAAAATGACATTTTACTTTGTGTTGATTGTAATTTTAAAGATTTTGACGAATAAATTAAATTCTTCAAAAATTTTGTTGATTTTTTTTTTTAAATAATGGACGCGCTATATACGATCAAACGAATTGGTAAGAATTGTTATTTTGTTATTTTTATAATTGTATAATATAATTGCATTTTGTTTCTAATAGAAACTATTGCCCAAATTTCAAGCTATCGTCAAACTAAAATTTACAAAAAGAGGAGCGACCCGTTTTTAATTCCGGACAACCAATTTAAACAAAAATACCGTTTTAATAAACAAACGGTAAGAAAAATAGTTAATTTAATCAAAACGGATATATCTGTAGAACGTAGAGGATGCGGAACTTCACCAGAACTTCAGGTCTTAGTAGCTTTACGCTGTTGGGGACGAAGAGAGGTATGTTATGTTTTGTATGAAAGTAATTTTACCGAAGACACAAAACCTTTTCTAGTTTCAAGATGATGCTGGAGACCTTCATGGTCTTGCACAACCAACGGTAAGCAGGATTTGTGCAAAAGTTGCTCGTGCCTTGGCTAAGTACGGGAAAGACTACATAAAAATGCCAACATCTGTTGAAGAAGAGGTGAAAATAGCAAAACAGTTCAGGGAAATCAGGAACTTCCCTGGAATTATTGGGGCTATAGATGGAACCCACATCAAAATTAAAAAAATTGGAGGTGACTTAGCACAATATTATATAAATAGGAAGGGATTTTATTCACTGAACGTGCAAGTAATAACATGTACAATATATATACAAATTTAAAATTTCAATTAATTCTGATGTATGTAGGTGGTTTGCGACGCCCAACTTAGAATTTTAGATATAGTGGCAAGATGGAGGGGCAGTACACATGACTGCCGCATTTTCAATGAGTCTAAAGTAAAAGAGCGATTTGAAAAGAATGAATTTAGAGGCCGGCTTCTTGGTGATTCAGGCTATAAACTAACGCCCTATTTATTTACTCCACTGCAGCGACCTCAAAATGAAAAGGAAGTTAAATATAACATTGCTCACATTGCAACACGTAATCCTGTGGAGCGATGTTTTGGAGTGTGGAAGCAAAGATTTCGCTGTTTGCTAGATGGTATGACCGTTACTTTTTCTAACGTAAAGATAGTCATTGTAGCTTTAGCTGTTCTCCATAATATCGCTATAGAAGAGAACGATACTGCCCCAGGTTTATATGTATAATATTATCAGGGGTGTTCTGAAAATGGAAAACGCAAGAGTTTTGAAGTTCTTTTTAATACACTATTAATCCAATTTTTTATAATTTTTTTTATAGAATTGTGTTTAATGGAGAAATATTTGTGTTATATTCTTTTACTACAAAAATCTTATTAAAAAACGACTTTAAAATTCTTGCATTTTCGATTTCAAGAACACCCCTGATAATATTTTGTTAAATATTTTTTAAATACATATATGCATTTAAATTAAAAAATATTTGTTTTAGACGACTATGAATACATCTCAGATGTGGAGCAGTTACTTGAAATGCCAGAAAATATTTTAAACAGTCAAGAGACAACAAGGAGGGAAAGCATTATCCTGAAAAATTTTATACAAAAATATTTTTAACCATATTTAAAAACATTTAAAATTGCTGTTGCAGCGCAGTACTGCATTCACGAACGTACGCGTGATCTCACACTAAGTCCCATTGGTCTGGGGCCTGATTCTGGCAGCCGTGATCGAGTACTTTCTCGATTCGAAAGCAATTTAATATCTAATTATTTCAGTCAATACTGAACGAATCGCAAATATTTTTTCAGTTTTGTAATGCATTAATTTGAGTTTCACTATACTGAGAAAATAATTTCGATTCGTTCAGTATCGGCTGAATTAAAATTGCTTTCGAATCGAGAAAGTACTCGATCACGACTGCCAGAATTAGGCCCCTGGAGTCATATTTCTTAAGAAGAAATGTATTGTTTTTTTACCTGTTTATGATTCTTTTAAGCCAATTAAAATAAAAATAAAAATTCTTAATAAAATTGAATTCAATTCATTTATTTAACTTTTTAATTATTTAATTTGCTTAAACATATTTACATAAATTTCTTTACAAAATAACTTAAAAATAAAATATTCTTGCTTTCTTCTTTAATTTTAATGTTTTTTTTTTTAAATATCTGTAAAGAATGGTAATTTGACAAAATATTAACTAAAGCATACTTATACAGTTACGGTGAAAATAAGAGCAGCACGTTAATTTTTTTTAAATAGCGTCACTTTATGGTTTTACTTTATAGAAGGAATAACAAAACCATAATTGTAACTTTTAAAAATACTTTACATTTTTTAAATGATGCATTTTTCTTTAATATTTTAACAAACATTGGGGCTATGCTGCTATTATTTATACCGTAGCCGTAATAAAGATCATTGAAATACATGCAGTAAAACTCGATTATAACGAACTCCGAGTCTTAAGCTAGATTCACCCATTGTTTTCGAACAATATTTTTCTCCGGACAATATTTTTAATAAAAATTTTTTTAAAAACAATAAAAAAACTCGTAAGCTAAAAAAATATTTGTTGAACAAAAATATTGTTCGAAAGCAATGCGTGAATCTAGCGTAACTGTAGTAATAAAATAAATTACACGTTGTACTACACTGTAGCCACACGTTCAAGTTTTGTTTATTAATTTTATTCATCGCAGAATATTTATTAGGGGGTGACGAATATTTGGTTTGCATTTGGATTTTTACTTGCAAGGCAAATAAAAGTTGAACATTTTTTTAATTTAATTCCACAGACCGACAAAATTCGAAACCTGGAATTTGCATCTATATTTGTCGCGCCCCTAATATTCTTTTATAAAGAAACACAAAACTACAAATCAGCTGTTTAACTTGACCTTCAACTTGAACATATTTTGTTTTGCTACCATTATAATTCTCTACAAAAGTTTTCTATTTATTACACATACGTACGTACCAAATGATTTGTTTTCGTAAAATATTTTTTTTGCCTTCGTCATCTCGTATTCCATATCAAAATTTCGCAACCTTTTTTTTTCTGCTTCTATTTGAAGCTTTTGCAATTCATCCTCTTGTTGAAGGTTCCAAAGCTTCTTCTTTTCTACTTCCATTTGAACCTTATGGAGTTCCTCTCTGCATTCTATATCAAAATCCGCCAACTTCTTTATGCTGGTGTCCGTAAAATTTTTCTTCGCTTGAATTTTCTAAACACAATATAATATGTAATATTAATTTTTTTATCAGAACAATATTACAAACTGTCATATGAATAAGTAACATTGAAAAAATTTTACAGCAAGAACTCTTTAATATAAATAGTTAACCAACACAAAAAAAAATAATTTAATCTTAATTTTTATTGTATAATTTATTAATTAGAAACTTGCCAGAAATCAACCAATAAGTTTATTTAAATTTTTTTGCAACCAAGGGCTGTTGTAAATTCATATGACGATATAAACTGTTTTGCTAAAACAAACCTTCTTTAATTTAGGGGTTGATTTTGGAATAGCTTCTGGAATTTTGGTTTCATATAAAATTTCTGTTCCATCCATCACTATTATGTCGTCGTTTTCTATTTGGCTTTCTTTTATTGGTTCTTCAACAGCCTGAAATTATAGTTAAAGAATTCAATTTTATAAAATATATATAATATGTACAAATATTTCACCATTTCTTTCTTGCTATTATAGGCATACCTCAACACTCAATTGGTCCAATACAAAATCTGAATCGAATTCGTTCGAATCAACAACGAATTCATTCGGAAGCCAGACGGATATGTCATTACTGTTGACAGGTATTTCGGAAGGTTGCGATCCTCCACCAGTCTTTAAAAGCTCCTTGCGGTGCTCAGCAACTTCTTTTCTTGCCGCTATTTTTGTTGCTGCCCATTGCGTTTTTAATTGAATTAAATTTCTTTGTCCACCTGTGCACAACTCATTAAAACTAAAACAAAATTATAACTTATTACACTAAAAGGTATTAACATATGTATGTATATAGAACAATACCTTCCTTCGATCGCAAGCCAAGCTTTTTTCTTTTCCTGATTAGTGTTAGTATCTGTGTTTTTGTTCTCTATTTGCTTCACTCTCTTCCTAATAAGCTCCTTCAGAAGCATCTGCAAAAAAATTGTGGCAGTAGTTTTACCATCTACATCTGCTAATAACTATTTGTAGTACAAGTACTTACCCTATCGTCTTCGTTCCAATTTTCTGAACGTTTGCGCTTGCAGTCCACTTTTTTCTCCATTTATTAATTTTAAATTTCACAACTTCTTATTAAATTTGATATATAATTGTATTTTGTTTATTATGTAAATTAGTGATGTACAAACGATCAAAACAAATTAAAAATAATCGTTATTTGAATACTTCTTTTTATCAGCAATAAAATCATCATATAAATTACGCTTTTACTTAATAATTTTTGAGTTCTTTTTATTTTTTTTAATAAATAGATACATTATCGTACAATTGTTAATTTATAAAAACAAATTTTTTCTCACACACGATAATAAAAAAATTATAGATACGAGTACGAGTATGAATTAATAACCACTGTTTTGCATCATTACGAGTCAACTGACAAATAAAAGAGACAGTGTTGCCACTATAAAAATAAAAAATACGTTAAAACGTTTATTTGTTAAAATGCTGATTATGAATACGAATTATAAAAAAAGCTTTTTTAGGCTTAAAATGTTTTTTAACTAAAATGTATCTAAAACCTGAATAATGATTTTTTTATGAATACGGCTGTTATTATTTAATTTAATTTCTTAATAGGTATTTTCTATCTTATTGTCACTTTTTTATATTTTAATAGGTATTTGTGTTATTTTTATTGTCACTCAATTCTTGCTTTCTGTCAAGGCAAATATTATTTTTTATCACTCTTTATTGTCACTGTCAATTTTTATTTCACTTTTTTTATATTTATTTTAAATAATATAATGGGCGCACGTCACAATTTCATAAAATTCCTTTCGCTTTTAAATTAATCTTGAATTTTTTACATATTTTACACATTCCATTCAAAAATGAAACTGTCTAACATACATTCGTTGTTTCACTCTTACATACGCATTTCATTCCTGGAGTAATTAGCGTTGCCACTCGCAAACATTTCTTCCTAAAATGTTTTTAACAACAGCAATTCCCAAAATTCCACCACTTTTTTTTTAAATAATTAATACAAATTTAGCTAAATTCTTATAATTATTAAAATTTATGAAACGTATTAACAGATATATTCAACATATTATTAAGTATATATAAAAATAAGAAGAAAAGATTAATAAAATTTGGGCTTTGCAAAATATTCCTAATTTGGTATACAAACGCACACGAGTGGCAACGCCACTTGTAACAATAAAAACAAACAAAAATAGTGCGTGTGTATTAGTTTCGGTCATCCATTTCTTGTAGGGGAGCTATAGGAAAGTTGTAAAAAAAACTCATAAAATTCAGAAAAATGCATGAAATCTTTATTTGAATCGATAGTACGGTCCATATAATTAAATGTTTGAAGATTATTTCATGCAAATGTTGACCGTGATTGCGCCTCAAATGGTCCATCCGCTTAGTCCAATGTTGGCATTCTGTTTCCAACATTTCGGCCGGTATCTCACGAATAAATGCTTCAATGTTTTCTTCCAATGCGTCAATTGAAGCGGGCATGTGTGTATAGACATGAGCTTTAACGTAGCCGCACAAAAAATAGTCTAAAGACGTTAAATCGCACGATCTAGGCGGCCAATTGACCGGTCCCGAACGTGAAATAAAATGTTCACCGAACTCGCCTCTCAATAAGTCCATTGTTAAGCGTGCTGTGTGGCATGTGGCACCGTCTTGTTGAAACCACATGTCGTGCAAGTCAACAAGCTCTTGCATTTTGGGCAAAAAAAAGTTGGATATCATCTCACGGTAGCGCTCACCATTCACAGTTACGTTACGATTCGCATCATCTTGGAACGGTCCAATGATGCCACCAGCCCATAAACCGCACCAAACTGTGACTTTTTCTCGATGCATAAATAGCTCTTGCAATGCTTCTGGCTGATCTTCACTCCAAAATCGACAATTCGGCTTATTAACTTACCCATTGAGCCAAAAATGAGCTTCGTCGCTGAACACAAGAAGCGCGCGATGAATTTTCTTAACAGAGCACGCATTTTGATAATAAAATTCAATAATTTGCAAGCGTTGTTCGTTTGTAAGACGATTCATGGTTAAATTATAGACCAAACTGAAGATGTTTGACAGTGAAACAAAACACGAAACGTGCGTCAGCTGTTTAAACCAGTGCTGCCAAAAAGATAATAGCTAAAAAATCACCCATTATATTAGCGGAATATAACAAATCTTAAAATGTTGTTTATAGACATATTTTAACATAAAATAAGTAATGACGTAGAAAACAAAATAAATTTTCTGTAAATATTTTACTGGATAACCCCATTTCTTTAAATCTTAAAGTGAACGACGTCACGGGTAAAAGCTAGTTACAAAATAAAACATGGGTGGGGGTAGGTCTTTTTTGATCTACCTTGTATATATATTTTTAAGAAATGTTGCTTCTTTTTTTGGCAACTTTTAACAGTTTTTCTCTTTTAGTTTTGGTACTTTCTTATTTTCAAAAAATTTGGCTAGAGATATTGTCCAGATTTAAGTGGGGTATATTTTAAGAGGTTAAAACGAAAAATGTTTTACTTTTGATACTTTTTCTCTTTTGGATAAATTTGGTATACAGATTGCATATGGTCGAGATCAAAATATACGGTATTTTTTAATGGATAAAATTGGGATAAAACTGTTACTTTTTATCTCTTCGAAAAATTTGGTATTCATATAAAACATAACCTAAATTAACGTACAGAGTACTTTCTGGGGGAATAAAATGAGTCAAAGCTCGTACTTTTAGTACTTCGTTGCATTTGGTATAAAAAGTAACACAGCTGACCAGTCAGTACTGACTGGTCAGTACTGACGCATATACCGGCCACAGCAGACTAGTCAGTACTGATTCATATATTCGTCACTGTTGACGTATTTTTTAGTTTTAATAAAACACTATTAAAATAAAACATCTCATTCAATTCTCATACAAATTTTTGTCTTTATTTAAAATAAAATTCAATATTTTTTTGGTTTCCAAAATAACTTAAATAAATAAATATTTTTTTTTTTAACTAAATTTTTTAAATTAATTATGTTTTGTTTGCATTCGAAAACGTTTGCTGGATCAAACATCATTCAACAGTTTCTTAATTACATTAAACAAGCACCTTCTTACAAATAAAGTTCAGTCAATAAAAAGTGTTAAAAATAAAGCTAAACTTTTACCAATTTATTGGTCACGCTTATTTTTTGATTTTTTTTCTCTTTTAGATTGATTATTTTAGTTTAAATTAAAAAAATTGTCGTCATTTTATTTATTAACCCCTTTTTCTTTTATGTATTTTTGTTGCTTTACCCTATGGTGGGCACGTTCAACCGCTTTTCTTATACTTTTTTCATACTCCCCGGCTCCTAGGTTCTGAAAAACATCTAAAATATGAAGTAAAAAAAAAGACAGAAATGTTAAATATTCAAAGACTAAAATTATTTAATGTCTGTACATACCTCTTACAATTTTATTTAGCAGCGTGAGATTTGACAACGGAAGTTTTCCCCACCTTCCATCCCAATTATATTTATATAGCAAATCATCTGCAAACGATGCACTAATAACACTGCCAACATCTAAAGAAACACCTTTAATTTTATGAATATAGGACTTCTGTAAAGAAGTTGAATTACTGTTTGAGCAAGTAAAATATATAAAATATTGTGATTGTTACCATGGCCTGAGCGTAATCGGAGTCTAGCTTCTCCTCTATTTCTTGCACTGCTGTTGTGGTCCGCAAGGGGAGCATGCTGGCGGTCTCATCAAGCCCTTGAACAGAAGTCTCTCCTGTCATGCGGCTGAGGTACTCTTGGGCTTTTTTTATGCCTACTTTACACTCCATTAGAATTTTAGCTTATTGATGGAACAGGTTGTATATTAGATCTTTCACTTCGTGCACTATCTTCGTTTTCTATTAACCTTCTATACATTTTAATTTTGGACTCAAATGTCTTTTTTTCCAATGATAGACAATTTTGCAAACGTCTTTTTTTCATAGTTATCTTTTATCACAAAAAGTATACTTTTATTATTTAATTTAATTTCTTAATAGGTATTTTCTATCTTATTGTCACTTTTTTATATTTTAATAGGTATTTGTGTTATTTTTATTGTCACTCAATTCTTGCTTTCTGTCAAGGCAAATATTATTTTTTATCACTCTTTATTGTCACTGTCAATTTTTATTTCACTTTTTTTATATTTATTTTAAATAATATAATGGGCGCACGTCACAATTTCATAAAATTCCTTTCGCTTTTAAAATTAATCTTGAATTTTTTACATATTTTACACATTCCATTCAAAAATGAAACTGTCTAACATACATTCGTTGTTTCACTCTTACATACGCATTTCATTCCTGGAGTAATTAGCGTTGCCACTAGCAAACATTTCTTCCTAAAATGTTTTTAACAACAGCAATTCCCAAAATTCCACCACTTTTTTTTTAAATAATTAATACAAATTTAGCTAAATTCTTATAATTATTAAAATTTATGAAACGTATTAACAGATATATTCAACATATTATTAAGTATATATAAAAATAAGAAGAAAAGATTAATAAAATTTGGGCTTTGCAAAATATTCTTAATTTGGTATACAAACGCACACGAGTGGCAACGCCACTTGTAACAATAAAAACAAACAAAAATAGTGCGTGTGTATTAGTTTCGGTCATCCATTTCTTGTAGGGGAGCTATAGGAAAGTTGTAAAAAAAACTCATAAAATTCAGAAAAATGCATGAAATCTTTATTTGAATCGATAGTACGGTCCATATAATTAAATGTTTGAAGATTATTTCATGCAAATGTTGACCGTGATTGCGCCTCAAATGGTCCATCCGCTTTGTCCAATGTTGGCATTCTGTTTCCAACATTTCGGCCGGTATCTCACGAATAAATGCTTCAATGTTTTCTTCCAATGCGTCAATTGAAGCGGGCATGTGTGTATAGACATGAGCTTTAACGTAGCCGCACAAAAAATAGTCTAAAGACGTTAAATCGCACGATCTAGGCGGCCAATTGACCGGTCCCGAACGTGAAATAAAATGTTCACCGAACTCGCCTCTCAATAAGTCCATTGCTAAGCGTGCTGTGTGGCATGTGGCACCGTCTTGTTGAAACCACATGTCGTGCAAGTCAACAAGCTCTTGCATTTTGGGCAAAAAAAAGTTGGATATCATCTCACGGTAGCGCTCACCATTCACAGTTACGTTACGATTCGCATCATCTTGGAACGGTCCAATGATGCCACCAGCCCATAAGCCGCACCAAACTGTGACTTTTTCTCGATGCATAAATAGCTCTTGCAATGCTTCTGGCTGATCTTCACTCCAAAATCGACAATTCGGCTTATTAACTTACCCATTGAGCCAAAAATGAGCTTCGTCGCTGAACACAAGAAGCGCGCGATGAATTTTCTTAACAGAGCACGCATTTTGATAATAAAATTCAAGAATTTGCAAGCGTTGTTCGTTTGTAAGACGATTCATGGTTAAATTATAGACCAAACTTAAGATGTTTGACAGTGAAACAAAACACGAAACGTGCGTCAGCTGTTTAAACCAGTGCTGCCAAAAAGATAATAGCTAAAAAATCACCCATTATATTAGCGGAATATAACAAATCTTAAAATGTTGTTTATAGACATATTTTAACATAAAATAAGTAATGACGTAGAAAACAAAATAAATTTTCTGTAAATATTTTACTGGATAACCCCATTTCTTTAAATCTTAAAGTGAACGACGTCACGGGTAAAAGCTAGTTACAAAATAAAACATGGGTGGGGGTAGGTCTTTTTTGATCTACCTTGTATATATATTTTTAAGAAATGTTGCTTCTTTTTTTGGCAACTTTTAACACTTTTTCTCTTTTAGTTTTGGTACTTTCTTATTTTCAAAAAATTTGGCTAGAGATATTGTCCAGATTTAAGTGGGGTATATTTTAAGAGGTTAAAACTAAAAATGTTTTACTTTTGATACTTTTTCTCTTTTGGATAAATTTGGTATACAGATTGCATATGGTCGAGATCAAAATATACGGTATTTTTTAATGATTAAATTGGGATAAAACTGTTACTTTTTATCTCTTCGAAAAATTTGGTATTCATATAAAACATAACCTAAATTAACGTACAGAGTACTTTCTGGGGGAATAAAATGAGTCAAAGCTCGTACTTTTAGTACTTCGTTGCATTTGGTATAAAAAGTACAAAATATACGGCACTTTTTAAGGGGTAAAAAATGGATCAAATTGGTACTTTTTGTACTTTTTCGGAATGCGTATGGTCCATTGGCGGAATATATTTAGGCGCCCATTCATTGCTTTTCATATCGACAACTATATGTAGGTTGCTCAAGATTATTGAGTGCTCAAAAACCGGACACAGCTGACTAGTCAGTACTGATGCATATAACGGACACAGCTGACCAGTCAGTACTGACTGGTCAGTACTGACGCATATACCGGCCACAGCTGACCAGTCAGTACTGATTCATATATTCGTCACTGTTGACGTATTTTTTAGTTTTAATAAAACACTATTAAAATAAAACATCTCATTCAATTCTCATACAAATTTTTGTCTTTATTTAAAATAAAATTCAATATTTTTTTGGTTTCCAAAATAACTTAAATAAATAAATATTTTTTTTTTTTAACTAAATTTTTTAAATTAATTATGTTTTGTTTGCATTCGAAAACGTTTGCTGGATCAAACATCATTCAACAGTTTCTTAATTACATTAAACAAGCACCTTCTTACAAATAAAGTTCAGTCAATAAAAAGTGTTAAAAATAAAGCTAAACTTTTACCAATTTATTGGTCACGCTTATTTTTTGATTTTTTTTCTCTTTTAGATTGATTATTTTAGTTTAAATTAAAAAAATTGTCGTCATTTTATTTATTAACCCTTTTTTCTTTTATGTATTTTTGTTGCTTTACCCTATGGTGGGCACGTTCAACCGCTTTTCTTATACTTTTTTCATACTCCCCGGCTCCTAGGTTCTGAAAAACATCTAAAATATGAAGTAAAAAAAAAGACAGAAATGTTAAATATTCAAAGACTAAAATTATTTAATGTCTGTACATACCTCTTACAATTTTATTTAGCAGCGTGAGATTTGACAACGGAAGTTTTCCCCACCTTCCATCCCAATTATATTTATATAGCAAATCATCTGCAAACGATGCACTAATAACACTGCCAACATCTAAAGAAACACCTTTAATTTTATGAATATAGGACTTCTGTAAAGAAGTTGAATTACTGTTTGAGCAAGTAAAATATATAAAATATTGTGATTGTTACCATGGCCTGAGCGTAATCGGAGTCTAGCTTCTCCTCTATTTCTTGCACTGCTGTTGTGGTCCGCAAGGGGAGCATGCTGGCGGTCTCATCAAGCCCTTGATCAGAAGCCTCTCCTGTCATGCGGCTGAGGTACTCTTGGGCTTTTTTTATGCCTACTTTACACTCCATTAGAATTTTAGCTTATTGATGGAACAGGTTGTATATTAGATCTTTCATTTCGTGCACTATCTTCGTTTTCTATTAACCTTCTATACATTTTAATTTTGGACTCAAATGTCTTTTTTTCCAATGATAGACAATTTTGCAAACGTCTTTTTTTTCATAGTTATCTTTTATCTACACCGATGGTTCCAGGATGGGCGACAGAGTGGGTGGAGGTTTCTTCATCGAAGAATTGGACATCAGGGTCTCTTTTAGGCTGCCAGATGGCAGTAGTGTGCTGCAGGCGGAAATCTCTGCCATAAAGCGGGCGGCAAACTGGCTGAAGTACTATCGTATATCGAGGGATATATGTATATTTACGGACAGCAAGGCTGCCATTGCAGCTCTGGCTGGTGTCTTTACGACATCTATGTTGACAGTGGAATGCCGGATGTCTCTAAATGAGATCGCGAAACATTCCAGTGTAACGCTGACATGGGTACCAGGACACAGTGGGCTCCTGGGCAACCATACTGCGGACAGTCTGGCCAAACAAGGCTGTCTCTTGGACGACATGTTCGTCGACGGCCTAATTGGCACTTCAATGGCCCGCTGCAGGACTCTCATCAGACGGGAGTCGTACAGAAGGGCTCAGGGGAGATGGCAGGGCGAGCATACCTGTTTGATGGCCAGGACTCTATGGCCTGGCTATGACGCGGCGAAAACGCGCGTACTACTCGGTCTCGGCAGGGACCGGATAAGGACAGTGATATCGGTTATCACGGGTCACTGGGTGATAGGGACTCATGCTAGGAGGATGGGTCTTGAGTATAATGACTACTGCAGGAGTTGTCATGATGAGGAGGAGGAGGAGACGGTGTTTCACTTCCTCTGTCAATGCCCCGGTCTGGCGGGCGTTAGGTTGAGGCATTTTGGGAGACCGGAATTGCCATGTCTGGACGATTTGTCCAATGCGAGACTGAAATCGATCTCCCTGTTCTGCAGGGAATCGGGGTGGTTCGAGACTGCGGTGACCTCTGGGGAATAGTCTGGTGGATACTGGCTGGCCCTTGTCACTGGCTAGGGGTATCACAAAGGGACCGCTATAAGGACCCAAGTGAGTCGTCTTCGTGACGGCTACCCATTTAACCTAACCTAACCTAACCTTTATCACAAAAAGTATACTTTTATTATTTAATTTAATTTCTTAATAGGTATTTTCTATCTTATTGTCACTTTTTTATATTTTAATAGGTATTTGTGTTATTTTTATTGTCACTCAATTCTTGCTTTCTGTCAAGGCAAATATTATTTTTTATCACTCTTTATTGTCACTGTCAATTTTTATTTCACTTTTTTTATATTTATTTTAAATAATATAATGGGCGCACGTCACAATTTCATAAAATTCCTTTCGCTTTTAAATTAATCTTGAATTTTTTACATATTTTACACATTCCATTCAAAAATGAAACTGTCTAACATACATTCGTTGTTTCACTCTTACATACGCATTTCATTCCTGGAGTAATTAGCGTTGCCACTAGCAAACATTTCTTCCTAAAATGTTTTTAACAACAGCAATTCCCAAAATTCCACCACTTTTTTTTTAAATAATTAATACAAATTTAGCTAAATTCTTATAATTATTAAAATTTATGAAACGTATTAACAGATATATTCAACATATTATTAAGTATATATAAAAATAAGAAGAAAAGATTAATAAAATTTGGGCTTTGCAAAATATTCCTAATTTGGTATACAAACGCACACGAGTGGCAACGCCACTTGTAACAATAAAAACAAACAAAAATAGTGCGTGTGTATTAGTTTCGGTCATCCATTTCTTGTAGGGGAGCTATAGGAAAGTTGTAAAAAAAACTCATAAAATTCAGAAAAATGCATGAAATCTTTATTTGAATCGATAGTACGGTCCATATAATTAAATGTTTGAAGATTATTTCATGCAAATGTTGACCGTGATTGCGCCTCAAATGGTCCATCCGCTTAGTCCAATGTTGGCATTCTGTTTCCAACATTTCGGCCGGTATCTCACGAATAAATGCTTCAATGTTTTCTTCCAATGCGTCAATTGAAGCGGGCATGTGTGTATAGACATGAGCTTTAACGTAGCCGCACAAAAAATAGTCTAAAGACGTTAAATCGCACGATCTAGGCGGCCAATTGACCGGTCCCGAACGTGAAATAAAATGTTCACCGAACTCGCCTCTCAATAAGTCCATTGTTAAGCGTGCTGTGTGGCATGTGGCACCGTCTTGTTGAAACCACATGTCGTGCAAGTCAACAAGCTCTTGCATTTTGGGCAAAAAAAAGTTGGATATCATCTCACGGTAGCGCTCACCATTCACAGTTACGTTACGATTCGCATCATCTTGGAACGGTCCAATGATGCCACCAGCCCATAAACCGCACCAAACTGTGACTTTTTCTCGATGCATAAATAGCTCTTGCAATGCTTCTGGCTGATCTTCACTCCAAAATCGACAATTCGGCTTATTAACTTACCCATTGAGCCAAAAATGAGCTTCGTCGCTGAACACAAGAAGCGCGCGATGAATTTTCTTAACAGAGCACGCATTTTGATAATAAAATTCAATAATTTGCAAGCGTTGTTCGTTTGTAAGACGATTCATGGTTAAATTATAGACCAAACTGAAGATGTTTGACAGTGAAACAAAACACGAAACGTGCGTCAGCTGTTTAAACCAGTGCTGCCAAAAAGATAATAGCTAAAAAATCACCCATTATATTAGCGGAATATAACAAATCTTAAAATGTTGTTTATAGACATATTTTAACATAAAATAAGTAATGACGTAGAAAACAAAATAAATTTTCTGTAAATATTTTACTGGATAACCCCATTTCTTTAAATCTTAAAGTGAACGACGTCACGGGTAAAAGCTAGTTACAAAATAAAACATGGGTGGGGGTAGGTCTTTTTTGATCTACCTTGTATATATATTTTTAAGAAATGTTGCTTCTTTTTTTGGCAACTTTTAACAGTTTTTCTCTTTTAGTTTTGGTACTTTCTTATTTTCAAAAAATTTGGCTAGAGATATTGTCCAGATTTAAGTGGGGTATATTTTAAGAGGTTAAAACGAAAAATGTTTTACTTTTGATACTTTTTCTCTTTTGGATAAATTTGGTATACAGATTGCATATGGTCGAGATCAAAATATACGGTATTTTTTAATGGATAAAATTGGGATAAAACTGTTACTTTTTATCTCTTCGAAAAATTTGGTATTCATATAAAACATAACCTAAATTAACGTACAGAGTACTTTCTGGGGGAATAAAATGAGTCAAAGCTCGTACTTTTAGTACTTCGTTGCATTTGGTATAAAAAGTAACACAGCTGACCAGTCAGTACTGACTGGTCAGTACTGACGCATATACCGGCCACAGCAGACTAGTCAGTACTGATTCATATATTCGTCACTGTTGACGTATTTTTTAGTTTTATTAAAACACTATTAAAATAAAACATCTCATTCAATTCTCATACAAATTTTTGTCTTTATTTAAAATAAAATTCAATATTTTTTTGGTTTCCAAAATAACTTAAATAAATAAATATTTTTTTTTTTAACTAAATTTTTTAAATTAATTATGTTTTGTTTGCATTCGAAAACGTTTGCTGGATCAAACATCATTCAACAGTTTCTTAATTACATTAAACAAGCACCTTCTTACAAATAAAGTTCAGTCAATAAAAAGTGTTAAAAATAAAGCTAAACTTTTACCAATTTATTGGTCACGCTTATTTTTTGATTTTTTTTCTCTTTTAGATTGATTATTTTAGTTTAAATTAAAAAAATTGTCGTCATTTTATTTATTAACCCCTTTTTCTTTTATGTATTTTTGTTGCTTTACCCTATGGTGGGCACGTTCAACCGCTTTTCTTATACTTTTTTCATACTCCCCGGCTCCTAGGTTCTGAAAAACATCTAAAATATGAAGTAAAAAAAAAGACAGAAATGTTAAATATTCAAAGACTAAAATTATTTAATGTCTGTACATACCTCTTACAATTTTATTTAGCAGCGTGAGATTTGACAACGGAAGTTTTCCCCACCTTCCATCCCAATTATATTTATATAGCAAATCATCTGCAAACGATGCACTAATAACACTGCCAACATCTAAAGAAACACCTTTAATTTTATGAATATAGGACTTCTGTAAAGAAGTTGAATTACTGTTTGAGCAAGTAAAATATATAAAATATTGTGATTGTTACCATGGCCTGAGCGTAATCGGAGTCTAGCTTCTCCTCTATTTCTTGCACTGCTGTTGTGGTCCGCAAGGGGAGCATGCTGGCGGTCTCATCAAGCCCTTGAACAGAAGTCTCTCCTGTCATGCGGCTGAGGTACTCTTGGGCTTTTTTTATGCCTACTTTACACTCCATTAGAATTTTAGCTTATTGATGGAACAGGTTGTATATTAGATCTTTCACTTCGTGCACTATCTTCGTTTTCTATTAACCTTCTATACATTTTAATTTTGGACTCAAATGTCTTTTTTTCCAATGATAGACAATTTTGCAAACGTCTTTTTTTCATAGTTATCTTTTATCACAAAAAGTATACTTTTATTATTTAATTTAATTTCTTAATAGGTATTTTCTATCTTATTGTCACTTTTTTATATTTTAATAGGTATTTGTGTTATTTTTATTGTCACTCAATTCTTGCTTTCTGTCAAGGCAAATATTATTTTTTATCACTCTTTATTGTCACTGTCAATTTTTATTTCACTTTTTTTATATTTATTTTAAATAATATAATGGGCGCACGTCACAATTTCATAAAATTCCTTTCGCTTTTAAAATTAATCTTGAATTTTTTACATATTTTACACATTCCATTCAAAAATGAAACTGTCTAACATACATTCGTTGTTTCACTCTTACATACGCATTTCATTCCTGGAGTAATTAGCGTTGCCACTAGCAAACATTTCTTCCTAAAATGTTTTTAACAACAGCAATTCCCAAAATTCCACCACTTTTTTTTTAAATAATTAATACAAATTTAGCTAAATTCTTATAATTATTAAAATTTATGAAACGTATTAACAGATATATTCAACATATTATTAAGTATATATAAAAATAAGAAGAAAAGATTAATAAAATTTGGGCTTTGCAAAATATTCTTAATTTGGTATACAAACGCACACGAGTGGCAACGCCACTTGTAACAATAAAAACAAACAAAAATAGTGCGTGTGTATTAGTTTCGGTCATCCATTTCTTGTAGGGGAGCTATAGGAAAGTTGTAAAAAAAACTCATAAAATTCAGAAAAATGCATGAAATCTTTATTTGAATCGATAGTACGGTCCATATAATTAAATGTTTGAAGATTATTTCATGCAAATGTTGACCGTGATTGCGCCTCAAATGGTCCATCCGCTTAGTCCAATGTTGGCATTCTGTTTCCAACATTTCGGCCGGTATCTCACGAATAAATGCTTCAATGTTTTCTTCCAATGCGTCAATTGAAGCGGGCATGTGTGTATAGACATGAGCTTTAACGTAGCCGCACAAAAAATAGTCTAAAGACGTTAAATCGCACGATCTAGGCGGCCAATTGACCGGTCCCGAACGTGAAATAAAATGTTCACCGAACTCGCCTCTCAATAAGTCCATTGCTAAGCGTGCTGTGTGGCATGTGGCACCGTCTTGTTGAAACCACATGTCGTGCAAGTCAACAATCTCTTGCATTTTGGGCAAAAAAAAGTTGGATATCATCTCACGGTAGCGCTCACCATTCACAGTTACGTTACGATTCGCATCATCTTGGAACGGTCCAATGATGCCACCAGCCCATAAGCCGCACCAAACTGTGACTTTTTCTCGATGCATAAATAGCTCTTGCAATGCTTCTGGCTGATCTTCACTCCAAAATCGACAATTCGGCTTATTAACTTACCCATTGAGCCAAAAATGAGCTTCGTCGCTGAACACAAGAAGCGCGCGATGAATTTTCTTAACAGAGCACGCATTTTGATAATAAAATTCAATAATTTGCAAGCGTTGTTCGTTTGTAAGACGATTCATGGTTAAATTATAGACCAAACTTAAGATGTTTGACAGTGAAACAAAACACGAAACGTGCGTCAGCTGTTTAAACCAGTGCTGCCAAAAAGATAATAGCTAAAAAATCACCCATTATATTAGCGGAATATAACAAATCTTAAAATGTTGTTTATAGACATATTTTAACATAAAATAAGTAATGACGTAGAAAACAAAATAAATTTTCTGTAAATATTTTACTGGATAACCCCATTTCTTTAAATCTTAAAGTGAACGACGTCACGGGTAAAAGCTAGTTACAAAATAAAACATGGGTGGGGGTAGGTCTTTTTTGATCTACCTTGTATATATATTTTTAAGAAATGTTGCTTCTTTTTTTGGCAACTTTTAACACTTTTTCTCTTTTAGTTTTGGTACTTTCTTATTTTCAAAAAATTTGGCTAGAGATATTGTCCAGATTTAAGTGGGGTATATTTTAAGAGGTTAAAACTAAAAATATTTTACTTTTGATACTTTTTCTCTTTTGGATAAATTTGGTATACAGATTGCATATGGTCGAGATCAAAATATACGGTATTTTTTAATGATTAAATTGGGATAAAACTGTTACTTTTTATCTCTTCGAAAAATTTGGTATTCATATAAAACATAACCTAAATTAACGTACAGAGTACTTTCTGGGGGAATAAAATGAGTCAAAGCTCGTACTTTTAGTACTTCGTTGCATTTGGTATAAAAAGTACAAAATATACGGCACTTTTTAAGGGGTAAAAAATGGATCAAATTGGTACTTTTTGTACTTTTTCGGAATGCGTATGGTCCATTGGCTGGAATATATTTAGGCGCCCATTCATTGCTTTTCATATCGACAACTATATGTAGGTTGCTCAAGATTATTGAGTGCTCAAAAACCGGACACAGCTGACTGGTCAGTACTGACGCATATACCGGCCACAGCTGACTAGTCAGTACTGATTCATATATTCGTCACTGTTGACGTATTTTTTAGTTTTAATAAAACACTATTAAAATAAAACATCTCATTCAATTCTCATACAAATTTTTGTCTTTATTTAAAATAAAATTCAATATTTTTTTGGTTTCCAAAATAACTTAAATAAATAAATATTTTTTTTTTTTAACTAAATTTTTTAAATTAATTATGTTTTGTTTGCATTCGAAAACGTTTGCTGGATCAAACATCATTCAACAGTTACTTAATTACATTAAACAAGCACCTTCTTACAAATAAAGTTCAGTCAATAAAAAGTGTTAAAAATAAAGCTAAACTTTTACCAATTTATTGGTCACGCTTATTTTTTGATTTTTTTTCTCTTTTAGATTGATTATTTTAGTTTAAATTAAAAAAATTGTCGTCATTTTATTTATTAACCCCTTTTTCTTTTATGTATTTTTGTTGCTTTACCCTATGGTGGGCACGTTCAACCGCTTTTCTTATACTTTTTTCATACTCCCCGGCTCCTAGGTTCTGAAAAACATCTAAAATATGAAGTAAAAAAAAAGACAGAAATGTGAAATATTCAAAGACTAAAATTATTTAATGTCTGTACATACCTCTTACAATTTTATTTAGCAGCGTGAGATTTGACAACGGAAGTTTTCCCCACCTTCCATCCCAATTATATTTATATAGCAAATCATCTGCAAACGATGCACTAATAACACTGCCAACATCTAAAGAAACACCTTTAATTTTATGAATATAGGACTTCTGTAAAGAAGTTGAATTACTGTTTGAGCAAGTAAAATATATAAAATATTGTGATTGTTACCATGGCCTGAGCGTAATCGGAGTCTAGCTTCTCCTCTATTTCTTGCACTGCTGTTGTGGTCCGCAAGGGGAGCATGCTGGCGGTCTCATCAAGCCCTTGATCAGAAGTCTCTCCTGTCATGCGGCTGAGGTACTCTTGGGCTTTTTTTATGCCTACTTTACACTCCATTAGAATTTTAGCTTATTGATGGAACAGGTTGTATATTAGATCTTTCACTTCGTGCACTATCTTCGTTTTCTATTAACCTTCTATACATTTTAATTTTGGACTCAAATGTCTTTTTTTCCAATGATAGACAATTTTGCAAACGTCTTTTTTTCATAGTTATCTTTTATCACAAAAAGTATACTTTTATTATTTAATTTAATTTCTTAATAGGTATTTTCTATCTTATTGTCACTTTTTTATATGTTAATAGGTATTTGTGTTATTTTTATTGTCACTCAATTCTTGCTTTCTGTCAAGGCAAATATTATTTTTTATCACTCTTTATTGTCACTGTCAATTTTTATTTCACTTTTTTTATATTTATTTTAAATAATATAATGGGCGCACGTCACAATTTCATAAAATTCCTTTCGCTTTTAAAATTAATCTTGAATTTTTTACATATTTTACACATTCCATTCAAAAATGAAACTGTCTAACATACATTCGTTGTTTCACTCTTACATACGCATTTCATTCCTGGAGTAATTAGCGTTGCCACTAGCAAACATTTCTTCCTAAAATGTTTTTAACAACAGCAATTCCCAAAATTCCACCACTTTTTTTTTAAATAATTAATACAAATTTAGCTAAATTCTTATAATTATTAAAATTTATGAAACGTATTAACAGATATATTCAACATATTATTAAGTATATATAAAAATAAGAAGAAAAGATTAATAAAATTTGGGCTTTGCAAAATATTCTTAATTTGGTATACAAACGCACACGAGTGGCAACGCCACTTGTAACAATAAAAACAAACAAAAATAGTGCGTGTGTATTAGTTTCGGTCATCCATTTCTTGTAGGGGAGCTATAGGAAAGTTGTAAAAAAAACTCATAAAATTCAGAAAAATGCATGAAATCTTTATTTGAATCGATAGTACGGTCCATATAATTAAATGTTTGAAGATTATTTCATGCAAATGTTGACCGTGATTGCGCCTCAAATGGTCCATCCGCTTAGTCCAATGTTGGCATTCTGTTTCCAACATTTCGGCCGGTATCTCACGAATAAATGCTTCAATGTTTTCTTCCAATGCGTCAATTGAAGCGGGCATGTGTGTATAGACATGAGCTTTAACGTAGCCGCACAAAAAATAGTCTAAAGACGTTAAATCGCACGATCTAGGCGGCCAATTGACCGGTCCCGAACGTGAAATAAAATGTTCACCGAACTCGCCTCTCAATAAGTCCATTGTTAAGCGTGCTGTGTGGCATGTGGCACCGTCTTGTTGAAACCACATGTCGTGCAAGTCAACAAGCTCTAGCATTTTGGGCAAAAAAAAGTTGGATATCATCTCACGGTAGCGCTCACCATTCACAGTTACGTTACGATTCGCATCATCTTGGAACGGTCCAATGATGCCACCAGCCCATAAACCGCACCAAACTGTGACTTTTTCTCGATGCATAAATAGCTCTTGCAATGCTTCTGGCTGATCTTCACTCCAAAATCGACAATTCGGCTTATTAACTTACCCATTGAGCCAAAAATGAGCTTCGTCGCTGAACACAAGAAGCGCGCGATGAATTTTCTTAACAGAGCACGCATTTTGATAATAAAATTCAATAATTTGCAAGCGTTGTTCGTTTGTAAGACGATTCATGGTTAAATTATAGACCAAACTGAAGATGTTTGACAGTGAAACAAAACACGAAACGTGCGTCAGCTGTTTAAACCAGTGCTGCCAAAAAGATAATAGCTAAAAAATCACCCATTATATTAGCGGAATATAACAAATCTTAAAATGTTGTTTATAGACATATTTTAACATAAAATAAGTAATGACGTAGAAAACAAAATAAATTTTCTGTAAATATTTTACTGGATAACCCCATTTCTTTAAATCTTAAAGTGAACGACGTCACGGGTAAAAGCTAGTTACAAAATAAAACATGGGTGGGGGTAGGTCTTTTTTGATCTACCTTGTATATATATTTTTAAGAAATGTTGCTTCTTTTTTTGGCAACTTTTAACACTTTTTCTCTTTTAGTTTTGGTACTTTCTTATTTCCAAAAAATTTGGCTAGAGATATTGTCCAGATTTAAGTGGGGTATATTTTAAGAGGTTAAAACGAAAAATGTTTTACTTTTGATACTTTTTCTCTTTTGGATAAATTTGGTATACAGATTGCATATGGTCGAGATCAAAATATACGGTATTTTTTAATGGATAAAATTGGGATAAAACTGTTACTTTTTATCTCTTCGAAAAATTTGGTATTCATATAAAACATAACCTAAATTAACGTACAGAGTACTTTCTGGGGGAATAAAATGAGTCAAAGCTCGTACTTTTAGTACTTCGTTGCATTTGGTATAAAAAGTACAAAATATACGGCACTTTTTAAGGGGTAAAAAATGGATCAAATTGGTACTTTTTGTACTTTTTCGGAATGCGTATGGTCCATTGGCTGGAATATATTTAGGCGCCCATTCATTGCTTTTCATATCGACAACTATATGTAGGTTGCTCAAGATTATTGAGTGCTCAAAAACCGGACACAGCTGACTAGTCAGTACTGATGCATATAACGGACACAGCTGACCAGTCAGTACTGACTGGTCAGTACTGACGCATATACCGGCCACAGCTGACTAGTCAGTACTGATTCATATATTCGTCACTGTTGACGTATTTTTTAGTTTTAATAAAACACTATTAAAATAAAACATCTCATTCAATTCTCATAAAAATTTTTGTCTTTATTTAAAATAAAATTCAATATTTTTTTGGTTTCCAAAATAACTTAAATAAATAAATATTTTTTTTTTTTAACTAAATTTTTTAAATTAATTATGTTTTGTTTGCATTCGAAAACGTTTGCTGGATCAAACATCATTCAACAGTTTCTTAATTACATTAAACAAGCACCTTCTTACAAATAAAGTTCAGTCAATAGAAAGTGTTAAAAATAAAGCTAAACTTTTACCAATTTATTGGTCACGCTTATTTTTTGATTTTTTTTCTCTTTTAGATTGATTATTTTAGTTTAAATTAAAAAAATTGTCGTCATTTTATTTATTAACCCCTTTTTCTTTTATGTATTTTTGTTGCTTTACCCTATGGTGGGCACGTTCAACCGCTTTTCTTATACTTTTTTCATACTCCCCGGCTCCTAGGTTCTGAAAAACATCTAAAATATGAAGTAAAAAAAAAGACAGAAATGTTAAATATTCAAAGACTAAAATTATTTAATGTCTGTACATACCTCTTACAATTTTATTTAGCAGCGTGAGATTTGACAACGGAAGTTTTCCCCACCTTCCATCCCAATTATATTTATATAGCAAATCATCTGCAAACGATGCACTAATAACACTGCCAACATCTAAAGAAACACCTTTAATTTTATGAATATAGGACTTCTGTAAAGAAGTTGAATTACTGTTTGAGCAAGTAAAATATATAAAATATTGTGATTGTTACCATGGCCTGAGCGTAATCGGAGTCTAGCTTCTCCTCTATTTCTTGCACTGCTGTTGTGGTCCGCAAGGGGAGCATGCTGGCGGTCTCATCAAGCCCTTGAACAGAAGTCTCTCCTGTCATGCGGCTGAGGTACTCTTGGGCTTTTTTTATGCCTACTTTACACTCCATTAGAATTTTAGCTTATTGATGGAACAGGTTGTATATTAGATCTTTCACTTCGTGCACTATCTTCGTTTTCTATTAACCTTCTATACATTTTAATTTTGGACTCAAATGTCTTTTTTTCCAATGATAGACAATTTTGCAAACGTCTTTTTTTCATAGTTATCTTTTATCACAAAAAGTATACTTTTATTATTTAATTTAATTTCTTAATAGGTATTTTCTATCTTATTGTCACTTTTTTATATTTTAATAGGTATTTGTGTTATTTTTATTGTCACTCAATTCTTGCTTTCTGTCAAGGCAAATATTATTTTTTATCACTCTTTATTGTCACTGTCAATTTTTATTTCACTTTTTTTATATTTATTTTAAACAAGTTAGAGTGCTATATTCGGCTGTGCCGAATCTTTGATACCCTCCACCGACAGTTTGAATGTTTAAGGAGTAATATCTGTATGACGTCTATTTATTATTATTATCTTAAACTGTGACGATTTGTTATTAATTATGGTTTTAGGCGACTAAACTGTTTTTCGGTAGTAGGGTTTATATGGGGCCTAGGGTAAATTATGGACCGATCATCACGAAATTTCACAGCGTCATTTCTAGTCCTAAAAAACTGTGACGTCCCAAATTTTGTTACGATTGCATTATTTTTTACGGTTTTAGGCGTACTAAACTGTTTTCCGGTAGTAGGGTTTATATGGGGCCTAAGAAAAATTATGGACCGATCCCCACGAAATTTCACAGTGTTATTTCTAGTCCCAAAAAATTGTGACGTACCAAATTTTGTTACGATAGCGTTATTTTTTACGGTTTTAGGCGTACTAAACTGTTTTCCGGGAGAAGTGTTTATATGGGGCTTAGGGTAAATTATGGACGGATCTTCACGAAATTAAACAGCGTGATTTTTAGTCGAATAAAACTAATTTTTGCAAAATCTTATCTCATTACGTGCATTATTCTACCATTTATGTTAGTTTTTGTAACAAAATTATCAATTTTTTTAGGTGGTGGTTCCACATTTTGATTCATAGCTCTGGTCTTACTAAACCGATTTTGCTGAATTTCAATCCCAAACTGCTTAGGATAACTACAAGTAATTTGGCACTAAGTTTGTTCATTTCTTTTGAGTTGTTCGGAAGTGAGCGTGTTTTCAACAGACGGACAGACGGACAGACAGACGGACATGGCTAAATCGACTTAGAATCACTCAAGGACCCAGAATATATATACTTTATGGGGTCTGAGATGAATAGTAAAAAAGTTTCACACGGAATGACAAACTTAATATACCCTCTTCACAACTTATTGTAGTGGAGGGTATAATAATATAATGGGCGCACGTCACAATTTCATAAAATTCCTTTCGCTTTTAAAATTAATCTTGAATTTTTTACATATTTTACACATTCCATTCAAAAATGAAACTGTCTAACATACATTCGTTGTTTCACTCTTACATACGCATTTCATTCCTGGAGTAATTAGCGTTGCCACTAGCAAACATTTCTTCCTAAAATGTTTTTAACAACAGCAATTCCCAAAATTCCACCACTTTTTTTTTAAATAATTAATACAAATTTAGCTAAATTCTTATAATTATTAAAATTTATGAAACGTATTAACAGATATATTCAACATATTATTAAGTATATATAAAAATAAGAAGAAAAGATTAATAAAATTTGGGCTTTGCAAAATATTCCTAATTTGGTATACAAACGCACACGAGTGGCAACGCCACTTGTAACAATAAAAACAAACAAAAATAGTGCGTGTGTATTAGTTTCGGTCATCCATTTCTTGTAGGGGAGCTATAGGAAAGTTGTAAAAAAAACTCATAAAATTCAGAAAAATGCATGAAATCTTTATTTGAATCGATAGTACGGTCCATATAATTAAATGTTTGAAGATTATTTCATGCAAATGTTGACCGTGATTGCGCCTCAAATGGTCCATCCGCTTAGTCCAATGTTGGCATTCTGTTTCCAACATTTCGGCCGGTATCTCACGAATAAATGCTTCAATGTTTTCTTCCAATGCGTCAATTGAAGCGGGCATGTGTGTATAGACATGAGCTTTAACGTAGCCGCACAAAAAATAGTCTAAAGACGTTAAATCGCACGATCTAGGCGGCCAATTGACCGGTCCCGAACGTGAAATAAAATGTTCACCGAACTCGCCTCTCAATAAGTCCATTGTTAAGCGTGCTGTGTGGCATGTGGCACCGTCTTGTTGAAACCACATGTCGTGCAAGTCAACAAGCTCTTGCATTTTGGGCAAAAAAAAGTTGGATATCATCTCACGGTAGCGCTCACCATTCACAGTTACGTTACGATTCGCATCATCTTGGAACGGTCCAATGATGCCACCAGCCCATAAACCGCACCAAACTGTGACTTTTTCTCGATGCATAAATAGCTCTTGCAATGCTTCTGGCTGATCTTCACTCCAAAATCGACAATTCGGCTTATTAACTTACCCATTGAGCCAAAAATGAGCTTCGTCGCTGAACACAAGAAGCGCGCGATGAATTTTCTTAACAGAGCACGCATTTTGATAATAAAATTCAATAATTTGCAAGCGTTGTTCGTTTGTAAGACGATTCATGGTTAAATTATAGACCAAACAGAAGATGTTTGACAGTGAAACAAAACACGAAACGTGCGTCAGCTGTTTAAACCAGTGCTGCCAAAAAGATAATAGCTAAAAAATCACCCATTATATTAGCGGAATATAACAAATCTTAAAATGTTGTTTATAGACATATTTTAACATAAAATAAGTAATGACGTAGAAAACAAAATAAATTTTCTGTAAATATTTTACTGGATAACCCCATTTCTTTAAATCTTAAAGTGAACGACGTCACGGGTAAAAGCTAGTTACAAAATAAAACATGGGTGGGGGTAGGTCTTTTTTGATCTACCTTGTATATATATTTTTAAGAAATGTTGCTTCTTTTTTTGGCAACTTTTAACACTTTTTCTCTTTTAGTTTTGGTACTTTCTTATTTTCAAAAAATTTGGCTAGAGATATTGTCCAGATTTAAGTGGGGTATATTTTAAGAGGTTAAAACGAAAAATGTTTTACTTTAGATACTTTTTCTCTTTTGGATAAATTTGGTATACAGATTGCATATGGTCGAGATCAAAATATACGGTATTTTTTAATGGATACAATTGGGATAAAACTGTTACTTTTTATCTCTTCGAAAAATTTGGTATTCATATAAAACATAACCTAAATTAACGTACAGAGTACTTTCTGGGGGAATAAAATGAGTCAAAGCTCGTACTTTTAGTACTTCGTTGCATTTGGTATAAAAAGTACAAAATATACGGCACTTTTTAAGGAGTAAAAAATGGATCAAATTGGTACTTTTTGTACTTTTTCGGAATGCGTATGGTCCATTGGCTGGAATATATTTAGGCGCCCATTCATTGCTTTTCATATCGACAACTCTATGTAGGTTGCTCAAGATTATTGAGTGCTCAAAAACCGGACACAGCTGACTAGTCAGTACTGATGCATATAACGGACACAGCTGACCAGTCAGTACTGACTGGTCAGTACTGACGCATATACCGGCCACAGCTGACTAGTCAGTACTGATTCATATATTCGTCACTGTTGACGTATTTTTTAGTTTTAATAAAACACTATTAAAATAAAACATCTCATTCAATTCTCATACAAATTTTTGTCTTTATTTAAAATAAAATTCAATATTTTTTTGGTTTCCAAAATAACTTAAATAAATAAATATTTTTTTTTTTTAACTAAATTTTTTAAATTAATTATGATGTTTTGTTTGCATTCGAAAACGTTTGCTGGATCAAACATCATTCAACAGTTTCTTAATTACATTAAACAAGCACCTTCTTACAAATAAAGTTCAGTCAATAAAAAGTGTTAAAAATAAAGCTAAACTTTTACCAATTTATTGGTCACGCTTATTTTTTGATTTTTTTTCTCTTTTAGATTGATTATTTTAGTTTAAATTAAAAAAATTGTCGTCATTTTATTTATTAACCCCTTTTTCTTTTATGTATTTTTGTTGCTTTACCCTATGGTGGGCACGTTCAACCGCTTTTCTTATACTTTTTTCATACTCCCCGGCTCCTAGGTTCTGAAAAACATCTAAAATATGAAGTAAAAAAAAAGACAGAAATGTTAAATATTCAAAGACTAAAATTATTTAATGTCTGTACATACCTCTTACAATTTTATTTAGCAGCGTGAGATTTGACAACGGAAGTTTTCCCCACCTTCCATCCCAATTATATTTATATAGCAAATCATCTGCAAACGATGCACTAATAACACTGCCAACATCTAAAGAAACACCTTTAATTTTATGAATATAGGACTTCTGTAAAGAAGTTGAATTACTGTTTGAGCAAGTAAAATATATAAAATATTGTGATTGTTACCATGGCCTGAGCGTAATCGGAGTCTAGCTTCTCCTCTATTTCTTGCACTGCTGTTGTGGTCCGCAAGGGGAGCATGCTGGCGGTCTCATCAAGCCCTTGATCAGAAGTCTCTCCTGTCATGCGGCTGAGGTACTCTTGGGCTTTTTTTATGCCTACTTTACACTCCATTAGAATTTTAGCTTATTGATGGAACAGGTTGTATATTAGATCTTTCACTTCGTGCACTATCTTCGTTTTCTATTAACCTTCTATACATTTTAATTTTGGACTCAAATGTCTTTTTTTCCAATGATAGACAATTTTGCAAACGTCTTTTTTTTATAGTTATCTTTTATCACAAAAAGTATACTTTTATTATTTAATTTAATTTCTTAATAGGTATTTTCTATCTTATTGTCACTTTTTTATATTTTAATAGGTATTTGTGTTATTTTTATTGTCACTCAATTCTTGCTTTCTGTCAAGGCAAATATTATTTTTTATCACTCTTTATTGTCACTGTCAATTTTTATTTCACTTTTTTTATATTTATTTTAAATAATATAATGGGCGCACGTCATTTCATAAAATTCCTTTCGCTTTTAAAATTAATCTTGAATTTTTTACATATTTTACACATTCCATTCAAAAATGAAACTGTCTAACATACATTCGTTGTTTCACTCTTACATACGCATTTCATTCCTGGAGTAATTAGCGTTGCCACTAGCAAACATTTCTTCCTAAAATGTTTTTAACAACAGCATTTCCCAAAATTCCACCACTTTTTTTTTAAATAATTAATACAAATTTAGCTAAATTCTTATAATTATTAAAATTTATGAAACGTATTAACAGATATATTCAACATATTATTAAGTATATATAAAAATAAGAAGAAAAGATTAATAAAATTTGGGCTTTGCAAAATATTCCTAATTTGGTATACAAACGCACACGAGTGGCAACGCCACTTGTAACAATAAAAACAAACAAAAATAGTGCGTGTGTATTAGTTTCGGTCATCCATTTCTTGTAGGGGAGCTATAGGAAAGTTGTAAAAAAAACTCATAAAATTCAGAAAAATGCATGAAATCTTTATTTGAATCGATAGTACGGTCCATATAATTAAATGTTTGAAGATTATTTCATGCAAATGTTGACCGTGATTGCGCCTCAAATGGTCCATCCGCTTAGTCCAATGTTGGCATTCTGTTTCCAACATTTCGGCCGGTATCTCACGAATAAATGCTTCAATGTTTTCTTCCAATGCGTCAATTGAAGCGGGCATGTGTGTATAGACATGAGCTTTAACGTAGCCGCACAAAAAATAGTCTAAAGACGTTAAATCGCACGATCTAGGCGGCCAATTGACCGGTCCCGAACGTGAAATAAAATGTTCACCGAACTCGCCTCTCAATAAGTCCATTGTTAAGCGTGCTGTGTGGCATGTGGCACCGTCTTGTTGAAACCACATGTCGTGCAAGTCAACAAGCTCTTGCATTTTGGGCAAAAAAAAGTTGGATATCATCTCACGGTAGCGCTCACCATTTACAGTTACGTTACGATTCGCATCATCTTGGAACGGTCCAATGATGCCACCAGCCCATAAACCGCACCAAACTGTGACTTTTTCTCGATGCATAAATAGCTCTTGCAATGCTTCTGGCTGATCTTCACTCCAAAATCGACAATTCGGCTTATTAACTTACCCATTGAGCCAAAAATGAGCTTCGTCGCTGAACACAAGAAGCGCGCGATGAATTTTCTTAACAGAGCACGCATTTTGATAATAAAATTCAATAATTTGCAAGCGTTGTTCGTTTGTAAGACGATTCATGGTTAAATTATAGACCAAACTGAAGATGTTTGACAGTGAAACAAAACACGAAACGTGCGTCAGCTGTTTAAACCAGTGCTGCCAAAAAGATAATAGCTAAAAAATCACCCATTATATTAGCGGAATATAACAAATCTTAAAATGTTGTTTATAGACATATTTTAACATAAAATAAGTAATGACGTAGAAAACAAAATAAATTTTCTGTAAATATTTTACTGGATAACCCCATTTCTTTAAATCTTAAAGTGAACGACGTCACGGGTAAAAGCTAGTTACAAAATAAAACATGGGTGGGGGTAGGTCTTTTTTGATCTACCTTGTATATATATTTTTAAGAAATGTTGCTTCTTTTTTTGGCAACTTTTAACACTTTTTCTCTTTTAGTTTTGGTACTTTCTTATTTTCAAAAAATTTCGCTAGAGATATTGTCCAGATTTAAGTGGGGTATATTTTAAGAGGTTAAAACGAAAAATGTTTTACTTTTGATACTTTTTCTCTTTTGGATAAATTTGGTATACAGATTGCATATGGTCGAGATCAAAATATACGGTATTTTTTAATGGATAAAATTGGGATAAAACTGTTACTTTTTATCTCTTCGAAAAATTTGGTATTCATATAAAACATAACCTAAATTAACGTACAGAGTACTTTCTGGGGGAATAAAATGAGTCAAAGCTCGTACTTTTAGTACTTCGTTGCATTTGGTATAAAAAGTACAAAATATACGGCACTTTTTAAGGGGTAAAAAATGGATAAAATTGGTACTTTTTGTACTTTTTCGGAATGCGTATGGTCCATTGGCTGGAATATATTTAGGCGCCCATTCATTGCTTTTCATATCGACAACTATATGTAGGTTGCTCAAGATTATTGAGTGCTCAAAAACCGGACACAGCTGACTGGTCAGTACTGATGCATATAACGGACACAGCTGACCAGTCAGTACTGACTGGTCAGTACTGACGCATATACCGGCCACAGCTGACTAGTCAGTACTGATTCATATATTCGTCACTGTTGACGTATTTTTTAGTTTTAATAAAACACTATTAAAATAAAACATCTCATTCAATTCTCATACAAATTTTTGTCTTTATTTAAAATAAAATTCAATATTTTTTTGGTTTCCAAAATAACTTAAATAAATAAATATTTTTTTTTTTTAACTAAATTTTTTAAATTAATTATGTTTTGTTTGCATTCGAAAACGTTTGCTGGATCAAACATCATTCAACAGTTTCTTAATTACATTAAACAAGCACCTTCTTACAAATAAAGTTCAGTCAATAAAAAGTGTTAAAAATAAAGCTAAACTTTTACCAATTTATTGGTCACGCTTATTTTTTGATTTTTTTTCTCTTTTAGATTGATTATTTTAGTTTAAATTAAAAAAATTGTCGTCATTTTATTTATTAACCCCTTTTTCTTTTATGTATTTTTGTTGCTTTACCCTATGGTGGGCACGTTCAACCGCTTTTCTTATACTGTTTTCATACTCCCCGGCTCCTAGGTTCTGAAAAACATCTAAAATATGAAGTAAAAAAAAAGACAGAAATGTTAAATATTCAAAGACTAAAATTATTTAATGTCTGTACATACCTCTTACAATTTTATTTAGCAGCGTGAGATTTGACAACGGAAGTTTTCCCCACCTTCCATCCCAATTATATTTATATAGCAAATCATCTGCAAACGATGCACTAATAACACTGCCAACATCTAAAGAAACACCTTTAATTTTATGAATATAGGACTTCTGTAAAGAAGTTGAATTACTGTTTGAGCAAGTAAAATATATAAAATATTGTGATTGTTACCATGGCCTGAGCGTAATCGGAGTCTAGCTTCTCCTCTATTTCTTGCACTGCTGTTGTGGTCCGCAAGGGGAGCATGCTGGCGGTCTCATCAAGCCCTTGATCAGAAGTCTCTCCTGTCATGCGGCTGAGGTACTCTTGGGCTTTTTTTATGCCTACTTTACACTCCATTAGAATTTTAGCTTATTGATGGAACAGGTTGTATATTAGATCTTTCACTTCGTGCACTATCTTCGTTTTCTATTAACCTTCTATACATTTTAATTTTGGACTCAAATGTCTTTTTTTCCAATGATAGACAATTTTGCAAACGTCTTTTTTTCATAGTTATCTTTTATCACAAAAAGTATACTTTTATTATTTAATTTAATTTCTTAATAGGTATTTTCTATCTTATTGTCAATTTTTTATATTTTAATAGGTATTTGTGTTATTTTTATTGTCACTCAATTCTTGCTTTCTGTCAAGGCAAATATTATTTTTTATCACTCTTTATTGTCACTGTCAATTTTTATTTCACTTTTTTTATATTTATTTTAAATAATATAATGGGCGCACGTCACAATTTCATAAAATTCCTTTCGCTTTTAAAATTAATCTTGAATTTTTTACATATTTTACACATTCCATTCAAAAATGAAACTGTCTAACATACATTCGTTGTTTCACTCTTACATACGCATTTCATTCCTGGAGTAATTAGCGTTGCCACTAGCAAACATTTCTTCCTAAAATGTTTTTAACAACAGCAATTCCCAAAATTCCACCACTTTTTTTTTAAATAATTAATACAAATTTAGCTAAATTCTTATAATTATTAAAATTTATGAAACGTATTAACAGATATATTCAACATATTATTAAGTATATATAAAAATAAGAAGAAAAGATTAATAAAATTTGGGCTTTGCAAAATATTCCTAATTTGGTATACAAACGCACACGAGTGGCAACGCCACTTGTAACAATAAAAACAAACAAAAATAGTGCGTGTGTATTAGTTTCGGTCATCCATTTCTTGTAGGGGAGCTATAGGAAAGTTGTAAAAAAAACTCATAAAATTCAGAAAAATGCATGAAATCTTTATTTGAATCGATAGTACGGTCCATATAATTAAATGTTTGAAGATTATTTCATGCAAATGTTGACCGTGATTGCGCCTCAAATGGTCCATCCGCTTAGTCCAATGTTGGCATTCTGTTTCCAACATTTCGGCCGGTATCTCACGAATAAATGCTTCAATGTTTTCTTCCAATGCGTCAATTGAAGCGGGCATGTGTGTATAGACATGAGCTTTAACGTAGCCGCACAAAAAATAGTCTAAAGACGTTAAATCGCACGATCTAGGCGGCCAATTGACCGGTCCCGAACGTGAAATAAAATGTTCACCGAACTCGCCTCTCAATAAGTCCATTGTTAAGCGTGCTGTGTGGCATGTGGCACCGTCTTGTTGAAACCACATGTCGTGCAAGTCAACAAGCTCTTGCATTTTGGGCAAAAAAAAGTTGGATATCATCTCACGGTAGCGCTCACCATTCACAGTTACGTTACGATTCGCATCATCTTGGAACGGTCCAATGATGCCACCAGCCCATAAACCGCACTAAACTGTGACTTTTTCTCGATGCATAAATAGCTCTTGCAATGCTTCTGGCTGATCTTCACTCCAAAATCGACAATTCGGCTTATTAACTTACCCATTGAGCCAAAAATGAGCTTCGTCGCTGAACACAAGAAGCGCGCGATGAATTTTCTTAACAGAGCACGCATTTTGATAATAAAATTCAATAATTTGCAAGCGTTGTTCGTTTGTAAGACGATTCATGGTTAAATTATAGACCAAACTGAAGATGTTTGACAGTGAAACAAAACACGAAACGTGCGTCAGCTGTTTAAACCAGTGCTGCCATAAAGATAATAGCTAAAAAATCACCCATTATATTAGCGGAATATAACAAATCTTAAAATGTTGTTTATAGACATATTTTAACATAAAATAAGTAATGACGTAGAAAACAAAATAAATTTTCTGTAAATATTTTACTGGATAACCCCATTTCTTTAAATCTTAAAGTGAACGACGTCACGGGTAAAAGCTAGTTACAAAATAAAACATGGGTGGGGGTAGGTCTTTTTTGATCTACCTTGTATATATATTTTTAAGAAATGTTGCTTCTTTTTTTGGCAACTTTTAACACTTTTTCTCTTTTAGTTTTGGTACTTTCTTATTTTCAAAAAATTTCGCTAGAGATATTGTCCAGATTTAAGTGGGGTATATTTTAAGAGGTTAAAACGAAAAATGTTTTACTTTTGATACTTTTTCTCTTTTGGATAAATTTGGTATACAGATTGCATATGGTCGAGATCAAAATATACGGTATTTTTTAATGGATAAAATTGGGATAAAACTGTTACTTTTTATCTCTTCGAAAAATTTGGTATTCATATAAAACATAACCTAAATTAACGTACAGAGTACTTTCTGGGGGAATAAAATGAGTCAAAGCTCGTACTTTTAGTACTTCGTTGCATTTGGTATAAAAAGTACAAAATATACGGCACTTTTTAAGGGGTAAAAAATGGATCAAATTGGTACTTTTTGTACTTTTTCGGAATGCGTATGGTCCATTGGCTGGAATATATTTAGGCGCCCATTCATTGCTTTTCATATCGACAACTATATGTAGGTTGCTCAAGATTATTGAGTGCTCAAAAACCGGACACAGCTGACTGGTCAGTACTGATGCATATAACGGACACAGCTGACCAGTCAGTACTGACCAGTCAGTACTGACGCATATACCGGCCACAGCTGACTAGTCAGTACTGATTCATATATTCGTCACTGTTGACGTATTTTTTAGTTTTAATAAAACACTATTAAAATAAAACATCTCATTCAATTCTCATACAAATTTTTGTCTTTATTTAAAATAAAATTCAATATTTTTTTGGTTTCCAAAATAACTTAAATAAATAAATATTTTTTTTTTTTAACTAAATTTTTTAAATTAATTATGTTTTGTTTGCATTCGAAAACGTTTGCTGGATCAAACATCATTCAACAGTTTCTTAATTACATTAAACAAGCACCTTCTTACAAATAAAGTTCAGTCAATAAAAAGTGTTAAAAATAAAGCTAAACTTTTACCAATTTATTGGTCACGCTTATTTTTTGATTTTTTTTCTCTTTTAGATTGATTATTTTAGTTTAAATTAAAAAAATTGTCGTCATTTTATTTATTAACCCCTTTTTCTTTTATGTATTTTTGTTGCTTTACCCTATGGTGGGCACGTTCAACCGCTTTTCTTATACTGTTTTCATACTCCCCGGCTCCTAGGTTCTGAAAAACATCTAAAATATGAAGTAAAAAAAAAGACAGAAATGTTAAATATTCAAAGACTAAAATTATTTAATGTCTGTACATACCTCTTACAATTTTATTTAGCAGCGTGAGATTTGACAACGGAAGTTTTCCCCACCTTCCATCCCAATTATATTTATATAGCAAATCATCTGCAAACGATGCACTAATAACACTGCCAACATCTAAAGAAACACCTTTAATTTTATGAATATAGGACTTCTGTAAAGAAGTTGAATTACTGTTTGAGCAAGTAAAATATATAAAATATTGTGATTGTTACCATGGCCTGAGCGTAATCGGAGTCTAGCTTCTCCTCTATTTCTTGCACTGCTGTTGTGGTCCGCAAGGGGAGCATGCTGGCGGTCTCATCAAGCCCTTGATCAGAAGTCTCTCCTGTCATGCGGCTGAGGTACTCTTGGGCTTTTTTTATGCCTACTTTACACTCCATTAGAATTTTAGCTTATTGATGGAACAGGTTGTATATTAGATCTTTCACTTCGTGCACTATCTTCGTTTTCTATTAACCTTCTATACATTTTAATTTTGGACTCAAATGTCTTTTTTTCCAATGATAGACAATTTTGCAAACGTCTTTTTTTCATAGTTATCTTTTATCACAAAAAGTATACTTTTATTATTTAATTTAATTTCTTAATAGGTATTTTCTATCTTATTGTCAATTTTTTATATTTTAATAGGTATTTGTGTTATTTTTATTGTCACTCAATTCTTGCTTTCTGTCAAGGCAAATATTATTTTTTATCACTCTTTATTGTCACTGTCAATTTTTATTTCACTTTTTTTATATTTATTTTAAATAATATAATGGGCGCACGTCACAATTTCATAAAATTCCTTTCGCTTTTAAAATTAATCTTGAATTTTTTACATATTTTACACATTCCATTCAAAAATGAAACTGTCTAACATACATTCGTTGTTTCACTCTTACATACGCATTTCATTCCTGGAGTAATTAGCGTTGCCACTAGCAAACATTTCTTCCTAAAATGTTTTTAACAACAGCAATTCCCAAAATTCCACCACTTTTTTTTTAAATAATTAATACAAATTTAGCTAAATTCTTATAATTATTAAAATTTATGAAACGTATTAACAGATATATTCAACATATTATTAAGTATATATAAAAATAAGAAGAAAAGATTAATAAAATTTGGGCTTTGCAAAATATTCCTAATTTGGTATACAAACGCACACGAGTGGCAACGCCACTTGTAACAATAAAAACAAACAAAAATAGTGCGTGTGTATTAGTTTCGGTCATCCATTTCTTGTAGGGGAGCTATAGGAAAGTTGTAAAAAAAACTCATAAAATTCAGAAAAATGCATGAAATCTTTATTTGAATCGATAGTACGGTCCATATAATTAAATGTTTGAAGATTATTTCATGCAAATGTTGACCGTGATTGCGCCTCAAATGGTCCATCCGCTTAGTCCAATGTTGGCATTCTGTTTCCAACATTTCGGCCGGTATCTCACGAATAAATGCTTCAATGTTTTCTTCCAATGCGTCAATTGAAGCGGGCATGTGTGTATAGACATGAGCTTTAACGTAGCCGCACAAAAAATAGTCTAAAGACGTTAAATCGCACGATCTAGGCGGCCAATTGACCGGTCCCGAACGTGAAATAAAATGTTCACCGAACTCGCCTCTCAATAAGTCCATTGTTAAGCGTGCTGTGTGGCATGTGGCACCGTCTTGTTGAAACCACATGTCGTGCAAGTCAACAAGCTCTTGCATTTTGGGCAAAAAAAAGTTGGATATCATCTCACGGTAGCGCTCACCATTCACAGTTACGTTACGATTCGCATCATCATGGAACGGTCCAATGATGCCACCAGCCCATAAACCGCACTAAACTGTGACTTTTTCTCGATGCATAAATAGCTCTTGCAATGCTTCTGGCTGATCTTCACTCCAAAATCGACAATTCGGCTTATTAACTTACCCATTGAGCCAAAAATGAGCTTCGTCGCTGAACACAAGAAGCGCGCGATGAATTTTCTTAACAGAGCACGCATTTTGATAATAAAATTCAATAATTTGCAAGCGTTGTTCGTTTGTAAGACGATTCATGGTTAAATTATAGACCAAACTGAAGATGTTTGACAGTGAAACAAAACACGAAACGTGCGTCAGCTGTTTAAACCAGTGCTGCCATAAAGATAATAGCTAAAAAATCACCCATTATATTAGCGGAATATAACAAATCTTAAAATGTTGTTTATAGACATATTTTAACATAAAATAAGTAATGACGTAGAAAACAAAATAAATTTTCTGTAAATATTTTACTGGATAACCCCATTTCTTTAAATCTTAAAGTGAACGACGTCACGGGTAAAAGCTAGTTACAAAATAAAACATGGGTGGGGGTAGGTCTTTTTTGATCTACCTTGTATATAAATTTTTAAGAAATGTTGCTTCTTTTTTTTGGCAACTTTTAACACTTTTTCTCTTTTAGTTTTGGTACTTTCTTATTTTCAAAAAATTTGGCTAGAGATATTGTCCAGATTTAAGTGGGGTATATTTTAAGAGGTTAAAACGAAAAATGTTTTACTTTTGATACTTTTTCTCTTTTGGATAAATTTGGTATACAGATTGCATATGGTCGAGATCAAAATATACGGTATTTTTTAATGGATAAAATTGGGATAAAACTGTTACTTTTTATCTCTTCGAAAAATTTGGTATTCATATAAAACATAACCTAAATTAACGTACAGAGTACTTTCTGGGGGAATAAAATGAGTCAAAGCTCGTACTTTTAGTACTTCGTTGCATTTGGTATAAAAAGTACAAAATATACGGCACTTTTTAAGGGGTAAAAAATGGATCGAATTGGTACTTTTTGTACTTTTTCGGAATGCGTTTGGTCCATTGGCTGGAATATATTTAGGCGCCCATTCATTGCTTTTCATATCGACAACTATATGTAGGTTGCTCAAGATTATTGAGTGCTCAAAAACCGGACACAGCTGACTAGTCAGTACTGATGCATATAACGGACACAGCTGACCAGTCAGTACTGACTGGTCAGTACTGACGCATATACCGGCCACAGCTGACTAGTCAGTACTGATTCATATATTCGTCACTGTTGACGTATTTTTTAGTTTTAATAAAACACTATTAAAATAAAACATCTCATTCAATTCTCATACAAATTTTTGTCTTTATTTAAAATAAAATTCAATATTTTTTTGGTTTCCAAAATAACTTAAATAAATAAATATTTTTTTTTTTTAACTAAATTTTTTAAATTAATTATTTTTTGTTTGCATTCGAAAACGTTTGCTGGATCAAACATCATTCAACAGTTTCTTAATTACATTAAACAAGCACCTTCTTACAAATAAAGTTCAGTCAATAAAAAGTGTTAAAAATAAAGCTAAACTTTTACCAATTTATTGGTCACGCTTATTTTTTGATTTTTTTTCTCTTTTAGATTGATTATTTTAGTTTAAATTAAAAAAATTGTCGTCATTTTATTTATTAACCCCTTTTTCTTTTATGTATTTTTGTTGATTTACCCTATGGTGGGCACGTTCAACCGCATTTCTTATACTTTTTTCATACTCCCCGGCTCCTAGGTTCTGAAAAACATCTAAAATATAAAGTAAAAAAAAAGACAGAAATGTTAAATATTCAAAGACTAAAATTATTTAATGTCTGTACATACCTCTTACAATTTTATTTAGCAGCGTGAGATTTGACAACGGAAGTTTTCCCCACCTTCCATCCCAATTATATTTATATAGCAAATCATCTGCAAACGATGCACTAATAACACTGCCAACATCTAAAGAAACACCTTTAATTTTATGAATATAGGACTTCTGTAAAGAAGTTGAATTACTGTTTGAGCAAGTAAAATATATAAAATATTGTGATTGTTACCATGGCCTGAGCGTAATCGGAGTCTAGCTTCTCCTCTATTTCTTGCACTGCTGTTGTGGTCCGCAAGGGGAGCATGCTGGCGGTCTCATCAAGCCCTTGATCAGAAGTCTCTCCTGTCATGCGGCTGAGGTACTCTTGGGCTTTTTTTATGCCTACTTTACACTCCATTAGAATTTTAGCTTATTGATGGAACAGGTTGTATATTAGATCTTTCACTTCGTGCACTATCTTCGTTTTCTATTAACCTTCTATACATTTTAATTTTGGACTCAAATGTCTTTTTTTCCAATGATAGACAATTTTGCAAACGTCTTTTTTTCATAGTTATCTTTTATCACAAAAAGTATACTTTTATTATTTAATTTAATTTCTTAATAGGTATTTTCTATCTTATTGTCACTTTTTTATATTTTAATAGGTATTTATGTTATTTTTATTGTCACTCAATTCTTGCTTTCTGTCAAGGCAAATATTATTTTTTATCACTCTTTATTGTCACTGTCAATTTTTATTTCACTTTTTTTATATTTATTTTAAATAATATAATGGGCGCACGTCACAATTTCATAAAATTCCTTTCGCTTTTAAAATTAATCTTGAATTTTTTACATATTTTACACATTCCATTCAAAAATGAAACTGTCTAACATACATTCGTTGTTCACTCTTACATACGCATTTCATTCCTGGAGTAATTAGCGTTGCCACTAGCAAACATTTCTTCCTAAAATGTTTTTAACAACAGCAATTCCCAAAATTCCACCACTTTTTTTTAAATAATTAATACAAATTTAGCTAAATTCTTATAATTATTAAAATTTATGAAACGTATTAACAGATATATTCAACATATTATTAAGTATATATAAAAATAAGAAGAAAAGATTAATAAAATTTGGGCTTTGCAAAATATTCCTAATTTGGTATACAAACGCACACGAGTGGCAACGCCACTTGTAACAATAAAAACAAACAAAAACAGTGCGTGTGTATTAGTTTCGGTCATCCATTTCTTGTAGGGGAGCTATAGGAAAGTTGTAAAAAAAACTCATAAAATTCAGAAAAATGCATGAAATCTTTATTTGAATCGATAGTACGGTCCATATAATTAAATGTTTGAAGATTATTTCATGCAAATGTTGACCGTGATTGCGCCTCAAATGGTCCATCCGCTTAGTCCAATGTTGGCATTCTGTTTCCAACATTTCGGCCGGTATCTCACGAATAAATGCTTCAATGTTTTCTTCCAATGCGTCAATTGAAGCGGGCATGTGTGTATAGACATGAGCTTTAACGTAGCCGCACAAAAAATAGTCTAAAGACGTTAAATCGCACGATCTAGGCGGCCAATTGACCGGTCCCGAACGTGAAATAAAATGTTCACCGAACTCGCCTCTCAATAAGTCCATTGTTAAGCGTGCTGTGTGGCATGTGGCACCGTCTTGCTGAAACCACATGTCGTGCAAGTCAACAAGCTCTTGCATTTTGGGCAAAAAAAAGTTGGATATCATCTCACGGTAGCGCTCACCATTCACAGTTACGTTACGATTCGCATCATCTTGGAACGGTCCAATGATGCCACCAGCCCATAAACCGCACCAAACTGTGACTTTTTCTCGATGCATAAATAGTTCTTGCAATGCTTCTGGCTGATCTTCACTCCAAAATCGACAATTCGGCTTATTAACTTACCCATTGAGCCAAAAATGAGCTTCGTTGCTGAACACAAGAAGCGCGCGATGAATTTTCTTAACAGAGCACGCATTTTGATAATAAAATTCAATAATTTGCAAGCGTTGTTCGTTTGTAAGACGATTCATGGTTAAATTATAGACCAAACTGAAGATGTTTGACAGTGAAACAAAACACGAAACGTGCGTCAGCTGTTTAAACCAGTGCTGCCAAAAAGATAATAGCTAAAAAATCACCCATTATATTAGCGGAATATAACAAATCTTAAAATGTTGTTTATAGACATATTTTAACATAAAATAAGTAATGACGTAGAAAACAAAATAAATTTTCTGTAAATATTTTACTGGATAACCCCATTTCTTTAAATCTTAAAGTGAACGACGTCACGGGTAAAAGCTAGTTACAAAATAAAACATGGGTGGGGGTAGGTCTTTTTTGATCTACCTTGTATATATATTTTTAAGAAATGTTGCTTCTTTTTTTGGCAACTTTTAACACTTTTTCTCTTTTAGTTTTGGTACTTTCTTATTTTCAAAAAATTTGGCTAGAGATATTGTGCAGATTTAAGTGGGGTATATTTTAAGAGGTTAAAACGAAAAATGTTTTACTTTTGATACTTTTTCTCTTTTGGATAAATTTGGTATACAGATTGCATATGGTCGAGATCAAAATATACGGTATTTTTTAATGGATAAAATTGGGATAAAACTGTTACTTTTTATCTCTTCGAAAAATTTGGTATTCATATAAAACATAACCTAAATTAACGTACAGAGTACTTTCTGGGGGAATAAAATGAGTCAAAGCTCGTACTTTTAGTACTTCGTTGCATTTGGTATAAAAAGTACAAAATATACGGCACTTTTTAAGGGGTAAAAAATTGATCAAATTGGTCCTTTTTGTACTTTTTCGGATTGCGTATGGTCCATTGGCTGGAATATATTTAGGCGCCCATTCATTGCTTTTCATATCGACAACTATATGTAGGTTGCTCAAGATTATTGAGTGCTCAAAAACCGGACACAGCTGACTAGTCAGTACTGATGCATATAACGGACACAGCTGACCAGTCAGTACTGACTGGTCAGTACTGACGCATATACCGGCCACAGCTGACCAGTCAGTACTGATTCATATATTCGTCACTGTTGACGTATTTTTTAGTTTTAATAAAACACTATTAAAATAAAACATCTCATTCAATTCTCATACAAATTTTTGTCTTTATTTAAAATAAAATTCAATATTTTTTTGGTTTCCAAAATAACTTAAATAAATAAATATTTTTTTTTTTTAACTAAATTTTTTAAATTAATTATGTTTTGTTTGCATTCGAAAACGTTTGCTGGATCAAACATCATTCAACAGTTTCTTAATTACATTAAACAAGCACCTTCTTACAAATAAAGTTCAGTCAATAAAAAGTGTTAAAAATAAAGCTAAACTTTTACCAATTTATTGGTCACGCTTATTTTTTGATTTTTTTTCTCTTTTAGATTGATTATTTTAGTTTAAATTAAAAAAATTGTCGTCATTTTATTTATTAACCCTTTTTTCTTTTATGTATTTTTGTTGCTTTACCCTATGGTGGGCACGTTCAACCGCTTTTCTTATACTTTTTTCATACTCCCCGGCTCCTAGGTTCTGAAAAACATCTAAAATATGAAGTAAAAAAAAAGACAGAAATGTTAAATATTCAAAGACTAAAATTATTTAATGTCTGTACATACCTCTTACAATTTTATTTAGCAGCGTGAGATTTGACAACGGAAGTTTTCCCCACCTTCCATCCCAATTATATTTATATAGCAAATCATCTGCAAACGATGCACTAATAACACTGCCAACATCTAAAGAAACACCTTTAATTTTATGAATATAGGACTTCTGTAAAGAAGTTGAATTACTGTTTGAGCAAGTAAAATATATAAAATATTGTGATTGTTACCATGGCCTGAGCGTAATCGGAGTCTAGCTTCTCCTCTATTTCTTGCACTGCTGTTGTGGTCCGCAAGGGGAGCATGCTGGCGGTCTCATCAAGCCCTTGATCAGAAGCCTCTCCTGTCATGCGGCTGAGGTACTCTTGGGCTTTTTTTATGCCTACTTTACACTCCATTAGAATTTTAGCTTATTGATGGAACAGGTTGTATATTAGATCTTTCATTTCGTGCACTATCTTCGTTTTCTATTAACCTTCTATACATTTTAATTTTGGACTCAAATGTCTTTTTTTCCAATGATAGACAATTTTGCAAACGTCTTTTTTTCATAGTTATCTTTTATCTACACCGATGGTTCCAGGATGGGCGACAGAGTGGGTGGAGGTTTCTTCATCGAAGAATTGGACATCAGGGTCTCTTTTAGGCTGCCGGATGGCAGTAGTGTGCTGCAGGCGGAAATCTCTGCCATAAAGCGGGCGGCAAACTGGCTGAAGTACTATCGTATATCGAGGGATATATGTATATTTACGGACAGCAAGGCTGCCATTGCAGCTCTGGCTGGTGTCTTTACGACATCTATGTTGACAGTGGAATGCCGGATGTCTCTAAATGAGATCGCGAAACATTCCAGTGTAACGCTGACATGGGTACCAGGACACAGTGGGCTCCTGGGCAACCATACTGCGGACAGTCTGGCCAAACAAGGCTGTCTCTTGGACGACATGTTCGTCGACGGCCTAATTGGCACTTCAATGGCCCGCTGCAGGACTCTCATCAGACGGGAGTCGTACAGAAGGGCTCAGGGGAGATGGCAGGGCGAGCATACCTGTTTGATGGCCAGGACTCTATGGCCTGGCTATGACGCGGCGAAAACGCGCGTACTACTCGGTCTCGGCAGGGACCGGATAAGGACAGTGATATCGGTTATCACGGGTCACTGGGTGATAGGGACTCATGCTAGGAGGATGGGTCTTGAGTATAATGACTACTGCAGGAGTTGTCATGATGAGGAGGAGGAGGAGACGGTGTTTCACTTCCTCTGTCAATGCCCCGGTCTGGCGGGCGTTAGGTTGAGGCATTTTGGGAGACCGGAATTGCCATGTCTGGACGATTTGTCCAATGCGAGACTGAAATCGATCTCCCTGTTCTGCAGGGAATCGGGGTGGTTCGAGACTGCGGTGACCTCTGGGGAATAGTCTGGTGGATACTGGCTGGCCCTTGTCACTGGCTAGGGGTATCACAAAGGGACCGCTATAAGGACCCAAGTGAGTCGTCTTCGTGACGGCTACCCATTTAACCTAACCTAACCTAACCTTTATCACAAAAAGTATACTTTTATTATTTAATTTAATTTCTTAATAGGTATTTTCTATCTTATTGTCACTTTTTTATATTTTAATAGGTATTTGTGTTATTTTTATTGTCACTCAATTCTTGCTTTCTGTCAAGGCAAATATTATTTTTTATCACTCTTTATTGTCACTGTCAATTTTTATTTCACTTTTTTTATATTTATTTTAAATAATATAATGGGCGCACGTCACAATTTCATAAAATTCCTTTCGCTTTTAAATTAATCTTGAATTTTTTACATATTTTACACATTCCATTCAAAAATGAAACTGTCTAACATACATTCGTTGTTTCACTCTTACATACGCATTTCATTCCTGGAGTAATTAGCGTTGCCACTAGCAAACATTTCTTCCTAAAATGTTTTTAACAACAGCAATTCCCAAAATTCCACCACTTTTTTTTTAAATAATTAATACAAATTTAGCTAAATTCTTATAATTATTAAAATTTATGAAACGTATTAACAGATATATTCAACATATTATTAAGTATATATAAAAATAAGAAGAAAAGATTAATAAAATTTGGGCTTTGCAAAATATTCCTAATTTGGTATACAAACGCACACGAGTGGCAACGCCACTTGTAACAATAAAAACAAACAAAAATAGTGCGTGTGTATTAGTTTCGGTCATCCATTTCTTGTAGGGGAGCTATAGGAAAGTTGTAAAAAAAACTCATAAAATTCAGAAAAATGCATGAAATCTTTATTTGAATCGATAGTACGGTCCATATAATTAAATGTTTGAAGATTATTTCACGCAAATGTTGACCGTGATTGCGCCTCAAATGGTCCATCCGCTTAGTCCAATGTTGGCATTCTGTTTCCAACATTTCGGCCGGTATCTCACGAATAAATGCTTCAATGTTTTCTTCCAATGCGTCAATTGAAGCGGGCATGTGTGTATAGACATGAGCTTTAACGTAGCCGCACAAAAAATAGTCTAAAGACGTTAAATCGCACGATCTAGGCGGCCAATTGACCGGTCCCGAACGTGAAATAAAATGTTAACCGAACTCGCCTCTCAATAAGTCCATTGTTAAGCGTGCTGTGTGGCATGTGCCACCGTCTTGTTGAAACCACATGTCGTGCAAGTCAACAAGCTCTTGCATTTTGGGCAAAAAAAAGTTGGATATCATCTCACGGTAGCGCTCACCATTCACAGTTACGTTACGATTCGCATCATCTTGGAACGGTCCAATGATGCCACCAGCCCATAAACCGCACCAAACTGTGACTTTTTCTCGATGCATAAATAGCTCTTGCAATGCTTCTGGCTGATCTTCACTCCAAAATCGACAATTCGGCTTATTAACTTACCCATTGAGCCAAAAATGAGCTTCGTCGCTGAACACAAGAAGCGCGCGATGAATTTTCTTAACAGAGCACGCATTTTGATAATAAAATTCAATAATTTGCAAGCGTTGTTCGTTTGTAAGACGATTCATGGTTAAATTATAGACCAAACTGAAGATGTTTGACAGTGAAACAAAACACGAAACGTGCGTCAGCTGTTTAAACCAGTGCTGCCAAAAAGATAATAGCTAAAAAATCACCCATTATATTAGCGGAATATAACAAATCTTAAAATGTTGTTTATAGACATATTTTAACATAAAATAGTAATGACGTAGAAAACAAAATAAATTTTCTGTAAATATTTTACTGGATAACCCCATTTCTTTAAATCTTAAAGTGAACGACGTCACGGGTAAAAGCTAGTTACAAAATAAAACATGGGTGGGGGTAGGTCTTTTTTGATCTACCTTGTATATATATTTTTAAGAAATGTTGCTTCTTTTTTTGGCAACTTTTAACACTTTTTCTCTTTTAGTTTTGGTACTTTTTATACCCTTCACCACAGGTGTAATAGGGTATATATAAGTTTGTCATAACGTTTGTAATTTCCACAATATTGATTTTAGACCCCATAAAGTATATATATTCTGGGTCCATATGAGAAGAGAAGTTGATTTAACGATGTCCGTCTGTCCGTCTGTCCGTCTTACGTTTGATATGTGTTTTCCGGATAATCCAGACATGATAGCGGCTAGGTTGTTTTACATTTATGTCACATATAGTCCACCATTTCTTGCTATTGAAATTCAGCAAGATCGGTCCACAAATGGCTGAGATATGATCAAAAAACCACGACTGCCTCTAATTTTTTCCAAAAATCCCTTGTTGTTGTTGTATTTTTATTGCTTTTTTCTGTATATCTGGAGAACGGCAAGAGCCAAAGTTTCCAAATTAGGTACAAACATTAAGGTTGTCAATACACACCACCCTACAAAATGTGGGCGGGATTGGAGAAGTGGGCGTGGTACCTCCCGTACAAAAAAAATTAAAAATTGTATAAAAACCTAAATTTTAGGGCTGTCATATGTCCTATGGATATGACTTATATACCGGAAATTTTTAGTAGAACATATTTTATAAAAAACTCGGGAAAATCGGTTCAGATACGAAAAATTTATGACCAAAATATTAATTTTTTTTTTGAAAAATACCCATTCTCAGGAACCATAGATCTTCCCGAGTCCAAGTTTTATAGCCAAAATAACTCATATAGTCCACCATTTCTTGCTATTGAATTTCAGCAAGATCGGTCCTCAAATGGCTGAGATATGATCAAAAAACCACGACTGCCTCTAATTTTTCCAAAAAAAACCCTTGTGGTTGTTGTTTTTTTGTTTTTTTATTTGAAACATGTACACATGCTTGTACATGATTGTTCGCTTTAATTGAAAAATACATACCTACAAATTAAACTAATAATATGACGAAGTATATTCTATTATAATGCTTTATTATTAACAAGGTTAATAGCTCAGTGGTCTGGGCGGTTGCCCAAGAAGGTTTGTTTGTTATATTGCCGGGGTTCAAATCTCGGCATCTCCACCTTTACCAAACAAAAATTTTTTAACTTTTTCCATAAATATTTCTATAAACGATTTTAAAATTATTCAGCGATTTTTGATTTTTTCATTTTATTGACAATATAAATATGCATCGTTCGCCTTACATGTGAAACAAAAAACATATTTTACAATTTGTTTTTGGCTTAAATTTAAATACCTAAGTATGTACGAATATGCAAAAGTTATTTATGTGTATTGGTAGGCATTGTTTTCATGATTGTTGCTTTTTTTTCAGTTATAGAGTCGGATTGTCTCTTCTTACATTTCAATTCAAAAATCTTACACGTGTTGCCATATTATTTTTAAAAAATATTATTATTTCTAAAAAAAATCCCATTTGTTATTTGAAAACAAAACATTCAACAATAAGTATTTGCGTACGTAAATGTTTAATTTAATCAAAAAGCTAGAAACATTTAAGTTAGGATAATTTAATTGACGAACCCAATGACATAGAAACAGATCTTAAAATTTGTTCACAGCTTACTCTGACATTAGGCAAGGCAAAGAAATGCTAAAAATTATTTTGAAAACGCTACAAATAATTCTTAAAGTTGTTCATTATATTGTTTTAAATCCTTATACATTTAAGTGACTCATTTTAAACAAAATGAAAATAAATGGTTATATTTAAACAAGTATTTAGGTAGATTTGATAAAGCATCAGATATAAATACCACAATTGGTTAACCTTGAAATTGGAAGGCCCTCTAATAAAAACAAAATACAAACGGTTTTATAGCTATTTTGATTTAAAAGAATTTACAGACATATTTAGACCAGATTATTTTTTTTTATATTTTAAAAAAAACAGTCATCATTAATTGCGTAAAAGTTAGTTTATAACAATTTATTTTAGTTTTAATCGCTAAAGCGGATCATACACTTGCAATAAAATTGTTCAATTTTACGTATTGTACAATTATATAGCCAATGTGTATGCGATATTTGATGGTAGCACAATATATTGGCAACAATCAAAAGACTTTTGATTTTTATTGCACAACGAAAAGAAAGTGAAATGTGTTGGCAACATTGTATAATGCTGTTTATGCTATTCCTATAGTTTATGTTCACCTTTTTATTGAATGAATGAAACCATTGTGCGACTTATTGCATAATATAGGACAAAATTTAAATAATATTGCGAATATCATATACAGTAATATTGCAAGTGTATGGGCCGCTTAAGACTATTTCATCCAACTTTAAAAATTAATCAAAAGAAGCTTAAAACATTTTTCTAAAAAGCTAATAAAATGCCAAATGGAAATTTTACAGCTAAATCTAAGTTTTTTGTGCTGAATTTACTTTCAAAAATAAAAAATTCCCACACTACTTAAAAGTCTTCATTAAAAATCGCCCAAACATGCAGGCTTATCGTCTTGTAAAAAAATAAAATGAAAATTTTTTTACAATAAAATAAGAATTATCCATTTCCATACGAAATTTCATTTTGACTACAACTATTTTTTTTAGTCAAAATTTATTATAATTTATTATAATACATAAAAAACTTAAGTTATATCAATACCTATTCTTCAATTTTTAAAATAATTCTAAAAAAGCTAGAAACATTCAATTAAAATGCTTAAAAAAATGCGAAGCGCTTAATGAAAGTATTTTAGCTAAATTAAAATTTTTAATCTAAGTAAAGCTGCAAAATTGCCAAAATGGTCACACTGCTTAAAAACCATACAAACAAGCAGGGTTATCCACTCTAAAAAAAATTGTATTTAGGGAATATTAGAAATGCCCTCATCATATAATTTTACGACTACAAAAAACCGCTAACATAACGAACAGTCATCTAGTGTCGTCAAAATATTAAAAGCAATCTTTGCCTTTTTATTGCTGACATTGATAACATATTAGTCACTTTTTTAGACAATTTATACAAAAATATATTCATATATACCTATATACGGGCCTGTTCTGAAATCACACCTGTGACTTTGTGGTGTTTTGAAAGTCATACCGTTGTTGTGTTTCTTGGTGTGCTTTCTGCAATTGAAGATCACACAAAAACGGGACGCTAAAATATCACACGTGTGATTTCAGTAGGCACATGTGATTTCAAATCACGTGATTTGAGTTAAAGTGATTTTCAGAACAGGCCTGATAATATCTTCTGCACAAAAGCGATTTAAAAGCATACACAATTTAAGCAATTTCTTGGTATGTTTATGTTGTATTATTGATAAATAAAAAACATTTAAATTGGTTTGCGACTTTTATTAACCAAAACGAAAGTTTACGTTTCAAAACGGTTAATGGTAACCCTGTAAAATAGTTGTTTTTTTTGTGGTGTTTTTCATTTAAAATACTTGCGGTAAACTTCTTTTTTTTTTTTTTTTAATATTACCTTCTGTATTACACACAAACAACAAACACATACATACTTTAATTTAATATAAATAATTATGGATATCAAATACTCAAATCAACAACGACTTCTCATGCGGATCGATGGTCGAACGGTCTAAACGGTCTGCCTATTAACAATGTCTTATTGGTTTACTGGTTCGAATCCCATTCATTCCATTCTTTTTTTTATTTTTTGTTTTTTTATTTTATAAATCTTTTTATCTAAAAAGAAATTGGTCAGTTTTTCACTTTTTAAAATTTTTTAAATATATTTATGAACTTCATATACGTATATTTTATACTTATTTACGCCTTTTAATTTACCCTTTTTATACCCTTATTTTTATACCCTTCACCACAGGTGTAAAAGGGTATATATAAGTTTGTCATAACGTTTGTAATTTCCACAATATTGATTTTAGACCCCATAAAGTATATATATTCTGGGTCCATATGAGAAGAGAAGTTGATTTAACGATGTCCGTCTGTCCGTCTGTCCGTCTGTCCGTCTTACGTTTGATATGTGTTTTCCGGATAATCCAGACATGATAGCGGCTAGGTTGTTTTACATTTATGTCACATATAGTCCACCATTTCTTGCTATTGAAATTCAGCAAGATCGGTCCACAAATGGCTGAGATATGATCAAAAAACCACGACTGCCTCTAATTTTTTCCAAAAATCCCTTGTTGTTGTTGTATTTTTATTGCTTTTTTCTGTATATCTGGAGAACGGTAAGAGCCAAAGTTTCCAAATTGGGTACACACATTTTGGTTGTCAATACACACCACCCTACAAAATGTGGGCGGGATGGGAGAAGTGGGCGTGGTACCTCCCGTACAAAAAAAAGTAAAAATTGTATAAAAACCTTAATTTTAGGGCTGTCATATGTCCTATGGATATGACTTATATACCAAAATATCGGAAATTTTTAGTAGAACATATTTTATACAGAACTCGGGAAAATCGGTTCAGATACAAAAAAGTTATGACCAAAATTATTTTTTTTTTTTTTAAATACCAATTTTCGGTAACCATGGATCTTCCCGAGTCCAAGTTTTATAACAGAAATAAATGGTAAATTTCTTGCTCAACACGTCGGTATATAAATCTGTCAAATCGGTTAAAAAATGGCTGAGTTATAATCAAAATACTGAAATCCCAAAAGTTACTCTTTTTATACCCTTCACCACAGGTGTAAAAGGGTATATATAAGTTTGTCATAACGTTTGTAATTTCCACAATATTGATTTTAGACCCCATAAAGTATATATATTCTGGGTCCATATGAGAAGTGAAGTTGATTTAACGATGTCCGTCTGTCCGTCTGTCCGTCTTACGTTTGATATGTGTTTTCCGGATAATCCAGACATGATAGCGGCTAGGTTGTTTTACATTTATGTCACATATAGTCCACCATTTCTTGCTATTGAAATTCAGCAAGATCGGTCCACAAATGGCTGAGATATGATCAAAAAACCACGACTGCCTCTAATTTTTTCCAAAAATCCCTTGTTGTTGTTGTATTTTTATTGCTTTTTTCTGTATATCTGGAGAACGGTAAGAGCCAAAGTTTCCAAATTGGGTACACACATTTTGGTTGTCAATACACACCACCCTACAAAATGTGGGCGGGATGGGAGAAGTGGGCGTGGTACCTCCCGTACAAAAAAAAGTAAAAATTGTATAAAAACCTTAATTTTAGGGCTGTCATATGTCCTATGGATATGACTTATATACCAAAATATCGGAAATTTTTAGTAGAACATATTTTATAAAGAACTCGGGAAAATCGGTTCAGATACAAAAAAGTTATGACCAAAATTATTTTTTTTTTTTTTAAATACCAATTTTCGGTAACCATGGATCTTCCCGAGTCCAAGTTTTATAACAGAAATAAATGGTAAATTTCTTGCTCAACACGTCGGTATATAAATCTGTCAAATCGGTTAAAAAATGGCTGAGTTATAATCAAAATACTGAAATCCCAAAAGTTACTCTTTTTATACCCTTCACCACAGGTGTAAAAGGGTATATATAGGTTTGTCATAACGTTTGTAATTTCCACAATATTGATTTTAGACCCCATAAAGTATATATATTCTGGGTCCATATGAGAAGAGAAGTTGATTTAACGATGTCCGTCTGTCCGTCTTACGTTTGATATGTGTTTTCCGGATAATCCAGACATGATAGCGGCTAGGTTGTTTTACATTTATGTCACATATAGTCCACAAAAAACCACGACTGCCTCTAATTTTTTCCAAAAATCCCTTGTTGTTGTTGTATTTTTATTGCTTTTTTCTGTATATCTGGAGAACGGTAAGAGCCAAAGTTTCCAAATTGGGTACACACATTTTGGTTGTCAATACACACCACCCTACAAAATGTGGGCGGGATGGGAGAAGTGGGCGTGGTACCTCCCGTACAAAAAAAAGTAAAAATTGTATAAAAACCTTAATTTTAGGGCTGTCATATGTCCTATGGATATGACTTATATACCAAAATATCGGAAATTTTTAGTAGAACATATTTTATAAAGAACTCGGGAAAATCGGTTCAGATACAAAAAAATTTTGACCAAAATTATTTTTTTTTTTTTTAAATACCAATTTTCGGTAACCATGGATCTTCCCGAGTCCAAGTTTTATAACACAAATAAATGGTAAATTTCTTGCTCAACACGTCGGTATATAAATCTGTCAAATCGGTTAAAAAATGGCTGAGTTATAATCAAAATACTGAAATCCCAAAAGTTACTCTTTTTTATAATTAAGTTTGTTTTTTTTATAATTAAGTTTGCTTAAATATATGTACACATATGTAGGTATATATATATATATATATATATATATATATATATATATATATATATATATATATATATGCCTAAAAGCCAATTTAATGGAAATGTTATTTTTAAGCACGTTGGTATATAAATCTGCCAAATCGGTTAAAAATGGTTAAGTTATGTGCAAAATACTCCAAAAAAGGACTAAAAACATTAACATTTTTATAAAAACTAAAATTTTAGAGCTGTATTATGACCTATTCATACGTTTTAGATATCAAAATATCGGAAATCTTTAGAAAAACTCGGAATATCGGTAAAAAAAAAAAGTAATGTCAAAAATATAGTGTTTTTTTAATACCTATTTTCGTGAACCATAGAACTTCCCGACTACAAGTTTTATCACCAAAGTAAATGGTAATTTTATACTTTAAGATGTCGGCATGACCAAATACTGAAATTCGATCAAAACTTAACGTGCTATATATTAATTAAACTTTTAATGTATTTAATAGCACGCAATCATGTGCAAATAATTAAATAAAACTAAACGATATATATTTTATAAATATACATGTATATATACATGTATTTAAATATATATATAAACTTCTGTTCTTTCCAAACCATGGTGAAGGGTATATAAGATTCGGCATAGCCGAATATAGCACTCTTACTTGTTTATTTTCAAAAAATTTGGCTAGAGATATTGTCCAGATTTAAGTGGGGTATATTTTAAGAGGTTAAAACGAAAAATGTTTTACTTTTGATACTTTTTCTCTTTTGGATAAATTTGGTATACAGATTGCATATGGTCGAGATCAAAATATACGGTATTTTTTAATGGATAAAATTGGGATAAAACTGTTACTTTTTATCTCTTCGAAAAATTTGGTATTCATATAAAACATAACCTAAATTAACGTACAGAGTACTTTCTGGGGGAATAAAATGAGTCAAAGTGTTATAACCGCTAGAACATTTATATTATAAATGTTACATTTTTATACATGTATGTGTGTATGACAAATTTATTACTAAACAAACGCAAGCCAACACACATACATCTATACTTTAAAATTCTTTATTTTCCAAATCGATTTTATTAAGTACTTAAAATTCTTGGAATTTTAAGTGTTACAACAAACTCTCGCTTGTTGAACTTTTATTGTCAAAATTTCAAAGAATTTTAAGTGTTACAACAAACTCTCGTTTGTTGAACTTTTATTGTCAAAATTTCAAAGAATTTTAAGTGTTACAACAAACTCTCGTTTGTTGAACTTTTATTGTCAAAATAATATTTCAAAGAATTTTAAGTGTTACAATAAACTCTCGCTTAAATCAAAACTGATGATTTAAGCAAGAGTATGAACTTTTAGTATTAAGCAATATTGTACCCTATTTTTTATTAAGTATATAACATATTGATTTTAATAAAGAAGCGCAGTAAGAACTGGGCAGCATTGAACTGAACAACTTTCAAAGTGTTTTTTTTTTAATTTATTTCACAAAAGTATTCGGACATTTATTTGGCGCAGTCGGTAGGATTCCGCGGAGTGTTATCCTTTCAGGAGAAAATAACTTGTTTCAAATCATTGAATTAACGCGGTAACGTAAGTCCGTTCGAAAGATCGAAGGACGTGAAAAAAAACTTTTGTGAAATTTAAGTCTCTTTGAAAGATCAAAGGACACAAAAAACACTTATACTTTAAAAAGATTAAAAGTAGTTTTTTCGAATTTTTTTTTTGTTTTGTGAAATCCTTCGAAAGATCGAAGGACGTGAAAAAAAAAACATTTGTTAAATTTAAGTCTCTTTGAAAGATCAAAGGACACAAAAAAAAAACACATACTTTTAAAAGATTAAAAGTAGTTTCTTCGAATTTTTTGTTGTTTTGTGAAATCCCTCGAAAGATCGAAGGCAGTGAAAAAAAAAGAACTTTTTGTGAAATTTAATTGCTTTGAAAGTTTAAAAAAAAAAAAACGTAAAGGAAAATATTTCTAAATAGAAAAAGAAAGTAATTAAACTTAAAACGTGAAGAACATTCAATAAAAAGTTAAGAAGAAGAAGTTCAATAAAGGAAACAACCTCATAAAAAAAAAATACAACTTTAACAACGAAGTCCTGCAACACCAACCAGAGGAAACGAGCAACTCCACTACAAAGTAAGGCGATTCTAAATTATTGTTATTTCATTTCCACAAATTTTTTTTTATTATTATTATATTACCCTAAAACTATTTTTAAATGCATAAATGCGTACAATTGAAAAAATTAATATAGAATCGGAGATAGAAAGAATTATATTATACACGCTTAAAGAAGAAGATATTGAAAGATTACAAAGCTTTTTACGCAAAATAACTTTAATAAAATTAAGAGCAAGGAAAAAATATTCAAGAAATAAGAAAAATAATAATAAACAAAAATATATTAGAATTTAATTTTTTAAACAGATTTACTGCTGCTCTGAATTTAGTAAAAATGGTAGACGAAATACGAAACCAACCCAATAGGCTAGTTATTGACCCACTTAAATATTTAAGTAACTTACCAGACTTTTTTGGAGACAGTAAAGATTTACAAAACTTTACAGCACTCATAGACAGAATAAATCCTCATTTAGAAACTTACGATGAGCTATCAAAACAACTTTTCTTGGACATTATAAAATCGAAATTAAAAGGTAAGGCCAGACAGACTATAGAAATCAACTGTCATGCCACTTCCTGGACACAAATGAAAATTGTACTCCAGAATAATTTTGGAGATCGGCGTACCTGCGACGAACTCTTCGATGTTCTTCGAGCAACAACGTTCAAGACTAATACTGTAGAATTTTATAACGAAGTTAAGGATAAATTACACAGACTCAATAACAAAATTGTAATCATATTAGGAGAAACAGACGCTGCTAGACAAAGTGCTAGAAATAACATGCAAACAGCATTAAATATATTTAAAAGTAAAATACCCGAACCAATGAAGACAATTCTTTTCTGTAGAAATCCAATAGACATAGAGGAAGCAATGGACATCTTATTCCAAGCAGGATATGCATATTCCAGCAATCCTGATAATCAAAAACACTTTACACCTAGACACCAACAAACTCACAATAACGGCAACAATTACAATCGCGGTTCATACAAAAACTCTTCCCATAATCGACAAAATAACCAAAATAATTTCCATAACAGTCAGAATTATAGGGAAAACCAAAGATATACTACTTACAACCAAAGACAAAACAACAGAAACCCAGTCCAACAACACTATGGACAAAGCAATGCACCCGATCTAAGACCCCAAAACCAATTTCACCGACAAAATATACCTAGGGAAAGCATTCAGTGGCACAACAACCACAACTTCCAACCAACACAACGACAGGAACCTATGGACGTTAATGTTAACGTAATATCAGAAAATTTTCGGGACAGAGCCTCGGGAAGCAACTTCCACATATAAAAATAAAAACAAAATTAGGACATATAAAATTAATAGTGGATACTGGAGCCACCAATTCAATAATTAACCCAGGAATTTGTCATCCAAAGTGGATACACCAAATTAAACCCCTTATAATTAAAACTATTCAAAACGAAGTAAACGTAAAAGAAAAAGTAATAATTCCAGCATTCAAAGAATTTAAAATTACTGATAAAATGCTACAGTTTTATGTTTTAAAATTTCATAACCATTACGATGGCCTACTAGGCAATGATATACTTAAAACATATAATGCTTGCATAAATTATGCAAATAATTCTATCCAAATAAATGGACAGAATATACCAATATTTTTTGACGATAAAAAAGAGATAAAAAGTAAATCAATTTTTTGTGAAGAACAGTACAACATTTCTAATAGGATGATCGCTACGCAGAAGGTAGACAATTATAGTAACAATGTGAAAGAATATAAAACCTTGGAACACCAAATTAGAACACAGCACCTTAATTCTGAAGAAAAACAACGTCTCTTACTACTTATAAAAAAATATTCATCAATATTTTTCAAAGAAAATACACAACTTAGCTTTACAAACGCCATTAAACATAAAATTAGAACTATAAACGATGTTCCAATAGTCTCAAAATCTTATAGATACCCCTATATACACAAATTTGAAGTTGAAAGACAAATACAAGAGATGTTAGAAAGTAATATAATAAGAGATAGCAATTCGCCCTATTCCGCCCCAATCTGGATTGTGCCAAAGAAAGCCGATGCAAGTGGGGAAAGCAAATGGAGACTCGTCATTGATTATCGCAAATTGAATGAGATTACAATTGACGATAAATATCCTATACCCAACATAGAGGAGATACTTGATAAACTGGGAAGATGCCAGTATTTCACAACCCTCGACCTCGCAAAAGGATTTCATCAGATTGAAATCGAAGAAGAGGATATTCATAAGACAGCCTTCAGCGTTGAAGGAGGTCATTATGAATTTTTGAGGATGCCGTTTGGGTTAAAAACAGCCCCAGCGACGTTTCAAAGATTAATGAATACAGTCCTTAAAGACTATATAAATAAGATATGCTTAGTATATCTAGACGACGTGATTATCTTCTCCACGTCACTACAAGAACATTTGAATTCTATAAAATTAATATTTGAAAAATTAAAAGAAGCCAATTTAAAAATTCAGTTAGACAAGTCCGAATTTTTGAAAAAAGAAACAGAATTTTTAGGACACATTGTTACAATTGAAGGGATAAAACCAAATCCAAAAAAAATTCAATGCGTATCTAACTTTCGAATTCCAACCACCGTAAAACAAATCAAACAATTTTTAGGTCTTACGGGTTATTATAGGAAATTCATTAAAGATTATTCAGCAATAGCGAAACCTATGACAAAATACTTAAAAAAGGATATAAAATTAAATATTTCCGATCCAGAATATCAAAAAAGTTTCAATACACTAAAAACTTTACTCATTAATGAACCAATATTAGCATACCCCGACTTTACAAAGAAGTTTACAGTTACCACAGATGCTAGCAATTATGCATTAGGAGCCATTTTATCTCAAGACAACCATCCAATTTGCTATGCTAGTCGAACCCTTAATGATCACGAAATAAACTATAGCACCATCGAAAAAGAACTACTTGCTATAGTATGGGCAACAAAATATTTCAGGCCTTACTTATTTGGAAGAAAATTCACTATAGAAACAGACCACAAACCATTAACGTGGCTTTTTTCAATTAAAGAACCAAACTCTAAACTCGTGAGATGGCGTCTAAGACTTTCTGAATTTAATTATGATATAAAGTATAAAAAGGGAACTAAAAACAGCAATGCCGACGCATTGTCAAGAATAGAAAACGAACCAATTAGTATAAACGTGATGAATTTAAGTGATACAACAATAAAAGAAATCCCAACAGCTATTAACCTATTTAAAAACCAAATTATTATAAAGAAGATAACGTCCGGATCAGTTAGAATAAGAAATAGGAATGTCTTTAAAAACAAAAGAAAAACTATCTTTATGAAAGAATTAGATAAAGAATGTGCTATCATGTTATGGTCACCCTAATGATGATAAGGCAGTATGAGAAAGGGAAAAACGATTGTTTGTATATAGAGACAGCTGTAAGAAAAAAAAGAATGTAGCAAAAGAAAAGGAAAAACATAGGTAGGGAAATGAGAAATTATTATTTATGTTTTTTTTCAAAGTAAGGGGCAAATTGCTGACAAGTTTTTAAGATGGTGAACAAAAGCGTCCCCGAGGTTTCGTGGGGCTAAAAATAAAAAATGTCGTTCCTTTTTGCTTTTGGTTGATAAGTGTGACAAGTGGCCACCGGCAGATCTGTAAAAGGAGTTTGTTTTTTGTATGTCAGGAAGTAAAATACGTTTGAGTAATATTTATATAAAGTTTTATTTAAATCAAGAATGTACAAACACACGGTGTAAAGGAAATTTTAAGTGTCGAATACTAAGAATAAACTGGCAATTGTTGAGCTTAAAAACTAAATTTTTTTGGTGAATTTGAAACAAAAAAAAAATTAAATAAAGCACAAAGAAAAGGACAGTACATTGCAAATAAAAGTTATAATAAACCAAAAAAAATATATAAGCTTGTTAAAAAAAAAACGTAAGCTTGTACACTGCAAAATAATTATTAAAGTAAAAAGAAGATATTTTAAATAAAGAAAAAAAATAAACAGCCGAGTGCGCCAGTAAATCTCCCGTGTCACACCCGCGTTGGAACAGCCAGCCGTAAGCACCACCGAACCTTGTGGAATCCAGGTATCTGCCTTGACATCGGACAAGACACAAGAACAGTCGACCTACGGACAGAATAAAATATAAATATATTAAACTTGGTTTTTTGAAATTTAAGCTATTTTTTTTTGTGAGGGAAATCTTACCGTGGTTCAGTCCTTTGGGCGATTTAGAGCCTGAAGTGCGCGTAGTTAGGGTTGAGCTCAAGCCTAGGTTCTTGTTCAGATTAGGGTAGATTTACCCGTAGTGTTGAAGTTTCCCTAGAGGAAGAAAAAAAGGCAGTAGATTTTAAGGCAGGTGATATATATGTATATATAGACTGGTTTTTTTAGACTCACCATTACTAGGACAAGCAATTCACGGACGGACGGCAGAACATCATATCTTCTTCTTGGAGGCAGGAGGGCAGGTTTTAGAGTTGCTGCGGACAACAAAACAAAAGTTTATTTTATTAGTATTGTTTTTTTGAGTATTTATGGGTTTTTAAATCCCAATTTTAGTAAATTAAAGTAAATTTTAATATTTTTTTTTTAACTTTTAAAAGTAAATTTTAACTTTAAAAAAAAAAAGAAGGAAAAATTCCGAAAGTGCTTTTAACTTTTGAAAGTAAATTAAATTAACATTTGTTTTTGGTTATAAATTTTATTAGAATTGCCAGCATAAATGGATTATTGTTAAAGATTTGGGTTTTATTTGTTTTTTTGCAATTTTTATTATTTTTAATAAACAAGGCATGTTTTATAACGTTTTGAAATGAACATTACCTGTTTTTTTATTATGAGTTGGTAAATTTCGTTATGGCGGGTAAGTAGAGGAGTGTAATCGTTTGCAGGTGGAGATTTGGGACATCCCGGGATAAGGGGATGTCATGGAGAGACTTCGTCTCTAGTGGGAGGGCCAATCCCGGCACGTCATCAGCCGGAGATGTGTGGAAATGGTGAGGGAAGAGGTGTTTTCGTGTTTTTTATTTTTTGTCAGCTACTTCGAGCCCCAGCATTTCTTTTTATTATTATTTTTCCTAGCTGGTATGGATTTTTTTTTGTACCCGGGTTTTGAGCCATTTGGTCGGCAAGAACCACCCCCATCCGGCGAGCTCTAGCCGCGCGAACCGCCAGCATACCAGCGCCGCCGACAATCTGGCCACATTCACTGGTTGTTTGTAAACAGCAACCAGCTGGTATCATTTCCCCGTCCCGTACAGTACAGAATGGCGCCCAACGTGGGGCTCGAAGTAGTTCCATAGCCTTGAAGTAAAAATGTATAGGAATTAATATGGTTACAAACTATTTAGGTTAGTAAGTCCGGATAGGTAGGAGGAAGAGTCCCTAAACCGTAGCGACCAATCGAAATATGTTTTTAATTTTGTTTCTTTAATTTTGTTTTTTCAGCACAATAGGCGTTATGAATCGTGTGGGTTGTCGTGAGCATAACGCTCACACTTATGTAGGTCCCGAATTAAGAGACTGTGCAGACTATTTCGCGCTGCGACATTAAGTGTGAGAGGTATGGGCAGGATGACTCAGCGATTCATCACTCCCGATCCTTCCTGACATCTTGAGGCCGGTACATGATTATCAAAAATCATTATCTGAGTGGCTCAAGGTGTGAGGCAAGGGTTGGAAAAATCATCCCTTACGTAATGTTAGTGTCAATAGTCAAAAAATTGATTTTTTATGGTGATACTCACATTTGTTTTCTTCTATTTTCATCCGTGGGGATCGCTATGACTAGGGTTAGTCCAGGGAACAGTTTTGGTATAGTTCTTGTTGTAGCAGCCCAGTCGCAAGGAAGGTCAATTTCCATTTTTCCAATTGTTTGTTTGGTTGTTTAACATCTGAAAATTATACTTTTTACCATTATTTTCACACGTATAAGAATTTTATCTTATTTTTACTTTACCTGCAAAAGTTTACATTTCCTCGAAATAAACCGCCAAAATCTTTATGATTTTTATTATTTTTGATTTTTTGAAATTCGTTTTTTTACAAGATTTATATACCCATTTTTATAAGTTTTTAATATCTTCATATTGGAGTTTACAATACCATTTTGCCTAAGGTACGTTTTTTTTTGAATTTGTTTATTTGATTTTTTTATACTAAAGTCGTTTTTTTAAATGGTTTTAACCCGTAGTTCCAGCCGTTCGGTAGGGGACAACAACAACACTATGGCGACAACCAGAGCAAGTGCCACTTGTAGTACTGATACCGCTACCACAGTAACGATCAGTAATTTAACACACCCTACGTCCATCACAACGACAATAGTAGCAGCAGCCGCTACAGATCACCCAATTTTTACTACTTTGCCATCTCAGGATGTGTCCATTAGCTCTGATAGTCTAAATCAGACGGTAGTTTCACCAACTTTTTATAGTGAAACAGCCCAAAACATAAGGCGAGAAGTGCGTGAGAGTGCAGTAATGGAAGCGCCAAGGAGCGTTAGCAATGTCCAACAAATAGTAGAGGCGTCTGTGGGCCTATGCCAAGCCAGGCTTATGCAAGAGGTGGACAATAAAATACAAAAAGCGCTAGATGACATTAAGCGATTGCTTATGTCACAAGCAACAAGCACGCAAGCTGCTCCACCGCCTGCACATTTTGCCCCAGCAGTTCAAAGTCTGCCCCCAAGGTCAGCTCCTTCGAGCAATTGTCAGCCACCAGTGTTTGCTAGAACGTCAAGAGAGCCACAAGTTTTTAATTATGGGCAAACCGTAAGGCCAGCGGTAGCAGAAACAGTGCAGCCACCGTATATACCACCACCACCTTTGGTCCCAGCTCCACAGTACGCTGAAACAGCGCAGTATGTATATGACATGCCATCGGTGCCACAGGCACCTCGGCAAACGTCATATCAACAACAACAATTCTCGTTACAACAACAAAACCCTTTGCCATTTCAACCGCCAACTGCTCATCAGCAGCAGCAAGTATTGCCACCACAGGCCCAAGAGCCTCGGTCCAACCAGTCTCAACCGTTTTATAGCCAACCACAGTCGTATGCTTATATGCGGCCAGGCTATCCACAGGATGCCTGGTCTGCACCAGCAGTACAGCCACCAGTAGGTCAACCGCAAAATTACCACTTTGCTATGTCTATGCCAAGGCAAAATCCAGCCCTAAACCAATTTAAATTGGAAAAGTGGGGAGTGAAATTTGATGGTACTAACAAGACGATGCATATTCAAGAATTCATCTTTAGAGTGGGAACTCTAAGAAAAGATTATAATTGTACCGATGATGAAATTTTAAGAAGTTTTCATGTGTTGCTAGATGGCTCTGCTTTGGACTGGTACTGGGATTACCGAAAAATAGTCCATATCAACACTTGGGAGGAGTTGGAGAAGGCTTTGTTGGCACAATATCGTCGATTTGAACAGGAATACCAAGTGCAAATGAAAATTTTAAATCGAAGACAGTTGCCCCATGAACCTTTCGATGATTTTTTCAATTCTGTAATTAGATTGCGCAATCAGCAGCAAACCCCGTACGAGGAGGCGCAATTAGTGGAAATCATTAGAGGCAATTTAAAACCATCTCTGGGTCAAATGATGTTTTCTGTTCGAATTAGCACCTTATCAGAATTCTGCCGTGAAGCCAGGCGAGCTGAGAATTTGTTGGCTAATCAGAGGCAAATGTTTCAGCAGAGGGCAAATCTGCCTCAAAGGGTAAACGAGCTGGAGGGTGAGGAGGATTTGTCTTTGGTCGATTTGGAGGGGGACGCAATACGCTCTACAAGCCAGTATACTTGCTGGAATTGCAAGGTTGTCGGCCATGGCTTTGTTGATTGTCCTGAGCCGTTGGCTAGGCAATTTTGTTTTCGTTGTGGTAGGGATGGTGTAGTGACACCAAAATGCCCTAAGTGCCAGGGAAACCGGTCACGGAACCCGTCTCGAACTGGGGAGGCGCGGTCAACCGAAGTTTAGACCCAGTTCAACAACAGCAACCACAACAACAACAACAACAATCAGATTTACAGGTGAGAGGTATGAGTATTTTAGTCAATAAGGACAGGGCAGCCCGAGAGACAACCCCTGAACCTCGGCTGCGAGAGCTTAGGCCATTACATGTTAGGCTTAAAGAGTATAAAGAGGCAAAAGAGAGGATTTTTGGGGAAGTATCAAACAAAATTAAAAAGGCGCGAGAGCGATATAAAATTCGCAGGAAAATAAGAAACGAAATCGCGGCAGCAGCGTTATACGAGGGCGAAGATGCTAGATTATATACTAGGATTGAAATAGGCGGTAAACAAATCGAAGGTCTTCTAGACAGTGGAGCCACAGTAACGTGTCTGGGGCGAAATTGTTTAGATTTTCTGAAGAATACCGGGGTTAAAATCTTTGATTTTACGAGTATTGTCAAAACCGCAGATGGTACGGCGCATAAAATTGTCGGTCGTGTTCGGGCGGAGGTAAGGCTCGGTAGTAAAAGAGAAGTTGTCACCTTTTATTTAGTGCCTACTCTGAGTCGAGAGCTTTTCTTGGGTGTCGACTTTATGAAGGCTTTCAAATTATTTGCCAACATTGATAGTCTTACGACAAATGAAGTAAGTCTCTGTGAAGAGGCAGATAGTACTTCAGATGTCGTAACTCATAATTTGACAGCCGAACAGCAGCAGAAGCTGGATTCGGTTATATTAAAGTTTCCCTGTTATATGAAGAATGGCTTAGGTAAAACAAATTTAGAAACGCACTCAATAGACACACGGGATGCTATTCCAGTGAAGGATCGTCACTATCCTGTCTCTCCGGCTGTACAGAAATTAATGTTTGCGGAGCTGGATAGGATGCTTGACCTTGGTGTCATTGAGCTTAGTGAGAGTCCATGGAGTCATCCGGTTACTCTGGTCCGCAAGGGTGAGAAAAACCGGTTGTGCCTGGACGCGCGCAAGCTTAATGCACTGACGGTCAAGGATGCATATCCATTACCGCATATCGAAGGTTTGCTCAGTCGCTTGGGAGACACGATTTTTATATCCAGTGTCGATCTAAAGGACGCTTTCTGGCAGATACCACTAGACCCGTCTAGTAGGGAGAAAACTGCATTCACTGTGCCAGGGCGACCACTTTACCATTTTACGGTCATGCCATTTGGGCTGTGTAACGCAGCTCAAAGGTTATGTCGTTTGATGGATAAAGTGATTCCCGCAGCACTACGTGATAGAGTTTTCGTCTACTTAGACGATCTTTTGATAGTGTCTCCAGATTTCGAGACACACCTGGAATTGTTATCTCAGGTATCTATTCAGTTGCGTGCAGCAGGGCTAACTATTAATGTGGCTAAATCTAGATTCTGTTTTAAAGAGTTACGGTATCTGGGGTATATAGTTGGAGGTGGCAAATTAAAGCCTGATCCGGCTAAAGTGGACACGATTTCTCGTTTTGCCTACCCTAAAACAGCAAAGCAAGTGCGGAGCTTCATGGGAGCAGCAGGATGGTATAGAAAATTTATACCTGACTATGCTACCATTGCAGCCCCAATCTTTGAAACGCTAAAGAAGGGGAAGCAATTCAAGTTTTCGGATGAAGCTAAGGTCGCGTTTGATCGCCTCAAGAAAGCTCTGATTACGAGCCCACTGCTTAATCATCCGGATTTCTCCAGACATTTCTACGTTCAGTGTGACGCATCGGATGTAGGTATTGGGGCTGTTCTTTTCCAGAGAGACGATTCTGATGGTGAACACCCAATAGCCTATTTTTCGCATAAATTAACTTCAGCACAAAAGAATTATTCTGTCACTGAGCGAGAATGTCTGGCAGTTGTCTTGGCGATTAAGAAGTTTAGGCCCTATATAGAATTGATGCCTTTTTCTGTTATTACCGACCACAGCAGTCTTAAGTGGCTTATGTCACATAGGGACTTGACCGGTCGATTGGCGAGGTGGAGTTTGCATTTGCAGGCGTACGATTTTACTATCGAGCATAGGCAGGGGAAACAAAACGTAGTACCTGATACCCTATCGCGCTACGAAATGTCAGAGATATCGGCGGAGGTTGGTAGTATGATCGACTTAAATTCTGATGCATTTAAGTCAAGTAACTATTTAGAACTTGATTCTAATGTAGAAGCAAATTCTGAGCAATTACCTGACTTATAAGTAGTTGATGGTTTTGTTTATAAGAGGGTACGTCCATATGATGGTGAAGTTTTAAGCGAAGATTTTGCTTGGAAGCTATGGGTACCTCTCGAATTAACCAAAACTATCATTGGAAACGCTCACAATCTTCCGCAAGCTGCTCACGGGGGCATAGGAAAGACTCTCCGCAGAGTCCGGGAGTATTTTTATTGGCCGCATCAGACGATTGAAATTCGCGACTTTGTAAAAAATTGTGAAGTATGTAAAGAGGCGAAACCGGCTAACGTAACACTACGCCCACCTATGGGGGCTGAAGTAATAAGTGAACGTCCATTTCAGCGAATTTATATAGATTTTCTTGGCCCATACCCGCGTTCAAAGAACGGAAATTGCTATATTTTTATAGTGTTAGACCACCTTACAAAGTTTGTCTTACTTAAGGCAATGACAAAAGCTAGTACCAAAAATGTTATCAAATTTCTGATAGCAGAAGTTTTCCATAAATTTGGAACACCAGAAACTATTGTTTCTGACAATGGCAAGCAATTTACTAGTAAAGAATTTGGTACTCTGGTACAGAATTTTGGTATAAGGCATCTCCGCACGGCAACACATTCGCCGCAAGCAAATGCGTCCGAGCGGGTGAATCAGACAATTTTGGCCGCTATTCGTACGTATTTGAAAGAAGATCACTCTGAGTGGGACAAACATTTGTCCGAAATAGAGTTTTCATTGCGATCTTCAGTACAAACTTCGATTGGGGTAACACCTTATTTTGCTCTGTTCGGTATGAACATGATAGGCCATGGTAGCGTGTACAAAATGGCTAGAAAGCTTAAAATGTTAAGTGACGCGGAGTCGGATATTTTGCCGAAATCAGCGAAAATGGACCTTTTGAGGCAAAATATGCGAGAAAGCTTACATAAAGCTTATTTACGGGGTGAAAAATCTTATAATACGCGATGCCGAGTCGTAAAGTTTATACCGGGACAAGAAGTCTACCGTAGAAACTTTCAACAAAGCGATTTTAAAACCGGTTTTAACGCGAAATTTGCCCGAAAGTTCCTAAAATGCCGTATAGTAAAACCGGTCGGAAACAGTATGTACCAGGTGGAAGACTTGATGGGAAAATCGTTGGGAGTATTTCACGGGAAAGACTTGAAACAATAACGTACCGCGGAAATCTATTTAATAGACGCATAGGTTATACTTAAATTTCAAACCTAACTCTACCGCTATACTTTTTTTTAGTTTTATTTTCGCTAGGCGTCATAATGCGACTAAGCAAACACATATTGGCTTTGATTTACTTTTGTTTTGGCAGCTTTGTTTTATTGTTATATTATGAAATAGCAATATCACCTTTTTTTATTTATTTTGAAGTCCTGATTTTGTTCCAACCAATAGCTTACGTTTCTTAACTGGCTACATATGTAACCGTCATTGTTTCTAATAGTGCAACCCCATGATCACTCTGAAGAACTATGCTATTAAGAGCTAAGGGTTGTTAGTCACCTAGAATTAATGACATCTTCTGAGTCCGGTCTTACAGCAAGTTGGGACAAATATAGGGACTTATTTAATCAATGCTTGGTAAAAACCCAAAGCACTGATGTTGTTTTTTATTAAAGTATGATACTGCTATCCGAAAATTGTATTTCAGTATGCCAATGCAAATCTATTTCAATATGTGTTCGCGATGTGTCGTATTAGACGTGATTCGCGTAACCCTGCTTAGTGTCCTTTAGAGCTACGATCACATTAAACAAATATTTGACACCTGCACGTGAACACTTTTTCTTTTGTTAAACAATTGGTTGATTTTGCCTAACGTTGGCTAAATCAAAAGGGCATTTGGCATTTAATTAATTACATTATTAGTTAATTTTTTTTTGTTTAATAAAATTTTGAATTTCAGCCAAAATTATTGGTCATTATGGTAAATTAATGCCATTTAATAACCAGGCCTTTATTTTTATTTTTTGCGTCAAATATTTGTTAAATGGAAACTACCTTTAGCTTACTAAATACATATATACCTAGTATATTTATTCGTAACTTATAACATAAGACTCACCGTAATATATGCATTGTTGTTGTAGTAGTTGGTGGTTTCATGTTGTCATCAGAATTGGTGTGAAGTAACGAAAGTAACCTGTTGTGAAAATTTAAAAGACTTTAGTATATGTTGTTTTAGGAGTTATAATTTTAAGCAAATATTGGGCTCACTCATTCCCCTGAATTGTTTTTTTTGAGTACAGTATTCGTCCTTCTGGCCCAGGTTCCATGAATGGTTTAGCCTGCGGTAAAGGGAAACATTAGTTTACGCAATACTCATTTTTAAGTTTTTGGTTAAATATTCTAAAAGGTGAGGAATGGATTTTTGTGAAAACGTTGGTATTAACGCCTTTTAGAAAATTTAGTCGGGATAGCAGGGAAAATAATTTTTTATCTTTAGTTAGAATTTTTTTATTTTTTTTTACTTTTGGGTTTTTCGTTTTTTGGAAATCACAGGGGGTAATTCCCGCCAAAGATGAAATTCTTTGGTGGTTTTAGTCCTTGCGTTTCTATTTCTGGTAATATCCCCAAATTTTTTTATTTACATTAATAATTCGTTTTTTTGTTAATTTTTTTTACTTACGTCATTGAATGTCAATGGCTACAATTTTTCCATCTGGTCACCCTGAATTGTATTGCTAGAACCTGTGGGAAAGTGATTTTAGTTAGTATGTTGAGTTTTAAGTTTTACATATTTGTTTGTTTACATAACCTAATAGCCAAAATTACCTTTGTTCACATTTGGGTTTGGTCTGGCAATTTCTTAAGGGAATTGCAGGGGGTTCTTCTCGCCAAAGTTCAAAGAGCTTTGGTGGTTTTAGTCCCTGCGTTCCCAGGCCATAAGCCGTATGAAGCCTGCACGGTTTGTGTTTTTTTTTTGAAGTCTGATAAATTTAGGCCGGTGTATTCCGCCAGGAGTTTAGCCATAGGTTGAAATCAAATCCCTGTGGAAAAATTAACAAATAAAGGAAAAACGTTGGTTTAGATCAAATGTCTGTAAAAATCTCCAAATGATATACATAATGTTAAAAATTAAAATTTTTTTTTTTGCCTTAAAAATGCTTTTTTAAATTTCATTTGAGCTTAATTAGAAAGTAACTAATGTTTTTTTTATGTAAAACATTGGAACAATTTGCATTTTAAGTTTTAAATTGATTTAAAAAAAAAAAAAAAAAAAAAATACGCCTTTTAATAATTTTTTTTTTCCCTCCACACCTATTTTTAATATAAAAAAAAAGTTTTTTACTTTTTTACGCATGCTTTTCTTTATTATTGCGACACTCGTATTAAAAAAAAAATTCAGTTAATTTGTATAATTTGTTTTGATACAACTTTTTTTGATACACCCTTTTGAAATGTACAATCATAAAATCACAGGGGAAATTATCAGTAGGTGTTAATTAGTAAAAGTTTTTTTTTGCTAAGAAGTATTTCAATTATATTAGTGTGCATCATTATTTTTCGTTTTTTTTGGGAAAAATTAAACATATGATTTGGCCTTAATTAGTTTTAGTTGTTTGGAATAAAGTTTTAACTAAAATGTTAATTAAATAGCACAAATCAAAAATTTTTTTTTTTCTTGGAAAATAGAGGCAAAGGCAACAAATTGGTTTTGTGCATATAATTTTTTATAATTTTTTTTTTCCTTTTTTCCCCAGATAAATTTTTCAAATTTATTATTTTTTTATTTTTTTTTTATTTCACTCGCGTTGGTCATTTAAAACCATTTCAGGAAAAAGTTTTATTTAAATTTTTTTTTTGAACCGTAAGTTTTTTTTTCCCGCACTGTTATTTTAAAATTAAATTTTTTTTGGTTTTATTCCATTCTCATGTTTTTTTTTTATTTACAACCGTTTCAACAAATTTTATTTTAAAATTTTTTTTTTTTGAGCGTGAGAAAATTTTTGTTACGCACGGTAAGGAACATTCAACACTTTTATTTAATAACGGCAGTCACGGAGCACATTTATATTCAAGTATTTTTCACTTTAATTTCATAACACTTACCTTGATTACACCATTGTTGTTTTGCCGTCTTCCATATGTCCGTCCACATACCCTTATGGTTGGCAAAAAAGAATTTTCTGAAAGTAAAAAGAAAGTTAAACACTTATTAATTCCAATTGTTGCAAAATTACGTTAATTTTTTTTTGGTTACATACCTTTTTCTATTAAAATCCCACCGGAAAATCGCCATCGCAGAAAAGTTGTCGCTTGTCGTCACTATTGTAACCTGAAATAAAATTTTTCCATTAGTAATATTTTTGTACTCACCTTTATTTCCCGATATTGTTGGTTATCTGTCATCACTTCCTGAAAAGAAATAGCGTTTGTTAGTAAGTAATATTTATTAAATGTACAAATATTTAATTTGTGCCTAAATAATTTAATTTTAATAATTTTCAATAAAAATGTCGACTTACCATTCATCTCTGTTTCGTTGTTTTTTTGGTGTAATAGTATGTGTGTAAAATCACGCTACTATTTTCGTTTCTTTCATTCTCCTTTTCCATTCATTCATAAGGCTATTAATTAATAAATGATTTCAGTGTTGCCAGATCGTTTCGAAGGGTACAGTACTTTCAGTGTTGTATTTATTTTTATATCGGTAATCAAAGTTGCCCTATCGTTAAATTTTTGGGGTCAAGGAAAAATACCCAAAATCTCCGAAAGTTAAAACATTGTTTTTTTTCGCTAAGATGGTTCCTTTTTCCCTCCCATCCTGAATTCACTAGTGAATTTAAGGAATGGTTGGGTTTGTTATGGTCACCCTAATGATGATAAGGCAGTATGAGAAAGGGAAAAACGATTGTTTGTATATAGAGACAGCTGTAAGAAAAAAAAGAATGTAGCAAAAGAAAAGGAAAAACATAGGTAGGGAAATGAGAAATTATTATTTATGTTTTTTTCAAAGTAAGGGGCAAATTGCTGACAAGTTTTTAAGATGGTGAACAAAAGCGTCCCCGAGGTTTCGTGGGGCTAAAAATAAAAAATGTCGTTCCTTTTTGCTTTTGGTTGATAAGTGTGACAAGTGGCCACCGGCAGATCTGTAAAAGGAGTTTGTTTTTTGTATGTCAGGAAGTAAAATACGTTTGAGTAATATTTATATAAAGTTTTATTTAAATCAAGAATGTACAAACACACGGTGTAAAGGAAATTTTAAGTGTCGAATACTAAGAATAAACTGGCAATTGTTGAGCTTAAAAACTAAATTTTTTTGGTGAATTTGAAACAAAAAAAAAATTAAATAAAGCACAAAGAAAAGGACAGTACATTGCAAATAAAAGTTATAATAAACCAAAAAAAATATATAAGCTTGTTAAAAAAAAAACGTAAGCTTGTACACTGCAAAATAATTATTAAAGTAAAAAGAAGATATTTTAAATAAAGAAAAAAAATAAACAGCCGAGTGCGCCAGTAAATCTCCCGTGTCACACCCGCGTTGGAACAGCCAGCCGTAAGCACCACCGAACCTTGTGGAATCCAGGTATCTGCCTTGACATCGGACAAGACACAAGAACAGTCGACCTACGGACAGAATAAAATATAAATATATTAAACTTGGTTTTTTGAAATTTAAGCTATTTTTTTTTGTGAGGGAAATCTTACCGTGGTTCAGTCCTTTGGGCGATTTAGAGCCTGAAGTGCGCGTAGTTAGGGTTGAGCTCAAGCCTAGGTTCTTGTTCAGATTAGGGTAGATTTACCCGTAGTGTTGAAGTTTCCCTAGAGGAAGAAAAAAAGGCAGTAGATTTTAAGGCAGGTGATATATATGTATATATAGACTGGTTTTTTTAGACTCACCATTACTAGGACAAGCAATTCACGGACGGACGGCAGAACATCATATCTTCTTCTTGGAGGCAGGAGGGCAGGTTTTAGAGTTGCTGCGGACAACAAAACAAAAGTTTATTTTATTAGTATTGTTTTTTTGAGTATTTATGGGTTTTTAAATCCCAATTTTAGTAAATTAAAGTAAATTTTAATATTTTTTTTTTAACTTTTAAAAGTAAATTTTAACTTTAAAAAAAAAAAGAAGGAAAAATTCCGAAAGTGCTTTTAACTTTTGAAAGTAAATTAAATTAACATTTGTTTTTGGTTATAAATTTTATTAGAATTGCCAGCATAAATGGATTATTGTTAAAGATTTGGGTTTTATTTGTTTTTTTGCAATTTTTATTATTTTTAATAAACAAGGCATGTTTTATAACGTTTTGAAATGAACATTACCTGTTTTTTTATTATGAGTTGGTAAATTTCGTTATGGCGGGTAAGTAGAGGAGTGTAATCGTTTGCAGGTGGAGATTTGGGACATCCCGGGATAAGGGGATGTCATGGAGAGACTTCGTCTCTAGTGGGAGGGCCAATCCCGGCACGTCATCAGCCGGAGATGTGTGGAAATGGTGAGGGAAGAGGTGTTTTCGTGTTTTTTATTTTTTGTCAGCTACTTCGAGCCCCAGCATTTCTTTTTATTATTATTTTTCCTAGCTGGTATGGATTTTTTTTTGTACCCGGGTTTTGAGCCATTTGGTCGGCAAGAACCACCCCCATCCGGCGAGCTCTAGCCGCGCGAACCGCCAGCATACCAGCGCCGCCGACAATCTGGCCACATTCACTGGTTGTTTGTAAACAGCAACCAGCTGGTATCATTTCCCCGTCCCGTACAGTACAATCACTTTGCTAAAAACGCATTTTAATCCCACTCAACTAAATGCAATCTTAATAGATGACGATTTTTTCCCTGTTTTCAAAGAGACGTTTGACGAATTGTTCTCAACTAATACAAATTTCAAAATAGTACGATGTTTCAATTTGGTAGAAGACATAGAAGATGAAGGAAAATTAAGTGAAGAAATAAAAATAGAGCACCATGATAAGAACCATAGAGGTATCACAGCAGTTTTTGAAGAGTTGAAAAACCGAATCTACCATCCTCAACTTAAATTAAGAATAACTCAATTTATAAACAATTGTGAAGTATGCAACGTAGAAAAATACGACAGAAAGCCTCCTAAAGTACCCTATAAAATAACAGAAACACCCAACAAGCCTCGAGACATTATTCATATTGACGTTTTCTATACTTTACAAAAACAACTATTTCTGACTATAATAGACAAATTTACAAAATTCGCTTCAGCATTTAGAATTTGTGGAAGAACTTGGGTAGAATTTAAATCAAAACTTATTCAATACTTCTCAATATATGGTAAACCAAGAAAAATTGTTGCAGATAACGAACTCGGGTTTAAAGCAATCCCATTAGTACAATTTTTAAAGGATGAAAACGTTATAATACACTATACCTCCAATAGCAATCACACCTCGAATGCAGACATCGAGAGACTACATAATACCATTAATGAACATATTAGACTTTTGCGACATGACGAAAGAACCCACAACGAAACTATCGAAGATAAAATATCTAGAATAATAGGGTTTTACAATAATACAATACATAGTACTACAAAGGTAAAACCAATTGACTTCATAAACGGAAAAATCTCAGAAGAAGAATACCCAAAATTTTATGAACTAATACTACGAAAAAAAAACTAAATATATTAATACATTAAACAAAGACAGGACTGATGTCGAAATAGAGAACGGAGAAAATTTTATTAAGGAAATAAGAGGCGGGAAAAACCACCGTAAGTATAGGAAAATTAACGCGACCAAAATAGATAATGAACACCTAAAAGAGAATAAAACAAATCTTAAATATTACAAAACCCATGTTAAACCATTTAAAAAATTCCAGATTAGAGCAAACAATGCTTAGATATTGATTAACACGCACATATATTTTTAGATGCAAACCTGGACTATAATTTTCATCTTATTCACACCCATAAGAGCGCAACTACTGAACATCCAAGACTTGACAAGTAATAATGGTTACCTCCCAATCAAAGTGGACGAAGTTAAAACAATTGAACAATATAATAAAATCCTTCATGTAATCAACATAACGGCATATACAGACAGTCTTTACCTTTTACAGCAGAACATAAAAACAATAAACAGCAGCCTTACTAAAACTAACCCCGAAACAAGCTCTCTACTTGATAGTATAACAAAAAACTATGAGATATTAAATGTAAAAATAAGTAACTTTAAACCGCACTTCAGAGAAAAAAGAGGCCTTATTAACGTATTAGGAAAAGGGTTAAAATATATTGCCGGATCTATGGACAGCGACGACGAGACTCAGATAAACAATGCCCTCAATTCAATGAAAACTCAAGTAAATAATTTCACAACTTTTAATAATCTCATAAGTAATCAAATTAAGAATATTACTAATCACATCAACCAAAAACAAATAGTAATCAGCACTTATTTCAATAAATTTAAAAAACTTTCTTCAAAATAAAATTAGAGATTTGGAAGACGAATTTAGACTTATAAGCCACATATATCAAGTAAATAATGACATTACCCTTTTAAAAAACCATGTGGACGACATTGGCCAAATAATTTTTTCCAGCAAATTAGGAATAATCCCAACAGACATACTTACGAAGACAGAACTAGATTTAATTACCAGCTTTGATAGCTATACTAATATCAAAGTAGCAGTAATATTTGAAAATGAAAACATCGTTATAATTCTTTTAATTCCACAATATTCAAATTCTGTACTGTCAAAAATTATATTTGAACCAATACCTAATTCAAAAAACAAATCTATATCACTTAAAAGTAACGGAGTACTTGTTAGCAAAAATAATAAAATATATGAAACAAATGTTAAAGAAAATCTAAAGAAAAATTTAATACAGATTAATGATAATTGCTTAGAAAATATTGTTAATTTTGAAGAAGCCCATTGCAATATGACAACCATGGATATTACCAGTGTAAACGAAATAATACCAGGTATTCTAATATTTAAGAATTTTTATTCCAAAATAACACATAATTGTAATAATAAATATGACTTAAAAATAACGGGCACTTTTCTTATCAAATTCGAAAATTGTGAAATTTATACATTAGATAATAATTTTACAAATGTTAAAATAAAATTATACGAAAATTTTATCTTACCCAATTTTATAACTAAAATAAAAGAAAACTCTAATACAACTTTTGCTGATTTAAAACTAGAAACTCTATACTTAGAGCAAATTAAATATGAAGAAACTATTAAAAAAATACTTTACCATAACAATAAATCAAAAATTATTAATATAAGCATTAATATAATAATAATACTTGCAATTTTGATATTGATTTTAATTTTATTCTATATGAAACCTAAAAGTAAAGTTCTAATTTCGCCGGATCAAAACTGATGATTTAAGCAAGAGTATGAACTTTTAGTATTAAGCAATATTGTACCCTATTTTTTATTAAGTATATAACATATTGATTTTAATAAAGAAGCGCAGTAAGAACTGGGCAGCATTGAACTGAACAACTTTCAAAGTGTTTTTTTTTTAATTTATTTCACAAAAGTATTCGGACATTTATTTTCAAAGCTCGTACTTTTAGTACTTCGTTGCATTTGGTATAAAAAGTACAAAATATACGGCACTTTTTAAGGGGTAAAAAATGGATCAAATTGGTACTTTTTGTACTTTTTCGGAATGCGTATGGTCCATTGGCTGGAATATATTTAGGCGCCCATTCATTGCTTTTCATATCGACAACTATATGTAGGTTGCTCAAGATTATTGAGTGCTCAAAAACCGGACACAGCTGACTAGTCAGTACTGATGCATATAACGGACACAGCTGACCAGTCAGTACTGACGCATATACCGGCCACAGCTGACTAGTCAGTACTGATTCATATATTCGTCACTGTTGACGTATTTTTTAGTTTTAATAAAACACTATTAAAATAAAACATCTCATTCAATTCTCATACAAATTTTTGTCTTTATTTAAAATAAAATTCAATATTTTTTTGGTTTCCAAAATAACTTAAATAAATAAATATTTTTTTTTTTAACTAAATTTTTTAAATTAATTATGTTTTCTTTGCATTCGAAAACGTTTGCTGGATCAAACATCATTCAACAGTTTCTTAATTACATTAAACAAGCACCTTCTTACAAATAAAGTTCAGTCAATAAAAAGTGTTAAAAATAAAGCTAAACTTTTACCAATTTATTGGTCACGCTTATTTTTTGATTTTTTTTCTCTTTTAGATTGATTATTTTAGTTTAAATTAAAAAAATTGTCGTCATTTTATTTATTAACCCCTTTTTCTTTTATGTATTTTTGTTGCTTTACCCTATGGTGGGCACGTTCAACCGCTTTTCTTATACTTTTTTCATACTCCCCGGCTCCTAGGTTCTGAAAAACATCTAAAATATGAAGTAAAAAAAAAGACAGAAATGTTAAATATTCAAAGACTAAAATTATTTAATGTCTGTACATACCTCTTACAATTTTATTTAGCAGCGTGAGATTTGACAACGGAAGTTTTCCCCACCTTCCATCCCAATTATATTTATATAGCAAATCATCTGCAAACGATGCACTAATAACACTGCCAACATCTAAAGAAACACCTTTAATTTTATGAATATAGGACTTCTGTAAAGAAATTGAATTACTGTTTGAGCAAGTAAAATATATAAAATATTGTGATTGTTACCATGGCCTGAGCGTAATCGGAGTCTAGCTTCTCCTCTATTTCTTGCACTGCTGTTGTGGTCCGCAAGGGGAGCATGCTGGCGGTCTCATCAAGCCCTTGATCAGAAGTCTCTCCTGTCATGCGGCTGAGTTACTCTTGGGCTTTTTTTATGCCTACTTTACACTCCATTAGAATTTTAGCTTATTGATGGAACAGGTTGTATATTAGATCTTTCACTTCGTGCACTATCTTCGTTTTCTATTAACCCAGTAAAAAACGTGCTCCAAAAGGAGCAGGTTTTTTGTATGAATTCATACCTCAAATCGCTTCAAACCTGCTGATGGGATGCCTGATTTTTGTATGGGGTGTTCCCGGTTTGGAGGACTATTTTCTGCTGACGATAAGTGCTTCTTTTAACATGCAAACAAAGCGCTCCTAGAGTGCTTTTTTAAGGGCTAACTATATAAATGTTTTGCTTTTACTTGTTTAAATGTCTTTTTTCAATCATTTTCGTAAACTATAATATATTTTTTTTCGCTTAAAAACCCTCTTCGTTGTCAGCACTAAAATAGCAGCTTTTTTGTATATTTTATTCGTTATCATTTGCTGCTTTATAAGAGCTCTCTAATTGAAGCGCTTGAGTATGCGCTTTTTCTCTGTAGTGCTTCCAAAAACCCAAATTTTTTTTACTGGGAACCTTCTATACATTTTAATTTTGGACTCAAATGTCTTTTTTTCCAATGATAGACAATTTTGCAAACGTCTTTTTTTCATAGTTATCTTTTATCACAAAAAGTATACTTTTATTATTTAATTTAATTTCTTAATAGGTATTTTCTATCTTATTGTCACTTTTTTATATTTTAATAGGTATTTGTGTTATTTTTATTGTCACTCAATTCTTGCTTTCTGTCAAGGCAAATATTATTTTTTATCACTCTTTATTGTCACTGTCAATTTTTATTTCACTTTTTTTATATTTATTTTAAATAATATAATGGGCGCACGTCACAATTTCATAAAATTCCTTTCGCTTTTAAAATTAATCTTGAATTTTTTACATATTTTACACATTCCATTCAAAAATGAAACTGTCTAACATACATTCGTTGTTTCACTCTTACATACGCATTTCATTCCTGGAGTAATTAGCGTTGCCACTAGCAAACATTTCTTCCTAAAATGTTTTTAACAACAGCAATTCCCAAAATTCCACCACTTTTTTTTTAAATAATTAATACAAATTTAGCTAAATTCTTATAATTATTAAAATTTATGAAACGTATTAACAGATATATTCAACATATTATTAAGTATATATAAAAATAAGAAGAAAATATTAATAAAATTTGGGCTTTGCAAAATATTCCTAATTTGGTATACAAACGCACACGAGTGGCAACGCCACTTGTAACAATAAAAACAAACAAAAATAGTGCGTGTGTATTAGTTTCGGTCATCCATTTCTTGTAGGGGAGCTATAGGAAAGTTGTAAAAAAAACTCATAAAATTCAGAAAAATGCATGAAATCTTTATTTGAATCGATAGTACGGTCCATATAATTAAATGTTTGAAGATTATTTCATGCAAATGTTGACCGTGATTGCGCCTCAAATGGTCCATCCGCTTAGTCCAATGTTGGCATTCTGTTTCCAACATTTCGGCCGGTATCTCACGAATAAATGCTTCAATGTTTTCTTCCAATGCGTCAATTGAAGCGGGCATGTGTGTATAGACATGAGCTTTAACGTAGCCGCACAAAAAATAGTCTAAAGACGTTAAATCGCACGATCTAGGCGGCCAATTGACCGGTCCCGAACGTGAAATAAAATGTTCACCGAACTCGCCTCTCAATAAGTCCATTGTTAAGCGTGCTGTGTGGCATGTGGCACCGTCTTGTTGAAACCACATGTCGTGCAAGTCAACAAGCTCTTGCATTTTGGGCAAAAAAAAGTTGGATATCATCTCACGGTAGCGCTCACCATTCACAGTTACGTTACGATTCGCATCATCTTGGAACGGTCCAATGATGCCACCAGCCCATAAACCGCACCAAACTGTGACTTTTTCTCGATGCATAAATAGCTCTTGCAATGCTTCTGGCTGATCTTCACTCCAAAATCGACAATTCGGCTTATTAACTTACCCATTGAGCCAAAAATGAGCTTCGTCGCTGAACACAAGAAGCGCGCGATGAATTTTCTTAACAGAGCACGCATTTTGATAATAAAATTCAATAATTTGCAAGCGTTGTTCGTTTGTAAGACGATTCATGGTTAAATTATAGACCAAACTGAAGATGTTTGACAGTGAAACAAAACACGAAACGTGCGTCAGCTGTTTAAACCAGTGCTGCCAAAAAGATAATAGCTAAAAAATCACCCATTATATTAGCGGAATATAACAAATCTTAAAATGTTGTTTATAGACATATTTTAACATAAAATAAGTAATGACGTAGAAAACAAAATAAATTTTCTGTAAATATTTTACTGGATAACCCCATTTCTTTAAATCTTAAAGTGAACGACGTCACGGGTAAAAGCTAGTTACAAAATAAAACATGGGTGGGGGTAGGTCTTTTTTGATCTACCTTGTATATATATTTTTAAGAAATGTTGCTTCTTTTTTTGGCAACTTTTAACACTTTTTCTCTTTTAGTTTTGGTACTTTTTTATTTTCAAAAAATTTGGCTAGAGATATTGTCCAGATTTAAGTGGGGTATATTTTAAGAGGTTAAAACGAAAAATGTTTTACTTTTGATACTTTTTCTCTTTTGGATAAATTTGGTATACAGATTGCATATGGTCGAGATCAAAATATACGGTATTTTTTAATGGATAAAATTGGGATAAAACTGTTACTTTTTATCTCTTCGAAAAATTTGGTATTCATATAAAACATAACCTAAATTAACGTACAGAGTACTTTCTGGGGGAATAAAATGAGTCAAAGCTCGTACTTTTAGTACTTCGTTGCATTTGGTATAAAAAGTACAAAATATACGGCACTTTTTAAGGGGTAAAAAATGGATCAAATTGGTACTTTTTGTACTTTTTCGGAATGCGTATGGTCCATTGGCTGGAATATATTTAGGCGCCCATTCATTGCTTTTCATATCGACAACTATATGTAGGTTGCTCAAGATTATTGAGTGCTCAAAAACCGGACACAGCTGACTAGTCAGTACTGATGCATATAACGGACACAGCTGACCAGTCAGTACTGACTGGTCAGTACTGACGCATATACCGGCCACAGCTGACTAGTCAGTACTGATTCATATATTCGTCACTGTTGACGTATTTTTTAGTTTTAATAAAACACTATTAAAATAAAACATCTCATTCAATTCTCATACAAATTTTTGTCTTTATTTAAAATAAAATTCAATATTTTTTTGGTTTCCAAAATAACTTAAATAAATAAAAAAGTAATTTCAATTTTTGGGAATACAAAATTTCAATTTCAAAAGATTTTGTTATTCGTGCTTAATTCCCAGTTTTTATTCTTGATAAAAACACTTGAAATTTATTGTTGATGGGATAAGCTATTCCTATGCATTTCACTGGTTGCTTAGGCCAGATCATCAGGAAACTTCATCCATAAAGATTTTAGACAAACTAAAGATATTACACCAAATAAAACTGTTAAACGTATAAGACTTATAGCAACAGTTTTACTTGTAACAATATCAAAGCTTGAACAAAATACATCAACAATAAAAAAGTGGGTTTATCTCATCTTACACTCCCCACTACAATTAGTTGAAATTCTCTCAACATTAATTGTAGTTGTAAGTAGGTTAAGAAAAACAAAAATAAAAAACAAACAACAACTTACAAAAGATGTTGTCAATTAAGTGTTTTTTTAGGCCGTGCACTTGCCTGTTTATTATCAAAAAGTAATTTCAATTTTTGGGAATACAAAATTTCAATTTCAAAAGATTTTGTTATTCGTGCTTAATTCCCAGTTTTTATTCTTGATAAAAACACTTGAAATTTATTGTTGATGGGATAAGCTATTCCTATGCATTTCACTGGTTGCTTAGGCCAGATCATCAGGAAACTTCATCCATAAAGATTTTAGACAAACTAAAGATATTACACCAAATAAAACTGTTAAACGTATAAGACTTATAGCAACAGTTTTACTTGTAACAATATCAAAGCTTGAACAAAATACATCAACAATAAAAAAGTGGGTTTATCTCATCTTACACTCCCCACTACAATTAGTTGAAATTCTCTCAACATTAATTGTAGTTGTAAGTAGGTTAAGAAAAACAAGAATAAAAACTGGGAATTAAGCACGAATAACAAAATCTTTTGAAATTTAAATAAATAAATATTTTTTTTTTTAACTAAATTTTTTAAATTAATTATGTTTTGTTTGCATTCGAAAACTTTTGCTGGATCAAACATCATTCAACAGTTTCTTAATTACATTAAACAAGCACCTTCTTACAAATAAAGTTCAGTCAATAAAAAGTGTTAAAAATAAAGCTAAACTTTTACCAATTTATTGGTCACGCTTATTTTTTGATTTTTTTTCTCTTTTAGATTGATTATTTTAGTTTAAATTAAAAAAATTGTCGTCATTTTATTTATTAACCCCTTTTTCTTTTATGTATTTTTGTTGCTTTACCCTATGGTGGGCACGTTCAACCGCTTTTCTTATACTTTTTTCATACTCCCCGGCTCCTAGGTTCTGAAAAACATCTAAAATATGAAGTAAAAAAAAAGACAGAAATGTTAAATATTCAAAGACTAAAATTATTTAATGTCTGTACATACCTCTTACAATTTTATTTAGCAGCGTGAGATTTGACAACGGAAGTTTTCCCCACCTTCCATCCCAATTATATTTATATAGCAAATCATCTGCAAACGATGCACTAATAACACTGCCAACATCTAAAGAAACACCTTTAATTTTATGAATATAAGGACTTCTGTAAAGAAGTTGAATTACTGTTTGAGCAAGTAAAATATATAAAATATTGTGATTGTTACCATGGCCTGAGCGTAATCGGAGTCTAGCTTCTCCTCTATTTCTTGCACTGCTGTTGTGGTCCGCAAGGGGAGCATGCTGGCGGTCTCATCAAGCCCTTGATCAGAAGTCTCTCCTGTCATGCGGCTGAGGTACTCTTGGGCTTTTTTTATGCCTACTTTACACTCCATTAGAATTTTAGCTTATTGATGGAACAGGTTGTATATTAGATCTTTCACTTCGTGCACTATCTTCGTTTTCTATTAACCTTCTATACATTTTAATTTTGGACTCAAATGTCTTTTTTTCCAATGATAGACAATTTTGCAAACGTCTTTTTTTCATAGTTATCTTTTATCACAAAAAGTATACTTTTATTATTTAATTTAATTTCTTAATAGGTATTTTCTATCTTATTGTCACTTTTTTATATTTTAATAGGTATTTGTGTTATTTTTATTGTCACTCAATTCTTGCTTTCTGTCAAGGCAAATATTATTTTTTATCACTCTTTATTGTCACTGTCAATTTTTATTTCACTTTTTTTATATTTATTTTAAATAATATAATGGGCGCACGTCACAATTTCATAAAATTCCTTTCGCTTTTAAAATTAATCTTGAATTTTTTACATATTTTACACATTCCATTCAAAAATGAAACTGTCTAACATACATTCGTTGTTTCACTCTTACATACGCATTTCATTCCTGGAGTAATTAGCGTTGCCACTAGCAAACATTTCTTCCTAAAATGTTTTTAACAACAGCAATTCCCAAAATTCCACCACTTTTTTTTTAAATAATTAATACAAATTTAGCTAAATTCTTATAATTATTAAAATTTATGAAACGTATTAACAGATATATTCAACATATTATTAAGTATATATAAAAATAAGAAGAAAAGATTAATAAAATTTGGGCTTTGCAAAATATTCCTAATTTGGTATACAAACGCACACGAGTGGCAACGCCACTTGTAACAATAAAAACAAACAAAAATAGTGCGTGTGTATTAGTTTCAGTCATCCATTTCTTGTAGGGGAGCTATAGGAAAGTTGTAAAAAAAACTCATAAAATTCAGAAAAATGCATGAAATCTTTATTTGAATCGATAGTACGGTCCATATAATTAAATGTTTGAAGATTATTTCATGCAAATGTTGACCGTGATTGCGCCTCAAATGGTCCATCCGCTTAGTCCAATGTTGGCATTCTGTTTCCAACATTTCGGCCGGTATCTCACGAATAAATGGTTCAATGTTTTCTTCCAATGCGTCAATTGAAGCGGGCATGTGTGTATAGACATGAGCTTTAACGTAGCCGCACAAAAAATAGTCTAAAGACGTTAAATCGCACGATCTAGGCGGCCAATTGACCGGTCCCGACCGTGAAATAAAATGTTCACCGAACTCGCCTCTCAATAAGTCCATTGTGCTGTGTGGCATGTGGCACCGTCTTGTTGAAACCACATGTCGTGCAAGTCAACAAGCTCTTGCATTTTGGGCAAAAAAAAGTTGGATATCATCTCACGGTAGCGCTCACCATTCACAGTTACGTTACGATTCGCATCATCTTGGAACGGTCCAATGATGCCACCAGCCCATAAACCGCACCAAACTGTGACTTTTTCTCGATGCATAAATAGCTCTTGCAATGCTTCTGGCTGATCTTCACTCCAAAATCGACAATTCGGCTTATTAACTTACCCATTGAGCCAAAAATGAGCTTCGTCGCTGAACACAAGAAGCGCGCGATGAATTTTCTTAACAGAGCACGCATTTTGATAATAAAATTCAATAATTTGCAAGCGTTGTTCGTTTGTAAGACGATTCATGGTTAAATTATAGACCAAACTGAAGATGTTTGACAGTGAAACAAAACACGAAACGTGCGTCAGCTGTTTAAACCAGTGCTGCCAAAAAGATAATAGCTAAAAAATCACCCATTATATTAGCGGAATATAACAAATCTTAAAATGTTGTTTATAGACATATTTTAACATAAAATAAGTAATGACGTAGAAAACAAAATAAATTTTCTGTAAATATTTTACTGGATAACCCCATTTCTTTAAATCTTAAAGTGAACGACGTCTCGGGTAAAAGCTAGTTACAAAATAAAACATGGGTGGGGGTAGGTCTTTTTTGATCTACCTTGTATATATATTTTTAAGAAATGTTGCTTCTTATTTTTTGGCAACTTTTAACACTTTTTCTCTTTTAGTTTTGGTACTTTTTTATTTTCAAAAAATTTGGCTAGAGATATTGTCCAGATTTAAGTGGGGTATATTTTAAGAGGTTAAAACGAAAAATGTTTTACTTTTGATACTTTTTCTCTTTTGGATAAATTTGGTATACAGATTGCATATGGTCGAGATCAAAATATACGGTATTTTTTAAGGGATAAAATTGGGATAAAACTGTTACTTTTTATCTCTTCGAAAAATTTGGTATTCATATAAAACATAACCTAAATTAACGTACAGAGTACTTTCTGGGGGAATAAAATGAGTCAAAGCTCGTACTTTTAGTACTTCGTTGCATTTGGTATAAAAAGTACAAAATATACGGCACTTTTTAAGGGGTAAAAAATGGATCAAATTGGTACTTTTTGTACTTTTTCGGAATGCGTATGGTCCATTGGCTGGAATGTATTTAGGCGCCCATTCATTGCTTTTCATATCGACATATATGTATGTTGCTCAAGATTATTGAGTGCTCAAAAACCGGACACAGCTGACTAGTCAGTACTGATGCAAATAACGGACACAGCTGACCAGTCAGTACTGACTGGTCAGTACTGACGCATATACCGGCCACAGCTGACCAGTCAGTACTGATTCATATATTCGTCACTGTTGACGTATTTTTTAGTTTTAATAAAACTTTTCATTAAATTATTTTTATGAAGAAAGGAATTTTACAACATGAAAATTAATTAAAATTGTTATTGATAATCTTTCATTCTTGACGTGGCTCGGGCTCGAACCCTGGCCGGCAGGTTACCATGACATGTTTCGATCGCAACCACTCGATCTCCTCAGATGGTTTTGCCGTCTCACACTCGCAGCCATCGACGACTGCTGACATCAATAGTCAAACATCAATCGTTAAACCAAATTGTATTTAAACATTTGGTAGATCGAAATTTGCTTTCCTGAATGATTATCAATTTTAATTGATTTTACATGTTTTTTCCTTACTTCTGTTTTTGCGTACTTTTGTCAAGAATTTTTCTTGAAGTCCAAGTACATTTTTTGTTTTTTCATTTTGTCTTTCTCTTTTCTGTTGACCTTTTTTAGCACAACTTGAAGGACAAATGTACACATAGAGCTCGTGCCTTAGCTTTAACAATAATTAGTATTGTGGTTATTTTGTTGAACTATTTATGGTTTTTAATCCAAATTTTTAATATTTTTAATTAGGCTTAAGTTCATGAAATTTAATTTTCATTAAATTATTTTTATGAAGAAAGGAATTTTACAACATGAAAATTAATTAAAATTGTTATTGATAATCTTTCATTCTTGACGTGGCTCGGGCTCGAACCCTGGCCGGCAGGTTACCATGACATGTTTCGATCGCAACCACTCGATCTCCTCAGATGGATTTGCCGTCTCACACTCGCAGCCATCGACGACTGCTGACGTCAATAGTCAAACATCAATCGTTAAACCAAATTGTATTTAAACATTTGGTAGATCGAAATTTGCTTTCCTGAATGATTATCAATTTTAATTGATTTTACATGTTTTTTCCTTACTTCTGTTTTTGCGTACTTTTGTCAAGAATTTTTCTTGAAGTCCAAGTACATTTTTTGTTTTTTCATTTTGTCTTTCTCTTTTCTGTTGACCTTTTTTAGCACAACTTGAAGGACAAATGTACACATAGAGCTCGTGCCTTAGCTTTAACAATAATTAGTATTGTGGTTATTTTGTTGAACTATTTATGGTTTTTAATCCAAATTTTTAATATTTTTAATTAGGCTTAAGTTCATGAAATTTAATTTTCATTAAATTATTTTTATGAAGAAAGGAATTTTACAACATGAAAATTAATTAAAATTGTTATTGATAATCTTTCATTCTTGACGTGGCTCGGGCTCGAACCCTGGCCGGCAGGTTACCATGACATGTTTCGATCGCAACCACTCGATCTCCTCAGATGGATTTGCCGTCTCACACTCGCAGCCATCGACGACTGCTGACGTCAATAGTCAAACATCAATCGTTAAACCAAATTGTATTTAAACATTTGGTAGATCGAAATTTGCTTTCCTGAATGATTATCAATTTTAATTGATTTTACATGTTTTTTCCTTACTTCTGTTTTTGCGTACTTTTGTCAAGAATTTTTCTTGAAGTCCAAGTACATTTTTTGTTTTTTCATTTTGTCTTTCTCTTTTCTGTTGACCTTTTTTAGCACAACTTGAAGGACAAATGTACACATAGAGCTCGTGCCTTAGCTTTAACAATAATTAGTATTGTGGTTATTTTGTTGAACTATTTATGGTTTTTAATCCAAATTTTTAATATTTTTAATTAGGCTTAAGTTCATGAAATTTAATTTTCATTAAATTAATTAAAATTGTTATTGATAATCTTTCATTCTTGACGTGGCTCGGGCTCGAACCCTGGCCGGCAGGTTACCATGACATGTTTCGATCGCAACCACTCGATCTCCTCAGATGGATTTGCCGGCTCACACTCGCAGCCATCGACGACTGCTGACGTCAATAGTCAAACATCAATCGTTAAACCAAATTGTATTTAAACATTTGGTAGATCGAAATTTGCTTTCCTGAATGATTATCAATTTTAATTGATTTTACATGTTTTTTCCTTACTTCTGTTTTTGCGTACTTTTGTCAAGAATTTTTCTTGAAGTCCAAGTACATTTTTTGTTTTTTCATTTTGTCTTTCTCTTTTCTGTTGACCTTTTTTAGCACAACTTGAAGGACAAATGTACACATAGAGCTCGTGCCTTAGCTTTAACAATAATTAGTATTGTGGTTATTTTGTTGAACTATTTATGGTTTTTAATCCAAATTTTTAATATTTTTAATTAGGCTTAAGTTCATGAAATTTAATTTTCATTAAATTATTTTTATGAAGAAAGGAATTTTACAACATGAAAATTAATTAAAATTGTTATTGATAATCTTTCATTCTTGACGTGGCTCGGGCTCGAACCCTGGCCGGCAGGTTACCATGACATGTTTCGATCGCAACCACTCGATCTCCTCAGATGGATTTGCCGTCTCACACTCGCAGCCATCGACGACTGCTGACGTCAATAGTCAAACATCAATCGTTAAACCAAATTGTATTTAAACATTTGGTAGATCGAAATTTGCTTTCCTGAATGATTATCAATTTTAATTGATTTTACATGTTTTTTCCTTACTTCTGTTTTTGCGTACTTTTGTCAAGAATTTTTCTTGAAGTCCAAGTACATTTTTTGTTTTTTCATTTTGTCTTTCTCTTTTCTGTTGACCTTTTTTAGCACAACTTGAAGGACAAATGTACACATAGAGCTCGTGCCTTAGCTTTAACAATAATTAGTATTGTGGTTATTTTGTTGAATTATTTATGGTTTTTAATCCAAATTTTTAATATTTTTAATTAGGCTTAAGTTCATGAAATTTAATTTTCATTAAATTATTTTTATGAAGAAAGGAATTTTACAACATGAAAATTAATTAAAATTGTTATTGATAATCTTTCATTCTTGACGTGGCTCGGGCTGGAAAAAAGAAAAAGGAAAAAAAAAAACAAAAAATGTACTTGGACTTCAAGAAAAATTCTTGACAAAAGTACGCAAAAACAGAAGTAAGGAAAAAACATGTAAAATCAATTAAAATTGATAATCATTCAGGAAAGCAAATTTCGATCTACCAAATGTTTAAATACAATTTGGTTTAACGATTGATGTTTGACTATTGACGTCAGCAGTCGTCGATGGCTGCGAGTGTGAGACGGCAAATCCATCTGAGGAGATCGAGTGGTTGCGATCGAAACATGTCATGGTAACCTGCCGGCCAGGGTTCGAGCCCGAGCCACGTCAAGAATGAAAGATTATCAATAACAATTTTAATTAATTTTCATGTTGTAAAATTGTTTTCTTCATAAAAATAATTTAATGAAAATTAAATTTCATGAACTTAAGCCTAATTAAAAATATTAAAAATTTGGATTAAAAACCATAAATAGTTCAACAAAATAACCACAATACTAATTATTGTTAAAGCTAAGGCACGAGCTCTATGTGTACATTTGTCCTTCAAGTTGTGCTAAAAAAGGTCAACAGAAAAGAGAAAGACAAAATGAAAAAACAAAAAATGTACTTGGACTTCAAGAAAAATTCTTGACAAAAGTACGCAAAAACAGAAGTAAGGAAAAAACATGTAAAATCAATTAAAATTGATAATCATTCAGGAAAGCAAATTTCGATCTACCAAATGTTTAAATACAATTTGGTTTAACGATTGATGTTTGACTATTGACGTCAGCAGTCGTCGATGGCTGCGAGTGTGAGACGGCAAATCCATCTGAGGAGATCGAGTGGTTGCGATCGAAACATGTCATGGTAACCTGCCGGCCAGGGTTCGAGCCCGAGCCACGTCAAGAATGAAAGATTATCAATAACAATTTTAATTAATTTTCATGTTGTAAAATTCCTTTCTTCATAAAAATAATTTAATGAAAATTAAATTTCATGAACTTAAGCCTAATTAAAAATATTAAAAATTTGGATTAAAAACCATAAATAGTTCAACAAAATAACCACAATACTAATTATTTTAATAAAACACTATTAAAATAAAACATCTCATTCAATTCTCATACAAATTTTTGTCTTTATTTAAAATAAAATTCAATATTTTTTTGGTTTCCAAAATAACTTAAATAAATAAATATTTTTTTTTTTTAACTAAATTTTTTAAATTAATTATGTTTTGTTTGCATTCGAAAACGTTTGCTGGATCAAACATCATTCAACAGTTTCTTAATTACATTAAACAAGCACCTTCTTACAAATAAAGTTCAGTCAATAAAAAGTGTTAAAAATAAAGCTAAACTTTACCAATTTATTGGTCACGCTTATTTTTTGATTTTTTTTCTCTTTTAGATTGATTATTTTAGTTTAAATTAAAAAAATTGTCGTCATTTTATTTATTAACCCCTTTTTCTTTTATGTATTTTTGTTGCTTTACCCTATGGTGGGCACGTTCAACCGCTTTTCTTATACTTTTTTCATACTCCCCGGCTCCTAGGTTCTGAAAAACATCTAAAATATGAAGTAAAAAAAAAAGACAGAAATGTTAAATATTCAAAGACTAAAATTATTTAATGTCTGTACATACCTCTTACAATTTTATTTAGCAGCGTGAGATTTGACAACGGAAGTTTTCCCCACCTTCCATCCCAATTATATTTATATAGCAAATCATCTGCAAACGATGCACTAATAACACTGCCAACATCTAAAGAAACACCTTTAATTTTATGAATATAGGACTTCTGTAAAGAAGTTGAATTACTGTTTGAGCAAGTAAAATATATAAAATATTGTGATTGTTACCATGGCCTGAGCGTAATCGGAGTCTAGCTTCTCCTCTATTTCTTGCACTGCTGTTGTGGTCCGCAAGGGGAGCATGCTGGCGGTCTCATCAAGCCCTTGATCAGAAGTCTCTCCTGTCATGCGGCTGAGGTACTCTTGGGCTTTTTTTATGCCTACTTTACACTCCATTAGAATTTTAGCTTATTGATGGAACAGGTTGTATATTAGATCTTTCACTTCGTGCACTATCCTCGTTTTCTATTAACCTTCTATACATTTTAATTTTGGACTCAAATGTCTTTTTTTCCAATGATAGACAATTTTGCAAACGTCTTTTTTTCATAGTTATCTTTTATCACAAAAAGTATACTTTTATTATTTAATTTAATTTCTTAATAGGTATTTTCTATCTTATTGTCACTTTTTTATATTTTAATAGGTATTTGTGTTATTTTTATTGTCACTCAATTCTTGCTTTCTGTCAAGGCAAATATTATTTGTTATCACTCTTTATTGTCACTGTCAATTTTTATTTCACTTTTTTTATATTTATTTTAAATAATATAATGGGCGCACGTCACAATTTCATAAAATTCCTTTCGCTTTTAAAATTAATCTTGAATTTTTTACATATTTTACACATTCCATTCAAAAATGAAACTGTCTAACATACATTCGTTGTTTCACTCTTACATACGCATTTCATTCCTGGAGTAATTAGCGTTGCCACTAGCAAACATTTCTTCCTAAAATGTTTTTAACAACAGCAATTCCCAAAATTCCACCACTTTTTTTTTAAATAATTAATACAAATTTAGCTAAATTCTTATAATTATTAAAATTTATGAAACGTATTAACAGATATATTCAACATATTATTAAGTATATATAAAAATAAGAAGAAAAGATTAATAAAATTTGGGCTTTGCAAAATATTCCTAATTTGGTATACAAACGCACACGAGTGGCAACGCCACTTGTAACAATAAAAACAAACAAAAAATAGTGCGTGTGTATTAGTTTCGGTCATCCATTTCTTGTAGGGGAGCTATAGGAAAGTTGTAAAAAAAACTCATAAAATTCAGAAAAATGCATGAAATCTTTATTTGAATCGATAGTACGGTCCATATAATTAAATGTTTGAAGATTATTTCATGCAAATGTTGACCGTGATTGCGCCTCAAATGGTCCATCCGCTTAGTCCAATGTTGGCATTCTGTTTCCAACATTTCGGCCGGTATCTCACGAATAAATGCTTCAATGTTTTCTTCCAATGCGTCAATTGAAGCGGGCATGTGTGTATAGACATGAGCTTTAACGTAGCCGCACAAAAAATAGTCTAAAGACGTTAAATCGCACGATCTAGGCGGCCAATTGACCGGTCCCGAACGTGAAATAAAATGTTAACCGAACTCGCCTCTCAATAAGTCCATTGTTAAGCGTGCTGTGTGGCATGTGCCACCGTCTTGTTGAAACCACATGTCGTGCAAGTCAACAAGCTCTTGCATTTTGGGCAAAAAAAAGTTGGATATCATCTCACGGTAGCGCTCACCATTCACAGTTACGTTACGATTCGCATCATCTTGGAAGAAGTACGGTCCAATGACCAGCCCATAAACCGCACCAAACTGTGACTTTTTCTCGATGCATAAATAGCTCTTGCAATGCTTCTGGCTGATCTTCACTCCAAAATCGACAATTCGGCTTATTAACTTACCCATTGAGCCAAAAATGAGCTTCGTCGCTGAACACAAGAAGCGCGCGATGAATTTTCTTAACAGAGCACGCATTTTGATAATAAAATTCAATAATTTGCAAGCGTTGTTCGTTTGTAAGACGATTCATGGTTAAATTATAGACCAAACTGAAGATGTTTGACAGTGAAACAAAACACGAAACGTGCGTCAGCTGTTTAAACCAGTGCTGCCAAAAAGATAATAGCTAAAAAATCACCCATTATATTAGCGGAATATAACAAATCTTAAAATGTTGTTTATAGACATATTTTAACATAAAATAAGTAATGACGTAGAAAACAAAATAAATTTTCTGTAAATATTTTACTGGATAACCCCATTTCTTTAAATCTTAAAGTGAACGACGTCACGGGTAAAAGCTAGTTACAAAATAAAACATGGGTGGGGGTAGGTCTTTTTTGATCTACCTTGTATATATATTTTTAAGAAATGTTGCTTCTTTTTTTTTGGCAACTTTTAACACTTTTTCTCTTTTAGTTTTGGTACTTTTTTATTTTCAAAAAATTTGGCTAGAGATATTGTCCAGATTTAAGTGGGGTATATTTTAAGAGGTTAAAACGAAAAATGTTTTACTTTTGATACTTTTTCTCTTTTGGATAAATTTGGTATACAGATTGCATATGGTCGAGATCAAAATATACGGTATTTTTTAATGGATAATATTGGGATAAAACTGTTACTTTTTATCTCTTCGAAAAATTTGGTATTCATATAAAACATAACCTAAATTAACGTACAGAGTACTTTCTGGGGGAATAAAATGAGTCAAAGCTCGTACTTTTAGTACTTCGTTGCATTTGGTATAAAAAGTACAAAATATACGGCACTTTTTAAGGGGTAAAAAATGGATCAAATTGGTACTTTTTGTACTTTTTCGGAATGCGTATGGTTCATTGGCTGGAATATATTTAGGCGCCCATTCATTGCTTTTCATATCGACAACTATATGTAGGTTGCTCAAGATTATTGAGTGCTCAAAAACCGGACACAGCTGACTAGTCAGTACTGATGCATATAACGGACACAGCTGACCAGTCAGTACTGACTGGTCAGTACTGACGCATATACCGGCCACAGCTGACTAGTCAGTACTGATTCATATATTCGTCACTGTTGACGTATTTTTTAGTTTTAATAAAACACTATTAAAATAAAACATCTCATTCAATTCTCATACAAATTTTTGTCTTTATTTAAAATAAAATTCAATATTTTTTTGGTTTCCAAAATAACTTAAATAAATAAATATTTTTTTTTTTTAACTAAATTTTTTAAATTAATTATGTTTTGTTTGCATTCGAAAACGTTTGCTGGATCAAACATCATTCAACAGTTTCTTAATTACATTAAACAAGCACCTTCTTACAAATAAAGTTCAGTCAATAAAAAGTGTTAAAAATAAAGCTAAACTTTTACCAATTTATTGGTCACGCTTATTTTTTGATTTTTTTCTCTTTTAGATTGATTATTTTAGTTTAAATAAAAAAAATTGTCGTCATTTTATTTATTAACCCCTTTTTCTTTTATGTATTTTTGTTGCTTTACCCTATGGTGGGCACGTTCAACCGCTTTTCTTATACTTTTTTCATACTCCCCGGCTCCTAGGTTCTGAAAAACATCTAAAATATGAAGTAAAAAAAAAGACAGAAATGTTAAATATTCAAAGACTAAAATTATTTAATGTCTGTACATACCTCTTACAATTTTATTTAGCAGCGTGAGATTTGACAACGGAAGTTTTCCCCACCTTCCATCCCAATTATATTTATATAGCAAATCATCTGCAAACGATGCACTAATAACACTGCCAACATCTAAAGAAACACCTTTAATTTTATGAATATAGGACTTCTGTAAAGAAGTTGAATTACTGTTTGAGCAAGTAAAATATATAAAATATTGTGATTGTTACCATGGCCTGAGCGTAATCGGAGTCTAGCTTCTCCTCTATTTCTTGCACTGCTGTTGTGGTCCGCAAGGGGAGCATGCTGGCGGTCTCATCAAGCCCTTGATCAGAAGTCTCTCCTGTCATGCGGCTGAGGTACTCTTGGGCTTTTTTTATGCCTACTTTACACTCCATTAGAATTTTAGCTTATTGATGGAACAGGTTGTATATTAGATCTTTCACTTCGTGCACTATCTTCGTTTTCTATTAACCTTCTATACATTTTAATTTTGGACTCAAATGTCTTTTTTTCCAATGATAGACAATTTTGCAAACGTCTTTTTTTCATAGTTATCTTTTATCACAAAAAGTATACTTTTATTATTTAATTTAATTTCTTAATAGGTATTTTCTATCTTATTGTCACTTTTTTATATTTTAATAGGTATTTGTGTTATTTTTATTGTCACTCAATTCTTGCTTTCTGTCAAGGCAAATATTATTTTTTATCACTCTTTATTGTCACTGTCAATTTTTATTTCACTTTTTTTATATTTATTTTAAATAATATAATGATCGCACGTCACAATTTCATAAAATTCCTTTCGCTTTTAAAATTAATCTTGAATTTTTTACATATTTTACACATTCCATTCAAAAATGAAACTGTCTAACATACATTCGTTGTTTCACTCTTACATACGCATTTCATTCCTGGAGTAATTAGCGTTGCCACTAGCAAACATTTCTTCCTAAAATGTTTTTAACAACAGCAATTCCCAAAATTCCACCACTTTTTTTTTAAATAATTAATACAAATTTAGCTAAATTCTTATAATTATTAAAATTTATGAAACGTATTAACAGATATATTCAACATATTATTAAGTATATATAAAAATAAGAAGAAAAGATTAATAAAATTTGGGCTTTGCAAAATATTCCTAATTTGGTATACAAACGCACACGAGTGGCAACGCCACTTGTAACAATAAAAACAAACAAAAATAGTGCGTGTGTATTAGTTTCGGTCATCCATTTCTTGTAGGGGAGCTATAGGAAAGTTGTAAAAAAAACTCATAAAATTCAGAAAAATGCATGAAATCTTTATTTGAATCGATAGTACGGTCCATATAATTAAATGTTTGAAGATTATTTCATGCAAATGTTGACCGTGATTGCGCCTCAAATGGTCCATCCGCTTAGTCCAATGTTGGCATTCTGTTTCCAACATTTCGGCCGGTATCTCACGAATAAATGCTTCAATGTTTTCTTCCAATGCGTCAATTGAAGCGGGCATGTGTGTATAGACATGAGCTTTAACGTAGCCGCACAAAAAATAGTCTTAAGACGTTAAATCGCACGATCTAGGCGGCCAATTGACCGGTCCCGAACGTGAAATAAAATGTTAACCGAACTCGCCTCTCAATAAGTCCATTGTTAAGCGTGCTGTGTGGCATGTGCCACCGTCTTGTTGAAACCACATGTCGTGCAAGTCAACAAGCTCTTGCATTTTGGGCAAAAAAAAGTTGGATATCATCTCACGGTAGCGCTCACCATTCACAGTTACGTTACGATTCGCATCATCTTGGAACGGTCCAATGATGCCACCAGCCCATAAACCGCACCAAACTGTGACTTTTTCTCGATGCATAAATAGCTCTTGCAATGCTTCTGGCTGATCTTCACTCCAAAATCGACAATTCGGCTTATTAACTTACCCATTGAGCCAAAAATGAGCTTCGTCGCTGAACACAAGAAGCGCGCGATGCATTTTCTTAACAGAGCACGCATTTTGATAATAAAATTCAATAATTTGCAAGCGTTGTTCGTTTGTAAGACGATTCATGGTTAAATTATAGACCAAACTGAAGATGTTTGACAGTGAAACAAAACACGAAACGTGCGTCAGCTGTTTAAACCAGTGCTGCCAAAAAGATAATAGCTAAAAAATCACCCATTATATTAGCGGAATATAACAAATCTTAAAATGTTGTTTATAGACATATTTTAACATAAAATAAGTAATGACGTAGAAAACAAAATAAATTTTCTGTAAATATTTTACTGGATAACCCCATTTCTTTAAATCTTAAAGTGAACGACGTCACGGGTAAAAGCTAGTTACAAAATAAAACATGGGTGGGGGTAGGTCTTTTTTGATCTACCTTGTATATATATTTTTAAGAAATGTTGCTTCTTTTTTTGGCAACTTTTAACACTTTTTCTCTTTTAGTTTTGGTACTTTTTTATTTTCAAAAAATTTGGCTAGAGATATTGTCCAGATTTAAGTGGGGTATATTTTAAGAGGTTAAAACGAAAAATGTTTTACTTTTGATACTTTTTCTCTTTTGGATAAATTTGGTATACAGATTGCATATGGTCGAGATCAAAATATACGGTATTTTTTAATGGATAATATTGGGATAAAACTGTTACTTTTTATCTCTTCGAAAAATTTGGTATTCATATAAAACATAACCTAAATTAACGTACAGAGTACTTTCTGGGGGAATAAAATGAGTCAAAGCTCGTACTTTTAGTACTTCGTTGCATTTGGTATAAAAAGTACAAAATATACGGCACTTTTTAAGGGGTAAAAAATGGATCAAATTGGTACTTTTTGTACTTTTTCGGAATGCGTATGGTCCATTGGCTGGAATATATTTAGGCGCCCATTCATTGCTTTTCATATCGACAACTATATGTAGGTTGCTCAAGATTATTGAGTGCTCAAAAACCGGACACAGCTGACTAGTCAGTACTGATGCATATAACGGACACAGCTGACCAGTCAGTACTGACTGGTCAGTACTGACGCATATACCGGCCACAGCTGACTAGTCAGTACTGATTCATATATTCGTCACTGTTGACGTATTTTTTAGTTTTAATAAAACACTATTAAAATAAAACATCTCATTCAATTCTCATACAAATTTTTGTCTTTATTTAAAATAAAATTCAATATTTTTTTGGTTTCCAAAATAACTTAAATAAATAAATATTTTTTTTTTTACACTAAATTTTTTAAATTATTTATGTTTTGCTTGCATTCGAAAACGTTTGCTGGATCAAACATCATTCAACAGTTTCTTAATTACATTAAACAAGCACCTTCTTACAAATAAAGTTCAGTCAATAAAAAGTGTTAAAAATAAAGCTAAACTTTTACCAATTTATTGGTCACGCTTATTTTTTGATTTTTTTTCTCTTTTAGATTGATTATTTTAGTTTAAATTAAAAAAATTGTCGTCATTTTATTTATTAACCCCTTTTTCTTTTATGTATTTTTGTTGCTTTACCCTATGGTGGGCACGTTCAACCGCTTTTCTTATACTTTTTTCATACTCCCCGGCTCCTAGGTTCTGAAAAACATCTAAAATATGAAGTAAAAAAAAAGACAGAAATGTTAAATATTCAAAGACTAAAATTATTTAATGTCTGTACATACCTCTTACAATTTTATTTAGCAGCGTGAGATTTGACAACGGAAGTTTTCCCCACCTTCCATCCCAATTATATTTATATAGCAAATCATCTGCAAACGATGCACTAATAACACTGCCAACATCTAAAGAAACACCTTTAATTTTATGAATATAGGACTTCTGTAAAGAAGTTGAATTACTGTTTGAGCAAGTAAAATATATAAAATATTGTGATTGTTACCATGGCCTGAGCGTAATCGGAGTCTAGCTTCTCCTCTATTTCTTGCACTGCTGTTGTGGTCCGCAAGGGGAGCATGCTGGCGGTCTCATCAAGCCCTTGATCAGAAGTCTCTCCTGTCATGCGGCTGAGGTACTCTTGGGCTTTTTTTATGCCTACTTTACACTCCATTAGAATTTTAGCTTATTGATGGAACAGGTTGTATATTAGATCTTTCACTTCGTGCACTATCTTCGTTTTCTATTAACCTTCTATACATTTTAATTTTGGACTCAAATGTCTTTTTTCCAATGATAGACAATTTTGCAAACGTCTTTTTTTCATAGTTATCTTTTATCACAAAAAGTATACTTTTATTATTTAATTTAATTTCTTAATAGGTATTTTCTATCTTATTGTCACTTTTTTATATTTTAATAGGTATTTGTGTTATTTTTATTGTCACTCAATTCTTGCTTTCTGTCAAGGCAAATATTATTTTTTATCACTCTTTATTGTCACTGTCAATTTTTATTTCACTTTTTTTATATTTATTTTAAATAATATAATGGGCGCACGTCACAATTTCATAAAATTCCTTTCGCTTTTAAAATTAATCTTGAATTTTTTACATATTTTACACATTCCATTCAAAAATGAAACTGTCTAACATACATTCGTTGTTTCACTCTTACATACGCATTTCATTCCTGGAGTAATTAGCGTTGCCACTAGCAAACATTTCTTCCTAAAATGTTTTTAACAACAGCAATTCCCAAAATTCCACCACTTTTTTTTTAAATAATTAATACAAATTTAGCTAAATTCTTATAATTATTAAAATTTATGAAACGTATTAACAGATATATTCAACATATTATTAAGTATATATAAAAATAAGAAGAAAAGATTAATAAAATTTGGGCTTTGCAAAATATTCCTAATTTGGTATACAAACGCACACGAGTGGCAACGCCACTTGTAACAATAAAAACAAACAAAAATAGTGCGTGTGTATTAGTTTCGGTCATCCATTTCTTGTAGGGGAGCTATAGGAAAGTTGTAAAAAAAAACTCATAAAATTCAGAAAAATGCATGAAATCTTTATTTGAATCGATAGTACGGTCCATATAATTAAATGTTTGAAGATTATTTCATGCAAATGTTGACCGTGATTGCGCCTCAAATGGTCCATCCGCTTAGTCCAATGTTGGCATTCTGTTTCCAACATTTCGGCCGGTATCTCACGAATAAATGCTTCAATGTTTTCTTCCAATGCGTCAATTGAAGCGGGCATGTGTGTATAGACATGAGCTTTAACGTAGCCGCACAAAAAATAGTCTAAAGACGTTAAATCGCACGATCTAGGCGGCCAATTGACCGGTCCCGAACGTGAAATAAAATGTTCACCGAACTCGCCTCTCAATAAGTCCATTGTTAAGCGTGCTGTGTGGCATGTGGCACCGTCTTGTTGAAACCACATGTCGTGCAAGTCAACAAGCTCTTGCATTTTGGGCAAAAAAAAGTTGGATATCATCTCACGGTAGCGCTCACCATTCACAGTTACGTTACGATTCGCATCATCTTGGAACGGTCCAATGATGCCACCAGCCCATAAACCGCACCAAACTGTGACTTTTTCTCGATGCATAAATAGCTCTTGCAATGCTTCTGGCTGATCTTCACTCCAGAATCGACAATTCGGCTTATTAACTTACCCATTGAGCCAAAAATGAGCTTCGTCGCTGAACACAAGAAGCGCGCGATGAATTTTCTTAACAGAGCACGCATTTTGATAATAAAATTCAATAATTTGCAAGCGTTGTTCGTTTGTAAGACGATTCATGGTTAAATTATAGACCAAACTGAAGATGTTTGACAGTGAAACAAAACACGAAACGTGCGTCAGCTGTTTAAACCAGTGCTGCCAAAAAGATAATAGCTAAAAAATCACCCATTATATTAGCGGAATATAACAAATCTTAAAATGTTGTTTATAGACATATTTTAACATAAAATAAGTAATGACGTAGAAAACAAAATAAATTTTCTGTAAATATTTTACTGGATAACCCCATTTCTTTAAATCTTAAAGTGAACGACGTCACGGGTAAAAGCTAGTTACAAAATAAAACATGGGTGGGGGTAGGTCTTTTTTGATCTACCCCTTGTATATATATTTTTAAGAAATGTTGCTTCTTTTTTTGGCAACTTTTAACACTTTTTCTCTTTTAGTTTTGGTACTTTTTTATTTTCAAAAAATTTGGCTAGAGATATTGTCCAGATTTAAGTGGGGTATATTTTAAGAGGTTAAAACGAAAAATGTTTTACTTTTGATACTTTTTCTCTTTTGGATAAATTTGGTATACAGATTGCATATGGTCGAGATCAAAATATACGGTATTTTTTAATGGATAAAATTGGGATAAAACTGTTACTTTTTATCTCTTCGAAAAATTTGGTATTCATATAAAACATAACCTAAATTAACGTACAGAGTACTTTCTGGGGGAATAAAATGAGTCAAAGCTCGTACTTTTAGTACTTCGTTGCATTTGGTATAAAAAGTACAAAATATACGGCACTTTTTAAGGGGTAAAAAATGGATCAAATTGGTACTTTTTCGGAATGCGTATGGTCCATTGGCTGGAATATATTTAGGCGCCCATTCATTGCTTTTCATATCGACAACTATATGTAGGTTGCTCAAGATTATTGAGTGCTCAAAAACCGGACACAGCTGACTAGTCAGTACTGATGCATATAACGGACACAGCTGACCAGTCAGTACTGACTGGTCAGTACTGACGCATATACCGGCCACAGCTGACTAGTCAGTACTGATTCATATATTCGTCACTGTTGACGTATTTTTTAGTTTTAATAAAACACTATTAAAATAAAACATCTCATTCAATTCTCATACAAATTTTTGTCTTTATTTAAAATAAAATTCAATATTTTTTTGGTTTCCAAAATAACTTAAATAAATAAATATTTTTTTTTTTAACTAAATTTTTTAAATTAATTATGTTTTGTTTGCATTCGAAAACGTTTGCTGGATCAAACATCATTCAACAGTTTCTTAATTACATTAAACAAGCACCTTCTTACAAATAAAGTTCAGTCAATAAAAAGTGTTAAAAATAAAGCTAAACTTTTACCAATTTATTGGTCACGCTTATTTTTTGATTTTTTTTCTCTTTTAGATTGATTATTTTAGTTTAAATTAAAAAAATTGTCGTCATTTTATTTATTAACCCCTTTTTCTTTTATGTATTTTTGTTGCTTTACCCTATGGTGGGCACGTTCAACCGCTTTTCTTATACTTTTTTCATACTCCCCGGCTCCTAGGTTCTGAAAAACATCTAAAATATGAAGTAAAAAAAAAGACAGAAATGTTAAATATTCAAAGACTAAAATTATTTAATGTCTGTACATACCTCTTACAATTTTATTTAGCAGCGTGAGATTTGACAACGGAAGTTTTCCCCACCTTCCATCCCAATTATATTTATATAGCAAATCATCTGCAAACGATGCACTAATAACACTGCCAACATCTAAAGAAACACCTTTATTTTATTAATATAGGACTTCTGTAAAGAAGTTGAATTACTGTTTGAGCAAGTAAAATATATAAAATATTGTGATTCTTACCATGGCCTGAGCGTAATCGGAGTCTAGCTTCTCCTCTATTTCTTGCACTGCTGTTGTGGTCCGCAAGGGGAGCATGCTGGCGGTCTCATCAAGCCCTTGATCAGAAGTCTCTCCTGTCATGCGGCTGAGGTACTCTTGGGCTTTTTTTATGCCTACTTTACACTCCATTAGAATTTTAGCTTATTGATGGAACAGGTTGTATATTAGATCTTTCACTTCGTGCACTATCTTCGTTTTCTATTAACCTTCTATACATTTTAATTTTGGACTCAAATGTCTTTTTTTCCAATGATAGACAATTTTGCAAACGTCTTTTTTTCATAGTTATCTTTTATCACAAAAAGTATACTTTTATTATTTAATTTAATTTCTTAATAGGTATTTTCTATCTTATTGTCACTTTTTTATATTTTAATAGGTATTTGTGTTATTTTTATTGTCACTCAATTCTTGCTTTCTGTCAAGGCAAATATTATTTTTTATCACTCTTTATTGTCACTGTCAATTTTTATTTCACTTTTTTTATATTTATTTTAAATAATATAATGGGCGCACGTCACAATTTCATAAAATTCCTTTCGCTTTTAAAATTAATCTTGAATTTTTTACATATTTTACACATTCCATTCAAAAATGAAACTGTCTAACATACATTCGTTGTTTCACTCTTACATACGCATTTCATTCCTGGAGTAATTAGCGTTGCCACTAGCAAACATTTCTTCCTAAAATGTTTTTAACAACAGCAATTCCCAAAATTCCACCACTTTTTTTTTAAATAATTAATACAAATTTAGCTAAATTCTTATAATTATTAAAATTTATGAAACGTATTACCAGATATATTCAACATATTATTAAGTATATATAAAAATAAGAAGAAAAGATTAATAAAATTTGGGCTTTGCAAAATATTCCTAATTTGGTATACAAACGCACACGAGTGGCAACGCCACTTGTAACAATAAAAACAAACAAAAATAGTGCGTGTGTATTAGTTTCGGTCATCCATTTCTTGTAGGAGAGCTATAGGAAAGTTGTAAAAAAAACTCATAAAATTCAGAAAAATGCATGAAATCTTTATTTGAATCGATAGTACGGTCCATATAATTAAATGTTTGAAGATTATTTCATGCAAATGTTGACCGTGATTGCGCCTCAAATGGTCCATCCGCTTAGTCCAATGTTGGCATTCTGTTTCCAACATTTCGGCCGGTATCTCACGAATAAATGCTTCAATGTTTTCTTCCAATGCGTCAATTGAAGCGGGCATGTGTGTATAGACATGAGCTTTAACGTAGCCGCACAAAAAATAGTCTAAAAACGTTAAATCGCACGATCTAGGCGGCCAATTGACCGGTCCCGAACGTGAAATAAAATGTTCACCGAACTCGCCTCTCAATAAGTCCATTGTGCTGTGTGGCATGTGGCACCGTCTTGTTGAAACCACATGTCGTGCAAGTCAACAAGCTCTTGCATTTTGGGCAAAAAAAAGTTGGATATCATCTCACGGTAGCGCTCACCATTCACAGTTACGTTACGATTCGCATCATCTTGGAACGGTCCAATGATGCCACCAGCCCATAAACCGCACCAAACTGTGACTTTTTCTCGATGCATAAATAGCTCTTGCAATGCTTCTGGCTGATCTTCACTCCAAAATCGACAATTCGGCTTATTAACTTACCCATTGAGCCAAAAATGAGCTTCGTCGCTGAACACAAGAAGCGCGCGATGAATTTTCTTAACAGAGCACGCATTTTGATAATAAAATTCAATAATTTGCAAGCGTTGTTCGTTTGTAAGACGATTCATGGTTAAATTATAGACCAAACTGAAGATGTTTGACAGTGAAACAAAACACGAAACGTGCGTCAGCTGTTTAAACCAGTGCTGCCAAAAAGATAATAGCTAAAAAATCACCCATTATATTAGCGGAATATAACAAATCTTAAAATGTTGTTTATAGACATATTTTAACATAAAATAAGTAATGACGTAGAAAACAAAATAAATTTTCTGTAAATATTTTACTGGATAACCCCATTTCTTTAAATCTTAAAGTGAACGACGTCACGGGTAAAAGCTAGTTACAAAATAAAACATGGGTGGGGGTAGGTCTTTTTTGATCTACCTTGTATATATATTTTTAAGAAATGTTGCTTCTTTTTTTTTGGCAACTTTTAACACTTTTTCTCTTTTAGTTTTGGTACTTTTTTACTTTCAAAAAATTTGGCTAGAGATATTGTCCAGATTTAAGTGGGGTATATTTTAAGAGGTTAAAACGAAAAATGTTTTACTTTTGATACTTTTTCTCTTTTGGATAAATTTGGTATACAGATTGCATATGGTCGAGATCAAAATATACGGTATTTTTTAAGGGATAAAATTGGGATAAAACTGTTTCTTTTTATCTCTTCGAAAAATTTGGTATTCATATAAAACATAACCTAAATTAACGTACAGAGTACTTTCTGGGGGAATAAAATGAGTCAAAGCTCGTACTTTTAGTACTTCGTTGCATTTGGTATAAAAAGTACAAAATATACGGCACTTTTTAAGGGGTAAAAAATGGATCAAATTGGTACTTTTTGTACTTTTTCGGAATGCGTATGGTCCATTGGCTGGAATATATTTAGGCGCCCATTCATTGCTTTTCATATCGACAACTATATGTAGGTTGCTCAAGATTATTGAGTGCTCAAAAACCGGACACAGCTGACTAGTCAGTACTGATGCATATAACGGACACAGCTGACTAGTCAGTACTGATATATATATTCGTCACTGTTGACGTACTTTTTAGCTTTAATAAAACACTATTAAAATAAAACATCTCATTCAATTCTCATACAAATTTTTGCCTTTATTTAAAATAAAATTCAATATTTTTTTGGTTTCCAAAATAACTTAAATAAATAAATATTTTTTTTTTTAAACTAAATTTTTTAAATTAATTATGTTTTGTTTGCATTCGAAAACGTTTGCTGGATCAAACATCATTCAACAGTTTCTTAATTACATTAAACAAGCACCTTCTTACAAATAAAGTTCAGTCAATAAAAAGTGTTAAAAATAAAGCTAAACTTTTACCAATTTATTGGTCACGCTTATTTTTTGATTTTTTTTCTCTTTTAGATTGATTATTTTAGTTTAAATTAAAAAAATTGTCGTCATTTTATTTATTAACCCCTTTTTCTTTTATGTATTTTTGTTGCTTTACCCTATGGTGGGCACGTTCAACCGCTTTTCTTATACTTTTTTCATACTCCCCGGCTCCTAGGTTCTGAAAAACATCTAAAATATGAAGTAAAAAAAAAGACAGAAATGTTAAATATTCAAAGACTAAAATTATTTAATGTCTGTACATACCTCTTACAATTTTATTTAGCAGCGTGAGATTTGACAACGGAAGTTTTCCCCACCTTCCATCCCAATTATATTTATATAGCAAATCATCTGCAAACGATGCACTAATAACACTGCCAACATCTAAAGAAACACCTTTAATTTTATGAATATAGGACTTCTGTAAAGAAGTTGAATTACTGTTTGAGCAAGTAAAATATATAAAATATTGTGATTGTTACCATGGCCTGAGCGTAATCGGAGTCTAGCTTCTCCTCTATTTCTTGCACTGCTGTTGTGGTCCGCAAGGGGAGCATGCTGGCGGTCTCATCAAGCCCTTGATCAGAAGTCTCTCCTGTCATGCGGCTGAGGTACTCTTGGGCTTTTTTTATGCCTACTTTACACTCCATTTTACATTTCTTCCTAAAATGTTTTTAACAACAGCAATTCCCAAAATTCCACCACTTTTTTTTTAAATAATTAATACAAATTTAGCTAAATTCTTATAATTATTAAAATTTATGAAACGTATTAACAGATATATTCAACATATTATTAAGTATATATAAAAATAAGAAGAAAAGATTAATAAAATTTGGGCTTTGCAAAATATTCCTAATTTGGTATACAAACGCACACGAGTGGCAACGCCACTTGTAACAATAAAAACAAACAAAAATAGTGCGTGTGTATTAGTTTCGGTCATCCATTTCTTGTAGGGGAGCTATAGGAAAGTTGTAAAAAAAACTCATAAAATTCAGAAAAATGCATGAAATCTTTATTTGAATCGATAGTACGGTCCATATAATTAAATGTTTGAAGATTATTTCATGCAAATGTTGACCGTGATTGCGCCTCAAATGGTCCATCCGCTTAGTCCAATGTTGGCATTCTGTTTCCAACATTTCGGCCGGTATCTCACGAATAAATGCTTCAATGTTTTCTTCCAATGCGTCAATTGAAGCGGGCATGTGTGTATAGACATGAGCTTTAACGTAGCCGCACAAAAAATAGTCTAAAGACGTTAAATCGCACGATCTAGGCGGCCAATTGACCGGTCCCGAACGTGAAATAAAATGTTCACCGAACTCGCCTCTCAATAAGTCCATTGTTAAGCGTGCTGTGTGGCATGTGGCACCGTCTTGTTGAAACCACATGTCGTGCAAGTCAACAAGCTCTTGCATTTTGGGCAAAAAAAAGTTGGATATCATCTCACGGTAGCGCTCACCATTCACAGTTACGTTACGATTCGCATCATCTTGGAACGGTCCAATGATGCCACCAGCCCATAAACCGCACCAAACTGTGACTTTTTCTCGATGCTTATTACTTACTTATTCACCACTCTATCGTCAATTATGATTTATGGCGGCAATTATGTTTACATAATTTCACCACTTATACTAAAGCTTTTTTAACGGTCATATCTAGGGCTTTCTGCACATTGGGATTGAAGTGTACTAAATTATAACAAACTTTAATAACAATGTAAACTAATAAAATAACTAACAAATACTTAATAACTAATCAATACAAGATAAATAATAATTACAACTAATTCTTAAACAATAATTACAACTAACTAAAGTTACTTTCGTAACACTGCCCCCCACTTAAGCCTGTTCGTCCCGAATAGGCTCAAAATCACCTCTTCCAAAAGGGGCTAATCGTTCCAAATGAACAACTTTCATTTTAGCTCTTGGACTTTTGTATTTCTGTATTCGGTATACAACATCACTTAATTTCTTTATCACCTTATGTGGTCCATTCCAATGTAGTTATGGCTTGGCAACTAATCTTTCCTTTGGTTGCTGATTCATTGGCAAGATCAACTGGCCCTTCTTAGATCCTTCAGAATACACCACCCGATCATTTCTGGACAACCTTCTATAGCCACGCACGGACTTTCTATGGTCGTACGGATTTCCCCGCTCCAATGAAGTTACCTGCTTATCTTCCGGTATAGGTAGTGCCTTACAATGGCACTGCGGAAGTGACGCACAACCTCTGTTTATTGTGCTCCTGACTGCCACACGCTTTGGGCAGTTTCCCTTAAAATTTTGCCTTCCACCTATACTATTGGCCCTTATAGCCTTAGCCGATACGGGTTCAAATCTTTTCGCTGTTACCCAGTCTTTACTGGGCTCTACCTGCAACGAGCGACCTTCACTGATGCATTCCCTTCTATCTGCCTCCGTCCAGTGCCTGGCTTCCAATCTGCTAAGCTGTCTTACATGAGCAACCGCTTTTTCACGTTTTTCAACATTCCTGTAAGGTGACGATTCCAGACGAATACAAGCGAGAAGCTGTCCTACACGAGCCTCACTTTCATACCCAACATTCAGGGGTATTTCATAATCAAACAAATACATGATTTGTTTTCCCATATTCAGACTTATGTTATGACTAATCATAAAATCTGCGCCAATCAGTACTTCGTCTACAATGTCGGCCACAATAAACTCATGAAAATTGACAACATTGGCAATTCTTAACACCACACGTGTTTTGCCGTAGACAGTAGCAGGCTCACCTGTAGCTGTTCGCAAGCTCACTCCGCTAAGTGGTTCGACAGCTCCCGTTACCAAGTCAGGCCTTATAATTGAAAATCCTGCACCAGTGTCGATAGTCAAAATTCGCTTTTTACCATCGATGTAGCCAAATGTCGTAATACTTTTATATCTCTTTGGCACTACTAAATTTATTACCGAGTCCTCAGATGCGAAAGGTAGCACTCCCTCCATACTTAACGGCGCCTCCTGTGATGACTGATGACTAGGCCGTTGGTTGTTTCTCGGCGGCGAAGCAGATCTTGAAATTCTTTCTGGTGCTTTGCAGTTACGCTGTATGTGCCCAACCTTACCGCAGTTATAGCATTTCAATTTGTTTTTGCCCAGCTTCTCACTTAACACCCGCAAAACTGCTTCTTTAAGGCTTTTTAATTCCTTCATGATATCTCTATCATCATCAGCAACAACATCGAGCCTTTGCACCTTATACGACTTCTGCTTTGCAACTATTCTTGCGGTTTCCTGAGCCAGGGCAAATGAAACAGTTTCTGCAAAGGTTGGTTTTTGTGATGCACATACCGCAAGTTTAACATCAGCATCACGAATGCCGTTTACAAATGCCTCAGTTTTAAAATGATCCAAAAAGGGATGATTCTCACCAGGATAAGTTAGCTGTACCAACCGCTCAATCTCCATTGCGAAGTCCTGTAAGGTTTCGTTTGCCTTCTGCACTCTGCCACGCAACTCTATTTTGTAAATTTCCTTTTTGTGTTCACCCCCATACTTACGTTGCAGTGCTACCATAATTTCATCATAATTGTTTCTGCTACTTACTGGTACACTTTCAAGCACTTCAGCCGCAGTCCCCTTTAAAGCAAGAATGAGCTCGATAGCTTTTTCCTCACTGTTCCATGCATTTCTGTTGGCAACTGCATCGAACTGGAACTTAAAAACATTTAATGGCACACTACCGTCAAAACTTGGGGCCTTAATTCTACTAGAAACTTCTGGAATAACTCGGACTGGTCCCTCTTGGCATTGAATGTTATTAACTTTTGCCTCCAGATGGTGTAGTTTTTCATCAAAAACCGTAACTTGTGTTTTTACATCCGTGACTTGAGTTTTTACATCAGACAGCTTCTGGTTAAATTCTATTTCCATGTCATCTACTCTTTCATTTATTTTTTTTTTTTTTTTTTTTTTTAATAATAATTTATTTTTATTATTGAATCTTTCTTATCGAAATTTACAATATGTATTCAAATCTTAATTCTACTTGTTGTTTATTAGTTGTTACCTGTGACAGTAGAAATCTCTTGAAGCTTCTCAAGTTTTTCATTAGTAGCCTGAAGCTTCTCGTTGGTTATTCTAGAATTCTCTTGAATTTCAGCCAGGATGGCGATCGAATTTTCCTTCATTTTTCTAGAATTTTCCTCTGACATCTTTCCATTTTTTCCGTTATAGCGCTGGAATTAACGTCCATTTTTCTAGAAGTTTCAGCTAGAATATCACTAGAATTTTCTTTTATCATCTGTACCATGCTTTTGGAATTATCGTCCATTTTTGCCATCATAGCGGCAAACATTGTGTTAAAATCCATACTGCTAGCAACTGCACGAGTACATACCTCAATTTCTTCTTTGTCCTCAAATTCGTAACTCGCAATGTCCATATTGCGTCGTTCGAATTCATCTAATAGTCTCTTCTGCAGCTCTGCTTTATTACCTGCAGTTGGCAAATCTAACTTGCCCAATTCTTTCTTGAGCTGTTCTACCTTAAGCTCTTCAAATTTCATGCTTGTCTATTTTTTTTTCACTTTTATTTATTTTATTTTGCAATTTCACTTCTGACACCAATTGTTACGTTACTGCCTTTCAATAACGTTTTGGTTTATTTCCTTAATAATAAACCGTTTCGAGTTCTTTTATTGCAATTCAAATAAAACAAATAAACACAACACTTTAATGTATAACACTTATTTATTAAGAACTTAGTCACTTTAACAACCGTAATTTATAGCTTTTATTTACAACTCACTATTGTAATCAACACACTTCAAACGTTTATAGTTTTCTCCGCGTGATGCGCTCTTAACTCGACAAAGTCTGAACTAATACTGTTTTTTGATGCTAGCCGCCGCAAGTATTTATACTGTAATTCAGCCATCTAGAACATTCGAAATGTTTCTCGAAGGTTCGAGGCTTTACTTATTCACCACTCTATCGTCAATTATGATTTATGGCGGCAATTATGTTTACATAATTTCACCACTTATACTAAAGCTTTTTTAACGGTCATATCTAGGGCTTTCTGCACATTGGGATTGAAGTGTACTAAATTATAACAATTTTTAATAACAATGTAAACTAATAAAATAACTAACAAATACTTAATAACTAATCAATACAAGATAAATAATAATTACAACTAATTCTTAAACAATAATTACAACTAACTAAAGTTACTTTCGTAACAATATGTTGAATATATCTGTTAATACGTTTCATAAATTTTAATAATTATAAGAATTTAGCTAAATTTGTATTAATTATTTAAAAAAAAAGTGGTGGAATTTTGGGAATTGCTGTTGTTAAAAACATTTTAGGAAGAAATGTTTGCTAGTGGCAACGCTAATTACTCCAGGAATGAAATGCGTATGTAAGAGTGAAACAACGAATGTATGTTAGACAGTTTCATTTTTGAACGGAATGTGTAAAATATGTAAAAAATTCAAGATTAATTTTAAAAGCGAAAGGAATTTTATGAAATTGTGACGTGCGCCCATTATATTATTTAAAATAAATATAAAAAAAGTGAAATAAAAATTGACAGTGACAATAAAGAGTGATAAAAAATAATATTTGCCTTGGCAGGAAGAAAGAATTGAGTGACAATAAAAATAACACAAATACCTATTAAAAAATAAAAAAGTGACAATAAGATAGAAAATACCTATTAAGAAATTAAATTAAATAATAAAAGTTTACTTTTTGTGATAAAAGATAACTATGAAAAAAAGACGTTTGCAAAATTGTCTATCATTGGAAAAAAAGACATTTGAGTCCAAAATTAAAATGTATAGAAGGTTAATAGAAAACGAAGATAGTGCACGAAGTGAAAGATCTAATATACAACCTGTTCCATCAATAAGCTAAAATTCTAATGGAGTGTAAAGTAGGCATAAAAAAAGCCCAAGAGTACCTCCGCCGCATGACAGGAGAGACTTCTGATCAAGGGCTTGATGAGACCGCCAGCATGCTCCCCTTGCGGACCACAACAGCAGTGCAAGAAATAGAGGAGAAGCTAGACTCCGATTACGCTCAGGCCATCGTAACAATCACAATATTTTATATATTTTACTTGCTCAAACAGTAATTCAACTTCTTTACAGAAGTCCTATATTCATAAAATTAAAGGTGTTTCTTTAGATGTTGGCAGTGTTATTAGTGAATCGTTTGCAGATGATTTGCTATATAAATATAATTGGGATGGAAGGTGGGGAAAACTTCCGTTGTCAAATCTCACGCTGCCAAAAAAAATTGTAAGAGGTATGTACAGACATTAAATAATTTTAGTCTTTGAATATTTAACATTTCTGTCTTTTTTTTTACTTCATATTTTAGATGTTTTTCAGAACCTAGGAGCCGGGGAGTATGAAAAAAGTATAAAAAAAGCGGTTGAACGTGCCCACCATAGGGTAAAGCAACAAAAATACATAAAAGAAAAAGGGGTTCATAAATAAAATGACGACAATTTTTTTAATTTAAACTAAAATAATCAATCTAAAAGAGAAAAAAATCAAAAAATAAGCGTGACCAATAAATTGGTAAAAGTTTAGCTTTATTTTTAACACTTTTTATTGACTGAACTTTATTTGTAAGAAGGTGCTTGTTTAATGTAATTAAGAAACTGTTGAATGATGTTTGATCCAGCAAACGTTTTCGAATGCAAACAAAACATAATTAATTTAAAAAATTTAGTTAAAAAAAAAAAAAATATTTATTTATTTAAGTTATTTTGAAAACCAAAAAAATATTGAATTTTATTTTAAATAAAGACAAAAATTTGTATGAGAATTGAATGAGATGTTTTATTTTAATCGTGTTTATTTAAGCTAAAAAGTACGTCAACAGTGACGAATATATGAATCAGTACTGACTTGTCAGCTGTGGCCGGTATATGCGTCAGTACTGACTGGTCAGTACTGACTGGTCAGTACTGACTGGTCAGCTGTGTCCGTTATATGCATCAGTACTGACTAGTCAGCTGTGTCCGGTTTATACATCAGTACTGATATGTAAAGAGTATAAGAGTAAACAGCTCAGATATATGTTTTATCTACCACAAAATTCATAGGTTAAAGAAGGATGCAAAATCACACGTACACAAAAGTTTAGGTCATTTTTTTCACGTTGGCCTTAAGAAAATGATAGAAACTTTGTTCTACGCGATGACCGATATCTCTATCAGCAATGTCGGTCATATGATAGGTCAAATGACCGTCACTATTCTTGTAGGGTCTTAAAAAATCACCCGATACATACAAAACTTTTGAGCACTCAATAATCTTGAGCAACCTACATATAGTTGTCGATATGAAAAGCAATGAATGGGCGCCTAAATATATTCCAGCCAATGGACCATATGCAATCCGGAAAAGTACAAAAAGTACCAATTTGATCCATTTTTTACCCCTTAAAAAGTGCCGTATATTTTGTACTTTTTATACCAAATGCAACGAAGTACTAAAAGTACGAGCTTTGACTCATTTTATTCCCCCAGAAAGTACTCTGTACGTTAATTTAGGTTATGTTTTATATGAATACCAAATTTTTCGAAGAGATAAAAAGTAACAGTTTTATCCCAATTTTATCCATTAAAAAATACCGTATATTTTGATCTCGACCATATGCAATCTGTATACCAAATTTATCCAAAAGAGAAAAAGTATCAAAAGTAAAACATTTTTCGTTTTAACCTCTTAAAATATACCCCACTTAAATCTGGACAATATCTCTAGCCAATTGAGAGGCGAGTTCGGTGAACATTTTATTTCACGTTCGGGACCGGTCAATTGGCCGCCTAGATCGTGCGATTTAACGTCTTTAGACTATTTTTTGTGCGGCTACGTTAAAGCTCATGCCTATACACACATGCCCGCTTCAATTGACGCATTGGAAGAAAACATTGAAGCATTTATTCGTGAGATACCGGCCGAAATGTTGGAAACAGAATGCCAACATTGGACTAAGCGGATGGACCATTTGAGGCGCAATCACGGTCAACATTTGCATGAAATAATCTTCAAACATTTAATTATATGAACCGTACTATCGATTCAAATAAAGATTTCATGCATTTTTCTGAATTTTATGAGTTTTTTTTACAACTTTCCTATAGCTCCCCTACAAGAAATGGATGACCGAAACTAATACACACGCACTATTTTTGTTTGTTTTTATTGTTACAAGTGGCGTTGCCACTCGTGTGCGTTTGTATACCAAATTAGGAATATTTTGCAAAGCCCAAATTTTATTAATCTTTTCTTCTTATTTTTATATATACTTAATAATATGTTGAATATATCTGGTAATACGTTTCATAAATTTTAATAATTATAAGAATTTAGCTAAATTTGTATTAATTATTTAAAAAAAAAGTGGTGGAATTTTGGGAATTGCTGTTGTTAAAAACATTTTAGGAAGAAATGTTTGCTAGTGGCAACGCTAATTACTCCAGGAATGAAATGCGTATGTAAGAGTGAAACAACGAATGTATGTTAGACAGTTTAATTTTTGAATGGAATGTGTAAAATATGTAAAAAATTCAAGATTAATTTTAAAAGCGAAAGGAATTTTATGAAATTGTGACGTGCGCCCATTATATTATTTAAAATAAATATAAAAAAAGTGAAATAAAAATTGACAGTGACAATAAAGAGTGATAAAAAATAATATTTGCCTTGACAGAAACCAAGAATTGAGTGACAATAAAAATAACACAAATACCTATTAAAAAATAAAAAAGTGACAATAGGATAGAAAATACCTATTAAGAAATTAAATTAAATAATAAAAGTATACTTTTTGTGATAAAAGATAACTATGAAAAAAAGACGTTTGCAAAATTGTCTATCATTGGAAAAAAAGACATTTGAGTCCAAAATTAAAATGTATAGAAGGTTAATAGAAAACGAAGATAGTGCACGAAGTGAAAGATCTAATATACAACCTGTTCCATCAATAAGCTAAAATTCTAATGGAGTGTAAAGTAGGCATAAAAAAAGCCCAAGAGTAGCTCCGCCGCATGACAAGAGAGACTTCTGATCAAGGGCTTGATGAGACCGCCAGCATGCTCCCCTTGCGGACCACAACAGCAGTGCAAGAAATAGAGGAGAAGCTAGACTCCGATTACGCTCAGGCCATGGTAACAATCACAATATTTTATATATTTTACTTGCTCAAACAGTAATTCAACTTCTTTACAGAAGTCCTATATTCATAAAATTAAAGGTGTTTCTTTAGATGTTGGCAGTGTTATTAGTGCATCGTTTGCAGATGATTTGCTATATAAATATAATTGGAATGGAAGGTGGGGAAAACTTCCGTTGTCAAATCTCACGCTGCTAAATAAAATTGTAAGAGGTATGTACAGACATTAAATAATTTTAGTCTTTGAATATTTAACGTTTCTGTCTTTTTTTTTACTTCATATTTTAGATGTTTTTCAGAACCTAGGAGCCGGGGAGTATGAAAAAAGTATAGGAAAAGCGGTTGAACGTGCCCACCATAGGGTAAAGCAACAAAAATACATAAAAGAAAAAGGGGTTAATAAATAAAATGACGACAATTTTTTTAATTTAAACTAAAATAATCAATCTAAAAGAGAAATAAAATCAAAAAATAAGCGTGACCAATAAATTGGTAAAAGTTTAGCTTTATTTTTAACACTTTTTATTGACTGAACTTTATTTGTAAGAAGGTGCTTGTTTAATGTAATTAAGAAACTGTTGAATGATGTTTGATCCAGCAAACGTTTTCGAATGCAAACAAAACATAATTAATTTAAAAAATTTAGTTAAAAAAAAAAAAAATATTTATTTATTTAAGTTATTTTGGAAACCAAAAAAATATTGAATTTTATTTTAAATAAAGACAAAAATTTGTATGAGAATTGAATGAGATGTTTTATTTTAATCGTGTTTTATTTAAGCTAAAAAGTACGTCAACAGTGACGAATATATGAATCAGTACTGACTAGTCAGCTGTGGCCGGTATATGCGTCAGTACTGACTGGTCAGCTGTGTCCGTTATATGCATCAGTACTGACTAGTCAGCTGTGTCCGGTTTATACATCAGTACTGATATGTAAAGAGTATAAGAGTAAACAGCTCAGATATATGTTTTATCTACCACAAAATTCATAGGTTAAAGAAGGATGCAAAATCACACGTACACAAAAGTTTAGGTCATTTTTTTCACGTTGGCCTTAAGAAAATGATAGAAACTTTGTTCTACGCGATGACCGATATCTCTATCAGCAATGTCGGTCTTATGATAGGTCAAATGACCGTCACTTTTCTTGTAGGGTCTTAAAAAATCACCCGATACATATATAACTTTTGAGCACTCAATAATCTTGAGCAACCTACATATAGTTGTCGATATGAAAAGCAATGAATGGGCGCCTAAATATATTCCAGCCAATGGACCATACGCAATCCGAAAAAGTACAAAAAGTACCAATTTGATCCATTTTTTACCCCTTAAAAAGTGCCGTATATTTTGTACTTTTTATACCAAATGCAACGAAGTACTAAAAGTACGAGCTTTGACTCATTTTATTCCCCCAGAAAGTACTCTGTACGTTAATTTAGGTTATGTTTTATATGAATACCAAATTTTTCGAAGAGATAAAAAGTAACAGTTTTATCCCAATTTTATCCCTTAAAAAATACCGTATATTTTGATCTCGACCATATGCAATCCAAATTTATCCAAAAGAGAAAAAGTATCAAAAGTAAAACATTTTTCGTTTTAACCTCTTAAAATATACCCCACTTAAATCTGGACAATATCTCTACCCAAATTTTTTGAAAATAAAAAAGTACCAAAACTAAAAGAGAAAAAGTGTTAAAAGTTGCCAAAAAAAGAAGCAACATTTCTTAAAAATATATATACAAGGTAGATCAAAAAAGACCTACCCCCACCCATGTTTTATTTTGTAACTAGCTTTTACCCGTGACGTCGTTCACTTTAAGATTTAAAGAAATGGGGTTATCCAGTAAAATATTTACAGAAAATTTATTTTGTTTTCTACGTCATTACTTATTTTATGTTAAAATATGTCTATAAACAACATTTTAAGATTTGTTATATTCCGCTAATATAATGGGTGATTTTTTAGCTATTATCTTTTTGGCAGCACTGGTTTAAACAGCTGACGCACGTTTCGTGTTTTGTTTCACTGTCAAACATCTTCAGTTTGGTCTATAATTTAACCATGAATCGTCTTACAAACGAACAACGCTTGCAAATTATTGAATTTTATTATCAAAATGCGTGCTCTGTTAAGAAAATTCATCGCGCGCTTCTTGTGTTCAGCGACGAAGCTCATTTTTGGCTCAATGGGTAAGTTAATAAGCCGAATTGTCGATTTTGGAGTGAAGATCAGCCAGAAGCATTGCAAGAGCTATTTATGCATCGAGAAAAAGTCACAGTTTGGTGCGGTTTATGGGCTGGTGGCATCATTGGACCGTTCCAAGATGATGCGAATCGTAACGTAACTGTGAATGGTGAGCGCTACCGTGAGATGATATCCAACTTTTTTTTGCCCAAAATGCCAGAGCTTGTTGACTTGCACGACATGTGGTTTCAACAAGACGGTGCCACATGCCACACAGCACAATGGACTTATTGAGAGGCGAGTTCGGTGAACATTTTATTTCACGGTCGGGACCGGTCAATTGGCCGCCTAGATCGTGCGATTTAACGTCTTTAGACTATTTTTTGTGCGGCTACGTTAAAGCTCATGTCTATACACACATGCCCGCTTCAATTGACGCATTGGAAGAAAACATTGAACCATTTATTCGTGAGATACCGGCCGAAATGTTGGAAACAGAATGCCAACATTGGACTAAGCGGATGGACCATTTGAGGCGCAATCACGGTCAACATTTGCATGAAATAATCTTCAAACATTTAATTATATGGACCGTACTATCGATTCAAATAAAGATTTCATGCATTTTTCTGAATTTTATGAGTTTTTTTTACAACTTTCCTATAGCTCCCCTACAAGAAATGGATGACTGAAACTAATACACACGCACTATTTTTGTTTGTTTTTATTGTTACAAGTGGCGTTGCCACTCGTGTGCGTTTGTATACCAAATTAGGAATATTTTGCAAAGCCCAAATTTTATTAATCTTTTCTTCTTATTTTTATATATACTTAATAATATGTTGAATATATCTGTTAATACGTTTCATAAATTTTAATAATTATAAGAATTTAGCTAAATTTGTATTAATTATTTAAAAAAAAAGTGGTGGAATTTTGGGAATTGCTGTTGTTAAAAACATTTTAGGAAGAAATGTTTGCTAGTGGCAACGCTAATTACTCCAGGAATGAAATGCGTATGTAAGAGTGAAACAACGAATGTATGTTAGACAGTTTCATTTTTGAATGGAATGTGTAAAATATGTAAAAAATTCAAGATTAATTTTAAAAGCGAAAGGAATTTTATGAAATTGTGACGTGCGCCCATTATATTATTTAAAATAAATATAAAAAAAGTGAAATAAAAATTGACAGTGACAATAAAGAGTGATAAAAAATAATATTTGCCTTGACAGAAAGCAAGAATTGAGTGACAATAAAAATAACACAAATACCTATTAAAATATAAAAAAGTGACAATAAGATAGAAAATACCTATTAAGAAATTAAATTAAATAATAAAAGTATACTTTTTGTGATAAAAGATAACTATGAAAAAAAGACGTTTGCAAAATTGTCTATCATTGGAAAAAAAGACATTTGAGTCCAAAATTAAAATGTATAGAAGGTTAATAGAAAACGAAGATAGTGCACGAAGTGAAAGATCTAATATACAACCTGTTCCATCAATAAGCTAAAATTCTAATGGAGTGTAAAGTAGGCATAAAAAAAGCCCAAGAGTACCTCAGCCGCATGACAGGAGAGACTTCTGATCAAGGGCTTGATGAGACCGCCAGCATGCTCCCCTTGCGGACCACAACAGCAGTGCAAGAAATAGAGGAGAAGCTAGACTCCGATTACGCTCAGGCCATGGTAACAATCACAATATTTTATATATTTTACTTGCTCAAACAGTAATTCAACTTCTTTACAGAAGTCCTATATTCATAAAATTAAAGGTGTTTCTTTAGATGTTGGCAGTGTTATTAGTGCATCGTTTGCAGATGATTTGCTATATAAATATAATTGGGATGGAAGGTGGGGAAAACTTCCGTTGTCAAATCTCACGCTGCTAAATAAAATTGTAAGAGGTATGTACAGACATTAAATAATTTTAGTCTTTGAATATTTAACATTTCTGTCTTTTTTTTTACTTCATATTTTAGATGTTTTTCAGAACCTAGGAGCCGGGGAGTATGAAAAAAGTATAAGAAAAGCGGTTGAACGTGCCCACCATAGGGTAAAGCAACAAAAATACATAAAAGAAAAAGGGGTTAATAAATAAAATGACGACAATTTTTTTAATTTAAACTAAAATAATCAATCTAAAAGAGAAAAAAAATCAAAAAATAAGCGTGACCAATAAATTGGTAAAAGTTTAGCTTTATTTTTAACACTTTTTATTGACTGAACTTTATTTGTAAGAAGGTGCTTGTTTAATGTAATTAAGAAACTGTTGAATGATGTTTGATCCAGCAAAAGTTTTCGAATGCAAACAAAACATAATTAATTTAAAAAATTTAGTTAAAAAAAAAAATATTTATTTATTTAAATTTCAAAAGATTTTGTTATTCGTGCTTAATTCCCAGTTTTTATTCTTGTTTTTCTTAACCTACTTACAACTACAATTAATGTTGAGAGAATTTCAACTAATTGTAGTGGGGAGTGTAAGATGAGATAAACCCACTTTTTTATTGTTGATGTATTTTGTTCAAGCTTTGATATTGTTACAAGTAAAACTGTTGCTATAAGTCTTATACGTTTAACAGTTTTATTTGGTGTAATATCTTTAGTTTGTCTAAAATCTTTATGGATGAAGTTTCCTGATGATCTGGCCTAAGCAACCAGTGAAATGCATAGGAATAGCTTATCCCATCAACAATAAATTTCAAGTGTTTTTATCAAGAATAAAAACTGGGAATTAAGCACGAATAACAAAATCTTTTGAAATTGAAATTTTGTATTCCCAAAAATTGAAATTACTTTTTTATTTATTTAAGTTATTTTGGAAACCAAAAAAATATTGAATTTTATTTTAAATAAAGACAAAAATTTGTATGAGAATTGAATGAGATGTTTTATTTTAATAGTGTTTTATTAAAACTAAAAAATACGTCAACAGTGACGAATATATGAATCAGTACTGACTAGTCAGCTGTGGCCGGTATATGCGTCAGTACTGACCAGTCAGTACTGACTGGTCAGCTGTGTCCGTTATATGCATCAGTACTGACTAGTCAGCTGTGTCCGGTTTTTGAGCACTCAATAATCTTGAGCAACCTACATATAGTTGTCGATATGAAAAGCAATGAATGGGCGCCTAAATATATTCCAGCCAATGGACCATACGCAATCCGAAAAAGTACAAAAAGTACCAATTTGATCCATTTTTTACCCCTTAAAAAGTGCCGTATATTTTGTACTTTTTATACCAAATGCAACGAAGTACTAAAAGTACGAGCTTTGACTCATTTTATTCCCCCAGAAAGTACTCTGTACGTTAATTTAGGTTATGTTTTATATGAATACCAAATTTTTCGAAGAGATAAAAAGTAACAGTTTTATCCCAATTTTATCCATTAAAAAATACCGTATATTTTGATCTCGACCATATGCAATCTGTATACCAAATTTATCCAAAAGAGAAAAAGTATCAAAAGTAAAACATTTTTCGTTTTAACCTCTTAAAATATACCCCACTTAAATCTGGACAATATCTCTAGCCAAATTTTTTGAAAATAAGAAAGTACCAAAACTAAAAGAGAAAAAGTGTTAAAAGTTGCCAAAAAAAGAAGCAACATTTCTTAAAAATATATATACAAGGTAGATCAAAAAAGACCTACCCCCACCCATGTTTTATTTTGTAACTAGCTTTTACCCGTGACGTCGTTCACTTTAAGATTTAAAGAAATGGGGTTATCCAGTAAAATATTTACAGAAAATTTATTTTGTTTTCTACGTCATTACTTATTTTATGTTAAAATATGTCTATAAACAACATTTTAAGATTTGTTATATTCCGCTAATATAATGGGTGATTTTTTAGCTATTATCTTTTTGGCAGCACTGGTTTAAACAGCTGACGCACGTTTCGTGTTTTGTTTCACTGTCAAACATCTTCAGTTTGGTCTATAATTTAACCATGAATCGTCTTACAAACGAACAACGCTTGCAAATTATTGAATTTTATTATCAAAATGCGTGCTCTGTTAAGAAAATTCATCGCGCGCTTCTTGTGTTCAGCGACGAAGCTCATTTTTGGCTCAATGGGTAAGTTAATAAGCCGAATTGTCGATTTTGGAGTGAAGATCAGCCAGAAGCATTGCAAGAGCTATTTATGCATCGAGAAAAAGTCACAGTTTGGTGCGGTTTATGGGCTGGTGGCATCATTGGACCGTTCCAAGATGATGCGAATCGTAACGTAACTGTGAATGGTGAGCGCTACCGTGAGATGATATCCAACTTTTTTTTGCCCAAAATGCAAGAGCTTGTTGACTTGCACGACATGTGGTTTCAACAAGACGGTGCCACATGCCACACAGCACGCTTAACAATGGACTTATTGAGAGGCGAGTTCGGTGAACATTTTATTTCACGTTCGGGACCGGTCAATTGGCCGCCTAGATCGTGCGATTTAACGTCTTTAGACTATTTTCGATCTACCAAATGTTAAAATACAATTTGGTTTAAGGATTGATGTTTGACTAGTGACGTCAGCAGTCGTCGATGGCTGCGAGTGTAAGACGGCAAATCCATCTGAGGAGATCGAGTGGTTGCGATCGAAACATGTCATGGTAACCTGCCGGCCAGGGTTCGAGCCCGAGCCACGTCAAGAATGAAAGATTATCAATAACAATTTTAATTAATATTTTTAATTAGGCTTAAGTTCATGAAATTTAATTTTTATCAAATTATTTTTATGAAGAAAGGAATTTTACAAAAAATTAATTAAAATTGTTATTGATAATCTTTCATTCTTGACGTGGCTCGGGCTCGAACCCCGGCCGGCAGGTTACCATGACATGTTTCGATCGCAACCACTCGATCTCCTCAGATGGATTTGCCGTCTTATACTCGCAGCCATCGACGACTGCTGACGTCACTAGTCAAACATCAATCCTTAAACCAAATTGTATTTTAACATTTGGTAGATCGAAATTTGCTTTCCTGAATGATTATCCATTTTAATTGAATTCACATGTTTTTTCCTTTACTTCTGTTTTTTCGTACTTTCGTCAAGAATTTTTCTTGAAGTCCAAGTACATTTTTTGTTTTCTCACTTTGTCTTTCTCTTTTCCGTTGACCTTTTTCAGCACAACTTGAAGGACAAATGTACAAATAGAGCTCGTGCCTTAGCCCTAACAATAATTAGTATTGTGGTTATTTTGTTGAACTATTTATGGTTTTTAATCCAAATTTTTTATATTTTTAATTAGGCTTAAGTTCATGAAATTTAATTTTTATCAAATTATTTTTATGAAGAAAGGAATTTTACAAAAAATTAATTAAAATTGTTATTGATAATCTTTCATTCTTGACGTGGCTCGGGCTCGAACCCCGGCCGGCAGGTTACCATGACATGTTTCGATCGCAACCACTCGATCTCCTCAGATGGATTTGCCGTCTTATACTCGCAGCCATCGACGACTGCTGACGTCACTAGTCAAACATCAATCCTTAAACCAAATTGTATTTTAACATTTGGTAGATCGAAATTTGCTTTCCTGAATGATTATCCATTTTAATTGAATTCACATGTTTTTTCCTTTACTTCTGTTTTTTCGTACTTTCGTCAAGAATTTTTCTTGAAGTCCAAGTACATTTTTTGTTTTCTCACTTTGTCTTTCTCTTTTCCGTTGACCTTTTTCAGCACAACTTGAAGGACAAATGTACAAATAGAGCTCGTGCCTTAGCCCTAACAATAATTAGTATTGTGGTTATTTTGTTGAACTATTTATGGTTTTTAATCCAAATTTTTTATATTTTTAATTAGGCTTAAGTTCATGAAATTTAATTTTTATCAAATTATTTTTATGAAGAAAGGAATTTTACAAAAAATTAATTAAAATTGTTATTGATAATCTTTCATTCTTGACGTGGCTCGGGCTCGAACCCCGGCCGGCAGGTTACCATGACATGTTTCGATCGCAACCACTCGATCTCCTCAGATGGATTTGCCGTCTTATACTCGCAGCCATCGACGACTGCTGACGTCACTAGTCAAACATCAATCCTTAAACCAAATTGTATTTTAACATTTGGTAGATCGAAATTTGCTTTCCTGAATGATTATCCATTTTAATTGAATTCACATGTTTTTTCCTTTACTTCTGTTTTTTCGTACTTTCGTCAAGAATTTTTCTTGAAGTCCAAGTACATTTTTTGTTTTCTCACTTTGTCTTTCTCTTTTCCGTTGACCTTTTTCAGCACAACTTGAAGGACAAATGTACAAATAGAGCTCGTGCCTTAGCCCTAACAATAATTAGTATTGTGGTTATTTTGTTGAACTATTTATGGTTTTTAATCCAAATTTTTTATATTTTTAATTAGGCTTAAGTTCATGAAATTTAATTTTTATCAAATTATTTTTATGAAGAAAGGAATTTTACAAAAAATTAATTAAAATTGTTATTGATAATCTTTCATTCTTGACGTGGCTCGGGCTCGAACCCCGGCCGGCAGGTTACCATGACATGTTTCGATCGCAACCACTCGATCTCCTCAGATGGATTTGCCGTCTTATACTCGCAGCCATCGACGACTGCTGACGTCACTAGTCAAACATCAATCCTTAAACCAAATTGTATTTTAACATTTGGTAGATCGAAATTTGCTTTCCTGAATGATTATCCATTTTAATTGAATTCACATGTTTTTTCCTTTACTTCTGTTTTTTCGTACTTTCGTCAAGAATTTTTCTTGAAGTCCAAGTACATTTTTTGTTTTCTCACTTTGTCTTTCTCTTTTCCGTTGACCTTTTTCAGCACAACTTGAAGGACAAATGTACAAATAGAGCTCGTGCCTTAGCCCTAACAATAATTAGTATTGTGGTTATTTTGTTGAACTATTTATGGTTTTTAATCCAAATTTTTTATATTTTTAATTAGGCTTAAGTTCATGAAATTTAATTTTTATCAAATTATTTTTATGAAGAAAGGAATTTTACAAAAAATTAATTAAAATTGTTATTGATAATCTTTCATTCTTGACGTGGCTCGGGCTCGAACCCCGGCCGGCAGGTTACCATGACATGTTTCGATCGCAACCACTCGATCTCCTCAGATGGATTTGCCGTCTTATACTCGCAGCCATCGACGACTGCTGACGTCACTAGTCAAACATCAATCCTTAAACCAAATTGTATTTTAACATTTGGTAGATCGAAATTTGCTTTCCTGAATGATTATCCATTTTAATTGAATTCACATGTTTTTTCCTTTACTTCTGTTTTTTCGTACTTTCGTCAAGAATTTTTCTTGAAGTCCAAGTACATTTTTTGTTTTCTCACTTTGTCTTTCTCTTTTCCGTTGACCTTTTTCAGCACAACTTGAAGGACAAATGTACAAATAGAGCTCGTGCCTTAGCCTTAACAATAATTAGTATTGTGGTTATTTTGTTGAACTATTTATGGTTTTTAATCCAAATTTTTTATATTTTTAATTAGGCTTAAGTTCATGAAATTTAATTTTTATCAAATTATTTTTGTGAAGAAAGGAATTTGATAAAAATTAAATTTCATGAACTTAAGCCTAATTAAAAATATAAAAAATTTGGATTAAAAACCATAAATAGTTCAACAAAATAACCACAATACTAATTAATTTTAATTAATTTTTTGTAAAATTCCTTTCTTCATAAAAATAATTTAATAAAAATTAAATTTCATGAACTTAAGCCTAATTAAAAATATAAAAAATTTGGATTAAAAACCATAAATAGTTCAACAAAATAACCACAATACTAATTATTGTTAAAGCTAAGGCACGAGCTCTATTTGTACATTTGTCCTTCAAGTTGTGCTGAAAAAGGTCAACAGAAAAGGGAAAGACAAAGTGAAAAAACAAAAAATGTACTTGGACTTCAAGAAAAATTCTTGACGAAAGTACGAAAAAACAGAAGTAAAGGAAAAAACATGTGAATTCAATTAAAATGGATAATCATTCAGGAAAGCAAATTTCGATCTACCAAATGTTAAAATACAATTTGGTTTAAGGATTGATGTTTGACTAGTGACGTCAGCAGTCGTCGATGGCTGCGAGTGTAAGACGGCAAATCCATCTGAGGAGATCGAGTGGTTGCGATCGAAACATGTCATGGTAACCTGCCGGCCAGGGTTCGAGCCCGGGCCACGTCAAGAATGAAAGATTATCAATAACAATTTTAATTAATTTTTTGTAAAATTCCTTTCTTCATAAAAATAATTTAATAAAAATTAAATTTCATGAACTTAAGCCTAATTAAAAATATAAAAAATTTGGATTAAAAACCATAAATAGTTCAACAAAATAACCACAATACTAATTATTGTTAAAGCTAAGGCACGAGCTCTATTTGTACATTTGTCCTTCAAGTTGTGCTGAAAAAGGTCAACAGAAAAGGGAAAGACAAAGTGAAAAAACAAAAAAATGTACTTGGACTTCAAGAAAAATTCTTGACGAAAGTACGAAAAAACAGAAGTAAAGGAAAAAACATGTGAATTCAATTAAAATGGATAATCATTCAGGAAAGCAAATTTCGATCTACCAAATGTTAAAATACAATTTGGTTTAAGGATTGATGTTTGACTAGTGACGTCAGCAGTCGTCGATGGCTGCGAGTGTAAGACGGCAAATCCATCTGAGGAGATCGAGTGGTTGCGATCGAAACATGTCATGGTAACCTGCCGGCCAGGGTTCGAGCCCGAGCCACGTCAAGAATGAAAGATTATCAATAACAATTTTAATTAATTTTTTGTAAAATTCCTTTCTTCATAAAAATAATTTAATAAAAATTAAATTTCATGAACTTAAGCCTAATTAAAAATATAAAAAATTTTGATTATTTTAGTTTAAATTAAAAAAATTGTCGTCATTTTATTTATTAACCCCTTTTTCTTTTATGTATTTTTGTTGCTTTACCCTATGGTGGGCACGTTCAACCGCTTTTCTTATACTTTTTTCATACTCCCCGGCTCCTAGGTTCTGAAAAACATCTAAAATATGAAGTAAAAAAAAAGACAGAAATGTTAAATATTCAAAGACTAAAATTATTTAATGTCTGTACATACCTCTTACAATTTTATTTAGCAGCGTGAGATTTGACAACGGAAGTTTTCCCCACCTTCCATCCCAATTATATTTATATAGCAAATCATCTGCAAACGATGCACTAATAACACTGCCAACATCTAAAGAAACACCTTTAATTTTATGAATATAGGACTTCTGTAAAGAAGTTGAATTACTGTTTGAGCAAGTAAAATATATAAAATATTGTGATTGTTACCATGGCCTGAGCGTAATCGGAGTCTAGCTTCTCCTCTATTTCTTGCACTGCTGTTGTGGTCCGCAAGGGGAGCATGCTGGCGGTCTCATCAAGCCCTTGATCAGAAGTCTCTCCTGTCATGCGGCTGAGGTACTCTTGGGCTTTTTTTATGCCTACTTTACACTCCATTAGAATTTTAGCTTATTGATGGAACAGGTTGTATATTAGATCTTTCACTTCGTGCACTATCTTCGTTTTCTATTAACCTTCTATACATTTTAATTTTGGACTCAAATGTCTTTTTTTCCAATGATAGACAATTTTGCAAACGTCTTTTTTTCATAGTTATCTTTTATCACAAAAAGTATACTTTTATTATTTAATTTAATTTCTTAATAGGTATTTTCTATCTTATTGTCACTTTTTTATATTTTAATAGGTATTTGTGTTATTTTTATTGTCACTCAATTCTTGCTTTCTGTCAAGGCAAATATTATTTTTTATCACTCTTTATTGTCACTGTCAATTTTTATTTCACTTTTTTTATATTTATTTTAAATAATATAATGGGCGCACGTCACAATTTCATAAAATTCCTTTCGCTTTTAAAATTAATCTTGAATTTTTTACATATTTTACACATTCCATTCAAAAATGAAACTGTCTAACATACATTCGTTGTTTCACTCTTACATACGCATTTCATTCCTGGAGTAATTAGCGTTGCCACTAGCAAACATTTCTTCCTAAAATGTTTTTAACAACAGCAATTCCCAAAATTCCACCACTTTTTTTTTAAATAATTAATACAAATTTAGCTAAATTCTTATAATTATTAAAATTTATGAAACGTATTAACAGATATATTCAACATATTATTAAGTATATATAAAAATAAGAAGAAAAGATTAATAAAATTTGGGCTTTGCAAAATATTCCTAATTTGGTATACAAACGCACACGAGTGGCAACGCCACTTGTAACAATAAAAACAAACAAAAACAGTGCGTGTGTATTAGTTTCGGTCATCCATTTCTTGTAGGGGAGCTATAGGAAAGTTGTAAAAAAAACTCATAAAATTCAGAAAAATGCATGAAATCTTTATTTGAATCGATAGTACGGTCCATATAATTAAATGTTTGAAGATTATTTCATGCAAATGTTGACCGTGATTGCGCCTCAAATGGTCCATCCGCTTAGTCCAATGTTGGCATTCTGTTTCCAACATTTCGGCCGGTATCTCACGAATAAATGCTTCAATGTTTTCTTCCAATGCGTCAATTGAAGCGGGCATGTGTGTATAGACATGAGCTTTAACGTAGCCGCACAAAAAATAGTCTAAAGACGTTAAATCGCACGATCTAGGCGGCCAATTGACCGGTCCCGAACGTGAAATAAAATGTTCACCGAACTCGCCTCTCAATAAGTCCATTGTTAAGCGTGCTGTGTGGCATGTGGCACCGTCTTGTTGAAACCACATGTCGTGCAAGTCAACAAGCTCTTGCATTTTGGGCAAAAAAAAGTTGGATATCATCTCACGGTAGCGCTCACCATTCACAGTTACGTTACGATTCGCATCATCTTGGAACGGTCCAATGATGCCACCAGCCCATAAACCGCACCAAACTGTGACTTTTTCTCGATGCATAAATAGCTCTTGCAATGCTTCTGGCTGATCTTCACTCCAAAATCGACAATTCGGCTTATTAACTTACCCATTGAGCCAAAAATGAGCTTCGTCGCTGAACACAAGAAGCGCGCGATGAATTTTCTTAACAGAGCACGCATTTTGATAATAAAATTCAATAATTTGCAAGCGTTGTTCGTTTGTAAGACGATTCATGGTTAAATTATAGACCAAACTGAAGATGTTTGACAGTGAAACAAAACACGAAACGTGCGTCAGCTGTTTAAACCAGTGCTGCCAAAAAGATAATAGCTAAAAAATCACCCATTATATTAGCGGAATATAACAAATCTTAAAATGTTGTTTATAGACATATTTTAACATAAAATAAGTAATGACGTAGAAAACAAAATAAATTTTCTGTAAATATTTTACTGGATAACCCCATTTCTTTAAATCTTAAAGTGAACGACGTCACGGGTAAAAGCTAGTTACAAAATAAAACATGGGTGGGGGTAGGTCTTTTTTGATCTACCTTGTATATATATTTTTAAGAAATGTTGCTTCTTTTTTTGGCAACTTTTAACACTTTTTCTCTTTTAGTTTTGGTACTTTCTTATTTTCAAAAAATTTGGCTAGAGATATTGTCCAGATTTAAGTGGGGTATATTTTAAGAGGTTAAAACGAAAAATGTTTTACTTTTGATACTTTTTCTCTTTTGGATAAATTTGGTATACAGATTGCATATGGTCGAGATCAAAATATACGGTATTTTTTAATGGATAAAATTGGGATAAAACTGTTACTTTTTATCTCTTCGAAAAATTTGGTATTCATATAAAACATAACCTAAATTAACGTACAGAGTACTTTCTGGGGGAATAAAATGAGTCAAAGCTCGTACTTTTAGTACTTCGTTGCATTTGGTATAAAAAGTACAAAATATACGGCACTTTTTAAGGGGTAAAAAATGGATCAAATTGGTACTTTTTGTACTTTTTCGGATTGCGTATGGTCCATTGGCTGGAATATATTTAGGCGCCCATTCATTGCTTTTCATATCGACAACTATATGTAGGTTGCTCAAGATTATTGAGTGCTCAAAAACCGGACACAGCTGACTAGTCAGTACTGATGCATATAACGGACACAGCTGACCAGTCAGTACTGACTGGTCAGTACTGACGCATATACCGGCCACAGCTGACCAGTCAGTACTGATTCATATATTCGTCACTGTTGACGTATTTTTTAGTTTTAATAAAACTTTTCATTAAATTATTTTTATGAAGAAAGGAATTTTACAACATGAAAATTAATTAAAATTGTTATTGATAATCTTTCATTCTTGACGTGGCTCGGGCTCGAACCCTGGCCGGCAGGTTACCATGACATGTTTCGATCGCAACCACTCGATCTCCTCAGATGGATTTGCCGTCTCACACTCGCAGCCATCGACGACTGCTGACATCAATAGTCAAACATCAATCGTTAAACCAAATTGTATTTAAACATTTGGTAGATCGAAATTTGCTTTCCTGAATGATTATCAATTTTAATTGATTTTACATGTTTTTTCCTTACTTCTGTTTTTGCGTACTTTTGTCAAGAATTTTTCTTGAAGTCCAAGTACATTTTTTGTTTTTTCATTTTGTCTTTCTCTTTTCTGTTGACCTTTTTTAGCACAACTTGAAGGACAAATGTACACATAGAGCTCGTGCCTTAGCTTTAACAATAATTAGTATTGTGGTTATTTTGTTGAACTATTTATGGTTTTTAATCCAAATTTTTAATATTTTTAATTAGGCTTAAGTTCATGAAATTTAATTTTCATTAAATTATTTTTATGAAGAAAGGAATTTTACAACATGAAAATTAATTAAAATTGTTATTGATAATCTTTCATTCTTGACGTGGCTCGGGCTCGAACCCTGGCCGGCAGGTTACCATGACATGTTTCGATCGCAACCACTCGATCTCCTCAGATGGATTTGCCGTCTCACACTCGCAGCCATCGGCGACTGCTGACGTCAATAGTCAAACATCAATCGTTAAACCAAATTGTATTTAAACATTTGGTAGATCGAAATTTGCTTTCCTGAATGATTATCAATTTTAATTGATTTTACATGTTTTTTCCTTACTTCTGTTTTTGCGTACTTTTGTCAAGAATTTTTCTTGAAGTCCAAGTACATTTTTTGTTTTTTCATTTTGTCTTTCTCTTTTCTGTTGACCTTTTTTAGCACAACTTGAAGGACAAATGTACACATAGAGCTCGTGCCTTAGCTTTAACAATAATTAGTATTGTGGTTATTTTGTTGAACTATTTATGGTTTTTAATCCAAATTTTTAATATTTTTAATTAGGCTTAAGTTCATGAAATTTAATTTTCATTAAATTATTTTTATGAAGAAAGGAATTTTACAACATGAAAATTAATTAAAATTGTTATTGATAATCTTTCATTCTTGACGTGGCTCGGGCTCGAACCCTGGCCGGCAGGTTACCATGACATGTTTCGATCGCAACCACTCGATCTCCTCAGATGGATTTGCCGTCTCACACTCGCAGCCATCGACGACTGCTGACGTCAATAGTCAAACATCAATCGTTAAACCAAATTGTATTTAAACATTTGGTAGATCGAAATTTGCTTTCCTGAATGATTATCAATTTTAATTGATTTTACATGTTTTTTCCTTACTTCTGTTTTTGCGTACTTTTGTCAAGAATTTTTCTTGAAGTCCAAGTACATTTTTTGTTTTTTCATTTTGTCTTTCTCTTTTCTGTTGACCTTTTTTAGCACAACTTGAAGGACAAATGTACACATAGAGCTCGTGCCTTAGCTTTAACAATAATTAGTATTGTGGTTATTTTGTTGAACTATTTATGGTTTTTAATCCAAATTTTTAATTAGGCTTAAGTTCATGAAATTTAATTTTCATTAAATTATTTTTATGAAGAAAGGAATTTTACAACATGAAAATTAATTAAAATTGTTATTGATAATCTTTCATTCTTGACGTGGCTCGGGCTCGAACCCTGGCCGGCAGGTTACCATGACATGTTTCGTTCGCAACCACTCGATCTCCTCAGATGGATTTGCCGTCTCACACTCGCAGCCATCGACGACTGCTGACGTCAATAGTCAAACATCAATCGTTAAACCAAATTGTATTTAAACATTTGGTAGATCGAAATTTGCTTTCCTGAATGATTATCAATTTTAATTGATTTTACATGTTTTTTCCTTACTTCTGTTTTTGCGTACTTTTGTCAAGAATTTTTCTTGAAGTCCAAGTACATTTTTTGTTTTTTCATTTTGTCTTTCTCTTTTCTGTTGACCTTTTTTAGCACAACTTGAAGGACAAATGTACACATAGAGCTCGTGCCTTAGCTTTAACAATAATTAGTATTGTGGTTATTTTGTTGAACTATTTATGGTTTTTAATCCAAATTTTTAATATTTTTAATTAGGCTTAAGTTCATGAAATTTAATTTTCATTAAATTATTTTTATGAAGAAAGGAATTTTACAACATGAAAATTAATTAAAATTGTTATTGATAATCTTTCATTCTTGACGTGGCTCGGGCTCGAACCCTGGCCGGCAGGTTACCATGACATGTTTCGATCGCAACCACTCGATCTCCTCAGATGGATTTGCCGTCTCACACTCGCAGCCATCGACGACTGCTGACGTCAATAGTCAAACATCAATCGTTAAACCAAATTGTATTTAAACATTTGGTAGATCGAAATTTGCTTTCCTGAATGATTATCAATTTTAATTGATTTTACATGTTTTTTCCTTACTTCTGTTTTTGCGTACTTTTGTCAAGAATTTTTCTTGAAGTCCAAGTACATTTTTTGTTTTTTCATTTTGTCTTTCTCTTTTCTGTTGACCTTTTTTAGCACAACTTGAAGGACAAATGTACACATAGAGCTCGTGCCTTAGCTTTAACAATAATTAGTATTGTGGTTATTTTGTTGAATTATTTATGGTTTTTAATCCAAATTTTTAATATTTTTAATTAGGCTTAAGTTCATGAAATTTAATGTTCATTAAATTATTTTTATGAAGAAAGGAATTTTACAACATGAAAATTAATTAAAATTGTTATTGATAATCTTTCATTCTTGACGTGGCTCGGGCTGGAAAAAAGAAAAAGGAAAAAAAAAACAAAAAATGTACTTGGACTTCAAGAAAAATTCTTGACAAAAGTACGCAAAAACAGAAGTAAGGAAAAAACATGTAAAATCAATTAAAATTGATAATCATTCAGGAAAGCAAATTTCGATCTACCAAATGTTTAAATACAATTTGGTTTAACGATTGATGTTTGACTATTGACGTCAGCAGTCGTCGATGGCTGCGAGTGTGAGACGGCAAATCCATCTGAGGAGATCGAGTGGTTGCGATCGAAACATGTCATGGTAACCTGCCGGCCAGGGTTCGAGCCCGAGCCACGTCAAGAATGAAAGATTATCAATAACAATTTTAATTAATTTTCATGTTGTAAAATTGTTTTCTTCATAAAAATAATTTAATGAAAATTAAATTTCATGAACTTAAGCCTAATTAAAAATATTAAAAATTTGGATTAAAAACCATAAATAGTTCAACAAAATAACCACAATACTAATTATTGTTAAAGCTAAGGCACGAGCTCTATGTGTACATTTGTCCTTCAAGTTGTGCTAAAAAAGGTCAACAGAAAAGAGAAAGACAAAATGAAAAAACAAAAAATGTACTTGGACTTCAAGAAAAATTCTTGACAAAAGTACGCAAAAACAGAAGTAAGGAAAAAACATGTAAAATCAATTAAAATTGATAATCATTCAGGAAAGCAAATTTCGATCTACCAAATGTTTAAATACAATTTGGTTTAACGATTGATGTTTGACTATTGACGTCAGCAGTCGTCGATGGCTGCGAGTGTGAGACGGCAAATCCATCTGAGGAGATCGAGTGGTTGCGATCGAAACATGTCATGGTAACCTGCCGGCCAGGGTTCGAGCCCGAGCCACGTCAAGAATGAAAGATTATCAATAACAATTTTAATTAATTTTCATGTTGTAAAATTCCTTTCTTCATAAAAATAATTTAATGAAAATTAAATTTCATGAACTTAAGCCTAATTAAAAATATTAAAAATTTGGATTAAAAACCATAAATAGTTCAACAAAATAACCACAATACTAATTATTTTAATAAAACACTATTAAAATAAAACATCTCATTCAATTCTCATACAAATTTTTGTCTTTATTTAAAATAAAATTCAATATTTTTTTGGTTTCCAAAATAACTTAAATAAATAAATATTTTTTTTTTTTAACTAAATTTTTTAAATTAATTATGTTTTGTTTGCATTCGAAAACGTTTGCTGGATCAAACATCATTCAACAGTTTCTTAATTACATTAAACAAGCACCTTCTTACAAATAAAGTTCAGTCAATAAAAAGTGTTAAAAATAAAGCTAAACTTTTACCAATTTATTGGTCACGCTTATTTTTTGATTTTTTTTCTCTTTTAGATTGATTATTTTAGTTTAAATTAAAAAAATTGTCGTCATTTTATTTATTAACCCCTTTTTCTTTTATGTATTTTTGTTGCTTTACCCTATGGTGGGCACGTTCAACCGCTTTTCTTATACTTTTTTCATACTCCCCGGCTAATAGGTTCTGAAAAACATCTAAAATATGAAGTAAAAAAAAAGACAGAAATGTTAAATATTCAAAGACTAAAATTATTTAATGTCTGTACATACCTCTTACAATTTTATTTAGCAGCGTGAGATTTGACAACGGAAGTTTTCCCCACCTTCCATCCCAATTATATTTATATAGCAAATCATCTGCAAACGATGCACTAATAACACTGCCAACATCTAAAGAAACACCTTTAATTTTATGAATATAGGACTTCTGTAAAGAAGTTGAATTACTGTTTGAGCAAGTAAAATATATAAAATATTGTGATTGTTACCATGGCCTGAGCGTAATCGGAGTCTAGCTTCTCCTCTATTTCTTGCACTGCTGTTGTGGTCCGCAAGGGGAGCATGCTGGCGGTCTCATCAAGCCCTTGATCAGAAGTCTCTCCTGTCATGCGGCTGAGGTACTCTTGGGCTTTTTTTATGCCTACTTTACACTCCATTAGAATTTTAGCTTATTGATGGAACAGGTTGTATATTAGATCTTTCACTTCGTGCACTATCCTCGTTTTCTATTAACCTTCTATACATTTTAATTTTGGACTCAAATGTCTTTTTTTCCAATGATAGACAATTTTGCAAACGTCTTTTTTTCATAGTTATCTTTTATCACAAAAAGTATACTTTTATTATTTAATTTAATTTCTTAATAGGTATTTTCTATCTTATTGTCACTTTTTTATATTTTAATAGGTATTTGTGTTATTTTTATTGTCACTCAATTCTTGCTTTCTGTCAAGGCAAATATTATTTGTTATCACTCTTTATTGTCACTGTCAATTTTTATTTCACTTTTTTTATATTTATTTTAAATAATATAATGGGCGCACGTCACAATTTCATAAAATTCCTTTCGCTTTTAAAATTAATCTTGAATTTTTTACATATTTTACACATTCCATTCAAAAATGAAACTGTCTAACATACATTCGTTGTTTCACTCTTACATACGCATTTCATTCCTGGAGTAATTAGCGTTGCCACTAGCAAACATTTCTTCCTAAAATGTTTTTAACAACAGCAATTCCCAAAATTCCACCACTTTTTTTTTAAATAATTAATACAAATTTAGCTAAATTCTTATAATTATTAAAATTTATGAAACGTATTAACAGATATATTCAACATATTATTAAGTATATATAAAAATAAGAAGAAAAGATTAATAAAATTTGGGCTTTGCAAAATATTCCTAATTTGGTATACAAACGCACACGAGTGGCAACGCCACTTGTAACAATAAAAACAAACAAAAATAGTGCGTGTGTATTAGTTTCGGTCATCCATTTCTTGTAGGGGAGCTATAGGAAAGTTGTAAAAAAAACTCATAAAATTCAGAAAAATGCATGAAATCTTTATTTGAATCGATAGTACGGTCCATATAATTAAATGTTTGAAGATTATTTCATGCAAATGTTGACCGTGATTGCGCCTCAAATGGTCCATCCGCTTAGTCCAATGTTGGCATTCTGTTTCCAACATTTCGGCCGGTATCTCACGAATAAATGCTTCAATGTTTTCTTCCAATGCGTCAATTGAAGCGGGCATGTGTGTATAGACATGAGCTTTAACGTAGCCGCACAAAAAATAGTCTAAAGACGTTAAATCGCACGATCTAGGCGGCCAATTGACCGGTCCCGAACGTGAAATAAAATGTTAACCGAACTCGCCTCTCAATAAGTCCATTGTTAAGCGTGCTGTGTGGCATGTGCCACCGTCTTGTTGAAACCACATGTCGTGCAAGTCAACAAGCTCTTGCATTTTGGGCAAAAAAAAGTTGGATATCATCTCACGGTAGCGCTCACCATTCACAGTTACGTTACGATTCGCATCATCTTGGAAGAAGTACGGTCCAATGATGCCACCAGCCCATAAACCGCACCAAACTGTGACTTTTTCTCGATGCATAAATAGCTCTTGCAATGCTTCTGGCTGATCTTCACTCCAAAATCGACAATTCGGCTTATTAACTTACCCATTGAGCCAAAAATGAGCTTCGTCGCTGAACACAAGAAGCGCGCGATGAATTTTCTTAACAGAGCACGCATTTTGATAATAAAATTCAATAATTTGCAAGCGTTGTTCGTTTGTAAGACGATTCATGGTTAAATTATAGACCAAACTGAAGATGTTTGACAGTGAAACAAAACACGAAACGTGCGTCAGCTGTTTAAACCAGTGCTGCCAAAAAGATAATAGCTAAAAAATCACCCATTATATTAGCGGAATATAACAAATCTTAAAATGTTGTTTATAGACATATTTTAACATAAAATAAGTAATGACGTAGAAAACAAAATAAATTTTCTGTAAATATTTTACTGGATAACCCCATTTCTTTAAATCTTAAAGTGAACGACGTCACGGGTAAAAGCTAGTTACAAAATAAAACATGGGTGGGGGTAGGTCTTTTTTGATCTACCTTGTATATATATTTTTAAGAAATGTTGCTTCTTTTTTTGGCAACTTTTAACACTTTTTCTCTTTTAGTTTTGGTACTTTTTTATTTTCAAAAAATTTGGCTAGAGATATTGTCCAGATTTAAGTGGGGTATATTTTAAGAGGTTAAAACGAAAAATGTTTTACTTTTGATACTTTTTCTCTTTTGGATAAATTTGGTATACAGATTGCATATGGTCGAGATCAAAATATACGGTATTTTTTAATGGATAATATTGGGATAAAACTGTTACTTTTTATCTCTTCGAAAAATTTGGTATTCATATAAAACATAACCTAAATTAACGTACAGAGTACTTTCTGGGGGAATAAAATGAGTCAAAGCTCGTACTTTTAGTACTTCGTTGCATTTGGTATAAAAAGTACAAAATATACGGCACTTTTTAAGGGGTAAAAAATGGATCAAATTGGTACTTTTTGTACTTTTTCGGAATGCGTATGGTTCATTGGCTGGAATATATTTAGGCGCCCATTCATTGCTTTTCATATCGACAACTATATGTAGGTTGCTCAAGATTATTGAGTGCTCAAAAACCGGACACAGCTGACTAGTCAGTACTGATGCATATAACGGACACAGCTGACCAGTCAGTACTGACTGGTCAGTACTGACGCATATACCGGCCACAGCTGACTAGTCAGTACTGATTCATATATTCGTCACTGTTGACGTATTTTTTAGTTTTAATAAAACACTATTAAAATAAAACATCTCATTCAATTCTCATACAAATTTTTGTCTTTATTTAAAATAAAATTCAATATTTTTTTGGTTTCCAAAATAACTTAAATAAATAAATATTTTTTTTTTTTAACTAAATTTTTTAAATTAATTATGTTTTGTTTGCATTCGAAAACGTTTGCTGGATCAAACATCATTCAACAGTTTCTTAATTACATTAAACAAGCACCTTCTTACAAATAAAGTTCAGTCAATAAAAAGTGTTAAAAATAAAGCTAAACTTTTACCAATTTATTGGTCACGCTTATTTTTTGATTTTTTTCTCTTTTAGATTGATTATTTTAGTTTAAATAAAAAAAATTGTCGTCATTTTATTTATTAACCCCTTTTTCTTTTATGTATTTTTGTTGCTTTACCCTATGGTGGGCACGTTCAACCGCTTTTCTTATACTTTTTTCATACTCCCCGGCTCCTAGGTTCTGAAAAACATCTAAAATATGAAGTAAAAAAAAAGACAGAAATGTTAAATATTCAAAGACTAAAATTATTTAATGTCTGTACATACCTCTTACAATTTTATTTAGCAGCGTGAGATTTGACAACGGAAGTTTTCCCCACCTTCCATCCCAATTATATTTATATAGCAAATCATCTGCAAACGATGCACTAATAACACTGCCAACATCTAAAGAAACACCTTTAATTTTATGAATATAGGACTTCTGTAAAGAAGTTGAATTACTGTTTGAGCAAGTAAAATATATAAAATATTGTGATTGTTACCATGGCCTGAGCGTAATCGGAGTCTAGCTTCTCCTCTATTTCTTGCACTGCTGTTGTGGTCCGCAAGGGGAGCATGCTGGCGGTCTCATCAAGCCCTTGATCAGAAGTCTCTCCTGTCATGCGGCTGAGGTACTCTTGGGCTTTTTTTATGCCTACTTTACACTCCATTAGAATTTTAGCTTATTGATGGAACAGGTTGTATATTAGATCTTTCACTTCGTGCACTATCTTCGTTTTCTATTAACCTTCTATACATTTTAATTTTGGACTCAAATGTCTTTTTTTCCAATGATAGACAATTTTGCAAACGTCTTTTTTTCATAGTTATCTTTTATCACAAAAAGTATACTTTTATTATTTAATTTAATTTCTTAATAGGTATTTTCTATCTTATTGTCACTTTTTTATATTTTAATAGGTATTTGTGTTATTTTTATTGTCACTCAATTCTTGCTTTCTGTCAAGGCAAATATTATTTTTTATCACTCTTTATTGTCACTGTCAATTTTTATTTCACTTTTTTTATATTTATTTTAAATAATATAATGGGCGCACGTCACAATTTCATAAAATTCCTTTCGCTTTTAAAATTAATCTTGAATTTTTTACATATTTTACACATTCCATTCAAAAATGAAACTGTCTAACATACATTCGTTGTTTCACTCTTACATACGCATTTCATTCCTGGAGTAATTAGCGTTGCCACTAGCAAACATTTCTTCCTAAAATGTTTTTAACAACAGCAATTCCCAAAATTCCACCACTTTTTTTTTAAATAATTAATACAAATTTAGCTAAATTCTTATAATTATTAAAATTTATGAAACGTATTAACAGATATATTCAACATATTATTAAGTATATATAAAAATAAGAAGAAAAGATTAATAAAATTTGGGCTTTGCAAAATATTCCTAATTTGGTATACAAACGCACACGAGTGGCAACGCCACTTGTAACAAAAAAAACAAACAAAAATAGTGCGTGTGTATTAGTTTCGGTCATCCATTTCTTGTAGGGGAGCTATAGGAAAGTTGTAAAAAAAACTCATAAAATTCAGAAAAATGCATGAAATCTTTATTTGAATCGATAGTACGGTCCATATAATTAAATGTTTGAAGATTATTTCATGCAAATGTTGACCGTGATTGCGCCTCAAATGGTCCATCCGCTTAGTCCAATGTTGGCATTCTGTTTCCAACATTTCGGCCGGTATCTCACGAATAAATGCTTCAATGTTTTCTTCCAATGCGTCAATTGAAGCGGGCATGTGTGTATAGACATGAGCTTTAACGTAGCCGCACAAAAAATAGTCTAAAGACGTTAAATCGCACGATCTAGGCGGCCAATTGACCGGTCCCGAACGTGAAATAAAATGTTAACCGAACTCGCCTCTCAATAAGTCCATTGTTAAGCGTGCTGTGTGGCATGTGCCACCGTCTTGTTGAAACCACATGTCGTGCAAGTCAACAAGCTCTTGCATTTTGGGCAAAAAAAAGTTGGATATCATCTCACGGTAGCGCTCACCATTCACAGTTACGTTACGATTCGCATCATCTTGGAACGGTCCAATGATGCCACCAGCCCATAAACCGCACCAAACTGTGACTTTTTCTCGATGCATAAATAGCTCTTGCAATGCTTCTGGCTGATCTTCACTCCAAAATCGACAATTCGGCTTATTAACTTACCCATTGAGCCAAAAATGAGCTTCGTCGCTGAACACAAGAAGCGCGCGATGCATTTTCTTAACAGAGCACGCATTTTGATAATAAAATTCAATAATTTGCAAGCGTTGTTCGTTTGTAAGACGATTCATGGTTAAATTATAGACCAAACTGAAGATGTTTGACAGTGAAACAAAACACGAAACGTGCGTCAGCTGTTTAAACCAGTGCTGCCAAAAAGATAATAGCTAAAAAATCACCCATTATATTAGCGGAATATAACAAATCTTAAAATGTTGTTTATAGACATATTTTAACATAAAATAAGTAATGACGTAGAAAACAAAATAAATTTTCTGTAAATATTTTACTGGATAACCCCATTTCTTTAAATCTTAAAGTGAACGACGTCACGGGTAAAAGCTAGTTACAAAATAAAACATGGGTGGGGGTAGGTCTTTTTTGATCTACCTTGTATATATATTTTTAAGAAATGTTGCTTCTTTTTTTGGCAACTTTTAACACTTTTTCTCTTTTAGTTTTGGTACTTTTTTATTTTCAAAAAATTTGGCTAGAGATATTGTCCAGATTTAAGTGGGGTATATTTTAAGAGGTTAAAACGAAAAATGTTTTACTTTTGATACTTTTTCTCTTTTGGATAAATTTGGTATACAGATTGCATATGGTCGAGATCAAAATATACGGTATTTTTTTTTATCTCTTCGAAAAATTTGGTATTCATATAAAACATAACCTAAATTAACGTACAGAGTACTTTCTGGGGGAATAAAATGAGTCAAAGCTCGTACTTTTAGTACTTCGTTGCATTTGGTATAAAAAGTACAAAATATACGGCACTTTTTAAGGGGTAAAAAATGGATCAAATTGGTACTTTTTGTACTTTTTCGGAATGCGTATGGTCCATTGGCTGGAATATATTTAGGCGCCCATTCATTGCTTTTCATATCGACAACTATATGTAGGTTGCTCAAGATTATTGAGTGCTCAAAAACCGGACACAGCTGACTAGTCAGTACTGATGCATATAACGGACACAGCTGACCAGTCAGTACTGACTGGTCAGTACTGACGCATATACCGGCCACAGCTGACTAGTCAGTACTGATTCATATATTCGTCACTGTTGACGTATTTTTTAGTTTTAATAAAACACTATTAAAATAAAACATCTCATTCAATTCTCATACAAATTTTTGTCTTTATTTAAAATAAAATTCAATATTTTTTTGGATTCCAAAATAACTTAAATAAATAAATATTTTTTTTTTTACACTAAATTTTTTAAATTATTTATGTTTTGCTTGCATTCGAAAACGTTTGCTGGATCAAACATCATTCAACAGTTTCTTAATTACATTAAACAAGCACCTTCTTACAAATAAAGTTCAGTCAATAAAAAGTGTTAAAAATAAAGCTAAACTTTTACCAATTTATTGGTCACGCTTATTTTTTGATTTTTTTTCTCTTTTAGATTGATTATTTTAGTTTAAATTAAAAAAATTGTCGTCATTTTATTTATTAACCCCTTTTTCTTTTATGTATTTTTGTTGCTTTACCCTATGGTGGGCACGTTCAACCGCTTTTCTTATACTTTTTTCATACTCCCCGGCTCCTAGGTTCTGAAAAACATCTAAAATATGAAGTAAAAAAAAAGACAGAAATGTTAAATATTCAAAGACTAAAATTATTTAATGTCTGTACATACCTCTTACAATTTTATTTAGCAGCGTGAGATTTGACAACGGAAGTTTTCCCCACCTTCCATCCCAATTATATTTATATAGCAAATCATCTGCAAACGATGCACTAATAACACTGCCAACATCTAAAGAAACACCTTTAATTTTATGAATATAGGACTTCTGTAAAGAAGTTGAATTACTGTTTGAGCAAGTAAAATATATAAAATATTGTGATTGTTACCATGGCCTGAGCGTAATCGGAGTCTAGCTTCTCCTCTATTTCTTGCACTGCTGTTGTGGTCCGCAAGGGGAGCATGCTGGCGGTCTCATCAAGCCCTTGATCAGAAGTCTCTCCTGTCATGCGGCTGAGGTACTCTTGGGCTTTTTTTATGCCTACTTTACACTCCATTAGAATTTTAGCTTATTGATGGAACAGGTTGTATATTAGATCTTTCACTTCGTGCACTATCTTCGTTTTCTATTAACCTTCTATACATTTTAATTTTGGACTCAAATGTCTTTTTTCCAATGATAGACAATTTTGCAAACGTCTTTTTTTCATAGTTATCTTTTATCACAAAAAGTATACTTTTATTATTTAATTTAATTTCTTAATAGGTATTTTCTATCTTATTGTCACTTTTTTATATTTTAATAGGTATTTGTGTTATTTTTATTGTCACTCAATTCTTGCTTTCTGTCAAGGCAAATATTATTTTTTATCACTCTTTATTGTCACTGTCAATTTTTATTTCACTTTTTTTATATTTATTTTAAATAATATAATGGGCGCACGTCACAATTTCATAAAATTCCTTTCGCTTTTAAAATTAATCTTGAATTTTTTACATATTTTACACATTCCATTCAAAAATGAAACTGTCTAACATACATTCGTTGTTTCACTCTTACATACGCATTTCATTCCTGGAGTAATTAGCGTTGCCACTAGCAAACATTTCTTCCTAAAATGTTTTTAACAACAGCAATTCCCAAAATTCCACCACTTTTTTTTTAAATAATTAATACAAATTTAGCTAAATTCTTATAATTATTAAAATTTATGAAACGTATTAACAGATATATTCAACATATTATTAAGTATATATAAAAATAAGAAGAAAAGATTAATAAAATTTGGGCTTTGCAAAATATTCCTAATTTGGTATACAAACGCACACGAGTGGCAACGCCACTTGTAACAATAAAAACAAACAAAAATAGTGCGTGTGTATTAGTTTCGGTCATCCATTTCTTGTAGGGGAGCTATAGGAAAGTTGTAAAAAAAACTCATAAAATTCAGAAAAATGCATGAAATCTTTATTTGAATCGATAGTACGGTCCATATAATTAAATGTTTGAAGATTATTTCATGCAAATGTTGACCGTGATTGCGCCTCAAATGGTCCATCCGCTTAGTCCAATGTTGGCATTCTGTTTCCAACATTTCGGCCGGTATCTCACGAATAAATGCTTCAATGTTTTCTTCCAATGCGTCAATTGAAGCGGGCATGTGTGTATAGACATGAGCTTTAACGTAGCCGCACAAAAAATAGTCTAAAGACGTTAAATTGCACGATCTAGGCGGCCAATTGACCGGTCCCGAACGTGAAATAAAATGTTCACCGAACTCGCCTCTCAATAAGTCCATTGTTAAGCGTGCTGTGTGGCATGTGGCACCGTCTTGTTGAAACCACATGTCGTGCAAGTCAACAAGCTCTTGCATTTTGGGCAAAAAAAAGTTGGATATCATCTCACGGTAGCGCTCACCATTCACAGTTACGTTACGATTCGCATCATCTTGGAACGGTCCAATGATGCCACCAGCCCATAAACCGCACCAAACTGTGACTTTTTCTCGATGCATAAATAGCTCTTGCAATGCTTCTGGCTGATCTTCACTCCAAAATCGACAATTCGGCTTATTAACTTACCCATTGAGCCAAAAATGAGCTTCGTCGCTGAACACAAGAAGCGCGCGATGAATTTTCTTAACAGAGCACGCATTTTGATAATAAAATTCAATAATTTGCAAGCGTTGTTCGTTTGTAAGACGATTCATGGTTAAATTATAGACCAAACTGAAGATGTTTGACAGTGAAACAAAACACGAAACGTGCGTCAGCTGTTTAAACCAGTGCTGCCAAAAAGATAATAGCTAAAAAATCACCCATTATATTAGCGGAATATAACAAATCTTAAAATGTTGTTTATAGACATATTTTAACATAAAATAAGTAATGACGTAGAAAACAAAATAAATTTTCTGTAAATATTTTACTGGATAACCCCATTTCTTTAAATCTTAAAGTGAACGACGTCACGGATAAAAGCTAGTTACAAAATAAAACATGGGTGGGGGTAGGTCTTTTTTGATCTACCCCTTGTATATATATTTTTAAGAAATGTTGCTTCTTTTTTTGGCAACTTTTAACACTTTTTCTCTTTTAGTTTTGGTACTTTTTTATTTTCAAAAAATTTGGCTAGAGATATTGTCCAGATTTAAGTGGGGTATATTTTAAGAGGTTAAAACGAAAAATGTTTTACTTTTGATACTTTTTCTCTTTTGGATAAATTTGGTATACAGATTGCATATGGTCGAGATCAAAATATACGGTATTTTTTAATGGATAAAATTGGGATAAAACTGTTACTTTTTATCTCTTCGTAAAATTTGGTATTCATATAAAACATAACCTAAATTAACGTACAGAGTACTTTCTGGGGGAATAAAATGAGTCAAAGCTCGTACTTTTAGTACTTCGTTGCATTTGGTATAAAAAGTACAAAATATACGGCACTTTTTAAGGGGTAAAAAATGGATCAAATTGGTACTTTTTCGGAATGCGTATGGTCCATTGGCTGGAATATATTTAGGCGCCCATTCATTGCTTTTCATATCGACAACTATATGTAGGTTGCTCAAGATTATTGAGTGCTCAAAAACCGGACACAGCTGACTAGTCAGTACTGATGCATATAACGGACACAGCTGACCAGTCAGTACTGACGCATATACCGGCCACAGCTGACTAGTCAGTACTGATTCATATATTCGTCACTGTTGACGTATTTTTTAGTTTTAATAAAACACTATTAAAATAAAACATCTCATTCAATTCTCATACAAATTTTTGTCTTTATTTAAAATAAAATTCAATATTTTTTTGGTTTCCAAAATAACTTAAATAAATAAATATTTTTTTTTTTAACTAAATTTTTTAAATTAATTATGTTTTGTTTGCATTCGAAAACGTTTGCTGGATCAAACATCATTCAACAGTTTCTTAATTACATTAAACAAGCACCTTCTTACAAATAAAGTTCAGTCAATAAAAAGTGTTAAAAATAAAGCTAAACTTTTACCAATTTATTGGTCACGCTTATTTTTTGATTTTTTTTCTCTTTTAGATTGATTATTTTAGTTTAAATTAAAAAAATTGTCGTCATTTTATTTATTAACCCCTTTTTCTTTTATGTATTTTTGTTGCTTTACCCTATGGTGGGCACGTTCAACCGCTTTTCTTATACTTTTTTCATACTCCCCGGCTCCTAGGTTCTGAAAAACATCTAAAATATGAAGTAAAAAAAAAGACAGAAATGTTAAATATTCAAAGACTAAAATTATTTAATGTCTGTACATACCTCTTACAATTTTATTTAAGGCCAGTTTACACGGTAATATAATGTATTACGACATGTCGAAAGATTATGTAGAATGAGAAAAATCTTATCATGTAAAAGCAAAATGTATTGAGTAAGAGAGAATACGGATACAAAATCTGACAAGCGGTCGGTAAATGGTTTTTTTCTAAACCATTTTAGAAACTTATGTATTCTCATCACACCAGAGGTGTATTTTAACGGAGTACATTAAAGGTGATAGCATTTTTTTACAATTACAAAAACAACTAAAATCAACTCAGGAAATTTTCATGTTGTTTTTGTAAATATTTAAAACTGCAACCATCTGCTTTTTTGTTATTATTTTTTATTTTACTTATACCATCCGTGTAAACATGAATTATACTTACAAAAGATTTTTATTTTTTTCTTTTAAACACGGAGAGAATTTCATAATATTTTAATTCTACAAAGTCGTAATACATTGTATTACCGTGTAAACTGGCCTTTAGCAGCGTGAGATTTGACAACGGAAGTTTTCCCCACCTTCCATCCCAATTATATTTATATAGCAAATCATCTGCAAACGATGCACTAATAACACTGCCAACATCTAAAGAAACACCTTTATTTTATTAATATAGGACTTCTGTAAAGAAGTTGAATTACTGTTTGAGCAAGTAAAATATATAAAATATTGTGATTCTTACCATGGCCTGAGCGTAATCGGAGTCTAGCTTCTCCTCTATTTCTTGCACTGCTGTTGTGGTCCGCAAGGGGAGCATGCTGGCGGTCTCATCAAGCCCTTGATCAGAAGTCTCTCCTGTCATGCGGCTGAGGTACTCTTGGGCTTTTTTTATGCCTACTTTACACTCCATTAGAATTTTAGCTTATTGATGGAACAGGTTGTATATTAGATCTTTCACTTCGTGCACTATCTTCGTTTTCTATTAACCTTCTATACATTTTAATTTTGGACTCAAATGTCTTTTTTTCCAATGATAGACAATTTTGCAAACGTCTTTTTTTCATAGTTATCTTTTATCACAAAAAGTATACTTTTATTATTTAATTTAATTTCTTAATAGGTATTTTCTATCTTATTGTCACTTTTTTATATTTTAATAGGTATTTGTGTTATTTTTATTGTCACTCAATTCTTGCTTTCTGTCAAGGCAAATATTATTTTTTATCACTCTTTATTGTCACTGTCAATTTTTATTTCACTTTTTTTATATTTATTTTAAATAATATAATGGGCGCACGTCACAATTTCATAAAATTCCTTTCGCTTTTAAAATTAATCTTGAATTTTTTACATATTTTACACATTCCATTCAAAAATGAAACTGTCTAACATACATTCGTTGTTTCACTCTTACATACGCATTTCATTCCTGGAGTAATTAGCGTTGCCACTAGCAAACATTTCTTCCTAAAATGTTTTTAACAACAGCAATTCCCAAAATTCCACCACTTTTTTTTTAAATAATTAATACAAATTTAGCTAAATTCTTATAATTATTAAAATTTATGAAACGTATTACCAGATATATTCAACATATTATTAAGTATATATAAAAATAAGAAGAAAAGATTAATAAAATTTGGGCTTTGCAAAATATTCCTAATTTGGTATACAAACGCACACGAGTGGCAACGCCACTTGTAACAATAAAAACAAACAAAAATAGTGCGTGTGTATTAGTTTCGGTCATCCATTTCTTGTAGGAGAGCTATAGGAAAGTTGTAAAAAAAACTCATAAAATTCAGAAAAATGCATGAAATCTTTATTTGAATCGATAGTACGGTCCATATAATTAAATGTTTGAAGATTATTTCATGCAAATGTTGACCGTGATTGCGCCTCAAATGGTCCATCCGCTTAGTCCAATGTTGGCATTCTGTTTCCAACATTTCGGCCGGTATCTCACGAATAAATGCTTCAATGTTTTCTTCCAATGCGTCAATTGAAGCGGGCATGTGTGTATAGACATGAGCTTTAACGTAGCCGCACAAAAAATAGTCTAAAAACGTTAAATCGCACGATCTAGGCGGCCAATTGACCGGTCCCGAACGTGAAATAAAATGTTCACCGAACTCGCCTCTCAATAAGTCCATTGTGCTGTGTGGCATGTGGCACCGTCTTGTTGAAACCACATGTCGTGCAAGTCAACAAGCTCTTGCATTTTGGGCAAAAAAAAGTTGGATATCATCTCACGGTAGCGCTCACCATTCACAGTTACGTTACGATTCGCATCATCTTGGAACGGTCCAATGATGCCACCAGCCCATAAACCGCACCAAACTGTGACTTTTTCTCGATGCATAAATAGCTCTTGCAATGCTTCTGGCTGATCTTCACTCCAAAATCGACAATTCGGCTTATTAACTTACCCATTGAGCCAAAAATGAGCTTCGTCGCTGAACACAAGAAGCGCGCGATGAATTTTCTTAACAGAGCACGCATTTTGATAATAAAATTCAATAATTTGCAAGCGTTGTTCGTTTGTAAGACGATTCATGGTTAAATTATAGACCAAACTGAAGATGTTTGACAGTGAAACAAAACACGAAACGTGCGTCAGCTGTTTAAACCAGTGCTGCCAAAAAGATAATAGCTAAAAAATCACCCATTATATTAGCGGAATATAAAAAATCTTAAAATGTTGTTTATAGACATATTTTAACATAAAATAAGTAATGACGTAGAAAACAAAATAAATTTTCTGTAAATATTTTACTGGATAACCCCATTTCTTTAAATCTTAAAGTGAACGACGTCACGGGTAAAAGCTAGTTACAAAATAAAACATGGGTGGGGGTAGGTCTTTTTTGATCTACCTTGTATATATATTTTTAAGAAATGTTGCTTCTTTTTTTTTGGCAACTTTTAACACTTTTTCTCTTTTAGTTTTGGTACTTTTTTACTTTCAAAAAATTTGGCTAGAGATATTGTCCAGATTTAAGTGGGGTATATTTTAAGAGGTTAAAACGAAAAATGTTTTACTTTTGATACTTTTTCTCTTTTGGATAAATTTGGTATACAGATTGCATATGGTCGAGATCAAAATATACGGTATTTTTTAAGGGATAAAATTGGGATAAAACTGTTTCTTTTTATCTCTTCGAAAAATTTGGTATTCATATAAAACATAACCTAAATTAACGTACAGAGTACTTTCTGGGGGAATAAAATGAGTCAAAGCTCGTACTTTTAGTACTTCGTTGCATTTGGTATAAAAAGTACAAAATATACGGCACTTTTTAAGGGGTAAAAAATGGATCAAATTGGTACTTTTTGTACTTTTTCGGAATGCGTATGGTCCATTGGCTGGAATATATTTAGGCGCCCATTCATTGCTTTTCATATCGACAACTATATGTAGGTTGCTCAAGATTATTGAGTGCTCAAAAACCGGACACAGCTGACTAGTCAGTACTGATGCATATAACGGACACAGCTGACTAGTCAGTACTGATATATATATTCGTCACTGTTGACGTACTTTTTAGCTTTAATAAAACACTATTAAAATAAAACATCTCATTCAATTCTCATACAAATTTTTGCCTTTATTTAAAATAAAATTCAATATTTTTTTGGTTTCCAAAATAACTTAAATAAATAAATATTTTTTTTTTTAAACTAAATTTTTTAAATTAATTATGTTTTGTTTGCATTCGAAAACGTTTGCTGGATCAAACATCATTCAACAGTTTCTTAATTACATTAAACAAGCACCTTCTTACAAATAAAGTTCAGTCAATAAAAAGTGTTAAAAATAAAGCTAAACTTTTACCAATTTATTGGTCACGCTTATTTTTTGATTTTTTTTCTCTTTTAGATTGATTATTTTAGTTTAAATTAAAAAAATTGTCGTCATTTTATTTATTAACCCCTTTTTCTTTTATGTATTTTTGTTGCTTTACCCTATGGTGGGCACGTTCAACCGCTTTTCTTATACTTTTTTCATACTCCCCGGCTCCTAGGTTCTGAAAAACATCTAAAATATGAAGTAAAAAAAAAGACAGAAATGTTAAATATTCAAAGACTAAAATTATTTAATGTCTGTACATACCTCTTACAATTTTATTTAGCAGCGTGAGATTTGACAACGGAAGTTTTCCCCACCTTCCATCCCAATTATATTTATATAGCAAATCATCTGCAAACGATGCACTAATAACACTGCCAACATCTAAAGAAACACCTTTAATTTTATGAATATAGGACTTCTGTAAAGAAGTTGAATTACTGTTTGAGCAAGTAAAATATATAAAATATTGTGATTGTTACCATGGCCTGAGCGTAATCGGAGTCTAGCTTCTCCTCTATTTCTTGCACTGCTGTTGTGGTCCGCAAGGGGAGCATGCTGGCGGTCTCATCAAGCCCTTGATCAGAAGTCTCTCCTGTCATGCGGCTGAGGTACTCTTGGGCTTTTTTTATGCCTACTTTACACTCCATTTTACATTTCTTCCTAAAATGTTTTTAACAACAGCAATTCCCAAAATTCCACCACTTTTTTTTTAAATAATTAATACAAATTTAGCTAAATTCTTATAATTATTAAAATTTATGAAACGTATTAACAGATATATTCAACATATTATTAAGTATATATAAAAATAAGAAGAAAAGATTAATAAAATTTGGGCTTTGCAAAATATTCCTAATTTGGTATACAAACGCACACGAGTGGCAACGCCACTTGTAACAATAAAAACAAACAAAAATAGTGCGTGTGTATTAGTTTCGGTCATCCATTTCTTGTAGGGGAGCTATAGGAAAGTTGTAAAAAAAACTCATAAAATTCAGAAAAATGCATGAAATCTTTATTTGAATCGATAGTACGGTCCATATAATTAAATGTTTGAAGATTATTTCATGCAAATGTTGACCGTGATTGCGCCTCAAATGGTCCATCCGCTTAGTCCAATGTTGGCATTCTGTTTCCAACATTTCGGCCGGTATCTCACGAATAAATGCTTCAATGTTTTCTTCCAATGCGTCAATTGAAGCGGGCATGTGTGTATAGACATGAGCTTTAACGTAGCCGCACAAAAAATAGTCTAAAGACGTTAAATCGCACGATCTAGGCGGCCAATTGACCGGTCCCGAACGTGAAATAAAATGTTCACCGAACTCGCCTCTCAATAAGTCCATTGTTAAGCGTGCTGTGTGGCATGTGGCACCGTCTTGTTGAAACCACATGTCGTGCAAGTCAACAAGCTCTTGCATTTTGGGCAAAAAAAAGTTGGATATCATCTCACGGTAGCGCTCACCATTCACAGTTACGTTACGATTCGCATCATCTTGGAACGGTCCAATGATGCCACCAGCCCATAAACCGCACCAAACTGTGACTTTTTCTCGATGCTTATTACTTACTTATTCACCACTCTATCGTCAATTATGATTTATGGCGGCAATTATGTTTACATAATTTCACCACTTATACTAAAGCTTTTTTAACGGTCATATCTAGGGCTTTCTGCACATTGGGATTGAAGTGTACTAAATTATAACAAACTTTAATAACAATGTAAACTAATAAAATAACTAACAAATACTTAATAACTAATCAATACAAGATAAATAATAATTACAACTAATTCTTAAACAATAATTACAACTAACTAAAGTTACTTTCGTAACACTGCCCCCCACTTAAGCCTGTTCGTCCCGAATAGGCTCAAAATCACCTCTTCCAAAAGGGGCTAATCGTTCCAAATGAACAACTTTCATTTTAGCTCTTGGACTTTTGTATTTCTGTATTCGGTATACAACATCACTTAATTTCTTTATCACCTTATGTGGTCCATTCCAATGTAGTTATGGCTTGGCAACTAATCTTTCCTTTGGTTGCTGATTCATTGGCAAGATCAACTGGCCCTTCTTAGATCCTTCAGAATACACCACCCGATCATTTCTGGACAACCTTCTATAGCCACGCACGGACTTTCTATGGTCGTACGGATTTCCCCGCTCCAATGAAGTTACCTGCTTATCTTCCGGTATAGGTAGTGCCTTACAATGGCACTGCGGAAGTGACGCACAACCTCTGTTTATTGTGCTCCTGACTGCCACACGCTTTGGGCAGTTTCCCTTAAAATTTTGCCTTCCACCTATACTATTGGCCCTTATAGCCTTAGCCGATACGGGTTCAAATCTTTTCGCTGTTACCCAGTCTTTACTGGGCTCTACCTGCAACGAGCGACCTTCACTGATGCATTCCCTTCTATCTGCCTCCGTCCAGTGCCTGGCTTCCAATCTGCTAAGCTGTCTTACATGAGCAACCGCTTTTTCACGTTTTTCAACATTCCTGTAAGGTGACGATTCCAGACGAATACAAGCGAGAAGCTGTCCTACACGAGCCTCACTTTCATACCCAACATTCAGGGGTATTTCATAATCAAACAAATACATGATTTGTTTTCCCATATTCAGACTTATGTTATGACTAATCATAAAATCTGCGCCAATCAGTACTTCGTCTACAATGTCGGCCACAATAAACTCATGAAAATTGACAACATTGGCAATTCTTAACACCACACGTGTTTTGCCGTAGACAGTAGCAGGCTCACCTGTAGCTGTTCGCAAGCTCACTCCGCTAAGTGGTTCGACAGCTCCCGTTACCAAGTCAGGCCTTATAATTGAAAATCCTGCACCAGTGTCGATAGTCAAAATTCGCTTTTTACCATCGATGTAGCCAAATGTCGTAATACTTTTATATCTCTTTGGCACTACTAAATTTATTACCGAGTCCTCAGATGCGAAAGGTAGCACTCCCTCCATACTTAACGGCGCCTCCTGTGATGACTGATGACTAGGCCGTTGGTTGTTTCTCGGCGGCGAAGCAGATCTTGAAATTCTTTCTGGTGCTTTGCAGTTACGCTGTATGTGCCCAACCTTACCGCAGTTATAGCATTTCAATTTGTTTTTGCCCAGCTTCTCACTTAACACCCGCAAAACTGCTTCTTTAAGGCTTTTTAATTCCTTCATGATATCTCTATCATCATCAGCAACAACATCGAGCCTTTGCACCTTATACGACTTCTGCTTTGCAACTATTCTTGCGGTTTCCTGAGCCAGGGCAAATGAAACAGTTTCTGCAAAGGTTGGTTTTTGTGATGCACATACCGCAAGTTTAACATCAGCATCACGAATGCCGTTTACAAATGCCTCAGTTTTAAAATGATCCAAAAAGGGATGATTCTCACCAGGATAAGTTAGCTGTACCAACCGCTCAATCTCCATTGCGAAGTCCTGTAAGGTTTCGTTTGCCTTCTGCACTCTGCCACGCAACTCCATTTTGTAAATTTCCTTTTTGTGTTCACCCCCATACTTACGTTGCAGTGCTACCATAATTTCATCATAATTGTTTCTGCTACTTACTGGTACACTTTCAAGCACTTCAGCCGCAGTCCCCTTTAAAGCAAGAATGAGCTCGATAGCTTTTTCCTCACTGTTCCATGCATTTCTGTTGGCAACTGCATCGAACTGGAACTTAAAAACATTTAATGGCACACTACCGTCAAAACTTGGGGCCTTAATTCTACTAGAAACTTCTGGAATAACTCGGACTGGTCCCTCTTGGCATTGAATGTTATTAACTTTTGCCTCCAGATGGTGTAGTTTTTCATCAAAAACCGTAACTTGTGTTTTTACATCCGTGACTTGAGTTTTTACATCAGACAGCTTCTGGTTAAATTCTATTTCCATGTCATCTACTCTTTCATTTATTTTTTTTTTTTTTTTTTTTTTTAATAATAATTTATTTTTATTATTGAATCTTTCTTATCGAAATTTACAATATGTATTCAAATCTTAATTCTACTTGTTGTTTATTAGTTGTTACCTGTGACAGTAGAAATCTCTTGAAGCTTCTCAAGTTTTTCATTAGTAGCCTGAAGCTTCTCGTTGGTTATTCTAGAATTCTCTTGAATTTCAGCCAGGATGGCGATCGAATTTTCCTTCATTTTTCTAGAATTTTCCTCTGACATCTTTCCATTTTTTCCGTTATAGCGCTGGAATTAACGTCCATTTTTCTAGAAGTTTCAGCTAGAATATCACTAGAATTTTCTTTTATCATCTGTACCATGCTTTTGGAATTATCGTCCATTTTTGCCATCATAGCGGCAAACATTGTGTTAAAATCCATACTGCTAGCAACTGCACGAGTACATACCTCAATTTCTTCTTTGTCCTCAAATTCGTAACTCGCAATGTCCATATTGCGTCGTTCGAATTCATCTAATAGTCTCTTCTGCAGCTCTGCTTTATTACCTGCAGTTGGCAAATCTAACTTGCCCAATTCTTTCTTGAGCTGTTCTACCTTAAGCTCTTCAAATTTCATGCTTGTCTATTTTTTTTTCACTTTTATTTATTTTATTTTGCAATTTCACTTCTGACACCAATTGTTACGTTACTGCCTTTCAATAACGTTTTGGTTTATTTCCTTAATAATAAACCGTTTCGAGTTCTTTTATTGCAATTCAAATAAAACAAATAAACACAACACTTTAATGTATAACACTTATTTATTAAGAACTTAGTCACTTTAACAACCGTAATTTATAGCTTTTATTTACAACTCACTATTGTAATCAACACACTTCAAACGTTTATAGTTTTCTCCGCGTGATGCGCTCTTAACTCGACAAAGTCTGAACTAATACTGTTTTTTGATGCTAGCCGCCGCAAGTATTTATACTGTAATTCAGCCATCTAGAACATTCGAAATGTTTCTCGAAGGTTCGAGGCTTTACTTATTCACCACTCTATCGTCAATTATGATTTATGGCGGCAATTATGTTTACATAATTTCACCACTTATACTAAAGCTTTTTTAACGGTCATATCTAGGGCTTTCTGCACATTGGGATTGAAGTGTACTAAATTATAACAATTTTTAATAACAATGTAAACTAATAAAATAACTAACAAATACTTAATAACTAATCAATACAAGATAAATAATAATTACAACTAATTCTTAAACAATAATTACAACTAACTAAAGTTACTTTCGTAACAATATGTTGAATATATCTGTTAATACGTTTCATAAATTTTAATAATTATAAGAATTTAGCTAAATTTGTATTAATTATTTAAAAAAAAAGTGGTGGAATTTTGGGAATTGCTGTTGTTAAAAACATTTTAGGAAGAAATGTTTGCTAGTGGCAACGCTAATTACTCCAGGAATGAAATGCGTATGTAAGAGTGAAACAACGAATGTATGTTAGACAGTTTCATTTTTGAACGGAATGTGTAAAATATGTAAAAAATTCAAGATTAATTTTAAAAGCGAAAGGAATTTTATGAAATTGTGACGTGCGCCCATTATATTATTTAAAATAAATATAAAAAAAGTGAAATAAAAATTGACAGTGACAATAAAGAGTGATAAAAAATAATATTTGCCTTGGCAGGAAGAAAGAATTGAGTGACAATAAAAATAACACAAATACCTATTAAAAAATAAAAAAGTGACAATAAGATAGAAAATACCTATTAAGAAATTAAATTAAATAATAAAAGTTTACTTTTTGTGATAAAAGATAACTATGAAAAAAAGACGTTTGCAAAATTGTCTATCATTGGAAAAAAAGACATTTGAGTCCAAAATTAAAATGTATAGAAGGTTAATAGAAAACGAAGATAGTGCACGAAGTGAAAGATCTAATATACAACCTGTTCCATCAATAAGCTAAAATTCTAATGGAGTGTAAAGTAGGCATAAAAAAAGCCCAAGAGTACCTCCGCCGCATGACAGGAGAGACTTCTGATCAAGGGCTTGATGAGACCGCCAGCATGCTCCCCTTGCGGACCACAACAGCAGTGCAAGAAATAGAGGAGAAGCTAGACTCCGATTACGCTCAGGCCATCGTAACAATCACAATATTTTATATATTTTACTTGCTCAAACAGTAATTCAACTTCTTTACAGAAGTCCTATATTCATAAAATTAAAGGTGTTTCTTTAGATGTTGGCAGTGTTATTAGTGAATCGTTTGCAGATGATTTGCTATATAAATATAATTGGGATGGAAGGTGGGGAAAACTTCCGTTGTCAAATCTCACGCTGCCAAAAAAAATTGTAAGAGGTATGTACAGACATTAAATAATTTTAGTCTTTGAATATTTAACATTTCTGTCTTTTTTTTTACTTCATATTTTAGATGTTTTTCAGAACCTAGGAGCCGGGGAGTATGAAAAAAGTATAAAAAAAGCGGTTGAACGTGCCCACCATAGGGTAAAGCAACAAAAATACATAAAAGAAAAAGGGGTTCATAAATAAAATGACGACAATTTTTTTAATTTAAACTAAAATAATCAATCTAAAAGAGAAAAAAATCAAAAAATAAGCGTGACCAATAAATTGGTAAAAGTTTAGCTTTATTTTTAACACTTTTTATTGACTGAACTTTATTTGTAAGAAGGTGCTTGTTTAATGTAATTAAGAAACTGTTGAATGATGTTTGATCCAGCAAACGTTTTCGAATGCAAACAAAAAATAATTAATTTAAAAAATTTAGTTAAAAAAAAAAAAATATTTATTTATTTAAGTTATTTTGAAAACCAAAAAAATATTGAATTTTATTTTAAATAAAGACAAAAATTTGTATGAGAATTGAATGAGATGTTTTATTTTAATCGTGTTTATTTAAGCTAAAAAGTACGTCAACAGTGACGAATATATGAATCAGTACTGACTTGTCAGCTGTGGCCGGTATATGCGTCAGTACTGACTGGTCAGTACTGACTGGTCAGTACTGACTGGTCAGCTGTGTCCGTTATATGCATCAGTACTGACTAGTCAGCTGTGTCCGGTTTATACATCAGTACTGATATGTAAAGAGTATAAGAGTAAACAGCTCAGATATATGTTTTATCTACCACAAAATTCATAGGTTAAAGAAGGATGCAAAATCACACATACACAAAAGTTTAGGTCATTTTTTTCACGTTGGCCTTAAGAAAATGATAGAAACTTTGTTCTACGCGATGACCGATATCTCTATCAGCAATGTCGGTCATATGATAGGTCAAATGACCGTCACTATTCTTGTAGGGTCTTAAAAAATCACCCGATACATACAAAACTTTTGAGCACTCAATAATCTTGAGCAACCTACATATAGTTGTCGATATGAAAAGCAATGAATGGGCGCCTAAATATATTCCAGCCAATGGACCATACGCAATCCGGAAAAGTACAAAAAGTACCAATTTGATCCATTTTTTACCCCTTAAAAAGTGCCGTATATTTTGTACTTTTTATACCAAATGCAACGAAGTACTAAAAGTACGAGCTTTGACTCATTTTATTCCCCCAGAAAGTACTCTGTACGTTAATTTAGGTTATGTTTTATATGAATACCAAATTTTTCGAAGAGATAAAAAGTAACAGTTTTATCCCAATTTTATCCATTAAAAAATACCGTATATTTTGATCTCGACCATATGCAATCTGTATACCAAATTTATCCAAAAGAGAAAAAGTATCAAAAGTAAAACATTTTTCGTTTTAACCTCTTAAAATATACCCCACTTAAATCTGGACAATATCTCTAGCCAATTGAGAGGCGAGTTCGGTGAACATTTTATTTCACGTTCGGGACCGGTCAATTGGCCGCCTAGATCGTGCGATTTAACGTCTTTAGACTATTTTTTGTGCGGCTACGTTAAAGCTCATGCCTATACACACATGCCCGCTTCAATTGACGCATTGGAAGAAAACATTGAAGCATTTATTCGTGAGATACCGGCCGAAATGTTGGAAACAGAATGCCAACATTGGACTAAGCGGATGGACCATTTGAGGCGCAATCACGGTCAACATTTGCATGAAATAATCTTCAAACATTTAATTATATGAACCGTACTATCGATTCAAATAAAGATTTCATGCATTTTTCTGAATTTTATGAGTTTTTTTTACAACTTTCCTATAGCTCCCCTACAAGAAATGGATGACCGAAACTAATACACACGCACTATTTTTGTTTGTTTTTATTGTTACAAGTGGCGTTGCCACTCGTGTGCGTTTGTATACCAAATTAGGAATATTTTGCAAAGCCCAAATTTTATTAATCTTTTCTTCTTATTTTTATATATAATATGTTGAATATATCTGGTAATACGTTTCATAAATTTTAATAATTATAAGAATTTAGCTAAATTTGTATTAATTATTTAAAAAAAAAGTGGTGGAATTTTGGGAATTGCTGTTGTTAAAAACATTTTAGGAAGAAATGTTTGCTAGTGGCAACGCTAATTACTCCAGGAATGAAATGCGTATGTAAGAGTGAAACAACGAATGTATGTTAGACAGTTTAATTTTTGAATGGAATGTGTAAAATATGTAAAAAATTCAAGATTAATTTTAAAAGCGAAAGGAATTTTATGAAATTGTGACGTGCGCCCATTATATTATTTAAAATAAATATAAAAAAAGTGAAATAAAAATTGACAGTGACAATAAAGAGTGATAAAAAATAATATTTGCCTTGACAGAAACCAAGAATTGAGTGACAATAAAAATAACACAAATACCTATTAAAAAATAAAAAAGTGACAATAGGATAGAAAATACCTATTAAGAAATTAAATTAAATAATAAAAGTATACTTTTTGTGATAAAAGATAACTATGAAAAAAAGACGTTTGCAAAATTGTCTATCATTGGAAAAAAAGACATTTGAGTCCAAAATTAAAATGTATAGAAGGTTAATAGAAAACGAAGATAGTGCACGAAGTGAAAGATCTAATATACAACCTGTTCCATCAATAAGCTAAAATTCTAATGGAGTGTAAAGTAGGCATAAAAAAAGCCCAAGAGTAGCTCCGCCGCATGACAAGAGAGACTTCTGATCAAGGGCTTGATGAGACCGCCAGCATGCTCCCCTTGCGGACCACAACAGCAGTGCAAGAAATAGAGGAGAAGCTAGACTCCGATTACGCTCAGGCCATGGTAACAATCACAATATTTTATATATTTTACTTGCTCAAACAGTAATTCAACTTCTTTACAGAAGTCCTATATTCATAAAATTAAAGGTGTTTCTTTAGATGTTGGCAGTGTTATTAGTGCATCGTTTGCAGATGATTTGCTATATAAATATAATTGGAATGGAAGGTGGGGAAAACTTCCGTTGTCAAATCTCACGCTGCTAAATAAAATTGTAAGAGGTATGTACAGACATTAAATAATTTTAGTCTTTGAATATTTAACGTTTCTGTCTTTTTTTTTACTTCATATTTTAGATGTTTTTCAGAACCTAGGAGCCGGGGAGTATGAAAAAAGTATAGGAAAAGCGGTTGAACGTGCCCACCATAGGGTAAAGCAACAAAAATACATAAAAGAAAAAGGGGTTAATAAATAAAATGACGACAATTTTTTTAATTTAAACTAAAATAATCAATCTAAAAGAGAAATAAAATCAAAAAATAAGCGTGACCAATAAATTGGTAAAAGTTTAGCTTTATTTTTAACACTTTTTATTGACTGAACTTTATTTGTAAGAAGGTGCTTGTTTAATGTAATTAAGAAACTGTTGAATGATGTTTGATCCAGCAAACGTTTTCGAATGCAAACAAAACATAATTAATTTAAAAAATTTAGTTAAAAAAAAAAAAAATATTTATTTATTTAAGTTATTTTGGAAACCAAAAAAATATTGAATTTTATTTTAAATAAAGACAAAAATTTGTATGAGAATTGAATGAGATGTTTTATTTTAATCGTGTTTTATTTAAGCTAAAAAGTACGTCAACAGTGACGAATATATGAATCAGTACTGACTAGTCAGCTGTGGCCGGTATATGCGTCAGTACTGACTGGTCAGCTGTGTCCGTTATATGCATCAGTACTGACTAGTCAGCTGTGTCCGGTTTATACATCAGTACTGATATGTAAAGAGTATAAGAGTAAACAGCTCAGATATATGTTTTATCTACCACAAAATTCATAGGTTAAAGAAGGATGCAAAATCACACGTACACAAAAGTTTAGGTCATTTTTTTCACGTTGGCCTTAAGAAAATGATAGAAACTTTGTTCTACGCGATGACCGATATCTCTATCAGCAATGTCGGTCTTATGATAGGTCAAATGACCGTCACTTTTCTTGTAGGGTCTTAAAAAATCACCCGATACATATATAACTTTTGAGCACTCAATAATCTTGAGCAACCTACATATAGTTGTCGATATGAAAAGCAATGAATGGGCGCCTAAATATATTCCAGCCAATGGACCATACGCAATCCGAAAAAGTACAAAAAGTACCAATTTGATCCATTTTTTACCCCTTAAAAAGTGCCGTATATTTTGTACTTTTTATACCAAATGCAACGAAGTACTAAAAGTACGAGCTTTGACTCATTTTATTCCCCCAGAAAGTACTCTGTACGTTAATTTAGGTTATGTTTTATATGAATACCAAATTTTTCGAAGAGATAAAAAGTAACAGTTTTATCCCAATTTTATCCCTTAAAAAATACCGTATACTTTGATCTCGACCATATGCAATCCAAATTTATCCAAAAGAGAAAAAGTATCAAAAGTAAAACATTTTTCGTTTTAACCTCTTAAAATATACCCCACTTAAATCTGGACAATATCTCTACCCAAATTTTTTGAAAATAAAAAAGTACCAAAACTAAAAGAAAAAAAGTGTTAAAAGTTGCCAAAAAAAGAAGCAACATTTCTTAAAAATATATATACAAGGTAGATCAAAAAAGACCTACCCCCACCCATGTTTTATTTTGTAACTAGCTTTTACCCGTGACGTCGTTCACTTTAAGATTTAAAGAAATGGGGTTATCCAGTAAAATATTTACAGAAAATTTATTTTGTTTTCTACGTCATTACTTATTTTATGTTAAAATATGTCTATAAACAACATTTTAAGATTTGTTATATTCCGCTAATATAATGGGTGATTTTTTAGCTATTATCTTTTTGGCAGCACTGGTTTATCAGCTGACGCACGTTTCGTGTTTTGTTTCACTGTCAAACATCTTCAGTTTGGTCTATAATTTAACCATGAATCGTCTTACAAACGAACAACGCTTGCAAATTATTGAATTTTATTATCAAAATGCGTGCTCTGTTAAGAAAATTCATCGCGCGCTTCTTGTGTTCAGCGACGAAGCTCATTTTTGGCTCAATGGGTAAGTTAATAAGCCGAATTGTCGATTTTGGAGTGAAGATCAGCCAGAAGCATTGCAAGAGCTATTTATGCATCGAGAAAAAGTCACAGTTTGGTGCGGTTTATGGGCTGGTGGCATCATTGGACCGTTCCAAGATGATGCGAATCGTAACGTAACTGTGAATGGTGAGCGCTACCGTGAGATGATATCCAACTTTTTTTGCCCAAAATGCAAGAGCTTGTTGACTTGCACGACATGTGGTTTCAACAAGACGGTGCCACATGCCACACAGCACGCTTAACAATGGACTTATTGAGAGGCGAGTTCGGTGAACATTTTATTTCACGTTCGGGACCGGTCAATTGGCCGCCTAGATCGTGCGATTTAACGTCTTTAGACTATTTTTTGTGCGGCTACGTTAAAGCTCATGTCTATACACACATGCCCGCTTCAATTGACGCATTGGAAGAAAACATTGAAGCATTTATTCGTGAGATACCGGCCGAAATGTTGGAAACAGAATGCCAACATTGGACTAAGCGGATGGACCATTTGAGGCGCAATCACGGTCAACATTTGCATGAAATAATCTTCAAACATTTAATTTTATGGACCGTACTATCGATTCAAATAAAGATTTCATGCATTTTTCTGAATTTTATGAGTTTTTTTTACAACTTTCCTATAGCTCCCCTACAAGAAATGGATGACCGAAACTAATACACACGCACTATTTTTGTTTGTTTTTATTGTTACAAGTGGCGTTGCCACTCGTGTGCGTTTGTATACCAAATTAGGAATATTTTGCAAAGCCCAAATTTTATTAATCTTTTCTTCTTATTTTTATATATACTTAATAAAATGTTGAATATATCTGCTAATACGTTTCACAAATTTTAATAATTATAAGAATTTAGCTAAATTTGTATTAATTATTTAAAAAAAAAGTGGTGGAATTTTGGGAATTGCTGTTGTTAAAAACATTTTAGGAAGAAATGTTTGCTAGTGGCATTCATTTCATTTCATTACTCCAGGAATGAAATGCGTATGTAAGAGTGAAACAACGAATGTATGTTAGACAGTTTCATTTTTGAATGGAATGTGTAAAATATGTAAAAAATTCAAGATTAATTTTAAAAGCGAAAGGAATTTTATGAAATTGTGACGTGCGCCCATTATATTATTTAAAATAAATATAAAAAAAGTGAAATAAAAATTGACAGTGACAATAAAGAGTGATAAAAAATAATATTTGCCTTGACAGAAAGCAAGAATTGAGTGACAATAAAAATAACACAAATACCTATTAAAATATAAAAAAGTGACAATAAGATAGAAAATACCTATTAAGAAATTAAATTAAATAATAAAAGTATACTTTATGTGATAAAAGATAACTATGAAAAAAAGACGTTTGCAAAATTGTCTATCATTGGAAAAAAAGACATTTGAGTCCAAAATTAAAATGTATAGAAGGTTAATAGAAAACGAAGATAGTGCACGAAGTGAAAGATCTAATATACAACCTGTTCCATCAATAAGCTAAAATTCTAATGGAGTGTAAAGTAGGCATAAAAAAAGCCCAAGAGTACCTCAGCCGCATGACAGGAGAGACTTCTGATCAAGGGCTTGATGAGACCGCCAGCATGCTCCCCTTGCGGACCACAACAGCAGTGCAAGAAATAGAGGGGAAGCTAGACTCCGATTACGCTCAGGCCATGGTAACTGTTTGAGGATTGAGCTTTAAATTTGATTGTTAATGCCTCAAAACTTACCACGGTTCACTTTACTTAAATTAAAACACTTTAGTTTTTTAGGTTTTTTTTGTGTTTGATATTTTATTTATTTAAAGTTAAGTTTAATTCAGTTTTGTGTTTTCTTTTTTTTTGTTTTACAAAATTATATTATATACGTTTTAGTTTGGGTTAAATTCACTTTTGGTTACAATTCAATGGTTTTTAGTTTTTGTTCTTTGTTTTATGCTTTCTCGTCACTGGTTGAAACTAGAGTGAGTTTTTTTTATATAAAAAGGAAAATGACATTTGGTACAAAAGGAGAGAAGGAGATTAAGCAAACAAAAGTCCAGGGTGGCCAACTTTCAGTGCTGAACAGTAACAATCACAATATTTTATATATTTTACTTGCTCAAACAGTAATTCAACTTCTTTACAGAAGTCCTATATTCATAAAATTAAAGGTGTTTCTTTAGATGTTGGCAGTGTTATTAGTGCATCGTTTGCAGATGATTTGCTATATAAATATAATTGGGATGGAAGGTGGGGAAAACTTCCGTTGTCAAATCTCACGCTGCTAAATAAAATTGTAAGAGGTATGTACAGACATTAAATAATTTTAGTCTTTGAATATTTAACATTTCTGTCTTTTTTTTTACTTCATATTTTAGATGTTTTTCAGAACCTAGGAGCCGGGGAGTATGAAAAAAGTATAAGAAAAGCGGTTGAACGTGCCCACCATAGGGTAAAGCAACAAAAATACATAAAAGAAAAAGGGGTAAATAAATAAAATGACGACAATTTTTTTAATTTAAACTAAAATAATCAATCTAAAAGAGAAAAAAAATCAAAAAATAAGCGTGACCAATAAATTGGTAAAAGTTTAGCTTTATTTTTAACACTTTTTATTGACTGAACTTTATTTGTAAGAAGGTGCTTGTTTAATGTAATTAAGAAACTGTTGAATGATGTTTGATCCAGCAAACGTTTTCGAATGCAAACAAAACATAATTAATTTAAAAAATTTAGTTAAAAAAAAAAATATTTATTTATTTAAGTTATTTTGGAAACCAAAAAAATATTGAATTTTATTTTAAATAAAGACAAAAATTTGTATGAGAATTGAATGAGATGTTTTATTTTAATAGTGTTTTATTAAAACTAAAAAATACGTCAACAGTGACGAATATATGAATCAGTACTGACTAGTCAGCTGTGTCCGTTATATGCATCAGTACTGACTAGTCAGCTGTGTCCGGTTTTTGAGCACTCAATAATCTTGAGCAACCTACATATAGTTGTCGATATGAAAAGCAATGAATGGGCGCCTAAATATATTCCAGCCAATGGACCATACGCATTCCGAAAAAGTACAAAAAGTACCAATTTGATCCATTTTTTACCCCTTAAAAAGTGCCGTATATTTTGTACTTTTTATACCAAATGCAACGAAGTACTAAAAGTACGAGCTTTGACTCATTTTATTCCCCCAGAAAGTACTCTGTACGTTAATTTAGGTTATGTTTTATATGAATACCAAATTTTTCGAAGAGATAAAAAGTAACAGTTTTATCCCAATTTTATCCATTAAAAAATACCGTATATTTTGATCTCGACCATATGCAATCTGTATACCAAATTTATCCAAAAGAGAAAAAGTATCAAAAGTAAAACATTTTTCGTTTTAACCTCTTAAAATATACCCCACTTAAATCTGGACAATATCTCTAGCCAAATTTTTTGAAAATAAGAAAGTACCAAAACTAAAAGAGAAAAAGTGTTAAAAGTTGCCAAAAAAAGAAGCAACATTTCTTAAAAATATATATACAAGGTAGATCAAAAAAGACCTACCCCCACCCATGTTTTATTTTGTAACTAGCTTTTACCCGTGACGTCGTTCACTTTAAGATTTAAAGAAATGGGGTTATCCAGTAAAATATTTACAGAAAATTTATTTTGTTTTCTACGTCATTACTTATTTTATGTTAAAATATGTCTATAAACAACATTTTAAGATTTGTTATATTCCGCTAATATAATGGGTGATTTTTTAGCTATTATCTTTTTGGCAGCACTGGTTTAAACAGCTGACGCACGTTTCGTGTTTTGTTTCACTGTCAAACATCTTCAGTTTGGTCTATAATTTAACCATGAATCGTCTTACAAACGAACAACGCTTGCAAATTATTGAATTTTATTATCAAAATGCGTGCTCTGTTAAGAAAATTCATCGCGCGCTTCTTGTGTTCAGCGACGAAGCTCATTTTTGGCTCAATGGGTAAGTTAATAAGCCGAATTGTCGATTTTGGAGTGAAGATCAGCCAGAAGCATTGCAAGAGCTATTTATGCATCGAGAAAAAGTCACAGTTTGGTGCGGTTTATGGGCTGGTGGCATCATTGGACCGTTCCAAGATGATGCGAATCGTAACGTAACTGTGAATGGTGAGCGCTACCGTGAAATGATATCCAACTTTTTTTTGCCCAAAATGCAAGAGCTTGTTGACTTGCACGACATGTGGTTTCAACAAGACGGTGCCACATGCCACACAGCACGCTTAACAATGGACTTATTGAGAGGCGAGTTCGGTGAACATTTTATTTCACGTTCGGGACCGGTCAATTGGCCGCCTAGATCGTGCGATTTAACGTCTTTAGACTATTTTTTGTGCGGCTACGTTAAAGCTCATGTCTATACACACATGCCCGCTTCAATTGACGCATTGGAAGAAAACATTGAAGCATTTATTCGTGAGATACCGGCCGAAATGTTGGAAACAGAATGCCAACATTGGACTAAGCGGATGGACCATTTGAGGCGCAATCACGGTCAACATTTGCATGAAATAATCTTCAAACATTTAATTATATGGACCGTACTATCGATTCAAATAAAGATTTCATGCATTTTTCTGAATTTTATGAGTTTTTTTTACAACTTTCCTATAGCTCCCCTACAAGAAATGGATGACCGAAACTAATACACACGCACTATTTTTGTTTGTTTTTATTGTTACAAGTGGCGTTGCCACTCGTGTGCGTTTGTATACCAAATTAGGAATATTTTGCAAAGCCCAAATTTTATTAATCTTTTCTTCTTATTTTTATATATACTTAATAATATGTTGAATATATCTGTTAATACGTTTCATAAATTTTAATAATTATAAGAATTTAGCTAAATTTGTATTAATTATTTTAAAAAAAAGTGGTGGAATTTTGGGAATTGCTGTTGTTAAAAACATTTTAGGAAGAAATGTTTGCTAGTGGCAACGCTAATTACTCCAGGAATGAAATGCGTATGTAAGAGTGAAACAACGAATGTATGTTAGACAGTTTCATTTTTGAATGGAATGTGTAAAATATGTAAAAAATTCAAGATTAATTTTAAAAGCGAAAGGAATTTTATGAAATTGTGACGTGCGCCCATTATATTATTTAAAATAAATATAAAAAAAGTGAAATAAAAATTGACAGTGACAATAAAGAGTGATAAAAAATAATATTTGCCTTGACAGAAAGCAAGAATTGAGTGACAATAAAAATAACACAAATACCTATTAAAATATAAAAAAGTGACAATAAGATAGAAAATACCTATTAAGAAATTAAATTAAATAATAAAAGTATACTTTTTGTGATAAAAGATAACTATGAAAAAAAGACGTTTGCAAAATTGTCTATCATTGGAAAAAAGACATTTGAGTCCAAAATTAAAATGTATAGAAGGTTAATAGAAAACGAAGATAGTGCACGAAGTGAAAGATCTAATATACAACCTGTTCCATCAATAAGCTAAAATTCTAATGGAGTGTAAAGTAGGCATAAAAAAAGCCCAAGAGTACCTCAGCCGCATGACAGGAGAGACTTCTGATCAAGGGCTTGATGAGACCGCCAGCATGCTCCCCTTGCGGACCACAACAGCAGTGCAAGAAATAGAGGAGAAGCTAGACTCCGATTACGCTCAGGCCATGGTAACAATCACAATATTTTATATATTTTACTTGCTCAAACAGTAATTCAACTTCTTTACAGAAGTCCTATATTCATAAAATTAAAGGTGTTTCTTTAGATGTTGGCAGTGTTATTAGTGCATCGTTTGCAGATGATTTGCTATATAAATATAATTGGGATGGAAGGTGGGGAAAACTTCCGTTGTCAAATCTCACGCTGCTAAATAAAATTGTAAGAGGTATGTACAGACATTAAATAATTTTAGTCTTTGAATATTAAACATTTCTGTCTTTTTTTTTACTTCATATTTTAGATGTTTTTCAGAACCTAGGAGCCGGGGAGTATGAAAAAAGTATAAGAAAAGCGGTTGAACGTGCCCACCATAGGGTAAAGCAACAAAAATACATAAAAGAAAAAGGGGTTAATAAATAAAATGACGACAATTTTTTTAATTTAAACTAAAATAATCAATCTAAAAGAGAAAAAAAATCAAAAAATAAGCGTGACCAATAAATTGGTAAAAGTTTAGTTTTATTTTTAACACTTTTTATTGACTGAACTTTATTTGTAAGAAGGTGCTTGTTTAATGTAATTAAGAAACCGTTGAATGATGTTTGATCCAGCAAACGTTTTCGAATGCAAACAAAACATAATTAATTTAAAAAATTTAGTTTAAAAAAAAAAATATTTATTTATTTAAGTTATTTTGGAAACCAAAAAAATATTGAATTTTATTTTAAATAAAGACAAAAATTTGTATGAGAATTGAATGAGATGTTTTATTTTAATAGTGTTTTATTAAAACTAAAAAATACGTCAACAGTGACGAATATATGAAATATATGAATATATGACTAGTCAGCTGTGGCCGGTATATGCGTCAGTACTGACCAGTCAGTACTGACTGGTCAGCTGTGTCCGTTATATGCATCAGTACTGACTAGTCAGCTGTGTCCGGTTTTTGAGCACTCAATAATCTTGAGCAACCTACATATAGTTGTCGATATGAAAAGCAATGAATGGGCGCCTAAATATATTCCAGCCAATGGACCATACGCATTCCGAAAAAGTACAAAAAGTACCAATTTGATCCATTTTTTACCCCTTAAAAAGTGCCGTATATTTTGTACTTTTTATACCAAATGCAACGAAGTACTAAAAGTACGAGCTTTGACTCATTTTATTCCCCCAGAAAGTACTCTGTACGTTAATTTAGGTTATGTTTTATATGAATACCAAATTTTTCGAAGAGATAAAAAGTAACAGTTTTATCCCAATATTGTCCATTAAAAAATACCGTATATTTTGATCTCGACCATATGCAATCTGTATACCAAATTTATCCAAAAGAGAAAAAGTATCAAAAGTAAAACATTTTTCGTTTTAACCTCTTAAAATATACCCCACTTAAATCTGGACAATATCTCTAGCCAAATTTTTTGAAAATAAAAAAGTACCAAAACTAAAAGAGAAAAAGTGTTAAAAGTTGCCAAAAAAAGAAGCAACATTTCTTAAAAATATATATACAAGGTAGATCAAAAAAGACCTACCCCCACCCATGTTTTATTTTGTAACTAGCTTTTACCCGTGACGTCGTTCACTTTAAGATTTAAAGAAATGGGGTTATCCAGTAAAATATTTACAGAAAATTTATTTTGTTTTCTACGTCATTACTTATTTTATGTTAAAATATGTCTATAAACAACATTTTAAGATTTGTTATATTCCGCTAATATAATGGGTGATTTTTTAGCTATTATCTTTTTGGCAGCACTGGTTTAAACAGCTGACGCACGTTTCGTGTTTTGTTTCACTGTCAAACATCTTCAGTTTGGTCTATAATTTAACCATGAATCGTCTTACAAACGAACAACGCTTGCAAATTATTGAATTTTATTATCAAAATGCGTGCTCTGTTAAGAAAATTCATCGCGCGCTTCTTGTGTTCAGCGACGAAGCTCATTTTTGGCTCAATGGGTAAGTTAATAAGCCGAATTGTCGATTTTGGAGTGAAGATCAGCCAGAAGCATTGCAAGAGCTATTTATGCATCGAGAAAAAGTCACAGTTTGGTGCGGTTTATGGGCTGGTGGCATCATTGGACCGTTCCAAGATGATGCGAATCGTAACGTAACTGTGAATGGTGAGCGCTACCGTGAGATGATATCCAACTTTTTTTTGCCCAAAATGCAAGAGCTTGTTGACTTGCACGACATGTGGTTTCAACAAGACTGTGGCACATGCCACACAGCACGCTTAACAATGGACTTATTGAGAGGCGAGTTCGGTTAACATTTTATTTCACGTTCGGGACCGGTCAATTGGCCGCCTAGATCGTGCGATTTAACGTCTTTAGACTATTTTTTGTGCGGCTACGTTAAAGCTCATGTCTATACACACATGCCCGCTTCAATTGACGCATTGGAAGAAAACATTGAAGCATTTATTCGTGAGATACCGGCCGAAATGTTGGAAACAGAATGCCAACATTGGACTAAGCGGATGGACCATTTGAGGCGCAATCACGGTCAACATTTGCATGAAATAATCTTCAAACATTTAATTATATGGACCGTACTATCGATTCAAATAAAGATTTCATGCATTTTTCTGAATTTTATGAGTTTTTTTTACAACTTTCCTATAGCTCCCCTACAAGAAATGGATGACCGAAACTAATACACACGCACTATTTTTGTTTGTTTTTATTGTTACAAGTGGCGTTGCCACTCGTGTGCGTTTGTATACCAAATTAGGAATATTTTGCAAAGCCCAAATTTTATTAATCTTTTCTTCTTATTTTTATATATACTTAATAATATGTTGAATATATCTGTTAATACGTTTCATAAATTTTAATAATTATAAGAATTTAGCTAAATTTGTATTAATTATTTAAAAAAAAAGTGGTGGAATTTTGGGAATTGCTGTTGTTAAAAACATTTTAGGAAGAAATGTTTGCTAGTGGCAACGCTAATTACTCCAGGAATGAAATGCGTATGTAAGAGTGAAACAACGAATGTATGTTAGACAGTTTCATTTTTGAATGGAATGTGTAAAATATGTAAAAAATTCAAGATTAATTTTAAAAGCGAAAGGAATTTCATAAAATTGTGACGTGCGCCCATTATATTATTTAAAATAAATATAAAAAAAGTGAAATAAAAATTGACAGTGACAATAAAGAGTGATAAAAAATAATATTTGCCTTGACAGAAAGCAAGAATTGAGTGACAATAAAAATAACACAAATACCTATTAAAATATAAAAAAGTGACAATAAGATAGAAAATACCTATTAAGAAATTAAATTAAATAATAAAAGTATAATTTTTGTGATAAAAGATAACTATGAAAAAAAGACGTTTGCAAAATTGTCTATCATTGGAAAAAAAGACATTTGAGTCCAAAATTAAAATGTATAGAAGGTTAATAGAAAACGAAGATAGTGCACGAAGTGAAAGATCTAATATACAACCTGTTCCATCAATAAGCTAAAATTCTAATGGAGTGTAAAGTAGGCATAAAAAAAGCCCAAGAGTACCTCAGCCGCATGACAGGAGAGACTTCTGATCAAGGGCTTGATGAGACCGCCAGCATGCTCCCCTTGCGGACTACAACAGCAGTGCAAGAAATAGAGGAGAAGCTAGACTCCGATTACGCTCAGGCCATGGTAACAATCACAATATTTTATATATTTTACTTGCTCAAACAGTAATTCAACTTCTTTACAGAAGTCCTATATTCATAAAATTAAAGGTGTTTCTTTAGATGTTGGCAGTGTTATTAGTGCATCGTTTGCAGATGATTTGCTATATAAATATAATTGGGATGGAAGGTGGGGAAAACTTCCGTTGTCAAATCTCACGCTGCTAAATAAAATTGTAAGAGGTATGTACAGACATTAAATAATTTTAGTCTTTGAATATTTAACATTTCTGTCTTTTTTTTACTTCATATTTTAGATGTTTTTCAGAACCTAGGAGCCGGGGAGTATGAAAAAAGTATAAGAAAAGCGGTTGAACGTGCCCACCATAGGGTAAAGCAACAAAAATACATAAAAGAAAAAGGGGTTAATAAATAAAATGACGACAATTTTTTTAATTTAAACTAAAATAATCAATCTAAAAGAGAAAAAAAATCAAAAAATAAGCGTGACCAATAAATTGGTAAAAGTTTAGCTTTATTTTTAACACTTTTTATTGACTGAACTTTATTTGTAAGAAGGTGCTTGTTTAATGTAATTAAGAAACTGTTGAATGATGTTTGATCCAGCAAACGTTTTCGAATGCAAACAAAACATAATTAATTTAAAAAATTTAGTTAAAAAAAAAAATATTTATTTATTTAAGTTATTTTGGAAACCAAAAAAATATTGAATTTTATTTTAAATAAAGACAAAAATTTGTATGAGAATTGAATGAGATGTTTTATTTTAATAGTGTTTTATTAAAACTAAAAAATACGTCAACAGTGACGAATATATGAATCAGTACTGACTAGTCAGCTGTGGCCGGTATATGCGTCAGTACTGACCAGTCAGTACTGACTGGTCAGCTGTGTCCGTTATATGCATCAGTACTGACTAGTCAGCTGTGTCCGGTTTTTGAGCACTCAATAATCTTGAGCAACCTACATATAGTTGTCGATATGAAAAGCAATGAATGGGCGCCTAAATATATTCCAGCCAATGGACCATACGCATTCCGAAAAAGTACAAAAAGTACCAATTTGATCCATTTTTTACCCCTTAAAAAGTGCCGTATATTTTGTACTTTTTATACCAAATGCAACGAAGTACTAAAAGTACGAGCTTTGACTCATTTTATTCCCCCAGAAAGTACTCTGTACGTTAATTTAGGTTATGTTTTATATGAATACCAAATTTTTCGAAGAGATAAAAAGTAACAGTTTTATCCCAATATTATCCATTAAAAAATACCGTATATTTTGATCTCGACCATATGCAATCTGTATACCAAATTTATCCAAAAGAGAAAAAGTATCAAAAGTAAAACATTTTTCGTTTTAACCTCTTAAAATATACCCCACTTAAATCTGGACAATATCTCTAGCCAAATTTTTTGAAAATAAAAAAGTACCAAAACTAAAAGAGAAAAAGTGTTAAAAGTTGCCAAAAAAAGAAGCAACATTTCTTAAAAATATATATACAAGGTAGATCAAAAAAGACCTACCCCCACCCATGTTTTATTTTGTAACTAGCTTTTACCCGTGACGTCGTTCACTTTAAGATTTAAAGAAATGGGGTTATCCAGTAAAATATTTACAGAAAATTTATTTTGTTTTCTACGTCATTACTTATTTTATGTTAAAATATGTCTATAAACAACATTTTAAGATTTGTTATATTCCGCTAATATAATGGGTGATTTTTTAGCTATTATCTTTTTGGCAGCACTGGTTTAAACAGCTGACGCACGTTTCGTGTTTTGTTTCACTGTCAAACATCTTCAGTTTGGTCTATAATTTAACCATGAATCGTCTTACAAACGAACAACGCTTGCAAATTATTGAATTTTATTATCAAAATGCGTGCTCTGTTAAGAAAATTCATCGCGCGCTTCTTGTGTTCAGCGACGAAGCTCATTTTTGGCTCAATGGGTAAGTTAATAAGCCGAATTGTCGATTTTGGAGTGAAGATCAGCCAGAAGCATTGCAAGAGCTATTTATGCATCGAGAAAAAGTCACAGTTTGGTGCGGTTTATGGGCTGGTGGCATCATTGGACCGTTCCAAGATGATGCGAATCGTAACGTAACTGTGAATGGTGAGCGCTACCGTGAGATGATATCCAACTTTTTTTTGCCCAAAATGCAAGAGCTTGTTGACTTGCACGACATGTGGTTTCAACAAGACTGTGGCACATGCCACACAGCACGCTTAAAAATGGACTTATTGAGAGGCGAGTTCGGTTAACATTTTATTTCACGTTCGGGACCGGTCAATTGGCCGCCTAGATCGTGCGATTTAACGTCTTTAGACTATTTTTTGTGCGGCTACGTTAAAGCTCATGTCTATACACACATGCCCGCTTCAATTGACGCATTGGAAGAAAACATTGAAGCATTTATTCGTGAGATACCGGCCGAAATGTTGGAAACAGAATGCCAACATTGGACTAAGCGGATGGACCATTTGAGGCGCAATCACGGTCAACATTTGCATGAAATAATCTTCAAACATTTAATTATATGGACCGTACTATCGATTCAAATAAAGATTTCATGCATTTTTCTGAATTTTATGAGTTTTTTTTACAACTTTCCTATAGCTCCCCTACAAGAAATGGATGACCGAAACTAATACACACGCACTATTTTTGTTTGTTTTTATTGTTACAAGTGGCGTTGCCACTCGTGTGCGTTTGTATACCAAATTAGGAATATTTTGCAAAGCCCAAATTTTATTAATCTTTTCTTCTTATTTTTATATATACTTAATAATATGTTGAATATATCTGTTAATACGTTTCATAAATTTTAATAATTATAAGAATTTAGCTAAATTTGTATTAATTATTTAAAAAAAAAGTGGTGGAATTTTGGGAATTGCTGTTGTTAAAAACATTTTAGGAAGAAATGTTTGCTAGTGGCAACGCTAATTACTCCAGGAATGAAATGCGTATGTAAGAGTGAAACAACGAATGTATGTTAGACAGTTTCATTTTTGAATGGAATGTGTAAAATATGTAAAAAATTCAAGATTAATTTTAAAAGCGAAAGGAATTTCATAAAATTGTGACGTGCGCCCATTATATTATTTAAAATAAATATAAAAAAAGTGAAATAAAAATTGACAGTGACAATAAAGAGTGATAAAAAATAATATTTGCCTTGACAGAAAGCAAGAATTGAGTGACAATAAAAATAACACAAATACCTATTAAAATATAAAAAAGTGACAATAAGATAGAAAATACCTATTAAGAAATTAAATTAAATAATAAAAGTATAATTTTTGTGATAAAAGATAACTATGAAAAAAAGACGTTTGCAAAATTGTCTATCATTGGAAAAAAAGACATTTGAGTCCAAAATTAAAATGTATAGAAGGTTAATAGAAAACGAAGATAGTGCACGAAGTGAAAGATCTAATATACAACCTGTTCCATCAATAAGCTAAAATTCTAATGGAGTGTAAAGTAGGCATAAAAAAAGCCCAAGAGTACCTCAGCCGCATGACAGGAGAGACTTCTGATCAAGGGCTTGATGAGACCGCCAGCATGCTCCCCTTGCGGACTACAACAGCAGTGCAAGAAATAGAGGAGAAGCTAGACTCCGATTACGCTCAGGCCATGGTAACAATCACAATATTTTATATATTTTACTTGCTCAAACAGTAATTCAACTTCTTTACAGAAGTCCTATATTCATAAAATTAAAGGTGTTTCTTTAGATGTTGGCAGTGTTATTAGTGCATCGTTTGCAGATGATTTGCTATATAAATATAATTGGGATGGAAGGTGGGGAAAACTTCCGTTGTCAAATCTCACGCTGCTAAATAAAATTGTAAGAGGTATGTACAGACATTAAATAATTTTAGTCTTTGAATATTTAACATTTCTGTCTTTTTTTTACTTCATATTTTAGATGTTTTTCAGAACCTAGGAGCCGGGGAGTATGAAAAAAGTATAAGAAAAGCGGTTGAACGTGCCCACCATAGGGTAAAGCAACAAAAATACATAAAAGAAAAAGGGGTTAATAAATAAAATGACGACAATTTTTTTAATTTAAACTAAAATAATCAATCTAAAAGAGAAAAAAAATCAAAAAATAAGCGTGACCAATAAATTGGTAAAAGTTTAGCTTTATTTTTAACACTTTTTATTGACTGAACTTTATTTGTAAGAAGGTGCTTGTTTAATGTAATTAAGAAACTGTTGAATGATGTTTGATCCAGCAAACGTTTTCGAATGCAAACAAAACATAATTAATTTAAAAAATTTAGTTAAAAAAAAAAATATTTATTTATTTAAGTTATTTTGGAAACCAAAAAAATATTGAATTTTATTTTAAATAAAGACAAAAATTTGTATGAGAATTGAATGAGATGTTTTATTTTAATAGTGTTTTATTAAAACTAAAAAATACGTCAACAGTGACGAATATATGAATCAGTACTGACTAGTCAGCTGTGGCCGGTATATGCGTCAGTACTGACCAGTCAGTACTGACTGGTCAGCTGTGTCCGTTATATGCATCAGTACTGACTAGTCAGCTGTGTCCGGTTTTTGAGCACTCAATAATCTTGAGCAACCTACATATAGTTGTCGATATGAAAAGCAATGAATGGGCGCCTAAATATATTCCAGCCAATGGACCATACGCATTCCGAAAAAGTACAAAAAGTACCAATTTGATCCATTTTTTACCCCTTAAAAAGTGCCGTATATTTTGTACTTTTTATACCAAATGCAACGAAGTACTAAAAGTACGAGCTTTGACTCATTTTATTCCCCCAGAAAGTACTCTGTACGTTAATTTAGGTTATGTTTTATATGAATACCAAATTTTTCGAAGAGATAAAAAGTAACAGTTTTATCCCAATATTATCCATTAAAAAATACCGTATATTTTGATCTCGACCATATGCAATCTGTATACCAAATTTATCCAAAAGAGAAAAAGTATCAAAAGTAAAACATTTTTCGTTTTAACCTCTTAAAATATACCCCACTTAAATCTGGACAATCAGGTATGTGATGAAAATCGATCGATTTCAAAACGAACGTTTTTAAAAGGTGTGATGAATTTCGAAGGATTTTAAAATCTATTTCTGAATTAAAGTCTTAAATTTTCGTTCAGAATACACTTTAGTTAACGTATATAATATACTATTTAAAGGAATAAAGAATGAAAATAAAAGGAATATGCATTTTAAATCCATTTTAAAAGATACTGAAAACGATATTTTCGGTTTCAAATCGTATCGTTTTTAAAATCGATTTCCATCACATACCTGAATATCTCTAGCCAAATTTTTTGAAAATAAAAAAGTACCAAAACTAAAAGAGAAAAAGTGTTAAAAGTTGCCAAAAAAAGAAGCAACATTTCTTAAAAATATATATACAAGGTAGATCAAAAAAGACCTACCCCCACCCATGTTTTATTTTGTAACTAGCTTTTACCCGTGACGTCGTTCACTTTAAGATTTAAAGAAATGGGGTTATCCAGTAAAATATTTACAGAAAATTTATTTTGTTTTCTACGTCATTACTTATTTTATGTTAAAATATGTCTATAAACAACATTTTAAGATTTGTTATATTCCGCTAATATAATGGGTGATTTTTTAGCTATTATCTTTTTGGCAGCACTGGTTTAAACAGCTGACGCACGTTTCGTGTTTTGTTTCACTGTCAAACATCTTCAGTTTGGTCTATAATTTAACCATGAATCGTCTTACAAACGAACAACGCTTGCAAATTATTGAATTTTATTATCAAAATGCGTGCTCTGTTAAGAAAATTCATCGCGCGCTTCTTGTGTTCAGCGACGAAGCTCATTTTTGGCTCAATGGGTAAGTTAATAAGCCGAATTGTCGATTTTGGAGTGAAGATCAGCCAGAAGCATTGCAAGAGCTATTTATGCATCGAGAAAAAGTCACAGTTTGGTGCGGTTTATGGGCTGGTGGCATCATTGGACCGTTCCAAGATGATGCGAATCGTAACGTAACTGTGAATGGTGAGCGCTACCGTGAGATGATATCCAACTTTTTTTTGCCCAAAATGCAAGAGCTTGTTGACTTGCACGACATGTGGTTTCAACAAGACGGTGGCACATGCCACACAGCACGCTTAACAATGGACTTATTGAGAGGCGAGTTCGGTTAACATTTTATTTCACGTTCGGGACCGGACAATTGGCCGCCTAGATCGTGCGATTTAACGTCTTTAGACTATTTTTTGTGCGGCTACGTTAAAGCTCATGTCTATACACACATGCCCGCTTCAATTGACGCATTGGAAGAAAACATTGAAGCATTTATTCGTGAGATACCGGCCGAAATGTTGGAAACAGAATGCCAACATTGGACTAAGCGGATGGACCATTTGAGGCGCAATCACGGCCAACATTTGCATGAAATAATCTTCAAACATTTAATTATATGGACCGTACTATCGATTCAAATAAAGATTTCATGCATTTTTCTGAATTTTATGAGTTTTTTTTACAACTTTCCTATAGCTCCCCTACAAGAAATGGATGACCGAAACTAATACACACGCACTATTTTTGTTTGTTTTTATTGTTACAAGTGGCGTTGCCACTCGTGTGCGTTTGTATACCAAATTAGGAATATTTTGCAAAGCCCAAATTTTATTAATCTTTTCTTCTTATTTTTATATATACTTAATAATATGTTGAATATATCTGTTAATACGTTTCATAAATTTTAATAATTATAAGAATTTAGCTAAATTTGTATTAATTATTTAAAAAAAAAGTGGTGGAATTTTGGGAATTGCTGTTGTTAAAAACATTTTAGGAAGAAATGTTTGCTAGTGGCAACGCTAATTACTCCAGGAATGAAATGCGTATGTAAGAGTGAAACAACGAATGTATGTTAGACAGTTTCATTTTTGAATGGAATGTGTAAAATATGTAAAAAATTCAAGATTAATTTTAAAAGCGAAAGGAATTTTATGAAATTGTGACGTGCGCCCATTATATTATTTAAAATAAATATAAAAAAAGTGAAATAAAAATTGACAGTGACAATAAAGAGTGATAAAAAATAATATTTGCCTTGACAGAAAGCAAGAATTGAGTGACAATAAAAATAACACAAATACCTATTAAAATATAAAAAAGTGACAATAAGATAGAAAATACCTATTAAGAAATTAAATTAAATAATAAAAGTATACTTTTTGTGATAAAAGATAACTATGAAAAAAGACGTTTGCAAAATTGTCTATCATTGGAAAAAAAGACATTTGAGTCCAAAATTAAAATGTATAGAAGGTTAATAGAAAACGAAGATAGTGCACGAAGTGAAAGATCTAATATACAACCTGTTCCATCAATAAGCTAAAATTCTAATGGAGTGTAAAGTAGGCATAAAAAAAGCCCAAGAGTACCTCAGCCGCATGACAGGAGAGACTTCTGATCAAGGGCTTGATGAGACCGCCAGCATGCTCCCCTTGCGGACCACAACAGCAGTGCAAGAAATAGAGGAGAAGCTAGACTCCGATTACGCTCAGGCCATGGTAACAATCACAATATTTTATATATTTTACTTGCTCAAACAGTAATTCAACTTCTTTACAGAAGTCCTATATTCATAAAATTAAAGGTGTTTCTTTAGATGTTGGCAGTGTTATTAGTGCATCGTTTGCAGATGATTTGCTATATAAATATAATTGGGATGGAAGGTGGGGAAAACTTCCGTTGTCAAATCTCACGCTGCTAAATAAAATTGTAAGAGGTATGTACAGACATTAAATAATTTTAGTCTTTGAATATTTAACATTTCTGTCTTTTTTTTTACTTCATATTTTAGATGTTTTTCAGAACCTAGGAGCCGGGGAGTATGAAAAAAGTATAAGAAAAGCGGTTGAACGTGCCCACCATAGGGTAAAGCAACAAAAATACATAAAAGAAAAAGGGGTTAATAAATAAAATGACGACAATTTTTTTAATTTAAACTAAAATAATCAATCTAAAAGAGAAAAAAAATCAAAAAATAAGCGTGACCAATAAATTGGTAAAAGTTTAGCTTTATTTTTAACACTTTTTATTGACTGAACTTTATTTGTAAGAAGGTGCTTGTTTAATGTAATTAAGAAACTGTTGAATGATGTTTGATCCAGCAAACGTTTTCGAATGCAAACAAAACATAATTAATTTAAAAAATTTAGTTAAAAAAAAAAAATATTTATTTATTTAAGTTATTTTGGAAACCAAAAAAATATTGAATTTTATTTTAAATAAAGACAAAAATTTGTATGAGAATTGAATGAGATGTTTTATTTTAATAGTGTTTTATTAAAACTAAAAAATACGTCAACAGTGACGAATATATGAATCAGTACTGACTGGTCAGCTGTGGCCGGTATATGCGTCAGTACTGACCAGTCAGTACTGACTGGTCAGCTGTGTCCGTTATATGCATCAGTACTGACTAGTCAGCTGTGTCCGGTTTTTGAGCACTCAATAATCTTGAGCAACCTACATATAGTTGTCGATATGAAAAGCAATGAATGGGCGCCTAAATATATTCCAGCCAATGGACCATACGCAATCCGAAAAAGTACAAAAAGTACCAATTTGATCCATTTTTTACCCCTTAAAAAGTGCCGTATATTTTGTACTTTTTATACCAAATGCAACGAAGTACTAAAAGTACGAGCTTTGACTCATTTTATTCCCCCAGAAAGTACTCTGTACGTTAATTTAGGTTATGTTTTATATGAATACCAAATTTTTCGAAGAGATAAAAAGTAACAGTTTTATCCCAATTTTATCCATTAAAAAATAACGTATATTTTGATCTCGACCATATGCAATCTGTATACCAAATTTATCCAAAAGAGAAAAAGTATCAAAAGTAAAACATTTTTCGTTTTAACCTCTTAAAATATACCCCACTTAAATCTGGACAATATCTCTAGCCAAATTTTTTGAAAATAAGAAAGTACCAAAACTAAAAGAGAAAAAGTGTTAAAAGTTGCCAAAAAAAGAAGCAACATTTCTTAAAAATATATATACAAGGTAGATCAAAAAAGACCTACCCCCACCCATGTTTTATTTTGTAACTAGCTTTTACCCGTGACGTCGTTCACTTTAAGATTTAAAGAAATTGGGTTATCCAGTAAAATATTTACAGAAAATTTATTTTGTTTTCTACGTCATTACTTATTTTATGTTAAAATATGTCTATAAACAACATTTTAAGATTTGTTATATTCCGCTAATATAATGGGTGATTTTTTAGCTATTATCTTTTTGGCAGCACTGGTTTAAACAGCTGACGCACGTTTCGTGTTTTGTTTCACTGTCAAACATCTTCAGTTTGGTCTATAATTTAACCATGAATCGTCTTACAAACGAACAACGCTTGCAAATTATTGAATTTTATTATCAAAATGCGTGCTCTGTTAAGAAAATTCATCGCGCGCTTCTTGTGTTCAGCGACGAAGCTCATTTTTGGCTCAATGGGTAAGTTAATAAGCCGAATTGTCGATTTTGGAGTGAAGATCAGCCAGAAGCATTGCAAGAGCTATTTATGCATCGAGAAAAAGTCACAGTTTGGTGCGGTTTATGGGCTGGTGGCATCATTGGACCGTTCCAAGATGATGCGAATCGTAACGTAACTGTGAATGGTGAGCGCTACCGTGAGATGATATCCAACTTTTTTTTGCCCAAAATGCAAGAGCTTGTTGACTTGCACGACATGTGGTTTCAACAAGACGGTGCCACATGCCACACAGCACGCTTAACAATGGACTTATTGAGAGGCGAGTTCGGTGAACATTTTATTTCACGTTCGGGACCGGTCAATTGGCCGCCTAGATCGTGCGATTTAACGTCTTTAGACTATTTTTTGTGCGGCTACGTTAAAGCTCATGTCTATACACACATGCCCGCTTCAATTGACGCATTGGAAGAAAACATTGAAGCATTTATTCGTGAGATACCGGCCGAAATGTTGGAAACAGAATGCCAACATTGGACTAAGCGGATGGACCATTTGAGGCGCAATCACGGTCAACATTTTCATGAAATAATCTTCAAACATTTAATTATATGGACCGTATTATCGATTCAAATAAAGATTTCATGCATTTTTCTGAATTTTATGAGTTTTTTTTACAACTTTCCTATAGCTCCCCTACAAGAAATGGATGACCGAAACTAATACACACGCACTGTTTTTGTTTGTTTTTATTGTTACAAGTGGCGTTGCCACTCGTGTGCGTTTGTATACCAAATTAGGAATATCTTGCAAAGCCCAAATTTTATTAATCTTTTCTTCTTATTTTTATATATACTTAATAATATGTTGAATATATCTGTTAATACGTTTCATAAATTTTAATAATTATAAGAATTTAGCTAAATTTGTATTAATTATTTAAAAAAAAAGTGGTGGAATTTTGGGAATTGCTGTTGTTAAAAACATTTTAGGAAGAAATGTTTGCTAGTGGCAACGCTAATTACTCCAGGAATGAAATGCGTATGTAAGAGTGAAACAACGAATGTATGTTAGACAGTTTCATTTTTGAATGGAATGTGTAAAATATGTAAAAAATTCAAGATTAATTTTAAAAGCGAAAGGAATTTTATGAAATTGTGACGTGCGCCCATTATATTATTTAAAATAAATATAAAAAAAGTGAAATAAAAATTGACAGTGACAATAAAGAGTGATAAAAAATAATATTTGCCTTGACAGAAAGCAAGAATGGAGTGACAATAAAAATAACACAAATACCTATTAAAATATAAAAAAGTGACAATAAGATAGAAAATACCTATTAAGAAATTAAATTAAATAATAAAAGTATACTTTTTGTGATAAAAGATAACTATGAAAAAAAGACGTTTGCAAAATTGTCTATCATTGGAAAAAAAGACATTTGAGTCCAAAATTAAAATGTATAGAAGGTTAATAGAAAACGAGGATAGTGCACGAAGTGAAAGATCTAATATACAACCTGTTCCATCAATAAGCTAAAATTCTAATGGAGTGTAAAGTAGGCATAAAAAAAGCCCAAGAGTACCTCAGCCGCATGACAGGAGAGACTTCTGATCAAGGGCTTGATGAGACCGCCAGCATGCTCCCCTTGCGGACCACAACAGCAGTGCAAGAAATAGAGGAGAAGCTAGACTCCGATTACGCTCAGGCCATGGTAACAATCACAATATTTTATATATTTTACTTGCTCAAACAGTAATTCAACTTCTTTACAGAAGTCCTATATTCATAAAATTAAAGGTGTTTCTTTAGATGTTGGCAGTGTTATTAGTGCATCGTTTGCAGATGATTTGCTATATAAATATAATTGGGATGGAAGGTGGGGAAAACTTCCGTTGTCAAATCTCACGCTGCTAAATAAAATTGTAAGAGGTATGTACAGACATTAAATAATTTTAGTCTTTGAATATTTAACATTTCTGTCTTTTTTTTTACTTCATATTTTAGATGTTTTTCAGAACCTAGGAGCCGGGGAGTATGAAAAAAGTATAAGAAAAGCGGTTGAACGTGCCCACCATAGGGTAAAGCAACAAAAATACATAAAAGAAAAAGGGGTTAATAAATAAAATGACGACAATTTTTTTAATTTAAACTAAAATAATCAATCTAAAAGAGAAAAAAAATCAAAAAATAAGCGTGACCAATAAATTGGTAAAAGTTTAGCTTTATTTTTAACACTTTTTATTGACTGAACTTTATTTGTAAGAAGGTGCTTGTTTAATGTAATTAAGAAACTGTTGAATGATGTTTGATCCAGCAAACGTTTTCGAATGCAAACAAAACATAATTAATTTAAAAAATTTAGTTAAAAAAAAAAAATATTTATTTATTTAAGTTATTTTGGAAACCAAAAAAATATTGAATTTTATTTTAAATAAAGACAAAAATTTGTATGAGAATTGAATGAGATTTTTTATTTTAATAGTGTTTTATTAAAACTAAAAAATACGTCAACAGTGACGAATATATGAATCAGTACTGACTGGTCAGCTGTGGCCGGTATATGCGTCAGTACTGACCAGTCAGTACTGACTGGTCAGCTGTGTCCGTTATATGCATCAGTACTGACTAGTCAGCTGTGTCCGGTTTTTGAGCACTCAATAATCTTGAGCAACCTACATATAGTTGTCGATATGAAAAGCAATGAATGGGCGCCTAAATATATTCCAGCCAATGGACCATACGCAATCCAAAAAAGTACAAAAAGTACCAATTTGATCCATTTTTTACCCCTTAAAAAGTGCCGTATATTTTGTACTTTTTATACCAAATGCAACGAAGTACTAAAAGTACGAGCTTTGACTCATTTTATTCCCCCAGAAAGTACTCTGTACGTTAATTTAGGTTATGTTTTATATGAATACCAAATTTTTCGAAGAGATAAAAAGTAACAGTTTTATCCCAATTTTATCCATTAAAAAATACCGTATATTTTGATCTCGACCATATGCAATCTGTATACCAAATTTATCCAAAAGAGAAAAAGTATCAAAAGTAAAACATTTTTCGTTTTAACCTCTTAAAATATACCCCACTTAAATCTGGACAATATCTCTAGCCAAATTTTTTGAAAATAAGAAAGTACCAAAACTAAAAGAGAAAAAGTGTCAAAAGTTGCCAAAAAAAGAAGCAACATTTCTTAAAAATATATATACAAGGTAGATCAAAAAAGACCTACCCCCACCCATGTTTTATTTTGTAACTAGCTTTTACCCGTGACGTCGTTCACTTTAAGATTTAAAGAAATGGGGTTATCCAGTAAAATATTTACAGAAAATTTATTTTGTTTTCTACGTCATTACTTATTTTATGTTAAAATATGTCTATAAACAACATTTTAAGATTTGTTATATTCCGCTAATATAATGGGTGATTTTTTAGCTATTATCTTTTTGGCAGCACTGGTTTAAACAGCTGACGCACGTTTCGTGTTTTGTTTCACTGTCAAACATCTTCAGTTTGGTCTATAATTTAACCATGAATCGTCTTACAAACGAACAACGCTTGCAAATTATTGAATTTTATTATCAAAATGCGTGCTCTGTTAAGAAAATTCATCGCGCGCTTCTTGTGTTCAGCGACGAAGCTCATTTTTGGCTCAATGGGTAAGTTAATAAGCCGAATTGTCGATTTTGGAGTGAAGATCAGCCAGAAGCATTGCAAGAGCTATTTATGCATCGAGAAAAAGTCACAGTTTGGTGCGGTTTATGGGCTGGTGGCATCATTGGACCGTTCCAAGATGATGCGAATCGTAACGTAACTGTGAATGGTGAGCGCTACCGTGAGATGATATCCAACTTTTTTTTGCCCAAAATGCAAGAGCTTGTTGACTTGCACGACATGTGGTTTCAACAAGACGGTGCCACATGCCACACAGCACGCTTAACAATGGACTTATTGAGAGGCGAGTTCGGTGAACATTTTATTTCACGTTCGGGACCGGTCAATTGGCCGCCTAGATCGTGCGATTTAACGTCTTTAGACTATTTTTTGTGCGGCTACGTTAAAGCTCATGTCTATACACACATGCCCGCTTCAATTGACGCATTGGAAGAAAACATTGAAGCATTTATTCGTGAGATACCGGCCGAAATGTTGGAAACAGAATGCCAACATTGGACTAAGCGGATGGACCATTTGAGGCGCAATCACGGTCAACATTTGCATGAAATAATCTTCAAACATTTAATTATATGGACCGTATTATCGATTCAAATAAAGATTTCATGCATTTTTCTGAATTTTATGAGTTTTTTTTACAACTTTCCTATAGCTCCCCTACAAGAAATGGATGACCGAAACTAATACACACGCACTGTTTTTGTTTGTTTTTATTGTTACAAGTGGCGTTGCCACTCGTGTGCGTTTGTATACCAAATTAGGAATATTTTGCAAAGCCCAAATTTTATTAATCTTTTCTTCTTATTTTTATATATACTTAATAATATGTTGAATATATCTGTTAATACGTTTCATAAATTTTAATAATTATAAGAATTTAGCTAAATTTGTATTAATTATTTAAAAAAAAAGTGGTGGAATTTTGGGAATTGCTGTTGTTAAAAACATTTTAGGAAGAAATGTTTGCTAGTGGCAACGCTAATTACTCCAGGAATGAAATGCGTATGTAAGAGTGAAACAACGAATGTATGTTAGACAGTTTCATTTTTGAATGGAATGTGTAAAATATGTAAAAAATTCAAGATTAATTTTAAAAGCGAAAGGAATTTTATGAAATTGTGACGTGCGCCCATTATATTATTTAAAATAAATATAAAAAAAGTGAAATAAAAATTGACAGTGACAATAAAGAGTGATAAAAAATAATATTTGCCTTGACAGAAAGCAAGAATTGAGTGACAATAAAAATAACACAAATACCTATTAAAATATAAAAAAGTGACAATAAGATAGAAAATACCTATTAAGAAATTAAATTAAATAATAAAAGTATACTTTTTGTGATAAAAGATAACTATGAAAAAAAGACGTTTGCAAAATTGTCTATCATTGGAAAAAAAGACATTTGAGTCCAAAATTAAAATGTATAGAAGGTTAATAGAAAACGAAGATAGTGCACGAAGTGAAAGATCTAATATACAACCTGTTCCATCAATAAGCTAAAATTCTAATGGAGTGTAAAGTAGGCATAAAAAAAGCCCAAGAGTACCTCAGCCGCATGACAGGAGAGACTTCTGATCAAGGGCTTGATGAGACCGCCAGCATGCTCCCCTTGCGGACCACAACAGCAGTGCAAGAAATAGAGGAGAAGCTAGACTCCGATTACGCTCAGGCCATGGTAACAATCACAATATTTTATATATTTTACTTGCTCAAACAGTAATTCAACTTCTTTACAGAAGTCCTATATTCATAAAATTAAAGGTGTTTCTTTAGATGTTGGCAGTGTTATTAGTGCATCGTTTGCAGATGATTTGCTATATAAATATAATTGGGATGGAAGGTGGGGAAAACTTCCGTTGTCAAATCTCACGCTGCTAAATAAAATTGTAAGAGGTATGTACAGACATTAAATAATTTTAGTCTTTGAATATTTAACATTTCTGTCTTTTTTTTTACTTCATATTTTAGATGTTTTTCAGAACCTAGGAGCCGGGGAGTATGAAAAAAGTATAAGAAAAGCGGTTGAACGTGCCCACCATAGGGTAAAGCAACAAAAATACATAAAAGAAAAAGGGGTTAATAAATAAAATGACGACAATTTTTTTAATTTAAACTAAAATAATCAATCTAAAAGAGAAAAAAAATCAAAAAATAAGCGTGACCAATAAATTGGTAAAAGTTTAGCTTTATTTTTAACACTTTTTATTGACTGAACTTTATTTGTAAGAAGGTGCTTGTTTAATGTTATTAAGAAACTGTTGAATGATGTTTGATCCAGCAAACGTTTTCGAATGCAAGCAAAACATAATTAATTTAAAAAATTTAGTTAAAAAAAAAAATATTTATTTATTTAAGTTATTTTGGAAACCAAAAAAATATTGAATTTTATTTTAAATAAAGACAAAAATTTGTATGAGAATTGAATGAGATGTTTTATTTTAATAGTGTTTTATTAAAACTAAAAAATACGTCAACAGTGACGAATATATGAATCAGTACTGACTAGTCAGCTGTGGCCGGTATATGCGTCAGTACTGACCAGTCAGTACTGACTGGTCAGCTGTGTCCGTTATATGCATCAGTACTGACTAGTCAGCTGTGTCCGGTTTTTGAGCACTCAATAATCTTGAGCAACCTACATATAGTTGTCGATATGAAAAGCAATGAATGGGCGCCTAAATATATTCCAGCCAATGGACCATACGCATTCCGAAAAAGTACAAAAAGTACCAATTTGATCCATTTTTTACCCCTTAAAAAGTGCCGTATATTTTGTACTTTTTATACCAAATGCAACGAAGTACTAAAAGTACGAGCTTTGACTCATTTTATTCCCCCAGAAAGTACTCTGTACGTTAATTTAGGTTATGTTTTATATGAATACCAAATTTTTCGAAGAGATAAAAAGTAACAGTTTTATCCCAATTTTATCCATTAAAAAATACCGTATATTTTGATCTCGACCATATGCAATCTGTATACCAAATTTATCCAAAAGAGAAAAAGTATCAAAAGTAAAACATTTTTCGTTTTAACCTCTTAAAATATACCCCACTTAAATCTGGACAATATCTCTAGCCAAATTTTTTGAAAATAAAAAAGTACCAAAACTAAAAGAGAAAAAGTGTTAAAAGTTGCCAAAAAAAGAAGCAACATTTCTTAAAAATATATATACAAGGTAGATCAAAAAAGACCTACCCCCACCCATGTTTTATTTTGTAACTAGCTTTTACCCGTGACGTCGTTCACTTTAAGATTTAAAGAAATGGGGTTATCCAGTAAAATATTTACAGAAAATTTATTTTGTTTTCTACGTCATTACTTATTTTATGTTAAAATATGTCTATAAACAACATTTTAAGATTTGTTATATTCCGCTAATATAATGGGTGATTTTTTAGCTATTATCTTTTTGGCAGCACTGGTTTAAACAGCTGACGCACGTTTCGTGTTTTGTTTCACTGTCAAACATCTTCAGTTTGGTCTATAATTTAACCATGAATCGTCTTACAAACGAACAACGCTTGCAAATTATTGAATTTTATTATCAAAATGCGTGCTCTGTTAAGAAAATTCATCGCGCGCTTCTTGTGTTCAGCGACGAAGCTAATTTTTGGCTCAATGGGTAAGTTAATAAGCCGAATTGTCGATTTTGGAGTGAAGATCAGCCAGAAGCATTGCAAGAGCTATTTATGCATCGAGAAAAAGTCACAGTTTGGTGCGGTTTATGGGCTGGTGGCATCATTGGACCGTTCCAAGATGATGCGAATCGTAACGTAACTGTGAATGGTGGCGCTACCGTGAGATGATATCCAACTTTTTTTTGCCCAAAATGCAAGAGCTTGTTGACTTGCACGACATGTGGTTTCAACAAGACGGTGCCACATGCCACACAGCACGCTTAACAATGGACTTATTGAGAGGCGAGTTCGGTGAACATTTTATTTCACGTTCGGGACCGGTCAATTGGCCGCCTAGATCGTGCGATTTAACGTCTTTAGACTATTTTTTGTGCGGCTACGTTAAAGCTCATGTCTATACACACATGCCCGCTTCAATTGACGCATTGGAAGAAAACATTGAAGCATTTATTCGTGAGATACCGGCCGAAATGTTGGAAACAGAATGCCAACATTGGACTAAGCGGATGGACCATTTGAGGCGCAATCACGGTCAACATTTGCATGAAATAATCTTCAAACATTTAATTATATGGACCGTACTATCGATTCAAATAAAGATTTCATGCATTTTTCTGAATTTTATGAGTTTTTTTTACAACTTTCCTATAGCTCCCCTACAAGAAATGGATGACCGAAACTAATACAAACGCACTATTTTTGTTTGTTTTTATTGTTACAAGTGGCGTTGCCACTCGTGTGCGTTTGTATACCAAATTAGGAATATTTTGCAAAGCCCAAATTTTATTAATCTTTTCTTCTTATTTTTATATATACTTAATAATATGTTGAATATATCTGTTAATACGTTTCATAAATTTTAATAATTATAAGAATTTAGCTAAATTTGTATTAATTATTTAAAAAAAAAGTGGTGGAATTTTGGGAATTGCTGTTGTTAAAAACATTTTAGGAAGAAATGTTTGCTAGTGGCAACGCTAATTACTCCAGGAATGAAATGCGTATGTAAGAGTGAAACAACGAATGTATGTTAGACAGTTTCATTTTTGAATGGAATGTGTAAAATATGTAAAAAATTCAAGATTAATTTTAAAAGCGAAAGGAATTTTATGAAATTGTGACGTGCGCCCATTATATTATTTAAAATAAATATAAAAAAAGTGAAATAAAAATTGACAGTGACAATAAAGATTGATAAAAAATAATATTTGCCTTGACAGAAAGCAAGAATTGAGTGACAATAAAAATAACACAAATACCTATTAAAATATAAAAAAGTGACAATAAGATAGAAAATACCTATTAAGAAATTAAATTAAATAATAAAAGTATACTTTTTGTGATAAAAGATAACTATGAAAAAAAGACGTTTGCAAAATTGTCTATCATTGGAAAAAAAGACATTTGAGTCCAAAATTAAAATGTATAGAAGGTTAATAGAAAACGAAGATAGTGCACGAAGTGAAAGATCTAATATACAACCTGTTCCATCAATAAGCTAAAATTCTAATGGAGTGTAAAGTAGGCATAAAAAAAGCCCAAGAGTACCTCAGCCGCATGACAGGAGAGACTTCTGATCAAGGGCTTGATGAGACCGCCAGCATGCTCCCCTTGCGGACCACAACAGCAGTGCAAGAAATAGAGGAGAAGCTAGACTCCGATTACGCTCAGGCCATGGTAACAATCACAATATTTTATATATTTTACTTGCTCAAACAGTAATTCAACTTCTTTACAGAAGTCCTATATTCATAAAATTAAAGGTGTTTCTTTAGATGTTGGCAGTGTTATTAGTGCATCGTTTGCAGATGATTTGCTATATAAATATAATTGGGATGGAAGGTGGGGAAAACTTCCGTTGTCAAATCTCACGCTGCTAAATAAAATTGTAAGAGGTATGTACAGACATTAAATAATTTTAGTCTTTGAATATTTAACATTTCTGTCTTTTTTTTTACTTCATATTTTAGATGTTTTTCAGAACCTAGGAGCCGGGGAGTATGAAAAAAGTATAAGAAAAGCGGTTGAACGTGCCCACCATAGGGTAAAGCAACAAAAATACATAAAAGAAAAAGGGGTTAATAAATAAAATGACGACAATTTTTTTAATTTAAACTAAAATAATCAATCTAAAAGAGAAAAAAAATCAAAAAATAAGCGTGACCAATAAATTGGTAAAAGTTTAGCTTTATTTTTAACACTTTTTATTGACTGAACTTTATTTGTAAGAAGGTGCTTGTTTAATGTAATTAAGAAACTGTTGAATGATGTTTGATCCAGCAAACGTTTTCGAATGCAAAGAAAACATAATTAATTTAAAAAATTTAGTTAAAAAAAAAAATATTTATTTATTTAAGTTATTTTGGAAACCAAAAAAATATTGAATTTTATTTTAAATAAAGACAAAAATTTGTATGAGAATTGAATGAGATGTTTTATTTTAATAGTGTTTTATTAAAACTAAAAAATACGTCAACAGTGACGAATATATGAATCAGTACTGACTAGTCAGCTGTGGCCGGTATATGCGTCAGTACTGACTGGTCAGCTGTGTCCGTTATATGCATCAGTACTGACTAGTCAGCTGTGTCCGGTTTTTGAGCACTCAATAATCTTGAGCAACCTACATATAGTTGTCGATATGAAAAGCAATGAATGGGCGCCTAAATATATTCCAGCCAATGGACCATACGCATTCCGAAAAAGTACAAAAAGTACCAATTTGATCCATTTTTTACCCCTTAAAAAGTGCCGTATATTTTGTACTTTTTATACCAAATGCAACGAAGTACTAAAAGTACGAGCTTTGACTCATTTTATTCCCCCAGAAAGTACTCTGTACGTTAATTTAGGTTATGTTTTATATGAATACCAAATTTTTCGAAGAGATAAAAAGTAACAGTTTTATGCCAATTTTATCCATTAAAAAATACCGTATATTTTGATCTCGACCATATGCAATCTGTATACCAAATTTATCCAAAAGAGAAAAAGTATCAAAAGTAAAACATTTTTCGTTTTAACCTCTTAAAATATACCCCACTTAAATCTGGACAATATCTCTAGCCAAATTTTTTGAAAATAAACAAGTAAGAGTGCTATATTCGGCTATGCCGAATCTTATATACCCTTCACCATGGTTTGGAAAGAACAGAAGTTTATATATATATTTAAATACATGTATATATACATGTATATTTATAAAATATATATCGTTTAGTTTTATTTAATTATTTGCACATGATTGCGTGCTATTAAATATATTAAAAGTTTAATTAATATATAGCACGTTAAGTTTTGATCGAATTTCAGTATTTGGTCATGCCGACATCTTAAAGTATAAAATTACCATTTACTTTGGTGATAAAACTTGTAGTCGGGAAGTTCTATGGTTCACGAAAATAGGTATTAAAAAAAAACTATATTTTTGACATTACTTTTTTTTTTACCGATATTCCGAGTTTTTCTAAAGATTTCCGATATTTTGATATCTAAAACGTATGAATAGGTCATAATACAGCTCTAAAATTTTAGTTTTTATAAAAATGTTAATGTTTTTAGTCCTTTTTTGGAGTATTTTGCACATAACTTAACCATTTTTAACCGATTTGGCAGATTTATATACCAACGTGCTTAAAAATAACATTTCCATTAAATTGGCTTTTAGGCATATATATATATATATATATATATATATATATATATATATATATATATATATATATATATATACCTACATATGTGTACATATATTTAAGCAAACTTAATTATAAAAAAAACAAACTTAATTATAAAAAAGAGTAACTTTTGGGATTTCAGTATTTTGATTATAACTCAGCCATTTTTTAACCGATTTGACAGATTTATATACCGACGTGTTGAGCAAGAAATTTACCATTTATTTGTGTTATAAAACTTGGACTCGGGGAGATCCATGGTTACCGAAAATTGGTATTTAAAAAAAAAAAAAATTATTTTGGTCATAACTTTTTTGTATCTGAACCGATTTTCCCGAGTTCTTTATAAAATATGTTCTACTAAAAATTTCCGATATTTTGGTATATAAGTCATATCCATAGGACATATGACAGCCCTAAAATTAAGGTTTTTATACAACTTTTACTTTTTTTTGTACGGGAGGTACCACGCCCACTTCTCCCATCCCGCCCACATTTTGTAGGGTGGTGTGTATTGACAACCAAAATGTGTGTACCCAATTTGGAAACTTTGGCTCTTACCGTTCTCCAGATATACAGAAAAAAGCAATAAAAATACAACAACAACAAGGGATTTTTGGAAAAAATTAGAGGCAGTCGTGGTTTTTTGATCATATCTCAGCCATTTGTGGACCGATCTTGCTGAATTTCAATAGCAAGAAATGGTGGACTATATGTGACATAAATGTAAAACAACCTAGCCGCTATCATGTCTGGATTATCCGGAAAACACATATCAAACGTAAGACGGACAGACGGACAGACGGACAGACGGACATCGTTAAATCAACTTCTCTTCTCATATGGACCCAGAATATATATACTTTATGGGGTCTAAAATCAATATTGTGGAAATTACAAACGTTATGACAAACTTATATATACCCTTTTACACCTGTGGTGAAGGGTATAAAAATAAGGGTATAAAAAGGGTAAATTAAAAGGCGTAAATATGTATAAAATATACGTATATGAAGTTCATAAATATATTTAAAAAATTTTAAAAAGTGAAAAACTGACCAATTTCTTTTTAGATAAAAAGATTTATAAAATAAAAAAACAAAAAATAAAAAAAAGAATGGAATGAATGGGATTCGAACCAGTAAACCAATAAGACATTGTTAATAGGCAGACCGTTTAGACCGTTCGACCATCGATCCGCATGAGAAGTCGTTGTTGATTTGAGTATTTGATATCCATAATTATTTATATTAAATTAAAGTATGTATGTGTTTGTTGTTTGTGTGTAATACAGAAGGTAATATTAAATAAAAAAAAAAAGAAGTTTACCGCAAGTATTTTAAATGAAAAACACCACAAAAAAAACAACTATTTTACAGGGTTACCATTAACCGTTTTGAAACGTAAACTTTCGTTTTGGTTAATAAAAGTCGCAAACCAATTTAAATGTTTTTTATTTATCAATAATACAACATAAACATACCAAGAAATTGCTTAAATTGTGTATGCTTTTAAATCGCTTTTGTGCAGAAGATATTATCAGGCCTGTTCTGAAAATCACTTTAACTCAAATCACGTGATTTGAAATCACATGTGCCTACTGAAATCACACGTGTGATATTTTAGCGTCCCGTTTTTGTGTGATCTTCAATTGCAGAAAGCACACCAAGAAACACAACAACGGTATGACTTTCAAAACACCACAAAGTCACAGGTGTGATTTCAGAACAGGCCCGTATATAGGTATATATGAATATATTTTTGTATAAATTGTCTAAAAAAGTGACTAATATGTTATCAATGTCAGCAATAAAAAGGCAAAGATTGCTTTTAATATTTTGACGACACTAGATGACTGTTCGTTATGTTAGCGGTTTTTTGTAGTCGTAAAATTATATGATGAGGGCATTTCTAATATTCCCTAAATACAATTTTTTTTAGAGTGGATAACCCTGCTTGTTTGTATGGTTTTTAAGCAGTGTGACCATTTTGGCAATTTTGCAGCTTTACTTAGATTAAAAATTTTAATTTAGCTAAAATACTTTCATTAAGCGCTTCGCATTTTTTTAAGCATTTTAATTGAATGTTTCTAGCTTTTTTAGAATTATTTTAAAAATTGAAGAATAGGTATTGATATAACTTAAGTTTTTTATGTATTATAATAAATTATAATAAATTTTGACTAAAAAAAATAGTTGTAGTCAAAATGAAATTTCGTATGGAAATGGATAATTCTTATTTTATTGTAAAAAAATTTTCATTTTATTTTTTTACAAGACGATAAGCCTGCATGTTTGGGCGATTTTTAATGAAGACTTTTAAGTAGTGTGGGAATTTTTTATTTTTGAAAGTAAATTCAGCACAAAAAACTTAGATTTAGCTGTAAAATTTCCATTTGGCATTTTATTAGCTTTTTAGAAAAATGTTTTAAGCTTCTTTTGATTAATTTTTAAAGTTGGATGAAATAGTCTTAAGCGGCCCATACACTTGCAATATTACTGTATATGATATTCGCAATATTATTTAAATTTTGTCCTATATTATGCAATAAGTCGCACAATGGTTTCATTCATTCAATAAAAAGGTGAACATAAACTATAGGAATAGCATAAACAGCATTATACAATGTTGCCATTTTCGTTGTGCAATAAAAATCAAAAGTCTTTTGATTGTTGCCAATATATTGTGCTACCATCAAATATCGCATACACATTGGCTATATAATTGTACAATACGTAAAATTGAACAATTTTATTGCAAGTGTATGATCCGCTTTAGCGATTAAAACTAAAATAAATTGTTATAAACTAACTTTTACGCAATTAATGATGACTGTTTTTTTTAAAATATAAAAAAAAAATAATCTGGTCTAAATATGTCTGTAAATTCTTTTAAATCAAAATAGCTATAAAACCGTTTGTATTTTGTTTTTATTAGAGGGCCTTCCAATTTCAAGGTTAACCAATTGTGGTATTTATATCTGATGCTTTATCAAATCTACCTAAATACTTGTTTAAATATTACCATTTATTTTAATTTTGTTTAAAATGAGTCACTTAAATGTATAAGGATTTAAAACAATATAATGAACAACTTTAAGAATTATTTGTGGCGTTTTCAAAATAATTTTTAGCATTTCTTTGCCTTGCCTAATGTCAGAGTAAGCTGTGAACAAATTTTAAGATCTGTTTCTATGTCATTGGGTTCGTCAATTAAATTATCCTAACTTAAATGTTTCTAGCTTTTTGATTAAATTAAACATTTACGTACGCAAATACTTATTGTTGAATGTTTTGTTTTCAAATAACAAATGGGATTTTTTTTAGAAATAATAATATTTTTTAAAAATAATATGGCAACACGTGTAAGATTTTTGAATTGAAATGTAAGAAGAGACAATCCGTCTCTATAACTGAAAAAAAAGCAACAATCATGAAAACAATGCCTACCAATACACATAAATAACTTTTGCATATTCGTACATACTTAGGTATTTAAATTTAAGCCAAAAACAAATTGTAAAATATGTTTTTTGTTTCACATGTAAGGCGAACGATGCATATTTATATTGTCAATAAAATGAAAAAATCAAAAATCGCTGAATAATTTTAAAATCGTTTATAGAAATATTTATGGAAAAAGTTAAAAAATTTTTGTTTGGTAAAGGTGGAGATGCCGAGATTTGAACCCCGGCAATATAACAAACAAACCTTCTTGGGCAACCGCCCAGACCACTGAGCTATTAACCTTGTTAATAATAAAGCATTATAATAGAATATACTTCGTCATATTATTAGTTTAATTTGTAGGTATGTATTTTTCAATTAAAGCGAACAATCATGTACAAGCATGTGTACATGTTTCAAATAAAAAAACAAAAAAACAACAACCACAAGGGTTTTTTTTGGAAAAATTAGAGGCAGTCGTGGTTTTTTGATCATATCTCAGCCATTTGAGGACCGATCTTGCTGAAATTCAATAGCAAGAAATGGTGGACTATATGAGTTATTTTGGCTATAAAACTTGGACTCGGGAAGATCTATGGTTCCTGAGAATGGGTATTTTTCAAAAAAAAATTAATATTTTGGTCATAAATTTTTCGTATCTGAACCGATTTTCCCGAGTTTTTTATAAAATATGTTCTACTAAAAATTTCCGATATTTTGGTATATAAGTCATATCCATAGGACATATGACAGCCCTAAAATTTAGGTTTTTATACAATTTTTAATTTTTTTTGTACGGGAGGTACCACGCCCACTTCTCCAATCCCGCCCACATTTTGTAGGGTGGTGTGTATTGACAACCTTAATGTTTGTACCTAATTTGGAAACTTTGGCTCTTGCCGTCCTCCAGATATACAGAAAAAAGCAATAAAAATACAACAACAACAAGGGATTTTTGGAAAAAATTAGAGGCAGTCGTGGTTTTTTGATCATATCTCAGCCATTTGTGGACCGATCTTGCTGAATTTCAATAGCAAGAAATGGTGGACTATATGTGACATAAATGTAAAACAACCTAGCCGCTATCATGTCTGGATTATCCGGAAAACACATATCAAACGTAAGACGGACAGACGGACAGACGGACATCGTTAAATCAACTTCTCTTCTCATATGGACCCAGAATATATATACTTTATGGGGTCTAAAATCAATATTGTGGAAATTACAAACGTTATGACAAACTTATATATACCCTTTTACACCTGTGGTGAAGGGTATAAAAAGTACCAAACTAAAAGAGAAAAAGTGTTAAAAGTTGCCAAAAAAAGAAGCAACATTTCTTAAAAATATATATACAAGGTAGATCAAAAAAGACCTACCCCCTCCCATGTTTTATTTTGTAACTAGCTTTTACCCGTGACGTCGTTCACTTTAAGATTTAAAGAAATGGGGTTATCCAGTAAAATATTTACAGAAAATTTATTTTGTTTTCTACGTCATTACTTATTTTATGTTAAAATATGTCTATAAACAACATTTTAAGATTTGTTATATTCCGCTAATATAATGGGTGATTTTTTAGCTATTATCTTTTTGGCAGCACTGGTTTAAACAGCTGACGCACGTTTCGTGTTTTGTTTCACTGTCAAACATCTTCAGTTTGGTCTATAATTTAACCATGAATCGTCTTACAAACGAACAACGCTTGCAAATTATTGAATTTTATTATCAAAATGCGTGCTCTGTTAAGAAAATTCATCGCGCGCTTCTTGTGTTCAGCGACGAAGCTCATTTTTGGCTCAATGGGTAAGTTAATAAGCCGAATTGTCGATTTTGGAGTGAAGATCAGCCAGAAGCATTGCAAGAGCTATTTATGCATCGAGAAAAAGTCACAGTTTGGTGCGGTTTATGGGCTGGTGGCATCATTGGACCGTTCCAAGATGATGCGAATCGTAACGTAACTGTGAATGGTGAGCGCTACCGTGAGATGATATCCAACTTTTTTTTGCCCAAAATGCAAGAGCTTGTTGACTTGCACGCCATGTGGTTTCAACAAGACGGTGCCACATGCCACACAGCACGCTTAACAATGGACTTATTGAGAGGCGAGTTCGGTGAACATTTTATTTCACGTTCGGGACCGGTCAATTGGCCGCCTAGATCGTGCGATTTAACGTCTTTAGACTATTTTTTGTGCGGCTACGTTAAAGCTCATGTCTATACACACATGCCCGCTTCAATTGACGCATTGGAAGAAAACATTGAAGCATTTATTCGTGAGATACCGGCCGAAATGTTGGAAACAGAATGCCAACATTGGACTAAGCGGATGGACCATTTGAGGCGCAATCACGGTCAACATTTGCATGAAATAATCTTCAAACATTTAATTATATGGACCGTACTATCGATTCAAATAAAGATTTCATGCATTTTTCTGAATTTTATGAGTTTTTTTTACAACTTTCCTATAGCTCCCCTACAAGAAATGGATGACCGAAACTAAACACACGCACTATTTTTGTTTGTTTTTATTGTTACAAGTGGCGTTGCCACTCGTGTGCGTTTGTATACCAAATTAGGAATATTTTGCAAAGCCCAAATTTTATTAATCTTTTCTTCTTATTTTTATATATACTTAATAATATGTTGAATATATCTGTTAATACGTTTCATAAATTTTAATAATTATAAGAATTTAGCTAAATTTGTATTAATTATTTAAAAAAAAAGTGGTGGAATTTTGGGAATTGCTGTTGTTAAAAACATTTTAGGAAGAAATGTTTGCTAGTGGCAACGCTAATTACTCCAGGAATGAAATGCGTATGTAAGAGTGAAACAACGAATGTATGTTAGACAGTTTCATTTTTGAATGGAATGTGTAAAATATGTAAAAAATTCAAGATTAATTTTAAAAGCGAAAGGAATTTTATGAAATGACGTGCGCCCATTATATTATTTAAAATAATATAAAAAAAGTGAAATAAAAATTGACAGTGACAATAAAGAGTGATAAAAAATAATATTTGCCTTGACAGAAAGCAAGAATTGAGTGACAATAAAAATAACACAAATACCTATTAAAATATAAAAAAGTGACAATAAGATAGAAAATACCTATTAAGAAATTAAATTAAATAATAAAAGTATACTTTTTGTGATAAAAGATAACTATGAAAAAAAGACGTTTGCAAAATTGTCTATCATTGGAAAAAAAGACATTTGAGTCCAAAATTAAAATGTATAGAAGGTTAATAGAAAACGAAGATAGTGCACGAAGTGAAAGATCTAATATACAACCTGTTCCATCAATAAGCTAAAATTCTAATGGAGTGTAAAGTAGGCATAAAAAAAGCCCAAGAGTACCTCAGCCGCATGACAGGAGAGACTTCTGATCAAGGGCTTGATGAGACCGCCAGCATGCTCCCCTTGCGGACCACAACAGCAGTGCAAGAAATAGAGGAGAAGCTAGACTCCGATTACGCTCAGGCCATGGTAACAATCACAATATTTTATATATTTTACTTGCTCAAACAGTAATTCAACTTCTTTACAGAAGTCCTATATTCATAAAATTAAAGGTGTTTCTTTAGATGTTGGCAGTGTTATTAGTGCATCGTTTGCAGATGATTTGCTATATAAATACAATTGGGATGGAAGGTGGGGAAAACTTCCGTTGTCAAATCTCACGCTGTTAAATAAAATTGTAAGAGGTATGTACAGACATTAAATAATTTTAGTCTTTGAATATTTAACATTTCTGTCTTTTTTTTTACTTCATATTTTAGATGTTTTTCAGAACCTAGGAGCCGGGGAGTATGAAAAAAGTATAAGAAAAGCGGTTGAACGTGCCCACCATAGGGTAAAGCAACAAAAATACATAAAAGAAAAAAGGGTTAATAAATAAAATGACGACAATTTTTTTAATTTAAACTAAAATAATCAATCTAAAAGAGAAAAAAAATCAAAAAATAAGCGTGACCAATAAATTGGTAAAAGTTTAGCTTTATTTTTAACACTTTTTATTGACTGAACTTTATTTGTAAGAAGGTGCTTGTTTAATGTAATTAAGAAACTGTTGAATGATGTTTGATCCAGCAAACGTTTTCGAATGCAAACAAAACATAATTAATTTAAAAAATTTAGTTAAAAAAAAAAATATTTATTTATTTAAGTTATTTTGGAAACCAAAAAAATATTGAATTTTATTTTAAATAAAGACAAAAATTTGTATGAGAATTGAATGAGATGTTTTATTTTAATAGTGTTTTATTAAAACTAAAAAATACGTCAACAGTGACGAATATATGAATCAGTACTGACTGGTCAGCTGTGGCCGGTATATGCGTCAGTACTGACCAGTCAGTACTGACTGGTCAGCTGTGTCCGTTATATGCATCAGTACTGACTAGTCAGCTGTGTCCGGTTTTTGAGCACTCAATAATCTTGAGCAACCTACATATAGTTGTCGATATGAAAAGCAATGAATGGGCGCCTAAATATATTCCAGCCAATGGACCATACGCAATCCGAAAAAGTACAAAAAGTACTGATCCATTTTTTACCCCTTAAAAAGTGCCGTATATTTTGTACTTTTTATACCAAATGCAACGAAGTACTAAAAGTACGAGCTTTGACTCATTTTATTCCCCCAGAAAGTACTCTGTACGTTAATTTAGGTTATGTTTTATATGAATACCAAATTTTTCGAAGAGATAAAAAGTAACAGTTTTATCCCAATTTTATCCATTAAAAAATACCGTATATTTTGATCTCGACCATATGCAATCTGTATACCAAATTTATCCAAAAGAGAAAAAGTATCAAAAGTAAAACATTTTTCGTTTTAACCTCTTAAAATATACCCCACTTAAATCTGGACAATATCTCTAGCCAAATTTTTTGAAAATAAGAAAGTACCAAAACTAAAAGAGAAAAAGTGTTAAAAGTTGCCAAAAAAAGAAGCAACATTTCTTAAAAATATATATACAAGGTAGATCAAAAAAGACCTACCCCCACCCATGTTTTATTTTGTAACTAGCTTTTACCCGTGACGTCGTTCACTTTAAGATTTAAAGAAATGGGGTTATCCAGTAAAATATTTACAGAAAATTTATTTTGTTTTCTACGTCATTACTTATTTTATGTTAAAATATGTCTATAAACAACATTTTAAGATTTGTTATATTCCGCTAATATAATGGGTGATTTTTTAGCTATTATCTTTTTGGCAGCACTGGTTTAAACAGCTGACGCACGTTTCGTGTTTTGTTTCACTGTCAAACATCTTCAGTTTGGTCTATAATTTAACCATGAATCGTCTTACAAACGAACAACGCTTGCAAATTATTGAATTTTATTATCAAAATGCGTGCTCTGTTAAGAAAATTCATCGCGCGCTTCTTGTGTTCAGCGACGAAGCTCATTTTTGGCTCAATGGGTAAGTTAATAAGCCGAATTGTCGATTTTGGAGTGAAGATCAGCCAGAAGCATTGCAAGAGCTATTTATGCATCGAGAAAAAGTCACAGTTTGGTGCGGTTTATGGGCTGGTGGCATCATTGGACCGTTCCAAGATGATGCGAATCGTAACGTAACTGTGAATGGTGAGCGCTACCGTGAGATGATATCCAACTTTTTTTTGCCCAAAATGCAAGAGCTTGTTGACTTGCACGACATGTGGTTTCAACAAGACGGTGCCACATGCCACACAGCACGCTTAACAATGGACTTATTGAGAGGCGAGTTCGGTGAACATTTTATTTCACGTTCGGGACCGGTCAATTGGCCGCCTAGATCGTGCGATTTAACGTCTTTAGACTATTTTTTGTGCGGCTACGTTAAAGCTCATGTCTATACACACATGCCCGCTTCAATTGACGCATTGGAAGAAAACATTGAAGCATTTATTCGTGAGATACCGGCCGAAATGTTGGAAACAGAATGCCAACATTGGACTAAGCGGATGGACCATTTGAGGCGCAATCACGGTCAACATTTGCATGAAATAATCTTCAAACATTTAATTATATGGACCGTACTATCGATTCAAATAAAGATTTCATGCATTTTTCTGAATTTTATGAGTTTTTTTTACAACTTTCCTATAGCTCCCCTACAAGAAATGGATGACCGAAACTAATACACACGCACTGTTTTTGTTTGTTTTTATTGTTACAAGTGGCGTTGCCACTCGTGTGCGTTTGTATACCAAATTAGGAATATTTTGCAAAGCCCAAATTTTATTAATCTTTTCTTCTTATTTTTATATATACTTAATAATATGTTGAATATATCTGTTAATACGTTTCATAAATTTTAATAATTATAAGAATTTAGCTAAATTTGTATTAATTATTTAAAAAAAAGTGGTGGAATTTTGGGAATTGCTGTTGTTAAAAACATTTTAGGAAGAAATGTTTGCTAGTGGCAACGCTAATTACTCCAGGAATGAAATGCGTATGTAAGAGTGAAACAACGAATGTTTGTTAGACAGTTTCATTTTTGAATGGAATGTGTAAAATATGTAAAAAATTCAAGATTAATTTTAAAAGCGAAAGGAATTTTATGAAATTGTGACGTGCGCCCATTATATTATTTAAAATAAATATAAAAAAAGTGAAATAAAAATTGACAGTGACAATAAAGAGTGATAAAAAATAATATTTGCCTTGACAGAAAGCAAGAATTGAGTGACAATAAAAATAACACAAATACCTATTAAAATATAAAAAAGTGACAATAAGATAGAAAATACCTATTAAGAAATTAAATTAAATAATAAAAGTATACTTTTTGTGATAAAAGATAACTATGAAAAAAAGACGTTTGCAAAATTGTCTATCATTGGAAAAAAAGACATTTGAGTCCAAAATTAAAATGTATAGAAGGTTAATAGAAAACGAAGATAGTGCACGAAGTGAAAGATCTAATATACAACCTGTTCCATCAATAAGCTAAAATTCTAATGGAGTGTAAAGTAGGCATAAAAAAAGCCCAAGAGTACCTCAGCCGCATGACAGGAGAGACTTCTGATCAAGGGCTTGATGAGACCGCCAGCATGCTCCCCTTGCGGACCACAACAGCAGTGCAAGAAATAGAGGAGAAGCTAGACTCCGATTACGCTCAGGCCATGGTAACAATCACAATATTTTATATATTTTACTTGCTCAAACAGTAATTCAACTTCTTTACAGAAGTCCTATATTCATAAAATTAAAGGTGTTTCTTTAGATGTTGGCAGTGTTATTAGTGCATCGTTTGCAGATGATTTGCTATATAAATATAATTGGGATGGAAGGTGGGGAAAACTTCCGTTGTCAAATCTCACGCTGCTAAATAAAATTGTAAGAGGTATGTACAGACATTAAATAATTTTAGTCTTTGAATATTTAACATTTCTGTCTTTTTTTTTACTTCATATTTTAGATGTTTTTCAGAACCTAGGAGCCGGGGAGTATGAAAAAAGTATAAGAAATGCGGTTGAACGTGCCCACCATAGGGTAAAGCAACAAAAATACATAAAAGAAAAAGGGGTTAATAAATAAAATGACGACAATTTTTTTAATTTAAACTAAAATAATCAATCTAAAAGAGAAAAAAAAATCAAAAAATAAGCGTGACCAATAAATTGGTAAAAGTTTAGCTTTATTTTTAACACTTTTTATTGACTGAACTTTATTTGTAAGAAGGTGCTTGTTTAATGTAATTAAGAAACTGTTGAATGATGTTTGATCCAGCAAACGTTTTCGAATGCAAACAAAACATAATTAATTTAAAAAATTTAGTTAAAAAAAAAAATATTTATTTATTTAAGTTATTTTGGAAACCAAAAAAATATTGAATTTTATTTTAAATAAAGACAAAAATTTGTATGAGAATTGAATGAGATGTTTTATTTTAATAGTGTTTTATTAAAACTAAAAAATACGTCAACAGTGACGAATATATGAATCAGTACTGACTAGTCAGCTGTGGCCGGTATATGCGTCAGTACTGACCGGTCAGTACTGACTGGTCAGCTGTGTCCGTTATATGCATCAGTACTGACTAGTCAGCTGTGTCCGGTTTTTGAGCACTCAATAATCTTGAGCAACCTACATATAGTTGTCGATATGAAAAGCAATGAATGGGCGCCTAAATATATTCCAGCCAATGGACCAAACGCATTCCGAAAAAGTACAAAAAGTACCAATTCGATCCATTTTTTACCCCTTAAAAAGTGCCGTATATTTTGTACTTTTTATACCAAATGCAACGAAGTACTAAAAGTACGAGCTTTGACTCATTTTATTCCCCCAGAAAGTACTCTGTACGTTAATTTAGGTTATGTTTTATATGAATACCAAATTTTTCGAAGAGATAAAAAGTAACAGTTTTATCCCAATTTTATCCATTAAAAAATACCGTATATTTTGATCTCGACCATATGCAATCTGTATACCAAATTTATCCAAAAGAGAAAAAGTATCAAAAGTAAAACATTTTTCGTTTTAACCTCTTAAAATATACCCCACTTAAATCTGGACAATATCTCTAGCCAAATTTTTTGAAAATAAGAAAGTACCAAAACTAAAAGAGAAAAAGTGTTAAAAGTTGCCAAAAAAAAGAAGCAACATTTCTTAAAAATATATATACAAGGTAGATCAAAAAAGACCTACCCCCACCCATGTTTTATTTTGTAACTAGCTTTTACCCGTGACGTCGTTCACTTTAAGATTTAAAGAAATGGGGTTATCCAGTAAAATATTTACAGAAAATTTATTTTGTTTTCTACGTCATTACTTATTTTATGTTAAAATATGTCTATAAACAACATTTTAAGATTTGTTATATTCCGCTAATATAATGGGTGATTTTTTAGCTATTATCTTTATGGCAGCACTGGTTTAAACAGCTGACGCACGTTTCGTGTTTTGTTTCACTGTCAAACATCTTCAGTTTGGTCTATAATTTAACCATGAATCGTCTTACAAACGAACAACGCTTGCAAATTATTGAATTTTATTATCAAAATGCGTGCTCTGTTAAGAAAATTCATCGCGCGCTTCTTGTGTTCAGCGACGAAGCTCATTTTTGGCTCAATGGGTAAGTTAATAAGCCGAATTGTCGATTTTGGAGTGAAGATCAGCCAGAAGCATTGCAAGAGCTATTTATGCATCGAGAAAAAGTCACAGTTTAGTGCGGTTTATGGGCTGGTGGCATCATTGGACCGTTCCAAGATGATGCGAATCGTAACGTAACTGTGAATGGTGAGCGCTACCGTGAGATGATATCCAACTTTTTTTTGCCCAAAATGCAAGAGCTTGTTGACTTGCACGACATGTGGTTTCAACAAGACGGTGCCACATGCCACACAGCACGCTTAACAATGGACTTATTGAGAGGCGAGTTCGGTGAACATTTTATTTCACGTTCGGGACCGGTCAATTGGCCGCCTAGATCGTGCGATTTAACGTCTTTAGACTATTTTTTGTGCGGCTACGTTAAAGCTCATGTCTATACACACATGCCCGCTTCAATTGACGCATTGGAAGAAAACATTGAAGCATTTATTCGTGAGATACCGGCCGAAATGTTGGAAACAGAATGCCAACATTGGACTAAGCGGATGGACCATTTGAGGCGCAATCACGGTCAACATTTGCATGAAATAATCTTCAAACATTTAATTATATGGACCGTACTATCGATTCAAATAAAGATTTCATGCATTTTTCTGAATTTTATGAGTTTTTTTACAACTTTCCTATAGCTCCCCTACAAGAAATGGATGACCGAAACTAATACACACGCACTATTTTTGTTTGTTTTTATTGTTACAAGTGGCGTTGCCACTCGTGTGCGTTTGTATACCAAATTAGGAATATTTTGCAAAGCCCAAATTTTATTAATCTTTTCTTCTTATTTTTATATATACTTAATAATATGTTGAATATATCTGTTAATACGTTTCATAAATTTTAATAATTATAAGAATTTAGCTAAATTTGTATTAATTATTTAAAAAAAAAGTGGTGGAATTTTGGGAATTGCTGTTGTTAAAAACATTTTAGGAAGAAATGTTTGCTAGTGGCAACGCTAATTACTCCAGGAATGAAATGCGTATGTAAGAGTGAAACAACGAATGTATGTTAGACAGTTTCATTTTTGAATGGAATGTGTAAAATATGTAAAAAATTCAAGATTAATTTTAAAAGCGAAAGGAATTTTATGAAATTGTGACGTGCGCCCATTATATTATTTAAAATAAATATAAAAAAAGTGAAATAAAAATTGACAGTGACAATAAAGAGTGATAAAAAATAATATTTGCCTTGACAGAAAGCAAGAATTGAGTGACAATAAAAATAACACAAATACCTATTAAAATATAAAAAAGTGACAATAAGATAGAAAATACCTATTAAGAAATTAAATTAAATAATAAAAGTATACTTTTTGTGATAAAAGATAACTATGAAAAAAAGACGTTTGCAAAATTGTCTATCATTGGAAAAAAAGACATTTGAGTCCAAAATTAAAATGTATAGAAGGTTAATAGAAAACGAAGATAGTGCACGAAGTGAAAGATCTAATATACAACCTGTTCCATCAATAAGCTAAAATTCTAATGGAGTGTAAAGTAGGCATAAAAAAAGCCCAAGAGTACCTCAGCCGCATGACAGGAGAGACTTCTGATCAAGGGCTTGATGAGACCGCCAGCATGCTCCCCTTGCGGACCACAACAGCAGTGCAAGAAATAGAGGAGAAGCTAGACTCCGATTACGCTCAGGCCATGGTAACAATCACAATATTTTATATATTTTACTTGCTCAAACAGTAATTCAACTTCTTTACAGAAGTCCTATATTCATAAAATTAAAGGTGTTTCTTTAGATGTTGGCAGTGTTATTAGTGCATCGTTTGCAGATGATTTGCTATATAAATATAATTGGGATGGAAGGTGGGGAAAACTTCCGTTGTCAAATCTCACGCTGCTAAATAAAATTGTAAGAGGTATGTACAGACATTAAATAATTTTAGTCTTTGAATATTTAACATTTCTGTCTTTTTTTTTACTTCATATTTTAGATGTTTTCAGAACCTAGGAGCCGGGGAGTATGAAAAAAGTATAAGAAAAGCGGTTGAACGTGCCCACCATAGGGTAAAGCAACAAAAATACATAAAAGAAAAAGGGGTTAATAAATAAAATGACGACAATTTTTTTAATTTAAACTAAAATAATCAATCTAAAAGAGAAAAAAAATCAAAAAATAAGCGTGACCAATAAATTGGTAAAAGTTTAGCTTTATTTTTAACACTTTTTATTGACTGAACTTTATTTGTAAGAAGGTGCTTGTTTAATGTAATTAAGAAACTGTTGAATGATGTTTGATCCAGCAAACGTTTTCGAATGCAAACAAAACATAATTAATTTAAAAAATTTAGTTAAAAAAAAATAATATTTATTTATTTAAGTTATTTTGGAAACCAAAAAAATATTGAATTTTATTTTAAATAAAGACAAAAATTTGTATGAGAATTGAATGAGATGTTTTATTTTAATAGTGTTTTATTAACAGCCAGGCCCACGATGTCACACGTTAACGTTCGCATAGAAAATAACATTTAAAACAAAAACAAATTTTAGAAATTGTTTTTGTTTTAAATGTAATATTCTATGCGAACGTTAACGTGTGACATCGTGGGCCTGGCTGTAAAACTAAAAAATACGTCAACAGTGACGAATATATGAATCAGTACTGACAAGTCAGCTGTGGCCGGTATATGCGTCAGTACTGACCAGTCAGTACTGACTGGTCAGCTGTGTCCGTTATATGCATCAGTACTGACTAGTCAGCTGTGTCCGGTTTTTGAGCACTCAATAATCTTGAGCAACCTACATATAGTTGTCGATATGAAAAGCAATGAATGGGCGCCTAAATATATTCCAGCCAATGGACCATACGCATTCCGAAAAAGTACAAAAAGTACCAATTTGATCCATTTTTTACTCCTTAAAAAGTGCCGTATATTTTGTACTTTTTATACCAAATGCAACGAAGTACTAAAAGTACGAGCTTTGACTCATTTTATTCCCCCAGAAAGTACTCTGTACGTTAATTTAGGTTATGTTTTATATGAATACCAAATTTTTCGAAGAGATAAAAAGTAACAGTTTTATCCCAATTTTATCCATTAAAAAATACCGTATATTTTGATCTCGACCATATGCAATCTGTATACCAAATTTATCCAAAAGAGAAAAAGTATCTAAAGTAAAACATTTTTCGTTTTAACCTCTTAAAATATACCCCACTTAAATCTGGACAATATCTCTAGCCAAATTTTTTGAAAATAAGAAAGTACAAAAACTAAAAGAGAAAAAGTGTTAAAAGTTGCCAAAAAAAGAAGCAACATTTCTTAAAAATATATATACAAGGTAGATCAAAAAAGACCTACCCCCACCCATGTTTTATTTTGTAACTAGCTTTTACCCGTGACGTCGTTCACTTTAAGATTTAAAGAAATGGGGTTATCCAGTAAAATATTTACAGAAAATTTATTTTGTTTTCTACGTCATTACTTATTTTATGTTAAAATATGTCTATAAACAACATTTTAAGATTTGTTATATTCCGCTAATATAATGGGTGATTTTTTAGCTATTATCTTTTTGGCAGCACTGGTTTAAACAGCTGACGCACGTTTCGTGTTTTGTTTCACTGTCAAACATCTTCAGTTTGGTCTATAATTTAACCATGAATCGTCTTACAAACGAACAACGCTTGCAAATTATTGAATTTTATTATCAAAATGCGTGCTCTGTTAAGAAAATTCATCGCGCGCTTCTTGTGTTCAGCGACGAAGCTCATTTTTGGCTCAATGGGTAAGTTAATAAGCCGAATTGTCGATTTTGGAGTGAAGATCAGCCAGAAGCATTGCAAGAGCTATTTATGCATCGAGAAAAAGTCACAGTTTGGTGCGGTTTATGGGCTGGTGGCATCATTGGACCGTTCCAAGATGATGCGAATCGTAACGTAACTGTGAATGGTGAGCGCTACCGTGAGATGATATCCAACTTTTTTTTGCCCAAAATGCAAGAGCTTGTTGACTTGCACGACATGTGGTTTCAACAAGACGGTGCCACATGCCACACAGCACGCTTAACAATGGACTTATTGAGAGGCGAGTTCGGTGAACATTTTATTTCACGTTCGGGACCGGTCAATTGGCCGCCTAGATCGTGCGATTTAACGTCTTTAGACTATTTTTTGTGCGGCTACGTTAAAGCTCATGTCTATACACACATGCCCGCTTCAATTGACGCATTGGAAGAAAACATTGAAGCATTTATTCGTGAGATACCGGCCGAAATGTTGGAAACAGAATGCCAACATTGGACTAAGCGGATGGACCATTTGAGGCGCAATCACGTTCAACATTTGCATGAAATAATCTTCAAACATTTAATTATATGGACCGTACTATCGATTCAAATAAAGATTTCATGCATTTTTCTGAATTTTATGAGTTTTTTTTACAACTTTCCTATAGCTCCCCTACAAGAAATGGATGACCGAAACTAATACACACGCACTATTTTTGTTTGTTTTTATTGTTACAAGTGGCGTTGCCACTCGTGTGCGTTTGTATACCAAATTAGGAATATTTTGCAAAGCCCAAATTTTATTAATCTTTTCTTCTTATTTTTATATATACTTAATAATATGTTGAATATATCTGTTAATACGTTTCATAAATTTTAATAATTATAAGAATTTAGCTAAATTTGAATTAATTATTTAAAAAAAAAGTGGTGGAATTTTGGGAATTGCTGTTGTTAAAAACATTTTAGGAAGAAATGTTTGCTAGTGGCAACGCTAATTACTCCAGGAATGAAATGCGTATGTAAGAGTGAAACAACGAATGTATGTTAGACAGTTTCATTTTTGAATGTAATGTGTAAAATATGTAAAAAATTCAAGATTAATTTTAAAAGCGAAAGGAATTTTATGAAATTGTGACGTGCGCCCATTATATTATTATACCCTCCACTACAATAAGTTGTGAAGAGGGTATATTAAGTTTGTCATTCCGTGTGAAACTTTTTTACTATTCATCTCAGACCCCATAAAGTATATATATTCTGGGTCCTTGAGTGATTCTAAGTCGATTTAGCCATGTCCGTCTGTCTGTCCGTCTGTTGAAAACACGCTCACTTCCGAACAACTCAAAAGAAATGAACAAACTTAGTGCCAAATTACTTGTAGTTATCCTAAGCAGTTTGGGATTGAAATTCAGCAAAATCGGTTTAGTAAGACCAGAGCTATGAATCAAAATGTGGAACCACCACCTAAAAAAATTGATAATTTTGTTACAAAAACTAACATAAATGGTAGAATAATGCACGTAATGAGATAAGATTTTGCAAAAATTAGTTTTATTCGACTAAAAATCACGCTGTTAAATTTCGTGAAGATCCGTCCATAATTTACCCTAAGCCCCATATAAACACTTCTCCCGGAAAACAGTTTAGTACGCCTAAAACCGTAAAAAATAACGCTATCGTAACAAAATTTGGTACGTCACAATTTTTTGGGACTAGAAATAACACTGTGAAATTTCGTGGGGATCGGTCCATAATTTTTCTTAGGCCCCATATAAACCCTACTACCGGAAAACAGTTTAGTACGCCTAAAACCGTAAAAAATAATGCAATCGTAACAAAATTTGGGACGTCACAGTTTTTTAGGACTAGAAATGACGCTGTGAAATTTCGTGATGATCGGTCCATAATTTACCCTAGGCCCCATATAAACCCTACTACCGAAAAACAGTTTAGTCGCCTAAAACCATAATTAATAACAAATCGTCACAGTTTAAGATAATAATAATAAATAGACGTCATACAGATATTACTCCTTAAACATTCAAACTGTCGGTGGAGGGTATCAAAGATACGGCACAGCCGAATATAGCACTCTAACTTGTTTAAAATAAATATAAAAAAAGTGAAATAAAAATTGACAGTGACAATAAAGAGTGATAAAAAATAATATTTGCCTTGACAGAAAGCAAGAATTGAGTGACAATAAAAATAACACAAATACCTATTAAAATATAAAAAAGTGACAATAAGATAGAAAATACCTATTAAGAAATTAAATTAAATAATAAAAGTATACTTTTTGTTATAAAAGATAACTATGAAAAAAAGACGTTTGCAAAATTGTCTATCATTGGAAAAAAAGACATTTGAGTCCAAAATTAAAATGTATAGAAGGTTAATAGAAAACGAAGATAGTGCACGAAGTGAAAGATCTAATATACAACCTGTTCCATCAATAAGCTAAAATTCTAATGGAGTGTAAAGTAGGCATAAAAAAAGCCCAAGAGTACCTCAGCCGCATGACAGGAGAGACTTCTGTTCAAGGGCTTGATGAGACCGCCAGCATGCTCCCCTTGCGGACCACAACAGCAGTGCAAGAAATAGAGGAGAAGCTAGACTCCGATTACGCTCAGGCCATGGTAACAATCACAATATTTTATATATTTTACTTGCTCAAACAGTAATTCAACTTCTTTACAGAAGTCCTATATTCATAAAATTAAAGGTGTTTCTTTAGATGATGGCAGTGTTATTAGTGCATCGTTTGCAGATGATTTGCTATATAAATATAATTGGGATGGAAGGTGGGGAAAACTTCCGTTGTCAAATCTCACGCTGCTAAATAAAATTGTAAGAGGTATGTACAGACATTAAATAATTTTAGTCTTTGAATATTTAACATTTCTGTCTTTTTTTTTACTTCATATTTTAGATGTTTTTCAGAACCTAGGAGCCGGGGAGTATGAAAAAAGTATAAGAAAAGCGGTTGAACGTGCCCACCATAGGGTAAAGCAACAAAAATACATAAAAGAAAAAGGGGTTAATAAATAAAATGACGACAATTTTTTTAATTTAAACTAAAATAATCAATCTAAAAGAGAAAAAAAATCAAAAAATAAGCGTGACCAATAAATTGGTAAAAGTTTAGCTTTATTTTTAACACTTTTTATTGACTGAACTTTATTTGTAAGAAGGTGCTTGTTTAATGTAATTAAGAAACTGTTGAATGATGTTTGATCCAGCAAACGTTTTCGAATGCAAACAAAACATAATTAATTTAAAAAATTTAGTTAAAAAAAAAAAATATTTATTTATTTAAGTTATTTTGGAAACCAAAAAAATATTGAATTTTATTTTAAATAAAGACAAAAATTTTTATGAGAATTGAATGAGATGTTTTATTTTAATAGTGTTTTATTAAAACTAAAAAATACGTCAACAGTGACGAATATATGAATCGGTACTGACTAGTCAGCTGTGGCCGGTATATGCGTCAGTACTGACCAGTCAGTACTGACTGGTCAGCTGTGTCCGTTATATGCATCAGTACTGACTAGTCAGCTGTGTCCGGTTTTTGAGCACTCAATAATCTTGAGCAACCTACATATAGTTGTCGATATGAAAAGCAATGAATGGGCGCCTAAATATATTCCAGCCAATGGACCATACGCATTCCGAAAAAGTACAAAAAGTACCAATTTGATCCATTTTTTACCCCTTAAAAAGTGCCGTATATTTTGTACTTTTTATACCAAATGCAACGAAGTACTAAAAGTACGAGCTTTGACTCATTTTATTCCCCCAGAAAGTACTCTGTACGTTAATTTAGGTTATGTTTTATATGAATACCAAATTTTTCGAAGAGATAAAAAGTAACAGTTTTATCCCAATTTTATCCATTAAAAAATACCGTATATTTTGATCTCGACCATATGCAATCTGTATACCAAATTTATCCAAAAGAGAAAAAGTATCAAAAGTAAAACATTTTTCGTTTTAACCTCTTAAAATATACCCCACTTAAATCTGGACAATATCTCTAGCCAAATTTTTTGGAAATAAGAAAGTACCAAAACTAAAAGAGAAAAAGTGTTAAAAGTTGCCAAAAAAAGAAGCAACATTTCTTAAAAATATATATACAAGGTAGATCAAAAAAGACCTACCCCCACCCATGTTTTATTTTGTAACTAGCTTTTACCCGTGACGTCGTTCACTTTAAGATTTAAAGAAATGGGGTTATCCAGTAAAATATTTACAGAAAATTTATTTTGTTTTCTACGTCATTACTTATTTTATGTTAAAATATGTCTATAAACAACATTTTAAGATTTGTTATATTCCGCTAATATAATGGGTGATTTTTTAGCTATTATCTTTTTGGCAGCACTGGTTTAAACAGCTGACGCACGTTTCGTGTTTTGTTTCACTGTCAAACATCTTCAGTTTGGTCTATAATTTAACCATGAATCGTCTTACAAACGAACAACGCTTGCAAATTATTGAATTTTATTATCAAAATGCGTGCTCTGTTAAGAAAATTCATCGCGCGCTTCTTGTGTTCAGCGACGAAGCTCATTTTTGGCTCAATGGGTAAGTTAATAAGCCGAATTGTCGATTTTGGAGTGAAGATCAGCCAGAAGCATTGCAAGAGCTATTTATGCATCGAGAAAAAGTCACAGTTTGGTGCGGTTTATGGGCTGGTGGCATCATTGGACCGTTCCAAGATGATGCGAATCGTAACGTAACTGTGAATGGTGAGCGCTACCGTGAGATGATATCCAACTTTTTTTTGCCCAAAATGCAAGAGCTTGTTGACTTGCACGACATGTGGTTTCAACAAGACGGTGCCACATGCCACACAGCACGCTTAACAATGGACTTATTGAGAGGCGAGTTCGGTGAACATTTTATTTCACGTTCGGGACCGGTCAATTGGCCGCCTAGATCGTGCGATTTAACGTCTTTAGACTATTTTTTGTGCGGCTACGTTAAAGCTCATGTCTATACACACATGCCCGCTTCAATTGACGCATTGAAAGAAAACATTGAAGCATTTATTCGTGAGATACCGGCCGAAATGTTGGAAACAGAATGCCAACATTGGACTAAGCGGATGGACCATTTGAGGCGCAATCACGGTCAACATTTGCATGAAATAATCTTCAAACATTTAATTTTATGGACCGTACTATCGATTCAAATAAAGATTTCATGCATTTTTCTGAATTTTATGAGTTTTTTTTACAACTTTCCTATAGCTCCCCTACAAGAAATGGATGACCGAAACTAATACACACGCACTATTTTTGTTTGTTTTTATTGTTACAAGTGGCGTTGCCACTCGTGTGCGTTTGTATACCAAATTAGGAATATTTTGCAAAGCCCAAATTTTATTAATCTTTTCTTCTTATTTTTATATATACTTAATAAAATGTTGAATATATCTGTTAATACGTTTCACAAATTTTAATAATTATAAGAATTTAGCTAAATTTGTATTAATTATTTAAAAAAAAAGTGGTGGAATTTTGGGAATTGCTGTTGTTAAAAACATTTTAGGAAGAAATGTTTGCTAGTGGCAACGCTAATTACTCCAGGAATGAAATGCGTATGTAAGAGTGAAACAACGAATGTATGTTAGACAGTTTCATTTTTGAATGGAATGTGTAAAATATGTAAAAAATTCAAGATTAATTTTAAAAGCGAAAGGAATTTTATGAAATTGTGACGTGCGCCCATTATATTATTTAAAATAAATATAAAAAAAGTGAAATAAAAATTGACAGTGACAATAAAGAGTGATAAAAAATAATATTTGCCTTGACAGAAAGCAAGAATTGAGTGACAATAAAAATAACACAAATACCTATTAACATATAAAAAAGTGACAATAAGATAGAAAATACCTATTAAGAAATTAAATTAAATAATAAAAGTATACTTTTTGTGATAAAAGATAACTATGAAAAAAAGACGTTTGCAAAATTGTCTATCATTGGAAAAAAAGACATTTGAGTCCAAAATTAAAATGTATAGAAGGTTAATAGAAAACGAAGATAGTGCACGAAGTGAAAGATCTAATATACAACCTGTTCCATCAATAAGCTAAAATTCTAATGGAGTGTAAAGTAGGCATAAAAAAAGCCCAAGAGTATCTCAGCCGCATGACAGGAGAGACTTCTGATCAAGGGCTTGATGAGACCGCCAGCATGCTCCCCTTGCGGACCACAACAGCAGTGCAAGAAATAGAGGAGAAGCTAGACTCCGATTACGCTCAGGCCATGGTAACAATCACAATATTTTATATATTTTACTTGCTCAAACAGTAATTCAACTTCTTTACAGAAGTCCTATATTCATAAAATTAAAGGTGTTTCTTTAGATGTTGGCAGTGTTATTAGTGCATCGTTTGCAGATGATTTGCTATATAAATATAATTGGGATGGAAGGTGGGGAAAACTTCCGTTGTCAAATCTCACGCTGCTAAATAAAATTGTAAGAGGTATGTACAGACATTAAATAATTTTAGTCTTTGAATATTTCACATTTCTGTCTTTTTTTTTACTTCATATTTTAGATGTTTTTCAGAACCTAGGAGCCGGGGAGTATGAAAAAAGTATAAGAAAAGCGGTTGAACGTGCCCACCATAGGGTAAAGCAACAAAAATACATAAAGAAAAAGGGGTTAATAAATAAAATGACGACAATTTTTTTAATTTAAACTAAAATAATCAATCTAAAAGAGAAAAAAAATCAAAAAATAAGCGTGACCAATAAATTGGTAAAAGTTTAGCTTTATTTTTAACACTTTTTATTGACTGAACTTTATTTGTAAGAAGGTGCTTGTTTAATGTAATTAAGTAACTGTTGAATGATGTTTGATCCAGCAAACGTTTTCGAATGCAAACAAAACATAATTAATTTAAAAAATTTAGTTAAAAAAAAAAATATTTATTTATTTAAGTTATTTTGGAAACCAAAAAAATATTGAATTTTATTTTAAATAAAGACAAAAATTTGTATGAGAATTGAATGAGATGTTTTATTTTAATAGTGTTTTATTAAAACTAAAAAATACGTCAACAGTGACGAATATATGAATCAGTACTGACTAGTCAGCTGTGGCCGGTATATGCGTCAGTACTGACCAGTCAGCTGTGTCCGGTTTTTGAGCACTCAATAATCTTGAGCAACCTACATATAGTTGTCGATATGAAAAGCAATGAATGGGCGCCTAAATATATTCCAGCCAATGGACCATACGCATTCCGAAAAAGTACAAAAAGTACCAATTTGATCCATTTTTTACCCCTTAAAAAGTGCCGTATATTTTGTACTTTTTATACCAAATGCAACGAAGTACTAAAAGTACGAGCTTTGACTCATTTTATTCCCCCAGAAAGTACTCTGTACGTTAATTTAGGTTATGTTTTATATGAATACCAAATTTTTCGAAGAGATAAAAAGTAACAGTTTTATCCCAATTTAATCATTAAAAAATACCGTATATTTTGATCTCGACCATATGCAATCTGTATACCAAATTTATCCAAAAGAGAAAAAGTATCAAAAGTAAAACATTTTTCGTTTTAACCTCTTAAAATATACCCCACTTAAATCTGGACAATATCTCTAGCCAAATTTTTTGAAAATAAGAAAGTACCAAAACTAAAAGAGAAAAAGTGTTAAAAGTTGCCAAAAAAAGAAGCAACATTTCTTAAAAATATATATACAAGGTAGATCAAAAAAGACCTACCCCCACCCATGTTTTATTTTGTAACTAGCTTTTACCCGTGACGTCGTTCACTTTAAGATTTAAAGAAATGGGGTTATCCAGTAAAATATTTACAGAAAATTTATTTTGTTTTCTACGTCATTACTTATTTTATGTTAAAATATGTCTATAAACAACATTTTAAGATTTGTTATATTCCGCTAATATAATGGGTGATTTTTTAGCTATTATCTTTTTGGCAGCACTGGTTTAAACAGCTGACGCACGTTTCGTGTTTTGTTTCACTGTCAAACATCTTCAGTTTGGTCTATAATTTAACCATGAATCGTCTTACAAACGAACAACGCTTGCAAATTATTGAATTTTATTATCAAAATGCGTGCTCTGTTAAGAAAATTCATCGCGCGCTTCTTGTGTTCAGCGACGAAGCTCATTTTTGGCTCAATGGGTAAGTTAATAAGCCGAATTGTCGATTTTGGAGTGAAGATCAGCCAGAAGCATTGCAAGAGCTATTTATGCATCGAGAAAAAGTCACAGTTTGGTGCGGTTTATGGGCTGGTGGCATCATTGGACCGTTCCAAGATGATGCGAATCGTAACGTAACTGTGAATGGTGAGCGCTACCGAGAGATGATATCCAACTTTTTTTTGCCCAAAATGCAAGAGCTTGTTGACTTGCACGACATGTGGTTTCAACAAGACGGTGCCACATGCCACACAGCACGCTTAACAATGGACTTATTGAGAGGCGAGTTCGGTGAACATTTTATTTCACGTTCGGGACCGGTCAATTGGCCGCCTAGATCGTGCGATTTAACGTCTTTAGACTATTTTTTGTGCGGCTACGTTAAAGCTCATGTCTATACACACATGCCCGCTTCAATTGACGCATTGGAAGAAAACATTGAAGCATTTATTCGTGAGATACCGGCCGAAATGTTGGAAACAGAATGCCAACATTGGACTAAGCGGATGGACCATTTGAGGCGCAATCACGGTCAACATTTGCATGAAATAATCTTCAAACATTTAATTATATGGACCGTACTATCGATTCAAATAAAGATTTCATGCATTTTTCTGAATTTTATGAGTTTTTTTTACAACTTTCCTATAGCTCCCCTACAAGAAATGGATGACCGAAACTAATACACACGCACTATTTTTGTTTGTTTTTATTGTTACAAGTGGCGTTGCCACTCGTGTGCGTTTGTATACCAAATTAGGAATATTTTGCAAAGCCCAAATTTTATTAATCTTTTCTTCTTATTTTTATATATACTTAATAATATGTTGAATATATCTGTTAATACGTTTCATAAATTTTAATAATTATAAGAATTTAGCTAAATTTGTATTAATTATTTAAAAAAAAAGTGGTGGAATTTTGGGAATTGCTGTTAAAAACATTTTAGGAAGAAATGTTTGCTAGTGGCAACGCTAATTACTCCAGGAATGAAATGCGTATGTAAGAGTGAAACAACGAATGTATGTTAGACAGTTTCATTTTTGAATGGAATGTGTAAAATATGTAAAAAATTCAAGATTAATTTTAAAAGCGAAAGGAATTTTATGAAATTGTGACGTGCGCCCATTATATTATTTAAAATAAATATAAAAAAAGTGAAATAAAAATTGACAGTGACAATAAAGAGTGATAAAAAATAATATTTGCCTTGACAGAAAGCAAGAATTGAGTGACAATAAAAATAACACAAATACCTATTAAAATATAAAAAAGTGACAATAAGATAGAAAATACCTATTAAGAAATTAAATTAAATAATAAAAGTATACTTTTTGTGATAAAAGATAACTATGAAAAAAAGACGTTTGCAAAATTGTCTATCATTGGAAAAAAAGACATTTGAGTCCAAAATTAAAATGTATAGAAGGTTAATAGAAAACAAAGAAAGTGCACGAAGTGAAAGATCTAATATACAACCTGTTCCATCAATAAGCTAAAATTCTAATGGAGTGTAAAGTAGGCATAAAAAAAGCCCAAGAGTACCTCAGCCGCATGACAGGAGAGACTTCTGATCAAGGGCTTGATGAGACCGCCAGCATGCTCCCCTTGCGGACCACAACAGCAGTGCAAGAAATAGAGGAGAAGCTAGACTCCGATTACGCTCAGGCCATGGTAACAATCACAATATTTTATATATTTTACTTGCTCAAACAGTAATTCAACTTCTTTACAGAAGTCCTATATTCATAAAATTAAAGGTGTTTCTTTAGATGTTGGCAGTGTTATTAGTGCATCGTTTGCAGATGATTTGCTATATAAATATAATTGGGATGGAAGGTGGGGAAAACTTCCGTTGTCAAATCTCACGCTGCTAAATAAAATTGTAAGAGGTATGTACAGACATTAAATAATTTTAGTCTTTGAATATTTAACATTTCTGTCTTTTTTTTTACTTCATATTTTAGATTTTTTTCAGAACCTAGGAGCCGGGGAGTATGAAAAAAGTATAAGAAAAGCGGTTGAACGTGCCCACCATAGGGTAAAGCAACAAAAATACATAAAAGAAAAAGGGGTTAATAAATAAAATGACGACAATTTTTTTAATTTAAACTAAAATAATCAATCTAAAAGAGAAAAAAAATCAAAAAATAAGCGTGACCAATAAATTGGTAAAAGTTTATCTTTATTTTTAACACTTTTTATTGACTGAACTTTATTTGTAAGAAGGTGCTTGTTTAATGTAATTAAGAAACTGTTGAATGATGTTTGATCCAGCAAACGTTTTCGAATGCAAACAAAACATAATTAATTTAAAAAATTTAGTTAAAAAAAAAAAATATTTATTTATTTAAGTTATTTTGGAAACCAAAAAAATATTGAATTTTATTTTAAATAAAGACAAAAATTTGTATGAGAATTGAATGAGATGTTTTATTTTAATAGTGTTTTATTAAAACTAAAAAATACGTCAACAGTGACGAATATATGAATCAGTACTGACTAGTCAGCTGTGGCCGGTATATGCGTCAGTACTGACCAGTCAGTACTGACTGGTCAGCTGTGTCCGTTATATGCATCAGTACTGACTAGTCAGCTGTGTTCGGTTTTTGAGCACTCAATAATCTTGAGCAACCTACATATAGTTGTCGATATGAAAAGCAATGAATGGGCGCCTAAATATATTCCAGCCAATGGACCATACGCATTCCGAAAAAGTCCAAAAAGTACCAATTTGATCCATTTTTTACCCCTTAAAAAGTGCCGTATATTTTGTACTTTTTATACCAAATGCAACGAAGTACTAAAAGTACGAGCTTTGACTCATTTTATTCCCCCAGAAAGTACTCTGTACGTTAATTTAGGTTATGTTTTATATGAATACCAAATTTTTCGAAGAGATAAAAAGTAACAGTTTTATCCCAATTTTATCCATTAAAAAATACCGTATATTTTGATCTCGACCATATGCAATCTGTATACCAAATTTATCCAAAAGAGAAAAAGTATCAAAAGTAAAACATTTTTCGTTTTAACCTCTTAAAATATACCCCACTTAAATCTGGACAATATCTCTAGCCAAATTTTTTGAAAATAAGAAAGTACCAAAACTAAAAGAGAAAAAGTGTTAAAAGTTGCCAAAAAAAGAAGCAACATTTCTTAAAAATATATATACAAGGTAGATCAAAAAAGACCTACCCCCACCCATGTTTTATTTTGTAACTAGCTTTTACCCGTGACGTCGTTCACTTTAAGATTTAAAGAAATGGGGTTATCCAGTAAAATATTTACAGAAAATTTATTTTGTTTTCTACGTCATTACTTATTTTATGTTAAAATATGTCTATAAACAACATTTTAAGATTTGTTATATTCCGCTAATATAATGGGTGATTTTTTAGCTATTATCTTTTTGGCAGCACTGGTTTAAACAGCTGACGCACGTTTCGTGTTTTGTTTCACTGTCAAACATCTTCAGTTTGGTCTATAATTTAACCATGAATCGTCTTACAAACGAACAACGCTTGCAAATTATTGAATTTTATTATCAAAATGCGTGCTCTGTTAAGAAAATTCATCGTGCGCTTCTTGTGTTCAGCGACGAAGCTCATTGTTGGCTCAATGGGTAAGTTAATAAGCCGAATTGTCGATTTTGGAGTGAAGATCAGCCAGAAGCATTGCAAGAGCTATTTATGCATCGAGAAAAAGTCACAGTTTGGTGCGGTTTATGGGCTGGTGGCATCATTGGACCGTTCCAAGATGATGCGAATCGTAACGTAACTGTGAATGGTGAGCGCTACCGTGAGATGATATCCAACTTTTTTTTGCCCAAAATGCAAGAGCTTGTTGACTTGCACGACATGTGGTTTCAACAAGACGGTGCCACATGCCACACAGCACGCTTAACAATGGACTTATTGAGAGGCGAGTTCGGTGAACATTTTATTTCACGTTCGGGACCGGTCAATTGGCCGCCTAGATCGTGCGATTTAACGTCTTTAGACTATTTTTTGTGCGGCTACGTTAAAGCTCATGTCTATACACACATGCCCGCTTCAATTGACGCATTGGAAGAAAACATTGAAGCATTTATTCGTGAGATACCGGCCGAAATGTTGGAAACAGAATGCCAACATTGGACTAAGCGGATGGACCATTTGAGGCGCAATCACGGTCAACATTTGCATGAAATAATCTTCAAACATTTAATTATATGGACCGTACTATCGATTCAAATAAAGATTTCATGCATTTTTCTGAATTTTATGAGTTTTTTTTACAACTTTCCTATAGCTCCCCTACAAGAAATGGATGACCGAAACTAATACACACGCACTATTTTTGTTTGTTTTTATTGTTACAAGTGGCGTTGCCAGTCGTGTGCGTTTGTATACCAAATTAGGAATATTTTGCAAAGCCCAAATTTTATTAATCTTTTCTTCTTATTTTTATATATACTTAATAATATGTTGAATATATTTGTTAATACGTTTCATAAATTTTAATAATTATAAGAATTTAGCTAAATTTGTATTAATTATTTAAAAAAAAAGTGGTGGAATTTTGGGAATTGCTGTTGTTAAAAACATTTTAGGAAGAAATGTTTGCTAGTGGCAACGCTAATTACTCCAGGAATGAAATGCGTATGTAAGAGTGAAACAACGAATGTATGTTAGACAGTTTCATTTTTGAATGGAATGTGTAAAATATGTAAAAAATTCAAGATTAATTTTAAAAGCGAAAGGAATTTTATGAAATTGTGACGTGCGCCCATTATATTATTTAAAATAAATATAAAAAAAGTGAAATAAAAATTGACAGTGACAATAAAGAGTGATAAAAAATAATATTTGCCTTGACAGAAAGCAAGAATTGAGTGACAATAAAAATAACACAAATACCTATTAAAATATAAAAAAGTGACAATAAGATAGAAAATACCTATTAAGAAATTAAATTAAATAATAAAAGTATACTTTTTGTGATAAAAGATAACTATGAAAAAAAGACGTTTGCAAAATTGTCTATCATTGGAAAAAAAGACATTTGAGTCCAAAATTAAAATGTATAGAAGGTTAATAGAAAACGAAGATAGTGCACGAAGTGAAAGATCTAATATACAACCTGTTCCATCAATAAGCTAAAATTCTAATGGAGTGTAAAGTAGGCATAAAAAAAGCCCAAGAGTACCTCAGCCGCATGACAGGAGAGACTTCTGATCAAGGGCTTGATGAGACCGCCAGCATGCTCCCCTTGCGGACCACAACAGCAGTGCAAGAAATAGAGGAGAAGCTAGACTCCGATTACGCTCAGGCCATGGTAACAATCACAATATTTTATATATTTTACTTGCTCAAACAGTAATTCAACTTCTTTACAGAAGTCCTATATTCATAAAATTAAAGGTGTTTCTTTAGATGTTGGCAGTGTTATTAGTGCATCGTTTGCAGATGATTTGCTATATAAATATAATTGGGATGGAAGGTGGGGAAAACTTCCGTTGTCAAATCTCACGCTGCTAAATAAAATTGTAAGAGGTATGTACAGACATTAAATAATTTTAGTCTTTGAATATTTAACATTTCTGTCTTTTTTTTTACTTCATATTTTAGATGTTTTTCAGAACCTAGGAGCCGGGGAGTATGAAAAAAGTATAAGAAAAGCTGTTGAACGTGCCCACCATAGGGTAAAGCAACAAAAATACATAAAAGAAAAAGGGGTTAATAAATAAAATGACGACAATTTTTTTAATTTAAACTAAAATAATCAATCTAAAAGAGAGAAAAAATCAAAAAATAAGCGTGACCAATAAATTGGTAAAAGTTTAGCTTTATTTTTAACACTTTTTATTGACTGAACTTTATTTGTAAGAAGGTGCTTGTTTAATGTAATTAAGAAACTGTTGAATGATGTTTGATCCAGCAAACGTTTTCGAATGCAAACAAAACATAATTAATTTAAAAAATTTAGTTAAAAAAAAAAAATATTTATTTATTTAAGTTATTTTGGAAACCAAAAAAATATTGAATTTTATTTTAAATAAAGACAAAAATTTGTATGAGAATTGAATGAGATGTTTTATTTTAATAGTGTTTTATTAAAACTAAAAAATACGTCAACAGTGACGAATATATGAATCAGTACTGACTAGTCAGCTGTGGCCGGTATATGCGTCAGTACTGACCAGTCAGTACTGACTGGTCAGCTGTGTCCGTTATATGCATCAGTACTGACTAGTCAGCTGTGTCCGGTTTTTGAGCACTCAATAATCTTGAGCAACCTACATATAGTTGTCGATATGAAAAGCAATGAATGGGCGCCTAAATATATTCCAGCCAATGGACCATACGCATTCCGAAAAAGTACAAAAAGTACCAATTTGATCCATTTTTTACCCCTTAAAAAGTGCCGTATATTTTGTACTTTTTATACCAAATGCAACGAAGTACTAAAAGTACGAGCTTTGACTCATTTTATTCCCCCAGAAAGTACTCTGTACGTTAATTTAGGTTATGTTTTATATGAATACCAAATTTTTCGAAGAGATAAAAAGTAACAGTTTTATCCCAATTTTATCCATTAAAAAATACCGTATATTTTGATCTCGACCATATGCAATCTGTATACCAAATTTATCCAAAAGAGAAAAAGTATCAAAAGTAAAACATTTTTCGTTTTAACCTCTTAAAATATACCCCACTTAAATCTGGACAATATCTCTAGCCAAATTTTTTGAAAATAAGAAAGTACCAAAACTAAAAGAGAAAAAGTGTTAAAAGTTGCCAAAAAAAGAAGCAACATTTCTTAAAAATATATATACAAGGTAGATCAAAAAAGACCTACCCCCACCCATGTTTTATTTTGTAACTAGCTTTTACCCGTGACGTCGTTCACTTTAAGATTTAAAGAAATGGGGTTATCCAGTAAAATATTTACAGAAAATTTATTTTGTTTTCTACGTCATTACTTATTTTATGTTAAAATATGTCTATAAACAACATTTTAAGATTTGTTATATTCCGCTAATATAATGGGTGATTTTTTAGCTATTATCTTTTTGGCAGCACTGGTTTAAACAGCTGACGCACGTTTCGTGTTTTGTTTCACTGTCAAACATCTTCAGTTTGGTCTATAATTTAACCATGAATCGTCTTACAAACGAACAACGCTTGCAAATTATTGAATTTTATTATCAAAATGCGTGGTCTGTTAAGAAAATTCATCGCGCGCTTCTTGTGTTCAGCGACGAAGCTCATTTTTGGCTCAATGGGTAAGTTAATAAGCCGAATTGTCGATTTTGGAGTGAAGATCAGCCAGAAGCATTGCAAGAGCTATTTATGCATCGAGAAAAAGTCACAGTTTGGTGCGGTTTATGGGCTGGTGGCATCATTGGACCGTTCCAAGATGATGCGAATCGTAACGTAACTGTGAATGGTGAGCGCTACCGTGAGATGATATCCAACTTTTTTTTGCCCAAAATGCAAGAGCTTGTTGACTTGCACGACATGGGGTTTCAACAAGACGGTGCCACATGCCACACAGCACGCTTAACAATGGACTTATTGAGAGGCGAGTTCGGTGAACATTTTATTTCACGTTCGGGACCGGTCAATTGGCCGCCTAGATCGTGCGATTTAACGTCTTTAGACTATTTTTTGTGCGGCTACGTTAAAGCTCATGTCTATACACACATGCCCGCTTCAATTGACGCATTGGAAGAAAACATTGAAGCATTTATTCGTGAGATACCGGCCGAAATGTTGGAAACAGAATGCCAACATTGGACTAAGCGGATGGACCATTTGAGGCGCAATCACGGTCAACATTTGCATGAAATAATCTTCAAACATTTAATTATATGGACCGTACTATCGATTCAAATAAAGATTTCATGCATTTTTCTGAATTTTATGAGTTTTTTTTACAACTTTCCTATAGCTCCCCTACAAGAAATGGATGACCGAAACTAATACACACGCACTATTTTTGTTTGTTTTTATTGTTACAAGTGGCGTTGCCACTCGTGTGCGTTTGTATACCAAATTAGGAATATTTTGCAAAGCCCAAATTTTATTAATCTTTTCTTCTTATTTTTATATATACTTAATAATATGTTGAATATATCTGTTAATACGTTTCATAAATTTTAATAATTATAAGAATTTAGCTAAATTTGTATTAATTATTTAAAAAAAAAGTGGTGGAATTTTGGGAATTGCTGTTGTTAAAAACATTTTAGGAAGAAATGTTTGCTAGTGGCAACGCTAATTACTCCAGGAATGAAATGCGTATGTAAGAGTGAAACAACGAATGTATGTTAGACAGTTTCATTTTTGAATGGAATGTGTAAAATATGTAAAAAATTCAAGATTAATTTTAAAAGCGAAAGGAATTTTATGAAATTGTGACGTGCGCCCATTATATTATTTAAAATAAATATAAAAAAAGTGAAATAAAAATTGACAGTGACAATAAAGAGTGATAAAAAATAATATTTGCCTTGACAGAAAGCAAGAATTGAGTGACAATAAAAATAACACAAATACCTATTAAAATATAAAAAAGTGACAATAAGATAGAAAATACCTATTAAGAAATTAAATTAAATAATAAAAGTATACTTTTTGTGATAAAAGATAACTATGAAAAAAAGACGTTTGCAAAATTGTCTATCATTGGAAAAAAAGACATTTGAGTCCAAAATTAAAATGTATAGAAGGTTAATAGAAAACGAAGATAGTGCACGAAGTGAAAGATCTAATATACAACCTGTTCCATCAATAAGCTAAAATTCTAATGGAGTGTAAAGTAGGCATAAAAAAAGCCCAAGAGTACCTCAGCCGCATGACAGGAGAGACTTCTGATCAAGGGCTTGATGAGACCGCCAGCATGCTCCCCTTGCGGACCACAACAGCAGTGCAAGAAATAGAGGAGAAGCTAGACTCCGATTACGCTCAGGCCATGGTAACAATCACAATATTTTATATATTTTACTTGCTCAAACAGTAATTCAACTTCTTTACAGAAGTCCTATATTCATAAAATTAAAGGTGTTTCTTTAGATGTTGGCAGTGTTATTAGTGCATCGTTTGCAGATGATTTGCTATATAAATATAATTGGGATGGAAGGTGGGGAAAACTTCCGTTGTCAAATCTCACGCTGCTAAATAAAATTGTAAGAGGTATGTACAGACATTAAATAATTTTAGTCTTTGAATATTTAACATTTCTGTCTTTTTTTTTACTTCATATTTTAGATGTTTTTCAGAACCTAGGAGCCGGGGAGAATGAAAAAAGTATAAGAAAAGCGGTTGAACGTGCCCACCATAGGGTAAAGCAACAAAAATACATAAAAGAAAAAGGGGTTAATAAATAAAATGACGACAATTTTTTTAATTTAAACTAAAATAATCAATCTAAAAGAGAAAAAAAATCAAAAAATAAGCGTGACCAATAAATTGGTAAAAGTTTAGCTTTATTTTTAACACTTTTTATTGACTGAACTTTATTTGTAAGAAGGTGGTTGTTTAATGTAATTAAGAAACTGTTGAATGATGTTTGATCCAGCAAACGTTTTCGAATGCAAACAAAACATAATTAATTTAAAAAATTTAGTTAAAAAAAAAAAATATTTATTTATTTAAGTTATTTTGGAAACCAAAAAAATATTGAATTTTATTTTAAATAAAGACAAAAATTTGTATGAGAATTGAATGAGATGTTTTATTTTAATAGTGTTTTATTAAAACTAAAAAATACGTCAACAGTGACGAATATATGAATCAGTACTGACTAGTCAGCTGTGGCCGGTATATGCGTCAGTACTGACCAGTCAGTACTGACTGGTCAGCTGTGTCCGTTATATGCATCAGTACTGACTAGTCAGCTGTGTCCGGTTTTTGAGCACTCAATAATCTTGAGCAACCTACATATAGTTGTCGATATGAAAAGCAATGAATGGGCGCCTAAATATATTCCAGCCAATGGACCATACGCATTCCGAAAAAGTACAAAAAGTACCAATTTGATCCATTTTTTACCCCTTAAAAAGTGCCGTATATTTTGTACTTTTTATACCAAATGCAACGAAGTACTAAAAGTACGAGCTTTGACTCATTTTATTCCCCCAGAAAGTACTCTGTACGTTAATTTAGGTTATGTTTTATATGAATACCAAATTTTTCGAAGAGATAAAAAGTAACAGTTTTATCCCAATTTTATCCATTAAAAAATACCGTATATTTTGATCTCGACCATATGCAATCTGTATACCAAATTTATCCAAAAGAGAAAAAGTATCAAAAGTAAAACATTTTTCGTTTTAACCTCTTAAAATATACCCCACTTAAATCTGGACAATATCTCTAGCCAAATTTTTTGAAAATAAGAAAGTACCAAAACTAAAAGAGAAAAAGTGTTAAAAGTTGCCAAAAAAAGAAGCAACATTTCTTAAAAATATATATACAAGGTAGATCAAAAAAGACCTACCCCCACCCATGTTTTATTTTGTAACTAGCATTTACCCGTGACGTCGTTCACTTTAAGATTTAAAGAAATGGGGTTATCCAGTAAAATATTTACAGAAAATTTATTTTGTTTTCTACGTCATTACTTATTTTATGTTAAAATATGTCTATAAACAACATTTTAAGATTTGTTATATTCCGCTAATATAATGGGTGATTTTTTAGCTATTACAGTACTTTTCGCTTATAGTCACTACCTTAAGTTGCAACCATAACGTGGACTATATCGCTAATGTGACTATAAGGCTAATTCACATATCGTTACTTTAATACAGAAAAGCCCTAACTAACGTTTTCCTTACTTTACAGGAATAGTTAAAATAATAACAACATATTTCATAACTGATACCAACGGCAAAAACGAAGTTTTTACGAGTAGAGAGTTGATGACAAAAATTAAATGATTTAATTTATTCTTTCTTTGGATGGATTTTTGATTCGAAAATTAAAAAGAATTGAGTAAATTTTGCTAATGTGACTATAACGCTATTAATTTGCTTTACTTTTTCCCTTTGACTACTGTGGATAAATGGCATATATGGCAAATGTGCTTACATCGCTAATGGACTATAACGTAAATACTTTATATTAAATTAACTTATAGCGGAAAAATAAACAGATAAAATGGAATATATCGCTAATGTGACTATAAGCGTAGTGACTATAAACGAAAAGTACTGTATCTTTTTGGCAGCACTGGTTTAAACAGCTGACGCACGTTTCGTGTTTTGTTTCACTGTCAAACATCTTCAGTTTGGTCTATAATTTAACCATGAATCGTCTTACAAACGAACAACGCTTGCAAATTATTGAATTTTATTATCAAAATGCGTGCTCTGTTAAGAAAATTCATCGTGCGCTTCTTGTGTTCAGCGACGAAGCTCATTGTTGGCTCAATGGGTAAGTTAATAAGCCGAATTGTCGATTTTGGAGTGAAGATCAGCCAGAAGCATTGCAAGAGCTATTTATGCATCGAGAAAAAGTCACAGTTTGGTGCGGTTTATGGGCTGGTGGCATCATTGGACCGTTCCAAGATGATGCGAATCGTAACGTAACTGTGAATGGTGAGCGCTACCGTGAGATGATATCCAACTTTTTTTTGCCCAAAATGCAAGAGCTTGTTGACTTGCACGACATGTGGTTTCAACAAGACGGTGCCACATGCCACACAGCACGCTTAACAATGGACTTATTGAGAGGCGAGTTCGGTGAACATTTTATTTCACGTTCGGGACCGGTCAATTGGCCGCCTAGATCGTGCGATTTAACGTCTTTAGACTATTTTTTGTGCGGCTACGTTAAAGCTCATGTCTATACACACATGCCCGCTTCAATTGACGCATTGGAAGAAAACATTGAAGCATTTATTCGTGAGATACCGGCCGAAATGTTGGAAACAGAATGCCAACATTGGACTAAGCGGATGGACCATTTGAGGCGCAATCACGGTCAACATTTGCATGAAATAATCTTCAAACATTTAATTATATGGACCGTACTATCGATTCAAATAAAGATTTCATGCATTTTTCTGAATTTTATGAGTTTTTTTTACAACTTTCCTATAGCTCCCCTACAAGAAATGGATGACCGAAACTAATACACACGCACTATTTTTGTTTGTTTTTATTGTTACAAGTGGCGTTGCCAGTCGTGTGCGTTTGTATACCAAATTAGGAATATTTTGCAAAGCCCAAATTTTATTAATCTTTTCTTCTTATTTTTATATATACTTAATAATATGTTGAATATATTTGTTAATACGTTTCATAAATTTTAATAATTATAAGAATTTAGCTAAATTTGTATTAATTATTTAAAAAAAAAGTGGTGGAATTTTGGGAATTGCTGTTGTTAAAAACATTTTAGGAAGAAATGTTTGCTAGTGGCAACGCTAATTACTCCAGGAATGAAATGCGTATGTAAGAGTGAAACAACGAATGTATGTTAGACAGTTTCATTTTTGAATGGAATGTGTAAAATATGTAAAAAATTCAAGATTAATTTTAAAAGCGAAAGGAATTTTATGAAATTGTGACGTGCGCCCATTATATTATTTAAAATAAATATAAAAAAAGTGAAATAAAAATTGACAGTGACAATAAAGAGTGATAAAAAATAATATTTGCCTTGACAGAAAGCAAGAATTGAGTGACAATAAAAATAACACAAATACCTATTAAAATATAAAAAAGTGACAATAAGATAGAAAATACCTATTAAGAAATTAAATTAAATAATAAAAGTATACTTTTTGTGATAAAAGATAACTATGAAAAAAAGACGTTTGCAAAATTGTCTATCATTGGAAAAAAAGACATTTGAGTCCAAAATTAAAATGTATAGAAGGTTAATAGAAAACGAAGATAGTGCACGAAGTGAAAGATCTAATATACAACCTGTTCCATCAATAAGCTAAAATTCTAATGGAGTGTAAAGTAGGCATAAAAAAAGCCCAAGAGTACCTCAGCCGCATGACAGGAGAGACTTCTGATCAAGGGCTTGATGAGACCGCCAGCATGCTCCCCTTGCGGACCACAACAGCAGTGCAAGAAATAGAGGAGAAGCTAGACTCCGATTACGCTCAGGCCATGGTAACAATCACAATATTTTATATATTTTACTTGCTCAAACAGTAATTCAACTTCTTTACAGAAGTCCTATATTCATAAAATTAAAGGTGTTTCTTTAGATGTTGGCAGTGTTATAAGTGCATCGTTTGCAGATGATTTGCTATATAAATATAATTGGGATGGAAGGTGGGGAAAACTTCCGTTGTCAAATCTCACGCTGCTAAATAAAATTGTAAGAGGTATGTACAGACATTAAATAATTTTAGTCTTTGAATATTTAACATTTCTGTCTTTTTTTTTACTTCATATTTTAGATGTTTTTCAGAACCTAGGAGCCGGGGAGTATGAAAAAAGTATAAGAAAAGCTGTTGAACGTGCCCACCATAGGGTAAAGCAACAAAAATACATAAAAGAAAAAGGGGTTAATAAATAAAATGACGACAATTTTTTTAATTTAAACTAAAATAATCAATCTAAAAGAGAGAAAAAATCAAAAAATAAGCGTGACCAATAAATTGGTAAAAGTTTAGCTTTATTTTTAACACTTTTTATTGACTGAACTTTATTTGTAAGAAGGTGCTTGTTTAATGTAATTAAGAAACTGTTGAATGATGTTTGATCCAGCAAACGTTTTCGAATGCAAACAAAACATAATTAATTTAAAAAATTTAGTTAAAAAAAAAAAATATTTATTTATTTAAGTTATTTTGGAAACCAAAAAAATATTGAATTTTATTTTAAATAAAGACAAAAATTTGTATGAGAATTGAATGAGATGTTTTATTTTAATAGTGTTTTATTAAAACTAAAAAATACGTCAACAGTGACGAATATATGAATCAGTACTGACTAGTCAGCTGTGGCCGGTATATGCGTCAGTACTGACCAGTCAGTACTGACTGGTCAGCTGTGTCCGTTATATGCATCAGTACTGACTAGTCAGCTGTGTCCGGTTTTTGAGCACTCAATAATCTTGAGCAACCTACATATAGTTGTCGATATGAAAAGCAATGAATGGGCGCCTAAATATATTCCAGCCAATGGACCATACGCATTCCGAAAAAGTACAAAAAGTACCAATTTGATCCATTTTTTACCCCTTAAAAAGTGCCGTATATTTTGTACTTTTTATACCAAATGCAACGAAGTACTAAAAGTACGAGCTTTGACTCATTTTATTCCCCCAGAAAGTACTCTGTACGTTAATTTAGGTTATGTTTTATATGAATACCAAATTTTTCGAAGAGATAAAAAGTAACAGTTTTATCCCAATTTTATCCATTAAAAAATACCGTATATTTTGATCTCGACCATATGCAATCTGTATACCAAATTTATCCAAAAGAGAAAAAGTATCAAAAGTAAAACATTTTTCGTTTTAACCTCTTAAAATATACCCCACTTAAATCTGGACAATATCTCTAGCCAAATTTTTTGAAAATAAGAAAGTACCAAAACTAAAAGAGAAAAAGTGTTAAAAGTTGCCAAAAAAAGAAGCAACATTTCTTAAAAATATATATACAAGGTAGATCAAAAAAGACCTACCCCCACCCATGTTTTATTTTGTAACTAGCATTTACCCGTGACGTCGTTCACTTTAAGATTTAAAGAAATGGGGTTATCCAGTAAAATATTTACAGAAAATTTATTTTGTTTTCTACGTCATTACTTATTTTATGTTAAAATATGTCTATAAACAACATTTTAAGATTTGTTATATTCCGCTAATATAATGGGTGATTTTTTAGCTATTATCTTTTTGGCAGCACTGGTTTAAACAGCTGACGCACGTTTCGTGTTTTGTTTCACTGTCAAACATCTTCAGTTTGGTCTATAATTTAACCATGAATCGTCTTACAAACGAACAACGCTTGCAAATTATTGAATTTTATTATCAAAATGCGTGGTCTGTTAAGAAAATTCATCGCGCGCTTCTTGTGTTCAGCGACGAAGCTCATTTTTGGCTCAATGGGTAAGTTAATAAGCCGAATTGTCGATATTGGAGTGAAGATCAGCCAGAAGCATTGCAAGAGCTATTTATGCATCGAGAAAAAGTCACAGTTTGGTGCGGTTTATGGGCTGGTGGCATCATTGGACCGTTCCAAGATGATGCGAATCGTAACGTAACTGTGAATGGTGAGCGCTACCGTGAGATGATATCCAACTTTTTTTTGCCCAAAATGCAAGAGCTTGTTGACTTGCACGACATGGGGTTTCAACAAGACGGTGCCACATGCCACACAGCACGCTTAACAATGGACTTATTGAGAGGCGAGTTCGGTGAACATTTTATTTCACGTTCGGGACCGGTCAATTGGCCGCCTAGATCGTGCGATTTAACGTCTTTAGACTATTTTTTGTGCGGCTACGTTAAAGCTCATGTCTATACACACATGCCCGCTTCAATTGACGCATTGGAAGAAAACATTGAAGCATTTATTCGTGAGATACCGGCCGAAATGTTGGAAACAGAATGCCAACATTGGACTAAGCGGATGGACCATTTGAGGCGCAATCACGGTCAACATTTGCATGAAATAATCTTCAAACATTTAATTATATGGACCGTACTATCGATTCAAATAAAGATTTCATGCATTTTTCTGAATTTTATGAGTTTTTTTTACAACTTTCCTATAGCTCCCCTACAAGAAATGGATGACCGAAACTAATACACACGCACTATTTTTGTTTGTTTTATTGTTACAAGTGGCGTTGCCACTCGTGTGCGTTTGTATACCAAATTAGGAATATTTTGCAAAGCCCAAATTTTATTAATCTATTCTTCTTATTTTTATATATACTTAATAATATGTTGAATATATCTGTTAATACGTTTCATAAATTTTAATAATTATAAGAATTTAGCTAAATTTGTATTAATTATTTAAAAAAAAAGTGGTGGAATTTTGGGAATTGCTGTTGTTAAAAACATTTTAGGAAGAAATGTTTGCTAGTGGCAACGCTAATTACTCCAGGAATGAAATGCGTATGTAAGAGTGAAACAACGAATGTATGTTAGACAGTTTCATTTTTGAATGGAATGTGTAAAATATGTAAAAAATTCAAGATTAATTTTAAAAGCGAAAGGAATTTTATGAAATTGTGACGTGCGCCCATTATATTATTTAAAATAAATATAAAAAAGTGAAATAAAAATTGACAGTGACAATAAAGAGTGATAAAAAATAATATTTGCCTTGACAGAAAGCAAGAATTGAGTGACAATAAAAATAACACAAATACCTATTAAAATATAAAAAAGTGACAATAAGATAGAAAATACCTATTAAGAAATTAAATTAAATAATAAAAGTATACTTTTTGTGATAAAAGATAACTATGAAAAAAAGACGTTTGCAAAATTGTCTATCATTGGAAAAAAAGACATTTGAGTCCAAAATTAAAATGTATAGAAGGTTAATAGAAAACGAAGATAGTGCACGAAGTGAAAGATCTAATATACAACCTGTTCCATCAATAAGCTAAAATTCTAATGGAGTGTAAAGTAGGCATAAAAAAAGCCCAAGAGTACCTCAGCCGCATGACAGGAGAGACTTCTGATCAAGGGCTTGATGAGACCGCCAGCATGCTCCCCTTGCGGACCACAACAGCAGTGCAAGAAATAGAGGAGAAGCTAGACTCCGATTACGCTCAGGCCATGGTAACAATCACAATATTTTATATATTTTACTTGCTCAAACAGTAATTCAACTTCTTTACAGAAGTCCTATATTCATAAAATTAAAGGTGTTTCTTTAGATGTTGGCAGTGTTATTAGTGCATCGTTTGCAGATGATTTGCTATATAAATATAATTGGGATGGAAGGTGGGGAAAACTTCCGTTATCAAATCTCACGCTGCTAAATAAAATTGTAAGAGGTATGTACAGACATTAAATAATTTTAGTCTTTGAATATTTAACATTTCTGTCTTTTTTTTTACTTCATATTTTAGATTTTTTTCAGAACCTAGGAGCCGGGGAGTATGAAAAAAGTATAAGAAAAGCGGTTGAACGTGCCCACCATAGGGTAAAGCAACAAAAATACATAAAAGAAAAAGGGGTTAATAAATAAAATGACGACAATTTTTTTAATTTAAACTAAAATAATCAATCTAAAAGAGAAAAAAAATCAAAAAATAAGCGTGACCAATAAATTGGTAAAAGTTTAGCTTTATTTTTAACACTTTTTATTGACTGAACTTTATTTGTAAGAAGGTGGTTGTTTAATGTAATTAAGAAACTGTTGAATGATGTTTGATCCAGCAAACGTTTTCGAATGCAAACAAAACATAATTAATTTAAAAAATTTAGTTAAAAAAAAAAAATATTTATTTATTTAAGTTATTTTGGAAACCAAAAAAATATTGAATTTTATTTTAAATAAAGACAAAAATTTGTATGAGAATTGAATGAGATGTTTTATTTTAATAGTGTTTTATTAAAACTAAAAAATACGTCAACAGTGACGAATATATGAATCAGTACTGACTAGTCAGCTGTGGCCGGTATATGCGTCAGTACTGACCAGTCAGTACTGACTGGTCAGCTGTGTCCGTTATATGCATCAGTACTGACTAGTCAGCTGTGTCCGGTTTTTGAGCACTCAATAATCTTGAGCAACCTACATATAGTTGTCGATATGAAAAGCAATGAATGGGCGCCTAAATATATTCCAGCCAATGGACCATACGCATTCCGAAAAAGTACAAAAAGTACCAATTTGATCCATTTTTTACCCCTTAAAAAGTGCCGTATATTTTGTACTTTTTATACCAAATGCAACGAAGTACTAAAAGTACGAGCTTTGACTCATTTTATTCCCCCAGAAAGTACTCTGTACGTTAATTTAGGTTATGTTTTATATGAATACCAAATTTTTCGAAGAGATAAAAAGTAACAGTTTTATCCCAATTTTATCCATTAAAAAATACCGTATATTTTGATCTCGACCATATGCAATCTGTATACCAAATTTATCCAAAAGAGAAAAAGTATCAAAAGTAAAACATTTTTCGTTTTAACCTCTTAAAATATACCCCACTTAAATCTGGACAATATCTCTAGCCAAATTTTTTGAAAATAAGAAAGTACCAAAACTAAAAGAGAAAAAGTGTTAAAAGTTGCCAAAAAAAGAAGCAACATTTCTTAAAAATATATATACAAGGTAGATCAAAAAAGACCTACCCCCACCCATGTTTTATTTTGTAACTAGCATTTACCCGTGACGTCGTTCACTTTAAGATTTAAAGAAATGGGGTTATCCAGTAAAATATTTACAGAAAATTTATTTTGTTTTCTACGTCATTACTTATTTTATGTTAAAATATGTCTATAAACAACATTTTAAGATTTGTTATATTCCGCTAATATAATGGGTGATTTTTTAGCTATTATCTTTTTGGCAGCACTGGTTTAAACAGCTGACGCACGTTTCGTGTTTTGTTTCACTGTCAAACATCTTCAGTTTGGTCTATAATTTAACCATGAATCGTCTTACAAACGAACAACGCTTGCAAATTATTGAATTTTATTATCAAAATGCGTGCTCTGTTAAGAAAATTCATCGTGCGCTTCTTGTGTTCAGCGACGAAGCTCATTTTTGGCTCAATGGGTAAGTTAATAAGCCGAATTGTCGATTTTGGAGTGAAGATCAGCCAGAAGCATTGCAAGAGCTATTTATGCATCGAGAAAAAGTCACAGTTTGGTGCGGTTTATGGGCTGGTGGCATCATTGGACCGTTCCAAGATGATGCGAATCGTAACGTAACTGTGAATGGTGAGCGCTACTGTGAGATGATATCCAACTTTTTTTTGCCCAAAATGCAAGAGCTTGTTGACTTGCACGACATGTGGTTTCAACAAGACGGTGCCACATGCCACACAGCACGCTTAACAATGGACTTATTGAGAGGCGAGTTCGGTGAACATTTTATTTCACGTTCGGGACCGGTCAATTGGCCGCCTAGATCGTGCGATTTAACGTCTTTAGACTATTTTTTGTGCGGCTACGTTAAAGCTCATGTCTATACACACATGCCCGCTTCAATTGACGCATTGGAAGAAAACATTGAAGCATTTATTCGTGAGATACCGGCCGAAATGTTGGAAACAGAATGCCAACATTGGACTAAGCGGATGGACCATTTGAGGCGCAATCACGGTCAACATTTGCATGAAATAATCTTCAAACATTTAATTATATGGACCGTACTATCGATTCAAATAAAGATTTCATGCATTTTTCTGAATTTTATGAGTTTTTTTTACAACTTTCCTATAGCTCCCCTACAAGAAATGGATGACCGAAACTAATACACACGCACTATTTTTGTTTGTTTTTATTGTTACAAGTGGCGTTGCCAGTCGTGTGCGTTTGTATACCAAATTAGGAATATTTTGCAAAGCCCAAATTTTATTAATCTTTTCTTCTTATTTTTATATATACTTAATAATATGTTGAATATATTGGTTAATACGTTTCATAAATTTTAATAATTATAAGAATTTAGCTAAATTTGTATTAATTATTTAAAAAAAAAGTGGTGGAATTTTGGGAATTGCTGTTGTTAAAAACATTTTAGGAAGAAATGTTTGCTAGTGGCAACGCTAATTACTCCAGGAATGAAATGCGTATGTAAGAGTGAAACAACGAATGTATGTTAGACAGTTTCATTTTTGAATGGAATGTGTAAAATATGTAAAAAATTCAAGATTAATTTTAAAAGCGAAAGGAATTTTATGAAATTGTGACGTGCGCCCATTATATTATTTAAAATAAATATAAAAAAAGTGAAATAAAAATTGACAGTGACAATAAAGAGTGATAAAAAATAATATTTGCCTTGACAGAAAGCAAGAATTGAGTGACAATAAAAATAACACAAATACCTATTAAAATATAAAAAGTGACAATAAGATAGAAAATACCTATTAAGAAATTAAATTAAATAATAAAAGTATACTTTTTGTGATAAAAGATAACTATGAAAAAAAGACGTTTGCAAAATTGTCTATCATTGGAAAAAAAGACATTTGAGTCCAAAATTAAAATGTATAGAAGGTTAATAGAAAACGAAGATAGTGCACGAAGTGAAAGATCTAATATACAACCTGTTCCATCAATAAGCTAAAATTCTAATGGAGTGTAAAGTAGGCATAAAAAAAGCCCAAGAGTACCTCAGCCGCATGACAGGAGAGACTTCTGATCAAGGGCTTGATGAGACCGCCAGCATGCTCCCCTTGCGGACCACAACAGCAGTGCAAGAAATAGAGGAGAAGCTAGACTCCGATTACGCTCAGGCCATGGTAACAATCACAATATTTTATATATTTTACTTGCTCAAACAGTAATTCAACTTCTTTACAGAAGTCCTATATTCATAAAATTAAAGGTGTTTCTTTAGATGTTGGCAGTGTTATTAGTGCATCGTTTGCAGATGATTTGCTATATAAATATAATTGGGATGGAAGGTGGGGAAAACTTCCGTTGTCAAATCTCACGCTGCTAAATAAAATTGTAAGAGGTATGTACAGACATTAAATAATTTTAGTCTTTGAATATTTAACATTTCTGTCTTTTTTTTTACTTCATATTTTAGATGTTTTTCAGAACCTAGGAGCCGGGGAGTATGAAAAAAGTATAAGAAAAGCTGTTGAACGTGCCCACCATAGGGTAAAGCAACAAAAATACATAAAAGAAAAAGGGGTTAATAAATAAAATGACGACAATTTTTTTAATTTAAACTAAAATAATCAATCTAAAAGAGAAAAAAAATCAAAAAATAAGCGTGACCAATAAATTGGTAAAAGTTTAGCTTTATTTTTAACACTTTTTATTGACTGAACTTTATTTGTAAGAAGGTGCTTGTTTAATGTAATTAAGAAACTGTTGAATGATGTTGGATCCAGCAAACGTTTTCGAATGCAAACAAAACATAATTAATTTAAAAAATTTAGTTAAAAAAAAAAATATTTATTTATTTAAGTTATTTTGGAAACCAAAAAAATATTGAATTTTATTTTAAATAAAGACAAAAATTTGTATGAGAATTGAATGAGATGTTTTATTTTAATAGTGTTTTATTAAAACTAAAAAATACGTCAACAGTGACGAATATATGAATCAGTACTGACTAGTCAGCTGTGGCCGGTATATGCGTCAGTACTGACCAGTCAGTACTGACTGGTCAGCTGTGTCCGTTATATGCATCAGTACTGACTAGTCAGCTGTGTCCGGTTTTTGAGCACTCAATAATCTTGAGCAACCTACATATAGTTGTCGATATGAAAAGCAATGAATGGGCGCCTAAATATATTCCAGCCAATGGACCATACGCATTCCGAAAAAGTACAAAAAGTACCAATTTGATCCATTTTTTACCCCTTAAAAAGTGCCATATATTTTGTACTTTTTATACCAAATGCAACGAAGTACTAAAAGTACGAGCTTTGACTCATTTTATTCCCCCAGAAAGTACTCTGTACGTTAATTTAGGTTATGTTTTATATGAATACCAAATTTTTCGAAGAGATAAAAAGTAACAGTTTTATCCCAATTTTATCCATTAAAAAATACCGTATATTTTGATCTCGACCATATGCAATCTGTATACCAAATTTATCCAAAAGAGAAAAAGTATCAAAAGTAAAACATTTTTCGTTTTAACCTCTTAAAATATACCCCACTTAAATCTGGACAATATCTCTAGCCAAATTTTTTGAAAATAAGAAAGTACCAAAACTAAAAGAGAAAAAGTGTTAAAAGTTGCCAAAAAAAGAAGCAACATTTCTTAAAAATATATATACAAGGTAGATCAAAAAAGACCTACCCCCACCCATGTTTTATTTTGTAACTAGCTTTTACCCGTGACGTCGTTCACTTTAAGATTTAAAGAAATGGGGTTATCCAGTAAAATATTTACAGAAAATTTATTTTGTTTTCTACGTCATTACTTATTTTATGTTAAAATATGTCTATAAACAACATTTTAAGATTTGTTATATTCCGCTAATATAATGGGTGATTTTTTAGCTATTATCTTTTTGGCAGCACTGGTTTAAACAGCTGACGCACGTTTCGTGTTTTGTTTCACTGTCAAACATCTTCAGTTTGGTCTATAATTTAACCATGAATCGTCTTACAAACGAACAACGCTTGCAAATTATTGAATTTTATTATCAAAATGCGTGCTCTGTTAAGAAAATTCATCGCGCGCGTCTTGTGTTCAGCGACGAAGCTCATTTTTGGCTCAATGGGTAAGTTAATAAGCCGAATTGTCGATTTTGGAGTGAAGATCAGCCAGAAGCATTGCAAGAGCTATTTATGCATCGAGAAAAAGTCACAGTTTGGTGCGGTTTATGGGCTGGTGGCATCATTGGACCGTTCCAAGATGATGCGAATCGTAACGTAACTGTGAATGGTGAGCGCTACCGTGAGATGATATCCAACTTTTTTTTGCCCAAAATGCAAGAGCTTGTTGACTTGCACCACATGGGGTTTCAACAAGACGGTGCCACATGCCACACAGCACGCTTAACAATGGACTTATTGAGAGGCGAGTTCGGTGAACATTTTATTTCACGTTCGGGACCGGTCAATTGGCCGCCTAGATCGTGCGATTTAACGTCTTTAGACTATTTTTTGTGCGGCTACGTTAAAGCTCATGTCTATACACACATGCCCGCTTCAATTGACGCATTGGAAGAAAACATTGAAGCATTTATTCGTGAGATACCGGCCGAAATGTTGGAAACAGAATGCCAACATTGGACTAAGCGGATGGACCATTTGAGGCGCAATCACGGTCAACATTTGCATGAAATAATCTTCAAACATTTAATTATATGGACCGTACTATCGATTCAAATAAAGATTTCATGCATTTTTCTGAATTTTATGAGTTTTTTTTACAACTTTCCTATAGCTCCCCTACAAGAAATGGATGACCGAAACTAATACACACGCACTATTTTTGTTTGTTTTTATTGTTACAAGTGGCGTTGCCACTCGTGTGCGTTTGTATACCAAATTAGGAATATTTTGCAAAGCCCAAATTTTATTAATCTTTTCTTCTTATTTTTATATATACTTAATAATATGTTGAATATATCTGTTAATACGTTTCATAAATTTTAATAATTATAAGAATTTAGCTAAATTTGTATTAATTATTTAAAAAAAAAGTGGTGGAATTTTGGGAATTGCTGTTGTTAAAAACATTTTAGGAAGAAATGTTTGCTAGTGGCAACGCTAATTACTCCAGGAATGAAATGCGTATGTAAGAGTGAAACAACGAATGTATGTTAGACAGTTTCATTTTTGAATGGAATGTGTAAAATATGTAAAAAATTCAAGATTAATTTTAAAAGCGAAAGGAATTTTATGAAATTGTGACGTGCGCCCATTATATTATTTAAAATAAATATAAAAAAAGTGAAATAAAAATTGACAGTGACAATAAAGAGTGATAAAAAATAATATTTGCCTTGACAGAAAGCAAGAATTGAGTGACAATAAAAATAACACAAATACCTATTAAAATATAAAAAAGTGACAATAAGATAGAAAATACCTATTAAAAAATTAAATTAAATAATAAAAGTATACCTTTTGTGATAAAAGATAACTATGAAAAAAAGACGTTTGCAAAATTGTCTATCATTGGAAAAAAAGACATTTGAGTCCAAAATTAAAATGTATAGAAGGTTAATAGAAAACGAAGATAGTGCACGAAGTGAAAGATCTAATATACAACCTGTTCCATCAATAAGCTAAAATTCTAATGGAGTGTAAAGTAGGCATAAAAAAAGCCCAAGAGTACCTCAGCCGCATGACAGGAGAGACTTCTGATCAAGGGCTTGATGAGACCGCCAGCATGCTCCCCTTGCGGACCACAACAGCAGTGCAAGAAATAGAGGAGAAGCTAGACTCCGATTACGCTCAGGCCATGGTAACAATCACAATATTTTATATATTTTACTTGCTCAAACAGTAATTCAACTTCTTTACAGAAGTCCTATATTCATAAAATTAAAGGTGTTTCTTTAGATGTTGGCAGTGTTATTAGCGCATCGTTTGCAGATGATTTGCTATATAAATATAATTGGGATGGAAGGTGGGGAAAACTTCCGTTGTCAAATCTCACGCTGCTAAATAAAATTGTAAGAGGTATGTACAGACATTAAATAATTTTAGTCTTTGAATATTTAACATTTCTGTCTTTTTTTTTACTTCATATTTTAGATGTTTTTCAGAACCTAGGAGCCGGGGAGAATGAAAAAAGTATAAGAAAAGCGGTTGAACGTGCCCACCATAGGGTAAAGCAACAAAAATACATAAAAGAAAAAGGGGTTAATAAATAAAATGACGACAATTTTTTTAATTTAAACTAAAATAATCAATCTAAAAGAGAAAAAAAATCAAAAAATAAGCGTGACCAATAAATTGGTAAAAGTTTAGCTTTATTTTTAACACTTTTTATTGACTGAACTTTATTTGTAAGAAGGTGCTTGTTTAATGTAATTAAGAAACTGTTGAATAATGTTTGATCCAGCAAACGTTTTCGAATGCAAACAAAACATAATTAATTTAAAAAATTTAGTTAAAAAAAAAAAATATTTATTTATTTAAGTTATTCTGGAAACCAAAAAAATATTGAATTTTATTTTAAATAAAGACAAAAATTTTTATGAGAATTGAATGAGATGTTTTATTTTAATAGTGTTTTATTAAAACTAAAAAATACGTCAACAGTGACGAATATATGAATCAGTACTGACTAGTCAGCTGTGGCCGGTATATGCGTCAGTACTGACCAGTCAGTACTGACTGGTCAGCTGTGTCCGTTATATGCATCAGTACTGACTAGTCAGCTGTGTCCGGTTTTTGAGCACTCAATAATCTTGAGCAACCTACATATAGTTGTCGATATGAAAAGCAATGAATGGGCGCCTAAATATATTCCAGCCAATGGACCATACGCATTCCGAAAAAGTACAAAAAGTACCAATTTGATCCATTTTTTACCCCTTAAAAAGTTCCGTATATTTTGTACTTTTTATACCAAATGCAACGAAGTACTAAAAGTACGAGCTTTGACTCATTTTATTCCCCCAGAAAGTACTCTGTACGTTAATTTAGGTTATGTTTTATATGAATACCAAATTTTTCGAACAGATAAACAGTAACAGTTTTATCCCAATTTTATCCATTAAAAAATACCGTATATTTTGATCTCGACCATATGCAATCTGTATACCAAATTTATCCAAAAGAGAAAAAGTATCAAAAGTAAAACATTTTTCGTTTTAACCTCTTAAAATATACCCCACTTAAATCTGGACAATATCTCTAGCCAAATTTTTTGAAAATAAGAAAGTACCAAAACTAAAAGAGAAAAAGTGTTAAAAGTTGCCAAAAAAAGAAGCAACATTTCTTAAAAATATATATACAAGGTAGATCAAAAAAGACCTACCCCCACCCATGTTTTATTTTGTAACTAGCTTTTACCCGTGACGTCGTTCACTTTAAGATTTAAAGAAATGGGGTTATCCAGTAAAATATTTACAGAAAATTTATTTTGTTTTCTACGTCATTACTTATTTTATGTTTAAACATGTCTATAAACAACATTTTAAGATTTGTTATATTCCGCTAATATAATGGGTGATTTTTTAGCTATTATCTTTTTGGCAGCACTGGTTTAAACAGCTGACGCACGTTTCGTGTTTTGTTTCACTGTCAAACATCTTCAGTTTGGTCTATAATTTAACCATGAATCGTCTTACAAACGAACAACGCTTGCAAATTATTGAATTTTATTATCAAAATGCGTGCTCTGTTAAGAAAATTCATCGCGCGCTTCTTGTGTTCAGCGACGGAGCTCATTTTTGGCTCAATGGGTAAGTTAATAAGCCGAATTGTCGATTTTGGAGTGAAGATCAGCCAGAAGCATTGCAAGAGCTATTTATGCATCGAGAAAAAGTCACAGTTTGGTGCGGTTTATGGGCTGGTGGCATCATTGGACCGTTCCAAGATGATGCGAATCGTAACGTAACTGTGAATGGTGAGCGCTACCGTGAGATGATATCCAACTTTTTTTTGCCCAAAATGCAAGAGCTTGTTGACTTGCACGACATGTGGTTTCAACAAGACGGTGCCACATGCCACACAGCACGCTTAACAATGGACTTATTGAGAGGCGAGTTCGGTGAACATTTTATTTCACGTTCGGGACCGGTCAATTGGCCGCCTAGATCGTGCGATTTAACGTCTTTAGACTATTTTTTGTGCGGCTACGTTAAAGCTCATGTCTATACACACATGCCCGCTTCAATTGACGCATTGGAAGAAAACATTGAAGCATTTATTCGTGAGATACCGGCCGAAATGTTGGAAACAGAATGCCAACATTGGACTAAGCGGATGGACCATTTGAGGCGCAATCACGGTCAACATTTGCATGAAATAATCTTCAAACATTTAATTATATGGACCGTACTATCGATTCAAATAAAGATTTCATGCATTTTTCTGAATTTTATGAGTTTTTTTTACAACTTTTTTATAGCTCCCCTACAAGAAATGGATGACCGAAACTAATACACACGCACTATTTTTGTTTGTTTTTATTGTTACAAGTGGCGTTGCCAGTCGTGTGCGTTTGTATACCAAATTAGGAATATTTTGCAAAGCCCAAATTTTATTAATCTTTTCTTCTTATTTTTATATATACTTAATAATATGTTGAATATATTGGTTAATACGTTTCATAAATTTTAATAATTATAAGAATTTAGCTAAATTTGTATTAATTATTTAAAAAAAAAGTGGTGGAATTTTGGGAATTGCTGTTGTTAAAAACATTTTAGGAAGAAATGTTTGCTAGTGGCAACGCTAATTACTCCAGGAATGAAATGCGTATGTAAGAGTGAAACAACGAATGTATGTTAGACAGTTTCATTTTTGAATGGAATGTGTAAAATATGTAAAAAATTCAAGATTAATTTTAAAAGCGAAAGGAATTTTATGAAATTGTGACGTGCGCCCATTATATTATTTAAAATAAATATAAAAAAAGTGAAATAAAAATTGACAGTGACAATAAAGAGTGATAAAAAATAATATTTGCCTTGACAGAAAGCAAGAATTGAGTGACAATAAAAATAACACAAATACCTATTAAAATATAAAAAAGTGACAATAAGATAGAAAATACCTATTAAGAAATTAAATTAAATAATAAAAGTATACTTTTTGTGATAAAAGATAACTATGAAAAAAAGACGTTTGCAAAATTGTCTATCATTGGAAAAAAAGACATTTGAGTCCAAAATTAAAATGTATAGAAGGTTAATAGAAAACGAAGATAGTGCACGAAGTGAAAGATCTAATATACAACCTGTTCCATCAATAAGCTAAAATTCTAATGGAGTGTAAAGTAGGCATAAAAAAAGCCCAAGAGTACCTCAGCCGCATGACAGGAGAGACTTCTGATCAAGGGCTTGATGAGACCGCCAGCATGCTCCCCTTGCGGACCACAACAGCAGTGCAAGAAATAGAGGAGAAGCTAGACTCCGATTACGCTCAGGCCATGGTAACAATCACAATATTTTATATATTTTACTTGCTCAAACAGTAATTCAACTTCTTTACAGAAGTCCTATATTCATAAAATTAAAGGTGTTTCTTTAGATGTTGGCAGTGTTATTAGTGCATCGTTTGCAGATGATTTGCTATATAAATATAATTGGGATGGAAGGTGGGGAAAACTTCCGTTGTCAAATCTCACGCTGCTAAATAAAATTGTAAGAGGTATGTACAGACATTAAATAATTTTAGTCTTTGAATATTTAACATTTCTGTCTTTTTTTTTACTTCATATTTTAGATGTTTTTCAGAACCTAGGAGCCGGGGAGTATGAAAAAAGTATAAGAAAAGCGGTTGAACGTGCCCACCATAGGGTAAAGCAACAAAAATACATAAAAGAAAAAGGGGTTAATAAATAAAATGACGACAATTTTTTTAATTTAAACTAAAATAATCAATCTAACAGAGAAAAAAAAATCAAAAAATAAGCGTGACCAATAAATTGGTAAAAGTTTAGCTTTATTTTTAACACTTTTTATTGACTGAACTTTATTTGTAAGAAGGTGCTTGTTTAATGTAATTAAGAAACTGTTGAATGATGTTTGATCCAGCAAACGTTTTCGAATGCAAACAAAACATAATTAATTTAAAAAATTTAGTTTAAAAAAAAAATATTTATTTATTTAAGTTATTTTGGAAACCAAAAAAATATTGAATTTTATTTTAAATAAAGACAAAAATTTGTATGAGAATTGAATGAGATGTTTTATTTTAATAGTGTTTTATTAAAACTAAAAAATACGTCAACAGTGACGAATATATGAATCAGTACTGACTAGTCAGCTGTGGCCGGTATATGCGTCAGTACTGACCAGTCAGTACTGACTGGTCAGCTGTGTCCGTTATATGCATCAGTACTGACTAGTCAGCTGTGTCCGGTTTTTGAGCACTCAATAATCTTGAGCAACCTACATATAGTTGTCGATATGAAAAGCAATGAATGGGCGCCTAAATATATTCCAGCCAATGGACCATACGCATTCCGAAAAAGTACAAAAAGTACCAATTTGATCCATTTTTTACCCCTTAAAAAGTGCCGTATATTTTGTACTTTTTATACCAAATGCAACGAAGTACTAAAAGTACGAGCTTTGACTCATTTTATTCCCCCAGAAAGTACTCTGTACGTTAATTTAGGTTATGTTTTATATGAATACCAAATTTTTCGAAGAGATAAAAAGTAACAGTTTTATCCCAATTTTATCCATTAAAAAATACCGTATATTTTGATCTCGACCATATGCAATCTGTATACCAAATTTATCCAAAAGAGAAAAAGTATCAAAAGTAAAACATTTTTCGTTTTAACCTCTTAAAATATACCCCACTTAAATCTGGACAATATCTCTAGCCAAATTTTTTGAAAATACGAAAGTACCAAAACTAAAAGAGAAAAAGTGTTAAAAGTTGCCAAAAAAAGAAGCAACATTTCTTAAAAATATATATACAAGGTAGATCAAAAAAGACCTACCCCCACCCATGTTTTATTTTGTAACTAGCTTTTACCCGTGACGTCGTTCACTTTAAGATTTAAAGAAATGGGGTTATCCAGTAAAATATTTACAGAAAATTTATTTTGTTTTCTACGTCATTACTTATTTTATGTTAAAATATGTCTATAAACAACATTTTAAGATTTGTTATATTCCGCTAATATAATGGGTGATTTTTTAGCTATTATCTTTTTGGCAGCACTGGTTTAAACAGCTGACGCACGTTTCGTGTTTTGTTTCACTGTCAAACATCTTCAGTTTGGTCTATAATTTAACCATGAATCGTCTTACAAACGAACAACGCTTGCAAATTATTGAATTTTATTATCAAAATGCGTGCTCTGTTAAGAAAATTCATCGCGCGCTTCTTGTGTTCAGCGACGAAGCTCATTTTTGGCTCAATGGGTAAGTTAATAAGCCGAATTGTCGATTTTGGAGTGAAGATCAGCCAGAAGCATTGCAAGAGCTATTTATGCATCGAGAAAAAGTCACAGTTTGGTGCGGTTTATGGGCTGGTGGCATCATTGGACCGTTCCAAGATGATGCGAATCGTAACGTAACTGTGAATGGTGAGCGCTACCGTGAGATGATATCCAACTTTTTTTTGCCCAAAATGCAAGAGCTTGTTGACTTGCACGACATGTGGTTTCAACAAGACGGTGCCACATTGTTGCGGCCATGTGTGGCAAAGGCAAGAATGCTCGAGGCCACGTATAATGGGTGAAAACCTTATAATGCCCTTGGCACGGAAAAAATTTTGGCGTGCGCTTGGGGCGATTGGCCATAATGAGGCTAAACATTCTGCCTCGTATTAAAATATTTGTAAATGGGAAAAGGCTATTATATGCTTAGGGAGCCACTACTCCAGACCTTTTCCAGTGGATTTGTTTTACTTTTAGTGAGATAGGGAGGGGTTTTATCCATGTGGAGTCCACCATCTCCAACCCATGTCCCGGTGGTATTTATTGAGTTTAGCTGAAAGTAGAAGAAGAATAATATTAATAAAATGTTTTAATGGAAAAAGGGACGATACATATTTACCAATTCCTGAACAAAAAGTTAGCTGGAAATTCCGGAAAGAAAAAAAGAAATAAAATATAAATAAGTTAATAAAATACCTACCGTCTTCTATTCATTTGTTGACCATGTGTAATTTTTTTGACAGCTGTTTGTGTGAATGTATGTATTTGGGTTATGTTTAGTGAGCATAGTATACGTAGTAGTGACGTCCCACACAGTGTGTAAAATAACAGGGTCGACATTTTCATTCAAAACAGGAAGAAAATTAAATAGGAAAATTGAAATTTTAAAATCATGAATGAAAATATGCATGCAGCTAAAATTTCTGATAGCCTGGTATCGTAGGGAGATGCAAGATATGGGGAATAGAAGGATCTGACAAAATCAATGATTTCTTTCGGGGATCACCAAGTTTTTTTATTTGAGATAAATATTTCTAGCTTTTGTAACCAAGTAATTAATGTGCCTCGAAAATTGTATGTATTTAAATTCTTGTGTTTTATTTGTTTTTATAAGAATAGTATTTTATTATTAGGAAAGAGGCAATACAAGTAGATATATAAAAAAAAGAATAAATCGAGAAAAAAGTTAAAGAGAAAAACTTTCGCGGGAAAATTGTTACATAATTTAATAATTACTTGGGGGGAAAATGGTAAATATAAATATATATACATATATGTGAAAATGTATTAAGGATGGAAATGAGAGGCGGGAAATTTTTAACCGGCAAAAGAAGTATATAGGTTTTGAAATGGTATAAAAGGAGAAAATTTGAGAGGTAGAGTTTAATAATTAAAAAGGTGCTAAAGTGAACAGTGAAAAAGTATAGTCTCAGTGCATATTCTAAATAATTTAAACCCTAAAGTTAAAAGGGATACAAAGTGGAAAAATCCTTAGGGCAGTTTAAGCAATTTTATTTTTTTTGTAATCCGTGTTCTTCTTATATTGAGCGTAAGTTTTGTTAAAGAATTGTCAGATAATTATTCATGAACAAATTAAATGTAAAAAAAGTCATATCCATAAAAAAATAATTAGTGAAAAAAAAAAAGGTGAAATAAGTATCAATATTTAATTAAACTTAAACTGATAATTTGTTCATGGATAGTCTAAAGAAAATAGAATACCAATGGTAATGTGTTGTGCGTGTTATTTGTTTATTTGCGTTTCTCAATTAGCTGGCTATAGTCTCGTCCGGAGGAATCGAGGAAGAAATAGCCAGGCGAAGTTTTGAGGAAATAGCTGTAGCTTGTAAATTGAGTTCCGGAGGATACCTAGTCGGGGAAATACCCGGGGAAAAGTATTGTAAAGGAAGAAGAGAATTAAGGAAATCTACAATAAATATATGCCCAGAATGCTTTTTAAAGACCTGGCTGTGCCATTAATGAACGTGGAAGATTAAGGTACCAAACTTAATTAAAGAAAAATCATTTTTTAAGTTTTATAATATTATTGAAAAAAAAAGTATTTTAAAAGTTTTGGAAAATTAGTGAAAAGAAAATTAGTAAATATATATTAGAAAAAAAAAAGAATTTATTTACATACAGCTAGAAGCAGAAAAAAAAAATAGTTCATTTAAATTAAAAATAATAATATTTAAGCAGTAGTTATTTTTAAGGTAATGTTAAGAAGTGATAGTGTGAGAAAAACTGTGTCCTTTGAGAATGTGGTGTGATGTTTGATGTTGTGTGTTTAGATAGATAAGAAAATATTTTAATTAACCCATAGGCCCAGGGAAAAAACCTAGAAAAAATTATAAAAAAAAGAGAACAGTAAAAATAAAAATAAAAATAAAGATATCTCAGAAAAAAAAGAACAACCAAAGAAAAAATAGAACTATAAAAAAATTAGGTACTCAAATTAGGCGGAATAAGTAAAATAAATAGTTAGTAAAAACAAGAGTGTTTTTTTTGAGATACGTTATTAGGGAGCTCCTTCAGACGTAGAAAGTTGTAATCAAAAAAGCGAACATCCGGTAGTGCGGATATGAAGAATTTGAGTGCTTAGGAAAAAAGGAAAGAAAAAAAGAGATTGATTTGTGTGGTAGATTTTTTTTGTGAGATATTAAAAATTAGAAAAAAAGGAAAAGTAACGGCCAATATATATAAGAATAGAGTTTAGTTTAGTAGAATAAGAATATAAAAAAAAAAAAAAAAACAGTAAAAATTAATTTTAAGTCTTATGTTTTTAGAATAAGGTATATGGTAGAAAAAAATATTTTAATAAAAAAATTAGTTATGAGATGAAAGATAAAATGAATATATCTGAGTAGATTTATTTTTTTTTGGGGATTGTTGAAAACAGAAAGGGCGACGAATGACGGGTTTTTGGGACTGTGGAAGGAAAATTGATAGATGGATATCCCGCAGTCATGGTTGGGAAATGGGCGATTGGGGGTTAACATCCACCTCCCTATTGATTGGCATTGCTGCGAGAGTGTAAGTTTTTTGTATTGAATGTAGTATTGTTTCAGATTTTTTTTTTCTTGTTGCAAACCTGGGTCAAGGGTTGAGAACCACCCTATGAGAAGAAGCCGCGGAGTAGCAGGGTATAAATGGCCTCGAGGATCAACAGGTTCGTAACAGAAATGGCGCCCAATGGTAATTTAAGAAATTAGCTAGTGTAAAAGACCTATACACTAGGCAATAGAATAATAGATTTGTGTCAGGATAGCCCACCATGTTATACTTCGTAATAGGATAAAGTATCAAACTTGTAGCCGCTTTTGGATCTTAGATCAAAAAAGGTCAGTTGTACGGGAAGGTTAGTTTATCGAGTTACGGGGGGATACATGACCAATTCAAACAGGGAAAGGAAAGTCCTTAGGGTTGATAGGATTGGTGACCCTAATTGTTCACCTGAACCTGGTTTTTAAGTTTTGTTAGTTTCTGTCTGAATCTTCGTGTGCTAAGCAGGGGGAATGAAAAGCGACATCCGCTTTAGCCTAGGGCTTAAGGTCAGTTGTGTTGACAGTCATTCTATTCTGTCCTCTAACAATTATTGTGTTAAGGGTGAAAGTACGCAAAGAGGTTTTATTTAACTTTTTCAGAATATATAATATGAATTACAGGAATGCCAAAATAGCTCCCAATGGGAGAATCAAGTTTAAAATACCGTCGTACCGCCGCTGTACAACAATCCCTAAAAAAATGAAATTTTTGTGTGTGAATTAACCAGCTTATTTTTTTTAAGTATATTTTTTATTTATAGATTTATTAATCGTGATAGGTTTTTAATATATATAGACTAATCATCATAATTTTTTTTTTGGTTAAGTATTTATTTATAATATTTATAGATTTTGTTTTTTTTTGTAGTGTAGTTTTATGCGTAAATTTTATTTGTATTACTATTTATAGGTATATTTTTTTTTAAGTTACGTATATTTATAATATTTATTGATTGTGTTTTTTTTGTAGTTTAGTTTTATTCGTAAATTTTTTATTTGTTTAACTATTTATAGGTATATTTTTTTTTTGGAAGTTACGTATTTTATTTTTATTTTTAAATTATAGTTTTTTTTAATTTTTTTGAATTATTTTTTTTATATTTTTTTTGTGCTTAAATTTGTGTGTTTGCGTGAGTTCTTCATATATAAATTTTTGTTGATAAGGACAGTGTTTTTGTAAAGAATTAAGTCAAAAATTTTTAAGGGAATGAGTAGTGAGACTAGAGCTCAATTTAGAAGAAGAAAACGAAAAGTAGATTTTGATACTAGTAGAACATTAATTCCGTTATCTCCGAAACAACGTAGAATTAGATATACTGAGCTCAGAATGAACGAACAAGATAGAGGAGGAAATGAAGGTCAGATCACAGATCTTTCTGCGACTATTATGTCAAAGCCCAGCACATCCAACGGTGTACCACCCGGAATAGGTTTGCCTATAACTTCCGCTAATAGTAGTGTTATGAGCGAGGAAATTACACCGGAAGTTAGAGATTTAGTGACTGATGAAGCTTTATCGGTTAAAAAATCGTTACAAGAGCAAATTCGTTCGATGGTACAGGTAGAAATGGAAGACATTAGGAAGTCTATAGGAGATTTGATGACGGTTGTAAAGGATATGTCTCAGGGTAATTCGACCAATATTAATAGGCAAATGGGGGAAAATCAGAGAGAAGCAAGAATAATTTCAAGTCACATTGTGACTGAATCCCAAAATATTGGGGTAACTCAAGTTAACCCGCCTAGTGTCGAATTAAATGCAATACCGGAAATAAGACAGTACAACACGGGTCAAATTGTAACAGGTCCGAACCGAAATGAAACACCTATTAGTGTCAGGTCTATACCAGTGTTACCAGCTAGAACTATGTATAGCCAATATGTTTCCCGTGGGAACAGTAACCCTAATCAGATTCCACAAACAGCAGGAAATCAAATAAATACAAATTTTCAAGAAAATAATGAAGGGAACTTACAATTTAGAATGAATTGTAGTAATAATGAGGCACCCACAGGTTATCCATTCATTAATTATGATCAGCATTATAGGCCAACTGTTTCGAATCCAGCTATGCAAAGAGACTTGCCACCTAAAATGTGGATTAGAATTGATAAGTGGGGATTAAATTTTGATGGCAATAACTTACATATGAGTGTAGAGGATTTTATATTTCGCATTGAACGTCTTCAGGCCCAGTACAGCATACCAGTAGAGGAGTTGGAGAGAGATTTTCATCTTCTATTATCAGGTCCAGCCAAGGATTGGTATTGGTTGTTTGTTCAGACACATGTAGGAGTCAAATGGCAGGGATTGAAGCAGGCTTTGCTTAGTCAATACCAGACTACTAGATCCAACTTCGAAACAATGCGCGATCTAGTAGAAAGAAAACAGAATGTGAATGAGAGCATAGACCAATTTTTTCATGCAATGAGTCGTATTCGAGCAAGACTTACTCAGGCTATACCAGAATTTGACATGATAAAGATCTTGAAACGAAATGTTAAGGAGAGCGTAGGAAGAATTGTTTACCCAATTTCAGTGTCATCGGTAGAGCAATTACGGATAGAATGCAATGAGGCAGAACGAAACTTTCCGCGCAGAGACTTTAGAAATATACAGCCTACTTCTAGGTCAGTAAGACCGGTGAATGAAATTTATGTAGATCATAATGAATTTGTCAATGTTGAGGACAATAGATGCCAGGATTTAGAAGAAGTATCGGCGATTTTTGCTAATCAGCAGAAAACGTCGCTGGTATGTTGGAATTGTCATGTACCAGGCCATGTGTTTATGGAATGTCCCTCAGTGGAAAGGACCTTATTTTGTTATCGCTGCGGGAAACCAAAAGTAATAACACCTAATTGTCCTAATTGCCAGGGAAACCAGAAACGGGGCGTGGGTGTAACTGGGGATCTGCGTCCGTCCAAAAACCCCACGAAAGAAAATTAGATATTAAAAGTAACAACGTCAATGAGGTAGATTCAGAAAATTGGAGAAGTATAGCTAAGTACATGCCGGATAACAGACACAAACTACCACTAGATGTTAGGAGAAAGTATTATGAGTATGTCAGAGCTCGATTGTTCGACACAGGAGAATACCGCAGGCCAGTATCTACGAGAATTTTAAAGGTTAGAAGGAAATATAAGGAAAGACAGGAGATGAGAAAAATGCTTTTGGACTCGGTTAATAGAGTAGGTAAAATTAGTGATAATAGAGTTTTTGTAGATGTAGATTTGGAGGGAAAAACTATTTCCGGTTTATTGGATAGTGGAGCATCCGTAAGTTTGTTAGGACGAGGATGTAGGGAAGTAGTGGAGGAGTTAGATTTAGAAATATTACCAATATTCAGCAACGTGAAGACTGCCAGTGGTCAACACCATAGAATATTAGGTAAAGTAAACGTATCCATTAAGTACAAAGATCAGGAAAATAATCTTTTTCTGTATCTGTGTCCTGATTTGGAACAATCTCTATATTTAGGAATAGATTTTTGGCGTAAGTTTAGTTTAGCTCCGAACATTATAGGTGTTAGTGAAATAGATTTTAATAAAGTTTTGGAGGATTTTGTCGAGAAAGAGGATGACTATCGAATGGGTCCGCATGATTTAGATAGTGAGAAAAAACGGAGATTAAATGAGGTCATGGAAAAATTTGATACTTTTGAGGAGAAAGGTTTAGGTAAAACAGACTTAGAAAAGCATGTTATAAAATTAATAGAGGGAGCTGAGCCGATTAAAGATCGCTACTACCCAATTTCACCTGCAGTTCAGGAAATCACGTATAGAGAAATAGATGAAATGTTAAGATTAAATGTAATAGAATTAAGTGAAAGTCCCTGGAGCAATAGGACCACTATTGTAAGGAAGCCCGGAAAAAACCGTTTTTGTTTAGACGCAAGAAAATTAAATAAGTTGACCGTTAAGGATGCGTATCCATTGCAAAATATTGATGGTATTTTAAGTAGAATCGACGAAACGTATTTCATAAGTAGTGTCGATTTAAAATACGCATTTTGGCAGGTCGAATTAGAACCAGAAAGTAGACCTTATACGGCGTTTACCGTTGCAGGGAGACCATTATACCAATTTCGGGTAATGCCCTTTGGTCTATGCAACGCTGCTCAACGTTTGTGTAGATTAATGGACAAGGTTATTCCGCAGACTTTAAAGGACAACGTATTTATTTATCTTGACGATCTATTGATTATTTCTGACGACTTTGATAAACATTTAAAATTGCTTGAAGAAGTGGCAAATTGCCTCAAAAGGGCGAATTTGACAATTGGTTTGAGCAAATCTCAATTTTGTTTTAAGCAGTTGAAGTATTTAGGATTCATTGTTGGTGGTGGTATGTTAAAAACCGACCCTGACAAAGTTAGGGCAATAAGGGAAATTAAAACACCCAGATCAATGAGGGAAGTACGAAGCTTTTTGGGAACTGCGGGGTGGTATCGCAGGTTCATAAAAAACTTTTCAGTTATATCTGTGCCACTAACGGATACGTTAAGAAAATCAAAAAAATTCGAAATGACTCCACAGGCTATAGAAGCTTTTGAGAGTTTGAAAAAAGCTTTAACTTCCGCTCCTGTACTTCGCCATGCAGATTTTACGAAGAGGTTTTATATTCAGTGCGATGCTAGTGAATATGGTATAGGGGCTGTATTATATCAAATAAGTGGTGAAAACGAAGAACACCCTATTGCATTCTTCTCACAAAAACTTAATTCTTGTCAGAAAAACTATAGCGTGACAGAAAAAGAATGTTATGCTGCAGTAATGGCTGTCCAAAAATTCAGGCAATATGTTGAGATGATGCCTTTTACTATTGTGACAGATCATGCTAGCCTGAAATGGTTAATGTCATTAAAGGATCTGACAGGAAGACTAGCAAGGTGGTCACTAAAATTACAGGCGTTTGATTTTGAAATTGAACATAGGAAAGGATCGGAAAATATAGTCGCTGATATGTTGTCGAGATTGCCGAATGTAGATGAGGTTGACATGACTGAAATACTAGGTTTTGAAACAAACGAATTTGAAAGTGAGGAATATTTAAATTTAGTTGCCGAAATTCAGAAAAATATGGAAAAGCTGCCAGATTTGAAAATTGAAGATGGGTTAATTTACAAAAAGACAGGTTTTGATCAAGTTGGGGAGGATTCGCCATGGAAATTATGGATTCCAGCTATGATCACTCAAGCGCTTATTGAAAACGCTCACGCTTCTTTAACTGTAGCACACGGTGGCGTGGCAAAAACTCTTGAGAGATTAAGGCGTAATTTTTATTGGCCAAAAATGGCAAAACAGGTTAAAAATTTTGTAGCCAATTGTCAGATTTGTAAGGAATCAAAGCCATGTAATATTAATCTAAGACCAGAAATAGGGAACCCAGTGATAACGGAAAGACCATTTCAGAAATTATATATTGATTTCATGGGAAAATATCCGCGTTCGAAAAAGGGAAACTGTTACATTTTTATCGTAGTTGACCATTTTTCGAAATTTATGTTTCTGAAGGCAATGAAGGAAGCAACAACAAATAATGTGATTGATTTTCTTGTTCATGAAATATTTCACAAATTTGGAGTACCTGAGGTAATACACAGCGACAATGGCAGTCAATTTGTGTCCAAAGGATTTGAAAATTTGTGTAAAACGTACAAAATACAACACTTAAAAACCGCTGTGTATTCACCTCAGAGTAATGCCAGTGAAAGAGTTAATCAATCAGTATTATCAGCTATTAGATCATACTTAAACCAAGACCATCGCGACTGGGATCTGTATTTGTCCGAAATAGAGTGTGCTTTGAGAACATCCGTTCATACAGCTACTGGGGTAACTCCATTTTTTGCTCTTTTTGGCTACCATATGTATACTAGTGGGGCTGACTATAAACTAGGGAGAAAATTGCAGTCTTTAGGTGACCATGAAATACTTGAGCTTAATCGAAGTGATAAAATGGAAATTATTCGTGAGAAAATAGGACAAAATATGCAGAAAGCCCAGGAAAGAAGCGCGGAAAGGTATAATAGAGGTGCACGTATTGCAAAATTTATACCCGGACAGGAAGTTTTCCGCAGGAATACGATATTAAGTAATTTCAGTAAGAATATAAATGCCAAATTTTGTAAGAAATTCGTAAAGTGCAGAGTTGTGAGGCCTATTGGAAACAATATGTACGAGCTTGAGACACTACAGGGGGAGCCGATAGGTACATTTCATTCAAAGGACATACAAATATGAGTGAGGAAACGGGAAAGTTACAATAGTAGGACTGATAATTGATTTTGTAGTATTATTATGCAGTTTTTTTTAACACATACAGGGAAAATATCTGTCATATAAGGTGCTTGCTAGTTGATCTAATTTAATTTTGGACTTACCTAGGTATAAAAATAAACTGCAATATAAGAAATACATCTGTGATAAAATAGCTTTAATTGTGATGTCCAACTTTTTATTATTTGTATCTTCATTCGCTTTTGTGACCCATGGAAGAAAATGATGAAACAAATATATCTAAAGAGAAAAGAATTAACAAAGTAAAGTTATTATATTTTATATAATTAAGTACACTTCCCGTAATTTGATTTCCCGGAAGCGGATAAGAACCAGTTCCGAAATCTTTTGCGGAAAAGCTTTCAGGAATTGAGACCATGTTAGGAGAGGGAAACTCGTAGGAGTAATGGAGATTATAGGGGTGTTTCCATGTAATGTTGTGATGATTCTGAAAGATAGTGAGAAGATAATATTTGAGATGACTATGTGTTAAGATACACATTTTATAGAATAAGTTTAAATATGTAATTAATAAGTGAAATAATTTTTGCGCTTAAAGTGCTACAATCGGTCAAGGACCGGTTACATGAACAAGAAAGAATCTAAATCAACTATGGGAAGCCACTATGCATTTTCTTTACGAAAAACGCAATAGTCGGCGATTTTCTTTACTCTAGGAGCATGGAATTATATTTCCGAAGTGTAAAGGGAATGATGGGAGGTATATTTAAGTTAGATAAAAGGTGCAGATAATAGTAAGTCTGAGTTTTATTTTCAAGTGCAAGGTTTAGTATTGAAGTTTGCTTTATTTTTGGTGCAATATTTTTTTTGTCATTTGATATATTTATTTTTTTAGTGCAATATTAGGTTAAGAAAACTTTTTAATTATTTTTATTAAATTATTGAATGTATGTGTGTTTTCGTCCTAATATTGATGACTTTGAAAGGAAATAAATATTCAATCATGACCAGGAAATTATATGTCACCGGTAACAAAGAAGACTTATAACTTAAATTATATGATATATTCTAAACGCGAACCGAATTTTAGAATAAACAAATTTCTCGAAAAAAAAAAAACTTCATTGTAAAGTGATCTTATTTCAAAACAATCATATTTTGGTTTTACTTTTATTGAAAGTTATAATTTTTTTGAAAAAAGTAAGAACACAATATACAACAATATCAAACGATTGTTAGAACATGACCGAATGTGTTATTTTGCAAATAGTGAAAAAAAAGCCAAACTTTAGGATTCAGTCCTGTCTATAGAGTGCAATACGTTTAACGTAATAATCTTCAAAACAATTTTTTTGTCAACTGGGGAATTAACTTTTGCTATTTTTGTGAAATTTTTTTTTAAAACTCGATTGAATGTTTCGAAAAACCTTGACAAAACGCATTTTTTTCTCAATTCTTAACTATCACTGGAAAGTATTAGAAATAAGAAAAATTCATGACCGTTCAGCTAGCCTAGGTTTTGAACAAAATTTTTCCTGTGATCTGGTAATGTCAGGCATATTTGTGTTTGTGTTCGTGTATGAGTTACTTAGTTTTCTGTATAGCATGACAGATTTGTTCAGTGCAGGAATATAAAATTTAACTAACCTGGTCCTAGAGTATCACCATCCACTCTTTGATATTGCCCGGCTTGTTTAATCATCAGGGTGTGGGAGTTCCCCACGTTGGGTTGTGGCAAATGACAAACCCGCACACCGTCCTCTTCGCCGTTGTCTTAGAGACCGGAGTTTTGTTGCGGCCATGTGTGGCAAAGGCAAGAATGCTCGAGGCCACGTATAATGGGTGAAAACCTTATAATGCCCTTGGCACGGAAAAAATTTTGGCGTGCGCTTGGGGCGATTGGCCATAATGAGGCTAAACATTCTGCCTCGTATTAAAATATTTGTAAATGGGAAAAGGCTATTATATGCTTAGGGAGCCACTACTCCAGACCTTTTCCAGTGGATTTGTTTTACTTTTAGTGAGATAGGGAGGGGTTTTATCCATGTGGAGTCCACCATCTCCAACCCATGTCCCGGTGGTATTTATTGAGTTTAGCTGAAAGTAGAAGAAGAATAATATTAATAAAATGTTTTAATGGAAAAAGGGACGATACATATTTACCAATTCCTGAACAAAAAGTTAGCTGGAAATTCCGGAAAGAAAAAAAGAAATAAAATATAAATAAGTTAATAAAATACCTACCGTCTTCTATTCATTTGTTGACCATGTGTAATTTTTTTGACAGCTGTTTGTGTGAATGTATGTATTTGGGTTATGTTTAGTGAGCATAGTATACGTAGTAGTGACGTCCCACACAGTGTGTAAAATAACAGGGTCGGCATTTTCATTCAAAACAGGAAGAAAATTAAATAGGAAAATTGAAATTTTAAAATCATGAATGAAAATATGCATGCAGCTAAAATTTCTGATAGCCTGGTATCGTAGGGAGATGCAAGATATGGGGAATAGAAGGATCTGACAAAATCAATGATTTCTTTCGGGGATCACCAAGTTTTTTTATTTGAGATAAATATTTCTAGCTTTTGTAACCAAGTAATTAATGTGCCTCGAAAATTGTATGTATTTAAATTCTTGTGTTTTATTTGTTTTTATAAGAATAGTATTTTATTATTAGGAAAGAGGCAATACAAGTAGATATATAAAAAAAAGAATAAATCGAGAAAAAAGTTAAAGAGAAAAACTTTCGCGGGAAAATTGTTACATAATTTAATAATTACTTGGGGGGAAAATGGTAAATATAAATATATATACATATATGTGAAAATGTATTAAGGATGGAAATGAGAGGCGGGAAATTTTTAACCGGCAAAAGAAGTATATAGGTTTTGAAATGGTATAAAAGGAGAAAATTTGAGAGGTAGAGTTTAATAATTAAAAAGGTGCTAAAGTGAACAGTGAAAAAGTATAGTCTCAGTGCATATTCTAAATAATTTAAACCCTAAAGTTAAAAGGGATACAAAGTGGAAAAATCCTTAGGGCAGTTTAAGCAATTTTATTTTTTTTGTAATCCGTGTTCTTCTTATATTGAGCGTAAGTTTTGTTAAAGAATTGTCAGATAATTATTCATGAACAAATTAAATGTAAAAAAAGTCATATCCATAAAAAAATAATTAGTGAAAAAAAAAAAGGTGAAATAAGTATCAATATTTAATTAAACTTAAACTGATAATTTGTTCATGGATAGTCTAAAGAAAATAGAATACCAATGGTAATGTGTTGTGCGTGTTATTTGTTTATTTGCGTTTCTCAATTAGCTGGCTATAGTCTCGTCCGGAGGAATCGAGGAAGAAATAGCCAGGCGAAGTTTTGAGGAAATAGCTGTAGCTTGTAAATTGAGTTCCGGAGGATACCTAGTCGGGGAAATACCCGGGGAAAAGTATTGTAAAGGAAGAAGAGAATTAAGGAAATCTACAATAAATATATGCCCAGAATGCTTTTTAAAGACCTGGCTGTGCCATTAATGAACGTGGAAGATTAAGGTACCAAACTTAATTAAAGAAAAATCATTTTTTAAGTTTTATAATATTATTGAAAAAAAAAGTATTTTAAAAGTTTTGGAAAATTAGTGAAAAGAAAATTAGTAAATATATATTAGAAAAAAAAAAGAATTTATTTACATACAGCTAGAAGCAGAAAAAAAAAATAGTTCATTTAAATTAAAAATAATAATATTTAAGCAGTAGTTATTTTTAAGGTAATGTTAAGAAGTGATAGTGTGAGAAAAACTGTGTCCTTTGAGAATGTGGTGTGATGTTTGATGTTGTGTGTTTAGATAGATAAGAAAATATTTTAATTAACCCATAGGCCCAGGGAAAAAACCTAGAAAAAATTATAAAAAAAAGAGAACAGTAAAAATAAAAATAAAAATAAAGATATCTCAGAAAAAAAAGAACAACCAAAGAAAAAATAGAACTATAAAAAAATTAGGTACTCAAATTAGGCGGAATAAGTAAAATAAATAGTTAGTAAAAACAAGAGTGTTTTTTTTTGAGATACGTTATTAGGGAGCTCCTTCAGACGTAGAAAGTTGTAATCAAAAAAGCGAACATCCGGTAGTGCGGATATGAAGAATTTGAGTGCTTAGGAAAAAAGGAAAGAAAAAAAGAGATTGATTTGTGTGGTAGATTTTTTTTGTGAGATATTAAAAATTAGAAAAAAAGGAAAAGTAACGGCCAATATATATAAGAATAGAGTTTAGTTTAGTAGAATAAGAATATAAAAAAAAAAAAAAAAACAGTAAAAATTAATTTTAAGTCTTATGTTTTTAGAATAAGGTATATGGTAGAAAAAAATATTTTAATAAAAAAATTAGTTATGAGATGAAAGATAAAATGAATATATCTGAGTAGATTTATTTTTTTTTGGGGATTGTTGAAAACAGAAAGGGCGACGAATGACGGGTTTTTGGGACTGTGGAAGGAAAATTGATAGATGGATATCCCGCAGTCATGGTTGGGAAATGGGCGATTGGGGGTTAACATCCACCTCCCTATTGATTGGCATTGCTGCGAGAGTGTAAGTTTTTTGTATTGAATGTAGTATTGTTTCAGATTTTTTTTTTCTTGTTGCAAACCTGGGTCAAGGGTTGAGAACCACCCTATGAGAAGAAGCCGCGGAGTAGCAGGGTATAAATGGCCTCGAGGATCAACAGGTTCGTAACAACATGCCACACAGCACGCTTAACAATGGACTTATTGAGAGGCGAGTTCGGTGAACATTTTATTTCACGTTCGGGACCGGTCAATTGGCCGCCTAGATCGTGCGATTTAACGTCTTTAGACTATTTTTTGTGCGGCTACGTTAAAGCTCATGTCTATACACACATGCCCGCTTCAATTGACGCATTGGAAGAAAACATTGAAGCATTTATTCGTGAGATACCGGCCGAAATGTTGGAAACAGAATGCCAACATTGGACTAAGCGGATGGACCATTTGAGGCGCAATCACGGTCAACATTTGCATGAAATAATCTTCAAACATTTAATTATATGGACCGTACTATCAAATAAAGATTTCATGCATTTTTCTGAATTTTATGAGTTTTTTTTACAACTTTCCTATAGCTCCCCTACAAGAAATGGATGACCGAAACTAATACACACGCACTATTTTTGTTTGTTTTTATTGTTACAAGTGGCGTTGCCACTCGTGTGCGTTTGTATACCAAATTAGGAATATTTTGCAAAGCCCAAATTTTATTAATCTTTTCTTCTTATTTTTATATATACTTAATAATATGTTGAATATATCTGTTAATACGTTTCATAAATTTTAATAATTATAAGAATTTAGCTAAATTTGTATTAATTATTTAAAAAAAAAGTGGTGGAATTTTGGGAATTGCTGTTGTTAAAAACATTTTAGGAAGAAATGTTTGCTAGTGGCAACGCTAATTACTCCAGGAATGAAATGCGTATGTAAGAGTGAAACAACGAATGTATGTTAGACAGTTTCATTTTTGAATGGAATGTGTAAAATATGTAAAAAATTCAAGATTAATTTTAAAAGCGAAAGGAATTTTATGAAATCGTGACGTGCGCCCATTATATTATTTAAAATAAATATAAAAAAAGTGAAATAAAAATTGACAGTGACAATAAAGAGTGATAAAAAATAATATTTGCCTTGACAGAAAGCAAGAATTGAGTGACAATAAAAATAACACAAATACCTATTAAAATATAAAAAAGTGAAAATAAGATAGAAAATACCTATTAAGAAATTAAATTAAATAATAAAAGTATACTTTTTGTGATAAAAGATAACTATGAAAAAAGACGTTTGCAAAATTGTCTATCATTGGAAAAAAAGACATTTGAGTCCAAAATTAAAATGTATAGAAGGTTAATAGAAAACGAAGATAGTGCACGAAGTGAAAGATCTAATATACAACCTGTTCCATCAATAAGCTAAAATTCTAATGGAGTGTAAAGTAGGCATAAAAAAAGCCCAAGAGTACCTCAGCCGCATGACAGGAGAGACTTCTGATCAAGGGCTTGATGAGACCGCCAGCATGCTCCCCTTGCGGACCACAACAGCAGTGCAAGAAATAGAGGAGAAGCTAGACTCCGATTACGCTCAGGCCATGGTAACAATCACAATATTTTATATATTTTACTTGCTCAAACAGTAATTCAACTTCTTTACAGAAGTCCTATATTCATAAAATTAAAGGTGTTTCTTTAGATGTTGGCAGTGTTATTAGTGCATCGTTTGCAGATGATTTGCTATATAAATATAATTGGGATGGAAGGTGGGGAAAACTTCCGTTGTCAAATCTCACGCTGCTAAATAAAATTGTAAGAGGTATGTACAGACATTAAATAATTTTAGTCTTTGAATATTTAACATTTCTGTCTTTTTTTTTACTTCATATTTTAGATGTTTTTCAGAACCTAGGAGCCGGGGAGTATGAAAAAAGTATAAGAAAAGCGGTTGAACGTGCCCACCATAGGGTAAAGCAACAAAAATACATAAAAGAAAAAGGGGTTAATAAATAAAATGACGACAATTTTTTAAATTTAAACTAAAATAATCAATCTAAGAGAGAAAAAAAATCAAAAAATAAGCGTGACCAATAAATTGGTAAAAGTTTAGCTTTATTTTTAACACTTTTTATTGACTGAACTTTATTTGTAAGAAGGTGCTTGTTTAATGTAATTAAGAAACTGTTGAATGATGTTTGATCCAGCAAACGTTTTCGAATGCAAACAAAACATAATTAATTTAAAAAATTTAGTTAAAAAAAAAAAATATTTATTTATTTAAGTTATTTTGGAAACCAAAAAAATATTGAATTTTATTTTAAATAAAGACAAAAATTTGTATGAGAATTGAATGAGATGTTTTATTTTAATAGTGTTTTATTAAAACTAAAAAATACGTCAACAGTGACGAATATATGAATCAGTACTGACTAGTCAGCTGTGGCCGGTATATGCGTCAGTACTGACCAGTCAGTACTGACTGGTCAGCTGTGTCCGTTATATGCATCAGTACTGACTAGTCAGCTGTGTCCGGTTTTTGAGCACTCAATAATCTTGAGCAACCTACATATAGTTGTCGATATGAAAAGCAATGAATGGGCGCCTAAATATATTCCAGCCAATGGACCATACGCATTCCGAAAAAGTACAAAAAGTACCAATTTGATCCATTTTTTACCCCTTAAAAAGTGCCGTATATTTTGTACTTTTTATACCAAATGCAACGAAGTACTAAAAGTACGAGCTTTGACTCATTTTATTCCCCCAGAAAGTACTCTGTACGTTAATTTAGGTTATGTTTTATATGAATACCAAATTTTTCGAAGAGATAAAAAGTAACAGTTTTATCCCAATTTTATCCATTAAAAAATACCGTATATTTTGATCTCGACCATATGCAATCTGTATACCAAATTTATCCAAAAGAGAAAAAGTATAAAAAGTAAAACATTTTTCGTTTTAACCTCTTAAAATATACCCCACTTAAATCTGGACAATATCTCTAGCCAAATTTTTTGAAAATAAGAAAGTACCAAAACTAAAAGAGAAAAAGTGTTAAAAGTTGCCAAAAAAAGAAGCAACATTTCTTAAAAATATATATACAAGGTAGATCAAAAAAGACCTACCCCCACCCATGTTTTATTTTGTAACTAGCTTTTACCCGTGACGTCGTTCACTTTAAGATTTAAAGAAATGGGGTTATCCAGTAAAATATTTACAGAAAATTTATTTTGTTTTCTACGTCATTACTTATTTTATGTTAAAATATGTCTATAAACAACATTTTAAGATTTGTTATATTCCGCTAATATAATGGGTGATTTTTTAGCTATTATCTTTTTGGCAGCACTTGTTTAAACAGCTGACGCACGTTTCGTGTTTTGTTTCACTGTCAAACATCTTCAGTTTGGTCTATAATTTAACCATGAATCGTCTTACAAACGAACAACGCTTGCAAATTATTGAATTTTATTATCAAAATGCGTGCTCTGTTAAGAAAATTCATCGCGCGCTTCTTGTGTTCAGCGACGAAGCTCATTTTTGGCTCAATGGGTAAGTTAATAAGCCGAATTGTCGATTTTGGAGTGAAGATCAGCCAGAAGCATTGCAAAAGCTATTTATGCATCGAGAAAAAGTCACAGTTTGGTGCGGTTTATGGGCTGGTGGCATCATTGGACCGTTCCAAGATGATGCGAATCGTAACGTAACTGTGAATGGTGAGCGCTACCGTGAGATGATATCCAACTTTTTTTGCCCAAAATGCAAGAGCTTGTTGACTTGCACGACATGTGGTTTCAACAAGACGGTGCCACATGCCACACAGCACGCTTAACAATGGACTTATTGAGAGGCGAGTTCGGTGAACATTTTATTTCACGTTCGGGACCGGTCAATTGGCCGCCTAGATCGTGCGATTTAACGTCTTTAGACTATTTTTTGTGCGGCTACGTTAAAGCTCATGTCTATACACACATGCCCGCTTCAATTGACGCATTGGAAGAAAACATTGAAGCATTTATTCGTGAAATACCGGCCGAAATGTTGGAAACAGAATGCCAACATTGGACTAAGCGGATGGACCATTTGAGGCGCAATCACGGTCAACATTTGCATGAAATAATCTTCAAACATTTAATTATATGGACCGTACTATCGATTCAAATAAAGATTTCATGCATTTTTCTGAATTTTATGAGTTTTTTTTACAACTTTCCTATAGCTCCCCTACAAGAAATGGATGACCGAAACTAATACACACGCACTATTTTTGTTTCTTTTTATTGTTACAAGTGGCGTTGCCACTCGTGTGCGTTTGTATACCAAATTAGGAATATTTTGCAAAGCCCAAATTTTATTAATCTTTTCTTCTTATTTTTATATATACTTAATAATATGTTGAATATATCTGTTAATACGTTTCATAAATTTTAATAATTATAAGAATTTAGCTAAATTTGTATTAATTATTTAAAAAAAAAGTGGTGGAATTTTGGGAATTGCTGTTGTTAAAAACATTTTAGGAAGAAATGTTTGCTAGTGGCAACGCTAATTACTCCAGGAATGAAATGCGTATGTAAGAGTGAAACAACGAATGTATGTTAGACAGTTTCATTTTTGAATGGAATGTGTAAAATATGTAAAAAATTCAAGATTAATTTTAAAAGCGAAAGGAATTTTATGAAATTGTGACGTGCGCCCATTATATTATTTAAAATAAATATAAAAAAAGTGAAATAAAAATTGACAGTGACAATAAAGAGTGATAAAAAATAATATTTGCCTTGACAGAAAGCAAGAATTGAGTGACAATAAAAATAACACAAATACCTATTAAAATATAAAAAAGTGACAATAAGATAGAAAATACCTATTAAGAAATTAAATTAAATAATAAAAGTATACTTTTTGTGATAAAAGATAACTATGAAAAAAAGACGTTTGCAAAATTGTCTATCATTGGAAAAAAAGACATTTGAGTCCAAAATTAAAATGTATAGAAGGTTAATAGAAAACGAAGATAGTGCACGAAGTGAAAGATCTAATATACAACCTGTTCCATCAATAAGCTAAAATTCTAATGGAGTGTAAAGTAGGCATAAAAAAAGCCCAAGAGTACCTCAGCCGCATGACAGGAGAGACTTCTGATCAAGGGCTTGATGAGACCGCCAGCATGCTCCCCTTGCGGACCACAACAGCAGTGCAAGAAATAGAGGAGAAGCTAGACTCCGATTACGCTCAGGCCATGGTAACAATCACAATATTTTATATATTTTACTTGCTCAAACAGTAATTCAACTTCTTTACAGAAGTCCTATATTCATAAAATTAAAGGTGTTTCTTTAGATGTTGGCAGTGTTATTAGTGCATCGTTTGCAGATGATTTGCTATATAAATATAATTGGGATGGAAGGTGGGGAAAACTTCCGTTGTCAAATCTCACGCTGCTAAATAAAATAGTAAGAGGTATGTACAGACATTAAATAATTTTAGTCTTTGAATATTTAACATTTCTGTCTTTTTTTTACTTCATATTTTAGATGTTTTTCAGAACCTAGGAGCCGGGGAGTATGAAAACAGTATAAGAAAAGCGGTTGAACGTGCCCACCATAGGGTAAAGCAACAAAAATACATAAAAGAAAAAGGGGTTAATAAATAAAATGACGACAATTTTTTTAATTTAAACTAAAATAATCAATCTAAAAGAGAAAAAAAATCAAAAAATAAGCGTGACCAATAAATTGGTAAAAGTTTAGCTTTATTTTTAACAGTTTTTATTGACTGAACTTTATTTGTAAGAAGGTGCTTGTTTAATGTAATTAAGAAACTGTTGAATGATGTTTGATCCAGCAAACGTTTTCGAATGCAAACAAAACATAATTAATTTAAAAAATTTAGTTTAAAAAAAAAAATATTTATTTATTTAAGTTATTTTGGAAACCAAAAAAATATTGAATTTTATTTTAAATAAAGACAAAAATTTGTATGAGAATTGAATGAGATGTTTTATTTTAATAGTGTTTTATTAAAACTAAAAAATACGTCAACAGTGACGAATATATGAATCAGTACTGACTGGTCAGCTGTGTCCGTTATATGCATCAGTACTGACTAGTCAGCTGTGTCCGGTTTTTGAGCACTCAATAATCTTGAGCAACCTACATATAGTTGTCGATATGAAAAGCAATGAATGGGCGCCTAAATATATTCCAGCCAATGGACCATACGCATTCCGAAAAAGTACAAAAAGTACCAATTTGATCCATTTTTTACCCCTTAAAAAGTGCCGTATATTTTGTACTTTTTATACCAAATGCAACGAAGTACTAAAAGTACGAGCTTTGACTCATTTTATTCCCCCAGAAAGTACTCTGTACGTTAATTTAGGTTATGTTTTATATGAATACCAAATTTTTCGAAGAGATAAAAAGTAACAGTTTTATCCCAATTTTATCCATTAAAAAATACCGTATATTTTGATCTCGACCATATGCAATCTGTATACCAAATTTATCCAAAAGAGAAAAAGTATCAAAAGTAAAACATTTTTCGTTTTAACCTCTTAAAATATACCCCACTTAAATCTGGACAATATCTCTAGCCAAATTTTTTGAAAATAAGAAAGTACCAAAACTAAAAGAGAAAAAGTGTTAAAAGTTGCCAAAAAAAGAAGCAACATTTCTTAAAAATATATATACAAGGTAGATCAAAAAAGACCTACCCCCACCCATGTTTTATTTTGTAACTAGCTTTTACCCGTGACGTCGTTCACTTTAAGATTTAAAGAAATGGGGTTATCCAGTAAAATATTTACAGAAAATTTATTTTGTTTTCTACGTCATTACTTATTTTATGTTAAAATATGTCTATAAACAACATTTTAAGATTTGTTATATTCCGCTAATATAATGGGTGATTTTTTAGCTATTATCTTTTTGGCAGCACTGGTTTAAACAGCTGACGCACGTTTCGTGTTTTGTTTCACTGTCAAACATCTTCAGTTTGGTCTATAATTTAACCATGAATCGTCTTACAAACGAACAACGCTTGCAAATTATTGAATTTTATTATCAAAATGCGTGCTCTGTTAAGAAAATTCATCGCGCGCTTCTTGTGTTCAGCGACGAAGCTCATTTTTGGCTCAATGGGTAAGTTAATAAGCCGAATTGTCGATTTTGGAGTGAAGATCAGCCAGAAGCATTGCAAGAGCTATTTATGCATCGAGAAAAAGTCACAGTTTGGTGCGGTTTATGGGCTGGTGGCATCATTGGACCGTTCCAAGATGATGCGAATCGTAACGTAACTGTGAATGGTGAGCGCTACCGTGAGATGATATCCAACTTTTTTTTGCCCAAAATGCAAGAGCTTGTTGACTTGCACGACATGTGGTTTCAACAAGACGGTGCCACATGCCACACAGCACGCTTAACAATGGACTTATTGAGAGGCGAGTTCGGTGAACATTTTATTTCACGTTCGGGACCGGTCAATTGGCCGCCTAGATCGTGCGATTTAACGTCTTTAGACTATTTTTTGTGCGGCTACGTTAAAGCTCATGTCTATACACACATGCCCGCTTCAATTGACGCATTGGAAGAAAACATTGAAGCATTTATTCGTGAGATACTGGCCGAAATGTTGGAAACAGAATGCCAACATTGGACTAAGCGGATGGACCATTTGAGGCGCAATCACGGTCAACATTTGCATGAAATAATCTTCAAACATTTAATTATATGGACCGTACTATCGATTCAAATAAAGATTTCATGCATTTTTCTGAATTTTATGAGTTTTTTTTACAACTTTCCTATAGCTCCCCTACAAGAAATGGATGACCGAAACTAATACACACGCACTATTTTTGTTTGTTTTTATTGTTACAAGTGGCGTTGCCACTCGTGTGCGTTTGTATACCAAATTAGGAATATTTTGCAAAGCCCAAATTTTATTAATCTTTTCTTCTTATTTTTATATATACTTAATAATATGTTGAATATATCTGTTAATACGTTTCATAAATTTTAATAATTATAAGAATTTAGCTAAATTTGTATTAATTATTTAAAAAAAAAGTGGTGGAATTTTGGGAATTGCTGTTGTTAAAAACATTTTAGGAAGAAATGTTTGCTAGTGGCAACGCTTATTACTCCAGGAATGAAATGCGTATGTAAGAGTGAAACAACGAATGTATGTTAGACAGTTTCATTTTTGAATGGAATGTGTAAAATATGTAAAAAATTCAAGATTAATTTTAAAAGCGAAAGGAATTTTATGAAATTGTGACGTGCGCCCATTATATTATTTAAAATAAATATAAAAAAAGTGAAATAAAAATTGACAGTGACAATAAAGAGTGATAAAAAATAATATTTGCCTTGACAGAAAGCAAGAATTGAGTGACAATAAAAATAACACAAATACCTATTAAAATATAAAAAAGTGACAATAAGATAGAAAATACCTATTAAGAAATTAAATTAAATAATAAAAGTATACTTTTTGTGATAAAAGATAACTATGAAAAAAAGACGTTTGCAAAATTGTCTATCATTGGAAAAAAAGACATTTGAGTCCAAAATTAAAATGTATAGAAGGTTAATAGAAAACGAAGATAGTGCACGAAGTGAAAGATCTAATATACAACCTGTTCCATCAATAAGCTAAAATTCTAATGGAGTGTAAAGTAGGCATAAAAAAAGCCCAAGAGTACCTCAGCCGCATGACAGGAGAGACTTAAGATCAAGGGCTTGATGAGACCGCCAGCATGCTCCCCTTGCGGACCACAACAGCAGTGCAAGAAATAGAGGAGAAGCTAGACCCCGATTACGCTCAGGCCATGGTAACAATCACAATATTTTATATATTTTACTTGCTCAAACAGTAATTCAACTTCTTTACAGAAGTCCTATATTCATAAAATTAAAGGTGTTTCTTTAGATGTTGGCAGTGTTATTAGTGCATCGTTTGCAGATGATTTGCTATATAAATATAATTGGGATGGAAGGTGGGGAAAACTTCCGTTGTCAAATCTCACGCTGCTAAATAAAATTGTAAGAGGTATGTACAGACATTAAATAATTTTAGTCTTTGAATATTTAACATTTCTGTCTTTTTTTTTACTTCATATTTTAGATGTTTTTCAGAACCTAGGAGCCGGGGAGTATGAAAAAAGTATAAGAAAAGCGGTTGAACGTGCCCACCATAGGGTAAAGCAACAAAAATACATAAAAGAAAAAGGGGTTAATAAATAAAATGACGACAATTTTTTTAATTTAAACTAAAATAATCAATCTAAAAGAGAAAAAAAATCAAAAAATAAGCGTGACCAATAAATTGGTAAAAGTTTAGCTTTATTTTTAACACTTTTTATTGACTGAACTTTATTTGTAAGAAGGTGCTTGTTTAATGTAATTAAGAAACTGTTGAATGATGTTTGATCCAGCAAACGTTTTCGAATGCAAACAAAACATAATTAATTTAAAAAATTTAGTTTAAAAAAAAAAAAATTTATTTATTTAAGTTATTTTGGAAACCAAAAAAATATTGAATTTTATTTTAAATAAAGACAAAAATTTGTATGAGAATTGAATGAGATGTTTTATTTTAATAGTGTTTTATTAAAACTAAAAAATACGTCAACAGTGACGAATATATGAATCAGTACTGACTAGTCAGCTGTGGCCGGTATATGCGTCAGTACTGACCAGTCAGTACTGACTGGTCAGCTGTGTCCGTTATATGCATCAGTACTGACTAGTCAGCTGTGTCCGGTTTTTGAGCACTCAATAATCTTGAGCAACCTACATATAGTTGTCGATATGAAAAGCAATGAATGGGCGCCTAAATATATTCCAGCCAATGGACCATACGCATTCCGAAAAAGTACAAAAAGTACCAATTTGATCCATTTTTTACCCCTTAAAAAGTGCCGTATATTTTGTACTTTTTATACCAAATGCAACGAAGTACTAAAAGTACGAGCTTTGACTCATTTTATTCCCCCAGAAAGTACTCTGTACGTTAATTTAGGTTATGTTTTATATGAATACCAAATTTTTCGAAGAGATAAAATGTAACAGTTTTATCCCAATTTTATCCATTAAAAAATACCGTATATTTTGATCTCGACCATATGCAATCTGTATACCAAATTTATCCAAAAGAGAAAAAGTATCAAAAGTAAAACATTTTTCGTTTTAACCTCTTAAAATATACCCCACTTAAATCTGGACAATATCTCTAGCCAAATTTTTTGAAAATAAGAAAGTACCAAAACTAAAAGAGAAAAAGTGTTAAAAGTTGCCAAAAAAAGAAGCAACATTTCTTAAAAATATATATACAAGGTAGATCAAAAAAGACCTACCCCCAACCATGTTTTATTTTGTAACTAGCTTTTACCCGTGACGTCGTTCACTTTAAGATTTAAAGAAATGGGGTTATCCAGTAAAATATTTACAGAAAATTTATTTTGTTTTCTACGTCATTACTTATTTTATGTTAAAATATGTCTATAAACAACATTTTAAGATTTGTTATATTCCGCTAATATAATGGGTGATTTTTTAGCTATTATCTTTTTGGCAGCACTGGTTTAAACAGCTGACGCACGTTTCGTGTTTTGTTTCACTGTCAAACATCTTCAGTTTGGTCTATAATTTAACCATGAATCGTCTTACAAACGAACAACGCTTGCAAATTATTGAATTTTATTATCAAAATGCGTGCTCTGTTAAGAAAATTCATCGCGCGCTTCTTGTGTTCAGCGACGAAGCTCATTTTTGGCTCAATGGGTAAGTTAATAAGCCGAATTGTCGATTTTGGAGTGAAGATCAGCCAGAAGCATTGCAAGAGCTATTTATGCATCGAGAAAAAGTCACAGTTTGGTGCGGTTTATGGGCTGGTGGCATCATTGGACCGTTCCAAGATGATGCGAATCGTAACGTAACTGTGAATGGTGAGCGCTACCGTGAGATGATATCCAACTTTTTTTTGCCCAAAATGCAAGAGCTTGTTGACTTGCACGACATGTGGTTTCAACAAGACGGTGCCACATGCCACACAGCACGCTTAACAATGGACTTATTGAGAGGCGAGTTCGGTGAACATTTTATTTCACGTTCGGGACCGGTCAATTGGCCGCCTAGATCGTGCGATTTAACGTCTTTAGACTATTTTTTGTGCGGCTACGTTAAAGCTCATGTCTATACACACATGCCCGCTTCAATTGACGCATTGGAAGAAAACATTGAAGCATTTATTCGTGAGATACCGGCCGAAATGTTGGAAACAGAATGCCAACATTGGACTAAGCGGATGGACCATTTGAGGCGCAATCACGGTCAACATTTGCATGAAATAATCTTCAAACATTTAATTATATGGACCGTACTATCGATTCAAATAAAGATTTCATGAATTTTTCTGAATTTTATGAGTTTTTTTTACAACTTTCCTATAGCTCCCCTACAAGAAATGGATGACCGAAACTAATACACACGCACTACTTTTGTTTGTTTTTATTGTTACAAGTGGCGTTGCCACTCGTGTGCGTTTGTATACCAAATTAGGAATATTTTGCAAAGCCCAAATTTTATTAATCTTTTCTTCTTATTTTTATATATACTTAATAATATGTTGAATATATCTGTTAATACGTTTCATAAATTTTAATAATTATAAGAATTTAGCTAAATTTGTATTAATTATTTAAAAAAAAAGTGGTGGAATTTTGGGAATTGCTGTTGTTAAAAACATTTTAGGAAGAAATGTTTGCTAGTGGCAACGCTAATTACTCCAGGAATGAAATGCGTATGTAAGAGTGAAACAACGAATGTATGTTAGACAGTTTCATTTTTGAATGGAATGTGTAAAATATGTAAAAAATTCAAGATTAATTTTAAAAGCGAAAGGAATTTTATGAAATTGTGACGTGCGCCCATTATATTATTTAAAATAAATATAAAAAAAGTGAAATAAAAATTGACAGTGACAATAAAGAGTGATAAAAAATAATATTTGCCTTGACAGAAAGCAAGAATTGAGTGACAATAAAAATAACACAAATACCTATTAAAATATAAAAAAGTGACAATAAGATAGAAAATACCTATTAAGAAATTAAATTAAATAATAAAAGTATACTTTTTGTGATAAAAGATAACTATGAAAAAAAGACGTTTGCAAAATTGTCTATCATTGGAAAAAAAGACATTTGAGTCCAAAATTAAAATGTATAGAAGGTTAATAGAAAACGAAGATAGTGCACGAAGTGAAAGATCTAATATACAACCTGTTCCATCAATAAGCTAAAATTCTAATGGAGTGTAAAGTAGGCATAAAAAAAGCCCAAGAGTACCTCAGCCGCATGACAGGAGAGACTTCTGATCAAGGGCTTGATGAGACCGCCAGCATGCTCCCCTTGCGGACCACAACAGCAGTGCAAGAAATAGAGGAGAAGCTAGACTCCGATTACGCTCAGGCCATGGTAACAATCACAATATTTTATATATTTTACTTGCTCAAACAGTAATTCAACTTCTTTACAGAAGTCCTATATTCATAAAATTAAAGGTGTTTCTTTAGATGTTGGCAGTGTTATTAGTGCATCGTTTGCAGATGATTTGCTATATAAATATAATTGGGATGGAAGGTGGGGAAAACTTCCGTTGTCAAATCTCACGCTGCTAAATAAAATTGTAAGAGGTATGTACAGACATTAAATAATTTTAGTCTTTGAATATTTAACATTTCTGTCTTTTTTTTTACTTCATATTTTAGATGTTTTTCAGAACCTAGGAGCCGGGGAGTATGAAAAAAGTATAAGAAAAGCGGTTGAACGTGCCCACCATAGGGTAAAGCAACAAAAATACATAAAAGAAAAAGGGGTTAATAAATAAAATGACGACAATTTTTTTAATTTAAACTAAAATAATCAATCTAAAAGAGAAAAAAAATCAAAAAATAAGCGTGACCAATAAATTGGTAAAAGTTTAGCTTTATTTTTAACACTTTTTATTGACTGAACTTTATTTGTAAGAAGGTGCTTGTTTAATGTAATTAAGAAACTGTTGAATGATGTTTGATCCAGCAAACGTTTTCGAATGCAAACAAAACATAATTAATTTAAAAAATTTAGTTAAAAAAAAAAAAATATTTATTTATTTAAGTTATTTTGGAAACCAAAAAAATATTGAATTTTATTTTAAATAAAGACAAAAATTTTTATGAGAATTGAATGAGATGTTTTATTTTAATCGTGTTTTATTAAAACTAAAAAATACGTCAACAGTGACGAATATATGAATCAGTACTGACTAGTCAGCTGTGGCCGGTATATGCGGTACTGACCAGTCAGTACTGACTGGTCAGCTGTGTCCGTTATATGCATCAGTACTGACTAGTCAGCTGTGTCCGGTTTTTGAGCACTCAATAATCTTGAGCAACCTACATATAGTTGTCGATATGAAAAGCAATGAATGGGCGCCTAAATATATTCCAGCCAATGGACCATACGCATTCCGAAAAAGTACAAAAAGTACCAATTTGATTCATTTTTTACCCCTTAAAAAGTGCCGTATATTTTGTACTTTTTATACCAAATGCAACGAAGTACTAAAAGTACGAGCTTTGACTCATTTTATTCCCCCAGAAAGTACTCTGTACGTTAATTTAGGTTATGTTTTATATGAATACCAAATTTTTCGAAGAGATAAAAAGTAACAGTTTTATCCCAATTTTATCCATTAAAAAATACCGTATATTTTGATCTCGACCATATGCAATCTGTATACCAAATTTATCCAAAAGAGAAAAAGTATCAAAAGTAAAACATTTTTCGTTTTAACCTCTTAAAATATACCCCACTTAAATCTGGACAATATCTCTAGCCAAATTTTTTGAAAATAAAAAAGTACCAAAACTAAAAGAGAAAAAGTGTTAAAAGTTGCCAAAAAAAAAGAAGCAACATTTCTTAAAAATATATATACAAGGTAGATCAAAAAAGACCTACCCCCACCCATGTTTTATTTTGTAACTAGCTTTTACCCGTGACGTCGTTCACTTTAAGATTTAAAGAAATGGGGTTATCCAGTAAAATATTTACAGAAAATTTATTTTGTTTTCTACGTCATTACTTATTTTATGTTAAAATATGTCTATAAACAACATTTTAAGATTTGTTATATTCCGCTAATATAATGGGTGATTTTTTAGCTATTATCTTTTTGGCAGCACTGGTTTAAACAGCTGACGCACGTTTCGTGTTTTGTTTCACTGTCAAACATCTTCAGTTTGGTCTATAATTTAACCATGAATCGTCTTACAAACGAACAACGCTTGCAAATTATTGAATTTTATTATCAAAATGCGTGCTCTGTTAAGAAAATTCATCGCGCGCTTCTTGTGTTCAGCGACGAAGCTCATTTTTGGCTCAATGGGTAAGTTAATAAGCCGAATTGTCGATTTTGGAGTGAAGATCAGCCAGAAGCATTGCAAGAGCTATTTATGCATCGAGAAAAAGTCACAGTTTGGTGCGGTTTATGGGCTGGTGGCATCATTGGACCGTTCCAAGATGATGCGAATCGTAACGTAACTGTGAATGGTGAGCGCTACCGTGAGATGATATCCAACTTTTTTTTGCCCAAAATGCAAGAGCTTGTTGACTTGCACGACATGTGGTTTCAACAAGACGGTGCCACATGCCACACAGCACGCTTAACAATGGACTTATTGAGAGGCGAGTTCGGTGAACATTTTATTTCACGTTCGGGACCGGTCAATTGGCCGCCTAGATCGTGCGATTTAACGTCTTTAGACTATTTTTTGTGCGGCTACGTTAAAGCTCATGTCTATACACACATGCCCGCTTCAATTGACGCATTGGAAGAAAACATTGAAGCATTTATTCGTGAGATACCGGCCGAAATGTTGGAAACAGAATGCCAACATTGGACTAAGCGGATGGACCATTTGAGGCGCAATCACGGTCAACATTTGCATGAAATAATCTTCAAACATTTAATTATATGGACCGTACTATCGATTCAAATAAAGATTTCATGAATTTTTCTGAATTTTATGAGTTTTTTTTACAACTTTCCTATAGCTCCCCTACAAGAAATGGATGACCGAAACTAATACACACGCACTACTTTTGTTTGTTTTTATTGTTACAAGTGGCGTTGCCACTCGTGTGCGTTTGTATACCAAATTAGGAATATTTTGCAAAGCCCAAATTTTATTAATCTTTTCTTCTTATTTTTATATATACTTAATAATATGTTGAATATATCTGTTAATACGTTTCATAAATTTTAATAATTATAAGAATTTAGCTAAATTTGTATTAATTATTTAAAAAAAAAGTGGTGGAATTTTGGGAATTGCTGTTGTTAAAAACATTTTAGGAAGAAATGTTTGCTAGTGGCAACGCTAATTACTCCAGGAATGAAATGCGTATGTAAGAGTGAAACAACGAATGTATGTTAGACAGTTTCATTTTTGAATGGAATGTGTAAAATATGTAAAAAATTCAAGATTAATTTTAAAAGCGAAAGGAATTTTATGAAATTGTGACGTGCGCCCATTATATTATTTAAAATAAATATAAAAAAAGTGAAATAAAAATTGACAGTGACAATAAAGAGTGATAAAAAATAATATTTGCCTTGACAGAAAGCAAGAATTGAGTGACAATAAAAATAACACAAATACCTATTAAAATATAAAAAAGTGACAATAAGATAGAAAATACCTATTAAGAAATTAAATTAAATAATAAAAGTATACTTTTTGTGATAAAAGATAACTATGAAAAAAAGACGTTTGCAAAATTGTCTATCATTGGAAAAAAAGACATTTGAGTCCAAAATTAAAATGTATAGAAGGTTAATAGAAAACGAAGATAGTGCACGAAGTGAAAGATCTAATATACAACCTGTTCCATCAATAAGCTAAAATTCTAATGGAGTGTAAAGTAGGCATAAAAAAAGCCCAAGAGTACCTCAGCCGCATGACAGGAGAGACTTCTGATCAAGGGCTTGATGAGACCGCCAGCATGCTCCCCTTGCGGACCACAACAGCAGTGCAAGAAATAGAGGAGAAGCTAGACTCCGATTACGCTCAGGCCATGGTAACAATCACAATATTTTATATATTTTACTTGCTCAAACAGTAATTCAACTTCTTTACAGAAGTCCTATATTCATAAAATTAAAGGTGTTTCTTTAGATGTTGGCAGTGTTATTAGTGCATCGTTTGCAGATGATTTGCTATATAAATATAATTGGGATGGAAGGTGGGGAAAACTTCCGTTGTCAAATCTCACGCTGCTAAATAAAATTGTAAGAGGTATGTACAGACATTAAATAATTTTAGTCTTTGAATATTTAACATTTCTGTCTTTTTTTTTACTTCATATTTTAGATGTTTTTCAGAACCTAGGAGCCGGGGAGTATGAAAAAAGTATAAGAAAAGCGGTTGAACGTGCCCACCATAGGGTAAAGCAACAAAAATACATAAAAGAAAAAGGGGTTAATAAATAAAATGACGACAATTTTTTTAATTTAAACTAAAATAATCAATCTAAAAGAGAAAAAAAATCAAAAAATAAGCGTGACCAATAAATTGGTAAAAGTTTAGCTTTATTTTTAACACTTTTTATTGACTGAACTTTATTTGTAAGAAGGTGCTTGTTTAATGTAATTAAGAAACTGTTGAATGATGTTTGATCCAGCAAACGTTTTCGAATGCAAACAAAACATAATTAATTTAAAAAATTTAGTTAAAAAAAAAAAAATATTTATTTATTTAAGTTATTTTGGAAACCAAAAAAATATTGAATTTTATTTTAAATAAAGACAAAAATTTGTATGAGAATTGAATGAGATGTTTTATTTTAATCGTGTTTTATTAAAACTAAAAAATACGTCAACAGTGACGAATATATGAATCAGTACTGACTAGTCAGCTGTGGCCGGTATATGCGGTACTGACCAGTCAGTACTGACTGGTCAGCTGTGTCCGTTATATGCATCAGTACTGACTAGTCAGCTGTGTCCGGTTTTTGAGCACTCAATAATCTTGAGCAACCTACATATAGTTGTCGATATGAAAAGCAATGAATGGGCGCCTAAATATATTCCAGCCAATGGACCATACGCATTCCGAAAAAGTACAAAAAGTACCAATTTGATTCATTTTTTACCCCTTAAAAAGTGCCGTATATTTTGTACTTTTTATACCAAATGCAACGAAGTACTAAAAGTACGAGCTTTGACTCATTTTATTCCCCCAGAAAGTACTCTGTACGTTAATTTAGGTTATGTTTTATATGAATACCAAATTTTTTCGAAGAGATAAAAAGTAACAGTTTTATCCCAATTTTATCCATTAAAAAATACCGTATATTTTGATCTCGACCATATGCAATCTGTATACCAAATTTATCCAAAAGAGAAAAAGTATCAAAAGTAAAACATTTTTCGTTTTAACCTCTTAAAATATACCCCACTTAAATCTGGACAATATCTCTAGCCAAATTTTTTGAAAATAAGAAAGTACCAAAACTAAAAGAGAAAAAGTGTTAAAAGTTGCCAAAAAAAGAAGCAACATTTCTTAAAAATATATATACAAGGTAGATCAAAAAAGACCTACCCCCACCCATGTTTTATTTTGTAACTAGCTTTTACCCGTGACGTCGTTCACTTTAAGATTTAAAGAAATGGGGTTATCCAGTAAAATATTTACAGAAAATTTATTTTGTTTTCTACGTCATTACTTATTTTATGTTAAAATATGTCTATAAACAACATTTTAAGATTTGTTATATTCCGCTAATATAATGGGTGATTTTTTAGCTATTATCTTTTTGGCAGCACTTGTTTAAACAGCTGACGCACGTTTCGTGTTTTGTTTCACTGTCAAACATCTTCAGTTTGGTCTATAATTTAACCATGAATCGTCTTACAAACGAACAACGCTTGCAAATTATTGAATTTTATTATCAAAATGCGTGCTCTGTTAAGAAAATTCATCGCGCGCTTCTTGTGTTCAGCGACGAAGCTCATTTTTGGCTCAATGGGTAAGTTAATAAGCCGAATTGTCGATTTTGGAGTGAAGATCAGCCAGAAGCATTGCAAGAGCTATTTATGCATCGAGAAAAAGTCACAGTTTGGTGCGGTTTATGGGCTGGTGGCATCATTGGACCGTTCCAAGATGATGCGAATCGTAACGTAACTGTGAATGGTGAGCGCTACCGTGAGATGATATCCAACTTTTTTTTGCCCAAAATGCAAGAGCTTGTTGACTTGCACGACATGTGGTTTCAACAAGACGGTGCCACATGCCACACAGCACGCTTAACAATGGACTTATTGAGAGGCGAGTTCGGTGAACATTTTATTTCACGTTCGGGGACCGGTCAATTGGCCGCCTAGATCGTGCGATTTAACGTCTTTAGACTATTTTTTGTGCGGCTACGTTAAAGCTCATGTCTATACACACATGCCCGCTTCAATTGACGCATTGGAAGAAAACATTGAAGCATTTATTCGTGAGATACCGGCCGAAATGTTGGAAACAGAATGCCAACATTGGACTAAGCGGATGGACCATTTGAGGCGCAATCACGGTCAACATTTGCATGAAATAATCTTCAAACATTTAATTATATGGACCGTACTATCGATTCAAATAAAGATTTCATGCATTTTTCTGAATTTTATGAGTTTTTTTTACAACTTTCCTATAGCTCCCCTACAAGAAATGGATGACCGAAACTAATACACACGCACTATTTTTGTTTGTTTTTATTGTTACAAGTGGCGTTGCCACTCGTGTGCGTTTGTATACCAAATTAGGAATATTTTGCAAAGCCCAAATTTTATTAATCTTTTCTTCTTATTTTTATATATACTTAATAATATGTTGAATATATCTGTTAATACGTTTCATAAATTTTAATAATTATAAGAATTTAGCTAAATTTGTATTAATTATTTAAAAAAAAAGTGGTGGAATTTTGGGAATTGCTGTTGTTAAAAACATTTTAGGAAGAAATGTTTGCTAGTGGCAACGCTAATTACTCCAGGAATGAAATGCGTATGTAAGAGTGAAACAACGAATGTATGTTAGACAGTTTCATTTTTGAATGGAATGTGTAAAATATGTAAAAAATTCAAGATTAATTTTAAAAGCGAAAGGAATTTTATGAAATTGTGACGTGCGCCCATTATATTATTTAAAATAAATATAAAAAAAGTGAAATAAAAAATTGACAGTGACAATAAAGAGTGATAAAAAATAATATTTGCCTTGACAGAAAGCAAGAATTGAGTGACAATAAAAATAACACAAATACCTATTAAAATATAAAAAAGTGACAATAAGATAGAAAATACCTATTAAGAAATTAAATTAAATAATAAAAGTATACTTTTTGTGATAAAAGATAACTATGAAAAAAAGACGTTTGCAAAATTGTCTATCATTGGAAAAAAAGACATTTGAGTCCAAAATTAAAATGTATAGAAGGTTAATAGAAAACGAAGATAGTGCACGAAGTGAAAGATCTAATATACAACCTGTTCCATCAATAAGCTAAAATTCTAATGGAGTGTAAAGTAGGCATAAAAAAAGCCCAAGAGTACCTCAGCCGCATGACAGGAGAGACTTCTGATCAAGGGCTTGATGAGACCGCCAGTATGCTCCCCTTACGGACCACAACAGCAGTGCAAGAAATAGAGGAGAAGCTAGACTCCGATTACGCTCAGGCCATGGTAACAATCACAATATTTTATATATTTTACTTGCTCAAACAGTAATTCAACTTCTTTACAGAAGTCCTATATTCATAAAATTAAAGGTGTTTCTTTAGATGTTGGCAGTGTTATTAGTGCATCGTTTGCAGATGATTTGCTATATAAATATAATTGGGATGGAAGGTGGGGAAAACTTCCGTTGTCAAATCTCACGCTGCTAAATAAAATTGTAAGAGGTATGTACAGACATTAAATAATTTTAGTCTTTGAATATTTAACATTTCTGTCTTTTTTTTTACTTCATATTTTAGATGTTTTTCAGAACCTAGGAGCCGGGGAGTATGAAAAAAGTATAAGAAAAGCGGTTGAACGTGCCCACCATAGGGTAAAGCAACAAAAATACATAAAAGAAAAAGGGGTTAATAAATAAAATGACGACAATTTTTTTAATTTAAACTAAAATAATCAATCTAAAAGAGAAAAAAAATCAAAAAATAAGCGTGACCAATAAATTGGTAAAAGTTTAGCTTTATTTTTAACACTTTTTATTGACTGAACTTTATTTGTAAGAAGGTGCTTGTTTAATGTAATTAAGAAACTGTTGAATGATGTTTGATCCAGCAAACGTTTTCGAATGCAAACAAAACATAATTAATTTAAAAAATTTAGTTAAAAAAAAAAATATTTATTTATTTAAGTTATTTTGGAAACCAAAAAAATATTGAATTTTATTTTAAATAAAGACAAAAATTTGTATGAGAATTGAATGAGATGTTTTATTTTAATAGTGTTTTATTAAAACTAAAAAATACGTCAACAGTGACGAATATATGAATCAGTACTGACTAGTCAGCTGTGGCCGGTATATGCGTCAGTACTGACCAGTCAGTACTGACTGGTCAGCTGTGTCCGTTTTATGCATCAGTACTGACTAGTCAGCTGTGTCCGGTTTTTGAGCACTCAATAATCTTGAGCAACCTACATATAGTTGTCGATATGAAAAGCAATGAATGGGCGCCTAAATATATTCCAGCCAATGGACCATACGCATTCCGAAAAAGTACAAAAAGTACCAATTTGATCCATTTTTTACCCCTTAAAAAGTGCCGTATATTTTGTACTTTTTATACCAAATGCAACGAAGTACTAAAAGTACGAGCTTTGACTCATTTTATTCCCCCAGAAAGTACTCTGTACGTTAATTTAGGTTATGTTTTATATGAATACCAAATTTTTCGAAGAGATAAAAAGTAACAGTTTTATCCCAATTTTATCCATTAAAAAATACCGTATATTTTGATCTCGACCATATGCAATCTGTATACCAAATTTATCCAAAAGAGAAAAAGTATCAAAAGTAAAACATTTTTCGTTTTAACCTCTTAAAATATACCCCACTTAAATCTGGACAATATCTCTAGCCAAATTTTTTGAAAATAAGAAAGTACCAAAACTAAAAGAGAAAAAGTGTTAAAAGTTGCCAAAAAAAGAAGCAACATTTCTTAAAAATATATATACAAGGTAGATCAAAAAAGACCTACCCCCACCCATGTTTTATTTTGTAACTAGCTTTTACCCGTGACGTCGTTCACTTTAAGATTTAAAGAAATGGGGTTATCCAGTAAAATATTTACAGAAAATTTATTTTGTTTTCTACGTCATTACTTATTTTATGTTAAAATATGTCTATAAACAACATTTTAAGATTTGTTATATTCCGCTAATATAATGGGTGATTTTTTAGCTATTATCTTTTTGGCAGCACTGGTTTAAACAGCTGACGCACGTTTCGTGTTTTGTTTCACTGTCAAACATCTTCAGTTTGGTCTATAATTTAACCATGAATCGTCTTACAAACGAACAACGCTTGCAAATTATTGAATTTTATTATCAAAATGCGTGCTCTGTTAAGAAAATTCATCGCGCGCTTCTTGTGTTCAGCGACGAAGCTCATTTTTGGCTCAATGGGTAAGTTAATAAGCCGAATTGTCGATTTTGGAGTGAAGATCAGCCAGAAGCATTGCAAGAGCTATTTATGCATCGAGAAAAAGTCACAGTTTGGTGCGGTTTATGGGCTGGTGGCATCATTGGACCGTTCCAAGATGATGCGAATCGTAACGTAACTGTGAATGGTGAGCGCTACCGTGAGATGATATCCAACTTTTTTTTTGCCCAAAATGCAAGAGCTTGTTGACTTGCACGACATGTGGTTTCAACAAGACGGTGCCACATGCCACACAGCACGCTTAACAATGGACTTATTGAGAGGCGAGTTCGGTGAACATTTTATTTCACGTTCGGGACCGGTCAATTGGCCGCCTAGATCGTGCGATTTAACGTCTTTAGACTATTTTTTGTGCGGCTACGTTAAAGCTCATGTCTATACACACATGCCCGCTTCAATTGACGCATTGGAAGAAAAGATTGAAGCATTTATTCGTGAGATACCGGCCGAAATGTTGGAAACAGAATGCCAACATTGGACTAAGCGGATGGACCATTTGAGGCGCAATCACGGTCAACATTTGCATGAAATAATCTTCAAACATTTAATTATATGGACCGTACTATCGATTCAAATAAAGATTTCATGCATTTTTCTGAATTTTATGAGTTTTTTTTACAACTTTCCTATAGCTCCCCTACAAGAAATGGATGACCGAAACTAATACACACGCACTATTTTTGTTTGTTTTTATTGTTACAAGTGGCGTTGCCACTCGTGTGCGTTTGTATACCAAATTAGGAATATTTTGCAAAGCCCAAATTTTATTAATCTTTTCTTCTTATTTTTATATATACTTAATAATATGTTGAATATATCTGTTAATACGTTTCATAAATTTTAATAATTATAAGAATTTAGCTAAATTTGTATTAATTATTTTAAAAAAAAGTGGTGGAATTTTGGGAATTGCTGTTGTTAAAAACATTTTAGGAAGAAATGTTTGCTAGTGGCAACGCTAATTACTCCAGGAATGAAATGCGTATGTAAGAGTGAAACAACGAATGTATGTTAGACAGTTTCATTTTTGAATGGAATGTGTAAAATATGTAAAAAATTCAAGATTATTTTTAAAAGCGAAAGGAATTTTATGAAATTGTGACGTGCGCCCATTATATTATTTAAAATAAATATAAAAAAAGTGAAATAAAAATTGACAGTGACAATAAAGAGTGATAAAAAATAATATTTGCCTTGACAGAAAGCAAGAATTGAGTGACAATAAAAATAACACAAATACCTATTAAAATATAAAAAAGTGACAATAAGATAGAAAATACCTATTAAGAAATTAAATTAAATAATAAAAGTATACTTTTTGTGATAAAAGATAACTATGAAAAAAAGACGTTTGCAAAATTGTCTATCATTGGAAAAAAAGACATTTGAGTCCAAAATTAAAATGTATAGAAGGTTAATAGAAAACGAAGATAGTGCACGAAGTGAAAGATCTAATATACAACCTGTTCCATCAATAAGCTAAAATTCTAATGGAGTGTAAAGTAGGCATAAAAAAAGCCCAAGAGTACCTCAGCCGCATGACAGGAGAGACTTCTGATCAAGGGCTTGATGAGACCGCCAGCATGCTCCCCTTGCGGACCACAACAGCAGTGCAAGAAATAGAGGAGAAGCTAGACTCCGATTACGCTCAGGCCATGGTAACAATCACAATATTTTATATATTTTACTTGCTCAAACAGTAATTCAACTTCTTTACAGAAGTCCTATATTCATAAAATTAAAGGTGTTTCTTTAGATGTTGGCAGTGTTATTAGTGCATCGTTTGCAGATGATTTGCTATATAAATATAATTGGGATGGAAGGTGGGGAAAACTTCCGTTGTCAAATCTCACGCTGCTAAATAAAATTGTAAGAGGTATGTACAGACATTAAATAATTTTAGTCTTTGAATATTTAACATTTCTGTCTTTTTTTTTACTTCATATTTTAGATGTTTTTCAGAACCTAGGAGCCGGGGAGTATGAAAAAAGTATAAGAAAAGCGGTTGAACGTGCCCACCATAGGGTAAAGCAACAAAAATACATAAAAGAAAAAGGGGTTAATAAATAAAATGACGACAATTTTTTTAATTTAAACTAAAATAATCAATCTAAAAGAGAAAAAAAATCAAAAAATAAGCGTGACCAATAAATTAGTAAAAGTTTAGCTTTATTTTTAACACTTTTTATTGACTGAACTTTATTTGTAAGAAGGTGCTTGTTTAATGTAATTAAGAAACTGTTGAATGATGTTTGATCCAGCAAACGTTTTCGAATGCAAACAAAACATAATTAATTTAAAAAATTTAGTTAAAAAAAAAAAATATTTATTTATTTAAGTTATTTTGGAAACCAAAAAAATATTGAATTTTATTTTAAATAAAGACAAAAATTTGTATGAGAATTGAATGAGATGTTTTATTTTAATAGTGTTTTATTAAAACTAAAAAATACGTCAACAGTGACGAATATATGAATCAGTACTGACTAGTCAGCTGTGGCCGGTATATGCGTCAGTACTGACCAGTCAGTACTGACTGGTCAGCTGTGTCCGTTATATGCATCAGTACTGACTAGTCAGCTGTGTCCGGTTTTTGAGCACTCAATAATCTTGAGCAACCTACATATAGTTGTCGATATGAAAAGCAATGAATGGGCGCCTAAATATATTCCAGCCAATGGACCATACGCATTCCGAAAAAGTACCAATTTGATCCATTTTTTACCCCTTAAAAAGTGCCGTATATTTTGTACTTTTTATACCAAATGCAACGAAGTACTAAAAGTACGAGCTTTGACTCATTTTTTTTCCCCCAGAAAGTACTCTGTACGTTAATTTAGGTTATGTTTTATATGAATACCAAATTTTTCGAAGAGATAAAAAGTAACAGTTTTATCCCAATTTTATCCATTAAAAAATACCGTATATTTTGATCTCGACCATATGCAATCTGTATACCAAATTTATCCAAAAGAGAAAAAGTATCAAAAGTAAAACATTTTTCGTTTTAACCTCTTAAAATATACCCCACTTAAATCTGGACAATATCTCTAGCCAAATTTTTTGAAAATAAGAAAGTACCAAAACTAAAAGAGAAAAAGTGTTAAAAGTTGCCAAAAAAAAGAAGCAACATTTCTTAAATATATATATACAAGGTAGATCAAAAAAGACCTACCCCCACCCATGTTTTATTTTGTAACTAGCTTTTACCCGTGACGTTTAAGATTTAAAGAAATGGGGTTATCCAGTAAAATATTTACAGAAAATTTATTTTGTTTTCTACGTCATTACTTATTTTATGTTAAAATATGTCTATAAACAACATTTTAAGATTTGTTATATTCCGCTAATATAATGGGTGATTTTTTAGCTATTATCTTTTTGGCAGCACTGGTTTAAACAGCTGACGCACGTTTCGTGTTTTGTTTCACTGTCAAACATCTTCAGTTTGGTCTATAATTTAACCATGAATCGTCTTACAAACGAACAACGCTTGCAAATTATTGAATTTTATTATCAAAATGCGTGCTCTGTTAAGAAAATTCATCGCGCGCTTCTTGTGTTCAGCGACGAAGCTCATTTTTGGCTCAATGGGTAAGTTAATAAGCCGAATTGTCGATTTTGGAGTGAAGATCAGCCAGAAGCATTGCAAGAGCTATTTATGCATCGAGAAAAAGTCACAGTTTGGTGCGGTTTATGGGCTGGTGGCATCATTGGACCGTTCCAAGATGATGCGAATCGTAACGTAACTGTGAATGGTGGCGCTACCGTGAGATGATATCCAACTTTTTTTTTGCCCAAAATGCAAGAGCTTGTTGACTTGCACGACATGTGGTTTCAACAAGACGGTGCCACATGCCACACAGCACGCTTAACAATGGACTTATTGAGAGGCGAGTTCGGTGAACATTTTATTTCACGTTCGGGACCGGTCAATTGGCCGCCTAGATCGTGCGATTTAACGTCTTTAGACTATTTTTTGTGCGGCTACGTTAAAGCTCATGTCTATACACACATGCCCGCTTCAATTGACGCATTGGAAGAAAAGATTGAAGCATTTATTCGTGAGATACCGGCCGAAATGTTGGAAACAGAATGCCAACATTGGACTAAGCGGATGGACCATTTGAGGCGCAATCACGGTCAACATTTGCATGAAATAATCTTCAAACATTTAATTATATGGACCGTACTATCGATTCAAATAAAGATTTCATGCATTTTTCTGAATTTTATGAGTTTTTTTTACAACTTTCCTATAGCTCCCCTACAAGAAATGGATGACCGAAACTAATACACACGCACTATTTTTGTTTGTTTTTATTGTTACAAGTGGCGTTGCCACTCGTGTGCGTTTGTATACCAAATTAGGAATATTTTGCAAAGCCCAAATTTTATTAATCTTTTCTTCTTATTTTTATATATACTTAATAATATGTTGAATATATCTGTTAATACGTTTCATAAATTTTAATAATTATAAGAATTTAGCTAAATTTGTATTAATTATTTAAAAAAAAAGTGGTGGAATTTTGGGAATTGCTGTTGTTAAAAACATTTTAGGAAGAAATGTTTGCTAGTGGCAACGCTAATTACTCCAGGAATGAAATGCGTATGTAAGAGTGAAACAACGAATGTATGTTAGACAGTTTCATTTTTGAATGGAATGTGTAAAATATGTAAAAAATTCAAGATTATTTTTAAAAGCGAAAGGAATTTTATGAAATTGTGACGTGCGCCCATTATATTATTTAAAATAAATATAAAAAAAGTGAAATAAAAATTGACAGTGACAATAAAGAGTGATAAAAAATAATATTTGCCTTGACAGAAAGCAAGAATTGAGTGACAATAAAAATAACACAAATACCTATTAAAATATAAAAAAGTGACAATAAGATAGAAAATACCTATTAAGAAATTAAATTAAATAATAAAAGTATACTTTTTGTGATAAAAGATAACTATGAAAAAAAGACGTTTGCAAAATTGTCTATCATTGGAAAAAAAGACATTTGAGTCCAAAATTAAAATGTATAGAAGGTTAATAGAAAACGAAGATAGTGCACGAAGTGAAAGATCTAATATATAACCTGTTCCATCAATAAGCTAAAATTCTAATGGAGTGTAAAGTAGGCATAAAAAAAGCCCAAGAGTACCTCAGCCGCATGACAGGAGAGACTTCTGATCAAGGGCTTGATGAGACCGCCAGCATGCTCCCCTTGCGGACCACAACAGCAGTGCAAGAAATAGAGGAGAAGCTAGACTCCGATTACGCTCAGGCCATGGTAACAATCACAATATTTTATATATTTTACTTGCTCAAACAGTAATTCAACTTCTTTACAGAAGTCCTATATTCATAAAATTAAAGGTGTTTCTTTAGATGTTGGCAGTGTTATTAGTGCATCGTTTGCAGATGATTTGCTATATAAATATAATTGGGATGGAAGGTGGGGAAAACTTCCGTTGTCAAATCTCACGCTGCTAAATAAAATTGTAAGAGGTATGTACAGACATTAAATAATTTTAGTCTTTGAATATTTAACATTTCTGTCTTTTTTTTTACTTCATATTTTAGATGTTTTTCAGAACCTAGGAGCCGGGGAGTATGAAAAAAGTATAAGAAAAGCGGTTGAACGTGCCCACCATAGGGTAAAGCAACAAAAATACATAAAAGAAAAAGGGGTTAATAAATAAAATGACGACAATTTTTTTAATTTAAACTAAAATAATCAATCTAAAAGAGAAAAAAAATCAAAAAATAAGCGTGACCAATAAATTGGTAAAAGTTTAGCTTTATTTTTAACACTTTTTATTGACTGAACTTTATTTGTAAGAAGGTGCTTGTTTAATGTAATTAAGAAACTGTTGAATGATGTTTGATCCAGCAAACGTTTTCGAATGCAAACAAAACATAATTAATTTAAAAAATTTAGTTAAAAAAAAAAAATATTTATTTATTTAAGTTATTTTGGAAACCAAAAAAATATTGAATTTTATTTTAAATAAAGACAAAAATTTGTATGAGAATTGAATGAGATGTTTTATTTTAATAGTGTTTTATTAAAACTAAAAAATACGTCAACAGTGACGAATATATGAATCAGTACTGACTAGTCAGCTGTGGCCGGTATATGCGTCAGTACTGACCAGTCAGTACTGACTGGTCAGCTGTGTCCGTTATATGCATCAGTACTGACTAGTCAGCTGTGTCCGGTTTTTGAGCACTCAATAATCTTGATCAACCTACATATAGTTGTCGATATGAAAAGCAATGAATGGGCGCCTAAATATATTCCAGCCAATGGACCATACGCATTCCGAAAAAGTACAAAAAGTACCAATTTGATCCATTTTTTACCCCTTAAAAAGTGCCGTATATTTTGTACTTTTTATACCAAATGCAACGAAGTACTAAAAGTACGAGCTTTGACTCATTTTTTTCCCCCAGAAAGTACTCTGTACGTTAATTTAGGTTATGTTTTATATGAATACCAAATTTTTCGAAGAGATAAAAAGTAACAGTTTTATCCCAATTTTATCCATTAAAAAATACCGTATATTTTGATCTCGACCATATGCAATCTGTATACCAAATTTATCCAAAAGAGAAAAAGTATCAAAAGTAAAACATTTTTCGTTTTAACCTCTTAAAATATACCCCACTTAAATCTGGACAATATCTCTAGCCAAATTTTTTGAAAATAAGAAAGTACCAAAACTAAAAGAGAAAAAGTGTTAAAAGTTGCCAAAAAAAGAAGCAACATTTCTTAAATATATATATACAAGGTAGATCAAAAAAGACCTACCCCCACCCATGTTTTATTTTGTAACTAGCTTTTACCCGTGACGTTTAAGATTTAAAGAAATGGGGTTATCCAGTAAAATATTTACAGAAAATTTATTTTGTTTTCTACGTCATTACTTATTTTATGCTAAAATATGTCTATAAACAACATTTTAAGATTTGTTATATTCCGCTAATATAATGGGTGATTTTTTAGCTATTATCTTTTTGGCAGCACTGGTTTAAACAGCTGACGCACGTTTCGTGTTTTGTTTCACTGTCAAACATCTTCAGTTTGGTCTATAATTTAACCATGAATCGTCTTACAAACGAACAACGCTTGCAAATTATTGAATTTTATTATCAAAATGCGTGCTCTGTTAAGAAAATTCATCGCGCGCTTCTTGTGTTCAGCGACGAAGCTCATTTTTGGCTCAATGGGTAAGTTAATAAGCCGAATTGTCGATTTTGGAGTGAAGATCAGCCAGAAGCATTGCAAGAGCTATTTATGCATCGAGAAAAAGTCACAGTTTGGTGCGGTTTATGGGCTGGTGGCATCATTGGACCGTTCCAAGATGATGCGAATCGTAACGTAACTGTGAATGGTGAGCGCTACCGTGAGATGATATCCAACTTTTTTTTGCCCAAAATGCAAGAGCTTGTTGACTTGCACGACATGTGGTTTCAACAAGACGGTGCCACATGCCACACAGCACGCTTAACAATGGACTTATTGAGAGGCGAGTTCGGTGAACATTTTATTTCACGTTCGGGACCGGTCAATTGGCCGCCTAGATCGTGCGATTTAACGCTTCAATTGACGCATTGGAAGAAAACATTGAAGCATTTATTCGTGAGATACCGGCCGAAATGTTGGAAACAGAATGCCAACATTGGACTAAGCGGATGGACCATTTGAGGCGCAATCACGGTCAACATTTGCATGAAATAATCTTCAAACATTTAATTATATGGACCGTACTATCGATTCAAATAAAGATTTCATGCATTTTTCTGAATTTTATGAGTTTTTTTTACAACTTTCCTATAGCTCCCCTACAAGAAATGGATGACCGAAACTAATACACACGCACTATTTTTGTTTGTTTTTATTGTTACAAGTGGCGTTGCCACTCGTGTGCGTTTGTATACCAAATTAGGAATATTTTGCAAAGCCCAAATTTTATTAATCTTTTCTTCTTATTTTTATATATACTTAATAATATGTTGAATATATCTGTTAATAAGTTTCATAAATTTTAATAATTATAAGAATTTAGCTAAATTTGTATTAATTATTTAAAAAAAAAGTGGTGGAATTTTGGGAATTGCTGTTGTTAAAAACATTTTAGGAAGAAATGTTTGCTAGTGGCAACGCTAATTACTCCAGGAATGAAATGCGTATGTAAGAGTGAAACAACGAATGTATGTTAGACAGTTTCATTTTTGAATGGAATGTGTAAAATATGTAAAAAATTCAAGATTAATTTTAAAAGCGAAAGGAATTTTATGAAATTGTGACGTGCGCCCATTATATTATTTAAAATAAATATAAAAAAAGTGAAATAAAAATTGACAGTGACAATAAAGAGTGATAAAAAATAATATTTGCCTTGACAGAAAGCAAGAATTGAGTGACAATAAAAATAACACAAATACCTATTAAAATATAAAAAAGTGACAATAAGATAGAAAATACCTATTAAGAAATTAAATTAAATAATAAAAGTATACTTTTTGTGATAAAAGATAACTATGAAAAAAAGACGTTTGCAAAATTGTCTATCATTGGAAAAAAAGACATTTGAGTCCAAAATTAAAATGTATAGAAGGTTAATAGAAAACGAAGATAGTGCACGAAGTGAAAGATCTAATATACAACCTGTTCCATCAATAAGCTAAAATTCTAATGGAGTGTAAAGTAGGCATAAAAAAAGCCCAAGAGTACCTCAGCCGCATGACAGGAGAGACTTCTGATCAAGGGCTTGATGAGACCGCCAGCATGCTCCCCTTGCGGACCACAACAGCAGTGCAAGAAATAGAGGAGAAGCTAGACTCCGATTACGCTCAGGCCATGGTAACAATCACAATATTTTATATATTTTACTTGCTCAAACAGTAATTCAACTTCTTTACAGAAGTCCTATATTCATAAAATTAAAGGTGTTTCTTTAGATGTTGGCAGTGTTATTAGTGCATCGTTTGCAGATGATTTGCTATATAAATATAATTGGGATGGAAGGTGGGGAAAACTTCCGTTGTCAAATCTCACGCTGCTAAATAAAATTGTAAGAGGTATGTACAGACATTAAATAATTTTAGTCTTTGAATATTTAACATTTCTGTCTTTTTTTTTACTTCATATTTTAGATGTTTTTCAGAACCTAGGAGCCGGGGAGTATGAAAAAAGTATAAGAAAAGCGGTTGAACGTGCCCACCATAGGGTAAAGCAACAAAAATACATAAAAGAAAAAGGGGTTAATAAATAAAATGACGACAATTTTTTTAATTTAAACTAAAATAATCAATCTAAAAGAGAAAAAAAATCAAAAAATAAGCGTGACCAATAAATTGGTAAAAGTTTAGCTTTATTTTTAACACTTTTTATTGACTGAACTTTATTTGTAAGAAGGTGCTTGTTTAATGTAATTAAGAAACTGTTGAATGATGTTTGATCCAGCAAACGTTTTCGAATGCAAACAAAACATAATTAATTTAAAAAATTTAGTTAAAAAAAAAAAATATTTATTTATTTAAGTTATTTTGGAAACCAAAAAAATATTGAATTTTATTTTAAATAAAGACAAAAATTTGTATGAGAATTGAATGAGATGTTTTATTTTAATAGTGTTTTATTAAAACTAAAAAATACGTCAACAGTGACGAATATATGAATCAGTACTGACTAGTCAGCTGTGGCCGGTATATGCGTCAGTACTGACCAGTCAGTACTGACTGGTCAGCTGTGTCCGTTATATGCATCAGTACTGACTAGTCAGCTGTGTCCGGTTTTTGAGCACTCAATAATCTTGATCAACCTACATATAGTTGTCGATATGAAAAGCAATGAATGGGCGCCTAAATATATTCCAGCCAATGGACCATACGCATTCCGAAAAAGTACAAAAAGTACCAATTTGATCCATTTTTTACCCCTTAAAAAGTGCCGTATATTTTGTACTTTTTATACCAAATGCAACGAAGTACTAAAAGTACGAGCTTTGACTCATTTTTTTCCCCCAGAAAGTACTCTGTACGTTAATTTAGGTTATGTTTTATATGAATACCAAATTTTTCGAAGAGATAAAAAGTAACAGTTTTATCCCAATTTTATCCATTAAAAAATACCGTATATTTTGATCTCGACCATATGCAATCTGTATACCAAATTTATCCAAAAGAGAAAAAGTATCAAAAGTAAAACATTTTTCGTTTTAACCTCTTAAAATATACCCCACTTAAATCTGGACAATATCTCTAGCCAAATTTTTTGAAAATAAGAAAGTACCAAAACTAAAAGAGAAAAAGTGTTAAAAGTTGCCAAAAAAAGAAGCAACATTTCTTAAATATATATATACAAGGTAGATCAAAAAAGACCTACCCCCACCCATGTTTTATTTTGTAACTAGCTTTTACCCGTGACGTTTAAGATTTAAAGAAATGGGGTTATCCAGTAAAATATTTACAGAAAATTTATTTTGTTTTCTACGTCATTACTTATTTTATGCTAAAATATGTCTATAAACAACATTTTAAGATTTGTTATATTCCGCTAATATAATGGGTGATTTTTTAGCTATTATCTTTTTGGCAGCACTGGTTTAAACAGCTGACGCACGTTTCGTGTTTTGTTTCACTGTCAAACATCTTCAGTTTGGTCTATAATTTAACCATGAATCGTCTTACAAACGAACAACGCTTGCAAATTATTGAATTTTATTATCAAAATGCGTGCTCTGTTAAGAAAATTCATCGCGCGCTTCTTGTGTTCAGCGACGAAGCTCATTTTTGGCTCAATGGGTAAGTTAATAAGCCGAATTGTCGATTTTGGAGTGAAGATCAGCCAGAAGCATTGCAAGAGCTATTTATGCATCGAGAAAAAGTCACAGTTTGGTGCGGTTTATGGGCTGGTGGCATCATTGGACCGTTCCAAGATGATGCGAATCGTAACGTAACTGTGAATGGTGAGCGCTACCGTGAGATGATATCCAACTTTTTTTTGCCCAAAATGCAAGAGCTTGTTGACTTGCACGACATGTGGTTTCAACAAGACGGTGCCACATGCCACACAGCACGCTTAACAATGGACTTATTGAGAGGCGAGTTCGGTGAACATTTTATTTCACGTTCGGGACCGGTCAATTGGCCGCCTAGATCGTGCGATTTAACGTCTTTAGACTATTTTTTGTGCGGCTACGTTAAAGCTCATGTCTATACACACATGCCCGCTTCAATTGACGCATTGGAAGAAAACATTGAAGCATTTATTCGTGAGATACCGGCCGAAATGTTGGAAACAGAATGCCAACATTGGACTAAGCGGATGGACCATTTGAGGCGCAATCACGGTCAACATTTGCATGAAATAATCTTCAAACATTTAATTATATGGACCGTACTATCGATTCAAATAAAGATTTCATGCATTTTTCTGAATTTTATGAGTTTTTTTTACAACTTTCCTATAGCTCCCCTACAAGAAATGGATGACCGAAACTAATACACACGCACTATTTTTGTTTGTTTTTATTGTTACAAGTGGCGTTGCCACTCGTGTGCGTTTGTATACCAAATTAGGAATATTTTGCAAAGCCCAAATTTTATTAATCTTTTCTTCTTATTTTTATATATACTTAATAATATGTTGAATATAATCTGTTAATACGTTTCATAAATTTTAATAATTATAAGAATTTAGCTAAATTTGTATTAATTATTTAAAAAAAAAGTGGTGGAATTTTGGGAACTGCTGTTGTTAAAAACATTTTAGGAAGAAATGTTTGCTAGTGGCAACGCTAATTACTCCAGGAATGAAATGCGTATGTAAGAGTGAAACAACGAATGTATGTTAGACAGTTTCATTTTTGAATGGAATGTGTAAAATATGTAAAAAATTCAAGATTAATTTTAAAAGCGAAAGGAATTTTATGAAATTGTGACGTGCGCCCATTATATTATTCAAAATAAATATAAAAAAGTGAAATAAAAATTGACAGTGACAATAAAGAGTGATAAAAAATAATATTTGCCTTGACAGAAAGCAAGAATTGAGTGACAATAAAAATAACACAAATACCTATTAAAATATAAAAAAGTGACAATAAGATAGAAAATACCTATTAAGAAATTAAATTAAATAATAAAAGTATACTTTTTGTGATAAAAGATAACTATGAAAAAAAGACGTTTGCAAAATTGTCTATCATTGGAAAAAAAGACATTTGAGTCCAAAATTAAAATGTATAGAAGGTTAATAGAAAACGAAGATAGTGCACGAAGTGAAAGATCTAATATACAACCTGTTCCATCAATAAGCTAAAATTCTAATGGAGTGTAAAGTAGGCATAAAAAAAGCCCAAGAGTACCTCAGCCGCATGACAGGAGAGACTTCTGATCAAGGGCTTGATGAGACCGCCAGCATGCTCCCCTTGCAGACCACAACAGCAGTGCAAGAAATAGAGGAGAAGCTAGACTCCGATTACGCTCAGGCCATGGTAACAATCACAATATTTTATATATTTTACTTGCTCAAACAGTAATTCAACTTCTTTACAGAAGTCCTATATTCATAAAATTAAAGGTGTTTCTTTAGATGTTGGCAGTGTTATTAGTGCATCGTTTGCAGATGATTTGCTATATAAATATAATTGGGATGGAAGGTGGGGAAAACTTCCGTTGTCAAATCTCACGCTGCTAAATAAAATTGTAAGAGGTATGTACAGACATTAAATAATTTTAGTCTTTGAATATTTAACATTTCTGTCTTTTTTTTTACTTCATATTTTAGATGTTTTTCAGAACCTAGGAGCCGGGGAGTATGAAAAAAGTATAAGAAAAGCGGTTGAACGTGCCCACCATAGGGTAAAGCAACAAAAATACATAAAAGAAAAAGGGGTTAATAAATAAAATGACGACAATTTTTTTAATTTAAACTAAAATAATCAATCTAAAAGAGAAAAAAAATCAAAAAATAAGCGTGACCAATAAATTGGTAAAAGTTTAGCTTTATTTTTAACACTTTTTATTGACTGAACTTTATTTGTAAGAAGGTGCTTGTTTAATGTAATTAAGAAACTGTTGAATGATGTTTGAGCCAGCAAACGTTTTCGAATGCAAACAAAACATAATTAATTTAAAAAATTTAGTTAAAAAAAAAAAATATTTATTTATTTAAGTTATTTTGGAAACCAAAAAAATATTGAATTTTATTTTAAATAAAGACAAAAATTTGTATGAGAATTGAATGAGATGTTTTATTTTAATAGTGTTTTATTAAAACTAAAAAATACGTCAACAGTGACGAATATATGAATCAGTACTGACTAGTCAGCTGTGGCCGGTATATGCGTCAGTACTGACCAGTCAGTACTGACTGGTCAGCTGTGTCCGTTATATGCATCAGTACTGACTAGTCAGCTGTGTCCGGTTTTTGAGCACTCAATAATCTTGAGCAACCTACATATAGTTGTCGATATGAAAAGCAATGAATGGGCGCCTAAATATATTCCAGCCAATGGACCATACGCATTCCGAAAAAGTACAAAAAGTACCAATTTGATCCATTTTTTACCCCTTAAAAAGTGCCGTATATTTTGTACTTTTTATACCAAATGCAACAAAGTACTAAAAGTACGAGCTTTGACTCATTTTATTCCCCCAGAAAGTACTCTGTACGTTAATTTAGATTATGTTTTATATGAATACCAAATTTTTCGAAGAGATAAAAAGTAACAGTTTTATCCCAATTTTATCCATTAAAAAATACCGTATATTTTGATCTCGACCATATGCAATCTGTATACCAAATTTATCCAAAAGAGAAAAAGTATCAAAAGTAAAACATTTTTCGTTTTAACCTCTTAAAATATACCCCACTTAAATCTGGACAATATCTCTAGCCAAATTTTTTGAAAATAAGAAAGTACCAAAACTAAAAGAGAAAAAGTGTTAAAAGTTGCCAAAAAAAGAAGCAACATTTCTTAAAAATATATATACAAGGTAGATCAAAAAAGACCTACCCCCACCCATGTTTTATTTTGTAACTAGCTTTTACCCGTGACGTCGTTCACTTTAAGATTTAAAGAAATGGGGTTATCCAGTAAAATATTTACAGAAAATTTATTTTGTTTTCTACGTCATTACTTATTTTATGTTAAAATATGTCTATAAACAACATTTTAAGATTTGTTATATTCCGCTAATATAATGGGTGATTTTTTAGCTATTATCTTTTTGGCAGCACTGGTTTAAACAGCTGACGAACGTTTCGTGTTTTGTTTCACTGTCAAACATCTTCAGTTTGGTCTATAATTTAACCATGAATCGTCTTACAAACGAACAACGCTTGCAAATTATTGAATTTTATTATCAAAATGCGTGCTCTGTTAAGAAAATTCATCGCGCGCTTCTTGTGTTCAGCGACGAAGCTCATTTTTGGCTCAATGGGTAAGTTAATAAGCCGAATTGTCGATTTTGGAGTGAAGATCAGCCATAAGCATTGCAAGAGCTATTTATGCATCGAGAAAAAGTCACAGTTTGGTGCGGTTTATGGGCTGGTGGCATCATTGGACCGTTCCAAGATGATGCGAATCGTAACGTAACTGTGAATGGTGAGCGCTACCGTGAGATGATATCCAACTTTTTTTTGCCCAAAATGCAAGAGCTTGTTGACTTGCACGACATGTGGTTTCAACAAGACGGTGCCACATGCCACACAGCACGCTTAACAATGGACTTATTGAGAGGCGAGTTCGGTGAACATTTTATTTCACGTTCGGGACCGGTCAATTGGCCGCCTAGATCGTGCGATTTAACGTCTTTAGACTATTTTTTGTGCGGCTACGTTAAAGCTCATGTCTATACACACATGCCCGCTTCAATTGACGCATTGGAAGAAAACATTGAAGCATTTATTCGTGAGATACCGGCCGAAATGTTGGAAACAGAATGCCAACATTGGACTAAGCGGATGGACCATTTGAGGCGCAATCACGGTCAACATTTGCATGAAATAATCTTCAAACATTTAATTATATGGACCGTACTATCGATTCAAATAAAGATTTCATGCATTTTTCTGAATTTTATGAGTTTTTTTTACAACTTTCCTATAGCTCCCCTACAAGAAATGGATGACCGAAACTAATACACACGCACTATTTTTGTTTGTTTTTATTGTTACAAGTGGCGTTGCCACTCGTGTGCGTTTGTATACCAAATTAGGAATATTTTGCAAAGCCCAAATTTTATTAATCTTTTCTTCTTATTTTTATATATACTTAATAATATGTTGAATATAATCTGTTAATACGTTTCATAAATTTTAATAATTATAAGAATTTAGCTAAATTTGTATTAATTATTTAAAAAAAAAGTGGTGGAATTTTGGGAACTGCTGTTGTTAAAAACATTTTAGGAAGAAATGTTTGCTAGTGGCAACGCTAATTACTCCAGGAATGAAATGCGTATGTAAGAGTGAAACAACGAATGTATGTTAGACAGTTTCATTTTTGAATGGAATGTGTAAAATATGTAAAAAATTCAAGATTAATTTTAAAAGCGAAAGGAATTTTATGAAATTGTGACGTGCGCCCATTATATTATTTAAAATAAATATAAAAAAAGTGAAATAAAAATTGACAGTGACAATAAAGAGTGATAAAAAATAATATTTGCCTTGACAGAAAGCAAGAATTGAGCGACAATAAAAATAACACAAATACCTATTAAAATATAAAAAAGTGACAATAAGATAGAAAATACCTATTAAGAAATTAAACTAAATAATAAAAGTATACTTTTTGTGATAAAAGATAACTATGAAAAAAAGACGTTTGCAAAATTGTCTATCATTGGAAAAAAAGACATTTGAGTCCAAAACTAAAATGTATAGAAGGTTAATAGAAAACGAAGATAGTGCACGAAGTGAAAGATCTAATATACAACCTGTTCCATCAATAAGCTAAAATTCTAATGGAGTGTAAAGTAGGCATAAAAAAAGCCCAAGAGTACCTCAGCCGCATGACAGGAGAGACTTCTGATCAAGGGCTTGATGAGACCGCCAGCATGCTCCCCTTGCGGACCACAACAGCAGTGCAAGAAATAGAGGAGAAGCTAGACTCCGATTACGCTCAGGCCATGGTAACAATCACAATATTTTATATATTTTACTTGCTCAAACAGTAATTCAACTTCTTTACAGAAGTCCTATATTCATAAAATTAAAGGTGTTTCTTTAGATGTTGGCAGTGTTATTAGTGCATCGTTTGCAGATGATTTGCTATATAAATATAATTGGGATGGAAGGTGGGGAAAACTTCCGTTGTCAAATCTCACGCTGCTAAATAAAATTGTAAGAGGTATGTACAGACATTAAATAATTTTAGTCTTTGAATATTTAACATTTCTGTCTTTTTTTTTACTTCATATTTTAGATGTTTTTCAGAACCTAGGAGCCGGGGAGTATGAAAAAAGTATAAGAAAAGCGGTTGAACGTGCCCACCATAGGGTAAAGCAACAAAAATACATAAAAGAAAAAGGGGTTAATAAATAAAATGACGACAATTTTTTTAATTTAAACTAAAATAATCAATCTAAAAGAGAAAAAAAATCAAAAAATAAGCGTGACCAATAAATTGGTAAAAGTTTAGCTTTATTTTTAACACTTTTTATTGACTGAACTTTATTTGTAAGAAGGTGCTTGTTTAATGTAATTAAGAAACTGTTGAATGATGTTTGATCCAGCAAACGTTTTCGAATGCAAACAAAACATAATTAATTTAAAAAATTTAGTTAAAAAAAAAAATATTTATTTATTTAAGTTATTTTGGAAACCAAAAAAATATTGAATTTTATTTTAAATAAAGACAAAAATTTGTATGAGAATTGAATGAGATGTTTTATTTTAATAGTGTTTTATTAAAACTAAAAAATACGTCAACAGTGACGAATATATGAATCAGTACTGACTAGTCAGCTGTGGCCGGTATATGCGTCAGTACTGGCCAGTCAGTACTGACTGGTCAGCTGTGTCCGTTATATGCATCAGTACTGACTAGTCAGCTGTGTCCGGTTTTTGAGCACTCAATAATCTTGAGCAACCTACATATAGTTGTCGATATGAAAAGCAATGAATGGGCGCCTAAATATATTCCAGCCAATGGACCATACGCATTCCGAAAAAGTACAAAAAGTACCAATTTGATCCATTTTTTACCCCTTAAAAAGTGCCGTATATTTTGTACTTTTTATACCAAATGCAACGAAGTACTAAAAGTACGAGCTTTGACTCATTTTATTCCCCCAGAAAGTACTCTGTACGTTAATTTAGGTTATGTTTTATATGAATACCAAATTTTTCGAAGAGATAAAAAGTAACAGTTTTATCCCAATTTTATCCATTAAAAAATACCGTATATTTTGATCTCGACCATATGCAATCTGTATACCAAATTTATCCAAAAGAGAAAAAGTATCAAAAGTAAAACATTTTTCGTTTTAACCTCTTAAAATATACCCCACTTAAATCTGGACAATATCTCTAGCCAAATTTTTTGAAAATAAGAAAGTACCAAAACTAAAAGAGAAAAAGTGTTAAAAGTTGCCAAAAAAAGAAGCAACATTTCTTAAAAATATATATACAAGGTAGATCAAAAAAGACCTACCCCCACCCATGTTTTATTTTGTAACTAGCTTTTACCCGTGACGTCGTTCACTTTAAGATTTAAAGAAATGGGGTTATCCAGTAAAATATTTACAGAAAATTTATTTTGTTTTCTACGTCATTACTTATTTTATGTTAAAATATGTCTATAAACAACATTTTAAGATTTGTTATATTCCGCTAATATAATGGGTGATTTTTTAGCTATTATCTTTTTGGCAGCACTGGTTTAAACAGCTGACGCACGTTTCGTGTTTTGTTTCACTGTCAAACATCTTCAGTTTGGTCTATAATTTAACCATGAATCGTCTTACAAACGAACAACGCTTGCAAATTATTGAATTTTATTATCAAAATGCGTGCTCTGTTAAGAAAATTCATCGCGCGCTTCTTGTGTTCAGCGACGAAGCTCATTTTTGGCTCAATGGGTAAGTTAATAAGCCGAATTGTCGATTTTGGAGTGAAGATCAGCCAGAAGCATTGCAAGAGCTATTTATGCATCGAGAAAAAGTCACAGTTTGGTGCGGTTTATGGGCTGGTGGCATCATTGGACCGTTCCAAGATGATGCGAATCGTAACGTAACTGTGAATGGTGAGCGCTACCGTGAGATGATATCCAACTTTTTTTTGCCCAAAATGCAAGAGCTTGTTGACTTGCACGACATGTGGTTTCAACAAGACGGTGCCACATGCCACACAGCACGCTTAACAATGGACTTATTGAGAGGCGAGTTCGGTGAACATTTTATTTCACGTTCGGGACCGGTCAATTGGCCGCCTAGATCGTGCGATTTAACGTCTTTAGACTATTTTTTGTGCGGCTACGTTAAAGCTCATGTCTATACACACATGCCCGCTTCAATTGACGCATTGGAAGAAAACATTGAAGCATTTATTCGTGAGATACCGGCCGAAATGTTGGAAACAGAATGCCAACATTGGACTAAGCGGATGGACCATTTGAGGCGCAATCACGGTCAACATTTGCATGAAATAATCTTCAAACATTTAATTATATGGACCGTACTATCGATTCAAATAAAGATTTCATGCATTTTTCTGAATTTTATGAGTTTTTTTTACAACTTTCCTATAGCTCCCCTACAAGAAATGGATGACCGAAACTAATACACACGCACTATTTTTGTTTGTTTTTATTGTTACAAGTGGCGTTGCCACTCGTGTGCGTTTGTATACCAAATTAGGAATATTTTGCAAAGCCCAAATTTTATTAATCTTTTCTTCTTATTTTTATATATACTTAATAATATGTTGAATATATCTGTTAATAAGTTTCATAAATTTTAATAATTATAAGAATTTAGCTAAATTTGTATTAATTATTTAAAAAAAAAGTGGTGGAATTTTGGGAATTGCTGTTGTTAAAAACATTTTAGGAAGAAATGTTTGCTAGTGGCAACGCTAATTACTCCAGGAATGAAATGCGTATGTAAGAGTGAAACAACGAATGTATGTTAGACAGTTTCATTTTTGAATGGAATGTGTAAAATATGTAAAAAATTCAAGATTAATTTTAAAAGCGAAAGGAATTTTATGAAATTGTGACGTGCGCCCATTATATTATTTAAAATAAATATAAAAAAAGTGAAATAAAAATTGACAGTGACAATAAAGAGTGATAAAAAATAATATTTGCCTTGACAGAAAGCAAGAATTGAGTGACAATAAAAATAACACAAATACCTATTAAAATATAAAAAAGTGACAATAAGATAGAAAATACCTATTAAGAAATTAAATTAAATAATAAAAGTATACTTTTTGTGATAAAAGATAACTATGAAAAAAAGACGTTTGCAAAATTGTCTATCATTGGAAAAAAAGACATTTGAGTCCAAAATTAAAATGTATAGAAGGTTAATAGAAAACGAAGATAGTGCACGAAGTGAAAGATCTAATATACAACCTGTTCCATCAATAAGCTAAAATTCTAATGGAGTGTAAAGTAGGCATAAAAAAAGCCCAAGAGTACCTCAGTCGCATGACAGGAGAGTCTTCTGATCAAGGGCTTGATGAGACCGCCAGCATGCTCCCCTTGCGGACCACAACAGCAGTGCAAGAAATAGAGGAGAAGCTAGACTCCGATTACGCTCAGGCCATGGTAACAACCACAATATTTTATATATTTTACTTGCTCAAACAGTAATTCAACTTCTTTACAGAAGTCCTATATTCATAAAATTAAAGGTGTTTCTTTAGATGTTGGCAGTGTTATTAGTGCATCGTTTGCAGATGATTTGCTATATAAATATAATTGGGATGGAAGGTGGGGAAAACTTCCGTTGTCAAATCTCACGCTGCTAAATAAAATTGTAAGAGGTATGTACAGACATTAAATAATTTTAGTCTTTGAATATTTAACATTTCTGTCTTTTTTTTTACTTCATATTTTAGATGTTTTTCAGAACCTAGGAGCCGGGGAGTATGAAAACAGTATAAGAAAAGCGGTTGAACGTGCCCACCATAGGGTAAAGCAACAAAAATACATAAAAGAAAAAGGGGTTAATAAATAAAATGACGACAATTTTTTTAATTTAAACTAAAATAATCAATCTAAAAGAGAAAAAAAATCAAAAAATAAGCGTGACCAATAAATTGGTAAAAGTTTAGCTTTATTTTTAACACTTTTTATTGACTGAACTTTATTTGTAAGAAGGTGCTTGTTTAATGTAATTAAGAAACTGTTGAATGATGTTTGATCCAGCAAACGTTTTCGAATGCAAACAAAACATAATTAATTTAAAAAATTTAGTTAAAAAAAAAAATATTTATTTATTTAAGTTATTTTGGAAACCAAAAAAATATTGAATTTTATTTTAAATAAAGACAAAAATTTGTATGAGAATTGAATGAGATGTTTTATTTTAATAGTGTTTTATTAAAATTAAAAAATACGTCAACAGTGACGAATATATGAATCAGTACTGACTAGTCAGCTGTGGCCGGTATATGCGTCAGTACTGACTGGTCAGCTGTGTCCGTTATATGCATCAGTACTGACTAGTCAGCTGTGTCCGGTTTTTGAGCACTCAATAATCTTGAGCAACCTACATATAGTTGTCGATATGAAAAGCAATGAATGGGCGCCTAAATATATTCCAGCCAATGGACCATACGCATTCCGAAAAAGTACAAAAAGTACCAATTTGATCCATTTTTTACCCCTTAAAAAGTGCCGTATATTTTGTACTTTTTATACCAAATGCAACGAAGTACTAACGAAGTACGAGCTTTGACTCATTTTATTCCCCCAGAAAGTACTCTGTACGTTAATTTAGGTTATGTTTTATATGAATACCAAATTTTTCGAAGAGATAAAAAGTAACAGTTTTATCCCAATTTTATCCATTAAAAAATACCGTATATTTTGATCTCGACCATATGCAATCTGTATAGCAAATTTATCCAAAAGAGAAAAAGTATCAAAAGTAAAACATTTTTCGTTTTAACCTCTTAAAATATACCCCACTTAAATCTGGACAATATCTCTAGCCAAATTTTTTGAAAATAAGAAAGTACCAAAACTAAAAGAGAAAAAGTGTTAAAAGTTGCCAAAAAAAGAAGCAACATTTCTTAAAAATATATATACAAGGTAGATCAAAAAAGACCTACCCCCACCCATGTTTTATTTTGTAACTAGCTTTTACCCGTGACGTCGTTCACTTTAAGATTTAAAGAAATGGGGTTATCCAGTAAAATATTTACAGAAAATTGATTTTGTTTTCTACGTCATTACTTATTTTATGTTAAAATATGTCTATAAACAACATTTTAAGATTTGTTATATTCCGCTAATATAATGGGTGATTTTTTAGCTATTATCTTTTTGGCAGCACTGGTTTAAACAGCTGACGCACGTTTCGTGTTTTGTTTCACTGTCAAACATCTTCAGTTTGGTCTATAATTTAACCATGAATCGTCTTACAAGCGAACAACGCTTGCAAATTATTGAATTTTATTATCAAAATGCGTGCTCTGTTAAGAAAATTCATCGCGCGCTTCTTGTGTTCAGCGACGAAGCTCATTTTTGGCTCAATGGGTAAGTTAATAAGCCGAATTGTCGATTTTGGAGTGAAGATCAGCCAGAAGCATTGCAAGAGCTATTTATGCAACGAGAAAAAGTCACAGTTTGGTGCGGTTTATGGGCTGGTGGCATCATTGGACCGTTCCAAGATGATGCGAATCGTAACGTAACTGTGAATGGTGAGCGCTACCGTGAGATGATATCCAACTTTTTTTTGCCCAAAATTCAAGAGCTTGTTGACTTGCACGACATGTGGTTTCAACAAGACGGTGCCACATGCCACACAGCACGCTTAACAATGGACTTATTGAGAGGCGAGTTCGGTGAACATTTTATTTCACGTTCGGGACCGGTCAATTGGCCGCCTAGATCGTGCGATTTAACGTCTTTAGACTATTTTTTGTGCGGCTACGTTAAAGCTCATGTCTATACACACATGCCCGCTTCAATTGACGCATTGGAAGAAACATTGAAGCATTTATTCGTGAGATACCGGCCGAAATGTTGGAAACAGAATGCCAACATTGGACTAAGCGGATGGACCATTTGAGGCGCAATCACGGTCAACATTTGCATGAAATAATCTTCAAACATTTAATTATATGGACCGTACTATCGATTCAAATAAAGATTTCATGCATTTTTCTGAATTTTATGAGTTTTTTTTACAACTTTCCTATAGCTCCCCTACAAGAAATGGATGACCGAAACTAATACACACGCACTATTTTTGTTTGTTTTTATTGTTACAAGTGGCGTTGCCACTCGTGTGCGTTTGTATACCAAATTAGGAATATTTTGCAAAGCCCAAATTTTATTAATCTTTTCTTCTTATTTTTATATATACTTAATAATATGTTGAATATATCTGTTAATACGTTTCATAAATTTTAATAATTATAAGAATTTAGCTAAATTTGTATTAATTATTTAAAAAAAAAGTGGTGGAATTTTGGGAATTGCTGTTGTTAAAAACATTTTAGGAAGAAATGTTTGCTAGTGGCAACGCTAATTACTCCAGGAATGAAATGCGTATGTAAGAGTGAAACAACGAATGTATGTTAGACAGTTTCATTTTTGAATGGAATGTGTAAAATATGTAAAAAATTCAAGATTAATTTTAAAAGCGAAAGGAATTTTATGAAATTGTGACGTGCGCCCATTATATTATTTAAAATAAATATAAAAAAAGTGAAATAAAAATTGACAGTGACAATAAAGAGTGATAAAAAATAATATTTGCCTTGACAGAAAGCAAGAATTGAGTGACAATAAAAATAACACAAATACCTATTAAAATATAAAAAAGTGACAATAAGATAGAAAATACCTATTAAGAAATTAAATTAAATAATAAAAGTATACTTTTTGTGATAAAAGATAACTATGAAAAAAAGACGTTTGCAAAATTGTCTATCATTGGAAAAAAAGACATTTGAGTCCAAAATTAAAATGTATAGAAGGTTAATAGAAAACGAAGATAGTGCACGAAGTGAAAGATCTAATATACAACCTGTTCCATCAATAAGCTAAAATTCTAATGGAGTGTAAAGTAGGCATAAAAAAAGCCCAAGAGTACCTCAGCCGCATGACAGGAGAGACTTCTGATCAAGGGCTTGATGAGACCGCCAGCATGCTCCCCTTGCGGACCACAACAGCAGTGCAAGAAATAGAGGAGAAGCTAGACTCCGATTACGCTCAGGCCATGGTAACAATCACAATATTTTATATATTTTACTTGCTCAAACAGTAATTCAACTTCTTTACAGAAGTCCTATATTCATAAAATTAAAGGTGTTTCTTTAGATGTTGGCAGTGTTATTAGTGCATCGTTTGCAGATGATTTGCTATATAAATATAATTGGGATGGAAGGTGGGGAAAACTTCCGTTGTCAAATCTCACGCTGCTAAATAAAATTGTAAGAGGTATGTACAGACATTAAATAATTTTAGTCTTTGAATATTTAACATTTCTGTCTTTTTTTTTACTTCATATTTTAGATGTTTTTCAGAACCTAGGAGCCGGGGAGTATGAAAAAAGTATAAGAAAAGCGGTTGAACGTGCCCACCATAGGGTAAAGCAACAAAAATACATAAAAGAAAAAGGGGTTAATAAATAAAATGACGACAATTTTTTTAATTTAAACTAAAATAATCAATCTAAAAGAGAAAAAAAATCAAAAAATAAGCGTGACCAATAAATTGGTAAAAGTTTAGCTTTATTTTTAACACTTTTTATTGACTGAACTTTATTTGTAAGAAGGTGCTTGTTTAATGTAATTAAGAAACTGTTGAATGATGTTTGATCCAGCAAACGTTTTCGAATGCAAACAAAACATAATTAATTTAAAAAATTTAGTTAAAAAAAAAAATATTTATTTATTTAAGTTATTTTGGAAACCAAAAAAATATTGAATTTTATTTTAAATAAAGACAAAAATTTGTATGAGAATTGAATGAGATGTTTTATTTTAATAGTGTTTTATTAAAACTAAAAAATACGTCAACAGTGACGAATATATGAATCAGTACTGACTAGTCAGCTGTGGCCGGTATATGCGTCAGTACTGACTGGTCAGCTGTGTCCGTTATATGCATCAGTACTGACTAGTCAGCTGTGTCCGGTTTTTGAGCACTCAATAATCTTGAGCAACCTACATATAGTTGTCGATATGAAAAGCAATGAATGGGCGCCTAAATATATTCCAGCCAATGGACCATACGCATTCCGAAAAAGTACAAAAAGTACCAATTTGATCCATTTTTTACCCCTTAAAAAGTGCCGTATATTTTGTACTTTTTATACCAAATGCAACGAAGTACTAAAAGTACGAGCTTTGACTCATTTTATTCCCCCAGAAAGTACTCTGTACGTTAATTTAGGTTATGTTTTATATGAATACCAAATTTTTCGAAGAGATAAAAAGTAACAGTTTTATCCCAATTTTATCCATTAAAAAATACCGTATATTTTGATCTCGACCATATGCAATCTGTATACCAAATTTATCCAAAAGAGAAAAAGTATCAAAAGTAAAACATTTTTCGTTTTAACCTCTTAAAATATACCCCACTTAAATCTGGACAATATCTCTAGCCAAATTTTTTGAAAATAAGAAAGTACCAAAACTAAAAGAGAAAAAGTGTTAAAAGTTGCCAAAAAAAGAAGCAACATTTCTTAAAAATATATATACAAGGTAGATCAAAAAAGACCTACCCCCACCCATGTTTTATTTTGTAACTAGCTTTTACCCGTGACGTCGTTCACTTTAAGATTTAAAGAAATGGGGTTATCCAGTAAAATATTTACAGAAAATTTATTTTGTTTTCTACGTCATTACTTATTTTATGTTAAAATATGTCTATAAACAACATTTTAAGATTTGTTATATTCCGCTAATATAATGGGTGATTTTTTAGCTATTATCTTTTTGGCAGCACTGGTTTAAACAGCTGACGCACGTTTCGTGTTTTGTTTCACTGTCAAACATCTTCAGTTTGGTCTATAATTTAACCATGAATCGTCTTACAAACGAACAACGCTTGCAAATTATTGAATTTTATTATCAAAATGCGTGCTCTGTTAAGAAAATTCATCGCGCGCTTCTTGTGTTCAGCGACGAAGCTCATTTTTGGCTCAATGGGTAAGTTAATAAGCCGAATTGTCGATTTTGGAGTGAAGATCAGCCAGAAGCATTGCAAGAGCTATTTATGCATCGAGAAAAAGTCACAGTTTGGTGCGGTTTATGGGCTGGTGGCATCATTGGACCGTTCCAAGATGATGCGAATCGTAACGTAACTGTGAATGGTGAGCGCTACCGTGAGATGATATCCAACTTTTTTTTGCCCAAAATGCAAGAGCTTGTTGACTTGCACGACATGTGGTTTCAACAAGACGGTGCCACATGCCACACAGCACGCTTAACAATGGACTTATTGAGAGGCGAGTTCGGTGAACATTTTATTTCACGTTCGGGACCGGTCAATTGGCCGCCTAGATCGTGCGATTTAACGTCTTTAGACTATTTTTTGTGCGGCTACGTTAAAGCTCATGTCTATACACACATGCCCGCTTCAATTGACGCATTGGAAGAAAACATTGAAGCATTTATTCGTGAGATACCGGCCGAAATGTTGGAAACAGAATGCCAACATTGGACTAAGCGGATGGACCATTTGAGGCGCAATCACGGTCAACATTTGCATGAAATAATCTTCAAACATTTAATTATATGGACCGTACTATCGATTCAAATAAAGATTTCATGCATTTTTCTGAATTTTATGAGTTTTTTTTACAACTTTCCTATAGCTCCCCTACAAGAAATGGATGACCGAAACTAATACACACGCACTGTTTTTGTTTGTTTTTATTGTTACAAGTGGCGTTGCCACTCGTGTGCGTTTGTATACCAAATTAGGAATATTTTGCAAAGCCCAAATTTTATTAATCTTTTCTTCTTATTTTTATATATACTTAATAATATGTTGAATATATCTGTTAATACGTTTCATAAATTTTAATAATTATAAGAATTTAGCTAAATTTGTATTAATTATTTAAAAAAAAAGTGGTGGAATTTTGGGAATTGCTGTTGTTAAAAACATTTTAGGAAGAAATGTTTGCTAGTGGCAACGCTAATTACTCCAGGAATGAAATGCGTATGTAAGAGTGAAACAACGAATGTATGTTAGACAGTTTCATTTTTGAATGGAATGTGTAAAATATGTAAAAAATTCAAGATTAATTTTAAAAGCGAAAGGAATTTTATGAAATTGTGACGTGCGCCCATTATATTATTTAAAATAAATATAAAAAAAGTGAAATAAAAATTGACAGTGACAATAAAGAGTGATAAAAAATAATATTTGCCTTGACAGAAAGCAAGAATTGAGTGACAATAAAAATAACACAAATACCTATTAAAATATAAAAAAGTGACAATAAGATAGAAAATACCTATTAAGAAATTAAATTAAATAATAAAAGTATACTTTTTGTGATAAAAGATAACTATGAAAAAAAGACGTTTGCAAAATTGTCTATCATTGGAAAAAAAGACATTTGAGTCCAAAATTAAAATGTATAGAAGGTTAATAGAAAACGAAGATAGTGCACGAAGTGAAAGATCTAATATACAACCTGTTCCATCAATAAGCTAAAATTCTAATGGAGTGTAAAGTAGGCATAAAAAAAGCCCAAGAGTACCTCAGCCGCATGACAGGAGAGACTTCTGATCAAGGGCTTGATGAGACCGCCAGCATGCTCCCCTTGCGGACCACAACAGCAGTGCAAGAAATAGAGGAGAAGCTAGACTCCGATTACGCTCAGGCCATGGTAACAATCACAATATTTTATATATTTTACTTGCTCAAACAGTAATTCAACTTCTTTACAGAAGTCCTATATTCATAAAATTAAAGGTGTTTCTTTAGATGTTGGCAGTGTTATTAGTGCATCGTTTGCAGATGATTTGCTATATAAATATAATTGGGATGGAAGGTGGGGAAAACTTCCGTTGTCAAATCTCACGCTGCTAAATAAAATTGTAAGAGGTATGTACAGACATTAAATAATTTTAGTCTTTGAATATTTAACATTTCTGTCTCTTTTTTTACTTCATATTTTAGATGTTTTTCAGAACCTAGGAGCCGGGGAGTATGAAAAAAGTATAAGAAAAGCGGTTGAACGTGCCCACCATAGGGTAAAGCAACAAAAATACATAAAAGAAAAAGGGGTTAATAAATAAAATGACGACAATTTTTTTAATTTAAACTAAAATAATCAATCTAAAAGAGAAAAAAAATCAAAAAATAAGCGTGACCAATAAATTGGTAAAAGTTTAGCTTTATTTTTAACACTTTTTATTGACTGAACTTTATTTGTAAGAAGGTGCTTGTTTAATGTAATTAAGAAACTGTTGAATGATGTTTGATCCAGCAAACGTTTTCGAATGCAAACAAAACATAATTAATTTAAAAAATTTAGTTAAAAAAAAAAATATTTATTTATTTAAGTTATTTTGGAAACCAAAAAAATATTGAATTTTATTTTAAATAAAGACAAAAATTTGTATGAGAATTGAATGAGATGTTTTATTTTAATAGTGTTTTATTAAAACTAAAAAATACGTCAACAGTGACGAATATATGAATCAGTACTGACTAGTCAGCTGTGGCCGGTATATGCGTCAGTACTGACTGGTCAGCTGTGTCCGTTATATGCATCAGTACTGACTAGTCAGCTGTGTCCGGTTTTTGAGCACTCAATAATCTTGAGCAACCTACATATAGTTGTCGATATGAAAAGCAATGAATGGGCGCCTAAATATATTCCAGCCAATGGACCATACGCATTCCGAAAAAGTACAAAAAGTACCAATTTGATCCATTTTTTACCCCTTAAAAAGTGCCGTATATTTTGTACTTTTTATACCAAATGCAACGAAGTACTAAAAGTACGAGCTTTGACTCATTTTATTCCCCCAGAAAGTACTCTGTACGTTAATTTAGGTTATGTTTTATATGAATACCAAATTTTTCGAAGAGATAAAAAGTAACAGTTTTATCCCAATTTTATCCATTAAAAAATACCGTATATTTTGATCTCGACCATATGCAATCTGTATACCAAATTTATCCAAAAGAGAAAAAGTATCAAAAGTAAAACATTTTTCGTTTTAACCTCTTAAAATATACCCCACTTAAATCTGGACAATATCTCTAGCCAAATTTTTTGAAAATAAGAAAGTACCAAAACTAAAAGAGAAAAAGTGTTAAAAGTTGCCAAAAAAAGAAGCAACATTTCTTAAAAATATATATACAAGGTAGATCAAAAAAGACCTACCCCCACCCATGTTTTATTTTGTAACTAGCTTTTACCCATGACGTCGTTCACTTTAAGATTTAAAGAAATGGGGTTATCCAGTAAAATATTTACAGAAAATTTATTTTGTTTTCTACGTCATTACTTATTTTATGTTAAAATATGTCTATAAACAACATTTTAAGATTTGTTATATTCCGCTAATATAATGGGTGATTTTTTAGCTATTATCTTTTTGGCAGCACTGGTTTAAACAGCTGACGCACGTTTCGTGTTTTGTTTCACTGTCAAACATCTTCAGTTTGGTCTATAATTTAACCATGAATCGTCTTACAAACGAACAACGCTTGCAAATTATTGAATTTTATTATCAAAATGCGTGCTCTGTTAAGAAAATTCATCGCGCGCTTCTTGTGTTCAGCGACGAAGCTCATTTTTGGCTCAATGGGTAAGTTAATAAGCCGAATTGTCGATTTTGGAGTGAAGATCAGCCAGAAGCATTGCAAGAGCTATTTATGCATCGAGAAAAAGTCACAGTTTGGTGCGGTTTATGGGCTGGTGGCATCATTGGACCGTTCCAAGATGATGCGAATCGTAACGTAACTGTGAATGGTGAGCGCTACCGTGAGATGATATCCAACTTTTTTTTGCCCAAAATGCAAGAGCTTGTTGACTTGCACGACATGTGGTTTCAACAAGACGGTGCCACATGCCACACAGCACGCTTAACAATGGACTTATTGAGAGGCGAGTTCGGTGAACATTTTATTTCACGTTCGGGACCGGTCAATTGGCCGCCTAGATCGTGCGATTTAACGTCTTTAGACTATTTTTTGTGCGGCTACGTTAAAGCTCATGTCTATACACACATGCCCGCTTCAATTGACGCATTGGAAGAAAACATTGAAGCATTTATTCGTGAGATACCGGCCGAAATGTTGGAAACAGAATGCCAACATTGGACTAAACGGATGGACCATTTGAGGCGCAATCACGGTCAACATTTGCATGAAATAATCTTCAAACATTTAATTATATGGACCGTACTATCGATTCAAATAAAGATTTCATGCATTTTTCTGAATTTTATGAGTTTTTTTTACAACTTTCCTATAGCTCCCCTACAAGAAATGGATGACCGAAACTAATACACACGCACTATTTTTGTTTGTTTTTATTGTTACAAGTGGCGTTGCCACTCGTGTGCGTTTGTATACCAAATTAGGAATATTTGCAAAGCCCAAATTTTATTAATCTTTTCTTCTTATTTTTATTTATACTTAATAATATGTTGAATATATCTGTTAATACGTTTCATAAATTTTAATAATTATAAGAATTTAGCTAAATTTGTATTAATTATTTAAAAAAAAAGTGGTGGAATTTTGGGAATTGCTGTTGTTAAAAACATTTTAGGAAGAAATGTTTGCTAGTGGCAACGCTAATTACTCCAGGAATGAAATGCGTATGTAAGAGTGAAACAACGAATGTATGTTAGACAGTTTCATTTTTGAATGGAATGTGTAAAATATGTAAAAAAATTCAAGATAAATTTTAAAAGCGAAAGGAATTTTATGAAATTGTGACGTGCGCCCATTATATTATTTAAAATAAATATAAAAAAAGTGAAATAAAAATTGACAGTGACAATAAAGAGTGATAAAAAATAATATTTGCCTTGACAGAAAGCAAGAATTGAGTGACAATAAAAATAACACAAATACCTATTAAAATATAAAAAAGTGACAATAAGATAGAAAATACCTATTAAGAAATTAAATTAAATAATAAAAGTATACTTTTTGTGATAAAAGATAACTATGAAAAAAAGACGTTTGCAAAATTGTCTATCATTGGAAAAAAAGACATTTGAGTCCAAAATTAAAATGTATAGAAGGTTAATAGAAAACGAAGATAGTGCACGAAGTGAAAGATCTAATATACAACCTGTTCCATCAATAAGCTAAAATTCTAATGGAGTGTAAAGTAGGCATAAAAAAAGCCCAAGAGTACCTCAGCCGCATGACAGGAGAGACTTCTGATCAAGGGCTTGATGAGACCGCCAGCATGCTCCCCTTGCGGACCACAACAGCAGTGCAAGAAATAGAGGAGAAGCTAGACTCCGATTACGCTCAGGCCATGGTAACAATCACAATATTTTATATATTTTACTTGCTCAAACAGTAATTCAACTTCTTTACAGAAGTCCTATATTCATAAAATTAAAGGTGTTTCTTTAGATGTTGGCAGTGTTATTAGTGCATCGTTTGCAGATGATTTGCTATATAAATATAATTGGGATGGAAGGTGGGGAAAACTTCCGTTGTCAAATCTCACGCTGCTAAATAAAATTGTAAGAGGTATGTACAGACATTAAATAATTTTAGTCTTTGAATATTTAACATTTCTGTCTTTTTTTTTACTTCATATTTTAGATGTTTTTCAGAACCTAGGAGCCGGGGAGTATGAAAACAGTATAAGAAAAGCGGTTGAACGTGCCCACCATAGGGTAAAGCAACAAAAATACATAAAAGAAAAAGGGGTTAATAAATAAAATGACGACAATTTTTTTAATTTAAACTAAAATAATCAATCTAAAAGAGAAAAAAAATCAAAAAATAAGCGTGACCAATAAATTGGTAAAAGTTTAGCTTTATTTTTAACACTTTTTATTGACTGAACTTTATTTGTAAGAAGGTGCTTGTTTAATGTAATTAAGAAACTGTTGAATGATGTTTGATCCAGCAAACGTTTTCGAATGCAAACAAAACATAATTAATTTAAAAAATTTAGTTAAAAAAAAAAAATATTTATTTATTTAAGTTATTTTGGAAACCAAAAAAATATTGAATTTTATTTTAAATAAAGACAAAAATTTGTATGAGAATTGAATGAGATGTTTTATTTTAATAGTGTTTTATTAAAACTAAAAAATACGTCAACAGTGACGAATATATGAATCAGTACTGACTAGTCAGCTGTGGCCGGTATATGCGTCAGTACTGACCAGTCAGTACTGACTGTTCAGCTGTGTCCGTTATATGCATCAGTACTGACTAGTCAGCTGTGTCCGGTTTTTGAGCACTCAATAATCTTGAGCAACCTACATATAGTTGTCGATATGAAAAGCAATGAATGGGCGCCTAAATATATTCCAGCCAATGGACCATACGCATTCCGAAAAAGTACAAAAAGTACCAATTTGATCCATTTTTTACCCCTTAAAAAGTGCCGTATATTTTGTACTTTTTATACCAAATGCAACGAAGTACTAAAAGTACGAGCTTTGACTCATTTTATTCCCCCAGAAAGTACTCTGTACGTTAATTTAGGTTATGTTTTATATGAATACCAAATTTTTCGAAGAGATAAAAAGTAACAGTTTTATCCCAATTTTATCCATTAAAAAATACCGTATATTTTGATCTCGACCATATGCAATCTGTATACCAAATTTATCCAAAAGAGAAAAAGTATCAAAAGTAAAACATTTTTCGTTTTAACCTCTTAAAATATACCCCACTTAAATCTGGACAATATCTCTAGCCAAATTTTTTGAAAATAAGAAAGTACCAAAACTAAAAGAGAAAAAGTGTTAAAAGTTGCCAAAAAAAGAAGCAACATTTCTTAAAAATATATATACAAGGTAGATCAAAAAAGACCTACCCCCACCCATGTTTTATTTTGTAACTAGCTTTTACCCATGACGTCGTTCACTTTAAGATTTAAAGAAATGGGGTTATCCAGTAAAATATTTACAGAAAATTTATTTTGTTTTCTACGTCATTACTTATTTTATGTTAAAATATGTCTATAAACAACATTTTAAGATTTGTTATATTCCGCTAATATAATGGGTGATTTTTTAGCTATTATCTTTTTGGCAGCACTGGTTTAAACAGCTGACGCACGTTTCGTGTTTTGTTTCACTGTCAAACATCTTCAGTTTGGTCTATAATTTAACCATGAATCGTCTTACAAACGAACAACGCTTGCAAATTATTGAATTTTATTATCAAAATGCGTGCTCTGTTAAGAAAATTCATCGCGCGCTTCTTGTGTTCAGCGACGAAGCTCATTTTTGGCTCAATGGGTAAGTTAATAAGCCGAATTGTCGATTTTGGAGTGAAGATCAGCCAGAAGCATTGCAAGAGCTATTTATGCATCGAGAAAAAGTCACAGTTTGGTGCGGTTTATGGGCTGGTGGCATCATTGGACCGTTCCAAGATGATGCGAATCGTAACGTAACTGTGAATGGTGAGCGCTACCGTGAGATGATATCCAACTTTTTTTTGCCCAAAATGCAAGAGCTTGTTGACTTGCACGACATGTGGTTTCAACAAGACGGTGCCACATGCCACACAGCACGCTTAACAATGGACTTATTGAGAGGCGAGTTCGGTGAACATTTTATTTCACGTTCGGGACCGGTCAATTGGCCGCCTAGATCGTGCGATTTAACGTCTTTAGACTATTTTTTGTGCGGCTACGTTAAAGCTCATGTCTATACACACATGCCCGCTTCAATTGACGCATTGGAAGAAAACATTGAAGCATTTATTCGTGAGATACCGGCCGAAATGTTGGAAACAGAATGCCAACATTGGACTAAACGGATGGACCATTTGAGGCGCAATCACGGTCAACATTTGCATGAAATAATCTTCAAACATTTAATTATATGGACCGTACTATCGATTCAAATAAAGATTTCATGCATTTTTCTGAATTTTATGAGTTTTTTTTACAACTTTCCTATAGCTCCCCTACAAGAAATGGATGACCGAAACTAATACACACGCACTATTTTTGTTTGTTTTTATTGTTACAAGTGGCGTTGCCACTCGTGTGCGTTTGTATACCAAATTAGGAATATTTTGCAAAGCCCAAATTTTATTAATCTTTTCTTCTTATTTTTATTTATACTTAATAATATGTTGAATATATCTGTTAATACGTTTCATAAATTTTAATAATTATAAGAATTTAGCTAAATTTGTATTAATTATTTAAAAAAAAAGTGGTGGAATTTTGGGAATTGCTGTTGTTAAAAACATTTTAGGAAGAAATGTTTGCTAGTGGCAACGCTAATTACTCCAGGAATGAAATGCGTATGTAAGAGTGAAACAACGAATGTATGTTAGACAGTTTCATTTTTGAATGGAATGTGTAAAATATGTAAAAAAATTCAAGATAAATTTTAAAAGCGAAAGGAATTTTATGAAATTGTGACGTGCGCCCATTATATTATTTAAAATAAATATAAAAAAAGTGAAATAAAAATTGACAGTGACAATAAAGAGTGATAAAAAATAATATTTGCCTTGACAGAAAGCAAGAATTGAGTGACAATAAAAATAACACAAATACCTATTAAAATATAAAAAAGTGACAATAAGATAGAAAATACCTATTAAGAAATTAAATTAAATAATAAAAGTATACTTTTTGTGATAAAAGATAACTATGAAAAAAAGACGTTTGCAAAATTGTCTATCATTGGAAAAAAAGACATTTGAGTCCAAAATTAAAATGTATAGAAGGTTAATAGAAAACGAAGATAGTGCACGAAGTGAAAGATCTAATATACAACCTGTTCCATCAATAAGCTAAAATTCTAATGGAGTGTAAAGTAGGCATAAAAAAAGCCCAAGAGTACCTCAGCCGCATGACAGGAGAGACTTCTGATCAAGGGCTTGATGAGACCGCCAGCATGCTCCCCTTGCGGACCACAACAGCAGTGCAAGAAATAGAGGAGAAGCTAGACTCCGATTACGCTCAGGCCATGGTAACAATCACAATATTTTATATATTTTACTTGCTCAAACAGTAATTCAACTTCTTTACAGAAGTCCTATATTCATAAAATTAAAGGTGTTTCTTTAGATGTTGGCAGTGTTATTAGTGCATCGTTTGCAGATGATTTGCTATATAAATATAATTGGGATGGAAGGTGGGGAAAACTTCCGTTGTCAAATCTCACGCTGCTAAATAAAATTGTAAGAGGTATGTACAGACATTAAATAATTTTAGTCTTTGAATATTTAACATTTCTGTCTTTTTTTTTACTTCATATTTTAGATGTTTTTCAGAACCTAGGAGCCGGGGAGTATGAAAACAGTATAAGAAAAGCGGTTGAACGTGCCCACCATAGGGTAAAGCAACAAAAATACATAAAAGAAAAAGGGGTTAATAAATAAAATGACGACAATTTTTTTAATTTAAACTAAAATAATCAATCTAAAAGAGAAAAAAAATCAAAAAATAAGCGTGACCAATAAATTGGTAAAAGTTTAGCTTTATTTTTAACACTTTTTATTGACTGAACTTTATTTGTAAGAAGGTGCTTGTTTAATGTAATTAAGAAACTGTTGAATGATGTTTGATCCAGCAAACGTTTTCGAATGCAAACAAAACATAATTAATTTAAAAAATTTAGTTAAAAAAAAAAAATATTTATTTATTTAAGTTATTTTGGAAACCAAAAAAATATTGAATTTTATTTTAAATAAAGACAAAAATTTGTATGAGAATTGAATGAGATGTTTTATTTTAATAGTGTTTTATTAAAACTAAAAAATACGTCAACAGTGACGAATATATGAATCAGTACTGACTAGTCAGCTGTGGCCGGTATATGCGTCAGTACTGACCAGTCAGTACTGACTGTTCAGCTGTGTCCGTTATATGCATCAGTACTGACTAGTCAGCTGTGTCCGGTTTTTGAGCACTCAATAATCTTGAGCAACCTACATATAGTTGTCGATATGAAAAGCAATGAATGGGCGCCTAAATATATTCCAGCCAATGGACCATACGCATTCCGAAAAAGTACAAAAAGTACCAATTTGATCCATTTTTTACCCCTTAAAAAGTGCCGTATATTTTGTACTTTTTATACCAAATGCAACGAAGTACTAAAAGTACGAGCTTTGACTCATTTTATTCCCCCAGAAAGTACTCTGTACGTTAATTTAGGTTATGTTTTATATGAATACCAAATTTTTCGAAGAGATAAAAAGTAACAGTTTTATCCCAATTTTATCCATTAAAAAATACCGTATATTTTGATCTCGACCATATGCAATCTGTATACCAAATTTATCCAAAAGAGAAAAAGTATCAAAAGTAAAACATTTTTCGTTTTAACCTCTTAAAATATACCCCACTTAAATCTGGACAATATCTCTAGCCAAATTTTTTGAAAATAAGAAAGTACCAAAACTAAAAGAGAAAAAGTGTTAAAAGTTGCCAAAAAAAGAAGCAACATTTCTTAAAAATATATATACAAGGTAGATCAAAAAAGACCTACCCCCACCCATGTTTTATTTTGTAACTAGCTTTTACCCGTGACGTCGTTCACTTTAAGATTTAAAGAAATGGGGTTATCCAGTAAAATATTTACAGAAAATTTATTTTGTTTTCTACGTCATTACTTATTTTATGTTAAAATATGTCTATAAACAACATTTTAAGATTTGTTATATTCCGCTAATATAATGGGTGATTTTTTAGCTATTATCTTTTTGGCAGCACTGGTTTAAACAGCTGACGCACGTTTCGTGTTTTGTTTCACTGTCAAACATCTTCAGTTTGGTCTATAATTTAACCATGAATCGTCTTACAAACGAACAACGCTTGCAAATTATTGAATTTTATTATCAAAATGCGTGCTCTGTTAAGAAAATTCATCGCGCGCTTCTTGTGTTCAGCGACGAAGCTCATTTTTGGCTCAATGGGTAAGTTAATAAGCCGAATTGTCGATTTTGGAGTGAAGATCAGCCAGAAGCATTGCAAGAGCTATTTATGCATCGAGAAAAAGTCACAGTTTGGTGCGGTTTATGGGCTGGTGGCATCATTGGACCGTTCCAAGATGATGCGAATCGTAACGTAACTGTGAATGGTGAGCGCTACCGTGAGATGATATCCAACTTTTTTTTGCCCAAAATGCAAGAGCTTGTTGACTTGCACGACATGTGGTTTCAACAAGACGGTGCCACATGCCACACAGCACGCTTAACAATGGACTTATTGAGAGGCGAGTTCGGTGAACATTTTATTTCACGTTCGGGACCGGTCAATTGGCCGCCTAGATCGTGCGATTTAACGTCTTTAGACTATTTTTTGTGCGGCTACGTTAAAGCTCATGTCTATACACACATGCCCGCTTCAATTGACGCATTGGAAGAAAACATTGAAGCATTTATTCGTGAGATACCGGCCGAAATGTTGGAAACAGAATGCCAACATTGGACTAAGCGGATGGACCATTTGAGGCGCAATCACGGTCAACATTTGCATGAAATAATCTTCAAACATTTAATTATATGGACCGTACTATCGATTCAAATAAAGATTTCATGCATTTTTCTGAATTTTATGAGTTTTTTTTACAACTTTCCTATAGCTCCCCTACAAGAAATGGATGACCGAAACTAATACACACGCACTATTTTTGTTTGTTTTTATTGTTACAAGTGGCGTTGCCACTCGTGTGCGTTTGTATACCAAATTAGGAATATTTTGCAAAGCCCAAATTTTATTAATCTTTTCTTCTTATTTTTATATATACTTAATAATATGTTGAATATATCTGTTAATACGTTTCATAAATTTTAATAATTATAAGAATTTAGCTAAATTTGTATTAATTATTTAAAAAAAAAGTGGTGGAATTTTGGGAATTGCTGTTGTTAAAAACATTTTAGGAAGAAATGTTTGCTAGTGGCAACGCTAATTACTCCAGGAATGAAATGCGTATGTAAGAGTGAAACAACGAATGTATGTTAGACAGTTTCATTTTTGAATGGAATGTGTAAAATATGTAAAAAATTCAAGATTAATTTTAAAAGCGAAAGGAATTTTATGAAATTGTGACGTGCGCCCATTATATTATTTAAAATAAATATAAAAAAAGTGAAATAAAAATTGACAGTGACAATAAAGAGTGATAAAAAATAATATTTGCCTTGACAGAAAGCAAGAATTGAGTGACAATAAAAATAACACAAATACCTATTAAAATATAAAAAAGTGACAATAAGATAGAAAATACCTATTAAGAAATTAAACTAAATAATAAAAGTATACTTTTTGTGATAAAAGATAACTATGAAAAAAAGACGTTTGCAAAATTGTCTATCATTGGAAAAAAAGACATTTGAGTCCAAAACTAAAATGTATAGAAGGTTAATAGAAAACGAAGATAGTGCACGAAGTGAAAGATCTAATATACAACCTGTTCCATCAATAAGCTAAAATTCTAATGGAGTGTAAAGTAGGCATAAAAAAAGCCCAAGAGTACCTCAGCCGCATGACAGGAGAGACTTCTGATCAAGGGCTTGATGAGACCGCCAGCATGCTCCCCTTGCGGACCACAACAGCAGTGCAAGAAATAGAGGAGAAGCTAGACTCCGATTACGCTCAGGCCATGGTAACAATCACAATATTTTATATATTTTACTTGCTCAAACAGTAATTCAACTTCTTTACAGAAGTCCTATATTCATAAAATTAAAGGTGTTTCTTTAGATGTTGGCAGTGTTATTAGTGCATCGTTTGCAGATGATTTGCTATATAAATATAATTGGGATGGAAGGTGGGGAAAACTTCCGTTGTCAAATCTCACGCTGCTAAATAAAATTGTAAGAGGTATGTACAGACATTAAATAATTTTAGTCTTTGAATATTTAACATTTCTGTCTTTTTTTTTACTTCATATTTTAGATGTTTTTCAGAACCTAGGAGCCGGGGAGTATGAAAAAAGTATAAGAAAAGCGGTTGAACGTGCCCACCATAGGGTAAAGCAACAAAAATACATAAAAGAAAAAGGGGTTAATAAATAAAATGACGACAATTTTTTTAATTTAAACTAAAATAATCAATCTAAAAGAGAAAAAAAATCAAAAAATAAGCGTGACCAATAAATTGGTAAAAGTTTAGCTTTATTTTTAACACTTTTTATTGACTGAACTTTATTTGTAAGAAGGTGCTTGTTTAATGTAATTAAGAAACTGTTGAATGATGTTTGATCCAGCAAACGTTTTCGAATGCAAACAAAACATAATTAATTTAAAAAATTTAGTTAAAAAAAAAAAATATTTATTTATTTAAGTTATTTTGGAAACCAAAAAAATATTGAATTTTATTTTAAATAAAGACAAAAATTTGTATGAGAATTGAATGAGATGTTTTATTTTAATAGTGTTTTATTAAAACTAAAAAATACGTCAACAGTGACGAATATATGAATCAGTACTGACTAGTCAGCTGTGGCCGGTATATGCGTCAGTACTGACCAGTCAGTACTGACTGGTCAGCTGTGTCCGTTATATGCATCAGTACTGACTAGTCAGCTGTGTCCGGTTTTTGAGCACTCAATAATCTTGAGCAACCTACATATAGTTGTCGATATGAAAAGCAATGAATGGGCGCCTAAATATATTCCAGCCAATGGACCATACGCATTCCGAAAAAGTACAAAAAGTACCAATTTGATCCATTTTTTACCCCTTAAAAAGTGCCGTATATTTTGTACTTTTTATACCAAATGCAACGAAGTACTAAAAGTACGAGCTTTGACTCATTTTATTCCCCCAGAAAGTACTCTGTACGTTAATTTAGGTTATGTTTTATATGAATACCAAATTTTTCGAAGAGATAAAAAGTAACAGTTTTATCCCAATTTTATCCATTAAAAAATACCGTATATTTTGATCTCGACCATATGCAATCTGTATACCAAATTTATCCAAAAGAGAAAAAGTATCAAAAGTAAAACATTTTTCGTTTTAACCTCTTAAAATATACCCCACTTAAATCTGGACAATATCTCTAGCCAAATTTTTTGAATATAAGAAAGTACCAAAACTAAAAGAGAAAAAGTGTTAAAAGTTGCCAAAAAAAGAAGCAACATTTCTTAAAAATATATATACAAGGTAGATCAAAAAAGACCTACCCCCACCCATGTTTTATTTTGTAACTAGCTTTTACCCGTGACGTCGTTCACTTTAAGATTTAAAGAAATGGGGTTATCCAGTAAAATATTTACAGAAAATTTATTTTGTTTTCTACGTCATTACTTATTTTATGTTAAAATATGTCTATAAACAACATTTTAAGATTTGTTATATTCCGCTAATATAACGGGTGATTTTTTAGCTATTATCTTTTTGGCAGCACTGGTTTAAACAGCTGACGCACGTTTCGTGTTTTGTTTCACTGTCAAACATCTTCAGTTTGGTCTATAATTTAACCATGAATCGTCTTACAAACGAACAACGCTTGCAAATTATTGAATTTTATTATCAAAATGCGTGCTCTGTTAAGAAAATTCATCGCGCGCTTCTTGTGTTCAGCGACGAAGCTCATTTTTGGCTCAATGGGTAAGTTAATAAGCCGAATTGTCGATTTTGGAGTGAAGATCAGCCAGAAGCATTGCAAGAGCTATTTATGCATCGAGAAAAAGTCACAGTTTGGTGCGGTTTATGGGCTGGTGGCATCATTGGACCGTTCCAAGATGATGCGAATCGTAACGTAACTGTGAATGGTGAGCGCTACCGTGAGATGATATCCAACTTTTTTTTGCCCAAAATGCAAGAGCTTGTTGACTTGCACGACATGTGGTTTCAACAAGACGGTGCCACATGCCACACAGCACGCTTAACAATGGACTTATTGAGAGGCGAGTTCGGTGAACATTTTATTTCACGTTCGGGACCGGTCAATTGGCCGCCTAGATCGTGCGATTTAACGTCTTTAGACTATTTTTTGTGCGGCTACGTTAAAGCTCATGTCTATACACACATGCCCGCTTCAATTGACGCATTGGAAGAAAACATTGAAGCATTTATTCGTGAGATACCGGCCGAAATGTTGGAAACAGAATGCCAACATTGGACTAAGCGGATGGACCATTTGAGGCGCAATCACGGTCAACATTTGCATGAAATAATCTTCAAACATTTAATTATATGGACCGTACTATCGATTCAAATAAAGATTTCATGCATTTTTCTGAATTTTATGAGTTTTTTTACAACTTTCCTATAGCTCCCCTACAAGAAATGGATGACCGAAACTAATACACACGCACTATTTTTGTTTGTTTTTATTGTTACAAGTGGCGTTGCCACTCGTGTGCGTTTGTATACCAAATTAGGAATATTTTGCAAAGCCCAAATTTTATTAATCTTTTCTTCTTATTTTTATATATACTTAATAATATGTTGAATATATCTGTTAATACGTTTCATAAATTTTAATAATTATAAGAATTTAGCTAAATTTGTATTAATTATTTAAAAAAAAAAGTGGTGGAATTTTGGGAATTGCTGTTGTTAAAAACATTTTAGGAAGAAATGTTTGCTAGTGGCAACGCTAATTACTCCAGGAATGAAATGCGTATGTAAGAGTGAAACAACGAATGTATGTTAGACAGTTTCATTTTTGAATGGAATGTGTAAAATATGTAAAAAATTCAAGATTAATTTTAAAAGCGAAAGGAATTTTATGAAATTGTGACGTGCGCCCATTATATTATTTAAAATAAATATAAAAAAAGTGAAATAAAAATTGACAGTGACAATAAAGAGTGATAAAAAATAATATTTGCCTTGACAGAAAGCAAGAATTGAGCGACAATAAAAATAACACAAATACCTATTCAAATATAAAAAAGTGACAATAAGATAGAAAATACCTATTAAGAAATTAAACTAAATAATAAAAGTATACTTTTTGTGATAAAAGATAACTATGAAAAAAAGACGTTTGCAAAATTGTCTATCATTGGAAAAAAAGACATTTGAGTCCAAAACTAAAATGTATAGAAGGTTAATAGAAAACGAAGATAGTGCACGAAGTGAAAGATCTAATATACAACCTGTTCCATCAATAAGCTAAAATTCTAATGGAGTGTAAAGTAGGCATAAAAAAAGCCCAAGAGTACCTCAGCCGCATGACAGGAGAGGCTTCTGATCAAGGGCTTGATGAGACCGCCAGCATGCTCCCCTTGCGGACCACAACAGCAGTGCAAGAAATAGAGGAGAAGCTAGACTCCGATTACGCTCAGGCCATGGTAACAATCACAATATTTTATATATTTTACTTGCTCAAACAGTAATTCAACTTCTTTACAGAAGTCCTATATTCATAAAATTAAAGGTGTTTCTTTAGATGTTGGCAGTGTTATTAGTGCATCGTTTGCAGATGATTTGCTATATAAATATAATTGGGATGGAAGGTGGGGAAAACTTCCGTTGTCAAATCTCACGCTGCTAAATAAAATTGTAAGAGGTATGTACAGACATTAAATAATTTTAGTCTTTGAATATTTAACATTTCTGTCTTTTTTTTTACTTCATATTTTAGATGTTTTTCAGAACCTAGGAGCCGGGGAGTATGAAAAAAGTATAAGAAAAGCGGTTGAACGTGCCCACCATAGGGTAAAGCAACAAAAATACATAAAAGAAAAAGGGGTTAATAAATAAAATGACGACAATTTTTTTAATTTAAACTAAAATAATCAATCTAAAAGAGAAAAAAAATCAAAAAATAAGCGTGACCAATAAATTGGTAAAAGTTTAGCTTTATTTTTAACACTTTTTACTGACTGAACTTTATTTGTAAGAAGGTGCTTGTTTAATGTTATTAAGAAACTGTTGAATGATGTTTGATCCAGCAAACGTTTTCGAATGCAAACAAAACATAATTAATTTAAAAAATTTAGTTAAAAAAAAAAAATATTTATTTATTTAAGTTATTTTGGAAACCAAAAAAATATTGAATTTTATTTTAAATAAAGACAAAAATTTGTATGAGAATTGAATGAGATGTTTTATTTTAATAGTGTTTTATTAAAACTAAAAAATACGTCAACAGTGACGAATATATGAATCAGTACTGACTAGTCAGCTGTGGCCGGTATATGCGTCAGTACTGACCAGTCAGTACTGACTGGTCAGCTGTGTCCGTTATATGCATCAGTACTGACTAGTCAGCTGTGTCCGGTTTTTGAGCACTCAATAATCTTGAGCAACCTACATATAGTTGTCGATATGAAAAGCAATGAATGGGCGCCTAAATATATTCCAGCCAATGGGCCATACGCATTCCGAAAAAGTACAAAAATTACCAATTTGATCCATTTTTTACCCCTTAAAAAGTGCCGTATATTTTGTACTTTTTATACCAAATGCAACGAAGTACTAAAAGTACGAGCTTTGACTCATTTTATTCCCCCAGAAAGTACTCTGTACGTTAATTTAGGTTATGTTTTATATGACTACCAAATTTTTCGAAGAGATAAAAAGTAACAGTTTTATCCCAATTTTATCCCTTAAAAAATACCGTATATTTTGATCTCGACCATATGCAATCTGTATACCAAATTTATCCAAAAGAGAAAAAGTATCAAAAGTAAAACATTTTTCGTTTTAACCTCTTAAAATATACCCCACTTAAATCTGGACAATATCTCTAGCCAAATTTTTTGAAAATAAATAAGTACCAAAACTAAAAGAGAAAAAGTGTTAAAAGTTGCCAAAAAAAGAAGCAACATTTCTTAAAAATATATATACAAGGTAGATCAAAAAAGACCTACCCCCACCCATGTTTTATTTTGTAACTAGCTTTTACCCGTGACGTCGTTCACTTTAAGATTTAAAGAAATGGGGTTATCCAGTAAAATATTTACAGAAAATTTATTTTGTTTTCTACGTCATTACTTATTTTATGTTAAAATATGTCTATAAACAACATTTTAAGATTTGTTATATTCCGCTAATATAACGGGTGATTTTTTAGCTATTATCTTTTTGGCAGCACTGGTTTAAACAGCTGACGCACGTTTCGTGTTTTGTTTCACTGTCAAACGTCTTCAGTTTGGTCTATAATTTAACCATGAATCGTCTTACAAACGAACAACGCTTGCAAATTATTGAATTTTATTATCAAAATGCGTGCTCTGTTAAGAAAATTCATCGCGCGCTTCTTGTGTTCAGCGACGAAGCTCATTTTTGGCTCAATGGGTAAGTTAATAAGCCGAATTGTCGATTTTGGAGTGAAGATCAGCCAGAAGCATTGCAAGAGCTATTTATGCATCGAGAAAAAGTCACAGTTTGGTGCGGTTTATGGGCTGGTGGCATCATTGGACCGTTCCAAGATGATGCGAATCGTAACGTAACTGTGAATGGTGAGCGCTACCGTGAGATGATATCCAACTTTTTTTTGCCCAAAATGCAAGAGCTTGTTGACTTGCACGACATGTGGTTTCAACAAGACGGTGCCACATGCCACACAGCACGCTTAACAATGGACTTATTGAGAGGCGAGTTCGGTGAACATTTTATTTCACGTTCGGGACCGGTCAATTGGCCGCCTAGATCGTGCGATTTAACGTCTTTAGACTATTTTTTGTGCGGCTACGTTAAAGCTCATGTCTATACACACATGCCCGCTTCAATTGACGCATTGGAAGAAAACATTGAAGCATTTATTCGTGAGATACCGGCCGAAATGTTGGAAACAGAATGCCAACATTGGACTAAGCGGATGGACCATTTGAGGCGCAATCACGGTCAACATTTGCATGAAATAATCTTCAAACATTTAATTATATGGACCGTACTATCGATTCAAATAAAGATTTCATGCATTTTTCTGAATTTTATGAGTTTTTTTACAACTTTCCTATAGCTCCCCTACAAGAAATGGATGACCGAAACTAATACACACGCACTATTTTTGTTTGTTTTTATTGTTACAAGTGGCGTTGCCACTCGTGTGCGTTTGTATACCAAATTAGGAATATTTTGCAAAGCCCAAATTTTATTAATCTTTTCTTCTTATTTTTATATATACTTAATAATATGTTGAATATATCTGTTAATACGTTTCATAAATTTTAATAATTATAAGAATTTAGCTAAATTTGTATTAATTATTTAAAAAAAAAGTGGTGGAATTTTGGGAATTGCTGTTGTTAAAAACATTTTAGGAAGAAATGTTTGCTAGTGGCAACGCTAATTACTCCAGGAATGAAATGCGTATGTAAGAGTGAAACAACGAATGTATGTTAGACAGTTTCATTTTTGAATGGAATGTGTAAAATATGTAAAAAATTCAAGATTAATTTTAAAAGCGAAAGGAATTTTATGAAATTGTGACGTGCGCCCATTATATTATTTAAAATAAATATAAAAAAAGTGAAATAAAAATTGACAGTGACAATAAAGAGTGATAAAAAATAATATTTGCCTTGACAGAAAGCAAGAATTGAGCGACAATAAAAATAACACAAATACCTATTAAAATATAAAAAAGTGACAATAAGATAGAAAATACCTATTAAGAAATTAAACTAAATAATAAAAGTATACTTTTTGTGATAAAAGATAACTATGAAAAAAAGACGTTTGCAAAATTGTCTATCATTGGAAAAAAAGACATTTGAGTCCAAAACTAAAATGTATAGAAGGTTAATAGAAAACGAAGATAGTGCACGAAGTGAAAGATCTTATATACAACCTGTTCCATCAATAAGCTAAAATTCTAATGGAGTGTAAAGTAGGCATAAAAAAAGCCCAAGAGTACCTCAGCCGCATGACAGGAGAGGCTTCTGATCAAGGGCTTGATGAGACCGCCAGCATGCTCCCCTTGCGGACCACAACAGCAGTGCAAGAAATAGAGGAGAAGCTAGACTCCGATTACGCTCAGGCCATGGTAACAATCACAATATTTTATATATTTTACTTGCTCAAACAGTAATTCAACTTCTTTACAGAAGTCCTATATTCATAAAATTAAAGGTGTTTCTTTAGATGTTGGCAGTGTTATTAGTGCATCGTTTGCAGATGATTTGCTATATAAATATAATTGGGATGGAAGGTGGGGAAAACTTCCGTTGTCAAATCTCACGCTGCTAAATAAAATTGTAAGAGGTATGTACAGACATTAAATAATTTTAGTCTTTGAATATTTAACATTTCTGTCTTTTTTTTTACTTCATATTTTAGATGTTTTTCAGAACCTAGGAGCCGGGGAGTATGAAAAAAGTATAAGAAAAGCGGTTGAACAAAAATACATAAAAGAAAAAGGGGTTAATAAATAAAATGACGACAATTTTTTTAATTTAAACTAAAATAATCAATCTAAAAGAGAAAAAAAATCAAAAAATAAGCGTGACCAATAAATTGGTAAAAGTTTAGCTTTATTTTTAACACTTTTTACTGACTGAACTTTATTTGTAAGAAGGTGCTTGTTTAATGTAATTAAGAAACTGTTGAATGATGTTTGATCCAGCAAACGTTTTCGAATGCAAACAAAACATAATTAATTTAAAAAATTTAGTTAAAAAAAAAAAATATTTATTTATTTAAGTTATTTTGGAAACCAAAAAAATATTGAATTTTATTTTAAATAAAGACAAAAATTTGTATGAGAATTGAATGAGATGTTTTATTTTAATAGTGTTTTATTAAAACTAAAAAATACGTCAACAGTGACGAATATATGAATCAGTACTGACTAGTCAGCTGTGGCCGGTATATGCGTCAGTACTGACCAGTCAGTACTGATTGGTCAGCTGTGTCCTTTATATGCATCAGTACTGACTAGTCAGCTGTGTCCGGTTTTTGAGCACTCAATAATCTTGAGCAACCTACATATAGTTGTCGATATGAAAAGCAATGAATGGGCGCCTAAATATATTCCAGCCAATGGACCATACGCATTCCGAAAAAGTACAAAAAGTACCAATTTGATCCATTTTTTACCCCTTAAAAAGTGCCGTATATTTTGTACTTTTTATACCAAATGCAACGAAGTACTAAAAGTACGAGCTTTGACTCATTTTATTCCCCCAGAAAGTACTCTGTACGTTAATTTAGGTTATGTTTTATATGACTACCAAATTTTTCGAAGAGATAAAAAGTAACAGTTTTATCCCAATTTTATCCCTTAAAAAATACCGTATATTTTGATCTCGACCATATGCAATCTGTATACCAAATTTATCCAAAAGAGAAAAAGTATCAAAAGTAAAACATTTTTCGTTTTAACCTCTTAAAATATACCCCACTTAAATCTGGACAATATCTCTAGCCAAATTTTTTGAAAATAAATAAGTACCAAAACTAAAAGAGAAAAAGTGTTAAAAGTTGCCAAAAAAAGAAGCAACATTTCTTAAAAATATATATACAAGGTAGATCAAAAAAGACCTACCCCCACCCATGTTTTATTTTGTAACTAGCTTTTACCCGTGACGTCGTTCACTTTAAGATTTAAAGAAATGGGGTTATCCAGTAAAATATTTACAGAAAATTTATTTTGTTTTCTACGTCATTACTTATTTTATGTTAAAATATGTCTATAAACAACATTTTAAGATTTGTTATATTCCGCTAATATAATGGGTGATTTTTTAGCTATTATCTTTTTGGCAGCACTGGTTTAAACAGGTGACGCACGTTTCGTGTTTTGTTTCACTGTCAAACATCTTCAGTTTGGTCTATAATTTAACCATGAATCGTCTTACAAACGAACAACGCTTGCAAATAATTGAATTTTATTATCAAAATGCGTGCTCTGTTAAGAAAATTCATCGCGCGCTTCTTGTGTTCAGCGACGAAGCTCATTTTTGGCTCAATGGGTAAGTTAATAAGCCGAATTGTCGATTTTGGAGTGAAGATCAGCCAGAAGCATTGCAAGAGCTATTTATGCATCGAGAAAAAGTCACAGTTTGGTGCGGTTTATGGGCTGGTGGCATCATTGGACCGTTCCAAGATGATGCGAATCGTAACGTAACTGTGAATGGTGAGCGCTACCGTGAGATGATATCCAACTTTTTTTTGCCCAAAATGCAAGAGCTTGTTGACTTGCACGACATGTGGTTTCAACAAGACGGTGCCACATGCCACACAGCACGCTTAACAATGGACTTATTGAGAGGCGAGTTCGGTGAACATTTTATTTCACGTTCGGGACCGGTCAATTGGCCGCCTAGATCGTGCGATTTAACGTCTTTAGACTATTTTTTGTGCGGCTACGTTAAAGCTCATGTCTATACACACATGCCCGCTTCAATTGACGCATTGGAAGAAAACATTGAAGCATTTATTCGTGAGATACCGGCCGAAATGTTGGAAACAGAATGCCAACATTGGACTAAGCGGATGGACCATTTGAGGCGCAATCACGGTCAACATTTGCATGAAATAATCTTCAAACATTTAATTATATGGACCGTACTATCGATTCAAATACAGATTTCATGCATTTTTCTGAATTTTATGAGTTTTTTTTACAACTTTCCTATAGCTCCCCTACAAGAAATGGATGACCGAAACTAATACACACGCACTATTTTTGTTTGTTTTTATTGTTACAAGTGGCGTTGCCACTCGTGTGCGTTTGTATACCAAATTAGGAATATTTTGCAAAGCCCAAATTTTTTTAATCTTTTCTTCTTATTTTTATATATACTTAATAATATGTTGAATATATCTGTTAATACGTTTCATAAATTTTAATAATTATAAGAATTTAGCTAAATTTGTATTAATTATTTAAAAAAAAAGTGGTGGAATTTTGGGAATTGCTGTTGTTAAAAACATTTTAGGAAGAAATGTTTGCTAGTGGCAACGCTAATTACTCCAGGAATGAAATGCGTATGTAAGAGTTAAACAACGAATGTATGTTAGACAGTTTCATTTTTGAATGGAATGTGTAAAATATGTAAAAAATTCAAGATTAATTTTAAAAGCGAAAGGAATTTTATGAAATTGTGACGTGCGCCCATTATATTATTTAAAATAAATATAAAAAAAGTGAAATAAAAATTGACAGTGACAATAAAGAGTGATAAAAAATAATATTTGCCTTGACAGAAAGCAAGAATTGAGTGACAATAAAAATAACACAAATACCTATTAAAATATAAAAAAGTGACAATAAGATAGAAAATACCTATTAAGAAATTAAATTAAATAATAAAAGTATACTTTTTGTGATAAAAGATAACTATGAAAAAAAGACGTTTGCAAAATTGTCTATCATTGGAAAAAAAGACATTTGAGTCCAAAATTAAAATGTATAGAAGGTTAATAGAAAACGAAGATAGTGCACGAAGTGAAAGATCTTATATACAACCTACTCCATCAATAAGCTAAAATTCTAATGGAGTGTAAAGTAGGCATAAAAAAAGCCCAAGAGTACCTCAGCCGCATGACAGGAGAGACTTCTGATCAAGGGCTTGATGAGACCGCCAGCATGCTCCCCTTGCGGACCACAACAGCAGTGCAAGAAATAGAGGAGAAGCTAGACTCCGATTACGCTCAGGCCATGGTAACAATCACAATATTTTATATATTTTACTTGCTCAAACAGTAATTCAACTTCTTTACAGAAGTCCTATATTCATAAAATTAAAGGTGTTTCTTTAGATGTTGGCAGTGTTATTAGTGCATCGTTTGCAGATGATTTGCTATATAAATATAATTGGGATGGAAGGTGGGGAAAACTTCCGTTGTCAAATCTCACGCTGCTAAATAAAATTGTAAGAGGTATGTACAGACATTAAATAATTTTAGTCTTTGAATATTTAACATTTCTGTCTTTTTTTTTACTTCATATTTCAGATGTTTTTCAGAACCTAGGAGCCGGGGAGTATGAAAAAAGTATAAGAAAAGCGGTTGAACGTGCCCACCATAGGGTAAAGCAACAAAAATACATAAAAGAAAAAGGGGTTAATAAATAAAATGACGACAATTTTTTTAATTTAAACTAAAATAATCAATCTAAAAGAGAAAAAAAATCAAAAAATAAGCGTGACCAATAAATTGGTAAAAGTTTAGCTTTATTTTTAACACTTTTTATTGACTGAACTTTATTTGTAAGAAGGTGCTTGTTTAATGTAATTAAGAAACTGTTGAATGATGTTTGATCCAGCAAACGTTTTCGAATGCAAACAAAACATAATTAATTTAAAAAATTTAGTTAAAAAAAAAAAATATTTATTTATTTAAGTTATTTTGGAAACCAAAAAAATATTGAATTTTATTTTAAATAAAGACAAAAATTTGTATGAGAATTGAATGAGATGTTTTATTTTAATAGTGTTTTATTAAAACTAAAATATACGTCAACAGTGACGAATATATGAATCAGTACTGACTAGTCAGCTGTGGCCGGTATATGCGTCAGTACTGACCAGTCAGTACTGATTGGTCAGCTGTGTCCTTTATATGCATCAGTACTGACTAGTCAGCTGTGTCCGGTTTTTGAGCACTCAATAATCTTGAGCAACCTACATATAGTTGTCGATATGAAAAGCAATGAATGGGCGCCTAAATATATTCCAGCCAATGGACCATACGCATTCCGAAAAAGTACAAAAAGTACCAATTTGATCCATTTTTTACCCCTTAAAAAGTGCCGTATATTTTGTACTTTTTATACCAAATGCAACGAAGTACTAAAAGTACGAGCTTTGACTCATTTTATTCCCCCAGAAAGTACTCTGTACGTTAATTTAGGTTATGTTTTATATGAATACCAAATTTTTCGAAGAGATAAAAAGTAACAGTTTTATCCCAATTTTATCCATTAAAAAATACCGTATATTTTGATCTCGACCATATGCAATCTGTATACCAAATTTATCCAAAAGAGAAAAAGTATCAAAAGTAAAACATTTTTCGTTTTAACCTCTTAAAATATACCCCACTTAAATCTGGACAATATCTCTAGCCAAATTTTTTGAAAATAAGAAAGTACCAAAACTAAAAGAGAAAAAGTGTTAAAAGTTGCCAAAAAAAGAAGCAACATTTCTTAAAAATATATATACAAGGTAGATCAAAAAAGACCTACCCCCACCCATGTTTTATTTTGTAACTAGCTTTTACCCGTGACGTCGTTCACTTTAAGATTTAAAGAAATGGGGTTATCCAGTAAAATATTTACAGAAAATTTATTTTGTTTTCTACGTCATTACTTATTTTATGTTAAAATATGTCTATAAACAACATTTTAAGATTTGTTATATTCCGCTAATATAATGGGTGATTTTTTAGCTATTATCTTTTTGGCAGCACTGGTTTAAACAGCTGACGCACGTTTCGTGTTTTGTTTCACTGTCAAACATCTTCAGTTTGGTCTATAATTTAACCATGAATCGTCTTACAAACGAACAACGCTTGCAAATTATTGAATTTTATTATCAAAATGCGTGCTCTGTTAAGAAAATTCATCGCGCGCTTCTTGTGTTCAGCGACGAAGCTCATTTTTGGCTCAATGGGTAAGTTAATAAGCCGAATTGTCGATTTTGGAGTGAAGATCAGCCAGAAGCATTGCAAGAGCTATTTATGCATCGAGAAAAAGTCACAGTTTGGTGCGGTTTATGGGCTGGTGGCATCATTGGACCGTTCCAAGATGATGCGAATCGTAACGTAACTGTGAATGGTGAGCGCTACCGTGAGATGATATCCAACTTTTTTTTTCCCAAAATGCAAGAGCTTGTTGACTTGCACGACATGTGGTTTCAACAAGACGGTGCCACATGCCACACAGCACGCTTAACAATGGACTTATTGAGAGGCGAGTTCGGTGAACATTTTATTTCACGTTCGGGACCGGTCAATTGGCCGCCTAGATTGTGCGATTTAACGTCTTTAGACTATTTTTTGTGCGGCTACGTTAAAGCTCATGTCTATACACACATGCCCGCTTCAATTGACGCATTGGAAGAAAACATTGAAGCATTTATTCGTGAGATACCGGCCGAAATGTTGGAAACAGAATGCCAACATTGGACTAAGCGGATGGACCATTTGAGGCGCAATCACGGTCAACATTTGCATGAAATAATCTTCAAACATTTAATTATATGGACCGTACTATCGATTCAAATAAAGATTTCATGCATTTTTCTGAATTTTATGAGTTTTTTTTACAACTTTCCTATAGCTCCCCTACAAGAAATGGCCCTGCAAATAATAGGACCAGTCCAAACACGCGTGCAAAGAGTAGTCCACAAGGGACCAGGACTAGTCCACAAGTAACCCAAACGTATGGAAAAAACCTGGTGTATTTAGCATTACGATGTCCTAGGAGAGGACCATATAACCCACCTTTGGACCACTAAGGAGTAGTTTTAAAACTACTCCATGGTATATAACCCACCTTTGGACCAGTAAGGAGTAGTTTAAAAACTACTCCATGGTATACTCAAGAGGATTAGTTTTGAAGTCGTTTAAACACGAAAGCATGTCGTTAAAAAACGAAGACATGTCGTCTCACTACAAACACTTTTTAACAATGGCATGGTCCATGCTTGCATTACATCGGACTAGTCCATGGAGTAGTCCATTTTATCAAAATGGGTCAGGTGGTCCAATTTTATTTGCAGGGGGATGACCGAAACTAATACACACGCACTATTTTTGTTTGTTTTTATTGTTACAAGTGGCGTTGCCACTCGTGTGCGTTTGTATACCAAATTAGGAATATTTTGCAAAGCCCAAATTTTATTAATCTTTTCTTCTTATTTTTATATATACTTAATAATATGTTGAATATATCTGTTAATACGTTTCATAAATTTTAATAATTATAAGAATTTAGCTAAATTTGTATTAATTATTTAAAAAAAAAGTGGTGGAATTTTGGGAATTGCTGTTGTTAAAAACATTTTAGGAAGAAATGTTTGCTAGTGGCAACGCTAATTACTCCAGGAATGAAATGCGTATGTAAGAGTGAAACAACGAATGTATGTTAGACAGTTTCATTTTTGAATGGAATGTGTAAAATATGTAAAAAATTCAAGATTAATTTTAAAAGCGAAAGGAATTTTATGAAATTGTGACGTGCGCCCATTATATTATTTAAAATAAATATAAAAAAAGTGAAATAAAAATTGACAGTGACAATAAAGAGTGATAAAAAATAATATTTGCCTTGACAGAGAGCAAGAATTGAGTGACAATAAAAATAACACAAATACCTATTAAAATATAAAAAAGTGACAATAAGATAGAAAATACCTATTAAGAAATTAAATTAAATAATAAAAGTATACTTTTTGTGATAAAAGATAACTATGAAAAAAAGACGTTTGCAAAATTGTCTATCATTGGAAAAAAAGACATTTGAGTCCAAAATTAAAATGTATAGAAGGTTAATAGAAAACGAAGATAGTGCACGAAGTGAAAGATCTAATATACAACCTGTTCCATCAATAAGCTAAAATTCTAATGGAGTGTAAAGTAGGCATAAAAAAAACCCAAGAGTACCTCAGCCGCATGACAGGAGAGACTTCTGATCAAGGGCTTGATGAGACCGCCAGCATGCTCCCCTTGCGGACCACAACAGCAGTGCAAGAAATAGAGGAGAAGCTAGACTCCGATTACGCTCAGGCCATGGTAACAATCACAATATTTTATATATTTTACTTGCTCAAACAGTAATTCAACTTCTTTACAGAAGTCCTATATTCATAAAATTAAAGGTGTTTCTTTAGATGTTGGCAGTGTTATTAGTGCATCGTTTGCAGATGATTTGCTATATAAATATAATTGGGATGGAAGGTGGGGAAAACTTCCGTTGTCAAATCTCACGCTGCTAAATAAAATTGTAAGAGGTATGTACAGACATTAAATAATTTTAGTCTTTGAATATTTAACATTTCTGTCTTTTTTTTTACTTCATATTTTAGATGTTTTTCAGAACCTAGGAGCCGGGGAGTATGAAAAAAGTATAAGAAAAGCGGTTGAACGTGCCCACCATAGGGTAAAGCAACAAAAATACATAAAAGAAAAAGGGGTTAATAAATAAAATGACGACAATTTTTTTAATTTAAACTAAAATAATCAATCTAAAAGAGAAAAAAAATCAAAAAATAAGCGTGACCAATAAATTGGGAAAAGTTTAGCTTTATTTTTAACACTTTTTATTGACTGAACTTTATTTGTAAGAAGGTGCTTGTTTAATGTAATTAAGAAACTGTTGAATGATGTTTGATCCAGCAAACGTTTTCGAATGCAAACAAAACATAATTAATTTAAAAAATTTAGTTAAAAAAAAAAAATATTTATTTATTTAAGTTATTTTGGAAACCAAAAAAATATTGAATTTTATTTTAAATAAAGACAAAAATTTGTATGAGAATTGAATGAGATGTTTTATTTTAATAGTGTTTTATTAAAACTAAAAAATACGTCAACAGTGACGAATATATGAATCAGTACTGACTAGTCAGCTGTGGCCGGTATATGCGTCAGTACTGACCAGTCAGTACTGACTGGTCAGCTGTGTCCGTTATATGCATCAGTACTGACTAGTCAGCTGTGTCCGGTTTTTGAGCACTCAATAATCTTGAGCAACCTACATATAGTTGTCGATATGAAAAGCAATGAATGGGCGCCTAAATATATTCCAGCCAATGGACCATACGCATTCCAAAAAAGTACAAAAAGTACCAATTTGATCCATTTTTTACCCCTTAAAAAGTGCCGTATATTTTGTACTTTTTATACCAAATGCAACGAAGTACTAAAAGTACGAGCTTTGACTCATTTTATTCCCCCAGAAAGTACTCTGTACGTTAATTTAGGTTATGTTTTATATGAATACCAAATTTTTCGAAGAGATAAAAAGTAACAGTTTTATCCCAATTTTATCCATTAAAAAATACCGTATATTTTGATCTCGACCATATGCAATCTGTATACCAAATTTAGCCAAAAGAGAAAAAGTATCAAAAGTAAAACATTTTTCGTTTTAACCTCTTAAAATATACCCCACTTAAATCTGGACAATATCTCTAGCCAAATTTTTTGAAAATAAGAAAGTACCAAAACTAAAAGAGAAAAAGTGTTAAAAGTTGCCAAAAAAAGAAGCAACATTTCTTAAAAATATATATACAAGGTAGATCAAAAAAGACCTACCCCCACCCATGTTTTATTTTGTAACTAGCTTTTACCCGTGACGTCGTTCACTTTAAGATTTAAAGAAATGGGGTTATCCAGTAAAATATTTACAGAAAATTTATTTTGTTTTCTACGTCATTACTTATTTTATGTTAAAATATGTCTATAAACAACATTTTAAGATTTGTTATATTCCGCTAATATAATGGGTGATTTTTTAGCTATTATCTTTTTGGCAGCACTGGTTTAAACAGCTGACGCACGTTTCGTGTTTTGTTTCACTGTCAAACATCTTCAGTTTGGTCTATAATTTAACCATGAATCGTCTTACAAACGAACAACGCTTGCAAATTATTGAATTTTATTATCAAAATGCGTGCTCTGTTAAGAAAATTCATCGCGCGCTTCTTGTGTTCAGCGACGAAGCTCATTTTTGGCTCAATGGGTAAGTTAATAAGCCGAATTGTCGATTTTGGAGTGAAGATCAGCCAGAAGCATTGCAAGAGCTATTTATGCATCGAGAAAAAGTCACAGTTTGGTGCGGTTTATGGGCTGGTGGCATCATTGGACCGTTCCAAGATGATGCGAATCGTAACGTAACTGTGAATGGTGAGCGCTACCGTGAGATGATATCCAACTTTTTTTTGCCCAAAATGCAAGAGCTTGTTGACTTGCACGACATGTGGTTTCAACAAGACGGTGCCACATGCCACACAGCACGCTTAACAATGGACTTATTGAGAGGCGAGTTCGGTGAACATTTTATTTCACGTTCGGGACCGGTCAATTGGCCGCCTAGATCGTGCGATTTAACGTCTTTAGACTATTTTTTGTGCGGCTACGTTAAAGCTCATGTCTATACACACATGCCCGCTTCAATTGACGCATTGGAAGAAAACATTGAAGCATTTATTCGTGAGATACCGGCCGAAATGTTGGAAACAGAATGCCAACATTGGACTAAGCGGATGGACCATTTGAGGCGCAATCACGGTCAACATTTGCATGAAATAATCTTCAAACATTTAATTATATGGACCGTACTATCGATTCAAATAAAGATTTCATGCATTTTTCTGAATTTTATGAGTTTTTTTTACAACTTTCCTATAGCTCCCCTACAAGAAATGGATGACCGAAACTAATACACACGCACTATTTTTGTTTGTTTTTATTGTTACAAGTGGCGTTGCCACTCGTGTGCGTTTGTATACCAAATTAGGAATATTTTGCAAAGCCCAAATTTTATTAATCTTTTCTTCTTATTTTTATATATACTTAATAATATGTTGAATATATCTGTTAATACGTTTCATAAATTTTAATAATTATAAGAATTTAGCTAAATTTGTATTAATTATTTAAAAAAAAAGTGGTGGAATTTTGGGAATTGCTGTTGTTAAAAACATTTTAGGAAGAAATGTTTGCTAGTGGCAACGCTAATTACTCCAGGAATGAAATGCGTATGTAAGAGTGAAACAACGAATGTATGTTAGACAGTTTCATTTTTGAATGGAATGTGTAAAATATGTAAAAAATTCAAGATTAATTTTAAAAGCGAAAGGAATTTTATGAAATTGTGACGTGCGCCCATTATATTATTTAAAATAAATATAAAAAAAGTGAAATAAAAATTGACAGTGACAATAAAGAGTGATAAAAAATAATATTTGCCTTGACAGAAAGCAAGAATTGAGTGACAATAAAAATAACACAAATACCTATTAAAATATAAAAAAGTGACAATAAGATAGAAAATACCTATTAAGAAATTAAATTAAATAATAAAAGTATACTTTTTGTGATAAAAGATAACTATGAAAAAAAGACGTTTGCAAAATTGTCTATCATTGGAAAAAAAGACATTTGAGTCCAAAATTAAAATGTATAGAAGGTTAATAGAAAACGAAGATAGTGCACGAAGTGAAAGATCTAATATACAACCTGTTCCATCAATAAGCTAAAATTCTAATGGAGTGTAAAGTAGGCATAAAAAAAGCACAAGAGTACCTCAGCCGCATGACAGGAGAGACTTCTGATCAAGGGCTTGATGAGACCGCCAGCATGCTCCCCTTGCGGACCACAACAGCAGTGCAAGAAATAGAGGAGAAGCTAGACTCCGATTACGCTCAGGCCATGGTAACAATCACAATATTTTATATATTTTACTTGCTCAAACAGTAATTCAACTTCTTTACAGAAGTCCTATATTCATAAAATTAAAGGTGTTTCTTTAGATGTTGGCAGTGTTATTAGTGCATCGTTTGCAGATGATTTGCTATATAAATATAATTGGGATGGAAGGTGGGGAAAACTTCCGTTGTCAAATCTCACGCTGCTAAATAAAATTGTAAGAGGTATGTACAGACATTAAATAATTTTAGTCTTTGAATATTTAACATTTCTGTCTTTTTTTTACTTCATATTTTAGATGTTTTTCAGAACCTAGGAGCCGGGGAGTATGAAAAAAGTATAAGAAAAGCGGTTGAACGTGCCCACCATAGGGTAAAGCAACAAAAATACATAAAAGAAAAAGGGGTTAATAAATAAAATGACGACAATTTTTTTAATTTAAACTAAAATAATCAATCTAAAAGAGAAAAAAAATCAAAAAATAAGCGTGACCAATAAATTGGTAAAAGTTTAGCTTTATTTTTAACACTTTTTATTGACTGAACTTTATTTGTAAGAAGGTGCTTGTTTAATGTAATTAAGAAACTGTTGAATGATGTTTGATCCAGCAAACGTTTTCGAATGCAAACAAAACATAATTAATTTAAAAAATTTAGTTAAAAAAAAAAAATATTTATTTATTTAAGTTATTTTGGAAACCAAAAAAATATTGAATTTTATTTTAAATAAAGACAAAAATTTGTATGAGAATTGAATGAGATGTTTTATTTTAATAGTGTTTTATTAAAACTAAAAAATACGTCAACAGTGACGAAGATATGAATCAGTACTGACTAGTCAGCTGTGGCCGGTATATGCGTCAGTACTGACCAGTCAGTACTGACTGGTCAGCTGTGTCCGTTATATGCATCAGTACTGACTAGTCAGCTGTTTCCGGTTTTTGAGCACTCAATAATCTTGAGCAACCTACATATAGTTGTCGATATGAAAAGCAATGAATGGGCGCCTAAATATATTCCAGCCAATGGACCATACGCATTCCGAAAAAGTACAAAAAGTACCAATTTGATCCATTTTTTACCCCTTAAAAAGTGCCGTATATTTTGTACTTTTTATACCAAATGCAACGAAGTACTAAAAGTACGAGCTTTGACTCATTTTATTCCCCCAGAAAGTACTCTGTACGTTAATTTAGGTTATGTTTTATATGAATACCAAATTTTTCGAAGAGATAAAAAGTAACAGTTTTATCCCAATTTTATCCATTAAAAAATACCGTATATTTTGATCTCGACCATATGCAATCTGTATACCAAATTTATCCAAAAGAGAAAAAGTATCAAAAGTAAAACATTTTTCGTTTTAACCTCTTAAAATATACCCCACTTAAATCTGGACAATATCTCTAGCCAAATTTTTTGAAAATAAGAAAGTACCAAAACTAAAAGAGAAAAAGTGTTAAAAGTTGCCAAAAAAAGAAGCAACATTTCTTAAAAATATATATACAAGGTAGATTAAAAAAGACCTACCCCCACCCATGTTTTATTTTGTAACTAGCTTTTACCCGTGACGTCGTTCACTTTAAGATTTAAAGAAATGGGGTTATCCAGTAAAATATTTACAGAAAATTTATTTTGTTTTCTACGTCATTACTTATTTTATGTTAAAATATGTCTATAAACAACATTTTAAGATTTGTTATATTCCGCTAATATAATGGGTGATTTTTTAGCTATTATCTTTTTGGCAGCACTGGTTTAAACAGCTGACGCACGTTTCGTGTTTTGTTTCACTGTCAAACATCTTCAGTTTGGTCTATAATTTAACCATGAATCGTCTTACAAATGAACAACGCTTGCAAATTATTGAATTTTATTATCAAAATGCGTGCTCTGTTAAGAAAATTCATCGCGCGCTTCTTGTGTTCAGCGACGAAGCTCATTTTTGGCTCAATGGGTAAGTTAATAAGCCGAATTGTCGATTTTGGAGTGAAGATCAGCCAGAAGCATTGCAAGAGCTATTTATGCATCGAGAAAAAGTCACAGTTTGGTGCGGTTTATGGGCTGGTGGCATCATTGGACCGTTCCAAGATGATGCGAATCGTAACGTAACTGTGAATGGTGAGCGCTACCGTGAGATGATATCCAACTTTTTTTTGCCCAAAATGCAAGAGCTTGTTGACTTGCACGACATGTGGTTTCAACAAGACGGTGCCACATGCCACACAGCACGCTTAACAATGGACTTATTGAGAGGCGAGTTCGGTGAACATTTTATTTCACGTTCGGGACCGGTCAATTGGCCGCCTAGATCGTGCGATTTAACGTCTTTAGACTATTTTTTGTGCGGCTACGTTAAAGCTCATGTCTATACACACATGCCCGCTTCAATTGACGCATTGGAAGAAAACATTGAAGCATTTATTCGTGAGATACCGGCCGAAATGTTGGAAACAGAATGCCAACATTGGACTAAGCGGATGGACCATTTGAGGCGCAATCACGGTCAACATTTGCATGCAATAAAGATTTCATGCATTTTTCTGAATTTTATGAGTTTTTTTTACAACTTTCCTATAGCTCCCCTACAAGAAATGGATGACCGAAACTAATACACACGCACTATTTTTGTTTGTTTTTATTGTTACAAGTGGCGTTGCCACTCGTGTGCGTTTGTATACCAAATTAGGAATATTTTGCAAAGCCCAAATTTTATTAATCTTTTCTTCTTATTTTTATATATACTTAATAATATGTTGAATATATCTGTTAATACGTTTCATAAATTTTAATAATTATAAGAATTTAGCTAAATTTGTATTAATTATTTAAAAAAAAAGTGGTGGAATTTTGGGAATTGCTGTTGTTAAAAACATTTTAGGAAGAAATGTTTGCTAGTGGCAACGCTAATTACTCCAGGAATGAAATGCGTATGTAAGAGTGAAACAACGAATGTATGTTAGACAGCTTCATTTTTGAATGGAATGTGTAAAATATGTAAAAAATTCAAGATTAATTTTAAAAGCGAAAGGAATTTTATGAAATTGTGACGTGCGCCCATTATATTATTTAAAATAAATATAAAAAAAGTGAAATAAAAATTGACAGTGACAATAAAGAGTGATAAAAAATAATATTTGCCTTGACAGAAAGCAAGAATTGAGTGACAATAAAAATAACACAAATACCTATTAAAATATAAAAAAGTGACAATAAGATAGAAAATACCTATTAAGAAATTAAATTAAATAATAAAAGTATACTTTTTGTGATAAAAGATAACTATGAAAAAAAGACGTTTGCAAAATTGTCTATCATTGGAAAAAAAGACATTTGAGTCCAAAATTAAAATGTATAGAAGGTTAATAGAAAACGAAGATAGTGCACGAAGTGAAAGATCTAATATACAACCTGTTCCATCAATAAGCTAAAATTCTAATGGAGTGTAAAGTAGGCATAAAAAAAGCCCAAGAGTACCTCAGCCGCATGACAGGAGAGACTTCTGATCAAGGGCTTGATGAGACCGCCAGCATGCTCCCCTTGCGGACCACAACAGCAGTGCAAGAAATAGAGGAGAAGCTAGACTCCGATTACGCTCAGGCCATGGTAACAATCACAATATTTTATATATTTTACTTGCTCAAACAGTAATTCAACTTCTTTACAGAAGTCCTATATTCATAAAATTAAAGGTGTTTCTTTAGATGTTGGCAGTGTTATTAGTGCATCGTTTGCAGATGATTTGCTATATAAATATAATTGGGATGGAAGGTGGGGAAAACTTCCGTTGTCAAATCTCACGCTGCTAAATAAAATTGTAAGAGGTATGTACAGACATTAAATAATTTTAGTCTTTGAATATTTAACATTTCTGTCTTTTTTTTTACTTCATATTTTAGATGTTTTTCAGAACCAAGGAGCCGGGGAATATGAAAAAAGTATAAGAAAAGCGGTTGAACGTGCCCACCATAGGGTAAAGCAACAAAAATACATAAAAGAAAAAGGGGTTAATAAATAAAATGACGACAATTTTTTTAATTTAAACTAAAATAATCAATCTAAAAGAGAAAAAAAATCAAAAAATAAGCGTGACCAATAAATTGGTAAAAGTTTAGCTTTATTTTTAACACTTTTTATTGACCGAACTTTATTTGTAAGAAGGTGCTTGTTTAATGTAATTAAGAAACTGTTGAATGATGTTTGATCCAGCAAACGTTTTCGAATGCAAACAAAACATAATTAATTTAAAAAATTTAGTTAAAAAAAAAAAATATTTATTTATTTAAGTTATTTTGGAAACCAAAAAAATATTGAATTTTATTTTAAATAAAGACAAAAATTTGTATGAGAATTGAATGAGATGTTTTATTTTAATAGTGTTTTATTAAAACTAAAAAATACGTCAACAGTGACGAATATATGAATCAGTACTGACTAGTCAGCTGTGGCCGGTATATGCGTCAGTACTGACCATCAGTACTGACTGGTCAGCTGTGTCCGTTATATGCATCAGTACTGACTAGTCAGCTGTGTCCGGTTTTTGAGCACTCAATAATCTTGAGCAACCTACATATAGTTGTCGATATGAAAAGCAATGAATGGGCGCCTAAATATATTCCAGCCAATGGACCATACGCATTCCGAAAAAGTACAAAAAGTACCAATTTGATCCATTTTTTACCCCTTAAAAAGTGCCGTATATTTTGTACTTTTTATACCAAATGCAACGAAGTACTAAAAGTACGAGTACGAGTCAAATTTATTCCCCCAGAAAGTACTCTGTACGTTAATTTAGGTTATGTTTTATATGAATACCAAATTTTTCGAAGAGATAAAAAGTAACAGTTTTATCCCAATTTTATCCATTAAAAAATACCGTATATTTTGATCTCGACCATATGCAATCTGTATACCAAATTTATCCAAAAGAGAAAAAGTATCAAAAGTAAAACATTTTTCGTTTTAACCTCTTAAAATATACCCCACTTAAATCTGGACAATATCTCTAGCCAAATTTTTTGAAAATAAGAAAGTACCAAAACTAAAAGAGAAAAAGTGTTAAAAGTTGCCAAAAAAAGAAGCAACATTTCTTAAAAATATATATACAAGGTAGATCAAAAAAGACCTACCCCCACCCATGTTTTATTTTGTAACTAGCTTTTACCCGTGACGTCGTTCACTTTAAGATTTAAAGAAATGGGGTTATCCAGTAAAATATTTACAGAAAATTTATTTTGTTTTCTACGTCATTACTTATTTTATGTTAAAATATGTCTATAAACAACATTTTAAGATTTGTTATATTCCGCTAATATAATGGGTGATTTTTTAGCTATTATCTTTTTGGCAGCACTGGTTTAAACAGCTGACGCACGTTTCGTGTTTTGTTTCACTGTCAAACATCTTCAGTTTGGTCTATAATTTAACCATGAATCGTCTTACAAACGAACAACGCTTGCAAATTATTGAATTTTATTATCAAAATGCGTGCTCTGTTAAGAAAATTCATCGCGCTCTTCTTGTGTTCAGCGACGAAGCTCATTTTTGGCTCAATGGGTAAGTTAATAAGCCGAATTGTCGATTTTGGAGTGAAGATCAGCCAGAAGCATTGCAAGAGCTATTTATGCATCGAGAAAAAGTCACAGTTTGGTGCGGTTTATGGGCTGGTGGCATCATTGGACCGTTCCAAGATGATGCGAATCGTAACGTAACTGTGAATGGTGAGCGCTACCGTGAGATGATATCCAACTTTTTTTTGCCCAAAATGCAAGAGCTTGTTGACTTGCACGACATGTGGTTTCAACAAGACGGTGCCACATGCCACACAGCACGCTTAACAATGGACTTATTGAGAGGCGAGTTCGGTGAACATTTTATTTCACGTTCGGGACCGGTCAATTGGCCGCCTAGATCGTGCGATTTAACGTCTTTAGACTATTTTTTGTGCGGCTACGTTAAAGCTCATGTCTATACACACATGCCCGCTTCAATTGACGCATTGGAAGAAGCATTTATTCGTGAGATACCGGCCGAAATGTTGGAAACAGAATGCCAACATTGGACTAAGCGGATGGACCATTTGAGGCGCAATCACGGTCAACATTTGCATGAAATAATCTTCAAACATTTAATTATATGGACCGTACTATCGATTCAAATAAAGATTTCATGCATTTTTCTGAATTTTATGAGTTTTTTTTACAACTTTCCTATAGCTCCCCTACAAGAAATGGATGACCGAAACTAATACACACGCACTATTTTTGTTTGTTTTTATTGTTACAAGTGGCGTTGCCACTCGTGTGCGTTTGTATACCAAATTAGGAATATTTTGCAAAGCCCAAATTTTATTAATCTTTTCTTCTTATTTTTATATATACTTAATAATATGTTGAATATATCTGTTAATACGTTTCATAAATTTTAATAATTATAAGAATTTAGCTAAATTTGTATTAATTATTTAAAAAAAAGTGGTGGAATTTTGGGAATTGCTGTTGTTAAAAACATTTTAGGAAGAAATGTTTGCTAGTGGCAACGCTAATTACTCCTGGAATGAAATGCGTATGTAAGAGTGAAACAACGAATGTATGTTAAACAGTTTCATTTTTGAATGGAATGTGTAAAATATGTAAAAAATTCAAAATTAATTTTAAAAGCGAAAGGAATTTTATGAAATTGTGACGTGCGCCCATTATATTATTTAAAATAAATATAAAAAAAGTGAAATAAAAATTGACAGTGACAATAAAGAGTGATAAAAAATAATATTTGCCTTGACAGAAAGCAAGAATTGAGTGACAATAAAAATAACACAAATACCTATTAAAATATAAAAAAGTGACAATAAGATAGAAAATACCTATTAAGAAATTAAATTAAATAATAAAAGTATACTTTTTGTGATAAAAGATAACTATGAAAAAAAGACGTTTGCAAAATTGTCTATCATTGGAAAAAAAGACATTTGAGTCCAAAATTAAAATGTATAGAAGGTTAATAGAAAACGAAGATAGTGCACGAAGTGAAAGATCTAATATACAACCTGTTCCATCAATAAGCTAAAATTCTAATGGAGTGTAAAGTAGGCATAAAAAAAGCCCAAGAGTACCTCAGCCGCATGACAGGAGAGACTTCTGATCAAGGGCTTGATGAGACCGCCAGCATGCTCCCCTTGCGGACCACAACAGCAGTGCAAGAAATAGAGGAGAAGCTAGACTCCGATTACGCTCAGGCCATGGTAACAATCACAATATTTTATATATTTTACTTGCTCAAACAGTAATTCAACTTCTTTACAGAAGTCCTATATTCATAAAATTAAAGGTGTTTCTTTAGATGTTGGCAGTGTTATTAGTGCATCGTTTGCAGATGATTTGCTATATAAATATAATTGGGATGGAAGGTGGGGAAAACTTCCGTTGTCAAATCTCACGCTGCTAAATAAAATTGTAAGAGGTATGTACAGACATTAAATAATTTTAGTCTTTGAATATTTAACATTTCTGTCTTTTTTTTACTTCATATTTTAGATGTTTTTCAGAACCTAGGAGCCGGGGAGTATGAAAAAAGTATAAGAAAAGCGGTTGAACGTGCCCACCATAGGGTAAAGCAACAAAAATACATAAAAGAAAAAGGGGTTAATAAATAAAATGACGACAATTTTTTTAATTTAAACTAAAATAATCAATCTAAAAGAGAAAAAAAATCAAAAAATAAGCGTGACCAATAAATTGGTAAAAGTTTAGCTTTATTTTTAACACTTTTTATTGACTGAACTTTATTTGTAAGAAGGTGCTTGTTTAATGTAATTAAGAAACTGTTGAATGATGTTTGATCCAGCAAACGTTTTCGAATGCAAGCAAAACATAAATAATTTAAAAAATTTAGTGTAAAAAAAAAAATATTTATTTATTTAAGTTATTTTGGAAACCAAAAAAATATTGAATTTTATTTTAAATAAAGACAAAAATTTGTATGAGAATTGAATGAGATGTTTTATTTTAATAGTGTTTTATTAAAACTAAAAAATACGTCAACAGTGACGAATATATGAATCAGTACTGACTAGTCAGCTGTGGCCGGTATATGCGTCAGTACTGACCAGTCAGTACTGACTGGTCAGCTGTGTCCGTTATATGCATCAGTACTGACTAGTCAGCTGTGTCCGGTTTTTGAGCACTCAATAATCTTGAGCAACCTACATATAGTTGTCGATATGAAAAGCAATGAATGGGCGCCTAAATATATTCCAGCCAATGGACCATACGCATTCCGAAAAAGTACAAAAAGTACCAATTTGATCCATTTTTTACCCCTTAAAAAGTGCCGTATATTTTGTACTTTTTATACCAAATGCAACGAAGTACTAAAAGTACGAGCTTTGACTCATTTTATTCCCCCAGAAAGTACTCTGTACGTTAATTTAGGTTATGTTTTATATGAATACCAAATTTTTCGAAGAGATAAAAAGTAACAGTTTTATCCCAATTTTATCCATTAAAAAATACCGTATATTTTGATCTCGACCATATGCAATCTGTATACCAAATTTATCCAAAAGAGAAAAAGTATCAAAAGTAAAACATTTTTCGTTTTAACCTCTTAAAATATACCCCACTTAAATCTGGACAATATCTCTAGCCAAATTTTTTGAAAATAAGAAAGTACCAAAACTAAAAGAGAAAAAGTGTTAAAAGTTGCCAAAAAAAGAAGCAACATTTCTTAAAAATATATATACAAGGTAGATCAAAAAAGACCTACCCCCACCCATGTTTTATTTTGTAACTAGCTTTCACCCGTGACGTCGTTCACTTTAAGATTTAAAGAAATGGGGTTATCCAGTAAAATATTTACAGAAAATTTATTTTGTTTTCTACGTCATTACTTATTTTATGTTAAAATATGTCTATAAACAACATTTTAAGATTTGTTATATTCCGCTAATATAATGGGTGATTTTTTAGCTATTATCTTTTTGGCAGCACTGGTTTAAACAGCTGACGCACGTTTCGTGTTTTGTTTCACTGTCAAACATCTTCAGTTTGGTCTATAATTTAACCATGAATCGTCTTACAAACGAACAACGCTTGCAAATTATTGAATTTTATTATCAAAATGCGTGCTCTGTTAAGAAAATTCATCGCGCGCTTCTTGTGTTCAGCGACGAAGCTCATTTTTGGCTCAATGGGTAAGTTAATAAGCCGAATTGTCGATTTTGGAGTGAAGATCAGCCAGAAGCATTGCAAGAGCTATTTATTTATGCATCGAGAAAAAGTCACAGTTTGGTGCGGTTTATGGGCTGGTGGCATCATTGGACCGTTCCAAGATGATGCGAATCGTAACGTAACTGTGAATGGTGAGCGCTACCGTGAGATGATATCCAACTTTTTTTTGCCCAAAATGCAAGAGCTTGTTGACTTGCACGACATGTGGTTTCAACAAGACGGTGCCACATGCCACACAGCACGCTTAACAATGGACTTATTGAGAGGCGAGTTCGGTGAACATTTTATTTCACGTTCGGGACCGGTCAATTGGCCGCCTAGATCGTGCGATTTAACGTCTTTAGACTATTTTTTGTGCGGCTACGTTAAAGCTCATGTCTATACACACATGCCCGCTTCAATTGACGCATTGGAAGAAAACATTGAAGCATTTATTCGTGAGATACCGGCCGAAATGTTGGAAACAGAATGCCAACATTGGACTAAGCGGATGGACCATTTGAGGCGCAATCACGGTCAACATTTGCATGAAATAATCTTCAAACATTTAATTATATGGACCGTACTATCGATTCAAATAAAGATTTCATGCATTTTTCTGAATTTTATGAGTTTTTTTTACAACTTTCCTATAGCTCCCCTACAAGAAATGGATGACCGAAACTAATACACACGCACTATTTTTGTTTGTTTTTATTGTTACAAGTGGCGTTGCCACTCGTGTGCGTTTGTATACCAAATTAGGAATATTTTGCAAAGCCCAAATTTTATTAATCTTTTCTTCTTATTTTTATATATACTTAATAATATGTTGAATATATATGTTAATACGTTTCATAAATTTTAATAATTATAAGAATTTAGCTAAATTTGTATTAATTATTTAAAAAAAAAGTGGTGGAATTTTGGGAATTGCTGTTGTTAAAAACATTTTAGGAAGAAATGTTTGCTAGTGGCAACGCTAATTACTCCAGGAATGAAATGCGTATGTAAGAGTGAAACAACGAATGTATGTTAGACAGTTTCATTTTTGAATGGAATGTGTAAAATATGTAAAAAATTCAAGATTAATTTTAAAAGCGAAAGGAATTTTATGAAATTGTGACGTGCGCCCATTATATTATTTAAAATAAATATAAAAAAAGTGAAATAAAAATTGACAGTGACAATAAAGAGTGATAAAAAATAATATTTGCCTTGACAGAAAGCAAGAATTGAGTGACAATAAAAATAACACAAATACCTATTAAAATATAAAAAAGTGACAATAAGATAGAAAATACCTATTAAGAAATTAAATTAAATAATAAAAGTATACTTTTTGTGATAAAAGATAACTATGAAAAAAAGACGTTTGCAAAATTGTCTATCATTGGAAAAAAAGACATTTGAGTCCAAAATTAAAATGTATAGAAGGTTAATAGAAAACGAAGATAGTGCACGAAGTGAAAGATCTAATATACAACCTGTTCCATCAATAAGCTAAAATTCTAATGGAGTGTAAAGTAGGCATAAAAAAAGCCCAAGAGTACCTCAGCCGCATGACAGGAGAGACTTCTGATCAAGGGCTTGATGAGACCGCCAGCATGCTCCCCTTGCGGACCACAACAGCAGTGCAAGAAATAGAGGAGAAGCTAGACTCCGATTACGCTCAGGCCATGGTAACAATCACAATATTTTATATATTTTACTTGCTCAAACAGTAATTCAACTTCTTTACAGAAGTCCTATATTCATAAAATTAAAGGTGTTTCTTTAGATGTTGGCAGTGTTATTAGTGCATCGTTTGCAGATGATTTGCTATATAAATATAATTGGGATGGAAGGTGGGGAAAACTTCCGTTGTCAAATCTCACGCTGCTAAATAAAATTGTAAGAGGTATGTACAGACATTAAATAATTTTAGTCTTTGAATATTTAACATTTCTGTCTTTTTTTTACTTCATATTTTAGATGTTTTTCAGAACCTAGGAGCCGGGGAGTATGAAAAAAGTATAAGAAAAGCGGTTGAACGTGCCCACCATAGGGTAAAGCAACAAAAATACATAAAAGAAAAAGGGGTTAATAAATAAAATGACGACAATTTTTTTAATTTAAACTAAAATAATCAATCTAAAAGAGAAAAAAAATCAAAAAATAAGCGTGACCAATAAATTGGTAAAAGTTTAGCTTTATTTTTAACACTTTTTATTGACTGAACTTTATTTGTAAGAAGGTGCTTGTTTAATGTAATTAAGAAACTGTTGAATGATGTTTGATCCAGCAAACGTTTTCGAATGCAAACAAAACATAATTAATTTAAAAAATTTAGTTAAAAAAAAAAAATATTTATTTATTTAAGTTATTTTGGAAACCAAAAAAATATTGAATTTTATTTTAAATAAAGACAAAAATTTGTATGAGAATTGAATGAGATGTTTTATTTTAATAGTGTTTTATTAAAACTAAAAAATACGTCAACAGTGACGAATATATGAATCAGTACTGACTAGTCAGCTGTGGCCGGTATATGCGTCAGTACTGACCAGTCAGTACTGACTGGTCAGCTGTGTCCGTTATATGCATCAGTACTGACTAGTCAGCTGTGTCCGGTTTTTGAGCACTCAATAATCTTGAGCAACCTACATATAGTTGTCGATATGAAAAGCAATGAATGGGCGCCTAAATATATTCCAGCCAATGGACCATACGCATTCCGAAAAAGTACAAAAAGTACCAATTTGATCCATTTTTTACCCCTTAAAAAGTGCCGTATATTTTGTACTTTTTATACCAAATGCAACGAAGTACTAAAAGTACGAGCTTTGACTCATTTTATTCCCCCAGAAAGTACTCTGTACGTTAATTTAGGTTATGTTTTATATGAATACCAAATTTTTCGAAGAGATAAAAAGTAACAGTTTTATCCCAATTTTATCCATTAAAAAATACCGTATATTTTGATCTCGACCATATGCAATCTGTATACCAAATTTATCCAAAAGAGAAAAAGTATCAAAAGTAAAACATTTTTCGTTTTAACCTCTTAAAATATACCCCACTTAAATCTGGACAATATCTCTAGCCAAATTTTTTGAAAATAAGAAAGTACCAAAACTAAAAGAGAAAAAGTGTTAAAAGTTGCCAAAAAAAGAAGCAACATTTCTTAAAAATATATATACAAGGTAGATCAAAAAAGACCTACCCCCACCCATGTTTTATTTTGTAACTAGCTTTCACCCGTGACGTCGTTCACTTTAAGATTTAAAGAAATGGGGTTATCCAGTAAAATATTTACAGAAAAATTATTTTGTTTTCTACGTCATTACTTATTTTATGTTAAAATATGTCTATAAACAACATTTTAAGATTTGTTATATTCCGCTAATATAATGGGTGATTTTTTAGCTATTATCTTTTTGGCAGCACTGGTTTAAACAGCTGACGCACGTTTCGTGTTTTGTTTCACTGTCAAACATCTTCAGTTTGGTCTATAATTTAACCATGAATCGTCTTACAAACGAACAACGCTTGCAAATTATTGAATTTTATTATCAAAATGCGTGCTCTGTTAAGAAAATTCATCGCGCGCTTCTTGTGTTCAGCGACGAAGCTCATTTTTGGCTCAATGGGTAAGTTAATAAGCCGAATTGTCGATTTTGGAGTGAAGATCAGCCAGAAGCATTGCAAGAGCTATTTATTTATGCATCGAGAAAAAGTCACAGTTTGGTGCGGTTTATGGGCTGGTGGCATCATTGGACCGTTCCAAGATGATGCGAATCGTAACGTAACTGTGAATGGTGAGCGCTACCGTGAGATGATATCCAACTTTTTTTTGCCCAAAATGCAAGAGCTTGTTGACTTGCACGACATGTGGTTTCAACAAGACGGTGCCACATGCCACACAGCACGCTTAACAATGGACTTATTGAGAGGCGAGTTCGGTGAACATTTTATTTCACGTTCGGGACCGGTCAATTGGCCGCCTAGATCGTGCGATTTAACGTCTTTAGACTATTTTTTGTGCGGCTACGTTAAAGCTCATGTCTATACACACATGCCCGCTTCAATTGACGCATTGGAAGAAAACATTGAAGCATTTATTCGTGAGATACCGGCCGAAATGTTGGAAACAGAATGCCAACATTGGACTAAGCGGATGGACCATTTGAGGCGCAATCACGGTCAACATTTGCATGAAATAATCTTCAAACATTTAATTATATGGACCGTACTATCGATTCAAATACAGATTTCATGCATTTTTCTGAATTTTATGAGTTTTTTTTACAACTTTCCTATAGCTCCCCTACAAGAAATGGATGACCGAAACTAATACACACGCACTATTTTTGTTTGTTTTTATTGTTACAAGTGGCGTTGCCACTCGTGTGCGTTTGTATACCAAATTAGGAATATTTTGCAAAGCCCAAATTTTATTAATCTTTTCTTCTTATTTTTATATATACTTAATAATATGTTGAATATATATGTTAATACGTTTCATAAATTTTAATAATTATAAGAACTTAGCTAAATTTGTATTAATTATTTAAAAAAAAAGTGGTGGAATTTTGGGAATTGCTGTTGTTAAAAACATTTTAGGAAGAAATGTTTGCTAGTGGCAACGCTAATTACTCCAGGAATGAAATGCGTATGTAAGAGTGAAACAACGAATGTATGTTAGACAGTTTCATTTTTGAATGGAATGTGTAAAATATGTAAAAAATTCAAGATTAATTTTAAAAGCGAAAGGAATTTTATGAAATTGTGACGTGCGCCCATTATATTATTTAAAATAAATATAAAAAAAGTGAAATAAAAATTGACAGTGACAATAAAGAGTGATAAAAAATAATACTTGCCTTGACAGAAAGCAAGAATTGAGTGACAATAAAAATAACACAAATACCTATTAAAATATAAAAAAGTGACAATAAGATAGAAAATACCTATTAAGAAATTAAATTAAATAATAAAAGTATACTTTTTGTGATAAAAGATAACTATGAAAAAAAGACGTTTGCAAAATTGTCTATCATTGGAAAAAAAGACATTTGAGTCCAAAATTAAAATGTATAGAAGGTTAATAGAAAACGAAGATAGTGCACGAAGTGAAAGATCTAATATACAACCTGTTCCATCAATAAGCTAAAATTCTAATGGAGTGTAAAGTAGGCATAAAAAAAGCCCAAGAGTACCTCAGCCGCATGACAGGAGAGACTTCTGATCAAGGGCTTGATGAGACCGCCAGCATGCTCCCCTTGCGGACCACAACAGCAGTGCAAGAAATAGAGGAGAAGCTAGACTCCGATTACGCTCAGGCCATGGTAACAATCACAATATTTTATATATTTTACTTGCTCAAACAGTAATTCAACTTCTTTACAGATATTCATAAAATTAAAGGTGTTTCTTTAGATGTTGGCAGTGTTATTAGTGCATCGTTTGCAGATGATTTGCTATATAAATATAATTGGGATGGAAGGTGGGGAAAACTTCCGTTGTCAAATCTCACGCTGCTAAATAAAATTGTAAGAGGTATGTACAGACATTAAATAATTTTAGTCTTTGAATATTTAACATTTCTGTCTTTTTTTTTACTTCATATTTTAGATGTTTTTCAGAACCTAGGAGCCGGGGAGTATGAAAAAAGTATAAGAAAAGCGGTTGAACGTGCCCACCATAGGGTAAAGCAACAAAAATACATAAAAGAAAAAGGGGTTAATAAATAAAATGACGACAATTTTTTTAATTTAAACTAAAATAATCAATCTAAAAGAGAAAAAAAATCAAAAAATAAGCGTGACCAATAAATTGGTAAAAGTTTAGCTTTATTTTTAACACTTTTTATTGACTGAACTTTATTTGTAAGAAGGTGCTTGTTTAATGTAATTAAGAAACTGTTGAATGATGTTTGATCCAGCAAACGTTTTCGAATGCAAACAAAACATAATTAATTTAAAAAATTTAGTTAAAAAAAAAAATATTTATTTATTTAAGTTATTTTGGAAACCAAAAAAATATTGAATTTTATTTTAAATAAAGACAAAAATTTGTATGAGAATTGAATGAGATGTTTTATTAAAACTAAAAAATACGTCAACAGTGACGAATATATGAATCAGTACTGACTAGTCAGCTGTGGCCGGTATATGCGTCAGTACTGACCAGTCAGTACTGACTGGTCAGCTGTGTCCGTTATATGCATCAGTACTGACTAGTCAGCTGTGTCCGGTTTTTGAGCACTCAATAATCTTGAGCAACCTACATATAGTTGTCGATATGAAAAGCCATGAATGGGCGCCTAAATATATTCCAGCCAATGGACCATACGCATTCCGAAAAAGTACAAAAAGTACCAATTTGATCCATTTTTTACCCCTTAAAAAGTGCCGTATATTTTGTACTTTTTATACCAAATGCAACGAAGTACTAAAAGTACGAGCTTTGACTCATTTTATTCCCCCAGAGAGTACTCTGTACGTTAATTTAGGTTATGTTTTATATGAATACCAAATTTTTCGAAGAGATAAAAAGTAACAGTTTTATCCCAATTTTATCCATTAAAAAATACCGTATATTTTGATCTCGACCATATGCAATCTGTATACCAAATTTATCCAAAAGAGAAAAAGTATCAAAAGTAAAACATTTTTCGTTTTAACCTCTTAAAATATACCCCACTTAAATCTGGACAATATCTCTAGCCAAATTTTTTGAAAATAAGAAAGTACCAAAACTAAAAGAGAAAAAGTGTTAAAAGTTGCCAAAAAAAGAAGCAACATTTCTTAAAAATATATATACAAGGTAGATCAAAAAAGACCTACCCCCACCCATGTTTTATTTTGTAACTAGCTTTTACCCGTGACGTCGTTCACTTTAAGATTTAAAGAAATGGGGTTATCCAGTAAAATATTTACAGAAAATTTATTTTGTTTTCTACGTCATTACTTATTTTATGTTAAAATATGTCTATAAACAACATTTTAAGATTTGTTATATTCCGCTAATATAATGGGTGATTTTTTAGCTATTATCTTTTTGGCAGCACTGGTTTAAACAGCTGACGCACGTTTCGTGTTTTGTTTCACTGTCAAACATCTTCAGTTTGGTCTATAATTTAACCATGAATCGTCTTACAAACGAACAACGCTTGCAAATTATTGAATTTTATTATCAAAATGCGTGCTCTGTTAAGAAAATTCATCGCGCGCTTCTTGTGTTCAGCGACGAAGCTCATTTTTGGCTCAATGGGTAAGTTAATAAGCCGAATTGTCGATTTTGGAGTGAAGATCAGCCAGAAGCATTGCAAGAGCTATTTATGCATCGAGAAAAAGTCACAGTTTGGTGCGGTTTATGGGCTGGTGGCATCATTGGACCGTTCCAAGATGATGCGAATCGTAACGTAACTGTGAATGGTGAGCGCTACCGTGAGATGATATCCAACTTTTTTTTGCCCAAAATGCAAGAGCTTGTTGACTTGCACGACATGTGGTTTCAACAAGACGGTGCCACATGCCACACAGCACGCTTAACAATGGACTTATTGAGAGGCGAGTTCGGTGAACATTTTATTTCACGTTCGGGACCGGTCAATTGGCCGCCTAGATCGTGCGATTTAACGTCTTTAGACTATTTTTTGTGCGGCTACGTTAAAGCTCATGTCTATACACACATGCCCGCTTCAATTGACGCATTGGAAGAAAACATTGAAGCATTTATTCGTGAGATACCGGCCGAAATGTTGGAAACAGAATGCCAACATTGGACTAAGCGGATGGACCATTTGAGGCGCAATCACGGTCAACATTTGCATGAAATAATCTTCAAACATTTAATTATATGGACCGTACTATCGATTCAAATAAAGATTTCATGCATTTTTCTGAATTTTATGAGTTTTTTTTACAACTTTCCTATAGCTCCCCTACAAGAAATGGATGACCGAAACTAATACAAACGCACTATTTTTGTTTGTTTTTATTGTTACAAGTGGCGTTGCCACTCGTGTGCGTTTGTATACCAAATTAGGAATATTTTGCAAAGCCCAAATTTTATTAATCTTTTCTTCTTATTTTTATATATACTTAATAATATGTTGAATATATCTGTTAATACGTTTCATAAATTTTAATAATTATAAGAATTTAGCTAAATTTGTATTAATTATTTAAAAAAAAAGTGGTGGAATTTTGGGAATTGCTGTTGTTAAAAACATTTTAGGAAGAAATGTTTGCTGATGGCAACGCTTATTACTCCAGGAATGAAATGCGTATGTAAGAGTGAAACAACGAATGTATGTTAGACAGTTTCATTTTTGAATGGAATGTGTAAAATATGTAAAAAATTCAAGATTAATTTTAAAAGCGAAAGGAATTTTATGAAATTGTGACGTGCGCCCATTATATTATTTAAAATAAATATAAAAAAAGTGAAATAAAAATTGACAGTGACAATAAAGAGTGATAAAAAATAATATTTGCCTTGACAGAAAGCAAGAATTGAGTGACAATAAAAATAACACAAATACCTATTAAAATATAAAAAAGTGACAATAAGATAGAAAATACCTATTAAGAAATTAAATTAAATAATAAAAGTATACTTTTTGTGATAAAAGATAACTATGAAAAAAAGACGTTTGCAAAATTGTCTATCATTGGAAAAAAAGACATTTGAGTCCAAAATTAAAATGTATAGAAGGTTAATAGAAAACGAAGATAGTGCACGAAGTGAAAGATCTAATATACAACCTGTTCCATCAATAAGCTAAAATTCTAATGGAGTGTAAAGTAGGCATAAAAAAAGCCCAAGAGTACCTCAGCCGCATGACAGGAGAGACTTCTGATCAAGGGATTGATGAGACCGCCAGCATGCTCCCCTTGCGGACCACAACAGCAGTGCAAGAAATAGAGGAGAAGCTAGACTCCGATTACGCTCAGGCCATGGTAACAATCACAATATTTTATATATTTTACTTGCTCAAACAGTAATTCAACTTCTTTACAGAAGTCCTATATTCATAAAATTAAAGGTGTTTCTTTAGATGTTGGCAGTGTTATTAGTGCATCGTTTGCAGATGATTTGCTATATAAATATAATTGGGATGGAAGGTGGGGAAAACTTCCGTTGTCAAATCTCACGCTGCTAAATAAAATTGTAAGAGGTATGTACAGACATTAAATAATTTTAGTCTTTGAATATTTAACATTTCTGTCTTTTTTTTACTTCATATTTTAGATGTTTTTCAGAACCTAGGAGCCGGGGAGTATGAAAAAAGTATAAGAAAAGCGGTTGAACGTGCCCACCATAGGGTAAAGCAACAAAAATACATAAAAGAAAAAGGGGTTAATAAATAAAATGACGACAATTTTTTTAATTTAAACTAAAATAATCAATCTAAAAGAGAAAAAAAATCAAAAAATAAGCGTGACCAATAAATTGGTAAAAGTTTAGCTTTATTTTTAACACTTTTTATTGACTGAACTTTATTTGTAAGAAGGTGCTTGTTTAATGTAATTAAGAAACTGTTGAATGATGTTTGATCCAGCAAACGTTTTCGAATGCAAACAAAACATAATTAATTTAAAAAATTTAGTTAAAAAAAAAAAATATTTATTTATTTAAGTTATTTTGGAAACCAAAAAAATATTGAATTTTATTTTAAATAAAGACAAAAATTTGTATGAGAATTGAATGAGATGTTTTATTTTAATAGTGTTTTATTAAAACTAAAAAATACGTCAACAGTGACGAATATATGAATCAGTACTGACTAGTCAGCTGTGGCCGGTATATGCGTCAGTACTGACCAGTCAGTACTGACTGGTCAGCTGTGTCCGTTATATGCATCAGTACTGACTAGTCAGCTGTGTCCGGTTTTTGAGCACTCAATAATCTTGAGCAACCTACATATAGTTGTCGATATGAAAAGCAATGAATGGGCGCCTAAATATATTCCAGCCAATGGACCATACGCATTCCGAAAAAGTACAAAAAGTACCAATTTGATCCATTTTTTACCCCTTAAAAAGTGCCGTATATTTTGTACTTTTTATACCAAATGCAACGAAGTACTAAAGGTACGAGCTTTGACTCATTTTATTCCCCCAGAAAGTACTCTGTACGTTAATTTAGGTTATGTTTTATATGAATACCAAATTTTTCGAAGAGATAAAAAGTAACAGTTTTATCCCAATTTTATCCATTAAAAAATACCGTATATTTTGATCTCGACCATATGCAATCTGTATACCAAATTTATCCAAAAGAGAAAAAGTATCAAAAGTAAAACATTTTTCGTTTTAACCTCTTAAAATATACCCCACTTAAATCTGGACAATATCTCTAGCCAAATTTTTTGAAAATAAGAAAGTACCAAAACTAAAAGAGAAAAAGTGTTAAAAGTTGCCAAAAAAAGAAGCAACATTTCTTAAAAATATATATACAAGGTAGATCAAAAAAGACCTACCCCCACCCATGTTTTATTTTGTAACTAGCTTTTACCCGTGACGTCGTTCACTTTAAGATTTAAAGAAATGGGGTTATCCAGTAAAATATTTACAGAAAATTTATTTTGTTTTCTACGTCATTACTTATTTTATGTTAAAATATGTCTATAAACAACATTTTAAGATTTGTTATATTCCGCTAATATAATGGGTGATTTTTTAGCTATTATCTTTTTGGCAGCACTGGTTTAAACAGCTGACGCACGTTTCGTGTTTTGTTTCACTGTCAAACATCTTCAGTTTGGTCTATAATTTAACCATGAATCGTCTTACAAACGAACAACGCTTGCAAATTATTGAATTTTATTATCAAAATGCGTGCTCTGTTAAGAAAATTCATCGCGCGCTTCTTGTGTTCAGCGACGAAGCTCACTTTTGGCTCAATGGGTAAGTTAATAAGCCGAATTGTCGATTTTGGAGTGAAGATCAGCCAGAAGCATTGCAAGAGCTATTTATGCATCGAGAAAAAGTCACAGTTTGGTGCGGTTTATGGGCTGGTGGCATCATTGGACCGTTCCAAGATGATGCGAATCGTAACGTAACTGTGAATGGTGAGCGCTACCGTGAGATGATATCCAACTTTTTTTTGCCCAAAATGCAAGAGCTTGTTGACTTGCACGACATGTGGTTTCAACAAGACGGTGCCACATGCCACACAGCACGCTTAACAATGGACTTATTGAGAGGCGAGTTCGGTGAACATTTTATTTCACGTTCGGGACCGGTCAATTGGCCGCCTAGATCGTGCGATTTAACGTCTTTAGACTATTTTTTGTGCGGCTACGTTAAAGCTCATGTCTATACACACATGCCCGCTTCAATTGACGCATTGGAAGAAAACATTGAAGCATTTATTCGTGAGATACCGGCCGAAATGTTGGAAACAGAATGCCAACATTGGACTAAGCGGATGGACCATTTGAGGCGCAATCACGGTCAACATTTGCATGAAATAATCTTCAAACATTTAATTATATGGACCGTACTATCGATTCAAATAAAGATTTCATGCATTTTTCTGAATTTTATGAGTTTTTTTTACAACTTTCCTATAGCTCCCCTACAAGAAATGGATGACCGAAACTAATACAAACGCACTATTTTTGTTTGTTTTTATTGTTACAAGTAGCGTTGCCACTCGTATACCAAATTAGGAATATTTTGCAAAGCCCAAATTTTATTAATCTTTTCTTCTTATTTTTATATATACTTAATAATATGTTGAATATATCTGTTAATACGTTTCATAAATTTTAATAATTATAAGAATTTAGCTAAATTTGTATTAATTATTTAAAAAAAAAGTGGTGGAATTTTGGGAATTGCTGTTGTTAAAAACATTTTAGGAAGAAATGTTTGCTAGTGGCAACGCTAATTACTCCAGGAATGAAATGCGTATGTAAGAGTGAAACAACGAATGTATGTTAGACAGTTTCATTTTGAATGGAATGTGTAAAATATGTAAAAAATTCAAGATTAATTTTAAAAGCGAAAGGAATTTTATGAAATTGTGACGTGCGCCCATTATATTATTTAAAATAAATATAAAAAAAGTGAAATAAAAATTGACAGTGACAATAAAGAGTGATAAAAAATAATAGTTGCCTTGACAGAAAGCAAGAATTGAGTGACAATAAAAATAACACAAATACCTATTAAAATATAAAAAAGTGACAATAAGATAGAAAATACCTATTAAGAAATTAAATTAAATAATAAAAGTATACTTTTTGTGATAAAAGATAACTATGAAAAAAAGACGTTTGCAAAATTGTCTATCATTGGAAAAAAAGACATTTGAGTCCAAAATTAAAATGTATAGAAGGTTAATAGAAAACGAAGATAGTGCACGAAGTGAAAGATCTAATATACAACCTGTTCCATCAATAAGCTAAAATTCTAATGGAGTGTAAAGTAGGCATAAAAAAAGCCCAAGAGTACCTCAGCCGCATGACAGGAGAGACTTCTGATCAAGGGCTTGATGAGACCGCCAGCATGCTCCCCTTGCGGACCACAACAGCAGTGCAAGAAATAGAGGAGAAGCTAGACTCCGATTACGCTCAGGCCATGGTAACAATCACAATATTTTATATATTTTACTTGCTCAAACAGTAATTCAACTTCTTTACAGAAGTCCTATATTCATAAAATTAAAGGTGTTTCTTTAGATGTTGGCAGTGTTATTAGACATCGTTTGCAGATGATTTGCTATATAAATATAATTGGGATGGAAGGTGGGGAAAACTTCCGTTGTCAAAACTCACGCTGCTAAATAAAATTGTAAGAGGTATGTACAGACATTAAATAATTTTAGTCTTTGAATATTTAACATTTCTGTCTTTTTTTTTACTTCATATTTTAGATGTTTTTCAGAACCTAGGAGCCGGGGAGTATGAAAAAAGTATAAGAAAAGCGGTTGAACGTGCCCACCATAGGGTAAAGCAACAAAAATACATAAAAGAAAAAGGGGTTAATAAATAAAATGACGACAATTTTTTTAATTTAAACTAAAATAATCAATCTAAAAGAGAAAAAAAATCAAAAAATAAGCGTGACCAATAAATTGGTAAAAGTTTAGCTTTATTTTTAACACTTTTTATTGACTGAACTTTATTTGTAAGAAGGTGCTTGTTTAATGTAATTAAGAAACTGTTGAATGATGTTTGATCCAGCAAACGTTTTCGAATGCAAACAAAACATAATTAATTTAAAAAATTTAGTTAAAAAAAAAAAATATTTATTTATTTAAGTTATTTTGGAAACCAAAAAAATATTGAATTTTATTTTAAATAAAGACAAAAATTTGTATGAGAATTGAATGAGATGTTTTATTTTAATAGTGTTTTATTAAAACTAAAAAATACGTCAACAGTGACGAATATATGAATCAGTACTGACTAGTCAGCTGTGGCCGGTATATGCGTCAGTACTGACCAGTCAGTACTGACTGGTCAGCTGTGTCCGTTATATGCATCAGTACTGACTAGTCAGCTGTGTCCGGTTTTTGAGCACTCAATAATCTTGAGCAACCTACATATAGTTGTCGATATGAAAAGCAATGAATGGGCGCCTAAATATATTCCAGCCAATGGACCATACGCATTCCGAAAAAGTACAAAAAGTACCAATTTGATCCATTTTTTACCCCTTAAAAAGTGCCGTATATTTTGTACTTTTTATACCAAATGCAACGAAGTACTAAAAGTACGAGCTTTGACTCATTTTATTCCCCCAGAAAGTACTCTGTACGTTAATTTAGGTTATGTTTTATATGAATACCAAATTTTTCGAAGAGATAAAAAGTAACAGTTTTATCCCAATTTTATCCATTAAAAAATACCGTATATTTTGATCTCGACCATATGCAATCTGTATACCAAATTTATCCAAAAGAGAAAAAGTATCAAAAGTAAAACATTTTTCGTTTTAACCTCTTAAAATATACCCCACTTAAATCTGGACAATATCTCTAGCCAAATTTTTTGAAAATAAGAAAGTACCAAAACTAAAAGAGAAAAAGTGTTAAAAGTTGCCAAAAAAAGAAGCAACATTTCTTAAAAATATATATACAAGGTAGATCAAAAAAGACCTACCCCCACCCATGTTTTATTTTGTAACTAGCTTTTACCCGTGACGTCGTTCACTTTAAGATTTAAAGAAATGGGGTTATCCAGTAAAATATTTACAGAAAATTTATTTTGTTTTCTACGTCATTACTTATTTTATGTTAAAATATGTCTATAAACAACATTTTAAGATTTGTTATATTCCGCTAATATAATGGGTGATTTTTTAGCTATTATCTTTTTGGCAGCACTGGTTTAAACAGCTGACGCACGTTTCGTGTTTTGTTTCACTGTCAAACATCTTCAGTTTGGTCTATAATTTAACCATGAATCGTCTTACAAACGAACAACGCTTGCAAATTATTGAATTTTATTATCAAAATGCGTGCTCTGTTAAGAAAATTCATCGCGCGCTTCTTGTGTTCAGCGACGAAGCTAATTTTTGGCTCAATGGGTAAGTTAATAAGCCGAATTGTCGATTTTGGAGTGAAGATCAGCCAGAAGCATTGCAAGAGCTATTTATGCATCGAGAAAAAGTCACAGTTGGTGCGGTTTATGGGCTGGTGGCATCATTGGACCGTTCCAAGATGATGCGAATCGTAACGTAACTGTGAATGGTGAGCGCTACCGTGAGATGATATCCAACTTTTTTTTGCCCAAAATGCAAGAGCTTGTTGACTTGCACGACATGTGGTTTCAACAAGACGGTGCCACATGCCACACAGCACGCTTAACAATGGACTTATTGAGAGGCGAGTTCGGTGAACATTTTATTTCACGTTCGGGACCGGTCAATTGGCCGCCTAGATCGTGCGATTTAACGTCTTTAGACTATTTTTTGTGCGGCTACGTTAAAGCTCATGTCTATACACACATGCCCGCTTCAATTGACGCATTGGAAGAAAACATTGAAGCATTTATTCGTGAGATACCGGCCGAAATGTTGGAAACAGAATGCCAACATTGGACTAAGCGGATGGACCATTTGAGGCGCAATCACGGTCAACATTTGCATGAAATAATCTTCAAACATTTAATTATATGGACCGTACTATCGATTCAAATAAAGATTTCATGCATTTTTCTGAATTTTATGAGTTTTTTTTACAACTTTCCTATAGCTCCCCTACAAGAAATGGATGACCGAAACTAATACACACGCACTATTTTTGTTTGTTTTTATTGTTACAAGTGGCGTTGCCACTCGTGTGCGTTTGTATACCAAATTAGGAATATTTTGCAAAGCCCAAATTTTATTAATCTTTTCTTCTTATTTTTATATATACTTAATAATATGTTGAATATATCTGTTAATACGTTTCATAAATTTTAATAATTATAAGAATTTAGCTAAATTTGTATTAATTATTTAAAAAAAAAGTGGTGGAATTTTGTGAATTGCTGTTGTTAAAAACATTTTAGGAAGAAATGTTTGCTAGTGGCAACGCTAATTACTCCAGGAATGAAATGCGTATGTAAGAGTGAAACAACGAATGTATGTTAGACAGTTTCATTTTTGAATGGAATGTGTAAAATATGTAAAAAATTCAAGATTAATTTTAAAAGCGAAAGGAATTTTATGAAATTGTGACGTGCGCCCATTATATTATTTAAAATAAATATAAAAAAAGTGAAATAAAAATTGACAGTGACAATAAAGATTGATAAAAAATAATATTTGCCTTGACAGAAAGCAAGAATTGAGTGACAATAAAAATAACACAAATACCTATTAAAATATAAAAAAGTGACAATAAGATAGAAAATACCTATTAAGAAATTAAATTAAATAATAAAAGTATACTTTTTGTGATAAAAGATAACTATGAAAAAAAGACGTTTGCAAAATTGTCTATCATTGGAAAAAAAGACATTTGAGTCCAAAATTAAAATGTATAGAAGGTTAATAGAAAACGAAGATAGTGCACGAAGTGAAAGATCTAATATACAACCTGTTCCATCAATAAGCTAAAATTCTAATGGAGTGTAAAGTAGGCATAAAAAAAAGCCCAAGAGTACCTCAGCCGCATGACAGGAGAGACTTCTGATCAAGGGCTTGATGAGACCGCCAGCATGCTCCCCTTGCGGACCACAACAGCAGTGCAAGAAATAGAGGAGAAGCTAGACTCCGATTACGCTCAGGCCATGGTAACAATCACAATATTTTATATATTTTACTTGCTCAAACAGTAATTCAACTTCTTTACAGAAGTCCTATATTCATAAAATTAAAGGTGTTTCTTTAGATGTTGGCAGTGTTATTAGTGCATCGTTTGCAGATGATTTGCTATATAAATATAATTGGGATGGAAGGTGGGGAAAACTTCCGTTGTCAAATCTCACGCTGCTAAATAAAATTGTAAGAGGTATGTACAGACATTAAATAATTTTAGTCTTTGAATATTTAACATTTCTGTCTTTTTTTTTACTTCATATTTTAGATGTTTTTCAGAACCTAGGAGCCGGGGAGTATGAAAAAAGTATAAGAAAAGCGGTTGAACGTGCCCACCATAGGGTAAAGCAACAAAAATACATAAAAGAAAAAGGGGTTAATAAATAAAATGACGACAATTTTTTTAATTTAAACTAAAATAATCAATCTAAAAGAGAAAAAAAATCAAAAAATAAGCGTGACCAATAAATTGGTAAAAGTTTAGCTTTATTTTTAACACTTTTTATTGACTGAACTTTATTTGTAAGAAGGTGCTTGTTTAATGTAATTAAGAAACTGTTGAATGATGTTTGATCCAGCAAACGTTTTCGAATGCAAACAAAACATAATTAATTTAAAAAATTTAGTTAAAAAAAAAAAAATATTTATTTATTTAAGTTATTTTGGAAACCAAAAAAATATTGAATTTTATTTTAAATAAAGACAAAAATTTGTATTAGAATTGAATGAGATGTTTTATTTTAATAGTGTTTTATTAAAACTAAAAAATACGTCAACAGTGACGAATATATGAATCAGTACTGACTAGTCAGCTGTGGCCGGTATATGCGTCAGTACTGACCAGTCAGTACTGACTGGTCAGCTGTGTCCGTTATATGCATCAGTACTGACTAGTCAGCTGTGTCCGGTTTTTGAGCACTCAATAATCTTGAGCAACCTACATATAGTTGTCGATATGAAAAGCAATGAATGGGCGCCTAAATATAGTCCAGCCAATGGACCATACGCATTCCGAAAAAGTACAAAAAGTACCAATTTGATCCATTTTTTACCCCTTAAAAAGTGCCGTATATTTTGTACTTTTTATACCAAATGCAACGAAGTACTAAAAGTACGAGCTTTGACTCATTTTATTCCCCCAGAAAGTACTCTGTACGTTAATTTAGGTTATGTTTTATATGAATACCAAATTTTTCGAAGAGATAAAAAGTAACAGTTTTATCCCAATTTTATCCATTAAAAAATACCGTATATTTTGATCTCGACCATATGCAATCTGTATACCAAATTTATCCAAAAGAGAAAAAGTATCAAAAGTAAAACATTTTTCGTTTTAACCTCTTAAAATATACCCCACTTAAATCTGGACAATATCTCTAGCCAAATTTTTTGAAAATAAGAAAGTACCAAAACTAAAAGAGAAAAAGTGTTAAAAGTTGCCAAAAAAAGAAGCAACATTTCTTAAAAATATATATACAAGGTAGATCAAAAAAGACCTACCCCCACCCATGTTTTATTTTGTAACTAGCTTTTACCCGTGACGTCGTTCACTTTAAGATTTAAAGAAATGGGGTTATCCAGTAAAATATTTACAGAAAATTTATTTTGTTTTCTACGTCATTACTTATTTTATGTTAAAATATGTCTATAAACAACATTTTAAGATTTGTTATATTCCGCTAATATAATGGGTGATTTTTTAGCTATTATCTTTTTGGCAGCACTGGTTTAAACAGCTGACGCACGTTTCGTGTTTTGTTTCACTGTCAAACATCTTCAGTTTGGTCTATAATTTAACCATGAATCGTCTTACAAACGAACAACGCTTGCAAATTATTGAATTTTATTATCAAAATGCGTGCTCTGTTAAGAAAATTCATCGCGCGCTTCTTGTGTTCAGCGACGAAGCTCATTTTTGGCTCAATGGGTAAGTTAATAAGCCGAATTGTCGATTTTGGAGTGAAGATCAGCCAGAAGCATTGCAAGAGCTATTTATGCATCGAGAAAAAGTCACAGTTTGGTGCGGTTTATGGGCTGGTGGCATCATTGGACCGTTCCAAGATGATGCGAATCGTAACGTAACTGTGAATGGTGAGCGCTACCGTGAGATGATATCCAACTTTTTTTTGCCCAAAATGCAAGAGCTTGTTGACTTGCACGCCATGTGGTTTCAACAAGACGGTGCCACATGCCACACAGCACGCTTAACAATGGACTTATTGAGAGGCGAGTTCGGTGAACATTTTATTTCACGTTCGGGACCGGTCAATTGGCCGCCTAGATCGTGCGATTTAACGTCTTTAGACTATTTTTTGTGCGGCTACGTTAAAGCTCATGTCTATACACACATGCCCGCTTCAATTGACGCATTGGAAGAAAACATTGAAGCATTTATTCGTGAGATACCGGCCGAAATGTTGGAAACAGAATGCCAACATTGGACTCAGCGGATGGACCATTTGAGGCGCAATCACGGTCAACATTGGCATGAAATAATCTTCAAACATTTAATTATATGGACCGTACTATCGATTCAAATAAAGATTTCATGCATTTTTCTGAATTTTATGAGTTTTTTTTACAACTTTCCTATAGCTCCCCTACAAGAAATGGATGACCGAAACTAATACACACGCACTATTTTTGTTTGTTTTTATTGTTACAAGTGGCGTTGCCACTCGTGTGCGTTTGTATACCAAATTAGGAATATTTTGCAAAGCCCAAATTTTATTAATCTTTTCTTCTTATTTTTATATATACTTAATAATATGTTGAATATATCTGTTAATACGTTTCATAAATTTTAATAATTATAAGAATTTTGCTAAATTTGTATTAATTATTTAAAAAAAAAGTGGTGGAATTTTGGGAATTGCTGTTGTTAAAAACATTTTAGGAAGAAATGTTTGCTAGTGGCAACGCTAATTACTCCAGGAATGAAATGCGTATGTAAGAGTGAAACAACGAATGTATGTTAGACAGTTTCATTTTTGAATGGAATGTGTAAAATATGTAAAAAATTCAAGATTAATTTTAAAAGCGAAAGGAATTTTATGAAATTGTGACGTGCGCCCATTATATTATTTAAAATAAATATAAAAAAAGTGAAATAAAAATTGACAGTGACAATAAAGAGTGATAAAAAATAATATTTGCCTTGACAGAAAGCAAGAATTGAGTGACAATAAAAATAACACAAATACCTATTAAAATATAAAAAAGTGACAATAAGATAGAAAATACCTATTAAGAAATTAAATTAAATAATAAAAGTATACTTTTTGTGATAAAAGATAACTATGAAAAAAAGACGTTTGCAAAATTGTCTATCATTGGAAAAAAAGACATTTGAGTCCAAAATTAAAATGTATAGAAGGTTAATAGAAAACGAAGATAGTGCACGAAGTGAAAGATCTAATATACAACCTGTTCCATCAATAAGCTAAAATTCTAATGGAGTGTAAAGTAGGCATAAAAAAAGCCCAAGAGTACCTCAGCCGCATGACAGGAGAGACTTCTGATCAAGGGCTTGATGAGACCGCCAGCATGCTCCCCTTGCGGACCACAACAGCAGTGCAAGAAATAGAGGAGAAGCTAGACTCCGATTACGCTCAGGCCATGGTAACAATCACAATATTTTATATATTTTACTTGCTCAAACAGTAATTCAACTTCTTTACAGAAGTCCTATATTCATAAAATTAAAGGTGTTTCTTTAGATGTTGGCAGTGTTATTAGTGCATCGTTTGCAGATGATTTGCTATATAAATATAATTGGGATGGAAGGTGGGGAAAACTTCCGTTGTCAAATCTCACGCTGCTAAATAAAATTGTAAGAGGTATGTACAGACATTAAATAATTTTAGTCTTTGAATATTTAACATTTCTGTCTTATTTTTTACTTCATATTTTAGATGTTTTTCAGAACCTAGGAGCCGGGGAGTATGAAAAAAGTATAAGAAAAGAGGTTGAACGTGCCCACCATAGGGTAAAGCAACAAAAATACATAAAAGAAAAAGGGGTTAATAAATAAAATGACGACAATTTTTTTAATTTAAACTAAAATAATCAATCTAAAAGAGAAAAAAAATCAAAAAATAAGCGTGACCAATAAATTGGTAAAAGTTTAGCTTTATTTTTAACACTTTTTATTGACTGAACTTTATTTGTAAGAAGGTGCTTGTTTAATGTAATTAAGAAACTGTTGAATGATGTTTGATCCAGCAAACGTTTTCGAATGCAAACAAAACATAATTAATTTAAAAAATTTAGTTAAAAAAAAAATTCTATGTTAATAAATAAGCTCGAGGCCACAATTGATTTTTAATAAATTGTATTCTTTATTATTTTCAATATTTCCCCATCCTTTGGATGGCATCTTCAGGAATCTTAAAAATATAAATTAAAAACAAAAACATAAATCATTGAAACACCCTGTAACACTAATAATTATTTTACAGAAAAAAATATAAATATATAACAAACAGTAATAACAAAAAAGAAAAACTCACAATAAAAACGAGTAACAATATTAAAACACACAACGACTAATCGCGTTCACATGTAAAATTGCACTATTGATCCTTTCTCTTTTTATTTATAATATGCCTAAAGCTCTGTGCTATGTTGTCTACGTCACTCTTAAAGTTAATTCTCTTATCTTGTCTTATATTTATTATATGTAGCATCTCCAGTGTAAGTCGTTTATTATACCTCTCTTCTGTTTGTAATATTTGTACGGCGTCCAGTTTGGGTATGTGATTTCTATCCGCACAATGGGCTGCAAGTGCTGTTTTATGTGTCAGTGAACTATTTATACATTTGAAATCCGATTTGTGTCCTGCAATTCTCGTCTTTAATTTATTTTTGGTAGTTCCTACATATACTTGATCGCATACGTTGTTTCCATCACCATTGCACTCTATTTTATAAATAACGTTTGACTTTTCCATTTTATCCACTTTTGTTTTTGTGTTAGAAAACAGATTTCGAAGTGTGTTTTCTGATCTTGGCGCTGTTTTGTATTTTACTTTATTGTAAACTCCTGACTTTTCTATTCTTTCTGATATATGTGGTATATATGTCATTGATTTATAAATTCGCGGTTCTACTTCTTCTCTTGTGATGTTTTTCTTTTTCTTATTATTTTTTTTAATAGACTGTTGATAATATTTTGTGGAAAAGAGTTTTTCCCTAGGATTTCCTTAATCTTTTTGATATTTTCCTTATGAATTTTTATTTATTTATTTAAGTTATTTTGGAAACCAAAAAAATATTGAATTTTATTTTAAATAAAGACAAAAATATGTATGAGAATTGAATGAGATGTTTTATTTTAATAGTGTTTTATTAAAACTAAAAAATACGTCAACAGTGACGAATATATGAATCAGTACTGACTAGTCAGCTGTGGCCGGTATATGCGTCAGTACTGACCAGTCAGTACTGACTGGTCAGCTGTGTCCGTTATATGCATCAGTACTGACTAGTCAGCTGTGTCCGGTTTTTGAGCACTCAATAATCTTGAGCAACCTACATATAGTTGTCGATATGAAAAGCAATGAATGGGCGCCTAAATATATTCCAGCCAATGGACCATACGCATTCCGAAAAAGTACAAAAAGTACCAATTTGATCCATTTTTTACCCCTTAAAAAGTGCCGTATATTTTGTACTTTTTATACCAAATGCAACGAAGTACTAAAAGTACGAGCTTTGACTCATTTTATTCCCCCAGAAAGTACTCTGTACGTTAATTTAGGTTATGTTTTATATGAATACCAAATTTTTCGAAGAGATAAAAAGTAACAGTTTTATCCCAATTTTATCCATTAAAAAATACCGTATATTTTGATCTCGACCATATGCAATCTGTATACCAAATTTATCCAAAAGAGAAAAAGTATCAAAAGTAAAACATTTTTCGTTTTAACCTCTTAAAATATACCCCACTTAAATCTGGACAATATCTCTAGCCAAATTTTTTGAAAATAAGAAAGTACCAAAACTAAAAGAGAAAAAGTGTTAAAAGTTGCCAAAAAAAGAAGCAACATTTCTTAAAAATATATATACAAGGTAGATCAAAAAAGACCTACCCCCACCCATGTTTTATTTTGTAACTAGCTTTTACCCGTGACGTCGTTCACTTTAAGATTTAAAGAAATGGGGTTATCCAGTAAAATATTTACAGAAAATTTATTTTGTTTTCTACGTCATTACTTATTTTATGTTAAAATATGTCTATAAACAACATTTTAAGATTTGTTATATTCCGCTAATATAATGGGTGATTTTTTAGCTATTATCTTTTTGGCAGCACTGGTTTAAACAGCTGACGCACGTTTCGTGTTTTGTTTCACTGTCAAACATCTTCAGTTTGGTCTATAATTTAACCATGAATCGTCTTACAAACGAACAACGCTTGCAAATTATTGAATTTTATTATCAAAATGCGTGCTCTGTTAAGAAAATTCATCGCGCGCTTCTTGTGTTCAGCGACGAAGCTCATTTTTGGCTCAATGGGTAAGTTAATAAGCCGAATTGTCGATTTTGGAGTGAAGATCAGCCAGAAGCATTGCAAGAGCTATTTATGCATCGAGAAAAAGTCACAGTTTGGTGCGGTTTATGGGCTGGTGGCATCATTGGACCGTTCCAAGATGATGCGAATCGTAACGTAACTGTGAATGGTGAGCGCTACCGTGAGATGATATCCAACTTTTTTGGACTTATTGAGAGGCGAGTTCGGTGAACATTTTATTTCACGTTCGGGACCGGTCAATTGGCCGCCTAGATCGTGCGATTTAACGCCTTTAGACTATTTTTTGTGCGGCTACGTTAAAGCTCATGTCTATACACACATGCCCGCTTCAATTGACGCATTGGAAGAAAACATTGAAGCATTTATTCGTGAGATACCGGCCGAAATGTTGGAAACAGAATGCCAACATTTGACTAAGCGGATGGACCATTTGAGGCGCAATCACGGTCAACATTTGCATGAAATAATCTTCAAACATTTAATTATATGGACCGTACTATCGATTCAAATAAAGATTTCATGCATTTTTCTGAATTTTATGAGTTTTTTTTACAACTTTCCTATAGCTCCCCTACAAGAAATGGATGACCGAAACTAATACACACGCACTATTTTTGTTTGTTTTTATTGTTACAAGTGGCGTTGCCACTCGTGTGCGTTTGTATACCAAATTAGGAATATTTTGCAAAGCCCAAATTTTATTAATCTTTTCTTCTTATTTTTATATATACTTAATAATATGTTGAATATATCTGTTAATACGTTTCATAAATTTTAATAATTATAAGAATTTAGCTAAATTTGTATTAATTATTTTAAAAAAAAGTGGTGGAATTTTGGGAATTGCTGTTGTTAAAAACATTTTAGGAAGAAATGTTTGCTAGTGGCAACGCTAATTACTCCAGGAATGAAATGCGTATGTAAGAGTGAAACAACGAATGTATGTTAGACAGTTTCATTTTTGAATGGAATGTGTAAAATATGTAAAAAATTCAAGATTAATTTTAAAAGCGAAAGGAATTTTATGAAATTGTGACGTGCGCCCATTATATTATTTAAAATAAATATAAAAAAAGTGAAATAAAAATTGACAGTGACAATAAAGAGTGATAAAAAATAATATTTGCCTTGACAGAAAGCAAGAATTGAGTGACAATAAAAATAACACAAATACCTATTAAAATATAAAAAAGTGACAATAAGATAGAAAATACCTATTAAGAAATTAAATTAAATAATAAAAGTATACTTTTTGTGATAAAAGATAACTATGAAAAAAAGACGTTTGCAAAATTGTCTATCATTGGAAAAAAAGACATTTGAGTCCAAAATTAAAATGTATAGAAGGTTAATAGAAAACGAAGATAGTGCACGAAGTGAAAGATCTAATATACAACCTGTTCCATCAATAAGCTAAAATTCTAATGGAGTGTAAAGTAGGCATAAAAAAAGCCCAAGAGTACCTCAGCCGCATGACAGGAGAGACTTCTGATCAAGGGCTTGATGAGACCGCCAGCATGCTCCCCTTGCGGACCACAACAGCAGTGCAAGAAATAGAGGAGAAGCTAGACTCCGATTACGCTCAGGCCATGGTAACAATCACAATATTTTATATATTTTACTTGCTCAAACAGTAATTCAACTTCTTTACAGAAGTCCTATATTCATAAAATTAAAGGTGTTTCTTTAGATGTTGGCAGTGTTATTAGTGCATCGTTTGCAGATGATTTGCTATATAAATATAATTGGGATGGAAGGTGGGGAAAACTTCCGTTGTCAAATCTCACGCTGCTAAATAAAATTGTAAGAGGTATGTACAGACATTAAATAATTTTAGTCTTTGAATATTTAACATTTCTGTCTTTTTTTTTACTTCATATTTTAGATGTTTTTCAGAACCTAGGAGCCGGGGAGTATGAAAAAAGTATAAGAAAAGCGGTTGAACGTGCCCACCATAGGGTAAAGCAACAAAAATACATAAAAGAAAAAGGGGTTAATAAATAAAATGACGACAATTTTTTTAATTTAAACTAAAATAATCAATCTAAAAGAGAAAAAAAATCAAAAAATAAGCGTGACCAATAAATTGGTAAAAGTTTAGCTTTATTTTTAACACTTTTTATTGACTGAACTTTATTTGTAAGAAGGTGCTTGTTTAATGTAATTAAGAAACTGTTGAATGATGTTTGATCCAGCAAACGTTTTCGAATGCAAACAAAACATAATTAATTTAAAAATTTAGTTAAAAAAAAAAAATATTTATTTATTTAAGTTATTTTGGAAACCAAAAAAATATTGAATTTTATTTTAAATAAAGACAAAAATTTGTATGAGAATTGAATGAGATGTTTTATTTTAATAGTGTTTTATTAAAACTAAAAAATACGTCAACAGTGACGAATATATGAATCAGTACTGACTAGTCAGCTGTGGCCGGTATATGCGTCAGTACTGACCAGTCAGTACTGACTGGTCAGCTGTGTCCGTTATATGCATCAGTACTGACTAGTCAGCTGTGTCCGGTTTTTGAGCACTCAATAATCTTGAGCAACCTACATATAGTTGTCGATATGAAAAGCAATGAATGGGCGCCTAAATATATTCCAGCCAATGGACCATACGCTTTCCGAAAAAGTACAAAAAGTACCAATTTGATCCATTTTTTACCCCTTAAAAAGTGCCGTATATTTTGTACTTTTTATACCAAATGCAACGAAGTACTAAAAGTACGAGCTTTGACTCATTTTATTCCCCCAGAAAGTACTCTGTACGTTAATTTAGGTTATGTTTTATATGAATACCAAATTTTTCGAAGAGATAAAAAGTAACAGTTTTATCCCAATTTTATCCATTAAAAAATACCGTATATTTTGATCTCGACCATATGCAATCTGTATACCAAATTTATCCAAAAGAGAAAAAGTATCAAAAGTAAAACATTTTTCGTTTTAACCTCTTAAAATATACCCCACTTAAATCTGGACAATATCTCTAGCCAAATTTTTTGAAAATAAGAAAGTACCAAAACTAAAAGAGAAAAAGTGTTAAAAGTTGCCAAAAAAAGAAGCAACATTTCTTAAAAATATATATACAAGGTAGATCAAAAAAGACCTACCCCCACCCATGTTTTATTTTGTAACTAGCTTTTACCCGTGACGTCGTTCACTTTAAGATTTAAAGAAATGGGGTTATCCAGTAAAATATTTACAGAAAATTTATTTTGTTTTCTACGTCATTACTTATTTTATGTTAAAATATGTCTATAAACAACATTTTAAGATTTGTTATATTCCGCTAATATAATGGGTGATTTTTTAGCTATTATCTTTTTGGCAGCACTGGTTTAAACAGCTGACGCACGTTTCGTGTTTTGTTTCACTGTCAAACATCTTCAGTTTGGTCTATAATTTAACCATGAATCGTCTTACAAACGAACAACGCTTGCAAATTATTGAATTTTATTATCAAATTGCGTGCTCTGTTAAGAAAATTCATCGCGCGCTTCTTGTGTTCAGCGACGAAGCTCATTTTTGGCTCAATGGGTAAGTTAATAAGCCGAATTGTCGATTTTGGAGTGAAGATCAGCCAGAAGCATTGCAAGAGCTATTTATGCATCGAGAAAAAGTCACAGTTTGGTGCGGTTTATGGGCTGGTGGCATCATTGGACCGTTCCAAGATGATGCGAATCGTAACGTAACTGTGAATGGTGAGCGCTACCGTGAGATGATATCCAACTTTTTTTTGCCCAAAATGCAAGAGCTTGTTGACTTGCACGACATGTGGTTTCAACAAGACGGTGCCACATGCCACACAGCACGCTTAACAATGGACTTATTGAGAGGCGAGTTCGGTGAACATTTTATTTCACGTTCGAGACCGGTCAATTGGCCGCCTAGATCGTGCGATTTAACGTCTTTAGACTATTTTTTGTGCGGCTACGTTAAAGCTCATGTCTATACACACATGCCCGCTTCAATTGACGCATTGGAAGAAAACATTGAAGCATTTATTCGTGAGATACCGGCCGAAATGTTGGAAACAGAATGCCAACATTGGACTAAGCGGATGGACCATTTGAGGCGCAATCACGGTCAACATTTGCATGAAATAATCTTCAAACATTTAATTATATGGACCGTACTATCGATTCAAATAAAGATTTCATGCATTTTTCTGAATTTTATGAGTTTTTTTTACAACTTTCCTATAGCTCCCCTACAAGAAATGGATGACCGAAACTAATACACACGCACTATTTTTGTTTGTTTTTATTGTTACAAGTGGCGTTGCCACTCGTGTGCGTTTGTATACCAAATTAGGAATATTTTGCAAAGCCCAAATTTTATTAATCTTTTCTTCTTATTTTTATATATACTTAATAATATGTTGAATATATCTGTTAATACGTTTCATAAATTTTAATAATTATAAGAATTTAGCTAAATTTGTATTAATTATTTAAAAAAAAAGTGGTGGAATTTTGGGAATTGCTGTTGTTAAAAACATTTTAGGAAGAAATGTTTGCTAGTGGCAACGCTAATTACTCCAGGAATGAAATGCGTATGTAAGAGTGAAACAACGAATGTATGTTAGACAGTTTCATTTTTGAATGGAATGTGTAAAATATGTAAAAAAATTCAAGATTAATTTTAAAAGCGAAAGGAATTTTATGAAATTGTGACGTGCGCCCATTATATTATTTAAAATAAATATAAAAAAAGTGAAATAAAAATTGACAGTGACAATAAAGAGTGATAAAAAATAATATTTGCCTTGACAGAAAGCAAGAATTGAGTGACAATAAAAATAACACAAATACCTATTAAAATATAAAAAAGTGACAATAAGATAGAAAATACCTATTAAGAAATTAAATTAAATAATAAAAGTATACTTTTTGTGATAAAAGATAACTATGAAAAAAAGACGTTTGCAAAATTGTCTATCATTGGAAAAAAAGACATTTGAGTCCAAAATTAAAATGTATAGAAGGTTAATAGAAAACGAAGATAGTGCACGAAGTGAAAGATCTAATATACAACCTGTTCCATCAATAAGCTAAAATTCTAATGGAGTGTAAAGTAGGCATAAAAAAAGCCCAAGAGTACCTCAGCCGCATGACAGGAGAGACTTCTGATCAAGGGCTTGATGAGACCGCCAGCATGCTCCCCTTGCGGACCACAACAGCAGTGCAAGAAATAGAGGAGAAGCTAGACTCCGATTACGCTCAGGCCATGGTAACAATCACAATATTTTATATATTTTACTTGCTCAAACAGTAATTCAACTTCTTTACAGAAGTCCTATATTCATAAAATTAAAGGTGTTTCTTTAGATGTTGGCAGTGTTATTAGTGCATCGTTTGCAGATGATTTGCTATATAAATATAATTGGGATGGAAGGTGGGGAAAACTTCCGTTGTCAAATCTCACGCTGCTAAATAAAATTGTAAGAGGTATGTACAGACATTAAATAATTTTAGTCTTTGAATATTTAACATTTCTGTCTTTTTTTTTACTTCATATTTTAGATGTTTTTCAGAACCTAGGAGCCGGGGAGTATGAAAAAAGTATAAGAAAAGCGGTTGAACGTGCCCACCATAGGGTAAAGCAACAAAAATACATAAAAGAAAAAGGGGTTAATAAATAAAATGACGACAATTTTTTTAATTTAAACTAAAATAATCAATCTAAAAGAGAAAAAAAATCAAAAAATAAGCGTGACCAATAAATTGGTAAAAGTTTAGCTTTATTTTTAACACTTTTTATTGACTGAACTTTATTTGTAAGAAGGTGCTTGTTTAATGTAATTAAGAAACTGTTGAATGATGTTTGATCCAGCAAACGTTTTCGAATGCAAACAAAACATAATTAATTTAAAAAATTTAGTTAAAAAAAAAAAATATTTATTTATTTAAGTTATTTTGGAAACCAAAAAAATATTGAATTTTATTTTAAATAAAGACAAAAATTTGTATGAGAATTGAATGAGATGTTTTATTTTAATAGTGTTTTATTAAAACTAAAAAATACGTCAACAGTGACGAATATATGAATCAGTACTGACTAGTCAGCTGTGGCCGGTATATGCGTCAGTACTGACTGGTCAGCTGTGTCCGTTATATGCATCAGTACTGACTAGTCAGCTGTGTCCGGTTTTTGAGCACTCAATAATCTTGAGCAACCTACATATAGTTGTCGATATGAAAAGCAATGAATGGGCGCCTAAATATATTCCAGCCAATGGACCATACGCATTCCGAAAAAGTAGAAAAAGTACCAATTTGATCCATTTTTTACCCCTTAAAAAGTGCCGTATATTTTGTACTTTTTATACCTAATGCAACGAAGTACTAAAAGTACGAGCTTTGACTCATTTTATTCCCCCAGAAAGTACTCTGTACGTTAATTTAGGTTATGTTTTATATGAATACCAAATTTTTCGAAGAGATAAAAAGTAACAGTTTTATCCCAATTTTATCCATTAAAAAATACCGTATATTTTGATCTCGACCATATGCAATCTGTATACCAAATTTATCCAAAAGAGAAAAAGTATCAAAAGTAAAACATTTTTCGTTTTAACCTCTTAAAATATACCCCACTTAAATCTGGACAATATCTCTAGCCAAATTTTTTGAAAATAAGAAAGTACCAAAACTAAAAGAGAAAAAGTGTTAAAAGTTGCCAAAAAAAGAAGCAACATTTCTTAAAAATATATATACAAGGTAGATCAAAAAAGACCTACCCCCACCCATGTTTTATTTTGTAACTAGCTTTTACCCGTGACGTCGTTCACTTTAAGATTTAAAGAAATGGGGTTATCCAGTAAAATATTTACAGAAAATTTATTTTGTTTTCTACGTCATTACTTATTTTATGTTAAAATATGTCTATAAACAACATTTTAAGATTTGTTATATTCCGCTAATATAATGGGTGATTTTTTAGCTATTATCTTTTTGGCAGCACTGGTTTAAACAGCTGACGCACGTTTCGTGTTTTGTTTCACTGTCAAACATCTTCAGTTTGGTCTATAATTTAACCATGAATCGTCTTACAAACGAACAACGCTTGCAAATTATTGAATTTTATTATCAAAATGCGTGCTCTGTTAAGAAAATTCATCGCGCGCTTCTTGTGTTCAGCGACGAAGCTCATTTTTGGCTCAATGGGTAAGTTAATAAGCCGAATTGTCGATTTTGGAGTGAAGATCAGCCAGAAGCATTGCAAGAGCTATTTATGCATCGAGAAAAAGTCACAGTTTGGTGCGGTTTATGGGCTGGGGGCATCATTGGACCGTTCCAAGATGATGCGAATCGTAACGTAACTGTGAATGGTGAGCGCTACCGTGAGATGATATCCAACTTTTTTTTGCCCAAAATGCAAGAGCTTGTTGACTTGCACGACATGTGGTTTCAACAAGACGGTGCCACATGCCACACAGCACGCTTAACAATGGACTTATTGAGAGGCGAGTTCGGTTAACATTTTATTTCACGTTCGGGACCGGTCAATTGGCCGCCTAGATCGTGCGATTTAACGTCTTTAGACTATTTTTTGTGCGGCTACGTTAAAGCTCATGTCTATACACACATGCCCGCTTCAATTGACACATTGGAAGAAAACATTGAAGCATTTATTCGTGAGATACCGGCCGAAATGTTGGAAACAGAATGCCAACATTGGACTAAGCGGATGGACCATTTGAGGCGCAATCACGGTCAACATTTGCATGAAATAATCTTCAAACATTTAATTATATGGACCGTACTATCGATTCAAATAAAGATTTCATGCATTTTTCTGAATTTTATGAGTTTTTTTTACAACTTTCCTATAGCTCCCCTACAAGAAATGGATGACCGAAACTAATACACACGCACTATTTTTGTTTGTTTTTATTGTTACAAGTGGCGTTGCCACTCGTGTGCGTTTGTATACCAAATTAGGAATATTTTGCAAAGCCCAAATTTTATTAATCTTTTCTTCTTATTTTTATATATACTTAATAATATGTTGAATATATCTGTTAATACGTTTCATAAATTTTAATAATTATAAGAATTTAGCTAAATTTGTATTAATTATTTAAAAAAAAAGTGGTGGAATTTTGGGAATTGCTGTTGTTAAAAACATTTTAGGAAGAAATGTTTGCTAGTGGCAACGCTAATTACTCCAGGAATGAAATGCGTATGTAAGAGTGAAACAACGAATGTATGTTAGACAGTTTCATTTTTGAATGGAATGTGTAAAATATGTAAAAAATTCAAGATTAATTTTAAAAGCGAAAGGAATTTTATGAAATTGTGACGTGCGCCCATTATATTATTTAAAATAAATATAAAAAAAGTGAAATAAAAATTGACAGTGACAATAAAGAGTGATAAAAAATAATATTTGCCTTGACAGAAAGCAAGAATTGAGTGACAATAAAAATAACACAAATACCTATTAAAATATAAAAAAGTGACAATAAGATAGAAAATACCTATTAAGAAATTAAATTAAATAATAAAAGTATACTTTTTGTGATAAAAGATAACTATGAAAAAAAGACGTTTGCAAAATTGTCTATCATTGGAAAAAAAGACATTTGAGTCCAAAATTAAAATGTATAGAAGGTTAATAGAAAACGAAGATAGTGCACGAAGTGAAAGATCTAATATACAACCTGTTCCATCAATAAGCTAAAATTCTAATGGAGTGTAAAGTAGGCATAAAAAAAGCCCAAGAGTACCTCAGCCGCATGACAGGAGAGACTTCTGATCAAGGGCTTGATGAGACCGCCAGCATGCTCCCCTTGCGGACCACAACAGCAGTGCAAGAAATAGAGGAGAAGCTAGACTCCGATTACGCTCAGGCCATGGTAACAATCACAATATTTTATATATTTTACTTGCTCAAACAGTAATTCAACTTCTTTACAGAAGTCCTATATTCATAAAATTAAAGGTGTTTCTTTAGATGTTGGCAGTGTTATTAGTGCATCGTTTGCAGATGATTTGCTATATAAATATAATTGGGATGGAAGGTGGGGAAAACTTCCGTTGTCAAATCTCACGCTGCTAAATAAAATTGTAAGAGGTATGTACAGACATTAAATAATTTTAGTCTTTGAATATTTAACATTTCTGTCTTTTTTTTTACTTCATATTTTAGATGTTTTTCAGAACCTAGGAGCCGGGGAGTATGAAAAAAGTATAAGAAAAGCGGTTGAACGTGCCCACCATAGGGTAAAGCAACAAAAATACATAAAAGAAAAAGGGGTTAATAAATAAAATGACGACAATTTTTTTAATTTAAACTAAAATAATCAATCTAAAAGAGAAAAAAAATCAAAAAATAAGCGTGACCAATAAATTGGTAAAAGTTTAGCTTTATTTTTAACACTTTTTATTGACTGAACTTTATTTGTAAGAAGGTGCTTGTTTAATGTAATTAAGAAACTGTTGAATGATGTTTGATCCAGCAAACGTTTTCGAATGCAAACAAAACATAATTAATTTAAAAAATTTAGTTAAAAAAAAAAAATATTTATTTATTTAAGTTATTTTGGAAACCAAAAAAATATTGAATTTTATTTTAAATAAAGACAAAAATTTGTATGAGAATTGAATGAGATGTTTTATTTTAATAGTGTTTTATTAAAACTAAAAAATACGTCAACAGTGACGAATATATGAATCAGTACTGACTAGTCAGCTGTGGCCGGTATATGCGTCAGTACTGACCAGTCAGTACTGACTGTTCAGCTGTGTCCGTTATATGCATCAGTACTGACTAGTCAGCTGTGTCCGGTTTTTGAGCACTCAATAATCTTGAGCAACCTACATATAGTTGTCGATATGAAAAGCAATGAATGGGCGCCTAAATATATTCCAGCCAATGGACCATACGCATTCCGAAAAAGTAGAAAAAGTACCAATTTGATCCATTTTTTACCCCTTAAAAAGTGCCGTATATTTTGTACTTTTTATACCAAATGCAACGAAGTACTAAAAGTACGAGCTTTGACTCATTTTATTCCCCCAGAAAGTACTCTGTACGTTAATTTAGGTTATGTTTTATATGAATACCAAATTTTTCGAAGAGATAAAAAGTAACAGTTTTATCCCAATTTTATCCATTAAAAAATACCGTATATTTTGATCTCGACCATATGCAATCTGTATACCAAATTTATCCAAAAGAGAAAAAGTATCAAAAGTAAAACATTTTTCGTTTTAACCTCTTAAAATATACCCCACTTAAATCTGGACAATATCTCTAGCCAAATTTTTTGAAAATAAGAAAGTACCAAAACTAAAAGAGAAAAAGTGTTAAAAGTTGCCAAAAAAAGAAGCAACATTTCTTAAAAATATATATACAAGGTAGATCAAAAAAGACCTACCCCCACCCATGTTTTATTTTGTAACTAGCTTTTACCCGTGACGTCGTTCACTTTAAGATTTAAAGAAATGGGGTTATCCAGTAAAATATTTACAGAAAATTTATTTTGTTTTCTACGTCATTACTTATTTTATGTTAAAATATGTCTATAAACAACATTTTAAGATTTGTTATATTCCGCTAATATAATGGGTGATTTTTTAGCTATTATCTTTTTGGCAGCACTGGTTTAAACAGCTGACGCACGTTTCGTGTTTTGTTTCACTGTCAAACATCTTCAGTTTGGTCTATAATTTAACCATGAATCGTCTTACAAACGAACAACGCTTGCAAATTATTGAATTTTATTATCAAAATGCGTGCTCTGTTAAGAAAATTCATCGCGCGCTTCTTGTGTTCAGCGACGAAGCTCATTTTTGGCTCAATGGGTAAGTTAATAAGCCGAATTGTCGATTTTGGAGTGAAGATCAGCCAGAAGCATTGCAAGAGCTATTTATGCATCGAGAAAAAGTCACAGTTTGGTGCGGTTTATGGGCTGGGGGCATCATTGGACCGTTCCAAGATGATGCGAATCGTAACGTAACTGTGAATGGTGAGCGCTACCGTGAGATGATATCCAACTTTTTTTTGCCCAAAATGCAAGAGCTTGTTGACTTGCACGACATGTGGTTTCAACAAGACGGTGCCACATGCCACACAGCACGCTTAACAATGGACTTATTGAGAGGCGAGTTCGGTTAACATTTTATTTCACGTTCGGGACCGGTCAATTGGCCGCCTAGATCGTGCGATTTAACGTCTTTAGACTATTTTTTGTGCGGCTACGTTAAAGCTCATGTCTATACACACATGCCCGCTTCAATTGACACATTGGAAGAAAACATTGAAGCATTTATTCGTGAGATACCGGCCGAAATGTTGGAAACAGAATGCCAACATTGGACTAAGCGGATGGACCATTTGAGGCGCAATCACGGTCAACATTTGCATGAAATAATCTTCAAACATTTAATTATATGGACCGTACTATCGATTCAAATAAAGATTTCATGCATTTTTCTGAATTTTATGAGTTTTTTTTACAACTTTCCTATAGCTCCCCTACAAGAAATGGATGACCGAAACTAATACACACGCACTATTTTTGTTTGTTTTTATTGTTACAAGTGGCGTTGCCACTCGTGTGCGTTTGTATACCAAATTAGGAATATTTTGCAAAGCCCAAATTTTATTAATCTTTTCTTCTTATTTTTATATATACTTAATAATATGTTGAATATATCTGTTAATACGTTTCATAAATTTTAATAATTATAAGAATTTAGCTAAATTTGTATTAATTATTTAAAAAAAAAGTGGTGGAATTTTGGGAATTGCTGTTGTTAAAAACATTTTAGGAAGAAATGTTTGCTAGTGGCAACGCTAATTACTCCAGGAATGAAATGCGTATGTAAGAGTGAAACAACGAATGTATGTTAGACAGTTTCATTTTTGAATGGAATGTGTAAAATATGTAAAAAATTCAAGATTAATTTTAAAAGCGAAAGGAATTTTATGAAATTGTGACGTGCGCCCATTATATTATTTAAAATAAATATAAAAAAAGTGAAATAAAAATTGACAGTGACAATAAAGAGTGATAAAAAATAATATTTGCCTTGACAGAAAGCAAGAATTGAGTGACAATAAAAATAACACAAATACCTATTAAAATATAAAAAAGTGACAATAAGATAGAAAATACCTATTAAGAAATTAAATTAAATAATAAAAGTATACTTTTTGTGATAAAAGATAACTATGAAAAAAAGACGTTTGCAAAATTGTCTATCATTGGAAAAAAAGACATTTGAGTCCAAAATTAAAATGTATAGAAGGTTAATAGAAAACGAAGATAGTGCACGAAGTGAAAGATCTAATATACAACCTGTTCCATCAATAAGCTAAAATTCTAATGGAGTGTAAAGTAGGCATAAAAAAAGCCCAAGAGTACCTCAGCCGCATGACAGGAGAGACTTCTGATCAAGGGCTTGATGAGACCGCCAGCATGCTCCCCTTGCGGACCACAACAGCAGTGCAAGAAATAGAGGAGAAGCTAGACTCCGATTACGCTCAGGCCATGGTAACAATCACAATATTTTATATATTTTACTTGCTCAAACAGTAATTCAACTTCTTTACAGAAGTCCTATATTCATAAAATTAAAGGTGTTTCTTTAGATGTTGGCAGTGTTATTAGTGCATCGTTTGCAGATGATTTGCTATATAAATATAATTGGGATGGAAGGTGGGGAAAACTTCCGTTGTCAAATCTCACGCTGCTAAATAAAATTGTAAGAGGTATGTACAGACATTAAATAATTTTAGTCTTTGAATATTTAACATTTCTGTCTTTTTTTTTACTTCATATTTTAGATGTTTTTCAGAACCTAGGAGCCGGGGAGTATGAAAAAAGTATAAGAAAAGCGGTTGAACGTGCCCACCATAGGGTAAAGCAACAAAAATACATAAAAGAAAAAGGGGTTAATAAATAAAATGACGACAATTTTTTTAATTTAAACTAAAATAATCAATCTAAAAGAGAAAAAAAATCAAAAAATAAGCGTGACCAATAAATTGGTAAAAGTTTAGCTTTATTTTTAACACTTTTTATTGACTGAACTTTATTTGTAAGAAGGTGCTTGTTTAATGTAATTAAGAAACTGTTGAATGATGTTTGATCCAGCAAACGTTTTCGAATGCAAACAAAACATAATTAATTTAAAAAATTTAGTTAAAAAAAAAAAATATTTATTTATTTAAGTTATTTTGGAAACCAAAAAAATATTGAATTTTATTTTAAATAAAGACAAAAATTTGTATGAGAATTGAATGAGATGTTTTATTTTAATAGTGTTTTATTAAAACTAAAAAATACGTCAACAGTGACGAATATATGAATCAGTACTGACTAGTCAGCTGTGGCCGGTATATGCGTCAGTACTGACCAGTCAGTACTGACTGGTCAGCTGTGTCCGTTATATGCATCAGTACTGACTAGTCAGCTGTGTCCGGTTTTTGAGCACTCAATAATCTTGAGCAACCTACATATAGTTGTCGATATGAAAAGCAATGAATGGGCGCCTAAATATATTCCAGCCAATGGACCATACGCATTCCGAAAAAGTACAAAAAGTACCAATTTGATCCATTTTTTACCCCTTAAAAAGTGCCGTATATTTTGTACTTTTTATACCAAATGCAACGAAGTACTAAAAGTACGAGCTTTGACTCATTTTATTCCCCCAGAAAGTACTCTGTACGTTAATTTAGGTTATGTTTTATATGAATACCAAATTTTTCGAAGAGATAAAAAGTAACAGTTTTATCCCAATTTTATCCATTAAAAAATACCGTATATTTTGATCTCGACCATATGCAATCTGTATACCAAATTTATCCAAAAGAGAAAAAGTATCAAAAGTAAAACATTTTTCGTTTTAACCTCTTAAAATATACCCCACTTAAATCTGGACAATATCTCTAGCCAAATTTTTTGAAAATAAGAAAGTACCAAAACTAAAAGAGAAAAAGTGTTAAAAGTTGCCAAAAAAAGAAGCAACATTTCTTAAAAATATATATACAAGGTAGATCAAAAAAGACCTACCCCCACCCATGTTTTATTTTGTAACTAGCTTTTACCCGTGACGTCGTTCACTTTAAGATTTAAAGAAATGGGGTTATCCAGTAAAATATTTACAGAAAATTTATTTTGTTTTCTACGTCATTACTTATTTTATGTTAAAATATGTCTATAAACAACATTTTAAGATTTGTTATATTCCGCTAATATAATGGGTGATTTTTTAGCTATTATCTTTTTGGCAGCACTGGTTTAAACAGCTGACGCACGTTTCGTGTTTTGTTTCACTGTCAAACATCTTCAGTTTGGTCTATAATTTAACCATGAATCGTCTTACAAACGAACAACGCTTGCAAATTATTGAATTTTATTATCAAAATGCGTGCTCTGTTAAGAAAATTCATCGCGCGCTTCTTGTGTTCAGCGACGAAGCTCATTTTTGGCTCAATGGGTAAGTTAATAAGCCGAATTGTCGATTTTGGAGTGAAGATCAGCCAGAAGCATTGCAAGAGCTATTTATGCATCGAGAAAAAGTCACAGTTTGGTGCGGTTTATGGGCTGGTGGCATCATTGGACCGTTCCAAGATGATGCGAATCGTAACGTAACTGTGAATGGTGAGCGCTACCGTGAGATGATATCCAACTTTTTTTTGCCCAAAATGCAAGAGCTTGTTGACTTGCACGACATGTGGTTTCAACAAGACGGTGCCACATGCCACACAGCACGCTTAACAATGGACTTATTGAGAGGCGAGTTCGGTGAACATTTTATTTCACGTTCGGGACCGGTCAATTGGCCGCCTAGATCGTGCGATTTAACGTCTTTAGACTATTTTTTGTGCGGCTACGTTAAAGCTCATGTCTATATACACATGCCCGCTTCAATTGACGCATTGGAAGAAAACATTGAAGCATTTATTCGTGAGATACCGGCCGAAATGTTGGAAACAGAATGCCAACATTGGACTAAGCGGATGGACCATTTGAGGCGCAATCACGGTCAACATTTGCATGAAATAATCTTCAAACATTTAATTATATGGACCGTACTATCGATTCAAATAAAGATTTCATGCATTTTTCTGAATTTTATGAGTTTTTTTTACAACTTTCCTATAGCTCCCCTACAAGAAATGGATGACCGAAACTAATACACACGCACTATTTTTGTTTGTTTTTATTGTTACAAGTGGCGTTGCCACTCGTGTGCGTTTGTATACCAAATTAGGAATATTTTGCAAAGCCCAAATTTTATTAATCTTTTCTTCTTATTTTTATATATACTTAATAATATGTTGAATATATCTGTTAATACGTTTCATAAATTTTAATAATTATAAGAATTTAGCTAAATTTGTATTAATTATTTAAAAAAAAAGTGGTGGAATTTTGGGAATTGCTGTTGTTAAAAACATTTTAGGAAGAAATGTTTGCTAGTGGCAACGCTAATTACTCCAGGAATGAAATGCGTATGTAAGAGTGAAACAACGAATGTATGTTAGACAGTTTCATTTTTGAATGGAATGTGTAAAATATGTAAAAAATTCAAGATTAATTTTAAAAGCGAAAGGAATTTTATGAAATTGTGACGTGCGCCCATTATATTATTTAAAATAAATATAAAAAAAGTGAAATAAAAATTGACAGTGACAATAAAGAGTGATAAAAAATAATATTTGCCTTGACAGAAAGCAAGAATTGAGTGACAATAAAAATAACACAAATACCTATTAAAATATAAAAAAGTGACAATAAGATAGAAAATACCTATTAAGAAATTAAATTAAATAATAAAAGTATACTTTTTGTGATAAAAGATAACTATGAAAAAAAGACGTTTGCAAAATTGTCTATCAAAGATCTAATATACAACCTGTTCCATCAATAAGCTAAAATTCTAATGGAGTGTAAAGTAGGCATAAAAAAAGCCCAAGAGTACCTCAGCCGCATGACAGGAGAGACTTCTGATCAAGGGCTTGATGAGACCGCCAGCATGCTCCCCTTGCGGACCACAACAGCAGTGCAAGAAATAGAGGAGAAGCTAGACTCCGATTACGCTCAGGCCATGGTAACAATCACAATATTTTATATATTTTACTTGCTCAAACAGTAATTCAACTTCTTTACAGAAGTCCTATATTCATAAAATTAAAGGTGTTTCTTTAGATGTTGGCAGTGTTATTAGTGCATCGTTTGCAGATGATTTGCTATATAAATATAATTGGGATGGAAGGTGGGGAAAACTTCCGTTGTCAAATCTCACGCTGCTAAATAAAATTGTAAGAGGTATGTACAGACATTAAATAATTTTAGTCTTTGAATATTTAACATTTCTGTCTTTTTTTTTACTTCATATTTTAGATGTTTTTCAGAACCTAGGAGCCGGGGAGTATGAAAAAAGTATAAGAAAAGCGGTTGAACGTGCCCACCATAGGGTAAAGCAACAAAAATACATAAAAGAAAAAGGGGTTAATAAATAAAATGACGACAATTTTTTTAATTTAAACTAAAATAATCAATCTAAAAGAGAAAAAAAATCAAAAAATAAGCGTGACCAATAAATTGGTAAAAGTTTAGCTTTATTTTTAACACTTTTTATTGACTGAACTTTATTTGTAAGAAGGTGCTTGTTTAATGTAATTAAGAAACTGTTGAATGATGTTTGATCCAGCAAACGTTTTCGAATGCAAACAAAACATAATTAATTTAAAAAATTTAGTTAAAAAAAAAAAATATTTATTTATTTAAGTTATTTTGGAAACCAAAAAAATATTGAATTTTATTTTAAATAAAGACAAAAATTTGTATGAGAATTGAATGAGATGTTTTATTTTAATAGTGTTTTATTAAAACTAAAAAATACGTCAACAGTGACGAATATATGAATCAGTACTGACTAGTCAGCTGTGGCCGGTATATGCGTCAGTACTGACCAGTCAGTACTGACCAGTCAGTACTGACTGGTCAGCTGTGTCCGTTATATGCATCAGTACTGACTAGTCAGCTGTGTCCGGTTTTTGAGCACTCAATAATCTTGAGCAACCTACATATAGTTGTCGATATGAAAAGCAATGAATGGGCGCCTAAATATATTCCAGCCAATGGACCATACGCATTCCGAAAAAGTACAAAAAGTACCAATTTGATCCATTTTTTACCCCTTAAAAAGTGCCGTATATTTTGTACTTTTTATACCAAATGCAACGAAGTACTAAAAGTACGAGCTTTGACTCATTTTATTCCCCCAGAAAGTACTCTGTACGTTAATTTAGGTTATGTTTTATATGAATACCAAATTTTTCGAAGAGATAAAAAGTAACAGTTTTATCCCAATTTTATCCATTAAAAAATACCGTATATTTTGATCTCGACCATATGCAATCTGTATACCAAATTTATCCAAAAGAGAAAAAGTATCAAAAGTAAAACATTTTTCGTTTTAACCTCTTAAAATATACCCCACTTAAATCTGGACAATATCTCTAGCCAAATTTTTTGAAAATAAGAAAGTACCAAAACTAAAAGAGAAAAAGTGTTAAAAGTTGCCAAAAAAAGAAGCAACATTTCTTAAAAATATATATACAAGGTAGATCAAAAAAGACCTACCCCCACCCATGTTTTATTTTGTAACTAGCTTTTACCCGTGACGTCGTTCACTTTAAGATTTAAAGAAATGGGGTTATCCAGTAAAATATTTACAGAAAATTTATTTTGTTTTCTACGTCATTACTTATTTTATGTTAAAATATGTCTATAAACAACATTTTAAGATTTGTTATATTCCGCTAATATAATGGGTGATTTTTTAGCTATTATCTTTTTGGCAGCACTGGTTTAAACAGCTGACGCACGTTTCGTGTTTTGTTTCACTGTCAAACATCTTCAGTTTGGTCTATAATTTAACCATGAATCGTCTTACAAACGAACAACGCTTGCAAATTATTGAATTTTATTATCAAAAACCGTTCCAAGATGATGCGAATCGTAACGTAACTGTGAATGGTGAGCGCTACCGTGAGATGATATCCAACTTTTTTTTGCCCAAAATGCAAGAGCTTGTTGACTTGCACGACATGTGGTTTCAACAAGACGGTGCCACATGCCACACAGCACGCTTAACAATGGACTTATTGAGAGGCGAGTTCGGTGAACATTTTATTTCACGTTCGGGACCGGTCAATTGGCCGCCTAGATCGTGCGATTTAACGTCTTTAGACTATTTTTTGTGCGGCTACGTTAAAGCTCATGTCTATATACAAATGCCCGCTTCAATTGACGCATTGGAAGAAAACATTGAAGCATTTATTCGTGAGATACCGGCCGAAATGTTGGAAACAGAATGCCAACATTGGACTAAGCGGATGGACCATTTGAGGCGCAATCACGGTCAACATTTGCATGAAATAATCTTCAAACATTTAATTATATGGACCGTACTATCGATTCAAATAAAGATTTCATGCATTTTTCTGAATTTTATGAGTTTTTTTTACAACTTTCCTATAGCTCCCCTACAAGAAATGGATGACCGAAACTAATACACACGCACTATTTTTGTTTGTTTTTATTGTTACAAGTGGCGTTGCCACTCGTGTGCGTTTGTATACCAAATTAGGAATATTTTGCAAAGCCCAAATTTTATTAATCTTTTCTTCTTATTTTTATATATACTTAATAATATGTTGAATATATCTGTTAATACGTTTCATAAATTTTAATAATTATAAGAATTTAGCTAAATTTGTATTAATTATTTAAAAAAAAAGTGGTGGAATTTTGGGAATTGCTGTTGTTAAAAACATTTTAGGAAGAAATGTTTGCTAGTGGCAACGCTAATTACTCCAGGAATGAAATGCGTATGTAAGAGTGAAACAACGAATGTATGTTAGACAGTTTCATTTTTGAATGGAATGTGTAAAATATGTAAAAAATTCAAGATTAATTTTAAAAGCGAAAGGAATTTTATGAAATTGTGACGTGCGCCCATTATATTATTTAAAATAAATATAAAAAAAGTGAAATAAAAATTGACAGTGACAATAAAGAGTGATAAAAAATAATATTTGCCTTGACAGAAAGCAAGAATTGAGTGACAATAAAAATAACACAAATACCTATTAAAATATAAAAAAGTGACAATAAGATAGAAAATACCTATTAAGAAATTAAATTAAATAATAAAAGTATACTTTTTGTGATAAAAGATAACTATGAAAAAAAGACGTTTGCAAAATTGTCTATCATTGGAAAAAAAGACATTTGAGTCCAAAATTAAAATGTATAGAAGGTTAATAGAAAACGAAGATAGTGCACGAAGTGTAAGATCTAATATACAACCTGTTCCATCAATAAGCTAAAATTCTAATGGAGTGTAAAGTAGGCATAAAAAAAGCCCAAGAGTACCTCAGCCGCATGACAGGAGAGACTTCTGATCCAGGGCTTGATGAGACCGCCAGCATGCTCCCCTTGCGGACCACAACAGCAGTGCAAGAAATAGAGGAGAAGCTAGACTCCGATTACGCTCAGGCCATGGTAACAATCACAATATTTTATATATTTTACTTGCTCAAACAGTAATTCAACTTCTTTACAGAAGTCCTATATTCATAAAATTAAAGGTGTTTCTTTAGATGTTGGCAGTGTTATTAGTGCATCGTTTGCAGATGATTTGCTATATAAATATAATTGGGATGGAAGGTGGGGAAAACTTCCGTTGTCAAATCTCACGCTGCTAAATAAAATTGTAAGAGGTATGTACAGACATTAAATAATTTTAGTCTTTGAATATTTAACATTTCTGTCTTTTTTTTTACTTCATATTTTAGATGTTTTTCAGAACCTAGGAGCCGGGGAGTATGAAAAAAGTATAAGAAAAGCGGTTGAACGTGCCCACCATAGGGTAAAGCAACAAAAATACATAAAAGAAAAAGGGGTTAATAAATAAAATGACGACAATTTTTTTAATTTAAACTAAAATAATCAATCTAAAAGAGAAAAAAAATCAAAAAATAAGCGTGACCAATAAATTGGTAAAAGTTTAGCTTTATTTTTAACACTTTTTATTGACTGAACTTTATTTGTAAGAAGGTGCTTGTTTAATGTAATTAAGAAACTGTTGAATGATGTTTGATCCAGCAAACGTTTTCGAATGCAAACAAAACATAACTAATTTAAAAATTTAGTTAAAAAAAAAAAATATTTATTTATTTAAGTTATTTTGGAAACCAAAAAAATATTGAATTTTATTTTAAATAAAGACAAAAATTTGTATGAGAATTGAATGAGATGTTTTATTTTAATAGTTTTTTATTAAAACTAAAAAATACGTCAACAGTGACGAATATATGAATCAGTACTGACTAGTCAGCTGTGGCCGGTATATGCGTCAGTACTGACCAGTCAGTACTGACTGGTCAGCTGTGTCCGTTATATGCATCAGTACTGACTAGTCAGCTGTGTCCGGTTTTTGAGCACTCAATAATCTTGAGCAACCTACATATAGTTGTCGATATGAAAAGCAATGAATGGGCGCCTAAATATATTCCAGCCAATGGACCATACGCATTCCGAAAAAGTACAAAAAGTACCAATTTGATCCATTTTTTACCCCTTAAAAAGTGCCGTATATTTTGTACTTTTTATACCAAATGCAACGAAGTACTAAAAGTACGAGCTTTGAATCATTTTATTCCCCCAGAAAGTACTCTGTACGTTAATTTAGGTTATGTTTTATATGAATACCAAATTTTTCGAAGAGATAAAAAGTAACAGTTTTATCCCAATTTTATCCATTAAAAAATACCGTATATTTTGATCTCGACCATATGCAATCTGTATACCAAATTTATCCAAAAGAGAAAAAGTATCAAAAGTAAAACATTTTTCGTTTTAACCTCTTAAAATATACCCCACTTAAATCTGGACAATATCTCTAGCCAAATTTTTTGAAAATAAGAAAGTACCAAAACTAAAAGAGAAAAAGTGTTAAAAGTTGCCAAAAAAAGAAGCAACATTTCTTAAAAATATATATACAAGGTAGATCAAAAAAGACCTACCCCCACCCATGTTTTATTTTGTAACTAGCTTTTACCCGTGACGTCGTTCACTTTAAGATTTAAAGAAATGGGGTTATCCAGTAAAATATTTACAGAAAATTTATTTTGTTTTCTACGTTATTACTTATTTTATGTTAAAATATGTCTATAAACAACATTTTAAGATTTGTTATATTCCGCTAATATAATGGGTGATTTTTTAGCTATTATCTTTTTGGCAGCACTGGTTTAAACAGCTGACGCACGTTTCGTGTTTTGTTTCACTGTCAAACATCTTCAGTTTGGTCTATAATTTAACCATGAATCGTCTTACAAACGAACAACGCTTGCAAATTATTGAATTTTATTATCAAATTGCGTGCTCTGTTAAGAAAATTCATCGCGCGCTTCTTGTGTTCAGCGACGAAGCTCATTTTTGGCTCAATGGGTAAGTTAATAAGCCGAATTGTCGATTTTGGAGTGAAGATCAGCCAGAAGCATTGCAAGAGCTATTTATGCATCGAGAAAAAGTCACAGTTTGGTGCGGTTTATGGGCTGGTGGCATCATTGGACCGTTCCAAGATGATGCGAATCGTAACGTAACTGTGAATGGTGAGCGCTACCGTGAGATGATATCCAACTTTTTTTTGCCCAAAATGCAAGAGCTTGTTGACTTGCACGACATGTGGTTTCAACAAGACGGTGCCACATGCCACACAGCACGCTTAACAATGGACTTATTGAGAGGCGAGTTCGGTGAACATTTTATTTCACGTTCGGGACCGGTCAATTGGCCGCCTAGATCGTGCGATTTAACGTCTTTAGACTATTTTTTGTGCGGCTACGTTAAAGCTCATGTCTATACACACATGCCCGCTTCAATTGACGCATTGGAAGAAAACATTGAAGCATTTATTCGTGAGATACCGGCCGAAATGTTGGAAACAGAATGCCAACATTGGACTAAGCGGATGGACCATTTGAGGCGCAATCACGGTCAACATTTGCATGAAATAATCTTCAAACATTTAATTATATGGACCGTACTATCGATTCAAATAAAGATTTCATGCATTTTTCTGAATTTTATGAGTTTTTTTTACAACTTTCCTATAGCTCCCCTACAAGAAATGGATGACCGAAACTAATACACACGCACTATTTTTGTTTGTTTTTATTGTTACAAGTGGCGTTGCCACTCGTGTGCGTTTGTATACCAAATTAGGAATATTTTGCAAAGCCCAAATTTTATTAATCTTTTCTTCTTATTTTTATATATACTTAATAATATGTTGAATATATCTGTTAATACGTTTCATAAATTTTAATAATTATAAGAATTTAGCTAAATTTGTATTAATTATTAAAAAAAAAAAGGGGTGGAATTTTGGGAATTGCTGTTGTTAAAAACATTTTAGGAAGAAATGTTTGCTAGTGGCAACGCTAATTACTCCAGGAATGAAATGCGTATGTAAGAGTGAAACAACGAATGTATGTTAGACAGTTTCATTTTTGAATGGAATGTGTAAAATATGTAAAAAATTCAAGATTAATTTTAAAAGCGAAAGGAATTTTATGAAATTGTGACGTGCGCCCATTATATTATTTAAAATAAATATAAAAAAGAGTGAAATAAAAATTGACAGTGACAATAAAGAGTGATAAAAAATAATATTTGCCTTGACAGAAAGCAAGAATTGAGTGACAATAAAAATAACACAAATACCTATTAAAATATAAAAAAGTAACAATAAGATAGAAAATACCTATTAAGAAATTAAATTAAATAATAAAAGTATACTTTTTGTGATAAAAGATAACTATGAAAAAAAGACGTTTGCAAAATTGTCTATCATTGGAAAAAAAGACATTTGAGTCCAAAATTAAAATGTATAGAAGGTTAATAGAAAACGAAGATAGTGCACGAAGTGAAAGATCTAATATACAACCTGTTCCATCAATAAGCTAAAATTCTAATGGAGTGTAAAGTAGGCATAAAAAAAGCCCAAGAGTACCTCAGCCGCATGACAGGAGAGACTTCTGATCAAGGGCTTGATGAGACCGCCAGCATGCTCCCCTTGCGGACCACAACAGCAGTGCAAGAAATAGAGGAGAAGCTAGACTCCGATTACGCTCAGGCCATGGTAACAATCACAATATTTTATATATTTTACTTGCTCAAACAGTAATTCAACTTCTTTACAGAAGTCCTATATTCATAAAATTAAAGGTGTTTCTTTAGATGTTGGCAGTGTTATTAGTGCATCGTTTGCAGATGATTTGCTATATAAATATAATTGGGATGGAAGGTGGGGTAAACTTCCGTTGTCAAATCTCACGCTGCTAAATAAAATTGTAAGAGGTATGTACAGACATTAAATAATTTTAGTCTTTGAATATTTAACATTTCTGTCTTTTTTTTTACTTCATATTTTAGATGTTTTTCAGAACCTAGGAGCCGGGGAGTATGAAAAAAGTATAAGAAAAGCGGTTGAACATGCCCACCATAGGGTAAAGCAACAAAAATACATAAAAGAAAAAGGGGTTAATAAATAAAATGACGACAATTTTTTTAATTTAAACTAAAATAATCAATCTAAAAGAGAAAAAAAATCAAAAAATAAGCGTGACCAATAAATTGGTAAAAGTTTAGCTTTATTTTTAACACTTTTTATTGACTGAACTTTATTTGTAAGAAGGTGCTTGTTTAAGGCCAGTTTACACGGTAATACAATGTATTACGACTTTGTAGAATCAAAATATTATGAAATTCTCTCCGTGTTTAAAAGAAAAAAATAAAAATCTTTTGTAAGTATAATTCATGTTTACACGGATGGTATAAGTAAAATCAAAAATAATAACAAAAAAGCAGATGGTTGCAGTTTTAAATATTTACAAAAACAACATGAAAATTTCCTGAGTTGAATTTAGTTGTTTTTGTAATTGTATAAAAATGCTATCACCTTTAACGTACTCCGTTAAAATACACCTCTGGTGTGATGAGAATACATAAGTTTCTAAAATGGTTTAGAAAAAAACCATTTACCGACCGCTTGTCAGATTTTGTATCCGTATTCTCTCTTACTCAATACATTTTGTATTTACATGATAAGATTTTTCTCATTCTACATAATCTTTCGACATGTCGTAATACATTATATTACCGTGTAAACTGGCCTTTAATGTAATTAAGAAACTGTTGAATGATGTTTGATCCAGCAAACGTTTTCGAATGCAAACAAAACATAATTAATTTAAAAAATTTAGTTAAAAAAAAAAAAATATTTATTTATTTAAGTTATTTTGGAAACCAAAAAAATATTGAATTTTATTTTAAATAAAGACAAAAATTTGTATGAGAATTGAATGAGATGTTTTATTTTAATAGTGTTTTATTAAAACTAAAAAATACGTCAACAGTGACGAATATATGAATCAGTACTGACTAGTCAGCTGTGGCAGGTATATGCGTCAGTACTGACCAGTCAGTACTGATTGGTCAGCTGTGTCCGGTATATGCATCAGTACTGACTAGTCAGCTGTGTCCGGTTTTTGAGCACTCAATAATCTTGAGCAACCTACATATAGTTGTCGATATGAAAAGCAATGAATGGGCGCCTAAATATATTCCAGCCAATGGACCATACGCATTCCGAAAAAGTACAAAAAGTACCAATTTGATCCATTTTTTACCCCTTAAAAAGTGCCGTATATTTTGTACTTTTTATACCAAATGCAACGAAGTACTAAAAGTACGAGCTTTGACTCATTTTATTCCCCCAGAAAGTACTCTGTACGTTAATTTAGGTTATGTTTTATATGAATACCAAATTTTTCGAAGAGATAAAAAGTAACAGTTTTATCCCAATTTTATCCATTAAAAAATACCGTATATTTTGATCTCGACCATATGCAATCTGTATACCAAATTTATCCAAAAGAGAAAAAGTATCAAAAGTAAAACATTTTTCGTTTTAACCTCTTAAAATATACCCCACTTAAATCTGGACAATATCTCTAGCCAAATTTTTTGAAAATAAGAAAGTACCAAAACTAAAAGAGAAAAAGTGTTAAAAGTTGCCAAAAAAAGAAGCAACATTTCTTAAAAATATATATACAAGGTAGATCAAAAAAGACCTACCCCCACCCATGTTTTATTTTGTAACTAGCTTTTACCCGTGACGTCGTTCACTTTAAGATTTAAAGAAATGGGGTTATCCAGTAAAATATTTACAGAAAATTTAATTTGTTTTCTACGTCATTACTTATTTTATGTTAAAATATGTCTATAAACAACATTTTAAGATTTGTTATATTCCGCTAATATAATGGGTGATTTTTTAGCTATTATCTTTTTGGCAGCACTGGTTTAAACAGCTGACGCACGTTTCGTGTTTTGTTTCACTGTCAAACATCTTCAGTTGGGTCTATAATTTAACCATGAATCGTCTTACAAACGAACAACGCTTGCAAATTATTGAATTTTATTATCAAAATGCGTGCTCTGTTAAGAAAATTCATCGCGCGCTTCTTGTGTTCAGCGACGAAGCTCATTTTTGGCTCAATGGGTAAGTTAATAAGCCGAATTGTCGATTTTGGAGTGAAGATCAGTCAGAAGCATTGCAAGAGCTATTTATGCATCGAGAAAAAGTCACAGTTTGGTGCGGTTTATGGGCTGGTGGCATCATTGGACCGTTCCAAGATGATGCGAATCGTAACGTAACTGTGAATGGTGAGCGCTACCGTGAGATGATATCCAACTTTTTTTTGCCCAAAATGCAAGAGTTTGTTGACCTGCACGACATGTGGTTTCAACAAGACGGTGCCACATGCCACACAGAACGCTTAACAATGGACTTATTGAGAGGCGAGTTCGGTGAACATTTTATTTCACGTTCGGGACCGGTCAATTGGCCGCCTAGATCGTGCGATTTAACGTCTTTAGACTATTTTTTGTGCGGCTACGTTAAAGCTCATGTCTATACACACATGCCCGCTTCAATTGACGCATTGGAAGAAAACATTGAAGCATTTATTCGTGAGATACCGGCCGAAATGTTGGAAACAGAATGCCAACATTGGACTAAGCGGATGGACCATTTGAGGCGCAATCACGGTCAACATTTTCATGAAATAATCTTCAAACATTTAATTATATGGACCGTACTATCGATTCAAATAAAGATTTCATGCATTTTTCTGAATTTTATGAGTTTTTTTACAACTTTCCTATAGCTCCCCTACAAGAAATGGATGACCGAAACTAATACACACGCACTATTTTTGTTTGTTTTTATTGTTACAAGTGGCGTTGCCACTCGTGTGCGTTTGTATACCAAATTAGGAATATTTTGCAAAGCCCAAATTTTATTAATCTTTTCTTCTTATTTTTATATATACTTAATAATATGTTGAATATATCTGTTAATAAGTTTCATAAATTTTAATAATTATAAGAATTTAGCTAAATTTGTATTAATTATTTAAAAAAAAAGTGGTGAAATTTTGGGAATTGCTGTTGTTAAAAACATTTTAGGAAGAAATGTTTGCTAGTGGCAACGCTAATTACTCCAGGAATGAAATGCGTATGTAAGAGTGAAACAACGAATGTATGTTAGACAGTTTCATTTTTGAATGGAATGTGTAAAATATGTAAAAAATTCAAGATTAATTTTAAAAGCGAAAGGAATTTTATGAAATTGTGACGTGCGCCCATTATATTATTTAAAATAAATATAAAAAAGAGTGAAATAAAAATTGACAGTGACAATAAAGAGTGATAAAAAATAATATTTGCCTTGACAGAAAGCAAGAATTGAGTGACAATAAAAATAACACAAATACCTATTAAAATATAAAAAAGTGACAATAAGATAGAAAAATACCTATTAAGAAATTAAATTAAATAATAAAAGTATACTTTTTGTGATAAAAGATAACTATGAAAAAAAGACGTTTGCAAAATTGTCTATCATTGGAAAAAAAGACATTTGAGTCCAAAATTAAAATGTATAGAAGGTTAATAGAAAACGAAGATAGTGCACGAAGTGAAAGATCTAATATACAACCTGTTCCATCAATAAGCTAAAATTCTAATGGAGTGTAAAGTAGGCATAAAAAAAGCCCAAGAGTACCTCAGCCGCATGACAGGAGAGACTTCTGATCAAGGGCTTGATGAGACCGCCAGCATGCTCCCCTTGCGGACCACAACAGCAGTGCAAGAAATAGAGGAGAAGCTAGACTCCGATTACGCTCAGGCCATGGTAACAATCACAATATTTTATATATTTTACTTGCTCAAACAGTAATTCAACTTCTTTACAGAAGTCCTATATTCATAAAATTAAAGGTGTTTCTTTAGATGTTGGCAGTGTTATTAGTGCATCGTTTGCAGATGATTTGCTATATAAATATAATTGGGATGGAAGGTGGGGAAAACTTCCGTTGTCAAATCTCACGCTGCTAAATAAAATTGTAAGAGGTATGTACAGACATTAAATAATTTTAGTCTTTGAATATTTAACATTTCTGTCTTTTTTTTACTTCATATTTTAGATGTTTTTCAGAACCTAGGAGCCGGGGAGTATGAAAAAAGTATAAGAAAAGCGGTTGAACGTGCCCACCATAGGGTAAAGCAACAAAAATACATAAAAGAAAAAGGGGTTAATAAATAAAATGACGACAATTTTTTTAATTTAAACTAAAATAATCAATCTAAAAGAGAAAAAAAAATCAAAAAATAAGCGTGACCAATAAATTGGTAAAAGTTTAGCTTTATTTTTAACACTTTTTATTGACTGAACTTTATTTGTAAGAAGGTGCTTGTTTAATGTAATTAAGAAACTGTTGAATGATGTTTGATCCAGCAAACGTTTTCGAATGCAAACAAAACATAATTAATTTAAAAAATTTAGTTAAAAAAAAAAAATATTTATTTATTTAAGTTATTTTGGAAACCAAAAAAATATTGAATTTTATTTTAAATAAAGACAAAAATTTGTATGAGAATTGAATGAGATGTTTTATTTTAATAGTGTTTTATTAAAACTAAAAAATACGTCAACAGTGACGAATATATGAATCAGTACTGACTAGTCAGCTGTGGCAGGTATATGCGTCAGTACTGACCAGTCAGTACTGATTGGTCAGCTGTGTCCGGTATATGCATCAGTACTGACTAGTCAGCTGTGTCCGGTTTTTGAGCACTCAATAATCTTGAGCAACCTACATATAGTTGTCGATATGAAAAGCAATGAATGGGCGCCTAAATATATTCCAGCCAATGGACCATACGCATTCCGAAAAAGTACAAAAAGTACCAATTTGATCCATTTTTTACCCCTTAAAAAGTGCCGTATATTTTGTACTTTTTATACCAAATGCAACGAAGTACTAAAAGTACGAGCTTTGACTCATTTTATTCCCCCAGAAAGTACTCTGTACGTTAATTTAGGTTATGTTTTATATGAATACCAAATTTTTCGAAGAGATAAAAAGTAACAGTTTTATCCCAATTTTATCCATTAAAAAATACCGTATATTTTGATCTCGACCATATGCAATCTGTATACCAAATTTATCCAAAAGAGAAAAAGTATCAAAAGTAAAACATTTTTCGTTTTAACCTCTTAAAATATACCCCACTTAAATCTGGACAATATCTCTAGCCAAATTTTTTGAAAATAAGAAAGTACCAAAACTAAAAGAGAAAAAGTGTTAAAAGTTGCCAAAAAAAGAAGCAACATTTCTTAAAAATATATATACAAGGTAGATCAAAAAAGACCTACCCCCACCCATGTTTTATTTTGTAACTAGCTTTTACCCGTGACGTCGTTCACTTTAAGATTTAAAGAAATGGGGTTATCCAGTAAAATATTTACAGAAAATTTAATTTGTTTTCTACGTCATTACTTATTTTATGTTAAAATATGTCTATAAACAACATTTTAAGATTTGTTATATTCCGCTAATATAATGGGTGATTTTTTAGCTATTATCTTTTTGGCAGCACTGGTTTAAACAGCTGACGCACGTTTCGTGTTTTGTTTCACTGTCAAACATCTTCAGTTGGGTCTATAATTTAACCATGAATCGTCTTACAAACGAACAACGCTTGCAAATTATTGAATTTTATTATCAAAATGCGTGCTCTGTTAAGAAAATTCATCGCGCGCTTCTTGTGTTCAGCGACGAAGCTCATTTTTGGCTCAATGGGTAAGTTAATAAGCCGAATTGTCGATTTTGGAGTGAAGATCAGTCAGAAGCATTGCAAGAGCTATTTATGCATCGAGAAAAAGTCACAGTTTGGTGCGGTTTATGGGCTGGTGGCATCATTGGACCGTTCCAAGATGATGCGAATCGTAACGTAACTGTGAATGGTGAGCGCTACCGTGAGATGATATCCAACTTTTTTTTGCCCAAAATGCAAGAGTTTGTTGACCTGCACGACATGTGGTTTCAACAAGACGGTGCCACATGCCACACAGAACGCTTAACAATGGACTTATTGAGAGGCGAGTTCGGTGAACATTTTATTTCACGTTCGGGACCGGTCAATTGGCCGCCTAGATCGTGCGATTTAACGTCTTTAGACTATTTTTTGTGCGGCTACGTTAAAGCTCATGTCTATACACACATGCCCGCTTCAATTGACGCATTGGAAGAAAACATTGAAGCATTTATTCGTGAGATACCGGCCGAAATGTTGGAAACAGAATGCCAACATTGGACTAAGCGGATGGACCATTTGAGGCGCAATCACGGTCAACATTTTCATGAAATAATCTTCAAACATTTAATTATATGGACCGTACTATCGATTCAAATAAAGATTTCATGCATTTTTCTGAATTTTATGAGTTTTTTTACAACTTTCCTATAGCTCCCCTACAAGAAATGGATGACCGAAACTAATACACACGCACTATTTTTGTTTGTTTTTATTGTTACAAGTGGCGTTGCCACTCGTGTGCGTTTGTATACCAAATTAGGAATATTTTGCAAAGCCCAAATTTTATTAATCTTTTCTTCTTATTTTTATATATACTTAATAATATGTTGAATATATCTGTTAATAAGTTTCATAAATTTTAATAATTATAAGAATTTAGCTAAATTTGTATTAATTATTTAAAAAAAAAGTGGTGAAATTTTGGGAATTGCTGTTGTTAAAAACATTTTAGGAAGAAATGTTTGCTAGTGGCAACGCTAATTACTCCAGGAATGAAATGCGTATGTAAGAGTGAAACAACGAATGTATGTTAGACAGTTTCATTTTTGAATGGAATGTGTAAAATATGTAAAAAATTCAAGATTAATTTTAAAAGCGAAAGGAATTTTATGAAATTGTGACGTGCGCCCATTATATTATTTAAAATAAATATAAAAAAGAGTGAAATAAAAATTGACAGTGACAATAAAGAGTGATAAAAAATAATATTTGCCTTGACAGAAAGCAAGAATTGAGTGACAATAAAAATAACACAAATACCTATTAAAATATAAAAAAGTGACAATAAGATAGAAAAATACCTATTAAGAAATTAAATTAAATAATAAAAGTATACTTTTTGTGATAAAAGATAACTATGAAAAAAAGACGTTTGCAAAATTGTCTATCATTGGAAAAAAAGACATTTGAGTCCAAAATTAAAATGTATAGAAGGTTAATAGAAAACGAAGATAGTGCACGAAGTGAAAGATCTAATATACAACCTGTTCCATCAATAAGCTAAAATTCTAATGGAGTGTAAAGTAGGCATAAAAAAAGCCCAAGAGTACCTCAGCCGCATGACAGGAGAGACTTCTGATCAAGGGCTTGATGAGACCGCCAGCATGCTCCCCTTGCGGACCACAACAGCAGTGCAAGAAATAGAGGAGAAGCTAGACTCCGATTACGCTCAGGCCATGGTAACAATCACAATATTTTATATATTTTACTTGCTCAAACAGTAATTCAACTTCTTTACAGAAGTCCTATATTCATAAAATTAAAGGTGTTTCTTTAGATGTTGGCAGTGTTATTAGTGCATCGTTTGCAGATGATTTGCTATATAAATATAATTGGGATGGAAGGTGGGGAAAACTTCCGTTGTCAAATCTCACGCTGCTAAATAAAATTGTAAGAGGTATGTACAGACATTAAATAATTTTAGTCTTTGAATATTTAACATTTCTGTCTTTTTTTTACTTCATATTTTAGATGTTTTTCAGAACCTAGGAGCCGGGGAGTATGAAAAAAGTATAAGAAAAGCGGTTGAACGTGCCCACCATAGGGTAAAGCAACAAAAATACATAAAAGAAAAAGGGGTTAATAAATAAAATGACGACAATTTTTTTAATTTAAACTAAAATAATCAATCTAAAAGAGAAAAAAAAATCAAAAAATAAGCGTGACCAATAAATTGGTAAAAGTTTAGCTTTATTTTTAACACTTTTTATTGACTGAACTTTATTTGTAAGAAGGTGCTTGTTTAATGTAATTAAGAAACTGTTGAATGATGTTTGATCCAGCAAACGTTTTCGAATGCAAACAAAACATAATTAATTTAAAAAATTTAGTTAAAAAAAAAAAATATTTATTTATTTAAGTTATTTTGGAAACCAAAAAAATATTGAATTTTATTTTAAATAAAGACAAAAATTTGTATGAGAATTGAATGAGATGTTTTATTTTAATAGTGTTTTATTAAAACTAAAAAATACGTCAACAGTGACGAATATATGAATCAGTACTGACTAGTCAGCTGTGGCAGGTATATGCGTCAGTACTGACCAGTCAGTACTGATTGGTCAGCTGTGTCCGGTATATGCATCAGTACTGACTAGTCAGCTGTGTCCGGTTTTTGAGCACTCAATAATCTTGAGCAACCTACATATAGTTGTCGATATGAAAAGCAATGAATGGGCGCCTAAATATATTCCAGCCAATGGACCATACGCATTCCGAAAAAGTACAAAAAGTACCAATTTGATCCATTTTTTACCCCTTAAAAAGTGCCGTATATTTTGTACTTTTTATACCAAATGCAACGAAGTACTAAAAGTACGAGCTTTGACTCATTTTATTCCCCCAGAAAGTACTCTGTACGTTAATTTAGGTTATGTTTTATATGAATACCAAATTTTTCGAAGAGATAAAAAGTAACAGTTTTATCCCAATTTTATCCATTAAAAAATACCGTATATTTTGATCTCGACCATATGCAATCTGTATACCAAATTTATCCAAAAGAGAAAAAGTATCAAAAGTAAAACATTTTTCGTTTTAACCTCTTAAAATATACCCCACTTAAATCTGGACAATATCTCTAGCCAAATTTTTTGAAAATAAGAAAGTACCAAAACTAAAAGAGAAAAAGTGTTAAAAGTTGCCAAAAAAAGAAGCAACATTTCTTAAAAATATATATACAAGGTAGATCAAAAAAGACCTACCCCCACCCATGTTTTATTTTGTAACTAGCTTTTACCCGTGACGTCGTTCACTTTAAGATTTAAAGAAATGGGGTTATCCAGTAAAATATTTACAGAAAATTTAATTTGTTTTCTACGTCATTACTTATTTTATGTTAAAATATGTCTATAAACAACATTTTAAGATTTGTTATATTCCGCTAATATAATGGGTGATTTTTTAGCTATTATCTTTTTGGCAGCACTGGTTTAAACAGCTGACGCACGTTTCGTGTTTTGTTTCACTGTCAAACATCTTCAGTTGGGTCTATAATTTAACCATGAATCGTCTTACAAACGAACAACGCTTGCAAATTATTGAATTTTATTATCAAAATGCGTGCTCTGTTAAGAAAATTCATCGCGCGCTTCTTGTGTTCAGCGACGAAGCTCATTTTTGGCTCAATGGGTAAGTTAATAAGCCGAATTGTCGATTTTGGAGTGAAGATCAGCCAGAAGCATTGCAAGAGCTATTTATGCATCGAGAAAAAGTCACAGTTTGGTGCGGTTTATGGGCTGGTGGCATCATTGGACCGTTCCAAGATGATGCGAATCGTAACGTAACTGTGAATGGTGAGCGCTACCGTGAGATGATATCCAACTTTTTTTTGCCCAAAATGCAAGAGTTTGTTGACCTGCACGACATGTGGTTTCAACAAGACGGTGCCACATGCCACACAGAACGCTTAACAATGGACTTATTGAGAGGCGAGTTCGGTGAACATTTTATTTCACGTTCGGGACCGGTCAATTGGCCGCCTAGATCGTGCGATTTAACGTCTTTAGACTATTTTTTGTGCGGCTACGTTAAAGCTCATGTCTATACACACATGCCCGCTTCAATTGACGCATTGGAAGAAAACATTGAAGCATTTATTCGTGAGATACCGGCCGAAATGTTGGAAACAGAATGCCAACATTGGACTAAGCGGATGGACCATTTGAGGCGCAATCACGGTCAACATTTTCATGAAATAATCTTCAAACATTTAATTATATGGACCGTACTATCGATTCAAATAAAGATTTCATGCATTTTTCTGAATTTTATGAGTTTTTTTACAACTTTCCTATAGCTCCCCTACAAGAAATGGATGACCGAAACTAATACACACGCACTATTTTTGTTTGTTTTTATTGTTACAAGTGGCGTTGCCACTCGTGTGCGTTTGTATACCAAATTAGGAATATTTTGCAAAGCCAAATTTTATTAATCTTTTCTTCTTATTTTTATATATACTTAATAATATGTTGAATATATCTGTTAATAAGTTTCATAAATTTTAATAATTATAAGAATTTAGCTAAATTTGTATTAATTATTTAAAAAAAAAGTGGTGAAATTTTGGGAATTGCTGTTGTTAAAAACATTTTAGGAAGAAATGTTTGCTAGTGGCAACGCTAATTACTCCAGGAATGAAATGCGTATGTAAGAGTGAAACAACGAATGTATGTTAGACAGTTTCATTTTTGAATGGAATGTGTAAAATATGTAAAAAATTCAAGATTAATTTTAAAAGCGAAAGGAATTTTATGAAATTGTGACGTGCGCCCATTATATTATTTAAAATAAATATAAAAAAGAGTGAAATAAAAATTGACAGTGACAATAAAGAGTGATAAAAAATAATATTTGCCTTGACAGAAAGCAAGAATTGAGTGACAATAAAAATAACACAAATACCTATTAAAATATAAAAAAGTGACAATAAGATAGAAAAATACCTATTAAGAAATTAAATTAAATAATAAAAGTATACTTTTTGTGATAAAAGATAACTATGAAAAAAAGACGTTTGCAAAATTGTCTATCATTGGAAAAAAAGACATTTGAGTCCAAAATTAAAATGTATAGAAGGTTAATAGAAAACGAAGATAGTGCACGAAGTGAAAGATCTAATATACAACCTGTTCCATCAATAAGCTAAAATTCTAATGGAGTGTAAAGTAGGCATAAAAAAAGCCCAAGAGTACCTCAGCCGCATGACAGGAGAGACTTCTGATCAAGGGCTTGATGAGACCGCCAGCATGCTCCCCTTGCGGACCACAACAGCAGTGCAAGAAATAGAGGAGAAGCTAGACTCCGATTACGCTCAGGCCATGGTAACAATCACAATATTTTATATATTTTACTTGCTCAAACAGTAATTCAACTTCTTTACAGAAGTCCTATATTCATAAAATTAAAGGTGTTTCTTTAGATGTTGGCAGTGTTATTAGTGCATCGTTTGCAGATGATTTGCTATATAAATATAATTGGGATGGAAGGTGGGGAAAACTTCCGTTGTCAAATCTCACGCTGCTAAATAAAATTGTAAGAGGTATGTACAGACATTAAATAATTTTAGTCTTTGAATATTTAACATTTCTGTCTTTTTTTTACTTCATATTTTAGATGTTTTTCAGAACCTAGGAGCCGGGGAGTATGAAAAAAGTATAAGAAAAGCGGTTGAACGTGCCCACCATAGGGTAAAGCAACAAAAATACATAAAAGAAAAAGGGGTTAATAAATAAAATGACGACAATTTTTTTAATTTAAACTAAAATAATCAATCTAAAAGAGAAAAAAAAATCAAAAAATAAGCGTGACCAATAAATTGGTAAAAGTTTAGCTTTATTTTTAACACTTTTTATTGACTGAACTTTATTTGTAAGAAGGTGCTTGTTTAATGTAATTAAGAAACTGTTGAATGATGTTTGATCCAGCAAACGTTTTCGAATGCAAACAAAACATAATTAATTTAAAAAATTTAGTTTAAAAAAAAAAATATTTATTTATTTAAGTTATTTTGGAAACCAAAAAAATATTGAATTTTATTTTAAATAAAGACAAAAATTTGTATGAGAATTGAATGAGATGTTTTATTTTAATAGTGTTTTATTAAAACTAAAAAATACGTCAACAGTGACGAATATATGAATCAGTACTGACTAGTCAGCTGTGGCCGGTATATGCGTCAGTACTGACCAGTGCTGTTTGAGCACTCAATAATCTTGAGCAACCTACATATAGTTGTCGATATGAAAAGCAATGAATGGGCGCCTAAATATATTCCAGCCAATGGACCATACGCATTCCGAAAAAGTACAAAAAGTACCAATTTGATCCATTTTTTACCCCTTAAAAAGTGCCGTATATTTTGTACTTTTTATACCAAATGCAACGAAGTACTAAAAGTACGAGCTTTGACTCATTTTATTCCCCCAGAAAGTACTCTGTACGTTAATTTAGGTTATGTTTTATATGAATACCAAATTTTTCGAAGAGATAAAAAGTAACAGTTTTATCCCAACTTTATCCATTAAAAAATACCGTATATTTTGATCTCGACCATATGCAATCTGTATACCAAATTTATCCAAAAGAGAAAAAGTATCAAAAGTAAAACATTTTTCGTTTTAACCTCTTAAAATATACCCCACTTAAATCTGGACAATATCTCTAGCCAAATTTTTTGAAAATAAGAAAGTGCCAAAACTAAAAGAGAAAAAGTGTTAAAAGTTGCCAAAAAAAGAAGCAACATTTCTTAAAAATATATATACAAGGTAGATCAAAAAAGACCTACCCCCACCCATGTTTTATTTTGTAACTAGCTTTTACCCGTGACGTCGTTCACTTTAAGATTTAAAGAAATGGGGTATCCAGTAAAATATTTACAGAAAATTTATTTTGTTTTCTACGTCATTACTTATTTTATGTTAAAATATGTCTATAAACAACATTTTAAGATTTGTTATATTCCGCTAATATAATGGGTGATTTTTTAGCTATTATCTTTTTGGCAGCACTGGTTTAAACAGCTGACGCACGTTTCGTGTTTTGTTTCACTGTCAAACATCTTCAGTTTGGTCTATAATTTAACCATGAATCGTCTTACAAACGAACAACGCTTGCAAATTATTGAATTTTATTATCAAAATGCGTGCTCTGTTAAGAAAATTCATCGCGCGCTTCTTGTGTTCAGCGACGAAGCTCATTTTTGGCTCAATGGGTAAGTTAATAAGCCGAATTGTCGATTTTGGAGTGAAGATCAGCCAGAAGCATTGCAAGAGCTATTTATGCATCGAGAAAAAGTCACAGTTTGGTGCGGTTTATGGGCTGGTGGCATCATTGGACCGTTCCAAGATGATGCGAATCGTAACGTAACTGTGAATGGTGAGCGCTACCGTGAGATGATATCCAACTTTTTTTTGCCCAAAATGCAAGAGCTTGTTGACTTGCACGACATGTGGTTTCAACAAGACGGTGCCACATGCCACACAGCACGCTTAACAATGGACTTATTGAGAGGCGAGTTCGGTGAACATTTTATTTCACGTTCGGGACCGGTCAATTGGCCGCCTAGATCGTGCGATTTAACGTCTTTAGACTATTTTTTGTGCGGCTACGTTAAAGCTCATGTCTATACACACATGCCCGCTTCAATTGACGCATTGGAAGAAAACATTGAAGCATTTATTCGTGAGATACCGGCCGAAATGTTGGAAACAGAATGCCAACATTGGACTAAGCGGATGGACCATTTGAGGCGCAATCACGGTCAACATTTGCATGAAATAATCTTCAAACATTTAATTATATGGACCGTACTATCGATTCAAATAAAGATTTCATGCATTTTTCTGAATTTTATGAGTTTTTTTTACAACTTTCCTATAGCTCCCCTACAAGAAATGGATGACCGAAACTAATAGTACGTTTCCACTTACATGTTTTGGGCCACAAAACTAGTTTTTCAGCAAAACAAGTGTTTTGCTACTTGTTTTCCTATACAGTTTTCATGTTCGAAAACTCAAACAAAAACTAGTTTTGCTCCAAAACATGTCGAAAATCATGAATACAACTCTGGGTTAACCATTATTGGTGATTGACAATTTCGAAAAAGTAACATATTTACCAAAATATCAAGACTTATTAACTAGGTTTATGCAACTCTCCAGCTGATTTATTTGTTTGCAGCGTAAAAATAATAAAATAATATAATAAAAAGGTAGTAAATTATGTGCTTTTATATACGTACATATATGTATATCTGTGTATTAAAACACAAACAAGAAAATTTCATGTTAAAGAAAAATATTTTTTTTTTCAACACATATTTTTTTGGCTTTCATATTTGTTTACAACATAAATGTCAAATTGATTTCGAAAATTCGAAAACCAAAACCAGTTTTACATAATGGAAACACTTTGACACGTTTTGCACAAAACAAGTTGTTTTGCTCATAGTGGAAACATAGTATAATACACACGCACTATTTTTGTTTGTTTTTATTGTTACAAGTGGCGTTGCCACTCGTGTGCGTTTGTATACCAAATTAGGAATATTTTGCAAAGCCCAAATTTTATTAATCTTTTCTTCTTATTTTTATATATACTTAATAATATGTTGAATATATCTGTTAATACGTTTCATAAATTTTAATAATTATAAGAATTTAGCTAAATTTGTATTAATTATTAAAAAAAAAAAGGGGTGGAATTTTGGGAATTGCTGTTGTTAAAAACATTTTAGGAAGAAATGTTTGCTAGTGGCAACGCTAATTACTCCAGGAATGAAATGCGTATGTAAGAGTGAAACAACGAATGTATGTTAGACAGTTTCATTTTTGAATGGAATGTGTAAAATATGTAAAAAATTCAAGATTAATTTTAAAAGCGAAAGGAATTTTATGAAATTGTGACGTGCGCCCATTATATTATTTAAAATAAATATAAAAAAGAGTGAAATAAAAATTGACAGTGACAATAAAGAGTGATAAAAAATAATATTTGCCTTGACAGAAAGCAAGAATTGAGTGACAATAAAAATAACACAAATACCTATTAAAATATAAAAAAGTGACAATAAGATAGAAAATACCTATTAAGAAATTAAATTAAATAATAAAAGTATACTTTTTGTGATAAAAGATAACTATGAAAAAAGACGTTTGCAAAATTGTCTATCATTGGAAAAAAAGACATTTGAGTCCAAAATTAAAATGTATAGAAGGTTAATAGAAAACGAAGATAGTGCACGAAGTGAAAGATCTAATATACAACCTGTTCCATCAATAAGCTAAAATTCTAATGGAGTGTAAAGTAGGCATAAAAAAAGCCCAAGAGTACCTCAGCCGCATGACAGGAGAGACTTCTGATCAAGGGCTTGATGAGACCGCCAGCATGCTCCCCTTGCGGACCACAACAGCAGTGCAAGAAATAGAGGAGAAGCTAGACTCCGATTACGCTCAGGCCATGGTAACAATCACAATATTTTGTATATTTTACTTGCTCAAACAGTAATTCAACTTCTTTACAGAAGTCCTATATTCATAAAATTAAAGGTGTTTCTTTAGATGTTGGCAGTGTTATTAGTGCATCGTTTGCAGATGATTTGCTATATAAATATAATTGGGATGGAAGGTGGGGAAAACTTCCGTTGTCAAATCTCACGCTGCTAAATAAAATTGTAAGAGGTATGTACAGACATTAAATAATTTTAGTCTTTGAATATTTAACATTTCTGTCTTTTTTTTTACTTCATATTTTAGATGTTTTTCAGAACCTAGGAGCCGGGGAGTATGAAAAAACTATAAGAAAAGCGGTTGAACATGCCCACCATAGGGTAAAGCAACAAAAATACATACAAGAAAAAGGGGTTAATAAATAAAATGACGACAATTTTTTTAATTTAAACTAAAATAATCAATCTAAAAGAGAAAAAAAATCAAAAAATAAGCGTGACCAATAAATTGGTAAAAGTTTAGCTTTATTTTTAACACTTTTTATTGACTGAACTTTATTTGTAAGAAGGTGCTTGTTTAATGTAATTAAGAAACTGTTGAATGATGTTTGATCCAGCAAACGTTTTCGAATGCAAACAAAACATAATTAATTTAAAAAATTTAGTTAAAAAAAAAAAAATATTTATTTATTTAAGTTATTTTGGAAACCAAAAAAATATTGAATTTTATTTTAAATAAAGACAAAAATTTGTATGAGAATTGAATGAGATGTTTTATTTTAATAGTGTTTTATTAAAACTAAAAAATACGTCAACAGTGACGAATATATGAATCAGTACTGACTAGTCAGCTGTGGCAGGTATATGCGTCAGTACTGACCAGTCAGTACTGACTGGTCAGCTGTGTCCGGTATATGCATCAGTACTGACTAGTCAGCTGTGTCCGGTTTTTGAGCACTCAATAATCTTGAGCAACCTACATATAGTTGTCGATATGAAAAGCAATGAATGGGCGCCTAAATATATTCCAGCCAATGGACCATACGCATTCCGAAAAAGTACAAAAAGTACCAATTTGATCCATTTTTTACCCCTTAAAAAGTGCCGTATATTTTGTACTTTTTATACCAAATGCAACGAAGTACTAAAAGTACGAGCTTTGACTCATTTTATTCCCCCAGAAAGTACTCTGTACGTTAATTTAGGTTATGTTTTATATGAATACCAAATTTTTCGAAGAGATAAAAAGTAACAGTTTTATCCCAATTTTATCCATTAAAAAATACCGTATATTTTGATCTCGACCATATGCAATCTGTATACCAAATTTATCCAAAAGAGAAAAAGTATCAAAAGTAAAACATTTTTCGTTTTAACCTCTTAAAATATACCCCACTTAAATCTGGACAATATCTCTAGCCAAATTTTTTGAAAATAAGAAAGTACCAAAACTAAAAGAGAAAAAGTGTTAAAAGTTGCCAAAAAAAGAAGCAACATTTCTTAAAAATATATATACAAGGTAGATCAAAAAAGACCTACCCCCACCCATGTTTTATTTTGTAACTAGCTTTTACCCGTGACGTCGTTCACTTTAAGATTTAAAGAAATGGGGTTATCCAGTAAAATATTTACAGAAAATTTAATTTGTTTTCTACGTCATTACTTATTTTATGTTAAAATATGTCTATAAACAACATTTTAAGATTTGTTATATTCCGCTAATATAATGGGTGATTTTTTAGCTATTATCTTTTTGGCAGCACTGGTTTAAACAGCTGACGCACGTTTCGTGTTTTGTTTCACTGTCAAACATCTTCAGTTGGGTCTATAATTTAACCATGAATCGTCTTACAAACGAACAACGCTTGCAAATTATTGAATTTTATTATCAAAATGCGTGCTCTGTTAAGAAAATTCATCGCGCGCTTCTTGTGTTCAGCGACGAAGCTCATTTTTGGCTCAATGGGAAAGTTAATAAGCCGAATTGTCGATTTTGGAGTGAAGATCAGCCAGAAGCATTGCAAGAGCTATTTATGCATCGAGAAAAAGTCACAGTTTGGTGCGGTTTATGGGCAGGTGGCATCATTGGACCGTTCCAAGATGATGCGAATCGTAACGTAACTGTGAATGGTGACCGCTACCGTGAGATGATATCCAACTTTTTTTTGCCCAAAATGCAAGAGTTTGTTGACCTGCACGACATGTGGTTTCAACAAGACGGTGCCACATGCCACACAGAACGCTTAACAATGGACTTATTGAGAGGCGAGTTCGGTGAACATTTTATTTCACGTTCGGGACCGGTCAATTGGCCGCCTAGATCGTGCGATTTAACGTCTTTAGACTATTTTTTGTGCGGCTACGTTAAAGCTCATGTCTATACACACATGCCCGCTTCAATTGACGCATTGGAAGAAAACATTGAAGCATTTATTCGTGAGATACCGGCCGAAATGTTGGAAACAGAATGCCAACATTGGACTAAGCGGATGGACCATTTGAGGCGCAATAACGGTCAACATTTGCATGAAATAATCTTCAAACATTTAATTATATGGACCGTACTATCGATTCAAATAAAGATTTCATGCATTTTTCTGAATTTTATGAGTTTTTTTTACAACTTTCCTATAGCTCCCCTACAAGAAATGGATGACCGAAACTAATACACACGCACTATTTTTGTTTGTTTTTATTGTTACAAGTGGCGTTGCCACTCGTGTGCGTTTGTATACCAAATTAGGAATATTTTGCAAAGCCCAAATTTTATTAATCTTTTCTTCTTATTTTTATATATACTTAATAATATGTTGAATATATCTGTTAATAAGTTTCATAAATTTTAATAATTATAAGAATTTAGCTAAATTTGTATTAATTATTTAAAAAAAAAGTGGTGGAATTTTGGGAATTGCTGTTGTTAAAAACATTTTAGGAAGAAATGTTTGCTAGTGGCAACGCTAATTACTCCAGGAATGAAATGCGTATGTAAGAGTGAAACAACGAATGAATGTTAGACAGTTTCATTTTTGAATGGAATGTGTAAAATATGTAAAAAATTCAAGATTAATTTTAAAAGCGAAAGGAATTTTATGAAATTGTGACGTGCGCCCATTATATTATTTAAAATAAATATAAAAAAAGTGAAATAAAAATTGACAGTGACAATAAAGAGTGATAAAAAATAATATTTGCCTTGACAGAAAGCAAGAATTGAGTGACAATAAAAATAACACAAATACCTATTAAAATATAAAAAAGTGACAATAAGATAGAAAATACCTATTAAGAAATTAAATTAAATAATAAAAGTATACTTTTTGTGATAAAAGATAACTATGAAAAAAAGACGTTTGCAAAATTGTCTATCATTGGAAAAAAAGACATTTGAGTCCAAAATTAAAATGTATAGAAGGTTAATAGAAAACGAAGATAGTGCACGAAGTGAAAGATCTAATATACAACCTGTTCCATCAATAAGCTAAAATTCTAATGGAGTGTAAAGTAGGCATAAAAAATCCCAAGAGTACCTCAGCCGCATGACAGGAGAGACTTCTGATCAAGGGCTTGATGAGACCGCCAGCATGCTCCCCTTGCGGACCACAACAGCAGTGCAAGAAATAGAGGAGAAGCTAGACTCCGATTACGCTCAGGCCATGGTAACAATCACAATATTTTATATATTTTACTTGCTCAAACAGTAATTCAACTTCTTTACAGAAGTCCTATATTCATAAAATTAAAGGTGTTTCTTTAGATGTTGGCAGTGTTATTAGTGCATCGTTTGCAGATGATTTGCTATATAAATATAATTGGGATGGAAGGTGGGGAAAACTTCCGTTGTCAAATCTCACGCTGCTAAATAAAATTGTAAGAGGTATGTACAGACATTAAATAATTTTAGTCTTTGAATATTTAACATTTCTGTCTTTTTTTTACTTCATATTTTAGATGTTTTTCAGAACCTAGGAGCCGGGGAGTATGAAAAAAGTATAAGAAAAGCGGTTGAACGTGCCCACCATAGGGTAAAGCAACAAAAATACATAAAAGAAAAAGGGGTTAATAAATAAAATGACGACAATTTTTTTAATTTAAACTAAAATAATCAATCTAAAAGAGAAAAAAAATCAAAAAATAAGCGTGACCAATAAATTGGTAAAAGTTTAGCTTTATTTTTAACACTTTTTATTGACTGAACTTTATTTGTAAGAAGGTGCTTGTTTAATGTAATTAAGAAACTGTTGAATGATGTTTGATCCAGCAAACGTTTTCGAATGCAAACAAAACATAATTAATTTAAAAAATTTAGTTAAAAAAAAAAAATATTTATTTATTTAAGTTATTTTGGAAACCAAAAAAATATTGAATTTTATTTTAAATAAAGATAAAAATTTGTATGAGAATTGAATGAGATGTTTTATTTTAATAGTGTTTTATTAAAACTAAAAAATACGTCAACAGTGACGAATATATGAATCAGTACTGACTAGTCAGCTGTGGCCGGTATATGCGTCAGTACTGACCCGTCAGTACTGACTGGTCAGCTGTGTCCGTTATATGCATCAGTACTGACTAGTCAGCTGTGTCCGGTTTTTGAGCACTCAATAATCTTGAGCAACCTACATATAGTTTTCGATATGAAAAGCAATGAATGGGCGCCTAAATATATTCCAGCCAATGGACCATACGCATTCCGAAAAAGTACAAAAAGTACCAATTTGATCCATTTTTTACCCCTTAAAAAGTGCCGTATATTTTGTACTTTTTATACCAAATGCAACGAAGTACTAAAAGTACGAGCTTTGACTCATTTTATTCCCCCAGAAAGTACTCTGTACGTTAATTTAGGTTATGTTTTATATGAATACCAAATTTTTCGAAGAGATAAAAAGTAACAGTTTTATCCCAATTTTATCCATTAAAAAATACCGTATATTTTGATCTCGACCATATGCAATCTGTATACCAAATTTATCCAAAAGAGAAAAAGTATCAAAAGTAAAACATTTTTCGTTTTAACCTCTTAAAATATACCCCACTTAAATCTGGACAATATCTCTAGCCAAATTTTTTGAAAATAAGAAAGTACCAAAACTAAAAGAGAAAAAGTGTTAAAAGTTGCCAAAAAAAGAAGCAACATTTCTTAAAAATATATATACAAGGTAGATCAAAAAAGACCTACCCCCACCCATGTTTTATTTTGTAACTAGCTTTTACCCGTGACGTCGTTCACTTTAAGATTTAAAGAAATGGGGTTATCCAGTAAAATATTTACAGAAAATTTATTTTGTTTTCTACGTCATTACTTATTTTATGTTAAAATATGTCTATAAACAACATTTTAAGATTTGTTATATTCCGCTAATATAATGGGTGATTTTTTAGCTATTATCTTTTTGGCAGCACTGGTTTAAACAGCTGACGCACGTTTCGTGTTTTGTTTCACTGTCAAACATCTTCAGTTTGGTCTATAATTTAACCATGAATCGTCTTACAAACGAACAACGCTTGCAAATTATTGAATTTTATTATCAAAATGCGTGCTCTGTTAAGAAAATTCATCGCGCGCTTCTTGTGTTCAGCGACGAAGCTCATTTTTGGCTCAATGGGTAAGTTAATAAGCCGAATTGTCGATTTTGGAGTGAAGATCAGCCAGAAGCATTGCAAGAGCTATTTATGCATCGAGAAAAAGTCACAGTTTGGTGCGGTTTATGGGCTGGTGGCATCATTGGACCGTTCCAAGATGATGCGAATCGTAACGTAACTGTGAATGGTGAGCGCTACCGTGAGATGATATCCAACTTTTTTTTGCCCAAAATGCAAGAGCTTGTTGACTTGCACGACATGTGGTTTCAACAAGACGGTGCCACATGCCACACAGCACGCTTAACAATGGACTTATTGAGAGGCGAGTTCGGTGAACATTTTATTTCACGTTCGGGACCGGTCAATTGGCCGCCTAGATCGTGCGATTTAACGTCTTTAGACTATTTTTTGTGCGGCTACGTTAAAGCTCATGTCTATACACACATGCCCGCTTCAATTGACGCATTGGAAGAAAACATTGAAGCATTTATTCGTGAGATACCGGCCGAAATGTTGGAAACAGAATGCCAACATTGGACTAAGCGGATGGACCATTTGAGGCGCAATCACGGTCAACATTTGCATGAAATAATCTTCAAACATTTAATTATATGGACCGTACTATCGATTCAAATAAAGATTTCATGCATTTTTCTGAATTTTATGAGTTTTTTTTACAACTTTCCTATAGCTCCCCTACAAGAAATGGATGACCGAAACTAATACACACGCACTATTTTTGTTTGTTTTTATTGTTACAAGTGGCGTTGCCACTCGTGTGCGTTTGTATACCAAATTAGGAATATTTTGCAAAGCCCAAATTTTATTAATCTTTTCTTCTTATTTTTATATATACTTAATAATATGTTGAATATATCTGTTAATACGTTTCATAAATTTTAATAATTATAAGAATTTAGCTAAATTTGTATTAATTATTTAAAAAAAAGTGGTGGAATTTTGGGAATTGCTGTTGTTAAAAACATTTTAGGAAGAAATGTTTGCTAGTGGCAACGCTAATTACTCCAGGAATGAAATGCGTATGTAAGAGTGAAACAACGAATGTATGTTAGACAGTTTCATTTTTGAATGGAATGTGTAAAATATGTAAAAAATTCAAGATTAATTTTAAAAGCGAAAGGAATTTTATGAAATTGTGACGTGCGCCCATTATATTATTTAAAATAAATATAAAAAAAGTGAAATAAAAATTGACAGTGACAATAAAGAGTGATAAAAAATAATATTTGCCTTGACAGAAAGCAAGAATTGAGTGACAATAAAAATAACACAAATACCTATTAAAATATAAAAAAGTGACAATAAGATAGAAAATACCTATTAAGAAATTAAATTAAATAATAAAAGTATACTTTTTGTGATAAAAGATAACTATGAAAAAAAGACGTTTGCAAAATTGTCTATCATTGGAAAAAAAGACATTTGAGTCCAAAATTAAAATGTATAGAAGGTTAATAGAAAGTAGGCATAAAAAAAGCCCAAGAATACCTCAGCCGCATGACAGGAGAGACTTCTGATCAAGGGCTTGATGAGACCGCCAGCATGCTCCCCTTGCGGACCACAACAGCAGTGCAAGAAATAGTGGAGAAGCTAGACTCCGATTACGCTCAGGCCATGGTAACAATCACAATATTTTATATATTTTACTTGCTCAAACAGTAATTCAACTTCTTTACAGAAGTCCTATATTCATAAAATTAAAGGTGTTTCTTTAGATGTTGGCAGTGTTATTAGTGCATCGTTTGCAGATGATTTGCTATATAAATATAATTGGGATGGAAGGTGGGGAAAACTTCCGTTGTCAAATCTCACGCTGCTAAATAAAATTGTAAGAGGTATGTACAGACATTAAATAATTTTAGTCTTTGAATATTTAACATTTCTGTCTTTTTTTTTACTTCATATTTTAGATGTTTTTCAGAACCTAGGAGCCGGGGAGTATGAAAAAAGTATAAGAAAAGCGGTTGAACGTGCCCACCATAGGGTAAAGCAACAAAAATACATAAAAGAAAAAGGGGTTAATAAATAAAATGACGACAATTTTTTTAATTTAAACTAAAATAATCAATCTAAAAGAGAAAAAAAATCAAAAAATAAGCGTGACCAATAAATTGGTAAAAGTTTAGCTTTATTTTTAACACTTTTTATTGACTGAACTTTATTTGTAAGAAGGTGCTTGTTTAATGTAATTAAGAAACTGTTGAATGATGTTTGATCCAGCAAACGTTTTCGAATGCAAACAAAACATAATTAATTTAAAAAATTTAGTTAAAAAAAAAATATTTATTTATTTAAGTTATTTTGGAAACCAAAAAAATATTGAATTTTATTTTAAATAAAGACAAAAATTTGTATGAGAATTGAATGAGATGTTTTATTTTAATAGTGTTTTATTAAAACTAAAAAATACGTCAACAGTGACGAATATATGAATCAGTACTGACTAGTCAGCTGTGGCCGGTATATGCGTCAGTACTGACCAGTCAGTACTGACTGGTCAGCTGTGTCCGTTATATGCATCAGTACTGACTAGTCAGCTGTGTCCGGTTTTTCAGCACTCAATAATCTTGAGCAACCTACATATAGTTGTCGATATGAAAAGCAATGAATGGGCGCCTAAATATATTCCAGCCAATGGACCATACGCATTCCGAAAAAGTACAAAAAGTACCAATTTGATCCATTTTTTACCCCTTAAAAAGTGCCGTATATTTTGTACTTTTATACCAAATGCAACGAAGTACTAAAAGTACGAGCTTTGACTCATTTTATTCCCCCAGAAAGTACTCTGTACGTTAATTTAGGTTATGTTTTATATGAATACCAAATTTTTCGAAGAGATAAAAAGTAACAGTTTTATCCCAATTTTATCCATTAAAAAATACCGTATATTTCGATCTCGACCATATGCAATCTGTATACCAAATTTATCCAAAAGAGAAAAAGTATCAAAAGTAAAACATTTTTCGTTTTAACCTCTTAAAATATACCCCACTTAAATCTGGACAATATCTCTAGCCAAATTTTTTGAAAATAAGAAAGTACCAAAACTAAAAGAGAAAAAGTGTTAAAAGTTGCCAAAAAAAGAAGCAACATTTCTTAAAAATATATATACAAGGTAGATCAAAAAAGACCTACCCCCACCCATGTTTTATTTTGTAACTAGCTTTTACCCGTGACGTCGTTCACTTTAAGATTTAAAGAAATGGGGTTATCCAGTAAAATATTTACAGAAAATTTATTTTGTTTTCTACGTCATTACTTATTTTATGTTAAAATATGTCTATAAACAACATTTTAAGATTTGTTATATTCCGCTAATATAATGGGTGATTTTTTAGCTATTATCTTTTTGGCAGCACTGGTTTAAACAGCTGACGCACGTTTCGTGTTTTGTTTCACTGTCAAACATCTTCAGTTTGGTCTATAATTTAACCATGAATCGTCTTACAAACGAACAACGCTTGCAAATTATTGAATTTTATTATCAAAATGCGTGCTCTGTTAAGAAAATTCATCGCGCGCTTCTTGTGTTCAGCGACGAAGCTCATTTTTGGCTCAATGGGTAAGTTAATAAGCCCAATTGTCGATTTTGGAGTGAAGATCAGCCAGAAGCATTGCAAGAGCTATTTATGCATCGAGAAAAAGTCACAGTTTGGTGCGGTTTATGGGCTGGTGGCATCATTGGACCGTTCCAAGATGATGCGAATCGTAACGTAACTGTGAATGGTGAGCGCTACCGTGAGATGATATCCAACTTTTTTTTGCCCAAAATGCAAGAGCTTGTTGACTTGCACGACATGTGGTTTCAACAAGACGGTGCCACATGCCACACAGCACGCTTAACAATGGACTTATTGAGAGGCGAGTTCGGTGAACATTTTATTTCACGTTCGGGACCGGTCAATTGGCCGCCTAGATCGTGCGATTTAACGTCTTTAGACTATTTTTTGTGCGGCTACGTTAAAGCTCATGTCTATACACACATGCCCGCTTGTTGGGTTGGGTTTTTTTTAATTTCTACTTGTTTAGGTGAAACTTGTTAAATTTTGAAGTCGAAAATATTTTTTTTTTTTTATTGAGTTGGCTTAGGTTTTGTTGGTTGAAAATTTGTAATTAAAATTGGTTTTGGTATATTGTCTGAAAAATTTTGAAATTTTAAATTGAATATATTGAATATTTTAATACATGCTCGGTTTTGATCAAGGAGCCTTTTAAAAAATTATTAGATTTTGTTTTGCTAGGGTAATTTGCTTGGAAAAATTGAAAAAAGATGGATTGAAGATTGTTACCTAAAGAACGGATATTCAAATAAAAACGAATTTAGTGCATTAACCACAGAAATTTAAAAGGAAAGAAAGAAATAAGAAAACAGGAATATATAAGTACCCTGCTATAAAGAAAGTTTGAAACGTTTGAAAATTATAAGCAAAATATTGAAATAAAAAAATATATAAACAGCGATAAAGGGAAAATATATTCCAGAGCCCAAATTGTGTCGGTGTTCAAAATAAAAATTTAATAAGGAATTTATTGACTTCTTTTTGTGTTAACTTGACAACAAAACCTGTGATAAATTACTTGAATACAAATGAATAATAATTTAAAGCAACTATAAAGATAAAATAAAATAAATCAATAACTAACAGACATTTTGATACGGAAATAAATTAGATAAATTTAACCGGAGTTCCAACATTGCTTACAAGCCAAAAGTATTACAAATAATTGAGGAAAAAACCAAGAATTGCTTATTAGATATCCTGTTGCAAATTCATATTCAAGCCGTGTGTTTATATAAAAATATAATTAAAAATAGTGTAATTTCTTAAATATTAATTTTATAGTTTTTTTACTTTTGTGAAATTTGTATTTTTTTTAAATAATTGATTTCTAAGAAGCTGAAATGTACATTTCAACAGTCAACTGGAAATAAGTAAGTTGTTATTGAATCGTTATTTAGAAACGTAAATTTGATTTTGTCTAATTTTTTTTTATTTTTTTTTAATATGTGATATCAAATGTTCCATTGTTGTTTCAATTTTAAAAGAATTGAAATACCATTGTACACAATACTGTTTTTTAATATTGTTTAATTTTTCTTTTTATTTTGGTTTAATAAAAATGATAATCTTGGTTTAATTGAATGAAGAATATGTGTTGCTAAATTTTTTTTGATGTGTTGAGTTGTGGAAATATAGAAGGATAGATGGAATAAAATCACAATAAAATATTTTCGTTTTGGAATTGGGATTAATTATAACATTGACTAATTAATCAAGGTAGTATTTTGATACCAAAGGGGTGGGCTATGGTCAAGGAACAATAACAACTGTTTCCTGAAAAATATTCAAATTCGTTCAAAAACTTATAACCTCACTAATAGAACCCAAAGTGTTTAATTTAATTAGTGACGCTACAAATGGCGTCCAACGGGAACAGGATGTTTTTATTTAATGTAACTTAATTGTCAGATTTGTTTGATTTATAATTGTGCATTTAAATTAAATGTTTTCTAAGATTAATTGGCTACAGCCAGTGGTATTATTTTACGTGCCAGTGTTGTTGTGTAATTAATTGATCTAAGTTCGAGTTTTGATATCATCAACCTATTTTTAATTTGATATTAGTTGTGATGAATTTGATGTTCTATTGTGTGAATTTGAATATTTTTTTTATGTTTGAATTTTATTGTGATTCCATTTTGAATTCGAGTTTCCACAACTCAACCTTTTTATGAATTAATTGAATTTTTGTTGATTTGCTTTAAAAATAAAAAATTTTTTATATATATACATACATACTTTTTTCATTGTTATTTTTGTTTGAATTTGACTTTTTATCACAGTTCATTATTCAATATTTTTCTTTTTTTCTCTTCTTCTTTCATTTTTAATTTTGATTTTTGTTGTTAATGCATATTAAATATAATTTTTTTTAGTATTTTTTTTAATATTGAATATGGCTTCGAATAGACCTATTACTCGCGGTTATGCTAAATCGTTAGAGGATATGAATGGAAAAATTAGCGTAGATCAAAAATCAATAGTTAGCGAACCTGATCTGAATGTAACAGTTAGGCATATAGATGAAGGTTTATTGAAGGAGGACGATGTTAATGTTAGGATAGTCGACAAGTTTTCATTGGATACTATTAAGGAAGTAGTGTATGATGTAGTTAAAAATAATGTAGCGGATTTAATATCGAATGTAGAGCAAAGGTTGGTTTTGAGAATGAACGATACTATTTCACAGTTGGCTTTACAGGGTAATTTATATCGTGAAAATAATAACCAATCAGGGTGTGATGAAAATGATTTTAAAGTAATTGATAAAAGAGGTCCAAGTGGTGCTAATAAGCCTTTGGAAATGCATAGATGGAACATTTATTTTTCGGGTGATGATAAGGAACTTCGTGTAGATGATTTTATTAGAAGGGTGGAACATATTTCCGCTTCTCAGGGGATGTCGCTTCAGGAAGTTGCCAATAATTTGTACATTTTGTTAAAAGGTAATGCTGCAAACTGGTATTTTCAGTGGGTGCAGAGAAATAGAAACATTAAATGGAATTCCATAAAGTCAGCTTTGCAAGTTCAGTTCAGATCTTGTGAGAGTGACTATGATTTGGAACATCGAATGATGAACAGATTGCAGAAATACAATGAATCATTTGATCAATTTTATAACGAGATACTTGATTTGAATTCGAGAATGAGTTGCCCAAGGTCGGATAGGGATTTGATAGAAATAATGAAAAGAAATATTGCTAGTAAAATGTTAATCTTTGTGCATAATTTGAGTTGTCAAAGTCTACCGGAATTTTTGTTGGAATGTAGACGAGCTGAACGTAATGTTTTAAAACTTGATTCAAGTGTTAGTAAAACTTTATTCAAACCGAAAATAAATGAAGTAGAACTTGTTGATGAGGTTTCTTCGGATGTTGATGGTAATGTAGAATTTATTGAGGCTTTTATTGGAAAATCTTCTAAGAATGTCTCGGACATAACTTGTTTCGATTGTAAGGAAAAGGGTCATTTTGCATTCAATTGTACGAAAAAATCTGGTAGAGTTTTCTGTTATAGGTGTGGTAGAGATAATTATGTTATTTCTAGTTGTCCTTTCTGCGCAGAGGGAAACATTCAGAAGAACAGGAGAACCGGGGATCCTGTTCGAAACTAGATGAATCCCGGAACCCGGAATTGACGAAATTTACACAGGATGTACAAGACAATTTTCATAATAGATGGGCGAAATATTTTGAGGTTCGGACGAAAATTTTTGGTGAGCTTAATGGGGGGACGCGGACAATATCGGACAAGATTTTAAAGACTCGAAAAAGACATAAAGAACTCAAGAAGGAGCACAGGATTGTTGAAGGTGCGATACTTAGTGGTGATGGTGGCGACATACGGCCTTTTGCGGAAGTTGAAATTTTTGGGGAAAAAATAAAGGGGTTGTTAGACAGTGGTGCCACAATTTCTGTTCTAGGATTAAATTCAATTGAGTTTTTAAGAAAACATAATAAGGAGATGAATGATTTTCGGTCTGAGGTCAAGACGGCTGGCGGTTTGACTGTGCCAATTATAGGTAAAATTATTACTGATATAACTTTTAATGACCGAACTGAATCGATATCTATCTATGTTTCGCCCGGACTTTCTCAGGAACTTTATTTAGGCTTTAATTTTTGGAAAATATTTGGACTAGATTCGACACTAAATTTGGAGGTTAGCGAAATTAGTAGTAAAATTAACGACAACAGGCACGAATTGACAGATTTGCATGACAAGGAGCTTAAGGGAGTGATCAATATGTTTTCTTCGTCCGAGGTTTTAGGCTTGGGAAAAACATCGATTCTCGAACATGTTATTGATACTGGCAATGCAAAACCAGTTAAACGTAGACACTATCCTATCTCACCAGCCAAACAAAAATTGATTTATGAGGAACTTGATCGCATGATACGGTTGGGAGTGATTGAGGAAAGCAATAGTCCTTGGTCTTCACCAGTAACCGCTGTTATTAAGCCGAATAAGACGCGAATTTGTTTAGATAGTAGGGAGCTCAATAAAATTACAATTAGGGATGCGTATCCTATACCGAATATTGAAGGGTTATTGATGAGACTTGAGGATACATTTTATATAAGTGCAATAGACCTTAAAGACGCCTTCTGGCAAATTCCGTTGGGAAAAAGTAGCCGGGAAAAGACAGCCTTTACAGTGCCTGGTAGACCGCTATACCATTTCAGGGTTATGCCATTCGGGCTTTGCAACGCCCCACAGACTATGATGCGACTTATGGATAGAGTAATTCCTTCCGAGCTAAGGGAAAGGGTTTTTGTTTACTTAGACGATCTGCTTATATTTTCTAGGAATTTTGAGGATCATATAGTGTTATTGAGAAAAGTTGCTGAATGCTTGGCCAAGAGTGGTTTAAATATAAATGTTGCAAAATCAAAATTTTGCATGAGGGAGGTCAATTACTTAGGCTTTATAGTAGGTGGTGGTAGCATTAGAACTTCAGATGAAAAAGTTGAAGCTATTCGTAATTTTAAAATTCCTCGAACTGTTCGAGAGGTACGGCAATTTCTTGGCGTTGCTAATTATTATAGGAAGTTCGTTCATAATTTCTCTTCGTTAGCTTCTCCTATATCGGACCTAATTAAAAAGGGTAAAAAGTTTGAAATGACTGAGGAGGCTTTAGAGGCCATATCTAGTTTGAAACGTTCATTGACTTCTGCTCCCGTGCTCGTGCACCCAGACTACTCTAAGCCATTCATAGTTCAATGTGACGCATCCAATTCAGGCATTGGTGCTGTGTTATGTCAAATTGACTCAGAAGGGTTTGAAAGGCCAATTTATTTCTATTCCAAGAAATTAAACAAATCTCAGAAAAACTATTCAGTTACAGAACTTGAGTGCCTGGCAGCTGTCTCCGCTATAAAGAAATTCCGTCCGTATTTAGAAATGCAACCGTTTAAAGTTATAACTGACCATTATAGCTTAAAATGGCTTATGAGCCAAAAAGATTTGTCGGGAAGACTTGCTCGTTGGAGTCTTTCTTTACAGGGATATGATTTCGAAATAGAACACAGGAAGGGATTGGAGAATATTATACCGGACGCGTTATCGCGTTCTTTAGGGGAAAACGAAATTTCTGAGCTTTTTGAGTGTATTTTAGATGTGGATTTAAAAAGTAAGGAGTTTGATGGTGAAGATTATAGATCATTAAGACAAAACTGTCAGGATAATTCTCAATATTTACCGGACATGAAGGTATCTGGAAAGTTTGTTTACAAAAGATTAGGATTTTCTGAAGGAAATTCAATTTCTGATACTTTGATATGGAAGTTATGGGTTCCAAATTCACTTACAGAGGATTTGATTAAGTCAGCTCATGATCCTCCTCAAGCATCCCACGGTGGAATTTCTAAGACACTTTTTAGGCTTCGTGAAAAATATTATTGGCCCAATATGGCCATTCAGGTCAGAAATTATATTGGTAAGTGTGAGACATGTAAGTCTACCAAGGCTTCGAATTATATAACGAGACCACCTATGGGAAAGCAGACAGTAACGGAAATACCATTTCAAAAAATTTTTATCGATCTTCTTGGTCCATATCCACGTTCAAAAGCTGGAAATACTTATATGCTAGTGGTGTTAGATCACTTTAGCAAATTTTGTTTTATCCATCCTTTACGAAGGGCTGATTCTAATAGCATAATAACATTTTTGCAGAATCATGTTTTTAGTGTGTTTGGTGTTCCGGAAACTGTCCACAGTGATAACGGGAGTCAGTTTATTTCTAGGGATTTTGCTGAAATGTGTGGAAATTATGGAATTCGTCAGATATTCAGTGGATCTTATGCACCCCAGAGTAATGCGTCTGAGCGAGTCAATAGATCAATTTTGGCTGCGATACGATCGTATGTAGGTGACAATCAGACGAGATGGGATGATAATGTTTGCCATATTAACCAATCTCTTCGTAGCTCCGTTCACTCTTCTATAGACATTTCGCCATATTTTGCATTATTTGGAAGAAATATGATTTCACATGGTTCAGCTTATAATATACTCAGAAATTTGGAAAATTTAAACGATGGTGAAATAGAAATTGTTAGTTCACCAGATCATGTGAAACTCATTAATGATTCTGTATTAAAAAATTTGGAAAAATCTTATAAGAAAAGTGAACGCACATATAATTTGAGAGGATGTAGGAATATTAGATATGAACCTGGTCAGGAAGTTTATAGGAAAAATTTTCAACAGAGTGATTTTTCAAAGCAATTTAACGCAAAGTTAGCTCCCAAATATGTAAAGGCTAGAATTGAATCAAATGTTGGAAATTGCTTATATAGATTAACAGATCTCAATGGAAAATTTATAGGAGTATTTCACGGAAAGGACATCAAACAATAAATTCGCCCGGCTAATACCGTGGGTCGTGCCACACGTGGAACCATGTCTTTAATTATTTCAAAATACACAGAGTCCCAAAACATTTCCTTCCTATTTTATATTTGTAAACGTTTTGGTTTGTTGGGTTGGGTTTTTTTTAATTTCTACTTGTTTAGGTGAAACTTGTTAAATTTTGAAGTCGAAAATATTTTTTTTTTTTTATTGAGTTGGCTTAGGTTTTGTTGGTTGAAAATTTGTAATTAAAATTGGTTTTGGTATATTGTCTGAAAAATTTTGAAATTTTAAATTGAATATATTGAATATTTTAATACATGCTCGGTTTTGATCAAGGAGCCTTTTAAAAAATTATTAGATTTTGTTTTGCTAGGGTAATTTGCTTGGAAAAATTGAAAAAAGATGGATTGAAGATTGTTACCTAAAGAACGGATATTCAAATAAAAACGAATTTAGTGCATTAACCACAGAAATTTAAAAGGAAAGAAAGAAATAAGAAAACAGGAATATATAAGTACCCTGCTATAAAGAAAGTTTGAAACGTTTGAAAATTATAAGCAAAATATTGAAATAAAAAAATATATAAACAGCGATAAAGGGAAAATATATTCCAGAGCCCAAATTGTGTCGGTGTTCAAAATAAAAATTTAATAAGGAATTTATTGACTTCTTTTTGTGTTAACTTGACAACAAAACCTGTGATAAATTACTTGAATACAAATGAATAATAATTTAAAGCAACTATAAAGATAAAATTAAATAAATCAATAACTAACAGACATTTTGATACGGAAATAAATTAGATAAATTTAACCGGAGTTCCAACATTGCTTACAAGCCAAAAGTATTACAAATAATTGAGGAAAAAACCAAGAATTGCTTATTAGATATCCTGTTGCAAATTCATATTCAAGCCGTGTGTTTATATAAAAATATAATTAAAAATAGTGTAATTTCTTAAATATTAATTTTATAGTTTTTTTACTTTTGTGAAATTTGTATTTTTTTTAAATAATTGATTTCTAAGAAGCTGAAATGTACATTTCAACAGTCAACTGGAAATAAGTAAGTTGTTATTGAATCGTTATTTAGAAACGTAAATTTGATTTTGTCTAATTTTTTTTTATTTTTTTTTTAATATGTGATATCAAATGTTCCATTGTTGTTTCAATTTTAAAAGAATTGAAATACCATTGTACACAATACTGTTTTTTAATATTGTTTAATTTTTCTTTTTATTTTGGTTTAATAAAAATGATAATCTTGGTTTAATTGAATGAAGAATATGTGTTGCTAAATTTTTTTTGATGTGTTGAGTTGTGGAAATATAGAAGGATAGATGGAATAAAATCACAATAAAATATTTTCGTTTTGGAATTGGGATTAATTATAACATTGACTAATTAATCAAGGTAGTATTTTGATACCAAAGGGGTGGGCTATGGTCAAGGAACAATAACAACTGTTTCCTGAAAAATATTCAAATTCGTTCAAAAACTTATAACCTCACTAATAGAACCCAAAGTGTTTAATTTAATTAGTGACGCTACACGCTTCAATTGACGCATTGAAAGAAAACATTGAAGCATTTATTCGTGAGATACCGGCCGAAATGTTGGAAACAGAATGCCAACATTGGACTAAGCGGATGGACCATTTGAGGCGCAATCACGGTCAACATTTGCATGAAATAATCTTCAAACATTTAATTATATGGACCGTACTATCGATTCAAATAAAGATTTCATGCATTTTTCTGAATTTTATGAGTTTTTTTTACAACTTTCCTATAGCTCCCCTACAAGAAATGGATGACCGAAACTAATGGCGATTTCTTTTCTGAGAAAAATGTTGCATGTTCTACATTTTTGTGTTCGTTTGTACAAAAAAATACAACTGTGGAAAAAATTTTCAAGTTCTTTTGTGAATATGTTGATGAAAAACATGCAAAACATGTTGCATATTTTACCCTTACTTTTACTTCAGGTGTTCATACTGCCCTGTTCTACAACTCTGGTACTTACTACTTTCTTTGTACAACAAATGCTTTATTTTGTTTATCATAATTCATACCGCTCATAATTTTGTACATAATTTGTTTTAAAACAAAATATAAAAATATTTACACATTAAAATCAAAAAAAAGTCTATTTATATTATAATCGTTTTAATTTTTCTAAAGCATTAGTGATGTCAATATTTGTTTCCAAGCAATAATAACGTGCAGAAACCGCTCAAATAGCTTTAAAAATCGCTCATAAAGTACATTAATGATGAAAGTGTAATAGTTGTAAATAAAAGCAGCTAAATGTGTTCTATTGAAATTGCACAACATGTAACACTTCCAGTGATTATAGGTAACATTAGAAAATGTAACATGTATATACTGTAACATATTTTTCTCAGAAAAGAAATCGCCATAATACACACGCACTATTTTTGTTTGTTTTTATTGTTACAAGTGGCGTTGCCACTCGTGTGCGTTTGTATAATAATAATATTTGCCTTGACAGAAAGCAAGAATTGAGTGACAATAAAAATAACACAAATACCTATTAAAATATAAAAAAGTGACAATAAGATAGAAAATACCTATTAAGAAATTAAATTAAATAATAAAAGTATACTTTTTGTGATAAAAGATAACTATGAAAAAAAGACGTTTGCAAAATTGTCTATCATTGGAAAAAAAGACATTTGAGTCCAAAATTAAAATGTATAGAAGGTTAATAGAAAACGAAGATAGTGCACGAAGTGAAAGATCTAATATACAACCTGTTCCATCAATAAGCTAAAATTCTAATGGAGTGTAAAGTAGGCATAAAAAAAGCCCAAGAGTACCTCAGCCGCATGACAGGAGAGACTTCTGATCAAGGGCTTGATGAGACCGCCAGCATGTTCCCCTTGCGGACCACAACAGCAGTGCAAGAAATAGAGGAGAAGCTAGACTCCGATTACGCTCAGGCCATGGTAACAATCACAATATTTTATATATTTTACTTGCTCAAACAGTAATTCAACTTCTTTACAGAAGTCCTATATTCATAAAATTAAAGGTGTTTCTTTAGATGTTGGCAGTGTTATTAGTGCATCGTTTGCAGATGATTTGCTATATAAATATAATTGGGATGGAAGGTGGGGAAAACTTCCGTTGTCAAATCTCACGCTGCTAAATAAAATTGTAAGAGGTATGTACAGACATTAAATAATTTTAGTCTTTGAATATTTAACATTTCTGTCTTTTTTTTTACTTCATATTTTAGATGTTTTTTCAGAACCTAGGAGCCGGGGAGTATGAAAAAAGTATAAGAAAAGCGGTTGAACGTGCCCACCAAAGGGTAAAGCAACAAAAATACATAAAAGAAAAAGGGGTTAATAAATAAAATGACGACAATTTTTTTAATTTAAACTAAAATAATCAATCTAAAAGAGAAAAAAAATCAAAAAATAAGCGTGACCAATAAATTGGTAAAAGTTTAGCTTTATTTTTAACACTTTTTATTGACTGAACTTTATTTGTAAGAAGGTGCTTGTTTAATGTAATTAAGAAACTGTTGAATGATGTTTGATCCAGCAAACGTTTTCGAATGCAAACAAAACATAATTAATTTAAAAAATTTAGTTAAAAAAAAAAAATATTTATTTATTTAAGTTATTTTGAAAACCAAAAAAATATTGAATTTTATTTTAAATAAAGACAAAAATTTGTATGAGAATTGAATGAGATGAATCGTGTTTTATTTAAGCTAAAAAGTACGTCAACAGTGACGTATATATGCATCAGTACTGACTAGTCAGCTGTGGCCGGTATATGCGTCAGTACTGACTGGTCAGTACTGACTGGTCAGCTGTGTCCGTTATATGCATCAGTACTGACTAGTCAGCTGTGTCCGGTTATACATCAGTACTGATATGTAAAGAGTATAAGAGTAAACAGCTCAGATATATGTTTTATCTACCACAAAATTCATAGGTTAAAGAAGGATGCAAAATCACACGTACACAAAAGTTTAGGTCATTTTTTTCACGTTGGCCTTAAGAAAATGATAGAAACTTTGTTCTACGCGATGACCGATATCTCTATCAGCAATGTCGGTCATATGATAGGTCAAATGACCGACACTATTCTTGTAGGGTCTTAAAAAATCACCCGATACATACATAACTTTTGAGCACTCAATAATCTTGAGCAACCTACATATAGTTGTCGATATGAAAAGCAATGAATGGGCGCCTAAATATATTCCAGCCAATGGACCATACGCAATCCGAAAAAGTACAAAAAGTACCAATTTGATCCATTTTCTACCCCTTAAAAAGTGCCGTATATTTTGTACTTTTTATACCAAATGCAACGAAGTACTAAAAGTACGAGCTTTGACTCATTTTATTCCCCCAGAAAGTACTCTGTACGTTAATTTAGGTTATGTTTTATATGAATACCAAATTTTTCGAAGAGATAAAAAGTAACAGTTTTATCCCAATTTTATCCCTTAAAAAATACCGTATATTTTGATCTCGACCATATGCAATCTGTATACCAAATTTATCCAAAAGAGAAAAAGTATCAAAAGTAAAACATTTTTCGTTTTAACCTCTTAAAATATACCCCACTTAAATCTGGACAATATCTCTAGCCAAATTTTTTGAAAATAAAAAAGTACCAAAACTAAAAGAGAAAAAGTGTTAAAAGTTGCCAAAAAAAGAAGCAACATTTCTTAAAAATATATATACAAGGTAGATCAAAAAAGACCTACCCCCACCCATGTTTTATTTTGTAACTAGCTTTTACCCGTGACGTCGTTCACTTTAAGATTTAAAGAAATGGGGTTATCCAGTAAAATATTTACAGAAAATTTATTTTGTTTTCTACGTCATTACTTATTTTATGTTAAAATATGTCTATAAACAACATTTTAAGATTTGTTATATTCCGCTAATATAATGGGTGATTTTTTAGCTATTATCTTTTTGGCAACACTGGTTTAAACAGCTGACGCACGTTTCGTGTTTTGTTTCACTGTCAAACATCTTCAGTTTGGTCTATAATTTAACCATGAATCGTCTTACAAACGAACAACGCTTGCAAATTATTGAATTTTATTATCAAAATGCGTGCTCTGTTAAGAAAATTCATCGCGCGCTTCTTGTGTTCAGCGACGAAGCTCATTTGGCTCAATGGGTAAGTTAATAAGCCGAATTGTCGATTTTGGAGTGAAGATCAGCCAGAAGCATTGCAAGAGCTATTTATGCATCGAGAAAAAGTCACAGTTTGGTGCGGTTTATGGGCTGGTGGCATCAATGGACCGTACTTCTTCCAAGATGATGCGAATCGTAACGTAACTGTGAATGGTGAGCGCTACCGTGAGATGATATCCAACTTTTTTTTGCCCAAAATGCAAGAGCTTGACTTGCACGACATGTGGTTTCAACAAGACGGTGCCACATGCCACACAGCACGCTTAACAATGGACTTATTGAGAGGCGAGTTCGGTGAACATTTTATTTCACGTTCGGGACCGGTCAATTGGCCGCCTAGATCGTGCGATTTAACGTCTTTAGACTATTTTTTGTGCGGCTACGTTAAAGCTCATGTCTATACACACATGCCCGCTTCAATTGACGCATTGGAAGAAAACATTGAAGCATTTATTCGTGAGATACCGGCCGAAATGTTGGAAACAGAATGCCAACATTGGACTAAGCGGATGGACCATTTGAAGCGCAAACACGGTCAACATTTGCATGAAATAATCTTCAAACATTTAATTATATGGACCGTACTATCGATTCAAATAAAGATTTCATGCATTTTTCTGAATTTTATCAGTTTTTTTTTTACAACTTTCCTATAGCTCCCCTACAAGAAATGGATGACCGAAACTAAAGCAGACCATACACGATTCAATTCAATTGTCAACTGAGTCGGTTGTTGTCCAAATCAAAGCGTGTATGGCCTTGTCAGTTGATTAGTTTGACGGTTGTCGAGTTGGTTGAAGAAAAATCAAAAGATTTTGATTTTTTCAAGTTGACTACTAAGTCTTCCAATTCGATTGTACTGTGTGTGCTCAAATCTCTTGATCAGCGGTCAAAATTAATTTTTGTAGTTAAGTATTTAAAAAATTGTCTTTTATTTCATTAAATTTTAAAATAAATTAAAAATCTTTCAATTCAGTTGATGCAGTTGTCAACTGAGTCTTTCAACTCAGTTGACAACTGAATTGAACCGTGTATGGGGCGCATAATACACACGCACTATTTTTGTTTGTTTTTATTGTTACAACTGGCGTTGCCACTCGTGTGCGTTTGTATACCAAATTAGGAATATTTTGCAAAGCCCAAATGTTATTAGTCTTTTCTTCTTATTTTTATATATACTTAATAATATGTTGAATATATCTGTTATTACGTTTCATAAATTTTAATAATTATAAGAATTTAGCTAAATTTGTATTAATTATTTAAAAAAAAGTGGTATAATTTTGGGAATTGCTGTTGTTAAAAACATTTTAGGAAGAAATGTTTGCTAGTGGCAACGCTAATTACTCCAGGAATGAAATGCGTATGTAAGAGTGAAACAACGAATGTATGTTAGACAGTTTCATTTTTGAATAGAATGTGTAAAATATGTAAAAAATTCAAGATTAATTTTAAAAGCGAAAGGAATTTTATGAAATTGTGACGTGCGCCCATTATATTATTTAAAATAAATATAAAAAAAGTGAAATAAAAATTGACAGTGACAATAAAGAGTGATAAAAAATAATATTTGCCTTGACAGAAAGCAAGAATTGAGTGACAATAAAAATAACACAAATACCTATTAAAAAATAAAAAAGTGACAATAAGATAGAAAATACCTATTAAGAAATTAAATTAAATAATAACAGTCTAATTCATAAACACTTCATTGCAGCTTTATAAGTCATTAATAAGCCAAAGTCGAAAAAAGAGTATTTATAAACGTTTAATAGCCTATTAAACGTTTAATAAACGTTTCATAAATTTGAAATATTTATTGTAGCCTTTACCCTACTTTAAGCGTTTAATAAACTGATATTTCAATGTTTGTTAAAATAAAATTTTAATAATTGCATGACAAATTAAACATTTTTGTCTTCTTATTTATTTTAATAAAAAAGTTTACGCATAAAATTTTTTTTCTAGAAAAACGATAACTAATGTTTGAATTAATTTTAAATATAAGCAGCTTGATGAATTTTTTTGTAAAAAATAACGTGTGTTGCGAGATACTTATGTATGTTCTCTGTTAACACTTAAAGTCGTTATAAGTTTTTTTTTTTTTTTTTTTTTTTTTTTTTTTTAATTCCCTACTCTAATCCCGCGAAGCTCTATGCTTGTCTGCAGGAAAGAAACCAGAGTCTCTGGCGGGAATCGAACCCGCAACCCCGGCGCTGATAGACAAGCTCTCTACCAGCTAGTCTACCGGGGCACTCATATATAAAATATAAAAAGCTATTAAGATTTATTTCAAATAATGTAAACCTCTTTTTTACCATTCATTACACTTATATTTTAAAATGTCTTTCAAATAGGTATAGATAGTATTTGTTAAAGTAAACACAAAGTAGAAACCACATAGTATATCGTCTGTTGGTTACTGGTTTGCCGCACGGTACAAAAATGTTTTGTCCTACATGCTTTGAATATTTTATCTTTTGCATCGAAAATTTGATTCATAGCACAAAAAGTGACAAATGAAGCAAAACAATGAGAACTATAAAATTAAGGATATCAGGAAATGCTAGAGCTAGATATCTCTAAATATATTCGAGACATCAAAAAAGTATTTAATGTTAAAAAAAGGGTGTCACTATTAATATATAGAATTGATTTAAAACTAAATTTTTGCAAAAATGTGCCTGCCAGAAAATTAAAAACTAATTTTAGCAATTACCAAAAAAGCGATAATAAAAAATTAAATTGAAGTTAAAAAAACAATTCGTAGATTTAAGATGATGCTGCCGATCTTCATGGGTTCTCTTAAGCAACAGTGTGTAGTATTTTAGCCAGAGTGGCTCGTGCTTTAGCTCGCTGGGGCAATAGAAAAATTAAACTGCCTTCATCTCTTATAGAGGAAGCAATCCTAATTACAGAATTTAAGACATTTAAAAATGTCCCAAACGTTATTGGTACGCACATACATATCAAAAAAAAAACCGGCGCAAATTTTGCCCAATATTATATAAACAGAAAGGGTTACTATACCCTGAATGTTCAGGTAAGTGAAAACATTTGAACTTTAAATATTTTGGCAGTTATATGTGACTAAAAATGTTTTGTTAAAACCTAGGAGGTTTTATTTTCAAAACATCTGGTAAAAATTGCTTAAATTATTCATTAAATATAAAGCTGTATAATCTCTTTTGGAACGTACAGAGTTTAAGCAGTAAAAATTTGATATTGAAATATGATTTACATATTCCGCTTCTATTTCAATAGTATGTATTTTATTAACAAAAAAAAACATAAAATTAATTAAAATATTACGTTTTAAAAAATAGAAATTCATTTTAAATTGAAAACAAAACAGAAATTCACTTAAAATTCGTTTGTTGTATGATATTTTTATTTACTCGTATCGTTTCATCCCTAGTTGTATGCATCACTATTACAAAAATTACTATCAAAATAACATGTTGTTGCCAACATAATAATACAAAAGTAATATAAACGTTTTATTAAGCGTTTATAAATTAGATTTTTTATTAATGGTTTATAAAACAAAAAGTGTTTGATAACTATTGTATTCATTAAAGCTGAAACAAGAAATTTTTATGAATTAGACCGTAAAAGTATACTTTTTGTGATAAAAGATAACTATGAAAAAAAGACGTTTGCAAAATTGTCTATCATTGGAAAAAAGACATTTGAGTCCAATATTAAAATGTATAGAAGGTTAATAGAAAACGAAGATAGTGCACGAAATGAAAGATCTAATATACAACCTGTTCCATCAATAAGCTAAAATTCTAATGGAGTGTAAAGTAGGCATAAAAAAAGCCCAAGAGTACCTCCGCCGCATGACAGGAGAGACTTCTGATCAAGGGCTTGATGAGACCGCCAGCATGCTCCCCTTGCGGACCACAACAGCAGTGCAAGAAATAGAGGAGAAGCTAGACTCCGATTACGCTCAGGCCATGGTAACAATCACAATATTTTATATATTTTACTTGCTCAAACAGTAATTCAACTTCTTTACAGAAGCCCTATATTCATAAAATTAAAGGTGTTTCTTTAGATGTTGGCAGTGTTATTCGTGCATTGTTTGCAGATGATTTGCTATATAAATATAATTGGGATGGAAGGTGGGGAAAACTTCCGTTGTCAAATCTCACGCTGCTAAATAAAATTGTAAGAGTTATGTACAGACATTAAATAATTTTAGTCTTTGAATATTTAACATTTCTGTCTTTTTTTTTACTTCATATTTTAGATGTTTTTCAGAACCTAGGAGCCGGGGAGTATGAAAAAAGTATAAGAAAAGCGGTTGAACGTGCCCACCATAGGGTAAAGCAACAAAAATACATAAAAGAAAAAGGGGGTAATAAATAAAATGACGACAATTTTTTTAATTTAAACTAAAATAATCAATCTAAAAGAGAAAAAAATCAAAAAATAAGCGTGACCAATAAATTAGTAAAAGTTTAGCTTTATTTTTAACACTTTTTATTGACTGAACTTTATTTGTAAGAAGGTGCTTGTTTAATGTAATTAAGAAACTGTTGAATGATGTTTGATCCAGCAAACGTTTTCGAATGCAAACAAAACATAATTAATTTAAAAAATTTAGTTAAAAAAAAAATAAAAAATTTATTTAAGTTATTTTGAAAACCAAAAAAATATTGAAAATTTGTATGAGAATTGAATGAGATGAATCGTGTTTTATTTAAGCTAAAAAGTACGTCAACAGTGACGTATATATGCATCAGTACTGACTAGTCAGCTGTGGCCGGTATATGCGTCAGTACTGACTGGTCAGCTGTGTCCGTTATATGCATCAGTACTGACTAGTCAGCTGTGTCCGGTTTATACATCAGTACTGATATGTAAAGAGTATAAGAGTAAACAGCTCAGATATATGTTTTATCTACCACAAAATTCATAGGTTAAAGAAGGATGCAAAATCACACGTACACAAAAGTTTAGGTCATTTTTTTCACGTTGGCCTTAAGAAAATGATAGAAACTTTGTTCTACGCGATGACCGATATCTCTATCAGCAATGTCGGTCATATGATAGGTCAAATGACCGTCACTATTCTTGTAGGGTCTTAAAAAATCACCCGATACATACATAACTTTTGAGCACTCAATAATCTTGAGCAACCTACATATAGTTGTCGATATGAAAAGCAATGAATGGGCGCCTAAATATATTCCAGCCAATGGACCATACGCAATCCGAAAAAGTACAAAAAGGATCAATTTGATCCATTTTTTACCCCTTAAAAAGTGCCGTATATTTTGTACTTTTTATACCAAATGCAACGAAGTACTAAAAGTACGAGCTTTGACTCATTTTATTCCCCCAGAAAGTACTCTGTACGTTAATTTAGGTTATGTTTTATATGAATACCAAATTTTTCGAAGAGATAAAAAGTAACAGTTTTATCCCAATTTTATCCCTTAAAAAATACCGTATATTTTGATCTCGACGATATGCAATCTGTATACCAAATTTATCCAAAAGAGAAAAAGTAAAACATTTTTCGTTTTAACCTCTTAAAATATACCCCACTTAAATCTGGACAATATCTCTAGCCAAATTTTTTGAAAATAAAAAAGTACCAAAACTAAAAGAGAAAAAGTGTTAAAAGTTGCCAAAAAAAGAAGCAACATTTCTTAAAAATATATATACAAGGTAGATCAAAAAAGACCTACAACCACCCATGTTTTATTTTGTAACTAGCTTTTACCCGTGACGTCGTTCACTTTAAGATTTAAAGAAATGGGGTTATCCAGTAAAATATTTACAGAAAATTTATTTTGTTTTCTACGTCATTACTTATTTTATGTTAAAATATGTCTATAAACAACATTTTAAGATTTGTTATATTCCGCTAATATAATGGGTGATTTTTTAGCTATTATCTTTTTGGCAACACTGGTTTAAACAGCTGACGCACGTTTCGTGTTTTGTTTCACTGTCAACTTGGTGTAAAGAAATAGCCAATTCGCCTAGTTTTGATGTCAAAGCACCGAAATTTGCCTATGTTTTTTCTGTCAAAACTGGCAATTTTCTTAAAAAAAATTACATAAAATTCAATATGGCTTTTTAACACGTAAAAGTGAAAGTTTTAATAAGCCAACAAGTTCCGAAGAAATTAAGGAGCCTGCCAACAAACGCTCAAAACTGACTGATGTAGCAAAAAGGTGAAATAACGATAACAGCCTCAACTGCGGATAAGTCACAACAAGATGACCTGGTAACCTCCACTGTAAGTCTAAGACGTTTCAAACGCATACCAATATTAATTGTAGACTATCACGATGATGTGTTGGAATTTATTTATCGTTGTTTGGCTAGCAGACATTTGCCTTTAGAAAGTAAAACTTTCATCCAGATATGGTAATATCACAAGAAATACCAGCCAGCGCTCTTTATGATAATGAGACTAAGTTAGCCGAGTTAAGTATTGAGAATTGGACTATGCCGGCCTGTTATGCTGAGCATTTTAATCGTATGGTATGGGAAAAAAATTCTTGGTGCAATCAAATTCCTTTTGGCAAGTATAATTTTAAAGTTGGCCACAAAGAAGATAAAATAAGTGTAGACTATTGTTTGGACTTTTTCATATCAGAAGGTTATTTTCAAATTACAAAAGTAGGCCAAAAATTTGGAGCTACAAGTTGTAAATACCGACTCGGAGAAACCCCCAAATCCTAAAGAACTCTTAGCAGCTCAGGATGCTTACAATTATATATTGGATATAGACTTGGATTTCTTAAGCACTTCTAACCCATTTTTGGTAATTAACACAGATGCCTACTGCTACATGCAGTTAAGTGACCCATTTTTGGAAATTTACAAAATTGCCAACTGTTGTTGACATATTTCATTTTGAAAGTGCCACTGAACCCATTGTCATAGGTACTACGGAAAAAAGAAAACAACAGTTGAAAGCTTTGAAGGGAATATTCGAGTATTTAGAAGAAAAAAAAAAGCTTTTGAAGGTTAAATTCCAGGACGTCAATCGCAAATTATTTGTTAGAAAACAAATATGTATATACTCGGCTTATGAGCTCAACTTGGATCAGCTTTTTCATATTTAATTAATTTTTGTATTTTATTGAAAAAAAACTTCTTTGTATAAGAGACATAATTCATGATTGTTATCTTCAAATTTTTCTTGATAACCATCATGTTCTATTTAATATTTGAAGCATAACTGGAAATTAAAATAAAATTTACAAATTTCTTAGTTTTCGCATTTTGTTTTGGGTATTTTTACTATCTTCCGATCTAGCTGTTTGTTCAGTACAGGGTCTTTGATATAGTTACATATTTCTTTGAGTAATTTGGAAGGGATTAAAGTTTTTTTCATCACATTTGTACATGTTCTTATATTTTTTGAAAAATGAAAGTTAATTGGAATGTAGATTTTATTAAAAAATACTATTTTTCGAAAGTATAGGAGTTTGTAATTGAAAACTTGTAAATACAAAATTGAAAAGATTTTATTTCTAAATGAGATACGAAAGTACCCTCTAAAATCTGTTACACACTTCCTTCGGAATGAATTTGATTCCGCATTTATTATTCTGATCGAATTGTATTTTAATTTTCAAATTAGAACCAGATTTTAAACATAACCAAACACGGAATTGATTCCATTTTCGATTCAATACAAATTTTGTTACATTTTTTTTAATATAAACCACAACCTTTTTAAAGAAATAAAAAAGTAACTGTCAAAAGTAAAATTCATAAAAAAAAACTTCAAACAATTAAATTACCCTACAAGAAGACTACCGGTCATTTTACTAGTTATATGACCGGTAGTGTTGACCAATATAGTGTTATAGTAATAGTAATTTTTTTAGTTTTGGTTATGCATTTCTTGTAGGGTACATTTTTCTTAGCTATACGGCGAAAATTAATGTAAATAAACAAAAAATTGACATAAACCGTCACACTGCGGCAAAAAACACTGTGACCAGCTGGACTATTGAGCTCACCTCCTTATTCCATCATGTACCTATATAATTTTGTTTTTATTTGACATGAAAAACAAATTTTAAACATAAATTGATATTTAAATTAATTGGTGAAATGGGACATACATTATTTCTATTTTTTTTTAGTAAAATTAAAAAAGATTTTTTATTTTTCTCTAGTTTCTATTGCATATTTTATATTTTGTTAGTGCATATCTTGGATTTTTTAAAAAATATTGTTTGCGCATATTTTCGATTTTTTAGTGCATGTACAGTATTTCTATAGCATAAATATTTAGGACATAAATATGGAACTTCAAGGAATTAGTATGGAATAATGGATTAGTAATTCACAAATTAATTAACAATTTTTTAAATCTATATCCTGATCATAAGACCAAGCAACGCCCCATCTGGTGGTATTACCTTGATGAAACTCCGTGGTACAAATATTGTCAATATTTTTTGTTTTCAAAATATTTAAAATATTTGTTAAGCTGCTTTTAAGGCCCAACATCGATGTAAATACCCTAAACAGTTTTTATTTCAGGAAAATTATTGAAATTTGTTTAAAATCAAAAAAAAAAAAAAATACCTGATTTTATCTTTAAACAATAAACTTTCCTCTATAATCTGTTCAACAAACTTAACCTCTCCTCCCTGACAACTCAATTCTTCCTTGAAGCCGGTAGGACAGTTGTGGGGTGGAGGTCTTTTGCCAGATTTTCGTGTTTTATTGTTGTCATTAGATTGGGAATCAAAAAACGGTGGATTACATAAACAGAAATCATATATAACCGTTTGGCAATTGTTATCTAGATAGTTAAAATATTCTTGGAATATTTGTGTTTTATTCTTTTGGGTGTGAAGTGTTATTAAATGTTTTAATTTATTATCTTCTATATTTTTTAAAGAATATTGCAAATTGGTTGCATTTGATTCTAAAGCCACCATTTGCCAATTATTTTTCTTAGCCGCCAGCAGGCTGTAAATGCAGGACGAGCCACAACCTATGTCAATGCCTTTTGTTTGTTCCTGCGTGGAGCTGGAGTTTAAAATGTCTTCCAGCCATAGTATATAGTTTAGGCGTAATGGCAATGTGGGTACCAAACTGCCGGGCGCGAAATTAACACTTAGTTGAAAATATTCCAAAAGCAAAGTTTGTGTTAAGGTTATCAAAGCCTTTTCGTTTTTATAATCAATACAAACTTTGCCAGTTAATTCCTTTTTGTTGTTTTTGGGTTTTAAACAAAAAGTTAACGGTTGGTTTTTCAATGAAAAAGAAAGTGTATGTTGAAAATTAGTTTGTACTTACCAATTTGCACACTCTACGAAAATCTGGATATTTGATGGCCAACTCTGTGTAGTCCGGAGGCTGCTTGAAAATATTACGGGGATGCATTTGTTTATTGACTGCTTTATTACACATTTTTTATAAAAAAAACTTTTAATTACTAAAGCTCAAACACTTTTGAAAAAACCCTCTGAAAATTTTTTGCAAACAGATGACAGACAGTGTTGTCAAAGTTGCAAAATTTGGCGCGAATTAATTATTTTTTTTTTATATTAAACTTTTTTTCACAAGGCGAATGTATTTCAATTCTTTTGCAGTTTTTCAAAAAACACATATTCTTGTAAAACCAGTTTCATCAAAATTGCCTTTTTATTTATAATTTGTTATTTACTTTTTCTTCCTATTAATAAATAATTTTGACGATAATTTTTAAAGTACTGTATAGTACTTCCAATAATGGTATGTTTAATTACCATTTTCTAATCTAATAGTAACACTTTTAAAAGACTTTTCACTTAATATTTGCACAAATGAGAGCAAGTTGTATTAATTTGAATATATAAATCACAAATAATTAATATAAATATACTAAATTTAATTTAAAGAAACCCAGGCGAATTGAATAGTATTCTATATGAATTCTTCTTGAAAGAAACTAATATTTTTTATCAGCGCTGTCAACTTGGTACCGTTTTTAGTACTTTTAAAGATTTTAGGCGCGAAAAATTGTTAAGTCTGTGCAAGGCGAATTTAAGTTAATTCGCCTTGAGTCTGTGTTCGTTTTTTTATTTTTAAGTGCTAAAACTTTTTTTGTCTCAAAATTTCGAAAGTGTTGCATTTATTGTTGAAGTTTTTTTTACTGATGAATTTATTAATGTTATTTTTGTCTACATTTTTTCAATGTAAATAAAAATTCAATTTTTTAATTAGAATATTTTGTTCCCGACGTTTCGTCGATTGTTTGTCGACTTTTTCAAGGAATTTTCTATTTAAAAATTATAAAACAATAAAACGAAACCTTGTATTCATAAAAATATTTTTATTTTAATAAAGCCGTACAAAACAAATTTTCTATGAAAATTTTACATAATAAACGTTTGTTAAATTTAATAAACGTTTATGGATACGGTGGTAATAATATAAGATTGTATACTTATTGACCTTGAACAGAAAAGTTCGTTCATTCAGTTTTAAAAATTTGACTACAGTGAAAAACGTTATCCCTACAATGCTTTCAATTAATCCAAATTTTAATGAAAATAACTAGACCTTACAATGAATTTGATTTTTAACAGGAGATATTGATAACTCATATGAATATGTTTCTTGTTTTAGTTACAGATCTGAGAGCGGTTGCGAGTTAAAGTACATTGGCCATTGAACATAGAAAATGTATCCAAAAACTGCTTTCAATCAACAAGAAAATTAGTTAAAGAAGGGAAGATTGCCAGCTACACAAGTTCAAAATCTAAATTGTATCGACAATAAAAAAAAAGATGGCAAATTATTCTATGCAATTGCGTGTTATTGAAATTAGTTGTTTAAAACATGCTGTTAATATTAATCCTTTTGAGGCATTAGCAAATATTGCGTTTAAAATGTTAGCTTTAAGCTGTTTTGCCCAATCTTATGATATTGACTTCCTAATATTGTGTCTCAGAATTATGTGATAAATCGTCAATATTACTTGTCCAGTCGAAGCAACATTGGTATCATGGAATATCTTAAGAATTTACATATCAAAGTTTCAATCCCATTCAAAAAAAACGCGCAATTTTTTAAAATAATTTTTCGCATACGGTTCATTTTTAAATGATCATTTTATTTTCAATAAAGTCTTCTCCTCTTGCCATAAAATTAAAAAAATTTGTTTAAAAAAAATCGCAATTCCTTTCGAATTAAAGATAATTTCAATTCATTATACCGTGTTTGCGTTTTTTATGTACTTATATGTTCAGTTTTTTAAATGAGTTTGAAAAACAAACCAAATTAGAACAATATAACTCTAATTGACCATTAACACTCGGCATATATGGCTTAAAAATAGATTTTTTTTATTTACGCATTATTGTCTTTTGCAACACTTATTTTTTTAAATATATACCTATGGCAACGTAAATCTATATGAAAACTTATAATTAACAAAGTAGTTAACTTCTTTGTAGATACATATTTTGATGTCACCTTTTCAACAAGCTTTTTTGTGATACCCATATTATCCCATTAAAACATAAGTAAAATCTGATATAAACATATACATACTTTTCAAAATTTCGGCCATGACTCAAAAAATTCATTATATTTTTTTGTTCAAAATAAATAATTTTTCTCCCTTCTTTCTTTTTTAGAACGGGCTTTGGTGAACTAGATTTGTTTCAAACTTTTGTCAATTGTGAAACGATACTGAACGAATCGAAATTATTTTTTCAGTATTGTGAAACTCAAATTAATGCTTTACAACACTGACAAAATAATTCCGATTCGTTCATTATTGACTGAAATAATTAGAAATAAAATTGCTTTTGAATCGAGAAAGTACTCGATCACGACTGCCAGAATTAGGCCCCTGTTTATGGTTTGCTTTTATCAGGGACTAAAAAAAATGTAATTTTTTTTAGAAAAAAAGTTAACGAGAATATTCCGTTTGTTTGTATTTGGGAATTTTAACCGTTATTTCTATGTACATATATTTATTTGATTTTGGTTATCGTAACCAATTAAAATAAACAATATGGTAAAAAAATAGTTATTTATACCAAAAAAAATTTCTTACTTTAATTGGTTACGATAACTAAAATTAAATATATTTAATGATAATTGTTTATTAAAACTTTTGACTAAAACTCGCTAATATTAATGGTTAAATACGATTTTTTCATCGAATTTCTTGTAACTGTTACGTCTCTGATAATTAGTTTTCTTTTTTTTAAATGTTGTAATGTACCAAGGCGAATTCATTCAGGTGACCGCATCATGAGATAGAGCTATGCTAGCTATCCCTTTTCTTGAAAAATACTATGTATTTTGTTTTTGTAAAAAGTAAGAGTGAATGTCAAAACTATTTGTTTATAAAATATACACAATTGCTTTAGAAGGTAAATCTTTTTTCCGTATTGTAAAATTATTGTTGCTCCACTTTTTCCTTACGCCTTTTAAAATCCTTGTGCTTATATTATATATAAACTTTTTTGTTTTATACCATTAAAATAAGTTTTTTTTTCAAGAATTAATATTTTTTTTGAATTTTAAATTTTAACAAATTTTTTCATAAAATGTAAACAACGCTTGACATTCAGTATACACACAAGGAAATAAACATTAAACAGATGACTAGAAAATGTCACCTTTATGAATTCGCCTTGTAATGTACTTTTTATTATCTTTCTCTTATTTTTCTATTTATTGGTGTTTTCTTTTCTACAAAAAAGTTGGACATTTTATTTAAAAAAATGCAATTGGGTGTCTGTTTCTTAAAAATGTTGTCGGGATCAAATTTTTTAGAAACAGACACCAAATTGCATTTTTTTTTAAATAAAATGTCACATTTTTTTGTAGAAAAGAAAACACTATATGTGATTCTACTCCGAAAATACGCGATTTTCTTTCTCGTGATTTTGGTTCGTTTTGAAATTTAAAAGTTGACAGAGCTGATTTTATTTGCAGAAGTACTGTAAAAATAAAATTGAACATCAGAGTTGCTAAGTGCTTTTAAAAATGTCATTATTACTGATAGTTTTTACGCTTTACAGCACTGTTTTAACTCATGTGTTTAGAAATTGTCACAACAAATAGCAGCATTGTTTTGTGAAATTAAGTGTGAGAATTTCCTAAATAAAATAAATTTATTTGTGTTTGGTGAATAAAATAATAAAAAATGTCGGAAACTAGCTCCAAGGATAGTGTATTAAAAACAGCCATGACTTATATATGTGGAGGTAAATGAACTAGAGAAACTTGAATGTGTGAAAGTGTTTAATGGCTTAAAATTTTTTATGGAAAAGTGTTTTAAAGAAAAATTAGATAGTAACTATTTGCTTAAAAATATATACAAAAAGTTGTTAAAAAGGATGTAAATTTGAAGCACTTTTTTAACTAAGAGTTTGGTTTAAGTTAACTCCTACAAAGGAGTACTATGCATGCTATTTTATAAAGTATACTAAAAAATCATTGGTCACAATAGGTAATTCGTTATCTGATAAGATTCAGAGTAAGGCCGGTCTTCGGACGGAGGCAAGGATTTTCTCCTCTATTTTATAATAAATACCGGCTTCGCTACCTAAAGCTTTTAGGTCCATGGTATAATTCGGTATATTCGGACGGCCGCAAGGATTTTCTCCTCTATGGCTCTTCCGGCTATGCTAACTAAAACATCTGCATAACATTTAATATGCTTACTAAAAACTCTAGTGTTTTCAATAAACTCATCCCATCTTCTTAATGGGTTAAGCATTTTTGATTATATTTTGTATATCCAGAAAGATATACCTATGTATTTCAAGGCTTTCAAATGATATTGATATTGGCCATATACATTCAGAAATGTAGTGGAAAATCGCATATGCATGTACATATATAAAAACATTAGAGGTCCATAGCTCGAAAACTGCATTTCCGAGACTTTTTCCATGTAATAATTTCTTATCGGGCATGTTCTGAAAATCACTTTTTCGTAAAGTGATTTGAAATCACTAACAAGGTGTTCTGCACCCAAAAATTTTTGAAATCTCGTGATTTAAAACCGGTTAGCTTACAGCATGACGATTTCAAATCACTTTAAGTTTTTTTAAGCATTTTTCTTTAAGACCTATAAGCAAATTATTACATACACTTTAAATTATTTGTTCTTTATTTGTTTATGAAATAAAATAATTTATTTTACACGGAAAAACCTTAACATTTGTAAATTAAGGAAGACGCTGTATTTTTTGCAGACGCTGTTTTAGAAGTACATAACACGCGTTAGTTCGTCGACAAGTATCGTGCGTTTATAAACTTTAGCGCGTCAAAAACTGCAAGTTACACAACACGCGTTACAAAAGCCGTTCCTGTCAGCTGTTTTTTATTTTTTTACTTATTTGTGCATTAAAAACGGGTTCGAAAGTATATCAAGATTTTGTTATTTTATTAAATTTATTCTTTTTATATAAATATTGTATGTTTTTTAAGCTCTTCTCTAAGTTTTTCTTTCATGATTCACAAATTTGTTAAATTACTATTTTTATTGTCAGCTGATTACTTGTCAAAAACACACAACGCGTTAAAAAGTTCAAAGTTAACCAACTTTCTGGCGCAAACGCGTCAAAATATTTTGCATGTAGCTTGTTCTATGAAAACACACTAGCTTAACTTTTTTTGACAGAAGACGACAGAGCGCGCGCGCACTAACGCGTGTTGTGTACTTCTACCTTTAGTTTTGTTTACATTTTTCGTGATTTACTTTTACTTTTCAGTAGTCAGCTGATATCGTTGATCAAAAAGACGTTTACAGTTGCCAGAGTAACAAAGTTTTAAAGTCGTATGGAATATGACTGATTAATTTAATAAAACTTATCATTAAAATTGAAAATTTATTAAATATGTTAAAAAAAAATAAAAGTAGTAAATAAATATGAAGTTTAATAAGTTAAATTTTAATATACAAATGTAAAAAACAAGTGAAAATGGCAACAATTAGTACTAAATAAACGTGGCATCACTGCAAAAAAAGAGCAAAAACCCAAGTTTTTTTTATTTCAAATTTTGAAATTTGCGCCCCATTAAAATATTCTACATTAAAATTAATAAAAATGAAAGTATTGTTTAATCAAGTTAAAATTAGATTTGTAAAGTTCTATTTCTTAGGGGTCTACATAAAAATAATGCCCAAATTGAGATTTTTGTGAAGTTTATGGAGCAGCACACCGATATGGCTAAAGGATTTGTTAAGGGTGACCGAGTACACTTTGAACAGTTGTGGGTAGAGCTAGCAACTGAGTTGAATGCGTCGGGACCACCCACTAAGGAAGTCCCAGGATGGAAAAAGGTAGGTAACAAAAAAATGTACCAAGAATTATTATTAACTAAATTTTTTAGGTATGGACCGATATGAAACTAGGCATCAAGCAACGGTTAGCCCATAACAAAGTAGAAGTTGGTAAAACTGGCGGTGGGCGTTTTAACAAATATGTCATATCTCCAATTGACGAACAGATTGCTGTTATATGTGGGTTGTATGCATCAGTGGACGGTGTTGAAAAAGCCAAAAGTTATGGTGTGCCGAACAAGCTCTTACCTACCACATTAAACGCTTCGCAACCTTCTACCTCGTCCAAATCATCGTCACAAACTGTAAAGGCATCAATATCAGCTCCGCAATGTACAAGCACATCTATATTACAAGATGAGATGCAAACAGATTCTCCATTAGAATCTAGCCTAGTGGAAAATCCGGTTAATTTATCTCCAACGCCAACAACAAGCAATCGGAAAAGAAAGAAACAGGTTCCGGATATTCAGGACGTTTTGGAAATGGAAGACGAGCATTTCACTGAAATATCTGGTAGCTTAAAGAAAATGAAAGCAGAAATGAAAGAAAGCAGCAAATATTTGAAGGAGTTATCTAAAAACATAAGAGAGTTAAGATTATTAAAAGAAAAGGAACTAAAAGAAAATACTAGGCACAACTATGTGATAGAAAAAAGTATGAAGACAAGAAATGAAATAAAATTGAAATTTTTAGAGCTGGAGGAAATGAAGTTGGGTATAAAACCGCAATAAAATAAATGCTGATCTCACGTACATATTTCCATACAAATATGTATGCATTTAACTACTTTAAGTTGTACCTGAATTGTTAATTTTTTTTTTTACTTTTTTTCAAGAACTGAAATTTTATTTAATAAAACATTTTTATTTAAAAACTTTTAATTTAATTTAATGAACTCGCAATAGTATCCCTAACAGATGCTGATGTACTATCATCTTCTTCAGCCGTTTCGATGTTGTCATCGTCCATGCCTATAAAAACTTCTTCGTCAAGTGATATGCCGTAGTGTTTGCATAAGTTATGAAGTGCACAACACACATTAATAATAGTAGCAGCTTTAGAAGGAACATAAGGAAGAATAGTTTGAAGACATCTGAAACGACTTTTTAAAACTCCTATTGTTCTTTCTACAATATTCCTTGCTGAGGAGTGCCTTTGGTTAAATGTGTGCCGCGCAGTACCATAATCAGGGTTTTTGTAGGGTGTCATAAGATATGGCTTTAAAGGGTACCCAGAATCTCCCAATAGCCAAAAGTTGCGAGAGCCTTCATTATACTTTTCAGAAAAGTATCTGCTGGCATCACTCATTTTCCATACAAAGGACCGTCCGTTGACCGTCCTACACTAACGTTCATGTCATTAGCTATAACACCTTGGTACGACCCAACTGCTAAATATCTCAAAACAGCAGTTAGTTGTATATTTTCCGGAATGGAACATTTTGGCAAGTGTGCTGCTATATCACCCAGTACTAATTGGAAAGCACTCTTGTTAAGGCGGTAAAGCGAAATGAATCTGGAATGTTACTTACATATGTGAAATCACTTTAAAAAAATTATGTTTACTTACAACTTCTCCTCCATTTCCATGGGATTGGATAAGTCTCTGTACAATCTACATTGTACACTTATGAAAAAAAAACATATTTCTTTGGGTTTTATACTTGAATTTGATACTTAGCACAATGTAGATTGTACACTCATGGAAAAACATATTTTTTTTCTATTTTTTATATGATTTTGATACTTAGCATAGTTTGAACATTGTTTACATATTTATAATTGAATTATATTTGAAATTGAAGAATGTATGGTAAAATAGTTATTATAGATATTTGTATTGTCAATTAATTAAATTGAATGTAAAATTATGTAGCGATAAACCGTTTATATTACTGCTTGAATGGTTAATTGAAGATAAGTGTATTTTAAATCGCAAAATGTAATTTTAAATTCAAATTTAACGGCTTGTATCAGGGGGTCGATGCTTGATTGACGTCAATCACAATAATAATGTACTCTTTAGTACACTCAAAAGTGAACGAAAGAGAGGAAAAAACTTATCCATCCTTTGATGGGAATAAAAGGCCGAGGTGGCATGGGCTTATAAGAATTTTTCTTCTTTCACTTTTGCTTAAACCCCTCACTCAAGCAGACGACAAATCCCAACAATCTCACACAACATCTTGTTAATAAATTGGATCATCTCTTACTTAAATTGAAATCCTCCACGGCTTGTTTTTTAAGAAGGCAACCATCAATCAAACCGGTAAGAAATTACTGTAAGCCCCCTACAGAACAAATTCTAATGCTTTTGTATTTTAATCCCCTTATTTACTCTAATAATTATAACTTCTCGTACGAGCAATTATAATTATAATTGACAATAGGATCCTTGCTTCTGTTTTCCCAAGAAACAAGGCCCTATAATCAATTTTTAAATATTTAGGAACCTTAATTCCAAAATATTCAGTCTCTCAAGTAGCGTTTTTTTAGACGCTCATTATTTAACTGTTTTTTTTTTAGTTCAATTATTGCTAACGAACTTGCTCCAGGCATTTTGACGCTTCCAGACAGACACTAACTTGAACTTGTAAATTTATTTTATTTTTCTGATCGACTACTTGAACAATTTATTAAATTTTACTGTAAACAAAAAAAAATCAGCTGTTAGCTCGTGATTTAGAACAATTAAAATCACTACTAAAAACTAAAAATCTCGTGATTTGCAGAACACCAAGATTTTACTCCCGTGATTTCAAAATCGTTCGTGATTTGAAATCACCGTGATTTCAGAACATGCCTGTATATTTAAATTTAATATCACGCTATGTATTTTTGTTATTTCGAGCTGCGTTGGTACACGAGATTTAAGCCGTATTTTTAACTGCCTATCCCACGATTTCAAACCAAAACTTCGTTCGCCTAACGTACATTAAAAAACAAACACAAATTTTAAAACATGGTTTTTGTTTTAAATGAAGTTAAGCAAATAAATTTTCTCTTGAAATCGTTGGACTGGCAGTTTTTGTTATAGGTCTATCAGGGAATAACATTTGTATAAAGACTCGACAAAGTCATATTTAAAGGAAATATGTTGTCTTACAATTTGCAGATCCTAAGCAATTGTCAAAGAGAAAATTCAGAATGTCTATGCAAATAAAAATCGTTTGGAACAGCGTTGGAATGTCATAAATTTAATTAAACATTTCTTATAGGTTTCATGTATAAGTTCACTACTCATAGATTGGACAATATGACAATAAAGACATATTTTAACTTTCATTGCAGAATGCCATCATGAAAATGAAATGCGTCCACGAGATCCCATACGTTGTCGTGAACGTGGCTATCGTATTATGTACAAAAAGCGTACCAAAAGATGTAAGTACTAAATTATCAAAACTAAATTCCCGAATCAATGAAACTCAATAACTATTAAAATTACATTTTTCTATATTTTTATCTTGTAGTGGTCGTTTTTGACGCTCGCTAGTTTTTTCACCATATGACAACGGGTTTTCAAACTTAAGATTTATATAGTTAAGAAATTTATTAAAAATAAAAAACACGTATTGATTAAATTGATTTTTTTTTTCATATATTTTTTTAATCACATGTACACACATAGATAAACGGCCATGTTCTGCCATAGTTTCTTAAAAATACACTAGTTCCCTTTTCGCGATATGAAGCCGCCAAGCTTCTTGCGATTTACAGAACAACTATTACACGATTTCAAGTCAAAATCGCTTATGTTAAGCGTTTTGCGATTGTCAGAACATGCCCAATAATCAGGTATGTTACAGAATTTGTACGATAGGTTCTTGATGTGGGTTCGGCAATTTAAGATCGCACCAAAACACACAAAAAAGGGACACTAAAATATCACACGTGTGATTTTAGTAGGCACATGTGATTTGAGTTTAAGTGATTTTCGGAACAGGGGGCAAATTATGGCAGTCGTGATCGAAAACTTTTTCGATTCGAAAAGCAATTCAATTTCTAATTTTCTGTCCATACTGAACGGATCGAGATTATTTTTTTGGTGTTGTTAAGCAGTTATTCGAGTTTTCAAACACTAAAAAAATAATACCGATTCGTTCAGTATTGACTAAAATAAAATCGCTTTCTAATCGAAAAAGTATTCGATCACGACTGTCATGATTTGCCCCCTGGCCTGGGGGCTACTCTCTATTGCGATGCGAAAGAAAATTGTATACGTTTGCGCATGCATCTTTCGCATCTTTTAATTTTTTTCTTTTCGTAAATCTTCACTTCACTTTATTTTATTTAAATTTTCCAATTTCCATATTTTTACACACTTTGACATTTCATTACAGTAAATCCGCGCCATCTTTTACCACTATCGCTTCATTTTCAAAAAATTTTGCGGAAGTGATAGAGAGTACCAAATTGGCATTTAGCTTTCGCATCGAAATTGTTTTCGCATCGCAATAGAGAGTAGACCCCCCTGTATGTTTTAACATTCAGGTATGTGATTAAAATCTGTTGATTTCAAAACGATTGTTTTTAAAGGTGTGCCGATTTTCGAAAAAGTTTAAAATCCATTTCTGAATTAAAGTCTTAACTATTGTTCTGTAAAATAGCTCAATTAAGATATATATATGTATTATTAATTCTCGTTTTCAGATGCAATTTTCATCATGCATCTGATTATTTCAATTCTACCAAATTAAAAACACTACTTTAGCGAAGTTATTATTTAAATCATCAGCGTCTGTCTTTCATCTTTAGCACATATGGCTCCTAATTTTCTGAATTGTATCAAACAAATTTTTCTTTTGTCTCAATGTTTGATGCCAATCTTTAATTTGAGTAGTGCATCTTATTTTTTTCTCCTTTTTGAAATTTTACTTTCTATAGCATCAAAATCACCATCTTTATAAGATAAAACCGATTTCTACTAAAGTTTTAAGAAGGGAATTTTTCATCATCAAATTAGGCATATCGCAATATTTCTTTAGAACTATTTGTGCTTAAAAAAAAATTTAATTTTGGTTCAAGTTTTCAGACTTATAAGTCCATATAATTACACTGTGCTAGTTAAAAATTAGACAAGCCGGGCACATGGCGTTTTAGCATAATTCGGGTACGCTGAATCCAATGGTGCCCACCGTTTTTTAGGTTAGCTCTTGTTTTCGAGATATACCATTATTTCGAAAGTGGAGGAAGTTGCACAACATGTATTCGCGTAACTCAAAAACGGTTTAGTTTATTGAAATTACTAAAAAAACCGAAATTCCGCAAAAAAATTTCCTTTAATATGAGCAGTCGTTTTTGAAACATATTTTTTTTTTTTTTTTTTTGAAGAAAAAAAATTTAATTTTTTGCCGCAATTTCGAAATTTTTCTTTTTTAAAAATGCATAAAAAATTAAAAAATGCAGCAGCCATATAAAGAATAAAATCTGTTACCAACTTTTGATTTTATTCACAAAAGTCGAAAATTTTTAATTAATTTAAGAATTTCATAAAACGCAATATTTGTATGGGAGCCCCCCAAAGAAGTGGAGATAAGTGGAAAGTATGTCTCGAGAAAATGTTAAAGACAAAAAACTAAATGAGGTCGGTCATACATTTTATCCCACTAGGGGCAACTCCTGGGCATTTATGAGACTTTCTTCATCATATCTCTAGTCTGCATTAAACATTTTGTATGGGAGCCCCCTTAAGGAATAGAGATAGCGCGCAAGTATGTTAGAAATAAATGAATGAGATGAAAAATAAAGTGGGGTTGGTCATACATTTGACACATCTAGGGGCATCCTAAGCGCTGCAGGGGCCAAATTTAAGAATTTTATAAAACCGCCATATGTGTATGGTTGAAATTCTTAAATTTAGCCGGTAGGATGCCCCTATTGAGATAAATACTTTAACTTCTGAAATGATAAACTTGTACATATTCAGAAAGGACTAAGCGAAGAGAATAAAAATCTGTGATTATTTCTTCCTGTTTTTTGTAAAAATATATGTATACGATTGCATTTCTTTCGAAACCTTGAAGTAAAAACTAAACGCGAAAAACGAAAAATTCTTTTTGTTGTAAACTTAATAGAAGTCATTCGAATGGATTATTCACGCCTATTATGTAGGTCGATGTCGACGTAAATTTTAAGTTGTCACATAAAGTCGACGACTACAGCACTTCCACGTTACTTGATATTTTATAAGCATATTGTGTCGACGTTGACTGGTAGACGTAAAGTGAAATAAATAAACTATAAGAAAATTATCATGTGACGGCTTTAATTATTCATGTGATACTCCATAGTGGGCTTTTAGCCGAAGTCTTAGTTTTATGTATACAGGTGTTTAGCAGTGATGCCAACTTTTTGAGAGCAAAAAGCACTTTAAATTTCAAAAAAAGCACTAAAAAGCACTATTTCGAGCAAAAAAAAGCGTAAAAAAGCACTAAGCCATTTTTACAATTTAATTAAACACAAAACAAGTTGTATTCGGCTGTGCCGAATATTATATACCTCCAAAATTTAAAAAAAGGCGACGGCGTTGATGGGGACCATTTTCATTAAAGATAAAATAATAAATATGGGCATTTCCCCAGGATGAAAAAATAAAATGTTGATTATTATCGTCTTTTATTGTTTATTATCAAAAAAAAATGTCTATGTTCTTATAAAAGAATGGTTTCCTAGCATATCTGAGCTGTTTTACTTGAGGAAATTGGGCTTGAAACTGGAAAATTTTATAATTTCCTGTATTTTCTACTTCTAAAGACATTTTTATATACTTATTTTACATGCAGGAAATATGTTATGTTCACACTCTTTCTTCATAATCTCTGCATTAAAATCAATTGTAAAAGGAGTATAAAGTTTTTTTGTAAAGAAAATTTGAAGACATTTATGGTAAAATGCATGGTGATAATAATAAAAAAAACATATGGAAAAATCGTACGTTCGCGATCCGTAAGTTCGCGACCTGTACATAAGCCAATTAAATAAAAACCAAGAGAGATATTTTATTTTGTAAATACTGGAAGGAGACCTACATTAATACACTTTTAAAATAAATTAATCACTTTTGAAAATTCCGTTTCGTTACGCAGATTTTTACATTTCACAACTGTCAGCCGAAGTTGACTTCTATTTTGCGTACGTTCGTGACCACACGCTTATAACTCTTATTATGAAAACTTAAACTCGATGAAATCCATCTTTTGTACTAAACATAGAGCTACCCAAATGCTATCGAATTGCAAAAAAATGCTAGGAAAAGTTTTGTTTTCTATATTATTTGTACATCAAAAGCGTACGAACGTACGTTCGTGACCCCAGGAAATGCCCATATATTTACATTTGTATATAAAAATTTTTAAATGTATTATTATTATCTTTAATAAAAATAATATCATCCATATCATTTGGAGTATAAATTGGCCATAAAACTGGTAATTGCCAAAAATTTGCAATGACCTACTATTGTTTATAAAACTTAATAACAGCATATAATTTAATAAACATCCTTATATTTTATCGTTTAAATAAATCTAAATTAAAAGCGTGCAAAGTTTAACAAAACAATTGGCTTATGATATTATCCAATTATTTTAACATATGTACGCTTCTGAGTTTAGAACACACATAAGGTGTAAAATAGAAAAAACTTGTATGTTTTGATTTTGATACTTATATCGATTTCTTTTCTGAGAAAAATATGTTACAGTATATACATGTAACATTTTCTAATGTTAGCTATAATCGCTCGAAGTGTTACATATTGTGCAATTTCAATAGAACACAATTACTGCTTTTATTTACAACTATTACACTTTCATCATTAATGTACTTAATAAGTGATTTTTAAAGCTATTTAAGCGGTTTCTGCACGTTATTACGGGTTGTAAACAAATATTAACATCACTAATGGCTTATAAAAATAAAAACGATTATAATATAAATAGACTTTTTATTTTTTAAATATTTTTATATTTTGTTTTAAAACAAATTTTTTACAAAATTAAGAGCGGTATGAATTATGACAAACAACGTAAAACATTTGTTGTACAAACAAAGTAAAACATTTACATGTTCTAAATTTTTGTGTTCGTTTGTACAAAAAATACAACTGTGGGAAAAGTTTTCAAGTTCTTTTGTGAATATGTTGATGAAAAACATGCAAAACATGTTGCATATTTTACCCTTACTTTAACTTAAGGTGTTCATACTGCCCTGTTCTACAACTTTGGTACTTTCTACTTTGTTTGTATTTCCAAACAGTTGTATTTTTTGTACAAACGAACACAAAAATGTAGAACATGTAACATTAATGCAACATTTTTCTCAGAAAAGAAATCGCCATTAGTCAAACCTTTTTTCAATAGCACTAGAGAAGTGCACAATACGTGGAAAACTTAAGCGCATGTAAAATGGCAGGTTACACAACGCTCGTTATAAAAGTATTTTCTGTCAGCTGTTTTTAATTTATTTAACACTTTGCACGTTCCAAGCTACGTCTCTTTTTTTGTTGCGTTTTTTGACGGTTTCCGACTGCATGTTTTTTAACAATTCCTAATATTTTCCAATCCATGTTCTATTTTTGAAACAGTGTCTACATCTTTAAAATAATGTTTACCGAAATACATCGTTTTTATTACGATTACTAAAAATGTTGTCAACGCTATGCCTGAGTAGTTGTGTTTTTTAGTGGCTGATCTTTTTAATAAAATTTATTTCAACTTTAAATATTGTTTAATACCCTAAATTCAAATTAATAATTATTAAGAATTGAATATAGAAAATTGTATAAAATAAAGTATTACAAACAAACAAATAATACTGTCATTACTTTTTAAGTGAAGAAATCTGTTCCTGTTGTTGCTGCTGCTTTTGTGTGTGGTTTGCTTGTCGCCATTTTGGCTTTACTGCTAATATTTTAACTAAAAATTCTTTTGATGAATATGCCTTCCAATAAGGGATATAGTTGTGGTAGTTGCCATGAAAACATTAGTAGAACCCAACCTAGTGTTCAATGCAAAGGCTGTGAGCAGTGGCACCATGTTCCTTGTGCTGGTCTGAATGACAAAGCCCTTGTTCTTCTTAAGGATTGCAGGCAGTTGAACTATTCGTGCAAACCCTGCAGTTCAAATGCTACCGGCTTGAATATTTTTCGTAAAGAGATGGGTGCACTCAATTCCAAGCTTGATTCTTTCATTGAGAAATCCGTAAGTGATCACCTTTCAATCTCTAAAGTATTGTCTGATACTGTTGCCAGTTTTAAATCGGAGATGGCTGCTTGTTTTAAGGAAATGAAATCTGAGATTATTGACTGTAATAAACTTATTAATCATATTGATGCCTCCACTACGAAAAAAATTGCTGATCTTGAAGATGAAAACAATATGCTCCACAAGAGATTGAATAGAGCCGATATTGTCGTTAATGGGCTGCCAGATGGTCTGAGTGACTTTATGGTAATTATTAGAGACATTGGTAAAATATATAACTTGGATATTTCGACGCATGATATTAATTATGCTTGTTATTTCAATAATCGTAAATCTGTGCTGTACAAATTTAATAATGTGTTTTTACGGGATAATCTCATGAGAGAATATTTTAAGTCCAGATCGTTAAAATTATCTGATGTAATTGGCGGTGACATTAATTCACGCCTTTACCTTAATGACCACTATTCACCAGCGGCTGGAAGATTGCACACTTTGTGTAGAAAACTCTTGCAGAAGAAAATTATTACCAAATATAAAGTTTTGAACGCGGATAAAGTTAAAGCCTCATTAACTATGAGTGATGGGAGGATAATGACTTGTAATTTTTCTGAATGTGCCTCATTTCTGGATAATACTTCTGTTCAATAGTTTTTAGTTTATTTTTTTATAAACGTATTCATTATGACAGAAATATTTGTACTTGTTGTCCAATTAAGTAACAGTTTTCTTTACTTTTACACACAATTTCTAGCTGGTAAATATTTGCAAATTTGCCTATAATAATATGAAGCATTTATGGCTATTTTTTAACAATATACTTTTCAATACTTTATATAACTTTGCATAAGTGTTTTTCACAATCTTATATAAATTGTTGTTGTGGTATTAGCATTATGAACGGAATTGTTGCTATCATTGTGAATGTAGATTCATTTGGTGCTGTTAATAAATCAGATAATTAGTTATCTACTACAATTATTTCTGTCATGATTATCGTTATTATTATTTTCTTTGATCTCTTTTATTTGTGTATTTTGTTACCTTTGTATAAACAATTTTACCTTTACCTGTTACAATTGAATTTATTAACCTTATAATTTTGTTAAATTTAGTTATACTTTTGGGTACTTCTTGGTATTCGCTTTTGATTTTATTTTATTGATCAGCTGTTAGTATGAGAAATTTTTTTTTTTGAATATGAATGAAAATCGAATGTTTTTTAACGAGTATTTAATAGTTTTTTGTTATTGGTTCCCCGTCTTAATAATGTTTTATAATTATGACTTCTCTTAATCCTAATATTGGTCCTATGTTCAGTAGCTCCTATGAGGTTAATACTGCCTTGTGTCCTAATGGGCTTAAGCTGAATGTTGGGCACTTAAATTGTCAGAGCATCAAACCTTCTAGTAATTTCTCTAAGCTTGATGAGTTAAGGTCTATTTTAGTTGGGTCGTTTTTTGATATATTTGCGATCTCTGAATCTTGGCTTAAACCATATATATCTAATCGAGCAGTAGAGATATCTGGATATAATTTTATTCGTAATGATCGTTTAAACTCGAGAGGTGGTGGTGTTGGCCTTTATGTTTCTACTGGGCTTAAATACAAGTCTGTTTTTAAGATTTCTGATTTAGGTGTATGTGAATCACTTTTTATTGAGTTGTGCTCTGAAGGTACTACAACCTTAGTTGGAGTTGTCTACCTACCTCATGGCAACTTTGTTTCGTTTGAAAATTTCCATAATGAACTTTTTTTGAAATATTCCAATATTATTGTAGTTGGAGATTTTAACTATAACTTGTTTGATAGTTCAAAATCTTTTAATGCCCGTACTATATGCCAAAGGAATAATTTGTCTATTTTTCATAACTCTAAACCTTCACATTTTGATATAGCCCACTGCTCTGAATCGCTAATTGATTTTTGGCTTGTTAGTAATAGTTCTATGGTTTGTTCCTCTAGTCAGTTTCAATGCCCGTTGATTTCTCATCACGCCTTATTGTTTGCTTCCTTTAATATAAATATTAACAAAAATTTAGAGTTTATAGAATACCGCAATTTTAATTCGTTGAGTTTAGAGGATGTTTATCTTTCGTTGTCTACTTTCGATTTTCCTCGATTTTATTTGGGTGATGTTGATGATAAGTGCTTTTGTTTATCTTCTTTTTTTGATTCAATTCTTACTTTGGTTCCCTTAGTTAGAAGAAATGTCTCTAATGAGAGGTCTATGTGGATGAATTCTAGGGAAATTTTATATGCGAAATCACTTAGTCAGCTTGCTTATCGTTCTTATCGTTGTCATCGTTCAGTAACTAATTGGAAAATATTTTGCAAATACAGAAATAGATCAAAAACTGTTATCAGAAATGCTAAAAGGAGATATTTCTTTAAAATTTTTTATAACAAAGATACCAGGTATATCTGGAAAGTCTTAAAATCTAATGGCTGCTTGGATGATCTATCCAATGTCTATGAGGGTGACGTTGATATTTTGAATGCATTCTTTACTGGAAATGCTGAAAATGCTATTGACAATTTAATTTTTTCGGATGATATTAGTTTTGACACCATTGATTTTCCTAACTATTTTTCTTTTCACTGTGTCTCGGAACCGGAAGTTGCAGATGCGTTACTTAGAGTTAAATCGAATTCTGTTGGTGTTGATAATATTGGAATACGTCTGATTAAGTTGGTTTATCCTGTGGTATCAAACTTAATACTGGATCTTTTTAATGCTATCTTAACAACATCTAGTTTTCCTTCTTCTTGGAAAACTGCTAAAGTGATCCCTTTGCCGAAATCTAAAGTAATTAATGAACCAGGTGATTTAAGGCCTATCTCTATACTTCCAACATTGTCGAAAGTTTTGGAACATATTATGAGAGATCAAATGCTTGATTCGATATCATCTCGTTTGTACAAAGGACAGTATGCATTTCGTAGAGGTTATAATTCTACTTCGATGCTTCTATCCCTTACTGATAGAATTCGTAAACACTTAAATGAGAATAAATTTACCACCCTAATTTCCCTTGATCTTTCCAATGCTTTTGGTTCAGTTTCTTATCATACTTTAATAATGAAACTTAGAAATGAATTTAATTTTTCAAAATCCGCCTGTAAACTTATATTCTCATATCTTGTTGGGAGGTCGCAATTTGTTGAATATAATAGCTTGGTTTCGTCCGTTAGTCCGTTATTTTCCGGTATTCCTCAGGGCTCTGTTATGGGTCCACTATTGTTTATACTATATATGAATGACCTTTCTTCATACATTAATTTATCATTATGTGAGCTATTTATTTATGCGGATGACATTTTTCTTCTCTTTAATAGTAATTTGAATGCACTTGATGTTTTGCAATGCAATATTAACTATTGCCTTAATCAAATTCATGATTGGACTTCACTTAACTCCTTAGCTCTTAACCCTTATAAGTCCAAGGGCATCATGTTTGGGTATAGAAATCAGTTTTTCCCTAGCTCGGATATTGTTCTGGACAATGTGCGGATACAGTTAGTCGATCATATTAAATGTCTTGGTGTGCTTTTAGATAATCAACTTTCCTTTGACCCCCATATTAATCTCCTTAATGGGAAAATATTTGGTATTCTTCGTAAAATGTATTCATCTAATTTGTATTTCCCATTACGTGTTAGGTATAATATGGCTCATGCAATGTTGATGTCTTCGGTATTATATGGTCTCGAAGTTTATTCTGGTACATGTTCCACTCGCTTAAACAGAGTTAAGCGTATAGTTAATAGTATTGTAAGGTTTGTCTACAACATTAAGCGTCGTGAGCATATATCTATTTCGGTCCGGCGTTTTCTTGGGTGTACGTTTGAAAATTATGTGAAATATCGATTAGGTATTTTGTTCTATGCAGTAATTCGACATCGCAGACCCATTGACCTGTCTAGTTCGTTTGTATTTACAAGATCTGTTAGAAACCCCCAGATTATGATTCCCAGAATTTCCTCTTCTTTTTTTAGTAGGTCTTTTATAGTTAGGATTGCTAGGGTTTGGAATTTTTTACCATATTCATTACGGATATTTTCGCATTCAAATAATGTATTTCGTTTAAAACTACTGGAATTCTTCGCTAATTCTACTTTTTTATAATTTTCTATATCTCAACTTAATACATTTTAGCACTTTGTAAATTGTTTTTCCATTTTACCTTATTTGGGTGTGCTATTTCCCTCTTAGTTTGTTACTGTCTGGACCTTTTTTAGGATATTTTTCATTTCTTTTTTTTTTCTTTATTTTTTTATTGCGGCTGGGGAGCCATTAACCATTACTATTATATGTTGTTTTTTGATAATAGCTTTATTATTTTTTATTATTTTTTATTATTATTATTATTATTAGGTTATTAGTGTACAAATATATAATTTGTTGTTAATTTCTCAGGATATATGAACATGTAATATTGTTATTTTGGCCTCTAAGGCTTGATATTGCATAATTGAATGAAATAAATAAATAAATAAATAAATAAAAGTGCAACGTTTCGTAAAATTTCCAAATTGCTAGGAAGCCTAGCTCTAACCTCGTAAGTTTTTGGTAAAACGAATGTAACTTTCTTTTATCCCTTTTTTATCATTTGAAATCTTAAAATCTTTACAAGTTTTCTCAAAATTGTACACCAAATAGCTAAGTCAAATAAATCATCCTCTATTTGATCGTAGTTTTAAAATATGGTAGAAAAAAGATACAAATTGTAAAAAGCACTAAAGGCACTAACGAAAAATTGAAAAAGCACCAAGTTAGTGCTTTTTTTTAGTTTGGCACTATGGATAAAATTTTGGCGTTTTGAGGCATCAAAAAGCACCATAAATAGTGCCAAAAGCACTAAGTTGGCATCGCTGGTGTTTAGTAAACTCTTGGTGGACTTATTTAAACACTTAATTTTAACAATCTAATATTTGTCCATAACTTCTAATATAATATTTCTTTAACTTTCATTTAAGTCGACGCAAATCCGAGTAGACTCAACGTCTACTTAAAAAACCATTGGAAAATACAAAGTGACTATCATTAAACGGCTGTTGTTAATAAACTACAACAAATTAATAGGTGTATTCCGGATAGCAACACAACTGAAGTTGAGTTGCCAGAAGGGAAATTAGGTTACGCCGCACATTGGTTCAATTTATTGGTATTTTGTTGTCAGATATCTGAATATGTATTATGATTCCTTATGATTTCGAAATATAAGCCTGATATATTTATTATTTGTTTGGACAGACACGCTCAAAGTTCATATAGGTATGTTCGCTTGTTTAAATTGGCATGCAAATTTACTGTATGTTCAATCTTTTGGTACAATCACAGTAAACTTACCATTTGACTTTTTTGTATATTTTCGTAAATAGCAATTGTTAAAGATGAGATTTGCATTAAAAAAAGTTGGAAAAAGTGCCATATAAAAAATTTCGTAGATCAAAATATAAACAACATCAAAATTTACGTTCGCCAAGATAGCAACGATTAATAGCAACGCCGGAAATAAAACCAAGGGGAATTTAAGGGCATAAAAGTAAACAATTTTGGGAATCTAGTGGCAATAAAAAGAAAATTTATCATCGATTTCCAGAGAAAAGTGGGTTCATCCAAAAGGGTCAGTGTTACGGGAATTTGCCCGAGCGCCCAGTTTTCACGAGATTGTAAACAACAAATACAAGTTTTGGTAAATTCAGTTTTTATTGCATTTGTATGTTGAAATTCCTAAGTAAATTATAGTTTATTAAATAAATACAAGTTATGTGGTTAAAGAAAATACATACTTTTTAGTATGAAAACAAAGCGCGACAAATAGGTTTGTAACTGTGTTATAAATTATGTTTTTAAACAAGAAGGTTTTAACAATGTGAGTTAAATTCTAATTTCACGACTGCCGATCACTTTTCTTAACTATTTGAAAATGTGTTTTCTTTACGACTTTAAATAGCTTTTTATACAATTACAAATTTTCAAGGCTTGGGATTTTTACATGTTTTTTAGTTTTTGACAGATTGAGATCGCACTGTGTCGATAAATAAGTAACCGAATGAATATTGAATAAGTACCTAAACGACAGTGGCGCTAACACCCCGCCGCAGTATGGCAAGAAGGGCATTCGCCGCCCTACTCCCTATTTGAAGCCACGTCGAGTAAGGCCAACTTTGTAACTGGTCTTTCTAACACACCACGGGACGTCATAATCCTTGCCCTACGAACCTGGCCATCAGCTGCAACTGTAGTCTCTAGTACCTTTCCTCTGGGCCATACATTGCGCGGGAACGAAGGGTCAACCACAACAACTAAATCGCCTTTACTTAGAAGCTTAGACTTTTGAAACCATTTTGTTCTGCATGTAAGCGTCGGTAAATATTCTGTCAGCCAGCGCTTCCAAAAATGCTGGGCGTACACCTGCGACTGTAACCAAATATTTTTGACAACCACGCCGGAGTCATCGTAATCTGCTAGTGGTTTCATGCCGTTTGAACTTCCTAACAGTAAATGGTTAGGAGTTAGCGCCTCCTGATTTTCATCGTATATTGGCACATACGTTAGTGGGCGTGAATTTATAATATTTTCCACTTCAGCCATCATACTGCGAATTGTTTCATCGTTAGGTGATCTTGTCGGCATTATTTTGTACAAAACGGTTTTGATAGAACGTACCATACGTTCCCATGCTCCGCCCATATGTGGGGCAGCGGGTGGATTGAAGTTCCACTTGGTAGTAGCAGTTGTGAAAGCGCGAACGAATTCATTAGCATCAACCTCTTTTATAGCGTCGCGTAACTCTCTTTCTGCTCCCACAAAATTAGTCGCGTTATCGCTGAAAAACTCCCTTGGCGTACCCCGTCTGGCCATAAAATTTCGGATGGCTAAGATACATGAGCTGGTGGTTAACGAATAAACTATTTCAATGTGCACGGCTCGAATAGTTAGACAGGTGAACAAGGCTCCGTATCTTTTCTCCTTGTGTCGATTGACGGTTACCAGAATTGGGCCAAAAAAGTCAAGCCCAGTAAATGTAAACGGTGCGGCATGTGCAGATAACCTTGCTCTGGGAAGTTTTGCCATTTGTGGATATGCTGGCTTACATTTACTTATTTTACACATTTGACACCTTCGGATTACTTTTTTAAAAGTTGTTCTTAAGCGAGGCACATAATATTTTTGTCGAATTTCGTTTATGGCCGTTTCGTGATTTCCGTGATGATATTTAGCATGAAAATGCAGTATTATAAGCTCGGTTGTGTAACTTTGTTTTGGCATAATAGCAGGGTGTTTCATTTCATCTGGAACATTAGCGTAATCTATTCGCCCATTAATGCGTAAAACATCATCGCTGTCTAAGTAAGCCGATAGCTTATAAAGAGAACTACTTTTACTAATTTTACCACTACCTTTTAATGTTGTTATTTCGTCTAAATACTCCTCCGTTTGAGCTTGTTTGAGCAGAACGACTTCCGCCTTTTTTAGTTCGCCTTGGGATATGTTATTCATAGTTGTACTATTTTTAAGTTTATTTAAATAATGTATCACATATGCTACCGACCTAAGCGCTCTACGCCACTGTGAAAAACGTTTAATTTGAACGAGATGGTGAATTTCTTTTATATGAAGTATATGTTGCTTAAGTTCACAATCAATGTTAGCGTTTATGCCATTATCTAACGGCCACGAACTTGGATGTTGTTTCAAGAAACCAGGACCATTTTGCCAACGACTGTTATTTGACAGATCGGGGCCGACTTTAGACCACTTTGTTGCCTCGTCGGCAACATTTAATTTACCGGAAATCCATCGCCATTCATCTAACTCAGTAGTGTCGAGAATTTCACTTACGCGAAATGCTACGAACTGGTGATACCTTTTTTGGTCTGACTTTAGCCAACTTATGACAGTTTTAGAATCAGACCAGAAAACCCTTTGGCTGATTTTTATTGTTGTACTATTAACGATACTATTGGCAAACCGTGACGCAATTACTGCGGCCATTAGTTCCAAGCGGGGAATAGAGGCTACCCTTAGTGGGGCAACTCTTGTTTTCGACCCAACAAGAGACACAACAACATCATTGCCATTCGAAATCCTGAAATAGGTTACTGCGGCATAGCCATTTTCGCTGGCGTCTGAAAATGTATGCAGCTGCACATCTACTTCGTTGTAGCTACTAAACGTTTGAAGATAACATCGTGGTATCGCAATGTTTCTAATTTCTGGCAAAAATGACAACCACTTAGTCCATTTAGATATGTGATGGGATTGGATTTGTTCGTCCCATGTAACTCCACTTCTCCATACGTCTTGTAGTATTATTTTTAAATACATTAAATAATTACCAATAAGACCTAAAGGATCATATATCGACATTAAAAATCGTAATAGTTCGCGTTTTGACGGTATCTTGTTTTCTGCCAATATATTATTGGCAATGTTTGGCGAGATTTTAAACGTAAAAGAATCGTCGGGCGATTTCCAGAAAACACCAAGCACCTTCTCTGCTTCTATTTCACTTCCGAGATTAAGACTCTTGTGTTGGGGACTATCGTTGTCATTTATTGCAGCTAAAACATCTTTGTTATTACATATCCAGTTTCTGATATTAAATCCGGCTTTTCTATGAATATGTTTAACTTCTTGAGCTAAGGTAATTGCCTCTTCGATAGTGTCTACTGAATCTAAGTAGTCATCCACATAATGATTATTTTTTATCGCCGCTGCCGCCATGGGATATTTGCCACTAAATTTGTCGGCATTAGTATTTTTTACGTACTGCGAAATGCATGGTGAGCAGGAAGCTCCAAAAATCATCACGTTCATAACATACACATTTATCCCTTTGTCGCTTTTACTACGCCATAGAAACCGCTGGGCATTACGATCTTCTTTTCTTATAAAAACTTGGTGAAACATCTGCTCTATATCGCCACAAATGGCTATGGCCTTTTGCCGAAAACGAATGAGAATAGACGGTAGGGAGCATAGCATATCTGTACCTCAATTCTGTAACTTTTTGAATTTAACTACCGATATCGTTAATTAACGAAAAATCTCGGTTACTTTAACGAATTTGTTATTCTGTATTTTAAATAAACAAATATTTTTTTGTTTAGAAATATTGACGACAAATATCGGTAAAAATATAAGAACGTCAAAGTGAAAATTTTTTAAAATTAATAAAAAATACAACATAAATTTGCTTTATTGCATTTATTTTAACAAAGCATGAATGAAAACGTGTAAATATTGATTATATTTCTAAACAAATATGTTGGTTTTAAATTCTTTTATCCATAGGGAAAAATTTCCAGATGACTGAGCCACTCTAGCACAACATTCTGCTCTTACTTTTCATACCAGCACTACTGTATGTGAAAAGGGTATTTTGTGTTTGTACGAATGTGTGTAACTTATTTAAATAAAGGTTCTGGGCCTGCCTTTTAGTATACCGATTGACTCAGAATCAATGTCAGAATCCATTTAACGAAGCCCGTCCGTCTATCAGGATGGCTGGTTGTCTGTCCAAGATAACCTTGTGTGCAAATTACTGGTCGCAGTTTTAAAAATAATTTTATAAAATTTGGCTCATATGCGTTTATTGTCACAAGGTCGAAGCATTTTTATAATGGTGAGAAGCAGTTATTTAATTTTTATAGCACACATGAAAACTTATTTCTGGAATAGGATTTGTGCCTATTAATAGCCATCTTGTTTTATAGACATTTGAGTTGAATAAGATCCAAAAATATTTTGTCGCAACCTACATTAATCACCAGAACAAATTTTTTTAGAATCGGTCCATATTTGACCACAGCTCCCATACGAATACACTAATAATGGTAGATACTTAGATAATATTTGGCACAAAAATGTATTATGTGGATAATAACCTCACGATTTTGGCGAAAACATGATCGCCCAAATACTACAATGTAGAGTCGGACTTGATCGACTATACTTTCTTACTTTTTTTGTGTTAAAAATTGGCTACTTTCTCTATATTTTTAATCTGTTAACAGTACATTTATTGTCGTTATTATTAAACAAGAACTTTTTTTGTGTCGTTAGCTACCGACATTTTTTGCCGATAAAAATTGTTAAAATTTCATTACAGAATAGCTCTTAACGACAACTTTCGTTAGCTAACGAATTTTGACTACTTAACGACAATTTGTTGTCGTTAAAAAGTTACAGAATTTCAGTACTGGGCCTTTAATCAGCATATCATTTAACGATAGTCCATGAGCTCTGGCAGCTGCATCCCACACGATTCTGGTTTTTCCAGGTTTATTCTTATTAAAAACGGGAAAAATCGGTAAATACCAAACCTTTTCTTGGTTGCTTGGCGCTAGACAGTCTTCTTCTATCTTGGTTATATACCCTTTTAACGCATATTCAGAAATGGTTTTGTTAAAAATGTCGTTTAGATTACTATCGTTTCTCAACTTTTTTTCTAGTCACCTATACCTCTTTAGGGCCATATCGTAACTATTTGGCATTTCTACGTTTTCATTCCGCCACAACAGTGAAGTTTCATAATGTCCATCTGGACGTTGTCTAGTATACTTTTCTAAAATAGACATAGCTTTTTCATCCTCTTTGCTCATCATAGTTGTTGCCTTGTCTATACAGGCGGTTTCTAGACTGTAAAATTTTTTCATTAAATCAGATAGTATTTTATTACTGCATTCGTCTACATGACAATGATGGTGTTCTATTAACTTATTTCTCATTGCACCGTATACCAACCAGCCAAGACGAGTACGAATTGCTACGGGTTCGCTGACCTTACCTTCTCTAATATTGTTGTAAACGCATAGTCTGGAATTATTTAAACCAATTAATAATCGCGGCGTAGCACCGATATAACTTGTCACAGGTAATCCTGTTAAATAAGGAAAATCTTGTACAAGCTTTTCAATGTCTAAAGTTTGTTTTGCTAATGAAAGCTGTTTTACTGTACGAACATCTACTGTGTGAATTTTGTTATTAGGACCAGCTATATTTATACAAAGACGACGAGAATTGTTCTCATTTCGTTCAACGCTACCAGTCCATTTAAGGCACAAAGGTTCAGCAGTGCCAGAAAGATTTAAATCAGTGATGATTTGTTCATCTATTAAACTCGTTGAAGAACCATCATCAATAAACGCAAACGTTTCTATAAATTTGTTTTCATTCCCATAGATTGTTATAGGAATAATTTTAAACAAATTGTTGCACCCCGTAGCACTGTGAGTATTACAGCTCTGTGTTTGATTGTTTTGCATTGAAACTTTATTTTGGTTTGAATCAGCAACATTTTGCGTTCCCCTTGTATCAACTTGTTTCTTGTGTAAAAGGTAATGATGTTTAAATTGGCAATTATCTATTCCACAAACATTGTTGTTATTGCATTTACCAAAATGTTTACGTAAACATTGTTTACACAGATTAAATTCTCTCACAATATTCCATTTGTTTGTTCTATCTTCCTTTTTAAATTTCTGACAATTAGCAACATTGTTGCAGTCACCACCACAAACGATACATTTTCGTGTACTTTGTTCAGTGTGAGTATGTATATAAACATTTTTCTGCCTGCTACGTGAGAGAGCCTCTGCGGCAGAGTTAGAACTGCTGTCGATGTTGACACTGCTTGCGGAAACACCGATGTCAAAAATCCACGCTGCAAATTCTGACAGATTTACATTTTTATTTTGTTTTGCTAAGTTCAATTTGTACGTTCCCCAATTAATCTGAAAATATGAAGGCAATTTAGAAATTAATTCTTGTAACAACGACGGATTATTGAGTTCATCAAGAAGACCACAGGCTTCTATAGTTGCTTGAAGACCTTTTACTTGTACAGCAAATGAGGTAATTGTATCCAACTTATTAACATTAACTGTTGGTAATGCCCGTATTTTTAGTTTCAGTGAATGCAGAATTTTTTCTGGTTGTCCATACAATAATTTCAGGGTTGAAATTGCGGCTGGAACACAGGATGGATGTATTAAAATGTGTTGAACAGACTTCAGAGCATCTCCTCGCAGGGCTTTTTGTAAGCGAATTAGATTTTCAGCATCTGTCAGGCCACATACTTCCGTGGACCAATCGAAGGTGGAGCTAAACAGTGGCCATTCTTCTGGACTGCCAGTAAACATCGGTAAATCCTTGGGGACTGTTTGTCTCGAGTTTATTTGCTGATGGGTAAGGTTTGACGTTATGGTGTTGTGAGGAATAGACGAGAATGATGGACGAAAAGTGTAATTAGCTGGTGCCGGTAAAGTGACGTTGGGTGGTACAGCTGTTGTTGTTTGTGTTGTTGCAGCTTCTGCTTTATTAATAAATGTGGCTGTATTATTATATGCCGTTGAATTTACGTAGGCATTTGGTGTTTTATTTTGAATGTTTGTACTGGTGTGGTTTGTTGGCATATTATTTTGTGAATATTGTGCTGCGACATGACGTTGGCTTGACATTGAGGTTGTAAAATCTACATTATTACGTTCTGTGGAGCTATTCTGCACATTAGTGTTAAGAGGTTGTACGCAAGGTAGGACTGTTTCTGATAAATCTGGATTATTCGGTTGATTGTTAAGCCATTCATGTACAGAGTGGATATCTACGGAGCTACAATCATCGATCTCTTCCTCTTCTTGTTGTAACAATTGATATTTTTGTTTTAAGAATTCGGTGTCTCGTTCTTTCGCAAGCTGTCTTTCTTCTTCGAGACGCTGAAGTTCTAAATTTTTTCTTCGAATGGTTGAGCCTGTCGAAACGTGGGAGGCTTTGCTCCGATGACTGCGGATAGATTTTGTTGAGCCCGGAGATTGAATTTTATTGGTGCAATTATCGCATGTAAAAGTTTGTTTTTTACTGTCCAAGTTAACACAATTTATGTGATAAATTTTTTGGCACTTATTACATAGTATACATTGGCCCGTAGGTGGTTCATTACAAACAGAACAATCTTCTGCAGATGGCGATTTGGTTGCACATTGGTTTTGTTGTGGTGGTTGACCCTGAAAAGAAAATTTATCCATTTTTGGGACTTACAGTTTCTGCCAGTTGGAAGTAGTTTTTCCTTGGGGTTGTTGAACCGTGGCTGCTGAACTTCTTATTTTCAAGGTTATGCTTGGCAATTTGTGATCCGGTAGGGCGAATAGATTAAAAAGAATTTCAAATTTGTTACGGGAATTTGCCCGAGCGCCCAGTTTTCACGAGATTGTAAACAACAAATACAAGTTTTGGTAAATTCAGTTTTTATTGCATTTGTATGTTGAAATTCCTAAGTAAATTATAGTTTATTAAATAAATACAAGTTATGTGGTTAAAGAAAATACATACTTTTTAGTATGAAAACAAAGCGCGACAAATAGGTTTGTAACTGTGTTATAAATTATGTTTTTAAACAAGAAGGTTTTAACAATGTGAGTTAAATTCTAATTTCACGACTACCGATCACTTTTCTTAACTATTTGAAAATGTGTTTTCTTTACGACTTTAAATAGCTTTTTATACAATTACAAAGAAAAAAAAATGTGCGCTTTTTCAAGGCTTGGGATTTTTACATGTTTTTTAGTTTTTGACAGATTGAGATCGCACTGTGTCGATAAATAAGTAACCGAATGAATATTGAATAAGTACCTAAACGACAGTGGCGCTAACAGTCAGTAAAAATCGTTGCTGATTTATGCCGGCCAAACTAGGCAGTGCCAAGGCATAAGCTCAATGGAATATGGAAAAATACCACTCAAAGATTAAATAAATCAATTTTTAAAAACATCTCCCGAGCCGTTCCAGAGAAAAGTGGGTTCATCCAAAATGGTCAGTAAAAATCGTTGCTGATTTATGCCAGCCAAACTAGGCAGTGCCAAGGCATAAGCTCAATGGAATATGGAAAAATACCACTCAAAGATTAAATAAATCAATTTTTAAAAACATCTCCCGAGCCGTTCCAGAGAAAAGTGGGTTCATCCAAAATGGTCAGTAAAAATCGTTGCTGATTTATGCCAGCCAAACTAGGCAGTGCCAAGGCATAAGCTCAATGGAATATGGAAAAATACCACTCAAAGATTAAATAAATCAATTTTTAAAAAAGTCTCCCGAGCCGTTCCAGAGAAAAGTGGGTTCATCCAAAATGGTCAGTAAAAATCGTTGCTGATTTATGCCGGCCAAACTAGGCAGTGCCAAGGAATAAGCTCAATGGAATATGGAAAAATACCACTTAATGATTAAAATAAATAAATTTTTAAAAACATCTCCCGAGCCGTTCCAGAGAAAAGTGGGTTCATCCAAAATGGTCAGTAAAAATCGTTGCTGATTTATGCCAGCCAAACTAGGCAGTGCCAAGGCATAAGCTCAATGGAATATGGAAAAATACCACTCAAAGATTAAATAAATCAATTTTTAAAAAAGTCTCCCGAACCGTTCCAGAGAAAAGTGGGTTCATCCAAAATGGTCAGTAAAAATCGTTGCTGATTTATGCCGGCCAAACTAGGCAGTGCCAAGGAATAAGCTCAATGGAATATGGAAAAATACCACTTAATGATTAAAATAAATCAATTTTTTAAAACATCTCCCGAGCCGTTCCAGAGAAAAGTGGGTTCATCCAAAATGGTCAGTAAAAATCGTTGCTGATTTATGCCAGCCAAACTAGGCAGTGCCAAGGCATAAGCTCAATGGAATATGGAAAAATACCACTAAATGATTAAAATAAATCAATTTTTAAAAACATCTCCCGAGCCGTTCCAGAGAAGTGGGTTCATCCAAAATGGTCAGTAAAAATCGTTGCTGATTTATGCCGGCCAAACTAGGCAGTGCCAAGGAATAAGCTCAATGGAATATGGAAAAATACCACTTAATGATTAAAATAAATCAATTTTTAAAAACATCTCCCGAGCCGTTCCAGAGAAAAGTGGGTTCATCCAAAATGGTCAGTAAAAATCGTTGCTGATTTATGCCAGCCAAACTAGGCAGTGCCAAGGCATAAGCTAAATGGAATATGAAAAAATACCACTCAAAGATTAAATAAATCAATTTTTAAAAACATCTCCCGAGCCGTTCCAGAGAAAAGTGGGTTCATCCAAAATGGTCAGTAAAAATCGTTGCTGATTTATGCCAGCCAAACTAGGCAGTGCCAAGGCATAAGCTCAATGGAATATGGAAAAATACCACTCAAAGATTAAATAAATCAATTTTTAAAAACTTCTCCCGAGCCGTTCCAGAGAAAAGTGGGTTCATCCAAAATGGTCAGTAAAAATCGTTGCTGATTTATGCCAGCCAAACTAGGCAGTGCCAAGGCATAAGCTCAATGGAATATGGAAAAATACCACTCAAAGATTAAATAAATCAATTTTTAAAAAAGTCTCCCGAGCCGTTCCAGAGAAAAGTGGGTTCATCCAAAATGGTCAGTAAAAATCGTTGCTGATTTATGCCGGCCAAACTAGGCAGTGCCAAGGAATAAGCTCAATGGAATATGGAAAAATACCACTTAATGATTAAAATAAATCAATTTTTAAAAACATCTCCCGAGCCGTTCCAGAGAAAAGTGGGTTCATCCAAAATGGTCAGTAAAAATCGTTGCTGATTTATGCCAGCCAAACTAGGCAGTGCCAAGGCATAAGCTCAATGGAATATGGAAAAATACAACTCAAAGATTAAATAAATCAATTTTTAAAAAAGTCTCCCGAGCCGTTCCAGAGAAAAGTGGGTTCATCCAAAATGGTCAGTAAAAATCGTTGCTGATTTATGCCGGCCAAACTAGGCAGTGCCAAGGAATAAGCTCAATGGAATATGGAAAAATACCACTCAATGATTAAAATAAATCAATTTTTAAAAACATCTCCCGAGCCGTTCCAGAGAAAAGTGGGTTCATCCAAAATGGTCAGTAAAAATCGTTGCTGATTTATGCCGGCCAAACTAGGCAGTGCCAAGGAATAAGCTCAATGGAATATGGAAAAATACCACTTAATGATTAAAATAAATAAATTTTTAAAAACATCTCCCGAGCCGTTCCAGAGAAAAGTGGGTTCATCCAAAATGGTCAGTAAAAATCGTTGCTGATTTATGCCAGCCAAACTAGGCAGTGCCAAGGCATAAGCTCAATGGAATATGGAAAAATACCACTTAATGATTAAAATAAATCAATTTTTAAAAACATCTCCCGAGCCGTTCCAGAGAAGTGGGTTCATCCAAAATGGTCAGTAAAAATCGTTGCTGATTTATGCCAGCCAAACTAGGCAGTGCCAAGGCATAAGCTCAATGGAATATGGAAAAATACCACTCAAAGATTAAATAAATCAATTTTTAAAAACATCTCCCGAGCCGTTCCAGAGAAAAGTGGGTTCATCCAAAATGGTCAGTAAAAATCGTTGCTGATTTATGCCATCCAAACTAGGCAGTGCCAAGGCATAAGCTCAATGGAATATGGAAAAATACCACTCAAAGATTAAATAAATCAATTTTTAAAAACATCTCCCGAGCCGTTCCAGAGAAAAGTGGGTTCATCCAAAATGGTCAGTAAAAATCGTTATTTTTTAACTCTTAATTAAACGTTTTGAAATCATAAGCTTGTAAGTCTGTTTTTTAAGAAACAGCACAGCACACAGCACTTTAGTTGTTTTATCCAACCAAATTTAAACAAAATGTTAAAATTTGTTGTGGTTTAAGCTGATTTTCGATAATATACTGTGAGCGTCAAAATAAAGTGTACAGCTTGTTTTCCAATATGAAAAGAGCTATTGTAGTTATAAAAAGTTAAATTTCTACTTTACCAAATTTGATCAGACTTCAAGCTTGCTGTCATCTGTGAAAAATAAGTACATTTCTCCAAAAAGTGACAAAAGCAAGTTGGACAAAAAAAAAACGTGATAAAAGGTAGAAATAAGAAATTCAACGGACAAAATATAGTCTCTAAAGTGAAGCGTGATAGGGTTAGCTTTTGTAAAACGTCCTAAAACAGATGGATCAGCCCAATATTAACTCGACGTCAAATCAAGTAAACATCTGGAAACATTTGGACAGACAAATTAAAAACAACCTTGGCAGCAAGCACTCTGAATAAAATTCTGCAGGAAGAGCAGCCAAAATTGTCTACTGAGCTAACTTTAAAATGGGTGGAATCGATGACAAAGAGACTAGAAGCCGTCCTAAAAGCAAAAAAAAACAAGTAAGAGTGCTATATTCGGCTGTGCCGAATCTTATATACCCTTCACCATTGTGGGAGCAGAATACAGAGCAACTAGACAAAAACTAAATAATTTTTACATATGTATACATACATAATTATAATACTTTAAACTCCATTATAAATTAAATTTAAAAAGCGAAAACCAAATTATTTTAACCAAATTATTTTAACAAATCGAAACTAGGAATTTTTGTGTTTTTTTGCTACTTAAAAACTCCCCAAAATGATAAAAGAAAACAAACACGCATACTTACATGCCACAAACTATTTTGGTGAATATGTTTCCATATTTCAGTTCTCAACTCAAATAAGTTTTATGGTTTACAACTTTGCTATTGTGGTGAACAAAAGTAATTACAACCCTACACAGTGAACATAAAACGGGCCATATTTCATTTTAATGATATTCAAACAACGTTCCTTCATAGTTTAGTTGTCTAGGGGGTTAAGTTAGAAACTGTGAGTTCTCTGGTTCGAATCTGGTTTTTTTAAAAGAAAATTTTTTTTTTAATTTTTATTTTTTTATGTTCTAAAAACGATTTAAAAAAAATATTTACCAGTTTTCGCTTTTTAAATTTAATTTATAATGGAGTTTAAAGTATTATAATTATGTATGTATACATATGTAAAAATTATTTAGTTTTTGTCTAGTTGCTCTGTATTCTGCTCCCACAATGGTGAAGGGTATATAAGATTCGGCACAGCCGAATATAGCACTCTTACTTGTTTTTTTTTTTGCTTTTAGGACGGCTTCTAGTCTCTTTGTCATCGATTCCAACCATTTTAAAGTTAGCTCAGTAGACAATTTTGGCTGCTCTTCCTACAGAATTTTATTCAGAGTGCTTGCTGCCAAGGTTTTTTTTAATTTGTCTGTCCAAATGTTTCCAGATGTTTACTTGATTTGACGTCGAGTTAATATTGGGCTGATCCATCTGTTTTAGGACGTTTTACAAAAGCTAACCCTATCACGCTTCACTTTAGAGACTATATTTTGTCCGTTGAATTTCTTATTTCTACCTTTTATCACGTTTTTTTTTTGTCCAACTTGCTTTTGTCACTTTTTGGAGAAATGTACTTATTTTTCACAGATGACAGCAAGCTTGAAGTCTGATCAAATTTGGTAAAGTAGAAATTTAACTTTTTATAACTACAATAGCTCTTTTCATATTGGAAAACAAGCTGTACACTTTATTTTGACGCTCACAGTATATTATCGAAAATCAGCTTAAACCACAACAAATTTTAACATTTTGTTTAAATTTGGTTGGATAAAACAACTAAAGTGCTGTGTGCTGTGCTGTTTCTTAAAAAACAGACTTACAAGCTTATGATTTCAAAACGTTTAATTAAGAGTTAAAAAATAACGATTTTTACTGACCATTTTGGATGAACCCACTTTTCTCTGGAACGGCTCGGGAGATGTTTTTAAAAATTGATTTATTTAATCTTTGAGTGGTATTTTTCCATATTCCATTGAGCTTATGCCTTGGCACTGCCTAGTTTGGATGGCATAAATCAGCAACGATTTTTACTGACCATTTTGGATGAACCCACTTTTCTCTGGAACGGCTCGGGAGATGTTTTTAAAAATTGATTTATTTAATCTTTGAGTTGTATTTTTCCATATTCCATTGAGCTTATGCCTTGGCACTGCCTAGTTTGGCTGGCATAAATCAGCAACGATTTTTACTGACCATTTTGGATGAACCCACTTTTCTCTGGAACGGCTCGGGAGATGTTTTTAAAAATTGATTTATTTTAATCATTAAGTGGTATTTTTCCATATTCCATTGAGCTTATTCCTTGGCACTGCCTAGTTTGGCCGGCATAAATCAGCAACGATTTTTACTGACCATTTTGGATGAACCCACTTTTCTCTGGAACGGCTCGGGAGACTTTTTTAAAAATTGATTTATTTAATCTTTGAGTGGTATTTTTCCATATTCCATTGAGCTTATGCCTTGGCACTGCCTAGTTTGGCTGGCATAAATCAGCAACGATTTTTACTGACCATTTTGGATGAACCCACTTTTCTCTGGAACGGCTCGGGAGATGTTTTTAAAAATTGATTTATTTAATCTTTGAGTGGTATTTTTCCATATTCCATTGAGCTTATGCCTTGGCACTGCCTAGTTTGGCTGGCATAAATCAGCAACGATTTTTACTGACCATTTTGGATGAACCCACTTTTCTCTGGAACGGCTCGGGAGATGTTTTTAAAAATTGATTTATTTAATCTTTGAGTGGTATTTTTCCATATTCCATTGAGCTTATGCCTTGGCACTGCCTAGTTTGGCTGGCATAAATCAGCAACGATTTTTACTGACCATTTTGGATGAACCCACTTTTTTCTGGAACGGCTCGGGAGATGTTTTTAAAAATTGATTTATTTTAATCATTAAGTGGTATTTTTCCATATTCCATTGAGCTTATTCCTTGGCACTGCCTAGTTTGGCCGGCATAAATCAGCAACGATTTTTACTGACCATTTTGGATGAACCCACTTCTCTGGAACGGCTCGGGAGATGTTTTTAAAAATTGATTTATTTTAATCATTAAGTGGTATTTTTCCATATTCCATTGAGCTTATGCCTTGGCACTGCCTAGTTTGGCTGGCATAAATCAGCAACGATTTTTACTGACCATTTTGGATGAACCCACTTTTCTCTGGAACGGCTCGGGAGATGTTTTAAAAAATTGATTTATTTTAATCATTAAGTGGTATTTTTCCATATTCCATTGAGCTTATTCCTTGGCACTGCCTAGTTTGGCCGGCATAAATCAGCAACGATTTTTACTGACCATTTTGGATGAACCCACTTTTCTCTGGAACGGCTCGGGAGACTTTTTTAAAAATTGATTTATTTAATCTTTGAGTGGTATTTTTCCATATTCCATTGAGCTTATGCCTTGGCACTGCCTAGTTTGGCTGGCATAAATCAGCAACGATTTTTACTGACCATTTTGGATGAACCCACTTTTCTCTGGAACGGCTCGGGAGATGTTTTTAAAAATTTATTTATTTTAATCATTAAGTGGTATTTTTCCATATTCCATTGAGCTTATTCCTTGGCACTGCCTAGTTTGGCCGGCATAAATCAGCAACGATTTTTACTGACCATTTTGGATGAACCCACTTTTCTCTGGAACGGCTCGGGAGATGTTTTAAAAAATTGATTTATTTTAATCATTAAGTGGTATTTTTCCATATTCCATTGAGCTTATTCCTTGGCACTGCCTAGTTTGGCCGGCATAAATCAGCAACGATTTTTACTGACCATTTTGGATGAACCCACTTCTCTGGAACGGCTCGGGAGATGTTTTTAAAAATTGATTTATTTTAATCATTAAGTGGTATTTTTCCATATTCCATTGAGCTTATGCCTTGGCACTGCCTAGTTTGGCTGGCATAAATCAGCAACGATTTTTACTGACCATTTTGGATGAACCCACTTTTCTCTGGAACGGCTCGGGAGACTTTTTTAAAAATTGATTTATTTAATCTTTGAGTGGTATTTTTCCATATTCCATTGAGCTTATGCCTTGGCACTGCCTAGTTTGGCTGGCATAAATCAGCAACGATTTTTACTGACCATTTTGGATGAACCCACTTTTCTCTGGAACGGCTCGGGAGATGTTTTTAAAAATGTATTTATTTTAATCATTAAGTGGTATTTTTCCATATTCCATTGAGCTTATTCCTTGGCACTGCCTAGTTTGGCCGGCATAAATCAGCAACGATTTTTACTGACCATTTTGGATGAACCCACTTTTCTCTGGAACGGCTCGGGAGATGTTTTAAAAAATTGATTTATTTTAATCATTAAGTGGTATTTTTCCATATTCCATTGAGCTTATTCCTTGGCACTGCCTAGTTTGGCCGGCATAAATCAGCAACGATTTTTACTGACTGTTAGCGCCACTGTCGTTTAGGTACTTATTCAATATTCATTCGGTTACTTATTTATCGACACAGTGCGATCTCAATCTGTCAAAAACTAAAAAACATGTAAAAATCCCAAGCCTTGAAAAAGCGCACATTTTTTTTTCTTTGTAATTGTATAAAAAGCTATTTAAAGTCGTAAAGAAAACACATTTTCAAATAGTTAAGAAAAGTGATCGGTAGTCGTGAAATTAGAATTTAACTCACATTGTTAAAACCTTCTTGTTTAAAAACATAATTTATAACACAGTTACAAACCTATTTGTCGCGCTTTGTTTTCATACTAAAAAGTATGTATTTTCTTTAACCACATAACTTGTATTTATTTAATAAACTATAATTTACTTAGGAATTTCAACATACAAATGCAATAAAAACTGAATTTACCAAAACTTGTATTTGTTGTTTACAATCTCGTGAAAACTGGGCGCTCGGGCAAATTCCCGTAACAAATTTGAAATTCTTTTTAATCTATTCGCCCTACCGGATCACAAATTGCCAAGCATAACCTTGAAAATAAGAAGTTCAGCAGCCACGGTTCAACAACCCCAAGGAAAAACTACTTCCAACTGGCAGAAACTGTAAGTCCCAAAAATGGATAAATTTTCTTTTCAGGGTCAACCACCACAACAAAACCAATGTGCAACCAAATCGCCATCTGCAGAAGATTGTTCTGTTTGTAATGAACCACCTACGGGCCAATGTATACTATGTAATAAGTGCCAAAAAATTTATCACATAAATTGTGTTAACTTGGACAGTAAAAAACAAACTTTTACATGCGATAATTGCACCAATAAAATTCAATCTCCGGGCTCAACAAAATCTATCCGCAGTCATCGGAGCAAAGCCTCCCACGTTTCGACAGGCTCAACCATTCGAAGAAAAAATTTAGAACTTCAGCGTCTCGAAGAAGAAAGACAGCTTGCGAAAGAACGAGACACCGAATTCTTAAAACAAAAATATCAATTGTTACAACAAGAAGAGGAAGAGATCGATGATTGTAGCTCCGTAGATATCCACTCTGTACATGAATGGCTTAACAATCAACCGAATAATCCAGATTTATCAGAAACAGTCCTACCTTGCGTACAACCTCTTAACACTAATGTGCAGAATAGCTCCACAGAACGTAATAATGTAGATTTTACAACCTCAATGTCAAGCCAACGTCATGTCGCAGCACAATATTCACAAAATAATATGCCAACAAACCACACCAGTACAAACATTCAAAATAAAACACCAAATGCCTACGTAAATTCAACGGCATATAATAATACAGCCACATTTATTAATAAAGCAGAAGCTGCAACAACACAAACAACAACAGCTGTACCACCCAACGTCACTTTACCGGCACCAGCTAATTACACTTTTCGTCCATCATTCTCGTCTATTCCTCACAACACCATAACGTCAAACCTTACCCATCAGCAAATAAACTCGAGACAAACAGTCCCCAAGGATTTACCGATGTTTACTGGCAGTCCAGAAGAATGGCCACTGTTTAGCTCCACCTTCGATTGGTCCACGGAAGTATGTGGCCTGACAGATGCTGAAAATCTAATTCGCTTACAAAAAGCCCTGCGAGGAGATGCTCTGAAGTCTGTTCAACACATTTTAATACATCCATCCTGTGTTCCAGCAGCAATTTCAACCCTGAAATTATTGTATGGACAACCAGAAAAAATTCTGCATTCACTGAAACTAAAAATACGGGCATTACCAACAGTTAATGTTAATAAGTTGGATACAATTACCTCATTTGCTGTACAAGTAAAAGGTCTTCAAGCAACTATAGAAGCCTGTGGTCTTCTTGATGAACTCAATAATCCGTCGTTGTTACAAGAATTAATTTCTAAATTGCCTTCATATTTTCAGATTAATTGGGGAACGTACAAATTGAACTTAGCAAAACAAAATAAAAATGTAAATCTGTCAGAATTTGCAGCGTGGATTTTTGACATCGGTGTTTCCGCAAGCAGTGTCAACATCGACAGCAGTTCTAACTCTGCCGCAGAGGCTCTCTCACGTAGCAGGCAGAAAAATGTTTATATACATACTCACACTGAACAAAGTACACGAAAATGTATCGTTTGTGGTGGTGACTGCAACAATGTTGCTAATTGTCAGAAATTTAAAAAGGAAGATAGAACAAACAAGATTAAATATTTATCATTTTGGGGAGTTTTTAAGTAGCAAAAAAACACAAAAATTCCTAGTTTCGATTTGTTAAAATAATTTGGTTAAAATAATTTGGTTTTCGCTTTTTAAATTTAATTTATAATGGAGTTTAAAGTATTATAATTATGTATGTATACATATGTAAAAATTATTTATTTTTTGTCTAGTTGCTCTGTATTCTGCTCCCACAATGGTGAAGGGTATATAAGATTCGGCACAGCCGAATATAGCACTCTTACTTGTTTTTTTTTGCTTTTAGGACGGCTTCTAGTCTGTTTGTCATCGATTCCACCCATTTTAAAGTTAGCTCAGTAGACAATTTTGGCTGCTCTTCCTGCAGAATTTTATTCAGAGTGCTTGCTGCCAAGGTTTTTTTTAATTTGTCTGTCCAAATGTTTCCAGATGTTTACTTGATTTGACGTCGAGTTAATATTGGGCTGATCCATCTGTTTTAGGACGTTTTACAAAAGCTAACCCTATCACGCTTCACTTTAGAGACTATATTTTGTCCGTTGAATTTCTTATTTCTACCTTTTATCACGTTTTTTTTTTTGTCCAACTTGCTTTTGTCACTTTTTGGAGAAATGTACTTATTTTTCACAGATGACAGCAAGCTTGAAGTCTGATCAAATTTGGTAAAGTAGAAATTTAACTTTTTATAACTACAATAGCTCTTTTCATATTGGAAAACAAGCTGTACACTTTATTTTGACGCTCACAGTATATTATCGAAAATCAGCTTAAACCACAACAAATTTTAACATTTTGTTTAAATTTGGTTGGATAAAACAACTAAAGTGCTGTGTGCTGTGCTGTTTCTTAAAAAACAGACTTACAAGCTTATGATTTCAAAACGTTTAATTAAGAGTTAAAAAATAACGATTTTTACTGACCATTTTGGATGAACCCACTTTTCTCTGGAACGGCTCGGGAGATGTTTTTAAAAATTGATTTATTTAATCTTTGAGTGGTATTTTTCCATATTCCATTGAGCTTATGCCTTGGCACTGCCTAGTTTGGATGGCATAAATCAGCAACGATTTTTACTGACCATTTTGGATGAACCCACTTTTCTCTGGAACGGCTCGGGAGATGTTTTTAAAAATTGATTAATTTAATCTTTGAGTGGTATTTTTCCATATTCCATTGAGCTTATGCCTTGGCACTGCCTAGTTTGGCTGGCATAAATCAGCAACGATTTTTACTGACCATTTTGGATGAACCCACTTCTCTGGAACGGCTCGGGAGATGTTTTTAAAAATTGATTTATTTTAATCATTAAGTGGTATTTTTCCATATTCCATTGAGCTTATGCCTTGGCACTGCCTAGTTTGGCTGGCATAAATCAGCAACGATTTTTACTGACCATTTTGGATGAACCCACTTTTCTCTGGAACGGCTCGGGAGATGTTTTTAAAAATTTATTTATTTTAATCATTAAGTGGTATTTTTCCATATTCCATTGAGCTTATTCCTTGGCACTGCCTAGTTTGGCCGGCATAAATCAGCAACGATTTTTACTGACCATTTTGGATGAACCCACTTTTCTCTGGAACGGCTCGGGAGACTTTTTTAAAAATTGATTTATTTAATCTTTGAGTGGTATTTTTCCATATTCCATTGAGCTTATGCCTTGGCACTGCCTAGTTTGGCTGGCATAAATCAGCAACGATTTTTACTGACCATTTTGGATGAACCCACTTTTCTCTGGAACGGCTCGGGAGATGTTTTTAAAAATTGATTTATTTAATCTTTTAGTGGTATTTTTCCATATTCCATTGAGCTTATGCCTTGGCACTGCCTAGTTTGGCTGGCATAAATCAGCAACGATTTTTACTGACCATTTTGGATGAACCCACTTTTCTCTGGAACGGCTCGGGAGATGTTTTTAAAAATTGATTTATTTAATCTTTGAGTGGTATTTTTCCATATTCCATTGAGCTTATGCCTTGGCACTGCCTAGTTTGGCCGGCATAAATCAGCAACGATTTTTACTGACTGTTAGCGCCACTGTCGTTTAGGTACTTATTCAATATTCATTCGGTTACTTATTTATCGACACAGTGCGATCTCAATCTGTCAAAAACTAAAAAACATGTAAAAATCCCAAGCCTTGAAAAAGCGCACATTTTTTTTTCTTTGTAATTGTATAAAAAGCTATTTAAAGTCGTAAAGAAAACACATTTTCAAATAGTTAAGAAAAGTGATCGGTAGTCGTGAAATTAGAATTTAACTCACATTGTTAAAACCTTCTTGTTTAAAAACATAATTTATAACACAGTTACAAACCTATTTGTCGCGCTTTGTTTTCATACTAAAAAGTATGTATTTTCTTTAACCACATAACTTGTATTTATTTAATAAACTATAATTTACTTAGGAATTTCAACATACAAATGCAATAAAAACTGAATTTACCAAAACTTGTATTTGTTGTTTACAATCTCGTGAAAACTGGGCGCTCTGGCAAATTCCCGTAACAAATTTGAAATTCTTTTTAATCTATTCGCCCTACCGGATCACAAATTGCCAAGCATAACCTTGAAAATAAGAAGTTCAGCAGCCACGGTTCAACAACCCCAAGGAAAAACTAATTCCAACTGGCAGAAACTGTAAGTCCCAAAAATGGATAAATTTTCTTTTCAGGGTCAACCACCACAACAAAACCAATGTGCAACCAAATCGCCATCTGCAGAAGATTGTTCTGTTTGTAATGAACCACCTACGGGCCAATGTATACTATGTAATAAGTGCCAAAAAATTTATCACATAAATTGTGTTAACTTGGACAGTAAAAAACAAACTTTTACATGCGATAATTGCACCAATAAAATTCAATCTCCGGGCTCAACAAAATCTATCCGCAGTCATCGGAGCAAAGCCTCCCACGTTTCGACAGGCTCAACCATTCGAAGAAAAAATTTAGAACTTCAGCGTCTCGAAGAAGAAAGACAGCTTGCGAAAGAACGAGACACCGAATTCTTAAAACAAAAATATCAATTGTTACAACAAGAAGAGGAAGAGATCGATGATTGTAGCTCCGTAGATATCCACTCTGTACATGAATGGCTTAACAATCAACCGAATAATCCAGATTTATCAGAAACAGTCCTACCTTGCGTACAACCTCTTAACACTAATGTGCAGAATAGCTCCACAGAACGTAATAATGTAGATTTTACAACCTCAATGTCAAGCCAACGTCATGTCGCAGCACAATATTCACAAAATAATATGCCAACAAACCACACCAGTACAAACATTCAAAATAAAACACCAAATGCCTACGTAAATTCAACGGCATATAATAATACAGCCACATTTATTAATAAAGCAGAAGCTGCAACAACACAAACAACAACAGCTGTACCACCCAACGTCACTTTACCGGCACCAGCTAATTACACTTTTCGTCCATCATTCTCGTCTATTCCTCACAACACCATAACGTCAAACCTTACCCATCAGCAAATAAACTCGAGACAAACAGTCCCCAAGGATTTACCGATGTTTACTGGCAGTCCAGAAGAATGGCCACTGTTTAGCTCCACCTTCGATTGGTCCACGGAAGTATGTGGCCTGACAGATGCTGAAAATCTAATTCGCTTACAAAAAGCCCTGCGAGGAGATGCTCTGAAGTCTGTTCAACACATTTTAATACATCCATCCTGTGTTCCAGCCGCAATTTCAACCCTGAAATTATTGTATGGACAACCAGAAAAAATTCTGCATTCACTGAAACTAAAAATACGGGCATTACCAACAGTTAATTTTAATAAGTTGGATACAATTACCTCATTTGCTGTACAAGTAAAAGGTCTTCAAGCAACTATAGAAGCCTGTGGTCTTCTTGATGAACTCAATAATCCGTCGTTGTTACAAGAATTAATTTCTAAATTGCCTTCATATTTTCAGATTAATTGGGGAACGTACAAATTGAACTTAGCAAAACAAAATAAAAATGTAAATCTGTCAGAATTTGCAGCGTGGATTTTTGACATCGGTGTTTCCGCAAGCAGTGTCAACATCGACAGCAGTTCTAACTCTGCCGCAGAGGCTCTCTCACGTAGCAGGCAGAAAAATGTTTATATACATACTCACACTGAACAAAGTACACGAAAATGTATCGTTTGTGGGGGTGACTGCAGCAATGTTGCTAATTGTCAGAAATTTAAAAAGGAAGATAGAACAAACAAATGGAATATTGTGAGAGAATTTAATCTGTGTAAACAATGTTTACGTAAACATTTTGGTAAATGCAATAACAACAATGTTTGTGGAATAGATAATTGCCAATTTAAACATCATTACCTTTTACACAAGAAACAAGTTGATACAAGGGGAACGCAAAATGTTGCTGATTCAAACCAAAATAAAGTTTCAATGCAAAACAATCAAACACATACTACGTTTATACGCACCACTTATTCGCAAAAAAAGATATTGCAAGTTGAGAATATTGCCGCATAAACAGTGAATTAAATTTTTATTTGCGAATAGCTAACTCATGAAAACAATTCCTGATTAACGACACTATTTGCAAATAAGATTTTAAGCATTGCCACACTTTTAACCGTTTTACGTTTTTATTTCGATGTGGCACATTCATATGACAACAAAAGTAAAATTAAATAAAAAATGTGCAAATATAGTTAAAAATACACAATAATTGTTGATATTTTTCATTTAAAAAACAAAAAGTTTATATATATACAGTGCTACTAAATGAATAAATTTTCCGTCTGGCATCACTTAAAAATAAGAATTTTCATTAAGAAAATTGATATATAAACAGTAAGTTAGTTATCCGCAAATAATTTTTATTCGCGAATAGGCTACGTATAAACGTAGTAACAGAGCTGTAATACTCACAGTGCTACGGGGTGCAACAATTTGTTTAAAATTATTCCTATAACAATCTATGGGAATGAAAACAAATTTATAGAAACGTTTGCGTTTATTGATGATGGTTCTTCAACGAGTTTAATAGATGAACAAATCATCACTGATTTAAATCTTTCTGGCACTGCTGAACCTTTGTGCCTTAAATGGACTGGTAGCGTTGAACGAAATGAGAACAATTCTCGTCGTCTTTGTATAAATATAGCTGGTCCTAATAACAAAATTCACACAGTAGATGTACAGTAAAACAGCTTTCATTACCAAAACAAACTTTAGACATTGAAAAGCTTGTACAAGATTTTCCTTATTTAACAGGATTACCTGTGACAAGTTATATCGGTGCTACGCCGCGATTATTAATTGGTTTAAATAATTCCAGACTATGCGTTTACAACAATATTAGAGAAGGTAAGGTCAGCGAACCCGTAGCAATTCGTACTCGTCTTGGCTGGTTGGTATACGGTGCAATGAGAAATAAGTTAATAGAACACCATCATTGTCATGTAGACGAATGCAGTAATAAAATACTATCTGATTTAATGAAAAAATTTTACAGTCTAGAAACCGCCTGTATAGACAAGGCAACAACTATGATGAGCAAAGAGGATGAAAAAGCTATGTCTATTTTAGAAAAGTATACTAGACAACGTCCAGATGGACATTATGAAACTTCACTGTTGTGGCGGAATGAAAACGTAGAAATGCCAAATAGTTACGATATGGCCCTAAAGAGGTATAGGTGACTAGAAAAAAAGTTGAGAAACGATAGTAATCTAAACGACATTTTTAACAAAACCATTTCTGAATATGCGTTAAAAGGGTATATAACCAAGATAGAAGAAGACTGTCTAGCGCCAAGCAACCAAGAAAAGGTTTGGTATTTACCGATTTTTCCCGTTTTTAATAAGAATAAACCTGGAAAACCCAGAATCGTGTGGGATGCAGCTGCCAGAGCTCATGGACTATCGTTAAATGATATGCTGATTAAAGGCCCAGATATGCTATGCTCCCTACCGTCTATTCTCATTCGTTTTCGGCAAAAGGCCATAGCCATTTGTGGCGATATAGAGCAGATGTTTCACCAAGTTTTTATAAGAAAAGAAGATCGTAATGCCCAGCGGTTTCTATGGCGTAGTAAAAGCGACAAAGGGATAAATGTGTATGTTATGAACGTGATGATTTTTGGAGCTTCCTGCTCACCATGCATTTCGCAGTACGTAAAAAATACTAATGCCGACAAATTTAGTGGCAAATATCCCATGGCGGCAGCGGCGATAAAAAATAATCATTATGTGGATGACTACTTAGATTCAGTAGACACTATCGAAGAGGCAATTACCTTAGCTCAAGAAGTTAAACATATTCATAGAAAAGCCGGATTTAATATCAGAAACTGGATATGTAATAACAAAGATGTTTTAGCTGCAATAAATGACAACGATAGTCCCCAACACAAGAGTCTTAATCTCGGAAGTGAAATAGAAGCAGAGAAGGTGCTTGGTGTTTTCTGGAAATCGCCCGACGATTCTTTTACGTTTAAAATCTCGCCAAACATTGCCAATAATATATTGGCAGAAAACAAGATACCGTCAAAACGCGAACTATTACGATTTTTAATGTCGATATATGATCCTTTAGGTCTTATTGGTAATTATTTAATGTATTTAAAAATAATACTACAAGACGTATGGAGAAGTGGAGTTACATGGGACAAACAAATCCAATCCCATCACATATCTAAATGGACTAAGTGGTTGTCATTTTTGCCAGAAATTAGAAACATTGCGATACCACGATGTTATCTTCAAACGTTTAGTAGCTACAACGAAGTAGATGTGCAGCTGCATACATTTTCAGACGCCAGCGAAAATGGCTATGCCGCAGTAACCTATTTCAGGATTTCGAATGGCAATGATGTTGTTGTGTCTCTTGTTGGGTCGAAAACAAGAGTTGCCCCACTAAAGGTAGCCTCTATTCCCCGCTTGGAACTAATGGCCGCAGTAATTGCGTCACGGTTTGCCAATAGTATCGTTAATAGTACAACAATAAAAATCAGCCAAAGGGTTTTCTGGTCTGATTCTAAAACTGTCATAAGTTGGCTAAAGTCAGACCAAAAAAGGTATCACCAGTTCGTAGCATTTCGCGTAAGTGAAATTCTCGACACTACTGAGTTAGATGAATGGCGATGGATTTCCGGTAAATTAAATGTTGCCGACGAGGCAACAAAGTGGTCTAAAGTCGGCCCCGATCTGTCAAATAACAGTCGTTGGCAAAATGGTCCTGGTTTCTTGAAACAACATCCAAGTTCGTGGCCGTTAGATAATGGCATAAACGCTAACATTGATTGTGAACTTAAGCAACATATACTTCATATAAAAGAAATTCACCATCTCGTTCAAATTAAACGTTTTTCACAGTGGCGTAGAGCGCTTAGGTCGGTAGCATATGTGATACATTATTTAAATAAACTTAAAAATAGTACAACTATGAATAACATATCCCAAGGCGAACTAAAAAAGGCGAAAGTCGTTCTGCTCAAACAAGCTCAAACGGAGGAGTATTTAGACGAAATAACAACATTAAAAGGTAGTGGTAAAATTAGTAAAAGTAGTTCTCTTTATAAGCTATCGGCTTACTTAGACAGCGATGATGTTTTACGCATTAATGGGCGAATAGATTACGCTAATGTTCCAGATGAAATGAAACACCCTGCTATTATGCCAAAACAAAGTTACACAACCGAGCTTATAATACTGCATTTTCATGCTAAATATCATCACGGAAATCACGAAACGGCCATAAACGAAATTCGACAAAAATATTATGTGCCTCGCTTAAGAACAACTTTTAAAAAAGTAATCCGAAGGTGTCAAATGTGTAAAATAAGTAAATGTAAGCCAGCATATCCACAAATGGCAAAACTTCCCAGAGCAAGGTTATCTGCACATGCCGCACCGTTTACATTTACTGGGCTTGACTTTTTTGGCCCAATTCTGGTAACCGTCAATCGACACAAGGAGAAAAGATACGGAGCCTTGTTCACCTGTCTAACTATTCGAGCCGTGCACATTGAAATAGTTTATTCGTTAACCACCAGCTCATGTATCTTAGCCATCCGAAATTTTATGGCCAGACGGGGTACGCCAAGGGAGTTTTTCAGCGATAACGCGACTAATTTTGTGGGAGCAGAAAGAGAGTTACGCGACGCTATAAAAGAGGTTGATGCTAATGAATTCGTTCGCGCTTTCACAACTGCTACTACCAAGTGGAACTTCAATCCACCCGCTGCCCCACATATGGGCGGAGCATGGGAACGTATGGTACGTTCTATCAAAACCGTTTTGTACAAAATAATGCCGACAAGATCACCTAACGATGAAACAATTCGCAGTATGATGGCTGAAGTGGAAAATATTATAAATTCACGCCCACTAACGTATGTGCCAATATACGATGAAAATCAGGAGGCGCTAACTCCTAACCATTTACTGTTAGGAAGTTCAAACGGCATGAAACCACTAGCAGATTACGATGACTCCGGCGTGGTTGTCAAAAATATTTGGTTACAGTCGCAGGTGTACGCCCAGCATTTTTGGAAGCGCTGGCTGACAGAATATTTACCGACGCTTACATGCAGAACAAAATGGTTTCAAAAGTCTAAGTCGTTTAGGTACTTATTCAATATTCATTCGGTTACTTATTTATCGACACAGTGCGATCTCAATCTGTCAAAAACTAAAAAACATGTAAAAATCCCAAGCCTTGAAAAAGCGCACATTTTTTTTCTTTGTAATTGTATAAAAAGCTATTTAAAGTCGTAAAGAAAACACATTTTCAAATAGTTAAGAAAAGTGATCGGTAGTCGTGAAATTAGAATTTAACTCACATTGTTAAAACCTTCTTGTTTAAAAACATAATTTATAACACAGTTACAAACCTATTTGTCGCGCTTTGTTTTCATACTAAAAAGTATGTATTTTCTTTAACCACATAACTTGTATTTATTTAATAAACTATAATTTACTTAGGAATTTCAACATACAAATGCAATAAAAACTGAATTTACCAAAACTTGTATTTGTTGTTTACAATCTCGTGAAAACTGGGCGCTCGGGCAAATTCCCGTAACACTGACCCTTTTGGATGAACCCACTTATCTCTGGAAATCGATGATAAATTTTCTTTTTATTGCCACTAGATTCCCAAAATTGTTTACTTTTATGCCCTTAAATTCCGCTTGGTTTTATTTCCGGCGTTGCTATTAATCGTTGCTATCTTGGCGAACGTAAATTTTGATGTTGTTTATATTTTGATCTACGAAATTTTTTATATGGCACTTTTTCCAACTTTTTTTAATGCAAATCTCATCTTTAACAATTGCTATTTACGAAAATATACAAAAAAGTCAAATGGTAAGTTTACTGTGATTGTACCAAAAGATTGAACATACAGTAAATTTGCATGCCAATTTAAACAAGCGAACATACCTATATGAACTTTGAGCGTGTCTGTCCAAACAAATAATAAATATATCAGGCTTATATTTCGAAATCATAAGGAATCATAATACATATTCAGATATCTGACAACAAAATACCAATAAATTGAACCAATGTGCGGCGTAACCTAATTTCCCTTCTGGCAACTCAACTTCAGTTGTGTTGCTATCCGGAATACACCTATTAATTTGTTGTAGTTTATTAACAACAGCCGTTTAATGATAGTCACTTTGTATTTTCCAATGGTTTTTTAAGTAGACGTTGAGTCTACTCGGATTTGCGTCGACTTAAATGAA